>OV884056.1:185093309-190093309 GCA_930367215.1 Pollenia angustigena
AGCCGGGGAGTATGAAAAAAGTATAAGAAAAGCGGTTGAACGTGCCCACCATAGGGTAAAGCAACAAAAATACATAAAAGAAAAAGGGGTTAATAAATAAAATGACGACAATTTTTTTAATTTAAACTAAAATAATCAATCTAAAAGAGAAAAAAATCAAAAAATAAGCGTGACCAATAAATTGGTAAAAGTTTAGCTTTATTTTTAACGCTTTTTATTGACTGAACTTTATTTGTAAGAAGGTGCTTGTTTAATGTAATTAAGAAACTGTTGAATGTTTGATCCAGCAAACGTTTTCGAATGCAAACAAAACATAATTAATTTAAAAAATTTATTTTAAAAAAGAATAAATATTTATTTATTTAAGTTATTGTGAAAACCAAAAAAATATTGAATTTTATTTTAAATAAAGACAAAAATTTGTATGAGAATTTAATGAGATGAATCGTGTTTTATTTAAGCTAAAAAGTACGTCAACAGTGACGAATATATGAATCAGTACTGACTAGTCAGCTGTGGCCGGTATATGCGTCAGTACTGACTGGTCAGCTGTGTCCGTTATATGCATCAGTACTGACTAGTCAGCTGTGTCCGGTTTATACATCAGTACTGATATGTAAAGAGTATTAGAGTAAACAGCTCAGATATATGTTTTATCTACCACAAAATTCATAGGTTAAAGAAGGATGCAAAATCACACGTACTCAAAAGTTTAGGTCATGTTTTTCACGTTGGCCTTAAGAAAATGATAGAAACTTTGTTCTACGCGATGACCGATATCTCTATCAGAAATGTCGGTCATATGATAGGTCAAATGACCGTCACTATTCTTGTAGGGTCTTAAAAAATCACCCGATACATACATAACTTTTGAGCACTCAATAATTTTGAGCAACCTACATATAGTTGTCGATATGAAAAGCAATGAATGGGCGCCTAAATATATTCCAGCCAATGGACCATACGCAATCCGAAAAAGTACCAATTTGATCCATTTTTTACCCCTTAAAAAGTGCCGTATATTTTGTACTTTTTATACCAAATGCAACGAAGTACTAAAAGTACGAGCTTTGACTCATTTTATTCCCCCAGAAAGTACTCTGTACGTTAATTTAGGTTATGTTTTATATGAATACCAAATTTTTCGAAGAGATAAAAAGTAACAGTTTTATCCCAATTTTATCCCTTAAAAAATACCGTATATTTTGATCTCGACCATATGCAATCTGTATACCAAATTTATCCAAAAGAGAAAAAGTATCAAAAGTAAAACATTTTTCGTTTTAACCTCTTAAAATATACCCCACTTAAATCTGGACAATATCTCTAGCCAAATTTTTTGAAAATAAAAAAGTACCAAAACTAAAAGAGAAAAAGTGTTAAAAGTTGCCAAAAAAAGAAGCAACATTTCTTAAAAATATATATACAAGGTAGATCAAAAAAGACCTACCCCCACCCATGTTTTATTTTGTAACTAGCTTTTACCCGTGACGTCGTTCACTTTAAGATTTAAAGAAATGGGGTTATCCAGTAAAATATTTACAGAAAATTTATTTTGTTTTCTACGTCATTACTTATTTTATGTTAAAATATGTCTATAAACAACATTTTAAGATTTGTTATATTCCGCTAATATAATGGGTGATTTTTTAGCTATTATCTTTTGGCAGCACTGGTTTAAACAGCTGACGCACGTTTCGTGTTTTGTTTCACTGTCAAACATCTTCAGTTTGGTCTATAATTTAACCATGAATCGTCTTACGAACAACGCTTGCAAATTATTGAATTTTATTATCAAAATGCGTGCTCTGTTAAGAAAATTCATCGCGCGCATCTTGTGTTCAGCGACGAAACTCATTTTTGGCTCAATGGGTAAGTTAATAAGCCGAATTGTCGATTTTGGAGTGAAGATCAGCCAGAAGCATTGCAAGAGCTATTTATGCATCGAGAAAAAGTCACAGTTTGGTGCGGTTTATGGGCTGGTGGCATCATTGGACCGTACTTCTTCCAAGATGATGCGAATCGTAACGTAACTGTGAATGGTGAGCGCTACCGTGAGATGATATCCAACTTTTTTTTGCCCAAAATGCAAGAGCTTGACTCGCACGACATGTGGTTTCAACAAGACGGTGCCACATGCCACACAGCACGCTTAACAATGGACTTATTGAGAGGCGAGTTCGGTGAACATTTTATTTCACGTTCGGGACCGGTCAATTGGCCGCCTAGATCGTGCGATTTAACGTCTTTAGACTATTTTTTGTGCGGCTACGTTAAAGCTCATGTCTATACACACATGCCCGCTTCAATTGACGCATTGGAAGAAAACATTGAAGCATTTATTCGTGAGATACCGGCCGAAATGTTGGAAACAGAATGCCAACATTGGACTTAGCGGATGGACCATTTGAGGCGCAATCACGGTCAACATTTGCATGAAATAATCTTCAAACATTTAATTATATGGACCGTACTATCGATTCAAATAAAGATTTCATGCATTTTTCTGAATTTTATGAGTTTTTTTTTACAACTTTCCTATAGCTCCCCTACAAGAAATGGATGACCGAAACTAATACACACGCACTATTTTTGTTTGTTTTTATTGTTACAACTGGCGTTGCCACTCGTGTGCGTTTGTATACCAAATTAGGAATATTTTGCAAAGCCCAAATTTTATTAATCTTTTCTTCTTATTTTTATATATACTTAATAATATGTTGAATATATCTGTTAATACGTTTCATAAATTTTAATAATTATAAGAATTTAGCTAAATTTGTATTAATTATTTAAAAAAAAAAGTGGTGGAATTTTGGGAATTGCTGTTGTTAAAAACATTTTAGGAAGAAATGTTTGCTAGTGGCAACGCTAATTACTCCAGGAATGAAATGCGTATGTAAGAGTGAAACAACGAATGTATGTTAGACAGTTTCATTTTTGAATGGAATGTGTAAAATATGTAAAAAATTCAAGATTAATTTTAAAAGTGAAAGGAATTTTATGAAATTGTGACGTGCGCCCATTATATTATTTAAAATAAATATAAAAAAAGTGAAATAAAAATTGACAGTGACAATAAAGAGTGATAAAAAATAATATTTGCCTTGACAGAAAGCAAGAATTGAGTGACAATAAAAATAACACAAATACCTATTAAAAAATAAAAAAGTGACAATAAGATAGAAAATACCTATTAAGAAATTAAATTAAATAATAAAAGTATACTTTTTGTGATAAAAGATAACTATGAAAAAAAGACGTTTGCAAAATTGTCTATCATTGGAAAAAAAGACATTTGAGTCCAATATTAAAATGTATAGAAGGTTAATAGAAAACGAAGATAGTGCACGAAGTGAAAGATCTAATATACAACCTGTTCCATCAATAAGCTAAAATTCTAATGGAGTGTAAAGTAGGCATAAAAAAAGCCCAAAAGTACCTCCGCCGCATGACAGGAGAGACTTCTGATCAAGGGCTTGATGAGACCGCCAGCATGCTCCCCTTGCGGACCACAACAGCAGTGCAAGAAATAGAGGAGAAGCTAGACTCCGATTACGCTCAGGCCATGGTAACAATCACAATATTTTATATATTTTACTTGCTCAAACAGTAATTCAACTTCTTTACAGAAGTCCTATATTCATAAAATTAAAGGTGTTTCTTTAGATGTTGGCAGTGTTATTCGTGCATTGTTTGCAGATGATTTGCTATATAAATATAATTGGGATGGAAGGTGGGGAAAACCTCCGTTGTCAAATCTCACGCTGCTAAATAAAATTGTAAGAGGTATGTACAGACATTAAATAATTTTAGTCTTTGAATATTTAACATTTCTGTCTTTTTTTTTACTTCATATTTTAGATGTTTTTCAGAACCTAGGAGCCGGGGAGTATGAAAAAAGTATAAGAAAAGCGGTTGAACGTGCCCACCATAGGGTAAAGCAACAAAAATACATAAAAGAAAAAGGGGTTAATAAATAAAATGACGACAATTTTTTTAATTTAAACTAAAATAATCAATCTAAAAGAGAAAAAAAATCAAAAAATAAGCGTGACCAATAAATTGGTAAAAGTTTAGCTTTATTTTTAACACTTTTTATTGACTGAACTTTATTTGTAAGAAGGTGCTTGTTTAATGTAATTAAGAAACTGTTGAATGATGTTTGATCCAGCAAACGTTTTCGAATGCAAACAAAACATAATTAATTTAAAAAATTTAGTTAAAAAAAAAAAAATATTTATTTATGTAAGTTATTTTGGAAACCAAAAAAATATTGAATTTTATTTTAAATAAAGACAAAAATTTGTATGAGAATTGAATGAGATGTTTTATTTTAATCGTGTTTTATTTAAGCTAAAAAGTACGTCAACAGTGACGAATATATGAATCAGTACTGACTAGTCAGCTGTGGCCGGTATATGCGTCAGTACTGACCAGTCAATACTGACTGGTCAGCTGTGTCCGTTATATGCATCAGTACTGACTAGTCAGCTGTGTCCGGTTTATACATCAGTACTGATATGTAAAGAGTATAAGAGTAAACAGCTCAGATATATGTTTTATCTACCACAAAATTCATAGGTTAAAGAAGGATGCAAAATCACACGTACACAAAAGTTTAGGTCATTTTTTTCACGTTGGCCTTAAGAAAATGATAGAAACTTTGTTCTACGCGATGACCGATATCTCTATCAGCAATGTGGGTCATATGATAGGTCAAATGACCGTCACTATTCTTGTAGGGTCTTAAAAAATCACCCGATACATACATAACTTTTGAGCACTCAATAATCTTGAGCAACCTACATATAGTTGTCGATATGAAAAGCAATGAATGGGCGCCTAAATATATTCCAGCCAATGGACCATACGCATTCCGAAAAAGTACAAAAAGTACCAATTTGATCCATTTTTTACCCCTTAAAAAGTGCCGTATATTTTGTACTTTTTATACCAAATGCAACGAAGTACTAAAAGTACGAGCTTTGACTCATTTTATTCCCCCAGAAAGTACTCTGTACGTTAATTTAGGTTATGTTTTATATGAATACCAAATTTTTCGAAGAGATAAAAAGTAACAGTTTTATCCCAATTTTATCCCTTAAAAAATACCGTATATTTTGATCTCGACCATATGCAATCTGTATACCAAATTTATCC
This sequence comes from Pollenia angustigena, assembly GCA_930367215.1. Taxonomy (NCBI): domain Eukaryota; kingdom Metazoa; phylum Arthropoda; class Insecta; order Diptera; family Polleniidae; genus Pollenia; species Pollenia angustigena. Next base: position 185,098,473 of record OV884056.1, read on the forward strand.
AAAAGAGAAAAAGTAAAACATTTTTCGTTTTAACCTCTTAAAATATACCCCACTTAAATCTGGACAATATCTCTAGCCAAATTTTTTGAAAATAAAAAAGTACCAAAACTAAAAGAGAAAAAGTGTTAAAAGTTGCCAAAAAAAGAAGCAACATTTCTTAAAAATATATATACAAGGTAGATCAAAAAAGACCTACCCCCACCCATGTTTTATTTTGTAACTAGCTTTTACCCGTGACGTCGTTCACTTTAAGATTTAAAGAAATGGGGTTATCCAGTAAAATATTTACAGAAAATTTATTTTGTTTTCTACGTCATTACTTATTTTATGTTAAAATATGTCTATAAACAACATTTTAAGATTTGTTATATTCCGCTAATATAATGGGTGATTTTTTAGCTATTATCTTTTTGGCAGCACTGGTTTAAACAGCTGACGCACGTTTCGTGTTTTGTTTCACTGTCAAACATCTTCAGTTTGGTCTATAATTTAACCATGAATCGTCTTACAAACGAACAACGCTTGCAAATTATTGAATTTTATTATCAAAATGCGTGCTCTGTTAAGAAAATTCATCGCGCGCTTCTTGTGTTCAGCGACGAAACTCATTTTTGGCTCAATGGGTAAGTTAATAAGCCGAATTGTCGATTTTGGAGTGAAGATCAGCCAGAAGCATTGCAAGAGCTATTTATGCATCGAGAAAAAGTCACAGTTTGGTGCGGTTTATGGGCTGGTGGCATCATTGGACCGTACTTCTTCCAAGATGATGCGAATCGTAACGTAACTGTGAATGGTGAGCGCTACCGTGAGATGATATCCAACTTTTTTCTGCCCAAAATGCAAGAGCTTGACTCGCACGACATGTGGTTTCAACAAGACGGTGCCACATGCCACACAGCACGCTTAACAATGGACTTATTGAGAGGCGAGTTCGGTGAACATTTTATTTCACGTTCGGGACCGGTCAATTGGCCGCCTAGATCGTGCGATTTAACGTCTTTAGACTATTTTTTGTGCGGCTACGTTAAAGCTCATGTTTATACACACATGCCCGCTTCAATTGACGCATTGGAAGAAAACATTGAAGCATATATTCGTGAGATACCGGCCGAAATGTTGGAAACAGAATGCCAACATTGGACTAAGCGGATGGACCATTTGAGGCGCAATCACGGTCAACATTTGCATGAAATAATCTTCAAACATTTAATTATATGGACCGTACTATCGATTCAAATAAAGATTTCATGCATTTTTCTGAACTTTATGAGTTTTTTTTTACAACTTTCCTATAGCTCCCCTACAAGAAATGGATGACCGAAACTAATACACACGCACTATTTTTGTTTGTTTTTATTGTTACAACTGGCGTTGCCACTCGTGTGCGTTTGTAGTCCAAATTAGGAATATTTTGCAAAGCCCAAATTTTATTAATCTTTTCTTCTTATTTTTATATATACTTAATAATATGTTGAATATATCTGTTAATACGTTTCATAAATTTTAATAATTATAAGAATTTAGCTAAATTTGTATTAATTATTTAAAAAAAAAAGTGGTGAAATTTTGGGAATTGCTGTTGTTAAAAACATTTTAGGAAGAAATGTTTGCTAGTGGCAACGCTAATTACTCCAGGAATGAAATGCGTATGTAAGAGTGAAACAACGAATGTATGTTAGACAGTTTCATTTTTGAATGGAATGTGTAAAATATGTAAAAAATTCAAGATTAATTTTAAAAGTGAAAGGAATTTTATGAAATTGTGACGTGCGCCCATTATATTATTTAAAATAAATATAAAAAAAGTGAAATAAAAATTGACAGTGACAATAAAGAGTGATAAAAAATAATATTTGCCTTGACTGAAAGCAAGAATTGAGTGACAATAAAAATAACACAAATACCTATTAAAAAATAAAAAAGTGACAATAAGATAGAAAATACCTATTAAGAAATTAAATTAAATAATAAAAGTATACTTTTTGTGATAAAAGATAACTATGAAAAAAAGACGTTTGCAAAATTGTCTATCATTGGAAAAAAAGACATTTGAGTCCAATATTAAAATGTATAGAAGGTTAATAGAAAACGAAGATAGTGCACGAAGTGAAAGATCTAATATACAACCTGTTCCATCAATAAGCTAAAATTCTAATGGAGTGTAAAGTAGGCATAAAAAAAGCCCAAGAGTACCTCCGCCGCATGACAGGAGAGACTTCTGATCAAGGGCTTGATGAGACCGCCAGCATGCTCCCCTTGCGGACCACAACAGCAGTGAAAGAAATAGAGGAGAAGCTAGACTCCGATTACGCTCAGGCCATGGTAACAATCACAATATTTTATATATTTTACTTGCTCAAACAGTAATTCAACTTCTTTACAGAAGTCCTATATTCATAAAATTAAAGGTGTTTCTTTAGATGTTGGCAGTGTTATTCGTGCATTGTTTGCAGATGATTTGCTATATAAATATAATTGGGATGGAAGGTGGGGAAAACTTCCGTTGTCAAATCTCACGCTGCTAAATAAAATTGTAAGAGGTATGTACAGACATTAAATAATTTTAGTCTTTGAATATTTAACATTTCTGTCTTTTTTTTTACTTCATATTTTAGATGTTTTTCAGAACCTAGGAGCCGGGGAGTATGAAAAAAGTATAAGAAAAGCGGTTGAACGTGCCCACCATAGGGTAAAGCAACAAAAATACATAAAAGAAAAAAGGGTTAATAAATAAAATGACGACAATTTTTTTAATTTAAACTAAAATAATCAATCTAAAAGAGAAAAAAAATCAAAAAATAAGCGTGACCAATAAATTGGTAAAAGTTTAGCTTTATTTTTAACACTTTTTATTGACTGAACTTTATTTGTAAGAAGGTGCTTGTTTAATGTAATTAAGAAACTGTTGAATGATGTTTGATCCAGCAAACGTTTTCGAATGCAAACAAAACATAATTAATTTAAAAAATTAAGTTAAAAAAAAAAAAAATATTTATTTATTTAAGTTATTTTGGAAACCAAAAAAATATTGAATTTTATTTTAAATAAAGACAAAAATTTGTATGAGATGTTTTATTTTAATCGTGTTTTATTTAAGCTAAAAAGTACGTCAACAGTGACGAATATATGAATCAGTACTGACTAGTCAGCTGTGGCCGGTATATGCGTCAGTACTGACCAGTCAATACTGACTGGTCAGCTGTGTCCGTTATATGCATCAGTACTGACTAGTCAGCTGTGTCCGGTTTATACATCAGTACTGATATGTAAAGAGTATAAGAGTAAACAGCTCAGATATATGTTTTATCTACCACAAAATTCATAGGTTAAAGAAGGATGCAAAATCACACGTACACAAAAGTTTAGGTCATTTTTTTCACGTTGGCCTTAAGAAAATGATAGAAACTTTGTTCTACGCGATGACCGATATCTCTATCAGCAATGTCGGTCATATGATAGGTCAAATGACCGTCACTATTCTTGTAGGGTCTTAAAAAATCACCCGATACATACATAACTTTTGAGCACTCAATAATCTTGAGCAACCTACATATAGTTGTCGATATGAAAAGCAATGAATGGGCGCCTAAATATATTCCAGCCAATGGACCATACGCAATCCGAAAAAGTACAAAAAGTACCAATTTGATCCATTTTTTACCCCTTAAAAAGTGCCGTATATTTTGTACTTTTTATACCAAATGCAACGAAGTACTAAAAGTACGAGCTTTGACTCATTTTATTCCCCCAGAAAGTACTCTGTACGTTAATTTAGGTTATGTTTTACATGAATACCAAATTTTTCGAAGAGATAAAAAGTAACAGTTTTATCCCAATTTTATCCCTTAAAAAATACCGTATATTTTGATCTCGACCATATGCAATCTGTATACCAAATTTATCCAAAAGAGAAAAAGTATCAAAAGTAAAACATTTTTCGTTTTAACCTCTTAAAATATACCCCACTTAAATCTGGACAATATCTCTAGCCAAATTTTTTGAAAATAAAAAAGTACCAAAACTAAAATAGAAAAAGTGTTAAAAGTTGCCAAAAAAAGAAGCAACATTTCTTAAAAATGTATATACAAGGTAGATCAAAAAAGACCTACCCCCTCCCATGTTTTATTTTGTAACTAGCTTTTACCCGTGACGTCGTTTACTTTAAGATTTAAAGAAATGGGGTTATCCAGTAAAATATTTACAGAAAATTTATTTTGTTTTCTACGTCTATACTTATTTTATGTTAAAATATGTCTATAAGCAACATTTTAAGATTTGTTATATTCCGCTAATATAATGGGTGATTTTTTAGCTATTATCTTTTTGGCAGCACTGGTTTAAACAGCTGACGCACGTTTCGTGTTTTGTTTCACTGTCAAACATCTTCAGTTTGGTCTATAATTTAACCATGAATCGTCTTACAAACGAACAACGCTTGCAAATTATTGAATTTTATTATCAAAATGCGTGCTCTGTTAAGAAAATTCATCGCGCGCTTCTTGTGTTCAGCGACGAAGCTCATTTTTGGCTCAATGGGTAAGTTAATAAGCCGAATTGTCGATTTTGGAGTGAAGATCAGCCAGAAGCATTGCAAGAGCTATTTATGCATCGAGAAAAAGTCACAGTTTGGTGCGGTTTATGGGCTGGTGGCATCATTGGACCGTACTTCTTCCAAGATGATGCGAATCGTAACGTAACTGTGAATGGTGAGCGCTACCGTGAGATGATATCCAACTTTTTTTTGTCCAAAATGCAAGAGCTTGACTTGCACGACATGTGGTTTCAACAAGACGGTGCCACATGCCACACAGCACGCTTAACAATGGACTTATTGAGAGGCGAGTTCGGTGAACATTTTATTTCACGTTCGGGACCGGTCAATTGGCCGCCTAGATCGTGCGATTTAACGTCTTTAGACTATTTTTTGTGGGGCTACGTTAAAGCTCATGTCTATACACACATGCCCGCTTCAATTGACGCATTGGAAGACAACATTGAAGCATTTATTCGTGAGATACCGGCCGAAATGTTGGAAACAGAATGCCAACATTGGACTAAGCGGATGGACCATTTGAGGAGCAATCACGGTCAACCTTTGCATGAAATAATCTTCAAACATTTAATTATATGGACCGTACTATCGATTCAAATAAAGATTTCATGCATTTTTCTGAATTTTATGAGTTTTTTTTACAACTTTCCTATAGCTCCCCTACAAGAAATGGATGACCGAAACTAATACACACGCACTATTTTTGTTTGTTTTTATTGTTACAACTGGCGTTGCCACTCGTGTGCGTTTGTATACCAAATTAGGAATATTTTGCAAAGCCCAAATGTTATTAAGCTTTTCTCCTTATTTTTATATATACTTAATAATATGTTGAATATATCTGTTAATACGTTTCATAAATTTTAATAATTATAAGAATTTAGCTAAATTTGTATTAATTACACAGTACAACACATGATTTGCCAACTCAATTCTGTGAACTGTATGTGAAATTAGACCCAAAAAGAAGAATTTCTGCATCATTCGTTTTGTCTTCTTACCTGCGATTTGAAGTTAGTATCGATTTGAAGTTAGTACTATCGTATAGGGGAATTTATCACGTTTTAGGCCCTGTTGTTTGACATAGCTCGACAACCACTAGCCCAATTTAGTTGAAATAAATTTTAAAAAATTAAGAATTACAATTCCCTTAATCTGTTCATATATTGTTTTCCTATACAAGTAACACTTTCGAAGTTAAAAATGAATGTATGAAGGGAAAAAATTATTTTTTGCCTAAAAATTTAAATTTTTTTTTTTAAAAATACATAAAAAATACAAAATGGAAAAAAGTTTCAAGTCTAGTTATTTTTTCGCAAAGTCACATAACCTATGAGCAAAATGAGACAAAGATCATAAAAATCGATGCACGCGTTTGTCATTTATTCACAATTAAGTAAATGTATGAATTTCAAAAATTTGCTCGAGATATGCACAACATTATTTGGAGAAAACATTGACACCTTTTTCATGATTCTGAGAATTAAAAAAAAAAAGGAATAAACAAAAGGTTATTTGATTTTTATGATTGCGGTAATAAATGTACGTGGACAATTAAACGGAAAGTGGACCCTTTTATTATTTGGGTTTTTCCGGTGGCTACCTATATGATTTTTTTACAGAAATTGCACCCACATTTAAGGGTGGTCATTATTTGGAAAGTTTTGCACAGTTTGAAACGTACAAGTGCTGAATCAGGTATATAGCCAGCCGCCCTTAAAATATGCGCCCATTTATAAGTACCTGGCAGTAAAATATTCAAAAATACGTAGTATTTATAGGTGTGCATTGATCGATTTTTGGCATTCAGCCAGTGCCGACGAACGCGAACAGTAAAAGTGATTTTTCTCAAGTTTTTTAAAAGTGAATAACAACAAAACATAAAATATATCAATATGGAAAACAACAAGTGCCCATATTTGGATGAATATTGTTACGTTTGTGTTCATATCGTCCGAAAAATACAGAAAAAAGATCGAAAAAATTTGTTTACTGAGCAATTCAAAACCGCGTATTGTAATTATTTCGATGAAGCAGATTTAAGTGGTGCAAATTTTACGCCGAACACAGTGTGCAACAGTTGTTATACTACCCTTCGAAAATGGATTCACGGAAAAAGTAGAAAGTTGTCTTTTATGAAGCCAGTAATTTGGGTGGAAGGCACAACTGGACATGATGAATCCAGGTGCTATGCATGCATAAATTTTCGTCCTGGATTAAACAGACAACAATTGAAAACAAAAGTATACACTGCTGCATTTACTGCCACACTTCTAGTGCAACGCCCTGCTGATACCGATGCACCTAAACCTCCGAGTGCGGATACTGTGTCCCTGCTAGCCGAAACCGTTTTCACCAATCCGACCGATTTGGATGATGCTGATTGGATACCCGATATTGAAAATAGTGCACCACAACCGCTACCACAAATCGAAATGGATTACATTGTGGCCAAGCTGGGACTATCACAACACGACTCCGAATGGCTGACATCATTTTTGAAGAGAAGAAAACTCACACAGCAAAATGTCAGCGCAACATCATACCGGCAACGCCAAGCTGATTTTCAGAAATTTTATTCCGTTGACGAAGCAAATACGTTCACGTACTGCCATGATATCCCAGGTTTAGTGAAAAAATTGGGAATGGATTATATCGCTGGCGACTGGCGTTTATTCATCGATGGTTCAGTTACTACATAGTTTGAAGGCTGTGCTGCTGCACAAAAAAAATAAAAAACCATGCATTCCATTGGGATTCAGCACAACTATGAAGGAAACGTATGAAGCATTGGGCGAAATTTTGAAGAAAATCAAATACGATGAACACAAATGGAACATTTGTTGCGATCTGAAGGTGGTCAACATACTGCAAGGGATTATAGAAAAGGGCGGATATCCAAAATACTTCTGCTTCCTTTGTAATTGGGATTCACGATACAAAGGAAATCAATATCAATGTAAAGATTGGAAAGGAAGAACTCCCGAGCTCAACAAACAATTAAAATTACGCAATGAACCTATGATAAAGGACCTGGATGATATTTTGTTGCCACCGCTCCACATGAAACTGGGAATAGCTGGGAAATTCGTTGAAGTGGTGGTCAAAAAAGTTAACGGCGCCTTTGACTGTTTGAAATCCATCTTTCCGAAACTCAGTGATGAGAAAATTAAAAACGGTACGTATCGTACTCTGTATTTCAATATTGTCATATCTAAATTTGTTAATTTCTATACATTCGCATTACCAATAATTTTTTCGTTTTTCTTATGTATTTAAAACAGGTATTCTCAATGGACCTGATATTCGGAAATTGATCAAAAGTGATTCTTTCACACATTTGCTTTCAGAGCATCACGACCACCAACATGCATGGAACGCATTGAAAGAAGTAATAGAAGGCGTTCTAGGAAAGAACCGTGTCCAGCGAGAAGAGATACAGCAACGAGTGGACAGGTTGCTGTTTTATTTCGAAAAAATCGGTGCATCCATGACGCTGAAATTGCATTTCTTGCACCACCACCTCGATACTTTTTTGGCACAATCACCTCAGGAATCAGACGAACAAGGAGAGAGGTTCCACCAGGTGACCATGCCATTTGAAAAGCGGTTCAAAAGCAAAAAATTGGATGCATTGCTTGCGGAGGTTTGTTGGTGGAGTTCCACAATTATGCAGTTTGAAGAAAGCACCGAAGATGAAGACATTGAAATTGGTGGACACAGTGAAAGAAACACGCCCTTGAATAGTATGTGTATCTCGGATGACGATACAGACTCAGACCATGAATATGAACAACCTACGAAGAAAACAAGATCATCAGAACCACAAGCGTCAACTTCTACAAGGATGGATATTGCCAATAATTGAAAAAATGTTCTAAATTTTGTTTTTATGCATATTATAATTGCGTATTAATTGCATATTATTTTATTTCCATTAAGTTTTTATAAATAAAGTTTTTTTTTGCATGATAATTTTTTAATTTATATTTTTATTTTAAGGGTGGTGGCTATAATTGATTTTTGAAATTCATACCTTTACTCAATTGCGAATAAAAGCGAAACGCGTGCATCGATTTTTATGATCTTTGTCTCATTTTGCTCACAGGTTATGTGACTTTGCGAAAAAATAACTAGACTTGAAACTTTTTTCCATTTTGGATTTTTTATGTATTTTTAAAAAAAAAATTTAAATTTTTAGGCAAAAAATAATTTTTTCCCTTCATACATTCATTTTTAACTTCGAAAGTGTTACTTGTATAGGAAAACAATATATGAACAGATTAAGGGAATTGTAATTCTTAATTTTTTAAAATTTATTTCAACTAAATTGGGCTAGTGGTTGTCGAGCTATGTCAAACAACAGGGCCTAAAACGTGATAAATTCCCCTATACGATAGTACTAACTTCAAATCGATAATAATTTCAAATCGCAGGTAAGAAGACAAAACGAATGATGCAGAAATTCTTCTTTTTGGGTCTAATTTCACATACAGTTCACAGAATTGAGTTGGCAATCAATTAACTGAAAAATGTTGTACTGTGTTATTTTAAAAAAAAGTGGTGGAATTTTGGGAATTGCTGTTGTTAAAAACATTTTAGGAAGAAATGTTTGCTACTGGCAACGCTAATTACTCCAGGAATGAAATGCGTATGTAAGAGTGAAACAACGAATGTATGAAACTGTCTATCATTTTTGAATGGAATGTGTAAAATATGTAAAAAATTTAAGATTAATTTTAAAAGCGAAAGGAATTTTATGAAATTGTGACGTGCGCCCATTATATTATTTAAAATAAATATAAAAAAAGTGAAATAAAAATTGACAGTGACAATAAAGAGTGATAAAAAATAATATTTGCCTTGACAGAAAGCAAGAATTGAGTGACAATAAAAATAACACAAATACCTATTAAAAAATAAAAAAGTGACAATAAGATAGAAAATACCTATTAAGAAATTAAATTAAATAATAAAAGTATACTTTTTGTGATAAAAGATTACTATGAAAAAAAGACGTTTGCAAAATTGTCTATCATTGGAAAAAAGACATTTGAGTCCAAAATTAAAATGTATAGAAGGTTAATAGAAAACGAAGATAGTGCACGAAGTGAAAGATCTAATATACAACCTGTTCCATCAATAAGCTAAAATTCTAATGGAGTGTAAAGTAGGCATAAAAAAAAGCCCAAGAGTACCTCCGCCGCATGACAGGAGAGACTTCTGATCAAGGGCTTGATGAGAACGCCAGCATGCTCCCCTTGCGGACCACAACAGCAGTGCAAGAAATAGAGGAGAAGCTAGACTCCGATTACGCTCAGGCCATGGTAACAATCACAATATTTTATATATTTTACTTGCTCAAACAGTAATTCAACTTCTTTACAGAAGTCCTATATTCATAAAATTAAAGGTGTTTCTTTAGATGTTGGCAGTGTTATTCGTGCATTGTTTGCAAATGATTTGCTATATAAATATAATTGGGATGGAAGGTGGGGGAAACTTCCGTTGTCAAATCTCACGATGCTAAATAAAATTGTAAGAGGTATGTACAGACATTAAATAATTTTAGTCTTTGAATATTTAACATTTCTGTCTTTTTTTTTACTTCATATTTTAGATGTTTTTCAGAACCTAGGAGCCGGGGAGTATGAAAAAAGTATAAGAAAAGCTGTTGAACGTGCCCACCATAGGGTAAAGCAACAAAAATACATAAAATAAAAAGGGGTTAATAAATAAAATGACGACAATTTTTTTAATTTAAACTAAAATAATCAATCTAAAAGAGAAAAAAATCAAAAAATAAGCGTGACCAATAAATTGGTAAAAGTTTAGCTTTATTTTTAACACTTTTTATTGACTGAACTTTATTTGAAAGAAGGTGCTTGTTTAATGTAATTAAGAAACTGTTGAATGATGTTTGATCCAGCAAACGTTTTCGAATGCAAACAAAACATAATTAATTTAAAAAATTTAGTTAAAAAAAAAAAAATATTTATTTATTTAAGTTATTTTGAAAACCAAAAAATATTGAATTTTATTTTAAATAAAGACAAAAATTTGTATGAGAATTGAATGAGATGAATCGTGTTTTATTTAAGCTAAAAAGTACGTCAACAGTGACGAATATATGCATCAGTACTGACTAGTCAGCTGTGGCCGGTATATGCGTCAGTACTGATTGGTCAGTACTGACTGGTCAGCTGTGTCCGTTATATGCATCAGTACTGACTAGTCAGCTGTGTCCGGTTTATACATCAGTACTGATATGTAAAGAGTATAAGAGTAAACAGCTCAGATATATGTTTTATATACCACAAAATTCATAGGTTAAAGAAGGATGCAAAATCACACGTACACAAAAGTTTAGGTCATTTTGTTCACGTTGGCCTTAAGAAAATGATAGAAACTTTGTTCTACGCGATGACCGATATCTCTATCAGCAATGTCGGTCATATGATAGGTCAAATGACCGTCACTATTCTTGTAGGGTCTTAAAAAATCACCCGATACATACATAACTTTTGAGCACTCAATAATCTTGAGCAACCTACATATAGTTGTCGATATGAAAAGCAATGAATGGGCGCCTAAATATATTCCAGCCAATGGACCATACGCAATCCGAAAAAGTACAAAAAGTACCAATTTGATCCATTTTTTACCCCTTAAAAAGTGCCGTATATTTTGTACTTTTTATACCAAATGCAACGAAGTACTAAAAGTACGAGCTTTGACTCATTTTATTCCCCCAGAAAGTACTCTGTACGTTAATTTAGGTTATGTTTTATATGAATACCAAATTTTTCGAAGAGATAAAAAGTAACAGTTTTATCCCTTAAAAAATACCGTATATTTTGATCTCGACCATATGCAATCTGTATACCAAATTTATCCAAAAGAGAAAAAGTATCAAAAGTAAAACATTTTTCGTTTTAACCTCTTAAAATATACCCCACTTAAATCTGGACAATATCTCTAGCCAAATTTTTTGAAAATAAAAAAGTACCAAAACTTAAAAAAGAAAAAGTGTTAAAAGTTGCCAAAAAAAGAAGCAACATTTCTTAAAAATATATATACAAGGTCGATCAAAAAAGACCTACCCCCACCCATGTTTTATTTTGTAACTAGCTTTTACCCGTGACGTCGTTCACTTTAAGATTTAAAGAAATGGGGTTATCCAGTAAAATATTTACAGAAAATTTATTTTGTTTTCTACGTCATTAATTATTTTATGTTAAAATATGTCTATAAACAACATTTTAAGATTTGTTATATTCCGCTAATATAATGGGTGATTTTTTAGCTATTATCTTTTTGGCAACACTGGTTTAAACAGCTGACGCACGTTTCGTGTTTTGTTTCACTGTCAAACATCTTCAGTTTGGTCTATAATTTAACCATGAATCGTCTTACAAACGAACAACGCTTGCAAATTATTGAATTTTATTATCAAAATGCGTGCTCTGTTAAGAAAATTCATCGCGCGCTTCTTGTGTTCAGCGACGAAGCTCATTTTTGGCTCAATGGGTAAGTTAATAAGCCGAATTGTCGATTTTGGAGTGAAGATCAGCCAGAAGCATTGCAAGAGCTATTTATGCATCGAGAAAAAGTCACAGTTTGGTGCGGTTTATGGGCTGGTGGCATCATTGGACCGTTCCAAGATGATGCGAATCGTAACGTAACTGTGAATGGTGAGCGCTACCGTGAGATGATATCCAACTTTTTTTTGCCCAAAATGCAAGAGCTTGACTTGCACGACATGTGGTTTCAACAAGACGGTGCCACATGCCACACAGCACGCTTAACAATGGACTTATTGAGAGGCGAGTTCGGTGAACATTTTATTTCACGTTCGGGACCGGTCAATTGGCCGCCTAGATCGTGCGATTTAACGTCTTTAGACTATTTTTTGTGCGGCTACGTTAAAGCTCATGTCTATACACACATGCCCGCTTCAATTGACGCATTGGAAGAAAACATTGAAGCATTTATTCGTGAGATACCGGCCGAAATGTTGGAAACAGAATGCCAACATTGGACTAAGCGGATGGACCATTTGAGGCGCAATCACGGTCAACATTTGCATGAAATAATCTTCAAACATTTAATTATATGGACCGTACTATCGATTCAAATAAAGATTTCATGCATTTTTCTGAATTTTATGAGTTTTTTTTACAACTTTCCTATAGCTCCCCTACAAGAAATGGATGACCGAAACTAATACACACGCACTATTTTTGTTTGTTTTTATTGTTACAAGTGGCGTTGCCACTCGTGTGCGTTTGTATACCAAATTAGGAATATTTTGCAAAGCCCAAATTTTATTAATCTTTTCTTCTTATTTTTATATATACTTAATAATATGTTGAATATATCTGTTAATACGTTTCATAAATTTTAATAATTATAAGAATTTAGCTAAATTTGTATTAATTATTTAAAAAAAAAGTGGTGAAATTTTGGGAATTGCTGTTGTTAAAAACATTTTAGGAAGAAATGTTTGCTAGTGGCAACGCTAATTACTCCAGGAATGAAATGCGTATGTAAGAGTGAAACAACGAATGTATGTTAGACAGTTTCATTTTTGAATGGAATGTGTAAAATATGTAAAAAATTCAAGATTAATTTTAAAAGCGAAAGGAATTTTATGAAATTGTGACGTGCGCCCATTATATTATTTAAAATAAATATAAAAAAAGTGAAATAAAAATTGACAGTGACAATAAAGAGTGATAAAAAATAATATTTGCCTTGACAGAAAGCAAGAATTGAGTGACAATAAAAATAACACAAATACCTATTAAAAAATAAAAAAGTGACAATAAGATAGAAAATACCTATTAAGAAATTAAATTAAATAATAAAAGTATACTTTTTGTGATAAAAGATAACTATGAAAAAAAGACGTTTGCAAAATTGTCTATCATTGGAAAAAAAGACATTTGAGTCCAAAATTAAAATGTATAGAAGGTTAATAGAAAACGAAGATAGTGCACGAAGTGAAAGATCTAATATACAAACTGTTCCATCAATAAGCTAAAATTCTAATGGAGTGTAAAGTAGGCATACAAAAAGCCCAAGAGTACCTCTGCCGCATGACAGGAGAGACTTCTGATCAAGGGCTTGATGAGACCGCCAGCATGCTCCCCTTGCGGACCACAACAGCAGTGCAAGAAATAGAGGAGAAGCTAGACTCCGATTACGCTCAGGCCATGGTAACAATCACAATATTTTATATATTTTACTTGCTCAAACAGTAATTCAACTTCTTTACAGAAGTCCTATATTCATAAAATTAAAGGTGTTTCTTTAGATGGTGGCAGTGTTATTCGTGCATTGTTTGCAGATGATTTGCTATATAAATATAATTGGGATGGAAGGTGGGGAAAACTTCCGTTGTCAAATCTCACGCTGCTAAATAAAATTGTAAGAGGTATGTACAGACATTAAATAATTTTAGTCTTTGAATATTTAACATTTCTGTCTTTTTTTTTACTTCATATTTTAGATGTTTTTCAGAACCTAGGAGCCGGGGAGTATGAAAAAAGTATAAGAAAAGCGGTTGAACGTGCCCACCATAGGGTAAAGCAACAAAAATACATAAAAGAAAAAGGGGTTAATAAATAAAATGACGACAATTTTTTTAATTTAAACTAAAATAATCAATCTAAAAGAGAAAAAAATCAAAAAATAAGCGTGACCAATAAATTGGTAAAAGTTTAGCTTTATTTTTAACACTTTTTATTGACTGAACTTTATTTGTAAGAAGGTGCTTGTTTAATGTAATTAAGAAACTGTTGAATGATGTTTGATCCAGCAAACGTTTTCGAATGCAAACAAAACATAATTAATTTAAAAAATTTAGTTAAAAAAAAATATTTATTTATTTAAGTTATTTTGAAAACCAAAAAAATATTGAATTTTATTTTAAATAAAGACAAAAATTTGTATGAGTATTGAATGAGATGAATCGTGTTTTATTTAAGCTAAAAAGTACGTCAACAGTGACGAATATATGCATCAGTACTGACTAGTCAGCGGTGGCCGGTATATGCGTCAGTACCGACTGGTCAGTACTGACTGGTCAGCTGTGTCCGTTATATGCATCAGTACTGACTAGTCAGCTGTGTCCGATTTATACATCAGTACTGATATGTAAAGAGTATAAGAGTAAACAGCTCAGATATATGTTTTATCTACCACAAAATTCATAGGTTAAAGAAGGATGCAAAATCACACGTACACAAAAGTTTAGGTCATTTTTTTCACGTTGGCCTTAAGAAAATGATAGAAACTTTGTTCTACGCCATGACCGATATCTCTATCAGAAATGTCGGTCATATGATAGGTCAAATGACCGTCACTATTCTTGTAGGGTCTTAAAAAATCACCCGATACATACATAACTTTTGAGCACTCAATAATCTTGAGCAACCTACATATAGTTGTCGATATGAAAAGCAATGAATGGGCGCCTAAATATATTCCAGCCAATGGACCATACGCAATCCGAAAAAGTATAAAAAGTACCAATTTGATCCATTTTTTACCCCTTAAAAAGTGCCGTATATTTTGTACTTTTTATACCAAATGCAACGAAGTACTAAAAGTACGAGCTTTGACTCATTTTATTCCCCCAGAAAGTACTCTGTACGTTAATTTAGGTTATGTTTTATATGAATACCAAATTTTTCGAAGAGATAAAAAGTAACAGTTTTATCCCAATTTTATCCCTTAAAAAATATATATTTTGATCTCGACCATATGCAATCTGTATACCAAATTTATCCAAAAGAGAAAAAGTATCAAAAGTAAAACATTTTTCGTTTTAACCTCTTAAAATATACCCCACTTAAATCTGGACAATATCTCTAGCCAAATTTTTTGAAAATAAAAAAGTACCAAAACTAAAAGAGAAAAAGTGTTAAAAGTTGCCAAAAAAAGAAGCAACATTTCTTAAAAATATATATACAAGGTAGATCAAAAAAGACCTACCCCCACCCATGTTTTATTTTGTAACTAGCTTTTACCCGTGACGTCGTTCACTTTAAGATTTAAAGAAATGGGGTTATCCAGTAAAATATTTACAGAAAATTTATTTTGTTTTCTACGTCATTACTTATTTTATGTTAAAATATGTCTATAAACAACATTTTAAGATTTGTTATATTCCGCTAATATAATGGGTGATTTTTTAGCTATTATCTTTTTGGCAGCACTGGTTTAAACAGCTGACGCACGTTTCGTGTTTTGTTTCACTGTCAAACATCTTCAGTTTGGTCTATAATTTAACCATGAATCGTCTTACAAACGAACAACGCTTGCAAATTATTGAATTTTATTATCAAAATGCGTGCTGTTAAGAAAATTCATCGCGCGCTTCTTGTGTTCAGCGACGAAGCTCATTTTTGGCTCAATGGGTAAGTTAATAAGCCGAATTGTCGATTTTGGAGTGAAGATCAGCCAGAAGCATTGCAAGAGCTATTTATGCATCGAGAAAAAGTCACAGTTTGGTGCGGTTTATGGGCTGGTGGCATCATTGGACCGTTCCAAGATGATGCGAATCGTAACGTAACTGTGAATGGTGAGCGCTACCGTGAGATGATATCCAACTTTTTTTTGCCCAAAATGCAAGAGCTTGTTGACTTGCACGACATGTGGTTTCAACAAGACGGTGCCACATGCCACACAGCACGCTTAACAATGGACTTATTGAGAGGCGAGTTCGGTGAACATTTTATTTCACGTTCGGGACCGGTCAATTGGCCGCCTAGATCGTGCGATTTAACGTCTTTAGACTATTTTTTGTGCGGCTACGTTAAAGCTCATGTCTATACACACATGCCCGCTTCAATTGACCCATTGGAAGAAAACATTGAAGCATTTATTCGTGAGATACCGGCCGAAATGTTGGAAACAGAATGCCAACATTGGACTAAGCGGATGGACCATTTGAGGCGCAATCACGGTCAACATTTGCATGAAATAATCTTCAAACATTTAATTATATGGACCGTACTACTATGGATTCAAATAAAGATTTCATGCATTTTTCTGAATTTTATGAGTTTTTTTTTACAACTTTCCTATAGCTCCCCTACAAGAAATGGATGACCGAAACTAATACACACGCACTATTTTTGTTTGTTTTTATTGTTACAACTGGCGTTGCCACTCGTGTGCGTTTGTATACCAAATTAGGAATGAAATGCGTATGTAAGAGTGAAACAACGAATGTATGTTAGACAGTTTCATTTTTGAATGGAATGTGTAAAATATGTAAAAAATTCAAGATTAATTTTAAAAGCGAAAGGAATTTTATGAAATTGTGACGTGCGCCCATTATATTATTTAAAATAAATATAAAAAAAGTGAAATAAAAATTGACAGTGACAATAAAGAGTGATAAAAAATAATATTTGCCTTGACAGAAAGCAAGAATTGAGTGACAATAAAAATAACACAAATACCTATTAAAAAATAAAAAAGTGACAATAAGATAGAAAATACCTATTAAGAAATTAAATTAAATAATAAAAGTATACTTTTTGTGATAAAAGATAACTATGAAAAAAAGACGTTTGCAAAATTGTCTATTATTGGAAAAAAAGACATTTGAGTCCAAAATTAAAATGTATAGAAGGTTAATAGAAAACGAAGATAGTGCACGAAGTGAAAGATCTAATATACAAACTGTTCCATCAATAAGCTAAAATTCTAATGGAGTGTAAAGTAGGCATACAAAAAGCCCAAGAGTACCTCTGCCGCATGACAGGAGAGACTTCTGATCAAGGGCTTGATGAGACCGCCAGCATGCTCCCCTTGCGGACCACAACAGCAGTGCAAGAAATAGAGGAGAAGCTAGACTCCGATTACGCTCAGGCCATGGTAACAATCACAATATTTTATATATTTTACTTGCTCAAACAGTAATTCAACTTCTTTACAGAAGTCCTATATTCATAAAATTAAAGGTGTTTCTTTAGATGTTGGCAGTGTTATTCGTGCATTGTTTGCAGATGATTTGCTATATAAATATAATTGGGATGGAAGGTGGGGAAAACTTCCGTTGTCAAATCTCACGCTGCTAAATAAAATTGTAAGAGGTATGTACAGACATTAAATAATTTTAGTCTTTGAATATTTAACATTTCTGTCTTTTTTTTTTACTTCATATTTTAGATGTTTTTCAGAACCTAGGAGCCGGGGAGTATGAAAAAAGTATAAGAAAAGCGGTTGAACGTGCCCACCATAGGGTAAAGCAACAAAAATACATAAAAGAAAAAGGGGTTAATAAATAAAATGACGACAATTTTTTTAATTTAAACTAAAATAATCAATCTAAAAGAGAAAAAAATCAAAAAATAAGCGTGACCAATAAATTGGTAAAAGTTTAGCTTTATTTTTAACACTTTTTATTGACTGAACTTTATTTGTAAGAAGGTGCTTGTTTAATGTAATTAAGAAACTGTTGAATGATGTTTGATCCAGCAAACGTTTTCGAATGCAAACAAAACATAATTAATTAAAAAAATTTAGTTAAAAAAAAAAAAAATATTTATTTATTTAAGTTATTTTGAAAACCAAAAAAATATTGAATTTTATTTTAAATAAAGACAAAAATTTGTATGAGTATTGAATGAGATGAATCGTGTTTTATTTAAGCTAAAAAGTACGTCAACAGTGACGAATATATGCATCAGTACTGACTAGTCAGCGGTGGCCGGTATATGCGTCAGTACCGACTGGTCAGTACTGACTGGTCAGCTGTGTCCGTTATATGCATCAGTACTGACTAGTCAGCTGTGTCCGATTTATACATCAGTACTGATATGTAAAGAGT
The DNA here is from genome assembly GCA_930367215.1 of Pollenia angustigena. Lineage (NCBI taxonomy): Eukaryota > Metazoa > Arthropoda > Insecta > Diptera > Polleniidae > Pollenia > Pollenia angustigena. The sequence continues at coordinate 185,116,874 of OV884056.1, forward strand.
ATAAGAGTAAACAGCTCAGATATATGTTTTATCTACCACAAAACTCATAGGTTAAAGAAGGATGCAAAATCACACGTACACAAAAGTTTAGGTCATTTTTTTCACGTTGGCCTTAAGAAAATGATAGAAACTTTGTTCTACGCCATGACCGATATCTCTATCAGAAATGTCGGTCATATGATAGGTCAAATGACCGTCACTATTCTTGTAGGGTCTTAAAAAATCACCCGATACATACATAACTTTTGAGCACTCATGAATGAATGGGCGCCTAAATATATTCCAGCCAATGGACCATACGCAATCCGAAAAAGTATAAAAAGTACCAATTTGATCCATTTTTTACCCCTTAAAAAGTGCCGTATATTTTGTACTTTTTATACCAAATGCAACGAAGTACTAAAAGTACGAGCTTTGACTCATTTTATTCCCCCAGAAAGTACTCTGTACGTTAATTTAGGTTATGTTTTATATGAATACCAAATTTTTCGAAGAGATAAAAAGTAACAGTTTTATCCCAATTTTATCCCTTAAAAAATACCGTATATTTTGATCTCGACCATATGCAATCTGTATACCAAATTTATCCAAAAGAGAAAAAGTATCAAAAGTAAAACATTTTTCGTTTTAACCTCTTAAAATATACCCCACTTAAATCTGGACAATATCTCTAGCCAAATTTTTTGAAAATAAAAAAGTACCAAAACTAAAAGAGAAAAAGTGTTAAAAGTTGCCAAAAAAAGAAGCAACATTTCTTAAAAATATATATACAAGGTAGATCAAAAAAGACCTACCCCCACCCATGTTTTATTTTGTAACTAGCTTTTACCCGTGACGTCGTTCACTTTAAGATTTAAAGAAATGGGGTTATCCAGTAAAATATTTACAGAAAATTTATTTTGTTTTCTACGTCATTACTTATTTTATGTTAAAATATGTCTATAAACAACATTTTAAGATTTGTTAAATTCCGCTAATATAATGGGTGATTTTTTAGCTATTATCTTTTTGGCAGCACTGGTTTAAACAGCTGACGCACGTTTCGTGTTTTGTTTCACTGTCAAACATCTTCAGTTTGGTCTATAATTTAACCATGAATCGTCTTACAAACGAACAACGCTTGCAAATTATTGAATTTTATTATCAAAATGCGTGCTCTGTTAAGAAAATTCATCGCGCGCTTCTTGTGTTCAGCGACGAAGCTCATTTTTGGCTCAATGGGTAAGTTAATAAGCCGAATTGTCGATTTTGGAGTGAAGATCAGCCAGAAGCATTGCAAGAGCTATTTATGCATCGAGAAAAAGTCACAGTTTGGTGCGGTTTATGGGCTGGTGGCATCATTGGACCGTTCCAAGATGATGCGAATCGTAACGTAACTGTGAATGGTGAGCGCTACCGTGAGATGATATCCAACTTTTTTTTGCCCAAAATGCAAGAGCTTGACTTGCACGACATGTGGTTTCAACAAGACGGTGCCACATGCCACACAGCACGCTTAACAATGGACTTATTGAGAGGCGAGTTCGGTGAACATTTTATTTCACGTTCGGGACCGGTCAATTGGCCGCCTAGATCGTGCGATTTAACGTCTTTAGACTATTTTTTGTGCGGCTACGTTAAAGCTCATGTCTATACACACATGCCCGCTTCAATTGACCCATTGGAAGAAAACATTGAAGCATTTATTCGTGAGATACCGGCCGAAATGTTGGAAACAGAATGCCAACATTGGACTAAGCGGATGGACCATTTGAGGCGCAATCACGGTCAACATTTGCATGAAATAATCTTCAAACATTTAATTATATGGACCGTACTACTATGGATTCAAATAAAGATTTCATGCATTTTTCTGAATTTTATGAGTTTTTTTTTACAACTTTCCTATAGCTCCCCTACAAGAAATGGATGACCGAAACTAATACACACGCACTATTTTTGTTTGTTTTTATTGTTACAACTGGCGTTGCCACTCGTGTGCGCTTGTATACCAAATTAGGAATATTTTGCAAAGCCCAATTTTATGTTGAATATATCTGTTAATACGTTTCATAAATTTTAATAATTATAAGAATTTAGCTAAATTTGTATTAATTATTTAAAAAAAAAGTGGTGGAATTTTGGGAATTGCTGTTGTTAAAAACATTTTAGGAAGAAATGTTTGCTAGTGGCAACGCTAATTACTCCAGGAATGAAATGCGTATGTAAGAGTGAAACAACGAATGTATGTTAGACAGTTTCATTTTTGAATGGAATGTGTAAAATATGTAAAAAATTCAAGATTAATTTTAAAAGCGAAAGGAATTTTATGAAATTGTGACGTGCGCCCATTATATTATTTAAAATAAATATAAAAAAAGTGAAATAAAAATTGACAGTGACAATAAAGAGTGATAAAAAATAATATTTGCCTTGACAGAAAGCAAGAATTGAGTGACAATAAAAATAACACAAATACCTATTAAAAAATAAAAAAGTGACAATAAGATAGAAAATACCTATTAAGAAATTAAATTAAATAATAAAAGTATACTTTTTGTGATAAAAGATAACTATAAAAAAAAGACGTTTGCAAAATTGTCTATCATTGGAAAAAAAGACATTTGAGTCCAAAATTAAAATGTATAGAAGGTTAATAGAAAACGAAGATAGTGCACGAAGTGAAAGATCTAATATACAAACTGTTCCATCAATAAGCTAAAATTCTAATGGAGTGTAAAGTAGGCATACAAAAAGCCCAAGAGTACCTCCGCCGCATGACAGGAGAGACTTCTGATCAAGGGCTTGATGAGACCGCCAGCATGCTCCCCTTGCGGACCACAACAGCAGTGCAAGAAATAGAGGAGAAGCTAGACTCCGATTACGCTCAGGCCATGGTAACAATCACAATATTTTATATATTTTACTTGCTCAAACAGTAATTCAACTTCTTTACAGAAGTCCTATATTCATAAAATTAAAGGTGTTTCTTTAGATGTTGGCAGTGTTATTCGTGCATTGTTTGCAGATGATTTGCTATATAAATATAATTGGGATGGAAGGTGGGGAAAACTTCCGTTGTCAAATCTCACGCTGCTAAATAAAATTGTAAGAGGTATGTACAGACATTAAATAATTTTAGTCTTTGAATATTTAACATTTCTGTCTTTTTTTTTACTTCATATTTTAGATGTTTTTCAGAACCTAGGAGCCGGGGAGTATGAAAAAAGTATAAGAAAAGCGGTTGAACGTGCCCACCATAGGGTAAAGCAACAAAAATACATAAAAGAAAAAGGGGTTAATAAATAAAATGACGACAATTTTTTTAATTTAAACTAAAATAATCAATCTAAAAGAGAAAAAAATCAAAAAATAAGCGTGACCAATAAATTGGTAAAAGTTTAGCTTTATTTTTAACACTTTTTATTGACTGAACTTTATTTGTAAGAAGGTGCTTGTTTAATGTAATTAAGAAACTGTTGAATGATGTTTGATCCAGCAAACGTTTTCGAATGCAAACAAAACATAATTTATTTAAAAAATTTAGTTAAAAAAAAAAAAATATTTATTTATTTAAGTAATTTTGAAAACCAAAAAAATATTGAATTTTATTTTAAATAAAGCAGCTGTGTCCGATTTATACATCAGTACTGATATGTAAAGAGTATAAGAGTAAACAGCTCAGATATATGTTTTATCTACCACAAAATTCATAGGTTAAAGAAGGATGCAAAATCACACGTACACAAAAGTTTAGGTCATTATTTTCACGTTGGCCTTAAGACAATGAAACTTTGTTCTACGCGATGACCGATATCTCTATCAGAAATGTCGGTCAAATGACCGTCACTATTCTTGTAGGGTCTTAAAAAATCACCCGATACATACATAACTTTTGAGCACTCAATAATCTTGAGCAACCTACATATAGTTGTCGATATGAAAAGCAATGAATGGGCGCCTAAATATATTCCAGCCAATGGACCATACGCAATCCGAAAAAGTATAAAAAGTACCAATTTGATCCATTTTTTACCCCTTAAAAAGTGCCGTATATTTTGTACTTTTTATACCAAATGCAACGAAGTACTAAAAGTACGAGCTTTGACTCATTTTATTCCCCCAGAAAGTACTCTGTACGTTAATTTAGGTTATGTTTTATATGAATACCAAATTTTTCGAAGAGATAAAAAGTAACAGTTTTATCCCAATTTTATCCCTTAAAAAATACCGTATATTTTGATCTCGACCATATGCAATCTGTATACCAAATTTATCCAAAAGAGAAAAAGTATCAAAAGTAAAACATTTTTCGTTTTAACCTCTTAAAATATACCCCACTTAAATCTGGACAATATCTCTAGCCAAATTTTTTGAAAATAAAAAAGTACCAAAACTAAAAGAGAAAAAGTGTTAAAAGTTGCCAAAAAAAGAAGCAACATTTCTTAAAAATATATATACAAGGTAGATCAAAAAAGACCTACCCCCACCCATGTTTTATTTTGTAACTAGCTTTTACCCGTGACGTCGTTCACTTTAAGATTTAAAGAAATGGGGTTATCCAGTAAAATATTTACAGAAAATTTATTTTGTTTTCTACGTCATTACTTATTTTATGTTAAAATATGTCTATAAACAACATTTTAAGATTTGTTAAATTCCGCTAATATAATGGGTGATTTTTTAGCTATTATCTTTTTGGCAGCACTGGTTTAAACAGCTGAAGCACGTTTCGTGTTTTGTTTCACTGTCAAACATCTTCAGTTTGGTCTATAATTTAACCATGAATCGTCTTACAAACGAACAACGCTTGCAAATTATTGAATTTTATTATCAAAATGCGTGCTCTGTTAAGAAAATTCATCGCGCGCTTCTTGTGTTCAGCGACGAAGCTCATTTTTGGCTCAATGGGTAAGTTAATAAGCCGAATTGTCGATTTTGGAGTGAAGATCAGCCAGAAGCATTGCAAGAGCTATTTATGCATCGAGAAAAAGTCACAGTTTGGTGCGGTTTATGGGCTGGTGGCATCATTGGACCGTTCCAAGATGATGCGAATCGTAACGTAACTGTGAATGGTGAGCGCTACCGTGAGATGATATCCAACTTTTTTTTGCCCAAAATGCAAGAGCTTGACTTGCACGACATGTGGTTTCAACAAGACGGTGCCACATGCCACACAGCACGCTTAACAATGGACTTATTGAGAGGCGAGTTCGGTGAACATTTTATTTCACGTTCGGGACCGGTCAATTGGCCGCCTAGATCGTGCGATTTAACGTCTTTAGACTATTTTTTGTGCGGCTACGTTAAAGCTCATGTCTATACACACATGCCCGCTTCAATTGACCCATTGGAAGAAAACATTGAAGCATTTATTCGTGAGATACCGGCCGAAATGTTGGAAACAGAATGCCAACATTGGACTAAGCGGATGGACCATTTGAGGCGCAATCACGGTCAACATTTGCATGAAATAATCTTCAAACATTTAATTATATGGACCGTACTACTATGGATTCAAATAAAGATTTCATGCATTTTTCTGAATTTTATGAGTTTTTTTTTACAACTTTCCTATAGCTCCCCTACAAGAAATGGATGACCGAAACTAATACACACGCACTATTTTTGTTTGTTTTTATTGTTACAACTGGCGTTGCCACTCGTGTGCGCTTGTATACCAAATTAGGAATATTTTGCAAAGCCCAATTTTATGTTGAATATATCTGTTAATACGTTTCATAAATTTTAATAATTATAAGAATTTAGCTAAATTTGTATTAATTATTTAAAAAAAAAGTGGTGGAATTTTGGGAATTGCTGTTGTTAAAAACATTTTAGGAAGAAATGTTTGCTAGTGGCAACGCTAATTACTCCAGGAATGAAATGCGTATGTAAGAGTGAAACAACGAATGTATGTTAGACAGTTTCATTTTTGAATGGAATGTGTAAAATATGTAAAAAATTCAAGATTAATTTTAAAAGCGAAAGGAATTTTATGAAATTGTGACGTGCGCCCATTATATTATTTAAAATAAATATAAAAAAAGTGAAATAAAAATTGACAGTGACAATAAAGAGTGATAAAAAATAATATTTGCCTTGACAGAAAGCAAGAATTGAGTGACAATAAAAATAACACAAATACCTATTAAAAAATAAAAAAGTGACAATAAGATAGAAAATACCTATTAAGAAATTAAATTAAATAATAAAAGTATACTTTTTGTGATAAAAGATAACTATAAAAAAAAGACGTTTGCAAAATTGTCTATCATTGGAAAAAAAGACATTTGAGTCCAAAATTAAAATGTATAGAAGGTTAATAGAAAACGAAGATAGTGCACGAAGTGAAAGATCTAATATACAAACTGTTCCATCAATAAGCTAAAATTCTAATGGAGTGTAAAGTAGGCATACAAAAAGCCCAAGAGTACCTCCGCCGCATGACAGGAGAGACTTCTGATCAAGGGCTTGATGAGACCGCCAGCATGCTCCCCTTGCGGACCACAACAGCAGTGCAAGAAATAGAGGAGAAGCTAGACTCCGATTACGCTCAGGCCATGGTAACAATCACAATATTTTATATATTTTACTTGCTCAAACAGTAATTCAACTTCTTTACAGAAGTCCTATATTCATAAAATTAAAGGTGTTTCTTTAGATGTTGGCAGTGTTATTCGTGCATTGTTTGCAGATGATTTGCTATATAAATATAATTGGGATGGAAGGTGGGGAAAACTTCCGTTGTCAAATCTCACGCTGCTAAATAAAATTGTAAGAGGTATGTACAGACATTAAATAATTTTAGTCTTTGAATATTTAACATTTCTGTCTTTTTTTTTACTTCATATTTTAGATGTTTTTCAGAACCTAGGAGCCGGGGAGTATGAAAAAAGTATAAGAAAAGCGGTTGAACGTGCCCACCATAGGGTAAAGCAACAAAAATACATAAAAGAAAAAGGGGTTAATAAATAAAATGACGACAATTTTTTTAATTTAAACTAAAATAATCAATCTAAAAGAGAAAAAAATCAAAAAATAAGCGTGACCAATAAATTGGTAAAAGTTTAGCTTTATTTTTAACACTTTTTATTGACTGAACTTTATTTGTAAGAAGGTGCTTGTTTAATGTAATTAAGAAACTGTTGAATGATGTTTGATCCAGCAAACGTTTTCGAATGCAAACAAAACATAATTCATTTAAAAAATTTAGTTAAAAAAAAAAAAATATTTATTTATTTAAGTAATTTTTAAAACCAAAAAAATATTGAATTTTATTTTAAATAAAGCAGCTGTGTCCGATTTATACATCAGTACTGATATGTAAAGAGTATAAGAGTAAACAGCTCAGATATATGTTTTATCTACCACAAAATTCATAGGTTAAAGAAGGATGCAAAATCACACGTACACAAAAGTTTAGGTCATTATTTTCACGTTGGCCTTAAGACAATGAAACTTTGTTCTACGCGATGACCGATATCTCTATCAGAAATGTCGGTCAAATGACCGTCACTATTCTTGTAGGGTCTTAAAAAATCACCCGATACATACATAACTTTTGAGCACTCAATAATCTTGAGCAACCTACATATAGTTGTCGATATGAAAAGCAATGAATGGGCGCCTAAATATATTCCAGCCAATGGACCATACGCAATCCGAAAAAGTACAAAAAGTACCAATTTGATCCATTTTTTACCCCTTAAAAAGTGCCGTATATTTTGTACTTTTTATACCAAATGCAACGAAGTACTAAAAGTACGAGCTTTGGCTCATTTTATTCCCCCAGAAAGTACTCTGTACGTTAATTTAGGTTATATTTTATATGAATACTAAATTTTTCGAAGAGATAAAAAGTAACAGTTTTATCCCAATTTTATCCCTTAAAAAATACCGTATATTTTGATCTCGACCAAATGCAATCTGTATACCAAATTTATCCAAAAGAGAAAAAGTATCAAAAGTAAAACATTTTTCGTTTTAACCTCTTAAAATATACCCCACTTAAATCTGGACAATATCTCTAGCCAAATTTTTTGAAAATAAAAAAGTACCAAAACTAAAAGAGAAAAACTGTTAAAAGTTGCCAAAAAAAGAAGCAACATTTCTTAAAAATATATACAAGGTAGATCAAAAAAGACCTACCCCCACCCATGTTTTATTTTGGAACTAGCTTTTGCCCGTGACGTCGTTTACTTTAAGATTTAAAGAAATGGGGTTATCCAGTATAATATTTACAGAAAATTTATTTTGTTTTCAACGTCTATACTTATTTTATGTTAAAATATGTCTATAAACAACATTTTAAGATTTGTTATATTCCGCTAATATAATGGGTGATTTTTTAGCTATTATCTTTTTGGCAACACTGGTTTAAACAGCTGACGCACGTTTCGTGTTTTGTTTCACTGTCAAACATCTTCAGTTTGGTCTATAATTTAACCATGAATCGTCTTACAAACGAACAACGCTTGCAAGTTATTGAATTTTATTATCAAAATGCGTGCTCTGTTAAGAAAATTCATCGCGCGCTTCTTGTGTTCAGCGACGAAGCTCATTTTTGGCTCAATGGGTAAGTTAATAAGCCGAATTGTCGATTTTGGAGTGAAGATCAGCCAGAAGCATTGCAAGAGCTATTTATGCATCGAGAAAAAGTCACAGTTTGGTGCGGTTTATGGGCTGGTGGCATCATTGGACCGTACTTCTTCCAAGATGATGCGAATCGTAACGTAACTGTGAACGGTGAGCGCTACCGTGAGATGATATCCAACTTTTTTTTGTCCAAAATGCAAGAGCTTGACTTGCACGACATGTGGTTTCAACAAGACGGTGCCACATGCCACACAGCACGCTTAACAATGGACTTATTGAGAGGCGAGTTCGGTGAACATTTTATTTCACGTTCGGGACCGGTCAATTGGCCGCCTAGATCGTGCGATTTAACGTCTTTAGACTATTTTTTGTGGGGCTACGTTAAAGCTCATGTCTATACAAACATGCCCGCTTCAATTGACGCATTGGAAGACAACATTGAAGCATTTATTCGTGAGATACCGGCCGAAATGTTGGAAACAGAATGCCAACATTGGACTAAGCGGATGGACCATTTGAGGCGCAATCACGGTCAACATTTGCATGAAATAATCTTCATACATTTAATTATATGGACCGTACTATCGATTCAAATAAAGATTTCATGCATTTTTCTGAATTTTATGAGTTTTTTTTACAACTTTCCTATAGCTCCCCTACAAGAAATGGATGACCGAAACTAATACACACGCACTATTTTTATTTGTTTTTATTGTTACAAGTGGCGTTGCCACTCGTGTGCGTTTGTATACCAAATTAGGAATATTTTGCAAAGCCCAAATTTTATTAATCTTTTCTTCTTATTTTTATATATACTTAATAATATTGTTACGTTACTGCCTTTCAATAACGTTTTGGTTTATTTTCTTAATAATAAACCGTTTTGAGTTCTTTTATTGCAATTCAAATAAAACAAATAAACACAACACTTTAATGTATAACACTTATTTATTAAGAACTTAGTCACTTTAACAACCGTAATTTATAGCTTTTATTTACAACTCACTATTGTAATCAACACACTTCAAACGTTTATAGTTTTCTCCGCGTGATGCGCTCTTAACTCGACAAAGTCTGAACTAATACTGTTTTTTGATGCTAGCCGCCGCAAGTATTTATACTGTAATTCAGCCATCTAGAACATTCGAAATGTTTCTCGAAGGTTCGAGGCTTTACTTATTCACCACTCTATCGTCAATTATGATTTATGGCGGCAATTATGTTTACATAATTTCACCACTTATACTAAAGCTTTTTTAACGGTCATATCTAGGGCTTTCTGCACATTGGGATTGAAGTGTACTAAATTATAACAAACTTTAATAACAATGTAAACTAATAAAATAACTAACAAATACTTAATAACTAATCAATACAAGATAAATAATAATTACAACTAATTCTTAAACAATAATTACAACTAACTAAAGTTACTTTCGTAACACTGCCCCCCACTTAAGCCTGTTCGTCCCGAATAGGCTCAAAATCACCTCTTCCAAAAGGGGCTAATCGTTCCAAATGAACAACTTTCATTTTAGCTCTTGGACTTTTGTATTTCTGTATTCGGTATACAACATCACTTAATTTCTTTATCACCTTATGTGGTCCATTCCAATGTAGTTATGGCTTGGCAACTAATCTTTCCTTTGGTTGCTGATTCATTGGCAAGATCAACTGGCCCTTCTTAGATCCTTCAGAATACACCACCCGATCATTTCTGGACAACCTTCTATAGCCACGCACGGACTTTCTATGGTCGTACGGATTTCCCCGCTCCAATGAAGTTACCTGCTTATCTTCCGGTATAGGTAGTGCCTTACAATGGCACTGCGGAAGTGACGCACAACCTCTGTTTATTGTGCTCCTGACTGCCACACGCTTTGGGCAGTTTCCCTTAAAATTTTGCCTTCCACCTATACTATTGGCCCTTATAGCCTTAGCCGATACGGGTTCAAATCTTTTCGCTGTTACCCAGTCTTTACTGGGCTCTACCTGCAACGAGCGACCTTCACTGATGCATTCCCTTCTATCTGCCTCCGTCCAGTGCCTGGCTTCCAATCTGCTAAGCTGTCTTACATGAGCAACCGCTTTTTCACGTTTTTCAACATTCCTGTAAGGTGACGATTCCAGACGAATACAAGCGAGAAGCTGTCCTACACGAGCCTCACTTTCATACCCAACATTCAGGGGTATTTCATAATCAAACAAATACATGATTTGTTTTCCCATATTCAGACTTATGTTATGACTAATCATAAAATCTGCGCCAATCAGTACTTCGTCTACAATGTCGGCCACAATAAACTCATGAAAATTGACAACATTGGCAATTCTTAACACCACACGTGTTTTGCCGTAGACAGTAGCAGGCTCACCTGTAGCTGTTCGCAAGCTCACTCCGCTTAGTGGTTCGACAGCTCCCGTTACCAAGTCAGGCCTTATAATTGAAAATCCTGCACCAGTGTCGATAGTCAAAATTCGCTTTTTACCATCGATGTAGCCAAATGTCGTAATACTTTTATATCTCTTTGGCACTACTAAATTTATTACCGAGTCCTCAGATGCGAAAGGTAGCACTCCCTCCATACTTAACGGCGCCTCCTGTGATGACTGATGACTAGGCCGTTGGTTGTTTCTCGGCGGCGAAGCAGATCTTGAAATTCTTTCTGGTGCTTTGCAGTTACGCTGTATGTGCCCAACCTTACCGCAGTTATAGCATTTCAATTTGTTTTTGCCCAGCTTCTCACTTAACACCCGCAAAACTGCTTCTTTAAGGCTTTTTAATTCCTTCATGATATCTCTATCATCATCAGCAACAACATCGAGCCTTTGCACCTTATACGACTTCTGCTTTGCAACTATTCTTGCGGTTTCCTGAGCCAGGGCAAATGAAACAGTTTCTGCAAAGGTTGGTTTTTGTGATGCACATACCGCAAGTTTAACATCAGCATCACGAATGCCGTTTACAAATGCCTCAGTTTTAAAATGATCCAAAAAGGGATGATTCTCACCAGGATAAGTTAGCTGTACCAACCGCTCAATCTCCATTGCGAAGTCCTGTAAGGTTTCGTTTGCCTTCTGCACTCTGCCACGCAACTCCATTTTGTAAATTTCCTTTTTGTGTTCACCCCCATACTTACGTTGCAGTGCTACCATAATTTCATCATAATTGTTTCTGCTACTTACTGGTACACTTTCAAGCACTTCAGCCGCAGTCCCCTTTAAAGCAAGAATGAGCTCGATAGCTTTTTCCTCACTGTTCCATGCATTTCTGTTGGCAACTGCATCGAACTGGAACTTAAAAACATTTAATGGCACACTACCGTCAAAACTTGGGGCCTTAATTCTACTAGAAACTTCTGGAATAACTCGGACTGGTCCCTCTTGGCATTGAATGTTATTAACTTTTGCCTCCAGATGGTGTAGTTTTTCATCAAATCCGTAACTTGTGTTTTTACATCCGTGACTTGAGTTTTTACATCAGACAGCTTCTGGTTAAATTCTATTTCCATGTCATCTACTCTTTCATTTATGACAGTAGAAATCTCTTGAAGCTTCTCAAGTTTTTCATTAGTAGCCTGAAGCTTCTCGTTGGTTATTCTAGAATTCTCTTGAATTTCAGCCAGGATGGCGATCGAATTTTCCTTCATTTTTCTAGAATTTTCCTCTGACATTCTTTCCATTTTTTCCGTTATAGCGCTGGAATTAACGTCCATTTTTCTAGAAGTTTCAGCTAGAATATCACTAGAATTTTCTTTTATCATCTGTACCATGCTTTTGGAATTATCGTCCATTTTTGCCATCATAGCGGCAAACATTGTGTTAAAATCCATACTGCTAGCAACTGCACGAGTACATACCTCAATTTCTTCTTTGTCCTCAAATTCGTAACTCGCAATGTCCATATTGCGTCGTTCGAATTCATCTAATAGTCTCTTCTGCAGCTCTGCTTTATTACCTGCAGTTGGCAAATCTAACTTGCCCAATTCTTTCTTGAGCTGTTCTACCTTAAGCTCTTCAAATTTCATGCTTGTCTATTTTTTTTCACTTTTATTTATTTTATTTTGCAATTTCACTTCTGACACCAATTGTTACGTTACTGCCTTTCAATAACGTTTTGGTTTATTTCCTTAATAATAAACCGTTTCGAGTTCTTTTATTGCAATTCAAATAAAACAAATAAACACAACACTTTAATGTATAACACTTATTTATTAAGAACTTAGTCACTTTAACAACCGTAATTTATAGCTTTTATTTACAACTCACTATTGTAATCAACACACTTCAAACGTTTATAGTTTTCTCCGCGTGATGCGCTCTTAACTCGACAAAGTCTGAACTAATACTGTTTTTTGATGCTAGCCGCCGCAAGTATTTATACTGTAATTCAGCCATCTAGAACATTCGAAATGTTTCTCGAAGGTTCGAGGCTTTACTTATTCACCACTCTATCGTCAATTATGATTTATGGCGGCAATTATGTTTACATAATTTCACCACTTATACTAAAGCTTTTTTAACGGTCATATCTAGGGCTTTCTGCACATTGGGATTGAAGTGTACTAAATTATAACAAACTTTAATAACAATGTAAACTAATAAAATAACTAACAAATACTTAATAACTAATCAATACAAGATAAATAATAATTACAACTAATTCTTAAACAATAATTACAACTAACTAAAGTTACTTTCGTAACACTGCCCCCCACTTAAGCCTGTTCGTCCCGAATAGGCTCAAAATCACCTCTTCCAAAAGGGGCTAATCGTTCCAAATGAACAACTTTCATTTTAGCTCTTGGACTTTTGTATTTCTGTATTCGGTATACAACATCACTTAATTTCTTTATCACCTTATGTGGTCCATTCCAATGTAGTTATGGCTTGGCAACTAATCTTTCCTTTGGTTGCTGATTCATTGGCAAGATCAACTGGCCCTTCTTAGATCCTTCAGAATACACCACCCGATCATTTCTGGACAACCTTCTATAGCCACGCACGGACTTTCTATGGTCGTACGGATTTCCCCGCTCCAATGAAGTTACCTGCTTATCTTCCGGTATAGGTAGTGCCTTACAATGGCACTGCGGAAGTGACGCACAACCTCTGTTTATTGTGCTCCTGACTGCCACACGCTTTGGGCAGTTTCCCTTAAAATTTTGCCTTCCACCGCCCTTATAGCCTTAGCCGATACGGGTTCAAATCTTTTCGCTGTTACCCAGTCTTTACTGGGCTCTACCTGCAACGAGCGACCTTCACTGATGCATTCCCTTCTATCTGCCTCCGTCCAGTGCCTGGCTTCCAATCTGCTAAGCTGTCTTACATGAGCAACCGCTTTTTCACGTTTTTCAACATTCCTGTAAGGTGACGATTCCAGACGAATACAAGCGAGAAGCTGTCCTACACGAGCCTCACTTTCATACCCAACATTCAGGGGTATTTCATAATCAAACAAATACATGATTTGTTTTCCCATATTCAGACTTATGTTATGACTAATCATAAAATCTGCGCCAATCAGTACTTCGTCTACAATGTCGGCCACAATAAACTCATGAAAATTGACAACATTGGCAATTCTTAACACCACACGTGTTTTGCCGTAGACAGTAGCAGGCTCACCTGTAGCTGTTCGCAAGCTCACTCCGCTAAGTGGTTCGACAGCTCCCGTTACCAAGTCAGGCCTTATAATTGAAAATCCTGCACCAGTGTCGATAGTCAAAATTCGCTTTTTACCATCGATGTAGCCAAATGTCGTAATACTTTTATATCTCTTTGGCACTACTAAATTTATTACCGAGTCCTCAGATGCGAAAGGTAGCACTCCCTCCATACTTAACGGCGCCTCCTGTGATGACTGATGACTAGGCCGTTGGTTGTTTCTCGGCGGCGAAGCAGATCTTGAAATTCTTTCTGGTGCTTTGCAGTTACGCTGTATGTGCCCAACCTTACCGCAGTTATAGCATTTCAATTTGTTTTTGCCCAGCTTCTCACTTAACACCCGCAAAACTGCTTCTTTAAGGCTTTTTAATTCCTTCATGATATCTCTATCATCATCAGCAACAACATCGAGCCTTTGCACCTTATACGACTTCTGCTTTGCAACTATTCTTGCGGTTTCCTGAGCCAGGGCAAATGAAACAGTTTCTGCAAAGGTTGGTTTTTGTGATGCACATACCGCAAGTTTAACATCAGCATCACGAATGCCGTTTACAAATGCCTCAGTTTTAAAATGATCCAAAAAGGGATGATTCTCACCAGGATAAGTTAGCTGTACCAACCGCTCAATCTCCATTGCGAAGTCCTGTAAGGTTTCGTTTGCCTTCTGCACTCTGCCACGCAACTCCATTTTGTAAATTTCCTTTTTGTGTTCACCCCCATACTTACGTTGCAGTGCTACCATAATTTCATCATAATTGTTTCTGCTACTTACTGGTACACTTTCAAGCACTTCAGCCGCAGTCCCCTTTAAAGCAAGAATGAGCTCAATAGCTTTTTCCTGACTGTTCCATGCATTTCTGTTGGCAACTGCATCGAACTGGAACTTAAAAACATTTAATTGCACACTACCGTCAAAACTTGGGGCCTTAATTCCACTAGAAACTTCTGGAATAACTCGGACTGGTCCCTCTTGGCATTGAATGTTATTAACTTTTGCCTCCAGATGGTGTAGTTTTTCATCAAAAACCGTAACTTGTGTTTTTACATCCGTGACTTGAGTTTTTACATCAGACAGCTTCTGGTTAAATTCTATTTCCATGTCATCTACTCTTTCATTTATGACAGTAGAAATCTCTTGAAGCTTCTCAAGTTTTTCATTAGTAGCCTGAAGCTTCTCGTTGGTTATTCTAGAATTCTCTTGAATTTCAGCCAGGATGGCGATCGAATTTTCCTTCATTTTTCTAGAATTTTCCTCTGACATCTTTCCATTTTTTCCGTTATAGCGCTGGAATTAACGTCCATTTTTCTAGAAGTTTCAGCTAGAATATCACTAGAATTTTCTTTTATCATCTGTACCATGCTTTTGGAATTATCGTCCATTTTTGCCATCATAGCGGCAAACATTGTGTTAAAATCCATACTGCTAGCAACTGCACGAGTACATACCTCAATTTCTTCTTTGTCCTCAAATTCGTAACTCGCAATGTCCATATTGCGTCGTTCGAATTCATCTAATAGTCTCTTCTGCAGCTCTGCTTTATTACCTGCAGTTGGCAAATCTAACTTGCCCAATTCTTTCTTGAGCTGTTCTACCTTAAGCTCTTCAAATTTCATGCTTGTCTATTTTTTTTTCACTTTTATTTATTTTATTTTGCAATTTCACTTCTGACACCAATTGTTACGTTACTGCCTTTCAATAACGTTTTGGTTTATTTCCTTAATAATAAACCGTTTCGAGTTCTTTTATTGCAATTCAAATAAAACAAATAAACACAACACTTTAATGTATAACACTTATTTATTAAGAACTTAGTCACTTTAACAACCGTAATTTATAGCTTTTATTTACAACTCACTATTGTAATCAACACACTTCAAACGTTTATAGTTTTCTCCGCGTGATGCGCTCTTAACTCGACAAAGTCTGAACTAATACTGTTTTTTGATGCTAGCCGCCGCAAGTATTTATACTGTAATTCAGCCATCTAGAACATTCGAAATGTTTCTCGAAGGTTCGAGGCTTTACTTATTCACCACTCTATCGTCAATTATGATTTATGGCGGCAATTATGTTTACATAATTTCACCACTTATACTAAAGCTTTTTTAACGGTCATATCTAGGGCTTTCTGCACATTGGGATTGAAGTGTACTAAATTATAACAATTTTTAATAACAATGTAAACTAATAAAATAACTAACAAATACTTAATAACTAATCAATACAAGATAAATAATAATTACAACTAATTCTTAAACAATAATTACAACTAACTAAAGTTACTTTCGTAACAATATGTTGAATATATCTGTTAATACGTTTCATAAATTTTAATAATTATAAGAATTTAGCTAAATTTGTATTAATTATTTAAAAAAAAAGTGGTGGAATTTTGGGAATTGCTGTTGTTAAAAACATTTTAGGAAGAAATGTTTGCTAGTGGCAACGCTAATTACTCCAGGAATGAAATGCGTATGTAAGAGTGAAACAACGAATGTATGTTAGACAGTTTCATTTTTGAATGGAATGTGTAAAATATGTAAAAAATTCAAGATTAATTTTAAAAGCGAAAGGAATTTTATGAAATTGTGACGTGCGCCCATTATATTATTTAAAATAAATATAAAAAAAGTGAAATAAAAATTGACAGTGACAATAAAGAGTGATAAAAAATAATATTTGCCTTGACAGAAAGAAAGAATTGAGTGACAATAAAAATAACACAAATACCTATTAAAAAATAAAAAAGTGACAATAAGATAGAAAATACCTATTAAGAAATTAAATTAAATAATAAAAGTATACTTTTTGTGATAAAAGATAACTATGAAAAAAAGACGTTTGCAAAATTGTCTATCATTGGAAAAAAAGACATTTGAGTCCAAAATTAAAATGTATAGAAGGTTAATAGAAAACGAAGATAGTGCACGAAGTGAAAGATCTAATATACAACCTGTTCCATCAATAAGCTAAAATTCTAATGGAGTGTAAAGTAGGCATAAAAAAAGCCCAAGAGTACCTCCGCCGCATGACAGGAGAGACTTCTGATCAAGGGCTTGATGAGACCGCCAGCATGCTCCCCTTGCGGACCACAACAGCAGTGCAAGAAATAGAGGAGAAGCTAGACTCCGATTACGCTCAGGCCATGGTAACAATCACAATATTTTATATATTTTACTTGCTCAAACAGTAATTCAACTTCTTTACAGAAGTCCTATATTCATAAAATTAAAGGTGTTTCTTTAGATGTTGGCAGTGTTATTAGTGCATCGTTTGCAGATGATTTGCTATATAAATATAATTGGGATGGAAGGTGGGGAAAACTTCCGTTGTCAAATCTCACGCTGCTAAATAAAATTGTAAGAGGTATGTACAGACATTAAATAATTTTAGTCTTTGAATATTTAACATTTCTGTCTTTTTTTTTACTTCATATTTTAGATGTTTTTCAGAACCTAGGAGCCGGGGAGTATGAAAAAAGTATAAGAAAAGCGGTTGAACGTGCCCACCATAGGGTAAAGCAACAAAAATACATAAAAGAAAAAGGGGTTCATAAATAAAATGACGACAATTTTTTTAATTTAAACTAAAATAATCAATCTAAAAGAGAAAAAAATCAAAAAATAAGCGTGACCAATAAATTGGTAAAAGTTTAGCTTTATTTTTAACACTTTTTATTGACTGAACTTTATTTGTAAGAAGGTGCTTGTTTAATGTAATTAAGAAACTGTTGAATGATGTTTGATCCAGCAAACGTTTTCGAATGCAAACAAAACATAATTAATTTAAAAAATTTAGTTAAAAAAAAAAAAATATTTATTTATTTAAGTTATTTTGAAAACCAAAAAAATATTGAATTTTATTTTAAATAAAGACAAAAATTTGTATGAGAATTGAATGAGATGTTTTATTTTAATCGTGTTTATTTAAGCTAAAAAGTACGTCAGCAGTGACGAATATATGAATCAGTACTGACTAGTCAGCTGTGGCCGGTATATGCGTCAGTACTGACTGGTCAGCTGTGTCCGTTATATGCATCAGTACTGACTAGTCAGCTGTGTCCGGTTTATACATCAGTACTGATATGTAAAGAGTATAAGAGTAAACAGCTCAGATATATGTTTTATCTACCACAAAATTCATAGGTTAAAGAAGGATGCAAAATCACACGTACACAAAAGTTTAGGTCATTTTTTTCACGTTGGCCTTAAGAAAATGATAGAAACTTTGTTCTACGCGATGACCGATATCTCTATCAGCAATGTCGGTCATATGATAGGTCAAATGACCGTCACTATTCTTGTAGGGTCTTAAAAAATCACCCGATACATACAAAACTTTTGAGCACTCAATAATCTTGAGCAACCTACATATAGTTGTCGATATGAAAAGCAATGAATGGGCGCCTAAATATATTCCAGCCAATGGACCATACGCAATCCGGAAAAGTACAAAAAGTACCAATTTGATCCATTTTTTACCCCTTAAAAAGTGCCGTATATTTTGTACTTTTTATACCAAATGCAACGAAGTAATAAAAGTACGAGCTTTGACTCATTTTATTCCCCCAGAAAGTACTCTGTACGTTAATTTAGGTTATGTTTTATATGAATACCACATTTTTCGAAGAGATAAAAAGTAACAGTTTTATCCCAATTTTATCCCTTAAAAAATACCGTATATTTTGATCTCGACCATATGCAATCTGTATACCAAATTTATCCAAAAGAGAAAAAGTATCAAAAGTAAAACATTTTTCGTTTTAACCTCTTAAAATATACCCCACTTAAATCTGGACAATATCTCTAGCCAAATTTTTTGAAAATAAAAAAGTACCAAAACTAAAAGAGAAAAAGTGTTAAAAGTTGCCAAAAAAAGAAGCAACATTTCTTAAAAATATATATACAAGGTAGATCAAAAAAGACCTACCCCCACCCATGTTTTATTTTTTAACTAGCTTTTACCCGTGACGTCGTTCACTTTAAGATTTAAAGAAATGGGGTTATCCAGTAAAATATTTACAGAAAATTTATTTTGTTTTCTACGTCATTACTTATTTTATGTTAAAATATGTCTATAAACAACATTTTAAGATTTGTTATATTCCGCTAATATAATGGGTGATTTTTTAGCTATTATCTTTTTGGCAGCACTGGTTTAAACAGCTGACGCACGTTTCGTGTTTTGTTTCACTGTCAAACATCTTCAGTTTGGTCTATAATTTAACCATGAATCGTCTTACAAACGAACAACGCTTGCAAATTATTGAATTTTATTATCAAAATGCGTGCTCTGTTAAGAAAATTCATCGCGCGCTTCTTGTGTTCAGCGACGAAGCTCATTTTTGGCTCAATGGGTAAGTTAATAAGCCGAATTGTCGATTTTGGAGTTAAGATCAGCCAGAAGCATTGCAAGAGCTATTTATGCATCGAGAAAAAGTCACAGTTTGGTGCGGTTTATGGGCTGGTGGCATCATTGGACAGTTCCAAGATAATGCGAATCGTAACGTAACTGTGAATGGTGAGCGCTACCGTGAGATGATATCCAACTTTTTTTTGCCCAAAATGCAAGAGCTTGTTGACTTGCACGACATGTGGTTTCAACAAGACGGTGCCACATGCCAAACAGCACGCTTAACAATGGACTTATTGAGAGGCGAGTTCGGTGAACATTTTATTTCACGTTCGGGACCGGTCAATTGGCCGCCTAGATCGTGCGATTTAACGTCTTTAGACTATTTTTTGTGCGGCTACGTTAAAGCTCATGCCTATACACACATGCCCGCTTCAATTGACGCATTGGAAGAAAACATTGAAGCATTTATTCGTGAGATACCGGCCGAAATGTTGGAAACAGAATGCCAACATTGGACTAAGCGGATGGACCATTTGAGGCGCAATCACGGTCAACATTTGCATGAAATAATCTTCAAACATTTAATTATATGGACCGTACTATCGATTCAAATAAAGATTTCATGCATTTTTCTGAATTTTATGAGTTTTTTTTACAACTTTCCTATAGCTCCCCTACAAGAAATGGATGACCGAAACTAATACACACGCACTATTTTTGTTTGTTTTTATTGTTACAAGTGGCGTTGCCACTCGTGTGCGTTTGTATACCAAATTAGGAATATTTTGCAAAGCCCAAATTTTATTAATCTTTTCTTCTTATTTTTATATATACTTAATAATATGTTGAATATATCTGTTAATACGTTTCATAAATTTTAATAATTATAAGAATTTAGCTAAATTTGTATTAATTATTTAAAAAAAAGTGGTGGAATTTTGGGAATTGCTGTTGTTAAAAACATTTTAGGAAGAAATGTTTGCTACTGGCAACGCTAATTACTCCAGGAATGAAATGCGTATGTAAGAGTGAAACAACGAATGTATGTTAGACAGTTTAATTTTTGAATGGAATGTGTAAAATATGTAAAAAATTCAAGATTAATTTTAAAAGCGAAAGGAATTTTATGAAATTGTGACGTGCGCCCATTATATTATTTAAAATAAATATAAAAAAAGTGAAATAAAAATTGACAGTGACAATAAAGAGTGATAAAAAATAATATTTGCCTTGACAGAAACCAAGAATTGAGTGACAATAAAAATAACACAAATACCTATTAAAAAATAAAAAAGTGACAATAGGATAGAAAATACCTATTAAGAAATTAAATTAAATAATAAAAGTATACTTTTTGTGATAAAAGATAACTATGAAAAAAAGACGTTTGCAAAATTGTCTATCATTGGAAAAAAAGACATTTGAGTCCAAAATTAAAATGTATAGAAGGTTAATAGAAAACGAAGATAGTGCACGAAGTGAAAGATCTAATATACAACCTGTTCCATCAATAAGCTAAAATTCTAATGGAGTGTAAAGTAGGCATAAAAAAAGCCCAAGAGTACCTCCGCCGCATGACAAGAGAGACTTCTGATCAAGGGCTTGATGAGACCGCCAGCATGCTCCCCTTGCGGACCACAACAGCAGTGCAAGAAATAGAGGAGAAGCTAGACTCCGATTACGCTCAGGCCATGGTAACAATCACAATATTTTATATATTTTACTTGCTCAAACAGTAATTCAACTTCTTTACAGAAGTCCTATATTCATAAAATTAAAGGTGTTTCTTTAGATGTTGGCAGTGTTATTAGTGCATCGTTTGCAGATGATTTGCTATATAAATATAATTGGAATGGAAGGTGGGGAAAACTTCCGTTGTCAAATCTCACGCTGCTAAATAAAATTGTAAGAGGTATGTACAGACATTAAATAATTTTAGTCTTTGAATATTTAACGTTTCTGTCTTTTTTTTTACTTCATATTTTAGATGTTTTTCAGAACCTAGGAGCCGGGGAGTATGAAAAAAGTATAGGAAAAGCGGATGAACGTGCCCACCATAGGGTAAAGCAACAAAAATACATAAAAGAAAAAGGGGTTAATAAATAAAATGACGACAATTTTTTTAATTTAAACTAAAATAATCAATCTAAAAGAGAAAAAAAATCAAAAAATAAGCGTGACCAATAAATTGGTAAAAGTTTAGCTTTATTTTTAACACTTTTTATTGACTGAACTTTATTTGTAAGAAGGTGCTTGTTTAATGTAATTAAGAAACTGTTGAATGATGTTTGATCCAGCAAACGTTTTCGAATGCAAACAAAACATAATTAATTTAAAAAATTTAGTTAAAAAAAAAAAAAATATTTATTTATTTAAGTTATTTTGGAAACCAAAAAAATATTGAATTTTATTTTAAATAAAGACAAAAATTTGTATGAGAATTGAATGAGATGTTTTATTTTAATCGTGTTTTATTTAAGCTAAAAAGTACGTCAACAGTGACGAATATATGAATCAGTACTGACTAGTCAGCTGTGGCCGGTATATGCGTCAGTACTGACTGGTCAGCTGTGTCCGTTATATGCATCAGTACTGACTAGTCAGCTGTGTCCGGTTTATACATCAGTACTGATATGTAAAGAGTATAAGAGTAAACAGCTCAGATATATGTTTTATCTACCACAAAATTCATAGGTTAAAGAAGGATGCAAAATCACACGTACACAAAAGTTTAGGTCATTTTTTTCACGTTGGCCTTAAGAAAATGATAGAAACTTTGTTCTACGCGATGACCGATATCTCTATCAGCAATGTCGGTCTTATGATAGGTCAAATGACCGTCACTTTTCTTGTAGGGTCTTAAAAAATCACCCGATACATACATAACTTTTGAGCACTCAATAATCTTGAGCAACCTACATATAGTTGTCGATATGAAAAGCAATGAATGGGCGCCTAAATATATTCCAGCCAATGGACCATACGCAATCCGAAAAAGTACAAAAAGTACCAATTTGATCCATTTTTTACCCCTTAAAAAGTGCCGTATATTTTGTACTTTTTATACCAAATGCAACGAAGTACTAAAAGTACGAGCTTTGACTCATTTTATTCCCCCAGAAAGTACTCTGTACGTTAATTTAGGTTATGTTTTATATGAATACCAAATTTTTCGAAGAGATAAAAAGTAACAGTTTTATCCCAATTTTATCCCTTAAAAAATACCGTATATTTTGATCTCGACCATATGCAATCCAAATTTATCCAAAAGAGAAAAAGTATCAAAAGTAAAACATTTTTCGTTTTAACCTCTTAAAATATACCCCACTTAAATCTGGACAATATCTCTACCCAAATTTTTTGAAAATAAAAAAGTACCAAAACTAAAAGAGAAAAAGTGTTAAAAGTTGCCAAAAAAAGGAGCAACATTTCTTAAAAATATATATACAAGGTAGATCAAAAAAGACCTACCCCCACCCATGTTTTATTTTGTAACTAGCTTTTACCCGTGACGTCGTTCACTTTAAGATTTAAAGAAATGGGGTTATCCAGTAAAATATTTACAGAAAATTTATTTTGTTTTCTACGTCATTACTTATTTTATGTTAAAATATGTCTATAAACAACATTTTAAGATTTGTTATATTCCGCTAATATAATGGGTGATTTTTTAGCTATTATCTTTTTGGCAGCACTGGTTTAAACAGCTGACGCACGTTTCGTGTTTTGTTTCACTGTCAAACATCTTCAGTTTGGTCTATAATTTAACCATGAATCGTCTTACAAACGAACAACGCTTGCAAATTATTGAATTTTATTATCAAAATGCGTGCTCTGTTAAGAAAATTCATCGCGCGCTTCTTGTGTTCAGCGACGAAGCTCATTTTTGGCTCGATGGGTAAGTTAATAAGCCGAATTGTCGATTTTGGAGTGAAGATCAGCCAGAAGCATTGCAAGAGCTATTTATGCATCGAGAAAAAGTCACAGTTTGGTGCGGTTTATGGGCTGGTGGCATCATTGGACCGTTCCAAGATGATGCGAATCGTAACGTAACTGTGAATGGTGAGCGCTACCGTGAGATGATATCCCAAAATGCAAGAGCTTGTTGACTTGCACGACATGTGGTTTCAACAAGACGGTGCCACATGCCACACAGCACGCTTAACAATGGACTTATTGAGAGGCGAGTTCGGTGAACATTTTATTTCACGTTCGGGACCGGTCAATTGGCCGCCTAGATCGTGCGATTTAACGTCTTTAGACTATTTTTTGTGCGGCTACGTTAAAGCTCATGTCTATACACACATGCCCGCTTCAATTGACGCATTGGAAGAAAACATTGAAGCATTTATTCGTGAGATACCGGCCGAAATGTTGGAAACAGAATGCCAACATTGGACTAAGCGGATGGACCATTTGAGGCGCAATCACGTTCAACATTTGCATGAAATAATCTTCAAACATTTAATTATATGGACCGTACTATCGATTCAAATAAAGATTTCATGCATTTTTCTGAATTTTATGAGTTTTTTTTACAACTTTCCTATAGCTCCCCTACAAGAAATGGATGACCGAAACTAATACACACGCACTATTTTTGTTTGTTTTTATTGTTACAAGTGGCGTTGCCACTCGTGTGCGTTTGTATACCAAATTAGGAATATTTTGCAAAGCCCAAATTTTATTAATCTTTTCTTCTTATTTTTATATATACTTAATAATATGTTGAATATATCTGTTAATACGTTTCATAAATTTTAATAATTATAAGAATTTAGCTAAATTTGTATTAATTATTTAAAAAAAAAGTGGTGGAATTTAGGGAATTGCTGTTGTTAAAAACATTTTAGGAAGAAATGTTTGCTAGTGGCAACGCTAATTACTCCAGGAATGAAATGCGTATGTAAGAGTGAAACAACGAATGTATGTTAGACAGTTTCATTTTTGAATGGAATGTGTAAAATATGTAAAAAATTCAAGATTAATTTTAAAAGCGAAAGGAATTTTATGAAATTGTGACGTGCGCCCATTATATTATTTAAAATAAATATAAAAAAAGTGAAATAAAAATTGACAGTGACAATAAAGAGTGATAAAAAATAATATTTGCCTTGACAGAAAGCAAGAATTGAGTGACAATAAAAATAACACAAATACCTATTAAAATATAAAAAAGTGACAATAAGATAGAAAATACCAATTAAGAAATTAAATTAAATAATAAAAGTATACTTTATGTGATAAAAGATAACTATGAAAAAAAGACGTTTGCAAAATTGTCTATCATTGGAAAAAAAGACATTTGAGTCCAAAATTAAAATGTATAGAAGGTTAATAGAAAACGAAGATAGTGCACGAAGTGAAAGATCTAATATACAACCTGTTCCATCAATAAGCTAAAATTCTAATGGAGTGTAAAGTAGGCATAAAAAAAGCCCAAGAGTACCTCAGCCGCATGACAGGAGAGACTTCTGATCAAGGGCTTGATGAGACCGCCAGCATGCTCCCCTTGCGGACCACAACAGCAGTGCAAGAAATAGAGGAGAAGCTAGACTCCGATTACGCTCAGGCCATGGTAACTGTTTGAGTGAGCTTTAAATTTGATTGTTAATGCCTCAAAACTTACCACGGTTCACTTTACTTAAATTAAAACACTTTAGTTTTTTAGGTTTTTTTTTTGTGTTTGATATTTTATTTATTTAAAGTTAAGTTTAATTCAGTTTTGTGTTTTCTTTTTTTTGTTTTACAAAATTATATTATATACGTTTTAGTTTGGGTTAAATTCACTTTTGGTTACAATTCAATGGTTTTTAGTTTTTGTTCTTTGTTTTATGCTTTCTCGTCACTGGTTGAAACTAGAGTGAGTTTTTTTTATATAAAAAGGAAAATGACATTTGGTACAAAAGGAGAGAAGGAGATTAAGCAAACAAAAGTCCAGGGTGGCCAACTTTCAGTGCTGAACAGTAACAATCACAATATTTTATATATTTTACTTGCTCAAACAGTAATTCAACTTCTTTACAGAAGTCCTATATTCATAAAATTAAAGGTGTTTCTTTAGATGTTGGCAGTGTTATTAGTGCATCGTTTGCAGATGATTTGCTATATAAATATAATTGGGATGGAAGGTGGGGAAAACTTCCGTTGTCAAATCTCACGCTGCTAAATAAAATTGTAAGAGGTATGTACAGACATTAAATAATTTTAGTCTTGGAATATTTAACATTTCTGTCTTTTTTTTTACTTCATATTTTAGATGTTTTTCAGAACCTAGGAGCCGGGGAGTATGAAAAAAGTATAAGAAAAGCGGTTGAACGTGCCCACCATAGGGTAAAGCAACAAAAATACATAAAAGAAAAAGGGGTAAATAAATAAAATGACGACAATTTTTTTAATTTAAACTAAAATAATCAATCTAAAAGAGAAAAAAAATCAAAAAATAAGCGTGACCAATAAATTGGTAAAAGTTTAGCTTTATTTTTAACACTTTTTATTGACTGAACTTTATTTGTAAGAAGGTGCTTGTTTAATGTTATTAAGAAACTGTTGAATGATGTTTGATCCAGCAAACGTTTTCGAATGCAAACAAAACATAATTAATTTAAAAAATTTAGTTAAAAAAAAAAAATATTTATTTATTTAAGTTATTTTGGAAACCAAAAAAATATTGAATTTTATTTTAAATAAAGACAAAAATTTGTATGAGAATTGAATGAGATGTTTTATTTTAATAGTGTTTTATTAAAACTAAAAAATACGTCAACAGTGACGAATATATGAATCAGTACTGACTAGTCAGCTGTGTCCGTTATATGCATCAGTACTGACTAGTCAGCTGTGTCCGGTTTTTGAGCACTCAATAATCTTGAGCAACCTACATATAGTTGTCGATATGAAAAGCAATGAATGGGCGCCTAAATATATTCCAGCCAATGGACCATACGCATTCCGAAAAAGTACAAAAAGTACCAATTTGATCCATTTTTTACCCCTTAAAAAGTGCCGTATATTTTGTACTTTTTATACCAAATGCAACGAAGTACTAAAAGTACGAGCTTTGACTCATTTTATTCCCCCAGAAAGTACTCTGTACGTTAATTTAGGTTATGTTTTATATGAATACCAAATTTTTCGAAGAGATAAAAAGTAACAGTTTTATCCCAATTTTATCCATTAAAAAATACCGTATATTTTGATCTCGACCATATGCAATCTGTATACCAAATTTATCCAAAAGAGAAAAAGTATCAAAAGTAAAACATTTTTCGTTTTAACCTCTTAAAATATACCCCACTTAAATCTGGACAATATCTCTAGCCAAATTTTTTGAAAATAAGAAAGTACCAAAACTAAAAGAGAAAAAGTGTTAAAAGTTGCCAAAAAAAGAAGCAACATTTCTTAAAAATATATATACAAGGTAGATCAAAAAAGACCTACCCCCACCCATGTTTTATTTTGTAACTAGCTTTTACCCGTGACGTCGTTCACTTTAAGATTTAAAGAAATGGGGTTATCCAGTAAAATATTTACAGAAAATTTATTTTGTTTTCTACGTCATTACTTATTTTATGTTAAAATATGTCTATAAACAACATTTTAAGATTTGTTATATTCCGCTAATATAATGGGTGATTTTTTAGCTATTATCTTTTTGGCAGCACTGGTTTAAACAGCTGACGCACGTTTCGTGTTTTGTTTCACTGTCAAACATCTTCAGTTTGGTCTATAATTTAACCATGAATCGTCTTACAAACGAACAACGCTTGCAAATTATTGAATTTTATTATCAAAATGCGTGCTCTGTTAAGAAAATTCATCGCGCGCTTCTTGTGTTCAGCGACGAAGCTCATTTTTGGCTCAATGGGTAAGTTAATAAGCCGAATTGTCGATTTTGGAGTGAAGATCAGCCAGAAGCATTGCAAGAGCTATTTATGCATCGAGAAAAAGTCACAGTTTGGTGCGGTTTATGGGCTGGTGGCATCATTGGACCGTTCCAAGATGATGCGAATCGTAACGTAACTGTGAATGGTGAGCGCTACCGTGAGATGATATCCAACTTTTTTTTGCCCAAAATGCAAGAGCTTGTTGACTTGCACGACATGTGGTTTCAACAAGACGGTGCCACATGCCACACAGCACGCTTAACAATGGACTTATTGAGAGGCGAGTTCGGTGAACATTTTATTTCACGTTCGGGACCGGTCAATTGGCCGCCTAGATCGTGCGATTTAACGTCTTTAGACTATTTTTTGTGCGGCTACGTTAAAGCTCATGTCTATACACACATGCCCGCTTCAATTGACGCATTGGAAGAAAACATTGAAGCATTTATTCGTGAGATACCGGCCGAAATGTTGGAAACAGAATGCCAACATTGGACTAAGCGGATGGACCATTTGAGGCGCAATCACGGTCAACATTTGCATGAAATAATCTTCAAACATTTAATTATATGGACCGTACTATCGATTCAAATAAAGATTTCATGCATTTTTCTGAATTTTATGAGTTTTTTTTACAACTTTCCTATAGCTCCCCTACAAGAAATGGATGACCGAAACTAATACACACGCACTATTTTTGTTTGTTTTTATTGTTACGAGTGGCGTTGCCACTCGTGTGCGTTTGTATACCAAATTAGGAATATTTTGCAAAGCCCAAATTTTATTAATCTTTTCTTCTTATTTTTATATATACTTAATAATATGTTGAATATATCTGTTAATACGTTTCATAAATTTTAATAATTATAAGAATTTAGCTAAATTTGTATTAATTATTTAAAAAAAAGTGGTGGAATTTTGGGAATTGCTGTTGTTAAAAACATTTTAGGAAGAAATGTAAAATGGAGTGTAAAGTAGGCATAAAAAAAGCCCAAGAGTACCTCAGCCGCATGACAGGAGAGACTTCTGATCAAGGGCTTGATGAGACCGCCAGCATGCTCCCCTTGCGGACCACAACAGCAGTGCAAGAAATAGAGGAGAAGCTAGACTCCGATTACGCTCAGGCCATGGTAACAATCACAATATTTTATATATTTTACTTGCTCAAACAGTAATTCAACTTCTTTACAGAAGTCCTATATTCATAAAATTAAAGGTGTTTCTTTAGATGTTGGCAGTGTTATTAGTGCATCGTTTGCAGATGATTTGCTATATAAATATAATTGGGATGGAAGGTGGGGAAAACTTCCGTTGTCAAATCTCACGCTGCTAAATAAAATTGTAAGAGGTATGTACAGACATTAAATAATTTTAGTCTTTGAATATTTAACATTTCTGTCTTTTTTTTTACTTCATATTTTAGATGTTTTTCAGAACCTAGGAGCCGGGGAGTATGAAAAAAGTATAAGAAAAGCGGTTGAACGTGCCCACCATAGGGTAAAGCAACAAAAATACATAAAAGAAAAAGGGGTTAATAAATAAAATGACGACAATTTTTTTAATTTAAACTAAAATAATCAATCTAAAAGAGAAAAAAAATCAAAAAATAAGCGTGACCAATAAATTGGTAAAAGTTTAGCTTTATTTTTAACACTTTTTATTGACTGAACTTTATTTGTAAGAAGGTGCTTGTTTAATGTAATTAAGAAACTGTTGAATGATGTTTGATCCAGCAAACGTTTTCGAATGCAAACAAAACATAATTAATTTAAAAAATTTAGTTTAAAAAAAAAAAATATTTATTTATTTAAGTTATTTTGGAAACCAAAAAAATATTGAATTTTATTTTAAATAAAGGCAAAAATTTGTATGAGAATTGAATGAGATGTTTTATTTTAATAGTGTTTTATTAAAGCTAAAAAGTACGTCAACAGTGACGAATATATATATCAGTACTGACTAGTCAGCTGTGTCCGTTATATGCATCAGTACTGACTAGTCAGCTGTGTCCGGTTTTTGAGCACTCAATAATCTTGAGCAACCTACATATAGTTGTCGATATGAAAAGCAATGAATGGGCGCCTAAATATATTCCAGCCAATGGACCATACGCATTCCGAAAAAGTACAAAAAGTACCAATTTGATCCATTTTTTACCCCTTAAAAAGTGCCGTATATTTTGTACTTTTTATACCAAATGCAACGAAGTACTAAAAGTACGAGCTTTGACTCATTTTATTCCCCCAGAAAGTACTCTGTACGTTAATTTAGGTAATGTTTTATATGAATACCAAATTTTTCGAAGAGATAAAAAGTAACAGTTTTATCCCAATTTTATCCCTTAAAAAATACCGTATATTTTGATCTCGATCATATGCAATCTGTATACCAAATTTATCCAAAAGAGAAAAAGTATCAAAAGTAAAACATTTTTCGTTTTAACCTCTTAAAATATACCCCACTTAAATCTGGACAATATCTCTAGCCAAATTTTTTGAAAATAAAAAAGTACCAAAACTAAAAGAGAAAAAGTGTTAAAAGTTGCCAAAAAAAAAGAAGCAACATTTCTTAAAAATATATATACAAGGTAGATCAAAAAAGACCTATCCCCACCCATGTTTTATTTTGTAACTAGCTTTTACCCGTGACGTCGTTCACTTTAAGATTTAAAGAAATGGGGTTATCCAGTAAAATATTTCCAGAAAATTTATTTTGTTTTCTACGTCATTACTTATTTTATGTTAAAATATGTCTATAAACAACATTTTAAGATTTGTTATATTCCGCTAATATAATGGGTGATTTTTTAGCTATTATCTTTTTGGCAGCACTGGTTTAAACAGCTGACGCACGTTTCGTGTTTTGTTTCACTGTCAAACATCTTCAGTTTGGTCTATAATTTAACCATGAATCGTCTTACAAACGAACAACGCTTGCAAATTATTGAATTTTATTATCAAAATGCGTGCTCTGTTAAGAAAATTCATCGCGCGCTTCTTGTGTTCAGCGACGAAGCTCATTTTTGGCTCAATGGGTAAGTTAATAAGCCGAATTGTCGATTTTGGAGTGAAGATCAGCCAGAAGCATTGCAAGAGCTATTTATGCATCGAGAAAAAGTCACAGTTTGGTGCGGTTTATGGGCTGGTGGCATCATTGGACCGTTCCAAGATGATGCGAATCGTAACGTAACTGTGAATGGTGAGCGCTACCGTGAGATGATATCCAACTTTTTTTTTCCCAAAATGCAAGAGCTTGTTGACTTGCACGACATGTGGTTTCAACAAGACGGTGCCACATGCCACACAGCACAATGGACTTATTGAGAGGCGAGTTCGGTGAACATTTTATTTCACGTTCGGGACCGGTCAATTGGCCGCCTAGATCGTGCGATTTAACGTCTTTAGACTATTTTTTGTGCGGCTACGTTAAAGCTCATGTCTATACACACATGCCCGCTTCAATTGACGCATTGGAAGAAAACATTGAAGCATTTATTCGTGAGATACCGGCCGAAATGTTGGAAACAGAATGCCAACATTGGACTAAGCGGATGGACCATTTGAGGCGCAATCACGGTCAACATTTGCATGAAATAATCTTCAAACATTTAATTATATGGACCGTACTATCGATTCAAATAAAGATTTCATGCATTTTTCTGAATTTTATGAGTTTTTTTTACAACTTTCCTATAGCTCCCCTACAAGAAATGGATGACCGAAACTAATACACACGCACTATTTTTGTTTGTTTTTATTGTTACAAGTGGCGTTGCCACTCGTGTGCGTTTGTATACCAAATTAGGAATATTTTGCAAAGCCCAAATTTTATTAATCTTTTCTTCTTATTTTTATATATACTTAATAATATGTTGAATATATCTGTTAATACGTTTCATAAATTTTAATAATTATAAGAATTTAGCTAAATTTGTATTAATTATTTAAAAAAAAAGTGGTGGAATTTTGGGAATTGCTGTTGTTAAAAACATTTTAGGAAGAAATGTTTGCTAGTGGCAACGCTAATTACTCCAGGAATGAAATGCGTATGTAAGAGTGAAACAACGAATGTATGTTAGACAGTTTCATTTTTGAATGGAATGTGTAAAATATGTAAAAAATTCAAGATTAATTTTAAAAGCGAAAGGAATTTTATGAAATTGTGACGTGCGCCCATTATATTACACAGTACAACACATGATTTGCCAACTCAATTCTGTGAACTGTATGTGAAATTAGACCCAAAAAGAAGAATTTCTGCATCATTCGTTTTGTCTTCTTACCTGCGATTTGAAGTTAGTACTATCGTATAGGGGAATTTATCACGTTTTAGGCCCTGTTGTTTGACATAGCTCGACAACCACTAGCCCAATTTAGTTGAAATAAATTTTAAAAAATTAAGAATTACAATTCCCTTAATCTGTTCATATATTGTTTTCCTATACAAGTAACACTTTCGAAGTTAAAAATGAATGTATGAAGGGAAAAAATTATTTTTTGCCTAAAAATTTAAATTTTTTTTTTTAAAATACATAAAAAATCCAAAATGGAAAAAAGTTTCAAGTCTAGTTATTTTTTCGCAAAGTCACATAACCTATGAGCAAAATGAGACAAAGATCATAAAAATCGATGCTGAATCAGGTATATAGCCAGCCGCCCTTAAAATATGCGCCCATTTATAAGTACCTGGCAGTAAAATATTCAAAAATACGTAGTATTTATAGGTGTGCATTGATCGATTTTTGGCATTCAGCCAGTGCCGACGAACGCGAACAGTAAAAGTGATTTTTCTCCAGTTTTTTAAAAGTGAATAACAACAAAACATAAAATATATCAATATGGAAAACAACAAGTGCCCATATTTGGATGAATATTGTTACGTTTGTGGTCATATCGTCCGAAAAATACAGAAAAAAGATCGAAAAAATTTGTTTACTGAGCAATTCAAAACCGCGTATTGTAATTATTTCGATGAAGCAGATTTAAGTGGTGCAAATTTTACGCCGAACACAGTGTGCAACAGTTGTTATACTACCCTTCTAAAATGGATTCACGGAAAAAGTAGAAAGTTATCTTTTATGAAGCCAGTAATTTGGGTGGAAGACACAACTGGACATGATGAATCCAGGTGCTATGCATGCATAAATTTTCGTCAGGGATTAAACAGACAACAATTGAAAACAAAAGTATACACTGCTGCATTTACTGCCACACTTCCAGTGCAACGCCCTGCTGATACCGATGCAACTAAACCTCCGAGTGCGGATACTGTGTCCCTGCTAGCCGAAACCGTTTTCACCAATCCGACCGATTTGGATGATGCTGATTGGATACCCGATATTGAAAATAGTGCACCACAACCGCTACCACAAATCGAAATGGATTACATTGTGACCAAGCTGGGACTATCACAACACGACTCCGAATGGCTGACATCATTTTTGAAGAGAAGAAAACTCACACAGCAAAATGTCAGCGCAACATCATACCGACAACGCCAAGCTGATTTTCAGAAATTTTATTCCGTTGACGAAGCAAATACGTTCACGTACTGCCATGATATCCCAGGTTTAGTGAAAAAATTGGGAATGGATTATATCGCTGGCGACTGGCGTTTATTCATCGATGGTTCAGTTACTAGTTTGAAGGCTGTGCTGCTGCACAAAAAAAATAAAAAACCATGCATTCCATTGGGATTCAGCACAACTATGAAGGAAACGTATGAAGCATTGGGCGAAATTTTGAAGAAAATCAAATACGATGAACACAAATGGAACATTTGTTGCGATCTGAAGGTGGTCAACATACTACAAGGGATTATAGAAAAGGGCGGATATCCAAAATACTTCTGCTTCCTTTGTAATTGGGATTCACGATACAAAGGAAATCAATATCAATGTAAAGATTGGAAAGGAAGAACTCCCGAGCTCAACAAACAATTAAAATTACGCAATGAACCTATGATAAAGGACCTGGATGATATTTTGTTGCCACCGCTCCACATGAAACTGGGAATAGCTGGGAAATTCGTTGAAGTGGTGGTCAAAAAAGTTAACGGCGCCTTTGACTGTTTGAAATCCATCTTTCCGAAACTCAGTGATGAGAAAATTAAAAACGGTACGTATCGTACTCTGTATTTCAATATTGTCATATCTAAATTTGTTAATTTCTATACATTCGCATTACCAATAATTTTTTCGTTTTTCTTATGTATTTAAAACAGGTATGTATTCTCAATGGACCTGATATTCGGAAATTGATCAAAAGTGATTCTTTCACACATTTGCTTTGAGAGCATCACGACCACCAACATGCATGGAACGCATTGAAAGA
This sequence comes from Pollenia angustigena, assembly GCA_930367215.1. Taxonomy (NCBI): domain Eukaryota; kingdom Metazoa; phylum Arthropoda; class Insecta; order Diptera; family Polleniidae; genus Pollenia; species Pollenia angustigena. The sequence goes on from OV884056.1 coordinate 185,150,692, forward strand.
AGTAATAGAAGGCGTTCTAGGAAAGAACCGTGTCCAGCGAGAAGAGATACAGCAACGAGTGGACAGGTTGCTGTTTTATTTCGAAAAAATCGGTGCATCCATGACGCTGAAATTGCATTTCTTGCACCACCACCTCGATACTTTTTTGGCACAATCACCTCAGGAATCAGACGAACAAGGAGAGAGGTTCCACCAGGTGACCATGCCATTTGAAAAGCGGTTCAAAAGCAAAAAATTGGATGCATTGCTTGCGGAGGTTTGTTGGTGGAGTTCCACAATTATGCAGTTTGAAGAAAGCACCGAAGATGAAGACATTGAAATTGGTGGACACAGTGAAAGAAACACGCCCTTGAATAGTATGTGTATCTCGGATGACGATACAGACTCAGACCATGAATATGAACAACCTACGAAGAAAACAAGATCATCAGAACCACAAGCGTCAACTTCTACAAGGATGGATATTGCCAATAATTGAAAAAATGTTCTAAATTTTGTTTTTATGCATATTATAATTGCGTATTAATTGCATATTATTTTATTTTCATTAAGTTTTTATAAATAAAGTTTTTTTTTGCATGATAATTTTTTAATTTATATTTTTATTTTAAGGGTGGTGGCTATAACTGATTTTTGAAATTCATACCTTTACTCAATTGCGAATAAAAGCGAAACGTGTGCATCGATTTTTATGATCTTTGTCTCATTTTGCTCATAGGTTATGTGACTTTGCGAAAAAATAACTAGACTTGAAACTTTTTTCCATTTTGGATTTTTTATGTATTTTAAAAAAAAAAAATTTTAATTTTTAGGCAAAAAATAATTTTTTCCCTTCATACATTCATTTTTAACTTCGAAAGTGTTACTTGTATAGGAAAACAATATATGAACAGATTAAGGGAATTGTAATTCTTAATTTTTTAAAATTTATTTCAACTAAATTGGGCTAGTGGTTGTCGAGCTATGTCAAACAACAGGGCCTAAAACGTGATAAATTCCCCTATACGATAGTACTAACTTCAAATCGATACTAACTTCAAATCGCAGGTAAGAAGACAAAACGAATGATGCAGAAATTCTTCTTTTTGGGTCTAATTTCACATACAGTTCACAGAATTGAGTTGGCAATCAATTAACTGAAAAATGTTGTACTGTGTTATTTAAAATAAATATAAAAAAAGTGAAATAAAAATTGACAGTGACAATAAAGAGTGATAAAAAATAATATTTGCCTTGACAGAAAGCAAGAATTGAGTGACAATAAAAATAACACAAATACCTATTAAAATATAAAAAAGTGACAATAAGATAGAAAATACCTATTAAGAAATTAAATTAAATAATAAAAGTATACTTTTTGTGATAAAAGATAACTATGAAAAAAAGACGTTTGCAAAATTGTCTATCATTGGAAAAAAAGACATTTGAGTCCAAAATTAAAATGTATAGAAGGTTAATAGAAAACGAAGATAGTGCACGAAGTGAAAGATCTAATATACAACCTGTTCCATCAATAAGCTAAAATTCTAATGGAGTGTAAAGTAGGCATAAAAAAAGCCCAAGAGTACCTCAGCCGCATGACAGGAGAGACTTCTGATCAAGGGCTTGATGAGACCGCCAGCATGCTCCCCTTGCGGACCACAACAGCAGTGCAAGAAATAGAGGAGAAGCTAGACTCCGATTACGCTCAGGCCATGGTAACAATCACAATATTTTATATATTTTACTTGCTCAAACAGTAATTCAACTTCTTTACAGAAGTCCTATATTCATAAAATTAAAGGTGTTTCTTTAGATGTTGGCAGTGTTATTAGTGCATCGTTTGCAGATGATTTGCTATATAAATATAATTGGGATGGAAGGTGGGGAAAACTTCCGTTGTCAAATCTCACGCTGCTAAATAAAATTGTAAGAGGTATGTACAGACATTAAATAATTTTAGTCTTTGAATATTTAACATTTCTGTCTTTTTTTTTACTTCATATTTTAGATGTTTTTCAGAACCTAGGAGCCGGGGAGTATGAAAAAAGTATAAGAAAAGCGGTTGAACGTGCCCACCATAGGGTAAAGCAACAAAAATACATAAAAGAAAAAGGGGTTAATAAATAAAATGACGACAATTTTTTTAATTTAAACTAAAATAATCAATCTAAAAGAGAAAAAAAATCAAAAAATAAGCGTGACCAATAAATTGGTAAAAGTTTAGCTTTATTTTTAACACTTTTTATTGACTGAACTTTATTTGTAAGAAGGTGCTTGTTTAATGTAATTAAGAAACTGTTGAATGATGTTTGATCCAGCAAACGTTTTCGAATGCAAACAAAACATAATTAATTTAAAAAATTTAGTTTAAAAAAAAAAAATATTTATTTATTTAAGTTATTTTGGAAACCAAAAAAATATTGAATTTTATTTTAAATAAAGGCAAAAATTTGTATGAGAATTGAATGAGATGTTTTATTTTAATAGTGTTTTATTAAAGCTAAAAAGTACGTCAACAGTGACGAATATATATATCAGTACTGACTAGTCAGCTGTGTCCGTTATATGCATCAGTACTGACTAGTCAGCTGTGTCCGGTTTTTGAGCACTCAATAATCTTGAGCAACCTACATATAGTTGTCGATATGAAAAGCAATGAATGGGCGCCTAAATATATTCCAGCCAATGGACCATACGCATTCCGAAAAAGTACAAAAAGTACCAATTTGATCCATTTTTTACCCCTTAAAAAGTGCCGTATATTTTGTACTTTTTATACCAAATGCAACGAAGTACTAAAAGTACGAGCTTTGACTCATTTTATTCCCCCAGAAAGTACTCTGTACGTTAATTTAGGTTATGTTTTATATGAATACCAAATTTTTCGAAGAGATAAAAAGTAACAGTTTTATCCCAATTTTATCCCTTAAAAAATACCGTATATTTTGATCTCGATCATATGCAATCTGTATACCAAATTTATCCAAAAGAGAAAAAGTATCAAAAGTAAAACATTTTTCGTTTTAACCTCTTAAAATATACCCCACTTAAATCTGGACAATATCTCTAGCCAAATTTTTTGAAAATAAAAAAGTACCAAAACTAAAAGAGAAAAAGTGTTAAAAGTTGCCAAAAAAAAAGAAGCAACATTTCTTAAAAATATATATACAAGGTAGATCAAAAAAGACCTATCCCCACCCATGTTTTATTTTGTAACTAGCTTTTACCCGTGACGTCGTTCACTTTAAGATTTAAAGAAATGGGGTTATCCAGTAAAATATTTACAGAAAATTTATTTTGTTTTCTACGTCATTACTTATTTTATGTTAAAATATGTCTATAAACAACATTTTAAGATTTGTTATATTCCGCTAATATAATGGGTGATTTTTTAGCTATTATCTTTTTGGCAGCACTGGTTTAAACAGCTGACGCACGTTTCGTGTTTTGTTTCACTGTCAAACATCTTCAGTTTGGTCTATAATTTAACCATGAATCGTCTTACAAACGAACAACGCTTGCAAATTATTGAATTTTATTATCAAAATGCGTGCTCTGTTAAGAAAATTCATCGCGCGCTTCTTGTGTTCAGCGACGAAGCTCATTTTTGGCTCAATGGGTAAGTTAATAAGCCGAATTGTCGATTTTGGAGTGAAGATCAGCCAGAAGCATTGCAAGAGCTATTTATGCATCGAGAAAAAGTCACAGTTTGGTGCGGTTTATGGGCTGGTGGCATCATTGGACCGTTCCAAGATGATGCGAATCGTAACGTAACTGTGAATGGTGAGCGCTACCGTGAGATGATATCCAACTTTTTTTTTCCCAAAATGCAAGAGCTTGTTGACTTGCACGACATGTGGTTTCAACAAGACGGTGCCACATGCCACACAGCACAATGGACTTATTGAGAGGCGAGTTCGGTGAACATTTTATTTCACGTTCGGGACCGGTCAATTGGCCGCCTAGATTGTGCGATTTAACGTCTTTAGACTATTTTTTGTGCGGCTACGTTAAAGCTCATGTCTATACACACATGCCCGCTTCAATTGACGCATTGGAAGAAAACATTGAAGCATTTATTCGTGAGATACCGGCCGAAATGTTGGAAACAGAATGCCAACATTGGACTAAGCGGATGGACCATTTGAGGCGCAATCACGGTCAACATTTGCATGAAATAATCTTCAAACATTTAATTATATGGACCGTACTATCGATTCAAATAAAGATTTCATGCATTTTTCTGAATTTTATGAGTTTTTTTTACAACTTTCCTATAGCTCCCCTACAAGAAATGGATGACCGAAACTAATACACACGCACTATTTTTGTTTGTTTTTATTGTTACAAGTGGCGTTGCCACTCGTGTGCGTTTGTATACCAAATTAGGAATATTTTGCAAAGCCCAAATTTTATTAATCTTTTCTTCTTATTTTTATATATACTTAATAATATGTTGAATATATCTGTTAATACGTTTCATAAATTTTAATAATTATAAGAATTTAGCTAAATTTGTATTAATTATTTAAAAAAAAAGTGGTGGAATTTTGGGAATTGCTGTTGTTAAAAACATTTTAGGAAGAAATGTTTGCTAGTGGCAACGCTAATTACTCCAGGAATGAAATGCGTATGTAAGAGTGAAACAACGAATGTATGTTAGACAGTTTCATTTTTGAATGGAATGTGTAAAATATGTAAAAAATTCAAGATTAATTTTAAAAGCGAAAGGAATTTTATGAAATTGTGACGTGCGCCCATTATATTATTTAAAATAAATATAAAAAAAGTGAAATAAAAATTGACAGTGACAATAAAGAGTGATAAAAAATAATATTTGCCTTGACAGAAAGCAAGAATTGAGTGACAATAAAAATAACACAAATACCTATTAAAATATAAAAAAGTGACAATAAGATAGAAAATACCTATTAAGAAATTAAATTAAATAATAAAAGTATACTTTTTGTGATAAAAGATAACTATGAAAAAAAGACGTTTGCAAAATTGTCTATCATTGGAAAAAAAGACATTTGAGTCCAAAATTAAAATGTATAGAAGGTTAATAGAAAACGAAGATAGTGCACGAAGTGAAAGATCTAATATACAACCTGTTCCATCAATAAGCTAAAATTCTAATGGAGTGTAAAGTAGGCATAAAAAAAGCCCAAGAGTACCTCAGCCGCATGACAGGAGAGACTTCTGATCAAGGGCTTGATGAGACCGCCAGCATGCTCCCCTTGCGGACCACAACAGCAGTGCAAGAAATAGAGGAGAAGCTAGACTCTGATTACGCTCAGGCCATGGTAACAATCACAATATTTTATATATTTTACTTGCTCAAACAGTAATTCAACTTCTTTACAGAAGTCCTATATTAATAAAATAAAGGTGTTTCTTTAGATGTTGGCAGTGTTATTAGTGCATCGTTTGCAGATGATTTGCTATATAAATATAATTGGGATGGAAGGTGGGGAAAACTTCCGTTGTCAAATCTCACGCTGCTAAATAAAATTGTAAGAGGTATGTACAGACATTAAATAATTTTAGTCTTTGAATATTTAACATTTCTGTCTTTTTTTTACTTCATATTTTAGATGTTTTTCAGAACCTAGGAGCCGGGGAGTATGAAAAAAGTATAAGAAAAGCGGTTGAACGTGCCCACCATAGGGTAAAGCAACAAAAATACATAAAAGAAAAAGGGGTTAATAAATAAAATGACGACAATTTTTTTAATTTAAACTAAAATAATCAATCTAAAAGAGAAAAAAAATCAAAAAATAAGCGTGACCAATAAATTGGTAAAAGTTTAGCTTTATTTTTAACACTTTTTATTGACTGAACTTTATTTGTAAGAAGGTGCTTGTTTAATGTAATTAAGAAACTGTTGAATGATGTTTGATCCAGCAAACGTTTTCGAATGCAAACAAAACATAATTAATTTAAAAAATTTAGTTAAAAAAAAAAATATTTATTTATTTAAGTTATTTTGGAAACCAAAAAAATATTGAATTTTATTTTAAATAAAGACAAAAATTTGTATGAGAATTGAATGAGATGTTTTATTTTAATAGTGTTTTATTAAAACTAAAAAATACGTCAACAGTGACGAATATATGAATCAGTACTGACTAGTCAGCTGTGGCCGGTATATGCGTCAGTACTGACCAGTCAGTACTGACTGGTCAGCTGTGTCCGTTATATGCATCAGTACTGACTAGTCAGCTGTGTCCGGTTTTTGAGCACTCAATAATCTTGAGCAACCTACATATAGTTGTCGATATGAAAAGCAATGAATGGGCGCCTAAATATATTCCAGCCAATGGACCATACGCATTCCGAAAAAGTACAAAAAGTACCAATTTGATCCATTTTTTACCCCTTAAAAAGTGCCGTATATTTTGTACTTTTTATACCAAATGCAACGAAGTACTAAAAGTACGAGCTTTGACTCATTTTATTCCCCCAGAAAGTACTCTGTACGTTAATTTAGGTTATGTTTTATATGAATACCAAATTTTTCGAAGAGATAAAAAGTAACAGTTTTATCCCAATTTTATCCATTAAAAAATACCGTATATTTTGATCTCGACCATATGCAATCTGTATACCAAATTTATCCAAAAGAGAAAAAGTATCAAAAGTAAAACATTTTTCGTTTTAACCTCTTAAAATATACCCCACTTAAATCTGGACAATATCTCTAGCCAAATTTTTTGAAAATAAAAAAGTACCAAAACTAAAAGAGAAAAAGTGTTAAAAGTTGCCAAAAAAAGAAGCAACATTTCTTAAAAATATATATACAAGGGGTAGATCAAAAAAGACCTACCCCCACCCATGTTTTATTTTGTAACTAGCTTTTACCCGTGACGTCGTTCACTTTAAGATTTAAAGAAATGGGGTTATCCAGTAAAATATTTACAGAAAATTTATTTTGTTTTCTACGTCATTACTTATTTTATGTTAAAATATGTCTATAAACAACATTTTAAGATTTGTTATATTCCGCTAATATAATGGGTGATTTTTTAGCTATTATCTTTTTGGCAGCACTGGTTTAAACAGCTGACGCACGTTTCGTGTTTTGTTTCACTGTCAAACATCTTCAGTTTGGTCTATAATTTAACCATGAATCGTCTTACAAACGAACAACGCTTGCAAATTATTGAATTTTATTATCAAAATGCGTGCTCTGTTAAGAAAATTCATCGCGCGCTTCTTGTGTTCAGCGACGAAGCTCATTTTTGGCTCAATGGGTAAGTTAATAAGCCGAATTGTCGATTTTGGAGTGAAGATCAGCCAGAAGCATTGCAAGAGCTATTTATGCATCGAGAAAAAGTCACAGTTTGGTGCGGTTTATGGGCTGGTGGCATCATTGGACCGTTCCAAGATGATGCGAATCGTAACGTAACTGTGAATGGTGAGCGCTACCGTGAGATGATATCCAACTTTTTTTTGCCCAAAATGCAAGAGCTTGTTGACTTGCACGACATGTGGTTTCAACAAGACGGTGCCACATGCCACACAGCACGCTTAACAATGGACTTATTGAGAGGCGAGTTCGGTGAACATTTTATTTCACGTTCGGGACCGGTCAATTGGCCGCCTAGATCGTGCGATTTAACGTCTTTAGACTATTTTTTGTGCGGCTACGTTAAAGCTCATGTCTATACACACATGCCCGCTTCAATTGACGCATTGGAAGAAAACATTGAAGCATTTATTCGTGAGATACCGGCCGAAATGTTGGAAACAGAATGCCAACATTGGACTAAGCGGATGGACCATTTGAGGCGCAATCACGGTCAACATTTGCATGAAATAATCTTCAAACATTTAATTATATGGACCGTACTATCGATTCAAATAAAGATTTCATGCATTTTTCTGAATTTTATGAGTTTTTTTACAACTTTCCTATAGCTCCCCTACAAGAAATGGATGACCGAAACTAATACACACGCACTATTTTTGTTTGTTTTTATTGTTACAAGTGGCGTTGCCACTCGTGTGCGTTTGTATACCAAATTAGGAATATTTTGCAAAGCCCAAATTTTATTAATCTTTTCTTCTTATTTTTATATATACTTAATAATATGTTGAATATATCTGTTAATACGTTTCATAAATTTTAATAATTATAAGAATTTAGCTAAATTTGTATTAATTATTTAAAAAAAAAGGTGGTGGAATTTTGGGAATTGCTGTTGTTAAAAACATTTTAGGAAGAAATGTTTGCTAGTGGCAACGCTAATTACTCCAGGAATGAAATGCGTATGTAAGAGTGAAACAACGAATGTATGTTAGACAGTTTCATTTTTGAATGGAATGTGTAAAATATGTAAAAAATTCAAGATTAATTTTAAAAGCGAAAGGAATTTTATGAAATTGTGACGTGCGCCCATTATATTATTTAAAATAAATATAAAAAAAGTGAAATAAAAATTGACAGTGACAATAAAGAGTGATAAAAAATAATATTTGCCTTGACAGAAAGCAAGAATTGAGTGACAATAAAAATAACACAAATACCTATTAAAATATAAAAAAGTGACAATAAGATAGAAAATACCTATTAAGAAATTAAATTAAATAATAAAAGTATACTTTTTGTGATAAAAGATAACTATGAAAAAAAGACGTTTGCAAAATTGTCTATCATTGGAAAAAAGACATTTGAGTCCAAAATTAAAATGTATAGAAGGTTAATAGAAAACGAAGATAGTGCACGAAGTGAAAGATCTAATATACAACCTGTTCCATCAATAAGCTAAAATTCTAATGGAGTGTAAAGTAGGCATAAAAAAAGCCCAAGAGTACCTCAGCCGCATGACAGGAGAGACTTCTGATCAAGGGCTTGATGAGACCGCCAGCATGCTCCCCTTGCGGACCACAACAGCAGTGCAAGAAATAGAGGAGAAGCTAGACTCCGATTACGCTCAGGCCATGGTAACAATCACAATATTTTATATATTTTACTTGCTCAAACAGTAATTCAACTTCTTTACAGAAGTCCTATATTCATAAAATTAAAGGTGTTTCTTTAGATGTTGGCAGTGTTATTAGTGCATCGTTTGCAGATGATTTGCTATATAAATATAATTGGGATGGAAGGTGGGGAAAACTTCCGTTGTCAAATCTCACGCTGCTAAATAAAATTGTAAGAGGTATGTACAGACATTAAATAATTTTAGTCTTTGAATATTTAACATTTCTGTCTTTTTTTTTACTTCATATTTTAGATGTTTTTCAGAACCTAGGAGCCGGGGAGTATGAAAAAAGTATAAGAAAAGCGGTTGAACGTGCCCACCATAGGGTAAAGCAACAAAAATACATAAAAGAAAAAGGGGTTAATAAATAAAATGACGACAATTTTTTTAATTTAAACTAAAATAATCAATCTAAAAGAGAAAAAAAATCAAAAAATAAGCGTGACCAATAAATTGGTAAAAGTTTAGTTTTATTTTTAACACTTTTTATTGACTGAACTTTATTTGTAAGAAGGTGCTTGTTTAATGTAATTAAGAAACTGTTGAATGATGTTTGATCCAGCAAACGTTTTCGAATGCAAACAAAACATAATTAATTTAAAAAATTTAGTTTAAAAAAAAAATATTTATTTATTTAAGTTATTTTGGAAACCAAAAAAATATTGAATTTTATTTTAAATAAAGACAAAAATTTGTATGAGAATTGAATGAGATGTTTTATTTTAATAGTGTTTTATTAAAACTAAAAAATACGTCAACAGTGACGAATATATGAATCAGTACTGACTAGTCAGCTGTGGCCGGTATATGCGTCAGTACTGACCAGTCAGTACTGACTGGTCAGCTGTGTCCGTTATATGCATCAGTACTGACTAGTCAGCTGTGTCCGGTTTTTGAGCACTCAATAATCTTGAGCAACCTACATATAGTTGTCGATATGAAAAGCAATGAATGGGCGCCTAAATATATTCCAGCCAATGGACCATACGCATTCCGAAAAAGTACAAAAAGTACCAATTTGATCCATTTTTTACCCCTTAAAAAGTGCCGTATATTTTGTACTTTTTATACCAAATGCAACGAAGTACTAAAAGTACGAGCTTTGACTCATTTTATTCCCCCAGAAAGTACTCTGTACGTTAATTTAGGTTATGTTTTATATGAATACCAAATTTTTCGAAGAGATAAAAAGTAACAGTTTTATCCCAATATTATCCATTAAAAAATACCGTATATTTTGATCTCGACCATATGCAATCTGTATACCAAATTTATCCAAAAGAGAAAAAGTATCAAAAGTAAAACATTTTTCGTTTTAACCTCTTAAAATATACCCCACTTAAATCTGGACAATATCTCTAGCCAAATTTTTTGAAAATAAAAAAGTACCAAAACTAAAAGAGAAAAAGTGTTAAAAGTTGCCAAAAAAAGAAGCAACATTTCTTAAAAATATATATACAAGGTAGATCAAAAAAGACCTACCCCCACCCATGTTTTATTTTGTAACTAGCTTTTACCCGTGACGTCGTTCACTTTAAGATTTAAAGAAATGGGGTTATCCAGTAAAATATTTACAGAAAATTTATTTTGTTTTCTACGTCATTACTTATTTTATGTTAAAATATGTCTATAAACAACATTTTAAGATTTGTTATATTCCGCTAATATAATGGGTGATTTTTTAGCTATTATCTTTTTGGCAGCACTGGTTTAAACAGCTGACGCACGTTTCGTGTTTTGTTTCACTGTCAAACATCTTCAGTTTGGTCTATAATTTAACCATGAATCGTCTTACAAACGAACAACGCTTGCAAATTATTGAATTTTATTATCAAAATGCGTGCTCTGTTAAGAAAATTCATCGCGCGCTTCTTGTGTTCAGCGACGAAGCTCGTTTTTGGCTCAATGGGTAAGTTAATAAGCCGAATTGTCGATTTTGGAGTGAAGATCAGCCAGAAGCATTGCAAGAGCTATTTATGCATCGAGAAAAAGTCACAGTTTGGTGCGGTTTATGGGCTGGTGGCATCATTGGACCGTTCCAAGATGATGCGAATCGTAACGTAACTGTGAATGGTGAGCGCTACCGTGAGATGATATCCAACTTTTTTTTGCCCAAAATGCAAGAGCTTGTTGACTTGCACGACATGTGGTTTCAACAAGACGGTGGCACATGCCACACAGCACGCTTAACAATGGACTTATTGAGAGGCGAGTTCGGTTAACATTTTATTTCACGTTCGGGACCGGTCAATTGGCCGCCTAGATCGTGCGATTTAACGTCTTTAGACTATTTTTTGTGCGGCTACGTTAAAGCTCATGTCTATACACACATGCCCGCTTCAATTGACGCATTGGAAGAAAACATTGAAGCATTTATTCGTGAGATACCGGCCGAAATGTTGGAAACAGAATGCCAACATTGGACTAAGCGGATGGACCATTTGAGGCGCAATCACGGTCAACATTTGCATGAAATAATCTTCAAACATTTAATTATATGGACCGTACTATCGATTCAAATAAAGATTTCATGCATTTTTCTGAATTTTATGAGTTTTTTTTACAACTTTCCTATAGCTCCCCTACAAGAAATGGATGACCGAAACTAATACACACGCACTATTTTTGTTTGTTTTTATTGTTACAAGTGGCGTTGCCACTCGTGTGCGTTTGTATACCAAATTAGGAATATTTTGCAAAGCCCAAATTTTATTAATCTTTTCTTCTTATTTTTATATATACTTAATAATATGTTGAATATATCTGTTAATACGTTTCATAAATTTTAATAATTATAAGAATTTAGCTAAATTTGTATTAATTATTAAAAAAAAAAGTGGTGGAATTTTGGGAATTGCTGTTGTTAAAAACATTTTAGGAAGAAATGTTTGCTAGTGGCAACGCTATTTACTCCAGGAATGAAATGCGTATGTAAGAGTGAAACAACGAATGTATGTTAGACAGTTTCATTTTTGAATGGAATGTGTAAAATATGTAAAAAATTCAAGATTAATTTTAAAAGCGAAAGGAATTTTATGAAATTGTGACGTGCGCCCATTATATTATTTAAAATAAATATAAAAAAAGTGAAATAAAAATTGACAGTGACAATAAAGAGTGATAAAAAATAATATTTGCCTTGACAGAAAGCAAGAATTGAGTGACAATAAAAATAACACAAATACCTATTAAAATATAAAAAAGTGACAATAAGATAGAAAATACCTATTAAGAAATTAAATTAAATAATAAAAGTATACTTTTTGTGATAAAAGATAACTATGAAAAAAAGACGTTTGCAAAATTGTCTATCATTGGAAAAAAAGACATTTGAGTCCAAAATTAAAATGTATAGAAGGTTAATAGAAAACGAAGATAGTGCACGAAGTGAAAGATCTAATATACAACCTGTTCCATCAATAAGCTAAAATTCTAATGGAGTGTAAAGTAGGCATAAAAAAAGCCCAAGAGTACCTCAGCCGCATGACAGGAGAGACTTCTGATCAAGGGCTTGATGAGACCGCCAGCATGCTCCCCTTGCGGACCACAACAGCAGTGCAAGAAATAGAGGAGAAGCTAGACTCCGATTACGCTCAGGCCATGGTAACAATCACAATATTTTATATATTTTACTTGCTCAAACAGTAATTCAACTTCTTTACAGAAGTCCTATATTCATAAAATTAAAGGTGTTTCTTTAGATGTTGGCAGTGTTATTAGTGCATCGTTTGCAGATGATTTGCTATATAAATATAATTGGGATGGAAGGTGGGGAAAACTTCCGTTGTCAAATCTCACGCTGCTAAATAAAATTGTAAGAGGTATGTACAGACATTAAATAATTTTAGTCTTTGAATATTTAACATTTCTGTCTTTTTTTTTACTTCATATTTTAGATGTTTTTCAGAACCTAGGAGCCGGGGAGTATGAAAAAAGTATAAGAAAAGCGGTTGAACGTGCCCACCATAGGGTAAAGCAACAAAAATACATAAAAGAAAAAGGGGTTAATAAATAAAATGACGACAATTTTTTTAATTTAAACTAAAATAATCAATCTAAAAGAGAAAAAAAATCAAAAAATAAGCGTGACCAATAAATTGGTAAAAGTTTAGCTTTATTTTTAACACTTTTTATTGACTGAACTTTATTTGTAAGAAGGTGCTTGTTTAATGTAATTAAGAAACTGTTGAATGATGTTTGATCCAGCAAACGTTTTCGAATGCAAACAAAACATAATTAATTTAAAAAATTTAGTTAAAAAAAAAAATATTTATTTATTTAAGTTATTTTGGAAACCAAAAAAATATTGAATTTTATTTTAAATAAAGACAAAAATTCGTATGAGAATTGAATGAGATGTTTTATTTTAATAGTGTTTTATTAAAACTAAAAAATACGTCAACAGTGACGAATATATGAATCAGTACTGACTGGTCAGCTGTGGCCGGTATATGCGTCAGTACTGACCAGTCAGTACTGACTGGTCAGCTGTGTCCGTTATATGCATCAGTACTGACTAGTCAGCTGTGTCCGGTTTTTGAGCACTCAATAATCTTGAGCAACCTACATATAGTTGTCGATATGAAAAGCAATGAATGGGCGCCTAAATATATTCCAGCCAATGGACCATACGCAATCCGAAAAAGTACAAAAAGTACCAATTTGATCCATTTTTTACCCCTTAAAAAGTGCCGTATATTTTGTACTTTTTATACCAAATGCAACGATGTACTAAAAGTACGAGCTTTGACTCATTTTATTCCCCCAGAAAGTACTCTGTACGTTAATTTAGGTTATGTTTTATATGAATACCAAATTTTTCGAAGAGATAAAAAGTAACAGTTTTATCCCAATTTTATCCATTAAAAAATACCGTATATTTTGATCTCGACCATATGCAATCTGTATACCAAATTTATCCAAAAGAGAAAAAGTATCAAAAGTAAAACATTTTTCGTTTTAACCTCTTAAAATATACCCCACTTAAATCTGGACAATATCTCTAGCCAAATTTTTTGAAAATAAGAAAGTACCAAAACTAAAAGAGAAAAAGTGTTAAAAGTTGCCAAAAAAAGAAGCAACATTTCTTAAAAATATATATACAAGGTAGATCAAAAAAGACCTACCCCCACCCATGTTTTATTTTGTAACTAGCTTTTACCCGTGACGTCGTTCACTTTAAGATTTAAAGAAATGGGGTTATCCAGTAAAATATTTACAGAAAATTTATTTTGTTTTCTACGTCATTACTTATTTTATGTTAAAATATGTCTATAAACAACATTTTAAGATTTGTTATATTCCGCTAATATAATGGGTGATTTTTTAGCTATTATCTTTTTGGCAGCACTGGTTTAAACAGCTGACGCACGTTTCGTGTTTTGTTTCACTGTCAAACATCTTCAGTATGGTCTATAATTTAACCATGAATCGTCTTACAAACGAACAACGCTTGCAAATTATTGAATTTTATTATCAAAATGCGTGCTCTGTTAAGAAAATTCATCGCGCGCTTCTTGTGTTCAGCGACGAAGCTCGTTTTTGGCTCAATGGGTAAGTTAATAAGCTGAATTGTCGATTTTGGAGTGAAGATCAGCCAGAAGCATTGCAAGAGCTATTTATGCATCGAGAAAAAGTCACAGTTTGGTGCGGTTTATGGGCTGGTGGCATCATTGGACCGTTCCAAGATGATGCGAATCGTAACGTAACTGTGAATGGTGAGCGCTACCGTGAGATGATATCCAACTTTTTTTTGCCCAAAATGCAAGAGCTTGTTGACTTGCACGACATGTGGTTTCAACAAGACGGTGGCACATGCCACACAGCACGCTTAACAATGGACTTATTGAGAGGCGAGTTCGGTTAACATTTTATTTCACGTTCGGGACCGGTCAATTGGCCGCCTAGATCGTGCGATTTAACGTCTTTAGACTATTTTTTGTGCGGCTACGTTAAAGCTCATGTCTATACACACATGCCCGCTTCAATTGACGCATTAGAAGAAAACATTGAAGCATTTATTCGTGAGATACCGGCCGAAATGTTGGAAACAGAATGCCAACATTGGACTAAGCGGATGGACCATTTGAGGCGCAATCACGGTCAACATTTGCATGAAATAATCTTCAAACATTTAATTATATGGACCGTACTATCGATTCAAATAAAGATTTCATGCATTTTTCTGAATTTTATGAGTTTTTTTTACAACTTTCCTATAGCTCCCCTACAAGAAATGGATGACCGAAACTAATACACACGCACTATTTTTGTTTGTTTTTATTGTTACAAGTGGCGTTGCCACTCGTGTGCGTTTGTATACCAAATTAGGAATATTTTGCAAAGCCCAAATTTTATTAATCTTTTCTTCTTATTTTTATATATACTTAATAATATGTTGAATATATCTGTTAATACGTTTCATAAATTTTAATAATTATAAGAATTTAGCTAAATTTGTATTAATTATTTAAAAAAAAAGTGGTGGAATTTTGGGAATTGCTGTTGTTAAAAACATTTTAGGAAGAAATGTTTGCTAGTGGCAACGCTAATTACTCCAGGAATGAAATGCGTATGTAAGAGTGAAACAACGAATGTATGTTAGACAGTTTCATTTTTGAATGGAATGTGTAAAATATGTAAAAAATTCAAGATTAATTTTAAAAGCGAAAGGAATTTTATGAAATTGTGACGTGCGCCCATTATATTATTTAAAATAAATATAAAAAAAGTGAAATAAAAATTGACAGTGACAATAAAGAGTGATAAAAAATAATATTTGCCTTGACAGAAAGCAAGAATTGAGTGACAATAAAAATAACACAAATACCTATTAAAATATAAAAAAGTGACAATTAGATAGAAAATACCTATTAAGAAATTAAATTAAATAATAAAAGTATACTTTTTGTGATAAAAGATAACTATGAAAAAAAGACGTTTGCAAAATTGTCTATCATTGGAAAAAAAGACATTTGAGTCCAAAATTAAAATGTATAGAAGGTTAATAGAAAACGAAGATAGTGCACGAAGTGAAAGATCTAATATACAACCTGTTCCATCAATAAGCTAAAATTCTAATGGAGTGTAAAGTAGGCATAAAAAAAGCCCAAGAGTACCTCAGCCGCATGACAGGAGAGACTTCTGATCAAGGGCTTGATGAGACCGCCAGCATGCTCCCCTTGCGGACCACAACAGCAGTGCAAGAAATAGAGGAGAAGCTAGACTCCGATTACGCTCAGGCCATGGTAACAATCACAATATTTTATATATTTTACTTGCTCAAACAGTAATTCAACTTCTTTACAGAAGTCCTATATTCATAAAATTAAAGGTGTTTCTTTAGATGTTGGCAGTGTTATTAGTGCATCGTTTGCAGATGATTTGCTATATAAATATAATTGGGATGGAAGGTGGGGAAAACTTCCGTTGTCAAATCTCACGCTGCTAAATAAAATTGTAAGAGGTATGTACAGACATTAAATAATTTTAGTCTTTGAATATTTAACATTTCTGTCTTTTTTTTTACTTCATATTTTAGATGTTTTTCAGAACCTAGGAGCCGGGGAGTATGAAAAAAGTATAAGAAAAGCGGTTGAACGTGCCCACCATAGGGTAAAGCAACAAAAATACATAAAAGAAAAAGGGGTTAATAAATAAAATGACGACAATTTTTTTAATTTAAACTAAAATAATCAATCTAAAAGAGAAAAAAAATCAAAAAATAAGCGTGACCAATAAATTGGTAAAAGTTTAGCTTTATTTTTAACACTTTTTATTGACTGAACTTTATTTGTAAGAAGGTGCTTGTTTAATGTAATTAAGAAACTGTTGAATGATGTTTGATCCAGCAAACGTTTTCGAATGCAAACAAAACATAATTAATTTAAAAAATTTAGTTAAAAAAAAAAAATATTTATTTATTTAAGTTATTTTGGAAACCAAAAAAATATTGAATTTTATTTTAAATAAAGACAAAAATTTGTATGAGAATTGAATGAGATGTTTTATTTTAATAGTGTTTTATTAAAACTAAAAAATACGTCAACAGTGACGAATATATGAATCAGTACTGACTGGTCAGCTGTGGCCGGTATATGCGTCAGTACTGACCAGTCAGTACTGACTGGTCAGCTGTGTCCGTTATATGCATCAGTACTGACTAGTCAGCTGTGTCCGGTTTTTGAGCACTCAATAATCTTGAGCAACCTACATATAGTTGTCGATATGAAAAGCAATGAATGGGCGCCTAAATATATTCCAGCCAATGGACCATACGCAATCCGAAAAAGTACAAAAAGTACCAATTTGATCCATTTTTTACCCCTTAAAAAGTGCCGTATATTTTGTACTTTTTATACCAAATGCAACGAAGTACTAAAAGTACGAGCTTTGACTCATTTTATTCCCCCAGAAAGTACTCTGTACGTTAATTTAGGTTATGTTTTATATGAATACCAAATTTTTCGAAGAGATAAAAAGTAACAGTTTTATCCCAATTTTATCCATTAAAAAATACCGTATATTTTGATCTCGACCATATGCAATCTGTATACCAAATTTATCCAAAAGAGAAAAAGTATCAAAAGTAAAACATTTTTCGTTTTAACCTCTTAAAATATACCCCACTTAAATCTGGACAATATCTCTAGCCAAATTTTTTGAAAATAAGAAAGTACCAAAACTAAAAGAGAAAAAGTGTTAAAAGTTGCCAAAAAAAGAAGCAACATTTCTTAAAAATATATATACAAGGTAGATCAAAAAAGACCTACCCCCACCCATGTTTTATTTTGTAACTAGCTTTTACCCGTGACGTCGTTCACTTTAAGATTTAAAGAAATGGGGTTATCCAGTAAAATATTTACAGAAAATTTATTTTGTTTTCTACGTCATTACTTATTTTATGTTAAAATATGTCTATAAACAACATTTTAAGATTTGTTATATTCCGCTAATATAATGGGTGATTTTTAAGCTATTATCTTTTTGGCACCACTGGTTTAAACAGCTGACGCACGTTTCGTGTTTTGTTTCACTGTCAAACATCTTCAGTTTGGTCTATAATTTAACCATGAATCGTCTTACAAACGAACAACGCTTGCAAATTATTGAATTTTATTATCAAAATGCGTGCTCTGTTAAGAAAATTCATCGCGCGCTTCTTGTGTTCAGCGACGAAGCTCATTTTTGGCTCAATGGGTAAGTTAATAAGCCGAATTGTCGATTTTGGAGTGAAGATCAGCCAGAAGCATTGCAAGAGCTATTTATGCATCGAGAAAAAGTCACAGTTTGGTGCGGTTTATGGGCTGGTGGCATCATTGGACCGTTCCAAGATGATGCGAATCGTAACGTAACTGTGAATGGTGAGCGCTACCGTGAGATGATATCCAACTTTTTTTTGCCCAAAATGCAAGAGCTTGTTGACTTGCACGACATGTGGTTTCAACAAGACGGTGCCACATGCCACACAGCACGCTTAACAATGGACTTATTGAGAGGCGAGTTCGGTGAACATTTTATTTCACGTTCGGGACCGGTCAATTGGCCGCCTAGATCGTGCGATTTAACGTCTTTAGACTATTTTTTGTGCGGCTACGTTAAAGCTCATGTCTATACACACATGCCCGCTTCAATTGACGCATTGGAAGAAAACATTGAAGCATTTATTCGTGAGATACCGGCCGAAATGTTGGAAACAGAATGCCAACATTGGACTAAGCGGATGGACCATTTGAGGCGCAATCACGGTCAACATTTGCATGAAATAATCTTCAAACATTTAATTATATGGACCGTATTATCGATTCAAATAAAGATTTGATGCATTTTTCTGAATTTTATGAGTTTTTTTTACAACTTTCCTATAGCTCCCCTACAAGAAATGGATGACCGAAACTAATACACACGCACTGTTTTTGTTTGTTTTTATTGTTACAAGTGGCGTTGCCACTCGTGTGCGTTTGTATACCAAATTAGGAATATTTTGCAAAGCCCAAATTTTATTAATCTTTTCTTCTTATTTTTATATATACTTAATAATATGTTGAATATATCTGTTAATACGTTTCATAAATTTTAATAATTATAAGAATTTAGCTAATTTGTATTAATTATTTAAAAAAAAAGTGGTGGAATTTTGGGAATTGCTGTTGTTAAAAACATTTTAGGAAGAAATGTTTGCTAGTGGCAACGCTAATTACTCCAGGAATGAAATGCGTATGTAAGAGTGAAACAACGAATGTATGTTAGACAGTTTCATTTTTGAATGGAATGTGTAAAATATGTAAAAAATTCAAGATTAATTTTAAAAGCGAAAGGAATTTTATGAAATTGTGACGTGCGCCCATTATATTATTTAAAATAAATATAAAAAAAGTGAAATAAAAATTGACAGTGACAATAAAGAGTGATAAAAAATAATATTTGCCTTGACAGAAAGCAAGAATTGAGTGACAATAAAAATAACACAAATACCTATTAAAATATAAAAAAGTGACAATAAGATAGAAAATACCTATTAAGAAATTAAATTAAATAATAAAAGTATACTTTTTGTGATAAAAGATAACTATGAAAAAAAGACGTTTGCAAAATTGTCTATCATTGGAAAAAAAGACATTTGAGTCCAAAATTAAAATGTATAGAAGGTTAATAGAAAACGAGGATAGTGCACGAAGTGAAAGATCTAATATACAACCTGTTCCATCAATAAGCTAAAATTCTAATGGAGTGTAAAGTAGGCATAAAAAAAGCCCAAGAGTACCTCAGCCGCATGACAGGAGAGACTTCTGATCAAGGGCTTGATGAGACCGCCAGCATGCTCCCCTTGCGGACCACAACAGCAGTGCAAGAAATAGAGGAGAAGCTAGACTCCGATTACGCTCAGGCCATGGTAACAATCACAATATTTTATATATTTTACTTGCTCAAACAGTAATTCAACTTCTTTACAGAAGTCCTATATTCATAAAATTAAAGGTGTTTCTTTAGATGTTGGCAGTGTTATTAGTGCATCGTTTGCAGATGATTTGCTATATAAATATAATTGGGATGGAAGGTGGGGAAAACTTCCGTTGTCAAATCTCACGCTGCTAAATAAAATTGTAAGAGGTATGTACAGACATTAAATAATTTTAGTCTTTGAATATTTAACATTTCTGTCTTTTTTTTTACTTCATATTTTAGATGTTTTTCAGAACCTAGGAGCCGGGGAGTATGAAAAAAGTATAAGAAAAGCGGTTGAACGTGCCCACCATAGGGTAAAGCAACAAAAATACATAAAAGAAAAAGGGGTTGATAAATAAAATGACGACAATTTTTTTAATTTAAACTAAAATAATCAATCTAAAAAATCAAAAAATAAGCGTGACCAATAAATTGGTAAAAGTTTAGCTTTATTTTTAACACTTTTTATTGACTGAACTTTATTTGTAAGAAGGTGCTTGTTTAATGTAATTAAGAAACTGTTGAATGATGTTTGATCCAGCAAACGTTTTCGAATGCAAACAAAACATAATTAATTTAAAAAATTTAGTTAAAAAAAAAAATATTTATTTATTTAAGTTATTTTGGAAACCAAAAAAATATTGAATTTTATTTTAAATAAAGACAAAAATTTGTATGAGAATTGAATGAGATGTTTTATTTTAATAGTGTTTTATTAAAACTAAAAAATACGTCAACAGTGACGAATATATGAATCAGTACTGACTGGTCAGCTGTGGCCGGTATATGCGTCAGTACTGACTGGTCAGTACTGACTGGTCAGCTGTGTCCGTTATATGCATCAGTACTGACTAGTCAGCTGTGTCCGGTTTTTGAGCACTCAATAATCTTGAGCAACCTACATATAGTTGTCGATATGAAAAGCAATGAATGGGCGCCTAAATATATTCCAGCCAATGGACCATACGCAATCCGAAAAAGTACAAAAAGTACCAATTTGATCCATTTTTTACCCCTTAAAAAGAGCCGTATATTTTGTACTTTTTATACCAAATGCAACGAAGTACTAAAAGTACGAGCTTTGACTCATTTTATTCCCCCAGAAAGTACTCTGTACGTTAATTTAGGTTATGTTTTATATGAATACCAAATTTTTCGAAGAGATAAAAAGTAACAGTTTTATCCCAATTTTATCCATTAAAAAATACCGTATATTTTGATCTCGACCATATGCAATCTGTATACCAAATTTATCCAAAAGAGAAAAAGTATCAAAAGTAAAACATTTTTCGTTTTAACCTCTTAAAATATACCCCACTTAAATCTGGACAATATCTCTAGCCAAATTTTTTGAAAATAAGAAAGTACCAAAACTAAAAGAGAAAAAGTGTTAAAAGTTGCCAAAAAAAGAAGCAACATTTCTTAAAAATATATATACAAGGTAGATCAAAAAAGACCTACCCCCACCCATGTTTTATTTTGTAACTAGCTTTTACCCGTGACGTCGTTCACTTTAAGATTTAAAGAAATGGGGTTATCCAGTAAAATATTTACAGAAAATTTATTTTGTTTTCTACGTCATTACTTATTTTATGTTAAAATATGTCTATAAACAACATTTTAAGATTTGTTATATTCCGCTAATATAATGGGTGATTTTTTAGCTATTATCTTTTTGGCAGCACTGGTTTAAACAGCTGACGCACGTTTCGTGTTTTGTTTCACTGTCAAACATCTTCAGTTTCGTCTATAATTTAACCATGAATCGTCTTACAAACGAACAACGCTTGCAAATTATTGAATTTTATTATCAAAATGCGTGCTCTGTTAAGAAAATTCATCGCGCGCTTCTTGTGTTCAGCGACGAAGCTCATTTTTGGCTCAATGGGTAAGTTAATAAGCCGAATTGTCGATTTTGGAGTGAAGATCAGCCAGAAGCATTGCAAGAGCTATTTATGCATCGAGAAAAAGTCACAGTTTGGTGCGGTTTATGGGCTGGTGGCATCATTGGACCGTTCCAAGATGATGCGAATCGTAACGTAACTGTGAATGGTGAGCGCTACCGTGAGATGATATCCAACTTTTTTTTGCCCAAAATGCAAGAGCTTGTTGACTTGCACGACATGTGGTTTCAACAAGACGGTGCCACATGCCACACAGCACAATGGACTTATTGAGAGGCGAGTTCGGTGAACATTTTATTTCACGTTCGGGACCGGTCAATTGGCCGCCTAGATCGTGCGATTTAACGTCTTTAGACTATTTTTTGTGCGGCTACGTTAAAGCTCATGTCTATACACACATGCCCGCTTCAATTGACGCATTGGAAGAAAACATTGAACCATTTATTCGTGAGATACCGGCCGAAATGTTGGAAACAGAATGCCAACATTGGACTAAGCGGATGGACCATTTGAGGCGCAATCACGGTCAACATTTGCATGAAATAATCTTCAAACATTTAATTATATGGACCGTACTATCGATTCAAATAAAGATTTCATGCATTTTTCTGAATTTTATGAGTTTTTTTTACAACTTTCCTATAGCTCCCCTACAAGAAATGGATGACCGAAACTAATACACACGCACTATTTTTGTTTGTTTTTATTGTTACAAGTGGCGTTGCCACTCGTGTGCGTTTGTATACCAAATTAGGAATATTTTGCAAAGCCCAAATTTTATTAATCTTTTCTTCTTATTTTTATATATACTTAATAATATGTTGAATATATCTGTTAATACGTTTCATAAATTTTAATAATTATAAGAATTTAGCTAAATTTGTATTAATTATTTAAAAAAAAAGTGGTGGAATTTTGGGAATTGCTGTTGTTAAAAACATTTTAGGAAGAAATGTTTGCTAGTGGCAACGCTAATTACTCCAGGAATGAAATGCGTATGTAAGAGTGAAACAACGAATGTATGTTAGACAGTTTCATTTTTGAATGGAATGTGTAAAATATGTAAAAAATTCAAGATTAATTTTAAAAGCGAAAGGAATTTTATGAAATTGTGACGTGCGCCCATTATATTATTTAAAATAAATATAAAAAAAGTGAAATAAAAATTGACAGTGACAATAAAGAGTGATAAAAAATAATATTTGCCTTGACAGAAAGCAAGAATTGAGTGACAATAAAAATAACACAAATACCTATTAAAATATAAAAAAGTGACAATAAGATAGAAAATACCTATTAAGAAATTAAATTAAATAATAAAAGTATACTTTTTGTGATAAAAGATAACTATGAAAAAAAGACGTTTGCAAAATTGTCTATCATTGGAAAAAAAGACATTTGAGTCCAAAATTAAAATGTATAGAAGGTTAATAGAAAACGAAGATAGTGCACGAAGTGAAAGATCTAATATACAACCTGTTCCATCAATAAGCTAAAATTCTAATGGAGTGTAAAGTAGGCATAAAAAAAGCCCAAGAGTACCTCAGCCGCATGACAGGAGAGACTTCTGATCAAGGGCTTGATGAGACCGCCAGCATGCTCCCCTTACGGACCACAACAGCAGTGCAAGAAATAGAGGAGAAGCTAGACTCCGATTACGCTCAGGCCATGGTAACAATCACAATATTTTATATATTTTACTTGCTCAAACAGTAATTCAACTTCTTTACAGAAGTCCTATATTCATAAAATTAAAGGTGTTTCTTTAGATGTTGGCAGTGTTATTAGTGCATCGTTTGCAGATGATTTGCTATATAAATATAATTGGGATGGAAGGTGGGGAAAACTTCCGTTGTCAAATCTCACGCTGCTAAATAAAATTGTAAGAGGTATGTACAGACATTAAATAATTTTAGTCTTTGAATATTTAACATTTCTGTCTTTTTTTTTACTTCATATTTTAGATGTTTTTCAGAACCTAGGAGCCGGGGAGTATGAAAAAAGTATAAGAAAAGCGGTTGAACGTGCCCACCATAGGGTAAAGCAACAAAAATACATAAAAGAAAAAGGGGTTAATAAATAAAATGACGACAATTTTTTTAATTTAAACTAAAATAATCAATCTAAAAGAGAAAAAAAATCAAAAAATAAGCGTGACCAATAAATTGGTAAAAGTTTAGCTTTATTTTTAACACTTTTTATTGACTGAACTTTATTTGTAAGAAGGTGCTTGTTTAATGTAATTAAGAAACTGTTGAATGATGTTTGATCCAGCAAACGTTTTCGAATGCAAACAAAACATAATTAATTTAAAAAATTTAGTTAAAAAAAAAAATATTTATTTATTTAAGTTATTTTGGAAACCAAAAAAATATTGAATTTTATTTTAAATAAAGACAAAAATTTGTATGAGAATTGAATGAGATGTTTTATTTTAATAGTGTTTTATTAAAACTAAAAAATACGTCAACAGTGACGAATATATGAATCAGTACTGACTAGTCAGCTGTGGCCGGTATATGCGTCAGTACTGACTGGTCAGCTGTGTCCGTTATATGCATCAGTACTGACTAGTCAGCTGTGTCCGGTTTTTGAGCACTCAATAATCTTGAGCAACCTACATATAGTTGTCGATATGAAAAGCAATGAATGGGCGCCTAAATATATTCCAGCCAATGGACCATACGCATTCCGAAAAAGTACAAAAAGTACCAATTTGATCCATTTTTTACCCCTTAAAAAGTGCCGTATATTTTGTACTTTTTATACCAAATGCAACGAAGTACTAAAAGTACGAGCTTTGACTCATTTTATTCCCCCAGAAAGTACTCTGTACGTTAATTTAGGTTATGTTTTATATGAATACCAAATTTTTCGAAGAGATAAAAAGTAACAGTTTTATCCCAATTTTATCCATTAAAAAATACCGTATATTTTGATCTCGACCATATGCAATCTGTATACCAAATTTATCCAAAAGAGAAAAAGTATCAAAAGTAAAACATTTTTCGTTTTAACCTCTTAAAATATACCCCACTTAAATCTGGACAACATCTCTAGCCAAATTTTTTTTTTTTTTTTTTTTTTTTAATAATTTATTTTTATTATTGAATCTTTCTTATCGAAATTTACAATATGTATTCAAATCTTAATTCTACTTGTTGTTTATTAGTTGTTACCTGTGTAACCACTAACTGCTGTATTCAAATTTTAAAAATGTCTTCTAGTTAGGCTCAAAGTATCGGTTCTTTTTAGCCTCTGGTGACCTTCGAACTGAAGCAAACCCCGAGCGAGGTAGTTAGGGTGAACCATTAGTTTATCGATGTAGCTTATTGAATATTTTGTAATTTCCTCCTGGATAGTGGGGACGTTGAGATCTCTGTGGATAATATCATTACGTATATACCATGGGGCGCAGACAATTTGTCGTAATATTCTAGACTGTCTTCTTTGAAGCTTTTGGATGTTAGATGCGCATGCAGTACCCCATAATTGGATGCCATATGTCCATATTGGTTTTATGATGGACTTGTATAGAAGAACTTTGTTGTCTAAAGACAAGTTTGAGTTTCTACCGAGAAGCCAATGTAGTTGAGCTGCTTTAAGTTTCATAGCCGTTATTTTCGCTTCGATATGACGAGACCAGGTCAAACGTCTATCTATATGAACTCCCAAGTACTTTACATGGTTTTCTACCGGAACAGTGATGTTATTTATTTTTACTGCTGGGCACGTTTGTCTTCTGAGCGTGAAAGTTAAGTGAGCACATTTAGCCGGGTTAACCTTTATTCTCCATTTTTCTAGCCATGCCTCTAGTTCATTGATGTGGGACTGCAGATTTTGCGATGCGACTTTTGGGTCATGGTTAACGCTAATAAATGCTGTGTCGTCTGCAAATGTAGAGGTATGCGTGCTCAGGTTTGTTGGCATATCCGCTGTGTATATTATATATAGAAGCGGTCCTAATATGCTGCCTTGGGGAACACCAGCAGTAATTTTCTTGAGGGGGGAGTATTTATCTTGCGACCTTACTATGAATGTTCTGCCTGTTAGATAGCTCTCCAGAAGCTTGTGAGTGTTTTGAGGAAGCATTCGTGTTATTTTGATGAGTAGCCCATCATGCCAAACTTTGTCAAATGCTTGGGAAATGTCTATAAACAGGGCTGAGCAGTATTGCTTTTTCTCAAACGCCGATCTAATAAGGTTGACAATTCTATGCACTTGCTCTATTGTACCATGTTTCGCTCTGAATCCGAACTGGTGATCCGGGATGATGTCGTGTTCATTTAGATGAGGAGTTATACTTAAAATGAATATTTTTTCGAAAAGCTTTGATAGGATTGATAATAAGCTTATCGGTCTGTACGACGCAACCTGGCTAGCATCTTTTCCTGGCTTGGGAATCATAACAATTATAGACTTCTTCCATGAGGATGGGAAGTATCCGACTCTTAATATAGCGTTAAAAATGAACAGCAAGATTCTGGAAGCAGACGAAGGTAAGTTTCTTATCATTGACCCTGTGATACGGTCAAGTCCGGGAGATTTTCTAATATTCACTTTTTCTATTGCAGATTTTACTTGAGTAATGTTAAAATTTAATGGATGGTTTACCTTATCAGGAATGGTTGGACGACAGGAACAAGTATGTGTATCATGTGGCGTGAAAACTTTCTCAAGATGGCCCGCGAAAGCGTTTAATTTTTCATCTGTGTTTTTCGCCCAAGTGCGGTTTTCCAGTCTTAATGGAGATTCTTGGGTTATAGGGCATTTCATATGCCGTACAGCCTTCCATAAGCTATAATTGGAGTTTTTTGTGGCATCTAGGCTGTTTAGATAGCCTTCTATTGCAGACTCGTGGTTCTGTCTCAATTTGTTGCGAAGAGTTGTCAGGCATAATTGTAGTTGGGCCTTAGTGGTTGGGGAACGACTGTTTTGCCATTGTCTTCTTAACTTCCTTTTTTCTCTGATAAGGGTCTCTATATCCGTCGATGTATTGTAAGGAGCACGTTTAATTGTCCGCTTGATTGGGGTTGCATTTCTTGCTGCAGCATCCAAGACTTCTGTAAATCGGTCGACAGCTATTTGGATGTCAGATGAATTTTTTAGGGGAATGCACTGTGATAGGTGAGAGCTCACATACATTTTATACTTTAACCAATTTGTGTTTCTGTTTGGATAGGAAAACCAGTTTGCAGCTGCGGCGTCAGAGTTACATTTTAAAATGAGGATTGAAGGTGAATGATCAGACGAAAGATCATAGGAGGAACTAACTAGTACCTGATCGCGCTTGATGTTTTTGATTACAGCAAAGTCAATAAGGTCTGGTAGCTTGTTGAAGTCGGTTGGCCAATAGGTAGGCTCACCACTCGATACCACATCAAAGTTATTTGCAGTTACGGTATTATATAGCTGATTACCTCTAGGACTAATAAGTCTGGAGCCCCAATATGTATGTTTAGCGTTGTAGTCGCCAGCAGCAATGAATTTCTGGCCCAATGTGGAGAAGAAGTTGAGAAATTTATCGTGTAGAATTTTGTGCCTCGGGGGACAATAAACGGATGTTAACGTTAGTTTGAAATCAGTCAGATTTATAGATGTGGCCTGGATACAATCTTCTTCGAACTCTGGCAATGGTAAGTGTCTGATGTGTTTGTGCACAATTATGGCTGTGCCACCACAAGCTCGTCCGCTGGGATGTTTTGTGTCATACGTAAGGTAACCATTTACCCTAAAGCAGTTTTTATGAGTAAAGTGTGTTTCAGAGACAAGAAGTACGTCGATTTCATGCCTATGAAGAAAGTTTGCAACTTCGTGTTTATGTTGGGATAACCCGTTTGCATTCCAGAAACATATTTTTAACTGGTTCATTTTTTGTTGAGTAGAACTTGCAGGAGCATGTTCTGGTTTCGCATCATTTCCTGAAACATGCTCTGCATAGTGGCCATGAAGTTATTCATAGTTTGAATTAAATTTTCAATTGAGGTAGGCATTTGTAGACCTTCCCTAGGAACATTAGCGTATGGAGGTTGCTTTGCGTTGGAAGTACTCGGGGGATTTTTCGCATTAGGGTTTCCTTTTAGGACTTGGGCATATGATTGGTTTTGTTTGTTTGTTTGTGTAGTACTAGCAATAGAGCCAGCGGCTTGGCTGGGCGCATGTGATGGACCATATTGGGAGTGAGTATATTTTTGAACTAAAGCTGGTTTTTTTAAATGCAAGAAGACTTTACAACCCCTATAGTTTGCCGTGTGATTTTCGCCACAGTTGCTGCATTTCTTGACATTTGGGTCAACTTTAGAACGATTACATTCGGCGGTTTTATGAGCGTCGCCACAAACCACACATACGTGAGGCAATTTACAATATGATTTTGTATGCCCATATTCCTGACAGTTTGTGCATTGGGAGGGACCCTTTCGTTTTATTGGCTCCTCAACAGTTATTCTTCTGTTGAGTAGGTAGCGCAAGTTGTATATGGGATGAACTGAATTCTTGGTTTTGAGAACCGATGAATCAAACGATATCTCAATGCGGTGCAGTGGTTGGGGAACTTTGTTCCTGTTCAAAATGTTATGAACCGATTTTACCTCGTACCTCTCTTGCTCTACGGCAGATTTTATTTCATCTGTAGGAACGGAACTATCTATGCCTTTTATGACAATAATCAATCCCTTAGCACTTTTTAATTGGTATGTATAGTAGCTTTTATTTTCTGCGTCCAGGTGTCTTGATATAATACGAAAGTTCGTTTCTGTACTGGCTTGAATTTTGGTCTCTTGAATTTGTCCGCGTCGTATAGAAACGACGTAGAAATTGTTCTTACCTACAAGTTGAGTCAACATGTTGACTATGCTATTTGATGTTTGCTCCCGCAGATAGATAGGTGGCGGTTTAACTTCTTTAGTGGCTGTCCCATTAGCTAATTCTGCTTCTTCATCGTCAGGTATGGATAGTACAGAGAATCTGTTACCATTTGTTGGCAAAGAGACTACGTTAGAGCCTTTGTATTGTTTGGCCACGCGTTCCTGTTGGGTGGACCTAGGGCTAGCCTTTCTCTTAGTTATTGTTATATATCTGTCCATGCCTGTTTGCACTTTAGTACTTTTTGGTACAGCTCCTGTATTTGTTAATGCAAATCGTGATGTTCCAGGTTTTTCGTTATTATTCCTCTGGTCAGACGGCTTCACACTTTGAACCACATTTACGGTCGGATCAACACACTTGCTCAGGTTGGGCACACTTGAACTTAGATTTCTGTATGGAAAACCAGTTGCGCTGGCAATTTTTGCACTTAAAAGATGTTTGTTTAATTCAGGGTATCGAATGTTTTCATTGCTCACGCTCGGGGAGCTTACCACAATATACGCATTTCTGCTATTTGTGCTGGGCCTACTCTCCTTATTGGGAGTATTTGTGAGGCTCATTCACAAATCTCTTCGGGCACACTAGTTATTGTTCTTTTTTTTTTCACCTATTACAAATATTTTTTTTTTCACCTACGGTAAATATTTTTTCACTTTTTTTTTTTTTTTTTTATTATATTATTTTTTTTTTTTTTTGTATTTTTGTTACTCACTGATACACGTCCGTACTCGTCAAGAGCTAGTTCGCCAAATTTTTTGAAAATAAAAAAGTACCAAAACTAAAAGAGAAAAAGTGTTAAAAGTTGCCAAAAAAAGAAGCAACATTTCTTAAAAATATATATACAAGGTAGATCAAAAAAGACCTACCCCCACCCATGTTTTATTTTGTAACTAGCTTTTACCCGTGACGTCGTTCACTTTAAGATTTAAAGAAATGGGGTTATCCAGTAAAATATTTGCAGAAAATTTATTTTGTTTTCTACGTCATTACTTATTTTATGTTAAAATATGTCTATAAACAACATTTTAAGATTTGTTATATTCCGCTAATATAATGGGTGATTTTTTAGCTATTATCTTTTTGGCAGCACTGGTTTAAACAGCTGACGCACGTTTCGTGTTTTGTTTCACTGTCAAACATCTTCAGTTTGGTCTATAATTTAACCATGAATCGTCTTACAAACGAACAACGCTTGCAAATTATTGAATTTTATTATCAAAATGCGTGCTCTGTTAAGAAAATTCATCGCGCGCTTCTTGTGTTCAGCGACGAAGCTCATTTTTGGCTCAATGGGTAAGTTAATAAGCCGAATTGTCGATTTTGGAGTGAAGATCAGCCAGAAGCATTGCAAGAGCTATTTATGCATCGAGAAAAAGTCACAGTTTGGTGCGGTTTATGGGCTGGTGGCATCATTGGACCGTTCCAAGATGATGCGAATCGTAACGTAACTGTGAATGGTGAGCGCTACCGTGAGATGATATCCAACTTTTTTTTGCCCAAAATGCAAGAGCTTGTTGACTTGCACGACATGTGGTTTCAACAAGACGGTGCCACATGCCACACAGCACGCTTAACAATGGACTTATTGAGAGGCGAGTTCGGTGAACATTTTATTTCACGTTCGGGACCGGTCAATTGGCCGCCTAGATCGTGCGATTTAACGTCTTTAGACTATTTTTTGTGCGGCTACGTTAAAGCTCATGTCTATACACACATGCCCGCTTCAATTGACGCATTGGAAGAAAACATTGAAGCATTTATTCGTGAGATACCGGCCGAAATGTTGGAAACAGAATGCCAACATTGGACTAAGCGGATGGACCATTTGAGGCGCAATCACGGTCAACATTTGCATGAAATAATCTTCAAACATTTAATTATATGGACCGTACTATCGATTCAAATAAAGATTTCATGCATTTTTCTGAATTTTATGAGTTTTTTTTACAACTTTCCTATAGCTCCCCTACAAGAAATGGATGACCGAAACTAATACACACGCACTATTTTTGTTTGTTTTTATTGTTACAAGTGGCGTTGCCACTCGTGTGCGTTTGTATACCAAATTAGGAATATTTTGCAAAGCCCAAATTTTATTAATCTTTTCTTCTTATTTTTATATATACTTAATAATATGTTGAATATATCTGTTAATACGTTTCATAAATTTTAATAATTATAAGAATTTAGCTAAATTTGTATTAATTATTTAAAAAAAAAGTGGTGGAATTTTGGGAATTGCTGTTGTTAAAAACATTTTAGGAAGAAATGTTTGCTAGTGGCAACGCTAATTACTCCAGGAATGAAATGCGTATGTAAGAGTGAAACAACGAATGTATGTTAGACAGTTTCATTTTTGAATGGAATGTGTAAAATATGTAAAAAATTCAAGATTAATTTTAAAAGCGAAAGGAATTTTATGAAATTGTGACGTGCGCCCATTATATTATTTAAAATAAATATAAAAAAAGTGAAATAAAAATTGACAGTGACAATAAAGAGTGATAAAAAATAATATTTGCCTTGACAGAAAGCAAGAATTGAGTGACAATAAAAATAACACAAATACCTATTAAAATATAAAAAAGTGACAATAAGATAGAAAATACCTATTAAGAAATTAAATTAAATAATAAAAGTATACTTTTTGTGATAAAAGATAACTATGAAAAAAAGACGTTTGCAAAATTGTCTATCATTGGAAAAAAAGACATTTGAGTCCAAAATTAAAATGTATAGAAGGTTAATAGAAAACGAAGATAGTGCACGAAGTGAAAGATCTAATATACAACCTGTTCCATCAATAAGCTAAAATTCTAATGGAGTGTAAAGTAGGCATAAAAAAAGCCCAAGAGTACCTCAGCCGCATGACAGGAGAGACTTCTGATCAAGGGCTTGATGAGACCGCCAGCATGCTCCCCTTGCGGACCACAACAGCAGTGCAAGAAATAGAGGAGAAGCTAGACTCCGATTACGCTCAGGCCATGGTAACAATCACAATATTTTATATATTTTACTTGCTCAAACAGTAATTCAACTTCTTTACAGAAGTCCTATATTCATAAAATTAAAGGTGTTTCTTTAGATGTTGGCAGTGTTATTAGTGCATCGTTTGCAGATGATTTGCTATATAAATATAATTGGGATGGAAGGTGGGGAAAACTTCCGTTGTCAAATCTCACGCTGCTAAATAAAATTGTAAGAGGTATGTACAGACATTAAATAATTTTAGTCTTTGAATATTTAACATTTCTGTCTTTTTTTTTACTTCATATTTTAGATGTTTTTCAGAACCTAGGAGCCGGGGAGTATGAAAAAAGTATAAGAAAAGCGGTTGAACGTGCCCACCATAGGGTAAAGCAACAAAAATACATAAAAGAAAAAGGGGTTAATAAATAAAATGACGACAATTTTTTTAATTTAAACTAAAATAATCAATCTAAAAGAGAAAAAAAATCAAAAAATAAGCGTGACCAATAAATTGGTAAAAGTTTAGCTTTATTTTTAACACTTTTTATTGACTGAACTTTATTTGTAAGAAGGTGCTTGTTTAATGTAATTAAGAAACTGTTGAATGATGTTTGATCCAGCAAACGTTTTCGAATGCAAACAAAACATAATTAATTTAAAAAATTTAGTTAAAAAAAAAAATATTTATTTATTTAAGTTATTTTGGAAACCAAAAAAATATTGAATTTTATTTTAAATAAAGACAAAAATTTGTATGAGAATTGAATGAGATGTTTTATTTTAATAGTGTTTTATTAAAACTAAAAAATACGTCAACAGTGACGAATATATGAATCAGTACTGACTAGTCAGCTGTGGCCGGTATATGCGTCAGTACTGACTGGTCAGCTGTGTCCGTTATATGCATCAGTACTGACTAGTCAGCTGTGTCCGGTTTTTGAGCACTCAATAATCTTGAGCAACCTACATATAGTTGTCGATATGAAAAGCAATGAATGGGCGCCTAAATATATTCCAGCCAATGGACCATACCCCTTTTACCCCTTAAAAAGTGCCGTATATTTTGTACTTTTTATACCAAATGCAACGAAGTACTAAAAGTACGAGCTTTGACTCATTTTATTCCCCCAGAAAGTACTCTGTACGTTAATTTAGGTTATGTTTTATATGAATACCAAATTTTTCGAAGAGATAAAAAGTAACAGTTTTATCCCAATTTTATCCATTAAAAAATACCGTATATTTTGATCTCGACCATATGCAATCTGTATACCAAATTTATCCAAAAGAGAAAAAGTATCAAAAGTAAAACATTTTTCGTTTTAACCTC
Organism: Pollenia angustigena; assembly: GCA_930367215.1. Taxonomy (NCBI): domain Eukaryota; kingdom Metazoa; phylum Arthropoda; class Insecta; order Diptera; family Polleniidae; genus Pollenia; species Pollenia angustigena. The sequence continues at coordinate 185,183,679 of OV884056.1, forward strand.
TTAAAATATACCCCACTTAAATCTGGACAATATCTCTAGCCAAATTTTTTGAAAATAAACAAGTAAGAGTGCTATATTCGGCTATGCCGAATCTTATATACCCTTCACCATGGTTTGGAAAGAACAGAAGTTTATATATATATTTAAATACATGTATATATACATGTATATTTATAAAATATATATCGTTTAGTTCATAGGCATGAAATCGACGTACTTCTTGTCTCTGAAACACACTTTACTCATAAAAACTGCTTTAGGGTAAATGGTTACCTTACGTATGACACAAAACATCCCAGCGGACGAGCTTGTGGTGGCACAGCCATAATTGTGCACAAACACATCAGACACTTACCATTGCCAGAGTTCGAAGAAGATTGTATCCAGGCCACATCTATAAATCTGTACTGAAATTCTGTAACTTTTTAACGACAAAAAATTGTCGTTAAGTAGTCAAAATTCGTTAGCTAACGAAAATTGTCGTTAAGAGCTATTCTGTAATGAAATTTTAACAATTTTTATCGGCAAAAAATGTCGGTATCTAACGACACAAAAAAAGTTCTTGTTAAATAATAACGAAAACAAATGTACTGTTAACAGATTAAAAATAAAGAGTAAAGTAGCCAATTTTTAACACAAAAAAGATAAGAAAGTATAGTCGATCAAGTCCGACTCTACACTGCAGTATATGGGCGATCATGTTTTCGCCAAAAAGAGTATGTTGTGAGGTTAATATTCACATAAGACATTTTTGTGCCAATATTATCTAAGTATCTACTACCATTATTAGTGTATTCGTATGGGAGCTGGGTCAAATATGGACCGATTCTAAAAAAAAATTGTTCTGGTGTTTTATGTAGGTTGCGACAAAATATTTCTGGATCTTATTCAACTCAAATGTCTATAAAACAAAATGGCTATTAATAGGCACAACACCCTATTCCGGAAAGAAGTTTTCATGTGGGATATTAAAATTAAATAACTGCTTCTCACCATTACATATGACAATAAACGCATATGTGCCAAATTTTATAAAATTATTTTTAAAATTGCGACCTGTAATATGCGCACAAGGTTATCTTGGACAGACTACCAGCCATCCTGATAGAAGGACGGGCTTCGTTAAATGGATTCTGACATTGATTCTGAGTCAATCGGTATACTAAAAGGCAGGCCCAGAACCTTTATTTAAATGTGTTACACACATTCGTACAAACACATAATATCCTCTTCACATACAGTAGTCTAGGTATAAAAAGTAAGAGCAGAAATGTTGTGCTAGAGTGGCTCAGTCACCTGGAAATTTTTCCCTATGTATAGAAAGATTTAAAACCAACATATTTGTTTAGAAATATAATCAATATTTACGCGTTTTCATTCATGTTTTGTTAAAATAAATGCAATAAAGTAAATTTATTTTGTATTTTTTTTATTAATTTTAAAAAATGTTCACTTTGACGTTCTTATATTTTTACCGATATTTGTCGTCAATATTTCTAAACAAAACTATTTGTTTATTTAAAATACAGAATAACAAATTCGTTAAAGTAACCGACATTTCTCGTTAATTAACGATATCGGTAGTTAAATTAAAAAAGTTACAGAATTGAGGTACTGACTGATTTCAAACTAACGTTAACATCCGTTTATTGTCCCCCGAGGCACAAAATTCTACACGATAAATTTCTCAACTTCTTCTCCACATTGGGCCAGAAATTCATTGCTGCTGGCGACTACAACGCTAAACATACATATTGGGGCTCCAGACTTATTAGTCCTAGAGGTAATCAGCTATATAATACCGTAACTGCAAATAACTTTGATGTGGTATCGAGTGGTGAGCCTACCTATTGGCCAACCGACTTCAACAAGCTACCAGACCTTATTGACTTTGCTGTAATCAAAAACATCAAGCGCGATCAGGTACTAGTTAGTTCCTCCTATGATCTTTCGTCTGATCATTCACCTTCAATCCTCATTTTAAAATGTAACTCTGACGCCGCAGCTGCAAACTGGTTTTCCTATCCAAACAGAAACACAAATTGGTTAAAGTATAAAATGTATGTGAGCTCTCACCTATCACAGTGCATTCCCCTAAAAAATTCATCTGACATCCAAATAGCTGTCGACCGATTTACAGAAGTCTTGGATGCTGCAGCAAGAAATGCAACCCCAATCAAGCGGACAATTAAACGTGCTCCTTACAATACATCGACGGATATAGAGACCCTTATCAGAGAAAAAAGGAAGTTAAGAAGACAATGGCAAAACAGTCGTTCCCCAACCACTAAGGCCCAACTACAATTATGCCTGACAACTCTTCGCAACAAATTGAGACAGAACCACGAGTCTGCAATAGAAGGCTATCTAAACAGCCTAGATGCCACAAAAAACTCCAATTATAGCTTATGGAAGGCTGTACGGCATATGAAATGCCCTATAACCCAAGAATCTCCATTAAGACTGGAAAACCGCACTTGGGCGAAAAAACACAGATGAAAAATTAAACGCTTTCGCGGGCCATCTTGAGAAAGTTTTCACGCCACATGATACACATACTTGTTCCTGTCGTCCAACCATTCCTGATAAGGTAAACCATCCATTAAAATTTAACATTACTCAAGTAAAATCTGCAATAGAAAAAGTGAATATTAGAAAATCTCCCGGACTTGACCGTATCACAGGGTCAATGATAAGAAACTTACCTTCGTCTGCTTCCAGAATCTTGCTGTTCATTTTTAACGCTATATTAAGAGTCGGATACTTCCCATCCTCATGGAAGAAGTCTATAATTGTTATGATTCCCAAGCCAGGAAAAGATGCTAGCCAGGTTGCGTCGTACAGACCGATAAGCTTATTATCAATCCTATCAAAGCTTTTCGAAAAAATATTCATTTTAAGTATAACTCCTCATCTAAATGAACACGACATCATCCCGGATCACCAGTTCGGATTCAGAGCGAAACATGGTACAATAGAGCAAGTGCATAGAATTGTCACCCTTATTAGATCGGCGTTTGAGAAAAAGCAATACTGCTCAGCCCTGTTTATAGACATTTCCCAAGCATTTGACAAAGTTTGGCATGATGGGCTACTCATCAAAATAACACGAATGCTTCCTCAAAACACTCACAAGCTTCTGGAGAGCTATCTAACAGGCAGAACATTCATAGTAAGGTCGCAAGATAAATACTCCCCCCTCAAGAAAATTACTGCTGGTGTTCCCCAAGGCAGCATATTAGGACCGCTTCTATATATAATATACACAGCGGATATGCCAACAAACCTGAGCACGCATACCTCTACATTTGCAGACGACACAGCATTTATTAGCGTTAACCATGACCCAAAAGTCGCATCGCAAAATCTGCAGTCCCACATCAATGAACTAGAGGCATGGCTAGAAAAATGGAGAATAAAGGTTAACCCGGCTAAATGTGCTCACTTAACTTTCACGCTCAGAAGACAAACGTGCCCAGCAGTAAAAATAAATAACATCACTGTTCCGGTAGAAAACCATGTAAAGTACTTGGGAGTTCATATAGATAGACGTTTGACCTGGTCTCGTCATATCGAAGCGAAAATAACGGCTATGAAACTTAAAGCAGCTCAACTACATTGGCTTCTCGGTAGAAACTCAAACTTGTCTTTAGACAACAAAGTTCTTCTATACAAGTCCATCATAAAACCAATATGGACATATGGCATCCAATTATGGGGTACTGCATGCGCATCTAACATCCAAAAGCTTCAAAGAAGACAGTCTAGAATATTACGACAAATTGTCTGCGCCCCATGGTATATACGTAATGATATTATCCACAGAGATCTCAACGTCCCCACTATCCAGGAGGAAATTAAAAAATATTCAATAAGCTACATCGGTAAACTAATGGTTCACCCTAACTACCTCGCTCGGGGTTTGCTTCAGTTCGAAGGTCACCAGAGGCTAAAAAGAACCGATACTTTGAGCCTTACTAGAAGACAGTCTTAAAAATTTGAATACAGCAGTTAGTGGTTACACAGGTAACAACTAATAAACAACAAGTAGAATTAAGATTTGAATACATATTGTAAATTTCGATAAGAAAGATTCAATAATAAAAATAAATTATTAAAAAAAAAAAAAAAAAAAAAAAAGTTTTATTTAATTATTTGCACATGATTGCGTGCTATTAAATATATTAAAAGTTTAATTAATATATAGCACGTTAAGTTTTGATCGAATTTCAGTATTTGGTCATGCCGACATCTTAAAGTATAAAATTACCATTTACTTTGGTGATAAAACTTGTAGTCGGGAAGTTCTATGGTTCACGAAAATAGGTATTAAAAAAAAACTATATTTTTGACATTACTTTTTTTTTTACCGATATTCCGAGTTTTTCTAAAGATTTCCGATATTTTGATATCTAAAACGTATGAATAGGTCATAATACAGCTCTAAAATTTTAGTTTTTATAAAAATGTTAATGTTTTTAGTCCTTTTTTGGAGTATTTTGCACATAACTTAACCAGTTTTAACCGATTTGGCAGATTTATATACCAACGTGCTTAAAAATAACATTTCCATTAAATTGGCTTTTAGGCATATATATATATATATATATATATATATATATATATATATATACCTACATATGTGTACATATATTTAAGCAAACTTAATTATAAAAAAAACAAACTTAATTATAAAAAAGAGTAACTTTTGGGATTTCAGTATTTTGATTATAACTCAGCCATTTTTTAACCGATTTGACAGATTTATATACCGACGTGTTGAGCAAGAAATTTACCATTTATTTGTGTTATAAAACTTGGACTCGGGAAGATCCATGGTTACCGAAAATTGGTATTTAAAAAAAAAAAAATAATTTTGGTCATAACTTTTTTGTATCTGAACCGATTTTCCCGAGTTCTTTATAAAATATGTTCTACTAAAAATTTCCGATATTTTGGTATATAAGTCATATCCATAGGACATATGACAGCCCTAAAATTAAGGTTTTTATACAATTTTTACTTTTTTTTGTACGGGAGGTACCACGCCCACTTCTCCCATCCCGCCCACATTTTGTAGGGTGGTGTGTATTGACAACCAAAATGTGTGTACCCAATTTGGAAACTTTGGCTCTTACCGTTCTCCAGATATACAGAAAAAAGCAATAAAAATACAACAACAACAAGGGATTTTTGGAAAAAATTAGAGGCAGTCGTGGTTTTTTGATCATATCTCAGCCATTTGTGGACCGATCTTGCTGAATTTCAATAGCAAGAAATGGTGGACTATATGTGACATAAATGTAAAACAACCTAGCCGCTATCATGTCTGGATTATCCGGAAAACACATATCAAACGTAAGACGCACAGACGGACATCGTTAAATCAACTTCTCTTCTCATATGGACCCAGAATATATATACTTTATGGGGTCTAAAATCAATATTGTGGAAATTACAAACGTTATGACAAACTTATATATACCCTTTTACACCTGTGGTGAAGGGTATAAAAAGAGTAACTTTTGGGATTTCAGTATTTTGATTATAACTCAGCCATTTTTTAACCGATTTGACAGATTTATATACCGACGTGTTGAGCAAGAAATTTACCATTTATTTCTGTTATAAAACTTGGACTCGGGAAGATCCATGGTTACCGAAAATTGGTATTTAAAAAAAAAAAAAATAATTTTGGTCATAACTTTTTTGTATCTGAACCGATTTTCCCGAGTTCTTTATAAAATATGTTCTACTAAAAATTTCCGATATTTTGGTATATAAGTCATATCCATAGGACATATGACAGCCCTAAAATTAAGGTTTTTATACAATTTTTACTTTTTTTTGTACGGGAGGTACCACGCCCACTTCTCCCATCCCGCCCACATTTTGTAGGGTGGTGTGTATTGACAACCAAAATGTGTGTACCCAATTTGGAAACTTTGGCTCTTACCGTTCTCCAGATATACAGAAAAAAGCAATAAAAATACAACAACAACAAGGGATTTTTGGAAAAAATTAGAGGCAGTCGTGGTTTTTTGATCATATCTCAGCCATTTGTGGACCGATCTTGCTGAATTTCAATAGCAAGAAATGGTGGACTATATGTGACATAAATGTAAAACAACCTAGCCGCTATCATGTCTGGATTATCCGGAAAACACATATCAAACGTAAGACGGACAGACGGACATCGTTAAATCAACTTCTCTTCTCATATGGACCCAGAATATATATACTTTATGGGGTCTAAAATCAATATTGTGGAAATTACAAACGTTATGACAAACTTATATATACCCTTTTACACCTGTGGTGAAAAGTATAAAAAGAGTAACTTTTGGGATTTCAGTATTTTGATTATAACTCAGCCATTTTTTAACCGATTTGACAGATTTATATACCGACGTGTTGAGCAAGAAATTTACCATTTATTTCTGTTATAAAACTTGGACTCGGGAAGATCCATGGTTACCGAAAATTGGTATTTAAAAAAAAAAAAAATAATTTTGGTCATAACTTTTTTGTATCTGAACCGATTTTCCCGAGTTCTTTATAAAATATGTTCTACTAAAAATTTCCGATATTTTGGTATATAAGTCATATCCATAGGACATATGACAGCCCTAAAATTAAGGTTTTTATACAATTTTTACTTTTTTTTGTACGGGAGGTACCACGCCCACTTCTCCCATCCCGCCCACATTTTGTAGGGTGGTGTGTATTGACAACCAAAATGTGTGTACCCAATTTGGAAACTTTGGCTCTTACCGTTCTCCAGATATACAGAAAAAAGCAATAAAAATACAACAACAACAAGGGATTTTTGGAAAAAATTAGAGGCAGTCGTGGTTTTTTGATCATATCTCAGCCATTTGTGGACCGATCTTGCTGAATTTCAATAGCAAGAAATGGTGGACTATATGTGACATAAATGTAAAACAACCTAGCCGCTATCATGTCTGGATTATCCGGAAAACACATATCAAACGTAAGACGGACAGACGGACATCGTTAAATCAACTTCTCTTCTCATATGGACCCAGAATATATATACTTTATGGGGTCTAAAATCAATACTGTGGAAATTACAAACGTTATGACAAACTTATATATACCCTTTTACACCTGTGGTGAAGGGTATAAAAAAGAGTAACTTTTGGGATTTCAGTATTTTGATTATAACTCAGCCATTTTTTAACCGATTTGACAGATTTATATACCGACGTGTTGAGCAAGAAATTTACCATTTATTTGTGTTATAAAACTTGGACTCGGGAAGATCCATGGTTACCGAAAATTGGTATTTAAAAAAAAAAAAAATAATTTTGGTCATAACTTTTTTGTATCTGAACCGATTTTCCCGAGTTCTTTATAAAATATGTTCTACTAAAAATTTCCGATACTTTGGTATATAAGTCATATCCATAGGACATATGACAGCCCTAAAATTAAGGTTTTTATACAATTTTTACTTTTTTTTGTACGGGAGGTACCACGCCCACTTCTCCCATCCCGCCCACATTTTGTAGGGTGGTGTGTATTGACAACCAAAATGTGTGTACCCAATTTGGAAACTTTGGCTCTTACCGTTCTCCAGATATACAGAAAAAAGCAATAAAAATACAACAACAACAAGGGATTTTTGGAAAAAATTAGAGGCAGTCGTGGTTTTTTGATCATATCTCAGCCATTTGTGGACCGATCTTGCTGAATTTCAATAGCAAGAAATGGTGGACTATATGTGACATAAATGTAAAACAACCTAGCCGCTATCATGTCTGGATTATCCGGAAAACACATATCAAACGTAAGACGGACAGACGGACAGACGGACATCGTTAAATCAACTTCTCTTCTCATATGGACCCAGAATATATATACTTTATGGGGTCTAAAATCAATATTGTGGAAATTACAAACGTTATGACAAACTTATATATACCCTTTTACACCTGTGGTGAAGGGTATAAAAATAAGGGTATAAAAAGGGTAAATTAAAAGGCGTAAATATGTATAAAATATACGTATATGAAGTTCATAAATATATTTAAAAAATTTTAAAAAGTGAAAAACTGACCAATTTCTTTTTAGATAAAAAGATTTAAAAAATAAAAAAACAAAAAATAAAAAAAAGAATGGAATGAATGGGATTCGAACCAGTAAACCAATAAGACATTGTTAATAGGCAGACCGTTTAGACCGTTCGACCATCGATCCGCATGAGAAGTCGTTGTTGATTTGAGTATTTGATATCCATAATTATTTATATTAAATTAAAGTATGTATGTGTTTGTTGTTTGTGTGTAATACAGAAGGTAATATTAAATAAAAAAAAAAAGAAGTTTACCGCAAGTATTTTAAATGAAAAACACCACAAAAAAAACAACTATTTTACAGGGTTACCATTAACCGTTTTGAAACGTAAACTTTCGTTTTGGTTAATAAAAGTCGCAAACCAATTTAAATGTTTTTTATTTATCAATAATACAACATAAACATACCAAGAAATTGCTTAAATTGTGTATGCTTTTAAATCGCTTTTGTGCAGAAGATATTATCAGGCCTGTTCTGAAAATCACTTTAACTCAAATCACGTGATTTGAAATCACATGTAACTACTGAAATCACACGTGTGATATTTTAGCGTCCCGTTTTTGTGTGATCTTCAATTGCAGAAAGCACACCAAGAAACACAACAACGGTATGACTTTCAAAACACCACAAAGTCACAGGTGTGATTTCAGAACAGGCCCGTATATAGGTATATATGAATATATTTTTGTATAAATTGTCTAAAAAAGTAACTAATATGTTATCAATGTCAGCAATAAAAAGGCAAAGATTGCTTTTAATATTTTGACGACACTAGATGACTGTTCGTTATGTTAGCGGTTTTTTGTAGTCGTAAAATTATATGATGAGGGCATTTCTAATATTCCCTAAATACAATTTTTTTTAGAGTGGATAACCCTGCTTGTTTGTATGGTTTTTAAGCAGTGTGACCATTTTGGCAATTTTGCAGCTTTACTTAGATTAAAAATTTTAATTTAGCTAAAATACTTTCATTAAGCGCTTCGCATTTTTTTAAGCATTTTAATTGAATGTTTCTAGCTTTTTTAGAATTATTTTAAAAATTGAAGAATAGGTATTGATATAACTTAAGTTTTTTATGTATTATAATAAATTATAATAAATTTTGACTAAAAAAAATAGTTGTAGTCAAAATGAAATTTCGTATGGAAATGGATAATTCTTATTTTATTGTAAAAAAATTTTCATTTTATTTTTTTACAAGACGATAAGCCTGCATGTTTGGGCGATTTTTAATGAAGACTTTTAAGTAGTGTGGGAATTTTTTATTTTTGAAAGTAAATTCAGCACAAAAAACTTAGATTTAGCTGTAAAATTTCCATTTGGCATTTTATTAGCTTTTTAGAAAAATGTTTTAAGCTTCTTTTGATTAATTTTTAAAGTTGGATGAAATAGTCTTAAGCGGCCCATACACTTGCAATATTACTGTATATGATATTCGCAATATTATTTAAATTTTGTCCTATATTATGCAATAAGTCGCACAATGGTTTCATTCATTCAATAAAAAGGTGAACATAAACTATAGGAATAGCATAAACAGCATTATACAATGTTGCCAACACATTTCACTTTCTTTTCGTTGTGCAATAAAAATCAAAAGTCTTTTGATTGTTGCCAATATATTGTGCTACCATCAAATATCGCATACACATTGGCTATATAATTGTACAATACGTAAAATTGAACAATTTTATTGCAAGTGTATGATCCGCTTTAGCGATTAAAACTAAAATAAATTGTTATAAACTAACTTTTACGCAAATAATGATGACTGTTTTTTTTAAAATATAAAAAAAAATAATCTGGTCTAAATATGTCTGTAAATTCTTTTAAATCAAAATAGCTATAAAACCGTTTGTATTTTGTTTTTATTAGAGGGCCTTCCAATTTCAAGGTTAACCAATTGTGGTATTTATATCTGATGCTTTATCAAATCTACCTAAATACTTGTTTAAATATTACCATTTATTTTAATTTTGTTTAAAATGAGTCACTTAAATGTATAAGGATTTAAAACAATATAATGAACAACTTTAAGAATTATTTGTAGCGTTTTCAAAATAATTTTTAGCATTTCTTTGCCTTGCCTAATGTCAGAGTAAGCTGTGAACAAATTTTAAGATCTGTTTCTATGTCATTGGGTTCGTCAATTAAATTATCCTAACTTAAATGTTTCTAGCTTTTTGATTAAATTAAACATTTACGTACGCAAATACTTATTGTTGAATGTTTTGTTTTCAAATAACAAATGGGATTTTTTTTAGAAATAATAATATTTTTTAAAAATAATATGGCAACACGTGTAAGATTTTTGAATTGAAATGTAAGAAGAGACAATCCGTCTCTATAACTGAAAAAAAAGCAACAATCATGAAAACAATGCCTACCAATACACATAAATAACTTTTGCATATTCGTACATACTTAGGTATTTAAATTTAAGCCAAAAACAAATTGTAAAATATGTTTTTTGTTTCACATGTAAGGCGAACGATGCATATTTATATTGTCAATAAAATGAAAAAATCAAAAATCGCTGAATAATTTTAAAATCGTTTATAGAAATATTTATGGAAAAAGTTAAAAAATTTTTGTTTGGTAAAGGTGGAGATGCCGAGATTTGAACCCCGGCAATATAACAAACAAACCTTCTTGGGCAACCGCCCAGACCACTGAGCTATTAACCTTGTTAATAATAAAGCATTATAATAGAATATACTTCGTCATATTATTAGTTTAATTTGTAGGTATGTATTTTTCAATTAAAGCGAACAATCATGTACAAGCATGTGTACATGTTTCAAATAAAAAAACAAAAAAACAACAACCACAAGGGTTTTTTTTGGAAAAATTAGAGGCAGTCGTGGTTTTTTGATCATATCTCAGCCATTTGAGGACCGATCTTGCTGAAATTCAATAGCAAGAAATGGTGGACTATATGAGTTATTTTGGCTATAAAACTTGGACTCGGGAAGATCTATGGTTCCTGAGAATGGGTATTTTTCAAAAAAAAATTAATATTTTGGTCATAAATTTTTCGTATCTGAACCGATTTTCCCGAAATTTTTATAAAATATGTTCTACTAAAAATTTCCGATATTTTGGTATATAAGTCATATCCATAGGACATATGACAGCCCTAAAATTTAGGTTTTTATACAATTTTTAATTTTTTTGTACGGGAGGTACCACGCCCACTTCTCCAATCCCGCCCACATTTTGTAGGGTGGTGTGTATTGACAACCTTAATGTTTGTACCTAATTTGGAAACTTTGGCTCTTGCCGTTCTCCAGATATACAGAAAAAAGCAATAAAAATACAACAACAACAAGGGATTTTTGGAAAAAATTAGAGGCAGTCGTGGTTTTTTGATCATATCTCAGCCATTTGTGGACCGATCTTGCTGAATTTCAATAGCAAGAAATGGTGGACTATATGTGACATAAATGTAAAACAACCTAGCCGCTATCATGTCTGGATTATCCGGAAAACACATATCAAACGTAAGACGGACAGACGGACAGACGGACATCGTTAAATCAACTTCTCTTCTCATATGGACCCAGAATATATATACTTTATGGGGTCTAAAATCAATATTGTGGAAATTACAAACGTTATGACAAACTTATATATACCCTTTTACACCTGTGGTGAAGGGTATAAAAAGTACCAAAACTAAAAGAGAAAAAGTGTTAAAAGTTGCCAAAAAAAGAAGCAACATTTCTTAAAAATATATATACAAGGTAGATCAAAAAAGACCTACCCCCACTCATGTTTTATTTTGTAACTAGCTTTTACCCGTGACGTCGTTCACTTTAAGATTTAAAGAAATGGGGTTATCCAGTAAAATATTTACAGAAAATTTATTTTGTTTTCTACGTCATTACTTATTTTATGTTAAAATATGTCTATAAACAACATTTTAAGATTTGTTATATTCCGCTAATATAATGGGTGATTTTTTAGCTATTATCTTTTTGGCAGCACTGGTTTAAACAGCTGACGCACGTTTCGTGTTTTGTTTCACTGTCAAACATCTTCAGTTTGGTCTATAATTTAACCATGAATCGTCTTACAAACGAACAACGCTTGCAAATTATTGAATTTTATTATCAAAATGCGTGCTCTGTTAAGCGACGAAGCTCATTTTTGGCTCAATGGGTAAGTTAATAAGCCGAATTGTCGATTTTGGAGTGAAGATCAGCCAGAAGCATTGCAAGAGCTATTTATGCATCGAGAAAAAGTCACAGTTTGGTGCGGTTTATGGGCTGGTGGCATCATTGGACCGTTCCAAGATGATGCGAATCGTAACGTAACTGTGAATGGTGAGCGCTACCGTGAGATGATATCCAACTTTTGTTTGCCCAAAATGCAAGAGCTTGTCGACTTGCACGACATGTGGTTTCAACAAGACGGTGGCACATGCCACACAGCACGCTTAACAATGGACTTATTGAGAGGCGAGTTCGGTTAACATTTTATTTCACGTTCGGGACCGGTCAATTGGCCGCCTAGATCGTGCGATTTAACGTCTTTAGACTATTTTTTGTGCGGCTACGTTAAAGCTCATGTCTATACACACATGCCCGCTTCAATTGACGCATTGGAAGAAAACATTGAAGCATTTATTCGTGAGATACCGGCCGAAATGTTGGAAACAGAATGCCAACATTGGACTAAGCGGATGGACCATTTGAGGCGCAATCACGGTCAACATTTGCATGAAATAATCTTCAAACATTTAATTATATGGACCGTACTATCGATTCAAATAAAGATTTCATGCATTTTTCTGAATTTTATGAGTTTTTTTACAACTTTCCTATAGCTCCCCTACAAGAAATGGATGACCGAAACTAATACACACGCACTATTTTTGTTTGTTTTTATTGTTACAAGTGGCGTTGCCACTCGTGTGCGTTTGTATACCAAATTAGGAATATTTTGCAAAGCCCAAATTTTATTAATCTTTTCTTCTTATTTTTATATATACTTAATAATATGTTGAATATATCTGTTAATACGTTTCATAAATTTTAATAATTATAAGAATTTAGCTAAATTTGTATTAATTATTTAAAAAAAAAGTGGTGGAATTTTGGGAATTGCTGTTGTTAAAAACATTTTAGGAAGAAATGTTTGCTAGTGGCAACGCTAATTACTCCAGGAATGAAATGCGTATGTAAGAGTGAAACAACGAATGTATGTTAGACAGTTTCATTTTTGAATGGAATGTGTAAAATATGTAAAAAATTCAAGATTAATTTTAAAAGCGAAAGGAATTTTATGAAATTGTGACGTGCGACCATTATATTATTTAAAATAAATATAAAAAAAGTGAAATAAAAATTGACAGTGACAATAAAGAGTGATAAAAAATAATATTTGCCTTGACAGAAAGCAAGAATTGAGTGACAATAAAAATAACACAAATACCTATTAAAATATAAAAAAGTGACAATAAGATAGAAAATACCTATTAAGAAATTAAATTAAATAATAAAAGTATACTTTTTGTGATAAAAGATAACTATGAAAAAAAGACGTTTGCAAAATTGTCTATCATTGGAAAAAAAGACATTTGAGTCCAAAATTAAAATGTATAGAAGGTTAATAGAAAACGAAGATAGTGCACGAAGTGAAAGATCTAATATACAACCTGTTCCATCAATAAGCTAAAATTCTAATGGAGTGTAAAGTAGGCATAAAAAAAGCCCAAGAGTACCTCAGCCGCATGACAGGAGAGACTTCTGATCAAGGGCTTGATGAGACCGCCAGCATGCTCCCCTTGCGGACCACAACAGCAGTGCAAGAAATAGAGGAGAAGCTAGACTCCGATTACGCTCAGGCCATGGTAACAATCACAATATTTTATATATTTTACTTGCTCAAACAGTAATTCAACTTCTTTACAGAAGTCCTATATTCATAAAATTAAAGGTGTTTCTTTAGATGTTGGCAGTGTTATTAGTGCATCGTTTGCAGATGATTTGCTATATAAATATAATTGGGATGGAAGGTGGGGAAAACTTCCGTTGTCAAATCTCACGCTGCTAAATAAAATTGTAAGAGGTATGTACAGACATTAAATAATTTTAGTCTTTGAATATTTATCATTTCTGTCTTTTTTTTTACTTCATATTTTAGATGTTTTTCAGAACCTAGGAGCCGGGGAGTATGAAAAAAGTATAAGAAAAGCGGTTGAACGTGCCCACCATAGGGTAAAGCAACAAAAATACATAAAAGAAAAAAGGGTTAATAAATAAAATGACGACAATTTTTTTAATTTAAACTAAAATAATCAATCTAAAAGAGAAAAAAAATCAAAAAATAAGCGTGACCAATAAATTGGTAAAAGTTTAGCTTTATTTTTAACACTTTTTATTGACTGAACTTTATTTGTAAGAAGGTGCTTGTTTAATGTAATTAAGAAACTGTTGAATGATGTTTGATCCAGCAAACGTTTTCGAATGCAAACAAAACATAATTAATTTAAAAAATTTAGTTAAAAAAAAAAAATATTTATTTATTTAAGTTATTTTGGAAACCAAAAAAATATTGAATTTTATTTTAAATAAAGACAAAAATTTGTATGAGAATTGAATGAGATGTTTTATTTTAATAGTGTTTTATTAAAACTAAAAAATACGTCAACAGTGACGAATATATGAAACAGTACTGACTGGTCAGCTGTGGCCGGTATATGCGTCAGTACTGACCAGTCAGTACTGACTGGTCAGCTGTGTCCGTTATATGCATCAGTACTGACTAGTCAGCTGTGTCCGGTTTTTGAGCACTCAATAATCTTGAGCAACCTACATATAGTTGTCGATATGAAAAGCAATGAATGGGCGCCTAAATATATTCCAGCCAATGGACCATACGCAATCCGAAAAAGTACAAAAAGTACCAATTTGATCCATTTTTTACCCCTTAAAAAGTGCCGTATATTTTGTACTTTTTATACCAAATGCAACGAAGTACTAAAAGTACGAGCTTTGACTCATTTTATTCCCCCAGAAAGTACTCTGTACGTTAATTTAGGTTATGTTTTATATGAATACCAAATTTTTCGAAGAGATAAAAAGTAACAGTTTTATCCCAATTTTATCCATTAAAAAATACCGTATATTTTGATCTCGACCATATGCAATCTGTATACCAAATTTATCCAAAAGAGAAAAAGTATCAAAAGTAAAACATTTTTCGTTTTAACCTCTTAAAATATACCCCACTTAAATCTGGACAATATCTCTAGCCAAATTTTTTGAAAATAAGAAAGTACCAAAACTAAAAGAGAAAAAGTGTTAAAAGTTGCCAAAAAAAAGAAGCAACATTTCTTAAAAATATATATACAAGGTAGATCAAAAAAGACCTACCCCCACCCATGTTTTATTTTGTAACTAGCTTTTACCCGTGACGTCGTTCACTTTAAGATTTAAAGAAATGGGGTTATCCAGTAAAATATTTACAGAAAATTTATTTTGTTTTCTACGTCATTACTTATTTTATGTTAAAATATGTCTATAAACAACATTTTAAGATTTGTTATATTCCGCTAATATAATGGGTGATTTTTTAGCTATTATCTTTTTGGCAGCACTGGTTTAAACAGCTGACGCACGTTTCGTGTTTTGTTTCACTGTCAAACATCTTCAGTTTGGTCTATAATTTAACCATGAATCGTCTTACAAACGAACAACGCTTGCAAATTATTGAATTTTATTATCAAAATGCGTGCTCTGTTAAGAAAATTCATCGCGCGCTTCTTGTGTTCAGCGACGAAGCTCATTTTTGGCTCAATGGGTAAGTTAATAAGCCGAATTGTCGATTTTGGAGTGAAGATCAGCCAGAAGCATTGCAAGAGCTATTTATGCATCGAGAAAAAGTCACAGTTTGGTGCGGTTTATGGGCTGGTGGCATCATTGGACCGTTCCAAGATGATGCGAATCGTAACGTAACTGTGAATGGTGAGCGCTACCGTGAGATGATATCCAACTTTTTTTTGCCCAAAATGCAAGAGCTTGTTGACTTGCACGACATGGGGTTTCAACAAGACGGTGCCACATGCCACACAGCACGCTTAACAATGGACTTATTGAGAGGCGAGTTCGGTGAACATTTTATTTCACGTTCGGGACCGGTCAATTGGCCGCCTAGATCGTGCGATTTAACGTCTTTAGACTATTTTTTGTGCGGCTACGTTAAAGCTCATGTCTATACACACATGCCCGCTTCAATTGACGCATTGGAAGAAAACATTGAAGCATTTATTCGTGAGATACCGGCCGAAATGTTGGAAACAGAATGCCAACATTGGACTAAGCGGATGGACCATTTGAGGCGCAATCACGGTCAACATTTGCATGAAATAATCTTCAAACATTTAATTATATGGACCGTACTATCGATTCAAATAAAGATTTCATGCATTTTTCTGAATTTTATGAGTTTTTTTTACAACTTTCCTATAGCTCCCCTACAAGAAATGGATGACCGAAACTAATACACACGCACTGTTTTTGTTTGTTTTTATTGTTACAAGTGGCGTTGCCACTCGTGTGCGTTTGTATACCAAATTAGGAATATTTTGCAAAGCCCAAATTTTATTAATCTTTTCTTCTTATTTTTATATATACTTAATAATATGTTGAATATATCTGTTAATACGTTTCATAAATTTTAATAATTATAAGAATTTAGCTAAATTTGTATTAATTATTTAAAAAAAAGTGGTGGAATTTTGGGAATTGCTGTTGTTAAAAACATTTTAGGAAGAAATGTTTGCTAGTGGCAACGCTAATTACTCCAGGAATGAAATGCGTATGTAAGAGTGAAACAACGAATGTATGTTAGACAGTTTCATTTTTGAATGGAATGTGTAAAATATGTAAAAAATTCAAGATTAATTTTAAAAGCGAAAGGAATTTTATGAAATTGTGACGTGCGCCCATTATATTATTTAAAATAAATATAAAAAAAGTGAAATAAAAATTGACAGTGACAATAAAGAGTGATAAAAAATAATATTTGCCTTGACAGAAAGCAAGAATTGAGTGACAATAAAAATAACACAAATACCTATTAAAATATAAAAAAGTGACAATAAGATAGAAAATACCTATTAAGAAATTAAATTAAATAATAAAAGTATACTTTTTGTGATAAAAGATAACTATGAAAAAAAGACGTTTGCAAAATTGTCTATCATTGGAAAAAAAGACATTTGAGTCCAAAATTAAAATGTATAGAAGGTTAATAGAAAACGAAGATAGTGCACGAAGTGAAAGATCTAATATACAACCTGTTCCATCAATAAGCTAAAATTCTAATGGAGTGTAAAGTAGGCATAAAAAAAGCCCAAGAGTTCCTCAGCCGCATGACAGGAGAGACTTCTGATCAAGGGCTTGATGAGACCGCCAGCATGCTCCCCTTGCGGACCACAACAGCAGTGCAAGAAATAGAGGAGAAGCTAGACTCCGATTACGCTCAGGCCATGGTAACAATCACAATATTTTATATATTTTACTTGCTCAAACAGTAATTCAACTTCTTTACAGAAGTCCTATATTCATAAAATTAAAGGTGTTTCTTTAGATGTTGGCAGTGTTATTAGTGCATCGTTTGCAGATGATTTGCTATATAAATATAATTGGGATGGAAGGTGGGGAAAACTTCCGTTGTCAAATCTCACGCTGCTAAATAAAATTGTAAGAGGTATGTACAGACATTAAATAATTTTAGTCTTTGAATATTTAACATTTCTGTCTTTTTTTTTACTTCATATTTTAGATGTTTTTCAGAACCTAGGAGCCGGGGAGTATGAAAAAAGTATAAGAAATGCGGTTGAACGTGCCCACCATAGGGTAAAGCAACAAAAATACATAAAAGAAAAAGGGGTTAATAAATAAAATGACGACAATTTTTTTAATTTAAACTAAAATAATCAATCTAAAAGAGAAAAAAAATCAAAAAATAAGCGTGACCAATAAATTGGTAAAAGTTTAGCTTTATTTTTAACACTTTTTATTGACTGAACTTTATTTGTAAGAAGGTGCTTGTTTAATGTAATTAAGAAACTGTTGAATGATGTTTGATCCAGCAAACGTTTTCGAATGCAAACAAAACATAATTAATTTAAAAAATTTAGTTAAAAAAAAAAAATATTTATTTATTTAAGTTATTTTGGAAACCAAAAAAATATTGAATTTTATTTTAAATAAAGACAAAAATTTGTATGAGAATTGAATGAGATGTTTTATTTTAATAGTGTTTTATTAAAACTAAAAAATACGTCAACAGTGACGAATATATGAATCAGTACTGACTAGTCAGCTGTGGCCGGTATATGCGTCAGTACTGACCAGTCAGTACTGACTGGTCAGCTGTGTCCGTTATATGCATCAGTACTGACTAGTCAGCTGTGTCCGGTTTTTGAGCACTCAATAATCTTGAGCAACCTACATATAGTTGTCGATATGAAAAGCAATGAATGGGCGCCTAAATATATTCCAGCCAATGGACCAAACGCATTCCGAAAAAGTACAAAAAGTACCAATTCGATCCATTTTTTACCCCTTAAAAAGTGCCGTATATTTTGTACTTTTTATACCAAATGCAACGAAGTACTAAAAGTACGAGCTTTGACTCATTTTATTCCCCCAGAAAGTACTCTGTACGTTAATTTAGGTTATGTTTTATATGAATACCAAATTTTTCGAAGAGATAAAAAGTAACAGTTTTATCCCAATTTTATCCATTAAAAAATACCGTATATTTTGATCTCGACCATATGCAATCTGTATACCAAATTTATCCAAAAGAGAAAAAGTATCAAAAGTAAAACATTTTTCGTTTTAACCTCTTAAAATATACCCCACTTAAATCTGGACAATATCTCTAGCCAAATTTTTTGAAAATAAGAAAGTACCAAAACTAAAAGAGAAAAAGTGTTAAAAGTTGCCAAAAAAAAGAAGCAACATTTCTTAAAAATATATATACAAGGTAGATCAAAAAAGACCTACCCCCACCCATGTTTTATTTTGTAACTAGCTTTTACCCGTGACGTCGTTCACTTTAAGATTTAAAGAAATGGGGTTATCCAGTAAAATATTTACAGAAAATTTATTTTGTTTTCTACGTCATTACTTATTTTATGTTAAAATATGTCTATAAACAACATTTTAAGATTTGTTATATTCCGCTAATATAATGGGTGATTTTTTAGCTATTATCTTTATGGCAGCACTGGTTTAAACAGCTGACGCACGTTTCGTGTTTTGTTTCACTGTCAAACATCTTCAGTTTGGTCTATAATTTAACCATGAATCGTCTTACAAACGAACAACGCTTGCAAATTATTGAATTTTATTATCAAAATGCGTGCTCTGTTAAGAAAATTCATCGCGCGCTTCTTGTGTTCAGCGACGAAGCTCATTTTTGGCTCAATGGGTAAGTTAATAAGCCGAATTGTCGATTTTGGAGTGAAGATCAGCCAGAAGCATTGCAAGAGCTATTTATGCATCGAGAAAAAGTCACAGTTTAGTGCGGTTTATGGGCTGGTGGCATCATTGGACCGTTCCAAGATGATGCGAATCGTAACGTAACTGTGAATGGTGAGCGCTACCGTGAGATGATATCCAACTTTTTTTTGCCCAAAATGCAAGAGCTTGTTGACTTGCACGACATGTGGTTTCAACAAGACGGTGCCACATGCCACACAGCACGCTTAACAATGGACTTATTGAGAGGCGAGTTCGGTGAACATTTTATTTCACGTTCGGGACCGGTCAATTGGCCGCCTAGATCGTGCGATTTAACGTCTTTAGACTATTTTTTGTGCGGCTACGTTAAAGCTCATGTCTATACACACATGCCCGCTTCAATTGACGCATTGGAAGAAAACATTGAAGCATTTATTCGTGAGATACCGGCCGAAATGTTGGAAACAGAATGCCAACATTGGACTAAGCGGATGGACCATTTGAGGCGCAATCACGGTCAACATTTGCATGAAATAATCTTCAAACATTTAATTATATGGACCGTACTATCGATTCAAATAAAGATTTCATGCATTTTTCTGAATTTTATGAGTTTTTTTTACAACTTTCCTATAGCTCCCCTACAAGAAATGGATGACCGAAACTAATACACACGCACTATTTTTGTTTGTTTTTATTGTTACAAGTGGCGTTGCCACTCGTGTGCGTTTGTATACCAAATTAGGAATATTTTGCAAAGCCCAAATTTTATTAATCTTTTCTTCTTATTTTTATATATACTTAATAATATGTTGAATATATCTGTTAATACGTTTCATAAATTTTAATAATTATAAGAATTTAGCTAAATTTGTATTAATTATTTAAAAAAAAAGTGGTGGAATTTTGGGAATTGCTGTTGTTAAAAACATTTTAGGAAGAAATGTTTGCTAGTGGCAACGCTAATTACTCCAGGAATGAAATGCGTATGTAAGAGTGAAACAACGAATGTATGTTAGACAGTTTCATTTTTGAATGGAATGTGTAAAATATGTAAAAAATTCAAGATTAATTTTAAAAGCGAAAGGAATTTTATGAAATTGTGACGTGCGCCCATTATATTATTTAAAATAAATATAAAAAAAGTGAAATAAAAATTGACAGTGACAATAAAGAGTGATAAAAAATAATATTTGCCTTGACAGAAAGCAAGAATTGAGTGACAATAAAAATAACACAAATACCTATTAAAATATAAAAAATTGACAATAAGATAGAAAATACCTATTAAGAAATTAAATTAAATAATAAAAGTAAACTTTTTGTGATAAAAGATAACTATGAAAAAAAGACGTTTGCAAAATTGTCTATCATTGGAAAAAAGACATTTGAGTCCAAAATTAAAATGTATAGAAGGTTAATAGAAAACGAAGATAGTGCACGAAGTGAAAGATCTAATATACAACCTGTTCCATCAATAAGCTAAAATTCTAATGGAGTGTAAAGTAGGCATAAAAAAAGCCCAAGAGTACCTCAGCCGCATGACAGGAGAGACTTCTGATCAAGGGCTTGATGAGACCGCCAGCATGCTCCCCTTGCGGACCACAACAGCAGTGCAAGAAATAGAGGAGAAGCTAGACTCCGATTACGCTCAGGCCATGGTAACAATCACAATATTTTATATATTTTACTTGCTCAAACAGTAATTCAACTTCTTTACAGAAGTCCTATATTCATAAAATTAAAGGTGTTTCTTTAGATGTTGGCAGTGTTATTAGTGCATCGTTTGCAGATGATTTGCTATATAAATATAATTGGGATGGAAGGTGGGGAAAACTTCCGTTGTCAAATCTCACGCTGCTAAATAAAATTGTAAGAGGTATGTACAGACATTAAATAATTTTAGTCTTTGAATATTTAACATTTCTGTCTTTTTTTTACTTCATATTTTAGATGTTTTTCAGAACCTAGGAGCCGGGGAATATGAAAAAAGTATAAGAAAAGCGGTTGAACGTGCCCACCATAGGGTAAAGCAACAAAAATACATAAAAGAAAAAGGGGTTAATAAATAAAATGACGACAATTTTTTTAATTTAAACTAAAATAATCAATCTAAAAGAGAAAAAAAATCAAAAAATAAGCGTGACCAATAAATTGGTAAAAGTTTAGCTTTATTTTTAACACTTTTTATTGACTGAACTTTATTTGTAAGAAGGTGCTTGTTTAATGTAATTAAGAAACTGTTGAATGATGTTTGATCCAGCAAACGTTTTCGAATGCAAACAAAACATAATTAATTTAAAAAATTTAGTTAAAAAAAAAAAATATTTATTTATTTAAGTTATTTTGGAAACCAAAAAAATATTGAATTTTATTTTAAATAAAGACAAAAATTTGTATGAGAATTGAATGAGATGTTTTATTTTAATAGTGTTTTATTAAAACTAAAAAATACGTCAACAGTGACGAATATATGAATCAGTACTGACTAGTCAGCTGTGGCCGGTATATGCGTCAGTACTGACCAGTCAGTACTGACTGGTCAGCTGTGTCCGTTATATGCATCAGTACTGACTAGTCAGCTGTGTCCGGTTTTTGAGCACTCAATAATCTTGAGCAACCTACATATAGTTGTCGATATGAAAAGCAATGAATGGGCGCCTAAATATATTCCAGCCAATGGACCATACGCATTCCGAAAAAGTACAAAAAGTACCAATTTGATCCATTTTTTACCCCTTAAAAAGTGCCGTATATTTTGTACTTTTTATACCAAATGCAACGAAGTACTAAAAGTACGAGCTTTGACTCATTTTATTCCCCCAGAAAGTACTCTGTACGTTAATTTAGGTTATGTTTTATATGAATACCAAATTTTTCGAAGAGATAAAAAGTAACAGTTTTATCCCAATTTTATCCATTAAAAAATACCGTATATTTTGATCTCGACCATATGCAATCTGTATACCAAATTTATCCAAAAGAGAAAAAGTATCAAAAGTAAAACATTTTTCGTTTTAACCTCTTAAAATATACCCCACTTAAATCTGGACAATATCTCTAGCCAAATTTTTTGAAAATAAGAAAGTACCAAAACTAAAAGAGAAAAAGTGTTAAAAGTTGCCAAAAAAAGAAGCAACATTTCTTAAAAATATATATACAAGGTAGATCAAAAAAGACCTACCCCCACCCATGTTTTATTTTGTAACTAGCTTTTACCCGTGACGTCGTTCACTTTAAGATTTAAAGAAATGGGGTTATCCAGTAAAATATTTACAGAAAATTTATTTTGTTTTCTACGTCATTACTTATTTTATGTTAAAATATGTCTATAAACAACATTTTAAGATTTGTTATATTCCGCTAATATAATGGGTGATTTTTTAGCTATTATCTTTTTGGCAGCACTGGTTTAAACAGCTGACGCACGTTTCGTGTTTTGTT
This sequence comes from Pollenia angustigena, assembly GCA_930367215.1. Lineage (NCBI taxonomy): Eukaryota > Metazoa > Arthropoda > Insecta > Diptera > Polleniidae > Pollenia > Pollenia angustigena. The sequence goes on from OV884056.1 coordinate 185,206,709, forward strand.
TCACTGTCAAACATCTTCAGTTTGGTCTATAATTTAACCATGAATCGTCTTACAAACGAACAACGCTTGCAAATTATTGAATTTTATTATCAAAATGCGTGCTCTGTTAAGAAAATTCATCGCGCGCTTCTTGTGTTCAGCGACGAAGCTCATTTTTGGCTCAATGGGTAAGTTAATAAGCCGAATTGTCGATTTTGGAGTGAAGATCAGCCAGAAGCATTGCAAGAGCTATTTATGCATCGAGAAAAAGTCACAGTTTGGTGCGGTTTATGGGCTGGTGGCATCATTGGACCGTTCCAAGATGATGCGAATCGTAACGTAACTGTGAATGGTGAGCGCTACCGTGAGATGATATCCAACTTTTTTTTGCCCAAAATGCAAGAGCTTGTTGACTTGCACGACATGTGGTTTCAACAAGACGGTGCCACATGCCACACAGCACGCTTAACAATGGACTTATTGAGAGGCGAGTTCGGTGAACATTTTATTTCACGTTCGGGACCGGTCAATTGGCCGCCTAGATCGTGCGATTTAACGTCTTTAGACTATTTTTTGTGCGGCTACGTTAAAGCTCATGTCTATACACACATGCCCGCTTCAATTGACGCATTGGAAGAAAACATTGAAGCATTTATTCGTGAGATACCGGCCGAAATGTTGGAAACAGAATGCCAACATTGGACTAAGCGGATGGACCATTTGAGGCGCAATCACGGTCAACATTTGCATGAAATAATCTTCAAACATTTAATTATATGGACCGTACTATCGATTCAAATAAAGATTTCATGCATTTTTCTGAATTTTATGAGTTTTTTTTACAACTTTCCTATAGCTCCCCTACAAGAAATGGATGACCGAAACTAATACACACGCACTATTTTTGTTTGTTTTTATTGTTACAAGTGGCGTTGCCACTCGTGTGCGTTTGTATACCAAATTAGGAATATTTTGCAAAGCCCAAATTTTATTAATCTTTTCTTCTTATTTTTATATATACTTAATAATATGTTGAATATATCTGTTAATACGTTTCATAAATTTTAATAATTATAAGAATTTAGCTAAATTTGTATTAATTATTTAAAAAAAAAGTGGTGGAATTTTGGGAATTGCTGTTGTTAAAAACATTTTAGGAAGAAATGTTTGCTAGTGGCAACGCTAATTACTCCAGGAATGAAATGCGTATGTAAGAGTGAAACAACGAATGTATGTTAGACAGTTTCATTTTTGAATGGAATGTGTAAAATATGTAAAAAATTCAAGATTAATTTTAAAAGCGAAAGGAATTTTATGAAATTGTGACGTGCGCCCATTATATTATTTAAAATAAATATAAAAAAAGTGAAATAAAAATTGACAGTGACAATAAAGAGTGATAAAAAATAATATTTGCCTTGACAGAAAGCAAGAATTGAGTGACAATAAAAATAACACAAATACCTATTAAAATATAAAAAAGTGACAATAAGATAGAAAATACCTATTAAGAAATTAAATTAAATAATAAAAGTATACTTTTTGTGATAAAAGATAACTATAAAAAAGACGTTTGCAAAATTGTCTATCATTGGAAAAAAAGACATTTGAGTCCAAAATTAAAATGTATAGAAGGTTAATAGAAAACGAAGATAGTGCACGAAGTGAAAGATCTAATATACAACCTGTTCCATCAATAAGCTAAAATTCTAATGGAGTGTAAAGTAGGCATAAAAAAAGCCCAAGAGTACCTCAGCCGCATGACAGGAGAGACTTCTGATCAAGGGCTTGATGAGACCGCCAGCATGCTCCCCTTGCGGACCACAACAGCAGTGCAAGAAATAGAGGAGAAGCTAGACTCCGATTACGCTCAGGCCATGGTAACAATCACAATATTTTATATATTTTACTTGCTCAAACAGTAATTCAACTTCTTTACAGAAGTCCTATATTCATAAAATTAAAGGTGTTTCTTTAGATGTTGGCAGTGTTATTAGTGCATCGTTTGCAGATGATTTGCTATATAAATATAATTGGGATGGAAGGTGGGGAAAACTTCCGTTGTCAAATCAGACATTAAATAATTTTAGTCTTTGAATATTTAACATTTCTGTCTTTTTTTTTACTTCATATTTTAGATGTTTTTCAGAACCTAGGAGCCGCGGAGTATGAAAAAAGTATAAGAAAAGCGGTTGAACGTGCCCACCATAGGGTAAAGCAACAAAAATACATAAAAGAAAAAGGGGTTAATAAATAAAATGACGACAATTTTTTTAATTTAAACTAAAATAATCAATCTAAAAGAGAAAAAAAATCAAAAAATAAGCGTGACCAATAAATTGGTAAAAGTTTAGCTTTATTTTTAACACTTTTTATTGACTGAACTTTATTTGTAAGAAGGTGCTTGTTTAATGTAATTAAGAAACTGTTGAATGATGTTTGATCCAGCAAACGTTTTCGAATGCAAACAAAACATAATTAATTTAAAAAATTTAGTTAAAAAAAAAAAATATTTATTTATTTAAGTTATTTTGGAAACCAAAAAAATATTGAATTTTATTTTAAATAAAGACAAAAATTTGTATGAGAATTGAATGAGATGTTTTATTTTAATAGTGTTTTATTAAAACTAAAAAATACGTCAACAGTGACGAATATATGAATCAGTACTGACTAGTCAGCTGTGGCCGGTATATGCGTCAGTACTGACCAGTCAGTACTAACTGGTCAGCTGTGTCCGTTATATGCATCAGTACTGACTAGTCAGCTGTGTCCGGTTTTTGAGCACTCAATAATCTTGAGCAACCTACATATAGTTGTCGATATGAAAAGCAATGAATGGGCGCCTAAATATATTCCAGCCAATGGACCATACGCATTCCGAAAAAGTACAAAAAGTACCAATTTGATCCATTTTTTACTCCTTAAAAAGTGCCGTATATTTTGTACTTTTTATACCAAATGCAACGAAGTACTAAAAGTACGAGCTTTGACTCATTTTATTCCCCCAGAAAGTACTCTGTACGTTAATTTAGGTTATGTTTTATATGAATACCAAATTTTTCGAAGAGATAAAAAGTAACAGTTTTATCCCAATTGTATCCATTAAAAAATACCGTATATTTTGATCTCGACCATATGCAATCTGTATACCAAATTTATCCAAAAGAGAAAAAGTATCTAAAGTAAAACATTTTTCGTTTTAACCTCTTAAAATATACCCCACTTAAATCTGGACAATATCTCTAGCCAAATTTTTTGAAAATAAGAAAGTACCAAAACTAAAAGAGAAAAAGTGTTAAAAGTTGCCAAAAAAAGAAGCAACATTTCTTAAAAATATATATACAAGGTAGATCAAAAAAGACCTACCCCCACCCATGTTTTATTTTGTAACTAGCTTTTACCCGTGACGTCGTTCACTTTAAGATTTAAAGAAATGGGGTTATCCAGTAAAATATTTACAGAAAATTTATTTTGTTTTCTACGTCATTACTTATTTTATGTTAAAATATGTCTATAAACAACATTTTAAGATTTGTTATATTCCGCTAATATAATGGGTGATTTTTTAGCTATTATCTTTTTGGCAGCACTGGTTTAAACAGCTGACGCACGTTTCGTGTTTTGTTTCACTGTCAAACATCTTCAGTTTGGTCTATAATTTAACCATGAATCGTCTTACAAACGAACAACGCTTGCAAATTATTGAATTTTATTATCAAAATGCGTGCTCTGTTAAGAAAATTCATCGCGCGCTTCTTGTGTTCAGCGACGAAGCTCATTTTTGGCTCAATGGGTAAGTTAATAAGCCGAATTGTCGATTTTGGAGTGAAGATCAGCCAGAAGCATTGCAAGAGCTATTTATGCATCGAGAAAAAGTCACAGTTTGGTGCGGTTTATGGGCTGGTGGCATCATTGGACCGTTCCAAGATGATGCGAATCGTAACGTAACTGTGAATGGTGAGCGCTACCGTGAGATGATATCCAACTTTTTTTTGCCCAAAATGCAAGAGCTTGTTGACTTGCACGACATGTGGTTTCAACAAGACGGTGCCACATGCCACACAGCACGCTTAACAATGGACTTATTGAGAGGCGAGTTCGGTGAACATTTTATTTCACGTTCGGGACCGGTCAATTGGCCGCCTAGATCGTGCGATTTAACGTCTTTAGACTATTTTTTGTGCGGCTACGTTAAAGCTCATGTCTATACACACATGCCCGCTTCAATTGACGCATTGGAAGAAAACATTGAAGCATTTATTCGTGAGTTACCGGCCGAAATGTTGGAAACAGAATGCCAACATTGGACTAAGCGGATGGACCATTTGAGGCGCAATCACGGTCAACATTTGCATGAAATAATCTTCAAACATTTAATTATATGGACCGTACTATCGATTCAAATAAAGATTTCATGCATTTTTCTGAATTTTATGAGTTTTTTTTACAACTTTCCTATAGCTCCCCTACAAGAAATGGATGACCGAAACTAATACACACGCACTATTTTTGTTTGTTTTTATTGTTACAAGTGGCGTTGCCACTCGTGTGCGTTTGTATACCAAATTAGGAATATTTTGCAAAGCCCAAATTTTATTAATCTTTTCTTCTTATTTTTATATATACTTAATAATATGTTGAATATATCTGTTAATACGTTTCATAAATTTTAATAATTATAAGAATTTAGCTAAATTTGTATTAATTATTTAAAAAAAAAGTGGTGGAATTTTGGGAATTGCTGTTGTTAAAAACATTTTAGGAAGAAATGTTTGCTAGTGGCAACGCTAATTACTCCAGGAATGAAATGCGTATGTAAGAGTGAAACAACGAATGTATGTTAGACAGTTTCATTTTTGAATGGAATGTGTAAAATATGTAAAAAATTCAAGATTAATTTTAAAAGCGAAAGGAATTTTATGAAATTGTGACGTGCGCCCATTATATTATTATACCCTCCACTACAATAAGTTGTGAAGAGGGTATATTAAGTTTGTCATTCCGTGTGAAACTTTTTTACTATTCATCTCAGACCCCATAAAGTATATATATTCTGGGTCCTTGAGTGATTCTAAGTCGATTTAGCCATGTCCGTCTGTCTGTCCGTCTGTCTGTCCGTCTGTCCGTCTGTCCGTCTGTCCGTCTGTCCGTCTGTTGAAAACACGCTCACTTCCGAACAACTCAAAAGAAATGAACAAACTTAGTGCCAAATTACTTGTAGTTATCCTAAGCAGTTTGGGATTGAAATTCAGCAAAATCGGTTTAGTAAGACCAGAGCTATGAATCAAAATGTGGAACCACCACCTAAAAAAATTGATAATTTTGTTACAAAAACTAACATAAATGGTAGAATAATGCACGTAATGAGATAAGATTTTGCAAAAATTAGTTTTATTCGACTAAAAATCACGCTGTTAAATTTCGTGAAGATCCGTCCATAATTTACCCTAAGCCCCATATAAACACTTCTCCCGGAAAACAGTTTAGTACGCCTAAAACCGTAAAAAATAACGCTATCGTAACAAAATTTGGTACGTCACAATTTTTTGGGACTAGAAATAACACTGTGAAATTTCGTGGGGATCGGTCCATAATTTTTCTTAGGCCCCATATAAACCCTACTACCGGAAAACAGTTTAGTACGCCTAAAACCGTAAAAAATAATGCAATCGTAACAAAATTTGGGACGTCACAGTTTTTTAGGACTAGAAATGACGCTGTGAAATTTCGTGATGATCGGTCCATAATTTACCCTAGGCCCCATATAAACCCTACTACCGAAAAACAGTTTAGTCGCCTAAAACCATAATTAATAACAAATCGTCACAGTTTAAGATAATAATAATAAATAGACGTCATACAGATATTACTCCTTAAACATTCAAACTGTCGGTGGAGGGTATCAAAGATTCGGCACAGCCGAATATAGCACTCTAACTTGTTTAAAATAAATATAAAAAAAGTGAAATAAAAATTGACAGTGACAATAAAGAGTGATAAAAAATAATATTTGCCTTGACAGAAAGCAAGAATTGAGTGACAATAAAAATAACACAAATACCTATTAAAATATAAAAAAGTGACAATAAGATAGAAAATACCTATTAAGAAATTAAATTAAATAATAAAAGTATACTTTTTGTGATAAAAGATAACTATGAAAAAAAGACGTTTGCAAAATTGTCTATCATTGGAAAAAAAGACATTTGAGTCCAAAATTAAAATGTATAGAAGGTTAATAGAAAACGAAGATAGTGCACGAAGTGAAAGATCTAATATACAACCTGTTCCATCAATAAGCTAAAATTCTAATGGAGTGTAAAGTAGGCATAAAAAAAGCCCAAGAGTACCTCAGCCGCATGACAGGAGAGACTTCTGTTCAAGGGCTTGATGAGACCGCCAGCATGCTCCCCTTGCGGACCACAACAGCAGTGCAAGAAATAGAGGATAAGCTAGACTCCGATTACGCTCAGGCCATGGTAACAATCACAATATTTTATATATTTTACTTGCTCAAACAGTAATTCAACTTCTTTACAGAAGTCCTATATTCATAAAATTAAAGGTGTTTCTTTAGATGTTGGCAGTGTTATTAGTGCATCGTTTGCAGATGATTTGCTATATAAATATAATTGGGATGGAAGGTGGGGAAAACTTCCGTTGTCAAATCTCACGCTGCTAAATAAAATTGTAAGAGGTATGTACAGACATTAAATAATTTTAGTCTTTGAATATTTAACATTTCTGTCTTTTTTTTTACTTCATATTTTAGATGTTTTTCAGAACCTAGGAGCCGGGGAGTATGAAAAAAGTATAAGAAAAGCGGTTGAACGTGCCCACCATAGGGTAAAGCAACAAAAATACATAAAAGAAAAAGGGGTTAATAAATAAAATGACGACAATTTTTTTAATTTAAACTAAAATAATCAATCTAAAAGAGAAAAAAAATCAAAAAATAAGCGTGACCAATAAATTGGTAAAAGTTTAGCTTTATTTTTAACACTTTTTATTGACTGAACTTTATTTGTAAGAAGGTGCTTGTTTAATGTAATTAAGAAACTGTTGAATGATGTTTGATCCAGCAAACGTTTTCGAATGCAAACAAAACATAATTAATTTAAAAAATTTAGTTAAAAAAAAAAAATATTTATTTATTTAAGTTATTTTGGAAACCAAAAAAATATTGAATTTTATTTTAAATAAAGACAAAAATTTTTATGAGAATTGAATGAGATGTTTTATTTTAATAGTGTTTTATTAAAACTAAAAAATACGTCAACAGTGACGAATATATGAATCAGTACTGACTAGTCAGCTGTGGCCGGTATATGCGTCAGTACTGACCAGTCAGCTGTGTCCGGTTTTTGAGCACTCAATAATCTTGAGCAACCTACATATAGTTGTCGATATGAAAAGCAATGAATGGGCGCCTAAATATATTCCAGCCAATGGACCATACGCATTCCGAAAAAGTACAAAAAGTACCAATTTGATCCATTTTTTACCCCTTAAAAAGTGCCGTATATTTTGTACTTTTTATACCAAATGCAACGAAGTACTAAAAGTACGAGCTTTGACTCATTTTATTCCCCCAGAAAGTACTCTGTACGTTAATTTAGGTTATGTTTTATATGAATACCAAATTTTTCAAAATACCGTATATTTTGATCTCGACCATATGCAATCTGTATACCAAATTTATCCAAAAGAGACAAAGTAAAACATTTTTCGTTTTAACCTCTTAAAATATACCCCACTTAAATCTGGACAATATCTCTAGCCAAATTTTTTGAAAATAAGAAAGTACCAAAACTAAAAGAGAAAAAGTGTTAAAAGTTGCCAAAAAAAGAAGCAACATTTCTTAAAAATATATATACAAGGTAGATCAAAAAAGACCTACCCCCACCCATGTTTTATTTTGTAACTAGCTTTTACCCGTGACGTCGTTCACTTTAAGATTTAAAGAAATGGGGTTATCCAGTAAAATATTTACAGAAAATTTATTTTGTTTTCTACGTCATTACTTATTTTATGTTAAAATATGTCTATAAACAACATTTTAAGATTTGTTATATTCCGCTAATATAATGGGTGATTTTTTAGCTATTATCTTTTTGGCAGCACTGGTTTAAACAGCTGACGCACGTTTCGTGTTTTGTTTCACTGTCAAACATCTTCAGTTTGGTCTATAATTTAACCATGAATCGTCTTACAAACGAACAACGCTTGCAAATTATTGAATTTTATTATCAAAATGCGTGCTCTGTTAAGAAAATTCATCGCGCGCTTCTTGTGTTCAGCGACGAAGCTCATTTTTGGCTCAATGGGTAAGTTAATAAGCCGAATTGTCGATTTTGGAGTGAAGATCAGCCAGAAGCATTGCAAGAGCTATTTATGCATCGAGAAAAAGTCACAGTTTGGTGCGGTTTATGGGCTGGTGGCATCATTGGACCGTTCCAAGATGATGCGAATCGTAACGTAACTGTGAATGGTGAGCGCTACCGTGAGATGATATCCAACTTTTTTTTGCCCAAAATGCAAGAGCTTGTTGACTTGCACGACATGTGGTTTCAACAAGACGGTGCCACATGCCACACAGCACGCTTAACAATGGACTTATTGAGAGGCGAGTTCGGTGAACATTTTATTTCACGTTCGGGACCGGTCAATTGGCCGCCTAGATCGTGCGATTTAACGTCTTTAGACTATTTTTTGTGCGGCTACGTTAAAGCTCATGTCTATACACACATGCCCGCTTCAATTGACGCATTGGAAGAAAACATTGAAGCATTTATTCGTGAGATACCGGCCGAAATGTTGGAAACAGAATGCCAACATTGGACTAAGCGGATGGACCATTTGAGGCGCAATCACGGTCAACATTTGCATGAAATAATCTTCAAACATTTAATTATATGGACCGTACTATCGATTCAAATAAAGATTTCATGCATTTTTCTGAATTTTATGAGTTTTTTTTACAACTTTCCTATAGCTCCCCTACAAGAAATGGATGACCGAAACTAATACACACGCACTATTTTTGTTTGTTTTTATTGTTACAAGTGGCGTTGCCACTCGTGTGCGTTTGTATACCAAATTAGGAATATTTTGCAAAGCCCAAATTTTATTAATCTTTTCTTCTTATTTTTATATATACTTAATAATATGTTGAATATATCTGTTAATACGTTTCATAAATTTTAATAATTATAAGAATTTAGCTAAATTTGTATTAATTATTTAAAAAAAAAGTGGTGGAATTTTGGGAATTGCTGTTGTTAAAAACATTTTAGGAAGAAATGTTTGCTAGTGGCAACGCTAATTACTCCAGGAATGAAATGCGTATGTAAGAGTGAAACAACGAATGTATGTTAGACAGTTTCATTTTTGAATGGAATGTGTAAAATATGTAAAAAATTCAAGATTAATTTTAAAAGCGAAAGGAATTTTATGAAATTGTGACGTGCGCCCATTATATTATTATACCCTCCACTACAATAAGTTGTGAAGAGGGTATATTAAGTTTGTCATTCCGTGTGAAACTTTTTTACTATTCATCTCAGACCCCATAAAGTATATATATTCTGGGTCCTTGAGTGATTCTAAGTCGATTTAGCCATGTCCGTCTGTCTGTCCGTCTGTCCGTCTGTTGAAAACACGCTCACTTCCGAACAACTCAAAAGAAATGAACAAACTTAGTGCCAAATTACTTGTAGTTATCCTAAGCAGTTTGGGATTGAAATTCAGCAAAATCGGTTTAGTAAGACCAGAGCTATGAATCAAAATGTGGAACCACCACCTAAAAAAATTGATAATTTTGTTACAAAAACTAACATAAATGGTAGAATAATGCACGTAATGAGATAAGATTTTGCAAAAATTAGTTTTATTCGACTAAAAATCACGCTGTTAAATTTCGTGAAGATCCGTCCATAATTTACCCTAAGCCCCATATAAACACTTCTCCCGGAAAACAGTTTAGTACGCCTAAAACCGTAAAAAATAACGCTATCGTAACAAAATTTGGTACGTCACAATTTTTTGGGACTAGAAATAACACTGTGAAATTTCGTGGGGATCGGTCCATAATTTTTCTTAGGCCCCATATAAACCCTACTACCGGAAAACAGTTTAGTACGCCTAAAACCGTAAAAAATAATGCAATCGTAACAAAATTTGGGACGTCACAGTTTTTTAGGACTAGAAATGACGCTGTGAAATTTCGTGATGATCGGTCCATAATTTACCCTAGGCCCCATATAAACCCTACTACCGAAAAACAGTTTAGTCGCCTAAAACCATAATTAATAACAAATCGTCACAGTTTAAGATAATAATAATAAATAGACGTCATACAGATATTACTCCTTAAACATTCAAACTGTCGGTGGAGGGTATCAAAGATTCGGCACAGCTGAATATAGCACTCTAACTTGTTTAAAATAAATATAAAAAAAGTGAAATAAAAATTGACAGTGACAATAAAGAGTGATAAAAAATAATATTTGCCTTGACAGAAAGCAAGAATTGAGTGACAATAAAAATAACACAAATACCTATTAAAATATAAAAAAGTGACAATAAGATAGAAAATACCTATTAAGAAATTAAATTAAATAATAAAAGTATACTTTTTGTGATAAAAGATAACTATGAAAAAAAGACGTTTGCAAAATTGTCTATCATTGGAAAAAAAGACATTTGAGTCCAAAATTAAAATGTATAGAAGGTTAATAGAAAACGAAGATAGTGCACGAAGTGAAAGATCTAATATACAACCTGTTCCATCAATAAGCTAAAATTCTAATGGAGTGTAAAGTAGGCATAAAAAAAGCCCAAGAGTACCTCAGCCGCATGACAGGAGAGACTTCTGTTCAAGGGCTTGATGAGACCGCCAGCATGCTCCCCTTGCGGACCACAACTGCAGTGCAAGAAATAGAGGAGAAGCTAGACTCCGATTACGCTCAGGCCATGGTAACAATCACAATATTTTATATATTTTACTTGCTCAAACAGTAATTCAACTTCTTTACAGAAGTCCTATATTCATAAAATTAAAGGTGTTTCTTTAGATGTTGGCAGTGTTATTAGTGCATCGTTTGCAGATGATTTGCTATATAAATATAATTGGGATGGAAGGTGGGGAAAACTTCCGTTGTCAAATCTCACGCTGCTAAATAAAATTGTAAGAGGTATGTACAGACATTAAATAATTTTAGTCTTTGAATATTTAACATTTCTGTCTTTTTTTTTACTTCATATTTTAGATGTTTTTCAGAACCTAGGAGCCGGGGAGTATGAAAAAAGTATAAGAAAAGCGGTTGAACGTGCCCACCATAGGGTAAAGCAACAAAAATACATAAAAGAAAAAGGGGTTAATAAATAAAATGACGACAATTTTTTTAATTTAAACTAAAATAATCAATCTAAAAGAGAAAAAAAATCAAAAAATAAGCGTGACCAATAAATTGGTAAAAGTTTAGCTTTATTTTTAACACTTTTTATTGACTGAACTTTATTTGTAAGAAGGTGCTTGTTTAATGTAATTAAGAAACTGTTGAATGATGTTTGATCCAGCAAACGTTTTCGAATGCAAACAAAACATAATTAATTTAAAAAATTTAGTTAAAAAAAAAAAATATTTATTTATTTAAGTTATTTTGGAAACCAAAAAAATATTGAATTTTATTTTAAATAAAGACAAAAATTTTTATGAGAATTGAATGAGATGTTTTATTTTAATAGTGTTTTATTAAAACTAAAAAATACGTCAACAGTGACGAATATATGAATCAGTACTGACTAGTCAGCTGTGGCCGGTATATGCGTCAGTACTGACCAGTCAGTACTGACTGGTCAGCTGTGTCCGTTATATGCATCAGTACTGACTAGTCAGCTGTGTCCGGTTTTTGAGCACTCAATAATCTTGAGCAACCTACATATAGTTGTCGATATGAAAAGCAATGAATGGGCGCCTAAATATATTCCAGCCAATGGACCATACGCATTCCGAAAAAGTACAAAAAGTACCAATTTGATCCATTTTTTACCCCTTAAAAAGTGCCGTATATTTTGTACTTTTTATACCAAATGCAACGAAGTACTAAAAGTACGAGCTTTGACTCATTTTATTCCCCCAGAAAGTACTCTGTACGTTAATTTAGGTTATGTTTTATATGAATACCAAATTTTTCGAAGAGATAAAAAGTAACAGTTTTATCCCAATTTTATCCATTAAAAAATACCGTATATTTTGATCTCGACCATATGCAATCTGTATACCAAATTTATCCAAAAGAGAAAAAGTATCAAAAGTAAAACATTTTTCGTTTTAACCTCTTAAAATATACCCCACTTAAATCTGGACAATATCTCTAGCCAAATTTTTTGGAAATAAGAAAGTACCAAAACTAAAAGAGAAAAAGTGTTAAAAGTTGCCAAAAAAAGAAGCAACATTTCTTAAAAATATATATACAAGGTAGATCAAAAAAGACCTACCCCCACCCATGTTTTATTTTGTAACTAGCTTTTACCCGTGACGTCGTTCACTTTAAGATTTAAAGAAATGGGGTTATCCAGTAAAATATTTACAGAAAATTTATTTTGTTTTCTACGTCATTACTTATTTTATGTTAAAATATGTCTATAAACAACATTTTAAGATTTGTTATATTCCGCTAATATAATGGGTGATTTTTTAGCTATTATCTTTTTGGCAGCACTGGTTTAAACAGCTGACGCACGTTTCGTGTTTTGTTTCACTGTCAAACATCTTCAGTTTGGTCTATAATTTAACCATGAATCGTCTTACAAACGAACAACGCTTGCAAATTATTGAATTTTATTATCAAAATGCGTGCTCTGTTAAGAAAATTCATCGCGCGCTTCTTGTGTTCAGCGACGAAGATCATTTTTGGCTCAATGGGTAAGTTAATAAGCCGAATTGTCGATTTTGGAGTGAAGATCAGCCAGAAGCATTGCAAGAGCTATTTATGCATCGAGAAAAAGTCACAGTTTGGTGCGGTTTATGGGCTGGTGGCATCATTGGACCGTTCCAAGATGATGCGAATCGTAACGTAACTGTGAATGGTGAGCGCTACCGTGAGATGATATCCAACTTTTTTTTGCCCAAAATGCAAGAGCTTGTTGACTTGCACGACATGTGGTTTCAACAAGACGGTGCCACATGCCACACAGCACGCTTAACAATGGACTTATTGAGAGGCGAGTTCGGTGAACATTTTATTTCACGTTCGGGACCGGTCAATTGGCCGCCTAGATCGTGCGATTTAACGTCTTTAGACTATTTTTTGTGCGGCTACGTTAAAGCTCATGTCTATACACACATGCCCGCTTCAATTGACGCATTGGAAGAAAACATTGAAGCATTTATTCGTGAGATACCGGCCGAAATGTTGGAAACAGAATGCCAACATTGGACTAAGCGGATGGACCATTTGAGGCGCAATCACGGTCAACATTTGCATGAAATAATCTTCAAACATTTAATTATATGGACCGTACTATCGATTCAAATAAAGATTTCATGCATTTTTCTGAATTTTATGAGTTTTTTTTACAAGTTTTTTTTACAACTAATACACACGCACTATTTTTGTTTGTTTTTATTGTTACAAGTGGCGTTGCCACTCGTGTGCGTTTGTATACCAAATTAGGAATATTTTGCAAAGCCCAAATTTTATTAATCTTTTCTTCTTATTTTTATATATACTTAATAAAATGTTGAATATATCAGTTAATACGTTTCACAAATTTTAATAATTATAAGAATTTAGCTAAATTTGTATTAATTATTTAAAAAAAAGTGGTGGAATTTTGGGAATTGCTGTTGTTAAAAACATTTTAGGAAGAAATGTTTGCTAGTGGCAACGCTAATTACTCCAGGAATGAAATGCGCATGTAAGAGTGAAACAACGAATGTATGTTAGACAGTTTCATTTTTGAATGGAATGTGTAAAATATGTAAAAAATTCAAGATTAATTTTAAAAGCGAAAGGAATTTTATGAAATTGTGACGTGCGCCCATTATATTATTTAAAATAAATATAAAAAAAGTGAAATAAAAATTGACAGTGACAATAAAGAGTGATAAAAAATAATATTTGCCTTGACAGAAAGCAAGAATTGAGTGACAATAAAAATAACACAAATACCTATTAACATATAAAAAAGTGACAATAAGATAGAAAATACCTATTAAGAAATTAAATTAAATAATAAAAGTATACTTTTTGTGATAAAAGATAACTATGAAAAAAAGACGTTTGCAAAATTGTCTATCATTGGAAAAAAAGACATTTGAGTCCAAAATTAAAATGTATAGAAGGTTAATAGAAAACGAAGATAGTGCACGAAGTGAAAGATCTAATATACAACCTGTTCCATCAATAAGCTAAAATTCTAATGGAGTGTAAAGTAGGCATAAAAAAAGCCCAAGAGTACCTCAGCCGCATGACAGGAGAGACTTCTGATCAAGGGCTTGATGAGACCGCCAGCATGCTCCCCTTGCGGACCACAACAGCAGTGCAAGAAATAGAGGAGAAGCTAGACTCCGATTACGCTCAGGCCATGGTAACAATCACAATATTTTATATATTTTACTTGCTCAAACAGTAATTCAACTTCTTTACAGAAGTCCTATATTCATAAAATTAAAGGTGTTTCTTTAGATGTTGGCAGTGTTATTAGTGCATCGTTTGCAGATGATTTGCTATATAAATATAATTGGGATGGAAGGTGGGGAAAACTTCCGTTGTCAAATCTCACGCTGCTAAATAAAATTGTAAGAGGTATGTACAGACATTAAATAATTTTAGTCTTTGAATATTTCACATTTCTGTCTTTTTTTTTACTTCATATTTTAGATGTTTTTCAGAACCTAGGAGCCGGGGAGTATGAAAAAAGTATAAGAAGAGCGGTTGAACGTGCCCACCATAGGGTAAAGCAACAAAAATACATAAAAGAAAAAGGGGTTAATAAATAAAATGACGACAATTTTTTTAATTTAAACTAAAATAATCAATCTAAAAGAGAAAAAAAATCAAAAAATAAGCGTGACCAATAAATTGGTAAAAGTTTAGCTTTATTTTTAACACTTTTTATTGACTGAACTTTATTTGTAAGAAGGTGCTTGTTTAATGTAATTAAGTAACTGTTGAATGATGTTTGATCCAGCAAACGTTTTCGAATGCAAACAAAACATAATTAATTTAAAAAATTTAGTTAAAAAAAAAAAAATATTTATTTATTTAAGTTATTTTGGAAACCAAAAAAATATTGAATTTTATTTTAAATAAAGACAAAAATTTGTATGAGAATTGAATGAGATGTTTTATTTTAATAGTGTTTTATTAAAACTAAAAAATACGTCAACAGTGACGAATATATGAATCAGTACTGACTAGTCAGCTGTGGCCGGTATATGCGTCAGTACTGACCAGTCAGCTGTGTCCGGTTTTTGAGCACTCAATAATCTTGAGCAACCTACATATAGTTGTCGATATGAAAAGCAATGAATGGGCGCCTAAATATATTCCAGCCAATGGACCATACGCATTCCGAAAAAGTACAAAAAGTACCAATTTGATCCATTTTTTACCCCTTAAAAAGTGCCGTATATTTTGTACTTTTTATACCAAATGCAACGAAGTACTAAAAGTACGAGCTTTGACTCATTTTATTCCCCCAAAAAGTACTCTGTACGTTAATTTAGGTTATGTTTTATATGAATACCAAATTTTTCGAAGAGATAAAAAGTAACAGTTTTATCCCAATTTAATCATTAAAAAATACCGTATATTTTGATCTCGACCATATGCAATCTGTATACCAAATTTATCCAAAAGAGAAAAAGTATCAAAAGTAAAACATTTTTCGTTTTAACCTCTTAAAATATACCCCACTTAAATCTGGACAATATCTCTAGCCAAATTTTTTGAAAATAAGAAAGTACCAAAACTAAAAGAGAAAAAGTGTTAAAAGTTGCCAAAAAAAGAAGCAACATTTCTTAAAAATATATATACAAGGTAGATCAAAAAAAGACCTACCCCCACCCATGTTTTATTTTGTAACTAGCTTTTACCCGTGACGTCGTTCACTTTAAGATTTAAAGAAATGGGGTTATCCAGTAAAATATTTACAGAAAATTTATTTTGTTTTCTACGTCATTACTTATTTTATGTTAAAATATGTCTATAAACAACATTTTAAGATTTGTTATATTCCGCTAATATAATGGGTGATTTTTTAGCTATTATCTTTTTGGCAGCACTGGTTTAAACAGCTGACGCACGTTTCGTGTTTTGTTTCACTGTCAAACATCTTAAGTTTGGTCTATAATTTAACCATGAATCGTCTTACAAACGAACAACGCTTGCAAATTATTGAATTTTATTATCAAAATGCGTGCTCTGTTAAGAAAATTCATCGCGCGCTTCTTGTGTTCAGCGACGAAGCTCATTTTTGGCTCAATGGGTAAGTTAATAAGCCGAATTGTCGATTTTGGAGTGAAGATCAGCCAGAAGCATTGCAAGAGCTATTTATGCATCGAGAAAAAGTCACAGTTTGGTGCGGCTTATGGGCTGGTGGCATCATTGGACCGTTCCAAGATGATGCGAATCGTAACGTAACTGTGAATGGTGAGCGCTACCGTGAGATGATATCCAACTTTTTTTTGCCCAAAATGCAAGAGCTTGTTGACTTGCACGACATGTGGTTTCAACAAGACGGTGCCACATGCCACACAGCACGCTTAGCAATGGACTTATTGAGAGGCGAGTTCGGTGAACATTTTATTTCACGTTCGGGACCGGTCAATTGGCCGCCTAGATCGTGCGATTTAACGTCTTTAGACTATTTTTTGTGCGGCTACGTTAAAGCTCATGTCTATACACACATGCCCGCTTCAATTGACGCATTGGAAGAAAACATTGAAGCATTTATTCGTGAGATACCGGCCGAAATGTTGGAAACAGAATGCCAACATTGGACTAAGCGGATGGACCATTTGAGGCGCAATCACGGTCAACATTTGCATGAAATAATCTTCAAACATTTAATTATATGGACCGTACTATCGATTCAAATAAAGATTTCATGCATTTTTCTGAATTTTATGAGTTTTTTTCACAACTTTCCTATAGCTCCCCTACAAGAAATGGATGACCGAAACTAATACACACGCACTATTTTTGTTTGTTTTTATTGTTACAAGTGGCGTTGCCACTCGTGTGCGTTTGTATACCAAATTAAGAATATTTTGCAAAGCCCAAATTTTATTAATCTTTTCTTCTTATTTTTATATATACTTAATAATATGTTGAATATATCTGTTAATACGTTTCATAAATTTTAATAATTATAAGAATTTAGCTAAATTTGTATTAATTATTTAAAAAAAAAGTGGTGGAATTTTTGGAATTGCTGTTGTTAAAAACATTTTAGGAAGAAATGTTTGCTAGTGGCAACGCTAATTACTCCAGGAATGAAATGCGTATGTAAGAGTGAAACAACGAATGTATGTTAGACAGTTTCATTTTTGAATGGAATGTGTAAAATATGTAAAAAATTCAAGATTAATTTTAAAAGCGAAAGGAATTTTATGAAATGGTGACGTGCGCCCATTATATTATTTAAAATAAATATAAAAAAAGTGAAATAAAAATTGACAGTGACAATAAAGAGTGATAAAAAATAATATTTGCCTTGACAGAAAGCAAGAATTGAGTGACAATAAAAATAACACAAATACCTATTAAAATATAAAAAAGTGACAATAAGATAGAAAATACCTATTAAGAAATTAAATTAAATAATAAAAGTATACTTTTTGTGATAAAAGATAACTATGAAAAAAAGACGTTTGCAAAATTGTCTATCATTGGAAAAAAAGACATTTGAGTCCAAAATTAAAATGTATAGAAGGTTAATAGAAAACGAAGATAGTGCACGAAGTGAAAGATCTAATATACAACCTGTTCCATCAATAAGCTAAAATTCTAATGGAGTGTAAAGTAGGCATAAAAAAAGCCCAAGAGTACCTCAGCCGCATGACAGGAGAGACTTCTGTTCAAGGGCTTGATGAGACCGCCAGCATGCTCCCCTTGCGAACCACAACAGCAGTGCAAGAAATAGAGGAGAAGCTAGACTCCGATTACGCTCAGGCCATGGTAACAATCACAATATTTTATATATTTTACTTGCTCAAACAGTAATTCAACTTCTTTACAGAAGTCCTATATTCATAAAATTAAAGGTGTTTCTTTAGATGTTGGCAGTGTTATTAGTGCATCGTTTGCAGATGATTTGCTATATAAATATAATTGGGATGGAAGGTGGGGAAAACTTCCGTTGTCAAATCTCACGCTGCTAAATAAAATTGTAAGAGGTATGTACAGACATTAAATAATTTTAGTCTTTGAATATTTCACATTTCTGTCTTTTTTTTTACTTCATATTTTAGATGTTTTTCAGAACCTAGGAGCCGGGGAGTATGAAAAAAGTATAAGAAAAGCGGTTGAACGTGCCCACCATAGGGTAAAGCAACAAAAATACATAAAAGAAAAAGGGGTTAATTAATAAAATGACGACAATTTTTTTAATTTAAACTAAAATAATCAATCTAAAAGAGAAAAAAAATCAAAAAATAAGCGTGACCAATAAATTGGTAAAAGTTTAGCTTTATTTTTAACACTTTTTATTGACTGAACTTTATTTGTAAGAAGGTGCTTGTTTAATGTAATTAAGTAACTGTTGAATGATGTTTGATCCAGCAAACGTTTTCGAATGCAAACAAAACATAATTAATTTAAAAAATTTAGTTAAAAAAAAAAAATATTTATTTATTTAAGTTATTTTGGAAACCAAAAAAATATTGAATTTTATTTTAAATAAAGACAAAAATTTGTATGAGAATTGAATGAGATGTTTTATTTTAATAGTGTTTTATTAAAACTAAAAAATACGTCAACAGTGACGAATATATGAATCAGTACTGACTAGTCAGCTGTGGCCGGTATATGCGTCAGTACTGACCAGTCAGCTGTGTCCGGTTTTTGAGCACTCAATAATCTTGAGCAACCTACATATAGTTGTCGATATGAAAAGCAATGAATGGGCGCCTAAATATATTCCAGCCAATGGACCATACGCATTCCGAAAAAGTACAAAAAGTACCAATTTGATCCATTTTTTACCCCTTAAAAAGTGCCGTATATTTTGTACTTTTTATACCAAATGCAACGAAGTACTAAAAGTACGAGCTTTGACTCATTTTATTCCCCCAGAAAGTACTCTGTACGTTAATTTAGGTTATGTTTTATATGAATACCAAATTTTTCGAAGAGATAAAAAGTAACAGTTTTATCCCAATTTAATCATTAAAAAATACCGTATATTTTGATCTCGACCATATGCAATCTGTATACCAAATTTATCCAAAAGAGAAAAAGTATCAAAAGTAAAACATTTTTCGTTTTAACCTCTTAAAATATACCCCACTTAAATCTGGACAATATCTCTAGCCAAATTTTTTGAAAATAAGAAAGTACCAAAACTAAAAGAGAAAAAGTGTTAAAAGTTGCCAAAAAAAAGAAGCAACATTTCTTAAAAATATATATACAAGGTAGATCAAAAAAGACCTACCCCCACCCATGTTTTATTTTGTAACTAGCTTTTACCCGTGACGTCGTTCACTTTAAGATTTAAAGAAATGGGGTTATCCAGTAAAATACTTACAGAAAATTTATTTTGTTTTCTACGTCATTACTTATTTTATGTTAAAATATGTCTATAAACAACATTTTAAGATTTGTTATATTCCGCTAATATAATGGGTGATTTTTTAGCTATTATCTTTTTGGCAGCACTGGTTTAAACAGCTGACGCACGTTTCGTGTTTTGTTTCACTGTCAAACATCTTAAGTTTGGTCTATAATTTAACCATGAATCGTCTTACAAACGAACAACGCTTGCAAATTATTGAATTTTATTATCAAAATGCGTGCTCTGTTAAGAAAATTCATCGCGCGCTTCTTGTGTTCAGCGACGAAGCTCATTTTTGGCTCAATGGGTAAGTTAATAAGCCGAATTGTCGATTTTGGAGTGAAGATCAGCCAGAAGCATTGCAAGAGCTATTTATGCATCGAGAAAAAGTCACAGTTTGGTGCGGCTTATGGGCTGGTGGCATCATTGGACCGTTCCAAGATGATGCGAATCGTTACGTAACTGTGAATGGTGAGCGCTACCGTGAGATGATATCCAACTTTTTTTTGCCCAAAATGCAAGAGCTTGTTGACTTGCACGACATGTGGTTTCAACAAGACGGTGCCACATGCCACACAGCACGCTTAGCAATGGACTTATTGAGAGGCGAGTTCGGTGAACATTTTATTTCACGTTCGGGACCGGTCAATTGGCCGCCTAGATCGTGCGATTTAACGTCTTTAGACTATTTTTTGTGCGGCTACGTTAAAGCTCATGTCTATACACACATGCCCGCTTCAATTGACGCATTGGAAGAAAACATTGAAGCATTTATTCGTGAGATACCGGCCGAAATGTTGGAAACAGAATGCCAACATTGGACTAAGCGGATGGACCATTTGAGGCGCAATCACGGTCAACATTTGCATGAAATAATCTTCAAACATTTAATTATATGGACCGTACTATCGATTCAAATAAAGATTTCATGCATTTTTCTGAATTTTATGAGTTTTTTTTACAACTTTCCTATAGCTCCCCTACAAGAAATGGATGACCGAAACTAATACACACGCACTATTTTTGTTTGTTTTTATTGTTACAAGTGGCGTTGCCACTCGTGTGCGTTTGTATACCAAATTAGGAATATTTTGCAAAGCCCAAATTTTATTAATCTTTTCTTCTTATTTTTTTATATACTTAATAATATGTTGAATATATCTGTTAATACGTTTCATAAATTTTAATAATTATAAGAATTTAGCTAAATTTGTATTAATTATTTAAAAAAAAAAGTGGTGGAATTTTGGGAATTGCTGTTGTTAAAAACATTTTAGGAAGAAATGTTTGCTAGTGGCAACGCTAATTACTCCAGGAATGAAATGCGTATGTAAGAGTGAAACAACGAATGTATGTTAGACAGTTTAATTTTTGAATGGAATGTGTAAAATATGTAAAAAATTCAAGATTAATTTTAAAAGCGAAAGGAATTTTATGAAATTGTGACGTGCGCCCATTATATTATTTAAAATAAATATAAAAAAAGTGAAATAAAAATTGACAGTGACAATAAAGAGTGATAAAAAATAATATTTGCCTTGACAGAAAGCAAGAATTGAGTGACAATAAAAATAACACAAATACCTATTAAAATATAAAAAAGTGACAATAAGATAGAAAATACCTATTAAGAAATTAAATTAAATAATAAAAGTATACTTTTTGTGATAAAAGATAACTATGAAAAAAAGACGTTTGCAAAATTGTCTATCATTGGAAAAAAAGACATTTGAGTCCAAAATTAAAATGTATAGAAGGTTAATAGAAAACGAAGATAGTGCACGAAGTGAAAGATCTAATATACAACCTGTTCCATCAATAAGCTAAAATTCTAATGGAGTGTAAAGTAGGCATATAAAAAGCCCAAGAGTACCTCAGCCGCATGACAGGAGAGACTTCTGATCAAGGGCTTGATGAGACCGCCAGCATGCTCCCCTTGCGGACCACAACAGCAGTGCAAGAAATAGAGGAGAAGCTAGACTCCGATTACGCTCAGGCCATGGTAACAATCACAATATTTTATATATATTACTTGCTCAAACAGTAATTCAACTTCTTTACAGAAGTCCTATATTCATAAAATTAAAGGTGTTTCTTTAGATGTTGGCAGTGTTATTAGTGCATCGTTTGCAGATGATTTGCTATATAAATATAATTGGGATGGAAGGTGGGGAAAACTTCCGTTGTCAAATCTCACGCTGCTAAATAAAATTGTAAGAGGTATGTACAGACATTAAATAATTTTAGTCTTTGAATATTTAACATTTCTGTCTTTTTTTTTACTTCATATTTTAGATTTTTTTCAGAACCTAGGAGCCGGGGATTATTAAAAAAGTATAAGAAAAGCGGTTGAACGTGCCCACCATAGGGTAAAGCAACAAAAAATACATAAAAGAAAAAGGGGTTAATAAATAAAATGACGACAATTTTTTTAATTTAAACTAAAATAATCAATCTAAAAGAGAAAAAAAATCAAAAAATAAGCGTGACCAATAAATTGGTAAAAGTTTATCTTTATTTTTAACACTTTTTATTGACTGAACTTTATTTGTAAGAAGGTGCTTGTTTAATGTAATTAAGAAACTGTTGAATGATGTTTGATCCAGCAAACGTTTTCGAATGCAAACAAAACATAATTAATTTAAAAAATTTAGTTAAAAAAAAAAAAATATTTATTTATTTAAGTTATTTTGGAAACCAAAAAAATATTGAATTTTATTTTAAATAAAGACAAAAATTTGTATGAGAATTGAATGAGATGTTTTATTTTAATAGTGTTTTATTAAAACTAAAAAATACGTCAACAGTGACAAATATATGAATCAGTACTGACTAGTCAGCTGTGGCCGGTATATGCGTCAGTACTGACCAGTCAGTACTGACTGGTCAGCTGTGTCCGTTATATGCATCAGTACTGACTAGTCAGCTGTGTCCGGTTTTTGAGCACTCAATAATCTTGAGCAACCTACATATAGTTGTCGATATGAAAAGCAATGAATGGGCGCCTAAATATATTCCAGCCAATGGACCATACGCATTCCGAAAAAGTACAAAAAGTACCAATTTGATCCATTTTTTACCCCTTAAAAAGTGCCGTATATTTTGTACTTTTTATACCAAATGCAACGAAGTACTAAAAGTACGAGCTTTGACTCATTTTATTCCCCCAGAAAGTACTATGTACGTTAATTTAGGTTATGTTTTATATGAATTGTAACGTGACGTTACAAATTAACCCTACATTTACATTTAATACTAGCATTATAAATTATAAGTAACATCATAAATTATAATAACCTTGAATACCCTTATTATTTTACTCACAACTATGAATACCCTTACTATTTACCTACATAACCTTTTTACCGTATAATTCTCATTTAGTTTATTTTATTTTTGAATAAATAGACAAGGTTTTGCTCAGAACAAACAGAGTAGATATTGCCATCAACCCCAGTATTTACTCTCGCTAGTTAGTAAGTAGATCGTAGTTAGTAGTTAGTCGAACATCACGGCTCCCGAATTCTCGTGGTGTCCGAAATATTTACGAAGTAGTTAGCCGAACGCCAGGGCTCCCGAATTCTCTTGGTGTCCGAAGTATTTAGCCGAAGTAGTTAGCCGAACGCCAAGGCTCCCGAATTCTCCTGGTGTCCGAAGTAGTTAGCCGAACACCAAGGCTCCCGAAATCTCTTGGTGTCCGAAGTAGTTAGCCGAACGCCAAGGCTCCCGAAATCTCTTGGTGTCCGCAGTATTTACGAAGTAGTTAGCCGAACGCCAAGGCTCCCGAATTCTCTTGGTGTCCGAAGTATTTACGAAGTAGTTAGCCGAACGCCAAGGCTCCCGAA
The DNA here is from genome assembly GCA_930367215.1 of Pollenia angustigena. Lineage (NCBI taxonomy): Eukaryota > Metazoa > Arthropoda > Insecta > Diptera > Polleniidae > Pollenia > Pollenia angustigena. The sequence goes on from OV884056.1 coordinate 185,230,321, forward strand.
ATCTCTTGGTGTCCGAAGTATTTACGAAGTAGTTAGCCGAACGCCAAGGCTCCCGAAATCCCTTGGTGTCCGAAGTATTTACGAAGTAGTTAGCCGAACGCCAAGGCTCCCAAATTCTCTTGGTGTCCGAAGTATTCTACACGTATTCACCTAAACTGTATTTAACCGAACCTGATTAACCCGAACCGTATTTAGCCGACTAAATACAAATCCGTATTTAACGTATTATTAGTCATGTTCAGCCGACTGCCGGTGACTCCGAATTTTATTCGGCAGCCGACTGAATACAAACCAGTAGTCCACGTATTCTTACCAGTAGTGAATACGAACCAGCACTCAACCCGTAATTAGTCGTGTTCAGCCGACTGCCGGTGCCTCCGAATTTCATTCGGTAGCCGACTGAATACAAACCGTATTTAACCGAACCTGATTTAGTAACCCGTATTTAACCGAACCTGATTAAGTAACCCGTATTTAACCGAACCTGATTACGTAACTTGTATTTAACCAAACCGTATTTAACCGAACCTGATTAACCAGAACCGTATTTAGTATTGTGCCCGAACTACTCTACCCGGTATTTAACCAAACCGTATTTAACCGAACCTGATTTAGTAACCCGTATTTAACCGAACCTGATTAAGTAACCCGTATTTAACCGAACCTGATTAAGTAACTTGTATTTAACCGAATCGTATTTAGCCGAACGCCACGGTTTCCGAATTTTCGTGGTGTCCGAAGTATTTTTAAGTTATTTCTAGCATTTAAGACCGTAGTTTGTCACACCCGAGGTTGCGAGATCCTCCTGTGTTCGAAGCGCTCGGCCCAACTAGTCGAAGTAGTTAGTCGTGTGTACAGCCAACTACGGGGCGCACCGAATGCTCCGTACACGGCATAGTTTCGATCGTAGATGTAGATACTAACAACCTATAACCGAAACCCGTTTATTATCTTCTCTGCCAGATCGAATCCTCAGTAACTTAACGCTGCCTTACGGAACGCCACCGTACGTGCCTACTGCCAGCAACATCTGGCCGTTTCCTAACGTCATCAGCCGTACGTGCACGGAATCACGCTGCCGCAGCACCCGTTCCCGTCTACAGCCACGCCGAATCAGCCGAAGGCCGTCCTAGTTCTAAGTATTTAGCGTAGATTAAGATTTCGTAAATAAAGCTTTGTTAAAATTATTGTAAGCGAACATACACGAAAACATCCCGTGTTTCATTTCAAAGGAAGCAGACCTTAGAATTGACCCTGGACAGACTGAGTCATACCTCAGCTGGGAAAGTAAACTGCGTTACAATGGCGCCCGAGCAGGGACCCGACTTCAAGTACGCATCCTGTGGTAATACCTTACCAAGCCACCAACGGAACTGAATCGGATCAAGCACAAAGCAACGAAATCTTATGAGCTAAAATACGCTACCGACGCACCCACCGTGATATATCTATCCGCTACGGGAGGACCAACTAACAAAAGTATGTCGTCAGCAGGAAAACTTATTAACGAAGGGTTACTGTTGACCAGCTCCGTCGTCAGCGCAGCGAACTGACACATCTGAAACGGCAGAGGGCATTCTCGAATTTTTTTTTTTTGAATTTGGTAAATTTTTTTTATTTATATTGTTATTTTATATTTTTAATTAATTTCTTAAATTATTTTATTTAGTATATTTATTTTTTATATTCATACAAATAATTTTTTTTATTTTGTTTTTATTTGATATATTTAAGTAAGAAAAAACCCTGTAATGGTTTTTTTTTCGAAGTAGGAGGGGACTGTAACGTGACGTTACAAATTAACCCTACATTTACATTTAATACTAGCATTATAAATTATAAGTAACATCATAAATTATAATAACCTTGAATACCCTTATTATTTTACTCACAACTATGAATACCCTTACTATTTACCTACATAACCTTTTTACCGTATAATTCTCATTTAGTTTATTTTATTTTTGAATAAATAGACAAGGTTTTGCTCAGAACAAACAGAGTAGATATTGCCATCAACCCCAGTATTTACTCTCGCTAGTTAGTAAGTAGATCGTAGTTAGTAGTTAGTCGAACATCACGGCTCCCGAATTCTCGTGGTGTCCGAAATATTTACGTAGTAGTTAGCCGAACGCCAGGGCTCCCGAATTCTCTTGGTGTCCGAAGTATTTAGCCGAAGTAGTTAGCCGAACGCCAAGGCTCCCGAATTCTCCTGGTGTCCGAAGTAGTTAGCCGAACACCAAGGCTCCCGAAATCTCTTGGTGTCCGAAGTAGTTAGCCGAACGCCAAGGCTCCCGAAATCTCTTGGTGTCCGCAGTATTTACGAAGTAGTTAGCTGAACGCCAAGGCTCCCGAATTCTCTTGGTGTCCGAAGTATTTACGAAGTAGTTAGCCGAACGCCAAGGCTCCCGAAATCTCTTGGTGTCCGAAGTATTTACGAAGTAGTTAGCCGAACGCCAAGGCTCCCGAAATCCCTTGGTGTCCGAAGTATTTACGAAGTAGTTAGCCGAACGCCAAGGCTCCCAAATTCTCTTGGTGTCCGAAGTATTCTACACGTATTCACCTAAACTGTATTTAACCGAACCTGATTAACCCGAACCGTATTTAGCCGACTAAATACAAATCCGTATTTAACGTATTATTAGTCATGTTCAGCCGACTGCCGGTGACTCCGAATTTTATTCGGCAGCCGACTGAATACAAACCAGTAGTCCACGTATTCTTACCAGTAGTGAATACGAACCAGCACTCAACCCGTAATTAGTCGTATTCAGCCGACTGCCGGTGCCTCCGAATTTCATTCGGTAGCCGACTGAATACAAACCGTATTTAACCGAACCTAATTTAGTAACCCGTATTTAACCGAACCTGATTAAGTAACCCGTATTTAACCGAACCTGATTACGTAACTTGTATTTAACCAAACCGTATTTAACCGAACCTGATTAACCAGAACCGTATTTAGTATTGTGCCCGAACTACTCTACCCGGTATTTAACCAAACCGTATTTAACCGAACCTGATTTAGTAACCCGTATTTAACCGAACCTGATTAAGTAACCCGTATTTAACCGAACCTGATTAAGTAACTTGTATTTAACCGAATCGTATTTAGCCGAACGCCACGGTTTCCGAATTTTCGTGGTGTCCGAAGTATTTTTAAGTTATTTCTAGCATTTAAGACCGTAGTTTGTCACACCCGAGGTTGCGAGATCCTCCTGTGTTCGAAGCGCTCGGCCCAACTAGTCGAAGTAGTTAGTCGTGTGTACAGCCAACTACGGGGCGCACCGAATGCTCCGTACACGGCATAGTTTCGATCGTAGATGTAGATACTAACAACCTATAACCGAAACCCGTTTATTATCTTCTCTGCCAGATCGAATCCTCAGTAACTTAACGCTGCCTTACGGAACGCCACCGTACGTGCCTACTGCCAGCAACATCTGGCCGTTTCCTAACGTCATCAGCCGTACGTGCACGGAATCACGCTGCCGCAGCACCCGTTCCCGTCTACAGCCACGCCGAATCAGCCGAAGGCCGTCCTAGTTCTAAGTATTTAGCGTAGATTAAGATTTCGTAAATAAAGCTTTGTTAAAATTATTGTAAGCGAACATACACGAAAACATCCCGTGTTTCATTTCAAAGGAAGCAGACCTTAGAATTGACCCTGGACAGACTGAGTCATACCTCAGCTGGGAAAGTAAACTGCGTTACAGAATACCAAATTTTTCGAAGAGATAAAAAGTAACAGTTTTATCCCAATTTTATCCATTAAAAAATACCGTATATTTTGATCTCGACCATATGCAATCTGTATACCAAATTTATCCAAAAGAGAAAAAGTATCAAAAGTAAAACATTTTTCGTTTTAACCTCTTAAAATATACCCCACTTAAATCTGGACAATATCTCTAGCCAAATTTTTTGAAAATAAGAAAGTACCAAAACTAAAAGAGAAAAAGTGTTAAAAGTTGCCAAAAAAAGAAGCAACATTTCTTAAAAATATATATACAAGGTAGATCAAAAAAGACCTACCCCCACCCATGTTTTATTTTGTAACTAGCATTTACCCGTGACGTCGTTCACTTTAAGATTTAAAGAAATGGGGTTATCCAGTAAAATATTTACAGAAAATTTATTTTGTTTTCTACGTCATTACTTATTTTATGTTAAAATATGTCTATAAACAACATTTTAAGATTTGTTATATTCCGCTAATATAATGGGTGATTTTTTAGCTATTATCTTTTTGGCAGCACTGGTTTAAACAGCTGACGCACGTTTCGTGTTTTGTTTCACTGTCAAACATCTTCAGTTTGGTCTATAATTTAACCATGAATCGTCTTACAAACGAACAACGCTTGCAAATTATTGAATTTTATTATCAAAATGCGTGCTCTGTTAAGAAAATTCATCGTGCGCTTCTTGTGTTCAGCGACGAAGCTCATTGTTGGCTCAATGGGTAAGTTAATAAGCCGAATTGTCGATTTTGGAGTGAAGATCAGCCAGAAGCATTGCAAGAGCTATTTATGCATCGAGAAAAAGTCACAGTTTGGTGCGGTTTATGGGCTGGTGGCATCATTGGACCGTTCCAAGATGATGCGAATCGTAACGTAACTGTGAATGGTGAGCGCTACCGTGAGATGATATCCAACTTTTTTTTGCCCAAAATGCAAGAGCTTGTTGACTTGCACGACATGTGGTTTCAACAAGACGGTGCCACATGCCACACAGCACGCTTAACAATGGACTTATTGAGAGGCGAGTTCGGTGAACATTTTATTTCACGTTCGGGACCGGTCAATTGGCCGCCTAGATCGTGCGATTTAACGTCTTTAGACTATTTTTTGTGCGGCTACGTTAAAGCTCATGTCTATACACACATGCCCGCTTCAATTGACGCATTGGAAGAAAACATTGAAGCATTTATTCGTGAGATACCGGCCGAAATGTTGGAAACAGAATGCCAACATTGGACTAAGCGGATGGACCATTTGAGGCGCAATCACGGTCAACATTTGCATGAAATAATCTTCAAACATTTAATTATATGGACCGTACTATCGATTCAAATAAAGATTTCATGCATTTTTCTGAATTTTATGAGTTTTTTTTACAACTTTCCTATAGCTCCCCTACAAGAAATGGATGACCGAAACTAATACACACGCACTATTTTTGTTTGTTTTTATTGTTACAAGTGGCGTTGCCAGTCGTGTGCGTTTGTATACCAAATTAGGAATATTTTGCAAAGCCCAAATTTTATTAATCTTTTCTTCTTATTTTTATATATACTTAATAATATGTTGAATATATTTGTTAATACGTTTCATAAATTTTAATAATTATAAGAATTTAGCTAAATTTGTATTAATTATTTAAAAAAAAAGTGGTGGAATTTTGGGAATTGCTGTTGTTAAAAACATTTTAGGAAGAAATGTTTGCTAGTGGCAACGCTAATTACTCCAGGAATGAAATGCGTATGTAAGAGTGAAACAACGAATGTATGTTAGACAGTTTCATTTTTGAATGGAATGTGTAAAATATGTAAAAAATTCAAGATTAATTTTAAAAGCGAAAGGAATTTTATGAAATTGTGACGTGCGCCCATTATATTATTTAAAATAAATATAAAAAAAGTGAAATAAAAATTGACAGTGACAATAAAGAGTGATAAAAAATATTTGCCTTGACAGAAAGCAAGAATTGAGTGACAATAAAAATAACACAAATACCTATTAAAATATAAAAAAGTGACAATAAGATAGAAAATACCTATTAAGAAATTAAATTAAATAATAAAAGTATACTTTTTGTGATAAAAGATAACTATGAAAAAAAGACGTTTGCAAAATTGTCTATCATTGGAAAAAAAGACATTTGAGTCCAAAATTAAAATGTATAGAAGGTTAATAGAAAACGAAGATAGTGCTAGAAGTGAAAGATCTAATATACAACCTGTTCCATCAATAAGCTAAAATTCTAATGGAGTGTAAAGTAGGCATAAAAAAAGCCCAAGAGTACCTCAGCCGCATGACAGGAGAGACTTCTGATCAAGGGCTTGATGAGACCGCCAGCATGCTCCCCTTGCGGACCACAACAGCAGTGCAAGAAATAGAGGAGAAGCTAGACTCCGATTACGCTCAGGCCATGGTAATAATCACAATATTTTATATATTTTACTTGCTCAAACAGTAATTCAACTTCTTTACAGAAGTCCTATATTCATAAAATTAAAGGTGTTTCTTTAGATGTTGGCAGTGTTATTAGTGCATCGTTTGCAGATGATTTGCTATATAAATATAATTGGGATGGAAGGTGGGGAAAACTTCCGTTGTCAAATCTCACGCTGCTAAATAAAATTGTAAGAGGTATGTACAGACATTAAATAATTTTAGTCTTTGAATATTTAACATTTCTGTCTTTTTTTTTACTTCATATTTTAGATGTTTTTCAGAACCTAGGAGCCGGGGAGTATGAAAAAAGTATAAGAAAAGCTGTTGAACGTGCCCACCATAGGGTAAAGCAACAAAAATACATAAAAGAAAAAGGGGTTAATAAATAAAATGACGACAATTTTTTTAATTTAAACTAAAATAATCAATCTAAAAGAGAAAAAAAATCAAAAAATAAGCGTGACCAATAAATTGGTAAAAGTTTAGCTTTATTTTTAACACTTTTTATTGACTGAACTTTATTTGTAAGAAGGTGCTTGTTTAATGTAATTAAGAAACTGTTGAATGATGTTTGATCCAGCAAACGTTTTCGAATGCAAACAAAACATAATTAATTTAAAAAATTTAGTTAAAAAAAAAAAATATTTATTTATTTAAGTTATTTTGGAAACCAAAAAAATATTGAATTTTATTTTAAATAAAGACAAAAATTTGTATGAGAATTGAATGAGATGTTTTATTTTAATAGTGTTTTATTAAAACTAAAAAATACGTCAACAGTGACGAATATATGAATCAGTACTGACTAGTCAGCTGTGGCCGGTATATGCGTCAGTACTGACCAGTCAGTACTGACTGGTCAGCTGTGTCCGTTATATGCATCAGTACTGACTAGTCAGCTGTGTCCGGTTTTTGAGCACTCAATAATCTTGAGCAACCTACATATAGTTGTCGATATGAAAAGCAATGAATGGGCGCCTAAATATATTCCAGCCAATGGACCATACGCATTCCGAAAAAGTACAAAAAGTACCAATTTGATCCATTTTTTACCCCTTAAAAAGTGCCGTATATTTTGTACTTTTTATACCAAATGCAACGAAGTACTAAAAGTACGAGCTTTGACTCATTTTATTCCCCCAGAAAGTACTCTGTACGTTAATTTAGGTTATGTTTTATATGAATACCAAATTTTTCGAAGAGATAAAAAGTAACAGTTTTATCCCAATTTTATCCATTAAAAAATACCGTATATTTTGATCTCGACCATATGCAATCTGTATACCAAATTTATCCAAAAGAGAAAAAGTATCAAAAGTAAAACATTTTTCGTTTTAACCTCTTAAAATATACCCCACTTAAATCTGGACAATATCTCTAGCCAAATTTTTTGAAAATAAGAAAGTACCAAAACTAAAAGAGAAAAAGTGTTAAAAGTTGCCAAAAAAAGAAGCAACATTTCTTAAAAATATATATACAAGGTAGATCAAAAAAGACCTACCCCCACCCATGTTTTATTTTGTAACTAGCTTTTACCCGTGACGTCGTTCACTTTAAGATTTAAAGAAATGGGGTTATCCAGTAAAATATTTACAGAAAATTTATTTTGTTTTCTACGTCATTACTTATTTTATGTTAAAATATGTCTATAAACAACATTTTAAGATTTGTTATATTCCGCTAATATAATGGGTGATTTTTTAGCTATTATCTTTTTGGCAGCACTGGTTTAAACAGCTGACGCACGTTTCGTGTTTTGTTTCACTGTCAAACATCTTCAGTTTGGTCTATAATTTAACCATGAATCGTCTTACAAACGAACAACGCTTGCAAATTATTGAATTTTATTATCAAAATGCGTGCTCTGTTAAGAAAATTCATCGCGCGCTTCTTGTGTTCAGCGACGAAGCTCATTTTTGGCTCAATGGGTAAGTTAATAAGCCGAATTGTCGATTTTGGAGTGAAGATCAGCCAGAAGCATTGCAAGAGCTATTTATGCATCGAGAAAAAGTCACAGTTTGGTGGGGTTTATGGGCTGGTGGCATCATTGGACCGTTCCAAGATGATGCGAATCGTAACGTAACTGTGAATGGTGAGCGCTACCGTGAGATGATATCCAACTTTTTTTTGCCCAAAATGCAAGAGCTTGTTGACTTGCACGACATGTGGTTTCAACAAGACGGTGGCACATGCCACACAGCACGCTTAACAATGGACTTATTGAGAGGCGAGTTCGGTTAACATTTTATTTCACGTTCGGGACCGGTCAATTGGCCGCCTAGATCGTGCGATTTAACGTCTTTAGACTATTTTTTGTGCGGCTACGTTAAAGCTCATGTCTATACACACATGCCCGCTTCAATTGACGCATTGGAAGAAAACATTGAAGCATTTATTCGTGAGATACCGGCCGAAATGTTGGAAACAGAATGCCAACATTGGACTAAGCGGATGGACCATTTGAGGCGCAATCACGGTCAACATTTGCATGAAATAATCTTCAAACATTTAATTATATGGACCGTACTATCGATTCAAATAAAGATTTCATGCATTTTTCTGAATTTTATGAGTTTTTTTACAACTTTCCTATAGCTCCCCTACAAGAAATGGATGACCGAAACTAATACACACGCACTATTTTTGTTTGTTTTTATTGTTACAAGTGGCGTTGCCACTCGTGTGCGTTTGTATACCAAATTAGGAATATTTTGCAAAGCCCAAATTTTATTAATCTTTTCTTCTTATTTTTATATATACTTAATAATATGTTGAATATATCTGTTAATACGTTTCATAAATTTTAATAATTATAAGAATTTAGCTAAATTTGTATTAATTATTTAAAAAAAAAAGTGGTGGAATTTTGGGAATTGCTGTTGTTAAAAACATTTTAGGAAGAAATGTTTGCTAGTGGCAACGCTAATTACTCCAGGAATGAAATGCGTATGTAAGAGTGAAACAACGAATGTATGTTAGACAGTTTCATTTTTGAATGGAATGTGTAAAATATGTAAAAAATTCAAGATTAATTTTAAAAGCGAAAGGAATTTTATGAAATTGTGACGTGCGCCCATTATATTATTTAAAATAAATATAAAAAAAGTGAAATAAAAATTGACAGTGACAATAAAGAGTGATAAAAAATAATATTTGCCTTGACAGAAAGCAAGAATTGAGTGACAATAAAAATAACACAAATACCTATTAAAATATAAAAAAGTGACAATAAGATAGAAAATACCTATTAAGAAATTAAATTAAATAATAAAAGTATACTTTTTGTGATAAAAGATAACTATGAAAAAAAGACGTTTGCAAAATTGTCTATCATTGGAAAAAAAGACATTTGAGTCCAAAATTAAAATGTATAGAAGGTTAATAGAAAACGAAGATAGTGCACGAAGTGAAAGATCTAATATACAACCTGTTCCATCAATAAGCTAAAATTCTAATGGAGTGTAAAGTAGGCATAAAAAAAGCCCAAGAGTACCTCAGCCGCATGACAGGAGAGACTTCTGATCAAGGGCTTGATGAGACCGCCAGCATGCTCCCCTTGCGGACCACAACAGCAGTGCAAGAAATAGAGGAGAAGCTAGACTCCGATTACGCTCAGGCCATGGTAACAATCACAATATTTTATATATTTTACTTGCTCAAACAGTAATTCAACTTCTTTACAGAAGTCCTATATTCATAAAATTAAAGGTGTTTCTTTAGATGTTGGCAGTGTTATTAGTGCATCGTTTGCAGATGATTTGCTATATAAATATAATTGGGATGGAAGGTGGGGAAAACTTCCGTTGTCAAATCTCACGCTGCTAAATAAAATTGTAAGAGGTATGTACAGACATTAAATAATTTTAGTCTTTGAATATTTAACATTTCTGTCTTTTTTTTTACTTCATATTTTAGATTTTTTTCAGAACCTAGGAGCCGGGGAGTATGAAAAAAGTATAAGAAAAGCGGTTGAACGTGCCCACCATAGGGTAAAGCAACAAAAATACATAAAAGAAAAAGGGGTTAATAAATAAAATGACGACAATTTTTTTAATTTAAACTAAAATAATCAATCTAAAAGAGAAAAAAAATCAAAAAATAAGCGTGACCAATAAATTGGTAAAAGTTTAGCTTTATTTTTAACACTTTTTATTGACTGAACTTTATTTGTAAGAAGGTGCTTGTTTAATGTAATTAAGAAACTGTTGAATGATGTTTGATCCAGCAAACGTTTTCGAATGCAAACAAAACATAATTAATTTAAAAAATTTAGTTAAAAAAAAAAAATATTTATTTATTTAAGTTATTTTGGAAACCAAAAAAATATTGAATTTTATTTTAAATAAAGACAAAAATTTGTATGAGAATTGAATGAGATGTTTTATTTTAATAGTGTTTTATTAAAACTAAAAAATACGTCAACAGTGACGAATATATGAATCAGTACTGACTAGTCAGCTGTGGCCGGTATATGCGTCAGTACTGACCAGTCAGTACTGACTGGTCAGCTGTGTCCGTTATATGCATCAGTACTGACTAGTCAGCTGTGTCCGGTTTTTGAGCACTCAATAATCTTGAGCAACCTACATATAGTTGTCGATATGAAAAGCAATGAATGGGCGCCTAAATATATTCCAGCCAATGGACCATACGCATTCCGAAAAAGTACAAAAAGTACCAATTTGATCCATTTTTTACCCCTTAAAAAGTGCCGTATATTTTGTACTTTTTATACCAAATGCAACGAAGTACTAAAAGTACGAGCTTTGACTCATTTTATTCCCCCAGAAAGTACTCTGTACGTTAATTTAGGTTATGTTTTATATGAATACCAAATTTTTCGAAGAGATAAAAAGTAACAGTTTTATCCCAATTTTATCCATTAAAAAATACCGTATATTTTGATCTCGACCATATGCAATCTGTATACCAAATTTATCCAAAAGAGAAAAAGTATCAAAAGTAAAACATTTTTCGTTTTAACCTCTTAAAATATACCCCACTTAAATCTGGACAATATCTCTAGCCAAATTTTTTGAAAATAAGAAAGTACCAAAACTAAAAGAGAAAAAGTGTTAAAAGTTGCCAAAAAAAGAAGCAACATTTCTTAAAAATATATATACAAGGTAGATCAAAAAAGACCTACCCCCACCCATGTTTTATTTTGTAACTAGCATTTACCCGTGACGTCGTTCACTTTAAGATTTAAAGAAATGGGGTTATCCAGTAAAATATTTACAGAAAATTTATTTTGTTTTCTACGTCATTACTTATTTTATGTTAAAATATGTCTATAAACAACATTTTAAGATTTGTTATATTCCGCTAATATAATGGGTGATTTTTTAGCTATTATCTTTTTGGCAGCACTGGTTTAAACAGCTGACGCACGTTTCGTGTTTTGTTTCACTGTCAAACATCTTCAGTTTGGTCTATAATTTAACCATGAATCGTCTTACAAACGAACAACGCTTGCAAATTATTGAATTTTATTATCAAAATGCGTGCTCTGTTAAGAAAATTCATCGTGCGCTTCTTGTGTTCAGCGACGAAGCTCATTTTTGGCTCAATGGGTAAGTTAATAAGCCGAATTGTCGATTTTGGAGTGAAGATCAGCCAGAAGCATTGCAAGAGCTATTTATGCATCGAGAAAAAGTCACAGTTTGGTGCGGTTTATGGGCTGGTGGCATCATTGGACCGTTCCAAGATGATGCGAATCGTAACGTAACTGTGAATGGTGAGCGCTACTGTGAGATGATATCCAACTTTTTTTTGCCCAAAATGCAAGAGCTTGTTGACTTGCACGACATGTGGTTTCAACAAGACGGTGCCACATGCCACACAGCACGCTTAACAATGGACTTATTGAGAGGCGAGTTCGGTGAACATTTTATTTCACGTTCGGGACCGGTCAATTGGCCGCCTAGATCGTGCGATTTAACGTCTTTAGACTATTTTTTGTGCGGCTACGTTAAAGCTCATGTCTATACACACATGCCCGCTTCAATTGACGCATTGGAAGAAAACATTGAAGCATTTATTCGTGAGATACCGGCCGAAATGTTGGAAACAGAATGCCAACATTGGACTAAGCGGATGGACCATTTGAGGCGCAATCACGGTCAACATTTGCATGAAATAATCTTCAAACATTTAATTATATGGACCGTACTATCGATTCAAATAAAGATTTCATGCATTTTTCTGAATTTTATGAGTTTTTTTTACAACTTTCCTATAGCTCCCCTACAAGAAATGGATGACCGAAACTAATACACACGCACTATTTTTGTTTGTTTTTATTGTTACAAGTGGCGTTGCCAGTCGTGTGCGTTTGTATACCAAATTAGGAATATTTTGCAAAGCCCAAATTTTATTAATCTTTTCTTCTTATTTTTATATATACTTAATAATATGTTGAATATATCTGTTAATACGTTTCATAAATTTTAATAATTATAAGAATTTAGCTAAATTTGTATTAATTATTTAAAAAAAAAGTGGTGGAATTTTGGGAATTGCTGTTGTTAAAAACATTTTAGGAAGAAATGTTTGCTAGTGGCAACGCTAATTACTCCAGGAATGAAATGCGTATGTAAGAGTGAAACAACGAATGTATGTTAGACAGTTTCATTTTTGAATGGAATGTGTAAAATATGTAAAAAATTCAAGATTAATTTTAAAAGCGAAAGGAATTTTATGAAATTGTGACGTGCGCCCATTATATTATTTAAAATAAATATAAAAAAAGTGAAATAAAAATTGACAGTGGCAATAAAGAGTGATAAAAAATAATATTTGCCTTGACAGAAAGCAAGAATTGAGTGACAATAAAAATAACACAAATACCTATTAAAATATAAAAAGTGACAATAAGATAGAAAATACCTATTAAGAAATTAAATTAAATAATAAAAGTATACTTTTTGTGATAAAAGATAACTATGAAAAAAAGACGTTTGCAAAATTGTCTATCATTGGAAAAAAAGACATTTGAGTCCAAAATTAAAATGTATAGAAGGTTAATAGAAAACGAAGATAGTGCACGAAGTGAAAGATCTAATAAACAACCTGTTCCATCAATAAGCTAAAATTCTAATGGAGTGTAAAGTAGGCATAAAAAAAGCCCAAGAGTACCTCAGCCGCATGACAGGAGAGACTTCTGATCAAGGGCTTGATGAGACCGCCAGCATGCTCCCCTTGCGGACCACAACAGCAGTGCAAGAAATAGAGGAGAAGCTAGACTCCGATTACGCTCAGGCCATGGTAACAATCACAATATTTTATATATTTTACTTGCTCAAACAGTAATTCAACTTCTTTACAGAAGTCCTATATTCATAAAATTAAAGGTGTTTCTTTAGATGTTGGCAGTGTTATTAGTGCATCGTTTGCAGATGATTTGCTATATAAATATAATTGGGATGGAAGGTGGGGAAAACTTCCGTTGTCAAATCTCACGCTGCTAAATAAAATTGTAAGAGGTATGTACAGACATTAAATAATTTTAGTCTTTGAATATTTAACATTTCTGTCTTTTTTTTTACTTCATATTTTAGATGTTTTTCAGAACCTAGGAGCCGGGGAGTATGAAAAAAGTATAAGAAAAGCTGTTGAACGTGCCCACCATAGGGTAAAGCAACAAAAATACATAAAAGAAAAAGGGGTTAATAAATAAAATGACGACAATTTTTTTAATTTAAACTAAAATAATCAATCTAAAAGAGAAAAAATCAAAAAATAAGCGTGACCAATAAATTGGTAAAAGTTTAGCTTTATTTTTAACACTTTTTATTGACTGAACTTTATTTGTAAGAAGGTGCTTGTTTAATGTAATTAAGAAACTGTTGAATGATGTTGGATCCAGCAAACGTTTTCGAATGCAAACAAAACATAATTAATTTAAAAAATTTAGTTAAAAAAAAAAATATTTATTTATTTAAGTTATTTTGGAAACCAAAAAAATATTGAATTTTATTTTAAATAAAGACAAAAATTTGTATGAGAATTGAATGAGATGTTTTATTTTAATAGTGTTTTATTAAAACTAAAAAATACGTCAACAGTGACGAATATATGAATCAGTACTGACTAGTCAGCTGTGGCCGGTATATGCGTCAGTACTGACCAGTCAGTACTGACTGGTCAGCTGTGTCCGTTATATGCATCAGTACTGACTAGTCAGCTGTGTCCGGTTTTCGAGCACTCAATAATCTTGAGCAACCTACATATAGTTGTCGATATGAAAAGCAATGAATGGGCGCCTAAATATATTCCAGCCAATGGACCATACGCATTCCGAAAAAGTACAAAAAGTACCAATTTGGTCCATTTTTTACCCCTTAAAAAGTGCCGTATATTTTGTACTTTTTATACCAAATGCAACGAAGTACTAAAAGTACGAGCTTTGACTCATTTTATTCCCCCAGAAAGTACTCTGTACGTTAATTTAGGTTATGTTTTATATGAATACCAAATTTTTCGAAGAGATAAAAAGTAACAGTTTTATCCCAATTTTATCCATTAAAAAATACCGTATATTTTGATCTCGACCATATGCAATCTGTATACCAAATTTATCCAAAAGAGAAAAGGTATCAAAAGTAAAACATTTTTCGTTTTAACCTCTTAAAATATACCCCACTTAAATCTGGACAATATCTCTAGCCAAATTTTTTGAAAATAAGAAAGTACCAAAACTAAAAGAGAAAAAGTGTTAAAAGTTGCCAAAAAAAGAAGCAACATTTCTTAAAAATATATATACAAGGTAGATCAAAAAAGACCTACCCCCACCCATGTTTTATTTTGTAACTAGCTTTTACCCGTGACGTCGTTCACTTTAAGATTTAAAGAAATGGGGTTATCCAGTAAAATATTTACAGAAAATTTATTTTGTTTTCTACGTCATTACTTATTTTATGTTAAAATATGTCTATAAACAACATTTTAAGATTTGTTATATTCCGCTAATATAATGGGTGATTTTTTAGCTATTATCTTTTTGGCAGCACTGGTTTAAACAGCTGACGCACGTTTCGTGTTTTGTTTCACTGTCAAACATCTTCAGTTTGGTCTATAATTTAACCATGAATCGTCTTACAAACGAACAACGCTTGCAAATTATTGAATTTTATTATCAAAATGCGTGCTCTGTTAAGAAAATTCATCGCGCGCTTCTTGTGTTCAGCGACGAAGCTCATTTTTGGCTCAATGGGTAAGTTAATAAGCCGAATTGTCGATTTTGGAGTGAAGATCAGCCAGAAGCATTGCAAGAGCTATTTATGCATCGAGAAAAAGTCACAGTTTGGTGCGGTTTATGGGCTGGTGGCATCATTGGACCGTTCCAAGATGATGCGAATCGTAACGTAACTGTGAATGGTGAGCGCTACCGTGAGATGATATCCAACTTTTTTTTGCCCAAAATGCAAGAGCTTGTTGACTTGCACGACATGGGGTTTCAACAAGACGGTGCCACATGCCACACAGCACGCTTAACAATGGACTTATTGAGAGGCGAGTTCGGTGAACATTTTATTTCACGTTCGGGACCGGTCAATTGGCCGCCTAGATCGTGCGATTTAACGTCTTTAGACTATTTTTTGTGCGGCTACGTTAAAGCTCATGTCTATACACACATGCCCGCTTCAATTGACGCATTGGAAGAAAACATTGAAGCATTTATTCGTGAGATACCGGCCGAAATGTTGGAAACAGAATGCCAACATTGGACTAAGCGGATGGACCATTTGAGGCGCAATCACGGTCAACATTTGCATGAAATAATCTTCAAACATTTAATTATATGGACCGTACTATCGATTCAAATAAAGATTTCATGCATTTTTCTGAATTTTATGAGTTTTTTTTACAACTTTCCTATAGCTCCCCTACAAGAAATGGATGACCGAAACTAATACACACGCACTATTTTTGTTTGTTTTTATTGTTACAAGTGGCGTTGCCACTCGTGTGCGTTTGTATACCAAATTAGGAATATTTTGCAAAGCCCAAATTTTATTAATCTTTTCTTCTTATTTTTATATATACTTAATAATATGTTGAATATATCTGTTAATACGTTTCATAAATTTTAATAATTATAAGAATTTAGCTAAATTTGTATTAATTATTTAAAAAAAAAGTGGTGGAATTTTGGGAATTGCTGTTGTTAAAAACATTTTAGGAAGAAATGTTTGCTAGTGGCAACGCTAATTACTCCAGGAATGAAATGCGTATGTAAGAGTGAAACAACGAATGTATGTTAGACAGTTTCATTTTTGAATGGAATGTGTAAAATATGTAAAAAATTCAAGATTAATTTTAAAAGCGAAAGGAATTTTATGAAATTGTGACGTGCGCCCATTATATTATTTAAAATAAATATAAAAAAAGTGAAATAAAAATTGACAGTGACAATAAAGAGTGATAAAAAATAATATTTGCCTTGACAGAAAGCAAGAATTGAGTGACAATAAAAATAACACAAATACCTATTAAAATATAAAAAAGTGACAATAAGATAGAAAATACCTATTAAGAAATTAAATTAAATAATAAAAGTATACCTTTTGTGATAAAAGATAACTATGAAAAAAAGACGTTTGCAAAATTGTCTATCATTGGAAAAAAAGACATTTGAGTCCAAAATTAAAATGTATAGAAGGTTAATAGAAAACGAAGATAGTGCACGAAGTGAAAGATCTAATATACAACCTGTTCCATCAATAAGCTAAAATTCTAATGGAGTGTAAAGTAGGCATAAAAAAAGCCCAAGAGTACCTCAGCCGCATGACAGGAGAGACTTCTGATCAAGGGCTTGATGAGACCGCCAGCATGCTCCCCTTGCGGACCACAACAGCAGTGCAAGAAATAGAGGAGAAGCTAGACTCCGATTACGCTCAGGCCATGGTAACAATCACAATATTTTATATATTTTACTTGCTCAAACAGTAATTCAACTTCTTTACAGAAGTCCTATATTCATAAAATTAAAGGTGTTTCTTTAGATGTTGGCAGTGTTATTAGTGCATCGTTTGCAGATGATTTGCTATATAAATATAATTGGGATGGAAGGTGGGGAAAACTTCCGTTGTCAAATCTCACGCTGCTAAATAAAATTGTAAGAGGTATGTACAGACATTAAATAATTTTAGTCTTTGAATATTTAACATTTCTGTCTTTTTTTTTACTTCATATTTTAGATGTTTTTCAGAACCTAGGAGCCGGGGAGAATGAAAAAAGTATAAGAAAAGCGGTTGAACGTGCCCACCATAGGGTAAAGCAACAAAAATACATAAAAGAAAAAGGGGTTAATAAATAAAATGACGACAATTTTTTTAATTTAAACTAAAATAATCAATCTAAAAGAGAAAAAAAATCAAAAAATAAGCGTGACCAATAAATTGGTAAAAGTTTAGCTTTATTTTTAACACTTTTTATTGACTGAACTTTATTTGTAAGAAGGTGCTTGTTTAATGTAATTAAGAAACTGTTGAATAATGTTTGATCCAGCAAACGTTTTCGAATGCAAACAAAACATAATTAATTTAAAAAATTTAGTTAAAAAAAAAAAATTTTTATTTATTTAAGTTATTTTGGAAACCAAAAAAATATTGAATTTTATTTTAAATAAAGACAAAAATTTGTATGAGAATTAAATGAGATGTTTTATTTTAATAGTGTTTTATTAAAACTAAAAAATACGTCAACAGTGACGAATATATGAATCAGTACTGACTAGTCAGCTGTGGCCGGTATATGCGTCAGTACTGACCAGTCAGTACTGACTGGTCAGCTGTGTCCGTTATATGCATCAGTACTGACTAGTCAGCTGTGTCCGGTTTTTGAGCACTCAATAATCTTGAGCAACCTACATATAGTTGTCGATATGAAAAGCAATGAATGGGCGCCTAAATATATTCCAGCCAATGGACCATACGCATTCCGAAAAAGTACAAAAAGTACCAATTTGATCCATTTTTTACCCCTTAAAAAGTGCCGTATATTTTGTACTTTTTATACCAAATGCAACGAAGTACTAAAAGTACGAGCTTTGACTCATTTTATTCCCCCAGAAAGTACTCTGTACGTTAATTTAGGTTATGTTTTATATGAATACCAAATTTTTCGAAGAGATAAACAGTAACAGTTTTATCCCAATTTTATCCATTAAAAAATACCGTATATTTTGATCTCGACCATATGCAATCTGTATACCAAATTTATCCAAAAGAGAAAAAGTATCAAAAGTAAAACATTTTTCGTTTTAACCTCTTAAAATATACCCCACTTAAATCTGGACAATATCTCTAGCCAAATTTTTTGAAAATAAGAAAGTACCAAAACTAAAAGAGAAAAAGTGTTAAAAGTTGCCAAAAAAAGAAGCAACATTTCTTAAAAATATATATACAAGGTAGATCAAAAAAGACCTACCCCCACCCATGTTTTATTTTGTAACTAGCTTTTACCCGTGACGTCGTTCACTTTAAGATTTAAAGAAATGGGGTTATCCAGTAAAATATTTACAGAAAATTTATTTTGTTTTCTACGTCATTACTTATTTTATGTTTAAACATGTCTATAAACAACATTTTAAGATTTGTTATATTCCGCTAATATAATGGGTGGTTTTTTAGCTATTATCTTTTTGGCAGCACTGGTTTAAACAGCTGACGCACGTTTCGTGTTTTGTTTCACTGTCAAACATCTTCAGTTTGGTCTATAATTTAACCATGAATCGTCTTACAAACGAACAACGCTTGCAAATTATTGAATTTTATTATCAAAATGCGTGCTCTGTTAAGAAAATTCATCGCGCGCTTCTTGTGTTCAGCGACGGAGCTCATTTTTGGCTCAATGGGTAAGTTAATAAGCCGAATTGTCGATTTTGGAGTGAAGATCAGCCAGAAGCATTGCAAGAGCTATTTATGCATCGAGAAAAAGTCACAGTTTGGTGCGGTTTATGGGCTGGTGGCATCATTGGACCGTTCCAAGATGATGCGAATCGTAACGTAACTGTGAATGGTGAGCGCTACCGTGAGATGATATCCAACTTTTTTTTGCCCAAAATGCAAGAGCTTGTTGACTTGCACGACATGTGGTTTCAACAAGACGGTGCCACATGCCACACAGCACGCTTAACAATGGACTTATTGAGAGGCGAGTTCGGTGAACATTTTATTTCACGTTCGGGACCGGTCAATTGGCCGCCTATATCGTGCGATTTAACGTCTTTAGACTATTTTTTGTGCGGCTACGTTAAAGCTCATGTCTATACACACATGCCCGCTTCAATTGACGCATTGGAAGAAAACATTGAAGCATTTATTCGTGAGATACCGGCCGAAATGTTGGAAACAGAATGCCAACATTGGACTAAGCGGATGGACCATTTGAGGCGCAATCACGGTCAACATTTGCATGAAATAATCTTCAAACATTTAATTATATGGACCGTACTATCGATTCAAATAAAGATTTCATGCATTTTTCTGAATTTTATGAGTTTTTTTTACAACTTTTTTATAGCTCCCCTACAAGAAATGGATGACCGAAACTAATACACACGCACTATTTTTGTTTGTTTTTATTGTTACAAGTGGCGTTGCCACTCGTGTGCGTTTGTATACCAAATTAGGAATATTTTGCAAAGCCCAAATTTTATTAAACTTTTCTTCTTATTTTTATATATACTTAATAATATGTTGAATATATCTGTTAATACGTTTCATAAATTTTAATAATTATAAGAATTTAGCTAAATTTGTATTAATTATTTAAAAAAAAAGTGGTGGAATTTTGGGAATTGCTGTTGTTAAAAACATTTTAGGAAGAAATGTTTGTTAGTGGCAACGCTAATTACTCCAGGAATGAAATGCGTATGTAAGAGTGAAACAACGAATGTATGTTAGACAGTTTCATTTTTGAATGGAATGTGTAAAATATGTAAAAAATTCAAGATTAATTTTAAAAGCGAAAGGAATTTTATGAAATTGTGACGTGCGCCCATTATATTATTTAAAATAAATATAAAAAAAGTGAAATAAAAATTGACAGTGACAATAAAGAGTGATAAAAAATAATATTTGCCTTGACAGAAAGCAAGAATTGAGTGACAATAAAAATAACACAAATACCTATTAAAATATAAAAAAGTGACAATAAGATAGAAAATACCTATTAAGAAATTAAATTAAATAATAAAAGTATACTTTTTGTGATAAAAGATAACTATAAAAAAAAGACGTTTGCAAAATTGTCTATCATTGGAAAAAAAGACATTTGAGTCCAAAATTAAAATGTATAGAAGGTTAATAGAAAACGAAGATAGTGCACGAAGTGAAAGATCTAATATACAACCTGTTCCATCAATAAGCTAAAATTCTAATGGAGTGTAAAGTAGGCATAAAAAAAGCCCAAGAGTACCTCAGCCGCATGACAGGAGAGACTTCTGATCAAGGGCTTGATGAGACCGCCAGCATGCTCCCCTTGCGGACCACAACAGCAGTGCAAGAAATAGAGGAGAAGCTAGACTCCGATTACGCTCAGGCCATGGTAACAATCACAATATTTTATATATTTTACTTGCTCAAACAGTAATTCAACTTCTTTACAGAAGTCCTATATTCATAAAATTAAAGGTGTTTCTTTAGATGTTGGCAGTGTTATTAGTGCATCGTTTGCAGATGATTTGCTATATAAATATAATTGGGATGGAAGGTGGGGAAAACTTCCGTTGTCAAATCTCACGCTGCTAAATAAAATTGTAAGAGGTATGTACAGACATTAAATAATTTTAGTATTTGAATATTTAACATTTCTGTCTTTTTTTTTACTTCATATTTTAGATGTTTTTCAGAACCTAGGAGCCGGGGAGTATGAAAAAAGTATAAGAAAAGCGGTTGAACGTGCCCACCATAGGGTAAAGCAACAAAAATACATAAAAGAAAAAGGGGTTAATAAATAAAATGACGACAATTTTTTTAATTTAAACTAAAATAATCAATCTAAAAGAGAAAAAAAATCAAAAAATAAGCGTGACCAATAAATTGGTAAAAGTTTAGCTTTATTTTTAACACTTTTTATTGACTGAACTTTATTTGTAAGAAGGTGCTTGTTTAATGTAATTAAGTAACTGTTGAATGATGTTTGATCCAGCAAACGTTTTCGAATGCAAACAAAACATAATTAATTTAAAAAATTTAGTTAAAAAAAAAAAATATTTATTTATTTAAGTTATTTTGGAAACCAAAAAAATATTGAATTTTATTTTAAATAAAGACAAAAATTTGTATGAGAATTGAATGAGATGTTTTATTTTAATAGTGTTTTATTAAAACTAAAAAATACGTCAACAGTGACGAATATATGAATCAGTACTGACTAGTCAGCTGTGGCCGGTATATGCGTCAGTACTGACCAGTCAGCTGTGTCCGGTTTTTGAGCACTCAATAATCTTGAGCAACCTACATATAGTTGTCGATATGAAAAGCAATGAATGGGCGCCTAAATATATTCCAGCCAATGGACCATACGCATTCCGAAAAAGTACAAAAAGTACCAATTTGATCCATTTTTTACCCCTTAAAAAGTGCCGTATATTTTGTACTTTTTATACCAAATGCAACGAAGTACTAAAAGTACGAGCTTTGACTCATTTTATTCCCCCAGAAAGTACTCTGTACGTTAATTTAGGTTATGTTTTATATGAATACCAAATTTTTCGAAGAGATAAAAAGTAACAGTTTTATCCCAATTTAATCATTAAAAAATACCGTATATTTTGATCTCGACCATATGCAATCTGTATACCAAATTTATCCAAAAGAGAAAAAGTATCAAAAGTAAAACATTTTTCGTTTTAACCTCTTAAAATATACCCCACTTAAATCTGGACAATATCTCTAGCCAAATTTTTTGAAAATAAGAAAGTACCAAAACTAAAAGAGAAAAAGTGTTAAAAGTTGCCAAAAAAAGAAGCAACATTTCTTAAAAATATATATACAAGGTAGATCAAAAAAGACCTACCCCCACCCATGTTTTATTTTGTAACTAGCTTTTACCCGTGACGTCGTTCACTTTAAGATTTAAAGAAATGGGGTTATCCAGTAAAATATTTACAGAAAATTTATTTTGTTTTCTACGTCATTACTTATTTTATGTTAAAATATGTCTATAAACAACATTTTAAGATTTGTTATATTCCGCTAATATAATGGGTGATTTTTTAGCTATTATCTTTTTGGCAGCACTGGTTTAAACAGCTGACGCACGTTTCGTGTTTTGTTTCACTGTCAAACATCTTAAGTTTGGTCTATAATTTAACCATGAATCGTCTTACAAACGAACAACGCTTGCAAATTATTGAATTTTATTATCAAAATGCGTGCTCTGTTAAGAAAATTCATCGCGCGCTTCTTGTGTTCAGCGACGAAGCTCATTTTTGGCTCAATGGGTAAGTTAATAAGCCGAATTGTCGATTTTGGAGTGAAGATCAGCCAGAAGCATTGCTATTTATGCATCGAGAAAAAGTCACAGTTTGGTGCGGCTTATGGGCTGGTGGCATCATTGGACCGTTCCAAGATGATGCGAATCGTAACGTAACTGTGAATGGTGAGCGCTACCGTGAGATGATATCCAACTTTTTTTTGCCCAAAATGCAAGAGCTTGTTGACTTGCACGACATGTGGTTTCAACAAGACGGTGCCACATGCCACACAGCACGCTTAACAATGGACTTATTGAGAGGCGAGTTCGGTGAACATTTTATTTCACGTTCGGGACCGGTCAATTGGCCGCCTAGATCGTGCGATTTAACGTCTTTAGACTATTTTTTGTGCGGCTACGTTAAAGCTCATGTCTATACACACATGCCCGCTTCAATTGACGCATTGGAAGAAAACATTGAAGCATTTATTCGTGAGATACCGGCCGAAATGTTGGAAACAGAATGCCAACATTGGACTAAGCGGATGGACCATTTGAGGCGCAATCACGGTCAACATTTGCATGAAATAATCTTCAAGCATTTAATTATATGGACCGTACTATCGATTCAAATAAAGATTTCATGCATTTTTCTGAATTTTATGAGTTTTTTTTACAACTTTCCTATAGCTCCCCTACAAGAAATGGATGACCGAAACTAATACACACGCACTATTTTTGTTTGTTTTTATTGTTACAAGTGGCGTTGCCACTCGTGTGCGTTTGTATACCAAATTAGGAATATTTTGCAAAGCCCAAATTTTATTAATCTTTTCTTCTTATTTTTATATATACTTAATAATATGTTGAATATATCTGTTAATACGTTTCATAAATTTTAATAATTATAAGAATTTAGCTAAATTTGTATTAATTATTTAAAAAAAAAGTGGTGGAATTTTGGGAATTGCTGTTGTTAAAAACATTTTAGGAAGAAATGTTTGCTAGTGGCAACGCTAATTACTCCAGGAATGAAATGCGTATGTAAGAGTGAAACAACGAATGTATGTTAGACAGTTTCATTTTTGAATGGAATGTGTAAAATATGTAAAAAATTCAAGATTAATTTTAAAAGCGAAAGGAATTTTATGAAATTGTGACGTGCGCCCATTATATTATTTAAAATAAATATAAAAAAAGTGAAATAAAAATTGACAGTGACAATAAAGAGTGATAAAAAATAATATTTGCCTTGACAGAAAGCAAGAATTGAGTGACAATAAAAATAACACAAATACCTATTAAAATATAAAAAAGTGACAATAAGATAGAAAATACCTATTAAGAAATTAAATTAAATAATAAAAGTATACTTTTTGTGATAAAAGATAACTATGAAAAAAAGACGTTTGCAAAATTGTCTATCATTGGAAAAAAAGACATTTGAGTCCAAAATTAAAATGTATAGAAGGTTAATAGAAAACGAAGATAGTGCACGAAGTGAAAGATCTAATATACAACCTGTTCCATCAATAAGCTAAAATTCTAATGGAGTGTAAAGTAGGCATAAAAAAAGCCCAAGAGTACCTCAGCCGCATGACAGGAGAGACTTCTGATCAAGGGCTTGATGAGACCGCCAGCATGCTCCCCTTGCGGACCACAACAGCAGTGCAAGAAATAGAGGAGAAGCTAGACTCCGATTACGCTCAGGCCATGGTAACAATCACAATATTTTATATATTTTACTTGCTCAAACAGTAATTCAACTTCTTTACAGAAGTCCTATATTCATAAAATTAAAGGTGTTTCTTTAGATGTTGGCAGTGTTATTAGTGCATCGTTTGCAGATGATTTGCTATATAAATATAATTGGGATGGAAGGTGGGGAAAACTTCCGTTGTCAAATCTCACGCTGCTAAATAAAATTGTAAGAGGTATGTACAGACATTAAATAATTTTAGTCTTTGAATATTTAACATTTCTGTCTTTTTTTTTACTTCATATTTTAGATGTTTTTCAGAACCTAGGAGCCGGGGAGAATGAAAAAAGTATAAGAAAAGCGGTTGAACGTGCCCACCATAGGGTAAAGCAACAAAAATACATAAAAGAAAAAGGGGTTAATAAATAAAATGACGACAATTTTTTTAATTTAAACTAAAATAATCAATCTAAAAGAGAAAAAAAATCAAAAAATAAGCGTGACCAATAAATTGGTAAAAGTTTAGCTTTATTTTTAACACTTTTTATTGACTGAACTTTATTTGTAAGAAGGTGCTTGTTTAATGTAATTAAGAAACTGTTGAATAATGTTTGATCCAGCAAACGTTTTCGAATGCAAACAAAACATAATTAATTTAAAAAATTTAGTTAAAAAAAAAAAAATATTTATTTATTTAAGTTATTTTGGAAACCAAAAAAATATTGAATTTTATTTTAAATAAAGACAAAAATTTGTATGAGAATTGAATGAGATGTTTTATTTTAATAGTGTTTTATTAAAACTAAAAAATACGTCAACAGTGACGAATATATGAATCAGTACTGACTAGTCAGCTGTGGCCGGTATATGCGTCAGTACTGACCAGTCAGTACTGACTGGTCAGCTGTGTCCGTTATATGCATCAGTACTGACTAGTCAGCTGTGTCCGGTTTTTGAGCACTCAATAATCTTGAGCAACCTACATATAGTTGTCGATATGAAAAGCAATGAATGGGCGCCTAAATATATTCCAGCCAATGGACCATACGCATTCCGAAAAAGTACAAAAAGTACCAATTTGATCCATTTTTTACCCCTTAAAAAGTGCCGTATATTTTGTACTTTTTATACCAAATGCAACGAAGTACTAAAAGTACGAGCTTTGACTCATTTTATTCCCCCAGAAAGTACTCTGTACGTTAATTTAGGTTATGTTTTATATGAATACCAAATTTTTCGAAGAGATAAACAGTAACAGTTTTATCCCAATTTTATCCATTAAAAAATACCGTATATTTTGATCTCGACCATATGCAATCTGTATACCAAATTTATCCAAAAGAGAAAAAGTATCAAAAGTAAAACATTTTTCGTTTTAACCTCTTAAAATATACCCCACTTAAATCTGGACAATATCTCTAGCCAAATTTTTTGAAAATAAGAAAGTACCAAAACTAAAAGAGAAAAAGTGTTAAAAGTTGCCAAAAAAAGAAGCAACATTTCTTAAAAATATATATACAAGGTAGATCAAAAAAGACCTACCCCCACCCATGTTTTATTTTGTAACTAGCTTTTACCCGTGACGTCGTTCACTTTAAGATTTAAAGAAATGGGGTTATCCAGTAAAATATTTACAGAAAATTTATTTTGTTTTCTACGTCATTACTTATTTTATGTTTAAACATGTCTATAAACAACATTTTAAGATTTGTTATATTCCGCTAATATAATGGGTGGTTTTTTAGCTATTATCTTTTTGGCAGCACTGGTTTAAACAGCTGACGCACGTTTCGTGTTTTGTTTCACTGTCAAACATCTTCAGTTTGGTCTATAATTTAACCATGAATCGTCTTACAAACGAACAACGCTTGCAAATTATTGAATTTTATTATCAAAATGCGTGCTCTGTTAAGAAAATTCATCGCGCGCTTCTTGTGTTCAGCGACGGAGCTCATTTTTGGCTCAATGGGTAAGTTAATAAGCCGAATTGTCGATTTTGGAGTGAAGATCAGCCAGAAGCATTGCAAGAGCTATTTATGCATCGAGAAAAAGTCACAGTTTGGTGCGGTTTATGGGCTGGTGGCATCATTGGACCGTTCCAAGATGATGCGAATCGTAACGTAACTGTGAATGGTGAGCGCTACCGTGAGATGATATCCAACTTTTTTTTGCCCAAAATGCAAGAGCTTGTTGACTTGCACGACATGTGGTTTCAACAAGACGGTGCCACATGCCACACAGCACGCTTAGCAATGGACTTATTGAGAGGCGAGTTCGGTGAACATTTTATTTCACGTTCGGGACCGGTCAATTGGCCGCCTAGATCGTGCGATTTAACGTCTTTAGACTATTTTTTGTGCGGCTACGTTAAAGCTCATGTCTATACACACATGCCCGCTTCAATTGACGCATTGGAAGAAAACATTGAAGCATTTATTCGTGAGATACCGGCCGAAATGTTGGAAACAGAATGCCAACATTGGACTAAGCGGATGGACCATTTGAGGCGCAATCACGGTCAACATTTGCATGAAATAATCTTCAAACATTTAATTATATGGACCGTACTATCGATTCAAATAAAGATTTCATGCATTTTTCTGAATTTTATGAGTTTTTTTTACAACTTTCCTATAGCTCCCCTACAAGAAATGGATGACCGAAACTAATACACACGCACTATTTTTGTTTGTTTTTATTGTTACAAGTGGCGTTGCCACTCGTGTGCGTTTGTATACCAAATTAAGAATATTTTGCAAAGCCCAAATTTTATTAATCTTTTCTTCTTATTTTTATATATACTTAATAATATGTTGAATATATCTGTTAATACGTTTCATAAATTTTAATAATTATAAGAATTTAGCTAAATTTGTATTAATTATTTAAAAAAAAAGTGGTGGAATTTTGGGAATTGCTGTTGTTAAAAACATTTTAGGAAGAAATGTTTGCTAGTGGCAACGCTAATTACTCCAGGAATGAAATGCGTATGTAAGAGTGAAACAACGAATGTATGTTAGACAGTTTCATTTTTGAATGGAATGTGTAAAATATGTAAAAAATTCAAGATTAATTTTAAAAGCGAAAGGAATTTTATGAAATTGTGACGTGCGCCCATTATATTATTTAAAATAAATATAAAAAAAGTGAAATAAAAATTGACAGTGACAATAAAGAGTGATAAAAAATAATATTTGCCTTGACAGAAAGCAAGAATTGAGTGACAATAAAAATAACACAAATACCTATTAAAATATAAAAAAGTGACAATAAGATAGAAAATACCTATTAAGAAATTAAATTAAATAATAAAAGTATACTTTTTGTGATAAAAGATAACTATGAAAAAAAGACGTTTGCAAAATTGTCTATCATTGGAAAAAAAGACATTTGAGTCCAAAATTAAAATGTATAGAAGGTTAATAGAAAACGAAGATAGTGCACGAAGTGAAAGATCTAATATACAACCTGTTCCATCAATAAGCTAAAATTCTAATGGAGTGTAAAGTAGGCATAAAAAAAGCCCAAGAGTACCTCAGCCGCATGACAGGAGAGACTTCTGTTCAAGGGCTTGATGAGACCGCCAGCATGCTCCCCTTGCGGACCACAACAGCAGTGCAAGAAATAGAGGAGAAGCTAGACTCCGATTACGCTCAGGCCATGGTAACAATCACAATATTTTATATATTTTACTTGCTCAAACAGTAATTCAACTTCTTTACAGAAGTCCTATATTCATAAAATTAAAGGTGTTTCTTTAGATGTTGGCAGTGTTATTAGTGCATCGTTTGCAGATGATTTGCTATATAAATATAATTGGGATGGAAGGTGGGGAAAACTTCCGTTGTCAAATCTCACGCTGTTAAATAAAATTGTAAGAGGTATGTACAGACATTAAATAATTTTAGTCTTTGAATATTTAACATTTCTGTCTTTTTTTTTACTTCATATTTTAGATGTTTTTCAGAACCTAGGAGCCGGGGAGTATGAAAAAAGTATAAGAAAAGCGGTTGAACGTGCCCACCATAGGGTAAAGCAACAAAAATACATAAAAGAAAAAGGGGTTAATAAATAAAATGACGACAATTTTTTTAATTTAAACTAAAATAATCAATCTAAAAGAGAAAAAAAATCAAAAAATAAGCGTGACCAATAAATTGGTAAAAGTTTAGCTTTATTTTTAACACTTTTTATTGACTGAACTTTATTTGTAAGAAGGTGCTTGTTTAATGTAATTAAGAAACTGTTGAATGATGTTTGATCCAGCAAACGTTTTCGAATGCAAACAAAACATAATTAATTTAAAAAATTTAGTTAAAAAAAAAAATATTTATTTATTTAAGTTATTTTGGAAACCAAAAAAATATTGAATTTTATTTTAAATAAAGACAAAAATTTGTATGAGAATTGAATGAGATGTTTTATTTTAATAGTGTTTTATTAAAACTAAAAAATACGTCAACAGTGACGAATATATGAATCAGTACTGACTAGTCTGCTGTGGCCGGTATATGCGTCAGTACTGACCAGTCAGTACTGACTGGTCAGCTGTGTTACTTTTTATACCAAATGCAACGAAGTACTAAAAGTACGAGCTTTGACTCATTTTATTCCCCCAGAAAGTACTCTGTACGTTAATTTAGGTTATGTTTTATATGAATACCAAATTTTTCGAAGAGATAAAAAGTAACAGTTTTATCCCAATTTTATCCATTAAAAAATACCGTATATTTTGATCTCGACCATATGCAATCTGTATACCAAATTTATCCAAAAGAGAAAAAGTATCAAAAGTAAAACATTTTTCGTTTTAACCTCTTAAAATATACCCCACTTAAATCTGGACAATATCTCTAGCCAAATTTTTTGAAAATAAGAAAGTACCAAAACTAAAAGAGAAAAAGTGTTAAAAGTTGCCAAAAAAAGAAGCAACATTTCTTAAAAATATATATACAAGGTAGATCAAAAAAGACCTACCCCCACCCATGTTTTATTTTGTAACTAGCTTTTACCCGTGACGTCGTTCACTTTAAGATTTAAAGAAATGGGGTTATCCAGTAAAATATTTACAGAAAATTTATTTTGTTTTCTACGTCATTACTTATTTTATGTTAAAATATGTCTATAAACAACATTTTAAGATTTGTTATATTCCGCTAATATAATGGGTGATTTTTTAGCTATTATCTTTTTGGCAGCACTGGTTTAAACAGCTGACGCACGTTTCGTGTTTTGTTTCACTGTCAAACATCTTCAGTTTGGTCTATAATTTAACCATGAATCGTCTTACAAACGAACAACGCTTGCAAATTATTGAATTTTATTATCAAAATGCGTGCTCTGTTAAGAAAATTCATCGCGCGCTTCTTGTGTTCAGCGACGAAGCTCATTTTTGGCTCAATGGGTAAGTTAATAAGCCGAATTGTCGATTTTGGAGTGAAGATCAGCCAGAAGCATTGCAAGAGCTATTTATGCATCGAGAAAAAGTCACAGTTTGGTGCGGTTTATGGGCTGGTGGCATCATTGGACCGTTCCAAGATGATGCGAATCGTAACGTAACTGTGAATGGTGAGCGCTACCGTGAGATGATATCCAACTTTTTTTTGCCCAAAATGCAAGAGCTTGTTGACTTGCACGACATGTGGTTTCAACAAGACGGTGCCACATGCCACACAGCACGCTTAACAATGGACTTATTGAGAGGCGAGTTCGGTGAACATTTTATTTCACGTTCGGGACCGGTCAATTGGCCGCCTAGATCGTGCGATTTAACGTCTTTAGACTATTTTTTGTGCGGCTACGTTAAAGCTCATGTCTATACACACATGCCCGCTTCAATTGACGCATTGGAAGAAAACATTGAAGCATTTATTCGTGAGATACCGGCCGAAATGTTGGAAACAGAATGCCAACATTGGACTAAGCGGATGGACCATTTGAGGCGCAATCACGGTCAACATTTGCATGAAATAATCTTCAAACATTTAATTATATGGACCGTACTATCGATTCAAATAAAGATTTCATGCATTTTTCTGAATTTTATGAGTTTTTTTTACAACTTTCCTATAGCTCCCCTACAAGAAATGGATGACCGAAACTAATACACACGCACTATTTTTGTTTGTTTTTATTGTTACAAGTGGCGTTGCCACTCGTGTGCGTTTGTATACCAAATTAGGAATATTTTGCAAAGCCCAAATTTTATTAATCTTTTCTTCTTATTTTTATATATACTTAATAATATGTTGAATATATCTGTTAATACGTTTCATAAATTTTAATAATTATAAGAATTTAGCTAAATTTGTATTAATTATTTAAAAAAAAAGTGGTGGAATTTTGGGAATTGCTGTTGTTAAAAACATTTTAGGAAGAAATGTTTGCTAGTGGCAACGCTAATTACTCCAGGAATGAAATGCGTATGTAAGAGTGAAACAACGAATGTATGTTAGACAGTTTAATTTTTGAATGGAATGTGTAAAATATGTAAAAAATTCAAGATTAATTTTAAAAGCGAAAGGAATTTTATGAAATTGTGACGTGCGCCCATTATATTATTTAAAATAAATATAAAAAAAGTGAAATAAAAATTGACAGTGACAATAAAGAGTGATAAAAAATAATATTTGCCTTGACAGAAAGCAAGAATTGAGTGACAATAAAAATAACACAAATACCTATTAAAATATAAAAAAGTGACAATAAGATAGAAAATACCTATTAAGAAATTAAATTAAATAATAAAAGTATACTTTTTGTGATAAAAGATAACTATGAAAAAAAGACGTTTGCAAAATTGTCTATCATTGGAAAAAAAGACATTTGAGTCCAAAATTAAAATGTATAGAAGGTTAATAGAAAACGAAGATAGTGCACGAAGTGAAAGATCTAATATACAACCTGTTCCATCAATAAGCTAAAATTCTAATGGAGTGTAAAGTAGGCATAAAAAAAGCCCAAGAGTACCTCAGCCGCATGACAGGAGAGACTTCTGATCAAGGGCTTGATGAGACCGCCAGCATGCTCCCCTTGCGGACCACAACAGCAGTGCAAGAAATAGAGGAGAAGCTAGACTCCGATTACGCTCAGGCCATGGTAACAATCACAATATTTTATATATATTACTTGCTCAAACAGTAATTCAACTTCTTTACAGAAGTCCTATATTCATAAAATTAAAGGTGTTTCTTTAGATGTTGGCAGTGTTATTAGTGCATCGTTTGCAGATGATTTGCTATATAAATATAATTGGGATGGAAGGTGGGGAAAACTTCCGTTGTCAAATCTCACGCTGCTAAATAAAATTGTAAGAGGTATGTACAGACATTAAATAATTTTAGTCTTTGAATATTTAACATTTCTGTCTTTTTTTTTACTTCATATTTTAGATGTTTTTCAGAACCTAGGAGCCGGGGAGTATGAAAAAAGTATAAGAAAAGCTGTTGAACGTGCCCACCATAGGGTAAAGCAACAAAAATACATAAAAGAAAAAGGGGTTAATAAATAAAATGACGACAATTTTTTTAATTTAAACTAAAATAATCAATCTAAAAGAGAAAAAAAATCAAAAAATAAGCGTGACCAATAAATTGGTAAAAGTTTAGCTTTATTTTTAACACTTTTTATTGACTGAACTTTATTTGTAAGAAGGTGCTTGTTTAATGTAATTAAGAAACTGTTGAATGATGTTTGATCCAGCAAACGTTTTCGAATGCAAACAAAACATAATTAATTTAAAAAATTTAGTTAAAAAAAAAAAATATTTATTTATTTAAGTTATTTTGGAAACCAAAAAAATATTGAATTTTATTTTAAATAAAGACAAAAATTTGTATGAGAATTGAATGAGATGTTTTATTTTAATAGTGTTTTATTAAAACTAAAAAATACGTCAACAGTGACGAATATATGAATCAGTACTGACTAGTCAGCTGTGGCCGGTATATGCGTCAGTACTGACCAGTCAGTACTGACTGGTCAGCTGTGTCCGTTATATGCATCAGTACTGACTAGTCAGCTGTGTCCGGTTTTTGAGCACTCAATAATCTTGAGCAACCTACATATAGTTGTCGATATGAAAAGCAATGAATGGGCGCCTAAATATATTCCAGCCAATGGACCATACGCATTCCGAAAAAGTACAAAAAGTACCAATTTGATCCATTTTTTACCCCTTAAAAAGTGCCGTATATTTTGTACTTTTTATACCAAATGCAACGAAGTACTAAAAGTACGAGCTTTGACTCATTTTATTCCCCCAGAAAGTACTCTGTACGTTAATTTAGGTTATGTTTTATATGAATACCAAATTTTTCGAAGAGATAAAAAGTAACAGTTTTATCCCAATTTTATCCATTAAAAAATACCGTATATTTTGATCTCGACCATATGCAATCTGTATACCAAATTTATCCAAAAGAGAAAAAGTATCAAAAGTAAAACATTTTTCGTTTTAACCTCTTAAAATATACCCCACTTAAATCTGGACAATATCTCTAGCCAAATTTTTTGAAAATAAGAAAGTACCAAAACTAAAAGAGAAAAAGTGTTAAAAGTTGCCAAAAAAAGAAGCAACATTTCTTAAAAATATATATACAAGGTAGATCAAAAAAGACCTACCCCCACCCATGTTTTATTTTGTAACTAGCTTTTACCCGTGACGTCGTTCACTTTAAGATTTAAAGAAATGGGGTTATCCAGTAAAATATTTACAGAAAATTTATTTTGTTTTCTACGTCATTACTTATTTTATGTTAAAATATGTCTATAAACAACATTTTAAGATTTGTTATATTCCGCTAATATAATGGGTGATTTTTTAGCTATTATCTTTTTGGCAGCACTGGTTTAAACAGCTGACGCACGTTTCGTGTTTTGTTTCACTGTCAAACATCTTCAGTTTGGTCTATAATTTAACCATGAATCGTCTTACAAACGAACAACGCTTGCAAATTATTGAATTTTATTATCAAAATGCGTGCTCTGTTAAGAAAATTCATCGCGCGCTTCTTGTGTTCAGCGACGAAGCTCATTTTTGGCTCAATGGGTAAGTTAATAAGCCGAATTGTCGATTTTGGAGTGAAGATCAGCCAGAAGCATTGCAAGAGCTATTTATGCATCGAGAAAAAGTCACAGTTTGGTGCGGTTTATGGGCTGGTGGCATCATTGGACCGTTCCAAGATGATGCGAATCGTAACGTAACTGTGAATGGTGAGCGCTACCGTGAGATGATATCCAACTTTTTTTTGCCCAAAATGCAAGAGCTTGTTGACTTGCACGACATGGGGTTTCAACAAGACGGTGCCACATGCCACACAGCACGCTTAACAATGGACTTATTGAGAGGCGAGTTCGGTGAACATTTTATTTCACGTTCGGGACCGGTCAATTGGCCGCCTAGATCGTGCGATTTAACGTCTTTAGACTATTTTTTGTGCGGCTACGTTAAAGCTCATGTCTATACACACATGCCCGCTTCAATTGACGCATTGGAAGAAAACATTGAAGCATTTATTCGTGAGATACCGGCCGAAATGTTGGAAACAGAATGCCAACATTGGACTAAGCGGATGGACCATTTGAGGCGCAATCACGGTCAACATTTGCATGAAATAATCTTCAAACATTTAATTATATGGACCGTACTATCGATTCAAATAAAGATTTCATGCATTTTTCTGAATTTTATGAGTTTTTTTTACAACTTTCCTATAGCTCCCCTACAAGAAATGGATGACCGAAACTAATACACACGCACTATTTTTGTTTGTTTTTATTGTTACAAGTGGCGTTGCCACTCGTGTGCGTTTGTATACCAAATTAGGAATATTTTGCAAAGCCCAAATTTTATTAATCTTTTCTTCTTATTTTTATATATACTTAATAATATGTTGAATATATCTGTTAATACGTTTCATAAATTTTAATAATTATAAGAATTTAGCTAAATTTGTATTAATTATTTAAAAAAAAAGTGGTGGAATTTTGGGAATTGCTGTTGTTAAAAACATTTTAGGAAGAAATGTTTGCTAGTGGCAACGCTAATTACTCCAGGAATGAAATGCGTATGTAAGAGTGAAACAACGAATGTATGTTAGACAGTTTCATTTTTGAATGGAATGTGTAAAATATGTAAAAAATTCAAGATTAATTTTAAAAGCGAAAGGAATTTTATGAAATTGTGACGTGCGCCCATTATATTATTTAAAATAAATATAAAAAAAGTGAAATAAAAATTGACAGTGACAATAAAGAGTGATAAAAAATAATATTTGCCTTGACAGAAAGCAAGAATTGAGTGACAATAAAAATAACACAAATACCTATTAAAATATAAAAAAGTGACAATAAGATAGAAAATACCTATTAAGAAATTAAATTAAATAATAAAAGTATACTTTTTGTGATAAAAGATAACTATGAAAAAAAGACGTTTGCAAAATTGTCTATCATTGGAAAAAAAGACATTTGAGTCCAAAATTAAAATGTATAGAAGGTTAATAGAAAACGAAGATAGTGCACGAAGTGAAAGATCTAATATACAACCTGTTCCATCAATAAGCTAAAATTCTAATGGAGTGTAAAGTAGGCATAAAAAAAGCCCAAGAGTACCTCAGCCGCATGACAGGAGAGACTTCTGATCAAGGGCTTGATGAGACCGCCAGCATGCTCCCCTTGCGGACCACAACAGCAGTGCAAGAAATAGAGGAGAAGCTAGACTCCGATTACGCTCAGGCCATGGTAACAATCACAATATTTTATATATTTTACTTGCTCAAACAGTAATTCAACTTCTTTACAGAAGTCCTATATTCATAAAATTAAAGGTGTTTCTTTAGATGTTGGCAGTGTTATTAGTGCATCGTTTGCAGATGATTTGCTATATAAATATAATTGGGATGGAAGGTGGGGAAAACTTCCGTTGTCAAATCTCACGCTGCTAAATAAAATTGTAAGAGGTATGTACAGACATTAAATAATTTTAGTCTTTGAATATTTAACATTTCTGTCTTTTTTTTTACTTCATATTTTAGATTTTTTTCAGAACCTAGGAGCCGGGGAGTATGAAAAAAGTATAAGAAAAGCGGTTGAACGTGCCCACCATAGGGTAAAGCAACAAAAATACATAAAAGAAAAAGGGGTTAATAAATAAAATGACGACAATTTTTTTAATTTAAACTAAAATAATCAATCTAAAAGAGAAAAAAAATCAAAAAATAAGCGTGACCAATAAATTGGTAAAAGTTTAGCTTTATTTTTAACACTTTTTATTGACTGAACTTTATTTGTAAGAAGGTGCTTGTTTAATGTAATTAAGAAACTGTTGAATGATGTTTGATCCAGCAAACGTTTTCGAATGCAAACAAAACATAATTAATTTAAAAAATTTAGTTAAAAAAAAAAAATATTTATTTATTTAAGTTATTTTGGAAACCAAAAAAATATTGAATTTTATTTTAAATAAAGACAAAAATTTGTATGAGAATTGAATGAGATGTTTTATTTTAATAGTGTTTTATTAAAACTAAAAAATACGTCAACAGTGACGAATATATGAATCAGTACTGACTAGTCAGCTGTGGCCGGTATATGCGTCAGTACTGACCAGTCAGTACTGACTGGTCAGCTGTGTCCGTTATATGCATCAGTACTGACTAGTCAGCTGTGTCCGGTTTTTGAGCACTCAATAATCTTGAGCAACCTACATATAGTTGTCGATATGAAAAGCAATGAATGGGCGCCTAAATATATTCCAGCCAATGGACCATACGCATTCCGAAAAAGTACAAAAAGTACCAATTTGATCCATTTTTTACCCCTTAAAAAGTGCCGTATATTTTGTACTTTTTATACCAAATGCAACGAAGTACTAAAAGTACGAGCTTTGACTCATTTTATTCCCCCAGAAAGTACTCTGTACGTTAATTTAGGTTATGTTTTATATGAATACCAAATTTTTCGAAGAGATAAAAAGTAACAGTTTTATCCCAATTTTATCCATTAAAAAATACCGTATATTTTGATCTCGACCATATGCAATCTGTATACCAAATTTATCCAAAAGAGAAAAAGTAT
The DNA here is from genome assembly GCA_930367215.1 of Pollenia angustigena. Classification (NCBI taxonomy): domain Eukaryota; kingdom Metazoa; phylum Arthropoda; class Insecta; order Diptera; family Polleniidae; genus Pollenia; species Pollenia angustigena. The sequence continues at coordinate 185,266,699 of OV884056.1, forward strand.
CAAAAGTAAAACATTTTTCGTTTTAACCTCTTAAAATATACCCCACTTAAATCTGGACAATATCTCTAGCCAAATTTTTTGAAAATAAGAAAGTACCAAAACTAAAAGAGAAAAAGTGTTAAAAGTTGCCAAAAAAAGAAGCAACATTTCTTAAAAATATATATACAAGGTAGATCAAAAAAGACCTACCCCCACCCATGTTTTATTTTGTAACTAGCTTTTACCCGTGACGTCGTTCACTTTAAGATTTAAAGAAATGGGGTTATCCAGTAAAATATTTACAGAAAATTTATTTTGTTTTCTACGTCATTACTTATTTTATGTTAAAATATGTCTATAAACAACATTTTAAGATTTGTTATATTCCGCTAATATAATGGGTGATTTTTTAGCTATTATCTTTTTGGCAGCACTGGTTTAAACAGCTGACGCACGTTTCGTGTTTTGTTTCACTGTCAAACATCTTCAGTTTGGTCTATAATTTAACCATGAATCGTCTTACAAACGAACAACGCTTGCAAATTATTGAATTTTATTATCAAAATGCGTGCTCTGTTAAGAAAATTCATCGCGCGCTTCTTGTGTTCAGCGACGAAGCTCATTTTTGGCTCAATGGGTAAGTTAATAAGCCGAATTGTCGATTTTGGAGTGAAGATCAGCCAGAAGCATTGCAAGAGCTATTTATGCATCGAGAAAAAGTCACAGTTTGGTGCGGTTTATGGGCTGGTGGCATCATTGGACCGTTCCAAGATGATGCGAATCGTAACGTAACTGTGAATGGTGAGCGCTACCGTGAGATGATATCCAACTTTTTTTTGCCCAAAATGCAAGAGCTTGTTGACTTGCACGACATGGGGTTTCAACAAGACGGTGCCACATGCCACACAGCACGCTTAACAATGGACTTATTGAGAGGCGAGTTCGGTGAACATTTTATTTCACGTTCGGGACCGGTCAATTGGCCGCCTAGATCGTGCGATTTAACGTCTTTAGACTATTTTTTGTGCGGCTACGTTAAAGCTCATGTCTATACACACATGCCCGCTTCAATTGACGCATTGGAAGAAAACATTGAAGCATTTATTCGTGAGATACCGGCCGAAATGTTGGAAACAGAATGCCAACATTGGACTAAGCGGATGGACCATTTGAGGCGCAATCACGGTCAACATTTGCATGAAATAATCTTCAAACATTTAATTATATGGACCGTACTATCGATTCAAATAAAGATTTCATGCATTTTTCTGAATTTTATGAGTTTTTTTTACAACTTTCCTATAGCTCCCCTACAAGAAATGGATGACCGAAACTAATACACACGCACTATTTTTGTTTGTTTTTATTGTTACAAGTGGCGTTGCCACTCGTGTGCGTTTGTATACCAAATTAGGAATATTTTGCAAAGCCCAAATTTTATTAATCTTTTCTTCTTATTTTTATATATACTTAATAATATGTTGAATATATCTGTTAATACGTTTCATAAATTTTAATAATTATAAGAATTTAGCTAAATTTGTATTAATTATTTAAAAAAAAAGTGGTGGAATTTTGGGAATTGCTGTTGTTAAAAACATTTTAGGAAGAAATGTTTGCTAGTGGCAACGCTAATTACTCCAGGAATGAAATGCGTATGTAAGAGTGAAACAACGAATGTATGTTAGACAGTTTCATTTTTGAATGGAATGTGTAAAATATGTAAAAAATTCAAGATTAATTTTAAAAGCGAAAGGAATTTTATGAAATTGTGACGTGCGCCCATTATATTATTTAAAATAAATATAAAAAAAGTGAAATAAAAATTGACAGTGACAATAAAGAGTGATAAAAAATAATATTTGCCTTGACAGAAAGCAAGAATTGAGTGACAATAAAAATAACACAAATACCTATTAAAATATAAAAAAGTGACAATAAGATAGAAAATACCTATTAAGAAATTAAATTAAATAATAAAAGTATACTTTTTGTGATAAAAGATAACTATGAAAAAAAGACGTTTGCAAAATTGTCTATCATTGGAAAAAAAGACATTTGAGTCCAAAATTAAAATGTATAGAAGGTTAATAGAAAACGAAGATAGTGCACGAAGTGAAAGATCTAATATACAACCTGTTCCATCAATAAGCTAAAATTCTAATGGAGTGTAAAGTAGGCATAAAAAAAGCCCAAGAGTACCTCAGCCGCATGACAGGAGAGACTTCTGATCAAGGGCTTGATGAGACCGCCAGCATGCTCCCCTTGCGGACCACAACAGCAGTGCAAGAAATAGAGGAGAAGCTAGACTCCGATTACGCTCAGGCCATGGTAACAATCACAATATTTTATATATTTTACTTGCTCAAACAGTAATTCAACTTCTTTACAGAAGTCCTATATTCATAAAATTAAAGGTGTTTCTTTAGATGTTGGCAGTGTTATTAGTGCATCGTTTGCAGATGATTTGCTATATAAATATAATTGGGATGGAAGGTGGGGAAAACTTCCGTTGTCAAATCTCACGCTGCTAAATAAAATTGTAAGAGGTATGTACAGACATTAAATAATTTTAGTCTTTGAATATTTAACATTTCTGTCTTTTTTTTTACTTCATATTTTAGATTTTTTTCAGAACCTAGGAGCCGGGGAGTATGAAAAAAGTATAAGAAAAGCGGTTGAACGTGCCCACCATAGGGTAAAGCAACAAAAATACATAAAAGAAAAAGGGGTTAATAAATAAAATGACGACAATTTTTTTAATTTAAACTAAAATAATCAATCTAAAAGAGAAAAAAAATCAAAAAATAAGCGTGACCAATAAATTGGTAAAAGTTTAGCTTTATTTTTAACACTTTTTATTGACTGAACTTTATTTGTAAGAAGGTGCTTGTTTAATGTAATTAAGAAACTGTTGAATGATGTTTGATCCAGCAAACGTTTTCGAATGCAAACAAAACATAATTAATTTAAAAAATTTAGTTAAAAAAAAAAAATATTTATTTATTTAAGTTATTTTGGAAACCAAAAAAATATTGAATTTTATTTTAAATAAAGACAAAAATTTGTATGAGAATTGAATGAGATGTTTTATTTTAATAGTGTTTTATTAAAACTAAAAAATACGTCAACAGTGACGAATATATGAATCAGTACTGACTAGTCAGCTGTGGCCGGTATATGCGTCAGTACTGACCAGTCAGTACTGACTGGTCAGCTGTGTCCGTTATATGCATCAGTACTGACTAGTCAGCTGTGTCCGGTTTTTGAGCACTCAATAATCTTGAGCAACCTACATATAGTTGTCGATATGAAAAGCAATGAATGGGCGCCTAAATATATTCCAGCCAATGGACCATACGCATTCCGAAAAAGTACAAAAAGTACCAATTTGATCCATTTTTTACCCCTTAAAAAGTGCCGTATATTTTGTACTTTTTATACCAAATGCAACGAAGTACTAAAAGTACGAGCTTTGACTCATTTTATTCCCCCAGAAAGTACTCTGTACGTTAATTTAGGTTATGTTTTATATGAATACCAAATTTTTCGAAGAGATAAAAAGTAACAGTTTTATCCCAATTTTATCCATTAAAAAATACCGTATATTTTGATCTCGACCATATGCAATCTGTATACCAAATTTATCCAAAAGAGAAAAAGTATCAAAAGTAAAACATTTTTCGTTTTAACCTCTTAAAATATACCCCACTTAAATCTGGACAATATCTCTAGCCAAATTTTTTGAAAATAAGAAAGTACCAAAACTAAAAGAGAAAAAGTGTTAAAAGTTGCCAAAAAAAGAAGCAACATTTCTTAAAAATATATATACAAGGTAGATCAAAAAAGACCTACCCCCACCCATGTTTTATTTTGTAACTAGCATTTACCCGTGACGTCGTTCACTTTAAGATTTAAAGAAATGGGGTTATCCAGTAAAATATTTACAGAAAATTTATTTTGTTTTCTACGTCATTACTTATTTTATGTTAAAATATGTCTATAAACAACATTTTAAGATTTGTTATATTCCGCTAATATAATGGGTGATTTTTTAGCTATTATCTTTTTGGCAGCACTGGTTTAAACAGCTGACGCACGTTTCGTGTTTTGTTTCACTGTCAAACATCTTCAGTTTGGTCTATAATTTAACCATGAATCGTCTTACAAACGAACAACGCTTGCAAATTATTGAATTTTATTATCAAAATGCGTGCTCTGTTAAGAAAATTCATCGTGCGCTTCTTGTGTTCAGCGACGAAGCTCATTTTTGGCTCAATGGGTAAGTTAATAAGCCGAATTGTCGATTTTGGAGTGAAGATCAGCCAGAAGCATTGCAAGAGCTATTTATGCATCGAGAAAAAGTCACAGTTTGGTGCGGTTTATGGGCTGGTGGCATCATTGGACCGTTCCAAGATGATGCGAATCGTAACGTAACTGTGAATGGTGAGCGCTACTGTGAGATGATATCCAACTTTTTTTTGCCCAAAATGCAAGAGCTTGTTGACTTGCACGACATGTGGTTTCAACAAGACGGTGCCACATGCCACACAGCACGCTTAACAATGGACTTATTGAGAGGCGAGTTCGGTGAACATTTTATTTCACGTTCGGGACCGGTCAATTGGCCGCCTAGATCGTGCGATTTAACGTCTTTAGACTATTTTTTGTGCGGCTACGTTAAAGCTCATGTCTATACACACATGCCCGCTTCAATTGACGCATTGGAAGAAAACATTGAAGCATTTATTCGTGAGATACCGGCCGAAATGTTGGAAACAGAATGCCAACATTGGACTAAGCGGATGGACCATTTGAGGCGCAATCACGGTCAACATTTGCATGAAATAATCTTCAAACATTTAATTATATGGACCGTACTATCGATTCAAATAAAGATTTCATGCATTTTTCTGAATTTTATGAGTTTTTTTTACAACTTTCCTATAGCTCCCCTACAAGAAATGGATGACCGAAACTAATACACACGCACTATTTTTGTTTGTTTTTATTGTTACAAGTGGCGTTGCCAGTCGTGTGCGTTTGTATACCAAATTAGGAATATTTTGCAAAGCCCAAATTTTATTAATCTTTTCTTCTTATTTTTATATATACTTAATAATATGTTGAATATATCTGTTAATACGTTTCATAAATTTTAATAATTATAAGAATTTAGCTAAATTTGTATTAATTATTTAAAAAAAAAGTGGTGGAATTTTGGGAATTGCTGTTGTTAAAAACATTTTAGGAAGAAATGTTTGCTAGTGGCAACGCTAATTACTCCAGGAATGAAATGCGTATGTAAGAGTGAAACAACGAATGTATGTTAGACAGTTTCATTTTTGAATGGAATGTGTAAAATATGTAAAAAATTCAAGATTAATTTTAAAAGCGAAAGGAATTTTATGAAATTGTGACGTGCGCCCATTATATTATTTAAAATAAATATAAAAAAAGTGAAATAAAAATTGACAGTGGCAATAAAGAGTGATAAAAAATAATATTTGCCTTGACAGAAAGCAAGAATTGAGTGACAATAAAAATAACACAAATACCTATTAAAATATAAAAAGTGACAATAAGATAGAAAATACCTATTAAGAAATTAAATTAAATAATAAAAGTATACTTTTTGTGATAAAAGATAACTATGAAAAAAAGACGTTTGCAAAATTGTCTATCATTGGAAAAAAAGACATTTGAGTCCAAAATTAAAATGTATAGAAGGTTAATAGAAAACGAAGATAGTGCACGAAGTGAAAGATCTAATAAACAACCTGTTCCATCAATAAGCTAAAATTCTAATGGAGTGTAAAGTAGGCATAAAAAAAGCCCAAGAGTACCTCAGCCGCATGACAGGAGAGACTTCTGATCAAGGGCTTGATGAGACCGCCAGCATGCTCCCCTTGCGGACCACAACAGCAGTGCAAGAAATAGAGGAGAAGCTAGACTCCGATTACGCTCAGGCCATGGTAACAATCACAATATTTTATATATTTTACTTGCTCAAACAGTAATTCAACTTCTTTACAGAAGTCCTATATTCATAAAATTAAAGGTGTTTCTTTAGATGTTGGCAGTGTTATTAGTGCATCGTTTGCAGATGATTTGCTATATAAATATAATTGGGATGGAAGGTGGGGAAAACTTCCGTTGTCAAATCTCACGCTGCTAAATAAAATTGTAAGAGGTATGTACAGACATTAAATAATTTTAGTCTTTGAATATTTAACATTTCTGTCTTTTTTTTTACTTCATATTTTAGATGTTTTTCAGAACCTAGGAGCCGGGGAGTATGAAAAAAGTATAAGAAAAGCTGTTGAACGTGCCCACCATAGGGTAAAGCAACAAAAATACATAAAAGAAAAAGGGGTTAATAAATAAAATGACGACAATTTTTTTAATTTAAACTAAAATAATCAATCTAAAAGAGAAAAAAATCAAAAAATAAGCGTGACCAATAAATTGGTAAAAGTTTAGCTTTATTTTTAACACTTTTTATTGACTGAACTTTATTTGTAAGAAGGTGCTTGTTTAATGTAATTAAGAAACTGTTGAATGATGTTGGATCCAGCAAACGTTTTCGAATGCAAACAAAACATAATTAATTTAAAAAATTTAGTTAAAAAAAAAAATATTTATTTATTTAAGTTATTTTGGAAACCAAAAAAATATTGAATTTTATTTTAAATAAAGACAAAAATTTGTATGAGAATTGAATGAGATGTTTTATTTTAATAGTGTTTTATTAAAACTAAAAAATACGTCAACAGTGACGAATATATGAATCAGTACTGACTAGTCAGCTGTGGCCGGTATATGCGTCAGTACTGACCAGTCAGTACTGACTGGTCAGCTGTGTCCGTTATATGCATCAGTACTGACTAGTCAGCTGTGTCCGGTTTTTGAGCACTCAATAATCTTGAGCAACCTACATATAGTTGTCGATATGAAAAGCAATGAATGGGCGCCTAAATATATTCCAGCCAATGGACCATACGCATTCCGAAAAAGTACAAAAAGTACCAATTTGATCCATTTTTTACCCCTTAAAAAGTGCCGTATATTTTGTACTTTTTATACCAAATGCAACGAAGTACTAAAAGTACGAGCTTTGACTCATTTTATTCCCCCAGAAAGTACTCTGTACGTTAATTTAGGTTATGTTTTATATGAATACCAAATTTTTCGAAGAGATAAAAAGTAACAGTTTTATCCCAATTTTATCCATTAAAAAATACCGTATATTTTGATCTCGACCATATGCAATCTGTATACCAAATTTATCCAAAAGAGAAAAAGTATCAAAAGTAAAACATTTTTCGTTTTAACCTCTTAAAATATACCCCACTTAAATCTGGACAATATCTCTAGCCAAATTTTTTGAAAATAAGAAAGTACCAAAACTAAAAGAGAAAAAGTGTTAAAAGTTGCCAAAAAAAGAAGCAACATTTCTTAAAAATATATATACAAGGTAGATCAAAAAAGACCTACCCCCACCCATGTTTTATTTTGTAACTAGCTTTTACCCGTGACGTCGTTCACTTTAAGATTTAAAGAAATGGGGTTATCCAGTAAAATATTTACAGAAAATTTATTTTGTTTTCTACGTCATTACTTATTTTATGTTAAAATATGTCTATAAACAACATTTTAAGATTTGTTATATTCCGCTAATATAATGGGTGATTTTTTAGCTATTATCTTTTTGGCAGCACTGGTTTAAACAGCTGACGCACGTTTCGTGTTTTGTTTCACTGTCAAACATCTTCAGTTTGGTCTATAATTTAACCATGAATCGTCTTACAAACGAACAACGCTTGCAAATTATTGAATTTTATTATCAAAATGCGTGCTCTGTTAAGAAAATTCATCGCGCGCTTCTTGTGTTCAGCGACGAAGCTCATTTTTGGCTCAATGGGTAAGTTAATAAGCCGAATTGTCGATTTTGGAGTGAAGATCAGCCAGAAGCATTGCAAGAGCTATTTATGCATCGAGAAAAAGTCACAGTTTGGTGCGGTTTATGGGCTGGTGGCATCATTGGACCGTTCCAAGATGATGCGAATCGTAACGTAACTGTGAATGGTGAGCGCTACCGTGAGATGATATCCAACTTTTTTTTGCCCAAAATGCAAGAGCTTGTTGACTTGCACGACATGGGGTTTCAACAAGACGGTGCCACATGCCACACAGCACGCTTAACAATGGACTTATTGAGAGGCGAGTTCGGTGAACATTTTATTTCACGTTCGGGACCGGTCAATTGGCCGCCTAGATCGTGCGATTTAACGTCTTTAGACTATTTTTTGTGCGGCTACGTTAAAGCTCATGTCTATACACACATGCCCGCTTCAATTGACGCATTGGAAGAAAACATTGAAGCATTTATTCGTGAGATACCGGCCGAAATGTTGGAAACAGAATGCCAACATTGGACTAAGCGGATGGACCATTTGAGGCGCAATCACGGTCAACATTTGCATGAAATAATCTTCAAACATTTAATTATATGGACCGTACTATCGATTCAAATAAAGATTTCATGCATTTTTCTGAATTTTATGAGTTTTTTTTATAACTTTCCTATAGCTCCCCTACAAGAAATGGATGACCGAAACTAATACACACGCACTATTTTTGTTTGTTTTTATTGTTACAAGTGGCGTTGCCACTCGTGTGCGTTTGTATACCAAATTAGGAATATTTTGCAAAGCCCAAATTTTATTAATCTTTTCTTCTTATTTTTATATATACTTAATAATATGTTGAATATATCTGTTAATACGTTTCATAAATTTTAATAATTATAAGAATTTAGCTAAATTTGTATTAATTATTTAAAAAAAAAGTGGTGGAATTTTGGGAATTGCTGTTGTTAAAAACATTTTAGGAAGAAATGTTTGCTAGTGGCAACGCTAATTACTCCAGGAATGAAATGCGTATGTAAGAGTGAAACAACGAATGTATGTTAGACAGTTTCATTTTTGAATGGAATGTGTAAAATATGTAAAAAATTCAAGATTAATTTTAAAAGCGAAAGGAATTTTATGAAATTGTGACGTGCGCCCATTATATTATTTAAAATAAATATAAAAAAAGTGAAATAAAAATTGACAGTGACAATAAAGAGTGATAAAAAATAATATTTGCCTTGACAGAAAGCAAGAATTGAGTGACAATAAAAATAACACAAATACCTATTAAAATATAAAAAAGTGACAATAAGATAGAAAATACCTATTAAGAAATTAAATTAAATAATAAAAGTATACCTTTTGTGATAAAAGATAACTATGAAAAAAAGACGTTTGCAAAATTGTCTATCATTGGAAAAAAAGACATTTGAGTCCAAAATTAAAATGTATAGAAGGTTAATAGAAAACGAAGATAGTGCACGAAGTGAAAGATCTAATATACAACCTGTTCCATCAATAAGCTAAAATTCTAATGGAGTGTAAAGTAGGCATAAAAAAAGCCCAAGAGTACCTCAGCCGCATGACAGGAGAGACTTCTGATCAAGGGCTTGATGAGACCGCCAGCATGCTCCCCTTGCGGACCACAACAGCAGTGCAAGAAATAGAGGAGAAGCTAGACTCCGATTACGCTCAGGCCATGGTAACAATCACAATATTTTATATATTTTACTTGCTCAAACAGTAATTCAACTTCTTTACAGAAGTCCTATATTCATAAAATTAAAGGTGTTTCTTTAGATGTTGGCAGTGTTATTAGTGCATCGTTTGCAGATGATTTGCTATATAAATATAATTGGGATGGAAGGTGGGGAAAACTTCCGTTGTCAAATCTCACGCTGCTAAATAAAATTGTAAGAGGTATGTACAGACATTAAATAATTTTAGTCTTTGAATATTTAACATTTCTGTCTTTTTTTTTACTTCATATTTTAGATGTTTTTCAGAACCTAGGAGCCGGGGAGAATGAAAAAAGTATAAGAAAAGCGGTTGAACGTGCCCACCATAGGGTAAAGCAACAAAAATACATAAAAGAAAAAGGGGTTAATAAATAAAATGACGACAATTTTTTTAATTTAAACTAAAATAATCAATCTAAAAGAGAAAAAAAATCAAAAAATAAGCGTGACCAATAAATTGGTAAAAGTTTAGCTTTATTTTTAACACTTTTTATTGACTGAACTTTATTTGTAAGAAGGTGCTTGTTTAATGTAATTAAGAAACTGTTGAATAATGTTTGATCCAGCAAACGTTTTCGAATGCAAACAAAACATAATTAATTTAAAAAATTTAGTTAAAAAAAAAAAATATTTATTTATTTAAGTTATTTTGGAAACCAAAAAAATATTGAATTTTATTTTAAATAAAGACAAAAATTTGTATGAGAATTGAATGAGATGTTTTATTTTAATAGTGTTTTATTAAAACTAAAAAATACGTCAACAGTGACGAATATATGAATCAGTACTGACTAGTCAGCTGTGGCCGGTATATGCGTCAGTACTGACCAGTCAGTACTGACTGGTCAGCTGTGTCCGTTATATGCATCAGTACTGACTAGTCAGCTGTGTCCGGTTTTTGAGCACTCAATAATCTTGAGCAACCTACATATAGTTGTCGATATGAAAAGCAATGAATGGGCGCCTAAATATATTCCAGCCAATGGACCATACGCATTCCGAAAAAGTACAAAAAGTACCAATTTGATCCATTTTTTACCCCTTAAAAAGTGCCGTATATTTTGTACTTTTTATACCAAATGCAACGAAGTACTAAAAGTACGAGCTTTGACTCATTTTATTCCCCCAGAAAGTACTCTGTACGTTAATTTAGGTTATGTTTTATATGAATACCAAATTTTTCGAAGAGATAAACAGTAACAGTTTTATCCCAATTTTATCCATTAAAAAATACCGTATATTTTGATCTCGACCATATGCAATCTGTATACCAAATTTATCCAAAAGAGAAAAAGTATCAAAAGTAAAACATTTTTCGTTTTAACCTCTTAAAATATACCCCACTTAAATCTGGACAATATCTCTAGCCAAATTTTTTGAAAATAAGAAAGTACCAAAACTAAAAGAGAAAAAGTGTTAAAAGTTGCCAAAAAAAGAAGCAACATTTCTTAAAAATATATATACAAGGTAGATCAAAAAAGACCTACCCCCACCCATGTTTTATTTTGTAACTAGCTTTTACCCGTGACGTCGTTCACTTTAAGATTTAAAGAAATGGGGTTATCCAGTAAAATATTTACAGAAAATTTATTTTGTTTTCTACGTCATTACTTATTTTATGTTTAAACATGTCTATAAACAACATTTTAAGATTTGTTATATTCCGCTAATATAATGGGTGGTTTTTTAGCTATTATCTTTTTGGCAGCACTGGTTTAAACAGCTGACGCACGTTTCGTGTTTTGTTTCACTGTCAAACATCTTCAGTTTGGTCTATAATTTAACCATGAATCGTCTTACAAACGAACAACGCTTGCAAATTATTGAATTTTATTATCAAAATGCGTGCTCTGTTAAGAAAATTCATCGCGCGCTTCTTGTGTTCAGCGACGGAGCTCATTTTTGGCTCAATGGGTAAGTTAATAAGCCGAATTGTCGATTTTGGAGTGAAGATCAGCCAGAAGCATTGCAAGAGCTATTTATGCATCGAGAAAAAGTCACAGTTTGGTGCGGTTTATGGGCTGGTGGCATCATTGGACCGTTCCAAGATGATGCGAATCGTAACGTAACTGTGAATGGTGAGCGCTACCGTGAGATGATATCCAACTTTTTTTTGCCCAAAATGCAAGAGCTTGTTGACTTGCACGACATGTGGTTTCAACAAGACGGTGCCACATGCCACACAGCACGCTTAACAATGGACTTATTGAGAGGCGAGTTCGGTGAACATTTTATTTCACGTTCGGGACCGGTCAATTGGCCGCCTATATCGTGCGATTTAACGTCTTTAGACTATTTTTTGTGCGGCTACGTTAAAGCTCATGTCTATACACACATGCCCGCTTCAATTGACGCATTGGAAGAAAACATTGAAGCATTTATTCGTGAGATACCGGCCGAAATGTTGGAAACAGAATGCCAACATTGGACTAAGCGGATGGACCATTTGAGGCGCAATCACGGTCAACATTTGCATGAAATAATCTTCAAACATTTAATTATATGGACCGTACTATCGATTCAAATAAAGATTTCATGCATTTTTCTGAATTTTATGAGTTTTTTTTACAACTTTTTTATAGCTCCCCTACAAGAAATGGATGACCGAAACTAATACACACGCACTATTTTTGTTTGTTTTTATTGTTACAAGTGGCGTTGCCACTCGTGTGCGTTTGTATACCAAATTAGGAATATTTTGCAAAGCCCAAATTTTATTAAACTTTTCTTCTTATTTTTATATATACTTAATAATATGTTGAATATATCTGTTAATACGTTTCATAAATTTTAATAATTATAAGAATTTAGCTAAATTTGTATTAATTATTTAAAAAAAAAGTGGTGGAATTTTGGGAATTGCTGTTGTTAAAAACATTTTAGGAAGAAATGTTTGCTAGTGGCAACGCTAATTACTCCAGGAATGAAATGCGTATGTAAGAGTGAAACAACGAATGTATGTTAGACAGTTTCATTTTTGAATGGAATGTGTAAAATATGTAAAAAATTCAAGATTAATTTTAAAAGCGAAAGGAATTTTATGAAATTGTGACGTGCGCCCATTATATTATTTAAAATAAATATAAAAAAAGTGAAATAAAAATTGACAGTGACAATAAAGAGTGATAAAAAATAATATTTGCCTTGACAGAAAGCAAGAATTGAGTGACAATAAAAATAACACAAATACCTATTAAAATATAAAAAAGTGACAATAAGATAGAAAATACCTATTAAGAAATTAAATTAAATAATAAAAGTATACTTTTTGTGATAAAAGATAACTATGAAAAAAAGACGTTTGCAAAATTGTCTATCATTGGAAAAAAAGACATTTGAGTCCAAAATTAAAATGTATAGAAGGTTAATAGAAAACGAAGATAGTGCACGAAGTGAAAGATCTAATATACAACCTGTTCCATCAATAAGCTAAAATTCTAATGGAGTGTAAAGTAGGCATAAAAAAAGCCCAAGAGTACCTCAGCCGCATGACAGGAGAGACTTCTGATCAAGGGCTTGATGAGACCGCCAGCATGCTCCCCTTGCGGACCACAACAGCAGTGCAAGAAATAGAGGAGAAGCTAGACTCCGATTACGCTCAGGCCATGGTAACAATCACAATATTTTATATATTTTACTTGCTCAAACAGTAATTCAACTTCTTTACAGAAGTCCTATATTCATAAAATTAAAGGTGTTTCTTTAGATGTTGGCAGTGTTATTAGTGCATCGTTTGCAGATGATTTGCTATATAAATATAATTGGGATGGAAGGTGGGGAAAACTTCCGTTGTCAAATCTCACGCTGCTAAATAAAATTGTAAGAGTTATGTACAGACATTAAATAATTTTAGTATTTGAATATTTAACATTTCTGTCTTTTTTTTTACTTCATATTTTAGATGTTTTTCAGAACCTAGGAGCCGGGGAGTATGAAAAAAGTATAAGAAAAGCGGTTGAACGTGCCCACCATAGGGTAAAGCAACAAAAATACATAAAAGAAAAAGGGGTTAATAAATAAAATGACGACAATTTTTTTAATTTAAACTAAAATAATCAATCTAAAAGAGAAAAAAAAATCAAAAAATAAGCGTGACCAATAAATTGGTAAAAGTTTAGCTTTATTTTTAACACTTTTTATTGACTGAACTTTATTTGTAAGAAGGTGCTTGTTTAATGTAATTAAGAAACTGTTGAATGATGTTTGATCCAGCAAACGTTTTCGAATGAAAACAAAACATAATTAATTTAAAAAATTTAGTTAAAAAAAAAAAATATTTATTTATTTAAGTTATTTTGGAAACCAAAAAAATATTGAATTTTATTTTAAATAAAGACAAAAATTTGTATGAGAATTGAATGAGATGTTTTATTTTAATAGTGTTTTATTAAAACTAAAAAATACGTCAACAGTGACGAATATATGAATCAGTACTGACTAGTCAGCTGTGGCCGGTATATGCGTCAGTACTGACTGGTCAGCTGTGTCCGTTATATGCATCAGTACTGACTAGTCAGCTGTGTCCGGTTTTTGAGCACTCAATAATCTTGAGCAACCTACATATAGTTGTCGATATGAAAAGCAATGAATGGGCGCCTAAATATATTCCAGCCAATGGACCATACGCATTCCGAAAAAGTACAAAAAGTACCAATTTGATCCATTTTTTACCCCTTAAAAAGTGCCGTATATTTTGTACTTTTTATACCAAATGCAACGAAGTACTAAAAGTACGAGCTTTGACTCATTTTATTCCCCCAGAAAGTACTCTGTACGTTAATTTAGGTTATGTTTTATATGAATACCAAATTTTTCGAAGAGATAAAAAGTAACAGTTTTATCCCAATTTTATCCATTAAAAAATACCGTATATTTTGATCTCGACCATATGCAATCTGTATACCAAATTTATCCAAAAGAGAAAAAGTATCAAAAGTAAAACATTTTTCGTTTTAACCTCTTAAAATATACCCCACTTAAATCTGGACAATATCTCTAGCCAAATTTTTTGAAAATACGAAAGTACCAAAACTAAAAGAGAAAAAGTGTTAAAAGTTGCCAAAAAAAGAAGCAACATTTCTTAAAAATATATATACAAGGTAGATCAAAAAAGACCTACCCCCACCCATGTTTTATTTTGTAACTAGCTTTTACCCGTGACGTCGTTCACTTTAAGATTTAAAGAAATGGGGTTATCCAGTAAAATATTTACAGAAAATTTATTTTGTTTTCTACGTCATTACTTATTTTATGTTAAAATATGTCTATAAACAACATTTTAAGATTTGTTATATTCCGCTAATATAATGGGTGATTTTTTAGCTATTATCTTTTTGGCAGCACTGGTTTAAACAGCTGACGCACGTTTCGTGTTTTGTTTCACTGTCAAACATCTTCAGTTTGGTCTATAATTTAACCATGAATCGTCTTACAAACGAACAACGCTTGCAAATTATTGAATTTTATTATCAAAATGCGTGCTCTGTTAAGAAAATTCATCGCGCGCTTCTTGTGTTCAGCGACGAAGCTCATTTTTGGCTCAATGGGTAAGTTAATAAGCCGAATTGTCGATTTTGGAGTGAAGATCAGCCAGAAGCATTGCAAGAGCTATTTATGCATCGAGAAAAAGTCACAGTTTGGTGCGGTTTATGGGCTGGTGGCATCATTGGACCGTTCCAAGATGATGCGAATCGTAACGTAACTGTGAATGGTGAGCGCTACCGTGAGATGATATCCAACTTTTTTTTGCCCAAAATGCAAGAGCTTGTTGACTTGCACGACATGTGGTTTCAACAAGACGGTGCCACATGCCACACAGCACGCTTAACAATGGACTTATTGAGAGGCGAGTTCGGTGAACATTTTATTTCACGTTCGGGACCGGTCAATTGGCCGCCTATATCGTGCGATTTAACGTCTTTAGACTATTTTTTGTGCGGCTACGTTAAAGCTCATGTCTATACACACATGCCCGCTTCAATTGACGCATTGGAAGAAAACATTGAAGCATTTATTCGTGAGATACCGGCCGAAATGTTGGAAACAGAATGCCAACATTGGACTAAGCGGATGGACCATTTGAGGCGCAATCACGGTCAACATTTGCATGAAATAATCTTCAAACATTTAATTATATGGACCGTACTATCGATTCAAATAAAGATTTCATGCATTTTTCTGAATTTTATGAGTTTTTTTTACAACTTTCCTATAGCTCCCCTACAAGAAATGGATGACCGAAACTAATACACACGCACTATTTTTGTTTGTTTTTATTGTTACAAGTGGCGTTGCCAGTCGTGTGCGTTTGTATACCAAATTAGGAATATTTTGCAAAGCCCAAATTTTATTAATCTTTTCTTCTTATTTTTATATATACTTAATAATATGTTGAATATATCTGTTAATACGTTTCATAAATTTTAATAATTATAAGAATTTAGCTAAATTTGTATTAATTATTTAAAAAAAAAGTGGTGGAATTTTGGGAATTGCTGTTGTTAAAAACATTTTAGGAAGAAATGTTTGCTAGTGGCAACGCTAATTACTCCAGGAATGAAATGCGTATGTAAGAGTGAAACAACGAATGTATGTTAGACAGTTTCATTTTTGAATGGAATGTGTAAAATATGTAAAAAATTCAAGATTAATTTTAAAAGCGAAAGGAATTTTATGAAATTGTGACGTGCGCCCATTATATTATTTAAAATAAATATAAAAAAAGTGAAATAAAAAT
Source organism: Pollenia angustigena (assembly GCA_930367215.1). NCBI lineage: Eukaryota > Metazoa > Arthropoda > Insecta > Diptera > Polleniidae > Pollenia > Pollenia angustigena. The sequence goes on from OV884056.1 coordinate 185,283,069, forward strand.
TGACAGTGGCAATAAAGAGTGATAAAAAATAATATTTGCCTTGACAGAAAGCAAGAATTGAGTGACAATAAAAATAACACAAATACCTATTAAAATATAAAAAGTGACAATAAGATAGAAAATACCTATTAAGAAATTAAATTAAATAATAAAAGTATACTTTTTGTGATAAAAGATAACTATGAAAAAAAGACGTTTGCAAAATTGTCTATCATTGGAAAAAAAGACATTTGAGTCCAAAATTAAAATGTATAGAAGGTTAATAGAAAACGAAGATAGTGCACGAAGTGAAAGATCTAATAAACAACCTGTTCCATCAATAAGCTAAAATTCTAATGGAGTGTAAAGTAGGCATAAAAAAAGCCCAAGAGTACCTCAGCCGCATGACGGGAGAGACTTCTGATCAAGGGCTTGATGAGACCGCCAGCATGCTCCCCTTGCGGACCACAACAGCAGTGCAAGAAATAGAGGAGAAGCTAGACTCCGATTACGCTCAGGCCATGGTAACAATCACAATATTTTATATATTTTACTTGCTCAAACAGTAATTCAACTTCTTTACAGAAGTCCTATATTCATAAAATTAAAGGTGTTTCTTTAGATGTTGGCAGTGTTATTAGTGCATCGTTTGCAGATGATTTGCTATATAAATATAATTGGGATGGAAGGTGGGGAAAACTTCCGTTGTCAAATCTCACGCTGCTAAATAAAATTGTAAGAGGTATGTACAGACATTAAATAATTTTAGTCTTTGAATATTTAACATTTCTGTCTTTTTTTTTACTTCATATTTTAGATGTTTTTCAGAACCTAGGAGCCGGGGAGTATGAAAAAAGTATAAGAAAAGCTGTTGAACGTGCCCACCATAGGGTAAAGCAACAAAAATACATAAAAGAAAAAGGGGTTAATAAATAAAATGACGACAATTTTTTTAATTTAAACTAAAATAATCAATCTAAAAGAGAAAAAAATCAAAAAATAAGCGTGACCAATAAATTGGTAAAAGTTTAGCTTTATTTTTAACACTTTTTATTGACTGAACTTTATTTGTAAGAAGGTGCTTGTTTAATGTAATTAAGAAACTGTTGAATGATGTTGGATCCAGCAAACGTTTTCGAATGCAAACAAAACATAATTAATTTAAAAAATTTAGTTAAAAAAAAAAATATTTATTTATTTAAGTTATTTTGGAAACCAAAAAAATATTGAATTTTATTTTAAATAAAGACAAAAATTTGTATGAGAATTGAATGAGATGTTTTATTTTAATAGTGTTTTATTAAAACTAAAAAATACGTCAACAGTGACGAATATATGAATCAGTACTGACTAGTCAGCTGTGGCCGGTATATGCGTCAGTACTGACCAGTCAGTACTGACTGGTCAGCTGTGTCCGTTATATGCATCAGTACTGACTAGTCAGCTGTGTCCGGTTTTTGAGCACTCAATAATCTTGAGCAACCTACATATAGTTGTCGATATGAAAAGCAATGAATGGGCGCCTAAATATATTCCAGCCAATGGACCATACGCATTCCGAAAAAGTACAAAAAGTACCAATTTGATCCATTTTTTACCCCTTAAAAAGTGCCGTATATTTTGTACTTTTTATACCAAATGCAACGAAGTACTAAAAGTACGAGCTTTGACTCATTTTATTCCCCCAGAAAGTACTCTGTACGTTAATTTAGGTTATGTTTTATATGAATACCAAATTTTTCGAAGAGATAAAAAGTAACAGTTTTATCCCAATTTTATCCATTAAAAAATACCGTATATTTTGATCTCGACCATATGCAATCTGTATACCAAATTTATCCAAAAGAGAAAAAGTATCAAAAGTAAAACATTTTTCGTTTTAACCTCTTAAAATATACCCCACTTAAATCTGGACAATATCTCTAGCCAAATTTTTTGAAAATAAGAAAGTACCAAAACTAAAAGAGAAAAAGTGTTAAAAGTTGCCAAAAAAAGAAGCAACATTTCTTAAAAATATATATACAAGGTAGATCAAAAAAGACCTACCCCCACCCATGTTTTATTTTGTAACTAGCTTTTACCCGTGACGTCGTTCACTTTAAGATTTAAAGAAATGGGGTTATCCAGTAAAATATTTACAGAAAATTTATTTTGTTTTCTACGTCATTACTTATTTTATGTTAAAATATGTCTATAAACAACATTTTAAGATTTGTTATATTCCGCTAATATAATGGGTGATTTTTTAGCTATTATCTTTTTGGCAGCACTGGTTTAAACAGCTGACGCACGTTTCGTGTTTTGTTTCACTGTCAAACATCTTCAGTTTGGTCTATAATTTAACCATGAATCGTCTTACAAACGAACAACGCTTGCAAATTATTGAATTTTATTATCAAAATGCGTGCTCTGTTAAGAAAATTCATCGCGCGCTTCTTGTGTTCAGCGACGAAGCTCATTTTTGGCTCAATGGGTAAGTTAATAAGCCGAATTGTCGATTTTGGAGTGAAGATCAGCCAGAAGCATTGCAAGAGCTATTTATGCATCGAGAAAAAGTCACAGTTTGGTGCGGTTTATGGGCTGGTGGCATCATTGGACCGTTCCAAGATGATGCGAATCGTAACGTAACTGTGAATGGTGAGCGCTACCGTGAGATGATATCCAACTTTTTTTTGCCCAAAATGCAAGAGCTTGTTGACTTGCACGACATGGGGTTTCAACAAGACGGTGCCACATGCCACACAGCACGCTTAACAATGGACTTATTGAGAGGCGAGTTCGGTGAACATTTTATTTCACGTTCGGGACCGGTCAATTGGCCGCCTAGATCGTGCGATTTAACGTCTTTAGACTATTTTTTGTGCGGCTACGTTAAAGCTCATGTCTATACACACATGCCCGCTTCAATTGACGCATTGGAAGAAAACATTGAAGCATTTATTCGTGAGATACCGGCCGAAATGTTGGAAACAGAATGCCAACATTGGACTAAGCGGATGGACCATTTGAGGCGCAATCACGGTCAACATTTGCATGAAATAATCTTCAAACATTTAATTATATGGACCGTACTATCGATTCAAATAAAGATTTCATGCATTTTTCTGAATTTTATGAGTTTTTTTTACAACTTTCCTATAGCTCCCCTACAAGAAATGGATGACCGAAACTAATACACACGCACTATTTTTGTTTGTTTTTATTGTTACAAGTGGCGTTGCCACTCGTGTGCGTTTGTATACCAAATTAGGAATATTTTGCAAAGCCCAAATTTTATTAATCTTTTCTTCTTATTTTTATATATACTTAATAATATGTTGAATATATCTGTTAATACGTTTCATAAATTTTAATAATTATAAGAATTTAGCTAAATTTGTATTAATTATTTAAAAAAAAAGTGGTGGAATTTTGGGAATTGCTGTTGTTAAAAACATTTTAGGAAGAAATGTTTGCTAGTGGCAACGCTAATTACTCCAGGAATGAAATGCGTATGTAAGAGTGAAACAACGAATGTATGTTAGACAGTTTCATTTTTGAATGGAATGTGTAAAATATGTAAAAAATTCAAGATTAATTTTAAAAGCGAAAGGAATTTTATGAAATTGTGACGTGCGCCCATTATATTATTTAAAATAAATATAAAAAAAGTGAAATAAAAATTGACAGTGACAATAAAGAGTGATAAAAAATAATATTTGCCTTGACAGAAAGCAAGAATTGAGTGACAATAAAAATAACACAAATACCTATTAAAATATAAAAAAGTGACAATAAGATAGAAAATACCTATTAAGAAATTAAATTAAATAATAAAAGTATACCTTTTGTGATAAAAGATAACTATGAAAAAAAGACGTTTGCAAAATTGTCTATCATTGGAAAAAAAGACATTTGAGTCCAAAATTAAAATGTATAGAAGGTTAATAGAAAACGAAGATAGTGCACGAAGTGAAAGATCTAATATACAACCTGTTCCATCAATAAGCTAAAATTCTAATGGAGTGTAAAGTAGGCATAAAAAAAGCCCAAGAGTACCTCAGCCGCATGACAGGAGAGACTTCTGATCAAGGGCTTGATGAGACCGCCAGCATGCTCCCCTTGCGGACCACAACAGCAGTGCAAGAAATAGAGGAGAAGCTAGACTCCGATTACGCTCAGGCCATGGTAACAATCACAATATTTTATATATTTTACTTGCTCAAACAGTAATTCAACTTCTTTACAGAAGTCCTATATTCATAAAATTAAAGGTGTTTCTTTAGATGTTGGCAGTGTTATTAGTGCATCGTTTGCAGATGATTTGCTATATAAATATAATTGGGATGGAAGGTGGGGAAAACTTCCGTTGTCAAATCTCACGCTGCTAAATAAAATTGTAAGAGGTATGTACAGACATTAAATAATTTTAGTCTTTGAATATTTAACATTTCTGTCTTTTTTTTTACTTCATATTTTAGATGTTTTTCAGAACCTAGGAGCCGGGGAGAATGAAAAAAGTATAAGAAAAGCGGTTGAACGTGCCCACCATAGGGTAAAGCAACAAAAATACATAAAAGAAAAAGGGGTTAATAAATAAAATGACGACAATTTTTTTAATTTAAACTAAAATAATCAATCTAAAAGAGAAAAAAAATCAAAAAATAAGCGTGACCAATAAATTGGTAAAAGTTTAGCTTTATTTTTAACACTTTTTATTGACTGAACTTTATTTGTAAGAAGGTGCTTGTTTAATGTAATTAAGAAACTGTTGAATAATGTTTGATCCAGCAAACGTTTTCGAATGCAAACAAAACATAATTAATTTAAAAAATTTAGTTAAAAAAAAAAAATATTTATTTATTTAAGTTATTTTGGAAACCAAAAAAATATTGAATTTTATTTTAAATAAAGACAAAAATTTGTATGAGAATTGAATGAGATGTTTTATTTTAATAGTGTTTTATTAAAACTAAAAAATACGTCAACAGTGACGAATATATGAATCAGTACTGACTAGTCAGCTGTGGCCGGTATATGCGTCAGTACTGACCAGTCAGTACTGACTGGTCAGCTGTGTCCGTTATATGCATCAGTACTGACTAGTCAGCTGTGTCCGGTTTTTGAGCACTCAATAATCTTGAGCAACCTACATATAGTTGTCGATATGAAAAGCAATGAATGGGCGCCTAAATATATTCCAGCCAATGGACCATACGCATTCCGAAAAAGTACAAAAAGTACCAATTTGATCCATTTTTTACCCCTTAAAAAGTGCCGTATATTTTGTACTTTTTATACCAAATGCAACGAAGTACTAAAAGTACGAGCTTTGACTCATTTTATTCCCCCAGAAAGTACTCTGTACGTTAATTTAGGTTATGTTTTATATGAATACCAAATTTTTCGAAGAGATAAACAGTAACAGTTTTATCCCAATTTTATCCATTAAAAAATACCGTATATTTTGATCTCGACCATATGCAATCTGTATACCAAATTTATCCAAAAGAGAAAAAGTATCAAAAGTAAAACATTTTTCGTTTTAACCTCTTAAAATATACCCCACTTAAATCTGGACAATATCTCTAGCCAAATTTTTTGAAAATAAGAAAGTACCAAAACTAAAAGAGAAAAAGTGTTAAAAGTTGCCAAAAAAAGAAGCAACATTTCTTAAAAATATATATACAAGGTAGATCAAAAAAGACCTACCCCCACCCATGTTTTATTTTGTAACTAGCTTTTACCCGTGACGTCGTTCACTTTAAGATTTAAAGAAATGGGGTTATCCAGTAAAATATTTACAGAAAATTTATTTTGTTTTCTACGTCATTACTTATTTTATGTTTAAACATGTCTATAAACAACATTTTAAGATTTGTTATATTCCGCTAATATAATGGGTGGTTTTTTAGCTATTATCTTTTTGGCAGCACTGGTTTAAACAGCTGACGCACGTTTCGTGTTTTGTTTCACTGTCAAACATCTTCAGTTTGGTCTATAATTTAACCATGAATCGTCTTACAAACGAACAACGCTTGCAAATTATTGAATTTTATTATCAAAATGCGTGCTCTGTTAAGAAAATTCATCGCGCGCTTCTTGTGTTCAGCGACGGAGCTCATTTTTGGCTCAATGGGTAAGTTAATAAGCCGAATTGTCGATTTTGGAGTGAAGATCAGCCAGAAGCATTGCAAGAGCTATTTATGCATCGAGAAAAAGTCACAGTTTGGTGCGGTTTATGGGCTGGTGGCATCATTGGACCGTTCCAAGATGATGCGAATCGTAACGTAACTGTGAATGGTGAGCGCTACCGTGAGATGATATCCAACTTTTTTTTGCCCAAAATGCAAGAGCTTGTTGACTTGCACGACATGTGGTTTCAACAAGACGGTGCCACATGCCACACAGCACGCTTAACAATGGACTTATTGAGAGGCGAGTTCGGTGAACATTTTATTTCACGTTCGGGACCGGTCAATTGGCCGCCTATATCGTGCGATTTAACGTCTTTAGACTATTTTTTGTGCGGCTACGTTAAAGCTCATGTCTATACACACATGCCCGCTTCAATTGACGCATTGGAAGAAAACATTGAAGCATTTATTCGTGAGATACCGGCCGAAATGTTGGAAACAGAATGCCAACATTGGACTGAGCGGATGGACCATTTGAGGCGCAATCACGGTCAACATTTGCATGAAATAATCTTCAAACATTTAATTATATGGACCGTACTATCGATTCAAATAAAGATTTCATGCATTTTTCTGAATTTTATGAGTTTTTTTTACAACTTTTTTATAGCTCCCCTACAAGAAATGGATGACCGAAACTAATACACACGCACTATTTTTGTTTGTTTTTATTGTTACAAGTGGCGTTGCCACTCGTGTGCGTTTGTATACCAAATTAGGAATATTTTGCAAAGCCCAAATTTTATTAAACTTTTCTTCTTATTTTTATATATACTTAATAATATGTTGAATATATCTGTTAATACGTTTCATAAATTTTAATAATTATAAGAATTTAGCTAAATTTGTATTAATTATTTAAAAAAAAAGTGGTGGAATTTTGGGAATTGCTGTTGTTAAAAACATTTTAGGAAGAAATGTTTGCTAGTGGCAACGCTAATTACTCCAGGAATGAAATGCGTATGTAAGAGTGAAACAACGAATGTATGTTAGACAGTTTCATTTTTGAATGGAATGTGTAAAATATGTAAAAAATTCAAGATTAATTTTAAAAGCGAAAGGAATTTTATGAAATTGTGACGTGCGCCCATTATATTATTTAAAATAAATATAAAAAAAGTGAAATAAAAATTGACAGTGACAATAAAGAGTGATAAAAAATAATATTTGCCTTGACAGAAAGCAAGAATTGAGTGACAATAAAAATAACACAAATACCTATTAAAATATAAAAAAGTGACAATAAGATAGAAAATACCTATTAAGAAATTAAATTAAATAATAAAAGTATACTTTTTGTGATAAAAGATAACTATGAAAAAAAGACGTTTGCAAAATTGTCTATCATTGGAAAAAAAGACATTTGAGTCCAAAATTAAAATGTATAGAAGGTTAATAGAAAACGAAGATAGTGCACGAAGTGAAAGATCTAATATACAACCTGTTCCATCAATAAGCTAAAATTCTAATGGAGTGTAAAGTAGGCATAAAAAAAGCCCAAGAGTACCTCAGCCGCATGACAGGAGAGACTTCTGATCAAGGGCTTGATGAGACCGCCAGCATGCTCCCCTTGCGGACCACAACAGCAGTGCAAGAAATAGAGGAGAAGCTAGACTCCGATTACGCTCAGGCCATGGTAACAATCACAATATTTTATATATTTTACTTGCTCAAACAGTAATTCAACTTCTTTACAGAAGTCCTATATTCATAAAATTAAAGGTGTTTCTTTAGATGTTGGCAGTGTTATTAGTGCATCGTTTGCAGATGATTTGCTATATAAATATAATTGGGATGGAAGGTGGGGAAAACTTCCGTTGTCAAATCTCACGCTGCTAAATAAAATTGTAAGAGGTATGTACAGACATTAAATAATTTTAGTATTTGAATATTTAACATTTCTGTCTTTTTTTTTACTTCATATTTTAGATGTTTTTCAGAACCTAGGAGCCGGGGAGTATGAAAAAAGTATAAGAAAAGCGGTTGAACGTGCCCACCATAGGGTAAAGCAACAAAAATACATAAAAGAAAAAGGGGTTAATAAATAAAATGACGACAATTTTTTTAATTTAAACTAAAATAATCAATCTAAAAGAGAAAAAAAAATCAAAAAATAAGCGTGACCAATAAATTGGTAAAAGTTTAGCTTTATTTTTAACACTTTTTATTGACTGAACTTTATTTGTAAGAAGGTGCTTGTTTAATGTAATTAAGAAACTGTTGAATGATGTTTGATCCAGCAAACGTTTTCGAATGAAAACAAAACATAATTAATTTAAAAAATTTAGTTAAAAAAAAAAAATATTTATTTATTTAAGTTATTTTGGAAACCAAAAAAATATTGAATTTTATTTTAAATAAAGACAAAAATTTGTATGAGAATTGAATGAGATGTTTTATTTTAATAGTGTTTTATTAAAACTAAAAAATACGTCAACAGTGACGAATATATGAATCAGTACTGACTAGTCAGCTGTGGCCGGTATATGCGTCAGTACTGACTGGTCAGCTGTGTCCGTTATATGCATCAGTACTGACTAGTCAGCTGTGTCCGGTTTTTGAGCACTCAATAATCTTGAGCAACCTACATATAGTTGTCGATATGAAAAGCAATGAATGGGCGCCTAAATATATTCCAGCCAATGGACCATACGCATTCCGAAAAAGTACAAAAAGTACCAATTTGATCCATTTTTTACCCCTTAAAAAGTGCCGTATATTTTGTACTTTTTATACCAAATGCAACGAAGTACTAAAAGTACGAGCTTTGACTCATTTTATTCCCCCAGAAAGTACTCTGTACGTTAATTTAGGTTATGTTTTATATGAATACCAAATTTTTCGAAGAGATAAAAAGTAACAGTTTTATCCCAATTTTATCCATTAAAAAATACCGTATATTTTGATCTCGACCATATGCAATCTGTATACCAAATTTATCCAAAAGAGAAAAAGTATCAAAAGTAAAACATTTTTCGTTTTAACCTCTTAAAATATACCCCACTTAAATCTGGACAATATCTCTAGCCAAATTTTTTGAAAATACGAAAGTACCAAAACTAAAAGAGAAAAAGTGTTAAAAGTTGCCAAAAAAAGAAGCAACATTTCTTAAAAATATATATACAAGGTAGATCAAAAAAGACCTACCCCCACCCATGTTTTATTTTGTAACTAGCTTTTACCCGTGACGTCGTTCACTTTAAGATTTAAAGAAATGGGGTTATCCAGTAAAATATTTACAGAAAATTTATTTTGTTTTCTACGTCATTACTTATTTTATGTTAAAATATGTCTATAAACAACATTTTAAGATTTGTTATATTCCGCTAATATAATGGGTGATTTTTTAGCTATTATCTTTTTGGCAGCACTGGTTTAAACAGCTGACGCACGTTTCGTGTTTTGTTTCACTGTCAAACATCTTCAGTTTGGTCTATAATTTAACCATGAATCGTCTTACAAACGAACAACGCTTGCAAATTATTGAATTTTATTATCAAAATGCGTGCTCTGTTAAGAAAATTCATCGCGCGCTTCTTGTGTTCAGCGACGAAGCTCATTTTTGGCTCAATGGGTAAGTTAATAAGCCGAATTGTCGATTTTGGAGTGAAGATCAGCCAGAAGCATTGCAAGAGCTATTTATGCATCGAGAAAAAGTCACAGTTTGGTGCGGTTTATGGGCTGGTGGCATCATTGGACCGTTCCAAGATGATGCGAATCGTAACGTAACTGTGAATGGTGAGCGCTACCGTGAGATGATATCCAACTTTTTTTTGCCCAAAATGCAAGAGCTTGTTGACTTGCACGACATGTGGTTTCAACAAGACGGTGCCACATGCCACACAGCACGCTTAACAATGGACTTATTGAGAGGCGAGTTCGGTGAACATTTTATTTCACGTTCGGGACCGGTCAATTGGCCGCCTAGATCGTGCGATTTAACGTCTTTAGACTATTTTTTGTGCGGCTACGTTAAAGCTCATGTCTATACACACATGCCCGCTTCAATTGACGCATTGGAAGAAAACATTGAAGCATTTATTCGTGAGATACCGGCCGAAATGTTGGAAACAGAATGGCAACATTGGACTAAGCGGATGGACCATTTGAGGCGCAATCACGGTCAACATTTGCATGAAATAATCTTCAAACATTTAATTATATGGACCGTACTATCGATTCAAATAAAGATTTCATGCATTTTTCTGAATTTTATGAGTTTTTTTTACAACTTTCCTATAGCTCCCCTACAAGAAATGGATGACCGAAACTAATACACACGCACTATTTTTGTTTGTTTTTATTGTTACAAGTGGCGTTGCCACTCGTGTGCGTTTGTATACCAAATTAGGAATATTTTGCAAAGCCCAAATTTTATTAATCTTTTCTTCTTATTTTTATATATACTTAATAATATGTTGAATATATCTGTTAATACGTTTCATAAATTTTAATAATTATAAGAATTTAGCTAAATTTGTATTAATTATTTAAAAAAAAAGTGGTGGAATTTTGGGAATTGCTGTTGTTAAAAACATTTTAGGAAGAAATGTTTGCTAGTGGCAACGCTAATTACTCCAGGAATGAAATGCGTATGTAAGAGTGAAACAACGAATGTATGTTAGACAGTTTCATTTTTGAATGGAATGTGTAAAATATGTAAAAAATTCAAGATTAATTTTAAAAGCGAAAGGAATTTTATGAAATCGTGACGTGCGCCCATTATATTATTTAAAATAAATATAAAAAAAGTGAAATAAAAATTGACAGTGACAATAAAGAGTGATAAAAAATAATATTTGCCTTGACAGAAAGCAAGAATTGAGTGACAATAAAAATAACACAAATACCTATTAAAATATAAAAAAGTGAAAATAAGATAGAAAATACCTATTAAGAAATTAAATTAAATAATAAAAGTATACTTTTTGTGATAAAAGATAACTATGAAAAAAGACGTTTGCAAAATTGTCTATCATTGGAAAAAAAGACATTTGAGTCCAAAATTAAAATGTATAGAAGGTTAATAGAAAACGAAGATAGTGCACGAAGTGAAAGATCTAATATACAACCTGTTCCATCAATAAGCTAAAATTCTAATGGAGTGTAAAGTAGGCATAAAAAAAGTCCAAGAGTACCTCAGCCGCATGACAGGAGAGACTTCTGATCAAGGGCTTGATGAGACCGCCAGCATGCTCCCCTTGCGGACCACAACAGCAGTGCAAGAAATAGAGGAGAAGCTAGACTCCGATTACGCTCAGGCCATGGTAACAATCACAATATTTTATATATTTTACTTGCTCAAACAGTAATTCAACTTCTTTACAGAAGTCCTATATTCATAAAATTAAAGGTGTTTCTTTAGATGTTGGCAGTGTTATTAGTGCATCGTTTGCAGATGATTTGCTATATAAATATAATTGGGATGGAAGGTGGGGAAAACTTCCGTTGTCAAATCTCACGCTGCTAAATAAAATTGTAAGAGGTATGTACAGACATTAAATAATTTTAGTCTTTGAATATTTAACATTTCTGTCTTTTTTTTTACTTCATATTTTAGATGTTTTTCAGAACCTAGGAGCCGGGGAGTATGAAAAAAGTATAAGAAAAGCGGTTGAACGTGCCCACCATAGGGTAAAGCAACAAAAATACATAAAAGAAAAAGGGGTTAATAAATAAAATGACGACAATTTTTTAAATTTAAACTAAAATAATCAATCTAAGAGAGAAAAAAAATCAAAAAATAAGCGTGACCAATAAATTGGTAAAAGTTTAGCTTTATTTTTAACACTTTTTATTGACTGAACTTTATTTGTAAGAAGGTGCTTGTTTAATGTAATTAAGAAACTGTTGAATGATGTTTGATCCAGCAAACGTTTTCGAATGCAAACAAAACATAATTAATTTAAAAAATTTAGTTAAAAAAAAAAAATATTTATTTATTTAAGTTATTTTGGAAACCAAAAAAATATTGAATTTTATTTTAAATAAAGACAAAAATTTGTATGAGAATTGAATGAGATGTTTTATTTTAATAGTGTTTTATTAAAACTAAAAAATACGTCAACAGTGACGAATATATGAATCAGTACTGACTAGTCAGCTGTGGCCGGTATATGCGTCAGTACTGACCAGTCAGTACTGACTGGTCAGCTGTGTCCGTTATATGCATCAGTACTGACTAGTCAGCTGTGTCCGGTTTTTGAGCACTCAATAATCTTGAGCAACCTACATATAGTTGTCGATATGAAAAGCAATGAATGGGCGCCTAAATATATTCCAGCCAATGGACCATACGCATTCCGAAAAAGTACAAAAAGTACCAATTTGATCCATTTTTTACCCCTTAAAAAGTGCCGTATATTTTGTACTTTTTATACCAAATGCAACGAAGTACTAAAAGTACGAGCTTTGATTCATTTTATTCCCCCAGAAAGTACTCTGTACGTTAATTTAGGTTATGTTTTATATGAATACCAAATTTTTCGAAGAGATAAAAAGTAACAGTTTTATCCCAATTTTATCCATTAAAAAATACCGTATATTTTGATCTCGACCATATGCAATCTGTATACCAAATTTATCCAAAAGAGAAAAAGTATCAAAAGTAAAACATTTTTCGTTTTAACCTCTTAAAATATACCCCACTTAAATCTGGACAATATCTCTAGCCAAATTTTTTGAAAATAAGAAAGTACCAAAACTAAAAGAGAAAAAGTGTTAAAAGTTGCCAAAAAAAGAAGCAACATTTCTTAAAAATATATATACAAGGTAGATCAAAAAAGACCTACCCCCACCCATGTTTTATTTTGTAACTAGCTTTTACCCGTGACGTCGTTCACTTTAAGATTTAAAGAAATGGGGTTATCCAGTAAAATATTTACAGAAAATTTATTTTGTTTTCTACGTCATTACTTATTTTATGTTAAAATATGTCTATAAACAACATTTTAAGATTTGTTATATTCCGCTAATATAATGGGTGATTTTTTAGCTATTATCTTTTTGGCAGCACTTGTTTAAACAGCTGACGCACGTTTCGTGTTTTGTTTCACTGTCAAACATCTTCAGTTTGGTCTATAATTTAACCATGAATCGTCTTACAAACGAACAACGCTTGCAAATTATTGAATTTTATTATCAAAATGCGTGCTCTGTTAAGAAAATTCATCGCGCGCTTCTTGTGTTCAGCGACGAAGCTCATTTTTGGCTCAATGGGTAAGTTAATAAGCCGAATTGTCGATTTTGGAGTGAAGATCAGCCAGAAGCATTGCAAGAGCTATTTATGCATCGAGAAAAAGTCACAGTTTGGTGCGGTTTATGGGCTGGTGGCATCATTGGACCGTTCCAAGATGATGCGAATCGTAACGTAACTGTGAATGGTGAGCGCTACCGTGAGATGATATCCAACTTTTTTTTGCCCAAAATGCAAGAGCTTGTTGACTTGCACGACATGGGGTTTCAACAAGACGGTGCCACATGCCACACAGCACGCTTAACAATGGACTTATTGAGAGGCGAGTTCGGTGAACATTTTATTTCACGTTCGGGACCGGTCAATTGGCCGCCTAGATCGTGCGATTTAACGTCTTTAGACTATTTTTTGTGCGGCTACGTTAAAGCTCATGTCTATACACACATGCCCGCTTCAATTGACGCATTGGAAGAAAACATTGAAGCATTTATTCGTGAAATACCGGCCGAAATGTTGGAAACAGAATGCCAACATTGGACTAAGCGGATGGACCATTTGAGGCGCAATCACGGTCAACATTTGCATGAAATAATCTTCAAACATTTAATTATATGGACCGTACTATCGATTCAAATAAAGATTTCATGCATTTTTCTGAATTTTATGAGTTTTTTTTACAACTTTCCTATAGCTCCCCTACAAGAAATGGATGACCGAAACTAATACACACGCACTATTTTTGTTTGTTTTTATTGTTACAAGTGGCGTTGCCACTCGTGTGCGTTTGTATACCAAATTAGGAATATTTTGCAAAGCCCAAATTTTATTAATCTTTTCTTCTTATTTTTATATATACTTAATAATATGTTGAATATATCTGTTAATACGTTTCATAAATTTTAATAATTATAAGAATTTAGCTAAATTTGTATTAATTATTTAAAAAAAAAGTGGTGGAATTTTGGGAATTGCTGTTGTTAAAAACATTTTAGGAAGAAATGTTTGCTAGTGGCAACGCTAATTACTCCAGGAATGAAATGCGTATGTAAGAGTGAAACAACGAATGTATGTTAGACAGTTTCATTTTTGAATGGAATGTGTAAAATATGTAAAAAATTCAAGATTCATTTTAAAAGCGAAAGGAATTTTATGAAATTGTGACGTGCGCCCATTATATTATTTAAAATAAATATAAAAAAAGTGAAATAAAAATTGACAGTGACAATAAAGAGTGATAAAAAATAATATTTGCCTTGACAGAAAGCAAGAATTGAGTGACAATAAAAATAACACAAATACCTATTAAAATATAAAAAAGTGACAATAAGATAGAAAATACCTATTAAGAAATTAAATTAAATAATAAAAGTATACTTTTTGTGATAAAAGATAACTATGAAAAAAAGACGTTTGCAAAATTGTCTATCATTGGAAAAAAAGACATTTGAGTCCAAAATTAAAATGTATAGAAGGTTAATAGAAAACGAAGATAGTGCACGAAGTGAAAGATCTAATATACAACCTGTTCCATCAATAAGCTAAAATTCTAATGGAGTGTAAAGTAGGCATAAAAAAAGCCCAAGAGTACCTCAGCCGCATGACAGGAGAGACTTCTGATCAAGGGCTTGCTGAGACCGCCAGCATGTTCCCCTTGCGGACCACAACAGCAGTGCAAGAAATAGAGGAGAAGCTAGACTCCGATTACGCTCAGGCCATGGTAACAATCACAATATTTTATATATTTTACTTGCTCAAACAGTAATTCAACTTCTTTACAGAAGTCCTATATTCATAAAATTAAAGGTGTTTCTTTAGATGTTGGCAGTGTTATTAGTGCATCGTTTGCAGATGATTTGCTATATAAATATAATTGGGATGGAAGGTGGGGAAAACTTCCGTTGTCAAATCTCACGCTGCTAAATAAAATTGTAAGAGGTATGTACAGACATTAAATAATTTTAGTCTTTGAATATTTAACATTTCTGTCTTTTTTTTTACTTCATATTTTAGATGTTTTTCAGAACCTAGGAGCCGGGGAGTATGAAAACAGTATAAGAAAAGCGGTTGAACGTGCCCACCATAGGGTAAAGCAACAAAAATACATAAAAGAAAAAGGGGTTAATAAATAAAATGACGACAATTTTTTTAATTTAAACTAAAATAATCAATCTAAAAGAGAAAAAAAATCAAAAAATAAGCGTGACCAATAAATTGGTAAAAGTTTAGCTTTATTTTTAACACTTTTTATTGACTGAACTTTATTTGTAAGAAGGTGCTTGTTTAATGTAATTAAGAAACTGTTGAATGATGTTTGATCCAGCAAACGTTTTCGAATGCAAACAAAACATAATTAATTTAAAAAATTTAGTTAAAAAAAAAAATATTTATTTATTTAAGTTATTTTGGAAACCAAAAAAATATTGAATTTTATTTTAAATAAAGACAAAAATTTGTATGAGAATTGAATGAGATGTTTTATTTTAATAGTGTTTTATTAAAACTAAAAAATACGTCAACAGTGACGAATATATGAATCAGTACTGACTAGTCAGCTGTGGCCGGTATATGCGGTACTGACCAGTCAGTACTGACTGGTCAGCTGTGTCCGTTATATGCATCAGTACTGACTAGTCAGCTGTGTCCGGTTTTTGAGCACTCAATAATCTTGAGCAACCTACATATAGTTGTCGATATGAAAAGCAATGAATGGGCGCCTAAATATATTCCAGCCAGCGTTACCGTTGTGATACTAAAGTATCAGTTTGACCCTTTTTCGACGGTGTTGATACCTTTTATGGCCCTTTTTTTAAATTATACTTTTGTATCATTATCACCTATTTTGTGACACTTTTTGACCCTTTTTTGGAAAAAGCTCTCACATTTGGTTTTTTGCCAACACTGCGGAACAAAAGTGCTCAACTTTTTGAAAATAAGAAAGTACCAAAACTAAAAGAGAAAAAGTGTTAAAAGTTGCCAAAAAAAGAAGCAACATTTCTTAAAAATATATATACAAGGTAGATCAAAAAAGACCTACCCCCACCCATGTTTTATTTTGTAACTAGCTTTTACCCGTGACGTCGTTCACTTTAAGATTTAAAGAAATGGGGTTATCCAGTAAAATATTTACAGAAAATTTATTTTGTTTTCTACGTCATTACTTATTTTATGTTAAAATATGTCTATAAACAACATTTTAAGATTTGTTTTATTCCGCTAATATAATGGGTGATTTTTTAGCTATTATCTTTTTGGCAGCACTGGTTTAAACAGCTGACGCACGTTTCGTGTTTTGTTTCACTGTCAAACATCTTCAGTTTGGTCTATAATTTAACCATGAATCGTCTTACAAACGAACAACGCTTGCAAATTATTGAATTTTATTATCAAAATGCGTGCTCTGTTAAGAAAATTCATCGCGCGCTTCTTGTGTTCAGCGACGAAGCTCATTTTTGGCTCAATGGGTAAGTTAATAAGCCGAATTGTCGATTTTGGAGTGAAGATCAGCCAGAAGCATTGCAAGAGCTATTTATGCATCGAGAAAAAGTCACAGTTTGGTGCGGTTTATGGGCTGGTGGCATCATTGGACCGTTCCAAGATGATGCGAATCGTAACGTAACTGTGAATGGTGAGCGCTACCGTGAGATGATATCCAACTTTTTTTTGCCCAAAATGCAAGAGCTTGTTGACTTGCACGACATGTGGTTTCAACAAGACGGTGCCACATGCCACACAGCACGCTTAACAATGGACTTATTGAGAGGCGAGTTCGGTGAACATTTTATTTCACGTTCGGGACCGGTCAATTGGCCGCCTAGATCGTGCGATTTAACGTCTTTAGACTATTTTTTGTGCGGCTACGTTAAAGCTCATGTCTATACACACATGCCCGCTTCAATTGACGCATTGGAAGAAAACATTGAAGCATTTATTCGTGAGATACTGGCCGAAATGTTGGAAACAGAATGCCAACATTGGACTAAGCGGATGGACCATTTGAGGCGCAATCACGGTCAACATTTGCATGAAATAATCTTCAAACATTTAATTATATGGACCGTACTATCGATTCAAATAAAGATTTCATGCATTTTTCTGAATTTTATGAGTTTTTTTTACAACTTTCCTATAGCTCCCCTACAAGAAATGGATGACCGAAACTAATACACACGCACTATTTTTGTTTGTTTTTATTGTTACAAGTGGCGTTGCCACTCGTGTGCGTTTGTATACCAAATTAGGAATATTTTGCAAAGCCCAAATTTTATTAATCTTTTCTTCTTATTTTTATATATACTTAATAATATGTTGAATATATCTGTTAATACGTTTCATCAATTTTAATAATTATAAGAATTTAGCTAAATTTGTATTAATTATTTAAAAAAAAAGTGGTGGAATTTTGGGAATTGCTGTTGTTAAAAACATTTTAGGAAGAAATGTTTGCTAGTGGCAACGCTTATTACTCCAGGAATGAAATGCGTATGTAAGAGTGAAACAACGAATGTATGTTAGACAGTTTCATTTTTGAATGGAATGTGTAAAATATGTAAAAAATTCAAGATTAATTTTAAAAGCGAAAGGAATTTTATGAAATTGTGACGTGCGCCCATTATATTATTTAAAATAAATATAAAAAAAGTGAAATAAAAATTGACAGTGACAATAAAGAGTGATAAAAAATAATATTTGCCTTGACAGAAAGCAAGAATTGAGTGACAATAAAAATAACACAAATACCTATTAAAATATAAAAAAGTGACAATAAGATAGAAAATACCTATTAAGAAATTAAATTAAATAATAAAAGTATACTTTTTGTGATAAAAGATAACTATGAAAAAAAGACGTTTGCAAAATTGTCTATCATTGGAAAAAAAGACATTTGAGTCCAAAATTAAAATGTATAGAAGGTTAATAGAAAACGAAGATAGTGCACGAAGTGAAAGATCTAATATACAACCTGTTCCATCAATAAGCTAAAATTCTAATGGAGTGTAAAGTAGGCATAAAAAAAGCCCAAGAGTACCTCAGCCGCATGACAGGAGAGACTTCTGATCAAGGGCTTGATGAGACCGCCAGCATGCTCCCCTTGCGGACCACAACAGCAGTGCAAGAAATAGAGGAGAAGCTAGACTCCGATTACGCTCAGGCCATGGTAACAATCACAATATTTTATATATTTTACTTGCTCAAACAGTAATTCAACTTCTTTACAGAAGTCCTATATTCATAAAATTAAAGGTGTTTCTTTAGATGTTGGCAGTGTTATTAGTGCATCGTTTGCAGATGATTTGCTATATAAATATAATTGGGATGGAAGGTGGGGAAAACTTCCGTTGTCAAATCTCACGCTGCTAAATAAAATTGTAAGAGGTATGTACAGACATTAAATAATTTTAGTCTTTGAATATTTAACATTTCTGTCTTTTTTTTTACTTCATATTTTAGATGTTTTTCAGAACCTAGGAGCCGGGGAGTATGAAAAAAGTATAAGAAAAGCGGTTGAACGTGCCCACCATAGGGTAAAGCAACAAAAATACATAAAAGAAAAAGGGGTTAATAAATAAAATGACGACAATTTTTTTAATTTAAACTAAAATAATCAATCTAAAAGAGAAAAAAAATCAAAAAATAAGCGTGACCAATAAATTGGTAAAAGTTTAGCTTTATTTTTAACACTTTTTATTGACTGAACTTTATTTGTAAGAAGGTGCTTGTTTAATGTAATTAAGAAACTGTTGAATGATGTTTGATCCAGCAAACGTTTTCGAATGCAAACAAAACATAATTAATTTAAAAAATTTAGTTAAAAAAAAAAAAATTTATTTATTTAAGTTATTTTGGAAACCAAAAAAAATATTGAATTTTATTTTAAATAAAGACAAAAATTTGTATGAGAATTGAATGATATGTTTTATTTTAATAGTGTTTTATTAAAACTAAAAAATACGTCAACAGTGACGAATATATGAATCAGTACTGACTAGTCAGCTGTGGCCGGTATATGCGTCAGTACTGACCAGTCAGTACTGACTGGTCAGCTGTGTCCGTTATATGCATCAGTACTGACTAGTCAGCTGTGTCCGGTTTTTGAGCACTCAATAATCTTGAGCAACTTACATATAGTTGTCGATATGAAAAGCAATGAATGGGCGCCTAAATATATTCCAGCCAATGGACCATACGCATTCCGAAAAAGTACAAAAAGTACCAATTTGATCCATTTTTTACCCCTTAAAAAGTGCCGTATATTTTGTACTTTTTATACCAAATGCAACGAAGTACTAAAAGTACGAGCTTTGACTCATTTTATTCCCCCAGAAAGTACTCTGTACGTTAATTTAGGTTATGTTTTATATGAATACCAAATTTTTCGAAGAGATAAAAAGTAACAGTTTTATCCCAATTTTATCCATTAAAAAATACCGTATATTTTGATCTCGACCATATGCAATCTGTATACCAAATTTATCCAAACGAGAAAAAGTATCAAAAGTAAAACATTTTTCGTTTTAACCTCTTAAAATATACCCCACTTAAATCTGGACAATATCTCTAGCCAAATTTTTTGAAAATAAGAAAGTACCAAAACTAAAAGAGAAAAAGTGTTAAAAGTTGCCAAAAAAAGAAGCAACATTTCTTAAAAATATATATACAAGGTAGATCAAAAAAGACCTACCCCCACCCATGTTTTATTTTGTAACTAGCTTTTACCCGTGACGTCGTTCACTTTAAGATTTAAAGAAATGGGGTTATCCAGTAAAATATTTACAGAAAATTTATTTTGTTTTCTACGTCATTACTTATTTTATGTTAAAATATGTCTATAAACAACATTTTAAGATTTGTTATATTCCGCTAATATAATGGGTGATTTTTTAGCTATTATCTTTTTGGCAGCACTGGTTTAAACAGCTGACGCACGTTTCGTGTTTTGTTTCACTGTCAAACATCTTCAGTTTGGTCTATAATTTAACCATGAATCGTCTTACAAACGAACAACGCTTGCAAATTATTGAATTTTATTATCAAAATGCGTGCTCTGTTAAGAAAATTCATCGCGCGCTTCTTGTGTTCAGCGACGAAGCTCATTTTAGGCTCAATGGGTAAGTTAATAAGCCGAATTGTCGATTTTGGAGTGAAGATCAGCCAGAAGCATTGCAAGAGCTATTTATGCATCGAGATAAAGTCACAGTTTGGTGCGGTTTATGGGCTGGTGGCATCATTGGACCGTTCCAAGATGATGCGAATCGTAACGTAACTGTGAATGGTGAGCGCTACCGTGAGATGATATCCAACTTTTTTTTGCCCAAAATGCAAGAGCTTGTTGACTTGCACGACATGTGGTTTCAACAAGACGGTGCCACATGCCACACAGCACGCTTAACAATGGACTTATTGAGAGGCGAGTTCGGTGAACATTTTATTTCACGTTCGGGACCGGTCAATTGGCCGCCTAGATCGTGCGATTTAACGTCTTTAGACTATTTTTTGTGCGGCTACGTTAAAGCTCATGTCTATACACACATGCCCGCTTCAATTGACGCATTGGAAGAAAACATTGAAGCATTTATTCGTGAGATACCGGCCGAAATGTTGGAAACAGAATGCCAACATTGGACTAAGCGGATGGACCATTTGAGGCGCAATCACGGTCAACATTTGCATGAAATAATCTTCAAACATTTAATTATATGGACCGTACTATCGATTCAAATAAAGATTTCATGCATTTTTCTGAATTTTATGAGTTTTTTTTACAACTTTCCTATAGCTCCCCTACAAGAAATGGATGACCGAAACTAATACACACGCACTATTTTTGTTTGTTTTTATTGTTACAAGTGGCGTTGCCACTCGTGTGCGTTTGTATACCAAATTAGGAATATTTTGCAAAGCCCAAATTTTATTAATCTTTTCTTCTTATTTTTATATATACTTAATAATATGTTGAATATATCTGTTAATACGTTTCATAAATTTTAATAATTATAAGAATTTAGCTAAATTTGTATTAATTATTTAAAAAAAAAGTGGTGGAATTTTGGGAATTGCTGTTGTTAAAAACATTTTAGGAAGAAATGTTTGCTAGTGGCAACGCTAATTACTCCAGGAATGAAATGCGTATGTAAGAGTGAAACAACGAATGTATGTTAGACAGTTTCATTTTTGAATGGAATGTGTAAAATATGTAAAAAATTCAAGATTAATTTTAAAAGCGAAAGGAATTTTATGAAATTGTGACGTGCGCCCATTATATTATTTAAAATAAATATAAAAAAAGTGAAATAAAAATTGACAGTGACAATAAAGAGTGATAAAAAATAATATTTGCCTTGACAGAAAGCAAGAATTGAGTGACAATAAAAATAACACAAATACCTATTAAAATATAAAAAAGTGACAATAAGATAGAAAATACCTATTAAGAAATTAAATTAAATAATAAAAGTATACTTTTTGTGATAAAAGATAACTATGAAAAAAAGACGTTTGCAAAATTGTCTATCATTGGAAAAAAAGACATTTGAGTCCAAAATTAAAATGTATAGAAGGTTAATAGAAAACGAAGATAGTGCACGAAGTGAAAGATCTAATATACAACCTGTTCCATCAATAAGCTAAAATTCTAATGGAGTTTAAAGTAGGCATAAAAAAAGCCCAAGAGTACCTCAGCCGCATGACAGGAGAGACTTCTGATCAAGTGCTTGATGAGACCGCCAGCATGCTCCCCTTGCGGACCACAACAGCAGTGCAAGAAATAGAGGAGAAGCTAGACTCCGATTACGCTCAGGCCATGGTAACAATCACAATATTTTATATATTTTACTTGCTCAAACAGTAATTCAACTTCTTTACAGAAGTCCTATATTCATAAAATTAAAGGTGTTTCTTTAGATGTTGGCAGTGTTATTAGAGCATCGTTTGCAGATGATTTGCTATATAAATATAATTGGGATGGAAGGTGGGGAAAACTTCCGTTGTCAAATCTCACGCTGCTAAATAAAATTGTAAGAGGTATGTACAGACATTAAATAATTTTAGTCTTTGATTATTTAACATTTCTGTCTTTTTTTTTACTTCATATTTTAGATGTTTTTCAGAACCTAGGAGCCGGGGAGTATGAAAAAAGTATAAGAAAAGCGGTTGAACGTGCCCACCATAGGGTAAAGCAACAAAAATACATAAAAGAAAAAGGGGTTAATAAATAAAATGACGACAATTTTTTTAATTTAAACTAAAATAATCAATCTAAAAGAGAAAAAAAATCAAAAAATAAGCGTGACCAATAAATTGGTAAAAGTTTAGCTTTATTTTTAACACTTTTTATTGACTGAACTTTATTTGTAAGAAGGTGCTTGTTTAATGTAATTAAGAAACTGTTGAATGATGTTTGATCCAGCAAACGTTTTCGAATGCAAACAAAACATAATTAATTTAAAAAATTTAGTTAAAAAAAAAAAATATTTATTTATTTAAGTTATTTTGGAAACCAAAAAAATATTGAATTTTATTTTAAATAAAGACAAAAATTTGTATGAGAATTGAATGAGATGTTTTATTTTAATAGTGTTTTATTAAAACTAAAAAATACGTCAACAGTGACGAATATATGAATCAGTACTGACTAGTCAGCTGTGGCCGGTATATGCGTCAGTACTGACCAGTCAGTACTGACTGGTCAGCTGTGTCCGTTATATGCATCAGTACTGACTAGTCAGCTGTGTCCGGTTTTTGAGCACTCAATAATCTTGAGCAACCTACATATAGTTGTCGATATGAAAAGCAATGAATGGGCGCCTAAATATATTCCAGCCAATGGACCATACGCATTCCGAAAAAGTACAAAAAGTACCAATTTGATCCATTTTTTACCCCTTAAAAAGTGCCGTATATTTTGTACTTTTTATACCAAATGCAACGAAGTACTAAAAGTACGAGCTTTGACTCATTTTATTCCCCCAGAAAGTACTCTGTACGTTAATTTAGGTTATGTTTTATATGAATACCAAATTTTTCGAAGAGATAAAAAGTAACAGTTTTATCCCAATTTTATCCATTAAAAAATACCGTATATTTTGATCTCGACCATATGCAATCTGTATACCAAATTTATCCAAAAGAGAAAAAGTATCAAAAGTAAAACATTTTTCGTTTTAACCTCTTAAAATATACCCCACTTAAATCTGGACAATATCTCTAGCCAAATTTTTTGAAAATAAGAAAGTACCAAAACTAAAAGAGAAAAAGTGTTAAAAGTTGCCAAAAAAAGAAGCAACATTTCTTAAAAATATATATACAAGGTAGATCAAAAAAGACCTACCCCCACCCATGTTTTATTTTGTAACTAGCTTTTACCCGTGACGTCGTTCACTTTAAGATTTAAAGAAATGGGGTTATCCAGTAAAATATTTACAGAAAATTTATTTTGTTTTCTACGTCATTACTTATTTTATGTTAAAATATGTCTATAAACAACATTTTAAGATTTGTTATATTCCGCTAATATAATGGGTGATTTTTTAGCTATTATCTTTTTGGCAGCACTTGTTTAAACAGCTGACGCACGTTTCGTGTTTTGTTTCACTGTCAAACATCTTCAGTTTGGTCTATAATTTAACCATGAATCGTCTTACAAACGAACAACGCTTGCAAATTATTGAATTTTATTATCAAAATGCGTGCTCTGTTAAGAAAATTCATCGCGCGCTTCTTGTGTTCAGCGACGAAGCTCATTTTTGGCTCAATGGGTAAGTTAATAAGCCGAATTGTCGATTTTGGAGTGAAGATCAGCCAGAAGCATTGCAAGAGCTATTTATGCATCGAGAAAAAGTCACAGTTTGGTGCGGTTTATGGGCTGGTGGCATCATTGGACCGTTCCAAGATGATGCGAATCGTAACGTAACTGTGAATGGTGAGCGCTACCGTGAGATGATATCCAACTTTTTTTTGCCCAAAATGCAAGAGCTTGTTGACTTGCACGACATGTGGTTTCAACAAGACGGTGCCACATGCCACACAGCACGCTTAACAATGGACTTATTGAGAGGCGAGTTCGGTGAACATTTTATTTCACGTTCGGGACCGGTCAATTGGCCGCCTAGATCGTGCGATTTAACGTCTTTAGACTATTTTTTGTGCGGCTACGTTAAAGCTCATGTCTATACACACATGCCCGCTTCAATTGACGCATTGGAAGAAAACATTGAAGCATTTATTCGTGAGATACCGGCCGAAATGTTGGAAACAGAATGCCAACATTGGACTAAGCGGATGGACCATTTGAGGCGCAATCACGGTCAACATTTGCATGAAATAATCTTCAAACATTTAATTATATGGACCGTACTATCGATTCAAATAAAGATTTCATGCATTTTTCTGAATTTTATGAGTTTTTTTTACAACTTTCCTATAGCTCCCCTACAAGAAATGGATGACCGAAACTAATACACACGCACTATTTTTGTTTGTTTTTATTGTTACAAGTGGCGTTGCCACTCGTGTGCGTTTGTATACCAAATTAGGAATATTTTGCAAAGCCCAAATTTTATTAATCTTTTCTTCTTATTTTTATATATACTTAATAATATGTTGAATATATCTGTTAATACGTTTCATAAATTTTAATAATTATAAGAATTTAGCTAAATTTGTATTAATTATTTAAAAAAAAAGTGGTGGAATTTTGGGAATTGCTGTTGTTAAAAACATTTTAGGAAGAAATGTTTGCTAGTGGCAACGCTTATTACTCCAGGAATGAAATGCGTATGTAAGAGTGAAACAACGAATGTATGTTAGACAGTTTCATTTTTGAATGGAATGTGTAAAATATGTAAAAAATTCAAGATTAATTTTAAAAGCGAAAGGAATTTTATGAAATTGTGACGTGCGCCCATTATATTATTTAAAATAAATATAAAAAAAGTGAAATAAAAATTGACAGTGACAATAAAGAGTGATAAAAAATAATATTTGCCTTGACAGAAAGCAAGAATTGAGTGACAATAAAAATAACACAAATACCTATTAAAATATAAAAAAGTGACAATAAGATAGAAAATACCTATTAAGAAATTAAATTAAATAATAAAAGTATACTTTTTGTGATAAAAGATAACTATGAAAAAAAGACGTTTGCAAAATTGTCTATCATTGGAAAAAAAGACATTTGAGTCCAAAATTAAAATGTATAGAAGGTTAATAGAAAACGAAGATAGTGCACGAAGTGAAAGATCTAATATACAACCTGTTCCATCAATAAGCTAAAATTCTAATGGAGTGTAAAGTAGGCATAAAAAAAGCCCAAGAGTACCTCAGCCGCATGACAGGAGAGACTTCTGATCAAGGGCTTGATGAGACCGCCAGTATGCTCCCCTTGCGGACCACAACAGCAGTGCAAGAAATAGAGGAGAAGCTAGACTCCGATTACGCTCAGGCCATGGTAACAATCACAATATTTTATATATTTTACTTGCTCAAACAGTAATTCAACTTCTTTACAGAAGTCCTATATTCATAAAATTAAAGGTGTTTCTTTAGATGTTGGCAGTGTTATTAGTGCATCGTTTGCAGATGATTTGCTATATAAATATAATTGGGATGGAAGGTGGGGAAAACTTCCGTTGTCAAATCTCACGCTGCTAAATAAAATTGTAAGAGGTATGTACAGACATTAAATAATTTTAGTCTTTGAATATTTAACATTTCTGTCTTTTTTTTTACTTCATATTTTAGATGTTTTTCAGAACCTAGGAGCCGGGGAGTATGAAAAAAGTATAAGAAAAGCGGTTGAACGTGCCCACCATAGGGTAAAGCAACAAAAATACATAAAAGAAAAAGGGGTTAATAAATAAAATGACGACAATTTTTTTAATTTAAACTAAAATAATCAATCTAAAAGAGAAAAAAAATCAAAAAATAAGCGTGACCAATAAATTGGTAAAAGTTTAGCTTTATTTTTAACACTTTTTATTGACTGAACTTTATTTGTAAGAAGGTGCTTGTTTAATGTAATTAAGAAACTGTTGAATGATGTTTGATCCAGCAAACGTTTTCGAATGCAAACAAAACATAATTAATTTAAAAAATTTAGTTAAAAAAAAAAATATTTATTTATTTAAGTTATTTTGGAAACCAAAAAAATATTGAATTTTATTTTAAATAAAGACAAAAATTTGTATGAGAATTGAATGAGATGTTTTATTTTAATAGTGTTTTATTAAAACTAAAAAATACGTCAACAGTGACGAATATATGAATCAGTACTGACTAGTCAGCTGTGGCCGGTATATGCGTCAGTACTGACCAGTCAGTACTGACTGGTCAGCTGTGTCCGTTATATGCATCAGTACTGACTAGTCAGCTGTGTCCGGTTTTTGAGCACTCAATAATCTTGAGCAACCTACATATAGTTGTCGATATGAAAAGCAATGAATGGGCGCCTAAATATATTCCAGCCAATGGACCATACGCATTCCGAAAAAGTACAAAAAGTACCAATTTGATCCATTTTTTACCCCTTAAAAAGTGCCGTATATTTTGTACTTTTTATACCAAATGCAACGAAGTACTAAAAGTACGAGCTTTGACTCATTTTATTCCCCCAGAAAGTACTCTGTACGTTAATTTAGGTTATGTTTTATATGAATACCAAATTTTTCGAAGAGATAAAAAGTAACAGTTTTATCCCAATTTTATCCATTAAAAAATACCGTATATTTTGATCTCGACCATATGCAATCTGTATACCAAATTTATCCAAAAGAGAAAAAGTATCAAAAGTAAAACATTTTTCGTTTTAACCTCTTAAAATATACCCCACTTAAATCTGGACAATATCTCTAGCCAAATTTTTTGAAAATAAGAAAGTACCAAAACTAAAAGAGAAAAAGTGTTAAAAGTTGCCAAAAAAAAAGAAGCAACATTTCTTAAAAATATATATACAAGGTAGATCAAAAAAGACCTACCCCCACCCATGTTTTATTTTGTAACTAGCTTTTACCCGTGACGTCGTTCACTTTAAGATTTAAAGAAATGGGGTTATCCAGTAAAATATTTACAGAAAATTTATTTTGTTTTCTACGTCATTACTTATTTTATGTTAAAATATGTCTATAAACAACATTTTAAGATTTGTTATATTCCGCTAATATAATGGGTGATTTTTTAGCTATTATCTTTTTGGCAGCACTGGTTTAAACAGCTGACGCACGTTTCGTGTTTTGTTTCACTGTCAAACATCTTCAGTTTGGTCTATAATTTAACCATGAATCGTCTTACAAACGAACAACGCTTGCAAATTATTGAATTTTATTATCAAAATGCGTGCTCTGTTAAGAAAATTCATCGCGCGCTTCTTGTGTTCAGCGACGAAGCTCATTTTTGGCTCAATGGGTAAGTTAATAAGCCGAATTGTCGATTTTGGAGTGAAGATCAGCCAGAAGCATTGCAAGAGCTATTTATGCATCGAGAAAAAGTCACAGTTTGGTGCGGTTTATGGGCTGGTGGCATCATTGGACCGTTCCAAGATGATGCGAATCGTAACGTAACTGTGAATGGTGAGCGCTACCGTGAGATGATATCCAACTTTTTTTTGCCCAAAATGCAAGAGCTTGTTGACTTGCACGACATGTGGTTTCAACAAGACGGTGCCACATGCCACACAGCACGCTTAACAATGGACTTATTGAGAGGCGAGTTCGGTGAACATTTTATTTCACGTTCGGGACCGGTCAATTGGCCGCCTAGATCGTGCGATTTAACGTCTTTAGACTATTTTTTGTGCGGCTACGTTAAAGCTCATGTCTATACACACATGCCCGCTTCAATTGACGCATTGGAAGAAAAGATTGAAGCATTTATTCGTGAGATACCGGCCGAAATGTTGGAAACAGAATGCCAACATTGGACTAAGCGGATGGACCATTTGAGGCGCAATCACGGTCAACATTTGCATGAAATAATCTTCAAACATTTAATTATATGGACCGTACTATCGATTCAAATAAAGATTTCATGCATTTTTCTGAATTTTATGAGTTTTTTTTACAACTTTCCTATAGCTCCCCTACAAGAAATGGATGACCGAAACTAATACACACGCACTATTTTTGTTTGTTTTTATTGTTACAAGTGGCGTTGCCACTCGTGTGCGTTTGTATACCAAATTAGGAATATTTTGCAAAGCCCAAATTTTATTAATCTTTTCTTCTTATTTTTATATATACTTAATAATATGTTGAATATATCTGTTAAAACGTTTCATAAATTTTAATAATTATAAGAATTTAGCTAAATTTGTATTAATTATTTTAAAAAAAAGTGGTGGAATTTTGGGAATTGCTGTTGTTAAAAACATTTTAGGAAGAAATGTTTGCTAGTGGCAACGCTAATTACTCCAGGAATGAAATGCGTATGTAAGAGTGAAACAACGAATGTATGTTAGACAGTTTCATTTTTGAATGGAATGTGTAAAATATGTAAAAAATTCAAGATTAATTTTAAAAGCGAAAGGAATTTTATGAAATTGTGACGTGCGCCCATTATATTATTTAAAATAAATATAAAAAAAGTGAAATAAAAATTGACAGTGACAATAAAGAGTGATAAAAAATAATATTTGCCTTGACAGAAAGCAAGAATTGAGTGACAATAAAAATAACACAAATACCTATTAAAATATAAAAAAGTGACAATAAGATAGAAAATACCTATTAAGAAATTAAATTAAATAATAAAAGTATACTTTTTGTGATAAAAGATAACTATGAAAAAAAGACGTTTGCAAAATTGTCTATCATTGGAAAAAAAGACATTTGAGTCCAAAATTAAAATGTATAGAAGGTTAATAGAAAACGAAGATAGTGCACGAAGTGAAAGATCTAATATACAACCTGTTCCATCAATAAGCTAAAATTCTAATGGAGTGTAAAGTAGGCATAAAAAAAGCCCAAGAGTACCTCAGCCGCATGGCAGGAGAGACTTCTGATCAAGGGCTTGATGAGACCGCCAGCATGCTCCCCTTGCGGACCACAACAGCAGTGCAAGAAATAGAGGAGAAGCTAGACTCCGATTACGCTCAGGCCATGGTAACAATCACAATATTTTATATATTTTACTTGCTCAAACAGTAATTCAACTTCTTTACAGAAGTCCTATATTCATAAAATTAAAGGTGTTTCTTTAGATGTTGGCAGTGTTATTAGTGCATCGTTTGCAGATGATTTGCTATATAAATATAATTGGGATGGAAGGTGGGGAAAACTTCCGTTGTCAAATCTCACGCTGCTAAATAAAATTGTAAGAGGTATGTACAGACATTAAATAATTTTAGTCTTTGAATATTTAACATTTCTGTCTTTTTTTTTACTTCATATTTTAGATGTTTTTCAGAACCTAGGAGCCGGGGAGTATGAAAAAAGTATAAGAAAAGCGGTTGAACGTGCCCACCATAGGGTAAAGCAACAAAAATACATTAAAGAAAAAGGGGTTAATAAATAAAATGACGACAATTTTTTTAATTTAAACTAAAATAATCAATCTAAAAGAGAAAAAAAATCAAAAAATAAGCGTGACCAATAAATTGGTAAAAGTTTAGCTTTATTTTTAACACTTTTTATTGACTGAACTTTATTTGTAAGAAGGTGCTTGTTTAATGTAATTAAGAAACTGTTGAATGATGTTTGATCCAGCAAACGTTTTCGAATGCAAACAAAACATAATTAATTTAAAAAATTTAGTTAAAAAAAAAAAATATTTATTTATTTAAGTTATTTTGGAAACCAAAAAAATATTGAATTTTATTTTAAATAAAGACAAAAATTTGTATGAGAATTGAATGAGATGTTTTATTTTAATAGTGTTTTATTAAAACTAAAAAATACGTCAACAGTGACGAATATATGAATCAGTACTGACTAGTCAGCTGTGGCCGGTATATGCGTCAGTACTGACCAGTCAGTACTGACTGGTCAGCTGTGTCCGTTATATGCATCAGTACTGACTAGTCAGCTGTGTCCGGTTTTTGAGCACTCAATAATCTTGAGCAACTTACATATAGTTGTCGATATGAAAAGCAATGAATGGGCGCCTAAATATATTCCAGCCAATGGACCATACGCATTCCGAAAAAGTACAAAAAGTACCAATTTGATCCATTTTTTACCCCTTAAAAAGTGCCGTATATTTTGTACTTTTTATACCAAATGCAACGAAGTACTAAAAGTACGAGCTTTGACTCATTTTTTTCCCCCAGAAAGTACTCTGTACGTTAATTTAGGTTATGTTTTATATGAATACCAAATTTTTCGAAGAGATAAAAAGTAACAGTTTTATCCCAATTTTATCCATTAAAAAATACCGTATATTTTGATCTCGACCATATGCAATCTGTATACCAAATTTATCCAAAAGAGAAAAAGTATCAAAAGTAAAACATTTTTCGTTTTAACCTCTTAAAATATACCCCACTTAAATCTGGACAATATCTCTAGCCAAATTTTTTGAAAATAAGAAAGTACCAAAACTAAAAGAGAAAAAGTGTTAAAAGTTGCCAAAAAAAGAAGCAACATTTCTTAAAAATATATATACAAGGTAGATCAAAAAAGACCTACCCCCACCCATGTTTTATTTTGTAACTAGCTTTTACCCGTGACGTCGTTCACTTTAAGATTTAAAGAAATGGGGTTATCCAGTAAAATATTTACAGAAAATTTATTTTGTTTTCTACGTCATTACTTATTTTATGTTAAAATATGTCTATAAACAACATTTTAAGATTTGTTATATTCCGCTAATATAATGGGTGATTTTTTAGCTATTATCTTTTTGGCAGCACTGGTTTAAACAGCTGACGCACGTTTCGTGTTTTGTTTCACTGTCAAACATCTTCAGTTTGGTCTATAATTTAACCATGAATCGTCTTACAAACGAACAACGCTTGCAAATTATTGAATTTTATTATCAAAATGCGTGCTCTGTTAAGAAAATTCATCGCGCGCTTCTTGTGTTCAGCGACGAAGCTCATTTTTGGCTCAATGGGTAAGTTAATAAGCCGAATTGTCGATTTTGGAGTGAAGATCAGCCAGAAGCATTGCAAGAGCTATTTATGCATCGAGAAAAAGTCACAGTTTGGTGCGGTTTATGGGCTGGTGGCATCATTGGACCGTTCCAAGATGATGCGAATCGTAACGTAACTGTGAATGGTGAGCGCTACCGTGAGATGATATCCAACTTTTTTTTGCCCAAAATGCAAGAGCTTGTTGACTTGCACGACATGTGGTTTCAACAAGACGGTGCCACATGCCACACAGCACGCTTAACAATGGACTTATTGAGAGGCGAGTTCGGTGAACATTTTATTTCACGTTCGGGACCGGTCAATTGGCCGCCTAGATCGTGCGATTTAACGTCTTTAGACTATTTTTTGTGCGGTTACGTTAAAGCTCATGTCTATACACACATGCCCGCTTCAATTGACGCATTGGAAGAAAACATTGAAGCATTTATTCGTGAGATACCGGCCGAAATGTTGGAAACAGAATGCCAACATTGGACTAAGCGGATGGACCATTTGAGGCGCAATCACGGTCAATATTTGCATGAAATAATCTTCAAACATTTAATTATATGGACCGTACTATCGATTCAAATAAAGATTTCATGCATTTTTCTGAATTTTATGAGTTTTTTTTACAACTTTCCTATAGCTCCCCTACAAGAAATGGATGACCGAAACTAATACACACGCACTATTTTTGTTTGTTTTTATTGTTACAAGTGGCGTTGCCACTCGTGTGCGTTTGTATACCAAATTAGGAATATTTTGCAAAGCCCAAATTTTATTAATCTTTTCTTCTTATTTTTATATATACTTAATAATATGTTGAATATATCTGTTAATACGTTTCATAAATTTTAATAATTATAAGAATTTAGCTAAATTTGTATTAATTATTTAAAAAAAAAGTGGTGGAATTTTGGGAATTGCTGTTGTTAAAAACATTTTAGGAAGAAATGTTTGCTAGTGGCAACGCTAATTACTCCAGGAATGAAATGCGTATGTAAGAGTGAAACAACGAATGTATGTTAGACAGTTTCATTTTTGAATGGAATGTGTAAAATATGTAAAAAATTCAAGATTAATTTTAAAAGCGAAAGGAATTTTATGAAATTGTGACGTGCGCCCATTATATTATTTAAAATAAATATAAAAAAAGTGAAATAAAAATTGACAGTGACAATAAAGAGTGATAAAAAATAATATTTGCCTTGACAGAAAGCAAGAATTGAGTGACAATAAAAATAACACAAATACCTATTAAAATATAAAAAAGTGACAATAAGATAGAAAATACCTATTAAGAAATTAAATTAAATAATAAAAGTATACTTTTTGTGATAAAAGATAACTATGAAAAAAAGACGTTTGCAAAATTGTCTATCATTGGAAAAAAAGACATTTGAGTCCAAAATTAAAATGTATAGAAGGTTAATAGAAAACGAAGATAGTGCACGAAGTGAAAGATCTAATATACAACCTGTTCCATCAATAAGCTAAAATTCTAATGGAGTGTAAAGTAGGCATAAAAAAAGCCCAAGAGTACCTCAGCCGCATGACAGGAGAGACTTCTGATCAAGGGCTTGATGAGACCGCCAGCATGCTCCCCTTGCGGACCACAACAGCAGTGCAAGAAATAGAGGAGAAGCTAGACTCCGATTACGCTCAGGCCATGGTAACAATCACAATATTTTATATATTTTACTTGCTCAAACAGTAATTCAACTTCTTTACAGAAGTCCTATATTCATAAAATTAAAGGTGTTTCTTTAGATGTTGGCAGTGTTATTAGTGCATCGTTTGCAGATGATTTGCTATATAAATATAATTGGGATGGAAGGTGGGGAAAACTTCCGTTGTCAAATCTCACGCTGCTAAATAAAATTGTAAGAGGTATGTACAGACATTAAATAATTTTAGTCTTTGAATATTTAACATTTCTGTCTTTTTTTTTACTTCATATTTTAGATGTTTTTCAGAACCTAGGAGCCGGGGAGTATGAAAAAAGTATAAGAAAAGCGGTTGAACGTGCCCACCATAGGGTAAAGCAACAAAAATACATAAAAGAAAAAGGGGTTAATAAATAAAATGACGACAATTTTTTTAATTTAAACTAAAATAATCAATCTAAAAGAGAAAAAAAATCAAAAAATAAGCGTGACCAATAAATTGGTAAAAGTTTAGCTTTATTTTTAACACTTTTTATTGACTGAACTTTATTTGTAAGAAGGTGCTTGTTTAATGTAATTAAGAAACTGTTGAATGATGTTTGATCCAGCAAACGTTTTCGAATGCAAACAAAACATAATTAATTTAAAAAATTTAGTTAAAAAAAAAAAATATTTATTTATTTAAGTTATTTTGGAAACCAAAAAAATATTGAATTTTATTTTAAATAAAGACAAAAATTTGTATGAGAATTGAATGAGATGTTTTATTTTAATAGTGTTTTATTAAAACTAAAAAATACGTCAACAGTGACGAATATATGAATCAGTACTGACTAGTCAGCTGTGGCCGGTATATGCGTCAGTACTGACCAGTCAGTACTGACTGGTCAGCTGTGTCCGTTATATGCATCAGTACTGACTAGTCAGCTGTGTCCGGTTTTTGAGCACTCAATAATCTTGAGCAACCTACATATAGTTGTCGATATGAAAAGCAATGAATGGGCGCCTAAATATATTCCAGCCAATGGACCATACGCATTCCGAAAAAGTACAAAAAGTACCAATTTGATCCATTTTTTACCCCTTAAAAAGTGCCGTATATTTTGTACTTTTTATACCAAATGCAACAAAGTACTAAAAGTACGAGCTTTGACTCATTTTATTCCCCCAGAAAGTACTCTGTACGTTAATTTAGGTTATGTTTTATATGAATACCAAATTTTTCGAAGAGATAAAAAGTAACAGTTTTATCCCAATTTTATCTATTAAAAAATACCGTATATTTTGATCTCGACCATATGCAATCTGTATACCAAATTTATCCAAAAGAGAAAAAGTATCAAAAGTAAAACATTTTTCGTTTTAACCTCTTAAAATATACCCCACTTAAATCTGGACAATATCTCTAGCCAAATTTTTTGAAAATAAGAAAGTACCAAAACTAAAAGAGAAAAAGTGTTAAAAGTTGCCAAAAAAAGAAGCAACATTTCTTAAAAATATATATACAAGGTAGATCAAAAAAGACCTACCCCCACCCATGTTTTATTTTGTAACTAGCTTTTACCCGTGACGTCGTTCACTTTAAGATTTAAAGAAATGGGGTTATCCAGTAAAATATTTACAGAAAATTTATTTTGTTTTCTACGTCATTACTTATTTTATGTTAAAATATGTCTATAAACAACATTTTAAGATTTGTTATATTCCGCTAATATAATGGGTGATTTTTTAGCTATTATCTTTTTGGCAGCACTGGTTTAAACAGCTGACGCACGTTTCGTGTTTTGTTTCACTGTCAAACATCTTCAGTTTGGTCTATAATTTAACCATGAATCGTCTTACAAACGAACAACGCTTGCAAATTATTGAATTTTATTATCAAAATGCGTGCTCTGTTAAGAAAATTCATCGCGCGCTTCTTGTGTTCAGCGACGAAGCTCATTTTTGGCTCAATGGGTAAGTTAATAAGCCGAATTGTCGATTTTGGAGTGAAGATCAGCCATAAGCATTG
This sequence comes from Pollenia angustigena, assembly GCA_930367215.1. Classification (NCBI taxonomy): domain Eukaryota; kingdom Metazoa; phylum Arthropoda; class Insecta; order Diptera; family Polleniidae; genus Pollenia; species Pollenia angustigena. The sequence goes on from OV884056.1 coordinate 185,318,161, forward strand.
CAAGAGCTATTTATGCATCGAGAAAAAGTCACAGTTTGGTGCGGTTTATGGGCTGGTGGCATCATTGGACCGTTCCAAGATGATGCGAATCGTAACGTAACTGTGAATGGTGAGCGCTACCGTGAGATGATATCCAACTTTTTTTTGCCCAAAATGCAAGAGCTTGTTGACTTGCACGACATGTGGTTTCAACAAGACGGTGCCACATGCCACACAGCACGCTTAACAATGGACTTATTGAGAGGCGAGTTCGGTGAACATTTTATTTCACGTTCGGGACCGGTCAATTGGCCGCCTAGATCGTGCGATTTAACGTCTTTAGACTATTTTTTGTGCGGCTACGTTAAAGCTCATGTCTATACACACATGCCCGCTTCAATTGACGCATTGGAAGAAAACATTGAAGCATTTATTCGTGAGATACCGGCCGAAATGTTGGAAACAGAATGCCAACATTGGACTAAGCGGATGGACCATTTGAGGCGCAATCACGGTCAACATTTGCATGAAATAATCTTCAAACATTTAATTATATGGACCGTACTATCGATTCAAATAAAGATTTCATGCATTTTTCTGAATTTTATGAGTTTTTTTTATAACTTTCCTATAGCTCCCCTACAAGAAATGGATGACCGAAACTAATACACACGCACTATTTTTGTTTGTTTTTATTGTTACAAGTGGCGTTGCCACTCGTGTGCGTTTGTATACCAAATTAGGAATATTTTGCAAAGCCCAAATTTTATTAATCTTTTCTTCTTATTTTTATATATACCTAATAATATGTTGAATATATCTGTTAATACGTTTCATAAATTTTAATAATTATAAGAATTTAGCTAAATTTGTATTAATTATTTAAAAAAAAAGTGGTGGAATTTTGGGAATTGCTGTTGTTAAAAACATTTTAGGAAGAAATGTTTGCTAGTGGCAACGCTAATTACTCCAGGAATGAAATGCGTATGTAAGAGTGAAACAACGAATGTATGTTAGACAGTTTCATTTTTGAATGGAATGTGTAAAATATGTAAAAAATTCAAGATTAATTTTAAAAGCGAAAGAAATTTTATGAAATTGTGACGTGCGCCCATTATATTATTTAAAATAAATATAAAAAAAGTGAAATAAAAATTGACAGTGACAACAAAGAGTGATAAAAAATAATATTTGCCTTGACAAAAAGCAAGAATTGAGTGACAATAAAAATAACACAAATACCTATTAAAATATAAAAAAGTGACAATAAGATAGAAAATACCTATTAAGAAATTAAATTAAAAAATAAAAGTATACTTTTTGTGATAAAAGATAACTATGAAAAAAAGACGTTTGCAAAATTGTCTATCATTGGAAAAAAAGACATTTGAGTCCAAAATTAAAATGTATAGAAGGTTAATAGAAAACGAAGATAGTGCACGAAGTGAAAGATCTAATATACAACCTGTTCCATCAATAAGCTAAAATTCTAATGAGAGTGTAAAGTAGGCATAAAAAAAGCCCAAGAGTACCTCAGCCGCATGACAGGAGAGACTTCTGATCAAGGGCTTGATGAGACCGCCAGCATGCTCCCCTTGCGGACCACAACAGCAGTGCAAGAAATAGAGGAGAAGCTAGACTCCGATTACGCTCAGGCCATGGTAACAATCACAATATTTTATATATTTTACTTGCTCAAACAGTAATTCAACTTCTTTACAGAAGTCCTATATTCATAAAATTAAAGGTGTTTCTTTAGATGTTGGCAGTGTTATTAGTGCATCGTTTGCAGATGATTTGCTATATAAATATAATTGGGATGGAAGGTGGGGAAAACTTCCGTTGTCAAATCTCACGCTGCTAAATAAAATTGTAAGAGGTATGTACAGACATTAAATAATTTTAGTCTTTGAATATTTAACATTTCTGTCTTTTTTTTTACTTCATATTTTAGATGTTTTTCAGAACCTAGGAGCCGGGGAGTATGAAAAAAGTATAAGAAAAGCGGTTGAACGTGCCCACCATAGGGTAAAGCAACAAAAATACATAAAAGAAAAAGGGGTTAATAAATAAAATGACGACAATTTTTTTAATTTAAACTAAAATAATCAATCTAAAAGAGAAAAAAAATCAAAAAATAAGCGTGACCAATAAATTGGTAAAAGTTTAGCTTTATTTTTAACACTTTTTATTGACTGAACTTTATTTGTAAGAAGGTGCTTGTTTAATGTAATTAAGAAACTGTTGAATGATGTTTGATCCAGCAAACGTTTTCGAATGCAAACAAAACATAATTAATTTAAAAAATTTAGTTAAAAAAAAAAAAATATTTATTTATTTAAGTTATTTTGGAAACCAAAAAAATATTGAATTTTATTTTAAATAAAGACAAAAATTTGTATGAGAATTGAATGAGATGTTTTGTTTTAATAGTGTTTTATTAAAACTAAAAAATACGTCAACAGTGACGAATATATGAATCAGTACTGACTAGTCAGCTGTGGCCGGTATATGCGTCAGTACTGACTGGTCAGCTGTGTCCGTTATATGCATCAGTACTGACTAGTCAGCTGTGTCCGGTTTTTGAGCACTCAATAATCTTGAGCAACCTACATATAGTTGTCGATATGAAAAGCAATGAATGGGCGCCTAAATATATTCCAGCCAATGGACCATACGCATTCCGAAAAAGTACAAAAAGTACCAATTTGATCCATTTTTTACCCCTTAAAAAGTGCCGTATATTTTGTACTTTTTATACCAAATGCAACGAAGTACTAAAAGTACGAGCTTTGACTCATTTTATTCCCCCAGAAAGTACTCTGTACGTTAATTTAGGTTATGTTTTATATGAATACCAAATTTTTCGAAGAGATAAAAAGTAACAGTTTTATCCCAATTTTATCCATTAAAAAATACCGTATATTTTGATCTCGACCATATGCAATCTGTATACCAAATTTATCCAAAAGAGAAAAAGTATCAAAAGTAAAACATTTTTCGTTTTAACCTCTTAAAATATACCCCACTTAAATCTGGACAATATCTCTAGCCAAATTTTTTGAAAATAAGGAAGTACCAAAACTAAAAGAGAAAAAGTGTTAAAAGTTGCCAAAAAAAGAAGCAACATTTCTTAAAAATATATATACAAGGTAGATCAAAAAAGACCTACCCCCACCCATGTTTTATTTTGTAACTAGCTTTTACCCGTGACGTCGTTCACTTTAAGATTTAAAGAAATGGGGTTATCCAGTAAAATATTTACAGAAAATTTATTTTGTTTTCTACGTCATTACTTATTTTATGTTAAAATATGTCTATAAACAACATTTTAAGATTTGTTATATTCCGCTAATATAATGGGTGATTTTTTAGCTATTATCTTTTTGGCAGCACTGGTTTAAACAGCTGACGCACGTTTCGTGTTTTGTTTCACTGTCAAACATCTTCAGTTTGGTCTATAATTTAACCATGAATCGTCTTACAAACGAACAACGCTTGCAAATTATTGAATTTTATTATCAAAATGCGTGCTCTGTTAAGAAAATTCATCGCGCGCTTCTTGTGTTCAGCGACGAAGCTCATTTTTGGCTCAATGGGTAAGTTAATAAGCCGAATTGTCGATTTTGGAGTGAAGATCAACCAGAAGCATTGCAAGAGCTATTTATGCATCGAGAAAAAGTCACAGTTTGGTGCGGTTTATGGGCTGGTGGCATCATTGGACCGTTCCAAGATGATGCGAATCGTAACGTAACTGTGAATGGTGAGCGCTACCGTGAGATGATATCCAACTTTTTTTTGCCCAAAATGCAAGAGCTTGTTGACTTGCACGACATGTGGTTTCAACAAGACGGTGCCACATGCCACACAGCACGCTTAACAATGGACTTATTGAGAGGCGAGTTCGGTGAACATTTTATTTCACGTTCGGGACCGGTCAATTGGCCGCCTAGATCGTGCGATTTAACGTCTTTAGACTATTTTTTGTGCGGCTACGTTAAAGCTCATGTCTATACACACATGCCCGCTTCAATTGACGCATTGGAAGAAAACATTGAAGCATTTATTCGTGAGATACCGGCCGAAATGTTGGAAACAGAATGCCAACATTGGACTAAGCGGATGGACCATTTGAGGCGCAATCACGGTCAACATTTGCATGAAATAATCTTCAAACATTTAATTATATCGACCGTACTATCGATTCAAATAAAGATTTCATGCATTTTTCTGAATTTTATGAGTTTTTTTTACAACTTTCCTATAGCTCCCCTACAAGAAATGGATGACCGAAACTAATACACACGCACTATTTTTGTTTGTTTTTATTGTTACAAGTGGCGTTGCCACTCGTGTGCGTTTGTATACCAAATTAGGAATATTTTGCAAAGCCCAAATTTTATTAATCTTTTCTTCTTATTTTTATATATACTTAATAATATGTTGAATATATCTGTTAATACGTTTCATAAATTTTAATAATTATAAGAATTTAGCTAAATTTGTATTAATTATTTAAAAAAAAAGTGGTGGAATTTTGGGAATTGCTGTTGTTAAAAACATTTTAGGAAGAAATGTTTGCTAGTGGCAACGCTAATTACTCCAGGAATGAAATGCGTATGTAAGAGTGAAACACCGAATGTATGTTAGACAGTTTCATTTTTGAATGGAATGTGTAAAATATGTAAAAAATTCAAGATTAATTTTAAAAGCGAAAGGAATTTTATGAAATTGTGACGTGCGCCCATTATATTATTTAAAATAAATATAAAAAAAGTGAAATAAAAATTGACAGTGACAATAAAGAGTGATAAAAAATAATATTTGCCTTGACAGAAAGCAAGAATTGAGTGACAATAAAAATAACACAAATACCTATTAAAATATAAAAAAGTGACAATAAGATAGAAAATACCTATTAAGAAATTAAATTAAATAATAAAAGTATACTTTTTGTGATAAAAGATAACTATGAAAAAAGACGTTTGCAAAATTGTCTATCATTGGAAAAAAAGACATTTGAGTCCAAAATTAAAATGTATAGAAGGTTAATAGAAAACGAAGATAGTGCACGAAGTGAAAGATCTAATATACAACCTGTTCCATCAATAAGCTAAAATTCTAATGGAGTGTAAAGTAGGCATAAAAAAAGCCCAAGAGTACCTCAGTCGCATGACAGGAGAGTCTTCTGATCAAGGGCTTGATGAGACCGCCAGCATGCTCCCCTTGCGGACCACAACAGCAGTGCAAGAAATAGAGGAGAAGCTAGACTCCGATTACGCTCAGGCCATGGTAACAATCACAATATTTTATATATTTTACTTGCTCAAACAGTAATTCAACTTCTTTACAGAAGTCCTATATTCATAAAATTAAAGGTGTTTCTTTAGATGTTGGCAGTGTTATTAGTGCATCGTTTGCAGATGATTTGCTATATAAATATAATTGGGATGGAAGGTGGGGAAAACTTCCGTTGTCAAATCTCACGCTGCTAAATAAAATTGTAAGAGGTATGTACAGACATTAAATAATTTTAGTCTTTGAATATTTAACATTTCTGTCTTTTTTTTTACTTCATATTTTAGATGTTTTTCAGAACCTAGGAGCCGGGGAGTATGAAAAAAGTATAAGAAAAGCGGTTGAACGTGCCCACCATAGGGTAAAGCAACAAAAATACATAAAAGAAAAAGGGGTTAATAAATAAAATGACGACAATTTTTTTAATTTAAACTAAAATAATCAATCTAAAAGAGAAAAAAAATCAAAAAATAAGCGTGACCAATAAATTGGTAAAAGTTTAGCTTTATTTTTAACACTTTTTATTGACTGAACTTTATTTGTAAGAAGGTGCTTGTTTAATGTAATTAAGAAACTGTTGAATGATGTTTGATCCAGCAAACGTTTTCGAATGCAAACAAAACATAATTAATTTAAAAAATTTAGTTAAAAAAAAAAAATATTTATTTATTTAAGTTATTTTGGAAACCAAAAAAATATTGAATTTTATTTTAAATAAAGACAAAAATTTGTATGAGAATTGAATGAGATGTTTTATTTTAATAGTGTTTTATTAAAATTAAAAAATACGTCAACAGTGACGAATATATGAATCAGTACTGACTAGTCAGCTGTGGCCGGTATATGCGTCAGTACTGACTGGTCAGCTGTGTCCGTTATATGCATCAGTACTGACTAGTCAGCTGTGTCCGGTTTTTGAGCACTCAATAATCTTGAGCAACCTACATATAGTTGTCGATATGAAAAGCAATGAATGGGCGCCTAAATATATTCCAGCCGATGGACCATACGCATTCCGAAAAAGTACAAAAAGTACCAATTTGATCCATTTTTTACCCCTTAAAAAGTGCCGTATATTTTGTACTTTTTATACCAAATGCAACGAAGTACTAAAAGTACGAGCTTTGACTCATTTTATTCCCCCAGAAAGTACTCTGTACGTTAATTTAGGTTATGTTTTATATGAATACCAAATTTTTCGAAGAGATAAAAAGTAACAGTTTTATCCCAATTTTATCCATTAAAAAATACCGTATATTTTGATCTCGACCATATGCAATCTGTATACCAAATTTATCCAAAAGAGAAAAAGTATCAAAAGTAAAACATTTTTCGTTTTAACCTCTTAAAATATACCCCACTTAAATCTGGACAATATCTCTAGCCAAATTTTTTGAAAATAAGAAAGTACCAAAACTAAAAGAGAAAAAGTGTTAAAAGTTGCCAAAAAAAGAAGCAACATTTCTTAAAAATATATATACAAGGTAGATCAAAAAAGACCTACCCCCACCCATGTTTTATTTTGTAACTAGCTTTTACCCGTGACGTCGTTCACTTTAAGATTTAAAGAAATGGGGTTATCCAGTAAAATATTTACAGAAAATTGATTTTGTTTTCTACGTCATTACTTATTTTATGTTAAAATATGTCTATAAACAACATTTTAAGATTTGTTATATTCCGCTAATATAATGGGTGATTTTTTAGCTATTATCTTTTTGGCAGCACTGGTTTAAACAGCTGACGCACGTTTCGTGTTTTGTTTCACTGTCAAACATCTTCAGTTTGGTCTATAATTTAACCATGAATCGTCTTACAAGCGAACAACGCTTGCAAATTATTGAATTTTATTATCAAAATGCGTGCTCTGTTAAGAAAATTCATCGCGCGCTTCTTGTGTTCAGCGACGAAGCTCATTTTTGGCTCAATGGGTAAGTTAATAAGCCGAATTGTCGATTTTGGAGTGAAGATCAGCCAGAAGCATTGCAAGAGCTATTTATGCATCGAGAAAAAGTCACAGTTTGGTGCGGTTTATGGGCTGGTGGCATCATTGGACCGTTCCAAGATGATGCGAATCGTAACGTAACTGTGAATGGTGAGCGCTACCGTGAGATGATATCCAACTTTTTTTTGCCCAAAATTCAAGAGCTTGTTGACTTGCACGACATGTGGTTTCAACAAGACGGTGCCACATGCCACACAGCACGCTTAACAATGGACTTATTGAGAGGCGAGTTCGGTGAACATTTTATTTCACGTTCGGGACCGGTCAATTGGCCGCCTAGATCGTGCGATTTAACGTCTTTAGACTATTTTTTGTGCGGCTACGTTAAAGCTCATGTCTATACACACATGCCCGCTTCAATTGACGCATTGGAAGAAAACATTGAAGCATTTATTCGTGAGATACCGGCCGAAATGTTGGAAACAGAATGCCAACATTGGACTAAGCGGATGGACCATTTGAGGCGCAATCACGGTCAACATTTGCATGAAATAATCTTCAAACATTTAATTATATGGACCGTACTATCGATTCAAATAAAGATTTCATGCATTTTTCTGAATTTTATGAGTTTTTTTTACAACTTTCCTATAGCTCCCCTACAAGAAATGGATGACCGAAACTAATACACACGCACTATTTTTGTTTGTTTTTATTGTTACAAGTGGCGTTGCCACTCGTGTGCGTTTGTATACCAAATTAGGAATATTTTGCAAAGCCCAAATTTTATTAATCTTTTCTTCTTATTTTTATATATACTTAATAATATGTTGAATATATCTGTTAATACGTTTCATAAATTTTAATAATTATAAGAATTTAGCTAAATTTGTATTAATTATTTAAAAAAAAAGTGGTGGAATTTTGGGAATTGCTGTTGTTAAAAACATTTTAGGAAGAAATGTTTGCTAGTGGCAACGCTAATTACTCCAGGAATGAAATGCGTATGTAAGAGTGAAACAACGAATGTATGTTAGACAGTTTCATTTTTGAATGGAATGTGTAAAATATGTAAAAAATTCAAGATTAATTTTAAAAGCGAAAGGAATTTTATGAAATTGTGACGTGCGCCCATTATATTATTTAAAATAAATATAAAAAAAGTGAAATAAAAATTGACAGTGACAATAAAGAGTGATAAAAAATAATATTTGCCTTGACAGAAAGCAAGAATTGAGTGACAATAAAAATAACACAAATACCTATTAAAATATAAAAAAGTGACAATAAGATAGAAAATACCTATTAAGAAATTAAATTAAATAATAAAAGTATACTTTTTGTGATAAAAGATAACTATGAAAAAAAGACGTTTGCAAAATTGTCTATCATTGGAAAAAGACATTTGAGTCCAAAATTAAAATGTATAGAAGGTTAATAGAAAACGAAGATAGTGCACGAAGTGAAAGATCTAATATACAACCTGTTCCATCAATAAGCTAAAATTCTAATGGAGTGTAAAGTAGGCATAAAAAAAGCCCAAGAGTACCTCAGCCGCATGACAGGAGAGACTTCTGATCAAGGGCTTGATGAGACCGCCAGCATGCTCCCCTTGCGGACCACAACAGCAGTGCAAGAAATAGAGGAGAAGCTAGACTCCGATTACGCTCAGGCCATGGTAACAATCACAATATTTTATATATTTTACTTGCTCAAACAGTAATTCAACTTCTTTACAGAAGTCCTATATTCATAAAATTAAAGGTGTTTCTTTAGATGTTGGCAGTGTTATTAGTGCATCGTTTGCAGATGATTTGCTATATAAATATAATTGGGATGGAAGGTGGGGAAAACTTCCGTTGTCAAATCTCACGCTGCTAAATAAAATTGTAAGAGGTATGTACAGACATTAAATAATTTTAGTCTTTGAATATTTAACATTTCTGTCTTTTTTTTTACTTCATATTTTAGATGTTTTTCAGAACCTAGGAGCCGGGGAGTATGAAAAAAGTATAAGAAAAGCGGTTGAACGTGCCCACCATAGGGTAAAGCAACAAAAATACATAAAAGAAAAAGGGGTTAATAAATAAAATGACGACAATTTTTTTAATTTAAACTAAAATAATCAATCTAAAAGAGAAAAAAAATCAAAAAATAAGTGTGACCAATAAATTGGTAAAAGTTTAGCTTTATTTTTAACACTTTTTATTGACTGAACTTTATTTGTAAGAAGGTGCTTGTTTAATGTAATTAAGAAACTGTTGAATGATGTTTGATCCAGCAAACGTTTTCGAATGCAAACAAAACATAATTAATTTAAAAAATTTAGTTAAAAAAAAAAATATTTATTTATTTAAGTTATTTTGGAAACCAAAAAAATATTGAATTTTATTTTAAATAAAGACAAAAATTTGTATGAGAATTGAATGAGATGTTTTATTTTAATAGTGTTTTATTAAAACTAAAAAATACGTCAACAGTGACGAATATATGAATCAGTACTGACTAGTCAGCTGTGGCCGGTATATGCGTCAGTACTGACTGGTCAGCTGTGTCCGTTATATGCATCAGTACTGACTAGTCAGCTGTGTCCGGTTTTTGAGCACTCAATAATCTTGAGCAACCTACATATAGTTGTCGATATGAAAAGCAATGAGTGGGCGCCTAAATATATTCCAGCCAATGGACCATACGCATTCCGAAAAAGTACAAAAAGTACCAATTTGATCCATTTTTTACCCCTTAAAAAGTGCCGTATATTTTGTACTTTTTATACCAAATGCAACGAAGTACTAAAAGTACGAGCTTTGACTCATTTTATTCCCCCAGAAAGTACTCTGTACGTTAATTTAGGTTATGTTTTATATGAATACCAAATTTTTCGAAGAGATAAATAGTAACAGTTTTATCCCAATTTTATCCATTAAAAAATACCGTATATTTTGATCTCGACCATATGCAATCTGTATACCAAATTTATCCAAAAGAGAAAAAGTATCAAAAGTAAAACATTTTTCGTTTTAACCTCTTAAAATATACCCCACTTAAATCTGGACAATATCTCTAGCCAAATTTTTTGAAAATAAGAAAGTACCAAAACTAAAAGAGAAAAAGTGTTAAAAGTTGCCAAAAAAAGAAGCAACATTTCTTAAAAATATATATACAAGGTAGATCAAAAAAGACCTACCCCCACCCATGTTTTATTTTGTAACTAGCTTTTTACCCGTGACGTCGTTCACTTTAAGATTTAAAGAAATGGGGTTATCCAGTAAAATATTTACAGAAAATTTATTTTGTTTTCTACGTCATTACTTATTTTATGTTAAAATATGTCTATAAACAACATTTTAAGATTTGTTATATTCCGCTAATATAATGGGTGATTTTTTAGCTATTATCTTTTTGGCAGCACTGGTTTAAACAGCTGACGCACGTTTCGTGTTTTGTTTCACTGTCAAACATCTTCAGTTTGGTCTATAATTTAACCATGAATCGTCTTACAAACGAACAACGCTTGCAAATTATTGAATTTTATTATCAAAATGCGTGCTCTGTTAAGAAAATTCATCGCGCGCTTCTTGTGTTCAGCGACGAAGCTCATTTTTGGCTCAATGGGTAAGTTAATAAGCCGAATTGTCGATTTTGGAGTGAAGATCAGCCAGAAGCATTGCAAGAGCTATTTATGCATCGAGAAAAAGTCACAGTTTGGTGCGGTTTATGGGCTGGTGGCATCATTGGACCGTTCCAAGATGATGCGAATCGTAACGTAACTGTGAATGGTGAGCGCTACCGTGAGATGATATCCAACTTTTTTTTGCCCAAAATGCAAGAGCTTGTTGACTTGCACGACATGTGGTTTCAACAAGACGGTGCCACATGCCACACAGCACGCTTAACAATGGACTTATTGAGAGGCGAGTTCGGTGAACATTTTATTTCACGTTCGGGACCGGTCAATTGGCCGCCTAGATCGTGCGATTTAACGTCTTTAGACTATTTTTTGTGCGGCTACGTTAAAGCTCATGTCTATACACACATGCCCGCTTCAATTGACGCATTGGAAGAAAACATTGAAGCATTTATTCGTGAGATACCGGCCGAAATGTTGGAAACAGAATGCCAACATTGGACTAAACGGATGGACCATTTGAGGCGCAATCACGGTCAACATTTGCATGAAATAATCTTCAAACATTTAATTATATGGACCGTACTATCGATTCAAATAAAGATTTCATGCATTTTTCTGAATTTTATGAGTTTTTTTTACAACTTTCCTATAGCTCCCCTACAAGAAATGGATGACCGAAACTAATACACACGCACTATTTTTGTTTGTTTTTATTGTTACAAGTGGCGTTGCCACTCGTGTGCGTTTGTATACCAAATTAGGAATATTTTGCAAAGCCCAAATTTTATTAATCTTTTCTTCTTATTTTTATTTATACTTAATAATATGTTGAATATATCTGTTAATACGTTTCATAAATTTTAATAATTATAAGAATTTAGCTAAATTTGTATTAATTATTTAAAAAAAAAGTGGTGGAATTTTGGGAATTGCTGTTGTTAAAAACATTTTAGGAAGAAATGTTTGCTAGTGGCAACGCTAATTACTCCAGGAATGAAATGCGTATGTAAGAGTGAAACAACGAATGTATGTTAGACAGTTTCATTTTTGAATGGAATGTGTAAAATATGTAAAAAATTCAAGATTAATTTTAAAAGCGAAAGGAATTTTATGAAATTGTGACGTGCGCCCATTATATTATTTAAAATAAATATATAAAAAAAGTGAAATAAAAATTGACAGTGACAATAAAGAGTGATAAAAAATAATATTTGCCTTGACAGAAAGCAAGAATTGAGTGACAATAAAAATAACACAAATACCTATTAAAATATAAAAAAGTGACAATAAGATAGAAAATACCTATTAAGAAATTAAACTAAATAATAAAAGTATACTTTTTGTGATAAAAGATAACTATGAAAAAAAGACGTTTGCAAAATTGTCTATCATTGGAAAAAAAGACATTTGAGTCCAAAACTAAAATGTATAGAAGGTTAATAGAAAACGAAGATAGTGCACGAAGTGAAAGATCTAATATACAACCTGTTCCATCAATAAGCTAAAATTCTAATGGAGTGTAAAGTAGGCATAAAAAAAGCCCAAGAGTACCTCAGCCGCATGACAGGAGAGACTTCTGATCAAGGGCTTGATGAGACCGCCAGCATGCTCCCCTTGCGGACCACAACAGCAGTGCAAGAAATAGAGGAGAAGCTAGACTCCGATTACGCTCAGGCCATGGTAACAATCACAATATTTTATATATTTTACTTGCTCAAACAGTAATTCAACTTCTGTAAAGAAGTCCTATATTCATAAAATTAAAGGTGTTTCTTTAGATGTTGGCAGTGTTATTAGTGCATCGTTTGCAGATGATTTGCTATATAAATATAATTGGGATGGAAGGTGGGGAAAACTTCCGTTGTCAAATCTCACGCTGCTAAATAAAATTGTAAGAGGTATGTACAGACATTAAATAATTTTAGTCTTTGAATATTTAACATTTCTGTCTTTTTTTTTACTTCATATTTTAGATGTTTTTCAGAACCTAGGAGCCGGGGAGTATGAAAAAAGTATAAGAAAAGCGGTTGAACGTGCCCACCATAGGGTAAAGCAACAAAAATACATAAAAGAAAAAGGGGTTAATAAATAAAATGACGACAATTTTTTTAATTTAAACTAAAATAATCAATCTAAAAGAGAAAAAAAATCAAAAAATAAGCGTGACCAATAAATTGGTAAAAGTTTAGCTTTATTTTTAACACTTTTTATTGACTGAACTTTATTTGTAAGAAGGTGCTTGTTTAATGTAATTAAGAAACTGTTGAATGATGTTTGATCCAGCAAACGTTTTCGAATGCAAACAAAACATAATTAATTTAAAAAATTTAGTTAAAAAAAAAAAATATTTATTTATTTAAGTTATTTTGGAAACCAAAAAAATATTGAATTTTATTTTAAATAAAGACAAAAATTTGTATGAGAATTGAATGAGATGTTTTATTTTAATAGTGTTATATTAAAACTAAAAAATACGTCAACAGTGACGAATATATGAATCAGTACTGACTAGTCAGCTGTGGCCGGTATATGCGTCAGTACTGACCAGTCAGTACTGACTGGTCAGCTGTGTCCGTTATATGCATCAGTACTGACTAGTCAGCTGTGTCCGGTTTTTGAGCACTCAATAATCTTGAGCAACCTACATATAGTTGTCGATATGAAAAGCAATGAATGGGCGCCTAAATATATTCCAGCCAATGGACCATACGCATTCCGAAAAAGTACAAAAAGTACCAATTTGATCCATTTTTTACCCCTTAAAAAGTGCCGTATATTTTGTACTTTTTATACCAAATGCAACGAAGTACTAAAAGTACGAGCTTTGACTCATTTTATTCCCCCAGAAAGTACTCTGTACGTTAATTTAGGTTATGTTTTATATGAATACCAAATTTTTCGAAGAGATAAAAAGTAACAGTTTTATCCCAATTTTATCCATTAAAAAATACCGTATATTTTGATCTCGACCATATGCAATCTGTATACCAAATTTATCCAAAAGAGAAAAAGTATCAAAAGTAAAACATTTTTCGTTTTAACCTCTTAAAATATACCCCACTTAAATCTGGACAATATCTCTAGCCAAATTTTTTGAAAATAAGAAAGTACCAAAACTAAAAGAGAAAAAGTGTTAAAAGTTGCCAAAAAAAAAGAAGCAACATTTCTTAAAAATATATATACAAGGTAGATCAAAAAAGACCTACCCCCACCCATGTTTTATTTTGTAACTAGCTTTTACCCGTGACGTCGTTCACTTTAAGATTTAAAGAAATGGGGTTATCCAGTAAAATATTTACAGAAAATTTATTTTGTTTTCTACGTCATTACTTATTTTATGTTAAAATATGTCTATAAACAACATTTTAAGATTTGTTATATTCCGCTAATATAGCGGGTGATTTTTTAGCTATTATCTTTTTGGCAGCACTGGTTTAAACAGCTGACGCACGTTTCGTGTTTTGTTTCACTGTCAAACATCTTCAGTTTGGTCTATAATTTAACCATGAATCGTCTTACAAACGAACAACGCTTGCAAATTATTGAATTTTATTATCAAAATGCGTGCTCTGTTAAGAAAATTCATCGCGCGCTTCTTGTGTTCAGCGACGAAGCTCATTTTTGGCTCAATGGGTAAGTTAATAAGCCGAATTGTCGATTTTGGAGTGAAGATCAGCCAGAAGCATTGCAAGAGCTATTTATGCATCGAGAAAAAGTCACAGTTTGGTGCGGTTTATGGGCTGGTGGCATCATTGGACCGTTCCAAGATGATGCGAATCGTAACGTAACTGTGAATGGTGAGCGCTACCGTGAGATGATATCCAACTTTTTTTTGCCCAAAATGCAAGAGCTTGTTGACTTGCACGACATGTGGTTTCAACAAGACGGTGCCACATGCCACACAGCACGCTTAACAATGGACTTATTGAGAGGCGAGTTCGGTGAACATTTTATTTCACGTTCGGGACCGGTCAATTGGCCGCCTAGATCGTGCGATTTAACGTCTTTAGACTATTTTTTGTGCGGCTACGTTAAAGCTCATGTCTATACACACATGCCCGCTTCAATTGACGCATTGGAAGAAAACATTGAAGCATTTATTCGTGAGATACCGGCCGAAATGTTGGAAACAGAATGCCAACATTGGACTAAGCGGATGGACCATTTGAGGCGCAATCACGGTCAACATTTGCATGAAATAATCTTCAAACATTTAATTATATGGACCGTACTATCGATTCAAATAAAGATTTCATGCATTTTTCTGAATTTTATGAGTTTTTTTTACAACTTTCCTATAGCTCCCCTACAAGAAATGGATGACCGAAACTAATACACACGCACTATTTTTGTTTGTTTTTATTGTTACAAGTGGCGTTACCACTCGTGTGCGTTTGTATACCAAATTAGGAATATTTTGCAAAGCCCAAATTTTATTAATCTTTTCTTCTTATTTTTATATATACTTAATAATATGTTGAATATATCTGTTAATACGTTTCATAAATTTTAATAATTATAAGAATTTAGCTAAATTTGTATTAATTATTTAAAAAAAAAGTGGTGGAATTTTGGGAATTGCTGTTGTTAAAAACATTTTAGGAAGAAATGTTTGCTAGTGGCAACGCTAATTACTCCAGGAATGAAATGCGTATGTAAGAGTGAAACAACGAATGTATGTTAGACAGTTTCATTTTTGAATGGAATGTGTAAAATATGTAAAAAATTCAAGATTAATTTTAAAAGCGAAAGGAATTTTATGAAATTGTGACGTGCGCCCATTATATTATTTAAAATAAATATAAAAAAAGTGAAATAAAAATTGACAGTGACAATAAAGAGTGATAAAAAATAATATTTGCCTTGACAGAAAGCAAGAATTGAGCGACAATAAAAATAACACAAATACCTATTAAAATATAAAAAAGTGACAATAAGATAGAAAATACCTATTAAGAAATTAAATTAAATAATAAAAGTATACTTTTTGTGATAAAAGATAACTATGAAAAAAAGACGTTTGCAAAATTGTCTATCATTGGAAAAAAAGACATTTGAGTCCAAAATTAAAATGTATAGAAGGTTAATAGAAAACGAAGATAGTGCACGAAGTGAAAGATCTAATATACAACCTGTTCCATCAATAAGCTAAAATTCTAATGGAGTGTAAAGTAGGCATAAAAAAAGCCCAAGAGTACCTCAGCCGCATGACAGGAGAGGCTTCTGATCAAGGGCTTGATGAGACCGCCAGCATGCTCCCCTTGCGGACCACAACAGCAGTGCAAGAAATAGAGGAGAAGCTAGACTCCGATTACGCTCAGGCCATGGTAACAATCACAATATTTTATATATTTTACTTGCTCAAACAGTAATTCAACTTCTTTACAGAAGTCCTATATTCATAAAATTAAAGGTGTTTCTTTAGATGTTGGCAGTGTTATTAGTGCATCGTTTGCAGATGATTTGCTATATAAATATAATTGGGATGGAAGGTGGGGAAAACTTCCGTTGTCAAATCTCACGCTGCTAAATAAAATTGTAAGAGGTATGTACAGACATTAAATAATTTTAGTCGTTGAATATTTAACATTTCTGTCTTTTTTTTACTTCATATTTTAGATGTTTTTCAGAACCTAGGAGCCGGGGAGTATGAAAAAAGTATAAGAAAAGCGGTTGAACGTGCCCACCATAGGGTAAAGCAACAAAAATACATAAAAGAAAAAGGGGTTAATAAATAAAATGACGACAATTTTTTTAATTTAAACTAAAATAATCAATCTAAAAGAGAAAAAAAATCAAAAAATAAGCGTGACCAATAAATTGGTAAAAGTTTAGCTTTATTTTTAACACTTTTTACTGACTGAACTTTATTTGTAAGAAGGTGCTTGTTTAATGTAATTAAGAAACTGTTGAATGATGTTTGATCCAGCAAACGTTTTCGAATGCAAACAAAACATAATTAATTTAAAAAATTTAGTTAAAAAAAAAAAATATTTATTTATTTAAGTTATTTTGGAAACCAAAAAAATATTGAATTTTATTTTAAATAAAGACAAAAATTTGTATGAGAATTGAATGAGATGTTTTATTTTAATAGTGTTTTATTAAAACTAAAAAATACGTCAACAGTGACGAATATATGAATCAGTACTGACTAGTCAGCTGTGGCCGGTATATGCGTCAGTACTGACCAGTCAGTACTGACTGGTCAGCTGTGTCCGTTATATGCATCAGTACTGACTAGTCAGCTGTGTCCGGTTTTTGAGCACTCAATAATCTTGAGCAACCTACATATAGTTGTCGATATGAAAAGCAATGAATGGGCGCCTAAATATATTCCAGCCAATGGGCCATACGCATTCCGAAAAAGTACAAAAAGTACCAATTTGATCCATTTTTTACCCCTTAAAAAGTGCCGTATATTTTGTACTTTTTATACCAAATGCAACGAAGTACTAAAAGTACGAGCTTTGACTCATTTTATTCCCCCAGAAAGTACTCTGTACGTTAATTTAGGTTATGTTTTATATGACTACCAAATTTTTCGAAGAGATAAAAAGTAACAGTTTTATCCCAATTTTATCCCTTAAAAAATACCGTATATTTTGATCTCGACCATATGCAATCTGTATACCAAATTTATCCAAAAGAGAAAAAGTATCAAAAGTAAAACATTTTTCGTTTTAACCTCTTAAAATATACCCCACTTAAATCTGGACAATATCTCTAGCCAAATTTTTTGAAAATAAATAAGTACCAAAACTAAAAGAGAAAAAGTGTTAAAAGTTGCCAAAAAATGAAGCAACATTTCTTAAAAATATATATACAAGGTAGATCAAAAAAGACCTACCCCCACCCATGTTTTATTTTGTAACTAGCTTTTACCCGTGACGTCGTTCACTTTAAGATTTAAAGAAATGGGGTTATCCAGTAAAATATTTACAGAAAATTTATTTTGTTTTCTACGTCATTACTTATTTTATGTTAAAATATGTCTATAAACAACATTTTAAGATTTGTTATATTCCGCTAATATAATGGGTGATTTTTTAGCTATTATCTTTTTGGCAGCACTGGTTTAAACAGGTGACGCACGTTTCGTGTTTTGTTTCACTGTCAAACATCTTCAGTTTGGTCTATAATTTAACCATGAATCGTCTTACAAACGAACAACGCTTGCAAATAATTGAATTTTATTATCAAAATGCGTGCTCTGTTAAGAAAATTCATCGCGCGCTTCTTGTGTTCAGCGACGAAGCTCATTTTTGGCTCAATGGGTAAGTTAATAAGCCGAATTGTCGATTTTGGAGTGAAGATCAGCCAGAAGCATTGCAAGAGCTATTTATGCATCGAGAAAAAGTCACAGTTTGGTGCGGTTTATGGGCTGGTGGCATCATTGGACCGTTCCAAGATGATGCGAATCGTAACGTAACTGTGAATGGTGAGCGCTACCGTGAGATGATATCCAACTTTTTTTTGCCCAAAATGCAAGAGCTTGTTGACTTGCACGACATGTGGTTTCAACAAGACGGTGCCACATGCCACACAGCACGCTTAACAATGGACTTATTGAGAGGCGAGTTCGGTGAACATTTTATTTCACGTTCGGGACCGGTCAATTGGCCGCCTAGATCGTGCGATTTAACGTCTTTAGACTATTTTTTGTGCGGCTACGTTAAAGCTCATGTCTATACACACATGCCCGCTTCAATTGACGCATTGGAAGAAAACATTGAAGCATTTATTCGTGAGATACCGGCCGAAATGTTGGAAACAGAATGCCAACATTGGACTAAGCGGATGGACCATTTGAGGCGCAATCACGGTCAACATTTGCATGAAATAATCTTCAAACATTTAATTATATGGACCGTACTATCGATTCAAATAAAGATTTCATGCATTTTTCTGAATTTTATGAGTTTTTTTTACAACTTTCCTATAGCTCCCCTACAAGAAATGGATGACCGAAACTAATACACACGCGCTATTTTTGTTTGTTTTTATTGTTACAAGTGGCGTTGCCACTCGTGTGCGTTTGTATACCAAATTAGGAATATTTTGCAAAGCCCAAATTTTATTAATCTTTTCTTCTTATTTTTATATATACTTAATAATATGTTGAATATATCTGTTAATACGTTTCATAAATTTTAATAATTATAAGAATTTAGCTAAATTTGTATTAATTATTTAAAAAAAAAGTGGTGGAATTTTGGGAATTGCTGTTGTTAAAAACATTTTAGGAAGAAATGTTTGCTAGTGGCAACGCTAATTACTCCAGGAATGAAATGCGTATGTAAGAGTGAAACAACGAATGTATGTTAGACAGTTTCATTTTTGAATGGAATGTGTAAAATATGTAAAAAATTCAAGATTAATTTTAAAAGCGAAAGGAATTTTATGAAATTGTGACGTGCGCCCATTATATTATTTAAAATAAATATAAAAAAAGTGAAATAAAAATTGACAGTGACAATAAAGAGTGATAAAAAATAATATTTGCCTTGACAGAAAGCAAGAATTGAGTGACAATAAAAATAACACAAATACCTATTAAAATATAAAAAAGTGACAATAAGATAGAAAATACCTATTAAGAAATTAAATTAAATAATAAAAGTATACTTTTTGTGATAAAAGATAACTATGAAAAAAAGACGTTTGCAAAATTGTCTATCATTGGAAAAAAAGACATTTGAGTCCAAAATTAAAATGTATAGAAGGTTAATAGAAAACGAAGATAGTGCACGAAGTGAAAGATCTAATATACAACCTACTCCATCAATAAGCTAAAATTCTAATGGAGTGTAAAGTAGGCATAAAAAAAGCCCAAGAGTACCTCAGCCGCATGACAGGAGAGACTTCTGATCAAGGGCTTGATGAGACCGCCAGCATGCTCCCCTTGCGGACCACAACAGCAGTGCAAGAAATAGAGGAGAAGCTAGACTCCGATTACGCTCAGGCCATGGTAACAATCACAATATTTTATATATTTTACTTGCTCAAACAGTAATTCAACTTCTTTACAGAAGTCCTATATTCATAAAATTAAAGGTGTTTCTTTAGATGTTGGCAGTGTTATTAGTGCATCGTTTGCAGATGATTTGCTATATAAATATAATTGGGATGGAAGGTGGGGAAAACTTCCGTTGTCAAATCTCACGCTGCTAAATAAAATTGTAAGAGGTATGTACAGACATTAAATAATTTTAGTCTTTGAATATTTAACATTTCTGTCTTTTTTTTTACTTCATATTTTAGATGTTTTTCAGAACCTAGGAGCCGGGGAGTATGAAAAAAGTATAAGAAAAGCGGTTGAACGTGCCCACCATAGGGTAAATCAACAAAAATACATAAAAGAAAAAGGGGTTAATAAATAAAATGACGACTATTTTTTTAATTTAAACTAAAATAATCAATCTAAAAGAGAAAAAAAATCAAAAAATAAGCGTGACCAATAAATTGGTAAAAGTTTAGCTTTATTTTTAACACTTTTTATTGACTGAACTTTATTTGTAAGAAGGTGCTTGTTTAATGTAATTAAGAAACTGTTGAATGATGTTTGATCCAGCAAACGTTTTCGAATGCAAACAAAACATAATAAATTTAAAAAATTTAGTTAAAAAAAAAAAATATTTATTTATTTAAGTTATTTTGGAAACCAAAAAAATATTGAATTTTATTTTAAATAAAGACAAAAATTTGTATGAGAATTGAATGAGATGTTTTATTTTAATAGTGTTTTATTAAAACTAAAAAATACGTCAACAGTGACGAATATATGAATCAGTACTGACTAGTCAGCTGTGGCCGGTATATGCGTCAGTACTGACCAGTCAGTACTGACTGGTCAGCTGTGTCCGTTATATGCATCAGTACTGACTAGTCAGCTGTGTCCGGTTTTTGAGCACTCAATAATCTTGAGCAACCTACATATAGTTGTCGATATGAAAAGCAATGAATGGGCGCCTAAATATATTCCAGCCAATGGACCATACGCATTCCGAAAAAGTACAAAAAGTACCAATTTGATCCATTTTTTACCCCTTAAAAAGTGCCGTATATTTTGTACTTTTTATACCAAATGCAACGAAGTACTAAAAGTACGAGCTTTGACTCATTTTATTCCCCCAGAAAGTACTCTGTACGTTAATTTAGGTTATGTTTTATATGAATACCAAATTTTTCGAAGAGATAAAAAGTAACAGTTTTATCCCAATTTTATCCATTAAAAAATACCGTATATTTTGATCTCGACCATATGCAATCTGTATACCAAATTTATCCAAAAGAGAAAAAGTATCAAAAGTAAAACATTTTTCGTTTTAACCTCTTAAAATATACCCCACTTAAATCTGGACAATATCTCTAGCCAAATTTTTTGAAAATAAGAAAGTACCAAAACTAAAAGAGAAAAAGTGTTAAAAGTTGCCAAAAAAAGAAGCAACATTTCTTAAAAATATATATACAAGGTAGATCAAAAAAGACCTACCCCTACCCATGTTTTAATTTGTAACTAGCTTTTACCCGTGACGTCGTTCACTTTAAGATTTAAAGAAATGGGGTTATCCAGTAAAATATTTACAGAAAATTTATTTTGTTTTCTACGTCATTACTTATTTTATGTTAAAATATGTCTATAAACAACATTTTAAGATTTGTTATATTCCGCTAATATAATGGGTGATTTTTTAGCTATTATCTTTTTGGCAGCACTGGTTTAAACAGCTGACGCACGTTTCGTGTTTTGTTTCACTGTCAAACATCTTCAGTTTGGTCTATAATTTAACCATGAATCGTCTTACAAACGAACAACGCTTGCAAATTATTGAATTTTATTATCAAAATGCGTGCTCTGTTAAGAAAATTCATCGCGCGCTTCTTGTGTTCAGCGACGAAGCTCATTTTTGTCTCAATGGGTAAGTTAATAAGCCGAATTGTCGATTTTGGAGTGAAGATCAGCCAGAAGCATTGCAAGAGCTATTTATGCATCCAAAAAAAAGTCACAGTTTGGTGCGGTTTATGGGCTGGTGGCATCATTGGACCGTTCCAAGATGATGCGAATCGTAACGTAACTGTGAATGGTGAGCGCTACCGTGAGATGATATCCAACTTTTTTTTGCCCAAAATGCAAGAGCTTGTTGACTTGCACGACATGTGGTTTCAACAAGGCGGTGCCACATGCCACACAGCACGCTTAACAATGGACTTATTGAGAGGCGAGTTCGGTGAACATTTTATTTCACGTTCGGGACCGGTCAATTGGCCGCCTAGATCGTGCGATTTAACGTCTTTAGACTATTTTTTGTGCGGCTACGTTAAAGCTCATGTCTATACACACATGCCCGCTTCAATTGACGCATTGGAAGAAAACATTGAAGCATTTATTCGTGAGATACCGGCCGAAATGTTGGAAACAGAATGCCAACATTGGACTAAGCGGATGGACCATTTGAGGCGCAATCACGGTCAACATTTGCATGAAATAATCTTCAAACATTTAATTATATGGACCGTACTATCGATTCAAATAAAGATTTCATGCATTTTTCTGAATTTTATGAGTTTTTTTTACAACTTTCCTATAGCTCCCCTACAAGAAATGGATGACCGAAACTAATACACACGCACTATTTTTGTTTGTTTTTATTGTTACAAGTGGCGTTGCCACTCGTGTGCGTTTGTATACCAAATTAGGAATATTTTGCAAAGCCCAAATTTTATTAATCTTTTCTTCTTATTTTTATATATACTTAATAATATGTTGAATATATCTGTTAATACGTTTCATAAAATTTAATAATTATAAGAATTTAGCAAAATTTGTATTAATTATTTAAAAAAAAAGTGGTGGAATTTTGGGAATTGCTGTTGTTAAAAACATTTTAGGAAGAAATGTTTGCTAGTGGCAACGCTAATTACTCCAGGAATGAAATGCGTATGTAAGAGTGAAACAACGAATGTATGTTAGACAGTTTCATTTTTGAATGGAATGTGTAAAATATGTAAAAAATTCAAGATTAATTTTAAAAGCGAAAGGAATTTTATGAAATTGTGACGTGCGCCCATTATATTATTTAAAATAAATATAAAAAAAGTGAAATAAAAATTGACAGTGACAATAAAGAGTGATAAAAAATAATATTTGCCTTGACAGAAAGCAAGAATTGAGTGACAATAAAAATAACACAAATACCTATTAAAATATAAAAAAGTGACAATAAGATAGAAAATACCTATTAAGAAATTAAATTAAATAATAAAAGTATACTTTTTGTGATAAAAGATAACTATGAAAAAAAGACGTTTGCAAAATTGTCTATCATTGGAAAAAAAGACATTTGAGTCCAAAATTAAAATGTATAGAAGGTTAATAGAAAACGAAGATAGTGCACGAAGTGAAAGATCTAATATACAACCTGTTCCATCAATAAGCTAAAATTCTAATGGAGTGTAAAGTAGGCATAAAAAAAGCCCAAGAGTACCTCAGCCGCATGACAGGAGAGACTTCTGATCAACGGCTTGATGAGACCGCCAGCATGCTCCCCTTGCGGACCACAACAGCAGTGCAAGAAATAGAGGAGAAGCTAGACTCCGATTACGCTCAGGCCATGGTAACAATCACAATATTTTATATATTTTACTTGCTCAAACAGTAATTCAACTTCTTTACAGAAGTCCTATATTCATAAAATTAAAGGTGTTTCTTTAGATGTTGGCAGTGTTATTAGTGCATCGTTTGCAGATGATTTGCTATATAAATATAATTGGGATGGAACGTGGGGAAAACTTCCGTTGTCAAATCTCACGCTGCTAAATAAAATTGTAAGAGGTATGTACAGACATTAAATAATTTTAGTCTTTGAATATTTAACATTTCTGTCTTTTTTTTTACTTCATATTTCAGATGTTTTTCAGAACCTAGGAGCCGGGGAGTATGAAAAAAGTATAAGAAAAGCGGTTGAACGTGCCCACCATAGGGTAAAGCAACAAAAATACATAAAAGAAAAAGGGGTTAATAAATAAAATGACGACAATTTTTTTAATTTAAACTAAAATAATCAATCTAAAAGAGAAAAAAAATCAAAAAATAAGCTTGACCAATAAATTGGTAAAAGTTTAGCTTTATTTTTAACACTTTTTATTGACTGAACTTTATTTGTAAGAAGGTGCTTGTTTAATGTAATTAAGAAACTGTTGAATGATGTTTGATCCAGCAAACGTTTTCGAATGCAAACAAAACATAATTAATTTAAAAAATTTAGTTAAAAAAAAAAAATATTTATTTATTTAAGTTATTTTGGAAACCAAAAAAATATTGAATTTTATTTTAAATAAAGACAAAAATTTGTATGAGAATTGAATGAGATGTTTTATTTTAATAGTGTTTTATTAAAACTAAAAAATACGTCAACAGTGACGAATATATGAATCAGTACTGACTGGTCAGCTGTGTCCGTTATATGCATCAGTACTGACTAGTCAGCTGTGTCCGGTTTTTGAGCACTCAATAATCTTGAGCAACCTACATATAGTTGTCGATATGAAAAGCAATGAATGGGCGCCTAAATATATTCCAGCCAATGGACCATACGCATTCCGAAAAAGTACAAAAAGTACCAATTTGATCCATTTTTTACCCCTTAAAAAGTGCCGTATATTTTGTACTTTTTATACCAAATGCAACGAAGTACTAAAAGTACGAGCTTTGACTCATTTTATTCCCCCAGAAAGTACTCTGTACGTTAATTTAGGTTATGTTTTATATGAATACCAAATTTTTCGAAGAGATAAAAAGTAACAGTTTTATCCCAATTTTATCCATTAAAAAATACCGTATATTTTGATCTCGACCATATGCAATCTGTATACCAAATTTATCCAAAAGAGAAAAAGTATCAAAAGTAAAACATTTTTCGTTTTAACCTCTTAAAATATACCCCACTTAAATCTGGACAATATCTCTAGCCAAATTTTTTGAAAATAAGAAAGTACCAAAACTAAAAGAGAAAAAGTGTTAAAAGTTGCCAAAAAAAGAAGCAACATTTCTTAAAAATATATATACAAGGTAGATCAAAAAAGACCTACCCCTACCCATGTTTTAATTTGTAACTAGCTTTTACCCGTGACGTCGTTCACTTTAAGATTTAAAGAAATGGGGTTATCCAGTAAAATATTTACAGAAAATTTATTTTGTTTTCTACGTCATTACTTATTTTATGTTAAAATATGTCTATAAACAACATTTTAAGATTTGTTATATTCCGCTAATATAATGGGTGATTTTTTAGCTATTATCTTTTTGGCAGCACTGGTTTAAACAGCTGACGCACGTTTCGTGTTTTGTTTCACTGTCAAACATCTTCAGTTTGGTCTATAATTTAACCATGAATCGTCTTACAAACGAACAACGCTTGCAAATTATTGAATTTTATTATCAAAATGCGTGCTCTGTTAAGAAAATTCATCGCGCGCTTCTTGTGTTCAGCGACGAAGCTCATTTTTGTCTCAATGGGTAAGTTAATAAGCCGAATTGTCGATTTTGGAGTGAAGATCAGCCAGAAGCATTGCAAGAGCTATTTATGCATCCAAAAAAAAGTCACAGTTTGGTGCGGTTTATGGGCTGGTGGCATCATTGGACCGTTCCAAGATGATGCGAATCGTAACGTAACTGTGAATGGTGAGCGCTACCGTGAGATGATATCCAACTTTTTTTTGCCCAAAATGCAAGAGCTTGTTGACTTGCACGACATGTGGTTTCAACAAGGCGGTGCCACATGCCACACAGCACGCTTAACAATGGACTTATTGAGAGGCGAGTTCGGTGAACATTTTATTTCACGTTCGGGACCGGTCAATTGGCCGCCTAGATCGTGCGATTTAACGTCTTTAGACTATTTTTTGTGCGGCTACGTTAAAGCTCATGTCTATACACACATGCCCGCTTCAATTGACGCATTGGAAGAAAACATTGAAGCATTTATTCGTGAGATACCGGCCGAAATGTTGGAAACAGAATGCCAACATTGGACTAAGCGGATGGACCATTTGAGGCGCAATCACGGTCAACATTTGCATGAAATAATCTTCAAACATTTAATTATATGGACCGTACTATCGATTCAAATAAAGATTTCATGCATTTTTCTGAATTTTATGAGTTTTTTTTACAACTTTCCTATAGCTCCCCTACAAGAAATGGATGACCGAAACTAATACACACGCACTATTTTTGTTTGTTTTTATTGTTACAAGTGGCGTTGCCACTCGTGTGCGTTTGTATACCAAATTAGGAATATTTTGCAAAGCCCAAATTTTATTAATCTTTTCTTCTTATTTTTATATATACTTAATAATATGTTGAATATATCTGTTAATACGTTTCATAAAATTTAATAATTATAAGAATTTAGCAAAATTTGTATTAATTATTTAAAAAAAAAGTGGTGGAATTTTGGGAATTGCTGTTGTTAAAAACATTTTAGGAAGAAATGTTTGCTAGTGGCAACGCTAATTACTCCAGGAATGAAATGCGTATGTAAGAGTGAAACAACGAATGTATGTTAGACAGTTTCATTTTTGAATGGAATGTGTAAAATATGTAAAAAATTCAAGATTAATTTTAAAAGCGAAAGGAATTTTATGAAATTGTGACGTGCGCCCATTATATTATTTAAAATAAATATAAAAAAAGTGAAATAAAAATTGACAGTGACAATAAAGAGTGATAAAAAATAATATTTGCCTTGACAGAAAGCAAGAATTGAGTGACAATAAAAATAACACAAATACCTATTAAAATATAAAAAAGTGACAATAAGATAGAAAATACCTATTAAGAAATTAAATTAAATAATAAAAGTATACTTTTTGTGATAAAAGATAACTATGAAAAAAAGACGTTTGCAAAATTGTCTATCATTGGAAAAAAAGACATTTGAGTCCAAAATTAAAATGTATAGAAGGTTAATAGAAAACGAAGATAGTGCACGAAGTGAAAGATCTAATATACAACCTGTTCCATCAATAAGCTAAAATTCTAATGGAGTGTAAAGTAGGCATAAAAAAAGCCCAAGAGTACCTCAGCCGCATGACAGGAGAGACTTCTGATCAACGGCTTGATGAGACCGCCAGCATGCTCCCCTTGCGGACCACAACAGCAGTGCAAGAAATAGAGGAGAAGCTAGACTCCGATTACGCTCAGGCCATGGTAACAATCACAATATTTTATATATTTTACTTGCTCAAACAGTAATTCAACTTCTTTACAGAAGTCCTATATTCATAAAATTAAAGGTGTTTCTTTAGATGTTGGCAGTGTTATTAGTGCATCGTTTGCAGATGATTTGCTATATAAATATAATTGGGATGGAACGTGGGGAAAACTTCCGTTGTCAAATCTCACGCTGCTAAATAAAATTGTAAGAGGTATGTACAGACATTAAATAATTTTAGTCTTTGAATATTTAACATTTCTGTCTTTTTTTTTACTTCATATTTCAGATGTTTTTCAGAACCTAGGAGCCGGGGAGTATGAAAAAAGTATAAGAAAAGCGGTTGAACGTGCCCACCATAGGGTAAAGCAACAAAAATACATAAAAGAAAAAGGGGTTAATAAATAAAATGACGACAATTTTTTTAATTTAAACTAAAATAATCAATCTAAAAGAGAAAAAAAAATCAAAAAATAAGCGTGACCAATAAATTGGTAAAAGTTTAGCTTTATTTTTAACACTTTTTATTGACTGAACTTTATTTGTAAGAAGGTGCTTGTTTAATGTAATTAAGAAACTGTTGAATGATGTTTGATCCAGCAAACGTTTTCGAATGCAAACAAAACATAATTCATTTAAAAAATTTAGTTAAAAAAAAAAAATATTTATTTATTTAAGTTATTTTGGAAACCAAAAAAATATTGAATTTTATTTTAAATAAAGACAAAAATTTGTATGAGAATTGAATGAGATGTTTTATTTTAATAGTGTTTTATTAAAACTAAAAAATACGTCAACAGTGACGAATATATGAATCAGTACTGACTAGTCAGCTGTGGCCGGTATATGCGTCAGTACTGACCAGTCAGTACTGACTGGTCAGCTGTGTCCGTTATATGCATCAGTACTGACTAGTCAGCTGTGTCCGGTTTTTGAGCACTCAATAATCTTGAGCAACCTACATATAGTTGTCGATATGAAAAGCAATGAATGGGCGCCTAAATATATTCCAGCCAATGGACCATACGCATTCCGAAAAAGTACAAAAAGTACCAATTTGATCCATTTTTTACCCCTTAAAAAGTGCCGTATATTTTGTACTTTTTATACCAAATGCAACGAAGTACTAAAAGTACGAGCTTTGACTCATTTTATTCCCCCAGAAAGTACTCTGTACGTTAATTTAGGTTATGTTTTATATGAATACCAAATTTTTCGAAGAGATAAAAAGTAACAGTTTTATCCCAATTTTATCCATTAAAAAATACCGTATATTTTGATCTCGACCATATGCAATCTGTATACCAAATTTATCCAAAAGAGAAAAAGTATCAAAAGTAAAACATTTTTCGTTTTAACCTCTTAAAATATACCCCACTTAAATCTGGACAATATCTCTAGCCAAATTTTTTGAAAATAAGAAAGTACCAAAACTAAAAGAGAAAAAGTGTTAAAAGTTGCCAAAAAAAGAAGCAACATTTCTTAAAAATATATATACAAGGTAGATCAAAAAAGACCTACCCCCACCCATGTTTTATTTTGTAACTAGCTTTTACCCGTGACGTCGTTCACTTTAAGATTTAAAGAAATGGGGTTATCCAGTAAAATATTTACAGAAAATTTATTTTGTTTTCTACGTCATTACTTATTTTATGTTAAAATATGTCTATAAACAACATTTTAAGATTTGTTATATTCCGCTAATATAATGGGTGATTTTTTAGCTATTATCTTTTTGGCAGCACTGGTTTAAACAGCTGACGCACGTTTCGTGTTTTGTTTCACTGTCAAACATCTTCAGTTTGGTCTATAATTTAACCATGAATCGTCTTACAAACGAACAACGCTTGCAAATTATTGAATTTTATTATCAAAATGCGTGCTCTGTTAAGAAAATTCATCGCGCGCTTCTTGTGTTCAGCGACGAAGCTCATTTTTGGCTCAATGGGTAAGTTAATAAGCCGAATTGTCGATTTTGGAGTGAAGATCAGCCAGAAGCATTGCAAGAGCTATTTATGCATCGAGAAAAAGTCACAGTTTGGTGCGGTTTATGGGCTGGTGGCATCATTGGACCGTTCCAAGATGATGCGAATCGTAACGTAACTGTGAATGGTGAGCGCTACCGTGAGATGATATCCAACTTTTTTTTTGCCCAAATGCAAGAGCTTGTTGACTTGCACGACATGTGGTTTCAACAAGACGGTGCCACATGCCACACAGCACGCTTAACAATGGACTTATTGAGAGGCGAGTTCGGTGAACATTTTATTTCACGTTCGGGACCGGTCAATTGGCCGCCTAGATTGTGCGATTTAACGTCTTTAGACTATTTTTTGTGCGGCTACGTTAAAGCTCATGTCTATACACACATGCCCGCTTCAATTGACGCATTGGAAGAAAACATTGAAGCATTTATTCGTGAGATACCGGCCGAAATGTTGGAAACAGAATGCCAACATTGGACTAAGCGGATGGACCATTTGAGGCGCAATCACGGTCAACATTTGCATGAAATAATCTTCAAACATTTAATTATATGGACCGTACTATCGATTCAAATAAAGATTTCATGCATTTTTCTGAATTTTATGAGTTTTTTTTACAACTTTCCTATAGCTCCCCTACAAGAAATGGATGACCGAAACTAATACACACGCACTATTTTTGTTTGTTTTTATTGTTACAAGTGGCGTTGCCACTCGTGTGCGTTTGTATACCAAATTAGGAATATTTTGCAAAGCCCAAATTTTATTAATCTTTTCTTCTTATTTTTATATATACTTAATAATATGTTGAATATATCTGTTAATACGTTTCATAAATTTTAATAATTATAAGAATTTAGCTAAATTTGTATTAATTATTTAAAAAAAAAGTGGTGGAATTTTGGGAATTGCTGTTGTTAAAAACATTTTAGGAAGAAATGTTTGCTAGTGGCAACGCTAATTACTCCAGGAATGAAATGCGTATGTAAGAGTGAAACAACGAATGTATGTTAGACAGTTTCATTTTTGAATGGAATGTGTAAAATATGTAAAAAATTCAAGATTAATTTTAAAAGCGAAAGGAATTTTATGAAATTGTGACGTGCGCCCATTATATTATTTAAAATAAATATAAAAAAAGTGAAATAAAAATTGACAGTGACGATAAAGAGTGATAAAAAATAATATTTGCCTTGACAGAGAGCAAGAATTGAGTGACAATAAAAATAACACAAATACCTATTAAAATATAAAAAAGTGACAATAAGATAGAAAATACCTATTAAGAAATTAAATTAAATAATAAAAGTATACTTTTTGTGATAAAAGATAACTATGAAAAAAAGACGTTTGCAAAATTGTCTATCATTGGAAAAAAAGACATTTGAGTCCAAAATTAAAATGTATAGAAGGTTAATAGAAAACGAAGATAGTGCACGAAGTGAAAGATCTAATATACAACCTGTTCCATCAATAAGCTAAAATTCTAATGGAGTGTAAAGTAGGCATAAAAAAAGCCCAAGAGTACCTCAGCCGCATGACAGGAGAGACTTCTGATCAAGGGCTTGATGAGACCGCCAGCATGCTCCCCTTGCGGACCACAACAGCAGTGCAAGAAATAGAGGAGAAGCTAGACTCCGATTACGCTCAGGCCATGGTAACAATCACAATATTTTATATATTTTACTTGCTCAAACAGTAATTCAACTTCTTTACAGAAGTCCTATATTCATAAAATTAAAGGTGTTTCTTTAGATGTTGGCAGTGTTATTAGTGCATCGTTTGCAGATGATTTGCTATATAAATATAATTGGGATGGAAGGTGGGGAAAACTTCCGTTGTCAAATCTCACGCTGCTAAATAAAATTGTAAGAGGTATGTACAGACATTAAATAATTTTAGTCTTTGAATATTTAACATTTCTGTCTTTTTTTTTACTTCATATTTTAGATGTTTTTCAGAACCTAGGAGCCGGGGAGTATGAAAAAAGTATAAGAAAAGCGGTTGAACGTGCCCACCATAGGGTAAAGCAACAAAAATACATAAAAGAAAAAGGGGTTAATAAATAAAATGACGACAATTTTTTTAATTTAAACTAAAATAATCAATCTAAAAGAGAAAAAAAATCAAAAAATAAGCGTGACCAATAAATTGGTAAAAGTTTAGCTTTATTTTTAACACTTTTTATTGACTGAACTTTATTTGTAAGAAGGTGCTTGTTTAATGTAATTAAGAAACTGTTGAATGATGTTTGATCCAGCAAACGTTTTCGAATGCAAACAAAACATAATTAATTTAAAAAATTTAGTTAAAAAAAAAAAATATTTATTTATTTAAGTTATTTTGGAAACCAAAAAAATATTGAATTTTATTTTAAATAAAGACAAAAATTTGTATGAGAATTGAATGAGATGTTTTATTTTAATAGTGTTTTATTAAAACTAAAAAATACGTCAACAGTGACGAATATATGAATCAGTACTGACTAGTCAGCTGTGGCCGGTATATGCGTCAGTACTGACCAGTCAGTACTGACTGGTCAGCTGTGTCCGTTATATGCATCAGTACTGACTAGTCAGCTGTGTCCGGTTTTTGAGCACTCAATAATCTTGAGCAACCTACATATAGTTGTCGATATGAAAAGCAATGAATGGGCGCCTAAATATATTCCAGCCAATGGACCATACGCATTCCGAAAAAGTACAAAAAGTACCAATTTGATCCATTTTTTACCCCTTAAAAAGTGCCGTATATTTTGTACTTTTTATACCAAATGCAACGAAGTACTAAAAGTACGAGCTTTGACTCATTTTATTCCCCCAGAAAGTACTCTGTACGTTAATTTAGGTTATGTTTTATATGAATACCAAATTTTTCGAAGAGATAAAAAGTAACAGTTTTATCCCAATTTTATCCATTAAAAAATACCGTATATTTTGATCTCGACCATATGCAATCTGTATACCAAATTTATCCAAAAGAGAAAAAGTATCAAAAGTAAAACATTTTTCGTTTTAACCTCTTAAAATATACCCCACTTAAATCTGGACAATATCTCTAGCCAAATTTTTTGAAAATAAGAAAGTACCAAAACTAAAAGAGAAAAAGTGTTAAAAGTTGCCAAAAAAAGAAGCAACATTTCTTAAAAATATATATACAAGGTAGATCAAAAAAGACCTACCCCCACCCATGTTTTATTTTGTAACTAGCTTTTACCCGTGACGTCGTTCACTTTAAGATTTAAAGAAATGGGGTTATCCAGTAAAATATTTACAGAAAATTTATTTTGTTTTCTACGTCATTACTTATTTTATGTTAAAATATGTCTATAAACAACATTTTAAGATTTGTTATATTCCGCTAATATAATGGGTGATTTTTTAGCTATTATCTTTTTGGCAGCACTGGTTTAAACAGCTGACGCACGTTTCGTGTTTTGTTTCACTGTCAAACATCTTCAGTTTGGTCTATAATTTAACCATGAATCGTCTTACAAACGAACAACGCTTGCAAATTATTGAATTTTATTATCAAAATGCGTGCTCTGTTAAGAAAATTCATCGCGCGCTTCTTGTGTTCAGCGACGAAGCTCATTTTTGGCTCAATGGGTAAGTTAATAAGCCGAATTGTCGATTTTGGAGTGAAGATCAGCCAGAAGCATTGCAAGAGCTATTTATGCATCGAGAAAAAGTCACAGTTTGGTGCGGTTTATGGGCTGGTGGCATCATTGGACCGTTCCAAGATGATGCGAATCGTAACGTAACTGTGAATGGTGAGCGCTACCGTGAGATGATATCCAACTTTTTTTTTCCCAAAATGCAAGAGCTTGTTGACTTGCACGACATGTGGTTTCAACAAGACGGTGCCACATGCCACACAGCACGCTTAACAATGGACTTATTGAGAGGCGAGTTCGGTGAACATTTTATTTCACGTTCGGGACCGGTCAATTGGCCGCCTAGATTGTGCGATTTAACGTCTTTAGACTATTTTTTGTGCGGCTACGTTAAAGCTCATGTCTATACACACATGCCCGCTTCAATTGACGCATTGGAAGAAAACATTGAAGCATTTATTCGTGAGATACCGGCCGAAATGTTGGAAACAGAATGCCAACATTGGACTAAGCGGATGGACCATTTGAGGCGCAATCACGGTCAACATTTGCATGAAATAATCTTCAAACATTTAATTATATGGACCGTACTTTCGATTCAAATAAAGATTTCATGCATTTTTCTGAATTTTATGAGTTTTTTTTACAACTTTCCTATAGCTCCCCTACAAGAAATGGATGACCGAAACTAATACACACGCACTATTTTTGTTTGTTTTTATTGTTACAAGTGGCGTTGCCACTCGTGTGCGTTTGTATACCAAATTAGGAATATTTTGCAAAGCCCAAATTTTATTAATCTTTTCTTCTTATTTTTATATATACTTAATAATATGTTGAATATATCTGTTAATACGTTTCATAAATTTTAATAATTATAAGAATTTAGCTAAATTTGTATTAATTATTTAAAAAAAAAGTGGTGGAATTTTGGGAATTGCTGTTGTTAAAAACATTTTAGGAAGAAATGTTTGCTAGTGGCAACGCTAATTACTCCAGGAATGAAATGCGTATGTAAGAGTGAAACAACGAATGTATGTTAGACAGTTTCATTTTTGAATGGAATGTGTAAAATATGTAAAAAATTCAAGATTAATTTTAAAAGCGAAAGGAATTTTATGAAATTGTGACGTGCGCCCATTATATTATTTAAAATAAATATAAAAAAAGTGAAATAAAAATTGACAGTGACGATAAAGAGTGATAAAAAATAATATTTGCCTTGACAGAGAGCAAGAATTGAGTGACAATAAAAATAACACAAATACCTATTAAAATATAAAAAAGTGACAATAAGATAGAAAATACCTATTAAGAAATTAAATTAAATAATAAAAGTATACTTTTTGTGATAAAAGATAACTATGAAAAAAAGACGTTTGCAAAATTGTCTATCATTGGAAAAAAAGACATTTGAGTCCAAAATTAAAATGTATAGAAGGTTAATAGAAAACGAAGATAGTGCACGAAGTGAAAGATCTAATATACAACCTGTTCCATCAATAAGCTAAAATTCTAATGGAGTGTAAAGTAGGCATAAAAAAAGCCCAAGAGTACCTCAGCCGCATGACAGGAGAGACTTCTGATCAAGGGCTTGATGAGACCGCCAGCATGCTCCCCTTGCGGACCACAACAGCAGTGCAAGAAATAGAGGAGAAGCTAGACTCCGATTACGCTCAGGCCATGGTAACAATCACAATATTTTATATATTTTACTTGCTCAAACAGTAATTCAACTTCTTTACAGAAGTCCTATATTCATAAAATTAAAGGTGTTTCTTTAGATGTTGGCAGTGTTATTAGTGCATCGTTTGCAGATGATTTGCTATATAAATATAATTGGGATGGAAGGTGGGGAAAACTTCCGTTGTCAAATCTCACGCTGCTAAATAAAATTGTAAGAGGTATGTACAGACATTAAATAATTTTAGTCTTTGAATATTTAACATTTCTGTCTTTTTTTTTACTTCATATTTTAGATGTTTTTCAGAACCTAGGAGCCGGGGAGTATGAAAAAAGTATAAGAAAAGCGGTTGAACGTGCCCACCATAGGGTAAAGCAACAAAAATACATAAAAGAAAAAGGGGTTAATAAATAAAATGACGACAATTTTTTTAATTTAAACTAAAATAATCAATCTAAAAGAGAAAAAAAATCAAAAAATAAGCGTGACCAATAAATTGGTAAAAGTTTAGCTTTATTTTTAACACTTTTTATTGACTGAACTTTATTTGTAAGAAGGTGCTTGTTTAATGTAATTAAGAAACTGTTGAATGATGTTTGATCCAGCAAACGTTTTCGAATGCAAACAAAACATAATTAATTTAAAAAATTTAGTTAAAAAAAAAAAATATTTATTTATTTAAGTTATTTTGGAAACCAAAAAAATATTGAATTTTATTTTAAATAAAGACAAAAATTTGTATGAGAATTGAATGAGATGTTTTATTTTAATAGTGTTTTATTAAAACTAAAAAATACGTCAACAGTGACGAATATATGAATCAGTACTGACTAGTCAGCTGTGGCCGGTATATGCGTCAGTACTGACCAGTCAGTACTGACTGGTCAGCTGTGTCCGTTATATGCATCAGTACTGACTAGTCAGCTGTGTCCGGTTTTTGAGCACTCAATAATCTTGAGCAACCTACATATAGTTGTCGATATGAAAAGCAATGAATGGGCGCCTAAATATATTCCAGCCAATGGACCATACGCATTCCAAAAAAGTACAAAAAGTACCAATTTGATCCATTTTTTACCCCTTAAAAAGTGCCGTATATTTTGTACTTTTTATACCAAATGCAACGAAGTACTAAAAGTACGAGCTTTGACTCATTTTATTCCCCCAGAAAGTACTCTGTACGTTAATTTAGGTTATGTTTTATATGAATACCAAATTTTTCGAAGAGATAAAAAGTAACAGTTTTATCCCAATTTTATCCATTAAAAAATACCGTATATTTTGATCTCGACCATATGCAATCTGTATACCAAATTTATCCAAAAGAGAAAAAGTATCAAAAGTAAAACATTTTTCGTTTTAACCTCTTAAAATATACCCCACTTAAATCTGGACAATATCTCTAGCCAAATTTTTTGAAAATAAGAAAGTACCAAAACTAAAAGAGAAAAAGTGTTAAAAGTTGCCAAAAAAAGAAGCAACATTTCTTAAAAATATATATACAAGGTAGATCAAAAAAGACCTACCCCCACCCATGTTTTATTTTGTAACTAGCTTTTACCCGTGACGTCGTTCACTTTAAGATTTAAAGAAATGGGGTTATCCAGTAAAATATTTACAGAAAATTTATTTTGTTTTCTACGTCATTACTTATTTTATGTTAAAATATGTCTATAAACAACATTTTAAGATTTGTTATATTCCGCTAATATAATGGGTGATTTTTTAGCTAATATCTTTTTGGCAGCACTGGTTTAAACAGCTGACGCACGTTTCGTGTTTTGTTTCACTGTCAAACATCTTCAGTTTGGTCTATAATTTAACCATGAATCGTCTTACAAACGAACAACGCTTGCAAATTATTGAATTTTATTATCAAAATGCGTGCTCTGTTAAGAAAATTCATCGCGCGCTTCTTGTGTTCAGCGACGAAGCTCATTTTTGGCTCAATGGGTAAGTTAATAAGCCGAATTGTCGATTTTGGAGTGAAGATCAGCCAGAAGCATTGCAAGAGCTATTTATGCATCGAGAAAAAGTCACAGTTTGGTGCGGTTTATGGGCTGGTGGCATCATTGGACCGTTCCAAGATGATGCGAATCGTAACGTAACTGTGAATGGTGAGCGCTACCGTGAGATGATATCCAACTTTTTTTTGCCCAAAATGCAAGAGCTTGTTGACTTGCACGACATGTGGTTTCAACAAGACGGTGCCACATGCCACACAGCACGCTTAACAATGGACTTATTGAGAGGCGAGTTCGGTGAACATTTTATTTCACGTTCGGGACCGGTCAATTGGCCGCCTAGATCGTGCGATTTAACGTCTTTAGACTATTTTTTGTGCGGCTACGTTAAAGCTCATGTCTATACACACATGCCCGCTTCAATTGACGCATTGGAAGAAAACATTGAAGCATTTATTCGTGAGATACCGGCCGAAATGTTGGAAACAGAATGCCAACATTGGACTAAGCGGATGGACCATTTGAGGCGCAATCACGGTCAACATTTGCATGAAATAATCTTCAAACATTTAATTATATGGACCGTACTATCGATTCAAATAAAGATTTCATGCATTTTTCTGAATTTTATGAGTTTTTTTTACAACTTTCCTATAGCTCCCCTACAAGAAATGGATGACCGAAACTAATACACACGCACTATTTTTGTTTGTTTTTATTGTTACAAGTGGCGTTGCCACTCGTGTGCGTTTGTATACCAAATTAGGAATATTTTGCAAAGCCCAAATTTTATTAATCTTTTCTTCTTATTTTTATATATACTTAATAATATGTTGAATATATCTGTTAATACGTTTCATAAATTGTAATAATTATAAGAATTTAGCTAAATTTGTATTAATTATTTAAAAAAAAAGTGGTGGAATTTTGGGAATTGCTGTTGTTAAAAACATTTTAGGAAGAAATGTTTGCTAGTGGCAACGCTAATTACTCCAGGAATGAAATGCGTATGTAAGAGTGAAACAACGAATGTATGTTAGACAGTTTCATTTTTGAATGGAATGTGTAAAATATGTAAAAAATTCAAGATTAATTTTAAAAGCGAAAGGAATTTTATGAAATTGTGACGTGCGCCCATTATATTATTTAAAATATAAAAAAAGTGAAATAAAAATTGACAGTGACAATAAAGAGTGATAAAAAATAATATTTGCCTTGACAGAAAGCAAGAATTGAGTGACAATAAAAATAACACAAATACCTATTAAAATATAAAAAAGTGACAATAAGATGGAAAATACCTATTAAGAAATTAAATTAAATAATAAAAGTATACTTTTTGTGATAAAAGATAACTATGAAAAAAAGACGTTTGCAAAATTGTCTATCATTGGAAAAAAAGACATTTGAGTCCAAAATTAAAATGTATAGAAGGTTAATAGAAAACGAAGATAGTGCACGAAGTGAAAGATCTAATATACAACCTGTTCCATCAATAAGCTAAAATTCTAATGGAGTGTAAAGTAGGCATAAAAAAAGCACAAGAGTACCTCAGCCGCATGACAGGAGAGACTTCTGATCAAGGGCTTGATGAGACCGCCAGCATGCTCCCCTTGCGGACCACAACAGCAGTGCAAGAAATAGAGGAGAAGCTAGACTCCGATTACGCTCAGGCCATGGTAACAATCACAATATTTTATATATTTTACTTGCTCAAACAGTAATTCAACTTCTTTACAGAAGTCCAACATCTTTAGATGTTGGCAGTGTTATTAGTGCATCGTTTGCAGATGATTTGCTATATAAATATAATTGGGATGGAAGGTGGGGAAAACTTCCGTTGTCAAATCTCACGCTGCTAAATAAAATTGTAAGAGGTATGTACAGACATTAAATAATTTTAGTCTTTGAATATTTAACATTTCTGTCTTTTTTTTACTTCATATTTTAGATGTTTTTCAGAACCTAGGAGCCGGGGAGTATGAAAAAAGTATAAGAAAAGCGGTTGAACGTGCCCACCATAGGGTAAAGCAACAAAAATACATAAAAGAAAAATGACGACAATTTTTTTAATTTAAACTAAAATAATCAATCTAAAAGAGAAAAAAAATCAAAAAATAAGCGTGACCAATAAATTGGTAAAAGTTTAGCTTTATTTTTAACACTTTTTATTGACTGAACTTTATTTGTAAGAAGGTGCTTGTTTAATGTAATTAAGAAACTGTTGAATGATGTTTGATCCAGCAAACGTTTTCGAATGCAAACAAAACATAATTAATTTAAAAAATTTAGTTAAA
This sequence comes from Pollenia angustigena, assembly GCA_930367215.1. Lineage (NCBI taxonomy): Eukaryota > Metazoa > Arthropoda > Insecta > Diptera > Polleniidae > Pollenia > Pollenia angustigena. Next base: position 185,356,777 of record OV884056.1, read on the forward strand.
AAAAAAAATATTTATTTATTTAAGTTATTTTGGAAACCAAAAAAATATTGAATTTTATTTTAAATAAAGACAAAAATTTGTATGAGAATTGAATGAGATGTTTTATTTTAATAGTGTTTTATTAAAACTAAAAAATACGTCAACAGTGACGAATATATGAATCAGTACTGACTAGTCAGCTGTGGCCGGTATATGCGTCAGTACTGACCAGTCAGTACTGACTGGTCAGCTGTGTCCGTTATATGCATCAGTACTGACTAGTCAGCTGTGTCCGGTTTTTGAGCACTCAATAATCTTGAGCAACCTACATATAGTTGTCGATATGAAAAGCAATGAATGGGCGCCTAAATATATTCCAGCCAATGGACCATACGCATTCCGAAAAAGTACAAAAAGTACCAATTTGATCCATTTTTTACCCCTTAAAAAGTGCCGTATATTTTGTACTTTTTATACTAAATGCAACGAAGTACTAAAAGTACGAGCTTTGACTCATTTTATTCCCCCAGAAAGTACTCTGTACGTTAATTTAGGTTATGTTTTATATGAATACCAAATTTTTCGAAGAGATAAAAAGTAACAGTTTTATCCCAATTTTATCCATTAAAAAATACCGTATATTTTGATCTCGACCATATGCAATCTGTATACCAAATTTATCCAAAAGAGAAAAAGTATCAAAAGTAAAACATTTTTCGTTTTAACCTCTTAAAATATACCCCACTTAAATCTGGACAATATCTCTAGCCAAATTTTTTGAAAATAAGAAAGTACCAAAACTAAAAGAGAAAAAGTGTTAAAAGTTGCCAAAAAAAGAAGCAACATTTCTTAAAAATATATATACAAGGTAGATCAAAAAAGACCTACCCCCACCCATGTTTTATTTTGTAACTAGCTTTTACCCGTGACGTCGTTCACTTTAAGATTTAAAGAAATGGGGTTATCCAGTAAAATATTTACAGAAAATTTATTTTGTTTTCTACGTCATTACTTATTTTATGTTAAAATATGTCTATAAACAACATTTTAAGATTTGTTATATTCCGCTAATATAATGGGTGATTTTTTAGCTATTATCTTTTTGGCAGCACTGGTTTAAACAGCTGACGCACGTTTCGTGTTTTGTTTCACTGTCAAACATCTTCAGTTTGGTCTATAATTTAACCATGAATCGTCTTACAAACGAACAACGCTTGCAAATTATTGAATTTTATTATCAAAATGCGTGCTCTGTTAAGAAAATTCATCGCGCGCTTCTTGTGTTCAGCGACGAAGCTCATTTTTGGCTCAATGGGTAAGTTAATAAGCCGAATTGTCGATTTTGGAGTGAAGATCAGCCAGAAGCATTGCAAGAGCTATTTATGCATCGAGAAAAAGTCACAGTTTGGTGCGGTTTATGGGCTGGTGGCATCATTGGACCGTTCCAAGATGATGCGAATCGTAACGTAACTGTGAATGGTGAGCGCTACCGTGAGATGATATCCAACTTTTTTTTGCCAAAAATGCAAGAGCTTGTTGACTTGCACGACATGTGGTTTCAACAAGACGGTGCCACATGCCACACAGCACGCTTAACAATGGACTTATTGAGAGGCGAGTTCGGTGAACATTTTATTTCACGTTCGGGACCGGTCAATTGGCCGCCTAGATCGTGCGATTTAACGTCTTTAGACTATTTTTTGTGCGGCTACGTTAAAGCTCATGTCTATACACACATGCCCGCTTCAATTGACGCATTGGAAGAAAACATTGAAGCATTTATTCGTGAGATACCGGCCGAAATGTTGGAAACAGAATGCCAACATTGGACTAAGCGGATGGACCATTTGAGGCGCAATCACGGTCAACATTTGCATGAAATAATCTTCAAACATTTAATTATATGGACCGTACTATCGATTCAAATAAAGATTTCATGCATTTTTCTGAATTTTATGAGTTTTTTTTACAACTTTCCTATAGCTCCCCTACAAGAAATGGATGACCGAAACTAATACACACGCACTATTTTTGTTTGTTTTTATTGTTACAAGTGGCGTTGCCACTCGTGTGCTTTTGTATACCAAATTAGGAATATTTTGCAAAGCCCAAATTTTATTAATCTTTTCTTCTTATTTTTATATATACTTAATAATATGTTGAATATATCTGTTAATACGTTTCATAAATTTTAATAATTATAAGAATTTAGCTAAATTTGTATTAATTATTTAAAAAAAAAGTGGTGGAATTTTGGGAATTGCTGTTGTTAAAAACATTTTAGGAATAAATGTTTGCTAGTGGCAACGCTAATTACTCCAGGAATGAAATGCGTATGTAAGAGTGAAACAACGAATGTATGTTAGACAGTTTCATTTTTGAATGGAATGTGTAAAATATGTAAAAAATTCAAGATTAATTTTAAAAGCGAAAGGAATTTTATGAAATTGTGACGTGCGCCCATTATATTATTTAAAATAAATATAAAAAAAGTGAAATAAAAATTGACAGTGACAATAAAGAGTGATAAAAAATAATATTTGCCTTGACAGAAAGCAAGAATTGAGTGACAATAAAAATAACACAAATACCTATTAAAATATAAAAAAGTGACAATAAGATAGAAAATACCTATTAAGAAATTAAATTAAATAATAAAAGTATACTTTTTGTGATAAAAGATAACTATGAAAAAAAAGACGTTTGCAAAATTGTCTATCATTGGAAAAAAAGACATTTGAGTCCAAAATTAAAATGTATAGAAGGTTAATAGAAAACGAAGATAGTGCACGAAGTGAAAGATCTAATATACAACCTGTTCCATCAATAAGCTAAAATTCTAATGGAGTGTAAAGTAGGCATAAAAAAAGCCCAAGAGTACCTCAGCCGCATGACAGGAGAGACTTCTGATCAAGGGCTTGATGAGACCGCCAGCATGCTCCCCTTGCGGACCACAACAGCAGTGCAAGAAATAGAGGAGAAGCTAGACTCCGATTACGCTCAGGCCATGGTAACAATCACAATATTTTATATATTTTACTTGCTCAAACAGTAATTCAACTTCTTTACAGAAGTCCTATATTCATAAAATTAAAGGTGTTTCTTTAGATGTTGGCAGTGTTATTAGTGCATCGTTTGCAGATGATTTGCTATATAAATATAATTGGGATGGAAGGTGGGGAAAACTTCCGTTGTCAAATCTCACGCTGCTAAATAAAATTGTAAGAGGTATGTACAGACATTAAATAATTTTAGTCTTTGAATATTTAACATTTCTGTCTTTTTTTTTACTTCATATTTTAGATGTTTTCAGAACCTAGGAGCCGGGGAGTATGAAAAAAGTATAAGAAAAGCGGTTGAACGTGCCCACCATAGGGTAAAGCAACAAAAATACATAAAAGAAAAAGGGGTTAATAAATAAAATGACGACAATTTTTTTAATTTAAACTAAAATAATCAATCTAAAAGAGAAAAAAAATCAAAAAATAAGCGTGACCAATAAATTGGTAAAAGTTTAGCTTTATTTTTAACACTTTTTATTGACTGAACTTTATTTGTAAGAAGGTGCTTGTTTAATGTAATTAAGAAACTGTTGAATGATGTTTGATCCAGCAAACGTTTTCGAATGCAAACAAAACATAATTAATTTAAAAAATTTAGTTTAAAAAAAAAAATTTTTATTTATTTAAGTTATTTTGGAAACCAAAAAAATATTGAATTTTATTTTAAATAAAGACAAAAATTTGTATGAGAATTGAATGAGATGTTTTATTTTAATAGTGTTTTATTAAAACTAAAAAATACGTCAACAGTGACGAATATATGAATCAGTACTGACTAGTCAGCTGTGGCCGGTATATGCGTCAGTACTGACCAGTCAGTACTGACTGGTCAGCTGTGTCCGTTATATGCATCAGTACTGACTAGTCAGCTGTGTCCGGTTTTTGAGCACTAAATAATCTTGAGCAACCTACATATAGTTGTCGATATGAAAAGCAATGAATGGGCGCCTAAATATATTCCAGCCAATGGACCATACGCATTCCGAAAAAGTACAAAAAGTACCAATTTGATCCATTTTTTACCCCTTAAAAAGTGCCGTATATTTTGTACTTTTTATATCAAATGCAACGAAGTACTAAAAGTACGAGCTTTGACTCATTTTATTCCCCCAGAAAGTACTCTGTACGTTAATTTAGGTTATGTTTTATATGAATACCAAATTTTTCGAAGAGATAAAAAGTAACAGTTTTATCCCAATTTTATCCATTAAAAAATACCGTATATTTTGATCTCGACCATATGCAATCTGTATACCAAATTTATCCAAAAGAGAAAAAGTATCAAAAGTAAAACATTTTTCGTTTTAACCTCTTAAAATATACCCCACTTAAATCTGGACAATATCTCTAGCCGAATTTTTTGAAAATAAGAAAGTACCAAAACTAAAAGAGAAAAAGTGTTAAGTTGCCAAAAAAAGAAGCAACATTTCTTAAAAATATATATACAAGGTAGATCAAAAAAGACCTACCCCCACCCATGTTTTATTTTGTAACTAGCTTTTACCCGTGACGTCGTTCACTTTAAGATTTAAAGAAATGGGGTTATCCAGTAAAATATTTACAGAAAATTTATTTTGTTTTCTACGTCATTACTTATTTTATGTTAAAATATGTCTATAAACAACATTTTAAGATTTGTTATATTCCGCTAATATAATGGGTGATTTTTTAGCTATTATCTTTTTGGCAGCACTGGTTTAAACAGCTGACGCACGTTTCGTGTTTTGTTTCACTGTCAAACATCTTCAGTTTGGTCTATAATTTAACCATGAATCGTCTTACAAACGAACAACGCTTGCAAATTATTGAATTTTATTATCAAAATGCGTGCTCTGTTAAGAAAATTCATCGCGCGCTTCTTGTGTTCAGCGACGAAGCTCATTTTTGGCTCAATGGGTAAGTTAATAAGCCGAATTGTCGATTTTGGAGTGAAGATCAGCCAGAAGCATTGCAAGAGCTATTTATGCATCGAGAAAAAGTCACAGTTTGGTGCGGTTTATGGGCTGGTGGCATCATTGGACCGTTCCAAGATGATGCGAATCGTAACGTAACTGTGAATGGTGAGCGCTACCGTGAGATGATATCCAACTTTTTTTTGCCCAAAATGCAAGAGCTTGTTGACTTGCACGACATGTGGTTTCAACAAGACGGTGCCACATGCCACACAGCACGCTTAACAATGGACTTATTGAGAGGCGAGTTCGGTGAACATTTTATTTCACGTTCGGGACCGGTCAATTGGCCGCCTAGATCGTGCGATTTAACGTCTTTAGACTATTTTTTGTGCGGCTACGTTAAAGCTCATGTCTATACACACATGCCCGCTTCAATTGACGCATTGGAAGAAAACATTGAAGCATTTATTCGTGAGATACCGGCCGAAATGTTGGAAACAGAATGCCAACATTGGACTAAGCGGATGGACCATTTGAGGCGCAATCACGGTCAACATTTGCATGAAATAAAGATTTCATGCATTTTTCTGAATTTTATGAGTTTTTTTTACAACTTTCCTATAGCTCCCCTACAAGAAATGGATGACCGAAACTAATACACACGCACTATTTTTGTTTGTTTTTATTGTTACAAGTGGCGTTGCCACTCGTGTGCGTTTGTATACCAAATTAGGAATATTTTGCAAAGCCCAAATTTTATTAATCTTTTCTTCTTATTTTTATATATACTTAATAATATGTTGAATATATCTGTTAATACGTTTCATAAATTTTAATAATTATAAGAATTTAGCTAAATTTGTATTAATTATTTAAAAAAAAAGTGGTGGAATTTTGGGAATTGCTGTTGTTAAAAACATTTTAGGAAGAAATGTTTGCTAGTGGCAACGCTAATTACTCCAGGAATGAAATGCGTATGTAAGAGTGAAACAACGAATGTATGTTAGACAGTTTCATTTTTGAATGGAATGTGTAAAATATGTAAAAAATTCAAGATTAATTTTAAAAGCGAAAGGAATTTTATGAAATTGTGACGTGCGCCCATTATATTATTTAAAATAAATATAAAAAAAGTGAAATAAAAATTGACAGTGACAATAAAGAGTGATAAAAAATAATATTTGCCTTGACAGAAAGCAAGAATTGAGTGACAATAAAAATAACACAAATACCTATTAAAATATAAAAAAGTGACAATAAGATAGAAAATACCTATTAAGAAATTAAATTAAATAATAAAAGTATACTTTTTGTGATAAAAGATAACTATGAAAAAAAGACGTTTGCAAAATTGTCTATCATTGGAAAAAAAAGACATTTGAGTCCAAAATTAAAATGTATAGAAGGTTAATAGAAAACGAAGATAGTGCACGAAGTGAAAGATCTAATATACAACCTGTTCCATCAATAAGCTAAAATTCTAATGGAGTGTAAAGTAGGCATAAAAAAAGCCCAAGAGTACCTCAGCCGCATGACAGGAGAGACTTCTGATCAAGGGCTTGATGAGACCGCCAGCATGCTCCCCTTGCGGACCACAACAGCAGTGCAAGAAATAGAGGAGAAGCTAGACTCCGATTACGCTCAGGCCATGGTAACAATCACAATATTTTATATATTTTACTTGCTCAAACAGTAATTCAACTTCTTTACAGAAGTCCTATATTCATAAAATTAAAGGTGTTTCTTTAGATGTTGGCAGTGTTATTAGTGCATCGTTTGCAGATGATTTGCTATATAAATATAATTGGGATGGAAGGTGGGGAAAACTTCCGTTGTCAAATCTCACGCTGCTAAATAAAATTGTAAGAGGTATGTACAGACATTAAATAATTTTAGTCTTTGAATATTTAACATTTCTGTCTTTTTTTTTACTTCATATTTTAGATGTTTTTCAGAACCTAGGAGCCGGGGAGTATGAAAAAAGTATAAGAAAAGCGGTTGAACGTGCCCACCATAGGGTAAAGCAACAAAAATACATAAAAGAAAAAGGGGTTAGTAAATAAAATGACGACAATTTTTTTTAATTTAAGCTAAAATAATCAATCTAAAAGAGAAAAAAAATCAAAAAATAAGCGTGACCAATAAATTGGTAAAAGTTTAGCTTTATTTTTAACACTTTTTATTGACTGAACTTTATTTGTAAGAAGGTGCTTGTTTAATGTAATTAAGAAACTGTTGAATGATGTTTGATCCAGCAAACGTTTTCGAATGCAAACAAAACATAATTAATTTAAAAAATTTAGTTAAAAAAAAAAAATATTTATTTATTTAAGTTATTTTGGAAACCAAAAAAATATTGAATTTTATTTTAAATAAAGACAAAAATTTGTATGAGAATTGAATGAGATGTTTTATTTTAATAGTGTTTTATTAAAACTAAAAAATACGTCAACAGTGACGAATATATGAATCAGTACTGACTAGTCAGCTGTGGCCGGTATATGCGTCAGTACTGACCAGTCAGTACTGACTGGTCAGCTGTGTCCGTTATATGCATCAGTACTGACTAGTCAGCTGTGTCCGGTTTTTGAGCACTAAATAATCTTGAGCAACCTACATATAGTTGTCGATATGAAAAGCAATGAATGGGCGCCTAAATATATTCCAGCCAATGGACCATACGCATTCAGAAAAAGTACAAAAAGTACCAATTTGATCCATTTTTTACCCCTTAAAAAGTGCCGTATATTTTGTACTTTTTATATCAAATGCAACGAAGTACTAAAAGTACGAGCTTTGACTCATTTTATTCCCCCAGAAAGTACTCTGTACGTTAATTTAGGTTATGTTTTATATGAATACCAAATTTTTCGAAGAGATAAAAAGTAACAGTTTTATCCCAATTTTATCCATTAAAAAATACCGTATATTTTGATCTCGACCATATGCAATCTGTATACCAAATTTATCCAAAAGAGAAAAAGTATCAAAAGTAAAACATTTTTCGTTTTAACCTCTTAAAATATACCCCACTTAAATCTGGACAATATCTCTAGCCGAATTTTTTGAAAATAAGAAAGTACCAAAACTAAAAGAGAAAAAGTGTTAAAAGTTGCCAAAAAAAGAAGCAACATTTCTTAAAAATATATATACAAGGTAGATCAAAAAAGACCTACCCCCACCCATGTTTTATTTTGTAACTAGCTTTTACCCGTGACGTCGTTCACTTTAAGATTTAAAGAAATGGGGTTATCCAGTAAAATATTTACAGAAAATTTATTTTGTTTTCTACGTCATTACTTATTTTATGTTAAAATATGTCTATAAACAACATTTTAAGATTTGTTATATTCCGCTAATATAATGGGTGATTTTTTAGCTATTATCTTTTTGGCAGCACTGGTTTAAACAGCTGACGCACGTTTCGTGTTTTGTTTCACTGTCAAACATCTTCAGTTTGGTCTATAATTTAACCATGAATCGTCTTACAAACGAACAACGCTTGAAAATTATTGAATTTTATTATCAAAATGCGTGCTCTGTTAAGAAAATTCATCGCGCGCTTCTTGTGTTCAGCGACGAAGCTCATTTTTGGCTCAATGGGTAAGTTAATAAGCCGAATTGTCGATTTTGGAGTGAAGATCAGCCAGAAGCATTGCAAGAGCTATTTATGCATCGAGAAAAAGTCACAGTTTGGTGCGGTTTATGGGCTGGTGGCATCATTGGACCGTTCCAAGATGATGCGAATCGTAACGTAACTGTGAATGGTGAGCGCTACCGTGAGATGATATCCAACTTTTTTTTGCCCAAAATGCAAGAGCTTGTTGACTTGCACGACATGTGGTTTCAACAAGACGGTGCCACATGCCACACAGCACGCTTAACAATGGACTTATTGAGAGGCGAGTTCGGTGAACATTTTATTTCACGTTCGGGACCGGTCAATTGGCCGCCTAGATCGTGCGATTTAACGTCTTTAGACTATTTTTTGTGCGGCTACGTTAAAGCTCATGTCTATACACACATGCCCGCTTCAATTGACGCATTGGAAGAAAACATTGAAGCATTTATTCGTGAGATACCGGCCGAAATGTTGGAAACAGAATGCCAACATTGGACTAAGCGGATGGACCATTTGAGGCGCAATCACGGTCAACATTTGCATGCAATAAAGATTTCATGCATTTTTCTGAATTTTATGAGTTTTTTTTACAACTTTCCTATAGCTCCCCTACAAGAAATGGATGACCGAAACTAATACACACGCACTATTTTTGTTTGTTTTTATTGTTACAAGTGGCGTTGCCACTCGTGTGCGTTTGTATACCAAATTAGGAATATTTTGCAAAGCCCAAATTTTATTAATCTTTTCTTCTTATTTTTATATATACTTAATAATATGTGGAATATATCTGTTAATACGTTTCATAAATTTTAATAATTATAAGAATTTAGCTAAATTTGTATTAATTATTTAAAAAAAAAGTGGTGGAATTTTGGGAATTGCTGTTGTTAAAAACATTTTAGGAAGAAATGTTTGCTAGTGGCAACGCTAATTACTCCAGGAATGAAATGCGTATGTAAGAGTGAAACAACGAATGTATGTTAGACAGTTTCATTTTTGAATGGAATGTGTAAAATATGTAAAAAATTCAAGATTAATTTTAAAAGCGAAAGGAATTTTATGAAATTGTGACGTGCGCCCATTATATTATTTAAAATAAATATAAAAAAAGTGAAATAAAAATTGACAGTGACAATAAAGAGTGATAAAAAATAATATTTGCCTTGACAGAAAGCAAGAATTGAGTGACAATAAAAATAACACAAATACCTATTAAAATATAAAAAAGTGACAATAAGATAGAAAATACCTATTAAGAAATTAAATTAAATAATAAAAGTATACTTTTTGTGATAAAAGATAACTATGAAAAAAAGACGCTTGCAAAATTGTCTATCATTGGAAAAAAAGACATTTGAGTCCAAAATTAAAATGTATAGAAGGTTAATAGAAAACGAAGATAGTGCACGAAGTGAAAGATCTAATATACAACCTGTTCCATCAATAAGCTAAAATTCTAATGGAGTGTAAAGTAGGCATAAAAAAAGCCCAAGAGTACCTCAGCCGCATGACAGGAGAGACTTCTGATCAAGGGCTTGATGAGACCGCCAGCATGCTCCCCTTGCGGACCACAACAGCAGTGCAAGAAATAGAGGAGAAGCTAGACTCCGATTACGCTCAGGCCATGGTAACAATCACAATATTTTATATATTTTACTTGCTCAAACAGTAATTCAACTTCTTTACAGAAGTCCTATATTCATAAAATTAAAGGTGTTTCTTTAGATGTTGGCAGTGTTATTAGTGCATCGTTTGCAGATGATTTGCTATATAAATATAATTGGGATGGAAGGTGGGGAAAACTTCCGTTGTCAAATCTCACGCTGCTAAATAAAATTGTAAGAGGTATGTACAGACATTAAATAATTTTAGTCTTTGAATATTTAACATTTCTGTCTTTTTTTTTACTTCATATTTTAGATGTTTTTCAGAACCAAGGAGCCGTTGAATATGAAAAAAGTATAAGAAAAGCGGTTGAACGTGCCCACCATAGGGTAAAGCAACAAAAATACATAAAAGAAAAAGGGGTTAATAAATAAAATGACGACAATTTTTTTAATTTAAACTAAAATAATCAATCTAAAAGAGAAAAAAAATCAAAAAATAAGCGTGACCAATAAATTGGTAAAAGTTTAGCTTTATTTTTAACACTTTTTATTGACTGAACTTTATTTGTAAGAAGGTGCTTGTTTAATGTAATTAAGAAACTGTTGAATGATGTTTGATCCAGCAAACGTTTTCGAATGCAAACAAAACATAATTAATTTAAAAAATTTAGTTAAAAAAAAAAAATATTTATTTATTTAAGTTATTTTGGAAACCAAAAAAATATTGAATTTTATTTTAAATAAAGACAAAAATTTGTATGAGAATTGAATGAGATGTTTTATTTTAATAGTGTTTTATTAAAACTAAAAAATACGTCAACAGTGACGAATATATGAATCAGTACTGACTAGTCAGCTGTGGCCGGTATATGCGTCAGTACTGACCAGTCAGTACTGACTGGTCAGCTGTGTCCGTTATATGCATCAGTACTGACTAGTCAGCTGTGTCCGGTTTTTGAGCACTCAATAATCTTGAGCAACCTACATATAGTTGTCGATATGAAAAGCAATGAATGGGCGCCTAAATATATTCCAGCCAATGGACCATACGCATTCCGAAAAAGTACAAAAAGTACCAATTTGATCCATTTTTTACCCCTTAAAAAGTGCCGTATATTTTGTACTTTTTATACCAAATGCAACGAAGTACTAAAAGTACGAGCTTTGACTCATTTTATTCCCCCAGAAAGTACTCTGTACGTTAATTTAGGTTATGTTTTATATGAATACCAAATTTTTCGAAGAGATAAAAAGTAACAGTTTTATCCCAATTTTATCCATTAAAAAATACCGTATATTTTGATCTCGACCATATGCAATCTGTATACCAAATTCCAAAAGAGAAAAAGTATCAAAAGTAAAACATTTTTCGTTTTAACCTCTTAAAATATACCCCACTTAAATCTGGACAATATCTCTAGCCAAATTTTTTGAAAATAAGAAAGTACCAAAACTAAAAGAGAAAAAGTGTTAAAAGTTGCCAAAAAAAGAAGCAACATTTCTTAAAAATATATATACAAGGTAGATCAAAAAAGACCTTCCCCCACCCATGTTTTATTTTGTAACTAGCTTTTACCCGTGACGTCGTTCACTTTAAGATTTAAAGAAATGGGGTTATCCAGTAAAATATTTACAGAAAATTTATTTTGTTTTCTACGTCATTACTTATTTTATGTTAAAATATGTCTATAAACAACATTTTAAGATTTGTTATATTCCGCTAATATAATGGGTGATTTTTTAGCTATTATCTTTTTGGCAGCACTGGTTTAAACAGCTGACGCACGTTTCGTGTTTTGTTTCACTGTCAAACATCTTCAGTTTGGTCTATAATTTAACCATGAATCGTCTTACAAACGAACAACGCTTGCAAATTATTGAATTTTATTATCAAAATGCGTGCTCTGTTAAGAAAATTCATCGCGCGCTTCTTGTGTTCAGCGACGAAGCTCATTTTTGGCTCAATGGGTAAGTTAATAAGCCGAATTGTCGATTTTGGAGTGAAGATCAGCCAGAAGCATTGCAAGAGCTATTTATGCATCGAGAAAAAGTCACAGTTTGGTGCGGTTTATGGGCTGGTGGCATCATTGGACCGTTCCAAGATGATGCGAATCGTAACGTAACTGTGAATGGTGAGCGCTACCGTGAGATGATATCCAACTTTTTTTTGCCCAAAATGCAAGAGCTTGTTGACTTGCACGACATGTGGTTTCAACAAGACGGTGCCACATGCCACACAGCACGCTTAACAATGGACTTATTGAGAGGCGAGTTCGGTGAACATTTTATTTCACGTTCGGGACCGGTCAATTGGCCGCCTAGATCGTGCGATTTAACATCTTTAGACTATTTTTTGTGCGGCTACGTTAAAGCTCATGTCTATACACACATGCCCGCTTCAATTGACGCATTGGAAGAAAACATTGAAGCATTTATTCGTGAGATACCGGCCGAAATGTTGGAAACAGAATGCCAACATTGGACTAAGCGGATGGACCATTTGAGGCGCAATCACGGTCAACATTTGCATGAAATAATCTTCAAACATTTAATTATATGGACCGTACTATCGATTCAAATAAAGATTTCATGCATTTTTCTGAATTTTATGAGTTTTTTTTTACAACTTTCCTATAGCTCCCCTACAAGAAATGGATGACCGAAACTAATACACACGCACTATTTTTGTTTGTTTTTATTGTTACAAGTGGCGTTGCCACTCGTGTGCGTTTGTATACCAAATTAGGAATATTTTGCAAAGCCCAAATTTAATTAATCTTTTCTTCTTATTTTTATATATACTTAATAATATGTTGAATATATCTGTTAATACGTTTCATAAATTTTAATAATTATAAGAATTTAGCTAAATTTGTATTAATTATTTAAAAAAAAGTGGTGGAATTTTGGGAATTGCTGTTGTTAAAAACATTTTAGGAAGAAATGTTTGCTAGTGGCAACGCTAATTACTCCTGGAATGAAATGCGTATGTAAGAGTGAAACAACGAATGTATGTTAAACAGTTTCATTTTTGAATGGAATGTGTAAAATATGTAAAAAATTCAAAATTAATTTTAAAAGCGAAAGGAATTTTATGAAATTGTGACGTGCGCCCATTATATTATTTAAAATAAATATAAAAAAAGTGAAATAAAAATTGACAGTGACAATAAAGAGTGATAAAAAATAATATTTGCCTTGACAGAAAGCAAGAATTGAGTGACAATAAAAATAACACAAATACCTATTAAAATATAAAAAAGTGACAATAAGATAGAAAATACCTATTAAGAAATTAAATTAAATAATAAAAGTATACTTTTTGTGATAAAAGATAACTATGAAAAAAAGACGTTTGCAAAATTGTCTATCATTGGAAAAAAAGACATTTGAGTCCAAAATTAAAATGTATAGAAGGTTAATAGAAAACGAAGATAGTGCACGAAGTGAAAGATCTAATATACAACCTGTTCCATCAATAAGCTAAAATTCTAATGGAGTGTAAAGTAGGCATAAAAAAAGCCCAAGAGTACCTCAGCCGCATGACAGGAGAGACTTCTGATCAAGGGCTTGATGAGACCGCCAGCATGCTCCCCTTGCGGACCACAACAGCAGTGCAAGAAATAGAGGAGAAGCTAGACTCCGATTACGCTCAGGCCATGGTAACAATCACAATATTTTATATATTTTACTTGCTCAAACAGTAATTCAACTTCTTTACAGAAGTCCTATATTCATAAAATTAAAGGTGTTTCTTTAGATGTTGGCAGTGTTATTAGTGCATCGTTTGCAGATGATTTGCTATATAAATATAATTGGGATGGAAGGTGGGGAAAACTTCCGTTGTCAAATCTCACGCTGCTAAATAAAATTGTAAGAGGTATGTACAGACATTAAATAATTTTAGTCTTTGAATATTTAACATTTCTGTCTTTTTTTTTACTTCATATTTTAGATGTTTTTCAGAACCTAGGAGCCGGGGAGTATGAAAAAAGTATAAGAAAAGCGGTTGAACGTGCCCACCATAGGGTAAAGCAACAAAAATACATAAAAGAAAAAGGGGTTAATAAATAAAATGACGACAATTTTTTTAATTTAAACTAAAATAATCAATCTAAAAGAGAAAAAAAATCAAAAAATAAGCGTGACCAATAAATTGGTAAAAGTTTAGCTTTATTTTTAACACTTTTTATTGACTGAACTTTATTTGTAAGAAGGTGCTTGTTTAATGTAATTAAGAAACTGTTGAATGATGTTTGATCCAGCAAACGTTTTCGAATGCAAACAAAACATAATTAATTTAAAAAATTTAGTTAAAAAAAAAAAATATTTATTTATTTAAGTTATTTTGGAAACCAAAAAAATATTGAATTTTATTTTAAATAAAGACAAAAATTTGTATGAGAATTGAATGAGATGTTTTATTTTAATAGTGTTTTATTAAAACTAAAAATACGTCAACAGTGACGAATATATGAATCAGTACTGACTAGTCAGCTGTGGCCGGTATATGCGTCAGTACTGACCAGTCAGTACTGACTGGTCAGCTGTGTCCGTTATATGCATCAGTACTGACTAGTCAGCTGTGTCCGGTTTTTGAGCACTCAATAATCTTGAGCAACCTACATATAGTTGTCGATATGAAAAGCAATGAATGGGCGCCTAAATATATTCCAGCCAATGGACCATACGCATTCCGAAAAAGTACAAAAAGTACCAATTTGATCCATTTTTTACCCCTTAAAAAGTGCCGTATATTTTGTACTTTTTATATCAAATGCAACGAAGTACTAAAAGTACGAGCTTTGACTCATTTTATTCCCCCAGAAAGTACTCTGTACGTTAATTTAGGTTATGTTTTATATGAATACCAAATTTTTCGAAGAGATAAAAAGTAACAGTTTTATCCCAATTTTATCCATTAAAAAATACCGTATATTTTGATCTCGACCATATGCAATCTGTATACCAAATTTATCCAAAAGAGAAAAAGTATCAAAAGTAAAACATTTTTCGTTTTAACCTCTTAAAATATACCCCACTTAAATCTGGACAATATCTCTAGCCGAATTTTTTGAAAATAAGAAAGTACCAAAACTAAAAGAGAAAAAGTGTTAAAAGTTGCCAAAAAAAGAAGCAACATTTCTTAAAAATATATATACAAGGTAGATCAAAAAAGACCTACCCCCACCCATGTTTTATTTTGTAACTAGCTTTTACCCGTGACGTCGTTCACTTTAAGATTTAAAGAAATGGGGTTATCCAGTAAAATATTTACAGAAAATTTATTTTGTTTTCTACGTCATTACTTATTTTATGTTAAAATATGTCTATAAACAACATTTTAAGATTTGTTATATTCCGCTAATATAATGGGTGATTTTTTAGCTATTATCTTTTTGGCAGCACTGGTTTAAACAGCTGACGCACGTTTCGTGTTTTGTTTCACTGTCAAACATCTTCAGTTTGGTCTATAATTTAACCATGAATCGTCTTACAAACGAACAACGCTTGCAAATTATTGAATTTTATTATCAAAATGCGTGCTCTGTTAAGAAAATTCATCGCGCGCTTCTTGTGTTCAGCGACGAAGCTCATTTTTGGCTCAATGGGTAAGTTAATAAGCCGAATTGTCGATTTTGGAGTGAAGATCAGCCAGAAGCATTGCAAGAGCTATTTATGCATCGAGAAAAAGTCACAGTTTGGTGCGGTTTATGGGCTGGTGGCATCATTGGACCGTTCCAAGATGATGCGAATCGTAACGTAACTGTGAATGGTGAGCGCTACCGTGAGATGATATCCAACTTTTTTTTGCCCAAAATGCAAGAGCTTGTTGACTTGCACGACATGTGGTTTCAACAAGACGGTGCCACATGCCACACAGCACGCTTAACAATGGACTTATTGAGAGGCGAGTTCGGTGAACATTTTATTTCACGTTCGGGACCGGTCAATTGGCCGCCTAGATCGTGCGATTTAACATCTTTAGACTATTTTTTGTGCGGCTACGTTAAAGCTCATGTCTATACACACATGCCCGCTTCAATTGACGCATTGGAATAAAACATTGAAGCATTTATTCGTGAGATACCGGCCGAAATGTTGGAAACAGAATGCCAACATTGGACTAAGCGGATGGACCATTTGAGGCGCAATCACGGTCAACATTTGCATGAAATAATCTTCAAACATTTAATTATATGGACCGTACTATCGATTCAAATAAAGATTTCATGCATTTTTCTGAATTTTATGAGTTTTTTTTACAACTTTCCTATAGCTCCCCTACAAGAAATGGATGACCGAAACTAATACACACGCACTATTTTTGTTTGTTTTTATTGTTACAAGTGGCGTTGCCACTCGTGTGCGTTTGTATACCAAATTAGGAATATTTTGCAAAGCCCAAATTTTATTAATCTTTTCTTCTTATTTTTATATATACTTAATAATATGTTGAATATATCTGTTAATACGTTTCATAAATTTTAATAATTATAAGAATTTAGCTAAATTTGTATTAATTATTTAAAAAAAAGTGGTGGAATTTTGGGAATTGCTGTTGTTAAAAACATTTTAGGAAGAAATGTTTGCTAGTGGCAACGCTAATTACTCCTGGAATGAAATGCGTATGTAAGAGTGAAACAACGAATGTATGTTAAACAGTTTCATTTTTGAATGGAATGTGTAAAATATGTAAAAAATTCAAAATTAATTTTAAAAGCGAAAGGAATTTTATGAAATTGTGACGTGTGCCCATTATATTATTTAAAATAAATATAAAAAAAGTGAAATAAAAATTGACAGTGACAATAAAGAGTGATAAAAAATAATATTTGCCTTGACAGAAAGCAAGAATTGAGTGACAATAAAAATAACACAAATACCTATTAAAATATAAAAAAGTGACAATAAGATAGAAAATACCTATTAAGAAATTAAATTAAATAATAAAAGTATACTTTTTGTGATAAAAGATAACTATGAAAAAAAGACGTTTGCAAAATTGTCTATCATTGGAAAAAAAGACATTTGAGTCCAAAATTAAAATGTATAGAAGGTTAATAGAAAACGAAGATAGTGCACGAAGTGAAAGATCTAATATACAACCTGTTCCATCAATAAGCTAAAATTCTAATGGAGTGTAAAGTAGGCATAAAAAAAGCCCAAGAGTACCTCAGCCGCATGACAGGAGAGACTTCTGATCAAGGGCTTGATGAGACCTCCAGCATGCTCCCCTTGCGGACCACAACAGCAGTGCAAGAAATAGAGGAGAAGCTAGACTCCGATTACGCTCAGGCCATGGTAACAATCACAATATTTTATATATTTTACTTGCTCAAACAGTAATTCAACTTCTTTACAGAAGTCCTATATTCATAAAATTAAAGGTGTTTCTTTAGATGTTGGCAGTGTTATTAGTGCATCGTTTGCAGATGATTTGCTATATAAATATAATTGGGATGGAAGGTGGGGAAAACTTCCGTTGTCAAATCTCACGCTGCTAAATAAAATTGTAAGAGGTATGTACAGACATTAAATAATTTTAGTCTTTGAATATTTAACATTTCTGTGTTTTTTTTACTTCATATTTTAGATGTTTTTCAGAACCTAGGAGCCGGGGAGTATGAAAAAAGTATAAGAAAAGCGGTTGAACGTGCCCACCATAGGGTAAAGCAACAAAAATACATAAAAGAAAAAGGGGTTAATAAATAAAATGACGACAATTTTTTTAATTTAAACTAAAATAATCAATCTAAAAGAGAAAAAAAATCAAAAAATAAGCGTGACCAATAAATTGGTAAAAGTTTAGCTTTATTTTTAACACTTTTTATTGACTGAACTTTATTTGTAAGAAGGTGCTTGTTTAATGTAATTAAGAAACTGTTGAATGATGTTTGATCCAGCAAACGTTTTCGAATGCAAACAAAACAGAATTAATTTAAAAAATTTAGTTAAAAAAAAAAATATTTATTTGTTTAAGTTATTTTGGAAACCAAAAAAATATTGAATTTTATTTTAAATAAAGACAAAAATTTGTATGAGAATTGAATGAGATGTTTTATTTTAATAGTGTTTTATTAAAACTAAAAAATACGTCAACAGTGACGAATATATGAATCAGTACTGACTAGTCAGCTGTGGCCGGTATATGCGTCAGTACTGACCAGTCAGTACTGACTGGTCAGCTGTGTCCGTTATATGCATCAGTACTGACTAGTCAGCTGTGTCCGGTTTTTGAGCACTAAATAATCTTGAGCAACCTACATATAGTTGTCGATATGAAAAGCAATGAATGGGCGCCTAAATATATTCCAGCCAATGTATACCAAATTAGGAATATTTTGCAAAGCCCAAATTTTATTAATCTTTTCTTCTTATTTTTATATATACTTAATAATATGTTGAATATATCTGTTAATACGTTTCATAAATTTTAATAATTATAAGAATTTAGCTAAATTTGTATTAATTATTTAAAAAAAAGTGGTGGAATTTTGGGAATTGCTGTTGTTAAAAACATTTTAGGAAGAAATGTTTGCTAGTGGCAACGCTAATTACTCCTGGAATGAAATGCGTATGTAAGAGTGAAACAACGAATGTATGTTAAACAGTTTCATTTTTGAATGGAATGTGTAAAATATGTAAAAAATTCAAAATTAATTTTAAAAGCGAAAGGAATTTTATGAAATTGTGACGTGCGCCCATTATATTATTTAAAATAAATATAAAAAAAGTGAAATAAAAATTGACAGTGACAATAAAGAGTGATAAAAAATAATATTTGCCTTGACAGAAAGCAAGAATTGAGTGACAATAAAAATAACACAAATACCTATTAAAATATAAAAAAGTGACAATAAGATAGAAAATACCTATTAAGAAATTAAATTAAATAATAAAAGTATACTTTTTGTGATAAAAGATAACTATGAAAAAAAGACGTTTGCAAAATTGTCTATCATTGGAAAAAAAGACATTTGAGTCCAAAATTAAAATGTATAGAAGGTTAATAGAAAACGAAGATAGTGCACGAAGTGAAAGATCTAATATACAACCTGTTCCATCAATAAGCTAAAATTCTAATGGAGTGTAAAGTAGGCATAAAAAAAGCCCAAGAGTACCTCAGCCGCATGACAGGAGAGACTTCTGATCAAGGGCTTGATGAGACCTCCAGCATGCTCCCCTTGCGGACCACAACAGCAGTGCAAGAAATAGAGGAGAAGCTAGACTCCGATTACGCTCAGGCCATGGTAACAATCACAATATTTTATATATTTTACTTGCTCAAACAGTAATTCAACTTCTTTACAGAAGTCCTATATTCATAAAATTAAAGGTGTTTCTTTAGATGTTGGCAGTGTTATTAGTGCATCGTTTGCAGATGATTTGCTATATAAATATAATTGGGATGGAAGGTGGGGAAAACTTCCGTTGTCAAATCTCACGCTGCTAAATAAAATTGTAAGAGGTATGTACAGACATTAAATAATTTTAGTCTTTGAATATTTAACATTTCTGTCTTTTTTTTACTTCATATTTTAGATGTTTTTCAGAACCTAGGAGCCGGGGAGTATGAAAAAAGTATAAGAAAAGCGGTTGAACGTGCCCACCATAGGGTAAAGCAACAAAAATACATAAAAGAAAAAGGGGTTAATAAATAAAATGACGACAATTTTTTTAATTTAAACTAAAATAATCAATCTAAAAGAGAAAAAAAATCAAAAAATAAGCGTGACCAATAAATTGGTAAAAGTTTAGCTTTATTTTTAACACTTTTTATTGACTGAACTTTATTTGTAAGAAGGTGCTTGTTTAATGTAATTAAGAAACTGTTGAATGATGTTTGATCCAGCAAACGTTTTCGAATGCAAACAAAACAGAATTAATTTAAAAAATTTAGTTAAAAAAAAAAATATTTATTTATTTAAGTTATTTTGGAAACCAAAAAAATATTGAATTTTATTTTAAATAAAGACAAAAATTTGTATGAGAATTGAATGAGATGTTTTATTTTAATAGTGTTTTATTAAAACTAAAAAATACGTCAACAGTGACGAATATATGAATCAGTACTGACTAGTCAGCTGTGGCCGGTATATGCGTCAGTACTGACCAGTCAGTACTGACTGGTCAGCTGTGTCCGTTATATGCATCAGTACTGACTAGTCAGCTGTGTCCGGTTTTTGAGCACTAAATAATCTTGAGCAACCTACATATAGTTGTCGATATGAAAAGCAATGAATGGGCGCCTAAATATATTCCAGCCAATGGACCATACGCATTCCGAAAAAGTACAAAAAGTACCAATTTGATCCATTTTTTACCCCTTAAAAAGTGCCGTATATTTTGTACTTTTTATACCAAATGCAACGAAGTACTAAAAGTACGAGCTTTGACTCATTTTATTCCCCCAGAAAGTACTCTGTACGTTAATTTAGGTTATGTTTTATATGAATACCAAATTTTTCGAAGAGATAAAAAGTAACAGTTTTATCCCAATTTTATCCATTAAAAAATACCGTATATTTTGATCTCGACCATATGCAATCTGTATACCAAATTTATCCAAAAGAGAAAAAGTATCAAAAGTAAAACATTTTTCGTTTTAACCTCTTAAAATATACCCCACTTAAATCTGGACAATATCTCTAGCCGAATTTTTTGAAAATAAGAAAGTACCAAAACTAAAAGAGAAAAAGTGTTAAAAGTTGCCAAAAAAAGAAGCAACATTTCTTAAAAATATATATACAAGGTAGATCAAAAAAGACCTACCCCCACCCATGTTTTATTTTGTAACTAGCTTTTACCCGTGACGTCGTTCACTTTAAGATTTAAAGAAATGGGGTTATCCAGTAAAATATTTACAGAAAATTTATTTTGTTTTCTACGTCATTACTTATTTTATGTTAAAATATGTCTATAAACAACATTTTAAGATTTGTTATATTCCGCTAATATAATGGGTGATTTTTTAGCTATTATCTTTTTGGCAGCACTGGTTTAAACAGCTGACGCACGTTTCGTGTTTTGTTTCACTGTCAAACATCTTCAGTTTGGTCTATAATTTAACCATGAATCGTCTTACAAACGAACAACGCTTGCAAATTATTGAATTTTATTATCAAAATGCGTGCTCTGTTAAGAAAATTCATCGCGCGCTTCTTGTGTTCAGCGACGAAGCTCATTTTTGGCTCAATGGGTAAGTTAATAAGCCGAATTGTCGATTTTGGAGTGAAGATCAGCCAGAAGCATTGCAAGAGCTATTTATGCATCGAGAAAAAGTCACAGTTTGGTGCGGTTTATGGGCTGGTGGCATCATTGGACCGTTCCAAGATGATGCGAATCGTAACGTAACTGTGAATGGTGAGCGCTACCGTGAGATGATATCCAACTTTTTTTTGCCCAAAATGCAAGAGCTTGTTGACTTGCACGACATGTGGTTTCAACAAGACGGTGCCACATGCCACACAGCACGCTTAACAATGGACTTATTGAGAGGCGAGTTCGGTGAACATTTTATTTCACGTTCGGGACCGGTCAATTGGCCGCCTAGATCGTGCGATTTAACGTCTTTAGACTATTTTTTGTGCGGCTACGTTAAAGCTCATGTCTATACACACATGCCCGCTTCAATTGACGCATTGGAAGAAAACATTGAAGCATTTATTCGTGAGATACCGGCCGAAATGTTGGAAACAGAATGCCAACATTGGACTAAGCGGATGGACCATTTGAGGCGCAATCACGGTCAACATTTGCATGCAATAAAGATTTCATGCATTTTTCTGAATTTTATGAGTTTTTTTTACAACTTTCCTATAGCTCCCCTACAAGAAATGGATGACCGAAACTAATACACACGCACTATTTTTGTTTGTTTTTATAATACCAAATTAGGAATATTTTGCAAAGCCCAAATTTTATTAATCTTTTCTTCTTATTTTTATATATACTTAATAATATGTTGAATATATCTGTTAATACGTTTCATAAATTTTAATAATTATAAGAATTTAGCTAAATTTGTATTAATTATTTAAAAAAAAGTGGTGGAATTTTGGGAATTGCTGTTGTTAAAAACATTTTAGGAAGAAATGTTTGCTAGTGGCAACGCTAATTACTCCAGGAATGAAATGCGTATGTAAGAGTGAAACAACGAATGTATGTTAGACAGTTTCATTTTTGAATGGAATGTGTAAAATATGTAAAAAATTCAAGATTAATTTTAAAAGCGAAAGGAATTTTATGAAATTGTGACGTGCGCCCATTATATTATTTAAAATAAATATAAAAAAAGTGAAATAAAAATTGACAGTGACAATAAAGAGTGATAAAAAATAATATTTGCCTTGACAGAAAGCAAGAATTGAGTGACAATAAAAATAACACAAATACCTATTAAAATATAAAAAAGTGACAATAAGATAGAAAATACCTATTAAGAAATTAAATTAAATAATAAAAGTATACTTTTTGTGATAAAAGATAACTATGAAAAAAAGACGTTTGCAAAATTGTCTATCATTGGAAAAAAAGACATTTGAGTCCAAAATTAAAATGTATAGAAGGTTAATAGAAAACGAAGAAAGTGCACGAAGTGAAAGATCTAATATACAACCTGTTCCATCAATAAGCTAAAATTCTAATGGAGTGTAAAGTAGGCATAAAAAAAGCCCAAGAGTACCTCAGCCGCATGACAGGAGAGACTTCTGATCAAGGGCTTGATGAGACCGCCAGCATGCTCCCCTTGCGGACCACAACAGCAGTGCAAGAAATAGAGGAGAAGCTAGACTCCGATTACGCTCAGGCCATGGTAACAATCACAATATTTTATATATTTTACTTGCTCAAACAGTAATTCAACTTCTTTACAGAAGTCCTATATTCATAAAATTAAAGGTGTTTCTTTAGATGTTGGCAGTGTTATTAGTGCATCGTTTGCAGATGATTTGCTATATAAATATAATTGGGATGGAAGGTGGGGAAAACTTCCGTTGTCAAATCTCACGCTGCTAAATAAAATTGTAAGAGGTATGTACAGACATTAAATAATTTTAGTCTTTGAATATTTAACATTTCTGTCTTTTTTTTTACTTCATATTTTAGATGTTTTTCAGAACCAAGGAGCCGGGGAATATGAAAAAAGTATAAGAAAAGCGGTTGAACGTGCCCACCATAGGGTAAAGCAACAAAAATACATAAAAGAAAAAGGGGTTAATAAATAAAATGACGACAATTTTTTTAATTTAAACTAAAATAATCAATCTAAAAGAGAAAAAAAATCAAAAAATAAGCGTGACCAATAAATTGGTAAAAGTTTAGCTTTATTTTTAACACTTTTTATTGACTGAACTTTATTTGTAAGAAGGTGCTTGTTTAATGTAATTAAGAAACTGTTGAATGATGTTTGATCCAGCAAACGTTTTCGAATGCAAACAAAACATAATTAATTTAAAAAATTTAGTTAAAAAAAAAAAATATTTATTTATTTAAGTTATTTTGGAAACCAAAAAAATATTGAATTTTATTTTAAATAAAGACAAAAATTTGTATGAGAATTGAATGAGATGTTTTATTTTAATAGTGTTTTATTAAAACTAAAAAATACGTCAACAGTGACGAATATATGAATCAGTACTGACTAGTCAGCTGTGGCCGGTATATGCGTCAGTACTGACCAGTCAGTACTGACTGGTCAGCTGTGTCCGTTATATGCATCAGTACTGACTAGTCAGCTGTGTCCGGTTTTTGAGCACTCAATAATCTTGAGCAACCTACATATAGTTGTCGATATGAAAAGCAATGAATGGGCGCCTAAATATATTCCAGCCAATGGACCATACGCATTCCGAAAAAGTACAAAAAGTACCAATTTGATCCATTTTTTACCCCTTAAAAAGTGCCGTATATTTTGTACTTTTTATACCAAATGCAACGAAGTACTAAAAGTACGAGCTTTGACTCATTTTATTCCCCCAGAAAGTACTCTGTACGTTAATTTAGGTTATGTTTTATATGAATACCAAATTTTTCGAAGAGATAAAAAGTAACAGTTTTATCCCAATTTTATCCATTAAAAAATACCGTATATTTTGATCTCGACCATATGCAATCTGTATACCAAATTTATCCAAAAGAGAAAAAGTATCAAAAGTAAAACATTTTTCGTTTTAACCTCTTAAAATATACCCCACTTAAATCTGGACAATATCTCTAGCCAAATTTTTTGAAAATAAGAAAGTATCAAAAGTAAAAGAGAAAAAGTGTTAAAAGTTGCCAAAAAAAGAAGCAACATTTCTTAAAAATATATATACAAGGTAGATCAAAAAAGACCTACCCCCACCCATGTTTTATTTTGTAACTAGCTTTTACCCGTGACGTCGTTCACTTTAAGATTTAAAGAAATGGGGTTATCCAGTAAAATATTTACAGAAAATTTATTTTGTTTTCTACGTCATTACTTATTTTATGTTAAAATATGTCTATAAACAACATTTTAAGATTTGTTATATTCCGCTAATATAATGGGTGATTTTTTAGCTATTATCTTTTTGGCAGCACTGGTTTAAACAGCTGACGCACGTTTCGTGTTTTGTTTCACTGTCAAACATCTTCAGTTTGGTCTATAATTTAACCATGAATCGCCTTACAAACGAACAACGCTTGCAAATTATTGAATTTTATTATCAAAATGCGTGCTCTGTTAAGAAAATTCATCGCGCGCTTCTTGTGTTCAGCGACGAAGCTCATTTTTGGCTCAATGGGTAAGTTAATAAGCCGAATTGTCGATTTTGGAGTGAAGATCAGCCAGAAGCATTGCAAGAGCTATTTATGCATCGAGAAAAAGTCACAGTTTGGTGCGGTTTATGGGCTGGTGGCATCATTGGACCGTTCCAAGATGATGCGAATCGTAACGTAACTGTGAATGGTGAGCGCTACCGTGAGATGATATCCAACTTTTTTTTGCCCAAAATGCAAGAGCTTGTTGACTTGCACGACATGTGGTTTCAACAAGACGGTGCCACATGCCACACAGCACGCTTAACAATGGACTTATTGAGAGGCAAGTTCGGTGAACATTTTATTTCACGTTCGGGACCGGTCAATTGGCCGCCTAGATCATGCGATTTAACGTCTTTAGACTATTTTTTGTGCGGCTACGTTAAAGCTCATGTCTATACACACATGCCCGCTTCAATTGACGCATTGGAAGAAAACATTGAAGCATTTATTCGTGAGATACCGGCCGAAATGTTGGAAACAGAATGCCAACATTGGACTAAGCGGATGGACCATTTGAGGCGCAATCACGGTCAACATTTGCATGAAATAATCTTCAAACATTTAATTATATGGACCGTACTATCGATTCAAATAAAGATTTCATGCATTTTTCTGAATTTTATGAGTTTTTTTTACAACTTTCCTATAGCTCCCCTACAAGAAATGGATGACCGAAACTAATACACACGCACTATTTTTGTTTGTTTTTATTGTTACAAGTGGCGTTGCCACTCGTGTGCGTTTGTATACCAAATTAGGAATATTTTGCAAAGCCCAAATTTTATTAATCTTTTCTTCTTATTTTTATATATACTTAATAATATGTTGAATATATCTGTTAATACGTTTCATAAATTTTAATAATTATAAGAATTTAGCTAAATTTGTATTAATTATTTAAAAAAAAGTGGTGGAATTTTGGGAATTGCTGTTGTTAAAAACATTTTAGGAAGAAATGTTTGCTAGTGGCAACGCTAATTACTCCTGGAATGAAATGCGTATGTAAGAGTGAAACAACGAATGTATGTTAAACAGTTTCATTTTTGAATGGAATGTGTAAAATATGTAAAAAATTCAAAATTAATTTTAAAAGCGAAAGGAATTTTATGAAATTGTGACATGCGCCCATTATATTATTTAAAATAAATATAAAAAAAGTGAAATAAAAATTGACAGTGACAATAAAGAGTGATAAAAAATAATATTTGCCTTGACAGAAAGCAAGAATTGAGTGACAATAAAAATAACACAAATACCTATTAAAATATAAAAAAGTGACAATAAGATAGAAAATACCTATTAAGAAATTAAATTAAATAATAAAAGTATACTTTTTGTGATAAAAGATAACTATGAAAAAAAGACGTTTGCAAAATTGTCTATCATTGGAAAAAAAAGACATTTGAGTCCAAAATTAAAATGTATAGAAGGTTAATAGAAAACGAAGATAGTGCACGAAGTGAAAGATCTAATATACAACCTGTTCCATCAATAAGCTAAAATTCTAATGGAGTGTAAAGTAGGAATAAAAAAAGCCCAAGAGTACCTCAGCCGCATGACAGGAGAGACTTCTGATCAAGGGCTTGATGAGACCGCCAGCATGCTCCCCTTGCGGACCACAACAGCAGTGCAAGAAATAGAGGAGAAGCTAGACTCCGATTACGCTCAGGCCATGGTAACAATCACAATATTTTATATATTTTACTTGCTCAAACAGTAATTCAACTTCTTTACAGAAGTCCTATATTCATAAAATTAAAGGTGTTTCTTTAGATGTTGGCAGTGTTATTAGTGCATCGTTTGCAGATGATTTGCTATATAAATATAATTGGGATGGAAGGTGGGGAAAACTTCCGTTGTCAAATCTCACGCTGCTAAATAAAATTGTAAGAGGTATGTACAGACATTAAATAATTTTAGTCTTTGAATATTTAACATTTCTGTCTTTTTTTTACTTCATATTTTAGATGTTTTTCAGAACCTAGGAGCCGGGGAGTATGAAAAAAGTATAAGAAAAGCGGTTGAACGTGCCCACCATAGGGTAAAGCAACAAAAATACATAAAAGAAAAAGGGGTTAATAAATAAAATGACGACAATTTTTTTAATTTAAACTAAAATAATCAATCTAAAAGAGAAAAAAAATCAAAGAATAAGCGTGACCAATAAATTGGTAAAAGTTTAGCTTTATTTTTAACACTTTTTATTGACTGAACTTTATTTGTAAGAAGGTGCTTGTTTAATGTAATTAAGAAACTGTTGAATGATGTTTGATCCAGCAAACGTTTTCGAATGCAAACAAAACAGAATTAATTTAAAAAATTTAGTTAAAAAAAAAAAATATTTATTTATTTAAGTTATTTTGGAAACCAAAAAAATATTGAATTTTATTTTAAATAAAGACAAAAATTTGTATGAGAATTGAATGAGATGTTTTATTTTAATAGTGTTTTATTAAAACTAAAAAATACGTCAACAGTGACGAATATATGAATCAGTACTGACTAGTCAGCTGTGGCCGGTATATGCGTCAGTACTGACCAGTCAGTACTGACTGGTCAGCTGTGTCCGTTATATGCATCAGTACTGACTAGTCAGCTGTGTCCGGTTTTTGAGCACTCAATAATCTTGAGCAACCTACATATAGTTGTCGATATGAAAAGCAATGAATGGGCGCCTAAATATATTCCAGCCAATGGACCATACGCATTCCGAAAAAGTACAAAAAGTACCAATTTGATCCATTTTTTACCCCTTAAAAAGTGCCGTATATTTTGTACTTTTTATACCAAATGCAACGAAGTACTAAAAGTACGAGCTTTGACTCATTTTATTCCCCCAGAAAGTACTCTGTACGTTAATTTAGGTTATGTTTTATATGAATACCAAATTTTTCGAAGAGATAAAAAGTAACAGTTTTATCCCAATTTTATCCATTAAAAAATACCGTATATTTTGATCTCGACCATATGCAATCTGTATACCAAATTTATCCAAAAGAGAAAAAGTATCAAAAGTAAAACATTTTTCGTTTTAACCTCTTAAAATATACCCCACTTAAATCTGGACAATATCTCTAGCCAAATTTTTTGAAAATAAGAAAGTACCAAAACTAAAAGAGAAAAAGTGTTAAAAGTTGCCAAAAAAAGAAGCAACATTTCTTAAAAATATATATACAAGGTAGATCAAAAAAGACCTACCCCCACCCATGTTTTATTTTGTAACTAGCTTTCACCCGTGACGTCGTTCACTTTAAGATTTAAAGAAATGGGGTTATCCAGTAAAATATTTACAGAAAATTTATTTTGTTTTCTACGTCATTACTTATTTTATGTTAAAATATGTCTATAAACAACATTTTAAGATTTGTTATATTCCGCTAATATAATGGGTGATTTTTTAGCTATTATCTTTTTGGCAGCACTGGTTTAAACAGCTGACGCACGTTTCGTGTTTTGTTTCACTGTCAAACATCTTCAGTTTGGTCTATAATTTAACCATGAATCGTCTTACAAACGAACAACGCTTGCAAATTATTGAATTTTATTATCAAAATGCGTGCTCTGTTAAGAAAATTCATCGCGCGCTTCTTGTGTTCAGCGACGAAGCTCATTTTTGGCTCAATGGGTAAGTTAATAAGCCGAATTGTCGATTTTGGAGTGAAGATCAGCCAGAAGCATTGCAAGAGCTATTTATTTATGCATCGAGAAAAAGTCACAGTTTGGTGCGGTTTATGGGCTGGTGGCATCATTGGACCGTTCCAAGATGATGCGAATCGTAACGTAACTGTGAATGGTGAGCGCTACCGTGAGATGATATCCAACTTTTTTTTGCCCAAAATGCAAGAGCTTGTTGACTTGCACGACATGTGGTTTCAACAAGACGGTGCCACATGCCACACAGCACGCTTAACAATGGACTTATTGAGAGGCGAGTTCGGTGAACATTTTATTTCACGTTCGGGACCGGTCAATTGGCCGCCTAGATCATGCGATTTAACGTCTTTAGACTATTTTTTGTGCGGCTACGTTAAAGCTCATGTCTATACACACATGCCCGCTTCAATTGACGCATTGGAAGAAAACATTGAAGCATTTATTCGTGAGATACCGGCCGAAATGTTGGAAACAGAATGCCAACATTGGACTAAGCGGATGGACCATTTGAGGCGCAATCACGGTCAACATTTGCATGAAATAATCTTCAAACATTTAATTATATGGACCGTACTATCGATTCAAATAAAGATTTCATGCATTTTTCTGAATTTTATGAGTTTTTTTTACAACTTTCCTATAGCTCCCCTACAAGAAATGGATGACCGAAACTAATACACACGCACTATTTTTGTTTGTTTTTATTGTTACAAGTGGCGTTGCCACTCGTGTGCGTTTGTATACCAAATTAGGAATATTTTGCAAAGCCCAAATTTTATTAATCTTTTCTTCTTATTTTTATATATACTTAATAATATGCTGAATATATCTGTTAATACGTTTCATAAATTTTAATAATTATAAGAATTTAGCTAAATTTGTATTAATTATTTAAAAAAAAAGTGGTGGAATTTTGGGAATTGCTGTTGTTAAAAACATTTTAGGAAGAAATGTTTGCTAGTGGCAACGCTAATTACTCCAGGAATGAAATGCGTATGTAAGAGTGAAACAACGAATGTATGTTAGACAGTTTCATTTTTGAATGGAATGTGTAAAATATGTAAAAAATTCAAGATTAATTTTAAAAGCGAAAGGAATTTTATGAAATTGTGACGTGCGC
The DNA here is from genome assembly GCA_930367215.1 of Pollenia angustigena. Lineage (NCBI taxonomy): Eukaryota > Metazoa > Arthropoda > Insecta > Diptera > Polleniidae > Pollenia > Pollenia angustigena. Next base: position 185,386,506 of record OV884056.1, read on the forward strand.
CCATTATATTATTTAAAATAAATATAAAAAAAGTGAAATAAAAATTGACAGTGACAATAAAGAGTGATAAAAAATAATATTTGCCTTGACAGAAAGCAAGAATTGAGTGACAATAAAAATAACACAAATACCTATTAAAATATAAAAAAGTGACAATAAGATAGAAAATACCTATTAAGAAATTAAATTAAATAATAAAAGTATACTTTTTGTGATAAAAGATAACTATGAAAAAAAGACGTTTGCAAAATTGTCTATCATTGGAAAAAAAGACATTTGAGTCCAAAATTAAAATGTATAGAAGGTTAATAGAAAACGAAGATAGTGCACGAAGTGAAAGATCTAATATACAACCTGTTCCATCAATAAGCTAAAATTCTAATGGAGTGTAAAGTAGGCATAAAAAAAGCCCAAGAGTACCTCAGCCGCATGACAGGAGAGACTTCTGATCAAGGGCTTGATGAGACCGCCAGCATGCTCCCCTTGCGGACCACAACAGCAGTGCAAGAAATAGAGGAGAAGCTAGACTCCGATTACGCTCAGGCCATGGTAACAATCACAATATTTTATATATTTTACTTGCTCAAACAGTAATTCAACTTCTTTACAGATATTCATAAAATTAAAGGTGTTTCTTTAGATGTTGGCAGTGTTATTAGTGCATCGTTTGCAGATGATTTGCTATATAAATATAATTGGGATGGAAGGTGGGGAAAACTTCCGTTGTCAAATCTCACGCTGCTAAATAAAATTGTAAGAGGTATGTACAGACATTAAATAATTTTAGTCTTTGAATATTTAACATTTCTGTCTTTTTTTTTACTTCATATTTTAGATGTTTTTCAGAACCTAGGAGCCGGGGAGTATGAAAAAAGTATAAGAAAAGCGGTTGAACGTGCCCACCATAGGGTAAAGCAACAAAAATACATAAAAGAAAAAGAGGTTAATAAATAAAATGACGACAATTTTTTTAATTTAAACTAAAATAATCAATCTAAAAGAGAAAAAAAATCAAAAAATAAGCGTGACCAATAAATTGGTAAAAGTTTAGCTTTATTTTTAACACTTTTTATTGACTGAACTTTATTTGTAAGAAGGTGCTTGTTTAATGTAATTAAGAAACTGTTGAATGATGTTTGATCCAGCAAACGTTTTCGAATGCAAACAAAACATAATTAATTTAAAAAATTTAGTTAAAAAAAAAAATATTTATTTATTTAAGTTATTTTGGAAACCAAAAAAATATTGAATTTTATTTTAAATAAAGACAAAAATTTGTATGAGAATTGAATGAGATGTTTTATTTTAATAGTGTTTTATTAAAACTAAAAAATACGTCAACAGTGACGAATATATGAATCAGTACTGACTAGTCAGCTGTGGCCGGTATATGCGTCAGTACTGACCAGTCAGTACTGACTGGTCAGTTGTGTCCGTTATATGCATCAGTACTGACTAGTCAGCTGTGTCCGGTTTTTGAGCACTCAATAATCTTGAGCAACCTACATATAGTTGTCGATATGAAAAGCCATGAATGGGCGCCTAAATATATTCCAGCCAATGGACCATACGCATTCCGAAAAAGTACAAAAAGTACCAATTTGATCCATTTTTTACCCCTTAAAAAGTGCCGTATATTTTGTACTTTTTATACCAAATGCAACGAAGTACTAAAAGTACGAGCTTTGACTCATTTTATTCCCCCAGAAAGTACTCTGTACGTTAATTTAGGTTATGTTTTATATGAATACCAAATTTTTCGAAGAGATAAAAAGTAACAGTTTTATCCCAATTTTATCCATTAAAAAATACCGTATATTTTGATCTCGACCATATGCAATCTGTATACCAAATTTATCCAAAAGAGAAAAAGTATCAAAAGTAAAACATTTTTCGTTTTAACCTCTTAAAATATACCCCACTTAAATCTGGACAATATCTCTAGCCAAATTTTTTGAAAATAAGAAAGTACCAAAACTAAAAGAGAAAAAGTGTTAAAAGTTGCCAAAAAAAGAAGCAACATTTCTTAAAAATATATATACAAGGTAGATCAAAAAAGACCTACCCCCCACCCATGTTTTATTTTGTAACTAGCTTTTACCCGTGACGTCGTTCACTTTAAGATTTAAAGAAATGGGGTTATCCAGTAAAATATTTACAGAAAATTTATTTTGTTTTCTACGTCATTACTTATTTTATGTTAAAATATGTCTATAAACAACATTTTAAGATTTGTTATATTCCGCTAATATAATGGGTGATTTTTTAGCTATTATCTTTTTGGCAGCACTGGTTTAAACAGCTGACGCACGTTTCGTGTTTTGTTTCACTGTCAAACATCTTCAGTTTGGTCTATAATTTAACCATGAATCGTCTTACAAACGAACAACGCTTGCAAATTATTGAATTTTATTATCAAATTGCGTGCTCTGTTAAGAAAATTCATCGCGCGCTTCTTGTGTTCAGCGACGAAGCTCATTTTTGGCTCAATGGGTAAGTTAATAAGCCGAATTGTCGATTTTGGAGTGAAGATCAGCCAGAAGCATTGCAAGAGCTATTTATGCATCGAGAAAAAGTCACAGTTTGGTGCGGTTTATGGGCTGGTGGCATCATTGGACCGTTCCAAGATGATGCGAATCGTAACGTAACTGTGAATGGTGAGCGCTACCGTGAGATGATATCCAACTTTTTTTTGCCCAAAATGCAAGAGCTTGTTGACTTGCACGACATGTGGTTTCAACAAGACGGTGCCACATGCCACACAGCACGCTTAACAATGGACTTATTGAGAGGCGAGTTCGGTGAACATTTTATTTCACGTTCGGGACCGGTCAATTGGCCGCCTAGATCGTGCGATTTAACGTCTTTAGACTATTTTTTGTGCGGCTACGTTAAAGCTCATGTCTATACACACATGCCCGCTTCAATTGACGCATTGGAAGAAAACATTGAAGCATTTATTCGTGAGATACCGGCCGAAATGTTGGAAACAGAATGCCAACATTGGACTAAGCGGATGGACCATTTGAGGCGCAATCACGGTCAACATTTGCATGAAATAATCTTCAAACATTTAATTATATGGACCGTACTATCGATTCAAATAAAGATTTCATGCATTTTTCTGAATTTTATGAGTTTTTTTTACAACTTTCCTATAGCTCCCCTACAAGAAATGGATGACCGAAACTAATACACACGCACTATTTTTGTTTGTTCCCTGCAAATAAAATTGGACCACCTGACCCATTTTGATAAAATGGACTACTCCATGGACTAGTCCGATGTAATGCAAGCATGGACCATGCCATTGTTAAAAAGTGTTTGTAGTGAGACGACATGTCTTCGTTTTTTAACGACATGCTTTCGTGTTTAAACGACTTCAAAACTAATCCTCTTGGGTATACCATGGAGTAGTTTTAAAACTACTCCTTACTGGTCCAAAGGTGGGTTATATACCATGGAGTAGTTTTAAAACTACTCCTTAGTGGTCCAAAGGTGGGTTATATGGTCCTCTCCTAGGACATCGTAATGTTAAATAGACCAGGTTTTTTCCATACGTTTGGGTTACTTGTGGACTAGTCCTGGTCCCTTGTGGACTACTCTTTACACGCGTGTTTGGACTGGTCCTATTATTTGCAGGGTTTTTATTGTTACAAGTGGCGTTGCCACTCGTGTGCGTTTGTATACCAAATTAGGAATATTTTGCAAAGCCCAAATTTTATTAATCTTTTCTTCTTATTTTTATATATACTTAATAATATGTTGAATATATCTGTTAATACGTTTCATAAATTTTAATAATTATAAGAATTTAGCTAAATTTGTATTAATTATTTAAAAAAAAAGTGGTGGAATTTTGGGAATTGCTGTTGTTAAAAACATTTTAGGAAGAAATGTTTGCTAGTGGCAACGCTAATTACTCCAGGAATGAAATGCGTATGTAAGAGTGAAACAACGAATGTATGTTAGACAGTTTCATTTTTGAATGGAATGTGTAAAATATGTAAAAAATTCAAGATTAATTTTAAAAGCGAAAGGAATTTTATGAAATTGTGACGTGCGCCCATTATATTATTTAAAATAAATATAAAAAAGAGTGAAATAAAAATTGACAGTGACAATAAAGAGTGATAAAAAATAATATTTGCCTTGACAGAAAGCAAGAATTGAGTGACAATAAAAATAACACAAATACCTATTAAAATATAAAAAAGTGACAATAAGATAGAAAATACCTATTTAGAAATTAAATTAAATAATAAAAGTATACTTTTTGTGATAAAAGATAACTATGAAAAAAAGACGTTTGCAAAATTGTCTATCATTGGAAAAAAAGACATTTGAGTCCAAAATTAAAATGTATAGAAGGTTAATAGAAAACGAAGATAGTGCACGAAGTGAAAGATCTAATATACAACCTGTTCCATCAATAAGCTAAAATTCTAATGGAGTGTAAAGTAGGCATAAAAAAAGCCCAAGAGTACCTCAGCCGCATGACAGGAGAGACTTCTGATCAAGGGCTTGATGAGACCGCCAGCATGCTCCCCTTGCGGACCACAACAGCAGTGCAAGAAATAGAGGAGAAGCTAGACTCCGATTACGCTCAGGCCATGGTAACAATCACAATATTTTATATATTTTACTTGCTCAAACAGTAATTCAACTTCTTTACAGAAGTCCTATATTCATAAAATTAAAGGTGTTTCTTTAGATGTTGGCAGTGTTATTAGTGCATCGTTTGCAGATGATTTGCTATATAAATATAATTGGGATGGAAGGTGGGGAAAACTTCCGTTGTCAAATCTCACGCTGCTAAATAAAATTGTAAGAGGTATGTACAGACATTAAATAATTTTAGTCTTTGAATATTTAACATTTCTGTCTTTTTTTTTACTTCATATTTTAGATGTTTTTCAGAACCAAGGAGCCGGGGAATATGAAAAAAGTATAAGAAAAGCGGTTGAACGTGCCCACCATAGGGTAAAGCAACAAAAATACATAAAAGAAAAAGGGGTTAATAAATAAAATGACGACAATTTTTTTAATTTAAACTAAAATAATCAATCTAAAAGAGAAAAAAAATCAAAAAATAAGCGTGACCAATAAATTGGTAAAAGTTTAGCTTTATTTTTAACACTTTTTATTGACTGAACTTTATTTGTAAGAAGGTGCTTGTTTAATGTAATTAAGAAACTATTGAATGATGTTTGATCCAGCAAACGTTTTCGAATGCAAACAAAACATAATTAATTTAAAAAATTTAGTTAAAAAAAAAAAATATTTATTTATTTAAGTTATTTTGGAAACCAAAAAAATATTGAATTTTATTTTAAATAAAGACAAAAATTTGTATGAGAATTGAATGAGATGTTTTATTTTAATAGTGTTTTATTAAAACTAAAAAATACGTCAACAGTGACGAATATATGAATCAGTACTGACTAGTCAGCTGTGGCCGGTATATGCGTCAGTACTGACCAGTCAGTACTGACTGGTCAGCTGTGTCCGTTATATGCATCAGTACTGACTAGTCAGCTGTGTCCGGTTTTTGAGCACTCAATAATCTTGAGCAACCTACATATAGTTGTCGATATGAAAAGCAATGAATGGGCGCCTAAATATATTCCAGCCAATGGACCATACGCATTCCGAAAAAGTACAAAAAGTACCAATTTGATCCATTTTTTACCCCTTAAAAAGTGCCGTATATTTTGTACTTTTTATACCAAATGCAACGAAGTACTAAAAGTACGAGCTTCGACTCATTTTATTCCCCCAGAAAGTACTCTGTACGTTAATTTAGGTTATGTTTTATATGAATACCAAATTTTTCGAAGAGATAAAAAGTAACAGTTTTATCCCAATTTTATCCATTAAAAAATACCGTATATTTTGATCTCGACCATATGCAATCTGTATACCAAATTTATCCAAAAGAGAAAAAGTATCAAAAGTAAAACATTTTTCGTTTTAACCTCTTAAAATATACCCCACTTAAATCTGGACAATATCTCTAGCCAAATTTTTTGAAAATAAGAAAGTACCAAAACTAAAAGAGAAAAAGTGTTAAAAGTTGCCAAAAAAAGAAGCAACATTTCTTAAAAATATATATACAAGGTAGATCAAAAAAGACCTACCCCCACCCATGTTTTATTTTGTAACTAGCTTTTACCCGTGACGTCGTTCACTTTAAGATTTAAAGAAATGGGGTTATCCAGTAAAATATTTACAGAAAATTTATTTTGTTTTCTACGTCATTACTTATTTTATGTTAAAATATGTCTATAAACAACATTTTAAGATTTGTTATATTCCGCTAATATAATGGGCGATTTTTTAGCTATTATCTTTTTGGCAGCACTGGTTTAAACAGCTGACGCACGTTTCGTGTTTTGTTTCACTGTCAAACATCTTCAGTTTGGTCTATAATTTAACCATGAATCGTCTTACAAACGAACAACGCTTGCAAATTATTGAATTTTATTATCAAAATGCGTGCTCTGTTAAGAAAATTCATCGCGCGCTTCTTGTGTTCAGCGACGAAGCTCATTTTTGGCTCAATGGGTAAGTTAATAAGCCGAATTGTCGATTTTGGAGTGAAGATCAGCCAGAAGCATTGCAAGAGCTATTTATGCATCGAGAAAAAGTCACAGTTTGGTGCGGTTTATGGGCTGGTGGCATCATTGGACCGTTCCAAGATGATGCGAATCGTAACGTAACTGTGAATGGTGAGCGCTACCGTGAGATGATATCCAACTTTTTTTTGCCCAAAATGCAAGAGCTTGTTGACTTGCACGACATGTGGTTTCAACAAGACGGTGCCACATGCCACACAGCACGCTTAACAATGGACTTATTGAGAGGCGAGTTCGGTGAACATTTTATTTCACGTTCGGGACCGGTCAATTGGCCGCCTAGATCGTGCGATTTAACGTCTTTAGACTATTTTTTGTGCGGCTACGTTAAAGCTCATGTCTATACACACATGCCCGCTTCAATTGACGCATTGGAAGAAAACATTGAAGCATTTATTCGTGAGATACCGGCCGAAATGTTGGAAACAGAATGCCAACATTGGACTAAGCGGATGGACCATTTAAGGCGCAATCACGGTCAACATTTGCATGAAATAATCTTCAAACATTTAATTATATGGACCTTACTATCGATTCAAATAAAGATTTCATGCATTTTTCTGAATTTTATGAGTTTTTTTTACAACTTTCCTATAGCTCCCCTACAAGAAATGGATGACCGAAACTAATACACACGCACTATTTTTGTTTGTTTTTATTGTTACAAGTGGCGTTGCCACTCGTGTGCGTTTGTATACCAAATTAGGAATATTTTGCAAAGCCCAAATTTTATTAATCTTTTCTTCTTATTTTTATATATACTTAATAATATGTTGAATATATCTGTTAATACGTTTCATAAATTTTAATAATTATAAGAATTTAGCTAAATTTGTATTAATTATTTTAAAAAAAAGTGGTGGAATTTTGGGAATTGCTGTTGTTAAAAACATTTTAGGAAGAAATGTTTGCTAGTGGCAACGCTAATTACTCCAGGAATGAAATGCGTATGTAAGAGTGAAACAACGAATGTATGTTAGACAGTTTCATTTTTGAATGGAATGTGTAAAATATGTAAAAAATTCAAGATTAATTTTAAAAGCGAAAGGAATTTTATGAAATTGTGACGTGCGCCCATTATATTATTTAAAATAAATATAAAAAAAGTGAAATAAAAATTGACAGTGACAATAAAGAGTGATAAAAAATAATATTTGCCTTGACAGAAAGCAAGAATTGAGTGACAATAAAAATAACACAAATACCTATTAAAATATAAAAAAGTGACAATAAGATAGAAAATACCTATTAAGAAATTAAATTAAATAATAAAAGTATACTTTTTGTGATAAAAGATAACTATGAAAAAAAGACGTTTGCAAAATTGTCTATCATTGGAAAAAAAGACATTTGAGTCCAAAATTAAAATGTATAGAAGGTTAATAGAAAACGAAGATAGTGCACGAAGCGAAAGATCTAATATACAACCTGTTCCATCAATAAGCTAAAATTCTAATGGAGTGTAAAGTAGGCATAAAAAAAAGCCCAAGAGTACCTCAGCCGCATGACAGGAGAGACTTCTGATCAAGGGCTTGATGAGACCGCCAGCATGCTCCCCTTGCGGACCACAACAGCAGTGCAAGAAATAGAGGAGAAGCTAGACTCCGATTACGCTCAGGCCATGGTAACAATCACAATATTTTATATATTTTACTTGCTCAAACAGTAATTCAACTTCTTTACAGAAGTCCTATATTCATAAAATTAAAGGTGTTTCTTTAGATGTTGGCAGTGTTATTAGTGCATCGTTTGCAGATGATTTGCTATATAAATATAATTGGGATGGAAGGTGGGGAAAACTTCCGTTGTCAAATCTCACGCTGCTAAATAAAATTGTAAGAGGTATGTACAGACATTAAATAATTTTAGTCTTTGAATATTTAACATTTCTGTCTTTTTTTTTACTTCATATTTTAGATGTTTTTCAGAACCTAGGAGCCGGGGAGTATGAAAAAAGTATAAGAAAAGCGGTTGAACGTGCCCACCATAGGGTAAAGCAACAAAAATACATAAAAGAAAAAGGGGTTAATAAATAAAATGACGACAATTTTTTTAATTTAAACTAAAATAATCAATCTAAAAGAGAAAAAAAATCAAAAAATAAGCGTGACCAATAAATTGGTAAAAGTTTAGCTTTATTTTTAACACTTTTTATTGACTGAACTTTATTTGTAAGAAGGTGCTTGTTTAATGTAATTAAGAAACTGTTGAATGATGTTTGATCCAGCAAACGTTTTCGAATGCAAACAAAACATAATTAATTTAAAAAATTTAGTTAAAAAAAAAAAAATATTTATTTATTTAAGTTATTTTGGAAACCAAAAAAATATTGAATTTTATTTTAAATAAAGACAAAAATTTGTATGAGAATTGAATGAGATGTTTTATTTTAATAGTGTTTTATTAAAACTAAAAAATACGTCAACAGTGACGAATATATGAATCAGTACTGACTAGTCAGCTGTGGCCGGTATATGCGTCAGTACTGACCAGTCAGTACTGACTGGTCAGCTGTGTCCGTTATATGCATCAGTACTGACTAGTCAGCTGTGTCCGGTTTTTGAGCACTCAATAATCTTGAGCAACCTACATATAGTTGTCGATATGAAAAGCAATGAATGGGCTCCTAAATATATTCCAGCCAATGGACCATACGCATTCCGAAAAAGTACAAAAAGTACCAATTTGATCCATTTTTTATCCCTTAAATGTGCCGTATATTTTGTACTTTTTATACCAAATGCAACGAAGTACTAAAAGTACGAGCTTTGACTCATTTTATTCCCCCAGAAAGTACTCTGTACGTTAATTTAGGTTATGTTTTATATGAATACCAAATTTTTCGAAGAGATAAAAAGTAACAGTTTTATCCCAATTTTATCCATTAAAAAATACCGTATATTTTGATCTCGACCATATGCAATCTGTATACCAAATTTATCCAAAAGAGAAAAAGTATCAAAAGTAAAACATTTTTCGTTTTAACCTCTTAAAATATACCCCACTTAAATCTGGACAATATCTCTAGCCAAATTTTTTGAAAATAAGAAAGTACCAAAACTAAAAGAGAAAAAGTGTTAAAAGTTGCCAAAAAAAGAAGCAACATTTCTTAAAAATATATATACAAGGTAGATCAAAAAAGACCTACCCCCACCCATGTTTTATTTTGTAACTAGCTTTTACCCGTGACGTCGTTCACTTTAAGATTTAAAGAAATGGGGTTATCCAGTAAAATATTTACAGAAAATTTATTTTGTTTTCTACGTCATTACTTATTTTATGTTAAAATATGTCTATAAACAACATTTTAAGATTTGTTATATTCCGCTAATATAATGGGTGATTTTTTAGCTATTATCTTTTTGGCAGCACTGGTTTAAACAGCTGACGCACGTTTCGTGTTTTGTTTCACTGTCAAACATCTTCAGTTTGGTCTATAATTTAACCATGAATCGTCTTACAAACGAACAACGCTTGCAAATTATTGAATTTTATTATCAAAATGCGTGCTCTGTTAAGAAAATTCATCGCGCGCTTCTTGTGTTCAGCGACGAAGCTCATTTTTGGCTCAATGGGTAAGTTAATAAGCCGAATTGTTGATTTTGGAGTGAAGATCAGCCAGAAGCATTGCAAGAGCTATTTATGCATCGAGAAAAAGTCACAGTTTGGTGCGGTTTATGGGCTGGTGGCATCATTGGACCGTTCCAAGATGATGCGAATCGTAACGTAACTGTGAATGGTGAGCGCTACCGTGAGATGATATCCAACTTTTTTTTGCCCAAAATGCAAGAGCTTGTTGACTTGCACGACATGTGGTTTCAACAAGACGGTGCCACATGCCACACAGCACGCTTAACAATGGACTTATTGAGAGGCGAGTTCGGTGAACATTTTATTTCACGTTCGGGACCGGTCAATTGGCCGCCTAGATCGTGCGATTTAACGTCTTTAGACTATTTTTTGTGCGGCTACGTTAAAGCTCATGTCTATACACACATGCCCGCTTCAATTGACGCATTGGAAGAAAACATTGAAGCATTTATTCGTGAGATACCGGCCGAAATGTTGGAAACAGAATGCCAACATTGGACTAAGCGGATGGACCATTTGAGGCGCAATCACGGTCAACATTTGCATGAAATAATCTTCAAACATTTAATTATATGGACCGTACTATCGATTCAAATAAAGATTTCATGCATTTTTCTGAATTTTATGAGTTTTTTTTACAACTTTCCTATAGCTCCCCTACAAGAAATGGATGACCGAAACTAATACACACGCACTATTTTTGTTTGTTTTTATTGTTACAAGTGGCGTTGCCACTCGTGTGCGTTTGTATACCAAATTAGGAATATTTTGCAAAGCCCAAATTTTATTAATCTTTTCTTCTTATTTTTATATATACTTAATAATATGTTGAATATATCTGTTAATACGTTTCATAAATTTTAATAATTATAAGAATTTAGCTAAATTTGTATTAATTATTTAAAAAAAAAGTGGTGGAATTTTGGGAATTGCTGTTGTTAAAAACATTTTAGGAAGAAATGTTTGCTAGTGGCAACGCTAATTACTCCAGGAATGAAATGCGTATGTAAGAGTGAAACAACGAATGTATGTTAGACAGTTTCATTTTTGAATGGAATGTGTAAAATATGTAAAAAATTCAAGATTAATTTTAAAAGCGAAAGGAATTTTATGAAATTGTGACGTGCGCCCATTATATTATTTAAAATAAATATAAAAAAGAGTGAAATAAAAATTGACAGTGACAATAAAGAGTGATAAAAAATAATATTTGCCTTGACAGAAAGCAAGAATTGAGTGACAATAAAAATAACACAAATACCTATTAAAATATAAAAAAGTGACAATAAGATAGAAAATACCTATTAAGAAATTAAATTAAATAATAAAAGTATACTTTTTGTGATAAAAGATAACTATGAAAAAAAGACGTTTGCAAAATTGTCTATCATTGGAAAAAAAGACATTTGAGTCCAAAATTAAAATGTATAGAAGGTTAATAGAAAACGAAGATAGTGCAAGAAGTGAAAGATCTAATATACAACCTGTTCCATCAATAAGCTAAAATTCTAATGGAGTGTAAAGTAGGCATAAAAAAAGCCCAAGAGTACCTCAGCCGCATGACAGCAGAGACTTCTGATCAAGGGCTTGATGAGACCGCCAGCATGCTCCCCTTGCGGACCACAACAGCAGTGCAAGAAATAGAGGAGAAGCTAGACTCCGATTACGCTCAGGCCATGGTAACAATCACAATATTTTATATATTTTACTTGCTCAAACAGTAATTCAACTTCTTTACAGAAGTCCTATATTCATAAAATTAAAGGTGTTTCTTTAGATGTTGGCAGTGTTATTAGTGCATCGTTTGCAGATGATTTGCTATATAAATATAATTGGGATGGAAGGTGGGGAAAACTTCCGTTGTCAAATCTCACGCTGCTAAATAAAATTGTAAGAGGTATGTACAGACATTAAATAATTTTAGTCTTTGAATATTTAACATTTCTGTCTTTTTTTTTACTTCATATTTTAGATGTTTTTCAGAACCTAGGAGCCGGGGAGTATGGAAAAAAGTATAAGAAAAGCGGTTGAACGTGCCCACCATAGGGTAAAGCAACAAAAATACATAAAAGAAAAAGGGGTTAATAAATAAAATGACGACAATTTTTTTAATTTAAACTAAAATAATCAATCTAAAAGAGAAAAAAAATCAAAAAATAAGCGTGACCAATAAATTGGTAAAAGTTTAGCTTTATTTTTAACACTTTTTATTGACTGAACTTTATTTGTAAGAAGGTGCTTGTTTAATGTAATTAAGAAACTGTTGAATGATGTTTGATCCAGCAAACGTTTTCGAATGCAAACAAAACATAATTAATTTAAAAAATTTAGTTAAAAAAAAAAATATTTATTTATTTAAGTTATTTTGGAAACCAAAAAAATATTGAATTTTATTTTAAATAAAGACAAAAATTTGTATGAGAATTGAATGAGATGTTTTATTTTAATAGTGTTTTATTAAAACTAAAAAATACGTCAACAGTGACGAATATATGAATCAGTACTGACTAGTCAGCTGTGGCCGGTATATGCGTCAGTACTGACCAGTCAGTACTGACTGGTCAGTACTGACTGGTCAGCTGTGTCCGTTATATGCATCAGTACTGACTAGTCAGCTGTGTCCGGTTTTTGAGCACTCAATAATCTTGAGCAACCTACATATAGTTGTCGATATGAAAAGCAATGAATGGGCGCCTAAATATATTCCAGCCAATGGACCATACGCATTCCGAAAAAGTACAAAAAGTACCAATTTGATCCATTTTTTACCCCTTAAAAAGTGCCGTATATTTTGTACTTTTTATACCAAATGCAACGAAGTACTAAAAGTACGAGCTTTGACTCATTTTATTCCCCCAGAAAGTACTCTGTACGTTAATTTAGGTTATGTTTTATATGAATACCAAATTTTTCGAAGAGATAAAAAGTAACAGTTTTATCCCAATTTTATCCATTAAAAAATACCGTATATTTTGATCTCGACCATATGCAATCTGTATACCAAATTTATCCAAAAGAGAAAAAGTATCAAAAGTAAAACATTTTTCGTTTTAACCTCTTAAAATATACCCCACTTAAATCTGGACAATATCTCTAGCCAAATTTTTTGAAAATAAGAAAGTACCAAAACTAAAAGAGAAAAAGTGTTAAAAGTTGCCAAAAAAAGAAGCAACATTTCTTAAAAATATATATACAAGGTAGATCAAAAAAGACCTACCCCCACCCATGTTTTATTTTGTAACTAGCTTTTACCCGTGACGTCGTTCACTTTAAGATTTAAAGAAATGGGGTTATCCAGTAAAATATTTACAGAAAATTTATTTTGTTTTCTACGTCATTACTTATTTTATGTTAAAATATGTCTATAAACAACATTTTAAGATTTGTTATATTCCGCTAATATAATGGGTGATTTTTTAGCTATTATCTTTTTGGCAGCACTGGTTTAAACAGCTGACGCACGTTTCGTGTTTTGTTTCACTGTCAAACATCTTCAGTTTGGTCTATAATTTAACCATGAATCGTCTTACAAACGAACAACGCTTGCAAATTATTGAATTTTATTATCAAAATGCGTGCTCTGTTAAGAAAATTCATCGCGCGCTTCTTGTGTTCAGCGACGAAGCTCATTTTTGGCTCAATGGGTAAGTTAATAAGCCGAATTGTCGATTTTGGAGTGAAGATCAGCCAGAAGCATTGCAAGAGCTATTTATGCATCGAGAAAAAGTCACAGTTTGGTGCGGTTTATGGGCTGGTGGCATCATTGGACCGTTCCAAGATGATGCGAATCGTAACGTAACTGTGAATGGTGAGCGCTACCGTGAGATGATATCCAACTTTTTTTTGCCCAAAATGCAAGAGCTTGTTGACTTGCACGACATGTGGTTTCAACAAGACGGTGCCACATGCCACACAGCACGCTTAACAATGGACTTATTGAGAGGCGAGTTCGGTGAACATTTTATTTCACGTTCGGGACCGGTCAATTGGCCGCCTAGATCGTGCGATTTAACGTCTTTAGACTATTTTTTGTGCGGCTACGTTAAAGCTCATGTCTATACACACATGCCCGCTTCAATTGACGCATTGGAAGAAAACATTGAAGCATTTATTCGTGAGATACCGGCCGAAATGTTGGAAACAGAATGCCAACATTGGACTAAGCGGATGGACCATTTGAGGCGCAATCACGGTCAACATTTGCATGAAATAATCTTCAAACATTTAATTATATGGACCGTACTATCGATTCAAATAAAGATTTCATGCATTTTTCTGAATTTTATGAGTTTTTTTTACAACTTTCCTATAGCTCCCCTACAAGAAATGGATGACCGAAACTAATACACACGCACTATTTTTGTTTGTTTTTATTGTTACAAGTGGCGTTGCCACTCGTGTGCGTTTGTATACCAAATTAGGAATATTTTGCAAAGCCCAAATTTTATTAATCTTTTCTTCTTATTTTTATATATACTTAATAATATGTTGAATATATCTGTTAATACGTTTCATAAATTTTAATAATTATAAGAATTTTGCTAAATTTGTATTAATTATTTAAAAAAAAAGTGGTGGAATTTTGGGAATTGCTGTTGTTAAAAACATTTTAGGAAGAAATGTTTGCTAGTGGCAACGCTAATTACTCCAGGAATGAAATGCGTATGTAAGAGTGAAACAACGAATGTATGTTAGACAGTTTCATTTTTGAATGGAATGTGTAAAATATGTAAAAAATTCAAGATTAATTTTAAAAGCGAAAGGAATTTTATGAAATTGTGACGTGCGCCCATTATATTATTTAAAATAAATATAAAAAAAGTGAAATAAAAATTGACAGTGACAATAAAGAGTGATAAAAAATAATATTTGCCTTGACAGAAAGCAAGAATTGAGTGACAATAAAAATAACACAAATACCTATTAAAATATAAAAAAGTGACAATAAGATAGAAAATACCTATTAAGAAATTAAATTAAATAATAAAAGTATACTTTTTGTGATAAAAGATAACTATGAAAAAAAGACGTTTGCAAAATTGTCTATCATTGGAAAAAAAGACATTTGAGTCCAAAATTAAAATGTATAGAAGGTTAATAGAAAACGAAGATAGTGCACGAAGTGAAAGATCTAATATACAACCTGTTCCATCAATAAGCTAAAATTCTAATGGAGTGTAAAGTAGGCATAAAAAAAGCCCAAGAGTACCTCAGCCGCATGACAGGAGAGACTTCTGATCAAGGGCTTGATGAGACCGCCAGCATGCTCCCCTTGCGGACCACAACAGCAGTGCAAGAAATAGAGGAGAAGCTAGACTCCGATTACGCTCAGGCCATGGTAACAATCACAATATTTTATATATTTTACTTGCTCAAACAGTAATTCAACTTCTTTACAGAAGTCCTATATTCATAAAATTAAAGGTGTTTCTTTAGATGTTGGCAGTGTTATTAGTGCATCGTTTGCAGATGATTTGCTATATAAATATAATTGGGATGGAAGGTGGGGAAAACTTCCGTTGTCAAATCTCACGCTGCTAAATAAAATTGTAAGAGGTATGTACAGACATTAAATAATTTTAGTCTTTGAATATTTAACATTTCTGTCTTTTTTTTTACTTCATATTTTAGATGTTTTTCAGAACCTAGGAGCCGGGGAGTATGAAAAAAGTATAAGAAAAGCGGTTGAACGTGCCCACCATAGGGTAAAGCAACAAAAATACATAAAAGAAAAAGGGGTTAATAAATAAAATGACGACAATTTTTTTAATTTAAACTAAAATAATCAATCTAAAAGAGAAAAAAAATCAAAAAATAAGCGTGACCAATAAATTGGTAAAAGTTTAGCTTTATTTTTAACACTTTTTATTGACTGAACTTTATTTGTAAGAAGGTGCTTGTTTAATGTAATTAAGAAACTGTTGAATGATGTTTGATCCAGCAAACGTTTTCGAATGCAAACAAAACATAATTAATTTAAAAATTTAGTTAAAAAAAAAAATATTTATTTATTTAAGTTATTTTGGAAACCAAAAAAATATTGAATTTTATTTTAAATAAAGACAAAAATTTGTATGAGAATTGAATGAGATGTTTTATTTTAATAGTGTTTTATTAAAACTAAAAAATACGTCAACAGTGACGAATATATGAATCAGTACTGACTAGTCAGCTGTGGCCGGTATATGCGTCAGTACTGACCAGTCAGTACTGACTGGTCAGCTGTGTCCGTTATATGCATCAGTACTGACTAGTCAGCTGTGTCCGGTTTTTGAGCACTCAATAATCTTGAGCAACCTACATATAGTTGTCGATATGAAAAGCAATGAATGGGCGCCTAAATATATTCCAGCCAATGGACCATACGCATTCCGAAAAAGTACAAAAAGTACCAATTTGATCCATTTTTTACCCCTTAAAAAGTGCCGTATATTTTGTACTTTTTATACCAAATGCAACGAAGTACTAAAAGTACGAGCTTTGACTCATTTTATTCCCCCAGAAAGTACTCTGTACGTTAATTTAGGTTATGTTTTATATGAATACCAAATTTTTCGAAGAGATAAAAAGTAACAGTTTTATCCCAATTTTATCCATTAAAAAATACCGTATATTTTGATCTCGACCATATGCAATCTGTATACCAAATTTATCCAAAAGAGAAAAAGTATCAAAAGTAAAACATTTTTCGTTTTAACCTCTTAAAATATACCCCACTTAAATCTGGACAATATCTCTAGCCAAATTTTTTGAAAATAAGAAAGTACCAAAACTAAAAGAGAAAAAGTGTTAAAAGTTGCCAAAAAAAGAAGCAACATTTCTTAAAAATATATATACAAGGTAGATCAAAAAAGACCTACCCCCACCCATGTTTTATTTTGTAACTAGCTTTTACCCGTGACGTCGTTCACTTTAAGATTTAAAGAAATGGGGTTATCCAGTAAAATATTTACAGAAAATTTATTTTGTTTTCTACGTCATTACTTATTTTATGTTAAAATATGTCTATAAACAACATTTTAAGATTTGTTATATTCCGCTAATATAATGGGTGATTTTTTAGCTATTATCTTTTTGGCAGCACTGGTTTAAACAGCTGACGCACGTTTCGTGTTTTGTTTCACTGTCAAACATCTTCAGTTTGGTCTATAATTTAACCATGAATCGTCTTACAAACGAACAACGCTTGCAAATTATTGAATTTTATTATCAAATTGCGTGCTCTGTTAAGAAAATTCATCGCGCGCTTCTTGTGTTCAGCGACGAAGCTCATTTTTGGCTCAATGGGTAAGTTAATAAGCCGAATTGTCGATTTTGGAGTGAAGATCAGCCAGAAGCATTGCAAGAGCTATTTATGCATCGAGAAAAAGTCACAGTTTGGTGCGGTTTATGGGCTGGTGGCATCATTGGACCGTTCCAAGATGATGCGAATCGTAACGTAACTGTGAATGGTGAGCGCTACCGTGAGATGATATCCAACTTTTTTTTGCCCAAAATGCAAGAGCTTGTTGACTTGCACGACATGTGGTTTCAACAAGACGGTGCCACATGCCACACAGCACGCTTAACAATGGACTTATTGAGAGGCGAGTTCGGTGAACATTTTATTTCACGTTCGGGACCGGTCAATTGGTCGCCTAGATCGTGCGATTTAACGTCTTTAGACTATTTTTTGTGCGGCTACGTTAAAGCTCATGTCTATACACACATGCCCGCTTCAATTGACGCATTGGAAGAAAACATTGAAGCATTTATTCGTGAGATACCGGCCGAAATGTTGGAAACAGAATGCCAACATTGGACTAAGCGGATGGACCATTTGAGGCGCAATCACGGTCAACATTTGCATGAAATAATCTTCAAACATTTAATTATATGGACCGTACTATCGATTCAAATAAAGATTTCATGCATTTTTCTGAATTTTATGAGTTTTTTTTACAACTTTCCTATAGCTCCCCTACAAGAAATGGATGACCGAAACTAATACACACGCACTATTTTTGTTTGTTCCCTGCAAATAAAATTGGACCACCTGACCCATTTTGATAAAATGGACTACTCCATGGACTAGTCCGATGTAATGCAAGCATGGACCATGCCATTGTTAAAAAGTGTTTGTAGTGAGACGACATGTCTTCGTTTTTTAACGACATGCTTTCGTGTTTAAACGACTTCAAAACTAATCCTCTTGGGTATACCATGGAGTAGTTTTAAAACTACTCCTTACTGGTCCAAAGGTGGGTTATATACCATGGAGTAGTTTTAAAACTACTCCTTAGTGGTCCAAAGGTGGGTTATATGGTCCTCTCCTAGGACATCGTAATGTTAAATAGACCAGGTTTTTTCCATACGTTTGGGTTACTTGTGGACTAGTCCTGGTCCCTTGTGGACTACTCTTTACACGCGTGTTTGGACTGGTCCTATTATTTGCAGGGTTTTTATTGTTACAAGTGGCGTTGCCACTCGTGTGCGTTTGTATACCAAATTAGGAATATTTTGCAAAGCCCAAATTTTATTAATCTTTTCTTCTTATTTTTATATATACTTAATAATATGTTGAATATATCTGTTAATACGTTTCATAAATTTTAATAATTATAAGAATTTAGCTAAATTTGTATTAATTATTTAAAAAAAAAGTGGTGGAATTTTGGGAATTGCTGTTGTTAAAAACATTTTAGGAAGAAATGTTTGCTAGTGGCAACGCTAATTACTCCAGGAATGAAATGCGTATGTAAGAGTGAAACAACGAATGTATGTTAGACAGTTTCATTTTTGAATGGAATGTGTAAAATATGTAAAAAATTCAAGATTAATTTTAAAAGCGAAAGGAATTTTATGAAATTGTGACGTGCGCCCATTATATTATTTAAAATAAATATAAAAAAGAGTGAAATAAAAATTGACAGTGACAATAAAGAGTGATAAAAAATAATATTTGCCTTGACAGAAAGCAAGAATTGAGTGACAATAAAAATAACACAAATACCTATTAAAATATAAAAAAGTGACAATAAGATAGAAAATACCTATTAAGAAATTAAATTAAATAATAAAAGTATACTTTTTGTGATAAAAGATAACTATGAAAAAAAGACGTTTGCAAAATTGTCTATCATTGGAAAAAAAGACATTTGAGTCCAAAATTAAAATGTATAGAAGGTTAATAGAAAACGAAGATAGTGCAAGAAGTGAAAGATCTAATATACAACCTGTTCCATCAATAAGCTAAAATTCTAATGGAGTGTAAAGTAGGCATAAAAAAAGCCCAAGAGTACCTCAGCCGCATGACAGGAGAGACTTCTGATCAAGGGCTTGATGAGACCGCCAGCATGCTCCCCTTGCGGACCACAACAGCAGTGCAAGAAATAGAGGAGAAGCTAGACTCCGATTACGCTCAGGCCATGGTAACAATCACAATATTTTATATATTTTACTTGCTCAAACAGTAATTCAACTTCTTTACAGAAGTCCTATATTCATAAAATTAAAGGTGTTTCTTTAGATGTTGGCAGTGTTATTAGTGCATCGTTTGCAGATGATTTGCTATATAAATATAATTGGGATGGAAGGTGGGGAAAACTTCCGTTGTCAAATCTCACGCTGCTAAATAAAATTGTAAGAGGTATGTACAGACATTAAATAATTTTAGTCTTTGAATATTTAACATTTCTGTCTTTTTTTTTACTTCATATTTTAGATGTTTTTCAGAACCTAGGAGCCGGGGAGTATGGAAAAAAGTATAAGAAAAGCGGTTGAACGTGCCCACCATAGGGTAAAGCAACAAAAATACATAAAAGAAAAAGGGGTTAATAAATAAAATGACGACAATTTTTTTAATTTAAACTAAATAATCAATCTAAAAGAGAAAAAAAATCAAAAAATAAGCGTGACCAATAAATTGGTAAAAGTTTAGCTTTATTTTTAACACTTTTTATTGACTGAACTTTATTTGTAAGAAGGTGCTTGTTTAATGTAATTAAGAAACTGTTGAATGATGTTTGATCCAGCAAACGTTTTCGAATGCAAACAAAACATAATTAATTTAAAAAATTTAGTTAAAAAAAAAAAATATTTATTTATTTAAGTTATTTTGGAAACCAAAAAAATATTGAATTTTATTTTAAATAAAGACAAAAATTTGTATGAGAATTGAATGAGATGTTTTATTTTAATAGTGTTTTATTAAAACTAAAAAATACGTCAACAGTGACGAATATATGAATCAGTACTGACAAGTCAGCTGTGGCCGGTATATGCGTCAGTACTGACCAGTCAGTACTGACTGGTCAGCTGTGTCCGTTATATGCATCAGTACTGACTAGTCAGCTGTGTCCGGTTTTTGAGCACTCAATAATCTTGAGCAACCTACATATAGTTGTCGATATGAAAAGCAATGAATGGGCGCCTAAATATATTCCAGCCAATGGACCATACGCATTCCGAAAAAGTACAAAAAGTACCAATTTGATCCATTTTTTACCCCTTAAAAAGTGCCGTATATTTTGTACTTTTTATACCAAATGCAACGAAGTACTAAAAGTACGAGCTTTGACTCATTTTATTCCCCCAGAAAGTACTCTGTACGTTAATTTAGGTTATGTTTTATATGAATACCAAATTTTTCGAAGAGATAAAAAGTAACAGTTTTATCCCAATTTTATCCATTAAAAAATACCGTATATTTTGATCTCGACCATATGCAATCTGTATACCAAATTTATCCAAAAGAGAAAAA
The DNA here is from genome assembly GCA_930367215.1 of Pollenia angustigena. Taxonomy (NCBI): domain Eukaryota; kingdom Metazoa; phylum Arthropoda; class Insecta; order Diptera; family Polleniidae; genus Pollenia; species Pollenia angustigena. Next base: position 185,407,476 of record OV884056.1, read on the forward strand.
GTATCAAAAGTAAAACATTTTTCGTTTTAACCTCTTAAAATATACCCCACTTAAATCTGGACAATATCTCTAGCCAAATTTTTTGAAAATAAGAAAGTACCAAAACTAAAAGAGAAAAAGTGTTAAAAGTTGCCAAAAAAAGAAGCAACATTTCTTAAAAATATATATACAAGGTAGATCAAAAAAGACCTACCCCCACCCATGTTTTATTTTGTAACTAGCTTTTACCCGTGACGTCGTTCACTTTAAGATTTAAAGAAATGGGGTTATCCAGTAAAATATTTACAGAAAATTTATTTTGTTTTCTACGTCATTACTTATTTTATGTTAAAATATGTCTATAAACAACATTTTAAGATTTGTTATATTCCGCTAATATAATGGGTGATTTTTTAGCTATTATCTTTTTGGCAGCACTGGTTTAAACAGCTGACGCACGTTTCGTGTTTTGTTTCACTGTCAAACATCTTCAGTTTGGTCTATAATTTAACCATGAATCGTCTTACAAACGAACAACGCTTGCAAATTATTGAATTTTATTATCAAAATGCGTGCTCTGTTAAGAAAATTCATCGCGCGCTTCTTGTGTTCAGCGACGAAGCTCATTTTTGGCTCAATGGGTAAGTTAATAAGCCGAATTGTCGATTTTGGAGTGAAGATCAGCCAGAAGCATTGCAAGAGCTATTTATGCATCGAGAAAAAGTCACAGTTTGGTGCGGTTTATGGGCTGGTGGCATCATTGGACCGTTCCAAGATGATGCGAATCGTAACGTAACTGTGAATGGTGAGCGCTACCGTGAGATGATATCCAACTTTTTTTTGCCCAAAATGCAAGAGCTTGTTGACTTGCACGACATGTGGTTTCAACAAGACGGTGCCACATGCCACACAGCACGCTTAACAATGGACTTATTGAGAGGCGAGTTCGGTGAACATTTTATTTCACGTTCGGGACCGGTCAATTGGCCGCCTAGATCGTGCGATTTAACGTCTTTAGACTATTTTTTGTGCGGCTACGTTAAAGCTCATGTCTATACACACATGCCCGCTTCAATTGACACATTGGAAGAAAACATTGAAGCATTTATTCGTGAGATACCGGCCGAAATGTTGGAAACAGAATGCCAACATTGGACTAAGCGGATGGACCATTTGAGGCGCAATCACGGTCAACATTTGCATGAAATAATCTTCAAACATTTAATTATATGGACCGTACTATCGATTCAAATAAAGATTTCATGCATTTTTCTGAATTTTATGAGTTTTTTTTTACAACTTTCCTATAGCTCCCCTACAAGAAATGGATGACCGAAACTAATACACACGCACTATTTTTGTTTGTTTTTATTGTTACAAGTGGCGTTGCCACTCGTGTGCGTTTGTATACCAAATTAGGAATATTTTGCAAAGCCCAAATTTTATTAATCTTTTCTTCTTATTTTTATATATACTTAATAATATGTTGAATATATCTGTTAATACGTTTCATAAATTTTAATAATTATAAGAATTTAGCTAAATTTGTATTAATTATTTAAAAAAAAAGTGGTGGAATTTTGGGAATTGCTGTTGTTAAAAACATTTTAGGAAGAAATGTTTGCTAGTGGCAACGCTAATTACTCCAGGAATGAAATGCGTATGTAAGAGTGAAACAACGAATGTATGTTAGACAGTTTCATTTTTGAATGGAATGTGTAAAATATGTAAAAAATTCAAGATTAATTTTAAAAGCGAAAGGTATTTTATGAAATTGTGACGTGCGCCCATTATATTATTTAAAATAAATATAAAAAAGAGTGAAATAAAAATTGACAGTGACAATAAAGAGTGATAAAAAATAATATTTGCCTTGACAGAAAGCAAGAATTTAGTGACAATAAAAATAACACAAATACCTATTAAAATATAAAAAAGTGACAATAAGATAGAAAATACCTATTAAGAAATTAAATTAAATAATAAAAGTATACTTTTTGTGATAAAAGATAACTATGAAAAAAAGACGTTTGCAAAATTGTCTATCATTGGAAAAAAAGACATTTGAGTCCAAAATTAAAATGTATAGAAGGTTACTAGAAAACGAAGATAGTGCACGAAGTGAAAGATCTAATATACAACCTGTTCCATCAATAAGCTAAAATTCTAATGGAGTGTAAAGTAGGCATAAAAAAAGCCCAAGAGTACCTCAGCCGCATGACAGGAGAGACTTCTGATCAAGGGCTTGATGATACCGCCAGCATGCTCCCCTTGCGGACCACAACAGCAGTGCAAGAAATAGAGGAGAAGCTAGACTCCGATTACGCTCAGGCCATGGTAACAATCACAATATTTTATATATTTTACTTGCTCAAACAGTAATTCAACTTCTTTACAGAAGTCCTATATTCATAAAATTAAAGGTGTTTCTTTAGATGTTGGCAGTGTTATTAGTGCATCGTTTGCAGATGATTTGCTATATAAATATAATTGGGATGGAAGGTGGGGAAAACTTCCGTTGTCAAATCTCACGCTGCTAAATAAAATTGTAAGAGGTATGTACAGACATTAAATAATTTTAGTCTTTGAATATTTAACATTTCTGTCTTTTTTTTTACTTCATATTTTAGATGTTTTTCAGAACCTAGGAGCCGGGGAGTATGAAAAAAGTATAAGAAAAGCGGTTGAACGTGCCCACCATAGGGTAAAGCAACAAAAATACATAAAAGAAAAAGGGGTTAATAAATAAAATGACGACAATTTTTTTAATTTAAACTAAAATAATCAATCTAAAAGAGAAAAAAAATCAAAAAATAAGCGTGACCAATAAATTGGTAAAAGTTTAGCTTTATTTTTAACACTTTTTATTGACTGAACTTTATTTGTAAGAAGGTGCTTGTTTAATGTAATTAAGAAACTGTTGAATGATGTTTGATCCAGCAAACGTTTTCGAATGCAAACAAAACATAATTAATTTAAAAATTTAGTTAAAAAAAAAAATATTTATTTATTTAAGTTATTTTGGAAACCAAAAAAATATTGAATTTTATTTTAAATAAAGACAAAAATTTGTATGAGAATTGAATGAGATGTTTTATTTTAATAGTGTTTTATTAAAACTAAAAAATACGTCAACAGTGACGAATATATGAATCAGTACTGACTAGTCAGCTGTGGCCGGTATATGCGTCAGTACTGACCAGTCAGTACTGACTGGTCAGCTGTGTCCGTTATATGCATCAGTACTGACTAGTCAGCTGTGTCCGGTTTTTGAGCACTCAATAATCTTGAGCAACCTACATATAGTTGTCGATATGAAAAGCAATGAATGGGCGCCTAAATATATTCCAGCCAATGGACCATACGCATTCCGAAAAAGTACAAAAAGTACCAATTTGATCCATTTTTTACCCCTTAAAAAGTGCCGTATATTTTGTACTTTTTATACCAAATGCAACGAAGTACTAAAAGTACGAGCTTTGACTCATTTTATTCCCCCAGAAAGTACTCTGTACGTTAATTTAGGTTATGTTTTATATGAATACCAAATTTTTCGAAGAGATAAAAAGTAACAGTTTTATCCCAATTTTATCCATTAAAAAATACCGTATATTTTGATCTCGACCATATGCAATCTGTATACCAAATTTATCCAAAAGAGAAAAAGTATCAAAAGTAAAACATTTTTCGTTTTAACCTCTTAAAATATACCCCACTTAAATCTGGACAATATCTCTAGCCAAATTTTTTGAAAATAAGAAAGTACCAAAACTAAAAGAGAAAAAGTGTTAAAAGTTGCCAAAAAAAGAAGCAACATTTCTTAAAAATATATATACAAGGTAGATCAAAAAAGACCTACCCCCACCCATGTTTTATTTTGTAACTAGCTTTTACCCGTGACGTCGTTCACTTTAAGATTTAAAGAAATGGGGTTATCCAGTAAAATATTTACAGAAAATTTATTTTGTTTTCTACGTCATTACTTATTTTATGTTAAAATATGTCTATAAACAACATTTTAAGATTTGTTATATTCCGCTAATATAATGGGTGATTTTTTAGCTATTATCTTTTTGGCAGCACTGGTTTAAACAGCTGACGCACGTTCCGTGTTTTGTTTCACTGTCAAACATCTTCAGTTTGGTCTATAATTTAACCATGAATCGTCTTACAAACGAACAACGCTTGCAAATTATTGAATTTTATTATCAAATTGCGTGCTCTGTTAAGAAAATTCATCGCGCGCTTCTTGTGTTCAGCGACGAAGCTCATTTTTGGCTCAATGGGTAAGTTAATAAGCCGAATTGTCGATTTAGGAGTGAAGATCAGCCAGAAGCATTGCAAGAGCTATTTATGCATCGAGAAAAAGTCACAGTTTGGTGCGGTTTATGGGCTGGTGGCATCATTGGACCGTTCCAAGATGATGCGAATCGTAACGTAACTGTGAATGGTGAGCGCTACCGTGAGATGATATCCAACTTTTTTTTGCCCAAAATGCAAGAGCTTGTTGACTTGCACGACATGTGGTTTCAACAAGACGGTGCCACATGCCACACAGCACGCTTAACAATGGACTTATTGAGAGGCGAGTTCGGTGAACATTTTATTTCACGTTCGGGACCGGTCAATTGGCCGCCTAGATCGTGCGATTTAACGTCTTTAGACTATTTTTTGTGCGGCTACGTTAAAGCTCATGTATATACACACATGCCCGCTTCAATTGACGCATTGGAAGAAAACATTGAAGCATTTATTCGTGAGATACCGGCCGAAATGTTGGAAACAGAATGCCAACATTGGACTAAGCGGATGGACCATTTGAGGCGCAATCACGGTCAACATTTGCATGAAATAATCTTCAAACATTTAATTATATGGACCGTACTATCGATTCAAATAAAGATTTCATGCATTTTTCTGAATTTTATGAGTTTTTTTTACAACTTTCCTATAGCTCCCCTACAAGAAATGGATGACCGAAACTAATACACACGCACTATTTTTGTTTGTTTTTATTGTTACAAGTGGCGTTGCCACTCGTGTGCGTTTGTATACCAAATTAGGAATATTTTACAAAGCCCAAATTTTATTAATCTTTTCTTCTTATTTTTATATATACTTAATAATATGTTGAATATATCTGTTAATACGTTTCATAAATTTTAATAATTATAAGAATTTAGCTAAATTTGTATTAATTATTTAAAAAAAAAGTGGTGGAATTTTGGGAATTGCTGTTGTTAAAAACATTTTAGGAAGAAATGTTTGCTAGTGGCAACGCTAATTACTCCAGGAATGAAATGCGTATGTAAGAGTGAAACAACGAATGTATGTTAGACAGTTTCATTTTTGAATGGAATGTGTAAAATATGTAAAAAATTCAAGATTAATTTTAAAAGCGAAAGGAATTTTATGAAATTGTGACGTGCGCCCATTATATTATTTAAAATAAATATAAAAAAGAGTGAAATAAAAATTGACAGTGACAATAAAGAGTGATAAAAAATAATATTTGCCTTGACAGAAAGCAAGAATTTAGTGACAATAAAAATAACACAAATACCTATTAAAATATAAAAAAGTGACAATAAGATAGAAAATACCTATTAAGAAATTAAATTAAATAATAAAAGTATACTTTTTGTGATAAAAGATAACTATGAAAAAAAGACGTTTGCAAAATTGTCTATCATTGGAAAAAAAGACATTTGAGTCCAAAATTAAAATGTATAGAAGGTTAATAGAAAACGAAGATAGTGCACGAAGTGAAAGATCTAATATACAACCTGTTCCATCAATAAGCTAAAATTCTAATGGAGTGTAAAGTAGGCATAAAAAAAGCCCAAGAGTACCTCAGCCGCATGACAGGAGAGACTTCTGATCAAGGGCTTGATGAGACCGCCAGCATGCTCCCCTTGCGGACCACAACAGCAGTGCAAGAAATAGAGGAGAAGCTAGACTCCGATTACGCTCAGGCCATGGTAACAATCACAATATTTTATATATTTTACTTGCTCAAACAGTAATTCAACTTCTTTACAGAAGTCCTATATTCATAAAGGTGTTTCTTTAGATGTTGGCAGTGTTATTAGTGCATCGTTTGCAGATGATTTGCTATATAAATATAATTGGGATGGAAGGTGGGGAAAACTTCCGTTGTCAAATCTCACGCTGCTAAATAAAATTGTAAGAGGTATGTACAGACATTAAATAATTTTAGTCTTTGAATATTTAACATTTCTGTCTTTTTTTTTTACTTCATATTTTAGATGTTTTTCAGAACCTAGGAGCCGGGGAGTATGAAAAAAGTATAAGAAAAGCGGTTGAACGTGCCCACCATAGGGTAAAGCAACAAAAATACATAAAAGAAAAAGGGGTTAATAAATAAAATGACGACAATTTTTTTAATTTAAACTAAAATAATCAATCTAAAAGAGAAAAAAAATCAAAAAATAAGCGTGACCAATAAATTGGTAAAAGTTTAGCTTTATTTTTAACACTTTTTATTGACTGAACTTTATTTGTAAGAAGGTGCTTGTTTAATGTAATTAAGAAACTGTTGAATGATGTTTGATCCAGCAAACGTTTTCGAATGCAAACAAAACATAATTAATTTAAAAAATTTAGTTAAAAAAAAAAAATATTTATTTATTTAAGTTATTTTGGAAACCAAAAAAATATTGAATTTTATTTTAAATAAAGACAAAAATTTGTATGAGAATTGAATGAGATGTTTTATTTTAATAGTGTTTTATTAAAACTAAAAAATACGTCAACAGTGACGAATATATGAATCAGTACTGACTAGTCAGCTGTGGCCGGTATATGCGTCAGTACTGACCAGTCAGTACTGACTGGTCAGCTGTGTCCGTTATATGCATCAGTACTGACTAGTCAGCTGTGTCCGGTTTTTGAGCACTCAATAATCTTGAGCAACCTACATATAGTTGTCGATATGAAAAGCAATGAATGGGCGCCTAAATATATTCCAGCCAATGGACCATACGCATTCTGAAAAAGTACAAAAAGTACCAATTTGATCCATTTTTTACCCCTTAAAAAGTGCCGTATATTTTGTACTTTTTATACCAAATGCAACGAAGTACTAAAAGTACGAGCTTTGACTCATTTTATTCCCCCAGAAAGTACTCTGTACGTTAATTTAGGTTATGTTTTATATGAATACCAAATTTTTCGAAGAGATAAAAAGTAACAGTTTTATCCCAATTTTATCCATTAAAAAATACCGTATATTTTGATCTCGACCATATGCAATCTGTATACCAAATTTATCCAAAAGAGAAAAAGTATCAAAAGTAAAACATTTTTCGTTTTAACCTCTTAAAATATACCCCACTTAAATCTGGACAATATCTCTAGCCAAATTTTTTGAAAATAAGAAAGTACCAAAACTAAAAGAGAAAAAGTGTTAAAAGTTGCCAAAAAAAGAAGCAACATTTCTTAAAAATATATATACAAGGTAGATCAAAAAAGACCTACCCCCACCCATGTTTTATTTTGTAACTAGCTTTTACCCGTGACGTCGTTCACTTTAAGATTTAAAGAAATGGGGTTATGCAGTAAAATATTTACAGAAAATTTATTTTGTTTTCTACGTCATTACTTATTTTATGTTAAAATATGTCTATAAACAACATTTTAAGATTTGTTATATTCCGCTAATATAATGGGTGATTTTTTAGCTATTATCTTTTTGGCAGCACTGGTTTAAACAGCTGACGCACGTTTCGTGTTTTGTTTCACTGTCAAACATCTTCAGTTTGGTCTATAATTTAACCATGAATCGTCTTACAAACGAACAACGCTTGCAAATTATTGAATTTTATTATCAAAATGCGTGCTCTGTTAAGAAAATTCATCGCGCGCTTCTTGTGTTCAGCGACGAAGCTCATTTTTGGCTCAATGGGTAAGTTAATAAGCCGAATTGTCGATTTTGGAGTGAAGATCAGCCAGAAGCATTGCAAGAGCTATTTATGCATCGAGAAAAAGTCACAGTTTGGTGCGGTTTATGGGCTGGTGGCATCATTGGACCGTTCCAAGATGATGCGAATCGTAACGTAACTGTGAATGGTGAGCGCTACCGTGAGATGATATCCAACTTTTTTTTGCCCAAAATGCAAGAGCTTGTTGACTTGCACGACATGTAGTTTCAACAAGACGGTGCCACATGCCACACAGCACGCTTAACAATGGACTTATTGAGAGGCGAGTTCGGTGAACATTTTATTTCACGTTCGGGACCGGTCAATTGGCCGCCTAGATCGTGCGATTTAACGTCTTTAGACTATTTTTTGTGCGGCTACGTTAAAGCTCATGTCTATACACACATGCCCGCTTCAATTGACGCATTGGAAGAAAACATTGAAGCATTTATTCGTGAGATACCGGCCGAAATGTTGGAAACAGAATGCCAACATTGGACTAAGCGGATGGACCATTTGAGGCGCAATCACGGTCAACATTTGCATGAAATAATCTTCAAACATTTAATTATATGGACCGTACTATCGATTCAAATAAAGATTTCATGCATTTTTCTGAATTTTATGAGTTTTTTTTACAACTTTCCTATAGCTCCCCTACAAGAAATGGATGACCGAAACTAATACACACGCACTATTTTTGTTTGTTTTTATTGTTACAAGTGGCGTTGCCACTCGTGTGCGTTTGTATACCAAATTAGGAATATTTTGCAAAGCCCAAATTTTATTAATCTTTTCTTCTTATTTTTATATATACTTAATAATATGTTGAATATATCTGTTAATACGTTTCATAAATTTTAATAATTATAAGAATTTAGCTAAATTTGTATTAATTATTTAAAAAAAAAGTGGTGGAATTTTGGGAATTGCTGTTGTTAAAAACATTTTAGGAAGAAATGTTTGCTAGTGGCAACGCTAATTACTCCAGGAATGAAATGCGTATGTAAGAGTGAAACAACGAATGTATGTTAGACAGTTTCATTTTTGAATGGAATGTGTAAAATATGTAAAAAATTCAAGATTAATTTTAAAAGCGAAAGGAATTTTATGAAATTGTGACGTGCGCCCATTATATTATTTAAAATAAATATAAAAAAAGTGAAATAAAAATTGACAGTGACAATAAAGAGTGATAAAAAATAATATTTGCCTTGGCAGAAAGCAAGAATTGAGTGACAATAAAAATAACACAAATACCTATTAAAATATAAAAAAGTGACAATAAGATAGAAAATACCTATTAAGAAATTAAATTAAATAATAAAAGTATACTTTTTGTGATAATAGATAACTATGAAAAAAAGACGTTTGCAAAATTGTCTATCATTGGAAAAAAAGACATTTGAGTCCAAAATTAAAATGTATAGAAGGTTAATAGAAAACGAAGATAGTGCACGAAGTGAAAGATCTAATATACAACCTGTTCCATCAATAAGCTAAAATTCTAATGGAGTGTAAAGTAGGCATAAAAAAAGCCCAAGAGTACCTCAGCCGCATGACAGGAGAGACTTCTGATCAAGGGCTTGATGAGACCGCCAGCATGCTCCCCTTGCGGACCACAACAGCAGTGCAAGAAATAGAGGAGAAGCTAGACTCCGATTACGCTCAGGCCATGGTAACAATCACAATATTTTATATATTTTACTTGCTCAAACAGTAATTCAACTTCTTTACAGAAGTCCTATATTCATAAAATTAAAGGTGTTTCTTTAGATGTTGGCAGTGTTATTAGTGCATCGTTTGCAGATGATTTGCTATATAAATATAATTGGGATGGAAGGTGGGGAAAACTTCCGTTGTCAAATCTCACGCTGCTAAATAAAATTGTAAGAGGTATGTACAGACATTAAATAATTTTAGTCTTTGAATATTTAACATTTCTGTCTTTTTTTTTACTTCATATTTTAGATGTTTTTCAGAACCTAGGAGCCGGGGAGTATGAAAAAAGTATAAGAAAAGCTGTTGAACGTGCCCACCATAGGGTAAAGCAACAAAAATACATAAAAGAAAAAGGGGTTAATAAATAAAATGACGACAATTTTTTTAATTTAAACTAAAATAATCAATCTAAAAGAGAAAAAAAATCAAAAAATAAGCGTGACCAATAAATTGGTAAAAGTTTAGCTTTATTTTTAACACTTTTTATTGACTGAACTTTATTTGTAAGAAGGTGCTTGTTTAATGTAATTAAGAAACTGTTGAATGATGTATGATCCAGCAAACGTTTTCGAATGCAAACAAAACATAATTAATTTAAAAATTTAGTTAAAAAAAAAAATAATTATTTATTTAAGTTATTTTGGAAACCAAAAAAATATTGAATTTTATTTTAAATAAAGACAAAAATTTGTATGAGAATTGAATGAGATGTTTTATTTTAATAGTGTTTTATTAAAACTAAAAAATACGTCAACAGTGACGAATATATGAATCAGTACTGACTAGTCAGCTGTGGCCGGTATATGCGTCAGTACTGACCAGTCAGTACTGACTGGTCAGCTGTGTCCGTTATATGCATCAGTACTGACTAGTCAGCTGTGTCCGGTTTTTGAGCACTCAATAATCTTGAGCAACCTACATATAGTTGTCGATATGAAAAGCAATGAATGGGCGCCTAAATATATTCCAGCCAATGGACCATACGCATTCCGAAAAAGTACAAAAAGTACCAATTTGATCCATTTTTTACCCCTTAAAAAGTGCCGTATATTTTGTACTTTTTATACCAAATGCAACGAAGTACTAAAAGTACGAGCTTTGACTCATTTTATTCCCCCAGAAAGTACTCTGTACGTTAATTTAGGTTATGTTTTATATGAATACCAAATTTTTCGAAGAGATAAAAAGTAACAGTTTTATCCCAATTTTATCCATTAAAAAATACCGTATATTTTGATCTCGACCATATGCAATCTGTATACCAAATTTATCCAAAAGAGAAAAAGTATCAAAAGTAAAACATTTTTCGTTTTAACCTCTTAAAATATACCCCACTTAAATCTGGACAATATCTCTAGCCAAATTTTTTGAAAATAAGAAAGTACCAAAACTAAAAGAGAAAAAGTGTTAAAAGTTGCCAAAAAAAGAAGCAACATTTCTTAAAAATATATATACAAGGTAGATCAAAAAAGACCTACCCCCACCCATGTTTTATTTTGTAACTAGCTTTTACCCGTGACGTCGTTCACTTTAAGATTTAAAGAAATGGGGTTATCCAGTAAAATATTTACAGAAAATTTATTTTGTTTTCTACGTCATTACTTATTTTATGTTAAAATATGTCTATAAACAACATTTTAAGATTTGTTATATTCCGCTAATATAATGGGTGATTTTTTAGCTATTATCTTTTTGGCAGCACTGGTTTAAACAGCTGACGCACGTTTCGTGTTTTGTTTCACTGTCAAACATCTTCAGTTTGGTCTATAATTTAACCATGAATCGTCTTACAAACGAACAACGCTTGCAAATTATTGAATTTTATTATCAAATTGCGTGCTCTGTTAAGAAAATTCATCGCGCGCTTCTTGTGTTCAGCGACGAAGCTCATTTTTGGCTCAATGGGTAAGTTAATAAGCCGAATTGTCGATTTTGGAGTGAAGATCAGCCAGAAGCATTGCAAGAGCTATTTATGCATCGAGAAAAAGTCACAGTTTGGTGCGGTTTATGGGCTGGTGGCATCATTGTACCGTTCCAAGATGATGCGAATCGTAACGTAACTGTGAATGGTGAGCGCTACCGTGAGATGATATTCAACTTTTTTTTGCCCAAAATGCAAGAGCTTGTTGACTTGCACGACATGTGGTTTCAACAAGACGGTGCCACACAGCACGCTTAACAATGGACTTATTGAGAGGCGAGTTCGGTGAACATTTTATTTCACGTTCGGGACCGGTCAATTGGCCGCCTAGATCGTGCGATTTAACGTCTTTAGACTATTTTTTGTGCGGCTACGTTAAAGCTCATGTCTATACACACATGCCCGCTTCAATTGACGCATTGGAAGAAAACATTGAAGCATTTATTCGTGAGATACCGGCCGAAATGTTGGAAACAGAATGCCAACATTGGACTAAGCGGATGGACCATTTGAGGCGCAATCACGGTCAACATTTGCATGAAATAATCTTCAAACATTTAATTATATGGACCGTACTATCGGTTCAAATAAAGATTTCATGCATTTTTCTGAATTTTATGAGTTTTTTTTACAACTTTCCTATAGCTCCCCTACAAGAAATGGATGACCGAAACTAATACACACGCACTATTTTTGTTTGTTTTTATTGTTACAAGTGGCGTTGCCACTCGTGTGCGTTTGTATACCAAATTAGGAATATTTTGCAAAGCCCAAATTTTATTAATCTTTTCTTCTTATTTTTATATATACTTAATAATATGTTGAATATATCTGTTAATACGTTTCATAAATTTTAATAATTATAAGAATTTAGCTAAATTTGTATTAATTATTTAAAAAAAAAGTGGTGGAATTTTGGGAATTGCTGTTGTTAAAAACATTTTAGGAAGAAATGTTTGCTAGTGGCAACGCTAATTACTCCAGGAATGAAATGCGTATGTAAGAGTGAAACAACGAATGTATGTTAGACAGTTTCATTTTTGAATGGAATGTGTAAAATATGTAAAAAATTCAAGATTAATTTTAAAAGCGAAAGGAATTTTATGAAATTGTGACGTGCGCCCATTATATTATTTAAAATAAATATAAAAAAAGTGAAATAAAAATTGACAGTGACAATAAAGAGTGATAAAAAATAATATTTGCCTTGGCAGAAAGCAAGAATTGAGTGACAATAAAAATAACACAAATACCTATTAAAATATAAAAAAGTGACAATAAGATAGAAAATACCTATTAAGAAATTAAATTAAATAATAAAAGTATACTTTTTGTGATAATAGATAACTATGAAAAAAAGACGTTTGCAAAATTGTCTATCATTGGAAAAAAAGACATTTGAGTCCAAAATTAAAATGTATAGAAGGTTAATAGAAAACGAAGATAGTGCACGAAGTGAAAGATCTAATATACAACCTGTTCCATCAATAAGCTAAAATTCTAATGGAGTGTAAAGTAGGCATAAAAAAAGCCCAAGAGTACCTCAGCCGCATGACAGGAGAGACTTCTGATCAAGGGCTTGATGAGACCGCCAGCATGCTCCCCTTGCGGACCACAACAGCAGTGCAAGAAATAGAGGAGAAGCTAGACTCCGATTACGCTCAGGCCATGGTAACAATCACAATATTTTATATATTTTACTTGCTCAAACAGTAATTCAACTTCTTTACAGAAGTCCTATATTCATAAAATTAAAGGTGTTTCTTTAGATGTTGGCAGTGTTATTAGTGCATCGTTTGCAGATGATTTGCTATATAAATATAATTGGGATGGAAGGTGGGGAAAACTTCCGTTGTCAAATCTCACGCTGCTAAATAAAATTGTAAGAGGTATGTACAGACATTAAATAATTTTAGTCTTTGAATATTTAACATTTCTGTCTTTTTTTTTACTTCATATTTTAGATGTTTTTCAGAACCTAGGAGCCGGGGAGTATGAAAAAAGTATAAGAAAAGCTGTTGAACGTGCCCACCATAGGGTAAAGCAACAAAAATACATAAAAGAAAAAGGGGTTAATAAATAAAATGACGACAATTTTTTTAATTTAAACTAAAATAATCAATCTAAAAGAGAAAAAAAATCAAAAAATAAGCGTGACCAATAAATTGGTAAAAGTTTAGCTTTATTTTTAACACTTTTTATTGACTGAACTTTATTTGTAAGAAGGTGCTTGTTTAATGTAATTAAGAAACTGTTGAATGATGTATGATCCAGCAAACGTTTTCGAATGCAAACAAAACATAATTAATTTAAAAATTTAGTTAAAAAAAAAAAATAATTATTTATTTAAGTTATTTTGGAAACCAAAAAAATATTGAATTTTATTTTAAATAAAGACAAAAATTTGTATGAGAATTGAATGAGATGTTTTATTTTAATAGTGTTTTATTAAAACTAAAAAATACGTCAACAGTGACGAATATATGAATCAGTACTGACTAGTCAGCTGTGGCCGGTATATGCGTCAGTACTGACCAGTCAGTACTGACTGGTCAGCTGTGTCCGTTATATGCATCAGTACTGACTAGTCAGCTGTGTCCGGTTTTTGAGCACTCAATAATCTTGAGCAACCTACATATAGTTGTCGATATGAAAAGCAATGAATGGGCGCCTAAATATATTCCAGCCAATGGACCATACGCATTCCGAAAAAGTACAAAAAGTACCAATTTGATCCATTTTTTACCCCTTAAAAAGTGCCGTATATTTTGTACTTTTTATACCAAATGCAACGAAGTACTAAAAGTACGAGCTTTGACTCATTTTATTCCCCCAGAAAGTACTCTGTACGTTAATTTAGGTTATGTTTTATATGAATACCAAATTTTTCGAAGAGATAAAAAGTAACAGTTTTATCCCAATTTTATCCATTAAAAAATACCGTATATTTTGATCTCGACCATATGCAATCTGTATACCAAATTTATCCAAAAGAGAAAAAGTATCAAAAGTAAAACATTTTTCGTTTTAACCTCTTAAAATATACCCCACTTAAATCTGGACAATATCTCTAGCCAAATTTTTTGAAAATAAGAAAGTACCAAAACTAAAAGAGAAAAAGTGTTAAAAGTTGCCAAAAAAAGAAGCAACATTTCTTAAAAATATATATACAAGGTAGATCAAAAAAGACCTACCCCCACCCATGTTTTATTTTGTAACTAGCTTTTACCCGTGACGTCGTTCACTTTAAGATTTAAAGAAATGGGGTTATCCAGTAAAATATTTACAGAAAATTTATTTTGTTTTCTACGTCATTACTTATTTTATGTTAAAATATGTCTATAAACAACATTTTAAGATTTGTTATATTCCGCTAATATAATGGGTGATTTTTTAGCTATTATCTTTTTGGCAGCACTGGTTTAAACAGCTGACGCACGTTTCGTGTTTTGTTTCACTGTCAAACATCTTCAGTTTGGTCTATAATTTAACCATGAATCGTCTTACAAACGAACAACGCTTGCAAATTATTGAATTTTATTATCAAATTGCGTGCTCTGTTAAGAAAATTCATCGCGCGCTTCTTGTGTTCAGCGACGAAGCTCATTTTTGGCTCAATGGGTAAGTTAATAAGCCGAATTGTCGATTTTGGAGTGAAGATCAGCCAGAAGCATTGCAAGAGCTATTTATGCATCGAGAAAAAGTCACAGTTTGGTGCGGTTTATGGGCTGGTGGCATCATTGTACCGTTCCAAGATGATGCGAATCGTAACGTAACTGTGAATGGTGAGCGCTACCGTGAGATGATATTCAACTTTTTTTTGCCCAAAATGCAAGAGCTTGTTGACTTGCACGACATGTGGTTTCAACAAGACGGTGCCACACAGCACGCTTAACAATGGACTTATTGAGAGGCGAGTTCGGTGAACATTTTATTTCACGTTCGGGACCGGTCAATTGGCCGCCTAGATCGTGCGATTTAACGTCTTTAGACTATTTTTTGTGCGGCTACGTTAAAGCTCATGTCTATACACACATGCCCGCTTCAATTGACGCATTGGAAGAAAACATTGAAGCATTTATTCGTGAGATACCGGCCGAAATGTTGGAAACAGAATGCCAACATTGGACTAAGCGGATGGACCATTTGAGGCGCAATCACGGTCAACATTTGCATGAAATAATCTTCAAACATTTAATTATATGGACCGTACTATCGGTTCAAATAAAGATTTCATGCATTTTTCTGAATTTTATGAGTTTTTTTTACAACTTTCCTATAGCTCCCCTACAAGAAATGGATGACCGAAACTAATACACACGCACTATTTTTGTTTGTTTTTATTGTTACAAGTGGCGTTGCCACTCGTGTGCGTTTGTATACCAAATTAGGAATATTTTGCAAAGCCCAAATTTTATTAATCTTTTCTTCTTATTTTTATATATACTTAATAATATGTTGAATATATCTGTTAATACGTTTCATAAATTTTAATAATTATAAGAATTTAGCTAAATTTGTATTAATTATTTAAAAAAAAAGTGGTGGAATTTTGGGAATTGCTGTTGTTAAAAACATTTTAGGAAGAAATGTTTGCTAGTGGCAACGCTAATTACTCCAGGAATGAAATGCGTATGTAAGAGTGAAACAACGAATGTATGTTAGACAGTTTCATTTTTGAATGGAATGTGTAAAATATGTAAAAAATTCAAGATTAATTTTAAAAGCGAAAGGAATTTTATGAAATTGTGACGTGCGCCCATTATATTATTTAAAATAAATATAAAAAAGAGTGAAATAAAAATTGACAGTGACAATAAAGAGTGATAAAAAATAATATTTGCCTTGACAGAAAGCAAGAATTGAGTGACAATAAAAATAACACAAATACCTATTAAAATATAAAAAAGTGACAATAAGATAGAAAATACCTATTAAGAAATTAAATTAAATAATAAAAGTATACTTTTTGTGATAAAAGATAACTATGAAAAAAAGACGTTTGCAAAATTGTCTATCATTGGAAAAAAAGACATTTGAGTCCAAAATTAAAATGTATAGAAGGTTAATAGAAAACGAAGATAGTGCACGAAGTGAAAGATCTAATATACAACCTGTTCCATCAATAAGCTAAAATTCTAATGGAGTGTAAAGTAGGCATAAAAAAAGCCCAAGAGTACCTCAGCCGCATGACAGGAGAGACTTCTGATCAAGGGCTTGATGAGACCGCCAGCATGCTCCCCTTGCGGACCACAACAGCAGTGCAAGAAATAGAGGAGAAGCTAGACTCCGATTACGCTCAGGCCATGGTAACAATCACAATATTTTATATATTTTACTTGCTCAAACAGTAATTCAACTTCTTTACAGAAGTCCTATATTCATAAAATTAAAGGTGTTTCTTTAGATGTTGGCAGTGTTATTAGTGCATCGTTTGCAGATGATTTGCTATATAAATATAATTGGGATGGAAGGTGGGGAAAACTTCCGTTGTCAAATCTCACGCTGCTAAATAAAATTGTAAGAGGTATGTACAGACATTAAATAATTTTAGTCTTTGAATATTTAACATTTCTGTCTTTTTTTTTACTTCATATTTTAGATGTTTTTCAGAACCTAGGAGCCGGGGAGTATGAAAAAAGTATAAGAAAAGCGGTTGAACGTGCCCACCATAGGGTAAAGCAACAAAAATACATAAAAGAAAAAGGGGTTAATAAATAAAATGACGACAATTTTTTTAATTTAAACTAAAATAATCAATCTAAAAGAGAAAAAAAATCAAAAAATAAGCGTGACCAATAAATTGGTAAAAGTTTAGCTTTATTTTTAACACTTTTTATTGACTGAACTTTATTTGTAAGAAGGTGCTTGTTTAATGTAATTAAGAAACTGTTGAATGATGTTTGATCCAGCAAACGTTTTCGAATGCAAACAAAACATAATTAATTTAAAAAATTTAGTTAAAAAAAAAAAAATATTTATTTATTTAAGTTATTTTGGAAACCAAAAAAATATTGAATTTTATTTTAAATAAAGACAAAAATTTGTATGAGAATTGAATGAGATGTTTTATTTTAATAGTGTTTTATTAAAACTAAAAAATACGTCAACAGTGACGAATATATAAATCAGTACTGACTAGTCGGCTGTGGCCGGTATATGCGTCAGTACTGACCAGTGCTGTTTGAGCACTCAATAATCTTGAGCAACCTACATATAGTTGTCGATATGAAAAGCAATGAATGGGCGCCTAAATATATTCCAGCCAATGGACCATACGCATTCCGAAAAAGTACAAAAAGTACCAATTTGATCCATTTTTTACCCCTTAAAAAGTGCCGTATATTTTGTACTTTTTATACCAAATGCAACGAAGTACTAAAAGTACGAGCTTTGACTCATTTTATTCCCCCAGAAAGTACTCTGTACGTTAATTTAGGTTATGTTTTATATGAATACCAAATTTTTCGAAGAGATAAAAAGTAACAGTTTTATCCCAATTTTATCCATTAAAAAATACCGTATATTTTGATCTCGACCATATGCAATCTGTATACCAAATTTATCCAAAAGAGAAAAAGTATCAAAAGTAAAACATTTTTCGTTTTAACCTCTTAAAATATACCTAACTTAAATCTGGACAATATCTCTAGCCAAATTTTTTGAAAATAAGAAAGTACCAAAACTAAAAGAGAAAAAGTGTTAAAAGTTGCCAAAAAAAGAAGCAACATTTCTTAAAAATATATATACAAGGTAGATCAAAAAAGACCTACCCCCACCCATGTTTTATTTTGTAACTAGCTTTTACCCGTGACGTCGTTCACTTTAAGATTTAAAGAAATGGGGTTATCCAGTAAAATATTTACAGAAAATTTATTTTGTTTTCTACGTCATTACTTATTTTATGTTAAAATATGTCTATAAACAACATTTTAAGATTTGTTATATTCCGCTAATATAATGGGTGATTTTTTAGCTATTATCTTTTTGGCAGCACTGGTTTAAACAGCTGACGCACGTTTCGTGTTTTGTTTCACTGTCAAACATCTTCAGTTTGGTCTATAATTTAACCATGAATCGTCTTACAAACGAACAACGCTTGCAAATTATTGAATTTTATTATCAAAATGCGTGCTCTGTTAAGAAAATTCATCGCGCGCTTCTTGTGTTCAGCGACGAAGCTCATTTTTGGCTCAATGGGTAAGTTAATAAGCCGAATTGTCGATTTTGGAGTGAAGATCAGCCAGAAGCATTGCAAGAGCTATTTATGCATCGAGAAAAAGTCACAGTTTGGTGCGGTTTATGGGCTGGTGGCATCATTGGACCGTTCCAAGATGATGCGAATCGTAACGTAACTGTGAATGGTGAGCGCTACCGTGAGATGATATCCAACTTTTTTTTGCCCAAAATGCAAGAGCTTGTTGACTTGCACGACATGTGGTTTCAACAAGACGGTGCCACATGCCACACAGCACGCTTAACAATGGACTTATTGAGAGGCGAGTTCGGTGAACATTTTATTTCACGTTCGGGACCGGTCAATTGGCCGCCTAGATCGTGCGATTTAACGTCTTTAGACTATTTTTTGTGCGGCTACGTTAAAGCTCATGTCTATACACACATGCCCGCTTCAATTGACGCATTGGAAGAAAACATTGAAGCATTTATTCGTGAGATACCGGCCGAAATGTTGGAAACAGAATGCCAACATTGGACTAAGCGGATGGACCATTTGAGGCGCAATCACGGTCAACATTTGCATGAAATAATCTTCAAACATTTAATTATATGGACCGTACTATCGATTCAAATAAAGATTTCATGCATTTTTCTGAATTTTATGAGTTTTTTTTACAACTTTCCTATAGCTCCCCTACAAGAAATGGATGACCGAAACTAATACACACGCACTATTTTTGTTTGTTTTTATTGTTACAAGTGGCGTTGCCACTCGTGTGCGTTTGTATACCAAATTAGGAATATTTTGCAAAGCCCAAATTTTATTAATCTTTTCTTCTTATTTTTATATATACTTAATAATATGTTGAATATATCTGTTAATACGTTTCATAAATTTTAATAATTATAAGAATTTAGCTAAATTTGTATTAATTATTTAAAAAAAAAGTGGTGGAATTTTGGGAATTGCTGTTGTTAAAAACATTTTAGGAAGAAATGTTTGCTAGTGGCAACGCTAATTACTCCAGGAATGAAATGCGTATGTAAGAGTGAAACAACGAATGTATGTTAGACAGTTTCATTTTTGAATGGAATGTGTAAAATATGTAAAAAATTCAAGATTAATTTTAAAAGCGAAAGGAATTTTATGAAATTGTGACGTGCGCCCATTATATTATTTAAAATAAATATAAAAAAGAGTGAAATAAAAATTGACAGTGACAATAAAGAGTGATAAAAAATAATATTTGCCTTGACAGAAAGCAAGAATTGAGTGACAATAAAAATAACACAAATACCTATTAAAATATAAAAAAGTGACAATAAGATAGAAAATACCTATTAAGAAATTAAATTAAATAATAAAAGTATACTTTTTGTGATAAAAGATAACTATGAAAAAAAGACGTTTGCAAAATTGTCTATCATTGGAAAAAAAGACATTTGAGTCCAAAATTAAAATGTATAGAAGGTTAATAGAAAACGAAGATAGTGCACGAAGTGAAAGATCTAATATACAACCTGTTCCATCAATAAGCTAAAATTCTAATGGAGTGTAAAGTAGGCATAAAAAAAGCCCAAGAGTACCTCAGCCGCATGACAGGAGAGACTTCTGATCAAGGGCTTGATGAGACCGCCAGCATGCTCCCCTTGCGGACCACAACAGCAGTGCAAGAAATAGAGGAGAAGCTAGACTCCGATTACGCTCAGGCCATGGTAACAATCACAATATTTTATATATTTTACTTGCTCAAACAGTAATTCAACTTCTTTACAGAAGTCCTATATTCATAAAATTAAAGGTGTTTCTTTAGATGTTGGCAGTGTTATTAGTGCATCGTTTGCAGATGATTTGCTATATAAATATAATTGGGATGGAAGGTGGGGAAAACTTCCGTTGTCAAATCTCACGCTGCTAAATAAAATTGTAAGAGGTATGTACAGACATTAAATAATTTTAGTCTTTGAATATTTAACATTTCTGTCTTTTTTTTTACTTCATATTTTAGATGTTTTTCAGAACCTAGGAGCCGGGGAGTATGAAAAAAGTATAAGAAAAGCGGTTGAACATGCCCACCATAGGGTAAAGCAACAAAAATACATAAAAGAAAAAGGGGTTAATAAATAAAATGACGACAATTTTTTTAATTTAAACTAAAATAATCAATCTAAAAGAGAAAAAAAATCAAAAAATAAGCGTGACCAATAAATTGGTAAAAGTTTAGCTTTATTTTTAACACTTTTTATTGACTGAACTTTATTTGTAAGAAGGTGCTTGTTTAATGTAATTAAGAAACTGTTGAATGATGTTTGATCCAGCAAACGTTTTCGAATGCAAACAAAACATAATTAATTTAAAAAATTTAGTTAAAAAAAAAAAAATATTTATTTATTTAAGTTATTTTGGAAACCAAAAAAATATTGAATTTTATTTTAAATAAAGACAAAAATTTGTATGAGAATTGAATGAGATGTTTTATTTTAATAGTGTTTTATTAAAACTAAAAAATACGTCAACAGTGACGAATATATGAATCAGTACTGACTAGTCAGCTGTGGCAGGTATATGCGTCAGTACTGACCAGTCAGTACTGACTGGTCAGCTGTGTCCGGTATATGCATCAGTACTGACTAGTCAGCTGTGTCCGGTTTTTGAGCACTCAATAATCTTGAGCAACCTACATATAGTTGTCGATATGAAAAGCAATGAATGGGCGCCTAAATATATTCCAGCCAATGGACCATACGCATTCCGAAAAAGTACAAAAAGTACCAATTTGATCCATTTTTTACCCCTTAAAAAGTGCCGTATATTTTGTACTTTTTATACCAAATGCAACGAAGTACTAAAAGTACGAGCTTTGACTCATTTTATTCCCCCAGAAAGTACTCTGTACGTTAATTTAGGTTATGTTTTATATGAATACCAAATTTTTCGAAGAGATAAAAAGTAACAGTTTTATCCCAATTTTATCCATTAAAAAATACCGTATATTTTGATCTCGACCATATGCAATCTGTATACCAAATTTATCCAAAAGAGAAAAAGTATCAAAAGTAAAACATTTTTCGTTTTAACCTCTTAAAATATACCCCACTTAAATCTGGACAATATCTCTAGCCAAATTTTTTGAAAATAAGAAAGTACCAAAACTAAAAGAGAAAAAGTGTTAAAAGTTGCCAAAAAAAGAAGCAACATTTCTTAAAAATATATATACAAGGTAGATCAAAAAAGACCTACCCCCACCCATGTTTTATTTTGTAACTAGCTTTTACCCGTGACGTCGTTCACTTTAAGATTTAAAGAAATGGGGTTATCCAGTAAAATATTTACAGAAAATTTAATTTGTTTTCTACGTCATTACTTATTTTATGTTAAAATATGTCTATAAACAACATTTTAAGATTTGTTATATTCCGCAAATATAATGGGTGATTTTTTAGCTATTATCTTTTTGGCAGCACTGGTTTAAACAGCTGACGCACGTTTCGTGTTTTGTTTCACTGTCAAACATCTTCAGTTGGGTCTATAATTTAACCATGAATCGTCTTACAAACGAACAACGCTTGCAAATTATTGAATTTTATTATCAAAATGCGTGCTCTGTTAAGAAAATTCATCGCGCGAGTTACAGAAACAACTGCAACCACAACAACAACAACAACAACAGACTCACCAATAAAGCCACCCAGATTAAATAGCTGCA
Organism: Pollenia angustigena; assembly: GCA_930367215.1. Taxonomy (NCBI): domain Eukaryota; kingdom Metazoa; phylum Arthropoda; class Insecta; order Diptera; family Polleniidae; genus Pollenia; species Pollenia angustigena. The sequence goes on from OV884056.1 coordinate 185,429,927, forward strand.
TCAGCATACATTAAACATTCAAAAGAAATAAAACTAAACCATTACAAATTTTATTGATCAGCAAATAAATGTTAACAAGTAATAAATTTCCAAAGAAATTAAGTTAATAAGCATTATTGTGAAATTATTGAAATAAGAAGTTATTGAACTTTAAAATAAAACTAAACTATTACAAACATTATTAATCAGCAAATAAATTTTAACAAGTAATAAATTTCCAAATAAATAAAATAAGAAATTATTGAACTGTAGTTGTGTAAGCACTTTTGTATTTAGAAAGTAAGTTTCATTTTAAACAAAAAGAATAAATAAAATGATTATTATTTTGAAAGTGAAAGAAAGAAGTTGTGTTTTTTTTCGAAGTGCAATTAGACTTTCACTTAACTGGCGCAGTCGGGTAGTTCCAGCAGTTCCTGTACAAATTAAAAGTTAAAAGCGAAGGATTATCGCTATCAACACTATAATAAATTGTGCAAGGATCAACATTGCGAAGGATTATCGCAACAAATTGGAACAGGACCATTACCACTACGAAGGATTATCGTAAAGGAAAAATTTTGTTAACAGCCCATAACCTACAATGCAGGTTGCAATTATTTTTGCGTAAGTCAAAATCGAATATTGAATAAATAAAATAGATAAACGAAATAAAAATAATAAAAAGGATACAAATTAAAATATACAAATTGTGAAATAAGTAACAGTAGATTGTAAGAAGAAAAGTAATAATAATTAAGTGTGATTAAAATAAATATTTCGATATACATATATAAAATAAATACCTTTTTTTTTTAAAAAAAAAAAAAGAAAAAAGATTATTTGTTTTATAATACGAATCAAACGAATTTATATGTTTTTAAAGACCAGCGATTCTTAAGAGACCCTCCTGTAATCTTTCTAAACATATTCTTTTGTTCATATGCACAGATTCCGTCCTTACATTATAAAAACCCTTACACCTATTCCGGAAAGTGATACAAGTGTAGACGAAAATAGTGAAAATAATATTATAATGAATTCCACTAACGATGCAACCTCGACAGTTAGGAATGTTCTGGAAACTTTAAGAATCCCAGACGCTGTCAAGGATCTTCCCAAATTTGACGGTAACCCCAGATTATTATACGATTTTATAAACAACGTGGAGGAAATACTTTCAGTGTTGTCGCCTATCGATGGTACCCCTTTTGCCAAAGTAATTTTAAGAGCTATTCGTAACAAAGTCGAAGGAGAGGCAAACGAAATACTAAATATGTACAGCACAAGTTTGAGCTGGCAAGATATTAAAGATAATTTAATTTTGCACTACTCCGACAAACGTAACGAAACCTCATTGATCAGGGACTTGCATCTTTTAAAACAAAATAACAGAACTTTAGAAGAATTTTATAGTGCAGTAGTAGAAATTCAGGCTACAATAAATAACCACTTAATGATTCATGAGGTAGATTCCAATATAATCACCGCTAAAAGAGAATTGTTTGCGAAAATGTGCCTCAACACATTCTTGTCCGGGTTAAGAGAACCTTTAGGATCATCAATTAGGGCTATGAAACCAGAATCATTGGCAACAGCCTTTTCATATTGTTTGTCGGAACAAAATATGTTTTACATTAGACAAGAAAACAGAAACTTAGTAAGAAAACAAGAAACTCAAAAGAATTACATTCCACAAAATTTATCCCCTCATTATCAAAAACCATTTATCCCAAGAGGACAATTCACAAATAATCATAGACCACTGCAGTACATGAATTATAACCCTAACGCAAATATTAATAGACCACAATATTTTAATCAACCTACACAGTTCAATAATCCACAATATTCAAGACCAATAAACAATCAAGTGTACCTCAGACCTCAGTTTCCACATAATTTTAACACACAAACACCAAGACAAACTCACACACTCCCAAACAACCAAACCCAATTTAATTACATAAAACAACCTCAAACAAATCCCACTATAAATTATCAGACACCAGAACCAATGGACACTAGCTCAGGTTACACACACCTCAGGAACACAAGCGGACAAACACGAAGATTCCCAAGAGAATTGCATCACATTGATCACATCCCCGAAAACACTTTTACCGAAGACTATAACATCCCCAACTATTTACCAAACATGGACAGTTACAACGAAATAGAAGAACCTGAAAATTTTCAATCCAATGCCTCCATGAATCAAAGGGATACCTAGATATTAACAAACACGGCACTTATCTCCCTTACATAAATATTTCGTCCCCATTCGGACGTCCACTTCGATTCTTAATAGACACAGGTGCATCCGCATCATTTATTAATCCGGAATACACCAAACAATTAAAGACAGAGAAATGCACACCAATAACGATAATGACAGTTCTGAACAAACATCAACTTAATTTAAAAGTAAACGTCCCCTCTTTTGTAGAATTTCAGGAAAACAAAAATTTCGAATTTTTTATATTTAAATTTCACAATTACTTTGATGGTCTTATCGGATTAGATATTCTCAGTGAACTAAACGCAAAAATCGACCTTGAAGACAAACAATTAATAACAAGAAACACGGTTATTCCGTTGCTTTTCAAACCCAATTTAACTTCAGGAAAATTCCTAATAACTCCGAGAACAAAAGCTATTATTAAAGTGCCTGTTGACATCGAAAATGGTAATTTCTTTATTCCCACTATCCTCATTCAACCAGAAGTTACAATCTCTACTGGAATATACAACGCGGAAAACTGGTACAGCATTGTAGAAGTTAACAACATGTCTAATACGGACAAAGTTATTTTAATCGAAGATCCAATAAAAGTACAACCACTTACTAATTCGTACTGTATAGAATTTAATAATATTAACGCAAAATATTCTTCTGATTACGATTTTAACTTAATAGAAAATCTTAGAGTGAATCATTTAAATTCGGAAGAAAAGAAAATTATAACAAAGTTATGTAAAGAATTTGAGGACATTTTCTTTCAAGAAAATCAAACTCTTACATTCACTAATAAAATTAAACATAGTTTAGTCACAAAAGATGACATTCCTGTTTACACAAAATCTTACAGATATCCACACGTCCACAAAGCGGAAGTGAAAAAGCAAATTTCAGATATGTTAAACCAAGGTATCATAAGAGAAAGCTATTCACCCTGGAGCGCACCAGTTTGGATAGTTCCCAAAAAATTAGATGCTAGTGGAAAACGTAAATGGCGTCTAGTAATTGACTATAGGAAATTAAACGAGAAGACAATATCGGACAGATACCCAATACCAAATATCAACGAGATTCTGGACAAATTAGGGAAGAGTATGTACTTTACTACATTAGACTTAGCGAGTGGTTTTCACCAAATAGAGATGAACCCAAAAGATATACCCAAAACTGCCTTCACAGTAGAAGGAGGCCACTACGAATTCGTTAGAATGCCATTTGGCCTTAAAAACGCACCATCAACGTTTCAGAGGGTAATGGATTATATTCTTAAAGACTTAATTGGAACAGTGTGTTTAGTATACTTGGATGACATCATTGTCTATTCAACTTCACTTCAAGAACATGCCGAAAATTTGAAAAAAGTTTTCGAAGCTCTAAGGGAAGCCAACTTCAAAGTGCAGCTAGAAAAGTCAGAATTCTTACACAAGGAATGTGCATTTTTAGGTCATATCGTGACCACTGAAGGGGTAAAACCCAACCCTGATAAAATATCAGCTATTCAAAATTTTCCAATTCCCACTAATCAGAAGGAAATTAAGTCATTTCTGGGCTTACTAGGCTATTATCGTAAATTTATAAAAGATTTTGCCAAAATAACAAAACCATTCACAGCATGTCTTAAGAAGGATAAAACTGTTATAGTTGACGACAAATATAAAACAACTTTTGAAATTTGTAAGAGCCTCCTTACTAATGACCCAATCTTACAGTATCCAGATTTTTCTAAGCCTTTCAACCTTACAACAGACGCAAGTAATTTTGCGATAGGAGCCATTCTGTCACAAGGTCCCATAGGAAACGATAAACCAATTTGCTACGCAAGTCGCACACTAACATCATCAGAAATCAATTATTCAACAATAGAGAAAGAGCTGCTAGCCATAGTATGGGCTACCAAATATTTTCGACCATATTTATTCGGTCACCGGTTCAGAATCTTAACGGATCATAAGCCCTTAACATGGATTATGAGTCTCAAAGAACCAAACTCAAAACTTATCCGTTGGCGACTAAAATTAGAAGAATTTGACTACGAAATAATTTACAAAAAAGGAAAATTAAACACTAACGCAGACGCACTTAGCCGTATAAAAACCGACCCTCCATGTAATCAAAACATAAATACATTCGATACAGTATCTATTCAAGGCACTTCAGGAAGTACTATTCACTCAGCAGAGGAGAACAACGATGATGGTATACCTATTTCAGAAAAACCAATTAACGACTTTAATTTACAAGCTCTTTTTAAGAAAGGAAACTCTAATTCCCATATGAAACTCGAAACTATATTCAAAAACAAACATAGGAAAACTTTTACATACCCTCATTACACAGAAGAAATTATAACAGAAATTCTAAAAAATCACCTTGCTCCTAATAAAACTACCGCAATATTTACTGAAGACGAAATTTTTTATTTGATCCAAAACGTATATGCAAAACATTTTGCCCAAAGCAAGATTTTTCGGTTAGTAAGATGCACTGACTTAGTACAGGATGTAAAAGAAAATGACAGTCAGGACAAATTAATTCAGGACTATCATGAAAACAGCAATCATAGAGGTATACAGGAAACATTAGACCATTTAAAACGTGAATATTATTTTCCATACATGAAGTCAAAAATAACGCAAACAATAAATAATTGTGATGCATGCCAAAGACTCAAGTACGACAGGAACCCTCCCAAAATTAAGTTCGAGAAACCGCCAACACCCACTAAACCACTAGACATAATCCACATAGACATTTACACAATCAACGCTAAAAACATTCTTACAATTATAGATAAATTCTCTAAATTCGCTGCCGCATATACTTTAACAGCGAGAAATAGTCTTTGTGTAATTAAATCTTTAAAACATTTTCTGAGTATGCATGGCATACCCAACAAAATTGTTTGTGACCAAGGCACCGAATTTAATTCAAACATATTTAAAGATTTTTGTAAGCAATACCAAATTAGTTTACATTTCACTTCATTTCAACAATCAAACAGTAATGCACCTGTTGAAAGACTTCACTCAACATTAACAGAAATATACAGGTTAATAACAGAAAAAATTAAAAACAAAAAATTAGAAATGCATCATAACGATATATTAAATGAAACTCTAATAACATACAATAACGCGATTCACTCTTCTACAAAACTAACACCTTTCGAACTTTTTTTTGGTAGAACACACAAATTCGATCGTGAGATCACATATAATAACGAACACGAATACCTTTCCAAAATTAATCAATTTCAAACTCAATTATATGACTGCATCAAAAATAAACTGCAAACTGACACGGACAAACGCATAGAAAAACTTAACGTAAATAGGCAAGACCCAATAAATTACGACGAAAATGACAATATTTACAGGAAAGAATGTAGAAGAAATAAATTAACACCAAGATTTTCTAAGCACAAAGTACAGAAAAACAACAAAGTAACATTACTAACTACACAAGACAAAAAATTACACAAATCAAAGATTAGGAAAAGAAAATATTGAAAGAAAAAAAAAAGAAAGAAAAAAAAAAAAAAAAAAAAAAAAAAAAAACATCTAAAAGTTTACATATGTATGCCATTTCAGATTAATAGCCATTGTGCACTCACAAACACTGAAAATACAGAATCTGACCGATACTCATGGGTTATTACGAATTAAACTAGGAACAGCCAGGACAATAACAGATTACACTAACCTCATACATATTATAAAACTCGAACCATATAATAATAACATCATGAAGATTGAGGTATCACTAAAACATTTCACACCCTCACATTATAACAAAGGTTCTCTGGGAACCACGAAACACAAGTTAACGGACCTCAAAAACAAATTAAATTCAATAACGCCCAAATACCGCAACAAAAGAGGATTATTTAATGGTATTGGCTCAGCAGTAAAATTCATTACAGGAAATATGGATAGCAATGATGCTTCTCGTATTAACGATTTAATATTTAACTTGACATCGAAGCAACAGATTGAAACCAATAACCAAAGTATACTTAACAATAAAATTATTGAAAGAATGGAAAATATTACCAATTATATAAATAGAGAGCAAGATATTATAGTACGGTCGTTACAATACTCACAAAATAGTATTTTGTCAAATTATAGGCTTATCAATGATATTCAATACCTTAACCAAATTAATTATCATATCGATTTATTGGCAAATCACATTTCAAGTATTTCCGAAGCAATGACCCTATCCAAACTTGGGATCGTACCAAAAATGATCTTAAACACGGACGAACTAAAAGACATCGAAAATAATCTGGGAGATCAATCTGTCAAAGTCAGTACCATAGAACACTTGTATGAACTTTTGGAATTACAAGCCTACTATAATGATACAAATATTATCTTTAATATTCTTATACCTCACATACCTCATGATCAGTACACAATTTCACACACAATCCCCATACCCATTAACAAAACAAAAGAAATAATAACGAAACCTTATATAATATATAACAATGATAAAATTCAATATTTCGATGAGATATGCAAAAAGATTGAAAACCTGTATTACTGCAAAGAAAGCTTACAACAAGAAACAATAGAAAAATGTTCATGCTTTGGGAAAATCATACGAAACTTGGAAGCCAAGTGTAAACTTAACGATATTGGCCAGATAACTAGAGTCTCACAATTCGAACAAGGACTTTTATTAACAACCAATTTACCACCAACGAAAATAAAGGCGTCATGCGACCCGAAAGAATATGTCATTGAAGGAAACCTTTTAATACATTTTCAAAACTGTAACCTTATCATAAATGAGATAACATATCAAGATAGTTCAAACATACATTGGGACGATTTTATTCTAAACCCACCGACACAAGCAAACATAAAACCTTTATCGACAATTGAAAGCTTGAGCATACCCAAACTTAAAGAGTACCATTTAAAAAATAAACTAGCCATTAAATCCTTAGCAAACAATACCGAATTACACAGATACATAAACTATGGTCTCATAACTACAATAATTAGTGTAACAATTATCATTCTAATAACCAACAGAAAAATAAAATATGGTGTACAAGAACTCCCTACCACGTATATAGTCGCTCCTGACCAGCAATACTTTTGGCCATCGCTCCACTCTAAGGGGGGAGGAGTTACAGAAACAACTGCAACCACAACAACAACAACAGACTCACCAATAAAGCCACCCAGATTAAATAGCTGCATCAGCATACATTAAACATTCAAAAGAAATAAAACTAAACCATTACAAATTTTATTGATCAGCAAATAAATGTTAACAAGTAATAAATTTCCAAAGAAATTAAGTTAATAAGCATTATTGTGAAATTATTGAAATAAGAAGTTATTGAACTTTAAAATAAAACTAAACTATTACAAACATTATTAATCAGCAAATAAATTTTAACAAGTAATAAATTTCCAAATAAATAAAATAAGAAATTATTGAACTGTAGTTGTGTAAGCACTTTTGTATTTAGAAAGTAAGTTTCATTTTAAACAAAAAGAATAAATAAAATGATTATTATTTTGAAAGTGAAAGAAAGAAGTTGTGTTTTTTTTCGAAGTGCAATTAGACTTTCACTTAACTCGCGCTTCTTGTGTTCAGCGACGAAGCTCATTTTTGGCTCAATGGGTAAGTTAATAAGCCGAATTGTCGATTTTGGAGTGAAGATCAGCCAGAAGCATTGCAAGAGCTATTTATGCATCGAGAAAAAGTCACAGTTTGGTGCGGTTTATGGGCTGGTGGCATCATTGGACCGTTCCAAGATGATGCGAATCGTAACGTAACTGTGAATGGTGAGCGCTACCGTGAGATGATATCCAACTTTTTTTTGCCCAAAATGCAAGAGTTTGTTGACCTGCACGACATGTGGTTTCAACAAGACGGTGCCACATGCCACACAGAACGCTTAACAATGGACTTATTGAGAGGCGAGTTCGGTGAACATTTTATTTCACGTTCGGGACCGGTCAATTGGCCGCCTAGATCGTGCGATTTAACGTCTTTAGACTATTTTTTGTGCGGCTACGTTAAAGCTCATGTCTATACACACATGCCCGCTTCAATTGACGCATTGGAAGAAAACATTGAAGCATTTATTCGTGAGATACCGGCCGAAATGTTGGAAACAGAATGCCAACATTGGACTAAGCGGATGGACCATTTGAGGCGCAATCACGGTCAACATTTGCATGAAATAATCTTCAATCATTTAATTATATGGACCGTACTATCGATTCAAATAAAGATTTCATGCATTTTTCTGAATTTTATGGGTTTTTTTTACAACTTTCCTATAGCTCCCCTACAAGAAATGGATGACCGAAACTAATACACACGCACTATTTTTGTTTGTTTTTATTGTTACAAGTGGCGTTGCCACTCGTGTGCGTTTGTATACCAAATTAGGAATATTTTGCAAAGCCCAAATTTTATTAATCTTTTCTTCTTATTTTTATATATACTTAATAATATGTTGAATATATCTGTTAATACGTTTCATAAATTTTAATAATTATAAGAATTTAGCTAAATTTGTATTAATTATTTAAAAAAAAAGTGGTGGAATTTTGGGAATTGCTGTTGTTAAAAACATTTTAGGAAGAAATGTTTGCTAGTGGCAACGCTAATTACTCCAGGAATGAAATGCGTATGTAAGAGTGAAACAACGAATGTATGTTAGACAGTTTCATTTTTGAATGGAATGTGTAAAATATGTAAAAAATTCAAGATTAATTTTAAAAGCGAAAGGAATTTTATGAAATTGTGACTTGCGCCCATTATATTATTTAAAATAAATATAAAAAAGAGTGAAATAAAAATTGACAGTGACAATAAAGAGTGATAAAAAATAATATTTGCCTTGACAGAAAGCAAGAATTGAGTGACAATAAAAATAACACAAATACCTATTAAAATATAAAAAAGTGACAATAAGATAGAAAATACCTATTAAGAAATTAAATTAAATAATAAAAGTATACTTTTTGTGATAAAAGATAACTATGAAAAAAAGACGTTTGCAAAATTGTCTATCATTGGAAAAAAAGACATTTGAGTCCAAAATTAAAATGTATAGAAGGTTAATAGAAAACGAAGATAGTGCACGAAGTGAAAGATCTAATATACAACCTGTTCCATCAATAAGCTAAAATTCTAATGGAGTGTAAAGTAGGCATAAAAAAAGCCCAAGAGTACCTCAGCCGCATGACAGGAGAGACTTCTGATCAAGGGCTTGATGAGACCGCCAGCATGCTCCCCTTGCGGACCACAACAGCAGTGCAAGAAATAGAGGAGAAGCTAGACTCCGATTACGCTCAGGCCATGGTAACAATCACAATATTTTATATATTTTACTTGCTCAAACAGTAATTCAACTTCTTTACAGAAGTCCTATATTCATAAAATTAAAGGTGTTTCTTTAGATGTTGGCAGTGTTATTAGTGCATCGTTTGCAGATGATTTGCTATATAAATATAATTGGGATGGAAGGTGGGGAAAACTTCCGTTGTCAAATCTCACGCTGCTAAATAAAATTGTAAGAGGTATGTACAGACATTAAATAATTTTAGTCTTTGAATATTTAACATTTCTGTCTTTTTTTTTACTTCATATTTTAGATGTTTTTCAGAACCTAGGGGCCGGGGAGTATGAAAAAAGTATAAGAAAAGCGGTTGAACGTGCCCACCATAGGGTAAAGCAACAAAAATACATAAAAGAAAAAGGGGTTAATAAATAAAATGACGACAATTTTTTTAATTTAAACTAAAATAATCAATCTAAAAGAGAAAAAAAATCAAAAAATAAGCGTGACCAATAAATTGGTAAAAGTTTAGCTTTATTTTTAACACTTTTTATTGACTGAACTTTATTTGTAAGAAGGTGCTTGTTTAATGTAATTAAGAAACTGTTGAATGATGTTTGATCCAGCAAACGTTTTCGAATGCAAACAAAACATAATTAATTTAAAAAATTTAGTTAAAAAAAAAAAATATTTATTTATTTAAGTTATTTTGGAAACCAAAAAAATATTGAATTTTATTTTAAATAAAGACAAAAATTTGTATGAGAATTGAATGAGATGTTTTATTTTAATAGTGTTTTATTAAAACTAAAAAATACGTCAACAGTGACGAATATATGAATCAGTACTGACTAGTCAGCTGTGGCCGGTATATGCGTCAGTACTGACCAGTGCTGTTTGAGCACTCAATAATCTTGAGCAACCTACATATAGTTGTCGATATGAAAAGCAATGAATGGGCGCCTAAATATATTCCAGCCAATGGACCATACGCATTCCGAAAAAGTACAAAAAGTACCAATTTGATCCATTTTTTTACCCCTTAAAAAGTGCCGTATATTTTGTACTTTTTATACCAAATGCAACGAAGTACTAAAAGTACGAGCTTTGACTCATTTTATTCCCCCAGAAAGTACTCTGTACGTTAATTTAGGTTAGGTAGGTAGGTAGGTAGAAAGGCCGGTGTGAAGTTTCCTTCACACCTTCACCCAGAGACCAATATGGTCCATTGTGACGCCTTAATTAGAGATAGCCAAGAAGGCATAAGTAGGTGAAATAAGCAGCAGAAGCATAGACAGATCCGAAAGATGGGTAGAAAAGAAAGGAAGGAAAAGAAGGTAAAGGACCAACCCCGAGAGAAATCCCTTAAACCAAATCCGCCCTACGAGCGGTTAGCACCCGGTCTCCCCTCGCGCAGCCAGGCCATCCCCATTACGAATCCTATCAGATTCTCGAGTCCGCAACCCGAGACATCCCCTAATTCGCCCAGGAATCTACTGCCCAGCCACCTCAACCTGCTACCCTGCAGCCTGGGACAGTGGCACAGAAGGTGCTCAACTGACTCCAACTCCTCAGGGTCCTCGCACAACCTGCATATATCCGACAAGTCGGATCCCATCCTCACCGCCATCCTGCCTATCATACAGTGGCCCGTGATAATTCCTATCATGGTCCTAACGCAGACCCTGCTCCTGCCCAACAGCGACACCGAATCGGACTTCTTAAGCACCGGCCACAGTGTCCGCGATACCCGACAGTCCGTTCGGCTCCCCCAGGCTCGATTGGTCACGCTCGTTATCCATTCCCTAATTCTACTAAAATAGAAGCCCAATGGAGGCCTAACCGCCTCCACACAGTCAGGATCCTCCAACTCTGAGCCCTGTCTTGCCAACTCATCAGCAATCTCGTTGCCGCCTATATCGCAATGACCCGGCACCCAGCATAACCTTAGCAGATACTCCCCTAAGGCTCCCCTCAGAGCCCTCCTACACTCATCAACCAGCTTGGAGTTCACATAACAGCCCCTTACGGCCATAAGAGCCGCCTGGCTGTCCACGTATATAGTGACCTCCGAGCCCCTATCAATGTTGTCCCTCATCAGTTCCACGGCCCTCCAGACCCCCAGAACCTCCGCCTGAAAAACACTGCAGTCGCCAGGAAGCCTATATGACCTTCTTATGTTCAGATCCTCAATGTAGACCCCTGCACCCGTGCCCCTCATCTTTGAGCCATCAGTGAAAATAGCAAATCCACCAAATAATCTGCTCCTGCCCGACCAGCTCTCCCTAGAGGGCATTATTACCTCTGGCAACCGACCAAAATCCAAACTGGTGCCAACATAATCAGTGGATCCCGGCGGTCCCAGGCAATAGCCACCAGCCTCAATCTCACCCAGGATCCGTGAGTGACCCTGAGTGTCATTCCTCGTAAGTCCTAACTCCCTCAGTCTAAGGATGCTCCTGGCCGCCATTCCCATCACATACTGCTCAATAGGCAGAAGATGTAGAATGACATCCAGGGCAGCCTGAGGAGTACTTCTCATGGCACCTGTCATGCCAATTGAAGCACACCTCTGAGCCTTAGAAAGAAGTTTTCTACGACTTGCCAATCTCAATGATTCCCACCAAACACAGCATCCATACGTAAGAATGGGTCTAACCACCGAAGTGTACAGCCATCCCACCACTGACGGCCGGAGTCCCCAGCTCCTACCTATCGATGATCTGCAAGCATAGTAAGCATTGAGACCCCTTTTGAGTCTCTCTTGAGTATTCCTACCCCATGACAGCTTGCTGTCCAGAAAAACCCCCAGATACTTAGCACTATCAGATAGTCCAAGCTCCACTCCTCCCAGTACCGGCAGTCTAAACTCCTCCACCTTGTACCTCCTAGTGAAAAGAACCAACTCCGTCTTCTCCGGGTTTACTCCCAGTCCCTTGTCACTTGCCCATGCCGCCAGTTCGCCCAGCGCCCCTTGCATGATGTCGCTAATTGTCGGCAGAAACTTGCCCGACACCAATATCACCACATCATCCGCGTAGGCTACGACCTTCTGACCCATTCTGTCAAAACGTCTCAGAACGACATTGACGGCCAAGAGCCACAATAAGGGAGAGAGAACTCCCCCCTGTGGGGTCCCTCTAGTCACCGATTTCCTTAAGCGTTCGTTTCCCCAGTCCGAGTGAATAACTCTGCTGCTTAGCATCATAGTTATCCATTCGACCAAGAACAACGGAACCCTTAGGTCAATCAGTGCCTGTCTTATGGCCTCTATCCTCAAATTGTTAAAGGCGCCCTCTATGTCAAGGAATGCCGCCAGGGTGTATTCCCTGGTTCGCAAACCCCGCTCCACATAACCAACCACATCATGCAACGCACTCTCAACAGATCTACCTTTAAGGTAGGCGTGTTGAGCGCCGCTGACGATGCCGGCGTCAATCTTCGTCCTCAGATGTAGATCAATCAGTCTTTCCAACGTCTTCAAGAGAAAAGACGACAAGCTGATTGGTCTAAAATCCTTGGGTTTAGAGTGACCGGTTCTACCCGCTTTGGGAATAAAAACTACCCTAACCTCCCTCCACCTCCTAGGAATGTACCCGTTCAGCACACATACCCTAAACAGTTCCACCAACAACAGGAGTGACGATTTCCCGATATTCTGTAACATCGCCGGAAATATACCATCTGGCCCCGCCGATTTGTAGGACCCAAAGGTATTTACCGCCCATGTTACCTTATCCAAGGTAATCATATCCCCCACCGTCTCCCTTTCCTCACCGCCTGAGCCCGAACCAGAGAAGGGGTCACCACATACCGCCTGTTCCCCCGACCCAGGATCCACACACCCCGGAAAGTGAGTCTCCATAAGCAGACAGAGAGATTCAGAGCCAGATTCCGTCCATGAGCCGTCCGATCTCTGAATAAATCCAGGGACTACAGGGTCCTTAGATAAAATTCTTCTGAACCTAGACATCTCATTCACGGATTCAACTGACTCGCTAAACTTAATCCACGAGTCCCTTTTCGCCCTTCTAATATCTCCCTTATACCTCCCGTAACTCAACTTGAAGTTACTCCAATCCTCATCCCTGCGCGTATACTTCGCCCTATTGAACAGCCTTCTGACGGTGGACCTTTGAGTTTTCAACTCGTCTGTCCACCATCTTGGCTGTGTACGCCTGCCCGGAAAATTTAACGGACAGGATCGCTCATAGCTACTGGTCAATACCCCCGTGAAGGTGTTTACCAGTTGCTCCACACCGGCCGGAGTCGACCCCCAGTTCCGTGTAACCCTAAGGTTCCGTTGCACTAGTCCCGAAAACGAATCCCAATCCGTCCTTCTCGGATTCCTATATGGACACCTTTTCGACCTCTCAAACATTAGACTAAAGGACAGACGACTATGATCAGAGAAGGAAAAATCCAAAGCCACCCTCCAGTCCTCTACTAATTCCCTACAGTTCGTCAATGTCATATCTATCACTGCCTCTCTATCCCTAGTTCTGAACGTTGGCGTATTCCCCCTGTTACAGATAAAAAGATTGCTGGCAACAATAAAATCAAACATAGACTCACCTCTTTTGTTGATGTCGGCACTACCCCATTGGGAATGGTGTGCATTGGCGTCACATCCTAGTACCAGCCTCGAGCCGCTTCTGCCCGAGTGCTCCACCAACTCTCGCACTTTTTCACCAGGTGGATCGGCAGCTTCATATGGCAAGTATGCCGATGCCAGTGCCAGGACCGTTTTGTCCTTGGCTTCCCCTGTCACAACCGTGAGGTCTCCATTACTGAAAGAATGAGAAATCATAAACTTATGTTCAGTTCTCGCCAGTATACAAGTCCGTACCTTCTCATCAGAGCGGGATACGAACAAGGTATACCCCGTGATCTTTAATCCAACTACCCGGTTTTTGTTAATCCAGGGCTCTTGGATTAAAGCCACGTCCACATTGTTGTCAATGAGGTGGGTTACTAATTCGGTTGAGGCCGCTTCACAGTGGTGCAAGTTTATCTGCACCACTCTCAGCCTCTTAGGGTTTATCATTTTTAGGAAACCTAAATCTGATAGACCCTAACCCGAATATAGCAACCCCTCCCATTGACTTCAGTTTTTTCAGAGATTCCCGGTCTACTGCGAACCTGAAATCTCTTCCTTGGTTATCCTTGCAACCCAGTGAAGCTATCATCTTCCACTGGCCTGTAAAGAGTCCATTGTTCTGATTGGCCAGTAACCCCAGTATGACCTCCACCGGTTTTATAGGTGGAGGAATCCATACAGTGACCACCGGCCTCAATGGCAACTCAGACGCGAGTATGACGTCCAATCTGGCTTCAGGATAAGCGCTGCCACACCTGCCGATTGCAGCCTTTAAAAACTCAAAGGTTTTTTGATTGCCGCAACTGACAGTTTTGACACCTCTTATCCAGTCAGCCCCTTTGAACGATACTTCGTCCGGCCTTCCTTTGACGCTAAAGATTTCGTCGAGTAGTTTGTTTTCTAGCACCTGCCATTTCTCGACACTGATCCTTCCATCGGGATCCATACGATCAATGACAGCTGCTAGAATACCGTCCTTACTTAACGACTCCCTTAGCTTCTTTGACGTAGAGGGTTGTTCCTCTCTGGAACCAGCCCTCTTAGTGATCTCCTTTCGGGGATCCTTCCTTTTGGCCGCTGGGGATTTCTGGTCATCACCAGACCTAACTCTCTTAAAAACCCCCTTTTTGGGGGCCTTAGTAGAGCTCTGTCGGTGATCACCCGATTTCCCTGCAGATGTTGGCTGGCCTTTCTCAGTAATCCCTTTTGTGACCTCCCTTAGTGGGGGGGGGGTCGGAGATTATCAAGACTTTACCAGTCCTCATCGCGCAGCTAGTAGAGGGTGGTACTTCATCAGGCTTGGTTCCCTTATCCGTGACCGTACTGTCTCGGTTTAGAGAACCAGGTGTTGATTCTGCACCCCCCTTCTTACTTCCCGTTCCATTATTGGAGGACTCATCAGCAGGGGTTACTGAGGGTTTCTTGTCCATACTGACATTTGAGCCCTCAGCAGCCCTTGCTGTGTATCCCGCAGGATAGGGAATGCCTAGGATATCACCGACAGATCCGTGGATTCGTTCGAATCTGGCAACGTTCTTCCGGTGCTTCCTCAGCAAGTGCCTATCCCGCCCATCGTGTAGTGAGGAGTCTTTCTTAGCTATCTTTTCTAGAAAGGCTAAGGAGGCCCTTACACCACTCTTGGCTTTTTCAAGACTCGTTCGGCCTTCTGATGCGACCTGTTCTGTCGCATCCTGCCGAACAATGGGTTTTGATCCACCCACTACTCCGCTCCCTATCTCGAGTGTGACCTCAGGAGCCGATGGCCCGGCCCTATGGTCCTGATCATGAGCCGAAATCATTGTTATTTCATGCTCATCATCAGATCCCAGAGCTAGACCATCGAGTCTTTCCGAGACCCCTGTTCGAGACGGGGAACCGACTGGGGGGTCGCTCGTCCCGCTTGTCTCTGTCAGTTCTGTCAATAACTGACCTTCTTGCTCAAGAATATCTCTGTAGATACTCAGCCAATCGGCGTCTGGATCTGACACCGAAACTGCCGAGTTGTCAGAGATATTCCCTGCATCGACTCTTAGAGTCGCGTCCTTGTTTTTTATAGTAAAGTTGTCCAGTTTTTTGGTCCCACGAGTACGCCGTAAAGAAAAGGACCGTCCCGCGCAGTGACGGCTTGCACGGACTAGGCTAAGTTACAACTGACCCTTGCCATCGGCGCCAGAGGGAAGCTGTTCGCGACCAGTTTCTTTAACCACTAACCAGCCATTCAAGTCCTCGGCACTGCTATCAACCACCTTGACCTTAAAAGTGGGGGAAATGGGAAATAAAGGGGGATTGATAGGATCATAGGTAATGGGATAGGGGATGGGAGGATGGATAACCCTTAGTTGTGCTGGCCTTAAAGCAAATACCTTCCAACTTGTCCCGGCTAGAATTTGCCGACTCAAGTTACAAGACATTCACTACAGCCAGCATTTAAGCCACCACATCGCGGCAAGATAGTTATCCATGGTGGTGGTTATGTTTTATATGAATACCAAATTTTTCGAAGAGATAAAAAGTAACAGTTTTATCCCAATTTTATCCATTAAAAAATACCGTATATTTTGATCTCGACCATATGCAATCTGTATACCAAATTTATCCAAAAGAGAAAAAGTATCAAAAGTAAAACATTTTTCGTTTTAACCTCTTAAAATATACCCCACTTAAATCTGGACAATATCTCTAGCCAAATTTTTTGAAAATAAGAAAGTACCAAAACTAAAAGAGAAAAAGTGTTAAAAGTTGCCAAAAAAAGAAGCAACATTTTTTAAAAATATATATACAAGGTAGATCAAAAAAGACCTACCCCCACCCATGTTTTATTTTGTAACTAGCTTTTACCCGTGACGTCGTTCACTTTAAGATTTAAAGAAATGGGGTTATCCAGTAAAATATTTACAGAAAATTTATTTTGTTTTCTACGTCATTACTTATTTTATGTTAAAATATGTCTATAAACAACATTTTAAGATTTGTTATATTCCGCTAATATAATGGGTGATTTTTTAGCTATTATCTTTTTGGCAGCACTGGTTTAAACAGCTGACGCACGTTTCGTGTTTTGTTTCACTGTCAAACATCTTCAGTTTGGTCTATAATTTAACCATGAATCGTCTTACAAACGAACAACGCTTGCAAATTATTGAATTTTATTATCAAAATGCGTGCTCTGTTAAGAAAATTCATCGCGCGCTTCTTGTGTTCAGCGACGAAGCTCATTTTTGGCTCAATGGGTAAGTTAATAAGCCGAATTGTCGATTTTGGAGTGAAGATCAGCCAGAAGCATTGCAAGAGCTATTTATGCATCGAGAAAAAGTCACAGTTTGGTGCGGTTTATGGGCTGGTGGCATCATTGGACCGTTCCAAGATGATGCGAATCGTAACGTAACTGTGAATGGTGAGCGCTACCGTGAGATGATATCCAACTTTTTTTTGCCCAAAATGCAAGAGCTTGTTGACTTGCACGACATGTGGTTTCAACAAGACGGTGCCACATGCCACACAGCACGCTTAACAATGGACTTATTGAGAGGCGAGTTCGGTGAACATTTTATTTCACGTTCGGGACCGGTCAATTGGCCGCCTAGATCGTGCGATTTAACGTCTTTAGACTATTTTTTGTGCGGCTACGTTAAAGCTCATGTCTATACACACATGCCCGCTTCAATTGACGCATTGGAAGAAAACATTGAAGCATTTATTCGTGAGATACCGGCCGAAATGTTGGAAACAGAATGCCAACATTGGACTAAGCGGATGGACCATTTGAGGCGCAATCACGGTCAACATTTGCATGAAATAATCTTCAAACATTTAATTATATGGACCGTACTATCGATTCAAATAAAGATTTCATGCATTTTTCTGAATTTTATGAGTTTTTTTTACAACTTTCCTATAGCTCCCCTACAAGAAATGGATGACCGAAACTAATACACACGCACTATTTTTGTTTGTTTTTATTGTTACAAGTGGCGTTGCCACTCGTGTGCGTTTGTATACCAAATTAGGAATATTTTGCAAAGCCCAAATTTTATTAATCTTTTCTTCTTATTTTTATATATACTTAATAATATGTTGAATATATCTGTTAATACGTTTCATAAATTTTAATAATTATAAGAATTTAGCTAAATTCTTATAATTATTAAAAAAAAAAAGGGGTGGAATTTTGGGAATTGCTGTTGTTAAAAACATTTTAGGAAGAAATGTTTGCTAGTGGCAACGCTAATTACTCCAGGAATGAAATGCGTATGTAAGAGTGAAACAACGAATGTATGTTAGACAGTTTCATTTTTGAATGGAATGTGTAAAATATGTAAAAAATTCAAGATTAATTTTAAAAGCGAAAGGAATTTTATGAAATTGTGACGTGCGCCCATTATATTATTTAAAATAAATATAAAAAAGAGTGAAATAAAAATTGACAGTGACAATAAAGAGTGATAAAAAATAATATTTGCCTTGACAGAAAGCAAGAATTGAGTGACAATAAAAATATCACAAATACCTATTAAAATATAAAAAAGTGACAATAAGATAGAAAATACCTATTAAGAAATTAAATTAAATAATAAAAGTATACTTTTTGTGATAAAAGATAACTATGAAAAAAAGACGTTTGCAAAATTGTCTATCATTGGAAAAAAAGACATTTGAGTCCAAAATTAAAATGTATAGAAGGTTAATAGAAAACGAAGATAGTGCACGAAGTGAAAGATCTAATATACAACCTGTTCCATCAATAAGCTAAAATTCTAATGGAGTGTAAAGTAGGCATAAAAAAAGCCCAAGAGTACCTCAGCCGCATGACAGGAGAGACTTCTGATCAAGGGCTTGATGAGACCGCCAGCATGCTCCCCTTGCGGACCACAACAGCAGTGCAAGAAATAGAGGAGAAGCTAGACTCCGATTACGCTCAGGCCATGGTAACAATCACAATATTTTATATATTTTACTTGCTCAAACAGTAATTCAACTTCTTTACAGAAGTCCTATATTCATAAAATTAAAGGTGTTTCTTTAGATGTTGGCAGTGTTATTAGTGCATCGTTTGCAGATGATTTGCTATATAAATATAATTGGGATGGAAGGTGGGGAAAACTTCCGTTGTCAAATCTCACGCTGCTAAATAAAATTGTAAGAGGTATGTACAGACATTAAATAATTTTAGTCTTTGAATATTTAACATTTCTGTCTTTTTTTTTACTTCATATTTTAGATGTTTTTCAGAACCTAGGAGCCGGGGAGTATGAAAAAAGTATAAGAAAAGCGGTTGAACATGCCCACCATAGGGTAAAGCAACAAAAATACATAAAAGAAAAAGGGGTTAATAAATAAAATGACGACAATTTTTTTAATTTAAACTAAAATAATCAATCTAAAAGAGAAAAAAAATCAAAAAATAAGCGTGACCAATAAATTGGTAAAAGTTTAGCTTTATTTTTAACACTTTTTATTGACTGAACTTTATTTGTAAGAAGGTGCTTGTTTAATGTAATTAAGAAACTGTTGAATGATGTTTGATCCAGCAAACGTTTTCGAATGCAAACAAAACATAATTAATTTAAAAAATTTAGTTAAAAAAAAAAAATATTTATTTATTTAAGTTATTTTGGAAACCAAAAAAATATTGAATTTTATTTTAAATAAAGACAAAAATTTGTATGAGAATTGAATGAGATGTTTTATTTTAATAGTGTTTTATTAAAACTAAAAAATACGTCAACAGTGACGAATATATGAATCAGTACTGACTAGTCAGCTGTGGCAGGTATATGCGTCAGTACTGACCAGTCAGTACTGACTGGTCAGCTGTGTCCGGTATATGCATCAGTACTGACTAGTCAGCTGTGTCCGGTTTTTGAGCACTCAATAATCTTGAGCAACCTACATATAGTTGTCGATATGAAAAGCAATGAATGGGCGCCTAAATATATTCCAGCCAATGGACCATACGCATTCCGAAAAAGTACAAAAAGTACCAATTTAATCCATTTTTTACCCCTTAAAAAGTGCCGTATATTTTGTACTTTTTATACCAAATGCAACGAAGTACTAAAAGTACGAGCTTTGACTCATTTTATTCCCCCAGAAGTACTCTGTACGTTAATTTAGGTTATGTTTTATATGAATACCAAATTTTTCGAAGAGATAAAAAGTAACAGTTTTATCCCAATTTTATCCATTAAAAAATACCGTATATTTTGATCTCGACCATATGCAATCTGTATACCAAATTTATCCAAAAGAGAAAAAGTATCAAAAGTAAAACATTTTTCGTTTTAACCTCTTAAAATATACCCCACTTAAATCTGGACAATATCTCTAGCCAAATTTTTTGAAAATAAGAAAGTACCAAAACTAAAAGAGAAAAAGTGTTAAAAGTTGCCAAAAAAAGAAGCAACATTTCTTAAAAATATATATACAAGGTAGATCAAAAAAGACCTACCCCCACCCATGTTTTATTTTGTAACTAGCTTTTACCCGTGACGTCGTTCACTTTAAGATTTAAAGAAATGGGGTTATCCAGTAAAATATTTACAGAAAATTTAATTTGTTTTCTACGTCATTACTTATTTTATGTTAAAATATGTCTATAAACAACATTTTAAGATTTGTTATATTCCGCTAATATAATGGGTGATTTTTTAGCTATTATCTTTTTGGCAGCACTGGTTTAAACAGCTGACGCACGTTTCGTGTTTTGTTTCACTGTCAAACATCTTCAGTTGGGTCTATAATTTAACCATGAATCGTCTTACAAACGAACAACGCTTGCAAATTATTGAATTTTATTATCAAAATGCGTGCTCTGTTAAGAAAATTCATCGCGCGCTTCTTGTGTTCAGCGACGAAGCTCATTTTTGGCTCAATGGGTAAGTTAATAAGCCGAATTGTCGATTTTGGAGTGAAGATCAGCCAGAAGCATTGCAAGAGCTATTTATGCATCGAGAAAAAGTCACAGTTTGGTGCGGTTTATGGGCTGGTGGCATCATTGGACCGTTCCAAGATGATGCGAATCGTAACGTAACTGTGAATGGTGAGCGCTACCGTGAGATGATATCCAACTTTTTTTT
This sequence comes from Pollenia angustigena, assembly GCA_930367215.1. Classification (NCBI taxonomy): domain Eukaryota; kingdom Metazoa; phylum Arthropoda; class Insecta; order Diptera; family Polleniidae; genus Pollenia; species Pollenia angustigena. Next base: position 185,451,142 of record OV884056.1, read on the forward strand.
GCCCAAAATGCAAGAGTTTGTTGACCTGCACGACATGTGGTTTCAACAAGACGGTGCCACATGCCACACAGAACGCTTAACAATGGACTTATTGAGAGGCGAGTTCGGTGAACATTTTATTTCACGTTCGGGACCGGTCAATTGGCCGCCTAGATCGTGCGATTTAACGTCTTTAGACTATTTTTTGTGCGGCTACGTTAAAGCTCATGTCTATACACACATGCCCGCTTCAATTGACGCATTGGAAGAAAACATTGAAGCATTTATTCGTGAGATACCGGCCGAAATGTTGGAAACAGAATGCCAACATTGGACTAAGCGGATGGACCATTTGAGGCGCAATCACGGTCAACATTTGCATGAAATAATCTTCAAACATTTAATTATATGGACCGTACTATCGATTCAAATAAAGATTTCATGCATTTTTCTGAATTTTATGAGTTTTTTTTACAACTTTCCTATAGCTCCCCTACAAGAAATGGATGACCGAAACTAATACACACGCACTATTTTTGTTTGTTTTTATTGTTACAAGTGGCGTTGCCACTCGTGTGCGTTTGTATACCAAATTAGGAATATTTTGCAAAGCCCAAATTTTATTAATCTTTTCTTCTTATTTTTATATATACTTAATAATATGTTGAATATATCTGTTAATAAGTTTCATAAATTTTAATAATTATAAGAATTTAGCTAAATTTGTATTAATTATTTAAAAAAAAAAGTGGTGGAATTTTGGGAATTGCTGTTGTTAAAAACATTTTAGGAAGAAATGTTTGCTAGTGGCAACGCTAATTACTCCAGGAATGAAATGCGTATGTAAGAGTGAAACAACGAATGTATGTTAGACAGTTTCATTTTTGAATGGAATGTGTAAAATATGTAAAAAATTCAAGATTAATTTTAAAAGCGAAAGGAATTTTATGAAATTGTGACGTGCGCCCATTATATTATTTAAAATAAATATAAAAAAAGTGAAATAAAAATTGACAGTGACAATAAAGAGTGATAAAAAATAATATTTGCCTTGACAGAAAGCAAGAATTGAGTGACAATAAAAATAACACAAATACCTATTAAAATATAAAAAAGTGACAATAAGATAGAAAATACCTATTAAGAAATTAAATTAAATAATAAAAGTATACTTTTTGTGATAAAAGATAACTATGAAAAAAAGACGTTTGCAAAATTGTCTATCATTGGAAAAAAAGACATTTGAGTCCAAAATTAAAATGTATAGAAGGTTAATAGAAAACGAAGATAGTGCACGAAGTGAAAGATCTAATATACAACCTGTTCCATCAATAAGCTAAAATTCTAATGGAGTGTAAAGTAGGCATAAAAAAATCCCAAGAGTACCTCAGCCGCATGACAGGAGAGACTTCTGATCAAGGGCTTGATGAGACCGCCAGCATGCTCCCCTGGCGGACCACAACAGCAGTGCAAGAAATAGAGGAGAAGCTAGACTCCGATTACGCTCAGGCCATGGTAACAATCACAATATTTTATATATTTTACTTGCTCAAACAGTAATTCAACTTCTTTACAGAAGTCCTATATTCATAAAATTAAAGGTGTTTCTTTAGATGTTGGCAGTGTTATTAGTGCATCGTTTGCAGATGATTTGCTATATAAATATAATTGGGATGGAAGGTGGGGAAAACTTCCGTTGTCAAATCTCACGCTGCTAAATAAAATTGTAAGAGGTATGTACAGACATTAAATAATTTTAGTCTTTGAATATTTAACATTTCTGTCTTTTTTTTACTTCATATTTTAGATGTTTTTCAGAACCTAGGAGCCGGGGAGTATGAAAAAAGTATAAGAAAAGCGGTTGAACGTGCCCACCATAGGGTAAAGCAACAAAAATACATAAAAGAAAAAGGGGTTAATAAATAAAATGACGACAATTTTTTTAATTTAAACTAAAATAATCAATCTAAAAGAGAAAAAAAATCAAAAAATAAGCGTGACCAATAAATTGGTAAAAGTTTAGCTTTATTTTTAACACTTTTTATTGACTGAACTTTATTTGTAAGAAGGTGCTTGTTTAATGTAATTAAGAAACTGTTGAATGATGTTTGATCCAGCAAACGTTTTCGAATGCAAACAAAACATAATTAATTTAAAAAATTTAGTTAAAAAAAAAAAATATTTATTTATTTAAGTTATTTTGGAAACCAAAAAAATATTGAATTTTATTTTAAATAAAGACAAAAATTTGTATGAGAATTGAATGAGATGTTTTATTTTAATAGTGTTTTATTAAAACTAAAAAATACGTCAACAGTGACGAATATATGAATCAGTACTGACTAGTCAGCTGTGGCCGGTATATGCGTCAGTACTGACCAGTCAGTACTGACTGGTCAGCTGTGTCCGTTATATGCATCAGTACTGACTAGTCAGCTGTGTCCGGTTTTTGAGCACTCAATAATCTTGAGCAACCTACATATAGTTGTCGATATGAAAAGCAATGAATGGGCGCCTAAATATATTCCAGCCAATGGACCATACGCATTCCGAAAAAGTACAAAAAGTACCAATTTGATCCATTTTTTACCCCTTAAAAAGTGCCGTATATTTTGTACTTTTTATACCAAATGCAACGAAGTACTAAAAGTACGAGCTTTGACTCATTTTATTCCCCCAGAAAGTACTCTGTACGTTAATTTAGGCTATGTTTTATATGAATACCAAATTTTTCGAAGAGATAAAAAGTAACAGTTTTATCCCAATTTTATCCATTAAAAAATACCGTATATTTTGATCTCGACCATATGCAATCTGTATACCAAATTTATCCAAAAGAGAAAAAGTATCAAAAGTAAAACATTTTTCGTTTTAACCTCTTAAAATATACCCCACTTAAATCTGGACAATATCTCTAGCCAAATTTTTTGAAAATAAGAAAGTACCAAAACTAAAAGAGAAAAAGTGTTAAAAGTTGCCAAAAAAAGAAGCAACATTTCTTAAAAATATATATACAAGGTAGATCAAAAAAGACCTACCCCCACCCATGTTTTATTTTGTAACTAGCTTTTACCCGTGACGTCGTTCACTTTAAGATTTAAAGAAATGGGGTTATCCAGTAAAATATTTACAGAAAATTTATTTTGTTTTCTACGTCATTACTTATTTTATGTTAAAATATGTCTATAAACAACATTTTAAGATTTGTTATATTCCGCTAATATAATGGGTGATTTTTTAGCTATTATCTTTTTGGCAGCACTGGTTTAAACAGCTGACGCACGTTTCGTGTTTTGTTTCACTGTCAAACATCTTCAGTTTGGTCTATAATTTAACCATGAATCGTCTTACAAACGAACAACGCTTGCAAATTATTGAATTTTATTATCAAAATGCGTGCTCTGTTAAGAAAATTCATCGCGCGCTTCTTGTGTTCAGCGACGAAGCTCATTTTTGGCTCAATGGGTAAGTTAATAAGCCGAATTGTCGATTTTGGAGTGAAGATCAGCCAGAAGCATTGCAAGAGCTATTTATGCATCGAGAAAAAGTCACAGTTTGGTGCGGTTTATGGGCTGGTGGCATCATTGGACCGTTCCAAGATGATGCGAATCGTAACGTAACTGTGAATGGTGAGCGCTACCGTGAGATGATATCCAACTTTTTTTTGCCCAAAATGCAAGAGCTTGTTGACTTGCACGACATGTGGTTTCAACAAGACGGTGCCACATGCCACACAGCACGCTTAACAATGGACTTATTGAGAGGCGAGTTCGGTGAACATTTTATTTCACGTTCGGGACCGGTCAATTGGCCGCCTAGATCGTGCGATTTAACGTCTTTAGACTATTTTTTGTGCGGCTACGTTAAAGCTCATGTCTATACACACATGCCCGCTTCAATTGACGCATTGGAAGAAAACATTGAAGCATTTATTCGTGAGATACCGGCCGAAATGTTGGAAACAGAATGCCAACATTGGACTAAGCGGATGGACCATTTGAGGCGCAATCACGGTCAACATTTGCATGAAATAATCTTCAAACATTTAATTATATGGACCGTACTATCGATTCAAATAAAGATTTCATGCATTTTTCTGAATTTTATGAGTTTTTTTTACAACTTTCCTATAGCTCCCCTACAAGAAATGGATGACCGAAACTAATACACACGCACTATTTTTGTTTGTTTTTATTGTTACAAGTGGCGTTGCCACTCGTGTGCGTTTGTATACCAAATTAGGAATATTTTGCAAAGCCCAAATTTTATTAATCTTTTCTTCTTATTTTTATATATACTTAATAATATGTTGAATATATCTGTTAATACGTTTCATAAATTTTAACAATTATAAGAATTTAGCTAAATTTGTATGTATTATTTAAAAAAAAGTGGTGGAATTTTGGGAATTGCTGTTGCTAAAAACATTTTAGGAAGAAATGTTTGCTAGTGGCAACGCTAATTACTCCAGGAATGAAATGCGTATGTAAGAGTGAAACAACGAATGTATGTTAGACAGTTTCATTTTTGAATGGAATGTGTAAAATATGTAAAAAATTCAAGATTAATTTTAAAAGCGAAAGGAATTTTATGAAATTGTGACGTGCGCCCATTATATTATTTAAAATAAATATAAAAAAAGTGAAATAAAAATTGACAGTGACAATAAAGAGTGATAAAAAATAATATTTGCCTTGACAGAAAGCAAGAATTGAGTGACAATAAAAATAACACAAATACCTATTAAAATATAAAAAAGTGACAATAAGATAGAAAATACCTATTAAGAAATTAAATTAAATAATAAAAGTATACTTTTTGTGATAAAAGATAACTATGAAAAAAAGACGTTTGCAAAATTGTCTATCATTGGAAAAAAAGACATTTGAGTCCAAAATTAAAATGTATAGAAGGTTAATAGAAAACGAAGATAGTGCACGAAGTGAAAGATCTAATATACAACCTGTTCCATCAATAAGCTAAAATTCTAATGGAGTGTAAAGTAGGCATAAAAAAAGCCCAAGAGTACCTCAGCCGCATGACAGGAGAGACTTCTGATCAAGGGCTTGATGAGACCGCCAGCATGCTCCCCTTGCGGACCACAACAGCAGTGCAAGAAATAGTGGAGAAGCTAGACTCCGATTACGCTCAGGCCATGGTAACAATCACAATATTTTATATATTTTACTTGCTCAAACAGTAATTCAACTTCTTTACAGAAGTCCTATATTCATAAAATTAAAGGTGTTTCTTTAGATGTTGGCAGTGTTATTAGTGCATCGTTTGCAGATGATTTGCTATATAAATATAATTGGGATGGAAGGTGGGGAAAACTTCCGTTGTCAAATCTCACGCTGCTAAATAAAATTGTAAGAGGTATGTACAGACATTAAATAATTTTAGTCTTTGAATATTTAACATTTCTGTCTTTTTTTTTACTTCATATTTTAGATGTTTTTCAGAACCTAGGAGCCGGGGAGTATGAAAAAAGTATAAGAAAAGCGGTTGAACGTGCCCACCATAGGGTAAAGCAACAAAAATACATAAAAGAAAAAGGGGTTAATAAATAAAATGACGACAATTTTTTTAATTTAAACTAAAATAATCAATCTAAAAGAGAAAAAAAATCAAAAAATAAGCGTGACCAATAAATTGGTAAAAGTTTAGCTTTATTTTTAACACTTTTTATTGACTGAACTTTATTTGTAAGAAGGTGCTTGTTTAATGTAATTAAGAAACTGTTGAATGATGTTTGATCCAGCAAACGTTTTCGAATGCAAACAAAACATAATTAATTTAAAAAATTTAGTTAAAAAAAAAAAATATTTATTTATTTAAGTTATTTTGGAAACCAAAAAAATATTGAATTTTATTTTAAATAAAGACAAAAATTTGTATGAGAATTGAATGAGATGTTTTATTTTAATAGTGTTTTATTAAAACTAAAAAATACGTCAACAGTGACGAATATATGAATCAGTACTGACTAGTCAGCTGTGGCCGGTATATGCGTCAGTACTGACCAGTCAGTACTGACTGGTCAGCTGTGTCCGTTATATGCATCAGTACTGACTAGTCAGCTGTGTCCGGTTTTTCAGCACTCAATAATCTTGAGCAACCTACATATAGTTGTCGATATGAAAAGCAATTCTTAAAAATATATATACAAGGTAGATCAAAAAAGACCTACTACCCATGTTTTATTTTGTAACTAGCTTTTACCCGTGACGTCGTTCACTTTAAGATTTAAAGAAATGGGGTTATCCAGTAAAATATTTACAGAAAATTTATTTTGTTTTCTACGTCATTACTTATTTTATGTTAAAATATGTCTATAAACAACATTTTAAGATTTGTTATATTCCGCTAATATAATGGGTGATTTTTTAGCTATTATCTTTTTGGCAGCACTGGTTTAAACAGCTGACGCACGTTTCGTGTTTTGTTTCACTGTCAAACATCTTCAGTTTGGTCTATAATTTAACCATGAATCGTCTTACAAACGAACAACGCTTGCAAATTATTGAATTTTATTATCAAAATGCGTGCTCTGTTAAGAAAATTCATCGCGCGCTTCTTGTGTTCAGCGACGAAGCTCATTTTTGGCTCAATGGGTAAGTTAATAAGCCGAATTGTCGATTTTGGAGTGAAGATCAGCCAGAAGCATTGCAAGAGCTATTTATGCATCGAGAAAAAGTCACAGTTTGGTGCGGTTTATGGGCTGGTGGCATCATTGGACCGTTCCAAGATGATGCGAATCGTAACGTAACTGTGAATGGTGAGCGCTACCGTGAGATGATATCCAACTTTTTTTTGCCCAAAATGCAAGAGCTTGTTGACTTGCACGACATGTGGTTTCAACAAGACGGTGCCACATGCCACACAGCACGCTTAACAATGGACTTATTGAGAGGCGAGTTCGGTGAACATTTTATTTCACGTTCGGGACCGGTCAATTGGCCGCCTAGATCGTGCGATTTAACGTCTTTAGACTATTTTTTGTGCGGCTACGTTAAAGCTCATGTCTATACACACATGCCCGCTTCAATTGACGCATTGGAAGAAAACATTGAAGCATTTATTCGTGAGATACCGACCGAAATGTTGGAAACAGAATGCCAACATTGGACTAAGCGGATGGACCATTTGAGGCGCAATCACGGTCAACATTTGCATGAAATAATCTTCAAACATTTAATTATATGGACCGTACTATCGATTCAAATAAAGATTTCATGCATTTTTCTGAATTTTATGAGTTTTTTTTACAACTTTCCTATAGCTCCCCTACAAGAAATGGATGACCGAAACTAATGGCGATTTCTTTTCTGAGAAAAATGTTGCATTAATGTTGCATGTTCTACATTTTTGTGTTCGTTTGTACAAAAAATACAACTGTGGAAAAAATTTTCAAGTTCTTTTGTGAATATGTTGATGAAAAACATGCAAAACATGTTGCATATTTTACCCTTACTTTTACTTCAGGTGTTCATACTGCCCTGTTCTACAACTCTGGTACTTACTACTTTCTTTGTACAACAAATGCTTTATTTTGTTTATCATAATTCATACCGCTCATAATTTTGTAAATAATTTGTTTTAAAACAAAATATAAAAATATTTACACATTAAAATCAAAAAAAGTCTATTTATATTATAATCGTTTTAATTTTTCTAAAGCATTAGTGATGTCAATATTTGTTTCCAAGCAATAATAACGTGCAGAAACCGCTCAAATAGCTTTAAAAATCGCTCATAAAGTACATTAATGATGAAAGTGTAATAGTTGTAAATAAAAGCAGCTAAATGTGTTCTATTGAAATTGCACAACATGTAACACTTCCAGTGATTATATGTAACATTAGAAAATGTAACATGTATATACTGTAACATATTTTTCTCAGAAAAGAAATCGCCATAATACACACGCACTATTTTTGTTTGTTTTTATTGTTACAAGTGGCGTTGCCACTCGTGTGCGTTTGTATACCAAATTAGGAATATTTTGCAAAGCCCAAATTTTATTAATCTTTTCTTCTTATTTTTATATATACTTAATAATATGTTGAATATATCTGTTAATACGTTTCATAAATTTTAATAATTATAAGAATTTAGCTAAATTTGTATTAATTATTTAAAAAAAAAGTGGTGGAATTTTGGGAATTGCTGTTGTTAAAAACATTTTGGGAAGAAATGTTTGCTAGTGGCAACGCTAATTACTCCAGGAATGAAATGCGTATGTAAGAGTGAAACAACGAATGTATGTTAGACAGTTTCATTTTTGAATGGAATGTGTAAAATATGTAAAAAATTCAAGATTAATTTTAAAAGCGAAAGGAATTTTATGAAATTGTGACGTGCGCCCATTATATAATTTAAAATAAATATAAAAAAAGTGAAATAAAAATTGACAGTGACAATAAATAGTGATAAAAAATAATATTTGCCTTGACAGAAAGCAAGAATTGAGTGACAATAAAAATAACACAAATACCTATTAAAATATAAAAAAGTGACAATAAGATAGAAAATACCTATTAAGAAATTAAATTAAATAATAAAAGTATACTTTTTGTGATAAAAGATAACTATGAAAAAAAGACGTTTGCAAAATTGTCTATCATTGGAAAAAAAGACATTTGAGTCCAAAATTAAAATGTATAGAAGGTTAATAGAAAACGAAGATAGTGCACGAAGTGAAAGATCTAATATACAACCTGTTCCATCAATAAGCTAAAATTCTAATGGAGTGTAAAGTAGGCATAAAAAAAAGCCCAAGAGTACCTCAGCCGCATGACAGGAGAGACTTCTGATCAAGGGCTTGATGAGACCGCCAGCATGTTCCCCTTGCGGACCACAACAGCAGTGCAAGAAATAGAGGAGAAGCTAGACTCCGATTACGCTCAGGCCATGGTAACAATCACAATATTTTATATATTTTACTTGCTCAAACAGTAATTCAACTTCTTTACAGAAGTCCTATATTCATAAAATTAAAGGTGTTTCTTTAGATGTTGGCAGTGTTATTAGTGCATCGTTTGCAGATGATTTGCTATATAAATATAATTGGGATGGAAGGTGGGGAAAACTTCCGTTGTCAAATCTCTCGCTGCTAAATAAAATTGTAAGAGGTATGTACAGACATTAAATAATTTTAGTCTTTGAATATTTAACATTTCTGTCTTTTTTTTTACTTCATATTTTAGATGTTTTTCAGAACCTAGGAGCCGGGGAGTATGAAAAAAGTATAAGAAAAGCGGTTGAACGTGCCCACCAAAGGGTAAAGCAACAAAAATACATAAAAGAAAAAGGGGTTAATAAATAAAATGACGACAATTTTTTTAATTTAAACTAAAATAATCAATCTAAAAGAGAAAAAAAATCAAAAAATAAGCGTGACCAATAAATTGGTAAAAGTTTAGCTTTATTTTTAACACTTTTTATTGACTGAACTTTATTTGTAAGAAGGTGCTTGTTTAATGTAATTAAGAAACTGTTGAATGATGTTTGATCCAGCAAACGTTTTCGAATGCAAACAAAACATAATTAATTTAAAAAATTTAGTTAAAAAAAAAAAATATTTATTTATTTAAGTTATTTTGGAAACCAAAAAAATATTGAATTTTATTTTAAATAAAGACAAAAATTTGTATGAGAATTGAATGAGATGTTTTATTTTAATAGTGTTTTATTAAAACTAAAAAATACGTCAACAGTGACGAATATATGAATCAGTACTAACTAGTCAGCTGTGGCCGGTATATGCGTCAGTACTGACCAGTCAGTACTGACTGGTCAGCTGTGTCCGTTATATGCATCAGTACTGACTAGTCAGCTGTGTCCGGTTTTTGAGCACTCAATAATCTTGAGCAACCTACATATAGTTGTCGATATGAAAAGCAATGAATGGGCGCCAAAATATATTCCAGCCAATGGACCATACGCATTCCGAAAAAGTACAAAAAGTACCAATTTGATCCATTTTTTACCCCTTAAAAAGTGCCGTATATTTTGTACTTTTTATACCAAATGCAACGAAGTACTAAAAGTACGAGCTTTGACTCATTTTATTCCCCCAGAAAGTACTCTGTACGTTAATTTGGGTTATGTTTTATATGAATACCAAATTTTTCGAAGAGATAAAAAGTAACAGTTTTATCCCAATTTTATCCATTAAAAAATACCGTATATTTTGATCTCGACCATATGCAATCTGTATACCAAATTTATCCAAAAGAGAAAAAGTATCAAAAGTAAAACATTTTTCGTTTTAACCTCTTAAAATATACCCCACTTAAATCTGGACAATATCTCTAGCCAAATTTTTTGAAAATAAGAAAGTACCAAAACTAAAAGAGAAAAAGTGTTAAAAGTTGCCAAAAAAAGAAGCAACATTTCTTAAAAATATATATACAAGGTAGATCAAAAAAGACCTACCCCCACCCATGTTTTATTTTGTAACTAGCTTTTACCCGTGACGTCGTTCACTTTAAGATTTAAAGAAATGGGGTTATCCAGTAAAATATTTACAGAAAATTTATTTTGTTTTCTACGTCATTACTTATTTTATGTTAAAATATGTCTATAAACAACATTTTAAGATTTGTTATATTCCGCTAATATAATGGGTGATTTTTTAGCTATTATCTTTTTGGCAGCACTGGTTTAAACAGCTGACGCACGTTTCGTGTTTTGTTTCACTGTCAAACATCTTCAGTTTGGTCTATAATTTAACCATGAATCGTCTTACAAACGAACAACGCTTGCAAATTATTGAATTTTATTATCAAAATGCGTGCTCTGTTAAGAAAATTCATCGCGCGCTTCTTGTGTTCAGCGACGAAGCTCATTTTTGGCTCAATGGGTAAGTTAATAAGCCGAATTGTCGATTTTGGAGTGAAGATCAGCCAGAAGCATTGCAAGAGCTATTTATGCATCGAGAAAAAGTCACAGTTTGGTGCGGTTTATGGGCTGGTGGCATCATTGGACCGTTCCAAGATGATGCGAATCGTAACGTAACTGTGAATGGTGAGCGCTACCGTGAGATGATATCCAACTTTTTTTTGCCCAAAATTCAAGAGCTTGTTGACTTGCACGACATGTGGTTTCAACAAGACGGTGCCACATGCCACACAGCACGCTTAACAATGGACTTATTGAGAGGCGAGTTCGGTGAACATTTTATTTCACGTTCGGGACCGGTCAATTGGCCGCCTAGATCGTGCGATTTAACGTCTTTAGACTATTTTTTGTGCGGCTACGTTAAAGCTCATGTCTATACACACATGCCCACTTCAATTGACGCATTGGAAGAAAACATTGAAGCATTTATTCGTGAGATACCGGCCGAAATGTTGGAAACAGAATGCCAACATTGGACTAAGCGGATGGACCATTTGAGGCGCAATCACGGTCAACATTTGCATGAAATAATCTTCAAACATTTAATTATATGGACCGTACTATCGATTCAAATAAAGATTTCATGCATTTTTCTGAATTTTATGAGTTTTTTTTACAACTTTCCTATAGCTCCCCTACAAGAAATGGATGACCGAAACTAATGGCGATTTCTTTTCTGAGAAAAATGTTGCATTAATGTTGCATGTTCTACATTTTTGTGTTCGTTTGTACAAAAAATACAACTGTGGAAAAAATTTTCAAGTTCTTTTGTGAATATGTTGATGAAAAACATGCAAAACATGTTGCATATTTTACCCTTACTTTTACTTCAGGTGTTCATACTGCCCTGTTCTACAACTCTGGTACTTACTACTTTCTTTGTACAACAAATGCTTTATTTTGTTTATCATAATTCATACCGCTCATAATTTTGTAAATAATTTGTTTTAAAACAAAATATAAAAATATTTACACATTAAAATCAAAAAAAGTCTATTTATATTATAATCGTTTTAATTTTTCTAAAGCATTAGTGATGTCAATATTTGTTTCCAAGCAATAATAACGTGCAGAAACCGCTCAAATAGCTTTAAAAATCGCTCATAAAGTACATTAATGATGAAAGTGTAATAGTTGTAAATAAAAGCAGCTAAATGTGTTCTATTGAAATTGCACAACATGTAACACTTCCAGTGATTATAGGTAACATTAGAAAATGTAACATGTATATACTGTAACATATTTTTCTCAGAAAAGAAATCGCCATAATACACACGCACTATTTTTGTTTGTTTTTATTGTTACAAGTGGCGTTGCCACTCGTGTGCGTGTGTATACCAAATTAGGAATATTTTGCAAAGCCCAAATTTTATTAATCTTTTCTTCTTATTTTTATATATACTTAATAATATGTTGAATATATCTGTTAAAACGTTTCATAAATTTTAATAATTATAAGAATTTAGCTAAATTTGTATTAATTATTTAAAAAAAAAGTGGTGGAATTTTGGGAATTGCTGTTGTTAAAAACATTTTAGGAAGAAATGTTTGCTAGTGGCAACGCTAATTACTCCAGGAATGAAATGCGTATGTAAGAGTGAAACAACGAATGTATGTTAGACAGTTTCATTTTCGAATGGCATGTGTAAAATATGTAAAAAATTCAAGATTAATTTTAAAAGCGAAAGGAATTTTATGAAATTGTGACGTGCGCCCATTATATTATTTAAAATAAATATAAAAAAAGTGAAATAAAAATTGACAGTGACAATAAAGAGTGATAAAAAATAATATTTGCCTTGACAGAAAGCAAGAATTGAGTGACAATAAAAATAACACAAATACCTATTAAAATATAAAAAAGTGACAATAAGATAGAAAATACCTATTAAGAAATTAAATTAAATAATAAAAGTATACTTTTTGTGATAAAAGATAACTATGAAAAAAAGACGTTTGCAAAATTGTCTATCATTGGAAAAAAAGACATTTGAGTCCAAAATTAAAATGTATAGAAGGTTAATAGAAAACGAAGATAGTGCACGAAGTGAAAGATCTAATATACAACCTGTTCCATCAATAAGCTAAAATTCTAATGGAGTGTAAAGTAGGCATAAAAAAAGCCCAAGAGTACCTCAGCCGCATGACAGGAGAGACTTCTGATCAAGGGCTTGATGAGACCGCCAGCATGTTCCCCTTGCGGACCACAACAGCAGTGCAAGAAATAGAGGAGAAGCTAGACTCCGATTACGCTCAGGCCATGGTAACAATCACAATATTTTATATATTTTACTTGCTCAAACAGTAATTCAACTTCTTTACAGAAGTCCTATATTCATAAAATTAAAGGTGTTTCTTTAGATGTTGGCAGTGTTATTAGTGCATCGTTTGCAGATGATTTGCTATATAAATATAATTGGGATGGAAGGTGGGGAAAACTTCCGTTGTCAAATCTCTCGCTGCTAAATAAAATTGTAAGAGGTATGTACAGACATTAAATAATTTTAGTCTTTGAATATTTAACATTTCTGTCTTTTTTTTTACTTCATATTTTAGATGTTTTTCAGAACCTAGGAGCCGGGGAGTATGAAAAAAGTATAAGAAAAGCGGTTGAACGTGCCCACCATAGGGTAAAGCAACAAAAATACATAAAAGAAAAAGGGGTTAATAAATAAAATGACGACAATTTTTTTAATTTAAACTAAAATAATCAATCTAAAAGAGAAAAAAAATCAAAAAATAAGCGTGACCAATAAATTGGTAAAAGTTTAGCTTTATTTTTAACACTTTTTATTGACTGAACTTTATTTGTAAGAAGGTGCTTGTTTAATGTAATTAAGAAACTGTTGAATGATGTTTGATCCAGCAAACGTTTTCGAATGCAAACAAAACATTATTAATTTAAAAAATTTAGTTAAAAAAAAAAAATATTTATTTATTTAAGTTATTTTGGAAACCAAAAAAATATTGAATTTTATTTTAAATAAAGACAAAAATTTGTATGAGAATTGAATGAGATGTTTTATTTTAATAGTGTTTTATTAAAACTAAAAAATACGTCAACAGTGACGAATATATGAATCAGTACTAACTAGTCAGCTGTGGCCGGTATATGCGTCAGTACTGACCAGTCAGTACTGACTGGTCAGCTGTGTCCGTTATATGCATCAGTACTGACTAGTCAGCTGTGTCCGGTTTTTGAGCACTCAATAATCTTGAGCAACCTACATATAGTTGTCGATATGAAAAGCAATGAATGGGCGCCTAAATATATTCCAGCCAATGGACCATACGCATTCCGAAAAAGTACAAAAAGTACCAATTTGATCCATTTTTACCCCTTAAAAAGTGCCGTATATTTTGTACTTTTTATACCAAATGCAACGAAGTACTAAAAGTACGAGCTTTGACTCATTTTATTCCCCCAGAAAGTACTCTGTACGTTAATTTAGGTTATGTTTTATATGAATACCAAATTTTTCGAAGAGATAAAAAGTAACAGTTTTATCCCAATTTTATCCATTAAAAAATACCGTATATTTTGATCTCGACCATATGCAATCTGTATACCAAATTTATCCAAAAGAGAAAAAGTATCAAAAGTAAAACATTTTTCGTTTTAACCTCTTAAAATATACCCCACTTAAATCTGGACAATATCTCTAGCCAAATTTTTTGAAAATAAGAAAGTACCAAAACTAAAAGAGAAAAAGTGTTAAAAGTTGCCAAAAAAAGAAGCAACATTTCTTAAAAATATATATATACAAGGTAGATCAAAAAAGACCTACCCCCACCCATGTTTTATTTTGTAACTAGCTTTTACCCGTGACGTCGTTCACTTTAAGATTTAAAGAAATGGGGTTATCCAGTAAAATATTTACAGAAAATTTATTTTGTTTTCTACGTCATTACTTATTTTATGTTAAAATATGTCTATAAACAACATTTTAAGATTTGTTATATTCCGCTAATATAATGGGTGATTTTTTAGCTATTATCTTTTGGCAGCACTGGTTTAAACAGCTGACGCACGTTTCGTGTTTTGTTTCACTGTCAAACATCTTCAGTTTGGTCTATAATTTAACCATGAATCGTCTTACAAACGAACAACGCTTGCAAATTATTGAATTTTATTATCAAAATGCGTGCTCTGTTAAGAAAATTCATCGCGCGCTTCTTGTGTTCAGCGACGAAGCTCATTTTTGGCTCAATGGGTAAGTTAATAAGCCGAATTGTCGATTTTGGAGTGAAGATCAGCCAGAAGCATTGCAAGAGCTATTTATGCATCGAGAAAAAGTCACAGTTTGGTGCGGTTTATGGGCTGGTGGCATCATTGGACCGTTCCAAGATGATGCGAATCGTAACGTAACTGTGAATGGTGAGCGCTACCGTGAGATGATATCCAACTTTTTTTTGCCCAAAATGCAAGAGCTTGTTGACTTGCACGACATGTGGTTTCAACAAGACGGTGCCACATGCCACACAGCACGCTTAACAATGGACTTATTGAGAGGCGAGTTCGGTGAACATTTTATTTCACGTTCGGGACCGGTCAATTGGCCGCCTAGATCGTGCGATTTAACGTCTTTAGACTATTTTTTGTGCGGCTACGTTAAAGCTCATGTCTATACACACATGCCCGCTTCAATTGACGCATTGGAAGAAAACATTGAAGCATTTATTCGTGAGATACCGGCCGAAATGTTGGAAACAGAATGCCAACATTGGACTAAGCGGATGGACCATTTGAGGCGCAATCACGGTCAACATTTGCATGAAATAATCTTCAAACATTTAATTATATGGACCGTACTATCGATTCAAATAAAGATTTCATGCATTTTTCTGAATTTTATGAGTTTTTTTTACAACTTTCCTATAGCTCCCCTACAAGAAATGGATGACCGAAACTAATGGCGATTTCTTTTCTGAGAAAAATGTTGCATTAATGTTGCATGTTCTACATTTTTGTGTTCGTTTGTACAAAAAATACAACTGTGGAAAAAATTTTCAAGTTCTTTTGTGAATATGTTGATGAAAAACATGCAAAACATGTTGCATATTTTACCCTTACTTTTACTTCAGGTGTTCATACTGCCCTGTTCTACAACTCTGGTACTTACTACTTTCTTTGTACAACAAATGCTTTATTTTGTTTATCATAATTCATACCGCTCATAATTTTGTAAATAATTTGTTTTAAAACAAAATATAAAAATATTTACACATTAAAATCAAAAAAAAGTCTATTTATATTATAATCGTTTTAATTTTTCTAAAGCATTAGTGATGTCAATATTTGTTTCCAAGCAATAATAACGTGCAGAAACCGCTCAAATAGCTTTAAAAATCGCTCATAAAGTACATTAATGATGAAAGTGTAATAGTTGTAAATAAAAGCAGCTAAATGTGTTCAATTGAAATTGCACAACATGTAACACTTCCAGTGATTATAGGTATCATTAGAAAATGTAACATGTATATACTGTAACATATTTTTCTCAGAAAAGAAATCGCCATAATACACACGCACTATTTTTGTTTGTTTTTATTGTTACAAGTGGCGTTGCCACTCGTGTGCGTTTGTATACCAAATTAGGAATATTTTGCAAAGCCCAAATTTTATTAATCTTTTCTTCTTATTTTTATATATACTTAATAATATGTTGAATATATCTGTTAATACGTTTCATAAATTTTAATAATTATAAGAATTTAGCTAAATTTGTATTAATTATTTAAAAAAAAAGTGGTGGAATTTTGGGAATTGCTGTTGTTAAAAACATTTTGGGAAGAAATGTTTGCTAGTGGCAACGCTAATTACTCCAGGAATGAAATGCGTATGTAAGAGTGAAACAACGAATGTATGTTAGACAGTTTCATTTTTGAATGGAATGTGTAAAATATGTAAAAAATTCAAGATTAATTTTAAAAGCGAAAGGAATTTTATGAAATTGTGACGTGCGCCCATTATATTATTTAAAATAAATATAAAAAAAGTGAAATAAAAATTGACAGTGACAATAAATAGTGATAAAAAATAATATTTGCCTTGACAGAAAGCAAGAATTGAGTGACAATAAAAATAACACAAATACCTATTAAAATATAAAAAAGTGACAGTAAGATAGAAAATACCTATTAAGAAATTAAATTAAATAATAAAAGTATACTTTTTGTGATAAAAGATAACTATGAAAAAAAGACGTTTGCAAAATTGTCTATCATTGGAAAAAAAGACATTTGAGTCCAAAATTAAAATGTATAGAAGGTTAATAGAAAACGAAGATATTGCACGAAGTGAAAGATCTAATATACAACCTGTTCCATCAATAAGCTAAAATTCTAATGGAGTGTAAAGTAGGCATAAAAAAAGCCCAAGAGTACCACAGCCGCATGACAGGAGAGACTTCTGATCAAGGGCTTGATGAGACCGCCAGCATGTTCCCCTTGCGGACCACAACAGCAGTGCAAGAAATAGAGGAGAAGCTAGACTCCGATTACGCTCAGGCCATGGTAACAATCACAATATTTTATATATTTTACTTGCTCAAACAGTAATTCAACTTCTTTACAGAAGTCCTATATTCATAAAATTAAAGGTGTTTCTTTAGATGTTGGCAGTGTTATTAGTGCATCGTTTGCAGATGATTTGCTATATAAATATAATTGGGATGGAAGGTGGGGAAAACTTCCGTTGTCAAATCTCACGCTGCTAAATAAAATTGTAAGAGGTATGTACAGACATTAAATAATTTTAGTCTTTGAATATTTAACATTTCTGTCTTTTTTTTTACTTCATATTTTAGATGTTTTTCAGAACCTAGGAGCCGGGGAGTATGAAAAAAGTATAAGAAAAGCGGTTGAACGTGCCCACCAAAGGGTAAAGCAACAAAAATACATAAAAGAAAAAGGGGTTAATAAATAAAATGACGACAATTTTTTTAATTTAAACTAAAATAATCAATCTAAAAGAGAAAAAAAATCAAAAAATAAGCGTGACCAATAAATTGGTAAAAGTTTAGCTTTATTTTTAACACTTTTTATTGACTGAACTTTATTTGTAAGAAGGTGCTTGTTTAATGTAATTAAGAAACTGTTGAATGATGTTTGATCCAGCAAACGTTTTCGAATGCAAACAAAACATAATTAATTTAAAAAATTTAGTTAAAAAAAAAAAATATTTATTTATTTAAGTTATTTTGGAAACCAAAAAAATATTGAATTTTATTTTAAATAAAGACAAAAATTTGTATGAGAATTGAATGAGATGTTTTATTTTAATAGTGTTTTATTAAAACTAAAAAATACGTCAACAGTGACGAATATATGAATCAGTACTAACTAGTCAGCTGTGGCCGGTATATGCGTCAGTACTGACCAGTCAGTACTGACTGGTCAGCTGTGTCCGTTATATGCATCAGTACTGACTAGTCAGCTGTGTCCGGTTTTTGAGCACTCAATAATCTTGAGCAACCTACATATAGTTGTCGATATGAAAAGCAATGAATGGGCGCCTAAATATATTCCAGCCAATGGACCATACGCATTCCGAAAAAGTACAAAAAGTACCAATTTGATCCATTTTTTACCCCTTAAAAAGTGCCGTATATTTTGTACTTTTTATACCAAATGCAACGAAGTACTAAAAGTACGAGCTTTGACTCATTTTATTCCCCCAGAAAGTACTCTGTACGTTAATTTAGGTTATGTTTTATATGAATACCAAATTTTTCGAAGATATAAAAAGTAACAGTTTTATCCCAATTTTATCCATTAAAAAATACCGTATATTTTGATCTCGACCATATGCAATCTGTATACCAAATTTATCCAAAAGAGAAAAAGTATCAAAAGTAAAACATTTTTCGTTTTAACCTCTTAAAATATACCCCACTTAAATCTGGACAATATCTCTAGCCAAATTTTTTGAAAATAAGAAAGTACCAAAACTAAAAGAGAAAAAGTGTTAAAAGTTGCCAAAAAAAAGAAGCAACATTTCTTAAAAATATATATACAAGGTAGATCAAAAAAGACCTACCCCCACCCATGTTTTATTTTGTAACTAGCTTTTACCCGTGACGTCGTTCACTTTAAGATTTAAAGAAATGGGGTTATCCAGTAAAATATTTACAGAAAATTTATTTTGTTTTCTACGTCATTACTTATTTTATGTTAAAATATGTCTATAAACAACATTTTAAGATTTGTTATATTCCGCTAATATAATGGGTGATTTTTTAGCTATTATCTTTTTGGCAGCACTGGTTTAAACAGCTGACGCACGTTTCGTGTTTTGTTTCACTGTCAAACATCTTCAGTTTTGTCTATAATTTAACCATGAATCGTCTTACAAACGAACAACGCTTGCAAATTATTGAATTTTATTATCAAAATGCGTGCTCTGTTAAGAAAATTCATCGCGCGCTTCTTGTGTTCAGCGACGAAGCTCATTTTTGGCTCAATGGGTAAGTTAATAAGCCGAATTGTCGATTTTGGAGTGAAGATCAGCCAGAAGCATTGCAAGAGCTATTTATGCATCGAGAAAAAGTCACAGTTTGGTGCGGTTTATGGGCTGGTGGCATCATTGGACCGTTCCAAGATGATGCGAATCGTAACGTAACTGTGAATGGTGAGCGCTACCGTGAGATGATATCCAACTTTTTTTTGCCCAAAATGCAAGAGCTTGTTGACTTGCACGACATGTGGTTTCAACAAGACGGTGCCACATGCCACACAGCACGCTTAACAATGGACTTATTGAGAGGCGAGTTCGGTGAACATTTTATTTCACGTTCGGGACCGGTCAATTGGCCGCCTAGATCGTGCGATTTAACGTCTTTAGACTATTTTTTGTGCGGCTACGTTAAAGCTCATGTCTATACACACATGCCCGCTTCAATTGACGCATTGGAAGAAAACATTGAAGCATTTATTCGTGAGATACCGGCCGAAATGTTGGAAACAGAATGCCAACATTGGACTAAGCGGATGGACCATTTGAGGCGCAATCACGGTCAACATTTGCATGAAATAATCTTCAAACATTTAATTATATGGACCGTACTATCGATTCAAATAAAGATTTCATGCATTTTTCTGAATTTTATGAGTTTTTTTTACAACTTTCCTATAGCTCCCCTACAAGAAATGGATGACCGAAACTAATACACACGCACTATTTTTGTTTGTTTTTATTGTTACAAGTGGCGTTGCCACTCGTGTGCGTTTGTATACCAAATTAGGAATATTTTGCAAAGCCCAAATTTTATTAATCTTTTCTTCTTATTTTTATATATACTTAATAATATGTTGAATATATCTGTTAATACGTTTCATAAATTTTAATGATTATAGGAATTTAGCTAAATTTGTATTAATTATTTAAAAAAAAAGTGGTGGAATTTTGGGAATTGCTGTTGTTAAAAACATTTTAGGAAGAAATGTTTGCTAGTGGCAACGCTAATTACTCCAGGAATGAAATGCGTATGTAAGAGTGAAACAACGAATGTATGTTAGACAGTTTCATTTTTGAATGGAATGTGTAAAATATGTAAAAAATTCAAGATTAATTTTAAAAGCGAAAGGAATTTTATGAAATTGTGACGTGCGCCCATTATATTATTTAAAATAAATATAAAAAAAGTGAAATAAAAATTGACAGTGACAATAAAGAGTGACAAAAAATAATATTTGCCTTGACAGAAAGCAAGAATTGAGTGACAATAAAAATAACACAAATACCTATTAAAATATAAAAAAGTGACAATAAGATAGAAAATACCTATTAAGAAATTAAATTAAATAATAAAAGTATACTTTTTGTGATAAAAGATAACTATGAAAAAAAGACGTTTGCAAAATTGTCTATTATTGGAAAAAAAGACATTTGAGTCCAAAATTAAAATGTATAGAAGGTTAATAGAAAACGAAGATAGTGCACGAAGTGAAAGATCTAATATACAACCTGTTCCATCAATAAGCTAAAATTCTAATGGAGTGTAAAGTAGGCATAAAAAAAGCCCAAGAGTACCTCAGCCGCATGACAGGAGAGACTTCTGATCAAGGGCTTGATGAGACCGCCAGCATGCTCCCCTTGCGGACCACAACAGCAGTGCAAGAAATAGAGGAGAAGCTAGACTCCGATTACGCTCAGGCCATGGTAACAATCACAATATTTTATATATTTTACTTGCTCAAACAGTAATTCAACTTCTTTACAGAAGTCCTATATTCATAAAATTAAAGGTGTTTCTTTAGATGTTGGCAGTGTTTTTAGTGCATCGTTTGCAGATGATTTGCTATATAAATATAATTGGGATGGAAGGTGGGGAAAACTTCCGTTGTCAAATCTCACGCTGCTAAATAAAATTGTAAGAGGTATGTACAGACATTAAATAATTTTAGTCTTTGAATATTTAACATTTCTGTCTTTTTTTTTTACTTCATATTTTAGATGTTTTTCAGAACCAAGGAGCCGGGGAATATGAAAAAAGTATAAGAAAAGCGGTTGAACGTGCCCACCATAGGGTAAAGCAACAAAAATACATAAAAGAAAAAGGGGTTAATAAATAAAATGACGACAATTTTTTTAATTTAAACTAAAATAATCAATCTAAAAGAGAAAAAAAATCAAAAATAAGCGTGACCAATAAATTGGTAAAAGTTTAGCTTTATTTTTAACACTTTTTATTGACTGAACTTTATTTGTAAGAAGGTGCTTGTTTAATGTAATTAAGAAACTGTTGAATGATGTTTGATCCAGCAAACGTTTTCGAATGCAAACAAAACATAATTAATTTAAAAAATTTAGTTAAAAAAAAAAAATATTTATTTATTTAAGTTATTTTGGAAACCAAAAAAATATTGAATTTTATTTTAAATAAAGACATTTTATTTTAATAGTGTTTTATTAAAACTAAAAAATACGTCAACAGTGACGAATATATGAATCAGTACTGACTAGTCAGCTGTGGCCGGTATATGCGTCAGTACTGACCAGTCAGTACTGACTGGTCAGCTGTGTCCGTTATATGCATCAGTACTGACTAGTCAGCTGTGTCCGGTTTTTGAGCACTCAATAATCTTGAGCAACCTACATATAGTTGTCGATATGAAAAGCAATGAATGGGCGCCTAAATATATTCCAGCCAATGGACCATACGCATTCCGAAAAAGTACAAAAAGTACCAATTTGATCCATTTTTTTCCCCCTTAAAAAGTGCCGTATATTTTGTACTTTTTATACCAAATGCAACGAAGTACTAAAAGTACGAGCTTTGACTCATTTTATTCCCCCAGAAAGTACTCTGTACGTTAATTTAGGTTATGTTTTATATGAATACCAAATTTTTCGAAGAGATAAAAAGTAACAGTTTTATCCCAATTTTATCCATTAAAAAATACCGTATATTTTGATCTCGACCATATGCAATCTGTATACCAAATTTATCCAAAAGAGAAAAAGTATCAAAAGTAAAACATTTTTCGTTTTAACCTCTTAAAATATACCCCACTTAAATCTGGACAATATCTCTAGCCAAATTTTTTGAAAATAAGAAAGTACCAAAACTAAAAGAGAAAAAGTGTTAAAAGTTGCCAAAAAAAAGAAGCAACATTTCTTAAAAATATATATACAAGGTAGATCAAAAAAGACCTACCCCCACCCATGTTTTATTTTGTAACTAGCTTTTACCCGTGACGTCGTTCACTTTAAGATTTAAAGAAATGGGGTTATCCAGTAAAATATTTACAGAAAATTTATTTTGTTTTCTACGTCATTACTTATTTTATGTTAAAATATGTCTATAAACAACATTTTAAGATTTGTTATATTCCGCTAATATAATGGGTGATTTTTTAGCTATTATCTTTTTGGCAGCACTGGTTTAAACAGCTGACGCACGTTTCGTGTTTTGTTTCACTGTCAAACATCTTCAGTTTGGTCTATAATTTAACCATGAATCGTCTTACAAACGAACAACGCTTGCAAATTATTGAATTTTATTATCAAAATGCGTGCTCTGTTAAGAAAATTCATCGCGCGCTTCTTGTGTTCAGCGACGAAGCTCATTTTTGGCTCAATGGGTAAGTTAATAAGCCGAATTGTCGATTTTGGAGTGAAGGTCAGCCAGAAGCATTGCAAGAGCTATTTATGCATCGAGAAAAAGTCACAGTTTGGTGCGGTTTATGGGCTGGTGGCATCATTGGACCGTTCCAAGATGATGCGAATCGTAACGTAACTGTGAATGGTGAGCGCTACCGTGAGATGATATCCAACTTTTTTTTGCCCAAAATACAAGAGCTTGTTGACTTGCACGACATGTGGTTTCAACAAGACGGTGCCACATGCCACACAGCACGCTTAACAATGGACTTATTGAGAGGCGAGTTCGGTGAACATTTTATTTCACGTTCGGGACCGGTCAATTGGCCGCCTAGATCGTGCGATTTAACGTCTTTAGACTATTTTTTGTGCGGCTACGTTAAAGCTCATGTCTATACACACATGCCCGCTTCAATTGACGCATTGGAAGAAAACATTGAAGCATTTATTCGTGAGATACCGGCCGAAATGTTGGAAACAGAATGCCAACATTGGACTAAGCGGATGGACCATTTGAGGCGCAATCACGGTCAACATTTGCATGAAATAATCTTCAAACATTTAATTATATGGACCGTACTATCGATTCAAATAAAGATTTCATGCATTTTTCTGAATTTTATGAGTTTTTTTTACAACTTTCCTATAGCTCCCCTACAAGAAATGGATGACCGAAACTAATACACACGCACTATTTTTGTTTGTTTTTATTGTTACAAGTGGCGTTGCCACTCGTGTGCGTTTGTATACCAAATTAGGAATATTTTGCAAAGCCCAAATTTTATTAATCTTTTCTTCTTATTTTTATATATACTTAATAATATGTTGAATATATCTGTTAATACGTTTCATAAATTTTAATAATTATAAGAATTTAGCTAAATTTGTATTAATTATTTAAAAAAAAAGTGGTGGAATTTTGGGAATTGCTGTTGTTAAAAACATTTTAGGAAGAAATGTTTGCTAGTGGCAACGCTAATTACTCCAGGAATGAAATGCGTATGTAAGAGTGAAACAACGAATGTATGTTAGACAGTTTCATTTTTGAATGGAATGTGTAAAATATGTAAAAAATTCAAGATTAATTTTAAAAGCGAAAGGAATTTTATGAAATTGTGACGTGCGCCCATTATATTATTTAAAATAAATATAAAAAAAGTGAAATAAAAATTGACAGTGACAATAAAGAGTGATAAAAAATAATATTTGCCTTGACAGAAAGCAAGAATTGAGTGACAATAAAAATAACACAAATACCTATTAAAATATAAAAAAGTGACAATAAGATAGAAAATACCTATTAAGAAATTAAATTAAATAATAAAAGTATACTTTTTGTGATAAAAGATAACTATGAAAAAAAGACGTTTGCAAAATTGTCTATCATTGGAAAAAAAGACATTTGAGTCCAAAATTAAAATGTATAGAAGGTTAATAGAAAACGAAGATAGTGCACGAAGTGAAAGATCTAATATACAACCTGTTCCATCAATAAGCTAAAATTCTAATGGAGTGTAAAGTAGGCATAAAAAAAGCATAAGAGTACCTCAGCCGCATGACAGGAGAGATTTCTGATCAAGGGCTTGATGAGACCGCCAGCATGCTCCCCTTGCGGACCACAACAGCAGTGCAAGAAATAGAGGAGAAGCTAGACTCCGATTACGCTCAGGCCATGGTAACAATCACAATATTTTATATATTTTACTTGCTCAAACAGTAATTCAACTTCTTTACAGAAGTCCTATATTCATAAAATTAAAGGTGTTTCTTTAGATGTTGGCAGTGTTATTAGTGCATCGTTTGCAGATGATTTGCTATATAAATATAATTGGGATGGAAGGTGGGGAAAACTTCCGTTGTCAAATCTCACGCTGCTAAATAAAATTGTAAGAGGTATGTACAGACATTAAATAATTTTAGTCTTTGAATATTTAACATTTCTGTCTTTTTTTTTACTTCATATTTTAGATGTTTTTCAGAACCTAGGAGCCGGGGAGTATGAAAAAAGTATAAGAAAAGCGGTTGAACGTGCCCACCATAGGGTAAAGCAACAAAAATACATAAAAGAAAAAGGGGTTAATAAATAAAATGACGACAATTTTTTTAATTTAAACTAAAATAATCAATCTAAAAGAGAAAAAAAATCAAAAAATAAGCGTGACCAATAAATTGGTAAAAGTTTAGCTTTATTTTTAACACTTTTTATTGACTGAACTTTATTTGTAAGAAGGTGCTTGTTTAATGTAATTAAGAAACTGTTGAATGATGTTTGATCCAGCAAACGTTTTCGAATGCAAACAAAACATAATTAATTTAAAAAATTTAGTTAAAAAAAAAAAATATTTATTTATTTAAGTTATTTTGGAAACCAAAAAAATATTGAATTTTATTTTAAATAAAGACAAAAATTTGTATGAGAATTGAATGAGATGTTTTATTTTAATAGTGTTTTATTAAAACTAAAAAATACGTCAACAGTGACGAATATATGAATCAGTACTGACTAGTCAGCTGTGGCCGGTATATGCGTCAGTACTGACCAGTCAGTACTGACTGGTCAGCTGTGTCCGTTATATGCATCAGTACTGACTAGTCAGCTGTGTCCGGTTTTTGAGCACTCAATAATCTTGAGCAACCTACATATAGTTGTCGATATGAAAAGCAATGAATGGGCGCCTAAATATATTCCAGCCAATGGACCATACGCATTCCGAAAAAGTACAAAAAGTACCAATTTGATCCATTTTTTACCCCTTAAAAAGTGCCGTATATTTTGTACTTTTTATACCAAATGCAACGAAGTACTAAAAGTACGAGCTTTGACTCATTTTATTCCCCCAGAAAGTACTCTGTACGTTAATTTAGGTTATGTTTTATATGAATACCAAATTTTTCGAAGAGATAAAAAGTAACAGTTTTATCCCAATTTTATCCATTAAAAAATACCGTATATTTTGATCTCGACCATATGCAATCTGTATACCAAATTTATCCAAAAGAGAAAAAGTATCAAAAGTAAAACATTTTTCGTTTTAACCTCTTAAAATATACCCCACTTAAATCTGGACAATATCTCTAGCCAAATTTTTTGAAAATAAGAAAGTACCAAAACTAAAAGAGAAAAAGTGTTAAAAGTTGCCAAAAAAAGAAGCAACATTTCTTAAAAATATATATACAAGGTAGATCAAAAAAGACCTACCCCCACCCATGTTTTATTTTGTAACTAGCTTTTACCCGTGACGTCGTTCACTTTAAGATTTAAAGAAATGGGGTTATCCAGTAAAATATTTACAGAAAATTTATTTTGTTTTCTACGTCATTACTTATTTTATGTTAAAATATGTCTATAAACAACATTTTAAGATTTGTTATATTCCGCTAATATAATGGGTGATTTTTTAGCTATTATCTTTTTGGCAGCACTGGTTTAAACAGCTGACGCACGTTTCGTGTTTTGTTTCACTGTCAAACATCTTCAGTTTGGTCTATAATTTAACCATGAATCGTCTTACAAACGAACAACGCTTGCAAATTATTGAATTTTATTATCAAAATGCGTGCTCTGTTAAGAAAATTCATCGCGCGCTTCTTGTGTTCAGCGACGAAGCTCATTTTTGGCTCAATGGGTAAGTTAATAAGCCGAATTGTCGATTTTGGAGTGAAGATCAGCCAGAAGCATTGCAAGAGCTATTTATGCATCGAGAAAAAGTCACAGTTTGGTGCGGTTTATGGGCTGGTGGCATCATTGGACCGTTCCAAGATGATGCGAATCGTAACGTAACTGTGAATGGTGAGCGCTACCGTGAGATGATATCCAACTTTTTTTTGCTCAAAATGCAAGAGCTTGTTGACTTGCACGACATGTGGTTTCAACAAGACGGTGCCACATGCCACACAGCACGCTTAACAATGGACTTATTGAGAGGCGAGTTCGGTGAACATTTTATTTCACGTTCGGGACCGGTCAATTGGCCGCCTAGATCGTGCGATTTAACGTCTTTAGACTATTTTTTGTGCGGCTACGTACGAAGAAAACATTGAAGCATTTATTCGTGAGATACCGGCCGAAATGTTGCAAACAGAATGCCAACATTGGACTAAGCGGATGGACCATTTGAGGCGCAATCACGGTCAACATTTGCATGAAATAATCTTCAAACATTTAATTATATGGACCGTACTATCGATTCAAATAAAGATTTCATGCATTTTTCTGAATTTTATGAGTTTTTTTTACAACTTTCCTATAGCTCCCCTACAAGAAATGGATGACCGAAACTAATACACACGCACTATTTTTGTTTGTTTTTATTGTTACAAGTGGCGTTGCCACTCGTGTGCGTTTGTATACCAAATTAGGAATATTTTGCAAAGCCCAAATTTTATTAATCTTTTCTTCTTATTTTTATATATACTTAATAATATGTTGAATATATCTGTTAATACGTTTCATAAATTTTAATAATTATAAGAATTTAGCTAAATTTGTATTAATTATTTAAAAAAAAAGTGGTGGAATTTTGGGAATTGCTGTTGTTAAAAACATTTTAGGAAGAAATGTTTGCTAGTGGCAACGCTAATTACTCCAGGAATGAAATGCGTATGTAAGAGTGAAACAACGAATGTATGTTAGACAGTTTCATTTTTGAATGGAATGTGTAAAATATGTAAAAAATTCAAGATTAATTTTAAAAGCGAAAGGAATTTTATGAAATTGTGACGTGCGCCCATTATTACTACGTTTATACGCACCACTTATTCGCAAATAAATATATTGCAAGTAGAGAATATTGCCTCATAAACAGTGAATTAAATTTTTATTTGCGAATAGCTAACTCATGAAAACAATTCCTGATTAACGACACTATTTGCAAATAAGATTTTAAGCATTGCCACACTTTTAACCGTTTTACGTTTTTATTTCGATGTGGCACATTCATATGACAACAAAAGTAAAATTAAATCAAAAATGTGCAAATTTATTTCAAAATACACAATAATTTTTGATCTTTTTCACTTAAAAAATAAAAAGTTTATAAACATACAGTGCTACTAAATGAATAAATTTTCCATCTGGCATCACTTAAAAATAAGAATTTTCATTAAGAAATAGACATATAAACAGTAAGTTAGTTAAGCGCAAATAATTTTTATTCGCGAATAGGCTACGTATAAACGTAGTATATATTATTTAAAATAAATATAAAAAAAGTGAAATAAAAATTGACAGTGACAATAAAGAGTGATAAAAAATAATATTTGCCTTGACAGAAAGCAAGAATTGAGTGACAATAAAAATAACACAAATACCTATTAAAATATAAAAAAGTGACAATAAGATAGAAAATACCTATTAAGAAATTAAATTAAATAATAAAAGTATACTTTTTGTGATAAAAGATAACTATGAAAAAAAGACGTTTGCAAAATTGTCTATCATTGGAAAAAAAGACATTTGAGTCCAAAATTAAAATGTATAGAAGGTTAATAGAAAACGAAGATAGTGCACGAAGTGAAAGATCTAATATACAACCTGTTCCATCAATAAGCTAAAATTCTAATGGAGTGTAAAGTAGGCATAAAAAAAGCCCAAGAGTACCTCAGCCGCATGACAGGAGAGACTTCTGATCAAGGGCTTGATGAGACCGCCAGCATGCTCCCCTTGCGGACCACAACAGCAGTGCAAGAAATAGAGGAGAAGCTAGACTCCGATTACGCTCAGGCCATGGTAACAATCACAATATTTTATATATTTTACTTGCTCAAACAGTAATTCAACTTCTTTACAGAAGTCCTATATTCATAAAATTAAAGGTGTTTCTTTAGATGTTGGCAGTGTTATTAGTGCATCGTTTGCAGATGATTTGCTATATAAATATAATTGGGATGGAAGGTGGGGAAAACTTCCGTTGTCAAATCGCACGCTGCTAAATAAAATTGTAAGAGGTATGTACAGACATTAAATAATTTTAGTCTTTGAATATTTAACATTTCTGTCTTTTTTTTTTACTTCATATTTTAGATGTTTTTCAGAACCTAGGAGCCGGGGAGTATGAAAAAAGTATAAGAAAAGCGGTTGAACGTGCCCACCATAGGGTAAAGCAACAAAAATACATAAAAGAAAAAGGGGTTAATAAATAAAATGACGACAATTTTTTTAATTTAAACTAAAATAATCAATCTAAAAGAGAAAAAAAATCAAAAAATAAGCGTGACCAATAAATTGGTAAAAGTTTAGCTTTATTTTTAACACTTTTTATTGACTGAACTTTATTTGTAAGAAGGTGCTTGTTTAATGTAATTAAGAAACTGTTGAATGATGTTTGATCCAGCAAACGTTTTCGAATGCAAACAAAACATAATTAATTTAAAAAATTTAGTTTAAAAAAAAAAATATTTATTTATTTAAGTTATTTTGGAAACCAAAAAAATATTGAATTTTATTTTAAATAAAGACAAAAATTTGTATGAGAATTGAATGAGATGTTTTATTTTAATAGTGTTTTATTAAAACTAAAAAATACGTCAACAGTGACGAATATATGAATCAGTACTGACTAGTCAGCTGTGGCCGGTATATGCGTCAGTACTGATCAGTCAGTACTGACTGGTCAGCTGTGTCCGTTATATGCATCAGTACTGACTAGTCAGCTGTGTCCGGTTTTTGAGCACTCAATAATCTTGAGCAACCTACATATAGTTGTCGATATGAAAAGCAATGAATGGGCGCCTAAATATATTCCAGCCAATGGACCATACGCATTCCGAAAAAGTACAAAAAGTACCAATTTGATCCATTTTTTACCCCTTAAAAAGTGCCGTATATTTTGTACTTTTTATACCAAATGCAACGAAGTACTAAAAGTACGAGCTTTGACTCATTTTATTCCCCCAGAAAGTACTCTGTACGTTAATTTAGGTTATGTTTTATATGAATACCAAATTTTTCGAAGAGATAAAAAGTAACAGTTTTATCCCAATTTTATCCATTAAAAAATACCGTATATTTTGATCTCGACCATATGCAATCTGTATACCAAATTTATCCAAAAGAGAAAAAGTATCAAAAGTAAAACATTTTTCGTTTTAACCTCTTAAAATATACCCCACTTAAATCTGGACAATATCTCTAGCCAAATTTTTTGAAAATAAGAAAGTACCAAAACTAAAAGAGAAAAAGTGTTAAAAGTTGCCAAAAAAAGAAGCAACATTTCTTAAAAATATATATACAAGGTAGATCAAAAAAGACCTACCCCCACCCATGTTTTATTTTGTAACTAGCTTTTACCCGTGACGTCGTTCACTTCAAGATTTAAAGAAATGGGGTTATCCAGTAAAATATTTACAGAAAATTTATTTTGTTTTCTACGTCATTACTTATTTTATGTTAAAATATGTCTATAAACAACATTTTAAGATTTGTTATATTCCGCTAATATAATGGGTGATTTTTTAGCTATTATCTTTTTGGCAGCACTGGTTTAAACAGCTGACGCACGTTTCGTGTTTTGTTTCACTGTCAAACATCTTCAGTTTGGTCTATAATTTAACCATGAATCGTCTTACAAACGAACAACGCTTGCAAATTATTGAATTTTATTATCAAAATGCGTGCTCTGTTAAGAAAATTCATCGCGCGCTTCTTGTGTTCAGCGACGAAGCTCATTTTTGGCTCAATGGGTAAGTTAATAAGCCGAATTGTCGATTTTGGAGTGAAGATCAGCCAGAAGCATTGCAAGAGCTATTTATGCATCGAGAAAAAGTCACAGTTTGGTGCGGTTTATGGGCTGGTGGCATCATTGGACCG
Organism: Pollenia angustigena; assembly: GCA_930367215.1. Taxonomy (NCBI): domain Eukaryota; kingdom Metazoa; phylum Arthropoda; class Insecta; order Diptera; family Polleniidae; genus Pollenia; species Pollenia angustigena. Next base: position 185,481,939 of record OV884056.1, read on the forward strand.
TTCCAAGATGATGCGAATCGTAACGTAACTGTGAATGGTGAGCGCTACCGTGAGATGATATCCAACTTTTTTTTGCCCAAAATGCAAGAGCTTGTTGACTTGCACGACATGTGGTTTCAACAAGACGGTGCCACATGCCACACAGCACGCTTAACAATGGACTTATTGAGAGGCGAGTTCGGTGAACATTTTATTTCACGTTCGGGACCAGTCAATTGGCCCCCTAGATCGTGCGATTTAACGTCTTTAGACTATTTTTTGTGCGGCTACGTTAAAGCTCATGTCTATACACACATGCCCGCTTCAATTGACGCATTGGAAGAAAACATTGAAGCATTTATTCGTGAGATACCGGCCGAAATGTTGGAAACAGAATGCCAACATTGGACTAAGCGGATGGACCATTTGAGGCGCAATCACGGTCAACATTTGCATGAAATAATCTTCAAACATTTAATTATATGGACCGTACTATCGATTCAAATAAAGATTTCATGCATTTTTCTGAATTTTATGAGTTTTTTTTACAACTTTCCTATAGCTCCCCTACAAGAAATGGATGACCGAAACTAATACACACGCACTATTTTTGTTTGTTTTTATTGTTACAAGTGGCGTTGCCACTCGTGTGCGTTTGTATACCAAATTAGGAATATTTTGCAAAGCCCAAATTTTATTAATCTTTTCTTCTTATTTTTATATATACTTAATAATATGTTGAATATATAAGAATTTAGCTAAATTTGTATTAATTATTTAAAAAAAAAGTGGTGGAATTTTGGGAATTGCTGTTGTTAAAAACATTTTAGGAAGAAATGTTTGCTAGTGGCAACGCTAATTACTCCAGGAATGAAATGCGTATGTAAGAGTGAAACAACGAATGTATGTTAGACAGTTTCATTTTTGAATGGAATGTGTAAAATATGTAAAAAATTCAAGATTAATTTTAAAAGCGAAAGGAATTTTATGAAATTGTGACGTGCGCCCATTATATTATTTAAAATAAATATAAAAAAAGTGAAATAAAAATTGACAGTGACAATAAAGAGTGATAAAAAATAATATTTGCCTTGACAGAAAGCAAGAATTGAGTGACAATAAAAATAACACAAATACCTATTAAAATATAAAAAAGTGACAATAAGATAGAAAATACCTATTAAGAAATTAAATTAAATAATAAAAGTATACTTTTTGTGATAAAAGATAACTATGAAAAAAAGACGTTTGCAAAATTGTCTATCATTGGAAAAAAAGACATTTGAGTCCAAAATTAAAATGTATAGAAGGTTAATAGAAAACGAAGATAGTGCACGAAGTGAAAGATCTAGTATACAACCTGTTCCATCAATAAGCTAAAATTCTAATGGAGTGTAAAGTAGGCATAAAAAAAGCCCAAGAGTACCTCAGCCGCATGACAGGAGAGACTTCTGATCAAGGGCTTGATGAGACCGCCAGCATGCTCCCCTTGCGGACCACAACAGCAGTGCAAGAAATAGAGGAGAAGCTAGACTCCGATTACGCTCAGGCCATGGTAACAATCACAATATTTTATATATTTTACTTGCTCAAACAGTAATTCAACTTCTTTACAGAAGTCCTATATTCATAAAATTAAAGGTGTTTCTTTAGATGTTGGCAGTGTTTTTAGTGCATCGTTTGCAGATGATTTGCTATATAAATATAATTGGGATGGAAGGTGGGGAAAACTTCCGTTGTCAAATCTCACGCTGCTAAATAAAATTGTAAGAGGTATGTACAGACATTAAATAATTTTAGTCTTTGAATATTTAACATTTCTGTCTTTTTTTTTACTTCATATTTTAGATGTTTTTCAGAACCTAGGAGCCGGGGAGTATGAAAAAAGTATAAGAAAAGCGGTTGAACGTGCCCACCATAGGGTAAAGCAACAAAAATACATAAAAGAAAAAGGGGTTAATAAATAAAATGACGACAATTTTTTTAATTTAAACTAAAATAATCAATCTAAAAGAGAAAAAAAATCAAAAAATAAGCGTGACCAATAAATTGGTAAAAGTTTAGCTTTATTTTTAACACTTTTTATTGACTGAACTTTATTTGTAAGAAGGTGCTTGTTTAATGTAATTAAGAAACTGTTGAATGATGTTTGATCCAGCAAACGTTTTCGAATGCAAACAAAACATAATTAATTTAAAAAATTTAGTTAAAAAAAAAAAATATTTATTTATTTAAGTTATTTTGGAAACCAAAAAAATATTGAATTTTATTTTAAATAAAGACAAAAATTTGTATGAGAATTGAATGAGATGTTTTATTTTAATAGTGTTTTATTAAAACTAAAAAATACGTCAACAGTGACGAATATATGAATCAGTACTGACTAGTCAGCTGTGGCCGGTATATGCGTCAGTACTGACCAGTCAGTACTGACTGGTCAGCTGTGTCCGTTATATGCATCAGTACTGACTAGTCAGCTGTGTCCGGTTTTTGAGCACTCAATAATCTTGAGCAACCTACATATAGTTGTCGATATGAAAAGCAATGAATGGGTGCCTAAATATATTCCAGCCAATGGACCATACGCATTCCGAAAAAGTACAAAAAGTACCAATTTGATCCATTTTTTACCCCTTAAAAAGTGCCGTATATTTTGTACTTTTTATACCAAATGCAACGAAGTACTAAAAGTACGAGCTTTGACTCATTTTATTCCCCCAGAAAGTACTCTGTACGTTAATTTAGGTTATGTTTTATATGAATACCAAATTTTTCGAAGAGATAAAAAGTAACAGTTTTATCCCAATTTTATCCATTAAAAATACCGTATATTTTGATCTCGACCATATGCAATCTGTATACCAAATTTATCCAAAAGAGAAAAAGTATCAAAAGTAAAACATTTTTCGTTTTAACCTCTTAAAATATACCCCACTTAAATCTGGACAATATCTCTAGCCAAATTTTTTGAAAATAAGAAAGTACCAAAACTAAAAGAGAAAAAGTGTTAAAAGTTGCCAAAAAAAGAAGCAACATTTCTTAAAAATATATATACAAGGTAGATCAAAAAAGACCTACCCCCACCCATGTTTTATTTTGTAACTAGCTTTTACCCGCGACGTCGTTCACTTTAAGATTTAAAGAAATGGGGTTATCCAGTAAAATATTTACAGAAAATTTATTTTGTTTTCTACGTCATTACTTATTTTATGTTAAAATATGTCTATAAACAACATTTTAAGATTTGTTATATTCCGCTAATATAATGGGTGATTTTTTAGCTATTATCTTTTTGGCAGCACTGGTTTAAACAGCTGACGCACGTTTCGTGTTTTGTTTCACTGTCAAACATCTTCAGTTTGGTCTATAATTTAACCATGAATCGTCTTACAAACGAACAACGCTTGCAAATTATTGAATTTTATTATCAAAATGCGTGCTCTGTTAAGAAAATTCATCGCGCGCTTCTTGTGTTCAGCGACGAAGCTCATTTTTGGCTCAATGGGTAAGTTAATAAGCCGAATTGTCGATTTTGGAGTGAAGATCAGCCAGAAGCATTGCAAGAGCTATTTATGCATCGAGAAAAAGTCACAGTTTGGTGCGGTTTATGGGCTGGTGGCATCATTGGACCGTTCCAAGATGATGCGAATCGTAACGTAACTGTGAATGGTGAGCGCTACCGTGAGATGATATCCAACTTTTTTTTGCCCAAAATGCAAGAGCTTGTTGACTTGCACGACATGTGGTTTCAACAAGACGGTGCCACATGCCACACAGCACGCTTAACAATGGACTTATTGAGAGGCGAGTTCGGTGAACATTTTATTTCACGTTCGGGACCGGTCAATTGGCCGCCTAGATCGTGCGATTTAACGTCACACACATGCCCGCTTCAATTGACGCATTGGAAGAAAACATTGAAGCATTTATTCGTGAGATACCGGCCGAAATGTTGGAAACAGAATGCCAACATTGGACTAAGCGGATGGACCATTTGAGGCGCAATCACGGTCAACATTTGCATGAAATAATCTTCAAACATTTAATTATATGGACCGTACTATCGATTCAAATAAAGATTTCATGCATTTTTCTGAATTTTATGAGTTTTTTTTACAACTTTCCTATAGCTCCCCTACAAGAAATGGATGACCGAAACTAATACACACGCACTATTTTTGTTTGTTTTTATTGTTACAAGTGGCGTTGCCACTCGTGTGCGTTTGTATACCAAATTAGGAATATTTTGCAAAGCCCAAATTTTATTACTTTTCTTCTTATTTTTATATATACTTAATAATATGTTGAATATATCTGTTAATACGTTTCATAAATTTTAATAATTATAAGAATTTAGCTAAATTTGTATTAATTATTTAAAAAAAAAGTGGTGGAATTTTGGGAATTGCTGTTGTTAAAAACATTTTAGGAAGAAATGTTTGCTAGTGGCAACGCTAATTACTCCAGGAATGAAATGCGTATGTAAGAGTGAAACAACGAATGTATGTTAGACAGTTTCATTTTTGAATGGAATGTGTAAAATATGTAAAAAATTCAAGATTAATTTTAAAAGCGAAAGGAATTTTATGAAATTGTGACGTGCGCCCATTATATTATTTAAAATAAATATAATAAAAGTGAAATAAAAATTGACAGTGACAATAAAGAGTGATAAAAAATAATATTTGCCTTGACAGAAAGCAAGAATTGAGTGACAATAAAAATAACACAAATACCTATTAAAATATAAAAAAGTGACAATAAGATAGAAAATACCTATTAAGAAATTAAATTAAATAATAAAAGTATACTTTTTGTGATAAAAGATAACTATGAAAAAAAGACGTTTGCAAAATTGTCTATTATTGGAAAAAAAGACATTTGAGTCCAAAATTAAAATGTATAGAAGGTTAATAGAAAACGAAGATAGTGCACGAAGTGAAAGATCTAATATACAACCTGTTCCATCAATAAGCTAAAATTCTAATGGAGTGTAAAGTAGGCATAAAAAAAGCCCAAGAGTACCTCAGCCGCATGACAGGAGAGACTTCTGATCAAGGGCTTGATGAGACCGCCAGCATGCTCCCCTTGCGGACCACAACAGCAGTGCAAGAAATAGAGGAGAAGCTAGACTCCGATTACGCTCAGGCCATGGTAACAATCACAATATTTTATATATTTTACTTGCTCAAACAGTAATTCAACTTCTTTACAGAAGTCCTATATTCATAAAATTAAAGGTGTTTCTTTAGATGTTGGCAGTGTTATTAGTGCATCGTTTGCAGATGATTTGCTATATAAATATAATTGGGATGGAAGGTGGGGAAAACTTCCGTTGTCAAATCTCACGCTGCTAAATAAAATTGTAAGAGGTATGTACAGACATTAAATAATTTTAGTCTTTGAATATTTAACATTTCTGTCTTTTTTTTTACTTCATATTTTAGATGTTTTTCAGAACCTAGGAGCCGGGGAGAATGAAAAAAGTATAAGAAAAGCGGTTGAACGTGCCCACCATAGGGTAAAGCAACAAAAATACATAAAAGAAAAAGGGGTTAATAAATAAAATGACGACAATTTTTTTAATTTAAACTAAAATAATCAATCTAAAAGAGAAAAAAAATCAAAAAATAAGCGTGACCAATAAATTGGTAAAAGTTTATCTTTATTTTTAACACTTTTTATTGACTGAACTTTATTTGTAAGAAGGTGCTTGTTTAATGTAATTAAGAAACTGTTGAATGATGTTTGATCCAGCAAACGTTTTCGAATGCAAACAAAACATAATTAATTTAAAAAATTTAGTTAAAAAAAAAAAAATATTTATTTATTTAAGTTATTTTGGAAACCAAAAAAATATTGAATTTTATTTTAAATAAAGACAAAAATTTGTATGAGAATTGAATGAGATGTTTTATTTTAATAGTGTTTTATTAAAACTAAAAAATACGTCAACAGTGACGAATATATGAATCAGTACTGACTAGTCAGCTGTGGCCGGTATATGCGTCAGTACTGACCAGTCAGTACTGACTGGTCAGCTGTGTCCGTTATATGCATCAGTACTGACTAGTCAGCTGTGTCCGGTTTTTGAGCACTCAATAATCTTGAGCAACCTACATATAGTTGTCGATATGAAAAGCAATGAATGGGCGCCTAAATATATTCCAGCCAATGGACCATACGCATTCCGAAAAAGTACAAAAAGTACCAATTTTATCCATTTTTTACCCCTTAAAAAGTGCCGTATATTTTGTACTTTTTATACCAAATGCAACGAAGTACTAAAAGTACGAGCTTTGACTCATTTTATTCCCCCAGAAAGTACTCTGTACGTTAATTTAGGTTATGTTTTATATGAATACCAAATTTTTCGAAGAGATAAAAAGTAACAGTTTTATCCCAATTTTATCCATTAAAAAATACCGTATATTTTGATCTCGACCATATGCAATCTGTATACCAAATTTATCCAAAAGAGAAAAAGTATCAAAAGTAAAACATTTTTCGTTTTAACCTCTTAAAATATACCCCACTTAAATCTGGACAATATCTCTAGCCAAATTTTTTGAAAATAAGAAAGTACCAAAACTAAAAGAGAAAAAGTGTTAAAAGTTGCCAAAAAAAGAAGCAACATTTCTTAAAAATATATATACAAGGTAGATCAAAAAAGACCTACCCCCACCAATGTTTTATTTTGTAACTAGCTTTTACCCGTGACGTCGTTCACTTTAAGATTTAAAGAAATGGGGTTATCCAGTAAAATATTTACAGAAAATTTATTTTGTTTTCTACGTCATTACTTATTTTATGTTAAAATATGTCTATAAACAACATTTTAAGATTTGTTATATTCCGCTAATATAATGGGTGATTTTTTAGCTATTATCTTTTTGGCAGCACTGGTTTAAACAGCTGACGCACGTTTCGTGTTTTGTTTCACTGTCAAACATCTTCAGTTTGGTCTATAATTTAACCATGAATCGTCTTACAAACGAACAACGCTTGCAAATTATTGAATTTTATTATCAAAATGCGTGCTCTGTTAAGAAAATTCATCGCGCGCTTCTTGTGTTCAGCGACGAAGCTCATTTTTGGCTCAATGGGTAAGTTAATAAGCCGAATTGTCGATTTTGGAGTGAAGATCAGCCAGAAGCATTGCAAGAGCTATTTATGCATCGAGAAAAAGTCACAGTTTGGTGCGGTTTATGGGCTGGTGGCATCATTGGACCGTTCCAAGATGATGCGAATCGTAACGTAACTGTGAATGGTGAGCGCTACCGTGAGATGATATCCAACTTTTTTTTGCCCAAAATGCAAGAGCTTGTTGACTTGCACGACATGTGGTTTCAACAAGACGGTGCCACATGCCACACAGCACGCTTAACAATGGACTTATTGAGAGGCGAGTTCGGTGAACATTTTATTTCACGTTCGGGACCGGTCAATTGGCCGCCTAGATCGTGCGATTTAACGTCTTTAGACTATTTTTTGTGCGGCTACGTTAAAGCTCATGTCTATACACACATGCCCGCTTCAATTGACGCATTGGAAGAAAACATTGAAGCATTTATTCGTGAGATACCGGCCGAAATGTTGGAAACAGAATGCCAACATTGGACTAAGCGGATGGACCATTTGAGGCGCAATCACGGTCAACATTTGCATGAAATAATCTTCAAACATTTAATTATATGGACCGTACTATCGATTCAAATAAAGATTTCATGCATTTTTCTGAATTTTATGAGTTTTTTTTACAACTTTCCTATAGCTCCCCTACAAGAAATGGATGACCGAAACTAATACACACGCACTATTTTTGTTTGTTTTTATTGTTACAAGTGGCGTTGCCACTCGTGTGCGTTTGTATACCAAATTAGGAATATTTTGCAAAGCCCAAATTTTATTACTTTTCTTCTTATTTTTATATATACTTAATAATATGTTGAATATATCTGTTAATACGTTTCATAAATTTTAATAATTATAAGAATTTAGCTAAATTTGTATTAATTATTTAAAAAAAAAGTGGTGGAATTTTGGGAATTGCTGTTGTTAAAAACATTTTAGGAAGAAATGTTTGCTAGTGGCAACGCTAATTACTCCAGGAATGAAATGCGTATGTAAGAGTGAAACAACGAATGTATGTTAGACAGTTTCATTTTTGAATGGAATGTGTAAAATATGTAAAAAATTCAAGATTAATTTTAAAAGCGAAAGGAATTTTATGAAATTGTGACGTGCGCCCATTATATTATTTAAAATAAATATAATAAAAGTGAAATAAAAATTGACAGTGACAATAAAGAGTGATAAAAAATAATATTTGCCTTGACAGAAAGCAAGAATTGAGTGACAATAAAAATAACACAAATACCTATTAAAATATAAAAAAGTGACAATAAGATAGAAAATACCTATTAAGAAATTAAATTAAATAATAAAAGTATACTTTTTGTGATAAAAGATAACTATGAAAAAAAGACGTTTGCAAAATTGTCTATTATTGGAAAAAAAGACATTTGAGTCCAAAATTAAAATGTATAGAAGGTTAATAGAAAACGAAGATAGTGCACGAAGTGAAAGATCTAATATACAACCTGTTCCATCAATAAGCTAAAATTCTAATGGAGTGTAAAGTAGGCATAAAAAAAGCCCAAGAGTACCTCAGCCGCATGACAGGAGAGACTTCTGATCAAGGGCTTGATGAGACCGCCAGCATGCTCCCCTTGCGCACCACAACAGCAGTGCAAGAAATAGAGGAGAAGCTAGACTCCGATTACGCTCAGGCCATGGTAACAATCACAATATTTTATATATTTTACTTGCTCAAACAGTAATTCAACTTCTTTACAGAAGTCCTATATTCATAAAATTAAAGGTGTTTCTTTAGATGTTGGCAGTGTTTTTAGTGCATCGTTTGCAGATGATTTGCTATATAAATATAATTGGGATGGAAGGTGGGGAAAACTTCCGTTGTCAAATCTCACGCTGCTAAATAAAATTGTAAGAGGTATGTACAGACATTAAATAATTTTAGTCTTTGAATATTAAACATTTCTGTCTTTTTTTTTACTTCATATTTTAGATGTTTTTCAGAACCTAGGAGCCGGGGAGTATGAAAAAAGTATAAGAAAAGCGGTTGAACGTGCCCACCATAGGGTAAAGCAACAAAAATACATAAAAGAAAAAGGGGTTAATAAATAAAATGACGACAATTTTTTTAATTTAAACTAAAATAATCAATCTAAAAGAGAAAAAAAATCAAAAAATAAGCGTGACCAATAAATTGGTAAAAGTTTAGCTTTATTTTTAACACTTTTTATTGACTGAACTTTATTTGTAAGAAGGTGCTTGTTTAATGTAATTAAGAAACTGTTGAATGATGTTTGATCCAGCAAACGTTTTCGAATGCAAACAAAACATAATTAATTTAAAAAATTTAGTTAAAAAAAAAAAATATTTATTTATTTAAGTTATTTTGGAAACCAAAAAAATATTGAATTTTATTTTAAATAAAGACAAAAATTTGTATGAGAATTGAATGAGATGTTTTATTTTAATAGTGTTTTATTAAAACTAAAAAATACGTCAACAGTGACGAATATATGAATCAGTACTGACTAGTCAGCTGTGGCCGGTATATGCGTCAGTACTGACCAGTCAGTACTGACTGGTCAGCTGTGTCCGTTATATGCATCAGTACTGACTAGTCAGCTGTGTCCGGTTTTTGAGCACTCAATAATCTTGAGCAACCTACATATAGTTGTCGATATGAAAAGCAATGAATGGGTGCCTAAATATATTCCAGCCAATGGACCATACGCATTCCGAAAAAGTACAAAAAGTACCAATTTGATCCATTTTTTTACCCCTTAAAAAGTGCCGTATATTTTGTACTTTTTATACCAAATGCAACGAAGTACTAAAAGTACGAGCTTTGACTCATTTTATTCCCCCAGAAAGTACTCTGTACGTTAATTTAGGTTATGTTTTATATGAATACCAAATTTTTCGAAGAGATAAAAAGTAACAGTTTTATCCCAATTTTATCCATTAAAAAATACCGTATATTTTGATCTCGACCATATGCAATCTGTATACCAAATTTATCCAAAAGAGAAAAAGTATCAAAAGTAAAACATTTTTCGTTTTAACCTCTTAAAATATACCCCACTTAAATCTGGACAATATCTCTAGCCAAATTTTTTGAAAATAAGAAAGTACCAAAACTAAAAGAGAAAAAGTGTTAAAAGTTGCCAAAAAAAGAAGCAACATTTCTTAAAAATATATATACAAGGTAGATCAAAAAAGACCTACCCCCACCCATGTTTTATTTTGTAACTAGCTTTTACCCGCGACGTCGTTCACTTTAAGATTTAAAGAAATGGGGTTATCCAGTAAAATATTTACAGAAAATTTATTTTGTTTTCTACGTCATTACTTATTTTATGTTAAAATATGTCTATAAACAACATTTTAAGATTTGTTATATTCCGCTAATATAATGGGTGATTTTTTAGCTATTATCTTTTTGGCAGCACTGGTTTAAACAGCTGACGCACGTTTCGTGTTTTGTTTCACTGTCAAACATCTTCAGTTTGGTCTATAATTTAACCATGAATCGTCTTACAAACGAACAACGCTTGCAAATTATTGAATTTTATTATCAAAATGCGTGCTCTGTTAAGAAAATTCATCGCGCGCGTCTTGTGTTCAGCGACGAAGCTCATTTTTGGCTCAATGGGTAAGTTAATAAGCCGAATTGTCGATTTTGGAGTGAAGATCAGCCAGAAGCATTGCAAGAGCTATTTATGCATCGAGAAAAAGTCACAGTTTGGTGCGGTTTATGGGCTGGTGGCATCATTGGACCGTTCCAAGATGATGCGAATCGTAACGTAACTGTGAATGGTGAGCGCTACCGTGAGATGATATCCAACTTTTTTTTGCCCAAAATGCAAGAGCTTGTTGACTTGCACGACATGTGGTTTCAACAAGACGGTGCCACATGCCACACAGCACGCTTAACAATGGACTTATTGAGAGGCGAGTTCGGTGAACATTTTATTTCACGTTCGGGACCGGTCAATTGGCCGCCTAGATCGTGCGATTTAACGTCACACACATGCCCGCTTCAATTGACGCATTGGAAGAAAACATTGAAGCATTTATTCGTGAGATACCGGCCGAAATGTTGGAAACAGAATGCCAACATTGGACTAAGCGGATGGACCATTTGAGGCGCAATCACGGTCAACATTTGCATGAAATAATCTTCAAACATTTAATTATATGGACCGTACTATCGATTCAAATAAAGATTTCATGCATTTTTCTGAATTTTATGAGTTTTTTTTACAACTTTCCTATAGCTCCCCTACAAGAAATGGATGACCGAAACTAATACACACGCACTATTTTTGTTTGTTTTTATTGTTACAAGTGGCGTTGCCACTCGTGTGCGTTTGTATACCAAATTAGGAATATTTTGCAAAGCCCAAATTTTATTACTTTTCTTCTTATTTTTATATATACTTAATAATATGTTGAATATATCTGTTAATACGTTTCATAAATTTTAATAATTATAAGAATTTAGCTAAATTTGTATAAATTATTTAAAAAAAAAGTGGTGGAATTTTGGGAATTGCTGTTGTTAAAAACATTTTAGGAAGAAATGTTTGCTAGTGGCAACGCTAATTACTCCAGGAATGAAATGCGTATGTAAGAGTGAAACAACGAATGTATGTTAGACAGTTTCATTTTTGAATGGAATGTGTAAAATATGTAAAAAATTCAAGATTAATTTTAAAAGCGAAAGGAATTTTATGAAATTGTGACGTGCGCCCATTATATTATTTAAAATAAATATAATAAAAGTGAAATAAAAATTGACAGTGACAATAAAGAGTGATAAAAAATAATATTTGCCTTGACAGAAAGCAAGAATTGAGTGACAATAAAAATAACACAAATACCTATTAAAATATAAAAAAGTGACAATAAGATAGAAAATACCTATTAAGAAATTAAATTAAATAATTAAAGTATACTTTTTGTGATAAAAGATAACTATGAAAAAAAGACGTTTGCAAAATTGTCTATCATTGGAAAAAAAGACATTTGAGTCCAAAATTAAAATGTATAGAAGGTTAATAGAAAACGAAGATAGTGCACGAAGTGAAAGATCTAATATACAACCTGTTCCATCAATAAGCTAAAATTCTAATGGAGTGTAAAGTAGGCATAAAAAAAGCCCAAGAGTACCTCAGCCGCATGACAGGAGAGACTTCTGATCAAGGGCTTGATGAGACCGCCAGCATGCTCCCCTTGCGGACCACAACAGCAGTGCAAGAAATAGAGGAGAAGCTAGACTCCGATTACGCTCAGGCCATGGTAACAATCACAATATTTTATATATTTTACTTGCTCAAACAGTAATTCAACTTCTTTACAGAAGTCCTATATTCATAAAATTAAAGGTGTTTCTTTAGATGTTGGCAGTGTTATTAGTGCATCGTTTGCAGATGATTTGCTATATAAATATAATTGGGATGGAAGGTGGGGAAAACTTCCGTTGTCAAATCTCACGCTGCTAAATAAAATTGTAAGAGGTATGTACAGACATTAAATAATTTTAGTCTTTGAATATTTAACATTTCTGTCTTTTTTTTTACTTCATATTTTAGATGTTTTTCAGAACCTAGGAGCCGGGGAGAATGAAAAAAGTATAAGAAAAGCGGTTGAACGTGCCCACCATAGGGTAAAGCAACAAAAATACATAAAAGAAAAAGGGGTTAATAAATAAAATGACGACAATTTTTTTAATTTAAACTAAAATAATCAATCTAAAAGAGAAAAAAAATCAAAAAATAAGCGTGACCAATAAATTGGTAAAAGTTTAGCTTTATTTTTAACACTTTTTATTGACTGAACTTTATTTGTAAGAAGGTGCTTGTTTAATGTAATTAAGAAACTGTTGAATGATGTTTGATCCAGCAAACGTTTTCGAATGCAAACAAAACATAATTAATTTAAAAAATTTAGTTAAAAAAAAAAAAATATTTATTTATTTAAGTTATTTTGGAAACCAAAAAAATATTGAATTTTATTTTAAATAAAGACAAAAATTTGTATGAGAATTGAATGAGATGTTTTATTTTAATAGTGTTTTATTAAAACTAAAAAATACGTCAACAGTGACGAATATATGAATCAGTACTGACTAGTCAGCTGTGGCCGGTATATGCGTCAGTACTGACCAGTCAGTACTGACTGGTCAGCTGTGTCCGTTATATGCATCAGTACTGACTAGTCAGCTGTGTCCGGTTTTTGAGCACTCAATAATCTTGAGCAACCTACATATAGTTGTCGATATGAAAAGCAATGAATGGGCGCCTAAATATATTCCAGCCAATGGACCATACGCATTCCGAAAAAGTACAAAAAGTACCAATTTGATCCATTTTTTACCCCTTAAAAAGTGCCGTATATTTTGTACTTTTTATACCAAATGCAACGAAGTACTAAAAGTACGAGCTTTGACTCATTTTATTCCCCCAGAAAGTACTCTGTACGTTAATTTAGGTTATGTTTTATATGAATACCAAATTTTTCGAAGAGATAAAAAGTAACAGTTTTATCCCAATTTTATCCATTAAAAAATACCGTATATTTTGATCTCGACCATATGCAATCTGTATACCAAATTTATCCAAAAGAGAAAAAGTATCAAAAGTAAAACATTTTTCGTTTTAACCTCTTAAAATATACCCCACTTAAATCTGGACAATATCTCTAGCCAAATTTTTTGAAAATAAGAAAGTACCAAAACTAAAAGAGAAAAAGTGTTAAAAGTTGCCAAAAAAAGAAGCAACATTTCTTAAAAATATATATACAAGGTAGATCAAAAAAGACCTACCCCCACCCATGTTTTATTTTGTAACTAGCTTTTACCCGTGACGTCGTTCACTTTAAGATTTAAAGAAATGGGGTTATCCAGTAAAATATTTACAGAAAATTTATTTTGTTTTCTACGTCATTACTTATTTTATGTTAAAATATGTCTATAAACAACATTTTAAGATTTGTTATATTCCGCTAATATAATGGGTGATTTTTTAGCTATTATCTTTTTGGAAGCACTGGTTTAAACAGCTGACGCACGTTTCGTGTTTTGTTTCACTGTCAAACATCTTCAGTTTGGTCTATAATTTAACCATGAATCGTCTTACAAACGAACAACGCTTGCAAATTATTGAATTTTATTATCAAAATGCGTGCTCTGTTAAGAAAATTCATCGCGCGCTTCTTGTGTTCAGCGACGAAGCTCATTTTTGGCTCAATGGGTAAGTTAATAAGCCGAATTGTCGATTTTGGAGTGAAGATCAGCCAGAAGCATTGCAAGAGCTATTTATGCATCGAGAAAAAGTCACAGTTTGGTGCGGTTTATGGGCTGGTGGCATCATTGGACCGTTCCAAGATGATGCGAATCGTAACGTAACTGTGAATGGTGAGCGCTACCGTGAGATGATATCCAACTTTTTTTTGCCCAAAATGCAAGAGCTTGTTGACTTGCACGACATGTGGTTTCAACAAGACGGTGCCACATGCCACACAGCACGCTTAACAATGGACTTATTGAGAGGCGAGTTCGGTGAACATTTTATTTCACGTTCGGGACCGGTCAATTGGCCGCCTAGATCGTGCGATTTAACGTCTTTAGACTATTTTTTGTGCGGCTACGTTAAAGCTCATGTCTATACACACATGCCCGCTTCAATTGACGCATTGGAAGAAAACATTGAAGCATTTATTCGTGAGATACCGGCCGAAATGTTGGAAACAGAATGCCAACATTGGACTAAGCGGATGGACCATTTGAGGCGCAATCACGGTCAACATTTGCATGAAATAATCTTCAAACATTTAATTATATGGACCGTACTATCGATTCAAATAAAGATTTCATGCATTTTTCTGAATTTTATGAGTTTTTTTTACAACTTTCCTATAGCTCCCCTACAAGAAATGGATGACCGAAACTAATACACACGCACTATTTTTGTTTGTTTTTATTGTTACAAGTGGCGTTGCCACTCGTGTGCGTTTGTATACCAAATAAGGAATATTTTGCAAAGCCCAAATTTTATTAATCTTTTCTTCTTATTTTTATATATACTTAATAATATGTTGAATATATCTGTTAATACGTTTCATAAATTTTAATAATTATAAGAATTTAGCTAAATTTGTATTAATTATTTAAAAAAAAAGTGGCGGAATTTTGGGAATTGCTGTTGTTAAAAACATTTTAGGAAGAAATGTTTGCTAGTGGCAACGCTAATTACTCCAGGAATGAAATGCGTATGTAAGAGTGAAACAACGAATGTATGTTAGACAGTTTCATTTTTGAATGGAATGTGTAAAATATGTAAAAAAATTCAAGATTAATTTTAAAAGCGAAAGGAATTTTATGAAATTGTGACGTGCGCCCATTATATTATTTAAAATAAATATAAAAAAAGTGAAATAAAAATTGACAGTGACAATAAAGAGTGATAAAAAATAATATTTGCCTTGACAGAAAGCAAGAATTGAGTGACAATAAAAATAACACAAATACCTATTAAAATATAAAAAAGTGACAATAAGATAGAAAATACCTATTAAGAAATTAAATTAAATAATAAAAGTATACTTTTTGTGATAAAAGATTACTATGAAAAAAAGACGTTTGCAAAATTGTCTATCATTGGAAAAAAAGACATTTGAGTCCAAAATTAAAATGTATAGAAGGTTAATAGAAAACGAAGATAGTGCACGAAGTGAAAGATCTAATATACAACCTGTTCCATCAATAAGCTAAAATTCTAATGGAGTGTAAAGTAGGCATAAAAAAAGCCCAAGAGTACCTCAGCCGCATGACAGGAGAGACTTCTGATCAAGGGCTTGATGAGACCGCCAGCATGCTCCCCTTGCGGACCACAACAGCAGTGCAAGAAATAGAGGAGAAGCTAGACTCCGATTACGCTCAGGCCATGGTAACAATCACAATATTTTATATATTTTACTTGCTCAAACAGTAATTCAACTTCTTTACAGAAGTCCTATATTCATAAAATTAAAGGTGTTTCTTTAGATGTTGGCAGTGTTATTAGTGCATCGTTTGCAGATGATTTGCTATATAAATATAATTGGGATGGAAGGTGGGGAAAACTTCCGTTGTCAAATCTCACGCTGCTAAATAAAATTGTAAGAGGTATGTACAGACATTAAATAATTTTAGTCTTTGAATATTTAACATTTCTGTCTTTTTTTTTACTTCATATTTTAGATGTTTTTCAGAACCTAGGAGCCGGGGAGTATGAAAAAGTATAAGAAAAGCGGTTGAACGTGCCCACCATAGGGTAAAGCAACAAAAATACATAAAAGAAAAAGGGGTTAATAAATAAAATGACGACAATTTTTTTAATTTAAACTAAAATAATCAATCTAAAAGAGAAAAAAAATCAAAAAATAAGCGTGACCAATAAATTGGTAAAAGTTTAGCTTTATTTTTAACACTTTTTATTGACTGAACTTTATTTGTAAGAAGGTGCTTGTTTAATGTAATTAAGAAACTGTTGAATGATGTTTGATCCAGCAAACGTTTTCGAATGCAAACAAAACATAATTAATTTAAAAAATTTAGTTAAAAAAAAAAAATATTTATTTATTTAAGTTATTTTGGAAACCAAAAAATATTGAATTTTATTTTAAATAAAGACAAAAATTTGTATGAGAATTGAATGAGATGTTTTATTTTAATAGTGTTTTATTAAAACTAAAAAATACGTCAACAGTGACGAATATATGAATCAGTACTGACTAGTCAGCTGTGGCCGGTATATGCGTCAGTACTGACCAGTCAGTACTGACTGGTCAGCTGTGTCCGTTATATGCATCAGTACTGACTAGTCAGCTGTGTCCGGTTTTTGAGCACTCAATAATCTTGAGCAACCTACATATAGTTGTCGATATGAAAAGCAATGAATGGGCGCCTAAATATATTCCAGCCAATGGACCATACGCATTCCGAAAAAGTACAAAAAGTACCAATTTGATCCATTTTTTACCCCTTAAAAAGTGCCGTATATTTTGAACTTTTTATACCAAATGCAACGAAGTACTAAAAGTACGAGCTTTGACTCATTTTATTCCCCCAGAAAGTACTCTGTACGTTAATTTAGGTTATGTTTTATATGAATACCAAATTTTTCGAAGAGATAAAAAGTAACAGTTTTATCCCAATTTTATCCATTAAAAAATACCGTATATTTTGATCTCGACCATATGCAATCTGTATACCAAATTTATCCAAAAGAGAAAAAGTATCAAAAGTAAAACATTTTTCGTTTTAACCTCTTAAAATATACCCCACTTAAATCTGGACAATATCTCTAGCCAAATTTTTTGAAAATAAGAAAGTACCAAAACTAAAAGAGAAAAAGTGTTAAAAGTTGCCAAAAAAAGAAGCAACATTTCTTAAAAATATATATACAAGGTAGATCAAAAAAGACCTACCCCCACCCATGTTTTATTTTGTAACTAGCTTTTACCCGTGACGTCGTTCACTTTAAGATTTAAAGAAATGGGGTTATCCAGTAAAATATTTACAGAAAATTTATTTTGTTTTCTACGTCATTACTTATTTTATGTTAAAATATGTCTATAAACAACATTTTAAGATTTGTTATATTCCGCTAATATAATGGGTGATTTTTTAGCTATTATCTTTTTGGAAGCACTGGTTTAAACAGCTGACGCACGTTTCGTGTTTTGTTTCACTGTCAAACATCTTCAGTTTGGTCTATAATTTAACCATGAATCGTCTTACAAACGAACAACGCTTGCAAATTATTGAATTTTATTATCAAAATGCGTGCTCTGTTAAGAAAATTCATCGCGCGCTTCTTGTGTTCAGCGACGAAGCTCATTTTTGGCTCAATGGGTAAGTTAATAAGCCGAATTGTCGATTTTGGAGTGAAGATCAGCCAGAAGCATTGCAAGAGCTATTTATGCATCGAGAAAAAGTCACAGTTTGGTGCGGTTTATGGGCTGGTGGCATCATTGGACCGTTCCAAGATGATGCGAATCGTAACGTAACTGTGAATGGTGAGCGCTACCGTGAGATGATATCCAACTTTTTTTTGCCCAAAATGCAAGAGCTTGTTGACTTGCACGACATGTGGTTTCAACAAGACGGTGCCACATGCCACACAGCACGCTTAACAATGGACTTATTGAGAGGCGAGTTCGGTGAACATTTTATTTCACGTTCGGGACCGGTCAATTGGCCGCCTAGATCGTGCGATTTAACGTCTTTAGACTATTTTTTGTGCGGCTACGTTAAAGCTCATGTCTATACACACATGCCCGCTTCAATTGACGCATTGGAAGAAAACATTGAAGCATTTATTCGTGAGATACCGGCCGAAATGTTGGAAACAGAATGCCAACATTGGACTAAGCGGATGGACCATTTGAGGCGCAATCACGGTCAACATTTGCATGAAATAATCTTCAAACATTTAATTATATGGACCGTACTATCGATTCAAATAAAGATTTCATGCATTTTTCTGAATTTTATGAGTTTTTTTTACAACTTTCCTATAGCTCCCCTACAAGAAATGGATGACCGAAACTAATACACACGCACTATTTTTGTTTGTTTTTATTGTTACAAGTGGCGTTGCCACTCGTGTGCGTTTGTATACCAAATAAGGAATATTTTGCAAAGCCCAAATTTTATTAATCTTTTCTTCTTATTTTTATATATACTTAATAATATGTTGAATATATCTGTTAATACGTTTCATAAATTTTAATAATTATATGAATTTAGCTAAATTTGTATTAATTATTTAAAAAAAAAGTGGCGGAATTTTGGGAATTGCTGTTGTTAAAAACATTTTAGGAAGAAATGTTTGCTAGTGGCAACGCTAATTACTCCAGGAATGAAATGCGTATGTAAGAGTGAAACAACGAATGTATGTTAGACAGTTTCATTTTTGAATGGAATGTGTAAAATATGTAAAAAAATTCAAGATTAATTTTAAAAGCGAAAGGAATTTTATGAAATTGTGACGTGCGCCCATTATATTATTTAAAATAAATATAAAAAAAGTGAAATAAAAATTGACAGTGACAATAAAGAGTGATAAAAAATAATATTTGCCTTGACAGAAAGCAAGAATTGAGTGACAATAAAAATAACACAAATACCTATTAAAATATAAAAAAGTGACAATAAGATAGAAAATACCTATTAAGAAATTAAATTAAATAATAAAAGTATACTTTTTGTGATAAAAGATAACTATGAAAAAAAGACGTTTGCAAAATTGTCTATCATTGGAAAAAAAGACATTTGAGTCCAAAATTAAAATGTATAGAAGGTTAATAGAAAACGAAGATAGTGCACGAAGTGAAAGATCTAATATACAACCTGTTCCATCAATAAGCTAAAATTCTAATGGAGTGTAAAGTAGGCATAAAAAAAGCCCAAGAGTACCTCAGCCGCATGACAGGAGAGACTTCTGATCAAGGGCTTGATGAGACCGCCAGCATGCTCCCCTTGCGGACCACAACAGCAGTGCAAGAAATAGAGGAGAAGCTAGACTCCGATTACGCTCAGGCCATGGTAACAATCACAATATTTTATATATTTTACTTGCTCAAACAGTAATTCAACTTCTTTACAGAAGTCCTATATTCATAAAATTAAAGGTGTTTCTTTAGATGTTGGCAGTGTTATTAGTGCATCGTTTGCAGATGATTTGCTATATAAATATAATTGGGATGGAAGGTGGGGAAAACTTCCGTTGTCAAATCTCACGCTGCTAAATAAAATTGTAAGAGGTATGTACAGACATTAAATAATTTTAGTCTTTGAATATTTAACATTTCTGTCTTTTTTTTTACTTCATATTTTAGATGTTTTTCAGAACCTTGGAGCCGGGGAGTATGAAAAAAGTATAAGAAAAGCGGTTGAACGTGCCCACCATAGGGTAAAGCAACAAAAATACATAAAAGAAAAAGGGGTTAATAAATAAAATGACGACAATTTTTTTAATTTAAACTAAAATAATCAATCTAAAAGAGAAAAAAAATCAAAAAATAAGCGTGACCAATAAATTGGTAAAAGTTTAGCTTTATTTTTAACACTTTTTATTGACTGAACTTTATTTGTAAGAAGGTGCTTGTTTAATGTAATTAAGAAACTGTTGAATGATGTTTGATCCAGCAAACGTTTTCGAATGCAAACAAAACATAATTAATTTAAAAAATTTAGTTAAAAAAAAAAATATTTATTTATTTAAGTTATTTTGGAAACCAAAAAAATATTGAATTTTATTTTAAATAAAGACAAAAATTTGTATGAGAATTGAATGAGATGTTTTATTTTAATAGTGTTTTATTAAAACTAAAAAATACGTCAACAGTGACGAATATATGAATCAGTACTGACTAGTCAGCTGTGGCCGGTATATGCGTCAGTACTGACTGGTCAGCTGTGTCCGTTATATGCATCAGTACTGACTAGTCAGCTGTGTCCGGTTTTTGAGCACTCAATAATCTTGAGCAACCTACATATAGTTGTCGATATGAAAAGCAATGAATGGGCGCCTAAATATATTCCAGCCAATGGACCATACCCCTTTTACCCCTTAAAAAGTGCCGTATATTTTGTACTTTTTATACCAAATGCAACGAAGTACTAAAAGTACGAGCTTTGACTCATTTTATTCCCCCAGAAAGTACTCTGTACGTTAATTTAGGTTATGTTTTATATGAATACCAAATTTTTCGAAGAGATAAAAAGTAACAGTTTTATCCCAATTTTATCCATTAAAAAATACCGTATATTTTGATCTCGACCATATGCAATCTGTATACCAAATTTATCCAAAAGAGAAAAAGTATCAAAAGTAAAACATTTTTCGTTTTAACCTCTTAAAATATACCCCACTTAAATCTGGACAATATCTCTAGCCAAATTTTTTGAAAATAAGAAAGTACCAAAACTAAAAGAGAAAAAGTGTTAAAAGTTGCCAAAAAAAGAAGCAACATTTCTTAAAAATATATATACAAGGTAGATCAA
The DNA here is from genome assembly GCA_930367215.1 of Pollenia angustigena. Lineage (NCBI taxonomy): Eukaryota > Metazoa > Arthropoda > Insecta > Diptera > Polleniidae > Pollenia > Pollenia angustigena. The sequence continues at coordinate 185,503,069 of OV884056.1, forward strand.
AAAAGACCTACCCCCACCCATGTTTTATTTTGTAACTAGCTTTTACCCGTGACGTCGTTCACTTTAAGATTTAAAGAAATGGGGTTATCCAGTAAAATATTTACAGAAAATTTATTTTGTTTTCTACGTCATTACTTATTTTATGTTAAAATATGTCTATAAACAACATTTTAAGATTTGTTATATTCCGCTTATATAATGGGTGATTTTTTAGCTATTATCTTTTTGGCAGCACTGGTTTAAACAGCTGACGCACGTTTCGTGTTTTGTTTCACTGTCAAACATCTTCAGTTTGGTCTATAATTTAACCATGAATCGTCTTACAAACGAACAACGCTTGCAAATTATTGAATTTTATTATCAAAATGCGTGCTCTGTTAAGAAAATTCATCGCGCGCTTCTTGTGTTCAGCGACGAAGCTCATTTTTGGCTCAATAGGTAAGTTAATAAGCCGAATTGTCGATTTTGGAGTGAAGATCAGCCAGAAGCATTGCAAGAGCTATTTATGCATCGAGAAAAAGTCACAGTTTGGTGCGGTTTATGGGCTGGTGGCATCATTGGACCGTTCCAAGATGATGCGAATCGTAACGTAACTGTGAATGGTGAGCGCTACCGTGAGATGATATCCAACTTTTTTTTGCCCAAAATGCAAGAGCTTGTTGACTTGCACGACATGTGGTTTCAACAAGACGGTGCCACATGCCACACAGCACGCTTAACAATGGACTTATTGAGAGGCGAGTTCGGTGAACATTTTATTTCACGTTCGGGACCGGTCAATTGGCCGCCTAGATCGTGCGATTTAACGTCTTTAGACTATTTTTTGTGCGGCTACGTTAAAGCTCATGTCTATACACACATGCCCGCTTCAACTGACGCATTGGAAGAAAACATTGAAGCATTCTTGTGTTCAGCGACGAAGCTCATTTTTGGCTCAATGGGTAAGTTAATAAGCCGAATTGTCGATTTTGGAGTGAAGATCAGCCAGAAGCATTGCAAGAGCTATTTATGCATCGAGAAAAAGTCACAGTTTGGTGCGGTTTATGGGCTGGTGGCATCATTGGACCGTTCCAAGATGATGCGAATCGTAACGTAACTGTGAATGGTGAGCGCTACCGTGAGATGATATCCAACTTTTTTTTGCCCAAAATGCAAGAGCTTGTTGACTTGCACGACATGTGGTTTCAACAAGACGGTGCCACATGCCACACAGCACGCTTAACAATGGACTTATTGAGAGGCGAGTTCGGTGAACATTTTATTTCACGTTCGGGACCGGTCAATTGGCCGCCTAGATCGTGCGATTTATCGTCTTTAGACTATTTTTTGTGCGGCTACGTTAAAGCTCATGTCTATACACACATGCCCGCTTCAATTGACGCATTGGAAGAAAACATTGAAGCATTTATTCGTGAGATACCGGCCGAAATGTTGGAAACAGAATGCCAACATTGGACTAAGCGGATGGACCATTTGAGGCGCAATCACGGTCAACATTTGCATGAAATAATCTTCAAACATTTAATTATATGGACCGTACTATCGATTCAAATAAAGATTTCATGAATTTTTCTGAATTTTATGAGTTTTTTTTACAACTTTCCTATAGCTCCCCTACAAGAAATGGATGACCGAAACTAATACACACGCACTATTTTTGTTTGTTTTTATTGTTACAAGTGGCGTTGCCACTCGTGTGCGTTTGTATACCAAATTAGGAATATTTTGCAAAGCCCAAATTTTATTAATCTTTTCTTCTTATTTTTATATATACTTAATAATATGTTGAATATATCTGTTAATACGTTTCATAAATTTTAATAATTATAAGAATTTAGCTAAATTTGTATTAATTATTTAAAAAAAAAGTGGTGGAATTTTGGGAATTGCTGTTGTTAAAAACATTTTAGGAAGAAATGTTTGCTAGTGGCAACGCTAATTACTCCAGGAATGAAATGCGTATGTAAGAGTGAAACAACGAATGTATGTTAGACAGTTTCATTTTTGAATGGAATGTGTAAAATATGTAAAAAATTCAAGATTAATTTTAAAAGCGAAAGGAATTTTATGAAATTGTGACGTGCGCCCATTATATTATTTAAAATAAATATAAAAAAAGTGAAATAAAAATTGACAGTGACAATAAAGAGTGATAAAAAATAATATTTGCCTTGACAGAAAGCAAGAATTGAGTGACAATAAAAATAACACAAATACCTATTAAAATATAAAAAAGTGACAATAAAGGTAGAAGTACACAACACGCGTTAGTGCGCGCGCGCTCTGTCGTCTTCTGTCAAAAAAAGTTAAGCTAGTGTGTTTTCATAGAACAAGCTACATGCAAAATATTTTGACGCGTTTGCGCCAGAAAGTTGGTTAACTTTGAACTTTTTAACGCGTTGTGTGTTTTTGACAAGTAATCAGCTGACAATAAAAATAGTAATTTAACAAATTTGTGAATCATGAAAGAAAAACTTAGAGAAGAGCTTAAAAAACATACAATATTTATATAAAAAGAATAAATTTAATAAAATAACAAAATCTTGCTATACTTTCGAACCCGTTTTTAATGCACAAATAAGTAAAAAAATAAAAAACAGCTGACAGGAACGGCTTTTGTAACGCGTGTTGTGTAACTTGCAGTTTTTGACGCGCTAAAGTTTATAAACGCACGATACTTGTCGACGAACTAACGCGTGTTATGTACTTCCACCTTAAGATAGAAAATACCTATTAAGAAATTAAATTAAATAATAAAAGTATACTTTTTGTGATAAAAGATAACTATGAAAAAAAGACGTTTGCAAAATTGTCTATCATTGGAAAAAAAGACATTTGAGTCCAAAATTAAAATGTATAGAAGGTTAATAGAAAACGAAGATAGTGCACGAAGTGAAAGATCTAATATACAACCTGTTCCATCAATAAGCTAAAATTCTAATGGAGTGTAAAGTAGGCATAAAAAAAGCCCAAGAGTACCTCAGCCGCATGACAGGAGAGACTTCTGATCAAGGGCTTGATGAGACCGCCAGCATGCTCCCCTTGCGGACCACAACAGCAGTGCAAGAAATAGAGGAGAAGCTAGACTCCGATTACGCTCAGGCCATGGTAACAATCACAATATTTTATATATTTTACTTGCTCAAACAGTAATTCAACTTCTTTACAGAAGTCCTATATTCATAAAATTAAAGGTGTTTCTTTAGATGTTGGCAGTGTTATTAGTGCATCGTTTGCAGATGATTTGCTATATAAATATAATTGGGATGGAAGGTGGGGAAAACTTCCGTTGTCAAATCTCACGCTGCTAAATAAAATTGTAAGAGGTATGTACAGACATTAAATAATTTTAGTCTTTGAATATTTAACATTTCTGTCTTTTTTTTTACTTCATATTTTAGATGTTTTCAGAACCTAGGAGCCGGGGAGTATGAAAAAAGTATAAGAAAAGCGGTTGAACGTGCCCACCATAGGGTAAAGCAACAAAAATACATAAAAGAAAAAGGGGTTAATAAATAAAATGACGACAATTTTTTTAATTTAAACTAAAATAATCAATCTAAAAGAGAAAAAAAATCAAAAAATAAGCGTGACCAATAAATTGGTAAAAGTTTAGCTTTATTTTTAACACTTTTTATTGACTGAACTTTATTTGTAAGAAGGTGCTTGTTTAATGTAATTAAGAAACTGTTGAATGATGTTTGATCCAGCAAACGTTTTCGAATGCAAACAAAACATAATTAATTTAAAAAATTTAGTTAAAAAAAAAAAATATTTATTTATTTAAGTTATTTTGGAAACCAAAAAAATATTGAATTTTATTTTAAATAAAGACAAAAATTTGTATGAGAATTGAATGAGATGTTTTATTTTAATAGTGTTTTATTAAAACTAAAAAATACGTCAACAGTGACGAATATATGAATCAGTACTGACTAGTCAGCTGTGGCCGGTATATGCGTCAGTACTGACCAGTCAGTACTGACTGGTCAGCTGTGTCCGTTATATGCATCAGTACTGACTAGTCAGCTGTGTCCGGTTTTTGAGCACTCAATAATCTTGAGCAACCTACATATAGTTGTCGATATGAAAAGCAATGAATGGGCGCCTAAATATATTCCAGCCAATGGACCATACGCATTCCGAAAAAGTACAAAAAGTACCAATTTGATCAATTTTTTACCCCTTAAAAAGTGCCGTATATTTTGAACTTTTTATACCAAATGCAACGAAGTACTAAAAGTACGAGCTTTGACTCATTTTATTCCCCCCAGAAAGTACTCTGTACGTTAATTTAGGTTATGTTTTATATGAATACCAAATTTTTCGAAGAGATAAAAAGTAACAGTTTTATCCCAATTTTATCCATTAAAAAATACCGTATATTTTGATCTCGACCATATGCAATCTGTATACCAAATTTATCCAAAAGAGAAAAAGTATCAAAAGTAAAACATTTTTCGTTTTAACCTCTTAAAATATACCCCACTTAAATCTGGACAATATCTCTAGCCAAATTTTTTGAAAATAAGAAAGTACCAAAACTAAAAGAGAAAAAGTGTTAAAAGTTGCCAAAAAAAGAAGCAACATTTCTTAAAAATATATATACAAGGTAGATCAAAAAAGACCTACCCCCACCCATGTTTTATTTTGTAACTAGCTTTTACCCGTGACGTCGTTCACTTTAAGATTTAAAGAAATGGGGTTATCCAGTAAAATATTTACAGAAAATTTATTTTGTTTTCTACGTCATTACTTATTTTATGTTAAAATATGTCTATAAACAACATTTTAAGATTTGTTATATTCCGCTAATATAATGGGTGATTTTTTAGCTATTATCTTTTTGGAAGCACTGGTTTAAACAGCTGACGCACGTTTCGTGTTTTGTTTCACTGTCAAACATCTTCAGTTTGGTCTATAATTTAACCATGAATCGTCTTACAAACGAACAACGCTTGCAAATTATTGAATTTTATTATCAAAATGCGTGCTCTGTTAAGAAAATTCATCGCGCGCTTCTTGTGTTCAGCGACGAAGCTCATTTTTGGCTCAATGGGTAAGTTAATAAGCCGAATTGTCGATTTTGGAGTGAAGATCAGCCAGAAGCATTGCAAGAGCTATTTATGCATCGAGAAAAAGTCACAGTTTGGTGCGGTTTATGGGCTGGTGGCATCATTGGACCGTTCCAAGATGATGCGAATCGTAACGTAACTGTGAATGGTGAGCGCTACCGTGAGATGATATCCAACTTTTTTTTGCCCAAAATGCAAGAGCTTGTTGACTTGCACGACATGTGGTTTCAACAAGACGGTGCCACATGCCACACAGCACGCTTAACAATGGACTTATTGAGAGGCGAGTTCGGTGAACATTTTATTTCACGTTCGGGACCGGTCAATTGGCCGCCTAGATCGTGCGATTTAACGTCTTTAGACTATTTTTTGTGCGGCTACGTTAAAGCTCATGTATATACACACATGCCCGCTTCAATTGACGCATTGGAAGAAAACATTGAAGCATTTATTCGTGAGAAACCGGCCGAAATGTTGGAAACAGAATGCCAACATTGGACTAAGCGGATGGACCATTTGAGGCGCAATCACGGTCAACATTTGCATGAAATAATCTTCAAACATTTAATTATATGGACCGTACTATCGATTCAAATAAAGATTTCATGCATTTTTCTGAATTTTATGAGTTTTTTTTACAACTTTCCTATAGCTCCCCTACAAGAAATGGATGACCGAAACTAATACACACGCACTATTTTTGTTTGTTTTTATTGTTACAAGTGGCGTTGCCACTCGTGTGCGTTTGTATACCAAATAAGGAATATTTTGCAAAGCCCAAATTTTATTAATCTTTTCTTCTTATTTTTATATATACTTAATAATATGTTGAATATATCTGTTAATACGTTTCATAAATTTTAATAATTATAAGAATTTAGCTAAATTTGTATTAATTATTTAAAAAAAAAGTGGCGGAATTTTGGGAATTGCTGTTGTTAAAAACATTTTAGGAAGAAATGTTTGCTAGTGGCAACGCTAATTACTCCAGGAATGAAATGCGTATGTAAGAGTGAAACAACGAATGTATGTTAGACAGTTTCATTTTTGAATGGAATGTGTAAAATATGTAAAAAAATTCAAGATTAATTTTAAAAGCGAAAGGAATTTTATGAAATTGTGACGTGCGCCCATTATATTATTTAAAATAAATATAAAAAAAGTGAAATAAAAATTGACAGTGACAATAAAGAGTGATAAAAAATAATATTTGCCTTGACAGAAAGCAAGAATTGAGTGACAATAAAAATAACACAAATACCTATTAAAATATAAAAAAGTGACAATAAGATAGAAAATACCTATTAAGAAATTAAATTAAATAATAAAAGTATACTTTTTGTGATAAAAGATAACTATGAAAAAAAGACGTTTGCAAAATTGTCTATCATTGGAAAAAAAGACATTTGAGTCCAAAATTAAAATGTATAGAAGGTTAATAGAAAACGAAGATAGTGCACGAAGTGAAAGATCTAATATACAACCTGTTCCATCAATAAGCTAAAATTCCAATGGAGTGTAAAGTAGGCATAAAAAAAGCCCAAGAGTACCTCAGCCGCATGACAGGAGAGACTTCTGATCAAGGGCTTGATGAGACCGCCAGCATGCTCCCCTTGCGGACCACAACAGCAGTGCAAGAAATAGAGGAGAAGCTAGACTCCGATTACGCTCAGGCCATGGTAACAATCACAATATTTTATATATTTTACTTGCTCAAACAGTAATTCAACTTCTTTACAGAAGTCCTATATTCATAAAATTAAAGGTGTTTCTTTAGATGTTGGCAGTGTTATTAGTGCATCGTTTGCAGATGATTTGCTATATAAATATAATTGGGATGGAAGCTGGGGAAAACTTCCGTTGTCAAATCTCACGCTGCTAAATAAAATTGTAAGAGGTATGTACAGACATTAAATAATTTTAGTCTTTGAATATTTAACATTTCTGTCTTTTTTTTTACTTCATATTTTAGATGTTTTTCAGAACCTAGGAGCCGGGGAGTATGAAAAAAGTATAAGAAAAGCGGTTGAACGTGCCCACCATAGGGTAAAGCAACAAAAATACATAAAAGAAAAAGGGGTTAATAAATAAAATGACGACAATTTTTTTAATTTAAACTAAAATAATCAATCTAAAAGAGAAAAAAAATCAAAAAATAAGCTTGACCAATAAATTGGTAAAAGTTTAGCTTTATTTTTAACACTTTTTATTGACTGAACTTTATTTGTAAGAAGGTGCTTGTTTAATGTAATTAAGAAACTGTTGAATGATGTTTGATCCAGCAAACGTTTTCGAATGCAAACAAAACATAATTAATTTAAAAATTTAGTTAAAAAAAAAAAATATTTATTTATTTAAGTTATTTTGGAAACCAAAAAAATATTGAATTTTATTTTAAATAAAGACAAAAATTTGTATGAGAATTGAATGAGATGTTTTATTTTAATAGTGTTTTATTAAAACTAAAAAATACGTCAACAGTGACGAATATATGAATCAGTACTGATAGTCAGCTGTGGCCGGTATATGCGTCAGTACTGACCAGTTAGTACTGACTGGTCAGCTGTGTCCGTTATATGCATCAGTACTGACTAGTCAGCTGTGTCCGGTTTTTGAGCACTCAATAATCTTGAGCAACCTACATATAGTTGTCGATATGAAAAGCAATGAATGGGCGCCTAAATATATTCCAGCCAATGGACCATACGCATTCCGAAAAAGTACAAAAAGTACCAATTTGATCCATTTTTTACCCCTTAAAAAGTGCCGTATATTTTGTACTTTTTATACCAAATGCAACGAAGTACTAAAAGTACGAGCTTTGACTCATTTTATTCCCCCAGAAAGTACTCTGTACGTTAATTTAGGTTATGTTTTATATGAATACCAAATTTTTCGAAGAGATAAAAAGTAACAGTTTTATCCCAATTTTATCCATTAAAAAATACCGTATATTTTGATCTCGACCATATGCAATCTGTATACCAAATTTATCCAAAAGAGAAAAAGTATCAAAAGTAAAACATTTTTCGTTTTAACCTCTTAAAATATACCCCACTTAAATCTGGACAATATCTCTAGCCAAATTTTTTGAAAATAAGAAAGTACCAAAACTAAAAGAGAAAAAGTGTTAAAAGTTGCCAAAAAAAGAAGCAACATTTCTTAAAAATATATATACAAGGTAGATCAAAAAAGACCTACCCCCACCCATGTTTTATTTTGTAACTAGCTTTTACCCGTGACGTCGTTCACTTTAAGATTTAAAGAAATGGGGTTATCCAGTAAAATATTTACAGAAAATTTATTTTGTTTTCTACGTCATTACTTATTTTATGTTAAAATATGTCTATAAACAACATTTTAAGATTTGTTATATTCCGCTTATATAATGGGTGATTTTTTAGCTATTATCTTTTTGGCAGCACTGGTTTAAACAGCTGACGCACGTTTCGTGTTTTGTTTCACTGTCAAACATCTTCAGTTTGGTCTATAATTTAACCATGAATCGTCTTACAAACGAACAACGCTTGCAAATTATTGAATTTTATTATCAAAATGCGTGCTCTGTTAAGAAAATTCATCGCGCGCTTCTTGTGTTCAGCGACGAAGCTCATTTTTGGCTCAATAGGTAAGTTAATAAGCCGAATTGTCGATTTTGGAGTGAAGATCAGCCAGAAGCATTGCAAGAGCTATTTATGCATCGAGAAAAAGTCACAGTTTGGTGCGGTTTATGGGCTGGTGGCATCATTGGACCGTTCCAAGATGATGCGAATCGTAACGTAACTGTGAATGGTGAGCGCTACCGTGAGATGATATCCAACTTTTTTTTGCCCAAAATGCAAGAGCTTGTTGACTTGCACGACATGTGGTTTCAACAAGACGGTGCCACATGCCACACAGCACGCTTAACAATGGACTTATTGAGAGGCGAGTTCGGTGAACATTTTATTTCACGTTCGGGACCGGTCAATTGGCCGCCTAGATCGTGCGATTTAACGTCTTTAGACTATTTTTTGTGCGGCTACGTTAAAGCTCATGTCTATACACACATGCCCGCTTCATTTGACGCATTGGAAGAAAACATTGAAGCATTCTTGTGTTCAGCGACGAAGCTCATTTTTGGCGCAATGGGTAAGTTAATAAGCCGAATTGTCGATTTTGGAGTGAAGATCAGCCAGAAGCATTGCAAGAGCTATTTATGCATCGAGAAAAAGTCACAGTTTGGTGCGGTTTATGGGCTGGTGGCATCATTGGACCGTTCCAAGATGATGCGAATCGTAACGTAACTGTGAATGGTGAGCGCTACCGTGAGATGATATCCAACTTTTTTTTGCCCAAAATGCAAGAGCTTGTTGACTTGCACGACATGTGGTTTCAACAAGACGGTGCCACATGCCACACAGCACGCTTAACAATGGACTTATTGAGAGGCGAGTTCGGTGAACATTTTATTTCACGTTCGGGACCGGTCAATTGGCCGCCTAGATCGTGCGATTTAACGTCTTTAGACTATTTTTTGTGCGGCTACGTTAAAGCTCATGTCTATACACACATGCCCGCTTCAATTGACGCATTGGAAGAAAACATTGAAGCATTTATTCGTGAGATACCGGCCGAAATGTTGGAAACAGAATGCCAACATTGGACTAAGCGGATGGACCATTTGAGGCGCAATCACGGTCAACATTTGCATGAAATAATCTTCAAACATTTAATTATATGGACCGTACTATCGATTCAAATAAAGATTTCATGAATTTTTCTGAATTTTATGAGTTTTTTTTACAACTTTCCTATAGCTCCCCTACAAGAAATGGATGACCGAAACTAATACACACGCACTATTTTTGTTTGTTTTTATTGTTACAAGTGGCGTTGCCACTCGTGTGCGTTTGTATACCAAATTAGGAATATTTTGCAAAGCCCAAATTTTATTAATCTTTTCTTCTTATTTTTATATATACTTAATAATATGTTGAATATATCTGTTAATACGTTTCATAAATTTTAATAATTATAAGAATTTAGCTAAATTTGTATTAATTATTTAAAAAAAAAGTGGTGGAATTTTGGGAATTGCTGTTGTTAAAAACATTTTAGGAAGAAATGTTTGCTAGTGGCAACGCTAATTACTCCAGGAATGAAATGCGTATGTAAGAGTGAAACAACGAATGTATGTTAGACAGTTTCATTTTTGAATGGAATGTGTAAAATATGTAAAAAATTCAAGATTAATTTTAAAAGCGAAAGGAATTTTATGAAATTGTGACGTGCGCCCATTATATTATTTAAAATAAATATAAAAAAAGTGAAATAAAAATTGACAGTGACAATAAAGAGTGATAAAAAATAATATTTGCCTTGACAGAAAGCAAGAATTGAGTGACAATAAAAATAACACAAATACCTATTAATATATAAAAAAGTGACAATAAGATAGAAAATACCTATTAAGAAATTAAATTAAATAATAAAAGTATACTTTTTGTGATAAAAGATAACTATGAAAAAAAGACGTTTGCAAAATTGTCTATCATTGGAAAAAAAGACATTTGAGTCCAAAATTAAAATGTATAGAAGGTTAATAGAAAACGAAGATAGTGCACGAAGTGAAAGATCTAATATACAACCAGTTCCATCAATAAGCTAAAATTCTAATGGAGTGTAAAGTAGGCATAAAAAAAGCCCAAGAGTACCTCAGCCGCATGACAGGAGAGACTTCTGATCAAGGGCTTGATGAGACCGCCAGCATGCTCCCCTTGCGGACCACAACAGCAGTGCAAGAAATAGAGGAGAAGCTAGACTCCGATTACGCTCAGGCCATGGTAACAATCACAATATTTTATATATTTTACTTGCTCAAACAGTAATTCAACTTCTTTACAGAAGTCCTATATTCATAAAATTAAAGGTGTTTCTTTAGATGTTGGCAGTGTTATTAGTGCATCGTTTGCAGATGATTTGCTTTATAAATATAATTGGGATGGAAGGTGGGGAAAACTTCCGTTGTCAAATCTCACGCTGCTAAATAAAATTGTAAGAGGTATGTACAGACATTAAATAATTTTAGTCTTTGAATATTTAACATTTCTGTCTTTTTTTTTACTTCATATTTTAGATGTTTTTCAGAACCTAGGAGCCGGGGAGTATGAAAAAAGTATAAGAAAAGCGGTTGAACGTGCCCACCATAGGGTAAAGCAACAAAAATACATAAAAGAAAAAGGGGTTAATAAATAAAATGACGACATTTTTTTTAATTTAAACTAAAATAATCAATCTAAAAGAGAAAAAAAATCAAAAAATAAGCGTGACCAATAAATTGGTAAAAGTTTAGCTTTATTTTTAACACTTTTTATTGACTGAACTTTATTTGTAAGAAGGTATTTTGTATTTCGGGACCGGTCAATTGGCCGCCTAGATCGTGCGATTTAACGTCTTTAGACTATTTTTTGTGCGGCTACGTTAAAGCTCATGTCTATACACACATGCCCGCTTCAATTGACGCATTGGAAGAAAACATTGAAGCATTTATTCGTGAGATACCGGCCGAAATGTTGGAAACAGAATGCCAACATTGGACTAAGCGGATGGACCATTTGAGGCGCAATCACGGTCAACATTTGCATGAAATAATCTTCAAACATTTAATTATATGGACCGTACTATCGATTCAAATAAAGATTTCATGCATTTTTCTGAATTTTATGAGTTTTTTTTACAACTTTCCTATAGCTCCCCTACAAGAAATGGATGACCGAAACTAATACACACGCACTATTTTTGTTTGTTTTTATTGTTACAAGTGGCGTTGCCACTCGTGTGCGTTTGTATACCAAATTAGGAATATTTTGCAAAGCCTAAATTTTATTAATCTTTTCTTCTTATTTTTATATATACTTAATAATATGTTGAATATATCTGTTAATACGTTTCATAAATTTTAATAATTATAAGAATTTAGCTAAATTTGTATTAATTATTTAAAAAAAAAGTGGTGGAATTTTGGGAATTGCTGTTGTTAAAAACATTTTAGGAAGAAATGTTTGCTAGTGGCAACGCTAATTACTCCAGGAATGAAATGCGTATGTAAGAGTGAAACAACGAATGTATGTTAGACAGTTTCATTTTTGAATGGAATGTGTAAAATATGTAAAAAATTCAAGATTAATTTTAAAAGCGAAAGGAATTTTATGAAATTGTGACGTGCGCCCATTATATTATTTAAAATAAATATAAAAAAAGTGAAATAAAAATTGACAGTGACAATAAAGAGTGATAAAAAATAATATTTGCCTTGACAGAAAGCAAGAATTGAGTGACAATAAAAATAACACAAATACCTATTAAAATATAAAAAAGTGACAATAAGATAGAAAATACCTATTAAGAAATTAAATTAAATAATAAAAGTATACTTTTTGTGATAAAAGATAACTATGAAAAAAAGACGTTTGCAAAATTGTCTATCATTGGAAAAAAAGACATTTGAGTCCAAAATTAAAATGTATAGAAGGTTAATAGAAAACGAAGATAGTGCACGAAGTGAAAGATCTAATATACAACCAGTTCCATCAATAAGCTAAAATTCTAATGGAGTGTAAAGTAGGCATAAAAAAAGCCCAAGAGTACCTAAGCCGCATGACAGGAGAGACTTCTGATCAAGGGCTTGATGAGACCGCCAGCATGCTCCCCTTGCGGACCACAACAGCAGTGCAAGAAATAGAGGAGAAGCTAGACTCCGATTACGCTCAGGCCATGGTAACAATCACAATATTTTATATATTTTACTTGCTCAAACAGTAATTCAACTTCTTTACAGAAGTCCTATATTCATAAAATTAAAGGTGTTTCTTTAGATGTTGGCAGTGTTATTAGTGCATCGTTTGCAGATGATTTGCTATATAAATATAATTGGGATGGAAGGTGGGGAAAACTTCCGTTGTCAAATCTCACGCTGCTAAATAAAATTGTAAGAGGTATGTACAGACATTAAATAATTTTAGTCTTTGAATATTTAACATTTCTGTCTTTTTTTTTACTTCATATTTTAGATGTTTTTCAGAACCTAGGAGCCGGGGAGTATGAAAAAAGTATAAGAAAAGCGGTTGAACGTGCCCACCATAGGGTAAAGCAACAAAAATACATAAAAGAAAAAGGGGTTAATAAATAAAATGACGACAATTTTTTTAATTTAAACTAAAATAATCAATCTAAAAGAGAAAAAAAATCAAAAAATAAGCTTGACCAATAAATTGGTAAAAGTTTAGCTTTATTTTTAACACTTTTTATTGACTGAACTTTATTTGTAAGAAGGTGCTTGTTTAATGTAATTAAGAAACTGTTGAATGATGTTTGATCCAGCAAACGTTTTCGAATGCAAACAAAACATAATTAATTTAAAAATTTAGTTAAAAAAAAAAAATATTTATTTATTTAAGTTATTTTGGAAACCAAAAAAATATTGAATTTTATTTTAAATAAAGACAAAAATTTGTATGAGAATTGAATGAGATGTTTTATTTTAATAGTGTTTTATTAAAACTAAAAAATACGTCAACAGTGACGAATATATGAATCAGTACTGACTAGTCAGCTGTGGCCGGTATATGCGTCAGTACTGACCAGTCAGTACTGACTGGTCAGCTGTGTCCGTTATATGCATCAGTACTGACTAGTCAGCTGTGTCCGGTTTTTGAGCACTCAATAATCTTGAGCAACCTACATATAGTTGTCGATATGAAAAGCAATGAATGGGCGCCTAAATATATTCCAGCCAATGGACCATACGCATTCCGAAAAAGTACAAAAAGTACCAATTTGATCCATTTTTTACCCCTTAAAAAGTGCCGTATATTTTGTACTTTTTATACCAAATGCAACGAAGTACTAAAAGTACGAGCTTTGACTCATTTTATTCCCCCAGAAAGTACTCTGTACGTTAATTAAGGTTATGTTTTATATGAATACCAAATTTTTCGAAGAGATAAAAAGTAACAGTTTTGTCCCAATTTTATCCATTAAAAAATACCGTATATTTTGATCTCGACCATATGCAATCTGTATACCAAATTTATCCAAAAGAGAAAAAGTATCAAAAGTAAAACATTTTTCGTTTTAACCTCTTAAAATATACCCCACTTAAATCTGGACAATATCTCTAGCCAAATTTTTTGAAAATAAGAAAGTACCAAAACTAAAAGAGAAAAAGTGTTAAAAGTTGCCAAAAAAAGAAGCAACATTTCTTAAAAATATATATACAAGGTAGATCAAAAAAGACCTACCCCCACCCATGTTTTATTTTGTAACTAGCTTTTACCCGTGACGTCGTTCACTTTAAGATTTAAAGAAATGGGGTTATCCAGTAAAATATTTACAGAAAATTTATTTTGTTTTCTACGTCATTACTTATTTTATGTTAAAATATGTCTATAAACAACATTTTAAGATTTGTTATATTCCGCTTATATAATGGGTGATTTTTTAGCTATTATCTTTTTGGCAGCACTGGTTTAAACAGCTGACGCACGTTTCGTGTTTTGTTTCACTGTCAAACATCTTCAGTTTGGTCTATAATTTAACCATGAATCGTCTTACAAACGAACAACGCTTGCAAATTATTGAATTTTATTATCAAAATGCGTGCTCTGTTAAGAAAATTCATCGCGCGCTTCTTGTGTTCAGCGACGAAGCTCATTTTTGGCTCAATAGGTAAGTTAATAAGCCGAATTGTCGATTTTGGAGTGAAGATCAGCCAGAAGCATTGCAAGAGCTATTTATGCATCGAGAAAAAGTCACAGTTTGGTGCGGTTTATGGGCTGGTGGCATCATTGGACCGTTCCAAGATGATGCGAATCGTAACGTAACTGTGAATGGTGAGCGCTACCGTGAGATGATATCCAACTTTTTTTTGCCCAAAATGCAAGAGCTTGTTGACTTGCACGACATGTGGTTTCAACAAGACGGTGCCACATGCCACACAGCACGCTTAACAATGGACTTATTGAGAGGCGAGTTCGGTGAACATTTTATTTCACGTTCGGGACCGGTCAATTGGCCGCCTAGATCGTGCGATTTAACGTCTTTAGACTATTTTTTGTGCGGCTACGTTAAAGCTCATGTCTATACACACATGCCCGCTTCAATTGACGCATTGGAAGGCGCGCTTCTTGTGTTCAGCGACGAAGCTCATTTTTGGCTCAATGGGTAAGTTAATAAGCCGAATTGTCGATTTTGGAGTGAAGATCAGCCAGAAGCATTGCAAGAGCTATTTATGCATCGAGAAAAAGTCACAGTTTGGTGCGGTTTATGGGCTGGTGGCATCATTGGACCGTTCCAAGATGATGCGAATCGTAACGTAACTGTGAATGGTGAGCGCTACCGTGAGATGATATCCAACTTTTTTTTGCCCAAAATGCAAGAGCTTGTTGACTTGCACGACATGTGGTTTCAACAAGACGGTGCCACATGCCACACAGCACGCTTAACAATGGACTTATTGAGAGGCGAGTTCGGTGAACATTTTATTTCACGTTCGGGACCGGTCAATTGGCCGCCTAGATCGTGCGATTTAACGTCTTTAGACTATTTTTTGTGCGGCTACGTTAAAGCTCATGTCTATACACACATGCCCGCTTCAATTGACGCATTGGAAGAAAACATTGAAGCATTTATTCGTGAGATACCGGCCGAAATGTTGGAAACAGAATGCCAACATTGGACTAAGCGGATGGACCATTTGAGGCGCAATCACGGTCAACATTTGCATGAAATAATCTTCAAACATTTAATTATATGGACCGTACTATCGATTCAAATAAAGATTTCATGCATTTTTCTGAATTTTATGAGTTTTTTTTACAACTTTCCTATAGCTCCCCTACAAGAAATGGATGACCGAAACTAATACACACGCACTATTTTTGTTTGTTTTTATTGTTACAAGTGGCGTTGCCACTCGTGTGCGTTTGTATACCAAATTAGGAATATTTTGCAAAGCCCAAATTTTATTAATCTTTTCTTCTTATTTTTATATATACTTAATAATATGTTGAATATATCTGTTAATACGTTTCATAAATTTTAATAATTATAAGAATTTAGCTAAATTTGTATTAATTATTTAAAAAAAAAGTGGTGGAATTTTGGGAATTGCTGTTGTTAAAAACATTTTAGGAAGAAATGTTTGCTAGTGGCAACGCTAATTACTCCAGGAATGAAATGCGTATGTAAGAGTGAAACAACGAATGTATGTTAGACAGTTTCATTTTTGAATGGAATGTGTAAAATATGTAAAAAATTCAAGATTAATTTTAAAAGCGAAAGGAATTTTATGAAATTGTGACGTGCGCCCATTATATTATTTAAAATAAATATAAAAAAAGTGAAATAAAAATTGACAGTGACAATAAAGAGTGATAAAAAATAATATTTGCCTTGACAGAAAGCAAGAATTGAGTGACAATAAAAATAACACAAATACCTATTAATATATAAAAAAGTGACAATAAGATAGAAAATACCTATTAAGAAATTAAATTAAATAATAAAAGTATACTTTTTGTGATAAAAGATAACTATGAAAAAAAGACGTTTGCAAAATTGTCTATCATTGGAAAAAAAGACATTTGAGTCCAAAATTAAAATGTATAGAAGGTTAATAGAAAACGAAGATAGTGCACGAAGTGAAAGATCTAATATACAACCAGTTCCATCAATAAGCTAAAATTCTAATGGAGTGTAAAGTAGGCATAAAAAAAGCCCAAGAGTACCTCAGCCGCATGACAGGAGAGACTTCTGATCAAGGGCTTGATGAGACCGCCAGCATGCTCCCCTTGCGGACCACAACAGCAGTGCAAGAAATAGAGGAGAAGCTAGACTCCGATTACGCTCAGGCCATGGTAACAATCACAATATTTTATATATTTTACTTGCTCAAACAGTAATTCAACTTCTTTACAGAAGTCCTATATTCATAAAATTAAAGGTGTTTCTTTAGATGTTGGCAGTGTTATTAGTGCATCGTTTGCAGATGATTTGCGTTATAAATATAATTGGGATGGAAGGTGGGGAAAACTTCCGTTGTCAAATCTCACGCTGCTAAATAAAATTGTAAGAGGTATGTACAGACATTAAATAATTTTAGTCTTTGAATATTTAACATTTCTGTCTTTTTTTTTACTTCATATTTTAGATGTTTTTCAGAACCTAGGAGCCGGGGAGTATGAAAAAAGTATAAGAAAAGCGGTTGAACGTGCCCACCATAGGGTAAAGCAACAAAAATACATAAAAGAAAAAGGGGTTAATAAATAAAATGACGACATTTTTTTTAATTTAAACTAAAATAATCAATCTAAAAGAGAAAAAAAATCAAAAAATAAGCGTGACCAATAAATTGGTAAAAGTTTAGCTTTATTTTTAACACTTTTTATTGACTGAACTTTATTTGTAAGAAGGTATTTTGTATTTCGGGACCGGTCAATTGGCCGCCTAGATCGTGCGATTTAACGTCTTTAGACTATTTTTTGTGCGGCTACGTTAAAGCTCATGTCTATACACACATGCCCGCTTCAATTGACGCATTGGAAGAAAACATTGAAGCGTTTATTCGTGAGATACCGGCCGAAATGTTGGAAACAGAATGCCAACATTGGACTAAGCGGATGGACCATTTGAGGCGCAATCACGGTCAACATTTGCATGAAATAATCTTCAAACATTTAATTATATGGACCGTACTATCGATTCAAATAAAGATTTCATGCATTTTTCTGAATTTTATGAGTTTTTTTTACAACTTTCCTATAGCTCCCCTACAAGAAATGGATGACCGAAACTAATACACACGCACTATTTTTGTTTGTTTTTATTGTTACAAGTGGCGTTGCCACTCGTGTGCGTTTGTATACCAAATTAGGAATATTTTGCAAAGCCTAAATTTTATTAATCTTTTCTTCTTATTTTTATATATACTTAATAATATGTTGAATATATCTGTTAATACGTTTCATAAATTTTAATAATTATAAGAATTTAGCTAAATTTGTATTAATTATTTAAAAAAAAAGTGGTGGAATTTTGGGAATTGCTGTTGTTAAAAACATTTTAGGAAGAAATGTTTGCTAGTGGCAACGCTAATTACTCCAGGAATGAAATGCGTATGTAAGAGTGAAACAACGAATGTATGTTAGACAGTTTCATTTTTGAATGGAATGTGTAAAATATGTAAAAAATTCAAGATTAATTTT
Organism: Pollenia angustigena; assembly: GCA_930367215.1. Classification (NCBI taxonomy): domain Eukaryota; kingdom Metazoa; phylum Arthropoda; class Insecta; order Diptera; family Polleniidae; genus Pollenia; species Pollenia angustigena. The sequence continues at coordinate 185,521,388 of OV884056.1, forward strand.
AAAAGCGAAAGGAATTTTATGAAATTGTGACGTGCGCCCATTATATTATTTAAAATAAATATAAAAAAAGTGAAATAAAAATTGACAGTGACAATAAAGAGTGATAAAAAATAATATTTGCCTTGACAGAAAGCAAGAATTGAGTGACAATAAAAATAACACAAATACCTATTAAAATATAAAAAAGTGACAATAAGATAGAAAATACCTATTAAGAAATTAAATTAAATAATAAAAGTATACTTTTTGTGATAAAAGATAACTATGAAAAAAAGACGTTTGCAAAATTGTCTATCATTGGAAAAAAAGACATTTGAGTCCAAAATTAAAATGTATAGAAGGTTAATAGAAAACGAAGATAGTGCACGAAGTGAAAGATCTAATATACAACCAGTTCCATCAATAAGCTAAAATTCTAATGGAGTGTAAAGTAGGCATAAAAAAAGCCCAAGAGTACCTAAGCCGCATGACAGGAGAGACTTCTGATCAAGGGCTTGATGAGACCGCCAGCATGCTCCCCTTGCGGACCACAACAGCAGTGCAAGAAATAGAGGAGAAGCTAGACTCCGATTACGCTCAGGCCATGGTAACAATCACAATATTTTATATATTTTACTTGCTCAAACAGTAATTCAACTTCTTTACAGAAGTCCTATATTCATAAAATTAAAGGTGTTTCTTTAGATGTTGGCAGTGTTATTAGTGCATCGTTTGCAGATGATTTGCTATATAAATATAATTGGGATGGAAGGTGGGGAAAACTTCCGTTGTCAAATCTCACGCTGCTAAATAAAATTGTAAGAGGTATGTACAGACATTAAATAATTTTAGTCTTTGAATATTTAACATTTCTGTCTTTTTTTTTACTTCATATTTTAGATGTTTTTCAGAACCTAGGAGCCGGGGAGTATGAAAAAAGTATAAGAAAAGCGGTTGAACGTGCCCACCATAGGGTAAAGCAACAAAAATACATAAAAGAAAAAAGGGTTAATAAATAAAATGACGACAATTTTTTTAATTTAAACTAAAATAATCAATCTAAAAGAGAAAAAAAATCAAAAAATAAGCTTGACCAATAAATTGGTAAAAGTTTAGCTTTATTTTTAACACTTTTTATTGACTGAACTTTATTTGTAAGAAGGTGCTTGTTTAATGTAATTAAGAAACTGTTGAATGATGTTTGATCCAGCAAACGTTTTCGAATGCAAACAAAACATAATTAATTTAAAAATTTAGTTAAAAAAAAAAAATATTTATTTATTTAAGTTATTTTGGAAACCAAAAAAATATTGAATTTTATTTTAAATAAAGACAAAAATTTGTATGAGAATTGAATGAGATGTTTTATTTTAATAGTGTTTTATTAAAACTAAAAAATACGTCAACAGTGACGAATATATGAATCAGTACTGACTAGTCAGCTGTGGCCGGTATATGCGTCAGTACTGACCAGTCAGTACTGACTGGTCAGCTGTGTCCGTTATATGCATCAGTACTGACTAGTCAGCTGTGTCCGGTTTTTGAGCACTCAATAATCTTGAGCAACCTACATATAGTTGTCGATATGAAAAGCAATGAATGGGCGCCTAAATATATTCCAGCCAATGGACCATACGCATTCCGAAAAAGTACAAAAAGTACCAATTTGATCCATTTTTTACCCCTTAAAAAGTGCCGTATATTTTGTACTTTTTATACCAAATGCAACGAAGTACTAAAAGTACGAGCTTTGACTCATTTTATTCCCCCAGAAAGTACTCTGTACGTTAATTTAGGTTATGTTTTATATGAATACCAAATTTTTCGAAGAGATAAAAAGTAACAGTTTTATCCCAATTTTATCCATTAAAAAATACCGTATATTTTGATCTCGACCATATGCAATCTGTATACCAAATTTATCCAAAAGAGAAAAAGTATCAAAAGTAAAACATTTTTCGTTTTAACCTCTTAAAATATACCCCACTTAAATCTGGACAATATCTCTAGCCAAATTTTTTGAAAATAAGAAAGTACCAAAACTAAAAGAGAAAAAGTGTTAAAAGTTGCCAAAAAAAGAAGCAACATTTCTTAAAAATATATATACAAGGTAGATCAAAAAAGACCTACCCCCACCCATGTTTTATTTTGTAACTAGCTTTTACCCGTGACGTCGTTCACTTTAAGATTTAAAGAAATGGGGTTATCCAGTAAAATATTTACAGAAAATTTATTTTGTTTTCTACGTCATTACTTATTTTATGTTAAAATATGTCTATAAACAACATTTTAAGATTTGTTATATTCCGCTAATATAATGGGTGATTTTTTAGCTATTATCTTTTTGGAAGCACTGGTTTAAACAGCTGACGCACGTTTCGTGTTTTGTTTCACTGTCAAACATCTTCAGTTTGGTCTATAATTTAACCATGAATCGTCTTACAAACGAACAACGCTTGCAAATTATTGAATTTTATTATCAAAATGCGTGCTCTGTTAAGAAAATTCATCGCGCGCTTCTTGTGTTCAGCGACGAAGCTCATTTTTGGCTCAATGGGTAAGTTAATAAGCCGAATTGTCGATTTTGGAGTGAAGATCAGCCAGAAGCATTGCAAGAGCTATTTATGCATCGAGAAAAAGTCACAGTTTGGTGCGGTTTATGGGCTGGTGGCATCATTGGACCGTTCCAAGATGATGCGAATCGTAACGTAACTGTGAATGGTGAGCGCTACCGTGAGATGATATCCAACTTTTTTTTGCCCAAAATGCAAGAGCTTGTTGACTTGCACGACATGTGGTTTCAACAAGACGGTGCCACATGCCACACAGCACGCTTAACAATGGACTTATTGAGAGGCGAGTTCGGTGAACATTTTATTTCACGTTCGGGACCGGTCAATTGGCCGCCTAGATCGTGCGATTTAACGTCTTTAGACTATTTTTTGTGCGGCTACGTTAAAGCTCATGTATATACACACATGCCCGCTTCAATTGACGCATTGGAAGAAAACATTGAAGCATTTATTCGTGAGAAACCGGCCGAAATGTTGGAAACAGAATGCCAACATTGGACTAAGCGGATGGACCATTTGAGGCGCAATCACGGTCAACATTTGCATGAAATAATCTTCAAACATTTAATTATATGGACCGTACTATCGATTCAAATAAAGATTTCATGCATTTTTCTGAATTTTATGAGTTTTTTTTACAACTTTCCTATAGCTCCCCTACAAGAAATGGATGACCGAAACTAATACACACGCACTATTTTTGTTTGTTTTTATTGTTACAAGTGGCGTTGCCACTCGTGTGCGTTTGTATACCAAATAAGGAATATTTTGCAAAGCCCAAATTTTATTAATCTTTTCTTCTTATTTTTATATATACTTAATAATATGTTGAATATATCTGTTAATACGTTTCATAAATTTTAATAATTATAAGAATTTAGCTAAATTTGTATTAATTATTTAAAAAAAAAGTGGCGGAATTTTGGGAATTGCTGTTGTTAAAAACATTTTAGGAAGAAATGTTTGCTAGTGGCAACGCTAATTACTCCAGGAATGAAATGCGTATGTAAGAGTGAAACAACGAATGTATGTTAGACAGTTTCATTTTTGAATGGAATGTGTAAAATATGTAAAAAAATTCAAGATTAATTTTAAAAGCGAAAGGAATTTTATGAAATTGTGACGTGCGCCCATTATATTATTTAAAATAAATATAAAAAAAGTGAAATAAAAATTGACAGTGACAATAAAGAGTGATAAAAAATAATATTTGCCTTGACAGAAAGCAAGAATTGAGTGACAATAAAAATAACACAAATACCTATTAAAATATAAAAAAGTGACAATAAGATAGAAAATACCTATTAAGAAATTAAATTAAATAATAAAAGTATACTTTTTGTGATAAAAGATAACTATGAAAAAAAGACGTTTGCAAAATTGTCTATCATTGGAAAAAAAGACATTTGAGTCCAAAATTAAAATGTATAGAAGGTTAATAGAAAACGAAGATAGTGCACGAAGTGAAAGATCTAATATACAACCTGTTCCATCAATAAGCTAAAATTCCAATGGAGTGTAAAGTAGGCATAAAAAAAGCCCAAGAGTACCTCAGCCGCATGACAGGAGAGACTTCTGATCAAGGGCTTGATGAGACCGCCAGCATGCTCCCCTTGCGGACCACAACAGCAGTGCAAGAAATAGAGGAGAAGCTAGACTCCGATTACGCTCAGGCCATGGTAACAATCACAATATTTTATATATTTTACTTGCTCAAACAGTAATTCAACTTCTTTACAGAAGTCCTATATTCATAAAATTAAAGGTGTTTCTTTAGATGTTGGCAGTGTTATTAGTGCATCGTTTGCAGATGATTTGCTATATAAATATAATTGGGATGGAAGCTGGGGAAAACTTCCGTTGTCAAATCTCACGCTGCTAAATAAAATTGTAAGAGGTATGTACAGACATTAAATAATTTTAGTCTTTGAATATTTAACATTTCTGTCTTTTTTTTTACTTCATATTTTAGATGTTTTTCAGAACCTAGGAGCCGGGGAGTATGAAAAAAGTATAAGAAAAGCGGTTGAACGTGCCCACCATAGGGTAAAGCAACAAAAATACATAAAAGAAAAAGGGGTTAATAAATAAAATGACGACAATTTTTTTAATTTAAACTAAAATAATCAATCTAAAAGAGAAAAAAAATCAAAAAATAAGCTTGACCAATAAATTGGTAAAAGTTTAGCTTTATTTTTAACACTTTTTATTGACTGAACTTTATTTGTAAGAAGGTGCTTGTTTAATGTAATTAAGAAACTGTTGAATGATGTTTGATCCAGCAAACGTTTTCGAATGCAAACAAAACATAATTAATTTAAAAATTTAGTTAAAAAAAAAAAATATTTATTTATTTAAGTTATTTTGGAAACCAAAAAAATATTGAATTTTATTTTAAATAAAGACAAAAATTTGTATGAGAATTGAATGAGATGTTTTATTTTAATAGTGTTTTATTAAAACTAAAAAATACGTCAACAGTGACGAATATATGAATCAGTACTGATAGTCAGCTGTGGCCGGTATATGCGTCAGTACTGACCAGTCAGTACTGACTGGTCAGCTGTGTCCGTTATATGCATCAGTACTGACTAGTCAGCTGTGTCCGGTTTTTGAGCACTCAATAATCTTGAGCAACCTACATATAGTTGTCGATATGAAAAGCAATGAATGGGCGCCTAAATATATTCCAGCCAATGGACCATACGCATTCCGAAAAAGTACAAAAAGTACCAATTTGATCCATTTTTTACCCCTTAAAAAGTGCCGTATATTTTGTACTTTTTATACCAAATGCAACGAAGTACTAAAAGTACGAGCTTTGACTCATTTTATTCCCCCAGAAAGTACTCTGTACGTTAATTTAGGTTATGTTTTATATGAATACCAAATTTTTCGAAGAGATAAAAAGTAACAGTTTTATCCCAATTTTATCCATTAAAAAATACCGTATATTTTGATCTCGACCATATGCAATCTGTATACCAAATTTATCCAAAAGAGAAAAAGTATCAAAAGTAAAACATTTTTCGTTTTAACCTCTTAAAATATACCCCACTTAAATCTGGACAATATCTCTAGCCAAATTTTTTGAAAATAAGAAAGTACCAAAACTAAAAGAGAAAAAGTGTTAAAAGTTGCCAAAAAAAGAAGCAACATTTCTTAAAAATATATATACAAGGTAGATCAAAAAAGACCTACCCCCACCCATGTTTTATTTTGTAACTAGCTTTTACCCGTGACGTCGTTCACTTTAAGATTTAAAGAAATGGGGTTATCCAGTAAAATATTTACAGAAAATTTATTTTGTTTTCTACGTCATTACTTATTTTATGTTAAAATATGTCTATAAACAACATTTTAAGATTTGTTATATTCCGCTTATATAATGGGTGATTTTTTAGCTATTATCTTTTTGGCAGCACTGGTTTAAACAGCTGACGCACGTTTCGTGTTTTGTTTCACTGTCAAACATCTTCAGTTTGGTCTATAATTTAACCATGAATCGTCTTACAAACGAACAACGCTTGCAAATTATTGAATTTTATTATCAAAATGCGTGCTCTGTTAAGAAAATTCATCGCGCGCTTCTTGTGTTCAGCGACGAAGCTCATTTTTGGCTCAAAAGGTAAGTTAATAAGCCGAATTGTCGATTTTGGAGTGAAGATCAGCCAGAAGCATTGCAAGAGCTATTTATGCATCGAGAAAAAGTCACAGTTTGGTGCGGTTTATGGGCTGGTGGCATCATTGGACCGTTCCAAGATGATGCGAATCGTAACGTAACTGTGAATGGTGAGCGCTACCGTGAGATGATATCCAACTTTTTTTTGCCCAAAATGCAAGAGCTTGTTGACTTGCACGACATGTGGTTTCAACAAGACGGTGCCACATGCCACACAGCACGCTTAACAATGGACTTATTGAGAGGCGAGTTCGGTGAACATTTTATTTCACGTTCGGGACCGGTCAATTGGCCGCCTAGATCGTGCGATTTAACGTCTTTAGACTATTTTTTGTGCGGCTACGTTAAAGCTCATGTCTATACACACATGCCCGCTTCATTTGACGCATTGGAAGAAAACATTGAAGCATTCTTGTGTTCAGCGACGAAGCTCATTTTTGGCGCAATGGGTAAGTTAATAAGCCGAATTGTCGATTTTGGAGTGAAGATCAGCCAGAAGCATTGCAAGAGCTATTTATGCATCGAGAAAAAGTCACAGTTTGGTGCGGTTTATGGGCTGGTGGCATCATTGGACCGTTCCAAGATGATGCGAATCGTAACGTAACTGTGAATGGTGAGCGCTACCGTGAGATGATATCCAACTTTTTTTTGCCCAAAATGCAAGAGCTTGTTGACTTGCACGACATGTGGTTTCAACAAGACGGTGCCACATGCCACACAGCACGCTTAACAATGGACTTATTGAGAGGCGAGTTCGGTGAACATTTTATTTCACGTTCGGGACCGGTCAATTGGCCGCCTAGATCGTGCGATTTAACGTCTTTAGACTATTTTTTGTGCGGCTACGTTAAAGCTCATGTCTATACACACATGCCCGCTTCAATTGACGCATTGGAAGAAAACATTGAAGCATTTATTCGTGAGATACCGGCCGAAATGTTGGAAACAGAATGCCAACATTGGACTAAGCGGATGGACCATTTGAGGCGCAATCACGGTCAACATTTGCATGAAATAATCTTCAAACATTTAATTATATGGACCGTACTATCGATTCAAATAAAGATTTCATGAATTTTTCTGAATTTTATGAGTTTTTTTTACAACTTTCCTATAGCTCCCCTACAAGAAATGGATGACCGAAACTAATACACACGCACTATTTTTGTTTGTTTTTATTGTTACAAGTGGCGTTGCCACTCGTGTGCGTTTGTATACCAAATTAGGAATATTTTGCAAAGCCCAAATTTTATTAATCTTTTCTTCTTATTTTTATATATACTTAATAATATGTTGAATATATCTGTTAATACGTTTCATAAATTTTAATAATTATAAGAATTTAGCTAAATTTGTATTAATTATTTAAAAAAAAAGTGGTGGAATTTTGGGAATTGCTGTTGTTAAAAACATTTTAGGAAGAAATGTTTGCTAGTGGCAACGCTAATTACTCCAGGAATGAAATGCGTATGTAAGAGTGAAACAACGAATGTATGTTAGACAGTTTCATTTTTGAATGGAATGTGTAAAATATGTAAAAAATTCAAGATTAATTTTAAAAGCGAAAGGAATTTTATGAAATTGTGACGTGCGCCCATTATATTATTTAAAATAAATATAAAAAAAGTGAAATAAAAATTGACAGTGACAATAAAGAGTGATAAAAAATAATATTTGCCTTGACAGAAAGCAAGAATTGAGTGACAATAAAAATAACACAAATACCTATTAATATATAAAAAAGTGACAATAAGATAGAAAATACCTATTAAGAAATTAAATTAAATAATAAAAGTATACTTTTTGTGATAAAAGATAACTATGAAAAAAAGACGTTTGCAAAATTGTCTATCATTGGAAAAAAAGACATTTGAGTCCAAAATTAAAATGTATAGAAGGTTAATAGAAAACGAAGATAGTGCACGAAGTGAAAGATCTAATATACAACCAGTTCCATCAATAAGCTAAAATTCTAATGGAGTGTAAAGTAGGCATAAAAAAAGCCCAAGAGTACCTCAGCCGCATGACAGGAGAGACTTCTGATCAAGGGCTTGATGAGACCGCCAGCATGCTCCCCTTGCGGACCACAACAGCAGTGCAAGAAATAGAGGAGAAGCTAGACTCCGATTACGCTCAGGCCATGGTAACAATCACAATATTTTATATATTTTACTTGCTCAAACAGTAATTCAACTTCTTTACAGAAGTCCTATATTCATAAAATTAAAGGTGTTTCTTTAGATGTTGGCAGTGTTATTAGTGCATCGTTTGCAGATGATTTGCTTTATAAATATAATTGGGATGGAAGGTGGGGAAAACTTCCGTTGTCAAATCTCACGCTGCTAAATAAAATTGTAAGAGGTATGTACAGACATTAAATAATTTTAGTCTTTGAATATTTAACATTTCTGTCTTTTTTTTTACTTCATATTTTAGATGTTTTTCAGAACCTAGGAGCCGGGGAGTATGAAAAAAGTATAAGAAAAGCGGTTGAACGTGCCCACCATAGGGTAAAGCAACAAAAATACATAAAAGAAAAAGGGGTTAATAAATAAAATGACGACATTTTTTTTAATTTAAACTAAAATAATCAATCTAAAAGAGAAAAAAAATCAAAAAATAAGCGTGACCAATAAATTGGTAAAAGTTTAGCTTTATTTTTAACACTTTTTATTGACTGAACTTTATTTGTAAGAAGGTATTTTGTATTTCGGGACCGGTCAATTGGCCGCCTAGATCGTGCGATTTAACGTCTTTAGACTATTTTTTGTGCGGCTACGTTAAAGCTCATGTCTATACACACATGCCCGCTTCAATTGACGCATTGGAAGAAAACATTGAAGCATTTATTCGTGAGATACCGGCCGAAATGTTGGAAACAGAATGCCAACATTGGACTAAGCGGATGGACCATTTGAGGCGCAATCACGGTCAACATTTGCATGAAATAATCTTCAAACATTTAATTATATGGACCGTACTATCGATTCAAATAAAGATTTCATGCATTTTTCTGAATTTTATGAGTTTTTTTTACAACTTTCCTATAGCTCCCCTACAAGAAATGGATGACCGAAACTAATACACACGCACTATTTTTGTTTGTTTTTATTGTTACAAGTGGCGTTGCCACTCGTGTGCGTTTGTATACCAAATTAGGAATATTTTGCAAAGCCTAAATTTTATTAATCTTTTCTTCTTATTTTTATATATACTTAATAATATGTTGAATATATCTGTTAATACGTTTCATAAATTTTAATAATTATAAGAATTTAGCTAAATTTGTATTAATTATTTAAAAAAAAAGTGGTGGAATTTTGGGAATTGCTGTTGTTAAAAACATTTTAGGAAGAAATGTTTGCTAGTGGCAACGCTAATTACTCCAGGAATGAAATGCGTATGTAAGAGTGAAACAACGAATGTATGTTAGACAGTTTCATTTTTGAATGGAATGTGTAAAATATGTAAAAAATTCAAGATTAATTTTAAAAGCGAAAGGAATTTTATGAAATTGTGACGTGCGCCCATTATATTATTTAAAATAAATATAAAAAAAGTGAAATAAAAATTGACAGTGACAATAAAGAGTGATAAAAAATAATATTTGCCTTGACAGAAAGCAAGAATTGAGTGACAATAAAAATAACACAAATACCTATTAAAATATAAAAAAGTGACAATAAGATAGAAAATACCTATTAAGAAATTAAATTAAATAATAAAAGTATACTTTTTGTGATAAAAGATAACTATGAAAAAAAGACGTTTGCAAAATTGTCTATCATTGGAAAAAAAGACATTTGAGTCCAAAATTAAAATGTATAGAAGGTTAATAGAAAACGAAGATAGTGCACGAAGTGAAAGATCTAATATACAACCAGTTCCATCAATAAGCTAAAATTCTAATGGAGTGTAAAGTAGGCATAAAAAAAGCCCAAGAGTACCTAAGCCGCATGACAGGAGAGACTTCTGATCAAGGGCTTGATGAGACCGCCAGCATGCTCCCCTTGCGGACCACAACAGCAGTGCAAGAAATAGAGGAGAAGCTAGACTCCGATTACGCTCAGGCCATGGTAACAATCACAATATTTTATATATTTTACTTGCTCAAACAGTAATTCAACTTCTTTACAGAAGTCCTATATTCATAAAATTAAAGGTGTTTCTTTAGATGTTGGCAGTGTTATTAGTGCATCGTTTGCAGATGATTTGCTATATAAATATAATTGGGATGGAAGGTGGGGAAAACTTCCGTTGTCAAATCTCACGCTGCTAAATAAAATTGTAAGAGGTATGTACAGACATTAAATAATTTTAGTCTTTGAATATTTAACATTTCTGTCTTTTTTTTTACTTCATATTTTAGATGTTTTTCAGAACCTAGGAGCCGGGGAGTATGAAAAAAGTATAAGAAAAGCGGTTGAACGTGCCCACCATAGGGTAAAGCAACAAAAATACATAAAAGAAAAAGGGGTTAATAAATAAAATGACGACAATTTTTTTAATTTAAACTAAAATAATCAATCTAAAAGAGAAAAAAAATCAAAAAATAAGCTTGACCAATAAATTGGTAAAAGTTTAGCTTTATTTTTAACACTTTTTATTGACTGAACTTTATTTGTAAGAAGGTGCTTGTTTAATGTAATTAAGAAACTGTTGAATGATGTTTGATCCAGCAAACGTTTTCGAATGCAAACAAAACATAATTAATTTAAAAATTTAGTTAAAAAAAAAAAATATTTATTTATTTAAGTTATTTTGGAAACCAAAAAAATATTGAATTTTATTTTAAATAAAGACAAAAATTTGTATGAGAATTGAATGAGATGTTTTATTTTAATAGTGTTTTATTAAAACTAAAAAATACGTCAACAGTGACGAATATATGAATCAGTACTGACTAGTCAGCTGTGGCCGGTATATGCGTCAGTACTGACCAGTCAGTACTGACTGGTCAGCTGTGTCCGTTATATGCATCAGTACTGACTAGTCAGCTGTGTCCGGTTTTTGAGCACTCAATAATCTTGAGCAACCTACATATAGTTGTCGATATGAAAAGCAATGAATGGGCGCCTAAATATATTCCAGCCAATGGACCATACGCATTCCGAAAAAGTACAAAAAGTACCAATTTGATCCATTTTTTACCCCTTAAAAAGTGCCGTATATTTTGTACTTTTTATACCAAATGCAACGAAGTACTAAAAGTACGAGCTTTGACTCATTTTATTCCCCCAGAAAGTACTCTGTACGTTAATTAAGGTTATGTTTTATATGAATACCAAATTTTTCGAAGAGATAAAAAGTAACAGTTTTATCCCAATTTTATCCATTAAAAAATACCGTATATTTTGATCTCGACCATATGCAATCTGTATACCAAATTTATCCAAAAGAGAAAAAGTATCAAAAGTAAAACATTTTTCGTTTTAACCTCTTAAAATATACCCCACTTAAATCTGGACAATATCTCTAGCCAAATTTTTTGAAAATAAGAAAGTACCAAAACTAAAAGAGAAAAAGTGTTAAAAGTTGCCAAAAAAAGAAGCAACATTTCTTAAAAATATATATACAAGGTAGATCAAAAAAGACCTACCCCCACCCATGTTTTATTTTGTAACTAGCTTTTACCCGTGACGTCGTTCACTTTAAGATTTAAAGAAATAGGGTTATCCAGTAAAATATTTACAGAAAATTTATTTTGTTTTCTACGTCATTACTTATTTTATGTTAAAATATGTCTATAAACAACATTTTAAGATTTGTTATATTCCGCTAATATAATGGGTGATTTTTTAGCTATTATCTTTTTGGCAGCACTGGTTTAAACAGCTGACGCACGTTTCGTGTTTTGTTTCACTGTCAAACATCTTCAGTTTGGTCTATAATTTAACCATGAATCGTCTTACAAACGAACAACGCTTGCAAATTATTGAATTTTATTATCAAAATGCGTGCTCTGTTAAGAAAATTCATCGCGCGCTTCTTGTGTTCAGCGACGAAGCTCATTTTTGGCTCAATAGGTAAGTTAATAAGCCGAATTGTCGATTTTGGAGTGAAGATCAGCCAGAAGCATTGCAAGAGCTATTTATGCATCGAGAAAAAGTCACAGTTTGGTGCGGTTTATGGGCTGGTGGCATCATTGGACCGTTCCAAGATGATGCGAATCGTAACGTAACTGTGAATGGTGAGCGCTACCGTGAGATGATATCCAACTTTTTTTTGCCCAAAATGCAAGAGCTTGTTGACTTGCACGACATGTGGTTTCAACAAGACGGTGCCACATGCCACACAGCACGCTTAACAATGGACTTATTGAGAGGCGAGTTCGGTGAACATTTTATTTCACGTTCGGGACCGGTCAATTGGCCGCCTAGATCGTGCGATTTAACGTCTTTAGACTATTTTTTGTGCGGCTACGTTAAAGCTCATGTCTATACACACATGCCCGCTTCAATTGACGCATTGGAAGAAAACATTGAAGCATTCTTGTGTTCAGCGACGAAGCTCATTTTTGGCTCAATGGGTAAGTTAATAAGCCGAATTGTCGATTTTGGAGTGAAGATCAGCCAGAAGCATTGCAAGAGCTATTTATGCATCGAGAAAAAGTCACAGTTTGGTGCGGTTTATGGGCTGGTGGCATCATTGGACCGTTCCAAGATGATGCGAATCGTAACGTAACTGTGAATGGTGAGCGCTACCGTGAGATGATATCCAACTTTTTTTTGCCCAAAATGCAAGAGCTTGTTGACTTGCACGACATGTGGTTTCAACAAGACGGTGCCACATGCCACACAGCACGCTTAACAATGGACTTATTGAGAGGCGAGTTCGGTGAACATTTTATTTCACGTTCGGGACCGGTCAATTGGCCGCCTAGATCGTGCGATTTAACGTCTTTAGACTATTTTTTGTGCGGCTACGTTAAAGCTCATGTCTATACACACATGCCCGCTTCAATTGACGCATTGGAAGAAAACATTGAAGCATTTATTCGTGAGATACCGGCCGAAATGTTGGAAACAGAATGCCAACATTGGACTAAGCGGATGGACCATTTGAGGCGCAATCACGGTCAACATTTGCATGAAATAATCTTCAAACATTTAATTATATGGACCGTACTATCGATTCAAATAAAGATTTCATGCATTTTTCTGAATTTTATGAGTTTTTTTTACAACTTTCCTATAGCTCCCCTACAAGAAATGGATGACCGAAACTAATACACACGCACTATTTTTGTTTGTTTTTATTGTTACAAGTGGCGTTGCCACTCGTGTGCGTTTGTATACCAAATTAGGAATATTTTGCAAAGCCCAAATTTTATTAATCTTTTCTTCTTATTTTTATATATACTTAATAATATGTTGAATATATCTGTTAATACGTTTCATAAATTTTAATAATTATAAGAATTTAGCTAAATTTGTATTAATTATTTAAAAAAAAAGTGGTGGAATTTTGGGAATTGCTGTTGTTAAAAACATTTTAGGAAGAAATGTTTGCTAGTGGCAACGCTAATTACTCCAGGAATGAAATGCGTATGTAAGAGTGAAACAACGAATGTATGTTAGACAGTTTCATTTTTGAATGGAATGTGTAAAATATGTAAAAAATTCAAGATTAATTTTAAAAGCGAAAGGAATTTTATGAAATTGTGACGTGCGCCCATTATATTATTTAAAATAAATATAAAAAAAGTGAAATAAAAATTGACAGTGACAATAAAGAGTGATAAAAAATAATATTTGCCTTGACAGAAAGCAAGAATTGAGTGACAATAAAAATAACACAAATACCTATTAATATATAAAAAAGTGACAATAAGATAGAAAATACCTATTAAGAAATTAAATTAAATAATAAAAGTATACTTTTTGTGATAAAAGATAACTATGAAAAAAAGACGTTTGCAAAATTGTCTATCATTGGAAAAAAAGACATTTGAGTCCAAAATTAAAATGTATAGAAGGTTAATAGAAAACGAAGATAGTGCACGAAGTGAAAGATCTAATATACAACCAGTTCCATCAATAAGCTAAAATTCTAATGGAGTGTAAAGTAGGCATAAAAAAAGCCCAAGAGTACCTCAGCCGCATGACAGGAGAGACTTCTGATCAAGGGCTTGATGAGACCGCCAGCATGCTCCCCTTGCGGACCACAACAGCAGTGCAAGAAATAGAGGAGAAGCTAGACTCCGATTACGCTCAGGCCATGGTAACAATCACAATATTTTATATATTTTACTTGCTCAAACAGTAATTCAACTTCTTTACAGAAGTCCTATATTCATAAAATTAAAGGTGTTTCTTTAGATGTTGGCAGTGTTATTAGTGCATCGTTTGCAGATGATTTGCTTTATAAATATAATTGGGATGGAAGGTGGGGAAAACTTCCGTTGTCAAATCTCACGCTGCTAAATAAAATTGTAAGAGGTATGTACAGACATTAAATAATTTTAGTCTTTGAATATTTAACATTTCTGTCTTTTTTTTTACTTCATATTTTAGATGTTTTTCAGAACCTAGGAGCCGGGGAGTATGAAAAAAGTATAAGAAAAGCGGTTGAACGTGCCCACCATAGGGTAAAGCAACAAAAATACATAAAAGAAAAAGGGGTTAATAAATAAAATGACGACATTTTTTTTAATTTAAACTAAAATAATCAATCTAAAAGAGAAAAAAAATCAAAAAATAAGCGTGACCAATAAATTGGTAAAAGTTTAGCTTTATTTTTAACACTTTTTATTGACTGAACTTTATTTGTAAGAAGGTATTTTGTATTTCGGGACCGGTCAATTGGCCGCCTAGATCGTGCGATTTAACGTCTTTAGACTATTTTTTGTGCGGCTACGTTAAAGCTCATGTCTATACACACATGCCCGCTTCAATTGACGCATTGGAAGAAAACATTGAAGCATTTATTCGTGAGATACCGGCCGAAATGTTGGAAACAGAATGCCAACATTGGACTAAGCGGATGGACCATTTGAGGCGCAATCACGGTCAACATTTGCATGAAATAATCTTCAAACATTTAATTATATGGACCGTACTATCGATTCAAATAAAGATTTCATGCATTTTTCTGAATTTTATGAGTTTTTTTTACAACTTTCCTATAGCTCCCCTACAAGAAATGGATGACCGAAACTAATACACACGCACTATTTTTGTTTGTTTTTATTGTTACAAGTGGCGTTGCCACTCGTGTGCGTGTGTATACCAAATTAGGAATATTTTGCAAAGCCTAAATTTTATTAATCTTTTCTTCTTATTTTTATATATACTTAATAATATGTTGAATATATCTGTTAATACGTTTCATAAATTTTAATAATTATAAGAATTTAGCTAAATTTGTATTAATTATTTAAAAAAAAAGTGGTGGAATTTTGGGAATTGCTGTTGTTAAAAACATTTTAGGAAGAAATGTTTGCTAGTGGCAACGCTAATTACTCCAGGAATGAAATGCGTATGTAAGAGTGAAACAACGAATGTATGTTAGACAGTTTCATTTTTGAATGGAATGTGTAAAATATGTAAAAAATTCAAGATTAATTTTAAAAGCGAAAGGAATTTTATGAAATTGTGACGTGCGCCCATTATATTATTTAAAATAAATATAAAAAAAGTGAAATAAAAATTGACAGTGACAATAAAGAGTGATAAAAAATAATATTTGCCTTGACAGAAAGCAAGAATTGAGTGACAATAAAAATAACACAAATACCTATTAAAATATAAAAAAGTGACAATAAGATAGAAAATACCTATTAAGAAATTAAATTAAATAATAAAAGTATACTTTTTGTGATAAAAGATAACTATGAAAAAAAGACGTTTGCAAAATTGTCTATCATTGGAAAAAAAGACATTTGAGTCCAAAATTAAAATGTATAGAAGGTTAATAGAAAACGAAGATAGTGCACGAAGTGAAAGATCTAATATACAACCAGTTCCATCAATAAGCTAAAATTCTAATGGAGTGTAAAGTAGGCATAAAAAAAGCCCAAGAGTACCTAAGCCGCATGACAGGAGAGACTTCTGATCAAGGGCTTGATGAGACCGCCAGCATGCTCCCCTTGCGGACCACAACAGCAGTGCAAGAAATAGAGGAGAAGCTAGACTCCGATTACGCTCAGGCCATGGTAACAATCACAATATTTTATATATTTTACTTGCTCAAACAGTAATTCAACTTCTTTACAGAAGTCCTATATTCATAAAATTAAAGGTGTTTCTTTAGATGTTGGCAGTGTTATTAGTGCATCGTTTGCAGATGATTTGCTATATAAATATAATTGGGATGGAAGGTGGGGAAAACTTCCGTTGTCAAATCTCACGCTGCTAAATAAAATTGTAAGAGGTATGTACAGACATTAAATAATTTTAGTCTTTGAATATTTAACATTTCTGTCTTTTTTTTTACTTCATATTTTAGATGTTTTTCAGAACCTAGGAGCCGGGGAGTATGAAAAAAGTATAAGAAAAGCGGTTGAACGTGCCCACCATAGGGTAAAGCAACAAAAATACATAAAAGAAAAAAGTGTTAATAAATAAAATGACGACAATTTTTTTAATTTAAACTAAAATAATCAATCTAAAAGAGAAAAAAAATCAAAAAATAAGCTTGACCAATAAATTGGTAAAAGTTTAGCTTTATTTTTAACACTTTTTATTGACTGAACTTTATTTGTAAGAAGGTGCTTGTTTAATGTAATTAAGAAACTGTTGAATGATGTTTGATCCAGCAAACGTTTTCGAATGCAAACAAAACATAATTAATTTAAAAATTTAGTTAAAAAAAAAAAATATTTATTTATTTAAGTTATTTTGGAAACCAAAAAAATATTGAATTTTATTTTAAATAAAGACAAAAATTTGTATGAGAATTGAATGAGATGTTTTATTTTAATAGTGTTTTATTAAAACTAAAAAATACGTCAACAGTGACGAATATATGAATCAGTACTGACTAGTCAGCTGTGGCCGGTATATGCGTCAGTACTGACCAGTCAGTACTGACTGGTCAGCTGTGTCCGTTATATGCATCAGTACTGACTAGTCAGCTGTGTCCGGTTTTTGAGCACTCAATAATCTTGAGCAACCTACATATAGTTGTCGATATGAAAAGCAATGAATGGGCGCCTAAATATATTCCAGCCAATGGACCATACGCATTCCGAAAAAGTACAAAAAGTACCAATTTGATCCATTTTTTACCCCTTAAAAAGTGCCGTATATTTTGTACTTTTTATACCAAATGCAACGAAGTACTAAAAGTACGAGCTTTGACTCATTTTATTCCCCCAGAAAGTACTCTGTACGTTAATTTAGGTTATGTTTTATATGAATACCAAATTTTTCGAAGAGATAAAAAGTAACAGTTTTATCCCAATTTTATCCATTAAAAAATACCGTATATTTTGATCTCGACCATATGCAATCTGTATACCAAATTTATCCAAAAGAGAAAAAGTATCAAAAGTAAAACATTTTTCGTTTTAACCTCTTAAAATATACCCCACTTAAATCTGGACAATATCTCTAGCCAAATTTTTTGAAAATAAGAAAGTACCAAAACTAAAAGAGAAAAAGTGTTAAAAGTTGCCAAAAAAAGAAGCAACATTTCTTAAAAATATATATACAAGGTAGATCAAAAAAGACCTACCCCCACCCATGTTTTATTTTGTAACTAGCTTTTACCCGTGACGTCGTTCACTTTAAGATTTAAAGAAATGGGGTTATCCAGTAAAATATTTACAGAAAATTTATTTTGTTTTCTACGTCATTACTTATTTTATGTTAAAATATGTCTATAAACAACATTTTAAGATTTGTTATATTCCGCTTATATAATGGGTGATTTTTTAGCTATTATCTTTTTGGCAGCACTGGTTTAAACAGCTGACGCACGTTTCGTGTTTTGTTTCACTGTCAAACATCTTCAGTTTGGTCTATAATTTAACCACGAATCGTCTTACAAACGAACAACGCTTGCAAATTATTGAATTTTATTATCAAAATGCGTGCTCTGTTAAGAAAATTCATCGCGCGCTTCTTGTGTTCAGCGACGAAGCTCATTTTTGGCTCAATAGGTAAGTTAATAAGCCGAATTGTCGATTTTGGAGTGAAGATCAGCCAGAAGCATTGCAAGAGCTATTTATGCATCGAGAAAAAGTCACAGTTTGGTGCGGTTTATGGGCTGGTGGCATCATTGGACCGTTCCAAGATGATGCGAATCGTAACGTAACTGTGAATGGTGAGCGCTACCGTGAGATGATATCCAACTTTTTTTTGCCCAAAATGCAAGAGCTTGTTGACTTGCACGACATGTGGTTTCAACAAGACGGTGCCACATGCCACACAGCACGCTTAACAATGGACTTATTGAGAGGCGAGTTCGGTGAACATTTTATTTCACGTTCGGGACCGGTCAATTGGCCGCCTAGATCGTGCGATTTAACGTCTTTAGACTATTTTTTGTGCGGCTACGTTAAAGCTCATGTCTATACACACATGCCCGCTTCAATTGACGCATTGGAAGAAAACATTGAAGCATTCTTGTGTTCAGCGACGAAGCTCATTTTTGGCTCAATGGGTAAGTTAATAAGCCGAATTGTCGATTTTGGAGTGAAGATCAGCCAGAAGCATTGCAAGAGCTATTTATGCATCGAGAAAAAGTCACAGTTTGGTGCGGTTTATGGGCTGGTGGCATCATTGGACCGTTCCAAGATGATGCGAATCGTAACGTAACTGTGAATGGTGAGCGCTACCGTGAGATGATATCCAACTTTTTTTTGCCCAAAATGCAAGAGCTTGTTGACTTGCACGACATGTGGTTTCAACAAGACGGTGCCACATGCCACACAGCACGCTTAACAATGGACTTATTGAGAGGCGAGTTCGGTGAACATTTTATTTCACGTTCGGGACCGGTCAATTGGCCGCCTAGATCGTGCGATTTAACGTCTTTAGACTATTTTTTGTGCGGCTACGTTAAAGCTCATGTCTATACACACATGCCCGCTTCAATTGACGCATTGGAAGAAAACATTGAAGCATTTATTCGTGAGATACCGGCCGAAATGTTGGAAACAGAATGCCAACATTGGACTAAGCGGATGGACCATTTGAGGCGCAATCACGGTCAACATTTGCATGAAATAATCTTCAAACATTTAATTATATGGACCGTACTATCGATTCAAATAAAGATTTCATGAATTTTTCTGAATTTTATGAGTTTTTTTTACAACTTTCCTATAGCTCCCCTACAAGAAATGGATGACCGAAACTAATACACACGCACTATTTTTGTTTGTTTTTATTGTTACAAGTGGCGTTGCCACTCGTGTGCGTTTGTATAACAAATTAGGAATATTTTGCAAAGCCCAAATTTTATTAATCTTTTCTTCTTATTTTTATATATACTTAATAATATGTTGAATATATCTGTTAATACGTTTCATAAATTTTAATAATTATAAGAATTTAGCTAAATTTGTATTAATTATTTAAAAAAAAAGTGGTGGAATTTTGGGAATTGCTGTTGTTAAAAACATTTTAGGAAGAAATGTTTGCTTGTGGCAACGCTAATTACTCCAGGAATGAAATGCGTATGTAAGAGTGAAACAACGAATGTATGTTAGACAGTTTCATTTTTGAATGGAATGTGTAAAATATGTAAAAAATTCAAGATTAATTTTAAAAGCGAAAGGAATTTTATGAAATTGTGACGTGCGCCCATTATATTATTTAAAATAAATATAAAAAAAGTGAAATAAAAATTGACAGTGACAATAAAGAGTGATAAAAAATAATATTTGCCTTGACAGAAAGCAAGAATTGAGTGACAATAAAAATAACACAAATACCTATTAATATATAAAAAAGTGACAATAAGATAGAAAATACCTATTAAGAAATTAAATTAAATAATAAAAGTATACTTTTTGTGATAAAAGATAACTATGAAAAAAAGACGTTTGCAAAATTGTCTATCATTGGAAAAAAAGACATTTGAGTCCAAAATTAAAATGTATAGAAGGTTAATAGAAAACGAAGATAGTGCACGAAGTGAAAGATCTAATATACAACCAGTTCCATCAATAAGCTAAAATTCTAATGGAGTGTAAAGTAGGCATAAAAAAAGCCCAAGAGTACCTCAGCCGCATGACAGGAGAGACTTCTGATCAAGGGCTTGATGAGACCGCCAGCATGCTCCCCTTGCGGACCACAACAGCAGTGCAAGAAATAGAGGAGAAGCTAGACTCCGATTACGCTCAGGCCATGGTAACAATCACAATATTTTATATATTTTACTTGCTCAAACAGTAATTCAACTTCTTTACAGAAGTCCTATATTCATAAAATTAAAGGTGTTTCTTTAGATGTTGGCAGTGTTATTAGTGCATCGTTTGCAGATGATTTGCTTTATAAATATAATTGGGATGGAAGGTGGGGAAAACTTCCGTTGTCAAATCTCACGCTGCTAAATAAAATTGTAAGAGGTATGTACAGACATTAAATAATTTTAGTCTTTGAATATTTAACATTTCTGTCTTTTTTTTTACTTCATATTTTAGATGTTTTTCAGAACCTAGGAGCCGGGGAGTATGAAAAAAGTATAAGAAAAGCGGTTGAACGTGCCCACCATAGGGTAAAGCAACAAAAATACATAAAAGAAAAAGGGGTTAATAAATAAAATGACGACATTTTTTTTAATTTAAACTAAAATAATCAATCTAAAAGAGAAAAAAAATCAAAAAATAAGCGTGACCAATAAATTGGTAAAAGTTTAGCTTTATTTTTAACACTTTTTATTGGCTGAACTTTATTTGTAAGAAGGTATTTCGGGACCGGTCAATTGGCCGCCTAGATCGTGCGATTTAACGTCTTTAGACTATTTTTTGTGCGGCTACGTTAAAGCTCATGTCTATACACACATGCCCGCTTCAATTGACGCATTGGAAGAAAACATTGAAGCATTTATTCGTGAGATACCGGCCGAAATGTTGGAAACAGAATGCCAACATTGGACTAAGCGGATGGACCATTTGAGGCGCAATCACGGTCAACATTTGCATGAAATAATCTTCAAACATTTAATTATATGGACCGTACTATCGATTCAAATAAAGATTTCATGCATTTTTCTGAATTTTATGAGTTTTTTTTACAACTTTCCTATAGCTCCCCTACAAGAAATGGATGACCGAAACTAATACACACGCACTATTTTTGTTTGTTTTTATTGTTACAAGTGGCGTTGCCACTCGTGTGAGTTTGTATACCAAATTAGGAATATTTTGCAAAGCCTAAATTTTATTAATCTTTTCTTCTTATTTTTATATATACTTAATAATATGTTGAATATATCTGTTAATACGTTTCATAAATTTTAATAATTATAAGAATTTAGCTAAATTTGTATTAATTATTTAAAAAAAAAGTGGTGGAATTTTGGGAATTGCTGTTGTTAAAAACATTTTAGGAAGAAATGTTTGCTAGTGGCAACGCTAATTACTCCAGGAATGAAATGCGTATGTAAGAGTGAAACAACGAATGTATGTTAGACAGTTTCATTTTTGAATGGAATGTGTAAAATATGTAAAAAATTCAAGATTAATTTTAAAAGCGAAAGGAATTTTATGAAATTGTGACGTGCGCCCATTATATTATTTAAAATAAATATAAAAAAAGTGAAATAAAAATTGACAGTGACAATAAAGAGTGATAAAAAATAATATTTGCCTTGACAGAAAGCAAGAATTGAGTGACAATAAAAATAACACAAATACCTATTAAAATATAAAAAAGTGACAATAAGATAGAAAATACCTATTAAGAAATTAAATTAAATAATAAAAGTATACTTTTTGTGATAAAAGATAACTATGAAAAAAAGACGTTTGCAAAATTGTCTATCATTGGAAAAAAAGACATTTGAGTCCAAAATTAAAATGTATAGAAGGTTAATAGAAAACGAAGATAGTGCACGAAGTGAAAGATCTAATATACAACCAGTTCCATCAATAAGCTAAAATTCTAATGGAGTGTAAAGTAGGCATAAAAAAAGCCCAAGAGTACCTCAGCCGCATGACAGGAGAGACTTCTGATCAAGGGCTTGATGAGACCGCCAGCATGCTCCCCTTGCGGACCACAACAGCAGTGCAAGAAATAGAGGAGAAGCTAGACTCCGATTACGCTCAGGCCATGGTAACAATCACAATATTTTATATATTTTACTTGCTCAAACAGTAATTCAACTTCTTTACAGAAGTCCTATATTCATAAAATTAAAGGTGTTTCTTTAGATGTTGGCAGTGTTATTAGTGCATCGTTTGCAGATGATTTGCTATATAAATATAATTGGGATGGAAGGTGGGGAAAACTTCCGTTGTCAAATCTCACGCTGCTAAATAAAATTGTAAGAGGTATGTACAGACATTAAATAATTTTAGTCTTTGAATATTTAACATTTCTGTCTTTTTTTTTACTTCATATTTTAGATGTTTTTCAGAACCTAGGAGCCGGGGAGTATGAAAAAAGTATAAGAAAAGCGGTTGAACGTGCCCACCATAGGGTAAAGCAACAAAAATACATAAAAGAAAAAGGGGTTAATAAATAAAATGACGACAATTTTTTTAATTTAAACTAAAATAATCAATCTAAAAGAGAAAAAAAATCAAAAAATAAGCGTGACCAATAAATTGGTAAAAGTTTAGCTTTATTTTTAACACTTTTTATTGACTGAACTTTATTTGTAAGAAGGTGCTTGTTTAATGTAATTAAGAAACTGTTGAATGATGTTTGATCCAGCAAACGTTTTCGAATGCAAACAAAACATAATTAATTTAAAAAATTTAGTTAAAAAAAAAAAATATTTATTTATTTAAGTTATTTTGGAAACCAAAAAATATTGAATTTTATTTTAAATAAAGACAAAAATTTGTATGAGAATTGAATGAGATGTTTTATTTTAATAGTGTTTTATTAAAACTAAAAAATACGTCAACAGTGACGAATATATGAATCAGTACTGACTAGTCAGCTGTGGCCGGTATATGCGTCAGTACTGACCAGTCAGTACTGACTGGTCAGCTGTGTCCGTTATATGCATCAGTACTGACTAGTCAGCTGTGTCCGGTTTTTGAGCACTCAATAATCTTGAGCAACCTACATATAGTTGTCGATATGAAAAGCAATGAATGGGCGCCTAAATATATTCCAGCCAATGGACCATACGCATTCCGAAAAAGTACAAAAAGTACCAATTTAATCCATTTTTTACCCCTTAAAAAGTGCCGTATATTTTGAACTTTTTATACCAAATGCAACGAAGTACTAAAAGTACGAGCTTTGACTCATTTTATTCCCCCAGAAAGTGCTCTGTACGTTAATTTAGGTTATGTTTTATATGAATACCAAATTTTTCGAAGAGATAAAAAGTAAGTTTTATCCCAATTTTATCCATTAAAAAATACCGTATATTTTGATCTCGACCATATGCAATCTGTATACCAAATTTATCCAAAAGAGAAAAAGTATCAAAAGTAAAACATTTTTCGTTTTAACCTCTTAAAATATACCCCACTTAAATCTGGACAATATCTCTAGCCAAATTTTTTGAAAATAAGAAAGTACCAAAACTAAAAGAGAAAAAGTGTTAAAAGTTGCCAAAAAAAGAAGCAACATTTCTTAAAAATATATATACAAGGTAGATCAAAAAAGACCTACCCCCACCCATGTTTTATTTTGTAACTAGCTTTTACCCGTGACGTCGTTCACTTTAAGATTTAAAGAAATGGGGTTATCCAGTAAAATATTTACAGAAAATTTATTTTGTTTTCTACGTCATTACTTATTTTATGTTAAAATATGTCTATAAACAACATTTTAAGATTTGTTATATTCCGCTAATATAATGGGTGATTTTTTAGCTATTATCTTTTTGGCAGCACTGGTTTAAACAGCTGACGCACGTTTCGTGTTTTGTTTCACTGTCAAACATCTTCAGTTTGGTCTATAATTTAACCATGAATCGTCTTACAAACGAACAACGCTTGCAAATTATTGAATTTTATTATCAAAATGCGTGCTCTGTTAAGAAAATTCATCGCGCGCTTCTTGTGTTCAGCGACGAAGCTCATTTTTGGCTCAATGGGTAAGTTAATAAGCCGAATTGTCGATTTTGGAGTGAAGATCAGCCAGAAGCATTGCAAGAGCTATTTATGCATCGAGAAAAAGTCACAGTTTGGTGCGGTTTATGGGCTGGTGGCATCATTGGACCGTTCCAAGATGATGCGAATCGTAACGTAACTGTGAATGGTGAGCGCTACCGTGAGATGATATCCAACTTTTTTTTGCCCAAAATGCAAGAGCTTGTTGACTTGCACGACATGTGGTTTCAACAAGACGGTGCCACATGCCACACAGCACGCTTAACAATGGACTTATTGAGAGGCGAGTTCGGTGAACATTTTATTTCAGGTTCGGGACCGGTCAATTGGCCGCCTAGATCGTGCGATTTAACGTCTTTAGACTATTTTTTGTGCGGCTACGTTAAAGCTCATGTCTATACACACATGCCCGCTTCAATTGACGCATTGGAAGAAAACATTGAAGCATTTATTCGTGAGATACCGGCCGAAATGTTGGAAACAGAATGCCAACATTGGACTAAGCGGATGGACCATTTGAGGCGCAATCACGGTCAACATTTGCATGAAATAATCTTCAAACATTTAATTATATGGACCGTACTATCGATTCAAATAAAGATTTCATGCATTTTTCTGAATTTTATGAGTTTTTTTTACAACTTTCCTATAGCTCCCCTACAAGAAATGGATGACCGAAACTAATACACACGCACTATTTTTGTTTGTTTTTATTGTTACAAGTGGCGTTGCCACTCGTGTGCGTTTGTATACCAAATTAGAAATATTTTGCAAAGCCCAAATTTTATTAATCTTTTCTTCTTATTTTTATATATACTTAATAATATGTTGAATATATCTGTTAATACGTTTCATAAATTTTAATAATTATAAGAATTTAGCTAAATTTGTATTAATTATTTAAAAAAAAAGTGGTGGAATTTTGGGAATTGCTGTTGTTAAAAACATTTTAGGAAGAAATGTTTGCTAGTGGCAACGCTAATTACTCCAGGAATGAAATGCGTATGTAAGAGTGAAACAACGAATGTATGTTAGACAGTTTCATTTTTGAATGGAATGTGTAAAATATGTAAAAAATTCAAGATTAATTTTAAAAGCGAAAGGAATTTTATGAAATTGTGACGTGCGCCCATTATATTATTTAAAATAAATATAAAAAAAGTGAAATAAAAATTGACAGTGACAATAAAGAGTGATAAAAAATAATATTTGCCTTGACAGAAAGCAAGAATTGAGTGACAATAAAAATAACACAAATACCTATTAAAATATAAAAAAGTGACAATAAGATAGAAAATACCTATTAAGAAATTAAATTAAATAATAAAAGTATACTTTTTGTGATAAAAGATAACTATGAAAAAAAGACGTTTGCAAAATTGTCTATCATTGGAAAAAAAGACATTTGAGTCCAAAATTAAAATGTATAGAAGGTTAATAGAAAACGAAGATAGTGCACGAAGTGAAAGATCTAATATACAACCAGTTCCATCAATAAGCTAAAATTCTAATGGAGTGTAAAGTAGGCATAAAAAAAGCCCAAGAGTACCTCAGCCGCATGACAGGAGAGACTTCTGATCAAGGGCTTGATGAGACCGCCAGCATGCTCCCCTTGCGGACCACAACAGCAGTGCAAGAAATAGAGGAGAAGCTAGACTCCGATTACGCTCAGGCCATGGTAACAATCACAATATTTTATATATTTTACTTGCTCAAACAGTAATTCAACTTCTTTACAGAAGTCCTATATTCATAAAATTAAAGGTGTTTCTTTAGATGTTGGCAGTGTTATTAGTGCATCGTTTGCAGATGATTTGCTATATAAATATAATTGGGATGGAAGGTGGGGAAAACTTCCGTTGTCAAATCTCACGCTGCTAAATAAAATTGTAAGAGGTATGTACAGACATTAAATAATTTTAGTCTTTGAATATTTAACATTTCTGTCTTTTTTTTTACTTCATATTTTAGATGTTTTTCAGAACCTAGGAGCCGGGGAGTATGAAAAAAGTATAAGAAAAGCGGTTGAACGTGCCCACCATAGGGTAAAGCAACAAAAATACATAAAAGAAAAAGGGGTTAATAAATAAAATGACGACATTTTTTTTAATTTAAACTAAAATAATCAATCTAAAAGAGAAAAAAAATCAAAAAATAAGCGTGACCAATAAATTGGTAAAAGTTTAGCTTTATTTTTAACACTTTTTATTGACTGAACTTTATTTGTAAGAAGGTATTTTGTATTTCGGGACCGGTCAATTGGCCGCCTAGATCGTGCGATTTAACGTCTTTAGACTATTTTTTGTGCGGCTACGTTAAAGCTCATGTCTATACACACATGCCCGCTTCAATTGACGCATTGGAAGAAAACATTGAAGCATTTATTCGTGAGATACCGGCCGAAATGTTGGAAACAGAATGCCAACATTGGACTAAGCGGATGGACCATTTGAGGCGCAATCACGGTCAACATTTGCATGAAATAATCTTCAAACATTTAATTATATGGACCGTACTATCGATTCAAATAAAGATTTCATGCATTTTTCTGAATTTTATGAGTTTTTTTTACAACTTTCCTATAGCTCCCCTACAAGAAATGGATGACCGAAACTAATACACACGCACTATTTTTGTTTGTTTTTATTGTTACAAGTGGCGTTGCCACTCGTGTGCGTTTGTATACCAAATTAGGAATATTTTGCAAAGCCTAAATTTTATTAATCTTTTCTTCTTATTTTTATATATACTTAATAATATGTTGAATATATCTGTTAATACGTTTCATAAATTTTAATAATTATAAGAATTTAGCTAAATTTGTATTAATTATTTAAAAAAAAAGTGGTGGAATTTTGGGAATTGCTGTTGTTAAAAACATTTTAGGAAGAAATGTTTGCTAGTGGCAACGCTAATTACTCCAGGAATGAAATGCGTATGTAAGAGTGAAACAACGAATGTATGTTAGACAGTTTCATTTTTGAATGGAATGTGTAAAATATGTAAAAAATTCAAGATTAAATTTAAAAGCGAAAGGAATTTTATGAAATTGTGACGTGCGCCCATTATATTATTTAAAATAAATATAAAAAAAGTGAAATAAAAATTGACAGTGACAATAAAGAGTGATAAAAAATAATATTTGCCTTGACAGAAAGCAAGAATTGAGTGACAATAAAAATAACACAAATACCTATTAAAATATAAAAAAGTGACAATAAGATAGAAAATACCTATTAAGAAATTAAATTAAATAATAAAAGTATACTTTTTGTGATAAAAGATAACTATGAAAAAAAGACGTTTGCAAAATTGTCTATCATTGGAAAAAAAGACATTTGAGTCCAAAATTAAAATGTATAGAAGGTTAATAGAAAACGAAGATAGTGCACGAAGTGAAAGATCTAATATACAACCTGTTCCATCAATAAGCTAAAATTCTAATGGAGTGTAAAGTAGGCATAAAAAAAGCCCAAGAGTACCTCAGCCGCATGACAGGAGAGACTTCTGATCAAGGGCTTGATGAGACCGCCAGCATGCTCCCCTTGCGGACCACAACAGCAGTGCAAGAAATAGAGGAGAAGCTAGACTCCGATTACGCTCAGGCCATGGTAACAATCACAATATTTTATATATTTTACTTGCTCAAACAGTAATTCAACTTCTTTACAGAAGTCCTATATTCATAAATTTAAAGGTGTTTCTTTAGATGTTGGCAGTGTTATTAGTGCATCGTTTGCAGATGATTTGCTATATAAATATAATTGGGATGGAAGGTGGGGAAAACTTCCGTTGTCAAATCTCACGCTGCTAAATAAAATTGTAAGAGGTATGTACAGACATTAAATAATTTTAGTCTTTGAATATTTAACATTTCTGTCTTTTTTTTTACTTCATATTTTAGATGTTTTTCAGAACCTAGGAGCCGGGGAGTATGAAAAAAGTATAAGAAAAGCGGTTGAACGTGCCCACCATAGGGTAAAGCAACAAAAATACATAAAAGAAAAAGGGGTTAATAAATAAAATGACGACAATTTTTTTAATTTAAACTAAAATAATCAATCTAAAAGAGAAAAAAAATCAAAAAATAAGCGTGACCAATAAATTGGTAAAAGTTTAGCTTTATTTTTAACACTTTTTATTGACTGAACTTTATTTGTAAGAAGGTGCTTGTTTAATGTAATTAAGAAACTGTTGAATGATGTTTGATCCAGCAAACGTTTTCGAATGCAAACAAAACATAATTAATTTAAAAAATTTAGTTAAAAAAAAAAAATATTTATTTATTTAAGTTATTTTGGAAACCAAAAAATATTGAATTTTATTTTAAATAAAGACAAAAATTTGTATGAGAATTGAATGAGATGTTTTATTTTAATAGTGTTTTATTAAAACTAAAAAATACGTCAACAGTGACGAATATATGAATCAGTACTGACTAGTCAGCTGTGGCCGGTATATGCGTCAGTACTGACCAGTCAGTACTGACTGGTCAGCTGTGTCCGTTATATGCATCAGTACTGACTAGTCAGCTGTGTCCGGTTTTTGAGCACTCAATAATCTTGAGCAACCTACATATAGTTGTCGATATGAAAAGCAATGAATGGGCGCCTAAATATATTCCAGCCAATGGACCATACGCATTCCGAAAAAGTACAAAAAGTACCAATTTAATCCATTTTTTACCCCTTAAAAAGTGCCGTATATTTTGAACTTTTTATACCAAATGCAACGAAGTACTAAAAGTACGAGCTTTGACTCATTTTATTCCCCCAGAAAGTGCTCTGTACGTTAATTTAGGTTATGTTTTATATGAATACCAAATTTTTCGAAGAGATAAAAAGTAAGTTTTATCCCAATTTTATCCATTAAAAAATACCGTATATTTTGATCTCGACCATATGCAATCTGTATACCAAATTTATCCAAAAGAGAAAAAGTATCAAAAGTAAAACATTTTTCGTTTTAACCTCTTAAAATATACCCCACTTAAATCTGGACAATATCTCTAGCCAAATTTTTTGAAAATAAGAAAGTACCAAAACTAAAAGAGAAAAAGTGTTAAAAGTTGCCAAAAAAAGAAGCAACATTTCTTAAAAATATATATACAAGGTAGATCAAAAAAGACCTACCCCCACCCATGTTTTATTTTGTAACTAGCTTTTACCCGTGACGTCGTTCACTTTAAGATTTAAAGAAATGGGGTTATCCAGTAAAATATTTACAGAAAATTTATTTTGTTTTCTACGTCATTACTTATTTTATGTTAAAATATGTCTATAAACAACATTTTAAGATTTGTTATATTCCGCTAATATAATGGGTGATTTTTTAGCTATTATCTTTTTGGCAGCACTGGTTTAAACAGCTGACGCACGTTTCGTGTTTTGTTTCACTGTCAAACATCTTCAGTTTGGTCTATAATTTAACCATGAATCGTCTTACAAACGAACAACGCTTGCAAATTATTGAATTTTATTATCAAAATGCGTGCTCTGTTAAGAAAATTCATCGCGCGCTTCTTGTGTTCAGCGACGAAGCTCATTTTTGGCTCAATGGGTAAGTTAATAAGCCGAATTGTCGATTTTGGAGTGAAGATCAGCCAGAAGCATTGCAAGAGCTATTTATGCATCGAGAAAAAGTCACAGTTTGATGCGGTTTATGGGCTGGTGGCATCATTGGACCGTTCCAAGATGATGCGAATCGTAACGTAACTGTGAATGGTGAGCGCTACCGTGAGATGATATCCAACTTTTTTTTGCCCAAAATGCAAGAGCTTGTTGACTTGCACGACATGTGGTTTCAACAAGACGGTGCCACATGCCACACAGCACGCTTAACAATGGACTTATTGAGAGGCGAGTTCGGTGAACATTTTATTTCACGTTCGGGACCGGTCAATTGGCCGCCTAGATCGTGCGATTTAACGTCTTTAGACTATTTTTTGTGCGGCTACGTTAAAGCTCATGTCTATACACACATGCCCGCTTCAATTGACGCATTGGAAGAAAACATTGAAGCATTTATTCGTGAGATACCGGCCGAAATGTTGGAAACAGAATGCCAACATTGGACTAAGCGGATGGACCATTTGAGGCGCAATCACGGTCAACATTTGCATGAAATAATCTTCAAACATTTAATTATATGGACCGTACTATCGATTCAAATAAAGATTTCATGCATTTTTCTGAATTTTATGAGTTTTTTTTACAACTTTCCTATAGCTCCCCTACAAGAAATGGATGACCGAAACTAATACACACGCACTATTTTTGTTTGTTTTTATTGTTACAAGTGGCGTTGCCACTCGTGTGCGTTTGTATACCAAATTAGGAATATTTTGCAAAGCCCAAATTTTATTAATCTTTTCTTCTTATTTTTATATATACTTAATAATATGTTGAATATATCTGTTAATACGTTTCATAAATTTTAATAATTATAAGAATTTAGCTAAATTTGTATTAATTATTTAAAAAAAAAGTGGTGGAATTTTGGGAATTGCTGTTGTTAAAAACATTTTAGGAAGAAATGTTTGCTAGTGGCAACGCTAATTACTCCAGGAATGAAATGCGTATGTAAGAGTGAAACAACGAATGTATGTTAGACAGTTTCATTTTTGAATGGAATGTGTAAAATATGTAAAAAATTCAAGATTAATTTTAAAAGCGAAAGGAATTTTATGAAATTGTGACGTGCGCCCATTATATTATTTAAAATAAATATAAAAAAAGTGAAAAAAAAATTGACAGTGACAATAAAGAGTGATAAAAAATAATATTTGCCTTGACAGAAAGCAAGAATTGAGTGACAATAAAAATAACACAAATACCTATTAATATATAAAAAAGTGACAATAAGATAGAAAATACCTATTAAGAAATTAAATTAAATAATAAAAGTATACTTTTTGTGATAAAAGATAACTATGAAAAAAAGACGTTTGCAAAATTGTCTATCATTGGAAAAAAAGACATTTGAGTCCAAAATTAAAATGTATAGAAGGTTAATAGAAAACGAAGATAGTGCACGAAGTGAAAGATCTAATATACAACCAGTTCCATCAATAAGCTAAAATTCTAATGGAGTGTAAAGTAGGCATAAAAAAAGCCCAAGAGTACCTCAGCCGCATGACAGGAGAGACTTCTGATCAAGGGCTTGATGAGACCGCCAGCATGCTCCCCTTGCGGACCACAACAGCAGTGCAAGAAATAGAGGAGAAGCTAGACTCCGATTACGCTCAGGCCATGGTAACAATCACAATATTTTATATATTTTACTTGCTCAAACAGTAATTCAACTTCTTTACAGAAGTCCTATATTCATAAAATTAAAGGTGTTTCTTTAGATGTTGGCAGTGTTATTAGTGCATCGTTTGCAGATGATTTGCTATATAAATATAATTGGGATGGAAGGTGGGGAAAACTTCCGTTGTCAAATCTCACGCTGCTAAATAAAATTGTAAGAGGTATGTACAGACATTAAATAATTTTAGCCTTTGAATATTTAACATTTCTGTCTTTTTTTTTACTTCATATTTTAGATGTTTTTCAGAACCTAGGAGCCGGGGAGTATGAAAAAAGTATAAGAAAAGCGGTTGAACGTGCCCACCATAGGGTAAAGCAACAAAAATACATAAAAGAAAAAGGGGTTAATAAATAAAATGACGACATTTTTTTTAATTTAAACTAAAATAATCAATCTAAAAGAGAAAAAAAATCAAAAAATAAGCGTGACCAATAAATTGGTAAAAGTTTAGCTTTATTTTTAAAACTTTTTATAGACTGAACTTTATTTGTAAGAAGGTGCTTGTTTAATGTAATTAAGAAACTGTTGAATGATGTTTGATCCAGCAAACGTTTTCGAATGCAAACAAAACATAATTAATTTAAAAAATTTAGTTAAAAAAAAAAATATTTATTTATTTAAGTTATTTTGGAAACCAAAAAAATATTGAATTTTATTTTAAATAAAGACAAAAATTTGTATGAGAATTGAATGAGATGTTTTATTTTAATAGTGTTTTATTAAAACTAAAAAATACGTCAACAGTGACGAATATATGAATCAGTACTGACTAGTCAGCTGTGGCCGGTATATGCGTCAGTACTGACCAGTCAGTACTGACTGGTCAGCTGTGTCCGTTATATGCATCAGTACTGACTAGTCAGCTGTGTCCGGTTTTTGAGCACTCAATAATCTTGAGCAACCTACATATAGTTGTCGATATGAAAAGCAATGAATGGGCGCCTAAATATATTCCAGCCAATGGACCATACGCATTCCGAAAAAGTACAAAAAGTACCAATTTGATCCATTTTTTACCCCTTAAAAAGTGTCGTATATTTTGTACTTTTTATACCAAATGCAACGAACTACTAAAAGTACGAGCTTTGACTCATTTTATTCCCCCAGAAAGTACTCTGTACGTTAATTTAGGTTATGTTTTATATGAATACCAAATTTTTCGAAGAGATAAAAAGTAACAGTTTTATCCCAATTTTATCCATTAAAAAATACCGTATATTTTGATCTCGACCATATGCAATCTGTATACCAAATTTATCCAAAAGAGAAAAAGTATCAAAAGTAAAACATTTTTCGTTTTAACCTCTTAAAATATACCCCACTTAAATCTGGACAATATCTCTAGCCAAATTTTTGGAAAATAAGAAAGTACCAAAACTAAAAGAGAAAAGTGTTAAAAGTTGCCAAAAAAAGAAGCAACATTTCTTAAAAATATATATACAAGGTCGATCAAAAAAGACCTACCCCCACCCATGTTTTATTTTGTAACTAGCTTTTACCCGTGACGTCGTTCACTTTAAGATTTAAAGAAATGGGGTTATCCAGTAAAATATTTACAGAAAATTTATTTTGTTTTCTACGTCATTACTTATTTTATGTTAAAATATGTCTATAAACAACATTTTAAGATTTGTTATATTCCGCTAATATAATGGGTGATTTTTTAGCTATTATCTTTTTGGCAGCACTGGTTTAAACAGCTGACGCACGTTTCGTGTTTTGTTTCACTGTCAAACATCTTCAGTTTGGTCTACAATTTAACCATGAATCGTCTTACAAACGAACAACGCTTGCAAATTATTGAATTTTATTATCAAAATGCGTGCTCTGTTAAGAAAATTCATCGCGCGCTTCTTGTGTTCAGCGACGAAGCTCATTTTTGGCTCAATGGGTAAGTTAATAAGCCGAATTGTCGATTTTGGAGTGAAGATCAGCCAGAAGCATTGCAAGAGCTATTTATGCATCGAGAAAAAGTCACAGTTTGGTGCGGTTTATGGGCTGGTGGCATCATTGGACCGTTCCAAGATGATGCGAATCGTAACGTAACTGTGAATGGTGAGCGCTACCGTGAGATGATATCCAACTTTTTTTTGCCCAAAATGCAAGAGCTTGTTGACTTGCACGACATGTGGTTTCAACAATACGGTGCCACATGCCACACAGCACGCTTAACAATGGACTTATTGAGAGGCGAGTTCGGTGAACATTTTATTTCACGTTCGGGACCGGTCAATTGGCCGCCTAGATCGTGCGATTTAACGTCTTTAGACTATTTTTTGTGCGGCTACGTTAAAGCTCATGTCTATACACACATGCCCGCTTCAATTGACGCATTGGAAGAAAACATTGAAGCATTTATTCGTGAGATACCGGCCGAAATGTTGGAAACAGAATGCCAACATTGGACTAAGCGGATGGACCATTTGAGGCGCAATCACGGTCAACATTTGCATGAAATAATCTTCAAACATTTAATTATATGGACCGTACTATCGATTCAAATAAAGATTTCATGCATTTTTCTGAATTTTATGAGTTTTTTTTACAACTTTCCTATAGCTCCCCTACAAGAAATGGATGACCGAAACTAATACACACGCACTATTTTTGTTTGTTTTTATTGTTACAAGTGGCGTTGCCACTCGTGTGCGTTTGTATACCAAATTAGGAATATTTTGCAAAGCCCAAATTTTATTAATCTTTTTTTCTTATTTTTATATATACTTAATAATATGTTGAATATATCTGTTAATACGTTTCATAAATTTTAATAATTATAAGAATTTAGCTAAATTTGTATTAATTATTTAAAAAAAAAGTGGTGGAATTTTGGGAATTGCTGTTGTTAAAAACATTTTAGGAAGAAATGTTTGCTAGTGGCAACGCTAATTACTCCAGGAATGAAATGCGTATGTAAGAGTGAAACAACGAATGTATGTTAGACAGTTTCATTTTTGAATGGAATGTGTAAAATATGTAAAAAATTCAAGATTAATTTTAAAAGCGAAAGGAATTTTATGAAATTGTGACGTGCGCCCATTATATTATTTAAAATAAATATAAAAAAAGTGAAATAAAAATTGACAGTGACAATAAAGAGTGATAAAAAATAATATTTGCCTTGACAGAAAGCAAGAATTGAGTGACAATAAAAATAACACAAATACCTATTAAAATATAAAAAAGTGACAATAAGATAGAAAATACCTATTAAGAAATTAAATTAAATAATAAAAGTATACTTTTTGTGATAAAAGATAACTATGAAAAAAAGACGTTTGCAAAATTGTCTATCATTGGAAAAAAAGACATTTGAGTCCAAAATTAAAATGTATAGAAGGTTAATAGAAAACGAAGATAGTGCACGAAGTGAAAGATCTAATATACAACCTGTTCCATCAATAAGCTAAAATTCTAATGGAGTGTAAAGTAGGCATAAAAAAAGCCAAAGAGTACCTCAGCCGCATGACAGGAGAGACTTCTGATCAAGGGCTTGATGAGACCGCCAGCATGCTCCCCTTGCGGACCACAACAGCAGTGCAAGAAATAGAGGAGAAGCTAGACTCCGATTACGCTCAGGCCATGGTAACAATCACAATATTTTATATATTTTACTTGCTCAAACAGTAATTCAACTTCTTTACAGAAGTCCTATATTCATAAAATTAAAGGTGTTTCTTTAGATGTTGGCAGTGTTATTAGTGCATCGTTTGCAGATGATTTGCTATATAAATATAATTGGGATGGAAGGTTGGGAAAACTTCCGTTGTCAAATCTCACGCTGCTAAATAAAATTGTAAGAGGTATGTACAGACATTAAATATTTTTAGTCTTTGAATATTTAACATTTCTGTCTTTTTTTTACTTCATATTTTAGATGTTTTTCAGAACCTAGGAGCCGGGGAGTATGAAAAAAGTATAAGAAAAGCGGTTGAACGTGCCCACTATAGGGTAAAGCAACAAAAATACATAAAAGAAAAAGGGGTTAATAAATAAAATGACGACAATTTTTTTAATTTAAACTAAAATAATCAATCTAAAAGAGAAAAAAAATCAAAAAATAAGCGTGACCAATAAATTGGTAAAAGTTTAGCTTTATTTTTAACACTTTTTATTGACTGAACTTTATTTGTAAGAAGGTGCTTGTTTAATGTAATTAAGAAACTGTTGAATGATGTTTGATCCAGCAAACGTTTTCGAATGCAAACAAAACATAATTAATTTAAAAAATTTAGTTAAAAAAAAAAAATATTTATTTATTTAAGTTATTTTGGAAACCAAAAAAATATTGAATTTTATTTTAAATAAAGACAAAAATTTGTATGAGAATTGAATGAGATGTTTTATTTTAATAGTGTTTTATTAAAACTAAAAAATACGTCAACAGTGACGAATATATGAATCAGTACTGACTAGTCAGCTGTGGCCGGTATATGCGTCAGTACTGACCAGTCAGTACTGACTGGTCAGCTGTGTCCGTTATATGCATCAGTACTGACTAGTCAGCTGTGTCCGGTTTTTGAGCACTCAATAATCTTGAGCAACCTACATATAGTTGTCGATATGAAAAGCAATGAATGGGCGCCTAAATATATTCCAGCCAATGGACCATACGCATTCCGAAAAAGTACAAAAAGTACCAATTTGATCCATTTTTTACCCCTTAAAAAGTGCCGTATATTTTGTACTTTTTATACCAAATGTAACGAAGTACTAAAAGTACGAGCTTTGACTCATTTTATTCCCCCAGAAAGTACTCTGTACGTTAATTTAGGTTATGTTTTATATGAATACCAAATTTTTCGAAGAGATAAAAAGTAACAGTTTTATCCCAATTTTATCCATTAAAAAATACCGTATATTTTGATCTCGACCATATGCAATCTGTATACCAAATTTATCCAAAAGAGAAAAAGTATCAAAAGTAAAACATTTTTCGTTTTAACCTCTTAAAATATACCCCACTTAAATCTGGACAATATCTCTAGCCAAATTTTTTGAAAATAAGAAAGTACCAAAACTAAAAGAGAAAAAGTGTTAAAAGTTGCCAAAAAAAAGAAGCAACATTTCTTAAAAATATATATATACAAGGTAGATCAAAAAAGACCTACCCCCACCCATGTTTTATTTTGTAACTAGCTTTTACCCGTGACGTCGTTCACTTTAAGATTTAAAGAAATGGGGTTATCCAGTAAAATATTTACAGAAAATTTATTTTGTTTTCTACGTCATTACTTATTTTATGTTAAAATATGTCTATAAACAACATTTTAAGATTTGTTATATTCCGCTAATATAATGGGTGATTTTTTAGCTATTATCTTTTTGGCAGCACTGGTTTAAACAGCTGACGCACGTTTCGTGTTTTGTTTCACTGTCAAACATCTTCAGTTTGGTCTATAATTTAACCATGAATCGTCTTACAAACGAACAACGCTTGCAAATTATTGAATTTTATTATCAAAATGCGTGCTCTGTTAAGAAAATTCATCGCGCGCTTCTTGTGTTCAGCGACGAAGCTCATTTTTGGCTCAATGGGTAAGTTAATAAGCCGAATTGTCGATTTTGGAGTGAAGATCAGCCAGAAGCATTGCAAGAGCTATTTATGCATCGAGAAAAAGTCACAGTTTGGTGCGGTTTATGGGCTGGTGGCATCATTGGACCGTTCCAAGATGATGCGAATCGTAACGTAACTGTGAATGGTGAGCGCTACCGTGAGATGATATCCAACTTTTTTTTGCCCAAAATGCAAGAGCTTGTTGACTTGCACGACATGTGGTTTCAACAAGACGGTGCCACATGCCACACAGCACGCTTAACAATGGACTTATTGAGAGGCGAGTTCGGTGAACATTTTATTTCACGTTCGGGACCGGTCAATTGGCCGCCTAGATCGTGCGATTTAACGTCTTTAGACTATTTTTTGTGCGGCTACGTTAAAGCTCATGTCTATACACACATGCCCGCTTCAATTGACGCATTGGAAGAAAACATTGAAGCATTTATTCGTGAGATACCGGCCGAAATGTTGGAAACAGAATGCCAACATTGGACTAAGCGGATGGACCATTTGAGGCGCAATCACGGTCAACATTTGCATGAAATAATCTTCAAACATTTAATTATATGGACCGTACTATCGATTCAAATAAAGATTTCATGCATTTTTCTGAATTTTATGAGTTTTTTTTACAACTTTCCTATAGCTCCCCTACAAGAAATGGATGACCGAAACTAATACACACGCACTATTTTTGTTTGTTTTTATTGTTACAAGTGGCGTTGCCACTCGTGTGCGTTTGTATACCAAATTAGGAATATTTTGCAAAGCCCAAATTTTATTAATCTTTTCTTCTTATTTTTATATATACTTAATAATATGTTGAATATATCTGTTAATACGTTTCATAAATTTTAATAATTATAAGAATTTAGCTAAATTTGTATTAATTATTTAAAAAAAAAGTGGTGGAATTTTGGGAATTGCTGTTGTTAAAAACATTTTAGGAAGAAATGTTTGCTAGTGGCAACGCTAATTACTCCAGGAATGAAATGCGGATGTAAGAGTGAAACAACGAATGTATGTTAGACAGTTTCATTTTTGAATGGAATGTGTAAAATATGTAAAAAATTCAAGATTAATTTTAAAAGCGAAAGGAATTTTATGAAATTGTGACGTGCGCCCATTATATTATTTAAAATAAATATAAAAAAAGTGAAATAAAAATTGACAGTGAGAATAAAGAGTGATAAAAAATAATATTTGCCTTGACAGAAAGCAAGAATTGAGTGACAATAAAAATAACACAAATACCTATTAAAATATAAAAAAGTGACAATAAGATAGAAAATACCTATTAAGAAATTAAATTAAATAATAAAAGTATACTTTTTGTGATAAAAGATAACTATGAAAAAAAGACGTTTGCAAAATTGTCTATCATTGGAAAAAAAGACATTTGAGTCCAAAATTAAAATGTATAGAAGGTTAATAGAAAACGAAGATAGTGCACGAAGTGAAAGATCTAATATACAACCTGTTCCATCAATAAGCTAAAATTCTAATGGAGTGTAAAGTAGGCATAAAAAAAGCCCAAGAGTACCTCAGCCGCATGACAGGAGAGACTTCTGATCAAGGGCTTGATGAGACCGCCAGCATGCTCCCCTTGCGGACCACAACAGCAGTGCAAGAAATAGAGGAGAAGCTAGACTCCGATTACGCTCAGGCCATGGTAACAATCACAATATTTTATATATTTTACTTGCTCAAACAGTAATTCAACTTCTTTACAGAAGTCCTATATTCATAAAATTAAAGGTGTTTCTTTAGATGTTGGCAGTGTTATTAGTGCATCGTTTGCAGATGATTTGCTACATAAATATAATTGGGATGGAAGGTTGGGAAAACTTCCGTTGTCAAATCTCACGCTGCTAAATAAAATTGTAAGAGGTATGTACAGACATTAAATATTTTTAGTCTTTGAATATTTAACATTTCTGTCTTTTTTTTACTTCATATTTTAGATGTTTTTCAGAACCTAGGAGCCGGGGAGTATGAAAAAAGTATAAGAAAAGCGGTTGAACGTGCCCACCATAGGGTAAAGCAACAAAAATACATAAAAGAAAAAGGGGTTAATAAATAAAATGACGACAATTTTTTTAATTTAAACTAAAATAATCAATCTAAAAGAGAAAAAAAATAAAAAAATAAGCGTGACCAATAAATTGGTAAAAGTTTAGCTTTATTTTTAACACTTTTTATTGACTGAACTTTATTTGTAAGAAGGTGCTTGTTTAATGTAATTAAGAAACTGTTGAATGATGTTTGATCCAGCAAACGTTTTCGAATGCAAACAAAACATAATTAATTTAAAAAATTTAGTTAAAAAAAAAAATATTTATTTATTTAAGTTATTTTGGAAACCAAAAAAATATTGAATTTTATTTTAAATAAAGACAAAAATTTGTATGAGAATTGAATGAGATGTTTTATTTTAA
Source organism: Pollenia angustigena (assembly GCA_930367215.1). NCBI lineage: Eukaryota > Metazoa > Arthropoda > Insecta > Diptera > Polleniidae > Pollenia > Pollenia angustigena. The sequence goes on from OV884056.1 coordinate 185,561,124, forward strand.
TAGTGTTTTATTAAAACTAAAAAATACGTCAACAGTGACGAATATATGAATCAGTACTGACTAGTCAGCTGTGGCCGGTATATGCGTCAGTACTGACCAGTCAGTACTGACTGGTCAGCTGTGTCCGTTATATGCATCAGTACTGACTAGTCAGCTGTGTCCGGTTTTTGAGCACTCAATAATCTTGAGCAACCTACATATAGTTGTCGATATGAAAAGCAATGAATGGGCGCCTAAATATATTCCAGCCAATGGACCATACGCATTCCGAAAAAGTACAAAAAGTACCAATTTGATCCATTTTTTACCCCTTAAAAAGTGCCGTATATTTTGTACTTTTTATACCAAATGCAACGAAGTACTAAAAGTACGAGCTTTGACTCATTTTATTCCCCCAGAAAGTACTCTGTACGTTAATTTAGGTTATGTTTTATATGAATACCAAATTTTTCGAAGAGATAAAAAGTAACAGTTTTATCCCAATTTTATCCATTAAAAAATACCGTATATTTTGATCTCGACCATATGCAATCTGTATACCAAATTTATCCAAAAGAGAAAAAGTATCAAAAGTAAAACATTTTTCGTTTTAACCTCTTAAAATATACCCCACTTAAATCTGGACAATATCTCTAGCCAAATTTTTTGAAAATAAGAAAGTACCAAAACTAAAAGAGAAAAAGTGTTAAAAGTTGCCAAAAAAAAGAAGCAACATTTCTTAAAAATATATATACAAGGTAGATCAAAAAAGACCTACCCCCACCCATGTTTTATTTTGTAACTAGCTTTTACCCGTGACGTCGTTCACTTTAAGATTTAAAGAAATGGGGTTATCCAGTAAAATATTTACAGAAAATTTATTTTGTTTTCTACGTCATTACTTATTTTATGTTAAAATATGTCTATAAACAACATTTTAAGATTTGTTATATTCCGCTAATATAATGGGTGATTTTTTAGCTATTATCTTTTTGGCAGCACTGGTTTAAACAGCTGACGCACGTTTCGTGTTTTGTTTCACTGTCAAACATCTTCAGTTTGGTCTATAATTTAACCATGAATCGTCTTACAAACGAACAACGCTTGCAAATTATTGAATTTTATTATCAAAATGCGTGCTCTGTTAAGAAAATTCATCGCGCGCTTCTTGTGTTCAGCGACGAAGCTCATTTTTGGCTCAATGGGTAAGTTAATAAGCCGAATTGTCGATTTTGGAGTGAAGATCAGCCAGAAGCATTGCAAGAGCTATTTATGCATCGAGAAAAAGTCACAGTTTGGTGCGGTTTATGGGCTGGTGGCATCATTGGACCGTTCCAAGATGATGCGAATCGTAACGTAACTGTGAATGGTGAGCGCTACCGTGAGATGATATCCAACTTTTTTTTGCCCAAAATGCAAGAGCTTGTTGACTTGCACGACATGTGGTTTCAACAAGACGGTGCCACATGCCACACAGCACGCTTAACAATGGACTTATTGAGAGGCGAGTTCGGTGAACATTTTATTTCACGTTCGGGACCGGTCAATTGGCCGCCTAGATCGTGCGATTTAACGTCTTTAGACTATTTTTTGTGCGGCTACGTTAAAGCTCATGTCTATACACACATGCCCGCTTCAATTGACGCATTGGAAGAAAACATTGAAGCATTTATTCGTGAGATACCGGCCGAAATGTTGGAAACAGAATGCCAACATTGGACTAAGCGGATGGACCATTTGAGGCGCAATCACGGTCAACATTTGCATGAAATAATCTTCAAACATTTAATTATATGGACCGTACTATCGATTCAAATAAAGATTTCATGCATTTTTCTGAATTTTATGAGTTTTTTTTACAACTTTCCTATAGCTCCCCTACAAGAAATGGATGACCGAAACTAATACACACGCACTATTTTTGTTTGTTTTTATTGTTACAAGTGGCGTTGCCACTCGTGTGCGTTTGTATACCAAATTAGGAATATTTTGCAAAGCCCAAATTTTATTAATCTTTTCTTTTTATTTTTATATATACTTAATAATATGTTGAATATATCTGTTAATACGTTTCATAAATTTTAATAATTATAAGAATTTAGCTAAATTTGTATTAATTATTTAAAAAAAAAGTGGTGGAATTTTGGGAATTGCTGTTGTTAAAAACATTTTAGGAAGAAATGTTTGCTAGTGGCAACGCTAATTACTCCAGGAATGAAATGCGTATGTAAGAGTGAAACAACGAATGTATGTTATACTATGTTTCCACTATGAGCAAAACAACTTGTTTTGAACAAAACGTGTCAAAGTGTTTCCATTATGTAAAACTGGTTTTGGTTTTCGAATTTTCGAAATCAATTTGACATTTATGTTGTAAACAAATATGAAAGCCAAAAAAAAATATGTGTTGAAAAAAAAAAATATTTTTTTTTAACATGAAATTTTCTTGTTTGTTTTTTAATACACAGATATACATATATGTACGTATATAAAAGCACATAATTTAATACCTTTTTATTATATTCGTGGTTATTCCAAAATACGCGTCGAAGAAGTGAACATTTACATGAAAACAAAACAAAACCAAATTGACAAAAATTGTTTTTGTTTTTCATACAAAGTTTACAGTTTTCAAAAGAGCAAGAAACGCGTTAATTTTATTTTAGAAGTGTATAGATAACAAAAACAATTTTCGTCACTTTGGTTTGGTTTTGTTTTTGTTTTCATGTAAATGTTCACTTCTACGACGCGTATTTTGGAATATTCACGATTATTTTATTATTTTTGCGCTGCAAACAAATAAATCAGCTGGAGAGTTGCATAAACCTAGTAAATAAGTCTTGATATTTTGGTAAATATGTTACTTTTTCGAAATTGTCAATCACCAATAATGGATAACCCAGAGTTGTATTCATGATTTTCGATATGTTTTGGAACAAAACTAGTTTTTGTTTGAGTTTTCGAACATGAAAACTGCATAGGAAAACAAGTAGCAAAACACTTGTTTTGCTGAAAAACTAGTTTTGTGGCTCAAAACATGTAAGTGGAAACGTACTATTAGACAGTTTCATTTTTGAATGGAATGTGTAAAATATGTAAAAAATTCAAGATTAATTTTAAAAGCGAAAGGAATTTTATGAAATTGTGACGTGCGCCCATTATATTATTTAAAATAAATATAAAAAAAGTGAAATAAAAATTGACAGTGACAATAAAGAGTGATAAAAAATAATATTTGCCTTGACAGAAAGCAAGAATTGAGTGACAATAAAAATAACACAAATACCTATTAAAATATAAAAAAAGTGACAATAAGATAGAAAATACCTATTAAGAAATTAAATTAAATAATAAAAGTATACTTTTTGTGATAAAAGATAACTATGAAAAAAAGACGTTTGCAAAATTGTCTATCATTGGAAAAAAAGACATTTGAGTCCAAAATTAAAATGTATAGAAGGTTAATAGAAAACGAAGATAGTGCACGAAGTGAAAGATCTAATATACAACCTGTTCCATCAATAAGCTAAAATTCTAATGGAGTGTAAAGTAGGCATAAAAAAAGCCCAAGAGTACCTCAGCCGCATGACAGGAGAGACTTCTGATCAAGGGCTTGATGAGACCGCCAGCATGCTCCCCTTGCGGACCACAACAGCAGTGCAAGAAATAGAGGAGAAGCTAGACTCCGATTACGCTCAGGCCATGGTAACAATCACAATATTTTATATATTTTACTTGCTCAAACAGTAATTCAACTTCTTTACAGAAGTCCTATATTCATAAAATTAAAGGTGTTTCTTTAGATGTTGGCAGTGTTATTAGTGCATCGTTTGCAGATGATTTGCTATATAAATATAATTGGGATGGAAGGTGGGGAAAACTTCCGTTGTCAAATCTCACGCTGCTAAATAAAATTGTAAGAGGTATGTACAGACATTAAATAATTTTAGTCTTTGAATATTTAACATTTCTGTCTTTTTTTTTACTTCATATTTTAGATGTTTTTCAGAACCTAGGAGCCGGGGAATATGAAAAAAGTATAAGAAAAGCGGTTGAACGTGCCCACCATAGGGTAAAGCAACAAAAATACATAAAAGAAAAAGGGGTTAATAAATAAAATGACGACAATTTTTTTAATTTAAACTAAAATAATCAATCTAAAAGAGAAAAAAAATCAAAAAATAAGCGTGACCAATAAATTGGTAAAAGTTTAGCTTTATTTTTAAAACTTTTTATTGACTGAACTTTATTTGTAAGAAGGTGCTTGTTTAATGTAATTAAGAAACTGTTGAATGATGTTTGATCCAGCAAACGTTTTCTAATGCAAACAAAACATAATTAATTTAAAAAATTTAGTTAAAAAAAAAAAATATTTATTTATTTAAGTTATTTTGGAAACCAAAAAAATATTGAATTTTATTTTAAATAAAGACAAAAATTTGTATGAGAATTGAATGAGATGTTTTATTTTAATAGTGTTTTATTAAAACTAAAAAATACGTCAACAGTGACGAATATATGAATCAGTACTGACTAGTCAGCTGTGGCCGGTATATGCGTCAGTACTGACCAGTCAGTACTGACTGGTCAGCTGTGTCCGTTATATGCATCAGTACTGACTAGTCAGCTGTGTCCGGTTTTTGAGCACTCAATAATCTTGAGCAACCTACATATAGTTGTCGATATGAAAAGCAATGAATGGGCGCCTAAATATATTCCAGCCAATGGACCATACGCATTCCGAAAAAGTACAAAAAGTACCAATTTGATCCATTTTTTACCCCTTAAAAAGTGCCGTATATTTTGTACTTTTTATACCAAATGCAACGAAGTACTAAAAGTACGAGCTTTGACTCATTTTATTCCCCCAGAAAGTACTCTGTACGTTAATTTAGGTTATGTTTTATATGAATACCAAATTTTTCGAAGAGATAAAAAGTAACAGTTTTATCCCAATTTTATCCATTAAAAAATACCGTATATTTTGATCTCGACCATATGCAATCTGTATACCAAATTTATCCAAAAGAGAAAAAGTATCAAAAGTAAAACATTTTTCGTTTTAACCTCTTAAAATATACCCCACTTAAATCTGGACAATATCTCTAGCCAAATTTTTTGAAAATAAGAAAGTACCAAAACTAAAAGAGAAAAAGTGTTAAAAGTTGCCAAAAAAATAAGCAACATTTCTTAAAAATATATATACAAGGTAGATCAAAAAAGACCTACCCCCACCCATGTTTTATTTTGTAACTAGCTTTTACCCGTGACGTCGTTCACTTTAAGATTTAAAGAAATGGGGTTATCCAGTAAAATATTTACAGAAAATTTATTTTGTTTTCTACGTCATTACTTATTTGGTGCGGTTTATGGGCTGGTGGCATCATTGGACCGTTCCAAGATGATGCGAATCGTAACGTAACTGTGAATGGTGAGCGCTACCGTGAGATGATATCCAACTTTTTTTTGCCCAAAATGCAAGAGCTTGTTGACTTGCACGACATGTGGTTTCAACAAGACGGTGCCACATGCCACACAGCACGCTTAACAATGGACTTATTGAGAGGCGAGTTCGGTGAACATTTTATTTCACGTTCGGGACCGGTCAATTGGCCGCCTAGATCGTGCGATTTAACGTCTTTAGACTATTTTTTGTGCGGCTACGTTAAAGCTCATGTCTATACACACATGCCCGCTTCAATTGACGCATTGGAAGAAAACATTGAAGCATTTATTCGTGAGATACCGGCCGAAATGTTGGAAACAGAATGCCAACATTGGACTAAGCGGATGGACCATTTGAGGCGCAATCACGGTCAACATTTGCATGAAATAATCTTCAAACATTTAATTATATGGACCGTACTATCGATTCAAATAAAGATTTCATGCATTTTTCTGAATTTTATGAGTTTTTTTTACAACTTTCCTATAGCTCCCCTACAAGAAATGGATGACCGAAACTAATACACACGCACTATTTTTGTTTGTTTTTATTGTTACAAGTGGCGTTGCCACTCGTGTGCGTTTGTATACCAAATTAGGAATATTTTGCAAAGCCCAAATTTTATTAATCTTTTCTTCTTATTTTTATATATACTTAATAATATGTTGAATATATCTGTTAATACGTTTCATAAATTTTAATAATTATAAGAATTTAGCTAAATTTGTATTAATTATTTAAAAAAAAAGTGGTGGAATTTTGGGAATTGCTGTTGTTAAAAACATTTTAGGAAGAAATGTTTGCTAGTGGCAACGCTAATTACTCCAGGAATGAAATGCGTATGTAAGAGTGAAACAACGAATGTATGTTAGACAGTTTCATTTTTGAATGGAATGTGTAAAATATGTAAAAAATTCAAGATTAATTTTAAAAGCGAAAGGAATTTTATGAAATTGTGACGTGCGCCCATTATATTATTTAAAATAAATATAAAAAAAGTGAAATAAAAATTGACAGTGACAATAAAGAGTGATAAAAAATAATATTTGCCTTGACAGAAAGCATGAATTGAGTGACAATAAAAATAACACAAATACCTATTAAAATATAAAAAAGTGACAATAAGATAGAAAATACCTATTAAGAAATTAAATTAAATAATAAAAGTATACTTTTTGTGATAAAAGATAACTATGAAAAAAAGACGTTTGCAAAATTGTCTATCATTGGAAAAAAAGACATTTGAGTCCAAAATTAAAATGTATAGAAGGTTAATAGAAAACGAAGATAGTGCACGAAGTGAAAGATCTAATATACAACCTGTTCCATCAATAAGCTAAAATTCTAATGGAGTGTAAAGTAGGCATAAAAAAAACCCAAGAGTACCTCAGCCGCATGACAGGAGAGACTTCTGATCAAGGGCTTGATGAGACCGCCAGCATGCTCCCCTTGCGGACCACAACAGCAGTGCAAGAAATAGAGGAGAAGCTAGACTCCGATTACGCTCAGGCCATGGTAACAATCACAATATTTTATATATTTTACTTGCTCAAACAGTAATTCAACTTCTTTACAGAAGTCCTATATTCATAAAATTAAAGGTGTTTCTTTAGATGTTGGCAGTGTTATTAGTGCATCGTTTGCAGATGATTTGCTATATAAATATAATTGGGATGGAAGGTGGGGAAAACTTCCGTTGTCAAATCTCACGCTGCTAAATAAAATTGTAAGAGGTATGTACAGACATTAAATAATTTTAGTCTTTGAATATTTAACATTTCTGTCTTTTTTTTTACTTCATATTTTAGATGTTTTTCAGAACCTAGGAGCCGGGGAGTATGAAAAAAGTATAAGAAAAGCGGTTGAACGTGCCCACCATAGGGTAAAGCAACAAAAATACATAAAAGAAAAAGGGGTTAATAAATAAAATGACGACAATTTTTTTAATTTAAACTAAAATAATCAATCTAAAAGAGAAAAAAAATCAAAAAATAAGCGTGACCAATAAATTGGTAAAAGTTTAGCTTTATTTTTAACACTTTTTATTGACCGAACTTTCTTTGTAAGAAGGTGCTTGTTTAATGAAATTAAGAAACTGTTGAATGATGTTTGATCCAGCAAACGTTTTCGAATGCAAACGAAACATAATTAATTTAAAAAATTTAGTTAAAAAAAAAAAATATTTATTTATTTAAGTTATTTTGGAAACCAAAAAAATATTGAATTTTATTTTAAATAAAGACAAAAATTTGTATGAGAATTGAATGAGATGTTTTATTTTAATAGTGTTTTATTAAAACTAAAAAATACGTCAACAGTGACGAATATATGAATCAGTACTGACTAGTCAGCTGTGGCCGGTATATGCGTCAGTACTGACCAGTCAGTACTGACTGGTCAGCTGTGTCCGTTATATGCATCAGTACTGACTAGTCAGCTGTGTCCGGTTTTTGAGCACTCAATAATCTTGAGCAACCTACATATAGTTGTCGATATGAAAAGCAATGAATGGGCGCCTAAATATATTCCAGCCAATGGACCATACGCATTCCGAAAAAGTACAAAAAGTACCAATTTTATCCATTTTTTACCCCTTAAAAAGTGCCGTATATTTTGTACTTTTTATACCAAATGCAACGAAGTACTAAAAGTACGAGCTTTGACTCATTTTATTCCCCCAGAAAGTACTCTGTACGTTAATTTAGGTTATGTTTTATATGAATACCAAATTTTTCGAAGAGATAAAAAGTAACAGTTTTATCCCAATTTTATCCATTAAAAAATACCGTATATTTTGATCTCGACCATATGCAATCTGTATACCAAATTTATCCAAAAGAGAAAAAGTATCAAAAGTAAAACATTTTTCGTTTTAACCTCTTAAAATATACCCCACTGAAATCTGGACAATATCTCTAGCCAAATTTTTTGAAAATAAGAAAGTACCAAAACTAAAAGAGAAAAAGTGTTAAAAGTTGCCAAAAAAAGAAGCAACATTTCTTAAAAATATATATACAAGGTAGATCAAAAAAGACCTACCCCCACCCATGTTTTATTTTGTAACTAGCTTTTACCCGTGACGTCGTTCACTTTAAGATTTAAAGAAATGGGGTTATCCAGTAAAATATTTACAGAAAATTTATTTTGTTTTCTACGTCATTACTTATTTTATGTTAAAATATGTCTATAAACAACATTTTAAGATTTGTTATATTCCGCTAATATAATGGGTGATTTTTTAGCTATTATCTTTTTGGCAGCACTGGTTTAAACAGCTGACGCACGTTTCGTGTTTTGTTTCACTGTCAAACATCTTCAGTTTGGTCTATAATTTAACCATGAATCGTCTTACAAACGAACAACGCTTGCAAATTATTGAATTTTATTATCAAAATGCGTGCTCTGTTAAGAAAATTCATCGCGCGCTTCTTGTGTTCAGCGACGAAGCTCATTTTTGGCTCAATGGGTAAGTTAATAAGCCGAATTGTCGATTTTGGAGTGAAGATCAGCCAGAAGCATTGCAAGAGCTATTTATGCATCGAGAAAAAGTCACAGTTTGGTGCGGTTTATGGGCTGGTGGCATCATTGGACCGTTCCAAGATGATGCGAATCGTAACGTAACTGTGAATGGTGAGCGCTACCGTGAGATGATATCCAACTTTTTTTTGCCCAAAATGCAAGAGCTTGTTCACTTGCACGACATGTGGTTTCAACAAGACGGTGCCACATGCCACACAGCACGCTTAACAATGGACTTATTGAGAGGCGAGTTCGGTGAACATTTTATTTCACGTTCGGGACCGGTCAATTGGCCGCCTAGATCGTGCGATTTAACGTCTTTAGACTATTTTTTGTGCGGCTACGTTAAAGCTCATGTCTATACACACATGCCCGCTTCAATTGACGCATTGGAAGAAAACATTGAAGCATTTATTCGTGAGATACCGGCCGAAATGTTGGAAACAGAATGCCAACATTGGACTAAGCGGATGGACCATTTGAGGCGCAATCACGGTCAACATTTGCATGAAATAATCTTCAAACATTTAATTATATGGACCGTACTATCGATTCAAATAAAGATTTCATGCATTTTTCTGAATTTTATGAGTTTTTTTTACAACTTTCCTATAGCTCCCCTACAAGAAATGGATGACCGAAACTAATACACACGCACTATTTTTGTTTGTTTTTATTGTTACAAGTGGCGTTGCCACTCGTGTGCGTTTGTATACCAAATTAGGAATATTTTGCAAAGCCCAAATTTTATTAATCTTTTCTTCTTATTTTTATATATACTTAATAATATGTTGAATATATCTGTTAATACGTTTCATAAATTTTAATAATTATAAGAATTTAGCTAAATTTGTATTAATTATTTAAAAAAAAAGTGGTGGAATTTTGGGAATTGCTGTTGTTAAAAACATTTTAGGAAGAAATGTTTGCTAGTGGCAACGCTAATTACTCCAGGAATGAAATGCGTATGTAAGAGTGAAACAACGAATGTATGTTAGACAGTTTCATTTTTGAATGGAATGTGTAAAATATGTAAAAAATTCAAGATTAATTTTAAAAGCGAAAGGAATTTTATGAAATTGTGACGTGCGCCCATTATATTATTTAAAATAAATATAAAAAAAGTGAAATAAAAATTGACAGTGACAATAAAGAGTGATAAAAAATAATATTTGCCTTGACAGAAAGCAAGAATTGAGTGACAATAAAAATAACACAAATACCTATTAAAATATAAAAAAGTGACAATAAGATAGAAAATACCTATTAAGAAATTAAATTAAATAATAAAAGTATACTTTTTGTGATAAAAGATAACTATGAAAAAAAGACGTTTGCAAAATTGTCTATCATTGGAAAAAAAGACATTTGAGTCCAAAATTAAAATGTATAGAAGGTTAATAGAAAACGAAGATAGTGCACGAAGTGAAAGATCTAATATACAACCTGTTCCATCAATAAGCTAAAATTCTAATGGAGTGTAAAGTAGGCATAAAAAAAGCCCAAGAGTACCTCAGCCGCATGACAGGAGAGACTTCTGATCAAGGGCTTGATGAGACCGCCAGCATGCTCCCCTTGCGGACCACAACAGCAGTGCAAGAAATAGAGGAGAAGCTAGACTCCGATTACGCTCAGGCCATGGTAACAATCACAATATTTTATATATTTTACTTGCTCAAACAGTAATTCAACTTCTTTACAGAAGTCCTATATTCATAAAATTAAAGGTGTTTCTTTAGATGTTGGCAGTGTTATTAGTGCATCGTTTGCAGATGATTTGCTATATAAATATAATTGGGATGGAAGGTGGGGAAAACTTCCGTTGTCAAATCTCACGCTGCTAAATAAAATTGTAAGAGGTATGTACAGACATTAAATAATTTTAGTCTTTGAATATTTAACATTTCTGTCTTTTTTTTACTTCATATTTTAGATGTTTTTCAGAACCTAGGAGCCGGGGAGTATGAAAAAAGTATAAGAAAAGCGGTTGAACGTGCCCACCATAGGGTAAAGCAACAAAAATACATAAAAGAAAAAGGGGTTAATAAATAAAATGACGACAATTTTTTTAATTTAAACTAAAATAATCAATCTCCAGAATCTTGCTGTTCATTTTTAACGCTATATTAAGAGTCGGATACTTCCCATCCTCATGGAAGAAGTCTATAATTGTTATGATTCCCAAGCCAGGAAAAGATGCTAGCCAGGTTGCGTCGTACAGACCGATAAGCTTATTATCAATCCTATCAAAGCTTTTCGAAAAAATATTCATTTTAAGTATAACTCCTCATCTAAATGAACACGACATCATCCCGGATCACCAGTTCGGATTCAGAGCGAAACATGGTACAATAGAGCAAGTGCATAGAATTGTCACCCTTATTAGATCGGCGTTTGAGAAAAAGCAATACTGCTCAGCCCTGTTTATAGACATTTCCCAAGCGTTTGACAAAGTTTGGCATGATGGGCTACTCATCAAAATAACACGAATGCTTCCTCAAAACACTCACAAGCTTCTGGAGAGCTATCTAACAGGCAGAACATTCATAGTAAGGTCGCAAGATAAATACTCCCCCCTCAAGAAAATTACTGCTGGTGTTCCCCAAGGCAGCATATTAGGACCGCTTCTATATATAATATACACAGCGGATATGCCAACAAACCTGAGCACGCATACCTCTACATTTGCAGACGACACAGCATTTATTAGCGTTAACCATGACCCAAAAGTCGCATCGCAAAATCTGCAGTCCCACATCAATGAACTAGAGGCATGGCTAGAAAAATGGAGAATAAAGGTTAACCCGGCTAAATGTGCTCACTTAACTTTCACGCTCAGAAGACAAACGTGCCCAGCAGTAAAAATAAATAACATCACTGTTCCGGTAGAAAACCATGTAAAGTACTTGGGAGTTCATATAGATAGACGTTTGACCTGGTCTCGTCATATCGAAGCGAAAATAACGGCTATGAAACTTAAAGCAGCTCAACTACATTGGCTTCTCGGTAGAAACTCAAACTTGTCTTTAGACAACAAAGTTCTTCTATACAAGTCCATCATAAAACCAATATGGACATATGGCATCCAATTATGGGGTACTGCATGCGCATCTAACATCCAAAAGCTTCAAAGAAGACAGTCTAGAATATTACGGCAAATTGTCTGCGCCCCATGGTATATACGTAATGATATTATCCACAGAGATCTCAACGTCCCCACCATCCAGGAGGAAATTAAAAAATATTCAATAAGCTACATCGATAAACTAATGGTTCACCCTAACTACCTCGCTCGGGGTTTGCTTCAGTTTGAAGGTCACCAGAGGCTAAAAAGAACCGATACTTTGAGCCTTACTAGAAGACAGTCTTAAAAATTTGAATACAGCAGTTAGTGGTTACACAGGTAACAACTAATAAACAACAAGTAGAATTAAGATTTGAATACATATTGTAAATTTCGATAAGAAAGATTCAATAATAAAAATAAATTATTAAAAAAAAAAAAAAAAAAAAAAATAAAAAAAAATCTAAAAGAGAAAAAAAATCAAAAAATAAGCGTGATCAATAAATTGGTAAAAGTTTAGCTTTATTTTTAACACTTTTTATTGACTGAACTTTATTTGTAAGAAGGTGCTTGTTTAATGTAATTAAGAAACTGTTGAATGATGTTTGATCCAGCAAACGTTTTCGAATGCAAACAAAACATAATTAATTTAAAAAATTTAGTTAAAAAAAAAAAATATTTATTTATTTAAGTTATTTTGGAAACCAAAAAAATATTGAATTTTATTTTAAATAAAGACAAAAATTTGTATGAGAATTGAATGAGATGTTTTATTTTAATAGTGTTTTATTAAAACTAAAAAATACGTCAACAGTGACGAATATATGAATCAGTACTGACTAGTCAGCTGTGGCCGGTATATGCATCAGTACTGACCAGTCAGTACTGACTGGTCAGCTGTGTCCGTTATATGCATCAGTACTGACTAGTCAGCTGTGTCCGGTTTTTGAGCACTCAATAATCTTGAGCAACCTACATATAGTTGTCGATATGAAAAGCAATGAATGGGCGCCTAAATATATTCCAGCCAATGGACCATACGCATTCCGAAAAAGTACAAAAAGTACCAATTTGATCCATTTTTTACCCCTTAAAAAGTGCCGTATATTTTGTACTTTTTATACCAAATGCAACGAAGTACTAAAAGTACGAGCTTTGACTCATTTTATTCCCCCAGAAAGTACTCTGTACGTTAATTTAGGTTATGTTTTATATGAATACCAAATTTTTCGAAGAGATAAAAAGTAACAGTTTTATCCCAATTTTATCCATTAAAAAATACCGTATATTTTGATCTCGACCATATGCAATCTGTATACCAAATTTATCCAAAAGAGAAAAAGTATCAAAAGTAAAACATTTTTCGTTTTAACCTCTTAAAATATACCCCACTTAAATCTGGACAATATCTCTAGCCAAATTTTTTGAAAATAAGAAAGTACCAAAACTAAAAGAGAAAAAGTGTTAAAAGTTGCCAAAAAAAGAAGCAACATTTCTTAAAAATATATATACAAGGTAGATCAAAAAAGACCTACCCCCACCCATGTTTTATTTTGTAACTAGCTTTTACCCGTGACGTCGTTCACTTTAAGATTTAAAGAAATGGGGTTATCCAGTAAAATATTTACAGAAAATTTATTTTGTTTTCTACGTCATTACTTATTTTATGTTAAAATATGTCTATAAACAACATTTTAAGATTTGTTATATTCCGCTAATATAATGGGTGATTTTTTAGGTATTATCTTTTTGGCAGCACTGGTTTAAACAGCTGACGCACGTTTCGTGTTTTGTTTCACTGTCAAACATCTTCAGTTTGGTCTATAATTTAACCATGAATCGTCTTACAAACGAACAACGCTTGCAAATTATTGAATTTTATTATCAAAATGCGTGCTCTGTTAAGAAAATTCATCGCGCGCTTCTTGTGTTCAGCGACGAAGCTCATTTTTGGCTCAATGGGTAAGTTAATAAGCCGAATTGTCGATTTTGGAGTGAAGATCAGCCAGAAGCATTGCAAGAGCTATTTATGCATCGAGAAAAAGTCACAGTTTGGTGCGGTTTATGGGCTGGTGGCATCATTGGACCGTTCCAAGATGATGCGAATCGTAACGTAACTGTGAATGGTGAGCGCTACCGTGAGATGATATCCAACTTTTTTTTGCCCAAAATGCAAGAGCTTGTTGACTTGCACGACATGTGGTTTCAACAAGACGGTGCCACATGCCACACAGCACGCTTAACAATGGACTTATTGAGAGGCGAGTTCGGTGAACATTTTATTTCACGTTCGGGACCGGTCAATTGGCCGCCTAGATCGTGCGATTTAACGTCTTTAGACTATTTTTTGTGCGGCTACGTTAAAGCTCATGTCTATACACACATGCCCGCTTCAATTGACGCATTGGAAGAAAACATTGAAGCATTTATTCGTGAGATACCGGCCGAAATGTTGGAAACAGAATGCCAACATTGGACTAAGCGGATGGACCATTTGAGGCGCAATCACGGTCAACATTTGCATGAAATAATCTTCAAACATTTAATTATATGGACCGTACTATCGATTCAAATAAAGATTTCATGCATTTTTCTGAATTTTATGAGTTTTTTTTACAACTTTCCTATAGCTCCCCTACAAGAAATGGATGACCGAAACTAATACACACGCACTATTTTTGTTTGTTTTTATTGTTACAAGTGGCGTTGCCACTCGTGTGCGTTTGTATACCAAATTAGGAATATTTTGCAAAGCCCAAATTTTATTAATCTTTTCTTCTTATTTTTATATATACTTAATAATATGTTGAATATATCTGTTAATACGTTTCATAAATTTTAATAATTATAAGAATTTAGCTAAATTTGTATTAATTATTTAAAAAAAAAGTGGTGGAATTTTGGGAATTGCTGTTGTTAAAAACATTTTAGGAAGAAGTGTTTGCTAGTGGCAACGCTAATTACTCCAGGAATGAAATGCGTATGTAAGAGTGAAACAACGAATGTATGTTAGACAGTTTCATTTTTGAATGGAATGTGTAAAATATGTAAAAAATTCAAGATTAATTTTAAAAGCGAAAGGAATTTTATGAAATTGTGACGTGCGCCCATTATATTATTTAAAATAAATATAAAAAAAGTGAAATAAAAATTGACAGTGACAATAAAGAGTGATAAAAAATAATATTTGCCTTGACAGAAAGCAAGAATTGAGTGACAATAAAAATAACACAAATACCTATTAAAAAATAAAAAAGTGACAATAAGATAGAAAATACCTATTAAGAAATTAAATTAAATAATAAAAGTATACTTTTTGTGATAAAAGATAACTATGAAAAAAAGACGTTTGCAAAATTGTCTATCATTGGAAAAAAAGACATTTGAGTCCAAAATTAAAATGTATAGAAGGTTAATAGAAAACGAAGATAGTGCACGAAGTGAAAGATCTAATATACAACCTGTTCCATCAATAAGCTAAAATTCTAATGGAGTGTAAAGTAGGCATAAAAAAAGCCCAAGAGTACCTCAGCCGCATGACAGGAGAGACTTCTGATCAAGGGCTTGATGAGACCGCCAGCATGCTCCCCTAGCGGACCACAACAGCAGTGCAAGAAATAGAGGAGAAGCTAGACTCCGATTACGCTCAGGCCATGGTAACAATCACAATATTTTATATATTTTACTTGCTCAAACAGTAATTCAACTTCTTTACAGAAGTCCTATATTCATAAAATTAAAGGTGTTTCTTTAGATGTTGGCAGTGTTATTAGTGCATCGTTTGCAGATGATTTGCTATATAAATATAATTGGGATGGAAGGTGGGGAAAACTTCCGTTGTCAAATCTCACGCTGCTAAATAAAATTGTAAGAGGTATGTACAGACATTAAATAATTTTAGTCTTTGAATATTTAACATTTCTGTCTTTTTTTTTACTTCATATTTTAGATGTTTTTCAGAACCTAGGAGCCGGGGAGTATGAAAAAAGTATAAGAAAAGCGGTTGAACGTGCCCACCATAGGGTAAAGCAACAAAAATACATAAAAGAAAAAGGGGTTAATAAATAAAATGACGACAATTTTTTTAATTTAAACTAAAATAATCAATCTAAAAGAGAAAAAAAATCAAAAAATAAGCGTGACCAATAAATTGGTAAAAGTTTAGCTTTATTTTTAACACTTTTTATTGACTGAACTTTATTTGTAAGAAGGTGCTTGTTTAATGTAATTAAGAAACTGTTGAATGATGTTTGATCCAGCTTTCGAATGCAAACAAAACATAATTAATTTAAAAAATTTAGTTAAAAAAAAAAAATATTTATTTATTTAAGTTATTTTGGAAACCAAAAAAATATTGAATTTTATTTTAAATAAAGACAAAAATTTGTATGAGAATTGAATGAGATGTTTTATTTTAATAGTGTTTTATTAAAACTAAAAAATACGTCAACAGTGACGAATATATGAATCAGTACTGACTAGTCAGCTGTGGCCGGTATATCCGTCAGTACTGACCAGTCAGTACTGACTGGTCAGCTGTGTCCGTTATATGCATCAGTACTGACTAGTCAGCTGTGTCCGGTTTTTGAGCACTCAATAATCTTGAGCAACCTACATATAGTTGTCGATATGAAAAGCAATGAATGGGCGCCTAAATATATTCCAGCCAATGGACCATACGCATTCCGAAAAAGTACAAAAAGTACCAATTTGATCCATTTTTTACCCCTTAAAAAGTGCCGTATATTTTGTACTTTTTATACCAAATGCAACGAAGTACTAAAAGTACGAGCTTTGACTCATTTTATTCCCCCAGAAAGTACTCTGTACGTTAATTTAGGTTATGTTTTATATGAATACCAAATTTTTCGAAGAGATAAAAAGTAACAGTTTTATCCCAATTTTATCCATTTAAAAATACCGTATATTTTGATCTCGACCATATGCAATCTGTATACCAAATTTATCCAAAAGAGAAAAAGTATCAAAAGTAAAACATTTTTCGTTTTAACCTCTTAAAATATACCCCACTTAAATCTGGACAATATCTCTAGCCAAATTTTTTGAAAATAAGAAAGTACCAAAACTAAAAGAGAAAAAGTGTTAAAAGTTGCCAAAAAAAGAAGCAACATTTCTTAAAAATATATATACAAGGTAGATCAAAAAAGACCTACCCCCACCCATGTTTTATTTTGTAACTAGCTTTTACCCGTGACGTCGTTCACTTTAAGATTTAAAGAAATGGGGTTATCCAGTAAAATATTTACAGAAAATTTATTTTGTTTTCTACGTCATTACTTATTTTATGTTAAAATATGTCTATAAACAACATTTTAAGATTTGTTATATTCCGCTAATATAATGGGTGATTTTTTAGCTATTATCTTTTTGGCAGCACTGGTTTAAACAGCTGACGCACGTTTCGTGTTTTGTTTCACTGTCAAACATCTTCAGTTTGGTCTATAATTTAACCATGAATCGTCTTACAAACGAACAACGCTTGCAAATTATTGAATTTTATTATCAAAATGCGTGCTCTGTTAAGAAAATTCATCGCGCGCTTCTTGTGTTCAGCGACGAAGCTCATTTTTGGCTCAATAGGTAAGTTAATAAGCCGAATTGTCGATTTTGGAGTGAAGATCAGCCAGAAGCATTGCAAGAGCTATTTATGCATCGAGAAAAAGTCACAGTTTGGTGCGGTTTATGGGCTGGTGGCATCATTGGACCGTTCCAAGATGATGCGAATCGTAACGTAACTGTGAATGGTGAGCGCTACCGTGAGATGATATCCAACTTTTTTTTGCCCAAAATGCAAGAGCTTGTTGACTTGCACGACATGTGGTTTCAACAAGACGGTGCCACATGCCACACAGCACGCTTAACAATGGACTTATTGAGAGGCGAGTTCGGTGAACATTTTATTTCACGTTCGGGACCGGTCAATTGGCCGCCTAGATCGTGCGATTTAACGTCTTTAGACTATTTTTTGTGCGGCTACGTTAAAGCTCATGTCTATACACACATGCCCGCTTCAATTGACGCATTGGAAGAAAACATTGAAGCATTCTTGTGTTCAGCGACGAAGCTCATTTTTGGCTCAATGGGTAAGTTAATAAGCCGAATTGTCGATTTTGGAGTGAAGATCAGCCAGAAGCATTGCAAGAGCTATTTATGCATCGAGAAAAAGTCACAGTTTGGTGCGGTTTATGGGCTGGTGGCATCATTGGACCGTTCCAAGATGATGCGAATCGTAACGTAACTGTGAATGGTGAGCGCTACCGTGAGATGATATCCAACTTTTTTTTGCCCAAAATGCAAGAGCTTGTTGACTTGCACGACATGTGGTTTCAACAAGACGGTGCCACATGCCACACAGCACAATGGACTTATTGAGAGGCGAGTTCGGTGAACATTTTATTTCACGTTCGGGACCGGTCAATTAGCCGCCTAGATCGTGCGATTTAACGTCTTTAGACTATTTTTTGTGCGGCTACGTTAAAGCTCATGTCTATACACACATGCCCGCTTCAATTGACGCATTGGAAGAAAACATTGAAGCATTTATTCGTGAGATACCGGCCGAAATGTTGGAAACAGAATGCCAACATTGGACTAAGCGGATGGACCATTTGAGGCGCAATCACGTTCAACATTTGCATGAAATAATCTTCAAACATTTAATTATATGGACCGTACTATCGATTCAAATAAAGATTTCATGCATTTTTCTGAATTTTATGAGTTTTTTTTACAACTTTCCTATAGCTCCCCTACAAGAAATGGATGACCGAAACTAATACACACGCACTATTTTTGTTTGTTTTTATTGTTACAAGTGGCGTTGCCACTCGTGTCCGTTTGTATACCAAATTAGGAATATTTTGCAAAGCCCAAATTTTATTAATCTTTTCTTCTTATTTTTATATATACTTAATAATATGTTGAATATATCTGTTAATACGTTTCATAAATTTTAATAATTATAAGAATTTAGCTAAATTTGTATTAATTATTTAAAAAAAAAGTGGTGGAATTTTGGGAATTGCTGTTGTTAAAAACATTTTAGGAAGAAATGTTTGCTAGTGGCAACGCTAATTACTCCAGGAATGAAATGCGTATGTAAGAGTGAAACAACGAATGTATGTTAGACAGTTTCATTTTTGAATGGAATGTGTAAAATATGTAAAAAATTCAAGATTAATTTTAAAAGCGAAAGGAATTTTATGAAATTGTGAAGTGCGCCCATTATATTATTTAAAATAAATATAAAAAAAGTGAAATAAAAATTGACAGTGACAATAAAGAGTGATAAAAAATAATATTTGCCTTGACAGAAAGCAAGAATTGAGTGACAATAAAAATAACACAAATACCTATTAAAATATAAAAAAGTGACAATAAGATAGAAAATACCTATTAAGAAATTAAATTAAATAATAAAAGTATACTTTTTGTGATAAAAGATAACTATGAAAAAAGACGTTTGCAAAATTGTCTATCATTGGAAAAAAAGACATTTGAGTCCAAAATTAAAATGTATAGAAGGTTAATAGAAAACGAAGATAGTGCACGAAGTGAAAGATCTAATATACAACCTGTTCCATCAATAAGCTAAAATTATAATGGAGTGTAAAGTAGGCATAAAAAAAGCCCAAGAGTACCTCAGCCGCATGACAGGAGAGACTTCTGATCAAGGGCTTGATGAGACCGCCAGCATGCTCCCCTTGCGGACCACAACAGCAGTGCAAGAAATAGAGGAGAAGCTAGACTCCGATTACGCTCAGGCCATGGTAACAATCACAATATTTTATATATTTTACTTGCTCAAACAGTAATTCAACTTCTTTACAGAAGTCCTATATTCATAAAATTAAAGGTGTTTCTTTAGATGTTGGCAGTGTTATTAGTGCATCGTTTGCAGATGATTTGCTATATAATATAATTGGGATGGAAGGTGGGGAAAACTTCCGTTGTCAAATCTCACGCTGCTAAATAAAATTGTAAGAGGTATGTACAGACATTAAATAATTTTAGTCTTTGAATATTTAACATTTCTGTCTTTTTTTTTACTTCATATTTTAGATGTTTTTCAGAACCTAGGAGCCGGGGAGTATGAAAAAAGTATAAGAAAAGCGGTTGAACGTGCCCACCATAGGGTAAAGCAACAAAAATACATAAAAGAAAAAGGGGTTAATAAATAAAATGACGACAATTTTTTTAATTTAAACTAAAATAATCAATCTAAAAGAGAAAAAAAATCAAAAAATAAGCGTGACCAATAAATTGGTAAAAGTTTAGCTTTATTTTTAACACTTTTTATTGACTGAACTTTATTTGTAAGAAGGTGCTTGTTTAATGTAATTAAGAAACTGTTGAATGATGTTTGATCCAGCAAACGTTTTCGAATGCAAACAAAACATAATTAATTTAAAAAATTTAATTAAAAAAAAAAAATATTTATTTATTTAAGTTATTTTGGAAACCATAAAAATATTGAATTTTATTTTAAATAAAGACAAAAATTTGTATGAGAATTGAATGAGATGTTTTATTTTAATAGTGTTTTATTAAAACTAAAAAATACGTCAACAGTGACGAATATATGAATCAGTACTGACTAGTCAGCTGTGGCCGGTATATGCGTCAGTACTGACCAGTCAGTACTGACTGGTCAGCTGTGTCCGTTATATGCATCAGTACTGACTAGTCAGCTGTGTCCGGTTTTTGAGCACTCAATAATCTTGAGCAACCTACATATAGTTGTCGATATGAAAAGCAATGAATGGGCGCCTAAATATATTCCAGCCAATGGACCATACGCATTCCGAAAAAGTACAAAAAGTACCATTTTATTCCCCCAGAAAGTACTCTGTACGTTAATTTAGGTTATGTTTTATATGAATACCAAATTTTTCGAAGAGATAAAAAGTAACAGTTTTATCCCAATTTTATCCATTAAAAAATACCGTATATTTTGATCTCGACCATATGCAATATGTATACCAAATTTATCCAAAAGAGAAAAAGTATCATAAGTAAAACATTTTTCGTTTTAACCTCTTAAAATATACCCCACTTAAATCTGGACAATATCTCTAGCCAAATTTTTTGAAAATAAGAAAGTACCAAAACTAAAAGAGAAAAAGTGTTAAAAGTTGCCAAAAAAAGAAGCAACATTTCTTAAAAATATATATACAAGGTAGATCAAAAAAGACCTACTCCCACCCATGTTTTATTTTGTAACTAGCTTTTACCCGTGACGTCGTTCACTTTAAGATTTAAAGAAATGGGGTTATCCAGTAAACTATTTACAGAAAATTTATTTTGTTTTCTACGTCATTACTTATTTTATGTTAAAATATGTCTATAAACAACATTTTAAGATTTGTTATATTCCGCTAATATAATGGGTGATTTTTTAGCTATTATCTTTTTGGCAGCACTGGTTTAAACAGCTGACGCACGTTTCGTGTTTTGTTTCACTGTCAAACATCTTCAGTTTGGTCTATAATTTAACCATGAATCGTCTTACAAACGAACAACGCTTGCAAATTATTGAATTTTATTATCAAAATGCGTGCTCTGTTAAGAAAATTCATCGCGCGCGTCTTGTGTTCAGCGACGAAGCTCATTTTTGGCTCAATGGGTAAGTTAATAAGCCGAATTGTCGATTTTGGAGTGAAGATCAGCCAGAAGCATTGCAAGAGCTATTTATGCATCGAGAAAAAGTCACAGTTTGGTGCGGTTTATGGGCTGGTGGCATCATTGGACCGTTCCAAGATGATGCGAATCGTAACGTAACTGTGAATGGTGAGCGCTACCGTGAGATGATATCCAACTTTTTTTTGCCCAAAATGCAAGAGCTTGTTGACTTGCACGACATGTGGTTTCAACAAGACGGTGCCACATGCCACACAGCACGCTTAACAATGGACTTATTGAGAGGCGAGTTCGGTGAACATTTTATTTCACGTTCGGGACCGGTCAATTGGCCGCCTAGATCGTGCGATTTAACGTCTTTAGACTATTTTTTGTGCGGCTACGTTAAAGCTCATGTCTATACACACATGCCCGCTTCAATTGACGCATTGGAAGAAAACATTGAAGCATTTATTCGTGAGATACCGGCCGAAATGTTGGAAACAGAATGCCAACATTGGACTAAGCGGATGGACCATTTGAGGCGCAATCACGGTCAACATTTGCATGAAATAATCTTCAAACATTTAATTATATGGACCGTACTATCGATTCAAATAAAGATTTCATGCATTTTTCTGAATTTTATGAGTTTTTTTTACAACTTTCCTATAGCTCCCCTACAAGAAATGGATGACCGAAACTAATACACACGCACTATTTTTGTTTGTTCCCTGCAAATAAAATTGGACCACCTGACCCATTTTGATAAAATGGACTACTCCATGGACTAGTCCGATGTAATGCAAGCATGGACCATGCCATTGTTAAAAAGTGTTTGTAGTGAGACGACATGTCTTCGTTTTTTAACGACATGCTTTCGTGTTTAAACGACTTCAAAACTAATCCTCTTGAGTATACCATGGAGTAGTTTTAAAACTACTCCTTACTGGTCCAAAGGTGGGTTATATACCATGGAGTAGTTTTAAAACTACTCCTTAGTGGTCCAAAGGTGGGTTATATGGTCCTCTCCTAGGACATCGTAATGTTAAATAGACCAGGTTTTTTCCATACGTTTGGGTTACTTGTGGACTAGTCCTGGTCCCTTGTGGACTACTCTTTACACGCGTGTTTGGACTGGTCCTATTATTTGCAGGGTTTTTATTGTTACAAGTGGCGTTGCCACTCGTGTGCGTTTGTATACCAAATTAGGAATATTTTGCAAAGCCCAAATTTTATTAATCTTTTCTTCTTATTTTTATATATACTTAATAATATGTTGAATATATCTGTTAATACGTTTCATAAATTTTAATAATTATAAGAATTTAGCTAAATTTGTATTAACTATTTAAAAAAAAAGTGGTGGAATTTTGGGAATTGCTGTTGTTAAAAACATTTTAGGAAGAAATGTTTGCTAGTGGCAACGCTAATTACTCCAGGAATGAAATGCGTATGCAAGAGTGAAACAACGAATGTATGTTAGACAGTTTCATTTTTGAATGGAATGTGTAAAATATGTAAAAAATTCAAGATTAATTTTAAAAGCGAAAGGAATTTTATGAAATTGTGACGTGCGCCCATTATATTATTTAAAATAAATATAAAAAAAGTGAAATAAAAATTGACAGTGACAATAAAGAGTGATAAAAAATAATATTTGCCTTGACAGAAAGCAAGAATTGAGTGACAATAAAAATAACACAAATACCTATTAAAATATAAATAAGTGACAATAAGATAGAAAATACCTATTAAGAAATTAAATTAAATAATAAAAGTATACTTTTTGTGATAAAAGATAACTATGAAAAAAAGACGTTTGCAAAATTGTCTATCATTGGAAAAAAAGACATTTGAGTCCAAAATTAAAATGTATAGAAGGTTAATAGAAAACGAAGATAGTGCACGAAGTGAAAGATCTAATATACAACCTGTTCCATCAATAAGCTAAAATTCTAATGGAGTGTAAAGTAGGCATAAAAAAAGCCCAAGAGTACCTCAGCCGCATGACAGGAGAGACTTCTGATCAAGGGCTTGATGAGACCGCCAGCATGCTCCCCTTGCGGACCACAACAGCAGTGCAAGAAATAGAGGAGAAGCTAGACTCCGATTACGCTCAGGCCATGGTAACAATCACAATATTTTATATATTTTACTTGCTCAAACAGTAATTCAACTTCTTTACAGAAGTCCTATATTCATAAAATTAAAGGTGTTTCTTTAGATGTTGGCAGTGTTATTAGTGCATCGTTTGCAGATGATTTGCTATATAATATAATTGGGATGGAAGGTGGGGAAAACTTCCGTTGTCAAATCTCACGCTGCTAAATAAAATTGTAAGAGGTATGTACAGACATTAAATAATTTTAGTCTTTGAATATTTAACATTTCTGTCTTTTTTTTTACTTCATATTTTAGATGTTTTTCAGAACCTAGGAGCCGGGGAGTATGAAAAAAGTATAAGAAAAGCGGTTGAACGTGCCCACCATAGGGTAAAGCAACAAAAATACATAAAAGAAAAAGGGGTTAATAAATAAAATGACGACAATTTTTTTAATTTAAACTAAAATAATCAATCTAAAAGAGAAAAAAAATCAAAAAATAAGCGTGACCAATAAATTGGTAAAAGTTTAGCTTTATTTTTAACACTTTTTATTGACTGAACTTTATTTGTAAGAAGGTGCTTGTTTAATGTAATTAAGAAACTGTTGAATGATGTTTGATCCAGCAAACGTTTTCGAATGCAAACAAAACATAATTAATTTAAAAAATTTAGTTAAAAAAAAAAAATATTTATTTATTTAAGTTATTTTGGAAACCAAAAAAATATTGAATTTTATTTTAAATAAAGACAAAAGTTTGTATGAGAATTGAATGAGATGTTTTATTTTAATAGTGTTTTATTAAAACTAAAAAATACGTCAACAGTGACGAATATATGAATCAGTACTGACTAGTCAGCTGTGGCCGGTATATGCGTCAGTACTGACCAGTCAGTACTGACTGGTCAGCTGTGTCCGGTATATGCATCAGTACTGACTAGTCAGCTGTGTCCGGTTTTTGAGCACTCAA
Source organism: Pollenia angustigena (assembly GCA_930367215.1). Classification (NCBI taxonomy): domain Eukaryota; kingdom Metazoa; phylum Arthropoda; class Insecta; order Diptera; family Polleniidae; genus Pollenia; species Pollenia angustigena. The sequence goes on from OV884056.1 coordinate 185,585,846, forward strand.
TAATCTTGAGCAACCTACATATAGTTGTCGATATGAAAAGCAATGAATGGGCGCCTAAATATATTCCAGCCAATGGACCATACGCATTCCGAAAAAGTACAAAAAGTACCAATTTGATACCAAATGCAACGAAGTACTAAAAGTACGAGCTTTGACTCATTTTATTCCCCCAGAAAGTACTCTGTACGTTAATTTAGGTTATGTTTTATATGAATACCAAATTTTTCGAAGAGATAAAAAGTAACAGTTTTATCCCAATTTTATCCATTAAAAAATACCGTATATTTTGATCTCGACCATATGCAATCTGTATACCAAATTTATCCAAAAGAGAAAAAGTATCAAAAGTAAAACATTTTTCGTTTTAACCTCTTAAAATATACCCCACTTAAATCTGGACAATATCTCTAGCCAAATTTTTTGAAAATAAGAAAGTACCAAAACTAAAAGAGAAAAAGTGTTAAAAGTTGCCAAAAAAAGAAGCAACATTTCTTAAAAATATATATACAAGGTAGATCAAAAAAGACCTACCCCCACCCATGTTTTATTTTGTAACTAGCTTTTACCCGTGACGTCGTTCACTTTAAGATTTAAAGAAATGGGGTTATCCAGTAAAATATTTACAGAAAATTTATTTTGTTTTCTACGTCATTACTTATTTTATGTTAAAATATGTCTATAAACAACATTTTAAGATTTGTTATATTCCGCTAATATAATGGGTGATTTTTTAGCTATTATCTTTTTGGCAGCACTGGTTTAAACAGCTGACGCACGTTTCGTGTTTTGTTTCACTGTCAAACATCTTCAGTTTGGTCTATAATTTAACCATGAATCGTCTTACAAACGAACAACGCTTGCAAATTATTGAATTTTATTATCAAAATGCGTGCTCTGTTAAGAAAATTCATCGCGCGCTTCTTGTGTTCAGCGACGAAGCTCATTTTTGGCTCAATGGGTAAGTTAATAAGCCGAATTGTCGATTTTGGAGTGAAGATCAGCCAGAAGCATTGCAAGAGCTATTTATGCATCGAGAAAAAGTCACAGTTTGGTGCGGTTTATGGGCTGGTGGCATCATTGGACCGTTCCAAGATGATGCGAATCGTAACGTAACTGTGAATGGTGAGCGCTACCGTGAGATGATATCCAACTTTTTTTTGCCCAAAATGCAAGAGCTTGTTGACTTGCACGACATGTGGTTTCAACAAGACGGTCCCACATGCCACACAGCACGCTTAACAATGGACTTATTGAGAGGCGAGTTCGGTGAACATTTTATTTCACGTTCGGGACCGGTCAATTGGCCGCCTAGATCGTGCGATTTAACGTCTTTAGACTATTTTTTGTGCGGCTACGTTAAAGCTCATGTCTATACACACATGCCCGCTTCAATTGACGCATTGGAAGAAAACATTGAAGCATTTATTCGTGAGATACCGGCCGAAATGTTGGAAACAGAATGCCAACATTGGACTAAGCGGATGGACCATTTGAGGCGCAATCACGGTCAACATTTGCATGAAATAATCTTCAAACATTTAATTATATGGACCGTACTATCGATTCAAATAAAGATTTCATGCATTTTTCTGAATTTTATGAGTTTTTTTTACAACTTTCCTATAGCTCCCCTACAAGAAATGGATGACCGAAACTAATACACACGCACTATTTTTGTTTGTTTTTATTGTTACAAGTGGCGTTGCCACTCGTGTGCGTTTGTATACCAAATTAGGAATATTTTGCAAAGCCCAAATTTTATTAATCTTTTCTTCTTATTTTTATATATACTTAATAATATGTTGAATATATTTGTTAATACGTTTCATAAATTTTAATAATTATAAGAATTTAGCTAAATTTGTATTAATTATTTAAAAAAAAAAGTGGTGGAATTTTGGGAATTGCTGTTGTTAAAAACATTTTAGGAAGAAATGTTTGCTAGTGGCAACGCTAATTACTCCAGGAATGAAATGCGTATGTAAGAGTGAAACAACGAATGTATGTTAGACAGTTTCATTTTTGAATGGAATGTGTAAAATATGTAAAAAATTCAAGATTAATTTTAAAAGCGAAAGGAATTTTATGAAATTGTGACGTGCGCCCATTATATTATTTAAAATAAATATAAAAAAAGTGAAATAAAAATTGACAGTGACAATAAAGAGTGATAAAAAATAATATTTGCCTTGACAGAAAGCAAGAATTGAGTGACAATAAAAATAACACAAATACCTATTAAAATATAAAAAAGTGACAATAAGATAGAAAATACCTATTAAGAAATTAAATTAAATAATAAAAGTATACTTTTTGTGATAAAAGATAACTATGAAAAAAAGACGTTTGCAAAATTGTCTATCATTGGAAAAAAAGACATTTGAGTCCAAAATTAAAATGTATAGAAGGTTAATAGAAAACGAAGATAGTGCACGAAGTGAAAGATCTAATATACAACCTGTTCCATCAATAAGCTAAAATTATAATGGAGTGTAAAGTAGGCATAAAAAAAGCCCAAGAGTACCTCAGCCGCATGACAGGAGAGACTTCTGATCAAGGGCTTGATGAGACCGCCAGCATGCTCCCCTTGCGGACCACAACAGCAGTGCAAGAAATAGAGGAGAAGCTAGACTCCGATTACGCTCAGGCCATGGTAACAATCACAATATTTTATATATTTTACTTGCTCAAACAGTAATTCAACTTCTTTACAGAAGTCCTATATTCATAAAATTAAAGGTGTTTCTTTAGATGTTGGCAGTGTTATTAGTGCATCGTTTGCAGATGATTTGCTATATAAATATAATTGGGATGGAAGGTGGGGAAAACTTCCGTTGTCAAATCTCACGCTGCTAAATAAAATTGTAAGAGGTATGTACAGACATTAAATTATTTTAGTCTTTGAATATTTAACATTTCTGTCTTTTTTTTTACTTCATATTTTAGATGTTTTTCAGAACCTAGGAGCCGGGGAGTATGAAAAAAGTATAAGAAAAGCGGTTGAACGTGCCCACCATAGGGTAAAGCAACAAAAATACATAAAAGAAAAAGGGGGTAATAAATAAAATGACGACAATTTTTTTAATTTAAACTAAAATAATCAATCTAAAAGAGAAAAAAATCAAAAAATAAGCGTGACCAATAAATTAGTAAAAGTTAAGCTTTATTTTTAACACTTTTTATTGACTGAACTTTATTTGTAAGAAGGTGCTTGTTTAATGTAATTAAGAAACTGTTGAATGATGTTTGATCCAGCAAACGTTTTCGAATGCAAACAAAACATAATTAATTTAAAAAATTTAGTTAAAAAAAAAAAATATTTATTTATTTAAGTTATTTTGGAAACCAAAAAAATATTGAATTTTATTTTAAATAAAGACAAAAATTTGTATGAGAATTGAATGAGATGTTTTATTTTAATAGTGTTTTATTAAAACTAAAAAATACGTCAACAGTGACGAATATATGAATCAGTACTGACTAGTCAGCTGTGGCCGGTATATGCGTCAGTACTGACCAGTCAGTACTGACTGGTCAGCTGTGTCCGTTATATGCATCAGTACTGACTAGTCAGCTGTGTCCGGTTTTTGAGCACTCAATAATCTTGAGCAACCTACATATAGTTGTCGATATGAAAAGCAATGAATGGGCGCCTAAATATATTCCAGCCAATGGACCATACGCATTCCGAAAAAGTACAAAAAGTACCAATTTGATCCATTTTTTACCCCTTAAAAAGTGCCGTATATTTTGTACTTTTTATACCAAATGCAACGAAGTACTAAAAGTACGAGCTTTGACTCATTTTATTCCCCCAGAAAGTACTCTGTACGTTAATTTAGGTTATGTTTTATATGAATACCAAATTTTTCGAAGAGATAAAAAGTAACAGTTTTATCCCAATTTTATCCATTTAAAAATACCGTATATTTTGATCTCGACCATATGCAATCTGTATACCAAATTTATCCAAAAGAGAAAAAGTATCAAAAGTAAAACATTTTTCGTTTTAAGCTCTTAAAATATACCCCACTTAAATCTGGACAATATCTCTAGCCAAATTTTTTGAAAATAAGAAAGTACCAAAACTAAAAGAGAAAAAGTGTTAAAAGTTGCCAAAAAAAGAAGCAACATTTCTTAAAAATATATATACAAGGTAGATCAAAAAAGACCTACCCCCACCCATGTTTTATTTTGTAACTAGCTTTTACCCGTGACGTCGTTCACTTTAAGATTTAAAGAAATGGGGTTATCCAGTGAAATATTTACAGAAAATTTATTTTGTTTTCTACGTCATTACTTATTTTATGTTAAAATATGTCTATAAACAACATTTTAAGATTTGTTATATTCCGCTAATATAATGGGTGATTTTTTAGCTATTATCTTTTTGGCAGCACTGGTTTAAACAGCTGACGCACGTTTCGTGTTTTGTTTCACTGTCAAACATCTTCAGTTTGGTCTATAATTTAACCATGAATCGTCTTACAAACGAACAACGCTTGCAAATTATTGAATTTTATTATCAAAATGCGTGCTCTGTTAAGAAAATTCATCGCGCGCTTCTTGTGTTCAGCGACGAAGCTCATTTTTGGCTCAATGGGTAAGTTAATAAGCCGAATTGTCGATTTTGGAGTGAAGATCAGCCAGAAGCATTGCAAGAGCTATTTATGCATCGAGAAAAAGTCACAGTTTGGTGCGGTTTATGGGCTGGTGGCATCATTGGACCGTTCCAAGATGATGCGAATCGTAACGTAACTGTGAATGGTGAGCGCTACCGTGAGATGATATCCAACTTTTTTTTGCCCAAAATGCAAGAGCTTGTTGACTTGCACGACATGTGGTTTCAACAAGACGGTGCCACATGCCACACAGCACGCTTAACAATGGACTTATTGAGAGGCGAGTTCGGTGAACATTTTATTTCACGTTCGGGACCGGTCAATTGGCCGCCTAGATCGTGCGATTTAACGTCTTTAGACTATTTTTTGTGCGGCTACGTTAAAGCTCATGTCTATACACACATGCCCGCTTCAATTGACGCATTGGAAGAAAACATTGAAGCATTTATTCGTGAGATACCGGCCGAAATGTTGGAAACAGAATGCCAACATTGGACTAAGCGGATGGACCATTTGAGGCGCAATCACGTTCAACATTTGCATGAAATAATCTTCAAACATTTAATTATATGGACCGTACTATCGATTCAAATAAAGATTTCATGCATTTTTCTGAATTTTATGAGTTTTTTTTACAACTTTCCTATAGCTCCCCTACAAGAAATGGATGACCGAAACTAATACACACGCACTATTTTTGTTTGTTTTTATTGTTACAAGTGGCGTTGCCACTCGTGTCCGTTTGTATACCAAATTAGGAATATTTTGCAAAGCCCAAATTTTATTAATCTTTTCTTCTTATTTTTATATATACTTAATAATATGTTGAATATATCTGTTAATACGTTTCATAAATTTTAATAATTATAAGAATTTAGCTAAATTTGTATTAATTATTTAAAAAAAAAGTGGTGGAATTTTGGGAATTGCTGTTGTTAAAAACATTTTAGGAAGAAATGTTTGCTAGTGGCAACGCTAATTACTCCAGGAATGAAATGCGTATGTAAGAGTGAAACAACGAATGTATGTTAGACAGTTTCATTTTTGAATGGAATGTGTAAAATATGTAAAAAATTCAAGATTAATTTTAAAAGCGAAAGGAATTTTATGAAATTGTGACGTGCGCCCATTATATTATTTAAAATAAATATAAAAAAAGTGAAATAAAAATTGACAGTGACAATAAAGAGTGATAAAAAATAATATTTGCCTTGACAGAAAGCAAGAATTGAGTGACAATAAAAATAACACAAATACCTATTAAAATATAAAAAAGTGACAATAAGATAGAAAATACCTATTAAGAAATTAAATTAAATAATAAAAGTATACTTTTTGTGATAAAAGATAACTATGAAAAAAAGACGTTTGCAAAATTGTCTATCATTGGAAAAAAAGACATTTGAGTCCAAAATTAAAATGTATAGAAGGTTAATAGAAAACGAAGATAGTGCACGAAGTGAAAGATCTAATATACAACCTGTTCCATCAATAAGCTAAAATTCTAATGGAGTGTAAAGTAGGCATAAAACAAGCCCAAGAGTACCTCAGCCGCATGACAGGAGAGACTTCTGATCAAGGGCTTGATGAGACCGCCAGCATGCTCCCCTTGCGGACCACAACAGCAGTGCAAGAAATAGAGGAGAAGCTAGACTCCGATTACGCTCAGGCCATGGTAACAATCACAATATTTTATATATTTTACTTGCTCAAACAGTAATTCAACTTCTTTACAGAAGTCCTATATTCATAAAATTAAAGGTGTTTCTTTAGATGTTGGCAGTGTTATTAGTGCATCGTTTGCAGATGATTTGCTATATAAATATAATGGGGATGGAAGGTGGGGAAAACTTCCGTTGTCAAATCTCACGCTGCTAAATAAAATTGTAAGAGGTATGTACAGACATTAAATAATTTTAGTCTTTGAATATTTAACATTTCTGTCTTTTTTTTTTACTTCATATTTTAGATGTTTTTCAGAACCTAGGAGCCGGGGAGTATGAAAAAAGTATAAGAAAAGCGGTTGAACGTGCCCACCATAGGGTAAAGCAACAAAAATACATAAAAGAAAAAGGGGTTAATAAATAAAATGACGAAAATTTTTTTAATTTAAACTAAAATAATCAATCTAAAAGAGAAAAAAAATCAAAAAATAAGCGTGACCAATAAATTGGTAAAAGTTTAGCTTTATTTTTAACACTTTTTATTGACTGAACTTTATTTGTAAGAAGGTGCTTGTTTAATGTAATTAAGAAACTGTTGAATGATGTTTGATCCAGCAAACGTTTTCGAATGCAAACAAAACATAATTAATTTAAAAAATTTAGTTAAAAAAAAAAAATATTTATTTATTTAAGTTATTTTGGAAACCAAAAAAATATTGAATTTTATTTTAAATAAAGACAAAAATTTGTATGAGAATTGAATGAGATGTTTTATTTTAATAGTGTTTTATTAAAACTAAAAAATACGTCAACAGTGACGAATATATGAATCAGTACTGACTAGTCAGCTGTGGCCGGTATATGCGTCAGTACTGACTGGTCAGCTGTGTCCGTTATATGCATCAGAACTGACTAGTCAGCTGTGTCCGGTTTTTGAGCACTCAATAATCTTGAGCAACCTACATATAGTTGTCGATATGAAAAGCAATGAATGGGCGCCTAAATATATTCCAGCCAATGGACCATACGCATTCCGAAAAAGTACAAAAAGTACCAATTTGATCCATTTTTTACCCCTTAAAAAGTGCCGTATATTTTGTACTTTTTATACCAAATGCAACGAAGTACTAAAAGTACGAGCTTTGACTCATTTTATTCTCCCAGAAAGTACTCTGTACGTTAATTTAGGTTATGTTTTATATGAATACCAAATTTTTCGAAGAGATAAAAAGTAACAGTTTTATCCCAATTTTATCCATTAAAAAATACCGTATATTTTGATCTCGACCATATGCAATCTGTATACCAAATTTATCCAAAAGAGAAAAAGTATCAAAAGTAAAACATTTTTCGTTTTAACCTCTTAAAATATACCCCACTTAAATCTGGACAATATCTCTAGCCAAATTTTTTGAAAATAAGAAAGTACCAAAACTAAAAGAGAAAAAGTGTTAAAAGTTGCCAAAAAAAGAAGCAACATTTCTTAAAAATATATATACAAGGTAGATCAAAAAAGACCTACCCCCACCCATGTTTTATTTTGTAACTAGCTTTTACCCGTGACGTCGTTCACTTTAAGATTTAAAGAAATGGGGTTATCCAGTAAAATATTTACAGAAAATTTATTTTGTTTTCTACGTCATTACTTATTTTATGTTAAAATATGTCTATAAACAACATTTTAAGATTTGTTATATTCCGCTAATATAATGGGTGATTTTTTAGCTATTATCTTTTTGGCAGCACTGGTTTAAACAGCTGACGCACGTTTCGTGTTTTGTTTCACTGTCAAACATCTTCAGTTTGGTCTATAATTTAACCATGAATCGTCTTACAAACGAACAACGCTTGCAAATTATTGAATTTTATTATCAAAATGCGTGCTCTGTTAAGAAAATTCATCGCGCGCTTCTTGTGTTCAGCGACGAAGCTCATTTTTGGCTCAATGGGTAAGTTAATAAGCCGAATTGTCGATTTTGGAGTGAAGATCAGCCAGAAGCATTGCAAGAGCTATTTATGCATCGAGAAAAAGTCACAGTTTGGTGCGGTTTATGGGCTGGTGGCATCATTGGACCGTTCCAAGATGATGCGAATCGTAACGTAACTGTGAATGGTGAGCGCTACCGTGAGATGATATCCAACTTTTTTTTGCCCAAAATGCAAGAGCTTGTTGACTTGCACGACATGTGGTTTCAACAAGACGGTGCCACATGCCACACAGCACGCTTAACAATGGACTTATTAAGAGGCGAGTTCGGTGAACATTTTATTTCACGTTCGGGACCGGTCAATTGGCCGCCTAGATCGTGCGATTTAACGTCTTTAGACTATTTTTTGTGCGGCTACGTTAAAGCTCATGTCTATACACACATGCCCGCTTCAATTGACGCATTGGAAGAAAACATTGAAGCATTTATTCGTGAGATACCGGCCGAAATGTTGGAAACAGAATGCCAACATTGGACTAAGCGGATGGACCATTTGAGGCGCAATCACGGTCAACATTTGCATGAAATAATCTTCAAACATTTAATTATATGGACCGTACTATCGATTCAAATAAAGATTTCATGCATTTTTCTGAATTTTATGAGTTTTTTTTACAACTTTCCTATAGCTCCCCTACAAGAAATGGATGACCGAAACTAATACACACGCACTATTTTTGTTTGTTTTTATTGTTACAAGTGGCGTTGCCACTCGTGTGCGTTTGTATACCAAATTAGGAATATTTTGCAAAGCCCAAATTTTATTAATCTTTTCTTCTTATTTTTATATATACTTAATAATATGTTGAATATATCTGTTAATACGTTTCATAAATTTTAATAATTATAAGAATTTAGCTAAATTTGTATTAATTATTTAAAAAAAAAGTGGTGGAATTTTGGGAATTGCTGTTGTTAAAAACATTTTAGGAAGAAATGTTTGCTAGTGGCAACGCTAATTACTCCAGGAATGAAATGCGTATGTAAGAGTGAAACAACGAATGTATGTTAGACAGTTTCATTTTTGAATGGAATGTGTAAAATATGTAAAAAATTCAAGATTAATTTTAAAAGCGAAAGGAATTTTATGAAATTGTGACGTGCGCCCATTATATTATTTAAAATAAATATAAAAAAAGTGAAATAAAAATTGACAGTGACAATAAAGAGTGATAAAAAATAATATTTGCCTTGACAGAAAGCAAGAATTGAGTGACAATAAAAATAACACAAATACCTATTAAAATATAAAAAAGTGACAATAAGATAGAAAATACCTATTAAGAAATTAAATTAAATAATAAAAGTATACTTTTTGTGATAAAAGATAACTATGAAAAAAAGACGTTTGCAAAATTGTCTATCATTGGAAAAAAAGACATTTGAGTCCAAAATTAAAATGTATAGAAGGTTAATAGAAAACGAAGATAGTGCACGAAGTGAAAGATCTAATATACAACCTGTTCCATCAATAAGCTAAAATTCTAATGGAGTGTAAAGTAGGCATAAAACAAGCCCAAGAGTACCTCAGCCGCATGACAGGAGAGACTTCTGATCAAGGGCTTGATGAGACCGCCAGCATGCTCCCCTTGCGGACCACAACAGCAGTGCAAGAAATAGAGGAGAAGCTAGACTCCGATTACGCTCAGGCCATGGTAACAATCACAATATTTTATATATTTTACTTGCTCAAACAGTAATTCAACTTCTTTACAGAAGTCCTATATTCATAAAATTAAAGGTGTTTCTTTAGATGTTGGCAGTGTTATTAGTGCATCGTTTGCAGATGATTTGCTATATAAATATAATTGGGATGGAAGGTGGGGAAAACTTCCGTTGTCAAATCTCACGCTGCTAAATAAAATTGTAAGAGGTATGTACAGACATTAAATAATTTTAGTCTTTGAATATTTAACATTTCTGTCTTTTTTTTTTACTTCATATTTTAGATGTTTTTCAGAACCTAGGAGCCGGGGAGTATGAAAAAAGTATAAGAAAAGCGGTTGAACGTGCCCACCATAGGGTAAAGCAACAAAAATACATAAAAGAAAAAGGGGTTAATAAATAAAATGACGAAAATTTTTTTAATTTAAACTAAAATAATCAATCTAAAAGAGAAAAAAAATCAAAAAATAAGCGTGACCAATAAATTGGTAAAAGTTTAGCTTTATTTTTAACACTTTTTATTGACTGAACTTTATTTGTAAGAAGGTGCTTGTTTAATGTAATTAAGAAACTGTTGAATGATGTTTGATCCAGCAAACGTTTTCGAATGCAAACAAAACATAATTAATTTAAAAAATTTAGTTAAAAAAAAAAAAATATTTATTTATTTAAGTTATTTTGGAAACCAAAAAAATATTGAATTTTATTTTAAATAAAGACAAAAATTTGTATGAGAATTGAATGAGATGTTTTATTTTAATAGTGTTTTATTAAAACTAAAAAATACGTCAACAGTGACGAATATATGAATCAGTACTGACTAGTCAGCTGTGGCCGGTATATGCGTCAGTACTGACCAGTCAGTACTGACTGGTCAGCTGTGTCCGTTATATGCATCAGTACTGACTAGTCAGCTGTGTCCGGTTTTTGAGCACTCAATAATCTTGAGCAACCTACATATAGTTGTCGATATGAAAAGCAATGAATGGGCGCCTAAATATATTCCAGCCAATGGACCATACGCATTCCGAAAAAGTACAAAAAGTACCAATTTGATCCATTTTTTACCCCTTAAAAAGTGCCGTATATTTTGTACTTTTTATACCAAATGCAACGAAGTACTAAAAGTACGAGCTTTGACTCATTTTATTCTCCCAGAAAGTACTCTGTACGTTAATTTAGGTTATGTTTTATATGAATACCAAATTTTTCGAAGAGATAAAAAGTAACAGTTTTATCCCAATTTTATCCATTAAAAAATACCGTATATTTTGATCTCGACCATATGCAATCTGTATACCAAATTTATCCAAAAGAGAAAAAGTATCAAAAGTAAAACATTTTTCGTTTTAACCTCTTAAAATATACCCCACTTAAATCTGGACAATATCTCTAGCTAAATTTTTTGAAAATAAGAAAGTACCAAAACTAAAAGAGAAAAAGTGTTAAAAGTTGCCAAAAAAAGAAGCAACATTTCTTAAAAATATATATACAAGGTAGATCAAAAAAGACCTACCCCCACCCATGTTTTATTTTGTAACTAGCTTTTACCCGTGACGTCGTTCACTTTAAGATTTAAAGAAATGGGGTTATCCAGTAAAATATTTACAGAAAATTTATTTTGTTTTCTACGTCATTACTTATTTTATGTTAAAATATGTCTATAAACAACATTTTAAGATTTGTTATATTCCGCTAATATAATGGGTGATTTTTTAGCTATTATCTTTTTGGCAGCACTGGTTTAAACAGCTGACGCACGTTTCGTGTTTTGTTTCACTGTCAAACATCTTCAGTTTGGTCTATAATTTAACCATGAATCGTCTTACAAACGAACAACGCTTGCAAATTATTGAATTTTATTATCAAAATGCGTGCTCTGTTAAGAAAATTCATCGCGCGCGTCTTGTGTTCAGCGACGAAGCTCATTTTTGGCTCAATGGGTAAGTTAATAAGCCGAATTGTCGATTTTGGAGTGAAGATCAGCCAGAAGCATTGCAAGAGCTATTTATGCATCGAGAAAAAGTCACAGTTTGGTGCAGTTTATGGGCTGGTGGCATCATTGGACCGTTCCAAGATGATGCGAATCGTAACGTAACTGTGAATGGTGAGCGCTACCGTGAGATGATATCCAACTTTTTTTTGCCCAAAATGCAAGAGCTTTTTGACTTGCACGACATGTGGTTTCAACAAGACGGTGCCACATGCCACACAGCACGCTTAACAATGGACTTATTGAGAGGCGAGTTCGGTGAACATTTTATTTCACGTTCGGGACCGGTCAATTGGCCGCCTAGATCGTGCGATTTAACGTCTTTAGACTATTTTTTGTGCGGCTACGTTAAAGCTCATGTCTATACACACATGCCCGCTTCAATTGACGCATTGGAAGAAAACATTGAAGCATTTATTCGTGAGATACCGGCCGAAATGTTGGAAACAGAATGCCAACATTGGACTAAGCGGATGGACCATTTGAGGCGCAATCACGTTCAACATTTGCATGAAATAATCTTCAAACATTTAATTATATGGACCGTACTATCGATTCAAATAAAGATTTCATGCATTTTTCTGAATTTTATGAGTTTTTTTTACAACTTTCCTATAGCTCCCCTACAAGAAATGGATGACCGAAACTAATACACACGCACTATTTTTGTTTGTTTTTATTGTTACAAGTGGCGTTGCCACTCGTGTCCGTTTGTATACCAAATTAGGAATATTTTGCAAAGCCCAAATTTTATTAATCTTTTCTTCTTATTTTTATATATACTTAATAATATGTTGAATATATCTGTTAATACGTTTCATAAATTTTAATAATTATAAGAATTTAGCTAAATTTGTATTAATTATTTAAAAAAAAGTGGTGGAATTTTGGGAATTGCTGTTGTTAAAAACATTTTAGGAAGAAATGTTTGCTAGTGGCAACGCTAATTACTCCAGGAATGAAATGCGTATGTAAGAGTGAAACAACGAATGTATGTTAGACAGTTTCATTTTTGAATGGAATGTGTAAAATATGTAAAAAATTCAAGATTAATTTTAAAAGCGAAAGGAATTTTATGAAATTGTGACGTGCGCCCATTATATTATTTAAAATAAATATAAAAAAAGTGAAATAAAAATTGACAGTGACAATAAAGAGTGATAAAAAATAATATTTGCCTTGACAGAAAGCAAGAATTGAGTGACAATAAAAATAACACAAATACCTATTAAAATATAAAAAAGTGACAATAAGATAGAAAATACCTATTAAGAAATTAAATTAAATAATAAAAGTATACTTTTTGTGATAAAAGATAACTATGAAAAAAAGACGTTTGCAAAATTGTCTATCATTGGAAAAACAGACATTTGAGTCCAAAATTAAAATGTATAGAAGGTTAATAGAAAACGAAGATAGTGCACGAAGTGAAAGATCTAATATACAACCTGTTCCATCAATAAGCTAAAATTCTAATGGAGTGTAAAGTAGGCATAAAACAAGCCCAAGAGTACCTCAGCCGCATGACAGGAGAGACTTCTGATCAAGGGCTTGATGAGACCGCCAGCATGCTCCCCTTGCGGACCACAACAGCAGTGCAAGAAATAGAGGAGAAGCTAGACTCCGATTACGCTCAGGCCATGGTAACAATCACAATATTTTATATATTTTACTTGCTCAAACAGTAATTCAACTTCTTTACAGAAGTCCTATATTCATAAAATTAAAGGTGTTTCTTTAGATGTTGGCAGTGTTATTAGTGCATCGTTTGCAGATGATTTGCTATATAAATATAATTGGGATGGAAGGTGGGGAAAACTTCCGTTGTCAAATCTCACGCTGCTAAATAAAATTGTAAGAGGTATGTACAGACATTAAATAATTTTAGTCTTTGAATATTTAACATTTCTGTCTTTTTTTTTTACTTCATATTTTAGATGTTTTTCAGAACCTAGGAGCCGGGGAGTATGAAAAAAGTATAAGAAAAGCGGTTGAACGTGCCCACCATAGGGTAAAGCAACAAAAATACATAAAAGAAAAAGGGGTTAATAAATAAAATGACGAAAATTTTTTTAATTTAAACTAAAATAATCAATCTAAAAGAGAAAAAAAATCAAAAAATAAGCGTGACCAATAAATTGGTAAAAGTTTAGCTTTATTTTTAACACTTTTTATTGACTGAACTTTATTTGTAAGAAGGTGCTTGTTTAATGTAATTAAGAAACTGTTGAATGATGTTTGATCCAGCAAACGTTTTCGAATGCAAACAAAACATAATTAATTTAAAAAATTTAGTTAAAAAAAAAAAATATTTATTTATTTAAGTTATTTTGGAAACCAAAAAAATATTGAATTTTATTTTAAATAAAGACAAAAATTTGTATGAGAATTGAATGAGATGTTTTATTTTAATAGTGTTTTATTAAAACTAAAAAATACGTCAACAGTGACGAATATATGAATCAGTACTGACTAGTCAGCTGTGGCCGGTATATGCGTCAGTACTGACCAGTCAGTACTGACTGGTCAGCTGTGTCCGTTATATGCATCAGAACTGACTAGTCAGCTGTGTCCGGTTTTTGAGCACTCAATAATCTTGAGCAACCTACATATAGTTGTCGATATGAAAAGCAATGAATGGGCGCCTAAATATATTCCAGCCAATGGACCATACGCATTCCGAAAAAGTACAAAAAGTACCAATTTGATCCATTTTTTACCCCTTAAAAAGTGCCGTATATTTTGTACTTTTTATACCAAATGCAACGAAGTACTAAAAGTACGAGCTTTGACTCATTTTATTCTCCCAGAAAGTACTCTGTACGTTAATTTAGGTTATGTTTTATATGAATACCAAATTTTTCGAAGAGATAAAAAGTAACAGTTTTATCCCAATTTTATCCATTAAAAAATACCGTATATTTTGATCTCGACCATATGCAATCTGTATACCAAATTTATCCAAAAGAGAAAAAGTATCAAAAGTAAAACATTTTTCGTTTTAACCTCTTAAAATATACCCCACTTAAATCTGGACAATATCTCTAGCCAAATTTTTTGAAAATAAGAAAGTACCAAAACTAAAAGAGAAAAAGTGTTAAAAGTTGCCAAAAAAAGAAGCAACATTTCTTAAAAATATATATACAAGGTAGATCAAAAAATACCTACCCCCACCCATGTTTTATTTTGTAACTAGCTTTTACCCGTGACGTCGTTCACTTTAAGATTTAAAGAAATGGGGTTATCCAGTAAAATATTTACAGAAAATTTATTTTGTTTTCTACGTCATTACTTATTTTATGTTAAAATATGTCTATAAACAACATTTTAAGATTTGTTATATTCCGCTAATATAATGGGTGATTTTTTAGCTATTATCTTTTTGGCAGCACTGGTTTAAACAGCTGACGCACGTTTCGTGTTTTGTTTCACTGTCAAACATCTTCAGTTTGGTCTATAATTTAACCATGAATCGTCTTACAAACGAACAACGCTTGCAAATTATTGAATTTTATTATCAAAATGCGTGCTCTGTTAAGAAAATTCATCGCGCGCGTCTTGTGTTCAGCGACGAAGCTCATTTTTGGCTCAATGGGTAAGTTAATAAGCCGAATTGTCGATTTTGGAGTGAAGATCAGCCAGAAGCATTGCAAGAGCTATTTATGCATCGAGAAAAAGTCACAGTTTGGTGCGGTTTATGGGCTGGTGGCATCATTGGACCGTTCCAAGATGATGCGAATCGTAACGTAACTGTGAATGGTGAGCGCTACCGTGAGATGATATCCAACTTTTTTTTGCCCAAAATGCAAGAGCTTGTTGACTTGCACGACATGTGGTTTCAACAAGACGGTGCCACATGCCACACAGCACGCTTAACAATGGACTTATTGAGAGGCGAGTTCGGTGAACATTTTATTTCACGTTCGGGACCGGTCAATTGGCCGCCTAGATCGTGCGATTTAACGTCTTTAGACTATTTTTTGTGCGGCTACGTTAAAGCTCATGTCTATACACACATGCCCGCTTCAATTGACGCATTGGAAGAAAACATTGAAGCATTTATTCGTGAGATACCGGCCGAAATGTTGGAAACAGAATGCCAACATTGGACTAAGCGGATGGACCATTTGAGGCGCAATCACGGTCAACATTTGCATGAAATAATCTTCAAACATTTAATTATATGGACCGTACTATCGATTCAAATAAAGATTTCATGCATTTTTCTGAATTTTATGAGTTTTTTTTACAACTTTCCTATAGCTCCCCTACAAGAAATGGATGACCGAAACTAATACACACGCACTATTTTTGTTTGTTTTTATTGTTACAAGTGGCGTTGCCACTCGTGTGCGTTTGTATACCAAATTAGGAATATTTTGCAAAGCCCAAATTTTATTAATCTTTTCTTCTTATTTTTATATATACTTAATAATATGTTGAATATATCTGTTAATACGTTTCATAAATTTTAATAATTATAAGAATTTAGCTAAATTTGTATTAATTATTTAAAAAAAAAGTGGTGGAATTTTGGGAATTGCTGTTGTTAAAAACATTTTAGGAAGAAATGTTTGCTAGTGGCAACGCTAATTACTCCAGGAATGAAATGCGTATGTAAGAGTGAAACAACGAATGTATGTTAGACAGTTTCATTTTTGAATGGAATGTGTAAAATATGTAAAAAATTCAAGATTAATTTTAAAAGCGAAAGGAATTTTATGAAATTGTGACGTGCGCCCATTATATTATTTAAAATAAATATAAAAAAAGTGAAATAAAAATTGACAGTGACAATAAAGAGTGATAAAAAATAATATTTGCCTTGACAGAAAGCAAGAATTGAGTGACAATAAAAATAACACAAATACCTATTAAAATATAAAAAAGTGACAATAAGATAGAAAATACCTATTAAGAAATTAAATTAAATAATAAAAGTATACTTTTTGTGATAAAAGATAACTATGAAAAAAAGACGTTTGCAAAATTGTCTATCATTGGAAAAAAAGACATTTGAGTCCAAAATTAAAATGTATAGAAGGTTAATAGAAAACGAAGATAGTGCACGAAGTGAAAGATCTAATATACAACCTGTTCCATCAATAAGCTAAAATTCTAATGGAGTGTAAAGTAGGCATAAAACAAACCCAAGAGTACCTCAGCCGCATGACAGGAGAGACTTCTGATCAAGGGCTTGATGAGACCGCCAGCATGCTCCCCTTGCGGACCACAACAGCAGTGCAAGAAATAGAGGAGAAGCTAGACTCCGATTACGCTCAGGCCATGGTAACAATCACAATATTTTATATATTTTACTTGCTCAAACAGTAATTCAACTTCTTTACAGAAGTCCTATATTCATAAAATTAAAGGTGTTTCTTTAGATGTTGGCAGTGTTATTAGTGCATCGTTTGCAGATGATTTGCTATATAAATATAATTGGGATGGAAGGTGGGGAAAACTTCCGTTGTCAAATCTCACGCTGCTAAATAAAATTGTAAGAGGTATGTACAGACATTAAATAATTTTAGTCTTTGAATATTTAACATTTCTGTCTTTTTTTTTTACTTCATATTTTAGATGTTTTTCAGAACCTAGGAGCCGGGGAGTATGAAAAAAGTATAAGAAAAGCGGTTGAACGTGCCCACCATAGGGTAAAGCAACAAAAATACATAAAAGAAAAAGGGGTTAATAAATAAAATGACGAAAATTTTTTTAATTTAAACTAAAATAATCAATCTAAAAGAGAAAAAAAATCAAAAAATAAGCGTGACCAATAAATTGGTAAAAGTTTAGCTTTATTTTTAACACTTTTTATTGACTGAACTTTATTTGTAAGAAGGTGCTTGTTTAATGTAATTAAGAAACTGTTGAATGATGTTTGATCCAGCAAACGTTTTCGAATGCAAACAAAACATAATTAATTTAAAAAATTTAGTTAAAAAAAAAAAATATTTATTTATTTAAGTTATTTTGGAAACCAAAAAAATATTGAATTTTATTTTAAATAAAGACAAAAATTTGTATGAGAATTGAATGAGATGTTTTATTTTAATAGTGTTTTATTAAAACTAAAAAATACGTCAACAGTGACGAATATATGAATCAGTACTGACTAGTCAGCTGTGGCCGGTATATGCGTCAGTACTGACCAGTCAGTACTGACTGGTCAGCTGTGTCCGTTATATGCATCAGTACTGACTAGTCAGCTGTGTCCGGTTTTTGAGCACTCAATAATCTTGAGCAACCTACATATAGTTGTCGATATGAAAAGCAATGAATGGGCGCCTAAATATATTCCAGCCAATGGACCATACGCATTCCGAAAAAGTACAAAAAGTACCAATTTGATCCATTTTTTACCCCTTAAAAAGTGCCGTATATTTTGTACTTTTTATACCAAATGCAACGAAGTACTAAAAGTACGAGCTTTGACTCATTTTATTCTCCCAGAAAGTACTCTGTACGTTAATTTAGGTTATGTTTTATATGAATACCAAATTTTTCGAAGAGATAAAAAGTAACAGTTTTATCCCAATTTTATCCATTAAAAAATACCGTATATTTTGATCTCGACCATATGCAATCTGTATACCAAATTTATCCAAAAGAGAAAAAGTATCAAAAGTAAAACATTTTTCGTTTTAACCTCTTAAAATATACCCCACTTAAATCTGGACAATATCTCTAGCTAAATTTTTTGAAAATAAGAAAGTACCAAAACTAAAAGAGAAAAAGTGTTAAAAGTTGCCAAAAAAAGAAGCAACATTTCTTAAAAATATATATACAAGGTAGATCAAAAAAGACCTACCCCCACCCATGTTTTATTTTGTAACTAGCTTTTACCCGTGACGTCGTTCACTTTAAGATTTAAAGAAATGGGGTTATCCAGTAAAATATTTACAGAAAATTTATTTTGTTTTCTACGTCATTACTTATTTTATGTTAAAATATGTCTATAAACAACATTTTAAGATTTGTTATATTCCGCTAATATAATGGGTGATTTTTTAGCTATTATCTTTTTGGCAGCACTGGTTTAAACAGCTGACGCACGTTTCGTGTTTTGTTTCACTGTCAAACATCTTCAGTTTGGTCTATAATTTAACCATGAATCGTCTTACAAACGAACAACGCTTGCAAATTATTGAATTTTATTATCAAAATGCGTGCTCTGTTAAGAAAATTCATCGCGCGCTTCTTGTGTTCAGCGACGAAGCTCATTTTTGGCTCAATGGGTAAGTTAATAAGCCGAATTGTCGATTTTGGAGTGAAGATCAGCCAGAAGCATTGCAAGAGCTATTTATGCATCGAGAAAAAGTCACAGTTTGGTGCGGTTTATGGGCTGGTGGCATCATTGGACCGTTCCAAGATGATGCGAATCGTAACGTAACTGTGAATGGTGAGCGCTACCGTGAGATGATATCCAACTTTTTTTTGCCCAAAATGCAAGAGCTTGTTGACTTGCACGACATGTGGTTTCAACAAGACGGTGCCACATGCCACACAGCACGCTTAACAATGGACTTATTGAGAGGCGAGTTCGGTGAACATTTTATTTCACGTTCGGGACCGGTCAATTGGCCGCCTAGATCGTGCGATTTAACGTCTTTAGACTATTTTTTGTGCGGCTACGTTAAAGCTCATGTCTATACACACATGCCCGCTTCAATTGACGCATTGGAAGAAAACATTGAAGCATTTATTCGTGAGATACCGGCCGAAATGTTGGAAACAGAATGCCAACATTGGACTAAGCGGATGGACCATTTGAGGCGCAATCACGGTCAACATTTGCATGAAATAATCTTCAAACATTTAATTATATGGACCGTACTATCGATTCAAATAAAGATTTCATGCATTTTTCTGAATTTTATGAGTTTTTTTTACAACTTTCCTATAGCTCCCCTACAAGAAATGGATGACCGAAACTAATACACACGCACTATTTTTGTTTGTTTTTATTGTTACAAGTGGCGTTGCCACTCGTGTGCGTTTGTATACCAAATTAGGAATATTTTGCAAAGCCCAAATTTTATTAATCTTTTCTTCTTATTTTTATATATACTTAATAATATGTTGAATATATCTGTTAATACGTTTCATAAATTTTAATAATTATAAGAATTTAGCTAAATTTGTATTAATTATTTAAAAAAAAAGTGGTGGAATTTTGGGAATTGCTGTTGTTAAAAACATTTTAGGAAGAAATGTTTGCTAGTGGCAACGCTAATTACTCCAGGAATGAAATGCGTATGTAAGAGTGAAACAACGAATGTATGTTAGACAGTTTCATTTTTGAATGGAATGTGTAAAATATGTAAAAAATTCAAGATTAATTTTAAAAGCGAAAGGAATTTTATGAAATTGTGACGTGCGCCCATTATATTATTTAAAATAAATATAAAAAAAGTGAAATAAAAATTGACAGTGACAATAAAGAGTGATAAAAAATAATATTTGCCTTGACAGAAAGCAAGAATTGAGTGACAATAAAAATAACACAAATACCTATTAAAATATAAAAAAGTGACAATAAGATAGAAAATACCTATTAAGAAATTAAATTAAATAATAAAAGTATACTTTTTGTGATAAAAGATAACTATGAAAAAAAGACGTTTGCAAAATTGTCTATCATTGGAAAAAAAGACATTTGAGTCCAAAATTAAAATGTATAGAAGGTTAATAGAAAACGAAGATAGTGCACGAAGTGAAAGATCTAATATACAACCTGTTCCATCAATAAGCTAAAATTCTAATGGAGTGTAAAGTAGGCATAAAAAAAGCCCAAGAGTACCTCAGCCGCATGACAGGAGAGACTTCTGATCAAGGGCTTGATGAGACCGCCAGCATGCTCCCCTTGCGGACCACAACAGCAGTGCAAGAAATAGAGGAGAAGCTAGACTCCGATTACGCTCAGGCCATGGTAACAATCACAATATTTTATATATTTTACTTGCTCAAACAGTAATTCAACTTCTTTACAGAAGTCCTATATTCATAAAATTAAAGGTGTTTCTTTAGATGTTGGCAGTGTTATTAGTGCATCGTTTGCAGATGATTTGCTATATAAATATAATTGGGATGGAAGGTGGGGAAAACTTCCGTTGTCAAATCTCACGCTGCTAAATAAAATTGTAAGAGGTATGTACAGACATTAAATAATTTTAGTCTTTGAATATTTAACATTTCTGTCTTTTTTTTTTACTTCATATTTTAGATGTTTTTCAGAACCTAGGAGCCGGGGAGTATGAAAAAAGTATAAGAAAAGCGGTTGAACGTGCCCACCATAGGGTAAAGCAACAAAAATACATAAAAGAAAAAGGGGTTAATAAATAAAATGACGACAATTTTTTTAATTTAAACTAAAATAATCAATCTAAAAGAGAAAAAAAATCAAAAAATAAGCGTGACCAATAAATTGGTAAAAGTTTAGCTTTATTTTTAACACTTTTTATTGACTGAACTTTATTTGTAAGAAGGTGCTTGTTTAATGTAATTAAGAAACTGTTGAATAATGTTTGATCCAGCAAACGTTTTCGAATGCAAACAAAACATAATTAATTTAAAAAATTTAGTTAAAAAAAAAAAATATTTATTTATTTAAGTTATTTTGGAAACCAAAAAAATATTGAATTTTATTTTAAATAAAGACAAAAATTTGTATGAGAATTGAATGAGATGTTTTATTTTAATCGTGTTTTATTTAAGCTAAAAAGTACGTCAACAGTGACGAATATATGAATCAGTACTGACTAGTCAGCTGTGGCCGGTATATGCGTCAGTACTGACCAGTCAGTACTGACCAGTCAGTACTGACTGGTCAGCTGTGTCCGTTATATGCATCAGTACTGACTAGTCAGCTGTGTCCGGTTTATACATCAGTACTGATATGTAAAGAGTATAAGAGTATACAGCTCAGATATATGTTTTATCTACCACAAAATTCATAGGTTAAAGAAGGATGCAAAATCACACGTACACAAAAGTTTAGGTCATTTTTTTCACGTTGGCCTTAAGAAAATGATAGAAACTTTGTTCTACGCGATGACCGATATCTCTATCAGCAATGTCGGTCATATGATAGGTCAAATGACCGTCACTTTTCTTGTAGGGTCTTAAAAAATCACCCGATACATACATAACTTTTGAGCACTCAATAATCTTGAGCAACCTACATATAGTTGTCGATATGAAAAGCAATGAATGGGCGCCTAAATATATTCCAGCCAATGGACCATACGCAATCCGAAAAAGTACAAAAAGTACCAATTTGATCCATTTTTTACCCCTTAAAAAGTGCCATATATTTTGTACTTTTTATACCAAATGCAACGAAGTACTAAAAGTACGAGCTTTGACTCATTTTATTCCCCCAGAAAGTACTCTGTACGTTAATTTAGGTTATGTTTTATATGAATACCAAATTTTTCGAAGAGATAAAACGTAACAGTTTTATCCCAATTTTATTCCTTAAAAAATACCGAATATTTTGATCTCGACCATATGCAATCTGTATACCAAATTTATCCAAAAGAGAAAAAGTATCAAAAGTAAAACATTTTTCGTTTTAACCTCTTAAAATATACCCCACTTAAATCTGGACAATATCTCTAGCCAAATTTTTTGAAAATAAAAAAGTACCAAAACTAAAAGAGAAAAAGTGTTAAAAGTTGCCAAAAAAAGAAGCAACATTTCTTAAAAATATATATACAAGGTAGATCAAAAAAGACCTACCCCCACCCATGTTTTATTTTGTAACTAGCTTTTACCCGTGACGTCGTTCACTTTAAGATTTAAAGAAATGGGGTTATCCAGTAAAATATTTACAGAAAATTTATTTTGTTTTCTACGTCATTACTTATTTTATGTTAAAATATGTCTATAAACAACATTTTAAGATTTGTTATATTCCGCTAATATAATGGGTGATTTTTTAGCTATTATCTTTTTGGCAGCACTGGTTTAAACAGCTGACGCACGTTTCGTGTTTTGTTTCACTTCAGTTTGGTCTATAATTTAACCATGAATCGTCTTACAAACGAACAACGCTTGCAAATTATTGAATTTTATTATCAAAATGCGTGCTCTGTTAAGAAAATTCATCGCGCGCTTCTTGTGTTCAGCGACGAAGCTCATTTTTGGCTCAATGGGTAAGTTAATAAGCCGAATTGTCGATTTTGGAGTGAAGATCAGCCAGAAGCATTGCAAGAGCTATTTATGCATCGAGAAAAAGTCACAGTTTGGTGCGGTTTATGGGCTGGTGGCATCATTGGACCGTTCCAAGATGATGCGAATCGTAACGTAACTGTGAATGGTGAGCGCTACCGTGAGATGATATCCAACTTTTTTGTGCCCAAAATGCAAGAGCTTGACTTGCATGACATGTGGTTTCAACAAGACGGTGCCACATGCCACACAGCACGCTTAACAATGGACTTATTGAGACGCGAGTTCGGTGAACATTTTATTTCACGTTCGGGACCGGTCAATTGGCCGCCTAGATCGTGCGATTTAACGTCTTTAGACTATTTTTTGTGCGGATACGTTAAAGCTCATGTCTATACACACATGCCCGCTTCAATTGACGCATTGGAAGAAAACATTGAAGCATTTATTCGTGAGATACCGGCCGAAATGTTGGAAACAGAATGCCAACATTGGACTAGGCGGATGGACCATTTGGGGCGCAATCACGGTCAACATTTGCATGAAATAATCTTCAAACATTTAATTATATGGACCGTACTATCGATTCAAATAAAGATTTCATGAATTTTTCTGAATTTTATGAGTTTTTTTTACAACTTTCCTATAGCTCCCCTACAAGAAATGGATGACCGAAACTAATACACACGCACTATTTTTGTTTGTTTTTATTGTTACAAGTGGCGTTGCCACTCGTGTGCGTTTGTATACCAAATTAGGAATATTTTGCAAAGCCCAAATTTTATTAATCTTTTCTTCTTATTTTTATATATACTTAATAATATGTTGAATATATCTGTTAATACGTTTCATAAATTTTAATAATTATAAGAATTTAGCTAAATTTGTATTAATTATTTAAAACAAAAGTGGTGGAATTTTGGGAATTGCTGTTGTTAAAAACATTTTAGGAAGAAATGTTTGCTAGTGGCAACGCTAATTACTCCAGGAATGAAATGCGTATGTAAGAGTGAAACAACGAATGTATGTTAGACTGTTTCATTTTTGAATGGAATGTGTAAAATATGTAAAAAATTCAAGATTAATTTTAAAAGCGAAAGGAATTTTATGAAATTGTGACGTGCGCCCATTATATTATTTAAAATAAATATAAAAAAAGTGACAATAAAGAGTGATAAAAAATAATATTTGCCTTGACAGAAAGCAAGAATTGAGTGACAATAAAAATAACACAAATACCTATTAAAAAATAAAAAAGTGACAATAAGATAGAAAATACCTATTAAGAAATTAAATTAAATAATAAAAGTATACTTTTTGTGATAAAAGATAACTATGAAAAAAAGACGTTTGCAAAATTGTCTATCATTGGAAAAAAAGACATTTGAGTCCAATATTAAAATGTATAGAAGGTTAATAGAAATCGAAGATAGTGCACGAAGTGAAAGATCTAATATACAACCTGTTCCATCAATAAGCTAAAATTCTAATGGAGTGTAAAGTAGGCATAAAAAAAGCCCAAGAGTACCTCCGCCGCATGACAGGAGAGACTTCTGATCAAGGGCTTGATGAGACCGCCAGCATGCTCCCCTTGCGGACCACAACAGCAGTGCAAGAAATAGAGGAGAAGCTAGACTCCGATTACGCTCAGGCCATGGTAACAATCACAATATTTTATATATTTTACTTGCTCAAACAGTAATTCAACTTCTTTACAGAAGTCCTATATTCATAAAATTAAAGGTGTTTCTTTAGATGTTGGCAGTGTTATTAGTGCATCGTTTGCAGATGATTTGCTATATAAATATAATTGGGATGGAAGGTGGGGAAAACTTCCGTTGTCAAATCTCACGCTGCTAAATAAAATTGTAAGAGGTATGTACAGACATTAAATAATTTTAGTCTTTGAATATTTAACATTTCTGTCTTTTTTTTTACTTCATATTTTAGATGTTTTTCAGAACCTAGGAGCCGGGGAGTATGAAAAAAGTATAAGAAAAGCGGTTGAACGTGCCCACCATAGGGTAAAGCAACAAAAATACATAAAAGAAAAAGGGGTTAATAAATAAAATGACGACAATTTTTTTAATTTAAACTAAAATAATCAATCTAAAAGAGAAAAAAATCAAAAAATAAGCGCGACCAATAAATTGGTAAAAGTTTAGCTTTATTTTCAACACTTTTTATTCACTGAACTTTATTTGTAAGAAGGTGCTTGTTTAATGTAATTAAGAAACTGTTGAATGATGTTTGATCCAGCAAACGTTTTCGAATGCAAACAAAACATAATTAATTTAAAAAATTTAGTTAAAAAAAAAAAAATATTTATTTATTTAAGTTATTTTGAAAACCAAAAAAATATTGAATTTTATTTTAAATAAAGACAAAAATTTGTATGAGAATTGAATGAGATGAATCGTGTTTTATTTAAGCTAAAAAGTACGTCAACAGTGACGTATATATGCATCAGTACTGACTAGTCAGCTGTGGCCGGTATATGCGTCAGTACTGACTGGTCAGCTGTGTCCGTTATATGCATCAGTACTGACTAGTCAGCTGTGTCCGGTTTATACATCAGTACTGATATGTAAAGAGTATAAGAGTAAACAGCTCAGATATATGTTTTATCTACCACAAAATTCATAGGTTAAAGAAGGATGCAAAATCACACGTACACAAAAGTTTAGGTCATTTTTTTCACGTTGGCCTTAAGAAAATGATAGAAACTTTGTTCTACGCGATGACCGATATCTCTATCAGCAATGTCGGTCATATTATAGGTCAAATGACCGTCACTATTCTTGTAGGGTCTTAAAAAATCACCCGATACATACATAACTTTTGAGCACTCAATAATCTTGAGCAACCTACATATAGTTGTCGATATGAAAAGCAGTGAATGGGCGCCTAAATATATTCCAGCCAATGGACCATACGCAATCCGAAAAAGTACAAAAAGTACCAATTTGATCCATTTTTTACCCCTTAAAAAGTGCCGTATATTTTGTACTTTTTATACCAAACTAGCTTAACCCGGTGCGCTTCGCAACACTGCTTTAACCATTTTATCGATTGAGATATATTTAATATATGCATCCTATGGAAGGTATTTCTCCCCTGCGCCTACCCGCTTAATTTTTATTTTTAAAAGTGTAGTATACCATAAGAGTGACTTCTACAAAGTTTGAACATTCTCACTTTAACAGTTTTTCAGATATTAAGCATTGGCGTCCTATAGGGTGTAACACTTCCCCCGCTGCTATTTTATTTCAATTTTGGGGCTCAGAGGATCCTACTACCAAAAGTTCAACAAAATGCTTGCAGCGACTCTTATTAATATTTCTATCTATGAGGGGAACTGCTCCTCCTCTGTCTACCCCGCCCATTACTATATTGAAATTTAAAGTTTGCCATAATAGTAGTTTTAACTACGTTTGAAGACTCGCCCTTTAATAGTTCTTCAGTTGAGCGATATTTAATATATGCATCCTATGAGAGGTATTTCCCCCCTGCGCCTACCCGCTCTATTTTTATTTTCAATAGTGTAGTATACCATAAGAGTGACTTCTAGAAAGTTTGAACATTCTCACTATTACAGTTCTTAAGATATGCGATATTAAACATTGGCGTCCTATGGTGGGTACCACTTCCCCCGCTGCTATTTTGTTTCAATTTTGGGACTCAGAAGATCCTACTACCAAAAGTTCAACAAAATGCGTGCAGTGGCTGTTATTAATATTTCTATCTATGAGGGGTACTGCTCCTCTCCTGTCTTCCACGCCTATTTTTATATTGAAATTTATAGTTTACCCTAATTGTAGCTGTAACCACTTTTGAAGACTTTACCTTTAATAGTTTTTCAGTTGAGCGATATTTAATATATGCATCCTATGTGAGGTGTTTTCCCCATGCGCCTACCCGCTTTATTTTTATTTTCAAAAGTGTAGTATACCATAAGAGTGACTTCCACAAAGTTTGAACATTTTCACTATAACAGTTTTTAAGATATCCGATATTAAACATTGGCGTCCTATGGGGGGTAACACTTCCCCCGCTGCTATTTTGCTTCAATTTTGGGGCTCAGAAGATCCTACTACCAAAAGTTCAACAAATTGCTTGCAGCGGCTCTTCATTACATTTCTATCTATAAGGGGAACTGCTCCTCCTCTGTCTACCCCGCCCATTACTATATTGAAATTTAAAGTTTGCCATAATAGTAGTTTTAACTACGTTTGAAGACCCTCCCTTTAATAGTTCTTTAGTTGAGCGATATTTAATGTATGGATCCTATGGGAGGTATTTCCCCCCCTGCGCCTATCCGCTTTATTTTTATTTTCAATAGTGTAGTATACCATATGAGTGACTTCTACAAAGTTTGAACATTCTCACTATAACAGTTCTAAAGATATGCGATGTTAAACATTGGCGTCCTATGGGGAAAACCACTTCCCAGCTGCTACTTTATTTCAATATTAATATTTCTATCTATGAGGGGTACTGCTCCTCCCCTGTCTCTCCCGCCCATTTTTATATTGAAAATTTATAGTTTACTATAATAGTAGCTTAAACCACGTTTGAAGACTCTCCCTTTAATAGTTCTTCAGTTGAGCGATATTTAATGCATGCATCCTATGGGAGGTATTTCCCCCCCTGCGCCTACCCGCTTTATTTTAATTTTCAAAAGTGTAGTATACCATAAGAGTGACTTCTAGAAAGTTTGAACATTCTCACTATAACAGTTCTTAAGATATGCGATGTTAAACATTGGCGTCCTATGGGGGATTCAAATACCCCCGCTGCTATTTTATTTCAATTTCGGGGCTCAGAAGATCCTACTACAAAAAGTTTAGCAAAATGCGTCCAGCGGCTCTTAAGATATGCGATAATAAATATTGGCATCCTATGGGGGGTACCAATTCCCCTGCCCCTATCGAAAAAATAAGTAGCCTATTTTATTTTTAGGGCTCACGTGATGTTACTGTAAAAATTTCAGGAAAATCGGTTCAGTAGTTTCGGAGTCTATAAGCCAACAAACAAACAAACAAACAAACAAACACACAAACATACAAACATTTTTCATTTTTATATATATAGAAAGATGCAACGAAGTACTAAAAGTACGAGCTTTGACTCATTTTATTCCCCCAGAAAGTACTCTGTACGTTAATTTAGGTTATGTTTTATATGAATACCACATTTTTCGAAGAGATAAAAAGTAACAGTTTTATCCCAATTTTATCCCTTAAAATATACCGTATATTTTGATCTCGACCATATGCAATCTGTATACCAAATTTATCCAAAAGAGAAAAAGTATCAAAAGTAAAACATTTTTCGTTTTAACCTCTTAAAATATACCCCACTTAAATCTGGACAATATCTCTAGCCAAATTTTTTGAAAATAAAAAAGTACCAAAACTAAAAGAGAAAAAGTGTTAAAAGTTGCCAAAAAAAAGAAGCAACATTTCTTAAAAATATATATACAAGGTAGATCAAAAGACCTACCCCCACCCATGTTTTATTTTGTAACTAGCTTTTACCCGTGACGTCGTTCACTTTAAGATTTAAAGAAATGGGGTTATCCAGTAAAATATTTACAGAAAATTTATTTTGTTTTCTACGCCATTACTTATTTTATGTTAAAATATGTCTATAAACAACATTTTAAGATTTGTTACTGCCCGTCTACAACTGACATGATTTGCTGTTATAACTTGAAGTTATAAAAGCGTTGTTAAAACATTTGCATTAACAACCGTGTTATAACATGAGAAAACTTCTAACATGATGAGTCTATACCTAACACTAACATCATATTAGTGTTAAAGTTAAGCATTTCATGTCAGTTGTAGACTGCATGTTATATTCCGCTAATATAATGGGTGATTTTTTAGCTATTATCTTTTTGGCAGCACTGGTTTAAACAGCTGACGCACGTTTCGTGTTTTGTTTCACTTCAGTTTGGTCTATAATTTAACCATGAATCGTCTTACAAACGAACAACGCTTGCAAATTATTGAATTTTATTATCAAAATGCGTGCTCTGTTAAGAAAATTCATCGCGCGCTTCTTGTGTTCAGCGACGAAGCTCACTTTTGGCTCAATGGGTAAGTTAATAAGCCGAATTGTCGATTTTGGAGTGAAGATCAGCCAGAAGCATTGCAAGAGCTATTTATGCATCGAGAAAAAGTCACAGTTTGGTGCGGTTTATGGGCTGGTGGCATCATTGGACCGTTCCAAGATGATGCGAATCGTAACGTAACTGTGAATGGTGAGCGCTACCGTGAGATGATATCCAACTTTTTTGTGCCCAAAATGCAAGAGCTTGACTTGCATGACATGTGGTTTCAACAAGACGGTGCCACATGCCACACAGCACGCTTAACAATGGACTTATTGAGAGGCGAGTTCGGTGAACATTTTATTTCACGTTCGGGACCGGTCAATTGGCCGCCTAGATCGTGCGATTTAACGTCTTTAGACTATTTTTTGTGCGGATACGTTAAAGCTCATGCCTATACACACATGCCCGCTTCAATTGACGCATTGGAAGAAAACATTGAAGCATTTATTCGTGAGATACCGGCCGAAATGTTGGAAACAGAATGCCAACATTGGACTAAGCGGATGGACCATTTGAGGCGCAATCACGGTCAACATTTGCATGAAATAATCTTCAAACATTTAATTATATGGACCGTACTATCGATTCAAATAAAGATTTCATGCATTTTTCTGAATTTTATGAGTTTTTTTTACAACTTTCCTATAGCTCCCCTACAAGAAATGGATGACCGAAACTAATACACACGCACTATTTTTGTTTGTTTTTATTGTTACAAGTGGCGTTGCCACTTGTGTGCGTTTGTATACCAAATTAGGAATATTTTGCAAAGCCCAAATTTTATTAATCTTTTCTTCTTATTTTTATATATACTTAATAATATGTTGAATATATCTGTTAATACGTTTCATAAATTTTAATAATTATAAGAATTTAGCTAAATTTGTATTAATTATTTAAAAAAAAAGTGGTGGAATTTTGGGAATTGCTGTTGTTAAAAACATTTTAGGAAGAAATGTTTGCTAGTGGCAACGCTAATTACTCCAGGAATGAAATGCGTATGTAAGAGTGAAACAACGAATGTATGTTGGACAGTTTCATTTTTGAATGGAATGTGTAAAATGTGTAAAAAATTCAAGATTAATTTTAAAAGCGAAAGGAATTTTATGAAATTGTGACGTGCGCCCATTATATTATTTAAAATAAATATAAAAAAAGTGAAATAAAAATTGACAGTGACAATAAAGAGTGATAAAAAATAATATTTGCCTTGACAGAAAGCAAGAATTGAGTGACAATAAAAATAACACAAATACCTATTAAAATATAAAAAAGTGACAATAAGATAGAAAATACCTATTAAGAAATTAAATTAAATAATAAAAGTATACTTTTTGTGATAAAAGATAACTATGAAAAAAAGACGTTTGCAAAATTGTCTATCATTGGAAAAAAAGACATTTGAGTCCAATATTAAAATGTATAGAAGGTTAATAGAAAACGAAGATAGTGCACGAAGTGAAAGATCTAATATACAAACTGTTCCATCAATAAGCTAAAATTCTAATGGAGTGTAAAGTAGGCATAAAAAAAGCCCAAGA
The DNA here is from genome assembly GCA_930367215.1 of Pollenia angustigena. Classification (NCBI taxonomy): domain Eukaryota; kingdom Metazoa; phylum Arthropoda; class Insecta; order Diptera; family Polleniidae; genus Pollenia; species Pollenia angustigena. The sequence goes on from OV884056.1 coordinate 185,616,621, forward strand.
GTACCTCCGCCGCATGACAGGAGAGACTTCTGATCAAGGGCTTGATGAGACCGCCAGCATGCTCCCCTTGCGGACCACAACAGCAGTGCAAGAAATAGAGGAGAAGCTAGACTCCGATTACGCTCAGGCCATGGTAACAATCACAATATTTTATATATTTTACTTGCTCAAACAGTAATTCAACTTCTTTACAGAAGTCCTATATTCATAAAATTAAAGGTGTTTCTTTAGATGTTGGCAGTGTTATTCGTGCATTGTTTGCAGATGATTTGCTATATAAATATAATTGGGATGGAAGGTGGGGAAAACTTCCGTTGTCAAATCTCACGCTGCTAAATAAAATTGTAAGAGGTATGTACAGACATTAAATAATTTTAGTCTTTGAATATTTAACATTTCTGTCTTTTTTTTTACTTCATATTTTAGATGTTTTTCAGAACCTAGGAGCCGGGGAGTATGAAAAAAGTATAAGAAAAGCGGTTGAACGTGCCCACCATAGGGTAAAGCAACAAAAATACATAAAAGAAAAAGGGGTTAATAAATAAAATGACGACAATTTTTTTAATTTAAACTAAAATAATCAATCTAAAAGAGAAAAAAATCAATAAATAAGCGTGAACAATAAATTGGTAAAAGTTTAGCTTTATTTTTAACACTTTTTATTGACTGAACTTTATTTGTAAGAAGGTGCTTGTTTAATGTAATTAAGAAACTGTTGAATGATGTTTGATCCAGCAAACGTTTTCGAATGCAAACAAAACATTATTAATTTAAAAAATTTCGTTAAAAAAAAAAAATATTTATTTATTTAAGTTATTTTGAAAACCAAAAAAAAAATTGAATTTTATTTTAAATAAAGACAAAAATTTGTATGAGAATTGAATGAGATGAATCGTGTTTTATTTAAGCTAAAAAGTACGTCAACAGTGACGTATATATGCATCAGTACTGACTAGTCAGCTGTGGCCGGTATATGCGTCAGTACTGACTGGTCAGTACTGACTGGTCAGCTGTGTCCGTTATATGCATCAGTACTGACTAGTCAGCTGTGTCCGGTTATACATCAGTACTGATATGTAAAGAGTATAAGAGTAAACAGCTCAGATATATGTTTTATCTACCACAAAATTCATAGGTTAAAGAAGGATGCAAAATCACACGTACACAAAAGTTTAGGTCATTTTTTTCACGTTGGCCTTAAGAAAATGATAGAAACTTTGTTCTACGCGATGACCGATATCTCTATCAGCAATGTCGGTCATATGATAGGTCAAATGACCGTCACTATTCTTGTAGGGTCTTAAAAAATCACCCGATACATACATAACTTTTGAGCACTCAATAATCTTGAGCAACCTACATATAGTTGTCGATATGAAAAGCAATGAATGGGCGCCTAAATATATTCCAGCCAATGGACCATACGCAATCCGAAAAAGTACAAAAAGTACCAATTTGATCCATTTTCTACCCCTTAAAAAGTGCCGTATATTTTGTACTTTTTATACCAAATGCAACGAAGTACTAAAAGTACGAGCTTTGACTCCTTTTATTCCCCCAGAAAGTACTCTGTACGTTAATTTAGGTTATGTTTTATATGAATACCAAATTTTTCGAAGAGATAAAAAGTAACAGTTTTATCCCAATTTTATCCCTTAAAAAATACCGTATATTTTGATCTCGACCATATGCAATCTGTATACCAAATTTATCCAAAAGAGAAAAAGTATCATAAGTAAAACATTTTTCGTTTTAACCTCTTAAAATATACCCCACTTAAATCTGGACAATATCTCTAGCCAAATTTTTTGAAAATAAAAAAGTACCAAAACTAAAAGAGAAAAAGTGTTAAAAGTTGCCAAAAAAAGAAGCAACATTTCTTAAAAATATATATACAAGGTAGATCAAAAAAGACCTACCCCCACCCATGTTTTATTTTGTAACTAGCTTTTACCCGTGACGTCGTTCACTTTAAGATTTAAAGAAATGGGGTTATCCAGTAAAATATTTACAGAAAATTTATTTTGTTTTCTACGTCATTACTTATTTTATGTTAAAATATGTCTATAAACAACATTTTAAGATTTGTTATATTCCGCTAATATAATGGGTGATTTTTTAGCTATTATCTTTTTGGCAACACTGGTTTAAACAGCTGACGCACGTTTCGTGTTTTGTTTCACTGTCAAACATCTTCAGTTTGGTCTATAATTTAACCATGAATCGTCTTACAAACGAACAACGCTTGCAAATTATTGAATTTTATTATCAAAATGCGTGCTCTGTTAAGAAAATTCATCGCGCGCTTCTTGTGTTCAGCGACGAAGCTCATTTGGCTCAATGAGTAAGTTAATAAGCCGAATTGTCGATTTTGGAGTGAAGATCAGCCAGAAGCATTGCAAGAGCTATTTATGCATCGAGAAAAAGTCACAGTTTGGTGCGGTTTATGGGCTGGTGGCATCAATGGACCGTACTTCTTCCAAGATGATGCGAATCGTAACGTAACTGTGAATGGTGAGCGCTACCGTGAGATGATATCCAACTTTTTTTTGCCCAAAATGCAAGAGCTTGACTTGCACGACATGTGGTTTCAACAAGACGGTGCCACATGCCACACAGCACGCTTAACAATGGACTTATTGAGAGGCGAGTTCGGTGAACATTTTATTTCACATTCGGGACCGGTCAATTGGCCGCCTAGATCGTGCGATTTAACGTCTTTAGACTATTTTTTGTGCGGCTACGTTAAAGCTCATGTCTATACACACATGCCCGCTTCAATTGACGCATTGGAAGAAAACATTGAAGCATTTATTCGTGAGATACCGGCCGAAATGTTGGAAACAGAATGCCAACATTGGACTAAGCGGATGGACCATTTGAAGCGCAATCACGGTCAACATTTGCATGAAATAATCTTCAAACATTTAATTATATGGACCGTACTATCGATTCAAATAAAGATTTCATGCATTTAATGAGTTTTTTTTTACAACTTTCCTATAGCTCCCCTACAAGAAATGGATGACCGAAACTAAAGCAGACCATACACGATTCAATTCAATTGTCAACTGAGTCGGTTGTTGTCCAAATCAAAGCGTGTATGGCCTTGTCAGTTGATTAGTTTGACGGTTGTCGAGTTGGTTGAAGAAAAATCAAAAGATTTTGATTTTTTCAAGTTGACTACTAAGTCTTCCAATTCGATTGTACTGTGTGTGCTCAAATCTCTTGATCAGCGGTCAAAATTAATTTTTGTAGTTAAGTATTTAAAAAATTGTCTTTTATTTCATTAAATTTTAAAATAAATTAAAAATCTTTCAATTCAGTTGATGCAGTTGATGAATTGAACCGTGTATGGGGCGCATAATACACACGCACTATTTTTGTTTGTTTTTATTGTTACAACTGGCGTTGCCACTCGTGTGCGTTTGTATACCAAATTAGGAATATTTTGCAAAGCCCAAATGTTATTAGTCTTTTCTTCTTATTTTTATATATACTTAATAATATGTTGAATATATCTGTTAATACGTTTCATAAATTTTAATAATTATAAGAATTTAGCTAAATTTGTATTAATTATTTAAAAAAAAGTGGTATAATTTTGGGAATTGCTGTTGTTAAAAACATTTTAGGAAGAAATGTTTGCTAGTGGCAACGCTAATTACTCCAGGAATGAAATGCGTATGTAAGAGTGAAACAACGAATGTATGTTAGACAGTTTCATTTTTGAATAGAATGTGTAAAATATGTAAAAAATTCAAGATTAATTTTAAAAGCGAAAGGAATTTTATGAAATTGTGACGTGCGCCCATTATATTATTTAAAATAAATATAAAAAAAGTGAAATAAAAATTGACAGTGACAATAAAGAGTGATAAAAAATAATATTTGCCTTGACAGAAAGCAAGAATTGAGTGACAATAAAAATAACACAAATACCTATTAAAAAATAAAAAAGTGACAATAAGATAGAAAATACCTATTAAGAAATTAAATTAAATAATAACAGTCTAATTCATAAACACTTCATTGCAGCTTTATAAGTCATTAATAAGCAAAAGTCGAAAAAAGAGTATTTATAAACGTTTAATAGCCTATTAAACGTTTAATAAACGTTTCATAAATTTGAAATATTTATTGTAGCCTTTACCCTACTTTAAGCGTTTAATAAACTGATATTTCAATGTTTGTTAAAATAAAATTTTAATAATTGCATGACAAATTAAACATTTTTGTCTTCTTATTTATTTTAATAAAAAAGTTTACGCATAAAATTTTTTTTTCTAGAAAAACGATAACTAATGTTTGAATTAATTTTAAATATAAGCAGCTTGATGAATTTTTTTGTAAAAAATAACGTGTGTTGCGAGATACTTATGTATGTTCTCTGTTAAAACTTAAAGTCGTTATAAGTTTTTTTTTTTTTTTTTTTTTTTTTTTTTTAACTCCCTACTCTAATCCCGCGAAGCTCTATGCTTGTCTGCAGGAAAGAAACCAGAGTCTCTGGCGGGAATCGAACCCGCAACCCCGGCGCTGATAGACAAGCTCTCTACCAGCTAGTCTACCGGGGCACTCATATATAAAATATAAAAAGCTATTAAGATTTATTTCAAATAATGTAAACCTCTTTTTTACCATTCATTACACTTATATTTTAAAATGTCTTTCAAATAGGTATAGATAGTATTTGTTAAAGTAAACACAAAGTAGAAACCACATAGTATATCGTCTGTTGGTTACTGGTTTGCCGCACGGTACAAAAATGTTTTGTCCTACATGCTTTGAATATTTTATCTTTTGCATCGAAAATTTGATTCATAGCACAAAAAGTGACAAATGAAGCAAAACAATGAGAACTATAAAATTAAGGATATCAGGAAATGCTAGAGCTAGATATCTCTAAATATATTCGAGACATCAAAAAAGTATTTAATGTTAAAAAAAGGGTGTCACTATTATTATATAGAATTGATTTAAAACTAAATTTTTGCAAAAATGTGCCTGCCAGAAAATTAAAAACTAATTTTAGCAATTACCAAAAAAGCGATAATAAAAAATTAAATTGAAGTTAAAAAAACAATTCGTAGATTTAAGATGATGCTGCCGATCTTCATGGGTTCTCTTAAGCAACAGTGTGTAGTATTTTAGCCAGAGTGGCTCGTGCTTTAGCTCGCTGGGGCAATAGAAAAATTAAACTGCCTTCATCTCTTATAGAGGAAGCAATCCTAATTACAGAATTTAAGACATTTAAAAATGTCCCAAACGTTATTGGTACGCACATACATATCAAAAAAAAAAAACCGGCGCAAATTTTGCCCAATATTATATAAACAGAAAGGGTTACTATACCCTGAATGTTCAGGTAAGTGAAAACATTTGAACTTTAAATATTTTGGCAGTTATATGTGACTAAAAATGTTTTGTTAAAACCTAGGAGGTTTTATTTTCAAAACATCTGGTAAAAATTGCTTAAATTATTCATTAAATATAAAGCTGTATAATCTCTTTTGGAACGTACAGAGTTAAAGCAGTAAAAATTTGATATTGAAATATGATTTACATATTCCGCTTCTATTTCAATAGTATGTATTTTATTAACAAAAAAAAACATAAAATTAATTAAAATATTACGTTTTAAAAAATAGAAATTCATTTAAAATTGAAAACAAAACAGAAATTCACTTAAAATTCGTTTGTTGTATGATATTTTTATTTACTCGTATCGTTTCATCCCTAGTTGTATGCATCACTATTACAAAAATTACTATCAAAATAACATGTTGTTGCCAACATAATAATACAAAAGTAATATAAACGTTTTATTAAGCGTTTATAAATTAGATTTTTTATTAATGGTTTATAAAACAAAAAGTGTTTGATAACTATTGTATTCATTAAAGCTGAAACAAGAAATTTTTATGAATTAGACCGTAAAAGTATACTTTTTGTGATAAAAGATAACTATGAAAAAAAGACGTTTGCAAAATTGTCTATCATTGGAAAAAAAGACATTTGAGTCCAATATTAAAATGTATAGAAGGTTAATAGAAAACGAAGATAGTGCACGAAGTGAAAGATCTAATATACAACCTGTTCCATCAATAAGCTAAAATTCTAATGGAGTGTAAAGTAGGTATAAAAAAAGCCCAAGAGTACCTCCGCCGCATGACAGGAGAGACTTCTGATCAAGGGCTTGATGAGACCGCCAGCATGCTCCCCTTGCGGACCACAACAGCAGTGCAAGAAATAGAGGAGAAGCTAGACTCCGATTACGCTCAGGCCATGGTAACAATCACAATATTTTATATATTTTACTTGCTCAAACAGTAATTCAACTTCTTTACAGAAGCCCTATATTCATAAAATTAAAGGTGTTTCTTTAGATGTTGGCAGTGTTATTCGTGCATTGTTTGCAGATGATTTGCTATATAAATATAATTGGGATGGAAGGTGGGGAAAACTTCCGTTGTCAAATCTCACGCTGCTAAATAAAATTGTAAGAGGTATGTACAGACATTAAATAATTTTAGTCTTTGAATATTTAACATTTCTGTCTTTTTTTTTACTTCATATTTTAGATGTTTTTCAGAACCTAGGAGCCGGGGAGTATGAAAAAAGTATAAGAAAAGCGGTTGAACGTGCCCACCATAGGGTAAAGCAACAAAAATACATAAAAGAAAAAGGGGGTAATAAATAAAATGACGACAATTTTTTTAATTTAAACTAAAATAATCAATCTAAAAGAGAAAAAAATCAAAAAATAAGCGTGACCAATAAATTAGTAAAAGTTTAGCTTTATTTTTAACACTTTTTATTGACTGAACTTTATTTGTAAGAAGGTGCTTGTTTAATGTAATTAAGAAACTGTTGAATGATGTTTGATCCAGCAAACGTTTTCGAATGCAAACAAAACATAATTAATTTAAAAAATTTAGTTAAAAAAAAAAAAATATTTATTTATTTAAGTTATTTTGAAAACCAAAAAAATATTGAATTTTATTTTAAATAAAGACAAAAATTTGTATGAGAATTGAATGAGATGAATCGTGTTTTATTTAAGCTAAAAAGTACGTCAACAGTGACGTATATATGCATCAGTACTGACTAGTCAGCTGTGGCCGGTATATGCGTCAGTACTGACTGGTCAGCTGTGTCCGTTATATGCATCAGTACTGACTAGTCAGCTGTGTCCGGTTTATACATCAGTACTGATATGTAAAGAGTATAAGAGTAAACAGCTCAGATATATGTTTTATCTACCACAAAATTCATAGGTTAAAGAAGGATGCAAAATCACACGTACACAAAAGTTTAGGTCATTTTTTTCACGTTGGCCTTAAGAAAATGATAGAAACTTTGTTCTACGCGATGACCGATATCTCTATCAGCAATGTCGGTCATATGATAGGTCAAATGACCGTCACTATTCTTGTAGGGTCTTAAAAAATCACCCGATACATAAATAACTTTTGAGCACTCAATAATCTTGAGCAACCTACATATAGTTGTCGATATGAAAAGCAATGAATGGGCGCCTAAATATATTCCAGCCAATGGACCATACGCAATCCGAAAAAGTACAAAAAGGATCAATTTGATCCATTTTTTACCCCTTAAAAAGTGCCGTATATTTTGTACTTTTTATACCAAATGCAACGAAGTACTAAAAGTACGAGCTTTGACTCATTTTATTCCCCCAGAAAGTACTCTGTACGTTAATTTAGGTTATGTTTTATATGAATACCAAATTTTTCGAAGAGATAAAAAGTAACAGTTTTATCCCAATATATCCCAGTATATTTTGATCTCCACCATATGCAATCTGTATACCAAATTTATCCAAAAGAGAAAAAGTAAAACATTTTTCGTTTTAACCTCTTAAAATATACCCCACTTAAATCTGGACAATATCTCTAGCCAAATTTTTTGAAAATAAAAAAGTACCAAAACTAAAAGAGAAAAAGTGTTAAAAGTTGCCAAAAAAAGAAGCAACATTTCTTAAAAATATATATACAAGGTAGATCAAAAAAGACCTACAACCACCCATGTTTTATTTTGTAACTAGCTTTTACCCGTGACGTCGTTCACTTTAAGATTTAAAGAAATGGGGTTATCCAGTAAAATATTTACAGAAAATTTATTTTGTTTTCTACGTCATTACTTATTTTATGTTAAAATATGTCTATAAACAACATTTTAAGATTTGTTATATTCCGCTAATATAATGGGTGATTTTTTAGCTATTATCTTTTTGGCAACACTGGTTTAAACAGCTGACGCACGTTTCGTGTTTTGTTTCACTGTCAACTTGGTGTAAAGAAATAGCCAATTCGCCTAGTTTTGATGTCAAAGCACCGAAATTTGCCTATGTTTTTTCTGTCAAAACTGGCAATTTTCTTAAAAAAAATTACATAAAATTCAATATGGCTTTTTAACACGTAAAAGTGAAAGTTTTAATAAGCCAACAAGTTCCGAAGAAATTAAGGAGCCTGCCAACAAACGCTCAAAACTGACTGATGTAGCAAAAAGGTGAAATAACGATAACAGCCTCAACTGCGGATAAGTCACAACAAGATGACCTGGTAACCTCCACTGTAAGTCTAAGACGTTTCAAACGCATACCAATATTAATTGTAGACTATCACGATGATGTGTTGGAATTTATTTATCGTTGTTTGGCTAGCAGACATTTGCCTTTAGAAAGTAAAACTTTCATCCAGATATGGTAATATCACAAGAAATACCAGCCAGCGCTCTTTATGATAATGAGACTAAGTTAGCCGAGTTAAGTATTGAGAATTGGACTATGCCGGCCTGTTATGCTGAGCATTTTAATCGTATGGTATGGGAAAAAAATTCTTGGTGCAATCAAATTCCTTTTGGCAAGTATAATTTTAAAGTTGGCCACAAAGAAGATAAAATAAGTGTAGACTATAGTTTGGACTTTTTCATATCAGAAGGTTATTTTCAAATTACAAAAGTAGGCCAAAAATTTGGAGCTACAAGTTGTAAATACCGACTCGGAGAAACCCCCCAATCCTAAAGAACTCTTAGCAGCTCAGGATGCTTACAATTATATATTGGATATAGACTTGGATTTCTTAAGCACTTCTAACCCATTTTTGGTAATTAACACAGATGCCTACTGCTACATGCAGATAAGTGACCCATTTTTGGAAATTTACAAAATTGCCAACTGTTGTTGACATATTTCATTTTGAAAGTGCCACTGAACCCATTGTCATAGGTACTACGGAAAAAAGAAAACAACAGTTGAAAGCTTTGAAGGGAATATTCGAGTATTTAGAAGAAAAAAAAAAGCTTTTGAAGGTTAAATTCCAGGACGTCAATCGCAAATTATTTGTTAGAAAACAAATATGTATATACTCGGCTTATGAGCTCAACTTGGATCAGCTTTTTCATATTTAATTAATTTTTGTATTTTATTGAAAAAAAACTTCTTTGTATAAGAGACATAATTCATGATTGTTATCTTCAAATTTTTCTTGATAACCATCATGTTCTATTTAATATTTGAAGCATAACTGGAAATTAAAATAAAATTTACAAATTTCTCAGTTTTCGCATTTTGTTTTGGGTATTTTTACTATCTTCCGATCTAGCTGTTTGTTCAGTACAGGGTCTTTGATATAGTTACATATTTCTTTGAGTAATTTGGAAGGGATTAAAGTTTTTTTCATCACATTTGTACATGTTCTTATATTTTTTGAAAAATTAAAGTTAATTGGAATGTAGATTTTATTAAAAAATACTATTTTTCGAAAGTATAGGAGTTTGTAATTGAAAACTTGTAAATACAAAATTGAAAAGATTTTATTTCTAAATGAGATACGAAAGTACCCTCTAAAATCTGTTACACACTTCCTTCGGAATGAATTTGATTCCGCATTTATTATTCTGATCGAATTGTATTTTAATTTTCAAATTAGAACCAGATTTTAAACATAACCAAACACGGAATTGATTCCATTTTCGATTCAATACAAATTTTGTTACATTTTTTTTAATATAAACCACAACCTTTTTAAAGAAATAAAAAAGTAACTGTCAAAAGTAAAATTCATAAAAAAAAACTTCAAACAATTAAATTACCCTACAAGAAGACTACCGGTCATTTTACTAGTTATATGACCGGTAGTGTTGACCAATATAGTGTTATAGTAATAGTAATTTTTTTAGTTTTGGTTATGCATTTCTTGTAGGGTACATTTTTCTTAGCTATACGGCGAAAATTAATGTAAATAAACAAAAAATTGACATAAACCGTCACACTGCGGCAAAAAACACTGTGACCAGCTGGACTATTGAGCCCACCTCCTTATTCCATCATGTACCTATATAACACAGAGTATACAGAGGCGTCACGAGACAGAAAATATTGTGTTTTTTTCTGTCTTTTTCTTCGAAAGCTGCCCTTTTTGCGTTTTTTGTTTTGATTATGCAATTTGTGTAGATAGTAGCGGCCTGTTTTTACGCATTGTCACTTCACTAACAAAAAACGTTTTCTTTCTCTTTCTTCGAAAGCTGCCCTCGCAAATGATTTAGGCATTTTTCACACGTCACTTTTTTCATCTCTGTATACTTTGTGCTATATAATTTTGTTTTTATTTGACATGAAAAACAAATTTTAAACATAAATTGATATTTAAATTAATTGGTGAAATGGGACATACATTATTTCTATTTTTTTTTAGTAAAATTAAAAAAGATTTTTTATTTTTCTCTAGTTTCTATTGCATATTTTATATTTTGTTAGTGCATATCTTGGATTTTTTAAAAAATATTGTTTGCGCATATTTTCGATTTTTTAGTGCATGTACAGTATTTCTATAGCATAAATATTTAGGACATAAATATGGAACTTCAAGGAATTAGTATGGAATAATGGATTAGTAATTCACAAATTAATTAACAATTTTTTAAATCTATATCCTGATCATAAGACCAAGCAACGCCCCATCTGGTGGTATTACCTTGATGAAACTCCGTGGTACAAATATTGTCAATATTTTTTGTTTTCAAAATATTTAAAATATTTGTTAAGCTGCTTTTAAGGCCCAACATCGATGTAAATACCCTAAACAGTTTTTATTTCAGGAAAATTATTGAAATTTGTTTAAAATCAAAAAAAAAAAAAAAATACCTGATTTTATCTTTAAACAATAAACTTTCCTCTATAATCTGTTCAACAAACTTAACCTCTCCTCCCTGACAACTCAATTCTTCCTTGAAGCCGGTAGGACAGTTGTGGGGTGGAGGTCTTTTGCCAGATTTTCGTGTTTTATTGTTGTCATTAGATTGGGAATCAAAAAACGGTCGATTACATAAACAGAAATCATATATAACCGTTTGGCAATTGTTATCTAGATAGTTAAAATATTCTTGGAATATTTGTGTTTTATTCTTTTGGGTGTAAAGTGTTATTAAATGTTTTAATTTATTATCTTCTATATTTTTTAAAGAATATTGCAAATTGGTTGCATTTGATTCTAAAGCCACCATTTGCCAATTATTTTTCTTAGCCGCCAGCAGGCTGTAAATGCAGGACGAGCCACAACCTATGTCAATGCCTTTTGTTTGTTCCTGCGTGGAGCTGGAGTTTAAAATGTCTTCCAGCCATAGTATATAGTTTAGGCGTAATGGCAATGTGGGTACCAAACTGCCGGGCGCGAAATTAACACTTAGTTGAAAATATTCCAAAAGCAAAGTTTGTGTTAAGGTTATCAAAGCCTTTTCGTTTTTATAATCAATACAAACTTTGCCAGTTAATTCCTTTTTGTTGTTTTTGGGTTTTAAACAAAAAGTTAACGGTTGGTTTTTCAATGAAAAAGAAAGTGTATGTTGAAAATTAGTTTGTACTTACCAATTTGCACACTCTACGAAAATCTGGATATTTGATGGCCAACTCTGTGTAGTCCGGAGGTTGCTTGAAAATATTACGGGGGTGCATTTGTTTATTGACTGCTTTATTACACATTTTTTATAAAAAAAACTTTTAATTACTAAAGCTCAAACACTTTTGAAAAAACCCTCTGAAAATTTTTTGCAAACAGATGACAGACAGTGTTGTCAAAGTTGCAAAATTTGGCGCGAATTAATTATTTTTTTTTTATATTAAACTTTTTTTCACAAGGCGAATGTATTTCAATTCTTTTGCAGTTTTTCAAAAAACACATATTCTTGTAAAACCAGTTTCATCAAAATTGCCTTTTTATTTATAATTTGTTATTTACTTTTTCTTCCTATTAATAAATAATTTTGACGATAATTTTTAAAGTACTGTATAGTACTTCCAATAATGGTATGTTTAATTACCATTTTCTAATCTAATAGTAACACTTTTAAAAGACTTTTCACTTAATATTTGCACAAATGAGAGCAAGTTGTATTAATTTGAATATATAAATCACAAATAATTAATATAAATATACTAAATTTAATTTAAAGAAACCCAAGCGAATTGAATAGTATTCTATATGAATTCTTCTTGAAAGAAACTAATATTTTTTATCAGCGCTGTCAACTTGGTACCGTTTTTAGTACTTTTAAAGATTTTAGGCGCGAAAAATTGTTAAGTCTGTGCAAGGCGAATTTAAGTTAATTCGCCTTGAGTCTGTGTTCGTTTTTTTATTTTTAAGTGCAAAAATTTTTTTTGTCTCAAAATTTCGAAAGTGTTGCATTTATTGTTGAAGTTTTTTTTACTGATGAATTTATTAATGTTATTTTTGTCTACATTTTTTCAATGTAAATAAAAATTCAATTTTTTAATTAGAATATTTTGTTCCCGACGTTTCGTCGATTGTTTGTCGACTTTTTCAAGGAATTTTCTATTTAAAAATTATAAAACAATAAAACGAAACCTTGTATTCATAAAAATATTTTTATTTTAATAAAGCCGTACAAAACAAATTTTCTATGAAAATTTTACATAATAAACGTTTGTTAAATTTAATAAACGTTTATGGATACGGTGGTAATAATATAAGATTGTATACTTATTGACCTTGAACAGAAAAGTTCGTTCATTCAGTTTTAAAAATTTGACTACAGTGAAAAACGTTATCCCTACAATGCTTTCAATTAATCCAAATTTTAATGAAAATAACTAGACCTTACAATGAATTTGATTTTTAACAGGAGATATTGATAACTCATATGAATATGTTTCTTGTTTTAGTTACAGATCTGAGAGCGGTTGCGAGTTAAAGTACATTGGCCATTGAACATAGAAAATGTATCCAAAAACTGATTTCAATCAACAAGAAAATTAGTTAAAGAAGGGAAGATTGCCAGCTACACAAGTTCAAAATCTAAATTGTATCGACGATAAAAAAAAAGATGGCAAATTATTCTATGCAATTGCGTGTTATTGAAATTAGTTGTTTAAAACAGGCTGTTAATATTAATCCTTTTGAGGCATTAGCAAATATTGCGTTTAAAATGTTAGCTTTAAGCTGTTTTGCCCAATCTTATGATATTGACTTCCTAATATTGTGTCTCAGAATTATGTGATAAATCGTCAATATTACTTGTCCAGTCGAAGCAACATTGGTATCATGGAATATCTTAAGAATTTACATATCAAAGTTTCAATCCCATTCAAAAAAAACGCGCAATTTTTTAAAATAATTTTTCGCATACGGTTCATTTTTAAATGATCATTTTATTTTCAATAAAGTCTTCTCCTCTTGCCATAAAATTAAAAAAATTTGTTTAAAAAAAATCGCAATTCCTTTCGAATTAAAGATAATTTCAATTCATTATACCGTGTTTGCGTTTTTTATGTACTTATATGTTCAGTTTTTTAAATGAGTTTGAAAAACAAACCAAATTAGAACAATATAACTCTAATTGACCATTAACACTCGGCATATATGGCTTAAAAATAGATTTTTTTTTATTTACGCATTATTGTCTTTTGCAACACTTATTTTTTTAAATATATACCTATGGCAACGTAAATCTATATGAAAACTTATAATTAACAAAGTAGTTAACTTCTTTGTAGATACATATTTTGATGTCACCTTTTCAACAAGCTTTTTTGTGATACCCATATTATCCCATTAAAACATAAGTAAAATCTGATATAAACATATACATACTTTTCAAAATTTCGGCCATGACTCAAAAAATTCATTATATTTTTTTGTTCAAAATAAATAATTTTTCTCCCTTCTTTCTTTTTTAGAACGGGCTTTGGTGAACTAGATTTGTTTCAAACTTTTGTCAATTGTGAAACGATACTGAACGAATCGAAATAATTTTTTCAGTATTGTGAAACTCAAATTAATGCTTTACAACACTGACAAAATAATTCCGATTCGTTCATTATTGACTGAAATAATTAGAAATAAAATTGCTTTTGAATCGAGAAAGTACTCGATCACGACTGCCAGAATTAGGCCCCTGTTTATGGTTTGCTTTTATCAGGGACTAAAAAAAATTACATTTTTTTTAGAAAAAAAGTTAACGAGAATATTCCGTTTGTTTGTATTTGGGAATTTTAACCGTTATTTCTATGTACATATATTTATTTGATTTTGGTTATCGTAACCAATTAAAATAAACAATATGGTAAAAAAATAGTTATTTATACCAAAAAAAATTTCTTACTTTAATTGGTTACGATAACTAAAATTAAATATATTTAATGATAATTGTTTATTAAAACTTTTGACTAAAACTCGCTAATATTAATGGTTAAATACGATTTTTTCATCGAATTTCTTGTAACTGTTACGTCTCTGATAATAAGTTTTCTTTTTTTTAAATGTTGTAATGTACCAAGGCGAATTCATTCAGGTGACCGCATCATGAGATAGAGCTATGCTAGCTATCCCTTTTCTTGAAAAATACTATGTATTTTGTTTTTGTAAAAAGTAAGAGTGAATGTCAAAACTATTTGTTTATAAAATATACACAATTGCTTTAGAAGGTAAATCTTTTTTCCGTATTGTAAAATTATTGTTGCTCCACTTTTTCCTTACGCCTTTTAAAATCCTTGTGCTTATATTATATATAAACTTTTTTGTTTTATACCATTAAAATAAGTTTTTTTTTCAAGAATTAATATTTTTTTTGAATTTTAAATTTTAACAAATTTTTTCATAAAATGTAAACAACGCTTGACATTCAGTATACACACAAGGAAATAAACATTAAACAGATGACTAGAAAATGTCACCTTTATGAATTCGCCTTGTAATGTACTTTTTATTATCTTTCTCTTATTTTTCTATTTATTGGTGTTTTCTTTTCTACAAAAAAGTTGGACATTTTATTTAAAAAAATGCAATTGGGTGTCTGTTTCTTAAAAATGTTGTCGGGATCAAATTTTTTAGAAACAGACACCAAATTGCATTTTTTTTTAAATAAAATGTCACATTTTTTTGTAGAAAAGAAAACACTATATGTGATTCTACTCCGAAAATACGCGATTTTCTTTCTCGTGATTTTGGTTCGTTTTGAAATTTAAAAGTTGACAGAGCTGATTTTATTTGCAGAAGTACTGTAAAAATAAAATTGAACATCAGAGTTGCTAAGTGCTTTTAAAAATGTCATTATTACTGATAGTTTTTACGCTTTACAGCACTGTTTTAACTCATGTGTTTAGAAATTGTCACAACAAATAGTAAATAATTACACTTTTTTATATATTTTTTTTGTATTTAGTAGTGCTACCATACTTTTATCTTAAATAAATAAGACTTTTCAAACAAAACTCAAAAAACCAATCTGTTTTAAATACGATTTAAGTTTGTTATGAAAATTAACTTAATATTGATTTAAATACTATCCTGAAAATTGGGCATAAGAAACTGGTAAATGTTCTTAACGATCCGACCTATGCAAAATGTTTTTTTTTCGTTAAGTCTAGAAAAAACTAAGATATTAAAAAAAAACCCCTGCTTAAGTCATATTTTTATAATATCCTAATATTTAACAGTACATAGCTTAAAAAAATTTTGTTGTGGTCTAAACAAAAAAGTTCTAAAACAATAAGAGTTTTTACGCTGTGGTCATTCTCATAAATACACAGTAGAAATCTAAATTATAATGGGTGGGTCGCAGCAGTAGTATATTTTAATGTTGTTATTTTTAAGATATTGGAATTTATGGCTACCCCTTCCAATAGTATTTAACTGTCCACACCTGAGAAAGACAAAAGCAAAATCAAGTTTTTTTAAATACTATATAAAAAGTTATTTCAACACAATTATCTTTAATTTTTAGATCTTTTTTAATTTGTGGGCATATTCTGGAAATCGAAATCAAGATTGATAATGAACAAATTTGGAAACTCTCCGAGTTCAAAATTTATAAAAATACCAAATACTGTTGAGGACCACTTTCCTTTACCTAAACTACTTTTGAAATAAGAAAAAGATAAGTTAATTTTTACAAAAATTTTATTGAAAATATTCATCGTTTTCAATTGCACTTGATTGTTTAACAGACAGAAATTTTTGTTTTGAATTTAATTGAAACTTGTTTTTTACTATTTTCAGATTTTGTAAAATAAAAATAAACCAAATTATGTTTTTTAGATTTTATAGATTAATGGCCAATTTCACCAAGTTCAGGTATAATTAACTATTATTATAAATGTCAAAAACCTATTGTTATAGTAATAGTTAATTATAGCTGAACTTTTTTCAAATTGTCCGTAAATAATTTAAAAATTTTTTGAAATTGGAAAATTAATTTAGGAAGCAAATAGTTTCTCAAATTCTATATGATTTGTGCAATTATGTGTGTGGTGAAAATTGCTTAAAATACGAATATGTTTCGAAAATCGCTGAGTTAATTGGTTTAAGCTAAGTTAGGCTTTTCTCCTTTCTTATATGGCTTAAAGCAATGTAATGATATTCCTGGCCAATAGCTTGTTTGTGGTGTTTTCGTTTTAAGCGCAAATGAAGTAATTTCGTATACTTATGAAATGCCATAAAATGGAAATCATTCCTTTGACGTTACACAATTTAAGTGTATTTCTTAATATAATTGTTGATGAATATTCAATCAAAAGTTTAAAATATTTACCCCAAATTTCACCAAGTTCAGTTAAAACTAACATTTACTTTAACTTCCAGTTAACAATATGTTTTGACAGCTATAACTGATAGTTAATTATAGCTAAACTTGGTGAAATTGGGGACTAATAATTTAAATAAATAGTTATGTTTTCGTCAAAAAAATGTACGGTTTTTTTCTTGATTGTACTGTTTTTGTGAATTCAATGTATCCTGAATTTAAAATCTGGCTACCTTAAGCGCCACTATGAGCAGATGCACAGTGTCTATGTTGATGCCAACGTCAAAAAAGTTGGTAAAAGAAAAAAGTCTAAAAAGTATGAAGAGGATAAAGTTCCTATCCGAATAAAAATATAAAGAAATCAATTGAAACAAATAAAACTCAAATAAAAGAAATTTTAAATACGGAAATAACAGCAACATCTACCCCAGTCAGTACTAACACGAACAGCAGTACAATGACAAATTCGGTCACCATCCTTGAACTTTCCGATTCTGATTCAACTGATGATTGTAAATCAAGTGTTAGTGCAACAAAAAGGAACAAAGTAGAACTAAATTCATTTACAAATTCACCAAT
This sequence comes from Pollenia angustigena, assembly GCA_930367215.1. NCBI lineage: Eukaryota > Metazoa > Arthropoda > Insecta > Diptera > Polleniidae > Pollenia > Pollenia angustigena. The sequence continues at coordinate 185,634,258 of OV884056.1, forward strand.
TCTGGAAATTAAACAAAAAGAAGAAACTAACAAACACCAAATAGTTCCAAATACTAAAATAGAACCCCAACTGCGTACAGCAAAAAATTTAAATCTTGAAAAATCTAATTTAAATGAGGAAAACGAAGATATTCAAATCCCCTGCAATTCGTTTATATATAACATTCAAATATCTTCTTTGGAAGCATGCCATCAAGTAGAGTTTTTCAAATGTGTAGTTGAAACAAAAGCTCAACTGAATATCCCTGTACAAAATTTTCAAAAAGGAGAGACAATTCAAAAGTCTTTACAAGTATGGAAACAAAATTTTCAATTCAATTATAGCTCACAAATAATTGGTGAACACATAGACCGCTTGTCTAATAAACTGCGTCAGGAAATTGTAAAAATATTAGACAATAGAATAATTTATCTTAAACTTGATGTTGCTAGCAACAACCAACGCAATGTGATGTTGGCAAATATACAATTTATAAACGATTTTGAAATCAAAATAATTACATTAAGTGCTCTGGAATTATTTGATGATAACTTAGCCACCTATTTGAAGGAAAAAGTGTTGACCGTTTTGGAAAGATACAAAATAGATATAAGTAGTGTTTTTTCCATAACAAAAGATAACGCAAATAATGGAAAAGAATATCTTCAGCCCAAGGAAAAGCGTGCAGAAAACTGTCAAATAAAACTTGAAAGCCATGAACCCAGCATTCATTCCCAATATGTTGAATATTGCCAACATTTATGTAAACAATTTCCCGGTCATGCTATACATTTTGTTGCATGTGATATTATAAAACTATTGAACGAAAATATCTGTCAAAGTCGAGACTCAGCCAAAAGTTTACAACGCCAACTGTCTCATCTCAATATTAAAGATATCCCTGTGCTTGACAACACCACCAGTTGGATTTCAATATACGATATGATTAAATCGTTAATAAATATTCGAAATATAGCTGAAACTAGCAAATTATTAGTTGAAGTTGATTGGACGTTTTCTGTAAAATTTTTGGAAAGTTTTAAACCAATTGTTGATACAGCCTTAATGTTACAAACTGATAAAAACCTTACAATGGGTGATTTTTATAGAGAATGGTTGTTGTGCGAGTTGGAAATGGAAGAACTATCAGCAAGTAATGAATTGGCTTTATATTTGTTAGAGGCATTACATAAACATAAAAAAGATTTCTTTGAAAATGCATCGTTTTTAGCTGCAATTTATTTGGATCCACGATTTTGTTATATGGGATCGATGTACTTGAATGATACTCAAAAAGATATAGCAATTGTAAGTATATATGTATGCGATGAAAATTGATCGACAATTTAGAGAAAAAGTGTGTCTGTTGTAACATTTTTGTGAGGAAGCTTTCCGCTTTGAACTTGAAATTTAAACACTAAAAAACAATTAAAAATGTTAAATACAAAGAATAATTATCAAGGACTTAAAAGTTATAACTTTTATTCGTTAAAAATTGCGAATAATTATTACGAATAAATTTATATTTTATTTATTAAGAATAATTAATATTTTAACAAATAGAAACTGGGAATTATTGAAGGAATAGAACTATTACAAAAAAGCTCTATAAAATACATAACATAATACATAATATAGAATAAATTCACAGAAAAAATTATTAGTAATTTTTTATCAATTAAAAAAGTTATTTAAAAAGTATTTAAACTTAATTAATGGAATAATTGAATCAATTATTTTTTTTTGTTGAACGAATATTAAAAATATAATTTTGTTTTAATTAACATTTTAGTTGTTTTGAAATTAATTTTAAATTAAAATAATAGGTGCGTTTGAGTACTTTTACAGTAAAATGCAGTAAATGAGTAAACTAAAAAATTTTCTCTCACAAAAAGCTGTTGTCCAAAAAAGTACGCGAACGCAAAATTTGTAAAAATTCGTAAAATAAAGGCAACAGCTGATGGCAAATAATTGAAGTGTTGAAAAATATTGACACTTTTGACTACTTAACTCGTTTTCTAATCGGTACTCGATTAAATACTTTTTATAACACGAACATTTTTGGAAAATACAAACAAACTATTTTATGTAATCTTACATATTTGTTTGTTTTTTATTTTATTTGATTTTACTAATTTGTAGCGGGTTAAATTATTTAAAAGAACGAATAATTTTTTTGCTATTGATTACTTAAGTACCCAAATACTTCACACTTTTACAACTCTAAAAAACTAACATAACGATAAAAATTTCAAAAGTTTGTATTTAGCCAAATAAATGCTTCACAAACAAGTTTAATTAATTAATATTTATTCACTTTTTGTTTTGGTTTAATTTTTATTTCAACTTTTCTTTTATTTAACAATTTTTTCACAATTTGAATGCTTTTTATTTGTTACTTTTGCTTGTTTACCTTTTGAAACATATGTTTTTTTGATTTATTAAATTTTACTGCAAAAATTTCTGCAGTAAAAATTTGTAAATACTCAAACAAGAACTGTCACTTTTCGCTCTCAATTTATGTTCTCATTTACTGCATTTTGTGTACTCGAACGCAATTTCGTAAAATGCAGTAAAGTTTAGTAAAAAATAGTAAAAACTTTTGTGTTCTCGAACGCAACTAATAATCAAATAACAAAAAATTATTTCATTTGAAATAAAATAATTTTAACTTGTGTAATTGTTGTTGCAAATTGTCAAAATCAATCAACACATTGCTTGAAACGGCAAAGTTTTTTGATCATTTTTGTAATTTAAATTAATAATATCATTTATTGAAAAAAAAATCTTCAAAATATAAAATTTTTACAATTTTTAGTAATCAATATAATCATTTTGGTAATAGGTGCAAAATCAACAAATGGGTTGCTTGATTCTACGAATTTGGCATAGAATTGGTGATTAGAGAATATTTTTAATTTTTTCTGTGTTCGAAAAATGTTGAATATAATAATTAATATTTTCAATTTTAACTTTTAAAAGTAGATGATAACTATTATGGGTATCTAATAAAAGTACTTCTCATACATAACTATTACTATTTGATAGATATATTACTAATTATTTTTTATAGCTATGAATAAGAAATAACATAACTGTTATAACTCATTTTAATATGTATGTATATATGCACATGCATAAACTGCAAACATAAAACAATTAATATTAATAAAAATTAATAAAAATCTTTAGTAATAGTTATCTATAAGAGAAATAAATATTTATCGACCATAATAGTTATGGGCTAATGTAAAAAGATATTAATTGGGTGTAATAGTTATGATTAACAAATATTTATTTTTATTATACATACGTAATAATTAAAAGCAATTTTTATGGAATATTTCTTAAAAATGGTAAATTTTTTGGTACCTGAAAGATGAACATAATTATTATTTAGGGTCCTTGATAGCAATATTTTGTTCTTGGCAAATTTTTTTTATTGTTTAATTCTTTTGCTTTTAACATCTTTATAAAATATACGAATGTTTTCAAAGCTCATTTGCAAACAACAAACATTAAAGTATCACTTAACATTATTTGGTATAGCTGACGGTTGAAAAATGTTCAATTTTAGTAAATTTTGGTCGCCGTCAACGAAATGTGTAACTGGCGTTCTCAACGTCTGTAATGTCACATCGGCTTCGAGTGAAATATTATGACATTAATAACGTAACGACGTAATATCTTTTGTAAGTTTTCGACATGAGTTACAGACACACTTTTCTCTCACTTTTCGAGAAACGATGGAATATTTTGTTACATCTTTTCGATGCGAGAAGTTCACTATAGTTACAGAACATGGGTACAGTTTTATATACTTTTCCTGTTACTGTTCGCCAGAAAACTATAATGTCTTTGGGGTTCCACGCCCACTTCTTCAATCCTGCCTTGCTTTTACAGATATGAAATTTGAGTAATAACTAAGTTGTTTTGAATTATTATACTCTTATCGCTTTCCAGATTAAAAGAAATATAAATATTTTGTGCCACGCCTACTTGTTTTATATGTTGTGTATTGATAACTAAGCTATTTTTACTTATTTAAATTGTTTAATATAGGGGTGCCACTAGAAATTTTCGACTTTTCTTTTTTCAAAAAATACGCAGCAGGAAGTGTCCAATTCAATCCAGTCGTTTTTACGTTTTTAGGATTCGAACAAACCATAATACATTTCTATATACATACATACGTTTATGTACATTAGGGTTTGTCAAAAAAAATTTTACTCTCATATCCCCTTCTAATTGTGATAATAGGTTCTTGTCTTAATATTAAACCTGTAAATTGTATTGATTTAGTTGTTTAAAATTTAAGCCCGCTCTTTGATATCAAAGTTTGATATAAATAATAATATACAGCCATGTCACAAAGTACAATTCCGTTCGGAATCGAAGAAAACATATTTTTTTATTGATAGAAAGTGTATTTTGAAAGTTGTTTGGCCTTTCAGATACAGAAAACTCCCATCCCGTTCATGAAAACAAAAATGGTTTCATTCCGAATTTTTTTCGTAATTTTCTGAAGCACCAAAATTCGGAATAAATTCCGTATGAATGAAGAGACAGAATGTTTGTAAAAACAACACATACATATTTTATACTCGTAGTACAAAATTATGTTATTGTATTATAACGACTTAACAATTAAGACAGAAGCAAATTCATTGTGCTATAAACAGCTATATTGAAAAGTATATTTTGTTCTTTCGAAAGCGTGCAAAACTAATAAACAAGCAGTAAACAAAGTTGTCTGTTTCTTATATTTGAAAAGTAGAAGATATAAAGGACGAAATTTTGTCAACTTAAGAAAAGGACATGAGGAATAGATGACAGCCTCAAATAACCAGGAATGATACCAAAGAACTATAATTTGGGATATTGTCAAACTTGTGGCCCAAAACGTAGAATTTCGTTCCTTCCTACAGTTTAAAATACAAGACTCAAAGAGTTATTAAAGTGCAAAAATTTCGTTTTCATCAGCTTATCAGAAAGATTATTTCCTAAAACGTTGCAAAGTTTTTTTTTATCGATATTTGTGCATGCAAATGTAAACAAATCAAACCTTGCCAAGGAAATTGAAGGTACCGAAAGAAGAGCAGGTATTTTTGATTTACCAAAGAGTGGTAAGATAGCTGTGGATTTGTGGAATATATCGATTTCTTACAACGAAATAACAAAAAAGGAAGCTCATGCATCACAGATAACAAAATTCAAGACAAAAGTTTTTAAAAACAGCAGGACATGGAGTAATTCTGAAGGCAGTGTTTCTTCCTATACCTTAAACTTATCTTGCACTTCAAAGGGAAAGACAATAAAAGAAACATTAGCAAAATCATTGATTAGTTTGCCTATGTTGTAAAAACATGTGACCGCTACTTCAGCGGCTGCTAAGGTTTTTTCTATATTGCACGATAGGTATATCTTCCATTTGGTTTGAAATTAAACCCAATCAAACTCGCAAAGATGAATCCCAAAATTTCTAGAAATTGGTAAAAAGCTCCCTTCCAGCAGAGTTAAAACTAATAATAGGTCCCCTAATACAACGTAATGCCTATCTTGCTCATCCAAAAAAGTTGCTTCTCTCGATTATGTTGGATTTTGCCCTATGTGCTGGCACAGAGTCCTGTTGAAATGTCAAGAGTTTGGTTTTAATTAAGGAATTGTTTAACGGCTTTACAACTTTTCAAAATTTCGATTGGTAAATAGCCCCAGAGGTTTTCACAGCTTTTTCGCAAAAATGGAATTTTGTAACCCAATCATATTCGACTCCCCACCATACCATCATTAAAGCGGGATAGTGTCCCATTTGAACTCTTGGAACGACATCTGCCGCTTGTTGAGATGATTTGAAATTTGAAACCTCTAAAGCGTGCCCATATCCGAACAGTGGATAAATTCCATATGGATGTACTGAGTACTGCTATAGAAGAATGATCTGTTGGACTTTGGTCATGCTAGAAGGCAAATAGTGGCTATTTAGAATGATATGTTTCAATGCATCTTTAAATATGTCACAAATAAAATACAACTGGTGGTTAAAAAAAAACTTTTTATAATGATTTCATCGCATAAAGTTCTGGGTAATTAGATTTTTAATAACAAACTCCTCTATAAGTGTATTTCTAAAATGATTGTTTTCAAAAAATGTTTTAACCTCATAAGACCCGAGCATTAACCCATTGAATTTTTACATTTCTTATATATTGTTTACATCTTTTGGGGAGCAAACAAGACAACTGTATATTTTTTTTTTTTAAATTTTATTTGAATTCTTAGAAATTAAGGGTACACATATGTGTACCTCAGGTCTTAAGATATGAAAAATTTCAACGTAAATTCTTAATTTCTTAAGTTCTGAACAGAACCGATTAAGTAAAGGGCTTATTAACTATTTGTTTTATCTTATGAGGTGTAATTTTAATTCCGGTTTTTATTATTTTTTTAATTTTTTTATTTAAACTGATAGAAAAAGAGGTGCACATATGTGTACTTCAGGTCTTAGCGATTAGTTATTGAGGAAAAATATCCCAACAGTATGGTTTTTTCAAACTGTTAAATTCAAATGTAAAAATAATGGCTAAAACTTCTAAACCCTGCCATCTTTTGGTATTGTTTTGAAGCGCAGTATCTTAAAGCAAGTAATAAAACTGTTTCTATCGATCACACGATGTCGCTAGTCCTAAAAACTTGTAATTAGTTAAGGTGCACATATGTGTACCCACGATCTGAAGAGGTTAAAACAAATGTTGTGTTGAGGAGCTCAAAACTGAACAAATTTGTTTTTTTTTTTTTAAATTTCAAGGGGAAAAATTGTTTTCCCTAAATGTGAAAATATAGACAGAAATAACATGTTAACATAAAATTTGCATTTTAGATTTACTAATTAAGGTATTCACATAACATTACAACAACAACATGGACAATTATTTCGCACAAATGTTGTTATTTTTTTGCAATTTAATTTTTTCGCAAGAGTGCAAATTTTTGACGTGAATACCCTTAATGCGTTATAGAAATTAAAAACATAACGCTCATTTGCCGCATCCAAATTTTGACTCAATATCATTAGTGATATAAAGTTAATCAGGTAAATTCACTTTACAACTTTCACGCTTGCGAAAAAGCAAAGTGCAAAAACATAGTAAGAACCACATAGACAATTATTTATGTACAACTAATTGTCTATGTGGTTGTTGTTATGTTTTTGCACTTTTGCTTTTCCACAAAGTGCAACTTGTAATTTTAAAACTTGTAAAGTTGTTTGTTGTAAAACTAATTTTGAGTTATGACGATGTTGCGGCAAATAAGCTATGATATGTATGTATTCGTAAATTGTTATATTTCGTTGATTGTTTAAAAATCTTTTTTTATTACACAGTCTCAACTACTGCAAATATTCAATAAAATGAAAGCAATGCAATCAAATAACAACTCTGCTTCAATAACAAAATCCACTGATATCAACCTCAATGATCGCTACATAAAGCTGGAAGAACATATGACCGAAAGACATAAAACCATAAAATCAAATTATGGAACAACTTCTTTAAACAGCATAGATTGCGAATATGTGAAAGAAGCTCTAAAACATTTACAATTTGAGGAAAGACTTTCTTTCAATACCAACATATTGGATTATTGGAAGATGGCCAAATATAAAAGTCCCATACTGGCAAAAATCGCTGAAATTGCATTAGCCGCACCTGCTACACAAGCCACAATCAATAGAGTCTTAATTGCGTGGCCAATAATTTTGAAAAATAATACAAATAACGGGAGCTCTGAAAATATGGAAAAGTTATTATTGCTGAATTTGAATCAAGATTTAGTCGATAAAATAAGTTTAGCATAATAAAAGTAATAAATAGGAAAAAATGAGCTATTAATGACATAGACATTTTATACAATATCCCAGCAAAAAAAGACATGCAAAAGAAGTAGTAAATTCATGGGTTCCGCGGATAATGCACTGGTTCTTTTTAGGTGAAACATGCATGATTTTAACATTAGCGTGTCGTTGGCGAGCATGGGTTCACATTTAGGTAAACGGCTCGTCATTGCTTAGAACCAATGAAAGTTCAGTGATTAGATTTGGGTTTTCATTGATCTTGAATATTAAATGAAATTAGTGCAAATGAAAACCAATGAAAGTTCAATGATTATAATACGAATTTTCATTGGTGCTCAATATTCATTTTAATATACATTATTGAATCCATTATGAATTAATTAAAAATAAACATGAAAATACTAATAAAATAAAGAATTTGGCATTATTTGGATTTTTTTTATTAAATAACTGCATAAAGCTATGTGCTTAAAGCTATTTAAAGAACATATTAGGGTACATATTTAAGTGTATAGGCATATAAAGCTATTTAAAGAACATATTAAGGTACATATTTAAGTGGATATGAATATCGTTACTTTAATATAGAAAAGCCCTAACTGCGTTTAAGTGAAATATGGTTATTAATAAAATTTATTTATAAAATTAATAAGCAAAATGATGTTCTGCGATTCATAGAGCTGTACAGAAGCCATGAAATTTTATGAATCTTTCATCATACAGGCGAAATGATTTGAAAATAAAATCCTACGAGTCTATTGCTTCTGAAACAAAAATGCCAGTGGAAGAAGTAAAAAAAAAATAAAGTCCCTTCGAACAGCCTACAGTGCAGAAAAATCAAAAGTGGATAATAGCAAAACATTTTGAGTTGTTTTCTAGGCGACGACATCTTGAAAAAGTAAATTGCTTTCAACTTGCGCGCAGCCTACGTCACAGCTGCCAATTTTTGCATATTTTGACAAACAGTATATGTAAAAGACTATCAAGAAAAGCTTGATCGTGTGGCTGCAATGTAAAGTGGCTTACAAACAGAAAATGCGTATTTTGGTATTGTTGTTAATATTAAAATATATAAATCGGCTAAGGCAAAACAGTTAAGAACACTTTCCTCCTCTGTATGTCAACCGATTTGAACAAAATATACACCATTTAAGAGGTATTTACTCAAAGAAGTGCACAATGTATATTTTATTAAAATCTGTTCAATAATTTCAGAGTTATAAGCGTTTAAAATTGTTACTAACACAAATGCAAAATAAATAAATAAAAACCCAATAAGCATTTTGGCTGGAATTCAAGTGGAATTACATTTGAAATCCAGTCACAATTTCCAATTTCCAGTGTTGAATTACAGTTGAAACACAGTTGAATTCAATAGCGAATCCAGCAAAATTAACCATTGAATTACAGTCGAACAAAACAGTACCTTAACAGTGTAATTCCAGCCTTGAATAACAGTGTGATTCAAGTTGAACCGAACCTGTTTTTACACTTGAATTCAAGCATGGAATTGCAGTGGAATTCAAGTTGATTCGAACCTGTTTTTACCGTTGAATTCAAGCATGGATTTTCGGTATTATTCAAGCAATTTTACAACAGTATTTAAATAGTGTTATAAGCAGGGTAAGAAAAAATTCGACTCGCGAGCACAATTCGAGTCAACTCGCTCGTTTTAAAATTTGTGCTCGCGAGTTTTATTTTTAAACTCGAGAGCACAAATTTTTTTCGACTCGTAAGATTTTTGTGCTCGACTCGTAAGCATAAATTTAATTATAAAATTATCATCATCACCCCCGCCAATGATTTTGCAGCAACTCTGTACCATATATAACATATGCTTAAAACAAATTTGTTGTTGTTTTTTAACAACCTTCAAACAGACTGGAAAGAGGATGCATTTCAAATGTTATTCAAGCTTGGATTCACACTGGAATTCCAACATTGGAATTCACAAAAAATTTGTGCTTATTGGGAATTTATTTTCAATTATCAAATAATAAAAAGTTAGGGTGATCGATTATTCGACATTTTTCAGTAACCGGTTTTCGAATATTTCGACTATACATATAAATCAGACCAGGCAAAACTGTTAAGAACACTTTCTTCCTTTGTTTGTCAACCGAAGCTCTGTGGGGAGAAAAAGAGGGGATATATGGGAAACTAAATTTCTTTTTTTTTACTTTTCTGTGCTTCATGTGATAATTTTTAAATTTTCTATAATATAGAACTTAGAAACATAATATTATAGCTGTAAAATCCTGAGTGAGTGATAACCTATAAGATAAAAAATGCTGGTATTTTTTGTTTTTCATCTGGAACTTTTTGAATTTTCGTAAATATTCGACATATAAAGATAAAATTGTACATTAAACTGGGTGAACAAGAACATATAAGGGGAGCTTTTTGGTACTTTTTTGTTCTACATCTGGTAATTTGATTAATTTTCGTTAGTATTAGACATACATAGAAACATAAAATTAAACGTGCAACGTCCTGAGTGGATGACAATATATAAAGGAGACTTTTTGATACTTTTTTGTTTTTCAATTGGTATTTTTTATACTGAACTAACAAAATTAAATTACTCACGTAGAAGATTAAATATGAACCAGAGGTTGGTCCCCCGCCAAATCGATCCACTTTGAAGGAAAAAATAAATGCTCGAAACAAATAAATTCATATATAATTAGATGAATTATGTGTTCTTCATACATATTTACAAAAAAAAAAAATCATGGTCGAATTTTGACCATAAGGCGAACACTAGTTAAAATTAAATGTACAAATTTTATACGAGTTAATCTAACTTAATTATTTATTTTATTGTAAAAATTATTCGTCACTTTTAAGTCCTTTAAGATTACCAAATTATAGTAAAATATTGCAATTCCCACATAAGAGTAGTATTGCATGCAATTTTCATGCGTTCACGTATCGAAAATATATTCCAATTTTGGAAGTCATTGAAAATGCATTCAAGTAAATAGGTACTAAAGAATTCATGAAAATAGGGTACGTTCGTAAATGCATCACTGCGCTGCATCAGAAAAGCAAACTTTTTTTAATGGCGATAAAAGAATAATAGTAACTTATATTATTGTGTGACTATTATTTTTGTGGAGTATTTCACAATTTTTCGGTCCACATTTACTTCACTGATAAACATATTACCCCTTGAAATCACTGATGCAGAGCAGTGATGCATTTACGAACGGACCCATCGCCCTTCTTCTTGAACAACTTCAAAAATTTTTTGCTGGGATATGTTTGTTAGAAGTCATATAAAGGGAATACAAAAAAATTTGTTAAAAAAAAAAAAAAAAAAAAAAAAAAATCTATTGTAATTTGCATTATTAGAATTTAAAAAGTAACAGTTAATAAATATCAAGTTTTGTAAAAAACAACTGTAAATATGAACTTACAAATTAGAATTTCATACAGCATACAACGAGCTGAAAATCGTTAAACAGGCTGCCGTATTTCTTTCATTTTCGTCAAGCCGATCGCAGCAGAAAATAGAAAAAACCTAGAAGTATAGTAATTTATGGGCAAGTAATTTGGTCAAAATTGACTATTAACTTTACAAATTGTGTTCATTTCTGTGCCAAGCACCACTAAAAAACAAATGCGTTGAAAAAGCATCACAAGTAAAAACAATGCACAATATCGTTGTGCAGTGAATACCATGCAAAAATGAGCTCAAGGTTTTGTCTACACAAAAGAAGTTGAGTTTTTAATGCTATTCTTCTTTTTTTTTTTAGTTTAAAACTAAATTCTTTATAAGTTTAACGGCCAATTTCACGAAGTTTAGCTATATGTTATTAACTACCATTAACTATTTAAATATATTGGATTCTGTTCCTATTTGGTTAACTGCCCGTTAAAAAAAAAATAAAAATTTTGTAACAGTAACAATTTGCTTAATTCAAAAAATTTATTCTCAAGATTTTTGGAACTAGCGAATTTCTCGAAAACGCTTCTTAAGTAAACTAAATAAATGCCAAACCATTTCCTATAAGAATCACTTTTCTACTATTTTTTTTTTTGTTTTATTCGAAACAATAAATTAAAAAACACAAAAATTTTTTCTTGGTATGTCCGCTTCACGAATAATGCCTCATAGGTTTAAGATAATCATTAACAATTTTAAAAATCTAATTTTGTTAAAAATTGAGTGAATTGAACTAAAACAGAGTTGAATCCTAAAAACGTCGTTGATTTTTAGGACAAATTTCTTTACACTTAAAACAAGGGATGTGAAAATGGCTATTATAATTTTGTACCGACTATTAAAAAAAATTGTATTTTTTAGGCCATGACGGTACCATTTTTTAATATTTATTAAAAAAAACAAGCTTAACAAAAATGGTTATAAAAATTAGGAAGTGCACAAAAAATATAACATAAAAATAATGAATATTACATACCTAAAGGTTATTTATAAAATTCCCGAAATTGCAACACACACGGCTTCAATTGCTTACTTGCCCTGCGTTATAGAAAATTTGTATGTTAATTTAAAGAAGCTACTTTGTGTTTTGAGGTATTTATAAATTTTTGAAATAAGCATTGCTTGATATGGAACAGACTCAAAGTATAAACTTACAATTTCATGCTTTCTTCTCCTATTTTGTTCGAAGCGGAGATGGAGGAATGGACTTAAAGCGAAGATTTAATAGCAAAATATAGAACGCACATTTCCAAAAAGTAGTTAGCATTCCTAAAAAGATTTTTTACGACTTCTAAATTAGATTTTCGATAGTAAAGTACAATTTTCCTAAAAGCAAACATAACTCATACATATTTTTTATGGTTTTCTTAAAACAAAAAAAAAAAAATATGACATTTAACTTAAAAAATGCGATTTGGTCAGAATGTACTAATAAAGTGCCCTCACAAGCGCAGCTGTTTGCAATGATTTTCTTCGTGTGTGACGTTTGTCGTAATTTTTTTTGTTTATTTACTTTTTCCCTAAACTAAAAGGAAATTGGCGGAAACTCCCAAACATTTGGTAACAGCGGTATAATAGCAAAGTCTAATTAATATTTATTAAAAATAGTAAGAGCTTTAAAGAATCAGAAAACTTATAGCGAACATGGCTACAATTCGCGAACGATTGCAAAATTTAAAACAGACCCTAAAATTTATTTGAAATCGCTAAATCGGTTAAAAAAAGAAAATATCGGAAAATAAAATGAAAAGCATTAAAAAACAAGTAAGAAAGTATAGTCGGTCAAGCCCGACCATATGATACCCTACACCATAGTATTTAAAAACACATCATGCTTATGTGTCCATATAAATATAGATTTATCTATGCTTAAAAACTTCATAAAAATCGGTTTGAAAGTTTGTGAGAGGCAGAAATTGCCCCCTACCTCCCCTTGTGGTCCTATTTTTGAAAAACTGTATAGCTAATGTGTCCATATAGATATGGATCTATCCAAGGTCTATCCAATTGGATAGGCCTTGGATCTATCTATGTTTTAAATTTCATTAAAATCGGTTTGAGAGGCAGAAATTGCCCCTATCTCCCCTCGTGGTCCTATTTTTAAAAAATGCATACATTTTGTGTCCATATAGATATGGTTCTATCTATGTTTTAAATTTCATTAAATTTCTCCACTATTGTGGTGTGGGTATAATTAGCTATAGCTGTTAAATTGTGAGTGTGTTAGTAAGTCCCAATTTACACTATAAAAACCAAGGCGTCCAGATAGTTAATATAGGCGTCCAGATAGTTGATACTTTTAAAAAAATGTCGAACGTGAACGCTGCGGTGCAAGTTGCAGCTAAACGTGTTTTATATAAACTAATGTTGGATTTCCGCATACACAGTAAAATTTTAACGGAATGACAAACTAATATTTACCCTTTTACTTTGGTGAAGGGTATAACAAGATGCCATACCGGTGAGACGAAAATCATACCAGTACTGAAATTCTGTAACTTTTTAACGACAAAAAATTGTCGTTAAGTAGTCAAAATTCGTTAGCTAACGAAAGTTGTCGTTAAGAGCTATTCTGTAATGAAATTTTAACAATTTTTATCGGCAAAAAATGTCGGTAGCTAACGACACAAAAAAAGTTCTTGTTTAATAATAACGATAATAAATGTACTGTTACCAGATTAAAAATATAGAGTAAAGTAGCCAATTTTTAACACAAAAAAAGTAAGAAAGTATAGTCGATCAAGTCCGACTCTACATTGCAGTATTTGGGCGATCATGTTTCCGCCAAAATCGTGAGGTTATTATTCACATAATACATTTTTGTGCCAAATATTATCTAAGTTTCTACTATTATTAGTGTATTCGTATGGGAGCTGTGGTCAAATATGGACCGATTCTAAAAAAATTTGTTCTGGTGATTAATGTAGGTTGCGACAAAATATTTTTGGATCTTATTCAACTCAAATGTCTATAAAACAAGATGTCTATTAATAGGCACAAAACCCTATTCCGGAAAGAAGTTTTCATGTGGGCTATAAAAATTAAATAACTGCTTCTCACCATTATAAAAATGCTTCGACCTTGTGACAATAAACGCTTATGTGCCAAATTTTATAAAATTATTTTTAAAACTGCGACCTGTAATTTGCACACAAGATTATCTTGGACAGACAACCAGCCATCCTGATAGAAGGACGGGCTTCGTTAAATGGATTCTGACATTGATTCTGAGTCAATCGGTATACTAAAAGGCAGGCCCAGAACCTATTTTTAAATGTGTTACACACATTCGTACAAACACATAATACCCTTTTCACATACAGTAGTGCTGGTATGAAAAGTAAGAGCAGAATGTTGTGCTAGAGTGGCTCAGTCATCTGGAAATTTTTCCCTATGTATAAAAGAATTTAAAACCAACATATTTGTTTAGAAATATAATCAATATTTACACGTTTTCATTCATGTTTTGTTAAAATAAATGCAATAAAACAAATTTATTTTTTATTTTTTATTAATTTTAAAAAATGTTCACTTTGACGTTCTTATATTTTTACCGATATTTGTCGTCAATATTTCTAAACAAAAATATTTGTTTATTTAAAATACAGAATAACAAATTCGTTAAAGTAACCGAGATTTCTCGTTAATTAACGATATCGGTAGTTAAATTCAAAAAGTTACAGAATTGAGGTACAGGGGTCTAATCACCGCATACGATATCGAGCAAAATTGATCGAAATTACTTATTTTGGTATCATGAAACTCGATATCGAATGAAATGTATTGAATTTGAAATAATAGCATTCGTTATCGAGTAACTCGACATTACATTTATCGAGTTTTTATTCGATACGTCAGTGTCTATCGTATGCAAAAACATTCGATAGTTTATTCGATACGATAGTATCGAATGCGGTGATTAGACCCCAGTGCGAAGACACAACTTTATGCTGTCGATGAACTGTCTTTTTGTGGCCTCTTGGTGACAATTTACCCCCTCGTAGGACATCCCCATGTTAAAGTGGATAGTCATATGGCTAGCATTCGGACTGGTTGTGTCATAAAGGGGCTAGTATTATAACCAGCTCGGAGACAGCCACATGAACTACAGGGCAATTTCTTTGGAATATATTTTTGTTATTTATACATTATCAAAAATATTGCTTACAAGTGCTTGATATGTTTACACATCTTAAAACTACATTGCTAATTTAACTCGAATTTAACATTTTATACACTGTTGAGCTCAGCTGCGCGCTTATCAATATTAAATAGAAACTAACACAACTAATAGTTCAGAGTTCGCTGTGTTTAAATATAGTCTTCTCAATGTTTTCTTGTATTTTTTCCACTTTACGCGATTGCTTTTTTATAGTATCTTCCATATCTTCAAAGCGATTTGTTTTGTCTTTATGCTTTTCATTTTTATATTTCTCCTTTTGTAAAGCGTGCTCAGCATGCAAGTGACGAAGTTTTAGAAGACGAGATTCAAAGTGATGAAGTTCACTATTAATGGAAGACAATTCTTTATCAGTAAAATTACTGGCTTGAGCCACACGCCATAAACCCTGCACCTTGGGTTCTATGAAATCTTGACTATGAGGACCAGCTGAGACTAAACGCTCCAAACGTTCATAATGATCTTTAAGACCACGATGATGTTCGCGTACTTCATTAATGTGATTTTCATATTTCTTAGCAGTTCCAGTAGGCGTTTCAATCTCATTATCATTAGGATCGCTGGAGATCATGTTAAAATTTTCCATTTCATCTTCATTAATAGCATCTATTTTAAACATTCCAACAATTAGATGTTTGAAAAAATTATCTATATATGCAGTAAAACTTACTTTCGTGTTTATTAACATCAACTTGGGATCCTATATTTTCTAATAAACTGTAGTAAACATCAACTTTATCCTGGTGATGTTCAAATTCTTGTTTTAAAGAGTTCAACTCTTCGGCTGTAAACCCTGAAACTTCAGCTTTTTCCCATAACTTATTTAATTTCTTATCTTTGAACAGACTCTTATTAATGTGGCGTTCCTCAGGATCATGAAACTTTTTATAAGGTTTAACTTTGTCCTTGTCTTCGGTGTCTTCAAAATGTTCCAAAAGATCATAGGAACTCATAATGCCTATCAACTTACGTCTTAGTTCATTTTCCTTAAGACCATCCTTATCTTTGTGTTGAGAATTCAACTGTTTCCAAGCTATCTCTTCTTTATCTTGTATTTTAAGTTCCATATACAAAGATTTCAATTTGGGTTCGGTCAAACGCTAAAATTATAGAAATTTTGTTCAAATTTATGGTTTTTGTTTTACAAATTATATGTACTTACATTTTGTGCCTTAGCCCATACTAAATTTAATTTAGCCATACGAAATGGCCTTTGCAGCTTGCGGAAATCGGGATCGTACGTCTCAGATTTCACTTGTTCGAAATGCGGGTCATTTGCTTCCTGGGAATATTTTTTACCTTTTTTGTCCGCAAAAGTGGTAGAACAAAGGAATAAAATTGCAATTATACACAAATTAAATTTAAACATCTTCCTAACTATATCGTTTTCTATTTAATGCATTAAGATTTATTTTAATTTTAATCCGGTTGTAGGAGACAATAAAAAAGTTCTAGTTAATACCGCCGAAATGTTAATTACACGTAGTTGTCAGTGTTGCCTGACAACTCTTGGCTCATAACAGCAATTTTAATCTTGTATTCCGCAATTTCAGAATTGAAATCCCCAATAATCAAATATTTTTAATTGATTTTTTAAACTAAAACATGAATTATAAACTGTAATTTGTCGAGGTCTAATTTTTAAAATTAATCTGCTGTTTCTAAATAGCTGTCAACTGAGTGCTTTTCATTAAAATTTGACTACACAATCACTTTCCTGTGATTTGGAAACAGCACATAAATTGTTGTTATAAAAAACCAGCTGTTAAAACGTGGGGTCTTACCATTATGGACTTTAATATATAGTCAGATTAATTTTCTTTTAACGTTATAATGATTCTATTTGCTCCAAAGTATTCAAGTCGGGTCTTATGTTCTTCAAATTTTAATTTGGCAAAAAAAATTTAGGGTTTTTACATCTTTTCGCCCTTTCTCGTTTTTATTTTTTATTTTATTATTGTTTGAATTCGAATTACATTATGAACTGAAACGGGTATTTACAAAAAAGGAGACAAGAGTTTTCTTATACACCTCTTCAGAGACCTGCGCCTTGACGGCTTAAGCCGGCTGAGCCGCGCCGCCGATTATTTTTAACAGCCGCCGCCGCCGAAAATTTATCGACTAAAGTCGGCTTAAAATCAGCCGCCGGTCACAGTCATTTAATCATATATTCCCTACAAGAAATGCATAACCAAAACTAGAAAAAATTTTTTTCTATTCTTTTTATCTTCTTCTATATATATATTATTTATTATTATATATATAAAAGAAAGTGGCGTTACCCAGTAAAAAATTTTAAGGTTTTCGGAAGCAAGAAAAGTACAAGAGCGCTGATATATGCGCTGGCTATTACATACTACTTAGAAGCAACAGGGAAGCGAAAACCATTGAAGTCAATTTTTAATATAAGTAAATGAAAATTATTTAATAGCTTCGCATAATCCCTTATAAGTAAGCAGGTTGTAAGGGAGTAGTTGAAATGATTATTTAAAAGAAAAAAATTACGACCAAAGTTCAAAGTGCTTCTGATAATCCCTTACATGGAAGCACGTTGTATTGCAATGATTTCAAAATGTGTTTACGATTATTCCCGACATGTAATCGAAAACAACAGATGCTTAAAATTACTTCTTTTTTATTACGCAATCAGTCGGCAAATTGTTTTTGAGCAGAGAGGACGCAAGCAAATTTTTGTGTGGTCAATTACAAGATTTGTTGTTGTTTTCTTTTTAATTTGCGTACAGTTTCGTTCTATTTTAAAAATTACATATTAACTGTGTTGTGTGTTTCAAAGGTATGAAAGCTGCGGTTATTGGAAGCTCTTCCTTCACGGAATAATGTAAGCCATGAAAAACGCAGTGATTTTACAAAAAAGTAGTGCTTCCAAGTGGGAATTCGCCATATAAAAATCATGCCTCTTGTAAGCAGGTTTGTAAGGGGGAATTGTGCTTCTCTCCCTTACAAACCTGCTTACCAGTAAGCACCATTTTTTACTGGGTAGTTACTACGTTTATAACTAAAGAACGGCTGGACCGATTTCGATGATTCGTATCAATTCGGAATGGTCTCTGACCAAGTAAGAAGAATTCTCAGTATGAATTAAACGATGCTATGATCTTTAGCAAAGTTGTTGAGCATGAGCCGGCGAAGGTTTATAAGTTGATATGACCAATTTAAGACAGCTGGCGCCACTGAAAATGACTCGAAATGAGTTAAATCATAAACTGTGCATTTGATCATGATATGATCTTTCCCTGCTAGCATTTGGAAGATTGTTTTTTAAAAAATCAGAGTTATGAGTCTTTTTCGAGTACTTTTGGTGATGAAAAACTTATTAATCAGCTACACGCTTAAAAACAGACTCGAAAATGACTCACGCTTATGATTCGAAAGTGTTTGATTTAAAATGCAATATCAAATCGTATTGAAACCATAAATGGATCATCTTGGCGCTTAAAATATGAGTATTTCATCCGTTATTCATAATCAAATTTTGCGCAGCTAGAAGGTTGTAAACTGTTTGATCACAAATTGATTATGCATGCGTTCGATAAGTGATTACTTTTTTTGTTATTTATGATCATATTTTGCGCAGATGGATAATTAAAAAGTGTTTGTTATTTTTTTGTATGGCAATCTCCAACGAATCATCCAGGTGCTTAAAATGTGAGTTTATAATCAAATTTTACGCAGCTAGAAGATTGAAAACTGCTTGGATATTTAAAAAGTACTTGTTAAGTTTTTACAGGAATTTTTTTGTTTTTTTGTATAGTAAATGTCTAAAAATTAAATTTTTCTTCATTCATAAAATTACCAAGAAGAGGAAAAGCTGCAACAATTTGTAAGTATATAAAATTTAAAAAAACAAGCAAACAATTAGACTAGCTCAATAGTCATACTAATTTCTTATTAAAAATTTTTACATTTTCAGAAAGAATATATTTCAAAAACCGGTGGTGTAGAACCGGCCGAATGTTTGCATAGTTGGAAAAGGACCAGCACTAAGCCTAGCGCCGATCAGTGTTTCCTTATAACAACAATTAAAAGTAGGTATATAATTACATACATATGTTATTAAAAATAAATTACAAATAGTTTTCGTTTTAGATATTTGTCATCTTTAATTTAAGAGCAAAGAAACGAATGGCATTCTACACAAGCATTTTGTTCATGCTAAAGATAGGGTGGCAAAAAGAAAAAAAAAACAAATTAAATTTTTCACTTTTATTAGTATATGTATAATTATATTTGTATTATTATTAATACTATAACTATTACTATTATTATTTTTATTATTATTATTATTATTATTATTATTATTATTATTATTATTATGTATTATTATTAGCATTATTAGAATTTTTTTTTGTTGGATTAATTTATTGTTTTTAATAAATTTAAATGTACATATAAAAAATTTATTTACTGCCTGTTTTTCGAACGCGAGTGCAAAAGTGACTCGTTTAATTAACATTTAACATTTCAAAATTTTTGTTTGTTTTAAATGTTAATTAAACGAGTCACTTTTGTAAGAAAAAAAGAACTGAAAGATGTCAAATACGATTACCAATACCACTCATAAATGACTCGAAAAACGATTGCAATCTTTGTAGAAATTACTCTTAAATTAATAGAAATAGACTAATAAATGACTCGTATATGAAGCGAAATAAGACTGAAAAATTACTCGAAAAACGATCGCAAAAAACATAGAAAAGGCTCTTTAATGAATAGAAAAAAACTGATAAATTTTTTTAACAAGACTCCTTAATAACAAAAAAACTACTGATTAATGACTCATAGGCGATTAGAAATATGTCTTATATATGAATCAAAAAAGACGCAGAAAAGAAGTTAAAAAAGACTGATAAATGACTAGAAAATGATCAGAAAATAATCTAAAATGACTCTAAACTAATTAAAAAAACTTATCATAAATGACTCATCAAGAAGAGTCGCGGCTAGGGTACCATTTTCTACCGACAAAAGTATCATTTATGATCAGAAAATGAGCGCATATTCTGATTTTTTAATCGCGTTGAAGAGTCAAAAAAGACTCGATTATGATTAAAAATTTTACAAAATGCTAGCTGGGTTAGCACAGCTGTTGAGCATTACCATACAAAGGTTTCTAGGTTTGTATGACCAACTTCCGGTAGGCGGCACCATTGAAAATTACTCAAAATAAATTATATCATTTGATCATGCTATGGTCTTTAGTAAAGTTGTTGCGCATGAGCCGGCAAAGGTTTCTATGTTGGTATGAACAATTTCCGACAAGAAGTGCCATTGAAAATTATTCCAGAAAAAACCAATTATAAAGAAAATTCATTTTCTCATACATTTTGTATGGAGTGCTAAAAGGAAAGTTTAAAGGAGAGGAAGTTCTCATTCCGAGAATTCCAATGATCCTAACCAATATGCCATTTAAACGAATCCAATATCCAATTCGTCTCGCATTCGCCATGGCAATCATCAAATCCCAAGGCCAATCATTGAGTGTTTGTGGCCTAAATTTGGAGAACGACTGTTTTTCACACGGTCAACTCTATGTCGCATGTTCCCGTGTCGGAAAGCCATCCGCTTTGTTCATTTTCGCACCTGACAACAAAACGAAAAATATTGTTTATCACAAAGTGCTTCCTTCCTTCAATGACTTATAATTCACATTTTCACTTTTGTGTTTTTTTTTTTTTTTTTGTAAATAAAGATAAATTATCTTCACCGAATATTTCCTGTACCTGATTCTGTATCTGTATTTTAAATATACACAAAAACAATACTTTTCTAGGCAAAACAACGTTTGCCGGGTCAGCTAGTTTTTAATAAAAACAGTTTTTTTTAATAAATAAAAATGTTTATGATTAAGATATAGTCCTTGTATATTTTCAAAGGTTTTGCGGTAAAAATTTAAAATCTCATTTAGGAATAGATAATGGTCCACAAGCATTAAAATAAGTATACATGCAAATTAATTTTATTATTCAAACTAAAATATGAAAGTTGGTAAAAAAAATTATTTTTAAATTGGCCTAAGTTTAAGTCGGCTTAAGCCGGCTTTGAGCCGCCGCCGGCAATATTTTTGCAAGCCGCCGCCGCCGACAAAACTTGACGGCGCAGGTATCTGCACCTCTTCTTGTTCTTTCAATTGTTTTAGCTTAATGTTATTTACTATATCTCTTGATAAAAGCAAATCCGTTTTGATATAATTAGCTCTGTTTCTTTAGTCTACTTTGGGATCCCTCGGGATCCCAATTTGCACGAAAAGCGTTCCCGTACTTTTAATTTGTGTAAATTAGAGTGGATTTGAGAGAATAAAATTCTTCTTCTTCTTGCACGAAACAGCCCAGAATTTTTCTTCGTGCAAATTGTGTAAATTGTCAAACAGCTGTAAAACATAAACAAAACAACGAAATGCATAGGAAAAAAATCATGAACCAAATTTTGGAAAAATTGTTGTGGAGTGAAATAATGTACTTAAATATAAAGTTTTATGTTGAAATATTAGGAAAACATAATGTTAGTTATTGTAAAAGTGTTTGTTTGGTTTAATTTTTAGTAAAATTAGTTTATTTCTGCAGACAATATACAATTTTTCAAAAGTGGCATCAACTTTTATTGTTTTGTAAAAACTATCAAAACAATGACTTTTTATTTCGTGCTTAAAAATGACTTTACCAAAAAGTCCTTTTTCAATTTTGTTCAAACTAAAAAGGTGAACTCTTGTAATAAATTTTATTATTTACAATAACATCTGGCAACGACTTAAATGGGATGGGAAATTTTCTCACTGTAAATAAAACAGTCGGTCGATTTTGTTGCCTATGGTGTGGTTTGTTTTTTCAAGTATTCTTTAAACTATAAAAAAATAAATATAATTAAATTGTGTTAAATTTAAGCAAAATATAAACATAAGTTCTTTACACTTGAGATTTTAATTATATGTAAAAATGGCTACGTTACCGCCACGTAAAAATCCAACACCAACTCGTATATCCAAACAACATTTAACGCCTCTACAAACTCTACTTCAAATGGGCTTCCAAAAACACAGAGCGTAAGTTTTTCTTATTGAGGAAATTAAATTTGAAAAAATAGGAAAAATGTAAAAAATATTTAATAAAAAATAATTGGGTTTGTTATTGATTTTCTTCGATGCATTATCAAAGCTTCTTTTTCGTTTACATGTCACTCACCTTTGATTGATAACTTTTGTTGGGGTTGAGAAGTATTGCCAAAATAAAAAGTAAACATTAGTGCTACATATTTTATGATTCGTAAATGCATTTGCGTTTTTGAGGTAAAAGAGATGTATAATAAATGAAAAATAAAATGCAAGAAAATACAGTTCCTCAAGATCGACCATATGAGACCCTACACAGCAAGAAAGTGATCATTGTACTATAATGGCGACGGGCTACAACGTCGATGACCTTTGTAGTTTGGTAACGGTTATCTATAACACGATGATTATGACCATCTCCCGCAAAATTCTCGGCGACTGTTTTATCGGTATTACAAAGGAAGTGGGGTTAGAGTTAAATGTGAATGTCGATGGCACCATAATCTGCAAAAGAATGCGGAGTAGAAAGAAAGTACTCAAGTCTCTAGCCGACAGCACTTAGGGCATGGAAAACGAAACCTTGTTGGCTACATACAAAGCGATTGGCCGGTCAGTGGTAAACTACACAGCGCCTGTGTGGACCCCGAGAGTTAGCGATACTCAGTGGAAGAAGCTTCAGAGCTGACAAAATGCCTCCCTAAGGACAGTAACGGTCGTGTTCAAATGACATCAATAGAGCACCTGCATGACAAAGCGAAGATGAAGATGGTCAAGGAACACAACGTAATGCTTACGAAGCAGTTCATTCTGGGATGTCATCTGAGGGGGCATCTGAATTACTATTAAATGGAATTAACAGTTCCATTTAATAGTTCTTATGTAGAGATGCTCACGTAACGTGAATTTTTCGTGTCACGCACAATAAGCTTATTCCAAAATATAAAGGCTTGGTTATTATAAGATGATTATTAGAATTTTGTCCTTGTTAAAAAAAAAGAAAAATAACCAAAGTCACAAAAGGCGTGAAAATAACTCGTCATTAAAAAAAGTTTAAAGTTTTAAAAAGACACAGATTCTAGCATCCAACCCTAAGATATCACATACCTCACTTGCCTTTAATATGTATTCAATATTTTTTTTAATA
Organism: Pollenia angustigena; assembly: GCA_930367215.1. NCBI lineage: Eukaryota > Metazoa > Arthropoda > Insecta > Diptera > Polleniidae > Pollenia > Pollenia angustigena. The sequence goes on from OV884056.1 coordinate 185,657,928, forward strand.
CATTTTTGTTGCTTTTGTTACAGAGAAAAAGCTTTAGCATCTACCGGCAATCGTGGAGTACAAATTGCCTCCGATTGGCTGTTGGCTCATGTCAATGATAATACTTTAGATGAATGTACACCCCGTGAATATATTTTATATGCTTGTCCCACAGGACCATTTTTACAACAACTTGAAGAGTTTTGGACAAAATCAAGACAAGTGTGCGGCTGGAATGGTGCACACAACTATGTACCCCATATTACATTAGTTTCATTTTTTAAGGTATGTATATTAAAACAATTTAATAAAATATAAAAACTACGATATTTTGCATTTGCTCATTCACAAGACCATTTATCCCAACAAACAAAAAACTTTGCTAAAGTATTAAAATTTAATTTTTATCTACAGGCACCCGATGAATGTTCCCTTCAGTTGTCCAAAGCTTTAAAACAAGTTGTAGATATGACAGGGGCCTTGTTAGATCGTCCCATTAAGTTGGAGTTATATATGAGTCAAAATTTTATGGGCTTTTTTGTTGCTGAAGACGATGCTAATTATTTGAAACGTTTGGCTTTGCAATACGTTAAGGAAGTTTCAAACTCAAGTAAGTGTTCTTGTTTGAATGGTTATGCATTATTTTAATACGGTTTTAATACGGGTGCATTTTTAATGGTGTTTTATTGCCTTTTTTTCTTTGTTTCTTTTCTATTATTGCTTGCAAATGGATTGTTTTTTTTTTACTAATTTTCTTAAAAAATTGCTTAACATTTTTAAAAATTTAGTAATTAGTGATACATATGAACAACTTGATGCAATTGTGGCTTGTTTTCCTTGGTGTGGTGCTGTTTCATCCGGTAATCGTTGCATACCACGTAGCAGTCGCTGTAAGCAAATTTTCTTTAAATACATTTTTTTTTCTTAAATATTTTCAATTAGGGTTATTTAAAAAAGGCTTTTTTAAAAATATTTATTGAGTATTCACTCCTGTTTAACGCGAATTCATTACAGTTAATTTTGGTACTATTTGTTTTTGTAAAATCATTGTACAATGTCAAAAAAAGAAACAATGATAAACAAAATTGTGTTATCAGCGGTGCTTTTAAGACCAACTGTAATTAATTCGCCTTGCTCCTATTTTATACATATGTATGTTGTCACATCAAGTTGACGACTACATAACTTTGACGTTGATGCTAGGAATACAATTAAGTCATACTTCGTATGAACGTAGGATGTATCGCCGTAAGTTTTTAGAAACACGCTTCACTTAAGGGCCCTGGAGACTATCAAATAAACCCATCAATTAGTGCATACCTATGTGTTAGTCTCGTTTATTTCTACCTTTATCGGAGTCGTACAAAAAACACGTCAAACAACATGAAAATCAAAAACTGAAAAAAACTATATTTATATACTAGATGACCCGTGCGAATATTGCGCACCGTAATTTTTATTAATGAAAATATTAATTTTTCAATTTCTAATTATTTTTCGTCATTAGTGTTAGAAATAAGCTTTAAAATGAGATATCATTCATTAAATTTGATGCGGTGGTATGGGAGATATTTGTAACCGACATAAAAAAGTGCTTTAGAAATAATATATATGATATTTTTTCAATTTACAGAACACCTCAAAATCACACGTGTGATTTTAAAAGCACATGTGATTTGAAATCACGTGATTTTTAGAACAGGCCTTAAATGCAATTTGCAGAACAGGCCTGTATAAAATTAAATATAAAGTTTTTTTTTCATCCGCACGCTTCTCCATGACTACAAACACAAAGCAAATAACATTTTTTTGTCAATCACAACAGGAGACTATCAAATAAAAAAATAAAAACTTTTTGATTTTCATCAAGCGTTGCCGACAACGCGTATGTATGTTTAGCCGAAAAAGAACGACTGCACGCACACAACTATGTGATTGATGTGTTTATTTGATAGTCTCATTGGCGCTTTACCCACAATTCCGTCGGTAACGTATTTTGTTTCCTTTTGATAATAATATTAAGAAATTCCGAATTTTTTCAAATTATTGTTTCTTTTTCTATCCTTTTATTTTGTTATGAAATATTTAATTTGAAAACACAAAAATAATTTCTGTGGCATTTTGACAAAACATCTTAACTCGAATTTAAAAAGTTGAAAAAAATGTTGTTATTCATGCGAATTTTCATTCAAAAAACATTTTTGTTTAAGTTTTTAAAATTTTGTATTATAAACGAAATTTTTCTTTAATTTTGATTTATTTTATTATTTAATAAAAATGATTTTTTCACCGAGTTTTTTTAAAAAACTTTTTTGCTATCTTATCTCGACTTAAAATGTTTTGTCAAAATGCCACAGATTTAATTTTATATTTTTACTAGCTGACCCTGCAAACGTTGTTTTGCTATATAACTTTTTTCTTTCAGATGTTACAGTGTCTGCATGCCAAATTTTAAGAAAACGGGTTGATTAGTTAAGAGGATATAGGGAGGGGGAGCTTTTACCCCTCTTGCTTCACGCCCTAAATAATAAAAACTATAGGCTATAGTACTTTCCAGCTGTAACACTAATTGCCTGCGAAATTTCAAGAAATTCGGTCCGTTAGTTAAGAAGATATTGGGAGGGGGAGCTTTTACCCTTCTTACTCTATTTTACACCCTATTTCCTTTCAGATGTTACAGTGCATGCATGCAAAATTTTAAGAAACCCGATTAATAAGTTAAAAATAGGGGGAGTTTTTACCCCAATTGCCCTATTTCACGCCCTAAATAATAACAATTTGAGGATATAGTTCTTTTCAGATGTTACACTATTTTCCTGCAAGAAAATCGGTCGATTTGTTAAGCAGATATATGAAGGGGGAGCTTTTACCCCTCTTGCCCTATATCAGTCAATCCGTTTCGGAGGAGTTCAAAATGAAGGGCATTTTGTTTGTATTTGTATGGGAATATATAGGAAAATGCCAAACCATCAACAGACTATCCCCAACGTATCCTGAAATTTTGGTTGAAATCGGTCGAACCGTTTCTGCAGTTAGTGGTGACATCAAAGTGTACACTTCTTTTTATATATATAGATTATTTTTTCTATGACAATACGGTCGTAAGCGGCGTATAAAATAGAATTGGATTTATGTCGACGTTCGACGTAGATACGCTTTTGCGTATACGACAGCTATTGTGTGCCTTTGTATAAAATGTTATACGTTTTAATTTGACAAAGTACCTACATCGTACGCTACTACGTTCATACGGTCCAATTGTGTTCCTAAATGAATTTAGTATTTTCTAAGAATGTTGTTTTCAAGGCGAATTTACATGAATTCGCCTTGGTTGTTTTGATGTCGACTAGTTATCGAAAATCTGGCAGAAAAATATCAACTCTAATTATTTTTTTCTTCTGACGTCGGTATTTGTTTTTTAATAAATTTTAATTTAATTAATTAAATTAAAATCTTTGTTTTGGCAAAATTAAAAGTACAGTAATAATTCTGATGGCTTTGGTTATCCTTAGTGGGCATTTGACCGAAGTCTAAAATGTTAACTTCTTAACCCATTTATAAAACACAGGTGTTTGGTAAACTTTTAATTTAAATTTTAACAGGTACGAATAAAATTTTTATCCATAAGTTTCTTCCCAGCTAGCATTTTCAATCGTCTAGGAATCTCACAAAGAGTGTTTTTGATCGTCGACGAGCTCATTTTTTAATCGTAGACGATTCCTAGCACGGGAGAAACTGTTACACGTGCTGATTCGTATGAGAGATTCTTCTATAACGCAGCGAAAGAAGCTTATATTAATCGCAAAGGGAATCGTTTGTGATGTATGTAGAGATTATCTAACGAGTCTTTTAAAAAGCATGCCAAGAGTCGTATGAGACTTATGTAGGAATTATTTTACAACTCTTGAAATGCTCAGCCGTATAACAGAGCTCCCTAAAAAGGGGCATCACGCATCTTTTTCATGTAAAAACTTCTAATTTTCATACAATTTACATGAAACAAACCTTTAAGGTTGCGAAAGCAACACTATCCTGTCGGAAAATCCTTTTTTACAGATCCTTAGGTCGGTTTGTTTTATTGAAATTGTATACAATAGAATTTCATATTTAGTAATTGTTATATGACTCTTACAGAGAGTCGCAAAATGTTCATTCCAATATTAAAAGACGAGCGTGTCAAAAAATGTATAAAAAAGTAATAAATAAAAAAAATTAGACTTTTGTTTTTGTTAATCGTCAGATAATCATCAGAAGATTCTTTTAGAAGTTGTATATTAAACATAATCGTCTAACAAACTGCCTATTCTAGCTGGGTTTTAGTTTGAATTTTTTATTTAAGTATATACTAATGAATGTAAATATATTTACATAGGTATTCACTTTCTAAGTAAAATTTCTTTTACTTTCATTTGAGTCGTTGCAAAATTTCCTGTTCATTAAAACATAGTGAATTTGACTTAAAATCTTCTTAGAAAATACCAAGTAACTGTGCCGTGGTCAACTTTCATAATAGGGGTGATTAAAAAAGTTTGCTTTGGATTTTCTTTATTTAGCCAGTATAGAATTTATATATATTTTTTTATTTTACTTAAAACTATTGTTAACAATATTACAATATCTGACTTGCAATATTATTGGTTTTCTTTTAAAATTTCTAATCGTTATTAATTTGTTAGTCAATTTGAGTAAACATTCTAGTGATGTTACGAATATTCGTATTAGTATCGCCTAATAGTCGTCAATTTCATGACATTCGTATTCGTTAAGTTCAAGCGAATATTTTGCAAATATTTTGTTGATACATATGTATGTTAAAAAAAATACATAAAATAACACAAAAAATATTCACCCTTATTCTGCATTAAGATTATGTTCCCGCATTTAGTTACAGATCAATTGAAAAAAGATATTTCAACAAATTACTGAATCGAAAGAAAAACAAGATTTGCAGTTTTGCTATGGTACGCATGAAATCGGAACAGAAAAAATAAGCAATATGATGAACATTTAAATATAAAAACAAAATTTTTTTTATTTATTGGGTAAAATTTAATAAAAAAAAAAAAAAAAAAAAATTGCCAGCTTTTCTTACTGTGTTGTTGCTTTTGACCAGAAATAAACTAAATAAAACTATTAAATTTAAGTACAAAAAAAATTAATAATTAAAAAATATTTATTGTTTTTTATTTTACCCACATTTTTTTAAATATGTACACAATTTTTTGTTGCTAGTGTTCAGCTACAACTGCGCCGAAGACAATCAAACAAAGTTTCAATTAGTTTTTGTGATAGATAAGTCGTGAGAAAAATTTCATGTTCTTTGGAAATATCTAGTTTTAGCCAAAATATACATGAGATCATAAAATCCGAACAGCAACTAAACTAGTAAAACTGAAATGTGGTTTTGTTAGTTTAGATAAGTACTTCCAGAAATTTTCCACGAGAAGGAGTTTGGCCCCGATGACTTCGAAAATCTTGCGCGGTGTTATTATGCAATAATTAGGGTGGGAAGCTAAACAGTTTGATAGGTATTATTAAACACTTTAAAAAACGAAGTTTAGCAAAATAAAGTAAAGAAAAATAAATAAAAACATTTAATTAAATAAGTGATAAACCAGCGACACAGGTGGCTGCAGCATCTGCGAAAATATTTTCTCTCAAACTTAGTTAAAGCGAGTGAGAAAAGAGTGAGAAAAACGAAATCTGAAAGTATATTAGTATATGTATGCACGCCGAATGAAGTTCCTTGGAGTTATCTTAATGACTTCAGGTAAAGTTTTTCAATCTATCACCGTGTAAAAGATTTGGCTTTGTTTGTAGCCATAATCTACTTTATTAAACTCTTGGGCTGCACAAAAGATCCTTAAAGACGCATTGCTTTATAACTTTACAGAATTAAAAATGTTCAGTAGTGGCACATATTCCGGTTCGAAGGACCAAAAATATTTTCATGGTCTTAGGGAACAAAATAATTACACAAAGTTTTTATTTCACGAAATAATAAATTTTATTTATAATTAGGCGTAGCTCTCACTGTATTTGCTTTCTTACAACTGACCACATATTAGGTGCGATCCCGTACTTTTTGGGTAAAGTTCGGTTAAATGAGAGTTAACAAGAATTTTTCTCACTAATAGACAAAAATGTTCAAAAGTACGGGAACAATAAAAACCAAATTTTTACCCCAAAAGCAAACGTTACAATGAAAACGTTCAAAAAAATACATAAATGACACATTAGCATGTACAAAAGTAAAATTGGAACATGCACCTAAATTTTTTAACATTTTCTTTTGTTTATTTTATTAATATTTTTAATTTTATTTCTTTTGGTAGTACTTGTTTGTAGTTTTTATTGTTTATTTTTTGTCACAGCTGATTGTTTAACAATTTTCCCAATCAGCCCAAAGAAAAAGTACGTGCTACTTCGTGCGAGAAGAAGAAGAATGTTTTTCTCTTAAAAGCTCTCTCACTTTACCAAACTTTGAGTACGGGAACAGTTTTCAGTAAGATTGGGATCCAGCGGGCTCCCAAAGTTGAGTACGGGATCACACCTATTAACTAACTATTGCTTGATAATAAAATTCAATAAGCACTTTTTTAAATTAAGAGCAAAAAGAAAAAAATAGAGCCATAAAAAGGGAATATATCTGTGGTTTTCATGGTTTTCGTATGTGTAAAAATCAAATATTTTGGGGGAGCCTTAAAACCTTTCTATATAAAATTATGAGCTAGGTATTGCACTTTTTGAACTTTGTTTATGTTAAAAATCGGAATTGATCCATCTTCTTCTCAACAAAAAAATTCGAACAAATGAACATACGCGTATGCCCATGAAAACCACAGATATAAGATTTCTACTTCCAATACACTTTGTAAAATTTATATTAAGGCAATTAGATAAGTTGGACTTGTAGATCTTAACAAGGTGCGCAGTTGATAATTTCAAATTTTTTTTTTTTTTGCTAAATTTGAAATATCGAGTAGCGCTAAATTTCAGATTGGAAATTCGTATTATTATTCGGTGAATATTGGCGCAGATACTCGTATTATTATTCGTATTCGCAAAACATTAAAAATTGATATTCGTAACATCACTAATACGACATTAAGTTAGCTGAAAAGGAAGAAACTATTTAAATTGATAAATTGCCTTTAATTGCTTACAATAAATATATTTTCTTTTTCTATTTTTCTTGTAAAACCTACCAGTTGTTTTGACAATGTTGCATATTATGTAAAATGTTAGTAACTTCTTTAAGCGTTTATCATATAATAACCCTACAAGAAATGAATGAGTGAGTAGTCACATTTTTCATTTTGGTGTTAAGAAAATGATAGAAAGACATGACCGAATGTGACCGAAAACTCCATTCAGCGCTTTTACAGGAGAGACAAAAAACGGTGGCATGTCATAACGTCCAGTGTAATAGTGTCCATGGACGTTATGACACTTTTGAAAGGAGTGTCCTTGCGCACGGCCGAAGGCCGGCTGTGCAGAGAAGCTTGAGTTAGCGAAGCCGGTGTTTGTTATACCATAGAGGAGAAAATGCTTGCGCCCGGCCGAAGGCCGGCTGTGCAGGGAAGCTTTAGTTAGCGAAGCCGGTGTTTGTTATACCATAGAGGAGAAAATCCTTGCGCACGGCCGAAGCCCGGCTGTGTAGAGAAGCTTGAGTTAGCGAAGCCGGTGTTTGTTATACCATAGAGGAGAAAATCCTTGCGCCCGGCCAAAGGCCGTCTGTGCAGAGAAGCTTTAGTTAGCGAAGCCGGAATTTGTTATACCATAGAGGAGAAAATCCTTGCGCCCGGCCGAAGGCCGGCTGTGCAGAGAAGCTTGAGTTAGCGAAGCCGGTGTTTGTTATACCATAGAGGAGAAAATCCTTGCGCCTAAAAGTGTTTTCGTTATATATTTAATAAATACATCCATAGAAAAAGCAGCAAAACCATTTTTAAAAAAATGTTTACCATATTATGTTTCATTTAACCAAATCATTGTCACCGACAACCATATTATGGTTAAATTAATTTCTTTAAAAATAGTTTTGTTGGTTGGGACCATAATGAAACATGTTTTTCTCTGAGTGTATGCTGATCATTTTTTTATATTTAACGTCTTTAGTAATTATGGACCTAATGACACTTTTGAAAGTGTCATAATGTCCATTTGCAAAGTGTCATAACGTCCATGCACACTATGACACTGGACGTTATGACATGCCACCCAAAAAACTTCTTATCTTTCATATTTGCAGCTTAAGAGGAAAACAAAAAATATAGTTGGTTTTACACACTTCAAGACAAAAATTGAAGAAAAACTACATGCTGGTCGACGAGAACACAGCATCAAAACCTCAATTTATGTATTTAAAAATTGATTTTAACAATTTTGCATTTTAAGGACTAGGGACCACACTATAATTCTATGGTACCTATATGTAGGTGTATGTAGTTTATTTTGCAACAAGGTATATGCTTTAAATACGGTTAATTGAATTTGACTATAGGCGAGGTAAAATGATTTTTATTTGCGACTTTCCAGACAATTAAAAAATTGCGGGAAAACAAAATTCCTAATTCATAAATGGTTAAGTTTTTAATGCATAATAAAAAAGTGTTTGGTTGTTTGCTTATGAACCTTCTTGAGTTACTCATATTTTTCCTATGGTTTTGAAATCATTCGAAATAAATTTTTACTCAAGATTTCTTGATAAATTATACAAATAAAATTAGTTGTTTCTTCAAAAAAAAAAAAAAAATCGAGTAGCGCTAAATTTAAGATTGGAAATTCGTATTATTATTCGGTGAATATTGGCGCAGATACTCGTATTATTATTCGTATTCGCAAAACATTAAAAATTGATATTCGTAACATCACTAATACGACATTAAGTTAGCTGAAAAGGAAGAAACTATTTAAATTGATAAATTGCCTTTAATTGCTTACAATAAATATATTTTCTTTTTCTATTTTTCTTGTAAAACCTACCAGTTGTTTTGACAATGTTGCATATTATGTAAAATCTTAGTAACGTCTTTAAGCGTTTATCATATAATAACCCTACAACAAATGAATGAGCGAGTAGTCACATTTTTCATTTTGGTGTTAAGATAATGATAGAAAGAAATGACCGAATGTGACCGAAAACTTTATTTCGGTCATTTCTTTCTATCATTTTGTTAACACCAAAATGAAAAATGTGACTACTCGCTTTTTTGTGTATTCGAAGTTTAAGTTCGAAAAAACTTTAGTTGAACTAAAGATCGCAAAGTCTTTTATTAAAAAATCGTGAATGCTGTTTAGAATCGCAGGAAAAAACGCTTCTATCGCGAATATGGCTAAAATTCGCGAAAAATTGCAAACTTTTAAGCATATACTAAAATTATTTTTAAATAGCTAAATGGGTTAAATAAAAACAAAATGTCGGAAAGTAACAAAAAAAAAAAATTCCAAAAAAAAAAATAACGAAAATTCGCGAAGATTTTTAATATTTCGCCATAAAATTCATTTCAAGTCCCTGAATTATTAATCGTTTAAGCTGTAAAGAATTAGAAAACTTACAGGAACAAATCGCGTTTATCGCGAACATGGCTAAAATTCGCGAAACATTGCACAATTTAAAACACACTCAAAAATTAGTTTAAGATCGCTTAATCGATTAAAAAAACAAGTTGTCGGAAAATAACATAAAAAGTGTTAAAAAAATGAGCTTTAATTACATCAAAATCAATGAAAAAGTCGATTTAAAATTTTGGATTAGTTAGGGCCTTTTGCGATTTAGGTAACGAAATTTTTTATCATTTTTATAATTATTTAAGTCATAAATATTAGATATGTTTTTACTAAGGCGATTATATCAAAAAGTTCATATAACTTTCCTGAAAATTAAAAAGATGTTCATATTTCTTCAGAACAACTTCGCCCTACTAGTAATCAACGTTTTAGGTGGATCGTATGTTTAAACATCCTTGATGATTTCTTTCTTCATTATTGAAGCTGCTATTGTATTAGTATTGAGTCGACAACGATGACCAGTCTTCTAATATTTTATTTCTGTAATTTTGCGTACAGATTCAAAAGATACGAAAAATGTCAGGATTATACATGGTACAAGTCATCAAAAGATACGAAAAATGTATCTTTCGTATCCTAATGGAAACACTGATATACATATACATACCTTACAAATACACATACAAAATTTCATTAAAAACAGTCAAGCCTTTCGGAGGAGTTCAAAATGAAGGGCATTTTGTTGATATTTGTATGGGAATATATAGGAAAATCTAAATGCCAAATCTGCGGAACCCCTTAGCCGATTTCGTGCAAACTATCCCCAAATTTTGGTTAAAATCGGCCGACCCGTTTCCGCAGTTAGTGGTGACATCAAAGTGTACACTTCTTTTTATATATATAGAAGATAAGAAATTTTTCAAAAGTTAACTCTACTTTCAATATAAAAACAGAAATAAAGACTTGGGAATGCTATATTCGGCTGTATCGAATCTTTTGTATTCGCTCCAGACTTCCTTTAGAAAAACATATCGCTCTGGATCCACCGAAGAGCGTCAACTCAAAATTTACAAATTTTCAGTAGAGTCAAAAAACAGTTTTTTTTTTTTTTAAATATTTACGTTGAAAGCTGAAAACAGGCATTGTAAAGAAATACGAGTAACGGCCATTTTCACCAAGTTCGGTTAAAACTAACTTTCAATTAAAGTTCCGGTTACCAATACGTTTTGACAGCTATAACCGATGGTTAATTCTAACCGAACTTGGTGAAAATGGCCGTAAGAAGTATACAACGGTATTATCAAAAAACAAGTAAGAGTGCTATATTCGGCTGTGCCGAATCTTATATACCCTCACCATTGTGCGAGCAGAATACAGAGCAACTAGACAAAAACTAAATTATTTTTACATATACACACATACATATTAAAAATACTTAAAACTTCATTATAAATTAAATTTAAATAAAAAGCGAAAACTGGTAAATATTTTTTTAAATCGTTTTTAGAACATAAAATAAAAATATTAAAACAAAAAATTTCTTTTTAAAAACACCAAGATTCGAACCAGGGAACTCACAGTTTCTAACTTAACACACCCCCTAGACAACTGAGCCATTAAGGAACGTTGTTTGAATATCATTAAAATGAAATAGGGTCCGTTTACTGTTCACATCTCAACACAGTTGACGAACAACCGGACTTGAACTTCGCTTTTCATAAGAACCCAGAATATATATACTTTATAGGGTGTAGGATCAATATTGTAGAAATTACAAACGGAATGACAAAGTTATATACCCTTTTACCTTCGGTGAAGGGTATGAAAAAAATAATTTTTGGGATTTCAGTATTTTGATTATAACTTAGCCATTTTTAAACCGATTTGACAGATTTAAATACCGACGTGTTAAGGAAGAAATTTACCATTTACTTGAGTTATAAAGCTTGGACTCGGGAAGATCTATGGTTTCCGAAAATGGTTATTTAAAAAACAAAATTATTCTGGCCATAACTTTTTTGTATCTGAACCGATTTTTCCGAAATTTTCAGAAAATATTTTCTACTAAAGATTTCCGGTCTTTGGATATATCAGGCGTAACCATAGGTCATATAACAGTCCAAAAATTCAGGTTTTTATAAAATTTTTGATATTTTTTGTACGGGAGGTACCACGCCCATTTCTCCAATCCCGCCCACATTTTGTGGGATGGTGTGTATTGACACCCTAAATGTTTGCACCTAATTTGGCAGCTTTGGATCTTGCCGTTCTCTAGATATACAGAAAAAAGTAATAAAATTACAACAACAAGGGATTTTTGGAAAAAATTATAGGTAGTCGTGGTTTTTTGCTCATATCTGGGGGCTTCGGAAAACCCATTTCAACAGACAGACGGACTGACGGACAATCGGATTTGAACTTCGCTTTTCATAAGGACCCAGAATATATATACTTTATAGGGTGTAGGATCAAAATTGTAGAAATTACAAACAGAATGACAAAGTTATATATACCCTTTTATAACTTAGCCAAGTTTTTTGTGTTGTTCTCCATTATGTGAAATTTTTTCATTTATATAGTGGTGCCATTTTATAAATATAGAAACAAAACGAAATATAACAGCAGAATAAACTTACCTTTAAAACGTAAAAAGAGACAACACAAAATAGAGCATCATCAAAGTAAACCGTTGTGACGTAAACACTAGCACAACTTAAAATACAAAACTAAAATGAATTCAGCTTACATTTGGGGACAACTCAAAATATTTCTCTTTAGTTGACTCTGGAGAAGCTACTTTTATATCAAGAAGAGGAATACAACTGTATTTTTTTGCCGAAAGAGTAGAGAAAATAATGCAAGATTTTTACAGTGGGTAGATATGACTAGGATATTCAGTCGATTAATCGAACAATTTTATTAATATTAATCGAAGAATGTTAAGTAATGCACGTCGAGTAAAACAAAAATTCACACTGATATTGATACCTTGTTTATTTTAGAAATCGAATTTATTGATTTAAAAATATTCCAAAATAATAATTCAGAATTAAGCACGACAAACAAAATCTTGTTAATTGAAAAAAAATCTTAAAATTGTGGTTTCAAAAGCCATATTCATTTAAATTAAATTTCAATTTCGAAATAAATTTTTCCTAATGCAGACAAATCGCTATGTGATAAAACTCGATTAATTTAAAAACGATCGTTTTTTACAGGTGTGATGAATTTCAATAGATTTTAAAATTGGAAAAGGATTATTGTTCAGAATTTAGTTCAACTAACTTATATAAGAAGAAGAAAGTGTATTAGAATTACTTAAACTATTTTTTATCGTTTCGTGCTCTAAAACGGTTTCTTCCATCACATACCTGAATAGATTATTTCGTGAATTAATAAAAACAACACACAAATAATAAGAAAAACCTTTATTCAAATTTGTTGCATATTGTTTTAATTGCCTTTATTGATTGAACTCTTTTTATAATTTTCTACAAACCAACACTTCAAACAAATACAACACACTCTACTCTACAATATACTATGTATATTTCTGTCCACTTCATACTTTACAATTTGGTTATGATTTCTTAACATTGCATTTTTGGTTTTAGTAGCAATTATAATATTTCAAGAGTAAACCACACATCAATTGCTCTTGCAATTGTTTTTGCCTATTAATATAGTATATTTTGTGTATAATAAAAACATATAAATAGTTTGTATAATATATTTTTGTTACTCTGTTCGTTTTTTTTGTTCTTTTCTTTTCATAACTAACTAATCATCAATATAACTGCAAAAATATTAAACTAAATAAAAAAATTGAAACTTAAAACAATTATTGAAATATATAGCGATTTCATTGGAACCACATGTGAAATCATTGCACCTGACTTTAGCGTATCAATTTCCGCAGAATCAATTTAATGCACTGAAAACTTTAGTGGAATCACTAGATGCATCATGTGCCTCCAATTGGGAGCTACGTTTATATTCGCGTGATCCCAGATTGGCTACAAAACAAGTACATATTATTCTTTTATATGATAAGTTTTACTTTGAAAAAATATCCTTTTCATTTAGTTTCCTAAAGTTGTTGTTACCAAACAGCGACATTTTGCAAATTTAACCTTAACCCAGTTAAGTTTTTTTGTTGTTATTTGATTTGTTTTTGATTTAAATGCTAAGCCGAAAGTGTGTGTGTGTGTGTGTGTATGTACTATAATTCGGTTGTATCTTTTCTTTCTCTTGTTTGCTTTTAAAATTGCATGCGACCAGGTACATAAAGTTGTTTATCCACACAGTCCACATGAAATTGATGAGTTGGAATTACGTATTGGTGATTACATCTATTTAAATAGTGACGCCGTTGACAATTCATCGGACGGCTGGGCTGAAGGTATATCTTGGTTAACGGGTGCTCATGGTCATTTGCCTGTCAATTACACCGAACGTACGGCTGAATCAGACGCTTGGACTTTACATCGTGTTGTGCAATTGTCAAAATCAATAACGCCTTCATTAACTTCTGCCGAAGAGTGTGATATGGTCGATGGTCGTAGTATTTCTACAGAAACAGAAGACCAACAATCACGTCATCATCGCGATTTGCCACACAGTGAGTTTTATATGTTAACAAAAACAAAAGAAAAAATATTTTGTACATATATTTTTCAGTTAGTTTACATTCTACCGACTTAATTGAAGGTTCCTCTTTTAACGAGGACTCGGAACAAAGTGTTGAAAAATATTTGCGTAAAACCCTGAAACCCTGTTTGGATTTACATTCCCTGAATAATCATAATAATCCAAATTCACAAGCAACACCACTTATAGAAATAACACCGAACAGCATGTCGACTCCTAATGCTAGTGACATTAGAGTAGAGCCTATACAATCAGCTCCTCCCAAGGCCGATGATACCTTGAGTCAACACTCAGCAGAAAATTCTTTATCGTTATCAACAAAAAATCGTCGTGTTTATATTATGCGTCATGGGGAGAGGGTAGATTTTACTTTTGGAACTTGGATACCATATTGTTTTGATGAGTTTAACAACTATATGAGAAAAGATTTGAATATGCCAAAAACACTGCCAAAAAGGTAATTCTAAAGGGTGTTTTAAAATTTTTTTTTTCTTAATTGTTTCTAAAAATTTTTAATATTTTTAATTAGGCTTAAGTTCATGAAATTTAATTTTTTATTAAATTATTTTTGTGAAGAAAGGAATTTTACAACATGAAAATTAATTAAAATTGTTATTGATAATCTTTCATTCTTGACGTGGCTCGGGCTCGAACCCTGGCCGGCAGGTTACCATGACATGTTTCGATCGCAACCACTCGATCTCCTCAGATGGATTTGCCGTCTTACACTCGCAGCCATCGACGACTGCTGACGTCACTAGTCAAACATCAATCCTTAAACCAAATTGTATTTTAACATTTGGTAGATCGAAATTTGCTTTCCTGAATGATTATCCATCTTAATTGATTTTACATTTTTTTTCCTTTACTTCTGTTTTTTCGTACTTTCGTCAAGAATTTTTCTTGAAGTCCAAGTACATTTTTTGTTTTTTCACTTTGTCTTTCTCTTTTCTGTTGACCTTTTTCAGCACAACTTGAAGGACAAATGTACACATAGAGCTCGTGCCTTAGCTTTAACAATAATTAGTATTGTGGTTATTTTGTTGAACTATTTATGGTTTTTAATCCAAATTTTTAATATTTTTAATTAGGCTTAAGTTCATGAAATTTAATTTTTTATTAAATTATTTTTGTGAAGAAAGGAATTTTACAACATGAAAATTAATTAAAATTGTTATTGATAATCTTTCATTCTTGACGTGGCTCGGGCTCGAACCCTGGCCGGCAGGTTACCATGACATGTTTCGATCGCAACCACTCGATCTCCTCAGATGGATTTGCCGTCTTACACTCGCAGCCATCGACGACTGCTGACGTCACTAGTCAAACATCAATCCTTAAACCAAATTGTATTTTAACATTTGGTAGATCGAAATTTGCTTTCCTGAATGATTATCCATCTTAATTGATTTTACATGTTTTTTCCTTTACTTCTGTTTTCTCGTACTTTCGTCAAGAATTTTTCTTGAAGTCCAAGTACATTTTTTGTTTTTTCACTTTGTTTTTCTCTTTTCTGTTGACCTTTTTCAGCACAACTTGAAGGACAAATGTACACATAGAGCTCGTGCCTTAGCTTTAACAATAATTAGTATTGTGGTTATTTTGTTGAACTATTTATGGTTTTTAATCCAAATTTTTAATATTTTTAATTAGGCTTAAGTTCATGAAATTTAATTTTTTATTAAATTATTTTTGTGAAGAAAGGAATTTTACAACATGAAAATTAATTAAAATTGTTATTGATAATCTTTCATTCTTGACGTGGCTCGGGCTCGAACCCTGGCCGGCAGGTTACCATGACATGTTTCGATCGCAACCACTCGATCTCCTCAGATGGATTTGCCGTCTTACACTCGCAGCCATCGACGACTGCTGACGTCACTAGTCAAACATCAATCCTTAAACCAAATTGTATTTTAACATTTGGTAGATCGAAATTTGCTTTCCTGAATGATTATCCATCTTAATTGATTTTACATGTTTTTTCCTTTACTTCTGTTTTTTCGTACTTTCGTCAAGAATTTTTCTTGAAGTCCAAGTACATTTTTTGTTTTTTCACTTTGTCTTTCTCTTTTCTGTTGACCTTTTTCAGCACAACTTGAAGGACAAATGTACACATAGAGCTCGTGCCTTAGCTTTAACAATAATTAGTATTGTGGTTATTTTGTTGAACTATTTATGGTTTTTAATCCAAATTTTTAATATTTTTAATTAGGCTTAAGTTCATGAAATTTAATTTTTTATTAAATTATTTTTGTGAAGAAAGGAATTTTACAACATGAAAATTAATTAAAATTGTTATTGATAATCTTTCATTCTTGACGTGGCTCGGGCTCGAACCCTGGCCGGCAGGTTACCATGACATGTTTCGATCGCAACCACTCGATCTCCTCAGATGGATTTGCCGTCTTACACTCGCAGCCATCGACGACTGCTGACGTCACTAGTCAAACATCAATCCTTAAACCAAATTGTATTTTAACATTTGGTAGATCGAAATTTGCTTTCCTGAATGATTATCCATCTTAATTGATTTTACATGTTTTTTCCTTTACTTCTGTTTTTTCGTACTTTCGTCAAGAATTTTTCTTGAAGTCCAAGTACATTTTTTGTTTTTTCACTTTGTCTTTCTCTTTTCTGTTGACCTTTTTCAGCACAACTTGAAGGACAAATGTACACATAGAGCTCGTGCCTTAGCTTTAACAATAATTAGTATTGTGGTTATTTTGTTGAACTATTTATGGTTTTTAATCCAAATTTTTAATATTTTTAATTAGGCTTAAGTTCATGAAATTTAATTTTTTATTAAATTATTTTTGTGAAGAAAGGAATTTTACAACATGAAAATTAATTAAAATTGTTATTGATAATCTTTCATTCTTGACGTGGCTCGGGCTCGAACCCTGGCCGGCAGGTTACCATGACATGTTTCGATCGCAACCACTCGATCTCCTCAGATGGATTTGCCGTCTTACACTCGCAGCCATCGACGACTGCTGACGTCACTAGTCAAACATCAATCCTTAAACCAAATTGTATTTTAACATTTGGTAGATCGAAATTTGCTTTCCTGAATGATTATCCATCTTAATTGATTTTACATGTTTTTTCCTTTACTTCTGTTTTCTCGTACTTTCGTCAAGAATTTTTCTTGAAGTCCAAGTACATTTTTTGTTTTTTCACTTTGTCTTTCTCTTTTCTGTTGACCTTTTTCAGCACAACTTGAAGGACAAATGTACACATAGAGCTCGTGCCTTAGCTTTAACAATAATTAGTATTGTGGTTATTTTGTTGAACTATTTATGGTTTTTAATCCAAATTTTTAATATTTTTAATTAGGCTTAAGTTCATGAAATTTAATTTTTTATTAAATTATTTTTGTGAAGAAAGGAATTTTACAACATGAAAATTAATTAAAATTGTTATTGATAATCTTTCATTCTTGACGTGGCTCGGGCTCGAACCCTGGCCGGCAGGTTACCATGACATGTTTCGATCGCAACCACTCGATCTCCTCAGATGGATTTGCCGTCTTACACTCGCAGCCATCGACGACTGCTGACGTCACTAGTCAAACATCAATCCTTAAACCAAATTGTATTTTAACATTTGGTAGATCGAAATTTGCTTTCCTGAATGATTATCCATCTTAATTGATTTTACATGTTTTTTCCTTTACTTCTGTTTTTTCGTACTTTCGTCAAGAATTTTTCTTGAAGTCCAAGTACATTTTTTGTTTTTTCACTTTGTCTTTCTCTTTTCTGTTGACCTTTTTCAGCACAACTTGAAGGACAAATGTACACATAGAGCTCGTGCCTTAGCTTTAACAATAATTAGTATTGTGGTTATTTTGTCGTCGATGGCTGCGAGTGTAAGACGGCAAATCCATCTGAGGAGATCGAGTGGTTGCGATCGAAACATGTCATGGTAACCTGCCGGCCAGGGTTCGAGCCCGAGCCACGTCAAGAATGAAAGATTATCAATAACAATTTTAATTAATTTTCATGTTGTAAAATTCCTTTCTTCACAAAAATAATTTAATAAAAAATTAAATTTCATGAACTTAAGCCTAATTAAAAATATTAAAAATTTGGATTAAAAACCATAAATAGTTCAACAAAATAACCACAATACTAATTATTGTTAAAGCTAAGGCACGAGCTCTATGTGTACATTTGTCCTTCAAGTTGTGCTGAAAAAGGTCAACAGAAAAGAGAAAGACAAAGTGAAAAAACAAAAAATGTACTTGGACTTCAAGAAAAATTCTTGACGAAAGTACGAAAAAACAGAAGTAAAGGAAAAAACATGTAAAATCAATTAAGATGGATAATCATTTAGGAAAGCAAATTTCGATCTACCAAATGTTAAAATACAATTTGGTTTAAGGATTGATGTTTGACTAGTGACGTCAGCAGTCGTCGATGGCTGCGAGTGTAAGACGGCAAATCCATCTGAGGAGATCGAGTGGTTGCGATCGAAACATGTCATGGTAACCTGCCGGCCAGGGTTCGAGCCCGAGCCACGTCAAGAATGAAAGATTATCAATAACAATTTTAATTAATTTTCATGTTGTAAAATTCCTTTCTTCACAAAAATAATTTAATAAAAAATTAAATTTCATGAACTTAAGCCTAATTAAAAATATTAAAAATTTGGATTAAAAACCATAAATAGTTCAACAAAATAACCACAATACTAATTATTGTTTCTAAAAATATTATTAACCTTAAAAATGTTGTCGCCATAGAAAAATTATCCAGCAAAAATATTTTTCCTACAAAAATTTTTATTAATTTTTTATTTTCATCAAGAGAATTTTCACTGAAACTTTTTCTTGGAAAAAATGTTCCTATTTGAAAAGTATTTTTTTTTTAAATTTTAAGCCAAAATTTTTTTAAGCAGTTTTATTTACCACAAATTTTTTATTCAACATCTTTTACTGTGAAAGATGTAAACAGAAATTTTTCAACTTGGAACTTTTATATAAAAAAAAAAAATTTGCATCGAAAGTTTTTTTATTGAAAAAAAATTTTGCAAGAAATTATTTTAAAGAAACAACTTTCATCACAAATTTTTTTTTTAGTATTAACCAGAATTTGTACGAAATAAGTATTTACTACAAAACATTTCCACTAAAATAAGTTTCTTTACCAAATGTTTCCGACAAATTCTTTATTGATTTTAAATATTTTAATATCCCTTTTACAGAAACAATTGTCCCGATGGTTGGCAAAATGATTCACCTCTAACGAATATTGGTTTATATCAAGCCAGTTTAATTGGTGAAGCTCTATATGATGCTCGCGTACAAATTGATAATGTTTATTGTTCTCCGGCATACCGTTGTATACAAACCTGTACTAGTGCTTTAGAAGGTATTAAAGTTAATACCTACTCTACTATCAGTTTGAAATACTAAAAAATTAAATAATCTTTCAGGTCTAAGCCTTACAGGAAAACATAGAATAAAACTAGAACCTGGTTTATTTGAATGGATGGCTTGGTATCTTGAAGGTGTACCCGATTGGTTAAGCAAAGAGGAATTAAGAGATTCTAGTTACATAATAGATAATGACTATCAACCGTTTGTTACGGTTAATAATCTAAATGAATCGATTAAAGAAACAACAGAAGATTTTTATACACGCAACTATGAAGTTTTAAGGAAAATTATAGAATCAACAAGTAGTTGCTTAAATATACATATATTGTTTAATTTAATAAGTCTTTATTCAAACTTCTTTTCTAGGCGGTAATATCTTAATTGTAGCCCATGCCACCACTCTTGACACCTGCACACGCCAACTCATTGGCGAGGCACCGCGTAATACAAATGAATTGCGTCAAGTTATACACAAAATTCCCTATTGCAGTTTAGCTAATGTTGAGGAAATTGATGGCCAATGGAAATTGGTGGAACCAGAATGTTTGCCTGTAACACATTCTAAAAATCCTCGATTTGAATGGAATGCTTTGACTGCCACATAGTGCAAGTGCTTTGAAGAGTTTATCAATAAACTTTCTTCTTAAGTAAATCAATCTAAATCTAAAATTACTACGTATCTAAATTAAAATGATTAAACACATAATATTGCTTCTTACTAATTATGTTGCTTTTTCGTTTGCCGTTTAATTTTTGGATTGATCAGTTTTGTTTAGAGATTAAGTACAAACAAATTATGTTGCCACATCAAAATGAAGAAAAAAGGTGGATTAAGAAAAATGTACAAATGCGTGAAATATCATAATTTTTTGTTTTAACAGTTACTTTAATAAGTATTAACGTTAAATTTCACCAAGTTTAGTTATAATTAACTATTACTATAACTGTCAGTAAACAACATGATAATTGACAGTTCCGTCAATTATTTTATTGCGATGCGAAAATCGTAGTTGGTATTCTATAAGTTGGTGATCTATAAGACTTTCGCATCTACATTCGAATTTTATTACAAATCAGGGCAACACTGGTCAAAAAATAACAAATAAACATCAGATTTAAAAAAAAATTGTTTTTGTGGTACTACAACAAGTACAACTCGTACAAAAACCACAAGCAATTTGTTTTTGTAAAGTCACTGTACACAGAAACAAAGCAAAACAGAAACTAAGATAATAAACAAAATTTTGACATCCAACAATGATAAAGCTAAAAAAAAGTTATCAGCAGGGCTTTTAAGACCACCTGTAATGAATTCGCCTTGGGTTTAGATTACAAAATATATCTGTGGCATTTTGACAAAACGTCTTAAGTCAAATTTAAAAAGTTGTTAATCATAGGAATTTTACATAATTGTGATTTTAAACAGGTCAGCTGAGTGGTCGAAAATTTAAAATTATGTACTTGCTTATTTTTTTCCATATTTTAAACTAAGTTCAATCTTTTGTTGTTTTAAAAACACCCTTAAATCACAATTGTCATTTGGAATCTTGTGATTTTCAGAACATGCCTGATAAACGAAATTTTTCTTTAATTTTGGTTTATTTTATTATTTAATAAGATGTTTTGTCAAAATGCCACAGATATTCACTTAAATTCAAGGCGAATTCATTTTGGTGAAAGCAGAGAATTATTGTAGCTGCCACTATTTTTGTAAATAGGTATAGGGGGTCTACATGTCAAACTCCTTTAAAAAATTAACAGCTAGCATAAATAACTCTCATGCGGTCTGCTGCGTGTCATAAAAGTTGCATAATTTTCCAAAATATTCTAAAAAGGTCTTATCTTTTGTTTCCCTGAATAAAATTTAATTATTAAAAGCAGTTCAATTAGATATGGATATTATTTTTAGAGCCGATAGCCGAAAGCTAGTGCACCATATTAAATATTTGCATAATAAATGGTGTAATTTTAAGAATAGATCAAGGCGAATTCAACTACTGGTGGTGTCGGAACTACAACAATGCAAAAACAACAGAAACAACATACGGTTTTTTGCATTGTATTGTAAGTGTCATTAGCTCGAAATGTCAACCATTATTAGCAAAACACTAACAAATCAAAACAAATAAGCCCGAACTGTCAAAATCAGATGCCGTTTCGACACCACCTGTAGTTAATTCGCCTTGGAATAGATGAAAAAATAAATACAATACAGAATACCGACTTGCCACTTTTTCTCATTTTTAATCAGACTAAAAACGAATTTTGCGTACAACACAGAAAAGCAATTGTTCAATTCAATTGTTTATTTATATATTTTCAAGTTGCATTAACTTTCGCATCGCAATACAGAATAAGCGCCCAAAAGATGTTCATACACAAATCATTTGTAGTCGCTTTACACAAAAAATTTTGTGAAGGAGGACATTCGCACAAAAAAATTCTATCCGAGTTTCGAAAAAGTTTTAAAATTGAGACTTAAACAAAGGTTTAAAACAATTAAAACTTTGCTTAAAGCAGTGCTCGTTAAAAAATTTGTCGATTTTTCACTTTTTTACCTTTAGATTTCTAGATTTTGTTAATAAAAGAGGCTCTGTTTTACTTCAGGGTTAGTATATCGTCACCTAAAACCGCAAAAAGCCCTATCTAACATTTTGAAAATTTTACAGGAGAAGCAAAAACTATTTAAAATGATAAATTGAAACACAGCCGTGAATAACGTTTTAAGTTACAAAATAATAATTTTTCAGGAGAGCAAAAAAAAAAACGTTTTTTGACAGGCAGCATTATTTGTTTTAATTTTTTTTTTCTATTATTAAAAATAATGATAGTAAAAACTTTTATGCAAAAGGCTTTTAAAACATTATTCCGCACTGCAAAACCATTTCGGTTTCATCATTTTGTTAGTAACTTGCAATGTTCTTCCACTGGCTGACAGTTTGTATGACATTTTGAAGGCGTTAAGGTGCATAGTTTTGGTTGATTTGATGTTTAAACTGTGTAAGGTCAACGGTTAGCTGCAAAAAAACAGCTGTGCTTCAATTGATAAATCCCCTCAAACTGCTTATAATTTATTTTTTATTTTGTTTTTCTTGAAAAACCTACTAGTTGTTTTGACAATTGACAATGTAACATATTATGCAATTTTTTAGTTAGGCTTTTTAGCGTTTACCATATAATCGTCTGTAGATAGGGCCTTTTGTTTTTTGCTAATAAATCGAAAGATTCCAAACATTTTTGTGGACATTTGTGTTGGTGCAATACATAAGAATCAATGAAAATTTTTGGTTAGTTAGGGCCTTGTCTATCGAATGTTTAAATAGTAATATAAAATCTAAAAGTTAAGCTTGACACTAAATAGTTTGAATGAATTTTCTTGTTAGAGTTTCGGAGACAATGGAATTTCTAAATTTAATTTTGATTTTTATTATATTAAAACAATTTTATTTTTCTGTTCATTTGAAAAAAGGTAATCCAAAGTTTAAAAACTAATTTAAATTAATAGTCCGAACTAATTCTATTTCTTCTTATTTTAAGTATAGTTTCCATAATATTTTTACATTTTTCTCGCCACCTCTTTACTGTAGCTTGTAAAAAAGATTCTTAAGGTTGTTAAATTTTTAAGCCCTTTTATGTACAATACGTAGATTAGTTTACCCTGCAAAAGTATACAGAAAACAACAATTTTTATAACTGCCAAAATATTTTAAATTCATTTTATTACCGAAAAAATAAAAACAATAATTAAACCCGAGTCAGTAATACTAATAAATATTGGAAGTTGATTTTAAATTTGCATAACATTTTTTTACAGCATTTCATTTGTTATACAGATTCTGGTTTTAAATTTAATATATTTACATCGAGCCCTTACCGTAAAAATAGCTTAAGCGACATCATTTTCAATTTTTGTTCTTTTTAATAAATGAACATTTGTTGGCAACACTTGCATCATCTCCTAAAATGTCACCCCGGGTCTCCACGTAGCAATTTGATGGTCACATAACATGGGGTCTCACTTGACAATTTTTTTGTCATAATAAACGTCAAACTTCATATAAAAAAAAAAAAACGCTGAGAAAATGTTAGAGTTTTTTTTATAGACTTTTACGTTTGGTATGAAAAAAAAAAATTGTCAAGTGAACCCCATGTAACATACAGTCTACAACTGACATTAAATGCTTAACATTAACGCTAAAATGATGTTAGTGTTAAGTATAGACTCATCATGTTAGAGGTTTTCTCATGTTATAACATGTTTTAACAACGCTTTTATAACATCATGTTATAACAGCGAATCATGTCAGTTGTAGACGGGAAGTAACGTACCTTCGTACAAACTTTTTTAAAAATAAAATAAAAAAACCCTCCTGTAAAATTTTGTTTCTGTCCCTTAAGTTTTTTGCGGTAAGGGATTGATATTACAAATTTTTATGTTGTTTAAACAATTTTTATAAAAAATAACTAATAGAATTTCTGTTCATAGATCTTGTTTATTCATAAGTTGTAAATTGAAAATATTATTAACAGTTGTAACAGTTTCCTTTTAATTGCTCCAATAATTTTATAATGTTTGAACAATTTTGATTTGTATTCAAACTTGTGAGTTAAATAGCTGTGTAAGAAATTTTTAAGCTGTAAAAATTTTTAAGAAATATTTGAACTCAAAACATCATTAAAACTTAACTCAAATATTCGGTCATGTTCTAGAATCCGCCGTAGAATTAAGTCGTAAAACGATCGAGGTTTTAAGTAAACAGTGCTTAGTGCTTATATGAATACCGGTTATAAGCATTTTTAGTTTTATATGCATCCCAACTTGTGCAATTATAGTTTGTTATCTAAAAAAGTGTAAATTATTTTGTGTGTAAGCCTTTGCTTATATGCATGTATCCCGCAATTATGCTTCGCAATATAAACAAATTGTAATTAATTGCTTTCAAAAAACTCTCATATAAGCATCTTTTTAAAAATGTGTCAATCACAAAAACTATTTCTTAAACACTAAATTGGCTAAATTTAACCTAAAATTCGAATGTATACATGAGGTTTCGTTGCAAGTAAAATAGCTTTTATTCATGATGTTGATAAAGGTATTTCTTTAAATACTGTAAATGCCATTAAGCGGGTTTTTTTTATATGCAGTTCTCGTTTAAAAGCACCAAAAGGAGCGAATACTTAAATGCAAGTTTAATGCTTTTACCAGTAGTTCAGGTAAAGATCTATATTAACATGAATACTTTAATAAACTTTTAAGACAGGGTCATTTTCGTAATTTGTTTGATTAAATTTTCAGAACATGGTTGATAAAATAATTTTCAAACGTTTGAACATGTTTCTGCCTCTATTACGGTTAACAATTCAACTCAGTTGAGTTGAAATTAAAACAACTGCTAGGAGTTGTACATTTTTGATGTTTTTGTTACCCGCACTTTAATAGAGTTGTGAGACATAAAACATAAACATAAACTGCAAAATATCAACTGAACTAGAGTTGAGTTGTAACCCGACAACGCTTACTAAATTTATGGATCGATTACGGATAGCAACACAACTGAAGTTGAGTTGCCAGCAGCGAAACTTGGCAACGCCGCTCATGTTAAAATAAACAATTTTTTTTTTATATTTTAACATGAGGAGCGTAGCCTGATTTTGCTGTTGGCAACTCAACTTAGTTCAGTCGTTATCCGTAATCGACCCATAAATATCAAACATGTGTGTTACTGAATAAAAAGAGTTCGAGGATAATTATGTATGAGATTTTTAATTTTTTAAACACTACAATTAAATTTCACTTAATATTTAATTTTATACTTATTATAAACAACTACTTAACGAACAGGTTTCTATTTTAATCAAATTATTTGATTTTAATATAGCAAGTCCAATGATAAAAAACATCAAAATATTTGAAATTGATTGGAATAGAACATGTTTTACTAAAACAATATAATTTATTTAAAAAATGTTAAAAACTAACAAAATAGCTACATCAATATAAATACTCCTTTTTTTTAAATCGAATTTGAATAACGGTTTTGGTTTTAAGCTTGAGTTCCATACCAGACGTTCTATGCGTTTGATACGTTCTTGATCTTTTTTTTCAAGACGTTTGCGATGCATGCAAAACTTGAAAGTAATCCTTCTTCTTGCATTTGATGCAATTGTCAATACAGTTTTACCTTTATTCTACTTTTTTGACTCACCAAAGCATTGGACGCGTGGTGTGGATCTCAAGCTTTAAAATAGATTTCAATAATTATTTAATTTTCAAAATAATTTTACGAATTCGTTATATGCTTTAAAACAGATTTACAATATTATTTTCAAGTGAATTATTCTTTCGTTTTAGAATTCGATTTGGTTTTCAAAACAGCAAAAATTTGATGTGTTTTAGTATTAATACAGACTAAACTTTTAAAAATCCATTTAAAGGATTTTGATAATGCTCTATACTAAAACACATTTTTTTTTAATAATTAATTTAGCTTTCATAAGATTAGCTTATCACAATATCGACTATAATATGCATTAAAAATTTATAATTAAATTCTTATTAGCGAAGTTTTAAACTTCTTGTTAGCAACTAAATGCAAATTAATTATGCAGTAGTATAAAATCATTTAAACAACAACTACATACATAAAATACTAATGCAAATAAACGCAAATAATTTATTTGTTTTATAATAATATTTAATCTATTTACTTTCATATACAAAACAATTGATTGATTGATACAACAATATCTTTTTTATACTCGTGTGAAAAGAAACCAACATTTAAGATGAAAAATTTTGAAAAAATACACTTTCTATAGAAATAAAGTTAAAAAATATATAACGAAATAATAAAGTTAACATTCTTACAAATAAGTTGTTTAATTTCAATTATTTTTATGTTCAAATCCTTTTTTTTTTTGAATGGCATGTCTTTTTTTTTGTAATAGTCCCTTATTACGGTTCACAACTCAACTCAGTTGAGTTGTAATTTCTTAATTTTTGTATTATGGCTTACAACTTTGCTATATTCACCCCTATCGTGAATAAAAATTCCTTGGGAATTTTTTCCCTTTTTCCATTTTTCCTATGTTAATTCAATTGTAAAAATGGGAAAAGGGAAAAAACTCCCAAGGAATTTTTATTCACGATAGGGGTGAATAAAAATTACAACTGATCACAACCAGTTGTCTGAATTACAACTCAACTGAGTTGTGAACCGTAATAGGGGTCATAATTTTGTATTCGTACTCAAAATTGTGATCCTGCGGGATCCTTATGTTACCGAAAAGCGTTTGCATGCTCGTAAATTGTGTAAATGAAAACGGGATTGAGAGAACAATTTTCTTCATCTAGCACAAAACAGCGCAAACATTTTCTACAGGCAGATTTAATAAATTGTCGACTGAACCTAACAAACATGGAGGTTGGATTTCAAATTGAAAGTGATTTAAAATGAACCTTTTCTCAAGCGAAATATTTGCATAATAAATGGTGTAATTTTAAGAATAGATCAAGGCGAATTCAACTACTGGTGGTGTCGGAACTACAACAATGCAAAAACAACAGAAACAACATACGGTTTTTTGCATTGTATTGTAAGTGTCATTAGCTCGAAATGTCAACCATTATTAGCAAAACACTAACAAATCAAAACAAATAAGCCCGAACTGTCAAAATCAGATGCCGTTTCGACACCACCTGTAGTTAATTCGCCTTGGAATAGATGAAAAAATAAATACAATACAGAATACCGACTTGCCACTTTTTCTCATTTTTAATCAGACTAAAAACGAATTTTGCGTACAACACAGAAAAGCAATTGTTCAATTCAATTGTTTATTTATATATTTTCAAGTTGCATTAACTTTCGCATCGCAATACAGAATAAGCGCCCAAAAGATGTTCATACACAAATCATTTGTAGTCGCTTTACACAAAAAATTTTGTGAAGGAGGATATTCGCACAAAAAAATTCTATCCGAGTTTCGAAAAAGTTTTAAAATTGAGACTTAAACAAAGGTTTAAAACAATTAAAACTTTGCTTAAAGCAGTGCTCGTTAAAAAATTTGTCGATTTTTCACTTTTTTACCTTTAGATTTCTAGATTTTGTTAATAAAAGAGGCTCTGTTTTACTTCAGGGTTAGTATATCGTCACCTAAAACCGCAAAAAGCCCTATCTAACATTTTGAAAATTTTACAGGAGAAGCAAAAACTATTTAAAATGATAAATTGAAACACAGCCGTGAATAACGTTTTAAGTTACAAAATAATAATTTTTCAGGAGAGCAAAAAAAAAAACGTTTTTTGACAGGCAGCATTATTTGTTTTAATTTTTTTTTTCTATTATTAAAAATAATGATAGTAAAAACTTTTATGCAAAAGGCTTTTAAAACATTATTCCGCACTGCAAAACCATTTCGGTTTCATCATTTTGTTAGTAACTTGCAATGTTCTTCCACTGGCTGACAGTTTGTATGACATTTTGAAGGCGTTAAGGTGCATAGTTTTGGTTGATTTGATGTTTAAACTGTGTAAGGTCAACGGTTAGCTGCAAAAAAACAGCTGTGCTTCAATTGATAAATCCCCTCAAACTGCTTATAATTTATTTTTTATTTTGTTTTTCTTGAAAAACCTACTAGTTGTTTTGACAATTGACAATGTAACATATTATGCAATTTTTTAGTTAGGCTTTTTAGCGTTTACCATATAATCGTCTGTAGATAGGGCCTTTTGTTTTTTGCTAATAAATCGAAAGATTCCAAACATTTTTGTGGACATTTGTGTTGGTGCAATACATAAGAATCAATGAAAATTTTTGGTTAGTTAGGGCCTTGTCTATCGAATGTTTAAATAGTAATCATATTTATTATAAAATCTAAAAGTTAAGCTTGACACTAAATAGTTTGAATGAATTTTCTTGTTAGAGTTTCGGAGACAATGGAATTTCTAAATTTAATTTTGATTTTTATTATATTAAACAATTTTATTTTTCTGTTCATTTGAAAAAAGGTAATCCAAAGTTTAAAAACTAATTTAAATTAATAGTCCGAACTAATTCTATTTCTTCTTATTTTAAGTATAGTTTCCATAATATTTTTACATTTTTCTCGCCACCTCTTTACTGTAGCTTGTAAAAAAGATTCTTAAGGTTGTTAAATTTTTAAGCCCTTTTATGTACAATACGTAGATTAGTTTACCCTGCAAAAGTATACAGAAAACAACAATTTTTATAACTGCCAAAATATTTTAAATTCATTTTATTACCGAAAAAATAAAAACAATAATTAAACCCGAGTCAGTAATACTAATAAATATTGGAAGTTGATTTTAAATTTGCATAACATTTTTTTACAGCATTTCATTTGTTATACAGATTCTGGTTTTAAATTTAATATATTTACATCGAGCCCTTACCGTAAAAATAGCTTAAGCGACATCATTTTCAATTTTTGTTCTTTTTAATAAATGAACATTTGTTGGCAACACTTGCATCATCTCCTAAAATGTCACCCCGGGTCTCCACGTAGCAATTTGATGGTCACATAACATGGGGTCTCACTTGACAATTTTTTTGTCATAATAAACGTCAAACTTCATATAAAAAAAAAAAACGCTGAGAAAATGTTAGAGTTTTTTTTATAGACTTTTACGTTTGGTATGAAAAAAAAAAATTGTCAAGTGAACCCCATGTAACATACAGTCTACAACTGACATTAAATGCTTAACATTAACGCTAAAATGATGTTAGTGTTAAGTATAGACTCATCATGTTAGAGGTTTTCTCATGTTATAACATGTTTTAACAACGCTTTTATAACATCATGTTATAACAGCGAATCATGTCAGTTGTAGACGGGAAGTAACGTACCTTCGTACAAACTTTTTTAAAAATAAAATAAAAAAACCCTCCTGTAAAATTTTGTTTCTGTCCCTTAAGTTTTTTGCGGTAAGGGATTGATATTACAAATTTTTATGTTGTTTAAACAATTTTTATAAAAAATAACTACTAGAATTTCTGTTCATAGATCTTGTTTATTCATAAGTTGTAAATTGAAAATATTATTAACAGTTGTAACAGTTTCCTTTTAATTGCTCCAATAATTTTATAATGTTTGAACAATTTTGATTTGTATTCAAACCTGGGAAGTAAATAGCTGTGTAAGAAATTTTTAAGCTGTAAAAATTTTTAAGAAATATTTGAACTCAAAACATCATTAAAACTTAACTCAAATATTCGGTCATGTTCTAGAATCCGCCGTAGAATTAAGTCGTAAAACGATCGAGGTTTTAAGTAAACAGTGCTTAGTGCTTATATGAATACCGGTTATAAGCATTTTTAGTTTTATATGCATCCCAACTTGTGCAATTATAGTTTGTTATCTAAAAAAGTGTAAATTATTTTGTGTGTAAGCCTTTGCTTATATGCATGTATCCCGCAATTATGCTTCGCAATATAAACAAATTGTAATTAATTGCTTTCAAAAAACTCTCATATAAGCATCTTTTTAAAAATGTGTCAATCACAAAAACTATTTCTTAAACACTAAATTGGCTAAATTTAACCTAAAATTCGAATGTATACATGAGGTTTCGTTGCAAGTAAAATAGCTTTTATTCATGATGTTGATAAAGGTATTTCTTTAAATACTCTGCAGTTCTCGTTTAAAAGCACCAAAAGGAGCGAATACTTAAATGCAAGTTTAATGCTTTTACCAGTAGTTCAGGTAAAGATCTATATTAACATGAATACTTTAATAAACTTTTAAGACAGGGTCATTTTCGTAATTTGTTTGATTAAATTTTCAGAACATGGTTGATAAAATAATTTTCAAACGTTTGAACATGTTTCTGCCTCTATTACGGTTAACAATTCAACTCAGTTGAGTTGAAATTAAAACAACTGCTAGGAGTTGTACATTTTTGATGTTTTTGTTACCCGCACTTTAATAGAGTTGTGAGACATAAAACATAAACATAAACTGCAAAATATCAACTGAACTAGAGTTGAGTTGTAACCCGACAACGCTTACTAAATTTATGGATCGATTACGGATAGCAACACAACTGAAGTTGAGTTGCCAGCAGCGAAACTTGGCAACGCCGCTCATGTTAAAATAAACAATTTTTTTTTTATATTTTAACATGAGGAGCGTAGCCTGATTTTGCTGTTGGCAACTCAACTTAGTTCAGTCGTTATCCGTAATCGACCCATAAATATCAAACATGTGTGTTACTGAATAAAAAGAGTTCGAGGATAATTATGTATGAGATTTTTAATTTTTTAAACACTACAATTAAATTTCACTTAATATTTAATTTTATACTTATTATAAACAACTACTTAACGAACAGGTTTCTATTTTAATCAAATTATTTGATTTTAATATAGCAAGTCCAATGATAAAAAACATCAAAATATTTGAAATTGATTGGAATAGAACATGTTTTACTAAAACAATATAATTTATTTAAAAAATGTTAAAAACTAACAAAATAGCTACATCAATATAAATACTCCTTTTTTTTAAATCGAATTTGAATAACGGTTTTGGTTTTAAGCTTGAGTTCCATACCAGACGTTCTATGCGTTTGATACGTTCTTGATCTTTTTTTTCAAGACGTTTGCGATGCATGCAAAACTTGAAAGTAATCCTTCTTCTTGCATTTGATGCAATTGTCAATACAGTTTTACCTTTATTCTACTTTTTTGACTCACCAAAGCATTGGACGCGTGGTGTGGATCTCAAGCTTTAAAATAGATTTCAATAATTATTTAATTTTCAAAATAATTTTACGAATTCGTTATATGCTTTAAAACAGATTTACAATATTATTTTCAAGTGAATTATTCTTTCGTTTTAGAATTCGATTTGGTTTTCAAAACAGCAAAAATTTGATGTGTTTTAGTATTAATACAGACTAAACTTTTAAAAATCCATTTAAAGGATTTTGATAATGCTCTATACTAAAACACATTTTTTTTTAATAATTAATTTAGCTTTCATAAGATTAGCGTATCACAATATCGACTATAATATGCATTAAAAATTTATAATTAAATTCTTATTAGCGAAGTTTTAAACTTCTTGTTAGCAACTAAATGCAAATTAATTATGCAGTAGTATAAAATCATTTAAACAACAACTACATACATAAAATACTAATGCAAATAAACGCAAATAATTTATTTGTTTTATAATAATATTTAATCTATTTACTTTCATATACAAAACAATTGATTGATTGATACAACAATATCTTTTTTATACTCGTGTGAAAAGAAACCAACATTTAAGATGAAAAATTTTGAAAAAATACACTTTCTATAGAAATAAAGTTAAAAAATATATAACGAAATAATAAAGTTAACATTCTTACAAATAAGTTGTTTAATTTCAATTATTTTTATGTTCAAATCCTTTTTTTTTTTGAATGGCATGTCTTTTTTTTTGTAATAGTCCCTTATTACGGTTCACAACTCAACTCAGTTGAGTTGTAATTTCTTAATTTTTGTATTATGGCTTACAACTTTGCTATATTCACCCCTATCGTGAATAAAAATTCCTTGGGAATTTTGATTTTTGATTCAATTGATTGATTGATACAACAATATCTTTTTTATACTCGTGTGAAAAGAAACCAACATTTAAGATGAAAAATTTTGAAAAAATACACTTTCTATAGAAATAAAGTTAAAAAATATATAACGAAATAATAAAGTTAACATTCTTACAAATAAGTTGTTTAATTTCAATTATTTTTATGTTCAAATCCTTTTTTTTTTTGAATGGCATGTCTTTTTTTTTGTAATAGTCCCTTATTACGGTTCACAACTCAACTCAGTTGAGTTGTAATTTCTTAATTTTTGTATTATGGCTTACAACTTTGCTATATTCACCCCTATCGTGAATAAAAATTCCTTGGGAATTTTTTCCCTTTTTCCATTTTTCCTATGTTAATTCAATTGTAAAAATGGGAAAAGGGAAAAAACTCCCAAGGAATTTTTATTCACGATAGGGGTGAATAAAAATTACAACTGATCACAACCAGTTGTCTGAATTACAACTCAACTGAGTTGTGAACCGTAATAGGGGTCATAATTTTGTATTCGTACTCAAAATTGTGATCCTGCGGGATCCTTATGTTACCGAAAAGCGTTTGCATGCTCGTAAATTGTGTAAATGAAAACGGGATTGAGAGAACAATTTTCTTCATCTAGCACAAAACAGCGCAAACATTTTCTACAGGCAGATTTAATAAATTGTCGACTGAACCTAACAAACATGGAGGTTGGATTTCAAATTGAAAGTGATTTAAAATGAACCTTTTCTCAAGCGAAATATTTGCATAATAAATGGTGTAATTTTAAGAATAGATCAAGGCGAATTCAACTACTGGTGGTGTCGGAACTACAACAATGCAAAAACAACAGAAACAACATACGGTTTTTTGCATTGTATTGTAAGTGTCATTAGCTCGAAATGTCAACCATTATTAGCAAAACACTAACAAATCAAAACAAATAAGCCCGAACTGTCAAAATCAGATGCCGTTTCGACACCACCTGTAGTTAATTCGCCTTGGAATAGATGAAAAAATAAATACAATACAGAATACCGACTTGCCACTTTTTCTCATTTTTAATCAGACTAAAAACGAATTTTGCGTACAACACAGAAAAGCAATTGTTCAATTCAATTGTTTATTTATATATTTTCAAGTTGCATTAACTTTCGCATCGCAATACAGAATAAGCGCCCAAAAGATGTTCATACACAAATCATTTGTAGTCGCTTTACACAAAAAATTTTGTGAAGGAGGACATTCGCACAAAAAAATTCTATCCGAGTTTCGAAAAAGTTTTAAAATTGAGACTTAAACAAAGGTTTAAAACAATTAAAACTTTGCTTAAAGCAGTGCTCGTTAAAAAATTTGTCGATTTTTCACTTTTTTATATATAACATGTTTTAACAACGCTTTTATAACATCATGTTATAACAGCGAATCATGTCAGTTGTAGACGGGAAGTAACGTACCTTCGTACAAACTTTTTTAAAAATAAAATAAAAAAACCCTCCTGTAAAATTTTGTTTCTGTCCCTTAAGTTTTTTGCGGTAAGGGATTGATATTACAAATTTTTATGTTGTTTAAACAATTTTTATAAAAAATAACTAATAGAATTTCTGTTCATAGATCTTGTTTATTCATAAGTTGTAAATTGAAAATATTATTAACAGTTGTAACAGTTTCCTTTTAATTGCTCCAATAATTTTATAATGTTTGAACAATTTTGATTTGTATTCAAACTTGTGAGTTAAATAGCTGTGTAAGAAATTTTTAAGCTGTAAAAATTTTTAAGAAATATTTGAACTCAAAACATCATTAAAACTTAACTCAAATATTCGGTCATGTTCTAGAATCCGCCGTAGAATTAAGTCGTAAAACGATCGAGGTTTTAAGTAAACAGTGCTTAGTGCTTATATGAATACCGGTTATAAGCATTTTTAGTTTTATATGCATCCCAACTTGTGCAATTATAGTTTGTTATCTAAAAAAGTGTAAATTATTTTGTGTGTAAGCCTTTGCTTATATGCATGTATCCCGCAATTATGCTTCGCAATATAAACAAATTGTAATTAATTGCTTTCAAAAAACTCTCATATAAGCATCTTTTTAAAAATGTGTCAATCACAAAAACTATTTCTTAAACACTAAATTGGCTAAATTTAACCTAAAATTCGAATGTATACATGAGGTTTCGTTGCAAGTAAAATAGCTTTTATTCATGATGTTGATAAAGGTATTTCTTTAAATACTCTGCAGTTCTCGTTTAAAAGCACCAAAAGGAGCGAATACTTAAATGCAAGTTTAATGCTTTTACCAGTAGTTCAGGTAAAGATCTATATTAACATGAATACTTTAATAAACTTTTAAGACAGGGTCATTTTCGTAATTTGTTTGATTAAATTTTCAGAACATGGTTGATAAAATAATTTTCAAACGTTTGAACATGTTTCTGCCTCTATTACGGTTAACAATTCAACTCAGTTGAGTTGAAATTAAAACAACTGCTAGGAGTTGTACATTTTTGATGTTTTTGTTACCCGCACTTTAATAGAGTTGTGAGACATAAAACATAAACATAAACTGCAAAATATCAACTGAACTAGAGTTGAGTTGTAACCCGACAACGCTTACTAAATTTATGGATCGATTACGGATAGCAACACAACTGAAGTTGAGTTGCCAGCAGCGAAACTTGGCAACGCCGCTCATGTTAAAATAAACAATTTTTTTTTTATATTTTAACATGAGGAGCGTAGCCTGATTTTGCTGTTGGCAACTCAACTTAGTTCAGTCGTTATCCGTAATCGACCCATAAATATCAAACATGTGTGTTACTGAATAAAAAGAGTTCGAGGATAATTATGTATGAGATTTTTAATTTTTTAAACACTACAATTAAATTTCACTTAATATTTAATTTTATACTTATTATAAACAACTACTTAACGAACAGGTTTCTATTTTAATCAAATTATTTGATTTTAATATAGCAAGTCCAATGATAAAAAACATCAAAATATTTGAAATTGATTGGAATAGAACATGTTTTACTAAAACAATATAATTTATTTAAAAAATGTTAAAAACTAACAAAATAGCTACATCAATATAAATACTCCTTTTTTTTAAATCGAATTTGAATAACGGTTTTGGTTTTAAGCTTGAGTTCCATACCAGACGTTCTATGCGTTTGATACGTTCTTGATCTTTTTTTTCAAGACGTTTGCGATGCATGCAAAACTTGAAAGTAATCCTTCTTCTTGCATTTGATGCAATTGTCAATACAGTTTTACCTTTATTCTACTTTTTTGACTCACCAAAGCATTGGACGCGTGGTGTGGATCTCAAGCTTTAAAATAGATTTCAATAATTATTTAATTTTCAAAATAATTTTAAGAATTCGTTATATGCTTTAAAACAGATTTACAATATTATTTTCAAGTGAATTATTCTTTCGTTTTAGAATTCGATTTGGTTTTCAAAACAGCAAAAATTTGATGTGTTTTAGTATTAATACAGACTAAACTTTTAAAAATCCATTTAAAGGATTTTGATAATGCTCTATACTAAAACACATTTTTTTTTAATAATTAATTTAGCTTTCATAAGATTAGCTTATCACAATATCGACTATAATATGCATTAAAAATTTATAATTAAATTCTTATTAGCGAAGTTTTAAACTTCTTGTTAGCAACTAAATGCAAATTAATTATGCAGTAGTATAAAATCATTTAAACAACAACTACATACATAAAATACTAATGCAAATAAACGCAAATAATTTATTTGTTTTATAATAATATTTAATCTATTTACTTTCATATACAAAACAATTGATTGATTGATACAACAATATCTTTTTTATACTCGTGTGAAAAGAAACCAACATTTAAGATGAAAAATTTTGAAAAAATACACTTTCTATAGAAATAAAGTTAAAAAATATATAACGAAATAATAAAGTTAACATTCTTACAAATAAGTTGTTTAATTTCAATTATTTTTATGTTCAAATCCTTTTTTTTTTTGAATGGCATGTCTTTTTTTTTGTAATAGTCCCTTATTACGGTTCACAACTCAACTCAGTTGAGTTGTAATTTCTTAATTTTTGTATTATGGCTTACAACTTTGCTATATTCACCCCTATCGTGAATAAAAATTCCTTGGGAATTTTTTCCCTTTTTCCATTTTTCCTATGTTAATTCAATTGTAAAAATGGGAAAAGGGAAAAAACTCCCAAGGAATTTTTATTCACGATAGGGGTGAATAAAAATTACAACTGATCACAACCAGTTGTCTGAATTACAACTCAACTGAGTTGTGAACCGTAATAGGGGTCATAATTTTGTATTCGTACTCAAAATTGTGATCCTGCGGGATCCTTATGTTACCGAAAAGCGTTTGCATGCTCGTAAATTGTGTAAATGAAAACGGGATTGAGAGAACAATTTTCTTCATCTAGCACAAAACAGCGCAAACATTTTCTACAGGCAGATTTAATAAATTGTCGACTGAACCTAACAAACATGGAGGTTGGATTTCAAATTGAAAGTGATTTAAAATGAACCTTTTCTCAAGCGAAATATTTGCATAATAAATGGTGTAATTTTAAGAATAGATCAAGGCGAATTCAACTACTGGTGGTGTCGGAACTACAACAATGCAAAAACAACAGAAACAACATACGGTTTTTTGCATTGTATTGTAAGTGTCATTAGCTCGAAATGTCAACCATTATTAGCAAAACACTAACAAATCAAAACAAATAAGCCCGAACTGTCAAAATCAGATGCCGTTTCGACACCACCTGTAGTTAATTCGCCTTGGAATAGATGAAAAAATAAATACAATACAGAATACCGACTTGCCACTTTTTCTCATTTTTAATCAGACTAAAAACGAATTTTGCGTACAACACAGAAAAGCAATTGTTCAATTCAATTGTTTATTTATATATTTTCAAGTTGCATTAACTTTCGCATCGCAATACAGAATAAGCGCCCAAAAGATGTTCATACACAAATCATTTGTAGTCGCTTTACACAAAAAATTTTGTGAAGGAGGACATTCGCACAAAAAAATTCTATCCGAGTTTCGAAAAAGTTTTAAAATTGAGACTTAAACAAAGGTTTAAAACAATTAAAACTTTGCTTAAAGCAGTGCTCGTTACCTTTACCTTTAGATTTCTAGATTTTGTTAATAAAAGAGGCTCTGTTTTACTTCAGGGTTAGTATATCGTCACCTAAAACCGCAAAAAGCCCTATCTAACATTTTGAAAATTTTACAGGAGAAGCAAAAACTATTTAAAATGATAAATTGAAACACAGCCGTGAATAACGTTTTAAGTTACAAAATAATAATTTTTCAGGAGAGCAAAAAAAAAACGTTTTTTGACAGGCAGCATTATTTGTTTTAATTTTTTTTTTCTATTATTAAAAATAATGATAGTAAAAACTTTTATGCAAA
The DNA here is from genome assembly GCA_930367215.1 of Pollenia angustigena. Classification (NCBI taxonomy): domain Eukaryota; kingdom Metazoa; phylum Arthropoda; class Insecta; order Diptera; family Polleniidae; genus Pollenia; species Pollenia angustigena. The sequence continues at coordinate 185,695,487 of OV884056.1, forward strand.
AGGCTTTTAAAACATTATTCCGCACTGCAAAACCATTTCGGTTTCATCATTTTGTTAGTAACTTGCAATGTTCTTCCACTGGCTGACAGTTTGTATGACATTTTGAAGGCGTTAAGGTGCATAGTTTTGGTTGATTTGATGTTTAAACTGTGTAAGGTCAACGGTTAGCTGCAAAAAAACAGCTGTGCTTCAATTGATAAATCCCCTCAAACTGCTTATAATTTATTTTTTATTTTGTTTTTCTTGAAAAACCTACTAGTTGTTTTGACAATTGACAATGTAACATATTATGCAATTTTTTAGTTAGGCTTTTTAGCGTTTACCATATAATCGTCTGTAGATAGGGCCTTTTGTTTTTTGCTAATAAATCGAAAGATTCCAAACATTTTTGTGGACATTTGTGTTGGTGCAATACATAAGAATCAATGAAAATTTTTGGTTAGTTAGGGCCTTGTCTATCGAATGTTTAAATAGTAATCATATTTATTATAAAATCTAAAAGTTAAGCTTGACACTAAATAGTTTGAATGAATTTTCTTGTTAGAGTTTCGGAGACAATGGAATTTCTAAATTTAATTTTGATTTTTATTATATTAAACAATTTTATTTTTCTGTTCATTTGAAAAAAGGTAATCCAAAGTTTAAAAACTAATTTAAATTAATAGTCCGAACTAATTCTATTTCTTCTTATTTTAAGTATAGTTTCCATAATATTTTTACATTTTTCTCGCCACCTCTTTACTGTAGCTTGTAAAAAAGATTCTTAAGGTTGTTAAATTTTTAAGCCCTTTTATGTACAATACGTAGATTAGTTTACCCTGCAAAAGTATACAGAAAACAACAATTTTTATAACTGCCAAAATATTTTAAATTCATTTTATTACCGAAAAAATAAAAACAATAATTAAACCCGAGTCAGTAATACTAATAAATATTGGAAGTTGATTTTAAATTTGCATAACATTTTTTTACAGCATTTCATTTGTTATACAGATTCTGGTTTTAAATTTAATATATTTACATCGAGCCCTTACCGTAAAAATAGCTTAAGCGACATCATTTTCAATTTTTGTTCTTTTTAATAAATGAACATTTGTTGGCAACACTTGCATCATCTCCTAAAATGTCACCCCGGGTCTCCACGTAGCAATTTGATGGTCACATAACATGGGGTCTCACTTGACAATTTTTTTGTCATAATAAACGTCAAACTTCATATAAAAAAAAAAAAACGCTGAGAAAATGTTAGAGTTTTTTTTATAGACTTTTACGTTTGGTATGAAAAAAAAAAATTGTCAAGTGAACCCCATGTAACATACAGTCTACAACTGACATTAAATGCTTAACATTAACGCTAAAATGATGTTAGTGTTAAGTATAGACTCATCATGTTAGAGGTTTTCTCATGTTATAACATGTTTTAACAACGCTTTTATAACATCATGTTATAACAGCGAATCATGTCAGTTGTAGACGGGAAGTAACGTACCTTCGTACAAACTTTTTTAAAAATAAAATAAAAAAACCCTCCTGTAAAATTTTGTTTCTGTCCCTTAAGTTTTTTGCGGTAAGGGATTGATATTACAAATTTTTATGTTGTTTAAACAATTTTTATAAAAAATAACTAATAGAATTTCTGTTCATAGATCTTGTTTATTCATAAGTTGTAAATTGAAAATATTATTAACAGTTGTAACAGTTTCCTTTTAATTGCTCCAATAATTTTATAATGTTTGAACAATTTTGATTTGTATTCAAACTTGTGAGTTAAATAGCTGTGTAAGAAATTTTTAAGCTGTAAAAATTTTTAAGAAATATTTGAACTCAAAACATCATTAAAACTTAACTCAAATATTCGGTCATGTTCTAGAATCCGCCGTAGAATTAAGTCGTAAAACGATCGAGGTTTTAAGTAAACAGTGCTTAGTGCTTATATGAATACCGGTTATAAGCATTTTTAGTTTTATATGCATCCCAACTTGTGCAATTATAGTTTGTTATCTAAAAAAGTGTAAATTATTTTGTGTGTAAGCCTTTGCTTATATGCATGTATCCCGCAATTATGCTTCGCAATATAAACAAATTGTAATTAATTGCTTTCAAAAAACTCTCATATAAGCATCTTTTTAAAAATGTGTCAATCACAAAAACTATTTCTTAAACACTAAATTGGCTAAATTTAACCTAAAATTCGAATGTATACATGAGGTTTCGTTGCAAGTAAAATAGCTTTTATTCATGATGTTGATAAAGGTATTTCTTTAAATACTGTAAATGCCATTAAGCGGGTTTTTTTTATATGCAGTTCTCGTTTAAAAGCACCAAAAGGAGCGAATACTTAAATGCAAGTTTAATGCTTTTACCAGTAGTTCAGGTAAAGATCTATATTAACATGAATACTTTAATAAACTTTTAAGACAGGGTCATTTTCGTAATTTGTTTGATTAAATTTTCAGAACATGGTTGATAAAATAATTTTCAAACGTTTGAACATGTTTCTGCCTCTATTACGGTTAACAATTCAACTCAGTTGAGTTGAAATTAAAACAACTGCTAGGAGTTGTACATTTTTGATGTTTTTGTTACCCGCACTTTAATAGAGTTGTGAGACATAAAACATAAACATAAACTGCAAAATATCAACTGAACTAGAGTTGAGTTGTAACCCGACAACGCTTACTAAATTTATGGATCGATTACGGATAGCAACACAACTGAAGTTGAGTTGCCAGCAGCGAAACTTGGCAACGCCGCTCATGTTAAAATAAACAATTTTTTTTTTATATTTTAACATGAGGAGCGTAGCCTGATTTTGCTGTTGGCAACTCAACTTAGTTCAGTCGTTATCCGTAATCGACCCATAAATATCAAACATGTGTGTTACTGAATAAAAAGAGTTCGAGGATAATTATGTATGAGATTTTTAATTTTTTAAACACTACAATTAAATTTCACTTAATATTTAATTTTATACTTATTATAAACAACTACTTAACGAACAGGTTTCTATTTTAATCAAATTATTTGATTTTACCTAAAAATATAGCAAGTCCAATGATAAAAAACATCAAAATATTTGAAATTGATTGGAATAGAACATGTTTTACTAAAACAATATAATTTATTTAAAAAATGTTAAAAACTAACAAAATAGCTACATCAATATAAATACTCCTTTTTTTTAAATCGAATTTGAATAACGGTTTTGGTTTTAAGCTTGAGTTCCATACCAGACGTTCTATGCGTTTGATACGTTCTTGATCTTTTTTTTCAAGACGTTTGCGATGCATGCAAAACTTGAAAGTAATCCTTCTTCTTGCATTTGATGCAATTGTCAATACAGTTTTACCTTTATTCTACTTTTTTGACTCACCAAAGCATTGGACGCGTGGTGTGGATCTCAAGCTTTAAAATAGATTTCAATAATTATTTAATTTTCAAAATAATTTTACGAATTCGTTATATGCTTTAAAACAGATTTACAATATTATTTTCAAGTGAATTATTCTTTCGTTTTAGAATTCGATTTGGTTTTCAAAACAGCAAAAATTTGATGTGTTTTAGTATTAATACAGACTAAACTTTTAAAAATCCATTTAAAGGATTTTGATAATGCTCTATACTAAAACACATTTTTTTTTAATAATTAATTTAGCTTTCATAAGATTAGCTTATCACAATATCGACTATAATATGCATTAAAAATTTATAATTAAATTCTTATTAGCGAAGTTTTAAACTTCTTGTTAGCAACTAAATGCAAATTAATTATGCAGTAGTATAAAATCATTTAAACAACAACTACATACATAAAATACTAATGCAAATAAACGCAAATAATTTATTTGTTTTATAATAATATTTAATCTATTTACTTTCATATACAAAACAATTGATTGATTGATACAACAATATCTTTTTTATACTCGTGTGAAAAGAAACCAACATTTAAGATGAAAAATTTTGAAAAAATACACTTTCTATAGAAATAAAGTTAAAAAATATATAACGAAATAATAAAGTTAACATTCTTACAAATAAGTTGTTTAATTTCAATTATTTTTATGTTCAAATCCTTTTTTTTTTGAATGGCATGTCTTTTTTTTTGTAATAGTCCCTTATTACGGTTCACAACTCAACTCAGTTGAGTTATAATTTCTTAATTTTTGTATTATGGCTTACAACTTTGCTATATTCACCCCTATCGTGAATAAAAATTCCTTGGGAATTTTTTCCCTTTTTCCATTTTTCCTATGTTAATTCAATTGTAAAAATGGGAAAAGGGAAAAAACTCCCAAGGAATTTTTATTCACGATAGGGGTGAATAAAAATTACAACTGATCACAACCAGTTGTCTGAATTACAACTCAACTGAGTTGTGAACCGTAATAGGGGTCATAATTTTGTATTCGTACTCAAAATTGTGATCCTGCGGGATCCTTATGTTACCGAAAAGCGTTTGCATGCTCGTAAATTGTGTAAATGAAAACGGGATTGAGAGAACAATTTTCTTCATCTAGCACAAAACAGCGCAAACATTTTCTACAGGCAGATTTAATAAATTGTCGACTGAACCTAACAAACATGGAGGTTGGATTTCAAATTGAAAGTGATTTAAAATGAACCTTTTCTCAAGCGAAAAACGTTTGATAATGATTTAAAAACAAGTTAAAAGAAAAGTTCGAAAATCGCTTTATTTCGCGAAGAGAATGTTGGAAATACGTTTGTCCATGTGCTCGTTTATGTTGATGATTTGGTTGTTGCTGCTAGAGATGAACGTGAAATACGAAATGTCTATGACATGCTGGGTGATAAATTTGAAGTGAGCAATCTTGGTGCCATATCACAATACCTTGGTATGGAAGTCGTGAGGACTAGTGAATTTCACTATAAGATACGGCAGAAACACTATATTGAGGAAATGCTAACCAAATTTGGTCTACAGGATGCAAAATGCTCAAAATATCCACTTGATCCGTCATACGGGAAAAATAGTTCAGAACTTTTATTACGAAATGATGAGTACCAAAGTTTAATGGGATCGTTGTTATATTTATCTGTAAATACACGCCCTGATATTTCTGCAAGCGTCGCAATACTGGCTAGAAAAACAAGTAATCCAACCCATGAGGATTGGAATGAATTGAAGCGTGTGGCAAGATATCTTAAGGGAACATCCAATATGTACTTAAACTTGAACGTAAGTTCTAATAATCGTAACGAACTTATCGGTTATGCAGATGCCAACTGGGCAGAGTGCAGAATTGACAGAAAATCAAACTCAGGTTACATCTTTATGCTCAATGGGAGTGCTGTTAGCTGGGCTTGTAAAAAGCAAACCAGTGTCTCATTGTCAACAACGGAAGCAGAGTTTATTGCGTTATCCGAAGCTGCAAAAGAAGCCGTCTGGATCAGAAATGTGCTTTTCGACTTGGGATGTCGGCAAGAACGTCCAACAAGAAGATAATCAAATGTGAGTACTGCCCTTCAGAGGAAATGATTGCTGACACGTTAACCAAACCCTTACCAACAACAAAGCTGGAAACCTTCAGGTTGAAATCAAATGTTTACTAATTTGTAATTGAGGAGGAGTGTTGGAAATACGTTAATTTTAATTCAACTTTCTTTATTTGTCAATTCCAAAATCGTTTTATTTGTTTCACTGTATTCCCAAATATGTATAGCATATAGTGTGCCAGAACGCTCTTTTTATTTTGACATAACTGACACAAATTTTCTTTTATATATACATACGTTTAATACATTCTCATAAACAGTCTAGAACTTTCTGTATCAAAAGGAAAACTTAAAATAAAAACTAACTTTAATTTCTTAATCTGAACATAAAGGAAATTTGTCTTTAATTTCAAATAGAGAAGGTGTGAATTGGCCACCAAGATCGTGCGATTTGACACCTTTAGACTATTATTTGTTGGGTTTTTTCTAATCGAAAGTGTACAGCAATAATCCCAAGATCCATAAGAGCTTAATACAACATTATCGAGCAGATATCAACTATTGACAACAGTTTATTGAAAAGCATGATTGAGTATTTTCGAAAGCGAATGGGAGCATGCTAAGTCATAAGGGGAAGGGAGGGGGTAGGTCGCTGGACCGACATAATTTTTCATTTTTAGTCGGAACCTACAAACTAGTTTAACTGAAATAAAAATATTTTTAATATATTAAAAAAAATTTTGTTTTTATTAAAATTAAAATGATACCTCAGTTTTGGACACCCTTTATTTTTCTTATTTTACCAACCTTTATCAGAAAAGTAAAGAAACAAAAAATTTAAATTTTTTGAGAAACAATTTTAATTACTCGTGGCGTTACATTAGAAAAAGTAGACTTTTCGTTGGAAATACCCACATACGACTTGTCAAAATTTCCAAAAAAAGAAAAAAAATTGAAAGCTGCGACGAGGACTGAACGCAATTTTAAAGCAATTGACTTACAAGAAAACTCATCAAGAGAACAATTTATAAAGGCAAACGAAAAATTTGACGTGGGCCAAGATACCGATGACGAAATAGCGTCGGTTTTAGGATTACTAAAACAAAATTTTTGTTCAATGTTTGACATTCAAAATTCCGTGACTGTGAAGGAAAGAATCGCTTGTGGTTCAAATTTTCGTCTTGGTGTAATTATTCCTCTATTCCAGGCACTAGGTATTCCTCTCTGCTGCATCATGCTATAGGCTACAATTCGACGATTGGTCTCGTTAACTTTATCGAGATTGTTATTTTTCATATTTTTTTAGTATTTAATCAATACATATCGCTCTTTAATTGCAACATATTCATATCCAAAAAAAAAATCAAACTTGGCAAAATGCAAAATGAAGTTTTCAAAATGTACCTTTTTATACAGATTTAATAAATTATATTTTGCTATAACTTCGGTTCAGTTTGAGATATACGGGCCTGTTCTGAAAATCACGTGATTTAAAATCACGTGCTTTTGAAATCACACGTGTGATTTTGTGGTGCTCTGAGAATCAAACGGTTTTTGTGTTTCTCGGTGTGCTTTCGGCAATTGAAGATCTCACCAAAACACACAAAAACGGGACACTAAAATATCACCCGTGTGATTTTAGTAGGCACATGTGATTTGAAATCACGTGATTTGAGTAAAAGTGATTTTCAGAACAGGCCTGATAATGCTTAATTCTGTTTCACAAATAAAGAAGGTATAAAGGAACACTTTGGCTTAAGTAACTTAAATTTTTTTTTTTTGAGATATGACTATGTTGCAAAAAAGGAGTGAAGTATATATTTTTTTTGATGCACAATTTCCAAGGCGAATTCATAACAAGTGGTCTTATAAACCCAGGTGATAACTTTGAAAAATATTTCAACATAAAATAAATAAATTTCAATAAAAAGTGGAACAATTTTCAATAGAAAATAAATTAAACAAAAAAAAAAAAAAAAAAAAAAACGTTAAAATGCGCTAAGATCTTTGAATTAATTCTGCACACAGTTTAACACACTAATGACCTATATGAGTCGTAGCTTACTTAAGTAAACGTTCAGGGGATTGACTCTAAACATCCGGTTTAACCTCGGCTATGACTTTAATGGTAATGCATAACACTTCTAAATCCAAATAGTGGGTTTTCAATTGAGATAACCGGTTTTAGGCATTCATGGTGGCATCTTCGTTGTTGCAAGTGAATGTCAAAATTATTTGTTGAAAGTAAAAAAGGAAATTTTTTTGTTTATAAAATTTACACAATTGCTCTTTTTTTCTATTTTCTTCCTGTATTGCAAATTGATTGGCTTTCCTCTTATTCCTAACGCCTTTTTAAACCCTTGAGTTTATATTTTATGTTCACCTTTTTTTATTTCATAAAATTAAAATAAGTTTTTTTTAAGCATTAAGATTTAAATTGAATTTAAATTTTAAATAATGACTCGAAAATGTCACCTGTATGAATTCGCCTTGCATTGTATATACAATGATTTTACAAAAACAAATTGCATGTGGTTTTTGTAGAGTTGTACTTGTTGTAGTACCGAGATTACCTGAAATAATCGCCTTGACAATTTCCCACTCGCCTTGACAATTTCCCACTGTCTTGCTAGTACCAAGGCGAATTCATCCCAGGTAATCTCGGTACTACAACAAGTACAACTCGTACAAAAACCACAAGCAATTTGTTAATGTCAAAAACAGAAATAAAACAAAACAGAAACAAAGATAATAAAAGGGAATAAACAAAGTTTTGACATCCAACAGTGGTTTTAGCTAATATCAGCAGGGCTTTTAAGACCACCTGTAATAAATTCGCCTTGGCTAGTACTATCTAATGAAAACGCTGAGTTAAGAGTAATACTGTCACAAGTCCCAGCTTCGTCCGTTGTTGTGTTTATTTTTCAGTCTTTTTAGATATTTTGCGGCAGTCGGACGTGCGCGAGTGGCTGACCAGTGCCTTAAAGTAAATCTCGAGAATTATAAAACTGTTTTAAATTTAGAGAAAAAATGTTAATTACTAAAATAAAATTGTTTTTTTTTTCAACAAGTGCATTTAATAAAAGTGTTTTGTTTGCTTAAAATAAGAAGTACTCGTAAATGTTACTTGTAACATAACGAAAATTTATTTGCCATTTCCTTTTGTTAAGGCATCCGTTTCCATCTGTTTTGTGTTTTGTTCGTTATGGTTTTAGCTTTAGATAAAAGCTTTGGTTCGTTCAATAAATAGATTTTTTCGTTGAATTAGTTTTTATATATATTTTGTGGCAGTCAGACGTGCGCGAGTGGCTGGTCATTATAATATTAATTAATTAATTAAGTATCAATAGTTTCAAAGGTATCAATAGTTTGAAAATGTGTAAACTTGAAAGATGTGGTTAATAATTTTTTTTAAGTGTTAATTCAAAAAAGGGCATTCGATACAAGTGTTTAATTTGCTAAAAAAATAAAAGTTGTATGGAATTTGCAATTAAACGAAAGCTTACAGAGCTACCTAAACAAGAGCGGCAAGCGTTTTTTTAAACATGCAAATTCTATTGCCAATACATTTTCAATAAAATAAAACGACCACGAGATCTATCAAATAAGATTTTCCAGCCGGGTGGTGTTAAATTCGCGTTCTAAAGGTTTGTTTCGTATAAACTCTATGAAAATGAAAAGTTTTGACATAAAACAGACGCTTGCCGCTCTTATTTAGGTAGCTCAGTTACTTGTGTTTAGTTTTTCCTTTTGCTTTGTTTCATTTTCGTTAAAAATGTGTCCAAAAGCGGTACTTATATTCACTATGGTGCAAAGTTGATTTGTTTGTTACTAAAATTAAAACTAAAAATTAAAATTTTCGTTGGCTTAAAGTTCTTGACGATGGTTTTGTTTCGAAGTTCGCAATAAATTTCGTGTAAGCCAAACATGCGCGAATAATTGATAACTGCTTTTAATAACAACTTAAAAGTAAAAAATTAAGAAATCAATTGTTAACTAATTAGGTATTTAATGTGGCAAAGGATTTTTTTTATAAAAAATGTAACAGTTTTGATATTTTTCCTGATCCTTTTTGATATTATTGCCGATATATTGAGGTAAGTAATTCGAAATTTGTATGTTTCATTCACATTGATTTTTATTTAAAAAAAGCCCAATAATTTTTTTCTCTCCAAGCAATAATTGATTGAATATTTTAACATCCCAGCTTTAAATTGGTATTTTTTGCCACAAATTAGCCATGCAGTCAACAGGGCAGGGGCTTCACAGTTTCAAAAAAAATATAAAATTAAATAGAAAAGAAAAGCCGTAAAAGCCGTAAAAGCCAGCCACATGAAACCCCATACTTTGGCGGTTGTACTAAACCCAGTTGGCCACGTCTTTAAGACATCCTCGAAGACGGATGCACGACAATGTTAATTTCTGCACGACATGTGAGGGACAGCGGGAACAAATCGTCAACGACATTCTCGAACAAGTGTCGCGAAAATCGTGCACGACACAAAGAAAGACAATGCCGCCTTCTTTATCATTAACGACTACCTACATGACAATGTCAACTATTTCGACGTCTACTAAAAAAATTATTATATGGTTATCTAACTCAGACAGTTTTTTCGTGTAGTTGGAATTTTAATTTTTGTTATATGTTTTATATTCGACTCCTATAAGCAATCCTAAAGTTGACAGTGAAGTACTATCTGCATGTAATCCATTTTCCAGCCCGCGAACAATTTCATCATCATTTTTGGTTTTACTGTTTAGAACTAATTTGTAAATTTTTTTTATAGGTATTTAGATCAACAATAAAAAAAAAAGAATGAGAGAATTTTAAGAAATCAAGCAAGTGATTGAATAGCATTCAAGAAAACTTTGTCGTCAGTAGCTTTTATACAAGACAACTTATAACACAGTGTCGCTCATATACAGTATACACAGTATACTGTCCCACATAGAGTTTAATAGAGGACAACTTATAAGACAAAGTCGCTCATATTGTCCCATATAAAGCTAAATAGAAGACAACTTACAAGACAACATCGCTCAAAATTTTGTGCACGACGATTTCCTGTAAATTGCCTTCTAGAAAACCTAAACAACAGGGGACAAGTCGTGCATACATCATTGCCGACGATGTCGTCAACGGCAATCTGGCCAACTGGGAAAATTTTTAAAAAATTTTCTATTACCTATTTGTTATACCCACACCACCAAAGGAGAGAGGGTCCCAGTTGGCCAGATAATACATTATGCATTTATGCTGATGTGTGTTACACCTTAAAATATGGGTCATGGACCCACCTTAAAGTATACCGATTGACTCAGAATTACTGAGTCGATCTAACTATGTCCGTCCCGCTGGCTGGCTGTCCATGTAACCTTGTATGGAGATAATTTGATAAAATTTGGCACATGGGTTCTTATTGGCGCAAGGACCAAGCCTATTGAAAATGGGCCAAATTGACGGAACACGAGGGAAGATAGGGTGCGATTTCTGCCTCTCAGAAACTATTAAACCGATTTTAATGAAATTTAAAACATAAATAGATTTTCCATGGGTCCCAAATAGGGTGCACTCTCGTAAATATGTTTTTAAATACTGTGGTGTAGGTTATCATATGGTCAGGATTGACCGACTACACTATCTTACTTGTTTAAAAATTTTTTTGTTTTGAATTTTTCCTTGAAACACTTTTCCAGCTAAATTATTTGGTTATTCATTTATGTTGGTTAAAAAGTTCGTGCTAAGGTCAGGCACGATTCTAAATATTTGTAATCGATTTATGCTAGTCAAAGCAAAGATCTTGGGTTGAATTTCTCCAATAGACAGAATTCCACCAACTTCAATATGTTCTTTCCTTTGGCTGAACAGAACGCATGTGACAAATTTAAAGAAACAATCTGCGTTGATCACAAGCTCTACTTGCCTATCTGTGCGATTTTTTGTGTGGGGGATATGTGATATTATGGATATTTGTATGTAGATTGGAAAAGGGTAAATACCCTATAAGAAAATGGCCGGTGAAATAGGAAAATTGGGTAAATAGCCTGGAATTTTCTCAAAAATTGGGTAATATATTGCGCGGCAAATTGTTATAATAAATAACCTTGGACATGTTTTCACAAAGATTTTTATCATCAGACATTGGTTCGCACGAGTTTTTTAGTAAGGCAGAATTCGATGAAAGATCACTTGATTGAGTAAAAATTTCCTTTTAAACTGTTGTCAGTTTATCTATATACATATATGTAAACAAAGAACTGATTTTGTGTTGCTAGTAGCACTTGTTGCAAGACGCTTCCATATTTCTGAATTTTTAGGCCTTCCCATGGCTTAATTATCCTTCTTAAAGCTCGATAGAACTTAAAGTTGCAAAAATTTAAATTTTATTAAATATTTTTTTTTATTTGAAAGATCAATGCATGTTATTATCATTAGGAAATGATTTCGGCCATATGGATACTGCGGCTGTTTTTAACGAAGCATATTCTAGACGACCATTTTTGGGCCATTTTTTTAGCATTGCTATGTCGCAAATAGCACGAACATTGTTGGCCGCCAAGGCGTCAATCATTGCTGGCTTATCGGCATAAGCCAATGACTTTACGTAGTCCCACAGAAACTAGTTAAGAGCTGTCAAATCACAGGATCTTGGAGGCCAATTGATAGGTTTATTTCCCGATATCAAGTAATCGCTCTATGGCACGTAGCGACATTCTATTGAAACGACATCTCGTCCGGCTTAATGCCATCCATATTTTTAAACAATCCTTGGTCATGGTGCGGTAACTATCTCTATTCAACCGTTATGCCTTTTAACTTAATTTTTTAAGAAATAAGGTCATAGTGTGCATTTCTATGGATATGATGAAGTCTGTAGGTTCTGTTGTGGTTTGGTCTCACTCCATGTGCAGCAATTTTGTTTATTATCAAACCCGTTAAGCCAAAAAGAGCCTCATCTCTGAATACAATTTTGTGATAAAACATCGATGAATGATTTTCAAAGTAAATCACATTATGATTTGTCAGAGTACGCTGCTCATAAAAGTTCAAAAAGTGAGCGCAGAATAATATTTCGTTTGACATCTTACCCTATCGTACAAAATACCCTTTAGTTTAAGTCAAATTTAATCAGCTTTATAATATTTAACAGCACACGATAATAAAACATTAAAGCTGTAGGTCGCCATGCGTTTGATGCTTTCTTGACTTTTTTCAAGACGCATTCAAAAGTAGAAAATAATCCTACTTCATGCGTTCGATGCGTACATATGTATATGAATTCTACGCGTGTACTATGTAACTTGTAAATACGATTTTACACTGATTCTACATTTTTGACAGATGCATAAATGTACCAACGTATTGAACGGCCGGTGTGGACCTCCAGCTTAAATCCCATTTGAAATTACATAATAGCTGATTGACAATTAGTAATTAATTGCCCTATTAAAAATTCAATATTTTTAATGATTTTTATAAATACCCAAATAAATTCACAAAAAAAGAAATATACATATGTTCTTGTAATTAACCCGGTATTCACCCATACATCAAATAAATACCGCATAGAATCCCATCTATATGCATGCAACGATTTTCTCCAATTTAAATCTTTAAATAATCGACATGAAATGGTCTGTAATAGGAACTAGTAATGAATTGAGAAATGATAGAAAGAGAAATTTGGTCTGATTAATATAGAGTCGCAAATTCCAACTCTGTTATTCTTTGCGTTTTTATACCCTCCACCACCACTAGTGGTGAATGAGGGTATACTAAGTTTGTCATTTTCGTGTAAAACTTTTTTAAAATTCATCTCAGACCCCATAAAGTATATACTATGGCTCCTTGAGTAATTTTAAGTCTGGCCGTCTGTTGAAAACCCGCTCACTTTCGAAAAACTCAAAAGAACATATAAAAGTTGGTCGCAAATTGCTTTTAGTTATCCTTAGCAGCTTAGGATTGAAATCCAGCAAAATCAGTTAAGTAGGATGAGAGTTATGAGTCCAAAAGTTTGACCACTACCCTAAAAAATTGATAATTTTGTTACAAAAACTGACATAAATGGTGGTACAATGCACGGATGGATATAAGATTTGGTAAAAATTCGTTCCATATGACCAGAAACAGAAATCATATTGTTAAATTTCGTGAAGATCAGTCCATAATTTACCATAGGCCCCACTTTGTAATTTTGTAATTTTGTAATAATCGGCCCATAATTAGTTCTCATATTCAGTAGCCTCCTGAAAACCACTTTTAAACTATAAAACGCTATTACAAAGTTCACTACTATATCGAAGTTTTTTATTACTAGAAATCAGCCTACAAAGTTTTGTGATAAAAAATACCCCTCTCGAAAATAATTTTAGTTTGGCAAAAACTCTTACGAATCATGATATTTTACTAAAATTTATTCAAATTAAGTTTAATATGACTAGAAATAAAAGCATAAAGCTTTCTGATTGTATGTCAATAATTTAACATACATACATATGAAGGTCTAAATCGGCACCAATTTTAATACTGACGTCCGTTTTTATAAAGATTAACCGGGGTGTGCTGGAAATCACAAACGCAAAACGCAAGAATTTTAAAAGTTGTTTTTTAGTAAGATTTCTGTAATAAAAGAATTTTATGACAAATATTATACAAACATTTCTCTATTAAACAGAATTTTATAACAAAAATTATAAAAATTTGATTAAAAGTGTATTATAAACAGCTTCCAAATTCTTGCGTTTTGCGTTTGCGATTTCCAGCACACCCCCCTAAATTAATAACACTGTACCATAAATTGTTAACAATGTCGTGACTAAATGAATCTGACACCGAATCTTTTTTAAAAACGCAACTAACAGTTTTTTGGAATATGTATGTCGAAAACTGTTCTACTTTTGACAATTCTGACTTCATATTCGGATTCAGCGGATCATAGGTGTCAGATACATTTTTTCAAAAAACTGTCACGTAGCGTAATGTATTGATCCCATAAACGGCCCAGGCCTGGAATATTCCAACAGCCGGTGGAGGTTATCAAAGATTCAAATTAATTTAATACAGGTTCAAAATGAATTCAAAGACGAAGTTTTTTTTGTTCAATGTTCGACATCCAAAATTCCGCGACAGTGAAGGAAAGAAGCGCTTGTGGTTAACATTTTTGTTTGGTGAAATTCGTTCTCTATTAAAGGTACATAATATTCCTCTCAAATCAAATTTTATCATTTCAAAGTCAGATTCAAAAAAATGACGACTCAAAAGAAAATATTTTTAAATTTCTTATCATAATCCATCAAAAATCGATCACCTATTGCGAATAAAAAGTGAACAGTTTTTCCTTCGAAATTTTGCGTTTCCCCATACATATTTTAGTCCTTTTTTTTTGCTTTTAATTATAACAGCAATAAAAAATATTCTTAATATTGCTGCTGCGCCATGTTATAGACTGGAATTTGACGATTTGTCACGTTTATTTTATCGAGATTGTAATTTTCCATATTCTTTTTAGTATTTAATCTATATATTTATTTTTTTATGCACAATTTTCCATTTCACAACTGTATTTTATTACAGTCTTATGTAAACGCTGTGTTAAGCGCAATATCATTGCAAGTCCCAGCTCCGTTCGTTGTTGTGCTAATTTTTTAGTATCTTTAGATATTTTGCTGCAGTCGCACGTGCGCAAGTAACTGATCTGTACGTTAAAGCAAGTGGCCATAATTATAAAAGTTTTTTAAATTTAGAGAAAACATGTTTATTAATAAACTAAAAGTGTTTTTTTCATCAAGTGCATTTATTTAATAAAAGTGTTTTAGTTGGTAAAAATAAAAAGTTTTTCCATTTCCTTTTGTTAAGGCAACCGTTTCCATCTGGTTTGTGTTTCGTTCGTTAAGGTTTAGCTTTAGATAAAAGCTTTGGTTCGTTAATTAAATAGAATTTTTTCGTTGAATTAGTTTTTATAGTATATTTTTTGTGGCAGTCAGACGTGCGCGAGTGGCTGGTCATTGAAATAATAAAATTAAAAAGTATCAAGAGTTTAAAAAATGTGTTAAATTTAAAGATGTGGCTAATAATAAAATTTTAGTGTTAATTTAAAAAGGGTATTCGATAAAAGTGTTTAATTTGCTAAAAACTAAAAGTTGTATGCAATTTGCAATTAAACGAAAGCTTACTTGTGTATTGTTTTTCCTTCTGTCTTGTTTAATTTTCGTTAAAAATGTGTCCAAAACGGTACTTATATTCACTATGGTGCAAAGTTGATTTGTTTGTTAATAAAATTAAAACTAAAAATTAATATTTTCGTTGCGCAAAATCCTTTTTGATATTATTGCCGATTTAATAAGGTAAGTAATTCGAAAAATTTATAAATTTTTTGACACAAATTATCTATGCGGTCAATAGCACGGGGCTTTAGTATAACACAATTTTTATAAAAAATTCTATTATTTGTTTTAAAATTAGTTTTTTGTCGAATTTTGCCTTAATAGTGACGAACTATGTACTTTGATAAGTTGGTTCATCGGCAGCTTCAATGGATGAAGATGGAGTTATATTGATAGGGTTATATCGAGCCCTAAATTAAGATACATAATTTTCAATGGGGTGGGCGGGGGGGGGGGGGGGGTTTCTTTAATACCATGGTAGATAAGGCCACGATGGCTTTATCTCTCATTCAATAGGGAGATGAAGCCTTTTTTCAATAAATGACTTTATTGGCAACACTTGCATCATCTTCTAAATGTCCTGGTCGGGGGGTGCTTTAATACCATTCAAGAGGAAGATAAAGCCTTTTTTGTTTTTTTTTTTCATTTGAATGGGAGATAAAGCCATCATGGCCTTAGCTCACATTAGCAATATAAGAAAATGGCTTTATCTCTCATTTCAGTTCCGGAGACACTGATTTTAAGTATGTATTGAAATCTGACTTTGCATACTAGAGTTTTTCCTCCAGTAGGACGCGGCAGGTGGCTTCGCTAAATAAAGTTTTCCTGCGTGCGTCACAAGAATAAAAAATGTTTTTCAATGATAACTAAGGATTTTCCCTTTAATAGAATGTTTACACCATGCATAGCAATTTTCTGAAAAATATGTCTTTATCTCTCATTTGCGAAAAAAATATATATCACTCTTGTGAGTGATTATAATTCCAATCAGCACTTTACCATTTCTCAAAACAAAGGTACCCAGCATCTCTATATTAAAAGTGACGATTGGTTATAGTTCTGTGTGGCTCCCTTAGGCACAGAACTACACTCTCTTTTCGCAAAATTTTAAATATGACATTACCTCTCAATGATTGAGCAATAAGGCCATTATGGCTTTATCTCCCATTCAATTGAGAAATAATGCCATCATTGCCTTATCTGCCATGGTTTTAAAGCACCCCCCCGTCCTGTTCACATAAGGTATCGTTACGATTTTATAGCAAGAACAATTTTATCGTAAGCGACAAATTTATATGAAATAAAATAAAAAACTCCCTCCTGTAAAATTGGATTTTTGGCGTTTACGTTATTTTCGCGGTTAGGGCTCGATATTACATAATATTAAACATTTTAATACATAAGTTCTATTGACAATAATAAAAAAAATATCTCACAAATGGGTAATTCCATGTCAAAACGACCAAGGGTGGGATACGACCCCTTTCGATTTTAATGAAATTTGGTGAGATGGTTCCTTTTATGCTATAAGGAACATATATCAACGAAAAAAAATTTTAAAAGTTATGTCATATTCAGAATGTCATAATTTCGCCGAATTAGCCGAATGTGTTGAGTTTATTTCTTTAATATCTCGAAAACTACTTAACATAAAGAAAATACTTGCGGCTACAAACCATATATGGCTATTTCCACAGAAATGTTAACCATGTGTGAAAAAATAAAAGTTGAAAACCTGTTTCTTTTTTAATGTTTTATTAAGGAACAACACTTTAAATTTATTAAACTAAAGAGTCCGAAACGTATTTTATTTCCGCGGCCAATTATTGGACTTCAAAGTTGTGCAAGGGCTTAAGTCACCTTTTTTGAGATTTTAATGGTACTTTCTCTTAAATATTTACTTCCATAAAAGTGGTGATGGGAGAATACTCTTTTTGATAAACAGTTCTAGCAACAATAATAAATTAATAACAAACACAAATATCTGAATATAAAGATATAAAGATTTTTCTCCATTTTTAGTAGTGATAACAGATTTTCGTTATTTAAGCTCTAACTCGTTTAGTTATCGAGAAAAAAGCATTTTAAGTTTTTCATATAAAAACATGAAACAAAATTCATTTTTGGTAGTGATAACAGATTTTCGTTATTTAAGCTCTAACTTGTTTAGTTATCGAGAAAAACACATTTTAAGTTTTTCATATAAAAACATGAAACAAAATTCATTTTTGGTAGTGATAACAGATTTTCGTTATTTACGCTCTAACTTGTATTGTTATCGAGAAAACTCGCTCTTCTAGTTTTCCAGAAAAACGCATTTAAAGTTTTTCATATAAAAATCCTAAGAAAATCCAATTTTAAGCAGTGATCACAGATTTTCGTTATTTTGGCTCTAACTCTTCTAGTTTTCCAGAAAAACGCATTCAAAGTTTTTCTTATGAAAACCCTCAGAAAATCCATTTTTATGCAGTGATCACAGATTTTCGTTATTTTGCCTCTAGCTCTTTTAGTTTTCCAAAAAAACGCATTTAAAGTTTTTCATATACAAATCTTAAGAAAATGCAATTTTAAGCAGTGATCACAGATTTTCGTTATTTTGGCTCTAGCTCTTCTACTTTTTCAGAAAACGAATTTAAAGTTTTTTATATAAAAATCCTAAAAAAAAACCAATTTTTAGCAGTGATCACAGATTTTCGTTATTTTGGCTCTAGCTCTTCTAGTTATCCAGAAAAACGTATTTAAAGTTTTTCATATAAAAATCCTAAAAAATCCGAATTTTTAGCAGTGATCACAGATTTTCGTTATTTTGGCTTTAGCTCTTCTAGTTTTCTAGAAAAACGCATTTAAAGTTTTCATTTAAAAATCCTAAGAAGATCGAATTTTTAGCAGTGATCACAGATTTTCGTTATTTTGGCTTTAGCTATTCTAGTTTTTCAGAAAAACGCATTTAAAGTTTTTCATATAAAAATCCTAAGAAAATCCAATTTTTAGCAGTGATCACAGATTTTCGTTATTTTGGCTTTAGCTCTTCTAGTTTTCCAGAAAAACGCTTTTAAAGTTTTCATATAAAAATCTTAAGAAAATTCAATTTTTAGCAGTGATCACAGATTTTCGTTTTTTTGTCTCTAGCTCTTCTAGTTTTCCAGAAAAACGTTTAAAGTTTATCATATCAAAATCCGACGAAAATCCAATTTTTAGCAGTGATCACAGATTTTCGTTATTTTGTCTCTAGCTCTTCTAATTTTCCAGAAAAACGCATTTAAAGTTTTCATAAGAAAATCCTTAGAAAATTAAATTGTTAGCAGTGATCACAGATTTTCGTTAATTTGGCTTTAGCTCTTCTTGTTTTCCAGAAAAACGCATTTAAAGTTTTCATATGAAAATCCTAAGAAAATCCAATTTTTAGCAGTGATCACAGATTTTCGTTAATTTGGCTCTAGCTCTTCTAGTTTTCCAGAAAAACGCATTTAAAGTTTTCATATGAAAATCCTGAGAAAATCCAATTTGTAGCAGTGATCACTGATTTTCGTTAATTTGGCTCTAGCTCTTCTAGTTTTCCAGAAAAACGCATTTAAAGTTTTCATATGAAAATCCTAAGAAAATCCAATTTTTAGCAGTGATCACAGATTTTCGTTATTTTGGCTCTAGCTCTTCTAGTTTTCCAGAAAAACGTATCTATAGTTTGTCATATAAAAATCCTAAGAAAATCCAATTTTTAGCAGTGATCACTGATTTTCGTTATTTTGTCTCTAGCTTTTCTAATTTTCCAGAAAAACGCATTTAAAGTTTTTCATATAAAAATCCTTAGAAAATCCAATTTTTATCAGTGATCACTGATTTTCTTTATTTTGTCTCTAGCTCTTCTAGTTTTCAAGAAAAATTAATTTAAAGTTTTTCATATAAAAATCCTTAAAAAATCCAATTTGTAGCAGTGATCACAGATTTTCGTTAATTTGGCTCTAGCTCTTCTAGCTTTCCAGAAAAACGCAGATTTTCGTTATTTTGTCTCTAGCTCTTCTAGTTTTCCATAAAAACGAATTTAAAGTTTTCATATGAAAATCCTTAGAAAATCCAATTTTTAGCAGTGATCACAAATTTTCGCTAATTTGGCTCTAGCTCTTCTAGTTTTCCAGAAAAACGCATTTAACGTTTTCATATGAAAATCCTAAGAAAATCCAATTTTTAGCAGTGATCACAGATTTTCGTTATTTTGGCTCTAGCTCTTCTAGTTTTCCAGAAAAACGTATTTATAGTTTGTCATATAAAAATCCTAAGAAAATCCAATTTTTAGCAGTGATCACTGATTTGCGTTATTTTGTCTCTAGCTCTTCTAGTTTTCCAGAAAAACGCATTTAAAATTTTTCATATAAAAATCCTTAGAAAATCCAATTTTTAGCAGTGATCACTGATTTTCTTTATTTTGTCTCTAGCTCTTCTAGTTTTCAAGAAAAACGCATTTAAAGTTTTCATATGAAAATCCTAAGAAAATCCAATTTTTAGCAGTGATCACTGATTTTCGTTATTTTGGCTCTAGCTCTTCTAGTTTTCCAGAAAAACGTTTAAAGTTTATCATATCAAAATCCGACGAAAATCCAATTTTTAGCAGTGATCACAGATTTTCGTTTTTTTGTCTCTAGCTCTTCTAATTTTCCAGAAAAACGCATTTAAAGTTTTCATAAGAAAATCCTTAGAAAATTAAATTGTTAGCAGTGATCACAGATTTTCGTTAATTTGGCTTTAGCTCTTCTAGTTTTCCAGAAAAACGCATTTAAAGTTTTCATATGAAAATCCTAAGAAAATCCAATTTTTAGCAGTGATCACAGATTTTCGTTATTTTGGCTCTAGCTCTTCTAGTTTTCCAGAAAAACGTATTTATAGTTTGTCATATAAAAATCCCAAGAAAATCCAATTTTTAGCAGTGATCACTGATTTTCGTTATTTTGTCTCTAGCTCTTCTAGTTTTCCAGAAAAACGCATTTAAAATTTTTCATATAAAAATCCTTAGAAAATCCAATTTTTAGCAGTGATCACTGATTTTCTTTATTTTGTCTCTAGCTCTTCTAGTTTTCAAGAAAAACGCATTTAAAGTTTTCATATGAAAATCCTAAGAAATTCCAAATTTTAGCAGTGATCACAGATTTTCGTTAATTTGGCTCTAGCTCTTCTAGTTTTCCAGAAAAACGCATTTAAAGTTTTCATATGAAAATCCTAAGAAAATCCAATTTTTAGCAGTGATCACTGATTTTCGTTATTTTGGCTCTAGCTCTTCTAGTTTTCCAGAAAAACGTTTAAAGTTTATCATATCAAAATCCGACGAAAATCCAATTTTTAGCAGTGATCACAGATTTTCTTTTTTTTGTCTCTAGCTCTTTTAATTTTCCAGAAAAACGCATTTAAAGTTTTCATAAGAAAATCCTTAGAAAATTAAATTGTTAGCAGTGATCACAGATTTTCGTTAATTTGGCTTTAGCTCTTCTAGTTTTCCAGAAAAACGCATTTAAAGTTTTCATATGAAAATCCTAAGAAAATCCAATTTTTAGCAGTGATCACAGATTTTCGTTAATTTGGCTCTAGCTCTTCTAGTTTTCCAGAAAAACGCATTTAAAGTTTTCATATGAAAATCCTGAGAAAATCCAATTTGTAGCAGTGATCACTGATTTTCGTTAATTTGGCTCTAGTTCTTCTAGTTTTCCAGAAAAACGCATTTAAAGTTTTCATATGAAAATCCTAAGAAAATCCAATTTTTAGCAGTGATCACAGATTTTCGTTATTTTGGCTCTAGCTCTTCTAGTTTTCCAGAAAAACGTATCTATAGTTTGTCATATAAAAATCCTAAGAAAATCCAATTTTTAGCAGTGATCACTGATTTTCATTTTTAGCAGTGATCACTGATTTTCTTTATTTTGTCTCTAGCTCTTCTAGTTTTCAAGAAAAACGCATTTAAAGTTTTCATATGAAAATCCTAAGAAATTCCAAATTTTAGCAGTGATCACAGATTTTCGTTAATTTGGCTCTAGCTCTTCTAGTTTTCCAGAAAAACGCATTTAAAGTTTTCATATGAAAATCCTAAGAAAATCCAATTTTTAGCAGTGATCACTGATTTTCGTTATTTTGGCTCTAGCTCTTCTAGTTTTCCAGAAAAACGTATCTATAGTTTGTCATATAAAAATCCTAAGAAAATCCAATTTTTAGCAGTGATCACTGATTTTCGTTATTTTGTCTCTAGCTTTTCTAGTTTTCCAGAAAAACGCATTTAAAGTTTTTCATATAAAAATCCTTAGAAAATCCAATTTTTATCAGTGATGACTGATTTTCTTTATTTTGTCTCTAGCTCTTCTAGTTTTCAAGAAAAATTAATTTAAAGTTTTTCATATAAAAATCCTTAAAAAATCCAATTTGTAGCAGTGATCACAGATTTTCGTTAATTTGGCTCTAGCTCTTCTAGCTTTCCAGAAAAACGCAGATTTTCGTTATTTTGTCTCTAGCTCTTCTAGTTTTCCATAAAAACGCATTTAAAGTTTTCATATGAAAATCCTTAGAAAATCCAATTTTTAGCAGTGATCACAGATTTTCGCTAATTTGGCTCTAGCTCTTCTAGTTTTCCAGAAAAACGCGTTTAAAGTTTTCATATGAAAATCCTAAGAAAACCCAAAAGTGATCACAGATTTTCGTTATTTTGGCTCTAGCTCTTCTAGTTTTCCAGAAAAACGTATTTATAGTTTGTCATATAAAAATCCTAAGAAAATCCAATTTTTAGCAGTGATCACTGATTTTCGTTATTTTGTCTCTAGCTCTTCTAGTTTTCCAGAAAAACTCATTTAAAGTTTTTCATATAAAAATCCTTAGAAAATCCAATTTTTAGCAGTGATCACTGTTTTTCTTTATTTTGTCTCTAGCTCTTCTAGTTTTCAAGAAAAATTAATTTAAAGTTTTTCATATAAAAATCCTTAGAAAATCCAATTTGTAGCAGTGATCACTGATTTTCGTTATTTTGTCTCTAGCCGTTCTAGTTTTCCAGAAAAACGCATTTAAAGTTTTTCATATAAAAATCCTTAGAAAACCCAATTTGTAGCAGTGATCACAGATTTTCGCTATTTGGTCTCTAGGTCTTCTAGTTTTCCAGAAAAACGCATTTAAAGTTTTCATAAGAAAATCCTTAGAAAATCCAATTTTTAGCAGTGATCACAGATTTTCGTTAATTTGGCTCTAGCTCTTCTAGCTTTCCAGAAAAACGCAGATTTTCGTTATTTTGTCTCTTGCTCTTCTAGTTTTCCATAAAAACGCATTTAAAGTTTTCATATGAAAATCCTTAGAAAATCAAATTTTTAGCAGTTATCACAGTTTTTCGCTAATTTGGCTCTAGCTCTTCTAGTTTTCCATAAAAACGCATTTAAAGTTTTCATAAGAAAATCCTTAGAAAATCCAATTTTTAGCAGTGATCACAGATTTTCGTTAATTTGGCTCTAGCTCTTCTAGCTTTCCAGAAAAACGCAGATTTTCGTTATTTTGTCTCTTGCTCTTCTAGTTTTCCATAAAAACGCATTTAAAGTTTTCATATGAAAATCCTTAGAAAATCAAATTTTTAGCAGTTATCACAGTTTTTCGCTAATTTGGCTCTAGCTCTTCTAGTTTTCCATAAAAACGCATTTAAAGTTTTCATAAGAAAATCCTTAGAAAATCCAATTTTTAGCAGTGATCACAGATTTTCGTTAATTTGGCTCTAGCTCTTCTAGTTTTCCAGAAAAACGCAGATTTTCGTTATGTTGTCTCTAGCTCTTCTAGTTTTCCAGAAAAACACATTTAAAGTTTTCATATGAAAATTCTTAGAAAGCCCAATTTTTAGCAGTGATCACAGATTTTCGTTATTTTGGCTCTAGCTCTTCTAGCTTTCCAGAAAAACGCTGATTTTCGTTATTTTGTCTCTAGCTCTTCTAGTTTTCCAGAAAAACGCATTTATAGTTTTTCATACCACAACTAAAAATGGATTGTTTTCATGTTTTTATGTTAAACTTTAAATGCGTTTTTCTCGATATCTTTAAGAGTTAGAGCTTAAACAACGAAAATCTGTTATCGCTACCAAAAATTGATTTTTTTCATTTTTTTATATGAAAAACTTTTAATGCGGAATTCTCGATAACCATAAGAGTTAGAACTTAAATAACGAAAATTTGTTATCACTACCAAAAAAACTATTAGAAAATTGTGTAATTCTCTTATTAAATTTTGCAAAATTATGACCCTTTACTTGTTGTTATACCCTCCACCACAATTAGTTGTGAAGAGGGTATATTAAGTTTGTCATTCCGTGTGAAACTTTTTTATTATTCATCTCAGACCCCATAAAGTATATATATTCTGGGCCTTGAGTAATTCTAAGTCGATTTAGTCATGCCCGCCTCTCCGTCTGTTGAAAACACGCTCACTTTCGAACAACTCAAAAGAAATGAACAAACTTGGTGCCAAATTGCTTGTAGTTATCCTAAGCAGTTTGGGATTGAAATCCAGCAAAATCGGTTCAGTAGGACCAGAGCTATGAATCAAAATGTGGAACCACCACCAAAAAAAATTGATAATTTTGTTACAAAAAATAACATAAATGCTGGAACAAGGCACGGAATGAGATAAGATTTTGCAAAAATTTGTTTTAGTTGACTGGAAATCACGCTGTTAAATTTCGTGATGATCGCGCCATAATTTACCCTAAGCCCCATATAAACAATACTCCCGGAAAACAGTTTAGTACGCCTAAAATCGTAAAAAATAATGCAATCTTAACAAATTTTGGCTCGTTACAGTTTTGTAGGACTACAAATGATACTGGAAAATTTCGTGAAGATCGGTACATAATTTACCCTAGGGCCCATAGAAACCCTACTCCCGGAAAACAGTTTAGTACGCCTAAAACCGTAAAAAATAATGCAATCATAACAAATTTTGGCTCGTCACAGTTTTGTACGACTGCAAATGATACTGGGAAATTTCGTGAAGATCGGTACATAATTTACCCTAGGGCCCATAGAAACCCTACTCCCGGAAAACATTTTAGTGCACCTAACACCATAATTAATAATGCTAGCATAACAGAAATTGGTACGTCACAGTTTTAAAAGACTAGAAATGACGCTGTGAAATTTCGTGATGATCGGTCCATAATTTACCCTAGGCCCCATATAAACCCTACTACCGGAAAACAGTTTAGTCGCCTAAAACCATAATTAATAACAAATCGTCACAGTTTAAGATAACAATAACATCATACAGATATTACTCCTTAAACATTCGAACTGTCGGTGGAGGGTATCAAAGATTCGGCACAGCCGAATATAGCACTCTAACTTGTTTTTTAATTGAGATGATTAAAAAATAAGATTTTTTCTATTTGTAGTTTTTGTTTTAGTTTTGGGTGTTTGTCTTGAATCAAATTTTAATAGTTATAATTTTGATAATTATTAAAGTTTTCTACCAGTCAAATTAGGCGATGACACATAGATGTCACCACTGTTGACACTACTAGTCAGCATTTGTCTTAACTTCTGTTAATTTGTTGCTCTTATCTTATTCGTCAATTCAGTTCGGGGTTTTATTTAGTGCAATCAAAATGTCGTGTCCGTGTTTTATTTAAAATTTATATTTTAATCGCAGTTTTAATCAGGTTTTTGTCACTTAATATAAATAAAATTAATACAAGCATATAATTTAAAATGTTAGAATGAAAAGTGTTACGTTTATTTTGCAAAAAGTATAAAAATTCATTTGAAATAAGTGTTAAAAGTAAAGTTACCCTAAAATTCTATTCAATTATATCAAATTAAAGAAGAATAAAAAAGTGTGAGCCATTTTCGTTTTTTAACTTTTGTTGTTGTTTTGCCAAAAAAAAAAATATTTATGCTTTTGGAAAAGGGAAGCAAGTGGGTTGCAATTATTGAGAATAGAATACAAAAGTGAGAGTAAATACGATAAAGTGTATGTGTGTGTGTTTGATTGCTGCATTAAAAGTTCTTTGTGTTGTTGTTGTATACGAGTGTCCGTGTAGCAGTGATTAAGGTAACAAAATGTTTTAATGTTTGTTTTAATATTTATTACTTTGATTTGTATCAACATGTTGATATACATATATACTAAGCAACATTTCCAACTATTTATTAGTAAATATGTACCCTCCAAGCAATTGGCAGAGTAATTTTCGATTATCAACTAAATTTGAACAACTTCGTCACATTTGGTAGTTAAACAGTAGATTTTGCGGAATTTAGCAACAACAAAATGCGTTAGGATCGAATAATAAGTTCTAAAATTATACATTTTCGTCACCTTAAAAAGTTGTTCAGATAATTGTAACAGTTATTATATTGCAACAACAGCAAAAACTAACATTGCCCATGTAATTTTGACTTCTTCGCAACGATTTGCGGTTTAAAAGTGAATACCAAGTACAAAAGCAATTTGCCTAAGTTATGGCAGTTTTTACTTTAATTTCATTATGATCGGTGGTGCGTGAGTGTGAAATAGTATAATACTGTAAAAAAAGTTAAATTTTAAATATTAAATAGTTATATTGTACTCAAAGTTATGACCCCTGGATTCAAAAGTTACCGCACGTTCCAGTACACAAATTTATTAAATGAGTGCACAAAACAGCTCAAACTAACTCTTCGGGTATATTGGGTAAATTTTTAATAATTAAGCCGATACAAGTGAACTAAAAAAATTATAATTGTCTTTTTAAAGGATATTAGTGATTTTTTGAACTGTTTGTTTATTCAATGACTTTAATAAGTTTTGTTGAAAATTAGTGTTTTTATTTTTCTAGTGAAAATTAGTGAAACAAATTTATAAAATAATTTTTGCAAAGCATTAAAAAATATGCTAGTTATTTAATGATGAAACTTTTTTAAGGTTAGTGTTTGAACAAATTGGCGACTTTCTGTAAATTTCTTTAAAAAAATTTGTCCACGTAAGGTTTTAAACTTTCAAACATTAATTGAAAATGTTACCAATTTATTTAAATATATGTATCAATTTATGTTAAAAATAGGTTTTTCAAGTCAAATTAAACAAAATTATATGAAAAACTATGTACATTTAAAACTGAATATATTTAAAAATAATTGGTGAAATTGGCTATAACAATTGGTTTGACTGTAGATTTTTAATTATTTGTCAAAGTTTCAGCTCAGCTATTTTTATTTTACTCTGACTCGTCTAACAAAAACAAAGAAAGATAAATATGTAGTAGAATGGCCCACTTTTTATTATAAAAGACAATAAGAAATAAATTAACTTCAAAAGAGTAGTTTTTAGAGCCAAAAGCGATACTACTAAATTCAATTGATATTCAACTACCAAAGCGCTCTAATTCGTCATAAAATATAGACACTAATGGTGTTTTCTTTTCTGACAATAATGTTCCATATATGCTACCATTCGTGCGGGTTTTTGTTCCATTCTAAAAATATATGCAAAAATGTGAGAAGTTGTCGTTTTCCTTTCTAAACATGTTGCAACAATAAATGGCAAATTTGTTCCATTTCTTACCCGCAGTTATAACTGAGTGTGAGATAATACCCTTTTTTGCATCTGCGTAAAGTACTTTGTTATGCAAGCAAATATTTTTTTTCTTGTGTTTGCGGACAATTTGCGTTATATTGTGATTTTTAGTTATAATGTGATGGATATAAAAACTTTTTGTTTTTCGTTTGTTTTACTTTTATTATATTTTTTTTGTCGCAAAATTTTAAACAATAGCTGACATTAATTATTAAAAATCAGTGATGTTAACGCTTATTGGAATTGTAAGAAAATTTAATGTTGAAAATTGCTACAAGCGTGATGAATATCGCTTTTAGTACAAACTTTGCATTCAATATTTAACACGCTAAATACACATTAGTGTTGAGTGTAAAACGTAGCTATTATTTTGTTCCATTGTAATTAAGAAAAATGTATCACTTTGTAAGGGTTCGTGTAACCTAATAAATATATTACACAACTATAATGCATCATTATTTTTTAGAAAAGAAAACACCATAAGTAGATTCTTAATGGAAATATTACCATAGTGGGACACTTCTTCCCGAACGATGTTACTACAACAATAAGAATTGAATATCAAAAGCGATAGATTTTTGCTAAATTGCTCGAAATTGTTTGCAGGGTATGTTGCTGATACAAATAAGTTTGTATACCTATTAAACATAATAATTGCACATTTTCACATTTTTTTGTTGGGATTTGCCTAGCATTTTATTATTTAATAAGATATTTTAAGATAAAAAATTCAAAAAATAATCATTGCTCATTATTTATACATAATTACTAAAATTTAATCTATATTTAATCCCAGTTTTGAGTACAAAATTTATTTCAGTAATAGAATTTTTAAACGATGTGAACCTGATTAAGCCACAGAGCATCCTGTCATTTATATGGGGCTGTCGGCAACTCCTCCGGGCATGCATTACTGAAGTGAATTTAGAAATTTTATTTTAGTCGCTACTTTCTAAGATTTAGGTTGGTCGACCTTTGATGTTTTCTTGTTACTAACTTTTTTTGCATTTATTCGGGAAAGAGATCCACATGGTCTGGTAACATTTGGATTTCTCCTAAAAACGAATTTCGGAAATGATTTTATGTAACATAGCATTTACCTGGCCTTTACACGTGAAAGTACTTTCTTGCAAGTAGAGTATACATATTATCAACGAAAAATCGAAGAAACAGCCGTTTGGCTGAAAGTACCAAAATTATGTCTGTGTTAGTGAAAAAGTGTGAGTGTATTGCGACTTTTAAGAAATTTACTTTCACGTTTGATGGCTAGGGTACACATGAAAGTAATTTCTTGAAAGTCGCCATACACTTGCACCTTTTCACCTACACATTTACATTTTTATACCCTCCACCACAATTAGTTGTGAAGAGGGTGTATTAAGTTTGTCATTCCGTGTGAAACTTTTTTATTATACATCTCAGACCCCATAAAGTATATACATTCTGGGTCCTTGAGTAATTCTAAGTCGATTTGGCCATGTCCGTGTCTGTCTGTCCGTCTGTCCGCCTGTTAAAAACACGCTCACTTTCGAACAACTCAAAAGAAATGAACAAACTTGGTGCCAGATTGCATGTAGTTATCCTAAGCAGTTTGGGATTGAAATCCAGCAAAATCGGTTCAGTAGGACCAGAGCTATGAATCAAAATGTGGAACCACCACCTAAAAAAATTGATAAATTTGTTACAAAAAATAACATAAATGCTGGAACAAGGCACAGAATAAGATAAGATTTTGGAAAAATTTGTTTTATTTGAAATCACGCTGTTAAATTTCGTGAAGATCCGTCCATGATTAACCCTAAGCCCCATATAAATACTACTCCCGGAAAACAGTTTAATACGCCTAAAACCGTAATTAATAAAGCTAGCGTAACAAAATTTGGTACGTCACAGTTTTTTAGGACTAGAAATAACACTGTGAAGTTTCGTGACGATCCGTCCATAATTTACCTTAGGCCCCATATAAACCCTACTACCGGAAAACGGTTTAGTACGCCTAAAACCGTAAAAAATAATGCAATCATAACAAATTTTGGCTCGTCACAGTTTTATAGGACTAACACCATAATTAATAACAAATCGTCACAGTTTAAGATAATAATAACATCATGCAGATATTACTCCATAAACATTCGAACTGTCGGTGGAGGGTATCAAAGATTCGGCACAGCCGAATATAGCACTCTAACTTGTTTTACCGTTAGGTCTACTTTCTATGTATAAAGAATTTTAATAAATTTGTTCAACTGAATATTAATATCACAATTATTCTAGCTAAAATCTATAAACAGCATTTAAATAAATATTAATTTTAACGAATGCCTGATGTTGGACGTGAGTAATTTTCTTGGCAACTCTGAAACTTTAAATAAGCAAAATAATAAAAGAAGAAGAAGAGACATTTTTTTGAAGTTTGCCATTTGACGACATTTTGAAAATGAGATTTCACTTTCATGAAATTCTCTTGTTTTTTTTTTTTTGGAATTTTCGGAATTTTTTTTCATGTTTTTATATGAAAAACTTTAAAGCCGTTTTTCTCGATAACTATACGAGTTAGAGCTTAAATATCGAAAATCTGTTATCACTACCAAAAAGGGATGTTTTTCATCTTTTTATATGAAAAATTTACATGCGTTTTTCTCGATAACTACATGACTTGTTGCTTAAATAACGAAAATCTGTTATCACTACCAAAAATGTATTTTTTTCATGTTTTTATTTGAAAAACTTTAAATGCGTTTTTTTCTATAACTATAAAAATGGATTTTTTCATGTTTTTAAATGCGTTTTTCTCGATAACTAAAAGACTAAGAGCTTAAATAAGCTTAATCAGGGATTACTCACATTTTATACTACATTTCGATTTTTTGTATGAAAAACTAATACATATTGCCATTTTCTCGGAAGCTGTAAGAGTAAGATCAGAATCTGAGTTGATCTGACTATGTCCGTCCGGCTGACTGGGTGGTTGTCCATGTAACCTTGTGCTCAAACTAAAGGTCGGAATTTTGGAGATTATTTGATGAATCTTGGCACATAGGTTCTTATTGGTACCTAATTGAAAATGGGCCGAATCGAGGAGAGATAGAGGCCAATTTCTGCCTTTCACAAACTTTCAAACCCATTTTAGTGAATTTTAAAACATAGATAGATCCATGGGTCTCGAAAAGGGTGCACTCTCGAAAACGTGTTTTTAATACTGTTGTGTAGGCTATCATATGATTGGGCTTGACCGACTTTACTTTCTTACTTTTTTGAAAATGTTAATTTTCTTATTTTATTAAAAGATTGTTTAAAGAAAATACTAATTATTTCAACTTTCTATCTCTTTTTAGGTAAGCATAAATAAAATTATATATAATAATTTTCGAACTATTTTTAATCGTAAGTAAATTTTTTTCAAATTTAATTGGAATTTAAAATAAGCAGTACAGTTTTCGTTTTTAAAAAAGATGATGTGACTTAAATGCAAATATGTACCTACAAAAATATTAAGCGGACTATGTATTTGTTTCTTTTAAGTGAAAGCTAATACAATTACTAAGAAATTACAATTACTAGAAACGTGACAGAAGCCTTTATGACACTACATTTTGTATTCATTGAATTGATATAGAATTGATAGAAAGAAACAGTTAATATTAGAAAGAGCAAACTATAAAAAATGTAAACAAGTTTTTTTCTTTTATTTTGGTATTTCAACTTTTTGTTTATGAGAAACATAAAAACAAAATAAACAAAAAGCGGTTAATCGCTGAATTTGCCCATAACCGCTGATTCAGCAACACTTTAAATATTTCAAGCTTGAAATGTCAATTTTAAGTTGAACAATTTTACACTTTTTTGACATAACTTCATTTTTTATCGATAACTTTAGAAAATTTTTTTTACAGTTTGGCATTTATTTTAATACAGCTTAACTCTTTGCACTTGGTAAATTTTTCTATTACGTTATATTCAGGCGCGGATCCAGCTTGAGCCTTACGGGGGGGAAATTTTTTATGATAAAAAAAAAAAATTTGTTTTTAAAAGTTTATTAAAAGGAGTATGTGTATATTATATTTAAAAATATCAACAAAAGTTAAATAAAATATTCAATATAAATTAAAATAAACTAATCTTTTTAAATAAGCAATTTATGATTTCTTTGTAAGGCAAATTTAGATAGTACAGTCTATGTTCAGTTTGTCATTGTTGATCTGAGCCATGTTTTTATTCGACGAAGGGTAGGAAATGACCTCTCGCTCGTTGCATTACTGACGAGCATTGAAACGAAAATTTGAAATATTTTTCTTAGATTTGGGTAGAAATCTTCAACATAGTTTATTAAAGCATCTACAACGTTATCTGATAGATTTTCAGATATTTTCTATCTTTGTTGCCAATGCTACAGTTCACGCTCAAGTTAAGATGTTAGTAGGTGTTTATCTCGAGTTGTGGTTTTAAAAGTTTTGTATCTGTATATGACTTGATTACACTTTGAGAAGGCGTTTTGGTATGTTCAATACATTAAAGATATCTATTGGAAAGGTGTTTCGAGATCATCTAAAATAAATTCAATAAAATGAAACGAAACCTACAACTCGGTAGAAATCTTCAACATTTTGGATAGATTGGAACCTCGATTAACTTTCACTTTTTCAAAAATCGCTTTAAATTGTTCTTCGGCTCTATTTCTTTTTTCTTCAAGGCACATGATTAAAGTTTTAATAAGGCTTGATCCTTTTTGCAGATCTATATCATGCTTTTGTAAAATTATACTAAGCGGCTGTGTTACAATAAGTATCATACTTAATATGTTTATTCCGCAAATAAATTCAAAAGTTCTAAATGAGTTCCTTAATATAAGGCTTTTGATGAAGTATCTCTACCTTTCCACTCAGATATTTTTTCCAAAGCTTCCACTATATGATGTACACTTGTTGCAAAGTGTAGAGCTGAGTCGTGACGATCCACCCATCTTGTCTCGCATAATGTAGAAAGTTTGGCTCCCAAATACTTTACTAAAACTGTGGCACTTTATTGCTTTTAGAAATTGAGTTGTTTGATTTATGGGAATAGCAAGGCGTTTGTCGCGGTTTCCAGAATTTTTTAACAGCTCCATTTTCTGCTGACATCAAAGGACACCCATCAGTTCCAATTCCTAAACAATTTTTTAGGTCAAGACCAAAATTTGTCAAAGTTTTAAGAACTATTGATGATAGTTCCTTCGCATCAATTGACACATCAGCGTCATTATCAATATCCTGTGAAGGCTCTTCAAACGCGTTTACAACAAAGCTAACAAATTCTTCCCTAACAACTTTTTGTTGTATGTTGAAATATTTTAAAGATAATGAAATCTGGCTTTTCCGCGACAAATCCGTGCGTTCGTCAAAAGTTATCGAATAGAATTTTGATTCATATAACACATATATACACAACATATTGCATATTCAAACTAAGGCTTATTAATAATTCATTTTTTAATTATTCATAATTCAAATAACGCGGGCTATCAAGTCAGACGTTTAGTCTTTGGATATAGATGGCACCTGCTGAGATTGAATGTAGAATTATAAGTATTTGAAAACAGTAAACTAGATGTTTCATTGAAAATATCTAATAAATAACTATTAGGATTAAGATTTGGATACTTATTGAAAATTTGGTTAGAGATTCAATAAAAAAAACCTTGCTGGGATTTCCAAAAATTTTGTACACTTAAAAAAAATAATATTAATGGGTATTCTTGTATTATCGAAATAAACAAAACATATTTTTATAATTTACGGGGGGGGGGGGGGGGGAATTTCCTTATTTCCCCCCCCCAAACAATAAATTTTTTTTAAGTTTTATCACTTACGACGTTTGCTTATTTTAGAACGCACATTTTGTGTCCAATAGGATTACAAAGTTACAGAAGATTATATTATTATATAAAAATCCTAAGAAAATCAATTTTTTATGGAAAATAGAAGTGATCACAGATTTTCGTTATTTTGGCTCTAGCACTTACAGTTTCAAAGAAAAACGAATTTAAAGTTTTTCATATAAAAATCCTAAGAAAATCAATTTTCCATGCAAAATAGAAGTGATCACAGATTTTCGTTATTTTGGCTCTAGCACTTATAGTTTCCAAGAAAAACGCATTTAAAGTTGTTCATATAAAAATCCTAAGAAAATCAATTTTCCATGGAAAATAGAAGTGATCACAGATTTTCGTTATTTTGGCTCTAGCACTTATAGTTTCCAAGAAAAATGAATTTAAAGTTTTTCATATAAAAAATCCAAAGAAAATCAATTTTCTATGGAAAATAGAAGTGATCACAGATTTTCGTTATTTTGGCTCTAGCACTTATAGTTTCCAAGAAAAACGCATTTAAAGTTTTTCATTTAAAAATCCTAAGAATATCAATTTTTAATGGAAAATAGAAGGGATCACAGATTTTCGTTATTTTGGCTCTAGCACTTATAGTTTCCAAGAAAAACGCATTTAAAGTTTTTCATATAAAAATCCTAAGAATATCAATTTTCCATGGAAAATAGAAGTGATCACAGATTTTCGTTATTTTGGCTCTAGCACTTATAGTTTCCAAGAAAAACGCATTTAAAGTTTTTCATATAAAAATCCTAAGAATATCAATTTTCCATGGAAAATAGAAGTGATCACAGATTTTCGTTATTTTGGCTCTAGCACTTATAGTTTCCAAGAAAAACGCATTTAAAGTTTTTCATTTAAAAATCCTAAGAATATCAATTTTTAATGGAAAATAGAAGGGATCACAGATTTTCGTTATTTTGGCTCTAGCACTTATAGTTTCCAAGAAAAACGCATTTAAAGTTTTTCATATAAAAATCCTAAGAATATCAATTTTCCATGGAAAATAGAAGTGATCACAGATTTTCGTTATTTTGGCTCTAGCATTTATAGTTTCCAAGAAAAACGCATTTAAAGTTTTTCATATAAAAATCCTAAGAAAATCAATTTTCCATGACAAATTGAAGTGATCACAGATTTTCGTTATTTTGGCTCTAGCACTTATAGTTTCCAAGAAAAATGCATTTAAAGTTGTTCATATAAAAATCCTAAGAAAATCAATTTTCCATGGAAAATAGAAGTGATCACAGATTTTCGTTATTTTGGCTCTAGCACTGATAGTTTCCAAGAAAAACGCATTTAAAGTTTTCATATAAAAATCCTTAGAAAATCAATTTTCTATGGAAAATAGAAATGATCACAGATTTTCGTTATTTTGGCTCTAGCACTTATAGTTTCCAAGAAAAACGCATTTAAAGTCTTTCATATAAAAATCCTAAGAAAATCAATTTTCTATGGAAAATAGAAGTGATTACAGATTTCCGTTAATTTGGCTCTAGCACTTATAGTTTCGAAGAAAAACGCATTTAAAGTTTTTCATATAAAAATCCTAAGAAAATCAATTTTCCATGACAAATTGAAGTGATCACAGATTTTCGTTATTTTGGCTCTAGCACTTATAGTTTCCAAGAAAAATGCATTTAAAGTTGTTCATATAAAAATCCTAAGAAAATCAATTTTCCAGGAAAATAGAAGTGATCACAGATTTTCGTTATTTTGGCTCTAGCACATATAGTTTCCAAGAAAAATGAATTTAAAGTTTTTCATATAAAAAATCCTAAGAAAATCAATTTTCTATGGAAAATAGAAGTGATCACAGATTTTCGTTATTTTGGCTCTAGCACTTATAGTTTCCAAGAAAAACGCATTTAAAGTTTTTCATTTAAAAATCCTAAGAATATCAATTTTTAATGGAAAATAGAAGGGATCACAGATTTTCGTTATTTTGGCTCTAGCACTTATAGTTTCCAAGAAAAACGCATTTAAAGTTTTTCATATAAAAATCCTAAGAATATCAATTTTCCATGGAAAATAGAAGTGATCACAGATTTTCGTTATTTTGGCTCTAGCACTTATAGTTTCCAAGAAAAACGCATTTAAAGTTTTTCATATAAAAATCCTAAGAATATCAATTTTCCATGGAAAATAGAAGTGATCACAGATTTTCGTTATTTTGGCTCTAGCACTTATAGTTTCCAAGAAAAGCGCATTTAAAGTTGTTCATATAAAAATCCTTAGAATATCAATTTTTAATGGAAAATAGAAGGGATCACAGATTTTCGTTATTTTGGCTCTAGCACTTATAGTTTCCAAGAAAAACGCATTTAAAGTTTTTCATATAAAAATCCTAAGAATATCAATTTTCCATGGAAAATAGAAGTGATCACAGATTTTCGTTATTTTGGCTCTAGCATTTATAGTTTCCAAGAAAAACGCATTTAAAGTTTTTCATATAAAAATCCTAAGAATATCAATTTTCCATGGAAAATAGAAGTGATCACAGAATTTCGTTATTTTGGCTCTAGCACTTATAGTTTCCAAGAAAAACGCATTTAAAGTTTTTCATATAAAAATCCTAAGAATATCAATTTTCCATGGAAAATAGAAGTGATCACAGATTTTCGTTATTTTGGCTCTAGCACTTATAGTTTCCAAGAAAAACGCATTTAAAGTTTTTCGTATAAAAGTCTTAAGAATATCAATTTTCCATGGAAAATAGAAGTGATCACAGATTTTCGTTATTTTGGTTCTAGCACTTAAAGTTTCCAAGAAAAAAGCATTTAAAGTTTTTCATATAAAAATCCTAAGAATATCAATTTTCCATGGAAAATAGATGTGATCACAGATTTTCGTTATTTTGGCTCTAGCACTTATAGTTTCCAAGAAAAACGCATTTAAAGTTTTTCATATAAAAATCCAAAGAAAATCAATTTTCCATGGAAAATAGAAGTGATCACAGATTTCCGTTATTTTGGCTCTAGCACTTATAGTTTCGAAGAAAAACGCATTTAAAGTTTTTCATATAAAAATCCTAAGAAAATCAATTTTCCATGGAAAATAGAAGTGATCACAGATTTTCGTTATTTTGGCTCTAGCACTGATAGTTTCCAAGAAAAACGCATTTAAAGTTTTCATATAAAAATCCTTAGAAAATCAATTTTCTATGGAAAATAGAAATGATCACAGATTTTCGTTATTTTGGCTCTAGCACTTATAGTTTCCAAGAAAAACGCATTTAAAGTTATTCATATAAAAATCCTAAGAATATCAATTTTCCATGGAAAATAGAAGTGATCACATTTAAAGTTTTTCATATAAAAATCCAAAGAAAATTAATTTTCCATCAAAAATAGAAGTGATCACAGATTTTCGTTATTTTCGCTCTAGCACTTATAGTTTCCAAGAAAACGCATTTAAAGTTTTTCATATAAAAATCCTAAGAAAATCAATTTTCTATGGAAAATAGAAGTGATCACAGAATTTCGTTATTTTGTCTCTAGCACTTATAGTTTCCAAGAAAAACGCATTTAAAGTTTTTCATATAAAAATCCTAAGAAAATCAATTTTCCATGGAAAATAGAAGTGATCACAAGTTTTCGTTATTTTTTCTCTAGCACTTAAAGTTTCCAAGAAAAACGCATTTAAAGTTTTTCATATAAAAATCCTAAGAAAATCAATTTTCTATGGAAAATAGGAGTGATCACAGATTTTCGTTATTTTGGCTCTAGCACTTAAAGTTTCCAAGAAAAACGCATTTAAAGTTTTTCATATAAAAATCCAAAGAAAATCAATTTTCTATGGAAAATAGAAGTGATCACAAGTTTTCGTTATTTTTTCTCTAGCACTTAAAGTTTCCAAGAAAAACGCATTTAAAGTTTTTCGTATAAAAATCCTAAGAAAATCAATGTTCCATGGAAAATAGAAGTGATCACAGGTTTTCGTTATTTTGGCTCTAGCACTTATAGTTTCCAAGAAAAACGCATTTAAAGTTTTTCATATAAAAATCCTAAGAAAATCAATGTTCCATGGAAAATAGAAGTGATCACAGAATATCGTTATTTTCGCTCTAGCACTTATAGTTTCCAAGAAAAACGCATTTAAAGTTTTTCATATAAAAATCCTAAGAAAATCAATTTTCTATGGAAAATAGGAGTGATCACAGATTTTCGTTATTTTCGCTCTAGCACTTATAGTTTCCAAGAAAAATGCATTTAAAGTTTTTCATATAAAAATCCTAAGAAAATCAATTTTCTATGGAAAATAGGAGTGATCACAGATTTTCGTTATTTTCGCTCTAGCACTTATAGTTTCCAAGAAAACGCATTTAAAGTTTTTCATATAAAAATCCTAAGAAAATCAATTTTCTATGGAAAATAGAAGTGATCACAGAATTTCGTTATTTTGTCTCTAGCACTTATAGTTTCCAAGAAAAACGCATTTAAAGTTTTTCATATAAAAATCCTAAGAAAATCAATTTTCCATGGAAAATAGAAGTGATCACAGATTTTCATTATTTTGGCTCTAGCACTTATAGTTTCCAAGAAAAACGCAATTAGATGTTTTTCATAAAAAAATCCTAAGAAAATCAAATTTCCATGGAAAATAGAAGTGATCACAGATTTTCGTTATTTTGGCTCTAGCACTTATAGTTTCCAAGAAAAACGCATTTAAAGTTTTTCATATAAAAATCCTAAGAAAATCAATTTTTATGGAAAATAGGAGTGATCACAGATTTTCGTTATTTTCGCTCTAGCACTTATAGTTTCCAAGAAAAATGCATTTAAAGTTTTTCATATAAAAATCCTAAGAAAATCAATTTTCTATGGAAAATAGGAGTGATCACAGATTTTCGTTATTTTCGCTCTAGCACTTATAGTTTCCAAGAAAAACGCATTTAAAGTTTTTCATATAAAAATCCTAAGAAAATCAATATTCTATGGAAAATAGAAGTGATCACAGAATTTCGTTATTTTGTCTCTAGCACTTATAGTTTCCAAGAAAAACGCATTTAAAGTTATTCATATAAAAATCCTAAGAAAATCAATTTTCCATGGAAAATAGAAGTGATCACAGATTTTCATTATTTTGGCTCTAGCACTTATAGTTTCCAAGAAAAACGCAATTAGATGTTTTTCATAAAAAAATCCTAAGAAAATCAATTTTCCATGGAAAATAGAAGTGATCACAGGTTTTCGTTATTTTGGCTCTAGCACTTATAGTTTCCAAGAAAAACGCATTTAAAGTTTTTCATATAAAAATCCTAAGAAAATCAATTTTCTATGGAAAATAGGAGTGATCACAGATTTTCGTTATTTTGGCTCTAGCACTTATAGTTTCCAAGAAAAACGCATTTAAAGTTTTTCATATAAAAATCCTAAGAAAATCAATATTCTATGGAAAATAGAAGTGATCACAGAATTTCGTTATTTTGTCTCTAGCACTTATAGTTTCCAAGAAAAACGCATTTAAAGTTATTCATATAAAAATCCTAAGAAAATCAATTTTCCATGGAAAATAGAAGTGATCACAGATTTTCATTATTTTGGCTCTAGCACTTATAGTTTCCAAGAAAAACGCAATTAGATGTTTTTCATAAAAAAATCCTAAGAAAATCAATTTTCCATGGAAAATAGAAGTGATCACAGATTTTCGTTATTTTGGCTCTAGCACTTATAGTTTCCAAGAAAAATGCATTTAAAGTTTTTCATATAAAAATCCTAAGAAAATCAATTTTCTATGGAAAATAGAAGTGATCACTGGTTTTCGTTATTTTGGCTCTAGCACTTAAAGTTTCCAAGAAAAACGCATTTAAAGTTTTTCATATAAAAATCCAAAGAAAATCAATTTTCCATGGAAAATAGAAGTGATCACAGAATTTCGTTATTTTGGCTCTAGCACTTATAGTTTCCAAGAAAAATGCATTTAAAGTTTTTCATATAAAAATCCTAAGAAAATCAATTTTCTATGGAAAATAGAAGTGATCACAGGTTTTCGTTATTTTGGCTCTAGCACTTAAAGTTTCCAAGAAAAACGCATTTAAAGTTTTTCATATAAAAATCCAAAGAAAATCAATTTTCCATGGAAAATAGAAGTGATCACAGAATTTCGTTATTTTGGCTCTAGCACTTATAGTTTCCAAGAAAAATGCATTTAAAGTTTTTCATATAAAAATCCTAAGAAAATCAATTTTCTATGGAAAATAGAAATGATCACAGATTTTCGTTATTTTCGCTCTAGCACTTATAGTTTCCAAGAAAAACGCATTTAAAGTTTTTCATATAAAAATCCTAAGAAAATCAATTTTCCATGGAAAATAGAAGTGATAACAGATTTTCGCTCTAGCACTTATAGTTTCCAAGAAAAACGCATTTAAAGTTTTTCATATAAAAATCCTAAGAAAATCAATTTTCTATGGAAAATAGGAGTGATCACAGATTTTCGTTATTTTCGCTCTAGCACTTAAAGTTTCCAAGAAAAACGCATTTAAAGTTTTTCATATAAAAATCCAAAGAAAATCAATTTTCCATGGAAAATAGAAGTGATCACAGAATTTCGTTATTTTGGCTCTAGCACTTATAGTTTCCAAGAAAAATGCATTTCAAGTTTTTCATATAAAAATCCTAAGAAAATCAATTTTCTATGGAAAATAGAAGTGATCACAGGTTTTCGTTATTTTGGCTCTAGCACTTAAAGTTTCCAAGAAAAACGCATTTAAAGTTTTTCATATAAAAATCCAAAGAAAATCAATTTTCCATG
This sequence comes from Pollenia angustigena, assembly GCA_930367215.1. Classification (NCBI taxonomy): domain Eukaryota; kingdom Metazoa; phylum Arthropoda; class Insecta; order Diptera; family Polleniidae; genus Pollenia; species Pollenia angustigena. Next base: position 185,735,274 of record OV884056.1, read on the forward strand.
GAAAATAGAAGTGATCACAGAATTTCGTTATTTTGGCTCTAGCACTTATAGTTTCCAAGAAAAATGCATTTAAAGTTTTTCATATAAAAATCCTAAGAAAATCAATTTTCTATGGAAAATAGAAGTGATCACAGGTTTTCGTTATTTTGGCTCTAGCACTTAAAATTTCCAAGAAAAACGCATTTAAAGTTTTTCATATAAAAATCCAAAGAAAATCAATTTTCCATGGAAAATAGAAGTGATAACAGATTTTCGTTATTTTCGCTCTAGCACTTATAGTTTCCAAGAAAAACGCATTTAAAGTTTTTCATATAAAAATCCTAAGAAAATCAATTTTCTATGGAAAATAGGAGTGATCACAGATTTTCGTTATTTTCGCTCTAGCACTTAAAGTTTCCAAGAAAAACGCATTTAAAGTTTTTCATATAAAAATCCAAAGAAAATCAATTTTCCATGGAAAATAGAAGTGATCACAGATTTTCGTTATTTTCGCTCTAGCACTTAAAGTTTCCAAGAAAAACGCATTTAAAGTTTTTCATATAAAAATCCAAAGAAAATCAATTTTCCATGGAAAATAGAAGTGATCACAGAATTTAGTTATTTTGGCTCTAGCACTTATAGTTTCCAAGAAAAATGCATTTAAAGTTTTTCATATAAAAATCCTAAGAAAATCAATTTTCTATGGAAAATAGAAGTGATCACAGGTTTTCGTTATTTTGGCTCTAGCACTTAAAGTTTCCAAGAAAAACGCATTTAAAGTTTTTCATATAAAAATCCAAAGAAAATCAATTTTCCATGGAAAATAGAAGTGATCACAGAATTTAGTTATTTTGGCTCTAGCACTTATAGTTTCCAAGAAAAATGCATTTAAAGTTTTTCATATAAAAATCCTAAGAAAATCAATTTTCTATGGAAAATAGAAGTGATCACAGGTTTTCGTTATTTTGGCTCTAGCTTTTAAAGTTTCCAAGAAAAACGCATTTAAAGTTTTTCATATAAAAATCCAAAGAAAATCAATTTTCCATGGAAAATAAAAGTGATCACAGAATTTCGTTATTTTGGCTATAGCACTTATAGTTTCGAAGAAAAATGCATTTAAAGTTTTTCATATAAAAATCCTAAGAAAATCAATTTTCTATGGAAAATAGCAGTGATCACAGATTTTCGTTACTTTGGCTCTAGCACTTATAGTTTCCAAGAAAAACGCATTTAAAGTTTTTCGCATAAAAATCCTAAGAAAATCAATGTTCCATGGAAAATAGAAGTGATCACAGGTTTTCGTTATTTTGGCTCTAGCACTTATAGTTTCCAAGAAAAACGCATTTAAAGTTTTTCATATAAAAATCCTAAGAAAATCAATTTTCTATGGAAAATAGGAGTGATCACAGATTTTCGTTATTTTGGCTCTAGCACTTATAGTTTCCAGGAAAAACGCATTTAAAGTTTTTCATATAAAAATCCTAAGAAAATCAATGTTCCATGGAAAATAGAAGTGATCACAGAATATCGTTATTTTCGCTCTAGCACTTATAGTTTCCAAGAAAAACGCATTTAAAGTTTTTCATATAAAAATCCTAAGAAAATCAATTTTCTATGGAAAATAGGAGTGATCACAGATTTTCGTTATTTTCGCTCTAGCACTTATAGTTTCCAAGAAAAATGCATTTAAAGTTTTTCATATAAAAATCCTAAGAAAATCAATTTTCTATGGAAAATAGGAGTGATCACAGATATTCGTTATTTTGGCTCTAGCACTTATAGTTTCCAAGAAAAATGCATTTCAAGTTTTTCATATTAAAATCCTAAGAAAATCAATTTTCTATGGAAAATAGAAGTGATCACAGATTTTCGTTATTTTGGCTCTAGCACTTATAGTTTCCAAGAAAAACGCATTTAAAGTTATTCATATAAAAATCCTAAGAAAATCAATTTTCCATGGAAAATAGAAGTGATAACAGATTTTCGTTATTTTCGCTCTAGCACTTATAGTTTCCAAGAAAAACGCATTTAAAGTTTTTCATAAAAAAATCCTAAGAAAATCAATTTTCTATGGAAAATAGGAGTGATCACAGATTTTCGTTATTTTCGCTCTAGCACTTAAAGTTTCCAAGAAAAACGCATTTAAAGTTTTTCATATAAAAATCCAAAGAAAATCAATTTTCCATGGAAAATAGAAGTGATCACAGAATTTAGTTATTTTGGCTCTATCACTTATAGTTTCCAAGAAAAATGCATTTAAAGTTTTTCATATAAAAATCCTAAGAAAATCAATTTTCTATGGAAAATAGAAGTGATCACAGGTTTTCGTTATTTTGGCTCTAGCACTTAAAGTTTCCAAGAAAAACGCATTTAAAGTTTTTCATATAAAAATCCAAAGAAAATCAATTTTCCATGGAAAATAGAAGTGATCACAGAATTTAGTTATTTTGGCTCTAGCACTTATAGTTTCCAAGAAAAATGCATTTAAAGTTTTTCATATAAAAATCCTAAGAAAATCAATTTTCTATGGAAAATAGAAGTGATCACAGGTTTTTGTTATTTTGGCTCTAGCTTTTAAAGTTTCCAAGAAAAATGCATTTAAAGTTTTTCATATAAAAATCCAAAGAAAATCAATTTTCCATGGAAAATAAAAGTGATCACAGAATTTCGTTATTTTGGCTATAGCACTAATAGTTTCGAAGAAAAATGCATTTAAAGTTTTTCATATAAAAATCCTAAGAAAATCAATTTTCTATGGAAAATAGGAGTGATCACAGATTTTCGTTACTTTGGCTCTAGCACTTATAGTTTCCAAGAAAAACGCATTTAAAGTTTTTCATATAAAAATCCTAAGAAAATCAATTTTTTATGGAAAATAGAGGTGATTACAGAATTTCGTTATTTTGGCTCTAGCACTTATAGTTTCCAAGAAAAACGCATTTAAAGTTTTTCATATAAAAATCCTAAGAAAATCAAATTTCCATGGAAAATAGAAGTGATCACAGATTTTCGTTATTTTGGCTCTAGCACTTATAGTTTCCAAGAAAAACGCATTTAAAGTTTTTCATATAAAAATCCTAAGAAAATCAGTTTTCCATGGAAAATAGAAGTGATCACAGATTTTCGTTATTTTGGCTCTAGCACTTATAGTTTCCAAGAAAAACGCAATTAGATGTTTTTCATATAAAAATCCTAAGAAAATCAATTTTCCATGGAAAATAGAAGTGATCACAGATTTTCGTTATTTTGGCTCTAGCACTTATAGTTTCCAAGAAAAATGCATTTAAAGTTTTTCATATAAAAATCCTAAGAAAATTAATTTTCTATGGAAAATAGGAGTGATCACAGATTTTCGTTATTTTCGCTCTAGCACTTATAGTTTCCAAGAAAAACGCAATTAGATGTTTTTCATATAAAAATCCTAAGAAAATCAATTTTCCATGGAAAATAGAAGTGATCACTGAATTTCGTTATTTTGGCTCTAGCACTTATAGTTTCCAAGAAAAACGCAATTAGATGTTTTTCATATAAAAATCCTAAGAAAATCAATTTTCCATGGAAAATAGAAGTGATCACAGATTTTCGTTATTTTGGCTCTAGCACTTATAGTTTCCAAGAAAAATGTATTTAAAGTTTTTCATATAAAAATCCTACGAAAATCAATTTTCTATGGAAAATAGGAGTGATCACAGATTTTCGTTATTTTCGCTCTAGCACTTATAGTTTCCAAGAAAAACGCAATTAGATGTTTTTCATATAAAAATCCTAAGAAAATCAATTTTCCATGGAAAATAGAAGTGATCACTGAATTTCGTTATTTTGGCTCTAGCACTTATAGTTTCCAAGAAAAACGCAATTAGATGTTTTTCATATAAAAATCCTAAGAAAATCAATTTTCCATGGAAAATAGAAGTGATCACAGATTTTCGTTATTTTGGCTCTAGCACTTATAGTTTCCAAGAAAAACGCAATTAAAGTTTTTCATATAAAAATCCTAAGAAAATCAATTTTCCATGGAAATTAGAAGTGATCACAGAATTTCGTTATTTTGGCTCTAGCACTTATAGTTTCCAAGAAAAATGCATTTAAAGTTTTTCATATAAAAATCCTAAGAAAATCAATTTTCTATGGAAAATAGGAGTGATCACAGGTTTTCGTTATTTTGGCTCTAGCACTTAAAGTTTCCAAGAAAAACGCATTTAAAGTATTTCATATAAAAATCCAAAGAAAATCAATTTTCCATGGAAAATAGAAGTGATCACAGAATTTCGTTATTTTGGCTCTAGCACTTATAGTTTCCAAGAAAAATGCATTTAAAGTTTTTCATATAAAAATCCTAAGAAAATCAATTTTCTATGGAAAATAGAAGTGATCACAGATTTTCGTTATTTTGGCTCTAGCACTTATAGTTTCCAAGAAAAACGCATTTAAAGTTTTTCATATAAAAATCCTAAAAATATCAATTTTCCATGGAAGATAGAAGTGATCACAGATTTTCGTTATTTTGGCTCTAGCACTCATAGTTTCCAAGAAAAACGCATTTAAAGTTTTTCATATAAAAATCCTAAAAATATCAATTTTCCATGGAAAATAGAAGTGATAAATGATAAAAATCCTAAGAAAATCAATTTTCTATGGAAAATAGGAGTGATCACAGGTTTTCGTTATTTTGGCTCTAGCACTTAAAGTTTCCAAGAAAAACGCATTTAAAGTATTTCATATAAAAATCCAAAGAAAATCAATTTTCTATGGAAAATAGGAGTGATCACAGATTTTCGTTATTTTCGCTCTAGCACTTATAGTTTCCAAGAAAAATGCATTTAAAGTTTTTCATATAAAAATCCTAAGAAAATCAATTTTCTATGGAAAATAGGAGTGATCACAGATATTCGTTATTTTCGCTCTAGCACTTATAGTTTCCAAGAAAAACGCATTTAAAGTTTTTCATATAAAAATCCTAAGAAAATCAATTTTCTATGGAAAATAGAGGTGATTACAGAATTTCGTTATTTTGGCTCTAGCACTTATAGTTTCCAAGAAAAACGCATTTAAAGTTTTTCATATAAAAATCCTAAGAAAATCAAATTTCCATGGAAAATAGAAGTGATCACAGATTTTCGTTATTTTGGCTCTAGCTCTTATAGTTTCCAAGAAAAACGCATTTAAAGTTTTTCATATAAAAATCCTAAGAAAATCAATTTTCCATGGAAAATAGAAGTGATCACAGATTTTCGTTATTTTGGCTCTAGCACTTATAGTTTCCAAGAAAAACGCAATTAGATGTTTTTCATATAAAAATCCTAAGAAAATCAATTTTCCATGGAAAATAGAAGTGATCACAGATTTTCGTTATTTTGGCTCTAGCACTTATAGTTTCCAAGAAAAATGCATTTAAAGTTTTTCATATAAAAATCCTAAGAAAATCAATTTTCTATGGAAAATAGGAGTGATCACAGATTTTCGTTATTTTCGCTCTAGCACTTATAGTTTCCAAGAAAAACGCAATTAGATGTTTTTCATATAAAAATCCTAAGAAAATCAATTTTCTATGGAAAATAGAAGTGATCACAGATTTTCGTTATTTTGGCTCTAGCACTTATAGTTTCCAAGAAAAATGCATTTAAAGTTTTTCATATAAAAATCCTAAGAAAATTAATTTTCTATGGAAAATAGGAGTGATCACAGATTTTCGTTATTTTCGCTCTAGCACTTATAGTTTCCAAGAAAAACGCAATTAGATGTTTTTCATATAAAAATCCTAAGAAAATCAATTTTCCATGGAAAATAGAAGTGATCACTGAATTTCGTTATTTTGGCTCTAGCACTTATAGTTTCCAAGAAAAACGCAATTAGATGTTTTTCATATAAAAATCCTAAGAAAATCAATTTTCCATGGAAAATAGAAGTGATCACAGATTTTCGTTATTTTGGCTCTAGCACTTATAGTTTCCAAGAAAAATGTATTTAAAGTTTTTCATATAAAAATCCTACGAAAATCAATTTTCTATGGAAAATAGGAGTGATCACAGATTTTCGTTATTTTCGCTCTAGCACTTATAGTTTCCAAGAAAAACGCAATTAGATGTTTTTCATATAAAAATCCTAAGAAAATCAATTTTCCATGGAAAATAGAAGTGATCACTGAATTTCGTTATTTTGGCTCTAGCACTTATAGTTTCCAAGAAAAACGCAATTAGATGTTTTTCATATAAAAATCCTAAGAAAATCCATTTTCCATGGAAAATAGAAGTGATCACAGATTTTCGTTATTTTGGCTCTAGCACTTATAGTTTCCAAGAAAAACGCAATTAAAGTTTTTCATATAAAAATCCTAAGAAAATCAATTTTCTATGGAAAATAGAAGTGTTCCCAGGTTTTCGTTATTTTGGCTCTAGCACTTAAAGTTTCCAAGAAAAACGCATTTAAAGTTTTTCATATAAAAATCCAAAGAAAATCAATTTTCCATGGAAATTAGAAGTGATCACAGAATTTCGTTATTTTGGCTCTAGCACTTATAGTTTCCAAGAAAAATGCATTTAAAGTTTTTCATATAAAAATCCTAAGAAAATCAATTTTCTATGGAAAATAGGAGTGATCACAGGTTTTCGTTATTTTGGCTCTAGCACTTAAAGTTTCCAAGAAAAACGCATTTAAAGTATTTCATATAAAAATCCAAAGAAAATCAATTTTCCATGGAAAATAGAAGTGATCACAGAATTTCGTTATTTTGGCTCTAGCACTTATAGTTTCCAAGAAAAATGCATTTAAAGTTTTTCATATAAAAATCCTAAGAAAATCAATTTTCTATGGAAAATAGAAGTGATCACAGGTTTTCGTTATTTTGGCTCTAGCACTTAAAGTTTCCAAGAAAAACGCATTTAAAGTTTTTCATATAAAAATCCAAAGAAAATCAATTTTCTATGGAAAATAGAAGTGATCACAGGTTTTCGTTTTTTTTTGCTCTAGCACTTAAAGTTTCCAAGAAAAACGCATTTAAAGTTTTTCATATAAAAATCCAAAGAAAATCAATTTTCCATGGAAAATAGAAGTGATCACAGAATTTCGTTATTTTGGCTCTAGCACTTATAGTTTCCAAGAAAAATGCATTTAAAGTTTTTCATATAAAAATCCTACGAAAATCAATTTTCTATGGAAAATAGGAGTGATCACAGATTTTCGTTATTTTGGCTCTAGCACTTATAGTTTCCAAGAAAAACGCATTTAAAGTTTTTCATATGAAAATCCTAAGAAAATCAATTTTACCATGTAAAATAGAAGTGATCACAGATTTTCGTTATTTTGGCTCTAGCACTTATAGTTTCCAAGAAAAACGCATTTAAAGTTTTTCATATAAAAATCCTAAGAAAATCAATTTTCCATGGAAAATAGAAGTGATAACAGATTTTCGTTATTTTCGCTCTAGCACTTATAGTTTCCAAGAAAAACGCATTTAAAGTTTTTCATATAAAAATCCTAAGAAAATCAATTTTCTATGGAAAATAGGAGTGATCACAGATTTTCGTTATTTTCGCTCTAGCACTTATAGTTTCCAAGAAAAACGCAATTAGATGTTTTTCATATAAAAATCCTAAGAAAATCAATTTTCCATGGAAAATAGAAGTGATCACAGATTTTCGTTATTTTGGCTCTAGCACTTATAGTTTCCAAGAAAAATGCATTTAAAGTTTTTCATATAAAAATCCTAAGAAAATCAATTTTCTATGGAAAATAGGAGTGATCACAGATTTTCGTTATTTTCGCTCTATCACTTATAGTTTCCAAGAAAAACGCATTAAAGTTTTTCATATAAAAATCCTAAGAAAATCAATTTTCTATCGAAAATAGAAGTGATCACAGAATTTCGTTATTTTGGCTCTAGCACTTTTCCAAGAAAAACGCATTTAAAGTTTTTCATATAAAAATCCTAAGAAAATCAATTTTCCATGGAAAATAGAAGTGATCACAGATTTTCGTTATTTTGGCTCTAGCACTTATAGTTTCCAAGAAAAACGCATTTAAAGTTTTTCATATAAAAATCCTAAAAATATCAATTTTCCATGGAAAATAGAAGTTATCACAGATTTTCGTTATTTTGGCTCTAGCACTTATAGTTTCCAAGAAAAACGCATTTAAAGTTTTTCATATAAAAATCCTAAAAATATCAATTTTCCATGGAAAATAGAAGTGATCACAGATTTTCGTTATTTTGGCTCTAGCACTTATAGTTTCCAAGAAAAACGCATTTAAAGTTTTTCATATAAAAATCCTAAAAATATCAATTTTCCATGGAAGATAGAAGTGATCACAGATTTTCGTTATTTTGGCTCTAGCACTCATAGTTTCCAAGAAAAACGCATTTAAAGTTTTTCATATAAAAATCCTAAAAATATCAATTTTCCATGGAAAATAGAAGTGATCACAGATTTTCGTTATTTTGGCTCTAGCACTTATAGTTTCCAAGAAAAACGCATTTAAAGTTTTTCATATAAAACTCCTAAAAATATCAATTTTCCATGGAAAATAGAAGTGATCACAGATTTTCGTTATTTTGGCTCTAGCACTTATAGTTTCCAAGAAAAACGCATTTAAAGTTTTTCATATAAAACTCCTAAAAATATCAATTTTCCATGGAAAATAGAAGTGATCACAGATTTTCGTTATTTTGGCTCTAGCACTTATAGTTTCCAAGAAAAACGCAGTTAAAGTTTTTCATATTAAAATCCTAAGAAAATCAATTTTCCATGGAAAATAGAAGTGATCACAGATTTTCGTTATTTTGGCTCTAGCACTTATAGTTTCCAAGAAAAACGCATTTAAAGTTTTTCATATAAAAATCCTAAAAATATCAATTTTCCATGGAAAATAGAAGTGATCACAGATTTTCGTTATTTTGGCTCTAGCACTTATAGTTTCCAAGAAAAACGCATTTAAAGTTTTTCATATAAAAATCCTAAAAATATCAATTTTCCATGGAAAATAGAAGTGATCACAGATTTTCGTTATTTTGGCTCTAACACTTATAGTTTCCAAGAAAAACGCATTTAAAGTTTTTCATATAAAAATCCTAAAAATATCAATTTTCCATGGAAAATAGAAGTAATCACAGGTTTTCGTTATTTTGGCTCTAGCACTTATAGTTTCCAAGAAAAACGCATTTAAAGTTTTTCATATAAAAATCCTAAGAAAATCAATTTTCTATCGAAAATATAAGTGATCACAGAATTTCGTTATTTTGGCTCTAGCATTTATAGTTTCCAAGAAAAACGCATTTAAAGTTTTTCATATAAAAATCCTAAGAAAATCAATTTTCCATGGAAAATAGAAGTGATCACAGATTTTCGTTATTTTGGCTCTAGCACTTATAGTTTCCAAGAAAAACGCATTTAAAGTTTTTCATATAAAACTCCTAAAAATATCAATTTTCCATGGAAAATAGAAGTGATCACAGATTTTCGTTATTTTGGCTCTAACACTTATAGTTTCCAAGAAAAACGCATTTAAAGTTTTTCATATAAAAATCCTAAAAATATCAATTTTCCATGGAAAATAGAAGTAATCACAGGTTTTCGTTATTTTGGCTCTAGCACTTATAGTTTCCAAGAAAAACGCATTTAAAGTTTTTCATATAAAAATCCTAAGAAAATCAATTTTCTATCGAAAATAGAAGTGATCACAGAATTTCGTTATTTTGGCTCTAGCATTTATAGTTTCCAAGAAAAACGCATTTAAAGTTTTTCATATAAAAATCCTAAGAAAATCAATTTTCCATGGAAAATAGAAGTGATCACAGATTTTCGTTATTTTGGCTCTAGCACTTAAAGTTTCCAAGAAAAACGCAATTAGATGTTTTTCATATTGTAACGACTTTATTTTGGGGTATACTCAGCCTTGTCCAGGCCCGTTACAAGAAAATATGACACGTGTTGAGTTTTATTTTATTTTCAATAAATTCAATAATTTTATTAGTATTATTAGGATTATAATTTACAAGTTATGAAAATAATTAAGTTGCGTTGTGTTCCGCTTATGTCGCCTTAGCACTCCTTCCGTGTTATGTCCTCTCTTGCCTCGTTGCTGTTGACACTTGGTTGCTTAAGCTGGTATAAATTCCAGTGTTTGAAGCTTTGTTGTGCCGCTTGTTACGGGGACTTTGGAGAAGAAAACACTTATGGGGTTGTCACTACGGGATTCTTCGGGTTGTACTAAATCTCGCTCTACTGGTTATTTTGTTTGGAGTTAGCAAGACACGCGGGGAAATTTGTCTACTGGGTATTTTGTTTGTTTACTGAATTTCACTCTGTGTTAGAAAACCACTCGGTGAAATTGTCTACTGGGTTGTGTTTACTAGATTTTCACTCCGTGTTAGAAAACCACTCGGTGAAATTGTCTACTGGGTTGTTTTACTAGAATTTCACTCCGTGTTAGAAAACCACTCGGTGAAATTGTATACTGGGTTGTTTTACTAGAATTTCACTCCGTGTTAGAAAACCACTCGGTGAAATTGTCTACTGGGTTGTTTTACTAGAATTTCACTGCGTGTTAGAAAACCACTCGGTGAAATTGTCTACTGGGTTGTTTTACTAGAATTTCACTCCGTGTTAGAAAACCACTCGGTAAAATTGTCTACTGGGTTGTTTTACTAGAATCTCACTCCGTGTTAGAAAACCACTCGGCGAAATTGTCTACTGGGTTGTTTTACTAGGATTTCACTCCGTGTTAGAAAACCACTCGGTGAAATTGTCTACTGGGTTGTTTTACTAGAATTTCACTCCGTGTTAGAGAACCACTCGGTGAAATTGTCTACTGGGTTGTTTTGCTAGAATTTCACTCCGTGTTAGAAAACCACTCGGTGAAATTGTCTACTGGGTTGCTTTATTAGAATTTCACTCCGTGTTAGAAAACCACTCGGTGAAATTGTCTACTGGGTTGTTTTACTAGAATTCCACTCCGTGTTAGAAAACCACTCGGCGAAATTGTCTACTGGGTTGTTTTACTAGAATTTCACTCCGTATTAGAGAACCACTCGGTGAAATTGTCTACTGGGTTGTTTTACTAGAATTTCACTCCGTGTTAGAAAACCACTCGGTGAAATTGTCTACTGGGTTGTTTTACTAGAATTTCACTCCGTGTTAGAGAACCACTCGGTGAAATTGTCTACTGGGTTGTTTTACTAGAATTTCACTCCGTGTTAGAGAACCACTCGGTGAAATTGTCTACTGGGTTGTTTTAATAGAATTTCACTCCGTGTTAGAAAACCACTCGGTGAAATTGTCTACTGGGTTGTTTTACTAGAAATTCACTCCGTGTTAGAGAACCACTCGGTGAAATTGTCTACTGGGTTGTTTTACTAGAATTTCACTCCGTGTTAGAAAACCACTCGGTGAAATTGTATACTGGGCTGTTTTACTAGAATTTCACTCCGTGTTAGAGAACCACTCGGTGAAATTGTCTACTGGGTTTGTTTTACTAGGATTCTACTTTGCCATTTCTTACCTGATGTGTTCTCGAGCTCGGCTGGATAACAAGTGATCTCTTCAACGTTTATGTTGTCCTTTTTATACTAAAATCAGACTAATATTTTACACTAATAACAATCAGCCTGTATTTGTTGTTATGTCTCTTTACTTGTCCTATGTATATTTTGTTGCTTGTTGTTTACATGTTTAAAACTGCTTGCTTTGTTATTGTTACTTGTTTGCTTGTGTCTGTTGTTAGTGTTATTTGTTTACTTGTTTGTCGCGCTTGTATGTTTGTTGTTGGTTGTTATTTTACCATTCGCATTCCTGCCCGTTAGATACAGTGTGTTACAAAAGTTTTACGACCAACGGTAGTGATCACAGTGTGAGGCAAAGTGTAGTTGATTCAAAGAAAAAAAAAAACCCTAAGAAGCCCAACAGGGTGTGACCGAGTTTTGTCCCACAAAACTTGTCGTCACACTCCTCCCTTTCTTCCGGAAAAAAACTATTAAGCAACACCATATAAATATTTTTTTTTCAGTTGTTTCCTGCTTAGCTGGCTATGCTGCTTTCTCGTGTGTCCGCTCCAATTGCTCAAGCCGCAACAATTCATCGGGTTGGTGATCACCGCCTTTGATAAATTCCGAAAAACGTCGTCGTATTTCTTCCACTGTGCCACTCGCGTCTAATCCGAATTCTTCGGCATAGGCTACCAGCTCTTCTTTTCTCAGACTGTACACCCAGTTCATCTTTACCATCTTGCCTCTTTGTTACTTTCTGTGTTATTTTCTTGTTGAAGTCCCTGCTCGGGCGCCACTTGTAACGACTTTATTTTGGGGTATACTCAGCCTTGTCCAGGCCCGTTACAAGAAAATATGACACGTGTTGAGTTTTATTTTATTTTCAATAAATTCAATAATTTTATTAGTATTATTAGGATTATAATTTACAAGTTATGAAAATAATTAAGTTGCGTTGTGTTCCGCTTATGTCGCCTTAGCACTCCTTCCGTGTTATGTCCTCTCTTGCCTCGTTGCTGTTGACACTTGGTTGCTTAAGCTGGTATAAATTCCAGTGTTTGAAGCTTTGTTGTGCCGCTTGTTACGGGGACTTTGGAGAAGAAAACACTTATGGGGTTGTCACTACGGGATTCTTCGGGTTGTACTAAATCTCGCTCTACTGGTTATTTTGTTTGGAGTTAGCAAGACACGCGGGGAAATTTGTCTACTGGGTATTTTGTTTGTTTACTGAATTTCACTCTGTGTTAGAAAACCACTCGGTGAAATTGTCTACTGGGTTGTGTTTACTAGATTTTCACTCCGTGTTAGAAAACCACTCGGTGAAATTGTCTACTGGGTTGTTTTACTAGAATTTCACTCCGTGTTAGAAAACCACTCGGTGAAATTGTATACTGGGTTGTTTTACTAGAATTTCACTCCGTGTTAGAAAACCACTCGGTGAAATTGTCTACTGGGTTGTTTTACTAGAATTTCACTGCGTGTTAGAAAACCACTCGGTGAAATTGTCTACTGGGTTGTTTTACTAGAATTTCACTCCGTGTTAGAAAACCACTCGGTAAAATTGTCTACTGGGTTGTTTTACTAGAATCTCACTCCGTGTTAGAAAACCACTCGGCGAAATTGTCTACTGGGTTGTTTTACTAGGATTTCACTCCGTGTTAGAAAACCACTCGGTGAAATTGTCTACTGGGTTGTTTTACTAGAATTTCACTCCGTGTTAGAGAACCACTCGGTGAAATTGTCTACTGGGTTGTTTTGCTAGAATTTCACTCCGTGTTAGAAAACCACTCGGTGAAATTGTCTACTGGGTTGCTTTATTAGAATTTCACTCCGTGTTAGAAAACCACTCGGTGAATTTGTCTACTGGGTTGTTTTACTAGAATTCCACTCCGTGTTAGAAAACCACTCGGCGAAATTGTCTACTGGGTTGTTTTACTAGAATTTCACTCCGTATTAGAGAACCACTCGGTGAAATTGTCTACTGGGTTGTTTTACTAGAATTTCACTCCGTGTTAGAAAACCACTCGGTGAAATTGTCTACTGGGTTGTTTTACTAGAATTTCACTCCGTGTTAGAGAACCACTCGGTGAAATTGTCTACTGGGTTGTTTTACTAGAATTTCACTCCGTGTTAGAGAACCACTCGGTGAAATTGTCTACTGGGTTGTTTTAATAGAATTTCACTCCGTGTTAGAAAACCACTCGGTGAAATTGTCTACTGGGTTGTTTTACTAGAAATTCACTCCGTGTTAGAGAACCACTCGGTGAAATTGTCTACTGGGTTGTTTTACTAGAATTTCACTCCGTGTTAGAAAACCACTCGGTGAAATTGTATACTGGGCTGTTTTACTAGAATTTCACTCCGTGTTAGAGAACCACTCGGTGAAATTGTCTACTGGGTTTGTTTTACTAGGATTCTACTTTGCCATTTCTTACCTGATGTGTTCTCGAGCTCGGCTGGATAACAAGTGATCTCTTCAACGTTTATGTTGTCCCTTTTATACTAAAATCAGACTAATATTTTACACTAATAACAATCAGCCTGTATTTGTTGTTATGTCTCTTTACTTGTCCTATGTATATTTTGTTGCTTGTTGTTTACATGTTTAAAACTGCTTGCTTTGTTATTGTTACTTGTTTGCTTGTGTCTGTTGTTAGTGTTATTTGTTTACTTGTTTGTAGCGCTTGTATGTTTGTTGTTGGTTGTTATTTTACCATTCGCATTCCTGCCCGTTAGATACAGTGTGTTACAAAAGTTTTACGACCAACGGTAGTGATCACAGTGTGAGGCAAAGTGTAGTTGATTCAAAGAAAAAAAAAACCCTAAGAAGCCCAACAGGGTGTGACCGAGTTTTGTCCCACAAAACTTGTCGTCACAATATAAAAATCCTAAGAAAATCAATTTTCCATGGAAAATAGAAGTGATCACAGATTTTCGTTATTTTGGCTCTAGCACTTATAGTTTCCAAGAAAAATGCATTTAAAGTTTTTCATATAAAAATCCTAAGAAAATCAATTTTCTATGGAAAATAGGAGTGATCACAGATTTTCGTTATTTTCGCTCTAGCACTTATAGTTTCCAAGAAAAACGCATTTAAAGTTTTTCATATAAAAATCCTAAGAAAATCAATTTTCCATGGAAAATAGAAGTGATCACAGATTTTCGTTATTTTGGCTCTAGCACTTAAAGTTTCCAAGAAAAACGCAATTAGATGTTTTTCATATAAAAATCCTAAGAAAATCAATTTTCCATGGAAAATAGAAGTGATCACAGATTTTCGTTATTTGGCTCTAGCACTTATAGTTTCCAAGAAAAATGCATTTAAAGTTTTTCATATAAAAATCCTACGAAAATCAATTTTCTATGGAAAATAGGAGTGATCACAGATTTTCGTTATTTTCGCTCTAGCACTTATAGTTTCCAAGAAAAACGCATTTAAAGTTTTTCATATAAAAATCCTAAGAAAATCAATTTTCCATGGAAAATAGAAGTGATCACAGATTTTCGTTATTTTGGCTCTAGCACTTATAGTTTCCAAGAAAAACGCAATTAAAGTTTTTCATATAAAAATCCTAAGAAAATCAATTTTCTATGGAAAATAGAAGTGTTCCCAGGTTTTCGTTATTTTGGCTCTAGCACTTAAAGTTTCCAAGAAAAACGCATTTAAAGTTTTTCATATAAAAATCCAAAGAAAATCAATTTTCCATGGAAATTAGAAGTGATCACAGAATTTCGTTGTTTTGGCTCTAGCACTTATAGTTTCCAAGAAAAATGCATTTAAAGTTTTTCATATAAAAATCCTAAGAAAATCAATTTTCTATGGAAAATAGGAGTGATCACAGGTTTTCGTTATTTTGGCTCTAGCACTTAAAGTTTCCAAGAAAAACGCATTTAAAGTATTTCATATAAAAATCCAAAGAAAATCAATTTTCCATGGAAAATAGAAGTGATCACAGAATTTCGTTATTTTGGCTCTAGCACTTATAGTTTCCAAGAAAAATGCATTTAAAGTTTTTCATATAAAAATCCTAAGAAAATCAATTTTCTATGGAAAATAGAAGTGATCACAGGTTTTCGTTTTTTTTTGCTCTAGCACTTAAAGTTTCCAAGAAAAACGCATTTAAAGTTTTTCATATAAAAATCCAAAGAAAATCAATTTTCCATGGAAAATAGAAGTGATCACAGAATTTCGGTTTTTTGGCTCTAGCACTTATAGTTTCCAAGAAAAATGCATTTAAAGTTTTTCATATAAAAATCCTACGAAAATCAATTTTCTATGGAAAATAGGAGTGATCACAGATTTTCGTTATTTTGGCTCTAGCACTTATAGTTTCCAAGAAAAACGCATTTAAAGTTTTTCATATGAAAATCCTAAGAAAATCAATTTTACCATGTAAAATAGAAGTGATCACAGATTTTCGTTATTTTGGCTCTAGCACTTATAGTTTCCAAGAAAAACGCATTTAAAGTTTTTCATATAAAAATACTAAGAAAATCAATTTTCCATGGAAAATAGAAGTGATAACATATTTTCGTTATTTTCGCTCTAGCACTTATAGTTTCCAAGAAAAACGCATTTAAAGTTTTTCATATAAAAATCCTAAGAAAATCAATTTTCTATGGAAAATAGGAGTGATCACAGATTTTCGTTATTTGCGCTCTAGCACTTATAGTTTCCAAGAAAAACGCAATTAGATGTTTTTCATATAAAAATCCTAAGAAAATCAATTTTCCATGGAAAATAGAAGTGATCACAGATTTTCGTTATTTTGGCTCTAGCACTTATAGTTTCCAAGAAAAATGCATTTCAAGTTTTTCATATAAAAATCCTAAGAAAATCAATTTTCTATGGAAAATAGAAGTGATCACAGATTTTCGTTTTTTTGGCTCTAGCACTTATAGTTTCCAAGAAAAACGCATTTAAAGTTTTTCATATAAAAATCCTAAGAAAATCAATTTTCCATGGAAAATAGAAGTGATAACAGATTTTCGTTATTTTCGCTCTAGCACTTATAGTTTCCAAGAAAAACGCATTTAAAGTTTTTCATAAAAAAATCCTAAGAAAATCAATTTTCTATGGAAAATAGGAGTGATCACAGATTTTCGTTATTTTCGCTCTAGCACTTAAAGTTTCCAAGAAAAACGCATTTAAAGTTTTTCATATAAAAATCCAAAGAAAATCAATTTTCCATGGAAAATAGAAGTGATCACAGAATTTAGTTATTTTGGCTCTAGCACTTATAGCAAAGACTATAGATTTATAAAGATATTGCACGACCATACAAAGTTCATACATTTTGCTGTCTATATTAATTTTTCTGGTGGATTTAGCCGCTAAATCCACTTGTGAGAGTAAATTACAGTCTTTAGTCAGAGAACTTTTCTCACTTATCAGCGTATATGTATATGCACACGAGTGTGTGTGTGTGAATGTGTATACATTGCATTTACAAAAATAAAAACAAACTAAAAGAAGTCTCGTTTTCTCGTTGAAAACACATTTAAATAATAAAAGATGGTGTGTTTGCATGCCATTTATGTGCAAATAACCTACGTTAAAACAAATGTGACAGAATTTAATTGTAGGGCAATAATATGTGTTTTATTGTTGTACAGATGAAATTATATCGATTCGCACCGAAGTTCAAATGCTGTTATTGTCTGAATTTAAACAATCCTAGGCATATAATAAATAATTTTTCTGAAAGAATAAACTGCTTAGTTCATAAAAGATATTTTATGTTTTTTAAAGCGACATGGCCACACATTAACATGCCTCATCAAAATCACAATTTTTAAATTGTGTTAGTAATAAAAAAATCACAAGTATGATTCAATGTGAATTTGATGATGATCAAAATACTTTTAATTTTCATAAAAATTTGCCAACAGTTTGATGTGTATGAACGTAATTTCTTTCAATTTTATTTTTACTAAAATTGTATTATTTGAAAAATTATTAAATCGTTTCCGCCGAAAAATCCATTTTTATTTATTATTACAACAAATTATTATCACAAATTATGCAACAGATTCAGGCTTTGGAAGTTTGTGTGCTCCTTCCGTCTTACTTTTTGAAGTTTGTAAAATTCTTTTAAAGGTCTGCAAAAATGTTTTACAAGATAAAGCAATAAGCACTACCAACTAGCCTACCGGGGCTAGTTGGTAGTGAGCTGGTCTATCAGCGCCGGGGTTGCGGGTTCGATTCCCGTTAGAGACTCTGGTTTCTTTCCTGCAGACAAGCGAAGAGCTTCGCGGTGTTAGCTTAGGACAAAAAAAAATATGTGGATTTCGCTACTTACAATATATAGAATGAAATCCAATAAAATCAAAGCCATATTATTAAAATTGTTCGCATATTATACTTTTATTTTTATTTATTTATGTAAAAAGTGTTATATTTTACAGCAACTTAAATAATAATCAACAAATTCAGAACAATAATTATATTGATGATATAGCCTCGTACACGGACCAGCAAAAGCATAATTAGATCTACAAAATTATTAACGCTAGGATTATAATGACGAGTAATACGACAAGTACATACATACATACCTATTAATGTTTTAAAATTTTAAAATTTTAGCTTTTTCAGCATTCGAAGTTTTGTATTTATATGTCTCCCAAGAGGAATGCTTTCTTAGTAATACCAGTATAAGCAAATTTAAAATTTCCAATCTATGGTTGTAACAATCATTTTTCTCGTCAAATAAATGGTATTATTAGTACATTATACGCACTGCTCCATAATAACTTTTTTTTGTGTTTCATTGCTCGGTTCTTGAAAAATAAATTTTCGAAAACTTTTATGTTAATTTTTCATATTTCGAAAAACAAATCAGAGGGTGAACATAAACTTCCAAGATCAGATTAATTTTCATAGTTTTTCGTATGGATATACATTTCTGATGGGTATGTTAAAATTTGAGATGGTTTAATCATATCAATTCGTCATTTAGTGCGCTATGTAGCCAATGAAATATCGACTAGAAGTAAAGTAAGTTCTATTGACACATTCACAGAGTTAAAGCTGTCGGCACTTTCATCAAAATATGCTTCATTTTCCTGGTATATATCTGCGATATCTATCAAGGGGGTTGGAGGTGATACACTGTCATTAACTTCTAAAATGTTTTGAAAGTCAAGTGGAAAAAATATTGCGTCGTCTTCTGCACAATTTTTTGAGGAACTAAATTGCATTATTTTTAAAGATAAAAGCTTGGCCATTGCGATGTTGAATTCGTGAACAGAAGGGTTTTTACAATGGCCACCTTTGGCGCGTACATATGAAAATACGTTTTCTAATGGGTCTTGGTTAAAACGGCTGGTTAAAATGGTAAGTAAATTAGAATTTTCTTGTAACATTTCCTCGGTTAACGATAATATACCACTGGTGGTTTCGATTAGTCCACTGATGCAGAATACTTTGTTACCGA
Organism: Pollenia angustigena; assembly: GCA_930367215.1. Classification (NCBI taxonomy): domain Eukaryota; kingdom Metazoa; phylum Arthropoda; class Insecta; order Diptera; family Polleniidae; genus Pollenia; species Pollenia angustigena. Next base: position 185,754,168 of record OV884056.1, read on the forward strand.
AATATTCAACTTGCCGTATGTACGAAACTAGCTCTTGCAGTACTTCCCAAGTTTTATTATTAAGCCTTAACCCACGCTTCAGCGGGTTGGGATCATTGAAATTTTTACTATTAAAACAGTCAAAGTAGCTATCGAGTTTTTTTTAGAAGATACTCAAAGTACTGGCATCAGAGAGTACTCACATCCCTGAAATAGAAATCGCAGATATGTACATTAGGGTGGCAGCTAAATGTATGGAGCAATTTTTTTGTATTAATATTGATGTCTCCCGGGCGGAATATTGTGCCACATGGTCTAAAACTGATGTGGAAAAAATTTCAGCCAAATCGGATAACTTTTACCCCTGCCCCTTTGAGGTCAAAGTTCAAATGATAAAAAAAAAAATTCCATACAAGCAAAAAATTTTTTTTCGATTTTTTTTTTTTAATATTAGTAAGCTTTATAAGCTTATTAACAACAAAAAATTTCATTTCGATCGGACAAGATTTTCAGTTTCAAAAGTGACTCTGAAAAAAAAATTTGAGGCTTGTTAGGGGCTTACTCTAAAAAATTTTCAATAAAAATTTTTTTTTAGTTTTGATAAGCACACATTAAAGATTTTTTGTTGCTCTTAATACCAGGTTTTTTAAATTTTTTCTAAAAAATTTTTTTCGACATGTATGTACATTGTACATACTATGTATATACAATGAAAATGAAGAATATTTTAATGAAGATGCTGATTCTTTTACATCCAACAATGTGCCAATAGAATTAACATCGAGTCGTTATTTTGTTGGTTACTTAGCACAACGAATATCATGGGTTAAATGTCGTATGGATATAATAAAACCAGCGCAAATTTTGTCATATCCTTCAGAAAAGTTTATTCATGCAAAAAATTATCAAAAAGAATCCGACTTTGGAGGTTTGTGTGCCCCCTCTGACTTATTTTTTGAAGTTTGTAAAATTCATATACATAAAGGTCTTTGAAAAAATATTTTTACAAAATAAAGAAATGAAAGGCATAAAAAAATGTATTGTTGAGCAATGCGTGAGTTGTACCAAAAATCCAATTTATTCTTTTTGGTTTGAGGAGAATGACGTATGTTATAAACACAGGATGGAGATGCTTAATTTACTAGTTCTTATTATTATTACGGAAGCATTACACATAAGAAACTTACAAATACAAATTATCAAGTACTGAAAAAGTTAAAATTTTAAACCATTAAACTTGTAAAGAGCAAAAACGTAATCTACATAAAATTCTAAGAAAATTCTCCGAAGAAACCATGGGTCTAAAATAAAATCCTAATCCGCGCCTCTCGACTTGAAAATGTATATGCCCGCCTTTGCAAAAAAAAAATTTTTTTTTAAAAAATAGCTTTTTCCAAAAAGAAATCGAATTTTTTTAATAAATTTGTTTAGTAACGTAGTTCTTTTGCACTTTTTATTTTTTTACACTCAAAATTTTTTTTACATTAAAAAAAAATTTCAGCCAAGTAAAAAAATGTTCAAGTCAAGAGGCGCGGATTAGGATTTTATTTTAGACCCATGGTATCTTCGGAGAATTTTCTTAGAATTTTATGTATATTACGTTTTTGCTATACGATTTTTAATTTTTTTCATCCATACAAATCGACCCGCCCTAATGTATACATACACACATGGTAAGTACGTAATTAAATAATCTAAAAAATGTAATTATAATTCGGTGCAAATCGATATAGTTTAATTTTTACAAAAATAAAACACATACTGCTGCCCTACAATTACGCAATTGGTCGCATTCGCTCTTACATAGGTTATTTGCTCATAAATTGTTTGAAAACAAAACGAAATCAATTAAAAAAAATACCAAAAACCGGTTTCAACAAAAAAAAAACACAAACACACACACACTTTGGCTGGCAAAAACAGCAAACATGTGTATGTATTAATGCATGTGGTTTCTTGCTCTCTTTAGTTCTCTGAATGTGAGCACGAAGTTTTTGCTTTCTTGTTACTTCCCCCCCTCATCATTAAGAAGCACAACATTTTTTAAAATTTCAAATGTACTAAGTGCAACATCTTTATATATTTATAGTCTTTGCTTATAGTTTCCAAGAAAAATGCATTTAAAGTTTTTCATATAAAAATCCTAAGAAAATCAATTTTCTATGGAAAATAGAAGTGATCACAGGTTTTCGTTATTTTGGCTCTAGCACTTAAAGTTTCCAAGAAAAACGCATTTAAAGTTTTTCATATAAAAATCCAAAGAAAATCAATTTTCCATGGAAAATAGAAGTGATCACAGAATTTAGTTATTTTGGCTCTAGCACTTATAGTTTCCAAGAAAAATGCATTTAAAGTTTTTCATATAAAAATCCTAAGAAAATCAATTTTCTATGGAAAATAGAAGTGATCACAGGTTTTCGTTATTTTGGCTCTAGCTTTTAAAGTTTCCAAGAAAAACGCATTTAAAGTTTTTCATATAAAAATCCAAAGAAAATCAATTTTCCATGGAAAATAAAAGTGATCACAGAATTTCGTTATTTTGGCTATAGCACTTATAGTTTCGAAGAAAAATGCATTTAAAGTTTTTCATATAAAAATCCTAAGAAAATCAATTTTCTATGGAAAATAGGAGTGATCACAGATTTTCGTTACTTTGGCTCTAGCACTTATAGTTTCCAAGAAAAACGCATTTAAAGTTTTTCGTATAAAAATCCTAAGAAAATCAATGTTCCATGGAAAATAGAAGTGATCACAGGTTTTCGTTATTTTGGCTCTAGCACTTATAGTTTCCAAGAAAAACGCATTTAAAGTTTTTCATATAAAAATCCTAAGAAAATCAATTTTCTATGGAAAATAGGAGTGATCACAGATTTTCGTTATTTTGGCTCTAGCACTTATAGTTTCCAAGAAAAACGCATTTAAAGTTTTTGATATAAAAATCCTAAGAAAATCAATGTTCCATGGAAAATAGAAGTGATCACAGAATATCGTTATTTTCGCTCTAGCACTTATAGTTTCCAAGAAAAACGCATTTAAAGTTTTTCATATAAAAATCCTAAGAAAATCAATTTTCTATGGAAAATAGGAGTGATCACAGATTTTCGTTATTTTCGCTCTAGCACTTAAGGTTTCCAAGAAAAACGCATTTAAAGTTTTTCATATAAAAATCCAAAGAAAATCAATTTTCCATGGAAAATAGAAGTGATCACAGAATTTAGTTATTTTGGCTCTATCACTTATAGTTTCCAAGAAAAATGCATTTAAAGTTTTTCATATAAAAATCCTAAGAAAATCAATTTTCTATGGAAAATAGAAGTGATCACAGGTTTTCGTTATTTTGGCTCTAGCACTTAAAGTTTCCAAGAAAAACGCATTTAAAGTTTTTCATATAAAAATCCAAAGAAAATCAATTTTCCATGGAAAATAGAAGTGATCACAGAATTTAGTTATTTTGGCTCTAGCACTTATAGTTTCCAAGAAAAATGCATTTAAAGTTTTTCATATAAAAATCCTAAGAAAATCAATTTTCTATGGAAAATAGGAGTGATCACAGATATTCGTTATTTTGGCTCTAGCACTTATAGTTTCCAAGAAAAATGCATTTCAAGTTTTTCATATAAAAATCCTAAGAAAATCAATTTTCTATGGAAAATTGGAGTGATCACAGATTTTCGTTATTTTCGCTCTAGCACTTAAGGTTTCCAAGAAAAACGCATTTAAAGTTTTTCATATAAAAATCCAAAGAAAATCAATTTTCCATGGAAAATAGAAGTGATCACAGAATTTAGTTATTTTGGCTCTATCACTTATAGTTTCCAAGAAAAATGCATTTAAAGTTTTTCATATAAAAATCCTAAGAAAATCAATTTTCTATGGAAAATAGAAGTGATCACAGGTTTTCGTTATTTTGGCTCTAGCACTTAAAGTTTCCAAGAAAAACGCATTTAAAGTTTTTCATATAAAAATCCAAAGAAAATCAATTTTCCATGGAAAATAGAAGTGATCACAGAATTTAGTTATTTTGGCTCTAGCACTTATAGTTTCCAAGAAAAATGCATTTAAAGTTTTTCATATAAAAATCCTAAGAAAATCAATTTTCTATGGAAAATAGGAGTGATCACAGATATTCGTTATTTTGGCTCTAGCACTTATAGTTTCCAAGAAAAATGCATTTCAAGTTTTTCATATAAAAATCCTAAGAAAATCAATTTTCTATGGAAAATTGGAGTGATCACAGATTTTCGTTATTTTCGCTCTAGCACTTAAGGTTTCCAAGAAAAACGCATTTAAAGTTTTTCATATAAAAATCCAAAGAAAATCAATTTTCCATGGAAAATAGAAGTGATCACAGAATTTAGTTATTTTGGCTCTATCACTTATAGTTTCCAAGAAAAATGCATTTAAAGTTTTTCATATAAAAATCCTAAGAAAATCAATTTTCTATGGAAAATAGAAGTGATCACAGGTTTTCGTTATTTTGGCTCTAGCACTTAAAGTTTCCAAGAAAAACGCATTTAAAGTTTTTCATATAAAAATCCAAAGAAAATCAATTTTCCATGGAAAATAGAAGTGATCACAGAATTTAGTTATTTTGGCTCTAGCACTTATAGTTTCCAAGAAAAATGCATTTAAAGTTTTTCATATAAAAATCCTAAGAAAATCAATTTTCTATGGAAAATAGAAGTGATCACAGGTTTTCGTTATTTTGGCTCTAGCACTTAAAGTTTCCAAGAAAAACGCATTTAAAGTTTTTCATATAAAAATCCAAAGAAAATCAATTTTCCATGGAAAATAGAAGTGATCACAGAATTTAGTTATTTTGGCTCTAGCACTTATAGTTTCCAAGAAAAATGCATTTAAAGTTTTTCATATAAAAATCCTAAGAAAATCAATTTTCTATGGAAAATAGGAGTGATCACAGATATTCGTTATTTTGGCTCTAGCACTTATAGTTTCCAAGAAAAATGCATTTCAAGTTTTTCATATAAAAATCCTAAGAAAATCAATTTTCTATGGAAAATTGGAGTGATCACAGATTTTCGTTATTTTCGCTCTAGCACTTAAAGTTTCCAAGAAAAACGCATTTAAAGTTTTTCATATAAAAATCCAAAGAAAATCAATTTTCCATGGAAAATAGAAGTGATCACAGAATTTAGTTATTTTGGCTCTAGCACTTATAGTTTCCAAGAAAAATGCATTTAAAGTTTTTCATATAAAAATCCTAAGAAAATCAATTTTCTATGGAAAATAGAAGTGATCACAGGTTTTCGTTATTTTGGCTCTAGCACTTAAAGTTTCCAAGAAAAACGCATTTAAAGTTTTTCATATAAAAATCCAAAGAAAATCAATTTTCCATGGAAAATAGAAGTGATCACAGAATTTAGTTATTTTGGCTCTAGCACTTATAGTTTCCAAGAAAAATGCATTTAAAGTTTTTCATATAAAAATCCTAAGAAAATCAATTTTCTATGGAAAATAGAAGTGATCACAGGTTTTCGTTATTTTGGCTCTAGCACTTAAAGTTTCCAAGAAAAACGCATTTAAAGTTTTTCATATAAAAATCCAAAGAAAATCAATTTTCCATGGAAAATAGAAGTGATCACAGAATTTAGTTATTTTGGCTCTAGCACTTATAGTTTCCAAGAAAAATGCATTTAAAGTTTTTCATATAAAAATCCTAAGAAAATCAATTTTCTATGGAAAATAGAAGTGATCACAGGTTTTCGTTATTTTGGCTCTAGCACTTAAAGTTTCCAAGAAAAACGCATTTAAAGTTTTTCATATAAAAATCCAAAGAAAATCAATTTTCCATGGAAAATAGAAGTGATCACAGAATTTAGTTATTTTGGCTCTAGCACTTATAGTTTCCAAGAAAAATGCATTTAAAGTTTTTCATATAAAAATCCTAAGAAAATCAATTTTCTATGGAAAATAGAAGTGATCACAGGTTTTTGTTATTTTGGCTCTAGCTTTTAAAGTTTCCAAGAAAAATGCATTTAAAGTTTTTCATATAAAAATCCAAAGAAAATCAATTTTCCATGGAAAATAAAAGTGATCACAGAATTTCGTTATTTTTGCTATAGCACTTATAGTTTCGAAGAAAAATGCATTTAAAGTTTTTCATATAAAAATCCTAAGAAAATCAATTTTCTATGGAAAATAGGAGTGATCACAGATTTTCGTTACTTTGGCTCTAGCACTTATAGTTTCCAAGAAAAACGCATTTAAAGTTTTTCGTATAAAAATCCTAAGAAAATAATGTTCCATGGAAAATAGAAGTGATCACAGGTTTTCGTTATTTTGGCTCTAGCACTTATAGTTTCCAAGAAAAACGCATTTAAAGTTTTTCATATAAAAATCCTAAGAAAATCAATGTTCCATGGAAAATAGAAGTGATCACAGAATATCGTTATTTTCGCTCTAGCACTTATAGTTTCCAAGAAAAACGCATTTAAAGTTTTTCATATAAAAATCCTAAGAAAATCAATTTTCTATGGAAAATAGGAGTGATCACAGATTTTCGTTATTTTCGCTCTAGCACTTATAGTTTCCAAGAAAAATGCATTTAAAGTTTTTCATATAAAAATCCTAAGAAAATCAATTTTCTATGGAAAATAGGAGTGATCACAGATATTCGTTATTTTCGCTCTAGCACTTATAGTTTCCAAGAAAAACGCATTTAAAGTTTTTCATATAAAAATCCTAAGAAAATCAATTTTCTATGGAAAATAGAGGTGATTACAGAATTTCGTTATTTTGGCTCTAGCACTTATAGTTTCCAAGAAAAACGCATTTAAAGTTTTTCATATAAAAATCCTAAGAAAATCAAATTTCCATGGAAAATAGAAGTGATCACAGATTTTCGTTATTTTGGCTCTAGCACTTATAGTTTCCAAGAAAAACGCATTTAAAGTTTTTCATATAAAAATCCTAAGAAAATCAATTTTCCATGGAAAATAGAAGTGATCACAGATTTTCGTTATTTTGGCTCTAGCACTTATAGTTTCCAAGAAAAACGCAATTAGATGTTTTTCATATAAAAATCCTAAGAAAATCAATTTTCCATGGAAAATAGAAGTGATCACAGATTTTCGTTATTTTGGCTCTAGCACTTATAGTTTCCAAGAAAAATGCATTTAAAGTTTTTCATATAAAAATCCTAAGAAAATCAATTTTCTATGGAAAATAGGAGTGATCACAGATTTTCGTTATATTCGCTCTAGCACTTATAGTTTCCAAGAAAAACGCAATTAGATGTTTTTCATATAAAAATCCTAAGAAAATCAATTTTCTATGGAAAATAGAAGTGATCACAGATTTTCGTTATTTTGGCTCTAGCACTTATAGTTTCCAAGAAAAATGCATTTAAAGTTTTTCTTATAAAAATCCTAAGAAAATTAATTTTCTATGGAAAATAGGAGTGATCACAGATTTTCGTTATTTTCGCTCTAGCACTTATAGTTTCCAAGAAAAACGCAATTAGATGTTTTTCATATAAAAATCCTAAGAAAATCAATTTTCCATGGAAAATAGAAGTGATCACTGAATTTCGTTATTTTGGCTCTAGCACTTATAGTTTCCAAGAAAAACGCAATTAGATGTTTTTCATATAAAAATCCTAAGAAAATCAATTTTCCATGGAAAATAGAAGTGATCACAGGTTTTCGTTATTTTGGCTCTAGCACTTATAGTTTCCAAGAAAAACGCAATTAAAGTTTTTCATATAAAAATCCTAAGAAAATCAATTTTCTATGGAAAATAGAAGTGTTCCCAGGTTTTCGTTATTTTGGCTCTAGCACTTAAAGTTTCCAAGAAAAACGCATTTAAAGTTTTTCATATAAAAATCCAAAGAAAATCAATTTTCCATGGAAATTAGAAGTGATCACAGAATTTCGTTATTTTGGCTCTAGCACTTATAGTTTCCAAGAAAAATGCATTTAAAGTTTTTCATATAAAAATCCTAAGAAAATCAATTTTCTATGGAAAATAGGAGTGATCACAGGTTTTCGTTATTATGGCTCTAGCACTTAAAGTTTCCAAGAAAAACGCATTTAAAGTATTTCATATAAAAATCCAAAGAAAATCAATTTTCCATGGAAAATAGAAGTGATCACAGAATTTCGTTATTTTGGCTCTAGCACTTATAGTTTCCAAGAAAAATGCATTTAAAGTTTTTCATATAAAAATCCTAAGAAAATCAATTTTCTATGGAAAATAGAAGTGATCACAGGTTTTCGTTATTTTGGCTCTAGCACTTAAAGTTTCCAAGAAAAACGCATTTAAAGTTTTTCATATAAAAATCCAAAGAAAATCAATTTTCTATGGAAAATAGAAGTGATCACAGGTTTTCGTTTTTTTTTTTGCTCTAGCACTTAAAGTTTCCAAGAAAAACGCATTTAAAGTTTTTCATATAAAAATCCAAAGAAAATCAATTTTCCATGGAAAATAGAAGTGATCACAGAATTTCGTTATTTAGGCTCTAGCACTTATAGTTTCCAAGAAAAATGCATTTAAAGTTTTTCATATAAAAATCCTACGAAAATCAATTTTCTATGGAAAATAGGAGTGATCACAGATTTTCGTTATTTTGGCTCTAGCACTTATAGTTTCCAAGAAAAACGCATTTAAAGTTTTTCATATGAAAATCCTAAGAAAATCAATTTTACCATGTAAAATAGAAGTGATCACAGATTTTCGTTATTTTGGCTCTAGCACTTATAGTTTCCAAGAAAAACGCATTTAAAGTTTTTCATATAAAAATCCTAAGAAAATCAATTTTCCATGGAAAATAGAAGTGATAACAGATTTTCGTTATTTTCGCTCTAGCACTTATAGTTTCCAAGAAAAACGCATTTAAAGTTTTTCATATAAAAATCCTAAGAAAATCAATTTTCTATGGAAAATAGGAGTGATCACAGATTTTCGTTATTTTCGCTCTAGCACTTATAGTTTCCAAGAAAAACGCAATTAGATGTTTTTCATATAAAAATCCTAAGAAAATCAATTTTCCATGGAAAATAGAAGTGATCACAGATTTTCGTTATTTTGGCTCTAGCACTTATAGTTTTCAAGAAAAATGCATTTAAAGTTTTTCATATAAAAATCCTAAGAAAATCAATTTTCTATGGAAAATAGGAGTGATCACAGATTTTCGTTATTTTCGCTCTAGCACTTATAGTTTCCAAGAAAAACGCATTTAAAGTTTTTCATATAAAAATCCTAAGAAAATCAATTTTCTATCGAAAATAGAAGTGATCACAGAATTTCGTTATTTTGGCTCTAGCACTTATAGTTTCCAAGAAAAACGCATTTAAAGTTTTTCATATAAAAATCCTAAGAAAATCAATTTTCCATGGAAAATAGAAGTGATCACAGATTTTCGTTATTTTGGCTCTAGCACTTATAGTTTCCAAGAAAAACGCATTTAAAGTTTTTCATATAAAAATCCTAAAAATATCAATTTTCCATGGAAAATAGAAGTGATCACAGATTTTCGTTATTTTGGCTCTAGCACTTATAGTTTCCAAGAAAAACGCATTTAAAGTTTTTCATATAAAAATCCTAAAAATATCAATTTTCCATGGAAAATAGAAGTGATCACAGATTTTCGTTATTTTGGCTCTAGCACTTATAGTTTCCAAGAAAAACGCATTTAAAGTTTTTCATATAAAAATCCTAAAAATATCAATTTTCCATGGAAGATAGAAGTGATCACAGATTTTCGTTATTTTGGCTCTAGCACTCATAGTTTCCAAGAAAAACGCATTTAAAGTTTTTCATATAAAAATCCTAAAAATATCAATTTTCCATGGAAAATAGAAGTGATCACAGATTTTCGTTATTTTGGCTCTAGCACTTATAGTTTCCAAGAAAAACGCATTTAAAGTTTTTCATATAAAACTCCTAAAAATATCAATTTTCCATGGAAAATAGAAGTGATCACAGATTTTCGTTATTTTGGCTCTAGCACTTATAGTTTCCAAGAAAAACGCATTTAAAGTTTTTCATATAAAACTACTAAAAATATCAATTTTCCATGGAAAATAGAAGTGATCACAGATTTTCGTTATTTTGGCTCTAGCACTTATAGTTTCCAAGAAAAACGCATTTAAAGTTTTTCATATTAAAATCCTAAGAAAATCAATTTTCCATGGAAAATAGAAGTGATCACAGATTTTCGTTATTTTGGCTCTAGCACTTATAGTTTCGAAGAAAAACGCATTTAAAGTTTTTCATATAAAAATCCTAAAAATATCAATTTTCCATGGAAAATAGAAGTGATCACAGATTTTCGTTATTTTGGCTCTAGCACTTATAGTTTCCAAGAAAAACGCATTTAAAGTTTTTCATATAAAAATCCTAAAAATATCAATTTTCCATGGAAAATAGAAGTGATCACAGATTTTCGTTATTTTGGCTCTAACACTTATAGTTTCCAAGAAAAACGCATTTAAAGTTTTTCATATAAAAATCCTAAAAATATCAATTTTCCATGGAAAATAGAAGTAATCACAGGTTTTCGTTATTTTGGCTCTAGCACTTATAGTTTCCAAGAAAAACGCATTTAAAGTTTTTCATATAAAAATCCTAAGAAAATCAATTTTCTATCGAAAATATAAGTGATCACAGAATTTCGTTATTTTGGCTCTAGCATTTATAGTTTCCAAGAAAAACGCATTTAAAGTTTTTCATATAAAAATCCTAAGAAAATCAATTTTCCATGGAAAATAGAAGTGATCACAGATTTTCGTTATTTTGGCTCTAGCACTTATAGTTTCCAAGAAAAACGCATTTAAAGTTTTTCATATAAAACTCCTAAAAATATCAATTTTCCATGGAAAATAGAAGTGATCACAGATTTTCGTTATTTTGGCTCTAACACTTATTGTTTCCAAGAAAAACGCATTTAAAGTTTTTCATATAAAAATCCTAAAAATATCAATTTTCCATGGAAAATAGAAGTAATCACAGGTTTTCGTTATTTTGGCTCTAGCACTTATAGTTTCCAAGAAAAACGCATTTAAAGTTTTTCATATAAAAATCCTAAGAAAATCAATTTTCTATCGAAAATAGAAGTGATCACAGAATTTCGTTATTTTGGCTCTAGCATTTATAGTTTCCAAGAAAAACGCATTTAAAGTTTTTCATATAAAAATCCTAAGAAAATCAATTTTTCATGGAAAATAGAAGTGATCACAGATTTTCGTTATTTTGGCTCTAGCACTTAAAGTTTCCAAGAAAAACGCAATTAGATGTTTTTCATATAAAAATCCTAAGAAAATCAATTTTCCATGGAAAATAGAAGTGATCACAGATTTTCGTTATTTTGGCTCTAGCACTTATAGTTTCCAAGAAAAATGCATTTAAAGTTTTTCATATAAAAATCCTAAGAAAATCAATTTTCTATGGAAAATAGGAGTGATCACAGATTTTCGTTATTTTCGCTCTAGCACTTATAGTTTCCAAGAAAAACGCATTTAAAGTTTTTCATATAAAAATCCTAAGAAAATCAATTTTCCATGGAAAATAGAAGTGATCACAGATTTTCGTTATTTTGGCTCTAGCACTTAAAGTTTCCAAGAAAAACGCAATTAGATGTTTTTCATATAAAAATCCTAAGAAAATCAATTTTCCATGGAAAATAGAAGTGATCACAGATTTTCGTTATTTTGGCTCTAGCACTTATAGTTTCCAAGAAAAATGCATTTAAAGTTTTTCATATAAAAATCCTACGAAAATCAATTTTCTATGGAAAATAGGAGTGATCACAGATTTTCGTTATTTTCGCTCTAGCACTTATAGTTTCCAAGAAAAACGCATTTAAAGTTTTTCATATAAAAATCCTAAGAAAATCAATTTTCCATGGAAAATAGAAGTGATCACAGATTTTCGTTATTTTGGCTCTAGCACTTATAGTTTCCAAGAAAAACGCAATTAAAGTTTTTCATATAAAAATCCTAAGAAAATCAATTTTCTATGGAAAATAGAAGTGTTCCCAGGTTTTCGTTATTTTGGCTCTAGCACTTAAAGTTTCCAAGAAAAACGCATTTAAAGTTTTTCATATAAAAATCCAAAGAAAATCAATTTTCCATGGAAATTAGAAGTGATCACAGAATTTCGTTATTTTGGCTCTAGCACTTATAGTTTCCAAGAAAAATGCATTTAAAGTTTTTCATATAAAAATCCTAAGAAAATCAATTTTCTATGGAAAATAGGAGTGATCACAGGTTTTCGTTATTTTGGCTCTAGCACTTAAAGTTTCCAAGAAAAACGCATTTAAAGTATTTCATATAAAAATCCAAAGAAAATCAATTTTCCATGGAAAATAGAAGTGATCACAGAATTTCGTTATTTTGGCTCTAGCACTTATAGTTTCCAAGAAAAATGCATTTAAAGTTTTTCATATAAAAATCCTAAGAAAATCAATTTTCTATGGAAAATAGAAGTGATCACAGGTTTTCGTTATTTTGGCTCTAGCACTTAAAGTTTCCAAGAAAAACGCATTTAAAGTTTTTCATATAAAAATCCAAAGAAAATCAATTTTCTATGGAAAATAGAAGTGATCACAGGTTTTCGTTTTTTTTTGCTCTAGCACTTAAAGTTTCCAAGAAAAACGCATTTAAAGTTTTTCATATAAAAATCCAAAGAAAATCAATTTTCCATGGAAAATAGAAGTGATCACAGAATTTCGTTATTTTGGCTCTAGCACTTATAGTTTCCAAGAAAAATGCATTTAAAGTTTTTCATATAAAAATCCTACGAAAATCAATTTTCTATGGAAAATAGGAGTGATCACAGATTTTCGTTATTTTGGCTCTAGCACTTAGAGTTTCCAAGAAAAACGCATTTAAAGTTTTTCATATGAAAATCCTAAGAAAATCAATTTTACCATGTAAAATAGAAGTGATCACAGATTTTCGTTATTTTGGCTCTAGCACTTATAGTTTCCAAGAAAAACGCATTTAAAGTTTTTCATATAAAAATCCTAAGAAAATCAATTTTCCATGGAAAATAGAAGTGATAACATATTTTCGTTATTTTCGCTCTAGCACTTATAGTTTCCAAGAAAAACGCATTTAAAGTTTTTCATATAAAAATCCTAAGAAAATCAATTTTCTATGGAAAATAGGAGTGATCACAGATTTTCGTTATTTTCGCTCTAGCACTTATAGTTTCCAAGAAAAACGCAATTAGATGTTTTTCATATAAAAATCCTAAGAAAATCAATTTTCCATGGAAAATAGAAGTGATCACAGATTTTCGTTATTTTGGCTCTAGCACTTATAGTTTCCAAGAAAAATGCATTTAAAGTTTTTCATATAAAAATCCTAAGAAAATCAATTTTCTATGGAAAATAGGAGTGATCACAGATTTTCGTTATTTTCGCTCTAGCACTTATAGTTTCCAAGAAAAACGCATTTAAAGTTTTTCATATAAAAATCCTAAGAAAATCAATTTTCTATCGAAAATAGAAGTGATCACAGAATTTCGTTATTTTGGCTCTAGCACTTATAGTTTCCAAGAAAAACGCATTTAAAGTTTTTCATATAAAAATCCTAAGAAAATAAATTTTCCATGGAAAATAGAAGTGATCACAGATTTTCGTTATTTTGGCTCTAGCACTTATAGTTTCCAAGAAAAACGCATTTAAAGTTTTTCATATAAAAATCCTAAAAATATCAATTTTCCATGGAAAATAGAAGTGATCACAGATTTTCGTTATTTTGGCTCTAGCACTCATAGTTTCCAAGAAAAACGCATTTAAAGTTTTTCATATAAAAATCCTAAAAATATCAATTTTCCATGGAAAATAGAAGTGATCACAGATTTTCGTTATTTTGGCTCTAGCACTTATAGTTTCCAAGAAAAACGCATTTAAAGTTTTTCATATAAAACTCCTAAAAATATCAATTTTCCATGGAAAATAGAAGTGATCACAGATTTTCGTTATTTTGGCTCTAGCACTTATAGTTTCCAAGAAAAACGCATTTAAAGTTTTTCATATAAAACTCCTAAAAATATCAATTTTCCATGGAAAATAGAAGTGATCACAGATTTTCGTTATTTTGGCTCTAGCACTTATAGTTTCCAAGAAAAACGCATTTAAAGTTTTTCTTATTAAAATCCTAAGAAAATCAATTTTCCATGGAAAATAGAAGTGATCACAGATTTTCGTTATTTTGGCTCTAGCACTTATAGTTTCCAAGAAAAACGCATTTAAAGTTTTTCATATAAAAATCCTAAAAATATCAATTTTCCATGGAAAATAGAAGTGATCACAGATTTTCGTTATTTTGGCTCTAGCACTTATAGTTTCCAAGAAAAACGCATTTAAAGTTTTTCATATAAAAATCCTAAAAATATCAATTTTCCATGGAAAATAGAAGTGATCACAGATTTTCGTTATTTTGGCTCTAACACTTATAGTTTCCAAGAAAAACGCATTTAAAGTTTTTCATATAAAAATCCTAAAAATATCAATTTTCTATGGAAAATAGAAGTAATCACAGGTTTTCGTTATTTTGGCTCTAGCACTTATAGTTTCCAAGAAAAACGCATTTAAAGTTTTTCATATAAAAATCCTAAGAAAATCAATTTTCTATCGAAAATATAAGTGATCACAGAATTTCGTTATTTTGGCTCTAGCATTTATAGTTTCCAAGAAAAACGCATTTAAAGTTTTTCATATAAAAATCCTAAGAAAATCAATTTTCCATGGAAAATAGAAGTGATCACAGATTTTCGTTATTTTGGCTCTAGCACTTATAGTTTCCAAGAAAAACGCATTTAAAGTTTTTCATATAAAACTCCTAAAAATATCAATTTTCCATGGAAAATAGAAGTGATCACAGATTTTCGTTATTTTGGCTCTAACACTTATAGTTTCCAAGAAAAACGCATTTAAAGTTTTTCATATAAAAATCCTAAAAATATCAATTTTCCATGGAAAATAGAAGTAATCACAGGTTTTCGTTATTTTGGCTCTAGCACTTATAGTTTCCAAGAAAAACGCATTTAAAGTTTTTCATATAAAAATCCTAAGAAAATCAATTTTCTATCGAAAATAGAAGTGATCACAGAATTTCGTTATTTTGGCTCTAGCATTTATAGTTTCCAAGAAAAACGCATTTAAAGTTTTTCATATAAAAATCCTAAGAAAATCAATTTTCCATGGAAAATAGAAGTGATCACAGATTTTCGTTATTTTGGCTCTAGCACTTAAAGTTTCCAAGAAAAACGCAATTAGATGTTTTTCATATAAAAATCCTAAGAAAATCAATTTTCCATGGAAAATAGAAGTGATCACAGATTTTCGTTATTTTGGCTCTAGCACTTATAGTTTCCAAGAAAAATTCATTTAAAGTTTTTCATATAAAAATCCTAAGAAAATCAATTTTCTATGGAAAATAGGAGTGATCACAGATTTTCGTTATTTTCGCTCTAGCACTTATAGTTTCCAAGAAAAACGCATTTAAAGTTTTTCATATAAAAATCCTAAGAAAATCAATTTTCTATCGAAAATAGAAGTGATCACAGAATTTCGTTATTTTGGCTCTAGCACTTATAGTTTCCAAGAAAAACGCATTTAAAGTTTTTCATATAAAAATCCTAAGAAAATCAATTTTCCATGGAAAATAGAAGTGATCACAGATTTTCGTTATTTTGGCTCTAGCACTTAAAGTTTCCAAGAAAAACGCATTTAAAGTTTTTCATATAAAAATCCTAAAAATATCAATTTTCCATGGAAAATAGAAGTGATCACAGATTTTCGTTATTTTGGCTCTAGCACTTATAGTTTCCAAGAAAAACGCATTTAAAGTTTTTCATATAAAAATCCTAAAAATATAAATTTTCCATGGAAAATAGAAGTGATCACAGATTTTCGTTATTTTGGCTCTAGCACTTATAGTTTCCAAGAAAAACGCATTTAAAGTTTTTCATATAAAAATCCTAAAAATATCAATTTTCCATGGAAAATAGAAGTGATCACAGATTTTCGTTATTTTGGCTCTAGCACTCATAGTTTTATAAGAAAAACGCATTTAAAGTTTTTCATATAAAAATCCTAAAAATATCAATTTTCCATGGAAAATAGAAGTAATCACAGATTTTCGTTATTTTGGCTCTAGCACTTATAGTTTCCAAGAAAAACGCATTTAAAGTTTTTCATATAAAACTCCTAAAAATATCAATTTTCCATGGAAAATAGAAGTGATCACAGATTTTCGTTATTTTGGCTCTAGCACTTATAGTTTCCAAGAAAAACGCATTTAAAGTTTTTCATATAAAACTCCTAAAAATATCAATTTTCCATGGAAAATAGAAGTGATCACAGATTTTCGTTATTTTGGCTCTAGCCCTTATAGTTTCCAAGAAAAACGCATTAAAAGTTTTTCATATAAAAATCCTAAAAATATCAATTTTTTATGGAAAATAGAAGTGATCACAGATTTTCGTTATTTTGGCTCTAGCACTTATAGTTTCCAAGAAAAACGCATTTAAAGTTTTTCATATTAAAATCCTAAGAAAATCAATTTTCCATGGAAAATAGAAGTGATCACAGATTTTCGTTATTTTGGCTCTAGCACTTATAGTTTCCAAGAAAAACGCATTTAAAGTTTTTCATATAAAAATCCTAAAAATATAAATTTTCCATGGAAAATAGAAGTGATCACAGATTTTCGTTATTTTGGCTCTAGCACTTATAGTTTCCAAGAAAAACGCGTTTAAAGTTTTGCATATAAAAATCCTTAGAAAATCAATTTTTATATGGGAATACAAGTGATCACAGATTTTCGTTATTTTTGCTCTAGCTCTTCTAGTTTTCAAGAAAAACGCGTTTAAAATTTTGCATATAAAAATCCTTAGAAAATCAATTTTTATATGGGAATACAAGTGATCACAGATTTTCGTTATTTTTGCTCTAGCTCTTCTAGTTTTCAAGAAAAACGCATTTAAAGTTTTGCATATAAAAATCCTTAGAAAATCAATTTTTATATGGGAATACAAGTGATCACAGATTTTCGTTATTTTTGCTCTAGCTCTTCTAGTTTTCAAGAAAAACGCGCTTAAAGTTTTGCATATAAAAATCCTTAGAAAATCAATTTTTATATGGGAATACAAGTGATCACAGATTTTCGTTATTTTTGCTCTAGCTCTTCTAGTTTTCAAGAAAAACGCATTTAAAGTTCGCATATAAAAATCCTTAGAAAATCAATTTTTATATGGGAATACAAGTGATCACAGATTTTCGTTATTTTTGCTCTAGCTCTTCTAGTTTTCAAGAAAAACGCGCTTAAAGTTTTGCATATAAAAATCCTTAGAAAATCAATTTTTATATGGGAATACAAGTGATCACAGATTTTCGTTATTTTTGCTCTAGCTCGTCTAGTTTTCAAGAAAAACGCATTTAAAGTTTTGCATATAAAAATCCTTAGAAAATCAATTTTTAAATGGGAATACAAGTGATCACAGATTTACGTTATTTTTGCTCTAGCTCTTCTAGTTTTCAAGAAAAACGCATTTAAAGTTTTGCATATAAAAATCCTTAGAAAATCAATTTTTATATGGGAATACAAGTGATCACAGATTTTCGTTATTTTTGCTCTAGCTCTTCTAGTTTTCAAGAAAAACGCGTTTAAAGTTTTGCATATAAAAATCCTTAGAAAATCAATTTTTATATGGGAATACAAGTGATCACAGATTTTCGTTATTTTTGCTCTAGCTCTTCTAGTTTTCAAGAAAAACGCGCTTAAAGTTTTGCATATAAAAATCCTTAGAAAATCAATTTTTATATGGGAATACAAGTGATCACAGATTTTCGTTATTTTTGCTCTAGCTCTTCTAGTTTTCAAGAAAAACGCATTTAAAGTTTTGCATATAAAAATCCTTAGAAAATCAATTTTTATATGGGAATACAAGTGATCACAGATTTACGTTATTTTTGCTCCAGCTCTTCTAGTTTTCAAGAAAAACGCATTTAAAGTTTTGCATATAAAAATCCTTAGAAAATCAATTTTTATATGGGAATACAAGTGATCACAGATTTTCGTTATTTTTGCTCTAGCTCTTCTAGTTTTCAAGAAAAACGCGTTTAAAGTTTTGCATATAAAAATCCTTAGAAAATCAATTTTTATATGGGAATACAAGTGATCACAGATTTTCGTTATTTTTGCTCTAGCTCTTCAAGTTTTCAAGAAAAACGCGTTTAAAGTTTTGCATATAAAAATCCTTAGAAAATCAATTTTTATATGGGAATACAAGTGATCACATATTTTCGTTATTTTTGCTCTAGCTCTTCTAGTTTTCAAGAAAAACGCGTTTAAAGTTTTGCATATAAAAATCCTTAGAAAATCAATTTTTATATGGGAATACAAGTGATCACAGATTTTTGTTATTTTTGCTCTAGCTCTTCTAGTTTTCAAGAAAAACGCATTTAAAGTTTTGCATATAAAAATCCTTAGAAAATCAATTTTTATATGGGAATACAAGTGATCACAGATTTTCGTTATTTTTGCTCTAGCTCTTCTAGTTTTCAAGAAAAACGCGTTTAAAGTTTTGCATATAAAAATCCTTAGAAAATCAATTTTTATATGGGAATACAAGTGATCACAGATTTTCGTTATTTTTGCTCTAGCTCTTCTAGTTTTCAAGAAAAACGCGTTTAAAGTTTTGCATATAAAATCCTTAGAAAATCAATTTTTATATGGGAATACAAGTGATCACAGATTTTCGGTTATTTTTGCTCTAGCTCTTCTAGTTTTCAAGAAAAACGCATTTAAAGTTTTGCATATAAAAATCCTTAGAAAATCAATTTTTATATGGGAATACAAGTGATCACAGATTTTCGTTATTTTTGCTCTAGCTCTTCAAGTTTTCAAGAAAAACGCGTTTAAAGTTTTGCATATAAAAATCCTTAGAAAATCAATTTTTATATGGGAATACAAGTGATCACATATTTTCGTTATTTTTGCTCTAGCTCTTCTAGTTTTCAAGAAAAACGCGTTTAAAGTTTTGCATATAAAAATCCTTAGAAATCAATTTTTATATGGGAATACAAGTGATCACAGATTTTTGTTATTTTTGCTCTAGCTCTTCTAGTTTTCAAGAAAACGCATTTAAAGTTTTGCATATAAAATCCTTAGAAAATCAATTTTATATGGAATAAAATACAAGTGGTCACATATTTTCGTTATTTTTGCTCTAGCTCTTCTAGTTTTCAAGAAAAACGCGCTTAAAGTTTTGCATATAAAAATCCTTAGAAAATCAATTTTTATATGGGAATACAAGTGATCACAGATTTTCGTTATTTTTGCTCTAGCTTTTCTAGTTTTCAAGAAAAACGCATTTAAAGTTTTGCATATAAAAATCCTTAGAAAATCAATTTTTATATGGAAATACAAGTGATCACAGATTTTCGTTATTTTTGCTCTAGCTCTTCTAGTTTTCAAGAAAAGCGCGTTTAAAGTTTTGCATATAAAAATCCTTAGAAAATCAATTTTTATATGGGAATACAAGTGATCACAGATTTTCGTTATTTTTGCTCTAGCTCTTCTAGTTTTCAAGAAAAACGCATTTAAAGTTTTGCATATAAAAATCCTTAGAAAATCAATTTTTATATGGGAATACAAGTGATCACAGATTTTCGTTATTTTTGCTCTAGCTCTTCTAGTTTTCAAGAAAAACGCGTTTAAAGTTTTGCATATCAAAATCCTTAGAAAATCAAAATTTATATGAGAATACAAGTGATCACAGATTTTCGTTATTTTTGCTCTAGCTCTTCTAGTTTTCAAGAAAAATGCATTTAAAGTTTTGCATATAAAAATCCTTAGAAAATCAATTTTTATATGGGAATACAAGTGATCACAGATTTTCGTTATTTTTGCTCTAGCTCTTCTAGTTTTCAAGAAAAACGCATTTAAAGTTTTGCATATAAAAATCCTTAGAAAATCAATTTTTATATGGGAATACAAGTGATCACAGATTTTCGTTATTTTTGCTCTAGCTCTTCTAGTTTTCAAGAAAAACGCATTTAAAGTTTTGCATATAAAAATCATTAGAAAATCAATTTTTATATGGGAATACAAGTGATCACAGATTTTCGTTATTTTTGCTCTAGCTCTTCTAGTTTTCAAGAAAAACGCATTTAAAGTTTTGCATATAAAAATCTTTAGAAAATCAATTTTTATATAAGTGATCACAGATTTTCGTTATTTTTGCTCGAGCTCTTCTAGTTTTCAAGAAAAACGCGTTTAAAGTTTTGCATATAAAAATCCTTAGAAAATCAATTTTTATATGGGAATACAAGTGATCACAGATTTTCGTTATTTTTGCTCTAGCTCTTCTAGTTTTCAAGAAAAAGGCGTTTAAAGTTTTGCATATAAAAATCCTTAGAAAATCAATTTTTATATGGGAATACAAGTGATCACAGATTTTCGTTATTTTTGCTCTAGCTCTTCTAGTTTTCAAGAAAAACGCATTTAAAGTTTTGCATATAAAAATCATTAGAAAATCAATTTTTATATGGGAATACAAGTGATCACAGATTTTCGTTATTTTTGCTTTAGCTCTTCTAGTTTTCAAGAAAAACGCATTTAAAGTTTTGCATATAAAATCCTTAGAAAATCAATTTTTATATGGGAATACAAGTGATCACAGATTTAAGTTATTTTTGCTCTAGCTCTTCTAGTTTTCAAGAAAAACGCATTTAAAGTTTTGCATATAAAAATCCTTAGAAAATCAATTTTTATATGGGAATACAAGTCATCACAGATTTTCGTTATTTTTGCTCTAGCTCTTCTAGTTTTCAAGAAAAACGCGTTTAAAGTTTTGCATATAAAAATCCTTAGAAAATCAATTTTTATATGGGAATACAAGTGATCACAGATTTTCGTTATTTTTGCTTTAGCTCTTCTAGTTTTCAAGAAAAACGCATTTAAAGTTTTGCATATAAAATCCTTAGAAAATCAATTTTTATATGGGAATACAAGTGATCACAGATTTACGTTATTTTTGTTCTAGCTCTTCTAGTTTTCAAGAAAAACGCATTTAAAGTTTTGCATATAAAAATCCTTAGAAAATCAACTTTTATATGGAAATACAAGTGATCACAAATTTAAGTTATTTTTGCTCTAGCTCTTCTAGTTTTCAAGAAAAACGCATTTAAAGTTTTGCATATAAAAATCCTTAGAAAATCAACTTTTATATGGAAATACAAGTGATCACAGATTTACGTTATTTTTGTTCTAGCTCTTCTAGTTTTCAAGAAAAACGCATTTAAAGTTTTGCATATAAAATCCTTAGAAAATCAATTTTTATATGGGAATACAAGTGATCACAGATTTAAGTTATTTTTGCTCTAGCTCTTCTAGTTTTCAAGAAAAACGCATTTAAAGTTTTGCATATAAAAATCCTTAGAAAATCAATTTTTATATGGGAATACAAGTCATCACAGATTTTCGTTATTTTTGCTCTAGCTCTTCTAGTTTTCAAGAAAAACGCGTTTAAAGTTTTGCATATAAAAATCCTTAGAAAATCAATTTTTATATGGGAATACAAGTGATCACAGATTTTCGTTATTTTTGCTCTAGCTCTTCTAGTTTTCAAGAAAAACGCATTTAAAGTTTTGCATATAAAATCCTTAGAAAATCAATTTTTATATGGGAATACAAGTGATCACAGATTTACGTTATTTTTGTTCTAGCTCTTCTAGTTTTCAAGAAAAACGCATTTAAAGTTTTGCATATAAAAATCCTTAGAAAATCAATTTTTATATGGGAATACAAGTCATCACAGATTTTCGTTATTTTTGCTCTAGCTCTTCTAGTTTTCAAGAAAAACGCGTTTAAAGTTTTGCATATAAAAATCCTTAGAAAATCAATTTTTATATGGGAATACAAGTGATCACAGATTTTCGTTATTTTTGCTTTAGCTCTTCTAGTTTTCAAGAAAAACGCATTTAAAGTTTTGCATATAAAATCCTTAGAAAATCAATTTTTATATGGGAATACAAGTGATCACAGATTTACGTTATTTTTGTTCTAGCTCTTCTAGTTTTCAAGAAAAACGCATTTAAAGTTTTGCATATAAAAATCCTTAGAAAATCAATTTTTATATGGGAATACAAGTGATCACAGATTTTCGTTATTTTTGCTCTAGCTCTTCTAGTTTTCAAGAAAAACGCGTTTAAAGTTTTGCATATAAAAATCCTTAGAAAATCAACTTTTATATGGAAATACAAGTGATCACAAATTTTTGTTATTTTTGCTCTAGCTCTTCTAGTTTTCAAGAAAAACGCGTTTAAAGTTTTGCATATAAAAATCCTTAGAAAATCAATTTTTATATGGGAATACAAGTGATCACAGATTTTCGTTATTTTTGCTCTAGCTCTTCTAGTTTTCAAGAAAAACGCGTTTAAAGTTTTGCATATAAAAATCCTTAGAAAATCAATTTTTATATGGGAATACAAGTGATCACAGATTTTCGTTATTTTTGCTCTAGCTCTTCTAGTTTTCAAGAAAAACGCGTTTAAAGTTTTGCATATAAAAATCCTTAGAAAATCAACTTTTATATGGAAATACAAGTGATCACAAATTTTTGTTATTTTTGCTCTAGCTCTTCTAGTTTTCAAGAAAAACGCGTTTAAAGTTTTGCATATAAAAATCCTTAGAAAATCAATTTTTATATGGGAATACAAGTGATCACAGATTTTCGTTATTTTTGCTCTAGCTCTTCTAGTTTTGTGATCACAGATTTTCGTTATTTTTGCTCTAGCTCTTCTAGTTTTCAAGAAAAATGCATTTAAAGTTTTGCATATAAAAATCCTTAGAAAATCAATTTTTATATGGGAATACAAGGGATCACAGATTTTCGTTATTTTTGCTCTAGCTATTCTAGTTTTCAAGAAAAACTCATTTAAAGTTTTGCGTATAAAAATCCTTAAAAAATCAATTTTGATATGGGAATACAAGTGATCACAGATTTTCGTTATTTTTGCTCTAGCTCTTCTAGTTTTCAAGAAAAACGCGTTTAAAATTTTGCATATAAAAATCCTTAGAAAATCAATTTTTATATGGGAATACAAGTGATCACAGATTTTCGTTATTTTTGCTCTAGCTCTTCTAGTTTTCAAGAAAAACGCGTTTAAAGTTTTGCATATAAAAATCCTTAGAAAATCAATTTTTATATGGGAATACAAGTGATCACAGATTTTCGTTATTTTTGCTCTAGCTCTTCTAGTTTTCAAGAAAAACGCGTTTAAAGTTTTGCATATAAAAATCCTTAGAAAATCAATTTTTATATGGGAATACAAGTGATCACAGATTTTCGTTATTTTTGCTCTAGCTCTTCTAGTTTTCAAGAAAAACGCGTTTAAAGTTTTGCATATAAAAATCCTTAGAAAATCAATTTTTATATGGGAATACAAGTGATCACAGATTTTCGTTATTTTTGCTCTAGCTATTCTAGTTTTCAAGAAAAACTCATTTAAAGTTTTGCATATAAAAATCCTTAGAAAATCAATTTTTATATGGGAATAAAAGTGATCACAGATTTTCGTTATTTTTGCTCTAGCACTTCTAGTTTTCAAGAAAAACGCGTTTAAAATTTTGCATATAAAAATCCTTAGAAAATCAATTTTTATATGGGAATACAAGTGATCACAGATTTTCGTTATTTTTGCTCTAGCTCTTCTAGTTTTGTGATCACAGATTTTCGTTATTTTTGCTCTAGCTCTTCTAGTTTTCAAGAAAAATGCATTTAAAGTTTTGCATATAAAAATCCTTAGAAAATCAATTTTTATATGGGAATACAAGGGATCACAGATTTTCGTTATTTTTGCTCTAGCTATTCTAGTTTTCAAGAAAAACTCATTTAAAGTTTTGCATATAAAAATCCTTAAAAAATCAATTTTGATATGGGAATACAAGTGATCACAGATTTTCGTTATTTTTGCTCTAGCTCTTCTAGTTTTCAAGAAAAACGCGTTTAAAATTTTGCATATAAAAATCCTTAGAAAATCAATTTTTATATGGGAATACAAGTGATCACAGATTTTCGTTATTTTTGCTCTAGCTCTTCTAGTTTTCAAGAAAAACGCGTTTAAAGTTTTGCATATAAAAATCCTTAGAAAATCAATTTTTATATGGGAATACAAGTGATCACAGATTTTCGTTATTTTTGCTCTAGCTCTTCTAGTTTTCAAGAAAAACGCGTTTAAAGTTTTGCATATAAAAATCCTTAGAAAATCAACTTTTATATGGAAATACAAGTGATCACAAATTTTTGTTATTTTTGCTCTAGCTCTTCTAGTTTTCAAGAAAAACGCGTTTAAAGTTTTGCATATAAAAATCCTTAGAAAATCAATTTTTATATGGGAATACAAGTGATCACAGATTTTCGTTATTTTTGCTCTAGCTCTTCTAGTTTTGTGATCACAGATTTTCGTTATTTTTGCTCTAGCTCTTCTAGTTTTCAAGAAAAATGCATTTAAAGTTTTGCATATAAAAATCCTTAGAAAATCAATTTTTATATGGGAATACAAGGGATCACAGATTTTCGTTATTTTTGCTCTAGCTATTCTAGTTTTCAAGAAAAACTCATTTAAAGTTTTGCATATAAAAATCCTTAAAAAATCAATTTTGATATGGGAATACAAGTGATCACAGATTTTCGTTATTTTTGCTCTAGCTCTTCTAGTTTTCAAGAAAAACGCGTTTAAAATTTTGCATATAAAAATCCTTAGAAAATCAATTTTTATATGGGAATACAAGTGATCACAGATTTTCGTTATTTTTGCTCTAGCTCTTCTAGTTTTCAAGAAAAACGCGTTTAAAGTTTTGCATATAAAAATCCTTAGAAAATCAATTTTTATATGGGAATACAAGTGATCACAGATTTTCGTTATTTTTGCTCTAGCTCTTCTAGTTTTGTGATCACAGATTTTCGTTATTTTTGCTCTAGCTCTTCTAGTTTTCAAGAAAAATGCATTTAAAGTTTTGCATATAAAAATCCTTAGAAAATCAATTTTTATATGGGAATACAAGTGATCACAGATTTACGTTATTTTTGCTCTAGCTATTCTAGTTTTCAAGAAAAACTCATTTAAAGTTTTGCATATAAAAATCCTTAAAAAATCAATTTTTATATCACAGATTTTCGTTATTTTTGCTCTAGCTCTTCTAGTTTTCAAGAAAAACGCGTTTAAAGTTTTGCATATAAAAATCCTTAGAAAATCAATTTTTATATGGAAATACAAGTGATCACAAATTTTTGTTATTTTTGCTCTAGCTCTTCTAGTTTTCAAGAAAAACGCGTTTAAAGTTTTGCATATAAAAATCCTTAGAAAATCAATTTTTATATGGGAATACAAGTGATCACAGATTTTCGTTATTTTTGCTCTAGCTCTTCTAGTTTTGTGATCACAGATTTTCGTTATTTTTGCTCTAGCTCTTCTAGTTTTCAAGAAAAATGCATTTAAAGTTTTGCATATAAAAATCCTTAGAAAATCAATTTTTATATGGGAATACAAGGGATCACAGATTTTCGTTATTTTTGCTCTAGCTCTTCTAGTTTTCAAGAAAAACGCATTTAAAGTTTTGCATATAAAAATCCTTAGAAAATCAATTTTTATATGGGGATACAAGTGATCACAGATTTTCGTTATTTTTGCTCTAGCTCTTCTAGTTTTGTGATCACAGATTTTCGTTATTTTTGCTCTAGCTCTTCTAGTTTTCAAGAAAAATGCATTTAAAGTTTTGCATATAAAAATCCTTAGAAAATCAATTTTTATGTGGGAATACAAGTGATCACAGATTTTCGTTATTTTTGCTCTAGCTCTTCTAGTTTTCAAGAAAAACGCGTTTAAAGTTTTGCATATAAAAATCCTTAGAAAATCAATTTTTATATGGGAATACAAGTGATCACAGATTTTCGTTATTTTTGCTCTAGCTCTTCTAGTTTTCAAGAAAAACGCGTTTAAAGTTTTGCATATAAAAATCCTTAGAAAATCAATTTTTATATGGGAATACAAGTGATCACAGATTTTCGTTATTTTTGCTCTAGCTCTTCTAGTTTTCAAGAAAAACGCATTTAAAGTTTTGCATATAAAAATCCTTAGTGATCACAGATTTTCGTTATTTTTGCTCTAGCTCTTCTAGTTTTCCAGAAAAACGCATTTAAAGTTTTCACACAGATTTTCGCTATTTTTGCTCTAGCTCTTCTAGTTTTCAAGAAAAACGCATTTAAAGTTTTGCATATAAAAATCCTTAGAAAATCAATTTTTATATGGGAATACAAGTGATCACAGATTTTCGTTATTTTTGCTCTAGCTCTTATAGTTTTCAAGAAAAACGCGTTTAAAGTTTTGCATATAAAAATCCTTAGAAAATCAATTTTTATATGGGAATACAAGTGATCACAGATTTTCGTTATTTTTGCTCTAGCTCTTCTAGTTTTCAAGAAAAACGCGTTTAAAATTTTGCATATAAAAATCCTTAGAAAATCAATTTTTATATGGGAATACAAGTGATCACAGATTTTCGTTATTTTTGCTCTAGCTCTTCTAGTTTTCAAGAAAAACGCATTTAAAGTTTTGCATATAAAAATCCTTAGAAAATCAATTTTTATATGGGAATACAAGTGATCACAGATTTTCGTTATTTTTGCTCTAGCTCTTCTAGTTTTCAAGAAAAACGCATTTAAAGTTCGCATATAAAAATCCTTAGAAAATCAATTTTTATATGGGTATACAAGTGATCACAGATTTTCGTTATTTTTGCTCTAGCTCTTCTAGTTTTCAAGAAAAACGCATTTAAAGTTCGCATATAAAAATCCTTAGAAAATCAATTTTTATATGGGAATACAAGTGATCACAGATTTTCGTTATTTTTGCTCTAGCTCTTCTAGTTTTCAAGAAAAACGCGCTTAAAGTTTTGCATATAAAAATCCTTAGAAAATCAATTTTTATATGGGAATACAAGTGATCACAGATTTTCGTTATTTTTGCTCTAGCTCGTCTAGTTTTCAAGAAAAACGCATTTAAAGTTTTGCATATAAAAATCCTTAGAAAATCAATTTTTAAATGGGAATACAAGTGATCACAGATTTACGTTATTTTTGCTCTAGCTCTTCTAGTTTTCAAGAAAAACGCATTTAAAGTTTTGCATATAAAAATCCTTAGAAAATCAATTTTTATATGGGAATACAAGTGATCACAGATTTTCGTTATTTTTGCTCTAGCTCTTCTAGTTTTCAAGAAAAACGCGTTTAAAGTTTTGCATATAAAAATCCTTAGAAAATCAATTTTTATATGGGAATACAAGTGATCACATATTTTCGTTATTTTTGCTCTAGCTCTTCTAGTTTTCAAGAAAAACGCGCTTAAAGTTTTGCATATAAAAATCCTTAGAAAATCAATTTTTATATGGGAATACAAGTGATCACAGATTTTCGTTATTTTTGCTCTAGCTCTTCTAGTTTTCAAGAAAAACGCATTTAAAGTTTTGCATATAAAAATCCTTAGAAAATCAATTTTTATATGGGAATACAAGTGATCACAGATTTACATTATTTTTGCTCCAGCTCTTCTAGTTTTCAAGAAAAACGCATTTAAAGTTTTGCATATAAAAATCCTTAGAAAATCAATTTTTATATGGGAATACAAGTGATCACAGATTTTTGTTATTTTTGCTCTAGCTCTTCTAGTTTTCAAGAAAAACGCGTTTAAAGTTTTGCATATAAAAATCCTTAGAAAATCAATTTTTATATGGGAATACAAGTGATCACAGATTTTCGTTATTTTTGCTCTAGCTCTTCTAGTTTTCAAGAAAAACGCGTTTAAAGTTTTGCATATAAAAATCCTTAGAAAATCAATTTTTATATGGGAATACAAGTGATCACAGATTTTCGTTATTTTTGCTCTAGCTCTTCTAGTTTTCAAGAAAAACGCATTTAAAGTTTTGCATATAAAAATCCTTAGAAAATCAATTTTTATATGGGAATACAAGTGATCACAGATTTTCGTTATTTTTGCTCTAGCTCTTCTAGTTTTCAAGAAAAACGCATTTAAAGTTTTGCATATAAAAATCCTTAGAAAATCAATTTTTATATGGGAATACAAGTGATCACAGATTTTCGTTATTTTTGCTCTAGCTCTTCTAGTTTTCAAGAAAAACGCGTTTAAAGTTTTGCATATAAAAATCCTTAGAAAATCAATTTTTATATGGGAATACAAGTGATCACAGATTTTCGTTATTTTTGCTCTAGCTCTTCTAGTTTTCAAGAAAAACGCGTTTAAAGTTTTGCATATAAAAATCCTTAGAAAATCAATTTTTATATGGGAATACAAGTGATCACAGATTTTCGTTATTTTTGCTCTAGCTCTTCTAGTTTTCAAGAAAAACGCGTTTAAAGTTTTGCATATAAAAATCCTTAGAAAATCAATTTTTATATGGGAATACAAGTGATCACAGATTTTCGTTATTTTTGCTCTAGCTCTTCTAGTTTTCAAGAAAAACGCATTTAAAGTTTTGCATATAAAAATCCTTAGAAAATCAATTTTTATATGGGAATACAAGTGATCACAGATTTTCGTTATTTTTGCTCTAGCTCTTCTAGTTTTCAAGAAAAACGCATTTAAAGTTTTGCATATAAAAATCCTTAGAAAATCAATTTTTATATGGGAATACAAGTGATCACAGATTTTCGTTATTTTTGCTCTAGCTCTTCTAGTTTTCAAGAAAAACGCATTTAAAGTTTTGCATATAAAAATCCTTAGAAAATCAATTTTTATATGGGAATACAAGTGATCACAGATTTTCGTTATTTTTGCTCTAGCTCTTCTAGTTTTCAAGAAAAAGACGTTTAAAGTTTTGCATATAAAAATCCTTAGAAAATCAATTTTTATATGGGAATACAAGTGATCACAGATTTTCGTTATTTTTGCTCTAGTTCTTCTAGTTTTCAAGAAAAACGCGTTTAAAGTTTTGCATATAAAAATCCTTAGAAAATCAATTTTTATATGGGAATACAAGTGATCACAGATTTTCGTTATTTTTGCTCTAGCTCTTCTAGTTTTCAAGAAAAACGCGTTTAAAGTTTTGCATATAAAAATCCTTAGAAAATCAATTTTTATATGGGAATACAAGTGATCACAGATTTTCGTTATTTTTGCTCTAGCTCTTCTAGTTTTCAAGAAAAACGCGTTTAAAGTTTTGCATATAAAAATCCTTAGAAAATCAATTTTTATATGGGAATACAAGTGATCACAGATTTTCGTTATTTTTGCTCTAGCTCTTCTAGTTTTCAAGAAAAACGCGTTTAAAGTTTTGCATATAAAAATCCTTAGAAAATCAATTTTTATATGGGAATACAAGTGATCACAGATTTTCGTTATTTTTGCTCTAGCTCTTCTAGTTTTCAAGAAAAACGCGTTTAAAGTTTTGCATATAAAAATCCTTAGAAAATCAATTTTTATATGGGAATACAAGTGATCACAGATTTTCGTTATTTTTGCTCTAGCTCTTCTAGTTTTCAAGAAAAACGCGTTTAAAGTTTTGCATATAAAAATCCTTAGAAAATCAATTTTTATATGGGAATACAAGTGATCACAGATTTTCGTTATTTTTGCTCTAGCTCTTCTAGTTTTCAAGAAAAACGCGTTTAAAGTTTTGCATATAAAAATCCTTAGAAAATCAATTTTTATATGGGAATACAAGTGATCACAGATTTTCGTTATTTTTGCTCTAGCTCTTCTAGTTTTCAAGAAAAACGCGTTTAAAGTTTTGCATATAAAAATCCTTAGAAAATCAATTTTTATATGGGAATACAAGTGATCACAGATTTTCGTTATTTTTGCTCTAGCTCTTCTAGTTTTCAAGAAAAACGCATTTAAAGTTTTGCATATAAAAATCCTTAGAAAATCAATTTTTATATGGGAATACAAGTGATCACAGATTTTCGTTATTTTTGCTCTAGCTCTTCTAGTTTTCAAGAAAAACGCATTTAAAGTTTTGCATATAAAAATCCTTAGAAAATCAATTTTTATATGGGAATACAAGTGATCACAGATTTTCGTTATTTTTGCTCTAGCTCTTCTAGTTTTCAAGAAAAACGCGTTTAAAGTTTTGCATATAAAAATCCTTAGAAAATCAATTTTTATATGGGAATACAAGTGATCACAGATTTTCGTTATTTTTGCTCTAGCTCTTCTAGTTTTCAAGAAAAACGCGTTTAAAGTTTTGCATATAAAAATCCTTAGAAAATCAATTTTTATATGGGAATACAAGTGATCACATATTTTCGTTATTTTTGCTCTAGCTCTTCTAGTTTTCAAGAAAAACGCGCTTAAAGTTTTGCATATAAAAATCCTTAGAAAATCAATTTTTATATGGGAATACAAGTGATCACAGATTTACGTTATTTTTGCTCCAGCTCTTCTAGTTTTCAAGAAAACCGCATTTAAAGTTTTGCATATAAAAATCCTTAGAAAATCAATTTTTATATGGGAATACAAGTGATCACAGATTTTCGTTATTTTTGCTCTAGCTCTTCTAGTTTTCAAGAAAAACGCATTTAAAGTTTTGCATATAAAAATCCTTAGAAAATCAATTTTTATATGGAAATACAAGTGATCACAGATTTTCGTTATTTTTGCTCTAGCTCTTCTAGTTTTCAAGAAAAACGCATTTAAAGTTTTGCATATAAAAATCCTTAGAAAATCAATTTTTATATGGGAATACAAGTGATCACAGATTTTCGTTATTTTTGCTCTAGCTCTTCTAGTTTTCAAGAAAAACGCGTTTAAAGTTTTGCATATAAAAATCCTTAGAAAATCAATTTTTATATGGGAATACAAGTGATCACAGATTTTCGTTATTTTTGCTCTAGCTCTTCTAGTTTTCAAGAAAAACGCGTTTAAAGTTTTGCATATAAAAATCCTTAGAAAATCAATTTTTATATGGGAATACAAGTGATCACAGATTTACGTTATTTTTGCTCCAGCTCTTCTAGTTTTCAAGAAAACCGCATTTAAAGTTTTGCATATAAAAATCCTTAGAAAATCAATTTTTATATGGGAATACAAGTGATCACAGATTTTCGTTATTTTTGCTCTAGCTCTTCTAGTTTTCAAGAAAAAGGCGTTTAAAGTTTTGCATATAAAAATCCTTAGAAAATCAATTTTTATATGGGAATACAAGTGATCACAGATTTTCGTTATTTTTGCTCTAGCTCTTCTAGTTTTCAAGAAAAAGGCGTTTAAAGTTTTGCATATAAAAATCCTTAGAAAATCAATTTTTATATGGGAATACAAGTGATCACAGATTTTCGTTATTTTTGCTCTAGCTCTTCTAGTTTTCAAGAAAAACGCGTTTAAAGTTTTGCATATAAAAATCCTTAGAAAATCAATTTTTATATGGGAATACAAGTGATCACATATTTTCGTTATTTTTGCTCTAGCTCTTCTAGTTTTCAAGAAAAACGCGCTTAAAGTTTTGCATATAAAAATCCTTAGAAAATCAATTTTTATATGGGAATACAAGTGATCACAGATTTACGTTATTTTTGCTCCAGCTCTTCTAGTTTTCAAGAAAACCGCATTTAAAGTTTTGCATATAAAAATCCTTAGAAAATCAATTTTTATATGGGAATACAAGTGATCACAGATTTTCGTTATTTTTGCTCTAGCTCTTCTAGTTTTCAAGAAAAAGGCGTTTAAAGTTTTGCATATAAAAATCCTTAGAAAATCAATTTTTATATGGGAATACAAGTGATCACAGATTTTCGTTATTTTTGCTCTAGCTCTTCTAGTTTTCAAGAAAAACGCGTTTAAAGTTTTGCATATAAAAATCCTTAGAAAATCAATTTTTATATGGGAATACAAGTGATCACAGATTTTCGTTATTTTTGCTCTAGCTCTTCTAGTTTTCAAGAAAAACGCGTTTAAAGTTTTGCATATAAAAATCCTTAGAAAATCAATTTTTATATGGGAATACAAGTGATCACAGATTTTCGTTATTTTTGCTCTAGCTCTTCTAGTTTTCAAGAAAAACGCGTTTAAAGTTTTGCATATAAAAATCCTTAGAAAATCAATTTTTATATGGGAATACAAGTGATCACAGATTTTCGTTATTTTTGCTCTAGCTCTTCTAGTTTTCAAGAAAAACGCGTTTAAAGTTTTGCATATAAAAATCCTTAGAAAATCAATTTTTATATGGGAATACAAGTGATCACAGATTTTCGTTATTTTTGCTCTAGCTCTTCTAGTTTTCAAGAAAAACGCGTTTAAAGTTTTGCATATAAAAATCCTTAGAAAATCAATTTTTATATGGGAATACAAGTGATCACAGATTTTCGTTATTTTTGCTCTAGCTCTTCTAGTTTTCAAGAAAAACGCGTTTAAAGTTTTGCATATAAAAATCCTTAGAAAATCAATTTTTATATGGGAATACAAGTGATCACAGATTTTCGTTATTTTTGCTCTAGCTCTTCTAGTTTTCAAGAAAAACGCGTTTAAAGTTTTGCATATAAAAATCCTTAGAAAATCAATTTTTATATGGGAATACAAGTGATCACAGATTTTCGTTATTTTTGCTCTAGCTCTTCTAGTTTTCAAGAAAAACGCATTTAAAGTTTTGCATATAAAAATCCTTAGAAAATCAATTTTTATATGGGAATACAAGTGATCACAGATTTTCGTTATTTTTGCTCTAGCTCTTCTAGTTTTCAAGAAAAACGCATTTAAAGTTTTGCATATAAAAATCCTTAGAAAATCAATTTTTATATGGGAATACAAGTGATCACAGATTTTCGTTATTTTTGCTCTAGCTCTTCTAGTTTTCAAGAAAAACGCGTTTAAAGTTTTGCATATAAAAATCCTTAGAAAATCAATTTTTATATGGGAATACAAGTGATCACAGATTTTCGTTATTTTTGCTCTAGCTCTTCTAGTTTTCAAGAAAAACGCGTTTAAAGTTTTGCATATAAAAATCCTTAGAAAATCAATTTTTATATGGGAATACAAGTGATCACATATTTTCGTTATTTTTGCTCTAGCTCTTCTAGTTTTCAAGAAA
The DNA here is from genome assembly GCA_930367215.1 of Pollenia angustigena. Classification (NCBI taxonomy): domain Eukaryota; kingdom Metazoa; phylum Arthropoda; class Insecta; order Diptera; family Polleniidae; genus Pollenia; species Pollenia angustigena. Next base: position 185,787,218 of record OV884056.1, read on the forward strand.
AACGCGCTTAAAGTTTTGCATATAAAAATCCTTAGAAAATCAATTTTTATATGGGAATACAAGTGATCACAGATTTACGTTATTTTTGCTCCAGCTCTTCTAGTTTTCAAGAAAACCGCATTTAAAGTTTTGCATATAAAAATCCTTAGAAAATCAATTTTTATATGGGAATACAAGTGATCACAGATTTTCGTTATTTTTGCTCTAGCTCTTCTAGTTTTCAAGAAAAAGGCGTTTAAAGTTTTGCATATAAAAATCCTTAGAAAATCAATTTTTATATGGGAATACAAGTGATCACAGATTTTCGTTATTTTTGCTCTAGCTCTTCTAGTTTTCAAGAAAAAGGCGTTTAAAGTTTTGCATATAAAAATCCTTAGAAAATCAATTTTTATATGGGAATACAAGTGATCACAGATTTTCGTTATTTTTGCTCTAGCTCTTCTAGTTTTCAAGAAAAAGGCGTTTAAAGTTTTGCATATAAAAATCCTTAGAAAATCAATTTTTATATGGGAATACAAGTGATCACAGATTTTCGTTATTTTTGCTCTAGCTCTTCTAGTTTTCAAGAAAAACGCGTTTAAAGTTTTGCATATAAAAATCCTTAGAAAATCAATTTTTATATGGGAATACAAGTGATCACAGATTTTCGTTATTTTTGCTCTAGCTCTTCTAGTTTTCAAGAAAAACGCGTTTAAAGTTTTGCATATAAAAATCCTTAGAAAATCAATTTTTATATGGGAATACAAGTGATCACAGATTTTCGTTATTTTTGCTCTAGCTCTTCTAGTTTTCAAGAAAAACGCGTTTAAAGTTTTGCATATAAAAATCCTTAGAAAATCAATTTTTATATGGGAATACAAGTGATCACAGATTTTCGTTATTTTTGCTCTAGCTCTTCTAGTTTTCAAGAAAAACGCGTTTAAAGTTTTGCATATAAAAATCCTTAGAAAATCAATTTTTATATGGGAATACAAGTGATCACAGATTTTCGTTATTTTTGCTCTAGCTCTTCTAGTTTTCAAGAAAAACGCGTTTAAAGTTTTGCATATAAAAATCCTTAGAAAATCAATTTTTATATGGGAATACAAGTGATCACAGATTTTCGTTATTTTTGCTCTAGCTCTTCTAGTTTTCAAGAAAAACGCGTTTAAAGTTTTGCATATAAAAATCCTTAGAAAATCAATTTTTATATGGGAATACAAGTGATCACAGATTTTCGTTATTTTTGCTCTAGCTCTTCTAGTTTTCAAGAAAAACGCGTTTAAAATTTTGCATATAAAAATCCTTAGAAAATCAATTTTTATATGGGAATACAAGTGATCACAGATTTTCGTTATTTTTGCTCTAGCTCTTCTAGTTTTCAAGAAAAACGCGTTTAAAGTTTTGCATATAAAAATCCTTAGAAAATCAATTTTTATATGGGAATACAAGTGATCACATATTTTCGTTATTTTTGCTCTAGCTCTTCTAGTTTTCAAGAAAAACGCGCTTAAAGTTTTGCATATAAAAATCCTTAGAAAATCAATTTTTATATGGGAATACAAGTGATCACAGATTTTCGTTATTTTTGCTCTAGCTCTTCTAGTTTTCAAGAAAAACGCATTTAAAGTTTTGCATATAAAAATCCTTAGAAAATCAATTTTTATATGGGAATACAAGTGATCACAGATTTACGTTATGTTTGCTCTAGCTCTTCTAGTTTTCAAGAAAAACGCATTTAAAGTTTTGCATATAAAAATCCTTAGAAAATCAATTTTTATATGGGAATTCAAGTGATCACAGATTTTCGTTATTTTTGCTCTAGCTCTTCTAGTTTTCAAGAAAAACGCGCTTAAAGTTTTGCATATAAAAATCCTTAGAAAATCAATTTTTATATGGGAATACAAGTGATCACAGATTTTCGTTATTTTTGCTCTAGCTCTTCTAGTTTTCAAGAAAAACGCGTTTAAAGTTTTGCATATAAAAATCCTTAGAAAATCCATTTTTATATGGGAATACAAGTGATCTCAGATTTTCGTTATTTTTGCTCTAGCTCTTCTAGTTTTCAAGAAAAACGCGTTTAAAGTTTTGCATATAAAAATCCTTAGAAAATCAATTTTTATATGGGAATACAAGTGATCACAGATTTTCGTTATTTTTGCTCTAGCTCTTCTAGTTTTCAAGAAAAACGCGTTTAAAGTTTGCATATAAAAATCCTTAGAAAATCAATTTTTATATGGGAATACAAGTGATCACAGATTTTCGTTATTTTTGCTCTAGCTCTTCTAGTTTTCAAGAAAAACGCGTTTAAAGTTTTGCATACAAAAATCCTTAGAAAATCAATTTTTATATGGGAATACAAGTGATCACAGATTTTCGTTATTTTTGCTCTAGCTCTTCTAGTTTTCAAGAAAAACGCGTTTAAAATTTTGCATATAAAAATCCTTAGAAAATCAATTTTTATATGGGAATACAAGTGATCACAGATTTTCGTTATTTTTGCTCTAGCTCTTCTAGTTTTCAAGAAAAACGCGTTTAAAGTTTTGCATATAAAAATCCTTAGAAAATCAATTTTTATATGGGAATACAAGTGATCACATATTTTCGTTATTTTTGCTCTAGCTCTTCTAGTTTTCAAGAAAAACGCGCTTAAAGTTTTGCATATAAAAATCCTTAGAAAATCAATTTTTATATGGGAATACAAGTGATCACAGATTTTCGTTATTTTTGCTCTAGCTCTTCTAGTTTTCAAGAAAAACGCATTTAAAGTTTTGCATATAAAAATCCTTAGAAAATCAATTTTTATATGGGAATACAAGGGATCACAGATTTACGTTATGTTTGCTCTAGCTCTTCTAGTTTTCAAGAAAAACGCATTTAAAGTTTTGCATATAAAAATCCTTAGAAAATCAATTTTTATATGGGAATTCAAGTGATCACAGATTTTCGTTATTTTTGCTCTAGCTCTTCTAGTTTTCAAGAAAAACGCGCTTAAAGTTTTGCATATAAAAATCCTTAGAAAATCAATTTTTATATGGGAATACAAGTGATCACAGATTTTCGTTATTTTTGCTCTAGCTCTTCTAGTTTTCAAGAAAAACGCGTTTAAAGTTTTGCATATAAAAATCCTTAGAAAATCAATTTTTATATGGGAATACAAGTGATCTCAGATTTTCGTTATTTTTGCTCTAGCTCTTCTAGTTCTCAAGAAAAACGCGTTTTAAGTTTTGCATATAAAAATCCTTAGAAAATCAATTTTTATATGGGAATACAAGTGATCACAGATTTTCGTTATTTTTGCTCTAGCTCTTCTAGTTTTCAAGAAAAACGCGTTTAAAGTTTTGCATATAAAAATCCTTAGAAAATCAATTTTTATATGGGAATACAAGTGATCACAGATTTTCGTTATTTTTGCTCTAGCTCTTCTAGTTTTCAAGAAAAACGCGTTTAAAGTTTTGCATATAAAAATCCTTAGAAAATCAATTTTTATATGGGAATATAAGTGATCACAGATTTTCGTTATTTTTGCTCTAGCTCTTCTAGTTTTCAAGAAAAACGCGTTTAAAGTTTTGCATATAAAAATCCTTAGAAAATCAATTTTTATATGGGAATACAAGTGATCACAGATTTTCGTTATTTTTGCTCTAGCTCTTCTAGTTTTCAAGAAAAACGCGTTTAAAGTTTTGCATATAAAAATCCTTAGAAAATCAATTTTTATATGGGAATACAAGTGATCACAGATTTTCGTTATTTTTGCTCTAGCTCTTCTAGTTTTCAAGAAAAACGCGTTTAAAGTTTTGCATATAAAAATCCTTAGAAAATCAATTTTTATATGGGAATACAAGTGATCTCAGATTTTCGTTATTTTTGCTCTAGCTCTTCTAGTTTTCAAGAAAAACGCGTTTAAAGTTTTGCATATAAAAATCCTTAGATCAATAAAAATCCTTAGAAAATCAATTTTTATATGGGGATACAAGTGATCACAGATTTTCGTTATTTTTGCTCTAGCTCTTCTAGTTTTCAAGAAAAACGCGTTTAAAGTTTTGCATATAAAAATCCTTAGAAAATCAATTTTTATATGGGAATAAAAGTGATCACATATTTTCGTTATTTTTGCTCTAGCTCTTCTAGTTTTCAAGAAAAACGCGCTTAAAGTTTTGCATATAAAAATCCTTAGAAAATCAATTTTTATATGGGAATACAAGTGATCACAGATTTTCGTTATTTTTGCTCTAGCTCTTCTAGTTTTCAAGAAAAACGCGTTTAAAGTTTTGCATATAAAAATCCTTAGAAAATCAATTTTTATATGGGAATACAAGTGATCTCAGATTTTCGTTATTTTTGCTCTAGCTCTTCTAGTTTTCAAGAAAAACGCGTTTAAAGTTTTGCATATAAAAATCCTTAGAAAATCAATTTTTATATGGGAATACAAGTGATCACAGATTTTCGTTATTTTTGCTCTAGCTCTTCTAGTTTTCAAGAAAAACGCGTTTAAAGTTTTGCATATAAAAATCCTTAGAAAATCAATTTTTATATGGGAATACAAGTGATCACAGATTTTCGTTATTTTTGCTCTAGCTCTTCTAGTTTTCAAGAAAAACGCGTATAAAGTTTTGCATATAAAAATCCTTAGAAAATCAATTTTTATATGGGAATACAAGTGATCACAGATTTTCGTTATTTTTGCTCTAGCTCTTCTAGTTTTCAAGAAAAACGCGTTTAAAGTTTTGCATATAAAAATCCTTAGAAAATCAATTTTTATATGGGAATACAAGTGATCACAGATTTTCGTTATTTTTGCTCTAGCTCTTCTAGTTTTCAAGAAAAACGCGTTTAAAGTTTTGCATATAAAAATCCTTAGAAAATCAATTTTTATATGGGAATACAAGTGATCACAGATTTTCGTTATTTTTGCTCTAGCTCTTCTAGTTTTCAAGAAAAAGGCGTTTAAAGTTTTGCATATAAAAATCCTTAGAAAATCAATTTTTATATGGGAATACAAGTGATCACAGATTTTCGTTATTTTTGCTCTAGCTCTTCTAGTTTTCAAGAAAAACGCGTTTAAAGTTTTGCATATAAAAATCCTTAGAAAATCAATTTTTATATGGGAATACAAGTGATCACAGATTTTCGTTATTTTTGCTCTAGCTCTTCTAGTTTTCAAGAAAAACGCGTTTAAAGTTTTGCATATAAAAATCCTTAGAAAATCAATTTTTATATGGGAATACAAGTGATCACAGATTTTCGTTATTTTTGCTCTAGCTCTTCTAGTTTTCAAGAAAAACGCGTTTAAAGTTTTGCATATAAAAATCCTTAGAAAATCAATTTTTATATGGGAATACAAGTGATCACAGATTTTCGTTATTTTTGCTCTAGCTCTTCTAGTTTTCAAGAAAAACGCGTTTAAAGTTTTACATATAAAAATCCTTAGAAAATCAATTTTTATATGGGAATACAAGTGATCACAGATTTTCGTTATTTTTGCTCTAGCTCTTCTAGTTTTCAAGAAAAACGCGTTTAAAGTTTTGCATATAAAAATCCTTAGAAAATCAATTTTTATATGGGAATACAAGTGATCACAGATTTTCGTTATTTTTGCTCTAGCTCTTCTAGTTTTCAAGAAAAACGCGTTTAAAGTTTTGCATATAAAAATCCTTAGAAAATCAATTTTTATATGGGAATACAAGTGATCACATATTTTCGTTATTTTTGCTCTAGCTCTTCTAGTTTTCAAGCAAAACGCGCTTAAAGTTTTGCATATAAAAATCCTTAGAAAATCAATTTTTATATGGGAATACAAGTGATCACAGATTTTCGTTATTTTTGCTCTAGCTCTTCTAGTTTTCAAGAAAAACGCGTTTAAAGTTTTGCATATAAAAATCCTTAGAAAATCAATTTTTATATGGGAATACAAGTGATCACATATTTTCGTTATTTTTGCTCTAGCTCTTCTAGTTTTCAAGAAAAACGCGCTTAAAGTTTTGCATATAAAAATCCTTAGAAAATCAATTTTTATATGGGAATACAAGTGATCACAGATTTTCGTTATTTTTGCTCTAGCTCTTCTAGTTTTCAAGAAAAACGCATTTAAAGTTTTGCATATAAAAATCCTTAGAAAATCAATTTTTATATGGGAATACAAGTGATCACAGATTTACGTTATTTTTGCTCTAGCTCTTCTAGTTTTCAAGAAAAACGCGTTTAAAGTTTTGCATATAAAAATCCTTAGAAAATCAATTTTTATATGGGAATACAAGTTATCACAGATTTTCGTTATTTTTGCTCTAGCTCTTCTAGTTTTCAAGAAAAACGCATTTAAAGTTTTGCATATAAAAATCCTTAGAAAATCAATTTTTATATGGGAATACAAGTGATCACAGATTTTCGTTATTTTTGCTCTAGCTCTTCTAGTTTTCAAGAAAAACGCATTTAAAGTTTTGCATATAAAAATCCTTAGAAAATCAATTTTTATATGGGAATACAAGTGATCACAGATTTACGTTATTTTTGTTATTTTTGCTCTAGCTCTTCTAGTTTTCAAGAAAAACGCGCTTAAAGTTTTGCATATAAAAATCCTTAGAAAATCAATTTTTATATGGGAATACAAGTGATCACAGATTTTCGTTATTTTTGCTCTAGCTCTTCTAGTTTTCAAGAAAAACGCGTTAAAGTTTTGCATATAAAAATCCTTAGAAAATCAATTTTTATATGGGAATACAAGTGATCACAGATTTTCGTTATTTTTGCTCTAGCTCTTCTAGTTTTCAAGAAAAACGCATTTAAAGTTTTGCATATAAAAATCCTTAGAAAATCAATTTTTATATGGGAATACAAGTGATCACAGATTTACGTTATTTTTGCTCTAGCTCTTCTAGTTTTCAAGAAAAACGCGTTTAAAGTTTTGCATATAAAAATCCTTAGAAAATCAATTTTTATATGGGAATACAAGTTATCACAGATTTTCGTTATTTTTGCTCTAGCTCTTCTAGTTTTCAAGAAAAACCCATTTAAAGTTTTGCATATAAAAATCCTTAGAAAATCAATTTTTATATGGGAATACAAGTGATCACAGATTTTCGTTATTTTTGCTCTAGCTCTTCTAGTTTTCAAGAAAAACGCATTTAAAGTTTTGCATATAAAAATCCTTAGAAAATCAATTTTTATATGGGAATACAAGTGATCACAGATTTTCGTTATTTTTGCTCTAGCTCTTCTAGTTTTCAAGAAAAACGCGTTTAAAATTTTGCATATAAAAATCCTTAGAAAATCAATTTTTATATGGGAATACAAGTGATCACAGATTTTCGTTATTTTTGCTCTAGCTCTTCTAGTTTTCAAGAAAAACGCGTTTAAAGTTTTGCATATAATAATCCTTAGAAAATCAATTTTTATATGGGAATACAAGTGATCACAGATTTTCGTTATTTTTGCTGTAGCTCTTCTAGTTTTCAAGAAAAACGCATTTAAAGTTTTGCATATAAAAATCCTTAGAAAATCAATTTTTATATGGGAATACAAGTGATCACAGATTTACGTTATTTTTGCTCTAGCTCTTCTAGTTTTCAAGAAAAACGCATTTAAAGTTTTGCATATAAAAATCCTTAGAAAATCAATTTTTATATGGGAATACAAGTGATCACAGATTTTCGTTATTTTTGCTCTAGCTCTTCTAGTTTTCAAGAAAAACGCGCTTAAAGTTTTGCATATAAAAATCCTTAGAAAATCAATTTTTATATGGGAATACAAGTGATCACAGATTTTCGTTATTTTTGCTCTAGCTCTTCTAGTTTTCAAGAAAAACGCGTTTAAAGTTTTGCATATAAAAATCCTTAGAAAATCAATATTTATATGGGAATACAAGTGATCACAGATTTTCGTTATTTTTGCTCTAGCTCTTCTAGTGTTCAAGAAAAACGCGTTTAAAGTTTTGCATATAAAAATCCTTAGAAAATCAACTTTTATATGGGAATACAAGTGATCACAGATTTTCGTTATTTTTGCTCTAGCTCTTCTAGTTTTCAAGAAAAACGCATTTAAAGTTTTGCATATAAAAATCCTTAGAAAATCAATTTTTATATGGGAATACAAGTGATCACAGATTTTCGTTATTTTTGCTCTAGCTCTTCTAGTTTTCAAGAAAAACGCGTTTAAAATTTTGCATATAAAAATCCTTAGAAAATCAATTTTTATATGGGAATACAAGTGATCACAGATTTTCGTTATTTTTGCTCTAGCTCTTCTAGTTTTCAAGAAAAACGCATTTAAAGTTTTGCATATAAAAATCCTAAGAAAATCAATTTTTATATGGGAATACAAGTGATCACAGATTTACGTTATTTTTGCTCTAGCTCTTCTAGTTTTCAAGAAAAACGCATTTAAAGTTTTGCATATAAAAATCCTTAGAAAATCAATTTTTATATGGGAATACAAGTGATCACAGATTTTCGTTATTTTTGCTCTAGCTCTTCTAGTTTTCAAGAAAAACGCGTTTAAAATTTTGCATATAAAAATCCTTAGAAAATCAATTTTTATATGGGAATACAAGTGATCACAGATTTTCGTTATTTTTGCTGTAGCTCTTCTAGTTTTCAAGAAAAACGCATTTAAAGTTTTGCATATAAAAATCATTAGAAAATCAATTTTTATATGGGAATACAAGTGATCACAGATTTACGTTATTTTTGCTCTAGCTCTTCTAGTTTTCAAGAAAAACGCATTTAAAGTTTTGCATATAAAAATCCTTAGAAAATCAATTTTTATATGGGAATACAAGTGATCACAGATTTTCGTTATTTTTGCTCTAGCTCTTCTAGTTTTCAAGAAAAACGCGCTTAAAGTTTTGCATATAAAAATCCTTAGAAAATCAATTTTTATATGGGAATACAAGTGATCACAGATTTTCGTTATTTTTGCTCTAGCTCTTCTAGTTTTCAAGAAAAACGCGTTTAAAGTTTTGCATATAAAAATCCTTAGAAAATCAATTTTTATATGGGAATACAAGTGATCACAGATTTTCGTTATTTTTGCTCTAGCTCTTCTAGTTTTCAAGAAAAACGCGTTTAAAGTTTTGCATATAAAAATCCTTAGAAAATCAACTTTTATATGGGAATACAAGTGATCACAGATTTTCGTTATTTTTGCTCTAGCTCTTCTAGTTTTCAAGAAAAACGCATTTAAAGTTTTGCATATAAAAATCCTTAGAAAATCAATTTTTATATGGGAATACAAGTGATCACAGATTTTCGTTATTTTTGCTCTAGCTCTTCTAGTTTTCAAGAAAAACGCGTTTAAAATTTTGCATATAAAAATCCTTAGAAAATCAATTTTTATATGGGAATACAAGTGATCACAGATTTTCGTTATTTTTGCTCTAGCTCTTCTAGTTTTCAAGAAAAACGCGTTTAAAGTTTTGCATATAAAAATCTTTAGAAAATCAATTTTTATATGGGAATACAAGTGATCACAGATTTTCGTTATTTTTGCTCTAGCTCTTCTAGTTTTCAAGAAAAACGCATTTAAAGTTTTGCATATAAAAATCCTTAGAAAATAAATTTTTATATGGGAATACAAGTGATCACAGATTTTCGTTATTTTTGCTCTAGCTCTTCTAGTTTTCAAGAAAAACGCATTTAAAGTTTTGCATATAAAAATCCTTAGAAAATCAATTTTTATATGGGAATACAAGTGATCACAGATTTTCGTTATTTTTGCTCTAGCTCTTCTAGTTTTCAAGAAAAACGCGTTTTAAGTTTTGCATATAAAAATCCTTAGAAAATCAATTTTTATATGGGAATACAAGTGATCACAGATTTTCGTTATTTTTGCTCTAGCTCTTCTAGTTTTCAAGAAAAACGCGTTTAAAGTTTTGCATATAAAAATCCTTAGAAAATAAATTTTTATATGGGAATACAAGTGATCACAGATTTTCGTTATTTTTGCTCTAGCTCTTCTAGTTTTCAAGAAAAATGCGTTTAAAATTTTGCATATAAAAATCCTTAGAAAATCAATTTTTATATGGGAATACAAGTGATCACAGATTTTCGTTATTTTTGCTCTAGCTCTTCTAGTTTTCAAGAAAAACGCGTTTAAAATTTTGCATATAAAAATCCTTAGAAAATCAATTTTTATATGGGAATACAAGTGATCACAGATTTTCGTTATTTTTGCTCTAGCTCTTCTAGTTTTCAAGAAAAACGCGTTTAAAGTTTTGCATATAAAAATCCTTAGAAAATCAATTTTTATATGGGAATACAAGTGATCACAGATTTTCGTTATTTTTGCTCTAGCTCTTCTAGTTTTCAAGAAAAACGCGTTTAAAGTTTTGTATATAAAAATCCTTAGAAAATCAATTTTTATATGGGAATACAAGTGATCACAGATTTTCGTTATTTTTGCTCTAGCTCTTCTAGTTTTCAAGAAAAACGCGTTTAAAGTTTTGCATATAAAAATCCTTAGAAAATCAATTTTTATATGGGAATACAAGTGATCACAGATTTTCGTTATTTTTGCTCTAGCTCTTCTAGTTTTCAAGAAAAACGCGTTTAAAGTTTTGCATATAAAAATCCTTAGAAAATCAATTTTTATATGGGAATACAAGTGATCACAGATTTTCGTTATTTTTGCTCTAGCTCTTCTAGTTTTCAAGAAAAACGCGTTTAAAGTTTTGCATATAAAAATCCTTAGAAAATCAATTTTTATATGGGAATACAAGTGATCACAGATTTTCGTTATTTTTGCTCTAGCTCTTCTAGTTTTCAAGAAAAACGCGTTTAAAGTTTTGCATATAAAAATCCTTAGAAAATCAATTTTTATATGGGAATACAAGTGATCACAGATTTTCGTTATTTTTGCTCTAGCTCTTCTAGTTTTCAAGAAAAACGCGTTTAAAGTTTTGCATATAAAAATCCTTAGAAAATCAATTTTTATATGGGAATACAAGTGATCACAGATTTACGTTATTTTTGCTCTAGCTCTTCTAGTTTTCAAGAAAAACGCATTTAAAGTTTTGCATATAAAAATCCTTAGAAAATCAATTTTTATATGGGAATACAAGTGATCACAGATTTTCGTTATTTTTGCTCTAGCTCTTCTAGTTTTCAAGAAAAACGCGCTTAAAGTTTTGCATATAAAAATCCTTAGAAAATCAATTTTTATATGGGAATACAAGTGATCACAGATTTTCTTTATTTTTGCTCTAGCTCTTCTAGTTTTCAAGAAAAACGCGTTTAAAGTTTTGCATATAAAAATCCTTAGAAAATCAATTTTTATATGGGAATACAAGTGATCACAGATTTTCGTTATTTTTGCTCTAGCTCTTCTAGTTTTCAAGAAAAACGCGTTTAAAGTTTTGCATATAAAAATCCTTAGAAAATCAATTTTTATATGGGAATACAAGTGATCACAGATTTTCGTTATTTTTGCTCTAGCTCTTCTAGTTTTCAAGAAAAACGCGTTTAAAGTTTTGCATATAAAAATCCTTAGAAAATCAATTTTTATATGGGAATACATGTGATCACAGATTTACGTTATTTTTGCTCTAGCTCTTCTAGTTTTCAAGAAAAACGCATTTAAAGTTTTGCATATAAAAATCCTTAGAAAATCAATTTTTATATGGGAATACAAGTGATCACAGATTTTCGTTATTTTTGCTCTAGCTCTTCTAGTTTTCAAGAAAAACGCGTTTAAAGTTTTGCATATAAAAATCCTTAGAAAATCAATTTTTATATGGGAATACATGTGATCACAGATTTACGTTATTTTTGCTCTAGCTCTTCTAGTTTTCAAGAAAAACGCGTTTAAAGTTTTGCATATAAAAATCCTTAGAAAATCAATTTTTATATGGGAATACAAGTGATCACAGATTTTCGTTATTTTTGCTCTAGCTCTTCTAGTTTTCAAGAAAAACGCGTTTAAAGTTTTGCATATAAAAATCCTTAGAAAATCAATTTTTATATGGGAATACATGTGATCACAGATTTACGTTATTTTTGCTCTAGCTCTTCTAGTTTTCAAGAAAAACGCGTTTAAAGTTTTGCATATAAAAATCCTTAGAAAATCAATTTTTATATGGGAATACAAGTGATCACAGATTTACGTTATTTTTGCTCTAGCTCTTCTAGTTTTCAAGAAAAACGCGTTTAAAGTTTTGCATATAAAAATCCTTAGAAAATCAATTTTTATATGGGAATACATGTGATCACAGATTTACGTTATTTTTGCTCTAGCTCTTCTAGTTTTCAAGAAAAACGCGTTTAAAGTTTTGCATATAAAAATCCTTAGAAAATCAATTTTTATATGGGAATACAAGTGACCACAGATTTACGTTATTTTTGCTCTAGCTCTTCTAGTTTTCAAGAAAAACGCATTTAAAGTTTTGCATATAAAAATCCTTAGAAAATCAATTTTTATATGGGAATACAAGTGATCACAGATTTTCGTTATTTTTGCTCTAGCTCTTCTAGTTTTCAAGAAAAACGCATTTACTAAAAATCCTTAGAAAATCAATTTTTATATGGGAATACAAGTGATCACAGATTTTCGTTATTTTTGCTCTAGCTCTTCTAGTTTTCAAGAAAAACGCATTTAAAGTTTTGCATATAAAAATCCTTAGAAAATCAATTTTTATATGGGAATACAAGTGATCACAGATTTTCGTTATTTTTGCTCTAGCTCTTCTAGTTTTCAAGAAAAACGCATTTAAAGTTTTGCATATAAAAATCCTTAGAAAATCAATTTTTATATGGGAATACAAGTGATCACAGATTTTCGTTATTTTTGCTCTAGCTCTTCTAGTTTTCAAGAAAAACGCATTTAAAGTTTTGCATATAAAAATCCTTAGAAAATCAATTTTTATATGGGAATACACGTGATCACAGATTTTCGTTATTTTTGCTCTAGCTCTTCTAGTTTTCAAGAAAAACGCGTTTAAAGTTTTGCATATAAAAATCCTTAGAAAATCAATTTTTATATGGGAATACAAGTGATCACAGATTTTCGTTATTTTTGCTCTAGCTCTTCTAGTTTTCAAGAAAAACGCATTTAAAGTTTTGCATATAAAATTCCTTAGAAAATCAATTTTTATATGGGAACACAAGTGATCACAGATTTTCGTTATTTTTGCTCTAGCTCTTCTAGTTTTCAAGAAAAACGCGTTTAAAGTTTTGCATATAAAAATCCTTAGAAAATCAATTTTTATATGGGAATACAAGTGATCACAGATTTTCGTTATTTTTGCTCTAGCTCTTCTAGTTTTCAAGAAAAACGCGTTTAAAGTTTTGCATATAAAAATCCTTAGAAAATCAATTTTTATATGGGAATACAAGTGATCACAGATTTTCGTTATTTTTGCTCTAGCTCTTCTAGTTTTCAAGAAAAACGCATTTAAAGTTTTGCATATAAAAATCCTTAGAAAATCAATTTTTATATGGGAATACAAGTGATCTCAGATTTTCGTTATTTTTGCTCTAGCTCTTCTAGTTTTCAAGAAAAACGCGTTTAAAGTTTTGCATATAAAAATCCTTAGAAAATCAATTTTTATGGGAATACAAGTGATCACAGATTTTCGTTATTTTTGCTCTAGCTCTTCTAGTTTTCAAGAAAAACGCGTTTAAAGTTTTGCATATAAAAATCCTTAGAAAATCAATTTTTATATGGGAATACAAGTGATCACATATTTTCGTTATTTTTGCTCTAGCTCTTCTAGTTTTCAAGAAAAACGCGCTTAAAGTTTTGCATATAAAAATCCTTAGAAAATCAATTTTTATATGGGAATACAAGTGATCACAGATTTTCGTTATTTTTGCTCTAGCTCTTCTAGTTTTCAAGAAAAACGCGTATAAAGTTTTGCATATAAAAATCCATAGAAAATCAATTTTTATATGGGAATACAAGTGATCACAGATTTTCGTTATTTTTGCTCTAGCTCTTCTAGTTTTCAAGAAAAACGCGTTTAAAGTTTTGCATATAAAAATCCTTAGAAAATCAATTTTTATATGGGAATACAAGTGATCACAGATTTTCGTTATTTTTGCTCTAGCTCTTCTAGTTTTCAAGAAAAACGCGTATAAAGTTTTGCATATAAAAATCCTTAGAAAATCAATTTTTATATGGGAATACAAGTGATCACATATTTTCGTTATTTTTGCTCTAGCTCTTCTAGTTTTCAAGAAAAACGCGCTTAAAGTTTTGCATATAAAAATCCTTAGAAAATCAATTTTTATATGGGAATACAAGTGATCACAGATTTTCGTTATTTTTGCTCTAGCTCTTCTAGTTTTCAAGAAAAACGCGTTTAAAGTTTTGCATATAAAAATCCTTAGAAAATCAATTTTTATATGGGAATACAAGTGATCACAGATTTTCGTTATTTTTGCTCTAGCTCTTCTAGTTTTCAAGAAAAACGCATTTAAAGTTTTGCATATAAAAATCCTTAGAAAATCAATTTTTATATGGGAATACAAGTGATCACAGATTTTCGTTATTTTTGCTCTAGCTCTTCTAGTTTTCAAGAAAAACGCGTTTAAAGTTTTGCATATAAAAATCCTTAGAAAATCAATTTTTATATGGGAATACAAGTGATCACATATTTTCGTTATTTTTGCTCTAGCTCTTCTAGTTTTCAAGAAAAACGCGTTTAAAGTTTTGCATATAAAAATCCTTAGAAAATCAATTTTTATATGGGAATACAAGTGATCACAGATTTTCGTTATTTTTGCTCTAGTTCTTCTAGTTTTCAAGAAAAACGCGTTTAAAGTTTTGCATATAAAAATCCTTAGAAAATCAATTTTTATATGGGAATACAAGTGATCACAGATTTTCGTTATTTTTGCTCTAGCTCTTCTAGTTTTCAAGAAAAACGCGTTTAAAGTTTTGCATATAAAAATCCTTAGAAAATCAATTTTTATATGGGAATACAAGTGATCACATATTTTCGTTATTTTTGCTCTAGCTCTTCTAGTTTTCAAGAAAAACGCGCTTAAAGTTTTGCATATAAAAATCCTTAGAAAATCAATTTTTATATGGGAATACAAGTGATCACAGATTTTCGTTATTTTTGCTCTAGCTCTTCTAGTTTTCAAGAAAAACGCGTTTAAAGTTTTGCATATAAAAATCCTTAGAAAATCAATTTTTATATGGGAATACAAGTGATCACAGATTTTCGTTATTTTTGCTCTAGCTCTTCTAGTTTTCAAGAAAAACGCATTTAAAGTTTTGCATATAAAAATCCTTAGAAAATCAATTTTTATATGGAAATACAAGTGATCACAGATTTTCGTTATTTTTGCTCTAGCTCTTCTAGTTTTCAAGAAAAACGCGTTTAAAGTTTTGCATATAAAAATCCTTAGAAAATCAATTTTTATATGGGAATACAAGTGATCACAGATTTTCGTTATTTTTGCTCTAGCTCTTCTAGTTTTCAAGAAAAACGCGTTTAAAGTTTTGCATATAAAAATCCTTAGAAAATCAATTTTTATATGGGAATACAAGTGATCACAGATTTTCGTTATTTTTGCTCTAGCTCTTCTAGTTTTCAAGAAAAACGCGTTTAAAGTTTTGCATATAAAAATCCTTAGAAAATCAGTTTTTATATGGGAATACAAGTGATCACAGATTTTCGTTATTTTTGCTCTAGCTCTTCTAGTTTTCAAGAAAAACGCGTTTAAAGTTTTGCATATAAAAATCCTTAGAAAATCAATTTTTATATAGGAATACAAGTGATCACATATTTTCGTTATTTTTGCTCTAGCTCTTCTAGTTTTCAAGAAAAACGCGCTTAAAGTTTTGCATATAAAAATCCTTAGAAAATCAATTTTTATATGGGAATACAAGTGATCACAGATTTACGTTATTTTTGCTCTAGCTCTTCTAGTTTTCAAGAAAAACGCATTTAAAGTTTTGCATATAAAAATCCTTAGAAAATCAATTTTTATATGGGAATACAAGTGATCACAGATTTTCGTTATTTTTGCTCTAGCTCTTCTAGTTTTCAAGAAAAACGCGCTTAAAGTTTTGCATATAAAAATCCTTAGAAAATCAATTTTTATATGGGAATACAAGTGATCACAGATTTTCGTTATTTTTGCTCTAGCTCTTCTAGTTTTCAAGAAAAACGCGTTTAAAGTTTTGCATATAAAAATCCTTAGAAAATCAGTTTTTATATGGGAATACAAGTGATCACAGATTTTCGTTATTTTTGCTCTAGCTCTTCTAGTTTTCAAGAAAAACGCGTTTAAAGTTTTGCATATAAAAATCCTTAGAAAATCAATTTTTATATAGGAATACAAGTGATCACATATTTTCGTTATTTTTGCTCTAGCTCTTCTAGTTTTCAAGAAAAACGCGCTTAAAGTTTTGCATATAAAAATCCTTAGAAAATCAATTTTTATATGGGAATACAAGTGATCACAGATTTACGTTATTTTTGCTCTAGCTCTTCTAGTTTTCAAGAAAAACGCATTTAAAGTTTTGCATATAAAAATCCTTAGAAAATCAATTTTTATATGGGAATACAAGTGATCACAGATTTTCGTTATTTTTGCTCTAGCTCTTCTAGTTTTCAAGAAAAACGCGCTTAAAGTTTTGCATATAAAAATCCTTAGAAAATCAATTTTTATATGGGAATACAAGTGATCACAGATTTTCGTTATTTTTGCTCTAGCTCTTCTAGTTTTCAAGAAAAACGCATTTAAAGTTTTGCATATAAAAATCCTTAGAAAATCAATTTTTATATGGGAATACAAGTGATCACAGATTTTCGTTATTTTTGCTCTAGCTCTTCTAGTTTTCAAGAAAAACGCGCTTAAAGTTTTGCATATAAAAATCCTTAGAAAATCAATTTTTATATGGGAATACAAGTGATCACAGATTTTCGTTATTTTTGCTCTAGCTCTTCTAGTTTTCAAGAAAAACGCATTTAAAGTTTTGCATATAAAAATCCTTAGAAAATCAATTTTTATATGGGAATACAAGTGATCACAGATTTTCGTTATTTTTGCTCTAGCTCTTCTAGTTTTCAAGAAAAACGCATTTAAAGTTTTGCATATAAAAATCCTTAGAAAATCAATTTTTATATGGGAATACAAGTGATCACAGATTTTCGTTATTTTTGCTCTAGCTCTTCTAGTTTTCAAGAAAAACGCATTTAAAGTTTTGCATATAAAAATCCTTAGAAAATCAATTTTTATATGGGAATACAAGTGATCACAGATTTTCGTTATTTTTGCTCTAGCTCTTCTAGTTTTCAAGAAAAACGCGCTTAAAGTTTTGCATATAAAAATCCTTAGAAAATCAATTTTTATATGGGAATACAAGTGATCACAGATTTTCGTTATTTTTGCTCTAGCTCTTCTAGTTTTCAAGAAAAACGCATTTAAAGTTTTGCATATAAAAATCCTTAGAAAATCAATTTTTATATGGGAATACAAGTGATCACAGATTTTCGTTATTTTTGCTCTAGCTCTTCTAGTTTTCAAGAAAAACGCATTTAAAGTTTTGCATATAAAAATCCTTAGAAAATCAATTTTTATATGGGAATACAAGTGATCACAGATTTTCGTTATTTTTGCTCTAGCTCTTCTAGTTTTCAAGAAAAACGCATTTAAAGTTTTGCATATAAAAATCCTTAGAAAATCAATTTTTATATGGGAATACAAGTGATCACAGATTTTCGTTATTTTTGCTCTAGCTCTTCTAGTTTTCAAGAAAAACGCGTTAAAAGTTTTGCATATAAAAATCCTTAGAAAATCAATTTTTATATGGGAATACAAGTGATCACAGATTTTCGTTATTTTTGCTCTAGCTCTTCTAGTTTTCAAGAAAAACGCGTTTAAAGTTTTGCATATAAAAATCCTTAGAAAATCAATTTTTATATGGGAATACAAGTGATCACAGATTTTCGTTATTTTTGCTCTAGCTCTTCTAGTTTTCAAGAAAAACGCGTTTAAAGTTTTGCATATAAAAATCCTTAGAAAATCAATTTTTATATAGGAATACAAGTGATCACATATTTTCGTTATTTTTGCTCTAGCTCTTCTAGTTTTCAAGAAAAATGCGCTTAAAGTTTTGCATATAAAAATCCTTAGAAAATCAATTTTTATATGGGAATACAAGTGATCACAGATTTTCGTTATTTTTGCTCTAGCTCTTCTAGTTTTCAAGAAAAACGCGTTTAAAGTTTTGCATATAAAAATCCTTATAAAATCAATTTTTATATGGGAATACAAGTGATCACAGATTTTCGTTATTTTTGCTCTAGCTCTTCTAGTTTTCAAGAAAAACGCGTTTAAAGTTTTGCATATAAAAATCCTTAGAAAATCAATTTTTATATAGGAATACAAGTGATCACATATTTTCGTTATTTTTGCTCTAGCTCTTCTAGTTTTCAAGAAAAACGCGCTTAAAGTTTTGCATATAAAAATCCTTAGAAAATCAATTTTTATATGGGAATACAAGTGATCACAGATTTTCGTTATTTTTGCTCTAGCTCTTCTAGTTTTCAAGAAAAACGCATTTAAAGTTTTGCATATAAAAATCCTTAGAAAATCAATTTTTATATGGGAATACAAGTGATCACAGATTTTCGTTATTTTTGCTCTAGCTCTTCTAGTTTTCAAGAAAAACGCGCTTAAAGTTTTGCATATAAAAATCCTTAGAAAATCAATTTTTATATGGGAATACAAGTGATCACAGATTTTCGTTATTTTTGCTCTAGCTCTTCTAGTTTTCAAGAAAAACGCATTTAAAGTTTTGCATATAAAAATCCTTAGAAAATCAATTTTTATATGGGAATACAAGTGATCACAGATTTTCGTTATTTTTGCTCTAGCTCTTCTAGTTTTCAAGAAAAACGCGCTTAAAGTTTTGCATATAAAAATCCTTAGAAAATCAATTTTTATATGGGAATACAAGTGATCACAGATTTTCGTTATTTTTGCTCTAGCTCTTCTAGTTTTCAAGAAAAACGCATTTAAAGTTTTGCATATAAAAATCCTTAGAAAATCAATTTTTATATGGGAATACAAGTGATCACAGATTTTCGTTTGTTTTGCTCTAGCTCTTCTAGTTTTCAAGAAAAACGCGTTTAAAGTTTTGCATATAAAAATCCTTAGAAAATCAATTTTTATATGGGAATACAAGTGATCACAGATTTTCGTTATTTTTGCTCTAGCTCTTCTAGTTTTCAAGAAAAACGCGTTTAAAGTTTTGCATATAAAAATCCTTAGAAAATCAATTTTTATATGGGAATACAAGTGATCACAGATTTACGTTATGTTTGCTCTAGCTCTTCTAGTTTTCAAGAAAAACGCATTTAAAGTTTTGCATATAAAAATCCTTAGAAAATCAATTTTTATATGGGAATACAAGTGATCACAGATTTTCGTTATTTTTGCTCTAGCTCTTCTAGTTTTCAAGAAAAACGCGTTTAAAGTTTTGCATATAAAAATCCTTAGAAAATCAATTTTTATATGGGAATAAACGTGATCACAGATTTTCGTTTGTTTTGCTCTAGCTCTTCTAGTTTTCAAGAAAAACGCGTTTAAAGTTTTGCATATAAAAATCCTTAGAAAATCAATTTTTATATGGGAATACAAGTGATCACAGATTTTCGTTATTTTTGCTCTAGCTCTTCTAGTTTTCAAGAAAAACGCGTTTAAAGTTTTGCATATAAAAATCCTTAGAAAATCAATTTTTATATGGGAATACAAGTGATCACAGATTTTCGTTATTTTTGCTCTAGCTCTTCTAGTTTTCAAGAAAAACGCATTTAAAGTTTTGCATATAAAAATCCTTAGAAAATCAATTTTTATATGGGAATACAAGTGATCACAGATTTTCGTTATTTTTGCTCTAGCTCTTCTAGTTTTCAAGAAAAACGCGCTTAAAGTTTTGCATATAAAAATCCTTAGAAAATCAATTTTTATATGGGAATACAAGTGATCACAGATTTTCGTTATTTTTGCTCTAGCTCTTCTAGTTTTCAAGAAAAACGCATTTAAAGTTTTGCATATAAAAATCCTTAGAAAATCAATTTTTATATGGGAATACAAGTGATCACAGATTTTCGTTATTTTTGCTCTAGCTCTTCTAGTTTTCAAGAAAAACGCATTTAAAGTTTTGCATATAAAAATCCTTAGAAAATCAATTTTTATATGGGAATACAAGTGATCACAGATTTTCGTTATTTTTGCTCTAGCTCTTCTAGTTTTCAAGAAAAACGCGTTTAAAGTTTTGCATATAAAAATCCTTAGAAAATCAATTTTTATATGGGAATACAAGTGATCACAGATTTACGTTATGTTTGCTCTAGCTCTTCTAGTTTTCAAGAAAAACGCATTTAAAGTTTTGCATATAAAAATCCTTAGAAAATCAATTTTTATATGGGAATACAAGTGATCACAGATTTTCGTTATTTTTGCTCTAGCTCTTCTAGTTTTCAAGAAAAACGCGCTTAAAGTTTTGCATATAAAAATCCTTAGAAAATCAATTTTTATATGGGAATACAAGTGATCACAGATTTTCGTTATTTTTGCTCTAGCTCTTCTAGTTTTCAAGAAAAACGCATTTAAAGTTTTGCATATAAAAATCCTTAGAAAATCAATTTTTATATGGGAATACAAGTGATCACAGATTTTCGTTATTTTTGCTCTAGCTCTTCTAGTTTTCAAGAAAAACGCATTTAAAGTTTTGCATATAAAAATCCTTAGAAAATCAATTTTTATATGGGAATACAAGTGATCACAGATTTTCGTTATTTTTGCTCTAGCTCTTCTAGTTTTCAAGAAAAACGCGTTTAAAGTTTTGCATATAAAAATCCTTAGAAAATCAATTTTTATATGGGAATACAAGTGATCACAGATTTACGTTATGTTTGCTCTAGCTCTTCTAGTTTTCAAGAAAAACGCATTTAAAGTTTTGCATATAAAAATCCTTAGAAAATCAATTTTTATATGGGAATACAAGTGATCACAGATTTTCGTTATTTTTGCTCTAGCTCTTCTAGTTTTCAAGAAAAACGCATTTAAAGTTTTGCATATAAAAATCCTTAGAAAATCAATTTTTATATGGGAATAAACGTGATCACAGATTTTCGTTTGTTTTGCTCTAGCTCTTCTAGTTTTCAAGAAAAACGCGTTTAAAGTTTTGCATATAAAAATCCTTAGAAAATCAATTTTTATATGGGAATACAAGTGATCACAGATTTTCGTTATTTTTGCTCTAGCTCTTCTAGTTTTCAAGAAAAACGCGTTTAAAGTTTTGCATATAAAAATCCTTAGAAAATCAATTTTTATATGGGAATACAAGTGATCACATATTTTCGTTATTTTTGCTCTAGCTCTTCTAGTTTTCAAGAAAAACGCATTTAAAGTTTTGCATATAAAAATCCTTAGAAAATCAATTTTTATATGGGAATACAAGTGATCACAGATTTTCGTTATTTTTGCTCTAGCTCTTCTAGTTTTCAAGAAAAACGCGCTTAAAGTTTTGCATATAAAAATCCTTAGAAAATCAATTTTTATATGGGAATACAAGTGATCACAGATTTTCGTTATTTTTGCTCTAGCTCTTCTAGTTTTCAAGAAAAACGCATTTAAAGTTTTGCATATAAAAATCCTTAGAAAATCAATTTTTATATGGGAATACAAGTGATCACAGATTTTCGTTATTTTTGCTCTAGCTCTTCTAGTTTTCAAGAAAAACGCATTTAAAGTTTTGCATATAAAAATCCTTAGAAAATCAATTTTTATATGGGAATACAAGTGATCACAGATTTTCGTTATTTTTGCTCTAGCTCTTCTAGTTTTCAAGAAAAACGCGTTTAAAGTTTTGCATATAAAAATCCTTAGAAAATCAATTTTTATATGGGAATACAAGTGATCACAGATTTACGTTATGTTTGCTCTAGCTCTTCTAGTTTTCAAGAAAAACGCATTTAAAGTTTTGCATATAAAAATCCTTAGAAAATCAATTTTTATATGGGAATACAAGTGATCACAGATTTTCGTTATTTTTGCTCTAGCTCTTCTAGTTTTCAAGAAAAACGCATTTAAAGTTTTGCATATAAAAATCCTTAGAAAATCAATTTTTATATGGGAATAAACGTGATCACAGATTTTCGTTTGTTTTGCTCTAGCTCTTCTAGTTTTCAAGAAAAACGCGTTTAAAGTTTTGCATATAAAAATCCTTAGAAAATCAATTTTTATATGGGAATACAAGTGATCACAGATTTTCGTTATTTTTGCTCTAGCTCTTCTAGTTTTCAAGAAAAACGCGTTTAAAGTTTTGCATATAAAAATCCTTAGAAAATCAATTTTTATATGGGAATACAAGTGATCACAGATTTTCGTTATTTTTGCTCTAGCTCTTCTAGTTTTCAAGAAAAACGCATTTAAAGTTTTGCATATAAAAATCCTTAGAAAATCAATTTTTATATGGGAATACAAGTGATCACAGATTTTCGTTATTTTTGCTCTAGCTCTTCTAGTTTTCAAGAAAAACGCGCTTAAAGTTTTGCATATAAAAATCCTTAGAAAATCAATTTTTATATGGGAATACAAGTGATCACAGATTTTCGTTATTTTTGCTCTAGCTCTCCTAGTTTTCAAGAAAAACGCATTTAAAGTTTTGCATATAAAAATCCTTAGAAAATCAATTTTTATATGGGAATACAAGTGATCACAGATTTTCGTTATTTTTGCTCTAGCTCTTCTAGTTTTCAAGAAAAACGCATTTAAAGTTTTGCATATAAAAATCCTTAGAAAATCAATTTTTATATGGGAATACAAGTGATCACAGATTTTCGTTATTTTTGCTCTAGCTCTTCTAGTTTTCAAGAAAAACGCGCTTAAAGTTTTGCATATAAAAATCCTTAGAAAATCAATTTTTATATGGGAATACAAGTGATCACAGATTTACGTTATGTTTGCTCTAGCTCTTCTAGTTTTCAAGAAAAACGCATTTAAAGTTTTGCATATAAAAATCCTTAGAAAATCAATTTTTATATGGGAATACAAGTGATCACAGATTTTCGTTATTTTTGCTCTAGCTCTTCTAGTTTTCAAGAAAAACGCGTTTAAAGTTTTGCATATAAAAATCCTTAGAAAATCAATTTTTATATGGGAATACAAGTGATCACAGATTTTCGTTATTTTTGCTCTAGCTCTTCTAGTTTTCAAGAAAAACGCGCTTAAAGTTTTGCATATAAAAATCCTTAGAAAATCAATTTTTATATGGGAATACAAGTGATCACAGATTTTCGTTATTTTTGCTCTAGCTCTTCTAGTTTTCAAGAAAAACGCGTTTAAAGTTTTGCATATAAAAATCCTTAGAAAATCAATTTTTATATGGGAATACAAGTGATCACAGATTTTCGTTATTTTTGCTCTAGCTCTTCTAGTTTTCAAGAAAAACGCGTTTAAAGTTTTGCATATAAAAATCCTTAGAAAATCAATTTTTATATAGGAATACAAGTGATCACATATTTTCGTTATTTTTGCTCTAGCTCTTCTAGTTTTCAAGAAAAACGCGCTTAAAGTTTTGCATATAAAAATCCTTAGAAAATCAATTTTTATATGGGAATACAAGTGATCACAGATTTTCGTTATTTTTGCTCTAGCTCTTCTAGTTTTCAAGAAAAACGCATTTAAAGTTTTGCATATAAAAATCCTTAGAAAATCAATTTTTATATGGGAATACAAGTGATCACAGATTTACGTTATTTTTGCTCTAGCTCTTCTAGTTTTCAAGAAAAACGCATTTAAAGTTTTGCATATAAAAATCCTTAGAAAATCAATTTTTATATGGGAATACAAGTGATCACAGATTTTCGTTATTTTTGCTCTAGCTCTTCTAGTTTTCAAGAAAAACGCGCTTAAAGTTTTGCATATAAAAATCCTTAGAAAATCAATTTTTATATGGGAATACAAGTGATCACAGATTTTCGTTATTTTTGCTCTAGCTCTTCTAGTTTTCAAGAAAAACGCATTTAAAGTTTTGCATATAAAAATCTTTAGAAAATCAATTTTTATATGGGAATACAAGTGATCACAGATTTTCGTTATTTTTGCTCTAGCTCTTCTAGTTTTCAAGAAAAACGCGCTTAAAGTTTTGCATATAAAAATCCTTAGAAAATCAATTTTTATATGGGAATACAAGTGATCACAGATTTTCGTTATTTTTGCTCTAGCTCTTCTAGTTTTCAAGAAAAACGCATTTAAAGTTTTGCATATAAAAATCCTTAGAAAATCAATTTTTATATGGGAATACAAGTGATCACAGATTTTCGTTATTTTTGCTCTAGCTCTTCTAGTTTTCAAGAAAAACGCATTTAAAGTTTTGCATATAAAAATCCTTAGAAAATCAATTTTTATATGGGAATACAAGTGATCACAGATTTTCGTTATTTTTGCTCTAGCTCTTCTAGTTTTCAAGCAAAACGCGCTTAAAGTTTTGCATATAAAAATCCTTAGAAAATCAATTTTTATATGGGAATAAACGTGATCACAGATTTTCGTTTGTTTTGCTCTAGCTCTTCTAGTTTTCAAGAAAAACGCGTTTAAAGTTTTGCATATAAAAATCCTTAGAAAATCAATTTTTATATGGGAATACAAGTGATCACAGATTTTCGTTATTTTTGCTCTAGCTCTTCTAGTTTTCAAGAAAAACGCGTTTAAAGTTTTGCATATAAAAATCCTTAGAAAATCAATTTTTATATGGGAATACAAGTGATCACAGATTTTCGTTATTTTTGCTCTAGCTCTTCTAGTTTTCAAGAAAAACGCATTTAAAGTTTTGCATATAAAAATCCTTAGAAAATCAATTTTTATATGGGAATACAAGTGATCACAGATTTTCGTTATTTTTGCTCTAGCTCTTCTAGTTTTCAAGAAAAACGCGTTTAAAGTTTTGCATATAAAAATCCTTAGAAAATCAATTTTTATATGGGAATACAAGTGATCACAGATTTTCGTTATTTTTGCTCTAGCTCTTCTAGTTTTCAAGAAAAACGCGTTTAAAGTTTTGCATATAAAAATCCTTAGAAAATCAATTTTTATATGGGAATACAAGTGATCACAGATTTTCGTTATTTTTGCTCTAGCTCTTCTAGTTTTCAAGAAAAACGCGTTTAAAGTTTTGCATATAAAAATCCTTAGAAAATCAATTTTTATATGGGAATACAAGTGATCACAGATTTTCGTTATTTTTGCTCTAGCTCTTCTAGTTTTCAAGAAAAACGCGTTTAAAGTTTTGCATATAAAAATCCTTAGAAAATCAATTTTTATATGGGAATACAAGTGATCACAGATTTTCGTTATTTTTGCTCTAGCTCTTCTAGTTTTCAAGAAAAACGCATTTAAAGTTTTGCATATAAAAATCCTTAGAAAATCAATTTTTATATGGGAATACAAGTGATCACAGATTTTCGTTATTTTTGCTCTAGCTCTTCTAGTTTTCAAGAAAAACGCGTTTAAAGTTTTGCATATAAAAATCCTTAGAAAATCAATTTTTATATGGGAATACAAGTGATCACAGATTTTCGTTATTTTTGCTCTAGCTCTTCTAGTTTTCAAGAAAAACGCATTTAAAGTTTTGCATATAAAAATCCTTAGAAAATCAATTTTTATATGGGAATACACGTGATCACAGATTTTCGTTATTTTTGCTCTAGCTCTTCTAGTTTTCAAGAAAAACGCGCTTAAAGTTTTGCATATAATGTAACGTGCCGTTACAAACTAACCCTATATATATACATTTATTACTAATATCATAAAAGATAAGTAACCCCACACCTTGAATACCCTTACTATTTTTCTTACTTCTGTGAATACCCTTACTGTTTATCTAAATAACTTTTTAATTTTAGAAGTCTCATTTAGTTTATTTTCTTTTTGAATAAATAGACAAGGTTTGGCTTAGAACAAACAGAGTAGAAACTGATGCTAACCCCAGTGTTTACTCTTAGTAGCTTGAAATACTTAACCGTAGTTAGTCGTATTGAGCCGACCGCCAGCGCCCCCGAATTTCGTTGGTAACCGACTTGATCCGAAGACATATTTATCGTAGTTTGCCCGAACACCAGCGCTCCCGCATTTCGTTGGTATTCGTAACCGTAGTTAGTCGTATTGAGCCGACCGCCAGCGCCCCCGAATTTCGTTGGTAGCCGACTTGATCCGAACCCGTATTTATCGTATTTTGCCCGAACACCAGCGCTCCCGCATTTCGTTGGTATTCGTAACCGTAGTTAGTCGTGTTGAGCCGACCGCCAGCGCCCCCGAATTTCGTTGGTAGCCGACTTGATCCGAACCCGTATTTATCGTATTTTGCCCGAACACCAGCGCTCCCGCATTTCGTTGGTATTCGTAACCGTAGTTAGTCGTGTTGAGCCGACCGCCAGCGCCCCCGAATTTCGTTGGTAGCCGACTTGATCCGAACCCGTATTTTGCCCGAACACCAGCGCTCCCGCATTTCGTTGGTATTCGTAACCGTAGTTAGTCGTATTGAGCCGACCGCCAGCGCCCCCGAATTTCGTTGGTAGCCGACTTGATCCGAACCCGTATTTATCGTATTTTGCCCGAACACCAGCGCTCCCGTATTTCGTTGGTATTCGTAACCGTAGTTAGTCGTATTGAGCCGACTGCCAGCGCCCCCGAATTTCGTTGGTAGCCGACTTGATCCGAACCCGTATTTATCGTATTTTGCCCGAACACCAGCGCTCCCGCATTTCGTTGGTATTCGTAACCGTAGTTAGTCGTATTGAGCTGACCGCCAGCGCCCCCGAATTTCGTTGGTAGCCGACTTGATCCGAACCCGTAGTTAGCGTATTTTGCCCGAACACCCGCGCTCCCGCATTCCGTTGGTGTTCGTCACCGTAGTTAATCGGCCGAGCCCATCGGTCAACTAACGCCTAACATCTAGAACCACTTACGAGTCTCTTCACCAGATCATCACCATCCTGCCGCAGTCCCGCACCACCTCCACCTGCCCGTTCCAGCACTCCTGCTATCACTACAGCCCATCAGCCACAAGCCTCAACATTCGCTCCCGCTTACCGCTGCGCAGAACCGACAGACAGCCGTCGTAGATTTAAGTATATTACGTAGATTAAGGTTTCGTAAATAAAGCTTTGTTAAAATTATTGTAAACGAAAATACACGAAAACATCCCGTGTTTCATTTCAAAGGAAGCAGACCTTCGAATTGACCCTGGACAGACTGAGTCATACCTCAGCTGGGAAAGTAAACTGCGTTACAATGGCGCCCGAGCAGGGACCCGATTCCAAAACCGCAACCAGTGGTAAAACCTCTCACCAAACCACCAACGGAACTGGATCGGGCCAACACAAAAGCAACGAAACCGCATCTATGCCAGCCAATCTACGAACGGACTCCCTCGGATGGATCTATCTACTTCGGAAAGACAAACTGATGGAAATTTGCAGTCAGCATGGCATCTCTGTTACCGAGGGCGTCACCGTCGACCATTTGCGCCGAAAACTCAGCGAGCTGGTAAGCCTGAAACGACAACGAGCCTCATCAGAGAACCTCTTGCGGGCACTGGAGGAGGAAGTCTTAGAAGAAGAGAGAAGGCCGCTACTCGGCTCGATCAGTATTGATGTACCTCGTGCCGATAATCGGAAGTCTCCACCGAATGCTCCAAGTGATTCAGAAGTCATGGCTACCATTCGGCGATGGGACCTCACATACGACGGCGGCGAGAATTTGATGGAGTTCATCGAACGGCTAGAAGAGCTAGCAGAATGCTACGGCTTCGACCGTAGTCGCTTGCTATTCTCTCTACTGGAGATCCTGAAGAATAGAGCCTTACAGTGGTATCGGGTCAAGCGAGAACAAATCAGCAGCTGGGACCGCTTCAAGGAAGAGGCCATACGATTTTTCCTGCCGAGACGACACCTAGCTCATCTGGAGGAAACGATCTACCACCGTAAACAGGGCAGCCGGGAAAGAGCAAAAGATTACGTCATGAGCCTTCAAGCCCTCATACGACAGCATCCCGAGCTACGGAAACTCGACCACACTGATCGCATCTATGATGGCTTACGGGGGGAGTACAAACTATACGTCCGCCGTACTGACTTTCGCTCATTAGATGACCTAATGGAACTGACAGACGAGTATGAGCTGCTCAGAAAAGAGGAAGCCAGGCAGGGGAGACCCCAACCAACTCACTACGTCGACACCGCCACCTACCGCCGCAGCACTCATTGTTGGCGCTGCAGACAGCCAGGTCATACAAGACGAGTTTGCCCAAACCCGGGGCTACGTTTCTGCTCCTGGTGTGGCCAGGAAGGCACTCTAACTCGAGACTGCGCCTGCCGCAGCGAACCATCCGGCGACGGTCGGTATTACCTAGCAGTCACCATTTGCGGCACCACTATACGAGCCCTAGTCGACACGGGATCGACGCTAACGTATATCGGAGGTAGAGTACGCCAACTACTCGAAGTCGCGAACATCCGACCCCGCGACCACCAACGCAGCATCCAGTTGGCCGACGGATCGTGCAGAACCAGCCTCAAGGTTTATCCGCTGGTCGTAGGGACTAGCGGCGGTACCACCCGTCTGCTGGCATCCGCCCTGGACAGCCTGGCTGAACCTATCATCTTAGGCATGGATTTCCTGCGGCGCCGGCAGGCCCGACTATTGATCGACGGAGTCGAACTACAGGCTGCCCCATCCTCGGGCGAGACACGGTTGCATGCACTACACGCCATCATCCCGCACGATGAACTATCGCCTGAACAGACCTCGCAGTTGCACACGCTGCTCGCCTCGGCCAGGGCAGCATTCGAAACCATCACCGGCCCTTGCACCATGGGGGAACACACCATCCATATGAAGCACGACCGTCCGATTAAGCAGCGGTATTACCCTCGCAACCCGGCTATGCAGAGCGAGGTTGACGAATTATTAGCCGCCGACCGAATAGAACCATCGCACAGCCCCTACAGTTCACCCGTCGTTCTGGTGCGCAAGAAGCAAGGTACCTGGCGAATGTGCATCGATTTCCGTCAGATCAACGCCGCCGCCGAACCTGACGCTTATCCCTTGCCACAGATCAACGCAATTCTGGACCAACTGAAAGAAGCAGCATTTATCTCCACCATCGACCTGAAAAACGGGTACTGGCAAATACCGGTCGCCAAGAGCTCCCGCCAGTATACCGCCTTCACCGTACCAGGCCGCGGTCTGTTCCAGTGGAAAGTAATGCCTTTCGGTTTGCACTCGGCTCCGGCAACATTTCAGCGCATTTTGGATCACATCATTGGACCCGAGCTCCACCCGAAAGCGTTCGTGTACCTAGACGATATCATTGTGTTGGGCCGAACGTTTGAGGAACACCTGGATATGCTAAAATTGGTCTTCAACCGACTACTGGCCGCGCACCTACAGGTAAATTTCGACAAGTGCGAATTTGTCCGAACCAGCTTAAAATACCTAGGGCATGTCGTCTGCACGAGGGGAATACACACTGATCCGGATAAAATTGCGGCAATCCAGAAGCTGGAAGCACCCAAAACCATTCGTGACTTACGGCGCGTACTGGGGATAGCATCCTGGTATCGACGATTCATACCTAACTTTTCTGAATTAGCCGAACCTCTGACTCGCCTCCTAAAAAAGAAGACTCCGTGGGAATGGGGGGCCGAGCAGGAAAAATCCTTCGTCACCCTAAAAAGCAAATTGACGCACGCCCCAATCCTAAGTTGTCCTGACTTCGACCGGCCTTTTTTCCTACAGACCGACGCCAGCAAGGAAGGGTTGGGAGCCGTACTATTCCAACGCCAGAACGATCAAGAGACGGTAATCGCCTACGCCAGCCGAACCCTAACAGACCTAGAACGAAAATACTCGGCAACCGAGCAAGAATGCTTGGCGGTTCTGTGGGGGATTCGGAAGATGAGATCATATCTGGAAGGGTACAAGTTCACGGTCATCACGGATCATCAGTCACTCAAATGGCTGCACACAATTCAGAATCCGTCCGGCCGGCTGGCCCGATGGGCTTTGGAAGTTCAGCAGTACGACTTCGACATCGAGTACAGACGTGGTAAGCTCAACGTTGTGGCCGACGCTCTGTCACGGAGCCCCCTGCCAAATATGGAAGCCACGCCGGTGGCGACTATTAGCCCAGTCAAGCCGGATTGGTGCACCAGGGTCACCCACAAGTTACAGAACAGCGCCACGAAACTACCTGACTACCAGCTTATCGAGGGCAGGTTATTCCGCCATATCGCGAAGAAATCCCCAATATCAAACCTATCCGAGTGGAAGCTATGCGTACCGCCTGCCGACGTCACCCGTGTGCTACGGGAAACTCATGACGCAACCACCGCTGGCCATCTGGGGGTCTACAAAACCCTACGCCGGACGCAGGAGAACTATTACTGGCCGGGCATGGCACGGGACATACGACGGTATGTACGATCCTGCACCACCTGCAGTCGCTTCAAGGTAGAACAACGACGTAAGGCTGGCCTCATGCACACCACACCCGTTACTCAGCCATGGGAGATCGTCTGCGCTGATTTTATCGGCCCACTACCACGGTCCTCTTCCGGACACAGCTTCCTGTTAGTGTTTGTTGACAAGTTCAGTAAGTGGGTAGAGTTGATTCCCTTACGCACTGCCACTGCCTCTGCAGTCATTAAGGGCCTAAAAGAGCGCATTATCTACCGGTTCGGCTGCCCCACCGCCCTCATCTCGGATAATGGGCCACAATTCACCAGCAAGGCCGTAGAAACGTTCCTGCGCGAATGTGGAATTCAGCACCGCTTAACCGCTCCCTACACCCCACAGGAAAACCCCACCGAAAGAGCAAACCGAGTCATCAAGACACTAATAGCTGAAAACACAGAGGGAAACCACCGCCATTGGGACAAATCCGTGGCCGAAGTCGCTTTTGCTTTAAACTCCGCAGTACACGAGAGTACAACCGCCAGCCCTGCAGAAATATTGTTCGGCCGTAATCTTCGACCCCCGAACCAGATCTTCGCGCAAGGTGGAACACCAAGCGACAGGACCGGCAAGGTACCCGGGCCACCCGAATGGCAAGAAATCGTTAAACTCATGACTCGGGCCTCCGAGAGACAACGAGGGTATTATAACCTCCGTAGACGAGCCTGGCGGCCTAAGGTCGGTGACCAGGTACTCAAAAGAGAACATCAGCTATCATCGGGTGCTAACCACTTTGCAGCCAAACTTGCTCCCAAGTACTCGGGACCGCACGAAGTCACGGGAGCCATATCTCCCACCATCTATACGGTACGAACTGGGTCAGGGAGAACTCACCAAGTACACGTCCAAGACCTCAAAACCTACCACGGGCGAGAGGACGCCGGCACTATAACCCGACCATAACTCGTACCCCGTACTCCAACTGCCTGGGAAACCGCGTTGTCAACTCCACCACGTTTTACCTCAGGGAATAAATTAACATCACGGTAATCACCTCATGTAAGGTCAGAAAAAGATATTCGTAATAGGTAAATCGACCGCGGAAAGTATAAAAGGAGACACGCTCTCAGTTCATGCAGTAGTAGCAAGATGGAAAGAAAAGCGACAAGACCGATAGCACCTGGCAAAATAACTGACTACTTAAGACGCACAGCAATGCCGCGTCACGTCCCAAGATTCCTTCCCCCCTTTGAGGCACGGGCAAAAGTGCAAACGGTGGAAAGCTGCCCAGTAGCCCAGTCCGGGAATCCGCAAGTAGACACCCTGGCCAGACGAATGTGGGAACGCCGAACCCCGCAACCCCTACACTACACGCAGGCAGGGCCACCCCCGTTAGCACCCCTTTCCCAGCCCATTGGCCAAATGGACGAACCGGCGCAGGCGGCCAAAAATGCCCAACCTCCTGCCAAAACTCCGGGCACCGACGAGACGCCACTCCCGAAGGAGGATGACTTCCTCAACGATGTCATAAACCTCACCCCCTGGGACCAAGCCGGACTGGAGGAGACCGCCGACCTCTTCAGTGGCATAAGGGTGATGCGGAACCCCCTACGGAAAACAACACGGTGGATGGTATACCCGGCGGGCAGGCCCAAGGTAGAAGTCCGGATATTGGGGGAAAGAGTCCGCCTTCGCTGCCAGGGCCGCGAAAGATTTATTGCCCTAACTGAGGAATAACGGGGCCGCACGTAACAGGAATTATTATTATTATATTTGAATTGTACATTTTATTTTATTTATATTATTATCCTTCATTATAACTGAATTTTGTTTTTTATTACTATCTAAAAAAAAAAAAAAAAAAAAAAAAAAAAAAAAAAAAAAAAAAAAAGGGGTTTTTGCACAACAGCCGAGCCAGAGCAAATCCCACTCTGGTAAATGTTACCTTCGGGTAGTGCAGACCTCCGGTCGAAACTCGCCTAGTGCACATATCTTCCTTTTTTTTTTTTATTTTAAGTAGGGGGGGACTGTAACGTGCCGTTACAAACTAACCCTATATATATACATTTATTACTAATATCATAAAAGATAAGTAACCCCACACCTTGAATACCCTTACTATTTTTCTTACTTCTGTGAATACCCTTACTGTTTATCTAAATAACTTTTTAATTTTAGAAGTCTCATTTAGTTTATTTTCTTTTTGAATAAATAGACAAGGTTTGGCTTAGAACAAACAGAGTAGAAACTGATGCTAACCCCAGTGTTTACTCTTAGTAGCTTGAAATACTTAACCGTAGTTAGTCGTATTGAGCCGACCGCCAGCGCCCCCGAATTTCGTTGGTAACCGACTTGATCCGAAGACATATTTATCGTAGTTTGCCCGAACACCAGCGCTCCCGCATTTCGTTGGTATTCGTAACCGTAGTTAGTCGTATTGAGCCGACCGCCAGCGCCCCCGAATTTCGTTGGTAGCCGACTTGATCCGAACCCGTATTTATCGTATTTTGCCCGAACACCAGCGCTCCCGCATTTCGTTGGTATTCGTAACCGTAGTTAGTCGTGTTGAGCCGACCGCCAGCGCCCCCGAATTTCGTTGGTAGCCGACTTGATCCGAACCCGTATTTATCGTATTTTGCCCGAACACCAGCGCTCCCGCATTTCGTTGGTATTCGTAACCGTAGTTAGTCGTGTTGAGCCGACCGCCAGCGCCCCCGAATTTCGTTGGTAGCCGACTTGATCCGAACCCGTATTTTGCCCGAACACCAGCGCTCCCGCATTTCGTTGGTATTCGTAACCGTAGTTAGTCGTATTGAGCCGACCGCCAGCGCCCCCGAATTTCGTTGGTAGCCGACTTGATCCGAACCCGTATTTATCGTATTTTGCCCGAACACCAGCGCTCCCGTATTTCGTTGGTATTCGTAACCGTAGTTAGTCGTATTGAGCCGACTGCCAGCGCCCCCGAATTTCGTTGGTAGCCGACTTGATCCGAACCCGTATTTATCGTATTTTGCCCGAACACCAGCGCTCCCGCATTTCGTTGGTATTCGTAACCGTAGTTAGTCGTATTGAGCTGACCGCCAGCGCCCCCGAATTTCGTTGGTAGCCGACTTGATCCGAACCCGTAGTTAGCGTATTTTGCCCGAACACCCGCGCTCCCGCATTCCGTTGGTGTTCGTCACCGTAGTTAATCGGCCGAGCCCATCGGTCAACTAACGCCTAACATCTAGAACCACTTACGAGTCTCTTCACCAGATCATCACCATCCTGCCGCAGTCCCGCACCACCTCCACCTGCCCGTTCCAGCACTCCTGCTATCACTACAGCCCATCAGCCACAAGCCTCAACATTCGCTCCCGCTTACCGCTGCGCAGAACCGACAGACAGCCGTCGTAGATTTAAGTATATTACGTAGATTAAGGTTTCGTAAATAAAGCTTTGTTAAAATTATTGTAAACGAAAATACACGAAAACATCCCGTGTTTCATTTCAAAGGAAGCAGACCTTCGAATTGACCCTGGACAGACTGAGTCATACCTCAGCTGGGAAAGTAAACTGCGTTACAATAAAAATCCTTAGAAAATCAATTTTTATATGGGAATACAAGTGATCACAGATTTTCGTTATTTTTACTCTAGCTCTTCTAGTTTTCAAGAAAAACGCGTTTAAAGTTTTGCATATAAAAATCCTTAGAAAATCAATTTTTATATGGGAATACAAGTGATCACAGATTTTCGTTATTTTTGCTCTAGCTCTTCTAGTTTTCAAGAAAAACGCATTTAAAGTTTTGCATATAAAAATCCTTAGAAAATCAATTTTTATATGGGAATACAAGTGATCACAGATTTTCGTTATTTTTGCTCTAGCTCTTCTAGTTTTCAAGAAAAACGCGTTTAAAGTTTTGCATATAAAAATCCTTAGAAAATCAATTTTTATATGGGAATACAAGTGATCACAGATTTTCGTTATTTTTGCTCTAGCTCTTCTAGTTTTCAAGAAAAACGCGTTTAAAGTTTTGCATATAAAAATCCTTAGAAAATCAATTTGTATATGGGAATACAAGTGATCACAGATTTTCGTTATTTTTGCTCTAGCTCTTCTAGTTTTCAAGAAAAACGCGTTTAAAGTTTTGCATATAAAAATCCTTAGAAAATCAATTTTTATATGGGAATACAAGTGATCACAGATTTTCGTTATTTTTGCTCTAGCTCTTCTAGTTTTCAAGAAAAACGCGTTTAAAGTTTTGCATATAAAAATCCTTAGAAAATCAATTTTTATATGGGA
Organism: Pollenia angustigena; assembly: GCA_930367215.1. Classification (NCBI taxonomy): domain Eukaryota; kingdom Metazoa; phylum Arthropoda; class Insecta; order Diptera; family Polleniidae; genus Pollenia; species Pollenia angustigena. The sequence goes on from OV884056.1 coordinate 185,821,891, forward strand.
ATACAAGTGATCACAGATTTTCGTTATTTTTGCTCTAGCTCTTCTAGTTTTCAAGAAAAACGCGTTTAAAGTTTTGCATATAAAAATCCTTAGAAAATCAATTTGTATATGGGAATACAAGTGATCACAGATTTTCGTTATTTTTGCTCTAGCTCTTCTAGTTTTCAAGAAAAACGCGTTTAAAGTTTTGCATATAAAAATCCTTAGAAAATCAATTTTTATATGGGAATACAAGTGATCACAGATTTTCGTTATTTTTGCTCTAGCTCTTCTAGTTTTCAAGAAAAACGCGTTTAAAGTTTTGCATATAAAAATCCTTAGAAAATCAATTTTTATATGGGAATACAAGTGATCACAGATTTTCGTTATTTTTGCTCTAGCTCTTCTAGTTTTCAAGAAAAACGCGTTTAAAGTTTTGCATATAAAAATCCTTAGAAAATCAATTTTTATATGGGAATACAAGTGATCACAGATTTTCGTTATTTTTGCTCTAGCTCTTCTAGTTTTCAAGAAAAACGCATTTTAAGTTTTGCATATAAAAATCCTTAGAAAATCAATTTTTATATGGGAATACAAGTGATCACAGATTTTCGTTATTTTTGCTCTAGCTCTTCTAGTTTTCAAGAAAAACGCGTTTAAAGTTTTGCATATAAAAATCCTTAGAAAATCAATTTTTATATGGGAATACAAGTGATCACAGATTTTCGTTATTTTTGCTCTAGCTCTTCTAGTTTTCAAGAAAAACGCGTTTAAAGTTTTGCATATAAAAATCCTTAGAAAATCAATTTTTATATGGGAATACAAGTGATCACATATTTTCGTTATTTTTGCTCTAGCTCTTCTAGTTTTCAAGAAAAACGAGCTTAAAGTTTTGCATATAAAAATCCTTAGAAAATCAATTTTTATATGGGAATACAAGTGATCACAGATTTTCGTTATTTTTGCTCTAGCTCTTCTAGTTTTCAAGAAAAACGCGTTTAAAGTTTTGCATATAAAAATCCTTAGAAAATCAATTTTTTTTTATATGGGAATCAAGTGATCACAGATTTTCGTTATTTTTGCTCTAGCTCTTCTAGTTTTCAAGAAAAACGCGTTTAAAGTTTTGCATATAAAAATCCTTAGAAAATCAATTTTTATATGGGAATACAAGTGATCACAGATTTTCGTTATTTTTGCTCTAGCTCTTCTAGTTTTCAAGAAAAACGCATTTAAAGTTTTGCATATAAAAATCCTTAGAAAATCAATTTTTATATGGGAATACAAGTGATCACAGATTTTCGTTATTTTTGCTCTAGCTCTTCTAGTTTTCAAGAAAAACGCGTTTAAAGTTTTGCATATAAAAATCCTTAGAAAATCAATTTTTATATGGGAATACAAGTGATCACAGATTTTCGTTATTTTTGCTCTAGCTCTTCTAGTTTTCAAGAAAAACGCGTTTAAAGTTTTGCATATAAAAATCCTTAGAAAATCAATTTTTATATGGGAATACAAGTGATCACAGATTTTCGTTATTTTTGCTCTAGCTCTTCTAGTTTTCAAGAAAAACGCGTTTAAAGTTTTGCATATAAAAATCCTTAGAAAATCAATTTTTATATGGGAATACAAGTGATCACAGATTTTCGTTATTTTTGCTCTAGCTCTTCTAGTTTTCAAGAAAAACGCATTTAAAGTTTTGCATATAAAAATCCTTAGAAAATCAATTTTTATATGGGAATACACGTGATCACAGATTTTCGTTATTTTTGCTCTAGCTCTTCTAGTTTTCAAGAAAAACGCGTTTAAAGTTTTGCATATAAAAATCCTTAGAAAATCAATTTTTATATGGGAATACAAGTGATCACAGATTTTCGTTATTTTTGCTCTAGCTCTTCTAGTTTTCAAGAAAAACGCATTTAAAGTTTTGCATATAAAAATCCTTAGAAAATCAATTTTTATATGGGAATACAAGTGATCACAGATTTTCGTTATTTTTGCTCTAGCTCTTCTAGTTTTCAAGAAAAACGCGTTTAAAGTTTTGCATATAAAAATCCTTAGAAAATCAATTTGTATATGGGAATACAAGTGATCACAGATTTTCGTTATTTTTGCTCTAGCTCTTCTAGTTTTCAAGAAAAACGCGTTTAAAGTTTTGCATATAAAAATCCTTAGAAAATCAATTTTTATATGGGAATACAAGTGATCACAGATTTTCGTTATTTTTGCTCTAGCTCTTCTAGTTTTCAAGAAAAACGCGTTTAAAGTTTTGCATATAAAAATCCTTAGAAAATCAATTTTTATATGGGAATACAAGTGATCACAGATTTTCGTTATTTTTGCTCTAGCTCTTCTAGTTTTCAAGAAAAACGCATTTAAAGTTTTGCATATAAAAATCCTTAGAAAATCAATTTTTATATGGGAATACAAGTGATCACAGATTTTCGTTATTTTTGCTCTAGCTCTTCTAGTTTTCAAGAAAAACGCGTTTAAAGTTTTGCATATAAAAATCCTTAGAAAATCAATTTTTATATGGGAATACAAGTGATCACAGATTTTCGTTATTTTTGCTCTAGCTCTTCTAGTTTTCAAGAAAAACGCGTTTAAAGTTTTGCATATAAAAATCCTTAGAAAATCAATTTTTATATGGGAATACAAGTGATCACAGATTTTCGTTATTTTTGCTCTAGCTCTTCTAGTTTTCAAGAAAAACGCGTTTAAAGTTTTGCATATAAAAATCCTTAGAAAATCAATTTTTATATGGGAATACAAGTGATCACAGATTTTCGTTATTTTTGCTCTAGCTCTTCTAGTTTTCAAGAAAAACGCGTTTAAAGTTTTGCATATAAAAATCCTTAGAAAATCAATTTTTATATGGGAATACAAGTGATCACATATTTTCGTTATTTTTGCTCTAGCTCTTCTAGTTTTCAAGAAAAACGCGCTTAAAGTTTTGCATATAAAAATCCTTAGAAAATCAATTTTTATATGGGAATACAAGTGATCACAGATTTTCGTTATTTTTGCTCTAGCTCTTCTAGTTTTCAAGAAAAACGCGTTTAAAGTTTTGCATATAAAAATCCTTAGAAAATCAATTTTTTTTTATATGGGAATCAAGTGATCACAGATTTTCGTTATTTTTGCTCTAGCTCTTCTAGTTTTCAAGAAAAACGCGCTTAAAGTTTTGCATATAAAAATCCTTAGAAAATCAATTTTTATATGGGAATACAAGTGATCACAGATTTTCGTTATTTTTGCTCTAGCTCTTCTAGTTTTCAAGAAAAACGCGTTTAAAGTTTTGCATATAAAAATCCTTAGAAAATCAATTTTTATATGGGAATACAAGTGATCACAGATTTTCGTTATTTTTGCTCTAGCTCTTCTAGTTTTCAAGAAAAACGCATTTAAAGTTTTGCATATAAAAATCCTTAGAAAATCAATTTTTATATGGGAATACAAGTGATCACAGATTTTCGTTATTTTTGCTCTAGCTCTTCTAGTTTTCAAGAAAAACGCATTTAAAGTTTTGCATATAAAAATCCTTAGAAAATCAATTTTTATATGGGAATACAAGTGATCACAGATTTTCGTTATTTTTGCTCTAGCTCTTCTAGTTTTCAAGAAAAACGCGTTTAAAGTTTTGCATATAAAAATCCTTAGAAAATCAATTTTTTTTTATATGGGAATCAAGTGATCACAGATTTTCGTTATTTTTGCTCTAGCTCTTCTAGTTTTCAAGAAAAACGCGTTTAAAGTTTTGCATATAAAAATCCTTAGAAAATCAATTTTTATATGGGAATACAAGTGATCACAGATTTTCGTTATTTTTGCTCTAGCTCTTCTAGTTTTCAAGAAAAACGCATTTAAAGTTTTGCATATAAAAATCCTTAGAAAATCAATTTTTATATGGGAATACAAGTGATCACAGATTTTCGTTATTTTTGCTCTAGCTCTTCTAGTTTTCAAGAAAAACGCATTTAAAGTTTTGCATATAAAAATCCTTAGAAAATCAATTTTTATATGGGAATACAAGTGATCACAGATTTTCGTTATTTTTGCTCTAGCTCTTCTAGTTTTCAAGAAAAACGCATTTAAAGTTTTGCATATAAAAATCCTTAGAAAATCAATTTTTATATGGGAATACAAGTGATCACAGATTTTCGTTATTTTTGCTCTAGCTCTTCTAGTTTTCAAGAAAAACGCGTTTAAAGTTTTGCATATAAAAATCCTTAGAAAATCAATTTTTATATGGGAATACAAGTGATCACAGATTTTCGTTATTTTTGCTCTAGCTCTTCTAGTTTTCAAGAAAAACGCATTTAAAGTTTTGCATATAAAAATCCTTAGAAAATCAATTTTTATATGGGAATACACGTGATCACAGATTTTCGTTATTTTTGCTCTAGCTCTTCTAGTTTTCAAGAAAAACGCGCTTAAAGTTTTGCATATAAAAATCCTTAGAAAATCAATTTTTATATGGGAATACAAGTGATCACAGATTTTCGTTATTTTTGCTCTAGCTCTTCTAGTTTTCAAGAAAAACGCGTTTAAAGTTTTGCATATAAAAATCCTTAGAAAATCAATTTTTATATGGTAATACAAGTGATCACAGATTTTCGTTATTTTTGCTCTAGCTCTTCTAGTTTTCAAGAAAAACGCATTTAAAGTTTTGCATATAAAAATCCTTAGAAAATCAATTTTTATATGGGAATACAAGTGATCACAGATTTTCGTTATTTTTGCTCTAGCTCTTCTAGTTTTCAAGAAAAACGCGTTTAAAGTTTTGCATATAAAAATCCTTAGAAAATCAATTTTTATATGGGAATACAAGTGATCACAGATTTTCGTTATTTTTGCTCTAGCTCTTCTAGTTTTCAAGAAAAACGCGTTTAAAGTTTTGCATATAAAAATCCTTAGAAAATCAATTTGTATATGGGAATACAAGTGATCACAGATTTTCGTTATTTTTGCTCTAGCTCTTCTAGTTTTCAAGAAAAACGCGTTTAAAGTTTTGCATATAAAAATCCTTAGAAAATCAATTTTTATATGGGAATACAAGTGATCACAGATTTTCGTTATTTTTGCTCTAGCTCTTCTAGTTTTCAAGAAAAACGCGTTTAAAGTTTTGCATATAAAAATCCTTAGAAAATCAATTTTTATATGGGAATACAAGTGATCACAGATTTTCGTTATTTTTGCTCTAGCTCTTCTAGTTTTCAAGAAAAACGCATTTAAAGTTTTGCATATAAAAATCCTTAGAAAATCAATTTTTATATGGGAATACAAGTGATCACAGATTTTCGTTATTTTTGCTCTAGCTCTTCTAGTTTTCAAGAAAAACGCGTTTAAAGTTTTGCATATAAAAATCCTTAGAAAATCAATTTTTATATGGGAATACAAGTGATCACAGATTTTCGTTATTTTTGCTCTAGCTCTTCTAGTTTTCAAGAAAAACGCGTTTAAAGTTTTGCATATAAAAATCCTTAGAAAATCAATTTTTATATGGGAATACAAGTGATCACAGATTTTCGTTATTTTTGCTCTAGCTCTTCTAGTTTTCAAGAAAAACGCGTTTAAAGTTTTGCATATAAAAATCCTTAGAAAATCAATTTTTATATGGGAATACAAGTGATCACAGATTTTCGTTATTTTTGCTCTAGCTCTTCTAGTTTTCAAGAAAAACGCGTTTAAAGTTTTGCATATAAAAATCCTTAGAAAATCAATTTTTATATGGGAATACAAGTGATCACATATTTTCGTTATTTTTGCTCTAGCTCTTCTAGTTTTCAAGAAAAACGCGCTTAAAGTTTTGCATATAAAAATCCTTAGAAAATCAATTTTTATATGGGAATACAAGTGATCACAGATTTTCGTTATTTTTGCTCTAGCTCTTCTAGTTTTCAAGAAAAACGCGTTTAAAGTTTTGCATATAAAAATCCTTAGAAAATCAATTTTTTTTTATATGGGAATCAAGTGATCACAGATTTTCGTTATTTTTGCTCTAGCTCTTCTAGTTTTCAAGAAAAACGCGCTTAAAGTTTTGCATATAAAAATCCTTAGAAAATCAATTTTTATATGGGAATACAAGTGATCACAGATTTTCGTTATTTTTGCTCTAGCTCTTCTAGTTTTCAAGAAAAACGCGTTTAAAGTTTTGCATATAAAAATCCTTAGAAAATCAATTTTTATATGGGAATACAAGTGATCACAGATTTTCGTTATTTTTGCTCTAGCTCTTCTAGTTTTCAAGAAAAACGCATTTAAAGTTTTGCATATAAAAATCCTTAGAAAATCAATTTTTATATGGGAATACAAGTGATCTCAGATTTTCGTTATTTTTGCTCTAGCTCTTCTAGTTTTCAAGAAAAACGCGTTTAAAGTTTTGCATATAAAAATCCTTAGAAAATCAATTTTTATATGGGAATACAAGTGATCACAGATTTTCGTTATTTTTGCTCTAGCTCTTCTAGTTTTCAAGAAAAACGCGTTTAAAGTTTTGCATATAAAAATCCTTAGAAAATCAATTTTTATATGGGAATACAAGTGATCACAGATTTTCGTTATTTTTGCTCTAGCTCTTCTAGTTTTCAAGAAAAACGCGTATAAAGTTTTGCATATAAAAATCCTTAGAAAATCAATTTTTATATGGGAATACAAGTGATCACAGATTTTCGTTATTTTTGCTCTAGCTCTTCTAGTTTTCAAGAAAAACGCGTTTAAAGTTTTGCATATAAAAATCCTTAGAAAATCAATTTTTATATGGGAATACAAGTGATCACAGATTTTCGTTATTTTTGCTCTAGCTCTTCTAGTTTTCAAGAAAAACGCGTTTAAAGTTTTTCATATAAAAATCCTAAGAAAATCAATTTTCCATGTAAAATAGAAGTGATCACAGATTTTCGTTATTTTGGCTCTAGCACTTATAGTTTCCAAGAAATACGCATTTAAAGTTTTTCATATAAAAATCCTAAGAAAATAAATTTTCCATGGAAAATAGAAGTGATCACAGATTTTCGTTATTTTGGCTCTAGCACTTATAGTTTCCAAGAAAAACGCATTTAAAGTTTTTCATATAAAAATCCTAAGAAAATCAATTTTCCATGTAAAATAGAAGTGATCACAGATTTTCGTTATTTTGGCTCTAGCACTTATAGTTTCCAAGAAAAACGCATTTAAAGTTTTTCATATAAAAATCCTAAGAAAATCAATTTTCCATGTAAAATAGAAGTTATCACAGATTTTCGTTATTTTGGCTCTAGCACTTATAGTTTCCAAGAAAAACGCATTTAAAGTTTTTCATATAAAAATCCTAAGAAAATCAATTTTCCATGTAAAATAGAAGTGATCACAGATTTTCGTTATTTTGGTTCTAGCACTTATAGTTTCCAAGAAAAACGCATTTAAAGTTTTTCATATAAAAATCCTAAGAAAATCAATTTTCCATGTAAAATAGAAGTGATCACAGATTTTCGTTATTTTGGCTCTAGCACTTATAGTTTCCAAGAAAAACGCATTTAAAGTTTTTCATATAAAAATCCTAAGAAAATAAATTTTCCATGGAAAATAGAAGTGATCACAGATTTTCGTTATTTTGGCTCTAGCACTTTTAGTTTCCAAGAAAAACGCATTTAAAGTTTTTCATATAAAAATCCTAAGAAAATCAATTTTCCATGTAAAATAGAAGTGATCACAGATTTTCGTTATTTTGGCCCTAGCACTTTTAGTTTCCAAGAAAAACGCATTTAAAGTTTTTCATATAAAAATCCTAAGAAAATCAATTTTCCATGTAAAATAGAAGTGACCACAGATTTTCGTTATTTTGGCCCTAGCACTTATAGTTTCCAAGAAAAACGCATTTAAAGTTTTTCATATAAAAATCCTAAGAAAATCAATTTTCCATAGAAAATAGAAGTGATCACAGATTTTCGTTATTTTGGCTCTAGCACCTGTAGTTTCCAAGAAAAACGCATTTAAAGTTTTTCATATAAAAATCCTAAGAAAATCAATTTTCCATGTAAAATAGAAGTGACCACAAATTTTCCTTATTTTGGCCCTAGCTCTTTTAGTTTCCAAGAAAAACGCATTTAAAGTTTTTCATATAAAAATCCTAAGAAAATCAATTTTTTATGGAAAATAGAAGTGATCACAGATTTTCGTTATTTTGGCTCTAGCACTTATAGTTTCCAAGAAAAACGCATTTAAAGTTTTTCATATAAAAATCCTAAGAAAATAAATTTTCCATGGAAAATAGATGTGATCACAGATTTTCGTTATTTTGTCTCTAGCTCTTCTAGTTTTCTAGAAACATTCATTTAAAATTTTTCATATAAAAATTCTTAGAAAATCCAATTTGTAGCAGTGATCACTGATTTTCGTTATTTTGTCTCTAGCTCTTCTAGTTTTCCAGAAAAACACATTTAAAGTTTTCATATGAAAATTCTTAGAAAGCCCAATTTTTAGCAGTGAACACAGATTTTCGTTATTTTGGCTCTAGCTCTTCTAGTTTTCCAGAAAAACGCAGATTTTCGTTATTTTGTCTCTAGCTCTTCTAGTTTTCCAGAAAATGGCATTTATAGCAGGGCTGTGGAGTCGTCAAGAAATAGTTATAACTCCGACTCCGACTCCTTTTGCTGTAATTTTTTAAGTACGACTCCAACTCCGACTCCAACTCCGACTCCAACTCCGACTCCGACTCCTACTCTAACCTATCATTATTTATGAGACTAGTTCTTATTTGACTTTAAACTCTTTTAATTTGTTTTTTAATTCAGTACCTTTTAAATGGTTAAATATAGCAAGAAAATTATTATGTAAAACTTTCAAATCGATATTTTAATTCTAACGTGCCGCATTGAGCTTTAACATAAGAGGAGGAAAGCTCGAAAAACATATAGACCAACTGAGCTCTACTTTTTTGATTCTACAGTGTTATGTCATTCTTGACTAATAACTCAACAGTTGAACATTTTAAGCCAACTGTAATATAGAAAAATAATGGATTTAATTTTGGAACCACCGAGTTTTGTTACCAACTTTCGAAAGATATGAGTTTTGATTCAAACCGTATGGGATCATTAAACTTTAGTATATTTTAAAAGTTATATTTATTTATTAAATATATGCAAACAGTGCTAAAAAATGTAACAATAGTTGTGTAGGGAAGAGATAAACTACACCAATTCACATCTGTTGGAATTTATAGATGTGTGAATTTCCATAAGTTCTATCTAATGCAGCTTTCGAGATAGAAAAGTTGAAAACAATGCCAAGTCCAATTTGCTAAGACGTTAAGGGCACCAAGTGTACTAAGTATTGTTTACCACAGAATTTGTAGAGACAAAGAACATCATAAGTTCTTTTTTGTAAATTGTGAAGTGAGGTCTTTTGTTTTTAATATACATAAATTCAAACACTGCCGTTTTGGTCTTGTTTTATTTATTAAGTCAAATATTTAGACCAACTTTTTTAATCATTCTCAGGAAAATTAAATATATTTTTATTAAAACATGCAGATGCGCCTTCAGTTGTTACTTCTACAATTTTTATAACACATTTTGAAGAGAAACGTACCGTAAAAAGTTCTATTATTTCTGGGATCATTAAAATATTCGGATCATTAAAATATTCGGACAAAGGCAAATTTTTAATACAGAAATAGCATCATTTTCGATTTTCAACGTGTTTCAAAATGTGGCTTGCAGAGTTAAAAAAATATGAATTTTTAAACAACTAAATTGAAATCGTTTTCTTCAGTACACCATTGCTTTTTTCCGTTCCAAGTTCAATATTATTATTGTCAAAGACCGAAATTTGAAATTGCAAGTCTTTATTATCTCTCCAATTTTTCCTAAATTGAGTAGATAAAAGAATTCTCAAATCATTTTTCGGGTTTACCCCCAGATTGATGGGAATTAAATTTAGAACAATGTCATGTATTTTTCCAAACTCCTTTTCCTTTTTTTCTATTATAATTCACCTTGAAGGTTAGAACTTAAAATTTAGTTTACTTAATGCTTTCACCACAGGAGCTACAGCAGATTTCAAGTCATATATCGGAACATGGCTACAAAATTATTTGTTAATATACGATAAATAAAAAACAACAAATTTTTAACTTCCTTAATTCGGCTCTATTTCATTAGGGATATCTTGGCGAAATTCATACAGTTAACCAGCGAGTTTTGTTACAGAAATTTTAGGTCACATAAAAACATAGAAAAGGACATGCTTCGATACAATCTATATATTTCTCATAAATTGCTAAAAGAACTGTCAAAATAAGATGTTATCTCAATTTTTCTAACTCCCCTACTCATATGAAAAGTATACTGGTCATTATCTTCTGACTTCACAAATTCAAAAAGTAGACCCTCTTAATGCCAATTCCACCAATTTATTTAAATATCAATTTATGTTTAAAAATCGTTTTTTTTTTATGTGCAATAAAAATAAAATTATATGAAAAATGATATTTAAATATGAATTGATATTTTAAAAGAACAAGATGACCCGTGCGAATATTTCGCACCGTAATTTTTATCAATGAAAATATTAATTTTTCAATTTCTAATTATTTTTCGTCATTAGTGTTAGAATTAAGCTTTAAAATGAGATATCATTCATTAAATTTGATGCGGTGGTATGGGAGATATTTGCAACCGACAAAAAAAAGTGCTTTAGAAATAATATATATGATTGCTGAAATTGGTCATTAAAATTTTTTTATTTTGAAAAATATTAGAAAAAATTTTAATGCCAAAAAGTCGGAGTCGGAGTCATTAGTGTTTGTGGGTACTTCGACTTCGACTCCGACTCCGACTCCGGTACAAAAACCTCAACTCCGACTCTTCAATTCCGACTCCGACTCCGACTCCACAGCCCTGATTTATTGTTTTTCATACCACAACTAAAAATGGATTTTTTTCATGTTTTTATGTTAAACTTTAAATGCGTTTTTGTCGATAACTTTAAGAGTTAGAGCTTAAACAACGAAAATCTGTTATCGCTACCAAAAATTGATTTTTTTCATGTTTTATATGAAAAACTTTTAATGCGGTATTCTCGATAACCATAAGAGTTAGAACTTAAATAACGAAAATTTGTTATCACTACCAAAAAACTATTAGAAAATTGTCTAATTCTCATATTAAATTTTCCAAAATTATGGCCCTTTAATTGAGATGATTAAAAAATAAGATTTTTTCTATTTGTAGTTTTTGTTCTAGTTTTGGGTGTTTGTCTTGAATCAAATTTTTATAGTTATAATTTTGATAATTATTAAAGTTTTCTACCAGTCAAATTAGGCGATGACACATAGATGTCACCACTGTTGACACACTACTAGTCAGCATTTGTCTTAACTTCTGTTAATTTGTTGCTCTAATCTTATTCATCAATTCAGTTCGCGGTTTTATTTAGTGCAATCAAAATGTCGTGTCCGTGTTTTATTTAAAATTTATATTTTAATCGCAGTTTTAATCAGGTTTTTGTCACTTAATATAAATAAAATTAATACAAGCATAAAATTTAAAATGTTAGAATGAAAAGTGTTACGTTTATTTTGCAAAAAGTATAAAAATGCATTTGAAATAAGTGTTAAAAGTAAAGTTACCCTAAAATTCTTTTCAATTATATCAAATTAAAGAAGAATAAAAAAGTGTGAGCCATTTTCGTTTTTAACTTTTGTTGTTGTTTTGCCAAAAAGAAAAATTGAGAATAGAATACAAAAGTGAGAGTAAATACGATAAAGTGTATGTGTGTGTGTTTGATTGCTGCATTGAAAGTTCATTGTGTTGTTGTTGTATACGAGTGTCCGTGTAGCAGTGATTAAGGTAACAAACAATATGTTTTAATGTTTACTAGGATCGCCCGGTGGCCGAAATTCGACCACTTCACATTTACTTTTAAGAGAACGGCTAAATTCACTATTCACCTAACTGTGTACGTGTGTCTATAGGAGAAATTAAAATGCTTTTTAAACACTTTTATTCCAAAAATTTAGAAAAAAATATATTGTGCATATCCCCGTAATTTATTTATAAGATTTTCATTCATTCAATGTTATCAAAGTAAAAAATAGAAACACAGATCTTCGTTAAAAGTCATTAAAAAGTTTCCGACTTTTATTTTTCTAAACGACGTTTTTGCTGACTTCATTTTTTTAAATGTCTAAGGTAACCCTGTCCTAATACGTTTATACATGTGTGTTTGCAAGTGCAAAATGAAAACAAAAATATTTTGGGAGAACAACATCCCAGCGGGAAAAAGAAGGAGCACGGAGGCCTTCCAGAAGGCCTCTGTACCCCTTCTTTTGGATAAACAAGGCCTTCTCGCTCCATTCCATACTCATATCTTTTTTACACGCGTTGTCATTGCGGAGAAGGCCTTCCGCTTTCCATTCTTCCCCAGAGCTTCTTAAAGGCCTTCAAATAAATGGCTCTTAGAAGGCTTTCCAGAGAATGACTTTCAAAAGGCCTTAGCAAAAAGGTTATCTTGAAGGGCTTTTAAGAAAGGTATGTTAAAAGGCCTTTCAATTAATGGCTCTTAAAAGGCCTTTCAGACCATCCTTCTACAAATGCATTAAAGGTCATATTGAAGGGCTATCAGTCTAAAACATTAAGGAATATTTCCTTACAAATGAAATTAGAAGACTGAATAGGCTTCATGTAACGTATGTTTATATATTTTATTAATCTTATTGTGGTTTAATAACACATGTGATACCTCTTTTTTTATTGAAATAATCAAATTTGCTAAACATTGTAAATAAAAGTATACCTATAATAAAAAAAAAACTTTTAAGCACAAGTACCTATCTTCCTTAATGGACAAAACTCAACTAAAATGATTTACATTATTGTTTTTATTTTGTATTTTAATATGCACCTACTTTGTTACTTTGTTTTTATAACGGGATCTGAAAAAAAGCAAAACAAAAAATTTTACTCTTTCTCTGTTCCACTTCAACTAAAATGATTTACAGCACATTTTACTTTGTTTTTGTAAAGGGATCTGAATTCTTTTGCTTTTGCTTGTGCAAAAAAAACAAAACAAAAAATGTTACTCCTTCTTTTCTCGCTTCTCATACCAAAGAGCCGAGGCCTTCTATGAGGCATTCTTTAGCTGTTACGTAAGAATATGAATTAAATCAAAAAAATTTTTAAGCAGGCCTTTAAAAAGGCCTGAAGTAAGAAGGTCTTCTGAGTTTTCCCGCTGGGATAGAGCACACCGTCTTTTATACATGTGTGCACATGTGTGTTTGCCAGTATAACCCTGCAAATAATAGGACCAGTCCAAACACGCGTGTAAAGAGTAGTCCACAAGGGACCAGGACTAGTCCACAAGTAACCCAAACGTATGGAAAAAACCTGGTCTATTTAACATTACGATGTCCTAGGAGAGGACCATATAACCCACCTTTGGACCACTAAGGAGTAGTTTTAAAACTACTCCATGGTATATAACCCACCTTTGGACCAGTAAGGAGTAGTTTTAAAACTACTCCATGGTATACTCAAGAGGATTAGTTTTGAAGTCGTTTAAACACGAAAGCATGTCGTTAAAAAACGAAGACATGTCGTCTCACTACAAACACTTTTTAACAATGGCATGGTCCATGCTTGCATTACATCGGACTAGTCCATGGAGTAGTCCATTTTATCAAAATGGGTCAGGTGGTCCAATTTTATTTGCAGGGAATGCAAGAAAAAAACACATTTTGGGAGAATAACAAAACACACAACTACTTTTTATACATGTATGTGCGTGTGTTTGCAAACAAATTTAAAACGCTTTTAAAACCATTTAATCCTCAAAATTTAGAAAAAAAAATTTATATTGTGCATTTCTACACAAAAATACCTTTAAAACGATATATGTTTCATTAAAATCGGTGGACGTTAAGATACTTAAAAATCAACGATAAAAAAATTGCTTCCGTATTTATATATAAGAAATAAGATTTAAGAGAACGGCTAAATTCACTATTCACCTATCTGTGTACGTGTGTCTATAGGAGAAATTAAAATGCTTTTTAAACACTTTTATTCCAAAAATTTAGAAAAAAATATATTGTGCATATCCCCGTAATTTATTTATAAGATTTTCATTCATTCAATGTTATCAAAGTAAAAAATAGAAACACAGATCTTCGTTAAAAGTCATTAAAAAAGTTTCCTACTTTTATTTTTCTAAACGACGTTTTTGCTGACTTCATTTTTTTAAATGTCTAAGGTAACCCTGTCCTAATACGTTTATACATGTGTGTTTGCAAGTGCAAAATGAAAACAAAAATATTTTGGGAGAACAACATAGAGCACACCGTCTTTTATACATGTGTGCACATGTGTGTTTGCCAGTATAATGCAAGAAAAAAACACATTTTGGGAGAATAACAAAACACACAACTACTTTTTATACATGTATGTGCGTGTGTTTGCAAACAAATTTAAAACGCTTTTAAAACCATTTAATCCTCAAAATTTAGAAAAAAAATTTATATTGTGCATTTCTACACAAAAATACCTTTAAAACGATATATGTTTCATTAAAATCGGTGGACGTTAAGATACTTAAAAATCAACGATAAAAAAATTGCTTCCGTATTTATATATAAGAAATAAGATTTAAGAGAACGGCTAAATTCACTATTCACCTATCTGTGTACGTGTGTCTCATTGTTGCAAAATTTAAATTTTGAAATGGTACTGAACTTCAACTAAAAGAGTATTTTTCTCACCAAATGGTACTTTTTGTTGAAAAAAACCAATAATTTATAAAAATAAAAGGAACAAAAAATATTTTATTGGAATTCATTTATCTAAGTATTTAATAGCAAACAATATTTATATTTGAGGTACACATGTAAATAATATTTCTCTTATACATAAGTAAGCGTCAAGCGGCCCATCCATTTACAATAATATTTTAATTCAATTGATGCTCAGAAATGTGGTATTGATAAAATACAAAAAGCAATATGTGAAATGTCAGCAAACATTAGTTTCGTTCTTAATATTGGCTATATTTTCCAAAGAATTTTAAATATATTCAGTTCTGAAAGATCCCCTTGAACACGGAATGGAGAATTAATATTATTATAGTTTTCTTTATCGTTAGTAAATAACATTAATAACATCAGTATTATGATATGGGGTTTTCCGAAAACAATATTTTCTGGAGTGAAGCTGATTATCACTTTTAAGGTTTTATGTTCAAAACAAAAATTAGTTCTTAATGCTTCGCAAATTGTTTCTATAAATATGGTTTTCATTTAACATAGTATCCAATGCAATTTTTATAAATTTTCTTGCCACTTGTAAGAACAAATATCCCATTCTGGAAAGAAAAATATGAATCCTGGCGTCCACGCTTTGTATTTCAATATTAACGTTGTTTATTATTTTTAAAATACAACAATATAAATTTTGCAACAAACACATGAAAACCTATGCCTGCTTTCGAAATGATCACATCACAGTTAAAAAGTTAAGAGTTAAAAATCTCAAAGGATAAAAAGTACTAAAAACAACGCGGGGGTACTGCGGTATTTTTAATATGAAAAAGTACTGAAAAAAGTACCAAAGTACTGAATTTTTCAACACTGGTGTGTCTATAGGAGAAATTAAATGCCTTTTTAAACACTTTTATTCCAAAAATTTAGAAAAAAATATATTGTGCATATCCCCGTAATTTATTTATAAGATTTTCATTCATTCAATGTTATCAAAGTAAAAAATAGAAACACAGATCTTCGTTAAAAGTCATTAAAAAAGTTTCCGACTTTTATTTTTCTAAACGACGTTTTTGCTGACTTCATTTTTTTAAATGTCTAAGGTAACCCTGTCCTAATACGTTTATACATGTGTGTTTGCAAGTGCAAAATGAAAACAAAAATATTTTGGGAGAACAACATCCCAGTTGGCCATGTCTTGAAGACATCCTTGACGACGCGTGTACGACCATATAAAATCCTTGACGACGCGTAGGCGTAGGCGACCGTCCAAGCAAATCGTCAACGACTCTTTCACACAAATGTCCGCAAAATCGTTCACGACTAATGAGCGACATTATCGCTCATATGTCGTTGACGATCATATGGGCGACGCTGTCGTGGACGATATATGAGCGACAATATCGCTTATTATGTCGTCGTCGACCATATGGGCGACAATATCGCTTATTATGTCGTCGACGACCATATGGGCGACAATATAGCTCATTAGTCGTGAACGATTTGGCGAACATTTGTTTGAAAAAGTCGTCGACGATTTGCCTGGACGGTCGTCTACGCGTCCTCAAGGATTTTATATGGTCGTACACGCGTCGTCAAGGATTTCTTCAAGACATGGCCAAATGGGCATGAATATTACGTGTCGATTTTTTCTAAAAAGTAAAAAAATAAAAATTTTGAGTTAATACCCTCTTGTTGACATTTTAGTTATACTTACCAAATTAATTAACAAAATAAACAAAACAGCAAATCACAATTGTTAAAAAATAACAGAGCAAAACTAAACCTTTACCACGCACTTTAAAAATTCAACTAAATAATTTTACATGTTTTTTTGTTTGTGATTTCTTTCTTTTGTCGTTATTGCCCCGTTATTTTTAAGAAAAAGTTGAAGCAAATTTTAGGTATTGTCTTTCATCTTTTATTTTTCGCTTATGTTGTCCTCAAACAAATCTTATTGAAGTCAAGATGACCGACAGTTGCATGCATTTTGTCGTCAATGTGGTTTTAAACACGACAAAATGCATGAAGTAGTCGCTTATGTTGTCCTCAATCAAGTCTTATTGAAGACAAGATGACCGACAATTGCATGCATTTTGTCGTCAATGTGGTTTTAAACACGACAACATGCATGCAGTGGTCGCTTATGTTGTCCTCAATCAAGTCTTATTGAAGACAAGATGACCGACAATTGCATGCATTTTGTCGTCAATGTGGTTTTAAACACGACAATATGCATGCAGTGGTCGCTTATGTTGTCCTCAATAAAGTCTTATTGAAGACAAGATGACCGACAATTGCATGCATTTTGTCGTCAATGTGGTTTGAAACACGACAACATGCATGCAATGGTCGCTTATGTTGTCCTCATTAAAGTATTATTTAAGGCAAATACGATTTTAAACACGACAAAATACACGTTTTGTTACTTAAGTTGTCGTCATCAATGTTATATAAGCGAAAAAATTCTAAATTGTCCTGAGGACATCGTAGACGACATTTGCGTCTAGGACCATTTTGCCAACTGGGATAGAGCACACCGTCTTTTATACATGTGTGCACATCAGTGATGCCAACTTAGTGCTTTTGGCACTATTTATGGTGCTTTTTGATGCCTCAAAACGCCAAAATTTTATCCATAGTGCCAAACTAAGAAAAAGCACTAACTTGGTGCTTTTTCAATTTTTCGGTAGTGCCTTTAGTGCTTTTTACAATTTTTATTTTTTTGTCTACCATTTTTTAAAACTTCGATTATATACATAGATGATGATTTAGATGAGCTTTGCTATTTGGGGTACAATTTTAAGAAGGTTTGTAAAGATTTAAAGATTTCAAATGATAAAAGAAAGTTACATTCGTTTAACCAAAACTTTATTTACGAGGTTACAGCTAGGCTTCCTAGCAATTTGGAAATTTTACGAAACGTTGCACTTTTTAGCGTTGACAACATATTTAGTAATCGTAATAAAACCGATGTATATTGGTAAACATTTTTTTAAAGATGTAGACACTGTTTCAAAAATAGAATATGGCTTGGAAAACATAAGGAATTGTTAAAAAACACGCAGTCGGAAACCTTACAAAAAAAAAAAAAACGCAGACTTTAAAAACAAAGTGTTAAATAAATTAACAACATGTGACAGAAAAGAATTTTATAACGAGCGTTGTGTGACCTGCCATTTTTCATGCACTTTAGTTTTCCACGTGTTGTGCACTTCTTCCTCTAGTGCTATTAAAAAAAGGTTTGGCACGATTTGAATTTAGATTTATTAAAACGATAAAATTAAGTTTTATGAACAATGATCGGTCATTGGAAATTTTCGTTAATTGCAACAGGCCAGATTTTTTCGAGTTACGAAAATCAAGCCACTGTATTACTTTAAAACTGTTTTATGGCCAATTTAAATTCAGCTGATAAGGATCCAAATGATTTGGATGATATAATTTTTATTGAATATAATAATAATAATAATACATTTAAAACTGTTTAATACAAATGTACATATATTTATTTTTTAATCTTAACTGAAAATGGTCCCCATCAATGACGTCGCCGTTTGTAAGATTTTGGAGGTATATAATACTCGGCACAGCCAAATGCAACTTGTTTTGTGTTTATGTAATTAAATTGTAAAAATGGCTTAGTGCTTTTTTACGCTTTTTTTTGCTCGAAATAGTGCTTTTTAGTGCTTTTTCAAATTTTAAAGTGCTTTTTGCTCTCAAAAAGTTGGCATCACTGGTGCACATGTGTGTTTGCCAGTATAATGCAAGAAAAAAACACATTTTGGGAGAATAACAAAACACACAACTACTTTTTATATATGTATGTGCGTGTGTTTGCAAACAAATTTAAAACGCTTTTAAAACCATTTAATCCTCAAAATTTAGAAAAAAAAATTTATATTGTGCATTTCTACACAAAAATACCTTTAAAACGATATATGTTTCATTAAAATCGGTGGACGTTAAGATACTTAAAAATCAACGATAAAAAAATTGCTTCCGTATTTATATATAAGATTACTTTGATTTGTATCAACAAAAGTTGTATATACTAAGCAACTTTTCCAACTACACATGCATTTATTAGTAAATATGTTGCGGATACAAATTAGTTTGTACATATAATATTTATGTAATTGCACATTTTCACATTTGTTTGTTGGGATTTGCCTAGAATTTTATTATTTAATAAGATATTTTTAGATAAAAAATTAAAAAATAATCATTGCTCATTATTTATACATAATTACTAAAATTGAATCTATATTTTATCCCAATTTTGAGTAAAAAATTTATTTCGGTAATAGAATTTTTAAACGATGTGAACCTGATTAAGCCACAGAGCATCCTGTCATTAATCTGGGGCTGCCGGCAACGCCTCCGGGCATGCATTACTGAGGTGAATTTAGAAATTTAATTTTAATCGCTACTTTCTAAGATTTAAGGCCCAACTATAATGTGCTTAAGTTGGCTTAATCAAATGTGCGAATACATGCAAATGATATGAGTCAAACCATATTGAACTTAAGGAAACTTTTTGCTAAGTTTAATGAAATTGTCATTTGCTTAAGCAAGGTGCGAATCTAATCGCACATTCCGTACGGAATCAAATGTTTTTTTATTTGGTTTTTGTTTTGTTAAGTACATTTGAGAGAGTTTTTGATAATTTTTGACAGTAGGTTAAGCAAGGCTATGCATATTATGGTTGAGTCTTTAGGTTGGTCGATACAGGCCCTTTGATGCTTTCTTGTTACTAACTTTTTTGCATTTATTCGGGAAAGAGATCCATATGGTCTGGTAACATTTGGATTTCTCCTAAAAACGAATTTCGGAAATGATTTTATGTAACATAGCATTTACCTGGCCTTTACACGTGCAAGTACTTTCTTGCAAGTAGAGTATACATATTATCAACGAAAAATCGAAGAAACAGCCGTTTGGCTGAAAGTACCAAAATTGCGACTTTTAAGAAATTTACTTTCACGTTTGATGGCTAGGGTACACATGAAAGTAATTTCTTGAAAGTCGCCATACACTTACACTTTTTCGGTTTTTAATGCTGTGGTGTAGGCTATCATATAATCGGGCTTGACCGACTTTACTTTCTTACTTTTTTTTAAATGTTAATTATCTTATTTTATTAAAAGATTATTTAAAGAAAATACTAATTATTTCAACTTTCTATCTCTTTTTAGGTAAGCATAAATAAAATTATTTATAATAATTTTCGAAATATTTTTAATCGTAAGTAAATTTTTTCAAATTTAATTGGAATTTAAAAAAAGCAGTACAGTTTTTGTTTTTAAAAAAGCTGATGTGACTTTAATGCAAATATGTACCTACAAAAATATTAAGCGTATGTATTTGTTTCTTTTAAGTGAAAGCTAATACAATTACTAAGAAAACCATGGATCGTTTTTGCAGATTAGTAGGAACGTGACAGAAGCCTTTATGACACTACATTTTTTATTCTTTAAAACCATGTGAGATAAGGTCATGATGGCTTTATTGCTCAATTGAATGGGAGATGAAGCCATAATGGCCTTATTGCCTTATCATTGAGAGGTAAGGTCATATTTAAAATTTTGCGAAATGAGAGATAAGCCATATCCATATATCTCAAATGAGAGATAAAGGCATATTTTTCAGAATATTGTTATGCATGGTGTAAACATTATGTAAAAGGGAAAATCCTTAGTTATCATTGAAAAACATTGTTTTATTCTTGTGACGCACGTAGGGAAAACTTTATTCAGCGAAGCCACCCGCCGCGTCCTACTGGAGAAAAATATCCCAGAAAAACTGTAGTATGCGAAGCCAGATTTCAATATTTAACTGAAGTGTCTCCGGAACTGAAATGAGATTTAAAGCCATTTTCTAGTTATGCTAATGTGAGCTAAGGCCATGATGGCTTTATCTCCCTATTGAATGAGAGATAAAGCCATCATGGCCTTATCACACATGGTATTAAAGCACCCCCCCGATTCGTTACAGTTTAAGCCGATATTAAATGATTTTCAGGAACAGTTTTTTTTTTTCTTTTTTTAGGAATAGGCAAAACACCCGGTGAGATGGAAAAATTGGGTTAATAGCCAGGTATTTACCCAAAAATTGGGTATAAACTTTTGGGTAGAACACATTGCACTTTTCGAAACAGATTTTCGGTATATTCATCAGACATTGGTTCGCAAGAGTTTTGTGGTAAGACAGAATTCGATGAAAGATCACTAGATTGAGTAGAAATTTAAAGTTGTTGTTTTTAAATTTCGGTTTATTGTAAAGGGTGTTTCTTTAAGCTCGATAGAACTTAAAGTTGTAAAAAATTTTTTATTTGGAAGATAAAGACGTACAATTTGGTCCACTTTTTCGAGTAGTGAAGGCCGTATTTCGCAAATAGCATGAACAATGTCGGCTTAAAAGTGTCAATCGTTGCTGGGTTATCGGCAAAAGCCAGTGACTTCACGTAGCCCCATAGAAACTAATTGAGAGCTGTCAAATCACACGACCTTTGAGGCCAATTTATAGATTCATTTCCCGATATCAAGTTATCTCAAAATTTTTATTTCAATAAGTCGGTAGTTGGAGCCGCCATATGTCACGTAGCGGCATCCTATTGAAACGACATCTCGTCCGAAGCAATGCCATCCATAGTTTCCAACAATAAATCATTGATCATAGTGCGGCAACGATCTGAAATTAACCTTATTGCTTGTTTCGAATTTTTGAAGAAATAATGTGCATTTTCTAGATGTAATGAAGTCTGTAGGGTCTGTTGTGAATTGGTCTCACTGCATATCAGGCGCGGATCCAGCTTGATCCTTAGGGGGGGGGGGGGAATTTTGTATGATACAAAAAAGTAAAATATGTTTTTTTTAAAGTTTATTAAAAACAATATGGTAATATGGTAGGGTAAGTCCTTTTTGCGAATATCGTATTCTTCATCGCATAGCCGTATAGACCGTGAAAAAATATAAAGAAAGGATGTATTACTTTTTCGCGATCGTGAAGAAAGTTTCCGCACCAAACGCGATAAAGTTTTGAATTTAAATTTGTCTCCTTACTATACAAAATTAACATTTAATTACAAAATTATAAGTATTTTCTAATAATTTCATGAATATAACAAGAGCTTACCATTTGTACGGAAAAAGGGCGCAATAAACTAAATTTTAATGGCAAATGATAGATGTTGTGATAGATGAGTTGTTTGGCGGATATATGAAACAGTGATAATTTTCAGCAGCGTAGTAATATATGCGCGGAACGAGCTATTAAAGTTGCACAAGATATTTTGCCATTATGTAAATTAACTCGCACTTTAAACTTAAGATTTATTTCATTTAACCCAAAAAATAGCTTTATTTTTTTGCTACACAGTTGCTTCTTTTATGTATTTATGCCTGTATTCATAAAAATATTTTAAATTTAATAAAGACTTGAAAACCAAATTTTCTATGAAAATTTTCCTTAATAAACGTTTATTAAATTTTATAATCATTTATGAATATGGGGGCTAAAATATATAGCATATATAAACAATAAATGTACCATATATTTAAAAAATTTTTTTTTGAGGAGCTTTAGAAATTGCAATTGGTGCGGGAACTTTTTTGGCCAAAATGGTCTAAAAAAATTTTTTTTACTATCAATACTAAATTGCCCATCGCGTGGTGGGATGAAGAAATTTTGTCCAAAAAAAGTCATTACCCTAATTAAAAAAAAACTCAACAAAAAGGTTAAATAAAATATAAGATCAGTTCAATATACATTAATCTTTTTAAATAAGCAATTTATGATTTCCTTGTAAAGCAAATTTAGACAGTACAGTCTATCTTCTGTCGTTGTTGATCCGAGCCATGTTTTTATTCGACGAGGGGTAGGAAATGACCTCCCGCTCGTAGCTTTACTGACGAGCATTGAAACGAAAATTTTAAATAGTTTTCTTAGATTTGGGTAGATATCTTCATCACAGTTTATTAAAACATCTACAACGTTATCTGATAGATCGGGCTCAAGTTTGGATCCTAGTAGGTGTTTATGTCTTTTATCAAATATAATCAGCAGGAAACCAGAAATATGCAATTGAATGTTTTTCCTTTTGCGGCTGATGAAGGTAGAAACAATATATTTATCCGCTTTAGAGCTTTTTATGAATTTTGGCATCGATTTGTTATTGCATATTTTACCGTTTGCAGCATTTTTTGTCATATTTTAGTTAAAAGAGCCTTTTTGCAGCATTTTTTAGGTTTATAGCGCATAATTTGCCTTTTTAATGCATATTTTGATACATATTAAATTTTTTAGATGCCTACAATAGCTTTTGCAGCGAATAAAAATGTCGACATCTACATTTAATTTTTACTCTAAAATTGCAAGACAAAGCAGGTTGTCATTAAGAATAAATCTATGCGATTTGTATCTAGACCAATCTTTTAGTATTCCGATCAACTCAGAATCACTTTTTAAAGTGATCTAACAATGTCCATCCATCCGCCTGGCTGGTTGTCTGTCCATGTTAGCCTTGTACGCAGAGTAAAAGTTCCAATTTTGTAGATAATTTGATCAAATATGGACAAAGTCTATGCAAATGGTGAGAATCACATCCAAATTAAACTCTTTGTGTCCACAAGCTATCTAATTACGATGGTATTTAAATTAAATTCGAGCCAAAAATATTTTACTTCAAATCAAACTATTTTCGAATCGGTTCACATTTGCTCAAAGCTCCCATCCTTAACTAGCCTTAAATTCCTTTTAAATTTTAACATTTGTTGATTTACCTAAAACCGTACCTAAAACCGTACCTAAAATCCCTTTAAGACAAAAACCCCTATGGATGTTCCATGGGCAGCCATCAAAAGACAGCTCACTTGGGTCCTTCAGTGGTCCCTATGGATGTTAATATCTAGGTAATATTCGGCGCAAACATCTCTTATATGAATTTTATATTCTTTAGGTTTTTTTTTTTGATTTTGTTATTAAATTGTTGAATTTTGTGTCTTCAAATGAGCAATTTTTAATTTTTAGGGCATATTTTAAACATTTTTCAGGGGATATTTTCCAGTTTTTATTGCATTTTTAATGCGCATAAAACGTGTTTTTTAGAACATATTTCTGGTTTCCCTGAAAATCAGCTTATCAGCTAGTTGTGGTTTTAACAGTTTTGTATCTGTATATGACTTGATTACACTTTGATGTAGAAGTTTAGGTATGTTCAATACATTTGGGATATCTATTGGGAAAGTATTTATGAGATCTTCTAAAGTAAATTCAATAAGAGGAATGTAACCTACAACTCGGTAGTAATCTTCAACATTTTGGATGTGATTATTTCGTTCAAATCTTGTCTTTTCGATAGGAACCTGGCTTTGAACGCAAATAACTTCAACTTTTTTAAAAATCGCTTTAAATTGTTCTTCGGCTTTATTTCATTTCTCTTCAAGGCACATTATTAAAGTTTTGATTAGGCTTGATCCTTTTTACAATAAGTATCACACTTAATATGTATATTCCGCAAATAAATTTAAGAGTACTAAGTGAGTTTCTTAATATAAAGGTAGTGATACTGCCTTTCCACTCAGATATTTTTTCCAAAGCTTGTACTATATGATCTACACTTGTTGCAAAGACGCATAATGAAGAGAGTTTGGCTCCCAAATACTTTGCTAAATTCGTTTTTCGCTTGGGATGATTATATTTAAAAAACTTTGTCGTTTCTTTAACAAATGATACAACTTTTTGTATTAATGGCTTTTATAAATTAAGTTGTTCGATTTATGGGAATAGCAAGGCGTTTGTTTCGCATTTGTCGCTTTTCCAGAAATTTTGAACAGCTCCATTTTCTGCTGACATCAGAGGACACTCATCTGTTCCATCTCCTACACAATTTTTTAGGTCAAGACCAAAATTTGTCAAAGCTTTTAGAACTATTGATGATAGTGCCTTCGCATCAATTGACACATCAACGACATCAATATCTTCAAATGCGTTTACAACAAAGCCAATAAATTCTTCCCTAAAAACTTGTTGTTGTATGTTGAAATATCTTAAAGATAAGAAAATCTGGCTTTTCCCCGACAAATCCGTGCTTTCGTCAAAATTATCGAACAGAATTTTGATTCATATAACACATAAATATAAACATAAGTATTGCAAATACTAAGGCTTTTTAATAATTCAACCGCTCGCATTATCAAGTCAAACGTTTAGTCTTTGGATACAGCTGGTACCTGCTGGGATTGAATGTAGAATAATAAGTATTTGAATACGGTTAACTAGATGTTTTTTTTTGGAAATATCTAATAAATAACTATTAGGATTAAGATATGGATACTTATTGAAAATCGTTAGAGATTCAATAAAAAAAAAAAAATAAAAAAATACTTATTGAAAATTTCGTTAGAGATTTCATAAAAAAAATCTTGCTGGGATTTCCAAAAATTTTGTACATTAAAAAAATATTATTATTAGGAATTGTTGTATTATCGAAATTAACAAAACATATTTTTATAATTTACGGGGGGGAAATTTCCTTATTCCCCCCCCCCCCCCCCCCCCCTGAATCCGCGACTGCTGCATATGCAGCGATTTTGTTAATTAACAAACCCCTTAAGCCAAAAAAGAGCCTCATCGCTGAATAAAATTTTGTAACAAAACATCGATGAATGATTTATAAAGTAAATTTTGGTAGCGTTGTTAAAGCGTTAATCTTTTCATTATGATTTGCCTTAGTACACTGATCACAAAAGTCAAAAAGTGATCGTTCTATGCGTTTTATACTTATTTGCCTTTTTTTTAAGACGCATGCAAAAAAAAAATAATCCTAATTATGGCGTATTTTTTCTTTAAATTTGTAATACAGAGGAGGAATTCCCAATAAATAGAATATGGGAATTTTTACTTCTTATTTTATTTTATCAAACATGAAAATAATGTTAATAATACACAAAATGTGACATTGAAATGATGTCACTATGGTCATAGCAACGATGACGCTTAAAATATGACAAGATTTTATGATGACGTTTTAATTGATGTTTGGAATAGCATTGATGTCACAACTCTGATGTTAGGGCATCATCAATAAGAAGATGCATTTTTCTTTGAGTGCAGCGTCTTAGGCCATCAGCTGATAATAAATATCCTGTTTTAATCAAGTTTTATGTTAGAAACGCCTGGTCTTAGTTAAATAATGATATGGGATTCAATAAAAAAAATATTGAAAAGAGCTGCTTATGTCATTTTGTTTAGCCACTGTCCCACCCAATAAAACACAGTCTCTAATACTCTGTTTTCTTTTTTTTTTTTTTTCTTTACATATAGTTTTTATTTTGTTTGTTGTTGTTTTTTTTTAATTTTCTTTCTTTATTTTTTGGTTAATTTCGAATTTTTCTTAATTTTATTTTCATTTTTGTTTTAATGGATGTATAATGTGTATGTGTGTTTGTTTGTTTTGTTTTTATGTTTAAGTATATTTTACATTTGTTGTTTGTTGTAAGCAAAAGTAGTAGTTTTGTTTTCATATTTCATGTTACTTTTTCCACAGTTTTTTGTTGTTTAAACAGGAGGAATGATTTTTTTTTTTTATTTAAATTTTTAGTTTTTTTTTTTTTATTAATTATTATATTTATTTTAGATGAATTTTATTTATGAAATGATTTTGTTTTACTTTTTAAAACATTTTCATGTTTTTTTTTTAGTTTAGCTTGTAAGTTTCAGTTTATTTTTAAAGTTTGTAATTTTACTCTTTTTTTTAGGTTTGGTTTTAAGAGAAACTACATTTTTGTTTTTAATTATTACCATATTCTTTTGTTGTTGTTGTTTTTAAGGTATTTTTTTCATAGTTTATGTTGTTGTTAACTTATGCTAACATTTTTTTTTTTTTTTTTTTTTTTTTGTTTTTAAGGATTTAAATGTTTTAATTTTTTGTGTTTTTTTTTAATATACGAAAATTAAATTAATTTTTTAATAATATGAGAAAATATAATGTTTGTTTTTTTTTTAATTCTGTAGCTAAAAATCACTTAATCTTTCAACGAATTTAAATGTGCAGGCATTTAATCATTCTTTTTATTTTTTTTTTTTTCTTAGAAAATTATGTTGTTGTTTTTTTAAGGAAGTGTTCAAATTCTTTGTTTAATTAGAAAATCGAAAAAAACAATTGCAAAGTACATAATTTGAAAAATTAAATATTTTAACTTATAAGCTAGTTTAGGTTTTGGGTATTCAATTCTAAGAAATTACTTTACAATTGCCCAACAAGGAATTTCAAAACTTTCATACTTAGCTCTTTAGATCTTTTTTCGAGCCAAGCTTGTTTCCAATACGGAAATAACGATTAAACGCCAATACACTATGAGCCCCTTAACTCGTTCAAAGATATAAGCGATTTTTTTGGTTTTCTTTTTTCAAAAGATAGAAAAAGAGAGAGAGAGAGAGAATAGGAGATTTTGTGTGAAATGGTTTTCCGAAATTTGTTTAGGTCTTGCTATTACATTTCCGTATTAGCAATATTCTTTTTTTATATAACCGGTAAATTTACCGTGAAAAAAGAGCACTAACAAGACATGCAAACTAATTTCAGAACTCTGGGTTATTTTATTTTTGCTATTTGGCTGCCAAAACAGACAAAAAGAGAAATAGAGAGGATTTATTTGAATTTAAAGTGAGTAAATGTTTTATAAATAAAAAAGTTTTAGAGGTTTTTTGTTGTTTTCTTTAAATTCTTTTTTTTTTTTTTTCCTAAAAGCATTTTTTTAAGAATTTTGTTGTTGTTTCTTTTTTTAAGAAAAAATATTTTAAGTTTAAAATGTTGTTAAGGATTTTTAAGAAGTCAAATGTTTTTTTTTTAACATTTGTTAAAAAATATTTTTTTTTTCTGATTTTTTTTAAGTTGTTGGATAAAGTTTTGAAGAAAATTATTAACAAATGCACTTTCCATTCTTAAGATTTCTTAAAAAAAAAAAACTTTCTTAGCAAACCTTTTTTATTTTATATTATTCTTTAAAATTTTTAGAGTTTTAGTTCATAGGTAAGAAATACATTTAAAGATCAATTCCGGTTAATTTTTAATAAAAAAAACGTCTCAATTAGTTAAATTTATTCTCAGTTCTATGCATTTATTAGCAATTTTCATGCATAAACTCTATCAAGTTTTTAAGATAAATCCGTGTTTCATAATTTTCAAATTACGTTGGTAGTACATTCTTGTTTAGATTAGTACTTTTCTTATTATTTGTATAATAAAAGGTACTTTTTACTTTCATTTTTGGTAATTCATCAAGTTTTGGCTTAAATTCTTAAAATGTTCACTTCTGCTCAGTTAAAATTTCTTTGATAATCAATATTATATATATTTCAATGATTTTGGTCAGTTTTGGTTGATTTTCGTTATTTGTATTAAAAATTTGTTGAAAAAACAAAGTTATTTTGAGGTTAAGAAATTTTAAATTTTAAAAATCTTATCGTAAAAATGTTCGTTATATCGCAATTAAAAAACAAAACTTTAGGTTTTATTAAAATTATTTGAGGTTTAGATAAAAATTTATAAAAATTTGAATTTCATAAACCTAACCTCAAAAATTTTCATAAATATTTCTTAATTTGTTTCATAAATCTTAAAATCAAAAAGAAAAACAAAACTAATTATAAATTTTTCAAAAAAACATTAACCTGATTATAAGTTTCCCAAATAACTTAAAATAATTTTCATAAAAGTAGTCAAATTAGTTTTGTGAATTTAAACGTCAAACAAAACATTTGACACAATTTTAACGAAAATTCCAACAAACCCCCTTGTTTCGTTGTATCGATTGTTTGTTGTATAAGATAACAATAGTGAACTATGTATTTGAATGCAAAATACACAATCGATACAAAGATACAAAGGATTATTGAAATTAATTTAAATAAATTGAGATATAGAAAATAAATATTATAAAATTGTTTTAAAATCTTACCTTGAAATTGGAAAATTTAAAAGTTAATTTTAAACTAACCTAAAAATTGCTGACACTAACTTTTTCTTTCAAAAAATAACTTTGCTTTTAAAACGTGTTTTTTGTTAATTCACTTTTTGTTAATTCTTCTCAAAAATTTTATAATAGTAAATTTATAAAAATAAAAATTATATTTCTTAATTATTTGCCATTTCATATCAAGATTTTTTTCAAAGAAAGTTTCTTATGAAAATAAAACTTTTTAAAAAAAGTTGTTTTTAATTGTTTGGAAATTTTTAACTTTAAGGCTGATTTTCTTTATATTAATTTTGTATTTTTTTTTTATAACGTTAGAAATTCAGCAAGTACACAAAAAAAAATTTAACAAAACGACTTAGACTTGTTAAAGTTTTAAAAAATTTGTTAAAACAAAAGATTGTCCTTTTAAAAGAAATGAAAATGGTTCCTTAAAAAGAAGCTTTTTTCAAAAGCTTGAATACAGCTTTTAATTGATTTCATATTGCAGATTTTACAATAATTTCAAAGTTTAACGCCTGTATTTATAAAAAAAAAATTTTAAATTTTAAAAAGGTTTACAAAATAAATTTTGTATGAAAATTCTCCTTAATAAACGTTTATAAATACGGGGGTAAATGTTAAGGTTTTAAAGCAAAAAGCTTTAGTTTCAACTTAAAAGTTTAAGTGACTATTTCACCAATTGTATTTAAATATGAATTTTTGTTTTTCATGTCAAAACAAAAACAAAATTATATGAAAATCTATATTTAAATATGAATTGATTTTGAAATACAGTTGAGGACATTGGCCCTAAATGTTTCTTTTTCCAAACTCTTTTGCAGAGAAATTGTTTAACACTTTTATATGTTAAGCTTTTTATAAAGTTTGCTAGACTGTTTAATAAAAAGCTGTGATTTGAACTTTGCTTAGATAAGTATAAAGCTTTTTGTCAAAGATGTTTCATTTCATTTCACGGTTCTGAGAAAAAATTTGAATGATTTTTTTTAATAAAGTGAATTATTAGTAAAAAAAAAAAATGGGAATTGCAATGTATTTGACCCTTTGAGTAGGGATTGTGGAGACTTTTAATTTTGCATTCTGATTTTCATAAAAAATAAGCTTTGTCTTCTTAAAAAGTTATTAGCTCCAGCTTTCGTTTAATAAAACTATTAAAATAATAATTATTTAAAGTTGTATGCCTGTATTCATCAATTTTTTTTAAATATAAATAACCGTTTACAAAACAAACTTTGGTGTTTTATTTTCTACAAAAAAATGTGACATTTTATTAAAAAAAATGCAATTTGGTATCTGTTTCTTAAAAATTTGAGTTTTTTAGAATAAAACAAGCCACCCTTTTCGGGAGCAAAATTTTTAAGAAACAGACACTAAATTGCATTTTTTTAAATAAAATGTCACATTTTTTGTAGAAAAGAAAACACCATTAATAAACGTTTGTTAAATTTAATATTCGTTTATGAACACGGGGTTAAGCTTTAAAGTTTTTTTTTATATTATTTTATTTAAAAAAGTTTTGTTGAAAAACTTTATAATATTTTTTTGTTTTTAAAAAAGCTTTTTACTTTAACCTTTTAAAGGTTAAAGGAGGAATCCTAAAAACTTCAAAATTAAGTTTCACCTTTCAAAAATGCTAAGTTTTGCTTTAATTAATATAAACTTTAAGCATTTGTTTTATTACAAGAAAGTTAAGTTCTTCATCTTTGTAATAAATTTCTCTACGGTCTTAATTTTTTGGAATTATTTCAAACTTATTTATTTTACAGTTAAATATATTCTACTTAAAATCACAAAGGAGTTTAACTATAAAGAACAACTTCAGGAATTTATACTTGACAATAAAACGTTAATTTATAAAATGAGATTGACAAACGTTTCAGTTGAATTAAGTTTTTAAATTATATGCAAAGTCATTTTGAATGCAGGAATTTAGTACAGACTTTTTCAGTTTCACAGTAAACAGATCAATTTATGCAAAAAAAAAAAAACAAATATTCAGTTTAACTGCAGTTTAAATAAGCTTAAGCTTAAACTAAGAGTAACAAAACAAAAGTTAAAACAAACTACAATTCAAATAAAGTTAAATTAAAAAAAACTTTAGATCTTAAGTTTAAGTAAACTTTACTTTAAGTATAGTAAAGCTTATGTTGAATTATAAAAGGCAAAAAAAAAAAACATTAGTTAAAATAGTTTAATTTATGTCAACTTAAGCTTAAGTTAACTTAGCTATGAAAAAAGAATAATTTTTAGTAATCTTAAGCTTAAATTAGCTTAAGTTACATAAACTATATTTGATTTTAATATATATAAAAAGATTTAAAAGAAAAGCTTTATTAAATATAGTTCAAGTAAACTTTAGTAAAGCTTCATTATGCTGTGTAAACTACAGTTTTCATAGTAAACTATTTTTAAACTTATATATCTTAATATTAAGATTACATAAACATAACTTAATTTCAAATAAGCTTAGGTTTAAAAAACATTAACTAAAGCTTTTATAATCTTTTGATTAAATTAACAAAATTTAAAAAAAGCTGAATTTTAAATTTACTTGCATTAGTTAATTTAAGAGAGTTGAAATTTAACTGAATGTTAAAGAAATTAAGGTAAACAAATCAATTTTTATGTATTTTAAGTTTATTTAAACTGTAGTTTGTACAAAACATGGAATTATTTAATCTAAAGATTATTGAAAAAGTTTAAATAAACTTAACATTAAATAAACTTTATTTAATCCAATTCAAGTAAATTTAAGTTGAAATAAATTGAATTTTAAATAAATTTAAGTCAAACAATTTTATCGAAATCAAGCTTTTAGGGTTCAAGTTTGAGTTTTTTTTTTAATTTGAGAATGTTTTTAAGCCAGCAAATCTATAAATCACTAAACATGTAAACCATCTCTGAGCGCATAAAATTGTGCGCTTAAACTACCAATGAAGACCATATAAATTTGAAAACATTTATCGCAGTGTTGCTACAATATTATTTTTTAAACTACATGCAATATTTGCTGAAATGATCTACAGCTGTTGAGTTTAAGCTAGTAATAAATTTAAGTTCAGTTCAAATAAACCAGCTTCTACACCTTCACTGATTTATTAGCCACTTCTAAACTACAATTTAAGGGAACCTAGTTAAGTCTGTGTTTACACTATGAAAGTTTTGATTCAGCAAATCTGAGTTAATAATAATAAATATTTCAGACTTTTTGAAAGAAAACTTTCATAGTGTGAAGCAAGATATATTTTTATCATGAGTTTAATTTAAACAATAAACTCCTTTATCACTTACTGTGAAACTGACCTTGTTATAATATTTATTGTATTTTCCAATTTTCATTCAATTTCAATTTTATCATATAATTAAAAGAAAATATTTTTAAATTTCATTTTAGTTACTTGTTTAAGTTGATTTTCTTTTTTCAAATTAGAGCAAATTTGAATTTAAGGTATTAATAATTACAATAATTTTTTTTTTTTAATAAGAAAAAGTAGACTAAAATACATAAAATTGTTTCTATGAAAAAAAATACATACATACATAAAGTTTTTTGTGGTTCCATAATTTTAAAAAATCGATTTTCGTCATTTTTTGATTGTTTTGTAGTGTATTGGAAGAATAAAAAAAAAAAAAAAACATTTATTAAAACCTTAAATCAAACGCTCACTGTACCATATTCAGAAATCGGTATTATTGGTAGGAATTTCTGATTCGGAGTCTCCTTCAGCAGTAGTGGGTGGCAAGGCTAAGGACATTTGTTGGGTGGTTAAAGCCATTGTTGGTTCGGTGTTGCGTCGTTTCATTTTGTTTTTAACCCTTTTTAACATGGTGGCCTTCAGGGGGGTTTTTAACAATTTTTAGTAAAAGTTGTATAATTCAAAATTTTAACCGTCCGGTACAAATTTTTGATAAATTAATCAATTTGTTTTTATTTTTTTAATTAATTTAATTTATTTTTTGTTATTTTGATGTAGTTTTATCATGTTGTGTGTAAAAAATTAATTTCATTGAATCCATGTTCATTTTAAAAATTGTTAAGTTTATTTATTTTTTTTTTTTTTTTGGTAAAAAAGAGAAAAAAGAGAATCATATAAAAAATTAAAGAAAATTAATTTTTGTTTTTGAAAAATACTTTTTTGTAAAAATTTTGTAAAGAAAAAATTAAAGATTTGAATAAAAAAGTGTGCAAAAATTTCTTTAAATTATATGTTGGTTATATAAAATATGAAAAGAATGAAAATAAACTAGATTAATTAAAAAAGCTAAAGGACGAAACTTTGAAAAAAGCTTTAAAGAAAAAATAACATGTTAATAAATTGAAAATTTTCCGTAGTAGGGAATTTTATATTTAAGAGGCATTATTAAATAAAACTATTTCAGGTTTATAAAACATTTTTTCTTATCAATATTGGAGATAATTTTGTTTTTATATTTGGCGATGGTTTTAAGTCTTGCAATTAATGGAAAAATTTTTAAAATTTGGTTATTCTACAATAAAATTCTTTATAACTTAGTGAGGGTTTTTAAGAAACTCTAACAAAAAACTAATTTTTAATGTTATAAACGTTACAAAGGTATTTAAAATGCTTATTTTCAATATAAAGTTTTTAATTTAAAGCTTTTATCAATTAAGCTTAAACTCTTGAAAGCGTTTTTAATTAGAAAAAAACTAAACACATTTTTAAAGACAACCCTTTAATGAAAGACATTGTTATATCATGCAATAGCTTCGTTAAAAGCTCTAAAAAAGCTATTATATATATCAAGTGCTTACCGCAAAATTAGCTTAAGCGACATCATTTTTAATTTTCGTTTCTCTTTAATAAATTTAATAAATTAAGTGGCAGCACTTGCATCATTTGCTTAAATATCATGGTCACATAAGGTACCGTTACGATCTTAAAGCAAAAACAATTTAAGCTTAAGCGCAAAACTTAATACAAAATGTTTATGAAATATAATACAAAAAGCTTTCTCCTGTAAAATTGTGTTTTTGTTGCTTAAGCTTTTTTGCGGTTAGGGCACGATATAGAAAACGTTTATATAACGAAATATTATTTGAGCTTAAAAAAATTAATATGTCTTCTATTTATTATAGATTTCGGTATAAAATTTTATGTCTGCTTTAAATATACTTATAAATTTAGAAGAAGCTTGAAAGCTTTGATTAAAGCGCTTAAAAAATGATTAATAAAGTTCATATGATTCTAAAATGAGGTATTGGATTTTGAATATAAAACTTTGAAATTTCATAAGAAAAAAATCTGAGAAAAAAAACCGAAAAATTAAAACTTTTAAAGGAGACTTTGAAAAGCTTTTAACCTAATCTTATATTAAACATAGAAGCTTTAATAGCAAAATCACAGAAAAAGCTTAAAAATCTGGCTTTTAACTAGGAAACTGTAAAAGTCTATTTTTGTGTAATATTAAAAGCTTAAAAGGACAAATTTTAAGACAAAATGTTGGAAAAATATTTTTTTTAATTTATAAAAGCTAAATAAGAAATTTAAAATGAAAAAGCTTCAAAAGCTTAGCTTTAAATTTCATAAAATTAATTTTATAATACTAAACTTTCAAAAAGCTTTAGAATTGCTAAACATATATAAAAGTTATTTTAAATAATTTTTTTCATTAAAGAAAAGCTTTTTTCATAATAGTTTATACAAATTACATTTTATATATAAAAGCTGCTGCATTAAAAGCATAAAAAATTAGCTTTAAATTAATTAAAATTCAAATAATAAAACAAATTGAAAAGATTTTAGTTTTGAGAACAGTTTAAGTTTATTTTTACTGATGTTCTAAAGATTAAAATTATTTTTAATACTTGAATCCTAAACAATGCAATAAAAACTTTTTCGCATTACACTTTTAAACAATTTTAATGCAAAAAAAGCTTTTGAAGTATCTAACTTTAAAAAATCATTTAAGTAAAACTCGTGGTAATGAAGTTTAAGGAACAAATTAGAGTTAAAGTTTAAGAACTACTATAGAAAATAGGAATGGTAGAATGCATAGAAAGCTCCAGATTAATTAGATATATTCTAGTATAAAATATATGTATAAAGAAATATGTGAAAATCTTAATAGTTCCTAACTTTGCCAAAACGTTTATATTTCATTAAAATTAAAGTGTGCTGGACGTTTTCTCAATGAAGTTAATCCTGACATAAATTTATTAGACTGAAAAATTGTCCGTTGACGATTTTAGTATTCTCAGTATACGGATCAAAATTTTATTTTCAGTTGGTAATACCGCAGAAAATAGATATAAAAGTCCACTGATTGACTTTGTCTATACGGAAAATTAATAATTGGCAGATGAGGGCAGAAAATGAAACATTGAGAATACCAAATTTCTTTAATCTGCAGTTTTTCGTTGGAAAAAAGATAACCGCCTAATGAGAAAAAGGCCATAAAAATGTAACTTAAGTAATCAATTTAGAATTGAAAAAGAACCTTTGATTGTTTATGTAAGTAAGCTTTAAATAGAGTTTATAGATTCAAAAAGCTTTTTATAAGTTAGAATTATTAATAAGTTTAGCAAGATTTAAAAAGAAAAGATGAAAGAAAGTTTGTTAATAAAGTTGAAGTTTCAAAAAATTTTGTTTTTAACTTAGTTAAAAAAAATTAAATAAAATTTTAGCAAATAATAAAAAATAAGTGAATAAGTGTGTTAGAAAAATATTTAATTTTTAGTTAAAAAAACGGTGGGAGTTGTAGTTGGTATAAAGTCTTAATTACATTAAGTTTTGTATGGTTAGTTATCTGAAATAAGTTGATCTTTTTGTTGTTGTTGTTGTTAATAAAACATTAAAAAATTAACAAAATATCTAAAAAAATAAAAATATATTTACTATTTTGTTTTAATGAATTTTTTTTTGTGTTTTATTTAGTTGTTCATTTAATTAAACGTTAATAAATGCTTCGATTTTTTTAATATGTTTTTGAATTAGGATTTTGGAACAAATGCTTTACTTTGTTTTTTTTTTTAATTGTTGGTGTTTAATTTGAAATATGTGTATACATTTTCTTCAAAGTTTTCATTTGTATGTCTATTGCAAATTTCATTTAGATTAAAGGTTTTCATATGTAGTTGTTTGCATTTTTTTAAAGTGTAAATTTTGTAATGATAAATAAAAAAAAAAGTGTTTTATAAAAAACAAGAAAAAAGAAAACTTGGACCGGACGGACGTGATCTTTATGTAGTATTTCCATTTTGGTTATCTCTATCTTTATCTTTATCACGTTCATTAGCATTATCCGGTAATTGCTGTGGCGTTGGTTGTTGTTGTTGCTGCAACTGACCCACGGCTGTAGCGTTTGTTTGTGCTGCTACTATTTGTAAAGCTGTAGAGGAAGATGAGGTAGCCGCAGCTGTGGATGATAGACTCAAGACAGCTGGTGAAATGTGTGGCTCAGTTAAACGTCTCTTACTTTTGACTCTCCTTAGCATAAGGGCCTAAATAACAATAGTTTTGTTTTATTCTTTTTTTAACCATCATGATTTTCTTTTAAACTATTTGTTTATATTTTGTTAATATAGCTTTTTAATTTGGGATTTATTTGAAATTTTTAGGGAATTTAAAAAAATAACTATCAATTTTCTTTTAATTACTATTTTAAAATAGTTTTTAAAAATTGCATTATTTAGACACGCATTTGCATTCATGGTACATTTTGCTTAGTTTTTTTTTACAGTTCAGTCTTCTTTAAAAATCTAACATTTCATTTATATAAAAATTTACACAAAATAGGTCGTGATAATTTTTTTTTTTATAACTAGACACATTGTAGTTAGAGAATAACCCCCATATTCATAAAAAAAATAGTTCAGGCTTATGAAACAAATTTTCTGTAAAAATTTGTTTTATTAACCTTTTATAAATCAAAAATATTTTTTATGAATATGGAAGAAAGACTTTTAAATATTTGCGAATTTATATCATCAATTTTCCCTGAAAACATATCGAGTTTGCCAAATGTTTTTTAAGCCAGATCAATTTCTAATGGCTTTACCGAAATAAATCGTTAAAAATGTTGATATAATTTAATTAAAAATAAAACCAACTAAAGGGTGTTCCAAACATAATGCACGATGTTAGTTGTGAGTCACAACTTAAGTCAACTTTTCTTGCCCAACTTAGTTTGACATTTCTTTGTTTCTGTTTTTAACAACGCTGAACGGTTGGTTGAACAAACAGAATGTATGGTGACTTTGCAAAGGAAATCATCTTCAGCGACGAGGCACACTTTCACCTCAGTGGATTCGTTAACGAGCAGAATTTCGCGTTTGGGCAAATGAGAATCCACGAGTGATTGTTGAAAAGCCGATACATCCACAAAGAGTGACTGTTTGGTGCGGCTTATGAGCTAGTGGCTTCATCGGGCTGTAATTCTTTGAATATGAAGTCGACCAAGCAGTTACCATGAACTTCTTGTGGCCAGAAATTGACGATATGGACCTGGACGATATGTGGTGGCCAAACAGCCAACGAAACATTGGCTTTTAAAGTTTTTCATGGGATTCAAAAAATTAATTAACAAGGTTACGTTATAATGTGCTAAATTTCATACCATTGACAAACTGAAGTTTATTGTTGATGGGATAAGCTATTCCTATGCGCATTTCAATGGTTGCTTAGGCCAGATCCTCAGGAAACTTCATCCAAAGATTTAAAAAAAAACTAAATATATTACACAAATAAAACCCCAGTTCTACTTGTAACAATATCAAATTTTAAACATAAACAACAACAATAAACAGTGAGTTTAACTTTTCTTACAGTCCCGACAACAATTGGTTGATTTTTCGTCAACTCTAATTGTGGTTGTCAGTGGGTAAAGAATAAACAAAAAAAAAAAAAAAACAAATTACTTTATTTTATTTTGCCAGTTCAGTTTTATTTATACTGCTCTTTTGCACGAGAAATTCAATGGCCGTGTTATCTCACAACGTGGTGATGTTAATTGACCGCTACGATCATGTCACTTGGCACCGTTAGAATTCTTTCTTTGAAGATATTAAGAAATAACAGTGTACGTCAATAAGCCAAAAACAAGTCAAGACCTAATAGAAGAGATAGTTTGGCACATTAAAGACCGAAACCGTTGCGAGCATTTGGCCGATATTTTGTTTGACGTATAATTGTCATAGAACCTTCTATCATTATGAAAAATATCAAGATAATTCTCTGAAAACTTTTTGTTTTATTTACAATTAACATCGTGCGTGTTGGTTGGACTACCCGTCTCTTCAGATGAGCAAAGAATCCCGCCGCTTTGTAACACTCGATATAAAATATAGAGCGTTTTTTCGCATTGTTAGAATGATGAGCAATAGTAATGGATAATACATAACACAGGTAGACAATTTAAAACTTTTTCAAGATTTTTAACTATTCTAACTGATTCTTATGTTTTTTTTCTCAGTTTCCTCCCATAACGTCACATTTATCAGATAACGGTACATTTGTGTTTTTAGCTGTATACTTTTCCTTCAGGAAGTCAAAGGCTGGTTCCATAAAAAAGAATTACCTATGTCTTGTTTATACGACGCGTTGAATAGTGAATTATTGGATAAAAAATGGCTGAGTCGTAGTAGATCGAAGCTAGGATTTTATTAAAATTTTAACATGTTTCACTATTTATTGTTATTTCGGAAGATCTTTTTTACTACAATCAATAACAAAGCCCATAGTTCTATCTATAATTTAATTGTGTATTACAAAAATGTTAAGCTTTTACGGACTGAAATCGGCCCAAAACTATAAAACCTATAATAAAGCTATAATTTATAATTTCACTGAGCCGTTTATGGTTTTTAATCCAAATTTTTAATATTTAAATCAAGCTTAAGTTCATCAAATTTAATTTTCATTTAATTAGTTTTATGAAGAAAGAAATTTTTACAATATTAAAATAAAAAACTTATTGATAATTTTTCATTCTTGACTGACGCTGGGATTAAATTTATTTTAATTGAACCATCCTTTGAATCTGGATGGTTCAAATTCTGGTTCTGATAAATTTGACATGATAAGAGAAAACTGAGATCACATTCGGCTTTACTACACAGAAAGAAATATATTCGGGATAAATCAAATTTTTTATGATTTCTTTTAGTACGAGTCGTACTCAAAAATTCAAGTACGAATAACACTAAAACGTACTCAAAACGATCCCATATGGGATTACTTTCGAAAATAAATCCCGGAATTTCTTGAAATAAGTATAATATTCTTAAATTAAGTAAAAAAAAGATTAAGCTTTTCATTGTGTTTAACCCTCCGGCTTACGCATGTTTTAATATTCTATACACATTGAAAAAAGATCTGGGCAGAGTCATGTGTTCTACGAAGGCTTAAAAAGTAAATTTGAACTATTGCTTCTCATTTAGTTTATATTTTTGGTTAAATATGTACATAAGATTTCTAAAGTAAAAACCATATCGGGCATGATGTTGGTGTTTTATCATTCTGAAAGGTGTAAAATCATAACAATATCCTCTTTATAATTTCTTTTTTGGTTTGTTCAAGCACGAATTCGGGATAAAATCAACTTTATAATACTTGCATCAAGCGCATTTTGAGATTGATTCAATCTAAGTTTTACTTACATCAATCTCATTTTCGGATTGTTTTAAGTACGATTCGGATTAAATATATTTTATAGTTCTTAAATCAGTCGCATTTTGAGATTGATTCAATCTTAGTTTTACTTAAATCAATCTAATTTTCTGATTATTTCAAGTACGAATTCGGGACTAAATATGGATAGTTTAAGTATTTTGCGATTGAAAATCCGTACTTGAATAAATCTTTCTGTACTTGATTCAAGAAAATCCGTACTTACCGTACTATTAATACCGCTTCGGATTGATTTGAGTACGGATGGATTGGTTTTTCTTTTGAGTGTATGCCAAAAAACACAAGAATAAGTCGGAATGGTTATAAAACGTTTTCAATCCCTGCAAATAATATTGACCTACTTGATCCAGTTAGGATAAAATGGACTACTTATAACATGGCCCAATGTAATGAAATCATGGACCATGTCATTGTTAAAAAAAGAGCTTGTTGTTGAACAACATGTTTTCGTTTTTAAACGAAATGTCTTCATTTTTAAACAATTTCAAAACTAGTCATCTGGAGTAGTTTCAAAACTAATCCACTGAGAGTTTGTAGTTTAAACACTACTCCGTTGAAATGCAAAGCTTG
The DNA here is from genome assembly GCA_930367215.1 of Pollenia angustigena. Classification (NCBI taxonomy): domain Eukaryota; kingdom Metazoa; phylum Arthropoda; class Insecta; order Diptera; family Polleniidae; genus Pollenia; species Pollenia angustigena. Next base: position 185,861,790 of record OV884056.1, read on the forward strand.
ATTATATGGTCTAGCCTTAGGATACCGTAATGTTAAATAGACCATGTTTTTTCAATACATTTGGGTTAATTTTGGACTAATCCTAGTCTCTTTAAGGCTAGATTTTAAATGCGTGTATGTATTATTTGCAAGGAAGTCGATCTGTCAGTGCTTTTAGCATTCCTTTTTAATGTTGTTTTGCTAGGGAATATTTGCTGCAGCTAATATCTCTGGCTTGTTTAAGTTTTAACTAAGTTACAAGATCGCTGCCGATTTGAAAGGGATGAAACCCAGAAGATGTTAGGAAATGGACTGATCTGGGTGCAAATCAAATGAAATTGCAATAAGATTTAAATGGAAATTTCGATCGATATCAAAAGCCGTGATTTGACCTTACGCACTGGTAATTAATGCAACGAAGTACTCGAATTGTTAACATGCACAAAACCTTGGCTGAAACGCTAATTTTTTAGAAATACTTTTATTTAAGAATTTTTCGTTCTTAAGTTTTTGTTTCGTTAGTACATTATTGTCTGGAATACTTAAAACCTGCAAAGCAACGATGCCTGCCAGTAGGCCGAAATCGATTCTAGGTTACGGCAAAAAACTTCCTTACAGCGATGAATGATAAAACCACGGCCTTTATATTAGCCAGTCCAAAGATTCTCCTAGTCCTCTGGACGCTACTAGTTTCCGAGGCATATAATTGGGGCTTGGTCAGCCGCGATCTGCAGCGTATTGGCTCATTTTAAGGGTCAGAAAAGAAGCTTTCAGCATAACTGTTCTCTGGTGAAAAGTTGTTGTGGCAACAGTTTTATTTCAACTATTCTTAGTTAATTTTTAAATGAGAAAAAGTTTATAGTTAACCTCCCCACTGCTTGTTATAACTAGATTCCCAAGAATTGCTGGGAAAACTATTTTTGAAATTTCAGGGAATTTGACGACGGTGAATTTTAAAAATATCCCTGCAAAGGATTTGATTAACATTTAGCTAAATGAACTGGTTGTTGAAGCAGCGAGACCTGCAGCCGTATTCTGTAATTCGCTAAAGCTAAATCTCTATCGCTAAAAATCTATAAAGTTGATTTAGCGATTTTTGGCTACGAATGGAATTTAGTAACGTGCATTTCTAAATTTGGCAACGCCATTAAAATTTAATTCGCCGCAATTTTAGCTTTAAATGTCCTCGCTAAAATTTTTAAATTTTGTATTCTCTAAGGCATTTTAGCGATGGAGATTTAGCTTTAGCTAAGCGAATTACAGAATACGGCTACTGAGCTCTTCGTCAAAAACCGATACTCGAGGGGAGCTTAACTGGTAATTACTTCCACTTTGACGATAAAGACCAATATAAATGCCATTTACAGCGTAAATGAATATAATATAGATTTGAACTTTCCTTTAATACCCGGTGGCGTTTATGAGCGACGTTGTCATTATGACATTTTGATCGATGAATAATCGCACCAGTACAAGTTGATATTTAGGGAGTTATGCATGACAACGGCTTTGCAATGTCACTGTTCCCTTAAAAGGAAAAACTTAGCGGCATTGTCTGTTATGAATAGAACACGAAGTTAGCGCTGCAGGACTTTGTCTGCTACATGTCTCCGTCAATAAATAAATCAGAAAATAACGGACCGTTTCTTTTTTCTGCTTGTTCTGTTCAATTTATTACTTGAAAATTACTATTGAAAGTTGATGATATTGTCTGTTAGGACTAACAAACAAATGGACGCCTACAAGACAAAATCAAAATTGGTCATCTATGACAGCTTGGACAAATACTTTAAAAATTCATATATGACACCAAAGTAAAATCAACACTTGTCATCGATGATTTAATATTGTCAGCGATTGTCACGCTGAATCACTATGACGTTCGCCACCGGGTGTCAGCTATGCGCACTAAACAATTTCGCATTGATGCCAGAATTTTGTGGATTGGATTTTGTCTACCTCAAATGTTCAAACTGTCGGTGGAGGGTATCAAATATTCGGCACATTCGAATATAGCACTTTTACTTGTTATCTTCGGGGTTACCAAAAGGGAAGCATGTATGTCAATATACCAAGAGCCATCCAGCTATAGGCGAATATCCCAGAAGAAGTGAGGACGCTGTGACCTGAGCTATACTCTGAATAGAGCACTTCAGATCGAAGTAAACAGTGGACACCATTTTAAAAACGTTATCTTCAAAACATAATTTGAACATATTTCCGAACTATTATCTAAATTTTAATAAATGCCAACGTTAAATAAAATCAGAAAGAAAAAGGTATGCTACACCCTGTACATAATATTTGCCCTGCCGGAATTCTTAAACTCTCCAAGTCGTAAAGAAAACACACATCTTAGTCCCCGACTTACAAATGTGTCTAGTTAAAATTAATTATTTATTTTTAGCTTTATTTTCAATTTAAAAAAAAAACAAGTGGAAATATTTAAAACATTTAAATACACATTTGCAATTTAAAAAAAAATAAACGTTACATCAATGTATTGAATTTTTGACTCTATTGTAATATTTTTTGTTGGTTTTTTTTTATTCAAATGTAGATTTGTTTAAAAATTAAAACAAAAACAGAAATACATTTTTAAACTCAAAATAAACTATAATATAAATAATATTCAAATTAAAAACGTTTAAAAAAGCATGATAAGCAGTGTGGAAAACTAAATCAAATTAAATTTGTTTTGTATTTGGTTTCCAAAAAAAAAAAATCGTAAAATGTGAAGACATTTTCAACAAAATTTGATAAAAAAAAAAGCTAAACAAAATTTTTTAAAAAAAAGTAACTATAGTTGTCATATTTTTGGTACTTTTTTCTTTTTGATTCATGAAAAGTTAGATCATGCAAAACATGCATTAATGAAGAATTGAGTTTCATTAAAATAAAAGTTCAAAAAGAATCAAATTTGGAAGTATAGAATTAAAAAGTAAAGAAGAAAAACTTACCCTTAAAGCAGATTTTAAAACTACTATATCACCGGAACATTGTACCCAAGGTTCACCATCAACTTGTACGGGTAAATCAGAATGTAAATGCATTTTTATATGGCCACCCTTGAAAATAAAAACAGACCAAATATTAATTAAAATAAACAGTTAAAAACAAAAAAGTTTAAATAAATAAATACCTGGGCTATACGATTAGCATAACGTATGCCCGATTGTATTTGACCCAAATGTACAACACCAGTTACACCAACAATTTCCAAAAGGCCATCATAATGATTGGGTGGCGAAAAACGATCATCCTTATCAGGTCCCCAAGGATTAGCACCACTTCCCCAACTTTAAAATAATTAATCAAAAGTGTTAAAAATATAAATTTCCTTATTTTTTTCTTTTTTTTGTATTCCCAACAAACACGGAGGTTTGATTTCAAAGTTTTCTCAAACGACAAACGTTTGATAATGATTTGAAAATCATTTGAAAATCATAGCGTTCTCAACAAAAAGGGGAAATTATTTTCAAATTGAAAAATGCCTTTATTTTCAACTTGCTTTCAAACGTAATTCTCAAATGTTTTTCAAATGTGGATTATAATACAATGTGGAATATAAATAAAAATATTTAATTTTTTTTACTTTAAATTTAGTATTTATTTAAATAAACTGTGAGATAAACATTCGGCACCATAGCTAAAAGATGAAATAATGTTCTTTCCGTCCTCTAATTCTTGGAAAGACAAACTACTTGGCTCTCTTTTATTTTGAGGATTGTAGCACCGCGATCGTTCAACAAACTTTCTTCACTTTACCGTTTTATTTTCCTTTTTTCGTTTTTTTAATCATTGTAATTACTCACAAATAATTTTTATTTTTCATAAGAAATAAGCTGTTCACTTTATATTAACATTTATTTTTAATAGTAAAACACATGTAACCACAAAGAAAAAAATTTAACTTTAATCGCCATTTTTAATGATTACATTTTTTTCGCTTTAGTATTGCCAAGTTTATTTTTGATTTGAATTTAACATTTGACAAACATTTGACATCAAATTGATAAAACATTTGATATCAAATGTTTATTTTCAAATCATTATCAATTTGAATTCAAATGTTACATCAAACAATTGAAAAACGTTTGAGAATTGTGTTTGATGTCAAATGATAAAGTCATTTCATATCAAAGGTTTGGCTTCGTGTTTGTTGGGACGGAGGTTTGATTTCAAAGTTTTCTCAAACGACAAACGTTTGATAATGATTTGAAAATCATAGCGTTCTCAACAAAAAGGGGAAATTATTTTCAAATTTATTAAAATAAACTGTGAGATAAACATTCGGCACCATAGCTAAAAGATGAAATAATGTTCTTTCCGTCCGTCCTCTAATTCTTGGAAAGACAAACTACTTGGCTCTCTTTTATTTTGAGGATTGTAGCGCCGCGCTCGTTCAACAAACTTTCTCCACTTTCCCGTTTTATTTTTCTTTTTTTCGTATTTTTAATCATTGTAATTACTCAGAAATAATGTTTATTTTTCACAAAAATTTATTAAAATTTATTTTTCGCTTTAGTATTGCCAAGTTTATTTTTGATTTGAATTTAACATTTGACAAACATTTGACATCAAATTGATAAAACATTTGATATCAAATGTTTATTTTTTAAAATCATTATCAATTTTAATTTAAATGTTTAATCAAACAATTGAAAAACGTTTAAGAATTGTGTTTGATGTCAAATGATAAAGTCATTTTATATCAAAGGTTTGACTTCGTGTTTGTTGGGTTAAAGCAATATGAACTCACCTTAATATATTCAATATAATAATGCCCTCACAGGGTGGCAACTCTACCACTTTGCCATCTACCTCTAAACGCATTTCCTTTTGCAAATCCTTTGTACATTTACGTGTCATCATTTTGCGCAGGCCCATTTTAACATACACTCCCTTGTTGTGAAGACGTGAATTGAATTTAAATGGATTTTCCATGCGTGCATTATGAAAATCTAGGCATAGATCTGCATCGAGACCAATTCCAAAGTAGTTATTCATAACAAATATTTGGGTATTGTCCTCATTTTTCGTACCCTCACATTCATCGTCTCCGGCTCCTTTTATTAGTTGGAAATAAATTTAAAGATATTATTTTAAGTTAGTAAAGATATATTCTCTGTCGAAATGGCTGTTAAAAAAAGAGTTTGTTGGAATATAATTTTTATTATGTGTTATAAATATTATAAAAGATTTTTTACAATATAAATTATTGGTATGAGAAACTAATTCACAGACGATTTTTGTACGAATACAACGGAAACAATAAAAGAGAAGGTGGTGTATATTTATTTGCTAAAGTCCTGAATCCTTTTTGTACATACAAGGATAAATGGAATTTTAAATATGATCTTTAGTAGTAGACTGGAATTGGGGTAAATTTTGAAAAATAGTAAAAGTTAAAGTTCGTATTCATTAAGCACAAAGGCCAACTGGCTTATTTGTATACCTTTCTTTGTTGCTAAAAGTGAAGAAAAGCCTGGCAATAGAATTAAATAAAAATATTCAATATATCGTCGTCGGCTTAGGCCGAGGCCACGCAATGAGCGGCTAAGCGTCAAGCGGCTGAGCTATCAGCGTCAAAAAATTAAAACATATGAAATACTATTGAAGTGGCCACGAAATGAGTGGCATGCGAGCGAAATTTTTGAGCGGCTAAGCGGCGTCGCTCAGGAATAAAACTTATTCTAATTTTTAGTTGTTTTCTGAGCGTCAAAAAAAAAACATGGCAAAATTGAATATGGAGCTTATGATTTCATCCGTACAAAGCCGACCGAATTATGGCAAGACAGATTATCAAATTTTAAAAATAAAAATATGACCGAGAAATTATTTTTTTGTTTTGTCAATTTGGTGTTAACTTTTAGCAGCAGCAAATCAAAGCATTTCACAGACATACGGCAGTATTGTCTTGGGTAGATTTGTATATAAATGGTTAAATTCCCCTTGCTTGATAAATATGAGCACATTAGTATGATGGGTTTATTAATACTGTGTTGTAGGGTGCCATATGGTCGGGTTTGACCGACTATACTTTCTTACTTGTTTATAATTTGTTTTTGTCTTAGATGTAAGTAAAGCGAACGAAGACTTCGCTCGAAATCGACGAACAGGCTGCAATTTTTTTTCTTAAAAAACGCATTACATTTTTATGGATACGATTTTCGCGTAATAACATTGAACAAGCCACTCATCACAATGGCATTTTAACAACTAACCGCTCAGAAGTAACGCTCAGTAATAAGCCACTTGCCGCTTAAACTTGGCGCTTTGGCGCTCATCGCACAGCCGCTTGACGCTTAGCCGCTCATTGCGTGGCCTCGGCCTTAGAGTGTAAACTTGCTTAATCCATTTTTTACATTAAAAGACATTTTTATACCGTTCGAATGGTAAAAAGACGCATCATCGACTAAGGCCGAGGCCACGCAATGAGCGGCTAAGCGTCAAGCGGCTGAGCGATGAGCATCAAAGCTGAGTGTCACTTCTGAGCGATTAGTTGTTAAAATTGTAAAGAGTGGCTTGTTTAATGTTATCTCCACTATTGTGGTGTGGGTATAAATATATACATATATATAAACATATATCGAAATCGACGAACAGGCCTTGGTGTTCATCCTACAAATCAAGCAAGGGGAATTAAACCATTAATATACAAATCTACCCAATACAATACTGCCGTAGGTCTGTGAAATCCTTTGATTTGCTGTTGCAAAAAGTAAACATCAAATTGCCAAACAAAACAAAAACAAAAAAATAATTTCTCGGTCATATTTTTATTTTTAAAATTTGGTAATCTGTCTTGCCATAATTCGGTCGGCTTTGTACGGATGAAATTATAAGCTCAATATTCACTTTTGCTATTTTTTTTTTTTGACGCTCAGAAAACAACTAAAAATTAGAACAAGTTTTATTCCTAAGCGACGCCGCTTAGCCGCTCAAAAATTTAGCTCACATGCCGTTCATTGCGTGGCCACTTCAATAGCATTTAATATGTTTTTATTTTTTGACGCTCATCGCTCAGCCGCTTGACGCTTAGCCGCTTATTGCGTGGCCTCGGGCTAAGAAAAACATAAATTAAAATTTGAGACTCTATAGAACATTAGAAAATAAGCTTCTTAAGCTAAAAATAGAAAACATTAGAACTTTTTTGTCTGCCCTGTAAAATTTGCTAGAAGTTAGATGGCAGACTTACACTCCAAAGCGTCGATAAGTTTCTCTAAAAGAAAAGGCCCTTCACAATATTATTTGCGTTATTGCTGAGACGAAAACACTTAATATTAAATGTGCTCTCAAAGGCGTTTCAGACTATATAACGAGGGCGGATCAAGAAATCCGTGACTTATTTAATTTCTGAAAGGGCAACACTGCTCCTGTAAAAAGAACTATTTAAAAAAAAAACAGTTTATATTCAGTTTCCTGCATAAAAGAGGCAAAAACAACACAGCGAATGATGAAACCCGCATAGTTGCATTAAAAATCACCAAATTTTACAAAAAAGGGTGTTAAAATCGTCCAATTGACTGAATTAAATAGTCATAAAAATTAAATTAATTAATTTTTGCAAATGTTTAGAAATTTTCAGTTTTCGGTTAATTAAAACAAAATATAACTAAAATAAAGTGAAATTTTAATATTGTTACAAAATCTCTGAAAATTAAAAAGTTATTAAAGATGTATGCAAGTTTTAACTTCTTTTAGAGGCTAACCTAAAAAGCGGCTAGGGTTTTCTAAATATAAAAAACTAGCGGATACCCGGCGTGTGCTACACTGAAAAAATTTTCTTCACAGATCCAATGAAATTTACATTAAAATTCAACCTATGTAACCTTTCATTGGATTAATGAAGGATTAATAAAATCAATGACAACATTTTCATTGATTTTATGAATCCTCATTGAAAAAATGGATAAAATAAACGTTTGTCATTAAACTAATGCAAAATTTGCATTGATTTTATGAAACATTTCATTAATCCAATGAAAGGTTACATACAAAAAATGATAGCTTATTTGTCTATCTTAATAGGGACATGTATATCTATGTATGTTAATAATTTCATTACAATCAGTTAGATTGTTTCGGAGAGGCAGAAATTGGCCCCTACCTCCCCTCGTAGTCCTATTTTTTTAAAAATGAATAGCTGATGCGTCCAAGTTAATAGGGATCTATATATGTTTAAAATTTCATTAGTATCTAGTAGTTTTGGAGAGGCAGATATTTCCCTGTACCACCCTTCTTCTATGACCTATTTTTTAAATATATATATATATATATATATAGCTAATGTGTCTATATAAGTAGGGATCTATCTATGTTTTTAATTTCATAAAAAGCTGTCAGATAGTTTCGGAGAGGCAGAAGTTGCCTCCCAAATTCCATCGTGATCCTGCTTTTGAAAAAATGCATAGCCTAAAACCATCTTCACAAAATTGCGTTTCTAATGAAAATGGTTTGGAGCAATCGGCTGGTTGCAGAGTCTATAGCGGACATAGGCTGAATTATATATTGTATTTGTATTTTATATACTTATGTATGTAGTATGTAATAATATGTATATAAGACCGAGTCACCTTATAAGATTAGCAATTAAGAGTTAATTTTTGACTTTAATCTCAAGCGGTCGTCAACAACTTTCTAACGACGTATTGGAAATAAAAATCAGCCAAAAAATGGTTAAGTTATTTAAATTTTCATTAAAATTGAATTGAATTGAAAACTCGCTATCTCGAGTCTGTGATTAGATTTTTTAAATGTTTTAATGCAGAATCAAAGAATTCCTAAATTTCTATTATATTTGGTTATTCATTGGACAAAAAAATTTTGCGAACTTTTTATTCATGAAAATTACCATTCTTGGACCCTTTTTTGAAGCGGTTAGCTCACATGAGATTATTACTAGAGCCAAAATGTTTTGGGAATCTTCATAAAGCATTTCAAAGTCAGTTTTGAAGAGGGTACATCAACAGCTTTATGTATTAAGTCGGTCTAACGTATAAAGATTCCTTTTTTTTAAATTTAAGAAAAGGAAAATATTTTAAATATTGGTAGTTTTAAATTATTCTCGAAGCTTGTAAAAATATGACTTTGCTACAAAAGATTGAGAATCTAGAATTATTTAGATCAAAAATTGCCAAAAGTATAAGCTTTCATAATGACATTTACTTCGTGTACCTTATTTGGGTATTGGTAAGTGTTATCTTAGACAACTTTTAATTAAAGTCAGTTCTTGCCTCTACGAGCTAAGAACATAAAACTTGCATTTATTATTATTAACTACACTGCTTTAATTGGTTGTTTCAAAATAAATGTTTTGAAGTAGTTCCCTTTCTGCACTTAACGATTACAAAATGTGTCATATCAAAAATTGTCAAATTTAGAACATAAATCGTCAAATCATCAATTGGCAATTTTTGAATCCCAAAAACATCAAAAGGACGATAAATCGTCAAATCTGACAAGCGTGCAAACACTCTTGCTAAAAACCCATATTTTATGGGGCGGAGAAGTAGGAGGAGGAGAAGTTTATAAAATAAAAAACGTAGTTTTGGGCAAGGCAAATTCATGTATCTAGTTGGTCGATACGTCAAAAAGTATAAGCAACTTTTGACCTTTTTTTTCTCTAAGTAAGAAAAAAAGTAGCTCAGCTGTGTTCTCAAAGCCACCAATAAAGTGAATCGCCTTAGTTTTGGGAAAAATACAAAAAAAAAATAGACTGCGCGTAGAATGCAAATGAGTGTTTGTTGTAAAAAATGTAAGAGAGATTGTACACAAATATACTTTGCTCAATAAAAATTCTATGTCTACGTCACACAGCAAAAAAACGGACCTGCGGAACGCGTCATCTTGTTTTTTTGCTTATATTGACTAGGAATAAAAAGTTCCTAAAACGAAACGAAAATTCTTTGAAAATTGTGCAAAATGCAACAACAAAGAAACCACATTTTGACAGCTGACTTTTGATTCTAGTCAATATTCAATGTGTTTAAGAATCGGAAAACTCGAACGATATACATATTTGCAAAGTACTGACGCCATCTGATTTCGACAGTTCAAAACAATGGTTGACATTTCGAGCCGTAATCACTAAAGGGGTCTGTACACGGTCAAAATGCTTGTCATGCAGGCGAATGCACTCGTGAACGTGTGCCTGAAGTAATATTCGCCGTCATAGCTAAATTATTTATTTTCCTATATAGCATCGTCGGTGTCACACTTACAAACACATACTACCATAGTGCTTAATGAGAAATGCTTGTCCGTATACAGACCCCTTAACAATGCAATACAAACAACCCTCTGTTGTTTCTGTTGTTTTAAGATTGTTGTAGTATCAACACCACCTGTAGTTGAATTCGCCTTGTTAGTGACGAAGAGATACAGATTAATCATTCGCAATGTAAAGAAAGTTATTCAATTGCAAATAAGATATGGGAGTCTGAAATTAAAATCCATTTAAACGACTTTTATTAGTCTGCTAAAAAAAACAATCCTGTCTGTTAGGGCGATTATTATTTTTAAAGCTGGAGGTCCATACCACGCGTTTTCGCCTCCCCGCAGCGCATGCTTTTATAACCTTATTTGCGTTCAAGTAAAAATAAAATTTAATTTGTCAAAATCAGCTGATTTATTCGAACGCTGCTTGTGACGCTTACAAAAGTAGAAAGTAAACCTACTTTTCGCCTCAAGGCATTTACGCTTTTGTGCATGTAACTTACTACGTAAAGCTTCACAGATTCTACTTTTTTGACAGCTGCGTATGCTGCGAAAAAGGGAGAAACGCGTGGTATGGATCTCCAGCTTAAATCTTTTTTAAAATCGTCTGTGAATTAAGATTTGTTCGTAAATGTATTAGCAGTGGACTTAATGAATGGTATAGATTTTTTTTTTTAATTCATGTTTAAAGGGTGTCGCATGCAAAAAGTTAGTATAATAAGTTAGTCAGTCCGGACAAAAGGTTTGCATAAGCTTTAACATAATTTAAAAAGAATCAGACGGACATTGTTAGAAGAGACCTTAGAGCTATTTACATAGTATTTGGTGTTTTTAATATTTTTTTTTTAAATAAATTCCAATTTTTATATTATTCTTAATAAAACCAAACTGATTTGTTAAGTATTTTAAAAAATCAGCTTATTAATAAATTAAATTAAATGAAAATATAATAATAAAAAAGGACATGCAAAAATATTTTAAAGCAAAACATCTATGATCACATCAAAACAAGCAGCATAACCATCCATTCTGATTTTGTTTAGACCAATTACCCGTGTTTTAAATTTAGTTTTAGTGACAACATCAATTCTTTTTTTTTTTTTTTTTTTTTTTTTTTTTTTGAGAAAAACATTAAAAAAGTTTTATTGTTTTGTACATGGATTAAATACAACAAAAAATATTAAAAATATTTTAAAGGGATTTTTTTTAGAATTTCGTTTTCAAGATGAGACGAAGACGTTAGAAACTTTTTACTAAATTAAGAAATTTCATAAACACATAAAAACTTGGTTTAAAGTTTAAGTTTAAACCAGGTTTAAATGAAATTTGTTATGAACATTTTTAAAATTAGTTAAAATTGGTTTAGTTTAAAAACACAAAAATAAAACATTTAAATGAAAGTAAAAAATCCATATATAGAAAATAAAAGGAAAGTAAAAAAACAGTTTTGTTTTGTTTTTCAAAAAAAAGAAAATAATTTTGAGTAATCAAAAGACCTGATTTATCGCTCGATGTAATGGCCGGTTCTTGATGATGCTGATCTGTTTGTTGCGATAGATGTGCTTGATGAGCCTTCTTCTTCTTACCGGTTGTATTCGTTGGAACCTTCATGGTTTGTTCCTCGGGTTTCTCTTCGGGATGGAATACCACAGTCCAACGATCTAAGCGAATGTCTTCAGCATCGATTACTTCACGTAAATAGCTAAGGGGATCCTGATCGCCAGTATAGCCAGAACCCCAGCAGAGAACACGAGCCAAATCGTTACCTTATTTATCAAAATAAAAAAAAATATATACGTATATACAATCTTTTTAAAAAAAAGTTTATAGCAAAGATTTACCAGTTCCCAGAGGCAAAATAGCACAAGGTGGACTAGAACACTCAGAATCTTGACCCACATTGTCTAAACACTGTAAAACCCAACCAACTGTACCATCTCCTCCACACACCAGAATTTTATAATGAGGAATATGACGAAATACGTATAAACTGAAAACAAATTAAAATTTAAGTTGGTTTACTTTAATTTAAGATAATTCTTTAATTTGTACTCACCCGGGTAATGGTCCGCCATTCTCCAAATTGAATACTTGAAAGGGATTTAATAGTTTTCTAAAGTTTGATATCAATTCCAAACCCTGACAGCCACCAGATTTCACATTTACAAATACCAACAAAGGATTTATATCCGCCGGCACCATGCTGGGTTCAATATTTGGCAACAGCATAACCAACAGATCTTTACCATCCCAGCGGACCTCACGTAAAATATAAAAGGCTCGTACCTGAGAGAGAAATTCAATTTAAAATAAATAGCCCATGAAAAATCTCTGGCAGTTCTACTTACTGCTTTTTGGGCATCTTCGTACGTCAAAACGACCGAACCATATTCATAATAGATTGGACCAATACTAGTAAATTTACTTTCTTCATTTAAATACTTATTTAGGAAATCCTCATATTTGCGCTGAGATTTGCCAGGATCTAAATTACCTACGAACAAAGCAATATTGGGACCGTGTGGGTCCTGACTATGTTGCATATAGAAGCGCATCAATTCCATTTGACGTAAAGAGTCTTTGCCCATGTGTTTCATAATATTCAAAGGACGTTCGGTTATAGATAAAATGCGTTCGGTAACACCACTATCTAATAATACTTGGGAACATCTGAAAATGGATTTTCAAATCAAATATTTGTTTTAAAATAAACAGATGAAATTCTGAATGTACCTGTAATCATCGATTTGATTATTGGATAAACCAAAAAGATCGAGTGCATCACGTATCAAATCCTTAATAGTGGTCGTAGTATCGACAGGAACACTAACATAAGGCTCTTCGACAGAGCATTGTAATTTGCCAGGATAAACTCGTACAAAACCATTATCCCTGTCATGAAACCTTAGAAATATAGCTGGTCGCTTACCCTCCAAGTGGTTCAGGCTTAGAACAGGATTGGGATCTTGCAAAGCAGCATCTTCCATGCCAGCTGGTGCATATAAATCGGTTAAATAAAATGCCTAAAAAGAATTAAACATTTAAATAAAGAGAAATTTAAATTTCGGACTAAATTTTCTTTTAAATAAATAAACTAACACTTGGATCACGTGATATCTGAAATGCTCTTAAAGCAGTCGTTAACAGCTGTTCCAAAGTGTATGTACGAGGTACTATAATGACACGATACAGTTGACGTCTAAAAGTATTGTTGCCATCGAAAACTTTAATGGCTTCTAGAATATTAAAAAAAAAATACACAAATATACATTAATTTTAGTTTAATGAAGGACTCAATAAACCGTATTTTTACCTATATCCTTTTCTTCTCTTTCCTTTTCCTTCTTCTCCTTTTCTTTGTCCGATTTATCAGATTTATGTCCTAATTGTGAATCTGGTCTATGATGGGAAGATGAACCACCACTACTGCAGCCAGCTGCACTACCGCCTGGCACCACGGCCATTGCCTCAATTCTATCCACAGATTCTTCATCTTTAAAACGTGGCGTGTCGCCACTGCTAAACTCTTCCGATATACTTCGAGCTATTGGAATAGGGAGTTATTAGAAATTGCAATTAGTTTTTGTTAAAGTTTTTAAGAAATTTACGTAATAAAAGCTTTAATTCCAATTTTTTATTTTGATTAGCGTAGAAATCATTCACTTGTTAAATTAATTTAAAAAAAATTATATATTCAAGGAAAGCAAGTCTTTAATGCAGATGATTTGGGCCGATGTTGTACTTATATGCTTTTAATAAAGAGCTTTTCGTATCAAAAATTTATTGCTTTGAGACCAGAATGGTTAACATCGTATGTGAGGCGAAAAACTTTTTTGATTCTGCTATATTTTCTGAACGGTTACTCAGTCGTATTAAATCGAACATTCGTGTCAACTCAGTTGAGTTTTGTTAAAGCTTGCGCACGCCTTATTTTGTTTTGCATCGTTTCGTTTCTGTTATTCGGACGCGTGTGTCGGGATGTTTACAAAAAAAATGAAAATTATCTTACACAAGTATTTGTGTGCCGACGAGTTAGAAGAACCAAGTACAGGGTGGCACGTAATTAACGTTGTGAATTATTAAGTTAATTTTTTGTTAACGTTTTCTTAGAATTAACTTTGAAAAACTTGGAAAATTTATGATGGAAATAATTACCACAGAACAAAGAACCAAATGGGTTCAATTTTATTTTGAATATCAGCATTTTTCGATTATTAAGACACAATGATAATACTGAATAATGGGCAATGAGGCCCATTTTCACCTCTATGGTCACGTGCATATACAAACTTACAGAATATGGGGCTAACAAACTTCAAGAATAATTGAATGCACATATTTTTTTGAAAACGGCGAACAAGTTTCGGTTAATGGGAATGGCATTTAATACCAGGATATCCAGAACAGTAGTTTCAACAAGTTGGCCCTCCAGCTCGAATGTTTCGGAGGTTAACAAATGGGTAAGGTGTATGCCAATAAACCAAGAACCGTCTACCAGCTTAAGGGGTTTTTTTTAAACATAATTTTAACATATTTCCAAACTAAACTTAATTTTAATAAATGCCAACGTTAAATACAATCAGCAAGAAAAAAGTTGTTTATTAAATAAATCGTAACGTTACTTATGCGTTACCCTGTATAAAAAAGGTTGAAAGATCAATATGCAACGTCTGTCCGTCAAAATTAAAGCGTATGAGCGTATATTTCTGCCCAAAATATTAGAAAATTTCCTGCTTAGAGAAGAGATCACAAAAATGTTGACAATCTTATATTTATTAGCTTTATATTATTTGTTAAATTAGGAATTAAGATATAGATAATATCTATTTTCCATCTCAGAGTTTTTTTGTTTAAAATTTTTTGTAAAGGATCTCTTTCTACCAGCAACTAAAATATGTGATTAAGAATGTGGCTATTGTATGTTTAAGTTAATTAAAAAATAAATTGTTTTTTTTTATAAAGAGTGTTCCAACTATAATGCACGATGCTAATTGTGAGTCATACCTCAAGTTTTCTGCCCAACTTAATTTGACATTTCTTTGTTAAAGTTTTTGATAAATTCAACCATGGAGAGGTGCAGCGCGTTAAGATTGTTGAAGCATTTTACAAAAATGGGCGTTTTAATTAAAATGCATTTCGTGATTTTTTTGGTCAGCATAGCCGGCCAAATGTGTCCATAGTCGCGAGAAGTGTGCGCAAATTTCAGCGAACCGGGTCTGTAGAAAATATGAAAACACCTGTGCAAGCTTAGGTTAGGTTAGGTTCCATTGGCAGCTGTGATCAAGCACAGCTCATGTGGGTCCACTAATTAGTTCCCGCTGTGCTTCCATGTCACACCGTCTCCTATGGGTCCTATGTTATCTGGCTGCTAGTGTATATTCAACAAAGGAGTGGATCCCGTTTAAATCAATACCAAAGAGACAAGTCTTGTCCCCAAGGGCTCTTCGAACAAACATTTCAAGTCTTAGATCTCCGAATTCTGGACCATTACAGAGGAGATGTTCCGTTGACTCCTCCTCCTCGTCGCCACAACTTCAAGCAAGCATGCGCAGTGCGTTCTGCGTTATTGGGCCGTACTTCTTCGACAACGAGTCGGCCAAGCAGTTACCGTGAATGGTGTTCGCTATCGATAGATGAAAACGGACTTCTTGTGGCGTGGATTACATGTGCTTCCAACAGGATGGTGCCACTTGCCACACAGCCAGCGAAACAATGACAGTTTTGCGCGAGAAATTCAATGGCCCTGCTATCCCACGTCGTGGCGATGCTAATTGGCCGACGCGATCATGTGATTTGATACCGTCGGACTTCTTTCTTTGGGTGTTCATCAATAAGCCAAGAACAATTCAAGAGCTAAAGGATGAGATAATTTGGCACATAAACGACATTGAACTTCAATTATGTGTCAAAGTCATTGAAAATAAGGACCATCGGATAGAGGTATGCCACCTCTCTATCATAATAAAAAATATTACGATAAGTTTTTTTAACTTTTTGTTTTATTTACAATTAACATCGTGCGTTTTGGTTGGATCCCCCTTTATATTTTTGTTTTAAAAAACGTTTTTTTTATTTTTTTAAGTGATAAAAATAAATAAAATAAAATTCGTTTTCTATAAAAGTCGCCTCACAAGCGAATTTTACCATTAAAGAGGTAACAAATATGTTTATCATTCTAGGGTTAAAGTGCGAACATGCTATAAAAAATTCTTGGCTTCCTTTAGAGAGATTGCAAGCGAAACTTTTAAATTTCTCCCTTACAAGTCTGCTACGTTTTAAGCTAATTTTTTTTTTTTTTAATTACCACTGAAAATATGAAGTATATGAAATGCAAAATTTTTAACACAGCATCGTTTTCAAGATGTGTTCGATTTCAATTTTAATTAAACTTGAATTCGATATCTGCAACAAAGTGATATAGTTAGTAATTAAGCTCTAAAAAGATTTAATTTTGAGTACTGAACGAATTATATGTGAAATATCTTACGGAAAATATTTCCAACGGAAAATAAATTATTTTCTAAATATTTAAGCTGAATATTTTAACTAATTTCTAAGTTCTAATTAATTTGATAGAAAATTTTGTATGAAAGAGAGGTCTTTTCTAAACCGATAGTAATTTTTTTGCGTTTTATCCCATTCTCTAAAAATTCTGAAAAACTTTGAAGAAAAAAATTAAGAATAAGGTTATAAACGCATTAGGGAAACATATTTAAACAACTAATTAAACGCTTTTCCCCATATTTCTAAAAGCCAGTTATGGCTTGAAATAATTGAAATCAGAGTAATCGATAACCCAGGTACTTTATCAACCAAAATTTAAAAAAAAAAATGTAAGACTCAGATGCTTTCCTTTCCTTATTTTCTCATAATTTATTAGTTTTAAGTCACACAATAGTTAAATATTAATAATTTGGTTAAACATTTTTTTTTTTAATAAACATGCAATTTGAGGTTAGAGTTTGTAAAAATGATAATGGATTTGAATGATTAGTGTCAAATGAAAGAAGACCTAAAAGCTGTTCAAGATGTAAGTAATAAAAAAACATGAGTGTTTCTCTCTTTCTCTTTCTCAACCTACAAAGAATTGAAGAGCGAGATCAAAGATATGAATGATTAATTGCTGGTTAATTTTGATAACAAAAATATAATTGTTTTAAAAATAATATTCTAAAAAAAAAACATAAATAGTTTGCATCAACTTTAACAAAATTCAACAAAAAACAATTCAAAAGAAAAAACCAAATAAAAAAATTAAAACAAATCCAATTAAAAAAAAAAAAATAAATGCTGTTAAATTTTTTCGAAATACATGGTACTTTTTTACAATTTTTTAAATATTTATTTTAGTTATGCAAGTTAAATCACCTCTACGTTTATGATAGCGCGCTTTACGCCAACCCAAGGACAAACGTCTCATACGTTTGAACAATTTGCCAAAGACATGCTCATTATCGCTAAGACGTGATCGACTTCGTGTACTAGTAGCATCACTTATATCACCGCCAGCATCATCACTATGACCCCCACTTACACCGCCATACATTGTATGACAATGGGGCCTCAAGCGATTGTCCAAAACTTGCGAATATTCCTTTAAAACCTCCTTATCCTCATCATCTTCCTCGTAGTCGGCGGCATCGTCGAGATCATCACTACGCCTCTGGCGTCCGCCCTTACGGGTTGTGTAGTTATCATCGTACGGCTGATAATTACCGTCCTCATCTTGAATGGTTATTTCGATATTTTGATACATAGTATCAAGGCTATAGTTGCTGCGGATATTTTTACTCTCTGACTTTCCAGTATTGGAACGTTTCGAACGACGCCGCTGAAAGAAACGGGCATATTTCTTGTGACGCGGACTGGGTGAGTGGGATTTGACGCCAGGCTCTTGAAACGATTTACTGCGACCCACCGCTACTAATTGGGCCGGTAGTGAGGAGAGCTTCTTCGTTGACGTAGGTGGTGGTATGGGGGAGGATGAAGAACAATCACTTGAATTGGGCGAGGAACCGCTTGTATTATGTCCTTTTGGAGGACAAAGTATAGGTCTTGTGGCTTTTGATATAGCTCCAGTCTTTTGTGTAGTTATTTTTGCAGCAGCAGCAGCAGCAGCAGCAGTCGCAGTGGCACCACTACTACCACTCTGCGCATTAAAGGCAGTGTTAACTGTCATCGATTGCTGGTTACCAAGAGAACGTTTCTTTGGCCCTGCCACGCTCGAAGACATTTTTATGTTGTGTGCATTTGTACTTCTAACTATGCTACTACGATTTTCTATAGATGTATTGCTATTACTACTATTATAACTTAAATTACTTATTAGATTCATACTCGAATCAATATCATCGGTTGTGGTCAATTCCCCGCCAGTATCGGAGGTTTCACAGAAACCTTCTTGGGGTGCCACTTCGCCCTCCACATCACCATGATAATCACAATCGCTGCCAGCTCCTCCACCTCCATCCTCTTTTAAAGCCTGAGTTTTAGCTGCATCACCTCCGCTATCAGTCCTTTTCTTCAAGGCCACATCGCAGTGATCATAGTCATCGCTTATATCACCTCCGCTTACATCGCATACTCCTACATCCTCGTCGTCATCATCGGTGTTGGAGGATAGATGCTTTCGTCTACCATGATATGGTATCTTACGCACCATATTCGTATAAAATAAATGCAAAGATGACGAAGCTGAGGGTGATTTGGTTATATTCTTTAATTTTTGGCACTTGTTGTGTGTGGAGCATGTTGTGGTCTGGGTTAATTGTAACGCACTGTCATCATTGTTATCCAATTCTGTTACATCATCTATATCATGTTGATTCTTTTGCTCTTCGGTTACCCGCTGATGAGCTTCTTCCTTAATGTCGCCTTCGTCTTTTTTGCCACTGTCCAAACCTTTTTCCATTACATCTGCTACTGCTGCTAAAGTGGAAGAGGTCATATCGCCCGTTATCGTTGTGGGTATGGGTGAGGGTGCATACGAAGAGGGTGAAGATGAAAGAAAAAAATTTTGTTTTGATTGTTCTAAGCGTTGTCTTTGTAATAATAATAATTCTCTTAAACTAAGTTCGGGAGTACTATCAGCTCGTTTTCTTTCTTTTAAATTATGGTGATTGTAGGGTGTTTCATTCACCACATTACTGTCGTCTGCTATCAAATCAGTAACTTCAATATTTTCAAATTCGTCGGCTAAATATTTGTTAAGAAGAAGTTTTGTGTTTTTTTTTTCGCAAAAAGCAAAACAATCGGAAAAAAATTTTACACAAAAAAAGAATAAAAAAAAATAATAAAAGAAAATTAAAAAAGATTTAAGAATTAATTAAAGAAAAAACTAAAGCAATTATAATTAAAAAAAAGAAAAAAAATTATTGAGAAATTTAAAAAGAAAATTTACAAAAGTATTATAAAATTTGCAGATCTTAAAAGACTAATGCAGTAAAGGTGTTCTTATAAGTAAGTATCGTTAAATTTAAAAGTTTTTCGACTTCAATGCCCATGTTCTGTAACTGTCGCGTCCAGAAACTTTTCGATTGAAATGTGTGAAATGAAACAACAATGCCATATATTAAAACAAACACCTGTTTTTCTCACTAAACTGTGTCTGTAACTTTTTTTGGCGAGTACTAGCTGTCACGTAAGAAAATTACTCACCAATTTACAGAAAAAGTGTATCTGTAAAGTTTCTGTGAGAAAGTTCCCGTTGTGAACTGTCAAATAAACTAATGAATAACAGTTATATTTTGTTCTTGGCACATTTCTAATTATTTTGCTTTTAGCATTTTTAAAAAATAATACGAATGTTTTCAAAGCTTGTTTGCAAACAACAAACATTAAAGTCTATTCAAAGGTATAGCCGACGGTTGTATTTTTGCCGCGGCCGTTGAAAATTTTTCAATTTTAGTAAATTTTGTTCGCCGTCAACGATAAATGTGACTGGCGTTCTCAACGTCGGCAATGTCAAATCAGCTTCGAGTGCAATATATATATATTTTATATTTATTCCCGCACACAGAAAACAAATTGGTTGGAAAACGGTTGCAGTAATAAAATATTGATCAAGAAATACAATTTACTATTGCAACTATTAAAAATGTATAGATTTAAATGATTTTTAATTCTCTTGATTATTTAAACGTTATTCTAACTGAAATATGATTCCTTCAATTCTTTGATTAGTTATGATAACTAATTTAATTAAGTTCTAAAAATTAGTACAAATGGTTAGAATCACAACCGAATTTAATATAGGGCAATACTGAATATTGGTCATTGCAATCAATAATTTGCTTTCGTCAATAAATTTTGTAATATAAATGTAAATTCATTTATTGCAGCTAATTATTGATTGTTGGAATAGATTCAATTCGAGTACAACAAATGAAAATATAATTATTCGGAATTCACAACCAAAAAATAGTTAAAAGCCCCAATTGCTTACTAAATTTTCTGTCAAAACATTTGATAGATTAAATTAATTTTTAATATTTTATTTAAAAAATATCTTTGCGGGCAAAAATGGAAAATGTGAAAAACTTAATAAATAGGGGTAAGTAATTTACGTTTCTTATAGGTATGAACATATACACGTACATATGTATGTATGTATTATTTTTTTATACCCTGCAAATTATGTTGGACTTCTTGATCCATTTTGATCCTGGACTGGTCCAATGTAGTGCAAGTATGGACCATGTCATTATTAAAAAGAGTTTGCAGTGAAACGACATGTCTTCGTTTTTTAACGACATGTTTTCGTTTTGAAACGATTTCAAAGCTAATCCTCTGGTGTATACCATGGAGTAGTTTTAAGACTTCTCCTTTGTAATGCAAGCTGTGTTATATGGTCCTGCCCTAGGACATCGTACTGTAAAATAAGCCATTTTTCCATTCATTGGGATTACCTTTGGACACGTCCTTGCCCCTTATGGGCTACATTTGACCGGTTAAAAAAATATATTGATAACGACAATCAAATCTCTTGTTATGAACACCAATTATGTGTTAATTCAGTTGCAGCTATCTTTTATTCGGGTATAAGCACAATTTTGTTTATAATAATCATACTAACAACTAACAATATCTGTTGTTATGACTGATAGTGTACTAAAATTCAAATGTTGCTATCAAAAATATTATGCTAAGCAACGAAATTTTCAGTAATTGGAACCGAATTGTGTGATTGTACATGCAACCGACGAAATTCGATTGGCGCCAAATTCGGTTGTGATCACGAATCTGTTTTATCTGTGCGTCGTTCCAAATTGGAACATAGGGCCATCTTCGAGTGCAATACTATGACATTTATAACGTAACGACGTTATCTCTTTTGAAAGCAGTGTTCGAAAATAAACACTAAATATCGTTTCTTAATGTTCGGTTCGGTAGATTTGTGGAAAACAGAAACGCTAATAGTGTTTGTGTAGAAAATCATTAAAAAAAATAACGTTTCCCTGATAGTCATCTTTCGAACACATAAATATTACTGTTTTTATCAAACTCAACAAAAGATGTGAACATTTAATTCCGTTTGGTTTTTTTTGAAAATCCACGAACTTCAATGTGTTCGGTTCGGCTCGTTAATGTTCGTCGCTTTTTGCTGATAAAAAAAAAACCAAACATTTTTTACAAAAACAAAATACACACACGAAAAAAACATTATAGAACATTAAAATATAATGTTTGTCTACAGTATCACTACAATTGTTCTGTTTTTTAACGAAGAACCGAACATTATATAGTGTTCGGTTCTTTCTTGAAAATAGTTACGAACGTTATTAATGGTTGTGTATGTCTACACAATCACTAAAAAAATAGATATCATTCCTGGGTGTGTGAGCCGAACGTTAAATAATGTACTGTTTATTTTCGAACACTGTTTGAAAGCTTTTTACATGAGTTACACACACACTTTTTTCTCACTTTTCGAGAAACGATGGAATATTTTGTTTCCCATATTTGTAATGCGAAAAGTTCTCACTAAAGTCACAGAACATGGGTACAGTTCGCCGGACAGATTTTTGTTTCTTTATATTAATAAAGTAAAATGTCGAGCGAATCCGACAACGTTTAATGGACCCTGAAATTACTTTAATTTATTCCTTTTAATCTATTTATTCGTATAGAGGTATATCATATGATATTAAAGTAAAAATTCTCAGATGTCAAACATTGGTTTTTAAGTTATTAAGGACAATGAAGGATTACGTTGAAGTTTTCTAAAAATAAAGTCGATAGAGTTTTTTGTAGTTTAACCACTGCTTCCGGCATATGTTTTATAGAAAAATGTTAATTTTTGTGAACATGCTTGAACGAACTAAGAAGTAAAAATTATTGTTTTGTACTGCATACGCCGGTTTTCCAAAATATATTTTTAAAAAGTAGCTGTTTGTGCTGCAGGCGTATACGTACTGCTGTGTATTGAGTTGTTGTCTTTTTATTTCTCTTTTACTACTTTTTTTTCTTACGGCTTTAAAGCAGTCATAACCACTCCATAGACTCGCGAGCAGTCAATAATTGTATTTTTCACACAGACACGGTCGGCAATTCACATGTATACAACAACTTTGTTCGGGCCACTCCATAGTCTCGCGAAGCAGACAATAATCGTATTTTTTACACAGACACGGTCGGCAATTCTTATGTATACAACAACTTTGTTTGTTGCTTGGTTATCACTGCTTTAGTAAGTAAGACTGAAATTTATTTTGTAGGTTTTTGTATGAGAAATTTGCTGCATTCGCCAAACAAAGGTTTTAAATAGTTGATATTGAGCAAAAGTTAGGCTTAATATCTCAAAAACCATTAAACATTTTGTTAAACAAGTTTTGGATTCACAAAGAGGATATTCAAAATCCATAAACGACATACCTTACTCAATTTTTATAAAAATTGTCGATAGGTCAAACCAATAATGAGCTGACGATATGTTAATTATTTCATTTCAAATTATTTTTTTTAACGAATTTAATTTAAACTGGTTATCAATTAATATTTATTACCATTTCTCAAACTCCCATACATGGTTTAATTGCATGGTGTCGAATTTTGTGAATGCTAACTTTTATACGAGAAAAATAAAACAAAAATCGTATTTTTTAAACGATAAGCCACACGAAAGAGCTTGTGAACTGGACAAATATTACAAAATACATTATTTTTTTGCACAAAACAAAACGTTTGCTCTTGTTGAACGTGGGTTGTGTTTTGTTATTTTCGTTTTGAGCACGTCGCTTTCTTCGTAAGCTGCCTTCGCAACTGATTTCACCTCTGTGGCTACATTTATTTCAAAAATCAACCAAAAGTTTAGAAGTTACGTTTTTTACCAACTGTTTTTAAAACGTCGGTTCTAAAATTAAGTATTTCTAAAAACAATTGAATTTGAATGTTAAAAAATGATAACTGCTTAAATTAAAATGATACTTCAATACAGCAAAAACTTTGACTTTTAATTAAAGACTACTTCAGAAGTGAAACTGGCAACGTCTATAGGATCTGCAAATTTGTCTAACTAGAAATAAAACTTGAGTATAGTGAAAAAAAAAATTAAAATTACTTAAAAAAATAAAAGAAGTTTTATAATTAAAAGTGTAAAAAACATGGTTGTTTCCTTTTTTCATAAATGATTTTCTCGATTTATACAATGTGCTTTTCAATGTTTTAAAATTGATTTGTTTCATGAAATGATGCATACATTTTTAACATTATATAGAAATGATGATGTAGTAATTATGAAAAATTCATGTCATGATGGGAAATTGTTTCAGGGCGCAAACTTTATTTCTACAACATCAATTTAGACAATAAAACACAGACATCCAACGTACTAAAAAAAATACTCGATTGAATGAAAAGGTTTAAATTAAATTTTATTAAAAGAAAATTTTGTTTTTGGGGGGAAAAATGTTTGCTGATTTACATAGGTGAAAATTAATTAAAAATTAATAAGTAAAATATTGGTGAGTTGAAAATTTGCTGCCTTTTGTTACAACAATTTGTATTAACATCAATAAAATTTTGTTGATTTTAATAAATTTTGTTTCTTTTTTTTTGTGTATTGAAAATTTATGTTTCTACTTACGGCACGAATATTCACGAACTAAATTTGATTCTGATTCGGTTTTTCTCACACCCATTATCTCTTTAATTGGCACCTCGGTACGTGGAATTGAAACACAATGCGGAGGTAAATAAATCGGTTGTAAACAACCGAAAGTACATTCGGTTGGCAGGTACATGCGACATCCAGCGTGTGTGGTTAAACCACACCATTCGCAACGATAACCTGTTTGTATTATAAATTATATATTTAGATATGTTTTTATTGCTTAAGAGATAAGATTTTTTCCAAATGTTTCCTTTAACCCACCTGTTAGACACTCGGAGGACCAACAAGTCTTTTTGCAATAAACACATTTTGAATTTGATGGTAGATTGCCTTCTCGCCAGTGATGCTGTAAAAAAAGTCGTTTTTAAAATTTTAAAGTATATTTGTGATTGAAGATATAAAATAGTATATGTGCTTGATTGCCCTTATAATTATCACTTAAACTGGCTGTGTTACTGAAAATGTTCCTTCAAATGAAGGCGTTAATGCATTAGTGGTAATTGTTGAACGTCACGCGGCTAACCTGGATTCGCTCATGTCTACATCTTTTCCAATTTCAATTAAGAAAGCGTCAATTGTAATTCAGAAAGCGTCAACTGTTATTCAGATTAGTCAACTGTAATTCAGAATGCGTAAATTGTAATTCAGATTAGTCAGTTGTAATTCAGAAAGGGTCAGTTGTAATTCAGATTAGTCAATTGTAATTCAGAAAGCGTCAATTGTAAAACAGAAATTGTCAATTGTAATTCAGAAAGCAAAGAAAATTTATTATAAATTTTATTATAACAAAAAAATAAAAAATGCACCAAAGAGCTAAATATATTAATATATATTCGTATATATTTTGTTGTATTTTTATTATATTTTGAATTACAATTGACGCTTTCTGAATTACAATTAACAATTTCTGAATTGCAATGATGCTTTCAGAATTACAATTGACTAATCTGAATTACAATTGACCCTTTCTGAATTACAATTGACTAATCTGAATTACAATTGACGCGTTCTGAATTACAGTTGATTAATCTGAATTACAATTGACGCTTTCTGAATTACAATTGACTAATCTGAATTACAATTGACGCTCTCTGAATTACAACTGGATAAGGGGTAGTTTCTTTTTAATAATTTATTCTATATTTGATTTCAGTACCTCAATTCTGTAACTTTTTTAATTTAACTACCGATATCGTTAATTAACGAGAAATCTCGGTTACTTTAACGAATTTGTTATTCTGTATTTTAAACAAACAAATATTTTTGTTTAGAAATATTGACGACAAATATCGGTAAAAATATAAGAACGTCAAAGTGAAAATTTTTTAAAATTAATAAAAAAATACAAAATAATTTTACTTTATTGCATTTATTTTAACAAAACATGAATGAAAACGCGTAAATATTTATTATATTTCTAAACAAATATGTTGGTTTTAAATTTTTCTATACATAGGGAAAAATTTCCAGGTGACTGAGCCACTTTAGCACAACATTTCTGCTCTTACTTTTTATACCTATATGTGTATATACGAATGTGTGTAACACATTTAAATAAAGGTTCTGGGCCTGCCTTTTAGTATACCGATTGACTCAGAATCAATGTCAGAATCCATTTAACGAATCCCGTCCTTTTATCAGGATGATTGGTAGTCTGTCCAAGATAACCTTGTGCGCATATTACAGGTCGCAATTTTAAAAATAATTTTATAAAATTTGGCACATATGCGTTTATTGTCACAAGGTCGAAGCATTTTTGTAATGGTGAGAAGCAGTTATTTAATTTTAATATCCCACATGAAAACTTCTTTCCGGAATAGGGTTTTGTGCCTATTAATAGCCACTTTGTTTTATAGACATTTGAGTTGAATAAGATCCAAAAATATTTTGTCGCAACCTACATAAATCACCAGAACAAATTTTTTTAGAATCGGTCCATATTTGACCCAGCTCCCATACGAATACACTAATAATGGTAGTAGATACTTAGATAATATTGGCACAAAAATGTCTTATGTGAATATTAACCTCACAACATAAAATATAAAATATCGATTTAACATCATAGGACTCTTTAGTTATACCTTAAAATATGGTTCGATATGGTCACAATAAAATCTTACCGTATGGTGTGAGCCCTTTATAAATATTAAAAATTAGTCTTTGTAAGTTATCCACTAACAATGTAAAAAACTTAGTTTTAAGCAAATGCTAAATGTCGAACAATGAAAACCTGTTAATGTGAAGGAATTGAAAAATGCACAAAGACAGACAAACAAGGACTGCCTGATGCCCTGAAATAAGTAATGACAATGACTAGCAAGCTGCTTCCACATACAGAGCAGTTTTATCTATATAAAAGAATTGCGGGAGTGACTGACTCATTCATCATCGCCCAGCCCAAACCGCCCACCCTAGAAACTTGATATTTGGACAAGTGATTGGTCACTCCCCAAATCGATCCACTAAGACGGGATTTTTCGAAATTCGAATGTTTAGGGGGAAAAACGGGAAAATTTGTTAACCTTATATCTCCAAAACTAGAAGAGATGCAAAATAAAGGTAAAACTTTTCGTTGTTATTTAGAAAAATAAGCGGACAGGTGTCTGGTACTATTTTGAAATTCGGTAAACGGATAAAATCTGTATTTTAGTACCAATAGTAAAAATAAAAGGTTAATACCACATTCGAAACTTAACAAAAAAAATACGTATAATAATTTGGTACTTTTTCGAAATTCGAACATTTAAGGGGTGAAAATCGTAACTATTTTTGGTACTTTTTTTACAAAACATTTTCCTCCATTCATTGACATATTCGTACTAAATTATGGGCTACCACTACAATACTGAAATTTTTGATACTTTAATGGGGGAAGTACCCAAAAAAGGAAATGCGGGAAATTTGACATTTTTCTTTAGCTTTTTGGTTCTACTAAAGTAGCGGGTTACATGCTAGAATTTAAACAAGTTTAAACCTAGAAAAATAAACTTTGGCATAAAAATATGCTCACAATGAAAAATGAGACGCTAACGAAGTAGCGGGTGTATGCTAATAAATTATAATTAATTTGTTTTAGATTTAATTAACAGCCTGTTTTTAGAAAACGTAAACAAGTGAGTGAGTGAGAAATTATATTGAAAACAACAATAGAAAACGATATTTTGTATTTATTTTCAATTTAATTTCTCACTCATTTATATTTTATTACGTTTTCTAAAAACAGGCAGTAAGTTGACAATTCCCAATAAAAATTTTACCATTTTGCGAAGCACTAATCGTACATTTAACAAAATAAGCGCATAATTATGCGCTACGCAATAAGACATACAGAAATGCAGTAAAGTAAGTGAATGAACTCTCAACAACTTTTATAAAAAAAAAATAACATTTCAAGTGCTACGGCATTCCCTTACTACGAAGCAGGTTTGTAAGGCAGAATACTAAAAAATAACTGTATCAAAACATTCAGTGTGTAAAGCTGATCGTTACATCCAACAATTTTTTTATGAGCTGAATAATACGTTTCATGTGTCAAAAATGTATTGCTTCAAAGTGGGAACTCGCCATATAAAATTCATGTCTACCGTATGCGCAATGGTAAGCGCAACTCTTATGTTTCTTCCTTACAAACCTGCTTCGTTGGAAGCTCCATTTTTTACTGGGTTACCACGATATTTTTGTAAATCAAGGCGAATTCATTACAGGTGATCTTTAAAACACTGCTGAATACTTTTTCTTAACTTTATAATTGGTGGATGTCAAAATGTTGTTTATTATCGTTGTTTCTGTTTTTACATTTTACAATAATTTTACAAAAACAAGTTGCTTGTGGTTTTTGTACGAGTTGTACTTGCTGTAGTATCGAGATTACCTGTAATGAATTCGCCTTGTTGTGAATTATTCCATATACGTAAAAAAGGTTTTTAATTAATAACAAGTTTATTCAACAAATTAACAAAGAAATGAAAGAATTGTTATAAGTACAAACGGGATCCAAATACTTTATGTGTGAAAAGATAACGAGAAAATTTCAATTCAAACTGAAACTAAACATTTTTCTACGTTATCATAAAATGAGATATGGTCTAGTATGATCTAGTATGTTTTTATTTAAGCAACCATTTTGAATATTTATTTTTTTATCTAACTTACTTGATGTTTGACAGTTAGTAACTCTTTGCCGGGTACGTAGGTGGCATTTTCTGTACAATCGGGTACAGCAAAATCTTGGCACTCAAGATGCGCATAATATTCACACACTGAAAAAATAGAAAATGTAAAATTTAGTTACAATCTTTTTATGCATATGCACATCAATCCATAATCCTTAAAAAGAATTTCAACCATTTTAAATCTGTTTCGCATTGTCGTTTTTCTTAATCTTATCTTAATTGAAATGAGTAATAGTGTTATAACAAATGATATATATATATTATATCAAAGAAATTTATGTTCACAGAATTTTAAACGTTTACACAATTTAGTTAAATCTTTTAAAGGATTTCTAAAGATTTATTTATACATAATAATAATTATAATATATTATAGTTTTGATCTTACCTATACAATGTACGGATGGTGTTTCATCTAAGCGTTTGCGACATACTGTACAAAATTTCTTTTTGTGTGTTGTTGGTTCCGACCAACAATGCGCAACAGGATTCTGTAAAAAATTTTTTATTTTTATTTCAATGATTTAAATTAATTATATTGGTTTTGTGGTTGTAAAGTTAATAATAAATAAAATACATTTAGACACATACATACATAAATAAACAAAGTATGTTACTTACCTTAATAATACATGGTGCAATACCAGAACAAGGAGTTACAACATTTGTGACACATCTTTCATGTATGATAAAATTGCACACTGCAAAAAAAGAAAAAAGCACAGAAATTAGTATTTAATTTGATTAGGCAATATGTTTTTTTTAATCGAAGAAAGTTTTTTAAATAAAATTTAAAAAAAATGTAAAGTAGGGTATAAAAACAAATAATAATCAAACGTCTAGTGGTTTTCTGAACGTTTTCAATATTATACATACGTCACCTCTGCTATTAAAACCTAAGTACTACGTTCTTATGTGCAAACGTATGAGTTATATGAATATGGGCATTTCCTGGGGTCACGAACGTACGTTCGTACGCTTTTGATGTACAAATAATACAGAAAACAAAACTTTTCCTAGCATTTTTTTTTCGATTCGATAGCATTTGGGTAGCTCTATGTTTAGTGCAAAAGATGGATTTCATCGAGTTTAAGTTTTCATAATAAGAGTTATGAACGTGTGGTCACGAACGTACGCAAAATAGAAGTCAACTTTGGCTGACAGTAGTGAAATGTAAAAATCTGCGCAGTGGAACGGAATATTCAAAAGTGATTAATTTATTTTAAAAGTCCTTAATGTAGGTCTCCATCCAGTATTTTTAAAATATAATATCTCCCTTGGTATTTGTTTAATTGGCTTATTTACCGGTCGCGAACGTACGGATCGCGAATGTACTATTTTTCCATAAGTTTTTTTAATATTATTACCACGCATTTTCCCATAAATGTCTTTAAATTTCCTTAACAAAAAAACTTAATACTCCTTTTACAATTGATTGAAATGGAGAGATTATGAAGAAAGAGTGTAAACATATCATTTTTCTTGCATGTAAAATAAGTATATAAAAATGTCTTTAGAAGTAGAAAATACAGAAAAATATAAAATTTTCCAGTTTCCAGCCCAATTCCTCAAGTAAAACTGCTGAGATATGCTATGAAACCATTCTTTTATAAGAACAAAGACTTTTTTATAATAATAATAAACAACAAAAGACGATTTTATTTTTTCATCCTGATAGACCATTCATGGGAAATGCCCATATGTGTAATACTGATACGTCTTGTTGGTCACCCTTTAAGCTTATTTGGAAAACTAAGGAACTAATTAGGGGGGTGCTTTTATACCATGGGAGGTAAGACCATGATGGCTTTATCTCCCATTCAAAAGAGAGATACATCCTTTTTTTTCAATCGAATGGGAGGCAAAGCCACCATGGCCTTAGGCCACATTAGTAATATTAGGAAATGGCTTTATGTCTCATTTCAGTTTTGAAGAACTTTTCCATTTAACATTGATTACTAGTTTTCTTATTTTTATAATTAAGAGGTTATGATTTTCCCTTTTACTAAAGTAAAGTATTGAAATCTGGCTTCGCATACTAAAGTTTTTCTGCTTGGCGGCCTGCGGCCGCGCTTAGGGGTTTTTTCCTCCAGTAGGACGCGGCAGGTGGCTTCGCTGAATAAAGTTTTCCTGCGTGCGTCACAAGAATAAAAAAATGTTTTTCAATGATAACTAAGGATTTTCCCTTTTACAGAATGTTTACACCATGCGTCACAATATTTTGGAAAAATATGGCTTTGCCTCTCATTTGGGGAAAAAAAAAATATATTTGACAATTTTTTGATGCCAGCTTAAAGTAAAATATCTATATTTTATAATAAAATCATTTTTTTAGACGTAAGCTTAAATATAAATTTGTTGTGCACTTCGAATCATTAAGACTCATAGATTTGGCGCGAATAGAAAATGCATTGCATGTTGCACCCGTTATGGCTTAAAGAGCAAATTTCTTATTGTTGGATTATATTTCTCTACGATGTTTGATTTGATAACCATCGTCTGATATCTCATCTTTCACAGTAAAAAAGAATAATATAATAAAAGTTTAAAAATTACCAGAGTTTTGTGTTTTTGTGGTATGATCTTATGGAAGTTGGCCAATTTGGTTGCACCCGTCATGCACTTTAAAGCTCTCTCGTGGCTATTTGATCGTTTCATATAAATTCTTGTAAATAGATAACAATAGTATATAAAAAAATGTTACCCCTTCTAGAAATAACTTAATTTCAAATATGTTTCTTTCTATTAGTAAAAGACGTTTAAAGCGTCTAAATGTTGCGCCCGTCAGAATAGAATCGCCCGTATGACCTTACCTCTCAATGATTGGGCAATAAGACCATTACGGCTTTATCTCCCATTCAATTGAGCAATAAAGCCATCTTGGGCTTACCTCCCATGGTTAAAAAGCACCCCCCCAAATTATTTAAATCGCAACGCAACGCCAAACAATTACATTGAAAGCAAAAACAAAGTCATAAATATTTTGTAATTTTGTTGTTGCTTTCTACTGAACGTTTAAAAAATTTTCAACGCAATTGAAGATATGGGCTTAAAAATTATAAAAAAAATTTTTTTGCCTTAACGGAAGGACTGAAAATTTTGAACTTTGAAAAACGTAGTACAAATCAATTTTTTCAATCCTAAGGCATGTAACTCAGTACGGATATCGGCTGAAATATGAAGAGGATATCTTTGTGAGAGTGTAAAATTGCAGTAATTAAAAAAATCCGTTCTGTAGAAAAACACGATTTTCACGTATATCTCGAAAACGCTTCTTGGTAAAAATAAATGAATTTCATATTCGTGCTCAGCAGCCACGATTTATCTTGGAAAACTTTTTATTTTTCAGGTTATGGCAAAAAGTTGAAAATTTATGCATTTTTATTTATTGAAATTACTTAATTTAAAAGAAAAATGTATTAATCGGTTAACTGGCTAATAACGAAATTAACCGATTAAACCAAAACCTCGGTTAATAAATCGAGCAATTAACCGATTGAAGCAAAAGCCCGATAAAATATATACCCTTTTAAACACACACGAAAATTCAATAACAAAACAAAAATAAGGAGGCATTTACACGATGTCTTTTCAATCATGTCTAACAAACACGTTTGTTTAGTTTGCTGGCTATCGAGGAAGAGAAGAAAGAGGAGCACGAAATATGTTTTCATGTTTGTTTATTATGATTTTTTATGTTTTTCAATATGTACAAAAAGAAGATTAGACAATTAAAAAAAAATGAAAACACACTTGCTTGGAAAGACATCGTGTAAATTCAAACGTTTTAATAATTTTAATAACAACAATTACAAAAAAGAAAAGGGGTGATACTTTTATTCGAAGGTTTGTATATGCCAGTCATAACCACTCCATTCACACAGAAAAAAATACCAATGTTAAAATAACATGGCGAAATGTTGATTGAGAATCATGGTAAATTTCTGCAAAAGTATGCCCTTTATTTAAATTTATCAATTGTTCATATTAGTTTTAAATGAAAAATATTAAAATAACCTTAAATCACGTTTATTTAATATTTTCAATAACATTGTTCGATATTGAATCCATAAAAACCTGTTTTATATTA
The DNA here is from genome assembly GCA_930367215.1 of Pollenia angustigena. Taxonomy (NCBI): domain Eukaryota; kingdom Metazoa; phylum Arthropoda; class Insecta; order Diptera; family Polleniidae; genus Pollenia; species Pollenia angustigena. The sequence goes on from OV884056.1 coordinate 185,894,365, forward strand.
AAATCAAAAGTTTATCTTGTTAAATTAACATGCATACATACTTAAGTATGTACATTTTTTTATTTTCATGTTTAAAATATGTTATAAAAAGAAGACAATTCCCGTATTCTTTTAATTAAAATTATTTAGTTAAATAGTACATCAAGTTTTCAAAGTAGAATGATGACGAAAACGATATCGGGCCATTCTGCTGATGCTTCTGTTAACAAAGGAGATACAAAATAAGTGAAACATGTGTTACAGGGGTAAGTTTTAAAATTATTCTTAAATAAATGCATATGTTGTCTTCACACTGTTATATCACACTCCAGCCAATTTGATTCTACATGAAATTCACGTTGTTTCAACTTGATATAACTTTCATTCAACGTGATTCGGATTGTTATTTCAATATAAATGACATTTTGCTCTAACTTTACTGCAATGTTAAATTAACATGAATTATAGTTTTTTTAAAGGAAAAAAATGTTGTTCGCAAGTTATTGTAAAATCATGTTAAATTAACATGAAACAACAATGAAGCAAAATCACTACTGAAAAATGTCAAATCAACCTTGTTTTGAACGAATTTACATTGATTTTTTTCTGTGTGTAGACTCGCCAGCCGTCAATAATTGTATTTTTCACACAGGTACGGTCGGCAATTCACATGTATACAACAACTTTGTTCGGGCCACTCCATAGTCTCGCGAGGCAGTCAATAATCGTATTTTTTACACAGACACGGTCGGCCATTCATATTAATACAATAACTTTGTTTGTTGCTTGGTAATCACTGGTATATGCACAAAGATACCAATCAGCATGTACATTTTTTCCTTTCCTTTTTCTCTTTGATTCGTTGTGAATAAAATTGTAATTGTTTTAATCCAAAAAAAAGTTGAATCCGATTGCTGCGTGTAATCATATTGGCAACTTTAAAACGGAATTGAAAAAAAAAGTTAAGCAGCAAAAGTTCAATCGTATAAGCCTTCACGGAAAGAATTTTATTTTCTAAAGTAAAATCAATTTCGTTTCTTAAAACAAGTGAAATCCAAAATAATTTCTAAATTTTAACTTATTTTGTTCGTATTTATTAAAATTTCTTTAAATAAAGAAACATTTTGCTTAAACCAAGCCACACATATATTTAGAGTATGTAATTTTTGGCTTGGGCGAGATCATGCTAAATTTTCTTGGTTCAAGCCATATTTTCTGTTGATTTAGTAATAATTATTTCCGTGTAGAATACGTAAATACGAACATAATTTGTTCGCAGGCATTCATAATATGGTTGAGGATTCCTGACGGAACACTAATATAACCATAATATGTTGCTGGTGACAATAATTTTCGTTCAAAATAGTTTTATTACAGGTGACCATATTGAGAAATGTTTTTTCTCTGGGCGTATCACACTCTAATATGATTATCGAAAGGTCAATATGCAAATATGTAGTAAAATTTTTTGAAATATTAATATGAAAATCTAATTTGGTTAAATAAAATATTGTTAAAAGTTGTTGTCGAACATCAATCAGTTCAAAGAAATTTGAACAAATAATAGTTACAAGAATATGTGATTTTAATTTACTTCGAAAAACTACGCAAATATTGGTTGTCTTTTGGCTTCGTTCATTAAAAACACTTTCGTTTTAACATTAAATAACTGCCAGTTTGAAAATTTTGTATCACAAAACTTAAAATTAAGACAAAGACTTTGCCAAGAAATTCCCAAAATTTTTAATATTATTTTTACTGACAATTTCTGGAAAAATTTTTTCAAATTGGAAATTTTTTTCCCAGTAAGTGTTCATTGCTTAGAAGATATTTTATTTTATTTTAAAAGTTTAAACAAATAAGAACAATTGTGATTTTTAGTTGAACTGTTCATTTTTGATATTTTTAGTTAGGCTTGAGTTCATCAAATTTAATTTTCATTAAATTATTTTTACTGAAGGAAGGAATTTTTACAACATGAAATTTTTATTAAAATTTTATTAATAATTTTCTTGGCTGAACTGGGGCTCGAACCTGGGTTGAATTTACATGTTTCAAGAATCACCACATTCTTTCATCAGAATTCTTTGAGCTCTTACCTGTGCACCACTGCGGTGCCTGCCAGTCAACAGTCAAACATCAATCTTTAACCAGTGGTGCTGGTGGTTCTAAATTTGCTGTAATTATCATTTTTCAATTTATTTCCATGTTGCCTCCTTTTCTTCCGTTTTTATACCCTCCAACACAATTAGTTGTGAAGAGGGTATATTAAGTTTGTCATTCCGTGTGAAACTTTTTTATTATTCATCTCAGACCCCATAAAGTTAATATATATTTTGGGTCCTTGAGTAATTCTAAGTCGATTATGCCATGTCCGTCTGTCTGTCCGTCTGTTGAAAACACGCTCACTTTCGAACAACTCAAAATAAATGAACAAACTTGGTGCCAAATTGTTTGTAGTTATCCTAAGCAGTTTGGGATTGAAATCCAGCAAAATCGGTTGAGTAGGACCAGAGCTATGAATCAAAATGTGGAACCACCACCTAAAAAAATTGATAATTTTGTTACAAAAAATAACATAAATGCTGGAACAAGGCACGGAATGAGATAAGATTTTGCAAAAATTTGTTTTAGTTGACTGGAAATCACGCTGTTAAACTTCGTGATGATCCCGCCATAATTTACCCTAAGCCCCATATCAACACTACTCCCGGAAAACAGTTTAGTACGCCTAAAACCGTAAAAAATAACGCAAGCGTAACAAAATTTGGTACGTCACAGTTTTTTAGGACTAGAAATAGCACTGTGAAATTTCGTGACGATCGGTCCATAATTTACTTTAGGCCCCATATAAACCATACTACCGGAAAACAGTTTAGTACGCCTAAAACCGTAAAAAATAATGCAATCATAACAAATTTTGGCTCGTCACAGTTTTATAGGAAAATATATGATACTGTGAAATTTTGTGAAGATCGGTACATAATTTACCCTAGGCCCCATAGAAACTCTACTCCCGGAAAACAGTTTAGTACACCTAAAACCATAATTAATAATGCTATCATAACAGAAATTGGTACGTCACAGTTTTAAAGGACTTGAAATGACGCTCTGAAATTTCGTGATGATCGGTCCATAATTTACCCTAGGCCCCATATTAACCCTACTACCGGAAAACAGTTTAGTCGCCTAAAACCATAATAAATAACAAATACTTTTGACAATTCTGACTTCATATTCGGATTCAGGGGAAAGTTTTACATAAAGATTAGCAGTCAGAATCATTTGGTCACGACTTTGTTGAAAATTTGTCACGTAGTGTAATCACCAGGCAAAGAATGCGAAGATATGTGAAAATTTCGGTGTTATTTTTTAATTTGGTTTTTTCTGGATAAAATATTCATGTTAACGAAAACTTATACAGAGCAACATTGTTCAGATAGATATAGTCCTAGAATATTTGTAAATAAGGTTTTTCTCTAAAATAAATATTACGGAAGTAATCAACAAGTAAAGCGACCCATAGTGAGAAAAATAGCATTTTAGCAAACTTTGTGGGCTCAAGGCACGGCTAATAACTATGCAAACGATCTAAAATTGTTTATATATATTTTTTTCTAATTTGGAATCATTCTAAGAGGCTTGCCAAGTGAAAATACGAAAAAAAAAATTGCCTATATAACTTGCGGTCACACTAATATTTACTTTGATTTTTTCTCAATTGAAATTTACTTTAATATAAATATATTAAACATTTTATTTGTCTATTATTGTTTTTAAAACATATTCTTAAACTTATTTTAACTTATGGGCATTTCCACAGAAAAGTCTACTTTTTGTCAGGTTACGCCATGAAACATTTTATTTTATTTCTCAAAGAATAATGAATATATTATTTACTTTTTTGTTTTTTGGTGTAAAGTGCAACTATCATTACTTTAAGTTAAGGAAAGGAAAAATTTTAACAACATAAATCTTAAATACAAGTTTAACTACTTTTTGCGGCAATGTGATACAAAAAGAGCTTTTCTGTGGAAGTGCCCATATAAAATTATAAATATAAAATTTTTTTCTTTTATTATATGTATTTCTAAAAATAAATTTGTACCTTAAAAATAAAAATTGAGAAAAACACCATCCACTAGCGGAAGTATTTTTTTGTATTGGTGAAAAAAAAGAAAAATTAATCGTGTTTATCTCAACCACTTGTACCTTCACAAGCAATTGTGACAAAAAAAAATGCAGATACAATTTTAAAAATATTTTGAAAGCAAAAATCGATTACAAATACTTAAGACATTTGTAAAAAATCTGTTAGAGCGTTTTAAGGCTTTAATTTTAAAGGCCATTGAAAGTGTTTGTATGAATTAAGAGCAAAATTTAAAGGACGAGTTTTGTTTACTAATATGTACTTAAATTTTAAATACACATAAGTATTTTGTATTTGTGCTTTAATGTAATTTTTAAAAAAAGTATTTTGTATTTTAAATATGTCCTCATGGCTTAGAATTATTGACTAGAGAGAAAAGAAAAACCAAAATCAACTGTTGAGAAAATCTAATTCTATCGGGTGGTTTTTTAGCTATTATCTTTTTGGCAACACTGGTTTAAACAGCTGACACACGTTTCGTGTTTTGTTTCACTGTCAAACATCTTCAGTTTGGTCTATAATTTAACCATGAATCGTCTTACAAACGAACAACACTTGCAAATTATTGAATTTTATTATCAAAATGCGTGCTAATTTTTCGCTCAATGGGTACGTTAATGAGCAGAATTGTGGATTTTGGAGTGAAGATCAGCCAGTAGCATTGCAAGAGCTACCAATGCATCCAGAAAAAGTCACAGTTTGGTACTTCTTCAAAGATGATGCGAATCGTAACGTAACTGTGAATGGTGAGCGCTACCGTGAGATGATATCCAACTTTGTTTTGCCCAAAATGCAAGTGCTTGACTTGCATGACATGTGGTTTCAACAAGGCGGTGTCACATGCCACACAGCACGCTTAACAATGGACTTATTGAGAGGCGAGTTCGGTGAACATTTTATTTCACGTTCGGGACCGGTCAATTGGCCGCGTAGATCGTGCGATTTAACGCCTTCAGACTATTTTTTGTGGGGCTATGTTAAAGTTCATGTCTATACACACATGCCCGCTTCAATTGACGCATTGGAAGACAACATTGAAGCATTTATATATGAGATACCGGCCGAAATGTTGGAAAGAGTATGCCAAAATTGGACTAAGCGGATGGACCATTTGAGGCGCAGTCACGGTTAATACTATAGAACACGATACATGAAATCTGTTAAATATTTTGGCGATAATTACAATTATGAAGTAAAATTTTTAAATAAAATAGCGGATTTTGTGATAATGCTGATTCAAAACTTGATTTTTTGTAAAGTTTAGCATCTTGGCGTCTTGTAATATAAAACTTTTACTCCGTAGAATTACCACCCCCCAAAAAAACGTTTTCTATATGAAGTTTATTTCCGAAAACGTGTTTAAATTAAAAAAAATCAGTCCATTATCTAAAAATTTGCTAAAAATAAAGTAAAATACCGATATCTAAAGGTAGGATTTTATAGGCCGTAATAATGGAACCCTTTTTTATAAAATATAGGTTAAGGTATCTTTACATGGTAATACCAAAGTTTTAAGTCTTTGTAGAATAAAATCAGTATTATTAAATTCTGTTTGTGTATAAGAAAAGAAAACAAAGATCTGTTGTAAATAGTTTTCATGTTTACACGGATGCTATAAGTAAATTCTAAGCAAAGATATGGAAAAGGCTGAGTTAATAACAACAAAAAAGCTGATAGTTACAGTTCTACGATATTTACAAAAACAACATGAAAATTTCCTGAGTTGATTTTGTTTGTTTTTGTAATTGTATTAAAATGTTAACACCTTCAATATATACTTTTAGTGCGGCCAATCGAGTGTTGCCGCTTTGTGGGTAATTACCCGAATTTGGTATAGTTTTTATTGTCGTGGGTAGAGCGTGGGTTATTTATTGTAGGTGAAATTCAGGTGTTATGTGAAATTCTTACTTCAGATATCCGAATAAAATCAAGATTCGATTTCAGTGATGACATTTATTTCTTTTTTTTTTAATAAAATGCACAGTCTTCTGAACCAAAGTTTAAGTTTATTTTAAGGAAAAGACATCATTCAAAAGTTTGGTAATAAATGTCGTAAATATTGTTGATAAAAAATGCACAGTCTTCTGAACCAAAGTTTAAGTTTATTTTAAGGAAAAGACATCATTCAAAAGTTTGGTAATAAATGTCGTAAGATGGACTCTTAGATTTGAAGTATGGTGACAATCATAGTGATTTAGTTTCTTAAACTACAAACTAGCCTGGGGGTAGAAATGTTTCGAATATTCCAACATATAATTAATTATATGTATGTGTGTCTGGAAACTTTCAAATGCTTTTGTTTGAACAATATTTAACGCCCTTAGCAGTTGTAAACTGAAACTGATCTACAAAAATAGGCACTGCGCCTGTCATTGACGAAGCGCATTGCAGACGATCAATTTTGTTTCTCTTTTTCGAGCATTGCTGGCTACGTGTAACGAATAAAATGAACAATGTTGACCTCCAGGACGTTAATAGTTGCTGAATTTATCAACATAAACCAGTGACTTCACAGGCCTACGGAAAAGTAAATTTGGATAATTTGGTGGCGTTGTGCAGGCATAAATCTATCTATCTATGATGATGTGTCTGAGCAAAAAGTGAGCGCAGTATGACGTTTGAAAGCTAACCTTTCGTAAGCTCTTTCGGGCTTAAAAACGCACATTATAAAGGAATCACTGAGCATTCCTTAGATACAGGCAAACAAATGTGGAAGTTAAACTCATTATTTTAGGAGTTTTTTTTTTAATGTTTTATTAATTGTTTTTAAGTCTTTATTTTATTGTTAATTTACTTTAAATTACAATAAGAATGTTAACATTTTGACTAATATTAATCTTTTTTCAATAAGTTTGTTGTGTTATTGTTTCTGTGTAAATGTCTTTAATTAAATAAAACTTCAATTTTATATCAGGTTTAATTTCATTTAAATCAGGTTATTTTGCTTCATCTCAAGTGTAATTTTGAATTTTGCTGGTGGTAACACTGGGCCAATCTTTACTTTAAAATACACCTCTCCTCAGTAGGTAATTTGACCCGTTGCAAGCAACGTTCACAGTGCAGCATAAAAAGTGTAGTTTTGATATAAATTAAAAACTTGTTTTTAAGTTATTTAACAAAAAAAAGTAATCGTACATAGTATGGGGAAGAGAGGGGATAGTAAGTTCATAATTAAAAATAAACAAAATATTTTGGTGGACGTTATTGCTTTTGTTAGCAAAACGTGTAATTCTAACTTAACCTCAAATAAATAACTTTTCCATAAATATAATTTCGCATAAGCGTTTGATAATGTTGGCCGTGGACTGCCTTGTTTTTTATTAATAATTCTGGATTTATTTTTTGTTATTTTACGTTTCGGTTTTTGATCTATGTAAATTTCTTTTAGATAGCCTCAGCTTAAAATATAAACAACTTTCTAATGTTTGGATTTTTATTGTCAATGATATTGATTTTTATGATGTTTCAAAACAAGATTTGGGGCCGTTAAAGCAAAGGTACAAACTTTTTGTAAAAATTTAAGTTAAGGTTGCACAAGGCTCACGGAAAAATTAACGACGTTTTCAAGCAAAACCAAAACTGATTTTGGATGCTTGGCTTATTCGCCATTTAGCCAGCCACCTTGCGTATTTTCATCATGCCGAATTTCAAGAAAATAGTATCCCTTAGTTTTCGAGATATTCAGTTGATGAATTTATGTATGCTATATTGTTAAGCTAATAGGGCCTAGATTTCTTAAATGTAAATAAAATTTAATTTTTAATTACAATATTTTGTCTTTGTATTATTGTTTGGAAGAGTTAAAAAAATAATAAGGTCGTATGTCCGGATGGCAAATTTTTTTTTTAATATTTGTCATTTTCATAACACATTGCATTCACACTATCGCACTTTCCCACATTACTTTAGTTTTTGACATGTATTAATGCAAAGTAGAATTGTGTAAACTTGCCTTTTGGAAAAAATGTTGACTTGAAAGTTTGCATACCCAGTAAAAACTTCGCCTACAAAATAATGTGTTGAGTAATCAGAAAAACATGAAGGCACTTATTACAATTCTACTGAAAGAACCAATGAATTTTACAACGCATGTCCCAAAATGAACGCATTTAAAAGTAAGTCATTATTTTTTTACTTAAATACATCCAGAAAAAAGTAGTTATAGAAGTTGTTATACATGTAGTTATAGAAGAAAGCTACTAAATAATGAGTTAAAGAAGCTATTCGTTTTGAAAAAGTAAGCGAAGTTTTTACTGGGTACTAAGTTACAACATACATATCGCACTTGATCGTAAGGAGAGTATTAACTCCAAATTTTTATTTTTCACTTTTTTGAAAAAAATGGACGCGTAACATTCATAAAAAATATCGTGCTATTTCGTCTACTTCTTGGTAATGGAACAATTGCTTTAAAAAAAATCTTTTTTATATGCCATTAATATTAAATCAAAAATTCATATTTGAATTTTTTCAAAAAAGAAAAAAAAGTCAAACTTTTTATTTTTTTATACATACATATATTTTTATTATTAATTGGCAAAATGGATAAACCTCTAATTCCGGCCGTTAAGCAAACTAAGAAGCCTCCAGATAAATATTGGGACAATCCTAAAACTCAACTTGTTAGTCAAAAAAATGATGGTGCAAATATCCTTAAGCCAAATATTAATGTTTCTGGGTTATCATCAAATTCTGTTCAACATTCAGTCAATGATTCTGGTGTTTCCTTTAATAATGTGCGTGAAGTTTCTTTTCAAATGGATTCCCAATTGGACCAAAATTTACAAGAAGATTGTTTTCAACATTCCAATGATGAGGATTTTTCAGGTTTCATTTCTCAGGATGATAATTGTAGTATGGCGAATTCCTCAGGTGATTTTAAAATTATAAAAAATAAAAAATTCAAAAGAAACTCCCAAGGCAATTTAAAAGTTGATCTTTCTAATCTAAGATCCACAGAAATTGGCGTTAGACCTAGTTGTAGTCAAAATAGATTTGCGATTTTTGAAGATTTAAATGTAGAATCAAACACAAATAATAATGTACAAATTAATCCGATCACGAAAAAGCATAAACACATAAAAAAGTTTTGCCCACCTATTTTTCTTAATCATGTAAACATTAAATCTCTTGTTGATCAACTAAAAGTAAAAGGACTTGATTTTAAAATAGTAAATAAAAGTAATTATAAAAGTAAACTTTATTTAAAAGATGTTTCAGCGCACTTAGAAATGATGCAAATTCTTAGGGAAAAAAATATTGATTCATATTCTTTTACACCTATGGAATTGAGACGACAATCGGTAGTGTTACGTGGTCTTTATTTTGATTCCAATATTTTGGATATTGAATCTGATTTAAATAAACTTGCTCCTGATACAGTTCATTCTATCACAAAGTTTAAAACCCCTTTTTCAAAAAAAAATTATTTAGAAACTGGTCTTTTCTTAATAACTCTTAAAGAGGGTAAGTGTTTAAATGACTTAACTTGTATTCGTTTTATTTTAAATCAGGTAGTTACTTGGGAAAAACCAAAGAAAAATCAGAAAGTAGTACAATGTTATCGTTGCCAAAATTGGGGTCACATGGCTAAGAATTGTAACAGATCCTATGTTTGTGTTAAATGCTCCTCAGATCATGAACCTGGTAAATGTACTTTTAATTCTGATGATAATAGTCAACCATTTTGCTTTAATTGCCAATCTTATGGTCATCCAGCTAGTTGGCGTGGTTGTCCTTCATTTAAAAAGTATTTAGAAACGATTAAGAACATTTCTGATAAAACTAAAGATAAGAAGGATCTGGCTTTTAAAAATGTTTCAACGACTTTTAATTCAAACAATGTTGATTCTAATCGTTCTTTTGCAAGTCTTTTTAGCAATCAAACTTCAAACAAACCTAAAATTATTAATGAATTTTTAAAATTAGCTAAGGTTTTATGTGAACCTGATTCTTTGGAAGTTAGAATTATGAATTTTATGAAAAATTTTAAATCTTTGTCGAAATCTGAGGCAATCTCCGAATGTAAAAGTCTTTTTAAAGAAGTTATTTCAATTTATGGTCCGTAATGCATTCAAAATGTTAACATTTAATGTTAGATCTCTTGTGGAGCCTAGTAGAAGATTAGATTTAGCAAATGTTCTCAATTTTAATAACATTGATTTTGCTTTTATTCAAGAAACGCATCTTGGATCAAATCATAAAGTTTATTTAGATAACTACTTCTTTGTTAGAGACTTCACTTCACAAGGTGTTGGCATTGCCATTAAGAAAAATTATTACTTTTCCAGAGTAGAAATCTCTAACTTACTTTTTCCCCATATTTTTATTGAGGTACGTATTTCTATCAATAATGTCATTAAAAAAATTTTAGTTGGCTCCGTTTATATTCCTTGCAACTTCAACTCTGCTCAATTTGAAAATGGGCTAACAAACATTGCCAACTTTTCAAATGATTTTGATGCTCTAATAATTGGTGGTGACTTTAATGCTAAAAACATCTCTTGGGGGGATAACTTGAATAATTTAAATGGTAATTCATTTTCTAACTGGTTAAATCTCTATTCAAACTCCTTTGTTAGACTTTGTGACTTAAAGCCATCCTATCCTAACGGTTCCTCTTTTTTGGATCATTTTGTTTTAAGCTCTAATATTGTTGATATTATAAGTCCAAATTACAATATAACTAGTCTTCCTTCCTTCTCTGATCATTTTCCTCTAAATTTAAACTTGAAATTTTTTGCTTTTGAGTTTTTATATATTCCTCCGGTTTCATATTCATCATATAAAGATACTAATTGGGATTGTTTTAAGAACGATTTGACTACTTTAATCTTAGAAAATTTTCCTTCTTCTGTAAGAAATTTAATGGATTCTGAAATCGATTTTTATATTAATAAGTTTACATTAGCTGTGAATTCTTGCTGTGATATTCATTCTAAGAAAGTTGTACTTGATTCAAAAAAATTTGTTCCTTCTGATTTCGTTAAAAGATTATTTAAAATTAAATATAATTGGCAAAAAGAATTGAAAAGGATTTACCACAGAACATTAAATAGACATAATAATAATTACAAACTACTTTCCAAGCAAATTCAGCTTTTGAACATATTGATTAAAGAACAAGTTAGTAAGGAGAATACTAAAAATTTTTGTGAAATTCTAGAAAAAATTAAACCGGGTCCTCGAGCACATAAACAAATTTATAATTTTTTAGGATATAAAAGAAGGACGAATATTGTAGATTTGTCAGTTAATGGCTTAATTATTGAAAATGATACCAATAAATTAAATATATTGAGAAATCATTTTGCAGAGGTCTATTCAGGGAATTCTTTAGATAGAGATTCTTCTGATATAGATAACTTTTTGTCTTCTTTAGATAATAATAGCTTATCTACTTTTAATGATTCTTTTCCTGCTTTAAACAATCAAAATTGTGTTCGATTTATAAATTTAGATAATATACTTTCTTTTAGTAAAGAATTAAACAGTAAGAAATCCGCAGGTATTGATAACATTTCCAATTTTGTAATTAAAAAATTTTCGATTAAAGCGTTTGAATTTTTAGTTATAATTTTCAATAACTGTATAAATAATGCGTATTTTCCAAATAGTTGGAAAATATCCAAAATTTATCCAATTAAAAAGAATCCTAGTTCAACAGATATCAATAATCTAAGGCCTATTTCTTTATTGTCAAATTTAGGCAAATTATTTGAAAAAGTCATTCGTGAGAAAATGAATCTAAATTTAGACGATAATTATATTTCAAATTTACAATTTGGTTTCAAAAAAGGGCATTCTACTGTTGACGCTTTATCTAAATTTCAGAATGATGTTATTTGTAATTTGAGACAGCGCTTCTGTACGGTTGCAGTTTCGCTTGACGTAGAAAAGGCTTTTGATAGAGCAATTCATAATGCAATTCTTTTCAAAATGCACATAATTGGGTTTGATCATCACGTAATTAAACTTTTTAAAAGTTTTTTCGATAATAGGCGTTTTTGTATACAGTTAAATAATTCCTTATCTGAGTTTGGTTCAGTTTCTTGTGGTGTTCCTCAAGGCTCTATTCTTTCACCTCATTTATACAATATTCTAATGTATGATTTCCCACACAATTTTTTAAACTCAACTGGTATACTTTATGCCGATGACTCATTACTTTATGCTCACCATGAATCACCTTTTAATGCACTTCAAATCGTGTCTGCTCATTTAAATGAAGTTAACTATTAAAAATAAACGCCTCAAAAAGTGAAGCCATTTGTTTGAGAAATGCATCTGGAAAATGTCCATATTTTGTTGTCCCTCAAAGTAAAAGATTAAAACTTTTTTTGAATGAAACTGAAATTCCTTTTAAAGATAAATTTAAATACCTTGGTATTTATTTCAATAAACTTTTTAAATTTAATGGCCATGGTAAATTTATATTAAATAAAGTCTACAAAGTGAAACATTGTTTAGGAAGAATTTTAACCCATAAGTCTCTACCTGTTAAAACAAAATTATTAATTTATAAAACATGTTTAAGACCAGTGCTTTTATATGGATTTCCAATTTGGTTTTTTATTTCTCCTACATTGATGAATAAATTTGAAATCTTTGAGAGAAAGATTTTACGTTCATGCATTGGAAAAAATTTTGTTTCTAGAACGAAACGATTTTCAAACGCTGTAATTTATGGAGAGTCTTCAGTATCTCCTTTGAGCTGTTATGTCATCAAAATAATTGAAAATTATATTGCCAGGTTACATTTTCATGAAAATGATGTCCTTAAAAGTATAATTTTAACTCAAAGGGGCTTTAGCTGGACTAATACCCATTATTAATCCCCCCTTGGTTTGCAGAATGAATTGTGTGTTTTGGCTAATTCGTCTTCGGATTTCTTTAAGAAAACTTTTCCTGGCACTCACAGAGGTTAATTGAAAAAAGATATTCTTGTATTTTTATATTTTTTTTTTTTTTATTTATATATTTTTTATTTTTTGTTTTTATTTTAAACTTTTTATTTTTAGTATTTAAGTTTTGATTTTGAATTTGTAAACTTTGTTTTTTAATAATGTATATTCACGAAACTGTTAGCATCGTGAGCAAATGCGTTAGCAATTTTCATTCATTATACAATTTATACATTTTCTGTTAAGTTTGGTACTGTAATTTTCATGATATAATTTTTAAGACATTACATTACAATCTTAAATGTTTCAAATTTGTTATATTACTTTTATATTTTATAATTGTTTTAAAGAAGACTCAATAAAAAAATTAACTTAAATCAAAAATTTGTTTTTTTCTACTGAAAATTTTTCAATTTTGAGTTTATACACTCTTTATGATCAAGTGCGATTTGTAAATCGAAATCTGATTGGCCTTCTTCTCCATACAATATTGCCAAAATACAAAGTGGATTAACTGGCCGAGCCCTAAGAGTAAAAATTTTTGTTTCTGCAAACGATTTTTTGGCAGCAGCAAAGATTAGCTCTTTCATTCTTTAAAAGTGAAATTTTATCAAATCCAATTTTAGTTAAAATTTCTTTTAAATGATTCGCTTATGACTTAAATTAAATAACGAAACCCAATTTTCTAAAATGAATTGTATACTTAACATCACGTAGAGCAATCTTCTTTTAAATTTGACCTTTAATTTATATTTAAATTAAACCAATTGTATTTTATTACCACAAGATACGTAAAACTTTACAAAATCTAAAAATCTTTAACAAATGTAAAGAAAACATAAAAAATAAACAAACGGAAAACAGAAAACTTTTCCATCTAACAATATAAATTACGAATAACAAAATCTTTAATACATATTTGGCCAGATGAAATACCCATATGTTTACAAAGCACGTTATAACAAATTTGGGAATAATAATGATGATGATGTTAATGTTTATGACAAATGAAGACATATTTGTAAGAAGATAGAAGATAACAATATGTAATAAAAATTGTTTAAAACATTTTGCAAAATGCAACCGAAATCTAATAAGCCAAACAAAAACATCAGTTAGTCCGTCAGCCAAATTGCCAAGCTGTTCTGTGCACTGTTTAAGGTTAAATATGTATGTATATCTAGCAAATAGTTGCAACAATATCTGTATATATGAATCTATGAATATATACAGCTACTCAAATCAGAAAAAAAATATACAAGTGTATAATACATAGAGATCGGTGGAAATTGAAGGGGAGAAATACAAAAAGAAAAAAACAACATTTTGCTAACATGAATGAGTTCATTCATGACGTCAGTAGAGAACTCAAAAACGTCAGGTCAGCGGCCTAGTTTTTTTTCTACTATGCGAGAAAATATAGAAAACTTAACTTGCATACGTGCATATAAATGTATATACACATACATACGTATTTCGTATAAAAATTAAATGTATAAATAGTGGAAAAACTTAAACTTCTTTTTCTTACCTTTTTTTTTAACACAAAAAGAAATGAAATGCAATTTATAAATAAATTATATATAAATATGTATGTATGAATGTTCTTAAGCATATATGTAAGTACGTTTACATTTATTTAAAAAACGTTTGTGACATACATACACACGTGCATATGTACAATTTACATTCGTACTCATGTATACACTGCAAATAATCAATGCCAATTTTAACGAAAGAAACTTTCGTATATAATAAAAAGAAAAAACATGTTCTATAGCTCTTCAAAATTCTACGATACTAACGAATTCGTCCGTAGTATAGCTTTTCGTAAATATTAAGACCATTTTTTTATTTCAAGAAAATACAGGAGTTTCGTATATAATAAGGTTAAACTTCTCCCTAGCTTTTTGAAATTCAACGACACTAACGAATTCGTTCGTAATGTAGTTTTTTATAATTATTAAGAGAGTTTTTCTATGTTACGGAAGAAACAAAAGTATCGTATATAAAACGGAAAAAAATTTCTCTAGCTTGTTGAAATTCTACGATACTAATAAATTCTCTCTTAGTCTAGAATCTCATAAATATAAAGAAACTTTTTCTATTTTAAGAAAAAACGGAACTTTCTTGTATAAAAAGGAAAAAAAATTTTCTCTTGCTTGTTGAAATTCAACGACACTAACAAATTCGCTCGCTCTTAGTCCAGATTTTCGTAAATATAAAGAATTTTTTATATTCTACGGCTCTAACGAATTCGTTTGTAGTCAAAATTCTCTTCAAATTTCTACGCTACTAACGATTCGTTCGAAGTATAGCTATTCGTGAATATTAAGACCATTTTTATATTTCAAGAAAACACAGAAGTTTCGAATATAATACGGTAAAACTTTTCCCTAGCTTTTTGAAATTCAAAGACACTAACGAATTCGTTCGTAATGTAGTTTTTCATAATTATTAAGAGAGTTTTTCTATGTTACGGAAGATACAAAAGTATCGTATATAAAACGGAAAAAAGTTTTCTCTAGCTTTTTGAAATTCTACGATACTAACAAATTCGCTCTTAGTCTAGAATCTCATTAGTATAAAGAAACTTTTTCTATTTTAAGAAAAAACAAAACTTTCTTGTACAAAACGGAAAAAAATTTTCTCTAGCTTGTTGAAATTCAACGACACTAACAAATTCGCTCTTAGTCCAGATTTTCGTAAATATAAAGAAACTTTCGATATGAAAAAAAAAAGTTTCGTATATTAAACGGAAAAAAGTCTATTTAAGATTTTTGAAATTTTACGGCTCTAACGAATTCGTTTGTAGTCTAGTTTTTCGTAATTGTAAATGAACTGTTTACAGTTTAAAAAGAAAAAAAAAAGCTTCGTATACAATTTGAAAAAAGTCTACCTAAGCTTTTTTAAAATTCTGCAACACTTACGAGATCGTTCTTAGTCTAGTTTTTCGATAATTATAATAAACATTTTGATTTTACGAAAAAAAATATTAAAATAAACGAAATAAAAATAATCAACAAATTGTCGGGTGGTTTCTGGAATGCCGCATGCCAGATAAATCTGTGAGAAAATTGGGAGTTTTCTGAGAAACAATAAATATATTGTCTTTATCGTTTCGAAAAATCGTCAAAAAAAATAGGACAACTTAAAATTTAGTTTCTTTAAACTATTTTTGTTCGATTTCTAAAAAAAAAAACATTCAAACAAAATCATAATAACTTCATACCCAGCTAGCATTTTCAATCGTGTTAGAGCTACTGGGAGTCTCATGAAAAGCGTCTTTGATCGTCGATGATCGCAGTTTTTAATCGTAGAAGATTCCTCACACGGGAAAACTGTAACACGAGTGAGATTCTTCCAGCGAAAGACGCTTCTTCAATCGTTGTGGGAATCGTTTAAGACGTGGGCTAGATAATCTGACAAGACTTTCATGTCAAGAATCGTATGAGACTCTTGCAGATATTCTCTTACAACTCGGGAAATTGTTGAATAAATTATTTATGCAGCGAGCGTTAAAAGGTTCATTCGATGATGGTTTGACGACAATTAACAAAGTGTAAAATTTTTGTTTTTGTACTCTGAAAATAATCAAAGATTTTCTGAAGACTTTCATATTGCAGCCGCACCTAAACAGAAGCGGCACACGTTTTCTAGTTTTTGAATAGAGCGGGCTGAACGCTTTGCAATTGGAAACCCCGATTTTGACCGCATGTTAAGTAGTAAAGTTTGCCGCTATTGATAATTAAAAATGGCAATTTACCAATTTTTTGGTCAATCTAGCGTTTTTATTTCTATTTATATTGATAATTTGTGGGTTTAATTAAACAAGAAAGCTATCACTACTCTTCGTGACACAACGTTGACGCTCTTGTTTTGGTATGGCATATCAGCGTAAAAGCTGAGCGAAATAAAACGTTCTGTCTTCCGCTCTTGTTAAGGTACGGCTGTTAAACATTCCAAGGAATTTGCCAGAAAATGTTTTATTCAGACTTTGGAGACTGAAAAAAGTCGTCACTTTTTAGAAAAAAAACCAGCGAATCGGCACTTTGCTAATTTCGTAACAAAAAATCGTCAAAATGACGATAAATGGTAAAATCTGGCAGCCCTGGCCGCATGGCACATTTTTACAAAAAATGAGTTATAAATTAATTATATACATACAATAAAAGTGGCCTCAAATGTTCAATCAATTTATTGATATCTCGAATATATTAAGAAATACCGAAACCTAATATTGCCTCATATCCTCAATTTCTCTAAACATAGTTTTGCTTCATTTGTCAGTTGTTGTGCTATGAATCAAACTTCCAATGTAAAAGTATTATTGATTGTAATTGATATGCTGCATGTTCTATTCAAAGAATGTAGATTAAAACATGTTTGTTCCGTGCGGCAAATCACTAACCACCCGACAATACGTAATGTGGCTTTTACTTTAACAAATAATTGGACCTACTTGAAAGACATTTTAAAATATGTATTAGTGTAATAAATGTATAAATTCCCTCGGCTTAGCATCTGTGGGCCAAAAATTTTGAAAAGAAATATATAAAATTAAAATGTTTCAGCATTGTATGCAGCTTCTTCGGGTCAGCTTGTTGCACACCTTTTTCTAGTCTAAGCTGTAATTGACAGTAAAACGATATTTCAATTTATTTTCGAGAAAAAGGCATGAGAAAAACGAAATGGGGTTTTGTAAGTTTCGATAAGTAATTCGAGAAATTTCACTCGACAACTTCAAAAATTTTGAACATGTCAAATTGGCGTAGTTTTTTACCCAGGTGGGTATGGGTAATGCACCAGCCCCCACTTTTCAACCTAACCTGAAAATTAAGGAGACAAGAATCATTGACTTAATTGATTTTTCCTAGAGCTTGTATGATTATAAAATTCAACAATGCCACAAGCTTGTCTGAGGCTCAAAGCTGGCAAATCGCCGATGCGTTTTTTTTTGTGAGCCAAGGATCCGATACATGAAACAAATTTTCAGTGAGATATTGATATCGATGAAATTATACAAAACATTTTGTTTAATTGGTTGTTCACATTAATAAAAACTAAGCAATAATTTTTAAAACGTTTAAAAACCATTTCGTAAAATGTTTTGGAATACTATCCACTATTAAGTAAAACTTATTTACTATTGGACAACGTTTATTAAACATAATTTTTACTTGAAAAAATAATCTAAGTTGTTTCATGGCACCTTGAAAAGGCTTAGACTTATTTCAACAGCCTTGGAAATATTATTTAACAAACACGTAGTTTCACATTTATCCGCCTTTTTCTGTACCCCAAACAATGAATTTTACAACACATCTACGAACTTTATACATTCTCATCATCACGCTTGTTTTCGCCAGCAGCGTCATCGTCAGTATCAATCATTTCGCCAATATTATTAAATAACACAAGTCAAAACGTCATCAAGTATTTGACCAACAATAAAATCATAATTACACACACAACACTGTGGGCAAAAAGCGAAATTGACATACAAATCAGACTTATTTAGATACGAACACACAGATGACGTTACAGACAACAGCTTAAACTTGTCTAGAGCAAAAAAATTCCAGATTGCGGTCAACCAGAGTCAAAACCGTTACCATGAGAGATTTTTTGTTTAGGAATGGAAAGAAAGCGCCATCACCAACCAGAGAAAAAATATTTTTCAATATGTTAACCTCCAACAAAACTATTTTTTAACACACCTTTTTAAACATATTATGGTTAATTTAACCTTATTATTGTCACTGGCAACCTATCTATTAAGCAGCCACAGCCATATTATGGTTTCCTTCAAACACGTTATGGTTAATCATAAAAACATGTTTAACACTTATAATAGCAAGGTTGTTTTTCAACCAAAAATACTATTGTTTATTTAAAACTAAACAAATATTATATAACATGCAATTTATTGTCATATTAAACTATAACATGTTTATTGACAACCATGTTGATCCGTAAGGGAGCACAAATTATCCCATAATATGGCTACCGGGGACAATAATTATATATAATTTACAATAATATGTTTAAGAATTTTCATTGAAAATATTTTTATTGGAGGTGACCAAAACGAAAAAGATTGATTTTCTGTAAAAGGGTTTTGGGCTGACTTTTATTTTGTATTAAGTGACGAATTTTGGTTCACTAACTGCTCCCACTTAAAGATTAGTTAATTTGCTATTTTTCATTTATTACCAGATCATCATTGTTATAAGTTGGCGTTAGCTGTTAACCGGCAGATAACAGACGATTTTTGACAGATAACACATTACTATCTGTCAATTTAATCTTGAATTTTGCTTACTTCCAGTTGTAATCATGGCCCTAAATGTATATACGAATCCCGACATGTATCATGCAGATCTGGTGATAAATAAAAAATGGCCAATTAAATATCTTTAAGTTGGGCCTTTTTAAAGGCCCCCATACAAGGGATCTTAAAGGATGTAAATTTCGAATATTCCTCTGATATTTCCCTTATTTTATAACTAAAATTTTTCTGACATTTTGTTCGATTGGTTTAAAAAAATTTTATAAAATTTAAGCTTTGGAATGCCATTGTTATTGAAATGTTTTTAGTTTTTGTTTGCTTAAGGTTTCCTTTTTTTAAACTAAACAACACTTTTGCAAAATATATATCGTCGCAGGAATTAAAGAAAGCTGTAACTGACAAAACATAAAATGTTCACCAGAGCCAAAAAACCTGTATGAAAGAAAGTAGAAAAAAATTTATATCACAAAAACTTTCCGAGCTACCTAAATAAGAGCGTCAAGCGTCCGTTATATGTCAAAGCTTTTAATTTTTTCGCAGTTTATACGAAATAAACCTTTAGAACGCGAATTTAATACCACCCGGCTGGGAAATCTTATTTGATAGATCGCTTGGCCGTTTTATTTTATTGAAAATGTATTGGCAATAGAATTTTCATGTTTAAAAAAACTCTTGCCGCTCTTGTTTAGGTAGCTCAGTTAGGAACATGATTTTAAAAACGTATTTTTATTTTTTCTCGCTTTATATATTGGCTGTAAACATATCCTCTCAACTCTATTATTCCCGGTGATTCTGCGGCTTACAGCAAGCCATTTTATTTTTTTTTTGCGTAAGTGAATTTTTTTCATCATGCAAATATGGGACCGGGACCAATCGACGCAGTATTTTTTTCTGATAAAAATAATGCAAAAAAACGAATTTTTAGTTGCAGCGTTCTTTAATTCCTACGACGATATGAGTATAAATTGGGGATGTTCTAGAAACTAAAAAATTTCAAAGTTTGATGAAAAAAAAAATTTTGAAGTTGTTTTATTAATTCAACTTATCATTTATTTGGTGAACTTTAACATTCCTTATTAGTAGAACCATTCTAACGTTCGATATATAATATGTAACTGGCATACCTCTCTTGTGTATTATAGAGTTAATTGTCGATGTTAAGTTTATGAAAAGTGTGGGGTGAGAGGTTTGTAACAATTACAACTACCCAGCGGTAAATATTGAAAGGACCGCAAGGGGCAGGCCTTTTTGAAGGTCTCTATACTCCTTTCTAAAAGATTCGCTTCGCATGATATCCTGCCTTCAGAACTATGCCTTCTAGAAGGCATAAAGTTCTTTTTAAAAGACCTTCTGAAATATTCAGTACACATTCGTCACTCCCTTCTTTGAGAAGGGAGAAAGGAAGGTGTTCAGTTTTATTTTCTTTTTATTTTTAGTGACCTTCCTTACTCCCTTCTTTGGGAAGGGATCGAAGTTGTTTTTAAAGGAAGTGTGGAAGGCCTTGCGCCCAATGCCAACCTGTGTAAAAAATAAATAAGTATGGAATGCCGCGAGAAGGACTTCTGACTGCTTGTGACGGCTAAATAAGGCCTTCTATTAGGTCTCTTTACTTATTCTAGTTACCGCTGGGTATTCACCAATATATACATACATACATACATACATACATACATACATACATACATACATACATACATACATACATACATACATACATACATGTTTTTGTTAAACTATTTTTAGATCAAAGTTTTTTCTAGTACAAGTGTTTTTATAGAATTTTGCGAGAAGTTTAAATCGATATGAATTAATTAAGTTAATTTAAATGTTAAGTGTTATGAGTTACGAGTTTATTGCAAACGATTATCAATTAGCTTACTTAGGCCCGTTTTCACAACTTATCGATAGCTAAAAGTAGACTTTATTTAACCGGCCTTATAAAAAGTTTTCCATTATTAAAACTGTACTTTAACCTTAAGGGAGCGATAAAATAAATTAAGGTTCATCCTATCTGGTAGGTAAAATGAAAGTTGTATTAATGGAACACTTTTTATATGGCCGTTTAAATCCTACCTTTAGCTATCGGAAAGTTGTGAAAACGAGCCTTAGACTATAAATATCTAAAACTTAAAATTCAACACCTTAGTCAAAAAATAAATAAATGAGATATTTGTTAAAACTTAACAAATATTTCTAAAAGAAAAATTTTATTAAAAATTTAGTTAGGGAATAAAGTTGGTCAAACTCAACCATTTAATACCCAGCCCCTCAGTATAAGTTAAAGGCCTGCACAGCTGTATTTGAAAATCAAACCGCCAACAAAAATCAAATGTGTGCACAAAATGTTTGTGTACAACCACAATGTTATATGTAGGGGTAAGATTTTCATGCACTAAAAAATCGAAAATATGCGCATAAAATATGCACTAAAAAATCCAATATATGCACTAAAAAAATAAAAAATTCCATAAAAATCGTTTTTGAATTTAACTAAAAACAAAATCCCATCATCAACAATAAAATTCAGTTTGTCAATAGTATGAAATGGGAATTTAGCACATTATAACGAAACCTTGATAATTAATATTTGAATCCCAAGAAAAACTTTGATAGCTAATATGCATGTGGCAGTGTAAATAAAACTGAACTGGCAAAATAAAATAAGAAATTTGTTTTATTTTTGTTTTTTCTTTACCCACTTACAACTACATTTAGAGTTGACAAAAAATCAACCAATTGTGGTCGGGATTGTAAGAAAAGATAAACTCACTGTTTATTGTTGTTGTTTTTGTTTAAGCTTTGATATTGTTGCAAGTGAAACTGGGGCTTATAATTCTTATTCGCTTAACAGTTTTATTTGTATAATATCTTTAGTTTTTCTAAAATCTTTGGATGAAGTTTCCTGATGATCTGGCCTAAGCAACCAGTGAAATGCGCATAGGAATAGCTTATCCCATCAACAAAAAACTTCAGTTTGTCAATATGTAGTATGAAATGGGAATTTAGCATATTGTAACGAAACCTTGATAGTTAATTTTTGAATCCCAAGAAAAACTTTGATTAAAAATATATACAATTCAGTATATTGTTATTTAAATAACTTTAAAAACTTAAATAACTAATTTAAATTTTTGTCTGTACTGTTTTATTAAAAGTAAAACTTTGTCTTATACTTGAAGAATGCCAATGCATTTTATTAAGAACTTTTTTATAATTTTTTTAAGAATTTTTTTATAATATCGAAATTAACAAATCCCTCAAAAATGTCAAAATATGCATTTAAAACCTAAATATGCAAAAATATGCATTTTCACCAAAATATGCATAAATATGCAAAAACAAATCAATGCCATTTTAACGCCAATTTAATGATTCGGACAGATAGTTCGTTGACATCGTTCTTAGACTATCGACAAAAAACATGCATTTGCATGGAAATCGCATCCCTATTTATATGATATGCGGTTCTGTTCATCGCACTATTAAAATAGTGTTTGTGAGGCTACACATTTCAAAACAGGGGTAAATTCCTATTGATTTAGAAATCCTATCTTAAAATCCATTTCTATCTAACAACAAAATTATTTCTCCAGATTTGGCACCATATTCTATATAAAAAGTACTTAACACTAAAGCCAAACTTAAATCCATCAAATTTCCAGCTTAAAACAGAAAAAAAAAGAAAATAATTGTTAAAACAATATTTATGTTACCATAACTTTAAGATTCTATTGCAATGCCAAAGTAAAGGAACTAGATCCTTTAGTGAAATTCCTGTGAAGAAAGAAATAAGTGATCCTTGTCCGAGAATCATAAGGCCTCCGGGAGACCCATCATCATTAGACATTGAAATCGACATATCTATAGTTAAAACGTATTCTTTATGTTTTTATTCGTTTCTTACATAAAAAATCACAAATTTATTTAAAAATCAATGAAATTTCAAAAGTAAGTGGCGTTATTTGAACGGCGTTTGTATTTTGCTGGTTCGGTTTCACGTATTAGAGTCCAGCAGTAGTCTCCCAGCATGCTTTTGTCTCAAAATCCTTGATCAATTCTTTAAATTTTCATTAAATCTTGGTGAGCACGCTCCCCTTGTTCGCGCTCACTGCACCTTGTTTTTTTTTTTTTTTTTTGAAAAAAATCTAAATGCGAATAAAGAATGTCGGTGTCCACAGTTTGTCCAAGTTTCTGACTGCAAAACCAAAATAATATAAATATGCATATTTTAATAATTCTGATATTGCATATCCTTTTATTTCAACCAAAGGAAAAATAGCTTGAATCAGTAAAATGCCACATTCGAGTTCAGCGCACCCAGATTAGTTAAAAAACATGCTTCGTTTCTGCAGTCAATTTTTTACAAATTTGTAGACCAGTGTAATTTTATGAGAATTCATTTACACAAACTTCGTTAATTTGCCGAACAATTTTGTCTAGTCAAATTGCGCTATTCATTTGTCCACTTATACAAACAGATTTTTTATGTTTAACGTCGTTTTCGATGAAAAATTAAATCTTAAGCAGTTTCATTAAAACCCTTATTATATTTTTTTAATTTTTTATGTAATCTATTTCTTATTTTTCCTCTCTCTCTCCAGCTTACAAAACTCCTATTGCTGAATGGCTATTCAACGATGGACACTCAGAAAATAGTAAGTGAAAGAAATACATTAAACAAATTTTTTCCATAAATAAAGTTTTCTTTAATAAAGTCTGACTTTATTGGTGTGAGGGAAAGAGAATATGCCACTTTTCTCTCCCCACTCTTCAACAAACTCAGGCCTTCTGAAAGAAAACTTTCAATAGTGTGAACCCGGACTTACCGATTGCAAAACACATATCGAAACAAATTTAAATAAAATACAAAGAAAATTTAAAATGAATTAATAAAACAAAAGAATAATTAAAATAATAAAGGTCTTCATGATATCGCTTAAAATTGCCATTTGTGCAAATGGGTAAACTTGCGAGACTCGTTTCATGAAGATCCTTTTTAATTTTTGTGTAATTTTGAACAATTACTGTCATTTCAAACTGAAACGTCAATAAAAAAATATATTAAAAAAAATAATCAAAAATATAATAAAAAAGTTGAAATTTGTGAATAATAAATGAAATTTGTTTTTAAACATGCATAAAGAAAGCCAAAACACTAATATGCGTATGTTAATACAATAATTTATTGTTTGTGATTTATTAACACTTGAAGTTTTCATTGAAAACGGCGGTAAGCATTAAAAAAATTTGTTTGTATAAATGCACAATTGAAGAGCGCAAGTTTACGAGTCATAATTGTTGGGCAAATTTAAGCAGTTTGTGTAAATTAATTCTCATACATTTTTTGACAGTTCATTTACGAGGGCGTAAGAATGCAAAGTTTGCACACATTACGAGACTTATAAACGATATCATGAGGACCCTTAATAACAATTAATGTGTAACAGTGCAGCCACACGATCAAGATTTTCTTGATAGTCTTTTACATATACTGATTGTCAAAATATGCAAAAATTGGCAGCTGTGACGTAGGCTGCACGCAAGTTGAAAGCAATTTACTTTTTCAAGATGTCGTCGCCGAGAAAACAACTCAAAATGTTTTGCTATTTTCCACTTTTGATTTTTCTGCACTGTAGGCTGTTCGAATGGACTTTATCATTTTGCTTATTAATTTTATTAATAAACATATTTCACTTTTTTTTTAGGTTTTTAGTTAAAATTTTAAAATTCCCGCAACAATTTGTAAAAAAAAAGAACTTCAGCATTTGCCGGCAAAATATTTGTGAAAAAAAAAACAAAAACAACTTCAAAAGATTTGTAATAAGCTGTTTTCTTGAACGAAAATTGATACACTCACTGGCAAGAGAATTTTAGAGACAAGTTCGTATCAATTTTTAAAAGTATGAGTGTATTGGTAAAAAAGTGTGAGTGTATTAAAACTTGATAGCCAAAACTTGATCGTGTAACCCTCAAGTAAAATAGAGAAGATTATACAAAATATTTTATAAAAATATTGATACATATCAGGGTTGATAAAGTTGGTACAATTGTACTTTTTTTGCTCCAATTCAAAACTAAAAAGTACGCTCGTACCCCCGTGACTCATTTGGTACTATTTCCAAATTTTTAAAATCTACATATTTATAATTCATATGAAATGGCAACTAGTATTTACTGTGCAATAAATATATATTTATTCCCGTCGTTCCAAATTGGAGCATAGGGCCATATAGTGCAATAAATATAAGCGGAGTTTATTGTTTGTTGCAAATAGTCTTGCGAAGATGCAAAATGTCGTAGCTTTTTTATGAAATCTAAGGGAAACTCTTTTTTTTGTTGTTGTTGTTGGATTAAACAAAACAGCTATGATATTTTGCAAGACCATTTTAACCAAACACTGAACTCCGCTACTGTGAATAGATTTTTGCACTTGTTCATTGAACGATTGCTTAGCCACATTCTAAATTTAGTATCAGCGGCAGCATAAAAGCGTGCGTTTTCTGATGATATTGACAAGTTTTCAAAAGATATAGGAAACCACTTCTGCAAACGTTCTACATAGTAGAAAAGACGACTTCCTCTCAATTCAAGATTATTTTGGAACGAATTCATAATATTTTAAAATATTCGTTAACAAGATGGTTGTCACGTCAAGAAGAAAACGGAATTTTGGAACAGTGGAAGCAGATTTTACAAGCGGTAAATTAAATTTTATTTTATTCGTACTTTCTTCTTCTTTTCTGTTTCTGCAGTACATATTGAAAATTGTAAACACAATAAATTTGGAAATGCAATCCGAAGATGTTCGTTTGTACATATTTTTAGAACGCTTAAAAATTTTATTTTCGCTTAAAATTCGAGATTGCATTTTGAGAAAAGGACGATAAATTCTAAAAAGTGTATGAAAACGCTCTCTGGCGGCAACCAAAAATAAAAATTAATGGATTTCTTGACCCTAAAAACTGCATGAAACAGGTCTGGCCAGATCAAATACAATTTATTTGCCTCTATTCTTAAATATTTTGGAAAACTAACTATTTTGAAAAATCCGGGGATCGAAATTAATTTTTGACCTATGGTTTCTTTGGGAAAGTTTCTTGGAATGACATATAGCATTAGAATCGCGATGTGCTTTTGACGCGAAAAAATTTTACCCACCCTATTATAATGTATTATTAATGTACAAAGGAAAAAGGTACTTTGTTTTTGTTGTATTAAATTTTTGTTTTTAAAAATAAATAAAAAAAAATTTATAAAAAAGATTAAGTACTATTGGGACCGAAAAAGTACGATTTTAAAAGTTCATTGGTACGATATTGGTTTTCCCATTTATCATCCCTGATACATATTGATAGGAAAAAAATTACAAGGGAAAAAAAGGTTGAAATAATTGTGTAAAAGGAAAAACACAAAACTTAAACAAATTTTTATAACAACAACTTTAAGCCCTTGTGTTGTTAATTTTATTATACTTATTTAAGAGTAACTATCCAAAATTCCTATAGGCAACTCTTGATCGTTTTTTTTTATCCTTTTCCTTTAGTGGGTTTTTATAATTTTAAAAATCATTTACAAAGCTCAATGACCTTGTTTGTATATCTATTTACTTTATACTTTATTTACCTTAATCAATTATACAGTGTCATCATAAGATCCATTGGACTTATTGTATATCACATTTTTTGCATAAACATTTTGCGATAACTTTATATAGACTATTGGAGGATTCACAAGGTGTCATAAAGTCATAAGTCTTAAAATAATAACAAAAAATAAATACGACTGTTATGAAAAACCCCTCATAATTAAGTGTACTCTTTTGATTTTAAATCTGCTGATTTAAAACAAATATAAAAAATAATTTTTTAATTCTTATTCATGAACTAATAAACTAAATTAGATCTTACCTGACTATTTTCCATTTTTTAGACGCAAATCATAAATAAATTTTATTTTGTTTGTTTACCAAACATCAGAGTCCTAAGCCGATGTAATTTGACGCCGCAAGTATTTTGTTGCGAAAATTGCTAGCCACAGGTTTTAATTCGAATATTCGCCGGATAAAATCATACCATCAACGGCGGTGGCTAAAAAAAACTAATGCGGCTCGGCTCAGCCGCTCAGCGCTAGTCTCTTCTGATTAATTCCGATAGCACAATAAACATAGCAAGCAAAGTTCTATCAATTTCAGACACTTTTTGTTTACAAAGCAACAACAATATTTATAAACCATTGTAAAATGTTAAAACATTATGACAATATAACATGATAGCACACCTTGTGAATACCCCATATGTTTTTCTTTAAAACTTATTACTTTTCCTGAATTATAATGAATTGCTTAAATTTTGGTGTTGTGATTTCAAGCGAATTTGTTAAAGGAAAAAAACAGACTGAAGGGATTACCCGGAACGAAAATTTATTTTATTCGCAATATGAAAATATGAGTAAACAATGGTTGGTTGGGGTTGGTAGTGTTTCCAAAGTCACAAATTACTCCCGCCTTTTGAATTTCTTAATCACAATAAAATAATTTATATGCAGCTAAATGATTATTTCTATAAAGCCTTTTCAATTACATCTTTGTTTAGCTCACGTACTCTCCCATTGTCGACGACTTTCTTATTCTAAATTATTATCTTATCTGTATTTATTATTTCTTTTTTAATAAATTTTGTAAAAGTTACATTGAAAACATTTTTTTGCTTTACATAAATCTCGGCTTTTTCCACAAATTTGATATATCGTTACCTTAGTCAGAAAAAGTGTTAAGTCCACTTTTCGTCGAAATTGAGATTTTAATGTAGCTTGGCTAGTATAAGTCAAAATACATCATTTACAAACAAAAATAATACCATTATTTGGTTTTTTTCTTGCTGGAAAGCAGTGGTAGGCAAATGTGCTAAGTCCAAAAAAATTTTAAAAAGTAAGAAAATATGCCAAGTCCAGTTGAAAGGAACAAATTTTTTTATTTTTTTAATAAAGTCTTTTCTTTTCAAGTTGGATTATAAAGAATTAGAGCAATTTTGCAATAGCTACAATATTAAATATCTACTTTACATTTCATATAATTCGGTATATCAAAGTGAGTACAGTTTTACATATTTGCATGCATTGAGAATTTTGGCTATTTTCAATATTTTCTCGTCCTTGTTATAACCACACATCTAAATACAATCTTAAGTCTTTACTGTCTTCAGACGAATTATAAACGGGTTTGTAAATTTAAAAAAAATATAAAATATTGCAAAATAAGTAATAATTATACAGTTTTTTGACGCCCAAGGTAACTTTTTATTGTATCTGGGAAACTATTGTTAATTATAATTTTTTTGCCATGGAATCTGCTGTGAAAAATAACTACAATTGTGACGATTATGGAAATGAGTCGGATGATGGATGAGTTACCATCGACATCGAAAAAACGCAAGAGGAGAGGTAGTGTAGAAAACCCTACTTGGTTTGGGCCAAGAAATAAAAAACGGAGAGAAAGAGATAAAGGTAATTTCGGAAGACAAAAAGTAGGCAATATATACACTTACGATAAAATAAAAGAATGACGTCCGATAGGAAATAGATGCAAATGTAAAGGAAATGTTACTATAAGGTAACAGACCACAGATGATGAAAGATGTAAAATATTTACGGAATTTTTGAAAATGTCATGGTTCGAAAAACAGTCTTATGTTAATAGCTTGATAAAAATTGTTCCAACTAAAAGACCTCGAAATTGAAGAGAGTCCGACGAATCCAAAAGATGTCGGCCTGGACGAGGTAAAGGAGATCACAAGATAACGGATATTTGTGAAATAAAGTATAAACTTCGTTTCACCGAGACTTTGCTCTCTTTGCAAAAATTTTGCTCTCTTTGCAAAGTCTTTGCGCTCTCTTGCAAAGACTTTGCGCTCTCTTGCAAAGTGAATGTGCAAAGTGTTCCACAAAGGATTTAATCATCTTTGCATTTCTGTCTAATCAATTTTCACTTTGCATTGCTTAATATAAATTATTAAAATGAGCTAAAAAGTAAAAATGGAAAATATACTTGCAGTGTTACATGTTATTTAAGTAAAAAAAAGATATTTTATTTTCTAGTAAGTTTTTATACCCTCCACCACAATTAGTTGTGAAGAGGGTATATTAAGTTTATCATTCCGTGTGAAACTTTTTTATTATTCATCTCAGACCCCATAAAGTATATATATTCTGGGTGCTTGAGTAATTCTAAGTCGATTTAGCCATGTCCGTCTGTCTGTCCGTCTGTCCGTCTATCTGTCCGTCTGTCCGTCTGTTGAAAACACGCTCACTTTCGAACAACTCAAAAGAAATGAACAAACTTGGTGCCAAATTGCTTGTAGTTATCCTAAGCAGGTTGGGATTGAAATCCAGCATAATCGGTTAAGTAGGACCAGAGCTATGAATCAAAATGTGGAACCACCACCTAAAAAAATTGATAATTTTGTTACAAAAAATAACATAAATGCTGGAACAAGGCACGGAATGAGATAAGATTTTGCAAAAATTTGTTTTATTTGACTGAAATAACGCTATTAAATTTCGTGAAGATCCGCCCATAATTTACCCTAAGCCCCATATAAACACTTCTCCCGGAAAACAGTTTAGTACGCCTAAAACCGTAAAAAAATAACGCTAGCGTCACAAAATTTGGTACGTCACAGTTCTTCAGGACTAGAAATAACTCTGTGAAATTTCGTGACTATCGGTCCATAATTTACCTGAGGCCCCACATAATCCCTACTACCGGAAAACAGTTTAGTACGCCTAAAAGCATAAAAAATAATGCAATCATAACAAATTTTGGCTCGTCACAGTTTTATAGGACTATAAATGATACTGTGAAATTTCGTGAAGATCGGTACATAATTTACCCAAGTCCCCATAGAAACCCTACTCCCGGAAAACAGTTCAGTACACCTAAAACCATAATTTATGATGCTATCATAACAGAAATTGGTACGTCACAGTTTTAAAGGACTAGAAATGACGCTGTGAAATTTCGTGATGACCGGTCCATAATTTACCCTAGTCGCCTAAAATCATAATTAATAACAAATCGTCACAGTTTAAGATAATAATAACATCATACAGATATTACTCCTTTAACATTCGAACTGTCGGTGGAGGGTATCAAAGATTCGGCACAGCCGAATATAGCACTCTAACTTGTTTTTTTTATAAATTTATTGTAAATAGCATATGAGAATTATTTCTTTTTAAAAGTTATTTTTATTATATAAACCGATATTATTTTCGAATGCGTTCAATGAATCAAATTTCAATTTATAAAGCTTCCTTGTAATAGTCTTATACCTTCATTTGTTCACATAGTTTTGCTTACGCAAACCTTTGCTTAACATTAAAGCTATAGATATGTACATATGCATATAAATTATAAATTGAAATCATTGAACACATTCGAAATATTAAAATGGTTTATATAATAGAAATAACTTAAAAAAAAAATAATACATAAAACGTATTAAGTATATCTATACACATTCTGCTGGTGTCTTATAATTGTAAAAATTAATACACAAAATTTACTTCACTGCTAAATAAAGGATAGCTCAAAAAATATGTAACATGAAGGTACAATAAATTCTAGTAGTGCATAGATTTCCTAATTCCTAATAATATGTATATATCTATAGCTTCAATTTTTACCAAAGGATGGCTAAAGCATAAAGTATGTGAATTATTAAAGGAATAGGACTATTGCAAGAAATTTTTAACATTTCATTTTAAAGGTTAATAAATTATAAAAACTGGCTTCCTGGGAGGAAGTTTTGAAAAAAGCCCAATCTTTGCATGTGGCGTTTATCCAAAAAACATGGACATATGCGTCTACTATAACATCGACAACTCTATGGATGGTTCTGTAAACTGCTGATTTTACAACACGATGCATACCTGAAACTCTATGGTACTGGCAACCATTTCTGAGCAGAAGCACACAGTAGCAGTTGATTTTCAGCTTACAAATTGCCCTTTTAATTGTGCTCTAATTCTTCTTTAATTTTATTTAAAAAGAAATCAACTTAAATCAATTAAAATTTTGTAGTCCTGAAAAATTAATTCGGGTCCTATAATTTCTTATTATGCCCACGTCTCCACTATTGTAAAACAAAAACTCGCGTCTTAACATTTTGAAAGCTTCTCTAGCTATAACAATATGAACTTATCAAAATTTGCTTTGCAAAAATAGAATTTACAGTTTTTGTGGAACGAAACAGCATAATTTTTGCAAAATCTTTGCAAATTACACTTTGCAATAATAACTTTGCACTTTACACAAGAGAACGTACGTGGAACAGAAATTGGAAAGAGAGTATAAAAATTGCAACGACTTTGCAAATTTCTCTTATCAATTTCAACTTATCACTTATCGAATTAAATAGTTCTGTGGAACATAAAATTTTGCAAATTGACGAAAAATTTGAAAAGTGAAAAGTTGGTTTGTGGAATAGGGCCCTGCAATCTTTAAAACTGACTTTACCCAAGGACGATCACCGTTTTAATGACGATCTACCTCAGCTATGACTTATTTTTCTAAATATGCTGTACCTATTTTTTTTTTAACATAGGAAGCTTCCGCTTAAAATAAATACACTATTGAATTAAATATAATCGTATAATTTTAAGCAATTATATGTTCCCTATATCGCAGAAATATAACTCTTTATTATTATATACATATTTCTTTTTCTTTAAACTAAAAAATCTTATTCTTATTTATTGAAAATCAATTTATATTTGGTTTATCAACACAATTAAAATAACAACATCCATTTGGTTTTTTAATAGTTTTATTGAGCTTTTTTAATGACAGGGAACACCGTTGTAACGAATTATGCTTTATGAGAAACAATTCCTTAAATTAAATTCCAGAAATAAAAGAAAACATATTTAAGGAAAATATGCTAACCCCCATATTCATAAAAAAAAATTTTAATTTATGAAAGGTTTATTGAACTAATTTTCATAGAAAATTCATTTCATAAACCCTTAATAAACCTGAAATGTTTTTTATGAATACGGGTGTAAGTCTGTACTAAAATAATGAAATTTCAAAGAGCAAATTTGCTAAGTCCAAAAAAGCTTATTAGTCCGCAAATGATTTATTTTAAAATCCTACGACTACCGGTAATTTAAGAGAATGGACTAAAGAAAAAAACTGCATTTACAGATTTTCAAAAAGTCGAATTAAAAAAAAATTACACAGTTTTTTGTCTCTCCTGAATAATTTGAAAAAAATGGACTTAGCACTTTTTCCAACTAAGGTAACGATATAAATTTTTCACAAAAATACAATTAAATTTTTCATTGTTAATTTAAAAGAAATATGATGAAAATATTTCATTTAAAGCCAAAAACAAGCAATGAAATTAATAATGGGTGTTCACAATGAATGCAAAATTTTTTTTCACAGTCACACAAATTTTTAACTTAAATAACTCTGTCAATTTTGCCCCAAACGAATAAATTATTTTTTATAATTAATATATATTGATAATTTTTCATTCTTGACTGAAGCTGGGCTCGAACCCAGGCGTTTTTACGGACAGGTTACCCTTACATGTTTCGATTGCAACCACTTAATCTCTTCAGATAGTTCAACAAAATAACCACAATACTAATTATTGTTAAAGCTAAGACACGAGCTCTATGTTTGCATTTGTCCTTCAAGTTGTGCTGAAAAAGGTCAACGAGAAAAAGAAAGACAAAAAAAAATGAAAAACAAAAACAAAAAAATGTACTTTGAACTTCAAGAAGAATTCTTGACAAAAGTACGAAAAAACAGGAGTAATGAAAAACATGTAAAATAAATTAAAATAGATAATCATTCAAAGCGAATTTCGATCTACCAAAGGTTAAATGCAATTTGGTTTAAGGATTGATGTTTGACTATTGACGTTAATGAAAATAAAATTTGATGAACTTTAGCCTAATTAAAAATATAAAAATTTTGATTAAAACCCATAAATAGTTCAACAAAATAACCACAATACTAATTATTAATATATATTGTTAAAAATGTTATTCATAACTTATGAAAATTAAAAAAGCGTAATTTACAATTGCATATATATCGTTCAGTAACGATGATCAAAAAGTACTTAAAACAATCCAAAATGGAATAACTTTCGAAAACTATTATGCGCTCATACGCAAGTTTGTTGTAGAAACAACAACAATACTACAAAAGAAATTAAAAGAGATTTGCTTGTTTTGTGTAAAAACTACAATAACACTTCAAGAAGAAAAATACAGATTATTTTCATGTTTGAAAAGTTAAATAAAAACCAATAATTCCCATATTATATTTGTTTAAATTATTTAGTTAAATCTATCAAATATTCAAAGTAGAATGATTGTGGAAACCATAGCGAGCATACGGCTGGTGTCTTTTAATTGAGAATTTTTCTGTAAGCAAAGGACAGAATATAACAAAAGTGAAATAAACATGTGTAGCGGGTAAGTAAGTAATAATATTCTCACTACAACTGGTTCTCTGGGGTAAATGCTTAGGTCAGAATCTAATCTTCCTTTCGGATTATTTCAAGAACGAAGCATTCTGTACATAAATTAGGAAAATTCGTACTAACCGTACTAATGACTCCGCTTCGGCTTTATTTTAATACCGATGGATTGTTTTGTCTTTGAAGTGTAGTTGCATTTTGTTTAAAAATGAAAGAAAAAAATTTTAATAAAAGAGACAAGATAATAACTTTGTTGTTGCTATCATTGTAAATGAAGCTTAATACTTTTCAAATATTTCACGATTATTTTATTTTATACACTATTTCTTTGGCAAAAAGGGAAAAGTGTTTAAGTAGACTTAAGCTAAATTTGAGTTTATCCCACCTTTGAGATCTTCATGTTCGAAAGTAAGCATGGACAAAGGATTAAGTATTTTATACGATTTTTCAGAAAGTTATAGCATAAATGGCTTTCTGCTTATCTTTTTTTTTAAGGTGCAATATCAGCTGATATAAAAACTGAAGCTTACATGCGATCTGTGACATTAGGAATATTAAGAAATAAAAACTTAAAAAAACTATAACCGAAGAGGAGTGATGATAATATACGAATAGGTATATATATATATATATATATATATATATACATATTTGCCTTGCTCGTCGTCATATGATCACGAGCTGCCTCTATACTGGGCATTGGCTGTCTATAAGTTGTCCCCATCTTTGTCGACGTGCAGCTATATCTCTGAGCTCCTCGATGGTGTTGAAAATTCTTCCCAGACTATGGGATATGGAATTAATTTCCTGTAGGGTTGATCGTCGCCAGGTGGTTTTGGGCCTTCCTCTTTTTCTACTACCTTGGGGTTTGTAAACAAGAGCGTGGTGGGCAATAGGTATAAGTTGTTTAAAATATCCTTTAAAGATTTATAAAAGGGCTCTCCTTTAAAACTAATAAAAAATAGACTTAAGCACTTTTTCCTTATTGCCATAGATTTAATATTGTTTGTTAGTATTATGACGTTAAATGTCAATGAATTGCTAGGTCATCGTTTTTTTCCAAAAACAAAAACTAAAACTCATAAAAAACCAACAACAACAACTATACAAAATAAATGTATTTTGTAATGTCTTTTATACAGTTTTTTTCTGTTAAACACAAACTCTTTTAATTCTTCATAATCAAGCAGTACAACAAACACAAACATTTGCTTAAACATACACACACTCACTTACAACCAGTAAAGAATTGCACACCTGTATATAGAAATTTCTATAAAGAATTTGTAAATTTGATGTTTTTATTTTTTTGCTATTGGCATTGTGTTGTATGGCTGTTAGTTATATTATAAACTGCTAAGTATGTATGTGTTCCTAGAAAAGTGTATGTGTGCCTGTGTATGTAAGTATAAGTGTCTGTGTATTTGTATATAATCTACAATCTATTTTTAGTTTAGTTGACATTTTGGTATACCTAGTAACACCTTTTGTTAAAAAAGACAATTATAAACGCACACCAACTTATACAATATTCTCTTATACTCTTGTAATGTTCCAAAATGTTTACATATACATAATACAATTTTAAATTCACATTGACATTATTTCATTGTTACGAAAAAAATAACAACTGAAACATGAAGAAAAAGTAGTGAATAAAATTTTACAGGAATTTCTGTTTTATCCAATTTTAGTTTTTAGAAGAAAATATTACAAAACCGAGACCTTGAATTAAAGTTAATTTATATTTTTAATAACACATCACTAATATTAATCGCAGTTGTATTAAAATCGGTGCTCTAGAGCGTATGAGCTATTTTTTTGTATTTTAAAAATGAAAATTAAATATTTAGCATTCGCTAAGGGTGCGAACAAGTTAAATATCAAAATTATGCAAACATTTCGCATTTTATATAAATTACATAGTTGATTGATGTTAATAACTATTTGTGGTTTCGCAAAGGTGGTTAAGATTTTTAAATATTCATTAACTTGCCAATGGAAGAAAAATTTGTTTAAAATAACGTAAAAATCATTAATTTTGATGCAGTATTTTAAGAGATTTTCTATACCAAATTTTTAATATTTTTAATTAGGCTTAAGTTCATGAAATTTAATTTTATTAAATTATTTTTATGAAGAAAGGAATTTTACAACATGAAAATCAATCAGAATTGTTATTGATAATCTTTCATTCTTGACGTGGCTCGGGCTCGAACCCTGGCCGGCAGGTTACCATGACATGTTTCGATCGCAACCACTCGATCTCCTCAGATGGATTTGCCGTCTTACACTCGCAGCCATCGACGACTGCTGACGTCACTAGTCAAACATCAATCCTTAAACCAAATTGTATTTTAACATTTGGTTGATCGAAATTTGCTTTCCTGAATGATTATCCATTCTAATTGATTTTACAGGTTTTTTTTTTTTTCCTTTACTTCTGTTTTTTCGTACTTTCGTCAAGAATTTTTCTTGAAGTCCAAGTACATTTTTTTTGTTTTTTCACTTTGTCTTTTTCTTTTCTGTTGACCTTTTTCAGCACAACTTGAAGGACAAATGTACACATAGAGCTCGTGCCTTAGCTTTAACAATAATTAGTATTGTGGTTATTTTGTTGAACTATTTATGGTTTTCAATCCAAATTTTTAATATTTTTAATTAGGCTTAAGTTCATGAAATTTAATTTTATTAAATTATTTTTATGAAGAAAGGAATTTTACAACATGAAAATCAATCAGAATTGTTATTGATAATCTTTCATTCTTGACGTGGCTCGGGCTCGAACCCTGGCCGGCAGGTTACCATGACATGTTTCGATCGCAACCACTCGATCTCCTCAGATGGATTTGCCGTCTTACACTCGCAGCCATCGACGACTGCTGAC
Organism: Pollenia angustigena; assembly: GCA_930367215.1. NCBI lineage: Eukaryota > Metazoa > Arthropoda > Insecta > Diptera > Polleniidae > Pollenia > Pollenia angustigena. Next base: position 185,931,074 of record OV884056.1, read on the forward strand.
GTCACTAGTCAAACATCAATCCTTAAACCAAATTGTATTTTAACATTTGGTAGATCGAAATTTGCTTTCCTGAATGATTATCCATTCTAATTGATTTTACAGGTTTTTTTCCTTTACTTCTGTTTTTTCGTACTTTCGTCAAGAATTTTTCTTGAAGTCCAAGTACATTTTTTTTTGTTTTTTCACTTTGTCTTTCTCTTTTCTGTTGACCTTTTTCAGCACAACTTGAAGGACAAATGTACACATAGAGCTCGTGCCTTAGCTTTAACAATAATTAGTATTGTGGTTATTTTGTTGAACTATTTATGGTTTTCAATCCAAATTTTTAATATTTTTAATTAGGCTTAAGTTCATGAAATTTAATTTTATTAAATTATTTTTATGAAGAAAGGAATTTTACAACATGAAAATCAATCAGAATTGTTATTGATAATCTTTCATTCTTGACGTGGCTCGGGCTCGAACCCTGGCCGGCAGGTTACCATGACATGTTTCGATCGCAACCACTCGATCTCCTCAGATGGATTTGCCGTCTTACACTCTGAGGAGATCGAGTGGTTGCGATCGAAACATGTCATGGTAACCTGCCGGCCAGGGTTCGAGCCCGAGCCACGTCAAGAATGAAAGATTATCAATAACAATTCTGATTGATTTTCATGTTGTAAAATTCCTTTCTTCATAAAAATAATTTAATAAAATTAAATTTCATGAACTTAAGCCTAATTAAAAATATTAAAAATTTGGATTGAAAACCATAAATAGTTCAACAAAATAACCACAATACTAATTATTGTTAAAGCTAAGGCACGAGCTCTATGTGTACATTTGTCCTTCAAGTTGTGCTGAAAAAGGTCAACAGAAAAGAGAAAGACAAAGTGAAAAAACAAAAAAAAATGTACTTGGACTTCAAGAAAAATTCTTGACGAAAGTACGAAAAAACAGAAGTAAAGGGAAAAAAACCTGTAAAATCAATTAGAATGGATAATCATTCAGGAAAGCAAATTTCGATCTACCAAATGTTAAAATACAATTTGGTTTAAGGATTGATGTTTGACTAGTGACGTCAGCAGTCGTCGATGGCTGCGAGTGTAAGACGGCAAATCCATCTGAGGAGATCGAGTGGTTGCGATCGAAACATGTCATGGTAACCTGCCGGCCAGGGTTCGAGCCCGAGCCACGTCAAGAATGAAAGATTATCAATAACAATTCTGATTGATTTTCATGTTGTAAAATTCCTTTCTTCATAAAAATAATTTAATAAAATTAAATTTCATGAACTTAAGCCTAATTAAAAATATTAAAAATTTGGATTGAAAACCATAAATAGTTCAACAAAATAACCACAATACTAATTATTGTTAAAGCTAAGGCACGAGCTCTATGTGTACATTTGTCCTTCAAGTTGTGCTGAAAAAGGTCAACAGAAAAGAGAAAGACAAAGTGAAAAAACAAAAAAAAAAAATGTACTTGGACTTCAAGAAAAATTCTTGACGAAAGTACGAAAAAACAGAAGTAAAGGAAAAAAACCTGTAAAATCAATTAGAATGGATAATCATTCAGGAAAGCAAATTTCGATCTACCAAATGTTAAAATACAATTTGGTTTAAGGATTGATGTTTGACTAGTGACGTCAGCAGTCGTCGATGGCTGCGAGTGTAAGACGGCAAATCCATCTGAGGAGATCGAGTGGTTGCGATCGAAACATGTCATGGTAACCTGCCGGCCAGGGTTCGAGCCCGAGCCACGTCAAGAATGAAAGATTATCAATAACAATTCTGATTGATTTTCATGTTGTAAAATTCCTTTCTTCATAAAAATAATTTAATAAAATTAAATTTCATGAACTTAAGCCTAATTAAAAATATTAAAAATTTGGATTGAAAACCATAAATAGTTCAACAAAATAACCACAATACTAATTATTGTTAAAGCTAAGGCACGAGCTCTATGTGTACATTTGTCCTTCAAGTTGTGCTGAAAAAGGTCAACAGAAAAGAGAAAGACAAAGTGAAAAAACAAAAAAAATGTACTTGGACTTCAAGAAAAATTCTTGACGAAAGTACGAAAAAACAGAAGTAAAGGAAAAAAACCTGTAAAATCAATTAGAATGGATAATCATTCAGGAAAGCAAATTTCGATCCACCAAATGTTAAAATACAATTTGGTTTAAGGATTGATGTTTGACTAGTGACGTCAGCAGTCGTCGATGGCTGCGAGTGTAAGACGGCAAATCCATCTGAGGAGATCGAGTGGTTGCGATCGAAACATGTCATGGTAACCTGCCGGCCAGGGTTCGAGCCCGAGCCACGTCAAGAATGAAAGATTATCAATAACAATTCTGATTGATTTTCATGTTGTAAAATTCCTTTCTTCATAAAAATAATTTAATAAAATTAAATTTCATGAACTTAAGCCTAATTAAAAATATTAAAAATTTGGATTGAAAACCATAAATAGTTCAACAAAATAACCACAATACTAATTATTGATTTTCTATACCGATAAAAAAAACCTTTTCACACCAACCAAAATCAGCGCGTCAAGCGTAGTTTTCTAGCACCTAGCTTAACCGCCGAAATGCCATTATTAAATAAGAGCGTCAAAGTTGTGTCATGAACAGACGTTTTAAGTTATCCTGTCAAATAAAACCCACAAAATATTTAAAAATAAAAAATGGAGATGAAACCGCTAGATTGAACTTAAAATAGCTAAACTGCCATTACTTTTTAACTGTTTCGCTTGCAGACGCATTAACTAGCAAAACAAACGCTGCAAACGCCTCTCTTAACTTATCAATGCTTGTAAGCTGCCAAAAAAAATTGTCTAGGGGCAACCACGAAGGACTGTGGGTCAGCTTAGAGTGCAATAAAAAGGACGCAAAAAACGCAATTTTAAACAGCCAAATTCTGTACTTAAATCGCTATCAAATTCGGATTTTCCAATTTCATAACGGTAACATTGCGGCACGCCAGACAATTTAGATTTGATTCAAACATTTTGTATGATCAGTGTTGTCAAAAATGGCTAAATTTACGGAAAAAAATGGCTAAAAAATTGCTAAAAATGGGCTAAAAATGGCTAAAATCTTTTTTAAACAACAACACATTAAAATTCAATAACAAAACAGAAATAATTAATTTAAAGTGGTTTACGATGAAATTGTAAGTTAAGATCAATTTGTTAAATAAAAATAAACGTAAATTAATATTTTGATAGATACTTAAAAAATTTAATCATCGAAAAATTCGATGTCTTTATTGTTCATCTCATAGGAATCCCTCGGGCCTATTAGTTTTTAATAATTTGAAGGTAAATCAAATTAACGACAACATTTACCCAACCTTTTCAGTCCAGATCTACAATAAAAAACAAGTAAGAAAGTATAGTCGGTCAACACCACATTAGAACCTATGTACCAAATTTGATCAAATAATCTCCAAAACAGCCAGCCAGCAGGACAAACATCGTTAATTCGACTCAGAAAGTGATTCTGAGCCAATCGGTATACGTAAAGGTGGGCTTAGGACCATTATTTTAAGGTGTTACAAACATTAGCACAAACGCATCGTACCTTATCCACTATTGTGGTGCTGGTATAAATATTTTCTTGATAAAATCGAATTAACGGTTGCTTAATGTATCCTTTATCTCAAATACCTTTAAACGATGTTTTCTGGGTTAAATACCCTCTCTACTTCATCATTAGACCATGCTGAGAGCAACTATATAGTCCATTCTGAAATTTCTAAAAAAATGTTTTTTTGCCGCCTGCATCTCTTTATTGAAATACTTGCAACCAGAAAGAAACACCGATGTTTGTGTTGATCCATTTTATAAATTTAATACTGGACTACTATTGCTTTATTTTGAAAGATGTTTCATCATCATAGTTTATAGCGATTTCCAACATTTGTATAAGTTGTGATTTAAATGAAATGAGTTTGAATTGTTAAAAATTTTTATTTTACTTAAATACATTTTTATAAGAAATTGAAAATTATTATTTTAAAAGAAAAACGGCAAAAAAATGTATGGCTAAATAAGTTGAAAAATGGCTAAAAAAAAAATGGCTAATGGCTAAACTCATTTTTTAATGGCTAAACAGGATGAAAAATGGCTAAATCTAGCCACTAAATGGCTTAATTGGCAACACTGTGTATGATCGTGATTGACTGATAGAAAACGCTATATCCGCGGACTAAGGTTTCACTGGACGTTATGACATGCCACCTGAACATACCTTTAGTATTTTTTTTTTTTTTTTTTTTTTTGAAAATTTTAATTGAGATTTCTATTGTCGGCTTAATATGCAAATCTGCTAAATCCACTTTTTAAGTAAATTGAAATTTGATGCAGTGTGGTAGAGAAAGATACTCCTCGTCGACCAGCATGTAGTTTTTCTTCAATTTAAGTCTTGAAGTATGTAAAACCAACCAACTAAAAAGTTGTTTGTCTCTTCTGTAAAATGTACTGAAATGGAGTTAGCAGGTTTTCATATTTAGACGATGATATTATTTTTCTTAACAAAGTATTTTCATGACTTATCGTCGGCAGAAACTTCAAATTCTCTCTCACTTCCATCTTTTTCTTTGTTTACAAAATGTATGAAAATTAATGAAAGTATGGCAGCATTGTTAAGAGAATAAGTTTCTATTGGCTAGAGCATAAGAAAAACACTTCTCAAAATAATATAGATTCCAGTTCAGGACGGCTTTCCACAGCAAATTTGTATCTCAAATTGTATGGAAAAAGTTTTGTGGACGCAGTTATGTTTGAACATTTAAATTATTATTTCTTTAAAATACATAGCAGCACTGGAGGTCAGTTTGACTTGTCATTTAATAGTTATTGTCTACACTCTAATGTACGCAAAATCTACATAGATAAAGGTAACTTTTGGCACAATGTGCCTGTCACATTTAAAGTGGGTAAAATTTAAATCAATTTAAAGAAAAAAATGTTTCGTAAACTTTTCGAGCTAAAGGATTGTTTCTTTACTACTATACATAACAAATGAGGACGGCGAGAACGTTCTCGTCAAAGAAAAGAAGCTTGGGAGCCCAATCAAATCGGATGGTTATTAAGAAATTATATTTGATGTTATTCAAATCGGACGGCATACTCATATTTGCCATATTTTTTTTCGCAAATGAGAGATAAAGCCATATTTTCTCAGAAAATTGTTATGCGTAGTGTAAACATTCTGTAAAAGGGAAAATCCTTAGTTATCATTGAAAAACATTTTTTTTATTCTTGTGACGCAGGCAGGAAAACTTTATCCAGCGAAGCCACCTGCCGCGTCCTACTGGAGAAAAAAATCCCTAAGCGCGGCCGCAGGTCGCCACGCAGAAAAACTTTAGTATGCGAAGCCAGATTTCAATTCTTAACTTTAGTGTCTCCGGAACTGAAATGAGAGATAAAGCCATTTTCTAATATTGCTAATGTGAGCTAGGGCCTTTATCTCCCATTATAATGAAAAAAAAAAACAAAAAAGGCTTTATCTCTCCCTATTGAATGAGAGATAAAGCCATCATGGCCACCACACCACCCCGATATATCGTAAAGTGTGTTTTAAAATTTGTAGCAGTGTTGAATTGTTTGTTAGACTTTTTAAGCTTCAATCATGGCGAATTAATGCTGGTGACGCATTTGAGAGAGGGAGAGAGAGAAAGAGATAGTTATGCTAGCTATTTCTTTTTTGTGTGTAGGTATATGACTTCTAAATGCCAAACTTCATACAATAAACAATTGGCATCCAGCATGACTCATTGCATTGCGCTCGCTGCGGTCAGCCGATGAATTTGCCTTGATTCACAATGAAAGCAACAATATTTTCCTTTAATTTTTTTAACAAACATGTAACTGAAGTTTTTTTTTTAATTAGTCTACTTCTACTTCAGCACAAAAGGCGGATTATCAGGTTATATGGTTACGTAGTTATATTAACAGCAACAAAATTTATTTAAAAAAAATCTTAATAAATGTATTTTGTTGTTGTGAATATAACTAAATAGCCATATAACCTGATACCTAACCTTCCGCGAACAACCCAATTATGTTTTGAAAAAAAAAATAACTTGAACATAAAAATGTGAGCAAGGCGAATTCATTTTTCAGGTGGCGTTGAAAGCACAGCTGTGCTACTTTTTTTTTAAATTAGAGAGAGGAGTGTCAAAAGTTACTTGTGTTTTTGACATATCGGCCAACGAAAGCAGCAACAAAATACATTGTTGTGTTTTTGGTGTTGTTACTTGTTGTAGTATCGACACCACCGTTTACATGAATTCGCCTTGAATGTGTGTGCATGTGAAAAATATTTTTGCTGTCATTGTGAGCACTTAGTGACAATGTTGCTATCATTGTTATTTTTACATAAACCGATTTCGTTACTCGACCGTTTGATTGACATAACGGCTTGTCAAGCCAGCTTTTACTCATATTTGTAGTTTTAAGAAATCTCTATATATGGGCCATTAGAACGAAGTCTTTATTCGAAATCGACGAATGGGCCATAAAGGTTAACAAAACAAGTTTTCTATGAAAATTTTCCTTTACAAATGTTTGTTAAATTTAACAATCGTTTATGAGTACGGGGGTTAAAATGTAATTGATGTTTGACTGTTGACTGGCAGGCACCGCTGTGGTGCAGAGGTTAAAACTCAAAGAATTCTGATTAAAGAATGTGGTGATTCTTGAAACATGTAAATTCAACCCAGGTTCGAGCCCCAGCTCAGCCAAGAAAATTATTAATAAAATTATAAAATTATCAATAATAAAAACTGGGAATTAAGCACGAATAACAAAATCTTTTGAAAATAAAATTTTGTATTCCCAAAAATTGAAATTACTTTTTGATAATAAACAGGCAGTGCACGGCCTAAAAAACACTTAATTGACAACATCTTTTGTAAGTTGTTGTTTTTTTCATTTTGTTTTTCTTAACCTACTTACAACTACAATTAATGTTGAGAGAATTTCAACTAATTGTAGTGGGGAAATGTAAGATGAGATGAACCCACTGTTGTTTATTGTTGATGTGTTTTGTTTAAACTTTGATATTGTTACAAGTAGAACTGTTGCTATAATTCTTATACGTTTAACAGTTTTATTTGGTTTAATATCTTTAGTTTGTCTAAAACCTTTATGAATGAAGTTTCCTGATGATCTGGCCTAAGCAACCAGTGAAATGCATAGGAATAGCTTATCCCATCAACAATAAATTTCTAGTGTTTTTATCAATAATAAAAACTGGGAATTAAGCACGAATAACAAAATCTTTTGAAATTAAAATTTTGTATTCCCAAAAATTGAAATTACTTTTTGATAATAAACAGGCAGTGCACGGCCTAAAAAACACTTAATTGACAACATCTTTTGTAAGTTGTTGTTTTTTTTTTTTTTTCATTTTGTTTTTCTTAACCTACTTACAACTACAATTAATGTTGAGAGAATCTCAACTAATTGTAGTGGGGAAATGTAAGATGAGATGAACCCACTGTTGTTTATTGTTGATGTGTTTTGTTTAAACTTTGATATTGTTACAAGTAGAACTGTTGCTATAATTCTTATAAGTTTAACAGTTTTATTTGGTTTAATATCTTTAGTTTGTCTAAAACCTTTATGGATGAAGTTTCCTGATGATCTGGCCTAAGCAACCAGTGAAATGCATAGGAATAGCTTATCCCATCAACAATAAATTTCTAGTGTTTTTATCAATAATAAAAACTGGGAATTAAGCACGAATAAAAAAATCTTTTGAAATTAAAATTTTGTATTCCCAAAAATTGAAATTACTTTTTGATAATAAACAGGCAGTGCACGGCCTAAAAAACACTTAATTGACAACATCTTTTGTAAGTTGTTGTTTTTTTTTTTTTTTCATTTTGTTTTTCTTAACCTACTTACAACTACAATTAATGTTGAGAGAATTTCAACTAATTGTAGTGGGGAAATGTAAGATGAGATGAACCCACTGTTGTTTATTGTTGATGTGTTTTGTTTAAACTTTGATATTGTTACAAGTAGAACTGTTGCTATAATTCTTATAAGTTTAACAGTTTTATTTGGTTTAATATCTTTAGTTTGTCTAAAACCTTTATGGATGAAGTTTCCTGATGATCTGGCCTAAGCAACCAGTGAAATGCATAGGAATAGCTTATCCCATCAACAATAAATTTCAAGTGTTTTTATCAATAATAAAAACTGGGAATTAAGCACGAATAACAAAATCTTTTGAAATTAAAATTTTGTATTCCCAAAAATTGAAATTACTTTTTGATTAATAAAATTTTAATTAAAATTTCATGTGGTAAAAATTCCTTCCTTCAGTAAAAATAATTAAATGAAAATTAAATTTGATGAACTCAAGACTAACTAAAAATATCAAAAATATATGATAAATAAATCATAAATAAATGAAACGTAGTGCCAATTGATAAGTGTCCTATAAAATGTGTTTAAAATTAAGCACATTTTAATTTTTAAACAAAAAAAAAACAAATTTATTTTAATTCTTTAGCACAATGGCTTAAAAAATAACAACATGTTTTATATAAAATAAATTTTATTTAATTTTTATTAAAAAAACACACACACACACACTATAGACGTCATGTCTACTCGAAATCTTTTAGCTTGGTGGCCGTCTTTTTTTAATACATTAAAATTTTTTTGTTATAATTATTCGCCCCCATCCCACCTGCATTTGAACAATTCAGTCTTAAGATAAAACAAATTAATTACGACAATTTTAATAAAAAATGATATACGAAATGTTTTTTTTTTATAAATAATGATCGCTTGCTTGTGCATTTCTTGTTGGAAAAAAGAGGTTAACAGGGCAGGGCGTATGATAAATGTAATTTCTTATTAATTTTAACATCGTTTTATTTATAAAAGTTGACTTAATTGGTTAAAATTTTCGATTATTTATTTAATGCAGCACAATTTTATTTTTCTTTTTGTGTATACAATATTTTTCAATTATGTTTTTTTTTCTTTATGTGTATTTTTTCTTCTTTTCTTTTTCAGAGTTTTTACGCATGACGGTTATATGCGTTTTGCTTTTGTATACTGTTCTTTTTACTCTACAGGATATTGTTAAGTTTTCTGTTGATTTTTGCAAAAAACCCTTTTTATTTTATCGAGTTTATTTGGGAATGATAGGAACCTTCAAATAATTATGGTTAAAAATTTAAAATTCATAAAAATATAAAAATTAATTGTCCAATTCAAAAGCTCGTTGAATACAGGACTGTTCTAAACATGACGTGATTAAAAATAACTTGCTTTTAAAATCACACGTGTGATTTTGTGGCGTTCTGAAAATCACACAAATTATGTTCTTCTCGGTGTGCTGTCGCCAATTAAAAATCACACCGAAAAACGAAAAAAACGAAATTTTAAATTATACGATATTGTATTTTTGTTGTTGGTAATTTGCATACAAAAGTGTGGTACAATTATACGATAGATTTTTATATGTTTTGCAAATTATTGCTTTTATACCAGGCCTGGAAATGTTCGATTTTCTTGGTGAAAAAAACAAGCAAATTATCTTCTTCTTAATGATTAATATATGATTAATTCATTTAAATTTATTATTTTTACTCTATTAAATTTTCTTATCAATAATTAACACTTTGTTAATTAATCTTTATGTAAATCGTGTTCGAGATATTCCAAAATAATCGTTATTTGTGTTTTTGAAAAAGATTATGTCATTTAAATGTAAATATCTTCAAAAATATTAAACGGATTATGTATTTCTTCTGGAAATCGCAAACACAAAACGCAAGAATTTTAAAAGTCGTTTTTAGGAAGATTTCTGTAATAAAAGAATATTATACAAACATTTCTCTATTAAACAGAATTTTATAACAAAAATTATAAAAATTTGATTAAAAGTGTATTATAAACAGCCTCCAAATTCTTGCGTTTTGCGTTTGCGATTTCCAGCACACCTCCCAATAAAACTATGAAATAACATTGGATTGCTAATGAAGACTTCATTGAAAATTTTATGATTTTTTGCAATTTTGCTCTTTTCAAGTTATTTTTTGTATAACAAATTGTAACGTTTTATTGCATGAAGCATTAGTTTATTTCAATACGTACATTTTGCGCCTAACTAGAAATAGATTGGTACAAAAATGATAAAGCTAAAAAAGATTTTGTGAATTAACCCACATAGTAAATTAACAGTTTAAGACTTTTTTAAATATTTTTTCTTACTAAAAATTTCGCTATGTGTATTTACTTTTTGTTTTTTGTGAATCTAAAAGTGGGATATTTCAAATAATCTTCTGTAACTTTGTCATTTTTTACCGATTTGGATCATATTAAGCACAAGATGTGCGTACTCAAACAAGCTAACGTCGTAACTGCAATAACCTTTATTGTTTGGTTTAAAAAAATAAGGTAAAAAGAGCAAAATTTCAAAAAATTATTAAAATTTTTGTGAAATTTTAACTTTGGTCCAACGTAACTTAGTCCTTTCTTCATGATCTTTAAATAAAAATAAAGGAATCAAAAATCCTTCGAATATTTTCGAAGATACTTGCAAGTGACATCATCTTTTTATAAACCGCCAATAACGGTTATTTTGGAATATCTCGAAAACTGTTCTACTTTTGACCATTCTGATTTTACATTCAGATTCTGCGGACAATTTAACATAAAGATTAGGTATCAGATTCATTTGGTCACGACTTTGTTGAAAATTTGTGACACAGTGTAGTTATTACCTGGTTAAATTTCATGGTTTCGAATATTGTGAATGGAAAATATTAAAGAAGAAAAATAAATAAAAACAAAGAGTGAAGTAAAAAATTACTTCTTAAGTTTATAAATTTCCTTTTTTAATTTAAATTTATTATATATATATATTAATTGTATTATATTTTTTATAAGGTAAAAAGAAATCTGTTGATCTTCTTAAAGGCTAGTGAACACTATTATACTTTGTATTAATACATGTCAAAAACTCAAGTAATATGTAAAAGCCTGATAGTGTGAATGCATGTGTGATGAAAATGTCAAGTATTATGAAAAAAAGTTTGGCATCCCATACGACTTCATCGTTTTTTGAAAAATTTCTAACCAATAATACTTTTCATTGGATCAGGGTTGCATTTTATTTCATGTGTTAGTGTTTATACTTTGTGTGATGGTGTGAACACAAACTGTCATGTTTAATTAGATTTTTTGACAGTCGCAACAAAACTCATTAGATTTCTATCCCACAAAGTATTATGGAATACGTAAGACTTGTGAGATAGTGTAATCTAGCCTTAAATAGTATACTCAAAGTGAATTGTCTTTGTACATTGAAGTGATATGTTCCATTTTTGACATTTGGCAATACGATAAAGTAACGATACTACAAATTTGTCTGTTCACAAGTGCATACACAAAATGAATTGATCGAATATAATTCTTAGATTAACAATAAGAAAGAAGTTTTTTTGAGTAAATGTTTAATTTTTTTAAGTTATTTTCCATTTTTCGAATATGTACTAAAATTTTTTAACATACCATTAACAGCATCTGGAAAGACTATATATAAGTTCGTTCTTCCGTTTGTAATTTCTACAATATTGATCTTAGAACCAATAAGTTGTCTTCACAAGTAGCGAGGATGACTTAACGATGTCCATCAGTAAGCCTGTTGTTTTTTTTTTAAAGTTTAGACATGATTTTTTTTAAGTAGAGAAATGTGTTTTGCACGATAAAATATACTCAACATACTTCTTTATATTTAAGTCTGTTGGATAATGTGCGTAAGTGGGTGAGTGGTAAGGTGAAGGATATTAAAGATTCGATGCTGAAGAATATAGCACTCTAGATTGTTTTTTTAATAGTGTTTTCTATAATCCTAAAAAGCTTCAATTTGCGATAGTTAAGAATTTTTTTTCTCACAAGAAAACCAGATTTAAAAATTTCTTTTGCAAAATAAAATAAGTTCATATAGAATTATAAATGATAAGATAAAAAATAAATCGAATAAAAAAATTCTTAAATTTAGATTTGGTTCCAGAATCACAATGATAGGAACATTTTAATTGGGTGTTCACAATGAAAGCAACAATTTTTTTCACAAGCACACACATGTTGAGTAAAAAAACATTTGCAAATCTTGCCCCAAACAAGTTTACGTTAAAAATATTTTTCATACAAATTGCAGACCTAACAAATATTTGACGAAAAAATCAAAAAAAAAACGCTACTAGTAATGCTAGAAACACAACTGGGACGAACGACGAATTATTCGCAACGAATATTCGGCATTAGAAATAGAACACATTGGTGTATATGAAAGTACACACAATCATTGCGTTGACCGAAATTCGTCGTGCGCAACGAACTCTACGATAGGTGTATTTCTATTTCTTCCGCAGACGAACGACGAATAAATTGGGAAAGTGCAGCATGATATAAAAGTCTAATATTTGTTAAAAATCGTGAAAGCTGTAAAAAATCACAGAGACAAATTACGTCTATTGCGAACTTGGCTTAAATTCGCAAAAATTTGCAAACTCTAAAATTTATTTAAAATCGCTAAATGGGTGAAAAAACAAAATGTCGAAAAATAACAAAAAAAAAAAAAAAAATTCGAAAATTCGCGAACATTTTTATTATTTTAAACGTCTCTGAAACTATAAGGAATGGCAAAACTTCACATTAATACCTGGAGTTTACGCACTTATTGTGTCTCATTTGACGAACTTACGCAACGAATTCTTGCCGACGAATTCGTCGTAATATGCGAAGTTCGTCGTTCGTCGCAGTTGTGTTTATACTATGAATTGATCAAACTTTAGTTCAAACTTTATTTGTAACATATAAATTAAAAAATATAATTAGAAAACTGTTGAATGACGTTAGACGGTGGTTAGGTCTAACAACAATGTAAGATCTGGCAATATGTTGACAATATACTGCCAAAGAAAAAAATTTCTGTTATAATGGACTCTCAATGCTTTTTCTGACAACGTTGTTAAACTAAAATTGCCCGTTCAGACGGTTGTAAAACATTTTAAACAAATTTTACTGACAAAATTGTTAGATCTGTACGAAGCTTAACAGTTTTCTAAATATTACTAATAGTTACGTTTCGGACGTCATATATTTGATTAGGGTGAACAAAAGCGCTACATTTTTGTTTATAAATTATAAGTAAAATATTGGAAAGACTTTGCGAAAGAAATAACACGGAAGAAAAACCAAATTGTTGCTATCATTGCAAATGAAGTCTAATAATTTCAATAATTCCCCTACGCTATCATTGAAAAGATACTTTTACTAAGAAAATTATAAATTTTCCGCCAAAACTTATTTTCAAAGTTTATCAACTTCATTTTATTTCCAAAAAAAAAAATTGTAAATTCTTTTATATCCACCCACAATAGTGGAGAGGAGAGATCTACTCAAAATCGCTTTTGGGATTGATCAAATAAGGCTAATAAGGTTATAGCATTATTGATGTCCGTCCGTGTGATTGTCTGGCCATGTAAATCTTGTTACAAAAGTACAGGTTGCAATTTCGGTAATAAAGGTTCAAATTTTTACAAAGACTAATGGCGATTTCTTTTCTGAGAAATATGTTGCATAAATGATACATGGTTTACACAAAAGAGATAGAGCATGTAACATTTATGCCATAAGCTTCTTGAAAGCGGTAAGAATTAGTATTTAACTTCACATTGCCCACAAGCTTCTTTCCAGAATAGAGATCTGGTGAACATAAATATTCCTTTTATGTTTATTAAGCTAGTGCCATAAATATAAGTTCGTTGAACATATCCTATTATTGAGTTTTTATTTTGTATTGCCTTTTTTTGGTCCAATGAAATAAAAAACCTTATTGTATTTTGTTATAAATTAGATCAATATTTTTTGAACATCTTTAGTTCATCTTCAGGATCTATACAGTTTTAAATACAATACTAAGTTTTTATTACATGGAAATTTCAAAACAAAAAAAAAATAAAAAAAAATTACATTAAAAACAAGTTAGAGTGCTATATTCGGCTGTGCCGAATCTTTGATACCCTCCACCGACAGTTCGAATGTTTAAGGAGTAATATCTGTATGATGTTATTATTATCTTAAACTGTGACGATTTGTTATTAATTATGGTTTTAGGCGACTAAACTGCTTTCCGGTAGTAGGGTTTATATGGGGCCTAGGGTAAATTATGGACCGATCATCACGAAATTTCACAGCGTCATTTCTAGTCCTAAAGAACTGTGACGAGCCAAAATTTGTTACGCTAGCGTTATTTTTTACGGTTTTAGGCGTACTAAACTGTTTTCCGGGAGTAGTTTTTATATGGCGCTTAGGGTAAATTATAGACGGATCTTCACGAAATTTAACAGCGTGATTTCCAGTCAAATAAAACAAATTTTTGCAAAATCTTATCTCATTCCGTGCCTTGTTCCAGCATTTATGTTATTTTTTGTAACAAAATTATCAATTTTTTTAGGTGGTGGTTCCACATTTTGATTCATAGCTCTGGTCCTACTGAACCGATTTTGCTGGCTTTCAATCCCAAACTGCTTAGGATAACTACAAGCAATTTGGCACCAAGTTTGTTCATTTCTTTTGAGTTGTTTGAAAGTGGGCGTGTTTTCAACAGACGGACAGACGGACAGACAGACGGACATGGCTAAATCGACTAAGAATTACTCAAGGACCCAGAATATATGTACTTTATGGGGTCTGAGATGAATAATAAAAAACTTTCACACGGAATGACAAACTTAATATACCCTTTTCACAACTAATTGTTTTGGAGGGTATAAAAAGCCCGCAAACCCCGAAGATACGAAAACCAAATAAATTTGAGTTTTTTTTATATTAAACCCTGATAACTTTTATTTCGTTAATAATGAAATATTTTATGATTATTTTACCCATCACCCATCACATCATGCAAACTCATTTTATTTAAATCTAAATCATCTTACCAAATTTAATTTTATTCGGTCCACATTTAAGCTTACATACAAATACTACTCCCGAAAACAGTTTTTGATGCTATAACTGCCTCATAAATATCGGTATTGACATAAAAATTGCAGACAATAACTTTATGATAGAAACTATGATAAAATGTTGTACTGGTAGGTCTAAAACTAACCATATGTCCCATATAAACTCCCTTTCTAAAAGCACTCAAAGACAAACAAAACAAATGTTCTATAGATGAATATTAACCTTCCAAGGGGAAAGAGAACTGCACCAAACTTGTCAAATGACAGTTAATAAGTGATAGAGACTGGTTCTAATTCTAAAACTATATTAAGGGGACTATTCACCCTAACGTGGAGATGTTGTAGTAGGGGTTAATTGGCACCTTTTTGACACTTTGTAACAGGTCACTTAAAAAAACAGCGTTAAAAAACTGCAGACAAAGAAGAAAAACTGCCATTTCTTCCACTTCTTCGTTTGTCATTGGCAAAAAATAAACTATTGCTTTTACTTCTGATTCATTAATTGTAAACAGTCGCTGTCAAACCAAAAGTTGTACACATATTTTCGTTTTTTGTTCGACAGTTTTTGGTTTCGACTGCAGTTTTTTAAACCCTGAAAATAATTTAGTTTCGGTTTAAATAATGCTTGTCGCAGATATTGTCCCGACCGAACTACATTAATATAATAGATCTACATCATATAATTCATCGCATAAAATCGAGTCACATGACTAGTTTTGTGTCAATTACATTTCCTCTGGAATAACTACACTTTACACCAGCGATCATCACGCTATGCCCCCGGGGGCCGTGCACTTTTCGTCAATTTCACACACACACACGTTAACGAAACAATTGTAAAAAGCCATAATTTTAAAAAAACAAGAACAAAACACATAGTTAATGTCTCAAACGAGTAAATTTATTTTCCTCTCTTTGCACTCACCACTACATACACATTTTTAACTGTCTCTCTTTGTGATGACCGCTGCTTTACACCCATTATCGCTAGTTAAGTGATATGTCTTGTTTTCACCTTCCGCCTTTCGTTCCTTTTTATTATAATATTGTGTTCACTGGTCACGGGATAAGTGCTTTAAGAACAATTAACATCGCTGCCTCCAAATGCTGTAGTGTAGGGTATCATATGATCGGGCTTGACCGACTATATTTTATAACTTGTTTTCTTTTAATAAGTATTTTAATATTGTGTTTCAAAAAATCTCTCCTCTTAAATAAACATTAAATAAACGAAACAATAAACACCAATTGAAAATTAAAATTCGAAATCAAAAATATTGAAAAATGATGATGAACATGTTTTAATGTCGACGATTAAATAAAACTTGAGTTCAGAAAACAAAAAACAATTTTCAACGAAAAAAAGAATACAGAGCGTTTTAATGTATTTCTTTTGAGTGTGTTAAAGTAATTAAAAAGCATTTATGGCTGCTTAATAAAAAATAAATAATCATTAAAAAAATCTCTAGTCATTTTGAAAATGAAAATAAAAATTTAAAAAAAAAGTTTTTCGTTTATTTTAAAATCTCATAAAAGAGTTTTTTTCTATTCGTATTTCTCATTAGCCAGACACAAGCCAAAACAATCACATCATCTTCGAATCATTTTAACCAATAATATCTAGATGGTTTTTGTTGTCGTTGCTGTTGCCACTGCCACAGCACATCTTCATTATCCGTCTCACCATCAGTGTTGAAATGTTCAGCAGCGTGCGCATAATCAAGGATATAAAGTGCGTAAATTGTGTGTGAGTGTGTGTTTCTGTTCGTACAGACAAAACGCACCCCACATCATCGTCATCATTTTTACATGTGTGTCTTGTCATAAATAAATCAAGCAGTAGCGTCAATATTAGCAGGTGCATGTGGCACCTCCAACCCCTCCAAAAAAATAAAAAAAGACTCTCGACAAATCTTTAAACAAATGGATTTTTATAGTATTGAAATCTTTAAACACTATAATTTTGTGTTGTGAGAAAATAATATTTTTTTTTTTTTTTTTTGATTTTCAAACTTTTTCCATTTTTAGCAAAAAGTTCAATGATTTGAGTTAAAAAAATAAACAAAAAAAAATATTTTTTATTTATTTATTTAACAATTTCTAAACAAATTACTCTGTGTTTGTGCTAATGTGTGAATAATGTGTTTATTTTTTGAAAAAAAAAAAAATATTATTTATAATTACACACACACACACACCAAATGGAAAAAGACTTTTGTTATCATTATGGAAAAATTAATAACTATATTCGAAAAGATCTTTGAAATTTGTATACGTTTGAAAAGGGAAATTTAAGTTAGTAAAAATTTATTTTTTTTTTAATGAAATTTTAATTAAATTATCGTAATAGAAAGTTAAAAAAATTCTTACCATTTACTAACTGGCGTATTCATAAAAAATTAAAATAGATTTGAATTGTATTTTAAGAAAAATTTGTATGAAAATTTTGCCTTAAAACACATTTCAAACATATTTTATTTTTTAAGGAATACGGCAGTTAATTTTTATTTTAAATAACATCTAAAATAAATTTATACACAGGGCGAAAAAAACGTAAAACATTTTCACCCATTTACACGTACAATTGTTACTATATCGAACCCAAATAGAATTGTATTTCCGTCAGGTTACATAGCGACGCCAGCCACACAAATAAATTGGTTAAAATATAAAAAATTTCTCAGTGCCCATTGCACAGAAAATATTCCGCTTAGTACACCGGAGAATGTGGATCTCTATATTGTTAACTTTGACAGTTATCTTAAACTAGCTGTTCAACATTCCAGCGTTACCCCCAAAAAAATTAAAAATAATAAAATATATTCTTCAGATGTCGAGCGGCTCTTGACTGAAAAAAGGAGAGTTCGAAGAGAGTGGCAACTTTACAGATCCCCGCAACTTAAGATTTTATTAAAAAAGTGCACAAAAAGGCTAAGAAAGTTACTGCAGAATCAGGAAACGGCTTCTCTAGAAAAATATCTTAAGGAACTTGATGCAACTCCACAATCTGACTACTCATTATGGTGTGCAGCTAGAAATCTAAAAAGGCCAGTTATATCTAAGCCACCATTAAGAAACTTGAATGGTAGTTGGGCAAGAAACGATATTGAAAAAGGAAATCTGTTTGTTAGTCACTTGAAAAACGTATTTACACCAAATATATCTCACAATATTGCGGTCGAGTTACCACCTGTTATTGCTAGAGCAGCTATTCCCCTCAGATTTGAGATAAGCGAAATCGAAAAGGCTATTTGTGACTTAAACACTAAGAAGGCACCTGGTATTGATAAAATCAGTAATAAAATGCTTTTGGAGCTACCTCGCATAGCAAAGAAAATTATTCTTTTTATTTTTAATGCTATTTTACGCCTTGAATACTATCCTCAAAAATGGAAGGTTTCCTTAGTTACCATGATACCAAAGCCAGGGAAAGATCATACAAAAGTTGAGTCTTATAGGCCTATTAGCTTATTATCAAATATGTCAAAGCTGTTTGAGAAATTATTAGTTTCAAAATTAACACCGATTTTAAGTGAAAATAGATGTATTCCAAACCATCAGTTCGGATTTAGAAGAAAACACAGCACAATCGAACAGACTCATCGAATAGTAAATGTCATAAGAAAAGCATTTGAAGAAAAGAAATATTGCTCAGCACTCTTCATCGATCTTTCGCAAACTTTTGATAAAGTCTGGCATGAAGGCTTATTACATAAATTGAACCAAAATTTACCAGCAAACACACACAAGCTGCTAAAAAGCTACTTAGTCGGTCGTCAATTTATTATTAAAGAAGGAAATTTCTTAGGTTCACCTCAGCCCATTGCCGATGGAGTCCCACAAGGCAGCATCCTGGGCCCCCTATTATACTTAATTTATACTTCGGACATGCCAACAAGCAACTACACACAAACTTCAACATTTGCAGACGATACAGCTTTTCTAAGCGTCCACGAAAATCGTTATGAAGCATCGCGTTACTTACAGCATCATATATTTCAACTAGAAATATGGTTAAGACAATGGAGGATAATGGTCAACGAGCAAAAATGTGTAGATATAACATTCACTTTGCGCCGGGAATCTTGCCCCCCTATTACAATCAATAATCAAATAATTCCTCAACATTCGCATGTAAAATATCTCGGTATACATCTGGATCGGCGATTAACGTGGAAATGCCATATAGAGGCAAAATTAACTCAAATGAAACTAAAAGCCATTCAAATTCATTGGCTTATTGGAAGAAATTCTGTCCTTAGTCTCGATTGCAAGCTTCTACTTTACAACTCTATCTTAAAGCCTATCTGGTGCTACGGTATTCAACTATGGGGCACTGCCTCGGCCTCTAATATCGACAAAATTCAAAGGCGCCAAAATAAACTTTTTCGAATAATCACAGCAGCTCCCTGGTATGTTAAAAACTCAAACATTCATAAGGATCTCAATGTGCCATTAGTTAAAACTACGATTACAAAATATGCAATAAAATATTTAAAAAGGCTTGAACAACACCCAAATCCACTAGCTCGAAATATTTTGAATCATGGCGGCCACACTCGCTTAAGAAGAAGAGCCACTGCAGCACTTACCCAATTAGATAAGCGATAAACATAAGTTTTTTTTATGAGCGAAATATATAAGTGAACAGAACCCGTGATGAAGAAAATTTTGTCTGGCACTGGCAGGACATAAAATAACGTATTAGGTTAAGATTTGATTAATTATTGTTAGTTCATATTTAATATATGAATTTTCAATTAAAAAAAAAAAAAAATAATGACAAAAAAAAATTCACCCAATAACGAACGCCAATTTCGACAACATCCGTTGTCAAATTTAAACCAAAAATGTGAAAAATATTATTGTTGGCAAATTGACAACTACCTGTTGTCAAATGAAAAACGCTTTGTTATCATTATTTATAGCGTTCAACACATCGCAGGCCCAACATTACAAGGTTAAAAAGGGTGATCCACACGATGTTAATTGTGAGTCACACCTTAACGTCAAGTTTTTTGCCCAACTTAATTTGACATAACTTTGTTTCAGAATTTGGCAAACTTAATCATGGAGTGGTACACAATTGAACAGCGATTTAAGATTGTTGGGAGTGCCCCGGTAGGCTAGCTAGTAGTGAGCTAGTTCATCAGCCCTGGGGCTGCGGGTTCGATTCCCGCCAGAGACTCTGGTTTCTTTCCTGCAGACAAGCGTAGAGCTTCGCAAGGATTAGCATGGGGAATTAAAAAAAAAAAAAATTATTAAATTAAAAATATTAAAAATTTGGATTAAAAACCATAAATAGTTCAACAAAATAACCACAATCCTAATTATTATTAAATTTTATTGATAATTTTTCATTCTTGACTGCCGCGGGGCTCGAACCCAAGCTTTCACGGACAGGTTACCCTTACATGTTACAATTGTAATCACTCAATCTCTTCAGAGGGTTTTTGTTGTTTAACACTCACAGCCATTGATGGAAATTTGCTTTTGACAAAAAAGAGCTGGCGGCGTCATCGGGCCGGGCTGTACTTGTGAATGTAATAGAGTGATAAGGCTCTATGGTACTTTTTTGTTCTTTACTTTTTGAATTTTGGTAAATAGGCAAAATCCTGAGTGAATGGGAATCTGTAAGAGGGATTTTGTTTGGTACTTTGTATTACTCTGACTGGTACTAACTTATATAGGGCCGCTAAACCAGCTATATTTAGAAAATATTAATTATCGTTTTAAAAGAGATATATTTAAGCAATAGTTTCCGTACTCAAAACCTGCATTTCGCCTTGAGTCTATCTCTACGCTCGACCGTTCCCTGACCGAATGCCACTCCGAAAATATCTAACCAGTTTTGATGAAATTTAAGTAGATAGATCAGCGTAATTAAAACACACATACACTGAAAGAATTTTCTTCGCAATACCAATGAATTTTGACATTAATCCCATGAAAAATTGCATTAAAAAGGAACCTATGCAGAGCTTCGTTGGATTAATGAAACCTGTTTCATTAAAATGTACTTAATGAAACATAACATTAGATCTACGAATATTATTTATTGGATGAATACTTTCAATA
Source organism: Pollenia angustigena (assembly GCA_930367215.1). NCBI lineage: Eukaryota > Metazoa > Arthropoda > Insecta > Diptera > Polleniidae > Pollenia > Pollenia angustigena. The sequence goes on from OV884056.1 coordinate 185,952,148, forward strand.
AAGTAAAAAAAAAAATTTCTTTTTTTTTATTTTATTTTATTTTTTTTCCTGTCTCTGGCGGGAATCGATCGCGCAACCTCGGTGCTGATAGACTAGCTCACTACCAGCTAGCCTACCGGGGCGGAGTAGTTTTTGAATAAAAAAAACTATGTTTTTTACTCAATTAAGAGCGTAAATATGAGATTAAATTCTCCATAACAACAATCACGACGTTGATTGAACGTTTTTGTTTCATTACTATAATGACATATTTCATTGTCATAATGAAAATTTAAATTTATGAAAGCATTATTGAAATATGTTGCTTTGATAAAAAAATATTTGATTTCATAAATTTAATGGCATATTACATTTACATTAATTAAATCTTACATTTTTTGATTAACAATTAAATATTTTTTAAGGAAACTATAATTTTGTATTAATTGATGAATATAGTTATGTTTGTTTATTGTTTTTTTATGTTCCCAATTAACATTTTTTGTTTAACTTGGACAAACTTAAGGTTTAATACATCCTATGAAAATTTTTAACGTAATTAACGAAAATACTTCATTATTACTATGAAATTCCATTTAGACAATGAAAAGTTTCATTTACCCAAGGAAAATTTTTTTATGAAAATGATTCATTAAATATATGAAGCATTTTTCTTTCAGTGTAGTTTATATGTTTTTCAAAGCTTGTAATATAAAGGGACAGATGGGCAATTTCGATTTTAATGAAATTGATAACTTATGTAGATCAATCTACACACAATAAAAGTTTTACATTTCTTTATAGTTAGTTAAAAATTCATTCTGGGCGGGCAACGCCGCAGGAACGGTTAGTAATTAATAAATCAAAAACTCAAAGTTCTATGTAGCATTGAATATTGCCTTAAAAGTATTAAGTCGGAGTATCAAAGATGTATGCTTAATGAAATTTGTGTATTGTGATGTAAATTTTCTTAAAAAAAGGAAAATATTAGCAAAACTTAGTTTTTTTGTCTCTTGTCCATTCATTGCTAACTAAAAGTTTAAATGAGTTTTCAAGGTTTTGTTTTAATGTGCTAAATTCCCAACTCGTACTTTTGATAAACTGAAACTTATTGTTGGTGGCGTTACTTTATTTCGAAATAGTAGAATAAAAATAATAAAACTAAAAACTTGATTTTACTTCATATCTTTGTATTTGCACTTACAACATTGTAATATTGAGCCAGCGATATGTTGTCAAACTTACAACTTTTGTATTCGTAGCTTAACAAATAAAAAACTGCAAATTTATATAAGGGCGATTCTATTCTGACGGGTGCAACATTTAGACGCTTTAAACGTCTTTTACTAATAGAAAGAAACACATTTGCAATTAAGTTATTTCTAGAAAGGGTAACATTTTTTTATATACTATTGTTATCTATTTACAAGAATTTATATGAAACAATCAAATAGCCACGAGAGAGCTTTAAAGTGCATGACAGGTGCAACCAAATCGGCCCACTTTCATAAGATCATACCACAAAAACACAAAACTTTGTTAATTTTTAAACTTTTATTGTATTATTCTTTTTTATTGTGAAAGATGAGATATCAGACTATGATTATCAAATCAAACATCGTAGAGAAATATAATCCAATAATAAGAAATTTGCTCTTTAAGCCATGACGGGTGCAACATTCAATGAATTTTCTGTTCACGCCTAATCTATGAATCTTAATTATTCGAAGTCCACAACAAATTTATATTCAAGCTTACGTCTTAAAAAATTATATTATTATAAAATATAGATATTTTACTTTAAACTGGCATCAAAAAATTGTCAAATAGTGTGATTTGAAAATTGATGTTAAAAGTTGTCTAGAATAGAATGGCCCATAAGTAAATATTAAATTAAAAAATTCCATGTATTCCATGAAAGGTAAAAAATATATATCGGGTGATTTTTTAGCTACTATCTTTTTGGCAACACTGGTTTAAACAGCTGACGCACGTTTCATGATTTGTTTCACTGTCAGACATCTTCAATTTGGTATATAATTTAACCATGAATCGTCTTACAAACGAACAACGCTTGCAAATTATTGAATTTTTGGCTCAATGGGTACGTTAATAAGCAGAATGGTCGATTTTGGAGTGAAGATCAGCCAGAAGCATTGCAAGAGCTACCAATGCATCCAGAAAAAGTCACAGTTTGGTGCGGTTTATGGGCTGGTGGCATCATTGATGATGCGAATCGTAACGTAACTGTGAATGGTGAGAGCTACCGTGAGATGATATCCAACTTTTTTTGCCCAAAATGCAAGAGCTTGACTTGTATGACATGTAGTTTCAACAAGACGGTGCCACATGCCACACAGCACGCTTAACAAGGGACTTATTGAGAGGCGAGTTTGGTGAATATTTTATTTCACGTTCGGGACCGTTCAATTGGCCGCCTAGATCGTGCGATTTAACGCCTTTAGACTAATTTTTGTGGGGCTATGTTAAAGCTCATGCCTATACACACATGCCCGCTTCAATTGAGCCATTGGAAGACAACATTGAAGCATTTATTCATGAGATACCTGCCGAAATGTTGGAAAGAGTATGCCAAAATTGGACTAAGCGGATGGACCATTTGAGGCGCAGTCACGGTCAACATTTGCATGAAATAATCTTCAAACATTAACTTATATGGACCGTTCTATCGATTCAAATAAAGATTTCATGAATTTTTCTGAATTTTATGTGTTTTTTTTAACTTTCCTATAGCTCTTAAAAAATCACCCATTAATAATATGGAATATGAAGCTAATTTTAGAATTCTTTTATTAGGATTTTAATATGACATTTAGCAGTGGAAAAGCTCTGGTTTCTAATAAAAAAAAATCTCTTAGCCCTGTTCTAAAGAAAGAAAAAACCCCAATCAAGCAGGTGCATTTACTTATAAATAGGATAACTCCAATATATTTTACGATTTAAAAGCTCAATTTAATGAATCTGACGAAGGAAAGACCAGAGAGTTGAATTCGCAAGCCAAACCAATAATGAGTTGACGTGAAGTTTATTTGGGATCAAATTAGAAATTTCATTCTTTCCATTTGTTTATATTTTTTGTTTTTTCTTTAAATTTGTAAATTTTAATTTTATTTTAAAAAAATAAAAAAACCTTCATAAGTTTTTTATTGGAAGGGTTAAGAATGGGTTGTCGAAATGACAACTGAATGTTATTCATATACCAACGGTGTGTTGTCAAAAATGAAAAAAAAACATGTTGTCGGAATGACACCATTATGGTGATACTATAGCTAGGGTGGTTTTTTTGAATAGGACTGATTATTTTTTCTAAAAATTAGTATTTGCTCAAGTCTAGAAATGTGCCATTTGATGTAAAAATCCAGTTGCAAAAGTTAAGGCTCAAACGGACATTGTCTTCTCGTGCCGAAAGAGTCATGAAGTTTAAAAAGTTAAAAGTTTTTCACGAAATAGCGCCACTTTTCTACTTTGACTGGTTAAATTTATTACGCAAAATGAAACTATCAAGTGACAGTTTATTCTCGTGCCGAAAGAGTCATGAAGTTTAAAAAGTTAAAAGTTTTTCACGAAATAGCGCCACTTTTCTACTTTAACTGGTTAAATTTATTACGCAAAATGAAACTATAAGTGACAGTTTATTTTATTTAGTTGACATTGAGTTAATTTTTTTAAATAGGAGAACATACCAAAAGGTAGGAATATTAATATATATCAACTATCTTAGACATTCTTTCATTTTTTCGGGAATTTTTAAAACCAATATAAAAGAAAACATTTGACAAATGACCGAACTTAAATTCTAAAACAAGCTTATTTAAAAAAAAAATACACAAAAATCATTTAAGTGCATATTCTTAGTTGGCTCAGCATCACTAACAGACAAATTTTAATCAAGGGTACTTTTGCAAGTATCAGAATACCAACGAGGACATTCCGATACCGCCTATAGTAGGATCGTTTTTTGCTGCTTATCTTTGGTTAGAGTGTTATTGAAGTCTTAAATTAGGTGAACTCTTCTTTTAGCCATGACGTTAAAAGTATCTTCATATCTTTTTCCATTTTTTTGTGTTTGAATGCGAGCTTTTATAATTTTTTAGTTTTGAACTTTTGCCTTCAATTTTGAACTTTTCTGAAGTGCGCTCAGTTCTTTATATATGTTTTTCGTTTTTAGCTTTGCTTGGTAGTTAGATGGCAGCTTGTGTCCGGTTGTTCGTCGGGATGAATGTCCAATTAAATAAATCTAGCTTTTAGCTCGAACACGAAGTTTAGACGAGATACTAGCCATTTCCGTGTTTTTAAATGAGTGGTTGACCTTAATCGTTTTAATATCGAACTGTTTACTTGCATAACAAACTATAACAAAATATTTTAAGTTCATCAAATTTAATTTTCATTAAATTATTTTTATGAAGAAAAGAAAATTTCAATCTACCAAAGGTTAAAATACAATTTGGTTTCAGGATTGATGTTTGACTATTGACGTCAGCAGTCGTCGATGGCTGCGAGTGTAAGACGGCAAATCCCTCTGAGGAGATCGAGTGGTTACGATCGAAAAATGTCAGGGTAACCTGCCGGCCAGGGTTCGCGCCCGGCTACAGTCAATAATGAAAAATTATCAATAACAATTTTAATTAATTTTCATGTTGTAAAATTTATTTCTTCATAAAAATAATTTAATGAAAATTAAATTTGATGAACTTAAGCCTAATTAAAAATATTAAAAAAAATTTTGATTAAAAACCATAAATAGTTCAACAAAATAACCACAATAATAATTATAACAAAATATTTTTTTCGAAGTATTTTTACAACAGCCACGCTAAAACCAAAACGGGAATTCCTTGATTTTTACATAATGTATAAATAGGAATAAAAAAGTAGCTAGAAGATGCCAGAAGCCGCAAAATAGCGAATAGTTTTAGTGTTTTCGAGAAAAATAAGCAAAGTTTAAATGTTAAAAGTAGTTTAATATTTTAAACCTTCAGAGCACTTTCGGCACGGGAACGCAAAGTTCCATTGAGCTAATGTGAGCACCACTAACAATCAAGAGTCGAATTTAAAAAACCACCCTAATATTAACACTTTGTTGTCGGAATAAAACCAATTGGTGACAAAATTACAATAAGGTGGCTAAAAAATATTGACATCAACCAGAATCAAATTGAACACAAACGTAGTTAGCTCACTTTTGACAACGGAAGGTTGAAATTTTGGTAGTTTTATACCAGATTTTTCCCTCTGTGTATATAAATACTTATAAAATAAGGAACTGGCTGCCACGTGCTTCATTCTAAAGAAGTTACTTACTAAATTTTAAATCAACATTCAGTTAATATTTTATTTTTCATATTTTGTTTCCTTCCCACTGTGCACCCCCGGGGGCACATTTCACCTTTTGGGGTTACAACCAATAACTGGGATTCAAGCAAAAAGAGATCTTATAAGGTACCAAGGGAGTCACTAGTCCGCGCTCACACGGCACCGGTCTGACTATTGGTTGAGGCCTCCGTTGGAATGCTTTTTGCGGGAGATTGTCTTTGCGGAAGTTTCGCTTATCCACTGGCAGGATAGTTTTGGGGTTCACGTGGTGGTTATGGTTAAAACCCAAAGTCACAGGAAGGCATAGAACTGAAAAGAAAACTTGTGGGAGAGTTCGGCCTAAAGTAGGACTGTCTCCATAGGTGCTGTTGCTATTCAACAGATAGCTCCAGTTCCTTAACAAGGGTCAAGTATTAAACTTCGCCGGATTGTACACTCAAAATTGCTACCTGTTGGGGCGGTTGGTAAACGCATAGATTGTCACGCAATTTGATAAAAAAAAAACAAAAATTAATAACTTTGCAATCGTTTTGAAACGTACATCTATACACTATTAAATGGAAAAGACTAACGTTTCAAATTGTAAACGAATTGCAAAGCCAACCTCACACTATTTCAAAAAATGGCAACAAAAAACTGCATCGTAGCTTCTAAAAATCCTTTAGAGAAATTTATAAAAAAGTAAAAGACAATATTAGCAATAAAAAAGTTGGAGAGAAAATAAATCCATAAATTCAATTAGTTTCATAATTTTCTTGTAGTCATAAATTACAAATTAAATAATAAATTAATAACACTCATACGCAACGTTGCACAATATATTTTTTAAATTTCTTTTAATTTCTCGTTCTCACATTATTTTTATGTTGTAGAACAGAAGCTTGAAAGTGTAAGTTGTTTAAAGTTGCTCCTTTTTTGTTAAAACCTCTATTGAAATTGCTACTTGTACGATAATAGTACGATAATAAAATACATAAAGTAGAACTTAGTCTCTACTGAGATAAAAAAAATTTATTGACAAATGTTTCATAATTATTTCAGATTTCAAATAAAACAGTGCTTAAATTTTTATTTAATATTAAGCATTTGGATGCTCCGGTAGAATAGTTGGTACTGAGCTAATCTATCAGAGCGAGGGTTGTGGGTTTGCTAACCGCCTGAGACTCTGGTCTGTTGAACTAAAACGGGCTAATAGTCTATGTTTTTATTGTCTTCTATTCCATAAATAAATAAAATTTAGCAAACATTTTTTAAGACATTCTTATTTTTTTTTTTAATTTAATTATTTATTACAAGTAATTTTTTAATAATTTATATTAAATTACAAAATAATACTATTTAAAGAAATCATACTTTTTGTTTTATGTTTATTTCTTTCCTTCTTTTTTTTCAATTTGATATTGAAGGGTCTTAAGTGCGTCATTGTTGGCCGCCAAATATCACAGAAAAAAATGAAAAAGAGAGAAAAAAAACTCATAAAAATGTTTTTATTTTTCTGTAAAATTGTTTAAATGGCCATACAAACCCACTCACGGACTCTCTTTCACTTACAAATCATTATACAGCAGGGTTGGTTAAAATGCACATTTAACTCCCAAACGGGGTACGTTTATGTTCAATTTGGTACAATTAGGGCAAAAATGTTTTTTTTATAGCACGGGACCTTCTGTTTTCTGAATCAGCTGAGAAACAGACCATAAATCCCAATATAATAAACCTTAAACCATCTCTTTGGCAGGTGTGCTTTTGACTAAATGACAAAAGGTTTAAAAAAAGAGGCTGGTATCATTAACTTGATATTTGCGATTAATAAAAATATATATTTTTGATAATACCATTCCGTACAATTAAGGAACAAGTTTTTGGCATTTTTCAAACCCTCATTTCCATCCCTGCTAGAAAGTGTTCGAACAAGTTCAAATTAATTTCATAAACATTTCTACAGTTCTGTATGTATTAATGTTTTGTTTTTAAAATAAACACATACTCATAAGAAAATGCAGCATGCGTTGCTCGCTTGGCTTTTACTTCCTGCAGCCGATTTGGCTTCCACTTATGACGCCTTAAATAATCAGGAAATCCGAAATGTGCATACATATCGTCAGCTCAGAATTGGTTTCAACTACCGACCATTTTTAAAAAAATTGAGTTTCGCGAAATTTTTTGTGGCTTCTGAGATATGAATGTTCTTTAATTCATTCAGGACATTGCATGTTGAATTTTATGTTTTGAGGACAAATATTAACGATAATTAAAAAATACCAGTTGCAGAACCAAAAAGCTGTAGAACCAGAAAGATATTAAATTTCCCGTATTTCCCATTTTGCTACTATTTTTCCCCCCCATTATAGTATCAAAAATTGCAAAATGGAAAATGTTTTGTAAAAAAGTACCAAAAATTGTTAAGGCTTTCATCCCTTAAACGTTCGAATTTCGAAAAAGTAACAAACTTGTATTCGTATTTTTTTGATAAGTTTCTAGGTTTATTGGATCAAAAGATAGATGGGCTGACAAAAACGTACCAAAACTAAGGTTTTACCTGTTTTCATCCTAAAGGTAGAAATACATAACACGCGTTAGTGCGCGCGTGCTCTGTCGTCTTCTGTCAAAAAAAGTTAAACTAGTGCTTTTTCATAGAACAAGCTACATGCAAAATATTTTAACGCGTTTGCGCCAGAAAGTTGGTTTACTTTGAACTTTTTAGCGCGTTGTGTATTTTTGACAAGTAATCAGCTGACATTAAAAAAAAATAATTTAACAAATTTGTGAATTATGAAAGAAAAACTTTTTGAGGAGCTTAAAAAACATACAATATTTATATAAAAAGAATGCGCGTTGTGTAACTTGCAATTTTTCATGCGCTAAAATTTTTAAACGCACGACAAACGTCGACGAATAAAAGCGTGTTATGTACTTCTACCTTAATAGAGCCGAATTTCAAAAAAGTACCACACACCTGTCCACCTATATTTCAAAAGAACAACGATATATATTACAGTTTTTTGTATCTCTTTTAGTTTTGGAGATAAAAGGTTCCCGAATTTACCCTTTTTTCCCCCTAAACATTCGAATTTTTAAAAAGCCCGTCTTAGTGGATCGATTTGGGGAGAGATCCACCTCTGGTCCAAATTTCAAGTCTTTGGCTTTAGGCGTTTAGGCTGTACGATGAGGTATAAGCCAGTCACTCACGCAATAAGTAAACGTATGCAGCACACTTTTTTAATTTTTTTTTTTGAAAAGTGGCGTATGCGGCACAAAACAATATTTTTCATTTTCAAAAAAGTACTATTAAATTCTAACTTTATTAATGGAAGTGCGCAAAAATTTAAATTTTTCTTCAAAACATATACCGGAAGCAGTGGTTAATATAAAAAAATTCTATCGGGTACATTTTGAGAAATCTTCATGTAAATCTTCTGTGTCGTTTTTCTCCACTCCGACTTTTTGGCATATGCGCCAAACCAATTCTGAGCTGACGATATGTTGTTATAAGTATACATCTGTGGTCTTATGGAAGAGTAGCTTAAGTCGATATAAGTGAAATTGAATTATGACAAGTATAAATATTAACTTAATTTATATTAATATCTATAAACGTATACGAAATTGTCACTTTACTGACTAACTGACTGGCTAATTCATCTAGAGTTTGCTGAAAACCGTAAAAATGTGAAAGCGGTCGGTTTCGGTTCGGTTTCGGATTTGAAAATGTCAAAGTTAAACTTCATTCATAAAAATATAAATTTTTTTTATTTGTTTCAATGCCGACAAAATTTTCCTACTATATCCATAAAACTCCATACATATAAAAGTAGTCGCAGCCATTCCCAGGGGTTCGTTAGTGTGAGTTTTTTCTAAAGCCACAAAAACTCCATACAAAATACTATTGGTCCCAGTTAGGTAGTAGTTTGTGCCACACACAACATTTGTTCTTCTTAGTACTTATTTTGAATTTTAAGAATTTTGAAATACCTTGCCATTGTTGCAAGCTGTTATGTATAAAGTTTTTGTATATGAAATTCCAGTATTATGTATAATTTGAAATTTCTTTAAGCATAAATATATTGTTAAAGTAAATCCTAAAACCGAGGTTTTTTACAGGTTTTCGGTTTCGGTTTTTAGGCATTTAAAACTGCGGTTTCGATTGCGTTTAAAAACCGAACAGCAATCCCTAAATTCATCAGCGCACCGCCTGAATGTCTAAAGCTTAAAAGTTGAAATTTAGAACGGAGCTCGGTCGTTCGCCAATTCGATCCATTAAGACGGGAAGTTCGAATGTTTAGGGGATAAAAAAGTATAAGTTCGCTATAAGTTTCGGACACCTGTCCGCTTATTTTTTAAATTTTTTTGTATCTCTTTTATTTTAGGAGCTTCATATCTCATTTGAAATTCGGCCCTTTGGGGAGTAAACGCCTAAAAACTGTATTTCGGAACTTTTTTCACCCCATCTATCTTTCAAAGTAACAAATATAGTAAGTAATACAAATTATATCACATTTGCTGCTTATCTAAAAAAATACAAATATAAAGTTGGTACTTTTTCTTAACTAAAAACTCCGGTGCTCGCGCAAAAATTGTAGTTAAATTTAACAAGTTTTTTTTAAACATTAGCCCAATTCACAATCTTGTGCAAATGGTCTTGCATCGTAGCATTTGCAAAATGGAATAGTAAATACCATAGCATACTTTTGGGATTATGGTTAAAACCATAACTATATATCGTAGCATTTGCAAAATGGTATAGTATATTTTTACTCTACACCAACAAAATATACAGCAATGCACTTGCTTATCTTTTGCAAATATGCAACACCTAAAACCAATAGTTTATATTTACTCGAGTTGATTGCAAAACGACAGCTAACACTCAGTGTATTTACTATATTTACACTCAGTATTTACTATAATCCCAAAAGTATTCTACAGTATTCACTATACCATTTTGCAAATGCTACGATGCAAGACCATTTGCACAAGATTGTGAATTGGGCTATTGATTTAATAACTTTTAGTTTAATTATTTAATGATTCAGTTTCTTTATATTAATGATTAAGACTTTGCGGAAAAATTAAAAATATATTATTTATAAAAAAAATTAAACGCTTATACAAAAAAACACAAAAATATCACGTACAACTTTTAATATTTTATTTATTTAAATTTTATTTACGTACACACACATACATATATACACGGTATAAAAGCTTCCCTTCTGTATTAAAATCACAATAGTTTTATATGAATATGTTCGAATTTTGTTTTTTTTTTTTTTTTTTGAGAAAAATGCAAAATGATTATTATAAAATAAAAAAATATTTAAAAAAAATAATAATGGAATAACGTAACAACATTTTTCAGGATTTTTAACGAGAGTTGGTATGAATTTTGTGTCAATTAATAAAAACAATAAAAGGTATAGCAAGAAAATTTTTAAAATAAATTTACCGTACAGTAAAAAAATATATATGTAATTAAATAAATGTTTAATAAGATTAAAGCTGTAAAGCGTTAATTGATACCAATCAACACTATCAGAATGTTGTTAAAGCATAATAACTTTTTTTCACAAAAGTTATTTTAAAGGCACACACACAGTGGTGTTAATGGAACAAAAATAATAATTTTTATTTTAAATACATATTTTATTTTAAATGAAAAAAATAAGGCGATCTAAGCTTTTCACCACGTTCAATTGACAGCAGAAAGCTCTAAGCTCGTCGGTTAGGCTTTGGTTTTTAGTTGACGTGGAGTTTTGTGGTGTATTATTCACAACTCATTCTGGATGCGATGTCCGATAAGTCTTTAGAACCGACTCTAAGGGTCTACACAGATGGGTAAAAGATGGACAGTACGGTAGGTGGAGGTTTATTTATCGAGAAACTGTCTATAAAAGTGGGAAGGATGCCCAATTTTGTGCGCATAGAGATGGTTAATATATTTACTGATTTATAGATTTGTTGATTTAAACACATTTTAAACCAAAAAGAGAGTTTAACTTGCTTTGATTTATTAGCCCTAAGTGTTGCTAACATGCTTAAAAAGACCTCGCTTTAAATACAAAACAAAATAAATACATTTTCATATTAATTCGAATGTGTATTCTAAGTCAAGTTACCATTTATAAAACTTTCATACTTTAATAGTCTTATTCCTTCAATATTTTCCAGGAATTTTTTCTTTGGACTATCAGAATTTTTGTTTGTATATTTATGTTACGAGGCTTACTTAAGCTATCCTTTGGCTAGGAATGAAGTTAATTATACAGATTTAACCAACTATTAGATACCAGCAGAATGTAATGCATTTTCTGGCCCGCTAAGGCCTTCGTTATCATTCTTTGAAACTGGATAGGGCCTATTGTAATTAACTTAATAATTTTTTAAACAAATTAAATTTGGGAATTCCCAGATAAAATAAATAAAAATAAAACAATAAAATAAGCAATTTCAAGGTACCCTGAGATTATCCAGGATGCGGTTCTAATCGCCATGGCATTGCCACCGATACTAGTCTCCGTAGAACGATTATTTACTCCACTCAAAATTATATATTCTGGGTCCTTGAATAATTCTAAGTCGATTAAGCCATGTCCGTCTGTCTGTCCGTCTGTTGAAAACACGCCTACTTCGAAGCAGCTCAAAAGTAAAGAACAATATTGGTGTCAAATTGCTTATAGTTATCCTTAACAGTTTTGAATTGAAATGCAGAAAAATCAGTTAAGTAGGATAAGAGTTATGAATCCAAATGTAAAACATATATGGAAACGTAATATTGAAAAAATTATAAAGAACCTTCTGAAAATAGTAAAATATGTGCATTTTAAAACTTAATACAAGTCCTATTAAAAAAGTAAGGAAAATTTTTATTTAGAAAGTTCTATAATATCACAGGTGCATGAAACAAAGAAAAGAAGAAAGTGCGTTGCGCAGGTCCGTTAACTTTTTACGTCACTTAAGTAAAGAGATTAAAACAATCTGCATACTACATACACGTGCTTGTGTGATCATATTTGTGCTCATTTACTACTACAATTTGTAAACAAAATTAAAATTTTCCTTCCCTAATTTTTTTCATGTGCTTCGAAAAATTTTTGTTGGAGGTATTCTTGAGTTTAATGGTGAGAGGGGTGAGAAGATTGAGGAGGGGTAAGTAATCAGTAGTGTATCCCAAAACAAAAAATTTTTTGGGGCTCAAGCATTATTTAAAAGCTTATAGGGTAAAGCATTTGTAAGATTTTTATTCAGATTTTTCGGAAGAGGTCGCTTAATGAGCAAATTCATTCCAAAAACTTTTAGTTTTTACGCACAAAAATAGAGCTTGGACATTTTCTTTAAAATTATTTCTTTGAAAGTGAAGAAAATCGTGGTTTTTGCCAAAGCTTTGAAGAAAACTCAAAAAAGGCCGGCAAACCCGATTTTTGGCAAAAACTCGACTTGAGAGACCTCTTCCGAAAAATCTGAAAAAAAAATTTCAAAAATACTTTACCCGATAAGCTCTTACCCATGAAAATTTGTTTTTTGACACACTAGTAATCAATTGTATGTACTCTGCAATTCTGTTTTGTTCTGTAATTCTCACACTTTGCAACTTGAAGTTGGCTGAAGAGGAAAAAGAAGAAACGCAATCAATTCATGCGTACTTAAATCAATCCGAAGCGGTATCAATAGTATGGTGAGTATGGATTTTCTTGATTCAAGTACAGAAAGATAATTTCAAGTACGGATACTTATCCATATTTAATCCCGAATTCATACTTGAAATTTAAGTAAAACTAAGATTGAATCAATCTCAAAATGCGCTTTATTCAAGTATTATAAAGATGAAGTAATCCCGAACTCGTACCGAAAGTGAAATAAGATCGATTTAAACCTAAAACACTTATCCCAGATAACCAGAGACAGAAGGAGAATATTATAACGATTGATTTAATAACCCGTTTTACACTTTAAGCAATTTTAATTATAAAACACCAGCACACCACAGAGCACACAGAGGCGTCACGAGACAGAAAATATTGTGTTTTGTCTGTCTTTTTCTTCGAAAGCTGACCATTTTGCATTTTCTGCTTTGATTACGCAATTTGTGTTGACAGTAGCGGCCTGTTTTTACATATTGCCACATCGCTACCAAAAAACGTTTTCTTTCTCTTTCTTCGAAAGCTGCCCTCGCAAATGATTTAGGCATTTTTCATACGTCACTATTTTCATCTCTGTATGCTTTGTGATCATGCCCTGCACGTTTTATAAAATTAAAATTGTGTGTACATATTTAACTAAAAATATAAACTAAGTAAGAATTTTTCCTAGGATTTTACTTTTTAAACATTTAAGTAATGTATGTTTCTTTCTTGTTCTGATGTTTTTGTTGTTTCTACACAAAACGAGCAAATCATATTTTGCCTACTTGTGTTGTGTTGTTATAGTGTGTACACTTTGCTAAACGCAAATAATTCACGCATAAAGAATACGATGCTGAGAGATGAGACTAGTAATCCAGCGCGAAAATGTAATCAATAGGAATCGAGAATGTAAAACATATCTTGTATAATATTTAATTACAGAATTCATTATTCTTAACACGGGACATATCCTAGGATTGTAATAAACTTTTTTAATGCCTCCTGTGAATGAGTTAAATAATGGTTCTTTATGATAAATATTTGTGAACGACAAAAAGGCAGCAAATAATAACGAATTTTTGTTAAGAAAATATAAAAACAAACACCAATAATAGTAACGAACAGAAACAATACATTCCTTGTTCTGCAAGTGTGGGAATATACGTGGTAATCAATGAATAACTATTTTGTCTGATAAAATAACCTTCTCGATTCCAATGATTGCTTTATTATTCTTTCGACAATAATACATTATTTTTTTTAATGATTTATGTAATCAATTCCCGCTTTGTAAATATACTCTCAGAGTAGCACTACCAACGAAAACTTCAAGAAAGTAATCCCGTTTAGGATTGTTTTAAGTATGTTTTAGTGTTATTCGTATTTAAAGTAATTATAAAAAACTTAATTTATCCCGAGTGTTTTTCTTACTGTGTAAAAATACAAAAATTGCAAGACTAGAATTTAGGCTGCATTTAAAAAAAAATGCAAGTCTGGACTTCGACTTACTGTTTAACAATTTTAAAATTTCTTTCTTTTTTTTTTTTTTTTTGACATATCATAACAAATAGTTTTAACACTATTAAACATTTGAACTTATTTGATGTTTTGAAGAAAATGCTCCCCTGATCTAATTATTGTTTGAAAGTTGGAAAAAAACAATAACAACTTATCATGACAGGGTTTTATTTTCCTCAAAAAAAGTAAGACTTGTGTACTACTGTAAATTACCCTTAATAAATAACATTATAGAAAGAACCGGTTAAAAAATTTGTGAAAAATTTTAATAAAAAACATTTGGAAGATCTTTTAAAAATGAACTAAAAATAACAATTTAAAAAATTACTAATTTAAAAAAAGTACACCTTAACCATATTAAACTTGATTTTCTCGATTTTACTGATATATAAAACTGATATATTCATACCAAAAACCATGAAAGGACGACGGGAAAGTTTTTCTTAACCACCGTGAATTATCTAAGCAACAACTTCTTATAAAGGACTTATATGAATTCCTTTACACTTGGTGCAAAATAAATCTTATGCACTTATGGCCATTTTCTCATTAGGCAATTATCTTTTTTCCCAACGAAAAACTGCACATTAAAGAAATTTGGTTTTCTCAATGTCTAATTTGCTTCCATTCTGTCGCAAAGCTAACCAGCACTCATCTGCCAATTATTTATTTTCCTTTTATTTGTCGTACAGATAAATTCAATCAGCTGACTCCCAACTTTTACATGTATTTTGAGTGGCGTTGCCAGCTGAAAACAATGTTTTTTGTCGGTATATTGAGAAAACCAAAATCGTTAACGGACAGTTTATCGGTCCAATAAATTTATGTCGACATTAAGTAACAGGCAGTTTGTCGATACATTGAGAAAATGGCCATTAGTCTTAAGAATTTAAAATATATGCGTTTTGTTAGAAAGAGTCCGATACCTGCAAGCTACTTTTTTTGAATTCTGCTTAATGGATCCGTAATATGGTACCCTATTTATAAAAACCCTATCAGTACCAGTGGTACCCTATATATATATATGTATAACTATATATAGTAATACATTTTAAGGTTTCTGGAAGCAAGAAAAGTACATGAGCGCTGATATATGCACTGGCTATTACATCCCTTTAAGAAAACGAACTGCCACCAAAGTAGTCCCGTGATAGGTCTTTCTAGTTTTAACACTTTATATGAATGGGACCTATCACTTTTACATGGGGTTATCATTAAAGGGGGTCAATTGACCCCTAACAGCCACCATTTGACAAGTCACACATCTATTCTCAATGAACTTCATCAGTGTTAGTTACTACAATTTATGTAGTATTATTTCAATAAAATAAGTCCAAGATTTATATTTAAGATTCAAATTTTGAAAAGTCCGAAAAAATCACCGGTGAAGACTGCACTGTAATTCATTACTTTTTCTACCTTTTTGTTCTTCATATACCAGTAAAATTATTGGTTCTCCTTTCACTGGTCATGAGTTCTTTCTTTTTGTACTTGTTCTATTTTCACAAATCCTACGACCAATCTCTTGGAACAATTGACACAAATTTTCCGCAGGGATACTACTAAGAAGCAGCAGAGAAGCGAATACTATTGCAGTGATTTTTAATTTCAGTAAATGAAAATGATTGAAAAACTCTGCATTGTCCCTTAGAAGTAAGCAGAATGTAAGTGAATAATTAAAATAATTATTTTAAAGAAAAAATTCACGAACACTGTTCTAAGTGCTTACGTTGTTAACGTGTTAACGATAATTTCCGAAATATTACCGAACATGGAAAATACATTTTTTTTATAACGCAATCAGTCATTAAATTGTTTTTTTAGCAGAGAGGGAAAAAGCAATGCTTCCAAGTGGGAATTCGCCATATAAAAATCTTGCCTCTTGTAAGGGGATATTGTGCTTTTCTCCCTTACAAAACTGCTTACCAGTAAGCTGCATTTTTAACTGAGTATTGATTCAGGCCAAAAACAGTTTATGAGTTTTTGTTTGCGTGGGTCGAACTTTAAACAATGGAATCTGCCGCCTTATTCTGCTAGACTAGCCCTCATCAAGCTGCCAACTCTAAAGAGCCGTAGAACTGTGCTTAACTAGCCCTCATCAAGCTGCCAACTCTAAAGAGCCGTAGAACTGTGCTTAACATTTCGTTTATTTTAAACATAATTATTGGTTCCGTTATCAGTTAAAGTTATAAGAGCTGCCGTTGTTTATGATATTTACAGCCATTTTCACCAAGTTCGGTTAAAACTAACTTTCAATTAAAGTTCCGGTTACCAATACGTTTTAACAGCTATAACCGATGGTTAATTATAATCGAACTTGGTGAAAATGGCCGTTAAGCCCATAACTTTTTGTTTCCAATATGTACATATCGCCCCCTAAATACTAAAGGGTCACAACTCAAAATTTTTCAAAAATGACTTTTTTTCATAAATTAATTCTCATTTCACATCTCTAGCTACTTACAAAATTGAAAAAGGCATAGCAAAACTTTCTTCAAATTGGACTTGTTTCATAAGGGAACTAATTTTTTTTTAAATATTAACACCATTTTTACATAAACAGTTTTTTGAGTTGTTACCCTTTAGTATTTAGGGTGAGATATGTATATGTATATTTTGTAAATTTTATTTGTACTTAATAAAAAAGTCTGTATAAATTATATTCTATAGACAAATAAAAAAAATAAATAATAATAATAATAAAATACTTGTTCAACTTACCTTCACATATGTAACCTTGTCCAATTAAACCGAACCACAATATATCGGAGCAATGATGACAATATGTAGGCTTATGGAAATTCTTCTTTACGAATGTGTGACCACCATCCGCCATTTTGAGTACCAACAGGTCCATCAAAAATCCGTTTATTGGATCGTTGTTGCCAAAACGTAACTGTTCTAAATGACAATTATTATGATGGCGTTGTTGAAGTTGTTGTTGTTGCTGTTGCTGATAAAACGACAATTGTTGTTGACTGAAATGTTGTTGTAGTTGTTGTTGCTGTTGCTGTTGATATTGTATAATTGTTGTTATTATGACAACAATTGTTATTAACAAATACAATGAAAATATTTGTTTAGAATTTTGAGACAACGATCCAATAATACTAATGGAAAGAGTAGGTTGCTGTTGCAGTTTCCAATCCGGTTGTTCTTGCCGCTGTGTTTGTTGTTGTAGTTTTAGTTGTTGCTGTAGTTTTTTCTTATTTAAATCGGCCGTTTTTAGTTTTTTAAGTTAATATTTTATAATGTTGTTAAATATTTTTTTAGTTGCTGATTTTGTTGCTTGTCAATACGGAGAGTGAGATTGTGTGAGAGAGAGAGAGAGCGAGAGTGTTGTAACAGGAAATGAATTTTGTTTCTTTGTAGTTGCTGTTTAATTTTGTTTGTTTGTTTTATTTATTCTTGGTACAAGGAACAATTTTACTATATTTTTAACAAATGTTGTTGTTGTTGTTGCTGCAGCAGCGGTTGTTGTGATTTTTGATGTTTATGACAATGTTTTAGTTGCTGTTGTTGTATATCAAAGGTGGGATTAGTTAATTTAATTTGCTCTAAATTGGTAATTAAATTACAGGATAAAACCCAACGACGTCGCTTTAGTTGTGGTTTTCTTAAGATTTTTTGAAGACAAACTTTTTGTGATTTTTGTTGTTGTTGTTGTTGTTGTTTAAGCTCATAAATATCGTCAATATTTATAGTAATTTCTTTTTGTTTAATATCTCCTTCAACTTTAACTTCCTTGTTAATAAATGGGCTGAGATGTCGTCGTAGTTCCGGTTTTATAGATAATTGATAATAATTTAACGAACATGTCATCAGTGACGGCATTTTTCATTTTTATATTTTTAACTTAAACTTTATCCAGACATTGATGCTCTGGAAGAATTTCATTTGCTCTAGATTTTCTCGTTAATTTTGCTTTCTTAATTTCAATGCGTTTTCCTTTCTTTCTTGAATATTTTTTTTTTTTTCTTTCGTTTTGGAGGTTTAAGTTACATACATTTTTTTAAATTTAATTTTTGCGTTTAAATACTTGTTCTTATACATCTTTTTTTAATGATTTTATAAATTTAGTTTTGGTTTGAAATTAAATCTGTTGTAAAACAGGGAAATTATTTTAATAATAATTGTTTTGTTAGTTTAACTGCCTGTTCATCTTTTTTCGAACGAACACTTCGATCGCTGAATTTACATTTAAAACAAAAACAAATAATAAAATATTGTTTTTGTTTTACATGTAAGCTAATCGAACGAAGTGTTCGTTCGAAAATAGATGAACAGGCAGTAAGTGGCAAAAATTTCGAAATACTAAAAATTGCGATTTATGAAAAACAAAACTCTTTTTTTATTTTGTTTGTTATTTCAACTTTGAAAAAGTACATTTAATTTCTTTAGAACCTTCTTAGAAAAATGTAGTTTAAATATTTTTGATAAGATTTTCGTTATGATTATTGACTTGACTTTAAATTCTTGTTGACAAATGGTATGAAAATACGTTCGGAGTAGAAAAGAGTTTTATGGGAAAAAGTACTATATTTACCGTAATATGTTATTAAAAAATATTAGATATATCTTTCGAAGAAAAAAAAATAACACTTCAATTAACTTTTGAAGTAAAATTAGCTTAAAAACGGTTTTAAAGTACATTTTCATAGAACCTTTTAAAAATACATTTAGGCCCGTTTTCACAACTTATCGATAGCTAAAAGTAGACTTTAACCGGCCTTATAAAAAGTTTTCCATTATTAAAACTTTACTTTAACCTAAAGGGAGCGGTAAAATAAATTAAGGCTCATCCTATCTGTGGGGTAATTCTGTAACTTTTTAACGACAAAAATTTGTCGTTAAGTAGAAAATTTTTACTTAAAAATATTAACATTTACTACTTAACGACAAATTTTTGTCGTTAAAAAGTTACAGAATTACCCCACTGGTAGGTAAAATTAAAGTTGTAATAATGGAACACTTTTTATATGGCCGATAAAATCCTATCTTTAGCTATCGGTAAGTTAAGAAAACGGGCCTTAGACTTTTAAAATTGCTTAAAAACAATAAATAAAAGTTCTTGTACTTTGTAAAAGTTTTAAAAAGGTACATTTCAAACAAATAACTGCTTTGAATAAAGTACGAAACATTTGTTTAAAAAAAAAGGAACACAAAAACGTTTAAAAGGACATTTTGATAAAATACTTATATTTTTATTTGCAGAAAGAACTTTTAAACAAAGTACACAGAAAAAATTATTTTTCCAATTCAAACAAAAAATTTGTAGAATCAAACAATTTTTTGTCTAAAATCGGTCCTACAAACAAATTCGCATATTCAAACAATTTATTTGCATTTTGTTTATTGAAAAAAACGCCGATTTTTTCAAACAAATAATTTTACAGAATCAAACAAAAAGTTTACTGAAATTCATATAAATTTCAAACAAATATTTTTGCTGAATCAAACAAAAAAGTTTTGGCACAAGCAATGACGCGCACACAAGCAAGCACTGATGGCAGAGCGGCCCGGCTGGCTTTGAGACACATTTTTTTGTTGGAATAATTTTTGAACGAAGTCATATTTATACTCACAGTGCTTTTCTTTATCACTCACTGTTGCTTTATCCTTTCCTTTGCTAATGAAGAAGAAATGTAACCAAAAACGGCGGCAGACCGACACGATATGTTTTCCGCCATCATTCTATTTTTGTATTTGATGTATTTAAACAAACTGTTTGAAAAAATTGAATACGGGATTTTGTTTTTTTTACCAACTTTGAAACCAACCAAAAATTTATTTTGTTTCTTATAATGTGTTTTTTCTGTTGTTTAAAAAAAATGAAACGTTTTTTTACCTGCTATTGCTTTTGTTGTTTTTTTTACTACAAACCTCGTCACGCTATTTTATCATTTTTCTTATTGCTGTACTTTTTTAAAGCGTCCAAAAATAGAATGCATGTGTTTTTTGTTGTAGTTCTTATATTTATCATAAAGAAGTGTTGCTTACAATCAATAAAAAAATGCAAAAAGACGACAACATTAAAGAGCGTTAAATATTTCATACACAAATAATGAAAACTTCAAACCAATAGCGCGTTTATTAAATTTTTGAATAGTTGTCCACATTTTTGTTGGTTAAATAAAAATCAAACAAAAATATTGATTGAATCAGTTAAAAAATTTGTGGAAATCAAAAAAATTTTCAAACAAGCGTTTGTTTGAAAATAATTCGGCAATAATTTTTGCTGTGTACTAAATGGACTTTTAAATGAAGTACTTTTTTAAAATCCTTTAAAAAATGGTTTATAAAATATCCTTTTTGAAAAGTTTTTTATTTATTCGTTTTCCTTTAATATTTATTTGTTTACATTGACAATAATTTAATTAATAATATTAATTTTAAGTTTTGAAGAAAAAAATAAACAAAACTCTGCTTTAAAAAAAAAAGTTTAAATTTCATTTTTATAAAAAGTTTCAAAACGGATCTTTTTTTAAAAATTTTCTTACGATAGCAATGTAGTGCGCATTTTTTTAATAAAAAAAAACTTTTAAGCACCAAAAACTATTAAACATTATAATTTTTTTTTTTTAATTTAAATTCATTTTTTAGCCTTTTTTATACTTCATCACATCATTTTCTGCTTCTAAAACAAAATTTATTTTTTCTTAAATTTTTCATCTTTTTATAGATTTTTCTTTTTTCTCCCAAATAAAAAGAAAATATTATAATACATAAATCTATTTTATACGCCGCACCCCCAAACAGGAATAGCAACAACAAAACACACTAAACAAAAAGTTTACACACACTTTTTGTTCAAAGTACAACATGTGCAAGAAAGACGAAAAAAGTACTACGTACTAAGAAGAATACACACAGAATCACTTTTATGGCCACTCACAAATGTTATTTTTATTATTTTTTTTTTTTTTTCGTATAAAATTGATATGAAAAGTTTTTTGTATGATGGGAAAATTATAGCACTTTAATAAAATTTTATTGTTGCTGATTTTTCTTTATTTAACAATTTTGTGCGTTTAAAAGTGTTGTGTGTCCCAAAAAAAAAAAAAAAAAAACTGTAACGCGTACTCGTTCGTCATACTCCAGATATCAGAGCACCAAAAACAAACGAGTATTACATTTAGAGTATAAAAGAACATTTTCATAAAAAATATATTTTGCTATAAAAACTTTATGCCAAATGTTTACATAAATATCTACTCTGCTTCGATTGAGTAAAAAAAAATTAAGCGAAAACACCAGAAAAGTGAGAGCAAATAAAATGGGAAAATTTATTTTGAAAATATTTACTACTTCTCTTAATAAATGAGAGTAACAAGAGAAAAATATACCAACAAAATGTTTTCTTAGAAAGTACCAAAAAGGAAAATATTCCTTTTTTTGGGAAAAGTTGTATAAAGAAAATTCCTTAATACTTTTTTCTTTTATTTAAAAACAATTATACCTGACACTTGATTAACGATTTTATTAAAAAAGGAATAATTTAAACAAAAATTATAAAAAAATGTTTATATAAAGTAAAACCATCATATCACCAAAACTAAAACTGGCACAAATTGTGAAATTTGGTACTTTTAATGAGTAAACGCGTATAATCTGTACTTCGAAACTTCTTTGTCACTCCAAATAAAGATTATACCAAATTCGTAACTTATCTAAAAAGTACAAATATGCATTTGGTAATTTTTCAAAATTCGAACTTGTAAGTGACGAAAATCGTACCTATTTTCGGTACCTTTTTATAACACATTTTTCTTCATTCATTGACATACATATACATACATAATAAATTATGGACTCACATATATTCAATAGGGAGAAAAAAAGTATCAATAAATGGCAAACATGGCAAATAATATTTTTTTTCTTTAACTTTTCCGTGCTGCATGTGCTAATTTTTTAATTTTCCCAAAAAAAAAGATAAAAAAAAATTTTTAATGATTATCGTTGTATATTAAAAAAATATTCGGACAGGTGTCTGGTACTTTTTTGAAATATGGCCCGTTTAGGGAGTAAAAGCGTATAATCTGTATTTCGGAACTTCTTTGTCACTCTATCTTTCTTTTAAACCAACAAACATAGAAAAAAAGTTTATACCAAATTCGTAACTTATCTAAAAAGTACAAATATGAATTTGGTACTTTTTCGAAATTCGAAAGTTTATGGGGCGAAAATCGTACCTGTTTTTGATAAATTTTTTATAAAAATTTTTCTTCATATTAAAATTTTTGATACTTCAGTTGGGAGAAAAAAATTATCAAAAAATAGAAAATATGGGAAATTTAATTTCCTTCTTTTACTTTTCCGTGCCGCTTGGATAATTTTTGGATTTACTATAAAATTTAATTTAGAAACATAAAGTTATAGATAGGAATAGGGTTCTGATTGAATGAGAACCTATAGGATGAAAAATGTTGGTACTTTTTTGTGTTTTAACAGGTACTTTTTGAATTTTCGTTATATTGGACCAAGAAACATCAAACTAAACATGCAATATTCTGAGTAAATGAGAATCTGTAAAGGGGATTTTGTACATTTTCGTTCTTTATTTTTGAAGTTTTATTAATACTAAAACATAAAATTCAACATGCAGAGTCCAGAGTGATTGGGAAACTATAAAAGGTGACTTTTTGGTACTTTCTGTTTTTCAATTGTTTCTTTCGTTTTTTTTTCACTATTGAACTTAAAAATTTTAACTAAACATTCAAGGACTTGTATGGAATATAAAATTTGGATCCAAATTAAACCACTAAGACGAACAAAAATATAAATAATCGAAACATGTTAATTAATTTATACTTATATGTAGTTTTCTTCATATTTGCATAAATAATTACGGTCGAATTTCGACCACTGGGCCAAAACTAGTCTATTTAAATACTTTTCGTTTAATTGTATATTTTGCGGAAAAAGCTTATTTTTGCATATTTTACTTCTGAAAGTATATTTTGACATATTTTGTTATAAAAAAGTACATATTGAAATTAAATATACACCAAAGCCCCGATTTGCCTCGCCTTTTTATATGTTGTTCAATTCGCTTTTCGTCGTTTTAATTCCGATTTGCGTTGTTTTTAAGTTGTGGTTCAATCGAAAATCGTTACTCAAACGCAGCAGCATCTATTTATAATGCCATAAAATGTAACAAGCAAATCTATGCTCAAAAGTAATCTTTAACAATTCAGCAAACCTTTAAATATTTTTTAAACACATCGGTAAGACCACTTTATCAAGTGCATACAATTGATGTTTATTTAGATTAATCAGATATCTCTCGCGGTGCATTCCATTCTTATTTTTTTACACAGGCTGTCATTGAGACCAAGCCCTTCACCACTACCTTCTTCTTACAAGAATTCTAAAAAGGTTTCAGATGAAGGACTTTTTAAATGGTATATAAAGAATGTTGCAGTCAACTTCAATTGTTCGTAGTTAATAAAAATACGTTAACGTCTTAAAATAATTAATATAATGTATAAATTTTAGCTTTTGTTGTTTATGCGTTTTGCATAAAAATATAAAAAAACGTGATGTACTTACACAGAAAAAATTGGCCAAAATTTTTCACCAATTAAAGCATTAATCAAAACAAAAATCAGTTTTAAATAATTAAAAATTTATTTAAGTGAATACTATTAATTGGATAACTGGTGCAAATCTTTATATTAATCGGCTAAGGCAAAACAGTTAAGAGCACTTTTCTCCTCTGTATGTCAACTAGTGCTGGGAAACTATCGATAATATCGATAGTCTTAAAATATCGAAAATATCGATAGGAAAAATATAAATATCGATACTATTATTATTTAAAATACAGCTATGAAGACATCTAACAGCAGCTATACACACGCAGTTTTTTGCCGCAAATTGTTACTTGCTATTATAAATTCGCGCTGAATTACAGCAATGAATACAAACAACAAGAATGGCAAGTGGTATGGATTGCTTAGCAGTGCTTTTTACTGCTAATTTAAGGCCTTTAAGTCGAAATTGTTACATGTTTGTATAGGGACTGAAATGTCAAATATTTTTGTTATGTTGTAAAAAAATGCAAATCCAAATGCAATTGCAAGTATAAGACAAAACAATGAACGACCATTAGAGGATAAGTCCGCTAGATTGATTACCTTTTTGGGTTTAGAATTTAGAAAATTGTTTAAAGTTGCAATGGAATATTTTATAGCCCCTGTTACTTCGGTTCCTTCAGAAAGGTACTTATCAATTTTAAAAAAACTGCCACCTAAAATAACGTGCGTCTCATACATTCGATAAAGTGATAAAAACAACGAACTGTAGCTTTATAAAAAATAAAGTTTTCCTGCACAAGTACAAACATTCAGTCGATAGTAATATCGATATATCGATAGTGAAATCTGTACTATCGATAAATATCGATAGTAGAAAATATCGATAGTATCCCAGCACTAATGTCAACCGATTTGAGCAAAATATACACCACTTGAGAGGTATTTACTCAAAGAAGTGCACAAATATACATTTTATTAAAATCTGTTCAATAATTTCAGAGTTATAAGCGTCCAAAATTGCTACTAATACAAATGCAAAATAAATAAATAAAAATTTGTTTTCAATTATCAAATAATAAAAAATTAGGGTGATCGATTATTCGACATTTTTCAGAAACCGGTTTTCGAATATTTCGACTATATAAATCTTATGTATAAATCAGACCAGGCAAAACAATTGAGAACGCGTTCTACCTTTGTTGTCAACCGAACCTCTATGGGGAGAAAAAAGGGGAAATACGGGAAACTAAATTCCTTTTTTTTACTTTTCTGTGCTTCATCTGATAATTTTTAAATTTTCTATAAAACTGAACTTAGAAACATAATATTATAGGTCCAGGATCCTGAGTGAGTGATAACCTATAAGATAAAAAATGCTGGTATTTATTGATTTTCATCTGGAACTTTTTGAATTTTCGTTAATATTCGACCTATAAAGATAAAATTATTCATTAAACTGGGTGAATAAGAACATGTAAGGGGAGCTTTTTGGTACTTTTTCGTTCTACATCTGGTACTTTGATTAATTTTCGTTAATATTAGGCATAGAAACATAAAATTAAACGTGCAACGTCCTGAGTGGATGACAATATAAAAAGGAGACTTTTTGATACTTTTTTGTTTTTCAATTGGTATTTTTTATACTTAACTTACAAAATAAAATTAACTCACGAGTGAGATCAAATATGAACCGGAGGTTAGTCCCTCGCCAAATCGATCCACTTTGAAGGAAAAAATAAATGCTCGAAACAAATAAATTTATATATACTTAGATGAATTATGTTTTCTTCTTAGGACTGGTTCACACACGTCAAGTTGAACTCGTCAAGTCTTGAGTTTTTAGGAGAGAGGGGAAAAGATATGGCATCTTTTTTTCCCTTCTCTCCTAAAAGCTAAAGACTTGACGAGTCAAACTTGACGTGTGTGAACCGGCACTTATTTACAAAAAAATTTATGGTCGAATTTTAACCATTAGGCGAACACTAGTTTAACTAATTGTTTATTAATTGAAATCAATTTTTACTTTTTTCTGTGTAGATGGAATGTTCGTTTTATTAATTAACATAATTAAACCTACCATTTTTTAACAGCTGATACGTAAAAAATGGAAAAAAAATTTATTCTGTCGGGTTAATCCGCAACGTCACGTTTAAGTAAGGATACCTTTTTTAAGCTTAAGCTAGTTAAAGAAAACGAAACAGATGATCCGCAACGTATTCGTTTACGTAAAAGTAACTAGACCAAAACAAACATAAAAATAGAACAACTTCTTTCCATTTCGAAAGAAGGGAGTAACGAATGTCAGTAAGAACAAAAGCGCCAAACGGAACGCCAAAGAATTACATTGAAAGCAAAAACAAAGTCATTAATATGTTGTAATTTTGTTTTTGCTTTCTACAGCAATTCAAAACGGTACATGAATTTCTGTAGATAGCAACAACAAAATTAAAAATTATTTATGACTTTGTTTTTGCAAACAATGTTGAAATTTGGTAACGTAGTGTTCTCAGTTCGATGTTTTACAGCTTATTATGTTTATGCGAATTCCTAATAAGAATGTGCAATGAATTTAAGAAATTCTTTAAATAATTGTATTGATAATGTAATAACAAAATATTATAATTATTTCATTAAATTCAAAATTTTTGTAAATAAACATTTTATATGTTTAATGTACACTTTATTTTAGAATATTAAATTTAAAATGTCTGTAAGGATTATCTTCCTTATGTTCAATTTTCAGGATAATAATTAAATCAATATTAAGTTAATTTTCATATAAACTTAAAACGCATTTAAATACAGATCGATTTTTTGAGTTTTGCTTAAAAAGTCTAATTTAATTAAGATAAAAGTATGGCAGCACTACTAAATACAAAAAAATATCATAAAAAAGTGAATTTATTTACAAGGTGGCCTCCAAAAACAGTTGTTTGCTATTGTTTTGCCTGTTGTTGTTGCATTGATTTAATATTGAGAGCACCTTGCTAAGTTTTTCCAATGGAATCTTAAAATGCATTTAAATGTACCACATCGGTGAATTAAGCTACAATTAAGTGTTTAGGGATGAAAAGAATTTTGTATTTAAAACTATTTTAAACATAAATGTGTTTTAAAATCAATGCCAAAAATTGGACATTAGACAAATAAAATAATAAATAAAAAAATAAATACCGTCGTCAACAGGGCAATGCAGAGAGGTAAGTGAATCCCTAAATGGCATGCATAAAACCTTCGGATGAATCTGAAGGCTATCGCAAATAACTAAATTTAACATTGCAAATAAATTATAAAACATAACGCTAAGTCTGCTTTCAAAAGTTTCATCTTTTGATGCTCAACTCTTATGTTTTAGGTGAGAGAAGAAAGAAAAAAGGGGGCTAGTACGGAGATGCTTGTACTCGGTCAGTACGATTTGTGTTTTTATTCGTTGGTATATGCTAGAGTTGTCAATTATTCGCCTTTCAACTTTGTTCGAATAATTCAAATAATTGTTTTTGTTCGTTCGATCAAACGATTAAATCTAAATAATAATTCGATTAATCGATGAGAATAACGAATAAAAGAATTATTTTAACAAAAAAATTACTATGGAAAATCTTCCATTCCATCCGCTATGACTTCCTTTTTTTTATGCATACAATTTTTCATCTTAACTCCACTCGTTGTATTCCTTAAAGGCATCGTAAAACCCTTAATTACTTAATAATCCGATATTACTCTGAAGTAGATGAGTTGCAAAACTCGTTCGTTACAAAATTAAAAATACGAGATGGCAAATGATTCGTACAGTTCTTTTGGCGCTTTATTAGACGAAATATTCTGATTGCATCAATGCATGCCCGTGATAAAATCATAGAAGGTGCCATGCACCTTCCAAAAGAACTGTTAGAATCAAATGTCAACTCGTATTTTTAATTTTGTAACGAACGAGTTTTGCAACTCATCTACTCAATTGTTTGTTAAGATTTGTTTAATAAGAACGGTACATTTTTGAAATACAATGAGTACTCAGCACGGTTTTTTCTTACTAAAAATTGAGATTAATTACAACCAGGGCTATGGCAAAAATATATTTTAACTTTCCTACATTTTGTAAAAAATCACTAAAAACGTAAGAGAATAATTCAAATTTTATTTAATTTATTTTTTAATAAAAAAAATTGTTCGATTAATCGATTTATTTGTTATTCGTCGTTTTGAAATTATTCGAACAAGAGTTTGGTTTTGTTTGATCGATTAATCGAATTATTCTGAATCGGTTGAACAAATTTGAAAACGATTGCTGCGTGTGATTATATTGCCATCTTTAAAAGGGAATTGAACAGAAGTTCAGCATCAAAAGATGAAACGTGTAAATTCAGACTAAGATAGCGACATTTAGAGGCCAAAAACGTTAAATTTTTAATTCTTTAAAGGGGTTTTCTGCAGTCACAGAAATAAGCGGCGTTAAATTGGCGTTCTTTAAGTAAAATTTGCTTAAGCTATCGCTCAAATTAAGCTAAATTTATGCGAAATGGTTATCGAAAATTAACATCTTTGATTCTTAGTGCCGTGCAACTTTTAGTTAAAGCTTTGTTACTTGTGTACAACTGATAGACTAAGCCGACTTAGGATCTGTGGCTTTTTTCCGAATATAATCACTAGTTCAAATTAGGTTACCATGACTTTTCACAACGCAACAAAGACGAGAGGTTCGTCTTTTCTACAAAGAAAAAATTTTCAGTAGTTTTTTTAACAATTAAAAAAATAGTTTGAAAAGTATTTCAATTTATTTAAAGTGATATTTGAATCAATTAGTTTTTTTTGTGGAAATTTGAATTAAATTTACATATTAGTTGTTTTGAAATAAATTTTCATCAAATGAAATAACTTAAACTTGAGGAATTGTTGTTTGAATTGTCAAAACCTGAGCTATATTTAATCAAATCAATTAACAAATTGTTTGAAATAGCAAAGTTTTTTATCATTTTCTAAATTAAAATTAAATTTATTATATTAAATTTATTTAAATAAATTTATTTATTAAAAAAAAATCACAATTTTTAGTTATCAGTATAATTATTTTGACAATAGGTGCAAAATAAAAAAATGTTTGCTTGATTCTATGAATTTGGTGATTAGAAAAAATTCTCTCGGTTTTACTTCAACTTCTGAATTAAATCAGAAACATTTATATCTGATTATTTTTAAAGAACTTAGATTGATCTTCAACGATTAAAACGGTTTTTTCCCTCCAACGGTTTTGGCTGCTTTAAAGCAGCTATTATTATATTTTTTAATTTATAATTTAAGTGTGTACTTTATTTTAAAGTTAACACGATCTTTTTCCAATAGTATTTGTTATCAAGCATTATTTTGTTAACAATGTATGTATATAAAAATATATTATTTTACATCCGTTAGGCCGTTACCCCACGTCTCCATGCGCTTTCGATTAGAACATGACATGACCATAACGCCGGCAGAGCAACGGTATTAATTTGTTCATGTTCTTGTATGTGGCGAAAACGTGTTGATGTTCATGTTCTGATTGACCACAATTTTTGTTGTTGTTCGTTTGGTTGTATACAGAAAATACATTGTATGGCCAACATCATGGCGCACATGGATGCTAAGACGAATGTTTAGGCAACGATGACAGCACATGGACGAAACATGAACAGTCTACACGAGTAGAATTCATGTGCGACATGCTGTTCTTACCAGGTTGATGGATGGTGGAGACGGGTAGTAAAGCACGATTCATTAAACATCCAAAAACTACGTATTTGATCAGTCTTTACTATTTTTGTTGTTTTAACTTTTTAAATGCCCAAAGCCAATTCTGTTTTAATGCTACAAATTCTTAATGTTTGGAGATTTTAAGTTAGGGATTTTCTTTAAATCCTCGCCATCTTGGCTCTCGCAATAAAAGCGGCTTGTATAGTTCAATTAACCAAATGTATGTCGAAGTTGTCAAACTACACAAACGCCTTGACAAATATACCAACATTTTTGGTTTGTACACACATTTGGCGTAGTAAATTAGAGTGTTTGATTGTTTGTACAAAAGCTTAAAACATTTTTGTACGTAAATCCAGAATTGTTTGATATAAAATCCTTCACCACATATGAAAGGGGAATATTGGTTAAACTGTTTGCGATGTTTAGTGCTGAAAGTCATCATTTCGATTTTAATTTTCCAGAGTAGAGAAAAAGAGGAAGAAGAAGCATTAAATGGGAGGAGAAAAAACTTGTTTAAAACAATTTATTAAATAATTAATAATTGTGCGAATTATAATGCTGCTGTATCAGGTTTTCCGTCATCGAAAGTTCTTTATTTATTAAAAAAAAAACTTCTGGCTAATACAGTTGTTTGCTGGGTTCGCAATATTTGGCCAAGCGAGACTTGGGTCGTTTCGGTGCAAAGATTTAATTGTCGTGGGAAAGTAGATTTGTTTTTTTTTTTCTTTTTTTTTGTCAGTTCACTTATGCTGTTTATTTGGCCCGTTAGTGTCACAGTGCTTTTATTTCACACTCTTGTGTTATAAATTTAAGCTGCCCCGTCGTTCAAAATCCAAAATAAAATAGGGAAATTGAGCTTTACATTTTTTTTATTTTTTAGGTTAGTTTTTTTTCGTTCGTTACAATTTAGAGAAAAAATGTGTCCGCGTCTGGCCGTCTAGTGGAGACTAGTTTGTTCGAAAAATACTAGTCGAGAAGCTAATTGTTAGTAGAGCATTTTCTTCAGATGAAAAATTTTTAGAATCTTACAGCCAATCCCACGATGTCACACGTTAACGTTCGCTTAGAAGATAACATTTAAAACAAGAACAAATTTTTTAAACGTTAACGTGTGACATCGTGGGATTGGCTGTTAATATTTATCCATAATTCTTAAATATATTGTACTTTTCTAAAATTTTAATCAGAGAAGCGTACAACTCTGTTTTAGTTATTACGATTTTATGCTTCAAAGCGTGAGTGTCTTTTTCGTAGGTTTTGTAAATTAATGAATCATCTGAGTGAGAGAAAGATAGAAATACAGTTTCGTCAATCGTTTTATTTTGGTAGATTTATAACAGACGTGTTTACTACAACTTTTTGTTTGATTTTTCAACCACAGCGTAGTAGATAAGAGTTTTATACATTTTGTTTAATACGGTGTTGTAAATGTTACACTCAAAATATTAACAAGGCCATTAAGGGTTCTTTACTACCAGGAGTGAAAACCGCTTGTGTTTTTTCTCAAAACTGGTGGTTTTACTACAAAACCCGTTTATCGTTATCGTTTTTCTTTATGTCATATCTTATAAAACAGCAAATTTCGAAAATTTGGAATAATTTATTATCATTTTGGTGCGAATTTAAGTTTTGCGATAAAGCACTTTAAAATTTCTTCTAGCAGCACTTGTGTCAACACAGAACACAAAAAATTAAAGAAATGTTCAGCAACATTTTATTTTTTTTAAAACAAAATTTTTTTTTAAATTATCATCGTTACAATTATAAATTTACAATTTAGAAAATTTCCGCCGTAAAACTAGTTATAGGTGCATTTTATGTACTCCATATTGGATGAGGAAAGAAAATAGCAACAGAGTGTTAAAAATCCAACTTTTTTCACACAAAAATGTTTTGAAATGCTTTTCCTCTTTCTGATAACGACACTTGTCTTAAGCCTTTTTAATTATTTTTGTTTTATTTTCTTTTAAAATTTAAATAGTCATTTTATATTTTTTTTTTTTTAATTGTTTTTTTTTTATTTTTTAATAATTTTTTGTAATTTTCTTTCATATTTTCACTTAAATAGTCGTTTTTTATAATAAAAATTTTTTTTTCATCTCCGAAAATTTTTCATTCTTTAATTTGAATTTTCTCTACAAAATTGCGCAGACGTATTGAGTAAAAATATTTTGAGTTTACTTTATTAAATTCTACAATTATATCTATTCCTTAAACTCATACAAGTGTTAATTTTTTTTATTCCTTTTTTTAATCCTTTTATGTCACAACTAGGGAAAATTCTTAGACATAAATTTATTTATAATTTATTTTGTCATTTGCAAGTTGGAAAAGAAACTTATTAAAATAGAAATTAAAAGTTTCAAAATTAGGCAGTTTTTATGATTTTCTTAAGACAGTAGTCGTGTTAATTTTAAAAATTTAACTATAACCAAAAAGTTTTTTTAAACTTTTACATAAATATTTTTTTTTTTTTTTTTTTTGAAGATCAATATTTCTTTTTACATTGAGTTGCAAATTTATTTATTCTCTCCATTTTTCTGGGTTTTTTTTTGTTTTTTACAACTCGCTAAAAGAAAAAACTTAAATGGAATTACTTATGTAGGTGTTTCTCAATACATCTGATTTTGTGGGCATAATTTCAAGATTTTGAACAATATTTTTTTCTTAAATGAAAACAAATAAAAAAAGTAGAGTCGGCCAAGCCTGACCATATGTAACCCTATAACACAGCATTTATATGATAATACATGGGTAATTATGGAACCGCCAAACCGAAATATGTATAAAAGTTCTTTTTACCGAATATTATCTAAATGTCTCTTTATGCAATTTTTTCATTCTAACGTGCAATTGAAGGGAGGGGGTTTCTTATAGATCGCAAATTTAATATCAAGACCAACATTTATAAATAAGTAATGGCATTAAAATTTTTTCGGGAGAGTGTTATTTGTATGGGAGCTAAGGCTGAAAATGAACCGATTCCAATAAAATTTGGTAAAATAATTAAGGTTGCAATAAAATATTATTGGGCCAAATTTTATCTTAATTTCAATACAACAAGGAACAGAGCAGTTTTTATGGGGACTATGAAAAATTATAGATCGATTTTCACCAATTTCAATAGACTTCGTGCTTGTGACGTTTAGAATATATCTCAACTTTTATCAAATTATCTGCAAAATTGCGACCTGAACTTTTCTCATCAGATTTACATGGACAGACAACTAGCCAGCCAATCGGGCAGACAACGTTAAAAGTATTTAGAAAGTGATTCTGAATCGATCGTGGGGGTATACCCTCTCAGCTATTGTGGTAAGGGTATAATTATTCTACAACAAATCCGAAAAATCACTTTATGGAAAAACTTCAACTTGCCAGAAAAAATTCTACAAAATTTTTTTCACAAATTAAAGGCATTAAGCCTAGTACTCTGTTCAAATTTGAGAAAAATGTTGAGCAACATTTATTATTTCACACGAAAATTTTGACATGTATCAATGTTACCAATCTTGCGAGTTTGTACAATTTGACGTTTTTATTCCTGTAAAGTATGCGACACTGTTTTGTGAATGTAAACAAACCCCACATGTATTTTACTAAAATTTATTTCTTTTAATAAAAAAGAAAGTAAATATGGATAAAAAACTGTTACCGGTTGTGTTATTTTAATTTTTTATTTCTTTTTAAATAATCAGTTCATATATTTTTGTGTTTTTGCTTGAAATTCCACGTGAAATAAATGCAGCTTACATTATTTCGCAGTTGTAAAAAAATGAAACATTTCGGAACTTTTTCACAAAATGAACAGAGTATAACTCTATCAACATTAATTCATAGATATTCCGCACAAGTTTTTTTCAAATGCGTTTTGACAGCATTTCACGTGAAATGTTGAACAGAGCACCAGGCTTTAATCAAAAATAAAATCAGTTTTAATTCAAAATTAAATCAAGTGAATTAAATGTTTAATCAAGTGAATTCAACGTTTAATCAAATGAATTAAAAGTTTAATTGATACTTTTAATTTGTTTACTGGTGTAAATATGGTTAATTTTTCTATTAATATCACAAATTTGTTAATTGAAATCAATTTGTATTTTTTTCTGGGTTCAGAAACCCTGACTAAAAACGGTCTAGTCAATTAAAAGCACCTCTACAAGATCTATTAATATGGTCGATCAACTTGTTCATGGTCAATATTCATTGTAATGTTAACAATGAAGCACAGCACGTACCTACTACATTCTCTTGAAAAGACATTTTAGACAACAATATTGTTACATTTGATATAAAAGAAGTAAGTCTGTTTTGATCGATATTAAAGCACGCAGAAAAAGATATGATTGGAGGTTCTAAGAGAAATATCATATGCATATGATCATAATGTGGTTAAAATTAACCACACAGAAAAAATTGTTTGCGCCAGTAAAAGAATTTATCAAAAATAAAATCAGTTTTAATTAAATATTTAATCAGGTTAATCAAACTTTTAATCAAGTGTATTAAATGTTTAATTGACAATATTTCAATTAAACGTTTATTTTTGATTAATTCTTTAATCGGTGAAAATTTTTTCTGTGTATTACATCTTGTGACTCCCCCAATTATATTATTATTGCTGTATTTAATAATACCTATAGTCAATTTTTGCGTGTGGTGATAGTCACACTTATGCCACGTTTTGGATTTTTTTGCATACTTTTCAATACTGTACCCATGTTCTGTTACTTTAGTGAGAACTTCTTGCATCGAAAAGATGTAACACAAAATATTCAATCGTTTCTTGAAAAGTAAGAAAAAACTGTGTCTGTAACTCATGTCGAAAACTCTCAAAAGAGATTACGTCGTGACGTTATAAATGTCATAACATTGCACTCGAAGCCGATGTGACATTACAGACACTCAAAACGCCAATCACACACAAAGTTGATGGCGATCAAAATTTACTAAAATTGAAAAATATTTAATGACGGCGGCAAAATTACAACCGTCGGCTATACCAAATAATGTTAAGTGCGACTTTAATGTTTGTTGTTTGCAAACGAGCTTTGAAAACATTCGTATATTTTATAAAAATGTTAAAAGCAAAATTATGAAACAATAAGGGTAATCAAGATGGTCATTGTGCAAATTTGCAATGTGTAAATTTGCAGTGCATATTATGATTGATCGTGAGCATACCACTTTTATTTTTGTGCAAATATGCTATTTTTCTAAAAATGTATTCTGGCAACACTAAAAACTTCTGGCAGCACTGTAAAAAATCTGTATTTGTCTACAATTATACACATGCAAATTAAAATAAATGTTTCCTTTTTAATTAATGTAAATTTAATTCTCTATTTTATTTTACAATCTGCGAAAATTTTCAATTTAAAAGTTTTCTTAAAATCAATATGACACTTAATATGTCAAATGTTATTGTTTACATTTGTTTGCAACTGAGCAAATATGCACTACTAACTTTGCTCATGGTTTTTTAGTGCAAACGAAGTAAAAAAGAGCAAATGGGAAATATGTACATTTTGTTGTTGTATTGTGCAAATGTGTGTATTTTTGCACGCATTTGCAAAGTGCACAATACACACATTTGCACAACACAACAACAAAATGTACATATTTCCAATTTGCTCTTTTTTACTTCGTTTGCACTAAAAAACCAAGTGCACACTTTGCATTATCCGTCGTGATTTCCCTTAATGAAAAAATGTGCCAAGAACAAAATATTATTATTATTATTCTTTGCATTTTTAATAGTTTTTTAGTGTTAAACTTTTTTTCGCGAGTTTATTTTACAGTTCAAAGCGGGAACTTTTCTCACCCAAATGTTGCAGACACACTTTTTCTGTAAATAGGCGGGTAATTTCCTTACGTGACAGCTTGTGCTCGCCAAAACAAGTTACAGGCACAGTTTAGTGAGAAAAACAGCTGTTTGTTTCAATATATGGCATTTTTGTTTCATTTCACACATTTCAATCGAAAAGTTTCTCGACGCGAGAGTTACAGAACATGGGCACTGCATACGAGTGTTGGCTTATCCTTAACCAAACCAAGCGGTCATCCCGAATCTATCAAACAGCCGTTGAAATATCTATTGTAAAATTAACAATTATCTCGATAATACACTTTTTAATCATTTGAAAGAACTTGTTAAACTGATTCGAAAGTCGGAAAATGTCATATTCATAAATATGTATGTACATTAGTAACATTTAAAAAAAAACAAGTTAGAGTGTAACATTCGGCTGAACTAAATCGACCCCTTTGCGCGAAATTATCGTATGTTACAAAAACCAAATTTTACAGGAGAGCCAAGCCAGTTTTCTACTTTTCTCTGCTATCACTTGCAATATCAAAATGAAAATTTACATTCAATTTTTGGAGCAACGAAGTGGAATTCGCCTACAATATTTTGTCAGGTGACGTCTCTTTTAATGTAGAACAAGATTGCATCGAAAACTCAATTTCAAAAAAATTGGCATATACGATAATTTCGCGCAAAGGGGTCGAAATCTTTAATACCCTCCACTGAGATTTAAAATATTTCAGGAGCTCTTTAAGATCTATAATTTAGTATTGTAATGCGGCGTAGATATACTTATTGGCGAATCATCAGAAATATGTATGCTTTTATTTCTAGTCTTTGACCTTTTTTGAATAAAACATCATGATTCGCCATACCTAAATGATTTTCAGGAGGGGAATTTATATTGGATCCATTGTAAATTATGAATTCCATCATCACAAAATTCTGTAAAGTGATTTCTGGTATTAAAAACCCTAGACTAGATCAAATTTCGTTACATTATTAAAATTTGTTTTAACTGTTTACACATTTTAAAGTGCTTTTCAGAAGGCTGCTTTATATGGGACCCACTTAAGGCAAATTATTAACCGGTTATCAACAAATTTTATGGTCGAAATGATTCAAAATGATTTTTTGTCTTATTAAACTCTGACAGACCAAATTTTACTTCAATAACTTTATTCTTTACGGTTGTAGGGGTATTTAAATGATATCCGAGAGTGAGCTTTATATAGGGCCTATGGTAAATAATGGACCGATCTTTACGAAATTTAACAACATGATTTCTAGTCATATAGAAGGAATTTGAAAAAAATTTATATCAATCTGTGCATTATTATTTTATAATTTTTTTTTTTTAAATTATCCCTTTTTTAATGTGGTTGTTCTACATATGCATTCATAACTGTTATTCTTCTGATGGATTTCAATCTCAAACTACTGCTTAGTATTGAAAATAAGAGAGTTTTCGATAGATGGACAGACAGACGGCCATGACCTAATCGACTAAGAACTACTCAAGGATCCGGAATATACCTATAAATACAAATATAGGTAAGGGAAATAATGAAATAAAATTGATCATATACGTCATACAGATCATAAAGCCCAACATAAAAAGCAGAAAAATGCATTTTTCAAATTGGATCTAGTTATCACCAGCACTATATACTGTAGAATTATGAAAATATCTTAAATCAGGTCCTGATTCATTAAATTCAAGATGTGCTTTTGACATCTGGTGTTTACCTAACGAGTCCACATGTCATTTAAAATGATTATAACAAGTTAATAAAAAAGTTTAATAAAAAATTTTCTTCAAAATATCTGTGTTAAATAGGTATTTAAATGTTTTTAAGAAGTCAAGGCATATTAATCTAATTAAAAATTTTCCTAAAAAAGCATTCCAATTTTGAACGTTTAATATTTTCCCGACATTCATACAGTCGGACAAGCAAAATGTATTCATAATTTGTTTTAAAACATCTAAACAAAAAGTGTTTGTAAAATAAATCATTTTTTCTTATACTTGATATGCATTATGGGGTATTCACAAGGTGTGCTATCATGTTATATTGTCATAATGTTCTAATATTTTACAATGGTTTAAAAATATTGTTGTTGCTTTGTAAACAAAAAGTGTATTAAATTAATAGAACTTTGTTTGCTTTGTTTATTGTGCTGTCTTAATTAATTAGAAGAGACCTGTGCTGAGCGGCTGAGCTGAGCCGCATTAGTTTTTGTAGCCGTCGCAGTTGATGGAATAGTTTTTCCGGCTAATATCCGAATTCAACCTGCGGCTAGCAATTTTTGCAACAAAAAACTTGCGGCGTCAAATTATATCGGATTGGGACTCTGATGTTTGGTAAACAAACAAAATTAAATTTATTTGTGATTTTCGTCTGAAAAATGGATAATAGTCAGGTAAGATCTAATTTAAATTATTAATTCATGGATTAAAATTAAAAAATATTTTGATGTAAAGTAAATATTTATTTCTTATATTTGTTTTAAATCAGCTGATTTAAATTCAAAATAGCTCACTAAATTATGAGGGGTTGTTCACAACAGTCATGTGTTTTTTATGTTTTTATTTTAAGACATATGACTTTATGACACCATGCAAAACCCCCAATAGAGATCAATGTGAGTATTCGATGTGATCTTAAAAGCTGAAAATGTTGTATTGTTATTATCAGGGAAACCAGAAATATGCAATTGCATGTTTTTCCTTGTGCGACTAATGAAGGCAGAAACAATATATTTATCCGTTTTAGAGCTTTTTATGAATTTTGGCATCGATTTTTTAGTGCATATTTTTGCATATTTTACCATTTGCAGCATATTTTAGTTAATAGAGCCTTTTTACAGCATTTTTTATGTTTATAGCGCATATTTTAACTTTTTAATGCATATTTTGATACATATTCAATTTTTTTAGATGCCTACAATAGTTTTCGCAGCAAAAAAAAAATTTTTTTTTTTCGGAAATCTGTTACTTTAATTTCGACATCTACATTTAATTTTTACTCTTAAATTGTGAGACAAAGCAGGTTGTCATTAAGGATAACTGCGATTTGTATCTAAACCAATCTTGTAGTATTCAGATTGACTCAGAATCACTTTTTAAAGTGATCTAACGATGTCCATCCAACCCCCTGGCTGGTTGTCTGTCCATGTTAGCCTTGTACGCAGAGTACAGGCTCCAATTTTGTAGATAATTTGATCAAATATGGACGAAGTCTATGCAAATGGTGAGAATCGGTCTATAATTTCACATCCAAATTAGACTCTTTGTGTCCGCAAGCTATCTAATTCGTGCCAAAAATATTTTACTTCAAATTAAATTATTTTCGAATCGGTTCACATTTGCTCAAAGCTCCCGTTCTTAACTAGCTTTGAATTTTTTAAATGTTAACATTTGTTAACAAAAAAAAAACCCATATGGATGTTAATATCTAGATAATATTCGGCGTAAACATCTCTTATATGAATTTTAACCTTTTTAGGTTTTTTTTTTAGATTTTGTTATTAAATGGTTGAATATTGTGTCTTTAAATGAGCAATTTTAATTTTTAGGGCATATTTTTAACATTTTTCAGGGCATATTTGCCAGTTTTTATTGCATATTTAATGCG
This sequence comes from Pollenia angustigena, assembly GCA_930367215.1. Taxonomy (NCBI): domain Eukaryota; kingdom Metazoa; phylum Arthropoda; class Insecta; order Diptera; family Polleniidae; genus Pollenia; species Pollenia angustigena. The sequence goes on from OV884056.1 coordinate 185,991,317, forward strand.
CATTAAACGTGTTTTTTTGAACATATTTCTGGTTTCCCTGGTTATTATTTATAGTGCCTTGTATTAAGCGCAAATTCATTTCCCCATGTGTGAAAAATTTTAAGCTAGCACATGCTGTTTCTTAGACGATTGTGTTTAATGTACAACTCCTAAAAGAATCTTCTGATGACTATCTGGCGAGTAAAAGTAACAAAAACACATATCGGGTGTTTTTTTTCAGTGGTATAGAACTTCGAATTGAAATAAAACACAAGAAAATCGTTTTAATGACCATCAATTTGGCTTTATTGGAAGGATAATTTTATGCCATTAATGTTTAAATATGATTTCAGGCATGTGGCCGCCGCGGCTGGCTCGAATAAAGCCAATTCTACAGGTCCAATTTTCAACCACTTTTTCGAGCATATGGGGCCGTATGTCGGCAATAACGCCACGAATGTTGGCTTCCAATTCCCCTAACGTTTCTGGTTTGTTGGCGTAGACGAGCGACTTCACATATCCCCAAAGAAAATAATCCAATGGTGTCAAATCACACGATCTTGGTGGCCAATTGACAGGTCCATTCCGCGAAATTATGCGCTCATCGAATGTTTCCTTCAATAAATCGATTGTGGCGTGCGCTGTGTGGCATGTAGCTTCGTCTTGTTGGAACCACAACTCATCCACATTCATGCCATCCAATTCGGGAACAAAATAGTCGGTTATCATGGCTCTATACCGGTCTCCATTAACGGTAACTGCCTCTCCAGCATTATTTCGGAAGAAGTATGGCCCAATGACTCCACCAGCCCATAGAGCACACCAAACAGTCAGTTTTTGTGGATGTAATGGCGTCTCAAGGGTCTCATGTGGATTCTCTTCACTCCAAATGCGGCAATTTTGCTTGTTGACGTAGCCATTCAACCAAAAATGAGCCTCATCACTGAACAAAATTTTGCGATGAAAATCAGCATCGAGATCAATCTCATTTTCGGCCCATACACCAAAATCACGACGCATTGCATGGTCTCGCGGCTTTAATTCTTGCACAAGCTGGATCTTGTAAGGTCGCAAGCCAAGATCTTTGCGCAAAATCTTCCATAAAGTTGATGGACAAAGCTCCAATTACTGTGCACGGTGGCGAATCGATTCATTCGGGTCCTCTTCAACACTTTGCTCTACAGCGGCAATTGTTTCTTCGGTGCGCACTGTTCGACGTCTCTGCGGATGCGTATTATCACATAGAGTAAACGTAGTGCGAAAACGATCCATGGTTAACCGAATTAATTGCTCTGATGGACGATTATGTCGACCATAAAATGGACGGAGCTTGCGGTAAACTTCGCGAACTGAACCGTTATTTTCGAAATAAATTTGCACGATTTGCAAGCGTTGTTCTTTTGTCAACCTGTTCATGATGAAATGGCAAACCAAACTGAACATAAATGACATTAGAGTTGCCAGATTTGACCACAAAATGCCAGTTTTATCTCTATTCGAAAAACAAACCTGTAAAAAAAACACCCGATACATTTTTATTTATTACTTTTTTATATATTTTCTGACACGCTCCGCTTTTAATCTTGCAATGCTTACCATGCAATTCCTAAAATAATCATTTGCAATCTTAAGGTTTTTTTCGAATAAATGGTATGGAAATGAAAAGATTTGACGGCTAAGCATTTCACGAGTTCTAAGATAATCCGAACATGAGTCTCATATGATTTTTGACAAGCTTTCTGAAAGACTCGTAAGATAATCTTTTCACACATCTCAAACAATTCCCACTACGATTAATTTGATTGTCTTTCGCTGTGCTGTAGAAGTATCTCACAGAAGCATCAGCTTGAGAAACGGTTAAACGGTTACTGGGCAAAGTCAGCCAAAACTTAAAATGAAATTATCTTGGTGAGCGAAATACCCAGCAAACACAATTTATTAATACAATTAAATTCTATGTATTTATAATCTTTTGACATCAAATGTGACAAATTTTACTTATTGCGTTGCTGTGCTTACAGAGACAATAAAAGGAAAAAACGATAAACATTTTTTTGAATTTTTGCCTTGTTCAGGATATAATAAAATATCCAAACTTTTTCAAAACTCATTGGCATTCATTTTCTCTGGACCATTAAATCCGCTTCGAAATGAAAAACATCATAATTATGAGGGGTGTTCTGGAAATCGAAAACGCAAAACGCAAGATTTTGGAAGTTGTTTTTAATACACTTTTAATCTAATTTTTATGTTTGTTATAAAATTCTGTTTAATAGAGAAATATTTGTATAATCTTTGTCATAAAATTCTTTTATTACAGAAATCTTATCAAAAAATTACGTTTCAAATACTTGCGTTTTGCGTTTTCGATTTCCAGAACACCCCTGTATAGTGACCTTCCGTTCTGTATAATACAGCACAGTACTGGGACCAAATTACAAAACACTTTAAAGGGGATTTAGATCGATATCGAATGCTGTAATTTGGCCCCTGTATTTTAGAGTTTTGTTCTGTGTAAATTATTGTGAAGTAAAAATCTTTAATTGTTCTGTATTTAATGTTCTGTCTTTGTACTATTTTTAATAAAACAACTACGACAAATACATTCCCAATTTATCTGACTTTTCTCATTACATTAAATGTTTGCTTTCTTTCTTGAAAGACCAGAAAAATTATTTAAATAAGGATAAAAGATGTTTATTCCTCATTTATTGTAAGAATCACTTTAGGCTTAAAATTTAAAAAAAAGCAGAGATTTTGGGTTTTTTGTTAAATAATGGATAATAATCTTGAAATATCATGTTCTAAGACCGTTAATATTCTTTTGCGATTTTTGACAAATCCCTTTTTAAGTTCATCACTTTTTTTATTCATTGGAATCCGAAATATTTAAAACAAGAAATCAAATTACATTTTTGAGCGATTTTAACAACAACGACAGCAGTCTGTATAATCCAATTAATGCAACTTAAACGATATATGTGTATGGCATTAATAACAGGTATAATATATGTATTTATTTTAATAGTATAAAAAAGTGTAGCTTTTTCTTCTTTTGTATTCTGTATTTTCGTTTCAAAACTATTGTCACCGTAATTATAATTTCCTTAAATCTTTGAAAACTTAAAAGTCATTGCAAGTCACCAAATGCGTTCTTAATCATGAGATATTTTTCGCATATCATTATGAAATGTTTGCTGGATAAGTATTGTTGTCTCAATGACGGCTAAATGAAAGAGCACAAGAATATGTGTTAAGTGGTATTAGCACAATTGTGCTAGGAATTGGTTGCCTATGTTCTAAACTATCGATAGTCATTAAACATTTTCAATAGTTTAATTATTAAAGTTGAATTATTTATGTTATATGGAAAAAATATCGATAATATTGAATGTTTTAATGAATTGCAGGTTAAAAGGTTTTTTATATAAAAATATTAATTTTTTATCCTCAACCGCCAAGGGCTGTACTTAAATTAAAATAAAGCTGAACTTTAAAATGCATAATTATATAAAAAAAAAATTGACAAAGGGGCTTCCAACTATAATAATTGTGTGTACCCTTTTAAAAACCTTAACCAAATGTTCAACTATAAACTCTCTGTAGTATGTTTGATCATACAAGTTTAAAGACGTAGAATTAGAGTTTTTATTACTCAAGTCCAATGCAATATGAACTTGCAGAATCATATAAAGTAATACAGCCGACAATTTCTATTAAAATGATCGATATTTATTTAAAATCATTCGGTAGCACATGCACTGAAGCCGTGGGGCATCGAACGCCAAATGATGCATATCGAAACTTCTGATTAACCGGTTTAAATGAAACAGAACATGGAAAGTTCTTAACTTCTAAGTACTTCTTTAGCAATACTAAAAAAAACATAACCCTTTAGTTTTTTTCAAAATTTTAATACAAAGTACAATAAAATTTACAAACATAGTTTTTAAGCCTTTTACGCGGGCCCCATCCAAAGGTGCTACGAGCACTAAGGAGATCGCGTACCCCCATTTAAGAACTTTTTGGTTTTAGCTTTTCTTCTTTTGAATTATACGATTAACGAGTGGATGCAGTATTTATAGACCGTTAAAAGTTGAAATATCGATAGTTTCTGGTGTTTTGTTGTATCATTTATATAGTGTTTAAGAACGAAAATATTATTAAATATACAAATGACTTACAGCCAGTCCCACGATGTCACACGTTAACGTTCGCATAGAAAATAACATTTAAAATAAAAACAAATTTTAGAAATTGTTTTTGTTTTAAATGTTATTTTCTATGCGAACGTTAACGTGTGACATCGTGGGATTGGCTGTTATTGTTAAATTCAATAAATTAAAGAGACCAAATGTCTCAAATGGGAACACGGGCTTAAAGATTAATTTTTTATTTTATTCCTCTATTAGATTATAATTATTTATATCTATTATGGTCCTAAACGGCATATTTTTCGAAAAATTCAAGTTTTAGCCAAAATGTTCATGAGGTCATACGATTCGAACGGCAGCTAAACTAGCAAAATGCAAATGGGGATGTGTTCGTTTCGATAAGTGCTTCGAGAATTTCCACACGGGACTGGCTAGTCGAAGGAACCTTCTATCTAAGGATCAGAGGTGTGCTTCGATGGGCATGACAGCGGCCATGAGAAAATTCCTCAGGCAGCATTGGATGTAAATTTGCATTTTCTGCCTTTTGAGCAGTATTTGATGGGAATGGTAGCCAGGAGCATTCTTAGACTGAGAGAGTAAGGACTGTTAGAAAATTTCAAGCAGGGTCACTCGCGGATCTTGGGGCGGATGGTTACTAGGTTAGATTTTGGACATTTGCCGGGGGTAATATTGCCATCTAGGGAGAGCTGGTCAGGTAGAGGCAGAGTGTATAGTGGATTTGCCATTTTCAATGATGGCTCGAAGATGAGGGGCACGGGTTCGGTGGTCTACATTGAGGATCTGGATATCAGAAGGTCGTATAGGCTTCCTGAAGACTGCAGTGTTTTTCAGGCAGAGGTTATATTAGTCTTGAGGGCCGTGGAATTGGTAAGGGGCAACATCCCAGCGGGAAAATAAGGAATTGATTACATAAATTACTAAAAAAAATAATGTATTATTTTCGAAAGAATAATAATGCATTCATTTTCTTCTGTTCGTGACAATTATTCGTATTTTTTAGAATTATTTAAGTCATTCCCAGTATACTTTTAAATAATTGATTGCATCCTAGGACATGTTCTGTATTAAGAGTAATGATTTCTGTAATCAAATATTAATCAATATATGTTTTACATTCTCGTTTCCTATTGATAACATTTTTCCGCTGGTATTACTATATTTATGGACAGCCAGGTGGCTCTTAGAGCCTTGATGGGCTGTTATTTTAACTCCAAGCAAGTGGATGATTTAAGAAGTTTTCTGGGAGAGATTTAAAAGGAGGATGTGATAAGACTGTGCTGGGTACCAGATCACTGCAACATCACCGGCAATGAGATGACTGATGAGTTGGCGAGACTGGGCTCGGAAAATCCTACATTTCGACTGTCTGGAGGTGCAATAGGCTTCCTTCTTAGGAAGATCAGGGAATGGGTTTTGAGCGGGTCTGGTGGAACCGCACGCAATGCCGGGTATCGCGAACGCTGTGGCCGGTGCTTAGAAGGTCAAATTCGAAAGTGCTGCTGGGCACGAGTAAGGCCTGCGTAAGAACCATGATAGGTATCATCACGGGCCACTGCATGTTAGACAGGATGACGTGAACTTGGGGTCTGACTTGTCGGATAATGCTGGTTGTGTGAAGATCCGGAGGAGCTGGAATTAGCTTAGCACATTTTGTGACACTGTCCAAGGCTGCATAACAGTAGGCTAAGGCGGCTAGTTGATAGGCGAATTGGGGGATGTCTCGGGTTGCGGGCTCGAGAATCTTACGGGATTCGTAATGGGAATGACTAGGGAATGGTAAATGAATTCCAAAATCGATTTTCGATTTTTCGATCGACTTTTTTTATTTCGGTTTTTGAAATCGATTAATCGAACCTCAAAATCGATTTTAAAATCGATTTCAAAATCGTTTAAGATTAATTTGCAAACTTATACCTTATATCACAAAGGGGGATACACCAGCATTTTTATGGCAAACTACTAGAGAAATTGAACTGAGATTTTGACAGTGGGTAGACTTTCTTTATATTTCGTGTAAAAAGTGAAAATGTGTAAACTTTGAGATGTCCTTTAGAGAAACAAGTGCATGTACATTTCACATATTAAAATTGTATTCTTGTATAGTCAGTCAGGCCTGTCACATAAATTAATTCCGATCGAAAGTGGAATTGATTTCGTATCTTGCTTCACTTAAAACGAAATCAATTTTGATCGGAATTGATTTTTTTGGCAAGTCTGAATGTATGGATAGCATTTCAAAGTATTATGACAATAGTTCCTGATCGGTTCCGACTGTTTATTTGCTATGTTACTATTTAGTTTTAGAAAACAAATGTTTGGATGTCGTTGACGTCAGAAAGATGCAGAGATATTTCCTTGTAATTTTGTTTTTGATAGGATAAATTACATACTTTGTTTTTTCACTCTACTTATAACTAGATTTAAATATCGCTCACACATTAGTCTGTTTAGCATATTAGCATATTTCCAAAGGAATGCCATGGCTTAATTCACATGTTGTGTTCCTATAATATGTTCATTTTCACGAAGCTGACTTTCAGTGTTTGGTTCGGTACGATATTTTTAGGACTGTTCACTGTCCATTGATGACTTTAATTTCTGAAGTTGGCTGTATACCAAGGGTACTAATAGATAAATACGTAAAACTACAACGTTACCTTGGAAAACTGCTTAAGCATACCTACAGACGTATGTACGCACAAAAGTTAAAGTTTTATTGTGTATGCTCATAATTTATCGATTTAATTAAGATTAGCATTCAAAATTGCCAAAATTTTAATAAAAATAAAAAAATCGATTTTAAAAGCCCAATAATCGATTTCAGTATAAAATCGCATACGTAAATTCGACGAAAAAGTCGATTTTTTTACCACAAAATCGATTTTCGATTGGAATCGAAAAATTTTTTAAAAAAGCATGAAAACTTGGCTATTATTATATTTAAATTTTAATCAAAATTTAACAAAATAACAAATCCTGTGCAACAGGAGGCTGGGTGCGGCATATGCATAGGGCAGTTTTTGCTTTGTTAAAAAGGGTTGTTACTCCTTTTTAGTCCGATCTTTTATCTGTCTACTTTCTTTTTTCACCTTTTTTCACTCTACTTCGAGCTAAGGCGTCGCAATGGACCATAATGGTCTCTGGGTGAGGGTGTGAAGTGGAATTCACGCTAGTCATTCAACCTAACCTAACCTAGTGAAAAAAAGTTATTGGTCGGTATTTTATTATTTTTACAATGTACACGACTTCCGCTTAAGATTTCGGAGTCAAACTCACATTTAAAGATGACACTATAAGAAAGATGAAATCAAAGAATCAGAACTTATCCAAACTTCTGGCAAATCTAATAAAGTTCGTTAGGGAAATATGTATCTTTAAGAATATAGCAGAGGATGTATTTTATTTGTCGTTTTTTTGCAGTTGCTGTGTAACTTCATATTTCCTATTACGCAATGCACTAAAAGGAAAAAATCCATAAGTTAAATCTTTTTACAATCTGGTGTTGGCGAAGTTTGCATGTGTTTTAGGTGCAAGACTATTTTTCTAATTCTTTTAGGGCCCACAATTTAATTTTTTCACGTTAAATAGAACTCACGGGATCTCAAACTAATTGTATTAGAATCAACAAGAAATATTCAAATTTTACAAAACATGTTCAAAATTCTTACTTTCAAAGTTAATAAAATCAATAGATTTTTAATTCTCAAAGTATAAAAAAATACTAAAGTAATATAATAAAGTAAAGATCTTATTTTGTCCGTATTATTGCTCTGTAGTTTCTATGTTAAATTTTAATTGCGTTTTTATCCGATTTATCAATATTTTTATTGCTCTATTAACTTAAAAACATTTTAGTTTAAAATATAAAATTTGAATTCCTTATTTTCATTGTTATAAATAAAGAAAAGTGAAATGAAAATAGTTAAACGCCAAATTTAAAAAATTAACGTCAAAAAAATCTAGCTGTCAAAATGTTTACTTTCTCCCATTTCCTTTTTTTATTTTTTTTTTTTTTTTTTTTTTTTGTTGCTCTCTTAGCTACATGTCACTCTCTTTTGTAGCCAATTTTCAATCGCTAAAACAAAATCCCCGAAAATATATGGGAAAATAAATTTCCTTTGGAAAAATAAATGCTCCCCTAAATTTAAGAAAAATACAGTCATAGAGAGTAAAAAAGAAAAAGAGTAATAGAGACAAACTTTTTGACAGTCTATATCTCTGCTCAAATAAATCGCAATAGATAGAGAATTTTTTTTAAATTTTTTGCCACTTCGGATATAAATTTTTTCAATACATTTTTTTTTTTTTTTTAAATATTGACAAAAACTTAAATTTTTTTTTTGACTTTTTAAGAAAAAAAAAGTTTTTAAAAACACAATAAATTTTGTTAAAAGCTTTTTTCAGGAGAATTTAATTGTTTTGGATTAACTTTAAATACAATATTTTATAGGATTTCTACTTCATTTTTAGTATATATAATTTTTTTTTCTTTCTTTCAATTTTAGACTTTTTTAAGGGTTTAACACTTTTTATAAAATTATATTTAATCGAAAATTTCTCAAACTTTGTATATTCAAATAATTTTTCATAAACTTATTTGTTGTTTAACTGATATAATATTTTCTTTATAATATTATTTTCCATTTTCCTTTTTTTAGATTTTTTTTTTTTGTAGTAGATATAGAAAAAAATTTTATGCACAAGAAAAAACTTTCCTTTGACTTATATCTATACACATACATTCAGAGACACACACACACACGTACATACACATATTATATAGAAAAAATTATATTACTTTTTTCTCGTTTTCATATTAGAAATTTTCTTTCTTAATTTAACATAAAATTTTCACTTGTTTTATTTCTTTTGTTAATTACATTAATATTTACTTTTAATAATAAATAAAATAATTATGTATGTTTCGTTTTAAACTACAACTTATTTTCTTAGTTGTTACTTTTTTTTATTTTTCTATATAATTTTTTTTATATATATAAGTACATATATATAATTTTGTTAAAAGTTTTGTGCCCTGTCAAACGTATGCAGAGCACACCTACTGCTTTCCGTGGTGGTTCGACTAATTGTGACTCGTATGTGCTCAGAATCTGGCAAAAAAAGTTCTCCTCGCAGTTCAATAAGACACAAACATTTTCCTGTATTCACAAAAACGAACCCCCAAAAAAGTACTTTCTTCTGCTGTGTTATTTTTTACTTTGTTGTACAACAAATAGAACAACAATAATAATTTTAAATCGAAATTGGGAAATTTTTCTTTGATGTCTGTAGTTGTTTGTCCGTACGTACGAGTGCTCACAATTTAATCACTGTGTGTTTGTGCAAGTGTGTATAGTACTCCATTTTCAATAATAACATAATATCTCCCCAATTTTGTATCTCTAGCATTCTCTCTTTCTTGCTCTTTTCTCACTATACTAACTCAACCTCTCAGTGATTTTAAAAATTGTGGAATTTAATGTGATAAAAACAATTCCCTTTCTATTTTATATTGCATTGTTTTTAACTACTCCAACCATTAGACATATACACACATAAATACTACACACACATACATATATATTTATTACAATTGTATATAAATATTTATGATAAGTTCTCTTCTAGTCTTTATTTTAAAAGTTAAAATATCTCTCCCACATTTTATTATCTTTTTATAATATTTTCTGTATTTATATGTGTGTGTGTGTGTGTGTCAGGTTGTAGTACACTACGTAAAGTTACTCACGTATCCTTTTCGTCTTATTATTAACGTTATTTTTGCATTTTCTTTGAGCTTTTATTTTTGACACATATTAAAGTGTGTATTTATATACTCAGATATTCTTTAGATATAAGTAAATCAACAATTTGTATACTTTTATAAAGTATACAAAAGGCGTTGCCAGTTTAAAATTATTATGTACATTAGTGCTTTAATTTTGACACATTTGTGCCCTTTTTAATACTTATAACGGATGGAATTTAAAATTTTATTTGAAAATTATATTATTTAAAAATTAAAGCAAAAAACAAAGTAGTTTATCTCTACCACTGGATTTGGTAGGTATGGGTTATGAATACTGGCACCTTTTAAAAGATGCAAGATAAAAAAATGTCTTGGCTTCATACTTGTCGCAAAAAACATGGTTGAAATATGGTTGAAAATCCATATTATGTTCCCTGCAATCCCAACACTACTATTGCCACGATTAGTAAAATTTGTTTTTTTCAGTTAAAGTTAATAATATAATGATTAAATAGAATTTAGTTTCATAATAAGAACTATAAAGTACAACAATAATATTATCAGCCCAATTATGAATAAAATTTCCCCGGGCGTTTTCTCCCATTTTTCCTATGTTATTTTAATTGTAAAAATGGGAAAAGGGAAAAAACTCCGGGGGAATTTTTATTTATAATTGGGCTGTATATGTTTAAACATTATCCTTTTGGCGTCCTATTGTGGGAGTTAATAAATAATAATAAAACATTGTCCTCCGTAATCATAAACAAACGTTAATAAAGGAAGATTTTCATGGAATTTTATGGAAGTGTCAACAGAATACGTAGCTGTAGTAGTCTTTGCAGTTGATGTTGAAGTCCAAAATTCGAAATTTTGAACTTCGTTGCGCTACAGAGCATTCGTCAGCTTCATCTACAACTACAAAAAAATTAAAACTAACCCTTAAAATAAAATGAAATATGACCCTAAATTCTTCATTATTGAAAATTCCCTCAAAATTAATAATGAATTTTAACCCGAAATTTAAAATCGCCTTTCAAAACCCGAATAATTATACAGTTTTCGTTTTAAAAATCTCACAATTTATAGCATGGTTATTATTTATATTATATTTTCTTTTTAATGGTTTGTATAACGAACACTGGCTTCGCTCAGTAAAGCCGGCCGGGCGCAAGGATGTTTTCCTCTATGGTATAACACACACCGTCTTCGCTAACTACCGGCAAGGATTTTTTAACCCTTTGGTATAAGAATACAGGTTTTTAATACTTTTCCTAGAAACTTTTACATACAATTTTATAAAATTTGTGTAAAAATTTTTGGGGTAATTTTTGATTTCCTGAAATTGGCATTTTTTATTAGTAAATGCAAAATATACCCAAAGTAAAAAGTTGTGATTTTAAACAAATAGAATCTGGGAGTTTATTTATCATGGTGAGTAAGATTTATCATGAAAATGTATATACAGCCCAATTATGAATATAAATTCCCAGGGAGTTTTATCCCTTTTCCCATTTTTACAATTGAATTAACATAGAAAAAATGGGAGAATTAGACTTAAGTCTTAAGGGAATATTTTTTCTGGAAGCGCAAAAAGTAACTGAAAATATAACATTAGCTAGTGAGAACTTCTCGCATCGAAAATATGTGGAGCAAAATATTTCATCGTTTCTCGAAAAGTGAGAAAAAAGTGTGACTGTAACTCATGTCGAAAACTTACAAAAGAGATTACGTCGTTACGTTATAAATGTCATAACTTTGCACTCAAAGCCGATGTGACATTGTAGGCGTTGAGAACGCCAGTCACACAAATCGTTGACGGCGACCAAAATTGAAAAATATTCAACGACGGCGGCGTCGGCTATACCAAATATTGTAAAGTGCGACTTAAATCTGTTGGAAATCTCAATCACAAAAACTTTTTTTTTCAACTCGCAAGCAAAGACCAAAGTTACTTTAAAGTCAACTTGTATATAGTTACAATGTATATTATACATACACCTTAAATCAAAGTTGAAAAAATATATTCCTTTTTACGTAACGGCTCATCAAGAGTTCAACAAAGTTATTTCAAAATATGCCATAAATATAAATGCTATAGAGAACATAACGTACTCTCATATGGTTCCCTGGTGCTTCTCAAATATTAATATAGATTTCTCCCTTGCATATACAAATAAACGATATATGACCTCTTTTGAAATTAAACAGAAATTTCTGGAATTAATTAACATCAAATACTCAAATCATGGTCAGTTTTTTACCGATGGTTCTGTTATGAATGAGAAAGCTGGTTTCGCAGTTTTTGGTAAGAATATTGCCATATCTAAACGTATTCATAATTTTTCCTCTATATATACTAGCGAATTATTGGCAATAAAAACATGTCTAAAAATACTTAAAAACATTTCTCAAAAAACACTTATTATAACCGACAGTAAAAGTGCCCTGGAAGGACTACAAGATCCATTTAGTAACAACATGATTATACAACAAATAAGAATGTTTATAACATCCCTACCTAAACAAGAAATTACATTTCTATGGGTTCCGAGCCACCTTAATATAGGTGGAAACGAAAAAGTTGATCAGCTTGCCAAAAATTCATTAAAAAGCAGGATATCTACCGAATATACCTATCAATATTCAGATTATAGACAATACATTGGAAAATATATTTTTGACACATGGAATGATCTATGGAAGGATAATAACAAAACTAAACTATTTAAAATTCAAAGAAACATATCGCACAAATTAATAGTACCCAATATATCCAAAACAGACTTTATTAAGTTAAATAGACTCAAGATAGGTCATTGTTTTTTCTCACATAAACATATTATTGAAAAGACACAGCCCCCAGTTTGTGAATGCGGGCAAACACTAACCATCTCTCACATATTTAATGAATGCAGTCTTCTGCATAACAAACGTTTAAAATATAACATAAATAACATTAATATCCTTCAAAAAGAAAATGAATTTAAAAAAATAAAAAATTTTTTGACTGAAATAAATATTTATAAGTCGATTTAAATCTAAAATAATGTAAATATGTACATACATATGTATATTAGAATAGAATATAAGCTCTTATGTGAAATTAATTGGCCTATATAACCTAACTGTGTTGGGGCCTTTATAATACCAAATAAATAATAATTATACATACATACATACATACAAACATATTACAAAAATTGAGACTTATACAGTAGCCTTCGTTTGTGCGTCACAAAACTTTGTGATCAATTATTATCTTATATTCATCTTTCTTTTAGGAATTAGCCTTTGTATACCTTATGATGCAAAATTCGCTAAAAATTATTTTATATTCATCTTTCTTTTATGAATTAGCCTTTGTATACCTTATGATGCAAAATTCGCTAAAAATTAGGAAAACACACTTCAACTTTTAAAGTTGCTTCTAATTTTTGTGTTGTGCGTCACAAAACTTTGTGATCAATTATTTCGCAACAAATGCCTGCTAAGAAATTATGATATATCGATGCCTTACTTTCTCAACCTCGTATCTTAAAAATACGGTTTTGACTTTTTCATATCAAACGACTGCTTTTTTTGTGTTCTAACAATACAACAACTTATTATTTCAATACAATTTACATAGATGTAATCAATTCTTTAATAATTCCATTTTAACTTTAACCCAAACACCGAAGTATGCAAAGATAAAACGTTTTTTTTTTCTCTCCTAAAAAGTTGTATTTTTTTAAGATACGAGGTTGAGAAAGTAAGGCATCGATATGCCATTCATAAGTACATATTAATGTCACTAAATACTATATATAAGTTGAAGCTATCTCTTTTGAAATGCCAAAAAAAATTTATAAATCAATCAGAAAATACGTGTGAATGTAGCCTTCGTTACGCAGGATTTGCCCATATCGACCCATTTGCGCGAAATTATCGTATATGCCAATTTTTTTGAAATTGAGTTTTTGATGCAATCTTGTTCTACATTTAAAGTCGTCTCTTTGTAGGCGAATTCCACTTCGTTGCTCCAAAAATTGCGTGTAAATTTTCATTTTTATATTGCAAGTGATAGCAGAAAAAAGAAGAAAAATGGCTCTCCTGTAAAATTTGGTTTTTGTAACATACGATAATTTCGTGCAAAGGGGTCGATATGACTTGATTACACTTTGAGGTAGAAGTTTAAGTATGTTCAATACATTCAGGATATCTATTGGGAAAGGCGTTTTGAGATCTTCTAAAATAAATTCAATAAGATGAATGTAACCTACAACTCGGTAGTAATCTTCAACATTTTGGAAGTGATTATTTCGTTCAAATCTTGTCTTTTCGATTGGAACCTCGATTTGAACGCAAATAACTTTAACTTTTTCAAAAATCGCTTTAAATTCTTCTTCGGCTTTATATCATTTCTCTTTAAGGCACATGATTAAAGTTTTGATAAGGCTTGATCCTTTTTGAAGATCTATTTCGTGCTTTTGTAAAATTATACTAAGTATCACACTGCATATGTATATTCCGCAAATAAGTTCAAAAGTACTAAGGAGTTCCTTAATATAAAGGTAGAGATACTACCTTTCCACTCAGACATTTTTTCCAAAGCTTCTACTATATGATGTACACTTGTTGCAAAGTCTAAAATTGAGTCGTGACGGTCCACCCATCTTGTCTCGCATAATGTAAAGCGTTTGGCTCCCAAATACTTTGATAAAACTGCGTTTCGCTTGGTATGATTATATTAACAAAATTTTGTCGGCCATGTTCTGAAAATCGAATTCACGTGAAGTTGAAATCAATGGAGATTTTTCTGATTTCAAAAGTAGTTTAGGTAAAGGAAAGTGAAACTGAAAGTATGAGGTTTATAAAAGAAAATATTTTTATGAACTTCTAACACAGGATAGTTTTCAAATTTCGTTCGATTTCAAATTAACGTGATTTTGATTTCCAGAACATCGATGAATGTGTTTTTATTTAATTCCTTTTAAAAAATAGTACACAATTTTCATAAATTTCAATACAATAAATTTTACTATTGTTGCTATAATTTTGACTGCAGCTGTAGGTTTTTGGCCATTGGATAAAATTATTTGAATTGTTCGATTAACTAAAAACCTTATTAACCTAGAATTTACACATGCCACTGCCAGTTCGAAAAACTCAATACACTCGCACTTTTTTAACTAATACACTCACATTTTTCGCAATGTCAGCTCCAGTGGCAGCAAAAATTGCATGCGAATGGAAATTTTGCACTTGCAAGCCAACCCTCCAAGCAATTGGCAGAGTAATTTTCGATTATCTACGAAATTTGCACTACTTCGTCACATTTAGTAGTTAAAAAGTCGATTTTGCGGAATTTAGCAACAACAAAATACGTTAAAGTCGAATAATGAGTTCTAAACTTAAACTTTTTCGTTACTTTAAAAAGTTGTTCAGATAATTGTAACAGTTATTAAACATTATCCATGTAATATTGACTTCTTCGCAACGATTTGCAGTTATAAAGTGAATACCAAGTACAAAAGCAATTCGCTTAAGATATGGCAGTTTTAACTCAAATTGCATTATGATCGGTGGTGCGTGAATGTGAAATTTTATAAAGCTGTAAAATTAAGTTAAATTTTAAATATATAAAAATTAAAAAATTAACAGCCTGTTCGTCGATTTCGAACGTTAACGTTCGTAATCGACGAACAGGCTATAATATTATATTGTACTCAAAGTTGGGTCCAAAAGTTACACAAAATATTAGATTGGTAAATTTTTAATAGTTAAGCCAATAAAAGTGAACTAAAAAATGATAGTTGTCTTTTTTAAAGGATATTAGTGATTCTTTAAACTGTTTGTTTATTCAATGTGACTCATATAATTTTTGTTGAAAATTAGTGGTAATATTTTTCTAGTGAAAATTAGTAAAAAAAAAATTAAAAAATATGCTGGTTATTTTATGATGAAACTTTTATAAGGTTAGTGTTTGAACAAATTTGTCCAAATTAGGTTTTTAACTTTAAAGCATTAATGGCAAATTTCACCAATTTATTTAAATATCAGTTTTTGTTAAAAATTTTTTCAAGTCAAATTAAACCAAATTATATGAAATTGTTACAATTGTTTATGCCTTATGTACTGTAGATTTTTTAATTATTTGTTAAAAGTTTCAGCTCAGTTATTTTTTATTTTACCCGTCTAACAAAAACAAAGAAAGATAAACAGTAAAATGACCCACTCTTTATTATTAAGAACAATAAGAAAAAATTAACTTCAAAAAAGTACTTTTTAGAGCCAAAAGCGATACTACTAAATTCAATTGATATTCAACTACCAAAGCGCTCTAATTCGTCATAAAATATAGTCACTAAGTAGATTATTAATGGAAATATTACCATAGTGGGACACTTCTTCCCGAACGATGTTACTACATCAATAAGAATTGAATAGCAGAAGCGATAGATTTTTGCTAAATGGGGAAACTATTTAGATTATTTTTCGATCGAAATTGTTTGCAGGGAAGAAATGTCAAAACGATAAGCAATGTTACCCTGTTAAAAATTTAATGCAAATTTACTGGATTGTTGTAAAATTGTAAATTATGTTGAACTTGTTAATGTATTATTATGATGAATTTTTTGAAACGCGCATTAATAAAAGCAAGTTTGTTAATTATAGAGCATTAATATTGTTGACATAATGCTTATATAAATAAACGAAAAAATTTCCCCAAAAATGTGCCAATATGATTAACTCGGTAACTTTTTTTTTGTTTTCTGGTACTTTTCTTTAATGTGAGAAGTAAACAAACTTGCTCAAGTTGAAGCTTCCATGACTTCTTGAAAATCAACTCGCAGTGGCATATGTAAACACAAAAGCCAATAACATGACAATCGACTATTTCGAACAAATTTTCTTTGATAATATGTATACAGAAGTGGCATGCCACTACTTGCATGTGTAAAGGCAGGGTAAACTACTTGAGCATTATAAAAATTCAAGACTCGATTAATTCCAAAAGTCAAATAATTAGATACTCTAATAACACTGATCGGCAAAAAAAAAACTTATAAAAACATATGGAATATAAAGATTTTAAGACGCTTAACTCAAATCCTTTTTCAGTTTTTTCCTACCGTCTAGTTATGGACGGCAGTAATATTTCGCACGAAATAAGACGGTTCTGCTAATAAATTTCATCATAACTTGAGAATGATTTGGCTGATTTTAATCAAAACACTTATAAATTGTTGAAGCGTCTTCAGATTTGGTTTATTTTTTTCTAATTTCTTCATTTTTTATTTCTTATTTCTTAAATTTTTAAACCTTTTATATATACACTCGCTGACCCGACAGACGTTGTCCTGTCCAAATTAGGAAAAATGTTTGCGTTCGATTTTTAAAATCCGTTAAAAAGAGGAAAAAAGTATTTTAACATTTTAGTTCATATACATATGTTTGATTTACATTTGATTTGAAAATGCATACATATGAATGTATGTATGAATATGTATATATGCTGTGAATCTTCCCAGTTGGCCACGTCTTTAAGACATCCTCGAAGACGGATGCACGACAATGTTAATTTCTGCACGACATGTGAGGGACAGCGGGAACAAATCGTTAACGACATTTTCGAACAAGTGTCGCGAAAATCGTGCACGACACAAAGAAAGACAACGTCCCCTACTTTATCATTAACGACTACCTGCATGACAATGTCGTCTATTTCGACGTCCAAGACAAAAATTATTATATGGTTATCCAATTCAGACAGTTTTTTAGTATAGTTGGAATTTTTATTTCTGTTATACATATGTTTTATATTCAACTCATATAAGCAATCCTAAAGTTGACAGTGAAGTAAAAACTGCATGTAATCCATTTTCCAGGCCGCGAATAATGTCATCATCATTTTTGGTTTTACTGTTTAGAACTAATTTGTAAATTTTTTTGTAGGTATTTAAATCAACAATTAAAAAAAAAAAGAATGTGAGAATTTTAAGAAAACCAAGCAAGTGATTGAATAGCATTCAAGAAAACTTTGTCGTTCGTAGCTTTTATACAAGACAACTTATAAGACAGTGTCGCTCAAACTGTCCCACATAGAGTTTAGTAGATGACAACTTATTAGACAAAGTCGCTCATACTGTCCCATATAAAGCTAAATAGAAGACAACTTACAAGACAACGTCGCTCAAACTGTCGTGCGCGACGATTTCCTGTAAATTGTCTTCTAGAAAACCTAATTAACAGGGGACAAGTCGTGCATACATCATTGACGACGATGTCGTCAACGGCAATCTGGCCAACTGGGTTATTGTGTTCAATTTACATTTTAGTTGGTAAGATCAATATTCAGGTAACCAGTAAAAAAAAGTAAAACCTATCGTAAGTCGGGTGCCATTACAAAGACGTGGTTGGTTTATATTTCGTAACATTATGATTACCGATCCAACTTTTAAATGGAGATTATGAGGCGGTCATCCGGGAAATTCCAGGGAGTTTAAAAATTCGATTGGATAGTTCGAAGAAGTAACGGAATCTACCGATTTGTACGTCTTTAAAATTCAGTTCGTCGACATCAACGTTTTTCTTAGCTTATAGCACGTTTGCTCAACCAATCATGATTTCAGTAATTTAGTAATGTTTGGAAACACCTTTCGGATGAGTTCGGACTTTGATTCGGTGAACTGGCAGAAATTGAAATATCCACCGGGATTTTGCAGTTTCTGGCAGTGTTTGCCGAAAATCACCTGACAACAAAAATCGTCCAAATTATATAAGTAAATGTCGTTGGTGGTGTTATATGAAAATTGGATTTTGCCACGCCCCTCCGCCCGCAGACCAAAAATCAAAAATCTGACTTCACAGTGTCACCCGCCTGAATTCTGAAGATTCCCTGAAAATGTATCAAAATCGGGCCAGCCGTTTTGGAGTCCATACGTTACATACACACATCCTGTTTTATATATATAGAAGATAGATAGATAGAAGATACATATGTTATTCTCAAAGTGTAGAGTAACTTTTTCTCTCTATTGGGCCTGTTCTGAAAATCGCGTGATTTCAGATCACGTGCTTTTGAAATCACACTTGTGATTTTGTGTTGTTTGGAAAGTCATACCGGTGTGCTTTCTGCAATTGAAGATCACACCAAAACACACAAAAACGGGACGCTAACTTATCAAACGTGTGATTTTAGTAGGCACATGTGATTTGAAATCACGTGATTTGAGTTAAAGTGATTTTCAGAACAGGCCTGTATATTTCTCTCTTGAGTTTGTTTTTTTTAAACCTTTTTTATGTCATTTCTAGGGATAAGATTTTCATGCACTAAAAATAAAAAAATATGCGCATAAAATATGCACTAAAAACTCCAAAATATGCCATGAAAAATTAAAAAAAAAACACAATCACCCCTATCGTGAAAAATTTTTCCCTCGTAATTTTTCCCCTTTTCACATATTTGCGATCATGAACAACTTCCATGAAAATTTGTAATTCAAAGGAGAATAATAACGTGAAAAAATGTTCACGGGAAAAAATTCCCCTTATCGTGAAAAGCTTTTTCCCTCGTAATTTGTTCACATTTCCCTTAGATTTTCTCACTTTATTTTTGCTAGGGAACAGAACATGTATGTATGTAAGAAGCTCCTCCTATATATCGAATATTAAGGGTTAATAAAGTTAAAAAGGCACAAACCGATATATTGCTCAACAAAATGCAAAGCAACAGGTAGATTGCCTGCGGATTGGTAAAACTTTCGATTGAATTGGTGGCAGAATTTTGGAAAATATTTTACTACATTAAATTTAAAAAGTGAAAAAACTAACGTTGTAATCAAACTATCCCTCCAATACTGAATATTTTGCTTTATTATTTTAACTTTTCTTTAAAATATATACTTGTATATTTTTGAACCAAAATTTTATTGATTTTTAATTTTTTAATCTTTTTTTTGCATTCACTGGAACTGATAGCGTGAAAAATTTTTCACATGAGATTCACGATTGCTTTTTTCCCTTCGAGGGGAATGAAAACTTCATGGGAACAAAAATTCCACGTGTTATTCACGATAGGGGTGAATAAAAATAAAAACAAAAATAAAAGTTTAAATAACTAATTTAAATTTTTGTTTGCATAAACTAATTAATATTTTTTTATATTATCAAAAGTAAGCCTTTGTCTGTTCGGCCGCAAAAAACTTTTGTACACGGACAATGATCTCCCAAAGTCAACCGAAGTTATAGAAGCATATTTGAAGGATGCCGATTCATTTGGCGAATATTAATTTTCTAATTCAAATCCCACATTTGTTTCCAGATCAAAAATAGTTTAAATTTCTTTTTATTTTGAAATCCTTAATTTTTTGCAAAACATTTGAATTTTTTTTAATTGGTCGGGCTATTCTTCCTTCCACATTGTTAATTTTACTTTCTGCATATCAGTTAATGTGTCTTGAGTTGTCTTAAGTGAACAATATTCCTAAAATTTAGTTATTGTTACACCAATAACTCCGTAGTTGGAAAATACAAATGCTAATTGACTTTTAATGTTATTTAAATTAAATATTTATTTTACCTTTTTAAGACTGGGTTCACACTATGAAAGTTTTCTTTCAGAAAGTCTGAGTTTATAGATGAGTGGGGAAGAGATCATGCTTTTTTCTCTCCTCTCTCTCCTATAAACTCAGACTTTCTGAAAGAAAACTTTCATAGTGTGATCCCAGACTAATTGTATAAGGCCCGGTAGCAAGAAGTTCTTCAATAACATTTTAAATTTCTCAAAATTTTTTGAATAGTATTTTACAGCATCTAGCCATGTTAATACTAACTGCGGTGGTATGGGAACCAAGGGATACATTTCATTAAAAATTGCAACTCATAAAGGAGCCTTTAAAAATATATTTTTCAAGTATGAAACCAATAAATCAATACTATCGAAATGGCTTCTAATTTCCTCTACACCTCAGTACCACCCATATTCCAAGCAAGTAACATGTGAACCGTTTTGGATAAAATATTTTAAGCTCATTGGCAGCCTTAAACGTGAAATCAGTTAGGAATAGAAGGATCTTATGTCTAAATTTTGAAAATCTTTCTCCAAAATAAATGTATTTATTGATCTTAAATTTTTTTTTTGGAAGACTTTGGCTGATTTCATAAACGCAGTATTGCAAAGCATCAAAAAAAATAAATTAATAATTTTGTGTATTTGGAAATTTTTTGTAGAAATTTATTTTATATTATGGAAATTAAAAAAATATCGCTCAAAAATTTTAAAATATGCAAAACATGCAAAAATATGCATTTTCACAAAAATATGCAACAATATGCAAAAACAAATCGATGCCATTTTAACGCAAATTTAATGATTCGGAAAGATAGTTGGTCGACATCGATCTTAGACTATCGACAACAAACATGCATTTGCATGGAAATCGCATCCCTAGTCATTACGAACCTGCAAACATTTTAATTTTAAGTATTCATATAACCGCCAATAAAGCAACCCAGCGGGAAAACTCAGAAGACTTTCTTACTTCAGGCCTTTTTAAAGGCTTGCTTAAAAATTTTTGACACAAATTTTATTCTTATCTTACTGCTAAAGAAAGCCTCGTAGAAGGCCTCGTCACTTTGGTATAAAAGAAAAGATAACACATTCGCTTCTATGAGAAGGGAGTAGGGAAGGAGTAACACTTGTTGTATTGTTTTTTTTTGCACAAGCAAAAGCAAAATAATTATTCCATTCTTTTGTACCTGCTAAAGCGAGAGCGGAAGACCTACTCCGCAATGACGTGTGTAAAACAGATATGAGTATGGAATGGAGTGAGCAGGCCTTCCTTGTATATCCAAAAGAAGGAGTACAGAGGCCTTCTAGTAGGCATCCATACTCCTTCTATTTCCCGCTGGGAAGAAGCTTAGTAAAAACAATTTTTTGTAATTTGAAAATAAAGACCAACCGTGTTCTGTTTTAACTTACCATCAGTCAGAGAATAGATCCTTCCTAGCCTACACAAATTATTAGGAAAAAATTTCCTTTAACTCATACAACAAAAATTGTTTTATATTTTTAACTATTTCGAAGTTATTCAGAAATAATTTGCGTTAAATGTTTTTTGTTTTCAAAAATAAAAATTTAGGACAAACATTTTTTTCATTTTTATCATTTATCAGAAAACCAGGTATATTACGAACAAAATAATCCTTATATGGACAAGTGTTCATTTTATTCATTATTATGGGTATGACTTACATTTCGTCAGAAATAAAACGGTCTTTTAAAAATGTTTAACATACTTACCTTTTCATATTTTTTTTTTTTTTAACTTAACACTTAACTAAATAAGTTATAGTTCAATAGATTAAATTCCTTCTCGTTTGAAATCACTTATTCAATTTTGCCACTAATAAAACTTGAAGTATAAAAAATAATTTAACAAAAATCATTTAACCAAAATTAAAATAAAAAAAATAAAGAATTTTTTGTTTGAGCAAATATTTTGTTTATTTCTTATTCTTTTGTTTTAAAATATAATAAATGTTTGTAACTAAAACTAGTAAATTTAATTTCTTTCTTACGTTGATGCATAATTTAATTTAATTTAATTTGATATTGTTCTAAAAGTGTTAAATTGAGAATTTATTAATATAATTTAAATTCGTTTAAGTGGATAAGCATTTAATTGATAAAAATATATGAATATTTGTCAAAACAAAATAACTAAAATCTTTTAGAGTTTTAATGAAAAAAAAAAAAAAACTTATAGAAATAATTAAGGCCCTTTTTAAAAAAATTAATAATACTATGTATATTTACTTATAATGATTACAAGAATACAGTTTTAATTAAAATGCTTTTAAATATTTATATTTGATAAAAATCGTGTTAATTGTCTTTTTCATATTTGTTTGATTAAGGACAGCAGTTACAGTTACAAAATATGTATATAAAATATAAATGTTTTATAAAAAAAACCATAAAACTTAGCCAAGACCATGATCATCAAAGAAACCCTGAGGAGTTTCATCCTAAAATGAGATACAAAAGAAAAGAAAAAGATGCACAAAAATTTAATAAAAACCAATTATTTTCAAAAAAGAAATAGTTAAAAATACAATTAAATTTTAAAGGATAATTGTTTTGCAATTCATGATAATTGAAGAATACATCTATATTAAACGGCAAAGTAGGAAAAATAATCTGCCTTATTCCGGTAGTCGTTGTCGTAATCGATCAAGTCGTTTTTTGTAAGAGATTAATAGCCTTTTTACTCTGATCAACATCTAACATCCACCATCAATTTGCCACCATTTGCGAAGATGGTAACATCTTTCCATAAGAAATACATAGGGATAAAAACCAACATCTTTCAACATCTTTAAAAGATGTTCCTATCTCATTTTATTCCATTCTACATCTTTCGATTATTTTAGTGCCATCTTTCTAGTGATGGCAATAAGTTCTATTATTATTGTGGCATCACTGACAAAAAGAAGTTTGTTTTGAAAGCAGCATTACCATTTGTCAAGTTTTTTTCTTTTATTGCAATATTTTTTTAAGTATTTTTTTTACATTTTTAAACAAATTGAACTTCAAATACATTTTTGTGTTTTCTTTTTAAATTTTGGCACTTTTGTAAGAAAAAAACAATTTTAATTTAAAATTTTTTTTTTCAAAAATGGTGACATTTTTGTTTGATGGAAGATGTTAGATGTAAGCAGTGTAAACGAGTGTTTCACATTTTCTACATCTTTGATGGTAGATGTTAGATGTTGATCAGTGTAAAAAGCCTATAAAGGAACACACAACCACTGTTCTTTAATCTCTTATAAAAAACGACTTGATCGATTACAACAACGACAACCGGAATAAGGCTGAATAATTATTTTATACCCTGGAATCTGCAAATCTACATGTTTTCTTGTTATCGGTACAGCGAGTTCCTAAAAAAAATCTCCTTTTAACCTACTTATACAAGATAACGTAAATTCCCGGTCAGTTGTTAGTCCCCCTCCATGGTATCTCAGAAAAAATTGTTCGCCAATTAAAGCATTAATTAAAAATTAAATCAGTTTTAATTAAAAACTTACTCATGTGAATTAAACGCTTAATCAAGTAAATAGCTCCAGTTCCTAAGCAAGGGGCAGGTATCATACACTTACACTGCCACCTGTGTGTGTTGTGTAATGTCCTACGAAAACATTGAGGCGTTGATAAACGCACTGTGTCTACCCAAAGTTTTTGAACACGGTGTAGTAAAGCCGTAGAAGCAAGTATTATCCAAGTAAATTTTAAATATTGTTGTCCGATTTCTGTTTGACTTTTTTCTATCTATCATACACTATCGGTTCGAAATTCATCCCGAGTTTTTATAGCGAATAAAAATTTCAGGTACAAAAGGAAACAACAACACACTGGAGCTAATTCTAGATCAATCGTTCCTGAATTAGGTTCAACCCCAGTAAAAAATATATGGATTAATCCATACTCGAGCAATAAAGGAGTAATGAGTTGTTCATACATTTGGAGTAATAAGCGAACTATCCAAACTTTTTTTTTTTTGTTGCTTATGCCTCGCTTAATACTCCAAATTAATCAATAAGGGATGTATCAGTTCGTTTTTGATTTTTTTTTCTTTGACATTACTGTGAAAGACGTGTTATTAAAAAAGGCGAAGAGGTTAAATAAAATCAATATTAAATTAAAATCAACAGAAGTCTGTTTTTTATACAACATATCCCATTTTTATTACAAAAACGATTACTCCCTCTGTCATCATTTTCAAGATCAAAGGGAGTACTCCATAAGGAGCTTAAAAGGAGTACTCGTGTCTGCGGACATGCTGTGTAAAAAATCCTGTGAGGTCCGGAGTTTTATAGAGTAATCCATTACTCGCAAAGGAGCGCTCCAAGATTACTCTTTGGATGATGCTATTTTTTACTGGAACGGTCTTCTTGGGTTCCGCAATGTCAATAAGAAGGTCAGTTGCGCAAAAAGTTATAGAAACTCTAGCTTTGGATGAATATTTCTTGTACCCAAAATCGCGTAAAGCAAGATCTTTAAAAATCCGGTTTTTTTATAATATAAGAGTGAAGAGTTCTTCCTCCCGAAATTTGGTTTTTTGTCATACATTTTTTATGGAAAAGGGAACAAATTTCGAGGGACTTTTTATTCACGATAGGGTTTATTGCGTTCTAAAGTAGTTAACTGAACCTTCAACCACTACCGGGCAGGGATTTGGAATAGATTTCCTTAGGCTGGAAAAGCCTTCGCGAATTAATCATTTGATTGATTTGATTTAAGACCGAAAACAAAATAGCAATAAATATTTCTAGATAAAGATTATATGGATCCTGTGGTGTGGTTTCAAACCTTAACCACCGTCGGAAATGGAATGGGCAATGCACAGAAATTATGCTTATGGTTTTGTTCAAGTAAGTTGCTCATTCTACAACTTACGGAAGCCGGGTGCTACCGGACACGTCCACAGGTTCCGGATAGAGGGGGGTTGCTTAGGTTCCAAGTGGAGAGTCTCAGGTTTCCGGGTGACAACGGACTCCTAACAAGTTCTGAGTGACAACGGTATTTGGAATGTCAAGGCGAGTAATTGGCGCCTTTAAATAACCAATAGCCAACATCGGCCAGTCTCTGTTCCAAATGTAAGGGGCGGCTGGCAGTGGGCGTCGGATATTTTAGCAAGCGGCGAATGCAGAAGCCTAACCAGCAACTCATCTTAAATCAAACGATTACCTTAAAGTAAAAGTAATAAACTAATAACCTTAAGATAACCCTACCCGGGATTTGAGGATTTCCGAAAGAGAATCACAACTAGACCTTACTTTTAAAATTTTGATTTCTTCTATTTTTCGTCTTACATATGGGCATTTCCTCAGAATTGTCAACCAGGATGGAAAAATAAAATGTTGATAATCATCGTCTTTTATTGTTCATTATAAGAAAAGAAGTCATAATACACTCTTAAAATAAATTAATCATTACATTTACATTTCATTTCTGTCAGCCAAAGTTGACTTCTATTTTGCGTACGTTCGTGACCACATGTTTATTATTATCAATATGATAACTTAAACTCTATGAAATCCATATTTTGCACTAAGCACTAAGCATAGAGCTACCCAAATGCTATCGAATCGCAAAAAATGCTAGGAAAAGTTTTGTATTCTATATTTTTTGTACATCAAAAGCGTACGAACGTACGTTCGTGACGCCAGGAAATGCCCATATATGATTTGACCAAAAATTTTAAAGTTTGCACCAATTTTCTGCAAGAATGCAACGTAAAGAGAAAATAAAGCAACCTTTTGGCCAACATTATGTCAAGAAAATGATTTCATGCTATCCTAACTAATGGCAAGTTCTTTTACCCAGCCTATTCAGGCCAGACATACATTAGGCACTACGGTAAATTAGTCAATGTCCTTTTGAACATCGAATAGTATCAAAAACACAATAGTACTAGTTCGCCAACCTTGTTTCAAGGTCATAAGATCGCAATCAGTTATCATTCGCCTTTAAACTTGACATTAATCTTAATTAATTTTCCTGAAAGATCCCAAAAAAAATTCTTAAGAGATTTTTGTAAATAATTTTAAGTAAACTGGGTAACAACAATTCGTCATAAATGCAAAAAAAAAAAACGTATACTAGTTTCAAACTTTAAGGCCGGGTTTTTGAGATGTGGATTAACTGCCTGTTTGTAGAACGCGAGCACAAAAGTGACTCGCTTAACTTACACTTAAAACAAAAACAAATTTTTAAATTTTGTTTTTGTTTTAAATGTAAGTTTCGTTTGAAGCTTAAACTGTTATACAAAGTAACTTTTGTTTTATATTTAATTTAACCCTTCCCCTTGTGCAATATTAAAGTGTTTTAAAAAGAAAGTGTAAAACTTTTAATAAACTTAACGAATTACAAAGCAATTTTTAAAATCTTACTACTTACAGAATATACTTACATTTTGTTCTTTAAATTTATTAATAAAAATAAATATTTTGTATATACATTTTTGTTTTTTTTTTTTTTTTTTTGTTGAAATTGTTTAAATTACAATAAAAAGCACATAAAGCTAAAACTTTTTTTTCGTTAAGACAAACACAATTTACATTAAAATTACACCATAAATCCCATTTTTAAACTAAACACTAAAGGACTAATACAACTTTAGTGATTTAAACTAATTTTTTTTTTTTTTTTTTGCATTTTGTTAAGGAGCAATATTACAACTTTTTAAAAGCTTTAAAGCAAAAATGGGTATAAAACTATTTATAAATATATATTTGGTATAATTTAAATAACAGAAAAATGTACACTAGAAATATTTTAAGGATATTTTGTATACACAGACACACGCACACTAAAACACTTACAAAGGCTCACACTCAAACACATTAAAAGAGTGACACACACATTTATTTTTCTGTTTTAAATTTATAAAATTTTATATAAAAAAATCACCACCATAAGGATTAAAAGTTATGTAAAATTTTAAAATAAATTAAACTTTAACAAAAAGTAATTTAAATTTTTGGGAATACAAAATTTTAATTTCAAAAGATTTTGTTATTCGAGTTTTTGAGATAAACCCACTGTTGTTTATTGTTGATGTGTTTTGTTTAAGCATTGATATTGTTTCAAGTAGAACTGTTGCTATAATTCTTATACGTTTAACAGTTTTATTTGGTTTAATATCTTTAGTTTTTCTAAAATCTTTATGGATGAAGTTTCCTGATGATCTGGCCTAAGCAACCAGTGAAATGCATAGGAATAGCTTATCCCATCAACAATAAATTTCAAGTGTTTTTGTCAAGAATAAAAACTGGGAATTAAGCACGAATAACAAAATATTTTGAAATTAAAATTTTGTATTCCCAAAAATTGAAATTACTTTTTGATAAACAGGCAAGTGCACGGCCTAAAAAACACTTAATTGACAACATCTTTTGTAAGTTGTTGTGTTGTTTTTATTTTGTTTTTCTTAACCTGCTTACAACTACAATTAATGTTGAGAGAATTTCAACTAATTGTAGTGGGGAATGTAAGATGAGATAAACCCACTGTTGTTTATGGTTGATGTATTTTGTTTAAGCTTTGATATTGTTTCAAGTAGAACTGTTGCTATAATTCTTATACGTTTAACAGTTTTATTTGGTTTAATATCTTTAGTTTTTCTAAAATCTTTATGGATGAAGTTTCCTGATGATCTGGTCTAAGCAACCAGTGAAATGCATAGGAATAGCTTATCCCATCAACAATAAATTTCAAGTGTTTTTGTCAAGAATAAAAACTGGGAATTAAGCACGAATAACAAAATCTTTTGAAATTAAATTAAACTTTTTTATTGATATTAAAAAAAAACTAACAGTTTAATGGCCATTTTCTCAATGTATCGACAAACAGTCTGTTACTTAATAACGATTTTGGGTTTCTCAATACACCGACAAAAAACATTGTTTTCAGCTGGCAACGCCACTCAAAATACATGTAAAAGTTGGGAGTCAGCTGATTGAATTTATCTGTACGGCTAATAAAGGGAAAATAAATAATTGGCAGATGAGTGCCGGTTAGCTTTGCGATAAAATCGAAGCAAATGAGTCATTGAGAAAACCAAATTTCTTTAATGTGCAGTTTTTCGTTAGGAAAAAAGACGATCGCCTAATGAGAAAATGACCATAAGAGTTTTTAAATAAGTCATCGTTCTGCAACAATGATTGCAAGTCTGGTCTGGGACTAAGAAAGACAATCATTTTTTTAAAAGTTTTTGTAATAAGAAACCAGGATTTTGTTTATATTTATTTATTTTGAATTAAATAAATTATTTATTTGTAATAACAACACCAGAATATACAGTTTGTTTGTAGTTTAAAATTATTAAATATTTTGTATTTATATTTATTTTAACAGTTTTAGGTAAATATATTTTATGTAGTAGATATTTTAATTTTGTATTAAACATTTAGTTGAAAAATTATTTAAATACTATTCGGTTGTTTGTATTTTCTTTAGTTATTGCTTAAAGTTTAATTTGGAATAATTGGTTTGTGTATTTTTTTTTTTTTTAATAACTTAAATTGCTTTTTAAAAGGAAATTCTTTTTGTTGTTTTGCATGATTTAAAAGGAGTGAGGAAGGAGACTATATTTAAAAATATTTTGGCACAATAGTTGCTTAATTGTACAAGAAAATGGTTTATGTTTATTTTAATGTTTAAGATCAAGCCTACAAATTAGTTCTGAATTTTGTTTAAATTTCTGTATTAAATCATGAATAATTGAAAAATGAATGCAAAATGGGATTTTGAACTTTGCAGACCTGTATAGTGCAGTGCGTACTGATATTTCGAAATGAGATAATATACAAAATTTTTTGAACATGAAACATTAACAACATTATGAAACGTAACAATGGAAGCAACATTTTCATTGGCTGTTCACAATATTAGCAACAATTTTATTTGCAAATGCATTAATTCCATTGTGAATGAGATTTTATTTGAAATAAATTATCTAGAAAATTCAAGTTTTTTTTGGGGTGTTCACAATGTAAGTAACAATTTTCCAGAAGAGAAATTATGTATTTTACTAGCAAAAATGCTTGCCACAAAAGTTAATAAACGTTCACTAGCAAAAATTTTCAACTTATGAATATCTACAGTATTTAGCTGTAAAACACGAGATTTTGTCTTCCCTGATTCAAAAGTTTCAAAGTGCCAATTCACACGTCGCAAGTCTTATTGATCAGCTTGCTACCTTATAGGCGAGAGAGAGAGTGAGAGAGAAACGTTTATTTTCCTCTCTTCACTCTCGTTATAAAGTAGCAAGCTGATCAATAAGACATGCAACGTGTGAATTGGGACAAACTATTTGCACATTGCTATCGTTCCAAAATTTTATAAAAATTATATTTTCTAATTTCTTTAAAATTATGAAAATATTTTTATTATGCATATCAAAAGTTTGTTTTGTAAACAAAAACATTAAACAGCTGTTTGAATATTTCTTGCTAGTTAAAAATTTTTCTGTCTAATAAATTTTTACGCTCTTTTTACATGAACTCTTACTACACCCAGAGAAAAAACATTTTTAAATATGGTCACCTCCAAACAAACTATTTTTAATGAAAATTTTAAAAATATTGGCCCATAACTATAGTCATAAACAAAGCATACTTTAAGGCCCGTTTTCACAACTTACCGATAGCTAAAAGTACACTTTAAATGGCCCTCTAAAAAGTGTTCCATTATTAAAACTTTACTTTAACCTAAAGTGAGCGGTAAAGTAAATTAAGGTTCATCATACCTGGTAGGTTAAAGTAAAGTTGTAATAATGGACCACTTTTTATACGGCCGATAAAATCCTACCTTTAGCTATCGGTAAGTTGTGAAAACGGGCCTAAGAGTTCTAAAGTTAACTTTTATTTAAAATATGTTTTTGATCTACTATAGACAAGCAAAAGCATACTTTACACGTTAAAGCCGATGTTAATTTTAAAACCAGCTGAAGTTGTTTTTAACTCATTTAAAAACAGCATCAGCTGTTTTTAGGTGGCAGCCAGTAAAAGTCGGTTCAATTTAAAACATACTTTAGTTTCGACTATAGTAGCAAAATAATTAAAAGAATGTTTTTATTTTAAAGTTGTTTTTAAATAGAACCGACTTTAGCGTTTGACTATGATTATGGGCCATTATGTTTAATATATCCATATTATTGTCAGCGGTAACCATATTATGGTTAAGTTAGGTCTCCATCAAGAAGCCACAACCATATTAGGGTTGCCTCCGAACATGTTATAATTAGTAATAACTAAAATATGTTTAAACTTATAACAACATGGTTGGTTTTCAACCATAGCATTTTGCTCTTGAAAAATACTATTGTAAATTTAAAGACAAATTATTATTATATTTAACTATAACTTTTTTAGAGGCAACCATAATATGATTGTGGGTTATTGATGGAGGACTAATTTAACCATAATATGGTTGTCGCTGGCAATTATATGGTTATATTAACCATATTATGTTTAAAATTTTCTTTAAAAATAGTTTGGTTGGAGGTGACCATATTTAAACATGTTTTTTCTCTACGTGTAGTAACAATTATTACAAATTAGCAATTCTTCATAATATTGAGCACACCTATTAAAATTTTTATACAAAATTTAAAAATGTATATCAACGTCATTACAAATTTCATACAAATTAGCTCTGTTTCTTCACTTTTTGGTAAAAGTTCGTGAAAATGAGAGTTAGAACAAATTTCTCTCATAAAAGAACAAAAATACGGAAACACAAAAAAAAAATTGTTAACACAAAGTAGAAAATCGTTTTTTATATTGTCACAAAACAGATATAGTTTGCGCCACTTTAAAAAAAAAAGTAAAAATGCATTCTTTGTTAACCATTTGTTGCTCTCCAGGCACGTATAGTTGAATAAAAAATGGGCAGAACAGAATTTGCACAAAGAAAAAGTCTGGGCTGTTTCGCGCAAAAAAAAGAAGTAACGGAACGCTTTTCGTGCAGATTAGGATCCCCAGCTAGGCCAAACATATGATACCCTACACCACATAATTTAAAATCAATTTTCTAGTGTTCCCTATTCGGGACCCATGGGCAATCATGGACCCGTCTAAACAAAATTATATTAAGTGGTTAAGATTCATTAAAAACATCTTTGTGCCGTATATTATTTAGATATCTTCATCTAATCAGAATTGTTTGCCATTAAGTGATTTTAGGAAGGGATCTATGGTCAAATTTGGACCTACCAGCACAATATTTTGTCACGATAACGAAGTAATTGGAGTTAAAGTAAATGTAGCCAAATGTTATGTCAATACAACATTTATAAGAAAGTTATGGCTATTTTCAGGGGTTGAATTTGTATGTTCAAATATAGACTGATTCCACTAATTTATATCGCAATAAAATAAGTTTTGGCCATGGGCACGAAGACTCTATTCCGGAAAGAAGCTTATATGAGGGCTATGTGAAATTTTAAACCGATTTACATGGACAGCCAGTTAGACAGATGGATGGACGGACATCTTAAGATTGATTCAAAAAATGTACTGAGTCGATCTTTATACTTAAAGTCTATCTGATCTGATGTCGCCGAGTTGATCCATTTTTCATTTCATAACTTAAGCTCATCTTTTATCGGTCAGAAACCCATTTCTGGGAAGAACTTTTATGAAAGCCGCAAAAAAGTCTAGTCTAATGCTATGTTCGCACGGCATCTTGAATTACGTTGTTCGCTTTTTAAATCAAGAATAACATAAGGCATCTTCTTAATTCAACAACTCTTCATCTAACATTTATGAAATTGCTTTGAAATTTAATCAAAAAGCAAGCAACTGTTTAAAATATCTCATTCCCATCTTGTTTCTTTATTTGTTGTTTTAAATTTCACACAAAACAACTTTTTACAATTTTATGCAAGGCAAATTCATGTTACACGAATTCGTATTCGTCGTATAAACGAACCGAGTTACAGTTTTTGCGGTTTCTGCCTTAACTATATGCAATCGTTTTTAACCTCAATGTTTTAGTGTGTTGTCTGGTGGAGAACCAAAGGAAAAAACTCAATGTGACTGGTGGAGAACCATATATAACTCAGACGTTTTACTGGTGGCGTACCAAGGAAATAACTCAGACGTTTACTGGTGGAGACCAAAATACTCTGGAGCGGATTCTGGAAGCTCTCGCCTTCCTATACGAAGGTTTAGGTCGAAAGAAGCTCAAAAAATTGTGTGATACCCTGGCATTATAACTTAAATGGTTCGCCAAAAACTTTTAGGGGGTAATTTTGTTGTTCACTTCACCTTGCGTTGAGAAAATTTTCATATAAAATTTTTTGAAATTTTGACAATTCAAAAAATATAAAATTTTTTTAAATTTTGAAAATTAAAAAAATTTTATATTAAAATTTTCTCAACGCAAGGTGAAGTGAACAACAAAATTACCCCCTTAATGTTAAGCAAAATCAAAAAAAAAAAAAGTTTTTTTCTTATTTGTTTTTTTAAAGAATTCGATAAAAATTATTATTGACAATGATTTGTTTGTAGTTGGCATGGTAATTCAAAATGAACTACGAACAAATGAGATAATTCGCTTTAAAAATTTTGTATAATGAATTATGTATGTAGTTTGGATCATAATTGGGCTGTGAATTACGAATGAGAGAGCGAATAACGAAAAAACCTTGTCGTGCGTACATAGCATAATTAAACGTTTTTTATAGCGTTAAATATTGTAAAAGAATAAATGAACAAACTGGAAATTAGAAAAAACAAAATTTAGATATTTTGCATTCATTATTCAATTTTTATATAGAAAATATTTCATAAATCCATCATTATTTTTCTTTAAAACCGATGGATATAAAATCATATGTACATTCCTTGACATTAAAATTAAATTCCCTAAACAATGTCATGTTATAATAAAGTGTGATTTAAAAAACAAAATGTGAAACTATTTTTCTAATAGTGTACAAGGAAGCAAAAAGGGGCTAAGATACATTTATAAAAAAAAATTCCTAAAAAAACAAATTTATTTCACTATCGAGTTGCATTTTGTGTAACAAACTAATTGCATTTAAAAAAGCAATAAGTGCATTTTACTAAATTTTTTTTGTGTATTTGATTTTTTTTCATGGATTCAAACAAGTCCAATATCTCTTAAAGTGCTCTCTACAACGTCATCCTATAGAAGTATAGAAGAAGAAAAAAGTATTGTGAAGTGAATATGAAAAAAGTGTAATTAAAGCCAAAAATTGTGTTTAAAGGAAGTGTTAAAAAGATTTGAGTCAAAAATAAAATGAAAATAAAAAGAATCAAGTGCTAGAGATTTTTTAGAACAGGTAAAAAATAAAAAGTAAAAGAAACTGGAACGAAGAAAACTTTTTTACAAATCAAATACAATAAATAAAACTCATTTTTACACATTAGTTGAAAAAGATATTAAAACATCGAAGTTTGAGGACTTTTATAGTCAATATTTTAATAAAATAACATTAATCTTGCTTAAAGTTAATACAAGTTGGTTAATAAGGAAATTTACAGCATTAAGACGGTCCATAATGATATTTTCTTTGATTTTATAAAGCTTTTAGCGATCACAGAAAATAATGAAAATTGCTTTCAATTAAAAAATTTGTGATATTATTTACAAAATTAATTCAATTTGCACCAGGATTAATAGTATCAATTAAACGTTTAATTCACTTGGTTAAACGTTTAATTCACATGATTAAATTTTGAATTCATGCTTTAATTGGTGAACAATTTTGGATAAATTTTCTGTGATCAGAACTGTTGTCAAGAAAATATTTTAAAAAAAAAACCAAAAGCAATTGAAATCGTAACTTGCTGCCTGTTTTTAGAAAACGTAAACAAGTGAGTGAGTGAGAAATTACATTGAAAACAACAATAAAAAACGAAACTTTGTTTTTGTTTTCCATATAATTACTCACTCACTCACTCACTTGTTTACATTTTCTAAAAACAGGGAGTTGATCTTTGAAAATTAATAAACAAGCTTTCTGAACCAGCCTAATGTACAATAACCACATGTTTAACCAGGGCTTATTTGAATTAAACGACATATTTCAATATATTTTGTTAAAGAAAATAATTTTCTCCAGGCATGGAAAAGTTAGTATTGAACTTTTTTTGGTTTATACTTTTAAAATTTTACTGCTCATGTTAAAATATACAAAATTTGTTTTATTTTATACTTAAACATGAGCAGCTTTGCCGGATTTCGCTGCTGGCAACCATCTTCAGTTCAGTCGTCATCTGTAGTCGACCCATAAATCTTCTGACTCCCAACTTTCACATTTATCTTGAGAGGTCTGGCCAACTGAAAATAATGTTTTTGTCGGTATACTGAGAAAACCAAAATCATTAATCGACAGTAGAGTGATTCGAAAAAAAAACATTTTTTTTGTCAGTCCCCCCCTAGGATTAAAGATATTGTTAAAACAATTCGAAAATTTTTTTTTTTTTTATTTTATTGCCACGCCTAGAAATACCGCCCTTTTAGTTTTTTGTTCACTGTATCGCCATTTTTAGTCTGATCATAACATTTTGTATATCGGTGCTCATGGCTCTGTAAGGGCTACATTTCTGTCTTTAAGTTGTATCAAAATAACACAGCTTCATTTTAGTTCAAAAATATTTAGCGTTTGGGAGGGTATAAACCGAGCTTTTGAAAGACATGACTAGAATTTGCGTGATATAAAAAACTATTAGAGACATAAATGTAGCCCTTACAGAGCCATGAACACCGATATACATAATGTTATGATCGGACTAAAAATGGCAACACAGTGAACAAAAAACCAAAAGGGCGGTATTTCTAGGCGTGGCAAAAAAATAAAAAAATAATTTTTGGAATTGTTTTTTCATTATCTTTAATCCTAGGGGGGGGGGACTAAAACAAAAATTTTTTTCGAACTACTCTAATGGGCAGTTTATCATTCTAATAAATTCAAGTCGAGATTTAGTAACAGACAGTTTGTCGATACATTGAGAAAAATGCCATTAATCTGATAATCTTGCACTAACTTAGACCCTTTTAAATTGCCGACAGTGCAACGTTTGACAAATAGACACACCAAAGTTTAGTATATACTTTTATTCTCAAATCGGTTCTTTTTTGGTAGGCATTCTGAACCCTTTAAAGATTTGAATTTTTTAAGCCCTGGTTGTCTTAGTTCTGGCTCTAATGTTTGAGAAGTTTTATCATTTAGTTTTACAAAACCTTAAACTAATTTTCAAAATATTGACTATAAATTTTCTTTACGTTTTTTTTTTTTTAACAAAACATTGTGGAAAAGTATTAATAAATCTACTACGATTATACACTTAAAGCTTAATTTTTTACAGCTTCATATTTTTTATAATTTTTTTTACACTGAAATAATGAAATTCTTAAAAAGAAGTTAATTATTACAAAAACCAATGATTGTCTTTCTTATTAAGAAAAATTAAAAAAATATTAAATGAAAAATAACGGAAACACACACATAACAAGATGTTGTTTAAAATTAATACATATTAAAGGACATTTTTAATAGGTAATGGATAATTGTTTATATGTTTTTTGCAAATCCTAGTCCCTTATTTAAAAAAAATACTTAGTTTAAATCCTTTTTATTAAACATCTTGGTGTAAAAGCTAATAATTTTTACTGCATAGTTTCATTTACGAGTATGTACAAAAATTAAATGTTGTATTAGTTAATAAAATGAAAATTATTCCAGATAAAGTAACGTTTCTATCAAGTTTAAATAAAAAGCTAGTTAAACTGAGACTTTAGATGGGTAAAGAAGTATTTCGTTAATGGGAATCCATTTCAATTCGAACTACTGTATGTATATGTGTGCATACATATCTCTTGGTCTTTAAATTATCGCTCTCGCCAAAAAACCACTTTAAGAACAGCAGGCATAAATGGCCTGACTATGGAATCGGTCTTTCACCAAAACAGGTTTTAATCACCCCTATCGTGAATAATTTTTCCCTCGTAATTTTTCCCTTTTCACATATTTGCGATCATGAACAACTCCCATGAACAAATGTAATTCAAAGATGAATAATAACGTGAAAAAATGTTCACGGGAACAAAATTTTCCTTATCGTGAAAAATTTTTTTCCCTCGTAATTTGTTCACATTTTCCTTAGATTTTCTCACTTTATATTTGCTAGGGAACAGAACATGTATGTAAGTAGTTCTTCCTATAAATCAGATATTAAGTGTTAATAAAGTTAATGACAAACAAACCGATATATTGCTCAACAAAATGCAAAACAATAGGTCGATTGCCTGCGGATTTGTGAAGCTTTCGATAGACTTGGTGGCAGAATTTTGGAAAATATTTTACTACATAAAATTTAAAAAGTGTAAAAAACTAACGTTGTAATCAAACTATCCCTCCAATACTTTAAAATTTTCTTTAAACAATATCCTTGTATATGTTTGAACAAAAATTTCATTGATTATTAATTTTTTTTTTATCTTTGTTCTTTTTTTTACATTCACTGAAACTGATAGCGTGAAAAATTTTTCACATGAAATTCACGATTGCTTTTTCCCCTTCGAGGGGAATGAAAATTTCATGGGAACAAAAATTCCACTTGTTATTCACGATAGGGGTGAATATTTACCTACCAATGCCTGATGCCGATAAAGGTTCGGGACCGCTTTCCAAAGACCTTGGTTTCTTGATAAATCTTGGGCTTAGAATAGCCTGCACCGCCTTTTAGACGGAAATCTATAAACATCATGTAAAAAGTTGCAAGGCTGATTCTCAACGCCAATTTATTGGAATGACATTTGTGCAAATCAAAGTTCTTGAAGATATTTTTAGGAAACCTTTATTACAAATGCATCCATTCTGTTTTAACCATACGATCGCAGTTATTTTGGGTGAAATATCGAACTTACTGAGCTAGGAACTCGTATAATGTTTTATTCTTAAAATATTTATCCTTGTCAGATATCTCCATAACGAGATGAGGCATCCTTTGTCAATAGAGGGTTCTTTCTGTTCCTTAGGTTTCTGCATTAGATCCATTATCAAAATTAAAGGCACTGTTACACGATATGTATTTTGCGGTAGCTTTGTTAGATGAAAATCCGTATGTAAATGCACATGCCTGTCAAAATTAACAAGTTCAAAATGGAACCCGCTCTAATTGAAAAATTGTACACTGCTTATTCGAGCTCACATTTACGGAAGCTATTTTTTCTTTTTTTGCTTTTACACGACATGTATGCATTTTGAATTCTTTGTTTTCTGGACTGAACTTTTATTCCTCTTACTGTGCTTGTTAATCGGGTAATCGCAACACGGGTGGTCTTTGATCAATTTTTGTAGAGTATGAAGATTTCTTTGGCCCTTAATTGTGACAATCAGAACGAAAACGTTTTTGACTTTCCATTAGGGATTACGTAGTGCGTGTGTTTTAAGCAGAGTTCAGAAAAATACGCACACTGTATAAAAATCTCGCACATAAATGCCAACAAACACAGCTCAAAGCAACACAACATATATTAATTTACACCTCTATCGTAGATGAACTTTTTTGCCATACACGTACACGAAAGTGTGTTTCGATCTTACAATACGAGAACTACAAATGTCCGTGTACGCAACTAAATATTAAAACACAACACAATCGTGGTTGTGTTCGGCAAAGTAGAAAATTAATAGACACACATAATTGTTATGCAAATTAAAAGATGTTGTGTTGCTTTTGAAGAGTACATTGTGTGTATTTTCTGAACCCTGGTTTTAAGCCCAAATCGCGATATATACAAAGTCGTAGGTAAAAAGCGGAACAAAAACGTTTTTGACTTTCGGTAAAATTGCTGGGGAAACTAGTTATCTCCTACGAATTTATAGGTTCTGGACAGGTTTTTATGGCCTTTTGGGAATCCAGTGTATGGGTTTGTTTTAAACCTAATCCGCGATACATATACAACCAAAATCTTAGATAAGGACTTGATTTTGACCCGTAGCCAAGGTTAGAAATCGAATCGCTTGGACTTTCTTTTAAATCCATAACCGAACTTTACAAACAGTTTGTTTTCTACTAAAATATTAAAACTTTTTCCCAACTAGGGTCTAGGGGTTAAAAAACATGGATTTAAATCAGTGATAACTCACGCACCTAAAGATATTATTTGCTTGTGTGCGGTCGCAGAGACTGATGATAGTCTGATGTTTTGAAATGAACAAATCCAGCGGGAAAACTCAGAAGACCTTCTTACTGCAGGACTTTTTAAAGGCCTGCTTAAACATTTTTTTGGTTCAATTACTATTCTTATCTAACAGCTAAAGAATGCCTCATAGAAGGCCTCGGCTCTTTGGTATAAAAGATAAGATACACCTTCCACACTCGCTTCTATGAGAAGGGAGCATAGAAGGAGTAACATTTGTTGTTTGTTTTTTTGCACAAGCAAAAGCAAAATAACTATTTTTTTACCATTATTATGTACCTGCTAAAGAAGCGAGTGCGGCCTTCTCCTTAATGACAACGTGTGTAAAAAAGATATGAGTATGAAATGGAGTGAGCAGGCCTTGTTTATCCATAAGA
The DNA here is from genome assembly GCA_930367215.1 of Pollenia angustigena. NCBI lineage: Eukaryota > Metazoa > Arthropoda > Insecta > Diptera > Polleniidae > Pollenia > Pollenia angustigena. The sequence continues at coordinate 186,030,329 of OV884056.1, forward strand.
AGGAGTACAGAGGCCTTCTAGAAGTTGTTGTATACATGTGAACTGCCGACCGTGTCTGTGTGAAAAATACGATTATTGACTGCCTCGCGAGGCTATGAAGTGGCTATCACTGATTTATATATAACTATGACCTAAAGGTGCATGTAGACGACATGTTTTTTACATCTGACTTGTCAACTTTTCAAGTCACATGTAATTGTGCATGTCTGTCAAAATGGCTGTTTTACAGAAGGTTTATAATATTCGGTCACAAACGTACATGTACTTTGCTTCTGACATTGTCTTTGTTTTTTCCCCCATAGTTGTTACAAAAACCAAAATAAAAATGCCGCCACGAAAATTTGTATTTACGCCGTTAAATAATTTAGCCATCTTAACATATTTTTCTTTTAATTCAAAGATACCAATTTAGGATATTATAATGAAACGGTTTTTATATATATTTTTACATTAATTATATTCAATAGTGGAATGATCATGCATATCTCGGTATTGTAAAATATTAACTTCAGCCGGGTAATGATTCCGTCAATAGTGGACGCCGCTGCCGGTTTCTTCTCGGCATAGATTTCTGATGTCAGATGGTTTGTCAGAAGAAAATAGAGCACGCTCTAATTGAAATTTTGTCAGATGACTTTGCATCTGACTTTTACAGAAGCAAAGTTTAAAAGGTAACACACGACATGTATGTATTTTGCAGTGTGAAATGTGACATGTCAGATGACAAAAACATGTCGTGTACGGTCGCCTTAAGTAGATCTAATTAATCTAAAAAGTTAAATTTTCTAAAATCTACCAAAAATTGTAAATTAACAAAAAAAATCGTAACATTTATCTAATACAACATATAACTTAACTCCATTTACCTAAAGTACTAACTAGAAAAAAGTACTAACTAGAAAAAAACTGAAATTTTATAATTTTTTTTAACCCGAATTAAAAATTTTCTTAGCTTAAAAAAAAAACGTTATCGCTTTAATGTAAATATTTGTTAAGCACTATTATTTAGCAATAAATTGTTATATATTTCATTATAAATAATAAATTGTATTTATTAATAAATTAGGTAAATAAAATTGTTACTAAAAACTATATGTTGCCTTTTTTGTTGGAAAATTTACACTTAACAAACACAATTTAATTTAAATACTCATTGAAGTCCTGGTGTAATTGGTTTTGGTGGTGGTTACAGTTACATTAGTAGTTACAGACGAATGCAGAGATTTTTCATTAATTTTTTAATTATTTGTTTTTTACATCATACAATTTGTAGGTGTAATGGTAGTTCAAGTAGAAGTAGTAGTAGAGGAGTAGTAAATGTTTGTTGGGTAAGCGTTAATAAGAAAACGAACATGGAAGGAAGGTTAACATTATGATTATTCAAATACACAATTTTTATGATGTATTTTTATTATTATTATTTTTTTTTTTTTTTTTTTGTTGGATTATAATTTTAGTAAAATATTTTTTTTTTTTAATTTTTCAATATAAAAAAACAAGACAAGACATTAAAATTATTAGGTACATACATATGTCTTATTAATAACTACGAGGGATTTTGGTTGGATTAGTGGTTTAAAAACAGTCGCTAAATCTTATTTTGACAAAACATTAAAACATGCTTAAAGGAGGAGAGTTGAAAAAAAGAAATGTGCTTTAAAACGTTAAAAAATATATGTTTAGTCATTTCAATTTTATTAAAACACAAGGGTTGCGCTCCGCGGAGCACATTGGTTCAAGAGCGGCATTAATACATTTTTTCATGTTCGCCGATTTGGATAATTTTTTGGTATTTTGTTGTCAGATATCTGAATATTATGATATCGTAATATAAGCCTGATATATTTATTATTTGTGTGGACAGACACGCTCAATGTTCATATATGTTCGCTTATTTAAAATGGCATGCAAATTTACAGTATTCAATCTTTTGGTACAATCACATTAAACTTCCCATTTGACTTTGTTGTATATTTTCGTAAATAACGATTGTCATAGATGAGATTTGCATTAGAAAAAAGTTGAAAAATTTCGTAGAACAAAATATAAGCAACATCAAAATTTCAATGTTCATCAACTTCAGTGGACTGCATCTGCTTAGCGCTGTTTAACGAAAGATGTCAAATTACAGCTTGAAGTCTCAGCTCAAAGTTAAATTAAAATTCAGCTGCTCCTACATGAATTTTCGTTCATGCTTGTTATTGCTGCCATAATTATTACATCATGTAATATACATACTAGTCAATAGTGTTAATTATTATATATTTCATTGTTGAAAAAAGCATAAGCTTCAATTGTATTTGAATTTATTTGCTCGAGGAAGCTCAGGAAGCGAGAAATAAGGACTATATAACCTAAAGATTACATAATTCGCGAAGAATTGGACGTGTAGCCACTAATGAAAACGTAATGCATAATCTTTTATTGTCTTCAGACCCATTTATAAATAGATTTCGCTAAAAGCTGCAAATCAAAAAATTGGAGTACGATAATGATGTTAAAAAATATTAAAAGACTATGCTTAAATAACTTATTCATGTTTTTTCTTTTTGTTTTTTCTATGGAAGGTGGGCGTAAAAGTGGGCGTATCAGGTATATTTTTCAGGAGCCCATTCTACAATTATAATATTTATTTTTTGTTAAAGCATTCAAAATCAAGGGGTTATACCACTTTTTCAATACAAATTATATGGGAAGTGGGCGTAAAAGTAGGCGTAAAAGTAGGCGGATATTTTTCAAAATTCACACAAATGATTATGAGTGTTTAAAACAGTGTTCGAAAATAAACACTAAATATCGTTTCTTAATGTTCGGTTCGGAAGATTTGTGGAAACCACAAACGCTAATAGTGTTTGTGTAGAAAATCATTAAAAAAAATAGCGTTTCCCTGTTAGTCATCTTTCGAACACAAAAATATTTCTGTTTTTATCAAACTCAATAAAAGATGTGAACATTTAATTCCGTTCGGTTTTTATTTTGAAAATCCATAAACTTCAATGTGTTCGGTTCGGCTCGTTAATGTTCGTCCCTTTTGGCTGGTAAAAAAAAAAAAACAAAACATTTTTTACAAAAACAAAATACACACACGAAAAAAACATTATAGAACATTAAAATATAATGTTTGTCTACAGTATCACTACAATTGTTCTGTTTTTTAACGAATAATGTTCGGTTCTTTCTTGAAAATAGTTACGAACGGTATTAAGTGTTGTGTATGTCTACACAATCACTAAAAAAATAGATATCGTTCTTGGGTGTGTGAGCCGAACGTTAAATAATGTACTGTTTATTTTCGAACACTGGTTTAAAAATTCTATGTGCCAAAACACAATGCCGTAGGTCAAAGTTTAATTTTTAGTTTGTATGGGAGGTGGGCGTAAAAGTGGGCGGATCCTTTTGAGTTTTCCATTTTGTTCTTGATTCAAACAAAAAATGCCTATGTGCCAAGTTTTATTATCCTTCGACAATTTCTTCTATTTTTTGCCGCTGGTTCTATAAACTTCAACCAATGTACGGCGCTGCTCTTTGTTTAATAAGCCTTTTATAAACCTGTTTTATTTTTTATGAATTACATCTTTGGAGCACTTTTATTACAGGACTCCTGATCTAACTTAGACTGAATGTTAAGTTTGACTTTTTTAATAGAGAATTGGAATTACTTTAAAAGTTTTCAGACGAATGCTCTTAAAAGGCATGATGGGTAGATTAAGGCCCAATCATAATGTGCATGAGCTGACTTAAGTATATGTGCGATTATATGTAAATCATACATGCATACATGTATTCCAACCATTAAGCACTTAAGGAAACTTTTCGTTAAGTTTTCTGCAACTATCATTTGCATAAGCAAAGTGTGAAACTGATCGCACATTCCATACGGAATCAACTGTTTGTTATTTTGTTTTGTTTTGTTTATTTTTATTTTTGACTTATGCATATTATCGCTGGGCCTTAAGACTTTTATTACCTTCGCATAAACAACGTATGCTTGTTTCTCCCCAATCGATTTACAATAATTATAAAAAGAAAGGTCAAATAAGACTTAATAACATTTAAATTCATTTAAAAGAAACAAATTCTAATCAAAAATATTCGATTGAGTAAGAGAAGCTTTGTAATTATTTACTTATTAAATGGTTTTTTTTTTAACGGGTAGAAGCACATTCCTGAAATTTTCTACAATAAACTCTCAGTCATCAGTGTGGCTCTATTTTATTAAAATACAAATAAACCATAACAAATATACAACTTGTAGGACTCAAACGTAAATCATGCAAAACTTACAAAAAAATCACAAATTTACTATACAAAACAATTTGTCTATTTAATAATAAAGTTTTAATAAAATGGCATCAAAATATTACATATGTATATATTTTTTTATTTAACAATAAATAACAGGACGGCATTAGTTGATGACATTTTAACGTCATTTTTTAGTTATGGCAAATGGCAAGTGAAATAAAAATAACTATTTTCAATAAACAATATAAATAAATTGACAAGATATACATACAAAAAGGAATCATATTTGCTAGTAAATAATTAAAATTATACATAAAATAAAATTGATATTAAAAAAACAAATAAAAGAGCTTCGCTTTAGGCAAGTAAATTATATTCATGCACAAGTTATTTTACGTTACTTTTTTTAAATAAATTAAACTATTTTGTTTATTTTTCATAAAACCTATTCAAGTAACAACAAATATTTGAAATTAATGCAAAGAATAAAAGAATTCCTCTTGCTTTTGTTGTAAAAACAGCATATAGAAAAACAACAAATAGCAAATCAGAAAAAATTTAATTAAAAAGAATTAAACGGAATTTAAATATGTTTTTTTTTAAGTAAAATTTGTTTTGAATTGTTGTCCATTTTTTAGTTCGTTTTATAAGAAAAATAAAAGGAAAATAAAATTAATTTTGATTTAATTAGAATTGTAAAAAATAATTTCAAAAGAATATTAAATTTGTTTGACGAGTAGAAAAACAACAATTAATGAAAATTTTGCACCATTAGATGCATGAAAAAAAAAAAAAAACAAAAAGTACATATGTACATAATAACAAAATAATATAATAAAAAAATATTAAAAAAAAAAATTTTAACGGAAATTTTTTAAAAAATATTTTAAAATTATGAATATGGATGCTTTGTTTTTTTTTTATTAAATGTTTAAGATAGGATGCATATTATAAATTTCTGTTTATATTATTTTAACTTTTGCTTTATTTATAAATCAAACATTTCTGGTGTACTAACCTCTTGTAATAGATCCTGAGAGGCAATTGCCTTTAATACGTTCTTTTTTGAAGTTTCTTGTATTTCCCCACCAATCAAAAGTTCATCTAATATAAAGTAGGCCTTTTCAAAGTTGAAAATAATGTCCAGTTCACAGACCTGTAAAAAAATATAAGCATATTGTCTTTTAGATATAGATATTAGTTTTTATTAGTATTTTCATATTATGAAGGGAAATAAATTGTTAAAAATAATCGCCTATGTGCTAGAAATCGCAAAGAAGGTATGCTGCAACTCGTAATCGAGTTAAAATTAGCGATTTTAAATAACAAGCCTATAGTAAATCAGGTGATCAACAAGTAAACTTGTAAAGGCCGAGTCACATAGAATACTTTGTACTACTATACGTCGCTTTTTTCAACTGACAACTAAGTTGATATATGTACAGATTTTCTTAGAAACTTTGTCCCATGTCGTACGTTTCCGTTAACATAAAATACAGTAAATTTTAGTAAAACAAAAAACATATTGTTACGAAAATAAAATTATCTAAGAATTATTTATAGTTATAGTTTTATGTTATATTTGTAACTTAAAATTGTCATGTCGTCAGCTCATTACTGGTTTGACCTACCGACCATTTAAAAAAAAAATGAGTTAGGTTGAGGAATATATTTTTTTAATATCCTCTTTCTAAATCAAAAACCTGTTTCGCGAAAATTTTTATGGTTTCTGAGATATAAAGCATTAATTTTGCTGCATATCAACTATTTCAAAATTTTTTAAGTACTGTTTTGCTCTACAAGCCATTATTTGGCGATTGCAGCAAATTCTTCATACAAAAACGTACAAAATAAATTTAACGTTGCTTTGCTGCATTGCCGTAAGAAAAAATATAGTTAAAGCAAAAGCAAAATAAAATGACAACAAGAAAATTAATTTGTAAATAGTTTTATAAAATAATGGACCCAACCAAGTGTACGGTTTGCTATGATATGCAAAGTGTTTTTAGCCTACCTAAGGGAAATGCTTTAACATTTTACTACAAACGAAAATTGAATATGTACAATCTTACAGCAACCATTATTATGCCAAATATACCAAATTTTACTTATTGTTATTTGTGGACGGAAGCTCATAGCGGTCGGAGTGGTAACGATATTGCTAGTGCTTTCAATAAAATTTTAAATGAATTAATAAAAGATTATCCACTAATTAAAACTTTGACATTATGGAGCGATTCTTGCGTACCTCAAAATAAAAATCGAATTAACTCAACCGCAATCAAAATGTTCATTAAACAAAATAATATTGATACCGTAATACAAAAGTTTTCAAAACCAGGACATTCTTTAACTCAAGAAGTGGACTGTGTTCATGGTGTTATTGACCGGTACTTAAAGAATATTGAAATTCATAGTCCTCTTCATTTACTAAATTTGCTTAAAACAATGCCAAATAATAAAACAAAATTAAAAGTTATGGAAATGCTTCCGGAAGATTTTCGCACATACTCGTTGGTAGCAAATAAAATGGACTTTCGAAAAGTCCCTTTTGCTAAAATTAAAGTACTTCTATACAGTAAAAATAATGATTTATGTATACATTATAAAACTTCGACGAAAGAGGAAAAATATAAAAATGCAATTTTGGTTAAGTCTGCATCAAAAAATTGTTTGAAAATACCTGAGAATTTGTTGACGAATGTTTTGAAAATATCGAAAGCATCATTTATTTCCAGCGATAAAAATAGAGACATAAAAGACTTGCTTATATTTCTTCCAAGTGTTGATAAAGCTTATTATAAAAATTTACTCAATATTAAGTTTTAAATTTTCTTTTTACTTTTGCATTATTTAAGTTGTTTAATTTGTGGCTTTTTATGTAGCTTTTCATAACAGTAGAACTGTTTTTTCTGTTTTTGTAAAGTAAAATCCAATAAAAAAACTATAAAAAAAATTCATCTCAACAACAAGTTACTCAAAACACAGCAATAAGTATACGTATGCAGCACAAAAAACCACTTTTTTAATTTTTTTTTTAGAAAAGTGGCGTATGCGGCACAAAACAATATTTTTCATTTTCAAAAACTTTATTCATGAAAGTGCGCAAAAATTTGCATTTTTCTTCAAAACATATACCATAAGCAGTGGTAAAAATATAAAAAAATTCTATAGGGTACAATTTGAGAAATCTTCATGTAAATCTTCTTTGTCGTTTTTCTCCACTCCGACTTTTTGGCATATATATATATATATATATGTTCCCGACGATCCTATAAGGAGCCTAGGGCCCCAAAAAGGGGCCTTATGCTCCTTTTTGGCATATGCGCCAAACCAATTCTGAGTGACGATGTAAAATTTTCAACACAACTGTTATTTAAAAATAATTCCTACATGAATTTCCCAGTCATTTCTAGAAATGGTTTTAGAACATAATAAATAGTTATTACAGGAAGGTTCAGGAAAAATCTAGAAATAGCTATGAAATATAAAAAGGGGTGACTCATGAATAATTAGTTGAGTTTGTTTTGAGAAACGGTTCTGTTCGTAACTAACAATTGTGAACAAAATAATTAATAAAGCTTGTCAAGTTGAATAAGTGTGTGCTTTTACTTATTCGGATTTGCAATAAAAAGAACTAAAACGCGTTTACAAAAGGAAAAACGTAACAATTGGTGTCAGAAGTGAAATTGCAATAAAAAAAAAATAAAAATAATAAAAAAAAAATAAATAAATAAATAAAATAAAAAAAAAACTATACAAACAGCAATGAAATTCGATGAGCTAAAAGTTGAACAGCTGAAGAAAGATCTGGGCAAGATGGATCTGCCGACTGCAGGAAATAAAGCTGAGTAGCAGAAAAAATTAATCGATGAATTCAAGCGACGCAACATTGACATCGTAACTTATGAATTTGAAGAAATGGAAGTTGCAACCCGTGCAGTACTCAACAACATGGATCTCAGCACAATGTTTGCTGCTATGATGGAGAAAATGGAAAAAATTTCGGCGAAAATTGCTAGAAAAATGGAAGAAAATTCAAAAGCTATCTTAGCAGAAAATTCTAGAAAAATGGAAGAAAATTCTAGAAAAATGGAAGACAACTCTAAAAATATGGAGAAAATGGTAAAGGAAAATTCAAGCACCATCTTAGCCGAAATTCAAGAAAATTCGAATTCGAAATGACAAACGAGAAACTTCAGGCTATTAATGAAAAACTTGAGAAGCTTCAAGAGATTTCTACTGTTATAAACGAAAGGGTAGACGATATGGAAATGGAATTGTCTAATGTAAAAACACAAGTCACGGTATTCGATGGAAAACTACACCATCTGGAAGTGGAAGTTAATAGTCTTCAGTGCCAGGAGGGAGCGGTTCTAGTTTTACCAGAAGTCTCAAGTAGAATAAAAGCCCCGAGTTTTGACGGCAGTTCACCATTAAATGTTTTTAAGTTTCAGTTTGACACAGTTGCCAACAAAAATGCATGGAACAATGAAGAAAAAGCCACAGAGCTGATTCTGGCTTTAAAAGGGACTGCGGCTAAAATTCTAGAAAGTGCACCAGTAAGTTGCAGAAACAATTATGACGACATTATGGTAGCACTGCAACGCAAGTATGGTGGTGAACACAGAAAAGAAATATACAGAATGGAATTACGGGGCAGAGTATAAAAGGCAAGCGAGACGTTACATTTTGCACTGGAGATTGAGCGCTTGGTGCAGCTTACCTATCCAGGTGAAAGTCATCCATTGCTAGATCATTTTAAAACTGAAGCATTTGTAAACGGTATTTGGGATGCTGATGGGAAACTAGCGGTATGTGCATCAGAGAACGGCTTTGTGCGATTGCAAAAAAATCGCATTTAATGAACACCAACAAATACACTCACTTGCGGTCATACCCTGCAAATAATATTGGACCAACTGATCCATTTTGATATAATGGACTACTCCATGGACTGGTCCGATGTAATTCAAGCATGGACCATGTCATTGTTAAAAAGTATTTCTAGTGCGACGGCATGTCTTCGTTTTTAAACGACGTGCTTTCGTTTTTAAACGACTTCAAAACTAATCCTCTTGCGTATACCATGGAGTTGTTTTAAAACTACTCCTTAGTAGTCCAAAAGTGGGTTATATGGTCCTCCCCTAGGACATCGTAATGTTAAATAGACCATGTTTTTCCATACGTTTGGGTTACTTTTGGACTAGTCCTTGTCCCTTGTGGGCTTCTCTTTACACGCGTGTTTGGAATGTTCCTATAATTTGCAGGGTACAATCAAACTTGCGCAACCGCACACATTCGCTGCTGGTTTTCAGTCATTCAAATAGTTCACATCGTGCTTTGTTATTTATACCATCGGTTAGCTTCGTTTGTCAATTAAGATGTTTATGTGTTTGGTCCGACAATGATTGTTTTGGTAAAGAAAACAAAATACAAACAAAAAAGCTAGAAATCAAGCAATCATTACTCATGTAGGCATTCAGCAGTTGATATGTAGTACAAGAAAAAAAATTGAAGAAAAACAACAACAAACAATTTCCATAGAAATAGAAGACAATGTATTGTTGTTATTGCTGTTAATGTTAATGTAACAAACCGACTCGTGCTCATACCAATTTAGTTCATCGTTGGCTCATTGAGTGGACAATGACTACTTGAATGCAAAAGCATAAGAATTTTTGGCTTTTGACTTTGAATATTTGTGTTGTTGCGTGCGCAACAATAAATGCAAACAAAGCACTTTCAATAAAAAACTCACACATGCACAAATCAAATGTGTACAAAACGATGTCAAAATTACCAACGTTGAACTTTGTTTTGCAGGCATAGAGTTAATATAAATTTTAGCGTATGAATAAATCAAGAAAAATAGTGATTTTGCAGTTCTCTGAAGTGCAAGATACCCATTTGTGTAGAACATAGCGTATGTCAAACTAAATGTGGCAACTCCCACCATGCTTCGTCATCGTAATTGCATTACAATTAATTGTAATAATTAAATATTATCAAAATAATATGTTAGATAACGCTTTTATGGAATAATAAGTTATAATTGAAATAAAAAAAATCTAAAAAATTTATAGAGCTAAGAATTTATTTTATACCACCCGGGTGGGTATTGGTAAACTTTGAAGAAAATTTAAAAAAAAAACCTCATAAAAAATTAAAAATTTTAACAAGTTTTTATTAAATTCTACAGAAATCTAAAATTTGTTCAGTGAGTCGGAATTTCATTCAGATCAAAACAAATATTAAAAAAGTTATTAAAGAAATAAAACCGAAAAAGTCACCCGGGTGGGTATTGGTAAAGCGAAGGTTAAAAGCGACGTAGAAAATACCAAGTGACTGTCAATATTAATCGATTGTTGTAAATAACGATTAAGATAATAGAATTATTGTTCCGTTGCCGTCGACTTTTATAAAAGGGGTAACTAACAAAAGCATTTATTATGTTTACAATTACATACTAAAAAAAAAATATTTTTTTGACGTTTTTCACTTAAATCGCCAACAGCAATTTTTAATTTTTTTTTTTTTTGTCTACATTCGTCCGGAAAACTTTTGTTGAAAAATCGTAAAAAGTATGAAATAATAAAAAATAGAGCACAATCTGCCCTGTAGTAAAGATCACCAACTCGTTTAATAAAAGTTCAAATACACTTAGGACAAAAAGCAAAAAGTTATGCTTTCTTATTTGCTTCGATCTCAAAATTGTGAATGCGAAAGCACAAGGTATAAAAACAGTTGATGGTAATGATATTTAACATACGCTACAAAGTTCTTGTATTAAATTTGTCGCTTCGATTCATCCAAGGTACAACTAATAAGGTAACCCGAGTAAAATGTCAAATTAAAAGTACGGGAACAAAATAAACACAATTTTATGCACAAAATAAAAAGTCAGTAGGTGTGTTCCAAGGTATATTTACACAAGGTAGACTCATTTGGGAGTGTAGACATGCTGCTCTATAAAGGGAACCATGATGTCAAAATTGTCTTCATATAAAACAAAAATAATTTAACGCACACATGCACAAATTTTGGCTCATATACACGAAATTTGACGTTTGGGTACCAACTTGGGATAATCAGCTGACAAACATATGGGCCAACGAGTTTACCTTGTGTAAATATACTTTGCTGTGTTCATTTACTTTACTAGCAGAAACTTGCAACGAGAGAGTAAATTGAAAACGTACAAAAATGTTCTCCTAATTTCTCAAAAAAATAAAAAAGTATATGAACGCTTTAACAGCAAAAACTAGTAAGTTAGGCATATCGACACTATTCAGATGTAGGATACGAAATTATTTCTTAATAAATTCAATTGTTTTCAACTATTTGTGAGAGATTATAGTTCCTAAATTGTAGAAAAATTAATATTTCATGTTATTGAAAAACTTTAGCGTAAAAATTATGAAAATTATTTTTGTTTTGTAAACAAAAACATGAAACAGGTGGTTGATTAATTTATTTATTTATTTATTCATGGTAATACAAATAGCCAATTGGCCAATAAAATATATAACAAGTAATTTCATAACTATGAGGTAAGAAATAATTCAATATACATATAAAATAAGTACAACTATGAGATTTCATTATCTAAAATAAACGTATACCAACCAACATCATGACAACCCAACCGACTCCCATACATTATAGCGAGTAAATTTAAGCAGGATAAAACAAGAGAAGTGAAAAAAAACCCAAAAATTATCAGTGATTACAAAATTGAGCTATGTGAATTAAGAAACACACAGAGGTTACGCTTAAAGACTGCAAAAGACATGGCGAAAGAACGTAGATTTCTAGGCAAAATATTACATAACCGTGTAAATACGTGGTATAACGATTTGAGGATTTCTAACAGAAATGTTAAAAGATATCATTCGCACAACACTCGGAGGACTTTGAGTCTTTATAATATTAAAAAGATAAATTAATAACCGAAACTTTAAATAGTCCTCAAAAAAAAGATTCAGAAAACTTTGTACGTAACCAGACACATGCGCCCTCAGCCTAAGTTTATAAACAAATCTAACAATACGGTGGACAATATGCTTTTTTTTTTCTTCCGTTGATTAAGTTACAACCTGTGTAAACTTCAAAACAATAATTCACTTGAGACATAAGCAATGCATGTGCAATTGACTTTCTAACACTCAAAGGTAGAAACAGATTTAGATGATATAATCTCCGCAAAGTGCAACAAACTCTAGAACAAATATTATCAATATGAGGCCCAAGGGATAATTTATCATCCAAAATTACTCCAAGACACCTTAGTTGGTTTACAAATTCAATCACCGACCCACGTAATTCTATGTTCAAATCAATTGTGTATGACCTATTTGACTTAAAAATTAAAGCTTTAGTTTTCTCAGGATTAACTTTAAGATAATTTAAATCAATCCAATCCATCAGGTTACCTAGGTCATAATTAATTTTAGCCTGCAACGAATCCGTAAATTGATAGTCACCTACCCACAACAGCTGTATATCATCAGCAAAAGCATATGGTCTACAGTAATATAGTTCCTCAAATAAGTCATTGATATACAAAGTGAATAGGATCGGACCAATTACAGAGCCCTGAGGCACACCAGATTTGACAGACTTAATGTCAGAGACCATATCTGCTAGAGCGACAAATTGACTGCGGTTACTCAAATAAGACCAAATAAGCCGGCACACTGAAGTTGAAAATTTATACTTTTGATTCAACTTTGTAATTAACGCAAAATGATTAACCTGATCAAATGCTTTGGATAGGTCAATAGAAATCAACACAGCCAACATACCCTCATTTAGTTTACCCCTGATAGTACCAGTGAGCTCAGTCAATAATAGTCCCGTATCCGACCACTACGAAAACCGAATTGACACTCATTAAGCAAACTCCTTGTGATTTGTTCCTTAATAATGTTTTCAACAACTTTAGATAACACAGGCAAAATGCTAATGGGCCTCATATTGTCGACTGCCAGAATACAACCAGTCTTAGGAATTGGAATGATACGCGATGTTTTCCAATCTTTGGGATATTTAGATGATGTTAAGATGGTGTTTACGAAGTGAAGAAGATGTCTACTGATGTAGGGAAAAATCAGTTTTAATAACTTAATAGAAATACCATCAACACCCAATGCCGCAGACTTTATTTTAAATAAACTAATGCATAAATCAATTTCAGTGATATTTGAAAAAGAGAAACATTCAGTCGAACTAATAAATTGAGTAAAATCAGGTTCCATATTAGCAACATCTAGTTGACTACTGATAAAATGTTCATTAATTTCATTAATACTAAATCAGTAGCAGTGTTTGGTGCTTCAGAAATACCAGCATTTCTTAAACTGTTCCACATTTTCTTCGTATCCCCGCAACAAAATATACGACGACTATACATTATCTTAAATTTCCTAATTTTGGCTTTCGTTAGATTACGTAGTTTCTTATAAATATCCCAATTTCCGTCAGTTCTATGTTCATAAAATGCCCTTAACGCAATGTTAGTTAAGGATCTATGGTAATTGATATCACTAGAAAATCTAATTCTATTCAAAAGTTCATTAAAGAGAGTATTGAAAAACAATAGTTGCTCATCCGTATCATGCATGTATTGTAAATTCGTGAAAAATCAGTCTGAGCTATTAGTCTAACACCCAATTTTCATGATGATTTTTTCCCCTATTTTTGAAACATGTCTTTTTTAGTTTGATAGCGAGCGGGGGAGAGAAGTAAGCAGGGTATAAAAAAAGACATGAATCGTATTTTCTGTGATTTTTTTGACATTCTTCTTTGTACTTAATTTTGTTTTTTAATTTATGTTGTATTTCTATTTCAAAATGACAATTGCTTTTTAAAATATAAAAAAAATAAACAAATTTAATATAAAAAAATTCAATACATACATTCATATTTAAGGAAAACAAAAAAAATCAAACAAAATAAGAAACATTGTGAAAATTTAACATGTTTTTGGAAGTTTCTTTAAAAAAGAACTACAAAAAAGACATGTCTTTTAAATCATCGTGAAAATTAGGTGTAAGAATTTCTGTCATATCCGCACGACAATAGTCTCTAATACTCAAAGGACGACTTTGCGAATGGTTTACTGGTATTCGGAAGTCAGCACATATTAGACAGTGATGCGAAATAACAGGCACCTGAAATTGTGCCGAGATACTAATTGTCAGACTATGGCTGACGAGAAAAAAATCAATTAAAGATGTGGACTGATAAAAAGCATCATAGTGAGTGGGCAGGGAATTGTGTAAGCACGAAAGACTATATCGCCCACAAAGCAATCTTAGATTCTCAGATTTAACTGGACTGAAAAGGTCATAATTAAAGTCACCAACCACAATAATATCCCTATAACGAACAAAAATGTCACTAATAGAACGCTCAAATAGTGATAAGTTTCCCCTGGGAAGATATACCACACCAACAACCAATACACTGTCACCAATATCAATTTCAATAAAAAGACTTTCACACGAAAAATATTCTGTACACTTAAAAATGCATTTATGTTTAATACCTTCAGCAATATATATTGCCACACCACCACCTCTAAAACCAGACGGTCTATCACTTCGACACAAGGAGTAACCCGGTATACTTACAGCCTGATCTGTTATCAACGGATCTAACAAAGTCTCAGTAACACAAATGACGTCAAGGGATGCATGCCTAATCAGCGAGATTAATTCATCAAGCTTATGTGATCTGTCAGAAGGACAAAGGCTTTGGGAGATTATGTGAGCTACTTTAAAGTTCGCTGAATCATTAACAAAAAAAAAACACTCAATGTTACCATCACTGATAATTGGGCCGAGATTAGTATTAATCATCATATGAGATTAAAGAAATAGAATGAAGAAGTCTTAAAGCTGTCAATGTGTTGGTATATGTGATATATAATATACTTAACATTATAGTATTAAAAGATATGCTAAAAAACATGATAGGTATAATATAGCTATACGATAGGTAGTCTACCAAATTCTTGCTTATAAAAATTTTACTATCAGAAATTTTCCTTAAATTTTTTGTTCCTTAAATTGTCTTTTTTCACTCTCTCGTTGCAAGTTTTTCGAGTACGTGAACACTTTCTAGAAACAATTATTGAAAATAAGCAATAATTTTCTGTAAATGAACACACCTAGTGTTTTGACAGTCTTTACAAAACAATAAAAGATTGCGCCACTTTTGAAAAATTGTGTATTATAATTTGCACGAAGAAAAAGTTTGTTTCGTGCAAGAAGAAGAATTTTATTCTTTCAACCCCGCTCTCATTTACACAAATTTAAAGTGCGGGAACGCTTTTCGTGATAATTGGGATCCCGAGTAGAGTAAAGAAACATAGCTATTATGTCACAATTGGTTAACAATTTTGTTTGTTTAAAGTATTTCAAAATAAGACCACCTTGTATGAATTCGTCTTGGCTTACAGGTTTCAACTTTTGATTCTCAACTAAGTGAGTTTTTAGGAGTGAATAAAGAAGAACGAGGGGTTGGTACGGAGATGCTTAAACTCGGTCAGCACCATACTTGGGGGTAGTGCACTAAATATTGATTTAAATCAGTTGTGCACTATCACTAAATAAAACTGCAAAAAAATTAGTTTGCACTCTTTTTTACCAGCTTTAGTGATGATTGCTATTTTTTTAACTACCACTAAAAAATTTAGTGATAGTGCAAATTTTTTCACTATCACTTAACGCAGATTGAATGCAAAAATCTGCACTCAAATTAAATAGTGCAAAATTTGGACATGCAATCAAAAAAGCTGCATACAAATATTGTGTCAGTAAAATTTAAAAAATTTAGTGATAGTGCAAATTTTTTCACTATCACTTAACGCAGATTGAATGCAAAAATCTGCACTCAAATCAAATAGTGCAAAATTTGGACATGCAATCAAAAAAGCTGCATACAAATATTGTGTCAGTAAAATTTAAAAAATGTAACATGTAATATGTGCATGGTTTTTGATTTCTTTTGAGGATATGCATAAGTAAAGAACATTAAACAAAATAAAATTTTGTCAAAAACGGTATAATTATTGGCTTTGATCATGAAAAAACAAGATTTTAATTTTAAAATTAGTGCAAAAATTTAAGTTGCACTCAAATGAGTGAAGAACAAAAAGTTGCAATAAGCTGATGATTGCTTTTTTTTAAATCAAACTATTATTTTTGAGAGCAAAATTTTTTAACATCACTATCACTCATGTTTAGTGAGGCTGCAAAATTTCAATTCATCACTCAACATCAACAAAATTATTGCAATATTTTTGCACTATCACTAACTGTGAGTTGAAAGTGCAAAATGAGTGCACTACCCCCCTCTATGGTCAGCACCCAACAAACACGGAGGTTTGATTTAAAATTAAAAATTATTTGAAATCAAACGTTTTCTCAAACGACAAACGTTTGATAATGATTTGAAAATCATAGCATTCTCAACAAAAAGGGAAAATTATTTTCAAATTGGAAAATGCCTTTATATTCAACTTGCTTTCAAACGTAAATAATGTTTTTTCCGTCCTCTAATTCTTGGAAAGACGAAATACTTGGCTCCCTTTTACTTTGAGGATTGTAGCACCGCGATCATACAACAAACTTATTATTTCTACACTTTTCCGTTTTATTTTTTTTAATTCGTATTCTTAGTGCCTATTTCACCACTTGTATTTAAATATCAATTTTTGTTTTTCATGTCAAAACAAAAATAAAATTATATGAAAATCTATAGTTAAATATGAATTGATTGACAATAAGTAAAAGTGGCCCTTAATCATTGTAATTACTCACAAATCATTTTTATTTTTCACAAGAAGTAAAAATTTAACTTTAATCGCCATTTTTAATGTTTACATTTATTTTTCGCTTTAGTATTACCAAGTTTAGTTTTGATTTGAATTTAACATTTGATACCAATTTGACACCAAATTGATAAAACATTTGATGTCAAATGTTTATTTTTAAATCATTATCAATTTGAATTTAAATGTTAAAATCAAACAATTGAAAGTCATTTCATATCAAATGTTTGACTTCGTGTTTGTTGGGTTGGGTCTGCCTCTTAAGCATGCAAACAAACCCAATATGTACATAATCAAACACATGAGAGATAACACGCACCCCTGCAAATAATATTGGACTACCTGATCCATTTTGATAAAATGGATAACTCCATGGACTAGTCCAATGTGATGCAAGCATGGACCATGTCATTGTTAAAAAATGTTTGTAGTGAGACGACATGTCTTCGTTTTTTAACGACATGCTTTCGTTTTTAAACGACTTCATAACTAATCCTCTTGAGAATACCATGGAGGGATTTTAAAACTACTCCTTTGTAATCCAAAGCTGGGTAATATGGTCCTGCCCTAGGACATCGTAACGTAAAATAGACCATGTTTTTTCCGTACGTTTGGGTTACTTTTGGACTAGTCCTAGTCCCTTGTGGGGTGCTCTTTACACGCGTGTGGCTTACACAACTTTTGAGCTGACGGCCTCAACTCATTCATTTATTCACATTCATAATGGAATAAATGCACATTTTTCTCTTTTAATGGCATTCATGCAGGTCTCTAGTTGGTACGGAGATGCCTTTACGTTGAACTAACGCGACTATTCTGTTTCCCACTTAAGGCCTTAAGGGGTCTGTCTGTACATCTAAATCTAAAATTTTTGTTTTTCCATCCAGCATCTTCGGTGTCGAACATTCAAAATAGGCTTTTGTTATTCTTGAATGAATTACTTTAACTAAATGATTCTTTTAAGTGAAAGAATAAAAAATTTCTGTATTTTATTTTTATTTCTTTCGTCTTTCGGTTTCTTTTTTCTATCATATTACTGTTGTAGCTTTTAACTTATTTACTCTTTTTAACGTCATTCGTTTTTAAAACCAATTAAAATTTGTACATGCATATTAGGGTGTCCCAAAATTTTTTTTTGTGATTTTCATAGGTGCTCAACTAAAATTTAAAAGCTTATAGGGTGAAGTATTTTTGATTTTTTTTTTTAGAAGTTTCGGAATAGGTTTAGAGGTCGCGCAAATGGAGTTTTTATAAAAAAACGGAGTTTTCGGCCATTTATTTAACTTTACTCATAACTTGGTTAATACCACGAGTTTCTTCACTTTTGAGGAAACAGTTTTAAAGAAAAGTATCCAAGCTTTATTCCTGTGTGAAAAAATTATAAGTTTTGCTGATGAGTGTACTCATTTAGATACCCTTAATTACAATTTTTCGTAATTTTTTAACAAATTCTGTAAATAACGGTTTATTTCTTTCAAATTTTTTCACACAGGAATAAAGCTTGGATACTTTTCTTTAAAACGGTTTCCTCAAAAGTGAAGAAACTCGTGGTATTAACCAAGTTATGAGTAAAGTTAAATAAATGGCCGAAAACTCCGTTTTTTTATGAAAACTCCATTTGCGCGACCACTAAATCTTTTCCGAAAATTCAAAAAAAAAAATCAAAAATACTTTACCCTATAAGCTTTCAAATTATGCTTGAGCCTCTTGCAAAAAAAATTTTGGGACACCCTAATGCATATGTATATACAATGTTTGCGAACTAGTATTTTGCAAAATAAAGATTTTGCCATAACATCGAACATCTTTGAGTTCGAAAAAATTGTTAATAAAATTCAAAATTAATTATGAAAAAGAAATAATTTCCACATTCTATTTTGAAAAATTTTTATAAAATAAATTTTCAAAGATGAAGCCTTTAAGATTTATTGCACGAACATTTCTTGCTTATGATCCGTTGTCATTTAAAAGAAATTTTTGAGTTTTGAAATTTTAAAATTCTCTTTTTTTAATAAGAACAATGGCGAATTCATTACACAAGCATTTTGTTTTTGTAAAAAAAAAATTGAACAAAGATAATAAACAAAATTTTGACATCCAACAATTATAAATCTTAAATTATATCAGCAGGGCTTTTAAGCCCACCTGTAATGAATTCGCCTTGATAAAAACGAAATTTTTTTTATACAAAATTGCTTTTAGTGCATATTTCTGAAAATTCGAAAATACCTAGGGTTTACACATGCAGGTAGCTATTTACATATGTACTTCATTGCAAGTACAATGAAAAAAATAACGGGTTGGCTGAAAAATGAAGTGTGTATGCAATAGTGAAAAAGTGAAATTTTTTGCTCTTGCATGTGTAAGCCCCCAAGTCGAACATTAAAGTTAAGTTTTAAATCTTCCAATTTAGTAGAATTTTTAACTACACAATAACAAAAATAATATTAATAATACAATAAATTAAATAATATTTTTTGAAGACCCGACCCGACCCAAACAAAAATATCAAATTAAAACTAAGAAAATCTGTAAACCTATTTATGTACAACAATTTTTTTTAGTTTTAGGAACAATTTTTCCATTTCTTAACATTAAATTCTTATAAAAAAAAATTTTGCAATACTTACACTTCCAAAATACTTATCCAATAACTCAACATAACGATGAATAATTTCCAAAGTCAACAGTTCATTGTCGTTCTGTTCAATAGCACAACAGAAATACAAACTGGCATATCTTAAACAGCGAAAAAAAGCAATTTTTGAAACTTTAACAATTGACTATTCAAATTTATTAACCTACCGTTTGTAAACAATTTTACAATCTTTCCACTCCAAAAAGGAACACATTTTGGGTTTACGGGCCAAAATGGTGGTAACCAACTCTCGAGTAATCTTCTTCTTAACTTTGTCCGGATAAGCATTATACCATTTTTGCAAACGTAATTTGCCTTGACGGCTAAACAATAACATAAAAAGCATCTAAAATGGTAAAAAAGGAAAAAAAATACAAAAAATCAATTTTAAGCAGAGCACCCACTGTAAAATTTATGGCAAAAAACACAATATTGGGGCGCGTCATCAGTTATTGAGTTTTACTTTATTTTTTTCCACACAATACACAAGTTTTATAGCTTACCATTTTACTGAATAAATTGTATACTTTTCAACAACTTTCTTGACGATTTTTCTAAATATTTTAATTATATATCACCAAAATGCATGAGAACGTATGAAAATTTTTTATCTCCAATACACAGAAAAAAATGTTAAATAATGAAGAAAAAAAGAGGTTCTACAGCTACTTTCATCAAATGTCATTATGCAGTTATCGATAAAAACAGTGCTGATATTACAAAGCAGTATGTCAACCTTAATGAACACAGCCATATATATATTTATTATGAACACAACCAGGTAGTAGAGAAATGTCATTAAAAATTTTTTTCTTATAAAGTGCGTGTGTTGAACACGTCTTTTTATCGGTGGATTTGTGGAAATTCTTTTAAAAAAAATATCCTTTAAACGAAAAATAACAAAGGAAATGTCTCTTAAATTGACGGCTAACGTTAATAATCCACCGATCAGTAAGTTTACAATTGCTAAGTGTTTGACAAAATTTTAGGTTATCATGTCTACTACATAGTGGAATGTTATCAAGCCTCCGTAAATTTAAAATTATATTTCATCATTTTTTATCTCTAGATGAATTTTAATTAAGGATTGCTTTATGTTTCTTACTTAAAGGTGGTTTGGCTACAGCCCATTTAATTAATGACTCTGTGCCAGTAGAAATTGTTTGGGGAAATGAAACTTCCTTGTTGTACCAAGATGGCAGACGCTTGTCTTGCTATTCCAACAATGATGTGCTGCGTGCTTTAGCCAGAGCTGCTCCAGCTTATAAATTATATGGCGAGACTGCTATTGAACGTACTCAAATCGATCACTGGTTGTCTTTTTCATTAACCTGTGATGACGACATCTCCTGGGCCATGGCTTTCTTGGATAAATCCATAGCTCCTGTTACTTATTTGGTGGCCAATAAATTGACTATTGCCGATTTTGCTTTATACAATGAAATGCATTCACGCTATGAAGTGTTGGCTGCTAAGGGTATACCTCAACATGTACAAAGATGGTATAATTTGATAAGCGCCCAACCTTTAATTCAAAAGGTTTTACAATCTCTTCCTGATGAAGCCAAAATCTTTACAAAGCAAGCCAAACGCAATTCCAAGGAAGCGTCCCCTTCAGTCACCACTAAACCTGGCGAACGTAAACAAGAAGGTAAATTTGTGGATTTACCCGGCGCCGAAATGGGCAAAGTTGTGGTTCGTTTTCCTCCCGAGGCTTCTGGCTATTTACATATTGGGCATGCAAAGGCTGCCCTTTTGAATCAATATTACGCCCAGGCTTTCGAAGGCAAACTCATAATGCGTTTCGATGACACCAATCCAGCTAAAGAGACTGTAGAATTTGAAAATGTTATTTTGGGTGATTTGAAGTTGTTGAACATTAAACCTGATGTTTTTACTCATACTTCCAACTATTTCGATTTAATGTTGTCTTACTGTGAGCAATTGATTAAGGAGGGTAAAGCTTATGTGGATGACACACCGCCAGAAGAAATGAAGGGTGAACGTGAAACGAGAACCGAATCGAAGAATCGTTCAAATGGTGAGTATGGAATAATTGTTTTACTATATCGAGCCCTAACCGCGAAAAGAACGTAAGCGACATGATTTTCAATTTCCGTTTTTTTAATAAATGACTTTATTGGCAACACTTGCAACATCTCCTAAATCAGTGATGTTAACTTTTATTTTTTCATTACCGTACGGCCCTCTAAAAATTACCGTTTTTGAGAAGAAATTACCGTACGCAAAGGTTTTTTAATTTAAACATTCACAGCAGTATTTAAAAACAATTTATTTAAATTTAAAATGTGTTTTATGAAAAATTGTAATGAAAATCTTTGTTTAAAACATATTTTAAACCAAAATTATTGTATTTTTTATCAATACGAAAGTAAAATCATCATATAACTAAAATTTTAACGTTACTGCCAGACTGATTCATCATCGCGCAGCCTAAACGACTGAAGCTAAAAAGTTTGAATTTGGACCGGAGTTGGTATCGTTCAACTAAGACAGAATTTTTTAAAATTCGAATATCGCAAGAGAATATTGACTCAAAAAATTTTTTATTACGTTTTGTAAAAAATGTATACGCAATATTCATATCTACCCGCTGTAAAATACAGTGCTATTTTGTCATCTTCTTATGATGAAACTATTGGTATAAAAGTTTTTTTTTCATATACCTTTAATACAAAATTAAAACATATATTTTTGCTTCAACTGAAAAGTTTTAATATTTAATCTTCGTACTGACGGTGGTCAGATCTTACAATGTTGTCATTAAAATTGCCAAAAAAACAATTGCAACTGTGTTAACATTGTAAGCTCATTTTCATTTGGCAGATGTGTAAAATTAATGCATCTGACAATGGCACCATTGTCAGAAAAAGGACTACATTGTAAGATCTGACCACCGTCTGTACGAAGCTTTACTATATTTAAATGCATCACATTACGGCTACTTTAAATGCTGTTGATTTTGAAACGGACAAAAAGTTTAAAATAAAATAAATTATATAACTATCACTGTTACCTAAGCATTTGCAGAAACATAACATTCTTAATTTTTTGTATAACATTCATCTATTTCTAAAACTGGTTGAAAATCTCCTCTCAAAAGTTAAAATCATAAAGCCTTCATATGTAAGCATGTATATAAATATCAAAAAACCCAAAATTGATATTACCGTATTTTAAATGAAATTACCTTGCTACCTTTTGGGCCTCAAAATTACCGTAAAAAAGGGTAATTACCGTACGGTTAACATCACTGTCCTAAATTGTCATGGTCACAAAAGGTACCGTTACGATTTTATAGCAAAAAAAAATAAAAAGCTCTCTCCTGTAAAATTTGATTTTTGTCGCTTACATTATTTTCGCGGTTAGGGGTCGATATCAGAGATCAGCAATGAATCGTTTTTTTGCTAATCATAGTGACTCATGCAATTGTAAGTATAAGTGCGTTGAAATCATTTCAACTTAACTACTCTGATTCACTCATACTCACAAGAGAAATATTTATGAGTGCGACGTCGACATTATACGCATACTCATCTTGATTTATAATTTCAAGAAGATACTTACAATACTCACAATGATTCAAATCATTAAGCTCATCCATTTACCGTTTCAACACAACAGAGAAAACACACAACTTAATAATCAGCGCTGCCAGATAAATTTGCCGAAAAACCGTCCAGTTCATACATGTAACTTTGATAAACTGTAATTGCCAAATCGTCACTTTGCTACTTCGGGGACAAATCTGGCAGTCTCGCATTTTGCTTCGCCTATACACATTGAGTTGAGTAGATTCTAAATCAAACACAACAAATGTTGCTAAGTATGAGTACGATGAGTAAAATGAAACTTTTGAGTGAATATGAGTTTGAATAACATTGGAATAAGTATGAGTGCGTATAAGTACAAGAATTTATGAGTCATGATTTAGCTCTACTCACTTTTTCACTACTCATTGCTGATCTCTGGTCGATATGTACATAAGTATGTATGTATGTAAATGTACATAACTCGGACTTTAAAATATTCAGCCCTATTCCCGTTGTCGTAATAGATCGTCGTTTTTTTTTTTTTTTTCTAGAGATTAAAGAAACGCACAACCAGTGTTCATTAATCTCTTACAAAAAACTATTTGATAGATTACGATCAAGGCAACCTAACAACGCTGATTATAGTCAAAATCGACAATTCTTCATTAAAAAAACTACCTATTTGCTTAAAAATCATTAGAAACGATAAAATAAGTCAAAAATAAAAACAAACTACATACTTTTAACAACCTTAATGTTATTTCATTATTATTTTATTTACTTTTTTGCATTTTAGATTTTCCCATATTTAGTTTAGGGCCATAATTACTACTTGACATTTGTTAAAGGTCGGATTTTTTTTATTTATTTATTAACAGTAATTTTGTTTAACGTATAAACATTTGACGCCGTGCAATAAAGCCATATGGCCTTATTTCCTATGGGCTCAAACTTTTTTAACTGTTCCAATCTTTCTTTGAACTAAAGTGAGCGATATATAAAGGGTAGGTTAAACAAAAGTTTATTTAAAAAAAGTTTATTGTTGTTGTTTTTGTTTAAGCTTTGATATTGTTACACTCAATTCACATGAGGGCTTTTACGACGTCGTTTTATCTTGATTCCCTTTTAAAGCAACTTCCAAAATCTCTTTGCGTTCATACGATGATTTTTGGTTGCATGTCTTTTTTTTATTTACAGTATGGCCTTGATTACCCGTCATTCGATTAACCGGCAGCTTCAATAAAATGGAAAACAAACATTTTTTGCACTGATTTAAATTGCCTCTATTATCCGAAATTATAAACAAATTATCTTTTTTTCGTTAAATTTTGAACAATCAAAAGAAATTTAAATAAACGAAGAAAGAGAATCACCCCTATTGTGTTTGGCGTATTTAAAATACGCCTACGACTATTTGGTAATAGATTAATGGAAAAAAGTTGACGTTCTCTTTAATCTATTACCAAACAGTCGTTGGCATATTTTAAATACGCCAAACACAATAAGGGTGATTATCTTAACGGTGTGGAAGCATGTTCTGCCAAATTTACTTTTTTCCTCATGTTTACATAATAAAACGTTATATATTTACATAAAATAAGAAACACACCAAAAAAAATAAATAATCAAGAATTCTGCCGATCCCGTCTTTTATCGATAATCGAGGTCTCACTGTATTTTCAACCACACACTTCAAAGTAAGAAAAAGAATAAAACGTAAACAGAAAAAGTTAAAAGAGAAATGTAAAAAACGACATGCAAAATACAAAACGAGTCATCTTGTTAACCCCTCTTTCTTTTCTACACCGCTCACCAACAAACCAAAAGAGACGTCGACAAAGCGACGTCGTAAAAGCCCTCATCTAAACTGAGTGTTACAAGTAAAACTGGGGCTTATAATTCTTTTTCGCTTAACAGTTTTATTTATTTATTTATTTATTTTATTTATTTCATTCACAGTAATATATAAAAGCCTCCTAGGCCAATTAACATATATTACAAAGATATATTCCTGAATAAAAATACAATTTCATTTTAATACCTACATAGTTATAAACATACTTTCACTTATAACTAATAAAAAAATCTCATTCAATGGCTCCCCAGCCAAAAAAAAACAAAAAAGTTATAAAAAAAGATCATATGGAAATATAGAAATATAGTCCAATAAGAAGTAGTACATCAAATTGTTTTATTAATGCCCGTAATTTCTACAAAAAGAAAATTGTTCGTTTTCATACCTAACAGTTATCTTTACCTATTTCAACGTTTAATTGGCATACGTCTTTTTGCCTTCCGTTTTCTTTAAAAATATGACAGCTTTTACACCATAGATATCTTTACACAGCTATGTTTATTTTTGTAGAAATTACGGGCATTAATATACCAAACCAGAAAAGGAAGCGTAAATAAAAGTATAAAATATATATGTATATAAAAAAAAAACAAATAGTCTATAAAACTGACAAGTGTCTCAGAAGTTTTAAACGAAAAACATTGTTCGTATGTGAAAACAAACGAAGTTTAAGAGGCAAGGTGTTCCAAGAGCGCGCAATTCTTATAACAAATGAACGTTCAAATACAGAGTATCTAATCCTAGGAATAATTAATTGCGGGTTTCTACTAGAATGAGAAAATATAAATTCAGAACGGAGTTGCACAGGCAAACCACTCCTAATAACCTTGTAGAAATTCAATAGATTACGATATAAAATAAAACTCCTAAAAGAACAACCCAAGAAGCATTGAACATAAACCGATACATGCATTCTATTTCGAACATTATACACATAACGCACTATCATGTTCATAATACGTTTTAATCTAGAAACACAATAAGCCACCGTACCAGAAATAACCTCAAGCCCATACATTACATGAGGCATCAAAATCGTATGTGCAATAGTGTTCCTTATGTGAATTGGTAAAAAAACTCCAATTGAATAAAGCCTACGTAAAATACCAATTACTTTAAAACTCACACGATCAATATGATATTCAAAGTTAAGGCGCCTATCAATATAAACTCCTAAACATCGCAATCTATCAACAAAATCAATAATAGAATCACCAATAGAAACAGTCAATTCTGGTAAATTAAGATTTCCAAATAATATCACCTTAGTTTTAGAAGAGTTTACTAACAAATTATTAGCCGTAGACCATTGTAGGAAACAACGAAGAGCATAGTCAATATTAGATTGTAAAATATCACTACTGTCTGCACCAGTCCGAAACAAAAGCATAATATCTGCAAATAAAAACGATTTACAAATGGGCGTATCAATGCAATCAGGAAGATCATTTACATATAACATAAAAAGAAGCGGACCCAAAACAGAACCCTGAGGAACACCAGACGAAAGAGGTAGTAAGCCTGAGTAAGTTCCACCAATATCTACAAACTGAAATCTATCACATAAGTACGATAAAATAAGCCTACAGGCCGAACTCGAAAATTTAAACAAGTTTTTCAACTTACTAATTAGAACACTAAAATTTACCGAGTTAAACGCCTTAGACAAATCAAGAGATAACATAGCTGTCAAATTGCCCTCATTCAAACCACAACGAATATCATCAGTTAGGTTAAGTAGTAAAGAAGTAGTACTGTGACCAAGACGGAAAGCATATTGGGATGGAGAAATCTGATTCCGCACATATAAAAGAATTTGATCCTTCATTATATGCTCAAGAATCTTCGATATGGAAGGAAGTATAGATATAGGTCTAAGATCATCAACACTATGAACTACTGCAGACTTAGGAATCGGCACAACACGTGCAGTCTTCCAAGCAGAAGGAAAACTAGATGTAGTAAGAATTTGGTTAATATGCCACGTAAGAACACGTGAAATATACGGAAAAATAACCTTAAGAAATCGTATAGGAATTCCATCAGTGCCGACCGATTTAGAACGAATCCGATACAGAGCTCCTAACACTTCAAGTTCACTTACACAATGAAAAGAAAATGATTCATTCATATCAATGAAAGAACCAAAGTCAACCAATTCATGATTATCAGAGACAGAAGCATTCACAAAAAAATTATTCACATCATCCACATTTAAATTGGAAATATATTCATAATCACCAGTAACACCACATCCCTTTAAAAGCTTCCACATACCAGAATTATCTAAGCCCAAAAATAACTTAGAATAAAATGCCCTTCTAACTCTTCGAATAACATTCTTCGCCCTATTTCTATACCTACAGTAAATTTGCCAATTCTCAACAGATCTAGCGGATCGAAAAGCTGAATAGGCTAAGTCCCTAAGAGAAGTAGAAAGTAAGATTTCACCAGATTTCATCCAAGAACTGTTGTCAATGCATATTCTTCTACTCACCACCGGAACAAATCTAAACAAGGTGTCAATTAATGAGTTGATAAATGAGCTTTGAAGTTCTATATTCCCCAAACCATAAAACAACGCAAAATCAAATGTACCTAATGAAGCAATCAATCCATCCCAATCAATACTATTGAAGTCCCTATATGTTAAATATCTGTAAGATTGTCTCACTTCAAACTCAAAAGCTGCAAAAATCAAAGCATGATAAGATATCATTGGGCACTGAACCTGGTCTGAAAATTTCATATATGAGGTATCACTCATCAGCCAAATATCCAACAAAGACGTCGTATCATGGGCAATATCAAGGTAGGTAGGTCTGCTATTATGTGAAACATACAAATTACATCTTACACACATAGAACGCAACCGGACAGCCTTCCCAACATCAAACATATTGCAATTAAAGTCTCCAACAATAATAATATCCTTATGTCTAGAAAGCAATTCATAATGTGAAGTCTCAAATAACTCTAAATCACCATACGGCAAATATACAACGCCAAACAAGACTTTAAAATCACCAGATTCAAGTTCAACAAAAATCGACTCACAACCAGGAAGAGAGACCGTAGAAATAACAGTAAACGTAATTTGATCTGAAACAAAAATAGCAACACCTCCACCCCTAGCAAACAATCGATCATTTCTTATTATATTATACCCAGAAATTCTAATAGACTTAGTAGATACATACGGTTTCAACCATGTCTCAGAAACCGCAATCAAATTGAAGTTCTTATCCATAACATTCCGAAACTCATCAAATTTACAAGAGTTTGAAGAGGGGCGAATGCTTTGACAATTAATATGGGCTATTTTTAAAACATTTGAGAAGCTTCGCAAAATTGTATTAAGATAAAAACTACCACTAGTTATTGGACCAATATTATCACTATTCACTGACATTAAATATTATCAAAAAGAAAGTGGCGGGGAACCAAGTGAATGGAATTATCAAACTAAAATCCATTAATTCAATTTTCAAATATATACAGAAATTACACCACTTTTCAAAAATTCCAGCTATCATAATATGAACATAAAATAATTGTAAAAACACTTAAAAGTGTATAAAATAAATATCATAAGAACTGTTAATTTACCTAATAGTTTCCAAAAAGTAAATGCAGAATTAAAGCTTTATATTAAAAACAGAATCATTAAGGCAACAACAGAGAGATCAATGAAAAAGGTAAGCATTTTGATTTAAAAACTTATAGTAAAGAAAAACAAAATTGACAATACTACCAAGATGCCTTTAGTCCATACAGTAATAATAAGACTCATACATTATAATTAAAAAAAAAAAACAAGCTAGAGTAAAAGCATCTAAAATAGAGAAGAAAAAAAATATCAAATTAAAAGTTTAAATCAAATGTACCAAATACTGTTATATAAAACACAGCAAAAAATCAGCTTCCAGCATTCTCACTTAACAGATCAGCACATTGATTCACCGTGTATTCAACCTCCTTACCATCGCACAGTGTTAGCTTTGCTTTCAAACGATCAGCATTAATAATTCTGAATTTCAAAATTAATTTTTGACGAAGCATTTTTCGACAAAGACCATACAAATTTGAAGCAGCAGGTGAAAAGTGATCATTCAAATATACACGGCTGTCAATTTCTCCTCCAATAATATCCTTAATAGTAAGCGATCGCATTTTAAAATACTCCTTCATTATTGTATCCCTTATTGCAACATTGTTAAATTTAACCAGTATACTTCTTCTGTTGTTCATGTAGCAAATATGATTAATATCATAGCTACATACATTTATATTATAAATTGAACATAAAGAAACAATTGCAGAGTTTAAATCATTAATGCCAGTTGGAAGCCCATTTATCACAAGATCACCACGGTAGAGTCTACGATGGAGAATGTTGTTCTCAGTCTCCAAAGCAGAAATTTTTAAGTTGGTAGATGAATCAATATGTTTAATCATCTCATTACAACTAAGAATGTCTGATTTTAACTCCTTAATGGCACTTGACGTTTCATTCTTAAAATCCGACAAAATCTGAGCCATAGTATTCTTAAAAGTATCATGATCCTGCTGGCTTGTTTTAATAAAACTTTCAAACGTACTCTTCATTGATAGCATTTCCTCACGAAATGAACGGTCACCATCTGACTTACTCGAACAATTCACACATTTAAAAAAGAAAGAGGCTGGTTTTTCCTTCAGTAAAGAGAGGTGCTTATCCGCCACATTGGCACATTTCAAATGAAGCCACAACTCACAAGACGTACATTGAATGCTGCCCTGCGTCTTGCATATAGTTTCAGAGCATACGCCACATTTATTATTTTTAGCCGGCATATTGAAACAAGGTTTTCTGCTTTTCAATTTAACAAAATGTCGAAACAAACTCAGCAAGTAATAACAACAGCAAGAAACAACAACAGCAACAACCCCAAGTAACAGCAGCAAACAGACCAAAAATTATTCCAAACAGCTTAATTCCACAATTAATTCCAAATTTTAAGTAATTTAATATTTTACTGTCGAATATTAACCAATTTGCGACAAGTCAACAAAATAATATTTATTTATACAAATAAAGCGCTTTATTCTGTTAAATTTAATGATAGCTGATATTCTACACGTGACTATTCAGGCATAGCGTTGCCAGATATTATTTGTATAATATCTTTAGTTTCTCTAAAATCTTTGGATGAAGTTTCCTGACGATCTGACCTAAGCAACCAGTGAAATGCGCATAGGAATAGCTTATCCCATCAACAATAAACTTCAGTTTGTTAATAGTATGAAATTTAGCACATTATAACGTGACCTTGTTAATTAATTTTTGATTCCCAAGAAAAACTTTGAAAGTTGATATAATAAATAACTTGTTATACGTCCGACAAAATTCAAACTTTAAATAACGGTAAGTTGTATAATGGCCGTTATTCTATTTAAGAAATTTTCTTTCTTAAAAAAATTTATTGCAATAAACTTTTTTAAATTGCAGTTTACAAATATTCAACAAGATATTCCTTATTTCCTAATTTTTACAAAATGAACTTACATACATACTTTAAAATAAAAATACAAACATAGAAAACATCTTAATAATGTTAGTTATTGTAATTTACATTTTCTCATCTTTATTGATATCGATAATTACTTTAATTAACATGTTTTTATAATAAGTCAATAATGACATATTTACATATGTCAACTTTTGTAACTTCCTTTTCCCCTTCTTGTTTTTTGTATTAGCCTGGTGAACAACATACATAAAGTAAAGGTCTCTGCATTATAATTTAAAATTAAAATTAAAATAAATAAGTCATAATCTTTCACATCAATAAAAGGTGTATTCATTGAAATATAATCAACGCTTGATCTTATCCTCTAACAAAGGTTATGGGCCCAGTGATTGGCAAGATTTAACAGATTGAATTTTTTTATTTTAACAATCAACAATAAAGAAATATGGCTGATCTACATGCAAATTATCAAACGCCAAAATTAACATCCACTAATTATTTTAATTGGCGTTTCAAAATTGAAATGCTTTTAAAACGTGAAAATTTATGGGCGGCTATAGTCACTGATAGACCAGACGTAGACTTTGCCACATGGGATAAAACAGATCAAAAGGCCCACGCCACAATTGCCCTGTGTATCGGGGATGACCAAATTCATCATATACGAAACAAAACTAACGCAAAACAAGCTTGGAACGCGCTAAAGGAATTTTATGAACGTGATTCTCCAGGTGCAAAAGTTAGGTTGTTGCGTGAAGTTATGGCAAAAAGAGCACACGACGACACTGACATGGAGGCTCATGTTAGCCAGATGAACGAAATATTTCAAAAGCTCGTGGCGTTCGGCAATTCAATAACTTGGGAATTTCTATTGACAGCTACAATGTTAGGTTCACTCCCAAGTAGTTATGATGGGCTGATTACGGCAATGGAGGCACATGGTGAAAAGAGTTTAACACCAGCTTTAGTGAGTGCAAAAATTATTGAAGAGTTCCGGCGTAGGCAAGAGCGAGATAGAGTTGCATCAACGATCGAAAGCGCAGATGCACTACGTGTCACAAATTTTAAACGCAAGAGTGGGAGTAGCATTACTTGTTTCTTTTGTAAAAAGAAAGGTCATGTACGAAGTAAATGCACAGAATATTCTGCGTGGAAGGCTAATAAGGTAAATAAAGAACAACAACAAAACAAATCAAAAGCCAACGTTATAGAGCATGATGAATATGCTGAACATTTATTTTTTGTTGGTACAAGAAACAGTAGCGATTGGATAATTGACTCTGGGGCTACATGCCATATTGCGAGTAAACGTGATTTGTTTGATATGTTTGATGGGTCGTATAGAGAAAATGTCTCGGTAGCGAATGGTCAAATGATAGCTGCATCCGGTAAAGGTAGTATTGTTTTACAATTACTAAATGGTAATGGAAGCTGCAACAATATTCACATCGATAATGTGTTATACGTTCCTCAAATTGGTGGTAATTTGATTTCTGTTAAGAAATTAGCTGAAAAGGGTATAAAAGTGACGTTTTATCAAAACACGTGTGAAATACGATCGCCAGAAGAAAAACAAATAGGGTTTGCTGACGCAATAAATAATCTGTACAGGTTGAGGGTGAAAAATTCCGTAAATAGTGTAACAACCGACAATAATTATTGTATTCATGACTGGCATCGCATTTTGGGTCATCGCAGCATGGATGCAATTCGTAATATCGAGAAGGAAAATACTGCAACTGGTATAAAATTGGCAGAATGCAGAAAAAGTTGTAAAAATTTAGCAAATTGTGATGTATGTATCAAAGGAAAATTAACTCGCTTACCCTTTCCAAAGGAGTCTAAGTATCGATCAATAGAAAACTTACAGCTGATTCATAGCGATCTGTGCGGGCCAATGCAGACAACAACACCGTCAGGTAAGCGCTATGTATTAACTTTTATCGATGACTTTTCACGTTTCACCACTATTTATTTGCTTAAAGAGAAATCCGAGACCTTCCAGAAATTTAAAGAATTCTATGAGACTACAGCAAACAAATTTGGTCATAAAATCAAATGTCTACGAACAGATCGTGGTGGCGAATATATTGATAAAAATTTCGTAGATTATCTCAATATGAAAGGCGTTACCATCCAGCGTACTGCACCATATTCGCCTCAACAGAATGGTGTCGCAGAGCGCAAAAACCGAACACTAATTGAGATGACGCGCTGTATGTTATTGGATGCCGGGTTAGAAAATAAATTTTGGGGTGAAGCGGTTATGACTGCGAACAACTTGCAGAACTTGTTACCATGGAAATCAATAAACGGAACACCATTTGAAATCTGGCATGGCCGAAAACCGTTCTATGGCAATTTGAGACGTTTTGGTTCAAAGTGTTTTGTTCGAATTCAAGATTACAAGCGTCGTAAACTAGACCCAAAGGCAGAAGAAGCCATATTCATTGGTTTCGATTTGCAGTCAAAAGCATATAGATGTTTTTTACCGGAAAAGGGAAAAGTTGTTGTTTCCCGTGATGTAAAATTTGTAAACTACATAAATGGTACAAAATTTTCAAATGGAAATTGTGACGTTCATGTTGATCGTGATATATTTAGCAATCATAATTGCGATACAGTTGATGATGTCGTTGACGACGATGCCGTTGACAGTAATGTCGTGGATGTCAATCACCCAAGTGAAAACGCCGAGCCTTTACGAAGGTCTGAACGGCCCAATAAAGGCATTGCTCCTTTGCGTCTTATAGAAGAAATTGATATCGTTATCAATGGCGAGCCATCCAACTACAATGAAGCTGTAAAGTGTGATAATAGGAGTCATTGGATTGCTGCCATGGAGGAGGAGTATAGGTCACTTCTTGAAAATAATACATGGAAATTAGTAAGTTTACCTGATGGCAAAAACTTAGTCGGGTGCAAGTGGGTGTATAAGGTAAAGACAGACGCAGATGGTAAAATCAACAAATATAAAGCTCGTCTAGTTGCCCAGGGCTTTAGCCAAAAATATGGGGTCGATTATGACCAAGTATTTGCTCCCGTTGCTAAACATGCTACATTTCGAATTCTTCTTTCCATCGCCGCTATAAAGAAAATGGATGTTTATCATTTCGATGCGAAAACTGCCTTCTTAAACGGCGAACTAGAAGAAGAGATTTATATGCGGCAGCCGACTGGCTTCATTGATGACAAAAATCCCAATAAGGTATGTTTACTAAAAAGAAGTATTTATGGACTAAAGCAGTCAGCACGAGTATGGAATCAAACATTACATAATGTGCTTATTAAAGCAAACTTAAAACAAAGTAAGGCTGATAATTGCCTGTATACCCTTGAGAACAGTTTGTTCATTTTAATCTATGTCGATGACATATTGATTATTTCGAGCGACAAAAATTATGTCAATCGAATTCAAAATATTTTAAACACAAATTTTCATATTGATAATTTAGGCCTGATATCTAATTACTTAGGTATTAGAGTTACAAAAGAAAACAACATTTACTTAATCGACCAAACAAAATACATTTTAGAAGTCGTCAAGAAATTTGACTTACAGAATTCTAAAGATTCGATTATACCTATAAGCCCTACCTATCACAAACAACCGGAGGGTGAAAAATTGCCAACTAATGAGAAATATCGAGCCGCTATCGGATGCTTATTATATATTTCAACAAACACACGACCTGATATTTCAGCAGCGGTAAACATACTTTCTCAAAAGGTTGAAAAACCAACCCAGGCAGACTGGGACGAAGTGAAGAAGCTAATAAGATACCTTAAAGGAACATCTACTTTAAAATTAAAGCTTGGAGAAAAATCATCGACTAGTGAACTTATCGGATATGCCGACGCCAATTGGGCTGAAGACCGTCTAACACGTAAGTCAAACTCCGGATATATTTTTCTATTTAATGGTGTCATAAGCTGGTCTTGTAAACGCCAAGATTGCGTGGCACTTTCATCCACTGAGGCAGAATTTATAGCGCTGTCTGAAGCTTGTAAGGAAGCCATATGGATACAGCGAGTCCTTAAGGATCTCAATTGGAACCGCAGCCAGCCTACAACAATATATGAGGACAACCAAAGCGCCATAAAATTGATAGCTGACGAAAAGCTAAGTAGTCGTTCAAAACACATCGACACCAAAACCTACTTCGTGAAAGACTACGTAGAAAAGAAGTTAGTTCAAGTGCAATTCTGTCCAACAGAAGAAATGTTAGCCGATTTATTTACTAAGGGTCTACCAAAAGAAAAGTTTATTGTGTTTAGAAACAAATTAAATTTAAAATAAATTAAAATTGTAAATTAAGGAGGAGTTTGTTAGTTATTGTAATTTACATTTTCTCATCTTTATTGATATCGATAATTACTTTAATTAACATGTTTTTATAATAAGTCAATAATGACATATTTACATATGTCAACTTTTGTAACTTCCTTTTCCCCTTCTTGTTTTTTGTATTAGCCTGGTGAACAACATACATAAAGTAAAGGTCTCTGCATTATAATTTAAAATTAAAATTAAAATAAATAAGTCATAATCTTTCACATCAATAAAAGGTGTATTCATTGAAATATAATCAACGCTTGATCTTATCCTCTAACAAATAATACTTATTCAATTTTTTTTTTTTTTTTTTAGATGTGACCAAAAATATGTCAATGTGGAAGGAAATGTTGAATGGCTCCGAATATGGACAAAAATGTTGTGTACGAGCTAAAATTGATATGTCATCGCCCAATGGCTGTATGCGTGATCCAACCATTTACAGATGCAAAAATGAACCACATCCTAGAACGGGTACCAAATACAAGTAAGACAAATATTTAAGTACTGTAAACAAATTTAATGCAAATTCCCTTTATCTTACTTAATTTTAGAGTCTATCCCACTTATGATTTTGCTTGTCCAATTGTTGATGCCATTGAGAACGTAACGCATACTTTACGAACAACAGAATATCACGATCGCGATGATCAATTCTATTGGTTCATTGATGCTTTGAAATTGCGTAAACCCTACATTTGGGAATACAGTAGATTAAATATGACAAATACCGTTTTATCAAAACGGAAGCTAACCTGGTTTGTTGAATCAGGCTTAGTAGATGGTTGGGATGATCCTCGTTTTCCTACTGTACGTGGAATTGTTAGACGTGGCATGACCGTTGAAGGTTTAAAGGAATTCATTATTGCTCAGGGTTCTAGTAAATCTGTAGTCTTTATGAATTGGGACAAGATTTGGGCTTTCAATAAGAAGGTCATTGATCCAATAGCTCCGCGTTTTACTGCCTTGGAATATGATAATCGTATTTTGGTAAACGTAAATGGTGCTAAAAAGGAGAAAATTGAAGTTCCTGTTCATCCCAAGAATGAGTCTTTGGGCAAGAAGACTGTTTCATTGGGTCCTAAAATCTATATTGATTATGTAGATGCCGAGGCCCTAAAAGCGGGTGAAAATGCCACTTTTATCAATTGGGGCAACATTATGATTAAAAAGATAAACAAAGATACTTCGGGTAAAATTTCCAGTGTTGATGCTTCTTTGAATTTGGAGAACAAAGACTTTAAAAAGACTCTAAAACTTACCTGGCTGGCTGTTGAAGACCAAGCTGAAGAACATCCTCCCACTTATTGTGTCTACTTTGATAACATTATTAGTAAACCAGTTTTGGGTAAAGAAGAAGACTTCAAACAATATATTGGTCACAAGACTAGAGAAGAACAACAAATGTTAGGTGATCCTGAATTAAAGAAATGTAAAAAGGGAGATATTATCCAATTGCAACGTCGTGGTTTCTTCAAAGTCGATAATGCTTATGCTCCACCTAGTGCTTATTCAAATGTTCCTTCACCCGTTATTCTTTTCTCTATTCCTGATGGTCATACTAAGGATATGCCTTCTTCGGGTTTGAAAATTAATACTGCCACTAATCAGGATGCCAGCAAAGCGGTAAGTGTTGTTTTTTGTATATACTTTGTATGACGAAAGATTTTAATAATGAAAATTTATCTATATTTTAATAACACCTAAATGTTATCGAGCGCTTTTAAAGTGACTTTACATTAATGTTATCCCTTAAAGAAGTGTCGTGTATTTTGTGGAAAATAAGAAATAACAATTGTAGCAGAATTTTTATAAATAAACTAGCTAACCTAGTGTGTTTCGCTATCCTCATTAAAATAAAATAAGTAAATTTTTGTTCAACAGATCACGTGCATTGTTTACGAACCTATTTGAATACTTTTACTGTTACCATTCTCTAGTTATACAGAAGTCTCAATGATCTTTGCATTGCAGGTGCCCCTCCTACGTATACAATAAGGCCTATTTTTTGAGAGATATTCTTCTGTATTTTCGAACATTTTGAAAACATGATTTGATTGTTACAATTATATTTGAACCAAGCTTAAAAAATTTTACACCTTCCGACTTTTCTAATCGCGCCTGCCTTTTGCCACAACACTTTGACAGATGTTGTAATTTATAACCAAGATTTTTGTACCACATATATAATTTGTAAGTAGCTATTACCTCTCTCTAGATATACATCCGAAATTGTATTTTGTGCCACGACCACTTATCTTATCCCGTTCACTTTTTGACTGATTGCGTACTAGTAGCCAGGATATTTGTTCCAAATTTGAAAACTTTAGCTTTTACCGTCCTCTGTCATACAGAATTCTAGTTTGTGACACGCCCATTTCTCCAATCCAAACCATCCCAAATTCTTAAATTTGGTCTCTGCAGCGCCTAGGATGCCCCTAGATGGGTGAAATGTACGACAAACCCCACTTTATTTTTCATCTCCATCATTTATTTTTAACATAACTACCCGCTTTCTCCATTCTTTAAGGGGGCTCCCATACAAAATGTTCAATTCAGACTAGAAATATTTTGAAAAAAAGTCCCATAATTGCCCAGGAGTCGCGCCTAAGGGATGTAGTATATATTAGGGAATGGTAAATAAATGGATTCAAAAATCGATTTTTCGATCGACTTTTTTTATTTCGGTTTTTTAAATCGATTAATCGAGCCTCAAAATCGATTTCAAAATCGTTAAAGATAAATTTGCAACCTTTTATCACAAAGGGTATTTACAGTGGATAGATATGACTACTGTTTATAATTTTCCTGCAAAAAGTGAAAATGTGTTAATTTTTAGATGACGTTTACAGGAACAAGTGCAATATTTCGCATATTAAAATTGTGTTCTTGTGTCGTGAGCCAGGCCTGTCACAGAAATCAATTCCGATCGAGAGTGGAAGTGATTTCGTATCTTGCTTCTCATTAAACGAAATCACTTTCGAGAATTGATTTCTGTTACAGGCCTGAGTGTATGGATAGTATTTTAAATTATTATGACAATAGTTCTTGTTCGGTGGCGACTGTTTCTTTGCTAAGTTACTATTAAGTTAGTTTTAGAAAACAAACGTTTGCATGTCATTGATGTCGTAAAGATGCAGATCTATTTCCTTATAATTTTGTATTTGTTAGGATCAATTACATACTTTTTTTTCACTCTGCTGATAACTAGATTTAAATATCGCTCACACACTGGTCTGTTTGAATATTAGCGTGTTTCCACAGGAATGCCATGGTTTAATTCTCCTGTTGTGTTTCTATAATATGTTGATTTTCACAAAGCTCACTTTCAGTGTTTGGTTTGGTGGGATGAGTTTAGACTGTTTTGTTCAATGTTCATTGATGACTTTAATTTCTGAAGAACAAGGGGACCAATATTAAAGTTGGAAGTATACCAAGGGTACTAATAGGTAAATACGTTAAACTACAACGGTTTTTTACTTTTAATTCGGGAAAAAATTTCAAGTTTTATTGTACATGCCCATAATTTATCGATTTAATTAAGACTAAAATTTAAAATTTACAAAATTTTTAAAAAAAAATAACAAAATCGATTTCAAAAGCACAATAATCGATTTCAGTATAATATCGCATACGTAAATTCGATTGCAAAAAATCGATTTTTTTTACCACAAAATCGATTTTCGATTGGAATCGAAATTGATTTACCATTCCCTAGTATATATATATATATATTTATATATATATATATATATATATATATATATGTATGACCGACCTCAATTAGTTTTTGTTCTTCACATTTTCTCTAGACTTAGTGCCGGTTCACACACGTCAAGTTTGACTCGTCAAGTCTTGAGTTTTTAGGAGAGAGGGGACAAGAAATGGCATACTCTTTTCCCTTCTCTCCTAAAAGCTGAAGACTTGACGAGTCAAACTTGACGTGTGTGAACCGGCACTTACTTGTTATTTAACACCACTTCTTAGGGGGGCGCACATACAAATATTTCGTTGTATGAAATTCTTAAATTTAATAAAAAGGTTTCGTCTTTTGTGAATAAAATCAAAAGTTGTTAACTGATTATTATGTATAGCTTGTTTTAGAAGCATAGCTGTATTTAGTTGTTAGAAAAAAAATTCGAATATTGTTTTTTTTTTTGCCAATTAAGTTTTAATTTTATTTAAAGAAATTTTATTGCGGGGTTTCGTTTTTTTTTAGTTTGTTTAATAAACTAAACGGTTTTTGGGTTACGCAAACATATATGTGCATCCTCCTCTTTTTTCGAAATAAATTTATATCGAAAACAAGAGCTAACTTTAAAAAACGGCACCACTGGATTCAGTGTACCCGAATTAGGGTAAATTACCAAATGTTCCGTTTGTCTCAAAGAAAAGTG
Organism: Pollenia angustigena; assembly: GCA_930367215.1. Lineage (NCBI taxonomy): Eukaryota > Metazoa > Arthropoda > Insecta > Diptera > Polleniidae > Pollenia > Pollenia angustigena. The sequence goes on from OV884056.1 coordinate 186,069,708, forward strand.
TAAAATTCACAACACAGTGTAACATTGTATTAAAGTTGGACAATTTTACACATTGCTAACCCAGATAGTTGTACCTTCTTTAGATATACAGAAATTTATTATGTACTAGTGTTCGCCTTAGGGTCAAAATTCGACCATTATTTTTTTTGTAAATATGAAGAAAACATAATTCATCTAAGTATAAATGAATTTATTTGTTTCGAGCATTTATTTTTTCCTTCAAAGTGGATCGATTTGGCGAGGGACCAAACTCCGGTTCATATTTTATCTTCTACGTGAGTAAATTCAATTTTGAAAGTTCAGTATAAATAATACCAATTGAAAAACAAAAAAGGTATCAAAAAGTCTCCTTTATATATTGTCATCCACTTAGGACGTTGCACGTTTAATTTTATGTTTCTATGTCTAATATTAACGAAAATTAATCAAAGTACCAGAAAGCTCCCATTACATGTTCTTAATCACCCAGTTTAATGTATAATTTTATCTTTATAGGTCGAATATTAACGAAAATTCAAAAAGTTCCAGATGAAAAACAAAAAATACCAGAATTTTTTATCTTATAGGTTATCACTCACTCAGGATCCCTCACCTATAATATTATGTTTCTAAGTTCTATATTATAGAAAATTTAAAAATTATCACATGAAGCACTGAAAAGTAAAAAAAAAGAAATTTAGTTTCCCATATTTCACCTTTCTTCTTCCCATAAAGGTTCGGTTGACAAACAAAGGAAGAACGCGCTCTTAACTGTTTTGCCTGGTCTGATTTATATAGTCGAAATATTCGAAAGCCGGTTTTTTGATAATTGAAAATAAATTTTTATTTATTTATTTTGCATTTGTGTTAGTGACAATTTTGAACGCTTATAACTCTGAAATTATTGAACAGATTTTAATAAAATATACATTGTGCGCTTCTTTGAGTAAATACCTTAAATGGTGTATATTTTGTTCAAATCGGTTGACATACAGAGGAGGAAAGTGTTCTTAACTGTTTTGCCTTAGCCGATGTATATATAGATTTGTACCGCCCATTTTTTATAGAGGTTTTGTATTGATAACCTAGCTATGTATACAGAAATTGGACACTTTTGCTCTGACCATTCTTAAGTTATGAATAAATCTATTATATGCCACGCCCATTTATCCAATCCCGTTCACACCACGTTTTGTCAGATGTTGTGTATTGATAACAAAGATGCTTGTAACAAATTTGTAATCCCCTTTCCGTTCTCTTGATATGCAGAAATCTAATTTGTCTTTGTATGGAAGGTACCACGCCCATTTTTATAAACTTACATATATACGCAAGAAGTTTTGTGGAGAACATGGCCAATAGATAAAATGTAAAAACGTAAAATAAAACTGTTATAGATTTTTTAAGTCTACTCATAAAAAGTTTACATAAAGTGGCAAAAAAGCTGGCAATAGGTAGTTTATGATTGTTTAATTAGGTGATAATGAATACATTTGCATTTTCAAAACTAAACCATTTATGGTTGTTTATATTTCTTGTATCTACTCAAATTTTGTGGCAGCAATTCTCCCTACGTCCCCTCTTAGTCGCTTTCGCATTCGGCCAGGAGACGGTCGAGCGGAGAGATAAAGGGTGCGTTCGTAAATGCATCACTGCGCAGCATCAGTGATTTTAAATGGTTATATATTTATCAGTGAAGTAAATGTGGACCAAAAAATTGTGAAATACTCCACAAAAATAATAGTCACACAATAAAAAATATTAAAATTACTGTTTTATCGCCGTTGAAAAAAGTTTGCTTTTCTGATGCAGCGCAGTGATGCATTAACGAACGCACCCATACTAGAGGCGAAATGCTGGGTTAACAGCGTATTCATGTAAAATGGCTTTATTTTGAGTACGGCAACTATTACTTTAATAGATCTCTTCTAAAGCGATAATTAATATTTTTTTTAATATTGGAGGTCTATCGGCCCTGAACCTTATCCTAAGCTAGTACCAATTGGAGAAATACAAAGTAAAAAATATCTCTCTTAATTTAATTTAATGCTTCAAGGTCCAATATTAACGGAAATTCAAAAAGTAACAGTTAAAGAACAAAATAACCAAATAGACCCCTTGAAGATTCTCATTCACTCAACCCCTTGCATGTTTAATTTTATGTTTAAAGTCCAATACTAACAGAAACTCAAAAAGTAAAAGTTATAGATTAAAAAATTACCAAGAAGTACCTCCACAGAGTCTTATTACTCTGAATATTGCATGTTGAATTTTATGGATCTATGTTCAATATTAACGGTAATTAAAAAAAGTAACAGTTGAACAACCAAAAAGTTAAAGAAAAAAAATTAATTTTCCGTATTTCCTCTTTTTGAAGTTTCAGCAATTTTAATATTGTAGTGGAAGCCCATTTAATACGTATGTTTGTATATGCCAAAGAATGGAAAAAATACTTTGTAAAAAAAGTACCAGCAATTGTTATGAAGTTCACCCCTTAAACGTTCGAATTTCTAAAAAATACCAAATTTGTATTTGTATTTTTTAGATAAGTTTCGAACGTGATATATATAGATAAAAATGCCTCGCGAGTTTTTATCCTTTTCTTATTTTTACAATGGAATTTAAATAGGAAAAATGGAAGAAGGGAAAAATTTCCTAGGGTGACAAAAAAGTGCCAAAATTCGGGTTTTACCCGTTTACTTTCTAAAAGTACCAATTTCAAAAAAGTACCAGAAGCCTGTCCGCTTATTTTTCTAAACAACGATAAGTATTACATTTGTTTCTTTCCCTTTTAGTTTAGGAGATATGAGAGGTTAGAATAGCAGGTTTAGCGCCCCTGAACCATATCCTTTTCACTTTAGTGTAACCTTATATAGCCTATGTCCGTTAGGAGGTTCCATTCTTCATTTTGTTGAAGATATTTTAAAAATCGGACCGGCAGTTCCGGAGAATACCTCTTACAAACATCTTTTCAGCTTAATAATTTTAGTACAGATAGATTGTAATTTTTACTTTGATTTGGAGACAAGATTTACGATTAGGATTGATCCAACTTACACTGGACAAAATATTGTAAATTTAGCGACAGTTTTAAAATTGGATTCAAACGGTAGTAATAAAATCATTTTGTCAGCTCATTATTGGTTTGGCGCATATGCCAAAAGTCGTAGTGGAATAAAACGATAATGAAGGTTTACATGAAGTTTTCTGAAAATACATATAGGATGACTTCAAACACGTTGAATGCTTTGTATAAGAACAAAGTATAATGTTTCATTTCGCCGCAGTACAATATATATGCAATGCAAACCCTTCCAAAACATAAATGGTAAGTATTAGTAACACAGCAAAAAAGCAATCAGAGCATCGGTTTTAGAAGATGCTTTGTGATATTTGACATTTATTTTGCAATCAATACAGAATTATTTTAATATTACATTTCAAAACGTTTAAATAAACAGACCACATAGTTGCATTGTTTCGGCACTTTGTACATGTGCATGGTTAAAATACTGTAGTAAAACTGTATACAAACTTTGTATTAGTACGTTTTGGAAGTCAGCCATAATACATACCCGATAGAACTTTTTTTCTATTTTCACCACTGCTTCTGCCATATGTTTTATAGAAAAATGTTAAAGTTTGTGAACGTTTATTTATTTATTTTGTTGCTGTCATTTTATTTTGCTTTCGCTTTAACTACTTGTTTTTCTTACGGCAATAAAGCAAAGCAAGTGTGAAATTTATGAGGAATTTGTAGCATTCACCAAACAGTGGCCTGTAGAGCAAAACAATATTTAATAAATTTTAAAATAGTTAATATGGAGCAAAATGAATGCCTTATATCTCAGAAACATTAAAAAATTTCGTAAAACAGGGCTTGGATGCAGAAAGGAGGTATTCAAAAAATAACAATACAATACACACACGTGCTGCGGTCGTTGCAAAAATTTTTTGTTTGTTCATTTCTTTATCAATGTAAAAAAAGACACATTATAGAACATTAAAATATAATGTTTGTTTATAGTATCACTACAATTGTTCTTTTTTTACGAAGAACAGAACACTATATAATGTTCGGCTCTTTCTTTAAAAATAGATATCGTTCCTGGTTTTAAATAATGTTTTGTTTATTTTCGAACACTGATTTTATGAACGTTCTTTTTTATTTAATTTTACGAATATCTATCTCTTTGGGTATTTCAAAAACAATGAAGTTTTTTTACAGTATTTGGGTAAAGTTCAGTGTAAATGAATCACTATAACAACCATTGTTTGAAATAACTGCGAATTAAAGAATTTCTGCGTTCTTCTTTGTTATTTTTCTTTTATGAAGGGTATTTAAAATTCGATTAAGCCGTCTATTAAACCAAACTCAAATATTAAATTACTTTTGATAAATTACAGTGTCATTTTGTTTTATTATGCAGAAGAAAAGAAACACAACAATTTTCTCTTAATCAGTTCCCATTTCATATTCCCCAACTCTCTCCATCTCTTACTCAAATTATTTACTCACACGTGCAGAGCAAGCCTGAAAACAGAAATTGTTTTACATTATTAAACGTTAACATCGGTAGCGTGACGATAAGTTTTATTTGTTAAACAACATTCGTTTGAGTAAGTTAATAAATGTTGGTCTCCAATGTGAGAATACTGACAACTAAAATTGACAAAAATCTTACAACCAAACAAACTGATGATTGTTAAAACTGTGTTTTGTATTCTTGTGAACATTATTTAACATAAATGAGACCCTATTCGATTATGCTGACGTATACATTTGACATACTAATTGCATTTAAAATAAAATCTTTAACAAAATTGTCATAATTTTCTTTTAGCCTACTTCGAACGGTGTTTCGGAAAACGTTGCTGAAGATTTAGGTCAACAGATTGGTAAACAGGGTGATATAATACGTGATCTTAAAGCTAAGAAAGCTGATAAAGTTCAAATTGATTGTGAAGTTAAAAAATTATTGGCTTTGAAGGCTGATTTTAAAGCTGCTTGCGGAAAAGACTGGCAACCTGTGCAATCTTCAGTTGCTTTAGCACCAGTTGCATCAAGTACAAGTACAAACGATGCTAGCTCTGTTAACGAAGGCATTATAAAACAAGGTGACTTAATAAGAGATCTTAAAGCTAAAAAGGCTGCTAAAACGGAGATTGAACCACAAGTTAAAATTCTTTTGGATTTAAAGTCTCAATTTAAGACTTTGACGGGTCAAGATTGGAAACCCGGTGTACAAGTAACACAAGCAAAATCATCTAACCCAGCCGCCGCACCTGTTGCTGTCGCCGATTCTAAATCAGCAGTAGAAGTTATTTTAAATAAAATTTCTCAACAAGGTGATAAAGTGAGACAATTCAAATCCGCCAAAGCTGATAAAGCAACCGTTGATGCTGAAGTAAAAACTTTGTTAACTTTAAAAGCTGAATATAAACAACTAACTGGCAGTGATTGGAATCCAGGTGCTGTAGCTCCAGTTGTAGTAAAACAAGAGAAGTGTCCCGACTTACCTTCCGACAGTGCTGTTGCTGTATTGCTGAACAAAATTTCTGCTCAAGGCGATAAAATTAGACAATTAAAGTCCAATAAGGTCGATAAAGCCACCATTGAACCAGAGCTAAAACTTTTATTAGCCCTTAAAGCTGACTATAAAAGTCTGACTGGAGAAGAGTGGAAACCCGGTTGTGTAGCTCCTGCCAATACAGTAAAAACAGAAACTATTGATTTAACTGCTGCTGATTCAGATTCAGACGTTGAAGCTGTTTTGGAAAAAATTAAAGCACAAGGTGATAAAATACGTAAATTGAAATTAGAAAAAGCCCCTAAATCCTCCATTGACCCTGAAGTTCAAACTTTGTTGAAAGTAAAGGCTGAATATAAAGCCTTAACCGGTAAAGATTGGACTCCACATACTAAAGAAGAATCCAAACCTGCTGCCGTTAAACAAGACGTAAAAATGTCTTCTACTCCCATTACGGAAAGGGATTTGCTTGCTAAGGAAATTAATGAGCAGGGAGATAAGGTACGCACTGCTAAATCCAGCAAGGCCCCTAAAGAAGAAATTGATATATTACTAGCAAAGTTGTTGGCCTTAAAAGCCAAATACAAGGAAGTAACTGGTACGGACTTTCCCGTGGCCGGACGCAGTGGCGGTAGTGCAAAGAAATCGGAAAAGAAAGAATCTCTCAAACCCGCTAAGCCAGTGAAAAAAGAACCAGAAGCCGCCACCGGTGCCGTAAAAAAACAAACCCGATTGGGATTGGAAGCTACGAAGGAAGACAATTTGCCTGAATGGTATTCCCAAGTAATTACCAAGGGTGAACTCATTGAATACTACGATGTATCGGGTTGTTATATTCTCCGCCATTGGTCGTTTGCTATTTGGAAATTCATTAAAAATTGGTTTGATGGTGAAATAACGAAAATGGGTGTTAAGGAGTGCTACTTTCCCATCTTTGTTTCTAAGGCTGCTTTGGAGAAGGAGAAAGATCATATTGCTGACTTTGCCCCCGAAGTAGCATGGGTAACAAAGTCTGGAGAGACCGATTTGGCTGAGCCAATTGCTGTAAGACCAACATCAGAGACCGTTATGTATCCCGCCTATGCCAAGTGGATTCAATCCTACCGTGACTTACCCATCCGTCTAAATCAATGGAACAATGTTGTACGTTGGGAATTTAAACATCCTCAACCCTTCCTACGTACCAGGGAATTTTTGTGGCAAGAAGGTCACACCGCCTTCGCCAGCAAAGCCGAGGCTGACAAGGAAGTATACGACATTTTGGATTTGTATGCTAGAGTTTACACTGATTTGCTGGCAATACCAGTGGTAAAGGGTCATAAAACTGAAAAGGAAAAGTTTGCTGGTGGCGACTACACTACAACCGTAGAAGCCTTTATTTCTGCTTCTGGTCGTGCCATTCAGGGTGCTACAAGCCACCATTTGGGTCAAAACTTCTCTAAAATGTTTGAAATAGTCTACGAAGATCCCGAAACACAACAGAAACAATATGTCTATCAAAACTCCTGGGGTATTACCACCCGTACTATCGGTGTCATGATTATGATACATGCAGATAACCAAGGTATTGTTCTACCACCCCATGTAGCCTCTATACAAGCTATTATTGTTCCCTGTGGCATTACCGTAAATACTAATGATGAAGAAAGAGCAGAGCTTATGAATGCTTGTCGCGCCTTAGAAAAGAAGCTGTGTGATAAGGGAATTCGCAGTGAAGGAGATTATCGTGACAACTACTCTCCTGGCTGGAAGTTTAATCACTGGGAGCTGAAAGGTGTACCCTTACGTATAGAATTGGGTCCTAAGGACATGAAAGCTGGACAAGTTGTTGCTGTGCGCAGAGATACTGGCGTTAAACTTGTTTTGGCTAATGAAAATCTCGAAACTAATATTGCTGCTTTATTGGAGACTATTCATGAAAGTATGTTGGCTAAGGCTAAGGTTGATTTGGAAAGTCATACAAAGGTTACAAAGATCTGGAGTGATTTCTGTAAAATGCTCGATCAAAAGAATATTTTGCTTTCACCCTTTTGTGGCGAAATCGATTGTGAGGATAAGATTAAGGCTGATAGTGCCCGGTAAGCTTGAAATTTTTATTGTTAAGTACATTTCTTATATTTTAAAAATTATTTTTAGGGATGAAGATGCTGAGCCTGGTGCTCCAGCTATGGGAGCCAAATCTTTATGTGTACCTTTCGAACAGCCTTCCGCTATTACTGATAGCGACATTTGTATCCATCCTGACTGCAAGAACAAGCCTAAATACTTTACCTTGTTTGGACGTAGTTATTAAACCGATGTATCAAGTTGAGTTTTACGAGAGATTTTTTAGTTTTCTTTAAAATATATTTAATTTTTTTAATGTTTATCTTAACTCATAGTTGATTGTTTTGTTATTAAAAAATACATCAGAAAAGATTTTGCATTAATAATATTTTAATAAAAGCATGGTAGAATAAGTACCTGGAATGGCCATTAGAAATTTTGTTCTCAATTTCTAAACCTATATAACGTAAAGCAAAAGAAAATATGAAAAAATATTAAAACAAGTGTCAAAAATAAATTAATTTGACATTACATGGGTAAAAAATGAAAACTCTCCCTAATGTACATACCTGGTACTTATTATACTATGAATAAAAGTAAATACAAAAGTTTTTATTTGTTAAAATATCGAATAAAATATTAAAATTTTAGTAGAAGAGATATTTTAATTCTTTCACATTCTAATTACAAGTGTTTCTGATTCTAAAATTAACATTATAAATCTATAAAAACATTGTTTTAGGAGCTACTTCCCGTGGTTACCATTCTTTTTTATTTTAATTAAATAAATTTGCAGGGGTGTGCTGGAAACCGAAAACGTAAAACGCAAAAAATTTCAAAGTTGTTTTTTAATAAGATTTCTGTAATTAAAGAATTTTATGGCAATTATTATGCAAATATTTCTTTATTAAACAGAGTTTTATAATAAAAATTATAAAAATTATATTAAAAGTTTAATAAAAACAACTTTCAAATTCCTACGTTTTACGTTTCCGATTTCCAGCACACCCCTGTTAAAAATTTTAAACAAGCTTTTATAAAAAAAAAATAGATTTTAAGAAAACATTTTTTATTTATTCACAAAAACAATTTTATATTACAAAGTATATATACACCTGATAGGATATTCTATTAAATTCTTAAAAAATACCTATATGCTTACAAAATACATATACCACATCGTTGGCCTCATGTAGAAAGGCCCTAACTCACATAAATGCAACTTTTCATGAGAAGGCAAAAACATAATAAATTTTTGAGAAAAAAAAACACCAATACTAACAGAATGTTTCCGGCAACATGTTCGGCTGTGTGACCGCGAATGAAGAAACAAAAGAGAATTCCAGATGTTTTCCTTCCAAATGTTCGCTCGTCTAAACTCGGACATATTTGTTAGTTAATGAATTCGTGAGTTTAAATAAAAGTAAGTAGCACAATCACAAAAGACGCTTAGCAAAATACATATGTATATAAAATAATAAGTATTGATTTACTGAGCAGAAAAGTGAAGCGAAAGTTTCAAACGAAATGAATTATTATTGTGAGAAAAAGTACGGAGATAAAGAGGCAAATAGTTCCAGTTCCTTGCCACCCTCCCAACGAAAGAACTCTCAAAAAAACTAAATCTTATTCTAGGGATAAAGAAATGGGGATTCCTACTTGAAGAGGAAAATTTAAATTCAGAACAAAAAAAAGGAACAACACTTTTAAATAGTGACAGCAGGGTCTAATCACCGCATACGGTATCGAGCAAAATTTATCGAAATTATTTATTTTGGTATCATGAAACTCGATATCGAATGAAATGTATTGAATTTGAAATAATAGCATTCGATATCGAATAACTCGACATTACATTTATCGAGTTTTCATTCGATACGTCAGTGTCTATCGTATGCAAAAAAACATCAATAGTTTAATGCGGTGATTAGGCCCCAGATTTTAATTTTTAAAACAAATTTTCATATAAAAAATCGCTTTTACACTAGGACTGTTAATAAGCCTTGATTTTTTAAACCACTCCACAATAGTGCAGAGGGTTTGTGCTGATGTGTGCAACACAGATCGCAGTTTTGAAGTAGTTATAATAAAATTTCGTACAAACGTTTCAATTATCACAAGAACCAAGCCAGTTGAAAATGGTAAGAATCGGTCCAAAACTTCACATTAAGATTTGATTTTGTCAAATTTTTTTTAAATCGGTTTTAATAGAAAAAAACAGTGAAATAAATAGATTATAAATATTTAAAATTAATAAAATTTTTGTTGAATCAAAAATTTTCAACAAGACCTGGGGGGCTACTCTGTATGCAATGCGAAAGAAAATTGTAGCAAATCTAGCGATTGGTACTCTTCCATACGTTTGCGCATGTGTCTTTCGAATCTTTTAAATTTTTTTCTTTTCGAAAATCATCACTTTATTTTATTTAAATTTTCCAATTTCAAATATTTTTACACACTTTGGCATTTTATTACTGTAAATCCGCACCATCTTTAATTTTAATTACCACTATCGTTCATTTTCAGAAAATTTTGCAAAAGTACTAGAGAGTACCAAGTTGGCATTTAGCATTCGCATCGAAATTGTTTTCGCATCGCAATAGAGAGTAGCCCCCCTGTAGTCGAAAATAGTCTCTCAGATGCGATATCATTTGAAAACTAAAGTATCTGAAATCTAAGGTATATCTCGTCTTCTTCTTTAGCAGAACCACAGGTTAGGATGGACAGAAGCACACCCACCTCGGATTTTCTTATCACAACTTTTACTAAATGTAGGGGGATCGTGTCTTCTACAATTTCAGAATGCATAGTCATAGTAGCTCAATAAGACGATTTTTCGAAACGATTAAAGCCGATTGTCTTTAAAATATTCAATTTCAATTTATTGCAGGTAATATAAAAGCCTCATTAGGCCAATAAAATAAAATATTCGAAGAATTTTAGATTTCATTCAACTAATGCTAAGTAAGTTTCTAATTTTTGGGCCTCTGAACTATTCTCTCAGTTTATTGATTTATTATATTTTCGAATAATGTTCGAAGATCTTTCAAACTTGGAATTCGTAATTCTGGAAAAAATTAGTGTCGGGTTTATTGTAGATCTAGAAAAATTAAATAGGTGAATTAAATAAGAGGTTGTTTGAGTAGCTATAATTTGAAAAAGTGTGATTAAAATGCTAATCTTTATAAAAACTTCAAAAGATTTTAGAATAAAGATTTTGTTATTCGTGCTTAATTCCCAGTTTTTATTCTTGATAAAAACACTTGAAATTTATTGTTGATGGGATAAGCTATTCCTATGCGCATTTCACTGGCTGCTTAGGCCAGATCATCAGGAAACTTCATCCATAAAGATTTTAGAAAAACTAAAGATATTAAACCAAACAAAACTGTTAAACGTATAAGACTTATAAGCAACAGTTCTACTTGTAACAATATCAAATTTTAAACAAAACACATTAACAATAAACAGTGGGTTTATCTCATCTTACATTCCCCACTACAATTAGTTGAAATTCTCTCAACATTAATTGTAGTTGTAAGTAGGTTAAGAAAAACAAAATAAAAACAACAACAACTTACAAAGGCATTTATTTAGCAGATTTTAGAATATTTAGATACATGATCAGAAATCCTAAGTATATAAATATACCTTATAATTCGGTTAGCGGTTTTCACTCTTGATATTTAAGTACAATTGTAGACCTTGTTAATCGTATTAATGTAATTAACGTACTAACATATTCAACAACGCAACAACAAAATGTAACCCTCCTTTACCGTAATTCTAGTGGCGCACATGAAAAAATTCCCTAGGATCCCAAAAAAGATCTTAACCTATTATCCAATTACATGATTGAAGCAGACATTTCTTTTAAATTACCAATTCATTCTAAATATTATAGTTTTTATTTTAATCCCTATAAAAGTCCACAAAAATCCAATACTTTAAGGTATATAAATACATACTGAATACTAAAATTGTATATAAACTTTTAACCAAAGTGCAATAATAATATATATATAGTAAAAAAAATTATAATTTCCATTAATGTGTTTAATATTTTTTTTAAAAACTAAAACAAATTTGAATAGCAAATTAACGATCTTTAGTTCAGCTTAAGTTTTTTCGAAAAAAAACTTTGAATACACAAAAACATTCGGATTTGAGAACACCAATTTAGAATTATGCGGATTCAAAAAACTTCAAAATGTTTAAAGCATTTAAACATAAATTTTTTTTTTTTTTTTAATGTTATAAAAATTTTTATGTCGTGTATACTCCACAGCCCTGCTATCGGTAACTTTATTGAGAAAAAAATTAATAAGCATATTAAAAAGTTACGAATTTTAGCGTTTAAAAGTAAAAGTTCACTTATTTTTTCTAAGTCCTTTCAATATTTTTAATGCTAAGTATTTTATTATAAAATACTACACATTTGAAATTAAGTTATAAAACTTTCTTCTAACGACTTCTCAACATTTCACCTCGGCATAAAATTCTTAAATTATAAACAGGAATAAAAACAATAACACAGGCCTGACTTTTTTTATTATTTATCCACTGCTTTGGATATGCTTGCCTCCACTGCGGCCTTTTCATCTTCCTTAACTTCTTCACTCAAAGCAGCCATGTTTAAACTTCCATCATCATCGTCATCATCGCCACTGCCACCAGATTTATTATAAACTGAGGGATATTGTGTAAAGCAATCTTGCATGGTACGGAAGGCTTCATAACAATCAGAGCCCTTAGGCTCAGCTTCACTATTATGAAAACACGAAAAAGCTTCACGAAATTCTACGCCACAGGGACCAGTAGCCATGCCACCTAAACAGGGACAACCCCAATTAATTTCACCATCTTTTGTTATTAGACCCTGTGCAGGTTCTGGAGGTGGCAGTTCTATATTAGGAGGTACAGAGTGATCTTCTTTTGTTGCAAATATCACCGTATCTTTGCCAAAAGTTTGTTTGAAACTGTAGGACATGTTGGAATTTTTTTTTTCGATTTATTCAAAATCTAAAGGTTGCGCAGAAGTTTTTAAAATTTGAAAATGACACGGTATATCTTGAAAATAACCAATTAATGTTATAGCAGCTCTGGTTTTAGTAGAAAATGCTTCTGGTACTTTTAAAATACCTCGTTTCTGTCCAACATCAAATTTTACTAGCTCCAATTCGGTTTGGCCACCAATTTCTCCAAAGAATTCCGCTAAAGATGATTCTATACTACCTTGAAAATAGAGTGGTGTAATAACAGCAGATGAGTCTTCACTAAGTTTCCTACACACGGAAGAAAATTTAATAGCTAGTTTTAAGTCTTTATCACTTATACTTACAATTCCACATCAAAGTAATGAAAATGGTTCATAATTTAGTTGCTTGTCGGCAAATTATTTCTGTTTTATGTTAAAAACACAACGTTACAGAAAATTTTATGTAAGTTTTTCTCAGGTTATGTGTTCTTGTCAAAACCTCAAAAACAGAGAATTAATATTAGAGATGTGCATATTGGCAACGCTGCAGTGTGACAATCAAGGTATATTTATAGCAGGTACCCTGCAAATAAAATTGGACCACCTGATCCAATTTGATAAAATGGACTACTCCATGGACTGATCCGATGTAACGCAAGCATGGACCATGTCATTGTTAAAAAGTGTTTGTAGTAGACGACATGTCTTCGTTTTTTAACGACATGCTTTCGTTTTAAAACGAATTCAAAACTAATCCTCTTGAGTATACCATGGAGTAGTTTTAAAACTACTCCTTAGTGGTCCAAAAGTGGGTTATATGGTCCTCTCCTAGGACATCGTAATGTTAATTAGACCAGGTTTTTTCCATACGTTTGGGTTACTTTTGGACTAGTCCTGGTCCCTTGTGGACTACTCTTTACATGCGTGTTTGGAATGGTCCCAATATTTGCAGGGTAGCCGCGAGATTACAACAATTGTAAAATAAAACAAACACAACACAACAATAAATATACCTTGGTGACAATCAAGGTATATTTATAACAGGTAGCCGCGAGATTACAACAATTGTACAATAAAACAAACAACAGGGCTTTTTATTGTTGTTTTGTGATACGAACTGTCAAACAGCAAAGGGGTTGAAAAGAGACAAAAAAGACAAAAAACCTTGTTTACTTGTTTACTGTACAACATTTGACAGTTTGTATCACAAAACAAGCAAATAAAAACTAACCAGCTGGCTTTCCGAGACTACCTGCTATAAATATACCTTGGTGACAATATTAGCTTTTTTTCGAGCTAAATTTAGCTTTATTTTTTCCTTTTTAGCTTGAGATATTTCATTTAGCTTTATGCTTTTTTCAGCTTTTTTCAACGATGCATTTAGCTTTTCCTAGCCTTTTTTTAATTTCAATTTCGTGTTTATTTATATTTTAAAATAAATAAAACAGTTTATTCGAATAAACTTATGTGTGATTTAGTTCAAAGTGTAATAGTAATAACAGTGCTGCGAGGGGAAGTATACAAAAGTTACGCTATTTTCAAAAAAAATTAAGAATTTTTGTCAAAAGTTACACTTCGAAAAATTTCTTGAATAAACAGTAAATTTATGTGATTTGTAAGAACAAAAAACATACATATTTTCTATTCCATATTTCAGTGATAATAGCAAGACCACAAATCAATTATTGAACAAAAGCAAAGCTTAAGCGGCCCATATACCTGCCATATTATTGTATATGATATTCGCCATTTTATTTCCATTTTCTCCTATATTATGCAATAAGTCGCACAATGGTTTCAATCATTTAATAACCTATAGGAATAACATGAACAGCATTGTACAATGTTGCCAACACACGTCACTTTCTTTTCGTTGTGCAATAAAAATCAAACGTCTTTTGATTGTTGCCAATATATTGCCAATTAGCGATATAATTGTACAAAACGTAAAATTGAACAATTTTATTGCAAGTGTATGAGCCGCTTTAGAGTAAGTTTTATGCCTAACGCTGGGTCTCCACGTAGCAATTTTTATTGCTAAGTACAAGCAATAACGTCGGCAGAACAATGGAGCAATAATTGCTGATTATATTGCTGGAGAACACTTGAAATTGCTTTGCCATAAATTTGCAATTTTCACCGCGAGTGGTTGAATAAAGTTTTGTGGCTGTATTTATAACAAATGTTTTATGTTGTGCTTTGAAGTGATTGTTAAATTTTCTTTTTAAATAATAAAATAATTAGTTGTAATTGTCGTAGCTGTGTTTTGTATTCCTTTTTTTGTTTACTTGCGTATGAAAAAAAACCTAAAACTTGTATTGTTCTATTGAAAAAATAAAAATATACAAAAAAAAAACACAAATTCGTCGTTTGTTTTTGTTAATATTGACGTTTATTTAAAAATATAATATGTAAACACTTTTTCTGTATTTTGTTGAAGTATTTTTTCACTTGGCGGCTTTTTCTTAATTGCTTTTTTAATTAATAAACACACTAACAAATAAACAACCGTACAGAGAAATGAAATGTCAGATAAATTACAACTGATTTGACAGCAGATTGCTAAGCAATAATTGCTCAAGCAATCAGAAGAAGAAGAAGGCAATGGATTGCCACTCATGGCAATTTGCGGTCTATACGTCGCAAATTTTATGGAGCAATCAAATTTGACGTTTGCCGCAATAAATATTGCTACGTGGAGACCCAGGATAAGCCTTTTGCATGAGAATATAAAAATAAGGTTTAAGCATACAGTACTTTTCGTTAATAGTCTCTACAGTTTTAGCCACTTAAGCGATATATTACAATTTACCTGTTTTTTCTGCTGTTATAAGTAAATTTAATATAAAGGATTTACGTGATAGTCCATTTAGCGATGAAAGCATATTTGCAACATACTTATTTAATATATATGGGCTTTATAGTTACATTAACAAAACGTTCTACGTTCTTTTTAATTTTCAAAGACTCATTACATTATACAATTATCTTACAAATAAAGTTAAGCAAATCCATAGAAATTTTTAAAAATAAAGCTAAAGTTTGATCAACTTACTGGTCAAGCTCTTTTTGGAATTTTTTTTCGTTTATCCCTTATGTGTGTGGAAAAAAAGACACCTTCTATAGGGTGGATAGGTTCCTGGGCACCTTCATGCAAATTGTATGAGAAATCTAATTTTTTGTCTTGTATTGTACAAACAATCGATGGTTAATGATATAATATTAGAATTTTACTCTGGTTTTCTCCTTTTCATATATTTTTTAAAATTCTACACCCAAAAAAAAAAATTGGAATATAAAACACCTTCTATAGGGTGGATAGGTACCTGGGTACCTTCATGGAAATTGTATGAGAAATCTAATTTTTTTCTTGTATTGTACAAACAATCGATGGTTAATGAAATAATATTAGAATTTTACTCTGGTTTTCTCCTTTTCATATATTTTTTAAAATCCCACACCCAAAAATTTGTAATATAAAACGTATACAGGTACCCAGGTACCTATTCACCCTATTAAGGGTGCAAAAAGCAAATTGGGATGCCACGCCCCCCCAAACTCATATTGTATATAAACACCTATGAAAATATAATAATAACAAAAAGTTAGGAGTTCTCATGAAATTGTAGAATTGTAGACTAAAATCTTATGTAAAAAATTTCGATTTGAAAACGCAATAGGTACACAGGTACCTGTCCACACACATAAGGGTTATTTATATAATTATTCTCAGCTTTAATTACATAAGCAATACTTATGGTGTTTTCTTTTCTACAAAAAATGTGACATTTTATTTTAAAAAAATGCAATTTGGAGTCTGTATCTTAAAAATTTTGCTCCCGAAAAGAGTGGCTTGTTTCATTCTAAAAAAAGTAAGTAAAATCTTTATGAAACAGACACCAAATTGCATTTTTTTAAATAAAATATCACACTTTTTTGTAGAAAAGAAAACACCATTAATCTATGATAATATCGAAATAACCTAAAATCGTTCACAGCAAATTATTTCCGTACATATTTATATTTTTATTCACTTTTAATTGTATAAAAAAATGTTTTTTTAAACAATTTGTGTAAAAAAATAAATTTTTGATATTCTTTAATTAGGCTTGAGTTCATCAAATTTTCATTAAATTATTTTCACTGAGGGAAGGAATTGACTGTTGGCTAACGGGCACCGCAGTGGTGCAGTGGGTACAAAGATCTTCTGACGATAGAAAGTGGTGTTTCTTGAAACATGTAAAGATCAACCCGGGTTCAAATCCCAGCTCAGCCTGGAAAAATTATCAATAAATTTTAATAAAAATTCCAAGTTGTAAAATTCCTTCCCTCAGTGAAAATAATTTAATGAAAATTAAATTTGATGAACTCAAGCCTAATTAAAGAATATCAAAAATTAAAAATTAACAGTTCAACTAAAAATCAAAATTTTTCTTAAAAAAATAAATAATTATATATACCGCCATAAACAAATAACCTGCAAAACGGCAGATGGTTTGTCAGATCAAAATAGATCGCGCTCTAATTGAAAAATTTTACACTGCTAACTCCATCTGACATTTACAGAAGCAATTTTTTTGCGTTTACACGACATATATGCATTTTGCAGAGTGAAATTTGACAAGTACACTGCTAAATACAGATCGTGTAAAAGCACTTTTAGTAAACCTAACAACAAAATATATACCACAGAATACAATATATACATCAAGGCGAATTTAAAACGCTTAGTGCAACTCTACAACTACAAAAAGCTCCCTGTATTTAGTTTTTGCAATTTAATAGATAACTGTCAAAAATTTTTTTATTGAAAGTTAAAATTATCACTTTTATAAAAGAAATTATTAAATTAACTTTAATTATTCGCAGTTTTGAAATTTTTTTACTATAAAAATAATATTTTTAGCACTTTTCAATCAACTTTTTCTCAAAACAAAATTATATTTTGACAATTACGTATTTTTTTTTTAATTCGCCGTGGAGACAGCTGATGAGCGGCTGACGAGTTGAGTTTACCTTTTTAAATTCGCCTTGATATACATTTTATTTATGTATTTTGTTACTGTTTTTTTTTTTAGTATTTGTAACGAAATGATAACTTTAAAAAACTTTGTCAGAGTCTGTACCAAGGCGAATTTGACAACAATTTCAAACGTCTTCAAAAACGACCTAGCGATATTTACATAATATTTTCAAAAGTTTTTAACACATGATTTTTTAACAAAAGCGCTTAAAATGTTAATATCTACTACATATGTTCACAAGGACAGCAATATTCTTGTTTCGCTCTCCCATTTAGGGTTGTCAGCAGTGTGACCATATTAGCTTTTTTCGAGCTAAATTTAGCTTTATTTTTTTCCTTTTTAGCTTGAGATATTTCATTTAGCTAAAGGCTTTTCCTAGCCTTTTTTTAATTTCAATTTCGTGTTTATTTATATTTTAAAATAAATAAAACAGTTTATCAAAATAAATTATGTGTGATTTAGTTAAAAGCGTAATAGTAATAGTCTGACAGAGCAGAAGAAATTGCTGTTGCAGATTTCATTTACATACATAACAGTGCTGCGAGGGGAAGAATACAAAAGTTACGCTTTTTCCCAAACAAAATTGAGAATTTTTGTCAAAAGTTACACTTCGAAAAATTTCTTGAATAAACAGAAAATTTATGTGATTTATAAGAACAAAAAACATACATACATATTTCTATTCCATATTTCAGTGATAAAAGCAAGACCACAAATCATTTATTGAACAAAAGTAAAGCTTAGAGTAAGTTTTATGCCTATTGCATGAAAATTTAAAAATAAGGTTTAAGCATACAGTACTTTTCGTTTATAGTCACTAGAGTTTTTAGCCACTTTAGCGATATATTACAATTTATCAGTTTTTTCTGCCGCTATAGGTAAATTTAATATAAAGGATTTACGTCCATTATAGTATAGTCCATTTAGCGATGAAAGCATATTTGCCACATACTAATTTCATCTATAAGCAGGCATCAAGAGCGAAAATAAATCGATTTATGGGAGTTATAGTAACATAAGCAAAACGTTCTACGTACTTTTTAATTTCCGAAAAATATCTTGTTTGGACTTCTTATGAGTCTTGTTGTCGTGGTCGAAATATAGTCGTTTTTAAAAGTTGGTATTATGATTGACGCAAAGAACATATCGCTCATTTGCTGCAAGACCGGCATAACTAAAAAAAATTAAATTTTGGAGTTAGAGATGCAGAATTGTTCGCTTTGTTTTTCTTTATATTGTGTATTAAATTTATATTTATATCTTTTTTACTTTCCCAGTTTGAAGAGAATGTGTCTTCTTTTTTTCTAAGAAGTTAGAGCAAATTCAAAACTTTAAATGCGTTTATCTCGAAATGATTTTTTTTGAGTTATGCCGGTCTTGCAGCAAATGAGCGATATGTACGGCGAACTTTTACTTATGTGTTTTACATTGTCGTTGTAGTGATTACGAATTTCAAACGGTTACGACTTCTATCACGACAACTACTTCCGGGAACTATTTTTTGAAAATTTCTGCTAGTAAAAATTTTACTAGTTAAGTTATGTTCATACCTATTAAATGTTTGGCGTCCCTTGTTTTAATAAAAAAATTATTTACTTTTGCAAAACGTTTAGCTGGATCAAACATTATTATACAGTTTCTTAATTACACTATACAATTATCTTCTTACAAATAACTTTAAGCAAATCCATAGAAATTGTTGAAAATAAAGCCAAAGTTTGATACAATTTATCGAAATAATTAAAAGTTACTATAAGAAGCTATAAAAAAAATTTAGCTTTATTTTTTGGCTTTAAATTTCCTTCTTTAGCTTTTTTTTAGCTCTATTTCAAACATGATTTAGCTTTGTATTTTAAAAAAATCTGGTCACACTGGTTGTCAGATTAATTTTGACCTTTTTCGCCAAATTCAATTTCAAAAATCGCCCAAAACAATTTTTCAAGTTTTTGACAATAAAATATGTACATATTTTTTAAATTATTTAAAATATTAATTTCAAAAGATTTTGTTATTCGTGCTTAATTCCCAGTTTTTATTATTGATAAAAACACTTGAAATTTATTGTTGATGGGATAAGCTATTCCTATGCATTTCACTGGTTGCTTAGGCCAGATCATCAGGAAACTTCATCCATAAAGGTTTTAGACAAACTAAAGATATTAAACCAAATAAAACTGTTAAACGTATAAGAATTATAGCAACAGTTCTACTTGTAACAATATCAAAGTTTAAACAAAACACATCAACAATAAACAACAGTGGGTTCATCTCATCTTACATTTTAGACAAACTAAAGATATTAAACCAAATAAAACTGTTAAACGTATAAGAATTATAGCAACAGTTCTACTTGTAACAATATCAAAGTTTAAACAAAACACATCAACAATAAACAACAGTGGGTTCATCTCAAAAATCAAAAATCCTAAAAAAATAAATTTGTTCCGTATGATATTAATATCGGCATCTTAATCTTATTAAGCTATCTGCAAACATTTCAAAATAAATTGAGTTTTTTATGGATTTTTTTTATACATAGTGCTGTGCGGGTCGTTTATCAATGTCGCGAGAAAACCAAAAGAAAGCCTGTTAGCTATTTTGCTTGCGTTTTCATTGAAGAAAATTTTATCAATTGTTTTACTTTTTATTTGTTTAATTTGTTTCCACTGCGTATTTTATTTCTTTTATTTTGACACTTTTTACTGACGTATTAATTTTTATTAATATTATTTAATATCATGAAAATGCTAAACGTTCAATATTTCTCACGCGATCCGCGATCCGGATTTCATATTTTAGGCCATTCTGCGATATGGATCGCGATCCGTCAATAAGTTGGGCTGTAAATTTTGTACATTATTTTTGTATAAAGGACACCCTATTTTTTGTTATTCAATGTTATCGATAAGTTTTGTATGGTATGTTCAGTGTCCATTTTGATTTACTTTGTTGTGAAAATAATTAAAATACGTCATTAACAAGCGGGAGTTTTGACAAAATTAAAAAAGTTAAAATATAAATATTTATAAAGAATATTGTGTATTTAATTTGGTAACTTTGTCAAGTTACATCATGAGTTATCAAGAAAAAGATAGATCACTGGCAACAGCCACCACGACGGACTGTGAGGAGGACGAAGACGTTGGTCCACTGCCCATTACAAAGTTAGAAGTTAATGGGATTACTAGCAATGATATTCAAAGATTAAAGGCCGCTGGCTATCATACTGTAGAGTCTGTAGCTTTTTCTCCCAAAAAGGAGCTATTAAACATTAAAGGTTTCTCCGATAACAAAGTTGACAAGTTATTAGCACATGCTTCAAGCTTAGTACCTATGGGTTTTACCACAGCTCTGTTTTTCTATCAAAAAAGGTCAGAGATCATAATGCTGACTACGGGATCAAAAGAACTAGACAAGTTACTTGGTGGAGGAATTGAAACTGGGTCAATTACAGAGTTATTTGGAGAATTCCGTTCTGGAAAAACACAACTTTGTCATACATTGGCCGTCACTTGTCAATTACCTATCAGTCAAAATGGAGGGGAAGGAAAGTGCTTGTATATAGATTCAGAGGGTACTTTTCGACCAGAACGTTTGGTGGCCATAGCAGACCGTTATAAATTGGTTAAAGACGATGTTTTAGATAATGTTGCATGTGCTCGAGCATTTAACTCGGATCATCAAACACAATTATTAATGTTGGGTGCAGCAATGATGGTGGAATCGAGGTGAGTAATGCCTTCTATACAGAAAACAAGTATTTTAGGGTTTTCTCTTACAATTATCTTCGTTTAGATATGCCCTAATTATAGTGGATAGTGCCACAGCCTTATATCGCACTGATTATTCAGGCCGTGGTGAATTAGCTGCTCGTCAAATGCATTTAGCACGATTTATGCGTTTACTTTTACGTTTGGCAGATGAATTTGGGGTGGCTGTTGTTATCACCAATCAGGTTGTTGCACAAGTTGATGGTGGTGCCATGTTTCAGGCCGATGCCAAGAAACCAATTGGTGGCAATATAATAGCTCATGCTTCAACTACTCGTTTGTCGTTGCGTAAAGGTCGTGGTGAAACTCGTATATGCAAAATTTATGATTCACCTTGTTTACCAGAATCAGAGGCAATGTTTGCCATACAACCTGATGGTATTGGTGATGCTAAGGAATAGTTATACCACATATCTTGAAAATTATAATAAATTACTTTTTTTTATAAGTTGTTTAGTTTAAGATCGAAATTAAGTTACATAATTTCTTTGAAATTTTTGGATAAAATCGACACGCAATATTCGTATCTATCCGCTGAAAAAATTTGCTATTTTGTCTACCTTTTGGTAATGAATCGATTGATTACAATTTTTTTTAATATGCCTTTAATACCTATTAAATTTAAAATTGTTTTGCTTCTACTATTTTTAAATTTCGAGTAAATGTCCTCTCTTTGATCAAGTGCGATATGTATTAATTACAAAAAAATTTTTATGCTTCGCTGTGTCATGCATTTAACTGAAATCTGGAAATTTAATTGGCGTTTTTGATCTAAAACTGTTCAATTTTGTTTTTAATAAACATAAATCAATAACTATAAAATAGTATCAAGCGCCTTTTCAATGTGGTGTCCAGAGCGAAAATAAGTCGTATATATTTTATTTGTTGATTTCAACGAAAAATAGGTGTTTGTCAGCTGATTACCACTAGTTGGAACCCAAACGTCAAATTTCGTGTATATGAGCCAAAACTTGTACATGTGTGCGTTAAATTGTTTTTGTTTTATATGAAGACAATTTTGACAACTCGGTTCCTTTTATAGAGCAGCATGTCTACACTCTGAAATGAGTCTACCTTGTGTAAATGTACCTTGGGTGCCAAGGTATATTTTTGGGTTCCAACCAGAGACCTGCGCCGTCAAGTTTTGTCGGCGGCGGCGGCTTGCAAAAATATTGACGGCGGCGGCTCAAAGCCTACTTAAACTTAAGCCAATTTAAAAATTATTTTTTTTACCAACTTTCATATTTTAGTTTGAATAATAATATTAATTGGCATATATACTTATTTTAATGCTTGTGGGCTATTATCTATTCCTAAATGAGATTTAAAATTTTTACCGCAAAACCTTTGAAAATTGTATATATATTTCCATATATATCTTACTCATTAACATTTTTATTAATTAAAAAAAAACTGTTTTGATTGAAAATAAAAAGAATGGAAAAAAATGTTTTCTAGTTTTGGTTATGCATTTCTTGTAGAGAATATTCGATTAAATGACTGTGACCGGCGGCTGATTTTAAGCCGACTTTAGTCGATAAATTTTCGGCGGCGGCGGCTGTTAAAAATAATCGGCTGCGCGGCTCAGCCGGCTTAAGCCGTCAAGGCTGACAAACATATGAGCCAACGAGTTTACCTTGTGTAAATATACCTTGTTAGGTGCCAAGGGAAAACTCAAGGCAAATTAACTACAGGTGGTGTCGAAACGCCTTCTGATTTTGACAGTTCGAGCCTATTTGTCTTGATTGTGTTTTGATTATCATCACCCTAATTGTGTTTGGCAATAGATTAAAGAGAACGTGAACTTTTTTCCTTTAATCTATTACCAAACAGTCGTAGGCGTATTTTAAATACGCCAAACACAATAAGGGTGAATAAAAAAATTTCAAAACTGCGAATAATTAAAGTTAATTTAATATATCTTTTATAAAAAAGTGATAATTTTTAATTTGCAATACAAATTTTTTGACAGCTATCTATTAAATTGCAAACAAAATACTTTTTGTAGTTGTAGAGTTGCACCTACCTTTTTAAATTCGCCTTGCGGTAAACTTAATTCGCCCTAGAGACAGCTGACGAGTTGAGTTTACCTTGTTGAATTCGCCTTTGGTAAACTTAATTACAAAAAAAAAAATTTAATTGGATTACGAATTTGATTGATATAACCAAGGTGGCAAGTCGAATTTATAACAGGTAAAGCCTAGATTACACTATCTCACAAGCCTTACGTATTCCATAATACTTTGTGAGATAGAAATCTAATGAGTTTTGTTGCGACTGTCAAAAAATCTAATGTAACATGACAGTTTGTGTTCACACCATCTCACAAAGTATAAACACTCACACATGAAATAAAATGCAACCCTGATCCAATGAAAAGTATTATTGTTTTGAAATTTTTCAAAAAACGATGAAGTCGTATGGGATGTCAAACTTTTTTCTTAATACTTGTCATTTTCGTGACACATTGCATTCACACTATCACACTTTGTCATATTACTTGAGTTTTTGACATGTATTAATACAAAGTATAATAGTGTAATCTAGCCTTAAGTGCAACTCTACAACTACAAAACAAGGCGAATTAACTCCAAGTATTTTGTTTTTGCAATTTTCTGACTTGTTGTCAAATTTCAGTATAGAAACAAAACAATATTTTGACGTTTCACCATTTTTTAATTCACCGTGGATACAGCTGATGAACGGCTGACGAGTTGAGTTTACCTTGTAAACAACTTTTTGAAATCACTTTGTTATTTTTGCGACTATTGTAAGATGGCCGTCGCAATAAATAACTTAAATAAAATATTCAATGTGTTGTTTATTAATTGTTTATGCAATAAACTATTTTATTTGCAACAAATCCTTTAAAAATAAGAAAATTCGACGACACTAAAAAAATTATATTTGCTTTTGAGACTTCTGTTGTGATTTCAGTTTGTTTTTTTTAGTTGAATTAAAGTTGCTAACAGCGGCATGAAAGCAAAGTATAATATTTATTAAAAATCGTAAGAGCTGTAAGGAATCACAGGAAAAAATCGCTTCTATCGCGAAAATGGCTAAATTCGCGAAAAATTGCAAGCTTGTAAACAAGCCCTAAATTTTATTTGAAATCGCTAAATGGGTAAAAAAATAAAAAATATTGCAAAAATGGCGAAAATTCGCGAAAATTTTTTATATTTCAAACGAGCCATAAAATTGATTGAAAGTCCCTAAAACTATAAGGAATGGCCAAAATTCGGTTAAAATGTCTAAATTAGCGGAAATTCGCAAAAATTTGCTAACAGCGGCATGATAGCAAAATTCTACTATTTATTATAAGTCGTCAAAGCTATAAAGAATCGAAAACTTATAGAAACAAATTGCTTTTATCGCAAACATGGCTAAAATTCGCAAAATTTTAAACACACCCTAAACTTAATTTGAGATCGCTTAATCGGTTAAAAAAACAAATTGTTGAAAAATAAAATAAAAAGGGTTAAAAATTAACTTATTTTTGTGTTTGCTTGTGCTTTCGTCAATTGAAAATCACACCGAAAAACACAAAAACGGTGTGATTTAAAGAACACCACAAAATCACACGTGTGATTTTAAAAGCACATGTGATTTGAAATCACGTGATTTTCAGAACATACCTGATATTAAAATAATAATAATTATTGAAAATAATTAAAAATAAACGCAATACAAATCTGTTTATGAACAAGAAATTATGTAGCGTATTTATTTCAGAACTATTATTCATCATCATTTAATGCAATTTCATGCAAAGTTTTGTTAAATAATTACTTCTATATAAAAATATATACAGATATACGTACATACATACATATATTTTTTTGACAAAAATGATTTAAAATTTAAAAATTTTTTTATTATAAACTGACTATACTATTAATTAACTGCAAATAGGTTGAAAAATAAGTAGTTAGTAGTCAGTTTAAAAGTCATGCAAAAATGGCCAATTGACTATTGCCTATGACATGCCTATGTTAAAATAATGAGTCGTCGACAAGGAAAAAAGTCACTTAATCAACTAGTTGTGGTTATAAAAAAACCAGTTTGAAGTTACTTAAAAATGGGTTTGACTTCCTACAGGGAAAGTACTCATGGAAGTAAAATTTTGACACTATTGAGGTGAATAAAATTAAATAAGTATAAATTTTGACATTAGTGTAGAAATTTTTGACAACCACAGAATTATTTTTTTTCATCAAATTTGTTTAAGCAAAAAAAATTAAAAAAAATTAAACAGAATTATACAAGATGTAAATATTTAAATGTGTATAAGCTTTTTTGCCCACACTTTTTGTAAAAATTGTTAATATATCAGAACGAATTCATCAAATAGTTGGGACGATCTCATTTCCAACAGAATTGAAATGATTATTGGTAAGAGTTTTTGTTAATATATTAATTTTCACAAAACTATTAGTAATTGTTTTTTTTATTTATGACAAAATTTTACGTTGTCAAAAATTTTACAATTTCACACAGCACAAATATAAAAATTTTCTACAACAAACAAATTTCATTTCACCATAGAACTTTGCTACCGTTTCACACACACCCTAAATAAGTATTTATATATTTATAATCTTAAATTAAGTTTGTATAAAAGTCTGCAATTATGCATGTTTTTCATTTTATAAAAGTAAAAAAAGTGATAGTGGCACCATTGAAATATAAACAGACAGTAAAAAAAAATTAAAAAATGTTTGGAATTTTTATTCAAAAACATTCAATAAATAACTGCGTCATCCAAAGTATATTTATACCAAGGCGAATTCAACTACAGGTGGTGTCGGAACTAGAACAATCCAAAAACAACAAAAACAACATACGGGTTTTTTGCATTGCATT
Source organism: Pollenia angustigena (assembly GCA_930367215.1). Classification (NCBI taxonomy): domain Eukaryota; kingdom Metazoa; phylum Arthropoda; class Insecta; order Diptera; family Polleniidae; genus Pollenia; species Pollenia angustigena. Next base: position 186,095,899 of record OV884056.1, read on the forward strand.
GTTAGTGCTATTAGCTCGAAATGTCAACCATTATTAGCAAAACACTAACCAAGGCGAATTTAACAAGGTAAGTGCAACTCTACAACTACAAAAAGCCCCATGTATTTTTTGCAATTTAATAGGCGACTCAAAAATGCTGACAAGGCAAAAATTGATTTAAAAACAAAATAAAGATTTTGTTTGGGTAATAAAAGAGATTATTAAATTCACTTTAATTATTCGCAGTTTTTCTAAGAAATTTTTTCGGTTATTTTGGTGCAAAACATAAACAAAATTTTATTTTGACGTTTGCCTATTTTTTTTTTTTTTAATTCGCCTTGGAGACAGCTGATGAACGGCTGACGAGTTGAGTTTACCTTGTTGATCAAAATGTAAGCAACTTTTGACACTATCGAAAATAAAACAACTGAACAGCTGATCACTTGCATGTACTTGTAATAAATATCGAGCCCTAACCGCGAAAATAACGTAACCGACAACATTTTCAATTTTTGTTTTTTTTTAATAAATGACTTTATTGGCAACACTTGCTTCATCTCCTAAAATTTCATGGTCACATAAGGTACCGTTACGATTTTATAGCAAAAACAATTTTATTGTAAGCGACAAATTTCATACAAAATTAATATGAAATAAAATAAAAAAAAACCCTCTCCTGTAAAATTTGGTTTTTGGCGCTTACATTATTTTCGCGGTAAGGGCTCGATATACTTTGGATATAGCCTAGAACGATATACATAGATAACTAATAGTGTGATATAACCAAAGATGTCCAAAACATATACCACATGTGTCACGGAGTTTATATACTCCCAACAATGTTTAAAATGGGTTCTAAAAAAATTCTGTCCACTCACAAAGAAAATCGTAGCCGAACCATTTTTTTTAGAAGAATTTGGTGTTAATTTGCCGTTGGTGCTAAGAAAATTGGGAAATGATATTTATTTGGATTTACTAGAAATACCATTTCAATTAGATGCAGTCTTAGAGAAGAAGCCACTGATTATAGAAAGCTATGTATTAGATTGTTTCGGAGGAAAGCGATTTTCTAAAACGACCCAAATAAAAAAATGCAATTATGTGTATGAAATATTGTGTATTTTAGGAAATGTATTAAATAAAGAGAAGGAAAAAATTATGCAAGATCTCACCTTGACAATTATATGTGATGTAAAGATAACAAAAAGCCATTCCTCTACTATGCAATTAAATACTTCACTTGGTGCGAGCATGCGTAATTTGGACTATGATTTTGAAAATTTCTTTAAAAACAAGAAGTTTTGCGATGTTATTATAAAGTGTAACGATGGGAATGAAATCGAAGCACACAAAGTTTTATTAGCGGCACGAAGTGATGTTTTCCATGCTATGTTTCAACATGAAATGCTAGAGAACAAAACAAATTTTATCGAAATTACAGACTTTGATAGTCATATATGTAAGAAGATGATGAATTTCATTTATACTGGCGAAGTACCGAATTTAAGTGAACGTGTGAACGAACTCTTAGCTATCAGTGATAAATATGATTTGAAGAAACTAAGGGCGATGTGTGAGCATGAGCTAATGAACAGCACAGAAATCGTTGATCCCGTAGGTACACTTATTTTAGCAGATCGTTATAAAAATAATGCGCTTAAACAACGAGTAATACAACATTTTATATTGACTGATAAGCAATTGATAAAAAGTAAACGTTCCAACAATTGTGTTGTGAAAATCCAGATTTATTGAGTGAAATACTTTTAGCTGCTGTTGAATAAATCTAATGGGTACAAACATTTCTATTAGTTTGAATGTTATTAAACCTTATTAAAATAAAAAAAAAAAATTCCTTAGAACTTTATAAAACAAAAATATGTTTAATGAATAAAATAATATTTAGTTGTTTTTTCACATGTACTGAGTAACTAATATCGTCAGGTGATTATTGTTTTAGCCTACACGCCATTTTTGAAAAAAATTAGGGATTATATATATTATATGGCTTCAATGTTCTCTTTCATATTCCAAAATCCATTTTTGATATCTCGTATAGAATCTGAGATATTTAGTATCGACTTTGGTCTACATCCACATTTTTTAGGTTTATTGAATATTATATTGCTACATATTACAATTTTGTACATATGGAGCAAATTTTGCATACAAACATACAAACTAATGAACAACGTAGGTCAAAATAAAACGTCACAATAGTTAAAATTTATTGGACACAATGTGAAACTTGAGGTGAATATGGAGCCCACAACAAAACTAATTGTTGAATATTGTTTTGCGCTATCTAACATATATTTTTTTCCATATTATGTTGGATCTGTAGTTCGGGGCTTATAGGAATGAGTTAAGCAATTATCACCATTCTAAAACATACCAGCATTTCCTTGTAAATCTCTATTAACTATCAAATTCATTGTTTTTGCCATTAACTTACTTTGCTCCACGTCAAAGAAAACGCCATAATACGAAATAAAATTTGATATGGAGCACAAAACGACAAAATGTTATTTTAGAAAACCATTAAAACTTTGGATTTATTGCATGTAAATTCATGAAAATGTAAAGTTTTGTTAGAAACATACGTAGCAATCAATTAGGAGCGTTTAAAATTTACTGTAAACCTATTTGATCGTTTTTCTCAAAACCGACTTGATGGCTTATAGGCTAACCCTGCGGCCACGCGTTCAAGTTGTTCTTGATAGTCTTTCACATATACTGCTTGTCAAAATTTACATAAATTGAAAGCTGTGACGTAGGCTGCACTCAATTTGTAAGCAATTTACTCACAAGATGTCAACAACAACAGAGACAAAATTGTACTCATCTGTTAAATTGAAAGTAAATTGCCAAACAAATGGAAAGGTGAAATTGAAAGCCATCACGTGGTCAATTTAAAAAGTGTGAGTGTGTTAGTGCTGGTTCACACAGGTCAAGTTTACTTGAACAGTTTTATTTAAATTTTCTTTTGAACTTGCGTTCACGTTCATGCACAAAATTAATTTTTGTTTTCTTTTCCTTCAACTTTGTTGCTTTTTATTATATTACGGATGAAAAAAGAAAAGAAAAATACAAAACTGACTGGTACGGTCAAGTATGTACCCCTTTCCATTCTCTTTACCCCTCTCTCCTAAAAGCTCGAGACTTGAAGAGTCAAACTTGACCTGTGTGAACCAGCACTTAGTAAAAAAATGAGAGTGTATTGCAAATTGAGAGGCAAAACTTGATCGTGTGGCCACCAAGTTAAACAATAATCACCTGACGATATGTATGTATATAAAAAATGAACTTTGCGAATTTAAGCCTGAATAAAGTTTGGATTTAAAAGATTCAATAAAATAACCACATTAATAATTATTGTTAACAGCTACATACATAAGTCCATTTTTAGACAGGCAAAGTTTACTTTGCAGTCTTGAGTTTATTGAAGGGATGGGAAAAGAGAATAGCGCGAGGAGAACCAGGGCTGTCAGACTTGGGGATTTATCCCCAAAGTTGGGGATTTCATGCGAGCAAAAAGGACAAAAAAGTCATTTGGGGATTTAAAAATAATTCGGGGATTTTACACTCTTTTTATATATTTTCCCTTCATTTATTATTTATGCTTATTTTTCTATGTTTCGTATTTAAAACATGAAAAAAGTAGCAAAACTTTTATCTAACTCATATCAACAACTTTACGGTGTAAAAGGTCCTAATAAAGATCACCATTTTTGTTAACTTGTAAAAGGTACTTTATAAATTTATTTTATTTTTCTTGAGTGAGTGCAAGGCGAATTCATACAAGGTGGTCTTATTTTGAAAACGTTTTACAGCACTGTAATTAATGATGTAATTGTGAAAATGTATGAATTATTTAATGGCGATTTCTTTTCTGAGAAAAATATGTTACAGTACATACATGTAACATTTTCTAATGTTACATAAAATCACTCGAAGTGTTACATGTTGTGCAATCTCAATAGAACACAATTAGTGCTTTTATTTACAACTATTACACTTTCATCATTCATGTACATAATAAGCGATTTTTAAAGCTATTTAAGCAGTTTCTGCATGCTATTACGGGTTGGAAACAAATATTAACATCACTAATGGCTTATAAAAATTAAAACGATTATAATATAGACTTTTTTTTGATTTTAATTTGTAAATATTTTTATATTTTGTTTTAAAATCAATTTTTAACAAAATTATGAGCGGTATGAATTATGACGAACAAAATAAAACATTTGTTGTACAAACAAAGTAGTAAGCACCAAAGTTTTAGAACAGGGCAGTATGAATACCTTAAGTTAAAGAAGGGTAAAAGATGCAACATGTTTTGCATGTTTTTCATCAACATATTCACAAAAGAACTTGAAAATTTTTCCCACAGTTGTATTTTTTGTACAAACGAACACAAAAATGTAGAACATGTAACATTAATGCAACATTTTTCTCAGAAAAGAAATCGCCATAAGAAAAAAAAAATAAAAACATTAAGCAGAAATCTTGGCCGGTTGTACACGGCTGTTGGCGATTCTACATTTGAGGTATGTTCAGTGGATTCTATGTGGTTTATGAAGTGATTTAGTTGTAATCATGTCAATTTGAAGTGATTAACAAATCACTTCAATGTATGGGTAATAGTATGTTCACATTTGGGTTTTTAAACGCGTTTAAGCAAAATGTTGATTTAGCTAATCAAAGCCGTTCACATTACATTTGAGATGATTAAGATGACAGATGATTAAGAAAAAACACACACACAAGCACACACAAAAACAACAAACAAATTTAAATTTCTTTAAAGTATTAAAAATGGATAAAAACACTTTTATAAAGTTATCAGAAGATTATTTTAATCAATTTAATGATGAAATTGTGAAAATTTATGAATTATTTAAGGAAAAAAAAAATAAAAACATTAAGCAGACATCTTGGCCGGTTGTACACAATCGAGCGATTCTACATTATTAGGGTATGTTCAGTGGATTCTATGTGGTTTATGAAGTGATTTAGCTGTAATCATGTCGATTTGAAGTGATTAACAAATCACTTCAATGTATGGGTAATCATCTCGATTTTGAAGTGATTAGAGCTTAATCACGTTCGAACTGCTTAAACGCGTTTAAGAAGCCAAATGTGAACATACTATAATGCTATGTTCACATTTGGATTTTTAAACGCGTTTAAGCAAAATGTTGATTTATAGTATGTTCACATTTGGGTTTTTAAACGCGTTTAAGCAAAATGTTGATTTAGCTAATCAAAGCCGTTCACATTACATTTGAGATGATTAAGATGACAGATGATTAAGAAAAAACACACACACAAGCACACAAAAAAACAACAAACAAATTTAAATTTCTTTAAAGTATTAAAAATGGATAAAAACACTTTTATAAAATTATCAGAAGATTATTTTAATCAATTTAATGATGAAATTGTGAAAATTTATGAATTATTTAAGGAAAAAAAAAATAAAAATATTAAGCAGACATCTTGGCCGGTTGTACACAATCGAGCGATTCTACATTATTAGGGTATGTTCAGTGGATTCTATGTGGTTTATGAAGTGATTTAGTTGTAATCATGTCGATTTGAAGTGATTAACAAATCACTTCAATGTATGGGTAATCATCTCGATTTTGAAGTGATTAGAGCTTAATCACGTTCGAACTGCTTAAACGCGTTTAAGAAGCCAAATGTGAACATAGTATTATTAGATTCCCTAGAACCAACAGGACGGTATACCATTTTGACACAAGGTTAGAAATCAGCTGTTGCTTATTCACCATGGTATAAACCACAGAATACCACAGAACTGTCACGAGACGGAAGATTTTGCGTTTTTTTGTCTCTAGAAGGCTGCCCTCAAGGCGAATTCAACAAGGTAAGTGCAACTCTACAACTACAAAAAGCCCCATGTATTTTTTTTTGCAATTTAATAGGCGGTTGTCAAAAATGATGACAAGACAAAAATTTATTGAAAAACAAAATAAAAATTTAGTTTGGGCTATAAAAGAGATTATTAAATTCACTTTAATTATTTGAAGTTTTTCTAAGAAATTTTTTCGGTTATTTTTTCGCAAAACATAAAAAAATTATATTTTGACGTTTCCCTATTATTTTTTAATTCGCCGTGGAAACAGCTGATGAACGGCTGACGACTTGAGTTTACCTTCGCCGTAATACAATGAACACAAACTTATTTAGTTAAGATTTATTTGCAAAACTGTTGTAAAAATTAACTTTAAAGTTCACCACAGCACCAGTAAATAATATTTAAATAAGTAAATAACATTATAAAACGAAACAATTTTATTAAATACATTTTTTTTGCACAAAAAACAACGTTTGTTGAACCAGGGCGTTTGACTTTACTGTTTTAATTAGAAATCTACCAAGGCGAATTCAACAAGGTAAACTCAACTAGTCGCCGTTCATCAGCTGTTTCCACGGCGAATTAAAAAATAATAGGGAAACGTCAAAATATAATTTTGTTGAATTCGCCTTGGAAATCTTCCTTAAAAAATATCGAATTCGATAGACGTATTTCAGTATCGATATATCGGTATTTTAAATATCGGCGATATATCGACTATTTTTTTTAAATATCGATATTTTTTACCCAGTCCTAAAAACTTGTTAAAAGAAATAAATACTTTTAACTCAAAATATTAAAAATTAAATAAAGAACATAATAATAAAAAAAAAAATACACAAAATCTGACCTGTAATCTCTAACAAAAAAGTAAACAATGGAAAACATACCCAAAGAACTGCAAGAAGCTCAGTTGAATCTTCAGCTTGTTGTAGATCCAGAAACAAAGTGTGTGACAATGAAAACACATACAGATAACATACCGGAGATTATTGAAATTCTACCTCCAGAAATACTTAATGATCCCTTACATCCGCCACAAGTTCAGGATATAGATTTAGATGAAATGACCGACTTGGAAAGATTAATTTTTACAGAAAGACAACGTCTTCTTAATCTAAAAATTTCAAAAAAGTTAGACGCCTCAAAGAAACGCAACAATAAAGATGCTGCTTACTTTACACAAATGTTCGAAACAGATTCCTACAATGAGTTATCACAATCGGAAAAATCTAAGCTAAGAATGCGTAAACATCGACAGCGAGAATCTTCAGAGGAACGTGATCTTCGCAGGTTTCGTCATCGTATTATCACCAATAAAATACGTCTAACACAAAAACTACGGAACTTTGAAAATGAAGAGTTCATGAATAAAATAAAAAAACGTAACACGGACCGTGTAAAAAGAAAACGTTTGGAAAGGAAATTGAAAGAAACCGCCGAGCAAAGGGCATTACGTAAAAGTCGAGTAAACACAAAAAGTCGTTTGGCGAAAATACGACGTCAAGCATTTAAGACTCCTGAAGAAATTTTGGCAGATAAGGAAAAACGTTTGGCTTCTTTGGACAAATTTTGGTCAAGATTTACGGTTGAACAGAGGCGTGAACATCAAAGAGTAAGCCGTGAAAAGGCTAAAGAAAGACAAAAAAAAAATCAAGCAGAGTGGAAAAAGGTTGACAAGATAATTAAAGGATCTTCAATAGAAGAGCCTATAGTAAGATCGGAATTAATCGAACAAATATGATGAGTACCAACTTAATTAGAATTTGTATTATATAATTGTTTTATTTGTAATTAAACATTGACCCCCGTATCAAAAACGTTTAAGTAAAATTTTCATACAAAAATTGTAAACTTTTTTAAAATAAAAATATTTTTAATCCAAATTTTTAATATTTTTAATTAGGCTTAAGTTCATGAAATTTAATTTTCATTAAATTATTATTATGAAGAAAGGAATTTTACAACATGAAAATTAATTAAAATTGTTATTGATAATCTTTCATTCTTGACGTGGCTCGGGCTCGAACCCTGGCCGGCAGGTTACCATGACATGTTTCGATCGCAACCACTCGATCTCCTCAGATGGATTTGCCGTCTTACACTCGCAGCCATCGACGACTGCTGGCGTCAATAGTCAAACATCAATCCTTAAACCAAATTGTATTTTAACATTTGGTAGATCGAAATTTGCTTTCCTGAATGATTATCCATTTTAATTGATTTTACATGTTTTTTCCTTACTTCTGTTTTTTCGTACTTTTGTCAAGAATTTTTCTTGAAGTCCAAGTACATTTTTTGTTTTTTCATTTTGTCTTTCTCTTTTCTGTTGACCTTTTTCAGCACAACTTGAAGGACAAATGTACACATAGAGCTCGTGCCTTAGCTTTAACAATAATTAGTATTGTGGTTATTTTGTTGAACTATTTATGGTTTTTAATCCAAATTTTTAATATTTCATTATTATAATAATACAAATGAGATGCTTTTCGTTAACAGAAGCTTAAGCTTGCTTATGCACATGCTGGTTAGGCTTTAAACATATAGGCCCCGGTCTGAAAACAACGTTCTGAAAATTACACCGTTTTTGTGTTTTTCTGTGTGCCTTCGGTAATTAAAAATCGCAACGAAAATAACAAAAAAAAACAAAACACCACATTCAGGTATGTGATGAAAATCGATCGAACGTTTTTAAAAGGTGTGATGAATTTCGAGGTATTTAATTATAGTCTTAAATTTTCGTTCAGATACACTTCAGTTAACGTATATAATATAAAATTTAAAAGAATAAAGACTGAACAAAAAAGGAATATGTTTTTAAAATCCGTTTTAAAAGATACTGAAAACGATATTTTCGGTTTCAAATCGTTTCGTTTGTAAAATCGATTTCCATCACATTCCTGATTATAACATGTGTAGGGTTCCCAACTTTTTTTGTTGCAATAAAAGTACATTGGTTATTAAAGGTTAAGAAAAAAAGTAGAGTATACATATTACATATTTATTTTTATCTTTATATTTAAAAACGTTTTTTTTTTTGCTTTTCGCAAGTTTTATCAAACAATTACACTGTGCTAGAATTTGACACTTTTTTTGAGACAAGCCGGGCAACTGGCGCTTTAACCTAATTCGGGTACGCTGAATTCAATACCCGTTGAAATTACTAAAAAAACGGAAATCCGCAATAAAATTTCCTTTAAACGTTAAATCTAACAGGCGCAGTCGGTTTAGAAACATAATTTTTTTTAGCAACAAAAATAATTTTTTAGCAACATTCCGAAATTTTTGTTTGTTAAAAATCTAAAAAAAACAGCTTTGCTTCTAATTTTTCCAGACATATAAAAAACAAAGCTTCAAACAAAACAAGCTATAAATGATTAAAATCTGTTAACAACTTTTATTTTTAATTCACAAAAGTCGAAAAATTTTAATTAATTTCTCGATAAATTGTTAAGGCGACTCCTTGACTGTTATGATACGTTTTCTTCAATATATTTCTAGTCTGTATTGAACATTTTGTATGGGAGCCCCCTTAAGGACTGAAAATTTTGAAATTTTGTTTTAAATTTTAGTTAAACGAGTCACTTTTGTGCTCGCGATCTAGAAGCAGGCAGTAATTTGAAAGAGTTTTGCACTCTATTTTTAAAAACCCCATATTCATAAAATTTTTGATTGGTTTACTGAAGGTTTATTGAACAAATTTTCATAGAAAATTCATTTCATAAACCTTTTATAAACCTGAAATGTTTTTTATGAATATGGGGGTTAAACTATAATAAACACTAGTTAACAATATTAATTTTTTTATATACAAAGTCCCCTAATAGAGCTCTCGAGTATTATTGGAATAATTGAAAATTGTCAAAGGGATAAAATAAGCAAATTTTTTATTTATGGTACGATTTGGCTGAAATTAACAAAATATATTTATTAAACAAAAATGTTGCAAAAATTGGATGTAAAAAGTTACTAAGTGTACATAAAAGATCACTTGCAGTACATCTGCTCAAGTCTCTTGAAATTAAAAACGATAGGGCTTTTTGTAAATGAAAGCTTAGACTTAATTGACAGTGCTAAGAAAAATATAAAAGATATATTAAAAAAAATTTAGTTGAAAAGTTTAAACAAAATTTTAGTTCGTAATACCGGATTACAAGATTAATGAAAATGAGAAGTAGTATTTGTGAGTATGTAGTCCACTTGCAAACACCGCTTATTTTAAAAAAATTAAAATTTTGTAAAAGCCACAATTTTATTTGTTTTTTTAAATGTGTCTCTACACGTTTGTTTTGTTTGTCACTTTGGAGGGTAAAATGTTCCACGAATATTTTATACTTCAAATTTTACTAGAGATCTTTTAAGACCAAAAGTTCGTGCAATGTATGTAAAACGGATTTTCCAAATTTCGGGCAATGACATTTTTTAATTTCACGAAAAGGCGTTTCTAAAATTTCAAGGTCCGGAATTTCGAAAATCCGTTTTACATACATTGCACGATTTATGGTCTTAGAATTCCCCAAGTGAAATTTGATGCATCAAATATTCTTCGAACATTTTAACCCTCTAAAGTGCCATTTTAGAATACTTTTGTGGGGAAGTTAAAAAAAAGGACAAACATTACCCCTTAAATTTTTAGAGGGTTAATATTTGCTAAGTAAAGAATCGCCATACAATTCTACTGAACACATCTGAAATAGTATTTTAGCTGTTCTAGAAACCGAATCCACTCGAAAGTGGGTTACTTCAGCATTTTTGGTGTTCTACATTTCACATCCACATGTTTTTATTCGTTATCAAATAGCGTAGCAAGTCTGTGTTCATACGGCTCTCGTCTTATTGACATGATTGCTACTTTATAGGCGAAAGGGACGAGGGGAAAAGAAACGAGTAAACAGATGCATGTACTGTCTTTACGTTTTTCTTTTTCATTCGTTGTTTAATTTTGTTATTGTTTTCAATATCAAAAAAGCACATGTTGTCAACATGACATGAATCATTTGAACGCCAATTCATGTTCAAAGAAGAAAAAGGAAGAATCTTGTCAATAAGACATGAGCCGTATGAACTCAGACTAAGGGGTTGTTGAGAGTAAAACGAATCGACTTAAGTTTAAAATGGTCTTTATCCAATTTAATGAAACATATATCGTTACCTAAAACGCAAAAGGCCCTAACTAGCACAACATTAAAAATCGTATTTTTCATTGATTTGGATGTAATTATAGTTAATTTTTTAACGCTTTTTATGTTATTTTCCGACAATTTATTTTTTTTAATAGATTTAATGATCTTAAATTAGTTTTTCTTAAATTTTGGAATTTTGCCGCGAATTTTAGCCATGTTCGCGATAAAAGCGATTTGTTCCTGTAAGTTTTTTGATTCTTTACGGCTTAACCGATTTATAATAAATAGTATACTTGTTTGTTTGTAATATTTAAAATGTATGTGAATTTTTGCTATTTTTTACAAATTTTTTTGTTAATTTCCGACATATTGTTTTTTTTTAACCCTAACGATTTCAATTATTGTGTTTGTTTAAAAGTTTGCAATTTTTGGGAATTTTAGCCATGTTCGCGATAGAAGCGATTTTTTCCTGTGATTCTTTACAGCTTTAATAATTTTTAATAAATATTACCCTCTTTAGTTCAACTAAAATTTTTCAAACAAAAACATCGAATACGAAAAAACATGCGGATTTGGGAAAACCAATTTATGAATTATGCGATTCAAAAAATTTTTCGTTTTTAATTCGAGTCGAAACCTAGAACATACCTGGTAGATGTGAAATGCTGAAGTAATCCACTTTCGATTGGATTCGGATTCTAGAACACACCCGAAAATAAATGTTTCTTGAATAAAAATATGTTTATTTTTGCCAGTTTTGCAATTTTTCATGCCATTTTTTACTTTTTCGTGCTATTTTGACAGCGATTTTTAACCATTTTTCGTGCCATTTTAAACTTGCCCTGGTTATAACTAAGAATACAATTGAAATCGAATGAGGTTGGATACTTTCTCTTTTGGTACTTTTTTGAAATAAGACTTATTTTCGATACTTTTCGAACACAATTGATTTTTTTAATTCACAATTAAATATTAAGGATTCGAATCGATCTAATTTTACATGTAAATTATTAAGAATAATTCTTTGAAGTTAGACAAAAAGTTCTTCAGTCAGACACTGTAGTTCTTCGTAATGTTAAATTGAAAATTATTTAATTGCTTTATTTCCTTGAGATGGTTATATAGTACTTGGCACACATTTTTCTTCTGAATTAGCGGATTGCTCGAAGCTGGTCCCCGCGAAAACAAAGTCATTTATGAGATCATTAAAATTTTAATACATATTTGGAATTATTCCGCTCTTTTACGGTAACACTTATCAAGCCATGTTTTACTGACGTCGGTCTGGCTCCAATCTCATAATTTTTGTCCGATCTAAGAATCATGTTACACGCATTGAATCTTTAAAACTGAATTTTTCTTAAATTTTTGCAAACTTCAGCCGTTTTAAGCCTTTATTTTTGCTTAAAGGTGGGTTGTCGCTCTTTATTCTAGCTACTTATCTACTAGAACTAAAGCTAAATAGCTATGACTACACCAGTAACAATAAGTCGCTTTGACTCTCGAAAATCTTTTGGCGAAAGTTTTTTTGGGTGACCAGCTTTGTTGCTTTTGTTATCCAAACTACTCTCTTTTTTATTTTACATACAAATCTCACTGTATTTTTTGTGATCTTCCGTTGTGAGACTCCTTTTTGCAAATTTTTTACAATGCTTTGTTTTAAAAGTGCCGCTTTTGACTTACCGTTCTTGAAGAAACAAGGCAAAATTTATTAGCTCGAATTTTAAAAAATTCAATATTAATGAATTAATTTACTCTCTTTAAAAGCAAATCCCACAGATAAAACTTGAAATTTTTTTGGAATTTTTATGAAAGATTCACACAGGGTCAATATTGTTCACACACATGGTTTGGATGTTAACTTACTATAAATATAAAAACTTTCGGTACTTTTGAAAATAAGTTTACAAAGTTTTGTTATTAAATGAAGAAAGCCATACAATAATTTTGGAGAGTTTCCAATTTAAAACTTTATTAGTTTTCATGATATACATATATTTTTTATAATTTCGTGAACAATTTGTCCCTAACTGTACGTATTTTGAGGAAAATACAACCCTATCCAAAGTTGTTATTGTTTTTAAAAATTTTCAAACAATAATTTTATTAGGGGAGTTTTTTCTTCAAAATACTTGAGACTTGTGTGATAGTGTAAATTGCGATGTTGACATTTCATGGATCGATTTTGATACCTCTCCTTATAAATCATGATTTTTAGCAACACTTTATTTTCCTAATATGTACTTCTCAATAAGTTCAATCTATATAAGTTTTGTTATTATATTTATTTTCATGGGGTTTTAGTTTCTAAATACATATTATTTATTTTTATTAATAAATATGTTCTTGCGCATAATTTATATTGAAATACTTTTTATTAATGTATATAAACAATATCGAGCCATAACCGCAGAAATAGCTCAAGCGACATCATTTTCAATTTTCGTTTTTTTTTTTTCAATAAATTTATTAATTGGTGAAACTTGCATCATCTCCTAAAATTTTATGGTCATACAAGCTAACGTTACGATTTTATAACAAAAAATTTTTTAGCTCAAGCGCCAAATCTAGTATGTTTTCTTTTATAATAAAAAAACCTCCTGTTAAATTTAGCTTTTGTCGCTTAAGCTTTTTCTTCGGTTATGGCTTGATATATTATGGTTGGGTTTTTCATGTTTAAGTATTTCTTTTAAACATAAAATCGGTGTTTCATTATGAATTATTTTTTAAACAGATATGATAGAATTTTAAATGTTTTATTTTTTATTTAAACATAAAAAAATACATTCTCATGGAGTTTAAATCATAAAAAACGAAGCGGTTATTAATGATTGTTGCGATCTTATTTGCGCAAGTTGCTTTTAAAAATATTAAATATCAGTAAATTAAATTAATGGTGTTTTCTATTATTCTACAAAAAAATCCGACATTTTATTTAAAAAAATGCAATTTGGTATCTGTTTCTTAAAAACTTTGCTCCCGAAAAGGGTGAGTTTTTTTTAGACAACAAGCAAAATTTTTAAGAAACAGACACCAAATTGCATTTTTTTAAATAAAATGTCACATTTTTTTGTACAAAAGAAAACACCATAAAACAACTTACAATAAAAATTTTTAGAAAGGGGATTTTTTTTAATATATGTGGAATTACCATATAATCAAAAAATAACACGAAAAGAAAACTTATGAATTCAAAATAAAAAAAGACGTTATTATGTACGTTACACATAGCAGCTGTAGAAGTGGTAGTAAACCCCTATTATCGTTTTTAACTAATAACTAAAATCCTTTAAAACCAGGGACCGAAAATAACAGTTATATTGATGAAAAACTGATTCAAGTATACCATATCCTTATGCACTTGTCAATGATAAAATACATTGATTTTAAAAATGTTGATTTTTATATTTTTGATCAAACCTAACAGTTATTTTTTGATTAATATTTTTTGAACAAAAATAACAGTTATTTTTTGACTTTTATTTTTTTTTTTTTTGAACAAAAATAACTGTTGTTTTTTGATTTTTATTTTTTCGATCAAAAATAACAGTTATTTTTTGATTTTTATTTTTTCGAGCAAAAATAAAAGTTTTTTCTAAAGAAATGTACGTGATTTAATAATTTAGTTGACTTAAAATTTTTATTTTAATGTGTAATTATCATTGGAATTTCTTATGCACATTAAAATAATTATTAAAAGTCATCTAAATTATTTAAACACGTACATTTCTTTCGAGAATAGCTTTTATTTTTGTTTGAAAAAATAAAAATCAAAATTTAACTGTATTTTTGATCGAAAAATAAAAATCAAAAAATAACAGTTATTTTTGCTCAAAAAAATAAAAATCAAAAAATAACAGTTATTTTTGCTCAAAAAAATAAAAATCAAAAAATAACTGTTAATTTTTATCGAAAAAATAAAAATCAAAAAATAACAGTTATTTTTGTTAAAAAAAATTAAAATCAAAAAATAACTGTTTTCATCTGACTTTTTTGAAAAAAGGAATAACAGTTACGGTCCCTATTTAAAACTAACAATTGCCAGCCTAATTGGCCTCTACAGCTATATCGGTGTTTGTTTGATTGTCGACTGGACCATCATCTAATGAAGGCTGTTCAAGCTTATCTATTACTTCATCTGTTTCCATGGCTTCTGCAGTTTCTTCTGTTTCATTCGGTACCTCGGTTTTTACTTCCTCTTCATTGGCACTTTCTTTGACATCTTCCTCTTTTATAGATTTCGCCTCTGATTCACCATTGCTATCGTTCTTTGTTTGTTTTGTGTATTTATTAGACAAGGCTTTGTATATTTTTTCGGTTAATATTAAACAATTTTGATCTTCTATGTGCTTAGTGTTTTCTTTATAAGCTTGAACTTGATTACAAAATTCCTCCCAAAAATGCGAGGATGTGTTGGGACCAAAGATTTTCTTAAAATTATTATAAATTAAAACAGCTTCATAACGTATTATTTCTGCCTTTGCTTTGAAGGTATTCTCCTCTTCTTCCGTTAACTTCCATTGCTTTAAATTGCCAATATAACGCCTTAGACGGCGTATGCTATCAACACAATCGGGATTGCGCAAAAGCATTAATTTTGTTAATTGAAATTCTTTGTATTGCTTTAATATTTCCAAACAGCGGTCAACATCGGCTCTTTTTAAGCCCAAACACTCTCTAAGTTGTTGGGAAATTTGTATGAAATCTCTTTCCACTAAGAGAGCATCTTCTTGTTCAATCATTTCACTAGTAAAACGCTCTTTTGCTTCACGGTGTATTTTCGATCTGGATGGATTAATAACTATACGATCCCTAACCGCTTCAACTTTTATAGAACCCATTTCAAGCTTTGCTTTGAGTTCTTCGGCCTCTTTGAGAGAATCTTCCTCCCACAAACGCTTAGCTTCAGGTGAAGCAAACATTGCTGGCTTTTGGAAATCCAATTTTATACCAATACATTTTGCTGGTGGTATAAAGGCCAACAGAAGATTGTTTTGAACTTCCGATTTATTCGATGACTTAACAGTGGGTGTAACGGTAGCCATCGGTTTTGCATTAGCATTGCTAGAGTTTTTCTTAGCCGCTTTAGGCTTAGATTCGGGGGTGGAAATTCCTAAAAAATTTTAAAAAGTATATTTAATCATAATTGATACAATTTTATCTATAAATAAAAATTTTTTAACTATAAAGTTTGCTAAAAAAAGGTATTAAGTTTTTCGTAATGTTAAATTAAAGATATTAGATTTAAATTGACTTAATGCCTAAAGTGCAAATAATTAAGATTGGAAGCAGTTGTTATAGACTTAAGTCATTGAAACAAAACGAAAGAGAAAAAAATTTTGTTAAACTAAAAATACAACTTTTTGACTTGAAATCTTCAAAGAAATTTCAATAAATTAAAATAGGGCAACACACAAATACGTTAGAGTTTGTTATTAGGGGTGTGATTGAAATCAAAAACGTGAAACGCAAAAAGTTGTTTTAATACACTTTTAATCTAATTTTGGTTATAAAATACTGTTTAATAGAGAAATATTGGTATAATACTTGTCATTAAATTCTATTATAACCAGTACCCATGTTCTGCAAACATAGTGAGAACTTCTCGCATCGAAAAGATGTGAAACAAAATATTCCATCGTTTCTCGAAAAGTGAGAAAAAACTGTGTCTGTAACTTATGTCGAAAACTATTAAAAGAGATTACGTCGTAACGTTATGAATGTCATAACATTGAACTCGAAGCCGATGTGACATTGCAGACGTTGAAAACGCGAGTTACACATATCGTTGACGGCGTCCAAAATTTACTAAAATTCCAAATACAACCGTCGTCTTTACCAAATAAAGTAAAGTGCGACTTTAATGTTAGTTGTTTGGAAACGAACTTTGAAAACATTCGTATATTTTATAAAAAAGTTAAAAGCAAAATATTCAAACTATAAAAAAATGTGCCAAGAACAAAATATTATTATTATTTATTTGACAGTTCAAAGCGGGAACTCTTCTCACAAAAATGTTACACACATTTTTTCTGTAAATTGGCAAGTTATATCCTTGCGTGACAGCTAGTACTCGCCGAAAAAAGTTACAGACACAGTTTAGTGAGAAAAACAGCTGTTTGTTTCAATAGCGGTAATCACGATGGTCATTGTGCAAATTTGCAATGTGTAAATTTGCAGTGCATATTATGATTGATCGTGAGCATACCACTTTGATTTTTGTGCAAATATGCTATTTTTCTAAAAATTTATTCTGGCAACACTAAAAACTTCTGGCAGCACTGTAAAAAATCTGCATTTGTTTACAATTATACACAAGCAAATTAAAATAAATGTTTTATTTTACAATCTGCGAAAATGTTCAAGTTATAAGTTTTCTTAAAATCAACATGGCATTTAATATGTCAAATGTTATTGCTTACATTTGTTTGCAACTGAGCAAATATGCACTACTAACTTTGCTCATGGTTTTTTTTAGTGCAAACGAAGTAAAAAAGAGCAAATTGCAAATACGTACATTTTGTTGTTGTGTTGTGCAAATGTGTGTATTTTTGCACGCATTTGCATCGTTTGCACACTTTGCACTACCCATCGTGATTTCCCTTATTATATGGCATTTTTGTTTAATTTTACATATTTCAATCGAAAAGTTTCTCGACGCGAGAGTTTCAGATCATGGGCACAGGTATGGGCACCACTGCATTGAAAGTTTTGCGTGTGTGGCATTGTATTGGTTTGTTTACGTTTGCATTTGTTGGTTTTATGCTCTTTGCATTGACAAAAATGTTGTGTATGTACACCAGTGATGCCAACTTTTTTAAAGCAAAAAGCACTTTAAAATTTGAAAAAAGCACTAAAAAGCACTATTTCGAGCAACAAAAAGCGTAAAAAGCACTAAGCCATTTTTACAATTTAATTAAACATAAAACAAGTTGCATTCGGTTGTGCCGAATATTGTATACCTCCCAAATTAAAAAAAAGGCGACGGCATTGATGGGGGCCGTTTTCATTTAAGATTAAATAATAAACATATTTACATTTGTATATAAACATTTTTAAATGTATTATTATTATCTTCAATAAAAATAATATCATCCAAATCATTTGGAGTTTAAATTGGTCATAAAACAGTTTTAAAGTTATACAGTGCGAGCTCGATTTTCGTAACTCGAAAAAATCTGTCCTGTTGCAATTTCCGAAAATTTGCATTGACCGACCATCTATATATATAAAAATGAAAAATGTTTGTTTGTTTGTTTGTTGGCTTATAGACTCCTAAACTACTAAACCGATTTTCTTGAAATTTTTACAGTAACATCACGTGAGCCCTAAAAATAAAATATGCTACTTATTTATTATTTTTTCGATAGGGGCAGGGGAATTGGTACCCCACATAGGATGCCAATATTAAGTATCGCATATCTTAAGAGCCGCTGCACTCATTTTGTTGAACTTTTGGTAGAAGGATCTTCTGAATCCCAAAATTGAAATAAAATAGCAGCAGGGGAAGTGGTACCCACCATAGGACGCCAGTGTTTAATACCGCATATCTTAAGAACTGTAATAGTGAGAATGTTCAAGTTTTGTAGAAGTCACTCTCATGGTACACTACACTTTTGGAAATAAAAATAAAGCGGGTAGGTGCAGGGGGGGAAATACCTCCCATAGGATGCATATATTAAATATCGCTCAACTGAAGAACTATTGAAGGGAGAGTCTTCAAACGTGGTTAAAGCTACTATTGTGGTAAACTATAAATTTTAATATAAAAACGGGCGGGGTAGACAGAGGAGGAGCAGTACCCCCCATATATAGAAATATTAATAAGAGCCGCTACACGCATTTTGTTGCACTTTTGGTAGTAGGATCTTCTGAGCCCCAAAATTAAAATAAAATAGCAGCGGGGGAAGTGGTACCCACCATAGGACGCCAATGTTTAATATCGCATATCTTTAGAGCTGATATAGTGAGAATGTTCAAACTTTGTATGAGTCACTCTCATGGTATACTACACTTTTGAAAATAAAAATAAAGCGGTAGGGGGGGAAAACCTCCCATGGGATACATATATTAAATATCTCTCAACTGAGGAACTATTAAGGGGAGAGTTTTCAAACGTGGTTAAAGCAGTGTAGCGAAGCGCACCGTGTTAAGCTAGTTGTTTATAAAACTTAATGACAGCATATACAAATAAATAAACATCCTTATATTTTATCGTTTAAATAAAACAATTGGCTTAGGATATTATCCAATTATTTTAATATATGTACGCTTCTGAATAAAGAACACACATAAGGTGTAAAATAGAAAAAATATGTATGTTTGCATTCTGATACTTAGTCAAACCTTTTTTCAATAGCACTAGAGGTAAAAGTGCAAAACACGTAGTAAACTAAAGCGCGAGAAAAATGGCAAATAAAAGTATTTTCTATCAGCTGTTTTTAATTTATTTAACACTTTACATATACCAAGCTTCGGCTCTTTTTTTGTTTTTTAAGTATTTCATTTTTTTGCACGGTTTCCAACTGCATGTTTTTTAACAATTCCTAATATTTTCCAATCCATATTCTATTTTTGAAACAGTGGGTAAATACATCGTTTTTATGCACGCTTAAAAGTGCAAAGTTTCGTAAAATTTCCAAATTGCTAGGAAACCTAGCTCTAACCTCGTTTGTGGTAAAACGAATGTAACTTTCTTTTATCACTTTTTTATCATTTGAAATCTTAAAATCTGTACAAGCCCTTCAAAACTGTACCCCAAATAGCAAAGTTGAACCTCTTTATAATCATAGTTTTAAAAATTGGTAGAAACACAATTAAAATTGTAAAAAGCACTAAAGGCACTAACGAAAATTTGAAAAAGCACCAAGTTAGTGCTTTTTTTTAGTTTGGCACTATGGGTAAAATTTTGGCGTTTTGAGGCATAAAAAAGCACCATAAATAGTGCCAAAAGCACTAAGTTGGCATCACTGATGTACACATCGTTCGCTCTTTTTGCATTTGCCCATACATGATTATAACAGAAATCTTATTAAAAAATTACTTTTAAAATTCTTGCGTTTTACGTTTTTGATTTCCAGCACACCCCTGTATGTTATTTATTTTGTTGTGATTTTGCCAAGCTAGCATTTGGAAGATCCTTTTTTTCTTAAATACCATCTACATAAGTTTTTTTTTTTGTTTTATGGTAATCAAAACTGATAATAAGGAAAACGACTAATAAATGAGTCAAAATTACTAGTATGCGATTGAAAATATGATTAGCAGATACCCGGCGTGTGCTTCTACGTTGGCCTTCTCGTAGTCCCATTTATGAAAAAAAAATGTATAGCTTATGGGTCTATATAAATATGGATTTATCTATGTTTAAAATTGCAGTAATATCGGTTAGATTGTACTTAACTCAACAATTTAAGGCCCTAAATTTGTAAAACTCAAGCGCAACGCCAAAAATTATATTGAAAGCAAAAACAAAATCGAAAATATTTCATAATTTTGTTGTTGCTTTCTATAGAAATATATATTGAATTTTTAAATTTTAAACGCTGCATATCTTGTGGCGTTGATAATTTTAAAACGCAATATGTATTTCTGTCGAAAGCAACAACAAAATTTTGACAAATTTTTGACATTGTTTTTGCTTTCAATGTTATTTTTGGCATTGCGGTTGCGTTTTACAAATTTAGGGCCTAAAATTCATTCAATTTATAAAGTATCACTATCCAGTGTGATACAAAGAATGATGACGAAGGCCGTAGCGGGCCTGAAAATGCATTAGATTCTGCTGGTGCCTAATAATTGTAAAGTTTTCTGTACATACAATATTCTTCATTGCTATCCAAAGGAAAGCTAAGGTAAAATGTAACAAGAAGATACAATATAATAGTCTGGTAGTGTATAATGTCATTCCTGAAAATTGAAGGAATAGGACTATTACAAAAAAGCCTTATAAAATACATAGCTGAAATTTAGCTCATAGAATAAATTCGAAAAATATAAAATGTTGAATCAGTCTGTGTCAGGCATTTGCCACGTGCGCACGTGTTTTAGTTATAGACGGTTTGACAATTGTAATCGTTCTTGCATAGAGGCAATTGTTTTTGTTGAAGTGTTTTTCTTTTCTCTTTTTAAGAGTTTTTTGTTTCTTTCAACCTTAAATACATTCTTGTTCGGGAGTTTTCTGTGAACTTACTTGAATTTTAATTGGTTTTTCGCGATCGATATGAACGGGGTTCACCCCCCGGACTTCAACCGGTTTCGAGAGCTGGATTTCTCGGCCGGGAGAATCAGGTCTGGCAAAAATAAACGACCTCGTGCTGAAGACTTCATCCCTCTACCAGAAACATCATCAAATCAACAAAACCTCCCGCGTTATCTAGTCGCTTCTGCTATATCATTGAAAGAGGGCATACAAGTTCCACCATTAGCTGCCCGTAATGTTTTTCAAGTGGAAAAAGGTCTTCACTTCATTTCACGGGATCGACTAGAGGTCAAAGAAATGAGGAGTGGAGATTTGTTAATAAAAGTTCCTGACAATAAAACGGCTGAGAAATTTCTAAAATCTAACTATATTGATTGCATACCAGTGAAAATTGTACTACATAAGACTCTGAACACAATACAGGGCCGCATTTATTCTAGAAAGATAATTGAAATCCCTCAGGAAGAGTTGCTAGCATCTCTTAAAGACCAGAAAGTTGTTGACGTGCGAAAAATTACCAGAAAAGAAGGGGAAAATTTCATTTCCACAGGAGCAGCAATCATAACTTTTGATCTTATATACCGACCAGATGTTCTGAAACTTGGCTGGGAAAGAGTTGCCGTTGAAGAGTATATACCAAGCCCCATGAGATGTATTAACTGCCAAAGACTTGGACACACAAGAAAATGGTGTAAAAGCGTGGAACAATGCAGGGAATGTGGCTACTCCGAAAAACATGAAATATGTAACCGTAAATACTGTGTAAACTGCCAATTGGAGACCCATACATCATATGACACCGAATGCCCAACATACTGGAAGCACAAATCGGTCAACTTTATAAGAATTTCAAGAAGATGTACAACGAGAGAAGCTTGGAAAGTTTTTAATGACAATCCATCTCTTAATATGCTGCAGCCTCGTGCATCAAAGAATGGTAGGAAAAACCCCACATACGCACAAGTAACAATTAACTCGTTAACAACACCTAATAACATAAGCAACGAAAATGGCATGCAAAATCAAGTTAAACACGTGGAAAAAGAAAACAACTTAGCAATTGCCGTTAAAAAACAACAACAAATTTCTCTCCCTGAAATCAATACTACCTCCACTTCAATCACTAACAACAACAAATCTTCAACAATTGCCGTTAAAAAACAACAGAATTCTCTCCCTGAAACCAGCATTAACTCCACTCCAATCATTAATAACAACAAATATTCAACAATACATCAAATTACTACAACTTCAAACAACAACATTATAAACACATCTACAAGTTCTCAACCGACAAACCAAGATTCTCTCACACCAACACAAACTTCATACTCTCAAATTATTTCACTTAGTAAACAACAATCAATAAACACAACAACTACAAAAGGAGATAATCCAAAATCAGATGACTGCTTAGAAGATGATACCTTTTTTAGAGACGACGAATCATTCTCTTTTGATGATTCTTTTAAAGAAAAAATTGATGAAAATTTGAGTGAGGATATTATTGTTCAAGATATAACAGATGGATTGGGCTTCAATACCCCCCCGCGGATAACAAATACAAGCTCTAATATAAATAAAACACCTGTAACACAACTATATGATAATTTTCCTCAATTGAACGTTTTAATTACACCCAATACTCTAAAGAACACGCATCCTCATGCCCTTAAGGGCAGAAGGGAAAAATAAACATTATGTCTTTTCATCAAAGTATTATACTTCTCCAGTGGAACATACAAGGATTTATTAACAACAAACCCGCCTTGGAAATTCTAATAGCTAGACATAAACCTAATATTATAGCATTGCAGGAAACACACATAGTTCGTAAAAATCTTCATCTATTACATTTACCAGGTTTTCAGATTTTCCACCACAACAAAGACTATGATTATGCAAAATCAGGAATTGTATTGTTTGTGTGCAATAGTTTGAATGTAACGGCTCACTTCACCTCTATTCGGGATTTGTTGTTTCAGACTGTTGTGGTACGCTGCGACACTGAGCTTCATATAACGAATATCTACAGAGAAGGCGAAATCAACTTATCCCCAACAATAATCAATAATGTCCCGATATCAGCAAATGTTCACCATATTTTACTGGGTGACTTAAATTCACAAAATATCTTATGGGGCTCAGTGTCAAATTCGCCAAATGGCAAAATACTAGAGGATTTTGCAAATGATCAGGACTTGGTGATTTTGAATGATGGTTCCCCCACCTTACTTAGTACCAGGAACACTCTAACAGCAGTTGATGTCTCTATGTCCAGTGTGGATATTGCATCTAGTCTTAAGTGGACTTGTTTACCCCTGCCAGAGGTGGGAGACCATTTCCCCATTATAATAAGTAACCAGGCTGACATTATTAAAAAAAAATTTTCCCCCCGCTTTCTGGAAAAACAGGCCAACTGGCATTTGTTCAAGACAAAGGCAACTGAAGTATCCGACCAATTTCTGGAATCGTCAAATATTAACATGGAAGCAGCCCAAATAAAAAGGATCTTACGTAAGACAGCAAATGAGACTATTCCTCTAAGTCGTGAACCTAAAGAAAAAAACAGTCCATCGTGGTACAACTCGTCTATATCAAAGTTGATAAAACAAAGACAAGAAGCTTGGAAAATTTTCAAAAGATGTCGGAGTAAAAATAATTTAATAGAATACAGAAGGAGTTGTGCAAAGGTCAAACGGGAATGCAAAATTGCAAAGAGAACCACATGGGAAAATTTTGTTAATTCTTTAAACCCCTACACTGACGTTAGAGTTCTTTGGAATAGAGTAAACAATTTAAGGTGCCGCAGAGCTAACAACTTCCCTACTATCCACAGCAATGGAAATCATTTTTCACATCCGTTTGACATAGCTGATAGTTTTGCAAAATTTTGGAGCTCTATTAGCTCGGATGATTCGTTTGAACCTGGAATTATTTCCGAGAAAAGGGAACTGAAAATCGAAAATCTACCCCAAATTATGTACAATTTTAAGCAATTAAACAGTACGATAACAATACCCGAACTTCACAAAGTATTGCGGACTTTAAAGGGCACTACACCTGCCCGCGATAAGATCACATACTCGATGATAAAGTTTGCACCTGAAGTTCTCATCACTCGACTGTGTAAACTTTATAATAGGATTCTAACAGAGGGCATATTCCCTCATGACTGGAAAATTGCTGTGCTATCACCCATACCAAAACCGGGAAAGAACCCAAGTCAATTCGAAGGTTACCGACCAATTTCTTTGCTACCGGTAATTTCTAAAATTTTCGAGAAGATCATTGCTACACGCTTCTGTGCGTTTACACAAACACAAATATCTAAAAGGCAACATGCTTTTTTACCCAGACGTGGGGTCCACAGCATATGCCACCAACTAGAAGAAGTACTGAGAGGAAACTTAGCTAGAGGTAAACATTGTCTAGTGCTTTCTGAGGACATTGAGAAAGCTTTTGACCGCGTAACTTCGATATCAATCATAAAGGAGCTTTATGAATGGGGGGTTCCTCACGAAATGCTAAATCTTGTCAAATCGTTTCTTGACAATCGTAAGATAACTGTGAAGGTTGACGGTTTTTTTTCTGGAACTTATCCTTTGGACAATGGTGTGCCTCAGGGATCCCCTCTTTCAGTTTTTTTGTACACCATATATGCTAACTCATTGGCTAAAACGGTGGAAAACTTACCTGGTATTGATTACGTCGGTATCTATGCCGACAATATTTTTGCTGTGTCATCCGGCAATCCGGAACGGGTCCGTTCTTACCTTAATAACTGTGATCATGTTATTGAAAATTGGGCTAAACAAAGAGGATCTGTCATTCCGGCGGGAAAGGCTGAGGTACTTCACGTTTGCCGAAAGAGATGCTGTGATGTTCCCGAAATATGTATAAGGAACGAGACCATAGGAATATCGAGCCAAATGAGAATTTTGGGTATTCTATTTACCAGGAACCTTCTCTGGAATGTTCATACAAATAATGTGGTCCATAAATTGTCGAAAATCAACAATGTACTAAAGCTTATATGCTCCCGAGGAAAAGGTCCACACATGGAAACTGCACTCAGCATCTGCAGATCTTTAACAATGGGTACTATTCTGCATGGATTAACGCTTTACGGCTGGACATCACAAAGGAATAAGAAAAAAATAAACACGGCGATTAACACGTGTTTCAGAACGGCATCAGGTTTGCTAAGGACAACACCCATTGAAAAGTTAAGGGCTGAGGCCTGCTATTTGGACTTTGAGATATTCCTTGAAAAAAGTGCCATTAAGATCGCGTCCAGATCTTTAACGATACCGGATGACGCCTTACACGACATTTTTTGGAAGCGGCTTACATCAGGGCAAAATTCCTCAACATCCGGCATCAAAAACATTATAAACACTTTAGGAAAATGGAATGTACCTATCCCACAAAAACCAGAACAGTCGGTTTACTCCGAATATCTAGTTAAAATAGATGACAGCCTAAGTTTTTATGACAAAAATTCTACCAACCCGTTATGCTTTAAGACAATGTTGCTGGAGAAAATGTCTTTATTTGCCCCTGATTCGATTTATTACACGGATGGTTCTTATCGGGATAACATAACATCATATTCTATCGTTAAACAACTATCATGCACTCAATTTGAGACTTTAAATACATCTCGACTGCCAGATCACACTGGCATTTTTATTGCAGAAATGTCTGCGATTAAAAAAGCAATGAATCACGCCATTGAACAGGGTTGTAAAAGTTTGGTATGCACCGACAGCTTAAGTGCCATAAAGGCCTTAATGAAAAATGAGAAAGGGGAATATAATGACATGTTACGCTTGCCAAATGGAGATACTGAAATAATGGTCATATGGATTCCATCGCACATAGGAATCCAAGGTAATGAACATGCGGACATTGCCGCCAAGAGTGCTTTGAACTTGCAACAAATTACAGAAATTCCATGCTTTCCCGTGGCATTAACAAAATCCTTCGCAATGGAACACCTTCGCCCAAAAAGACCGGAGTATAACCCGAAATTTTCGAGAAAGCAATGTATAATGCTTGCTCGTTTAAGAGTGGGAAAAGCTGTTTTCAACTCTAGACACTATTATGAGAAGACGGATCCACCTAAATGTACCTTTTGCGATGTGGATCTTACAGTACCTCATATTCTGAGTGAATGTCCAAATTCAAAAACTCCACTACCACTGGAGGAGACTCTTGACTGTAGCACAGTAAATAAATTTAAACTTATCAACAGAAGCCTTGGACTCCATAATATTGTGGATATTTAGTTTTGATTTCGTATAGTTTTTTAAGCATTATTATATTATCATTTAAATTTTTTTGTAAACTTTTGAATTATATTGTTTAGTTTCATTAACCGTGCGCATATGGTCTAGTTACCCGGCGCCTTTACTGTCTATATTTTGTAAATTAATTTTATAAAGTATATATTTATAAATAAATAAATAAAATAAATAAAATGTTGAATATAATAAAGCAACTTATGAAAAGAAATAATTACCAGATTCTATTTGTGGAAATTCCAAATGAAATTGAGAAATTTTAATTTTAAAGTGAGAAAATTCCAAATAAAATTAAATAATTTTAATCAGGGACCGTAACAATTATTCCTTTTTTCATAAAAGTCAGATGAAAACAGTTATTTTTTGATTTTTATTCTTTTGAACAAAAATAACAGTTATTTTCTGAATTTTATTTTTTTGAACAAAAATAACTGTTATTTTTGATTTTTATTTTTTCGATCAAAAATAAGAGTTTTTTGATTTTTATTTTTTTGAACAAATGAAAATATAAAAATCTAAATTTTAAAAATCAATATATTTTATCATTGACAAGTTCATAAGGAACAATATGGTATAGCTGTTCATATGCAACCCATATCAATGAACAGTCAACATAATAAAGAAAAACGTTGAGCATATGTACGTAAAATAACGATTTTGTCAGATCTGGAAAACAAATGGTCTGGATAGACGAGACCAACTTTAACTTATTGTGTCGTAGGAAACATGCTCGGCCTCGTGTTGGACTGCGCGCAGTGCAATCAATTTCTTCATCCGGTAGTCCAAACTTACACTTAAATGGTGCAATTATTACATCAGTCATTATTCAACTGGGCACCCCGAGGGGTTCTTTTAGCGCTATGAGGGCAAATGAATGAGTCAGAAGCGTTTTTTGTAGGTGAGAAAAGTTGGGGAACGATTTTTTTTCGTAGGTGGGAAGAGTTGGGAATGAATTATCAGAACTCGTATTGGTATGTATAGTACAATGCTCCATGCCATAATCGGCTACACATTATTTTGACAATTCCCAGCTACACTTCTGCGATTGAGCCCCTAAGATTTAAAGATTTATGTACCGAACAAAATTCCCCAAATGTAGGAGAGCAGGGGCTTGCCTTTCAAGAAGAGGTGATTAATGCTTCTAAGACATGTGTAACTGCTGGAGATTGCAGTGGAGCCATACAACATACTACAACTTTTTACCAATCTGCTCTGGATCTAGAAAATATGCCTGTTGGCCAATAATGCTGCGATTTTCGTTTTGGCGATAGTTATTTATGTTTTAAGTGTGAATTAGAGGTCTGCTTTGAATAATTCACTTGTTTGCCTTTATTCAAAGTGCACAACATTTACTCAAATATTTAACATTCAAAAATATAAGAAAAGAGTAAACCATATACAAAAATAAGAGAGAATGAATTGAATAAAATACTTGTTTACTGTAAATGAATTTGAGAGTCATTCATAAATAACAAAACAGTAGAATGACCCGTTAGAGAGAGCAAGTTTACAAAAATATTCGAATAATTTTTGAATTATTGAATGTCCATACATTTATTTGAATACATTGACATAATATGTGTGTAAGCTTGTGGCTTCTTTTATTTGTAAGAGTTAAGCTTACACATACATACGTAATGTGTAGGTACAGAAATTTTACATTCAAATTATATTTGAATATTTCATTCATTTGACTTGAGTTGACTGAATTGAATGAGTTTTTATTCGTTTTGTCTTTGGTTATTCTTTCATTTGTTTCTTTATTATTAAGTGCTCGACACATTGTAGTTAAAAAACAAATGAGTGTGTTGAAATTGGTTTTTATTTATTCTTGCAGACCTCTAGTGTGAATATAATAAAAATAATACATATAATTAAATTTTATGAATTTCTTTTGGAATTTTCTCAATTTCAAATTAAAACTACTCAATTTTATTAGGATTTTCTCAATTTCAAATTAAAATTTCCCCATTTCATTGAAATTGAAAATTTCAATTTCATTTGAATTGAGAATATCAATTTTAATTGGAATTTTCTCAATTTCAATGAAAAATAGTGTAGAAAAAACTGAAACAAAAAAAAAAAAAAAAAAAAAAAACTAAGAGAATTGATTCCTATAGGAAATATTTTGATCTTTTCAAAAAAGAAAAAAAATCGTTTGTATTTACCTACAAAACTTATCCATTTTAATTAAAAATTTTCTAAGTTCGGTAATTTTTTTTACCAAAATTAACTAAGAGTGCTTCATCAGAATGTGAAAGTTTGAAAATGAGACATCCATAAGTTTAAAAGTTATACAAATTTCTTTAGACGCGTAACGCACTTCAAAAACGGAAGTGATCATTTTGAATTCAAATTTTTCTAACACTAAGCTCCAATATTTTTTTTAAATCCGAAATAGCCTAGAGTATAATCATAATACTGTTAATGTTTGAAGTGGAATACATGTACATTAATTAAAAATATACGTAAAAACTGTCCATGTTGTCCCACTGCGGATCCGGAAGTGTTCATTTTAATAAAATTTTTCTTACTTTGGTCCAATTTTTTGTTTGTTTTTTCCCCGAAATAAGCCTACGGTAAACGTTTTGAAATGGGACATCCATAAGTTTGAAAGTTATACAAATAAATTTACATTTATGTATGTATGTATGTGCATTAACTATGGCATAGTGATGTATGGAGTTTTTAGTTAAGGCGACCGTACACGACATGTTTTTGTCATCTGACATGTCAAATTTCCCACTGCAAAATACATACATGTCGTGTGTTACCTTTTAAACTTTGCTTCTGTAGAAGTCAGATGCAAAGTCATCTAACAAAATTTCAATTAGAGTGTGCTCTATTTTCTTCTGACAAACCATCTGACATCAGAAATCTATGCCGCGAAGAAACCGGCAGCGGCGTCCACTATTGACGGAATCATTAGCCGGCTGAAGTTAATATTTTACAATACTGAAATATATATAATCATCGCACCATTAAATAGAATTTATGTAATTATACATATTGGTATCTTTGAATTAAAAGAAAAATATGTTAAGATGGCTAAATTATTTAACGGCGTAAATACAAACTTTCGTGGCGGCATTATTATTTTGGTTTTTGTAACAACTATGGGAAAAAACAGAGACAATGTCAGAAGCAAATTACATGTACGTTTGTGACCGAATATTATAAACCTTCTGTAAAACAGCCATTTTGACAGACATGCACAATTACATGTGACTTGAAAAGTTGACAAGTCAGATGTAAAAAACATGTCGTCTACATGCACCTTTACATAATTTTACACCCCTATCACAAACAACTACTCCCATGAAAATATTCCCATATTTTTTTATTTCGTATTGTGAATGATTCCCATAACGAATTTTTTGGGAATGAATTCCCAAACTTAAAAAATTTGGCATCGCCAATGTTAACTGCCGCCAATTTTTTTAATAAATAAATTCCCAACAAGCGTTGATGTGAACGAGAAGGGAACTTGTAAATTTTAATTTGTTTTCTAAAGTAGGACTAAATTAAATTACTTTTTCCTTTTACTCACAATAGAGACTTTTGTTTACAAAGCACTGTTAAATAATTCACAATAGAAATTTTTACTCCCAAAATATTTGCGATACCGATTTGTTGGGATGGGAATTTAGGTTTGATCCCATGTATCATATTCCCATAACATTCGCGATAGGGGAACTTGTAAATTTTAATTTGTTTTCTAAAGTAGGACTAAATTAAATTACTTTTTCCTTTTACTCACAATAGAGACTTTTGTTTACAAAGCACTGACAAATAATTCACAATATAAATTTTTACTCCCAAAATATTTGCGATACCGATTTGTTGGGATGGGAATTTAGGTTTGGTCCCATCTATCATATTCCCATAACATTCGCGATAGGGGTGCTAATGTTTTAGACCCCTAGTTTTATGCATGCGCCAAAAATGAAAGGTTACGAAGGGGTCTCTAATCGAGCTTAAAGTGGGGACAAAATAGAAAAAATTAACAAAAACCTACATAACTGTACCGCAGTCACACCTAGACTAAATTATTATAACACGTAAATTTACATACATATCGCGACCTAAGGACAACAAGGTTCTATTTGCACAAACAGTACTTTTGAAACAACTATGGTTGAATACTGTTATTCGCTTTACTAAGTCTGTTTCTAATTAACTTAAAGAGTTTTTGAATAATTTCAATTTAGTCCTGAAACATCATAATCCTTTTTAAAGTACATGCTAATTTATAAGTTTTTGCACAAATTGTGTGTCAAAATACCGATAGAACTATGTTGCTCAACGATGAGGCACACTAATTTCGGACAACATGGTTCTAACTACCAAATAGAACTTGGTGTTACGGTAAGAAATATTTTTTGTAGATACATATAACCATGTGTTATTGGGAAAGTTCAAATAAGCATTAGAATAATGCAATAAGTGTCAACTTTTTTTAATATATGTCTTTACATATTTTATTATGTATTCTTCAGTGTTTTTTTTTTTTACATAAATAGTTTTTCTTTTTAATAAGACGAATTTTAAGCTTCTGTCAAAAATTCATTTAAAAAAACACTTTTGCTTTCAAATGACAATTTCTTACAACTTAAGGCATAATAAAGGCTCAGTTAGTCTTTACTTTCTGTTCTGTTACGAATCAGCTGATTTGTTTTTGTTATTAAAAAACTTGTGAAATTGATTAGTTTTTCTGTTCTGTTGCGGTTCAGTTTGTTAAAATCAAAAAATTGTTAAGTTATTGTAAGTGACAGCAAAATAAATAATAAAATATACATATTTATGTTGAAAAAAACTATTTTTTGATTTTAAGAATTCATAAAATTTAATTTCTTCAAATTTATTTGCATTAAAGTTATTGAAATAAAACAATGGACGGTGTAAAACTAATAAATTAGTCATAAATGGCTGATAAGTTACTACAGAAAAAGTAACTTACAATTTCGTAACAGAACGGCACGGAACAGAACAGAAACAGAAAGTAGACTAACTGAGCCTTTAATTAAAAGTTTCCTTAAGTTCAATATACATACAGTTAAACCTCGATTATCTAGCTCTCGTGGGATCGGCACCAAGCACGGCTTATCGAAATACATGGTTAATAGAGGTTATTTTAAAATATACAGAAATTAATTTTTTTTATTTAAACATTCGATTAATGTAACTACAGGCAGGGTTGTCAGATGTGGCGGTTTCTCGCCAAACGTGGCGATTTTCAAAAATGTTTGGCGACCTAATTTTTGATTTGGCGACATAGCCATTTTTTGGCTATTTTTGATGACCTATGAATTTGTTTTGAAATTCGTTAAATTCAATACTTAGAAATAATATTATTTTAATTCTCGTATTTTTATGAAATGAAATTCTAGAAGTGTTTTTTATATATCAAATTGCTCTTGAAAAAATCAATAAATATAATTCCTTAAAACAGGAATATGTTTTAAGTCTATAAACATACTCACATTATACTTATATGTATGTGGCAATTTATTATTACAGATAAAATATGTTGTTATTGATATTTTAAAGATTTTTATGAATCCTATCATACCTTTGTACGTTTATGAAACACAATGGAAAAAATAAGCGTTGGTTAATTGGAAAGATAACTAAATAAGTTTAGGAAAACATTTTAAAGCTACAAGGATACGGCAGGTAAGTAACATTGTAAGGCCTTTACTTTGGCTGTCCTCAATATGCGGTTATTACAACTAGTAATGCCTGTGTTGAAACTATGAACTCCACTAAAACACGCCTTTGAATTAGAATGCATTACGAACTTCTAGACGCGTTATTAGGAGTTAAACAGGCATGTTCTGTAAATCACAAGATTTTAAATTACTTATGATTTTGAAATCACAATTGTGATTAATGGGTGTTTTGAAAACCACAAAAGTTTTAACTTAGTTAAAAATGGTGGAAACAAATAAGCAAGTAATTTTAATTCGGCGGCCACTAAGCTGACTGGTTTAAAATCACAATTATGAAAAAAGCTTTTTGTCCAAAACTTTTTTTTTTGTGATTTCAAATCACTTTCACAAAAGTGATTTTCAGAACATGCCTGATAAGTTATATGAATGGGAATAGTACATGTTGAATAAATGTAATACCCTCACAATGTATTCCAAATTAGAAGACAAATATCGAGTCTCGACGGTGAAGCCTTTTAGATATGTATATAACAAAACTGCAACTATTGTATATAGTGCATTTCTAATATTTGTTAAGTACTAGCCGCAAAAAATCTTTTTTTTGTTGCTTTAAGTTGACTACTATATATTATTTTATAGTAAACATCGTACCTCTTTTGTGCTCACTAACTATTTTTATTTCGCTCTAAATAAAAATTAAGCAAAATATATATTATGGCGACTTTTTTTGATTTTTTGGCGTATTTAAGCGATACGGAACTAATTTTTAAAAAATAATTTAAAAAATATGTATTTTATTGTAAAAAACTTGTAAACAAAGGTTTTGGCGATTTTTGACATTGAATTTGGCGAAAAAGGTCAAACTCGATCTGACAACCCTGACTACAGGGGGGCTTCCGCGTATTTCGATTCGAAAAGCTAAATTTTTCGAAAGCTTGTTCCGATTCGAAAGTTAAACCGTACTGCGTAACTCGTTCGAAACGATGACAGAGTTGTATTAAAAGTTGGTAGCACTGCTATTAAAATACCAAAATGGACGAAACTATCCCACAACAAAACAAATAATAAATACTATTCAATGTGTGAAAAATATTATAATTGTGTTTTTTAATAAAAATTTATTTTATTTCCCTGCGGTTCAAAGAGACTACAGAAAAAACCAACCATTACTTAATACTGCTTTTTGTTTGTAAATGTATTTTTTTGAAATTTTTTTAAAATTTCAAGACCACAAATATTCAAACATTTTCAATAATAACGTTAGTAAACATTTATTTTATATCAATTATAATATTATTAGGTTAAATTTGTTTGTTTTACACTATTATTTATCTTGAACTTTGTCATTTGCACTTTGTCACTAACAAAATAGCTTTCGAACAATTTCCTAACGCTTTTTACATAACTGACGCTCGTTTTTGTAATTCGGAGTTGGATTTTCGAAAGGGATTTTTATTGTTCGTAATATAGAGTTGCCGTTACGAAAGGGACTTTTTGTTTTCGTAAAGGTATTAACAACTTCCGTACATTCGAAACAAATAGTACGAAAATCGTAATACACAGTACACATTGTTCGAACTCGTAAATTATTTCTTTCGAATCGAAATACGCGGTAACCCCCCAGATTAAAATATACCACATATTTTTATACAAAACATACAAATCTTCATAGTGAATGCAAAATCAAATATGTACAAATATATCATCGAAAACATTAAAATTGGGATTTTTACGGATATACTTTGGCTGATCAAACTACATGTCTGCACAAAATTTGTACATTTTACATTTGTTGCTTTTCCTAAACAAGGAGTGATATTTTTGCATTTT
This sequence comes from Pollenia angustigena, assembly GCA_930367215.1. Taxonomy (NCBI): domain Eukaryota; kingdom Metazoa; phylum Arthropoda; class Insecta; order Diptera; family Polleniidae; genus Pollenia; species Pollenia angustigena. Next base: position 186,129,900 of record OV884056.1, read on the forward strand.
TTGCATTTCTTCTGATGAAATATTTGTTTATTTAAATTTTTTTTTTTCTATTTCGTCTTTAATTGAAAGAACTTTTCTGTTAGCAGATCAAATTTCACTTACCAAATGAATAAAAACACAAATATGTTCTTATGTGTGGGCACATGAACTTAAAAAAAGGGGAAACACCGGATTTAGATTAACATAATAAAAAACATGAATGCAGAACGCCTTAATAGATGTAAAGCACGGTTAATGTACAAGCAAAAGTGATAAATTATTAAGATTTTTGTTATTAAGATTTTTGTATGACGTGCTAAATTCCCAATTTTTCATATTTGATAAATACACTGAAATTTATTGTTGAGGGAAAGCTAGCTTCTACGCGCATTTCACTGGTTGCTTAGGCCAGATCATCAGGAAACCTTTTCCAAAGATTTTAGAAAAGCTAAAAATATTATCCAAATAAAACCCTAAAGCGAATAAGAATTTTAAACACTCAAAGTCTTACTTGTAACAATATCAAAGCTTAAACAAAACACCAACAATAAACAGTGAGCTTATCTTTTCTTACATCCCCCTACAATTGGTTGGGTTCTTTCCGACTCGAATTGTAGTTGTAAGTGGGTAAAAAGAAAAAACAAAATTAAAAACAAATTGTACAAAAAAGGAAATGTTAGTTTTCATTTACAAAACAATCCAGAGATGTGAAATTTTAAAAATTGGTTCATTTTTACTAGGAACTGGGAAAACCAAAACGCGGTAAGTTTTGAACTCTTGGTACCTTTTTGTAATAAAAATTCTTTGAATAGATTTACGGAAACTCAAAATTTAGGTTTACGTTAACAATCTAGAAACGTGAATTTGATAAATATGTACATTTTTACTAGGAACTGGAAAAAACAAAACGCGTAAAGTACTTTGGTATATTTTGAGAAAATAAATATTTTTTTGTAAACAATTTTACAGTTTAAGTTCAAGACGTAATTAATGTAAGGGTTACGTTAGAGAAAATAGGTAAAATATAACCTGTTATAATTTATTAGCAAAAAGCCATCACAGAACTTAAAATTTGAAAATGTAATTTGTTTTAATGAGAATAATTATAAAGAACATAAAAATTTTTCTTTTCAAGATTTATTTAGAGAATTGCTTATATTTTTTTTATATATGCGTATAAATTAATTGATTCGAAAAAAAAGATAAATGGTAAACGAAGTACTACAACTTTTAGCACATCTTGTGTATATTAGAAAATATGCATTTGGAACAACAATACTCTAATCTAAGGCATATTTATGATCTGAAAAACTTTTTTTATTAAGTTTCTTATATAAAGGATTATAAATAGCAACATAAAAAAATTTTAAATCATGGTGGAAAAATTGTCGCGTTAACAATGTCCCGTTTACAATTTCTTTAACAATATATTTAAAAAAATGTAATTCATATTTTATTTTGAAATCGAAACCATTTTTAGGGCACATTAGTACGCAACATTTTAAAATTAATCCAAATAAAATATTGTGTCAGGTTTCGCAGAAATCACTGTTTAAACGGTTACCCCTTAAAACCCACTTCCATTCTTTGTCCCGTTAACAATCACTGGTTTTTTGCAATTATCTCGGTAACCACGACAGTAAGCGAAAAATTTCATTTGCGGAAATTAAAGAGCTAATTGAGAGTTAAAAGAATCATTAATTTAAAAAATGAAAATCAGGTTGTTTTTTACAGTTTTGTCAATATAAACGTGTGCGAATGTCCCGTTTATAATCTTGGAAGTGCCCAAATATGTATGTAATGGGTGTTTTTCAATAACATAATTTGGCGAACTCTTAATAATACAATACAGTCAAAACTCAAATTAAAAGCAACAAATAGGTACCAAATCTTTATTTTTGTGCTTACATTTTTTCAGGAAAACTAATATACTGACCCAAATCTTTATTTTTGTGCTTACATTTTTTCAGGAAAACTAATATACTGACCCCGGGCATCGCTGGTTTTAAAAAGCTTAACAAAAATAACTGACATCAGAAGATATGTATTCCATAAGACCTTTTGTGACATCGGATTGTATGAGGTTAATACCAAAATATAATTAATCTGTTCTTTCTCAGCTTATAGCACTATTATATTGGCCAACAAAACAAAAGTTTTGTTATTAATAAATATTTATGTACTAAGTTTAGGTACATATCCCTATTTAAGTTTTAATTTAACACAGCGACAAAAATGTTTAAAATACTTAATAGACCATAAAAATGCAATTCTTCAACTAGGGAATGGTAAATGAATTCCAAAATCGATTTTCGATTTTTCGATCGACTTTTTTCATTTCGGTTTTTGAAATCGATTAATTGAACCTCAAAATCGATTTCAAAATCGTTTAAGATTAATTTGCAAACTTATACCTTATATCGCAAAGGGGGATACACCAGCATTTTTTTTTTTTTGCAAACTACTAGAGAAATTGAACTGAGATTTTTACGGTGGGTAGATATGACTACTTCTTATATATTTCGTGTAAAAAGTGAAAATGTGTAAATTTTGGGATGTTCTTTAGAGGAACAAGTGCATGTACATTTCACATATTAAAATTATATTCTTGTACAGTCAGTCAGGCCTGTCACATAAATTAATTCCGATCGAAAATGGAAGTGATTTCGTATCTTGCTTCAAATAAAACGAAATCAATTTTGATCAGAATTAATTTCTGTGGCAAGTCTGAATGTATGGATAGTACTATTTCAAATATTATGACAATAGTTCCTGATCGGTGCCGACTGTTTATTTGCTAAGTTACTAGTTAGTTAGTTTTAAAAAACAAATGTTTGCATGTCGTTGATGTCAGAAAGATGCAGAGATATTTCCTTGTAATTTCGTTTTTTCACTCTACTTATAACTTGATTTAAATATCGCTCACACACTGGTCTGTTTCAATATTAGCATATTTCCACAGGAATGCCATGGCTTAATTCACCTGTTGTGTGTCTATAATATGTTCATTTTCACGAAGCTGACTTTCAGTGTTTGGTTCGGTACGATATGTTTAGAACTTTTTTGTTCACTGTCCATTGATGACTTTAATTTCTGAAGAACAAGAGCCCTTATAATAAAGTTGGCAGTATACCAGGGGTACAAATAGATAAATACGTAAAACTACGTTACCTTCGAAAACTGCATAAGCATACCTACAGACGTATGTACGCACAAAAGATAAAGTTTTATTGTGTATTCCCATAATTTATCAATTTAATTAAGATTAAAATTAAAAATTGCCAAAATTTTCATAAGAACAAAAAAATCGATTTTAAAAGCCCAATAATCGATTTCAGTATAAAATCGCATACGTAAATTCGATTGCAAAAAGTCGATTTTTTTACCACAAAATCGATTTTCGATTGGAATCGAAATCGATTTACCATTCCCTATCTTCAACCTGTTAATAATTTCAATTGCAAATTAAATTTACCTTCTGGTGAAACCTTCTTCTTAGCTGGTGGAGCATTCATTGAGTTCGACGAATCACCAACGTCGTCAATATAACGTTTCACTTTAATCTTGCGTCCACTTCGACTTACAGGTTCAGAAGCGTCTGTTGCAACAGGGGTAGATGACACAACATCCAATTCCTTCTTTACCTCCTTTTCGTTTTTCTCTTTCACTTCTATAACCATTTTTTCAACATCCTCCTCCTTCGCAACCGTAATCTGCGATTCTTCTATAGTTGTGTTATTAATAGCACTTTCATCCAAAGTACTTTCAAATGCCTCTTCGGCTTGAGAAACATCAGCTGCAACACCTTCAGACGCCACAGTTGGCAAATCTATAGGCGCAGAATCTTCACCATTAGATGCTGCTTCTATTTGATCAATGGCCTCGCGGAAATTATTACGTTTCATATTTTTGTCCGTGGCAAATTTCTCCTTATTTTCGACATAATGGAATAGATCCTCAACTTTGATGTTTGCTGTCTCACCGGTTCCATAGAAGTATACATTATACTTCTTGTTGTTGTACTTAGTAATTTTAGCTGGCCACGCTGGGTAGCCTTTGACTTTGGCAAACACCAAATCTCCAATACTAAATTGCTTCTTCTCTTTGACCATTTTTACCTTGACCACTATATGATTAACAATAATCACAATAAGTTTATTTAGTTTTGTACCAAGAAAATTAACTTTTTCTTGCGGGAAAATTTTTTCACTTGAAGTCGCGAACAAAATGCGGCAGTTCAGAAAACACACACACAAATAATTGTTAAAGATGCCAGACGAATGAGAAGTTGGCAACTATGTTGCTTTTTCACTCATACACATAGAGAAATAGTGTTAAAATTTATATGCACAGAAAAAAATTGCTGCTGAGGAAAAATATGTTGAAGAATTATTTTTTCATTTAGTTTTTATAAAAAAAAGATTGATGATTTTTTTTAGCAAAAATCTTGGCTGAAGTGCAGTTTATAAGACGTGCGAAAAAAATATGCCACCCAATTCAGAATAAAAAAAGAAAACAACCAAAATTAAAATTTAAGGGAGCTAAAGCGCGTGGGGCTCCCTGTACCCAAAAAACCGGCCCGCCTACTTAGTGATATGTGTGGATAGGGGCACTTTTTTTTGAATCAGAGGGCCCCAAAAGTCCCGCCCGCCCTAAATTTTATTATTTTTGTTTTTGTTGTACAATTACCTATAAATTGAGGGAACAAATCTAGTTTACCGACGCAGCTCCAAATAAAAAAAAAAGTACCCAGGGTGATAGAAAATTGAAAAATAAGAAGAAAAAATAAAATAAAAAAGTTGGCGGAAACGCTTAGTTTTCAAGTTATGGACGTTTTAAGTTTTTATATAAAGGTCTGATTTTCCACTACATTTTTATCGTTATATGGCCAATATTGGTATCATTTCAAAGCTTTTAACCATATCTTTTTAGATATACAAAATTTATTTGAAAATTACTATCTCTTTACCTCATATTACATTCTTTTTGCATTTGACATCAAAATATTACAGAAGTGCACCAGGTTAGTATGTTGTTTATTTAAATAAAAGTGTAATACAAACGTAATCAAATTATAAGCATGGGCGTCGCAAACGAAAACACTCCTGCATAGCCGTCCTTCGGCCGGGCGTAAGGATTTTCTCCTCTATGGTATAGCAAAAACCGGCTTCGCTAAGTAAAACTTCTCTGCATAGACGGCCTTCGGCCGGGCGCAAAGATGTGCTCCTCTTTAATATGACAAATACCGGCTTCGCTAACTAAAGCTTCTCTGCATAGCAGGCCTTCGGCCGGGCGCAAGGATTTTCTAATCTATGGTATAGCAAGAACCGGCTTCGCTAAGTAAAACTACTCTGCATAGCCGGCCTTCGGCCGGGCGCAAGGATTTTCTTCTCTATGGTATAGCAAAAACCGGCTTCGCTAAGTAAAGCTTCTCTGCATAGACGGCCTTCGGCCGGTCGCAAAGATTTGCTCCTCTTTGGTATGACAAATACCGGCTTCGCTAACTAAAGCTTCTCTGCATAGCCGGCCTTCGGCCGTGCGCAAAGATTTGCTCCTCTTTGGTATGACAAATACCGGCTTCGCTAACTAAAGCTTCTCTGCATAGCCGGCCTTTGGCCGGGCGCAAGGATTTTCTCCTCTATGGTATAGCAAGAACCGGCTTCGCTAAGTAAAGCTACTCTGCATAGCCGGCCTTCGGCCGGGCGCATGGATTTTCTCCTCTATGGTATAGCAAGAACCGGCTTCGCTAAGTAAAGCTACTCTGCATAGGCGGCCTTCGGCCGGGCGCAAGAGTTGCTCCTCTTTGGGATAGTAAGTACCGGCTTCGCTAAGTCAAAAGCTTTAAGATGATACCAATGTTGACCATATAAAAATAAAAATGTAGTGGAAAATCACACTTTTATATAAAAACTTAAAACGTCCATAACTCGAAAACTAAGCGTTTCCGCCAACTTTTTTATTTTATTTTTTCTTCTTATTTTTTAATTTTCTATCTACCTAGGTACTTTTTTTTTTTATTTGGAGCTGCGTCGGTAAACTAGATTTAAGCCAAATTGAGTACCCACACATTACACTAAGTGGGCGGGACGGTTTTTTTGATCCAGAGGGCCCACGGACCTCAGCCCCCTTAAATTTTAATTTGATTTTTTTGTTCCAAATTCCAGAGATGGTTCAATTTTTTTTTCGTAAGCTGCACCTTTGCCAAAATTTTAGTAATACATACAAATGTACAAAAAAAAGGATTTTTTGTAGATAAAACAACAATATCTAATGATGTAATTTTTGGTGTATTTATTTTGAAGTAATAGTTATAACTAGGGATGCGATTTCCATGCAAATGCATGTTTTTTTTCGATAGTCTAAGATTGATGTCGATCCATTATCTTTCCGAATCGTTTAATTTGAGTTAAAATGGCATCGATTTGTTTTTGCATATTGTTGCTTATTTTGGTTAAAATGCATATTTTGGTTTTAAATGCATATTTTTTGCATATTTTAACATTTTTGAGTGATATATTTTTTAATATGCATGTTATAAAAAAGATCTTCAAAAAGTTTTCATGTAAGCAAAAAAAAAATTTTTAAATCACAAATAAATAAATTTTTTTGCAGCGAGATGCTGTAGAATACTTTTCAAAAAACTTTGAGCATTTAAAGAATGTTATTAAAGAACTTGTTGCTACCGCTGCTTACACAATTAAAAAAGTAAAGATTAATTAGCATTTGCATTTTCCAACTACGGATATATTGGTGCTAAATTGGAGGGATTTAGTTCACTTAATAATCAGCTCAAATTAATTGATACAGTACTTTTCGTTTATATTCACTATGCTTATAGTCACATTAGCGATATAGTCCACGTTATGGTTGCAACTAAAGGATGTGACTATAACCGAAAAGTACTGTATTGCAGATGTGGAAGGAAGAATAGCGCAACAAATTAAAAAAATCCAGAACGCTTTGCAAAAATATAGGTTTAAAAAAAACGAATTTCAACCATATAAGATCTGGAATCAAATGTTGGATCTGAATTATAAAATATAAATTCTCCAAATGTATTGGCATCCTTCAAGATGCTCCTATATTTTAGGTTGACGTTATTAGATTATTTGCCATGTACAAAAGTTTTTTGCGTCCGAACAGGTTACTTTTGATAATATAAAAAAAGTATTTATTTGTTTATGCAAACACTTTTAAATTAGTGATTTAAATAAAGCCTTTTTATTGATAATGTAAAAGTTTTTAGCGCATTTCTTAAACTATATTTTAGAGTTTTTATTGCATATTTTATGCGCATATTTTCGATTTTTTAGTGCACGAAAATCTCATCCCTAGTTATAACATATTAAATCTTTTTTAGCCAAAAACATTATTACATTATGCTTTTTTTTTTTGCTAAAAAATGCATTATTACAGAGCTAAAACAATCTAATTTGTCAATTATTTCAATACTTAGAATCCTTATACATATGTATATAATATAAAAACGATGTGTCAGTTTGTTTAGCAGTCACGCCCAATCCGATGAACCGATTTTGATTCAATTAGACACCAAGATAGAATCTCAAAACAAAATTGCTATAGGCTATATTTTTTCGTAGCCCAGAAAATATACAGTTTATACCATTCAAAAGCCTGTGGTCCTTGGAATAAATCAGAACGATATTTCTTGAACATTTTGGATGGACCCAGATTTCTCGGAAACGGTTAAGACAATTTTAAGCATGATTCCTTAATATTGTCCCAAAATGTATAGTTTTTAAGCTGTGTTAGCTTATGGAATTAAAAAAAAAAAATCCGAAAGCCGAAAATAACTTTTTGCTCCTATTCTGCAAATCCTAATTATTTGGGTGTTTTGGTTTCAAGGTTCTTAAATTCCTAAAATTGAAGCTATTTCGATGACGAAGTAAGCAGGGTAAAAAAAAGCATGAATCGTATTTTCTGTGTTTCTTTTTTAACATTCCTCTTTGCACTTAATTTTGTTTTTTATTTATATTTTACTAGCTGGCCCGGTCCGCGTTGCTGGTCCTAAGCAAACATTAGTGTTGTATTACCAGACGATTTAAATTGAGCTTTAAACGATATTTACGGCCTTTAAAATTTTCCTTCCGTAAAAACCTAAGTTGGACCATGGCATTCATTTTAAAGAAAACATCGTTTGAATCGGTCAAGCCGTTCTCAACTTATGCGCTTAATAGAAAAAGTGGGCGTAAAAGTAGGCGTGGAAAATGTGTCTTTCGATGAAAACTTAAAATGGATTAATACGAACATTTGAAAGAAAAATTTGTCAAATCGATGGAGCAGTTTTCTGATTTTAGGTAATTCGAAAAAGTGGGCGTAAAAGTGGGCGGGGCAAAATTTTCTTTTCGTATACATCTAAGTTGGACCATGGTGATCATTTTAAAGAAAAAATCGTCCAAATTATTTAGAAATCATTGTTGGTGCAATATGAAAATTTGATTTTGCCACGCCCCTCCGCCCGCAAACTGAAAATCAAAAAACAGACTTCACAGTGTCACTCGCCTGAATATTCTGAAGATTCCCTGAAAATTTCATCAAAATCGGACCAGCCGTTTTGGAGTCCATACGTTACATATATACATACATACATACATACATACAGACGTTCACATACATACATCCTATTTTATATATAGATTTTTATTTCAAATTGCCAATTGCTTTTAAATATAGAAATATAAAAAAATTTAATAAAGCAAAATTTAATACGCATATAAATTATGAGAAATTTTTAATATTTTTATAAGAATAAGGAACGTAAGAAAACAGAACAAAATCAACAAAAAAAGAAACATTGTACAAATTTAATAGCCAATTCACATAGAGGCTTTTACGACGTCGGTTGGATTATAGGTGAGCGGTGTAGAGAAGAAAGAGGGGTAAATAAAACGTCTCGTTTTGTGTTTTGCATGTCGTTTTTTATATTTCTCTTTTTACGTTTTACGTTTTATTCTTTTCTTAATTTGAAGCAGGGTTCCCAGTTTTATTTTATGCCTTATCCCCAATTTACAATTTTTCATCCCCAAAAATCTCCAAAATAGCTATTTTCTTACCCCCAAAAATCCCCACATTTTCTTAAAAATAAAATACACAATATTATTTTAATGGAAAAATATGCATGCATTGATTTATTTAAATATCCATTTGTGTAATATTATTAGAACTAATGTTATTTATTCTTTAAGTATCTATGTACACCAGTGTTGCCAAAACTTGGTGACCAAAAATGGCTAAGTTGGCTGATTTTTTTATATCAGCCAACATCAAATTCAGTCGCAGAAAGTATTATCTTTCGTGTAGACTTTCAAATAGTATTATTATTATAATAAATAAATGCGAAAGTTGTTATGAGAAATCTCAAATAAACTATTTTCTAAGATGAGCTGCTTAAAGCACACATACATACATATAAAATAATAACAAGACATCATTAAAATAGTGCAAATAGTGCAAAACTTGGAAAAAGTGTTTACAAAAAACAATATTTTCAAATTAAAAACAAAAAATTGAAAACGACTTAGGTTAACTATACCAGAGTCAGTCAATTATGAAATCTTTATAAGATTTTTATAAATACTTGTTAACGTTGCTAAAAGCGCCTATTAGACAATAATACTTGGTATGTAAGAATGAAAATCATACTCGTGTAATAGCGAGAATTTTTAAACTTAAATATATAAAAATAGATAAATTTGGCAGAAAAAATATATGCCAGCCGATTCAGAATTAAAAAAAGACAAAATCAAAATTTAAGGATTGATAAGCCCGTGCCCCGGGCCCCAAGAATAAAAAAACTGCCCCGCGTTATGTTAATTTAAGTATCTTTTAGATGTAGAAAAGATTTATTTAGCAAAGCCGGTATTTGTTATAACCAGGGAAACAAAAAATATGCAATTGCATGTTGTCCTTGTGCGACAAGTGAAGGCAACACAATATACATATTTATCTGTTTTAGAGCATATTTTACCGTTTACAGCATTTTTTTTTGCATAGTTTAGTTCAAAGAGCCTTTTGCAGCATTTTTTAAGTTTATAGTGCATATTTCATCTTTTTGAGGCATATTTGGATACATACTCCATTTTTTTTATATGCCTACAGGAGCTTTCAAAGCAAATAAAAAAATAACAAAATTTTTTTTATTTATATATATTGAAATGAGGATTTTTTGGGGACTTAAAAATGTAAACTGGGGACATGAGCCACAAGTTTTTCTGGCAACGCTGATAACAGCAACTCTGTCCCAAAAATACACCTATTAAGTTTTGTGTGTTTCTTTTTAGTTCTTATTTCGTGCTACATTTCGTGAAATCTGAAAGTTAAAGTGGACAGAAGTCTTAATTAAAATTAAACAAATAAATTAAATGAAAATCTTAAAAATCATCAAAATGATTTGAAAATTTTCAGATTATGTCTTTAAACCATAAAAACAAAAAAGTGCATAAAAATCGAGTGTCAATAAACAAAAACCTTAAAAAAGTGAAAACGCTAACAAGCAAGTTAAAAAAAAATCGACGAGGACTTTTGACGCGTTTTAATTTTTTGTAAATGACCCCAAAACAAAGTGAATCAAAACTGAAACGGTCTTCAAAATATTGTGGTGTTATTAAAAACTAATAAATACCTATCTTAAACAGAAAAAAAATTGTATTAAAATTGTAAAAATAATAAAAAAGAAAGTAAAATCTTTAGCAGCCGCCAGTGTAGTGAGTGTTTAATTTGTGTGCTTTCATATAAAAGTGTTTAATAATTTAATTAAAAACTAAACTTAAGAATGAAAAATTAATCAAATCAAAATACATACCTATATGTACTATTAAATTTGTTTAATATTTAAACAAATTCTAAAGATTTTTGTGCTTTAAATTCACTCAAACGAGTGTGTAGATATTATATTTTTTCCAAAAGTTTTCGTTTTGTCGTTTCGCATGTGATTAAGTAATAATATTATTTCTTTCTCCCTCCGTCTGTTGATTTTTTTATGAATTTATTATTATATATAATTAACAAAAAATTGTTAAACTAATTTTTAATAAAGTGTTAAAACATATAATTAATTCAATTACATAGTTAAACAACAAAGCAGCATTTAAAAGTTTTAAAGAAAATCAAAATTGTGAAATAAGAGAAAGAAAACAAGTGCTGTTTTTGTTGTTGTGTGTTTTGTGTAAAAGAAGAAAAAACAAACACTAAAAGAATATCATAATAAAAAAAATTTATAAAGAAATTAACAAAAAAAAAAAAAAAAAAAAATTTAATCAAAACAAATTTTGAAGTTTATCTAATTTTAAAGCAACAACAAAAAAATATCTGTAAAATTATTAATATTTTTCAAGTGTTTTTAGTGATTTTATTTTAATTTGTTTATTTTCTTTTATTTTTAAAACTTGATCAAAAATAAAGATCTCGTATAAAATAAAACATCTTTTAAGAAAAATATAAAAAAATTCGTGTATTTGTGTTTTTACTTGTCTATACCTACATACAGAAAAAAAAAATTTTAAAAAATATTGTGTGTTTTAAATATTGAATGCAAAACAATAAAAAAAACCTTAACAATGGTGGCAATATCTAAAATTGTGGATACTTCTAATCTAAACATTCAACAAAACAAAACTTCGGCCACGGCTCTAAATAATAAACAAACTAATTCTTCGCACTCAACATCTTCATCAGCAATGGATAAAACAGCTGTTGAGAAAGAAACAGTAAGCAACTTAGCATCTTCTCCAGATATAACTACGACAAATAACAATTCAACGGCCGCAACTACTACCGTAGCTTTAACAGCCAGTGGTAAACCGAAGGAGAAAAGGCGGTAAGTTTTACATTTCTTAAGTTTTTTTATCGTCCGTCTTCTTTTCTCGCAGCAACAAGTTAAAGTTTGAAAAAAGTATTTTATTTGTTTATTAAATATAGATATGTATATGCAGATAACACAAATTAACAGTACAAAATGTTAGCCGTCGCAGACTAATTATCATTTACATATCGAGGGCTTATATTCAAAACCCTCTATCTAAAAATACACAAATTTGCAGGAGAGTCAAAAAACTGTTTTTTCGCGCATTACTTGAATAATTAAAATTTGGTATTCTACAATATTTTTTTAAATCAACTACTGAATCTCACTTATACATAATTGGTTCTAAGAATTTTGCATTATTGGGGACTATATGATAGATGGAGGGTTTTGCTTCTCAAAATATTCAATGTATATGTACGAAAATTATCAGATAGAGGGTTTTGCGTTTAAATGAAAATGAATAATTTTAATTTCATTTATGCCATCTGTCAGCTTAAAACATAATTTATTTATGATACCGGCTAATAATATTTACAGCATAAGATAAAAAAAATTAACAATATTTAAAAAAAGTTATACCTACCTAGAAAAAAATGTTTATTTTAAGTTTTTTTTTAGGAGTTTGATTGGTGTAAATTATCATAAAAATAATTATATTCCGGTGGTATTACGCTCTTAAAATCTTCACCCTTATTGTGTTTGGCGTATTTAAAATACGCCTACGACTGTTTTGAAATAGATTAAAAGAAATAAGTTCACGTTCTCTTTAATCTATTACCAAACAGTCGTAGGCGTATTTTAAATACGCCAAACACAATAAGGGTGCTTGGGAAATCTTCTACTTTTGGCTGCATTGACAGTGGACCAGAATATAGAAGTTTTGGTTCAATATGTCCTGTGTAAGGTTGAATACAAACAGCTAGATCAAACGTGTGTGAAGATAAATATGAAAAGTTAAATATGTTTTTAAAAAATATCGCATGCGATAAAAAATATTTAAAAAAAATATCGCATGCGTATTATAAAGAAAATACGACTATTTATACGAAATTATACAGTTTTTATGAAAAATTAATAATTTTTATTTAATATTTAAAACTATTTAGATATTTAGTTAGTCTTTTTATATTAAAATTTATGATTTTTGAAAAAATACGACTTAGAGTGAAATTCACATGAAAGTGCTGTGTGAGTGATATGGCCACTGTGTCCAAACCTATCGATCTCAGGGAATCAAACCTAATGGAAAATGAAGACTATGGACAGGGCTACAATAACCTATAAGCACTTTATCCAAATTGTATTTGTGAAAATTTTTATACATTTTTGAAAATTTGACTTAGAGTGAAATTCTCTTGAAAGTGCTGTGTGAGGGATATGGCCACTGTGTCCAAACGTTTTGATCTCAGGGAATCAAACCTAATGGTATCCCCAAAAACCATTCAGGTCTGTCCTAAGGGCCCCAAACTGATATTTTAATATTTTTTGTTTCCTATATTCCACCCCTCGTTACATGTCTCATGAGAAACGGAGAAAAATGTCCAATACAGTTTGGAATCTGCTCCCTTAGGGCTTTCAAATGGTATCCCCAAAGCCCATTCAGGTCTGTCCTAAGTGCCCCAAACTTATATTTTAATATATTTAGTATCCTATATTGCACCCCTCGTTACATGTCTCCTGAGAAACCCAGAAAAATGTCCAATACAGTTTTGGAATCTGCTCCCTTTGGATGTTATCAAAACAAAATCATTTTTGTAAAAATAAATATATGAGTTAAAGGCGATTATACTAAGGCGATTATATAAAAAGTTCATATAAATTTCCTAAAAAAAAAATTTTATATTTCTTTAGGACAACTTCGCACTACTAATCATCGATTTAGGTGGATCGTATGTTGAAACATCCTTTTTGCTTTCTTTCTTCATTATTAAAGCTGCTATTGTATAAGTATTGAGTAGGCAACGATGATCAGTCTTAATAACTTTTAGTTGGCTAAAATTTCTCTAATATATTATTTCTGTACGAAAAATTTCAGGATTAGTTATGGTACCTGAGTCATCAAAAGATACGAAAAATTTATCTTTCGTATCCTAATGGCATCACTGATTCAGAAACAAATAACACTAATGAAAAATATTCCAAATATGCATACAAACAAAGTGCAATAATACAGGTAGCTGCACTAGGGCAACATATACAATATTACAAGAAAAAATGGACAGTGTTCATGGACCACTTCAAAAATTACTTCAAGTAAAAATCTAATTGTGGAACTGAATGTGATAAAATAAATGAATTTTAGTCAATTATTATTTCAATATGGTCAATATATTTTTTAAATTTCAATTAAAATGATAAAAAAAAACCTTTAATACACTATGTAATCACAACACAAACCACAAACAATAATAGAGCCAAAAATCGTCATCTGGTGTAGTAATGCATGCAAACAAACGCATGCAGGCCACTGTTGGGATTTGACAATTCTTAACTTGTACCGTCTCAGTGGCAAAATTGTACCACATTGACGTAAATTGTACCAAATTTTGGGATATAAAATAAAAAAGCATGCATAGTAAAAACGTATAACACCTTTTTATTCAATAAAACAATTAAGAAAGTATAGTCGATTAAGCTTGGCCATTTGATACCCTACACCACAGTTTATAAGGATAACATTTCTAGAGTATACTCTATTTGGGACCCATGGGCAATCATGGACTTGCCAGAGCAATATTATTTCAAGAGGTAAAGATTGATGTGAAAGTTCTTTGTGGGGAATATTATTTAGATCTACATCTGTACACGATTTTGTTGTCCTTAAGTGATTTTAGGAAGGGAGATTACATGGGAGCTATGGTCAATTTGGGCCTACCAGCACAATATTTTGTCATGATTACCAGGATAAGAATATGATTAAGGAAAACATATGATGATGTTATATTACGAATATATTTCTGTGGCCGTATGGAAAAACTAGATAACTCCATTTTTTGAAAACACGAGAAAAACACATTTAAAGTTTTAAACATATTTCGCTAATTATTTCATATGAATTTATGTTATTATGCATGCGCATTAAACAAAACAATATTTTAGATTCAGTTAAAGCTTTCTGGTACCATTAAACTGATTTTTGGACATTATAACCGAAAATCAATGTCACTTATCTTGTTTTTTCGAAAAATGGAGTTATCTAGTTTTTCCGAAAAAAAATTTTTTTCTTAAATTATATTAGTAGTGCAAAAAATATGAATATGTTCTGAGATTAATTTAAAAATAAAGAAATTTACAACCAGGCTCACAATGTCGATAAGAACATTTCTTTCGCATATTTATATTTAAAACAATAATAGAAAACTAAAATTCTCTTTGTTTTCAATAAAAATCTACGAAAGAAATGTTTTTGTCGACATCATGGGCCAGGCAGTTAATTTGTTCTTATTTTAAGAAAACTGTGGCCGTATATAAAAACTAGGTAACTCCATTTTTTAGTAAAGTTTGTTTGTCTTCCAGATTCAAAAAATTTATTCTTAGAAAAAAAACTGGATAAAAATAGTTTTTATCAGGGACCCGAAATAACTGCTAATATTTTTTAAATAGCCAATAGGTTATGGAAAAAATAACTGAAAAAAATTGGTCTTGTAATAATAATTATAAATTACCCAGAAAATTAACATTAACATTATAAAAGATTATTATTTTTTTTGGTCTTTGATAACCGTTATGAAAGATTATTATTTTTTTTTGGTCTTTGATAACCGTTATGAAAGATTATTAATTTTTTTGGTCTTTGGTAGCCATTATGAAAGATTTTTATTCTTATGGGTCTTCTTTAACCATTATAAAAAAATTTTTATTTTTTCTGTCTTCTATAACCACGCTACAGTTCGCAAACTCCAAATAATATTTTCATAAAACTAGTGTGAAATTCGATATGGAAGATCGAAAAAAATAAAAATCTTTTGTAATGGTTACGGAAGACCAAAAAAAATTAAAATCTCTTATAATGGTTATAGAAGACCAAAAAAAATAAAAGTCTTTTGTAATGGTTACGGAAGACCAAAAAAAATTAAAATCCTTTGTAATGGTTATGAAAGCCCAAAAAAACAAAAACAAACTATAACGGTTATCAAAGACCAAAAAAATATTGGTTTTTGTAATAATTATTCAGAGCGCATGTTTTAAAAATTCGTGATAAATTATTATTTCAGGATTTTTTCAAATATTGGTTATAACTGTTATGTCCCTGGTTTTTATTATTTTTGTACGTAAAAACACCTTACTATTTATTATCTTTGCAACAGAAACAAATAACAATAAGGCCCATTTTCACAACTTACCGATAGCTAAAAGTAGACTTTAAACGACCTTATAAAAAGTGTTTTATTATTAAAACTTTACTTTAACATAAGGTGTGCGATAAAGTAAATTAAGGTTCATCCTACCTGGAAGGTTAAAGTAAAGTTGTAATAATGGAACACTTTTTATACGGCCGATAAAATCCTACCTTAAGCTATCGGTAAGTTGTGAAAACGGGCCTAAGTATGTTAAAACATTTTTCAAAGTTGCTGTACCACATAGGGTACGGCAGATCTATATGGGCTAAAAACTATTACTCGGAAAGACTTCGGGTACAAAAGATGTAATATGCATATCAAGAATGCATAAATATATTCTTTGAATTCTCTAGAGATGCAATTTTTAGGCTCAACATTTTGACCCGAATTTGTTCTATATCGCTCTTTGTCTCTTAGTTTTCGAGACAACACAGTTTAAAACTTCTTATTTTTCTGTTTTCTCAGAGACTATGGAGTTAACTTGTTTTTTCAAAAAATGCATGAAGTTATCTAGTTTTTACATAAAAATTGATATTTTTCTGATTTTTGTTTTTCAAATAACTATTAAATGATAAACTATAACGTGTGTGAAGATAAATATGAAAAGTTAAATATGTTTTTAAAAAATATCGCATGCGATAAAAAATATTTTAAAAAAATATCGCATGCGTATTATAAAGAAAATACGACTATTTATACGAAATTTTACAGTTTTTATGAAAAATTAATAATTTTTATTTAATATTTAAAACTAATTAGATATTTAGTTAGTCTTTTTATATTAAAATTTATGATTTTTGAAAAAATACGACTTAGAGTGAAATTCTCATGAGAGTGCTGTGTGAGGGATATGGCCACTGTGTCCAAACCCTTCGATCTCAGGGAATCAAACCTAATGGAAAATGAAGGCTATGGACAGGGCTACAATATCCTATAAGCACTTTTTCCAAATTGTATTTGTGAAAATTTTTATACATTTTTGAAAATTTGACTTAGAGTGAAATTCTCTTGAAAGTGCTGTGTGAGGGATATGGCCACTGTGTCCAAACCCTTCGATCTCAGGGAATCAAACCTAATGGAAAATGAAGGCTATGGATAGGGCTACAATATCCTATAAGCACTTTTTCCAAATTGTATTTGTGAAAATTTTTATACATTTTTGAAAATTTGACTTAGAGTGAAATTCTCTTGGAAGTGCTGTGTGAGGGATATGGCCACTGTGTCCAAACCCTTCGATCTCAGGGAATCAAACCTAATGGAAAATGAAGGCTATCGACAGGGCTACAATACCCTATAAGCACTTTTTCCAAATTGTATTTGTGAAAATTTTTATACATTTTTGAAAATTTGACTTAGAGTGAAATTCTCTTGAAAGTGCTGTGTGAGGGATATGGCCACTGTGTCCAAACCCTTCGATCTCAGGGAATCAAACCTAATGGAAAATGAAGGCTATGGACAGGGCTACAATATCCTATAAGCACTTTTTCCAAATTGTATTTGTGAAAATTTTTATACATTTTTGAAAATTTGACTTAGAGTGAAATTCTCTTGAAAGTGCTGTGTGAGGGATATGGCCACTGTGTCCAAACCCTTCGATCTCAGGGAATCAAACCTAATGGAAAATGAAGGCTATGGACAGGGCTACAATATCCTATAAGCACTTTTTCCAAATTGTATTTGTGAAAATTTTTATACATTTTTGAAAATTTGACTTAGAGTGAACTTCTCTTGAAAGTGCTGTGTGAGGGATATGGCCACTGTGTCCAAACCCTTCGATCTCAGGGAATCAAACCTAATGGAAAATGAAGGCTATGGACAGGGCTACAATATCCTATAAGCACTTTTTCCAAATTGTATTTGTGAAAATTTTTATACATTTTTGAAAATTAGACTTAGAGTGAAATTCTCTTGAAAGTGCTGTGTGAGGGATATGGCCACTGTGTCCAAACCCTTCGATCTCAGGGAATCAAACCTAATGGAAAATGAAGGCTATCGACAGGGCTACAATACCCTATAAGCACTTTTTCCAAATTGTATTTGTGAAAATTTTTATACATTTTTGAAAATTTGACTTAGAGTGAAATTCTCTTGAAAGTGCTGTGTGAGGGATATGGCCACTGTGTCCAAACCCTTCGATCTCAGGGAATCAAACCTAATGGAAAATGAAGGCTATGGACAGGGCTACAATATCCTATAAGCACTTTTTCCAAATTGTATTTGTGAAAATTTTTATAAATTTTTGAAAATTTGACTTAGAGTGAAATTCTCTTGAAAGTGCTGTGTGAGGGATATGGCCACTGTGTCCAAACCCTTCGATCTCAGGGAATCAAACCTAATGGAAAATGAAGGCTATCGACAGGGCTACAATACCCTATAAGCACTTTTTCCAAATTGTATTTGTGAAAATTTTTATACATTTTTGAAAATTTGACTTAGAGTGAAATTCTCTTGAAAGTGCTGTGTGAGGGATATGGCCACTGTGTCCAAACCCTTCGATCTCAGGGAATCAAACCTAATGGAAAATGAAGGCTATGGACAGGGCTACAATATCCTATAAGCACTTTTTCCAAATTGTATTTGTGAAAATTTTTACACATTTTTGAAAATTTGACTTAGAGTGAAATTCTCTTGAAAGTGCTGTGTGAGGGATATGGCCACTGTGTCCAAACCCTTCGATCTCAGGGAATCAAACCTAATGGAAAATGAAGGCTATGGACAGGGCTACAATATCCTATAAGCACTTTTTCCAAATTGTATTTGTGAAAATTTTTATACATTTTTGAAAATTTGACTTAGAGTGAAATTCTCTTGAAAGTGCTGTGTGAGGGATATGGCCACTGTGTCCAAACCCTTCGATCTCAGGGAATCAAACCTAATGGAAAATGAAGGCTATGGACAGGGCTACAATATCCTATAAGCACTTTTTCCAAATTGTATTTGTGAAAATAATCTATATTGATCATAGCTGCAGTATGTAGAGCTCCGCAACATGTTTGTTGCAACATTTTAAAATAAACGTAAAAAAACAAATTGTCAAACCTGTTTGATTCCCTGAGATCGAAGGGTTTGGACACAGTGGCCATATCCCTCACACAGAACTTTCAAGAGAATTTCACTCTAAGTCAAATTTTCAAAAATGTATAAAAATTTTCACAAATACAATTTGGAAAAAGTGCTTATAGGATATTGTAGCCCTGTCCATAGCCTTCATTTTCCATTAGGTTTGATTCCCTGAGATCGAAGGGTTTGGACACAGTGGCCATATCCCTCACACAGCACTTTCAAGAGAATTTCACTCTAAGTCAAATTTTCAAAAATGTATAAAAATTTTCACAAATACAATTTGGAAAAAGTACTTATAGGATATTGTAGCCCTGTCCATAGCCTTCATTTTCCATTAGGTTTGATTCCCTGAGATCGAAGGGTTTGGACACAGTGGCCATATCCCTCACACAGCACTTTCAAGAGAATTTCACTCTAAGTCAAATTTTCAAAAATGTATAAAAATTTTCACAAATACAATTTGGAAAAAGTACTTATAGGATATTGTAGCCCTGTCCATAGCCTTCATTTTCCATTAGGTTTGATTCCCTGAGATCGAAGGGTTTGGACACAGTGGCCATATCCCTCACACAGCACTTTCAAGAGAATTTCACTCTAAGTCAAATTTTCAAAAATGTATAAAAATTTTCACAAATACAATTTGGAAAAAGTACTTATAGGATATTGTAGCCCTGTCCATAGCCTTCATTTTCCATTAGGTTTGATTCCCTGAGATCGAAGGGTTTGGACACAGTGGCCATATCCCTCACACAGCACTTTCAAGAGAATTTCACTCTAAGTCAAATTTTCAAAAATGTATAAAAATTTTCACAAATACAATTTGGAAAAAGTGCTTATAGGATATTGTAGCCCTGTCCATAGCCTTCATTTTCCATTAGGTTTGATTCCCTGAGATCGAAGGGTTTGGACACAGTGGCCATATCCCTCACACAGCACTTTCAAGAGAATTTCACTCTAAGTCAAATTTTCAAAAATGTATAAAAATTTTCACAAATACAATTTGGAAAAAGTGCTTATAGGATATTGTAGCCCTGTCCATAGCCTTCATTTTCCATTAGGTTTGATTCCCTGAGATCGAAGGGTTTGGACACAGTGGCCATATCCCTCACACAGAACTTTCAAGAGAATTTCACTCTAAGTCAAATTTTCAAAAATGTATTAAAATTTTCACAAATACAATTTGGAAAAAGTGCTTATAGGATATTGTAGCCCTGTCCATAGCCTTCATTTTCCATTAGGTCTGATTCCCTGAGATCGAAGGGTTTGGACACAGTGGCCATATCCCTCACACAGCACTTTCAAGAGAATTTCACTCTAAGTCAAATTTTCAAAAATGTATAAAAATTTTCACAAATACAATTTGGAAAAAGTGCTTATAGGATATTGTAGCCCTGTCCATAGCCTTCATTTTCCATTAGGTTTGATTCCCTGAGATCGAAGGGTTTGGACACAGTGGCCATATCCCTCACACAGAACTTTCAAGAGAATTTCACTCTAAGTCAAATTTTCAAAAATGTATAAAAATTTTCACAAATACAATTTGGAAAAAGTGCTTATAGGATATTGTAGCCCTGTCCATAGCCTTCATTTTCCATTAGGTTTGATTCCCTGAGATCGAAGGGCTTGGACACAGTGGCCATATCCCTCACACAGCACTTTCAAGAGAATTTCACTCTAAGTCAAATTTTCAAAAATGTATAAAAATTTTCACAAATACAATTTGGAAAAAGTGCTTATAGGATATTGTAGCCCTGTCCATAGCCTTCATTTTCCATTAGGTTTGATTCCCTGAGATCGAAGGGTTTGGACACAGTGGCCATATCCCTCACACAGCACTTTCAAGAGAATTTCACTCTAAGTCAAATTTTCAAAAATGTATAAAAATTTTCACAAATACAATTTGGAAAAAGTGCTTATAGGATATTGTAGCCCTGTCCATAGCCTTCATTTTCCATTAGGTCTGATTCCCTGAGATCGAAGGGTTTGGACACAGTGGCCATATCCCTCACACAGCACTTTCAAGAGAATTTCACTCTAAGTCAAATTTTCAAAAATGTATAAAAATTTTCACAAATACAATTTGGAAAAAGTGCTTATAGGATATTGTAGCCCTGTCCATAGCCTTCATTTTCCATTAGGTTTGATTCCCTGAGATCGAAGGGTTTGGACACAGTGGCCATATCCCTCACACAGAACTTTCAAGAGAATTTCACTCTAAGTCAAATTTTCAAAAATGTATAAAAATTTTCACAAATACAATTTGGAAAAAGTGCTTATAGGATATTGTAGCCCTGTCCATAGCCTTCATTTTCCATTAGGTTTGATTCCCTGAGATCGAAGGGTTTGGACACAGTGGCCATATCCCTCACACAGCACTTTCAAGAGAATTTCACTCTAAGTCAAATTTTCAAAAATGTATAAAAATTTTCACAAATACAATTTGGAAAAAGTGCTTATAGGATATTGTAGCCCTGTCCATAGCCTTCATTTTCCATTAGGTTTGATTCCCTGAGATCGAAGGGTTTGGACACAGTGGCCATATCCCTCACACAGCACTTTCAAGAGAATTTCACTCTAAGTCAAATTTTCAAAAATGTATACAAATTTTCACAAATACAATTTGGAAAAAGTGCTTATAGGGTATTGTAGCCCTGTCGATAGCCTTAATTTTCCATTAGGTTTGATTCCCTGAGATCGAAGGGTTTGGACACAGTGGCCATATCCCTCACACAGCACTTTCAAGAGAATTTCACTCTAAGTCAAATTTTCAAAAATGTATAAAAATTTTCACAAATACAATTTGGAAAAAGTGCTTATAGGATATTGTAGCCCTGTCCATAGCCTTCATTTTCCATTAGGTTTGATTCCCTGAGATCGAAGGGTTTGGACACAGTGGCCATATCCCTCACACAGCACTTTCAAGAGAATTTCACTCTAAGTCAAATTTTCAAAAATGTATAAAAATTTTCACAAATACAATTTGGAAAAAGTGCTTATAGGATATTGTAGCCCTGTCCATAGCCTTCATTTTCCATTAGGTTTGATTCCCTGAGATCGAAGGGTTTGGACACAGTGGCCATATCCCTCACAGAGCACTTTCAAGAGAATTTCACTCTAAGTCAAATTTTCAAAAATGTATAAAAATTTTCACAAATACAATTTGGAAAAAGTGCTTATAGGATATTGTAGCCCTGTCCATAGCCTTCATTTTCCATTAGGTTTGATTCCCTGAGATCGAAGGGTTTGGACACAGTGGCCATATCCCTCACACAGCACTTTCAAGAGAATTTCACTCTAAGTCTAATTTTCAAAAATGTATAAAAATTTTCACAAATACAATTTGGAAAAAGTGCTTATAGGATATTGTAGCCCTGTCCATAGCCTTCATTTTCCATTAGGTTTGATTCCCTGAGATCGAAGGGTTTGGACACAGTGGCCATATCCCTCACACAGCACTTTCAAGAGAAGTTCACTCTAAGTCAAATTTTCAAAAATGTATAAAAATTTTCACAAATACAATTTGGAAAAAGTGCTTATAGGATATTGTAGCCCTGTCCATAGCCTTCATTTTCCATTAGGTTTGATTCCCTGAGATCGAAGGGTTTGGACACAGTGGCCATATCCCTCACACAGCACTTTCAAGAGAATTTCACTCTAAGTCAAATTTTCAAAAATGTATAAAAATTTTCACAAATACAATTCGGAAAAAGTGCTTATAGGATATTGTAGCCCTGTCCATAGCCTTCATTTTCCATTAGGTTTGATTCCCTGAGATCGAAGGGTTTGCACACAGTGGCCATATCCCTCACACAGCACTTTCAAGAGAATTTCACTCTAAGTCAAATTTTCAAAAATGTATAAAAATTTTCACAAATACAATTTGGAAAAAGTGCTTATAGGGTATTGTAGCCCTGTCGATAGCCTTCATTTTCCATTAGGTTTGATTCCCTGAGATCGAAGGGTTTGGACACAGTGGCCATATCCCTCACACAGCACTTCCAAGAGAATTTCACTCTAAGTCAAATTTTCAAAAATGTATAAAAATTTTCACAAATACAATTTGGAAAAAGTGCTTATAGGATATTGTAGCCCTATCCATAGCCTTCATTTTCCATTAGGTTTGATTCCCTGAGATCGAAGGGTTTGGACACAGTGGCCATATCCCTCACACAGCACTTTCAAGAGAATTTCACTCTAAGTCAAATTTTCAAAAATGTATAAAAATTTTCACAAATACAATTTGGAAAAAGTGCTTATAGGATATTGTAGCCCTGTCCATAGCCTTCATTTTTCATTAGGTTTGATTCCCTGAGATCGAAGGGTTTGGACACAGTGGCCATATCCCTCACACAGCACTTTCATGAGAATTTCACTCTAAGTCGTATTTTTTCAAAAATCATAAATTTTAATATAAAAAGACTAACTAAATATCTAATTAGTTTTAAATATTAAATAAAAATTATTAATTTTTCATAAAAACTGTAAAATTTCGTATAAATAGTCGTATTTTCTTTATAATACGCATGCGATATTTTTTTAAAATATTTTTTATCGCATGCGATATTTTTTAAAAACATATTTAACTTTTCATATTTATCTTCACACACGTTAAACTATATCAAATCTGACAGAGTGATAGTTAATGAAACTCGATTTCTATTTTTGGTGTTATCTTAATTTTCGCAAAAAGTTTAGTTACTAGTTTTTCCATACTTCCACAGATTTAGTCATAATATAATTCAATAAAAATCGTAATATGTTGACAACAATCATGAATCTTATCATTATATGTTGCTCTTAGAACATGTTTACAACAATAATGTTTTTTCTATGCGTGTAGATGGGGGGCTGTCAAACAAGCTCAAGATTTATTCAGGGATGCCACAAGGCTGCGTTCTTTCTCCCACTCTATTTACTATTTTTCGAAACGACCTCCTATGTTAAACTTCCATCGTTATCTACTCTTTTGCAGATGACAGCAACCTTTGCCTTTCGTATTCCAGGGTGGCGTGCTAACACACATACGCGTGACGTATCAAGTTGTCTGTCTCATCAGTATATATGGGTTGTATAATTCTTGAGGAATTATAATCTCTTAAAATTATGGGCATTGAAATGCAATGTTATGTCCGATGAACAAAACATATATGGGCATTTCCGTCAAAAGGTCCACCGTGACCGAAAATTTAAAATTTATTAAAAGCTGATTATTTAACGATATTGTTATAGAGAAATATTTAGATTTTACTAATTTTATAAATTTACTCATAAATTTGTTCACTTAGATGAAAAATCAGACTGCAAAGTTGTGCAAACGCAATTTCTTATATTTGAGAATGTTTTATTGTATATTTTCTTTAATATTTATCATTCTTAAAAGAGGTGATATTTGATAAAAATTTTTCCAAAAAAGTTTTCTTACATGGTCTGTAATCTAAGAAAGAGTTCAAAGAGAAATATGTTATTCGGATTAACGGTAAATTTTTACTTCATTTTAATCATTATTCAGTTAAATTATTGCGGAAAACTTTCGAAATGTCACGTATCGACCCAGATTTTGGCTTAAAAAGAAGAAAATACAGAAGATTTTGGAATCAAACCAAGACATTTTAGCTGACTTCCAAAACCGATGCACTGATTGCTTTTTTGCTGCGTTACTAATACTTTCCATTGATGTTTTGGAAGGGTTTGCATTGCATATATATTGTACTGCGGCGTAATGTAACATTAAACTTTGTTTTTATACAAAGCATTTAACGTTTTGGAAGTCAGCCTTTATTGTTACATTGCTACGTAAAATTCTGAAAGTAGTTTGACTAAAAAACTGTGCTAGGTTTCGCTGAATTACGCCTTTTTATACATGGCCACAAAAACTACTTCTGCTTTTTTCAAGTTCGAACCGCTACTTCTTTTGCCATTATCTTTGACCTAGCGCCCTCCATAAACCTTAGCATAGATAATAGTGCTTTCTTAAGGGTTAAGAAAACGTAAAATATTTTTTGCTTAAAATGTTATTGCATTTTTGATGCGTACGACTGTCACGTTCAACACTTTGGAATTACCCATATTCAACTTGTCGAAAGAAACATTCAAGTGCCTCGGTTCTTTAAAACGGTGTCAGAGATACTTCACTCCATCTGATCTCCTTACTATTTGTACCACCATATCCGAATGCAACTGTCGTATGTGGGCCGGTGCTTTAGTGTCTATTTTGGAGCTTCTCGATCGCGTGGAGGAGAGGGCGAAGGTTCTTATTGGTGACAGTAGGATATCTAATTTTATCCCCTTAAGCACCTTCGCAATGTGGGTTATATTTCCTTGATTTATCGTTATTACGATGGGATGGGCTCTAATGAAATTGGGGATCTTGCTCTCGAAACTCGTACTTTTGTTCGTGACACGCGTTTTGCCTCAAGAGCCATCTTTTTTGGTCGATTGGCCAGTGCATCGTACAACGCAATTCAGGGAGAATTCGTTATTTTGTCGGACTGAAAAAAAATTAAAATTTTGTAGATGTTTATGTAGTAGATGTAAAGGGTCTGTACACGTCAAGCATTTCTCATCAAGCGATAGGGTAGTATTAGCGAAAAAATGTTTGTATATGTGTCACCGACGATGCTGGATGGAAAATCAAAAAACTTAGATATGACGGCAAAGACTGTTGGTTTGAAAAATAAAATTCAGTTATTTTTATAAGTTGTTCGATCGTGCAACGATTCATAACTATCAAGGCCCGGATTTTTATGCAAATGCATATTTGTTCTCGCCAGTCGGAGATTAAGATACACAAAAGATCTTTGCGAATCAAGAAATTTGCAGTAAAATGTTATCGATTTGTAAGTGCATAATTTTGCATAGTTTGCTTTGAATGCATATTTCTGCATATATTGCTGATATTGCATATTTTTGTTGCATATTGTTTTAATTGTTTTATTTTGCCATGCACCCTTCCGCAGAAGAGATGAAAGAAAACTTCGATGATATTTATTTATTGATTTCTATTGGGAAAAATATTTTGTAAAGCACCTCGCGTGTTGCCGCATATCAAAAGAATTTTCCGGATTAATGTCTTCCTCTACAGCCTATAACAATCAGATAGGGGACGTGCTTGAAAGCAATTATATATTACGCCGAAAACTTTCACCAATTCAAAGATGTGGTAAAAGGATTCAACAATGGTGAATTTAAGTTAATTGATATTGCCATAAATAAGATGTATTTTGTAGACGGTAACTTAAGTTAACAAATTCGTAGCAAGCTTGATAAAGTTTAAACAAAAATTAAGGAATTAAATTTATTGTTTTAAATCCTTAACTACTTGTATATGTATTTAATTTAAATTGTTTTCGAAAACAGCGTAGTGAAAATGAATATACCACAGTGGAAATATCAGCATTTAATCATGCACCTATCACTTCCGTTTTGTTTTGTTTTGAAAAACAGGCAGTTAACTTTTATTTTGAAAAAATTTAGGGTCAAATTTATCTCCAAAAGGAATTTTAAAAAAATAAAATCAATAAAAAAAATTTTTTTGATATTCTTTAATTAGGCTTGAGTTCATCAAATTTAATTTTCAATAAATTGTTTTTTACTGAGGGAAGGAATTTTACAACTTGGAATTTTTTATTAAAATTTATTGATAATTTTTCTTGGCTGAGCTGGGATTTGAACCCGGGTTGATCTTTACATGTTTACAAAAATCACCACTTTCTATCGTCGGAAGATCTTTGAGTTCTACCCACTGCACCACTGCGGTGCCCGTTAGCCAACAGTCAAACATCAATCTTTAACCAGTAGTACTGGTGGTTCGAAATTTGCTGTTATTATCACTTAAATTTCAAATTCAATAAACATTTGATTCGTATGTAATTGCGATCAGTTTCGCACTTTGCTTAAGCAAATGACAGTTTAAAAAATGTAATAAAAAGTTTTCTTAACTACAAAAAAGTCCGCGCCTTGATAATTATAATTAATTCCCCATGTCTCCTTCACAAAATGCTGAAAAAAACAAATAAAGAAATAAAGTTATAAAGAATTCAAACCATATATGCACATAGCTCATTCTACGCCACCCTGTATTTTTTCATAAAAACAATTATGTAAAATCTAATCTTATCTTTTTTTCAACAAAAAAGTGTTTTTATTTCAATATTAAATAATAAAACAAATCATATCATCAAAACATTTTCCCTGTTCTTTTACCTCAATTTGAATTTTTATAGGAACATGTTGGAATTGACACAGCTTTAAATTTTGCCTTGAATTTTTGTTGGACTATGTTTCTTTCTCTGTGATTGTTTGTTTATTCATTTCTTCGTTAATTTTTGTAGGTATTTGAAGGTTTTTGTTTTGATGTTATTTTTCGTCGGCTTTTTTATTGCTTTCTTTATACATACTAAAAAGTTTATAGCAACAGAAAAAAATTACTGTTGCTTTTATACGCCTCCAGAGATGGAAAAATGATAGAATTGTACTTTTTATACCCTTCAGCGCAGGTTTTTCATTTCGTATAAATTTTTACAATATTGAACTCAGACCCTATTAAGTAGGATTTGTTGCATTTAATTTAAATTTTTATAATCGCATTTACGATTAACACAAAAGCCTTTAATTAATATTATCGATTAATCGCATACATATTTAGATTTTGTATTTCATAAAGGTATTATTTTTAACATATGGGCATTTCCATTAGTGTTAACCACGACTCAAAAAATTAAAACGCTTGAAACTTGTTTTTAAATATGGTAGAAAGGAAAAAACACCCAAACTTTACTATGCCGAGGTATTTATAACTTATTTCAATTTTTAAAAAGTAAAAAATAAAAGTTTTAACTCACTTTCTCAATTATTAATTTCACTATGGAACATTTTTGGGATTATTGTCTGGGGGGTGAGAAATTCCAAGTCAGGGTGATGGTACTAGGTCAGTAAAGTAAAACCCTCAAAGGGTTTGGCGTTCGTATGTGTCAGTTTTTTTTATGTCATTTTAAATTTTTTCCTTATCTTGATGTTTTTTCGCTTAGTTGTAACATTTTGGCAAAAACGTAGTTTAACATAACTCGAGAACCACTTGTCCGATTTTGCTAAAACAAACTCAAAAAAATTTAGAATTACAATTTCTTTAATCCGTTCTTATAACGTTTTATTTTTTTTTTTAATTCATAAAAAATCCAAAACGGAAAAAAGGATCAAGTGTTAATAATTTCATGTAAACTCACATAACCTATAAACAAAATGCGACATAGATCATAGAAATCGATTAACGCGTTCTGCTTTTATTTACAATTAAGTGAAGGTATCCCATTTTGACAAGAATATTGATATTTGTTTTTATTCAAAAAAGTGTCATTTATCGCCTTTTTTATAAATTTTCCCCAATAACTCCAGACTTCTGGCCATAAACTACTAAAAAAATTAAGTAAAAATTTTTATAATTTTTTATTTTTATGTCATTTATTTTAATAAATATTGCCTAGACTTTTTCGATGGTGGTTGTTCGGGACTAGTGGCATCGCATTCATCGCTATCATCAGTTTCTGAACCACACATAATGTCAATGTGTGACTCCACTGTTGGCCCTTCTGCATCTCCTGAAAATTCTTTATCATCAAGATCATCCTTGTCTTGCCACACAAGCTTACTCCACCAGCAAATTTCCGCAATTATTGCACTCGGCGACTTTATATCTGTAAGTTTTTGTTTTATTAAAATGAGTTTGAAAACATAAAAAAACAGTATTACCTCATTTCAAATGGCATAGCAACTTGATAATAGCGTTCACCTTGTTCATCAGATTCGGTAGCCAATTGTTTGCTGAAGTAGTCCAGATGATGATGTAAATAATGGATTTTCAAGGACATGTGGACACCAATTTCCGAGAATGCTCTTAACATCCTTGCGACAGAAACATCGTAGTTGTTAGAACGATGGTTTCCCAACAAGCCTTCTATTACTTCTTTGATTGCCTGCCATGCATTCAATTCAGCGTCAATCAAAATATTGTTGAATGCGTCACTTTTAATCAGCTTTCGTATATCTGGACCATTTAGTACGCCTGATTGGAAAAAATTAATTTGTTAAGATGGAAAATCATGGGAAATGAATGTGATATTATAACTTACCTTCTTTAATTTTACTTTCGCTGAGTTTCGGGTAAATTAGTTTCAAACACAAGAAAACTTCATCTCTTTTGGCGACAGTTTTGATAAAATTCTTAACAATTCCAAGTATAATATGCAGTGGAGGCAGCAATATCTTCTCCTTCGGCACTAGAGGCTCACGAATAATATTGGCCGTTTGTAACCTGCTGTGCTCTCTGAGTTTCCATCCGTGGCATGCATATTGGTCACCGGAAAATCGTGTGTCCCAATCGCACAAAAAGCACATATATTTTATATAGCCGCTTTGAAGACCGCAAAGCATTGCTACAACTTTTAAATCGCAGCATATGCGCCACATATGTTTGGCGTAGTTAACCATTTTTAAAATATTTTCCAGTGCATCATATGTTTCTATCGTTTCTGTACTATAGGCGATTGGAACTGAAGGTTTTTTATTGGTCTTATGCAGTAAAACCGCCTTCAAGTTTTGAACTGTCAATAAATAATCTCCAGTCATCTGCTTCATATTTTATTTCCATTGCGTCCATCAATTTTCATACATCCGGGCAATATGCAGAAGTTTTTTCATCATTCACAAGGAATAAACTTTGGAGTGTTGCCTGACGACTTCGATAAGCTGCGACTTTCACACCGGGTGCCAACAAATTGTTTGATTTCAAAATGGAAGCCAGCTCTTCCGATTTATGCTGTGTTAATTCCAACTTGGCAACAATTGAATCAAGCTTATTTTGATTTATTAAAATTGGCTCATTGGATACTGATGGCTCATATGGGGGATCATCACGTGCATGATATGTCGGAGCAGTCGTAGAAGAGAAAATATCTGGGCTAGAAGCTTTTGGCACAGGAATGTGGTCCGAATGAGGCAATGGTGTTGCGGCACTTGCAACACCAATGTAATTATACGATTTTCTTATCCTTATGCATAGCAATTCCTTATGCATAGCAATTCAATGGATTGTGACCTTCGCCAGGATTAGTCCAAGTCATTGGGATACCGAATGGCATACTTTCACGTCTTCTATTTTTCCAATCCATTAGACGGTTGTAGCAGCTTTTACACACTATATTTGGTAACCAATTTTCGTTCACTATAACATTTTAGCTGAAGTACATCTCGTATGTTTGAACAAAATCAGTACTGAAATTTCCCCTTTTTTATGTGTTGAGACATATTGACCACAGCAGTAGCAAAAGCTATTTATATCTGGCTTGCACAGTTCCATATTCTGTTCTCTTTTGTTCGCTTTTAAAAACTGGAGAAAAATCACTTTTACTGTTCGCGTTCGTCGGCACTTGTTGAATGACAAAAATCGATAAATAAACACCTATAAATACTACGTATTTTTCAATATTTTACTGACAGGTACATCCAAAACATGAGCACTAATAGATGTTGGTGGAATTTCTGTAAAAAAATCATGCAGGTAGCCAACGGAAAACCCCAAATAATTAAAAAAGTGCACTTTCCTTTTTTCCTTATTACTTTGCTACCGCAATCATAAAAATCAAATAACCTTTTGTTTATTAGTAGTGTGTTTATGCCGCTTCTACGGCACTTTTTTCATACAAAGTTGGGAGCCAATCCTATGCCGCTCCTACGGCACTTTTTTCATACAAAGTTGGGAGCCAATCCTATGCCGCTTCTACGGCACTTTTTTCATACAAAGTTGGGAGCCAATCCTATGCCGCTCCTACGGCACTTTTTTCATACAAAGTTGGGAGCCAGTCCTTTTATACTGTAGGGGTTCTAAATATGATTTTCCATACAAAGTTGGGAGCCAGTCCTTTTATACTAGAGGAGTTCTAAATATGATTTTCCATACAAAGTTGGGAGCCAATCCTTTTATACTAGAGGGGTTCTAAATATGATTTTCCATACAAAGTTGGGAGCCAATCCTTTTATACTGTAGGGATTCCAAATATGATTTTCCATACAAAGTTGGGAGCCAGTAAATTTTGTGAGGGATGAAAATTTTACTTGTGCATAAGAATTTGTGGGAAAATTTTTTTTTTGTTTATAGTGGCAGGTGTTAAATTTTACTTATACGTGTCTTGAATATTTGTTTATGACTTTTTTTTTGCTTGTGCGTATTCATATTGATGATTTACAAGTTGTTGGTGTGAAATTTCTTCGTGGACGTCTCCGTCTTGAAGATTTTAAAAATTTTGTTAGGAATGATAATTTTACTTGTGCGTTTTCGTATTAAAGATAAAACTGATTGTGAAATAATTATTTTTAGTTTTTTCAGTTATTGTGTGTGTGTTTAGAATAGTTAATGACTTTGTTGCATAGGTTTCCTAGTGACTTTTTGCTTTGAATGACTCGGTAGGTTTGTGGGATAGTGAGCTGGTCTATTAGTATAAGGGTTGAATATTTGATTATCACCAGAGACTCTGGTCTGTTTCACTACAACGGACTAAGGATCTAAGCAACTATTGATCGGTTGTGTGTGTGTGTATGATTGATAACGATTATTCATGTGAAAAGTAGGATTCCATCCACTTGTTTTTTGTATCAACAGCAACCAGCTGCACATTAACTGTGTTTACATAATTAATCAGCATAAATACTCAGAATTATATTATAAAAAACAGTAGAAAGTAACTTCTTGGTTAATATTTTTCCTTATCGTACTCTACTCCTCCTTATTTATAACAACAACAACTTAGAATATACATGAATAGAGCTGACGCAGCTGTGACAAGTCAAACAGAAAACAAATCCAAAAAAACAAAATGTTTGGTTTTCTGAAATTCTTTAATTTTACTTAAATAAACCCCGCCCCTTATTTATAAATTTGTTAACTAATGAAATATGACGGGACTGTACCAAAAATATGATTAATTATGAAAAAATTTTTGTATAAATACCGCTGTTATTTCTCAATCGAAATCAGTCTTGTTTGACAAATCATAAAGTGAAATTTAAATTTTTAATTACTTAAATAAAAAAAAAAAAAAATATTATCCTAAAATAAAAATGCCTTCTTTTGTGTGCGATTATTGTAAAAAAGTGTTTACACAAAACAAAAACTTAACGCGTCATATAAGATTATTTCATGATGGTCCGTCCACATCATGGAAGTGTATTACATGCAACTTGAAATTCGCAAACCACGATGAATTTCATAAGCATAATCATTTGACTGAACACTTGAAAGAAATGAGTGAACTTGAGAATGTTTATTGCGATGTATGTAATACACATATACCAAAATCAAAATTTAATCATCATTTAAGGACAAATGACCACAAAATGAATTGTGAAAAATCTAAAGACAATAATAATATTAGCTGTATTAAGACCACTTTTAAAAACCGAATCGCCACATATCTACTAGAGAACGAACATACCGAAAATTTATTGCCCGAAAAGTTTCTAGGAGAAATAAAACCGAAAATTATTCAATTGTTGAAGAATATTATTCAGAAGTATTCTGCAATAAAATTCAACATTGAATTATTTTGCGAGTATGTGCTGGTAAAGGAAGAAGAAGACGCATGCACTATCGACATGAAATCTCATCAAACAAAAATGGTTATCTTAAATGCTGCAACAACAACGGATGATATTCTTAAGCTTTATGATGATCATTGCAATATTGTTATGAGAAAGATGAGCGAGTTTCAGGAGCGAGATAGTGGATGGGCCTTAATAGAGATCTCCCATCTTGAAATAAATATCAATAAATATAGCTCTATCAAAGGATCGCAATACCTTCCTTTACCAGCAACAATAATGAGAAAGAAAGCCTGTATAAACGTTCAAAATAAAGACGAGTACTGCTTCAAGTGGGCAATAATATCAGCACTATACCCAGTCGCTCCTGATTATACAAAGAGATGTTCATCATATAAAATTAATAATATTGAAGATGACATCATTTTACTGGATAATGGAATCACCCTAAATTTCAAAAATTTGAATTTTCCTCTAGCGGTAAGCCAAATTAGAGATTTCGAGGTAAATAATCCTCAAATCAGTGTGAATGTGTTTGGATTAGAAGGTGATGTAATCGTAGGGCCATACTACTTCACAAAAGAAGAGAAATCCAAACACTTCAACTTATTACTGCTAGAGGACGGTGAAAGATTCCATTATGTATGGATCAAAAATATTTCAAGGTAGGTTAATAATATTTAAATAGTATTAATATGTATATATTTAAAAATTTATATTTATTTAAATTATTTTCTTTTTTTTCATTTAATTACAGATTAATACGTAGTCAATTAACAAAAAAACAACATCAAGTATATATCTGCAACACTTGTTTAATTCATTTTCATACTGAGTCATCGTTAAAAAAGCACCAAGATGAATGCAACAAAATTGTGACAAGGATGCCTACTGCGGAAAAAAGTTTAGTGAGCTATAAAAATTTCAAAAAGCAAATGGATGTGCCTTTTGTTGTATACGCTGATTTGGAATGTATTCTGGAAACAGTAAACATTCAAAATTCTACGAACGTAAAATCAACACAAAAGCACATTCCATTTGCGTACAGCTATTATATTAAGTGTTCATTTGACTCAAGTTTAGATATATTTAGAATTTATAGCGGTGTAAATGCACCAAATCATTTTTTCAATAGTTTAGTTAAGGATAGTGTAGAAATTTACAACAATTATTTAAGTGTTGTCAAGCCAATGAATTCCTTGACACTACTTCAACAGATAAGACAAAATGAAGACATAAATTGTCATATTTGCAATAACTTTTTATCTGTTGAAGATAGAGTAGCTGACCATTGTCATCTAACTGGTGATTATAGAGGTCCGGCCCACAACAAATGTAATTTAGAATACCAAATCGCCAGTTTCATTCCCATATTTTTTCATAATCTTTCGGCATATGATTGTCATTTGTTTGTAAGAGAACTGTCATCAATTGAAGGTGATATTAATATAATTCCTTTAAACAAGGAATTATATATTTCAATATCAAAAAAGATATCGGTAAATGAAAAGAAAACAATTGAATTACGTTTTCTAGATTCATTAAGATTCATGCCATCTAGTTTAGACAAATTATCGAGTTATTTAACCGATGATGACTTAAATATAATAAAATCTAATTTTACAAATGACAATGAATTTAGTTTAATGAAACGTAAAGGTGTCTTTCCGTATGACTATTTGAATTCTGTGAATCGTCTCCAAGAGACTCAACTACCACCCCGTTCAGTATTTTTTAATAAACTCACTAATGAGTCGTGTAGTGAGGATGATTATAATCATGCCGAAAAGGTATGGTCTACATTCCAATGTAAAACCTTAATGGACTATCTACTTTTATATTTAAAAGTAGATGTTCTCTTGTTATGTGATATTTTTGAAAATTTCCGTAAAATCTGTAAAAACATTTATAATTTAGACCCCTCGCAATATTATACCATCCCAGGTCTATCGTGGGATGCAATGTTAAAAACAACTAAAATTAAGTTGGAATTATTAACTGATATTAACATGTATAATTTTGTTTTCCGGGGTATTAGGGGAGGTATTGTACAATGCAGTAAACGTCATTCCATTGCTAACAATAAATATATTAGTGATTATGATTCCACCAAGGAATCAAATTATCTAATGTATTTAGATGTGAATAATTTATATGGCCATGCAATGTCACAATATCTCCCCTATAAAAATTTTAAATGGGTTGAAGACGTTGAAAATTTTAATATTGCAAACATTGAAGAAAATTCTGATTTAGGGTATATATTGGAAGTAGACTTAGAATATCCATCCGCGTTACACGACTATCATAATGACTTACCGTTTTGTGTTGCAAATAAAAAAATAGAAATAATGAAACAAGTAAAATTAATTGCGGACTTAAATGATAAAACAAACTATATTATACATTACAGAACATTACAACAATGTCTTCAACATGGATTGATTTTAAAGAAAATTCATAGAATTCTTCAATTTAATCAATCCAATTGGTTGAAGATATATATTGACTTGAACAATCACCATAGGACGTTAGCAAAAAACTCTTTCCAACAAAATTTCTTTAAATTATTAAATAACGCTGTATACGGTAAAACTATGGAAAACGTTGATAAACGTAAGGACATTAAAATAGTATGTGAATGGGAAAGCAGGGGTAAGAGATTAGGTGCTAGAGCTCTTATAGCTAGACCCAATTTCCATAGTTCGTTAAAAATTCATGACGATATGGTTGCTATTGAGTTGGGAAGAGTAAAGACTGAATATAATAAACCTATTTACATAGGATTTTCAGTTTTAGAGTTGTCAAAATGGAAAATGTATAATTTCCATTATGATTACATAAAACCGAAATATCTTGATAATATTAGTTTGAACTACATGGATACCGATTCCTTTATATATGATGTAAGAACAAATGACATGTATGATGACATTCGAAATGATATTAGCACCCATTTCGATACATCTGCATATCCGCAAGATAATGCTTTTAACATACCATTGTTAAATAAAAAAGTATTGGGTATGATGAAGGATGAGTGCAATGGCAAAGTTATAAAGGAATTCATTGGTTTAAGAGCGAAAATGTATTCGATAAAAATAGATAGGGAGGATAGGGAAATTAAAAAAATTAAGGGTGTTAAACACTCAGTAACAAATAAGTTAAATATAAGTGATTTTAGGAAATGTTTAGTTGATAAGAAATTATATTATGATTCTATGTATGTATTTAAATCAAAGATCCATCAAATTTATACACAACATATTAGTAAGTTAGTTTTAAGTTATTTAGATGATAAGCGTTATATAAGAGAAGATGGTGATGATACGTATGCATGGGGGCATTATAAAATAAATAAACCTTCATCACCATCATCATTACAACCATCAACAAATATAAGTTTATATAAAGAATATATGGAAAATGATGATGATGATGATGATATTCTACTTAATGTAGATTTTAATTATCCCCCATCAATATCAACACCATCAAACATTTATAATGAATTGATGGAAGTTGATGATGATATCTTATTAAATGTAAATATAGATTAAATAGTTTATATGAATGTTAATATAGAATAAATAGTTTTAAGGAGTCAAATGAATATTTAATATAAATCCAAATAGTTTTTAAAACTCAACTAACGTTATTTAGATTATAAATATGTAAATTTATGTACATTAAATATTTTATAAGAATCAATCATTGTTATTTAGATTGTAAGTATGTAAATGTTTATTAAATAGTGTATAAGGATCAATCATTGTTATTTAGAATATAAGATTGTTATATGAAAAAATAAAAAAAAGATAATAAATAATAAATAAATAAAATATTTATAATATAAAAATTAAAAACAACCAGATTTTTTTTTTTATTTTTATCGATTTTATTTATTGTATATATAGATAAAAGAAATAAAAATATAAAATTGTTTTTCTTATTTAAATTAGATTTTCTCTTTCAAGTAAAATAGCATTTTTCAAGGCGCAAACTCCATAGTTGTGATAACTGCAATACAGGTTTTCTGGATACTTTTCATTAAGTTTCTTTAAATTTATACATCCAAAATCCTCTATATTAAATACTTTCAACTGCAGCATTTTTTCCAACCATTTGCTTTTTTCTGTTCCTTTAACATATATTTTGCAATTTTTTAAATTATCTTTTAAGAAATTACAAACACTCTTAAACGATATTACTCCTATATTCCACTTAAGATGATGAAAATATTTGATTAACCAATATGCTTCTTTTTGCTCCTTTTGCGATAAACAATTGAAATCAAAAGGTGGTTTTATAATGAAATTGATATATTCCTTTGAATTGAAAACAATTGCGACTTCTTTTACGATAAATTTGTTTGATTTTAGTTTAAAACCTTGTAAATCAATGAAAACGTGTTTGCAATACATCTTTTTTCTTCTTCTTTTTATTTATGATTTAGGATTTATACAATTTTCCGAACTTGTCCCTTTAATGGTATATATTCAATGATTCGATCGTGAATGAGAATACAATAAGCTGATGTGTTTGCTGGAACATTAGTAGCTGTTTCAAATTCGATTTTAATATCAATAGGTCCACTAACTATAGATTCGTTTTGATAGCTTACATCTACTACTATAATTGGAGCATTATTTTTAAACTCTTGAGATGTGAGAAGAGGTTGGGAGTCTCGCATATAATAGCTTTCTTGAAATCTTAAATACATATCATATAGAATTGCATAACGTTCATTCTTAAACTTTATGTTAAGATCGTCATATGGATAAGACTCTGAATTCAAATGTACTTTTAAATTAGTCAATTCGCAGTGTAGAAATTTCTTTTCATGTTGGAATGCAATCAAAACAAAACGAGGGCGTTCTCTATTTGCCGCCAGCTTAACATTCCACACATGATTAGTTGTCATATTTAGTTGTGGATTTATATGACAATCCCAACTTCTAAATGTAATTGGTATTGAAGTACCACTGTTTATTATTTTTATAGTATTTAATTTACTAAAATCAGATAGTTGTACATGAGGAATTCTCCACGATATACTTGAAATTGTTAATTTAGCCTTTTCGGTGGAAACAGTTGAATACACAAGACCCTCATCATTTTTATTACGTAATAGAATCAATTCATGTTTTGCATTCAATAAAATTTTATTATAGTCTTCAGCGAATCCCAAAAACAATTTAAGTGGTACATAAAAATTAAAATATCCATTTACGAGAACAATATCATCAATTTTATTCCATCCAGCATTTTGCATTCCATTACTATCTATTGGTGATAGTGAAACCAAATTTTTAATAGTACTTGATATTCCTAAATGTCTCGTTTGATCAATTTCAACACCATTTACTTCGTAACGGATTTCATCAAACAGATGTGCTACAAAATTATTTTTTAATTTAAAGTTGGCTACAGAAGATACTAATTTTGTATTGCTTTCATCTTTAACAAATCCTTCTACATATATAAAACTTTCCGACGGTAAAACATACAAGTCTTGATTTTGTATTGTAATACGAATTTCATCGTTATTATTATAAGATTGTAAATATGGGCTATACGTATGGTAATCCTTTTTAATTATATTTTCATCGGATAAAGGTTTATCCAGTACATCTATTATTGAACTCATGGTTTCTTCAATTTTAAATTTAATGATTTAAGAAATTCTTTATTTGATTCTGTTAAGTTTATATATTTTAATGAACTCTTTAAATTTAATTTATTTTTCAATATTTTGTTAGAAGATGATGACTGTGATAATTGGTTTTTAGATGTTTTCTTATTGTAAATTATCATTATTTTATTAGTCTCAAATGTATTCGAATTGTAATTTCCTCTCCTCGAAAATTAAGTAAATCACCGTCTTGATCAACCACTCGCAGAGTAAGGGTGTTTATCTCTTGACAGTTGATTGGTAAATAAATGAGATTCCTAGGAATCTCATCTATTTTATAGCCAGGTGGGACATTAATGGCAAACTCATGCAAAGTATGTGCTTGGGAGTTATTCATGTATGTGTTGACAGCTATATTACTCTCAATACGTAAAAGATTAACTTTAAAAATATTAACTGGAAGATCTGAATAATATTCTTTATTAGGTAATAGAATATTTTCTTTAAATCCCAAAAGCTTGCCAATAGTATTTTCCTTATTAAAGTATATTGGATCATTAGAGTTTTTTATTCTAACTTGCATTGTATTATTATTAGCTTCAATGATAAGCTTATTTTGAGGACTATATCGATGATATTGTCCTTTAATATAATCAACTATATCCTTCAATTCATAAGATCCAACCGGAATTTGAATTACTTGTTCACCAATATGAAACATATTATTATATACATCTATATTTGGAATACTATTATATGAATGAAAATCTGTAAGTGCACATTCATATTTTCCATTCAACTCAATTGGAGGAAAATAGTTAGCTGTCAACTCTGATGAGTTAGAGCTTAACGTTAGAGTTATTGACATTTCGACTGTTGAATTATAAATAAAGTAAAAAGCATAATATTCTTTATTTAAAAACAATTTATTTACATAATTTTTTTTCTTTTCTTACATAATAATACATTAACTCTTACATACTAATTTTATTATTATATCTACTCTTACAAACTATAATATATCATTTCTATTAATCCAAGAATTATGTTGATTAGAAAATCCTAACCATTTTACATAGACCATTTCTCCTTTAGTTTTAAGAATTTTTTCAACAAGATATGTATTAGGAAATCGAGTTTTTGTAAGTTCATCATCATAGAAACCACCTTTAATTGGATTGCCTTGATAGTCTTCCAATATGTATGTCGAGGGAAAGGTAACTTTTACTGTTTTAATTTTAAAAATTTCTGTTGTCCAATTGGGAGTATAACCTTTTTCAAAAATGTGTTTATATTTACTTATGCGTACATAATCTCCAACATTAAATTTAGATTTTTTATATATTTTTAGATGATTGTAGACTGTTTTCAATAACTTCATTTCGTTTTTAGAATTTACATTAATTGGTGCCATTTTAATGGTGCGATGAACTTTTCTATTATATTTATTAATTAGATCTTTGTAAATATCAAGCCAATAATATGATCCATTAAAACTAAATTCTTTCCACATCATTCCTTTTAGAGTTCGATTAAATCGTTCTATTATTGAGGCTTTCATTATACTATATGTTGAATAGTGATTGATATTGTGGTTGTCCATGAGGGTTTTAAATTTTTTATTGAAAAATTCTTTACCATCATCAGTATGCAAGTTTTTGGGAACTCGACCTAATTTTAAAATACTTTCCATTGCTTGAAATACTTCAGTTGCTGTTTTTGTTTTAAGTGCAACACCCCATGCAAACTTTGAAAAAGTATCAATGATAGTTAATAAATAACGATATTTTTTATTATATGTAGAATAGTTCCCCATTTCAACTAAATCAGCTTGCCAGAGATCATCTATACCTTTCATTACAACTCTTCGACGTATGAAATTTTTTCGAGCTGGTTTATGAAGTTCATTTACTAATTCTCTTTTTCTTGAATGCATTATTTGGTTTACCTTCTTTACTTAAGGGAATATAGTAATCTCCTGTTCTTTATTTTTAATATCAAGCCTGTTATATAGTTTCTGATTCAAGATCTTCATTCTTCTTTCAAAATCTTTTTTAATTTTCTCTATTATTTGATAAACTTCATTAATATTCTTGTTTAATTGATCCATTATCTCCTTCTCTGTTTTTTCAATTTGAGATTGTAAAAACATTTTATTGACACCATCGTTTTCTTCCAAAGCATTCGACATATGTTTGATTCTTTTGTTTTGAACGTCAATGTTGTTATCTCTATCCATAAAGAACCCAAACAGTTTAGGTGCATTCTTCATAGAAATTATATCACTTGTATCGTTAATGTAATGTCCAAATTTATCAATAGACATTGTTTTGTGTTAATTTAATAGTTATTCAATAATGTTAGCTTCGTATAATTCTTCAATAATAGACACAATTTCGTTATTATGATTGCTGTGACCTGCAGCTTGTGATGCGAGCAGGAGTCTAAGTCGATCTATCAACTCATTTGGATCATCCCAGTATATATAGTTTGGTTTATTTGAATTGTAATCCATTAACCCACTCCCCATATAATTTTCTTTTGTTGTTGATGTATCAGATGAAGTGGGTGATTGCGGTATTGTGGTACATGAGTTCTTAGGTTTAATCAATTTTCTAATAATATTTCTGTATTTATATGCTCTTGTACCCCTTATGTTACCATCTATGGCATAACCCCTTTTATAGGCATTAGTATTAATTAATATCTTTTTATAAATATCTAACTCGGATTTATCATAGTTTTTTGGTATTTTTTGAAACATTAATGAAAATAAACCTGGAGTGAGTGCCCATATTTGATTTCCAACTTGAATCTTATCTTCATTAAATTTAATGTTACTATCACCAAATTTCCATTCATTGTTTGAATCTTTATGTATTCCATATAGTGTGTCTAATTCATGTCTTTTTTCTAGATATAACAAATCATTAAAATTTATGTTACTATTTAGATTTTCTGTTTCTGGTTGAGAATAAAAATCATCATCATCATAATCTTCAGAGTTACTTGCAGTAGTAGATAATATATTTTTTTCTCGTTTTATAATTGGAATACTTGAATCTGGTTTAAATTGTTCTTGTTGTTGTTGTTGTTGTTTTGATTCATTTTTAATTTTATTCTTTTCAATTTTTAAATTTACTCTGGTATTTTTTGAATTATTAATAAAATTTTTCAAAGGTTCTGTTATGGGTTTAAATGTATCTTTAAGTTGTTCACGAGTATCAGCTTCACCAATTTTTATACTGCGAAATTTCTTCTTTAAGACATTTCTTGTTTTAACTAGCTCTTTTAAAACTTTTTCATTCATTTTTTTTTCGATGGGTAACAAGGCGTTTTATTGTTGTTGTTGTTGTTGTAATATCTTGAAAGGTTGATGATATACTAATAATGGTATGTAATATATTCTCGAATTTATAATGTTATAAAATAATCAAACTGCTTTCTATATCTTCCATTATTCAAATCATCATCTTTACTTATAACCAAAAATCCATATTTATCCTTCCAACATTCTCTACAAATTTCACGAAACTTTTCGTAACTCATATCGCTACCGACATGATCAGCATAAATATGTTTCATATTCATTTCATCTTGCTTAAACATAATAATCATATTAGCATTATCTCTTATTAAATGTTTAGGAATTCTTGTATATGTTTGGCATAAGTAGAATGAGTCTATATTTTTATGTCTACCCATACAAAAATATGCACGTATATTGTTTTGTTTTTCACATGCAACATCATCGAATATCATAACTGAATTGTTTTGTGCTTCATCAGGAGGTATTACGGAATCATTATCTGAAAACGTATAAAACCCCATTCCTTGAATTGGCGATATTAATTTTTTTAAATATTCATACTTTGGTTGGAAAAGTGATTTTGAGTATAAATAGATGTTTTCAAATTTCAATCCATTAGAACTTTCTAGTAAGCTAATCATAACGTTAGTCTTTCCACAATTTGAAGGACCTACAATTAGCGCACGAATTGAATTCGGTAATATAGAACTATGTCTAATCTTTGATTTTATATTCGTTGAAGAATCAGTATTGCGAACAAAAATATTTTTATGTTGTTTTATTAAACGCATCTTTATAACTGATTTAAATAATTAAATATTATGCTTTCTTATAGGATGAAATAATATAAAATGGTAATACGTTTTAAAAACAAGGTTAATTGCAATAAAACCGTCAGAGGAGGAAGAGGTTTAATTAATAAATTAATAAACTCAATTCCTTTCGAATTACATCTTCCTGGTTATCAATATTGTGGTCCTGGAACGAAATTACAAAAACGTTTAGAACGAGGTGATAAAGGAATAAATCTATTAGACGCTGCATGCAAAGAACACGATATTGCTTATTCAAAAAGTAAAGATTTAAATATTAGACATCAAGCTGATAAAATTCTTGAGAATAGAGCTTGGGAACGAGTACTTTCAAAAAATATCAGTCTTCCAGAAAAATCATTTGCATATTTGGTTACTAACGCAATGAAAGCAAAAACTAAATTCGGTATGGGTATGACTAAGCAAAGCCATAATAATAGACAATTAAAATCAAAAAAAGTTAATGGAAGACAACTATTCAATTCAACGATAAAAGCAACAACAAAAATTTTGAAAAAAGCAAAACCAACAGATCTTAATAGTGCTATTAAGATTGCACGCAAAACCATTAAGAAATCCTTAAAGGGAAAAAAATCTGAAATTGTAATACCACGTATAATACGTGTTCCAAAAATTGGAGGTGTTTTACCATTAATACCAATATTAACTGCATTAGGTGTAATTGGAACCCTATCTAGTGGAGGTGCTAACATAGCAAAAGCAGTTAATGCAGCAAAGAATGCTAAACTTCAACTTGATGAAGCGACTAGACACAATAAGAATATGGAAGCCATAGCAATGGGTAAAGGACTTTATCTTAAACCATATAAGAAAGGATATGGATTAACTTATGAAGAAAAGGCAAAAAACTTCTAAAAAAGCTACCCAAAAGACCATTGACTGATATTGATATACGAAAATTCTCAAAAAATATACCACACTTTAGAGGAATTTTCATGCTAGACTCAATACCAAAACATCCCAGAAATATTGAATGTGGAGTGATTAATTTGGATTCTACAATCGGCAATGGTACACATTGGGTAGCTTACTATAAAAATAATCAACAAATAGAATACTATGATAGTTTTGGAAATTTACAACCACCAGTGGAGCTAGTTGATTACCTAGGAGGAAATATAAAATATAACTATAATCAACATCAAAACTATGATTCATTTAATTGTGGACATTTATGTCTTGAATTTTTGTATAAAATAACTGAAAAAGAAATTAACAAATAAAACAATTGAAATTATTATAAAAAGAAAAACAATATTTTTTATTTAATTATTTTT
Source organism: Pollenia angustigena (assembly GCA_930367215.1). NCBI lineage: Eukaryota > Metazoa > Arthropoda > Insecta > Diptera > Polleniidae > Pollenia > Pollenia angustigena. The sequence continues at coordinate 186,173,748 of OV884056.1, forward strand.
AGCTTTAACTTAATTATTATTACAATATTGATATACATATTTAAATTTCATTAAAATAAAATTTAATAATTGTTAAAGTTTGCGTATATGGGGTATCTAGAATTGGATATAAAGATGTCACCCTCTTCTAATGCTTTCAATCGTAAGTTTTTCTCTCCTTCCTTTGATATAAGATATGCTCCAGAAGATAAGTTCTTAACATCTTCGTCACTTAGCGTATTATAGCGATATGGTAAAAATAATACATTATCCTCCAGCTCAATTTTAATTGTGTTACCATATTTTGTTGTTACTCTGCTTGCATTTATAATTACATATTTAGCTGACATTATAAGATCCTTAATATGTAATAAGGATTTGTTATATCCAAGAGAATTAAATTTATTTATTAAATTTTTAGAGGAGTCCATTTTTCTATAACTGTTCACTTTAGTTTCTTTTCTTCAACTAAAACATTAAATCGATTTCTATGAATTTATATGAGTTAAACTAAACCGATCTTAGTATATTTAATTAATTTTTATATAATAATGTGAAAGAAAGAGATAAAGATATATAGATCTTTTCAGATTAAAAATTTTAAATTTTTTCTTTTGTTTTCTTTATTTACTAATTTCAACAAATAAAATATATTCTAATACAAATAAAATTATAAATAAGATGAATAATATTAAATGATAAATAAAAAAGTATTTTGTTATATTTTTTATGGATGATGATGATAAAAAATCAGCGTTTTGTGATTTCGTTTTTGAGCATTCAACAAATGAAATTGGGATTTCAATAACTTGATCTCCATAATATGTTATATTTTTACATCTATAGATATCATCGTTGTTCCCTTCTATATAATTATATTCTGGAATGTTATAGAAATGATCGTCTCGTATTTCCCCTTCTACACCTCTTAGACCACAGGTATCATAGCTGGGTGGTGGTAGTATTTGATCTAATACATTCGAATTAATAGGTACATTATTGGTACAACGTCTTCTCAGTAAAGCACAATTTGGTGACCAACGCAAATGTTCTGTTAAAGGTTGATCAGTAGGCCCCCAATTCCAAATTTCAACTTCGCAAAAATAACATTTTGTTTTATCGTAATCTCCGCTATAAAACAAACCAGTCATTGCTAATTCCCTTTTATCTAACCATTTTAATGGCCAACATATAAAAGTTTTTAAACGTTCATCTTCTCTATGAAGATCATCGTTCATGCTATAGCGTGGTGTGAATGGAGATTGTTTTAAATGATGATGAGAATCTTTATTACTACATTCGGATTTTAATTCTTTAACCATTTTAATTTTAATTTAAAAATTTTAATATATTAAAATATTAAACACAATTATTAAAAAATAGTATTTTAACTTTATGAAATATTGCAATATACTAATTGTTTAAATAAAATGTATGCGGTATTTATATCTCTTTATTATTATAGATAAAAATTTTTCTTTTAAACATGTTCAATCATGTTTGGTTTTGATATTGCTAGGTTAGTCTTATTAATGTATTTGTGATATTAAATAATTATAAACATGCTTAAGCATGTTCAATCAACAGTTTGAATTTCACAATTAATCATATTTTAGGTACAGTCCCGTCATATTTCATTAGTTAAAAAAATTTATAAATAAGGGGCGGGGTTTATTTAAGTAAAATTAAAGAATTTCAGAGAACCAAACATTCTTAGTTTTTGTTTTCTGTTTGTAAGACTTGTTACAGCTGCGTCAGCTCTATTCAAGTTTATTCTAAGTTGTTGTTGTTGTTGTTGTTGTTGTTGTTGTTATAAATAAGGAGGAGTAGAGTACGATAAGGACAAATATTAACCAAGAAGTTACTTTCTACTTTTTGTAATATAATTCTGAGTATTTATACATATCTAACTGATTAATTATGTAAGCATAGTTAATGTGCAGCTGGTTGCTGTTGATACAAAAAACAAGTGGATGGAATCCTACTTTTCACATGAATAATCGTTATCAATCATACACACACACACAACCGATCAATAGTTGCTTAGATCCTTAGTCCGTTGTAGTGAAACAGACCAGAGTCTCTGGTGATAATCAAATATTCAACCCTTATACTAATAGACCAGCTCACTATCCCACAAACCTACCGAGTCATTCAAAGCAAAAAGTCACTAGGAAACCTATGCAACAAAGTCATTAACTATTCTAAACACACACACAATAACTGAAAAAACTAAAAATAATTATTTCACAATCAGTTTTATCTTTAATACGAAAACGCACAAGTAAAATTATCATTCCTAACAAAATTTTTAAAATCTTCAAGACGGAGACGTCCACGAAGAAATTTCACACCAACAACTTGTAAATCATCAATATGAATACGCACAAGCAAAAAAAAAGTCATAAACAAATATTCAAGACACGTATAAGTAAAATTTAACACCTGCCACTATAAACAAAAAAAAAATTTTCCCACAAATTCTTATGCACAAGTAAAATTTTCATCCCTCACAAAATTTACTGGCTCCCAACTTTGTATGGAAAATCATATTTGGAATCCCTACAGTATAAAAGGATTGGCTCCCAACTTTGTATGGAAAATCATATTTAGAACCCCTCTAGTATAAAAGGATTGGCTCCCAACTTTGTATGGAAAATCATATTTAGAACTCCTCTAGTATAAAAGGACTGGCTCCCAACTTTGTATGGAAAATCATATTTAGAACCCCTACAGTATAAAAGGACTGGCTCCCAACTTTGTATGAAAAAAGTGCCGTAGGAGCGGCATAGGATTGGCTCCCAACTTTGTATGAAAAAAGTGCCGTAGGAGCGGCATAGGATTGGCTCCCAACTTTGTATGAAAAAAGTGCCGTAGAAGCGGCATAGGATTGGCTCCCAACTTTGTATGAAAAAAGTGCCGTAGGAGCGGCATAGGATTGGCTCCCAACTTTGTATGAAAAAAGTGCCGTAGAAGCGGCATAAACACACTACTTTTATTACTTTTTTTTTGAATTCTAAAAATCATAAAAAAAGTCATAAATGTTTTTGCAAAGAATTTTGTGCATATCTCGAGCAAATTTTTAAAATGCATACCTTCACTTAATTGTTAATAAAAGCGAAGCGCGTTCATCGATTTTCATGATTTATGTCTCATTTATTTCATAGGTTATACGACTTCACGTGAAAGTAATAGGACTTGAAACTTTTTTTTACTGTTTTGGATTTTTTATGAATTAAAAATAAAAAATTTAAATTTTTTGGGCAAAAAATATTTTTTTTCTTCATACATTCATTTTTAACTTCGAAAGTGTTGCACATATAGGAAAACGGTATAGAAACAGATTAGAGAAATTGTAATTCTTAATTTTTCTAAATTTGTTTCATCAAAATCGGACAAGTGGTTCTCGAGTTATGTTAAACTACGTTTTTGCCAAAATGTTACAACTAACCAAAAAAACATCAAGATAAGGAAAAAATTTAAAATGTCATTAAAAAAAACTGACACATACGAACGCCAAACCCTTTGAGGGTTTTACTATACTGACCTAGTACCATCACCCTGACTTGGAATTTCTCACCCCCCAGATTGGCTGTTGTACTGTGTTTTTAGTAACTGCAATTGACAATTTTCAATTTTCTGCCGATTAAATACAGATACTGACAACCATGGAATTATGCTTTAAAATTAATGTTACAACAACAATGAACAAGATCCATGCGGAAAGACCTAAAATATATAGCTCGATTAGCGGTATATTTTTGTGTTTGTTTTGGATGCTATTCTAATGTCACGTACGTGGTGCAAAAATATCATTTGTATTTGTCATTTGAAATTGATCAGTCTTAGGTGTTTCATAATATACCTAAGTTCAAATCAAGAATTTTGCTGCAAAAAAATATTGATCGGATTTTTTTTTTAAATTGGTATAATAAAAATTTTATAAGCTTTTAAAGCTCGTCACGTACGATATTGTAGGTACTTAAATGCAACTAAATGCATTATCTTATTATGTTAGTATTTAGTTTAAATTTGGCTAAACCTTATCAATCAAAATCATCTTACAAAATTTTTTTTGCAATCGGTCCATAAATGACTTAAGCTCCATACAAGTGCTTCTCCCGAATAGCTTTTAACGCCACAACTTTCTTATAAATGTTGGTATTTACATAAAAATTGGCGACAATGACTTTGACGATAGGTTTTATGTCATGACAAAATGTTGTGCGAGCAGGTCCAAAATTAACCATAGCTTCCATATAAACCCCCTTCCTTAAATTGGCTAGGGGCAAACAAATCTCATATGGATAAAGATAACTTAATAATATTTGGCACAAATTACTTTTATATAATTCTTAACCTCATTGCATAATTCTGTTCTGGCGACCTTAATTGCCATGGGTCCCAAATAGGGTACGCTCTCAAAATTTTTTTTATTAAATACTATAGTGTAGGTTATCATATGGTCGGGCTTGACCGACTATACTTTCTTACTTGTTTGTTTTAATTTTTTATATACATATATTTACAAAAAATATATTTCATGCCTTGTAAATACTATAAGAGATTAATCTGTCACGTACGGTATGTATCGAACGATATTACATTTTGTTTATTATAGAACCATCAAAAAAATTTTTTTTTTTCCAATTACGGATTATAAAGGAAAATTATGTGGTTTAATGTAAAAAATTAAAAAAAGAAGAAAAACCTCCCACAATTCGCAGATTTTCGTATTTTTTTTACATTCACCTCAAACTCACTTCCGTTTTATGTCACGTACGATATGCACTTATTTTGCTCGATATTTTGGAAAACAAGGTTCCATATATAGTACCATCTAAATGAAACATAATGATAAAAAAATTTTCCACTTAATACTATTTTGCAAAAATTCTATCTCTCTGAAGGTGACATGGAAATGCCCATAATGTTGTAGGTATCAGAGAAAGCCAATGGGTATAAAAAAAATTAAAGTACTCTAGCACATATCGACAATTTTCAATACGTGTGCGTACTCGTATCTGTTTATTATCATACTTGTGTACAGTGGTGCCAACTTAGTGCTTTTGTCACTATTTATGGTGCTTTTTGATGGCTCAAAACGCCAAAATTTTATCCTTAGTGCCAAACTAAGAAAAATCACTAACTTGGTGCTTTTTCAATTTTTCGTTAGTGCCCTTAGTGCTTTTTACAATTTTTATTTTTTTCTACCATTGTTCACAACTTCTGTTATATACAATGAGATTTAGATGAGATTTGCTATTTGGAATACAATTTTGAGAAAGCCTGTAATGATTTCAAGATTTCAAATGATACAAAAAGTGATAAAACAAACTTGCATTCGTTTTACCAACAACTTTTTTACGAGGTTAGAGCTAGTCTTCCTAGCAATTTGGAAATTTTACAAAACGTTGCACTTTTTAGCGTTGACAATATATTTAGTAATCGTTATAAAAACGATGTACATATTTGTTTTCGGTAAACATTTTTTTAAAAATGTAGACACTGTTTCAAAAATAGAAAATGGCTTGGAAAATATTAGGAATTGTGAATGGAAAAATAAACAACTATTTTGAGTCATGTAATGATTTGGATGACGTTATTTCTATTGAAGGTAATAATAATACATTTAAAAGGTTTTATATATACAAATGTAAATAAATTTATTTTTTAATTTTAAACGAAAATGGTCCCCCCATGGAGGTATTTATTTGTGTTTAAATTAATTGTAAAAATGGCTTAGTGCTTTTATACGCTTTTTTTGTTCGAAATAGTGCTTTTAAGTGCTTTTTTTACATATTAAAGTGCTTTTTGCTCTCAAAAAGTTGGCATCACTGCTTGTGTATATTCATGCGCATTTGATTTCATTCATGTATGTTATCATACTTATTGTGTTTCATACTCGCACATATTGAGATACACCCATAGTTATAGCATTGACTTCAAACATTTTTTTTTTTTTGTTAAATTTTTTCATAAATGTTGCCAGAATTTTTTTTTCCAAATTGCTGAATCACAAATAAATACGTTTTTTCAAAATCGTTTGAGTACTATTCAACAAAATTTTATTGAAAACGATTGTTGACTTTAAAAAAATTTCTGGAGTATAAAGATTTGCGTACTTATTTAAGAAAATCTAAAAAAAATGACTAAATGGATGCAAATTAAAATACGTCGTGTTATTTTAATCGTTTTTAATAAAAACAGAAAAAGTTACCGTAATCCAAAAAAAATCGAATATTCATATTTGCAGTTAAGAAATGAGATATCACAGGTAAATACATTCATACATATTATGAGTTTGAGTAGTTTATCTGTTGTTAGTTGCATTTTTAAGACGTTAAAAAATGTTATTTAGTATTACTTGACCTTTTTATTATAATTATTTAAAATTGATTAAGCTTGAGGTCTTTTTATAAAATTTAATTTGCACGTAAATTGCATGAAAGTTAGGACCTTCTTGTACTTAGGTCACGATATACGGATACATTTGTAAGAATGAAGATAAATTTAATTAAAAATGTTTCTATATGTATGTAAGATAAAAATAAGTTTAGTTTAAAATGTTTATATATTATAGGAATTTTCTTTAGTCAAAATGTTTTATATTATTGTAAATATGGTTTTTGAATTAGATTTATAGATAAGGAAATTTTTCGGTTTATAAGAATTCTTATACTTTAGTTATATTTAATTTTTTGTTATTATGGCTTTTGAAAATTTTTATGACAAATAGGTTTTTGAATTTGAAAAAAATTTTTTCCTAATTTTGTTATTGTTTTTTATTATTTTTATATTAAAATTTTATTATTTTCCAAAGGTAAGCGAAATATTGAGATATAATTAAATATAATATCATTTTTTATAAAAAGACCTCAAGCTTAATCAATTTTAAATAATGACGTTAAAAAATGGTTTAAAATTTAATTGCTGAAGTCAATCAGTATGCCAACGAAAATTTTAGCCTTAAAGAAGACTTCGACATCATGCTATGGTGGAAAAACAACTCCACAAGGTATCCACGGTTGTCTTAATAAGAATCAAGAATTTAATGAATTTTCCTGCCTGCAGCGCAGCATTAGATTAAGATTTCTCTTTAGCTGGAAACATAAAAAAGAAGCAGAAAAGATCTCAAAATAGTTGATAGCCTCCATTTTTAATTATTTTTATAAAAAACCTCATTCGTAAAATAGATTATAATTTATTATAGCTTTAGAAGCATTAACTTAATTTGATAGCAAATATTTATGTTTTAATATAACTTTAACATAAATTTTTAGGTCGTGGCAACACTGCTTGCTTTAAAATAACCATACAAAATGTTGAAGTTACTTGTCGATACTTACGATACATGCCTATACTCATACGCATTCAAAGGATTACCCATAAGCATGCGTGTTTGTTCATACTCATACCGGTCGATATACAAACTTATTCATGCTCATACTTATTGGTAGTCATACCTGCCTGTACTCGTGCTCGGTGGCGTATGAATAGGTTATAAGTATTAAAAATATAACTTTTTGGCTTTCTCTGATACATACATACATATAGTATGTGTATATGAGCCTCAATTTAAAATTCTTTTGTTTTGCCTTTGTTTCTAACTATTTTAAATGGTGAATAGTGCAAGTTTCGCATTCTCAACATCTACGATGCGTTCCTCCTATAAGTATGCAAATGTACACAGGGTATTATGATAACAGTGTTTAGAAATAAAATCTCAATATTGAGCATTAGAACAACGAGTTTGGTCTGCAGATTTTTTTAAAACTTGTGGCAAGAAATCTGTATATTCTACATTTGCACGCTTAAACAAATTTCTTCCTTTCTAGATCCTGCAATATATCAAGCCTTAATAAGCAAACTTTCATTCCTTAAAAAAAATGTTCCGTCGTAGTCGAAAAAGTACATTTTGTTTTAAAAAAGTTAGTACAAAATCTAAAAGCTGTTTTCCATCCCTGATCTAAACTAACCCCCTTTAACTGACAGATTTTGTTGTTTGTTCTTTAGCTGCCACAGTTCAATGACCACAATTTTTTGTACTTATCTGTATGCTTTTCTGGTACTGCTTGCAAATGCACAGATATTGAGGGCTGAATGTATAAACTAATTTTGTGTCAACTGCACAAATACTTCCATAAATAATTAAATTTTGAACATTTGCTTTCCCATTTCAAAAAAAAAAAACAAGTAAAAAGAATAATCGGCCAAGCCCAACCATATGACCACTGGGCAATCCTGGACCCGCGAGATCAAAGTTATGTTATGAGCTTAAGATTCATATAAGAGTTCTTTGTGTTGAATATTATCTAGATTAATACATTTAAATAATTTTTTTTTGTCTTAAAGTGATTTTAGGAAGGGAATTTATATGGGACCTCAAAGCAATTTTGGACCTATTAATATACAATTTTTCCATGACATAGCAGCTTTTATAAAACCTATCGTTACCAAATTTTTTATCTATACCAACGTTTATAAGGAAGTAATGGCACTGTAGCTACTTTCAGGAGTGTATTTGTATGGGAGCTATGGTCAAATATAAATCGATTTTTAAAAAATTTTGTCAGACGATTTATGCTTCAATAACAAATTTCAATAGGCTCCGTTCTTATGGCAACGGAATGTTCCAAATTTGTGCGACCTGCGCACAAGGTTACGTGGACAGACAGACAGCCATCCAGCAAGCCGGCCGGACGGACTTACATCGTAAGATTATAATACACTATCCACTTAAGGCTGGTTTACACTATCGCACAAGACGTTGAGGAACACTAAAATGTTGGGTAGGGCTATAACCCATTTTTATAGAATGACGTGGTGCCCAATGTTGCTTTATTAACGAAAAAGTCTTGGCTTCTTTTGCAAAAAAAAAAAAAAAAAAAAAAAAAAAAAAATCACGCATCAAATTAATTTTTTAAGTCAATACAAAAAACATTTTTTATGATAAACAAAAACAAATTTTTTACAGTTATGCAGTTTTCTCACAATTCGACGCGCATTCGAAAATAGCCACCAATGTATGTATTTTATTTTAATAAATTGCAACGCCATCTCATTGTATACAAATTTAAAACTTCTTCATAGTTTTTAATAGCCTATCCCACTATACTATGCTAAATATCATATTTGCAAAAAATATTAAAAAGTTATAGGTATAGTATATAGTTGGGGTCCAAATAAAGATTCAAATTAAAATAAAGAAAATGCACACTTAAACCTCTGTGAAATGCACCGATTTTTGTTGACTAGGCAGGCGTATTTCCCCAAAATTTTTTATTTTGCAATTTTTAATTTTCTTTTATAAAAAAAAAATTTGTTTAATAATTCAACACTCTGCAGTTTAATTTTTTTATATCTGTTTTTTTTTTATGAGAAATTGTAATTTTCATTTAAAATGCTCAACGGACACACATCAAGCCAGGCCTACGTGACCATATAACTCGTATTGCTGGTTTATTTAGTTTTATTTTTAATTTTTTTTTATTTCTACAACATATAATTTTCAATCGCAGCATTTACAAATAAAGAAACACTACCTAGACATAAGCATACCACTACTGAATTAAAAATGTTGCTTTAATTAAAACAATCTTTTACATTTTCTTACATAATACCTGGAAAATGTTTTTTTTGAACAGTGTAAAGGAATCCTATTAATTATAGTCTGTATTCTGTGTAAAATGAGAAACAAAAGATGAATTAAACCAGTTATTGAAATTGTAAAGGGTGTCTTTTTTTTAAGAGGCATAGAACTTTTTTAAAAATAAAATACAACTAATTCAACGCAATGGCCAAAATTTTGGCTTTAAAAATTTCATGGCATATACCCTCCGCGACTGCGCCTTATAAAGGACATATTGCCCGTACAATTTTGCACTACTAAAGGTGTCTTAACAAAGTGATGGTTTCGGATTTAAAGACAACTGGGCCGATAACGCCTTCGACATGTAAATCTGAACAAGCATTGATTTTTTTCGGAATGTAACGAAGTCTCATGAGGATCGTGCTCTCTCCAAAAACGACAACTCTGCTTGTTTAAATAACTGTTAAGCCAGAAATGAGCCTCATCGTTAACTTGACGAAGTGCTTTATAAGTTTGACGAACGCAGTTTGTAAACGTTTTTCTGGTGTAACTCTGTGCATGGTGCATTTTGATTTGCTACAGTAAACTGAAAAAAAGTCGAACACACTTCATGAGTATGACAGCTAGTTTCACGGTTATCGATATTAAAAGTTTTATACGTCTAAAAAAATACCCTTTGTTAAGAAAAAAAAAAAACATGTAGACTGCATAATGATGGCGAAAATATCAAAGATGTTGAGTTTTTTTTTTAATTTTTCTGTTCTAAGTTTATTTTTCCAATGACAAAACAAAAAAGGTGCAAAATAATGACGGATTACTTTTTTCAAACAAAAAGATGCTGATGTCTTAGAAACTTTAATGGTAAAAGATGTAAAGTGTTTAAATCCCATCGTTTAAAACAATGTTCATTTTTTTTATTTTATTTTGCTAAAATCTCTATTGTTAACTTTTCAAACGATTTGGACAATTTTGAGAATTATAACATGAAAACCACAAAATCACATTGCATTGATTTGGAAATTTGTTCGGCAGTAGGAGTATACTTTGAGGATCTTGATACTTGAAGCTAATATAGGCTTCCTGACGACTGCAGTTTATTTTAGGAGGAGATTCCAGGGATTTTGAAGGCATTAGAATTGATAAGGGATAATATTGCTGGGGGATCGAAGCTCACTAGATATGTGGATAGTAGGGATGCCAATCGGGACTGGTTTTCGCAAATCCCGGGATCACACGATTTTTCGGGATTCGAGGTTTTTGAAAACTAATAGATGAATGATTTTATAGATATTTATTAAAAAAAAACGACTTTAAAAAAGGTTTACAATTAAAAATCTTATAAATTAATTATTATTTTAAAGTTATATTGATCAGTGTTTGAAAATTTTATTCAAATAATTAATATTCTTTTTTTTTTAATTAGGCTTAAGTTAATCAAATTTAATTTTCATTAAATGAAAGTACATATATTTTGTTTTGAAGAACAAAACAAAATATGTACTTTGGACTTCAAGAAGGATTCTTTACAAAAGTACGAAAAAACAGAAGCAAGGAAAAACATGAAAAAAAAATTAAAATAGATAATCATTCGGAGCAAATTTCGATCTACCAAAGGTTAAATACAATTTGGTTTAAGGATTGATGTTTGACTATTGACGTCAGCAGTCGTCGATGGCTGCGAGTGTTAAACGGCAAGCCATCTGAAGAGATTGAGTGGTTGCAATCAAAACATGTCATGGTAACCTGTCCGTAAAAAACGCCTGGGTTCGAGCACAGCTTCAGTCAAGAATGAAAAATTATCAGTAAATTTTAATTAATTTCATGTTGTAAAATTCCGTTCTTTGCCGATTCATTGCAACAACGGTAACGAAATGACCGATAGTAGTGTCCATGTTTTCTTGTGCTTTTTCCTTAATTTCGATATATTTCGATTGCCAAAAATTAAATACGTTGCTATGCACCAATATAATTTTAACTTAAGAACATATTAAATTGTATATTGGATAATTCTTTGGGAAGACTATCTAAACAAAACCAGAAGACTTAAAAGAACTCGCTTTTGTTCTTTTACGTCTTCCAGCATTTAGAAGATCACAGGCAGCACTTTCTTGCGGAAACCGCTGGTCCAATCAGAAAATTGTTGATTGATATGAAATTTGATACTGAATAGTCAAATGTATGCTGACTTCCCAAGTAAAATTAAATAACACTGAGTCTTTATAATTATAGAAAGTATTTAAAAAATCAAACCAAATGTTATACGTAAACAAAAAATTTATTCACAAATTAAATCATAATCTTTCTTGTGCGACACCCTGTAACTCAAACATATTATGTATTACACTAAGTCGAATGTAGCCAGTCGTTTTTTTTTCCAAATGTTTTAAAGCTTTTATACATGCATACAAACATACATACATACGATGTTTGTATGTACGCTATATTTTTTTCTCCATCCCAATGCCTTTGCCTTAAAAAAAATTTATGGAAACGACCTACTTTGTTGCAGCCATTATCAATTCTTTACTGCAGGCAATCAGTAGCTGCTACATTGTAAAACAACTTGGAACAGGCACCAAAGAAAACAAAAACTAAACAAATTTTTGAAGATGTTACAAAAAAGATTAAAATAAGAAACAAATTTGTTGTAGTCTTGCGAGAGAAAACCATATTTTCTATATAGAAAATTATACGTTTCCTAAAGCAATAATACTAATATCGATATTATTATTTTACTACTAACTAAGGGCCTTTATGCCGAAATTTTTATATGGCTATGTTTATGTTGTAAAAAAAAAATCAAATAAAAATGCAATTGCAATTGAGAATAAGAGAAAAAGTCCGCTATTTTATTACCTTTTGGGTTGAGAATCAAATCCAATTTAGAACATTATCTTAAGTTGCAATAAAATATCTTATAGTCCCTGTTACTTTGGTTCCTTCAGAAAGGTGCTTATCAGCATCACAATTTTTAAAAACTGTCATACATACATACGTCTCTTACGTTCAATAAAGTGATAAAAACAACGAACTGTAGCCTGATAAAAAACAAGTTAAAGTTTTCCTACTTAAGTACAAACATTCAGTCGATAGTAATATCGATATATCGATAGTGAAATCTAAACTATCGATAAATATCGATAGTAGAAAATATCGATAGTATCCCAGCACTACTTTGAACACTATATCGGTTAACAACTCAACAAAGTCGAGTTGTAATTAAGACAACTGGTTGTGATCAGTTCTAATTTTTGTTATGTTTTTGTTCACCGCAATTTAGCAAAGTTGTAAACCATAATACAAAAATTAAGAAATTACAACTCTACTGAGTTGAGTTGTAAACCGTAATAGGGGCCCTTAATACGCTAAAACGTACTCAAAATTTGATTACTTTCAAAAATCAATTTCTTGAATTAAGTATAAAATTCCTAAATCAAGTAAAAAAAAAGATTAAACTTTTCGTTGGTAGTGCCCATGCTTGCCAGAAGAATTCAAATTAATAGCGCTAAATCGACAAAAAAAAGTGCTAAATTGTTCTTTAGTGAAAAACAAAAGTGCTAGATTTGTAACATTGATTTTTATGAATATAATAAAAAATTTACATATGAAATTTTCTTTACATATTAATTTTGTTTAATATAAACACTTATTTTAATGTTACATAAAAATATATTTTATGACGATTTCTTTTCTGAGAAATATGTTACATTAATGTAAAATGTTCTACATTTTTGTGTTCGTTTGTACAAAAAATACAATTGTGGGAAAAATTTTTCAAGTTCTTTTGTGAATAAGTTGATAAAAAACATGCAAAACTTGTTGCATATTTTACAAGTGGGTGAAGATAAATACGCCGACTTAAATATGTTTTATGACGTAAAACGCTACGTTACTAAAAACGTAGCTCAGCTACGCGTATTTCAGCTACGCGTAGCTCAGCTACGTTTTTAATTAAAATTGCATTTTAAATAGTTAAATCTATTTTTGGCAAAGTTTTTTATTATATTACAGACTTAATATAAAATTCATATAATTAAAGTATTATTAACTTTTGAAACAAACTATAAAATATTGTTTTTGTCTTACATGCAAGTTAAGCGAACGAAGTCTTCTTTCGAAATCGTTGAACAGGCCAATATTTTTCGATATAAATTTTTTTTTTTATTTTGACCGGTGAATCTGATGCAGGAAAGGCTTCAAATTAGACGTAATTAACTCTTCATTCGTAATCTTTAACCGAAATTTAAGAAATATAAATTTTTCTAATTTTAAAAAATTCTTTAAATTTTGGCTGGTTTATCTGGGAGAGATTTTTATACCCACACCACAATAGTGCAGCAGGCTGGCTGGCTGTCCATGTAACCTTGTGCGCAATTTTGGAGATAATTTGATAAAATTTGGGTCATAGGTTCTCATTGGCACAGGGACCAAGCCTATTGAATCGTAGGACCACGATGAAGATAGGGGGCTATTTCTTCCTCTCAGAAACTATCAAACCGATTTTAATGAAATTTAAAACATAGATATGACCATATCAATATGGACACAAAAGGTATGCGTTTTTAGGATCACGAGGGGAGATCAGGTAAATTTCTGCCTCTCAAACCAATTTTTATAAAATTTAAACCATAGATAGATCCATAACTATATGCACACATAAGCTATACAGTTTTTCAAAAATAGGACCACAAGCGGAGGTAGGGGGCAATTTCTGCCTCCCACAAACTTTCAAACGGATTTTCATGAAGTTTATAAACATAGAGACACATAAGCATGATGTGTTTTTAAATACTGTGGTGTAGGGTATCATATGGTCGGGCTTGACCGACTATACTTTCTTACTTGTTTTAAATTGTGATCGAACCAAAAAAGATTACGGCACGGGAGGGGCTTCAAATTAGAGCTAATTAACTCTACTTTCGTAATCTTTAACCAAAATGTATGAAACATAAATTTTTCTATTATAAATACTGGTTTCAGTACTCCAAATGATCTGAACCGTCACATCGGCAGATGGATAGGATTAACGTGAGTTCCTACCTTGTCGGCCTAGCCCCACTGTGCTCTAAACAATGGTGTACACAGCGTGTCTACCAACACTCCAATATGGGTTCTATCCTTCACACGACTAAAAGGTGACAATTTTGATTATATCACCCAAACTATTCACGCGCTCCTTGCTTGTGATGGATATCAAACCTCCACTGTTGAATTTCAGCAACTTTTGTTAATTAGAACTCTCCCACAATCAGTGGAAAAGCAGACTTAAAGCTGACTTTTTAAGATTATCCTTCTCGATTTCCTATCTCCGAAGGATGTTATACCAACTGGTGAAACGTCCTTAAGGTGTATCTTTACATGCCTCAGGAAGCCGTCGCTACGGAGGGACAAATCAACATCTTCCCCGTAATTTTTTAAACACCCGCGGTTTGTATTCTATTTATAGTTTATAACGATATTGGTTTTTGTGTTACCAGATTGCAAACTTGTCAGCTTTGATATTTTATCGATCGATCAATAACAAGCCTTAGTCGAGATTAGGGCACTGCTGCAAGGAGTTGATGCTGCTTACACACTCACCTTGGCGAGATTTAAGAACAATAGTGTCAACAATCATTCGGTATGTGAAAATTTTCACATTTTTCACCATTGTTTGCTATTGAAACTAGGCCTAAATTGTACCTGTATTTAACCTCGTTAAAAATGTACTATTGGCAAAAGGTGTTTTAGTGGGAAAAATCTTACAAAAAGTTGGTTTGATATTAAAATTGAGACTAAATTTGCTTTGAGAAATAAAACAAGGTGCTGCAAACTTTAACAATTGCATCACTAATTTTAGCATCCTAAAAAGAAAATGTTGAATTTACTTATATAAATTAAGTAACCACATTTAGTACTTCAAAAAAGGAACAAAATGTGTATTTGGCTTTCTTAAAACCATTCTGGAACATCTGGATATATTTGTTGTTGGTCCAAATTAAACCTTGTCTAACATTTTGTGTAGAACAACTGCTTTGAAATTAAAGTAAGATTCTTTTATTTTATATGTTCTAGGTTTCTTTCTCATCTTTAGAGAGTTGTTAGACGTTCGGAAAACTATACTTATGATCCGAAACATAGTGCCCTCGCTCGCATAGCAATATCTTTTGTAAAAAATTTGTTAAAAGTCTAAGTTCAATTATTTGAAATTGTTAAATCATTTTATATGTATGTATGTAGCTGCTGCCTTTCTTTAATGCTTACTAAACCATTTGAAGATTGTTACTCTTATTACGAAAAACTTTATCGATAGTTTTACTCTTTTATGAAGAGCTTCTATCTGGTCTTATTGGTCAACAAAAAATAAAATATGCTTCTTTTTAAAATCCACTTTTTTATTTCCATTTGTTTTGTCTCTGTTTTAACTTAGGTGTTTTTAATTCGATTCAATTCAATTATATTTTTAATTTTGTTTCCAAAAGCTTCTATAATGGAGGCCTGAAGCTGCTGCAGGCGATCACTTTTTATAAGAGTGGCTGTATGCAATAGTATTGAATGTTAATTTAAAACACGCCTTTGGCGGGTGGGTTATTAAACAACTAAAAAAAATAAAAATAAAAAAAAAAAAAAAAAAAAAAAATATATCGTCTTTAACGTCAATAACTTTGGTACGCGTGTTTGCATTCATCCATATCGAATTTAAAATTTATAATAATCATTTTCCTTCTCTGTAAAGTAAAAAAAAAAAAACAGAAAATGGGTTAAATAAAATTTATGGATAACCTGCTTTTTTCCTCGACTTTTTAAAATACATATTTAGTTGTAAATAAAAAATCATTAAATTATAAATAATATATTTTCTTTATTAAAAATTTTGGTTTTTGTTTCTTCTTTTTTGTTTAAATATCATTTAGTTTGTTATTTTTAGAGTAAAATTTTAATATAAATTGGTCTGCTTTTTGTTTTCTTTTTTTCTGAAATTTTCCATTAAACTTTTTTTGCTCTCTTTGATTTACTTGTTGACGATTTGACTAAACACCAGTGCTGCCAGATCAGAGGATATGTCTTAAAATTAAGGGCTTCAATTTTTTTAGGGCAGATTTTCGCGGGGATGTATTAGGGGATTTTCGCAAAATTTTGGAAAATTTATATTAATTTTATTACCAAAAACTAAATTTTTGCAGCTCTTTTATTTCGCGAAAAGAAAATTTGAAAGAGTTATTTGCATTTTTGTTTGATTGGCATGTTTTCTACGATACTTTTATTTGTGCATCCGTTTTTGTTGAAGAATTTGAATTTAATTATTTATTTTAGTTTTTAAGATTACAATTTATTTATATTTGTTTTACTATTTTTAAATACACACGGAGCCGAGATTCGAATTCAGGCTGTAACTGAATCTTACTAACTACTCCACCTTCATACGTTCCATCTAAAACATTTCTTCCCAAGCAAGTGTTTTGTAATGATAAATTTATTTTTAAAATGCAATAGCTCAATATTTTTACAAACAAAGTAACCATTCCCCGCATTTTAGTTTTACCCCAGAACATCTATTTTGTAAGTAAACACAATTAAGTAATGAAAAAAAATCATGTTTGGCTCAGTCAAGTTTCGAACCCAGGCTATGTAATGCTGCGATCAGCGATTAGGTATGAAAGCTGTTAGAAAGGTAATTGTTGGTAAATGTTAGTAAAGTTAGGAGTTCATTATTGATGTGCAAGTTTATAATATAATTAAAAATTAGGAACGAAATTGGGAAAAATATTAAAAGGGGACTTTTGATTACAAATGGCAACATGGCTTAAAAGTTTTCTGGCAATACTTCTAAATACTTGTTTGTTTATGTGAACGATGCCGTATGGAGGAAAGGAGAAAAAAGTACACACATATGTATGTATGTTCTTATTAAAAATCCGTCCACAATATTGTTGGAAATAATAAATAACAAGATTTTGTTTTCTTTTTTGATATTTTAGCGCTTATTAAGTTTTTGTTTATTATTAAATATTTATTTCACACTTAAGATGGGGATTCATGTGAAAATTACCAATTTTAAACGCTTTTGTTTTAAATTTGTGGTTTCTTTAAATTAGAAGGAATTTAAAATAATTTGCTGAAAGTGGTAAAATGTTTAAGAATAAAAAATAACTAATGCCCGTATTCATAAAGAAATTAACAATTTAATAAACGTTTAAAGAACAAATTTACTTTGAAATTTGTCCTTAATAAACGTTTGTTAAATTTAATATTCGTTTATGAATACGGGGTAAATGTTTAGTTAAAATAGTGTTTACGTGTGGGGCGTCAAATATTTGTTAAGTGTGACCAAAGCTTGGGACTAGATTGTAATAATTGCCGCTTAAGTAAAAAAAATCATAATGATAACCCAATATAAGAAAATGTTATAGAACTTTTTACACCCAAAGAAAAATGTCTATTAAATGTGGCAATCATTGATTTTTTTTTAAATTGCACAAGAAAAAGTTGTTTAATATATTCTTTTACGACTTATACCTATTTAATTGGAATTATTCAACTATTTATTAGTTTTGTTAATCTTCGGCCCCTATAACGGTTTAAAACTCAACTCAGTTAGTTTTACATTTTTCAGAAGTGATTTTGCTTCATTGTTG
The DNA here is from genome assembly GCA_930367215.1 of Pollenia angustigena. Classification (NCBI taxonomy): domain Eukaryota; kingdom Metazoa; phylum Arthropoda; class Insecta; order Diptera; family Polleniidae; genus Pollenia; species Pollenia angustigena. The sequence continues at coordinate 186,191,934 of OV884056.1, forward strand.
TTTCATGTTAATTTAATATGATTTTACAATAACTTGCGAACAACATTTTTTTTCTTTTAAAAAACTATAATTAATGTTAATTTAACATTGCAGTAAAGTTAGAGCAAAATGTCATTTATATTGAAATAACAATCTGAATCAAGAAGACAACATATGCATTTATTTAAACTATTATGTTCAATTCCGATTTCGTACTTGAAATAATCCGAAAATGAGATTGATTTCAGAAAAACTAAGATTGAATCAATATCAAAATGCGCCTGATTCAAGTATTATAAAGTTGATTTTATCCCTAATTAGAAAGAACAAGTTATTATGATTGATATACTTACTCGTATTACACCTTACAGAATGATATAACACAAACATCATTGAACATCAATAGCTCAAATTTAATTTTTAACCCTTCGTGGTAAACATAAGTCTGGCCAGCCATTTTTTCAATGTGTACTTGAATTTTTAAGTACGACTCGTACTTAAAGTAATTATAAAAAAACTTGATTTATTCCGAGTGGTTTTTTTCTGTGTACTCCTGTAATACATCGACCCCTTTGCGCGAAATTATCGTATGTTACAAAAAAGAAATTTTACAGGAGAGCAATTTTTCTACTTTTCTCTGCTATCACTTGCAATATCAAAATGAAAATATACATTCAATTTTTGGAGCAACGAAGTGGAATTCGCCTACAATATTTTGTGAGGTGACGTCTCTTTGAATGTAGAACAAGATTGCATCAAAAACAAAATTTCAAAATAATTGGCATATACGATAATTTCGCGCAAAGGGGTCGACATGTTTCACTTATTTTGTATATCTTTTGTTAATAGAAGCATCAGCAGAATGGCCCGATATGGTTTTCGTCATCATTCTACTTTGAAAACTTGATGTACTATTTAACTAAAAAATTTTAATTAAAAGAATACGGGAATTGTCTTATTTTTATTACATATTTTAAACATGGAAATAAAAAAATTTACATACTTAAGTATGTATGCATGTTCATTTAACAAGATAAACTTTTGATTTTAATATAAAACAGGTTTTTATGGATTCAATATTGAACAATGTTATTGTAACAGTGAATAATATTAAATAAACGTGATTAAAAGGTAATTTAATATTTTTCATTTGAAATTAATATGAAATAATGATAAATTTAAATAAACAGCATACTTTTGCAGAAATTTACCATGATTCTTAATCAACATTTCGCCATGTTATTTTAACATTGGTATTTTTTTCTGTGTGAGCGGCCTTTATCTTAAGTTTTTCAACTTCAACCAAAGTTTTTAATCTAAAATCTTTTTGTATATAAAACTTGTTTTACCAGATAATTGTATGAAAAAGTTTGTTTTCACTTGTCTGAGACCATTTTTTTTTTTTTTTGATAAAAAATATATTTTCATACCTACATATGTATGTAAGTATGTTTACCGAAAGTACTAGTTCCCTTCTAAAAGCAACAACAAAAGTAAAAGTCTATTATATTCATTCATTCGTTAGTTAAAACGATCGTACTCGTCGTAGTCTTATCACTACACTACATACCCGTATTTTAAATAAATTATAATAATATTTAATGTACTCTATATTATTTCTATTTACTTACATAAAATTCAAAGTATGTTGGTATATATTTATATTTTAATCTCTGATAGACCCAGTAAAATTTTTGATTTCAAACTTGCAATTTTCAGATATTGTGGTCTAAAAGGAATTCGAATGACTTAAAATTTTTTTGCTTTGTTTCGTCTAAATAAATCAACTTGGAAAAAAGCACACACCTACAGTAAGTTTCTGGTTCACACTCTTTAGCCGTCAAATCTTGAGTTTTTAGAATGACATTCTCCTTTCCCTTCTTTCCTGAAAGCACAAGAAAATTGAAACGATACAAATTTAAATAGAAATATTTACCTTTATTTCTTCAAAGTAGTATGTACCTCAGTTTTTAAAAAGGGCAGTTTAAACCAGTGTTTGAAAATAAACACTAAATAGCGTTCCCTAATGTTCGGTTCGGTAGATTTGTGGTAAACACAAACGCTAATAGTGTTTGTGTAGTAAATCGTTAAAAAAATTAACGTTTCGTTGTTTGTCATCTTTCGAACACAAAAATAATACTGTTTTTATCTAACTCAACAAAAGATGAGTACATTTAATTCCGTACGGGTTTTTTTAAAAAACCACCAACTTCATTGTGTTTGGTTCAGCTCATTATGAACTTTAACCGTTCCAATACTTATGTCATTAAAACTGTTACACACTTTTTAAGACTTCTTTTGGGAGTAACGAATATTTTGTCTTAACATTCTTACGGAAACAATCTGTATACCCACTTACAACTACAATTCGAGTCGGAAAGAACCCAACCAATTGTTGGGGGATGTAAGAAAAGATAAACTCACTGTTTATTGTCGGTGTTTTGTTTAAGCTTTGATATTGTTACAAGTAAGACTTTGAGTGTTTAATATTCTTATTCGCTATAGGGTTTTATTTGTATAATATTTTTAGCTTTTCTTAAATCTTTGGAAAAGGTTTTCCTGATGATCTGGCCTAAGCTACCAGTGAAATGCGCATAGAAGTTAGCTTTCCCTCAACAATAAATTTCAGTGTATTTATCAAATAAAAAAATCAATTGATAACGAGTAAAATAAGTCCACAATTGTTGAAAATTATATTACATATTTGCAAAGATAAACATATTCTTTAAAAAAAAACGAAACGTAAGTTTTTTATTACTACGTTTATGCGTAGCCTATTCGCGAATAAAAATTATTTGCGATTAACTAACTTACTGTTTATATGTCTATTTATTATTGAAAATTCTTATTTTTAAGTAATGCCAGATGGAAAATTTATTCATTTAGTAGCACTGTATGTTTATAAAGTTTTTATTTTTTAAATGGAAAAGATCAAAAATTATTGTGTATTTTTAAAATTATTTGCACATTTTTGATTTAATTCTACTTTTGTTGTCATATGTATGTGCCACATCGAAATAAAAACGTAAAACGGTTAAAAGTGTGGCAATGCTTAAAATCTTATTTGCAAATAGTGTCGTTAATCAGGAATTGTTTTCGTGAGTTAGCTATTCGCAAATAAAAATTTAATTCACTGTTTATGCGGCAATATTCTCTACTTGCAATATATTTATTTGCGAATAAGTGGTGCGTATAAACGTAGTATATGACTACTTTACTACCAACTAGTTTACAGAGCAACCCTCTTCAAAACAGAATTTAGGGACTTATTCCGTAAAACACAACGCAACGCTTCAATTTTCATTGAAAGCAAAAATATTTTATAATTTTGTTGTTGTTTCCCATATAGAACTTCATATTGAATTTTAAAATTCCAAACACTTATTTATTCTTGTGTATAGTTGACCTGTTGTTTATGTTGTTTTATTATTTTATCAAGCCAAAATAATAAAACAACATTCCAAACACTTTTTAAAACAAAATATGAATTTCTATAGAAAGCAATAACAATGTTATAACACATATTTGCTTTGCGTTTTACCAAAAAAGGCCCTTTAGCTTTAATTTATGAAAAGATTTGCTGGGTTATTATCATGCTTTAGCTTGTCTGATGACTTGACAAATATAATCTGAGTAGAAAATATTTGAAAATGGAATTTAGACTGCTAAAAGTTGAATAAGAAGATAAACTTTGAAATACCCTATACCTAAATTATGTCTGTAGGAGATTAAGCGGATTCAAAAAAAGTGAGTTTTTGGTCTTCTATTGATTTAAAGCTTTAAGTCTTAAAATAGTTTGAAAAAATTTTGTATTTTTTTGCTATTGATTTTTATCATGACTTTTTGGTGCTAGTGTAATTTGTATGGCTGTAAAATTTTGTAGGCCTAAATAATTCAAATCATGCCTGTTTCCATAAGCAGTAAATTCATAACGCAAATTCAAACAAAAATTAAGCTTTTAAACCACAATTTCGTGGAATAGATCTGGCACTTTGTTGGTTGGTAGACCTTGATTAGCAGAATCCCGAATTACATTTAAGCCGATTGCCCACAAACAAAACGAACGTGTTTGTTAGACATGTTTAAAAATACATCGTGTAAATTTGGCATAAGCAATGTTTGCTCGTATGATACATAGCAGTGATGCATTTACGAACAGACCCTCCTCTGTTCCGCATGTGGATGTACAGATTTTCTAAAATCTTCTAGAAGAGGTACGAACAAAACCTTTAAATTCTTTCTTATTCATTGTGCTATCAAAATCCAAAGTTTGAACCGTATTTAATACATAATGACATTTTCTAGTAATTTGAGGATTTATTCGACTCAGAAATAAAGTGGCAAACAAAAAAGATCATCCTCTGACACACTTTTACTAAGTACGATTTCTTATCCATATCCATAATTGGACTTTTTTCAGTACTCTTAGGTTACATTTAATATAGAGGTGGAACTTTTACTGTAAAAAGAATTTGATTTTTCTTTGTTAGTTCGCAGAGTTCTATCGGATTCTTCGCAATAAATAAAATCTACTTGTAGGGTACTTCGATTTTGTTTAAATTTTCCAAGTTCCGGCCACTTTTAAATGTTTATTCTTATTCATTTCTGACATTCTAACGAGCTTAATTATCTTATCAGTTTCGATTTGATGTGCAACAGCTCTTTAAGGTTTTAACTGATAAAAACCTTTGATTTGATTTGCTTTGTTTTTGTTCCTTTTTCAGGTTTTGTTATTGTTCTCCCTCCAATTTAATCATATGAGTATTTAACACTGTTTGAAAAATATCTGCTTATTTTTTCACACTTTGACCACATAATCTCCCCATATACCGTCATTTTTAACCAACTTTTTGGGAAACCAAAAATTGTTTGCCTTTAAAAGCTCCTTGATGTTGTTTGTTAAAATTTTTAATAATTTAATAAGTACTATTATTTTTTATTAATTAAGTTATTATTTTTTGTCGGATGGAGAACAATTTTTGCTCATTTCAAATTTGTAGTGTCGTTGCGAATAGACGGCTTCTCGGGCTTTACGGAAGACGCTCGATCGGTGTTGTAACACTTATTCAAAAAGAAATTAAAAATATAAAAAAATAAAGAAAAACAAATTGAAAAGGTGTTGAATTTCAGTGAAGCGGGAAATGTCGCAGACGGCGAATCGTTGTTAGAACTGAAAAATAAATGAGATTTAAATCTTATCAAGTGAATAAAATATACATTTTTAGTTTTTTCAAGAATATATGCTCTAAATTTTATACGGGCGAAAAAAAAATATTTAGAAAAAAATTAAACCTAAAAAAAAGTACAGCATGTTTAGTTCTAGTTGTGATTGGGATAATAGTTTTATTCCCCAAATCGCTCAAAGTGAATTTTACGATGAAGTTTATAATAACGACACAGTTAGTGTAGGTGGCACTAGTGATTTTTGTGTTGGCAACTCAGGTCGTGGTGGTGTTGGTGGTTTATGTGGTAATGGAGGTGGATGTGGTGAAATTCTATCAAAACCACTACCCCAACAACAATATACCACTTCTAAACAGTTTATTAAAACGTCATCTTTAAGCGCGGCAAATAATTTTCACAGTTTTCCAACAACAACAACTGAGGAGAGTGTTAATTTTAATAACTACAACAACATAGACAATTACAACAATAACGGTCATAATAATTACATCCGATTTCAAACGAATACGCAAAATAATCCATGCGCCTTTCAAAATATTAGTAACAATAACAACTTAAATACTTTGCAAACTCCTGTGTGGTATAATGAAAACCCAAATAACGAACAACAATTTCAACAACCACAGCAACATCAACAGCAATTTGTTTATCAAAGATCAAATTTTGTTAACTTTCATAATAATAATTTAAATAGTTCACCCCAAAAAGAACAACAACAACAAGTTGTTTTGTTTAATTCCTCTGTAACCCAACAACCACGGGCATCACCTCCTCACCCTCCATCACCTCAACAGCCTGTTGCAGCTCAACATTATAATTTCCAACCCCCTCCTTCTTTTCGCATGTTTAATCGTCCGCCATTGATTCAGAATCACCATCAACAATATCAGCAGCATCAGAACCAGCAACAACAACAGATTAATCAACAATCGTTGGTTGCTCACACACCATCCATTCCCTGTCAAGGCAATCAACCTTGGACGTATGCGTATTGTTATGGCTATGGACCCTACAGCAATCAAGAGCCCTGTCAATTCACACAAGTTGTTGATATTGAAGACTTTATGTAAGTTTTAACACTGTCAAGTTTATTCCCAATTTTTTATTTGCTTGGGGAACAGGCATGACTTTAAGTATTTGTAGGCGAAAGATGTAAAAAGGCATGCATGGTACATTAGCTTAGTCTACAAAAAATTAGGTTTCTTGTCTATTTTAGATCCACGACTTGGATTTTTAATATCAGTTGCATTTTTAATTCAAGGGAATTGTCTTTGATTTGGTTCACAGAACACGAACAATGCTTCGTAAATGTAATGTAAAGAAAAATAATCATCAACTATTATCAAAGCTCAGGCATACCCAACAAAAATTTCTCTTACGAAGTAATGTATTGTGTAATAAGAAACTTCGTTAAACATTACTTTCTTTTCAATTGCAATAACTAATTGTTTAAACGAGCGAAAAAATATGGCTATATCTCTCATTTCGCAAAATTTTAAATATGACCTTACCTCTCACTGATTGGGCGATAAGACCATAACGGCTTTATCTCCCAGTCAATTGAGCAATAAAGCCATTATGGCCTTACCTCCCATGGTTATTTTTCGATGTTATTTCATTCACTGCTTTTGGGTGTTATTTCCTATTTTTGGGGATTTTTTCATTGGGGGCTATTTCCTGGGCGTTATTTCATTGGGGGCTTTTCGTGGAGCCGTTATTTCATTACTTTTTTGGCGGTTATTTCATGGCGCCACATTAAAGATGTCTGTATATCTGGAGAACGGCATGAGCCAAAGTTTCCAAATTCACAAAATCCTACAAAATGTGGGCGGGATTGCACAATTGGGCTTAGCACAAAGTTGATTTTTTTATATCTAAAGAAGAGTATTTATACTTATAACTTTCTGTTAGTATCGCACCATGGGGAAGGGTATCAAAAATTCGGCATAGCCGAATTTAGCACTTTTACTTGTTCTTGAATAAATTTTATCTTATTGTTTTCAAAAAAGGGAGAAATATGTTAATTTAGTTTAAATAACTTTTTCCATTTAATTATTTGTAATTATTAATCAAATTTTAATACGAAAATGTTGAACGTCACTGTCAATGAACTTTTTTATTCGAATTACAAGTTTACATTCTAAAAAAAATTTGATAAGGTTTAAAAAATTGTTTAAAAAAGATTTAAAATGGGTGTTTACTCAGATTTTTTAATGTGATTCGGAGAGAGTTTCCAAAACTAATCAGTGAAACATCAACGACATTTGGATCTAGTAAGACGGCGAGATTTGCCATATCGATTTATTGCAAAATAAATTTGGTGTCAACTTTATTTCCAGAAGTGGTCCTATATAATTATTATATTATTATAATTATTACCAGTAGCTTACGGCAAAACAAATAAAACAAGTTCGATCATGATTATTAAACATTTCACAGAAAATAGAAAACCATAAAAAAACACACCAATTTAAAAGGTGGAAACACAAAGCATAAGCCCCCTCTCTTAAAACAACAACTCTTCAAAACACAACAACGAACAGATAAAAAAAAAAAACTATTCAAAATTTAGCACAATCTCTAATACTCGTTCGTACTATGTATTTTTGTTTGGTAGTTCTAGGAATTAATTTATACATACATACAAACCTCTGTACGTGCGAATAAATATAATTTTTTTTTAAATTTTTTATTTACATATAAACATGTTGAATGTTTTTTTCTGTTTTTTTTGACAACGAAAATGTCCCATCAAAAGAAAAAAAAAAAAAAAAAAAAAAAATAGGAAATTAACACGAATGAAAAAAATTAGAAATTCAATATGATGACTTTATGATGACCTTCAAAGAGAAATTCATAGCTCAATTGCCTTAAGGGCTATTTCTTTATTTAAATAGGCGCAACGATGCTCAAAGAGTTGAAATTGACAAACATTTAATTATGTTCTTTTATCGATTAAAAGGTATGTACATCCCTACCGAAAATTTCAATGTCGTATGTGGGCTAGTTTTCTTTTTGCATACACATAACGCTGATGTATTTCGACATCAGTACTATGACAAGTGTCTTCGTTTTTGATCCCATGACACTTTTCGTCATGGTGATGTCAACCTTAACATCACTTGGCCAAAGTGTCATCAGGGTAAAAATGAAATTATGTCATCAATGGGATGACACATCGGCATCACAGAAATGACGAACATGTCCTCAGTGCGATGACGCAGTAACATCGGAGAAAGGACAAATTAGCATCAATTTAATGACAGTTTGTCATTAATTCAAAGTCATTGGAATTGACATAAGTCAAAGTGGGAGAATATTATGTATTAATTACTTACCCGTTACATATGTTTTGTTGAATTACGACCTTTGTTTACAGCAGAACTCTCAACAATAAGCACCATGCCCCATATGGTTTTTGTAATCGTTGTACTGTAAAAATTTGATGTGTTTAACTTAATAATTTAAAAAAGTAGAATATAGGCATTTTTGCTTCTTATAGGAATTTTTGCTTCTTATAATCATACAAAAATATACAAAATGTGCCATCGAATTGATGTCACTATAGTCTTAAAATAGATGACACGTAAAAAAGCTCGTCATTAAATTGATGGTTTTTTTGCATCATTGATGCCATTTGTAGTAACATTGATGTCACAATTCGGGCATCATCAATATGAAGATGCATTTTTCTATCAGTGTAGCCTTAAAGTTAAAACATTTTTCTTCGTTCTTTTCGCGAACAGTTCAAAAAATTAAAATTTGACATAACAAAGCCGGTTTAATTTTTGTTTATACTTACGTCAAAAGTGATACTTTTTTATAAAACTTAAGCTTCATGTATTTATTTAGGCGTGATTCAAAGAAAAATATAATTAAAAAAATTTTGCGTATTTTCAAAACGCACTTTTGTTTTTTTAACTCTATTTTTGAGCGATTGTTTTAAAAACCCATATGGGCAAATCCCAGAAACTGTCCACCAACCAAAAATTTTTCAAATTCATTTTTCTTAATGGAATATAAGTCTAGATGTATAATTTCATTTTTATATTAAAAAATATGTATTTCAATGATCATTAATGCAATAATTTTTACCAAATCCTATTCCACTGCTGACTTCTTAATGTTATACGTGAATTTAGCATTATTTTAGGTGATTTTTGTGCTTAAAATAGCACTTACAGCAGACTTATCAACATATCAATTTCGTTAAAAAAAAAGTTGATATCCATTAGTTAAGAAATTAGTTTAAGAAATGCAATTCATAAAAATGTAATTTGTTTTGTTAAAATAAATTAAATATAATAATAAAATACTACTGGAAAAACTGTAGCGTGCGTCACAAAGGGTTCACGGCTTTTGTCAAAAAATCACAGCATTTTTTGGCTGCGAATAAGTGCGTTTAGAATTGCCTTATAGTCATCTTTCTTTAAGCAATTAGATTTTGTGTACCTTATCATGCGAAATTCGCTAAAAATTAGGAAAACGCACTTCAAACTTTTTTGTTGTAATTTTGTTTGGTAATTCTAGGAATTAATTTATACATACATACAAACCTCTGTACGTGCGAATAAATATAATTTTTTTTTAAATTTTTTATTTACATATAAACATGTTGAATGTTTTTTTCTGTTTTTTTGACAACGAAAATGTCCCATCAAAAGAAAAAAAAAAAAAAATAGAAAATTAACACGAATGAAAAAAATTAGAAATTCATGATGACTTTATGATGACCTTTAAAGAGAAATTCATAGCTCAATTGCCTTAAGGGCTATTTCTTTATTTAAATAGGCGCAACGATGCTCAAAGAGTTGAAATTGACAAACATTTAATTATGTTCTTTTATCGATTAAAAGGTATGTACATCGCTACCGAAAATTTCAATGTCGTATGTGGGCTAGTTTTCTTTTTGCATACACATAACGTTGATGTATTTCGACATCAGAACTATGACAAGTGTCTTCGTTTTTGATCCCATGACACTTTTCATCATGGTGATGTCAACCTTAACATCACTTGGCCAAAGTGTCATTAGGGTAAAAATGAAATTATGTCATCAATGGGATGACACAACGGCATCACAGAAATGACGAACATGTCCTCAGTGCGATGACGCAGTAACATCGGAGAAAGGACAAATTAGCATCAATTTAATGACAGTTTGTCATTAATTCAAAGTCATTGGAATTGACTTAAGTCAACGTGAGAGAATATTATGTATTATTTACTTACCCGTAACATATGTTTGTTTCACGTTTGTTAAATTACGACCTTTGTTTACAGCAGAACTCTCAACAATAAGCACCATGCCCCGTATGGTTTTTGTAATCGTTCTTCTGTCAAAATTTGCTGTGTTTAACTTAATAATTTAAAAAAATAGAATATAGGCATTTTTGCTTCTTATAGGAATTTTTGATTCTTATAATCATACAAAAATATACAAAATGTGCCATCGAATTGATGTCACTATAGTCTTAAAATAGATGACACGTAAAAAAGTTCGTCATTAAATTTATATTATATAGAGGCAAAATTAACTCAAATGAAACTAAAAGCCATCCAAATTCATTGGCTTATTGGAAGAAACTCTGTCCTTAGTCTCGACTGCAAACTTCTTCTTTACAACTCCATCTTAAAGCCAATCTGGTGCTATGGTATTCAGTTATGGGGCACTGCCTCGGCCTCTAATATCGAAAAAATTCAAAGGCGCCAAAATAAACTACTTCGAATAATCACAGCTGCCCCTTGGTATGTTAAAAACTCAAATATTCACAAGGATCTTAATGTTCCATTAGTTAAAACTATGATTACGAAATATGCAGTAAAATACTTAAAAAGGCTCGAATCGCACCCGAACCCACTAGCACGAAATATTTTAAATGATAGCGGCCACACTCGCTTAAGAAGAAGAGACACTGCAGCACTTATCCAATTAGATGAGCGATAAACACTATAAAAGTGAACAGAACCCGCGATGAAGAAAATTTTTGTCTGGCACTGGCAGGACAAAAAATAACGTATTAGGTTAAGATTTGATTAATTATTGTTAGTTCATATTTAATATATGAAGATTCAATAAATAAATAATGAGAAAAAAAAAAAAAAAAAAAATTAAATGTATGGTTTTTTTGCATCATTGATGCCATTTGTAGTAACATTGATGTCACAATTCGGGCATCATCAATATGAAGATGCATTTTTCTATCAGTGTAGCCTTATAGTTAAGACATTTTTCTTCGTTCTTTTCGCGAACAGTTCAAAAAATTAAAATTTGACATAACAAAGCCGGTTTAATTTTTTTTTATACTTACGTCAAAAGTGATACTTTTTTATAAAACTTAAGCTTCATGTATTTATTTAGGCGTGATTCAAAGAAAAATATAGTTAAAAAATTTTTGCGTATTTTCAAAACGCACTTTTGTTTTTTTAACTCTATTTTTGAGCGATTGTTTTAAAAACCCATATAGATTTATTTTTGATTTAAATACTTTGTTTTCTAAAATTGTTAGTACCCTTTTGCATGTTTCCTTTAAATCATATTTTGTTTTTTATTATTTATTATTTATTATTTTCCTTCCCATACATGCAAAGAATTTGGATTAAAAACCATAAAAAGTTCAACAAAATTACCACAATACTAATAATTATTTCAAATCTTTTTTGAAAAACAAAAAATCAAGTACACATTAAAAGTTCACTACGCATACACTAAAAAACAGAACACTTTTGCTAAAAGTGCACTACGCGTTCACTAACAAATATAGAACAAGTAACCTTAAAAAACACTACACGTACGCCAAAACATGATCGATAAGTAATCTTAGTGTTTGTGTTCGTGAGCTCACACTCATTGTGTACCGTATTTTGTTTGTGTACAAATTCACAAACACAAATAAAGATTTAGAGTTTGGGTATTAAGAAAATACACTACTTTAGTGTACAGCTTTTATCGAACTCTGCTATTATTAAACAAATTGTAAAAAAAATCACTTTTTAAAAACAAGGGCCCTTGTCATTAATTTGTTTTTTTTAATTTTTGTCATTGTTTCATTATCACTCCAAGTACATAAAGCAGTGAATCTGTAATTTTTTTTTATAATTTAAAACATTTACTTTTATTATGCAAAATTAAACTGCGTTTAAGCGATAAACAAGTATTGGTTAATTTTTGCCCTCAAGGGCATAAAATATATAATTTCGATTTTTTCTTTTAAAAAATTAATAATCAATTACAGAAAATGGTGAAAGTTGACTATTTCATCAAAATATGAATATTCCCCACGATATTTGTTTATCAACAGGGAAACCAGAAATATGCGTTTTATGCGTATAAAATATACAGTAAAAACTTAAAAATTGGCCTGAAAATTGTTAAAAATAAGCCCCAAAAAATACAAAATTTCTAATTTGAAAACAAAATATTCAACAATTTAATAACAGTTCCATTTAAAAAAAAAAACAATCCTAAAATTATAATCGGTAAAGAATATACACCATGTTATTGACAGACGATTTTCGAGATTTTACTCTTTTTGGAAACGATGGGCAGTAATGTGCTCACAAGTACAAAGTTATGTAAAGAGGTTTAAATTCATATAAGAGATATAATATGTGCCGAATATTATCTAGATATTAAACTGTGTATTAATGTAAACAATTAAAATGAAGTTAAAGCTATTCATATATGGGCAGAGTATGAAAACAAACAAAACATTTCGCAAACGTTTGCAAAATGTACAAAACTATTCAAAATTTTTCAATTGTATTGTACATGAGCAACACCAAAACAAAAACTTTTCAAGTGTCAAAGAGAGAAAACGAAACAATTGGCTTTCCACTCATCTGCATTATTTAATTTACCGTTACAATCGTACATCTGAGTACAAAACAGATAGAGAAACGTTTTGTTTTGAGTAATTGATTTAGTTCTTGTTTGGTTTTTGTAGTGGCATAACAAGAGTAAAATCCACAATGCCCCGTCAAAAAAATGATTTGTTACGTTATTTTTATTCTTTTTTCTTTGAATTACTTTTTATTTAATTTAATTTGTTTTTTTTTTTTTAATTACTATGGTAGTCAAAATAAGCATTAATAAAAACTAAAAAACCTAAAAACCTCTCTTTTTATTTCACTTAGAAACAGGCCTGCCATTTTTGCCGATTTATCGGCATTTTGCCGATTTTTTCCCCTAAATTATCAAAGTGCCGATTTGCCGATTTTTGCTCCAAAAAATGCCGATTTTTTGACTAGCACGTAAAAGGCGATTACTTTTTGTTTGTTTGATAATAGTACACTAACTTTAAGCGATACTGAAACAGTTGTAACATTGAAAAGAGACAACTGTTATTAACTCAGCGCGTCTACTAAAGAAAAAGGGGTTAGTTTTATTCAATATTAAATGCAGTGTTTGTAATGTGTGTTGGGTTAATACATTTTTATTTGAAACATATTCCACTATGAAGAATTAAAGGCCAAAGTTAAAAAAGAAATAGTTTTTAAACCTAAAATAATTCAGTCAAAATTTCTTTTTCTATTAGGAATATATAAAACACTTTATATTTGTGTTTGAAAATGGATAGATAAATACTTACAAAAGAATAAAGGCAAGATAAATTTATATTCACTATCAATGAATATAATTTAAATAATAAATTGTTTGATAATTAAATAATTTTTTTTTAGGATTATAACGCAATTGAGGACGATGTTAGTACATAAATTAAATAGCCAATTCGTATGTAAGGAAAATTAAATAAATTTGCAAACTTTTTGGCAACAAATTTCAGATTTTATTTTTGCAAGTTATTCATTTTTTAAAGATTATTTAAAAATTAATAATTTAAACTGTTTTGATATTAATATTAAAACGGATTTAATAAAAATGTTAAAGTCAAATATTTGTATATGAAATATACTTGATTATAAGAAAGTTAAGAAACACTTCATATTTAACTACAATTTCTTTGTAAAACGTTTATTTTGACTGATTCTTTTGAAATTTCAAAAAATATAAACATTAGATAATTCTGAATTGTTCTTATTTGTAAGTAAGAATAGGTTTTATTGTATTTAAAATAGGTATTTTTTTTTTGCCGATTTTTTTTATATTAAAGTGCCGATAATGCCGATTTTTTATCAAAATTATCTGGCACCCCTGCTTAGAAACAATAGTAGTGAGTAAATCAATTACCAAACGTTTGTCAAACGTTTTTTCTCTGAATGTTTCAATATTGTTCTTACTCTTTTCTTTTCCAGCTGTGTACTTTTATATTAATGTACAATTTGCGCTCACGAGCAAAAATAATACAAAACAAAATGGCACAATCATTCTCATTGTTTTGGTTTTGTTTTTGTTTTACTCACTGCAAAGAACAAAACAAAACGAAAGCAAACGTTTCGTTTTGTTTGTTTTCGTACTCTGTATATGGGAGCTTTGGGCAAATGTGAATTGATTCGAAAAGAATTGGATTTGGAGTAAAATGTTTATGGACGAACTAAATCTTAATACCAACATAATTAGATGGTTTATGGACACAAAGAGTCTTATTTGGAAAGAAATTTTGATGGGGAATATGTAAAATAATAGACCGATTCTCACCACTTACATAGGCTTCGTCCTTAGTACAATAAAAATGTACTTACCATATTTGATTAAATTATCCACAAGATTGCAACTTGTACTTCGCGCACAAAATTAACATGGACAGGCAACCAGCCAAACGTACGGACGGTAATCGTTATATCACTTTTAAAAGTGCTTCTAAATCGATTGGTTATATATAGATTGGTCCAGATTTCTATGTATGTATTACACACATCGCCAAAAAACGCATAAAATCGATTCTTTCTTATATATAAAATTAACAAGTTTTAAAAAAACATTTATCTTTAATGACAACCTGCTTTGTATTTCAATTTTCGAGTAAAAATTAAAAGTAGATGGCCAAAATGAAGCAACACGTTAACCATTGAAAAGAGAAATGCAAAAAATTTCAAAAAAAAAAAAATTTTTTTTTTTATTTGCTGCGAAAGCTCTTGTAGGCATGTAAACAAATTTTAAATGTATCAAAATATGCATCAAAAAGGCAAAATATGCGCTAAAACTTTAAAAAATGCTGCAAAAAAGCGCTTTTAACTAAATTATGCAAAAATATGCTGCAAACGGTAAAATATGCAAAAATATGCACTAACAAATCGATGTTAAAATTCATAAAAAGCTCTAAAACGGATAAATATATTGTTTCTGCCTTCATTGGTTACACAAGAAAAAACATGCAATTGCATATTTATGGTTTCCCTGGTTATCAATTTCATGAAATATTTAAAATTCACCATTGATCTTTGGCGTGGCTCGATTTTCACAAAATTTTCAAGATATATAGTCCTTGTAGCCTGTGTCATTGAATTCCGAATACAATTAATAGGAACTTAATAAAAATAGATACTTACCCCCATATTCATAAAAAATATTTTTGTTTTATTGGAGGTTTATTGAACGAATTTCCTATGAAAATGTGTTCAATAAACCTCCAATAAAATAAAAATATTTTTTATGAATATGGGGGTTAAACTATACCCTCTTGATAAATTTTACGCAAAAAAAGCATTTTCCTCGAAATCCGTAAAGTCGGGGGATATTTTTAAAATATTTTATTTTCATTCTCTAAGATGTTTCAAACAAGCTCCTGAAGTGCAAATCTCAGTTTGTTCGATTTGTTAAAGAAATTTTGTTTGTCCGTTTTTGACATCGGTTTAGGACATCTTAGCGCCATTAAAAAAAACTTTTTCCAAATTTCACAATTTTGAGTCTTTTGTTGTGTCTTACTGGGCTAGTTTCTTTACCGAGTTTAAGTTTTTTTCAATTAATTTATCATCTAGAGTTTTAACTTAAATGACATTAAAAAAGTGCCAAAAACTTAAAAAAAATTGATTTCTTCGCCTTGAATTCACTATTAAATTTTTTAAATCAATTTCCTTTTCGACTTTTCTTTATCCAAAAAGTAATGCTATAAATTATATTGTTTATTTTATATTTATTTTTTCATTTAAATTACTTTTTAAAAATGCCTTTTAGTTTTTGGCAATCATTAAATTAATAAATTAAAATCGTTTGAAGATGATACGTTTTTATTTACAAAATTGTTTTTCTTATAAATAATTTTGATCTTTAAAGTTCACATGATGTTTTAAAATTTATAATTTAAATATACTACAAACATATTGCACATGATAATACAATAATTTATAATATTTTGGGTATATTATAGTTTGTTTTTTTTTTTGAAAGATTTTTTCAACTATTTAAAAATAAAATAAAAAGAAGGAGGATTCACCCTAAAAAATTCTGAGAATTTTTTAAAAATCATACTTGTGATAGAAAATCAGAATCATTATCATCTTGTGAAGGCAATTTTTTTAAATTCTGTAGTATTAAAATAATTCGAAAATATTTGGCATAAGAAAACAATGACCCCAATCTTTTTGTACTCTCCCTCACTAGTGATGAATGAGGGTATACTAAGTTTGTTAGTCCGTGTGTAAGTTTTTTTAATATACCCTATTAATTTAATATTTTCTGGTTTCTTGAGTTATTTTAAGACGTTGTAGCTATGTCCGTCCGTCTGTCCATCTGTTTAAATCACGCCGACTTTCGAACGTTTCAAAAGAAAAGAACAATATTCAGGCCTGTTCTGCAAATCACTTTTGCTCAAATCACGTGATTTAAAATCACATGTGCCTACTAAAATCACACGTGTGATATTTTCGTGTCCCATTTTTGTGTGCTTTGGTGTGATCTTCAATTGCCGAAAGCACACAGAGAAACACAAAAACGGTATGAGTTTCAGAACACCAGAAAACCGCACGTGTGTTTTCAAAAACACGTGTTTTAAAATCACGTGATTTTCATAACAGGCCCGATTGGTGTCATATTGTTTTTAGTTCTCCTCCCAAATACGGAACAACCAACCTAAAAACTGTGTATTTCTGTTATTAAAAATAATATAAATTGCTCACACAGAAAAAAATAATTTTAATATTTGAATACGAAACTCGCATAGTTGTTTAAAAAAATTTTGGATTTTCTGCGATGACGATTTTTGCGGTATTGATAAAAAAAACGTTGTAGGTATAGCTATTAAACTTTAAGTCAACAACCAAGTTTATTGAGTCAATAAAAAAAGTTGTTGCTCTAAATAATTTTTTTTTAAACAAAATGTTTACTTGATTTGTTTAAAAAAAAATACGTTTTAAATTTTGAATAAATCAAACAAAATGTTTATCGAATCTTTATTTATTTACCCCTTATTTGTAAACGATTATTAAATTTAACAAACGTTTATTAAGGAGAATTTTCATACAAAATTTGTTTTGTAAACCTTTATTAAATTTAAATTTTTTTATAAATACAGGCGTAATTCATTAATTGAAGCACAGCCGCGAATAACGTTGTAAACGCCACATTTTGCAAAAACTGTTTTTTGCAGATAACCGTTAACCTTACTCTCTTACACAGTTTAAACATCAAATCAACCCAAACTATGCACCTTAACGCCTTCAAAATGGCGTACAAAGTGTCAGCCAGTGGAAAAACATTGCAAGTTACTAACAAAACGATGAAACCGAAATGGTTTTGCAGTGCGGAATAATGTTTTAAAAGCCTTTTGCATTAAAGTGTTTATTATCTTTATTTTTAATAATAGAAAAAAAAATGTTTTTGAACAAATAATGCTGCCTGCCAAAAATCGTTTTTTTCCTCTCCTGAAAAATTATTATCTTGTAACTTAAAACGTTATTCGCGGCTGTGCTTCAATTATCATGTTGTCCGAGTACTTTTGAAAACCAAATAGTACCACAAAAGTACAATTGCGTTTATTTTTGAGCCCTGGTTCTAGTACACGTGTCGAAAATGTGTTTGAAACCCTTTCCTCCCTCTTTGACTTTTTCAGCAAATACTTCCTTCCTTACACATCTGAATTTTTCTCATGATTTTTTTTGCTGATTGCAAATAATGAGTGTTTTTAAATTTAATTAATTCATAATTTATTATGATGAATGTGTACTTTTATAAGTAATCATTAATTAATGTTTTTATTATTTAAAAAATAAAAACACTCCCTTGGACTTGTCTAACTCAAGTCTATTGCAATACAAATAACAATAAAACAATGAAACATATACCAGCGAGCATTTTGTATCAAAACCGAATCTTTTAGGAATCAGCTTAACGAGGAAAATAACCACATATGAGCTCGATCATACTTGCCAGTCTCGTTGTGAGAATCACCTGAAAGAATCATTTGTGATACAATTTTCAGAATCCTTTTGAAAAATATGAATGAATCATATGTGAATTCTTTTTCAAACATTGAGAAATTAATATATACCCTAGAGGAAAAAGAACTAACACAAAACTGGTCACGTGACAGTTCTAAAGTGATAGGGACCGGTTCTAGTTCTAACACTTTATATGAAGGGGACTTGTCACTTTAACATGGCGATGTCCTAGGAGGGGGTTAATTTGCACCTTTTTGACACTTCGTGACAGGCCACTGAAATGGTCTTAATTAACACATTAAATTTCGGTTAATATAGCACCTGTCGCAGATATTGTCCCGACTGAACAGGTCACTAAACCAACAAAGTGTACTAGTTCAATGTTGCTTAATAAAACACCTACCACAGGTATTGTCCCAAGCGAACTGCCGAAATATTGATATTTAGGATCTATCCATGAATAGCGACAAATGAACTGACCAACAAATACGAAAAAGACCACTCACTCATTCAAACGAAATTTTTTTTTTGTCGCAATTTATTTATTTTATTTATTTATTTCTTTTTTCGATGTTCCGTACACAAGACTTAAGTCTTATATTGCAGTATGGAACTGAGCATATGCAAATACAACAAATCGGAAATCAGAAAAAATCAGAAATTAAAAAATAACAAAATTCTGTAAAATTATATTTAGTAGTTTTAAAAATAAAATAAAATTTAAAATTTAATTACGCTTTATTACATAAAGTTAGCGAAATTAATTAAAACAAGCTAAAAAAAAGAAAATGAGAAAAATTACAAAAAATATAGTTCCTGAATTGACGTGCGTTACTTATTTTTTGTGATACATAGGGGATTCCGTTCCATAGACTGATTGCGTGAATAAAGAAATGGTATTTAGAAATGCTAGAAGTCTTTTTTGATTTTAAAAATTCAGTAACGGCACTTCTGATTTTTAAGTGCATTAAGAAAATAATACATATTTTATTATTGACAATAATTTTATCAGAGTCATTAATAATTTAGATTTAAAAATAATGAAATGAAACCATTTAAATTAACAAAAATAAGCATGTGTTAAAAAAAATAACTAAAACAAAACTTTGGGACAGTAAGACAAGTAAGACAGTATAGTCGGTCAAGCCCGACCATATGATACCCAACACCACAGTATTTAAAAACACATCATGCTTATGTGTACATGTAAATATTGATTTATGTATGTTTAAAAACTTCATGAAAATCGGTTTGAAAGTTTGTGAGAGGCAGAAATTGCCCTTGTGGTCCTTTTTTTAAAAAACTGTATAGCTAATGTGTCCCTATAGATATGGATCTATCTATGTTTCTAATTTCATTAAAATCGGTTTGAGAGGCAGAAATTGCCCCTATCTCCCCTCGTGGTCCGATTTTTTTAAAAATTTATACATTTTGTGTCCCTATAGATATGGTTCCATCTATGTTTTAAATTTCATTAAAATCGCTTTGATAGTTTCTGAGAGGAAGTAATTTCCCCCTATCTTCCCTCGTGGTCCTACGATTCGGCTCATCTTCAATAGGCTTGGTCCTTGTGCTAATAAGAACCTATGACCCAAATTTTATCAAATTATCTCCAAAATTGCGACCTGTACTTTGCGCACAAGGTTACATGGACAGCCAGCCGGACGCACATCGTTAGTTCGACTCAGAAAGTGATTCTGAGTAGATCGGTATACTTTAAGGTGGGTCTAGGACCACTATTTTAAGGCGTTACACACATCAGCACAAATGCATAATACCCTCTCCACTATTGTGGTGTGGGTATAAATATGTTTATAACTTAACTATGCATGTAGTTAAAATATGACAAAAATTTTAAAAATTTTGAATCAATTCAATAAAAAAAATTTAATTCCATTTGGTGACTTGCCTTATAATATCCAAAACAGAATAGGTTCGTTTGACCTAACTATGTGACCCATCATAAAGAGCCAAAAATATGTCAATTTACCAGCTTATAGGCTAACACTATATTAATAAGATCCCCTTTATATAAAGTAATAGAACCAGATAGAATCAGCCACTACCCGCACAAAATCCAGTCACATGAGTAGTTTTGTGTCTATTACCTTTCCTATGGAGTAACTACACTTTAAACACAGTATCACCTGTTAGGTGATGTGTCTTGTTTTCACCTATCACAATTCGTTCCTTTTAATTACAATATTATGTTCACTGGTCACGAGATAGGTACTTTAAGAACAATCGACACAAATTTCCCGCAGGGTAAACATATGAATGAGTCTTAAGCGGCCCATACAGTTGCATTTTGTCCTACACTGATAGAGAAGGCGTCATAACGCTGATGAATTTTGACATCAATACTATGACAAGTGTCTTCGTTTTTGACCCCATGACACTTTTCATCATGGTGATGTCAACCTTAACATCACTTGGCCAAAGTGTCATCAGGGTCAAAATGAAATTATGTCATCAATGGGATGACACATCGGCATCACAGAAATGACGAACATGTCCTCAGTGCGATGACGCAGTAACATCGGAGAAAGGACACATTAGCATCAATTTAGTGACAGTTTGTCATTAAGTCAAAGTCATTGGAATTGAAATAAGTCAAAGTGGGAGAATATTATGTATTAATTACTTACCCGTTACATATGTTTGTTTCACGTTTGTTGAATTACGACCTTTGCTTACAGCAGAACTCTCAACAATAAGACACCAGCACCATGCCCCATATGGTTTTTGTAATCATTCTACTTTAAAAATTTGATGTGTTTAACTAAATAATTTAAAAAAATAGAATAGGAATTTTTGCTTCTTATAATACATTGTTATCATGAAAATTATGTTAATAATATACAAAATGTGGCATCGAATTGATGTCACTTAAGTCATAAAATAGATGACACGTAAAAAATGACAAAATTGTACGAAGACGTTAGTCATTGGATTGATGTTACTCATTGATGCCATTTGTAGTAACATTGATGTCACAATTCTGATGTTAGGGCATCATGAATATGAAGATGCATTTTTCTATCAGTGTATATTATTTTATTATATTATAAAATTGTTTCATTCATTCAATAAAAAGGTGGACATAACCTTTAGCAACAGCATTGTACAATGTTGCCAACACACCACTTTCTTTTCGTGATTTTTACATATCGTAAACGCCAAAAATGAAATTTTAAAGGAGAGGGTTTTTTTTATTTTATCTTCTATATACATATATAAAAACGTTTGTGCCGTGTATGTGCTCCTAAGACTTGACAACCGCTGGACCGATAGACACCAAACATGCACAATAAATTATTTTAGTCGGGAGCCAGGTTTCTCTTAAGTTTGATCCTAATAGGTGGCGCTGTTGTCGTGATATTGATATTTATTAATGGTACGAATTGGCTGAAAAATATATTTATTAAACAAAAATATGTTTCTTGATAAAAATTTTACCCGGTAGATAGCGCTGTGGTCATGTTATTAACAAAATTCTTCAGTATTTTATTTTTTATTTAGAAAATCCCGAACAGGGCCGGGACCAAACAGCTGGTTTCATATAAATTTTGTATGGAATTTGTCGCTTACGATAAAATTGTTCTTGATATAAAATCTTAACCATGTCATTTTAGGAGATAATGCAACTGTTGCTAATAATGTCATTTTTTAAAAAAAACTAAATTTAAAAAGACGTCGCTTATGTTATTTTCACGGTTAGGGCTCGAAATAATGATCACCCAAATGCTAGCTGGGGTTTCTATTCTAATTCTATGAATTACAAACCCCTCTTAAAATATTCAGATTCTAAATAATTTTTTGCTGTGAATGTGTTTTGTATGGAATTGATAACAATTGTATGAAATTTACAAAACAAGTTTTGAATTTAAATTGTTTTTAGTTGATTTTCTTTTTTTTTTAATATTTAACTAATTTGCATTTACCTCAATGAGATTTTTTAATTGAAAAAACTAAACAAGGATGTCTCGAAGAGAAATAAAGAATAAAAGAAAGTTGTGTAATAACACAGTCCACTCTATTTCGAGTTCAATTTCTGAAATTGCAAAACGAAACTAGCAAAAACTCGTTTGGGGTTTTCTGACTAAGCTCGGTGATTAGACTGGGAGCTTTGAGAAATTTGCAAAAATTTGTCTGCGGGAAACTTGTGTCAATTGTTTTTGAAGCACTTTTTTCGTGACCAGCGAACACAATATTATATAAAAAAAGGAACGAATTGTGATAGGTGAAAGCAACACAAGACATATCGCACACCTAGTTTAAAAGTGACTCCACTCAAAAAACTTAATTTTTCAGAAGTCGAAAAAACTGTTTTTGACCTAAAAAATGGTTAAAAACAAATCTTTTGACCATTTAGTAGAAAATCCATACTGATTATGATCTAAAAATTTTTTTTTATATATTTATACACTTAATAATGAATAATTTTAAGCTGTGTCATTTTTGATGATGTTTTTTTTTTGCAAAAGTTACTAAATTATTTTGCGTTATGTCACTTTATCTGATTTATTTTCAAGTTTTGACACTTTTGCCATTCTAAACTGACACAAGTCTTATTTATATACTTATATTAATGTTCTGACATATTAATGTTCTGACATATTAATGTTCTGACATGTTAATGTTCTGACATATTAATGTTCTGACAAATTAATGTTCTGACATTCGCAAAACGCTTAACATTGGCAATTCTGACTTGAAATCAGATAACAGGTGTTCTGTAAATTCCAAACACAAGATGTTTGACGACTTCAAATAAAAAAATTATGCAAACGTTAACTAGAATACTTGTAAGCTTCTGTGGCAGATCGCAAACTAAACGCACGAGTTCCAAAACACCATAAAATAAACCTGGCGTTTTGCGATTTCAAATTGTGCGATTGTCAGAACATGGCCGATAAACTTTAACAAAGATTTATTTTATCAAAAGTGTCACAATTCGAATTAAGACTATTTAGCACTTAGCAGTAGGGATCTACTACCATTGTATTTTCGACACAACTAAAAATAAGTCACTTTTATGAATTGCGACTTTATACCAATTGAAACATTAAGAAAGACATAAACGTTTTTTAATAACAGTTAACAACAACAAAATACTCTGATATTTTTTTTAAAAATAAACAAGTATTTTGTGCATGGTTTAACTATATAAACCCAAAAAATTAAAATTTTGTGTTGAGTCACTTTTGAACTAGGTGTGCGATATGTACATCACTTAAGGAAAGTTACACGATCACACAAGTCGTACGTACTTTAAGGATAATACAACCCTATAATGACATGTTGTTATAGTATTTGGAAAATTTTTCAAACGCTACATCCATGGACCATACGACATTGCGATCATGGACTTTATCACACTTTTTAAGTGTCTTTGGCCCTAATTATATAAAACGCAAAGCAACGCCAAATAATTACATTGAAAGCAAAAACAACGTCATAAATATTTAGTAATTTTGTTGTTGCTTTCTACAGAAATTCATGTACCGTTTTAAAATTTTTAACGCCACAAGTTATGAGACTTTTGAAATTTTAAAAGGCATAACACAGAACAAATTTTGCACCAGTAAAAGCATTAATCAAACATAAAATCAGTTTTATTTAAACATTTATTCATTCATAATTTTAAGCTGTGTCATTTTTGATGATGTTTTTTTTTTGCAAAAGTTACTAAATTATTTTGCGTTATGTCACTTTATCTGATTTATTTTCAAGTTTTGACACTTTTGCCATTCTAAACTGACACAAGTCTTATTTATATACTTATATTAATGTTCTGACATATTAATGTTCTGACATATTAATGTTCTGACATATTAATGTTCTGACATGTTAATGTTCTGACATATTAATGTTCTGACAAATTAATGTTCTGACATTCGCAAAACGCTTAACATTGGCAATTCTGACTTGAAATCAGATAACAGGTGTTCTGTAAATTCCAAACACAAGATGTTTGACGACTTCAAATAAAAAAATTATGCAAACGTTAACTAGAATACTTGTAAGCTTCTGTGGCAGATCGCAAACTAAACGCACGAGTTCCAAAACACCATAAAATAAACCTGGCGTTTTGCGATTTCAAATTGTGCGATTGTCAGAACATGGCCGATAAACTTTAACAAAGATTTATTTTATCAAAAGTGTCACAATTCGAATTAAGACTATTTAGCACTTAGCAGTAGGGATCTACTACCATTGTATTTTCGACACAACTAAAAATAAGTCACTTTTATGAATTGCGACTTTATACCAATTGAAACATTAAGAAAGACATAAACGTTTTTTAATAACAGTTAACAACAACAAAATACTCTGATATTTTTTTTAAAAATAAACAAGTATTTTGTGCATGGTTTAACTATATAAACCCAAAAAATTAAAATTTTGTGTTGAGTCACTTTTGAACTAGGTGTGCGATATGTACATCACTTAAGGAAAGTTACACGATCACACAAGTCGTACGTACTTTAAGGATAATACAACCCTATAATGACATGTTGTTATAGTATTTGGAAAATTTTTCAAACGCTACATCCATGGACCATACGACATTGCGATCATGGACTTTATCACACTTTTTAAGTGTCTTTGGCCCTAATTATATAAAACGCAAAGCAACGCCAAATAATTACATTGAAAGCAAAAACAACGTCATAAATATTTAGTAATTTTGTTGTTGCTTTCTACAGAAATTCATGTACCGTTTTAAAATTTTTAACGCCACAAGTTATGAGACGTTTGAAATTTTAAAAGGCATAACACAGAACAAATTTTGCACCAGTAAAAGCATTAATCAAACATAAAATCAGTTTTATTTAAACATTTATTCAAGTGAATAAAACGTTTAATCAAGTGAATTAAACTTTTAATTAAGTGTATTAAACTTTTAATTGACAATAATAATTTGCACCAGTAAACAAATTAATAATATCAAGTAAACGTTTAATTCACTTGATTAAATTTTTAATTAAAAGTGATTTTATTTTTGATTAATGCTTTAACTGGTGCAAAATTTTGCGGGTTCGATTCCCGCCAGAGACTCTGGTTTCTTTCCTGCAGACAAGCGTCAAGCTTCGCGGGGATTAGCATAGGGAATTACAAATTAAATTCGTTGCAAAATTAAAAATACGAGATGGCAAATGATTCTTACAGTTCTTTTGGTGCTTTATTAGACGAAATATTCTGATTGCATGTCCGTGCTAAAAACATGGAGAGGACATGCATTGATACAATTAGTATATCATATCATTTCGTATTTGAAGTTTTGTAACGAACGAGTTTTGCAACTTACCTACTCAATTGTTTGATAAGATTTGTTAAATAAAAACATAAAATACATTTTTGATATACAATGAGTAAGTACTCAACACGGTTTTTGCTTACTAAAAATTTAGATTAATTACAACCAGGGCTATAGCAACAATATTTTTTAACTTTACTACATTTTGTATAAAATCACTTAAAACTTATGAGAATAAATCAAATTCTAAGCTTTTATTTAATTTATTTTTTAATAAAAAAAAGTTGTTCGATTAATCGACATTAATTAATCGATTTATTCGTTATTCGAAAATTGGCGATTTGAAATTATTCGATCAAGAGTTTGGTTTTGTTTGATCGATTAATCGAATTATTCTTAATCGATTGACAACTCTAATAATTAATCATAAATAAGCTTTCATGAATACGGCTGTATAACTTAAAGAGACGTTAGCAATTTCAGATTTAACCGTTATTTTCAAAAGTAATTTTATTATAAATTAATTTAACTTGTTGCTATAAAGTATTAAATTTTACACATTCTTATGTGTGCTTATTTCTTATAACTTTTTTCTTAAGGTTTAAAAATTTCAAACATATTGTCATTATAATCAACTGAAATTTAATTTAAAATGTTTAATAAAACGAAGATACGTTGATCACAGTAATAAATTAACAGGACGGTTCGGTTCGCTGCAATGGAATATTTTTTATTAAACATTTTGTTATTCTTTTTATATTTTTGTTTGTTTTGATTCATATTAAAAAGAGCACATTTTAATAAACAAAATCTTGCTTACACTAGATTTATTTATATACAGTTTTTAAAATATAAATCAAATACATGAATACTTTAAAATTTAAACTGCAATGACATCAAATTAAATCAAGTGACACAGAGACAATTTTGTAGTAGTAGACTCGTAATAATTTCATAGATTTTATTATGTGCATAGAGACGTTAAAAATAAAATTAAAATAAATAACTGTTGCTAAGTGTATAAATTAGTAAATTAAGTGCGTTAAAGTATGTAGAAATTAAGAAGCCGATACTGTTAAGTATCGGTTCACACTAGAAAAGTTTTCTTTCAGAAAGTCTGAGTTTATTGGTAAGAAGGGAGAAAAGAATATCACGTTCTCTTCCCCTCTCGCCATAAAGCTTAGACTTTCTGAAAGCCCACTTTCATTATGTGAATAAAGACTAATATGGACTAATAAAAACTTATTAAATCGCTAATAGAGAATATTTTAGTTTTGCACGCAATTCTACTTTCAAATGCAAAATGCCTTAATAAAGAAACAAAAATTATACATACCTTATTGGCACTTGCCAAAATTGTGGGAGTGAAGAAAATTTACAGAAAAAACTTAAACTAAACTTTAAAATATTCAACCTTAATATGGTTGCTAAAGAAAAATATAAAATTTCCCGTATTTCCTTTTTTAGGTACTATATTTCCCCACCATTAAAGTATCAAACATTTCTGTATTGTAGTGGCAGCCCATAATTTAGTACGAATATGTCAATGAATGGAGGAAAATGTGTTGTAAAATAAGGACCAAAAATAGTGACGATTTTCACCCTTTAAATGATCGAATTTCGAAAAAGTACCAAATTCGTATACGTATTTTTTTGATAAGTTTCTAATGTGGTATTAACTTTGTTTCTATGTTTATTGGTTCAAAAGATAGATGGGGTGGCAAAAAAGTACTAAAATTCCGATTTTATTTGTTTACTCTCTAATAGGGCCGAATTTCAAAAAAAGTACCAGACACCTGTACGCTTATTTTTCTAAAGAACAACGGTAAGTATTACATTTATTTTGCATCTCTCTTAGTTTTGGAGATATAAGGTTACCGAATTTTCCATTTTTACCTTTTTTTAACCCTTAACAATCGAATTTCGAAAAATCCCGTCTTAGTGGATCGATTTGTTGAGTGACCAATCGCTAGTCCAAATTTCAAGTTTCTAGGGTCAGCGGTTTGGGCTGGGCGCTGATGAATAGGACAGTCAGTCAGTCACTCACGCAACTCTTTTATATATACATTAGGGTTTCTAATTTCCCGGACTTTTTCTATTCCCGGGAAACGAAACAAAAAAAATCTTAGTCCCGGGAATCCCGGGATTCGTTGAGTAAAACAATGATTTCATTAAATGAGTTCAAGACAAAAGTTTTTACTTTTTTAAAAGAATATACAACTATACAACAGTCCAAAAAAATAGCTTTATTATTTCCACAGAAAACTAAAACTAAACCAAATAAATTGTTGCATTCCTATGTACATGCATATTATATATTTACTTTTTTTTTGGGAGATCACGAATTATAAAAACTTATTAATATTTAGTAGTTATTATAAATAGCAACATGGTAAAATTAATTTTCTTTTAAGAATTTTTTTTTAGCATTAATTTAAGAATTTAAAAGCTTATCAGAGATTCTATTTTAATCATTGTTGAAGTGTATATTGCCTGCTACCGAAAACGTGCTCTCGCTTTCTACAGACGTTGGTTTTATAGTAAAAAGCGCATCATACAAAGATTAAAACTTTGTTGGCCTGTTACCCGTGACCCAATAGACGTTAACATCTTTTTTTAAGATATTTTCAGGGTTTTGTATTTTCTTTACATTTATTTAATTAGAATTTGTAGATGGTTCAAAATCTGGTGTTGGTGATGGTGTATCGTGTACATTTTTATTTTCTACTTCAAGATGCTTTTTAAAACTTTATATTTGTTGAAAGTTTTTAGTAATTTTAGTAAAGCTTTAACAATGCTAACAAATTAAAATTTCAAAAAATTTCATTTGAAATTCCCGGAAAAAATTTCCCGGAAATTTAAAAAATATGTCCCGGGATTCCCGGGAATTCTTTCCCGCGTAGAAACTCTAATATACATATATATAGAAATAGAAGATAAGATTTCAACAAATTAAGTAGTTTACATAAAAAAGCAACAAAGAATTTTTTAAATAAACTGAAACGAAAACATTTTACAAGAAATTTTGTTAACTACTAGTAATTAAATTTCTTTTTAATAAGTTTCGTATAGTTGGTGGTCAGATCTTACAATGTTGTCACTAAAATTGCCTAAAAATATCTTGCAACTGTGTTAACATTGTAAGCTCATTTTTATTTGGCAGATGTGTAAAATTAATGCATCTGAATAACGTTGCCAATGAAGAATACGGAAATTACACATGACTGTGTACCAAATTAAACATTTGAAGCAAAATTACACATACAAATCGAAAAAATAGCTTCGATAGAATGAATTCAAGTTGCAAAACCTTTTCGATATTCCATATTCAGCCGTGTGTCCACTACCAAGTTTTCTTGCGGAAGTTGCTTCCAGAAGTGACTTCCAGAAGTTTTTGTTGTGTAAACACAGAAGTCACGGCTTGCAGCAATTATGTGGAAACACGTGTTTGTTGCTTGCTGGAAGTAACTTGAACGACTTGCTATGAACTAAAAGTGTTTTGAAGACTTGCAGAAGAAGTCGGGTATACGTGAGTAAACGGTTTGTGGTATTCTCTTCTGTTTTAAGTTTTGTTTTGAAAATAAAGAAAGTTATTATGGGACACGTCCTCAAAAGACTATAAGATTAAAATAAAAAAAAAACAAAATGCTTTAAACGCAATAGCCAATGACCACACCCTTTTTGTTTTTTTTTTTTTAATTTGTTTCTTTTTAATTTAATATGCTGCTATGGCAGCTGCCAATCTTATTTTGCCACAAGACATTTTTATACTGTAAGCCGAACTCACATTGTGTGGAAACACGTCTGCAATTTCTTGCAGCAAGTTCGACGTGATAACTTCTACAAACTACTTCTGGAAGCAGACTTCCGCAAGTTTACTTGCAGAAGTTCTTCCGCAAGTGACTTGCTAGTGGACACACGGCTTTAGCAATAAATTGGGTAGGTTTACAAAAGGTAAAGCTTATTTATTCCTGTACACAGAAAATATTATTGCCGAATTATTTTCAAACAAACGCTTGTTTGAAAATTTTTTTTATTTCTACAATTTTTTTTACTGATCCAATTAATATTTTTGTTTGATTTTTATTTAACTAACAAAAATGTGGACAACTATTCAAAAATGTAATATACGCGTTATTCGTTTTAAGTTTTCATAATTTTGTATGAAATATTTAACGCTCTTTAATGTTGTCGTCTTTTTGCATTTTTTATATGATCGTAAGCAACACTTCTTTATAATAAATATAAGAACTACAACAAAAAACACATGCAGTCTATTTTTGGAAGCTTTAAAAAAATACAGCATTAAGAAAAATGATAAAATAACGTGACGAGGTTTGTAGTAAAAAAACAACAAAAACAATAGCAGGTAAAAAAACGTTTCACTCTTTTTAAACAACAGAAACAACAACAACATTATAAGAAACAAAATAAATTTTTGGTTGGTAAAAAAAAAAACAAAATCCCGTATTCAATTTTTGCAAACTGTTTGCTTAAATACATCAAATACAAAAATAGAATGATGACGAAAAACATATCGAGTCGGTCTGCCGCCGTTTTTGGTTACATTTCTTCTTCATTAGCAAAGGAAAGGATGCAGCAACAGTGAATGATGAAGAAAAACATTGTGTGTAGGTATAAATAATGGCGATTTCTTTTCTGAGAAAAATGTTGCATTAATGTTACATGTTCTATATTTTTGTGTTCGTTTGTACAAAAAATACAACTGTGGGAAAATTTTTGAAGTTCTTTTGTGAATATGTTGATAAAAAACGTGCAAAACATGTTGCATATTTTACCCTTACTTTTACTTAAGGTGTTCATACTGCCCTGTCTTACAGTTTTGGTACTTACTACTTTGTTTGTACAACCAATGTTTTATTTTGTTTGTCATAATTCATACCACTCATAATTTTGTAAAAAAATTCTTTTAAAACTAAATATAAAAATATTTACACTTAAAATCAAAAAAGTCTATTTATATTATATATGTATAATCGTTTTAATTTTTATAAGCCATTAGTGATGTTAATATATGTTTTCAACCCGTAATAGCGTGCAGAAACCGCTAAAATAGCTTTAAAAATCGCACATTAAGTACATTAATGATGAAAGTGTAATAGTTGTAAATAAAAGCACTAATTGTGTTCTATTAAAATTGCACAACATGTAACACTTCGAGTGATTATAGGTAACATTAGAAAATGTTACATGTATATACTGTAACATATTTTTCTCAGAAAAGAAATCGCCATAAGACTTCGTTCAAAAATTATTCAAACCAAAAAATGTGTCTTTAAGCCAGCCGGCCGCTCTGCTTCATCTTTACCAACGGTGCTTGCTTGTGTGCGCGTCATTGCTTGTGCAAAAACATTTTTGTTTGATTCAGCAAAATTATTTGTTTGAAATTTTTATGAATTTCAGTAAACTTTTTGTTTGATTCAGTTAAATTATTTGTTTGAAGAAATCGGTGTTTTTTCAATAAACAAAATGCAAATAAATTGTTTGAATATGCGAATTTGTTTATAGGACCGATTTTAGACAAAAAATTGTTTGATTCTACAAATTTTTTTGTTTAAATTGGAAAAATAATTTTTTCTGTGTACTAAAAAAGAACTGGATGAACATGTTTAAACCAGTGTTGAAAATAAACACTAAATATCGTTTTTTAATGTTCGGTTCGGTAGATTTGTGGAAAACACAAACGCTAATAGTGTTTGTGTAGAAAATCATTAAAAAAATAACGTTTCCCTGTTAGTCATCTTTCAAACACAAAAATATTACTGTTTTTATCAAACTCAACAAAAGATGCGAACATTCAATTCCGTTCGGTTTTTTTTTGAAAATCCACAAACTTCAATGTGTTCGGTTCGGCTCGTTATTGTTCGTCCCTTTTGGCTGGTAAAAAAAACATTTTTACAAAAACAAAATACACACACGAAAAAAACATTATAGAACATTAAAATATAATGTTTGTCTTCAGTATCACTACAATTGTTCTGTTTTTAACGAAAAACCGAACATTATATAATGTTCGGGTTTTTCTTGAAAATAGTTACGAACGGTATTAAGGGTTGTGTATGACTACACAATCACTAAAAGAATAGATATCGTTCCTGGGTGTGTGAGCCGAACGTTAAATAATGTATTGTTTATTTTCGAACACTGGTTTAAACGTATCCACGCGAAGTACATACTTATTTACAAACATAAGTCGGCAGAAAAACAGCACAAAAATGTTTTTGTACAAGCCTAAGCAACATAAATTTTTAAATTCGCTATGAGTGGATCTGTTTGTACGCAAACAAACTTGTTGACTTAGGTACCCATCTACTCAAATTGCGCAATATAAGAAAAATTAATCTAAAATCTCTGAAATTTACATACTTTTTTATAAAATAGCACAAAAAGAAAAGTCAAAGGAATTAAAATCAAATTTGAGAGTGGTTTTTCAAAAAACGTTTGAACAATTATTTCGCGATATATGTATGTATGATTTTTCGGTCCACACATGGACATATGTTGTTAGCCTGGCTTCACCCTTTGAAAGTATTCTTGCAGATAGTTTATATTTATTGTTGAGAGGGTTGAGAGATCAAAAGTCAAAAAAGTCATGATTTCAAAAGAAATTTTGACTGTGATGGAAACTGGAAAAAAACAAAACTTTATGTTCGAAAAGCAAACCTTGACTTTCAATAATTAATGGAACTAATAACACATGGGCTACACATGCAAGTAAAAATTACACACAATCTGTGTAATTACACATGGATTGGCAACACTGCATCTGACAATGGCACCATTGTCAGAACAACATTTCTATTGGAAACGCTGCTTACAATATTGTTAGATCTGACAATCGTCTGTACATAGCTTTACTTACTAAATATATTTTTTATATCGACCCATTTGCGCGAAATTATCGTATATGCCAATTTTTTTGAAATTGAGTTTTTGATGCAATCTTGTTCTACATTCAAAGAGACGTCGCCTGACAAAATATTGTAGGCGAATTCCACTTCATTGCTCCAAAAATTGAATGTATATTTTCATTTTTATATTGCAAGTGATAGCAGAGAAAAGTAGAAAAATGGCTCTCCTGTAAAATTTGGTTTTTGTAACATGCGATAATTTCGCGCAAAGGGGTCGATATGGTAACTTTTACAAGGTACACTATCAATTATGAATAAAAATTCCCCGGGAGTTTTCTCCCTTCTCCCATTTTTTTGTATGTAAATTCAATTGTAAAAATGGGGAAAGGGAAAAAACTCCCGGTGAATATTTATTCATAATCGGGCTGTATTATAAGAAAAAATTAATTAAGCCGATTCAATGTTTTTAAATAGCTTGTAGTTATTTTAAATTCAGGGCCCAAATCGTCGCACGCGTGTTCGTCGCACACGTGTTCGTGTTTGAATGAACTTTCATATCGAATAAAACTTTGTGACTTATCAAAAACGGGAGTGCTGCATTCGAATCGAAATTTCTTTAAAAAATGTAATAGATTTTTATGCTTGTATACTAATGGCATAAGGCATTCGACTTTTCACTCCATATAAATCAACAGTGTTGATAGTGCCCTCGGTAAAAAAACAAAATGTGAAAAATTAAGAAAAAATTTTTTGTCAAAAAGTAATTTCAATTTTTGGGAATACAAAATTTTAATTTCAAAAGATTTTGCTATTCGTGCTTAATTCCCAGTTTTTATTCTTGACAAAAACACTTGCAATTTATTGTTGATGGGATAAGCTATTCCTATGCATTTCACTGGTTGCTTAGGCCAGATCATAAGGAAACTTCATCCATAAAGATTTTAGACAAACTAAAGATATTAAACCAAATAAAACTGTTAAACGTATAAGAATTATAGCAACAGTTCTACTTGTAATAATATCAAAGCTTGAACAAAACACATCAACAATAAACAACAGTGGGTTTATCTCATCTTACATTCCCCACTACAATTAGTTGAAATTCTCTCAACATTAATTGTAGTTGTAAGTAGGTTAAGAAAAACAAAATAAAAACAACAACAACTTACAAAAGATGTTGTCAATTAAGTTTTTTTAGGCCGTGCACTTGCCTGTTTATTATCAAAAAATAAATTCCATTTTTGGGAATACAACAATAAATTTCAAGTGTTTTTGTCAAGAATAAAAACTGGGAATTAAGCACGAATAGCAAAATCTTTTGAAAAAATTTTTTGTTGCAAAAATAGCGAAAATTCGCATAAAATTGATTAAAAAGCCATTAAAGTATAAGGAATGGAAAAAATTCTGTAAAAATTTCTAAATTAGGGAAAATTCGCAAAAAATTGCTAACATTTAAGCCGCTGTTAGCAATAGCAAAGTCTACCATTTATTTAAATATTTATAGCTGTAAAGAATCAAAATACTTACAATACAAAAATCGCTTCTTTCGCAAACATAACTAAAATTTGCGAAAAATTTCAAAACTGAATGTAATTATTTTGTTTATTATTGCTGAGAAAATTTTTTAAAAACAATTAAATGTTTTTACGAAAGTTTTTGACCTATCGAATGATATTTCGAGTGAAAGCATTCGATCGACTACGCGTTATCGAATGACATAATCACAAATTTCGATAGAATTTTTTTGATAACGAATGGGACGATTTAAGCTTGCTCCCGGCCGAAGGCCGTCTGTGCAGAATAGCTTTAGTTAGCGAAGCCGGTACTTGTTTTATCAAAGAGGAGAAAATCTTTGCGGCCGGCCGAAGGCCGGCTATGCTTTCGAGCTTGTAAGCATGTTGTGGACATTATGACACTCTACAAAGTGACATAACGTCCACGGACTTTATGACACTGCTCTGATGGACATTATAACACTTTTAAAAGTGTCATAAAGTTCATGGACACTGGGACACTTTTTGGAGTGTCATAGTGTCCACGGCCACTATGCCACTGGACGTTATGACATGCCACCTTTTTGCAGTATATCCCGTTATTTTTACAAATAACATTTAGGAATTCGACGTATAATGATAATGAATGATTTAGACAAATAGTATGTAAGATTTGGACGAAATTTTAAAAATGAAAGATTTTTTTTTTTTAAAGCTTTCTTATTTTGTTTATTGGATCTTTTCTTTGAGAAAAATAACAATAAGTATTATTATCTTAAACTAAATGTATATTGTGGCCCTGATGCCAGCGCATAAGTGACCAATGTGTGTTAACAGGTTTTGCGTTTCTTTACTGGTGAGCTATAGCCAATGTATCTACTCTATTTAAACGACTTTGTCCTCTAAATAGGAGTAGGGTCTGTGCTAAGGTATTTGCGTGTGTTGACAATTTACGCATGTATTTGGAACAATATTTCTGTATTTCTTCACGGATGTATGGGATGCTAAGATCTTTGTGTATGTTTTCGTTGCGGATAAACCTCGGGCTGCCAGTTATAAGGCGTAATATTTTGGATTGCCTTCTTTGCAATTTTTCAACATTGGATACTGATTAGGGTATTCATTTAACCGGGCTTTTGCTTCAATCGGTTAATCGCTCGATTAATTAACCGCGGATTGTTTTAATCGGTTAATAATCGGTTAATTTTGTTATTGATCGGTTAACCGATTAATAAAGTATTTTTTGTAATTTTAATGAATAAAAATTAAAAACTATTTATTATCTGCAGTTTAGTAGTAAAAAAAACCATAACATAACAATACGTGACCTTAACCAAGCAAAAAAAAAAAAAAAAAAATTCATGGCTCTGTGATACATATTTTTTAATTAATACATATTCGGCCACGTTCTGTAAATCGAAATCACGTGAAATTGAAATCGATTGAGATTTTAAGTTTAATTCTTTTCCTGATTTTAAAAGTAGTTTTGGTAAAGATCTGTGGTCTTCAAAGTATGAGGTAATGAAAAAGAAATATTTTTATCAATTTTAAACACAGGATAGAATTAAAAACTTGTTCGATTTCAATTTCACGTGATTTCGTTTCCCAGAACAAGGCCGATTAAGTATTTATTAAAAAATAAACCGTGAGATCATTATAATTGTAATTTAAATAGTTTAAGAAGATCTTATAAAATAATCTTTTAGATAAATAATTTGGTTAAAATGTATTGGATTTAAGCGACTCCTTTCTTTAGTTTTGAAAATTTTGACTTGGAAAAATTTCTTTCTCTTATTCTAGATGTTGGAGAAATCGAAAGCAACCCATAATACAGAATATCTTAATTCACTATCTTTTTTTTTGATTTATTTTGGATGTTTTATTTTTTAAAATTCTTAAAACTTCTTATTGTTTCTTCTGTTGTCAGGTCATCATCTAACTTATCCTGGCAAAGCTCTGCACCGAACATTCTGCAAAAAAAGTTCATTTCCGAATTCCTTAGTTTTTCTTTTCTGTTTTTGTGCTGTATTTTAAAAATGTATTTATTAGGGTATTCATTCGGTTAACCGTCAATCGGTTAACCGATTAATTACTACCCGATTAACTGATCGGTTAATTTCAAATTGGCTTTTTTCGATTGACGATTAAACCGGTTAATTTCAGTCGATTATCCGATTAACCGATGCAACAAAAATTTCAATATTTTGTAGTATTATAATATATTTTTTGTGTTTTTAATTATTTGTTTCGTCTCATATACATAATGTATATTTTATACAAACAAAGAAGGTGTTCAGTGACCTTCATTTTAACCCATTTTCCGCCGATCGGTGACTAAAATTACAATGTTTTACAATTGTATTATGTTCATCATCGATCAGCAGGAATGTGGCGAAAAATGGAATAAATGTTGGATTGTCAACACCTTTTTTTGTTTCACGTTTCTCATACATATCTTCTTACATCAGTCTTTTAACAGAATTAACCGAAACAATAGGAAGAGTAAAAAATTTAAAAAAACTCTAATGGCATAATGGAGTATTTTATATGTTTAGAGAAATCCTGGAAAAGAACTGAGAAATTAGATCTACGATAAGTAAAAGAATTTTTTCCAAGTCAAGTTTTGTCAAAACTAAGAAAAGAATCGCTTTAATCCTAACCATTTAAACCAAATTACTTTTCTAAAAGATTATTTTATAAGATCTCCTTTAACTATTAAAATTATCTCAGTTTATTTTTTTATAAATGGGTCGATATCACGAAATGACTACATTCTGTGGCCCGACGCATTTTGTATTAAAAATATTACAAAATTAAAATTCTGAGAACAGGATTAAATAAAACAAAATGTACTTCAACGAGGCGCGGAAATCAAAATAAAATATTTTAGATATTTTTATGAAAAAATTTGGCCGCACGGTGCAAATCGTCATTACCATGGTGTGCGTCCAAACGTTTTGTGTTCAAAAAAACACAGATTTTCATTAGTATCTCAAAATATATATTATAAATGAAGTACGTCAAGTTATTCGAGAAGAATAAACCAACTCAATTTTAATTTCATAAATATAATTTTATTTGAAAACTTATGATTTTGAGACATTTTAGTCCGTGGCTAATTTTTTTCGTCATTCCCCGTGGGCCAATTTGTTTATTAAAAAACAATGCTTAAAACCGGTTTTTTGGTTAGGTGTTAACTGTCAATGTAACGACAATTCCCGTTAGTTTTAAAGTGTATTGACAGAAGTGAAAAATGTAGTCAGTTGTTTGAGAGCTTTTGAAATGTTTAGTGTTTTTTGCGCATGTTCCTGAAATTTTGTCATTCCCGTGGTAAGTATATTTTTCCGTTATTTATATTATAATTTCCAAATTCGTTGTATTGGGGTGTTCATTTTTTAAGTCTTTATTAGATTCTAATATATTTTATAAAAATTTTTGAAGATTTTCACATTTAAATCCAAGAATACTCACGTTTCCATCATTACCGTGCAGTCATTACCATGGGAATAATCTAAACCTCGGTAATGGCAAAAGGAACACGGGAATTACCTTTTCAATGTGTATTTGAGATTATTCAATCTATGGTAATTATTTAAGAAATTTGATATTCCCCAAACTTAAAAAGTACACCTGGAATTATAATCCAAAGAATGGACATAACGTATGCATTTTATTAAATGTGTTTCCATAAATTGCTGTATGTGTTTTATTTAGCTGCAATACATGATGAAACGTCATAACCATGCTGCTCAGTCATTACCGTGCCGCACAAATATCATTTCTGTTGGACTATTGTCATTCCCGTGGGGTGCAAAAATCATTAAAATCCTTAAATATACATGGCCCATTGCTTATTAATATATAAAAAGGTGTTATAAAACATTATTAACCGAAAAATAATTATTTAAACCCATTTTCGCACTTGGCCGTTTTCAATCCTCGATTGTAGTCAATTCATGATATCGACCCAAATACATATTTGGGGGATTCACAAGGTAGTCATAAAGTCTTATGTCTTAAAATAATTACAATAAATATATATCGTCGGCTTAATATGCAAACAGGCTTAATCCACTTTTTATGTAAATTGAGATGTTGATGCCGTGTGGTAGAGAAAGATACGCCTCGTCGCATGTAGTTTTTTTTTTCTATTTGAGTGTGTAAAGCTAACTGTATTTTTAATTTTCTATTAAGCTGCAAATAGGGAAAATAAAAAGTTTTTTGTCTCTCCTGTAAAATGTGCTGAAAGTGAGTTAGCAGTTTTAGTTCAAGAATTGTTATGTTTTGTATATTATTGTTTTTTTTTTTACTTATAAACTCCAAATATTAAACAAATAATGCATTTTTATATGCTGAAATAATCACATTTATAAAAAACTTTATTAATCGGTTAACCGATCAAAAACAAAATTAAACGATTATTAACCGATTAAACCAAAACCTCGGTTAATTAATCGAGCGATTAACCGATTAAATAAAAAACTTGATTAAATGAATACCCTAGTATTTATAGAAGGAAATATATTGTATAAAAAAATAAACACAATTTTTGGTGAATTTTGGTACGGATAACGTTGTAAAATTGTTCATGGTTGCACTGTAGAATGTATTTAAAAAAGCGAGTTGATTTGCAACCGACGTTTTGGAACTCACCCATTATTTAAAACACAAAAAAATATGGTTTAATGCTACAAAAAATTGAAATTTTTGTAACAACGGTTAATCGGTTAATCGACTGAAATTAACCGGTTTAATCGTTAATCGAAAAAGGTCAATTTTAAATTAACCGATCAGTTAATCGGGTAGTAATTAATCGGTTAACCGAATGAATACCCTAATACTGATGCAGTTTCCCATAGTTGTATTCCATAAGTCCAGATTGGCTTGAGGATGGCTTTGTATAATAGAACCTTAAATTCAAGATTGAGGGTGGAGTGAGAGTTTAGGAGCCAGAGCAACTGAGAAGTTTTAAGTTTTAGTTGTGTACATTTTGAGTCAATGGGCCGCGTGAATAAAAAGGTAGCTTTAGCTAATACTTGAAATTTTGAAGTTTAAACTAGCTTTGAGGTGAATAAAAATTTGAGTAAAAGCTAGTACTTTATACTGACTAGTAAAAACTAGTTTTCCTAGTGTTGACTCAAAAAATGTGTGAATAAAAACGAGTGAATGCTTAAAAAGACTAGTTTTTGCTTAATTTTTTTAAGCTTATGATTGGGGTGCTTGAAGTATGTATTTTACAACAATATTTAAAAAAAATTGATTTTTTTTTGTTTAATTTTATGAACGTTGGCCAAAGAAAAGAATATCTCCTAAGAGCAGATTTTCATCCAGAAGTTTATTTAAAATTATTTATTTTTCGGAAATATATCTAAAATGGTAAAATCTCTGTAAATGTCACATATACATTTAAATATGTACATATCCCTGCAGGAAATGTCACTAGTGAATTTCTACTGATTCACTGTTGACACAGTCACCAGTACTAGTGACATATTATACCCCAGGCAATGTTATTTACAATAGACATTTAACATGTGCGTGCCATTGGAAATCTACTACTGGCGTTGGTACTACTGACTAGGTAGTTCCATTGGGAACATGTAGACATTGAAACCAGAGAATCGCTACTACATTTTAGTAAAAGTAGTTTACACTTTTTGTAAGAATACGAAGTCATAACAATCTTTTTTTATCATTTCTTCAGCTTGATAAAATCTTTTTCGCATTAAATCCAAATATAGTGGCAAATGTAATGTAGTGTAGACACTTCGTTGACAATGTCACCAATATAGTCGACAAAACTGGTGACTTGGAGACACTTGCACCCAGGTTTCCTTCAGGGATGTTGCAGTTTACCACATCAAAAGAATTACTTGAAAGCAAAAATAAAGTCATAAATATATTTTATTTTTGTTGTTGCTTTCTACAGAAATTCACTTTTTTGTAGATTAAATTTTTTTGCAGATTCAATTTTTTTGTAGAAAGCAATTTTATAATTAGGGCCTTAATTTTTATAAATTTTTTTAAAACAAGTTACACAATAATAAATAACAATCATTGATAAAGGTCGGTACAGACTTTTGCCATAGAAAGTCTGTGTTGCATTTTTTAAATAAAATTAAAACAATTTTTGAAAAGGAAAAAATGAAATAAAAATATCAATACTTGTTAACGCTTCAAGACATAAAAAAGGAAACAAAAATTTTTTGTACTTATATTCTGTTTTATACATTAATATTTTTGAAAATAAGTTTAAAAAAATTTTAATTTTTGACATTTTTGATATTTTTGCACTTTGTAATTAATTTAATTTAATAGTCACATTTTCCAGCGTTTGCTTCCCCTTTTAAGCACTAGCTATCTAGCACTAGCAAAGAGTTATTCACACTTTTTGTAGTTTAAACTTTTCAGCATAGCTAGTACTGAAAAGTAAAAGCTAG
This sequence comes from Pollenia angustigena, assembly GCA_930367215.1. Lineage (NCBI taxonomy): Eukaryota > Metazoa > Arthropoda > Insecta > Diptera > Polleniidae > Pollenia > Pollenia angustigena. The sequence goes on from OV884056.1 coordinate 186,232,441, forward strand.
TGCTAGTACTTAGTACTAGCTAGTATAAGCTACATTTTTATTCACTCGACCCAATATGTTGAGACCAAGTGAGACGTCGCACAGTGGCGCCATTTGAGTTTTTTCGTTGCAAAAATCATATCTTTTGAACCGAATAAGGTAATTGAACAGTTTAAACAGCATATGATAGATAACTGTTCAGCCTATGAAATGTGCATTTGAAAAGGGTGCTACGCTGTGTAGGGGCCTACTTATGGGTTATCAAAGTTAAAATTAGTAGAAAAATCAATTTTATGGTACCTAAAAAAAAATTATTTTTACATTTTTAGATTGTTTTTATTTTTTTTTTCTTTAGGGTTCTAAATTATTACCCAACAAATTAAAAAAAAAAATTTTTTTTTTTTAAATTTATTTTTTCTATTTTCTGTATTTTCGGTATATGGGTAATTCCATGTCAAAACGACCAAGAGTGGGACACGACCCCTTCCGATTTTAATGAAATTTGGTGAGAATGTTCCTTTTATCTTATAAGGAACATATATGAACGAAAAAAAATTTTAAAATTTTTTTTTCAAAAGTTATGTCATACTCAAAATGTCATAATTTCGCCGAATTAGCCGAATGTGTTGAGCTTATTTCTTCAATAACTCGAATAACTCGAATACTCGATAACTCGAATGCCGCGCACCTGGCATTTCACCCTAATTGGGGACGCTGAATTCAGTGGTGCTAACCGTTTTTTTAAATTAGCTCTTGTTTTCAAGATATACCGTTATTTCGAAAATGTAAGGCGCTGCACAGCATATATTCGCGTAACTCAAAAATGGTTTAGTTTATTGAAATAACTAAAAAAACCGAAATTCGGCAATAAATAATAAAGTGGGGTTGGTCATACATTTGACCCATCTAGGAGCATCCTACGCGCTGTAGGGGCCAAATTAAAGAATTTTATTAAACCGCAATATTAGTATGGCAACCATGTCTTTTTAACCTTTTTTACCTCTAGAAGCCAAACGGGCACGTACGGGCAGATAAAATTTTTGAATTATGTAAAGAAATAATCAAAGAACAGATTTTGCAAATATGGCAAATATAGAAAAATATAGATTTTTGTTATTTTCCGTCAAAGTTGAAAAATAGTGAAAAAACGGATAGTTTTTAAATAGTGATTTACCAGGAGAAACACAAAGCAAACAGTTCATTTTTTTTTTATCATTACACATTTAATAAATGCATCAATCAATACAAACAAAAAATAAGGCGATTCGTTACCTATTTTTCGTGATATTACACCTGAAATCGCAACAAATTTACTAAAAATTGTGTGTTTTTTTGAAAACCGAAAGTCGGTCAACTTTGAACGGCTATATCTTCTAAACTAAAAATGTGATATTATTAAGAGTGGCAGATTTGAAATCGTTGAAAAGTTTCCTATAACATGAGTTTATTCAAAACTTCGTCGGTGCTCATGAAAATTTTGATTTTTGCAACCTCGTTTGCTCTACGGGCGCTACTGTGCGTCGGTCGAGGTGAATTCCCAGATATTTTATTATGACTTCTCAGGGACATTGACATTGTCTATTGTTATATTAGGGCAGTTTTCCCTTCTTAAGGTAAATGTAACCTGGGCACATTTCGAAGGATTTACCATTATTTTCCATTTAGTAAGCCATTTTCAAATTCATAAATGTGAGTTTGCAAGTTGTAAGAAGCAATATTAAGATTTTTATCTATGCAAAGAAATGCGGTGTCGTCTGCGAAAGTTGCAGTATGTGTAAGGGCACTTGTGGGCATATCTGCAAAAATGAAAGATGACCGAAAAAAAGGGCTATTTTTCATACAATAATAACGATAAATAGCCTTAAAATGTTGGGTCACTTTTCATATGAATTCAGGCCCAATTTTACATGGAATTTTTTTGGGCGATTTTTCATTTTTTGGCCATTTTTCTTTGAGCGATTTTTCCCACAGCCATTATTCATACGTAACAGATAACAATCGGCAGTTTACAAAAATTTTCGATTTCGAAGTGAGGAAACAAAACAAGTCTTCAACTTTAGGCAAAATTGCAGTTAGATTAACAAAGCCCAAAATTAAATCCACTGAAGTAACTTGAAATTATCTCTCATTTTATTGTTTGCACTTTCGATTTTCTCTTGTTTTAGTTTCCATTGGTCTATCTATATGTGAGAGCATAAGAAAAAAGCTTTCAAAATAAAATAGATTATTTATATTTTACGACGGCTTTCTACGGCACATTTTTATGTCATATTGTGTGGAATATGTGGTGTTGACTTAGTTCTGTTTGATTTGTATAAATTAAATATTTCTCTAAAAATAGTTTGAACTGATTATTTTCTTTGTGTTTTATATTTTTGTTTAAACTAATACATACCGTTTTAAATTTGGATCGGGCGAATTTAAAATATTTTTTGGGGTATTACAGAGTGGGTCAATAATATAAATATTGAACGTATAAAGATGTTATTTTTTTTGATTATGTTTTGTTTCTTCTTCTGCTTTAAAATGTAAACAAAAATATTTGTATTTTTTATTTTTTTTTATTACCTTATTATACCACTTGTGCTGAATTAGGGTATGCTCAGTTTGTCATTCCGTGTGAAACTTTTTTTTTATATTCATCTAAAACTCTGAGCTCAATTTATTTCAAATTAATGTGCTGTTTCCAGGTGACAATCACTTAGTTTTTTTTTAGTGCTTTTCATATAAATTTTACTACACAATCAATTGCTTGTCACATGGAAATAACACATAAGTCTTATATGACTGGAAATAAAAGCATAAAACTTTAATACAGACGTCCGTTTTAATAAAGATAAACAAGTTATGGATCCCATATAGAGGCCACTTCTTAAATATTCTAACTGTCGGTGGAGGGAATTAAAGATTCGGCACAGCCGAATATAGCACTCTTACTTGTTTTAATTAATTCTTGTTAAAAAAGCCACTTTTTATACCATTCGTGTTTTAAAAGTTTGTATATTGTTTATTTGTTTTTAAAAATAGTTTTGTTGTTGCCTTTTTTATGTTAAATTTTATGTTGAATAGTTATACACAAACAAGCATACATGTCGTTAGCTAAAATGCAAAAAGGCGTAACTAACAAAAAATTCAAAATCAAGTTTTTGATCGATTATTATGAATGCCATTAAACTACATGTCTTGGCAAAAGTTAACACTTTTGCGATCAATTTGGCGGCTTAAAGGCTCAGTTAGGCGAACGTTGCTGTACCGTATCTCTACTGTATCCATCAGCTGTTCGCTTTTTGTTATATGAAAACTAATACAAAAGCTTACCGAAATGCAATGTACCGTAGTTGCAACGTATCAATCTGTATAAAATAGAATTTTATGCCGTTGTTTCGTGACATTTGTAAGAGAGTGATGGGCGGCTTGTATGTTACATTGAATGCGGGTAATTTTGCTCTTTTTTTTTGGTACTTTTTTCAGTATATCTATGGAATTGCGACAAAACAACTTACAATACAACATATTTCCAAATATACAAATATGCATATGTTTAGATGTTTAAAATAAACAAATGCATATACACATACAATGGAAATATGAAACATATAAAAGACTTTAAATGGTATCAAAACCTTGTTTGGTGTATGCACATTTACAATATACATATGTATGCTAAAAATTTTTATATGCTAAAATACAAATTTATTTATTGTAAATCTATAACATAAATATTAAATTATTAACATTTTTTACATACACAAAATACTTTTTTAATACCATTTAAATCACGTGGTACCTTTTCTGCACAACGGTCACCATTTGAAAAATTTTTGATTCCCATCACTGTGTGTTTTGTTTTATGTATACTATTGCTTTTTGTTTATGTATGGGAAAACATATGACACGTTTTTAAACGTTCCATAACCCTGCAAATAAAATTGGACCACCTGATCCATTTCGATAAAATGGACTTCTCCATGGACTGGTCCGATGTAATGCAAGCATGGACCATGTCCAGAGACCTGCGCCGTCAAGTTTTGTCAGCGGCGGCGGCTTGCAAAAATATTGTCGGCGGCGGTTCAAAGCCGGCTTAAGCCGACTTAAACTTAGGCCAATTTAAAAATTATTTTTTTTACCAACTTTCATATTTTAGTTTGAATAATAAAATTCACCCCTATCGTGAATAACAAGTGGATTTTTTGTTCCCGTGAAATTTTCATTCCCCTCGAAGGGAAAAAAGCAATCGTGAATCTCATGTGAAAAATTTTCCACGCTATCAGTTCCAGTGAATGTAGAAAAGAAGAAAGATTAAATAATTAAAAATCGATGAAATTTTTGTTCAAAAATATACATGTATATATTTTAAAGAAAAGTTAAAATAATAAGCAAATTTCAAAAGATTTTGTTATTCGTGCTTAATTCCCAGTTTCTATTCTTGATAAAAACACTATAAATTTATTGTTGATGGGATAAGCTATTCCTATGCGCATTTCACTGGTTGCTAAGGCCAGAGCATCAGGAAACTTCATCCATAAAGGTTTTAGAAAAACCAAAGACATTAAACCAAATAAAACTGTTAATAATAAAGCAAAATATGTAGTATTGGAGGGATTGTTTGATTACAACGTTAGTTTTTTGCAGTTTTATAAATTTTATGTAGTAAAATATTTTTCAAAATTCTGCCAAACCTCTGTCGAAAGCTTCGCAAATCAGCAGCCAATCGACCTTTTGTATTGCATTTTGTAGACTAATATGTCGGGTTGTGCCTTATTAACGGATCCAGCCCTTAATATTTGATTTATTGGAGGAACTACTTATACATACATGTTCTGTTCCCTTGCAAAAATAAAGTGAGCAAATCTAAGGGAAACGTGAACAAATTACGAGGGAAAAAACTTTTCACGATAAGGGGAATTTTTCCCCGTGAACAGTTTTTCACGTTATTATTCTCCTTTGAATAACCTTTTTTCAGGGAAGTTTTTCATGATCGCAAATATGTGAATAGGGGAAAATTGTCGAGGGAAAAATTATTCACGATAGGGGTGATTAATTTGCTTATATACTTATTTTAATGCTTGTGGACTATTATCTATTCCTAAATGAGATTTTAAATTTTTACCGCAAAACCTTTGAAAATATACAAGGACTATATCTTACTCATTAACATTTTTATTTATTAAATAAACTGTTTTTATTAAAAATAAAAAGAATGGAAAAATTTTTTTTCCAGTTTTGGTTATGCATTTCTTGTAGGGAATATTCGATTAAATGACTGTGACCGGCGGCTGATTTTAAGCCGACTTTATTCGATAAATTTTCGGCGGCGTCGGCTGTTAAAAATAATCGGCGGCGCGGCTCAGCCGGCTTAAGCCATCAAGGCGCAGGTCTCTGACCATGTCATTGTTAAAAAGTGTTTGTAGTGAGACGACATGTCTTCGTTTTTTAACGACATGCTTTCGTTTTTAAACGACTTCAAAACTAATCTCCTTGTGTATACCATGGAGTAGTTTTAAAACTACTCCTTAGTGGTCCAAAGGTGGGTTATATGGTCCTCTCCTTGGACATCGTAATGTTAAATAGACCAGGTTTTTTCCATACGTTTGGGTTACTTTTGGACTAGTCCTGGTCCCTTGTGGACTACTCTTTACACGCGTGTTTGAACTGGTCCTATTATTTGCTACTCCTTAGTGGTCCAAAGGTGGGTTATATGGTCCTCTCCTAGGACATCGTAATGTTAAATAGACCAGGTTTTTTCCATACGTTTGGGTTACTTTTGGACTAGTCCTGGTCCCTTGTGGACTACTCTTTACACGCGTGTTTGAACTGGTCCTATTATTTGCAGGGAAGTGCACTAACGTGCTTACAGTACGGTGCGGTACATTACGGGTACAGCAACGTTCGCCTAACTGAGCCTTAATAAACAAAAACCAAAGGTACGTTACGTAAAGTGTATTTATTTGATAAATGCAAAACATTTTTTTTCCAGCTAAATAACATGAAATAGTTTTCTTTTAAAATTGTTTGAAGAATTCCATGGACGACTTAACAGTGCATGTTTTTCTGCCATGTTTACAGTTTTCATCTTAAAAAGTTTTTTGCTTCTCCTGTAAAACTATATGTTGGTTAATTACGTCTTTTTGCATTTTAGCTAACGGTATAAACATATTCATTACGTACCTTGTATTTTTTGTATGGAAAGCGAACATAAGGTCTGTTTTCTTTCTGAAATTTATATCAACAATTTTTTTTATTTATTCCATAAGACATTTTTAAACAAAATATAAAGTGACTTAGCCAAAAATTTTAAGAACACAGCCAAGTACGTAAAAGTATGTACTACATGAAATTCTTCCCTCCTTTGCCACTAATAAATTTAGACTTTGTAAAGGAAAACTTTCATAGTTTGAACTCAGACTTACTACATAAACCCCAGTGATGCCAGTAGAAAAAATATCAAAAAATCCCAACGTGTCTAAAAGAAAATACCTTTTTTTCCCTACAACAAAAAAGTTGTTTCTACACTTTTTTTTTGTTTTAAGCAACAGACAATTTATCTTCACACCCTTCTAATCAAGCGCAATTAGTGAAAATGTGATTGCATAAATACCTACCACCGGCAAGGCTTGAATTCACTTACTTCGTCTTAATGCCAAGCTATTTGATAGTGTATAGTGCCTTTAAGGCCTCGTTGCCCTTACGTAAACGTAAACGTTGCGGATCAGCTGTTTCATTTTCCTTCCCAAGCTTTTGTATAAATGGGGTACTCATACGTAAACGTTACGTTGCATTGCATTAAAATTAAAATTCCTATCCAGTTTAACGTTTCAGCTGTCATAAAATTTATGTCGTCAGCTTAGTATGAAAACTTTTTGCAAAAAAGTGATAATTTTCTCAGGCTCATATCTTGCAAACCGTTCGGAATTTTGATTTACCCTCTGAGGTAATTAGCATAGGGAATTAAAAAAAAAACAGACAAAGTTGTAGCTCTTGTCATCAAGAGCAAAAATCAGAAAAACATCATCTTCAAGATCAAATCGCAAAAAACTTTAAAAAATTCATTATCAAGGTTTCGTTATAATGTGCTAAATTCCCATTTCATACTATTGACAAACTGAAGTTTATTGTTGATGGGATAAGCTATTCCTATGCGCATTTCACTGATCGTCAGAAAACTTCACCCAAAGATTTTAGAAAAGCTAAAGATATTACACAAATAAAACTGTTAAGCAATAAGAATTATAAGCCCCAGTTTTACTTGTAACAAGTCCATATGCTCCAAAAAGTTGTTTACTGAGATCTTTGGTACATTTTTGTGGTTGATTGTTTCCTTGAATTTTGAACGGCTTACCTATAGACCTGAACAGGGGAAAAAAGTAAAAAGAAATCGAATTTTTTAAAGTTTTTTGCGATTTTGATCTTGAAAATAAAGTTTTTTTTAATTAAATATGTTTACAATTATGTGTTCACAATTTTTGTTCTTTATGGCAAGATCTACAACTTTGTCTCAGAGGGTAAATCAAAATTCCGAACGGTTTGCAAGATATGAGCCTGAGAAAATGATCACTTTTTGGAAAAATGACACCGAGGCTCCAAATCTTGGGGGCCCATAAAAAAAGTGCATGACTTTGGGCAAAACTGGGAGACACGAGTCTTTTATCACATAGTTGTGTTTGTATATGGTTATTTTTCCATGACTTAAAAAATTACACACAGTGTAATAAAGCGAACTTTCAATGGACGCACACTGCGTCTTAATAATATTTTTATACAAAACGCACAAATAACAAAAGCTAAAATTTATAAATTATATAAACTTTTTCTTTTTAACACATTTAAATACATTTACGTATTTTAATAATTCAAGTCGACTGCAATATTGACGTGTCCGCAACATTTGCGTATGCGTAACGAGGGCCTTATTTTTCTTAAATAAGGAAACAAAAAGTTAAAAACTATTAAATTAAGGAAGACACAATCTCTTAATTTTTAGCCTTACGATATGTATAACTTTCGAATTTTTGCTAGTATAGCGTTCATTTCTCGTCAGCTCATTATTGGTTTCACTTATCGATAGGGTTGCCAGAAACCAATATTCAAATAACTGGACAATGTAAAAAATTCACCTGGATTTTGTAAAAATAACTGGACAATCTAAAAAGTTAAAAAAATGAAATTTGATATAATTTTTATACCATAACGTTTAAAAAAACGAGGAAACGCAACAAAAAGAATTCAGTTTTACGTCTTATTACATATCGTCATCTTAAATCAAAAGGGCATGAGAAAAGTTCAACCAGTGCCTTCCACTGATTAGATTTCTAAAATCGAGCTAAAATTAGTATTTCTGGATTGTTTTTAATTTTTGTAATAGTTGAAGGTGCCCTAATTGACGAACCTCTGATGGCAATCGTGATATGTCTATAAATCCCTAATCCTTTACTTAAACTGGTATACAAGTCCTTAGTTAGCATTTGGTATTTGATTTCAATCGGACTAACCGTTTACAAAGTCCAGCAAAGTTCCCTTTTTTGTTTAAATCTTTTATTGTGTGTCGCTTACGATTTACAGAAATTCCTAACTCTTGTTTTAGTTGTAAGGAAATATATTTGAACATTTTTCATCAAAATTTAGTATTTAAATTTCCAAAGGCCATCCTTTTTCTTTCTTGTGAGTATAGATTTTTTCAAATACTTAAAGAACTTTCGAAAAAGCCTTGAAATTTGGTATGGAAATACAAACGATATCCATTTATGTATATAGATTTTGAACGATACTTTTATCGCATTCTTCGATATAAATTGGAATATCTTGGGGCAAGATATAAATTGTTTCTTAATATTAAGTATGTTTAATAAAATTTTTTTTTTTAATATTAAAGAATATCTACTTTAACTGGACAAATTGTATTTGAGCTGGTAACTGAACAAGACCCAACAAAACTGGACAATCCAGGTCATTACAGGCCGTCTGGCGACCCTACCTGCCGAACATTCTTTCGAAAAATTGAGTTAGGTATGGTGTACACATACATATATATTTTGAATACAAACTTTCTGAATCCAAGACCAGTTTCACGAAATTTTTTATGGTTTTTGAGATATTAAACATTAATTTTGCTTCAAATCTACTATTTTAAATCTTATTAAGTATTGTTTTGCTCTACACGCCACTATTTGGCGAATGCTGCAACTTTCTCATACACAGTAATTTTGAGTAATTGGAAGAAAAATGTTGTAAATTAAGTAAATGAACAGACCTACAGCTTTTTTTGTTTATTTCGTTTTAAAAAATAAGTAAATATTTTTTCTTTAAAATTATATGAAACTATTTACAAAACAAACCTTGAACTAATTTTAACACAATATATTTCAAATGCACTAATTAAGAACGTCCAAGACAAAGATTTAAGGGTTTTAATGTTTACATATTTATCAAGTTAAAACTTAAAATCGTTTTTAAACTATAATATTTTCAAAAACAGCTATTCAAGTTAATAATAACAAAAAAAAAAAAATAAAACCAAAATAATTATATTAAGATAAGAACAACGTAATCTTAATTAAATTTATAAAAAATATATATAAAAACCTACACATGTATATTTTAAATATTAGTGTTTATTTTGCTGCTTGTTTTGGTATGGCAACATGGCAAAAAATTATGTACATAGTTGGTAATTCTTCAAAAAAGGTAAATAAAACTAGTTATGTCAAGATATGTAAACAAATATTAAAACAAATTCCTCATTAACCAAATAAATAAGGATAAAATACAAAAGCTGGTTGAAAGATTTATTTAATTTATGCTTTTAAAAAAATACCAAACGCTCTAGTAGAAATCGGGCCCATAACGTTAGAAAATCAGATCAGAAATCAGAATATCGACATATTTATTTTTTCATATTTTAAAAGATTTTGTTATTCGTGCTTAATTCCCAATTTTTATTAAAACCTTTTCTTTAGCTTCACTTCGGAAAATCAAATCTTGTAACGTTAGTTTAACAGCATTATACTCAATGCAAATGGATGAAACTTTGCAGGCATACATATTCCCTATGACAATACACGAATACATTAGCGTAGCCAGGATAAAATCTAGGGGGGGTGGGGGGGTCAAAAATGTTTTGCTTTTTTGACCGCCTTTTACTCAATGCAAATGAATGAAACTTTGCAAGCATACATATGGGCATTTCCGTCAAAAGGTCCACCGTGACCAAAAATTTTAAAGTTATTAAAAGCTGATTATTTTACGATATTGTTATAAGGAAACATTAATTAGATTTTACTAATTTTATAAATTTACTCATAAATTTGTTCACTTAGATGAACAATCAGACTGCAAAGTTGTGCAAACGTAATTTCTTATTTGTGAGAATGTTTTATGGTATGCTTTCTTTAATATTTATCTTTCTTAAAAGAGGTGATATTTGATATAAATTATTCCAAAAAAATGTTCTAACATGGTCTGTAATCTAAGGAAGTGTTCAAAGAAAAATATGTTATTCGGATTAACGGTAAATTTTTATTTTATTTTAATCATTACTCAGTTGAATTATTACGGAAAAAATTCACGTTCGAAATGTTACGCATCGACCCAGATTTTGGCTTAAAAAAAAAAGAAAATACAGACGATTTTGGAATCAAACCAAAGACATTTTAATGTTACATTGCTACGTAAAATTCTGAAAGTAGTTTGACTAAAAAATTGTGCCAGGTTTCGTTGAATTACGCCTTTTTATACATGGCCACAAAAACTACTTCTGTTTTTTCACGTTCGAACCGCTACTTCTTTTGTCATTATCTTTGACCTAGAATCGCGCCCTCCATAAACTTTAGCATAGATAACAGTGCTTTCTTATGGCCATTTTCTCAATGTATCGATAAACTGTCTGTTACTTAATGTCAACTTAAATTTATTGGACCGATAAACTGTCCGTTAACGATTTTGGGTTCCTCAATATGCCGACAAAAAATATTGTTTTCAGTTGGCAACACCACTCAAAATACATGTAAAAATTGGGAGTCAGCTGATTGAATTTATCTGTACCAAGGTATATTTACACAAGGTAAACTCGTTGCTACAACAAGTACAACAAGACAAAAACAACACGCCAAATTGTTTTTGTATTTGGAACCATGGTGTCAAAAAAAACGCAACAATGTGCCTTTAAAATAAAAACACAAATTGAAAAAAAAACAACACGTGCAGTTCAGAATAATAAGCTGAAACAATTTTTAATATATTGTGCATTCTCAAGCATAAAAATAAAGTATTATTGCAAAAAATAATGCATTTAAATGTATTTTGTTTGCTTATGGTGTTTTCTTTTCTACAAAAAATGTGACATTTTATTTAAAAAAATGCAATTTGGTGTCTATTTCTTAAAATTTTTGCTCCCGAAAAAGGCGGCTTGTTTTATCCTAATAAACTCACCCTTTTCAGGAGCAAACATTTTAAGAAACAAACACCAAATTGCATTTTTTTTAATTAAATGTCACATTTTTTTGTAGAAAAGAAAACACCATTAGTAATCACAAGAATTAAAATTTCACAAAAATAAAATGTTTTTCACAATTTTACACTTTTTTAATTCAAAATGGCGCGCACTAACCATAAGTATGTAAACAAACACAAGGAACCAACGGAACCAACATAAATAACTTTTGACACTAGGGTTCCAAATGGGGTAAACAGCTGACAAACATATGGGCCAACGAGTTTACCTTGTGTAAATATACCTTGATCTGTACGGCAAATAAAAGGAAAATAAATAATTGGCGGATGAGTGCCGGTTAGCTTTGCGATAAATTCGAAGCAAATGAGACATTGAGAAAACCAAATTTCTTTAATATGCAGTTTTTCGTTGGGAAAAAAGATAATCGCCTAATAGGAAAATGACCATTAGTGTTATAATTTAAGGGTTAAGAAAACATAAAAATATTTTTTGCTTAAATGTTATTGCATTTTTGAGGCGTACGACTGTCACGTTCAACACTTTGGAATTACCCATATACCCGATGACAGTACACGAATACATGGGCGTAACCAGGAAAAAATCTAGGGGGGGCGGGCAAAATTTTTTTTAAATGTTCTTTTTTAAGAAAAGCGATTCTTAAAAAAATTTTTTTTTAATGTTCTTATTATTGATAAAAACAATGAAATTTATTATTAATACCATCTTCGTATGACGTGCTAAATTCCCAGTTTTTCATATTTGATAAATACACTGAAATTTATTGTTGAGGGAAAGCAAGCCTCTATGCGCATTTCGCCGGTTGCTTACACCAGCTCATCAGGAAACCTTTTCCAAAGATTTTAGAAAAGCCAAAAATATTAAACAAATAAAACCTTAAGCGAATAAGAGTTATAAACACTCTAAGTCTTACCTGTAACAATATCAAAGCTTAAACAAAACACCAACAATAAACAGTGAGTTTATCTTTTCTTACATCCCCCTACAATTGGTTGGGTTCTTTCCGACTCGAATTGTAGTTGTAAGTGGGTTAAAAGAAAAAACAAAATTAAAAAACAAACCGCTTCATTCTATTGTCTTCGTAAGAAAACAACGAACTAAACCAATTTGCCAATTCAGTTTTATGCACGGGCACATGCAATTATATTATCAAAGTTATTTTCGGGAATACAAAGTTTATTATTAATACGATTTTCGTATGACGTGCTAAATTCCCAGTTTTTCATATTTGATAAATACACTGAAATTTATTGTTGAGGGAAAGCAAGCCTCTATGCGCATTTCGCCGGTTGATGGGATAAGCTATTTCTATGCGCATTTCACTGGTTGCTTAGGCCAGATCGTCAGCTCATCCATAATGATTCTAGAAAAACTAAAGATATTAAACCAAATAAAACTGTTAACGTATAAGACTTATAAGCAACAGTTCTACTTGTAACAATATCAAAGTTTAAACAAAAACATCAACAATAAACAGTGAGTTTATCTCATATGCGCCCCATACACAGTTCAATTCAGTTGTCAACTGAGTCTTTCAACTCAGTTGACAACTTCATCAACTGAATTGAAAGATTTTAAATTTATTTTAAAATTTAATGAAATAAAAGACAATTTTTAAAAAACTTGACTACAAAAATTAATTTTGACAGCTAATCAAGAGACTTGAGCACACACAGTACAATCGAATTGAAAGACTTACTAGTCAACTTGAAAAAATCAAAATCAACCAACTCGACAACCGTCAAACTAATCAACTGACAAGGCCATACACGCTTTGATTTGGACAACAACCGACTCAGTTGACAATTGAATTGAATCGTGTATGGTCTGCTATAATAATACTGGTGGCACAAGCTCTAATGATTACATTTGTACTTTAATTTGTACAAATAAAATGTCGACGAAAGTGGACAAAAACATAATAAACAAATGCAGTCAGGTTTTCCAGACAAAGTCTTGACAGGAAGAATACGAAAAAAACAGAGGAAAATTTAAGTGATAAAAACAGCAAATTTCGAACCACCAGTACTACTGGTTAAAGATTGATGTTTGACTGTTGGCTAACGGGCACCGCAGTGGTGCAGTGGGTAGAACTCAAAGATCTTCTGAGGATAGAATGTGGTGATTTTTGAAACATGTAAAGATCAACCCGGGTTCGAATCCCAGCTCAGCCAAGAAAAATTATCAATAAATTTTAATAAAAATTCCAAGTTGTAAAATTCTTTCCCTCAGTGAAAATAATTTAATGAAAATTAAATTTAATGAACTCAAGCCTAATTAAAGAATATCAAAAATTAAAAATTAACAGTTCAACTAAAATCAAAATTGTTCTTTGTTAGCAACTTTTGATTATATTCACAAAAGTCGAAACATTTTAATTAATTTATTTATGTTTGGTTGGAATTCTTAAATTTGGCTGCTGCAGCGCCTAGGATGCCCCTAGATAGGTAAAATGTATGACCAACCCAACTTTATTTTTCATCTAAATAATTTATTTCCATTCCTTAAGGGGGCTTCCATACAAAATGTTCAATGAAAGAAAGAAATAATGGAGATACAAAATAAAGTTTGGTTAGTCATACATTTGACCCATCTGGGGGCATCCTAGGCGCTGCAGAGGCCAAATGTAAGAATTTCATTAAACCGCCATATTTGTATAGGAGCACCCCTAAGGGATGGTGATATATGGCAAGTATGTTTTGGAAATATGTTAAGAACAAAAATCTATCATACATTTTACCCCCTTAGAGGCGATTCCTTGGCAGTCATAAGGCTTTTTCTTCAGTATAAATCTAGCCTGTATTGAAAATTTTGTAAGAGAGCCTACTTAAGGAATAGAGATAGCGGTTAGTGATGTTAGAAGAAATTGATGGGTATATAAATAAAGTAGGATGTGTCATTTGACCCGTCTAGGGGCATCCTTGGTGCTGCAGTGGCCAAATTTAAGAATTTAATTTTTTAGGTTAGCTGGTGTTTTCGAGGGGTTAGCACCACTGGATTCAGCGTAGCCGAATTAGGTTAAAACGCCAGGTGCCCGGCTTTTTTGTTTTCCAAATAGCATAGTGTAATTAATCAAATCTTATTCTAATTTTTTTTCTCCATCACGGTTACAGTTTACATATGTTGCTGCTAAGTTCTTTTCTCTATGGATAAGTCCTGTGGGGTCCTGTGGACAACATCACATAAAATATTTCGAGCTGAGAATTTGGGTGAAACTCAAATCGTTATCAATATTTTACCGAATACTAACTTCGAGATCATAGTTTTAACTAATGGCACATTGGGATCCTTGTGCACGCAAAGAAACACATGGTTGTGGTTAACATATTCTAAGAGCAACACATTATGATAAGAATTATGATTGCAGTCACCATATTACGATTATTATTGAATCATATTATGACCAAATATATTCGTAGTATTACATCATAATATTTTTCCCTTAGTCATATTCTTAACATGTTAATCATAATAAGATAAGAAGTAATCATATTATTGTCATGTTAATCATAATAAGCTACGTAGTAATCATATTATTGTCATGTTAATCATAATAATATAAAAAGTAATCATATTATTATCATGTTAACTCTTTCAGTGTTTTTGTCGAATACATATATTCGACATTACATTGTACTCTGTTTCTACGCAATTTTACTGTATAAAAGTGTACAGTAAATTATATTTTTTTGTTTTATCTGAAAGAAAGACACGTTTGCTATTTTAAATAGTTGCTACATTAGGCATTGACTTTCTTTTCTTAATATTGAGGGCATTGTCGTACACTAGTCAGGAAATTCGTAAAAAGGTTATATTTAGGACGAAAAAAAAATAATAGTTTCGGTGATCGGGCGATATTAAAAACAATTTGTAAGTATTTATACATGCGTAAATAAATATTTACTTGAAAAAAATATGAGAAAAATTAATTTTAGGTTCTTTTGGGGACCTTTGAAGGTCAATTTTGAAAATATTTGACATGCCCTAACAACCAAGGGAGCTACATGAAACAAAAACTACTATTTTTCCCGGCTTCAGCGCCATCACATTACCTTGAATACAAATTTTCAGATCTATATCTCGCCAAAAATTATTTTTGACCCTGAAAGGGTTAATCATAATAAATTTAAATGTTATCATATTATGATACAGTGGTGTTGTCACAACAATAAAACATAAATTAAAATTTTTTTAGATCGATTTTTTATTTTGTGGCACTTTACAATTTTTTGTAATGTACAAATATTTTTTTAATTTCAAATTTTCATATTAATTCGAATGTGTATTCCAAGTCAAATTACAATCCATAAAGCCTTCATACTTTAATAGGCCCATTCCATCAATACTTTTCAGGAATATTTTTCTATGCAATATCAGAATTTTTTGTTTGTATATTATCAATATGAAAATTTATAATAAAAATGTTACTCACCATGAGAATTAAATTCCCGGATCATATTTTTTAATTTCTTTACACTTCTTTTTTTAATGAGTATTTATTTTTAATTGTTTTACCACTCACTCAAAATAATTCCATAGGCATATTCAAAACATTATTCATTACACGTATAGAAAGTTATCATGTTATGACTATTAAATATCATTAAATGTTTGTGGGTAATATAATATGTTTTGAAAGTTATCATAATTTAGTTGTTAAAAAATAATTATTCTCGGTCAACAATACTCAAATTTATAATTGCGATGAACATTGATATGTTTACAATAACTATTATATTGCTGATATTTAATAAAAATATAAATTTTTTGGGTACGACAACAATATATACAATATATTGTAACAATAAACATAGTGTAGTTGCCATAACCATGTCTAACCATATTTTTTCTCTGCGTGCAGATCTTGATTGAAATGTTCGTTTCGTTCGTAATTATTTTTTGGTTTGTTTCATATAATCGAATATTTTTTTAGATATTCGAAATGTGTTTCGAAACATTTTCACGATTTCACTTTTTTAAAGCTCTGTAGTGTGTAGTTAAAAGTTTTTCAAAATACCTTATTTTATCTTAAATTAACTTTTTTTTATTGCTGTATTGCATATTTTCCATTCTGTTTTGTATTCATACAAAAATTGTAATTGGAAACGAATGAAGTGTTTAAAAAAAGTACGAATATATCGCATTTCAAACCACACAATAAACAAACTAATCGTTGCCAAGTATTAAAATTAATAACACGCGACTAGAAAATGTTTAATAATCTTCTAGGAATATGTACATATGTATGTTTGTATGTTAGATTTTTGTTATGCGGTATCTTATAGATTTAAAATTGTTATTAGACAAGGTTAAACGACAGCAATTAAAAAATGCAAAATAAAAATTTTGCTGGCTTTTTAATAAAACAATAAGACAATAAAAGAAAACTGATTAGACCTTGATCAGATGAAAAAGATATAACAACTGTCACTTCCTCAAACCATAAAAAATGTTATTTAGGTTTATTGTTTAATAATCTTGAGGTATGGCTAAGGGGATAAATTATGCCGCATATTCAATGCTCATGTCTGGCCCATCGAAAACGAAACAGGTGACACACACTATTTTACGTATCTACAATCCTTTCTACGCACCGGAACGATTCGAAGTTCAACGAACAAAAACCAAGAATTGTCAACTCAGCATAACCTGTCTCAACATTTATGGTCGCGGTGCTACAACAATAACAAAAACGCACTGTAGAGTGCCGGACTTGAGCACTAAACTGGTGTCGTGTATGGCTGGCAAGAGTAAAACATCTCGTCAGCACATTATTGGCTTGGCGCATAAGCCAAAAGTTGTAGTGGAAAAAACGACAATGAAGGTTTACATGAAGTTGTCTGAAAATAAACCCGATAATATGTTTTTCTATTTTCATTACTGCTTCTGGCATATGTTTTGAAGAAAAAGCTAAATATTTGAGAACGTTCATGAACCAACTAAGAAATTAATAGTATTTTATTGAATGTGAAAATTATTGTTTTGTGCCGCATACGTTACTTTTCTAAATTTATTTTTAAAAATTAGCTTTAAGTGCTGCATACGTATACTTTCTGCTGTGTATTGAGTTGTTGACATTTTATTTTGCTTTTACTCCTTTTTTCTTACGGCAATGAAGCGCAACATGAGTAAAATTTGTTTTCTTGTTGTAATTTTTTTTTTTTTTTTATTTCGCTATTGGTTTTTTCTTACGGCAATGAAGCAAAGCAAGAATGAAATTTATTTTGTACGTTTTTGTATGAGAAAGTTGCAGCAGTCGCCAAACAGCGGCGAGTAGAGCAAAACAATGCTCAATAAAATTTAAAATAGTTTATATGGAGCATATTTAATTCTTAATATCTCTGAAAAGTTTCGTGAAACAGGGTTTGGATCCGGAAAGGAGGTATTTTAAAAATATACCTAACTCTATTTTTTTTAAATGGTCGGTAGGTCAAGCCAATAATGAGCTGACGATCTGTTTATAGTTACCAGACTTCAGTCTTCTAACTTAACTCGTTTACATTGATACAATATTTGATAAAAAAAACAGTATTTGATAAAAAAAACTTATGGTATATCTTCTTTACAAAATCATTTAAACAATAACCTTTTATAACATCTTATCTTTCTTTTTTGTTTTTGCTATTCATAATTTGGAAACCTTTGTTCCTCTCTTTCTTTCTTTCTTTCTTTCTTTTTCTATTGTGATAATCACAAATCTTATAATCCAGTCAATAAGTTGAGCAATAAAATCAAACAAAACTTTTTCTTTTAAACGCGCTGTTCAACTGAATGTCTGTCTGTCTGTTGTTGAACTATTCAGTAAAACTTTATCTATCACAAAAAATTCCATGTATATTTTAAATTCAATTTCTCAGCAATTAATCATTTTATTTTGTTGATATTTTTTCATTTAAATAGAAGCTGCACGCGCCATTAACAAAAATTTTTTTCCACATTTTAACCCAATTTTTGCAAACTTTTTGCAAACTTTAAATAAAAAAAAAAAAAAAAATATTCAAAATAATTTTGAAGAATTAATTTTAATTTTTGTTCCTAATTTGTTGCTTTTTAGCCCAGTTCTAAAATCCCTAACAAAATATGTTTGTGCTATTTTGCTATTGCTGTTTTTTACTTTAATTCTTATTTAATGAAAAACAAACTGTCAGGTCATACTTCGTGAGTAGTTGAATTGAAAAATTACTCTCATTATTTTGACATTAAAATAATTTATTGCTCCATTTAAATGACACTTAAATAGTTTTGTATCTGGTAGACTGCATGTTATATTTATAAGAATTTTTTATAATGTCAACAGTGGCATAGCGAAGAACAAGAAGCGTTAAAAAAAGTTTTATCTTAGAAATTGTAAATATTTCTAAATTAATTGAAAAAATGATGGAAAGTTTTCTAGTCACCCCTATAAGGGGATATCTTTTTTGCGGTGGACAAAATTCCTGTACCTAACCACCTTGTTTAAATATTTTCTTATACACTTATACAGATACTTTCTTATACAGATAAACAGACGGGCAGACAGACATCGTTCAATCAACTTCGCTGTTATGTGTAAAAAAAAAAATGCAGAAAAGTCTAAAAAACCTTTTACCTTGTTACTTTCGATGATGGATATTAAAAACAACAACAAAGTGGGATTTTATGAAAAATTTATCGGCCACTCTGGCTGTATTTCAATAGCAAACAATACAGGACTATATGTGACACAAAAATATAACTACCTGGTCCCCATCATATCTGGGGTCATCGGATAACCCATTTCAACGGACACAAGGACAAACTGACAGAGGGACATCGTGAAATCAACTTCGCTCATAAGAACCCAGAATATATCTAATATCAATATTGTCGAATTTACAAACGAAATGCCCAACTTATATATAGCCTTTTACCTACGGTGAGGTGTGGAGGGGTGCTCTGATATGCAAACTAATTTTGACATTTTTAATGTATACCATGGGCCCCCACTGCATTCTCCTGCACTGAAACTTCTTCTTATTTATATTCTCACAATTAACACCATCCGATCCAGTTTAACTGAGAGTTTAAAGTGAGGCTGCAAAACTTCTTGCAAAGGTTCGCCCTTGTCGGGACACATTTTAAGAGAAACAGAAGATGTAAAAGGCCCGATGCCTAAAGAGTTTTGCTAATTTGTCTCTTAGGTGTTCCAACAAGTAGAACTATAAAAAATTACATTATTTTGTCAGTAGTGCACTCAAAAGAAAAATCAATCCATTCGTACTCAAATCAATCCGAAGCGGTATTAATAGTACAGTGAGTATGGATTATTTTGAATCAAGTACAGAAAGATTGATTCAAGTACGAATTTTCAATCGCGAAATACTTAAATTATCCATATTCAATCCTGAATACGTACTTGCAATAATCCGAAAATGATATTGATTTATGTAAAACTAAGATTCAATTAATCTGAAAATGTGCTTGATTTAAGAATTATAAAGTTGATTTAATCCCGAATTTTTACCTAAAATAATCCGAAAATAAGATTGATTTAAGTAAAACTGAGATTAAATCTATCTCAAAATGCGCTTGATTCAAGTATTACAAAGTTTATTCAATCCTGAATTCGTACCAAAAGTGATATTAGAAGGAGAGTTTTATTATTATTGATTTACTTACCCGCTTTACACCTTACATAATTTCAATTATTAAACACCAGCATCATTCCCGATGTGATTTTTACTTTATAAACTTAATGTACATATATACCTGCAAATATGAACTAAATGAGAAGCAAGAGTTTTCAATTTTATTTTTTAAACATGAAAATAATGTTTTTTCGTCTTGTTCTGTTGTTTTTTTTTTTTTGTTACTACATACAACAAGCAAATCGTTTTTTAACTACTTGTGTTGTGTTGTTGTAGTGTTTGCAACAACCTTTGATAAATTAAATGAGATTTAAACGCTCATTTTTTAATTTTACTCTACCTACTCTTGTGAGATATTAAGCGTTTTTTTATCACTTACAGTTCTGGAGTTATGGCTCCATATGTCAAATTTTTGGCAAAAATATCGGTTTTTTCCAAATTTTGAACGACGAGCGCATTGGGTTAGCGTTGTTTAATCGAGCTCAAATTTTCGCTATCTCAATATCTGGAAAGGGGAATCGTTTTGTGGGGTTGGGGCCAAAAAATTCCCATATTTTTATCCCCCCTCCCCCATATAAGATCCGGTCACTTTAATACATATAAATCAAGGAAAGTAGTTTTCGGGGTAGTCTTCTACCTGAAATCATAGGCAAAAGCAGATAATTTAATAGAATTTAAGACAGTGATATCGGAAATTATCTCTTTGCTTTAAAGCAAAAAATAAAGGTAGAACTGTAAATGGAAGTTGACGATTCATATTTTTGGTTTAAATTGTAAAGTAAATTCTCGAAAGAATGTGGAAAAGTTTTGAACTACAATAACTCTTTAAAACATAAAAGATTGTGTACGTGTTTTTACTTTCAATGTCATGGCGTACCATTTTCTGCTCTTATAATTTATTTACATTTTTATCAAAATTTCAAATTTATCATAAATATTAAATGCATTCTTTTCCAGCTCTGTATATAAAAAACAAATTTGATTGTTAAGTAACAAGTGTTTAATATAAAAAGCGCAAAAAATTAAAATTGCTTTAAAAACATGACACATTGATTGAATGCAAGTTTTATTTTTAAATGTTTCTATGCAGAGCTGCTGGATTGAATTGTAAACGTTTTAATAACATGCCACTATTATCAAATTTCAAAAAACTTGTAGAAAATTAAAAAAAAAAAAAAAAATTGACGTTGAATAACAAGCCTATTTTGGCGACGATAAAACTAGAGTTACACTTTAGAAAAACAAACGAATATTCGGCATTAGATTTTGAATTAAATAAAGGAATCAAGACTACAAGCCGAAGATGTGAAGTGATTCGAAGATTATAGAATTAATCCAAAGCACCAAAGATAATTAAAATGGCTTTTAACATTTTCTTAAAATCAAGTTTTATTTTTTGTTAAACATTTACAAAAGTGATTTTTTAAAGATCCTGCCGAATATTATCTAAAATTCGGCATTGTAATCCGGGGCTATTAAGTAGGTCTTAAATACAGGCGTTGTACCCCATAATTAAATGCTTGATAATTCTCGCTACAATTTCAATTTTGCATACGTGATCTTTTAAAGGTAAAATTCGGTCGGCCTTTAAACATACTTAAAGACAGTGAAACCTGGCAAAAAGCGTAATCTTAGTTCAAATTACGTTTCACTACTAAATATTAATTAGAGAGTTTTTTAAATTCATAATTTAAGAAGAAATAATTTTCTTTGCAAAATGTATGTCAAGTCCCTTTCATCCAGCAGCCACTGTTTACTCTGGTCATGCATTTACAGTAACAACCATCAATTTATTGTTTTTAATTTATATATAAACTTTTTTTTTCGTTTTTTCTTATACGTAGAGTTTGTATGTAAAGAGCGTGATGGGCATACGTGATCATGGTTGTTAGTGTGACTTGTGACGTACGAATTCAAATGAAATTCGTTGCACTTTTTTTGCCTTAATTTAAAATAAAACTCTGCTGAAATATGAACTTCAGATTTTTGCAAACTTTTTTTTAATTTTTATTAAACTATTCTTAATTTGTATTCTAGAAAGGAACTTTATAATCAATCAAAATGTGCTTAACTAGAATATAAAATAAATAAAAAAACCCTTTATTTAATAATGAAATTACACTAAAAGTTGTTCTTAATGCGTATTTAATAAGTTAATAAACTGAGCTTTAAAAGGAAATTCCCAGTTTTAGAAGAAAGAAAAAAAAAGATATGTTGAACAGAAATCTTCAATATAAACTAAACATTTTTTACAAACACACGCCTAAAAGATTTTATCTCCGAAACAAAATTTTCATTAATACGTCTTATTTGGGGGGGGGGGGTTTCTCAGAGGCTGAAAGCTCTCTGTCTGTTATTCACTTGGCGGTAGCAAGAAGGGATTCCTCTGTCGAAATTCCCAAGCATCTCACAACTTCCGGTCTTAGACTGTGCTCCTGGTAATGTCATTCAGGCTTTCGTCTGGTGGCAGCTAAAGTGAGAAGGCGTACAGTACCGAGTATCCAGAGTGCATGCTAACACCGATGCGTCTCTGGAAACTAGGTGACAATCCAATACCAATTATTCGCTGAAACTCAACTGTATTTAGCCGGCCTAGAGGTTTGTTGGCAGTAGCGCTGGGAAACTATCGATATTATCGATAGTCTTAAAATATCGATAGTATCAAAATATCGATAGGAAAAATATAAATATCGATACTTTTATTATTTAAAATACAGCTATGAAGACATCTAACAGCAGCTGTACACACACTGTTTTTTGCCGCAAATTTTTACTTGCTACTATTAATTCGCGCTGAATTACAGCAATGAATACAAAAAACAAGAATGGCAAGTGGTATAGATTACTTAGCAGTGCTTTTTACTGCTAATTAAAGGTCTTTAAGTCGAAGTTTGTACATGTTTATATTGGGACTGAAATGTGAAATATTTTTGTAATGTTGTAAAAAAAATGCAAGTCCAAATGCAATTGCAGGCAAAGGACAAAACAATGAACGACCATTAGAAGATAAGTCCGCTAAATTGATTACCTTTTTGGGTTTAGAATTAAGAAAATTTATTAAAGATGCAATGGAATTTCTTATAGTCCCTTTTACTTCGGTTCCTTCAGAAAGGTACTTATCAATTTTTAAAAAACTGTCATCTAAAATAACGTGCGTATATTAATACATACGTCTCATACATTCAATAAAGTGATAAAAACAACGAACTGTAGCCTTATAAAAAATAATTAATGTGTTCCTGCACAAGTACAAACATTCAGTCGATAGTAATATCGATATATCGATAGTGAAATCTGAACTATCGATAAATATCGATAGTAGAAAATATCGATAGTATCCCAGCACTAGTTGGCAGCCCCAACTCTAGGATCGGAAGCTTTGGCCTAATGAGTCGATCTTCTTAAACCCAATCGATTACAGAAACGTCATCAAATTTGATGACGCCCTATGTTCTCCGTGAACATTTTATTTGAATATTTAATTGTACATTTTTTTGTATTCGTATTATTTTATTTTAGATAAATAAAAGATAAAGGAATATTTGGATAAGCGGACACTCTCGTAACCGGGCGTGGACACTAAATTAAAATTTTTTTCTCAGCCAGAAGCGTTGAAATGAGAATTAAAAAATTAAGGTACGGCACGTAAGTGAACCGTACCGTATTTGGCAAGAACAGTACTCATACACTTTCTATAAAAAAATAAAAATGTTTGTACCCAAACAAAATAATGTACACATTTTAGTTGACAATCACAAATACTATCATAACGAATCGATCTTGTTTTAGCGTACGTGTTGTGTTCTTTAAGCTTACGTTTTCTGTACTTTAAAGTGGCATCTTTAATATGCAATATCAATCATGACAACACGTACATTAAAAGTTCATTACGCGTTCACTAATTAATACAGAACGCTAAAACTAAATCTGCGCGTTATCTTAAAATCGCTTAAAATCGTCGTGTACCGTATTTTCTTTGTATGCAAATTCACAACCACAAAAAGACAAACTCTAGTGTTTTGAAAAATACACATCGTTTGTGTACAGGGTTTTTTCGAACTCTGGCTGAAATACAACAACACGAGTTGTATTTTATTAGTAGTTCTTCTTTTTGCAACATAACCGGACAAAGTCACCGCGACGGTGGGAGTTTCAGGTTTCATTTTTGAATAGAGATTTTCAGTTTCGAAACTAAATTTTTAATTTCGAAAATAAATTTTTAATTTCGATAATACATTTTTCATTTCGAAAATAAGTTTTTATTTCAAATAGAAATTTTAATTTTCGTAACTTTCAATTTTAATAAGAACTTTTTCAATTTCGAAAAGAAATTTTTGCGAAGAAAATTTATATTTTTAATAAAACTTTTAACTTCAAAAACATATTTTAATTTGGAGTTAAAAATATATATTTAAATACTCTAATTAAAAAAAAAAAAATATTTCTCTTTTATTACGTTTTTATTAAATTTTTTTGTAAGTAACTAATTAAACTTCTTTTCTTTTTATTTACAGGAACAATGAAAAACGTAAAGAACGTTCTCGAGATGCTGCCAGATCTCGAAGATCTCGGGAAACCGAAATCTTTACCGAATTGGCTCAAGTTTTGCCCTTGAAAAAGGAAGATGTCCAACAACTCGATAAAGCCTCTGTTATGCGTATTGCCATAGTCTATTTGAAAGTGCGCGATATGTTAAAACTGTGTAAGTATTCAAAAATATAAAAGAAAACACAATTTCTTATTAATCTCTATTTCTAGTTCCCAAAATCCAAGAATTACTCGGTGACTTACAACTTTCTGACATAAATAACAGCATTGAAAGCAGCGATACCAGTGCTGATACTTCAGCTAGCACTATTGAATCCAATGATTCATCAACCGAGTCTTCTCAAATATCTGAAGATTCTGTTGAGCAAGCTGATGTAGAAGTTGAAAAATCATCGTCTTTGATTGCCACGAATGTCACGACTGGTGGACTAGAAGATTTTAGTTTAATGCTTAAACAAACCTTGGATGGCTTCTTGTTAATATTATCTAGTGATGGTGATATTACTTATGTCACTGGCAACATCAGTGACTATTTGGGCTTGTCAAAGGTAGAAAGTTTTTTTCTTTTATGTTTTGACATGGTTTTATAATATTTTGTTTTTTTTTTCTGTATTAGATTGATATTTTGGGCCAGCCAATTTGGGAATATGCCCATCAATGCGATCATGCTGAGCTTAAGGAGGCTCTTAACATCAAACGCAATGGCTTGGTCGAAAAAGTCAAAGATGAGAATTTATTAGAGGAGGCAATCTCAACCCATCATCGTGACTTATTTGTGCGTTTGAAGTGCACCATTACCAGTCGTGGTCGTAGTATCAATATTAAAAGTGCTTCTTATAAGGTGAGATTGCGAATGTTATATTTTATAATTATAGATAAAACTGTTTTAGGTTCTTTAAGAACCTTTTAAATTCATTTAAATTTAAGTCTTTAATCACATTTAAATTAAATAAAATTTTGAATTTCGAATAGAAGTTTTTAAATTAGTAACAAGGCGAATTTATTACAAGTGGTCTTAAAAACCCTGCTGATATTAGCTAAAATCACTGTTGGATGTCAAAATTTTGTTTATTCTCTTTTATTATCTTTGTTTCTGTTTTGTTTTATTTCTGTTTTTGACATTGTACAATGACATTGCTTGTGATTTTTGTACGAGTTGTACTTGTTGTAGTACCGAGATTACCTGGGATGAATTTGCCTTGATTAGTAATCACATTTGAATAAAACTTTTAAATATCAATAGGATATTTTCAGTTTAAATTATAACTTTTAATTTCGAACAGAAATGTTGCAACTATACGGAGAATTCATTCAGAAAGAAATTGCAAACGATCCTGTTTTGAAAGTTTACAAAAACATTCCCTTTGTTTATACTTCATATAATTAGGGTACCCACTTTTTTTAAAATTTATTTATTTATTGGATCTTCATGTATTAAATATGAACTAACAATAGTTAATCAATTCTTATTCTAATTGTTTATTTTATTTCCTGCCAGTGCCGGTCGTTAATTTTTTTCTCTCAAGTTTTCTATTCATTTAGACCTGCGGTATCTCTTCTCTTCAGGTGGTTGTGGCCACCATATTATAAAATATTTTAAGGTAGTGGATTTGAGTGCGATTCCGGCCTTTTTAAATATTTAATTATTTTATACTTTGTGATGATAGTTTTTACCGATGGCACATTGCGGTCTTTGTAAATGTTCGAAAACCAGGGAGCGGATTTAATAATTCAAAGAAATTTGTTTTGTCGCCTTTGGATTTTCTATATGTTGCACCAGATTGAATTTAAGATATAGTTGTAAAGTAGGCGTTTACAATCGAGACTAAGAAGAGAATTTCTTGTAATAAAATTGCTTTTATTTTCGTTTGAGTAAGATTTACCTCTATATGGCATTTCCACGTTAGACGCCGATTAAGATGTATACCGAGATATTTTATATGCGAATATTGATGCATTATTAGGTAATTGATTGTAATTGCGGGCAAAGTAAATTACGCAAAGTAAATTTTATATATACACATTTTTGCTCTTTGACCTTTATCTTTCATTGTTTTAACGACATTTCTAATTCAAATATATCGAGCCTTAACAGCGAAAATAACGTAAGCGACATGATTTTCAATTTTCGTTTTTTTTAATAAATGACTTTATTGGCAACACTTGCATCATCTCCTAAAATATCATGGTCACATAATGTACCGTTACGATTTTATAGCAAAAACAATTTTAGTGTAGGCGACAAGTTTCATACAAAATTAATATGAAATAAAACAAAAAAAGCTCTCTCCTGTAAAATTTGATTTTTGGCGCTTACATTATTTTCGTGGTTAGGGGTCGATATAATCTTGTATGTAACGAAATTCTTCATGAAGGTTTTCGTGTACGCTTAGAAAAGCTGTATCATCAGCAAAAGTTGAAGTTTGGGTGTAGCTGCTTATTGGCATTTCCGATGTATATAATAAGTATAATATATCCTTTTGGGACTGTAATAATTAATTTTCGACTGAAAACTCTAGGATTGTTAAAAAATGGAACTGAAAATCTTCATCGCTTTCAATTTGACTCCATTTCTATTGCTAGAACATGGCCGATAAACAGCATTTATCATTTTTAAATTAAAATTTCAATTGTCAAACTAAAATTGTATAGATATTTCGATCCAAATGTTTAATTTAAGATGAAAAGGTTCAGTTTCGAACAAACATTTTTAATTTCGAGAAAAAACATTTTTAATTTTAAATATAGATTATTCCAAATAGTTTCCTATATGCAGGCTTTTAAAGTCATTAATTTAATGGAAATAAAAGTTTATTTATTTCATTCTCAATAAAATCCGATGTTTCGTTGATATTCTTTCCAACTACTTCAGGGATTGAGTCTGTATAAATATCTGACAACATTTAAAAATACAAAGGGAAATAGTAGTTAATTGTAACCATTTATATAACCAAATTTTCGACAAATTTACTTTCAATAGTCTTTTTGTCATTTTTACATTTTATAATTACATCACAGCAGAGTAATTCACATCACAATTGTTAGTCTTGCAAAAAGGAGAAGTTTTGCACTAGTTGACGTGAACAACCATTTTAGCAACAAGTGCATAAATGCAGACACCATATTTAATTAGAGTTTATTTTCGATTGTTTTTGAATTTCGCAACATGTTCCATTAGGGATATGACTTTTGCATTTTTTTTTTTTTTATTTTTTTTTAATATGCATGGCCGTACATGATGAGAAATGCCAAAAAAATAATAACTGCGATTTTAGTTTTTCATTTTATTAGAAAAAAGTCCCGCACCGACTAAGATTAAAGTTTACATGTAAATTCTTAAAGACAAGCATAACCACCACTGGTTTCTCGCTTACGTTCTCTGATTTGTTTTGCTGTGTGACTGCAAAGTAACGGTAAATTCCAGATTCCAATATTTGTGCAGAACGAGCCATAAAAGTAATTCAAGAAATCTATACTTATTGTAAAACTTTGAACTTGAAATTTATTGCATTTAATGAAAAAATTAAAAAATAAAACTATTTGCAAGCTATAATTCTGATTTATATTTTTATCTTGAAAATAAAAAAGTAAAACAGAACTCATAAATAAACAGAATATTTCGTCCCCTTAATAAAACAATAGTGTATAATTTTTTTGGGGTTTTGAGAAAATCGTGTTTTAAGTTTTTGTCAAATCGGATGTCTATTTAAACCTCATTATCGCGGTAAATAAAAATTCTTCATACTGGATTTTTTGACGAATACATAATACCGTTTCTTGTCGTTAAATTGACCAATTTTTTTTATTCTACGCATCCTTTAAGACCATAATTATGTCATTCAAAGTGCAAGTCCTCCATATAGGCTATTTTATTTTTTATATGTATATTTTTTTTTTGTTTATTTTGTATGGTATACGCTGTTTTATTCAATTATTTTACGTCATTTTTATTAAAATATTTGATCTCAAAAATATCAATTTGTAACATTATAAAACAGTGATTAATTCATAGATTCAATGGCACATATTCATTACATTCCAATTTGGGTTAATTAAAAAAAAAAAATTATGAGAAATTAAGGTATACATTGCGTAAATCAAAAATAACTAGAAGTTCATTCGTCTTGTTCTCTTCCTCTGCTACATCTGGCTCATCTAAACAATTTCGCTTCTTTCCACCTTGTAAGTTAAAGAAAAATGACTGCGAGCCACGAGAAATTACATTCTTCTGGCACAAATTTCGGAGATCATGCAGCTTTCGATGTTTGGAATGAAACTATTTCTCAAACAATAGTGCAAATTTGCAATGTGTTAATTTGCAGTGCATATTATGATTGATCGGGAGCATACCACTTTTATTTTTGTGCAAATATGCTATTTTTCTAAAAATGTATTCTGGCGACACTAAAAACTTCTGGCAGCACTGTAAAAAATCTTCATTTTTTGAGTTATGCCGGTCTTGCAGCATGTGATTGATATGTTTGTGCAAGCACTTGCACTGATTTTTGCACTTGTTCATGGGTAGTGCGAGGTGCAAGAATCAGTGCGAAATTGTTTTCTCCATAGTGGTTGTTATGTTTCAAAAAACAACTTCGCATTCCTGCAAGACTAAAAATGGGGACGTGAATTACTCTAGTATTTTGTAAAGGTGGAGAACACAACACCAAAGATATTACAGCCAATTTGTCCTTTTATGATCACAGTTGTTATTATTACAAAAATATTGCAAGGGTGAAGATTGCATTTGTATTGTCTTTGTCTTTAACAATACAAATTGTGTTGTACAAATTTTAAAATTTTAGGTTTCCAATTAAAATGTTCTGATAGTTTCTAAAGCTATGTTAACACCTATTAAATATTTAACGTCCTATACGTAACCCCTGGTTTTTCTAAATTACATTATACAATTACCTTCTTACAAATAAAGTTTGGTAAATCAATAGAAATTGTTTAAAATAAAGCTAAAGTTTGATCACTTTACTGGGAACGCTTTTTCCCATTTTTTCGTCAAATATTTGATAGGTCTGAAGTAATGAGATCCTTTCTAATTTGTATTCGAACAATTTTAAAATCCAATAATGGTTTCTATCGTATCAAAATTCACAGTGAACCATAAATATTTCTGTTCTGTTTTAGTTTAAAATTGATTTTTTTTTTAAAAGATTTTTTAATAACGATCGGCTCAAAATCCCGTTTTGAATCGATCTAACGATGTCCGCCCGTCCCGCTAACTGGCTGGCTGTCCAATGTGTAATAGTTTGCGCAAAGTACAGATCGCTTTGTTACAGATAATTTGATGACATTTTGGTACATAGACCCTAATTTTCACAAGGACCAATCCTATCGAAAATGGTGAGAACCGGTACATAACTTCACATAACCCCCATACAAGATTCTTTCCGAAATAGAGTCTATGTGCCAATAAAACATCTTATTATGTTGGTATTTAGATTAAATTAAGTCAAAACCTATTTTTTGCAATCTAAATCTTTTTACCAAATCGGTCTATATTTGCCTAAAGCTCCTATACAAATACTACTTCCGAAAATAGTTGACAATTGGCGACAATATTTTGACGATAGCTACTACTTCCTGACAACAATGGCGACAATATTTTGACGATAGCTACTACTTCATGACAACAAGTTGTGCTGGTAGTTTTAAAATTAACCATAGGTCCCGTATAAATCCCCTCTCTTAAATCACTGAAAGGCGAACAAATCTCATAAAGATAGCGATACCTAAAAAATACTTTGAAAAAATAATTTTTACATGAATCTTAACATCATAATACAATTTTTTACTGGCGGGTCCATGATTGCCCATAGGTCCCAAATAGGGTAAACTCTCGGAAATTTATTTTTAAATACTGTGGATTAGAGTACCATATGGTCGGGCTTGACTGACTAAACTTTCTTAATTGTAAAGGTAGATTACCCATGTTGCCTGGACAAAAAACTTTGTCCAGACAAAATTTTTTTAACAAGAGTATTTTGCAGCAGGATTCTTTCATTGCGGAAAATCAAAGCTTTCATATGTAAACAAAATCTATAAGTTTTGCAAGATCGTAGTACTTCAGCAATTGATTATATTTTGCTCTGTTTTTTCTTGGAGTCAAATTACAAATTTTAAATTATTTTCATAGTTAATTAGGTTAGGTTAGGTTAGGTTAAATGGGTAGCCGTCACGAAGACGACTCACTTGGGTCCTTATAGCGGTCCCTTTGTGATACCCCTAGCCAGTGACAAGGGCCAGCCAGTATCCACCAGACTATTCCCCAGAGGTCACCGCAGTCTCGAACCACCCCGATTCCCTGCAGAACAGGGAGATCGATTTCAGTCCCGCATTGGACAAATCGTCCAGACATGGCAATTCCGGTCTCCCAAAATGCCTCAACCTAACGCCCGCCAGACCGGGGCATTGACAGAGGAAGTGAAACACCGTCTCCTCCTCCTCCTCATCATGACAACTCCTGCAGTAGTCATTATACTCAAGACCCATCCTCCTAGCATGAGTCCCTATCACCCAGTGACCCGTGATAACCGATATCACTGTCCTTATCCGGTCCCTGCCGAGACCGAGAAGTACGCGCGTTTTCGCCGCGTCATAGCCAGGCCATAGAGTCCTGGCCATCAAACAGGTATGCTCGCCCTGCCATCTCCCCTGAGCCCTTCTGTACGACTCCCGTCTGATGAGAGTCCTGCAGCGGGCCATTGAAGTGCCAATTAGGCCGTCGACAAACATGTCGTCCAAGAGACAGCCTTGTTTGGCCAGACTGTCCGCAGTATGGTTGCCCAGGAGCCCACTGTGTCCTGGTACCCATGTCAGCGTTACACTGGAATGTTTCGCGATC
The DNA here is from genome assembly GCA_930367215.1 of Pollenia angustigena. Lineage (NCBI taxonomy): Eukaryota > Metazoa > Arthropoda > Insecta > Diptera > Polleniidae > Pollenia > Pollenia angustigena. Next base: position 186,263,891 of record OV884056.1, read on the forward strand.
TCATTTAGAGACATCCGGCATTCCACTGTCAACATAGATGTCGTAAAGACACCAGCCAGAGCTGCAATGGCAGCCTTGCTGTCCGTAAATATACATATATCCCTCGATATACGATAGTACTTCAGCCAGTTTGCCGCCCGCTTTATGGCAGAGATTTCTGCCTGCAGCACACTACTGCCATCTGGCAGCCTAAAAGAGACCCTGATGTCCAATTCTTCGATGAAGAAACCTCCACCCACTCTGTCGCCCATCCTGGAACCATCGGTGTAGACCCGCAGGGTCGGCTCCAGAGATCGCGTATTATCGAGCAGCTCATCATAGCTACCATGATGAACCGTGAACAAAGCACCGAAAAAGGGTTCCGGAGTGCAATAGTCCAGCCCCGCCAGGTCGTATGACGCGTGAAGCGTGACCCTGGCATGACCATAGTTCCGCGTAGACCACAGGCCCACCGCCCCCAGTCTCATAGCGGAAGTCAAGGCCTGTTGTTCGGCCATGATATCAATCGGCAACCAGTCTAGCATAGTAAACAGTGCCTTCGTCGGTGTCGAGCGGAGTGATCCCGTGATCATCAGCGCAGCCAACCTATATACTTTCTCAAGCATCCTGCAGTACCGTCCCCTTTCCACGGCAGGCCACCACACTATGACCCCATAGAAGAGAATCGGTTTTACCACCGCTTCAAAGATCCATTCGACACCCCTGGGGCCCAGGCCCCAGCTCCTGCCCAAGGATCTCTTGCAGGTGTATAAGGCCACAATAGCCCTATCAACCCTCGTCCGAACGTTGAGTTCCCATGATAGTTTGCTATCGAGAATTACGCCCAAATATTTGGCACTGTTCGAGAGCCTCAGCTCCGTGCCGTTTAGGAAGCCTAAAGTTGCCAACCTTGTACTTCCTGGTAAAGAGTACCAACTCAGTTTTCTGTGGATTGACACCAAGTCCACAGGAAATGCTCCAAGAGCTTAGAATCTGCAATGCAGATTCCATAGTTAATTAATAATGGATGAAAAAAGATGATCGCTCACAATTTAATTTCACAAATACAAAATTTGTATTATGATAAATTAACCTTTTAGCAACTCAGTTCTAGTTTGTTCGAATAAAAAAAAAAAAAAAAATAATTTAAACTGAGAGTTTTTTGTAAAAAATATTTTTTCTCATTTAAAAAGAAAATACATATCGAAGACTTAATATGCAAACCTGCTTAATCCATTTTTTAAGTAAATTGAGATTTTTATGTCGTGTGGTAGAGAAAGATACACTTCGTCGACCAGCATGTAGTTTTTCTTCAATTTGAACCTTGAAATGTGTAAAACCAATTACATTTTTGGTTTTCCTCCCAAGCTGCAAATATGAAATATAAAAGTTTTTGTCTCTTCTGTAAAATGTGCTGAAAGGGAGTTAGCAGGTTTGCATATTTGGCCGACGACATAAAAAATGACAATGTGCTTATCTGGACAAACTGCGTAAATGTACCTTTAGTATTCAAATTCTAATTTTGAAAGATTTTAATTAGAATTTTTTAACTGAACTTTTTCGATGTTAAACAAAAGTTTTTGATATCAAAAAACATTTTCTTTTCCAATTTCTCGATTTGTAAAAAAAATAATAAATTATTTTAAAGTATTTAATTTTTTGTTAATTCAATTTTTTTTCAAAGTAAGCCTTTACAATTTTAAACCATAGTTTATAACTGCAAGTGCAATGTACAGACATTTTTTATTTCGAATTTCAACTGTGTTTGAAAAGAATTGTTTTTATGTTATTCCGTGTAGAACATGTATATTGAAAACAAGTAGTTTCGAATTCAGAATTCAAATTTTTTTTTATTATATTTAAATACAAATTTGCAATATAAAACATTAACAACCCAATTATCAATAAAAATACCCCGGACGTTTTCTCTCTTTCACATTTTTTCCTATTTAAAAATACTAAATTGATTAGAAACAAATTACAATTTTATTTGGAACTAGCATTTAACCCGCTACTTCGTTAGCGTCTACTTTTTCTTTGGAATACATATCTGTATTCCAAAGTTGTTTTTCTAGGTTTTAACTTGTTTAAATTCCGGAAATTCAAAAAGTACCAGTTAATATACAAAAAAGTACCAAAAAGTTTCCTCATAGATTCGTATCCACTCAGGATATTGCATGTTGAATTTTATGTTTAAAGTTCCAATATTAACGATAATCAAAAAATACCAGTTCTAGAAACAAAAAGCTGATGAAAGATTTTAAGTTTCCCGTATTTCCCATATTTCCCATTTTGGTTCTATTCCCCACCCCCCCCCCCCCCCCCCCCTTAAAGTATAAAAAATGGCAGTATTGTAGTGGGTGCCTATAATTTAGTACGAATATGTCAATGAATGGAGAAAAATATTTTTAAAAACAAGTACCAAAAAATAGAAACGATTTTCACCCTTTAAATATTTGAATTTCGAAAAAGTACCACACTTACATTCGTTTTTTTTTTGATAAGTTTCGAATGTGGTATAAACTTTATTTCTAGGTTTATTGGTTCAAAAGATAGATGGGGTGACAAAAAGTACCAAAATTCAGGGTTTACCCGTTTTCTTCCTAAAAGAGCCAAATTTCAAAAAAGTACCAGACACCTGTGCGCTTATCTTTCTAAAGAACAACGATAAGTATTACAGTTTTTTTGCATCTCTTTTAGCTTTGGAGATATAAGGTTATCGAATTTACCTGTTTTTACACTTTTTTACCCCCTAAACATTCGAATTTCCAAAAATCCCGTTTTAGTGGACCGATTTGGGGAGAGAGCCACATCCGGTCCGAATTTCAAGTTTTTAGCTTCAGGCGTTTAGGCTGCGCGATGGAGAATTAGTCAGTAACGTTACCCTTTTATATGTACATATAGATAACAATATTAAACAAGAAATGCTTGATATCGGGCAATTATTTTAAATTTCGAAACGTTTTTTAAATTTATTTTCAGGTTATTCATATAACTGGCCATTTAGTGGTCAATACAAAAGGTGATCGTGTCTTAGTGGCTATGGGTAGACCCATACCACACCCCTCTAATATTGAAGTGCCCTTAGGCTCATCCACATTTTTGACCAAACATTCGTTGGACATGAAATTTTCCTATGTAGATGACAAGTAAGTTTCTTTAAGATAAATAAAAAAAGCATATAATATTTTTATATATAATTTTCAGAATGTTTGATTTACTGGGTTATAAACCCGAAGATTTACTTGATGCATCTCTCTTTGATTGTCATCATGGTATTGATTCAGACAGTTTAATGACAACATTTAAAAATGGTAAGTTGATTTCTATTTTTTTTAATCTCTTTTTTTATTATTTTAATAAGTTCTCTTATTAAATCAGCTAGACATTTAAAATGCATTAGTTTTTTTTGTTGTTCATATATTTTAAATAAGAACCATCAGACATCTAATGCATTTATTACATGCATTAATGCAAGAAACTTTTTAATTTCTTTTAAATTAAACAAATTACAAAATAATGTTTTACTAATTACGTTTAAATTGTAACTAAAATGGAAAGACGAAAAGAAGAACAATGTGTATAGAAAACCATGAAAATATTACGAGGAAGCTTGTTGTAATTTCCCACTTAATGTCTGCTCATCGTCAAAATTAAAGAAGAAAAAAAAGTTGACACTTTTTGGTTTTGTTTGGTGTGTTGTCATTGTTAATAATGACTTGACTGGTGTATTAACATTAACTTCCACCTACCTTTTTCGTTGCACTCTCTTGTCATTTCACTTCGAAATATGTATCTACTTCTAGACTGTCACAGTCTATTGTTTTTCCTGTTGTTTTCTGGTAATTTTTCTATTTTTTTTTTGTAGATTGTTGTAATTTTCTATTCCTGCTGCTGTTAACTGCACCTAATTAGTTTTATCACACGCCACTGTGTATAATAAAAAGAGTCTGAGTGTGTGATTGGAGATAAAGATGTGGAGGAAGAAGTTGCGTTTTTACTAGCTACCATTCTGTGATTTTTTTTTTGTTTTCTTTCTTTCTAAATTTCATTAAATTAAACACTTTCCTATTATTAAATTTTGTTTTAATGAACAGATTTGTCTTGAGGTTAAAAAAAGGTGCTTTTCAAGAGTACTTTTTAAAATTTAGAATAGAACTTTTTCAAATATGAATTTTAAATTTTAAAATTTAAGTTTTCAATTTCGAATAAAAAATCTTTGATTTTGAAAAGAAATATATATTCAATTTCGAAAAAATATTTTAAATTTCAAGTAGAAAAGTTCAGTTTCCAACAGAAATTTTTGATTCCGAGCAGAAGTTTTCACTTAAAAACTAATTTTCAATTCAAAGTGAACATTTTCAACTTCGAATAATGTAATTATTTTGACTTCTTATATAAATTTTAATTTAAAATTTAATGGATAATTTTAAATTCGAATTTAGCTTTAAATTTTACATATTGATTTTGCGTTTCGAATAAAAATTTTCATATAGAAGTTTTTTGTTGTCACAATTGTACACATTCTAATTAAATTTAAGATTTCGAATATACATTAAGACTTTCGCAAAAAAAGTTTTATGGCCCTATTGCGGTTCTCCACTCAACTCAGTTTGGTCGTGTTGAAGTCAAACCAACTTATGCAAAACCAAACTCACGTTAGGTATTGTGATACCCAACTTTTTTTAGTTGAGTTTGCTATAAAGTTGCCAACTTAAAATATCGATTTGCCAACTTTAAAGATAACGTTTGACAAGTGAAAATTTTATAAAATTAAATAATTTTTTAAACTAAAAGTATTTTGAATTGTTGTGTTAAATAAAAAGTATTTATAATTGATATTAGTGAAAAGGAAAACTATTGTCTAGACGTGCTACGTATAAGAAGACAAATTCGTGATGATTCCAACCCCCTTGAACTTCCCAGTGCCAAGTAAGAATTTCTAATAAGTAACGAAACTTTCTTGTGCCTGATGGTTGCCTCTGGTTGGGGTAGCTGTTGGCCAATATGCTGGTTGTATTATTGGTGAAACTGACTCAGTAAAATTGTCACTTGATGGTGGAATATTTTCCACACCAAATACTTGGCCGGACTTGCAATACAAGAGCTTCGAAACAGTATCCTCAAGGCTATTTAATGGAAGTTCTTGTGATAGCCCTCCCCCTGTCGCTTGAGTGTTTCTTTTATTGTTGGCAAGATTTTTCTTTATACTTGGCTTGTAGTGTATCCAAACCTGTGCCAAGAGTATTATAATTAGATTAAGAAGATTATAAGTGTTTAAAAGAAGTTCTTGTCGTGGTCCCAAACTTTTTAACTCCACTATAAACTCTTTCCATAACTGCTTACATGAATTTTTCATCATATCAAACTTTGGTGTTTTACGCGAACAATTTCTAAGTTTTTAAAAAACCCCGAAAAAGTTATTACAAAAATTTATACGATTTCTCCATTTTGTTTTCGATTTTCACCGAATTTAAAAAAAAAATAAACTTAAACTGCCAATAACACAACTACTTTTTAGCAGTTGTGTGTATTTAACATTTTTGTCGACCAAACTTTTACAAAGTTGAAAACGGCAATTCCATGAAACAAACAGATACACAACTGAATAGCCAACTGCCAGTTGAGTTGAGAATGACAATGTGAATTTATCAAAGACAACCAAACTGTTACAAAAGTGGAGAACCGCAATAGGGGCATTAATTATTTTTTAATCAGTAAAACTTATTTCTAGATTACGTTTTAAAATGGACGTTATAAGTTTATATTAAAATAAAAATTTTGCATTTCAATTAAAATTTTTGAAAATTTATGCTAGAATTAAAATTGTTTTTGATTTATTAACGGGCATGTTTGAACACTTGCATTACATTTGCGATTGTGTCTTAAACTCGCAAGAGAGGTGTTCTGTAAAACGAAATCGCAAGACTCTTAGCGAGTTTAAATCTTAATCTTCAAACTAAAGTTATCTGACGTATTTAGGCCTAATCTAAATTTTAAGATTTTATTTAATAATTAACAAGTTTGAAATTTTCACAATATGGTTATAAAAAGAAGTTTGAAATAGTCCCTGTAGTTTTTTCATTGTGTTTTTTTGCTTTGGCGATTTCAATAAAGAGCTGATCTAAACAGTTTTCCCAAAAAAGCATGTTGGCAATGCTGAGACCAATTTTAACGAAGTAGCAAATCGCAAGCAAACCGCATGGGTTTCATAACATGCTTGGCGAATTGCAACTCATATGCGATTGGACAAACGTGCAAGCTAACGTTCACATAGAATTTTATATAGAAAATATTTAATAAACTGAGTGTTTTTCATAGAAAACAAACTTTAACGTAAAACAGGCACCATCCTGTTGGAACTACATATCGTCCTGGTCCATATCCTTAATTTCTGGCCACAAGAAGTCCGTTATCATTGCGGGATAGCGAACACCATTCACGGTTACTGCTTGGCCGACCTAATTTCTGAAGAAGTGCAGCCCGATGACGCCACCAACTCATAAACCGCACCAAACAGTCACTCTTTGTGGATGCATCGGCTTTTTAACAATCACTCGTGGATTCTCATTTGCCCAAATGCGGAAATTCTGCTAGTTAACGAATCCACTGAGGTGACAGTGTGCATCATCGCTGAAGATGATTTTCTTTGTAAACTCACCATTCACTTCTGTCTGTTCAACCAACCATTGAATTTGTGTATCTCTCCATGGCTTGAATTTGTCAAACACTGAAACAAAGAAATGTCAAATCAAGTTGGGCAAAAAAACTTGACGTTATGTGTTTTTTTTTTGTCTTATGTTTCCATTTCGAATACTCACATTTAACATTCTATTTATAAAGGGTAATCACAATGCTCATTGTGCAAATTTGCAATTTGTTAATTTACATTGCATATTATGATTGATCGTGAGCATACCACTTTTATTTTTTGTGCAAATGTGCTATTTTTCTAAAAAATCTGCATTTGCTTACAATTATACACAAGCAAATTAAAATAAATTTTTTCTTTTTGAATTATTCAAATTTAAATCCCACGAAAATGTTCAATATGTAAGTTTCCTTGGAAAACAATTTGGCGCTTAATATGTCAAATGTTATTGTTTACATTTGTTTGCAACTCAGGAAATATGCTCTACTAATTTTGCTCATGGTTTTTTTTTAGTACAAACGAAGTAAAATAGAGAAAATATCAAACACGTACATTTTGTTGTTGTGTTTTGCAAATGTGTGTATTGTTGCACACATTTGCATCGTTTGCACACTTTGCACTACCCATCGTGATTTCCCTTATAATTTCTAGATCGATTTAAGACTTAATTTTGGTCTTATAGAGGACATTCTTGATAATTGTTTTAGTTCATTCCAGGATTTATTCATCTGGGTGATTTCATAGTTGGTATTGCGTCGCCATGTTGTTCTTGGTCTTCCCTGACTTCTAGTCCCTTGAGGGTTCCACTATAATAATGTGCGGCAGGATTCTTTCACGTCTTTCCTGAGGGTATGAGCTATCCATCGCCATTTACGCCGTTTGATTTCAAGGTCAATCGGGATTTCATTTGTTGCGGTCAGTAGTTGTTGGTTGGATATTATTTGGGGCCACCATATTTTCATAATTTTCCTCAAACAGCGGTTTGTGAAGGTTTGAAGTCTTTTTATTAACACTGCCGTTAGAGCACAGGACTCGCATCCATATAGAAGGACTGACTTTACATTTGAGTTGAAAATGTTCAGTTTTGTTTTAAGCGATATTGAGCTTGATGCCCATATTTTTTGGAGTTGGAAGAAGGTCCGTCTGGCCTTGTTTATGCGGGACAGAATATCCTCATTGGTACCACCATTTGGTGTTATCATGCTACCTTAGTAGCAGAAACTATTTGTTTGTGCAATGGTTTATTGTAAATGTTGAAAGACGGAGCAGTTTTGGATGTGGTGAGAAATTCGGGTTTTTTAACATTAATCCGGAGACCGCAGTTTGCGGCATGTTGGCGGTTGAGTTTTATTTGCATGTCTGATCTTTTAGTTGACAGTAGTGCAATATCATCTGCATATGCTAGCTCCTCTAGGTGGCCGAACATATCCCAGGAAATACACCGATTTTCTGTTAGCGTCTTGTTTAGTACGTCATCTAGTACTACTAGGAACAGTAGTGGGGACATTAAATAGCCTTGCTTAACACCAGTCTTGGGTTCTATGTTTGGTGACCAAAGCTTATTGTGGAGTATGCGGCATTTGAAACCTTCGTAATGTGCTCTGATTATGTTTATAAGTTTTGTCGGGATGTTTCTTGATTTTAAGGAATCCTATATCTCTGTAGATACTCAGCCTTATTCCGGTTGTCGTAATCGATCAAGTCGTATTTTGTGAGAGGTTAAAGAAACACACAACCAGTGTTCTTTAATCTCTTACAAAAAACGACTTGAGCGATTACGACAACGACAACCGAAATAAGGCTGACTGTCGAATGCAGTGGTGTAATCTACAAAACAGACGTGGAGGTCTTGTTGCCACTCATTAATTTGTTCTAGAATTATCCTTAACGTTGTGGTATGATCCGTACAGGATCTATTTGGGCGATAGCCTGCTTGGTTACGACGCAGCGACCTTTCGATCTTGATTTTGATGCGGTTAAGCAGTATTCTAGACCTGTAGTTTTTGCACAGAGATAGATCGCCTTTTTTGGGACTTTAGCAAGTAGTCTTTGGAGCCATTCATCGGGTAGTTTTTCTTCTTGCCATATTCAAGAAATAGAAACAATAATCTATCGCTCCACCCGGAGTTAAAGGAAATTATATATATTATAGAGGACGGCTGAGTTCCTAAACATCATAATACTTTGCAGTCAAAGTCAAAAAAGTATCATAGAGTTTAACTATATCTAGTTTGATTATTGTGTACGCATCGATATTGTTTTTAGTGAACTTTGGTACAGATAAAATTGTAAAATTTTTCACGGTTGCTTGGTAGAAAGCACTTAAAAAAGCGAGCGAACTGATGTTTTGGAACTCACCCGACATCAAACAATTTTAACTTTCCCAAGGAAATTTTTTTTAAAAGTAAAAAAAAAAAAAAAAATTTTAATTCACATTTTTTAATTCGATTTTTAAAATACAATAATAAAAAGAATTTTATTATTAAAAAAGATTTAAAACATTTAAAAAAGTACCAACCTGGGCCCTGTTTCTTTCTCATAACTACAACCCTAGAGTAAAAGGAACTAACACCAAACTTGTCACGTGACAGTTCTAAAGTGGTAGGGACCGGTTCTAGTTCTAACACTTTATATGAAGTGGACTTGTCACTTTAACATGGCGATGTCCTAGGAGGGGGTTAATTTGTACCTCTTTGACACTTCGTGACAGGTCACTGAATGTTCCTTTTCATATAAAGTAATAGAACCAGATAGAACCCGCACAAAATCCGTTCACATGACTAGTTTTGTGTCAATTACCTTTCCTATGGAGTAACTACTCCTTAAACACATTATCACCAGTTAGGTGATGTGTCTTGTTTTCACCTATCACAATTCGTTCCTTTTTATTGCAATAATGTGTTCACTGGTCACGGGATAGGTACATTAAGAACAATTGACACAAATTTCCTGCAGGGAAGTTACAAATCTACAAGTAAGATACATTAGAAAAAGCAGCAATTTTACAATTTTTGTTTGGTTTTTTTCAAATGTATTAAACTTGTAGATTTGTAACTTGTTGTTTTGAGAAACAGGGCCCTGGTAAAGTTTACCCTGATTCCATTTAAATTTGCTTGTAAAAACCACCAACAGTTCAATTAAATAACCACAATACGAATTTTTGTTTGGCTCAAGCTAAAAATAATTTAGTTTATTTTGTTTGTACGACTGTCTTTATATTGTTGTAGTTTTAGTTGTAATTTTATTACAATGCTTTATTTATTCTTTCTTCTCACACTTCTTCGCTTACTTCATATTTTAGCTTTGTTACTAATAATTAGCGTTTCAGCACAACTTTAATGAATTGCTGCTCAGCACGATAGGAAGAGAGATGTCCTTTATTGTTTGTCCCTGTTTTCAATTAAATTAACAAACAACTTGACTATAAGTTGGACACATTTTGGCGTCCAACTTTTTCTTTTGCTGTCCCTTCAATTTATTGTTTTGTTCCACTGTTTTTCTTTTTATCCTGCCCCCTACTTCATGCTTTAGTAAATATTTCATTTTATTTGTTTATTTTATTATTAGTTGTTGATGTTTATTGCATTTAAAATGTTGTTTTACTACGTTTCACTATTTCGTTATTGCTATTAGAGGAGTATTCTAAATAAATAAATGGGAAATTGCGTATTTTAATATTTTTTTGTATTTCAAAACACTGCTGGTTAATGTTATACATAGTGCAATATAATGATTTTTCTTTAAATGCTTTCTTAATAAGAAGAATGTATTACTCAGATATTAAGTAAATGGATTTTTTAATTACTACTTTGTTTAATGAGGAACAGTCTTTCAGTTTGTGGTTGTTCTTGATGAAGCAGCTTAACAATCAATCAAGTTTTAATCTTAAGATTCTGCAGCCAGGTCCAAACCAACAAATTTTTCTACTTCCTTGGACTGTTAGTAATCATTTGATAGAATCAGAAAATGATTTTTAATCTGTTCAAAATTATGAAAAGTGTTGAGCAACATTGATTATTTTATACGAAACATTTTATCATGTAACAATGTTTCCTATCTCGCGAGTTTGCACAATTTGACATTTTAATTCTTTCAAAGTATGATTTATTTTGTTGTCGTTTGACAAAAAGTGTATATTTTAAATAAAAAAATTACATTCAAAGCAGTTGGGGGATTCACAGGGTAGTCATAGCTTAAAGTCATATGTCTTAAAATAATTACAAGAAATATATAAGACTGCTGTGGACAACCGCTTATAATTTAGCTTTCAACTGTTCAGTTATGAAGAATCAATGAACACTGCATTAAAATTTTCATTTTGTTTGAAACACAACAATATTTTTTTTAACAATTGTAAAATATTATTTAGGACACTATGACAATGTGACTTGTGAGTCCCCCAAGTATAAAATATGGATGAAAAATTGGTGGTGTTAATTAATGTTTTCTTCTTTTTCATTAATATATTAATATATAGGGATGCGATTTCCATGCAAATGCATGTTTTTTGTCGATGGTCTAAGATCGATGTCGACCAATTATCTTTCCGAATCATTAAATTTGAGTTAAAATGGCATCGATCTGTTTTTGCATATGTTGGTTTTAAAAAGCATATTTTTGCATATTTTAACATTTTTTTAACATTTTTTAGTGATCTATTTTTAATAAACATATTATAAAAATAGTTTTTCAAAAAATTTATATGTAAACAAAAAAAAACAATTTTTTTAAATCAATAAATACATTTTTTGGAGCTCTGCTTAAAATACAAGATTTTCAAGATTTTGACAAAAGATCCTTCTATTTTTAACCAATCCAGCACCTTACATGGATAAGGCTTCCAATGGGCTAAAAATAAAATCGAAAGCCAGTATTAACAAGATGGGGAACCTGGCTAGATACTGTAGAATACTATTCAAAAAACTTTGAGCAATTAAGGAATATTATTAAACAACTGGTTGCTACGATGCTTATGCAGTTAAAAAAGTAAAAGATTAATTATCATTTGTATTTTCTTGCCACGGATATATTGGTGAAACAATAACTTAATTGGAGATTTTTAGTTTACTTAATAATCAGTACAAATTAATGGAGATTGCAGAAAGTAATTTTAACAATGTGGAAGGAAGAATAGCGTAACAAATTAAAAAAAAATCCAAAACGTTTTGCAAAAAGATATAGATTTTCAAAAACTGAAACGAATTTTAACCATTTTAGATCTGGAATCAAATGTTGGATCTGAATTCAAAAATTTGTATTCTTCAAATGAATTGGCATCCTTCAAGATGCTCCTATAATTTAGGTTGACGTTGAGAGATTATTTGCCGGTTCAAAAGTTTTTTGCGTCCGAACAAGTTACTTTTGATAATATAAAAAAGTATTTATTTGTTTATGCAAACACGTTTAATTTAGTAATTTAAATAAAGTTTTAAAAAGTATTGTACCTTTGAATAACAATTGACTGAATTTTTTATTTGTTATACTCACACTACAATAGTGGAGAGTGTATTATGCATTTGTGCTGATGTGTGTAACGCCTTAAAGTATACCGTTCGACTCAGAATAACTATGTCCGTCCGGCTAGCTGTCCATGTAACCTTGTGCGCAAAGTACATGTCGCAATTTTCGAGATAATTTGATAAAATTTGGGACATAGATTCTTATTGGCACAAGGACCAAGCCGAATCGTAGGACCACGAAACTATCAAACCGATTTTAATGAAATTTAAAACATATATAGAACCATATCTTTATGAACACAAAACGAATGCATTATCTAAAAAGTAGGACCACGAGGGGAGATAGGGGCAAATTTAAAACATAGATAGATCCATATCTATATGGACACATAAGCTATACAGTTTTTTAAAAATAGGACCACAAGGGGAGGTGGGGTTCAAACCGATTTTAATGAAGTTTATAAACATAGATAAATCCATATTTATATGGCCACATAAGCATGATGTGTTTTTTAATACTGTGGTGTAGGGTATCATATGGTCGGGCTTGACCGACTATACTTTTTTTTCTCATTTTTTATTGAACTTCATATATTAAATATGAACTAACAATAATTTATCAAATCTTATCCTTATACTTTATTTATTAAAAATTAAAAATTAAATCTAATTGGGTAAGTGCTGCAGTGTCTCTTCTTCTTAAGCGAGTGTGTCCGCCATGATTTAAAATATTTCGAGCTAGTGGATTTGGGTGTTGTTCAAGCCTTTTTAAATATTTTACTGCATATTTTGTAATCATTGTTTTTACTAATGTCACATTGAGATCCTTATGAATGTTTGAGTTTTTAACATACCAGGGAGCGGCCGTGATGATTCGAAGAAGTTTATTTTGGCGCCTTTGAATTTTTTCGATATTAGAGGCCGAGGCAGTGCCCCATATTTGAATACCGTAGCACCAGATAGGCTTTAAGATAGAGTTTAAAGTAGAAGCTTACAATCGAGACTAAGGACAGAATTTCTTCCAATAAGCCAATGAATTTGAATGGCTTTTAGTTTCATTTGAGTTAATTTTGCTTCTATGTGGCATTTCCACGTTAATCGCCGATCCAGATGTATACCGAGATATTTAACATGCGAATGTTGAGGAATTATTTTATTATTGATTGTAATAGGGTGGCAAGATTCCCGGCGCAAGGTGAATGTTATATGTACGCATTATTGCTCATTGACCATTATCCTCCATTGTCTTAACCATATTTCTAGTTGAAATATATGATGCTGTAAGTAACGCGATGCTTCATAACGATTTTCGTGGACGCTTAGAAAAGCTGTATCGTCTGCAAATGTCGAAGTTTGTGTGTACATGCAAAGAAAAAACATGGTTGTGGTAAACATATTCTAAGAGCAACATATTATGATAAGATTCATGATTGTAGTCACCATATTAAGATTATAATTGAATCATATTATGACTAAATATACTCGTACTATTACATCATAATATTTTTCCCTAAATCATATTATTATTCTGTTAATCATACTAAGTTAAGAAGTAATTAAATTATTGTCGTGTTAATCATAACAAGCTAAGAAGTAATCATATTATCATCATGTTAATCATAATAAATTAAGAAGCAATCATATTATGATACAGCACCTTTCATAGCTGTCATAAAAATACAAAATAAATTAAAATTTTTTTGCATAGATTTTTTATTTTGTGGCTTTTTACAATTTTTCTTAATGTTAATCAAATAGCGGAGTTCAATATAAGGCTTGGGGAAGAGCAAATGCAAAATCCGCGGTTTTCATGGGCAACCGCGTATGTCCATTTTTCCGATTTTGAGATGTTGATGCCATATTGCCAAATTTTAAACGCTCTTTACATGTTTCTACAAATTTTTGAAAAAAGATGGATCAATTCCGATTTTTTAACGTAATGACAAAGTTTAAAAAGTGCAATACCAAGCCCATAGTTTGATCTTTAATGGTTTTTCGGCTTTCCTGAAAAATTTGTTTTAAGACATACGCGGTAGCACTTTTATAAAATATAACGAAATCTCTGTGTGTTATGTTGTTGGATTTTACAAAAAAAAAAAAAAAAAACTACGATATTTTTCATTATGAATGAACTACGCTAATATTTTAATTTTTTTTAATTTCTTTAAACTTATTTTTTTATGGGAATTTATCTTTAAATTGTTTTACCGCTCTCATATTAAATAAACGACACAACTGATTCAAAATTATTTTACAATTGGCGCTAACATAATATTATTAGAGTAAAAATAGTTTGATTGCATCTTAAATATAATATGATAAATGTATAGAAAGTTATCATGTTATGGCTACTAAATATCATGATATGGTTGTGAGTAAAAAAATATGTTTTGAAAGTTATCATAATTAAGTTGTTAGAAAAATAATTATTTTTCGGTCACCAATACTCAAATTTATAATTGCGATAAACATTGATATGTTTACAGTAACTATAATATTGTTGATATTAAATAAAAATAACAATTATTTGTGTACGACAACAATATATTGTCAATGGGCTGAGGTGAACTTAAGAAATTTCCTTCTTTAATAATAAATTGACGACCGACTAAGTAGCTTTCTAGCAGCTTGTGTGTGTTTGCTGGTAAATTTTGCTTCAATTTATGTAATAAGCCTTCATTCCAGACTTTATCAAAAGCTTTCGAAACATCGATGAAGAGTGCTGAGCAATATTTCTTTTCTTCAAATGCTTTTCTTATGACATTTACTATTCGATGAGTTTGTTCGATTGTGCTGTGTTTTCTTCTAAATCCGAACTGATGGCTTGAAATACATATATTTTCACTTAAAATCGGGTGTTAATTTTCAAACTAATAATTTCTCAAACAGCTTTGACATATTTGAATATAAGACTCAACTTTTGTATGATCTTTACCTGGCTTTGGTATCATGGTAACTAAGGAAACCTTCCATTTTTGAGGATAGTATTTAAGGCGTAAAATAGCATAAAAAATAAAAAGAATAATTTTCTTTGCTATGCGAGGTAGTTCTTAAAGCATTGTATTACTGATCTTATCAATACCAGGTGCCTTCTTAGTGTTTAAGTCACAAATAGCCTTTTCGATTTCTCTTATCTCAAACTATACTAGACTTTACTTTCTTACTTGTTTTTTTTTAAATATACTTTTCCATTTTTTTTAATTTAATTATAAAACAAATTAAAATTAAACATGGCTGATTTGTCGTTGCATAAAATTCCACGTGAAATATGTGCAATGCCTTTTATTTCACAGTTGAAAAGAAATTTCGCCAGCAACATTTTGTGACTTTTTCACAAAACGAACAGAAAACAAATCTATCAACGTTATTTGACAAATATTCCACAAGTTTTGGACAGCATTTCACGTGAAATGCTGAATAGAGTACCAGGCCTTATGGGGGAATCATTATTTCTTCTTTCAGAAACATTTCAACGTTTCAAGATTGTCAACTTTGGTATAATTCTATATGATTTTAAATAATTTTGGGCAAACAGCTGTGTAACCTTTTGTTTCGCAAGTGGCAACACTTTGCACACTGCAAGTTCATTAACTTAACAAACTTAAAATATACATAAATACTCGTTTATACCCCCCTGCTGCTGTTTAAAAATCAAAGTTTTCTTACTCTGAATATGAAATTTTTTCTCTTAAACTTCATTGCATAATATATTTCATATTGAAATTGTAAATAATGCAATAATAAAAAAAAATTATTGCTAGAATTATTATGCATTTTGCAATAAATTGTTGATTCGTTAAAAAAATACTTAAATTTGGATATGCAAGTAAAAAATAAACAATGTTTGGAGCAGAACTTAATATAAATTTATGTAAATGTCAATAATATTTCGCAGATGAAGGGATAATCGAAAACGAAAGAGAAACAACTTTTTGCGTACAAAAATTTTCTTAATGAAATAAATGAAAACATAAATTTATTAAAAAAATATGTTTCCAGCAAAAAATTGGTAAATAAAATTCTTTAATAAAAATAAAATACAGCAAAAAAATTACACCAAGAAGAGGGAGAATTTTTTTGGTACGTATTTGATACTCAAGTACATTACTTGGAGTTATTTGCGCTTTTAATCGTTTCTAAAACCATTCCTTTTTGACGTGCTATATGCAATAACAAATTTTCAACGAAAAACCAAAAAAATTAGTTAACATGACTTAATACTAGTCGTCGTTAACGTTGATGAAAGCACCAGCATTCGATGGGCCATAAAGCGCACCTCACTTTTAATGATGCAATTTTGCTCAGCAGGATTTTTTATTATGACCTTTTTGATTAGGAAAACACGCATGACTTTGCATTTTTGTAGGTGAAAATTGTAGGAAGGCATGTGGGGTAGATAAGCCTTTCTTAACGCACAGCAGAAAACAAAGAAATTAGATATCGAGTATCACATTTCCTAGAAAACCTAACAAAATAAAGCCCCCTTTCACACTCGGCAAGTTACTTGCGCAAGTTACTTGCCGACAACAACAAAGTCTATAAGGAAAAAACAAATTTAAAAAAAATTTGTACAGACTTTGTTGTTGTCGGCAAGTAACTTGCGCAAGTAACTTGCCGAGTGTGAAAGGGGGCAAACAAAGATGCAATAATAAGGTGACAGCGGTAACGCCTTTGATAAGCTGCGTTTTTCTTCGTACAGTAACGTTTGATGCTATTTTTTTTTTGTTTATTTACATTATTTATAAAGGCGAATTAGCTGATTTTGATATTCACCGCCGCAATTTTAGCAACAAAAGATCTAAGGTGACTTTATTAAAACAGCAACAACGTAAAATACGAAATGAGTAACAACGTCTAAGAACAAGGCAAGTAAAACCAGCTGTACATAACACTTAGCGAATAATATTAACGTTTAACTATTATTTTAAATATTAGCGTTCAACTACGATCCAACAATTGATTGCAATTTACATCACAATATTGACAGCATGGATCAAATTTTCAATTAAGACGTTTGTAAATTTTGCCCACAACAATTTTACGTATTTATTATTATTTTTATATCCACACCACAATAGTGGAGAGGGTCCCAGTTGGCCATCATCAATGATTCGTGCACGACAATGTTAATTCCTGCACGACACGTAAGGGACAACTAATGCAAATCGTCAATGACATTTTCAAACAAGTGTCGCGTAAATCGTGCACGACACAAAGAAAGACAATGTCGCTCAGCCTGTCATACACACAATGCACGACTACATAGCGGGCAATATCGTATATTTTGTCGTCAACGAATGTGCAGGACATTGTCGCCTAGCTTGTCGTCGATGACCACTTGCACGACATTGTCGCCTAACTTGTCGTTGATGACAACATGCACGACATTGTCCATATTTTCTTTGAAGACGATATAGACGATAAATGGATTCTACTTTGTCGTCAACGACTGCGTATTAGACAATGTCAATGAAGTTACACGAGTTACAGCAATACGATGTCGTCTATAAACTTAAACAAATAAATAAAAATAAAGAACACCACATACATATTTTTAAAATCATATATTTGAATCAAAGAATAAATTAAACTTTACTCTGTGAATTATAACACATGACTGACTGATTTTCTTCACTTTGCTTCGATTGTTTTTATACCCACACCACAATAGTGGAGAGGGTATTATGCATTTGTGCTGTTGTGTGTAACGCCTTAAAATATTGGTCCTAGACCCACCTTAAAGTATACTGATCGACTCAGAATCACTTTCTGAGTCCAACTAACGATGTCCGTCTGGCTGGCTGGCTGGCTGGCAGGCTGGTTGGCTGGCTGGCTGGCTGGCTGTCCATGTAACCTTGTGCGCAAAGTACAGGTCGCAATTTTGGAGATAATTTGATAAAATTTGGGACATAGGCTCTTATTGGCACAAGGACCAAGCCTATTGAAAATGGGCCAAATCGTAGGACCACAAGGGAATATAGGGGGAAATTTCTTCCTCTCAGAAACTATCAAACCGATTTTAATGAAATTTAAAACATAGATAGAACCATATCTTTGTGGACCCAAAAGGGATGCATTTTTTAAGAAATAGGACCAAGAGGGGAGATAGGGGCAGTTTTTTCTTCTTAAACCGATTTTAATGAAATTAAGAACATCTTCTTCTTCTGTCATCCTTCTATCCCGTTGGAGCATAGGGCCTCAACAACTTTTCTGTATCTATCTCTATAATTAGCTTCACGGCAAATGTCATTCCAACTGTAATTTGCAGTACCCAACTCTTCATCAATAGTTTTTTTCCAGGTTTTTGATGGTGCACCCGGGCGTCGGCTTCCTTTAGGGTTCCAAGTTAGTGCTTGTCGAGCTATGTTTTCTGTAGGCCTTCGAAGTATATGGCCAATCCACCGCCATTTTCTTCGTTTTATTTCATTTGGAACTGGTTTTTGATTTGTTTGTAACCAAAAGTCTGAGTTACTTATACGATTTGGCCACCATATACCCAGGATATTTCTGAGACATTTGTTTGTGAATGTCTGTAAACGTTTATCAATGCTTCTCGTACTTTTCCAGGTCTCGCATGCGTAGTACAGAACCGATTTTACATTTGAGCTAAAAATTCTTAGTTTTGTAGTTTTTGAAATTTGACTAGATCGCCAAATGTTATTTAACATACCAAACGTAGACTTGGCTTATCCGGCTCGTGACATCTTCTTCAGCTCCACTCCTATTGCCAACAGTACTGCCAAGGTAGTTGAAAATTTGAACATTTTCGAGTTCCTCATTACCAATTATTAATGTTGGTTGATGTAATGCACTGTAACCACCAGACATAAATTTCGTCTTCTTAATGTTTATCTCCAGTCCTGCAATTTTAGCGTTTTCGTTAAGTTCCGTTAGGTTCTCCTGAAGACTGCTAAGTTTTTAACTCATCAGACATATATCATCAGCATATTCGATTTCTTCGAGATGTGTAAATGGGTTCCATTGGATTCCTTTCCTACCCTGGAGAGTACTTCTCATAACTTCGTCTAGGATAAAAATAAATAAAAGTGGTGACAGTATACAGCCTTGTCTTACTCCAGTTTCTACATCGAATGCTTCAGAAAGCATGCCTTGGTGAAGTATTCTACAACAAAATCCATTATACATAGCTTTTATAAGGTTAATGATTTTTATTGGCATTCCTCTTCTCTCTAAGACATTCCATAAAAACGATCTATTATCGCTATCGAAAGCTTTCTTAAAATCAATAAACGCCGCATACACAGATGTTCTAAATTCGTTGTATTGTTCAAAAATTATTCTTACGGTGTTTATGAGGTCAACACAAGATCTATTTCCACGAAACCCAAATTGGTTTTCGCGGCATGTTTTTAATACTGCTTCTGAAATTCGGGATAGTATAATTTTGCTCAAAATCTTACTTGGAATTGGTAGTAGAGTTATTCCTCGGTAGTTGTTACAGTCATGTGAGTTTCCTTTCTTTGGGATTTTTATTAAAACTCCTTCATTCCAAGACAATGGTAGGATTTCTTCATTCCATATTCTTTGTGGCAATGGAAGCCACATTGACGTAGCTTGTCCTGGATCACACGTAAGGACTTCGGCAGTTATGTTATCGTTGCCCGGAGCTTTGCCACTCTTTAAACTTTTTATAGCATTCAGTACTTCTGTTCTGCTTGGCACATCATAGTTAATACCTTGAAAAAGAAGGGTGTTATTGGGTTCATCAGGGTGTTGAATCACGGGTAACAATCCAATAGGGTTATTTAGGGTATGAGTGAAATGTTCGACCCATCTGATAAGTTGTTTATCAGCAGCGGTTATCAACTTTCCATCGGTGCCTCTGATGGAGGAGCAGTTATGATCTGGTTTTCCTGATATGCATCTAGTTATTTGGTATAATTTTTTAACATCACCGACTCTCGCGGCTTCTTCGGCAGCACTTGCTTAATAGCTTAATATTCTTAATATTTTTGATAGTACTTTGTTTGCAGTTCAGCTTTTTCCGTTTCCGATGCGTCGTTACTGCCTGCTTGTTTTATTTTAATTTGTCTGCGTTCTTCTACCAGCGCCCAAGTATTATCAGTTAACCATTCCTTGTGTTTTCGATATTTGTAACCTAAAATTTCACGGCTGACATCATTATACAAATTCACTATTGCTTCTGAAGTTTGATTTATGTTCATATAATTAAGAACATAGATAGATCCATATCTATATGGACACATAAGCTATACAGTTTTTCAAAAATAGAACCACAAGGGGAGGTAAGGGGCAATTTCTGCCTCTCACAAAGTTTCAAACCGATTCTAATGAAGTTTATAAACATAGATAAACCCATATTTATATGGACATATAGGCATGATGTGTTTTTTAATACTGTGGTGTAGGGTATCATATGGTCGGGCTTGACCGACTATACTTTCTTACTTGTTTTTATTCATATCGTTATTTTACAGCTATTTTTGTTTTTTATAAACACTTTTCTTAAGAACAAATTATTTTTGCTTGTTTAGAAGACAGCTTACAAGACACTGTCCCTCATACTGTCGTGTATAGTTGTTGATAGAGGATAACTTACAAGACAATGTCGCTCATGTTGTCGTGTTTAGATTTTGATAGGAGACAACTTACAAGACACTGTCGCTCATTTTGTAGTATATAGTTGTTGATAGAGGAAACCTTACCAGACAATGTCGCTCATGTTGTCGTGTATAGTTTTTGATAGATAATCACTTACAGGACAATGTCCGTCATGTTGTCGTGGTTACATTTTAATAAAGGACAGCATGAAAGACAATGTCGGTCATGTTGTTGTTTATAAACTTCTTTAAAAGACAGTGCACTAGACAATGTCGAGTATTTTGTCGTGCACGACATTTTTCTCGAAATCATCTTCCAGAAATCCAAAGTGATAGAGGACATGTCGTGCATAAATCGTTGACGACAGTGTCGTCGACGGCAGTTTGGCCAACAGGGGTATTATGCATTTGTGCTGATATGTGTAACACCTTAAAATATTGGCCCAAGACCCACCTTAAAGTATACCGATCGACCTTGTGCGCAAAGTACAGGTCGCAATTTTGGAGATAGTTTGATAAAATTTGGGTCATATGTTATTATTGGCACAAGGACCAAGCCTATTGATAGTGGACCGAATCGTAGGACCACGAGGGAGGATAGGGGGAAATTTCTTCCTCTCAGAAACTATCAAACCGATTTAAATGAAATTTAAAACATTGATAGGACCGGTGCCGTGCAATAAAGCCATAGGAAATAAAGCTCCTTACAGGGAAATAAAGCCATACATGACCTTATTTCCCATTTAAATTTTTTTCTTTTAATATAATTCTAATTTATTTAAAAATTGTTTTGTTGTTTTTTCTCTGGGTGTATATTTTAAAAATATAACGAAAACACTTTTGGGCGCGAGGATTTTCTCCTCTATGGTATAACAAAGACCGGTTTCGCTGACTAAAGCTTCTCTGCATAGCCGGCCTTCGGCCCGTCGCAAGGATTTTGTCCTCTATGGTATAACAAATACCGGCTTCGCTAAGTAAAGGTTCTAAAATCTGCCTTTTTTCGAACGAACGACTACGCAGAGAAGCTTAAATTAGCGAAGCCCGTATTTGTTGTGGCCGAAGGCCGGCTATGCAGAGAAGCTTTAGTTAGCGAAGCCCGTCTTTGTTATACCATAGAGGAGAAAATCCTTGCGACCGGCCGAAGGCCGGCTATGCTTTGGAGTTTGTAAACATTTTGCGGCGGGGCGGGTCGGCCGCCGAACGCGCTCCCTCCCCTTCCACCTACTGTACCATATTTTTTCAACACTTGACAATGACAACTCATTCTTTTGGCAATTTTTAACCATAAAAATTACACTGTTATGGCGGTTTTTCCACTTTGGTTATTAAGCGACTATGTTTTTTTTGCACTTGGATGGTGCTAATAAGGCCGTATGGCTTACACCCGTATTCAAACCAAAAATTAAGTTACTGCATAGCCACTGATTAAGGATTTCATATTCAAAACATTTTTTAATAAACTATGATTATCGAATGATCAAAGACTTTTTAACTCCTAATTAACTGCTGTCAATTTGCTTGATCTTTCAAATGAATTTAACTATAACAGAGATGTACAAATTTTTCTTAATCGGGCGATTTAAAAGTGTTTTGAATAACCTTATGACTAAATAGTGATTAAGCTTAATTAACATATTAGTTGCTCACTCGATGAGCGCAGTATAGTCGGAGTACACAAATGTTCGTTTTGAATGTGGTTGTTAAAAATTTACAAATTTATTATTTTTTTTTTAAATTTTTAAACGATTTTGTTCACATTTCTTATAGTTTTTAAAGTTTGAATGCAGAAATTACTCACAAATTTCATTAAATAACACATGTTTCTAATATATTTAAAATCAGTATCAAAAACTAAATCTTTTAAACATATGTTCGAAAATTCGAACTTAATTTCGAAAATTATTTTTTTACTCGAAAAGATTGTCTATTGTAAAAATTTTCACAATTTGATAATAAATTTTTGTATTCCAAATTTTTGAACTTAAAAATTATGGTTTTCAAGAAAAATTTTCAATTTTATAATTCCATTTTCTTAAAACTACTGCTGTGTTCTTTTTGTGTATGAAAAACCGAACTCACGTGTTACCAATATACATATGCACTTTATTTTTACAAAGACAAAAACAAATACATATATATTTATTTGAACTCAAATCATGTTATGCACAAACTTTAGTTCTTAATGCATATAGTTGGTCTCATTTTTAGCCACCACATACTTGAGCAATAAAATTGTCAAAAAAGTCATGTCGAAAAAAAAAACATTGATTCAGTTTTGAATTGGCCATTATCCATCCATGCCTGCCTGCTAACTTGTATTCTTTGAAAGAAATTCAACACATTTTAGCTTAATAAAAACTTCAATTGTATTTTTGCGCTAAAAATATGACAAAATAAAACTAGTTTTTTCATTGTTGAGTTTTTCCCCGGCATTTTTCCCACAATGCACTGAGTTTATGGTATTTTCGCAAAAAAAGTATTAGAAAAAAAATCTGAAAAAAAGCAATAACGAAAAAATAAATGTCTTTACAAATGTTTTTAAGCACATACGGTCATTTATGGGTGGCCAAAGAAAGAACTTTTTTGTTTTTTATTTGTTAAGAAAAATAAATGTCGTTTACTAGAAATTTATACGAGATTATTTTATTTCCTTTGCTTGGGTTGCATTTTAAGTGCTGTTACAATTGTCTTGGAAACATTATTTTTTGTTTGTTTAAATTTTCAGCTTTTTCTAAAAATTTTCTTTATGTAGTTTGATTTTTGGTCGTTTGGTGTTTGGATTTTTGTACAATTTTATTAGTGTCCTGTTGTTTGAGTATTATTGTCCTTTTGTGTTCTTATTCTCTTTTCAAAATATAACAATATAGACAACGTTTCTCACCCATAAACACATTAAACTAACAAGACTCATTTTATTATTTTTAAGCAGCTTTTTATTGTTCTTTGCTCGAGTATAGAAAATAGTTGCATTTTTGAAAATCGTAAAATTTTTCAAATTAACTTTATAATACTAAATCAAATTACAACCAATGTGAAAAGGATATTGTGTACAATTGATACTGTAAGAATTAGATTTATTAAAAAAATCCAGAACTACCAAAAGGTCTTTGAAGGATTTTCGATAATGAATAATTTATGAAAAGAAAAGTCAGGCCATCCTCCAATTATACGTATAAGTTTTAAATTCAATATTGAATTTTAATTATAACTCAGATATATATTTGGGGGACTACTCTCTGTTGGTTTGCAAAGAGTATTGACCTCTTATTTCTTTTAGCTTTACTAAAGTAGCTCCATGTTTCAGACTATGCGATCTTTAACATTCAGATGTTACGTTTTTTGTTGCAAGCTACAAGCTACAATTTGGCGTTTAAATCGTAAATTCAAATTGGACTATTCAATTTCAAAAATTTTTACGAATCATTTAAAAGAGGAACATCGAATTGTTAGTGTTAGTTTAGGTAAAGAAGAGTTATGTGCCCTTTGGCACACTTCCACCCGGAGACCAATGCAGTCCATTGTGAATGCCTTTAGAGGAAATTCGAAGAAAAGAAGTCCCTTCGCCAGAAATAACCGGTTTATTCCCCTGACAAAACCTAGCAGATCGACTGGACTACATCCAGCGATACTCCTTAGGATATCCAATTGCTGCTTAATTTTGCTTGTTCATATTGTTTAACCCGCATGCGTCTCTACACCATTTGTCACCAATCTTTTGGTTCATGAAATATTTGCGAAATGTGGGATAGTGAGAACATGAGAATTTATATAAAAATCGATCTATCTATCTGTTTCGAAAATGCAGATTTACTGCCGGTTTAACGATGTCGAACGTCATCGTTCGCACAGAAAATTATATTTAAAACAATAACAAAATTCGAAAATTTGTTTTTGTTTTAAATGTAATATTCGAAATCGTTGAACAGGCTGTTATTTTCAACGTTCGTGGACTCCCCTAATGTGAATGCGATTTTTAAACTAAAAATTTGTTCGTAAATTCACAAAAACTTTGTTTTTTAAACCCAAATAAAACAATACAAATTTTAATGAATTTTTTTTCTTGCAAAGAGTAAGATTTGATAATTTTAAAACGATTGTGCATACAGACATCGAAGAAATGTAATTCATATTTGAAACAAATCACGCTTCTAGACATCGTACCATAATGTGACACGTTTAACCGGGAAAGGCTTTTTAGAAATGCGACGTCTTCGGGCATATGAAAATGGGCTTGTCTGAAAAAATATTTTTGCAAAAAACAAGCGCGATGTTTTTAGCAAACTAAGCAAATCTTTGGCTAAGTAAATGCTTGACTTAAGGCCGAAGCCTTTCGCAAAACTTGCCAAAGAACACATGACAGGACGTCGAGGAATTGACTAATTCGTATCTTTTCAAGACTTCGGCTTACGGGTGCATCCAGTGCGCCAGTCAACTGTAATTTATCGTCCAATTTTTTTAATGCGATTCACAGAAGTTCGATTATTTTGAACGAAAATTTTACGAATTTTTTGTTCGAAATGTAGCTTTTACAGATCGTAGAAAGCCGTTGTGAAAAAATCCTATTTTATTTTGGGAACTTTTTTTCTTAAGCGCTCACATATAGACATTTATTCTCTTAACAATTCTGCCATACTTTCATTAAATATCATACATTTTGTAAACAAAGAAAAATAAAGACAAAAGAAAAAGAAAAAAAAAAACAAGTAAGAGTGCTATATTCGGCTATGCCGAATCTTATATACCCTTCACCATGATGAGATAATAACAAAAAGTTATATACATAAATAACGTTCTTTAGATAGGTATAAATAAATTTTAATTGAGACACGCCACGCCAACTTTTCATTTCGTCATGCCGAAGAATATAAAAAAACAAAATATATATATATATGTACCTAGGCCCGTTTCCTCTTTTGCCAAAGTTGATGCTTGAAATTCGTTTTGTAATCTTAAAATCGTTTTTTAGAACATAAAAAAATTAAATAAAAAAATGAAAACAAAAATTCTTTTTGGAATTCGAACTGGCAATATCATTAGTCTCAGGAGAGAACTTAACAACTCGGCTACGAATGCTTTAACTGAAGAAGCGTTAAATTAAAATATATTGAGTCTATGAGCTTGTTGCTTTATTTGAGCGGCATATCATATACATGCATTAATGTGTATGTGTATGCGTAAAATTAAACACATTTCAAATAAAATCTACCGCTTGTAGTGAAGGGTATAAAAAAAAAACAACAAAAAACCCCATTACCAACACTGTATTACCATAGCCACTGTATGACCGTAGAAACCAAAATTGAATTGGTTTTGTATGGTATGTTTATGTCGTTTTGGCAATACAGTGTTGGTATGGTAATGTCACGTCTAATTGGACCTTTAAGGGAAAAAACTTGAGGCAGTAGTGGTTTTTTACTCATATCTCAGCCATTTGTGGACCGATCTTGCTGAATTTCAATAGCATACAATTCCGGACCATATGTGACATAAATGTATAATAACTTGGCGCCCATCATATATGGGGTCTTCGGAAAATCCATTTCAACGGACAGACGAACATCGTTAAATCAACTTCGCTCCTCATAAGGACCCAGAATATATATTCATCAATATTATAGAAATTACAAACGGAATAACAAACTTATATATACCCTTTTCACCACCTGTGGTGAAGGGTATAAAAAAGAAATGAGCTGGAATATGAAGTTACTGCCGACAATTTTATTGTGGTCTTTATGAATTTTACCGGGAGTTGAAGACCTAATTCTGTTTGAACATTTAAGTAGTTTATTTTAAGGATTTTCATTTAATATGCTTTCTTTTATATTAATTATACGAAATTAATTACACTATGTGACAGCGGAAAATTTAACATAAAGATTAGGTGTCAGATTCATTTGGTCACGATTTTGTTGAAAATTTGTGGCACAGTGTTATCTTAATTTAATTCATACTTACACAAAATAAATTTAATAAAAAAGAAAACTAATGGCCGTTTTCTAATTTGGCGATTATCTTTTTTCCCAACGAAAAACTGCACGCTAAAGGAATTTGGTTTTCTAAATGTCTCATTTGCTTTTTTCTGACGCAAAGCTAACCGGCACTCATCTTCCAACTACATTGTGATAGAAATTTACACCATTTTTAGACAAGCTGGGTACATGTCGTTTTAACCCAATTCGGGTACGCTGCATCCAGTGGTGCTAGCCGTTTTTTACGTTAGCTTTGGCTTTCGAGATATACCGTTATTTCGAAAATGGAGGAGGTGGCACAACATATATTCGCGTAAATCAAAAACACCCAGGAAAAACTTTTTGAATTTTGGTTATAGGTGGTAGCTATTTCATACGTTACCTGGTTTTTGGTGAGGCCCCTACGCGGATAACGTTGTATTTTAAATCAGTTTATTTTTGCCCTAAACCAAGGGTGATTTTCGTGCTAGTGGTAAATGTCCCTGGGAGATGTTGTTCCCCCCTCGAGAGTGTAGGGATCGTCTTAAGTATGTTACACCTTCTGGTGATACATTCTCCGGGGCATAATCAGTTGCAGCTAATACCTGGTATTCGACAAAATTCTCAAATTGACAAATCACAAGATATCTTCATAATCGATATCCCAAGTTGCAATAGCTAGAAGCTTTTTTGACGAAGGGATACTTTGGTGGTGGTTGTGGTTTAAAGCCAAAGTCGCGAGAAGTGATATCCTAAAAACCCCACTAAAGGGCTGATATTTCACCACTTGTGTTAGAGTTCGACCTGAGGGAGGACTATCCCTAAGTGCTGTTGCTATTCAACAGCTGCTGCTGGCATATTTTCAAAAAAAGCGGAGGTTAGATAGTTCCAGCTCTTTAACAAGGGGCGAGTGTAAAATTTGGCCGGATAATACACTCAAATTGTTACCTGTGTGTTATGTTGCCTTTCACACACAACGACGGGTGGTCGCACAAGTGGATAAGATCCACCATTATAGGTGCTCATGTAATCTTTTTACATTTATGAGATGTGGTTGTACAACAAAAAATAAAAAGTTCAAAAAATTTAGATTTCGAATTAAAAGTGAACAATAAAAACATTTTGAAATTGGAATTTTTTTGAATTAAATTTCAAGAAATAATTCTTTAATTTTTGAATAAGAAACAGAACTTCAGATTCATAAAAACGAGCAGATTCATAAAAATGAGCAGATTCATATGACGTAAGACATTGTGCAACTGTTAAGTGTTTTTTTCATACAAAAACACTTAACGGTTGCTCAAAAGTTAAACAGTTTTTCATACAAAAACACTAAACGGTTGCGCAAAAGTTACGTCTTATAAATAAAAAAAAAATTATTTTTAATTTTAAATGCAAAAATTTATTAATTTCAACTGAAAATCAACTGAAAATTTAAATTAAAAATTTACTGTGTATTATTTTATTTAATTTAATTCTTCGCTTATGCTCTTCCGAATTATCGTTAGAGTAGAAAAAAAATGCAACACGTAATGACATTTAAAGTATCTCACGTAAATGACACTTGTTTTGTTGTATTGCTAAGTTTTGTGTACTTTTTGTTTAGCAGTTTTTTTTCTATGTTAATATCGTATTTGGTTTTTGCCTCTTCTCTTTTTTTTTTCTCAGCGGCAATAAAACCAGCAAATGCAAAAGAATTTTGCATTGCGAAAGTTTTCAAAACAAAAAACTTCTTCACGTTTTATTATTGCCAACTTGAAAAAAAAACGAAAAGAAAAGAAAAAGCACAACAAACTGTACATTTAGCAACAAATAGTTAAATGCATCATTTAATGAATGATATGAAAAGTTTTTCAAAGAAAAAAAAAAAACTTTGGAAACGAACAAGAGGAACTTTTAAACATTTGTTAGTTGTTTAAAGTAACATCCTGTATCAAGCAGCAGCAGGAGCAAAAAAACTACACACTTCCTGTGACCATTATGGCTGGTGGTATAAACAATTTCTGTAGAAGAAGTTGAAAGTTGAACAACATGAAAATGCCATGACAATGAACGCAAAACTGACAACCACTAAACACCCACAAATACAAACAAATGCGAAATCTTTAAACCCCTTCTTAATTTTTACAGGAAGTTCAAGCCACCATTTTGTTACTGAAAGTTAAAGCTGTGTTTTTGTTTGTGTGATATTAAAAAAAATTTGTTGTGTTCTAGTTGTTGTAATAATTTTTGAGTGAATATCTTAGATTTTTCTTTTTTTATTTTGAACAAAAAGTAACATTTTAATTTAGGGGAGAGTTTTTTTGATCGGTTTTTTTTAATATAAAAGTTTTTTTTTTTCAAAACGGAAATGCATTTGGTTTGGTATTTGAATTGTTATTTCCATTTCCTGTTTAAAGCAAAGTCCACATATTTTCTTTTGTTTTTGTTGTTGTTGGGATATTTAAAAGTTTTTGTTTTGCAAAATGTTATAACATTTTACGAGATTTTTTATTTTTCTTTTTTGATTCTTAAGAAAATGCAAATAAAAATTGTTGGAAATTTTAGTTAAATTATCTCTTGCAACAGCAGGATGTACATAGGTTTTTGAACCCTCATTTCGTAATGTTGATACAACATACACCTGAAGAAAACATTATGTTTTTTGCTGTAATTCTTTTAAGATGCAGGCAATCAAGAAAGATAAAGTAAATAGGAGATTTTGCTTTTTAATGCAAAAAAAAAAACAAAATTTTACACAAGGGTACAAACTTAAACTTTTTTATGCGGTATTTGACTTTTTATGCGGAATTTGACGTCGCTGATTTAAAATCTTATCTCCATTTTTCTCTATCAGCTCTTCTTTTCGATATATACCGTTTATTGAAAATGGTTGACCATATTCAGTTAAAAATAAAAATCCGAAACTCGGCAACAGTATTATCTTTAAGCCGTGCTTACATTGTTTTTAAATTTGCACTGTAGTTTCAGAGATATCGTTGAGTTTTTTTTTTAAAAAGGGGATGAATTTGAAAAAAAAAAAAAAAAATTTTTTTTGTTTTTTAGGTGGCATGTCATAACCCCACGTCTCCATGCGCTTTCGAATAGAACATGACATGACCATAACGCCGGCAGAGCAACGGTATTAATTTGTTCATGTTCTTGTATGTGGCGAATACGTGTTGATGTTCATGTTCTGCTTGACCACAATGTTTGTTGTTGTGCGTTTGTTTGTATACAGAAAATACATTGTATGGCCAACATCATGGCGCACATGGATGCTAAGACGAATGTTTGGGCAACGATGGTAGCACATGTACGAAACATGAACATGAACAGTCTACACGAGTAGAATTCATGTGCGACATGCTGTTCTTACCAAGTTGATGGATGGTGGAGACCGGTAGTAATGTCCGTGGGCACTGTGACACTTTGGAAATGGACATTATGTCACTTTTAAAAGTGACATAAGGTCCAACATTACTTAAGAAGTTATATTCAAAAAAAGATCTACATACGCGCAGAGAAAACCATGTTTTATTATGGTCACAAACAACAAAACTGTTTTTAAAGAAACTAATTTAACCATAATATGGTTGTCGGTGACAATGATTTGGTTAAATTAAACATAATATGGGTAAAATTTTTTTAAAAATGGTTTTGTAGCTTTTTCTCTGGGTGTATATATTAAATATATACATATATCGAATATAAGGATGTTCTCTTCTGTGGTATAACAAATACTGGCTTCGCTAACTAAAGCTTCTCTGTATAGCCGGCCTTCGGCCGGGCGCAAGGATTTTCTCCTCTATGGTATAACAAACACCGGCTTCGCTAACTAAAGCTTCTCTGCGTAGTCGGCCGGAAACAAGGCAGTTTTTAGAAGCTTTACTCAGTGAAACCGGTTTTTGTTAGACCATAAAGGAGAAAATCCTTGCGCCCGACCGAAGGCCGGCTATACAGAGAAGCTTTAGTTAGTGAAGCCAGTATTTGTTATACCACAGAAGAGAAAATCCTTATTTTCGATATATATATAATATATACACCCAGAGAAAAAGCTACAAAACCATTTTTAAAAAAATTTTACCCATATTATGTTTAATTTAACTAAATCATTGTCACCGACAACCATATTATGGTTAAATTAGTTTCTTTAAAAAATCACTTGAAATTTTAACGGTATTTTAAAAATAAGTTTACACATTTTTGATTATAAGTTAAGTTGTGGACATAATGACACTTTGCAAAGACGTTATGACAATTCTCCGATGGACATTATGACACTTTTAAAAGTGGCATAAAGTCCATGGACACTTTGACACTTGACGTTTTGACATGCCACCGTTTTTTAACATAATTTGAATGAAATGAGGTTTGTTTGTTTGTTGTAATCTGTGCACAACTTTTAATTTTATTTACAATTTACTGAGAAAATTGGTAAAAAAAACATAGCTATTTTGGGTTCTTTTTATACTTAATTATGCATAGCTGCTTCAGCAGATCTGGCATCTCTATTACCATTTGTATACAGCTTAAACGTCATACATCTCCTATGGGTTTTTAAAGGGACCCAGTAAAAAAAATTTGTGTTTTTTGAATAAAAGAGCTTTTATACAGCAGTAAATGTTATAGAATAAAATATACAAAAAAGCTACTATTTTAGTGCTGACAACGAAGAATGTTGCAAACCGAAAAAAATAAAAATATACGAAAATTATTGAAAAAAGGCATTTAAACAAGTAAAACATTAATGAATATGTTAATATAGCGCTTATTTTCAGCAGAAAATAGTCCTCCAAACCGGGAACACCCCATACAAAAATCAGGCAGGTTTGAAGCGATTTGAGGTATGAATTTATACACAAAACCTGCTCCTTTTGGAGCACATTTTTTACTGGGGTTATAAATGTGCCAATATTAATCTTATAAACTGATTTAATAAAATTTTATTAGTCTTTGACAGCGATGATTTTAAGTGATTATATCTGGCGACACTATTATCGTTTAGGTTCAGTTTGGTAACGTTAAAGCAATTTCGTTTTGCATTTTTGAAAAAAAAAGTAAAATAAAATCTGCAAATTTTCAACTAATAAATCGATTTTGAAAAAATGTCACATACATATTTGTCTGTGGCACAGAAGCTTTTAAATAACATTTTATTCGTCAGATGTCAGATCTGCAGAAAGAGCTCTTATGCCTCAAAACCAATGTTCAAATATAAACAGAACATTATTTAGCCTTCGGCTCACACACCCAGGAACGATATCTATTTTTTTTAGTGTTTGTGTAGACGAACACAACCCTTAATATCGTTTGTAACTATTTTCAAGAAAAAGCCGAACATTATACAGTGTTCTGTTCTTCGTTAAAAAACAGAACAATTGTAGTAATACTGTATACATTAAAACATTAATAAAGAAATGAACAAACAAAAAATTTTAAAAACCACAGTAGCATGAACAGCTTGTGTGTGTATTGTGTAAATGTTTTGTTTGTGTAAAATTATTTTGCTGGCTTTTTGTTTTGTTTTTTTTTTTTTTAATTTATGGTACGATTTGGCTGAAATTCACAAAATATATTTTTTAAACAAAAATCCTGATAAAATTTTGACCCGGTAGATAGCGCTGGGGTCAAGTTATTAACAAAATTAATTGTTATTTACAAAATCCCGAGCAGCGTCGGGACCATATAGCTAGTTTTTTTACAAAAAATTTTTACCACCATCCTGACACAAATCTTTTTTCAGAAAAATATTTTCTGGGATATTTTAACCCACACCACAATAGTGAAGAGAGTTTAATGCGTTTGTACAAATGTTTGTAAAACCTAAAAATATTGGTTTTCGACCATCCTTTAAGTATACACTTAAGAATCGATCGCTTTCTGAGTCGATCTAACGATGTCCGTCCGTCCGGCTGACAGGCTGGTTTTCCATGTAAACCTTGTCCGCAAAGTACGGGAGAAAATTTTATGAAATTTGGCACATAAGCTCGAATTGTCACAATGGCAACACCAATTAAAAATGGTGAGAACCGGTCTTAAATTTCACATAGCCCCCATAGAGAATAGAGTCTTTATGCCCATTAACAACGTTATTATGTTGGTATTAAGATCACATTTGCTCCAACCAGATTTTATTCCAATCTTTATCATCTACCAAATTTAATTAGAATCGGTCGATACTTGGCCATATCTTTTATAATGGGGGATTTTTTAAGAGCAATAGGAAAGTTTAAAAAAAAACACATAAAATTCAGAAAAATGCATGAAATCTTTATTTGAATCGATAGTACGGTCCATATAATTTAATGTTTGAAGATTATTTCATGCAAATGTTGACCGTGACTGCGCCTCAAATGGTCCATCCGCTTAGTCCAATTTTGGTATACTATTTTCAACGTTTCGGCCGGCATCTCATGAATAAATGCTTCAATGTTGTCTTCCAATGTGTCAATTGAAGCGGGCATAGCCCCACAAAAAATAGTCTTAGGCGTTAAATCGCACGATCTAGCCGGCCAATTGACCGGTTACGAACGTGAAATAAAATGTTCACCGAACTCGCCTCTCAATAAGTCCATTGTTAAGCGTGCTGTGTGGCATTTGGCACCGTTTTGTTAAAACCACATGTCATGCAAGTCAAGCTCTTGCATTTTGGGCAAAAAAAAGTTGGATATCACCTCACGGTAGCACTCACCATTCACAGTTACGTTATGATTCGCATCAGCTTTGAAGAAGTACGATCCAATGATGCCACCAGCCCATAAACCGCACCAAACTGTGATTTTTCTGGATGCATTGGTAGCGCTTGCAATGCTTCTGGCTGATCTTCACTCCAAAGCCAAACATGAGCTGACCATAAAATGGAAGCAGCACGCGATGAACTTTCTTAACAGAGCACGCATTTTGATTATAAAATTCAATAATTTGCAAGCGTTGTTTGTTTGTAAGACGATTCATGGTTAAATTATAGACCAAACTGAAGATGTTTGACAGTGAAACAAAACACGAAACGTGCGTCAGCTGTTTAAACCAGTGTTGCCAAAAAGATAATGGTTAAAAAAATCACCCGATATAAATACTACTCCCTAGAATAGGTTTTAATGCCATAACTTCCTAATAAATACGTCAAAATTTTATTCTGGTAGGTCCAAAATTTTACAAAGGTCCCTTACCCTGTCCAAAAATCACTACAAGACAAATAATTCCCATATAGATGAATATATCTAAATAATATTGCGGAACAAAGAACTTTAACATGATTCTTGAGCTCATAACATAAAAATTTGTAGCTATATACTGTGGTGTAGGTTTGACCTAATATACTTTTTAATCCTGTATTCACAACTTACCGAAAGCTTAAAGTAGTCTTTAACCGGCATTATAAAAAGTGTTCCATTATTAAAAGTTTACTTTAACCTAAAGTGAGCGATAAAGTAAGTTAAGGTTCATCCTACCTGTTAGATTAAAGTAAAGTTGTAATAATGGAACACTTTTTATACGGCCGATAAAATCATACCTTTGGCTATCAATAAGTTGTGAAAACGGGCCTTAAGTTATTAATATTAAGCTCTTGAAATTATTTCGATAAGTTGTAAAGAATACCAAAATGTGTAAATAAGCAACTGCAAGTGCACGGCTTAAAAAAACATAACTAACTACTTGCTTTGTTTTGTTATCTTCTTGCGAAAGCAACAAAACAAGTTGTTTTTGTTTATATTTTGTTTTTTCTTAACCTACTTATAACTACAATTCAAGTCGGAAAAAAAGCCAACCAATTGTAGGGGAATGTAACAAAAGATTAACTCACTGTTTATTGCTGGCATTTTGTTAAAGTTTTGATATCGTTGCAAATAGGACCTTTTGAGTGTTTGCAATTCTCATTCGCTCTGCAGTTTTATTTGCTAATATCTATGGATTTTCAAAAGCTTTTTAGGATAATGTTTCCTGATGATCTGGCCTAATTAACCAGTGAAATGCGCATTGAAACAAGCTTATTATCCAACAATAAATTTCAGTGGTTTTATCAAGAATAAAAACTGGTAATTAAGCAAGACAAACAAAATATTATTAATTATCTGTAAATAACTTGTATTTTTCATGGCGTAGTTCAAATGTTTATTACAGATGTTTTATTTATTAAAGTGCATACATTTGGGTGTTATTTAAGCCCTTATGACACTACATTTTTTATTCATTAATTGATATAGAATTGATAGAAAGAAACAGTAAATTCTAGAAAGAGCAAACTATAAAAAATGTAAACAAAATTTTTTAGTTTTTTGTCTCTTGTAATGGTTTTGTTTCAGGGATGGCGTTGAGAATTTTTAAAATTGTACCAACAACCTTTAAAAATTGTACTATTTTACCCTAATTGTCCTTAAAGATTTTTTTAGTTGAAATTAATTTTATTTATGTTCTTAAAAAACACCACAAAAAGGTATTATAAATCTTAGTTTACAAAGTATCAATAAAAAAGTACAATTGAAACAACTTAGCCATCCCTGTTCTGTTGATTTTATTAAATGTTTCCAACTTTTTGTTTATGAGAAACCTAAAAACAATAAGCGGTAAATCGCTCAATTTGCCCATAAACCGCTGATAAACTTTTAATATTTTAAGCTTGAAATTTCAATTTTAAGTTGAACAATTTTACATTTTTTTTACATAACTTCATTTTTTATCAATAACTTTAGTAAAATTTTTACAGTTTACCATTTATCTTAATACAGCTGAACCCTTCGCACTTGGTAAATTTTTCTATTACTTTATATTTGCACTGTTCACCAAAACTTGAACAATGCATTAAAAATGTAGTGTCATAAGGGCTTTAAGGGCATACATTTGGATGTTAAACATGTTTTCTATATTGCAAGGTTAAAGCTAGCAACATATCTGTTATGAGTTTTTAATTTTTCACTTTGTTAATAATTTGTCTCGGTGTATTGAATTTATTTGTTAAAATAAAAGAAAACTTAAAATTTTCTAAAAAAAAAAAATTGTATGTGTATTTCTTTGAAAAAATTCAAATTATTTTACAGTCTTTATCTTTGAAACTACAAAAAAATGCAAAAATTATATTGTAAGCAGAAAAGGAAAATAAATAAAGAAAACTCTCAATTGTTGCAAACAAAAGTCGTTTTGTTGTTCATTCATTTTGCTCGCATGACAGACGATATTTATCTGCAACATTAAATTTATTATTTTGCTTTAGCGCAATATACAACTCGGTCTTTTTTCTTTTCATATTCTTGTTACAAACATTTTTGGAATAGAAATACTTGTGCACAAAAACTAACACCAATTTGCCATTTAAGGAATATCAGGAGTTGTGGCTGCTACTGCTTTTCATAATTTAAGCTGGAAACAAAATGTGTCTTATATGACAAATAGTTCGAACGAACGTATGTGCATAGCACTACAATTGCAAATGTATGTATGACTAAATATATATTCCTTGATTTTGTTTATTTTCTTTAGCATTTTTTTTTTATGAATATTACTTCTTATTGAGTAACATTTCAGTTTGTTTGAATTTCCATTTCATTGCACATTTGATTTTTTTCTCTATGTGTTTAGAAAATATTCTCTAGTTTATTTTTTACCCTCCACATATGCAGCAGTTTTTTATGATTTTCCAAGTACAAGAATATGAAAAAAATTCTAAGGAATATAAAGATCATAAAATGTTAAAATCTTTTAGTCATTGGTTTTGTTGGTGTCATTTGCGATTTTCCGCTCGTTTTGTCGTTTTTTATTATAACAATTTAAGGCACATACAACAACAACAAAAAAAAAAACCCACGATTTATAAATGTTTTTTTTTGTTTTTTAAACGTGTGGTAAATTTTTTAAATTTACTACAAAATGTAAATCAATTACTTTATTAATTCGTTTTTTAACATTGCCTAAAAGTATGCAAATTAAATTAATTTAATTAAACGTGTTTAAAGTCTTTTAAAGTTTGCCTTTGTTATTTTTTGGTCAAGGTTTCGACTACAGTATCGACTGTATTCTTTTCTATAGTTTTGACTAGAGTCTTGTCTATAAGCGCAACTAGAAGTTCTAATATAGCCTCAACTATAATCTTGTCTATAGTCTTGACTGTATTCTTGTATATAGTCTCGCCTTAAGTCTTGTCTATAGCCTCAACTAGAAACTCTACTATAGCCTCGACTATAATCTTGTCTATAGTCGCGACTATAATCTTATTCTTATGTAAAGTCTCGCCTTAAATCTTGCATATAGTCTCTACTATCATCTTGTCGTTATTCTCGACTGTATTCTTTTCTATAATCTCGCGTAAAGTCATATATGGTCTCGACTATAATATTGTCTATAGTCTCGACTAGAGTCTTTTCTATATTCTCTACTAGAATCTCTACTTTATTCTCGACTATAATCTTATCTAAAGGCTTGACTTTAATCGTATCTATAGTCTCGCCTATATTCGTGTCTATTGTCTCGACTAAAATCTCTAATGAAGGTCTCGACTATAACCTTGTCCATAGTCTCGACTGTATTCTTTTCTATAGTCACGACTGTTATCTTTTCTATAGTATCGACTATAATCTTGTCTATAGTCTCGACAAAAGTCTTGTCTATAGTCTTGACTAGAATTTCTAATGTAGTCTCGACTATAATCTTGTCTTTAGTCTCGACTGTAGTCTTGTCTCGATTGTTTTATTGTTACTGCTATGTCTTGTCTATAGTCTCGACTATAGTCTCGCCTCAAGTCTTGTCTATAGTCTCGACTAGAATCTCCAATGTAGTCACGACTATAACTTTGTCTATAGTCTCGACTGTAGTCTTGTTTTCTGTCTATTGTCTCGAATAGAATCTCTTCTATATTCTCGACTATAATCTTATCTATATTCTTGTCTATAGTCTTGACTAGAATCTCTAATGTAGTGTCAACTACAACGTAGTCTATACACCCTTGTGTTTGGCGTATTTAAAATACGCCTACGACAGTTTGGTAATAGATTAAAGGAAAAAAGTTCACGTGCTCTTTAATCTATTACCAAACAGTCGTAGGCGTACTTTAAATACGCCAAACACAATAAAGGTGATAGTCTCGACTGTATTCTTTTCTATCGTCACGACTATAATCTTGTCTAAAGTCTCGACTAGACTCTTGACTATAGTTTCGACTGTAGTCTTGTCTATGGTCTCGACTGTTTTCTTGCCTATAGTCTCGACTTGAATCACTACTATAGTCTTTACTATATCGACCCCTAACCGCGAAAATAACGTAAGCGCCAAAAATCAAATTTTACAGGAGAGAGCTTTTTTATTTTATTTAATATAAATTTTGTATGAAATTTGTCGCTTACACTAAAATTGTTCTTGCTATAAAATCATAACGGTACCTTATTTGACCATGACATTTTAGGAGATGATGGAAGTGCTGCCAATTAAGTCATTTATTAAAAAAAACGAAAATTGAAAATCATGTCGCTTACGTTATTTTCGCGGTTAGGGCTCGATATTATTGTCTAAAGTCACGACTGTATTATTGTCTATAATCTCCCCTCAAGACTTGTCTATAATCACCCCTCAAGACTTGTCTATAATCACGATTGTAGTCTTGTATATTGTCTCGACTGTTTGCTTGTCTATTGTCTCGACTAGAATCTCTTTATATATAGTTAGGTCTGGACTTAGTAGAATCTTGTCTATAGTCTGGACTTAAGTTTCGGCTCGAGTTTGGTTATAGTTGTGGCTGCTGATCTTATCTGTGGTCATAGCCATAGCTTTGTCTATAGTTCCGACTAAAGGTATGTCTAAAGCCCCAGCTATAGTGTAATGAACTTTACAGTTAATCACCTAAAATAAACCCACAAACATCTGAAATCATTTTTTGGCTTTAAGCTTAAAACGCATTTTTAAAACATCTTAAAGTAGGCAATCGTTTTTTTAATGCAATTTTTAAATATGTCACTTTGAATAAAAAAAGTCTGTTAGATTTAACAAAAAATTTTAAATTAGAAATTATTTTCATTATTTAAAGTAGTCCTTCCTTCCCCCTCTTTCCCTTTTTTTATCATAAAAAAACGTGTCCTGTCATAAAGTCACGTTGAATTGTAGCAAATGTTGTCATTTGCCATTACATCCTAAATGTATGCAACTTATAAATGTTTGTGTGTAAAAAAAAAAAATTCTACAATTGTTTTGTATTGCATAAGTGTAGGAGTAAATATGAGTAAGTGAATGAATGCATTTAGTGTGGAGGTGTGTTCGTATGTGTTTAAATACATTTGTCACTTAATATGCTGCTTAAACACATTCTTAACAAATGTTTTAACTGCATTTCATTTATGTGCACTTCCATGGTGCAACATGACAAGAATAGCATAAAATAAACTAAAATTCTTATCATTATACCAATAACAGAAATGAAAACACAAAGCAATTGAACAATTGCTTAAGGAAAGTTAACAGAAAAATGAATGAAATTGGTGCTTAACAATTGTTGCTGATGCAGTTAAACTTATTGAGTCAGAATAGTCTAAGATGCAGTTGCAATTTTAGCAGTTACGTGTTGTATTCAGAGTATAATAATGGTTGTTCTTTAGCAATTCTATTAGAAAAGAAGTTATAGTTAATCATAAAATTAAATAACTTCACTAAACCCACACTTACAAACAAACTCCCTATAACAACATTTATGCCATTTATACATTTCATTCTTAAGCCAATAAAATTTTATTTTGCTTTGGGTGCATTGTGTACCCTTCTAATCTTTTAAAATGAACTTTAACTTAGGATTTGTCAATTCCAATATTTGTTCATCCGACAGGGAAACAAATGCCTTAGAACACAATGAGAAAAATATGACAAGAATATATAGAACAGACTAAAGTCGATATTAAAAATCCGAGTTTAAATAAGACTGTGGGGCAGATTTAAGTTGAGACTATAAATCTGACTTAGGTCCAGATTGTAGATCAGACTGCAGTCAAAGCGATGGAGCAAATTAGAGTTATGACAAGGATCAGACTATAGATCTGACTACTATATATATAAGAT
The DNA here is from genome assembly GCA_930367215.1 of Pollenia angustigena. Taxonomy (NCBI): domain Eukaryota; kingdom Metazoa; phylum Arthropoda; class Insecta; order Diptera; family Polleniidae; genus Pollenia; species Pollenia angustigena. Next base: position 186,303,522 of record OV884056.1, read on the forward strand.
TAACAATTCGACTATAGTCGATACTGTTCTACGGACTATAGCCGGGAACAAGAATATGGGAAGTGCTGATCCAGAGAGAAAGCTTCTAGCAATACATTTGCAGAAACTTATATTGAATCATGTGGAAACAGATTTACATGAGCACTTGCTATATGGTCTGATCTCATGCTGGATCTTAACCACTGGTTGGCCCCGTGTGTGCACGAATACTTCACACACAGGCACCGATTTTGAGTGTATAATCTAAAAAAAATTATACATTCTTCCCCTTGTTTAGAATCTGAAGCTGTCTAACCTCCACTACTGGCTTCTGTCGAATACCAGCATCACTAAGGATGATTCCTCCTCGCAGATAGTGCCCTTCTCGGAAGATTGCTCTCCTGACGATTCAAGACATCGTACCTACGGGTTTGGGTACAAACCATTGCCACCACGTGATCCCCGAAAGCATCCCTTCGTTAAGGAAGTACCCCTCTGTTGCCCACCGTGTTAATGCACCCAATTGTGCCGGTTATATTGAATAAAGTTATATTCTCTTAAAAGAATTTTGTTGATAAATACATTTTAAAGGGAACGTGTTTGCAACAGCTCTTCACTTAATCCTGTTTTGCGACATTTGACGTATTTGTGGTTATGTGAGCCCTTGTTGTCGGTGCTCCACTTCCACCGATCTTCTCCATGTTGTTCTCTGTCTTCCCTGGAGGTTCCACTCTAGGCTGGCCTTTGCAATGTCTGTGATGCCTTTTCTAACCATGTGTCCTTTCCACATCTTCTTACGACGGCGAATCTCTTGGGAAATAGGAGTTTCGTTGCATCATGACAACAGGGCGGCGTTTGAATATGTTTGGGCCAAAAATAATCTGTTGATTTTGCGTAGACATACATTTAGAAACACTTAAAGTTTGGACGATAAACCTTAAGTAACTTTCCAAGTTTTGCAGCTATAAAGAAGGGCCGATTTCACACTGGAGTTGAACAAATTCAATTTATGGTTTTTTGATATTTTCGAAGAGTTTTACACTTTGCCTAAAGTTACCTAAATGGGCTTCGCAAGCGCTAAATTCTATTCTCAACATTTTCAACTGCACCGCTAACTTTGTTTATTATACGTCCGAGATAAGTAAATCTATGCCGTTCTATTAATTGTGTAACGAATAGAAGGCTGGCGTCTGTGCTTGGGGTGCCACTTCTTATCGACTTAGTTTTCAATATGTTTATCATCTTTCCTGTAAACAATTAAAGTCGAGACTAAAGATCAGACTGTAGTTACACTAGTAGATTCGACTATAGTTAACCCAAGGCGAATTCTTGTAAACACTGGTGACAATACTTAACAAGTACAACATCAAAAATAAAACATTATAAAGGGTGGTCCAACCAAAACGCACGATGTTAATTGTAAATAAGCTTTCAGAGAATTATCCTTACATCTTTTTATTATTATAGAATCACTATGACAATTATGTGTTAAACAAAATATCGGCCAAATGCTCGCCACGGCTTCGGAGCCATTCCTCTATCCGATGCTCCATACTTGCAATGACTCTGAGACATAATTAAGGTTCAATGTCGTTAATGTGCCAAATTATCTCAACCTATAGCTCTTGAATTGGTCTTGACTTGTTGACGTACACTTTTTTTTTTAAATATTCCCAAAGAAAGAAGTCCAACAGTATCAAATTAAATGATCGTAGCGGCTAATTAATACTTATTTCTCGCGCAAAAGACCCATTGTTTCGTTGGCTGTCTGGCAAGTGGCTCCATCCTGTTGAAACAACAGATCTATGTTCTCAATTGCTGGCCACAAGTAGTCCGTTATAATTTCGCAATAGCCTACACCATTCACGGAAACAGCTAAGCCGACCTCATTTTCGAAGAAGTAAGGCCCGATGACGCCGCTAGCCCATAAACCGCATCAAACAATCACTCGTTGATTCTCATTTACCCAAATGCGGCAATTCTGCTTGTTGTGTCGCTAAAGATGAAGTGCACGAAATGCATTTTGATTCGAACGCCCATTTTCGTAAAAGGCGTCAACAATCTTATCGCGCTGCTCAATTGTGTACTTCTTCATGGCTGCATTTGTCAAACACTGAAACAAGGAAATATCAAATTAAATTGGGGAAAAACTTGACGTTAAGGTGTGACTCACAATTAATATAGTGCATTATGGTTGGATGGTTGGAAATCAGACTTAATTTATAGTCTAAATTTTAGACTATCGACCAGATCAGTCCAGAAAAAATGTAGCTCAACGCTACGCGAAAAGTGAATTCGCCTTGAGTTAATCCTATAAACTATAGTCCAGACTATCGATCAGGGTTTGGTTGAGACTTAAACTCAGACTTAATTCTAGACTGTAGATCAGACTGAAGTCTAGACTATAGTCAAGACTGTTAATAAGACTATAGATCAGGCTCAACTCGATACGGTTGATCAGACTATATATCGTCATATTAAATGCAAACGGACGTAACTGCACTTTTATTTTTTAACAGGAGAAGCCAAAAACTTTACAAAATCAAAAACAACAAGGTGTAATTGGCGTTTGAATTTCGTTAGTAAAATCGCCATTTTTGATCGTATGAATCTAAAATTTTGCACGAACATGTATTTTGATAAAACGAACCATAATCGAAATTCAAAAAAAATTTTGTGTAGTTACGTCCGTTTGCATTTAATATGACTATATGAGAAATTAGATTATTAGACTTTTGACTATGACTGTAAACCAAAATATAGACGATTTAAGACTCCAAATCAATAGTTGAAAATGTATCTTAATAGAGTATAGAGCAGAATATAGTTAACATTTTTAGTATTTTTAGACTTGGACAAGGTATCAGATGATTCCTCATTTACATTTTTTCATTTCTATTAAAATCTATGTTTCGTTTATTTTAATTCCCCCTGTACTTATTATCGGTTTTGACTTCTTCTTTGCTAGTTACATTTTTATTATCTATTGCTTAATAACCATGAAATCTTAAATTTTGTGTTAAAAGTCACCCTATATAATATAATAATAGCTGCATAAAGTATTTTTGGGGCAAACTTTTTTTCATTTTCTTTCTTTTCTTAATATTCCCTACTCTCACTTTGTTGGCAGCTAAAGGAAAGTATCAAAACTCATAAATAAATCGGTATTATAGATATTTGTTTGGTCAGTCGTTAAATTTTACGATTGTGGTAAAAAAGTTTTTTTCATGATTAAGATTTTTAATGTTCTTTAAGAATGTTTTAATTTGTAAACTAATGAGATCTATAAAAATTAAGACCTTTTTTTTGTTGAAGGTAAAGAAAATCCTGAGGGCAAAATTTGAGGGGTTTGAGGTTTTCTAATTATCCATGAGTTTTAATTGCACGAATAGTTAAAATCATATAGTGGGGAGTTAAGTACTGTTGCATATTTAAGGGGATTAAACGTTGAATTGTGTTTCTTTGGTAAAATATATTAATTAAATTTAAATATGTATACAAAAGTTAGTTTAATAAAATATTTTTGGTTTAAATTTTGTGCAACTTAAATATTTAAATTTTTTTCCCACTTGCTTGAATATGCAAAATTACATAGTTGTCTAATTTATCTAGAGAAAAAATACAAGTAACAAAATAAAAGGAATCACCAGACAGATCGAGCACAGTGGATTTAAGTATATAAAAAAACTAATAATATTTTTTTTAGATAGACTTAAAGTTTTCAGATCTTTTTATAAAGTTTAGAACTGCACTTCATTCATTTAGGTCAGTCACAGATTTGTTATTTTAGGATATTAACTTTCCCAGTCCCACTGTTTAGTTTCTAATGCAGCCGGGAAAAAGACAGTTTATATTTTTCTCTTAACTTTAAGCGCCATAAACAAGTGAATTATTTAACAATACATTATTTACCGACAGACATATTTCAAATTCTTTTACAGCTCAACTTAGTTATTTCATCAACATCGTCCTACAAATTCTAAATATTCCCTCCATCCTTTTTTTCAGGAGCTACAGATACACATATACGTACGTGCATTATTCGAGAGTAAACAAAATTATTTCATGATGGTTGGTTGAGAAATAATTTATGGAAAACTCAGGCGAAATACCGCTACCACCGCTTTTAGGAGCTGCAAATGGGGTGCCTGCAGCGGGAGTACCTAAATTATAAAACTAAACGAAAACTTTTTGGCCATATTTTATACGTCTAATACATTTTCAATCCCATCCTTTTTAAGAAACTGCACTTGCTCTCGTTAGCTGCAATGTCGTTGCACTCATTATTATGGCTTAAAATTAAAAAGAAGAGGGACTAAAGAGTGCGAGGTTTTCTTTACCCCTTGTAGTTAAAGCCATTTTATTTATTTATCTAAATGTTTGTTAGTCTTTATTCTGTTCTTTATATGCAAGTAGTTGTTTGTTTGACTTGTTTCATATTCATGAGATCTCTATTACACTCCAGGCTTCTCTCTCCAACTCTCCGAAAGTCAGCCGGAATGTTTTATGTTTAATGTAGTTACGTTGAATTTGGGGCGTGGAAATTGTTTTGGTAAATTTACTTGCAACAGCGAAATACAACAGAATTTTAGTACGCGGATAAAGAACAAAAAATAGTTTGGGTAGTGTTGAGTTCACCGGTTTTATTACATGCATAATTTGCCAAAAAAAAAAAAAAAAGAAGAAAACTTGGAAAACTGTATCCTGTTTAAAACGTGGGAATATCCTTTTATTTTACACTACTCCTACTCTGGCCAGCAGCCATTATCGTCTTCGCTATTCGCTGCCATTTCCACAGCCATTTCCTTTACGCTAAAGCTGTTGTTATTTTAATGTCAAGTGTCTGTCTGTCGGTCTGCGTTTGTGGCATTTTGTCTAGTTTAAGCAACAACCTTTAGTTTTTAGTTTTTGTTTTTTTTTTTTGGTAACAAGTCGTAAAAGCTGTATTTTATGAGGTTTCTAGTTTGTTTTTTTTTTATAAATATATATTTTCTCTAAGGGTAAAAGAGGCAGTCATTCTTTAATGGCTGGCTAACGTCTGTCTGTCTGTCTGTCTTGATTTGTCTACATGTCTGTCTGTTTTAATACAATATAACTGTCAGTGTGTCTGTCTAAACGTTTCGTTTTCTAGTATTTTGTCTACAATTTTTGAGAGTAACTAAAACGAAAATCTAACTAATGCCGTCAAAACTAATGGTCCAATTTAAAATGGAGTGTATTTGAAGTGGATGCACTTTTCCTCTATATTAGTTTTAACAGACACAGACAAACAAAAATAAAATTATTTAAAATGTTAAGTATGTTTTTTGTAAAACGCATTTTCTTTTATTTAATTCGGTTTTTTTAATTTTATATTTGATTAAAACAAAAAATCAATAATTTATGCAACAGGGCCCTGACTCTCAAAACTACAAGTAAAATTCATTAAAAAAGCAACAATTTTACAATTTTTGTTTTTGTTTCAAATGTATTTTACTTGTAGATTTGTAACTTTTAGTTTTGCGAAACTGGGCCCAGGATTTTTTTTAAAGCTTTGATAAAAAAAAATTCATAATAGGCAACCTTAATGTAGGCAATACTTTTTTCCAAGGACTTAATAGTTATAACTTTTATTCGATAAAAATTGCGAATAATAATTACGAATAAATTTATATTTTATTAATTAAGAATAAATATTATTTCCAATTTTTATTCTTAAAAAATTATGATAACTATTATGGGTATCAAATAAAAGTATTTCTCAAACATAACTGTTACTATTCGATATATTAATAATTATTTTTAATAGTTATGAATAAGAAATAACATAACAGTTATAACTAATTTTAATGTGTATTTATATATGCACATGCATAATCTGCAAAAATAAAACAATTAATATCAAGAAAATTCTCAAAATAATTATTATCGTAAATAAAAACAATAAAAATCTTTAGTAATAGTTATCTGTAAGAGAAATAAATATTTATCGATCATAATAGTTATGAGCCAATGTAAAAAGATTTTAGTTGGATATAATAGTTATGTTTAACAAATATTTATTTTCATTATACATAATAATTATGAGCAATTTTTTAGAATATTTCTTAAAAGTGGACAATTTTTTGGTACCTGAAAAATTAGCATAATTATTATTTAGGGTCCTTGCTTTTTTCATTTAAAGTTTGGTTATTAAGTATTAGGGTATTCATTTAATCGACCTTTTGCTTTAATCGGTTAATCGCTCGATTAATTAACCGAGGTTGTGGTTTAACCGGTTAATAATCGGTTAATTTAGTTTTTGATCGGTTAACCGATTAGTAAAGTTTTATGCCATTAAAGTTGTCTTAAATTTTTAACACCTCTAATTTTTTCGGTTAATTCTGTTAAAAGACTGATATGAGAAGAAACAAATAACTAAACACATACATATAAAAAGTACGTGAAACAAAAAAGGTGTTGGCAATCAAATATTTAACCCATTTTTCGCCACATTCCTGTTGATCGATGATGAAGATAAAAAAACATTGAAAAACATTGTAATTTTAGTCATCGGCCGATGGAAAATGGGTTAAAATTAAGATAACTGAACACCTTCTTTGTTTGTATAAAAAAATATTTACTAAACAAATACATTTTGTATATGAGACGAAACAAATAAATAAAAACACAAAAAAATATGTTATAATACTACAAAATATTGAAAATTTTGTTACTTCGGTTAATCGGTTAATCGACTGAAATTAACCGGTTTAATCGTTAATCGAAAAAAACCAATTTGAAATTAACCGATCAGTTAATCGGGTAGTAATTAATCGGTTAACCGATTGACGGTTAACCGAATGAATACCCTAGTAATTATGCTTTCATTAGTTTGAAATTACGTTTTAAATGCTTTAATATCTTTCGTCAGCAAAATCAGCTTAAGTGCTGTCGTGTCATTTAAAGTTTATTAAGAAATTATTCTCTTAATTATTGAATATTTAACTTAAAATGCTTTATTTCGCAATAAAAAATTGAGCTTCGGTCGAAGCAGGTTTGTAAGGGAGAAATGTAAGAGTTTCGCTTACCATTGCGCTTACGGAAGACATGAATTTTAGATGGCGAGTTCCCACTTTGAAGCAATACATTTTTGACACATAAAGCGCATTATTCAGCGCATAAAAAAACGAACAGCTTCACACACTGAATGTTTTTTTACAGTTATTTTTTAGTACTCTCCCTTACAAACCTGCTTCGTAGTAAGGGAATGCCGTAGCACTTGAAATTTCATTTAGTTTTTATAAAAATTGTTGAGAGTTATTTCACTTACTTTACTGCATTTCTGTATGTCTTATTGCGTAGCGCATAATTGTGCGCTTATTTTTTTAAATGTACCATAAAAATGTTTATTGGTTTGTAAACTTCTTCTTTTTTAGTTAGAAATTTAATATACATACATACAGGGGTGTTCTGGAAATCGAAAACGCAAAATGCAAGAATTTGGTAGTTATTTTTAATACACTTTTAATCAAATTTTTATAATTTTTGTTATGAAATTCTGTTTAATAGAGAAATATTTGTAAAATATTTGTCATAAAATTAATTTATCACAAAAATCTTATTAAAAAACGACGTTTTAAATTCATGCGTTTTGCGTTTTCGATTTCAAGAACACCCCTGATACAAAAAAATAAATATTTTTAACAATAAAATTATCTTTTATTTTTAGGTAAGTTTTGATAATGTCATTTTATGACAGCTTTTGATTTGTAACGTTTTTGTAAGTACACACATTTAATGAAAAACAATTTCCTTTATTAATTAACTAGCATTTAACTCGCTACTTCGTTAGAGTCTCTCTTTTTCTCGTGGGAATATTTATATGCCAAAATTAATGTTTCTAGGTTTTAACAAAAAAGTACCAGGGGTCTTATCACCTTATCACTATCGATTTTTTTTTGCATACAATAGACACTGACGTATCGAATGAAAACTCGATAAATGTAATGTCGAGTTACTCGATATCAAATGCTATTATTTCAAATTCAACACATTTCGTTCGATATCGAGTTTCATGATACCAAAATAAATAATTTCGATCAATTTTGCTCGATATCGAATGCGGTGATTAGACCCCAGCATTTTTTGATCTTATAGGTTCTCATTCACGAAGGACTAGGGTGATTGATCGAATAGTATTCGACCGGTTTTAACCGGTTATTTTAGTCTTGCCCAAGTCGAATATTTAAAAAAGTCCATTTTTCGAATATCGAATAAACCGGTTATTTTAGTTAAATAAACCGGCTATTTTAGTAATGTATAATTTATATACGTTTTCCTTACTTTTGTTATTAATGTACCCGTAATTGAAGTATTTTTCTAATTGAATATTTGGCAACCTTAAACTTTTAATAAAGAATATCAATACAAAATGTAACAAAAGTCCAAAAAACATTATGAGCAATGTAAATACAAATCGCTTATTTAAGCGTATGTTCTTGTAACAAAAACCAAAAACAATTCAAAACACTACAAAAAAAGTTCAGCTTAAAAAGTAATCAGCAATTTGACATTTGAAAGATGTCATTTCTGGTGATAATATTGCACTGATATAAAAGACAATGGTGCTTAAACGGCCCTTAAATAATAAGTTGCAAAGTTTCTTCAACGTCACGACTTATTAATCACTTTTAATTAGTCTACAATCTTGACATACATAAATATATGCCAAGTAAATCATGACTTTGTTCCAAGTAGTTTTTATGAGTTTTCTTCAGTAGTTCTAGCATATCTTCATGCTTAAAACTACACCATACCGGCGAAATCAATGATATGGAAAAACTCTTCAGTTTTATTTATTAAATTACCAAGAACTTTAAACAAAATTGAAGGAATCAAACAATCTCATGGAAGGGTTTAAATAGTGAACGACGAATTGACAGATATGTCATACAAAAAGCATGTTCATATTACTATTCGCTTCTATAATGCTGAAACAAAAAAAAATTGAAAAATATAATTCTGGATAGGTTTTGTTTGCAACTTTTCAAAAATATGGCTCAAGTTTAATGCTTCGTATAGACATGCTTAACCATCAACAAATTAACTTATTTAAAATAAATTTCTAAGAATATCTCAAATAATAAATTTATTTAATTCCTATAATTTTTTAAAACCAAAGTTTCAAAATTTCTACAGCTATGTTCACACCTATTCAATATTTGATGTCCTACACGTAACCACTAATTTTCTTAAAGAATTGTTTGCTTTTGCAAAACGTTTGGCTAGAGCAAACATTATTTAACGGGTTCTTAACTACATTAAACATAAGTATAATTATCATATTAGACATAAAGTTTAGCAAATAAATAGAACTTGTTAAAAATAAAGCCTAAGTTTAATCAATATTCGAATAAGTTTCTAAGTTTAATATAATAGAAAATTCAAAAAGTACCACGTGAAGAACGAAAAAATTAAAGAAAGAAATTTAATATATCACCTTTTTGGTACTTTTTTTTCTCCCCATTGAAGTATAAAAAATAGTGAGAGCCCATCATTTAATACGTTTTTGTCAATGAATGGAGAAACACGTTTTATAAAAAAGTACCAAAAAAATAGGTACGAATTTCACCCCTTAAATGTTCAAATTACGAAAAAGTACCAAATTAAATTTGTATATTTTAGTTAAGTGGCGAATGTTATATAATTTGTATAGCTATGTAAATTGGTTTGAAGGATACATTGTGCGACAAAACAGTTTAAAAATATAGGTTATTCCCGTTTACTCAGCAAAAGGGCCAAATTTCAAAAAAAGTACCAGCCACCTGCCCGATTATTTTTTTAATATCACTTGTATCACTTTAAGTTTAGGAGATATGCGGTTAGAGAATTTATACGTTTTTATCCCCTTAACGTTTGAATTGGAAAAAAAAATTATATTTATCTACAAATCAGTAGTGGGCAGCACACATAATTCGATATTTGCTATTGCATGTGTAAAGCAGCAAAGAATTTCTTAAAAAAAAAAAACAAATTACAAATTGATATTTTTTTAATTCTAGCTGGAAGGCAGAGAATACATTTTATTATATTTCTATATATTACATAGTGCCCACTACTGCTTTCCCAGAAATTGATAAGTTGCCCATTTAAGTTTATAAATTCTTCCACTTTTCTCCCCTTTTGTCATTATTTACTTTATTTACTGTTGTTGACAGGTTTGTCCATTTGTGTGCAATTCATTTGGGAAATTATGAAAAATCCGTTTTATAAGGGGATGACCTTGACTTTCCATCAGTTGTGTGTTTTGGGTTTAAAGTGCTAAAATGTTAAAATGTTAAAAATAAATAATCGAAAAGCATTTGGGGATTATTGTAAAATGAATTTTTTTTTAGTCAATTAAATATATATCCTTTGTCAAAATGTATAATATTAAAACTTTGTCAAGCTCTAAGGCCATAAAGTATGCTATCGTTAGTTCTGGAAAAGAAAATGCAAGTAAAGGGTTTTCCATTATGCGCCATTAAACTGGCTGAGCTTAACCAATGTCGTGGTTTCTGGCTTGTTCACATAGACCTGCGATTTAAGAAACCCCAACAAGAAAAAGTGTAACGGGGTCCAATCGTTTCTGCACAATATCAAATTTGACATGTCATTTTTTGCACTAAGTGACAGTGCTTGACAAAATAAATATTTTTTGATTGCTAATTATCTGCCGAATATGATACTAAACGATTGTTTTCAGTTGCAAGTCGCAAGAGGGCGCTAATAAATAAATAATAAATAAATAAAAATACTATCTAAAAAATTAGATTTTAGATGCTTTAGAAAAATATATATGTAGCTGTAAAAACTCTACTTATCTAATGACAGTTTTCTCATTACACGATTATCTTTTTTCGCAACGGAAAGCTGCACATTAAAGAAGTTTGTTTATTTTTTTAAATGTCTCATTTGCTTCTATTCTGTCGCAAAGCTAATCAGCACTCATCTGCCAATTATTTATTTTCCTTTTATTTGCCGTAATGATAAATTTAATCGGCTGACTCGCAACTTTTACATGTATTTTGAGAGGTGCTGCCAACTGAAAACAATGTTTTTTGTCGGTTTATTGAGATACCCAAAATCGTTAACGGACAGTTTATCGGTCTAATAAATCATCAAGTAACAGACAGTTTGTCGATACATTGAGAAAATGGCCATAAGACATTTTAAGAAGTTTGTTTTTTTTAATTACTTTACAATATTGTAAATAAAATAGAAAAAAAAAGTTTAAAAAGTTAAAAACTTTTTTTTATTGTTTTTATTTTTTACTGCTCTGAAAAACGCACTTATTTCAATAAAATGTTTAAATTTTCCAAACTATGATGGAGTATACAAAACTCCACATCATTCTATCAAATAATGAAAAAACTAGAACCATCTTTGTTTCACAACTTTAAAAATTTTGAAATTTTAATAATGCCATCAGGGAATTTTTCACAAATTTCACTAATTTTAAATTTGAATTATCACTTAGGCCCGTTTTCACAACATACCGATAGCTTAAGGTAGGATTTTATCGGACGTATAAAACCTGTTGCAACTTTACTTTTACCTACCAGGTAGAATGGACCTTAATTTACTTTATCGCTCACTTTTGGTTAAAGTAAAGTTTAAATAATGGAACAGTTTTTATAAGGCCGTTTTAAGTCTACTTTAAGCTATCGGTAAGTTGTGAAAACGGGCCTTAATATATAATATTTTCAATATTTCTAATTAGGCTTAAGTTCATAAAATTTATTTTAATTTGTTTTTATAATTATAATTTGTTATTGATAATCTTTCATTTCTGACCGTGGCCGGGGCTCGAACCCTGGCCGAAAGGTTACCAAGACATGTTTCGATCGCAACCACTCGATCTCTTCAGATGGATTTGCCGTCTTACACTCGCAGCCATCGACGACTGCTGACGTCAATAGTCAAACATCAATCCTTAAAACAAATTGTATTTTAACCTTTGGTAGATCGAAATTTGCTTTTCTGAATGACTATCAATTTTAATTGATTTTACATGTTTTCTCCTTACTTCTGTTTTCTCGTACTTTTTGTCAACAATTCTTCTTATATTTCATTTCGTTTGAATTTCTACAACATTGATCTTAGACCCGAACTTGATTAAACGATGTCCGTCTGACCGTCTTTTTACTCTTTGGAACATATACGGTGGGCGTGTCGTCTTTGGTACGATCTGTACGAAATTTTCAAAATTCTGTGTAACTCCTATCTTCGGCTCATCAATTTATGGCACATAGTGCGCCGTCCTGCTGAAACCACATGCCGTTGTTTCAAGTACAATTAAGCGCTTGCCATTGACGCTGATGGCATGACCAACATCGTTCTCAAACAATTATGGGTACAACATTTTCGTAATACATTTTTTGCTCATGGCTTTTATGTGGATTGGTATCGTCCTTAATTCGCTTACTGACGTACTCATTCATCCAGAAATAAAGAAGATTTTTCGATAAGAATGTGGGTTTTGGCTAAGTCCCAAAACATCACAATACTTTGCGGTCAAAATAAAAAATGTATCATTATTGGCGATTTCTTTTCTGAGAAATATGTTGCATAAATATTACATGCTCTATCTCTTTTGTGTAGGGCATGTAACATTTATGCAACATATTTCTCAGAAAAGAAATCGCCATATGTTTAACAATGCACAGTTTTCTTATTGTGTACATCGATACATTTTTTGATGCACTTTGGGACCGATAAAATGATGAAATTCTACACAGTTGGATTGTAGAATTCATTTAAAAAAGCGAGTTGCTTTTCAACTGACGTTTTGGAACTCACCCTTTATTTAAATTTAAAATTTTTATAATTTGCACGTGCTGTTGAACTCTGTAAATTACAGACTGAGTAAATTACAGCCAATTCAACAGAGGCAAGATATCAACTGTTTGGGTTCGGGGAAGACCCCTAACAGGAGTTGTTAAAAGAGAAGAGATAATTTTTTATTTTTTTTTTTTTTAAATAAGGAAAGGAATCAGATAACGGTTTAAATAAAATAGTTTTTTATTTAGGTTTGAAAAGAAACGGGGAGCTCAAAATTAACCCTAAATTCCTTTAATCTTTGTGGCCTTTGAACTCTTCACGATTTGCAGAGTTTTAGCCTTTTTACACTGATCAACATCTAACATCTACATACCATCAATTTGCCACCATTTGCGAAGATGTTAACATCTTTCCATAAGAAATACATATGGCTAAAAACCAACATCTTTAAAAGATGTTCCTATTTCATTTTATTCCATTCTACATCCTTCGATTATTTTAGTGTCATCACTGACAAAAACACATTCACATTTTCTACATCTTTGATGGTAGATGTTGATCAGTGTAAAAAGCCTATTAGAGTCTGCCAATTAATCTGAAATTTTGCTCATAAATTTTATTATTTTTAAAAGCTTTAAAACAAAACTATTTAAAAAATTTTGCAGACTTTTTTCTTAAATGTTTTCCTTATTATAAGATTGCGAAAATTTTGTTCTGGTTCTTGGAAATTTATCATTATTAAAATTTTTTTTATGTTTTCTAATTTACCTTTTTTAAACCAATTATCAACATCATTTTTTTCTTCCAACTTACTTCCACTTTTTACCAGGACACGCCAAAAATTAACACAAATCTCATTAATTTCATCCTTTAATTCCCTCGATTAGTTTGTTTGTTTGTTTGTTTAAGAAAACTCTTTCTTTTTTTTACTAAATTTTGGCTGAAAGGCGTTAATATCCTCCCGTTAAGACGGTTTTCTTTTCAAACTTTAACTAAAAGTATACAAAAAAAAAAAAAAAAAAAAAATAACTAAAAATAAGTTTTCACTACAGATTTGTTGCATTAACCAGGAAGCAACAACTGTTTTAAGCAAAAAAGATTGTAAACGTGGCAGGACCAAGTAGTGAAGTTTAGAGTACGAGAAATGGAAAATAATTTCGGAAAATTTTATGCAAATTTCTTACAAACTACCAAGAACAAGCAAACAGTTTTAGTGCATATACACGAAGAGGAGATAATTAAAATCCCATAAGAAATATATCAAGACCACAATTTGGTTGCTGAATGGCAAAAAGGAATCTACAAACAAATGAACAGGGAAGTGTAAATGAATTAATGTCGTAGGAGACAGAAGTTATCCGGCAAAGCTTAACGTTGTCTCATTATAAACAATTTATATTCATTTTAATTTCAATTAAATTATAAACTTTTATTGTTGAGACAAAATTAAATTTGTTTTAACAATTATTAAGAGGAGTTAAGTTTTTATAAAAGCTAAGAAGCTTGGATTATAAATTATTATTATAGATAAGGATTTATATTTATTGAAGTAACTCAGGATCCAAGAATTGTCTGGAACCTTTTTCACTAATTCATTCTTTGACTTTTTAATAAAGTTTTAAGAATTAGCTTTAAATGAATTTTTCGAACTTTTAAAAAAAGCGTTTTTCTATGTTGAGCTTTAAGCGTAGACAAAAAACTTTTTAATTATTTTTGATATGATTTTTTACAAATTAACTTTTAAAAAAGCTTTAAGCTGTTTTCTTATTTAACTATTGTATTTTTATAAACATATTTTAAAGCTATCGAAAGCTATTTTACATTTTTAGCTTCAAGGCTTTTCATTAATTTTTTGATCATCTTTAAAGCAACTGAGCCTTCAAAAAAGCTTTTAAGCTCAATACAAGCAGCATTTCAATTGAAAAATATCAGACATTTGTTTAAATTATCCGATATAAAGTTGCTTTGACTTTGAGTTTCCAGAAAAGTTAAAAAAAAAAGTTTTATATACTGGCTTTTCACAAATTTGTATATTTTTCTTCTTAATAATCGAACTTACAAAAAAGCATTTATAATTTGGCGCATGTTGCGCTTCAAGCATTGGCAAAAAGCCTTTAAATTATTTACGATTTGATTTTGTACAAATAAACAAATAAAAAAGCTTTAAGCTTTTTACTCCTTTAATTGTTGTTTTTGCTAATTTGTTTTCTTAGTTTTGCTTTTAAACAAACAACCGAACTTACCAAAAAGCTATAAAGCAAAACTTAAGCAGTATTTCAATGGGAAAAAAAACCTTAAATGCTCAGATATAAAGTTTCGTATACCGAATATAAGAATTAATCCATCCGTACTTAATTTAATCCGAATCCGTGTCAATAGTACGGTAAGTACGGATTTCAAGTGCCCCGTACTAAAAATAATCCTAAAACGGGATTGACTTAAGTAAAAGTGAAATAAAAATTTAAGAATTTCTAAGTTGGCTTAAATCCCGAACTCGTACTTGAAAAAGTCCGAAATTTAAATTTGTTTATAACTTTAACACTTACCCTGAAAACTAGAGAGAGATTATTATATACATATATATGTTCCTTTAACTCCCAGTGGAGCATAGGGCGCCAACAATAGTCGTTCTCCACCGTACTCGGTTTTGGGCTACATTTCTAGCTTCGTTCCATGTTAAACCCACAGATCTCATTTCGGCTTCGGTGGAACGTCTCCAAGTAATTTTAGGCCTTCCAACTCTTCGTCCTGCTTGATGAAACGGGTTCCAACGTAACGCATGCTTCGCGATTTTCTCATCTGGACGTCGAAGTGTGTGACCAATCCATTGCCATTTTCGTTTTCGATTCTCAGTTGCCACATCTATCTGATTTGATTTACGAAGTAGCTCAATATTCGATATAACATTTGGCCAAAAGATTCGAAGTATTCGTCTGAGGCAGCGATTGACGAATGTTTGCAAACGACTTGTAATTATACTGGTCACCTTCCATGTTGTGCATCTCTACAAAAGAACTGATTTTACATTGGATTCAAAAATTCGCAGTTTTGTTCGAAGACTAATGTTGTTGTTTTGCCATATTGGTGCTAGAATTCCAAATGCTACTCTAGCTCTACTGATTTTTGCCTCCGCGTCAATCTCAGTACCTCCATCAGCGGTAATCATGCTACCCAAATACCAAAATTCGTTGACAATGGCATAGTTGCTATCACCTACATTAATAGATGCCGGAGAGTTATCTTGTATGGAGAGACCTTTTGTTTTTGTTGTGTTTATTTTTAGACCAGTACCATCCAACTTTGACTGGAGGTCAACCGTCGACATCTCCAGGTCACGAATTCTATGCGAAAGAAGGCATATGTCATCTGCATATGCAAGGTAGTTAAAAAAGGAGTTATCTATACGCCATTGAACACCCCTACGCCGAAATGAGGTTGATGTCAATACGTCCTCAATGACAAGCAAGAACAGAAGTGGCGATAGTATGCATCCGTGCCGCACTCCACTTAGTACCTGGAAAGGCTCAGACAACTTCCCCTTATGTAACACATAGCAGTTAGCATCATTATAGCTCTCCTTTATTAATGCTATTAGTTTTGACGGGATGAGAGAGAGATGGAGAATATTATTTACTTACTAGTTCCACATGTTTATTTAATTTTGTTGCATTCCTCCCTTTGTTTACAGAAGAACTCTAAATTGTAAGACACTAGCAGCATGCCCGATAGCGTTTTTGCAATCGTTTTACTTTCAAAATTTAATGTACTTAACTTATCATTTTAACAAATAGAATTTGGGAATTTTCACTCATTATTTTTCCTTTTTAAACATAAAAATAACGTATGTTTTTATACCCTTCACCACAGGTGGAAGAGGGTATATACATATAAGTTTGTCATTCCGTTTGTAATTTCTACAATATTGATCTAAGACCCTATAAAGTATATATTCTGGGTCCTTATAAAAGCAAAGTTGATTAAACGATGTAATGTTCCAATGGTTAAGGGTATATAAGATTCGGCACAGCTTGTTTCTTGTGGCGTTGTTGTTGTTGCTTCTACACAAAGAAGCAAATCTTTTTTTACATACTTGTATAGTGTTATTGTTGCTACAAAAACACGCATATGCATGCATATAGAATATGAAGCTAACTTTTTAATAACGACTCGTACTAAAAGAAACTTAAATTTATTGAGAGTTTTTTTCTTCTGTGTTTAAAAAGTATTGGCGAATTTTCGGCAATCTAAGTTTAGAGCTGCAACTTTCTTACCTCCCCTGCTTATGTTAGCATTTGTTAAATAGCAACATCACACAGAGAGATTCGACAGCAGGTCGAACTTTTCTATGAGGGGATGGAAAATTATCCCTCAAATCTGGTATCTTTAAGTTCTCCCTTCCCGCGATTTTGGGTGTGCATAGAAAAAAAGTGGATGGAAAATCAAATCTGGACTTTAAAGATCTTGCTTCCCGCGATTTTGGGTATAAACCACAGCCACCACGTGATCCCCGGAAGAATCCCCATCCGAAAAAATATCTTTTTGTAAAGAATTGTAACGACAATAGCTTAACGTTTTCCTGATGAAAAATGAGTTTTGTTATCAGTTATAAGCATTTCCAAAAAAAATTCTACTTTGGTTACGTTAAATTAAGAGCTACGAATCGTTTTTAATGTGCCCAACTTTGGGAACCTAACGCGCCCCTCTTTATAGGTCTATAGACCCCAAATCGACAACTTGAGTACAAGTCCTTACATAATTGCCAATTGAATTTTTTTTTGAATCGGCACAACTTTCTTCAAAAGCTAGATTTGGCAAGATGAAATACATGACAGCCAATTTGCCAGATGTGACTTCAACAATATGGCCGCTATCAACCGGCAAAGTTTGGAAGTTCCTATTGGAAAACCCTGTATAAAGAAAATCTTGAGCATCCCGCATCAACTTCCCAGGAAAGCGAGAATTGGAAAAAATTTATTTCCTGCTGTATGCCGGCATCAAAATCCTACAATTCTGTCCGCTTTAATAACCGCCAAACGAAAAACAAAAATTAAAAGAAGCCTAAATTTTTCTTGACATTGTTTGCAATGATGAGCAAAAAATATGATGATTTAGATAAGTTTATAAGTACGAGAAAGTTTTATTAACTGTTTAGTTATTCTACTTAATTTAATAACTGAAGCACAGCCGCGAATAACGTTGTAAAAGCCACTTTTTGCAAAATCGGGTTTTTTTTTTGCAAATTATCGTTAACATTACTCTCTTATATTGTTTAAACATCATATCATCCAAAATTATGCACCTTAACCTCTTCAAAATGCAATACAAAGAGTCAGACAGTGAAAGAACGTTGTAAGTTACAATAAAAACGATATAATCTAATGGCTTTGCAAATTGGTATAACGTTTTAAAAGGCGCTTGCGTAGTGGAAAAACTTTTTAAATGACATCGCGATTGTGGATATGAAACGTTTTTCCACTAAAAAAAAAGTAATCCTGCCTGTTAAAAACGTTTTTTTGCTCTCCTGAAAAATAATTATTTTGTCTCTTACAGCGTTATTCACGGCTGTGCTTCAACTATTGAATAAGGAAATCTTATTTCAATAAAGTGCCAGCCAAACAACTGCTGTTGGCATTCGCAGAAGTAGCAGCAGCAGCAAAACTAATTTCAAGTATATCAACAGCAAAACAAGTGTATCTTGACAAAACAAATTTTGATGGATTGTGTTGCTTTTTGCTGAGCGCGTGATGACATTAAAAAAAAGGCAAAAACATCTACAATTATTTTCAACAAAAGAAAGTTTGAAAGATTGTTAGATTTTTTTTTCAATTCCCTCAAAAGTTACGCGATTAGTTAAACAAGCTTCTTTTAACTTCTAATTTATACATGATGAGCGGAGGAAAATCTAACGCTCCTTGGTGATGTGTGACTTGGGAATTCTACAATAATTGTTATTATATTATTATAATTATTAGTTAGTTGCTTTGTTAAAAGTTTTATACAAGTTTGTTTTTCCTTATTATTCCTGTAATATCATTTAATATTATTTATAAATTTCTATTCTTTAAGATGAGAAAGAAATCCATATTTAAATTTTTTCTAAATTTACTTAAACACACAATTCCCATTAAGAAACCAGTAAAAAAAATTCTTAAAAACTTTTCCAAAACTAAAATTTTGCTTACCTAAGCGTGTTTATTCGTTTTGGGTGTCATTTTGTTTTTTGTTTATCGAAAAAAAGAAATGAGAGAAAACAAGTTAGAGTGCTATATTTGGCTGTGCCGAATCTTTGATACCCTCCACCGACAGATCGAATGTTCAAGGAGTAATTATCTGTATGATGTTATTATTATCTTAAACTGTGACGATTTGTTGTTAATTATGGTTTTAGGCGACTAAACTGTTTTCCGGTAGTAGAGCTTACATGGGGCCTAGGGTAAATTATGGACCGATCATCACGAAATTTCACAACGTCATTTCTAGCCCTTTAAAACTGTGACGTACCAAAATCTGTTATAATAGCATTATTAATTATAGTTTTCCGGGAGTAGGGTTTCTATGGGGCCTAGGGTAAATTATGTACCGATCTTCACAACTGCAAAGAGCCAAAATTTGTTATGATTGAATTATTTTTTACGCTTTTAGGCGTACTAAACTGTTTTCCGGTAGAAGGGTTTATATGGGGCCTAAGGTAAATTATGGACCGATCGTTTCGAAATTTCACAGTGTTATTTCTAGTCCTAAAAAACTGTGACGTACCAAATTTTGTTACGTTAGCGTTATTTTTTACGGTTTTAGGCGTACTAAACTGTTTTCCGGGAGTATTGTTTATATGGGGCTTAGGGTAAATTATGGACGGATAAAACAAATTTTTGCAAAATCTTATCTCATTCCGTGCCTTGTTCCAGCATTTATGTTATTTTTTGTAAAAAAAATTATCAATTTTTTTAGGTGGTGGTTCCACATTTTGATTTTGCTGGATTTCAATCCCAAACTGCTTAGGATAACTACAAGCAATTTGGCACCAAGTTTGTTTCTTTTCTTTTGAGTTGTTCGAAAGTGAGCGTGTTTTCAACAGACGGACAGACGGACATGGCTAAATCGACTTAGAATTACACAAGGACATAGAATATATATACTTTATGGGGTCTGAGATGGATAATAAAAAAGTTTCACACGGAATGACAAACTTAATATACCCTCTTCACAACTAATTGTAGTGGAGGGTATAAAAATGTGTAGAAATTTAAATAAAAATTATCAAGAGTTAACCCTCAATTTTATCCATAAGAATATAAAACCCCTTATCGAGGTAGGTGAATTTAAAATAAGCCTCCGACTGTTTGGTAATAGATTAAAGGAAATAAGTTCAGGTTCTCTTAATCTATTAACAAACAGTCTCAGGCGGAGCTTAAATTCGCCAACCAAGATAAGGATAAATATTTCGATTAACTTATTTCGTTTTTCATTATTAATAAGATTTCTGTATGACCCCTAGAGGGAAGCGAACAGACACCAAATAAGCCCCGTGATAGGTCTTTGGTGGTAGAGACCGGTTCTAGTTTTAACACTTTCTATGAATAAGACCTATCACTTTTACATGGGGTTGTCATTGGAGGGGGTCAATTGACACCATTTGACCAGTCACACATCTATTCTCAATAAACATGTTAAGTGCTAGTAACTACAATGTAGTATTATTTCAATAAAACAAGTCCTAGAACTAAATTCAAGAACAAAATTTTACAAAGTTCCACAAAAATGTGTCACACCTCCGGTGAAGACTGTACTGTTATTCATTACTTTTTCTACCTTTTTGTTCTTCATAAACCAGTTACATGATTGGTTCTCCTTCACTGGTCATGAGTTCTTTCTTTTTGTACCTGTTCTATTTTCACAACTCCCAGGACCAGTCTGTTTGACCAACTGACACAAATTTCCCGCAGGGACGTGATAAAATACAATTAAAAACTAGCTGCCTTCTAGAGTCAAGGTATAGTGCCCAGTGGTCGCACTATACGAGTTGATATAGATGGGGTCTCGTCAAACGAGTTTAAGATTCATTCATGTCAAATTTCCAACCCTATCTACTCTTTTGCAGATGACAGCATCCTTTGCCATTCGTACTCATTTAATTATGGACCAAACGATGTTGGTGTTATGAGGCAGAATAAGAATGACACGTTTGGCCGAGATCTTATCTTAACATAATCTCGAAATAGGGTCGTGCGAATAGGGTCTATTTAAATGCCCAAAAACCTTAATGTTACATAACGACGCATAAAGGCGCGACGGATTAAGGTGCGTCATTTGTATATATTGATGGTATCAGAATCTCTGGATGATTTGGGCATGAAAATACAATCATCCCTATCGTGAATCATTTTTCCCTCGAAATTTTTCCCCATTCACATATTTGCGATCATGAAAAACTCCCATGAAAATAGGTAATTCAAAGGAGAATAACAACGTGAAAAAATGTTGAATGTGATATCCGATGGACAAAACGTATATTTAAGGTATCGAAAGAAGCATTCAAGCGCCTTGCTTCTTTGAAACGGCGTAAGAGAAACCTCACTCCATCTGATCTGCGTACTATTTATATCACCTACATCCGACTGCAAATGGAATACAGCTCTAATGTGTGGGCCGGTGCTGCAAAGTCTCTTTTGGAGCTTCGCGACCGCGTGCAGGATAGGACGAATGTTATCATTGGTGGCATAAGGGTGTCCAATTCTATTGACTCCCTTGAGCACAGTCGCAATGTGATTTGTATTTGACTGTTTTATCGTTACTAAAATGGAATGTGTTCTGATGAAATTAGGGATCTGGTTCCCAAAACCCGTACGTTTGTCCGTAATATACGTTTTTCCACAAGAGCCTATCCTTTTGTAGTCGATCGGCCGGTGTATCGTACAACCCATTACAGGGAAAATTCGTTTTTTGGTCGGACTGGTTGTATGTGAAATAACCTTCCTGCTGAAGTCTTCCCTCTCAACAAAATGGAAAGGGGTTAAGACGAATGTTCACAAGCACAACTACCTCCTTCCCATAACCTATTTTAGTATTTCCAACACAATGCAATGCATTAGTAGCTGTCATCCCTTGAGTGCTGGTGCTAACAAAACAAACAAAAAAAAAGATGGTTTGGAATACAGCTATTTTGAACCTCACAATTTCTCAAATAGATTTTATATAATGGATAATATGCTTCTGAACCTATTTGACTCAACTTTTGTGTTTTTCTGACTTTGGTATCAAGTTAACTGAGAAAACCTTCCATTCTTGAGGGTAGTACTCAAGACGTAAAAAAGCATTCAAGATAAAAAGAATAATTTTCTTTGCTAAGCGAAATAGCTCCAAATGCATCTCTTAGATCTTGTCAATAGCAGGTGCCTTCTTGGTGTTTAAATCACAAATAGCCTTTTCTTTTTCTCTTATCTCAAATCTTAGGGGAATAGCTGCTCTAACATTAACAGGCGGTATATCGACAGCTATAACGTGAGATATATTTGAGGAAAATACGTTTTTCAGCTGATTAACAAACAGATTTCCTTTTGTGATAACATTTCTTGTCCAACTTCCATTCAAGCTTCTTAGTGCTGATTAAGAGATTACTGGTCTTTGGAGATGTCTTGCTGCACACCATAATGAGTGGAGTTGCATCAAGTTCCTTAAGATTTTTTTTTCAGGGAAGCCGTTTTGTGAGACTGCAGTAACTTTCTTAGCCTTTTAGTGCACTTTTTTAGTAAATTCTTATGTTGAGGGGATCTGTGCAATTGCCATTCTCTCCAAATTCTCCTTTTTTCAGTACAGAGCTGCTCGACATACACAAAAAAAAAAAAATAAAAATTCATTTCAATTAAAAAATTTGTGATATTAATAAAAAAATTAATTAAATTTGCACCAGTAAACAAATTATTAGTATCAATTAAACTAGTTAATAGTATTAATTAAACGTTTAATTTACTTGATTAAACGTTAAATTCACTTGATTAAATTTTTAATTAAAACTGATTATATTTTTGATTAATGCTTTAATTGGTGAACAATTTTGGAGAATTTTTTCTGTGTAGAGAGATCCAAACTCTCCGGTGTACTAAGCGGAATATTTTCCGTGCATTGGGTACTAAAATATCAAATATATTTTAACGAATTTATTTGTGTCGCCACACCCAGAGAAAAAACATGTTTAAATATGGTCACCTCCAACAACCCATAACATGTTTTGGGGTAACAATAATATGGTTGTGGTTTCTTGATGGATGACTAATTTAATCATAATATGGTTGTCGGTGACAATAATATGGTTAAATTAAACATAATATGCTTCCAATTTTATTAAAAAATAGTGTTGTTGGAGGTGACCATAAATAAATATGAGGGTTCATTATAAAACCAATTGTGGGTTAGTAATCGGAAGATACTTCTAAAGAAGCTTCGACATGGTTCGTTTTTGTAGGAATGTTTTTACCTTTTTTGCTGATTTTCGCGTGTAGAACCAAGGGAATGTCCTTAACAATTGCTAACACTACAATCTAAATTATAGCAAAACTATAGCCAATACTTTATCAACGACAATAAATAGGCTTAACTATAGCTTAATCTTTGATATACAACTTCAAATTAACTAGATTATAAGCTCAGGTTCAAAGTTATCCTCGTGGGAATACAAAATTTCAATTTACAAGACTTTGTTTGTCGTGCTTAATTCCCAATTTTTTTTATCGATAAAAACACTAAAATTTGAAGGGATTAGCTATTCCCATGCTCATTTCACTGGTTGCTTAGGCCAGATCGTCATTAAACTTCATCCAACGATTTTAGAAAAACTTAAGATATTAAACAAATAAAACTGTTAAGCGAATAAGAATTTTAAGCAACAGTTTTGAGTGTTTGAGTTTTTGTTTTCTTACATTCCCCACTACAAGTCAAAATTAAAGACAAAACTTTACGGTAGACTATATCCAAGATTAAATTGAAACCAAGTCTATAAAGCAAAGTATTTTGAGATATAAGCAGGAAGAAGATTTCTTTACCCATTCGGGCTTTTAAAGGTTAACATTATCACTGTTATTTCATTGTTAACAAAAAAAAAAAAAAAAAACCAAAATTTCTTAAAAAACTAAAATCAAAAACGTTTTTTTTTATAAATTTTTTTCTCTTGTTGGCATTTACTTTCTTCACATTTATATTCATGCTCATTGTTGTGCCATGGAACTCAAGTATAGTTACATATTTGTAAAACAGCTCCTTTGTAGCCTTCAGAACTTTTAATTTTTTTTTTGCTGGTAGGTAAAGTTCCTTTGCACACCAAATTTTTTTTTGTCTTTGTAGCCATTTGACATTATCATATAATAGTTTGGCAATTTTCGACGCGATTTTTTTCTGCTGGTTGTTATTTTTACAAGTTTTTCTTGATATTTTTTTTTTTTGAGATAATTTAATAAAAAAAATTTCCTCTTCACTGATTGACATTTGCTAGAGTTTAAGTCTTGGAAGTCTGGGGTTTATGTAAAATGTTTGGTATATTTTTCCATTTCGGTGCCTTTTGCTACTGGCATTTTAGTTTTTTTTTTTTTTTTTTGAGAACGATATGCCAAAATGTTAGTTGTGGTAATGAATTTTTGTTTAAGCTTTAATGAAATGAATTTCAATTTAGACTTAAAGAGAATATAAACTTTGTGTAATAAAATGTTTTGCTGTGAGGAAAATTGTTTTGAGAAAAGAGAAAATATATAAACACCTATAAATATGCAATATTTTATTTGTAATTTGGTACGGGAATAAATTAAGGAGTATTAATAAGTCAAAAAAGTTCGCATTTATTTAGGAGATTTAAATAGATACTAATTTAAATTTAATTAAAAAACTACATTAGTTTAATAAAATGCCTTATTGTAAAAAAATTATTTAAATAAAACACCTTAAAATATGCTACTTTTATAAGTAAATAAAAAAAAAAGACATTTGGCCAGCAGAAAATGTTGCATACATTTGGTGTGGTTTTTTTTAATATAAAATGTTGCATATATTACGGTGCTCAGAGCGATTTTGTTGTCGTTGTCGTAATCGAATAAGGCTGAAAATTTCGACATAACTTTTAAAAGATCTAAAGATAGAGAATTGTTTGACTAAGAAATATCCATTATTGATTTTCGTAAAAAGACACATTTTTTGCTAGGAAAAACATCAGTAAAGCTAATCTAATACTGCCTTAAGTGATGAACCATTTTAGTTGAACACATCTGCTCATCTATACATAGACAAGAATTTTTGTTTCCTATCAGCTTCCCAACCAGCAAATAAGTCCGACGTCGTTCAGATATCTGAGAGAAACGTCGGCAAAAAGTCGGAATCGTATACGAATTCTGTCAGATTTCTGACCCAAAAATGTATGAAGTGGTTGACACGAATTCTGACAGACATGTCGCACAGTGTCGTGTTTTCATATAACGAGCGGCCATAAATAGAAGACGTTATTGTAAAGAGTTGAAATTTGGCACAAATGTTTTAATTGATAAAAGATAACAAAATTTAAAATTTCTAAATTTTCGGAGCAAGGATTCATGTCCTTCCTATATATCCTGAAAATAAAAAATGTCATAAAAGATAGACAAAGAGTTCAAACTTCATGAAATTTCGTATAGTTATTGGACTTGATACACCAAATTTGGTTGATCAAATTTTATCCAAATCGGAACATGGACACGCCTAGCTGAAAAATGTCCTTTTTCATAAAATTCAAAACAGTAATAAAATAAAAATGTATTTGTTTCTTTTTCCACTTTAGTCTTAAATTTCTTTTCCAAAAAATTAATTAATAGCTAAATGGATAAAAAAGTGCCTTACCATATTTTAGTAATATCACACTATAATATAAATGCAAATATTGCCGGCTTTATCGACAATTTATATCATATTAACCCTTTAGCATATTCGCACTATTTTAAATTTTTCTTTGCATGCTGCACATTCACCTAAAACATTCAAATTTGATTAGCTCTAACTTTAGTATATATTAACATATTTTAAAACTTATTTTTGATTATTGTTATTTGAAATCTATTTAATAAAACTGCATCAATCAAATTCTAAAATTATAAAAAATATTATTTTCATATATAGAAAAATCCAATTATGGAAATTAAAAAAATGGCTAATGGCATTTAATAAAAGACACTTTTACTAATAAGCGTAAACAAATCCCCATTTGCACTCTAGTAGTATATCATTTTTTAAATCAAAATTATGTAAATCCAAAATACTTTTTGCAGTTATATTTAAAATGCTTTGGAGGGGAACTTCTGCGGATTTTTCTGTAGCAACAATATCATCAGGTATAAAATTTTTCTTTGCATTAGCAATACAGTAATATGACGGAAAACAATTTTTATGAACGGAATTTACAACAGACCTCATCATTTTATATTGTCGATATAAAAGGTTCATATCAATGTATAAAGCCAAAGCTTTTTCTACAGAAATTGTTTTTTCTATACAGGGATCAACCTTCGTTGCTGCTTTCTTAATTGCCTCCGCAGAGTTGGCTGAAATTAATTTTTGTACCTTTCTTCTTTTTGACCTACTCGCAGCATTCACAATACAGTAACTAATTTAAAAAAATACAAACATCACTCAAATTTACTCCGTGTATTGGCAAATCGGTATTTAAGCAGTCACCGAACTCACACTCGAACCGGTCCCTTTTTCGGTTGCAATCGGACCACATCCGCTTTAATTTTGAATTTAAATTACATATCGTTGGTCTCATATAGAAAGGCCCTAACTCACATAAATGCAACTTTACAGTAGAAGGCAAAAACATAATAGAAATTGTATGTATCTTAATGTAAAATGGCTTCTTCAATTGCTTGTTAAACTGATATTTTTGATGCTATTGAATTAAATTTTTGTGACGAGGTGTATTTGAGGGAAATGTATTGGAATCACTAAAAAACTCAATTTCGAAAAAAATCGAGTTAGGGCCTTTCTACATGAGACCGACGATATATATTTTTCGAACGTCTTTCGCTTCCAAAGATTTCCCTATTCGAGCTCCCACAATCATATATATTATTTCTAAAGCACTTTTTTTTGTCGGTTGCAAATATCTCCCATACCACCGCATCAAATTTAATGAATGATATCTCATTTTAAAGCTTATTTCTAACACTAATGACGAAAAATAATTAGAAGTTGAAAAATTAATATTTTCATTGATAAAAATTACGGTGCGAAATAGTCGCACGGGTCATCTAGTTCCTAATAATTTTTAACTACATTTTTGTTTTCCTTTAACTCAATCCAAGAATTAAAAAAGTCTCGCATTTTCATTTGAATCGACACTAAAAAAATAAGAATTATTTAAATTGGCGCACTTAAGCGCAGCTAAATTTTTATTTTTATAAATTAACATACTTTTTGTTATAAAATGAAACAAAATTTATCCCGGTAATACTTGAAAATTATTTTTTATTCACTATTATATGTTTGCTTATCACAACAAGTTTTGTTTTGTTTTATTAATATCATTCTAATAATGATGCATACACTGTTATCGACATATGTAATTAAAAATACCGTTTATATACTTAAAACATAATACAACAACTAAAATCTAGTACAAATTTTTTTTATTTGCCAACTAAATTCAATTATTTAACCCTATGAAGTACATGCTCATTTTTATTCCTTTTTTATACAAAATTGCAGTTATTTCAAACCACAATTTTGAAGAGCCATATCTTTAGAAAAAATTATTATTTCAATCTAATTTTTTTTACGCTTATTAGTAAAAGTGTCTTTTATTAAATGCCATTAGCCATTTTTTTAATTTCCATAATTGGATTTTTCTATTTATGGCCACGCTCACAACACTGTGTGTCGTGGGAAATACTGGTTTTTTGTCGGCATTTCTGATAGATATCTAACAGAAATCTAATGAAAAAGGCATTGGAAGTTATGATGTGTTAGCCGAGATTCATGCAAAATATGTTAAAGTACATATGTACTTAATTAGAAATTTTACACGTACGTACCTTCTTTTTTTATGCTTTTTATCTTCAACAAATAAAATAAAATTAAAATTGTTTTCAATTGAATGACAATTGTCATTATTTTAAAAAAATAATAAGTCTCGTTAGACAAATCTGAAGGAATTCCGTCGGAATTCTGTTGGACATATCTGAACATAATTTCCCCTCGATATATCCATGCGAAATCGATCAGAAATCGGCCAGACAGTAGTTATATTCAATGTCTGACAGAAATCTGAACGAAGTCTCTAAGAATGATACAATTTGCACGAAATGTCTGATTCAGACAATGTCGGAGTATTTTGCTGGCTGGGTTGTTTCCCAATGTGTTCAATTAGATTGTCGTTAAAAAAATATGAAAAATAATCCAAATGTGTTTTCAATTTGGTAACCACAAATGGTAATTCTGTTTCACCTCTGAATGCAACCTCGTTAACCCGCAACTGCATAGAAGTCATCTTCATCATCAATGGAATCTATAAAATCAGCGATTTCTTGATCGCTCAGTGAATGAAGCTTTATTTTATTTTTTTTTTGTCTATCGCAGTCTCTTCCATTACATGACATCTTTAAAGGTTTATGTTTTGATATTTAACATTCAGAAGACAAAATAATAATGCACACTCATTAGAAAAAATACGTTTTTTTTGCACTAAATCAATAAGACTGCCTACAGACGGTGTTCAGGAAAAATACAATTTGAACAAATCTGTTTTTCCAAATCTTAAACTGGACACAAATTATTAAAATAAACATTATGAATACCTACCATAAAAATTGTCAATTAGTTGAGCAATTCTAAGGCATTTATATATTTCAATTAACTTTATGTAAAATCACAAATATTTATTTTGCTTTTTTTCCTAAAATTTTTATTGTAACGGCTAATTCTACCAAACGAGTGTAGTGTTCGCACTCAAATTGGTTTAATTTTATATGTAATTAATTTTGTACTGAATAATAAATCCTTGTGGCTCTATACTGTAAAGAAGTCGAATGTTGCAGAAAATGGCTTTTATTGCTGATCATCCATAGACTTTCTTAGTTGTTAAAGGGTTAAAGAAATTAATGCTAAAAACACAACTGGGACGAACGACGAATTTTTCGCAACGAATATTCGTCATTAGAAATAGAACACATTGGTGTATATGAAGGTACACACAATCATTGCGCAGACTGAAATTCGTCGTGCGTAACGAACTCTGCGATAGGTTTATTTCTATTTCTTACGCAGACGAACGACGAATAAATTGGGAAAGGGACAGTGCAGCATGAAATAAAAGTCACAGGGACAAATCGCTTCTATTGCGAACTTGGCTAAAATTCGCGAAAAATTGCGAACTTTTAAACAAACATTAAAATTTATTTGAAATCGCAAATTGGTGAAAAAAAAAACAAAATGTCAAAAAAAAAAAAAAAAAAAAAAAAACAATTGCAAAAACAGCGAAAATTCGCGAAAATTTTTAATATTTCAAACAAGCCATAAAATTGATTAAAAGTCTCTAAAACCATAAGGAATGGCAAAAATTCGGTAAAAATTGCTAAATTAGCGGAAATTCGCAAAAATTTGCTAACAGCGGCAGGATAGCAAAGTCAACTATTTAATTTATTTATTAATAATAACAGAGACAAATTACTTTTATTGCGAACTTGGCTAAAATTCGCGAAAATTTCAAACTCTTAAAAGAACACTAAAATTTATTTGAAATCGCTATATTGATGAAATAAACAAAAAAATTACAAAAAAAAAAATTTGAAATTTTAAACAAGCCATAAAATTGAATAAAAGTCTCTAAACTAAAAGGAATGTCAAAAATTCCTGTAGTTTACGCACTTATTGTGTCTCATATGACGAATTTACGCAACGAATTCTTGCCGACGAATTCGTCGTACTATGCGAAGTTCGTCGTTCGTCCCACTTGTGTTTATACCATAAAGATGATGAATAAAATGTTTGATTGCACAGGCTTGAAACATTTGGAAAATGGCGAAACCTGGGACTGACCAACATATCGAGGTTATTTTTCAAATAGTGCTATCTGAAATATTTCAAAAAATTTTTTTTTATAGAAACGTGTTCACTGACGGAAGGGTCATCTGTCATTTAAATTTGAAAAAAAAAAAAAATTTCCCAAAACCTTTTTTTTCATAAATGTTGTTTTGTGCTGTCTAACGCAGACGTTTTTTTTTTTTTTGGTAAAAAAGTGCTATCTACATAAAAAATATTACTTCATATAATAAAATGATAAAAAGTGTTATTACAAAGTAGACATTTTATACATCAGAGGGTTGGGAATTATGTCTAGATTTCATAAACTAATATAATTCGTTGTAGAAATTTTGCAAAAAACTGCAAAAAATTGTTTTATGAGTTTTTGTAAACAATATAAATTTTAATTAATCTAATAAAATCTTTGTAAGCTAATATTATTTAATGAAATTTTACAAGTAAATACATGTTTTGATGCTTAATACAAACCAGCTCAAAATTTTATTAAACTTGCAAAACGAATTCCACAATTCCCAAAAAAAAAACAGCCGAAAACTCCCTAAAATTAGTGTTTTTTAGAAATATAATCGCTACCAAGCACGGGCCTTAAGCGCCCCATACACTTGCATTATTATTGTATATGATATTCGCCATATTATTTCAATTTTGTCTTATTTTATGCAATAAGTCGCACAATGGTTTTATTCATTCAATAAAAAGGTGAACATAAACTATAAGAATAACATAAACATCATTGTACAATGTTGCAAACACATTTCATTTCATCATTTCTTTTCATTGTGCAATAAAAATCAAAAGTCTTTTGATTGTTGCCAATATATTGTGCTACCATCGAATATCACATACACATTGGCGATATAATTGTACAATACGTAAAATTTAACAATTTTATTGCAAGTGTATGAGCCGCTTTAGTATTCATATTGCACAATTATTATACACATATCGGGTCATACAAAGTCGAACGATTGGACCACCTCAGACAAAGTCATGGCCAAAATTTACTTGTAGATGATATTATACAAATAAAACCGTTAAGCGAATTTATTTGTATAATGTCTTTAAATTTTCTAAAATCTTTGGATGAAGTTTCCTGATGATCTGGCTTATGCAACCAGTGAAATGCGTATGTTAATAGCTTATCCCATCAGCAATAAATTTTAGTGTTTTTATCAAAAATAAAAATTAGGAATTAAGCACGACAAACAAAATCTTGTTGATAATTCAAAAAAACATATTTCAAACAAATTATGATAAATTTGAGTCTTATATTTCGAAAATACTGGACCAATTATGGAGTACTCGGCAAGCGCATTTCTCTAAAAAAAAAAATTAGCATCCAGCTAAAATTAAGAATTAAGGATCGTTTTTAGTTTTTGTTATACCTGAGATGTCCTAATTTGGGAACCTATAGCACCTCTCCTGCTAAGTCTATAGACCTCAAATCCAAGACCTAAACTCGACTACGACTTTTTAATTTTTACCTCAAACTGCATTCCAATCGGATATGATAATTTAAAATATGTAGATAAAGTTAAATTATTTATTGCTTTTCAATAAAAATTAGTGTAAAATTTTAACTTAATTTCGAGTTCAGTTAACATTATTATGCGTTTCTTTCAATTTTACTTATTATTTTAATAAAAAATCGTGTAACTTAATTAAAGTCTCAAAAAGTATTCATTACAGCTCATTATATTTTTGTTCAAATAGTGCTATCTGCTTATTTCAATGTTCAAGTCGATAAAATTTTAATTTGTAAATATTGCTATCAGACATATAAGCGCGAATATCTGGAATTAAAATTATTAATATATGTATGATTTAGACGTTCATTTTTAATAACATTGTAAAATAAAGTTTAGTTGTTACTCCTAGAGTTATCGAAAAAATCAGTTTTTTCGCTCTCCTGTAAAATTGTGATTTTTTAGATAGCCCTATTTGAAAAATAACCCTCGATATACTTTTCTAAAGGTTTTGATTGCGCTGATTCCTAATCTGAACTCAGAATATCTCCAGCATATCAGTAATTAAGTCAAAATTAACAAAAAAAATGGTGAAAATACAGTGAATATAGCGAAAAATAGTATTTTTTTTAATTTAGTTGAAATGAATCTTAGACGACATATAAGATTTTATAAATAAAAAAATCGCGCAGTTATAACGTCTCGAATATGGTGAAAACAGGGCTTTTTAAACTTTAAGCGAAGATATCGATTAAACCTGATGTGGTGGAGAAATTCTGAGTACAGTTTCTACTTCAGCGCATCTCAAACATTCAGAAAAGTATGCCTGGTTAGCATGTGTTAATTGGACTCATTTGGGTTAACTTAAATAAGTGCGGTGGGCGTGATTGATTTTGACGAAACTTGGAATGCATTGTTTGTTTATTTTAGATAGTGTATGTACAGGGTGGCCCAAAATTAACGAAGGGGTTTGAATTCGTTATAACTTTTTATTTAAGAAACAATTATTATGTTTTTTTTTAATACAGTATATAAATGGGGAATATTTTTAGTTTAGTTATGAAAAATAATATATCGCAAGTGGTGGCCATTTTCGCTTCGCAAATTCGTGCTTTTTCCAAAAAATTTTCCATAACCTTTCGCAAAACTTCAGGTGTTATGTTGTTTAATTCTTCGCTTATTATATTGCTTTTTAATTGTTGGATAGTTCTAGGCCTATTAATGTTGACTTTTCCTTTCAAATAACCCCAAAGAAAACAGTCTGAGGCGGTTAAATCCGGTGAACGCGGAGGCCAATTAAAATCACTTGTACGCGAAATAATTCGTTCACGCTGAATCAAAACAATGGATCATTGATTTAAAAAATAAAGATCAACAATTTGGGCACGTTGTTCAATTGAGTACCGCTCCATTTTAAATTCCCCAAGTCTTCTTTACAAAACACTGAAAAGAAAAAAAATTTAATAAAAATGTTATAAGCAATTCAAACCCTTTCGTTAATTTTGGACCACCCTGCACCAAGTTTAAGGGCTTTTGCTTGGATATAACAAATGTTATGCAAAAAATTTAATTTTGATTGTCTGGGCGGTGGGCGTGTCCGATTTTGATAAAATTCTATTTGTTTTTTTTTCTTAATTTAGTCTGTATAATGCTCGGGCCAACTTTTCATGATCGACAACCACCCCTTTTTACACAAAAATGTATGAAGCCATCCCTCTGTGCGATGTTGTAAATGCAGTTAAAATTAAGTAGAACCCCTTTAAATAGATAGAACTCCTCAACCATTTCAAAAAAAAGTTTATTGTTATAAAAAAATTTTATTTTACTTTTTTTTAACTGAAACCTCTCTGGAATTAAATTGAAATGTTATTTGTGGTATTAAAATATTTCACTGCTGTTCATATAAATTCTATTCTCTATTTTTTTTTACCCAGTATTATTAATAGAACTTAACTAAATCAACATATCACGCTTAAACTATTTATCATCATAAGTCATTTCAGTCATCCATTCATTCATTTATACCTGTATGTCCTGATGGAACTTAAACAAAACAAAAAAAGACCTCAAAAGAACTAAACTGAAATATTTTATCCAGGACTTTAAAAGCAAACACACAAAATGACTTTTAGAATCCTGTTTAAGGAAACAAAACGGAACAGGAGTTTCATTTGTATTTTCTTAACAAGACAAGGATT
This sequence comes from Pollenia angustigena, assembly GCA_930367215.1. NCBI lineage: Eukaryota > Metazoa > Arthropoda > Insecta > Diptera > Polleniidae > Pollenia > Pollenia angustigena. The sequence goes on from OV884056.1 coordinate 186,336,994, forward strand.
AACTACACAAACCAAAGTGCATTATTGCTGAAACCATTTTCCCCAGTCTTACTCTCCGCTCAACACTACGAGACAGTTGAGTCTGTAGTTGTAAACTTTTTAACTGACATTTGTACAAATAAAGCTGTTTATATTTTTATGTTTGCTTTAGTGTATGTTGGAGTGATTGTTGTAGTAAAGACATTAAAAACTAAAGGTAACTATATATAATTTTTAGCCTTCCTTCTATCTATCCTCACGTCTTTAAAATGTTTCTTTCTTTTAAGATTTTTACTCCATTTGTCGACATTTTAACTTGAGGGAATTTATTTTTCTTAACAAAATAAGTAATAGACTAGTCATACTGCAATATTGCACTATGGGTTGGTAAAGAGAAAAACAATTTCAATAATAACAATTAATATACATATCGCTCATTTGCTGCAAGACCGTCATAACTCAAAAAAATCAATTTCGAGATAAACGCATTTAAAGTTTTTGATTTGCTCTAACTACTTAGAAAAAAAGAAGACACATTCTCTTCAAACTGGGAAAGTATAAAAGATATAAAGATGAATTTAATACACAAACAAAGCGAACAATTCTGCATCTCTAACTCCAAAACTTCATTTTTTGAGTTATGCCGCGGCATGCCGGTCTTGCAGCAAATGAGCGATATGTATTCAGGCCGGTCATAGGCATTTTCTCTATATGTAAATCAGCCTGAAGTTTTTGTTGATAAAAAGTGTTTCCACCACTGAATTAACGACAATCACAACTGGAAAAAATAATTCAATTAACTTTAATTTGAAAATAAATATTTATTGTGCTGATTTAAGGGCATAACATCCCAGCAAAAACTTACATTGCAAAGTACTGAGTTAAAAAGCTAATATAACGACTCTTCACTACTTATACATTGGCATTTTAACTCATTATTTTAACACGGTGATGTCATTGGAGGCAAGTACTTACCACCCTCGCTTACAAATAGGGAGTTAAATAACTTATTACTCCGATGTCACCAAAATTACAACTAACATGTAATGACTTTAAAAAAAATTTTTTTTTATTATTTTTTTTTTAAATTATTTTTTCTTATTTTATTTTATTTTATTTTACTTTATTTTATTTTTTTTTCTTCTATTTTTTTCTTATTTTATTTTACTTTGTTTTATTTTTTATTTTTTCCGCTGTCTCTGGTGGGATTCGATCGCGCAACCTCGGTGCTGATAGACTAGCTCACTACCAGCTTGTCTACTGGGGCAGTGTAGTTTTTGCATAAAACAACTATGTTTTTTACTCAATTAAGAGCGTAAATATAAATTAAATTGTCCATAATAACAATAAAAATATTGATTGAAAGTGGATTGAAAGTTTTATTGAAATATGTTGCTTTTATAAAAAAATTTTTTTAATTCATAAAATTAATGGCATACATGTTACATTAGATGTATGAAATTATTAAATCTTACATTTTTTAATTAACAATTAAACATTTTTTTTAAGGAAACTATAATTTTGTATTACTTTATGAATATAGTTATGTTTGTATATTGTATTTTTATGTTCCCAATTAAAATTTTTTGTTTAACTTGGACAAACTTAAGTTTGCATATATCCAATGAAAATTTTTAACGTAATTACGAAATCCAATGAAGCGATTTCAACGAAAATACTTCATTATAACTATGAAATTCCATTTAGACAATGAAAATTTCATTTACCCAAGGAAATTTTTTTTATGAAAATGATTCATTAAATATATGCAGCATTTTTCTTTCAGTGTAATAAAAAAAAAACAAATTGTAAGAATAAATATTTAAAACCAATTTGTATTAGATTTGAAAAAAATTAAACCGTAGATGCATTTTACTACGAATGAATTATAAATTTCGTTAATTAACTCATACACAAGTACTTAGGTATCAGATTATATGTCAGCCATTACTTAACTACTTCTTTGTAATGCAGATGGTATGAAGTCGTCATTGAAAAGTAAGTTGTTCAGTAATGGCAAGTCATTACCAAGTTTTTGCTGGGATAGTTGTCTTTTTCGGAAATTATGGGGATAAGATTTTCAAAATTGAAGGTACAACTTGAAAAACATCTGGGAACCCTGCTACGTCGGCATACATAACCTAAAAAATTTCTTCTTTGCTCTCTCTGTTTCTACCTTAAATTACAAAAACATCAACTTGTTTCCGCTCTACTGTTGTTTTGTTGTTATTTCATGAAAGAAAAGTTTTGCTGCTTTACATACACTGTAGGTGGCATACATAAGTGTCTACGATCTTAATTTAATTACGTAATTAAAAACATTAGAAAAACGTAATAAAACGGAATATTAATTTTATCGGATATTAGATGAATACAAAGAAAAGTTTCACAAGGAATAACAAACTCTCTTAACAACTAGTTGTAGAGGGTATAAAAAAGAAAAAAAAAAAAAAAAATTAATATTTGGTTGGATTTTTAATTACTCTGTATGGAATTAGTTAGTGGGTGGACTCTGCTGGCGGAATCTTCTTTCACTATTCCTTGATTACTTCCTTCAGCAGTTTCTTTTATTGATATTGTATTGATTATTGCTAAACGCAAGAATCGGTAGACAGCCCTAATTTTTGAGTTCCTACTTTGTTTCATATTCCCCTTTTAAATGTCCAAGTAGGTAAATCTAACCATTGATGATTCTGTCAATTCAAAATTGCCTACTTCTTATCATAACTCCTCCTCTTTTTAAGCGCCATTTTACTTCAGGACTCTCTAGCTGTTAGTTATCATGAACGGCCAGTTCTTGGCTAAAAAAAAAAATTATACCGGTTTTTCTTAGCTTTAAATTACTGCTCATACTAGTGGACATCAGAGAACGGCTTTGTGCGATTGCAAAAAATTCGCATTAAATCAACAACATCAAATACACTCATTTGTGTTCATGGAATCAAACTTTCTCAGCCACACACATCGGTGTTGTTTTAAAATTCATTAAAGTCATGCACAGCGTATTGGCCTTGCCATTCATTCCATGTTTACCTTCGTTCTTCAATTATTGCTTTGGTAAAAATACACAAAAATCATTGCTCTGATGACTATTCAGCAGCTGAAACAATTTCCATAGAAACAGAAGACGTTTTTATTTTTTATTATTTCTTAAAAAGTACAGTAGTTCTGTATGTACAATGTATTGTTGTTATTGTTGTTAATGTTGCTTGTTACGCTTTTAAAAAAATACCCGGCAAATAATAGGACTAGTCCAAAAACGCGTGAAACATGTAGCCCACTAGGACTAGTCCAAAAGTAACCCAAACGTATGGAAAAAACATGGTCTATTTAACATTATGATGTCCTGGGGGAGGACCATATAACCCAGCGTTGGACTAAAAATGAGTATTTTTAAAACTACTCATGGTATACTCAAGAGGATTAGTTTTGAATTCGTTTAAAAACGAAAGCACGTCGTTAAAAAAACGAAGACATGTCGTTTCACTACTTACATTACATCGGACTAGTCCAATGAGTAGCCCATTTGATCAAAACCATGTGGTCCAATATTATTTGCAGGGTAAACACAAAAACCAATTGGACAATATAACTAGTTTATTTGAACTTATGCCTACAACAATCATACCAACAAAGCGACTCGTAATCATACCAATTTACATTCGTCGTTGTTTTATCGAGTGGACAATGACTACTTAAATGCAAAAGCAAAATAATAAATGCCGTTTGACTTAAAAAATCACACATGCACTAATCAAATGTGTCAAAATAACCAACGTTGAACTTTGCTTTGCAGGCATAGAGTCAATGTAAATTATAGCGTATGAGTAAATCAACAAAAATAGTGGATTTTGCAGTTCTCTGATAGTTTTTTTAATTTTTCTGTAATTTAGACTCTAAAATCAAGACAAAAAATTTAAACAGCTCAATTATGAATAAAAATTCCCCGGGAGTTTTCTCTTTTCTCCCATTTTCCCCATGTAAATTCAATGGGAAAAGGGAAAAAACTCCCGGCGGGTTTTTATTCATAATTGGCTTGAAAATTAAATACCCTTGCAAATTTTAACTTTGTAGTGTCTAAATTATATTGATGATTAATAAATATTTGTGTCATTCGATTTAAAACTATGAGGTTACAATTTACTAATTTTTTAAATTAACCGGGCGTGATGTGGGAAGGGTTAAAATTAGCCGCCACTTTTTGAATTGCTTGTAGTCTTAAAACAGCATTTCTCTTCTCTATGCTGTTCTCAGTAGTTGAAGATATTGAATTCCTCTAAAATGTTTAAATTTAAAATCAGTCCGACGGCCATTGTAAAGGGTGGTTAAATTTCAAGGGCCGATGTTGATTTTGAATAAAACACAAACTATTTAGGAAATTATTGTATTGTAAAATATATTGGTATTACTCAATTATGTATGGAACAAAATATCGGCCAAATGGGCGCCGCGACCACGGCGGCACACCTCCATCCGATGGTCCAAATTTTCGATGACCCTGAGGCATAATGGAGGTTCTATGCCGTTAATGTGCCGAATTATCTCATCCTTTAGCTCTTGAATTGTTGCTGGCTTATCGACGTACACCTTTTCTTTCAAATAACCCCAAAGAAAAAAGTCTAACGGTGTCAAATCACATGATCTTGGCGGCCAATTGACATCGCCATTACGTGAGATAACACGGCCATTGAATTTGTTGCGCAAAAGAGCCATTGTTTCGTTAGCTGTGTGGCAAGTGGCACCGTCCTGTTGAAACCACATATCGTCCACATCCATATCTTCCAATTCGGGCCATAAAAAGTTCGTTATCATCTCACGATAGCGAACACCATTCACAGTAACTGCCTGACCGGCCTCATTTTGGAAAAAATACGGCCCGATGATGCCGCCAGCCCATAAACCGCACCAAACAGTCACTCTTTGTGGGTGCATTGATTTTTCGACAATCACTCTTGGATTCTCATTCGCCCAAATGCGGCAATTCTGTTTATTGACGAATCCACTGAGGTGAAAATGTGCCTCATCACTGAAGATGATTTTCTTCGAAAATTGATCATCCACTGTTGCCATTTCTTGCCACCATTCTGCCCATTCACGACGTTTGGAATGGTCAAGAGGCTTTAGTTCTTGAGCCAATTGCACCTTGTAAGCGTGTAAATGCAAGTCTTTATGCATAATGTTCATCAACGACGAGCGTGAGAGGTGCAATTGTTGGGCACGACAACGAGTTGAGTTGGACGGCTCTTCAGCCACACTATCGCGGACAGTAGCAACATTTTCTGCAGTATGAGCTGTACGAGCATGCACGGGTTTTTTCACAACTCCTACAGACCCGGTTTGCTCAAATTTTTCCACGATTTTTGCGATTGTACGCACATTTGGACGATCAAATTGACCAAAAAAAAGCACGAAGTGCACGATATGCATTTTGATTTGAACGCCCATTTTCATAATAAGTCTGGATAACTTTAACACGTTGTTGGATTGTGTATCTCTCCATGGTTCAAATTGAGTAAGTCTGAAATAGAGAAATGTCAAATAAAATTCGGAAAAAAACTTGGCGTTTATTTCGAGGTACCCGTGATGGAAGTAAAAAAAAGTTAAATATGACCCATCCCCAACTAATTTTTGTTATTGTTTTATAAATATTAAATAGTCAGGGGTCTGATTCTGGCAGTCGTGATCGAGTACTTTCTCGATTCGAAAGCATTTTAATATCTTATTATTTCAGTCAATACTGAACGAATAGCAATAATTTTTTCAGTGTTGTAAAGCATTCATTTAAGTTTCGCAATACTGAAAAAATAATTTCGATTCATTCAGTATCGACTGTAAGAATTAGAAATAAAATTGCTTTCGAATCGAGAAAGTACCCGATCACGACTGCCAGAATTAGGCCCTAGGCTAATAAAAATGTCATTTCAATTGAAGGACTGAAGAAAAAAATATGTACCTGAGGGGTTACCGCGTATTTCGATTCGAAAGAAATCATTTACGGATTCGAACAATTTTTACTGTGTATTACGATGTTCGTAATATTGGTTTTGAATAAACGGACGTTTTTCATACTTTATTGAAAACAAAAAATCACTTTCTTAAAAGCCATTCTCTATAACGAACAAAAATTGTTCATCAAATTTCCCATTTTTTAAAAAATACAACCTCTGTCATCGTTTCGAACGATTACGAAAATCGTAATACACAGTACAAATTGTTCGAATCCGTAAATGATTTCTATCGAATCGAAATACGCGGTTACCCCCCAGATTAAAATATACCACATATTTTTATACAAAACATACAAATCGTCATAGTGAATGCAAAATCAAATATGTACAAATATATCATCAAAAACATTAAAATTGGGATTTGATTTAAAGCGAATTTCGATCTACCAAAGTAAAAATACCATTTGATTTAAAGATTGATGTTTGACTATTGACTGTCAGCCGTCGTCATTGGCGGTGAGTGTTAAACCGCAAAGATTTCTGAAGTGATAGTGTGGTAACTATCGAAACGTGTCAAATCAACCTGTCCGTGAACGTGGGTTCAATTCCCCGGTCAGTCAAGAATGAAAAATAATCAATAATTTATAATTCATTTCATGTTGTAAAATTTCTTTCTTCATAAAAATAATTCAATGAAAATTAAATCTAATAAACTTTAGCCTGATTAAAAATATGACAATTTGGATTAAAAACCATAAACAGTTCCATAAAATAACCACAATACTAATTATTGATTTTACTGTTATCTAGGGAAAGCAAATTTTTAAAGTTTTTTATTGTAAAATGTAATGCTTTATTTCCTTATATCAAACTGAATCATATGTATTTAATAACATATATTGAGTTTAATGGGTGCCCCGGAAGACTAGTTGGCAGTGAGCTAGTCTAACAGTGTGGGTGTTGCGGGTTCGATTCCCGCCAGAGGCTGGTCTGTTTCATTACAACGGGCTGAAGGTCTACGTTACTATTGCATGGTTAATTAAGTTATAATATAATTTGTAATTGTATTTGTAACTATTGACACAGTCACCAGTACTAGTGACTTATTATACCCCAGGCAATGCTATTTACAATAGACATTTAACATGTGCGTGTCATTGGAAATCTACTACTGACGTTGGTACTACTGACTAGGTAGTTCCTTTAGGAACATATGTAGACATTGGAACCAGAGAATCGCTAGTACATTTTAGTAAAAGTAGTCTACTCTTTATGTAAGAATACGAAATCATAATAATCTTTATTTGTTATATCTTCAACTTTATAGGAATAATACTTTTCAGTTGTTATTGATAAAATCTTTTTCGTATTAAAGCCAAATATAGTGGTAAATGTAATGTTGTGTAGACACTTCGTTGACAATGTCACCAATATAGTCGACAAAACTGGTGACTTGGAGACACTTGCACCTAATTTTCCTTCAGGGAAGTAAAAAAGTAAATAAATAAATCCCCATGTCTGCGTAACTAAATTACACCCCCTCCCCCCCATGCCACTCCGCGGCGCGCCGGGTTAAGTACACATTTAAACCGTTCCGGACCCACAGTGCCTAGTCGTTTTGGTGCTATAATAATTTACAACATTAATTTGCTTTTATTCAATTTAATGAATTTATATTATAGCACAAGACATTTAGATTTGTTTTTATTTTTTTTTTAATTTTAAGAACAAAAAATTTATATAAAAAGAAGGGTGGGTAGACGGGGTCAACTATAATAAAAATATATTTACAAGCTCAAAATGCACTCACGTCTTGAATTTATTATAAACTTTTGTTAATTTGCAGTAATAAATTATATAGAAAAAAATATTAAAATTAAAAAATATGGTAAAAGTTATTATCACTAGTAAATAACAACAACAAGCAAAAGTTTTATTGTGAAGAAAATTAAATCCTTAATGTTTTATTTTATCCAAAACATTTTTAAAGTGATGAGATTTTCGTTTTTTTTTTTTGTGATGAAAAAATATATATTTTTTTGGAAATGTAAGCGTTCTTACATTCTAAAATAAAACTTTTACCTTAATTGCTTGTAAAAAGAAAGGAATTTTGTAACATGAAAAAATTACAATTTATTGACAATTTTCATTCTTGACTGAAGCACGGCTCGAACTCGGGTCGAATGTACATTTTCGAGAATAATCACAGTATAACTCTTTCTGCCACTGGGACGGCTGGTTGTCTTTAGTCAAATATCACCAAGAGAATTCCATTGGTTAAGATATTGATGTTTGACTACTGACTGCAAGCCATCGCAGTGGCGGAAGGGGTAAAACCACAAAACATTCTGATGATTAGAATAATCTCGAAACATGTAAATTTGACACGAGTTCGAGAGTTGGTTCAGTCAAGAATGAAGCTTGGCAATTAAAATATTAATTCATTTCATGTTGTAAAATTCCTTCCATCAGTAAAAATAATTTAATAAAAAATAATGTCAAAAATTTGGATTAGATATAAATTTTAATTTTTCATATTAACCCAATTTATATTCTAAAGCTTCGTACAGACGTTGGTTAGATCTTACAATGTTGTCATTACCCTAGAGGGAAGCGAACTGACACCAAAGTAGTCCCGTGATAGGCCTTTGGTGGTAGAGACCGGTTCTAGTTTGAACACTTTCTATGAATAAGACCAATCACTTTTACATGGGGTTGCCATTGGAGGGGGTCAATTGACACCATTTTACCAGTCACAAATCTATTCTCAATGGACGTGTTTAGTGACAGTTACTAAAATGTAGTATTATTTCAATACGATGTACAGTGCTGTCACTTTGTGGGTAATTACCCGAATTTGGTATAATTTTTACGGTCGTGGGTAGAGCGTGGGTAATTTCTCTTAGGTGTTATTCAGGTGTAATTTGAAATTTTTACTTCAGATGCCCGAATAAAATCAAGATTCGATTTCAGTGATGACATTTATTTCTTTTTAAATATTGTTGCTAAGAAATGCACAGCCTTCTGAACCAAAGTCTCGGTTTCTTTTTAAGAAACGACTTCAATCATTAAACATACATATATTTTCAAATGTTTGGTAATGAATGTCGCAAGATGGACCCTTTGATTTGGATAAAGACTTAGACTACACATTCGAATAATATGAAAAATTTTAATAAAATTTATTCTAAAACTTTTTGTTTAAAAACTCTTTTTGTTTAACATAATATTCTTTCATATTAATTTTTGCCATAATTAGTTTTTGCATTTGGTTCCACAAAAAAGCTTTTTGTTTTATGTTTTTCCCCAAAAAATTTCAATACGAATTTTGCTTAAGAAATATTTATTACACTTTTTATATCCTTCACCACATTTAGTTGTGAAGAGGGTATACTTAGTTTGTCATTCCGTGTAAAACTTTTTTAATTTTCAAATAAGACCCCATAAAGTACATATATTTTGGGTTCTTGGGTAGTTTAAGATAGTGCTGGGAAACTATCGATATTATCGATAGTCTTAAAATATCGACAATATCGATAGGAAAAATATAAATATCGATATTTTTATTATTTAAAATACAGCTATGAAGACATCTAACAGCAGCTATACGCACACAGTTTTTTGCCGCAAATTTTTACTTGCTATTATTAATTCGCGCTGAATTACAGCAATGAATACAAACAACAAGAATGGCAAGTGGTATGGATTGCTAAGCAGTGCTTTTTACTGCTAATTAAAGGACTTTAAGTCGAAATTTTTGCATGTTTATATAAATGCAAATCCAAATGCAATTGCAAGCATAAGACAAAACAATGAACGACCATTAGAGGGTAAGTCCGCTAGATTGAATACCTTTTTGGGTTTAGAATTTAGAAAATTGTTTAAAGTTGATATGGAATATCTTATAGTCCCTGTTACTTCGGTTCCTTCAGAAAGGAACTTATCAATTTTTAAAAAACTGCCATCTAAAATAACGTGCGTATATACATACGTCTCGTACATTCAATAAAGTGATAAAAACAACGGACTGTAGCCTTATAAAAAATAATTAATGTGTTCCTGCACAAGTACAAACATTCAGTCGATATATCGATAGTGAAATCTGAACTATCGATAAATATCGATAGTAGAAAATATCGATAGTATCCCAGCACTACCACTGAGAAAAGTTTTAAGCGAGGCTTTTGCAACTGCTTTATTACTAATTTTATAACTATCCAATTCCTTTAATAGGCTCAGATCATTGAGAGGAGCGTATCGAGGGCACTGGCAGAGGTACCAATATTTGATATTTATTCTTAAAATAAATGAACTAAATTCAAGCACGGCATCAACTGTTGATTTGTCTATATAAGAATGCAACTGGTTTCGGAAAATGCTTATTTTCAAAGAATAGATAATTTTCATTGTCCAGCGAGCCCGATTGATGGCACACATAAAATAGAAAGTGAAAATGACAGCGTGTAACGGTTTAGATCAATAAATGTCAGAAGTTAATGACAGTTAAAACGTAACTATACAAATTAATGGAAATATACAATAATTATAACGAAAAAAGTATCACCATTTTTAAGGTACAAACTATAAAAATAGTGTAACTCGGAAACTGTAGGACAAAATTCCATTTTTGTTTTCCTTAATTGTTTAGAACTTATCGGTATTCAAAATCGCGTCACTAGTTTTTATACCTTTCATATAACCGTTTTTTACAGAATTTGTTAAAAAATTACAAAAGAACTTAATATGTGGAATCGTAATGGACAAAAATATTGCCGGAACTTAAAGTTTTTACATATGGAAAGAAAGTTTGGGAAATTTTCTTTAGAAATATTCGGTCAAAAAATTAAATGAACGTGGTTATTGACAAAGTTATGAGTCAAGTTTGAAAAAAGGCCGAAAAACCAGATTTTTAACAAAGACTTGATTTGCGCGACCTCTAAACCTCTTCCTAAAAATCGAAAAAAAAAAAAAATTCAAAAATACTGGAACCTATAAGCTTTCAAATTATGCTTGAGCCTCTGACAAAAAAAAATTTGGGACACCCTAATGAACATGAAGCCTGATATAAAAAATAATCCAATTTGGATTTAAAATTTATTTTTAATAAAAAAATGTATGTATAGTTTTTTAATTTCGAAATAAATTTTTATAAAAGACATTTTCGTTCTATACATGTTTATAACCAGGGAAACCATAAATATGCAAATGCATGTTTTTCCTTGTGCGACCAATGAAGTCACAAGCAATATACTTATCCGTTTTAGAGTCTTATGAATTTTTGCATCGATTTGTTAGTGCATATTTTTGCATATTTTACGGTTTGCAGCATTTTTGTGCATTATTTAGTTAAACGAGCATTTTTGCCTTTTTAAGGCATATTTTGATACATGTTAAATTTTTTTTGATTTTTTTCAAAATTCTGTTAATTCAATTTCGCCATCTACATTTAATGGCATAGCAGACAAAGCAGGTTGTCATTAAGGATAAACGTTATGCGATGTGTATAATTCATAGAATCTTTTAGTATACCGATCACTTAAAGTGATCTAACGATGTCCATCCGTCCGTTTGGCTGAACACAATTTTTATTTTCTTCTCAAAAGCGCACAGGAAAGACTTTGAATATGTGTTTTGTGTAATAAAAACCTATAAAAGCAAAGAAAAAAGGTCATAATGAAAATTCATTTTAATTTTATTTCTATTTTCTAAAATTCTGTTATATTTCTAATAAAACTAAAAACATTTATCAGTTAAAGTCTCCGTGTTATCAGGTTTAGCATGTTAGTTTTATAAATTATTATTTTTTTTTCGTAGAAAAATAAAAAATCCTGGAATTTAACAACAAAAGCTTTTTGTAATGTAAATCAGTATTTTAAGGATTTAAAGGATTTCTTCAATTTCTACATACTAACTTATCTAACAACATAGCTTAGATGAAGAAGAGAACGAACCATAAGTAATAAAAAATAAAGTGGCCTCATGTGCCACTGATGTGTAACAGGCAGCTTCAATTCACTTGCAGCAGTACATTCAACTTTCAGCACAATTTGAGTTCAGTAAATTTAACTAGAAATTCCTTAAAAAAAGAAAAATTAATTTCAGACGCAGCAAAAATGTCTACTAGCTAAAAAATTTAAACTAACAATTCTATTTAAAATTTGTTAAAAGTATTTTTAAATACAATTTTTTTTTTATCATTTGAAAAAGCGTTGCCAGTTATAAAACGCCACAATCCACTTAAATGTTTTAACGTTTGATTATTTTTTTCTCGCTCTCTTTTCATCTATTTCGCACAATTTGGTTTTCTGCAAATGAAATGTATAAAATGCGAATTGTAAATTGTGAATGTGAAATGTATGATATTGACATAATGGGAATATTTTTTTTTTAGCTGTCATTATATAACTCTTCATTTCACAGTGTGTTGAAGTTTTTTTTTTTAGCTATCTCTCTCTTTCTCTTCCCTTTGTTACTGGCTGTGTGTTACGTTATTATGTTTGACGTCTAAAGGCAAAGCAATTCCTTAAATTGACATAACCAGACAGGAAAATGAAAACGCTTTTCTTTTGCAATCGCAAGACAACAAAAAAAAAAAAAAAAAAAAAACAGAAGGCAAAACTTTACATTACATATGTTGATGGCGTATGTCGCAATATTACAGTGAGTGACAAAAATAGTTTGTTGAAAATGTGGAAAATATAACAAACTGACGTTAAAGTTACATAAAAAATAAAAAAAATAAAAAATTCAAATGTAGTAAATTTTACAGGTATCTTCAAGATTATAGTGATTGCCGAATTAGACGGTAGTCTTATTGCCGCACTACACGGTAGTTTTGCTGAAAACATTTTGTCTTTTAACGAATCCATGTCTGAACACCAACACGCAGGTGTTAATTCTACTACATCACTGCATACTTAGATAATAAATAGATAAAAGGGGCAACTTGAAAAAGATCCGGCACTTGGTCGATTACCAGCATATTTATTGTCGCCCTCCTAGCGATTTTTTTGTAAATCAAAGCCACTTAATCACCAAAGGGTCCTCATCATTAGGAGGCAGCGTTTTTTTTTTGTTTTTTTTGGCTTCTGTAGTACCAGATTGAACTAATAGAGTTACCTTTTTTAAACCCAAGACAACGTTGAACAATTAACTGCACCTACAAACATCTAAAATAAAACGCCAACAGTTAGGGACTCCTTAAAACACCTACGCCAAAGACATGGCGGGAAATTATTAAATAAGAATAGAGACCTTTTCTAAGCCAGAGAAAGGCATGAAGGGTTACTAAATCGAAATTCTTGTCACTTTGAACACAATCGTCGACTGAAACTGAAAGTAATAATTATTGAGGAATCAGAATCTCTTGATGTTCTGGGCATGAGGATACAGTGTGATGTCCGATTGACAGAACATATATTCAAGGTGTCGAAAGAAGCATTCAAGTGCCTAGGTTTTCTAAGACGGTGTAAGATAAACTTCACTCCATCTGATCTCCTTACTATACCACCTATATCCGACCGCGTATGGCATACAACTCTCATGTGTGGGCCGGTGCTTCTCGACCGCGTGCAGGATAGGTCAAAGGTTCTCATTAGTGACAGTAGGGTATCCAATTCTATTGACTCCCTTGAGCACCGTCGTTACTACAATGGGATGTGTTCTAACGAACTTAGGGATCTGGTTCCCGAAACCCGTACGTTTCCTCGTAATACACGTTTTTCCTCAAGAGCCCATCCTTATGTGGTCGATTGCCAGGTGAATCGTACAACGCTTTACAGAGAGAATTTGTTTTTTCCCGCACTGTTCGTATGTGGAATAACCTTCCTGCAGAAGTCTTCCCACTTACAACATGATTAAGTTCAAATCGAATGTTCACAAACACTACTCAATCCTCCTTCTCACTACCTATTTGCCTAGTTCCAACACAATACAATGCGTTATAGTATTAATAGTATTAATAGAAAACTAAGTACTGTTTTTTGATTCGTTTTTGTAATTATCAGACCGTATCTCGACAAAACTCCGCTTATTGTTTGTTATAAGTCGTCCAAAGTTGAAGGTTTTTCTTTTTATATAAACCATTGACTTCTTGTTTCTCCCGGGGAAGCATATCAAAAAGCGTTTATTTCTTTTGGATTTGAAGGTATAGCTTGATTAAGATCATTCAGTTTTAGGCTGGAACTTCTGACAGAATACACAGACCGATTTCTTACTGCAAAATTCTTACGGGGATCGTATTTGAACTGCTGAGACGAATCGATTCATTCGTTATGGTACTCTCAATGAATCAAATAGAGAATAGTGCTTTTTAAAAAAACATTTTTTTTGAAGATCCGCGGAATAAATTAAAATTTGGAAGGAATTTGTAAAGCTTAAATTCGTAACAATCACCTTTTTAGAAATTATTCCTAATCCAAAAATTATTTATTTTTAAAACCAAAGAAGAGACAACTTTAAATTCATGAAAACCACATTGAATCAATAAGAAACAAAAGCTTAGTAATTTTAAAATTTTTATTTTAATATGGAACAATATTAATTTAAAGTTGCCCTATTTTGATCATGTTAATATTAGTGCTGGGATACTATCGATATTTTCTACTATCGATATTTATCGATAGTTCAGATTTCACTATCGATATATCGATATTACTATCGACTGAATGTTTGTACTTGTGCAGGAACACATTAATTATTTTTTATAAGGCTACAGTCCGTTGTTTTTATCACTTTATTGAATGTACGAGACGTATGTATACACTAGAGGTCTGCAAGAATAAATAAAAACCAATTTCAACACAGTCATTTGTTTTTTAACTACAATGTGTCGAGCACCCAATAGTAAAGAAACAAATGAAATAATAACCAAAGACAAAACGAATAAAAACTCATTCAATTCAGTCAACTCAAGCCAAATGAGTGAAATATTCATATAAGTTGAATGTAAAATTTCTGTAGCTACACATTACGTATGGATGTGTAAGCTTAACTCTTACAAATAAAAGAAGCCATAAGCTTACACACATATTATGTCAATGTATTCAAATAAATGTATGGACATTTAATAATTCAAAAATTATTCGAATATTTTTTGTAAACTTGCTCTCTCTAACGGGTCATTCCACTGCTTTGTTATTTATGAATGGCTCTCAAATTCATTTACAGTAAACAAGTATTTTATTCAATTCATTCTCTCTTATTTTTGTATATGGTTTACTCTTTTCTTATATTTTTGAATGTTTAATATTTGAGTAAATGTTGTGCACTTTGAATAAAGGCAAACAAGTGAATTATTCAAAGCAGACCTCTAGTAAAGGGTGGTTAAATTTCAAGGGCCGATGTTAATTTTGAATAAAACACAAACTATTTAGGAAATTATTGTAATTTTATTTTATTATGATATATTGGTATTACTCAATTATGTATGGAACAAAATATCGGCCAAATGGGCGCCGCGACCACGGCGGCACACCTCCATCCGATGGTCCAAATTTTCGATGACCCTGAGGCATAATGGAGGTTCTATGCCGTTAATGTGCCGAATTATCTCATCCTTTAGTTCTTGAATTGTTGCTGGCTTATCGACGTACACCTTTTCTTTCAAATAACCCCAAAGAAAAAAGTCCAACGGTGTCAAATCACATGATCTTGGCGGCCAATTGACATCGCCATTACGTGAGATAACACGGCCATTGAATTTGTTGCGCAAAAGAGCCATTGTTTCGTTAGCTGTGTGGCAAGTGGCACCGTCCTGCTGAAACCACATATCGTCCACATCCATATCTTCCAATTCGGGCCATAAAAAGTTCGTTATCATCTCACGATAGCGAACACCATTCACAGTAACTGCCTGACCGGCCTCATTTTGGAAAAAATACGGCCCGATGATGCCGCCAGCCCATAAACCGCACCAAACAGTCACTCTTTGTGGGTGCATTGGTTTTTCGACAATCACTCTTGGATTCTCATTCGCCCAAATGCGGCAATTCTGTTTATTGACGAATCCACTGAGGTGAAAATGTGCCTCATCACTGAAGATGATTTTCTTCGAAAATTGATCATCCACTGTTGCCATTTCTTGCCACCATTCTGCCCATTCACGACGTTTGGAATGGTCAAGAGGCTTTAGTTCTTGAGCCAATTGCACCTTGTAAGCGTGTAAATGCAAGTCTTTATGCATAATGTTCATCAACGACGAGCGTGAGAGGTGCAATTGTTGGGCACGACGACGAGTTGAGGTGGACGGCTCTTCAGCCACACTATCGCGAACAGCAGCAATATTTCCTGCAGTACGAGCTGTACGAGCATGCACTGGTGTTCTCACATCTTCTACAGACCCGGTTTGCTCGAATTTTCCCACGATTTTTGCGACTGTACGCACATTTGGACGATCAAATGGACCAAAAAAATCACGAAGTGCACGATATGCATTTTGATTTGAACGCCCATTTTCATAATAAGTCTGGATAACTTTAACACGTTGTTGGATTGTGTATCTCTCCATGGTTCAAATTGAGTAAGTCTGAAATAGAGAAATGTCAAATAAAATTCGGAAAAAAACTTGGCGTTTAGGTGTGGTTCACATTCAACATCGGCCCTTACAATACGCACGTTATTTTAGATGGCAGTTTTTTAAAAATTTATAAGTTCCTTTCTGAAGGAACCGAAGTAACAGGGACTATAAGATATTCCATTGCAACTTTAAACAATTTTCTAAATTGTAAACCCAAAAAGGTATTCAATCTAGCGGACTTATCCTTTAATGGTCGTTCATTGTTTTGTCTTATGCTTGCAATTGCATTTGGATTTGCATTTATATAAACATGCAAAAATTTCGACTTAAAGTCCTTTAATTAGCAGTAAAAAGCACTGCTAAGCAATCCATACCACTTGCCATTCTTGTTGTTTGTATTCATTGCTGTAATTCAGCGCGAATTAATAATAGCAAGTAAAAATTTGCGGCAAAAAACTGTGTGTGTATAGCTGCTGTTAGATGTCTTCATAGATGTATTTTAAATAAGAAAAATATCGATATTTATATTTTTCCTATCGATATTGTCGATATTTTAAGACTATCGATAATATCGATAGTCTATCGATAGTTTCCCAGCACTAGTTAATATGGAAACAATTTTTTTCGTTGAAAAGTTAGTGAAATTATATATTTTATTTTAGAAATAAAGTTGTAACAATATTGAATTAAAAATAAAACAATTTAAAAATAAGTATATTTTGCAATTTAAATTTCAACTTATTGAAGAAATTTATGAAATAAAAATCTTAAAATTAATGTTGATTTAATGTATCCCACGAAATAAATAGAAACTAAAAATTTTAAAATTATTGATTTAATGTATGTATATCAATAAAACTTCTCTATTATATTGATAATTGTTGAATTAATATGACACGTTCTTATTTTTAAGTTGCAGCTTTTCCTTTGGTGTAATTCAATTAATAGTGTCCGACCGAACGTTCGGCCAAAAATTATGTTCGGTAAAAATTTCGCCAAACACCCAACTTTTTTATGAAATAACATATTTATTATAATTTCAAATTATAATTTGGCATCATTGTTTTTGAAAATAATACGAAATCAATACAACTATTTTTCTCTATGATTATTAAGGCCCAACCACAATGTGCTTAAGTTGGCTTAAGCGAATGAGCAAATACATGTAAATTATAAGAGGCAAACCATATTGAACTTAAGGACACTTTTTGCTACGTTTAGTGAAACTGTCATTTGCTTAAGCAAGGTGCGAATCTAATCGCACATTCCGTACGGAATTAAATGTTTTTTATTTTGTTTTTATTTTCTTAAATACATTTGCGAGACTTTTTGTTAATTTTTGACAGTAGGTTAAGCAATGCTAGGCATATTATGGTTGAGCCTTTAGTTCGAAAAAATACAGCGATGACTTAATAAAATGCTTAAGTGTAGAAAAATGTCTTTATATGTGTAATTTTTAGAAGACGGTAAAAAATACAACAACAAAAAAAAAACGTTAACTTTTATTTGGCAAAAAAATCCTCTATATTTATATTCTGCGAATGGTAAGATAATCTATAGTTTTGGGTGAATCACAAACCAAACTTTATGGTATACATATGTCCAGATAAAAATGTCATCCAATTAGGAGTTTTTTTGAAAAAAATTGAGCAACCGCTCAATGCAAATGTTGCGCCAAACAAATGTCAATGGGGAGTTCATTGCCAAGCAAACAAACTACACGCCAAACGAATTCAAAAAATACTAGGGCTATTACCAAATTATTGGCATAGTACGACGAAGTGGTATAGTACGTCGTTTCGCGAAAAAAAAAACCTCACGCAGGGAAACAAATTTCTAAAACCTTCTAAGAAATTTTGAACCGCGATGAATTGTAAACCGTAGGAAAATTTTTAAGTCTAAAGCAGTGGATAAATTCCGAAATAGCATTTAAGTGATACGTATAGGAATATATACAAATATCAGGTGTATATTTTTAAAATTTCCGTGAGATTATTAAGATTTTTGTATGACGTGCTAAATTCCCAATTTTTCATATTTGATAAATACACTGAAATTTATTGTTGAGGGAAAGCAAGCTTCTATGCGCATTTCACTGGTTGCTTAGGCCAGATCATCAGGAAACCTTTTCCAACGATTTTAGAAAAGCCAAAAATATTAAACAAATAAACCCCTAAAGCGAATAAGAATTATAAACACTCTAAGTCTTACTTGTAACAATATCAAAGCTTAAACAAAACACCAACAATAAACAGTGAGTTTATCTTTCCGACTCGAATTGTAGTTGTAAGTGGGTAAAAAAAAAACAAAATTAAAAAACAAATTTTTTCATTCTATTGTCTTCGCAAGAAAACAACAAAAAACCAATTTGGCAATTCAGTTTTCTGCACGGGCACATGCAAGTATATTATCAAAGTTATTTACGGGAATACAAAATTTATTAATAAGATTTTTGTATGACGTGCTAAATTTCCAATTTTTCATATTTGATAAATACACTGAAATTTATTGTTGAGGGAAAGCTAGCTTCTATACGCATTTCACTGGTTGCTTAGGTCAGATCATCAGGAAACCTTTTCCAAACATTTTAGAAAAGCTAAAAATATTATACAAATAAAACCCTAAAGCGAATAAGAATTTTAAACACTCAAAGTCTTACTTGTCACAATATCAAAGCTTATAAAAATGGTTGTTTTCAAACTTCAACCCGATCCCTGCGTGAACTTTCTTAACAATCCGAAAAAATTATTATATTTTTTATTAATAACTTTTAATGTTCTACACGACTAAACAATGCCGTTTTTGATTTTCGCAAAAAGTGTGAAAAAGTTATAGCCCTAATGTATACAGCATTCAACTTGAAACTTATTTTTTATTTTTTGTCTTAAAAAAAAGCAATTACTAATTATTTTTTAACTATAAAATAGTTTTGAATACTATAAAGTGCATTTTATCTTTTCATGTTGCATCCTTCCAAATGTGTAAATTTAACAATTTCCAGAATTTTTATTTTGTTTTAAATTAATACAAAAAAAGTACAATTGTTCAGATTTATAAACAAAAAGTTCGGGCTCGGCCGAACTTGCCAAAATTTACCGAAGTTCGGGTTCGGGTTCGGTCTCCAAAAGTGCGTTCGGTCGGACACTATCAATTAATAATGCAATTTAAAAGCCTTTGTTTTCGAAAAAAATTAATTTTCTGATGGTTGTTTTTAAATTATAATATAAATTTATAATAAAATTATAATATAAACTAATAGTAGAGTTGCCAGATCCAAAAATCAGACGGCAGTACAATTCCAGACAGAAAGTAAATTTTTTTTAAAAATTTTGTTTTTTAATACGGCCAATGTTGTCATGTTGTCTCTCCTTCTGTCTTAATTCTGTCAGACTGGGCCATCGGGCCTTCTCTACTATTCTTCTTCATCGAACTCTGTTTTGGCTTCTCGGACGATGTCACTCCAATAACAATTTACAGAATTTAGCTCATGATCAATGGTTCTCCTCCAGATCTTAACGAGAGCACCAAGTCGCCAACTTCCTTGTGGATTCCACCTTCATACTTGTCGTGCTTTATGCTGTCATGGTCTTTGAGGTATATGACCTATCCAATGGCATTTCAGTTCTCTGATTTCTATTGGTGCTTGCTTTTATTTAGTTCGAGTCCATAGGTCTACGTTGCTTATATGACTGGGCCGTCATATGCGGATATTATGTCTTATTGTACGCTTGCAATTTTTTATCAATTAGTTTTGTGCTTTTCCAGGTTTCACTAGCGTTGTAAAACACTAATTTCACTTTAAAATAAAAGATTCTCTGCCTGGCCCACAGTACCAGCAAGTACATTTCTTTCGTATTTTTATATTGAAAACAATAATGAAATACTAAAGATTGTTTTTATTTTCAATATAAATATTGGCAAGAAATGTTCTTGTCGACATTGTTGGCCAGGCAGTCTCAATTTCGTATTGGTCGATATTTGGTTTGTTCTGCAAACATTATTTAACATGTCAAACGTACAAATGCCTTTTTTATTTTACTAACGACACTTTGCCTCTTCGGCTTATATTGAATGATAAGTTTACAAACATTTAAACTTCGCATTTTTTTTTTTGTCACCCACTGTTTTTTTTTAGCTTATAAATGCACATATTTAGACGCATCATAAAGCTTATGGGTGGATTGCACTGAATTTTACTCATTAAGTTTGTGAACGTCAACAGCTACCAAACAGTATTTGTTGCTAAATGTTGTTGCTTCAGCCAATGCCAGCCAGCATAAATGAAACTTTAACAAAAAAAAAAAAAAAAATAAATAAAAAAAATAAAAAACTTCGCACAACCAAATAAGAAAATATTACAACGATTACGACGATTACTATCACTATTCCTAGACGTCTTAGTTGTCATCATAATCATCAACTTTTCAACTTTACGATCGGTTTTTTTCTTCATATTTTCTCTATCAAGTTCTATTTGAAATTTTATAACACTTTTTTTTAAAGAAATATTTATGCCAACAAATAAAAAAAAAACTTCTAACATGAAGTTGCACTTTTATAGACGTGCAATTTTTTAAATATAAATTTTTAAAAAGTTTTTTATTTGATAGTGATGCTGGTGCTGATGATGTTGGTTGAATGTTGTATATTGTGGTTGGTGGATGTTGATATCAGGATATTTTTTTTTTTGTAATAAATATTTTCCTATACATTTAGTTTTAAGTAAAATTAATATTTATATAATTCTTTTGCTCTTAGTGAATTGATGGGGAATATTTAAAGTTATATCGAAAGCTTTTCAGAGAATCAATTTAATATTAAAAAGTAAAGGTTGTTTTTTAAAGCCCGATAGAACGTACAAAAGTGTAAATTTTTGTTAATTGTCATTTGCTAAATCGAGACGGAAAGTACGGAATCAGATGTTTTTTATTTTGTATTTAGCTTTTTGTATAAATGGATTTAAGAGACTTCTAGTTGATTTACAAAAAGTTCCCTCTTATAGATTCTCATCCACTCAGTACATTGCATGTTGAAGTTTATGATTCTAAGTCCAATAATAACGGATATTCAAAAAGTACCAGCTAAAGAACAAAAAAGTACCAACAAGTTCCGCAATAGATTCTTATCCGCTCAGGACATTGCATATTGAATCTTATGTTTTAAGGTCCAATATTATCGATAATTAAAAAATACCAGTTGTATAACCAAAAAGCTAAAGAAAAATATCAAATTTACCGTTTTTCCTTTGTTTGGTACCATTTTTCACCCCATTAAAGTATCAAAATTTTTAGTATTGTAGTGAGAGCCCATAATTTAGTCCGAATATGTCAATAAATGGAGAAAAATGTTTCGTAAAAAAAGTACCAAAAATAGTTACGATTTTCACCCCTTAAATGTTCGAAATTCGAAAAAGTACCAAATTTCGTGTTTTTTTTTTTGCTAAGTTTCGAATGTGGTATAAACTTTGTTTCTAAGTTTATTGGTTCAAAAGGTAGATGGGGTGTCAAAAAAGTACCAAAATTCAGGTTTTACCCGCTTACTTCCTAAAAGGGCTAAATTTCAAAAGAGTACTAAATACCTGTCCGCTTATTTTTCTAAAGAACAGGGATAAGTATTACATTTTCTTTGTATCTCTTTTAGTTTTGGAGATATAAGGTTACCGAATTTTCCCGTTTTTACCCTTTTTTACCCCCTAAACATTCGAATTTCGAAAAATCCCGTCTTAATGGATCGATTTGGGGAATTTCAAGTTTTTAGCTTTATGTGTTTTGGCTGTGCGATGATGAATCAGTGAGTCTGTCAGTAACATTACAATTTTATATATGTGACAGCGCATAGAGAAAGGGACCAGTAAGGTAAACGGCACTGTAAAAACCAACTACACAAAACAAGAGGTAGGGACGACCTACGCGCGTTTTCAAGGTTGACCAACAAGGTAGAGATGTGTCGCTTTCAAATGAGACCAATACCAACACGCTCAGTGATGGTACACCAAAAAATACACGTCTTTAAATCTTTAAAATGGCAAAACCCTTAGGTCCGTTTCTATTTTTCGCTTCACATATATAGAAAAGTAGAATCTAGGAATTTATTTCTCATGATGAGTAACATTTATTATATAAATTTTCACATTATTCGAATGTGTATTCTCAAATTACAATTTTTAAAAGCTTTTATACATTCTGCTGGTATCTAATATTTGTATGAATTTTCTGTACAATTAACTTCATTTCTAGCCACAGGATAGCTAAAGTAAGCCTCGTAACAAAAATATACAAACGAAAATTCCGATAGTGCATAGAAAATATTGAATTGTAATTTGAGAATATGAAAATCTTTATTATTTAACTTAGAAACATAAAATGATCGGTGCAGGACTCTTCTTTTTTTCATTTTCGTTAATATTTATTGGACCTAAAAACATTAATTTGAACATTCAAGGTCCTGAGTAGATGAGAATCTGTAAAAGGGAACTTTTTGGTACTTTTTTTTTTCTTTAACTAGTACTTTTTGAGTTTTCGTTAATATTGCACCTAGAAACATCAAATTAAAAATGCATGGTATTAAATGGATGAGAATCTGTAAGAGTGAATGAGAGAGAATCTGTAAGAGGAATCTGTTTGGTACTTTTTCGTTCTTAAACTGGTACTTTTCGAATTTTACTAATACTGAACCTAGAAACATAAAATTCAACATGCCATAGTCCAGTGTCCAGAGATAAGAGGGGATTTTGTTGGTACTTTTTTGTTTTTCAATTGGTACTTTCTATTTTTTTTATATTATATTTTTTTATATTTTATATAACTTCAAAATTAAATAAAACAAAAATATGGAATGGAGGTTGGTCCCCCGCCGAATGGATTCACTTATACGAAAAAAAAACAAATGCTCGAAAAATGTTAATTCATATAAAATTATATGTATGTTTTCTTCATATTTGCATTCATTATTTTTGTAGGAATTTCGACCACTGGGCAAACACTAGTTTCTTTTAATGGTCCAGTCTTTTGAACTAATCACCCCTATTATGTAAGGCGTTGTCGACGTCGACATTAATTTTTAATTTTTGTCACATCAAGGCGACGACTACATCACTTCGACGTTAGTTTGGTATTTTATAAGAATGTTGTGTCGACGTCGACTAGTTATCGAAAATTTGACAAAAAAAAAAAATCCCATCTCCAATTATTTTTTTTTTTTTTTTGTTCTTCACTTACTTTTTAACGCTATTTATGCTATTTTCCGACATGTTTTTTTAACCGATTTAACTTTTTAAAATAAAGTGTAGAGTTTGTTTCCAATTTTTTATTTTTTCTCGAATTTTTGGAATGTTTTTGATAAAAGATATTTTTACTGTAAGTTTTCTGATTCTTTATAGCTTTAATGTTTATTAATAAATATAAGACTTTTCTTTCATGCCGCTGTTAGCAAATTTTTGCGAATTTCCGTTAATTGAGCAATTTTCACCGAATTTTTGCCATTCGTTACAGTTTAAGGGACTTTAATCAATTTTATGGCTTTTTTTTATATATTAAAAATGTTCGAGAATTTTCGCTATTTTTGCAAATGTTTCCGAATTTTCGCAATTCTGGCTCTTTGAGGTGTTCGTGTTAAATTGGACATTTTCGCTATTTTAGGAAACATTTCCGAACTTTCGCAATTTTCGCGTTAAATTTACTAATAAAATTTGTGCCCACAACTTCTTTTAAATTTGCATTTTTTTATTTTAAGCGTTTTCAATAAATATGTTTACATTTCATTTAAAACTTCTTTAACTTTCATTTGAGTCGTCGCAAAATTTCCTGTCGACTAAAACGGGGATAATACTACTCGACGTCGACTTAAAAGCGCCTTAGAAAATATCAATTGACTGTCAATAGTCATCGATAATTGTCAACAACGACTCAGAAAATATCATTACTGTTCAGGTGCCGTCGACTTGTGTCGACGTCGGCTTTCATAATAGGGGTGAATATCTTTATATATCACGTCTCTCGATTATTTTTCTAAAGGCTACTGGAAAATCTTTGCTTTTTGGAAACAACTATGGGCATTTCCTGGGGTCACGAAAGTACGTTCGTACGCTTTTGATGTACAAACAATATAGAAAACAAAACTTTTCCTAGAATTTTTTTTTGGTAGCTCTATATTTAGTGCGAAAGATGGATTTAATCGAGTTTAAGTTTTCATAATGATAGTTATAAACATGTGGCCACGAACGTACGCAAAATATAAGTCACTTTTGGCTGACAATAGTGAAATGTAAAAATCTGTAAAATGAAACGGAATATTCAAAAGTGATTTATTCTGTTTAAAAGTGTATTAATGTAGGTATCTATCCAGTATTTACACAATTAAATATCTGTATTGGATTTTGTTTAATTGACTTATGTACAGGTCGCGAACGTACGATGTTTCCTTATGTTTTTTTTTATTATTATCGCCATGCAATTTCCCATTAATATCTTAAAATTTCTTTAACAAAAAACTTAATACTCAATTTACAATTGATTGTTATGGAGAGATTATAAATAAATAGTGCAAACATAACATATTTTTTGCATGTAAAATAATTATACAAAAATGTCTTTAGTTGTAGCTTAAAAAGAAAATATATAATTTTCCAGTTTCCAGCCCAATTTCCTTAAGTAAAACAGCTGAGAAAACCATTCTATTATAAAAACAAAGACTTTTTTTTTTGTAATAATAAACAATAAAAGACGATGATTATATATTATATATTTCTTCCTTTTACTCCTCTGGGGAGCATAGGGCCGCAAAAAGATGATTATCAACATTTTATTTTTGACCATTCTTCGGATATGCCCATATGTAACTTTAGACGATTGAGAAGATCACATTGCGCGAATCACTGATATGTTAATACCCCAAATTCTAAAAATATTGGCTTAAGTCTATACTACAAAAATTATAATGTCTTGAAAACCATATCAAACTAATACCCACTTACAACTACAATTCGAGTCGGAAAGAACCCAACCAATTGTAGGGGGATGTAAGAAAAGATAAACTCACTGTTTATTGTTGGTGTTTTGTTTAAGCTTTGATATTGTTACAACTAAGACTTAGAGTGTTTATAACTCTTATTCGCTTTAGGGGTTTATTTGTTTAAAATTTTTGGCTTTTCTAAAATCGTTGGAAAAGGTTTCCTGATTATCTGGCCTAAGCAACTAGTGAAATGCGCATAGAAGCTAGCTTTCCCTCAAGAATAAATTTCAGTGTATTTATCAAATATGAAAAATTGGGAATTAAGCACGTCATACGGAAATCGTATTAATAATAAACAGGGAAACCAGAAATATGCTCTAAAAAACACGTTTTATGCGCATTAAATATGCAGTAAAAACTGGGAAATATGCCCTGAAAAATGCTAAAAATATGCCCTAAAAATTAAAATTGCTCACTTGAAGACACAATATTCAACAATAAAATAAAATCTAAAAAAGGTAAAATTCATATAAGAGATGTTTGCGCCGAATATTATCTAGAATCTAGATATTAACATCCATATGGCTAAATTGTTAACAAATGTTAACATTTAAAAGGAATTTAAAGCTAGTTAAAGACGGGAGCTTTGAGCAAATGTGAACCGATTCGAAAATAATTTAATTTGAAGTAAAATATTTTTGGCACGAATTTAATTTAAATACCATCCTAATTAGATAGCTTGCGGACACAAAGAGTCTAATTTGGATGTGAAATTATAGACCGATTCTCACCATTTGCATAGACTTCGTCCATATTTGATCAAATTATCTACAAAATTGGAATTTGTACTCTGCGCACAAGGCTAACATGGACAGACAACCAGTTAGGCGGATAGATGGACATCGTTAGATCACTTTAAAAAGTGATTCTGAGTCAATCGGAATACTAAAAGATTGGTCTAGATACAAATCGCATAACATTTATTCTTAATGAAATGACAACCTGCATTGTCTTACAATTTAAGAGTAACAATTAAATGTAGATGTCGAAATTAAAGTAACAGATTTTCGAAAAAAAAAAAAAAAAAATTTTATTTGCTGCGAAAGCTATTGTAGGCATCTAAAAAAATTGAATATGTATCAAAATAAGCATTAAAAAGGCAAAATATGCGCTATTAACCTAAAAAATGCTGCAAAAAGGCTCTTTTAACTAATATATGCTGCAAATGGTAAAATATGCAAAAATATGCACTAACAAATCGATGCCAAAATTCATAAAAAGCTATAAAACTGATAAATATATTAGCCCAATTCACAATTTTGTGCAAATGGTCTTGCATCGTAGCATTTGCAAAATGGTATAGTGAATACTGTAGTATACTTTTGGGATTATAGTAAATACTATACATACCATTTTTCAGATCGGCTTGGTTCACTGAGTGTTAGCTGTCGTTTTGCAATCAACTCGAGTAAAAATAAACGATTGGTTTTAGGCGTTGCATATTTGCAAAAGAGTAGCAAGTGCATTGCTGTATATTTTGTTGGGGTAGAGTAAAAATATACTATACCATTTTGCAAATGCTACGATATAAAGCTATGGTTTTAACCATGATCCCAAAAGTATGCTATGGTATTTACTATTCCATTTTGCAAATGCTACGATGCAAGACCATTTGCACAAGATTGTGAATTGGGCTATTGTTTCTGCCTTCATTAGTCGCACAAGGAAAAACATGCAATTGAATATTTCTGTGCCCATGTTCTGTAACTCTCGCGTCGAGAAAGTTTTCGATTGAAATGTGTGAAATGAAACAAAAATGTCATAAATTGAAACAAACAGCTGTTTTTCTCACTTAACTGTGTCTGTAACTTTTTTTGTCGAGTTCAAGCTGTCACGTAAGGAAATAACTCGCCAATTTACAGAAAAAGTGTGTCTGTAACATTTTGGTGAGCAAAGTTCCCGCTTTGAACTGTCAAATAAACTCACGAATAAAAATGGGGCGAGAAAAAATTTTAACACTAAAAAACAATTAAAAATGCAAAATGCAAAGAATAATAATAATAATATTTTATTATTGGCACATTTTTCATTGTTTTATTATTTTGCTTTTAACCTTCTTATAAAATATACGAATGTCAACAAACATTAAAGTCGCTCTTTACACAATTTGGCATAACCGACGGTTGTGTTTTCGCCGCCGTCGTTGAAAAATGTTCAATTTAAATAAATTTTGGTCGCCGTCAACGATATGTGTTACTGGCGTTCTGAACGTCTGCAATGTCACCTCGGCTTCGAGTGCAATATTATGACATTTATAACGTAACGACGTAATCTCTTTTGATAGTTTTCGACATGAGTTACAGACACACATTTTTCTCACTTTTCGAGAAACGATGGAATATTTTGTTTCACATCTTTTCGATGCAAGAAGTTCTCACTAAAGTTACAGAACATGGGTACTGGTTTCCCTGATAATAAACTTTGTATTCCCAAAAATAACTTTGACAATAGTTTTATTGTTTTACAGATCGTTTTAAAAAAAGGATTTGAAAAATCTATGATTATTATTATTTCTGGCTAATTCACTGCTTCAAAATGTTTCAATTTTAATTTCAATTCACTTTTTATAATTTTCTAGACGAAACAATTAACAATCTGGATTCAATACTTTAATCCATTTTCAAAGATTTTGTTGCTATCAATCCATGTGAAACAACTTTATCAAGTGGCTTTAAAAACTTTCATACAAATTTATAAGAAAAAAAAAAAAAAAAAAAACAAACAAATAAATTGCCAACATAAGAAAATAAATGTTTAACATTTTTTTACACACTCTACAATCATACAACACTTAAATAACTAAAACTCACTCCTAAAGATATGCAACATTAAAGTTTTTTATTTACTTTTTTTTCATTTCCTGCCACGCAAATGATTTCTTAAGAGTCCGCTAGTATTTTTTATAAATGGCTTTGCGCTTTTTATGTTCTTCCTTCAAAATGTATCATGTTTCATTGGTTTGTTTGGTGTTTAATTTAAGAAGGAGTTTTACTACATTTTTTTTTCCATAAAGCAAACTAGCAACAACAATTAGGTGTTGATGTTTAAGATTTTTTTTTTAATTTTCTTTTATTTATTTAAACCAGCTGCAGCTTTATTAACTAAAACTTGATTGGTTTTTTTTTACAGGAAATAAAAAAATGTGTAGCAATAAGCTTTTCTGGTTCTTTGTTCTCGCTGTTGTAATTTGTTTATTTCCCTTTTTTTTGATGCAGTTTTTGTAATCGGTGCAATCTGTGTAAAATTTTGCAACAATAGTTTTAGTAATAAAAAAAAAATAATTTTCGTTTGTTTATTTTTTCATTACTTTAGTTGTTAAACAATTAGTTTTGTTTGCTAGATTATTTTTTCTTCTCGTTAAAGTTAAAGTTTTTATTTCACGCGAGATTTTTCTATTTATTTCCTTTTTTCTCCCTTTTTTTTTTGATGCAAACTAATTGAACTTTACTGATTTCTCGTGAGGATTTTGTTGCAATTTTTTTCTTAGTTTTCTTAAGAGAATTAAAAGATTTTAATCTAGATTGTTTATTGTTTCGTTTAGAAGATTGTAAAAAAGCTAATTGAAATTTACATTGCAATGTAAAAAAAGGAAAAGAGAAATTAAAAGGAAGAAATGCGACCAAGTAAGAGCTGATTTAAATATGATTCCCTAATGGAAAGTGGAAATTTAAAAAAAAAAAAAAAATTAACTAAATGTTTTGAGCGCATAAAAGAGACGCCCCCATTAGGTCTCAAATTTCTGTTGCTCTGTTGCTAGGCAACCTGCTGTCGTCGCTGAACCCTTTACGAGCCCCTCAATAACCGCTAACAAAACATCCATAACAACCCGAATCTGCAAATAAATTTATATCTTAATATTTATATCAAACTACGTTCCTGTAAAAAGGGATATTTACAGAGGAGTGTTGTGCTGATTCGCCTTTCTCTTAGGCTTATTGTTTATTATGACAGTGCCCGGTCAGAGTTCTTATTGAACTTTGACCAAAAGTCAAGAGAGTTCTCCTCAAACTCATTGCGATCGGCATTAATAGAGAAATGGATACTTTACAAGCTGGAATTGAGGAGTACCTGTGTTCCGACTCCAGGATTTACAGTACTTTTATAACATTTATTCACCCCTATCGTGAATAAAAGTTCTTTGGGAGTTTTTTACTTTTCCCATTTTTACAATTGAATTAACATAGGAAAAATGGAAAAAGGGGGAAAAATATCATATGGTGGTCATACTCTGTTTAAGTTCAGTGCTTAAATCTGGCCCTGCGTTAACGAATTTTGTGACTAACATTTCACAAGTAAATTGTGCAAGTATTTATTTTGAATTTATAAGCAAAATAAAACGAAAAAAACAGTATTTCTTTTTTATTTTTTCTTTCAAATTTTTATAAATTTTTCATAGGATTCGACTTTAATCGATATGTTGCTGCTTTAAATGCGCCACAACTTAGGCGATTCTTTGCATAATTCTTGGAACCCTGCATATAATAATTTTTCCGTTCTCATTATTCGTTGTCTGCTGTTAAAAAGAAAAATAGAACTTAAAGTTTTTAACATCACTGTCATCACTGCTTTAAAAACCTGAGAAAATATCAAAACCATTTTTGATTTTGGCTCAGTTGACTTCGTAAATATCGAAGACACCGCCACACACTGCAAAAACGCACTGTACAGCGCCAAACTGGAGCACAGATCTTGTGTTAAGGGCCAAATACACTTTTCAAATGCTTGTCGTGTACGTGTGCTGGACGTTATATTCACCGTCATATCTTAATTTTTTGATTTTTCATCCAGCATCGTCGGTGTGACACATACAAACACATTTTCACTAATACTACCACAATGCTTGATGTGTATTTTGATCAATGTAATTGGGCCTTTAGGTATGACTGGCATTAGAAAAATAAAGAGAGTATTCAGCAGGGTTGCCAGAAGCTTTAGGAAGAAAAATCATCATTTAGTGACAAAAATAAATCATATTTTAAAGGGAAATAACATCGAAGTTTTTTCAATCATATTGTGGTCAAAAAAAAAAATCATCAAAAATGTGATTAAATTATCGTTCTGGCAACGCTGGTAGTTACTATGTGAACCTTTTCTTTGCATATTTTTTTGTTATTCATCCTGACAAAGGTTCTCAATTTCATGGGACTCAAATCAATCCTAACTTAAATGGTTCAGATTGCAAAGAAACTGTTTTCGGCGGATCTAGTTTGTAGACTTCTATACGCAACAAAACCTTTGCCCGAAAATTTTAGCAGCCAAAGTAGCCTATCAAGATTTAAAAAATTTATCTAGGATTCCGAATTCCCTGTTTCTGTTTTCCCCGGGCTTGTTTTATGCTTTTAATTCATGTGTAAAATGTTAGGTCCTTACTTCTTAAAAAGGGTCGGCATAAAACTTTGATTATCAATTGTTTTTGTTTTCTATTTGAAA
The DNA here is from genome assembly GCA_930367215.1 of Pollenia angustigena. NCBI lineage: Eukaryota > Metazoa > Arthropoda > Insecta > Diptera > Polleniidae > Pollenia > Pollenia angustigena. Next base: position 186,367,876 of record OV884056.1, read on the forward strand.
CCTATTTCTGCTTCATCGGGATTTCTTCCTACGCAGAAATAAATATAAAATAAACTTTTCGGGAAGAACAGTTGGATGCTAAGTGACGACTCCGCAGGTTGCGGATAGCAGAGTATTCTACCATACAGTATAGAGGGTAACTGCGAATTAGTTAATTAGCAGTTGCTGACAATTTAGCGGATTGGAGAAGAGTATCTCAGACGCACACGTGTAACTTTATGTTCTGACTGCCGTAGAGGCTCCAATCATCATGGCAAAATATTGGCGCCATTTAATAACCAATGCCAATGAATTTTTTTTTCAGATCCCTCGCCTTCAAGCAGGTTGGGCTGCGGGTTAATATCTCTCTACCGGATAAAAACTCTTATTACTGAAACGTCTACAATGAGTTCAACAACAATGGCCCTTATAAAGGAAACATTTGCAAACACATTATTTATCGAAATGATCCCTTTAAATGGCCACCAACATCCTGCGATTTCATGCCTTTGGAATTTTGTCTTTTGAATAAAGTTATTGGCTTATGAGAACAAGTCTGCGACATTAAACTATTAAACGGCTAAAAAGATATTTTATTTCAACACTTAAAGCTGCGGGTAAATATCCCTCTCCCGGATAAAAACTCTTTTTATTGAAACGTCTACAATGAGTTCAACAACAATGGCCCTTATAAAGGAAACATTTGCAAACACATTATTTCTCGAAATGATCCCTTCAAATAGCCTGCGATTTCATGCCCTTGGAATTTTGTCTTTTGAATAATGTTTTTGGCTTATGAGAAAAGGTCAGCGACATTAAACTTCTAAAAGGCTAAAAAGATATTATATTTCAACACTTCAAGATGAACAACTTCAATTCTAAAATGTACAACTTCAATTCGAAGTTATACAACTTCAATTCTAAGTTGTACAACCTTAGTTTAAAGTTGTGCAACTTTGATTTAGGCCAGGTTTGATTTTTTTTAGAGATATGAATATGTTGCAATAAAGGAGCAATATTCAATTTTTAAATTTCAAACGCTGCATATCCTGCGGCGCGCGTTTTACATAATTAAGGCCTTAAACTAGTAATGTTTGAAAAAGTACGAATAATTTTACTTCCAGTTCAAACGCTGCATATCGTGTGGCGGTGAAAATTTTAAAAATATAATGTTTGGCGTTGCGTTGCGTTAATTATGTTTAAAAAAGTACGAACATTTTTACTTCCAGAACACACTATAAACAAGCAGCGCTCATATGCTCAAAATCATATTTCAACTCTTAGATACCTACAACTTCAATTCGAAGCTGTATAACTTTAATTCGAAGTTGTAGAATTTTAATTAGAAGTTGGACAACATTAATTTGAATCTAAACAAATTAAATTCATTTAAAGAGCTTTTTACTTAAAAAGTAAAATTTATTTAACGTTAATTTATTTTATATGCATACCTCTATTATTTCACTAATATTAGCACTTAAGGCTTAATTTTAATTCCATTATTCTTATTCTGTGAGTTTTTTTTTATATATTCAATATTAATTATAGTTAAAAGGACCCTAGTGTGTCCGTAATTAAGCTCTTTTGCTAAATAATTCATTAACTGTGGAACAAATAAAAAAATGATCTAAGAAAAAAATCCATTAAAATCAAAAAAATTTAGTAAATCAGCATTATTAACTAAAATAAAGGTTGTACAAATGTATGTATTTTGTTCAGCCATTGTGGCAACATTTCAATTAAATAAATTAGTAGACAGAAAAAAACCCCTCAAATGAGAACTATCAACAAATTTATTTCAATCAACACAAGAGGAATTTTTTTTAATTTTATAAAAGACACACCCACCCAAGTAAATTGTAGAATTTGTTGCACAAATTAATTTCAACAAATTTAACTTCCAAATCACACACATCACGTGCATGTCATGCATGTATTTCTTTTTTTTTCGCCACAAATTTATGCAAAAATATTTGAAAAGCGAGGTATGAGGGCGAGTTATTTGCAGAGTGTAGAGAATAATAGAAAAAATTGCAATGTGATATAAACAATTTACAAAACAATTTTATAAAATCATATTTGCAGAAAAAAAAATGGAAGGAATCTTCTTTTCAGTCTTGTATATTGTGTCAAGATGATACAGCACATAAAAATAAAAAATAGAAAGACAAAAAAAGAAGCAAAGTAATCTTCTTCGAGCATATGTTGGTTGAGATTATCAAAAGTAGATGCACACAAAATGAAAAGTTACAATCCTCCTCTCTTTTCTAGAAAATAATAAAAAAAAAAAAAAAAAACGCAAAGAAAATCTAGAAACGTTTCATAAACGTCATTCGTGAAGAAAATTGCAAAAGATTTTTACCTTTTTTCTTATTTCCAACAAACACTACGTAAGTTTATTTTACAATTGGAAAGTTAGTTACATAAAGTGTATTAAACGCCAAAAAGTATGCTTATATTTTTGAAATTTTATGTTCACAATATATGGCAGTTTTTAAGGGAGTTTAGCTGTTAAACGAAATGTGATTGGTAAAGGATAAATTCGTCAAAAGAAACCTGGGGTAACCAACTACTTTTTACTGCTTTTAGTTTTCATCGTTTTTAGTTTTTGGTTTCCACAAGTTGAATAAAAGTTTTTAATTTAGATATGTTAAATAGTTTAAAGTAGAATTTGAAATTACTGAGGAAATTTTTTTTTTTAGTAGATTTAAGGATAGCAGGTAGGGGTTTAATTTGACGGATTTTGTCAAAGGGATTTTATGTAAAGAATGATATGAAAATTTTATCAATTATGGACAATCAAATGCCATCTTAGTCAATAGAACGTGCATAATTAGAGAGAAATTTAATAGCTTGTGTATTTTTTTGTTCAAATATAAAAATTAATGCAATTTTTTGACTCCCAAGAAAACCTTTAATAACAAATATTCAAGTGGCAGTGCAAAAAATTTGAACTTACAACAATGAAAAAAAGTAAATGGTTTTTGTTTTTATTTTTGTTTTTTCTTTTTATTTCCCCTTACAACTACAGTTAGAGTTGACAAAAAATCAACCAATTAAAGTCGGGATTGTAAGAAAAGATAAACTCACTGTTTGTTGTTGGTGCGTTGTTTAAGCTTTAAGATTATATTGTTACGGGTAAGACTTTTTGTGTTTATAATTTTTATTCGCCTAACAGTTTTATTTGAATAATAAATTTAGCTTTTCTAAAATCTTTGGATGAAGTTTCCTGATGATCTGGCCTAAGCAACCAGTGAAATGCACATAGGAATAGCAACAATAAATTTCTGTTTATCAATAGTAAGAATTGGGAATTTAGCAGATTAAAACTAAATCTTGTTAATGAAAAAACCCCAGAAAAGAAAGAAAACCTTTGATAAAAAACTATTGTTGAGATGACTTAAATTTTATTCCAAATCTGGTAATTTATCCAAATCGGACAAATCGTGCTCAAGCTAAATAATGTGTGCAAGCACATCCGCCTTATTTCGGGCGAAATATTAGTCAACCCCAACAGGATGGGATGGGATGTGTTCTGATAAAATTAGGAATCCGGTTTCCGATACTCGCATGTTTGTTCCTTTGCTATTTGTTCAATTTGCTAAAGCACGATGGCCACGTTCAAACTGATTTGATAATATTTGGTTTTGCTTAACACAGCAACGTATCAAACTCAAACCATCAAATTTAATTTCAAAGCTGTTTTTAAAAGGTAAGAACGTGTGGTTAATTTGGTCGCAAAATATTTTTAACGCTTACAAATTATTTTTTTTAGAAAAATAAATGACATAGAAAATTGTTGCATAGCTATTGCTCTGGCATATGCAGGAAAAAAGAAAGAAGAAACAATTCTTTGTATTTTTGAAGAAGAACTTCCACTGAGTGTTTTTCTCATCTCTGTTGATGTATTCCTTGGATTTAACCTGCCATAAAGCAGGCAAACCACGGTATACTTCAATAAATTCAAGTATAAAATTTTTTTCCTCCATTTTTTTTTTAACCACAACATTTTTACCGTACGGTGTTGTCGCTGCGAAAACTGAATAAAAATGCCATTTGACGTTTTTCGCAGCAACACATCAAATTCGCTTCAAATCATAGTAGCGGCGGCAGTTCAAATCTAAATTGTTTTGATTTTCGTCAAACTCACATCAACATATACGTGTGAGATTTTTTTCACTAACGCAATCAAAAAAAACTTAGTTATACAAATCAATTTGCTACGTGGCCATCGTGCTTAAGTCTCTGTAAAGATTGGACAATTTTATCGAACGGAGTGAAATTCATTTTCTTAAAACTGGCTTGTGCAGATGATTTTATAACGCCAATATTAAGAGACGACTTATATCTGTGTGTTTCATGCGGTATTTTCCGAAAAGAAAATATCGTGATTCCGCACATTTTTCGGAAAAAAAATCCAAGTAAATAAAAGCGGGAATTCCCGGGATTTTTTATTTAATTAAGGCAACTTTGCTGCTGATATAACTTTAATAATAAGTTATGCCATGAATTTCGATAACCAATGTTATCGATACTTACAAATATCGAACAAGTGAAAGAAGGGGAGTAAAAATTTATACAATTTTAAATTTTTTTAAGACCAGGGGCCAAATTACGTCGTTCGTTTTCGATTTTAATTTAAATTAGGTATTCATATTGTAAATTCCATCGATATCGAATGCCGTAATTTGCTCCCAGTTAATTTTATAAAAACAAAAAAAGTTGTTCCCACTTGCTTCAAAAAATTTTCCATGCAGAGCAGCTGCAGCATAAAAGACTTTTTGGATTAGATTCTGAAAATTCAGTTAATACTTTCCCCTTATGCAAAAAAAAAGATAAAGTTCACATAAGTTAACCAAAACATTAAGCCCAGCAAAAGTGAAAGAGTTTTTATGTATTGGTTTACTAATGTGAACTTTAACTTTTTCAAAGAAAATATTTTGCTTTAAAAAAAAGAACGACAAGTTTTGAAGAAAGTTATGAAAAAACTGAAAGTGTACAGGGATTATATAGCTTAAGTCGCCAACTTTTTTTTCTTAGCAAATGTAGAAAGACTTTTACATCTATTTTCATGAGAACTTTAAGCCTAAAGCAAGTTAGAGTGCTATATACGGCTGTGCCGAATCTTTGATACCCTCCACCGACAGTTCGAATGTTTAAGGAGTAATTATCTGTATGATGTTATTATTATCTTAAACTGTGACGATTTGTTATTAATTATGGTTTTAGGCGACTTAACTGTTTTCCGGTAGTAGGGTTTATATGGGGCCTAGGGTAAATTATGGACCGATCATCACGAATTTTCACAGCGTCATTTCTAGTCCTTTAAAACTGTGACGTACCAATTTCTGTTATGATTGCATTATTTTTTACGGGTTTAGGCGTACTAAACTGTTTTCCAGTAGTAGGGATTATATGGGGCCTAAGGTAAATTATGGACCGATCGTCACGAAATTTCACAGTGTTATTTCTAGTCCTTAAAAAACTGTGACGTACCAAATTTTGTTACGCTAGCGTTATTTTTTACGGTTTTAGGCGTACTTAACTGTTTTCCGGGAGTAGTGTTTATATGGGGCTTAGGGTAAATTATGGACGGATCTTCACAAAATTTGACAGCGTGATTTCCAGTCAAATAAAACAAATTTTTGCAACCAATTTTTCTGGATTTCAATCCAAAACTGCTTAGGATAACTACAAGCTATTTGGCACCAAGTTTGTTCATTTCTTTTGAGTTGTTCGAAAGTGAGCGTGTTTTCAACAGACGGACATACAGACGGACATGGCTAAATCGACTTAGAATTACTCAAGGTTCCAGAATATGTATACTTTATGGGGTCTGAGATGAATAATAAAAAAGTTTCACACGGAATGACAAACTTAATATACCCTCTTCACAACTAATTGTGGTGGAGGGTATAAAAAAGTTGCGGAGCACTATTTCTAAAAGAGGATGGTGGTTTGAATTTTGAGATCAGGTACTTATTCGGTCTAAGCGAAGTTTAATCTAAGACCTTTTGTTATATCGGTGGCTTAATATACAAACGCTAAATGCACCTTTTAAGTAAATTGGGATTTTGATGCCGTGTTGTAGAGAAAGATACGCCTCGTCGCGATCAGCATTTAGTTTTTCTTCAATTTGAGTCTTGAAGTGTTAAAACCAACAATATTTTTAGTTTTCCTCTCAAGCTGCAAATATGAAATTTAAAAAGCTTTTTGTCTCTCCTGTAAAATGTGCTGAAAGCGTCCTTCTTGCGAAAAAATCACTTCTAAGAGGTGGCATTTCTGAAAATAACATTTTTGGCATTTTATATCCTAAACCTTAAAAAAAAAAATTTAAGAAGGTTTAGGGATAAACTATTTAAAATGATTTCTAAATCCAGTTACATATTTATCCCTTGGTAAACTACCGCAAATAATAAAAAAATCTAACATTTTTATTGCATAATTTAAGGAGTTTCCAAAATTGTTTACATAATTTCTTAATGTATTTTGAGAAATTTACCCAAAAATATTTTAAAATGTAACGAAAATAAATCTTTGTGTGTTTTTTTTTACAATATTCCATATCACGACATTATGAAACCCAAAGGAATTTTTTTTTTTAGATAATTTATGATATCAGATGTTGACATAAATGTTTATCCTTTTTCTTCTTCTTTTGCCCTTTTTTCTTTTTTGATAAAGGTCAAGTATTTAACAACAGGTTATAAATTATAAATTTTTTTTTTATTTGTAAATTGTAAAAAATTATTAAGTAAAAAACTAAAAATTTTGTTTGATGGACATGAAGGAATGCCCAAAAATATACAACCATTTCTATATATTTATTGTAAAAAAGACCAGAAGGTCTGATTATAGCAAAACGGACTGTTTTAAGAAAATTATTATAATTTTTAGATTATAAATTGGTTTTGGTAAATATATACCCAGCAGTTCGGAAAGTTTTTCGTTTCCAAGCATATTTAGAACTCTTAAAAACAATTAAAGATTAATGCCTGTATTCATACAAATTTTTTAAATTTAATTAAGGCTTAAAGGACATATTAACTATGAAAATTATCCTTAATAAACGTTTGTTAAATTTAATAATCGTTTATGAATAAGGGGCTTAGGTTTTACCCTTTAAGACCAAAATTTGCAGCAAACTAATGCTAATAACAACAGTTTAACAAATTAAATATTATTTCCAGCTTTTTGCTTCAACCATTAGTTAAACCCTCAAATGTTATTGGTTAACTACTTTTATTTTTTTTTTGATTATTTATTATTTTAATAGAGTTACCATTTTTTGGTCTAATTAAAATTTTTAATTAACTAATTGTTGTAAATATGAAACTTTAGTTAAGCAATAGTTATCATTTTAGTTTACTAATAATTAACTAATGACTGTAAATTTGAGCCTAAATCGCTAACCTCATATCTCCTTAACTAAAAGAGATTATACCAAATTAAATGTTAATCGTTTAAACGAGTAAACATAGAAATAAAAATTTTATCACATTCGTTACTTTTTAAAACAAATACAAACATCATTTTGGTACTTTTTTGAAATTCAAACGTTTAAGGGAGTAAATGAGAACCAATAAGAAAAAAATATGAACATGTGTAGCTATCAGAACTACAGGGTACATAAAGATTATCAGATACAACAGTATCGGAAAATGTTGTGTAGCCAAATGTTCCCGTAGACTTTTGTAAGACATGTGAGAATGTGTGTAAAGATATACAAATGTTGTTAAATGCTAGAAATACAAACAGAGAGCCAGCGTGTGTTAAACATTAACATTAAAACACTGTAAGGCTTCTATAACATTAAAACACTTTTAGGGTTCTGTTAAAAATGTCAATGCTTTGTAAAATGTTGTATAAAAGAAGAAGTAAATAAACCAATAAATAAGTGTAACAAAAAGAAAACAAATATGCAAATGTTCGTTAATAAATGTAACTTTGTAACAAAAAATATAATTTATTTGAAGGTGGGGAAGGTGTGCCAGTTTAAATTGTTGCAACGTAATTTTTAAAATGTTATTTTGTTTATTTTATTAAAAGATTGCATAAGAAATTACTAATTATTATGAACTTTCTATCTCTTTTTAGGTAAGCAGTAAACAAATTATGTATAATAATTTTTAAAAATGTTTTAAGTTGTAAGTAAAATTTATTAAAATTTAATTGGAATTCAAAAATATTGTTAATTTTGTTTTTATTTCTACACTATTAATCTTAGACCCAATAAAGTATATTTTTAGTGGCGGAGTATGTCCATCCGTTAGTTTGTTTGAAGATGTGTATGTTAAAAAGGGTTTTCTAAGGACCCCAGATATGATGGGAAACTTTGTGCTAGTCACATGTAGTCTGGAATAAAATGCTTATAAAATTTAGCCAGCTCGGTCCACAAATGGCTGAGATATGATAACTATAGTTACTTTTTGAAGTATCCTAATAAAAAATTCAAGAACAATTTTGATTTTTAGTTGAACTGTTAATTTTTAATTTTTGATATTCTTTAATTAGGCTTGAGTTCATCAAATTTAATTTTCATTAAATTATTTTCACTGAGGGAAGGAATTTTACAACTTGGAATTTTTATTAAAATTTATTGATAATTTTTCTTGGCTGAGCTGGGATTTGAACCCGGGTTGATCTTTACATGTTTTAAGAAACACCACTTTCTATCGTCAGAAGATCTTTGTGTTCTACCCACTGCACCACTGCGGTGCCCGTTAGCCAACAGTCAAACATCAATCTTTAACCAGTAGTACTGGTGGTTCGAAATTTGCTGTTATTATCACTTAAATTTTAAATTACATGTTGCCTCCTTTTTCCTCTGTTTTTTCGTATTCTTTCTGTCAAGACTTTGTCTTGAAAACCTGAATACATTTGTATATTATGTTTTTTTGTCCACTTTCGTCGACATTTTTATTTGTACAAATTAAAGTACAAATGTAAACATTAGAGCTTGTGCCATAGCTATTCTAAGAACAATTTTGATTTTTAATTTTTAATTTTTGATATTCTTTAATTAGGCTTAAGTTCATCAAATTTAATTTTCATTAAATTATTTTCACTGAAGGAAGGAATTTTACAACTTGGAATTTTTATTAAAATTTATTGATAATTTTTCTTGGCTGAAAAATTTATTAAAAAAATTACAGTCAAACAACATCAAATGACAACTTTTGCGCTTTTGTATTTCCATGTTAAAAAGGGTTTTATATTAAAATCTTGTTAAAAAGTACTTTAATGATAAAAGGTACGTTTATGTTAAAAAGTACTTTTATTTTAAAAAGAATTTTTACGTTAAATAGTACCATTATGTTAAAAATTACTTTTATGTTAAAAAGTGCTTTTATGTAAATAGTACTTTTATGTTAAAAAGTACTTTTATTTTAAAAAGAATTTTTACGTTAAAAATGACTTTTAGGTTAAAATTACTTTTATGTTAAAAAGTGCTTTTATGTAAAAAAGTGCTTTTATGTAAAAAAAGTACTTTTATGTTAAACAGTGCTTTCCTGTTAATGCAAACATTTTACATTACCTTTTCGTTTGCTTCATAACAGAAATTTTACTATTCTTATGTTTTAATACCCTTCACCACAGGTGGAAAAGGGTATATCGAGCCCTAATAGCAAAAATGATGTAACCAACAAAAATAAAATTTTACAGGAGAGTGTTTTTTTTATTTTATTTCATATAAATTTTGTATGAAATTTGTCTGTTACCTCAAAATTGTTCTTGCTATAACATCGTAAAGGTGCGTTATGTGACCACGACATTTTAGGAGATGATAAAAGTGTTGCCAATATAGTCATTTATTAAAAAAAACTAAAATTGAAAATGATGTCGATTACATTATTTTTGCTATTAGGGCTCGATATATAAGTTTGTCATTCCGTTTGTAATTTCTACAATATTGATTTAAGACCCTATAAAGTATATATATTCTGGGTCCTTATGAGGAGAGAAGTTGATTTAACGAGATCCGTCCGTCTGTCCGTCTTTCGTTTGATATGTGTTTTCCGGAGACTCCAGACATGATAGCGGGTAGGTTGTTTTACATTTATGTCACATAGTCCACCATTTCTTGCTATTGAAATTCAGCCAGATCAGTCCAACAATGGCTGAGATATGACCAAAAAACCACGACTGCCTCAAATTTTTCCAAAAAATCCCTTGTGGTTGTTGTATTTTTATTACTTTTTTCTGTATATCTGGAGAACGGCAAGAGCCAAAGTTTTCAAATTAGGAGCAAACATTTAGGTTATAAATACACACCATCCCACAAAATGTGGGCGGGAATTTTTTGACTGTAATATGACCTATGGTTACGGCTTATATATCAAAAGATCGGAAATTTTTAATAGAAAATATTTTCTGAAAACTCGGGAAAATCGTTTCAGATATGAAAAAGTTATGACCAAAATATTAATTTTTTTTTTTGAAAAATACCCATTTTCGGAAACCATATATCTTCCCGAGTCCAAGTTTTATAACCAAAATAACTGGCAAATTTCTTTAACACGTAAGTACATAAATCTGTCAAATCGGTTAAGAAATAGCAGAGTTATGACCAAAATACTGAAATCCCAAAAATTACTCTTTTTTATAATTAAGTTTGTTTTTTATAACCTTCACCGAAGGTCCTACACCCTAGTAAGTATATATATATTGGGTCCTTATGAAAAGCGAAGTTCAAGTCCGGTTGTCGTCTCTTCTTGTTTTAAATTATTACTTGTTACTTACTCTTACTTGTTTTAAATTATTTTTATTTTTGAAAAGTAAAACCTATTAGGGCAAAAGTACATTTTTGTTAAAAAGTACCCTTAAAAAAAATTTTATTTTAACAAATAGAAACTGGGAATTACTTCCTTTCGAAGGTTACTTTATATTATATTCAACAGTTTTATTTTTCAAATTTATTCTATGAGCTAAATTTCAGTTATGTATTTTATAAAGCTTTTTTCTAATAGTCCTATTCCTTCAATTTTTCAGAAATGACTTTATACACTACCAAGCTATTATATTGTATTTTCTTGTCACATTTTACCTTAGCTTTCCTTTGGACAGCAATGAGGTATATTGAATGTACAGAAAAATTTACAATTATAAGACACCAGCAGAATGTAATGCATTTTCTGGCCTGCTACGGCCTTCGTCAGCATTCTTTGTGTCACACTGGATAGTGATTCTTTATAAATTGAATGTATTTAACTCAACAACTTTAACAAATAGAAACTGGGAATTATTTCCTTCCAAAGGTTACTTTATATTATATTCAACTAAATGTCAACATAAATTTCAGTTATGTTTTTTATAAAGCTTTTTTTTTTTTTTCTTAAATTTTTCAGAATAGGACTATTACAAAAAAGCTTTATAAAATACATAACTGAAATTTAGCTTAGAATATTTATTTTTTTTTTTTTACTGTTAGGACCAGCACTCAGGGGATGACCCCTACTAATGCATTGCATTGTGTTGGAACTAGGAAAATAGGTTATGGGAAGGAGGATAGAGGGAGTAGTGTTTGTGAACATTCGATTTGAACTTAATCATGTTGTAAGTGAGAGGGAAGACTTCTCCAGGAAGGTTATTCCACATACGAACAGTCCGGGAAAAAAACGAATTCTCTCTGTAATGCGTTATACGATTCACCTGCCAATCGACCACATTAGGATGGGCTCTTGAGGAAAAACGTGTATTACGAACAAATGTACGGGTTTCGGGAACCAGATCCCTGATTTCATCGGAACACATCCCATTGTGTCTGCTAGCAATGACGCTATCTATGTGTTTAAAAATTATAATTTATTTATTTATTTATTTAGTGAAAGGTACGTTTTAGTTTAAAATACCTTAGTTTGAAAAAAGTACAGTTACGTTAAAGCACTTTTGTGTTAAAACGAATATATTTGAATTAAAAACCTTTTTTTTTTGTTAAAATTGACATTATATTTAAAAAAAAAACTGTTAAATTTTACTGTTCTTTAATTCTTTTTTTTTTTTTTTTTGTGTTAAAGAGAACCTTTAGCTCTGAACTAACATTTGATTCCTTTAAAGCTTGCTGTCAAAATAGTAAAATAAAATCACATCAAATCTTAGCTTTCATTCCCCAAATTACTCATATAGATTTTTATACTCCTGCGGTTTTTCTGGTGACGTTTTCTTTATTACAAGCAGGAAATTAAACTAGGTCTCAACTCACACGCCACTGTAGACAAATCAGAAAAAACAAAACCGACACTAAATTAAACCTATAAAATATTTTGATGGTGGTTTCTTACGGAAAACCAATCAAATATGTCTGTGTTACAATATTTTTGGTTGCGGTAAAAACGTGATAAAAATGCAAGAAAACGTTCAAGGAAATAATGAAATGTAATTTTTTTTTAAGTGTAATCACAAGAAAACAACACATTTTTGAAAAATGTAACAAAACTAAAGTTATTTTCGAGACTACAAAATTTGTTGTTAAAATTTTTTATGACGTGCTAAATTCCCAATATTTCATATATGATAAATACACTGAAATTTATCGTTGAGGGAATATTTCTAAACATAAATAAATTTATAGCAAAATTGTGTTAAAAATTAACCACATAAATTGTAATCGAATCGCAAAAACTTTTGGTAAAAAAATGTACCCCGCCTTTTATAACTACGTTACTGTTTCGATGAAAAAAGAACATTTCGGTTTAAAAAGTTACTTTATTCATAAATTTTATATTTTTGCGTAACTTTTAACTTTTTTTTCATGAAAAGTACTTTTACTTATTAAAAAACAAACTTCTGAGAGATGTTATGGTACCTTTTAAAATACTTTTATTGTAAAAATAATACAACAAAAATGGGTTTTCTTAAAAAACCTTCATATAGATTTATTTTTATAACCACACCACAATAGTGGAGAGGGTATTATGCATTTGTGCTGATGTGTGTAATGCCTTAAAATAGTGGTCCTAGATCCACCTTAGAGTATACCGATCTACTCAGAATCACTTTCTGAGTCGAACTAACGATGTCCGTCCGGCTGGCTGGCAGGCTGGCTGTCCATGTAACCTTGTGCGCAAAGTACAGGTCGCAATTTTGGAGATAATTCGATAAAATTTGGGTCATAGGTTCTTATTGGCACAGGGACCAAGCCTATTGCAAATGGACCGAATCGTAGTATCTTTTCAGAAACTATCAAACCGATTTTAATGAAATTTAAAACATAGATAGAACCATATCTTTATGGACACAAAATGTATAAATTCTTAAAAAAAGCGGACCACGAGGGGATATAGGGGCAATTTTTGCCTCTCAAGCCGATTTTAATGAAATTTAAAACATAGATAGATCCATATCTATAGCTATACAGTTTTTAAAAAATTGGACCACAAGGGGAGGCAGGGTGCAATTTCTGCCTCTGACAAACTTTCAAACCGATTTTCATAAAGTTTATAAACATAGATAAATCCATATTTACATGGACACATAAGCATGATGTGTTTTAAAATACTGTGGTGTAGGGCATCATATGGTCGAGCTTGACCGACTATACTTTCTTACTTGTTTTTATTGGTTTTTATTGGGAAAATACCTTTCTTAATAAAAAAAATATAAAACATTTTTTAAGAGTGAAAAGGTTTTATAGAAGAAAAGAAAGTACCAATTTACTTAACGTAATTCATTGATAAAAATGTATTTCTGGGTAAAAACTACTTTTTTGTATGCATATTTTTTTTATTTTGTAAATAAAGTGTCTGTTTATAGTAAAAGTTAATTGTTTGCAAGAACGTGTACTTTATATCGTTAGGAATGCAGTTTTGGTTAAAAAGTTCCTTGTTTGTAAAAAAAAAAATTTCTTAAAAAATACTTTTATCCATAAAAATGTATCTTATTGTTGTTAATACTATTTTGTTAAAAAATTTGCCTTTCATCTTTTTTTTAATTAAAAATAATTTCTTGGTTACATTTTCCTGACTCTTTTATGGTGAAATTTTTAAAATAGAAAAATTCTTCTTAAAGGTTTCTTTTCTAATTTATTATTATTAAAATACTTTTGGTTCTTTATACCCACACCACAATAGTGGAGAGGGTATTATGCATTTGTGCTGATGTGTGTAACGCCTTAAAATATTGGTCCTAGACCCTCCTTAAAGTATACCGATCGACTCAGAATAACTTTCTGATTCGAACTAACGATGTCCGTCCGGCTGGCAGGCTGGCTGGCTGGCTGTACATGTAACCTTGTGCGCAAAGTACAGGTCGCAATTTTGGAGATAATTTGATCAAATTTGGGACATAGGCTCTTATTGCCACCAGAACTATGCCTATTGAAAATGGGCGGAGTCGTAGGACCACCAGGGAAGATAGGGGGAAGTTTCTTCCTCGCAGAAACTATCAAACCGATTTTAATGAAATTTAAAACATAGATAGATCCATATCTATATGGACACATAAGCTATACAGTTTTTCAAAAATAGGACCACAAGGGGAGGTAGGGGGCAATTTCTGCCTCTCACAAACTTTCAAACCCATTTTAATGAAGTTTATAAACATAGATAAATCCATATTTATATGGACATATAAGCATGATGTGTTTTTTAATACTGTGGTGTAGGGTATCATATGGTCGGGCTTGACCGACTATACTTTCTTACTTGTTTTTTGTTGAGGAATGAACATTTTTGTTAAAAAATGTAATTTTGTTTAAAAAATTTCTTTTATTAACAATATTATTTTAAAATAAGTTAACTTTTTGTTTCATTTTTATCAAAAAGTACCGTTTTATTAAAATGTGATATTTAAAAATTTCTTATTTTAATAAGAAAGTACCTTTTTATTTTAAAGTTCCTTTTTTTATTAAAAAGTACTTTTTTGTTAAGAAGTACTTTTTTTTATTAAAAAGTACCTTTCTATTAAAAAGGTACTTTTTTTATTTAAAAATACCATTTTCTTAAAAAGTACCTTTTTCTTGAAAAGTTCCTTTTTATTTAAAAATACCTTTTTTTTAAAAAGTACCTTTCTATTAAAAGTACATTTTGTATTTAAAAGTTTTTTTTTTCTTTTCTATTAAAAAATATCTTTTACTTAAAAAGTACCTATTTCTTCAAAAGTACCTTTTTCTTAAAAAGTACCTTTTTCTTAAAAAGTACCTTTTTCTTAAAAAGTACCTTTTTCTTAAAAAGTACCTTTTTCTTAAAAAGTACATTTTTCTTAAAATTTACTTTTTTTTAAAACCTTTTTCTTAAAAAGTACCTGCGGAAGAAAGTAAGCTTTTTATTAAAAAAGTATGCTTTTTATTAAAAAAAAAGTATTGTCTTGTATTGAATTTTTTGGTTTTGAAGAATGTTTTTAAAATAAAAAAGTTTTTTGTTAAAGATATTAAAAGATATAAAATATTTGAAAAAAGTGTCTTTTTGTAAAAAACAATTTTATAAATTTAAAAAAAGTACAGATTTGTAAGAATATACTTTAATTAAATAGTTAGTCTGTGTTCATACGGCTCATGTCTTATTGACATGATTGTTACTTTATAGGCGAGGGGAAAAGTACACAGATGCATGTACTGTCTTTACGTTTTGCTTTTTCATTTGTTATTGTTTTCAATATCAAAAAAGCACACATGCATACGCACGACTATACAAAATAAAAGACATGTTGTCAACATGACATGTATCATTTGAACGCCAATTCATGTTCAAAGAAGAAAAAGGAAGAATCTTGCCGATAAGACATGAGCCGTATGAACTCAGACTTATTCTTTGTTTTTTATTGCCCTTTTTTTAAAGAACTTTTTTTGTGTGATTAAATGTGTCTTTATTGCTTAAAAGTATAATCCAGTTAAAATGGCAATTTGTCTTTCTATATATCATTTTAATTGTACGTTTTTTGTTCTCTTTTTTGTTAAAAACTATGGCCCGTAACCAGTATTTAAATTGCTTGCTTTAAAATAGCAACAGCACCGAAATTTTTCTTAGTTTACATTTTTTGCTGCAAATTAAAAAACTGTATTTTTCAATGCCTTTTATTACTTTGATAGAGAGTAAGCAAAAGCAATAAAGCAAAAGCAGAAAAAGAGAGAGTAAATAATTTTTTTAGTCTCGCTATGTGTATGTTCCTTGCTTAATCAGTCAGCAACGCAACAACTTAAGTAAGTAATAAATTTTGTTCAAGTTTTTTTTTGGCTTTTCATGCGCTTAAAGTCAGCAAGTTAACTTCTTTGCTGTTGCTGGCTGGCACTTCATACATATATTTTGAATATTTTGAATTTCTTAGTATTTTTGCAGAAATAATGTTTAAAGATCATTACCGTTAGATGTTTTTTTTGCGAAAAAACTAATTTTTGTTCTTTTATTTAGTGAGTTACGCAAAATCATATTTATAAACATATTTTTCAATTATTCTTCGATTTACACGCGGCGCCATAATTCTTAGTTCTTACCGTCAAAGATTTTTTCAAAACAAATTTCTGCAACAGCAAGCAACAGCGATCAAGTCAAAAAAATGTTAAACAGCCAGCCAAGCAACTACATAAAAAAAAAACAAAAACATATTACTTACAGCAACAGCATTTTTTTTTAGTGGTTGCTTGACTGAATGTTTAAACTTTAAGCTGAGAACATACACATAGTGACAGTAAATACATTATTAAATCTCACTTTTTCTGCTTTTGCTTTTTGCTTTTACTGTGTTCTTGTTCTTAAGTTAAGTTAAGCAATTACAAAAGCATTAAAAATAGTCAAGCATTTTTAAACACTGCCCGTAACCGTAGTCATAAACAAAGCATACTTTAAGAGTTGTAAAATAAACTTTTATTAAAAATATGCCTTTGATCTACTATAAACAAGCAAAAGCATACGTTACACGTTAAAAACGGTGCTAATTTTAAAACTAGCTGAAGTTGTTTTTAGCTCATTAAACAACAGCATCAGCTGATTTTTACCAAATAAAAAAGTTCTTGCAAAAAGTTAAAAATGTTTATGTTACAAGATATTGACCGATATTTGGCAATTATTAACGATTTGTAAAAAAACTTTTATGGAAAGAAACACAAAATACATATTATAGGCTCTAATGTTGTAAAACGCAACTCTAATAACTGCATTGAATAAATAAAATTAAAAGAATATTTTTATTTAAAAAAAGAAAGATTTTAGCGACTATGATTATGGGTCTATATTTGCAATGTTCTTTTCGTGAAAAAGAGTGTTGTTTTGTTAAAAATGTGCTTTCAAAATAACTTTAAAACAAGTTAGAGTGCTATATCGGCTATGCCGAATTTTTGATACCCTCCACCGACAGTTCGAATGTTTTAGGAGCAATATCTGTATGATGTCTATTTTATTATTATAATCTTTATAAAAACAGACATCTGCATTAAAATTGGTTGCGGTTTAAACCTATATTAAATTTTTGACCAACAATCAGAAAGTTAAATGCTTTTAACAAGCTTAAATAAAATATCATGATTCGTAACAGTTTAAGCCGAACTTAAATGATTTTCAGGAGGGCAACTTATATTGGAGCCATGGTAAGTTATAAACCAATCATCCCAAAATTCTGCAGAAAAAACATAAATTTCAATACAGCCCAGCAATTATTTTTAGCGTTTTCAGTGAATTTCAGAAAATTCCATAACATTTTTTCTGGCCACAAAGCTAAGCTGGAAGAAAGTATACCGCAATATCTATATCTGCTACGGTTTTAGGCTTTATATGGGGCCTAAGGTAAATTATGGACCGTTCTTCACAAAATTTTATAGTCCTTTTTCTGGTTCAATAAAACTGTGCTGTACCAAATTTTGTTATGATAGCATTATTTTTTACGGTTTAAGGCGTACTAAACCGTTTTCCGGAAGTAGGGTTTATATGGGGCCTCGGGTAAATTATGGACCGATCTTCACGAAACTTCACAGTGTCATTTCTAGTCCTATTAAACTGTGACGAGCCAAAATTTGTTACGATAGCATTGTTAATTAGGGTTTTATGCGTACTATACTGTTTGCCGGGAGTAAAGCTTATATGGGGCCTAGGGTCAATTATGGACGGATCTTCACGAAATTGTACAGCTTGATTTCCAGTCGAAAAAACGAATTTTTGCAAAATCTTATTTCATTCTGTGCATTATTTCACCATTAATGTTAGATTTTGTAACAAAATTATCAACTTTTTTTGGGTGGTGGTTCCACATTTTGATTCACATCTCTGATCCTACTGAACCGATTTTGCTGGATTTCAATCCCAAACTGCTTAGGATAACTACAAGCAATTTGACACCAAGTTTTTTTATTTCTTTTAAATTTTTCGAAAGTGAGCGTGTTTTCAACAGACGGACAGACGGACAGACAGACGGACATGGCTAAATCGACTTAGAATTACTCAAGGACCCATAATATATATACTTTATGGGGTTTGAGATGAATAATAAAAAAGGTTTACACGGAATGACAAACTTAGTATACCCTCTTCACAACTAATTGTGGTGGAGGGTATAAAAAAAATTGATTTTGGTAAGAAATAAAAGCTCTGATTAAAAAAGGACCTCTTAGTATAAAAATGGTTTGGTATCATTTTGACAAAAGAGTACTTAAAAAGGGCTTTTGATTTAAAAAATCACTTTTATTTAAAAAAAAATGTAAAACTTTCTCAAATCAAAAATTTTTCTTAAAGTACTTTTTATAAACAAAAGTATTGATTTTTTTTTTTTAAAGATTTTATCTTGTAAAAATAAAATCTACTTTAATAGACTATTAAAGTATAAAAGCTTTTAAAAATTGTAATTTGATTTAGAATACACATTCGAATTTATATGAAAATTTATATAATAAATGTTACTCACCATGAGAAGTTAATTCCCTGGTTCTATTTGTTAATATAATCTTTTTGTTTTAATTTTTGTTTTCAAAATAGTACTTTTTCTATACAAACGTACCTTTTTTAATATTTTAAGTTTTTTTTTTTCATAAAATATTAATTTAAAGCAATTACAACAAACATCTAAATTTTCCTTTAACCTTTAACGTGCTTCAGCAAGTCTTACAGATATTTTTGCTTCTAATTAATGAAACAAATAATTGCATATTTTTTTTTTTTTTGTTGCTTTCTAATCTCCAACAAATCACTAGACATTAAATAGAAATTCTAATTAATATTAATGAAATATTCTTATAAAAATATACACTTTTCTTTTATTTGACGTCAAATGCACATAAAGAATTGTTGATTCGAATATAAAATTATTAACAGATCTTTTTTTAGTTGTTTTTTTTTTTCTGTCTCAGTATCTTATCAATTTTATATACATTTATTATCTTTGTTGCTCTAAAAGCGAGATAGATGAAAAGTAAAGTAGAAGAAATAGAAAACTTCTCCGAAATATTCAAATTACATTTTATTACATTCATTAACGTTTTTCTTTTATTTTGCTTGAATATATCTATTTCTATACAAAAATGTTTTCAGTTAGAAGCTGCTTGTTACCTGCAATTGCTGTAAAGGTATTTTGTAGATACTGGGGGAGTTTCTTTTCCATCTCGTCTTGGATTGGTTAAGTTTTTTTTTTTTGATACTTATTTTTATTATAATTTCTTTAACTTTAATTAACTCAATTTAAAGCTTCAAAGACATTATCAACACTGGTTACTTTTCAAATACACTGACGTGTATTCCGCTACTGGTATTTAATTAAATGAGTTGTGTAGGA
Organism: Pollenia angustigena; assembly: GCA_930367215.1. Taxonomy (NCBI): domain Eukaryota; kingdom Metazoa; phylum Arthropoda; class Insecta; order Diptera; family Polleniidae; genus Pollenia; species Pollenia angustigena. The sequence goes on from OV884056.1 coordinate 186,387,541, forward strand.
AGATGTACTACCCACCCCTGTAAGGAAGATGCTAAGAAATGTATTAATTTTAAAGACATTTTTCGTGTTTTGGTTATTAAATAAAACTTGAGTTTGGTATTGTTATAATTAATTTTTACTTGCTCCCTTTAATAAAATAAAACATAAATATAATTTATGTTGCCTTCAGGCGGTATTTGCTATTTTATATTATTAATTCCTAACATTTTTTTAATTTTATTAGTTCGTTTTATTAAAATCTGAAAAGTTTGTTTTGTATCCTTTCGAAAATGTTTTTAAATCATTGTAATATCTTTCTTTTATTTAAAAAAAAAAAAAAAAAAATTAATTTTAAGAAAAATACCCAAAATTAATATTAATCATACGCCCCATAGTGTAAAAAAGTTAAAACATGGTAATAGTAATTTTAAGTTCAGGATTTTGTCTTTTAGATTATTCACCCCTATCGCGAATGTTATGGGAATATGATATATGGGATCAAACCTAAATTCCCTTCCCCAACAAATCGGTATCGCAAATGTTTTGGGAGTAAACATTTCTATTGTGAATTATTTGTCAGTGCTTCGCAAACAAATGTCTCTATTGTGAGTAACTTGTCAGTGCTTGTATTGTGAAAGAAAAATATACAAAATAAAATACTAATAAAAATATAATAAAAGAAATAATGAATAGTGTTTATCTTCATTTTCTTAATGTACACTCCTTCAATAAAAGGAAAAAGTAATTTCATTTAGTCCTACTTTAGAGTACAAATTAAAATTTACATGTTCCCTTCTCGTTCACATCAACTCGCGGGAGCAAACATTGGCGATGCCAAATTTTTTAAGTTTGAGAATTCATTCCCAAAAAATTTGTAATGGGAATCATTCACAATACGAAATAAAACAATTTAGAGTGCTATATTCGGCTGTGCCGAATCTTTGATACCCTCCACCGACAGTTCGAATGTTTAAGGAGTAATATCTGTATGATATCTATTTATTTTTACTATCTTAAACTGTGACGATTTGTTATTAATTATGGTTTTAGGTGTTCTAAACTGTTTTCCGGGAGTAGGGTTTCTATGGGGCCTAAAGTAAATTATGGACCGATCTTCACGAAATTTCACATTCTAGTCCTAAAAAACTGTGACGTACCAAATTTTGTTACGCTAGCGTTATTTTTAAACTGTTTTCCGGGAGTAGTGTTTATATGGGGCTTAGGGTTAATTATGGACGGATTTTTGCAGAATCTTATCTCATTCCGTGCCTTGTTAAAGCATTTATGTTATTTTTTGCAACAAAATTATCAATTTTTTGCTGGATTTCAATCCCAAACTGCTTAGGATAACTACAAGCAATTTGGCACCAAGTTTGTTCATTTCTTTTGAGTTGTTCGAAAGTGAGCGTGTTTTCAACAGGCGGACAGACGGACATGGCTAAATCGACTTAGAATTACTCAAGGACCAAGAATATATATACTTTATGGGGCTGAGATGAATAATAAAAAAGTTTCACACGGAATGACAAACTTAATACACCCTCTTCACAACTAATTGTGGTGGAGGGTATAAAAATATGTGAATTCTTTCATGGAAGTAGTCGTTTGCGATAGGGGAGATTGTAATTTGAGATTGTTGATTACTGTTTGGAATAGTGGAGGATGAGAAACCTGATATGTGAAATAACTTTTTGGTCTTGAAAATTTAGACCGTTTTTAGGAAATGTGCAGACTAATCTAGGAACATAAAATAATTATGGCAAAAACGTAGTTTTTTCTATGATTATATTTTAAGATAGGTGTCACGGTTGTATTGTTGGCTAGCTTATCAGCGTGAGGGTTGCGGGTTCAATTCTTGCCAGAGACTCTGGTCTGTTTCACTACAACGGGCTGAGGGTCTACGTTACTATTACATATATATATTGTGTCCTGTGGTTCCTATAAGGAACAAAGGGCCACGTTACTATTGCCTATGTATTGTATATGTATTTAATAATAAATAACTAAAAGAATAAAACATTTCGAGACAACCTGTAAAAGCACAAAGTTGTTTGGCAGACAATAACTACAGGGTGTCTAAGGAGACAAGCTCATTTATGAAGTAAATTTTCGCTATATGACAAAAAAAAAATAAAGAACACCACTCGTGTAATTTTTTCCACTAAAATGTTTGCACATCTGTGAAAAACATGCAATATCCAGCAAATTGTACTTTCTTTCTAATATACATTGATGAAGAGGTGCTATTTGTGAAACATTTGGCGGCCAGAAAAATCACCATAAGCAAAATCGCCCAAAGCAATATACAGCGTAACCTCGGTGAACGCAACCAATAGAAATTTTGGGCTGTTGCGATAGCTGAGTTGTTGCGCAAACCAAGTCACAAATTTCTAGTTATATTTTTCTTATTTAAAGCTTATTTTAAACCAATCAAGAATTTTATAAAAAAAATAAGGTTAGCTTTTAATAATCGTATTTATTTGATTGAAATAAAGAATAAAAACAGAAAAACAAAATATACATCTAATAAAAAGTGAATAAAATTCACACTCAAATGTATGTTAATGTTAGTTAAAGATTCATGTTTTTAAGGGAAAAAGTCTGAAATTTTCAACTGAGTTTTTGTGTTTGTCATATTTTTTGGAATTGCAATATCACGAATCTTCTGCAATACCATAATATCCTCCAAAGAACAGCTATTCTCCACTGCCCATTGTAGAACCACTCATAAACAAAGACGTTTCTAAAATAAATTGATCAAAAACAGAAGTACATAATACGCACAAAATATTTGTCATTCTTAGAACACCGGTAAATCAAAAAGACTATTACACTTAAGCATAAGATTTTACATCCACACATTTTTGCTTTGAATTTATTTATTTAAAACCAAACTAAAAGAAAAACAAAAAAAGTCTTACTTGTTTTACTTTTGCAAAGTTGCGTTAATTGAGGCTTTGTTTTTTGAAAAGTTGCGCTTACAGAGTCACCAATGTTAGGAAATCTGGTGTTGCAAGCGAGGGGTTGCGCATATCGAGGGTTGCGTTCAACGAGGCTACACTGTATTGTTACGAAATTAGATTTATCTGAGAATTATTTATAGCTTAAGTTATAAGTTATCATGTAAATTATAGTTGTATGACGTATTAGTTTAAAATTGTTATGAACTCCACTGTATGAAACTTTGTAGTAAATGTAATACAAAATTTGTTACGCCTCAAGATAGTCTTTAGATTTAGAAGTATAAAAGTTATTTTAAAATAATTCGAGCAGAAGGTTCTGGAATCGTTAAGAGTGGTTTTTGGATCTACTAGAATGGTTGTGAACAACAAATACAGGCTAATGCCCAATTTTCAGGATAATATTTAAATCTTTATTAAGTTAATTTTCATATAAACTAGGATCGTATTTAAATACAGATTGATTTTTTGAGTTTTGCTTCAAAAGTCTTATTTAATTAAGACAAAAGTATGGTAGCACTACTAAATGCAAAAAATATCATAAAAAAGTGTATTTATTTACAAGGTGGCCTGAAAAAAAGTTATCTGCTATTGCGTTGCCTGTTGTTGTTGTATTGGCTTAATATTGAGACCATCTTGCTAAGTTTTTCCAATGGAAACTAAAAATGAATTTAAATGTACCACATCGGTGAATTAAGGTACATTTAAGTGTTTAGTGAAGAAAATAATTTTGCATTTAAAACGATTTTAAACATAAATGTGTTTAACATCAATCCTAAAAATTGGGCATAACTTATAAAAGTTTAGTTTGTTTGTTTTGAGACATTAAGCAGTTCAGTTCGTTACTTACAATAGGGAAGAAACCGAAACTCGTTTTATAAAGTGAAAATTAACAATTCTTTTGATTTCGATTTTGCATTGGAAATATATATAACCCATTTTTATTGGGTGAATTTCGTAATTACTGGGTAATAATTCATTTTAAACATTTTTGACGATTTTTTGTTTTGTTATTTTGACAAATTCCTCAATGAAATAATAAAAATTAACGGCTGTAAGATCGAAAAAAACAAGGTTTGTTGTCAATTATTGATTATTCATCAAAATACCGAATTCAAAATCTCGAATTTGAAAATCCCCAATAGCTTTTAAGCTCCATTATGGTACAACAAACACCGGCTTCGCTTACTTCATCTTCTTAATTCGGTCTTGTGCCCGGCCGAAGGTCGGCTTTGCAGAAAAGCTTAAGTTAGTTAGTTCTTTTATCATTGAGAATAAAATCTTTGCGTCCGGTCGAAGGAAGGTCGGCTATGCTGGAAAACTTTAATAATTTTAACCAGTGTTTATTGTAACACAAAGAGGAAAAGCCTTACATTCTCCGGAAGGCCGGCTATGCAAAAATGCTTTAGTTAGCATGTCAGGATTAGGAAATTTGGGGTTTTAAGTCTGGTTTATATGATCCCAACCTAAATAAGTATGTATGTAGGTTTAAAGCTACTTTTTATGAAATATTAAAAAAAAATTTATTGGGTGCGTTCGTAAATGCATCACTGCGCTGCATCAGTGATTTCAAATGGTAATATATTTATCACCCATTATTTTTTGGGCCATTGTTAGTTTACATTGGGCTATTTTTTGTTCGAACGATTTTTTCACATATTGATTTGGAAGATTTTGCTGGCAACCAAATATTTGGCTTTATTAAGGTTAGTGCTTAATTTGGTGTGAAAACCATCCATCGATAAAAAAAAACTATCAAACAGTCATTACTGAAATTGGCCAAAAGAGCTTTTCAGATCTTAAAGAAAGAAAGCAAAATTAAAAAAAAAAAAAAAAAAAAAATAAACAGAAGTCAGTAATTTTTTTTAAAAAGTTTTCTAAAAAAAAATTGCCTTAAAATCATGCTTCAAGTTCTCTTTTACTACTATTGGACTACTAAAAATTTTTAAACTTAAACTTAAAATTTATAAAAAACCAGCCAGCCACAAAAATAAGTATCGGGTGATTTTTTAGCTATTATCTTTTTGGCAACACTGGTTTAAACAGCTGATTCACGTTTCGTGTTTTGTTTCACTGTCAAACATCTTCAGTTTGGTCTATAATTTAACAATGAATCGTCTAACAAACGAACAACGCTTGTAAATTATTGAATTTTATTATCAAAATGCGTGCCCTGATAAGAAAGTTCATCGCGCGCTTCTTGTGTTCAGCGACGAAGCTCATTTTTGGCTCAATGAGAACGTTAATAAGCAGAATTGTCGATTTTGGAGTGAAGATCAGCCAGAAGCATTGCAAGAGCTACCAATGCATCCAGAAAAAGTCACAGTTTGGTGCGGTTTATGGGCTGGTGGCATCAATGGACCGTACTTCTTCAAAGATGATGCGAATCGTCACGTAACTGTGAATGGTGAGCGCTACCGTGAGATGATATCCAACTTTTTTTGCCCAAAATGCAAGAGCTTGACTTGCATGACATGTGGTTTCAACAAGACGGTGCCACATGCTACACAGCACGCTTAACAATGGACTTATTGAGACGCTAGTTCGGTGAACATTTTATTTCACGTTCGGGACCGGTCAATTGGCTGGGGCTATGTTAAAGCTAGGGTTTTTTCAATAATTATATTTCCCGCTTTCCCGGGATTTTTCATGCGGGATCCCGGGAAATAAAAAATTCTTCATAGTTTAAGAAAACAGCTATTTATACTTTGAAATTTAGTTGTCTATTCTCTTAAAATAAGCATCTGTGGATGGGTTGTCGATTAGATCAATTACAAGAAGTGAATACATACGTAAATCAATGTCTCCTGATGCAATAAATCTACTTAAAGCAGAATAGGCAGTGCAACAGTTGATAATTAATAAATTTAGTGAAGTGAAAAGTTAATAAAGAACATTAATTCAAAATAAGATGCTGGTAGTAAAGTTTAATTGTCCATGGACAAGTCTTAAAAATAGCAGATACCTAAACATATAGCTCCTTTATTGCAACATACTCATATCTACAAAAACAAATGAACTTGGCAAAATGCGATTAAAGTTTTCAAAATGTACCGATTTAAAGATATATTTTGCTATAACTTCGGTTCAGTTTGAGATAAAATGCGAGAAGGCATGAAGGAACTCTTTGCTTAAATAACTTACAATTTTTGATTTTTTGAGATATGACTATGTTGCAATGTTTATTAGGTGATAAACACAAATTTTTTTCAATTTGTGTTGGTTTATATACCCTTGAAGTGCGGGGAAACCGAAATTAAACTAAATTTAAAAACTCGTGTAAGATACTACAACATACAATTTGAAAAACACATTGTCCTAAAGATTACAGATAGACCTAATGAAATGAAAAGGTTTGTAAGAGGTTGATGCTATTTTTTGCATGAACTTTGACATACATTTGACTGATATAGAAAAAATGCTTCTTATTGTGAATCAAAAGCCTTCTACAACGGTGCACTTTTAACTATTTATCCAACCTCGGTAAAAAAAATTAACGAAATTTTTCGGAAACATGGTAATTAGTAAATAAAATAATCAATATACTTTTTGACGACTTACTAAGCGCTTTGAGTGGATCAGAAAGTTATTTCCTAAGCCGTTAAAAAATGTTAACATATTTATTTTAAATATTTTATCTATTTTATGAATTAACTTTTTGATCTCATATCTTGAGTACCTCAATTTGTGTTTGTTTTTATTATTCTTTTATGAATTAAATTGTTATGTTTATCTTAATTTTTTATCTTGTATCTAGAGCATAATAATAATACGGAATTTACATATAAAACCGTAAGGTAATAATAACTCAAGTTCCTCTTTTAATCTTCATTTAATTTTGTAGTATTTAAGGATTTCTTTTACTTACTTTGTAAACAAGTTACCTTACGTTTTTTTATAAAAGTTTTTTTCATTATTTAAAAACAAATTTACTGTGTATTATTTATATGGAGCGGGATCCCGGGATCCCGGGAAATTCAAAAAAATTTCCCGCTTTCCCGGGAATCGAAAAACTCCGGGAAAAAAAAACTCTAGTTAAAGCTCATGTCTATACACACATGCCCGCTTCAATTGACGCATTTCTTCATGAGATACCGGCCGAAATGTTGGAAAGAGTATGCCAAAATTGGACTAAGCGGATGGACAATTTGAGGCGCAGTCACGGTCAACATTTGCATGAAATAATTTTCAAACATCAATTTACGGTCCATATCGATTCAAATAAAGATTTCATGCATTTTTCTGAATTTTATGTGTTTTTTTTAAACTTTCCTATAGCTCTTAAAAAATCACCCGATAGTATGTAATAAAACTAAAAATCATCATCATTAAGCTTTTTTTTATTCTTCAAAAGTGAAAAAAACACCAGCCAGACATCTTAAGCTCTTTTAAAGCCATCAAACAGACGGACAGACTTAAACAACTTTGCAAATGCAATGAAATGCTTGTGTTATAAGGCAATATTTGATAAAATTTATGAACACGAATAATAGAGAATTGTGAGGGTTATAAAATTCCAATTTTCTTTTAACAGTTTAGAAAAAAAAAAACAAGACAAACCAAATGACTGACTGATTAAGAATAAAGCAAGGAAATTGTAATTTTAACAAAAAGTCAAAAAATGGAAAAAATAAAGAAAAAAATACAAAAACCACACTAGATATACTAAAAAAGATACGAATACTACAAATACTAATACATACAAACAACAAAACAAATTTACTCACGCCTTAAAGTATACTAGAGTTAAAACTAAAATTCAATGATATCTCACACACTCGCTTTCCTTAACGCAAACAAAAAACAGAACAAAACAAATACAAGCAGAAGCAGAAGTTAATACAATCAAGGTTATGTATCAAGAGCAGTAACAACAATAGCATAACAACAACAGCAATAGCAAATACAACAAACCACAATATAAATATTTGTTGTTGTTGGCATGTGTCTATACAATTTGCACTTGGACTTGTAAGTACAGATGTATGCATTTCTATATTTATTTTTATTAGTGGATCTCTTGAGTAGTCTAAAGTTTTATACAACAAGAATTATTGTTTGCTAGTCTTTTGTTTTGTTTTTATTGTTCTTGCTATTTGATTTCTAAATCCTTTCTAAACACATAACTGTAAATTATTGTCATCATCATCCTCATCATCATTGTGGATGTTGTCTTTTAAAAGTCTTAGAAAACGAGCAATGACCACAAAACATTAATAATTTTGTTTGATGATGAAAAATTATGTGAGTTTTACTACATCCAAGGAGAATTGTAAATGCTGTAGTTTCTAGTGAAATAACGATATAGTTTGTAATCACCTCTATAATGAAAGTTGACGTTATTGTATTTTCTTAGTCGTTATTGACCATAATCGATTACAATTGACTGTCACTTGATATTTTCTAAGGCGCTTTTAAGTCGACGTCGAGTAGAATTGTATTTGTTTAAGACGACAGGAAATTTTGTGACGATAATGTTAAAAGTTTGCTAAAATAGTGCAAATTTTTAATTTGGCAACGATTACCTCAAAAAAGCTACTCAAATATGGCAAAAATTCGAAATAGTTTGATAATAGCAAAAGTTCGCGAACATTTTTAATATTTTAAACAATCCATAACATTGATTAAAAGTCCCTGAAACTATAAGCAACGGCAAGAATTCGGTAAAAATTGCTAAATTAGCGAAAATTCGCAAGAACTTGCTAACAGCGTTAAAGCTGTAAAAAATCTAATAACAAACAGTAAAAAATCGCTTATATCGTGGCCAAGGCAAAATTCGCCACAAAAAACAAAATCGGAAACAAACTCTAAAATTTATTTGAAATCGCTAAATCGATTAATAAATGTCAACCGAAAATAACAGTTTTTTTATGTTTAGACCAGTGTTCGAAAATAAACATTGTTTAGCGTTCGACTCACACACCCAGGTACGATATCTTTGTTTTTTAGTGTTTGTGTAGACGAACCCAACCCTTTATTAATGGTTTTAATACCGTTCCTAACTATTTTCAAGAAAGAGCCGAACATTATATAGTGTTTTGTTCTTCGTTAAAAAACAGAACAATTGTAGTGATACTGTTTCTTTTTTTTGCATTGATAACGAAATGAACAAACAAAAAATTTTAGCAACGACCGCAGCACGAGCAGATTGTGTGTGTATTGTGTATATGTTTTGTTTGTGTAAAATTATTTTGCTGGCTTTGTGTTTTTTTCTTATGTGTATTTTGTTTTTGGAAAATATTTTTGTTTTTTTACCAGCCAAAAGGGACGAACATTAATGAGCTAAAGCGAACATAATGAAGTTTGTGGTTTAAAAAAAACCGAACGGAATTAAATGTTCTCATCTTTTGTTGAGTGGGATAAAAACAGTATTATTTTTGTGTTCGAAAGATGATTATCAGGGAAACGTTATTTTTTTTAATGATTTACTACACAAACTCTATATGCGTTTGCGTTTTCCACAAATCTTACGAACCGAACACTAAGGAGCGATATTTAGTGTTTATTTTCGAACACTGGCTTAGGGTTTTTGCGTTTTTTTACATCACAGTTTTTTTAACGATGTCCGTCTATTTTTATTATTGTTATTTTTAACTTTTTAAACATAACAAATACAAACTACATGTAGAGCGAAGTTGCTTTAACGATATCCATTTGTCCGTCAAACATTGTCAAACATTATTTTGGGTAACAGCTCCTGCAATAAACTAATGCACTAAACATTCTCATGTAGCTCAATTCCTTAAATCTTTCTATAGGTAAACGTTTAATACATTCTCTCCCAAAATAAATTCTATTCTTATTCTTAAAAATATCCTAAATATATTTGTATTACCTTTAAAGGATCAAGGATGTGCTAACAAAAGTAGTTTGTTTTCATTTGATTGCATATCAAAGTAAAACAACACTCTCAATATTTTTATCATAAAAAATATCCTTTACACACAAACACTTTAATATCTACATGTGTCTTTAACTACAAAGTGCATCTTTCTTTTCTTTCTTAAACCCAAAAAAGAAACGTGCATGCACTGAAGCATTCATGACCAAAAGGATAAAAAGCTTTAAGCTTTTTATACATCCTCACACACACACGCACACACGAACACAAGAAAAACGATTTGGAATTATTTTGAAACCAAAATCGTATAAATGAATGAAATACATTGCCAGATATTGACAATATAAAGACAAATGCAGAGAAATTGAAGTAAACATGCAAAAAATCCTTCAAACAACCCAGCAAGCAAGCATTTGAAAAAATTAGAAAATTCTCTTAACTAATAAAATGTTGTAACTTTTATATCAAATGTCATACAACAGTCTGGGTAAAAAAAAATCTTTTTGCTTGTTTTATGAAAATGTGAAAGCAGTGAGTTTTTTTTTTTTTTTTGGTAGTTGAGCATAAATCAAGGATTTTGTGTGCAAAATGCATCTAAAATAGTGCAAACAAACAAATCGTTATAATACTCCGGTGTGTCTTACAATATTTGCTTCTTCTATAACTTGTTTTTTTTCTCACTTAAGCAAATAATCTCTACCAAAGAAAATGAAACTCTACTTCAAAATCTTTGTGTGGTCTTTCTTAAAGTAAAAAAGACCCACTTACATCTACATGTAAGATTATGTGAAGAGGGGGGGTGAAGAATATTTTCTATAGTATAATAAATATAAATAGAAAATCTTAAGTATATTTTATGTATAAATATATATTTTTTATAAATAATAGTTGCATTGACCTTTGTTTAGGAAAAAAGGGTTTAAAAGTTTAGTTTTAAAAATTTATTGCATTTTTGGAAGGAATTGGTTTCATATAAAAATCATATTTTATTTAAAGGATTTTAAAAGGATCAGTAAGGGGTAAAAAATGATATTGAAGACATTTTTAAAAGGATTGAGCTGAGTAGCAGTACTTTGAATTCTCACAATTCGATTTAAAGTGCCCCGGTAGGTTAGTTGGTAGTCTTCTGCAGACAAGCGTAGAGCTTCACGGGATTAGATAAGAAAAAAAACTGCGATACTTAATAAAAAATGATTTCGAATACTCCAGTGTGAAGTGAATTTCTTTTCCTTTATTCATTCCTCTAGGGAATAATTTTTTTTTTTTGTTAGGACTAGTACTCAGGAGGGGACCCCTACTAATTCATTGCAGTGTTGGATCTATGAAAATAGGTTATGGAAAAGAGGGCTTCTACAAGATTAAAACATCTATTTCTGTCATTGCAATTCGTCTTGATTTCTTCCCATGACTTATTTAGTTTACGCATCTCCATCAGGATTCTGCGACGCCATGTGCTCTCTGGGTGTCCATATCGTCTGCTGCCTTGAGGGTTCATACTAGCTCCGTTCTATATATGCTTTCGTGAGGTTTTTGGAGCTTATGTTAAATCCACTTCCATTTGCTTGTCTTTAGTTGGCCTTTTACTGGAATCTCGTTGGTTCTGCAGCAAATTTCAGTGTTTCAAATTGTACGCGGCCCAAAAATCCGACATATACGGGCATGTTCTACAAATTGAAATGAAGTGGACTTAAAATCGAACGAGATTTTGATTTCAATTATTTATTAAATGACTATAGTTTTTCCTGTTTTTAGGCGTTTTTCTTGTAAATATAATTGGTACTCAAAGTATGGAGTTTATAAAAAGGAATATTTTTATGAACTTTCTTTACAGGCTCGTTTTCAAAATTTGTTCGATTTTAAATCCACTTCATTTCGATTTACAGAACATACGCGATAGTACGAATAAATTGATTAATTTGTAACTGAATCTTTTTGACGACTGTGCTCGTTGTAAGCCATGTTTCACATCCATAAAACATTAGGAATTTTACACAAGCGTTGAAAATGCGTATCTCGGGGCTGAGAGATATTTGTGGTGGACGCCATATATCTTATAATCTTCCAAATGCGGACGGACCTGGCTTTGCCTAATTTTAGTGTACATCTTTTACAATAGAGCCAGTCACAGGCATCATACATCCAAGAAAGCATAAATTGTCCACATATTGGATTTCTAAGGCCGGGTTTTTGAGGATAAAGCTTAAACTTAGTTTAACGTAGTCTGAAACTCCGATGACTGTTCCGTCAAAATTTGTATACAAACTTGGTAATGGCGGCACAAGTCTGTTTTCAGATTAACCAATTAAACTAGTTGAACTGAGAACTCAGAAAGCCAACCTGAGTAGTTTATTTTAAATGTATTGCAGCTGAAATACTGATAGACAAGGCTTCATAACGCTGATGTATTTGACATCAGTACTATGACGAGTGTCTTCGTTTTTGACCTCATGACACTTTTCATCATGGTGATGTCAACCTTCACATCACTTGGCCAAAGTGTCATCAGGGTCAAAATGAAATTATATCATCAATGGGATGACACATCGTTATCACAGAAATGACGACCATTTCCTCAGTGCGATGACGCAGTAACATCGGAGAAAGGACATATTTGCATCAATTTAATGAAAGTTTGCCATTAAGTCAAAGTCATTGGAATTGACTTTAGGCAAAGTGAGAAATATTATTATTTACTTACCCGTTACATATGTTTGATTCACGTTTGTTTACCGACCTTTGCTTACAGCAGAACTCTTGATAATAAGACACCAGCACCATGCTCCATATGGTTTTTGTAATCATTCTACTTAAAATGTTAATAATATACAAAATGTGGCATCGAATTGATGTCACAATAGTCATAAAAGAGATGACATGTAAAAAATGTCAAAATTGTACAAAAACGTTTATGTTACTTTTTGCATGATTGATGCCATTTGTAGTAACATTGACGTCACAATTCTGATGTAAGGGCATCATCAATATGAAGATGCATTTTTCTATCAGTGTACTATGGATACGCAAAGCTTTCGTTTTCGTGATATTTACTTCCAGACCAACAGCCTTAGAAAGATAAACCATCTCCTGTAGTTTGCTTTGCATAGCGCACCGTCTGTAGGAGTTGAGACATACTTCATCCGCAAAAACCTGGTCTTCAAGGGGGTTGTGTAGACTCCAAATTATTCCTCATGTTCTTGCTTAACTCTTTCAGGATATTATCCAGGGTGACAACGAAGAGTAAGGGCGTTAGTGGTATATGGTTCGATGTTCATTCCACAATGGCGGACTTGTACCGTGGCGTTATCATACATCGCTTTGATCAAACTTACTACTTTTGTTGCAATACCATTATTGCACTTGATGTTGTCTAATGCCTTTTGAAAATGTAAAAATACAAGATAAAGAGGAGAGCGCCACTCAATGGATTGTTCGATTATAATGCGGAGTGTATTGGCCTGGTCTACGCCGCTTCGGTGCGGCCGAAAGTTGATTCAGAAGCACTAATAGAAATCGCAGCCTAAGTTGTAACCTTTTAAGACTATACTGGATCTTTTCAAAATTCAAAGTTAAGGTACGAAATGCGCCCATGTTCTGTAACTCTCGCGTCAAGAAACTTTTCGATTGAAATGTGAGAAATGAAACAAAATTGCCATAAATTGATAAACCTTGATTAAAGCTGAGATGAAACTGCTTGTCGGCCTAAGACTAACCCTAAGTCAAAACTGTTTAAGGGATCTGTATTGAATTGAATTTCTGTTACTTAGGACAACTCACGAACTAAAACAATTTGAGAGCATTAAATCAAGCTTAGTTGTGTTGTTTTCTTTTTGTTTTTTTTTTTGCGAAAATAAAATTCCTAAAAATTACTTGCCATATTCGTGCAACCTGTTACAAACATTCATAACCATTTCAAAATAGTTGTACTGCTGCTGTAATCTTTTTTCAAATCAAACACTTTTAAAAGTTTCCCACAGTATACATGAACAGCAAATGTTTTTGTGTTATAAACAAAAGTTTTTCATAGTAAAAATGTACAAGACACAATAAGAAAGCAACAATGCAATAACTTTTGTTTAAAATCAAAAAGAGAAAAAAAATATAAATAAAAAGTAAAGGAAAATATTAAACGAATTTGGCAAAACAACACATGTCTCGGAGTTGAGTTTCTTTTTTTTCGCTACAAATTTATTTTTAAGCGAAAATAATGATGTCGCAAACCATGAAAAGTTCACGAACGGCGTCATGTGTTTTAGTAAAGTAAATTATTTTTAGATTTAACAAAAATTAAAACAAAAAAACTTAACATTGTTGCAACACAATAATAGCAAAATTTGAAAAGTTTCTTGGTAAATAGTTTTTTTTTTTTTTAGTAAGTGGCTTTAAACTAAAGCGATTAAAGTTAAAATTGAAGTCTGCAAAAGTTGTACGAAAAAAGACGTACGATTTAATTATAAGTAATTAAATCATTTTACCAGAATTGGGATCGATGCAAAATTAACTCCCTTTAAAGAACCACGGCCAGAGGTAAACAAGACTGTTTAAAGAACTACAATAAAAACTTAACTTTAACTTGAAGTAGCCAAATTTTAAAGATACGCTTGACACACTTAAGGTCTTTAAAAATCCACGCTGGAAACTTAAATGGAACTCTTTAAAGATCTACAGGGAAAACTAAATTAGAGGTCTTTAAAGATAGGCGATTTAGAGTCTAAACACAATATTTGCGGTGCGGTGCGATTTCTCGTTGCGGGAGAAAAAAATAAACATAATACAACGGAAGACGGCGACGGAAATAGTTGTCATTTTTTGTTTAAATTTTTATTAATTTATTTGTGCACACATTTTTATCATGTTGTTTGTTTTCAATAATGTTGTGAACATAGCCAATTATTCAAAAACTATGGCAACATCAGAAAGAGAACGAGTATCAAAAATTGAGAGACAAGGCGAATTAAATTCGCTTTGTTGAGAGAGAAAGAAAGTCCGCAATGAAAATAAAATAGATTTCAATTTTATGCCGTTCCGCACTGCGGTTTTTTACTTCAAAATCGTATGAAAAACCGCACCGCAATAAATTATCGTTAGATTGTGTTCAGACTCTTAAGCGTGGAATTAAAATTTTTAGGGATCCACGATAAAAATCAAAGTTGGGACTCTTTTGTCATCCCTGAATTAAGTCAAATTGGTTCTCTGTGAAAATCGAACACCTTTTAAAAAGTCCACATTAAAAGACAAACTAGATCCCATTTAAGACTTAGAATTTAGGCTAGACTAGAACACTTATGGCCGATTTCAAAATTCGTTTTTCATGTCAATTAAAAATAAAATTATGTATATAAAAAACTATATGTAAATAGAATTGGTGAAGTTGGCCAATAAGGACTCAATATCGACGTTAAACTAAGAGTCTTTGAAGACTTTAGGTTGAAGCCAAACTAAATTCCCATCGTTCCGATAACAAGCATATAAATTCCCATCGTTCGATAAGAAGCATAGGGCCAAAACATATGTACCTGTTCCATTCAATTCTGTCCAATGCTAGTACTTTACCAATAAAAAATTGTGCTTCAAACGAAGCAGGTTTGTAAGGGAGTAATATAAGAGTTTCGCTTATCATCTCGTTCACGGAAGGCATGAATTTTATATGGTGAGTTCCCACTTTGAAGCAATAAATTTTTTACACAAAAAGCGTTTTATTCAACGCATATAAAAACTGGTGAGTGTAGCTATCAGCTTTACACACTGAAGGTTTTATTACAGTTATTTTTTAGTATTCTCCCTTACAAAACCTGCTTCGTAGTTTGGAAATGCAGTGCCACTTGTAATGCTATTTTTTATATAAAACTTGTTTCACTTACTTTACTGAACCTCTGTATGTCTTATTGCTCAGCGAATAATTGTAGGCTTATTTTTTTGAATGCACTATTAGTGCTTCGCAAAATGATGAAATTGTTTATTGGGTTGATTTCGTTCCAGCTCTTGTTCTGCCAGGCAGCTTCTGACTTAATTTAGCGACGTCATGTATGTGATGGTCAACCCCTTCTTTGGGTACTTTTAGGATTCCATTCAATAGAATTTCTTGTTGTATCGTTCGTTGGCCTTCGTAAAACAAGACGAATTCGGCGCCATTTTCTTTTAAGAATTTTCTTTCTTATTGGAGCTTGGTTTGTTTCTCTCCACAGCCCGTCGTTGGATATTGCTTGAGGCCAGAATGGTTGTAGGATTCTCCGATATATATCATTTTGTACGGCGGCGATTTTTGCTACTATGGCGTTGTAGTTGTGATAAATTAGGCAGATATCATCGGCATAATCGCGATCTTCCAGCCTTTTTCCGAAAACCCCACGACGCATCAAGAACACAATGCAATTTACTTTATCCCAGAGCGTTTGTATCAACGATATTCAGGTATGTGATGGAAAAAATTTAAAAATTGATTTCTAATAAATTTTCCTCCGTTTTCCTGTATATATTCCTTTGAATTCCTTGTTATATATATTAATGGAACTGTATTTTGAACAAAAAATAAAGACTACTTCAGAAATGGATTTTAAAATTGGTCGAAATTCATTGCACCTGCTAAAAACGATCATATTGAAAACGATCGTTTTTCATCACATACCTGATTATCTTTATGGAAGGGCTTTTACATACGAGGGCACTCCACATAGCCGAATGTAAAAGGGTGTCAAATGTCTTCTCAAAGTATATGAAGACTACAGAGCTACAGAGGGGATCTCCACTCAACTGACTAATTTATTATTAACTTTAGACTGTTCACATGATCTTTTAAGGAATTTTGGGGTCGAAAACCTGCTGGCTCACTGCGAAGGTCGAGATGGAATTAAAACCTTTTGTTTATAACTTGTAATATAACCTTGTTCGCTATTCTGATGAGTGTAAGATACCTTGCCAGTTCCTAATTTGAGATAAATCTCTTTTTTTTGGGATGTTAATAATGAGCCCTTCCTTTAAATTATCGCGTTGCTGATTAGTCCTTCAGAAATTTTTAATAATTTTACTGAGTAGTTAAGCGCTTGGTTGTTTGCAGTAGCTCGGGAGAGATGATGTCCATACCTGAGGACTTTTTATTTTTTAGGTCTATTATGGAGTCCATATTTTCGAATATATCTTGACATTCTATGTGTATATAATTTATTTTACAGTGACAAGCGCAGTCACAAGGATATAGCTGCATGTTTGCTCCATTTGACAACATTGTTGACTAATGTTGAACCCACTTCTCTATCTGGTCTCTTGTTGATGTTATGAGTTCTCCGTTGCTGGATTTGTTAGGTTTTGTCGCTGTTAAGTTGTTCTGAGTAGTAAGTTTTTTAGTTATACAAATCCCTGGTTCGATTAGTCGTCGAGTGGCTCGATTGCGTTCGTTAATTACAACTGTTATATAACCCATAAACTGTTGAAGATTGAAGATAAAGCTTAAGATTCAGTAGACTCGAAATTGATGCTACTTTTGAAGATTTGAGATTAAAACTAAAATGTTCTGAGATTTGAGCTAAACTAGGACCATTTGAAGATTCGAAAAGTAACCAAATCCGTAGGTTTAAAATAATTTAAATTTAAGCTTATCGTAGAAGCTTTGTACCATCGAGATAAAAGCAAAGCTAGGATCTTCTAAAACTTAAACTTTGACTTAACATTGTAGCTAGTCAAGATATTTTAAATAGTTATGATTGAATTATTGTCAACTCGATATTTTAGCTAAACAAAGATCTTCTTAGAGTCGAGATTAAAGTTAAACTGGCATTTACATAAGATCACTTCAAATGGAATTAAATGCTACGATTGAAGTTAAGTCCGAACTGTATAAATATTTAGGGTCGAAGTTAAGTTTCGACTGTTACTCATGCTAAACTGGTATATTATTACAGCATGCTACTCGCTTGAATTGCATTTATTTTTACGCTTTAAGCTAAACTTGTAGCCTTAGAAGGCCCCCGGCTAAAGCTTTTTTTGGGCTCTTTAAATTACTTTGCTAGAACCTACAGTGGAACGCTTTAAAACCCGTATTGAAGTAAATCAAAACCTGCGATTATAAAGAGTTGATACTGTTTAAACACCCGTATTATAAGTTAGGACCTTATAAGGACAATAAAAATATCCACGATTAAGTTTAGTTAGGATTCTTTAAATGCCTTTCAATTGTAGCAAAATTGGAAACTTAACGTATTTTAAGTTAATACTCTCTTAAAAAAACCTACATAATTCCATTTTATTTTAGTTAAATTTTATTGTTTTTCATTAATAAAGAAATAAAGATTTTTATGTTCTCGTTAGCCATATAGATTAATTTTTCTTTATATTTTCTTTTTATTCAACTACGTGTGTGTGTTAAGGGAAATATGTTTATTTCCTTTGTAATAATATTTATTTCTTTATCCTGATTCCGTACTTAACTAGTGTGTGTAAGTAACATAAACACACATTAAGTGATTTCGCGAATTAACTTTGTATTTATGGAAACCAAATCTTTTTTTATAAGGATTCTCTTTTTATATTCTTTAATGGCTTACAAGGATTTTGGCTTTATCTTTTAGTTTTTTTCTTTTCTTGTACACATACATTCTTAAGATTTTTGTATAGAGTGTTTAAAAAAATGTTTTATACTCTAAGGCATGTTAACACGAGCGAGACTTTTTACTTAACGCCCCAAAAGTTCGGAAGACTATTATTGAAGCTGTAATTTTTAATTTCAGGCGCCCTTTTTCTCAGTGTATCGGCAAACTGGCTATTACTAAATCTCGACATACGTTTTTAAGACTGATAAACTGTCCGTTGATGACTTTGGTTTTCTCAATATACCGACAAAAACATTATTTTCATTTGACAATTGCTCTCAAAATAAATGTGAATGTTGGGAGTCCTGTCTTCAAGTGACAACTTGTTGACATACATAAATCAGCTGTGTTCTACATGTGAAATTTATCTGTACGGCAAATAAAATAATGGCATATGAAGGCGGGTTAGCTTTATGGCGGACTAGAAGTATATGAGACATTGAGAAACCAAATTTCCTTAATATGCAGTTTTTCGTTGGGAAAAATATTGATCGCCTAATGAGAAACTATAAGACTATCAACCTTATTGCCTGAGTTGAATTGTGATTCACTACTTTTCTTTACACAGAAAAAAATTTTGCACCAGTAAAAGCATTAATCAAAAATAAAATCAGTTTTAATTAAAAATTTAATAAAGTGAATTAAAAATTTAATCAAGTGAATTAAACGTTTAATAAAGTGTATTAAAGGTTTACTTGACAATAATTATTTGGCACCACACAGAAAAAATTTTTGCACCAGTAAAAGCATGAATCAAAAATAAAATCTGTTTTATTTAAAAATTTAATCAAGTGAATTAAACGTTTAATCAAGTACATTAAAGGTTTACTTGACAATAATTATGTGCACCGCACAGAAAAAAATTTTGCACCAGTAAAAGCATTAATCAAAAATAAAATCTGTTTTATTTACAAATTTAATCAAGTGAATTAAACGTTTAATCAAGTGTATTAATGGTTTACTTGACAATAATTATTTGCAACGCACAGAAAAGACATTTTGCACTAGTAAAAGCATTAATTAAAAATAAAATCTGTTTTATTTAAAAATTTAATCAAGTAAATTAAACGTTTAATCAAGTGAATTAAACGTTTTATCAAGTGTATTAAAGGTTTACTTGACAATAATTATTTGCACCACACAGAAAAAAATTTAGCACCAGTAAAAGCATTAATCAAAAATAAAATCAGTTTAAATTAAAAATTTATCAAGTCAATTAAACGTATAATCAAGTTAATTAAACTTTTATTCAAGTGTATTAAACGTTTAATTGACAATATTAATTTGCACCAGT
The DNA here is from genome assembly GCA_930367215.1 of Pollenia angustigena. Lineage (NCBI taxonomy): Eukaryota > Metazoa > Arthropoda > Insecta > Diptera > Polleniidae > Pollenia > Pollenia angustigena. The sequence goes on from OV884056.1 coordinate 186,407,194, forward strand.
AAAATTAATAATATCAATTAAACGTTTTATTCACTTGATTAAATTTTAACATAAAACTGATTTTTGTTTTGCTTAATGCTTTTACTGGTGCATTATTTTTTTATGTGTAGAGCTGCTAACCATCGAACAGCTTCACCATAGAATAAAATAGTACATACAAAAAAGAAACCTGGAATAGACACAAAAAGTCAATTGACTTTTATTGATTTAGAAAACATGCCAGAAGATATCCAGGGGTATCTTTTCAACTTTGCACAGAAAAAATTCTCCAAAATTTTGCACCAATTAAAGCATTAATCAAAAATAAAATCAGTTTTAATTAAAACCTTTTCTTTAGCTTCACTTCGTAAAATCAAATCTTGTAACGTTAATTTAACCGTCTTATACTCAATGCAAATGGATGAACCTTTGCAGGCATACATATTACCGATGACAATACACGAATACATGGGCGTAGCCGGGATAAAATCTAGGGGGGGGGGGGCAAAATTTTTTTTAAACCTTTTCTTTAGCTTCACTTCGGAAAATCAAATCTTGTTACGTTAATTTAACCGCCTTATACTCAATGCAAATGGATCAAACTTTGCAGGCATGCAAATTCACGATGACAATACACGAATACATGGGCGTAGCCAGGATAAAATCTAGGGGGGGGGCAACATTTTTTTAAATGTTCTTTTTTAAGAAAAGCGTTTCTTAAAAAAATTTTTTTAAATGTTCTTATTAAAACTTTAATCAAGTAAATTAAGTGTCAAGGGAATTAAACGTTTAATCAAGTGAATAAAACGTTTAATTGATACTATAAATTTGTTTACTGGTGCACTTCAAAATATTATCACAAATTTTTTGATTGAAATAAATTTTTATTTTCTTCCGTGTAAAATGACAAAAAAGCCTTGCATACGTCAAACTTAAAAAAAAATATTAAAAGCAATAAATTGTTACAAAAACAGTTTTGCGCGATCCATCAGAACTTCCAAGTAAATTAAGGCCTTTATAACAACTTTCGTTTACACACATTTTGATTGTTATTTTTCCTTATTCTTAATTAAACTCATTTTCTGCTTTTGACTAAAAATAAAAAGAAATCAAAGTTAATTTTTATGGCGTTTTTTCTATACAGAAAATAATTATCTTGCATTGTTTCGAGAGGGGGTGTGTGTCTTTGCTAAAAATTTCCAACTATTTGGCAGAGCTTTAGAAGGGCTTGAAGGACACGTGTGCTGTAAATAAGTGTTGTGTTTTTCTGTGTTTGTCTTTAAGAAAATTTTATGAATGTAATTGAATTGTTTTGAACTAGTTTTTTTATATTTATATAAGTTAAAATAAGTTATTTCGTTTATTAAAGCATTCATATAAATTTATTTTTTTTTTTTAAATTTTATATAAATTTTTTTCATTGTCTTAAACTTTTTTATTTATATAACGTTAAATAAGGTATATTCGCTTTAAGAAAACAAAACCATGGTGGCTTTATAATTGTTTTCTGCAAAAATCTAGAACATTTAAGCTCTGAAATAAACTAAATGCGTAATACTCATTAAAATTACACAAACATGGTTAATTTAATGGTTTCAAAAGAATTTTTGGAATTTTAATTATTTAACTTTAAGACATTCATTTCAGTTCTATTAATTTCGTTAAAAAAAGTTCTTGTAAGACCGAATAGACAGTGTTTTATTTTGTAGGCGAAGAGTGTAAAAGGCTGTTTAATAAAGCAAAATAGCTTATGAACTTTTAAACAAAGCCAGTTCCTGTTTGGTATAAGACCTTGGATTTTAATAAAATTGGGATGTAAAAAGACATGCAATTGATGCCACTTTAGGACTTTAATAAGAGCTGTTATTGCAGCTAAGATGGTACTCTTTTAATTTCTACGATAAAAGTAAATTGAGAAAACAAAGTTGGGACGGATTGAAAAAGACTTGCGATCGAACATTTATTGGAATAGTTTAAAGGCCTTAGCGCGTATTTCGATTCAAACAATTTGTACTGTGTATTACAAATTTCGTACTATTCGAATGAACGAAACTTTTTATACTTAATCAAAAACGAAAATCCGTTTCACGCCAGCAACTCTCTTATGACGAACATTTCATTCAAGCTTCACATTTGTTTATAAATAAATACAACTTTTCCATCGTTTCGAACGAGTATGAAAATTGAAATCACTGTAGGAATCGGCAAATATCTGCTACGAAATCATCTACCACACTGATTACTGCATGGAAAGAGCAAGTTAAGCAACGATCATCCATTACCCTGAAGCGTGAAGTACTTGACACGAGTTATTTCGTCGACGAATATCGTGCGCTTAAAAACATCGAAGAATGAAAAATGGCAAGTTACACAACGTGCGTTTTAAAAGCCTTTTTAGTCAGCTGTTTTTTATTTGTTGAAAGCTTTGCTTATAGAACTTCAGGCTTCAGCTTTGTAGTTATGTGCCCATGTTCTGGATCTCTCGCGTCGAGAAACTTTTCGATTGAAATGTATGAAATGAAACAAAAATGTAAATATTGAAACAAACATCAGTTTTTCTCACTAAACTGTGTTTGTAACATTTTTTTTCTGACGAGTACTACCTGTCACGTAAGGAAATTACTCGCCAATTTGCAGAAAAAGCGTATCTGTATCATTTTTGTAGAAAAGTTCCCGCTTTGAACTGTCAAATTAACTCGCAAATAAAACTGGGGCAAGAAAAAATTTTAACGCTAAAAAACAATAAAAAATGCAAAATAAGAAAAACAATATTTTGTTCTTGACACATTTTTTTTGTTTAATTATTTTGCTTTTAACATTTTTATGAAAAATATGTATTCGAATTTTTTTCAAATCTCGTTTGCAAACAACAAACATTATTTTCGCCGCAGTCGTTGAAACTTTTCAGTTTTAGTAAATTTTGGTCGCCGTCAACGATATGTGTTATTGGCATTCTCAACATCTGCAATGTCGCATCGGCTTCGAGTGCAATGTTATGACACTTATAACGTCACGACGTAATCTCTTTTGATAGTTTCCAACATGAGTTACAGACACACTTTTTTTATTATTTTTCGAGAAACAATGGAGTATTTTGTTTCACATCTTTTCTATGCGAGAAGCTCTCACTAAAATTACAGAACATGGGTACTGGCTTCCTTTTTTAATTTGGAGCTAACACTCATGGGATGTTCCTACTAAAGCAATGCATTGTGTTGGTATTTGAAAAATAGGTTATGAGGAGGAGGAAGGAGGGAGTAGTGTTTGTGGATATACAATTTGCTATTTTCCAAATTGTAGCAGACTGGGAAGACTTTCGCCGGTAGTCTATTCCACATACGGCTAGTTCGACCGAGAAATTTATTTTCTCTGCAATGCGTTGTGCGTTACATTACAGTCGACAAGGAACGGACGTGATCTGCTGGAAAGGTGAGTACTACGGGCATGCACCCGCGTCTCAGGAATGAGTTCGGGCATCTCTGCTGAACACTTACCGTGGTAATAACTATAGAACTCTGATGCGCGAACCACTTTCCGACGATGCTTTAATGAGTCAATAGATCTGGATACCTCAATGGAATTGATGAACTTCAACGCACTCCCTTGCACCCGATCCAGAAGCTTCAAGATAGACCTTGAAGCGCCTGGCGAAATATGAGAGTTGCATTGCATTTTCACGGCATAAATAGTGAGGAGATCAGACGAAGGGAAGTAATTATTGTACCGTTTTAAGAAACCAAGACATTTGAATGCTTATTTCGTCACTTGAAAACATGTTGGTTCTAACGAACATTACATTGGATTTTCACGTCTAGAACATCAAGAGTGTGTAATTCCTCAATGGCTATACCATCCATGGATACAGATGACTCTGATGAGCATTAAGCAAGACCCACTCGGAGATTGCCGTTAGGTTGGTTCATGTTCTGCATCATAGCTCTAACCTCAGTAAAGCTTGGGTACATCGCGTTAAAAAGTTCATGAATAACCAACTTGTTGCCGCAAACGCGCAAAATGTTTTTTAAGTAACTTGTCCTATGAAAAAAACACTAGTTTAACTTTTTTTGACAGAAATCTACAGCGCGCTCGCGAACTAACGCCTGTTTGGTATTTCTACCTTAAGGTTCTTGGTGTCACATTTGATAGCCTCTTCAGGTCGAGGGCTTTAAAGAGAAATCCTCTAGATCAGTACCAGGCAGGCCTCAGTGATATTAACCCGGCATAGTGACTAAATCCGTAACCAATAACAGAGTGACTATCGTGCTAGGAAAACACCCTCCATCATAGACTTTTAAGGAAGCGGATGTGCCACGGCTGACAAGGGTATTGTTGGGCTAATTAAACAAGTGTAACCGCTTTAATTCGTATTTGGTATGAATTGATGGCAACACGTCACAAAAACCTGAACCGCGTGTAACCAGGGACCACACAACATATTGCTCCTGCCCAACTTCCATGCTATACTTTAGCTTTTTCCTAGGTCTCTTTGAACTCATCCAGTGGAAGTATCCATCTAACATGGGCTGGAAACCACGCAGCAGAACCCACAACACAAGGCGTACCAAAGAAGACCTAATTGACAACAGAGCATTAGTTTTACTACAGCCGCGATCAAAGTTAATTTGGGATTTAATTAGAATCAGAACGAACCATTATAACGTCCTTAGATTAAAACAATAATAAAGACCTTTGAAAGACCTGTCATGAAAGCTACATTTACTTAGTTTAAAACTCCGGAGTTAATGTCAAGTTGGGACATATTTTTGGAAATTAAACTCTTAATAATGCTTATTTCAATTCTTTTAATTCCTATAAAAAATACTGTAGTTTTAATTAACGAATCGATTTTGACCTTGTCAAATAAAAACTTTTCATAATCCAAAACGCTTAACTGATTCTCTGTCATCACTTCTACATACCTCGCCTCACCACACATCCTCTAAATTTACATCAGATGTTTTAAACCGATTAAGGAAAATATTTATAAAACTCATGTTAATCTCACTTATAAAAACTCATTTGGTTAAATAACATTCTAATAACAAATTAGTGGGTGTCATTTTAGAGCACAAGCTCCTCATAAATTCCACCCTATTATTACAATTCCCATTACATAATTGTTCCCATTATTAGCAGCCTGTGCGCTGTTTTCCTTTGTAAAATAATACATGCTCTATGAATAATAAAAAAAACTAATTATGTTTAATTTAGTGCATAATTATAGACATTTTACACACGGTTATTACAGGATTTTTGGTGGTTTCAATTAAAGCGGTTTATGGTTGAAAGAGCTTAATTTCATTGAAATTTGCTACCAGGTGATAAAGTCATAAAGTATTTTTGAACAAAATTACATTTTTCAGATATTTATAGATATTTATGAGACCTTTTGTTATCTGTAATTGTTTTCAATTAGATAGAAATCCCTTCAAGTACGCAACTGCTGTAAGCATTATATTTATAGGATGAATTTATTAATTTTAAAGCCCTAAAGTAGGCAATGATTATTAAACATTTTAATCAAATAGAGGTATGCAATGTTTTTTTATTAATATTTTAGCATTAATGTTATTCTTCAAATAAAATTTTTAATTATAAATGTGACTTAACTAATAGCCTCAAATTTATACTAAAAACAGAATTTCATTTTATGCCTTTGAAATCGTCGGCTTAGAGTGAAAACCTGTTAAATCCACTTTTTAAGTAAATTGATATTTTAATGCCGTATGGTAGAGAAAGATGTACCTCGTCGACCAACATCTAGTTTTTCTTCAATTTGAGTCCTGAAGTGTGTCAAAACAACAATATTTTTGGCTTTCCTCTCAAGAAGCAAATAGGAAAAATAAAAAGTTTTTTGTCTCTTCTGTAGAATTTGTTAAAAGGGAGTTAGCAGGTTTACACTGTAAGCCGACGAAATGTTTGTTGTAGAACTATAGATTGAACCTCAGTTTCTATTTGGTTTTATTAAACATTTGCCTCCATTCTCATAAAAATATTTTTGATATATAAGAGGTTTATTTAATAAAATTTTAATAGAAACGTGTTATGAATATGGAGTTAAAGGTCTAAGCTTCCCAAAAATATACAACAATTTGTGCTTAGAATTACAAAATTTTCAATTTCGATTTGTACACAGTGTTGCCAGAAGATAGGATTTTCCCCCAAGTTAGGAAAGTGTAAATTAATTTGGGGATATATAGATTATTGAGGGGATATAGGGATTTTTACAAAATTTGGGAATACAAATTTTTTTGTTATTTTTATTATAAAAAAACTATCTAATAAAAAAAATAATTTAATAAAAATTAAATTTCATGAACTTAAGCCTAATTAAAAAAAATATTAAAAATATGGATTAAAAACCATAAATAGTTCAACAAAATAACCACAATACTTATTATTGTTCAAGCTAAGGCACGAGCTCTATGTGTACATTTGTCCTTCAAGTTGTGCTGAAAAAGGTCAACAGAAAAGAGAAAGACAAAGTGAAAAAACAAAAAATGTACTTGGACTTCAAGAAAAATTCTTGACGAAAGTACGAAAAAACAGAAGTAAAGGAAAAAACATGTAAAATCAATTAAAATGGATAATCATTCAGGAAAGCAAATTTCGATCTACCAAATGTTAAAATACAATTTGGTTTAAGGATTGATGTTTGACTAGTGACGTCAGCAGTCGTCGATGGCTGCGAGTGTAAGACGGCAAATCCATCTGAGGAGATCGAGTGGTTGCGATCGAAACATGTCATGGTAACCTGCCGGTCAGGGTTCGAGCCCGAGCCACGTCAAGAATGAAAGATTATCAATAACAATTTTACAGGGGTGTGCTGGAAATCGCAAACGCAAAACGCAAGAATTTTAAAAGTCGTTTTTTAGTAAGATTTCTGTAATAAAAGAATTTTATGACAAATATTATACAAACATTTTTCTATTAAACAGAATTTTATAACAAAAATTATAAAAATTTTATTAAAAGTGTATTATAAACAGCCTCCAAATTCTTGCGTTTTGCGTTTGCGATTTCCAGCACACCCCCCTTAATTAATTTTCATGTTGTAAAATTCCTTTCTTCACAAAAATAATTTAATAAAAATTAAATTTCATGAACTTAAGCCTAATTAAAAAATATCAAAAATTTGGATTAAAAACCATAGGGCGATTCTATTCTGACGGGTGCAACATTAAGACGCTTTAAACGTGTTTTACTAATAGAAAGAAACACATTTGCAATTAAGTTATTTCTAGAAGGGGTAAAATTTTTGTATATACTATTGTTATCTACTTACAAGAATTTATATGAAACGATCAAATAGTCACGAGAGAGCTTTAAAGTGCACGACGGGTGCAACCAAATCGGCCCACTTTCATAAGATCATACCACAAAAACACAAAACTCTGTTCAATTTTAAACTTTTATTGTATTATTCTCTTTTATTGTGAAAGATGAGATATCAGACGATGATTATCAAATCAAACATCGTAGAAAAATATAATCCAATAATAAGAAATTTTCTCTTTAAGCCATGACGGGTGCAACATTCAATGAATTTTCTGTTCAAGCCAAATCTATGAATCTTAATGATTCGAAGTGAACAACAAATTTATATTTAAGCTTACGTCTAAAAAAATTATATTATTATAAAATATAGGTATTTTACTTTAAATTGGCATCAAAAAGTGTCAAATAGTGTGATTTGAAAATTGATGTTAAAAGTTGTCTAGAATATAATCGCCCCATAAATAGTTCAACAAAATAACCACAATACTAATTAAAACTATCTAATTTTATGTGTTTGAATTAAGGGAAATCTATATAATTTATATAATAAAAAATGTCTAGCTTTTTTAAGATTTTCCGAAGATGGGCGTAAATTTTGCAGAAATTCACTTCATAAGACTAGAAATCACATGATTTCGGGAGGATAGGTTCATATTTTCCAAAGACCCCATATAAAGTCCCAAGAAAAATAATGTTATTATGGTAAAATTCTTGTAAATTTAACTTTATGAGGCTAAAAATCACACTAAAAAATTTTGTGATGATTGATTTAGAACTTGCCATAGGTGCCATATAAGGGATACCTTTCGAAAAGCACTTTAAGAAAGCCTAAAGGGGTAAGTTCCATTGGCAGCCGCAATCAAGCATAGCTCCAGCTGTGTTTCCATGTGTAACTGTCTTCCGTAAGTCATATCTTAAAGGGTTTTTTTTTATTGAGTGACCCACGTTTAAATCATAATAAAACAAGGAAATATATTTTTAATATCAATGAAACGGGCTTTACTGAAAAATAAAAATTTATGAAATTAATGTTTAAATATGATATCTGCCATGTGGCCGCCACGGCTGGCGCGTAGAAGGCGCAATCTGGAACACCAATTTTCAACAACTCTTCGCAGCATTTGCGCCCGTATTTCGCCGATAACCATTCGAATGTTGTTTTCTAAGAGTTCAATTGTTTGTGGTTTATCGACGTAGACAAGTGACTTAACATAACCCCAAAGAAAATAATCCAATGGGGTTAAATCACACGATCTTGGTGGCCAATAAATTGGGCCATTAAGTGAAATTATGTTTTTATAAAAATTTTCTTTGAGTAAATCAATTGTAGCCCCCGCTGGGTGGCATGTGGCTTTAATTTCTGCACAAGTTGAATCTTGAAAGCTTTTAAGACAAGATCCTTTCCTAAAATCTTTCATAAAGTGGAAGGACACAACCCCAGTTGCTGAGAACGGCGACGAATTTATTGATTAGGAACGTCTTCAATGCTGTCCTGTACAGCGGCTACAGCTTCTTCAGTGCGCACTGTTCGGCGTCACACTGGATGCACATTATCAGTAACAGTAAATGTGGTCCAAAAACGAACAATTGAGGGGTATAGATTCAAAGACTGCAAAGTCCACTTTTTTCACAAATGTAACTAATAATACCTCTTAGTTGTATTTATTGAATGCTTCCAATTAGTAAATATTACATTACCAGAAACACTTTTATCCCATAAAAAAGTATGTTCAAAAATTAAGAATTGATCACAGTTTGTTAAGCTCTTTTTCTCTCAAGTATTTTCGAAAATGCAGGCTATTTTTTTCCTTTTTGCAAAACAAAACTAAAAAGAAATTAAAAATATAACAAATTTTTTTTTGTATATGAAGCAGTTTGTTTTATTGTTCATTTTATAACTTTGTCTTTAGTCGTAATAGATTAATATATTTCATAATAATACTTTAGATATAAGGCTCGGCCAATTCTGTGCAATTATACATTTTAGTCATAACAAATTTAAAATTCTGCTATTCAATAAATTAATTAATTAATTATGAAGTTCCTCCAAATCAATCAAGAAAAAACTAAGCCTTTGTTAAGTTTAAGAATTTTATAACTACTGATTTTTTTAAGTACTTGCCCATTAGAGTTTTTTTTTTCCCCGGAGTTTTTCGATTCCCGGGAAAGCGGGAAAAAATTTTAAATTTCCCGGGATCCCGGGATCCCGCTCCATACAAATAATACAAAGTAAACTTGGTTTTATTAATGAAAAAAACTTTTATAAACAAACGTGAGGAAACTTGTTTACAAAGTAAGTAAAATAAATGCTTAAATACTACAAAAATTAATTGAAGATTGAAAGCGGAACTTGAATTATTATTACCTTTGGCTATTATAAGTAAATTCCGTATTATGATGATCTAGTTCAAGATAAAATAAACATAACAATTGAGGTACTCAAGATATGAGGTCAAAAAGTAAAATCATAAAATATATAAAATATTTTAATAAATATATTAACATTTTTTAACGGCGTAGGAAATTACTTTCTGACACACTCAAAGCGTTTAGTGAGTCGCCAAAGAGTATATTTCTGATTTTGTTTACTGATTACCATGTTTCCGAAAAATTTCGTTTACTTTTTTACCGAGGTTGGACAAATAATTAAAAGTGCACCGTTGTTGCATGCTTCTAATGTCAAGGTTGATGCAAAAAATAGCATCATCCGGACTACTTCTTACAAACTATTTCTTTTCATTAGGTCCATCTGTAATCTTAAGGACAATGTGTTTTTCAAATTGTATGTTTTAGTAACTTACACGAGTTTCATTATTTTTTTATTTCGGTTTCCCCGCACTTCCCGGATATATTACCAAGCTCGATTTTTTTTTGTAGATACGACTATGTTACAATAACGGAGCGATATGTTTATGTATATCCTATTTTTAAGACTTGTCCATGGTCAATGAGAATTTACTGCCTGCATCTTATTTTGAATTTATGTTCTTTATCAATTCATCACTTCACTAAATTTATTAATTATCAACTGTTGCACTGCCCATTCTGCTTTTATTAGATTTATTGCCGCAGGAGACATTGATTTACGTTTGTACACATTTCTTATAATTGATCAAATCGACAACCCATCCACAGATGCTAATTTTTAGAGAAAAGAAAACTAAATTTCAGAGTAAAAATAGCTGTTTTCTGAAACTATGAAGAACTTTTTATTTCCCGGGATCCCGCAACAAAAATCCCGGGAAAACGGGAAATATAATAAGTGAAATTCCCGGGAATTCCCGGGACGGGAAATCCCGGGAAAAAACCCTATTGCCCATGCTAAAAAAGCATTAATTTCCATTTGATTAGATCAAACACAGCAATGTCCAATTTTATTATTATAATTGCCAGCAAACCGCTTTATCGATTTGATTGAAACTTGCGTCATATCTCCATCATATTCTTATTTACTGAATAGCAGATATACAATACATAAATATGAATATACTTTGAGCTAGAGGTTTTTACTATTTATTACGAAAATATAAATGTGGACTTTGCAGGCTTTGAATCAATACCCCTCAATTGTTCTTCGAGTGAGCCGATCTGAAGGACAAATATGTGCGCCATAAAATTAAAGAAGTGTATGACGGGTTTGACGAATAGAACAATTATTTCGATTAAAAATTTCGACAATTTGCACGCGTTGCTCTGGTGTAAGTCGATTCATAATGAAATTTCAAAGCAAACTTAACAAATAGCAACTATCAGCTGTGCAATGGGTGCTCAAATAAAGCAGTTCTGCTAGCATAGTCGCTCAACCAATCACTATATTAAATCGACAGCTCAATTCTAAAATATGCTAATTCGGCTTTGCATGTTTTTATTTTTTTTGCGTTTTTGGATTTTGTATTGTTGTTCAATTTAAATTCTGTAAAATTTTGTTGTTGTTCGGCTAATCCAATCCAAAGTTGTGCACAAAAAGTACTTAGCAAACAATTGAATGTTGTATCGCCCGTAAACTTTAAAAGCTTCTTCTGAAAAACTCACTTTTTCGTCTTGGCATGTTTTGGAATTAAGCTGTCGAAATGGAGCAATACAACCATTCAGATAAACTGGTTACGTTTCAAACGGTCTCTGGTAAAACAATTTAAATCTTAAGTCCCCGAAACATATTGTATTACTACATTAAGGGTTGATCCAATTAAGTTTTTTTTTATGCTAGAAATCACTCTGCCGAATATTGTGATGATCGGCTCATAATTTGTTGTAGATCCAATATAACCTAAACGTTATAACTTTCGGTGGATGATATGAAAAATTTGGGACTGCCGAATATATAAATTGTACTTGTTTTTTTTTTTTTTTTTTTAAAGTTTATAAATTTAACCCCATATTCATAAAAATTAAATGTATTTTACGAAAATTTGTTTAATAAACCTTTTATAAATCCAAATTTTTTTATGAATATTGGGGTAAATGTTTAAAACTAATTATTTATTAAAAAATTAAAAATTTGGGATTTTAAGATGGGTATTTTTAGGGATAACAATCTTTAAAATGTAAATATTAGCCAAAACTTTTCTGGCAACACTGTTTGTAACATTTTTATTTTGTTTTCTTTTAATATCCTTTTGCTTTTTTAAATTTCATTTCAGTTTTATCCAAAGGCCAGGGTGAAACCTGCCGCTATCGTTTTTTGGGCAAATATGGCGGTTATTGTTGGATCGTTACTCAAGCAACAATTGTTTATGACAAATTAAAACCTCAAAGTGTAGTTTGTGTTAACTTTGTTATAAGGTAAGTCAGCTCAATTTTCCAATTAAAAATTTTACACAAAAATTTAAATACTAAATTAATTATATGTATCTTATTGTTTATTTTTTACGAAACAAAAGTGTTAATGAGTTGTTTTTTAGGGATAAGTCTAAGTAATAAAAAAAAAATTGTTTAGTAAAGGAATTTTGTTCATTTATGCAAAGTTTATAGTATAAGACATTTTAAAATTTAAAACAGAGTAACTGACATAAAATAAATGACACTTAAACTTGTATGCAGCCTTAAAGTAGGCTTTACTTTTCGTTATTACTTATTTTTATAAGTATGCTTCAATTTTGTTTACTTTATTACATTTTACTTTAAAAATTTAAGCATATTCTTGAGCCAAATTTAATTGTTTTTATAATTTATCTACAAATTTCAAATGTGTTATTTAGAAACATAAAAATTTTATATACAATTTTATTTTCATATCTTTAAAGATTGTCAGTTCCAATTTCTTTTCAAATAAAACCTCTACTTTTGTGTTACTAAGAAAATCCACAAACCATAAAAATTTTAATGGAAAATGAAGACTTTATTGTTATGCATATAATTTTTTATAACTTATGCCTTTTGAACGTAATTTTGTTTTTTTTTTTTTAAATATATTGCTACGTTTTTGCTTTTCAACACACGTTTTGCTTTATTACTTTTCAAATAAACCTTTGAGTTCTTTTAATTAGAAATCAAAATTAAAACACACACTTGTTTACGTTAACAATCTTTAGTATACCCATTACACAGTTGGAAAGGGTAAACTATGTATGTACATATAAGTTCGTTTTTATATAAGTTTGTCATATAAAGTATATATTATAATGCTTATGAGTCAGTAAGAATTCCGTCTGTCCGTCCGTCAGTTTGTCTATCCGTGTGTATGTTGAAATGGAATTTCCGGAGACACCAGACATAATGTGGACTTGGTTGTTGTACATTTATATTACATATAGTCCGGAATGGTTTGCTATTGAAAATTAACTAGTTCGGTCCACAAATGGCTGAGATATGAGCAAAAACCACGACTGTCTCAAATTTTAACCCATAAAACTTACATTTGTATCAATAAACCTTGACTTTTTGAAGTCTTCTTAGAATCTATGAACTTTATTATTTTACTTACATCTTTATTTAACTTAGTTAAATAAAGAATCGGCTTATAAATGACCGAGTTATAGGCAAGAAACTTGTTTTTTCTTCCTAAAATAATGGATTTGACACTATAGCGCTTAATCTACATGAGCTAGGGGGAACGATTTGTCTCAGATATTTCTTATATACAAGGAGGTTAAAATGCTTAAAAGGAGCCAAATGAATCCCTAAGTCCACCTGGCCCAATACGAGTGTTCTCCCGAATATTGTAGTGAAGGGCATTTTAGCAGAAAAGTATACTTTTCGTAAAGTAGCGCCAGAAAATTAGAATTGTTTCTCAAAAAGTTTTATATGTATTTGTATGTATGTATTGCTTTTTTTGTATTTTGGTGTAAAGCGTAACTCGCTCTGTTTTTGGTAACAAAAATGGCAGGCCTGTGGAGTCGTTAAAAAATACTCCTACTCCGATTCCGACCACTGAAATTTTTTGAGTCCGACTCCAACTACGACTCCTAATCTTACATTGATGCTCTAAGCATATGAGACTGGATCTTATTTCATTTTAAACTCTTTTTTTAATCGGTACCTTTTAAATAAATGGTTAAATAAAGCATAAAAATGATTCTGTTAAACTTTCAAATCGATATTTTAAATATTGTTTCGCCAATTTCAAAGAATTTTTATTTTGGAAAATATTAGAAAAATGTTTTTACATTTTTTATGCCGAAAAATTTTGGGTAGGAGTCGCAAGTTTTTGTGAATACATATTTATATCGGCTCCGATTCCACAGTCCTAAAAATTTTTTTTATTAAACCTAAATTGATATGTAGTGCGTCCTCATACGCGATATTTTTGCGTACCGGAATCGCAGTTGATCTTAAGAGCCAATTTTTTTGTATATAATGCTACGCTTTTGTTCTGCCCTTCCACTTACATAAAATGCAACAGTATTTTGTGCATCCTCTATTAAATCCCGCAATCGACACTTGCGTTCCACAAATTACGATCGTGCTGATAGATTTTAGCAATATCTTCATGTTTTCGAAGTTCTCTTTCATACGCTCACAAGAAAAATCAATCCATCCGTGCTCAAATCAATCCGAAACGGTATTAATAGTACGACAAAGACGGATTTACTTGAATCAAGAACAGAAAGATTGATTAAAGTACAGATATTCCATAGCGAAATACTTAATTTATCCATGTTCAATCCCGACTTCGTACTTGAAATAATCCGAAAATGAGATTGATTTTTTTGATTGAAACAATCTCAAAATGTGCTTGATTCATGTATTATAAAGTTGATTCAATACCGAATTAGCACTTGAAATAAACCAAAAGTGAAATTCGAAGGAGAATTTTATTATGATTAATTTACTTACCCGTTTTATACCTTACAGAATTTCAATTACAAAACACCAGCATCATTTCCGATATGGTTTAACTTAATGTACATATATAACTGAAAATATAAACCAAATGAGAAGCAAGAGTTCTCAGTTTTACTTTTTAAACATGTTTTTGTTGTTTCCACGCACTACAAGCAAACTACTTAACTACTTGTGTGGTGTTGTTGTAGTGTTTGCAACAAACGTTGATAACTTAAATGAGATTAAAACGCTCACTTTGTAATTTTACTCTCCGGGTCCCACAACCAACGAAAAGTTTTATCTTTTTTTTAAACTTGGTTTAAGAATTTTATAATTATTTTAAGAAATTCCAGGATTGATTTTCGAAAGTAATAGGTTTGTTTTAAGTACGTTTTAGTGTTATTCGTACTTGAATTTTTGAGTACGACTCGTACTTAAAGTTAGTATAAAAAACTTAATTTATTCCGAGTGATATTGAATTGCATTATGTAGCAGCACTGCTTTCAGACTCAGTTTGGATGAGTCAATGAAGAGTGCCCAAGCCATTGGATTCTCAGGCAGGTTAAGTTCTTGAAGAAGTTTTTTCCTCTTTTGTAATCTGGAACCTAAAAGTTGGGCCTTAGATTTCGATCGTTCCAAATCGCGGCCTTGGTTTCGTATTCACAGTACCGAAGTTTTAACAATTCTAATAAAGACAAAATTGATTATACCATTAAAACTGGACGTGCTAGATAAATTCTAATGACATATTTGCATTTAGCTTATATTTAGATGCCGTGTAGTGGTGTTTTTAGATTTAAAGAAAACACTGATTGGAAATGTATACATTTCTTGTGCGGCAAACCGAGTTTGAAGACAATTTCCATAACTCAATTTCATGCAAATTTTGCATAGGCTTTAAAATATGCGGAATTTTGCAATGCAATTTTCTTATCTCTTACCGAAGTTGCAATTTATTTAGAAAACAACTTTGAATTGATTTTTTTTCTTCTTCTAACTGTAAGAAATTCTGTCTTTTTTACGCAAATTGAATTTAATAGGCGATTTATAAGCACCCGAGTAGTGAGTTAGATACAGCTTAGGAAGTCATTTTCATGTGTGCGTCATAATTTAGATTTTTCATTTTATTTTACATCTAGAAAATCTGTGGGGGCAATAAGTTGGTGGAATTAAAGCACATATGATTTTTGTGTGTATATAATTTTATTAAAGCTAAATGCTTTTTTTTATTTGATTCTTTGCTGGTTTGTATAAAAACAATTCATTGTTATTCATCTAAAAAAAATAAATGGAATAAATAAAAAATGAGTGAGTGGTTGGATGAAGAGAAAAAATATGGATAGATTTCGGTTTATGATCAGGGTTGTTAGGCTTTTTTTCTCAAAAATCGTCAAACATTTTAACAAAATTCGTCAAAATCGTCAAGAACACTTAACAAAATCGTCAACAAATCGTCATATATTTAAATTTGTAAATTATTAGCAAGAAATTCTATTTATGGTAAAGAAAGTGATATAGTTAAGTTTTATTCTATTTATTTCAGCAAGTGTGCTGCAATATACATACATATTTATCATTTGAAAAGAAATGCACAAGAAAAAATATATTGAAAAATAGAAACTGGGAATTATTTCCTTCCGAAGGTAACTTTATATTATATTCAACATTTTTAATAATAGAACTATTACAAAAAAGCTTTATAAAATACATAACTGAAATTTAGCTCATAGAATAAATTCGAAAAATTAAAAATGTTGAAAAAATATATTTTCATAAAAACCTAACAAAAATGTATTTATTTAATTTATCCATATTCACAAAACATAAATTAGCACGTCATACAAAAATCTTAATAAAAAATAAAATCTCATTTACTATTAACTCGAGCTATCTTAAATGATTAGTTTTTAGCGTTTTCACTATTGCAAATTGTTTTTACTGTTGAAGGTTCTATCTATATCAACAGTCTTTTTATTTCGTCCAATTTTAGAGCCAAACAAATGCATTTTCTTCTCTTTGCACTCATTTTTCTACAGAACTTCTTATTAAGAACCAATTTCTTACTTCCTAACACGCAACTATACTTAGAATAACTTACCTAACAGAATTAGATGGGAATTCGGCTTTTTACAAGTAAATAGAAAAGTTCTTCAAATGTGTTTATGACTTCAGCGGAAAAGTGCGGATTTAACCAATTTTTAAAAAGCGGACCAAATAGGACCGACGCAAATCAGGGCTCTAGCAGTATCGATGGCATTCATATAACTTTAGAATTCGAATAATTAATGCTTCTAATGAAAGCCACCTGCTCAATAAAACAATAGTGTATACGCATGTACATCATTATTTTTTTTATTGCATATTTAGAATCTCCATCATTGATGTTATGTCTGGTCAAAATTTCGTCAAATTCTACTTCCAAAAAGTGGGTCAAAATGTCGTTGGAAAAAATAGTGTATAATTTCTTGTTCAAAATTTTCCTTCAATAAGTTTGTAAGCTCATATGCGCTATTTTACTTGAAATTGCCACCCCAAAATTGTTAAAAGAATAATATAGTGTATACGCATTATACTCCATTTTAGTCTGTAGAAAAAAAATTAAATTTATGAAAACTTTAACTCATAAAATAGCTTATAATAATATACACTATTGTTTGAGAAATGGTTTCATTCCGAACATCGAAAGCTGCATGATCTCCAAAATTTGTGCCAGAAGAATGTAATTCCTCGTGGCTCGCAGTCATTTTTCTTTAACTTACAAGGTGGAAAGCAGCGAAATTGTTTAGATGAGCCAGATGTAGCAGAGGAAGAGAAAGAAGACGAATGAACTTCTAGTTATTTTTGATTTACGCAATGTATACCTTAATTTCTCATAATTTTTTTTTTAAATTAACCCAAATTGGAATGTAATGAATATGTGCCATTGAATCTATGAATTAATCACTGTTTTATAATGTTACAAATTGATATTTTTGAGATCAAATATTTTAATAAAAATGCCGTAAAATTATTGAATAAAACAGCGTATACCATACAAAATAAACAAAAAAAAATATACATATAAAAAATAAAATAGCCTATATGGAGGACTTGCACTTTGAATGACATAATTATGGTCTTAAAGGATGCGTAGAATAAAAAATTTAAAGACAAGAAACGGTATTATGTAATCGTCGAAAAATCCAGTATGAAGAATGTTTATTTACCTCGATAATGAGGTTTAAATAGACATCCGATTTGACAAAAACTTTAAACACGATTTTCTCAAAACCCCAAAAAAATTATACACTATTTAGTATTGTGGTTATTTTGTTGAACTATTTATGGTTTTTAATCCAAATTTTTAATATTTTTAATTAGGCTTAAGTTCATGAAATTTAATTTTCATTAAATTATTTTTATGAAGAAAGGAATTTTACAACATGAAAATCAATTAAAATTGTTATTGATAATCTTTCATTCTTGACAAGGCTCGGGCTTGAACCCTGGCCGGCAGGTTACCATGACATGTTTCGATCGCAACCACTCGATCTCCTCAGATGGATTTGCCGTCTTACACTCGCAGCCATCGACGACTGCTGACGTCAATAGTCAAACATCAATCCTTAAACCAAATTGTACTTTAACCTTTGGTAGATCGAAATTTGCTTTTTTGAATGATTATTCATTTTTAATTGATTTTACATGTTTTTCCTTTACGTCTGTTTTTTCATACTTTTTGTCATACTTTTCTGTTTTTTCGTACTTTTGTCAAGAATTTTTCTTGAAGTCCAAAGTACATTTTGGTTTTTTCATGTTTGTCTTTCTATTTCTTGTTAACCTTTTTCAGCACAACTTGAAGGACCACAATACTAATTATTGTTAAAGCTAAGGCACGAGCTCTATGTGTACATTTGTCCTTCAAGTTGTGCTGAAAAAGGTCAACAGAAAAGAGAAAGACAAAATGAAAAAACAAAAAAATGTACTTGGACTTCAAGAAAAATTCTTGACAAAAGTACGAAAAAACAGAAGTAAGGAAAAAACATGTAAAATCGATTAAGATGGATAATCATTCAGGAAAGCAAATTTCGATCTACCAAATGTTTAAATACAATTTGGTTTAAGGATTGATGTTTGACTATTGACGTCAGCAGTCGTCGATGGCTGCGAGTGTAAGACGGCAAATCCATCTGAGGAGATCGAGTGGTTGCGATCGAAACATGTCATCGTAACCTGCCGGCCAGGGTTCGAGCCCGAGCCACGTCAAGAATGAAAGATTATCAATAACAATTTTAATTGATTTTCATGTTGTATAATTCCTTTCTTCATAAAAATAATTTAATGAAAATTAAATTTCATGAACTTAAGCCTAATTAAAAATATTAAAAATTTGGATTATACACTATTGTTTTATTAAGGGGACGATATATCGTCGGTTGATTATTTAATTGTCGTATGTAATTTGTATCCACATACGACAATTAAATAATCAACCGACGATATGCATATAAAAGAGTTGCGTGAGTGACTGACTCATTCATCATCGCCCAGCCCAAACGGCTGACCCTAGAAACTTGAAATTTGGACTAGCGATTGGTCACTCCCCAAATCGATCCACTAAGACGGGATTTTCCGAAATTCGAATGTTTAGGGGGTAAAAACGGGAAAATTCGGTTACCTTATATCTCCAAAACTAAAAGAGATGCAAAATAAAGGTAATACTTATCGTTGTTCTTTAGATAAGCGGACAGGTGTCAGGTACTTTTTTGAAATTCGGCCATTTAAGGGGTGAAAATCGTAATTAATTTTGGTACTTGGACTGTTCTCAATATAATTGTTAATATTTCTTGTTAGTGTTTAACTGATGCCAGAAAATCGTCATAACACTATTACTTTTAGTAAATAAATCGTTAATCGTCATTTTACTGTTTTTTCTCAAAAAAATCGTCAAAATGACGAAAAATCGTCACATCTAACAACCCTGTTTATGATGCAAAAAGATATAGAAGTGGAGATTGTAGTTAGAGATTGTAGGCAAATTTTGTATTAATGGAAATGAAAAACGTTTTTGTGACGAATTGAATTAAACCTTAACAAATTGCCAGACATATATAGACACACATGCCATCAAGTAATTTTTTCTAATAAATGTTTTCTTTTATTTAACGAATTTTTTTTTAGAATAAAATTAGAATAAAAAATATTCAAAAATATATTTTTCAATTTATTTTAAATTAAAGTTTTTGTTTGATTTTTTTTATTTTTTTTTTTTGTGGAAGAAGTATACTTAGTACATAGTATATATTAAGAATACTTCTTCCACTATATACATATATGATGATATGATATGATCAAAGTATATTTTTTTAAATTTAAGTTATTTAATTTAAGTTTAAATTGAAGTTATAACAAGAATTGGTTTAAAGAATTTAAATACTTTTAGGCAACAAATTTTGTTTATTTTATTAAGAAAAATATTAAATTAAGAATTTAGTCTAAAAAAAAATGCAATATAAAGCCTACACAGAAAAAAATAAAAATTGATTTGAATAAAAAAATTAGTGACATTAATTAAAAAAAATTAATTAAATTTGCACTAGTAAACAAATTAAAAGTATTAATTCAACTTTTAATTCATTCGATTAAACGTTTAATTCACATGATTAAACGTTTTATTCAGTTTATTAAATGTTTAATTCACGAATTAAACGTTTAATTCACTTGATTAAATTTTGAATTAAAACAAAAAAATTTTTTTTTTTTTGATTAGTTGTTTAATTGGTGGAAAATGTTGGAGAATTTTTTCTGTGTAAGGTTACCCTTACGCCACTTACTTCTGCATTTAATGCATTGGTGTAACTTAAAAAGTACACTCAAAAGAAACATCAATCCAAACGTACTCAAATCAATCCGAAGCGGTATTGATAGTACGGTGAGTACGGATTTTCTTGAATCAAGTACAGAAAGATTGATTCAAGCTCGGGTTTTCAATCCCAAAATACTTAAATTATCCATATTCAATCCCGATTTCGTACTTAAAATAATCCGAAAATAAGATTGATTTCAGTAAAACTAAGATTGACTCAATCTCAATATGAGCTTGATTCAAGAATTATAAAATTGTTTTAATCTGAATTCGTACTTAAAATATGTAATCCGAAAAGGAGATTGATTTAAGTAAAACTAAGATTGAATCATTCTCAAAACGCGCTTGATTCAAGTATTATTTAGTTGATTTTATCCCCAATTCGTGCTTGAAAAAAACCAAATAAAAAAAGAAAAAATTATTATGATTATTTTACTTACCCGTTTTACACATTAAATAATGATAGAACACCAACATCATCATGTACATATTTAACTAAAAATATAAACTAAATGAGTAGCAAGATTTCAAATATACTGTTTAACCCTATGTGGTACACATGAGTCTGGCCAGACCTTTGTTTAATGTGTATAGATAATAAAAACATGCGTTAGCCGGAGAGTTAAACATGAAAAAAATACATACATATACTTATATGTACTTATATGTTTTTGTTGTTTTTACGAACAAAAAGTAAATCGTTTTTTTTGAACTTGTGTTGTGTTGTTGTAATTGTACAACAAATTTTGAAAAACACACACGTACGCACGCATAATAGAATGCAATGCTGAGAGATGAGACTAATAAGTTTTATGTGATTAAACCCCTCATTTTGTAATTTTACTCTCAGAGTGGCACTATTAACGAAAAGTTTAATCTTTTTTGTACTTGATTTAAGAATTTTATACTATTAAAAGAAATTCCGGGATTGATTTTTGAAAGTAATCCCATTTAGGATTGTTTTGAGCACGTTTAAGTGTAATTCGTACTTGAATTTTTGCGTACGACTCGTACTTAAAGTAATCATAAAAAACTTGATTTATCCCGTGTCTTTCTGTGTAACAACAATTTAGTTTTGAACAGGCCTCATTATTCAAATTATTTAATTTACGAAGCTGATCAGTCAAATTAATCTTATTTGTTTGCCTATTTGTTTTCCCTATTTTGTCGACAAACGCAAAAACATAAATAAATTATGTATAAGTTTTATCTCTGCAAACAAACCTCTATTTCTTTATTCGCAAACGCCATGCTCCCGATCCTATTCTGGATATTGTTAATCCATATCATTTCTTTTCTTCCTTTGGTAGATATCACAGGCCAACACTCAATTTGCTTCTTTGAATTTATCAACTGATTCTAGTTAATTTGGGTGCGCTGAATTCAAAACTGTAATCAGTTTGTCTCTATCAGCTCTAGTTTTCATGATATAACTTTTTATACCCTCTACTTATGACCTCCAATTACACCAATTACCCAATTTTTTTTCCAAAATTTTTTTTTTTTTTATCAAAATTTTTATTTATTGTTGCCAAAAAAAAAAAAAAAAAAATCCCAAATTTTTTCTCCTAAAGCAATTTTTGGTTCAACACCACGATTCGTTAGGGTTTCATTTTTAAAGTCCCAACAGGTTAATCTTCTACGCTTTCTTTGACGAGAACCACTTGATTTTGTTTGGAGTAATTTCTGCGATAATTAAGCGTCATTCATTCGCAAAACATGTCCACACCGCCGCATTTTAAATTTTCCAATGTGTGTGTGTCCCATATGCCCGCAATCATCTTTTAAAGCCATGCATTGATTTTTGGAATAAAATGTATTTAAAATTTATTTTTTGCTGTTTCAAGTTCTTTCAGGCTTAAAAAAAACAGCCTTTATAATCTTACGAAGCGATAGTTTTTGTTTGAAAACTTTACATTCATTATTCAACAGGTAAATCTTCGAGGATCTTATTAGTTTCGTTACACTTCATAAACATTGCAAAAAATTTAAACTTCATTTAAAAGCTCTGACTGAGAAGGGTTCTTGACACAGTTATTTCTTTAAGCTGCGTTCACAATCAAAAAAACATTTTCAAAAAATTTAGTTACATTTTTGTTCTAAAAATGAAAGGAAAATATATGAAATACTTTGGGAAGAAAAAAGATAGAAGAAAAAACGAAATTTTTTTTGATTGTAAACGTAGCTTAAAGCTACTAAAATTTTTTCAAAAATGTAACTAAAGTTGAGTCAACTAGAACTTCAGCAACAATTTGTATGAAATTGTTTCTGACGTTTAAAATAATTTTATTTAGTTTTGAATGAAAATTTAAAAAAAAACGTTTACAAAAATAAAAATAAATGCATAATATTGTTGTGGGTAAAATTTGCAAACGGTTTCTTGATGCAAAATGTGTGTAGTTAAAAAAGAAATTGTTGCTCTATTATGAACACCAAGTGAAAATGTTTTTTTGATTGTGAACGCAGCTTTATTGTTTATAAATTATTGATTTTATGTTTAAATTTAAAATTTCTATTCCTTTTAAAAATATAAAATACAACATTTGCTTTAATTTTAAGAAATATAAAAAGCAGATGTTTACAAAAATTAAACCTGGTAAACGCACGTAATCCCTAATTCACTGCTTTCTTTTTTAAAACAATATTCAATTTTATAAACTCCTAGAATTATAGAGGATTTGAATATTTCCGCATGATGCCTAAAAGTATAAGACATATTATCCGCATTCAATAAATGTATTATGTTTGTCACTTTGTGTTTATTATTATTATTTTTTTCTTTTAACATAATTTATTTACCCTTGTCACTTTTTGGTCTTTAATATTTGACGCTACAAACAAATTTCCTCAAAGAACGCATAGCATATTTTAACGTTCTTAAATAATTCAACCAATAAGCTGATTGATTTGTTTGTTTTATTTTAATCAATAAACACAACATCGATTGAAGTGTATCCCGTTATTATTTTAAAAGAAATTAAAAAAAAAAAAAATATGTGTAAAGCTTTGTTTAGTTGGCTTAATATAATAATAAACAAAGTTTACTTTAGGGCTGTTTGCTATTTCTTGCGGATATTTGGCATATTTTTAAGGTTACTCTTAAACAATAATGTTTTTAATGTCTTATATTATTTAATATTAATTTATAAAACTTTTTAAATATTTATTAGAGAAATTCTTTTATAGCTCTGAAATAATCTGGTATAATATATAATAAATCTTTTTTTCCAGTCTAATTAAAAGGTGAGTATTAATTTTCAGTATTTTTATTTTATTCTAAAAATTTTAGGTGCAAAAATGAACAAAATTTCTTTAAACAAAATAATCGATCTTAGTTAAATCCATTTTCTAAATAGTATTGTCTGTATTTATAAAAGTATTAACCCCCTTATTCATAAAAAATATTTCAGTTTTATTAAAGGTTAATGCAAAAAATTTTCATATAAAATTCGTCTTATATACCTGTTAAAAGCGGCGGTATGAACTAAGTCCCCAATGAACTAACTCCCCAAACCCAAAATGAACTAAGTCGACTGTATGTGAAAAAACAACAACTGTATTTGGGGACTTCGTTCACGTCTTTGGGGGCTTCGTGCATTTTATTTTTTGGGGAGTTAGTACATATGAACGAAGTCCCCAAAAAGTTGTAATAAACGAAACCCCTAAATTAATTTTTGGGGACTTAGTTTATTTCTTAAATGTTTTTAAATTTTGCAATGAGAAATAATTTTATTGCAAGGGACCGTTAAAAACAAAAAAATTTGTGTACTCAACTTCTATTGAGTGAAACGCGGGAGCGTGTCCGGTTGGCGATCGTGGGGCGTGCGGCGGGCACGTCACAACATGTTTACAAACTCTAAAGCATAGCCGGCCTTCGGCAGGGCGCAAGGATTTTCTCCTTTATGGTATAACAAAGACCCGCTTCGCTAACTAAAGCTTCTCTGTATAGCCAGCCTTCGGCCGGGCGCAAGGATTTTCTCCTCTATTGTAAAACAAAGACCGGCTTCGCTAACTAAGCTTCTCTGTATAGCAGGCCTTTGGGCGGGCGCAAGAATTTTCTCCTTTATGGTATAACAAGTACCGCTTTCGCTTAGTTAAGCTTCTAAAATCTGCCTTGTTTCCGAACGAAGGCCGAATACGCAGAGAAGCTTTAGTTAGCGAAGCCGGTGTTTGTTATACCATAGAGGAGAAAATCCTTGCGCCCGGCCAAAGGTCGGCTATGCCGAGAAGCTTTTGTGAGCGAAGCCGGTTTTTTATACCATAGAGGAGAAAATCCTTGGACCCAAAAAACAACAAAACAATTTCTATATTTTTTAATTTGGGGACTAAGTTCACTTTCATATGAGGACTTCTTTCACTCTTGTGGAAATTTGGTGAAATTGGGGTCTTAGATCCTTCCTGTTTAGGGACTTGGTTCTCCTGTTTGGGGGCTTAGTTCATATTAGCTGTTTCGGGTTTTTTCCATAAATGAACGACGTCCCCAAACTTAGGGGCTTAGTTCATTTTGGGTTTGGGGAGTCAGTTCATTGGGGACTTAGTTCATACCGCCTTTATTAGCATGAAATATTGTTTTTAAATAAGGCCTTTAAATTAAATAAATGTTTACAAAAAAAAATTTTAATGAAAATTTTCCTTAACAAGCCTTTGATAAATTTAATAATTGTTTTTGAATACGAGGGTATGTATTTAAAAAAAAAATTTGTTATTATTAGAAAAATTTCTTTCAATTATGATTTTCTAACCCAAAATTAATGTTATTTCGTGAATGGGTTGACACCAGTGTACGAATATAAACACTAAATATCGCTAATTAGTGCTCGGTTCGGTAGATTTGTGGAAAACACAAATGCTAATAGTGTTTGTGTAGAAAATCATTAAAAAAATAGCGTTTCCCTGTTAGTCATCTTTCGAACACAAAAATAATACTATTTTATCACACTCAACAAAAGATGAAAACATTTAATTCTGTTCGGTTTTTTTTAAACCACAAACTTCATTGTGTTTGGTTCGGCTCATTAATGTTTGTCCCTTTTGGCTGGTAAAAAAGCCAAACAAAAAGCCAGCAATATAATTTTACACAAACAGAACATATACACAATAAAGCTGTTTGTGGTGCGGTCGTTGCTAAAATTTGTTGTTTGTTCATTTCTTTATCAATGTAAAAAAAGAAACATTATAGAACATTAAAATATCGTCGGTACCCTGCAAAAAAGTTCTAAGTCCACTTTTTTGCGAAATGGAGTTAATGATGCAGAAGTGTGGCAAAAGTCAAATTCTATGTGCTGTAAAAAAATCCCATGGCTTTTTAGAATATTTTAGTAGCTATTGTATTAAAAAAATTATTCTATGTCCAAAACACCCAAACATGTAGAGCAAAAAAGTCCCAAGTGGACTTAGGACTTTTTTGTACAATTTGTTTTCCAATTTTTTTTTTATTATTACTGCAAAAAAAAGCTCAAGTCTGAAATTTAAAGAAAAAAAAAAAACTCATCAGAAAAGAACAACAAAAAAACAACAAGCATTTTGTGTGTGTATAACTTCGCCATGTTTGTAGTAAATAAAATAGTCAGTTGCAAAAAACACTAACTATAAATTAATTATTTTTCAAATGACTTCAAATTGGTTTTTATCTCATGCCGATATCAACCAAACATATTGCATAGAGGCACACGTAAAACACAAATATAAGCAAAATAAATAAAACTAGCATGCCATGAAGTCAAATAAAAAAAAATATATGCAAACATATAAAAATCGGCTGTGAAACAAAAATGCTCACCCGACGAGTTGAACAGACCTTGGCTTTTATTCATTATTGAAAGTTTTTAGTTTGAAAAGTTTGTAAAAATGAACTCCTTAAAACAAAGCGCATTGGAAAAAGGTAATAATTTTCTTCCCAGTACCAAATTAAATTTTTAACTTTTGTCAAAATAAGATAAAATTTCGGACATTGCAATAATAATTGTTAAATCCTGGTACTTTTCGGTTTATTTTTTATGTTTAGACATTCAAGAATCAATTGGATGTAACAAAGAAAACAAAGAAAAAGAATGGGACGAATCAAGCGTTCACCAAGATTTTTCAGGCGACGATGACGACCTAGATTATGATCATGAAAACAGCAAAGAATCAAGCGATAGTAAAGATGAAAAAGAGACTATGGTTTTAGAAGAACCACAGGAATTGAATGCAGAAACTCACAACCTACTCACTGAAAAGAAACATAGAAGATGGAGAAAAACGTATCCAGAACTATGGAAAAGAAATATAAGGCATGCTGATATTATACGAGGTAAGAATCCAAAGCAGTCAAATTGTGAAAAGTGTCGCTTTAAATGCAAGGACAAATTTACCGAAGAACTGAGATTGATAATATGCAAGGATTTTTGGAAATTGTCATACCAACGCCATAGAGATTTAATTTTAAAATCGGTCATCGAAGAACAAATAAAAAGGCCACGAGTAAGGTCTTCAATAAAGAATGTCAACCGTAACGTAGCAAGGTCATACTTTTTGTTAAATGAAAACTCTAACGTACGAGTATGCCGCAAATTTTTTTGTGAAACGCTAAGTATTTCAGCTAGTACAATTAAAACGGCATTTAAATATAAAGGACCAGCTGGAGCTTTTTCTAAAGAAGATGGAAGGGGCAGATCAAAACCTCCAAACAAAACGTCGGATGAAATTATAGCACGCATTAAGGATCACATCGAAAGCTTCCCAACTGTAGAGTCTCACTACTGTCGCAAAACTTCAAAGAGTTTGTATTTAGATGCCAATCTAAGTATAACAAAAATGTATTCCTTATTCGTAGAAAAATATAATAGTGACACGTCAATAAAGCTTCCTTCATCGGGAATCTACAGGAAAGTTTTCGGTGAATATTACAATTTATCGTTCTATCATCCAAAAAAAGACCAATGTCAAGTATGCGAAAACGGTAAAGAAACTAAAAATGAAGAATATCTGGCCCATTTAAAGAGAAAAGACGAATGTTCAGCTGCAAAATCCTTAGACAAAGAAAGGGCCATTAATGAGCCTAATTTCATGTCATGCACATTCGACTTACAATCTGTGTTACAAATTCCTTCAAGTGATGTAAGCTCAATGTACTATAGCCGAAAATTGTGTGCATACAATTTAACCATCTATAACGCTGCGCCACCAAACGATGCTTTTTGCTATTTTTGGACAGAGATTGATGGAAAAAGAGGAAGTAATGAAATTGGTACATGCTTGTATAAATACTTGCATCAACTTTCACCGGAAATAAAAGAAGTATCTTTGTTTTCTGATACTTGTAGCGGCCAAAATAGAAACAAAAATATTTCAGCATTGCTCCTTTATTTGATTCAAGTTCTGAATTTGGATATAATTGAACACAAATTTTTAGAAAGTGGACACAGTTACATGGAAGTTGATAGTATGCACAGTGCTATCGAAAAGCAGAAGAAAAATGTTCCAGTATACACCATTCAAGACTGGATAACTATATTCAGACTCGCTCGCTCCAAACGACTGAGAAGTAAAGGAAACCCCTATAATATTACTCAAATACGCTTTTCCGATTTTCTGGATTTATCAAAGCTATCGCAGTTTATAAAAAACAAAAATTTAGACGAAAATGGGGAAAAAATAAACTGGTTGAAAGTAAAATCTTTTAGGTACCAAAAGATTAAACCTGGTGTAATAGAGTATAAATATGCTCATAGTGAAACCTATAAAGAAATACGTGTTTTTGGTAAAGGTCGGTCCATGAATTTAAAAAAAGTCAACATTGAAAATGTGTATAAATGCAACCTTCCCATAAGTATCAAAAAAAAGAAAGATTTACTTAATCTTTGTACATCAGGAGCCATACCAGAGGAGTTTCATCACTGGTACCAAAGCTTAAAGGCATGTAAAACCATCACAAATAAGGCCCCAGAACCGGATATATATGATGAATCAGAATCAGATCAAGATGAACCAATTTAATACAAAGATTGTAAAAAAACCATTTTTTTTAAAAAATGCCATGTTTATAAAATAATATTTGTTAATGCAAAAAAAGCCTATGTCCAAGATGCATTTCATTTTTGTATAAAAAATATTAAATAAATGAAACTGAATTAAATTTTTTGCTTTCATTTTAAAGTTAAGCCATTTTATTATTATATTCTAATATCAATTTTCAAATCTAAGCTATTTAAAGATTTTTCCGGGGGCCATAAACTTTAAATCCACAATAACTCAGAAACACAATTATGTGACTTAGGACTTTTTTGCAGGATAACGACGATATAATGTTTGTCTGCAGTATCACTACAATTGTTCTGTTTTTTAACGAAGAACAGAACACTATGTAATGTTCGGCTATTTCTTGAAAATAGTTACGAACGGTATTGAGGGTTGTGTTCGTCTACACAACCTTTAAAAAATAGATATCGTTCTTGAGGGTGTGAGCCGAACGATAAACAATGTACTGTTTATTTTCGAAAACTGGTTGAAACTTAAAAGAAAAATTTCATCTTTCTGATTGTTCTTAAGAAATTATGTTTTTTTTACTATGTATTTTAAAAATTCATTTATTTTTATTTGTTTTCATTTATTAAACAATTTGAAATGTCAAAATACTTGCTTGTGTGTTCTAATTTTTTTTTTTTTTTTTTAAATAAAATAAAAAACAAAAAATTCCGTTAATTAATATTGTTTTGTAGATCAGGGCATAAAATGCGTGTTAGAATTTTTTTACAAACGTATAAATTTCATTTTCGCCCATCCCCCTTGACACACATTAAGCCCACCGTCGTCATACACATGTTTTGATTTTCCATTAAAAACGCATTAAAATGGTTTGGCCAGACTCATGTGTACGATGGAGAGTTAAGAAAGCAGTGAAATTTTATTTTCAATAAAATTTAAAAAAAATTTTAGAAAATTTTTTTTAATTATTTGGAAAATAAAAGTAAATTTTATTAGAAAATTCCAACAAACGTAATTAATTAAATGTTGTGACAGCCCTGTAGTTCTGAAGACTGCCCAAAAAGTAAAATTTTTTTGTTTTAAAAACTCATATGGTCACTGGACTCTCGATATTTTATGGCTGATGAAATGGAGGCTGCAAAAGAGCAACTCACGAGGAATGAATTACGTATACAAGACGATATTTCTATACTTTTTATTAGATTATCGAATTTTATAGAGCAACTGTCAATCTGATAGTTTAAGCAATCATATTAAGTTTGTAATTACGACCTAACGAATATCGAGACAAGCAGTAAGAAAGGTCAATGAGTCTTGTTATAGGCAGTAAATCAACAAAATATGTTTTATCGGGTGATTCATCATCGTGAGGTTTGATTTATAATTTAAAATAAAACACATAAATTTGAAAGTGAACTTCAAATTTTTATTATCGGTTAAAAGAACAATTTATGGCATTTACTGTTTGAAAATTAAAGCATGTAAGCGTAAGCCATGACTACGTCTGAGGTGGTCCATTCGGATGGTCCAATTTTAGGCGACTCGTCCGACCAAAGCGACTGGTATCTCGCAAATAACACGAATAATGTTGGCATCGAAAGCGTCAATCGTATCTGGCTTAGTTCTTAAGACCTCAGAGTTTGCATATCGCCAGAGAAAAAAGTCCAAAGTTTTGATATCCCACGATCTAGATGGCCAATTTACCGTAGCAAAACGTGAAATTAAGTGCTCACCAAAGGGATTTCTCAACAAGGTCATTGTTTCACGCGCTGTATGGCTCATAGCGCCGTCTTGTTTAAACCAGTCATAACCACTCCATAGACTCGCGAGCAGTCAATAATTGTATTTTTCACACAGACACGGTCGGCAATTCACATGTATGCAACAACTTTGTTCGGGCCCCTCCATAGTCTCACGAGGCAGTCAATAATCGTATTTTTTACACAGACACGGTCGGCAAATCATATGTATACAACAACTTTGTTTATTGCTTGGTTATCACTGGTTTATACCAAATACGGTTGCTTATCAGCCCAAATACGGCAATTTTGTTTAAAAGCCTATCTATTGAGCCACAAATGCCCTTCATCACTGAACAAAAAATTAACGATAAAACACCGTTGTCCAGAGCCCATTCACTGAAAATAAGACGCATATTTAAGTCACCTGGCTTCAATTCTGGCACAAGGTATTTTTGTATGCTTTAAGGCCGAAATCCTTACGTAAAATACGACAAGCAGAGATGCCAACTATTCAATGGCAAAACGTGCCGACCGAGCAGTCAAAAAGAGCTAAATTTAAAAATCAAAGATTGTTCTGTTTTAAACAAAAATAAATTTTAAATGTACATATTATTATTTATTTTTGGACTTCAAAATCATTTATATTAAAAAAATTTAATAAACATATTAATGGTTAATAAAATAACTACTTTAAAATTGTTAATACAATTATTTACATTACAATATGTATCATTTCAATAAATAAATAGAATTAAAAATATGAATAGTAATTTTCAAAAAGTTTTAAATTCTTCTTCAGGCCATATGTTTGTTTTTATATAAAATTTTGACTTTTTATATGTTTCAATTGAATTTTTTTTTACAAACATGCTTGCTTCTCAAAGGCTATTCATTGCTAAAAATAGTGTATATAAAGCAAGATTTGCGTGTGCAATTAACGTTTCTGTCGGAACATCTGGCGAAAATTATATATCTGGTTGGGATAGTACAACATCGTTAAATGGCGCCGTACTTTTTTTATGTTTTTGAGTGTCCGAATGGTGTACTGAATGAAAATGTTAAGCTTTTATTATTAAATTCTAATATTTGCATAAAGCTTTCGACGTTTTTTTTATTATTATTTTAATTAATTTTTTAAACACAAGATTTGATTTCCAAGCCTTTCTATACTATTGACCGAAGCAAAAAATGTGTACACATATGAAATTGAACCAAAAACGAAACAAGAGGATAAAAACGGAAGTATTTACTGATATATGTAGGTTAAAAGTGTCAAACGTTATAATATCACGTTTAAAAAGAGCCTGTGTTACCTCTTTTTTAAAAAAAGGGCTTACCGGAAAAATTACGAACTAAATCTAGCCTCATAATAGCTAAATTGGCATCACTGACGACAAGTTGCCGAATACGACAAGCCAAGCATTTGCTGAAAACGACAACGAATCGATGCATCACGGTCTTCGCGTACACGCTCACCTACAATTGCTATATTCACTTCACTACGTGCTGGATTGGTTGCAGTCTTACTGGTCGAGTATCATCTACTAATGTAAAAACTGGGACACAAATTTGCGAATGTTGTAGGCAATAGTGGTGTCAGTAGGTCGATTATGCGCACCGTAAGTTCCTCGAATCGCACGAAAAACATTTCTCACAGAACGTTGATTTTCATAATACAAGCGGAACAGTTTGATATGAGTCTCGCGTGATCTGTAAAAAAGCATATTGAAAATCAAACCTCACGATGAATCACCCTGCAAATCAAATGAATGTATTAAATCTAGCTATGTACTTGATTAGGTAACTCAAGAAAACGCGCTTTTATTTTAATGTAAAAAGCTTAAGAAAAAGTATAGTATTTTTTTTTTAAGTTAGCAATAGATCAGTTAAGTAGTCGGCCCTAACTCATTCTCTGATAATCTATGTTACGATTTTCAGTCATTATGTTTTAGGGTTAATGAAGTTACAAAGAGTTCCGTTATTCCTAAATGGCTTAATCAGGCGCGGATCGAGCTTGAGCCTTAGGGGGGGGGGGGGGGGGGGATTTTGTATGATACAAAAAAGTAAAAAATTTGTTTTTAAAAGTTTATTTAAAGAATATGTGTATTAGGGCAAGTACTTTTTGCAATTTTTGCGAATATCAAACTCTTCATCGCATAGCCGTATAGACCGTGAAAAAATATTAAGAAATGATGAATTACTTTTTCGCGATCGTGAAGAGAGTTTCCGCACCAAACGCGATAAAGTTTTGAATTTCAATTTTTCTCCTTACAAAATTAACATTTAATTACAAAATTTTAAGTATTTTCTAATAATATCATGAATATAACAAGATCTTACCATTTGTACGAAAGAAGGGCGAAAAAAAACTCGCGACTCTATTTCGCGGTTTTTTTTTAATAAACTAAATTTTAATGGCAAATGATAGATGTTGTGATAGATGAGTTGTTTGGCGGATATATGAAACAGTGATTATTTTCAGCAGCGTAGTAATAATGCGCGGAACGAGCTATTAAAGTTGCACAAGATATTTTTCCGTCATGTAAATCAACTCGCACTTTAAACTTAAAATTTATTTCATTAATCTATTTATGCCTGGGGTCTTATCACCGCATACGATATCGAGCAAAACAGATCGAAATTATTTATTTTGGTATCATGAAACCCGATATCGAATGCAATGTATTGAATTTGAAATAATAGTATTCGATATCGAGTAACTCGACATTACATTTATCGAGTTTTCATTCGATACGTCAGTGTCTATCGTATGCAAAAAAAAACAATCGATTGTTTATTCGATACGATAGCATCGAATGCGGTGATTAGACCCCTGTATTCATAAAAATATTTTAAATTTAATAAAGGCTTGAATACCAAATTTTCTATGAAAATTTTCCTTAATAAAAGTTTATTAAATTTTATAATCATTTATGAATATGGGGGCTAAAATATATAGCATATATAAACAATAAATGTACCATATAAAATGTGTATGGAAATTAAAAAAAAACTTTAGAAATTGCATTTGGTGCGGAAACTTTCTTGGCCAAAATGGCCTTAAAAAAATTTAATTTTCATTATCAATACTAAATTGTCCATCGCGTGGTGGGATGAAAAAAATTTGTCCAAAAAAAGTCATTACCCTTTAATTAAAATTAAAATTAAAAAAACTCAACAAAGCTTTACTGACGAGCATTGAAACGAAAATTTGAAATATTTTTCTTAGATTTGGGTAGATATCTTCATCACAGTTTATTAAAGCATCTACAACGTTATCTGATAGATCAGGCTCAAGTTTAGATTAAAGTAGGTGTTTATATCTTTTATAAAATATAATCAGCTCATCAACTTGTTGTGGTTTTAACAGTTTTGTTTCTGAATATGACTTGATTACACTTTGAGGTAGAAGTTTAGGTATGTTCAATACATTTGGGATATTTATGGGGAAAGTTGTTATTAGATCTTCTAAAATAAATTCCATGAGAGGAATGTTACCAACAACTCGGTAGTAATCTTCAAGATTTTGGATGTGATTATTTCGTTCAAATCTTGTCTTTTCGATTGGAACGCAAATAACTTTAACTTTTTCAAAAATCGCTTTAAATTGTTCTTCAGCTTTATTTCTTTTTTCTTCAAGGCACATGATTAAAATTTTGATAAGGCTTGATCCTTTTTAAAGTACTAAGTGAGTTCCTTAATATAAAGGTAGAGATACTACCTTTCCACTCACATATTTTTTCCAAAGCTTCTACTATATGATGTACACTTGTTGCAAGGACGCATAATGAAGAGAGTTTTGCTCCCAAATACTTTGCTAAACCGGTTTTTCGCTTGGGATGATTATATTTAAAAAATTTTGTCGTTTCTTTAACAAATGACATAACTTTTTGTATTAATGGCACTTTATTGCATTTAGAAATTGAGTTGTTCGATTTATCGCAATAGCAAAGCGTTTGTTTCGCATTTGTTGCGGTTTCCAGAAATTTTGAACAGCTCCATTTTCTGCTGACATCAGAGGACACCCATCTGTTCCATCTCCTACACAATTTTTAAGGTCAGGACCAAAATTTGTAAAAGCTTTAAGAACTATTGATGATAGTGCCTTCGCATCAATTGACACATCAACGTCATCTACATCTTTTGAAGCCTCTTCATATGCGTTTACAACAAAGCCAATAAATTCTTCCCTAAAATCTTTTTGTTGTATGTTGAAATATCTTACAGATAAGGAAATCTAGCTTTCCCCGACAAATCCGTGCTTTCGTCAAAAATTATCGAATAGAATTTTGATTCATATAACACATACACACATACATAAATATTGCATTTACTAAGGTTTATTAATAATTCAACAGCACGCATTATCAAGTCAAACGTTTAGTCTTTGGATATAGATGGCACCTGCTGGGATTGAATGTAGAATAATAAGTATTTGAATGCGGTAAACTAGATGTTTTTTTGGAAATATCTGATAAATAACTATTAGGATTAAGATATGGATACTTATTGAAAATCGTTAGAGATTCAATAAAAAAAAATAAAAAAATACTTATTGAAAATTTCGTTAGAGATTTCATAAAAAAAAACAAAAAAAATCTTGCTGGGATTTCCAAAAATTTTGTACATTAAAAAAATATTATTATTAGGAATTCTTGTATTATCGAAATTTACAAAACATATTTTTATTTACGGGGGGGGAAATTTCCTTATTCCCCCCCCCCCCTGAATAGGTTACTTTACTAGTTCCCTTGTAATCTATTTAAGCATTTGCATTGCTACTTTTTTATTGACTTCTTTGCTCCTTCTCTAGTAATTTATATTCGAGTCAACCTTGTACTGAACTCACTTCGAGATAACGTATTATATAAAGCCAATTTAAACCTATTTGCATTATAAAGAGCCTTCTGTTACTTTATTTATTCCCTGGAGCTAATTTCTTTTTTATAGTTACTTAATAATGAATTATAGCGAATGACGATCGTAAATAAACAATTAATCAGCCTTATTCCGGTTGTCGTTGTCGCAATCGCTCAAGTCGTTTTTTGTAAGAGATTAAAGAAGACTGGTTGGGTGTTTCTTTGAGCGATTGCCTGGCATTCTTTGTTCAAGTCAGTTGTCTACTTTAACCATTTCGAAATAACCTAATTTTGAAAAAATTTGAATTCAATAAGGCTTACAGTAACACTTTTTTTATTATTAAATATTGAATTTCCGAACTGCTGGTATGTGTTAATCTATTGAATTTTTTGTGAATATTTGTAATTTCAAAAATTTTTTTTAGTTTATTTTTCTCATTTATTTATTTTTGCTTGTATACTTTCATACAATTTTGTTATCAATTGTGATTCTTGTTGTTTTATTTTTTTCATCACTTATTTTCTATTTATCCTCACCCGCCCATTTTGTCAGATTGTCAGTGTGTGTTTACTTAAATAAAATTTGTTGTATTTAATTTTAAACGTTATTTTTTTAAGAATCGTAGGGGTTTTGAAAAAGTTTTTTCCGCAAAAAAAGTTACTGAAGCGAATTTATGTAAAAAAGCAGTTTTAAGACTTATGGCCTGTTCGTCGATAACGAATGAAGACTTCGTTCGCATAACTTACATGTAAAACAAAAACAATATTTTAAAATTTGTTTTTGTTTTAAATGTAATTTAAGCGAACGAAGTCTTCATTCGTTATCGACGAACAGGCCCTAAATAATGCTGGTTCACATTTTCAAGTTTTAGCCGTCAAGTTTTGATTTTTTAGGGGAGAGAGAAGAAAATAACAGGCTTTTTATTTTCCCTTTTCTCCTAAAAGCTCAAGACTTGACGGTTTAAAGAGTGTGAACGAACTTTGCACTCAACAATAAATTTCAGTCTATTTATCAAAAATAAAAATTGGGAATTTAGCACGTCATAGAAAAATCCAATTAATAAGAAATTTTTTACTATTTAACAACCAAATGGAAACAAAAATGTTGGAAACTTTTGAGAAATAAAAAACTAATTTTGTAAAGTTTGTTAAATTAAATAAATATGTTTCTACGAATTGAATTGAATTGTTTTTTAGACCACCACTTGAGGTCTTTTCTCCATTTAATTTTTAAAACGTCAAAACTAACTTCAAAAAGTTTTACGTTAAATGTGCGGTTTTCACAATACAAGTGATTCAATCGAACGTGAAGTTAATTTATATGAATATAACTCAGTTTTTTTTAATGTTTTTTTATATAAATTTTACTATACGCTTAATCATTTGTATTGTGAATAGCGCACATAAAGTATATGGTCCTACGAATCGACTATTTGCATGTAGTAACGATCAACGTTTTCAAAATAGTAGTTCGCGGACCCTTTGAAGCCCGTAACGGGAAAATACACTTTTTTATTTAAATTCCAAAAATTTTAAAAGTATGGAACATTTTTATCGTTATTTCATAAAAGTCATACAAAACAGAAAACGGTCTCAAAAATATAACCTCATGTTGACAATATAAATCAATTCGGTAAAGCAACCCATGACACTATTCAGAAAACGGAGGGTAATGAAAAATGATGCATGATGGCATGGCTTATACCAATGAAAGCTTACACTCCCAAAAGCATAGTTTTGGTGTTTGCTTGGAAAAAAATCTTAAGTGAATTACGAAAATCGTTAATGTTCTTTCATTTATAGAATTACTTACTTTTTCCAAAATTTCTTCGCACTTCATTACTTTTTTTTTATACCCATAACACATAAGTGGACAGGGTATTATGCATTTGTGGTGATGTGTGTAACGCTTTAAGATATTGGTCCTAGACCCAGAATACCGATCGACTCAGAATCACTTTCTGAGTCGAATTAACGATGTCCGTCCGGCTGGCTGGCTGTCCATGTAAACCTTATGGGCAAAGAACAGGTCACAATTTTGGAGTTAATTTCATTAAATTTGGTACAAGGACCAAGCCTATTGAAAATGGGGCAAATCGGACCATAATTTGACAAGCATCTTTCCGGAATAGGATCTTTGTGCCGATAAACCATCTTATTATGTTGGTTTTAAGATTAAATTTGGTACAAACTTTTATTGCAATGAAACTCATATTACCAAATTTTATTGGAATTGGTCCATATTTGACCATAGCTCCATACAAATACCACTCCCGAAAATAGCCTTAAATGCCAAAATTGGTGATAAAAACTTTTGTGATAGCCACTTTGTCATGTCCCCATTTATATGGGACCCCCATCCTAAATCTCATATAGATTAAGTTATCTAAATAATATTCTGCACAAATTACTTTTACATGAATCTTAACCTCATAACATAATTTTGCTTAGGTGGGTCCACGATTGCCCATGGGTGCCAAATAGATTACACTAGCAACTGTGGTGTATGGTAACATATGGTCGGGCTTGACCGAATATACTTTCTTACTTGTTTTAAATATAAAACCTTAAGCAAAAGTGGTTGTTTGCAAGCAATTCACTCAGTTAGCAACGTTTACTGAACGAATGGTGTGAATGTTTTCTTTTGTTTTCATGTGGCATCATGTTAGTCGATTGCTTGATGAATTACGGCATCATAAGAAGAGATGGTAAAGAAGTCAATAAAAAAAATTATCTTACACATAGCAATACAAATTTTAATTGTTGTCGTTTAAAGCAGTGATAACCAAGCAACAAACAAAGTTGTTGTATACATATGATTTGCCGACCGTGTCTGTGTAAAAAATACGATTATTGACTGCCTCGCGAGACTATGGAGTGGCCCGAACAAAGTTGTTGTATACATGTGAATTGCCGACCGTGTCTGTGTGAAAAATACAATTATTGACTGCTCGCGAGTCTATGGAGTGGTTATGACTGGTTTAAAGGAAAAGCAAAAACAATGAATTTGTGAATACGCAGCAAAAGTGAACGAACGTATTCAATCTGCCCGCCCTCTTATACTAAAAGCTAATTTTACCACAAGTACTGTAAAAATTTATTATTTCTGCGAATATTTCTTTATACCTTGTTGTGCAGCATTAAACTTCTTCCTCAAGTTGTCGACGAAGCAACTATCGGTGAGACCCCTTTTCTGTTTAATATAATATCAGGGGCCGAATTACGACATTCGAATCGAAATTTCCACTTAAATTGTATTATAATTTCGATCGATATCGAATGTCGTAATTTGCCTTCAGAACACAAAAACTAATTTATTTAAAGCAAAATGTTTTTTAATGTCTTTAATACAAGTAAACAATTTCTTATAAACGTTTATGGCTCGTTTTTGACACGTAAATTATTTCGAACCATTTCAATGCTCTTTTACAAACTGTCTGAAAAAAAAAATTGGACCATTAATATAGAACTATAAATTATTGGTCCTTCGAATCGCAATTTTTAGCACATACATTTTTTACAACTTCTATTTTAAATATTAATTTTTCGGCATTATAATTTATTTTTTTAAATTTTCTTGATAAATTCCATAACTCTGGCCCCTATTTTCTTATGTTTAGAAACCCTATGCCGCTTTTCCCCCCTTTTGCAAAACATTGTTGTTTATTTTATTAATTTCGATTGTTTTTTTTTTTTCATTTTGTCTTTTTAATTATTTCATTTAACTGTTGCCAATAATGTAAATTATTTTGTTGTTAAGAATTCTGTTTGAAAAGGGGTGTTTTTTTTTTAAATTTTTTTATTTTGTTTCTCATCTCTAACGTTTGTTTAGGGTTCATTAGGGGTCAAATGCTGATTTGTTGCTTCGTTGGGCTTTTGTTATCGTTGATTTCAAAGTTTTTTTTTTATATTATTTTCTTGTTTTGAAAATTTTTTTGCTTTAACGTAATTCAATACTGTCAGCATTTTATTAAATTCAATTACTAGGTTTTTTTTCTTTAATCAATTATTTTATTGATGAATTGAATTGAATTTTTTTTTTGTTTCAATTCTTAATAAAATAACCAATAGCATCTATAACAACTCGATTTAATTGAAAAGAGCAATTACGCACACTTTTCGAAAATGTGTCAAAATTGTTTACTAAATGATTTATAAAATTATTTAAAAATAGGCAATGATATTTAAAATGTTTAAAG
The DNA here is from genome assembly GCA_930367215.1 of Pollenia angustigena. Taxonomy (NCBI): domain Eukaryota; kingdom Metazoa; phylum Arthropoda; class Insecta; order Diptera; family Polleniidae; genus Pollenia; species Pollenia angustigena. Next base: position 186,446,324 of record OV884056.1, read on the forward strand.
CAATGATTTTTGCTTTTAACTAATAAAATAATTCCTTTACCATTCAAAAAAAAATATTTGTAAAGTTTACATAGCTGCTAGTAATAATGGTATAAACATAACTGGGACGAAGGACGAACTTCGCATAGTGCGACGAATTCGTCGGCTAGAATTCGTTGCGTAAATTCGTCAAATAAGTGCGTGAATTCCAGGGGTCTAATTACCGCATACGATATCGAGCAAAATTGATCGAAACTTTTTATTTTGGTATCATGACTCTCGATATCCAATGAAATGGGACTTAAAATTTGTTTTAATTTATGTATAAAAATAAATACCTTGGACGCTAGATTAAATAAACATTTATTATTCTTAACTTCTTTAATTATTTTACTGCATCCAATTTCATCTTTTTTAAAAAGCAAACAATTTTATTAAAATTTCTTTGTAATTTATTTGTTTGATAACATTTATCAAATCATAAGTTGACCAATTTCAACAAAAAAAAAAAAAAACATCAAAAACTATTAATCAGGTGTGTTTTAGAATCCGAATCCACTCGAAAGTGGTTTACTTCAGCATTTTTGGTGTTCTGCATTTCGATTTAGTGATCTCAATTTTTTGGGTTTGTTTAAAATTTTGTAAATTTTCGCAAATTTCAGCCATGTTTGCGGTAAAAGTGATTTGTACCTGCAAGTTGTCTTACTCTTTACAGCTTTAACGATTTATAATAAATAGTAGACTTTGCTGCCCCTTTAGGCCCCTATCACGGTTTACAACTCCACTCAGTTGAGTTGCAATAATGACAACTGGTTGTGATCTGTTGTAATTTTTGCTGTTTTTGTTCACCGCAATTTAGCAAAGTTGTAAACCGTAATAGGGGCCTTAATAAATATTAAGCTTTGCTTTCATGCTACGGTTAGCTGTCCTTGTCCCAATTTGTGCTTCGTTTGGCTGCGTAAGAAATAGAAATAAACCTATCGCAGTGTTCGTTACGCAGCACGAATTTCGGTCTACGCAATGATTGTGTGTATTTTCATACACAGCACGATCTTTTATTGACGACGAATAAACGTTGCAAATAATTCGTCGCATAAACTTCAAAATTTTTTATTTTGGTATCATATGACACTCGATATCGAATGAAATGTATCGCAATTTGAGATGATAGCATTCGGTATCGTGTAACCAAAGACATTACATATCTCGAGTTTTTATTCGATACGTCAGTGTCTATCGTATGCGGAAAAATACGATAGTCTTCTCGATACGATATTTAACCCGATATCAAGGCGAATTCATACAGGTGACCGCATCATGAGATAGAGTTATGCCAGCAATCCCTTTTTTGGTTTTTGTAAAAAGTTAGAGCGAATGTAAAAATTATTTTTTGAAAATATAAAAAAGAGAATTTTTTTGTTTATAAAATATACACAATTGCTTTAGAATATAAATCTTTTTCCTGTACTGCAAATTTATTGTGGCGCCACTTATGTATTCCTTACGCCTTTGTAAGTCCTTGTGTTTATTGGCCTGTTCAAAGATTTCGAAAGAAGATTTCGTTCGCTTAACTTGCATGTAAAACAAAAACGATAAGGGTATTCACGTCACAAGTTGCACCCTTGCAAAAAAGCAAAAGTGCAACTTGTGACCTGAATACCCCCGATATTTTATAATTTGTTTTAAATGTAAGTTAAGCGAACGAAGTCCTCGTTCGGAAATAGATGAACAGGCAAAGCACTTACATATACAGTTCACTTTTTTTGTTTTATAAAATTTAATAACTTTGTTTATTAGTACATATTTAAATTTTTATTGAATTTTCAATTTTTACTAATTTTTTCACAAAATGTAAACAAAGCTTGACATTCAGTACACACACAAAAAATATAAACAGATTGAAGACTTGATAATGTTACCTGTATGAATTCGACTTTCCCGATAACGTATGCGGCGATTAGACCCCTGATTTAAAAATTTTTTTTTGAAAACAACAAATATTGAAGACAAAAATTTCTAGAAAAAAAAACAACCAAATTTCGGTACAGCAGTAAGAAAGAACATCTGTATTCTATCAGCAAAATGTGTTTATATGTTAAACAAGTTAGAGTGCTATATTCGGCTGTGCCGAATCTTTGATACCCTCCACCGTCAGTTCGAATGTTTAAGGAGTAATATTTGTATGATGTTATTATTATCTTAAACTGTGACGATTTATTATTAATTATGGTTTTAGGCGACTAAACTGTTTTGCGGTAGAAGGGTTTATATGGGGCCTAGGGTAAATTATGGATCGACCATCACGAAATTTCACAGCGTCCTTTCTAGTCCTTTAAAACTGTGACGTACCAATTTCTGTTATGATAGCATTATAAATTATTGTTTAAGGTGTACTTAACTGTTTTCCGGGAGTAGGGTTTCTATGGGGCCTAGGGTAAATTATGTACCGATCTTCACGAAATTTCACAGTATCATTTATAGTCCTATAAAACTGTGACGTATTATGATTGCATTATTTTTTACGGTTTTAGGCGTACTAAACTGTTTTCCGGGAGTAGTGCTTACATGGGGCTTAGGGTAAATTATGAACGGATCTTCACGAAATTTAACAGCGTGATTTCCAGTCAAATAAAAATTTTTGCAAAATCTTATCTCATTCCGTGCCTTGTTCCATCATTTATGTTATTTTTTGTAACAAAATTATCAATCTTTTCAGGTGGTGGTTCCACATTTTGATTCATAGCTCTGGTCTTACTGAACCGATTTTGCTGGATTTCAATCCAAAACTGCTTAGGATAACTACAAGCAATTTGGCACCAAGTTTGTTCATTTCTTTTGAGTTGTTCGAAAGTGAGCGTGTTTTCAACAGACGGACAGACGGACAGACAGACAGACGGACATGGCTAAATCGACTTAGAATTACTCAAGGACCCAGAATATATATACTTTATGGGGTCTGAGATGAATAATAAAAAAGTTTCACACGGAATGACAAACTTAATATACCCTCTTCACAACTAATTGTGGTGGAGGGTATAAAAAGTATATATTTTGCTTATTTTCTAATTACAATAAAACAAGATAAAAAAGAAATTGTAATTTTTTTTAATTTGTCATTAAAATAATTTCATTCAAAAGCAGATAAAAACAATTTGTCTTTTTAAACGGATTTAAATAAAAGAAAATTAAATAAAACCAATTTTTTTTTAATTTAACAAATTCTTGACATACTAAGCAAAATCGCAACAAAATTAGAGAGAGAGAAAACAATTTGAAAAAATAAACACAAGAAAAAATGCAAATATTTATTACCAATTTGCTTATTTAAATCAAGGCTATAACGAGACTGCTTGGCTAGTAAAATATGCAGTAGCAGCGCAGCATTTGCTACACATCATCATTTAATCATGTGTGGCTTTGTCTTCTTGTATAAAACAATTTCCTTTTCTATTTATTTATTTATTTAGTATTAAAATATGCCACGAATATATTTCTAATGCAAACACAACTGTTTGCCATTCGCCTTAGAGAATTACCAATAAAATCAAAGTTGTTAAAAAGAGGAAGGAGAATGGCTAAATATAAAGCAAATGTTGCAAATGAAATAAAACCAAACAAAGAATTACAAAAATAGGACATGACATGAATTTATTTAAATTTTTTTTATGTAGATTTTTACAAAGCACTTTTTTTTAATTTAACTTATTTAAGAAATATTGAAAAATTGATTAAAAAAAAAAAAACAACTGGCATCACAAACTAAAACTAATGGGCAAAATATTTTCCTAACATGATCAAGTTTTGCCTATCAAGTTTTAATACACTCAAACATTTTTACCAATACACTCAGACATTTAAAAATTGAAACGAACTTGCCTTACCCTGCGGCCACACGGCCAAGTTGTTCTTGATAGTCTTTTACATATACTGCTTGTCAAAACTTACATAAATTGAAATCTGTGACGTAGGCTGCATTAAATTTGTAAGCAATTTACTTTCCTGATGTCATCAAAAAAACAATTTATAAAGACAAACATGTTATCAGCTGTTAAATTGAAAGTAAAATTGCCAAACAAATGAAAAGGTGAAATTGAAAGCCATCTCGTGGTCAATTTAAAAAGTGTGTTAGTTAAAAAGTGATAGTGTATTGCAAATTGAAAGAAATTGAAAGGCAAAACTTGATCGTTTGGCCACCAAGTAAGAAATTCACTTTCAAATTGAGTATTTCAATTAACGTTCAAGAAAACAGCTGATTACAAATTTAGTGAGCAAATGTTTCGTTTGTCTTGACTATCCTGCAAATAATATTGGACCACCTGATCCATTTTGATAAAATGGACTACTCCATGGACTGGTCCGATGTAATGCAAGCATGGACCATGTCATTGTTAAAAAGTGTTTGTAGTGAGACGACATATCTTCGTTTTTTAACGACGTGGTTTCGTTTTTAAACGACTTCAAAACTAATCCTCTTGAGTATACCATGGAGAAGTTTCAAAACTACTCCTTTGTAGTCCAAAGCTGGGTTATGAGGTCCTCCCGTGGACTTCGTAATGTTAAATAGACCATGTTTTTTCCATAAGTTTGGGTTACTTTTGGACTAGTCCTAGTTCCTTATGGGCTACACTTTACACGCGTGTTTGGACTGGTCCTTTTATTTGCAGGGTACATCTGGAAAGTAAATTGCTGAAAAATTGCGTGCAGCCTTTGGCACAGCTTCAAATTTGTTAGATTTTTGACAAACAGTATATGTAAGAAAATTGTCAGACGAATTAGTTAAAACAAGTTGATTTGTAAATTTTGTGAAAATAGTCTTCATAAAAAAAATATTAAAAGCTTGGACCACGATGTCGATCGACAACTAAAGCAAACGATAACAAGTCACTCATTATCGTTCCCTTAATCGGCCCACTAACTATCGACTCGTCGGTCGGCATTTCTAACCAGTGTTCAAAATAAACATAACATTATTTAGCATACGGCTCAAACACCCAGAAAAAATTATCTTTTTTTTTTGGTGTTTGTGTATTAGAACACAACCCTTAATACGGTTCGTTACTATTTTCGTTATAAAACAGAACAATTGTAGTGGTTCTATAGACAAACATTATATTTTAATGTTCTATAGTTTTTTTTTTACATAAAGTAAAAAAAAAAGAACATTTTAGCAACGACCACGGCACTAATGGTTTGTGTTTGTATTGTGCACATGTTTTGTTGTGTAAAATTTTTTCGCTAGCTCTTTGTTTTTTATTCTTATATGTATTTTGTGTTTGTAAACAATTTTTGGTTTCTTTTACCAACCAAAAGGGTGCTAAGTGCAACTGAATTGAATGAACTTTAATGTACTGAACCGACCACAACGAAGTTTGTGGTTAAAAAAGGAGCATGTTACACAAACACTATGAAGTGGGGAACAGAATAGTCACTGTAGTACAACGTTACGAACAGCGCTGCAAGCTGTCCAAAGTTAAAAACACACTCATAAAATTATTACAGTAACTGATTTATAGCTGTAACGTAATTTGCTTACGTTACAGCTATTACACACCAAAAATGTTACAGTAAGAGTTTAGTGAGAAAAACATGTTTGTTTCAATTTATGGTATTTTTGTTTCAGTTCTCACATTTCAATCGAAAAGTTTCCCAACGCGGGAGTTACAGAACATGGGCACAGAATACCAAAGTTGCCAAAAACGGAGAAAATTTCGATCCGAATCGAAACGCAGAATAGGGGGGATTAAATTCGTTTTCCGTACTGTTAAAATAGAACAAAAATATAGTAATTTTCCGAATAATTTTATTTTTTAACATTAATGTTCGTTATTCAAAAAACAAACTACCAAAAAATAATGTTTTTCCGTTTTTATTTTGTTATGTAGTTTAATTTTTGTCGGTTAAAATATATTTTTTAAAAGTAAAAACTATTCAATTTTAAGGAATATGATGTTCAATAAATAAAAAATTTGGAAATGAATGAAAAAATCATTTGTTTTAAATGAATTGTAAATGATCCGTTTTTTAAATGAATTTTAAATTGTTTAAAATGAATTTTCGTTTGAATTTAACGACATAATATTTTGAGTGCAGTCAAAGTAGTGTCAACAGAATACGTAGTTGTAGTAGTCGTTGCAGTTGAAGCGCAAAATTCGAAATTTTGAACTTTGTTGCATTACAGAGCATTCGTCAGCTCCAGCTACTACTACTACAACTACTTTATTCTGTTACAGGTCTTAGCGTTTGTGTTTTCCACAAATCTACCGAACCGAACACTAAATAACGATATTAAATGTTTTCATTCGAACACTGGTTCTAACGTTTCAAACGTAATCCATTTATTCATTGTCAATTGACGATAGCTGATGTGGTAACTATTCCACAAATAAAACGCTAATTTGAAAATAAAAACGGTAAAACATGTAAATTAAGCGATAAAAATACAACTTTCTGCTACAAACAAAGCAGTTAACAAAACAAAGTAGTAGTAAACACAAAATAAACAAAGCAGTAAACAAATAAAATACAGGGGCTTGCTGGAAATCTAAAACGTAAAACGCAAGAATTTGGAAGTTGTTTTTAATACACTTTTCATCGAAGTTTTATAATTTTTGTTATCAAATTTTGTTTAATAGAGAAATATTTGTATAATATTTGTCATAAGATTCTTTTATCAAAGAAATTTTATTAAAAACGACTTTTAATATTTTAGCGTTTTACGTTTACGATTTCCAGCACACCCCTGATAGAATATAATTTTGTGAAAATTGTTTTATGACCCATATAATTATGTTAGTGGTGTTGTTTAAAAAAAATTATTTACAAAAATATTTAGTGTTGGTGTTTTAAGTAATATTGAAGCAATAATTTCATTAATTATTCCAACAAAATGCCTGTGTCGGCAACACAAGTGACTGATTTTGAAATTTTTGGTCGCATAACGTTTCACAGTGGGTTGCAAATATGAATTAAATTGTCACGTTATCGGTCGACTTTTCGTGCTGAAAAGTGTTAGTGGGGAGCAAATCAGCTATTTGTCGTTAAAAATTTTAATGAACGATAACGGTGGTCATCGTGGACCAGGTTGTAAATGTTTCGTCACATTTCTAAAATCCATTTCAAATATCTTTTATTTATATAATAGAAAACTGCGATCCGGTAAAAATATTTCATACAATGTAACCAAACTAGCCCCAATACTTGCAAATGCGAAATGCAAGTATTGGGAAATGTTTTTGAAATGTCGGCCTTTGAAACTTTCGGATTTTTTTAAAAGGCTTTTGGGGTAAATTAAAAAAAATAAACTAAATGTACTTCTGAGCTTAAAAATTATTTCAGGTCTCTTCAGTATAATTGTAAGGCGATTCTTTTCTTCGAACATATTAACCCTCTAAATCTCATTTTAAGGGGTAATTTTTGTCCTTTTATCTAACTTTCACAAAAAAAAATACCGTTCTTTAGATATAATTAAATCTGTTTTGTGCCATGCCCACGTTTTTGGATGTGTAATGATAACCAAGAAGCTTGTACCTAATTTGGATACTTTGGCTCTTGCCGTTCTTCAGATTTACAGAAATCTATAATGTCTTTGTACGGGAGGTGCCACGCCTACTTCTCTAATCCCGCTTAGTTTTATTTAGAGAGGTTGTGTATCAAATTTGGACAATTTTTCTCTTACCGTTCTTAAGATATACATAAATCTATTCATGCCACGCCCACTTCTCAACTCCCACCCACATGTTGTCGGATATTGTCTAATGACAACCAATATGCTAGTATTTGGAAACTTTAACTTTAGAAACTTGCCGTTCTCCAGATATACAGAAATTTATAATGTCGTTGTATCGAAAGTGCCGCGGCTACTTTTCCAATCCCGCCCACATTTTGTCGCAAGTTGTTTATTGATAAACAAGATATATGTATGTTGCTGTTGTTTCTAAGATTCTTGAATCTAATTTGGAAACTTTGACTAAGTAATTTTAATCATAATATAGTTGACGGGTACAATAATATGGTAACCATAATATGTTTAAACATTTTTCGTTAAAAATGGTTTTGTTGGAGTAGACCAGCCATATTGAAAAATTAGTTTTCTCCGCTTGTTGGATTCTTTGAAACTTTGTGTCTTCGATATTTTCCTCTTAGAATAGAACACAGTAGTCCGTTTAAAGTGAACAGTATTAGCTATTTTTTCGATAAGTCTGTCCTCTACTACTGATCCTACCGTCACCTTCAGTCTTTGAATTTAAATTCTAGTATTTTTTTATTTCAACTCTTGTTTTTTACGATAACATTACCAAGTTTTTACTTCCTTGACAAAACAAACTTTTCTTTGATTCTTCATTAAAACAACACGCGTAAGGCAAAGTTACACAACAGCGAACAGGTTTTGTTTGCGAAATTTTTACTCTTCTTCCTTAAAAACTCAAAGAAGATTATTAGATAATTAGTAAGAAACTGTTGTAGGAAAACGTGGAGTGTCATAAAAAAGAATTGTCGCAATGATTTGTTTTTTGGCTGACAAAATAACTTTTGAAAAACAATAAATAAACAATACTTTAGAAACTTTATTACAATGCTTTTTATACGTTTGGATTTATGTTTGTCATAAACAATATTTTCTTACATAAACAATATTTTAAAGAAATCGTTTAAAGTTCTTGAAAAACTTATTAGTATGTAAATATTTTAGAATTCCAATTTTTTTTATATTTAGGTTTATTTTTTATGTTTACAACTGATATTTTATAGTTTTTATAAGAACTCTATAAAAAAAAAGTAAAATTTGAAAAGCATGGCCAGGAAGGCTGTTTTTATTAACTTTAGTATATTTTATTATTAAGTAAAAACCCAGTAAAAAGTTTGTTTACCCCATTTCCTCGCATTTCCTTCCTGTCTAAAGCTGATAGTTATTTTAGTGCCAAGCAATACATTTTAATCCAATGATCCCTCTAAATAAGAATACAATTGTTGTATGAACCAACTTTAGTTGATTGGCTTTTTTTACGTACAAAACCACCGTAAGGGGGATTGCTTCCAACTTCTCTTACCATGTAATGTGTATTGTAATAAGCAATTACGTCAAACACTTCTTACTGTTCAATGTCAATAACTCATTCACCCTTATTCTATTTGGCGTCGGCAATAACAACGGCAATTTTAAGGCAACGGCAATTCTTATCAAAGACAACATCAATTCTATGTTAAATTGGTATTTTGTAAGAGTATTATGACGCCGTTGACTATTTATCGATAATGTAAATAAAATACAGCACACATCTCTAATATTAAAATCATCTGATTCATTTTGTTTACTTTTTTTATAAGAAAAAAAAAATCTGTGCTGTTTATGCAAAATTTTAAGTTAAATAAAAATTAGTTTGTAAAAAAATAATGTTTAAATAAAATTTTTTTTTTTATTATATTAAATATTCCCAAGTGCCTAATGGATTTTTTTAACCTTTTTAAGATTTGAAAGTTATTTTCGGCTGAATAAACTTTCTTTTAAACATGTGTTGGAAATAGTAGAGCCTCATTTAAAAAAGGGAACGTTTGTTCCAAACACAATATATTTGCAGCAACATTGCGTTTTTGGCCCAGGGACCAGCTTTGGTACCAGCTCAGCGTTGGAAATTATTTCAACTTTTGACTGTCCCACCACAAGTTTAAAAATTTTGTCTGAGAATCTGGAAGTCATGAAGAGAGAACTTTGTCCACAATGGATAAATTAAAGTGGCATTTCTTTGAAAAGCAGCATTTCCAGGTGTAATTGGCTGTGTGGACGGAACCCACATCAAAATTTTAGCTCCAAAAAAAAAAAAACAAGACCACCATCTCTTCTTTAATCGCAAGGGATATTTAATTTATTAGGAAAACAGACCCTGCATAATTCTCTGACTAGTAATGGATTTTTTACAAGCTCTTCCACTAGCTTCTCGAACTGGCACTTAGTTGTTATTTGAATTTTTTCAATTATATCCACAAAAAATATATCAAAACACAACACAAATGAAGAAAAATATCAAAACCGCCGTAGAAATCAAAATTGCAGCCAACCATAACGTAAATTTTTTAAAACACGACACAAAGCAGCATAAGACAACACTAAAAATGCCGACGACAAAATCAAGGGCAATTTAAGGCAACAGCAACGCCAATTTTTCTTAGAAAATACCAGACATATGTTAACAGTTAACGGGAATACGAAATTGAAACAAAACATAAAAAACGGCGTTGTCAACTGTTGACGACGCCAAATAGAATAAGGGTGATTATTTTACAAGAGATGTTCCGATTCGAACACATTTTCTTTAGAGAAACTTTGTTTGTAATTTAAAAATATTTACGTGAAGAAAAACAGAAAAAAATTTGTCTGAGCAGAGATTTGAGCCTTGTCTACTACAAACAACGTCTTTTATTGTTTGGTATCTAAAGCAGAACCTCATGAGTTTTCTATCTGTTAAAAATTGAATTTTGTTTGAAGCAAACTCAAATAGCTCAGTGTCAACGCTTTGCAATTGGAAAATTCGATTTGGACAACGCGCTATAACGGAAGTTTGCTGCCGATGTTAAAAAATAATAAAAATTTTGTTGTTTTAAGGTCAATCAAGAGGTTCTAAGAAATATTTTTTTAAAATTTTAGTTTAACCATATTATTGTCACCGTCAACCTTTTTATGGTAAAATCGGTCTTCCATCAGAAGCCACAACCCTTTTTGTAATTCCCTCCGAACATGTTATGGTAAATAATGACATTTTCGTACTTCGTGATCTGACTAGCAGCACTGCTCCTATAAATTTTTTATTTTCATTAAAAAAGCGTAGAGTATTATTAAATGATCCGTTAGTCAAGCGCTTCTGTACCCGTTCCGTACCGTACCGAACAGTACTGTAAGCACGATTGTTCACTTACAGAACATTTACTTAAGCAAAAAGGCATTAGTATATATAAATAAATCAACCACACAGTAGTTAAAATTTAAAATGTTCAAATGGTGACCGCTGTGCAAAAGAAGTACCAAGGGATTTAAATGGTATTAAAACCAGTGTTTGAAAATAATCACTTAATATCAATCCTTTGTGCTCGGTTCGGTAGATTTGTGGAAAACACAAACGCTTATAGTGTTTGTGTAGTAAATCATTAAAAGAATAACGTTTCCCTGTTTGTCATCTTTCGAACACAAAAATAATAATGGTTTTATCAAACTCAACAAAAGATGAGAACATTTAATTCCGTTCGGTTTTTTTAAAAGAACACAAACTTCATTGTGTTCGGTTCAGCTCATTAATGTTTGTGCCTTTTGGCTGGAAAAAAAAAACCAAATTTTTTTCCAAAAACAAAATACACATACGATAAAAACAACAAGCCAGCAAAAGAATTTTACACAAACAAAACATATAACACGATACACACACAAGCTGTTCGTGCTGCGGTCGATGCTAAAAATTTTTGTTTGTTCGTTTCTTTATCAATGTAAAAAAAGAAACATTATAGAACATTAAAATATATGTAATGTTTGTCTACAGTATAACTACAATTGTTCTGTTTTTTTAACGAAGAACAGAACACTTTACAATGTTCGGCTCTTTCTGGAAAATTGTTACGAATGGTGTTAAGGGTTGTGTTCGTCTACACAAACACTAAAAAAATAGATATCTTTCCTAGGTGTATGAGCCAAACGCTTAAAAACGTTCTGTTTATTTTCGAACACTGATTAATAGTAATAGATCGTAAACTACTTTAAACTATACCGTTTATATCAGCAACGCCGCTCATGTTTTTTAATTTATATTTCAACATGAGCTGCGTTTCCTGATTTCGCTGCTGGCAACTTAACTTCAGTTCAGTAATCGATTCATAAGTTGTAGATAATTTTATTTTTTTATCGGCCTTTAAATGAAATAATTGTCAATTTTTTACCTCGAAAACACTTTATTTATTTGTTTGGCAATAAAACGCTTATAAGCAGTTTTTAACAAGCAATCAGCTTGTTCCAGCAAAAATTGGAAAATTAAATCGAATTGTTACAATTATGTAAGTTTAACAACTAACAAATTATTAAAAAAGTTTTCTTTTTCTCAACAAAAATCCGAAAATATTTCTGCAAAAACGTGACCTGATTAAATTAAGAAACTATAGAGTTTGGTCAAATATCACATCTTTCTTGAACTCAGGACTGTTCTAAAACGTGCTTTTCTCTCATTTTCACTTCAGAAAACAATTAAGCGCGTGTTGAGCTCAATTAAATGTATCATAAATACATACATATAATAAATTGAAGCTTCATATTTTCTCTCTCTCTCCATATTCATTCTAAAGACCTTTAGTTTTTTTTTTAATTTTTCTCTAAAGACCTCTTGGGAAATAAAATACTTAAATATACAAAAACATGTTTTAACATGTTCATAAAACTTATTGTAGATATGGTTATCATGAAGTTTATTTTTATTTTATTGGTAATAAAAATTATTGTATGACGCAGCTCTTAAGAAATAAAAAGAAAACTAAAAAAAAAAAATAAAAATTATTTAAAAAATATTAAAGTAAATTAAAGGAAAGTAATAAAAACCGAAATTATAAAAATTCAGCACGTATGAGTGTTAAAAATAATTTTTAAGACATACATATAAGCGTATGATACATTAATTATTTATTCATATGTGTGGGTGTGTTTTCTTAACGTTTTTCGGATTAAGCAAGCGTATTTCAGGCGGAAATAGTGGCAATTAGAGAAGCATGAAGAACACTATATGACAAGATTATTCGTGATATCTTTAGCCAGTGTAAGGAAAAACTATCCAGACAGTCCTTAATTAGAAAATTGTTTATTTCGTAGGCTGTATCCTGTCACTCAAAGTCCATAAGACAACGTCCATTCTCGATAGCCACTGTAAAAAAGAACTATTCATGCTGTCCCGTCTACCTGTTCGTCTGCATTGAGACTTTTACGGCAATGAACAGGCAAGGCTGGTGAGCTAGACAGAACTGGAGCCGCTTTAGACAGTTCCCAAGTTGTGCCAGTGGCAATGCCCCTTAGAATATTAAAAGCGACATCTTCAAACAATTTCGTGATAAGATAAATTAAAGGTGGAGCAGACTAAAAAGCTGCAGAACTACGAAGGAAACGTGGCTCTAATCAAGTTTTTAACTACAACCCAAAGACTTCTTGAGATTGGTGTATATCACTGCACGATCAACAGACATGCTAGTAGACCCTGTCTCCCTGTAAATGAACTGTGCCTCAGCTGCAAAGAACTTAAAACTAAGCTTTTATTTTAACCACACATAAGTTATTTGGGAATCACCTTCTACATGATCTCTCTAAGCGTTCGCGGGCTTAACTTGGTAGGTTAGGTTATGTAGAAGTGGCAGTCAGTACTTATGGAGTTCCGATAAACCCTCACTGTATGACCAACCCAAATTTCTAACGAAGTTTAAAATGCGTTCCAGTTCAATGCCAGAGATATCATACAATCCGTCAAAGGTGGCGGATCCTATTTCAGTAATCATAGGGTCCGACTTCCGGACGCAGAGCATGCCTTCCTAAAGGACAGCGTGCAGTGACTATAGCTACTAAAAGTAATACCTCCCTTTAGGCTATCGATAGAAAGATAGAGACATGGTTCCCCCGTTCAAATTGCCTGTCCATCCGGCTTCTAGTATTTGCGGCCCATCTGTCATTTGCAATATAGATAGTCTATCGCCGAAGTTCCAGCTTCCAGTAGAGCAGAGACACCCAATCGCCTTTGAAATCCCTTGATACTCGTAAGGTAGGTCCAATTCTAGCAAGCTCATTCGCCCCTTATATTTCCCTGTATATCTCTGAGCCCTGGGACTTGATAATGTGTATAAATATCTAAACAGATCGGGGTAGATCTTTATTCTTTTGTGTGGTACTACGTTAATCAACCAACCATGCGTATTTATTTATGAGTGGGAATTCAAAATGTTAAAGATTGTTTGATTCTTTTAAAAATTGAGGGCAATTAACAATTGCTATGAAAACATACACGTAAACTAAATAAATTGCACAGAAAAAATATCTCAAGAACATTTTTAACAACACAGTTTGTTTTAAAAAAAATTTTTAGCCAACATACTTTTTATTTGATTCAATGAAAAAATTTATCAAAATTGTGTTTTGCAAACAAGAACTCAATAAAACATATTTAATAATAGAAACTGGGAATTATTTTCTTTCGAAGGTTAGGGTGAGTTCCAAAACATCAGTTGCGAAGCAACTCGCTTTTTTAAGTGCTTTCTACCAAGCAACCGTGAAAAATTTTACAATTTTATCTGTACCAAAGTTCACTAAAAACAATATCGATGCGTACACAATAATCAAACTAGATATAGTTAAACTCTATGATACTTTTTTGACTTTGACTGCAAAGTATTATGATGTTTAGGAACTCAGCCTTACTTTATATTACTGAAATTAAGCTCATAGAATAAATTCGAAAAAATAAAAAATGTTGAATACATATTTAATAATGAAATAATTAAATATTTCTTCATATTCAATAAAAAAAATATTTGAATCAAAGTAATTTTTTATTAGCTCATATTTCTCATTCGCTTTACAGTTTTATTTGCAAAATATCTTTAGGTTTTCCAAAGTCTTTGGATTTCTGAATGATGATCTGGCCTAAGCAATGAGCGCAATGCTTATCCCCTAACAATAAATTTTAGTGTATATGTCAAAGAATAAAAATTAAATGTATTAAATGTTTAATTAGTAATATTAATTTGCACCAGTAAAGAAATTAATAATATCAATTTAACGTTTAATTAACTTGAATAAACGTTTAATTCACTTGATTAAACCTTTAAATCACTTGATTAAATTATTAATTAAAACTAATTTTATTTTTGATTAATGTTTTATTTGGTGCAAAAACTTTTTCTGAGAATGAATAAAATTTATTTTAACAAATCCCGTAGACAGACATTTTGTTGAAAAAAATTAAATTGGGCAACAACTTTTTTTATTGACTCAATAAACTTGGTTGTTGATTAAAAAATTGAATAACAATACCTAAAAGCTTTTTTATCAATACCGCAAAAATCGTTATCGTAGAAATTTGTTTTCATCAAATTTGCAATTTCCGTATGCAAATATGAAAATTATTTTTTTCTGTGTGTGTAATTGAAAATATTCTAAAAATTATCCCAACAAAAATCTTTCTCTATTTCTTGTTTATGCAATCAAGTTCTTTTTTGCTTTCCATTGTTTATTTAATAAAAACCCAATTCATTTTTAAATATTTCACAGTAAAAATTTTAATTTCAGCCTAAAGTTTTACACAAAAATGGTTCTTACTTATAGTATGTATCCTTTTTTTTTTAGGAAATATCTTGTTTTTATCTGTTTCCCATTCTCTTTTTTCTCCATTTGAACCAATTTAACAAATTTTCCAAATCCTAATTACAATTATTTACCTACCCCCAACAATATAATTACAAAAACAACAGGAAGATTAAAAGGTACAACGAAATACAACAAAAAAAAGCAATAAAAATCATTAGGCTACATTTATTTAATTCAGCAAAGTAAATACTAAAATATCGACACTTCAAAAGCCTTCGTTCTTTCTCCCACTAAGTGCACTTAACAATAACTGTTAAATAGGTGAGAGTTTAAAAATTGAAAGGAGGTAGAGAGGGAGGGAGTATAAAAATAAAACTGTTAAAAGTTTTTTTACGACGTCAAAAACAACAACATCGGCTTTTTATAAAAGAGGCAACGAAGCAAGAAATTTGATTTCACGCCAGTTACTTTTTAAATAAACAATTAATGGTGAAGTGTGTGCGTATGTATGTGTGTGTGCATGAGTGTGTAGGAAAGGAGAGAGAAGAGGCTTCAAAGGAATATAACCAGATGTTTTGCTTTAGAAATACATAGTTTATTTCGACAATTATTAATTCTCATACTCTTTGGCAATTAAACCTACTTTCATAAAAAATAGAGGGCTAAATTTTGTAATTAAAGTACATACTACATACATATTTAGTACTTTTTGCTTTTATATGGGTACAATATTTAGAATTTATCTTAATTGTCTTTTATTAAGAGCAGCAATCATGTAAATTTTATCATTTGGGTGAAAATAAAAAGTACTTTTTTAATTTACTAAGAATTTTTGGCTTTGGTTGAAGGTTATATGCTGCGGCTAGCTCATATATAGCCTATTGTTAAAGCAATTCGGCAATGTGCACCGCACAATGTGGTTTCGCTGTAGAATTGCTGGCTAGTTTGCATTATCTAAAGTTATTAAATTGCATGATTTTGTGGCAAGCTGTAGAAAAGATGTACATGGATACCTGCCCCAGGAACCACTTCATGGTGCATCCAAATAACTGGGTGACAAATGAGTGTGAGCGCAACCAAAGCTCACAGGTAGCAAATTAAGTGCATAATCCGACAAGATAATACCTTCGCCGCTTGCTTAGGAGCCGGAGCTATCTAACCTTAGCTGCTTCTAGAAAAATGCTGAGTAGCACCAGCACCTAGGAATAATGCTCCCTCAGCCCGAACTCTTTTATAAGTCGTGAAAAATCAGCCATTTAGTTAAATTTTCATGATATCTCTTCCCGCGACCTTGGGTAGTAAACCACAACCAACACGCGATCTCCGAAAGTATCTGCTTGACGGAAAAGCCAAACTATCGCAAAGACAATCTTCCTGACAGCCAGAAAACATTTTCCGCAAGAAGCATATTGACGGTGGCATTAACCAATAGTCGTTCCGGTGCTGTGCCAATGGGGGCTACTGACTCCCGTGGTACCAGATAGAATCTCTGGTCAGCCGAGATCGCGAGGAAAGTAAAGTTCTCCTGAGATCTGTCTGTTTTGGAGTTTTGCCGAATCCCATTTATTTACTGTGAGAAGAAAAGGTTAAATATCCTTAAGATGATCTCAACAAACCCCCGAGGGATTTAGTGGTACCAAAAGGTTTGAAAAATTTTGAAATATAATTTGGGGACTCACAAGGTTTTACAATAATAGCAAAAGAATCAATATGAATGCTGTGAGCTACTTTTCATAATTTAGTTTTCTACTGTGTATGAATGACAAAATAATAAATAGAGCATAAAAAATCTTATTATTTAAAGTCTTTTTGAAACATAACAATAATCTTTTTAAACTTTTGTAGAATTTTAGGATATTATGACAATATGACTTGATAGCACACCTTGTGAATCCCCCAAATGAATACATTGGAAAAATATTTCCGCTAGTGATGTCTTTACTTTAACGCGCTGTGTATATGACCTGTGGGGCTGTCTTATTTTAAAAATATGTATAAAGTTTATTGTTGACTCAATAGACAAGTGATGTTGAACCAGAACATTGTGGTAAAGCAGAAGAAAAAGAGAAAAAACTCAATTTATATTCAGTCCATTGGCCAAAGTTTGAAATATACGATATTATTTCTGCTTTAAATGTAATACAAGATGAAACTTCTGGAATTAAAGGTCGAAATATTTCCCTTAAAATGTCCATAAATTGGATTCATACAAAGATGGAGCCAACAATCGGCCTTACCACAAAACAAAAGACAATAACAGACTCATTCATTATTTTTGTAACTAAAATTTCCCTTAAAATTCCCTTCAAAAATTGATTGGAAGTATTGGGTTTTATTTACTTAAGGCGAGAACAACAATCTAATTCATTACTCAAGTTTTCAGATTAACGACGATTATTCGTCTTTAGATGTTACACAATCTGTAAATTATGGAGTTCAAGGTGGAAGTATTTCGCTAATACTGTGCCCATTGAGCCAATAACCTTTTCACAGTTTAGTGTCCCAGATATCCGATTACAGACTAGGATTCTTAGACTTAAGATCCAAACCACCCTGCGAGTTATGGAGTTAAGATCTTTATTTCAAATTGTCCAAATATCGGTATACTCACCTTCAATTGCTAAGGCGAAATTTAGTCCTCCTTAGATCGAAGGTCCATTGTTTTGGCTAATATGTATATATCATCGCTTAGGGAATACTAATGGCGAAAAGAGCGATGGTCTAAGCAAATTTGTTGCCAGAATAAACGATTACGTTGTATTTTAAATGAAAAATGAAGTACGATTACAATTTGGGCAATTTGCAATCCTTGTTTTGGCACTAGTCAACTTTCTCAATAAAACGATTAAACAAAGGACAATCAAATTGCCAGACACCCGTTTGAAAGTTTGAATCTTTAAAAGTTTTATTTTTTTTTTGTACAGTTTTAATTAATTTAATAGTACAACAGGTTTTTTAAAATTTCGTTAATTGTATTCATTGTTTTGTATTCCACAGTTATTTGATTTGTTCCGACTCTTAAATCCATCTGGGAAAGTAGAAGTTTTAAAAATATTTGAATTTCATTCAAATTTGTGTTTTATTTTTTTATATTTTTAAAAACTAAAAGTATTTGGTTAAATGTTTTTATACTTTTTTCTTATTCGGTACTTTTTGCTTGAAAAGAAGTTCTTTTTTCAATACTAAAGCACAATTTTCGTTTTGGTTAAAACCATCTCTGTTACACGTGCCAATGTTTGCCTTAAATTTACAGAGTCAATTAAGATTTTTTTTCTGTCTTTATTTTGAATTTGAACAAGTTAAAAAAAAACAAAAATGTGGGAAAAAGGACAAAATCTAGGTTATAAAGCTATTGAGTTATTTAAAGGAATTATAATTTTTGTTGACTAAGAGTTTTGTGTATTTGTACTTTAATTGGTCGTAAACTTTATGTTTTAAATAAAGCAACAATATTAAAAAGGAAAATAAAATCATTGTTAAATTAAATAACAACAATCTAAATTCTAGAAATTTTTGTAAAAAAAAAATGGGTTTAATTTCAAAATATTGGCATTTTTCTGGCAACAAATTAAATTTAATGAGATGCTCACTTTTCAAGACCAGTAACGAATGACTCAATTAAATTTTTTGAAAGATTCAAATGTTGCGAAGCGTATTCCGTTCAGACTTTTCTAACTTCTTGATGTGTATAAAATTTATACACAGCCTGACTTCTTAAGGAACTGGAGCTATCTAAACTTTACTGCATAACTAATGAACGTTAGTTAGGGAATCCGTCAGCTGGCCAAGTTCCTTACTTGGAGAAAATGCAAAAATTGGCCCTTCCCCAGTCATTTCCTTTCGCTTGAATTTTGAACCAGTTCAGGTTCCATTGATTTGTGGTTCTTATAGTACCTAATTAGGCTCTGGGCAGTTAATATCTAAAGGATATCTTTCTCGATCCCTCATGTGCCTTACGCCTTATTAATGAACTGGCAGAATAATAACTTAATGACCCTTTTTAAGTCATACTTAGGCAGTCATTTCTCTTCGTTTGAAATAGTTCAGGAATTAAACAAAACATCCGTGGATAAGTGGTTAATTTAGTTCTTTATTGGGATATGTTTAGTATTATCTGATCGATGTCTGTCAAACTCCCTCAAGTTCCCAATTCCTTATTAAGATATCGGAGTTAACGAAACTTAAAAGCCCTTCCCAGTCATAATTAGCCACTTAATTCCCTTCGCTTGGGTTTTGTATTAGTTTAGGAATTGAACTCAACGTCCGTGGCTTAGTAATTTATTTTGTAATTCATAAGGATATTGACAGATAATATCTATAGGATAACTTTCAAACTCCCTCAAGTTCCCACTTCCTTATTAAGATATCGGAGTTATCTAAACTTAATGGCCCTTCCACAGTTATAATTCCCTTCGTTTGAGTTTTTACCAGAATTGAAAGAAACCCCTTCGAGTAATGATTCCAAAAGTAATTTATTATTCTTTGGTCAGCTACGAAAATTTATATAGAAAATTTATCAGTTTTGAGCTGCGCGAAACTTAAAATAAAGTCTTATTATTTAATTGCTTAATCCCCAGGAGTTGAATAAAAAAAGATTTCAAAAGTGTAATTTTACCAAAGTTTTAAGATGCATCTAACTACCCTGTAAACTACCTATAGCCTCGAAATGATAACGAATGCTAAATAATGTTCATTTGCAAATCTATAAAGGGTAGCACCTAATTCAAACGAGTGCCAAAAATCATTTGCGTTTATACGATGATTTTAAGTTACATGTCTTTTTTTTATTGAAGAAATGAAATTTCTCAACTTACTAGAAGCATGTTTGCCAAGATTACTTTTTTCCTTATATTATTAAATATTTACAGCAAATACACTTATATACAGATGATTCTGTCTATTAGGCATAATCGAGGTCTCACTGTATTTTCAACCTGACACTTCAAAGTATAAAAAATAATAAAACGTAACAAGAAGAAAATAGATTAGTTTAAATAGAAATATAAGACAAAGACATAAAAAATACAAACCGAGACTTTTTGTTTACACCTCTTTCTTCTCTACACCGTGTACCAACAAACAAAAAGAGATGTCGAAAAACCGATGTCGTAAACACACAGCCTACAACATACATGAAATGCTTAACATTAACAGTAATATGATGTTAGTTAAGGTAACCATACGTTTTTTTTTGGAGGGCAATCATCTATTTTAACTGGCTGTCATTTATAAAATGTGTGTTCTCTTTTTGTCATCTTTTTCGTAATCTCTCATTTTTGTCATATTTATTTTTAAAAAAATTAAAATAAATTTTATTTCCGGGTTTTTTCTGTCAAATCGTATGGAAAATGTCTTGACATGCTTGTTCTGTTCATACTCCTACTGAACTCTCATACACTTGCAGTATAAAATTTTAAATAAGTTGAATTTTTAACTTTCCTTATTTTTTTATACCCACACCACAATAGTGGAGAGGGTATTATGCATTTGTGCTGATGTATGTAACGCCTTAAAATATTGGTCCTAGACCCACCTTAAAGTATACCGAATCACTTTCTGAGTCGAACTAACGATGTCCGTCCGGCTGGCTGGCAGGCTGGCTGGCTGGATGTCCATGTAACCTTGTGCGCAAAGTACAGGTCGCAATTTTGGAGATAATTTGATAAAATTTGGGACATAGGTTCTTATTGACTCAAGGACCAAGCCTATTGAAAATGGGCCAAATCGTAGGACCACGAGGGAAGATAGGGGGAAATTTCTTCCTCTCAGAAACTATCAAACCGATTTTAATAAAATTTAAAACTAACATAGAACCATATCTTCATGGACACAAAAGGGATGTATTTTTTAAAAAATAGGACCACGAGGGGATATAGGGCCAATTTCTGCCTCTCAAACCGATTTTAATGAAATTCAAAACATAGATAGATCCATATCTATATAGACACATAAGCTGTACAGTTTTTCAAAAATAGGACCACAAGGAGAGGTAGGGGGCAATTTCTGCCCCTCACAAACTTTTAACCCGATTTTAATAAGTTTTATAAGTAAGCATAGATAAATCCATATTTATATGGATATATAAGCATGATGTGTTTTTTAATACTGTAGTGTAGGGTATCATATGGTCGGACTTGACCGACTATACTTTCTTACTTGTTTAAACTTATTTTACTTAAATTATTAAGTCTATTTTCTTCGACCTTTTAATTTTGTTTCTTCCAAATTTTAGATCATGCTCAAGGTCAGATTGTGTAAAATATATTGATTTATTTTGTATCCAATATTTCGCTGCCACAATGGACAGCTTCTTCAGGGATATTTGGTTTATACATTTTAAACAATTTTTTACTTATTATAAGTAATTGTTTATTTTTATAAATGATATTTTTTTTAATTTACTTTACATATATAAATATGTGAATCTAAATTTGTCTGCCAAATATGTACAAAATCTTGAAGTCAAATACATTTTTTACTTTTTTTCTTTATGTCCTCTATTTTTATTTTTAAAATCTGGTCGCCTTATGTTAGTGTTAAGTATGTTTGTTATAACAGCAAAACATGTCTGTTGTAGACGTGGAGTAAAGTCCCCGTGTGAATTGGGCGTAATACAAAAATTATGTTTTACTGCTGAACAATAAAAAAAAAGAGAAAACATAAAACGAATAAACAGGATCTATCTACATTTTGCATTACTAAGCGGCATTCAAATGAAAACTGACACAAAAGTGAATTACATGGGCTATAAACTATATCGATATTCTTATCCCAAGCTCCACTGCAGTATCTTTTCTTTATTTTTTTTTTTTTTCAAATGTCATAAAAATCATTCTTTAATTTACAAAATGACATAAAAATAAAGTAAGAATTACCAATTCATATTAATCCATAACAATAAAATACAAGATTTTTGCCTAAAAATATGTTTGACAGCCTAAAATTATACCTTTTATTTGGCCATAAAATAAGAAAATTTAATTTACTTTCCAAAAGGAATCCTTTAAAATTTTAATTTAAAGAAAAGCACAGTGTATTAATTCCACAAAAAGACACCAAGATAAATTATGATGTAATTAAATTTCTAGTGTAAATAAATTTCATTAACACATTTCTTGTTCTTTGAAATGAAACCAAATATATATTATCTTTTTTAGGCTTAATAAAAATAATTTACAACTCATAAAGGCCTTTTTTTAAAGAAAAAAAACTTTAAGTTAAAGAAAATGTTAAAAGAAACACAATCTAATATTAAAAATTCCTGAGCATAAACAGAATTTAACATGTCAAAAAGAAAACACATACATATACTTCTTTTTTTGCATCAGCATTGTGTGCGTGCTTTTTTTTTTTTTGCTTTGGGACCTGCCTTAAAGTATGCCTTGAGTTTTCAACATTTGGTTAAATGTAGAGAAATACAAACACAAAACTGCCAAATGTTACTATCAGTATTTCAGTGTTGCCAATTAAGGCACTTGTTTTCTTGTACAGTAATGAAATAATCACCCTTATCGTGGCTGGCGAATTTAAAATACGCCTGCGACTATTTGGTTATAGATTAAAGGAAATAAGTTCACGTTCTATTTAATCTATTACCAAACAGTCGCAGGCGTAATTTAAATTCGCCAACCACGATAAGGGTAAATGAGTTAATCCATTTTTATTTTGCAAAATTTCAATTTACATTCTGCTAGACGTCCTAGAAAAAATATGATGACATATTTCGATTAAACGTGTCGATATGTATCAATGGCACATATAATGGGTGTTTTTTTTTTTATTTGCTACATGAGAGCTTTCGATATCGATAACTATTTTTTGACGGCTGAGAATATTAAACTGTGTTGACGTTGTTATTCAGTAAGGTTTGCCAAGTCATCACGAATCGTTTATCGCTAGATTAACGCTCACAAATTGTGGAATATTCTTTAAATCTGTTCGCGAACTTCATCGAGCACTTTGTCTATTTTACGAGGCTCATTTCTAGGTAAATGGCTAAACTAATTTGACGTATTTAAAGCGAAGACAATCCTCAAATCACCATTACATCCATTAAAATTTACTGTTTCGAAATGAACAAGGAGCTGCCGTTACGGTAAATGGCGAGAGCTTTCGATCGAGTCATGCTGACTGAATTTTCATTTCCAAAAATAAGTCACTTAAACATCTACGACATTTGGCTGCAACAAGACAGTGCAACTTGCTATACAGCGCGCTTAACAATTTATTTATTGCAAAATTAATTTGGCGACAACTTTATTTTATGAAGTGTTTCTGTTAACTCGCCAAATTACTTGTTAGTCATTAGTTTATGCTGACAAACCAGCAACTCTTGAAACACCGGAAGCCAAACATTGGACTAATCGAATGTACCATGTAACTCGTAGCTTTGGCAGCAATATGCCGGAAATCATATAAATGAATGCCATTGTATCATCTGACAGATTACTAAAATAACTTTTATTCCAATTATAATTGTATTATCATTTTAAGTTCTCCTGCAGCTAAAAAAAACACCCTATACATCAGGCGCGGATCCAGCTTGAGCCTTATACCGTGTTCAGATATGCACCTTACTTGAGTTTTACGCAATAAATGCCATTATTGAGCTCAATTATCCATACAAAATTGCAATTTAGTTATTGCTCAATTAATACGAAATTGTTATAAATATTGAGTAAAATTAAAATGCGACACTGTAACAAGTGTGTTTATTAAGCAAAAAACAACTTACTAAACAGTGTTTTGACATTTGGCAATTGAAATTACAATCCATTTGGTCTGCGCAAAAACCAGATGTTTATTCCTTAAATATGTCAAAAGTTGTTTACATTTTCTTATACATGTACATTTTTGTTTACGTTGAATGTTGTATGTAGTAGTAATATAAATTGAGTTAGCCAAATTGTGTATATGTGAACAGAAAGATAATTATGTCAATTAACCGAATATTGACTCAATAAAAAAGGTATGTATGAACACGGTATTACGGGGTGGAAATTTTGTATGATACAAAAAAGTAAAAAATTTGTTTTTAAAAGTTTATTAAAAACCA
Source organism: Pollenia angustigena (assembly GCA_930367215.1). NCBI lineage: Eukaryota > Metazoa > Arthropoda > Insecta > Diptera > Polleniidae > Pollenia > Pollenia angustigena. Next base: position 186,470,665 of record OV884056.1, read on the forward strand.
TATGTGTATATTATATTAAAAAGATCAGTACAATATACATTAATCTTTTTAAATAAGCAATTTATGATTTCCTTGTGAGGCAAATTTAGACAGTACAGTCTATCTTCTGTCATTGTTGATCTGAGCCATGTTTTTATTCGACGAAGGGTAGGAAATGACCTCCCGCTCGTAGCTTTACTGACGAGCATTGAAACGAAAATTTTAAATATTTTTCTTAGATTAGGGTAGATATCTTCATCACAGTTTATTAAAGCATCTACAATGTTATCTGATATATCAGGCTCAAGTTTAGTATAAGGAAGGTGTTTATCTCTTTTATAAAATATAATCAGCTCATCAACTTGTTGTGGTTTTAACAGTTTTGTATCTGAATATGACTTGATTACACTTTGAGGTAGAAGTTTAGGTATGTTCAATACATTTAGGATATCAATTGGAAAAGGTGTTTTGAGATCTTCTAAAATAAATTCATTAAGAGGAATGTAACCTACAACTCGGTAGTAATCTTCAACATTTTGGATGTGATTATTTCGTTCAAATCTTGTCTTTTCGATTGGAACCTCGATTTGAACGCAAATAACTTTAACTTTTTCAAAAATCGCTTTGGCTTTATTTCTGTTCTCTTCAAGGCTTTTGTAAAATGATACTAAGTGGCTGTGTTACAATAAGTATCACACTTAATAAGTATATTCCGCAAATAAATTCAAAAGTACTAAGTGAGTTCCTTAACATCAAGGTAGAGATACTACCTTTCCACTAAGATATTTTTTCCCCAGCTTCTACTATATGATGTACACTTATTGCAAAGTGTAAAATTGATTCGTGACGGTCCACCCATCTTGTCTCGCATAATGTAGAGATTTTGCCTCCCAAATACTTTGCAAAAACGTATTTCGCTTGGGAAGATTATATTTAAAAAATTTTGTCATTTCTTTAACAAATGATACAACTTTTTGTATTAATGGCACTTTATTGCTTTTAGAAATTGAGTTGTTTGATTTATGGGAACAGCAAATCGTTTGTTTCGCATTTGTCGCAGTTTCCAGAGTTTTTTAACAGCTTAATTTTCTGCTGACATCAGAGGACACCCATCTGTTACATCTCCTACACAATTTTTTAGGTCAAGACCAAAATTTGTCAAAGCTTTAAGAACTATTGATGATAGTGCCTTCGCATCAATTCATACATCAACGTCATCAATATCCTTTGAAGCCTCTTCAAATGCGTTTACAATAAAGCCAATAAATTCTTCCCTAAAAACTTTAGGTTGCATGTTGAAATATCTTAAAGATAAGGAAATCTGGCTTTTCTCCGACAAATCCGTGCCTTCGTCAAAAATTATCGAACAGAATTTTGATTCATATAACACATACATACACAGAGAAAACAGATTCGTGATCACAACCGAATTTGGCGCCAATCGAATTTCGTCGGTTGCATGTACTATCACACAATTCGGTTCCAATTACTGAAAATTTCGTTGCTTAGCATAATAGGTTTGATAGCAACATTTGAATTTTAGTACACTATCAGGCATAACAACAGATATTGTTAGTTGTTAGTATGATTATTAGAAACAAAATTGTGCTTATACCCGAATAAATGATAGCTGCAACTGAATTAACACATAATTGGTGTTCATAACAACAGATTCGATTGTCGTTATCAATATATCTTTTTTAACCGGTCAAATGTAGCCCATAAGGGGCAAGGACTTGTCCAAAGGTAATCCCAATGAAAAATGGCTTATTTTACAGTACGATGTCCTAGGGCAGGACCATATAACCCAGCTTGCATTACAAAGGAGAAGTCTTAAAACTGCTCCTTGGTATACACCAGAGGATAAGCTTTGAAATCGTTTCAAAACGAAAACATGTTAACAACGAAGACATGTCGTTTCACTGTAAACTCTTTTTAATAATGACATGGTCCATACTTGCACTACATTGGACCAGTCCAGGATAAAAATGGATCAAGAAGTCCAATATAATTTGCAGGGTATATAAAAAATAATACTTACATTCATTCATATGTACGTGTATTTGTTCATACCTATAAGAATACGTAAATTACTTACCCCTATTTATTAAGTTTTTCACATTTTCCATTTTTTACCGCAAAGATATTTTTTAAATAAAATATTAAAAATTAATTTAATCTATCAAATGTTTTGACAGAAAATTTAGTAAGCAATTGGGGCTTTTAACTATTTTTTGGTTGTGAATTCCGAATAATTATATTTTCATTTGTTGTACTCGAATTGGATCTATTCAAACAATCAATAATTAGCTGCAATAAATGAATTATCATTTATATTACAAAATTTATTGACGAAAGCAAATTATTGATTGCAATGACCAATATTCAGTATTGCCCTGTATTAAATTCGGTTGTTATTCTAACCATTTGTACTAATTTTTAGAACTTAATTAAATTAGTTATCATAACTAATAAAACAATTGAAGGAATCATATTTCAGTTGGAACATCATTTTTATAATCAAGAGAATTAAAAATCAGTTAGAACTATACATTTTTAATAGTTGCAATAATAAATCATGTTACTTGATCAATATTTTATTACTGCAACCGTTTCCCAACCAATTTGTTTTCTGTGTGTACATAAATATTGCATTTACTAAGGCTTTTTAATAATTCAACCGCACCGCACGCAAATCCCATAATGCATAATAATAAGTATTTGAATATGGTAAACTAGATGTTTCATTGGAAATACATATCTAATAAAAAACTATTAGGATTAAGATATGGATACTTTTTGAAAATTACGTTAGAGATTCAATAAAAAAAAACGAAAATAACCTTGCTGGGGTTTCCAACAATTTTGTACATTGAAAAAAATATTATTATTGGGAATTCTTGTATTATCGAAATAAACAAAGCCTATTTTTAAAATTTAGGGGGGGTTAATTTCCTTGTTTCCCCACCCCCCTGAATCCGCGCCTGCTATACATGGCTTTGTTTGTAACTATTTAGATGCCGTCCAGTGTAATTAAAATGAATATAGTTCAAAAATGTATTTGTCCATTTTTAGATCATTATTTTTGCTTTTTTTTTTTTGGCACGGCTAAATACACGTGGCTCAAATTAAATTGAAGATTCTTGTGCTCCCTTCTCTAAAACAAAAAGAAATACTGAATAAAACGCAAAACAAGAATATTTTGCGTTTTACCAATTCTCTTGCTGTATAAGAAGTTTAGAAAAAGGGCGCAACATTTAACAAAACAAGAGAAAAAAAAAGATGTAGTCAACAAAACGTGGGAAATAATGTGAAGGAGTTTATTAAAAAAAAATAAGAAAGGCTGTTGAACTTTACTCCCTGACATACCCAGTAGTTCTGATGGTGCAAGTTAAAGCTTTTTATTTTTGCTCTTATTTTAGGTGTAATTTTCTCAATGTAATTATTTCATTTTAATAACACAACTTTTAGTTGTTATACAGAAGGGAAATGAATTGGTTGTAAAGTTAAAAAGTTTAAATTTCAACTCAACTCAGAAGAGTTGTGCACTATAATAAGGGTGTATATTCATTGTGAAAAGATGTAAAATCGGTCTTGGGAAAAGTTTTTTTTATTTATTTTTGAACTGGAGGGTATTTGGCGTAAATACATATTATAGATTTAACTTTATGTGGAAGTAAACTATAAAGGAACAGAAAAAGCCAAATACAATATTAAACAAGATGTTTATAGAATGTAGTACATATACATATATTTTGTATATATTAGAGAATATCCGTTTATCGGCCTTAAGCGGCTTTAAGAGTGTGTGTGTGTTGGTGTGAGATTTGGATGTTGCAAAGTTACACGTGTGCGAAATCATTACAACAACTTTACAACTTTTGCCAACGATAAACCAAGTTAACATCCATAAGAAGTAAGAAAAAAAATCTAGATCATGTACAGAGAGAGTTGTAGGCTAAAGAAGGTAATTTTAAGGTAAAAAGAAAAAAAAAGGAATGCGATTTTTTTATTTCACTTGTGTTTTGCTAATATTAATCTTGAGAAACGATAAATGGAATAAGTTGAAGAGAAAATGAAAGTTTAATCGGATAAAAACACTAAATATAAAAAAAGATAAAATAAATGCCAGTTATATTAAATCCTTTTTATTAGATATTAAACTTAATGAATGAAATTAAATTAGGTGAAAGAAAACTTAAATTTGTGAAGAAGAAAAAGAATTTTAAGTTGGAATTTTTTTCTGTCTAGGCTTCACTGTTTCTAGGTAATCCATAAGTCTGGGTTCACATTATGAAAATTTTCTTTCAGAAAGTCTGAGTTTATTGATATGAGGGGAGAAAATAATAGCATGTTCTCTTCCCCTCTCACCTGTAAACTCAGAATTTCTCAAAGAAAACTTTCATAGTGAGAACCCAGACTATTTTGTAGTGTTTCTTTATGCCTTCATGAGACTCCTTTCTTTTCGACTGTTAAAGTTTTTTTTCTAGTTCAATTAAAAAGTTACTGTCCCCAAGTAACCAATTTGGTAGACAGTGAATTGTTTTAGTTTTGTCAATTAATGTTGAAAAACGCTTGTTAATATCTCCTAAAATTTCTCGCGCAAATTTCTATTGTGGAAAGTATTGTCTACTTTTGATTTAAGATATTTGTATTATAAAAAACTACTGCCTACATTTAGGCTTAGACAAAATTAACTTAAGATTTCATTTTACAAAATGTTAAATATTTTGCTTTTCATGTAAATTTATTCAGAAAACATTAATATGCATATGATTTGTAAATACAATCTCTTAAGGAAACATACAAGTTTCCTTTGAGCAACATCTGGTGGCAAACAAGAAACAACCTTTTCTAAACAAGAAACTACAATCAGGAATCCTTAATTTTTTTTTCTTGTCACAACATAACCCTTAACTAAAAAAGTTTTTTTTATTATTTGACATTCTGTTATTTAAACTGAACTTTTTCTTTTGCATACTTTACGGCTTCAAATTATAATTTTTTGTTTGCATACTTTACGGCTTCAAATTATAACATTTTATTACAAATGTCGTTAAAAAAAATATATACAAAATTCGTTAAAACAAAAGCGAAAAAAGACAAATAAAGATGTAAATGGGCTACAAATAAAGCAAAATCTTTTGTGACTTGCGATTAAAAGCACTTGTTTCATTTCATATTATTATAGCAGTAAAAAAAGATTGCATTTTAACCATGCTGGAAATAAAATTGTTATAAAATGTTGTAAAATTTAATCCAAATTATTATTTTTGCATTAAAATCATTGTTGATAACACACACAAAAAGTTATGAATGAAAGAAAGTCATATTTGGTTTGTCATAAAAATGAACAATTCGAAATGAAAATAAAATTAAACATGTGGAAATAATTTTTTGTTAAATAAGATTCGAATATGATTAATTTTTTTTTATGTTGTCCACTTAGAATAAGATTTGGTTGGTTTATTTCACATTGTTATCCAAAATGTATTATATTTTTTTTCATATTCTGTTAAATTATAAAAATTTTCTTGATATTTTATTTTATTGCTACCTAAAAGTAGGCATTAAATTTATAATACAACATTGGCTTGTTGACTTTGTCGAATACAAGTGACTGATTTTTACAATTGTGGCCGCATAAAATTTCGTAGAGGGCCGCATATTTTTATTAAAACTATTACGTTATAGCTCGCTTGCATTGTCGATCGACTTGCCGGGCTGAGAATCAGCTGTTTGTTGTTGAAAATGCTAGCAAGCGATAACTGTCGACATCATTCGTCAGGCTGTTAGAATAATTGCTGAGAGTACAGTGTGTGGGTCAGGGGGTGCTTTAAAACCATGGTAGATAAAGCCATGATGGCATTATTACTCAATAGAATGGGAGATAAAGCCATAATGGCATTATTGCCCAATCAGTGAGAGGTAAGGTCATATTTAAAATTTTGCGAAATGTGAGATATAGCCATATTTTTTTCTCGCAAATGAGAGATAAAGCCTAATTTTTCAGAATATTGTTATGCATGGTGTTAACATTCTGTAAAAGGGAAAATCCTTAGTTATCATTGAAAAACATTTTTTTATTCTTATGACGCACGCAGGAAAACTTTATTCAGCGAAGCCACCTACGTCAGGTGCCGCAGGCCGTCAGGCAAAAAAACCTTAGTATTCGAAGCCAGATTTCAATACTTAACTTTAGTGTCTCCGGAACTTAAATGAGAGATAAAGCCATTTTCTAATATTGCTAATGTCAGCTAAGGCCTTGATGGCTTTATCTCTCATTCAAAAGGAAAAAAAAAACAAAAAATGCTTTATCTCCCTATTCAATGAGGACCCCCCCCGCCCCCCGTGTGGCTCAGGATACGATTGCAACTATGCTGCTTTACTAATTAATAATCCCACAGCCTAAACGCGTTGAGCGTTCTATCTAAAGGTAGAAGTACATGACACGCGTAAGTGCACGCGCGCTCTGTAGACATCTGTCAAAAAAAGTTAAACTAGTGTGTTTTTATAGAACAAGCTACATGCAAAATATTTTGACGCGTCTGCGCCAGAAAGTTGGTTAACTTTGAACTTTTTAAAGCGTTGTGTATTTTTGACAAGTAATCAGCTGACAATAAAAAGAATAATTTAACAAATTTGTGAATCATGAAAGAAAAACTTATTGAAGAGCTTAAAAAACATACAATATTTATATAAAAAGAATAAATTCAATAAAATAATAAAATTTTGATATACTTTCGAAACCGTTTTCAATGCAAAAATAAGTAAACAAATAAAAAACAGCTGACAGGAATGGCTTTTGTAACGCGTGTTGTGTAACTTGCAATTTTTCACGCGCTAAAGTTTTTAAACGCACGATACTCGTCGACGAACTAACGCGTGTTATGTACTTCCACCTTAAAAGATGAGATTTTTGAATATTTGAATGTTTAGGGGGGTAAAAAGGCTAAAACGTGTAAGTTCTCTAACCTGATATCTCCTTAACTTAAAGAGAAAATTGAATCGTTTTTGTTGGTTATTAAAAAAAAAGCAGACTGGTGTCTGTTACTTTAATGAAATTCGGCTCTTTTATAACGGGTAACGGGTAAAACCTGTGTTTTGGAACTTTTTTGTCACCCCACCTATTTTTTGAACCAGTAAACAATAAAATCAAAATTTTATCACATTCGTAACTATTCAAACCTATATTTTGTACTCTTTTTAAAAATAAATTTTTTCTGCATTCATTGATATATGAGGCTATCAGCGCAGAAGTAGTGTAAGCCCAGACTACTTATTATGAGATAATAAGGAGTTAACACTACTGTAGTATATTTAATAAACAAGACGAGGCATAGCCCTCAGTTACAACTTAAAACTGAACTTCTTTATTGATTTCTTTTACTTAATATATATAGTAACATAAAATAACAATTACAATAATATTCTTATCACAATAGAATTATTCTTGTTATTCTTATTACAATAGAATTAGGGTAAGTGAAAATATTCAGTTAGCAATTAAATGTAATGTTAGTAACTTTAAGTCTTTGAACTTAAAGTGTGTTGTTCTTTGTTTGAATGTTTCTTACAGTGACTAAATTGTATGATCATATTTCAGACAATTATATTTTAAGTAGGTCACAGAGACATTACTCATTTGGACTTTAAATGTTTCTTGAAGTGACTACATTGTATGATCGTATTTCAGAACATTGGTGAATTATATTTTAAGTAGGTCACAGAAACATTACTCATTTATTTCACTACACCTCCCCTTTTAAAGAGAAAGGTCTTATTGATACCATTGATCAAGTGGTGTCGATAAGAGCTTTCTTTACAAATTTAAATTTAACAAAAAATTTTCGTTTTATTTTTATAAAATAACAAGTTAATAGGTAGTGTCTTAATATTAAAATATTATGTTATGAAATTATCTAGTTACTTATGGAATAATGATATACATACATATTTGTGTAAAAAAAAATTTTTTTTTTTGTTTTTTTTTTTTTGTTTGTTTCATTGGCTAAAAACTTTAATATTTTCTTTATTAATTTTTTGTTTTTTTCCTTTTAAATTTACGAATATATTGTTTTTGTCGTCAATGTCAATTACTTTGTATGGTCCTTTGTAAAGTGGTTCTAGTTTGTGTGCTGTATGATTTTTAATAAACACTTCATGTCCTATTGTAATATCTGTATTGTTGATGTTTTTATCATGTATCTGTTTTTGATGTAGTTTCATCTTGTTAATTAAGTGTTGTGCCCTAGTTAATGCGGTTTGTAGACGAAATTTAACTTCTTTTGAATAATTATCAAAATTATATAAAGGATCTATTGTATCAAACGGTATCAATGGTGTATGTTGTGGACTAGCAGGGAAAATTAATTCGAATGGGCAGTATCCATGCACCGTAGATGGTGTTGTGTTAAAGGTATATGCGAAGTATTTTACCCATTTATCCCAATCGTTGTTTGAAGTGTTAAGATATGATCGCAAGTATTCATTAAAGGTGCGGTGGGACCTTTCTACTGTCCCTAAAGTTTGGTGGTGGTAAGGAGCCGATGCCGCCTTGCTAATGTTCAAAAGTTCTAGTAGTTCTAAAAGAACTTGGTTGTTATATTCGGTGCCCATGTCACTAATTATTTTACTCATAGGCCCATAAATTAGTATGAAATGTTCTACTACTGCCTTTGCTACTGTTTTTGCGCTCTTATCAGTTACTGGTATTGCTATCAGATACTTTGTTAGGTCACATATTAAAGTTACTATATATTGATTTCCTGCTTCTGACATTGGAAGTGGACCTACAGTATCTATTACTACTGTATGGAAAGGTTTATGGGGTGTTTCGGTTAAAATCATATTTGGTTTTATATTTTTAGTAGTTTTATTAGTTTGACATTGAACACATTTCTTTACGTATCGGCAAACATCCTTAGTTATGTTTTTCCAATAATAAAATTGCCGAATCTTTTTAAGTAGTCTAGTCGTTCCAGGATGTCCTCCAAAGAGAAGACTGTCATGAAATTTTCTTAATAAATTTTCCTTTTCTTTTATATCTGTAATTATGCGTATTCTAGGTGTTAACGCTATTTGCAATCCTCTTATAAGTTTATTTGCTTTTTCTTTAAAATGTTCAATGTGTACGTGGCTAAATAACTTATCGTTCAAATTTATTTGTATTTTGTTAAAATTTCTACAATTTGCTTCTTTTTCAAGAATTGGAAAAAATTGATCTAGATCGATGTTTCCATTAGCAAACGTACTCTGTATATTTATTTTCTGTGCTATCACCTGTTTACCTCGTTTAAAACATAGTGTAGGAATACCTCTAATGGTATCCATTTTAAGTTTGGGCCACTTTTTTACGCAGTCGAAGCCAATAGTTTCGAAAACTCTAGGCTTTTCTTGAATTACTTGACTATCCTCACTTTGAACTTTTTGTTGTGTTTCCTTTTTCTTTTGTGCACGCGTGATTACCAGTTTAACATTGTTAATTAAAGGGATTGATTTTATATCACTGAAGTCAATTCGAGATAGAGCGTCCGCTCCTGAATTGTCTTTTCCTTTAATGTGTTCTATAATAAAATCATATTCCTCCAATTCCAGTCGAATTCTGGTTAATCTACTGGATGGATTTTTTAAAGAATATAGATATGTTAATGGTTTATGATCACTACGTATTATAAATTTATTTCCATATACATATGGTCGAAAATGGTTAATTGCCCATTGAACAGCTATTAACTCCTGTTCTATAGTTGCTTTATTTGATTCACCCTTTGTGAATGCTCGTGATGCATATGCAACTGGAAGTTGTATACCATCTCTTTCTTGTGATAATATTGCGCCACAAGCAGTTTTACTGGCATCAGTAGTTATATAAAAAGTTTTTTCCAAATCTGGGTATTGCAGAATTTGCGGTGATAACAGTGCTGCCTTCAGGTGTTGGAATGCATGTTCACAATCATTAGACCATATAAACTGTTCCTTTTTCCTGGTTAGTTTAGACAAATGTACTGAATAAAATGCAAAATTTTTTATGTATTGTACCTATGGATTTTATATTTCCTTCTCCTATGCCTGTTATTCGAATTATATTTTGGGAGTTGAATCTTAAAGATTTTATTGCATTCAGTTTGATTAGTGAGACATCCGCTCCGGTGTCCACTAGAAATGTATTTGAATCAGAATTAGTTGAAATTGAAAGTTTAATAAAGCTACTTAAATTGAGATTTAAGTGAAATATCGATTTATTACTCATTATCTGTCCTTCTAACTTTGGCCCCCCATATCTTGAGGGGGAATCTCGTTTCCCGAGACTCCTTGAGTCATTCTCACACGTCCCCCGTTTCGTGAATGGTGTGCCTGATTTCTATTATGGTTATTCCCGCGTCGCCAACTATTATTATTGTTAAAATTATTATTACTATTAGAACCATTAAAATGATTATTTCGACGCCAGGAATTACCATTTCCCCGGTAGTTATTAAATCGGTTTTCATGATTTTGCCTTGAAGACCCAGGGCGCTTAAAGTAAAACACTGATGAATTTGCGGTAATCGCTTCAGTGCTAGCTTCTATAAATTTCGAAACAACTTCATTCAATGAAGCAAAGTTTCCTGTTTTCATTATCAATTTAACTTCCTCATTTGCTGCATTTTTAGAAATCGCTTTAGTGACATTTTGTTTTATTAATTTCTCAGAGATATTGTATGGGTAGCCCTCTCGTATGTAGGCTCCAAATAATTTTTTTGTGATTTGCTGAATTTCCTCAGCGTATGAAGTGGCTGACTTCGACTGTTGTTTTATATTCATTAATTTTGAACATAAAACCTCAGACGATTCACCCTGAATATTAGATTCTAGTTTACTCCTTATAGCCACTATCGAATCCTCATTTGTAATTAGGTTCCTAGCTTGTCCTTTAAGTTTAGTCTTAATTACTCCTATCGCTACTTCCTCATGCGTATCCTTTATTTTTTCAACAATTGTTAACGCATCCAAAAAACTCTGGAGTTCGTCTACATTTCCGTCAAAAGTGGGGACAATCTTCGTTGTCTTATCTATTACTTCGTCCTCTGAACGCGTCATTGTGGTTGGTTGTATTTCTTTGTCTTCCTCAAAATCTTCTTGCTCGCTATCGTCCGATTCAATGATTTTTTTATCAACCTCGCAACTTAGGGTAAGAGGAACTTTAATATGAATATTATGCTTATGAAAAATTTTTAATAATTTATCCCTTAATTTGAAAAATATCTTATTAGCCTGTTCCTTATGTTGTGTGGAATATCTATCATATTGTCTGTTTAAGATTTCTCTAATATTGTTAAATGACTCTATTAAAATAGTAATATGCTTGTTTAAGGTTTCCGATTGTATCGGTCTATTTTGGTTAAGGCATTTATAAGATTGTTTAAACTTGATTTCTAAGGGTTCTATACTACTAATAATGGTTTCCCATTGCATACCTTAAAATAATACGTTTTTTTTTCTTATTATATTAATATTTTATTGATACTTATCAAATTTATCCAGCATCCAGCATTCAGGACATTCCCTATACATGTCATAAAAAGTATCGATGCACACAAGGTGAAAAATATGTTTGCAGTTCACTAACATCAGAATTTCATGATAAGGTGTGATGTAGCCACAACACACTTGACAAATTTTATCGGATTTGGCTGATTTTTTGCTTCCCATTTTTCTGGCTTTCCTTTGTTGTCTTCTAATATCTTCTTATAACTGTTGTTGTTACTACTGTTCTTTAAGGATATGAATTCTTATGTTTTTATATCTGCTGTTGTGGGGCGTTGTTACTATTGTTTTTTAAGGCTTTACACATTATTTTTATCACATAGATAACACATATTATTACCACAACCACTATTGAGAAAATTTCCACGTAACTCATGCTATCGTTTTTTACTGATTCATTTGTAACAGGTTGTTGTATATTTCGGCGTAGTATCTGCACCAGTTCTTTATTTTCATTTTCCTCTGTGGACTTTCCCACTTCGTAACCTGCCACGAGTAGTGGTATGGTGGACAATATTTTTTTCCACCAGGTCATTTAAAAAAAAAAATTTTTTTTTTGAAACTTATAGAACTATTAAGTTTTTCTCACTTTTTATTTTACAAATATCTTTTGTCTGTGTTTATAAAAGCCGAAATTAAAAAAACACATTTTTACCGAATCACCACTGTTCACAAAAACTTAAACTGTCACGGTCGCCATGTAGTATATTTAATAAACAAGACGAGGCATAGCCCTCAGTTACAACTTAAAACTGAACTTCTTTATTGATTTCTTTTACTTAATATATATAGTAACATAAAATAACAATTACAATAATATTCTTATCACAATAGAATTATTCTTGTTATTCTTATTACAATAGAATTAGGGTAAGTGAAAATATTCAGTTAGCAATTAAATGTAATGTTAGTAACTTTAAGTCTTTGAACTTAAAGTGTGTTGTTCTTTGTTTGAATGTTTCTTACAGTGACTAAATTGTATGATCATATTTCAGACAATTATATTTTAAGTAGGTCACAGAGACATTACTCATTTGGACTTTAAATGTTTCTTGAAGTGACTACATTGTATGATCGTATTTCAGAACATTGGTGAATTATATTTTAAGTAGGTCACAGAAACATTACTCATTTATTTCACTACACTACTCTTGCACTATAGTACTTGGTTGTAAAGGCCCGTGCAAAAACTATGCTTCTAGCGCCATCTGTTTTGGATACAAACAGTTGGCTTATTCGACTATTGCACTTAAAGAACAGTGCAAAGAACATATCTTACACCAGAACCGTAACCAAATTAATGGGTTACACCACTTCTGCGCTGTTAGCCTCATATACGTATTAAATTATGGGCTCACACTAAAATATTGAAATTTTGATCCTTTAATGGGGAGAAAAAAAGTATCAAAAAGGGGAAAATGCGAAAATAATTTGTTTCTTCAACTTTTCCATTTTACATGTGGTCCTTTCGAATTTTCTATAATTTTGAACTTATAAACTTAAAGTTATAGGTGCAGAGTCCTGACTGAATAAAAACCTATAAGATGAAAAATATTGGTCCTTTTTTGTTTTTAAATTGGTAAAAATATCCACGAAAGAAAAGGAGCCGCTAACGAATTAGCGGGTTAAATGCTTGCACGAAATATTCAAGTCGCAAACATTATATCGGGTTTTCCAATAAAGACTTAACAACTTTTTTTACCGTGTGCTGGTTGGCTTGTGGCACCGTCCTGTTTAAACCACATGTCGTCCAAGTCCATGTTTCCCAATTCGGGCCAAAAAAAATTGGTAATCATGGCGAGATAACGATAGCCATTCACTGTAACGTGACGATCCTTATTGCCGACGAAAAAATATGGTCCGACTACGCTGTCGGCATGAAAACCGCACTAAACAGTTACTTTTTGTGGATGAAGTGGTGATTCGTGAAGCACATTTCGATTTTCACCAAATCAATAACGCATATTTTGCTTATCGACAAACCCATTAAGCCAAAAATTAGCTTCGTTACTGAAGATGATTTTTTTTTTTGCGATTAAATTCACCATCTTGGCGTATCTTCTCCAGAGCCCGAAGAGCATACGTTGTTCGTTCGTGTACTGTACCATGATGAAAATGTTGAGTTGGCTGAAAAAAAGGAAAGCAACAGTTGTCAATTACCTAAGTTTGCAAAATTAAAATATTAGTGCTTTGAATTTCTACTCTAAAATAACCCAATAAAAAATTTAACAAAATAAGCGCACAATTATGCGTTACGCAATAAGACATACAGAAATGCAGTAAAGTAAGCGAAAAAACTCTCAACAACTTTTATAAAAAATAAAAAAAATAACATTTCAAGTGCTACGGCATGCCCTTACTACGAAGCAGGTTTGTAAGGGAGAATACTAAAAAATAACTGTATCAAAACGTTCAGTGTGTAAAGCTGATCGTTACATCCAACAATTTTTTTATGAGCTGAATAATGCGCTTCATGTGTCAAAAATGTATTGCTTCAAAGTGGGAACTCGCCATATATAATTCATGTCTTCCGTATGCGCAATGGTAAGCGCAACTCTTATGTTTCTCCCTTACAAACCTGCTTCGTTGGAAGCTCCATTTTTTACTGGGAAAATTTTTAAAATTTAAATTTGAGACAATTTGTATGCACCACTGTGCATGTTTGCATTTTACACCTCTCTTTAAAGTTAGCAATAAGTAATATATAAAAATTAATTACAAAGAGAGTAGCATAAATTTAGAAATTAAATTTAATAAAATCTGTTGCATACTTTCGAGCTGTTTTAAATATAATATTTAATATTTTTAATATTAGGGCTTTTTAACATTTATTTATATTTTTTAACGTATCTTGTTGCTGTTTATATAACTACATAACCATATAACCTGATAACCTGCCTTTCGTGAACAACCCAATTGTTTTTCTTGAAAATTCAACTTAAATAGAATAATAAGTACGAATTTAAATGAAAATTTTAAATATAAAATTATAAATAAATTAAAGAAAATTTTAAAATCCCTAAAGAAATTGTTGTCTAAATTATAATATTAATATCTAAAAAAAACAACATTAAAGTGCCTACATACATTTTTATATTATGCTGCCTACTTTAAGGCTGTTTCAAGTTTATATTGAGTATATATTTCAAAATGTTCAATAAAACCAATATTTCTTATTTTTCTTTTCTTTATTTTTAATAAAGATATAAACAATTTCTGTCTATTATAAAACACTCAGGTGAATTCTTTTTACGGTAAATTTCTAAAAAACCTAAAAAATTCTTTCATACAAATTTAATACTATTGTCAATAAGCCCTTTAAACTCTTAGTAATATTAGATTTGAATCTGAAAAGAACAGGACATCAGAAACCAAGTTCAGTTATGTTTGAGCTTAAAAGCAACTCACAAAAAAGTTTTCCAAAGAAAAACTTTTTTTTTTTTTAATTTTTTATCCTAAAACTTTAGTTTAAGAATGGAAAGAAATAACTTTTTTTTATAAAAGGTGAGAAACCAAAAATGTGTCAAATTAATAATTAAAACGTTAAGTAATGGTCTGAAGGATTCTTTGTCTCTCCTTTTGTTAAAAGAAAAAAAACGTATCCTTTTGTAACACAAATAATAAAAGAAAAAAAAATTAAGTTGTTTCCGCTATTTCGACTGTTTCTTTAAAATTTAATTTAAAAGAATATTTTTATAATTTTCAAATATTAACTTTGGCCTTTTAAAGTGGGCAATAAAACGACAGTTTTCATGAATCTAGCTCTTAACATTAGGCTTCGATTTTTTTTTAAATCCTTTAAATAAGAGGAAAATTGCTTCAAAATTTGATAGTGAATTTATTTGGTTTTCAAGTTTTAGTTTTGGCCCCTTAAACTGCAAATCTGCTAAAATTTTAATAATTGCTCCTTTAAGTAGGCTATAGTTTAAAAGTGTATGATATACCTAGCAGTAGTAACTAGTATTTATCTAGTTAGTATTTACTTTAAACTAGTTGTGAGAAGGAGCTTCAGACCTCATATATTTACATATTTTGAAATCATTCTAAACACTAACCTTCGGAAGCAGAGAGAGAGAGAGAGCGAGCGAGCGAAACAAATATTATTATTTATTGTCCTGTTACACATGTTTCACTTTTGTTGTACAGAAGAAGTCTCAATTATAAGGCACCTACAGATGTATTAAACTAAATAATTTTAGCAAATAGAAATCGGGAATTTTTCCTTCTTTTTATAAACCGTTTTTATTTTTTAAGCATGAAAATAAAGAAATGTTGTCATATAACAAAAATTTTCACTTTATGTTTTACATAGAGAACATCAAAAGAAAAATATTTTTTTTTTTTGCATAAAAACCCAATTTTCAAGTCTAAAACCATCCAAAAATTTATGTTTTTCTTCTTGTAGTTTTCTTTTTGTTTCTGCAACAGACAAGTTAATTGTTTTTTTTATCTACTTTTGTAGTGTTGTTGTTGTTTCTATAACAAACGTCGTCAAGTATAAAGTTCTGCTGTCGAAATTTCTTATTTTTGTGCTCGTAACAACTAGTAAAAAACTAGTCCAAAACCTTACTACACGCAGAGAAAAAACATGTTTAAATATGGCCATCTCCAACAAAACAATTAACAAAGAAAATTTTAAACATATTATGCTTAATTTGAGTTTATTATTGGTTAAATAAGTCCTCCATCAAGAACCCACAACCATATTATGGTTGCCTCAAAACATGTTATGGTTAAATATGACAATAATTTGTTCTAAAATTAACAATAGTATTTTCCTCTTTTTCAAGAGCAACATACTATGGCTGAAAACCAACCATGCTATTATAAATGTTAAACATATTTTAGTTGTTATTCACCATAACATGTTCGGAGGCAACCATAATATGGTTGTGGCTTCTTAACGGACGCCTAATTTAACCATAATATGGTTGTCGGTGTCAATAATATGGTTAAATTCAACATAATTTGTTTACAATTTTTTTTTTTAAATACTTTTGTTGGAGGTGGCGATATTTAAACATGTTTTTTCTTTGGGTGTAGTTACGAATTTACCCTTCACCATTGTTTATTTCCCGCAACTGCGATATTCATCAATAGGGCTTATGAAATTATTTAATTTTTATGAAAATCCAATAAATTTAAACATAAAAAAATCAATTTAAAAAAAGTAAAAAACAGGTGTGAATTACATTATCATCATAATTTTCAGTCAAAAAGCTTTCAAAAAGAACTAGTTCATAATTTCAAAATTATGCATAATCAAAAAAAGCTTGCAAAAGTTTTAAAATTTTACGCTCTTTCTGACAACTTAAGTAATTCATTCGATAAACGCAAACAACGTTCCTATAAACTTATGTACTTACCTATAGTCGAAAGGGTTATTTAAAAAAAAAATCATGCTACTTTTACCATTTTTATATATATTTAAAATGCATATTATTAACATATTATTAAAAAAATATTTTTCTGAATAGGAAAATTCTTATTTATGTGAGAATTATGTTTTACATATGAATGTTTGTATGTTATAATGCTACGTTTCTTTACACACCCACTCATAAATAATAAAAAACCAAATCGTAAACGAAATACCTCCCACCTGCACACAAACCCAATTTATACACCAACTTAGATGTAGATTAGGCTTGCCAAACGGTCTTGATTTTTCTTGATTTACAAATATTTTCAGTGCTCGTCAAGGATCAAGAAAAAATACGTTTTGTCAAGATTTTTTAAAGAAACCCCGTTGTTGTTTTTTTTAATTTGCTAACAGTAAGACAACTCACAAAGTGTTCTATTGTGTCATATTAGTTGTATATGCTATAATTTTATGAAAGTTAAATTAATAAAAATGTAGCAAATAGAACGAACCACTTGTACCCCTTGTCTTAAAACAAAAGCTTCCGGAAAGTTTTGATGCATATAGTAAGTTTATTTACTTATTTTTTTTTAATCCAAATCTTGATATTTTAATTAGGCTACGTTCATCAAATTTAGTTTTCATTAAATAATTTTTTTATAATACTTTTAGCTGGTTTTAAGATTATCTTAGCCATTTACGGCGCAAGAACGCCAATTTCGTTAGTTTTTGGTTAATGGGTGGTAAATTGGCTACTATTAATGGAAAAATTAATAAAAAATTTTTTATTCATATTTCAGATCTTATTTATTGAAGAAAAAATATTTGTTGCAGAAATGCAACATTGCAGCAGTAGCTCTCAAAATTTAAGTTGAAACTAACAATATAAAAATTTTTAAAGCAGTTGTTTTGCTTATTGTAGCACAGACTAACCCCGCATTTTTCGCAAGATGTCTGCGTATAGCCTTTGCATTCTGAAAATTTGCATCTCATGCGTTTATTGACCCAAACTGGTCAGTGCCCGTATTGGTCCAACCTGACATCTTTCGTTGGAACGTGTTGAGCCGGCCCTTTCTACATCGTTATCAGAAAAATCAAGGCCATCTTCACTATCTTCCCATTGTGATAGAATCATTTCTAGGTCCTTGGGAGCTATATTACGCAATTAACGGCTCATTTTGATACTAAAGAAAAGTCATTCACAATGTTGAAAAAATAGTAAAATAATACACCTCAATAGGCAATGTTGCATATATACAGCAAACCAAAATCAGTATAAAACGTTAACGAAATTGGTTTTGCGAAAAAAATACGTAATTGATTATTAAAATATATCCTCATACCTTTCACTCAAAAAATAATAATTTTTTTAAAATGAATTCAAAGAGTGCACAACAGATTTCTACACACGTGTCACTTGAATGAAATTAATACAAACTTGTTGCTGTTTAGTAAAGTTATAGTTTTTAAACCGCAAGAATGCTTTGTTGCCAAACTGCAACATCGGCTTAAATTGCTATGCTACCTAATATAATATTTTTACACTTACTTTAAGGATATGTTGCAGAAATACAACATGACGCCGTAAATGGTTAGGAAGTTTTTACTTATCAAGATTTATTTTCAAAATCAAGATTTTCAAGTAAATGTCACGCATATTGCTAATTTGAATCCGGCAAGCCTAGTGTAGATATACATTTCCATAAGAACTTAACAATCAAAAGGTCTCATTACTCTAACGTAAACGCATACGTTGCGCAAAATATATGCTTTAACCAAGTTTTTATTCGAAATTGTGGTATTCAAACGTTGACAAAGTAAAAAAGCAACATATAAGTTAATAAAAGCAAAACCGTTGAACATTTTGAATCAGTGTTGCCAAAACTTGGTGACCAAAAATGGCTAAATCTACGGAAAAAAATGGCTAAAAATGTGCTAAAAAATGGCTAAAAGCTTTTTTAAATAAAAACACAATAAAATTCAATAACAAAACAGAAATAATTCATTTAAAGTTGTTTACGATGAAATTGTGAGTTAAGATCAATTTGTTATATAAGAATAAACGTAAATCAATATTAAAATAAATTAATATTAAACAAGTAAGAAAGTATAGTCGGTCAAGCCCGACCATATGATACCTTACACCACAGTATTTAAAAACACATCATGCTTATGTGTCCATGTAAATATGGATTTATCTATGTTTATAAACTTCATGAAAATCGGTTTGAAAGTTTGTGAGAGGCAGAAATTGCCCACTGCCTCCCCTTGTGGTCCTATTTTGTAAAAACTGTATAGCTAATGTGTCCCTATAGATATAGATCTATCTATGTTTTAAATTTCATTAAAATCGGTTTGATAGTTTCTGAGAGGAAGAAATTTCCCCCTATCTTCCCTCGTGGTCCTACGATTCGGCCCATTTGCAATAGGATTGGTCCCTGTGCCAATAAGAACCTATGACCCAAATTTTATCGAATTATCTCCAAAATTGCGACCTGTACTTTGCGCACAAGGTTACATGGCCAGCCAGCCAGCCTGCCCGCCAGCCGGCGGACATCGTTAGTTCGACTCAGAAAGTGATTCTGAGTAGATCGGTATACTTTAAGGTGGGTCTAGGACCACTATTTTAAGGCGTTACACACATCAGCACAAATGCATAATACCCTCTCCACTATTGTGGTGTGGGTATAAAAATTAAATCATCAAAAAAATCGATGTCGTTAAGGTTCATCTTATAGGAATCACTCATTAGTTTCAAATAAGTTTTTAATAATTTGAAGGTAAATCATTACCACGACAACATTTACCCAACCTTTTGAGTCCAGCACTACAATAAAAAACAAGTAAGAAAGTATAGTCGGTTTGACCCGATTTTATGATACCCTACTCCACATTAGAACCTTTGTACCAAATTTTAAATAATCTCTAAATTGTGACCTGTACTTTGCGCACAATGTTGACATGGACAGCCAGCCAGCCGGACAAACATCGTTAACTCGACTCAGAAAGTAATTCTGAGTTAATCGGTGTACGTAAAGGTGGGCTAAGGACTAATATTTTAAGGTGTTACAGACATCAGCACAAACGCATAGTACCCTCTCCACTATTGTGGTGGTGGTATAAATATTGTATTGTTATGGTAAAAATATTTATGTACCAAATTTTAAATAATCTCTAAATTGTGACCTGTACTTTGCGCACAATGTTTACATGGACAGCCAGCCAGCCGGACAAACATCGTTAACTCGACTCAGAAAGTAATTCTGAGTTAATCGGTATACGTAAAGGTGGGCTAAGGACTAATATTTTAAGGTGTTACAGACATCAGCACTAACGCATAGTACCCTCTCCACTATTGTGGTGGTGGTATAAATATTGTATTGTTATGGTAAGAATATTTACCTAATTGATAAAATCGAATTAACAGTTGCTTAATGTTACCTATTTCTCAAGTTACTTTAAACGATGTTTACTTGGCTAAACATCCTCTCTACTTCAGCATTAGAGCATGGAAGTGAGAGGAACTTTATAGTCAATTCTGAAATTTCTAAAACAATTTTGTTATCGCCTGCATCCCTTTATTGAAATACTTGCAACCAGAAAGAAACAGCGATGTTTGTGTTGATCAATTTTATAAATTTAATAGTGGATACTGTTCCTTTATTTTGAAAGATGTTTCAGCGTCATAGTTTATAGCGATTTACAACATTTGTAAAAGTTGTCATTTCAATTAAAGGCGTTTAAATTGTTCAAAATGTTTATTTTACTTTCATAAATTTTTATAATAAAATAAAAATTAATCTTTTAAAAGAAAAACGGGAAAAAAATTTTATGGCTAAACAAGTTGAAAAATGGCTAAAAAAAATGGCTAATGGCTTAACTCATTTTTTAATGGCTAAACAGGGTGAAAAATGGCTAAATTGGCAACACTGATTTTGATTGTCAAACTATCTCAACTTGAACTTGTACTTTTTTAGTATCCGCCAGTAACATCGACTTGATATTCCAAATATATTTTCAAAATTTTTTACAATTTTGGTTAACAATAGAATAGCAAAAATGGATTGCAATTAAAAAATTTGTGATAATTATTAATAAATAATAGTAACAACTAAATATGTTTCATTTTGACAAAACATCTTAAGTCAAATTTAAAAAGTTAAAAAAAAAAAATGGTGTTCTTCGTACAAATTTTCATTCAAAAACCATTTTTGTTTACGATTTTAAAATTTTGTACCATAAACGAAATTTTTCTTTAATTTCGGTTTATTTTATAATTTGAAAAAAATTATTTTTTCGTCGACATTTTTTGCTATGTTATCTCGACTTAAGAAGTTTTGTCAAAATGGCACAGAAATATATTTTGATATTAACAACATATTTTGCTAATATATTGTTTGATATAAGTTTACATTTAATTCACTTGGTTAAATTTTTAATTAAAACTGATTTTATTTTTGATTAATGATGGTTTACAAAATTGGCGAAATTTTTTCTGTGAATATCATTTTAATTTGAAAACTTGAAAAACACACGATTAGTTAAACTTTGTTATAAACATTTGTTTTAATAAAACTTATTAAAAATTTATTGTTTGTATTTTTTCGCGTGGATATTTTCGTAAAAAATTTTATTTAAAATGTGCTTAAAACAGCAAATCTATAATCAGTAAACATTTTAACCATCTCTAAACGCATAAAACTGGGCGTTTAAACTACCAATTCAAACCATATGAATTTGGCAACAGTTATCGTAGTGCTACCACATTATTATTTTTTGCACTACATATAATGTATGGTACACTGATTTACAGCTGTTAAGTTTAAACTGCATATAAATTTAAGTGTAGTTCAACTAAACCAACGTTTAAACATTCATTGATTTATTAGCCATTACTTAATTGAAATTTTTTTCTTTTTTACGTATCAGCTGTAAAAGAATTTTAAAATTGTTTATGTTTATTGATCTACGCACCAACGCATTAATAACAAACGACAAAATTTAAAAATCATGACAAACTTTATTTTTACTTTTAAGTATTTTTGGTTACTTCCAACCATTGAAGTCGACCGCGACGTTAACGTAACCGTAACATTTACTTATGAATAACGAATCCTTTAGTATTTGTTTATTTTCCTCATTGTCACATAACAAAATTAATCTTAAGTAGTTGAGTCTTGAAAAGAGTAGAGAAGAAGCCTAATGATTAATTCAATCCAGTATTTAATGGTTACGTTGCCACGTGTCTGTTGAAAACAATAAAAAAACAGAATGCTCATTAAACTCATACTTCCTACTGTAAAACTGGTCTTTTATAATAAACATACATACAAACATAAGTACGTACATTCTTAAAGAAATACCAAAAAAAAAAATTCTCCAGATTTACAGAGAAATATTTGTTCTCTACAGCAATTTTTTCTACAAACTTATTTACGCAAACATGCAGGCAAACAAAAAAGAAATTGTGATAGTCACATTATGAAACCAAACTAAAACAATAACAAACATATTATTATAAAAAAACAACAACTGCTACCAGCCATGCCTACCAAAATTTACAGTAATAATTGTGTTCTGGGAAGCACATGATAGACACCCGCATGTGTATAAAACACAAGTAAAAGAACTCAGCTGTTTTCTGTATACAAACAAAAAAAATTTGATTTTCTATTTTTACGGTTACACAATTGTTTTTAAGTATGTGTTTGTATCGGTGAGTGGGTGTCTAAATAAATATACACACTAAAAATCAACAGCAACAACAACTTGTTTTTGTAGAAAAAGCAGCCTAAAAGTCTACTATTACGGGTTTAAAACATAAATTAAAATAGAATAATTTTGGATTTTACTCTCAGTAAACTCTTTTAAGGAAAGAAAACAAAAACAAACGTTTGCATACATTTTAATTTGCTCTCCAAAAATGTATACAAAATTGTTTTCTAACCTTAAAGGAAATAGAAAAGGCTCTTTTTTAAAAAAATCTCACTCATTTTTATTAACTTTTTTGTAGGTGCCTTCTTATGAGAGGATTTCATTGAGTACTTTAATCCCGGCTAAATAAAAGCTAAAAGAACCCAACCAAATACAAAAGTATATTTTAATGATTTGTAGGAGCAGATTTCAGATACAAAGACAGCGAAATGAAAGTATTGCGTTTTACTTTTTGCTTTAACTAGGAAATTTGATGGAAGAAAATTAGCTATAAATCGCATAAGTATATGCGTTTAAAAAAAGTATATACATATGTACATATCTTGGCTATTATTTGAAAACAATGTGGTGTTTTTCTTTGACTAAGCCGTTTAAACATAATACTTGAAATAATGTGAATCACTTAAAAAGATTGTCGTATAAATAATTAATAGTTTTGATGCAATATTTGCGTACATATTTATTTGTATTTTTGCGTTATATATAAATACATATCGTTGGGTCATTATTGGGTTGGCGCATATGCCAAAAAGTCGTAGTGGAGAAAAACTACAATGAAGGTTTACATGAAATTTTCTTAAAATATGCCCAATAGAATTTTTTTTCTATTTTCACCACTGCTTCTGGCATATGATATGAAGAAAAATCTAAACTTTTACGAACGAACTCAGAAGTTAATAGTATTTTATTGAAACTGAAAATTATTGTTTTGCGCCGCATACGCCACTTTCCTAAATTTATTTCTAAAAAGTAGCTTTTTGTGCTGCATACGTATACTTTCTGCTGTGTATTGAGTTTTTGTATTTTCCTTTTGCTTTTACTATTGTTTCTTTCTTACGGCAATTAAGAGAAACAAGAGTAAATTTATTTTCTTGTTGTCATTTTATTTTGCTTTCGGTTTACCTACTTGTTTTTCTTACGACAATGAAGCAAAGCAAGAGTGAAAAATGAATGCTTAATATCTCAGAAACCATAAAAAATTTTGTGAAACAGATTTGGATTCAGAAGGGGGTATTCAAATATACAAACCACATACCTAACTCAATTTTTTTCAAATGGTCGGTAAGTCAAAGCAATAATGAGCTGATGATACAAAGTTTAGAAATGACTTTGTTTAAAGGATCCATTTAAGTGACCTATACAGGCATGTTCTGTAAGATTTCACATCACTTGTGATTTGGAAATCACAATTGTAATAGAAGGGTGTTTTAAAAACCACCAAATAAGCAAGTTATTTTAAATCGGCGGCCACTTTGCTGAATGGTTTAAAATCGCAATTATGAATAAATCTTTTTGTCCAGAACGACTTTTTTGTGATTTCAAATCACTTTCACAAAAAGTGATTTTCAGAACATGCCTGATAACCCGAATGTTGCTACAAATGTTACGAAATGAGAACTTTTACTTCTTTAAATCGTAAATTCTTAACTAGAATTCCTTTACAGCCTTAAGTACATTAAAACAAAAGCGACTTGTTGAGGGCAACAAAAATCTCCTAATAATTGTATTTAAGTGTGTGTGTGAAAAATTCACCAAAATAACTGAAAATCTAGTCGCTCAAGCCCGACCATATGCGTGTACTATAATTTTGATTCATGAGGTTCAGATTCGCATAAAAGTTATTTGTACCGAATATTATAGCGATATTTTCACCTATATGAGTTCTGTTTGCCTTTAAGTGATTTTAAAGGGGGGGAGGCTAATATGGGACCTACGGTTAATTTTGAACCTAACATCACAACATTTTGTCGTGACATCGTAAAAGTGATAACCGCAAATTCTTATGCTCAAAGGCCCTGAGCCTTTCTTCGGCGTCCCTATCGATCACATGAAGTGATGATAAAATAATCGTTTGAAAGTAATTTCTTCACACATGGGCGTCCACTTCGGGCTTAAGAGAGTTGAAGAGATTTGTGACACTTTCCCATTACAGGGCAAGAAGGCAGCTTCGGCTTAAGAAGGGGAACTAATGCTACTTGTTGGCCTATTTACGGAGCACTGTGGTCTTAGGTTCTATCAGTTTATAATGATAAATGTAGGTACCACGGCATGCAGATTTTGTGAGGTTGATGATCAAACCTCAGAACATCTGCTCTGTTGCTGTCCCGCCTTGCGGACTACCAGATTGCAATAAAATAAGTTTTGCCCAAATGTAAGATAAATATACCAACATAAAAAGACCACAAAGAATCAATTTCTTAAAGAAGCTTGTATTGGAGCTTTGTGTGAAATTTTAGACTGATTGTCGCCATGTTCACAAGGGTTGATCTTTGTGACAATTAGAACATATATACCAAATTTATATCGAAAAATGCAACCTATACTTTGCGCACAAGATTTATACCAGCCGGACGGATGGACAGATCGATTCAAAAAGTGATTCTAAGCCAATCGGTATTCTTAAAGTTACAATCGCATCATACTATCTCCACTATTGTGGTGTGGGAATAAAAAGTACCAAATATTGCAATAAATTTAAATTTAATTAGGTTTTTACTTTAAAAGTTTCAAAAGCATTTTTCATAAAAAGTACCAAATTATGAATTTCTACTTTAATGAATGAATAAAATAAACACACGGGGCTACAAAAGCATTTCATTTAATAAATACAGTGTACTCTCTCTTGATTGGATCTGTACTTTGCGCACAAGATTTATACCAGCCGGACGAACGGACAGATCGAAAAGTGATTCTAAGCCAATCGGTATTCTAAAAGCTACAAACGCATAATACCATCTTCACTATTGTGGAGTGTGTATAAAAAGTTCCAAATATTGCAATCAATTAAAATTTAATTAAGTTTTTACTTTAAAAGTTTTTAAAGTACTTTTCATTAAAAGTACCAAATTATGAATTTCTACTTTAATGAATGAATAAAATAATCACACGGACAAAAGTGCCAAAAGAGTAAAAATCAGGGTTTAAAAAACTGCAGTCGAAACCAAAAACTGTCGAACAAAAAAAGAAAAATTTGTGTACAACTTTTCGCTTTTCCAGTTGGTTTGACCGCGACTGTTTACATTTCATTACTTCTAAAAGCAAAAATTTGTTTGGTGAATGAAGTGGAAGATATGGCAGTTTTTCTCCTTTGTCTGCAGCTTTTTTTTTTTATATTAAATCCAATTAAAAAATTAAAATGGGTTTTTTTTTAATTTAATGCCATTTTTCCACAAAGAATTATCCTTTTCTTAGCTTTTACTCTGGTGTCTTAAATATTTTATAACAAAAAAGTTTTAAAAACTTCAAAAACTAAATTTTTAAACAAACAATACCTTTTTGACTGAATTAGTTCTTTGGCAATTAAATTTAAGGTTCTATTCATCAATAATATTTAAGTAAAATATGTTTTACAATCAAACAAGTTCTTCAATGTATCTATACATTTCTTGTTAATGGAGTTTTTACTCTCTGCCAATAGCTATTGTGTTTTTTCTTATATGAATAAAAAAAAGCAAGTAATTATTTTTATTCTTAAAGTGTTTTCTTTATTTATAGCTTTTCAACCACAACATAAAATCTAAAACAAAAGTTATGCAATATTCATAAATTATTGTATATTTTGCCTACTCTTTGCTCAGCATGTTCTCTTAGCTACTCATAAGATTAAACTTATAAAAAAAAAACAGCCTAAAAGTATATTATTGTGTTTTCACACACTCTTTTTAACAAGCCTAACTACCTCTTCATTTATGCTTTTTATTACTACAACAATGTTCATTTAATGTTTTGATTTCTTTGCTTTTTATGACATTCTTTATTTTCATTGTTTATTTCCTTGTTTAACTGTCACTGTCACTTTTCCCAAGGCCTATGAAAAACAAAAAGAAAACATTAAAACCCAGAGCACCGGACATGCGTTTTATTGGAGACCTTGAACTCAAAATTAAATAAAAAAAAATATTAGATTTTTATGGGAAAAGTGTGTTGGAAGGTAAAAAAGAAAAGAAGAAAAAATTTGTGTTCGTTTTTCTTTCATTTTACATAACCGTTCTCTTGGGATTATTTTAGTACATAAAAGCAAACAAGAGGCTTTTCTGAGCCTATAAAATTCACTCTTAAGTATAAAAAGAAAATGGGGTCTGAGCCCAAAAATCCACTCTTAAGTATGAAAAGAAAAAGAACTAAGGGCCGCCTTTATTGTGGAAGAGAGTGTTTTATTTTTTTTTGCAGTATCGGAATTTTTGTGTATTTTTATATTTTGCTTGTATTAGTGTGCTGGCATATACAACTTTCACTTTCTCCGGCCATTGACATTATTTTTATTGTGATTATAGAGGCAGCATATTTTTAGGCGAGAAAAAAACTGAAATTATTACAATAAGGAAATAAAAAGTTATATTAAAAGTAAAAACCAGAGAAGAGAATATGAAAGTAATTTTTTAAGAGAAGTATTGAATAAAATATAAGAACAAAACAGATGATTTTAAAAGTTTTATTAGACCGGAAAAAGAAGAAACAGCTAAAAGGGAATAGAAAAAAAATTATAATACAGAAAATTTTGTGTTGTAAACATACATTTTTAAATAAAAGAAATTTATTAGGCTTAATAAAAAACCCTCGTTTTTTTTAAATATCATGTTTATTGCGTAAATTGTTAGTGAATTAACGAAATTCTACTAAAATTCTATGAGGACATAAATGACTAACTGACTCATCACTCTACAGGGTCTCACACTACAAAAATTTAGAAAGAAGATGTATACTTCTTTTTTTAATTTAGTTTTTAAAGCAAACCGTGCCTCCCATCTTTAGAAAAACTATCTGAAAAATGGGTTCAAAGAAATATCTATTGTTTCCTCTTTTTTTAAAAACATTTTTATACCGTGGCCACAATAGATTGAGCGGCGGGTCCATGATTGCCCGAGGGCCCCATACAAGATACTACACTCTCAAAAATTTGTTAATAAATACTGTTTTGTCGAGCTTGACCGACTATACTTTCTTACTTGTGTTTTTTCGTACAGTTTTATTTTAAAAAAACTGCGTATTATTATTAATTATACGCCTTAGTATCTAGAGTTCATCTTTTTTATTTTTCTAAAAAGAAAATGTCACGCAATTTATACAATATTAATTAAAACTATCAGAAACTAATGGTGTTTTCTATTCTACAAAAAAATGTGACATTTTATTTAAAAAAATTCAATTTGGTGTCTGTTTCTTTAAAATT
This sequence comes from Pollenia angustigena, assembly GCA_930367215.1. Taxonomy (NCBI): domain Eukaryota; kingdom Metazoa; phylum Arthropoda; class Insecta; order Diptera; family Polleniidae; genus Pollenia; species Pollenia angustigena. Next base: position 186,498,639 of record OV884056.1, read on the forward strand.
TTACTCCCGAAAAGGGTGAGTATTTTAGAATAAAGCACGCCACCCTTTACGGGAGCAACATTTTTAAGAAAAACAAAATAAAAACAACAACAACTTACAAAAGATGTTGTCAATTAAGTGTTTTTTAGGCCGTGCACTTGCCTGTTTTATCAAAAAGTAATTTCAATTTTTGGGAATACATTTCAAAAGATTTTGTTATTCGTGCTTAATTCCCAGTTTTTATTCTTGACAAAAACACTTGAAATTTATTGTTGATGGGATAAGCTATTCCTATGCGCATTTCACTGGTTGCTTAGGCCAAATCATCAGGAAACTTCATCCATAAAGATTTTAGAAAAAACTAAAGATATTAAACCAAATAAAACTGTTAAACGTATAAGAATTATAGCATTTTTTTTTGCAAAATAATTTAAATCGTGAAATTGAGTCGAAGGCCTCAGCAGCTCGCAATCTTTATATATCTGTGTGTGAATTTATTCGAATATTTTTCTCACTAAACTGTGTCTGTAACTTTTTTTTGGCGAGTACTAGCTGTCACGTAAGAAAATTACTCGCCAATTTGCAGAAAAAGTGTGTATTACATTTTGGTGAGAAAAGTTCCCGCTTTGAACTGTCAAATAAACTCACGAATAAAAATAAGGCGAGAAAACATTTTAACACTTAAAAACAATAAAAAAAAAAATGCAAAATACAAACGGGCATGTTCTGACAATCGCAAAACGCTTAACATTGGCGATTCTGACTTAAAATCGCAAATTAGGTGTCCTGTAAATCTTAAAAGTAAGAATTTTGGCGACTTCAAATTGCAACAGAACTAGAATATTAAAAAAAAAAACAATGGAAGATCGCAAGCTAAACGCACGAGTTTAAGATTAATCTGGCGTTTTGCGATTTCAAATCGTGCGATTGTCAGAACATGGCTGAAAGAGTAATAATAATAATATTTTGTATTTGGCACATTTTTTTTTTGTTTAATTATTTTGCTTTTAACATTTTTAAAAAATACACGAATGTTTTCAAAGCTCGTTTGCTAACAACAAACATTAAAGTCACACTTTACATTACGGTTGTATTGTCGCGACGCGTCGTTGAAATCTTTAAAATTTAAGTAAATTTTGGTCGCCGTCAACGATATGTGTTACTGGCGTTCTCAACGTCTGCAACGTCACATCGGCTTCGAGTGCAATGTTATAACATTTATAACGTAACGACGAAATCTCTTTTGATAGTTTTCGACATGAGTTACAGACACACTTTTATCTCACTTTTTGAGAAACGATGGAATATTTTGTTTCACATCTTTTCGATACAAGAAGTTCTCACTATAATTACTGAATAGGGTACTATTATATAATTTCATTTATTGTATTGTGTAACTCTAAGGCTGGGTTTTTGAGATTTAAGGGTTTAGTTAATCTGAAAACAGATTTGTGCCGCCATTACGAAGTTTGTATACACATTTTTACGAAACAGCTAAGTTTTGCTAAAAAATGATGGTCTTTAATGAAAAAAAAAGAAATCAAATTTCGCCGTAAAAATCCGTGTTTCAGACTTAGTTAAACTTAGTTTAAACTTATTCCTTATCTCAAAAACACGGCCTGATAAAATTAAAAAATAAATAAATATAAACCGTGAAATTACTTAATTTTTTCTTCTTAATGACTAGAGGCTTGCATAATTCCATTTGAACACACATTCAGATTATTGAAAATGCTTCAAATCTATATTGAAGACTCGATGTCATAAACAAATACTGAAGAGAAGTGTAGACGACGTATAAACGTAAGTGTGCGAATGTGTTGCCTTAGTGTTGCCACCAATGATACCCAAATTTTATACCTGTTGGTCTGAAGTTGTTCAAAATCATATTGAGTTACACAACTAATATTTGAAAAAGTTATTGCAACTATTAGACTGCTGGAAAGAGTTCTCTTAAAAAAAATTTTTTTTTTTTTTTTTTTTTTTTGTTTCAGAAATAACATAAAAATATTACATTTCAAAAATGATCCAAATATTTTTTGAATTAATTTTTAGAAAGTAGCAACGCTGGCTTTACTTTAGTTAAAGGCGGGTATAAAAAGTACTCTCAAAAATTAGCAAGGGAATAAGAGATACACACAGCCATGACAGTGGAAACAAAAACTACTCCCATTGTTTTTTTTTTATGTGAGCTTGGGATGTATGGGTACAAAATATTTTGTATGTTTATATAATGTTACAACAGCAATTCTTTGCAAAAACAATTCCTTGTATGCCTACGCCACACAAGTAAACATTACAAATTTTGTATAGGCGTGCAGGCTTAATACGATCGTATATAGAGTCTGTTTACTTGTCTGTCTGTCGACATCACAAATTTTCGCAAACTGCACGAGGTAATTTTCAAATACTAAGACAATTATTTACTGTCTTAAAAGGTTTTGAAATAAACAACTACTGTCTGGAGTGTAGTTGTTGGAATTCGTGTACCCTCACAACAATATTTAAATTGTGCGACGAATAGTACCGCATAGTATTTGTAATTGTGGTTGTTTAAAAACGTTTTGTACACAGATGTGATTTTGGTTGTGTGTTTGATTTTCAAATATTATATTTATAAAAGCCTTTATTAAGTACTTAACTACCGATATTTATATTGAAACAAAAATATAAAAACTCAAAATTGTTTTTGTTTTTAATAAAAGTATTTATTTTATTTCGAAAAACAGGTAGTTAAGTTTTATTTAACAAATAAATCTAATGAACTTAAAGCACTTTATATTACAAAATTGTTAAATTTTGATTAAAAATTTGTAAAATATTTTCAAAAATTTATTTTTATTTGTCAAAAATGAAATCTGTGATAATAATTTTAAGTTGTGCTTTACTGTTTTTTGTTAAATGTTTTTGTGCAATTTAGTTTTATTAAAAATATGATGTTTTTAATGTAAAATAATATATAATTTTTACGACCCTTGAAAATGTCACCAAAAAAGTGACGAAACGTTGGGTGAAATGTAATAAATTTGTTTTATGTATTAACATCAACTTCATTAGGTCTTATTAGCTTAAAAAGGAAAATGAACTGAAAATTAATAATTAATTGGCCAAAGAAATAAATAGAAACAAATCATATGAAGTTTCGTTATTAGAAAGAACTAAAAGAACTGTTCTCAAAAAGTACCAAGTTCAAAATTAAAGCTTTAATAGTACTTTTTTCTCCAAAGAAGTACCAAACTGCGATTTAAACAAGAAGGAATAGTGAGGCCTATTCCAATAAATCGAAAGTTATTACTTATAAAATCCCTGTACTGGCGAGAAGGCGAGTGGCAAAAATATGATCCGCCACCTTTGACGGATTATGTGCTATCTCTGGCGTTAAACTGGAGCTCAATTTTAACTACGGTAGAAATTTGGGATGGTTCTACTGGGAGTACTGTTCATTGGAACTTCATGGTATCACAATAGATCATTGAGTCAGATGAGTACTGACTGCCATTTCTAGCTAATCTTATAGTAAAGTTTTTCTCAAAAGTAAAAAAAGTTAGCCAATTTTCCACTTGAAATAAGCCCCATAATGTGGATTTTTCTCAAAAAGTAACAACAAGTGTAGAAAGAAAGAATTTTTAATCTTATTTTTTACCAAAGTCGCAAATTTATTTGGTGTTCAATGAAATTATTTATGGTAAAAGAGCAATTTTTTTTAGCATATGAAACTGGAAACTAATATTTCAGTAAGATGCTTATGCTTAATTTATTTCAAAATTATACGCCTTAAAATATACAGTTTTAAAAATCTATTTTTTATGGCTTCGTAACTTCATTTCTTTAAAAAAGAATCAATAAATGTTTTGAATAAAATTTCTTATATTAATATTTCACAAAAAAAAACTGGTGTGTCATAATAAAACTTTTGGCTTTTTAAAATTCCTGGCATTAAGATAATTTAATGGTTTAAGTGTTAAATGTTTTTAGTATTTCCAGCAATTTGCGCCTCACTTGTTAAAATATTTACAAATATTAAAATTTTTTTTTATTACTTTTTATTTTTTTTGGAACCTAAAATGTGGCGTGTGTATAAATAGCCATTACTCATGCCCCGGAATTTCAACAAATATACCGCCTTAATGTATACTTAACAATAAAAATAAAAATACGCACGAAACAAAACAAAATAAAAATAAAAACAAAAACCTTGCAATAAATATACAATATGATACATATTTTTAGGCGCTTACACTTTTTTCTTTCATAAAAAAAAGCGAAAAACAACTTTAACGATTGAGGACAGGAAATAAATGCGTAGCAAAAAGTTAAAAGAAAGAAAAAAACAAATTTAAGGAAACGGAAAGTAAACTCCACCATAAAAATACACGTGTTGTCGAAAACACAATAGCAGACAGATAAAACCAAAACAAAATAAAAATTCAAATTGAAAAAACAACGAAAAAAAACCGAAAATCATTTTGTAGGCTCCTCCTTCTAAAAAATCCCAGTGTTGCCAAAAATAGGAAACATCTTTACATGGTTTTTTCTTCTCAACGATAAAAAAATCTTAAAACAAAAAAACAAAAATTAAGTCAAATATATAAAAAAAATAATTTCAAAAATATGGCCATTTCTTGCTAAAGGTCCACCGTGACCGAAAATTTAAATGTTGTTACATGCATATTTTTATGATTTTGTTATAAAGAAATATGTAGATTTTACAAATTTAATAAATTCCCTCAAAAATTCGTTTACTTAGACGAAGAAGCGACTGCAAAGTTTCACAAACGTAATATCTTATTTGTAAAGGGTGGTTAAATTTCAAGGGCCGATGTTGATTTTGAATAAAACACAAACTATTTAGGAAATTATTGTAATTTTATTTTATTATGATATATTGGTATTACTCAATTATGTATGGAACAAAATATCGGCCAAATGGGCGCCGCGACCACGGCGGCACACCTCCATCCGATGGTCCAAATTTTCGATGACCCTGAGGCATAATGTAGGTTCTATGCCGTTAATGTGCCGAATTATCTCATCCCTTAGCTCTTGAATTGTTGCTGGCTTATCGACGTACACCTTTTCTTTCAAATAACCCCAAAGAAAAAAGTCCAACGGTGTCAAATCACATGATCTTGGCGGCCAATTGACGTCGCCAATACGTGAGATAACACGGCCATTGAATTTGTTGCGCAAAAGAGCCATTGTTTCGTTAGCTGTGTGGCAAGTGGCACCGTCCTGCTGAAACCACATATCGTCCACATCCATATCTTCCAATTCGGGCCATAAAAAGTTCGTTATCATCTCACGATAGCGAACACCATTCACAGTAACTGCCTGACCGGCCTCATTTTGGAAAAAATACGGCCCGATGATGCCGCCAGCCCATAAACCGCACCAAACAGTCACTCTTTGTGGGTGCATTGGTTTTTCGACAATCACTCTTGGATTCTCATTCGCCAAAATGCGGCAATTCTGTTTATTGACGAATCCACTGAGGTGAAAATGTGCCTCATCACTGAAGATGATTTTCTTCGAAAATTGATCATCCACTGTTGCCATTTCTTGCCACCATTCTGCCCATTCACGACGTTTGGAATGGTCAAGAGGCTTTAGTTCTTGAGCCAATTGCACCTTGTAAGCGTGTAAATGCAATTCTTTATGCATAATGTTCATCAACGACGAGCGTGAGAGGTGCAATTGTTGGGCACGACGACGAGTTGAGGTGGACGGCTCTTCAGCCACACTATCGCGAACAGCAGCAATATTTTCTGCAGTACGAGCTGTACGAGCATGCACTGGTGTTCTCACATCTTCTACAGACCCGGTTTGCTCGAATTTTTCCACGATTTTTGCGATTGTACGCACATTTGGACGATCAAATTGACCAAAAAAATCACGAAGTGCACGATATGCATTTTGATTTGAACGCCCATTTTCATAATAAGTCTGGATAACTTTAACACGTTGTTGGATTGTATATCTCTCCATGGTTTAAATTGAGTAAGTCTGAAATAGAGAAATGTCAAATAAAATTCGGAAAAAAAACTTGGCGTTTAGGTGTGGTTCACATTCAACATCGGCCCTTACAATTTAACCACCCTTTAGAATGTTTTATTGTATAGTTTCTTTAATATTATCTTCTTTAAAAGTTCCTTGCATGGTCTGTAATCTAAGGAAGAGTTCGAAGAGAAATATGTTATTCGGATTAACGGTAAATGTTAATTTTGTTTTAATCGTTATTCTGTTAAATTATTATGGAAAAAATTTCACGTATCGACACAGATTTTTAAAGTTACATTGTTATGTACGTAAAATTCTGAAAGTAGTTTGACTATAAAATTGTGCCCGGTTTCGCTGAATTGCGTCTTTTTATTCATGGCCACAAAAACCATGGTGGAATAAGCAGGTGGCATCGTTACGGCAACAAATACAATATTACAACATTAATTTAAATTATGTCACCGTTTACGTCAGAAAATACTTTAAACAAAAAGCGTGCCGCTGAACGTGATGAAATAAATCTTATTTATTTGAATTTAAAATTATCAAAAACTTTAATTAAATGCAATAATCACAGCACAAATCGTGGACTTTTTGTAAACATAAACAAAACTTTGACATAAACCTAGACAAACAATGCAAGAGCAAAAAATCGTCATCTGGCGTAGTGCTGCCACCTGTTTATTTCACCATGACAAAAACCACTTCTGTTTTGTTCACGTTCGAACCGCTACTTTTTTTGCCATTATCTTTGACCTAGAATCGCGCCCTCCATCAACTTTAACATAGATAACAGTGCTGTCTAAGTGCTTTAATTTAAGGGTTAAAAGAACGTTAAACTATTTGTAGTTTAAAATGTTACTGCATTTTTGATGCGTACCCATATAAAAAAAATTAATGGCAAAAATACCATGAATAAAACGAAACCCCGGCTTTTATAAAAATTCAATTATCTCAGAGAAGGACTAAGATATAACAAAGGTTAACCATTTATTTTTAAGGTAATTGGTAGCACTTTCACGCGATGTATCAGTATGTATAATAGGGGTACAACCAAAATGAGGCCCTATCACCACGCTGTATCGAAGACGATTTCTGAAAGACCTTTGAGATTTGTTTTTATTTTTTCAAAATTTTTTATTTAATAATTATTTAATTATTTACATTTCTTAATGTAATTATATGATTATAATCAAAATCACAAACTATCTTTGTTAAGTGAAATTAACTTAAGATTAAGAGTTCGTGTTGATTTGCATTGGGGGAAAATATCTTGTACGACTTGGAATTCTTGATTCATTTTTCACCCAATGTCTTAGAAAGCATTTCTGAGCATTAGTAAAGCCCGATAATGATATGTTTAAGGCTTCGAAGTCATTTATATTGTAACAATGGTCTGAAAACCAAATCTTGTACCAAGGGCCACATATAAATTCCTATATATCATATAATTTGCTACGATATTTTGGAATAAGTATGTCAGCTAGAATTGCAAGAATTGCTCTAGAATTCCATCTAGCATTACTAATCGGTGGTATAGTTTTAAAGTTTAAAAATGGAATTTTATTGTGCTCCATATAGTATTTGAAAGCCTGTCCTAGTTCATATAAATATTGCATATCATCACGCCAATAAAATTTCCAACATATAGCCGGTTCTCGTTTTGCTGATATTCATGTTTTAATGTATTGTAATTGTTTATCAACTCTGAAGCGAATTCATATGCATTAGTTCCATTAGCAAAAATCGGTTGTTTGTAACTAGTTTATCTCAAAAGCTAGTTACAAACCTGTTTATGATTTGTATGGATAAATAAGTTTCACAAACTAGTTTATCACCTAGTTTATTACTGATCCCAAACTTAATTGCATTTGACGCAGAATCTTTTTTAACGATATCGAAAATCTAAAGATCCAGTTCTTATTGTTTTTTTATGCAGTACATGATATGGATAGGGCCATTTTGATATTTTCAAAAATTGTAAAAAAGTTGTATTCCTAATATATAGGTATATAAAGATGAATTCTCGCATTTTTAACGTCTCGAATAGGGCAAATACCGGTTCTTAAAGATATCGCGAAAACATGGGGGCTACTTTCTATTGTGATGTGAAAAAAATGGTACCAAGTGTAGCGATTGGTACTTTTTGATGCGTTTGCGCATTTGTCTTTCGGATCTTTTTATTTTTGCAAATCATCAAATTTTAAAATTTTAATTTTTTTTTACATATTTTGACATTTCGTTACTGCCAATCTGCGCCATCTTTAATTTTTATTACCAGTCTTGCTTCATTTTCCAAAAATACTGCGAAAGTGATAGAGAGTACCAAATTGTCAAATCGCCTGATATGATAGAGCAATTTTGAGTACAGGGGCTGAATTACGCCATTTGATATCGATCGAAATTACTATACAATTACAATAGGAACCTCAATCGATATCCGATCCAGTAATTTGGCCTAAGATTTGGATTCAGCGCTTCTCAAACCCTTAGAAAAATATACATACTTTAGACCCTAGTCATAGGGTTTCGACTTTTTTTAAAGTTTTCACGACTGTGTTATAATCAAATATTTTTTTTTTTTTTTTGTACAAAAGTAGGGATTTTGTAAATATGTGTGTAACTAAAATTTATTTATATACATGACTAGCTTAACCCGGTGCGCTTCGCAACACTGCTTTAAGCACTTCTTTAGTTGAGAGATATTTAATATATGCATCCTATGGGAGGTATTTTCCCCCTGCTCCTACCCGCTTTATTTTTATTTTTAAAAGTGTAGTATACCATAAGAGTGACTTCTGCAAAGTTTGAACATTATCACTATAACAGTTCTTAAGATATGCGATATTAAACATTGGCGTCCTATGGGGGTTACCACTTCCCCCGCTGCTATTTTATTTAAATTTTGGGGCTCAGAAGATCCTACTACAAAAAGTTCAACAAAATGCGTGCAGCGGCTCTTATTAATATTTCTATCTATGAGGGGTACTGCTCCTCCTCTGTCAACCCCGCCTATTTTTATATTGAAATTTATAGTTTACCATAATAGTAGCTTTAACCACGTTTGAAGACTCTCCCTTTAATAGTTCTTCAGTTGAGCGATATTTAATATATGCATCCTATGGGAGGTATTTCCCCCTGCGCCTACCAACTTTATTTTTATTTTCAAAATACCATAAGAGGGACTTCTACAAAGTTGAACAATCTCACTATTACAGGTCTTAAGATATGCGATATTAAACATTGGCGTCCTATGGTGGGTACCACTTCCCCGCTGCTATTTTATTTAAATTTTGGGGCTCAGAAGATCCTACTACCAAAAGTTCAACAAAATGCGTGCAGCGGCTCTTAAGATATGCGATATTTAATATTGGCATCCTATGGGGGTACCAATTTCCCTGCCCCTATCAAAAAAATAGGTAGCTTTTTTTATTTTTAGGGCTCAAGTGATGTTACTGTAAAAATTTCAGGAAAATCGGTTCAGTAGTTTAGGAGTCTATAAGCCAACATACAAACAAACAAACAAACAGACAAACAAACAAACATACAAACATTTTTAATTTTTATATACATACATATATAGATTATAAAAATATGTAATTATTTTATATTGTAAGAACATTTTTGCCAACTTGCTTAAAAAATGTCCTTTAGGCGCTGAGGTCAAAATTTTAAAATGTATGTATGTAATAACTATATTATTGAAAAAAAAAACTTGTATGACGTGTAAAAAAATTTCTGGCAACACTGTATAACACTTTATTTACTCTGAAAGCAAAATTTTAAAAAATTAACAACTGGAAGTAATGTGGAAATCTGTCGAAATGTTTGTTTAGTGGACATTAAACAACTCAAACCAAAACAACGAACGGGACCTAAAATGTTTGTGTAACAAACACACAACAATGTTAAAAAAAAACTTTGAAATTTATAGGTCTTTTGGAATTTACAGTGTCAAAACTGCCTCCTAAAACTGCAGAAACACAATGAGCAAACAAATTTTAATAAAAGAAAAATAAAAAAGAAACCAACAAGGAATTGAATGAATAGGAAATAAAGGAGAAAAAAACGTAGCAAGAATTAAATCGTAGAAGTTTCTATAGATATTTCTACTCTTCATAAGTTAAAAATTGAAATCACTTTTTCAATGCGCTACAACTTTTATAAAAGGTATTTTAGTTCTTGTCAATACGTTTGAAACTCTCTTAACTTTTACAGTTTAAATTAAGTTAAAATAAGATTATTATTGGCAAATTGGGGGCCCGGTAGGCTAGTTGGTAGTCAGTTAGCTTGTCTATCAGTGCAAGGCTTGCGCGTTCGATTCCCGCCAAGCGGTGTAAGTTACTACTGCTAGGATAATTTAGTTAGAATATAATTTGTAATTGTCTTTGTAACTTTTGCAGCCTTGCTCACGATGTCGACCGTAATCGCTCGCTTGCATTTTGAGTGACAAACAGCTAAGTTGCGCCCCACTTAATATTTTCAGCACGATAAGTCGATCGACATATCGTAATAGTTTTCCTACCAATTTGCGCTCCAGTATGAAATATCTATCATGCGACCACAAATGTCAATCAGACACTTGCGTTGTGATTGTCGACAGAGGCATTTAACTGCAATATTCAACAAAATTATTTTTTTAATAAAACTTTAAACACCAACATTAAATATATTTTTGTAATAAAATTTCTTTAAAATTACAGATTTTTTGTTTTATAAAATATTTTTCACAAAATTGTATTCTTGAAAACAGATGTTTTTTGTTTACTGCTTTGTTGTCATTTGTAGCAAATCAAGTAGTACAGAGCTGTATTTTTATGGCTTACAGTCTTACCTAAAACAAAAGCGGCACGCGTTTTCTGGTTGTAAAAAATTGTCATGCCCATACAATTTGTATAAGCCTTCTTAATTAGCGCGGCATCAAAGCTTTGCAATTGGAAATGGCCGCTTTTGTTTATAAATAATGTTAATTTAGCTATTTTTTTGGTCAATCTAGCGGTTTCATCTTAATTTTTTTATTTCTATGTGGGCTTTATTTAACAAGAATGTTAAAACTACTGTTCTTTGACGTTCTTGTTAAGGTTAGAGTTTGCTAAAAACCTTAAAAAGTGAAACCGCGGTTTCGGTTTTAAAATGATTACAACCGGTCGGTTTCGGCTCGGATTTCGGTTAAAACTACATACATATATATTTTTTGTATGTTACTTTTTTAAAAAAGAAACAAGAGCGTTCAGTCTTCAGCTCTGGTTAAGGTACGGCTGTTAATTTAAATGTGTTTTGCCGATGTTTATTTATCAAACTAGCGTTTAATATGTTGAACAGTTGATGTAGCACTAAAGTCATTTGACAATTAATAAATGGATTACGTAAGAAACGTAACACTTGACGACCGACAAGTCGGTAGTTTGTAGAGCTCTTATGTAAACCGGGCTCGTATGATTGACATGTTGTGACTCGCTTATGTTATTGTTTGGCATCGTGGGCCAGGCTGTTAAAAAATAAACAATTGAAAAAAATTTGCAAATTAATGTTTCTTATTTTAAATGTCAAAGCTTAAACAAATTATTAACTTTATGAGCATTTGCTATTAATGACATGGCGCAACAGCAGGCACTATTTTCAATCATGTGTATCAAAAGTGAACAGTTAATTCAGCCAAATAGATAGTTCCGTCACCTAAGCAAGAAGTTCGTACACGGCCAAGACAATTAGTATTATTTCCTGAGTGTGTTCTCATGTCCAAACTATAGGGCGTTGTTAGGCACACAGATTATACCAATTTGGTAACCGCGATAGTCCTAAGCACATCCAACATTTGTTCCTTTTATGTCTATTGGCCCTGCAAAAGTGTATGGGCTTAATCTGCTGGTTAACTAATGTGAACTTAAGCTTTTTTTTTGCATAAGAATGTAAGTCTTTGCATTCGCTAACTTATATTCTTGTTAAAGTTTTCCTTTTGTAAAGGGTGGCAAATAGTCGTTATAGACTCGTTATAGTTCCGTCACCTAAGCAAGAAGTTCGTACACGGCCAAGACAATTAGTATTATTTCCTGAGTGTGTTCTCATGTCCAAACTATAGGGCGTTGTTAGGCACACAGATTATACCAATTTGGTAACCGCGATAGTCCTAAGCACATCCAACATTTGTTCCTTTTATGTCTATTGGCCCTGCAAAAGTGTATGGGCTTAATCTGCTGGTTAACTAATGTGAACTTAAGCTTTTTTTTTGCATAAGAATGTAAGTCTTTGCATTCGCTAACTTATATTCTTGTTAAAGTTTTCCTTTTGTAAAGGGTGGCAAATAGTCGTTATAGACTCGAATCAATAAGATTTAAAAACATGGCTTTTACATTACAGATTTAATGGGACAGAAATTTGACAAAAGAATAAAAAGAATTCAATACGTAACTGTCACCTACCTAAAATATGTGTTAGAACCGAAAGCAAAGAAAGTGCCTACCAAATACTTTCTTCTGGTGTCATGAGTGTTTGTTTTTTTTTTATTGAAAGAAACCCCTTGATAATTTCCTTTTAATATGGTATAACAAATAAATTTTCTACATGAATACATAAAGAAAATGCGTGGTAGTGACGTAGAAATCACCACTTGTAAGTCTAGCCTTTTTTTTTTTTGTATTTATCTCTTATATTCGTTTCGAATATTTTGAAAACAACTTGACATTAGTTGATTGAAATATCAAAAATGTATAAGATAAATATTGCGTGTATATAAGAAATTGTTTATTTATATGAGTCCTTAAAAAAAAACGTATAAAACTCAGTAAAAATTTGTATTAAAATCTTAAGAAAAAATTTTAAAAGAAGCATAAAGTCTTAAACAGTTTACAGACATGCAAAAGGCTTGTTAAAAAATAGTAATACATGGTAGAGAGAGAGAGAGAGAGAAGGAGAGAGAGAGAGAGGAAGAGAGTCGATAAAGTTAAAGTTCGCCTCAACATTATTATTTTTTGTTACAACTTAAAGTTCAAGGCTTGAACTTTAAGCAACAAATAAAAAGCATACCAAATAGCTTAAGTGTTAACTAAAGCATATTTTAAGGAACTCACTAATACATTTTCTATATGCTTTTCTTAGGCTTAGCTTTTATTTAAAATATAAAAAAAATCATGTGGTAGTATTTAATATTTTATAAGAAATTTGATATTAAGCGATAAATTTTGAATTAAGCGATTTATTTCCTATAGTCGCAAACCATATTTAGATACATTTGCTGGGAAACATTTGAGTTTGTTGATGAAAGCGGAAAGACGAATGGAAAAGTGTAATTTGTTTCATGTACAAGCAGTTTTTGTAAGTTTGTTATTGAAAGAAAGAGAGAATGCATAGAAAATGACTCAATGCTGTAAAACTAAATTTTTATTCTATGGACACGAATGCAGTTTCAAAAGAGAATCGAAGAAAGTTTTTGCAGCAATGTTTCATAATATAAATAGGCGATAAATTGCGTGTAGAAAATTTTATATTAAGCGATCAATTTCCTGTAGGAAATTTAATACTAAGGCCCAGAACAGACGGCGAAACGCAACTGCAACGAAACTGCAACTTCTAGTTATTTTCGAGTTTCATTCGAGTTTATGCCATAGACTCCTTTGAGGGACCACACACGACGCGACTATTTTGAGACCGGTTTGAAATGCATTGGAAATCAGTTGCATTGAAACCGGCGTGCAGGAAACTCGTGTTTGCGTTTCATCTGTTCTCAAAGAAAATCGAAACGAGTGTGATAATTCCATTACATTCTGGTACAATTTAGGTTGCAGCGTGTATGGAAAACTATTGAAACTGGTTTCAAAACAATAATATCTAAAGGGTTTCGTTGCAGTTGCGTTTTACCGTCTGTTCTGGGCCTAAGCGATACATTTCTTTTAAGTTAAAGCTTTTTAGATGGAAGACTATTTTAACCATCATATAATTGCCCGTGACAATGACATGGTTGAAGTAATCATTAAATGTTGAAGCATTTTTCGTTAAAAAATGTTTTGTTAGCGGTTTCCATATAAAAAATATGTTTTCTCTATGTGAAACTTTATTATGGCGATAAACTGGCCTTAAAAACATGAAGTTTTTTAACAATTTTATTGCACAAATTCTAGAAGTGATGGCAAATGTTCGTGGCAATTAGGATTCCTTGCCGTGATTTTCTAAGAATACTTATTTTGTTTGCGAACAAACAAAACCAACATTAATTAAGTAAAAATAAAAAACTGTTGCCTAAAATTAGGGGCAAATTTGGAATGAACTGTTGCAAACTATAAGGCTGCTCAAATTAAATTTATATGCTGTCGAACTTGTTATTAACTAAGTTAAGGTTAGGTTAGGTAGAAGGGCTGGTCCGAAGCCAACTTCACACCCAGAGACCAGTATGGTCCATTGCAACGCCTTAGTTAGTGATAGATTACTCATAAAAAAAAAGACTGAGAAAATAAAAAGTGAAAGCAGAAAGTGGTGGAAAATAAAAAATCGGACCAAAAAACAACTCTAATATACAAAAACGGCCCTATATATACCCCGTACCCAGTCGCCAGTTATTAAGCTAGATCATCCCCATTACGTAACCCATAAGATTCTTGAGCCCGCAGTCCGAGACATCTTCCAATTTGACTATGAACCTACTACCTAGCCATTTTAGCGTTCTGTACTTCAGCCTGGGATAGTGACACAGAATGTGCTTAACTGTATCCAACTCAGATCCCATTCTTATCACCATCCTGCCTATCATACAGTGGCCCGTGATAATACCTTACTCTCATGGTCCTAACGTAGATCTAACTCCTGCTTAGCAACGAATCCAAATCGGACTTGCTGAGCACCGGCCATAATGCACGCGATACTTTGCAGTCCATTCTGTTCCCCTAGACCCGGTTTGTCCCGCTCAAAACCCATTTCCTAATCCTTACAAAATAAAAGCCTTTTGGAGGATTGACTGCCTCCAAACAGTCACAGTCCTCCATTTCCGAGCCAAGTCTCGCCAACTTACAGCCATTACGTTGTCGGTGATGTTGCAGTCAACCGGTACTTAGCGCAGCCTCACCATATACTCCCCTAAGATTATCCCTAGAGCCCTCCTTCAATCATCCCCTAGCCTGGAGTTCACATAACAGCCCGTCAGGGCCTTAAGAGTCGCCTGGCTGTCCACATATATACCGACCTCCGAGCCCCCAGCAATATTGCCCCTTATCAATTCCACGGCCCTTAATATCGCGTTAAGCCTAGTACTCTGTTAAAATTTGTGAAAATTTTGAGCAACATTTATTATTTCACACCAAAATTTTGACATGTATCAATGTTACCTATCTTGCGAGTTTGTACAATTTGACGTTTTAATTGCTGTAAAGTATATGCGACATTGTTTTGCTTTTTTTCATAATAACAATATTTTGCTTCTTTTTAAAAAAAAAATCAAGACTCATGTTATTAGAGATACATGTTTAGCGACAATTAATAATGACAGTGATTCATATATTTACGATTTAGACAGCCTTAAATATATTGAAATACTGAAAGTAAAAACTCATAGCGAAACTAATTTATTTTTTATTTTAAGAAATTTTAAAAATATATATGTAAAACCAATTTGTTTTAATTATTCTGAAAATATGTTTCGCAACAACAATGCACACAATTTGAAATCTATGCCGAAATATAAAAAACCATATTTTTTTAAAAATAAAAATCGATTTGAAAAATGTAAACAAATCAATTTTCATAGTAAAGCGAGTATTTTGAAATAAGTAAACAAATTTTTCTTTCCTAATATTTTCCTATTCACTTGGCCTCGTCATTAATATTAACTAAAAGACAAAAAAAATATAATATTTATTTCAATACTTGACACAAATCTCCTGAAACAAAACAATTTGGCTTTTCTATTAAAAAAAAAATTGTGACCTGTGTTATTAGAAATATGTACATGTTTAGCGACAATTGATGGCCTTAAATTGTGACAGTGATTAATATTAAAAAATTTAAACAGTCCAAAGAATAGGGAAATACCGATATAAGAAAATGATAATAAAACTTATTTTTATGTTTAAGAAATTTTTAAATAATTAATTACATTTCTCAACACAAAACAAAAAAAACTATGCTGTACCTAGATTCTAAAACAACAAAATACATATAAAAAAAATTATTGTTTTGAAAATAAAAATCGGTTTGAATACATATTTCGAAAAGGTAAACAAACTGGTTTCCTGATATTTTGACCTTAATTTACGTGATACGATATCAAAAATTTGTTTCAAACTCTTAAAATACATAAAATATATTTAAAAATATTTGTATAAAAAAAATTCATAATCCCCCTTAAGGGCAACCTTTGATGGGATATAGTTAATTTCCATTTAAATTTTAAACAAAATTTGAATGTCTTTTTTTTCTCTCAAATAACAAAAAAAAAAAAAAATTTTGTATTAAATATTTAACCTCGACATTGTGCTATGAATTTTATGTTAATTACATATACATACATATAATTACGTAATAAAAAAAAACTTTTAACTTTTTTATTTAATATTTTTTTAGAGAGTTTAATTTAAGTCTTTATTATTTTTTGTCTGTACTCCCAGACTTTATATACCAGTCATCTGCAACTAAATCTATGACTTAAAGCTGAGTGCTCTTTACAACTGCATACTTTTAGGGTGCATTTTTATGATGTTAAACTTGTTACTTGAAATGTCTGCATATTTTTGTTTTTATAGCAACAGCGGTTTTTCTTTTTATTTAGATTCAAGAACTCTAAACTCGTTTAATTTATTTTTCTATGAAAAACAAAAAAAAAAAGACAATTTAAAAAAAAAAATTCTGTTTGCTTAAGAAATTTTATAAATTTACATTGTGTAAAATGTAGTCGTTTGCATATAACTTTTTAACTTTCTTATTAAGATAAAATTTACTTGGGAAATGTTAAATTGACATATCAATTTTGTGATAAGAGTGTGTGTGTGTGTTTTTTAAGTAATTGTCTGTGAAAACTAGTGTGTTTAATAGAGATAAACGGAATGCTTATTGTGTGGAAATTTTTGAGCAAAAACTAACAAACTAATGAATGCAGGAATTAAAAAAAAGTAACTTAAAGTATAATTTATTATTTGCACGCCAGACAATGAATTTAACAAACCAATATATTAGGGGTATAACAGAAACTCTAAAATAACGGAAAGAATATATATAGTCAAAGCTAAATAACCCAAAAAACTGCTGCATACTTTAAGGATCAACAAGACTTTTAATTTTCTATAGGAAAATAATGATAAGCGATGCATTTCCTATAGAAAATTAAATGTTGAACGGTAATTTTTGTTTGCAGGACTCTATGTAAAGCAAAAAAATATGCTAGAAATAGATTTATTTTTGAGCAATAAATGTTCAATACGAGACTTGCGTAAGGCTAGGTAGAAATGGCAGTCAGTACTCATCGGACATATATGTATACATATATATATATATATATATACATATGTTCCCATTGATCCTATAAGGAATATAGGGCCTCATACAAACCTAGACTCAATGATTCATTGTGATAGCTTGTAGCTCCACTTAAAAGAACCTCTACCGCAGAACCAACCCAAATTTCTTACGAAGTTTTAAATACGCTCAGATTCACCGCCAGAGGTTTCATCATATAACCCGTCAAAAGTGGCGCATCCCATTTCGGCCAGTCGTTATTACAGGGCAGTGACAGAGAATTGTGTCCACCTCCTTATTTTCTTCATTGCCGCTGTGCACGCCTACTTATAAGTCTGTGACCCATGGCAACAGATTCCAAAAGTGTAGCTCCACTAAAAAGAACCTCTACCGCAGAACCAACCCAAATTTCTTACGAAGTTTTAAATACGCTCAGATTCACCGCCAGAGGTTTCATCATATAACCCGTCAAAAGTGGCGCATCCCATTTCGGCCAGTCGTTATTACAGGGCAGTGACAGAGAACTGTGTCCACCTCCTTATTTTCTTCATTGCCGCTGTGCACGCCTACATATAAGTCTGTGACCCATGGCAACAGATTCCAAAAGTAGAGACATTCACTCTTATCGTGGATGGTGAATTTAAAATACGCCTGCGACTGTTTGGTAATAGATTAAACTGAGCGTGAACTTATTTCCTTTCATCTGTTACTAAACGGTCGCAGGTGCATTTTAAATTCACCCACCACGATACGGGTAATTGTTCGCCCGTCATCCACGCGGGGCCGCAATTGCCTGCAATCCTGCATCCAGTGTTCGCGGCCAATTTGTGATTAGCAATATCGATAGTTTATCGCCTAAATTCGAGTTTGCAGAAGAGTAGTAGTACCCCAGTGCCTTCTAAGTCCAGCGGAACCTGCAAAGTAATGAAAAGTCTAACAAGCTCATCCGCCCTTATATTCACCAGTATATCCCTGTGCCCTGGTACACATATGACCCAGGTACCAAACTACTCAGCCATCTCGTTAAGAGATGAGCGATAGTCAAGGGCTGTTCTCGTTTCCAGGGAGAGTGAATCCAAGGACATAACGGCGGCGCGGCTGTCAGTGGTAATATCTACAGCAGTCGTCGATACAGCAAATAGTCTGAGCCAGTCTACAGCTTTCTTGAACACAAGTGTCTTCTACTGGTAAACGCTGCAGTAATCCGAAAGTCTTTGCGATAAATTAAGACTGAAATCCTTTGAGTATTTTCGAGGCCCTTCTCGTGACTTAGAACTAGCCGTATAGAAGTTCACGCCTCCTCCTGTTAGGAATACTCCTACTCCACGCGTTTCAGCTGGGTTTCAGCGTTCTGTAACGACAATCGTAACCAAAACTGAGAAGGAGGATGCATCACCCCTCCAGTGCGAGACTTTGCATTCTATCCGCAACTTTTTCTACTCCACTGTTGGGTACATTTTAGACGAATTGCTGAATTTGTCGCCATCTCTTTCCCCACCATATCCAAGGTTTGTGATGGAATTCGATCGATTTCAAAATGGTCGTTTTTAGCAGGTGTGATGAATTTCGACAGATTTTTAAATCCATTTTCGAATTATTGTCTTAATTTTTTGCTTAAAATACTTTTCAATTATCATAAATAATATAAAATTTCAAATAATATGGACAGGATAAAAGGGGAAAATACTGAAAACGGTATTATGGATTTCAAATCTTTTTGTTTTCAAAATCGTTTTCCATCACATACCTGAATGTCTACGGCAAATTTATGTAAGTAAAGTGATAATTTTTCTTTTTAAATCAGCTAAAAATTGGAAACTTAAAAAAAGTTTTAATAATATTTCTCCCTAAAGCATGCTATACAGTTATTTCTATTTACTTTAGTAATTTCTCCCTTAGTGCCTTTTCCAAACAATTTTATGTTAGAACTACCAACTTAATGTTTTAATATCTAACAACGTTAATTATTCTACACTTTACTCGTGTCCTTCAATTATTTTTCCTTGAAATAAACTAAAATGAAATGTTATTTATTTTGACGTGTCAATATACGGCAAAGGAAATCGTCATGTTTGGAACGATTTAAAAACAAAAACAAAAAAAATAAGGGGCAAAATTGGTCAAATGACAAATGTGTCAGTAGCAAACGACATCTAATCTTAGTTACTCCTTGATCTTTTCTTTCCGCACGACTACACAAACAAATGACATTTTGTATGGGAGAGGGAGAAGAAATTAGGTGCTCGATTTACTAACCAAAAACATTCACTGTCAATTTAAAAAAAATTAGATTGTTTTCTGGGGTCGGCTTTAAGTGAAAAAAATGATAAGGAAACGTGTTTGCCTGTCAAAAAGAAAAAAAAAAGACAATGGATGAATTTTGCTAAATAACACATCCATAAAAAAGAAATAAAACAATAGGACTATAAAAATCTAGGTCATTAATTGCCAGTGAGTGATGTTTTTTGACATTTGCCAAATTTTATTAGTTTCTTGATGTTTTTCAGGGTGTTGCTTCCAACATCCTTTTTATGGCCTTTTGCAACATTATTTTAAAAAATCGAAAGCTTTCGCTGTTGTAGGCACGTATTTTATAATAACAAACAAATTTAACAGTTGCCTTTTTCATTGTAAACTATTTTTTTTTTTCACACACGGCCCCATAAAGTATGCTTTATTCTATTTTCTTGTCTTATTTTGTTGCAAAAATAAATTTTTTTTTATATGAAAAATCAAAACGTTGTCAGAATATTTCATGTTTTTTTTTCTATTTTGTAGTAATTTTCTCTAAGGAATTTTTATTAAGGCCGTTCTATTTATCAATTTCTATGATTTATATAGTTTTTTAGCCTGCCTTAGCCTTCTGCCATGTATTCGTTAATAATTGAAATATAATCTTTAGTTATTACAATTTTTATTAAGACAATGATAAAACACTCTTGTTAATAAAACAAAAGACAAATGATTTGCTAGAATAAAATTATTGTTAGAATTTATCTGTTTTTACAGAAAACAAGCAAAAGTTCGGCAATGGCGAATCTTTGATACCTCCAACCAGAGAATAATAAATTGGTTTATCAAATTTAACTATAATTGCGTTTTCGTAACATTTTTAGGCGTACATAAGTGTTTCCCGAAAGTGGGCTGTAAATGAAGCCTATGGTAAATTATTAATCGATTTGTAAAAAACTTTACAGTATAATTTCTAGTCATATAAAACGAATTTGTGAAAAATTTAAATTTAATCGCTGCATTCCGTCACGAGCTTAGATTCGTTTTTGTAACAAAATATCGATTTTTTTAGGGAGGTCGGTCCACATTCGGGTTCATAACTCTTTTCCCAATAAACCGAATGCGCTGGATTTCAATCGCAAACTGCTTAGGAGAACTAGAGACAAGACGACACCTTAATTGTTACCTTCTGTTAAGTGTTTTGAAAGTGAGCATATTCTTGACAGACGGACATACATGGCTAAATCGACTAAGAGTTACTCAAGGACCTAGAAAATGTATACACCTTAAAGGGTCTTAGATGAGTATTAAAAAAATTTTAAACGGAATATACCCTCATTAACCACTAGTGGTGTAGGGTATAAAAAATATAGCGCGTAATAATGTAGCATACTTTGTGGAGGACTTTATGGATTATATGCATTGCGTTTTTATACCAGTGAAGGGCACACACATACTATCACATTTATACTTTTGTTTAC
This sequence comes from Pollenia angustigena, assembly GCA_930367215.1. Classification (NCBI taxonomy): domain Eukaryota; kingdom Metazoa; phylum Arthropoda; class Insecta; order Diptera; family Polleniidae; genus Pollenia; species Pollenia angustigena. The sequence continues at coordinate 186,519,761 of OV884056.1, forward strand.
GAAATAACAACAAAGCAACAGCCGAACGTACATTGTCACAGACCACACAAAGAAGTTTATAGTGTTCATGTGTCGACGTCACACTAGCAGCATATTTATTCCTATGCACACGTACATAGGATTTACAAATGTGCCCTTCACTGTTTTATACCCACACCACAATAGTGGAGAGGGTATTATGCATTTGGGCTGATGTGTGTAACCCCTTAAAATATTGTTCCTTGACCCACCTTTAAATATACCGCACGACTTAAAATCACTTTCTGAGTTGATCTAACGATGTCCGTCCGTCTGGCTAGCAGGCTGACTGGCTGTCCATGTAACCTTATACAGGTCGCAATTTTGGAGATAATTTAATAAAATTGGGAACATAGGTTCTTAGTGGCACAGAGATCAAGCCTATTGAAAATGTGCCGAATCGTAGTGTCACAAGGGGAGATGGGGGGCAAATATTTGCCTCTCAGAAACTAACAAATCGATTTTAATTAAATTTAAAACATAGATAGATCCCTATTCATTTAGTCATACACTCTCGAAAATTTGTTTTTAAATTCTGTGATGTAGAGTACCAAATGGTCGGGCTTGACCGACTATACATACTTTCTAACTTATTTTAATAAAGTTGTTGTATTTATTCTTAGTGGTATACGAATAAATTTGTCAAGCATAATTATAATTGATTTTTATATAAATTTTATGTTGCCGCCGCCAACATTTCTGTAAGAATTTCAATTTTCTCTAGAAATTTTATGTAAAGCGATAAATTTTGTATAGATATTAATTTTTGTGTAGCAAATTTGATGTTAAACAATTAAATTTCTGTTGAAAATTTTTTCCTGAGAATTTTTATGTTAGAGGTTTGTTTTTCTTTTTGCAAATTTTTTAAAACTATAAATTCTTTATAATAAAATATTGTATTTAACGACAAGTTTTTTATTGCAAATTTATGTCATTAAAATGAATTTTTTTTTTTTATTTATGTTATCGATTAATATCACTGCTTTACAAATTTTTAGTTTGGAAAAATACCAACAACTCCACATGCCTAGATAAGTTAATTAGGACCTCCTGAGCACGAAAAACGCTGTGTTTTTTCCCCCTAAGTACCGTTTTTTAGATAGCGGTACTTTTGTGTGTGGAAGAATATTCTTTGTTCGGCTACAGGAACAAACGTTCTGTAATAGCCATTCAAGTAAGTAAGTAAGTAAATAAATGACATATCATTGGAAAGGTAATTGAATGTCTTTTCCGACGATATGCTAAAAAAAATTATCTGATAAGAAATGGCTAAGTAATGGCACCTCAAAATTTGCCTATTTTTATGTTTTTTTCAAAATTTTTCATTTTTATTTCGTTTTTTTCTACGTTATATTAAATACCTGGAATGTTTTATTTTTTAGCCAAATAGTATATTTAATTACCAACATTTTAAGCGTGATTTGAAAAAAATCGGATGAAAAACAAAAATTAAGGATTTTGTGGAACGACAATATTTTCATACTCAACAAAAACGCAAGTTGTTTTAATCTAATTTTTATAATTTTTGTTTGTTTAATTCTGTTAAATAGAGAAATATTTGTATTATAATTGTCATAAAATTCTTTTATTAAAGAAATCGTATTAAAAAACCACTTAAAAAATTTTTGCGTTTTACGTCTTCGATTTCCAGCACACCCCTGATTAATTTGCTACAGAAAGTTTATTCCTTTACATTAATTTGCTATTTAGAAAATTCGTTGCTGAGCATTAGTTTGCTATATAGAAAATTAATGGCTTAACAATAATTTGCGCTACAGAAAATATATCGCTTAACATCATTTTGCTAAAATGATAAAAAAAATTTCTATGTAGCAAATTTACGTTAAGCAATAAATTTTCTATATAGCAAATTTATGTTAAGCCATAGATTTTCTTTAAAGAAAATTAATGTTCGACGAAACATTTTCTATATTAAAATTTTATGTTAAGCGATATATTTCCTATAGCAAACTTATGTTAAGCGAAAAATCTATTACCATTAATCGTTATCAGTAATCTTTACAAAGTATTTGTTATCGATGAATTTTCTTCAAAAAATTTTAATAAATCACTAACAACCTTATTCATAACGAATATTTCAGTTTTATTGAAGGTTAATTAAACAAATTTTTATATAAAATTCGTCTTATAAGCCTGTTATAGGCATGGAATATGGTTTATGAATAAGGCCTTAAATATTTTATATTAATAAATTTTCATATTAATTCAAATGTGTATTCTAAGTCAAATTACAATTTTAAAAGCTTTTATACTTTTTTAATAGTCTTTCAATATTTTCTATGCAGTATCAGCATTTTCGTTTATATCGGGTGATTTTTTAAGAGCTATAGGAAAGTTAAAAAAAAACACATAAAATTCAGAAAAATACAAGAAATCTTTATTTGAATCGATAGTACGGTCCATATAATTTAATGTTTGAAGATTATTACATGCAAATGTTGACCGTGACTGCGCCTCAAATGGTCTCATGAATAAATGCTTTAATGTTGTCTTCCAATGCGTCAATTGAAGCGGGCATGTGTGTATAGACGTGAGCTTTAACATAGCCCCACAAAAAATAGTCTAAAGGCGTTAAATCGCACGATCTAGGCGGCCAATTGACCGGTCCCGAACGTGAAATAAAATGTTCACCGAACTCGCCTCTCAATAAGTCTATTGTTAAGCGTGCTGTGTGGCATGTGGCACCGTCTTGTTGAAACCACATGTCATGCAAGTCAAGCTCTTGCATTTTAGGCAAAAAAAGTTGGATATCATCTCACGGTAGCGCTCACCATTAACAGTTACGTTACGATTCGCATCATCTTTGAAGAAGTACGGTCCAATGATGCCACCAGCCCATAAACCGCACCAAACTGTGACTTTTTCTGGATGAATTGGTAGCTCTTGCAATGCTTCTGGCTGATCTTCACTCCAAAATGGACAATTCTGCTTATTAACGTACCCATTGAGCCAAAAATGAGCTTCGTCGCTGAACACAAGAAGCGCGCGATGAACTTTCCTAACAGAGCACGCATTTTGATAATAAAATTCAATAAATTTCAGTGTATTTATCAAATATAGAAAATTGGGAATTTAGCACGTCATACAAAAATCTTAATAATAAATTTTGTATTCCCGTAAATAACTTTGGCAAGCGTTGTTCGTTTGTAAGACGATTCATGGTTTAATTATAGACCAAACTGAAGATGTTTGACAGTGGAACAAAACACGAATCGTGCGTCAGCTGTTTAAACCAGTGTTGCCAAAAAGATAATAGCTAAAAAATCACCCGATATAATTTATGTTGCTCACCATGAGAAATAAATTTCCAGATTCTATTTTATATTAAATTTATATTATCGATAAATATTTTATAGAAGTATTTTAGTTCAGTTTTCTTTAGAAATTGTTTAAAATTTGTGTCCTTGGTTATTATTTGTTATCAAACTGTTTCCTGTATAATTTGTATGTTAACGATACACTTTTATCTAAATTTTTGATTTAATATTATCGATAACATAAGTTTAAAAATTGATAGCGTTTTTCCATTTATTTAATACGTTTGCATGTACATACCTACATAAATATGTAAAGCTCTTCTCTAAACGACTGACTGATTTAATTTAACATGTAATACAGCATTCCGTCTGGGTATGGGCGTCTGAATTTAACCACCACATAAAACACGAACCACTTGACTTCAATGTTAAAAAATTTTTTGCAAAAAAAATCACTACAAACCTGTTTAAGCCGGCCGGCAAATTATAAAAAGCATATGAACAATTGTTGGGTGTTTAAAGCCAACTTTTGTTTAGATCACAATAAGCAAAAGCATACAGTTGTGGGACTATTTGTTGTTTAAGCTTCAAGTCAAAAATAATAAAAAAAAGAGTGTGTTTGATAAAACCTGACTTAAGCAGAAATAAACTTAAAGAGTAATATACAATTAAACATGACTCAGTTTGTTAACTTAAACAAAAGAGTTGAATTTTCAAAAGACTTCAACAGCTTAAGAGTGAATTTAGTATGTCAATGTTTAAAAAGTTTTCTATAACGTTAGTTTCTATGTAAAAGGTAAGATAAAACCAATCATTTAAAAAAAGCAACAAAAAAATAAAATTTCAAGTGTTAGATGTCTACCAACAAAACCGCACGTAGCCAGTCAATGGGGCAACAGTTTTTGCTGTTGATGTTGCCATTTTTTAGGTTGCGCTAAAATAGAAATACAACGGTATTCATTCGTAACCAACCACCAAAACTAAACTTTCAAACAAACCTTTTAAAAACCGACTACTTATAATTAGATTGAAAATATTCAAAATTAACACACATTCGTATATGCCGGCATAGCTGCCAGGTAAAATGTGTTGAAGCTCGTCAAATTTTGCCGAAAAAATCGTCAAATTGAATAACTTAAATCGTCAGAAATGTCGCCATTATAAAATAACACTTTTGTTAGCTTTGGAATTTTTGTTTTAGCTATTTTCAGGTTGTTTCATACATACCTATTACTCATTTACTGCAATAGTGACATAACTCAAAAAAATCTATTTCGAGATAAACGCGCTGAAAGTTTTTGATTAGATTTAACCACTTTGAAACATTAACGACTTATTCCGCTCAACGGGTAAGATATTAATGATATAAATATTAATATTTAACACAATAATAAGAAAAACATAGCGAACAATTGTGAATCACTACCCTAGAGGAAAGGGAACTAACACTAAACTCGTCACGTGACAGTTTTATAGTTACTACGAGGGGGTTAATTGGCACCTTTTTGACGCTTTGTAACAGGTCACAGAAACAATCTAAATGGACACATTCAATTTCAGTTTAAGTACTGCCTGTCGCAGATATTGTCCCAAATGAACCATGTTATGAGGACGGATCCCCTTCATTTAAAGTAATAGAACCAGTCATTACACACTCATAATCCAGTTACATGACAAGTTGTTTGTCAATTACCTTCTGGAGTAACTACTAGGGTATTCATTCGGTTAACCGTTAATCGGTTAATTTAAAATTGGCTTTTTTCGATTAACGATTAAACCGGTTAATTTTATTCGATTAACCGATTAACCGAAGTAACAAAATTTTAAATTTTTTTGTAGTATTTTAACATATATTTTTGTGTTTTACGAAAATGTATTTGTATAGTAAAATATTTTTTCCTTCTTGCAATACATTCTTTAAATACAGTACGAGATAAGAATATGTTCGGTGCTGATTTTTGCCTGATTTTGATGAGTCAGATGATGAACTGACAATAAAATAAACTCTCGATTGTAACACAAACAATCTTTTATCAGAATTCGGTTAATTAGTTAACCGAAGCAATTAGAAGTGTTTAAAATTTTTAAAATTAAAACTGAATTCTAATTATGTCATAAAGGAGGATTTTAAATGTTTAGAGAAATACTGGAAAAGAATTGAGAAATAAGATAAGCTGCATTAAGGATTGCTTTCGAGATCTCCCTTTCATTCATGAACATATGAACTTCTATGTCAAAGTTTATGTTTCTATATAAAAAAAAACAACCAGTTGAAAAGCAAAAAAGTACCAAAAGTTATTCTCATCCGCTCATGACATTCCATGTTAAATTATTTTTATAGGTGCAATATTAATGACAATTGAAAAAATTACCAGTAACGGACAAAAAGTACCAAAAAGACACCTCATACAGACTCTCATTCACTGAGGACCTTGCATGTCTGAGGACCTTAGGTCCAATACTAACCGAAATTCAAAAAAAAAAAAAAAAAGTTAAATAACAAAATTGTACCAACAAATTCTTATCTACTCAGGACGCTTATGTTTATAGGTAAAATATTAACTTTAAATAAAGAAAGTACTATTGTAAAACGAAAATCTAAGGAAAGGAATTAAGTTTCCCGTATTCCACCTTTTTTGGACTTTTTTCTCCCCATTAAAGTATTAGACAATTAACGTTCGAATTTCGAAAAAGTACCGAATTCGTATTTGGATTTTTTAGATTAGTTTCGAATGTGATATTAACTTTATTTATATGTTTATTGGTTTAAAAGAAAGATGGGGTGACAGAAAATTTCCCAAATTACAGGTTTCAGCCGTTTACTTCCTAAAAAGGCCGAAATTCTAAAAAGTACCAGACACGTGTCTGCTTATTTTTCTAAAGAGCAACGATAGGTATTACATTTTTTTGTATCTCTTTTAGTTATGGATATATAATATAACCGAATTTATCCGTTTTTTACCCTTTTTACCCCCTTAACATTTGAACAAACTTTCATGAAAAGAACGCATATAATATTCTCTGAATTCTCGGGAGTTTGCAATGTTTAGGTTTAACATTTTGACCTAAAGAGCTTGTGACCGGATATTTATCTATTTCGCTCTTTCTGACTTAGTTTTCGAAACAACGTCGTTTTAAACTTCTAATGCTTCTGTTTTTTTTTTTTAAGACACTATGGACTTTCTACTTTCTACTTTTTACATAAAAATGTTGTTCAAGAATAGGTTTTTTGTTATGTCATTGTTTTTTTTACTAATAAATACCATATTAGAAATCATTTTTGCATTTTTATATATTGATATTACTTAATTTATAACAAAACTTTATTAATCGGTTAACCGATCAATAACAAAATTAACCGATTAGAAACCGATTAAACCAAAACCTCGGTTAATTAATCGAGCGATTAACCGATTAAAGCAAAAGCCCGATTAAATGAATACCCTAGTAACTACTCTTTAAATACATTATCACCAGTTAAGTGATATGTTCTGTTTTAATCTATCACAATTTGTTCCTTTTTATTTTAAAATTGTTTTCACTTGTCACGGGATAAGTGCCTTGAAACCAATTGAACCAAATTTCCCGCAGGGTAACTCCAAAAATTAGTTTTTTGAGTTATTTCACCATTGAAGTAAACGAGAGAACGGCATTTTTTTGCATCACAAAATCTCAAAAAATAAAGATAAAAATTATTCTGGCAAGTTGTAACTTATTTTACAGGATAACCTTAATAACTGCGAATAGCGTTTTTTGTATAAAAATATAAAACTGAAAAATGTTTGTCTGTTTGCTTGTTTGTATGTTGGCTAATAGACTTCTAAACTACTTAACCGATTTTCCTGAAATTTATACAGTAACATCACGTCAGCCCTTCGATAGGGGCAGGGAACTTGGTACCCCCCATAAGATACCAATATTAAATATTGCATATCTTAAGAGCCGCTGCACGCATTTTGTTCAACTTTTGGTAGTAGGTTCTTCTGAGCGCCAAAAGTGAAATAAAATAGCAGGGGGGAGGTGGCACCCACCATAGGACGCCAATGTTTAATATCGCATATCTTAAGAACTGTTATAGTGAGAATATTTCAAACTTTGTAGAAGTCACTCTTATGGTATACTACACTTTTGAAAATAAAAATAAAGCGGGTAGGCGTAGGGGAGGGGGGGAAATAGCTCCCTTAGGATGCATATATTAAATATCGCTCAACTGAAGAACTATTAAAGAAAGAGTCTTCAAACGTGCTTAAAGCTACTATTAAGGCAAACTTTAAATTCCAATATAAAAATGGGCGGGGAAGACAGAGGAGGAGCAGTACCCCTCATAGATAGAAATATGAATAAGAGCCGCTGCACGCATTTTGTTGAACTTTTGGAAGTAGGATCTTCTGAGCCCCAAAATTGAAATAAAATAGCAGGGGGGAAGTGGTACGCCCTATGGGACGCCAATGTTTAATATCGCATATCTTAAGAACTGTAATGGTGAGAATGTTCAAACTTTGTATAAGTCACTCTTATGGTATACTACACTTTTGAAAATAAGAATAAAGCGGGTAGGCGCAGGGGGGAAATACCTCCCATGTGATGCATACATTAAATATCTCTCAACCGAAAAACTATTAAACGGAGAGTCTTCAAACGTGGTTAAAGCAGTGTAGCGAAGCGCACCGGGTTAAGATAGTAAAAAATAAATAATAACACGTGACAAAATTTCAACAAAGCCGTGACCAAATAAATCTGACAGCTAATCATTATGTAAAATTGTCCGCTGAATCCGAATATAAAGTCAGAATTGTTAAAAGTATAACAGTTTTTGAGATATTCCAAAATAACCGTTATTTGTGTTTTTAAAAAAGATGATGTGACTGAAATGCAAATATCTTCAAAAATTCTAAACGGGGTATGTAATTCTTTCTTTCTAGTGAAAAGTTATAAAATTTCTAAACTAACCATGGATTGCTTGTGAAGATTGGTCAAGAAATGACAGAGTAACAGGGGACAAAAGTTCAAGCTTCATTGAAAATTTTATGATTTTGTTCAATTTTGCTCTATTCAAGTTATTTTTTTTAAACCAATGATATAAAAATCCTAATGTTTTATTGCATGCGCCATTATATTATTTTAATATGAACATTTTGCGCCCAACAAGACATAGATTGGTACCAGGGTTGTCAGATTTTTTTTTGAGCTCCATCGCCAAACCGGATGTCAGAAATCGCCACAAATTGCCAAACGTCGATTTTGTTCAGTTTGTGTAAAATTTTCTTTTTTTTTAAATTAAATTTTGCATACAAAAAACGCTAGTATAATTTTTCAGTCAAAAATCGCCAAAAACTGAGAAAAAAAGTCGCCAAAGTAAATATTGTGTTGTTTCTGTAATTTTTTTTTAATAACATAAAATGGAGATCATATATGTATTCAGTTAAAAACTTAAATTATGTACACAAGTCTATAAGATCGTTCACTTCAGCCTCACCGATTTCATCACTGGAGTTTTGACCTACATACTATTAGAATTACATACATACTATTAGAATTAAATAGTGACTGTATATAAAATTCACTTAATATATTTTTTTTCTATTAGTAATGATAACAAAAAATGACGAGTTGTTAAACAAAATCTCCGAAATAATATAAATGGTAAAAATAGCCAAGTTAATCGCCAATTATATCAGAAATCGCCATAAAAGTCGCCAAACGCCAAATGGGAAATCCCATCGCCAAACACGATTCAAAATCGCCATATCTGACAGCCCTGATTGGTACAAAAATGACAAAGCTACAGAAGATTTAGTAAATTAACCCACATAGAAATTCAATAATTTTAAACAATTTTTAATATTTATTGTTACTAAAACTTTAACTTTGTATATTTATTTGCCATGGGTTAATTCAATTAATCTTCTGTAACTTTGTCATTTTTGCACCGATCCGGATCCGGGCACAAAATGTTCGTACTGAAATAGGCTAAAATTTTATTTTTCTGATATTTGCATTTCAGTCACAGCACCATTTTTAAAAACACAAACAACGGTTATTTTAGAATATCTCAAAAACTGTTCTACTTTTGACAATTCTGACTTCATATTCGGATTCAGCGGAAAATTTTACATAAAATGCTTCTAGATGGGTCAAATGTATGACCAACCCCACTTTATTTTTTATTGCCGAATTTCGGTTTTTTTAGTAATTTCAATAAACTAAACCGTTTTTGAGTTACGCGAATATATGCTGTGCAACCTCTTACATTTTCGAAATAACGATATATCTTGAAAACAAGAGCTAACCTTAAAAAACGGTTTGAACCACTGGATTCAGCGTCCCCAATTAGGGTAAAATGCCAGGTGTGCGGCTGGTCTATTGTTTGCAACTAGCACAGTGTACTTATTGCTCAAAATTACAATATTAAAATTCTATTTTAATATTATTTTTTTAAGGGTTTTAAAATTTAACATTTTGCAGATATTACATTTTTCAAAAAAATTTTTTTTTTTTTAATTTATGGTTTGTAGCCCCAAGTATTCTCTTTAAAATGACATCAAAATCTTCTTCGTATGTCAATTAGTTTTCGAGATATTGAAGAAATAAGCTCAACACATTCGGCTAATTCTGCGAAATTATGACATTTTGAATATGACATAACTTTCGAAAAACAAATTTTAAAAATTTTTTTCTTTTTTTTAATTACAATATTAAAATTCTATTTTAATATTATTTTTTTAAGGGTTGCGAAAGGAAAAAACTCATATCTTAAAAAAGAAAAAAAAAACACCTCCTTCAAAGTTTCAGGATTTTTAAAGAACAGTTTGAGGTATTATACATATGTTAAATTTTTTAATTTGCCTAAAAAGATTTTTTTTAATCTGGACCAATCATTTAGTAAACCGATCGATTCTGAATCATTTTTTAAAGTGATCTAACTATGTCCATACGTCCGTCTGAATGGTTGCCTGTCCATGTTAACCTTGGGCGAAATGTACAAGCTGTAATCTTGTAGATAATTCGATCAAATTTGGTAAATACATTTCGGTCTTAATTGTGTAACACGCAACGCAACGCCAAAAATTTCAATGAAAGCAAAAACAAATTCAAAAACATTTTATAATTTTGTTTTTGCTTTCTATAGGAATTCACATTGATTTTATTAATTTCAAATACTTCAAATTTTGTGGCGTTGAAAACACAATCAAAAATTATGCAAAAGTATTAATTAGCATTCATAAAAAAAAATACGAAAATTGAACAGAAAGATATTAAACACGGATTTTCTACATCATAAATCCTGATTCAGTGTTTACAAAAAAGGTTATTGTAAAATGCTTAAAATATGTTCTTCTTCTTTCCAATAATGATAACGGTGTGTGTAGGCGTGTTTTGTTTTGCAATTTTTACTTCACACTCTGCACAAAAACAAGAAACAACCTTATCTTAAGAAATCCAAACCCAAAAATCGTCAAAATTACGATAAATCGTTAAATCTGGCAACCGTGTATGCCAGTATTACTAATTTGGGGGGAATTACATAACTCTGCGGCTTATGTGAATGTTTGCATATACACAAAATGAAAATTCAAATACTATTCAACTCAAAACTATTTTTCAGCTGTCGTAATTTTAAACACATTTGATGAAATTTATTTTAAGCAAAAAAAAAAAAGTAATTTCACTTTTTTATTTTTCTAATGTTTTTTTTTTAGGGAATTAAAATTTTGTTTTCATGTTTCAAATGCGTGCGCTTTTCGTCTGCCTGCCAGTCACATGGGCTTGAAGCAATTTTATTAGCAAAAAACAAAAATTAATGTTTTTTATTATTTGGCAATAATTTCAAATATTTTTGTGAAAATTGCATTTGCCAGAAGGAACGAGTGTAGGAAATTCTATTCAATTGATTTTTTTTTATATTTTGTTAGAAAAATTTGTATTCGTACAGATAGATGGTGACTAACATGACTAACATTTTTTTCCTTTTTTAAATCAATTAATAAAATGCTTTTGAAAAGTAATTAAATTCAACTTAAAAATTACGTCACACACTTGTGTGTTATATAAAGTTATCAACAATAACAAAGTCTAATTACACATTAAATGCACAGTGGGTCACGTATGCAGGTTTGCTTAGAAAAAATATTATATAGCAAAAAGATTTAAAAAAACCAACTATAGATTAAATAAAGTGTGCTCTTTCTTAAGCGCGCACCTAACGGTCCGCTTATAAGCAAAGTGTAAAAATGTAAAAATAACTTGTAAAATATTTATCTTAAAATAAATAAATAACATATACATTTTAGCCAAAGGATACCGAGATTTCATCAACATTTGAGTAGTAAAAATATAATTTTTTTTTAAAAAAGTTTCATATTTCAACAAAACGTAGCTCGATGTAAACAAAGGGCTAATAAGTACTTTTTAAACAAAAAAATTAATTTTGTTTATTAGAGCAAAAAGTATTTTTTTCTTTGCAAAATATGCATTTTTAAATAGAGTACCATTATTAAGAAAAAAAAAAACTATTACATATTGTGAACAAATAACACCTTTGAAACAAAAAGTATCTTTTTTTAACGAACAGGGAAACCAAAAATATGCAATTGCATGTTTTTCCTTGTGCTACCAATGAAGGCAAAAACAATATATTTATCCGTTTTAGAGCTTTTTATGAATTTTGGCATCGATTTGTTAGTGCATATTTTTGCATATTTTACCGTTTGCAGCATTTTTTTTTTGCATATTTTAGTTAAAATACCTTTTTTGCAGCATATTTTAAGTTTTTAGGGCATATTTTGCATTTTGTGGCATATTTTGTTACATTTTTTTAGATGCCTGCAAGAGCTTTCGCAGCAAACAAAATTTTTTTTTGCGAAATTTTGGCTGCCTGGCCAGCGCACAGTGATCGATTTGAAGTATTTAGGCGGCCAAAAATATTTTTGGACGTTAATGGCTTCGAAAGACTGTATTTTAAAAAACTATCTATTTATTTTAAAAAATAAATAAGAAAAACATATATTTTATAATAAAAACACATTTTATAAATCATAAATAAATAAAAATGCATTAAATTGTCTTATTAAAAGATGTTTCTATCTCGACTTCTTCGTGCTCAATTCTTGATTGTCTGTGAGGCTCGGCAGGTTCTAATAGTTCTAAAACTTCACTTTAACGATCTTTCACTACTTACGAGTGGATCTGAAGTAAGAAGCAATCTTTGATAAATATCACGGTTGCATTCTTCCCTTGAAAATTTTCTTGAAAAATTCTGTCTGTATGACCGAAAATTTTTATTTCGTGCTTCTGCAGCCTCCTCCGATAATTGGCCGATAATTAATGCGTTGTTGGAGTCATGGGATGTCATCCGTATAATTCCACATACATTTGCGCGGTGTTGAAGGCATATTCTTCGAATTTTCTTGTATTTATTTTGTGTCCACTTGAAATCGCCTCTAATAAGATTTTAAATTTGTGTATTAATTCGTGCATACATACATTTACGGGTCACTATTTTCGCCCTCCATAACTAAAAAAAAAAAAACATAAAATTAAAAAAAATGGTTTTTAAATTTTTTTAACAAAATACTTTGAATTGCTGTCTTTAAGGAATAAGCGGGATTCTGCGGCTCTTGTTTTTTTTATAGAAACGTATTCCATAAACAAAAAAATATGATCCAGACGGATCCTGATCAATAACAAAATTGCTTTTGAAATTAAAAAAATTACATATTTTATGTGAAAAAGAGGGTATGTTCAACTACCGAAAAATATAACGAAAGTTAAAAATAAAAGTTAAAACTATTATTTATTTAATAAAAGCTTACTTGAGCTATGGGAATCACTTTCACTTCTATACACAACTTAAAATAAACATACATGCGTAGTGCGAAATTTTATGTAATTTGGGCACCCAAATAGAATACGTATCAAGTCAACGATCAAATTGCGTCTAACTGCACGGAAGCGGTGACGTATGGTTGTTGAAAAAAAGGGTGGGGGTAATTCGCGGAAGTGGTTACTAAACGTAGACGTCAATATTTTGTGCCTACTACGTATTTAAGATTTTGAATTTTGGCCGCCTAAATACTTCAAATAGATCACTGTGCAGCGTTAATTCCTGTCCATGTTAATTTGACAAATTTGATAAACACATTTTAATTGTACTAAGAACGAAGTCTATGTAAATGGTGAGAAGCGGTCTATAACTTTACATATTCCCCACAAAAACTTCTTTCCAAACTAGACTCTGTGTCCGTAAAGATGGTTTGTATTGAGATTAAATACCCAAAAATATTTTACTGCACATTGAATTATTTTCGAGTCAGTTCACATTTGCCCAAAACTCCCATCTATAAACAGCTCTAACTTCCTTTTAAATGTAAAAATTAGGGACCATCCCTTAAATCCTTTTAAGGCAAAAAAATCTCATATGGATGTCAATATCTAGATAGTATTCGGCACAAATAACTTATATGAATTTTAGCCTCTTAACATAACTTTTTTTTGAGCCCATGACTGCTCATCATTTATAAATAGGGGAAAATCTTGAAAATTCGTTTGTTAATAAATACTATAGTGTTTGAGCTTTACCGGTTATAATTTTAGGATTGTTTTTATTAAATGGAACTGTTATTTATTTGTTGAATATTTTGTTTTGAAACTAGCAATTTTTGAATGGGGCATATTTTTAACAATTTTAAGGGCATAGTTTCAAGTTTTTACTGCATATTTAATGCGCATAAATTGTGTTTTTAGAGCATATTTCTGGTTTCCCTGTTCATATACAATATTTTGGGTTTATGACAGACTTATTTAATAAATTTTAATAGAAAATTCGTTTCATAAACCTTTTATTAATCAAAAACATTTGTTATGAATATAGGGTAACTTTAAATATGTACAACAAAAAGTCAAATTTTTAACAAAAAAAGAACCATTTTCAGCAAATAATTCCTTTTAAACCTTAGTAAGTACTCCTTTCAAATTTGTAAAAAATGTTGAGCAACATTGATTATTTCACACGAAAATTTCGACACTAAAACAAAAAGTTTCATGTGAAACACGAAGTACCTGTTGAAAAAGTACCTTTTGAAACAAAAAGCACCTTTTGAAACAAAAAGTACCTTTTGAAACAAAAAGTACCTTTTGAAACAAAAAGTACCTTTTGAAACAAAAAGTACCTTTTTAAACAAAAAATACCTCTTGAAACAAAAATTACATTTTGAAACAAAATTTCCTTTTGAAACAAAAAGTACCTTTTGAAACCAAAAAGCATATTTTAAAACAAAAAGTACCCTTTTAAAACAAAAAGTATCTTTTGAAACAAAAAGTACCTTTTGAAACAAAAAGTACCTTTTGAAACATAAAGTACCTTTTTAAACAAAAAGTACCTTTTGAAACAAAAAGTATCTTTTTAAACAAAAATTACCGTTTGAAACAAAAAGTACCTTTTTAAACCAAAAAGTGCCTTTTGTAACATAAAGTGCCTTTTGAAACGAAAAGATTCTTTTGATAAATAATACATCATGAAACAATAAGAAAAGCTCATTTTAGCATAAAACTAATTTTTTAAGGAAACAATATATTTGTAAGCAAATATGTAGTACTTTTATGAACATAAAAAGTATATTACAAATAAAAAGTAGTTTTGAACAAAAAAAAAAAAAAAACGACATATACGGGCCTGTTCTGAAAATCGCGAGATTTCAAATCAATTGCTTTTGAAATCACGCGTTTGATTTTGTGTTGTTCTGAAAGTCATTCCGTTTTTGTGTGCTTTGGCAATTGAAGATCATACCAAAACAGGAGTTCAGTAGGCAAAGTGATTTTCAGAACAGGCCTGATAAAATCAAAAAGAACATTTTTAAATAATTGATACCTTTGTAACTTCTCTTCCCCCAAACCTTTTAAAACCTTTGTTGTTAAGCGGCTTCTATTGTTTGTTTTTAAAATAGATTTAGAAATTAGTAAAATCTAAATATTTCTCTATAACAATATCGTAAAATAATCAGCTTTAAATAACTTTTAAATTTTCGGTCACGGTGGACCTTTTGACGGAAATTCCCATATAAAGGGCTGTGCAACAAACAAATAGATATTGTTTCTGTATGCTTAACAATGTTCTGTTTATTTTCGAACACTGATTTAAACACAAAAGATAGAAAAAAAGGCAAGAAAGCCGGGAGTCTTTGCCTTTAAAATATTGATAAAGTCCATTCTTAATTAGAGAATGGAACAAATGTTGCAAAAAAGCATAAAAGGTCGCTTACAGTTAATAACAAAAAAGTGGCAAATGCGAACAGCTGCAATAAAAAAACCCACCTGTTTTTGAATCCCACTAATATTTTTGACTAAAATCCAAATTATGATATTTTAATCAGGCTTAAGTTTAATTTAATTTTCATTTAATTATTTTAATGAAGAAAGGAAATTTACAACATGAAATGAATTAAATATTTATTTTAAATTTGGACCGTTCGATTTTAAAATAAATATTTTGAAAAATTTCTATTCAAAAAACACACCTATATTTTGGAAAGTTAAAAATTCGGCAATGCCGATTATAGCACTCTTACATGTATTGTGTATATTTATTTCACTAACTGCGCAAATAAAACAACAAACATCCAACTACCCATCCATATGAATATGTATCTAGAAAATACAGATACATACAACTAGATACTCAACAATTGTTTAGATGCCTGAGATGTTTAATTTGTTTAGATTTAATTCTATTCTAGTTGGTTATTGTTTTATTGGATTTTATTATTATATACTTTTTTAGCCATTTAGCCAGAGGGGATTGAAAAATTTAGAAATGTTAGCTTAAGTGCAAAATAAATTTTCTAGTTTAACTACTAAAACTAGAAAATAATAAGCTGAGCTTATTTTCAGTAACCAAATATGGTTTTCCCCAAAACCATGTTACAGTCAATGGTGTTCAGTGTTTTCAATCTCAGGTTTCCAGCTTTAAACAAATATTTAAGACTGTACTCACGTAATTTGTCTGTATGGAAATTGAACTTAAACAAATTTCATAACATTTCATATTAATTGCGTAGACATTTTATTTTCTCTATTTGCAATTCTTAGGAACTTAAATATCTTTTTTTTTCAATTTTATTTTACCTTATTAATTTGTATTTACATTGTGAAATATTTCCTACATACCTACATATATAGAAAAAGATACAACAACAAAATACATGCATACATTATTATTGGGGGCTCGTCATTTTTATCTAAATCTAAATTTATTTATGTATTTTTATTTTGTTTACTTTTCTGCTGTTTGAATTTTAGTTAAAACATCAGTTTTTTTCATATTTCTTCGTTTCTTAAACGATGATTCAGTAAAATTTTTAATTAAATCGATAAATTATTTTTTGTTGGTATTAGATAAAGTTTAAAGAACAAATTAAAGTTTCATATTTATCAGTTTAAGTAGCGAAACTTAAAAAAAAAACTTTCCAAAGTTGAATCTAGTCATTCAAAATTATTTTTGAATCGATTTAATCATATTTAAAAAAAAAAAAAAAAACCTTAAATCAATGTTAATAAATCTAATTCTATAAAATAAAATGTATGAAAGAATGAAATTCTTATTTGCTAAAATGAAGTATAAATTTATAAAAGCCGTTAAAATAAGTTTAAAAAACCCCAAGCAGTTTTAAGAAATTTTTTTGAAATTTCTCTAAAAGGCTACTTTTTATAATTGATAATAGTCTGTTTGAAAAAATTAGATTTTTTAAAAGCAATTTAGAAAAAAAATTTTAAAATTTCCCTTGCAAGCATAAAACTTCCTTGAAAATTAAATTTTCACTGAAAATATGAATTTTTAATTATCAAGGTTTCGTTATAATGAAAAAACAAAAATAAAACAAATTTCTTTATTTTATTTTGCCAGTTCAGTTTTATTTACACTGCCACATGCATATTAGTTATCAAAGTTTTTCTTGGGATTCAAAAATTAATTATCAAGGTTTTGTTTAAATGTGCTAAATTCCCATTTCATACTACATATTGACAAACTGAAGTTTATTGTTGAGGGGACTGAACTGGCAAAATAAATTAAAGAAATTTGTTTTATTTTTGTTTTTTCTTTACCCACTTACAACTACATTTAGAGTTGACAAAAAATCAACCAATTGTAGTCGGGATTGTAAGAAAAGATACACACACTGTTTATTGTTGTTGTTTTTGTTTAAGCTTTGATATTATTACAAGTAAAACTGGGGCTTATGATTCTTATTCGCTTAACAGTTTTATTTGGTTTAATATCTTTATTTTTCTAAAATCTTTGGATGAAGTTTTCTGACGATCTGGCCTAAGCAACCAGTGAAATGCGCATAGGAATAGCTTATCCCCTCAACAATAAACTTCAGTTTGTTAATAGTATGAAATGGGAATTTAGCACATTTAAACGAAACCTTGATAATTAATTTTTGAATCCCAAGGAAGAATTTAATTTTTTAATTTTTTTTATTTTTAATGACTTAACTAAAATTATGATTATGTTAAACGTTTTATTGAAAAACTTTAAAATTGTCAAACTGTCCTTAAAAACTTAAAATTTCACTACAGAAAAATTGTTGTTTTTCGGAATATTTTGTAAAAAGCATTTATTAAGCTGATAAATTTTATTAGCTCTCAAAAATAATAAAATTTTTCATATTTAAAAAAAAAATCCCAAAAAAGGGAATTTTTTTAAAAATTTTAAGAAAATAGTTTAAAGTTTACTTAAATAATAAGGCAAACTCTTAATTTTTCAAAACATTTGTTTATAACTTAAATTTCCCTTTTTGAAAAGTTTTTTTGTTAAATAAATTGAAACTAAATATTTTTTAAAAACTTCCCTTTTTTTAGAAGGAATATTAAGATTTAAAAGATATTTCGATTTTATTATTTATCCTATAAAATGATGGAGTGAGAAAATCTGTATATGGCTATTTCCAAAAAAACGTCAACCACAAAAAATGGAAAAAAAAAATTTTCTTTTCAAGATTTATTTAGAGAATTGCTTATATTTTTTTAATATATGCTTATAAATTAATTGATTCGAAAAAAAAAGATAAATGGTAAACGAAGTACTACAACTTTTAGCACATACTTGTGGATATTAGAAAATATGCATTTGGAACAACAATACTCTAATCTAAGGCATATTTATGATCTGAAAAACATTTTTTATTAAGTTTCTTATATAAAGGATTATAAATAGCAACATAAAAAAATTTTAAATCATGGCGGAAAAATTGTCCCGTTTACAATCTCTTTAACAATTTATTTAAAAAAATGTAATTCATATTTTATTTTGAAATCGAAACCATTTTTAGGGCACATTAGTCCGCAACATTTTAAAATTAGTCCCAATAAAATATTGTGTCAGGTTTCGCAGAAATCACTGTTTAAACGGTTACCCCTTAAAACCCGCTTCCGTTTTTTGTCCCGTTTACAATCACTGGTTTTTTGCAATTATCTCGGAAACCACGACAGTAAGCGAAAAATTTCATTTGCGGAAATTAAAGAGCTAATTGAGAGTTAAAAGTTTTGTCAATATAAACGTGTGCGAATGTCCCGTTTACAATCTTGGAAGTGCCCATATCATTTTTTTTTTAATTTTCCGTGCACGTAGAGTAAAAATATGTTTAAATATGGTCACCTCGAACCAAACTATTTTTAAAGAATATTTTAAACATATTATGGTTAACATAATCATATTATTGTCAGCGATAACCATATTATATTTAAATTAGTCCTCCATCAAGAACCCACAACCATATTAGGGTTGCCTCTAAAAATGTTATGCTTAAATATGACAATAATTTGTTTTTAAATTTACAATAGGTTTTTTCCTCTTTTCCAAGAGCAACATTCTATGGTAGAAAACCAACCATGCTATTGTAAGTGCTTAACAAATGTTGTTATTATTGATCATAACATGTTTGGAGGCAACAATAATATGATTGGGACTTCCTGATGGAGGCGTTATTTAACCATAATATGGTTATCACTGACAATAATATGATTATGTTAACCGTTTTAAATTTTCTTTAAAAATAGTTTAATTGGAGGTGACCATATTTAAACATGTTTTTTTCTGGGTGTTGTTAAGGGAAATTTTACTTTTAAGGAATTTTTAAGACCTTAATATTGTTTTTATAAAATTATAAAGACGATTAATTAATTCATTTTTAATAATTTTGTCTAAGTTTTGCTAATATTAAAAAATTTCACTAAGAAGAGAAATTTGATTAGATTTTAGATTGTGTAAAACGAATCGCAACGCCAAAAATTTATTTTATAATTTTATTGTTGTTTGCTACAGAATTTGAAATTGTTTTTTTTTTGAAATTTTCAACGCCAATATGAATTTCAATAGCAAGAACACCAAAGTTATAAAATACTTTCAATGAAATTGTTGGCGTTGCGTTTTACTCAATTAGTCCCTTAAGCACTTATTAAAAAAAAAATATATAAGGTAAAAAGGAATTTTTTCTAAATTTCTTTTAAAGGAAACTTATTTTTATGGTTTTTTTTTTAATATTAAGTTTAATAACATGCTTTTTTGCAAAATTTTCCAGTTGCGAAAAAAATTCCCTTTAGGAGTTTTGCAAACTGTTCTTGTGTTTTTTTATTTACTTAAGTAAGCTAATTACAATTTCAGTAAAATTTCCCAAATCAACCAAAATTTCCCATTTAAAGAAATTATTATTTTTTTTTCATTTTTGGTTTAATTTTGTTGTTTTAACAAATTTATAAAAATTCTGTGTACATTTTTTGTAAGTTTCCGTTAAGCAAAAAACTTCCCTAATAGGGAAATTTCAGATTTGAAAAAAATTTTTGAAAAATCGAGCCGTTTATTTTGAAAGTGGCATAAGTCACTTTTTCGAAAAAATCGAGTTAATAATAAATAATAATAATAAATACTGAGAAAAATATCATTATCATGATATATCAAATACAAGTGAATCTTCTCGAAAGTTAGCATCCATATTTTTAAACGTGTTAAAACGCAAACCCTTAAATATCTCGACTTAAAAACAAAATGACTTATGCCACTTTCAAAATAAACGGCTCAATTAAAGTATTCTTTTAAATAATTTAATAAACTTAGAATGATTTTTCTTAAACTTGTAAAAATTTCCACGAAAACAAAAATTTCCCTTAATGGGAAATTTTAAATTTTGGATTTTTTTTTTTTTATTTTAACAATCTGCCAGTTTAAAAAACACTTTTTGCAGAATGTTCTTAAAATTTACATATTTTCCTTAAGGGAAATTTTAGTTTAGTTTAGGAAATTTTAGCAATTTTTAAGTTTCCACAATTTACAAACCAAAATGTACCTTTATGGAAATATTTTTTTAAATTTTCAAAAATTTTGATTATTTTTTAAGTTAAAGCTAAATATTTTTACAAAATTTACCAAACATTTTTAAAAAATTCCCTGATAGGGAAATTTTAGTTTATAGAAATATTTTTACAAAATTTACCAAACATTCTTTAAAAATTCCCTGATAGGGAAATTTTAGTTCTATGGAATTTTCGTTAAAAATTTTTGGGTTGTCTCAATGAAACTATTATTCTAGCAGCAATTTTGGTAAAATTTTTAAAATTTCCTTGACAAACAAACATTTTCCCTTAAGGGAAAAAGGTTAAACTCTTTTTCTTTAAAAAAAAGTATAAAAAGAAAATTTTAAATTTTGCTGGTTTGACTTAACGAGTTGCAATACTGATATCATTACAATTTTATTCTTAAGTTTACAACCTTTTTTTTATCAACTTTAATGATTTTGATTGCGTGTTGTTTTTTGCGTTTTAGTTTCTTTGCCAATTAAAACACATCCTTTTATTTTATTTTATTTTTGTATTTTATTATAAATAATAATATTTCATTAAACATTAATGTATCTTTTTTTATTTAAGTTCAATAAAAATTGTATTTTTATTTGAACTCCCTCAAGCGTGGACACGCGCATTTTAAATTTGTTGTCAAACAATAGGTCTCTTGCCAACGTAACTTTTTCCACTGAATGAAATTTTGTGGGGAATGTTGTGCACTTGTCTAATGTGCCATAAAACAGAAAGAATTTAATTTCTGTTTGTTTGCCCAAAGTCCAGGTCAAAAAAGTATAAAAAAGTTTCGATTCTTTTAAGATTGCGTGTTGATTGGTAAATATTATTAATACTATTTGTTGTTGTGATGACCAAATTATTTTTTTTTATATCAAAAACATAAAAAAATGAGTTATTCATTCTTTATTCAAACAAAACTCCTTACTTTTATTACCTAAAATTCATGTTAATTGTTTCAGTTAATTAACAAAATTACTTTTGTATAACAAACAAGTAAAATATTTATTTTTATTCTAAATAAACTGCAATTAAATATAATATTTAAACAACAAGAGACAAAATAAATATAAAATTAAGTTAAGTATACATAATGGGCAATACGGGACTTAAATTGTCGTAATGGGTTAAAATAGGAACTCATCAATCATTATAATTTTTTTCTTGTTTTGTAATTAAATTGTTAATTAAAGGGTTTATTATGATTGTAATTGTTTAAAAAGTAATAAATAAATATGTTTAATAAGGCAGTTATTTTTGTATATAATTTATATATTAAACTCATTCATCAACTTTGTGGAATTTTTATCAAAAGTGATGAAATTTTTTTGGCATGATATAATAAATTAAAACTATGTGCACGAGATCAAACAAATTTAAATGTTAACAATAAACTAAACATTGTATTTAATAAAAATCTAAACAAGAATTCGGTTCTAATTTTTCCGTATAAAGAATTTAACAATGGGCATAGTCATAAGACGTAACTGTTGCACAACGACAAGGTATATTTACACAAGGTAGACTCATTAGCCCATATGTTTGTCAGCTGTTTACCCCAGTTATAACCCAAACGTCAAGTTTCGTGTATATGAGCCAAAATTTGTACATGTAAAATATTTTAGTTGTATATGAAGACAATTTTGACAACTCGGTTCTTTTTATAGAGCAGCATGTCAACACTCCCAAATGAGTCTACCTTGTGTTAATGTACCTTGCACAACCATTACGTCTTATGAATGTGCCCAATAAAAACATTGGCATCACTAATACAAAAAATATCAACTCTGATTTTCTTCGTTTGTTATTAGATTCATATAAAAATTATATAAAATTTACATATTTATTAAAAATTATTTTTATACATACTTATTCACATATTTCCTATCACTTTTTGTTTATTAAATAAGACATTTTTTAATGGCAATCCATCAATCATACTTGTATTACTTTTTTTATGCCTGATTCTTTACTTCCACTTATAAATACTTTCCATCCTAAAATACAATTATTTACATTTACCTATTATGTTTTGTTGTTTAAACATTAATCACCCAGTTGGCTATGTCGTGCACGAATCATTGATGAATTGATGAATCGTGCACGACAATGTTAATTCCTGCACAACACATAAGGGACAACTAATGCAAATCGTCGGTGACATTTTCAAACAAGTGTCGCGTAAATCGTGCACGACACAAAGAGAGACAATGTCGCTTAATGACCATATGAAAGGCATTGTCGTTTGTATTGTCTTTGATGACTATATAGACGACAATGGATTCTATGTTGTCGCCAACGACTGTGTAAAAGACAATGTCGTCGATAAAGTTACAGGAGTTATAGCTTACACGACAATGTCGCCTATAAACCTAAATGAATTAATAAAAATATACAATAGCACATACATGTTTTTAAAATAATACCTTATGGTGCTTTCTTTTCTACAAAAAATGTGACATTTTATTTAAAAAAAATTAAATTTGGTGTATGTTTTTTTAAAAATTTTGCTCCCGTAAATGGTGGCTTGCTTTATTCTAAAAAACTCACCCTTTTCGGGAGTAAAATTTTTAAGAAACAGACACCAAATTGCACTTTTTTAAATATTAGTCTTTGAGATCTCAGACTTGACTGACTGATTTTCTTCACTTTGCTTTGGTTGTTTTTTTTTTTATTATTATCGTTATTTTACAGTTATTTTTATTTTTTATTAAGAACAATTTATTTTTGTTTGTTAAGAAGACAGCTTACAAGACAATGTCGCTCATATTGTCGGGCTTAGAAGTTGATAAAGGACACCTTACAAGACACTGTCGGTCATGTTGTCGTGCATACACTTTAATACAGGACAGCTTACATGACACTCTCGCTCATACTGTCGTGTATAGTTGTTGATAGAGGATACCTTACAAGAAAATGTCTGTCATGTTGTCGTGGATAAGTTTTAACAAAAGACAACTTGAAAGACAATGTCGGTCATGTCGTCGTTTATTAACTTCTTCAAAAGACAGTTCACTAGACAATGTCGAGTATTTTGTCATCCACGACATTTTCCTCAAAATTGTCTTCCAGAAATCCTAAGTGATAGAAGACATGTCGGTGCATAAATTGTTGACGACAATGTCGTCGACGGCAGTTTGGCCAACAGGGAAAGGATACATACACTAATACATATAGATATAAATATCTTACATATTTTGTGTTTCACGAGGAATAGCATATGTTCAGTAGCCGATTTTTAAAACAGCAACAACAACAACATTACAGTTAATGTTGTTAAAATATAATAAATAAACTATAAAAATTTCTCAACAAAAATCTATGATTACACCAGGGATGACACATTTTCTTGTTCTAGGCACACGAGCATAGGCAACAAAATGCGGACTGCGCTTCGTCGAATAAACTATTTATCCAGACGATATTACGTGTAAACTAAGTAAGAACGTATAGTCGATCAAGCCCGACCACAGTGAAAAACAGATAAACAATATCTGGGACCTATGGGCAACCATGGACCCGGCAAAACAAAATTATGTTATCAGGCTAAAATTCATATAAGAGTTCTTTGTGCCGAATACTGCCTAGATATACACATTTATATAAGATTTTTTCGTCTTAAAATGATTTTAGGAAGGAGTTTATATGGAACCTGTGTTCAATTCTGGACCTACCAAATCTGGACTTACCAAGCCATAGTAGCTATAAAAAGTTATCGTCGTTGCATCAAAACCAATATTTATAAAAAAAGTTATAGCATTTAATAGTGGTTTTCATGAGTGTTATTTGAATGGTAGCTTTGGTCAGCTATAGACTGAGTTTAAAAAAATTTCGTAAGACTATGTGGCAATAAGATATTTTTGGAGCAAATTTAATCTTATTATAATTTCAAAGTATACTTACCCATATAATAGTTTATGGCCTTGAAGAAAGTAGTTTGTATGGGGCCTATGTGGAATTAAGGACCGATGCTCACCATTTTCAATATGACAATTAAAACAGATGTACCAAATTTCATAAAATTACCTTCAAAGTGCGATATGGGCAAATCCCAGAAACAGTCCACCAACCAAAAATTTTTCAAATGAATTTTTTTTTTAATGGAATATAAGACTAGATATATAATTTCATTTTTATATTAAAAAATTTGTATTTCAATGATCATTAATGCAATAGTTTTAACCAAATCCTACCATGTTATACGTGAGCATTATTTTAGGTGATTTTTGTGCTTAATATAGCACTTACAGCAGACTTATCAAAATTAAATTTCGTTAAAAAAAAGTTGTTATTCATTAGCTAAGAAAATAGTTTAAGAAATGCAATTCTTCAAAATGTAATTTGTTTTGTTAAAATACATTAAATATAATAATAAAATACTACTGGAAAAACTGTAGCGTGCGTCACAAAGGGTTCACGGCGTTTGTCAAAAAATCACAACACTTTTTGGCTGCAAATAAGTGCGTTTAGAATTCTCTTATAGTCATCTTTCTTTTAGGAATAAGATTTTGTATACCTTATCATGCCAAATTTGCTAAAATTAGGAAAACGCACTTCAACCTTTGAAGTTACTTCCACTTTTTATAGCGTGCGTCACAAAACTTTGTGATCAATTATTTCGCAACAAAAACTTGCTAAGAAATTATGATATATGCCATTCGTAAGTACATATTAATGCCACTAAATACTATGTATAAGTTGAAGCTATCTTTTTTGAAAGACCAAAAAATTTTTTTATTTCAATCAGAAAACGCGTGCGAATGTAGCGTTCGTCACGCAGGATTTGCCCATATGTACTTTGCGAACAAGGTCTCATGGAGAGATAACCTGCCAGCTAGCCGGACGGAAATCTTTAGATACTTATAACTCAAAGGGTGATTCTGAGTAACTCTGAGTGCTTTACAAATACAGTTAAAAATTAAATATTTTATTTTATTGAATATTTTAAATTAAAGATCGAAAGAATTCGTTCTTTTGTACAAATATATTTTAAACAAAAACAAATTCTAAAAATATTCTAAAAATTATAAAAATATTGTTTTTGTTTTGAATGTAAATATGTATTCGAAACTTACAGCCTTTTTTACGTATACGTATTCAACATAAAAATTAATAAACCCCTTTTGAATTTATTTGACGTTTTATTTAAACCTCTGCATCTGGTATCCCTATTACCTATTAAGGCAATACTCATTTTAATACTCCTTTTTAATAGAACACTCACACAACACCTGCAATTGCTCTTAAATAGTTTAATTGAGTGCAGCTTTAATTAATAATGCAACAACAACGATTCAAGATTTTTTCTTTTAAAAAATACCCCAACAAAGTCTTTCATCTCTTCTTCTTTAGTTTTCTGGGAATTTTACACGCGTTCGCTTGTTTTCGGTTTAATTGTTGCGTAGTAATTAATTATTTGTTTAAATTAATAAGTAAGTGGATGCAAATTTTGCATAATTTTATAATAAAAATATGAAGAAGATCTGTTATGAAAATTTCGATAAGAAAATAGAAAAATCGTAAAAAAAAAGTGTTAAAAAATGGAAAATTAAAAACATGAAATGAAATGAGTCGTATTCTTTTTTCTTTCTTACGTTCGTTTGTTCGGCCGTGCTGTGTTTTAGTTTTCTTCGGGAATTTTTTATGAATTATATATGTATGTATGTATATGTATGTACATACGCGAATGACCTGTTGAATTAAAACTAAGCACAAACATGCAATGGCGGCGTAGAGTGCATTCAAATAATTATGTACTTACATATATCAAGGCTGAGTTCCAAAACATCTTAATACATTGCAGGCAAAGTAAAAAAGTTTAACGATGCACAGTTTTCTTATTGTTTACGTATCTACAACCTTGTTGGTGAATTTTATAACAGACAACATTGTAAAAGGATACATCTATGTACCTATGTATGCTTTTTAAAAAGCGAATTGCTTTGCAACTAACGTTTTGGAACTCACCGAAACTGTTGTGTCTTTAATAAAATTTATAAATAAAATTCTAATGCTTTTTCATCACATGCCAAAAGTAAATAAGTTAAATTTAAAATTAAATGTGTGCTCATGAAATGGAATGTATCTTAAATTATTAAAAGCGCCTGCTAAAACTGTAAGTACCTGACTATTATTTTCTATAATTTTACTTCACTTTTGAAGTTTCTAAACATTTAAGTAGGTATACTGAGAGTACTACTCTTCTTTTAAAATATGATTTTGGATTGGAATAGAAGCAGGGAAGGTTTTACCAATATACAATGTTAAACATTTCTTATGTCTCTGGTTTTTCATTTCTCGCGAAAGCGGGATACATTGTCCAATTTCCCGGGAAATCCTGGATATTCCCGCTCAACATAAAGCGATAAAAATATTAAATTTATTTGAACAAAAAACAAATAACAATTTATGCGAACTATTAAATAAGTTTATAAAAGCATTTTCTCTACTTTGGTAATCGAATTCGGGTTGTTTATACTATCCCTAGAATCTTTTACATAGAACTTTATAAAATTTGGGGTGATTTTCCATTTCTTAAAATTTGCATTTTTTATTAGTAGACGAAAAATAGCCCCAAAGTAAAAATTGTGATTTTATTTGGGGGCCATTCTTCATTCCTTGATGTTGGGGTAATTTTTCATTCCACTTTAAATGCGCACCGCCATCCTCTATTGTCAAAATCTCTTACATACACAGTATTTATTACATTTTCAGAATCTAATCTTTTAAGCAGCGGCGATAATAAAATTTTAAAAATCCTGTGAACTCCCGCACAAATTTCCCGGGATTTTTTCCCTTAAAAATGTGCGGAAAGTCGGGATTTTTCCGGGAAATGTCATATAAAGAACAGTAGTTTTGACTTCAAAATGTCCAATCTTCTTTTAGCAGTTTTAGTTTAAGAATTGTACTAAGAAATGTATTGGCGTCTTCCAAAATTAATAAACGACACCGTTAAAATTTCAAGACGCCTTAGATCTTAATTCTTGTTTTCATTGCATTATTTGCTTTAACACCCAATAAGTCTCGATTATTTGTTTATAGTTGCTGTAATCGATTTTGTTTTTCTTAAATTTTTTTTATGACTGTCCCAAATTTCATTTAATTCTCTTTAATTTATTTTCGCAATAAACACAGCAGCAGCGGCAAGCAGCTCGTTTATCAATCACTTGCCAAAACTGTTTGTTAAAAGCTTGTATCTGTTTGCTGTCATAATATAAAACGTAATTTGCTTGCAAAAAATATTAAAACAGAAATAACAAAAACCTACAGTTTCCTTTTTAGCAAAAAAAAAAAATTCTTGCGATAAAATCACCGAACAACAACAACAAGATTCACGTAAATATATGTCAAAAATGTATTTAAACAACTGCAAAATCAGATTTCTTTTTTTTAAGTTAATGTTCGCGCGAGTCTGTAAAAGGAGATCTATGTATATACCCATGCATTACGGGTAATTGCTGAAGTCTCCAGACAATGAAGCCAACTTGGCGCTTTTCTGGCTAGATTTGGTCTAATATTAATTTCCTGAAACGTGGAAATCAATTTAGCCCTTAAATAAAAAATGCGCATTTCCGGCCCTTTTTGTTATTTAACTTTAGCCCGTTTTTGCTTTTGTTCCGTTATTGTTACAATTTTTGTTTGCCTGGTTTATCGAGTTGTGAAAACAGTTTAAAAAAATAAAAAACGTGCGAATAAAAAACATTGAAAGAATGGATAGCTATAAATATATTAAGATATCGCTAAATGAACGGTAAAGATGAGAGGACTATTACTGTCTAAAATGAGATAATCTTTGTTTGTAAAGCTACATCCCGTTAAAAATTTCGCTTGCATTTCGCTTACCTTTTTAAAAGGAGTAGCTTCTTTCAATTACTATTTAGTAGGTTTCTTCGCTACTACTTCTTATAACGTTTTATATAAGTCATTATCATTATAAACCAAATTATCACTTACAAAGTAATGGTTTACAAAGGTGACTGCAAAAAAGGCTTTTTTTTTTTGAAAGTCCTGCCAAGTTTTGATAAAACATACAAAAGGACGAAATGTTATATACATAGTGTTTTATGGAATGAAGACGGACGAGGACGATCAAGAACTTCAAATTTAATTTAACAATGACCAAAATAGCGTAAATGCTACTTAAAGCTTAAAAAGACGGATTGAATAATACTAGCTGACCCTATCGCTGCAACAATAAAAAATCAATCTGTCAAAAACATCTAACTAAAATACAAAGAGAATATGAAAAAAGTGTAACAAGTTTATTTAAAAATAATTTCTTTTTGTTTTCTTAATTTTAATTGATTAATTTCACTTTCACAATTTACCAATTTTGAGAATTTTAATAAAAGACGAAATGAAAACATTAACAATTCTTGACACTTCATGTTTGAATTGCCAATTCGTCTATGCCAAGGCGTATTCAAACAGGTGATCATGAGATAGAGTTTTTAAAATACTAAGGGTATTCACTAAGGGTATTTTTTAAAATACTAAGGCTATTCACGTCACAAGTTGCACCCTTGCAAAAAAGCAAAAGTGCAAAAATATAACAACAACCACACAGACAATTAGTTGTGCAAATAATTGTCTTTGTGGTTGTTGTTATATTTTTGCACTTTTGATTTTTTGCAAGGGTGCAACTTGTGACGTGAATACCCCCACTATGTATTTTGTTTGTGCAAAAAGTAAGAATGAACGTCAAAATTATTTGTTGAAAATATAAAAAAGGATTTTTTTTTAAATACACTTAATTGCTTTAGAAGGTAAATCTTTATCCTGTATTGCAAATTTATTGTGGCTCCACTTTATCCTTACGCCTTTGTAAATCCTTGTGTTTACATTTTAGGTTCACTTTTTTGTTTTATAAAATTTAAATAAGTTTTGTTCAAGTATTTAGATTTTTGTTGAATTTTAAATTGTAACTTATTTGTTCACAAAATGTAAACAAAGTTTGAGATCAAGGCAAATTTAATTAGATGTGGTCTTGAAAGCCCTGCTTATATCTTATTTTTTTAGCTTTATCATTGTTGGATATCAAAATTTTTTTTATTATCATTATTTCTGTTTTCTTTTTGACATTGAACAATGATTTTACAAAAACAAATTGCTTGTAGTTTTTGTACGAGTTGTACTTGTTGTAGTACCCAGATTACCTGTAATGAATTCGCCTTGCTTGAGATTCAGTATACACACAAAACTATAAACAATAAACAGATGACTGGAAAATGTCACCTGTATGAATTCGCCTTAGTCTATGCACAGCTGATGATGACTAAATAAGCTATCTAGTATTTAATTCGTCTTGTCCATAATCAATACTATTTTTTTTTTTTTATAAATAGTTAAGTTTGAAACTTTTTTGTGTTTATTTTAAAAATGGCATAAACATACATTGAACTCAATCTTTTTTTAATTTAGCCGTTTTTAACCCGTTTTTCATTTGTCTTCACACTGTTACTGTCCTAAGAATTCGCATCACTGTCTCCACATGTCTGTCTTTTCATTCATACATCATTTAGTTTGCTTAACAACAACATTAACAAATTGTTGTAAATCAAACAATTACTCAGCACAGTTTGTTTTACAAATAAACTTCAATTGGGAAGTTATTTTTTCTTTTAATAAAAACTTGCAAAAATTATTATTATTTATTTTGAAATTTATATTCTATGGCAATTTAAAGAAATCAGAGCGATCTTTCTGCACGTTAATGGCACTCATATGATTTTCGCCACAGTTTAAAAAAATGTTGCAATTTTTTTGTTTTAATGTTTTCTGCTTTATGTTTTTGAATTGTTTATGGAAATACGTGCATATGCACTGTGGCTTTTTTTACTTTTACATATATTTATTATTTCTTTTCTTTTTATTTTCAAAAGATATTTAATTTGTCTGTATATTCTTTTAGTTTGTTTTGATTGTTTTCTTTTTGCTTAAGTCTTCGAAGGAAATAAAAGAGTATGGTGTTGAATTTTTATGTGGGATAATTTTTATTCTTTTCATTTGCTCGAATTTACACTGTTGCCAAGAATTTGGTTGAAAACGGTTACAGACTCTCGACAGTTTTACTCAAAATTTCGCTTGCTCAACTACTACGAAACTACACAAATTGCCTGGCAAACACACACTTTGTTTCTGTTTGCAAATAAACAGCACAAACATATTTCGTAGAAACATTTATTGTTAATTTTGGTTTTGTTTTTTGTATCTTTTTTGTGAATTCAAGTGAAATTGAAATCGAACAAACTTGGAAAACGATCTTGTCTTAAAAGTTCATAAAAAAAATATTTCTTTATATACTAGATACTTTGGGGACCACTCTTCTTTACCAGAACTACTCTTAAAATCAGAAAAACTAAGTTAATTTAAAAAAAAAAGATTTAAGTTTTCTGGAATTCGATTTCCAGAACATGGTCGAATAGTTTTCTAAAAACTCATTTATTTGATCACGTTCAGTGTTAAAATTTAATTTTTAATTAAAATAATTTTTGACGTATTCGAACACAAATTTCCATTTTTGTTGTTATAATTTATTTGTTGCCCTTATGCCACCTGTATTATTTCATATCTTATACATGCCACACAATGATTCTTAAATTATTGCTTTTCCCTTGGAAATGGTGGACGGAACTTTATTCCTTTTTGTAGTTGTTGTTTTAGCGTTGCATGCATTTGACTGCAACTGTATTTATTACGTGTGTCATATTTCTTAAACGTTTTTTCATCATGTTTTATGTTATTTTTTTTTTCGTGGGGAATCTGTTGATAGTTCAATGACTTTTTTTCTTGTATTTTAAAGCCTGTCCAAAAACGTACTAGTACCATATAAAAGTATTTTATAGGATATATTATTTTTTCGTTCTTTAGTTGTTTTTTTTAGATATATGTACATATAGATATTTTTTTTTTTTTTTTTTTTTTTGATGATTTAATGCCATAAGAGATTTTTAAAATGAAATGGTATGTAGGAAAGTGTATTGTCAAGTTGTTTTAACGCAATATCGATCGATCAATATTTTACAAGACGATCTTGGAATAGAAGAGGTAGGTGTATCGATGCTATTTGTGGCTGGATGACTAGGGCTCTTTAAAATTTAAAAATATATTGAATACATTTATTTATAGATTAATATCTTTCTTTGAAGGGGTAAAAAAATTCATCAAATCATAATTCAAATGGTTTTCAAAAGTAGAATTTTTTATCTATTTTTTTATTTATTATCATAGCGGTTTTCAGTCTTTGGTTTAAGTGTACAACTCTGTTTTACTTAATACGATTTTATACCACAAAACGTGAGTGTCTTTTTCGTAAGTATTGTAAATTAATGAAGTTGCTGAGTGAGCGAGAGAGGCCGATATAGTTTCTTCAACTGTTTTATTCTGGGTTATTTAACAAACGTGTTTACTACAGCTTTTCAACCGCAGTCTAGGAGATTTTAGTCTAATACATTTTGTAAATCTTTGTACTTTAACTAAACTAATAAGATTCACAAGTTCTACAAGGGACTTTACTATCAAGGGTGAAAACCGCTAGAATTAATTTTCTCCGTACTAAATATAGTTTTTGGATACATGATGTTACAAACGATTTTGTCGATTATACAAAAACATGTGACAGTTCTAAAAATATAATTTTCCAATATTTAAGACACAACAAATTTTTTTAATTTTTTCCTATTCTTGAAGAAAAAATTAACATATTTTCTTCACAATAAAAATTACATTCTGAATGTCTTGCCAACCCTGTAATGTTGCTATTTTTATTTGACGAGAACAAAACACGTTATGAAGAAGTGAAATGAATGCTCCATTTTTGTAACCTTTTGTTTTGGTTATTTTCCGACATTTTGTGTTTTTACTCGATTAAGAGATTTCAAATAAATCTCAGGTTTCCTTCCAATTTTACAATTTTTCGCGAATTTTGGCCATGTTTGTGATAGAAGCAATTATTTTTCCTGTAGGTTTATTGACTCTACAGCTTTAATGATTTTTAACAAAAATTAGACTGCTATCTAACTTAGTTTTATTTTTTTGCCATTCCTTATGGCTTAGGGACTTTTAATCAATTTTATGGCTTGTTTGGAATATTAATATTTTTCGCGAATTTTCGCTATTTTTGCAATTTTTGCTTAGCTTTGTTGCTCTTTTAGGCAGTTGTCGCCGTAATAAAAATAGCCCCATATATAAACCGAAGTCACCTATTTAACAGGACAGTATAAATACTGTAGATTTATACGGAGCGAAAGGTGCAATGCCTTATGCCCTTAATAAGCATGAATATTTTAGAAACAACATCCAACCTTTTTAGAGAGCAAAACATGTATAAGAAAAGAACACCAAATTGCTCCTCTTTATAAAATTTCACATTTTTTTTTTTTTGTAGAAAAGGCAACACCATTAAAAAATCCAAAATTAACTTTTTTATTTTTATTTCATTAAATAAATATTAATAATTGTTCTCTATAATTTATAAAATATTTTGCATACAGTTATTTTTGTTAAACCCAATGCAAAATACAATAAAACAAACAAATTCTTTTATTTATTTCAATTTTTTTATTTTTATCTAATTCTGTTTTTTTATAGCTTCCATAATTTCGATAATAATTTTTTTTGTTGCTTATGAAAACAGTTTCATTCGAAATGATAATATCAAAAAATTAAAAAAAAAAATCTTTTTAATAAATCTTCATTAAATGCCTTAAATTCTTAATTCCAAAAACTCGTCATTATCATATTTTCATGCACACCCTGAGATTGAAAAATATAATAAATATTAGACAAAATTCAGTTGGAAAAACAAAGATCTTCATTCAAATTGTATTTTAAAAATTTTCAAAACAGTTTTTACGTCCCCGTTTTTTGTAGCTATTTCAAAAGTGATTTAATTATTTTTTTTTTTGAGAAGAAAAATTTGGTACAATTTATCTTTTTTTAAAATAATTTTTTTTTTTTTTTTTTTTGTAGAAACATATTGGCTCATAGAGGGTGATTTTTTTAAGCGTTTGGGTTTTGAAAATTAAAAAAAAAACACACGCAAAATTTGCAAAAGTGTAGGAAAAATGTATTTCCTTTGCGATAAATTAATGTCTGCCATTAAATTTTAAAGAAGATTTTATGTAAATCTGCCATCGGCTACGCCTTAGGAGGTCCATCCGTGAGCTCCAATTTCGGCTTTTTTTTCCAGCATTTTGCGTGGTATTTCATCTCAAATGTTGTCTTTCAGAATGTTGTCTTTCAGAATTGTGGCAGGATTGCCCATGTACACGAGATACGTCACGTATCCCCCACTACAAATAGTCTAGTGGGGTCATATGGCATGATCTTGGCGGTGAGTCGATTATGACGACCATAAAACGGTGGTTATTTACGAAACACATTTCGCAAACAGCACGAATTTTGTTAACCGGCCATGTTCCAGCAATCGGAATTACGTGAAATAGAAATTAAATAAATTTCTCAAACAGCACGAATTTTGTTAACCGGCCATGTTCGAGCAATCGGAATTACGTGAAACAGAAGTTTAATAAATTTTAAAAACTAACCTGTGTTTAAAGTTTATAATAATATTTCCTTTTTTATACCCCATACTTTGACGACCTCTTACCTTTACCAGAACTTCTTTTGATTCGATTTTCAGATCATGGCCGAATAAAACATGGTGAAACGGCAAATCTTACTGAGCATTTTTGGCATTGCCACATGTCATGAAACTTTTTTTATTGCACTGAAAAACCAAATAGTAAAAAAATCACCCTATATATAATTTTTAGATCAACATGGAATTTTTTGCATACATTTAATTTTTTTGTTTCGTATGCAGTTTTTTATTTTTTGTTTTAATATTTATTTTATGAGATTTTGTGTATTTTAAAGTAAAGAAAACGTTTAAATTGTCAATAAATTAAAAAATTTAAACAGAACGAAAATTTTTTTTATTAAAAAAAATAATTAGAAAATATATTAAATTGTACTGAGTTAAAAAAATTTGAATTTTTTGTCTGTTAATTCAGTCTAATGTTTTTAACTTCCTGGAAAAACTGTTATTTTTTAGTGAAATTCCCAACAAAAATATAATTCAAGAAGTTAGTTTTCGTCCATATTATGAAATATTTGCTGCAAAAACTTTCGTAATTAAACCAAATTGTTTCGTATACATACTTCAATATAAACTGCATATTAACTTTTTCTTAATATTTTCTTAAGTATGATGCATGGATGGAAGTATGGAATTTAACAAAGATGTACAGTGTGGAAAAAAATAGAAGGGGCACATGAAATTTTTAATAGTTTGGCAAGTTTTTATTTAGTTTTTTATAGCAAAAAATTAACAGTCCAGTTGTATTCCAAAAATCAATATAATAACCAAAAATTTTTCAAATGAATTTTTTTTTTTAATGGAATATAAGACTAGATGTATAGTTTCATTTTTATATTAAAAAAATATGTATTTCAATGATCATTAATGCAATAATTCTTACCAAATCCTACCCCACTGCTGATTTCTTAATGTTATACGTGAATTTTGCATTATTTTAGGTGATTTTTGTGCTTAAAATAGCACTTAGAGCAGACCTATCAAAATATAAATTTCATTAAAAAAAAAACTTGATATTCATTAGTTAACAAATTAGTTTAAGAAATGCAATTCATAAAAATATAATTTGTTTTGACAAAATAAATAAAATATAATAATAAAATACTACTGGAAAAACTGCAGCGTGCGTTAAGTAGCGTGCGTCACAAAGGGTCCACGGCTTTTGTTAAAAAATCACAACATTTTTTGGCTTAGAATAAGTGCTTTTAGAATTGTCTTATAGTCATCTTTCTTTTAGGAATTAGATTTTATATACCTTATGATTCGAAATTCGCTAAAAATTAGGAAAACGTACTTCAACCTTTGAAGTTACTTCCACTTTTTGTGGCGTTCGTCACAAAACTTTGTGATCAATTATCTAGAAACAAATACTTCCTAAGAAATAATGATAAATGCCATTCGTAAGTACATATTAATGTCACTAAATACTATATTTAAGTTGAAGCTATCTCTTTTGAAAGACCAACAAATGTTTATATTTCAATCAGAAAACGCGTACGAATGTAGCGTTCGTCACGCAGGATTTGCCCATATGTCAGGGAAAATAATATTTTTTTTTTCTTTCTTTCTTTATTTGCAATCTATCTTAAGATATTAAGCAAATTTGCTCAGAATTAGTACTATGACATACATATCGATTTTCAGTAAAATCAATAATATTATCTACATATGTACAAATTTACAATGTTTTTTTAAAAGTTACTTTTAAAATTGCTCAACAAAATTATAATTTATTCTTATATATGTAAACATAAAGTTATCTTTGTTTATATACTTAAAAAAAGTAAAAAGGAATAAAAATAATATATAACAAAAAAATAGAATGGTATTTTTAATAACAATTTATGATCTAAATGGGAGATCTAAAATATGAACTCTTTTCAATCTTCTAGTCTCTTCACTTTCATCTAATAAGGAGATGGCCAAAGGATTAATATGATCGCTTAACCTTTGTAGGTATCGACTGCTATAATTATTTATTTCGTCTTTAACATAAGGAATATCTAGGTCTAGGTGAAGTGCTTTATTAGTTATATACCACGGTGCATTAACTATCATTCGTAAAGTTTTTGACTGAAATCTTTGGAGAATTTCAATATTGGAATTACTCGTGGTACCCCAAAGTTCAATGCCATAAGTCCATATGGGCTTTATAATACTTTTATAGAGACGTAGCTTATTTTCTAAATGTAGTTCAGACTAAGTGCCAATTAACCAATACATTTTTTTGAATTTACAATCCAATTGTGTTCTTTTTGCTTTTATGTGAGCTTTCCATGTTAAGCGCCGATCTAAATACATGCCTAAATATTTAACGGTGTCACTATTAGGGATTTGCGAGCCGTACATGTATACTGATGGGAAATCACCTCGTCTTAGACCAAAGACCACGTGTGTGGACTTGTTTTCGTTAACTTTTATATTCCAATAGTTTAACCATGTCTGAAGTTTATCAATCTGCTCTTGAATTAAATTGGATGCTTCTGACGCCGACGGAGGAAAATAATATGGACATTTTAATTTTGATACTTTTTGCTATAAAACTCAAAGACTATTTTCATATTTGGTAGAAGCTTCTTTTATTTTATTTACATCCACGCGTCTTCTCTTAAATAAATTCACAAGACTATCCGGGGAAATTGATTACCAAGCTTCTTCTTCTTTTTGTACTTTACCTTTAACGTTTTAGTCATTTCTTCCACTTCTTTATTGCTTTTATTTCTGATTCATTAATTGTAAAGTGTCGCTGTCAAACCAATTAAAAAAGCTGAAAGTTATACACAAATTATACACGTTTTTTGTTCGACAGTTTTTGGTTTCGACTGAATTTTTTTAAACCCTGGTTTCAAGTTTATTTGTTGGGGTTTTATTTGAAAGAATTTTACACAAAGTGTCATCAATAAAAGTTCACTGGAAAATTTTCTACGACATGTTATTTGGAAAAGAGATATTGTCCCTAAGTTTTATCCGACACTGTAGGTATGACTTATATACATACGGTTATGTTGTGGAAATCGAAATCACGTGAAATTGAAATCGATGGAGATTTTTCATTAAATTTTTTTACAAATGAATAAAGCTTTTCCTGATTTTAGAAGTAGTTCTTGCAAAGACAAGTGGTCCTCAATATATATAAAAGGAAATGTTTTTTTTTTAAACCATAGTCACAATAGTTTTCAAAATTTCTTCGATTTAATTTCACTCGAGTTTGATTTTCAGAACATGGCTGATAATCGTTCTTTCTTTTTATTTTTCTCACGTGGGGCAGATTTTTGTCATGGTTTTTTAATTCAAATTTATTTGTGTTGCTAAATTATACCATATACCATATACTTAAGTATAAATTATTGCCTGTTTTTAGGCTAAAGAAGATTTCAACCTGTACCAATGTTCTGTAACTATAGTGAGAACTTCTCGCATCGAAAAGATGTGAAACAAAATATTCCATCGTTTCTCGAAAAGTGAGAAAAAACTGTGTCTGTAACTCATGTCGAAAACTATCAAAAGAGACCACGTCGTTACGTTATGAATGTCATAACATTGAACTCGAAGCCGATGTGACATTGCAGACGTTGAAAACGCGAGTAACACATATCGACCCCTTTGCGCGAAATTATCGTATGTTACAAAAACCAAATTTTACAGGAGAGCCATTTTTCTACTTTTCTCTGCTATCACTTGCAATATCAAAATGAAAATATACATTCAATTTTTGGAGCAACGAAGTGGAATTCGCCTACAATATTTTGTCAGGTGACGTCTCTTTAAATGTAGAACAAGATTGCATCAAAAACTCAATTTCAAAAAAATTGGCATATACGATAATATCGCGCAAAGGGGTCGATATCGTTAACGGCGAATTATTAATATTATTCTTTGTATTTTGCACTTTTAATTGTTTTTTAGTGTTAAAATTTTTTCTCGCCCCATTTTTATTCGTGAGTTTATTTGACCGAAAAGTTTCTCGGCGCGAGAGTTACAGAACATGAGCACTGATACTCTTAGAAATTTCGTAATTGAAATTAATATTACACCTTTATAATAATTTTTTTGCAATTCAAATTTCTGCTTTTCCTTTAAACTCTTTTGTGAGCAAACGCATTACAGCAAATTTGGAAACAACAAAATTTATCGAATTTCAACATAATAATTTCATATTTATCATCATTATTTATACAAAATTGACAGTTTATGTTTTTTGCAGATGACAAGATTTTATTTTTGAAGTAGTAAAGTATGTTTTTTTTTCATTAAAGAATTTAGAAAATTGATTAATGTTTGTTATTTTACAAGCAGTTTTAGTCCTTTCTTTAAACTGTTTTAAATTTACTTCCAAACTTTCATCAGTTCTGTATTGCAATGCAAGTAGGTAAATGGTGAAATTCAAAGTATTTAAAAGCAGCTCAGCAACAGACAAAATAGTTTAGTCTTCTCATACTACGACAACAAAAAACATCAACGGATAAAAACGGAAATTGAAAATTAATAATAAAAAAGTGTAAATACGAGTAATTGAAATAAAAATATTGAACCAATTAAATATTTACTGCCGTATTCATAAAAAATTAAAATAGATTTCAATTGTATTTTAAGAAAAATGTGTTTGATAACTTTGCCTTAAAACACTTTTCAAATTTATTTTATTTTTTATGAATTTATTCAAATAAACTTTAAAATTAATAAAGCCTATCTTAAGGCTTAAATGCGAAAAAAAAAACTTTCTAAATATTAGCCTACCTTCAAGGCTTAGTTGCATAACCGTATTTATATTTTTCTTTTAATCTTATCTAAGTGTAATTGTTTTATTTTACTACTGCTTTTTAATATTAATACTAGCTATGAAACATCAGGCCACTTTGGTTTTAATCATCATCATTGACAAGTGTTAATTTTTTTTGCTATGCCTTGCTTTACATCACGCAGTTGTACCTGAATTAGTGCATAGTTTCCTTAAGTGTTAATTGTAAAATATCACGTTATCGCCTTTTGAGATACACCACTACTACAGGGGTACCCCATTATCATACGACTTACGACTTAAATGTAAAAAATAATAATTTCAATGTAAATATTGTCATAATTGCATTTTTCGTACAACAAAAAAAAAAACATGCTCGTTACATACAGCTTGTTTTGTTTTTCTTCAAAGATAAGGAAAATTATTAATATTTATAATTAAGTTCCTATTAAGATAAGGAATAATAGACAAATGACTATAATGGTACAAATAAATCAATTAAAATCCAAAAAATGTGGTGAGAATCAAAACTAATTTAAAAAGAAGTACGTTTTTAAAATTGTTAATTGAGTTAAATGGGAGTTTTCAGCTATTTTGTACCGAATTTTCGAAAGATGTAAAAACAAGTGCGTAAGGGTAAGGGGCATTTTTGAGTAGATTATCATGAAAACCTTGCTGGAAATTGGAATAAACACCCTGGCAATTTAAGATCAAGAAAGCTCAGCTTTTAAACTTAAAGCACAAAAAATATCGAAACGGTGTAATCGTTATATGGTGACTACAATCATGAATCTTATCATAATATGTTGCTCTTAGAATATGTTTTCCACAACCATGTTTTTTCTTTGCGTGTAGGTTCTTACAATATCAGCAATCTCTTTGTCCACCGATTCTGAAACAGTGTTAAACACCTTCTTAATTTCTTGCAACGCGTGCTTACCCTGCAAATAATATTGGACCACCTGATCCATTTTGATAAAATGGACTACTCGATGGACTGGTCGGATGTAATGCAAGCATGGACCATGTCATTGTTAAAAAGTGTTTGTAGTGAGACGACATGTCTTCGTTTTTTAACGACGTGCTTTCGTTTTTAAACGACTTCAAAACTAATCCCCTTGTAGTCCAAAGCTGGGTTATATGGTCCTCCCGTAGGACATCGTAATGTTTAAATAGACCATGTTTTTTCCTTACGTTTGGGTTACTTTTGGACTAGTCCTAGTCCCTTGTGGGCTACTCTTTACACGCATGTTTGGACTGGTCCTATTATTTGCAGGGTAGGCACCAAATTCGCATTGCCCTACATTGACACACACTTTAAAAGTCTTTATCTGATCTCTTACTTTCTAACAAAAGTTATTAAACATCAACTTGTTTTTTTGGGAAGGTGGTGTCGAAACGCTATCTGATTTCGACAGTTCGAAGCAATAAGTTTTGAATTGTTATTGTTTTGTTAGGAATGGTTGACATTTTAAACCGTAAGTACTGACAATGCAATGCAAAAAATCCTATGTTGTTTCTGTTGTTTTTGGATTGCTATATTATCAACAGAATCTGTAGTTGAATTCGCCTTATTTTTGGGTAATATCATCTGTGAAAATAGGCTCCCGCCTCATTATTCCATCAAGGAGCTAACAGCTTATCTTTGTGCATATTAATATTTGTGCAAATTTTATGCAAACATTTAATTGTTGAATGCATTCTAAATATTATTGAATGTTCCAAAATAAAGACCATGTTCGCGATACTAATTTCAAATTTTATATTGTACCACAATTCCATGATAAAATTTTGCCATTATTTCTATTCCTTCTCCAGAAGATTTTCTGCAACCCTACAACCCCAAATTTACAATTTATTCAACTTCTTCTATAAAATTTTTGTCAAATCACAATAAACAAAATTATTGTTTACTTTTGTTAAAATCAAAAAAAAAAAAAAAAAAAAAACACAAAAACTATATATAATTTGTATTAATAAAGAGCATAGTTATTTTTCTACACTGTAAAAATAAATGAAGAGCATGCGCCAAAAGAGTGTAGAAAAGTATTGAGTTAAGACTCATTTCATTATTGCAATTAATTTTTGTTTTGCTTTTGCTTTTATTTCTTTTTTTATTCCTCTATTGTTTTTTCTCTTGTTTTTTCCGGTGTAATGGCTCTTTTGCTTTAGAATTTTTGTTTTATTTTAAATTGAGAGTTTTTTAAGTCTGTTTTTTTGTGTTCTTTTTTTATTACTATACTCTGCTATTTATTTTATTTTTGTTACTAAAATAAATAAAAGAGTCCTTGTTTTTTATTTGTGTTTTTTCCTATTAATTGAGTGTTTGTAGTTATTTTAAGAGAGAGTCTTGATTAAATAAATTTGAGTATTTTCTCTAAACAAACACATTGAGTAGTTTTTGTTTTTGTGAGAATCCTATTAAATTATTTTGCTTTCTTTTTATTTTTTTTTTTGTGTTATTTTGTCAAATGAAATAAAATAAAGAGGACTAGTATGTTTATTCAGATAATTTTTGCATTTTACTGTGCACTAATCGTAGAAACGTCGTCGATTACGCTTCGTGGCTAAAAATTTGTGTCTCTGTAAAATAAATATACAAAATATATATACATACATATATATATATATATATATATATATACATATATATATATCTATCTTTCTATATATAATATATACCTACATCTAAATAAAATATTTAATAATTTTAAACTTTATTCAATAAAAATAAAAAACAAATAAATAATAAAAATAAAAAAGTTTTTTTTTAGAGAAAGCAAAAAAAATTTATGAATCAAAAGAAAAAATAAAAGATAAATTGTGTTTTATAACAAAATATTACAAAAGTTTAATCGATTATAAAATAGTTATACAAATCTATTGCATTTTTTTACAAAAAAAAAGTGGTAATAAAAGAAAAAAATATTAAGTGAGCAATAATTTCAAATAAAAATAAAATTCGCAAAAACTTCTAAATACTTTTATTTAAAAAGGTATCAATAATTAATAACAAATTTTAATAACAAAGTGCTTAAAAAAAATTATCTACTGCTTTTTACGTTTATTTTTAAATTCATATAGGTACAACAAACATTTTTGTTACTCAGAATTGTTAATTTTTAAAAAATTTTTAAAATTTGTTCAACCTTTTACACAACACTTTGCTGCATAACCTAGAATTTGTATATCGTACAAGATTTTCGTAATTGCAATAATGTTTTTGAAAAAAAATTTCATTTTTTTATTTGTTCAGGCATTCTAGATTTATTTTATTTTTGCCGTTTGTTTGTAGTAAATGAATGTCTCTCACTTATAAAAAAAAAACAACATCCACAAAAAAATTTCAATAAACGTTAATTAAAAGCAACTACAACAAAGTATTACATAAAAAGCCAAACAAATTATAAAAAAACAAACAAATTTTGTTTTATATTTGCAAAAATTCCGCAAAATTTGCATTTCAAACAACAACAACAATCAAGAGTAATTTACTATGTACTACGTTTATAAATTTCTACTACTACCACTTTATTTTTTTTTTTCTTTTACTTTTCAAAACTCACTCCTCTTTTTGTTTAAGCTTTATTGCTCCCTTTTTTTTTTTTTTGCTTATAAACTCGCAAATTTGTTGTGCAAAATAAAAATAAAAATAAAAATAAAAGAGAAAAACAAGTTTTTTTTTAATTTTTCTTCTAAGTTTTCTTTTGTATGAATGGGAATGATAATTTTAAGAGTTGCCAAAACGTTTATTACACAAATAAATAATTTAAATAAAAAAATTGCTTCAAAGTAAAAAAAAAAACTCGTAAAGAAAACTTGAAAAGTGTGAAATAGAAAAAGGTGTTTAAAAAACCATAGAGAGTCACAAAAATTATTGCTTTCAAAATAATATTTATTCAAGAGATATTGAAAAAAATTTGGCATATGGGCAAATCCCAGAAACAGTCCACCAACCAAAAATTAATTTTTTTTAATGGAATATAAGACTAGAGTGTAATTTCATTTTTATATTAAAAAATATGTATTTCAATGATCATTAATGCATTAATTTTTAACAAATCCTACCCCACTGCTGATTTCTTAATGTTATACGTGAATTTAGCATTATTTTAGGTGATTTTTGTGCTTAAAATAGCACTTAGAGCAGACCTATCAAAATATAAATTTCGTTAAAAACAAAGTTGATATTCATTAGTTAAGAAATTAGTTAAAGAAATGCAATTCATAAAAATATAATTTGTTTTGTTAAAATAAATAAAATATAATAATAAAATACTACTGGAAAAACTGTAGCGTGCGTTACGTAGCGTGCGTCACAAAGGGTTCACGGCTTTTGTCAAAAAATCACAACATTTTTTGGCTGCGAATAAGTGCGCTTAGAATTCTCTTATAGTAATATTTCTTTTAGGAATTAGATTTTGTATACTTTATCATGCCAAAATCGTTAAAAATTAGGAAAATGCACTTCAACCTTTGAAGTTACTTCCACTTTTTGTAGCGTGCGTCACAAAACTTTGTGATCAATTATTTCGCAACAAAAACTTGCTAAGAAACTATGATATATGCCATTCGTAAGTACTTATTAATGCCACTAAATACTATATATAAGTTGAAGCTATCTCTTTTGAAAGACCGAAAAATGTTTATATTTCAATTAGAAAACGCGTGCGAATGTAGCGTTCGTCACGCAAGATTTGCCCATATACCTAAAGAAATTTTATAAATACATATTTGGATTTTTATATTATTAAATATTATTTGAAGAAAGTGTAGAGTGCAGGACGAGAATTAGTTTACTATATTTTCCTTGATTTATTGTACCCATGTGACGGAAAAATTTGAAACATAGAATTTTAACAATTGAGAATTGTTAAAAATAATAAGTTTTAACAATTACTGGAAAATAATTAACTGGCGGATTCACAACGCAATCATAAAGACGTATGTTTAAAACAAGAACACTTATATATATATATGATTACTGTGAGCAACCGATCATAATTTCAAATCAAGAGAAAAACAATTGTTAAATTGAAGCAACACGTTGGGTTAACAGATAGATAAGTATTTAAAACAGAATGTTGTATCAAAATATGCGCTATAAACTTAAAAAATGTTGCAAAGGGTGAAATATGCAAAATTATGCACTAACAAATCGACGCCAAAATCCGTAAAAAGCTCTAAAATGGATAAATATATTGTTTCTGCTTTCATTAATCGCACAAGAAAAAACATGCAGTTGCATTTTTAAAGTTTCCCTTAACATAAACAAAAACATCTATTGCCGGTTACTAGCCGCCATATTTTCTGGTCACCGGTAGATGAAAAACTTTCGATGGCGGCGTGCCAGCTAAAGTTTACAAACAATATTTTTTTACAACTTGTAAATATTGTCACTGGCTTGGCTAAAAAGTGCTTAAGTTGACTGAGCTAAATTTGAGATCTTCCCATTGAAAAGCACAGATGTGCAAAGTTTTAATTATTTTGGGCGATTTTTAGGAAGTTATGGCAAAAGTTTGCTTATATTTCTTCAATGTACAATAACATTTGGAACAGAAACTAAAGTTTACTTCTTTATCTGGACAATATAAAATTTAAGAATAAAAACTTAAAAAAAACTAAAATCGCAGAGAAGTGAATACTATATTAGAAAAGGAGTAAATCTTCAAAATTACCTTTAAAGTTTTAATTTAGTCTCCTACAAAGCTTACAAACTTTTTTCTCACAGGAATACAGCACAAAAATTCTATTTTTTTTAGGACTTTTTTCTTTGAAGCACAACACCATTTTCTGAACTACACTGAAAAGACAAAACAATCCATCCGTACTTAAATCAAGCCGAAGCGCTGTCAATAGTAATGGTAAGTACGGATTTTCTTAAATCAAGTACAGAATGCTTGATTCAAGTACGTAATATTCAAGTGCCACATACTTAAAATAAAAATTAATCTCAAACTGGGCTTTATTCAATTTATTCTAAATTGC
Organism: Pollenia angustigena; assembly: GCA_930367215.1. Taxonomy (NCBI): domain Eukaryota; kingdom Metazoa; phylum Arthropoda; class Insecta; order Diptera; family Polleniidae; genus Pollenia; species Pollenia angustigena. The sequence continues at coordinate 186,564,726 of OV884056.1, forward strand.
TTTAATCCCGAATTCGTACTTGAAATAATCCGAAAGCGAGATTTGACTCTAACCTCTAAACACTTTCCGAAAAGAACCGGGGATAGGGAGGATATTATTATTTACTTATCTGTTTCACATGTTTATTTCAATTTTGTTTTATAAGTCACCAGCAGCATGCCCGCTATGGTTTTCGTAATTATTCGACTTTGAAAATTTTATGTATTTATCTAAATAGTTTTAACAAACAGTATTTGGGAATTATTGCTTTATATTTTTCTTTTTAAACATAAAAATAATCCGGGGTGTTCTGGAAATCGAAAACGCAAGAATTTGGAAGTTTTTTATAAGTTTTGTTATAAAATTCTATTTAATAGAGAAATATTTATATAATAAAATTCTCTTAATTTTTTTGCGTTTTCGATTTCCAGAACACCCCTGTATATGTATTTTGCTTCTTGTAGGGTTGTTGTTGTTTCTACACAAAACAATAAAATCGTTTTTTTTTTTTAATTTTTATTGGATTTTTTATTTTACAAACACATGCATACACTCATATTGGTTTTCAAAAGTTTTTCAATTTTCAATTGTTTTAAGTACTTTTTGGTGTTATTTGTACGTAGAATAAACTTTAATAAGTAAGAGTTATTTCTTTCTGTGTATGTATTAGTGAGGTTGCGAATATCAATTTTTAATATTCGAGAAAACTAATATATGCGCCACTATTCGCCGAATACGAATATATTGAAATAAATGAAAAATTGTGAACGAAATCGTCAAAATATGTTTTTAAGGCTTTTATAAATATTATTTTATTAGTATAAGCTTTCTAAAACATGTTTTAAATCCGACTTCCAAAATGTTTAAGAAACTAAAACTAGGTATGTTAAAATAAAATATTTTATGAAATTTTTTGAATAAATTTGTAACGAATTTGTTTAAAGAAAAACAAATTTAATTTATGATTTACCGCCTGTTTTTTAAAATTTAATAAACTTTAATAAAGAAGTAAAGGAAAAAACATGTAAAATCAATTAAATGGATAATTATTCATGAAAGCAAATTTCGATCTACCAAATGTTAAAATACAATTTGGTTTAAGGATTGATGTTTGACTAGTGACGTCAGCAGTCGTCGATGGCTGCGAGTGTAAGATGGCAAATCCATCTGAGGAGATCGAGTGGTTGCGATCGAAACATGTCATGGTAACCTGCCGGCCAGGGTTCGAGCCCGAGCCACGTCAAGAATGAAAGATTATCAATAACAATTTAAATTGATTTTCATGTTGTAAAAATTCCTTTCTTCATAAAAATAATTTAATAAAATTAAATTTCATGAACTTAAGCCTAATTAAAAATATTAAAAATTTGGATTAAAAACCATGAATAGTTCAACAAAATAACCACAATACTAATTATTTTAATAAAAATTTTCGTTTAGAAATTTATATTGAAAACAAAAACAAATTTAAGTTTTTTTATTATTGTTTCAATATAAATTCCCAAGCGAAAATTTTTATTTTATTTTGAAAAACCGGCAATTAATTAAAATTGTTACATGATTTATATCAAATACTATTTATAAATTTTATTAATTGATAATTTCTAATGCTTATTTCAACTCATTTATAGAGCTCTTGTGCTTTATTTTTTATTTGCAAGTCTTTTCAGAAATATGTTAATTATCTATTTAACAATTTAGATGCAAAAGTTAATTGCACTTGAAAACGATAATCTCTTAATTTAAATTATCCCGCAGTTAAGATACATTTATTTTAAATTATGTGTCTGGTAACTCTTATAATCCACTCTTCTGCTTCTTTTTCTTATTTCCATTCACACCAATTTATTCATTTTGTTCATTGTGTTTTTGTAACAAGAAAAAATAATTAGTCTCAAAACCCTCATATTTTTAGGATTTTTTTTTTTTAAATCATTTTGTCTGTCGACGCGGTTTTATTATTTTTTTCATTAAACGCTTAATTTGACTGCATATTCTTTAATTAAGAACAAAAATTTTAAAAAGAAGAAGATACCTACAGAAATATTAAATTTTTCTTTCTCCCACTCTCGTTTTCGTTTGAATTTTTCTTATAAAGCCATCATTTACAGTGATTTAATTTTATATATAATTTTAATTTTATAAATGTTTTTGTTTTTTATTTTAGTTTTTTTTCGCAAATAAAAAAATTTATATCATCTACATTTTTATTGGTTTTAATGAGGTTACACAATAATATTGTGTTCGTTGTTGTTGTACAACAATCAAAACAATAATGATGTTAGTGACAATAATATTGATAATGATGATGTTGGAATTGGATGTATGGATAGATTGGTGAACGAGTGTGATTGTCTGACTGAAGAATAGACACGGGATAAAAATGATCATTATTATTTTATGTACGTAAACAGGGATGGAAAATGGGTTTTTTTCAACAAAATTAACTTTTAAAACTTTGACGGTACCATATGTAGGTACCAACTTTTCTATATTTTCCTATCCATTTGCAATTTTTGACCGTAAATTGTAGGATTTAGAGAGTATACTGAGTGTCGTTCGTTGACGAATTTTAAATAGATACGTATATTTTTTGCGCATCTCTCGAAATAACTGTTAGCAAACTTCTTTTCATCACAAAAACTTTCAGCTAAAATCAGAAAACAGTTGATTCATTCTTAAATGTTTATAGGTAAACAAACCTTTTCGTCTACCATTGTCGTTTACAATTATTACTAACTTGGTGGCCACAATATCTAGTTTTGCCATTCAATTCCGTTTAATTTGCAATACACTCTCAGTTTTTTACTAACACACTCACAATTTTTAAATTGACCAAGAGATGGCTTTCAATTTCACCTTTCCATTTGTTTGGCAATATTACTCTCAATTTAACAGCTGAGTACAAGTTTGTCTTTATAAATTGTGTTGTTGGTGATATCTTGGAAGTTAATTGCTTACAAATTGAGTGCAGCCTACGTCACAGCTTTCAATTTATTTACATTTTGACAAGCAGTATATGTAAAAGACTATCAAGAACAACTTGATCGTGTGGCCGCAGGGTTAAGGGCAAAAAAAACACAGATTTTATGGCTGAAAATTAGTTGAAGTTATCTGCTACTTCTTCACTTTGCAAAACGATTACTAAAATGATTACATTTAGAACTAGACACAAAAAGTTTGACAAATCGTCAGCTCGTTATTGTTTTGGCGCATATTATGGTAAAATTACCCAAACCAATAATAAGCCGACGAAATATCCAAAATGACTGCCAAATATTAAACAATTTTAATTTTTCTTCAAACATTGCTTTTAATGTTTGTCCAAACAGCAAACATTCCAAAATTTCGTTTAAATGTGGTAAATTCCCATTACATACTATTGATAAACTGAAATTTGTTGTTGATGGGATAAGCTATTCCTATGCGCATTTCACTGGTTGCTTAGGCCAGATCATCAGGAAACTCCATGCAAAGATTTTAGAAAAACTTAAGATATACAAATAAAACTGTTAAGCGAATGGGAATTTTAAACACCAGTTTTACTTGTAACAATATCAAAGCTTAAACAAAAACCACAACAATAAACAGTGGGTTTATCTTTTCTTACAGTCCCGACTACAATTGGTTGATTTGTTTGTCAACTCTAAATGCAGCGCATAAAGAAAAACCAAAACATAAACAAATTCCAGTTCAGTTTTATTAACACTGCCACTTTCATACTCCAAAATAAAAACACAAAAAATTTGTACAAATTCTAAAAAATATTTTATTTTTTACCAAATTAATCAAAAATATACGGTTTTACCAGGATTTCCATCTCTGGCGGCAACTAAATTAGTTTAGAAATTGTTCTTTTATTTGTTGTTGTTTTTGTTTTGTGCAAAATAATTTTTTTTTATTGTTTTATAAATTCTTGAATTGAATAAAAGATTTTGTTTAAGCCTCAGAGTTTGCGACGAGGAAGAGAGAGAAAGGGGACAGTTTTAAGTATTTTGTTTTTCTATTTGTTCAAAAAAGAAGATAAAGAAAACTTGTAAATTTATTAATTAAAATACTAGTTTTTATTATAAATGAATACATTTCTTTTTATATATTTTTTAATAAGTTTTTATTTGCACATAAGGCTACTTTTGGTAGTTTTGATGAAAAACTTAGCTTGTATATGATCTTCTTTATTGTACTTTTTCTTTACGAAGGTACTTTTTTACAAAAATTTATTTTGTTCTAAAAATTAACTCTTTAAGTTTAAGGTCCCCAAAACGCGTGCTATGCGTTCGATACTTTCTTGACCCTTTTTTCAAGATGCATGTGGCGAATGGAAAGTAATCCTACTTAATGCGTTCGGTGCGTATATGCATTCTACTCGAGTGCTGTGCACCGTGTCAATAGAATTTTACACTGATTCTACTTTTTTGACAGATGCATAAACGTATTCACGTGTCAAAAATTTAATTTTTGCTTAAACGTAAATTTTTGCTATCTTTCATTTTTGAAGGTACGTTTTGAATTAGTTATTTAAAAAGGTCCTTTTTGGTTAAAATTTTATTTTCGTTTAAAAATGTACTTTCGGCTTTCTTGTGTAAAGCGTTGTCGCTAACGAGTGAGTTGTTTTACGAAATCGCCTTAAACAATAAGGCCGAATATGTTGTACTAAACTTTTTGCTCAAAAGATTTTTATTAAAGTACTTTTTGGGTAAAAACATAATCTGTAAAAACACAATCTGTATACAATTTAAAAAACGGACTTTTTCTTAAAAAGTTAATTTTAAATTAGTAAACACATATCAGCTCATTGTTGGTTTGGCGTATATGCCAAAATGTCGAAGTGGAGAAAAACAACAGTGAAGGTTTGCATGAAGTTTTCTGAAAATATACCCGATAGAACTTTTTTATACTTTCACTACTTCTTTTGGCATATGTTTGGAAGAAAAATTTAAATTTTTTGGTAACGTTCATGAACGAACTCAGAAGTTAATAGTATTTTATTGAAAGCTAAATTCATTGTTTTTTGCCGCATACGCCACTTTTCTAAATTTATTTTTAAAACGTAGATTATTGTACTGCATATGTATACTTACTGCTATGTTTTGAGCTGTTGACATTTTAGCAAATGTGAAATTTATTGTGTACATTTTTGTATGAGGAATTTTCAGCATTCGCCAGTGGTATGTAGAGCAAAACAATATTTATTAAACTTTAAAATCGTTGATATGGAGCAAAATGAATGCTTAATATCTCAGAAACCATAAAAATTTCGTGAAGTAGGTTTTGGATTCAATAAGGGGGTATTTAAAATATATATACCCTACGCTTAACAAAATTTATTAAAAACTATATGATATTGATATTTGAATTCAAATAGTTTCAAGAATTATGAACAATTAAATACCATTTTTTTCTAATTTCCCATAGAATTTTTTTTATGGCTTTTTAAATTCGTCTTCTATCATTTCATTATCAATTATTTCATTTGTTTTTTTTTTTTTTCTTTTATTTATTTACGTTTCAATATTACTTTTCTAATTATATTCTATTTTCGCTCGTTTGTATGGTTTCAATTTAAACTACAGCTTAGAAACGTATTCAATTTCCATACTTGTGACTTGTCAAATATGTCAGGTTGGCTGCCTCCCCTGCCAGTCCCCTCCATCCGACCGATCGAGTGCCCATTTGTTTAATTTTTCTGTCTGTCCAATTAACAAGTGCATCACGCGATGCAGTCGTTTACGTGGTTTCTATTTACGTTTCTTAATGAATTTTAATCGGACCGGTGTATGACAAAAATATTTTGATTTTCTATTTGCTGATACAAAGATTTATTTGTTAGATGCAGGAAAAAAATTATTAATAAAAATTCAAATAAATTCCAATGAGTTCATTGTTTTTGAACTTGTGGAGGGGTAAAAAGAAAAAATTTAAATATTAATTGAAATTAAACAACAATTAAAATTTGTTATATAAATTAATTAGAAATTATAAAATAATTTGTTAATGGGGGAATTAATGTGTTGTTAATTTTTGAAGATTTCGTTTTTTTTTTTTAATTTGATATTTTGAGAATTAATTTTTGTCGTAGTGTTACCAGAACTTAAAAATTTTTTAATTGAAATTACCGCTGAATAAAATTAATAATTAAAACGGTGAAAAAAACCCGACTACAAAGTGGACAATTTTGAATGCACCTAAAAACAAAGTTAGATCTACTTCGGTTTAACACACTATATTATGAGCTAAAAGTTGAGCAGGCGGGACAAAACTTGGGCTTTCAGCTCATAATTTTGCTGTTAAAAAAAACCAAAAACTTTTTACAAAAACAGTTATCAATGTAAAAAAGAAATACTATAGAACATTTAAATATAATGTATGTCTACAAACCCACTACAATTGTTCTTTTTTAAAGCGAAGAACAGAACACTATATAATGTCCGTTACTTTCTTGAAAATAGTTACGAACGCTATTAAAGGTTGTGTTCGTATAAACAAACACTAAAAAAAAATAGATATCGTTTCTTGGTGTGTACGCTAAATAATACATATTTAAATAATAAATTTTTTAATAAATTGTTTTGTATTATTTGTATTTTTACGAATTTGTTTTTTATAGTTTTTTGTTTCTCTTTTTTTAAAAAAACTATAAATCATATTTTCTAAATTAAATACGAAAACAATGTTTTTTTCCATAATGATTTTTTTTAACAATTTCTTTTAAATTTTTTTTACCACAAGTGGGTGTTTTTTTTAATATAGTTTTTAAATGTTTACATTCTCGTTTTTTTTTTCTTTGTTTAAGTATCAAAACTCACATGATTTTTATTTATAAAAATTTATAAATAAAATATGTCTTAAAAAAAGTTGTCAACCTAAATTTTTTTATTGTGAGACAAACCAATTTTTTAACAAAAAGAAAGAAAGAAACTTTTTTGTAAAATTTCTGTAGATTTTTCTTTCCAACTGCCAATTTGACGATGTCGAAAGAACGAAATTTCTTTCGCGCAATTACCTTTGAAACAAAGGAAATAGTTCCTTCGCATAAAACGGAAATAGGCAGTTAGTGTTAAAATGTTTTTTAGTGTATTTTATTGCCATAATTTATGTGTTTTTGAAATTTGTGTTCATTTTGGGTTCTTATCGAAATTGTGGAAAATCTTTTTGTATTCCAAATGTTCTTTTACGAAATTTGTTCCTAACTTATGAGAGATTTCGAAAGGATCATAAGGGCTGCATTAAAAGAAAATTGTATATCAATTGTATTGGTACCTTTTTCTACCTTCTGATGACATGCGAAAGAACTTTTAGAATTATCGGCAAATTCGGAAAATAGTTAATAGATAAACTAAAATCAAAAATCCTGAAAAAGTTCTAGTATTACTTTAGAATATTGTCAGCCGTAAAAAAACCTGCGGGAAATTGTTGTCTTTGTTTGTTCTTAAAGCACTAATCCTGTGACCAGTGACGAGAATATCATTATAAAATGGACCGAATTGTGAGAGGTGAAAACAAGACAAATCGCCTGTACTGGTGATAAAGTGTAATGACTGCAGAGGAAAGATAATTGAATAAAAACTAGTCATGGGACTGAATATTGTGCGGGTTGATGCAATTTGCTTGTTTTACTTTATACGAAGGAGATCTATCGTATTAATTTGGTTCACTCGGGACAATATATGCGACAGGCATTATTTTAACCGAAATTGAATGTGTCCTTTTAGGTTACTTCAGTGGAATGTTACAAAGTGTCAAAAAGTTGCCTATAAACCCCCTCCAAGGAGAACGCCGTGTTAAAATCTTAGAACTTGAACTGATCACAATCACTTTAGAACTGTCACGTGGAAGATCTATCATATTAATTTGGTTCACTGGGGACAATATATGCGACAGGCATTATTTTTACTGAAATTAAATGTGTCCATTTAGTTTACTCAGTGACCTCCTAGAACATCGCCATGTTAGTGGTAAGTCCACTCAATATAAAGTGTTAGGTAAAGTTTGGTGTAGTTCACTTTCCTCTAGAGAAAGTACCTAAATTGCAAGTACCTCTCTTTCATATGGGTCGTGTCATTGTTATTGATGTTTAATTGATATTAAAAGAGGAGGAAGGAGAGGTACACGAACTCAGGGATACATTGCCGTTTAGGTACTTTTCATTTTAGTTTGGTCCATAGCGTCGTAAATTATGGGAAATTTTACTGTTTAAGTTTTTCCTATTTTTGATCTTCTCTTATGGCGATTTCTTTTCTGAGAAAAATATGTTACAGTATATACATGTTACATTTTCTAATGTTACCTATAATCACTGGAAGTGTTACATGTTGTGCAATTTCAATAGAACACAATTAGCTGCTTTTATTAACAACTATTACACTTTCATCATTAATGTACTTTATGAGCGATTCTTAAAGCTATTTGAGCGGTTTCTGCACGCTATTAGGGCTTGAAAACAAATATTGACATCACTAATGCTTTAGAAAATTTAAAACGATTATAATATAAATAGACTTTTTTTGATTTTAATGTGTAAATATTTTTATATTTTGTTTTAAAACAAATTATTTACAAAATTATGAGCGGTATGAATTATGATAAACAAAATAAAGCATTTGTTGTACAAAGAAAGCAGTAAGTACCAGTGTTGTAGAACAGGGCAGTAAGAACACCTTAAGTAAAAGTAAGGGTAAAATATGCAACATGTTTTGCAAGTTTTTCATCAACATATTCACAAAAGAATTTGAACATTTTTCCCACAGTTGTATTTTTTGTACAAACGAACACAAAAATGTAGAACATGCAACATTAATGCAACATTTTTCTCAGAAAAGAAATCGCCATTACTAAAATTTATTCCAATTATGACTTATAAATACAGAAAACTATTGAGACCATCTAAATTGGTCTTTGGGCTCCTTTTACTTTTGTTTGCTATGCGTCATTTGTTTGTTCCTTTTGATCTTTTAATAAATTTTAAGAGAATCTAAGAAAGTTTTCAGGGTTTTAGGAATACAAGGGACTGATGAGAGCATTAAATGTGGTCTTAGGGTACCTAAATGTTCTTTTAACAAAAATTCAAAAAGTACCTATAAAACGTTGAACAAAGTTTTTATTATATTCGTTTAAAGGAATTAGGTTTTTTTTTTGACAAAATTTGCTTTTCTTTACAAACAGCTATTAATCAAGAAAAAGTCTCCTTTCACCGAATAGTTTTCAATAGGTTTTGTATAAATAGTAAAAAAATTGCATTTAAAAATCCATTTAAATCGTTCCATAATCTCGTTCGTAACGTGTTTCAAATATTTATTTAGCCTCCGTCCCCCCTTCCTCATATCTTGTTCTTGTTTTTATAGATTACAAATTAAAAAACAATTACACGGTGAGACAGTCCAAAAAACCTGGGACCGGATATCATTTTTCTTGTAGGGCTTGTCGAGTAAAACAAGATTCCAATAGTGAAATATACCGGACACCTCCAAAATCCGGATTTACGGGTAAAAAACCGGTTTTTGTGCCTTTGCGCACTTATAAGCCTGTAATTTTGTTGATAATGATCCGATTTTCAATTTCTTACTAGATTTGGAAAGAAGAAACTGAGATCTTTCGAACAATGTATAATTTATTTAAGAAAACTGGAGAAATTTGGATGTTTTTGTCGAGCAAACACAAATTTTGTAGATTTTTCAAAAAAATTTCAAATTTAGTGACGTTTTTATACATTATTTTCTTAAGAAACTATAATACTATTGAGTTTATTCAAAAAGTACGTTTATTAACGATTACAACGCATATTTGGGTTTAAAAATAGATAAGTAATTGACTGAGTTATTTAACTTTTCATGAAAATAAACTTTTAAACATTTTATAAAAATTTTATTAATCAATTAATCAATGTTATCCTAAACACAATTTGTAATGAGAGTTTAAGTCATTCAAAAATATTGTTTTTTTTCGAGAGCTTTACTCATGTAAAATTATTGTTTTTTTTAATATGACGTTTTGTTAATGTCTTCTTTTTCACTTTGAATCTGTGTATTTAAAAAAACGTTTGCAATTTAATAAAAATCGTGTGCAATTTAAATTAAAATTATGACAAAGATGACAAAAAGCATCGCCGTTTACATCTAATTTTTTACAAATTGTTTCATGTATCCCAGTTTAAGATGCAGTGGTGCCATAATAACGTCCTTAACTTTAACTAATTGGTAATTTAAAATGTTTTTGCTGCCTTTTCTATGTGACTCGCGAGATGGCCATAGTTTGCGACATATTACATTACAAATCTTAAATTAATAAAAAATAAAGTCATACATTTTTATAAGAAAATTTACTTTTAAATGAACCATCAATAAAAAGTCGCCATTCATCTGCATTATAATTGTGATTTAATGCCGAAAATAGTTTCGGTACATCAACGCAATACACGAGATCACTGTCATTGGAAATAGTCTTAAATATTTCTTCAAGTAACCAAGTCCGGTAACTTGTTCTACCAGATGTTATAACGAAATCCTTTTCCACAAAATTCTACTGCTTTAATCGCGACCAAAGGACTTCAGATTGCCGCTTTGACAAGTGTAATTCGCGAACAAAATCGTAGAAATCAGCATTTGACAAAATATGCCGCTCCGTTGTTGTAGACCTGGATGGAAGGAACTTTCTTTGTTCAAAATCTTTTTCTGTTATATCGACAGATTTGCTCGTTGTCGGTAGATCATTACTTACGGGTATCGGTTTTGTAACAGTTACAACATTTGCGTACTTAATGTTTTTGCGTGTTTTAAAACTGTTTTGTTTTTAAAATCACGCCGGTGACTGATATCAGTAAATAAGCCAAAAATTTGTTACAATTGTCACACATTTTGTATACAATTTTAATTTAAATTGCACACGATTTTTATTAAATTGCAAACGTTTTTTTTTAATACACAGATTCAAAGTGAAAAAGAAGACATTAACAAAACGTCATATTAAAAAAAAAAAACAATAATTTTACATGAGTAAAGCTCTCATTACTAATATTTTTTGTAAATCTAAGTTGTGTTTAGGCTAACAGTGATTTGTAATTTTAAAGAAAGTGCGTAAAAAGAACACGAAAAAAAACAATATTTTTGAATGACTTAAACTCTCATTACAAATTTTTTTTGTGTTTAAGATAGCATTGATTAATTGATTAATAAAATTTTTATAAAATGTTTAAAAGTTTATTTTCATGAAAAGTTAAATAACTCAGTCAATTACTCATCTATTTTTAAACCCAAATATGCGTTGTAATCGTTTATAAACGTACTTTTTGAATAAACTCAATAGTATTATAGTTTCTTAAGAAAATAATGTATAAAAACATCACTAAATTTGAAATTTTTTTGAAAAATCTACAAAATTTGTGTTTGCTCGACAATAACATCCAAATTTCTCCAGTTTTCTTAAATAAATTATACATTGTTCGAAAGATCTCAGTTTCTTCTTTCCAAATCTAGTAAGAAATTGAAAATCGGATCATTATCAACAAAATTACAGGCTTATAAGTGCGCAAAGGCACAAAAACCGGTTTTTTACCCGTAAATCCGGATTTTGGAGGTGTCCGGTATATTTCACTATTGGAATCTTGTTTTAGTCGACAAGCCCTACAAGAAAAATAATATCCGGTCCCAGGTTTTTCTATTTCATTCAATTTTGTAACACTGTGTTATTTATTGTACTCTGACTCGTTTTTAGCCGGTTAGTAGTCTTTCGTTATTGGGTAAGTCTCTCCCTATCTCAGCGAATAACTTCTTATCCACTTGAAAATTCATATCTGATGGTTACTAAATAGCTTGTGTTATTATTGCAACTATCGGCTCAGCTGTTCCTTCATGTATTGCGAGTGTCTGGGGTCTGGAACCAGTGTGTGTTGTTTGTATTTAGAGCTCTACACATAATGTTTGGTAGCGTGCTTTCCTCTATTCACACCAACAATTTGAACGTGATACAAATTTTTTTTTTTTTTTATTGAAAATATATTTTTTTCTTTTTTCATTTTTTATTATCAATTCAAGTTTATCATGAAATTTTAAAATTTTTTTTTGCTATTTTCTGTTTCAAATAATTTTAACTAAACTTGTTTTTGTTATTTATTTTTTATTAATAATTTTGTTTGTTAAAATTAGCTCAATAAAAAAATTTTGCTGATAACGGAAAACAAATTTGTAGTACAATTTTTTTTTTACTGATTTCATTATTTATCTTATCAAATTTAATAACAAATAAAATTTGTTTATATTTCTAGGTTTGGTAACAATCGAACTGCTCTTCTCTAATAAATGAAAATAATTATTTATCTTTAAGCTGTTTTGCATTTTGCGATTAATCTGTTAATTTAATTATTGAGTCGTTTTTTTCAAGATAATAGCTGTGGTTAACATATAGTCTTTGTAATTGTACAATAATTTTTTCAAATGACTCAGTTTATTGGAAATTCTTTACAGATTTATAGAATTCTGGTTTTATTTTAACTTTGGAAAACTTTACAACTGAACACGCCTACTATTTAAATATTATATATATATATATATATATATATATATATATATATATATTGGATCCTAATACAGTCGGGCCTCGATTATCCATAATCCGGTTAACCGGTTAACCCGTTTGCAATGTTTTCAAATTGTTTGCTTCGATTAACCGTGATTACCGCTATTACCCGTGATGGCAGTTGAAAAATTTTTGGCAAACAACGACTCTTTTTAAGAAATTGTATTCTTTTTTTGCTTAATATCCTTTTTTTGCCTGATGTTTTCAGTAGAAAATTTAATGTATACATACTTTTTTAATTTTAAAATGTATATAAACTTCTTGAATTAATTTTTTTAATGTAAATATGTATGTATGTACACTAATGTTCACTTGTTAAATAATAAAAATATTAAAAAAACTGTATAATCAAAATTGTTATTCGATTAACCGTGAAAATCGATTATACGTAATGCTTCTGGTCCCGACCATCACGGATAATCGAGGCCCGAATGTACTTTGATTAATTTTTAAACAAGTTTTATTTTTTCTGGTAATTTGTGTTTGTTTTTTTTTCCAAAACTTATTTATTTTAAAAAATGTTTTTTTTTTTTTTTAATATTTTCTGAAATTTTATTTTCAAATTTGTGTTGAAATAATTAATTTCGACACACAGATGTTTTGGGGTTAACATGGATACATGTCGCTAGGCTTAAACCCACAGTGCTCTTAACAATGTTGGTTAACAATGAATCTAACAACGACCCCATAAGTTAGGTGAACCAACACACACATATGGCAATTTGAGTGTATGATTCGGCAGAACCATACACTCCCCCCTTGCCGAGGAGCTGGAGCTTTCTTATTTCCACTGCTGAAAGGCAACCGGTATCTATTGATTAGCAACAGCACCTAGGGGATCCGTTAGCAGGCAAATGTGGAAAATATTTACTTTAGCCACTGTCGCGTCGGCCTAATCTAATGATGGATCTTGTCGACATTGGTGACCAACACTGCGTTTTCCCCAAATGTGAGAGCAACCAGCATACCCAGGTAGACATTTGAGTGCATAATCCGGTAAGATTATACTCTCGCTCCTTGTTTAGAAGCTGGATCTATCTAACCTCCGTTTTTTCTACCAGGTCTAGCAGCATATGTTTAGTAGCTACAGCAAAACAAAACGTAGAACATTTTATTCATTTCATCTAAAGAAATTTAAAAAAGAAGTTAGGAGGATTATATAGTTATAACTGGAGGTCTTGTCTAAGGGATTTTTTTTAATTTAATACATTTTTTTAAGTTTACAAAAGCTTTTGATTTAAGAATTTAATGTTTTCACCTTTGTAGTCTTGTGTTCTTGAATTAATTTTCTATACATAAATGACAAATTACACTTTAAAATCGTGACCGTATTTAATTCAATTCATTAAGTATTTAAAAAAGGGCGAAAAACTTTTTTTTTATATCAAAATATTCATAAACATCAATAAAATTTATTAAACAAAAAAAATTTTAATATAAAAACAACTCATTAACACTTTTTTTTATTAATAACATATAAAAATTTGTAAAATGAAACAGTAAAATATATCAGAAATTTAGTAGCAACATATTTTTTCTTTTAAGAAATTTAATAAAGTTAAGAAGAATTTAACATTTTGATAAAAAAAACTTTTAATTTTTATTAAGTTTAAGAAAAACTTAAAATTTAATAAAAAAAAGTTTTAAGAAAAAATTTAATTTGATTTAAAAAATTTTTTAATCAACTGTAATTTTTAAAGTTTTGTATTTTTTAAAAATTTTTATAAATAGGTATTTTTTTATTTTAATTTAAAGTTTTAAATTTTTTATCAAAGTTCGAGAATTTTTTTTTTTTTAAATTTGAAAGTTAAATGCTTGCGAAACATTGTTTCATTTTACAAAAATTTTAGTGCCTATACATACCTATACATTCATAAGTATTTTATTATTTAATTTAACTCTAATATATTTCCATTAAATATGTGTACCGACAAATTAAATTTAAATTAAGAAAATAATTTTCATGACACTTCTTAATGCAAAATTAATTAAGAAAAAAACAAGATTACTATGTTTTTAATAGAAAAAAATAACTGCACGAAAAAATGCAACCAAGCGGGTCTACAATTATTTTCTTTTTCGTGCAAAAACAATTGCAAAGCAAAAAAACGACACATTATAAAAAAATTTAAAATAAAAACAAAAAACCACAACAATTACTTTAATGAGTAACAAAAACAAATTAAAATAAAATTGCCGGTTTTATCACACACACAGCGATAACTCAGAGCAATTATAATTGAGAAAAAACCCACAAAAAACAAAAAGTAAAAAAGAAAACACACAAAAACAAAAAAAGATCAGTCATGTTGTTTTTACTCTTGTTTTTTAGATGTTTTTGGAAAAAAAAACAAACTTCATTGAAGATTTTACTAGAGAAAAACTAGTTTTGCTCTTTTATTTCTGATAACTAAAATAGCTGATTCTCTGAAAGAGTATAAAAAATTTAAATTTTAAAATATATTTGTTAAGATTTTCTGTTAGAATGCAATGGTAAATGCATTTCTCTAAAGAGAATGTAATTTTCAATAAGTGCATTTACTCAATAACAAATTTAATGGTCAAAGTTGAGGAAATTACTATTGCTTTTGCAAGTAAAAGTGCAATGTTAAATGCATTTCTCTCAAGGAATGCACTTTATAATGAGTCCATTTACCGTTAAAAGAGTCGAAACGCACATTTCTTGAGTAATTTATACAATAATGAAAAAATATTAAAAGAGAGCATTGAGTAAATTTTGAGTTATTTTTAACTCTTCTTTTGCGTTTTATTTAAAAATATTTGCAACTTTATCTTTATTTTATTGTTGCTTTTTCTGTTATATTCGCAATTATTATTGTTGCTTTTAATTGTCACTGATTTAAATACATCTACAAATTCGACGTCCTAGTGTTGCTTGTAATTAAAAAAAAAAAAAAAATATTAATAAATAAATTAAAATCACGTGCTTTGTTTGTTCATAAAATGTGTTACACTGGACGAACAGTTAAAAAGCAGTATATAATTTTGGTTAAACAAAAAATTAAAAAAAAATTTAAAAAAAGAAATTCTACTATAATTTGTGTGCAAATTTTTTGAAAATTTTTTTAGTAATTTGGAGAAAAAACATGAAATTTATACTTTACAACAATACGAAGAATCGCAAAAACTTAAACTGCAAGATAATTCAGAAAATTTAAATGAAAATAAGCCCAAAGAGGAGTTACTAAAAGAACAACTAAAAGAGGAAACAGGCTATTTAGTAAATGAAATAAAAAAGTCCCTGGAACCTCCAACAGTAACAACAACAACAACAACAACAACAACAAAAGTTGAAAATACTACGCCACCAGTAACACCACTTAATAATAATAAAAATAATAATTCTAATAATAACCAACAACAAATAAATACAAATAACGATAACAACAATAACAAAAGAAATGAAGATATAAATAATATAAAACCTCCTATAAAACAAAAACAAATACCACCTTTAACTATAAATAATACAAATAATAATAACAATAGCAATAATAGTAAAATAAATCCTAATAATCCTCCAACTACTACTGTCCCTGTTGTAGCCTTGAATCCTACTCAGAATTGTATACCCTTATTATCAACAACTTTACAACAGCAACCACCGCAAACCCACTGTCCCACCACCACTGTAACCCATACTATTTTCAATAAAACTAAAACGTCGGTAAAATTGTCTACGTCTAATGACAAAGGTCCCAAGACCGTTACTTCGTCATTAATTTTAACTAACTTACCCACAACAACTTCGACTCAGTCGATTTTTCAACAACATCAGCATCAATCGTTGAATGTTGCTACTACTAACCGTGCCCCTCAATCAGTAACAGCTTCGGTATTTTCACCATTACCGACGCCACCACCTAAATTACCTTCGACTACTGCTACAGCAGCTATTTTAGCCCAGCAGCCACAACACCAACAACAACAACAAGTTCAGCAACAATCGGGAGGTGGACAACAACAAGACGTTAACGTAAATCTACAACAAGATATGAATAAAGGATATTTATCATTTGCCGAGGATGCCACAGAATTAACAAGTAAGTATTACACACATTTTTTAAAAAATATTTTTACATTTTCTTACTAAAATCAAATCAAACAAATATTTGATCAAATTAAAGCTTTGTAGTTTCGAAGTGTCCGTTTACTTCGAACTTTATCTTTATTCTTACTTTTCGATTCGTTTTGTTCGCCCATTAGTACTCTCATTGTTCTCTTATTTAATGGAAAAAAGTTGTTGCGATTTTCTGAATATAACAGCCAAATTGTCAAATAGTTGCCTGAACTAAAGTTATTAAAAAAACATATAAATCGTTATTTCTAAAAATGGACTTGTGCAAGTCTTAAGTTAAAGGGTTAATAGACGAAATGTGAACTTTGCTATCGGTCTCTCACTCTCTTCCTTTTTCACAAACGTAACTTGCGTAAGTAAACTTGCTGCGCATTTGATTTTTGTTTAAAAAAATTTAGAAGTTGTTTAAAAAGTAATTACAATTAAGTTAGTCCAAGGCGAATTGACTAGAAGGTGAGGTCCACTCTACAACAACACTTTTTCTGTGGTCGGGTTGTCAAAAATATTGCTTGTAAAAAAACAGGTTTGCTTACATAAAAAAGTAGTTTGTTTACAAACTTTGACAAGTCGACCACCGAAAAAATACATATGTTGACTTGACCCCACCTTCTAGTGAATTCGCCTTGAGTTATTCAGTAAAATTATATGTAACAGTATGGCGTTCATTGCGCAGCAAAAACGGTTTAATAATAAATGCTTAACACATACCTATTCCTTAATTTATCTACATAACCAGAGTGACAACACGTTTACTCAATGTTTAGTCATGACTCATGAGCCAGCGTGAACGTTTAAAATTGTTGCTGCTTATTTATCCGCATGAGGGTGAGAAATAAAGAAAATTTGAATTTCCTCACTCATGAAAAGTGAGCAAACAAACAAATTCATATGTGAAATTTTCAGATATAAAAAATTTGATTTATTCATATTAAAATTCTTTACAAGAAAAAACACAAACAAACACGGGCAATCGTGCAATGGTCGTGCAAATTGTCAAGCAACAACAACAATACTAGTAAGACCCCTTTCACACTCGGCAAGTTACTTGCCGACAACAACAAAGTCTGTACAATTTTTTTTCCTTACCCCGACCTTACCGCGGACGATTACAAACCAATAGTTGCGCAAGAGACTTGCGCAACTAACTTGCCGAGTGTGAAAGGGGTCTAAGGAGCGTTGCTAAAATTTTTTATTTACTCATTCCTCATGACTGGGGAATGCAAATTTTTTTTAGTTCCTTACGTCCATGAGTGAATACTTGAAAAATTATAAATGCGTAAATATGAACGATCAAACACTGATAGAAAAGGCGTCATAACGCTGATGAATTTTGATATCAGTACTATGACAAGTTTCTTCGTTTTTGACCCCATGACACTTTTCATCATGGTGATGTCAACCTTAACATCACTTGGCCAAAGTGTCATCAGGGTCAAAATGAAATTATGTCATCAATGGGATGACACATCGGCATCACAGAAATGACGAACATGTCCTCAGTGCGATGACGCAGTAACATCGGAGAAAGGACACATTAGCATCAATTTAATGACAGTTTGTCATGAAGTCAAAGTCATTGGAATTGACATAAGTCAAAGTGAGAGAATATTATTATTTACTTACCCGTTGCATATGTTTGTTTCACGTTTGTTGAATTACGACCTTTATTTAACGCAGAACTCTTAATAATAAGACACCAGCACCATGCCCCATTTGGTTTTCGTAATCATTCTACTGTAAAAATTTGATGTATTTAACTAAATAAAATTAAAAAAATAGAATATAGGAATTTTTGCTTCTTATAATACATTTTAATCATGCAAATAATGTTAATAATATACAAAATGTGGCATCGAATTGATGTCACTATAGTCATAAAATAGATGACACGTAAAATATGACAAAATTGTACGAAGACGTTAGTCATTGGATTGATGTTACTTCTTGCATCATTGATGCCAATTGTAGTAACATTGATGTCACAATTCTGATGTTAGGCCATCATCAATATGACGATGCATTTTTCTATGAGTGTATATGAATTTTTATTAACTCTCTCTATATTTTTATTAACTCTATTTTCAAGTAATTTTTTTTTGGGTTTTTGGGGGGTTCCCACAGTTTTTTGCTAAGAGGCCCTGTAAGAAAAAAATCTTCTTCCGAGGACTCTTTAATGTAGTTACGTAACCGCCATGTTCTCACAATCGCACGATTTGATTTATTTTATGGCGTTTTTAAACTCGTGCGTTTTGCCTGCTATTTGTCATAGTTTCCTTAAAATATTCAATTTCCCTTGAGCATACTTTTGCCACTTGTTTGTCGTCAAATTTCTTGGGATTGCGATTTATAGAACACTTATTATTCGATTTCAAGTCAGAATCGCAAATTGCTAGAACATGCCCGTATATTACAAAAAGTATTTATATGAAAACATTTTACAATAAAATAAAATAACAAGTTTTTAAGTTAAAAAACAAAACCGAAACTATTTTTGTATTTTCCTTCACGGAGCCCCATTTGGATACCGTAACTATATGGAATCTATAGTTAATTGTAAATCTGAGGTCATTAAGGAAATGATGAGCCCACGTTTTTGTAATAAAATTTTTAATAGTTTTTTTTTCAATGGCTTCACAAAAGAAATATGAAATGCTATCGTATAATTTATCTGCAAACATAATAAAACCCCCATACTCAATTATATTTATTTAAAGTTCTTAAGCCAAAATAGACCATAAATAATCTTGTAGGAATATAAATATTTTTTCTAGGTAAACAACCGATAACTAAAAATAATAAAACAAAAGAAGAACAATCCATATGGAATTTAGATAAATAATAAGGAACTACAAGCATTTTTACTTACTATTTTCAACAACAATTGCACTCAGTAAAAAACAAGATAATAATGATTACATGACGATAATAGAAAATTTTGTAAACAAATAAAAATATTTATAATCACAAATAATATAAAATAAACAGTAAAACAAATCTCATAAATCCATTTTGATACACATTTTCATTTCCCTTCGCTGCTCTTGTTTTTAGTTAAAAATATCAAATGACAATCATTTGATAAGTTACTTATAATATAAATTAAACTATAAAAATCTAATTATTTATTTAAATATATAACATTGCAAAAAATTATTACAAAAATAACTAGAAAACAAAGCAAAGAAGCTTCATGATATAAGTTTTGCGGTTTTATTTAGTTTCAATAAGTTTAAAACGAAAAGAAAGTCAAGCTGACAGTTTTCTTACAAACTGACTGGATGGAAAATCTAAAACCACAAACTCAAAAAGTATTTTTAGTTTTAGCAAAAAAAAAAATTGTGCAATTGAGATGGCGTTTTAGGAATTTTTATCTTCTAAAACGTAATTAAATTACTGACACCTTTTAGTTCGTTTATAGAAAAAAAAAAGAAATTCTATCCTTCAATGCACAAATTGCAATGAGTTTTACACAAATTTATTACATGCAGTAAATTCGTTTGAATAGTTTGTGTTGACTAGTCTAGTAGTGTTAGACAATTTTGAACCATGTTTACAACATGCGTAACTTTTTTGGTACAGAAATTTTAAAATGCCTTGAAATTAAATATTTTGTATAAACAGGTGTACTATTATTCCATAGAAAAATAATTGAACATAAATTAAAAAAAAAAATTATTGACGGGTTTTGAAAGTTATCTGTACTAATATTATTAAGCTGAAAAGGGTGTATGTTTCTATACATGTAAGAGGTAACCTTCGAAACTGCAGGTTCGATTTTAAAAATTGTTTCAACAAAACGAAGAATGGAACCTCCTTACGGACATAGGCTATATAAGGTTCCACCAAAGTGCTAAGGATAGGATCTAGGGGCGCTAAACATTCTATTCGAACCTCATTCATATCTCATATCTAAAACTAAAAGAGACAGAAAAAATGTAATACTTATCGTTGTTCTTTTGAAAAATAAGCGGACAGGTGTCTGGTCCTTTTTGGAAATTCGGCTCTTTTAAAGAATAAACGGGAAAAACCTGAAATTTGGTACTTTTTAGTCTTTTAAACCAATAAACCTAAAAATAAACATTATGACCGCATTAACATCTATGCAATTAACGCCGAGTTTTTTTTTTATATTTTCTTTTAAAGTAGTTTCTACGAAACTCTTTCCACATTTACATTTAAATTTTTTCCAAGCATTTTTTCGACTTTTTCAACCCCGTTTTCTTCCCTACACCTCTTGCTAACAAATAAAAAGTTGCATGCGAAAGTTGCGGCGTTAATTGCATAATGCTAATATGGTCTATATCACATTCGAAACTTATCTAAAAAATTTAAATACGAGTAAGGTACTTTTTAGAAATTCGAACGTTTAAGGGGTGAATTTCTTAACTTTTGTTGGTCCTTTTTTTACAAAGTATTTTTCTCCATTCTTTGGCATATAGTACGTATTAAATGGGCTCCCACTACAATATTCAAAATTTTGATACTTCAATGGGGAGTCAAAAAGTACCAAAAAGAGGAAATACGGAAAATTAAATTTCTTTCTTCAGTTTTTCCATTGATATTGGATCCTGAGTGATAAGACTCTATAGGGGAACCTTTTTGGTATTTAACTGGTACTTTTTGAGTTTCCGTTAGTATTGGACTTAAAACAAAAAATTTAACATGCAAGGTCCTGAGTGGATGCGAATCTGTAAGACGGTATTTTTGGTATTTTTTTGTTCTTTAACTGGTACTTTTTTGAATTGCCGTTAATATTGGACCTAGAAACATCAAATTAAACATGCAAGGTCCTGAGTGAATGAGGATCTGTAAGAGAGATTTTTTTGTTACTTTCTATTTCTCTAACTGGTACTAACTTAGGATCGGTTTCAGGTCCGCTAAACCTCCTTTATTCAGAAAATATTCACCCTTATTGTGTTTGGCGTATTTAAGATACGCCTACGACAGTTTGGTAATAGATTAAAGAAAAAAAGTTCACAATCTCTTTAATCTATTACCAAACAGTCGTAGGCGTATTTTAAATACGCCAAACACAATAAGGGTGATTAATTATTGTTTTAGAAGAGATCTATTAAAACAATAGTTTCCGTGATTAAAAGAAAAAGAAAGCCATTTTAACGTGAGTGCGATGTTTACCCTTTATTCCGCCTCCAGTCTATCTCTCCTCTCGACCGTCCCCTGACCGAATGCGAAAGCGACCAAGAGGGGACTTACTGAGAATTACTGCCACTCCGAAAATATCTAACCAATTTTGATGAAACTTAAATAGATAGATTAGCGTTATAAAAACACACAGGGTTTATATGTTTTTTTTTCGTGGTGGCTGTGTTTTAAACCCGAAACCGCGTAAAGGGAGATGTTTACGTAGAAGGCTGATTTTTCATCCTTGTGGAAAAGTTCGGCCTGTAGAGGGATGCCTAGATTTAATTGCTATTCAACAGATGCTGATTGGATTAACTCTGTGGTTTTCATGGGCAACCGCGTATGTCTATTTTTTCGATTTTGAAATGTTGATGCTATATTGCTTAATTTTAAGCGCTCTTTACATTTTTTAAAAAATTTTTAAAAACAGGTTTTTTGGCTCTCCTGAAAAATTTTGTTTTAAGACATACGCGGTTGCCCATGAAAACCACAGAACTATAGCAGTAGAGGTTAGATATTTCCAGCTCCCAAACAGGAGTTACTTTATATTAGAGGTTGTACGGGGAAACTTTTTTGAGGTACGACCTATGTAGTATACATGTTTCACTAACTGCAGGTGGCAACTCGTCTGGTAAGTATAGCGTTTGGTAAATTAGGGGAAATTACCTTTATTAAATGCTCAACAAACAGCCTATTCTTTTTCAACATTATTTCTTGCCCAACTTCCATTTATGACCGGTTTTTAAGATGTTTAATTGTATGCCATAATAAGTAGTCAGATTGCGGAGTTGCAACATGATCCTTAAGATACTTTTCCAGTGATGTAGTAGATGTAAAATAGAGAAAATAAGATATATGTGAACTGGAACAAGCTTGTAAGGATATTGGCTTTAATTCAAGCTTCAGTTTAAGAACACTGTTTTATCGTTAATATATTAAGGCCTTATATAATCTATAATTAATATAAATATCTAAAGTGTTAAATGTTTACCATATATGGTGAAAAATTATCATGTTGACTAAACTTTATTTTAAACTCATTACATGATTGTTATAATTAGATTGATATTTTTGTGTAAAACATATAAAATAATAATCTCTTAACTAATTATAAAATAAAATATATATTAATTAAATACTGATAATATTTTTTCTTTCCAAATACTCTAACAAATAACATTTTGAACCTTTTAAGAAAAACAAAAAATAGCATAGAGACAACAAAAAACGCAAAGTTTTTAATAATATTTGCTATGCATTCAATCAATAAATATGTATTAAATGAACGTCAGCAAACAGTGAGCGTAAAGAAAATTCGAACACTAAAATTATATTTAAAAAAAAAAAAATTATTTTAAATTGCACTTAAATAGTTTAAATCAGTGTTCGAAAATAAACACTAAATATCGTTCTTTAATGTTCGGTTCGGTAGATTTGTGGAAAAC
This sequence comes from Pollenia angustigena, assembly GCA_930367215.1. Taxonomy (NCBI): domain Eukaryota; kingdom Metazoa; phylum Arthropoda; class Insecta; order Diptera; family Polleniidae; genus Pollenia; species Pollenia angustigena. The sequence goes on from OV884056.1 coordinate 186,587,958, forward strand.
ACAAACGCTAATAGTGTTCGTGTAGAAAATCATTAAAAAAATAACGTTTCCCTGTTAGTCATCTTTCGAACACAAAAATATTACTGTTTTTATCAAACTCAACAAAAGATGTGAACATTTAATTCCGTTCGGTTTTTTTTTTTTGAAAATCCACAAACTTCAATGTGTTCGGTTCGGCTCGTTAATGTTCGTCCCTTTTGGCTGGTAAAAAAAACCAAAATTTTTTTACAAAAACAAAATGCACACAGAAAAAAAACATTATAGAACATTAAAATATAATGTTTGTCTACAGTATCACTACAATTGTTCTGTTTTTTAAAGAAGAACCGAACATTATATAATGTTTATATAATGTTCGGTTCTTTCTTGAAAATAGTTACGAACGGTATTAAGGGTTGTGTATGTCTACACAATCACTAAAAAAATAGATATCGTTCCTGGGTGTGTGAGCCGAACGTTAAATAATGTACTGTTTATTTTCGAACACTGGTTTAAATACATATTGAAAATTCCTTTACTATTTTTTGTAACTCACTGTATTGTCAATAGTTTTTTTTAATATATTTATTTTTTTAGTGCATTAGCCGGCCAAAAGTGCATAACGATCAAGGCCTTTTCTCTACACGGTAAACGAAAAACTAAATGTATTTTTTATAATATATATTTTTTTTCTGAATTTATTTGCTATGAATTGACGTGAATTGTTAATTGTTTTATTAATTTTAAATAAATATTTAGTTATGACAAGGGGCCGGATTAATATGAAAATTTATGTTTTAATACTTATGGTCATTTTCTCATTAGGCGATTATCTTTTTCCCCAACGAAAAACTGCACATTAAAAAATTTGGTTTTCTCAATGTCTCATTTGCTTCGATTTTATCGCAAAGCTAACCGGCAGTCATCCGCCAATTATTTATTTTCCTTTTATTTGCCGTACAAATAAATTCAATCAGCTGACTCCCAACTTGTACATGTATTTTGAGTGGTGTTGCCAACCGAAAATAATGTTTTTTGTCGGTATATTGAGAAACCCAAATCGTTAACGGACAGTTTATCGGTCCAATAAATTTATGTTGGCATTAAGTAACAGACAGTTTGTCTATACATTGAGAAAATCGCCATAAGTTATATACTTATTTATTAGATTCACACTTTTTGCCAGGTCGAATTTAAAAAGGTATACTCAACTCGACAGCCTTTCATCAGTTGTCTCCACGGGGATTTTTTTATTATTTATTTTGTTTATGTTTTGCGCCAAAATAACCGACAAAATTTCTTAGAAAAACTGCGAATAATTAAAGTGAATTTAATAATTTCTTTTATAACCCAAACAAAATTTTCATTTTGTTTTTCAATCAATTTTTGCCTTGTCAGCATGGGGCTTTTTGTAGTTGTAGAGTTGCACTTACCTTTTTAAATTCGCCTTGCTTTTTGCTTAGAAATGATAACGATAACAGTGAATGCATTTTTTTACACACACATAAGTCTTGTTCGGAAATGCATTACTGGGCTGCATCTGTGATAATTTTGCTATGCTCATGAAAATCAGCTGATGCCGAAGCTTGTTTTTTGCGTAGTTTGGTTTTGCAAATCATCTGCTTTTGCTTTGTACTTTCGAAAAGCTGATATTTGCAGTGATGCCAGACGATGCTTTTACAAACGCTCTGCTCATCAGATGCGAAATAGAAAAAAAATTTTTTTTCTATTTCATACGAGAACTCATTTTTCTTTATTTCCTTTTAAGGCAACTTCCAAAAATCCTTTGCGTACATACGATGATTTTTAGTTGCATGTATTTTCATTTACAGTGGGGCCTCGATTATTCCTAATTCGGGTAACCCGCAAATTTAATTCTCCGGCAAATAAAAAAAACTTTTGCATTGATAAAAATTTTTTTGCAACGACCACCTATATTACGCGGCAGCGAAGAACACATTTCGCTTCTCGCATTTGTTAAGATATGACTGTTATAAAAAATTTTAATACATTGCTTCGCATAGCAAATGGAATTAGATAATGGGTGCGTTCGTAAATGCATCACTGCGCTGCATCAGAAAAGCAAACTTTTTATAAAGCCGATAAAAAATAATTATAATTTTTTTTTATTGTATGTCTATTATTTTTGTGGAGTATTTCACAATTTTTTGGTCCACATTTACTTCACTGATAAATATATAACGATTTGAAATCACTGATGCAGCGCAGTGATGCATTTACCCAATATTTTATTTTGTATTCATAATATTGCATAAAGCATTTTTGGGCATGTTTTCCAAAAATAAATGCATCAAAATCCGACCCCTATTGATAACCATCTGTACAGTTTTTTTTAGATAGTGCAATCATGCATTTTTAGTTTATTTAGTTAATACAAGTTTTATTTATTGTTCAATTTTTAAAGTTTTTTTTAAAACCAACTATATTTGATACTTTTTAGAAAATAGAACAAATACATAGTTTTTTTCGCAATACAAGTATTTGCAAAATACACTCAGGTCTCGTTTTATGCGGATTTTTTTTATGCGGATTCAAATTTATGCTATTTTTAAATGAACGATTTTTTTAAATTTTTACGTTTTTTGAAATTTTAGATGTTTTTTAAGCTTTTTTACTGTTTTTAAATTAAACCAATTTTGCATCACTGATATAATCATTATAGTTTGTTTTATATGCATAGCCGATACGTATGTTTGAGTGTTTTTAAACTAATGAAGAGCACGTAATATTAGTTTTACAACGAAGGCTAATTTCGGTAAAAATAGAAACAAATATTAGGTAGATGTTAGAAAAATTTCAATTTAAACTCGTTCTTAACTGTCTTTTACGGTACAACATTGCAATAACCACATATGCGAGTGTAAAGAAATTTGCATAACTTTTAAACTAATAGAGGTCCCATAATAAAACTTTTACAATATGATAAGGACACTAAAGGCCAATTAAGATTAAAAAATAAAAAAAAAAATTAGAACTAAGTTAAAAAAATTTTGATTTGAATTGGTCATTCCCGGTTTTGCAGATAAAAAACTTTTTTTTTTTCAAATTATTTTTTTTTTTATTTAAAGATCAATCGATTTTCTATAATATTTTGACAATATTTCAATTAAACGTTTAATTCACTTGATTAAATGTTTAATTCACCTGATTAAATATTTAATTAAAACTGATTTTATTTTTGATTAATTCTTTTACTGGCGCTAAAAATTTTTTCTGTGATTAAACTTCTGTAAACAAAAATGTTTTTCTCAAATGTTATACTCAGAAGTTTTATATTTGGGCATTTCCCCAGAATGGTCTACCAGGATGAAAAAATTAAATGTGGATTATCATCGTCTTTTATTGTTTATTATTACAAAAAATTCTTTGTTCTTATAAAAGAATGGTTTCATAGCATATCTGAGCTGTTTTACTTGAGGAAATTCGGCTGGAAACTGGAAAATTTTATATATTTCTGTATTTGCTACTTCTAAAGACATTTTTATACACTTATTTTACATGCAAGAAATATGTTATGTTTACACTCTTTTTTCATAATCTCTCCATTACAATCAATTGTAAAAGGAGTATTTAGTTTTTTTGTTAAGAAAATTTAAAGACATTTATGGGAAAATGCGTCGTGGTAATAATAAAAAACATATGGAAAAATCGTACGTTCGCGATCCGTACGTTCGCGACCGGTAAATAAGCCAATTAAACAAAAACTAAGAGAGATATTTTATTTTATAAATACTTGATGGAGACCTACATTAATACACTTTTGAAATAAATTAATCACTTTTTAATATTCCGTTCCATTGCGCAGATTTTTATATTTCACTACTGTCAGCCAAAGTTGTCTTCTATTTTGCGTTCGTTCGTGACCACACGTTTATAACTCTTATTATGAAAACTTATGGTGTTTTCTTTTCTACAAAAAATGTGACATTTTATTTAAAAAAAATGCAATTTGGTGTATGTTTCTTAAAAATTTTGCTCCCGTAAAGGGTGGCTTGCTTTATTCTTAAAAAAACTCACCCTTTTCGGGAGTAAAATTTTTAAGAAACAGACACCAAATTGCATTTTTTTTTTTAAATAAAATGTCACATTTTTTGTAGAAAAGAAAACACTATTAAACTCGATGAAATCCATCTTTTGCACTAAACATAAAGCTACCTAAATGCTATCGAACCGAAAAAAAATGGTAGAAAAGTTTTGTTTTCTATATTATTTGTACATCAAAAGCGTACGAACGTACGTTCGTGACCACAGGAAATGCCCATTTATAATTAAATCAAATGAGGGGCTTAAAGCACAAGGGGTTCAAGTGAATTATTTTAAATAATGAGATTGAAGCGGTTGTTTCGCTTGTGCTCCAAAGGAAGCAGGTATTTAAATGTCAAGTGCTTGAATTTATCACTATATCTAGCGTCCGGATGAGAATCCTACATTCACCTCTTGTGCTCTGAACAACTTCTCCGAAATATACCTATAATTTAATATGTAAACTGAATTTTAGAAAAAGGCACTTAAACCCCTTGTGCTCTAAGCCCCTCAAATGTATTTATGTATTTTTAAAATTTTACCAGACAATTTTTAAATAAATATGTAAACAAAAGGATAAACTTCACCTGAAAATTAAAAAGAAATGTACATATCGATGGCTTAATATAAAAAAGGACTAACCCGATTTTTTTATTTGTTTACGGTGGAAGCAAAAAAACCTTATTAAAATCCGTAAAATTTTAGATAAAAAAATTTATAATGCAATTTTCAATGAAAATATCCAACAAATGTTGTACTACAGCCCCTTAAAAATTTTAAATCATTATTTTCAAAAAAAAAAAAAAATTCTCGTAAAACCCATTTAGCCATTTTTTGATGGAAAATATGGAAAAATATTCCTAATTAAATAAAAAAAATATTTTCTTAAAGATCTTGTGACCTGCCACTTGTTTTTATTTGTATTGGTAACTTAAATGCCTTGATTTATAGGAAATATATTAATTAACAAACACACTTTTAGTTAAGATTTTCGAGAAAATATAGAAAAAAGTACCAAAACAATTTTTTTTTTTTTTTTTTTAATAAATATGTAAAATAGTTTGTGCCAGAAAACGTGCTGCCTTAAAAATGAGTTGTGAATATTCAAAACATTTTTTAAAAAATAGAAATAAGCTGTTGTTTGTTTGTATCACATGCTTTTTTAAAGTGTTTTTTTTTTTTCTTCCTACATAAAATTTGTTTTAATTTTTTTTTTTAATTGGACACATTAAAGTTCAATACCACGTGTTTAAAAAACACTATTCCGTCTATTTTGCTACAAAATAACACAATTCATGTATTAACAACAGTGGTGGGGTCCGACCTTTCTATAATATTTAGACTTTTTTATTAAAGATACAGGAGATTTGTTTTGTCAAAATGACATCAAAGCAAAACAACACAGAAAAAAAATGTTCACAAATTAAAGCATTAATCAAAAGTAAAATCAGTTTTAATTAAAAATATAATCAAATCAATTAAACGTTTAATCAAGTGAATTTGAGAATTTGTTTGCTGGTGCAAATTAAAAGTATCAATTAAACGTTGTTTAATTCACTTGATTAAAATTTTAAATTAAAACTGATTTAAGTTTTGATTAATTTTTTTCTATGTGAATGCAATGAAGTAAATTAGTGATTGAGTTTTGTACAATTCCTCCGGACGCTTGCTTGAGCAAGGAAATTCTACGCGCGCAATTTAAACAAACGTACACTTCAACATTCTCTATTTGTTCTCTTTTAAAAACATAGACTTGTTTTACGGAGTTGATTAAACGATATCCGTGTCTCTGTCCGTCTGGATGTTGAAATGGGGTGTCCAAAGACCCCATTTATAATGGAAACTATGTTGTTATACATATATTTATTTGACATATAATCTGGATTGGTTTGCTAGTAAAATTCAAATAGATTGATCCACAAATAGCTGTGATATGAACAAAAAAGCAAGACTGTCTCTTTTTTTTACTCAAACCTGTCGGGCACGTACTATCTTTAATATCATAGTTTTGTGCTGCCCTCCACTAATTTAAACACACACACACATCTATCAACATTTTGAACAATAACAAAAGTATTAAAATATAATAATTTCAATTTATTTTTAATGTCGTTTTTTTTTTTAATTCGATACACGAACAATACTTTCCTCTAAAAATGTTTTCCTCCATTACTTTCCCTGCTACACACACTTTTTTTTTTTTTTTTTTGCTCTGCCCATTCGATCTGTTTTGTTAGCATTCAAACAAGATACACGCGCCAATTTTTAATAAAAAAAAATAATTCTTTTAAAACTAAATTTTTCTTAAAATAATATTAAAAAAAAAGAAACTTGACAAAATTAAAAGTAATAATAAATAATTTTGTTTTTTATTTTGTGTGTGACAATTCCACGTAGAAAATTAATTAGTTGTGTATTTTTTGGTCTTGAATGATGTATTAGATATGAAAGATATTTACGCTTTGTTTTTAAATCGAAATTTATATTTACATACATATTTATATTTTTATATCGTCTTATATCACAAGCTGTCATTATTTTTTATCTAACGTAACAGTTAAGCTTAGAAAAAAATGCGGCAATTGAATGAAACCTATAAGGATATTTTAAAAAAAAATATAGAAATATTTTGAATTTTGCAAATTAAAATTTGCTCGTTATCCTACCATCTACTATTTTAGGTACTTAAGTTACCCCCTGCTTAAATAAAAAAACCAAAATTATATTCTTAAAACACCAAAATACATAATTAAGGGTAATCACGATGGTCTTTGTGCAAATTTGCAATGCATATTATGATTGATCGTGGGCATACCACTTTTATTTTTGTGCAAATGTGTTATTTTCTAAAAATTTATTCTGGCAACAAAAAAAACTTCTGGCAGCACTGTTAAAAATCTGCATTTGTTTACAATTTACACAAGCATAATATAAAATAAATATTTCTTTTTAAATTATTTAAAATCCACGAAACTGTTTATTGTTTACATTTGTTTGCAACTGACTAAATATGATACTACTGATTTTGCTCATGGTTTTTTTAGTGCAATCGAAGTAAAACAAGTTAGAGTGCTATATTCGGCTGTGCCGAATCTTTGATACCCTCCACCGACAGTTCGAATGTTTAAGGAGTAATATCTGTATGATGTTTTTATTATCTTAAACTGTGACGATTTGTTATTAATTATGGTTTTAGGCGACTAAACTGTTTTCCGGTAGTAGGGTTTATATGGGGCCGAGGGTAAATTATGGACCGATCATCACGAAATTTCACAGTGTCATTTCTAGTCCTTTAAAACTGTGACGTACCAATTTCTGTTATGATAGCATTATTAAATATGGTTTTAGGTGTTAAACTCTTTTCCGGGAGTAGGGTTTATATGGGGCCTAGAGTAAATTATGGACCGATCTTCACGAAACTTCACAGTATCATTTCCAGTCCTATAAAACTGTGACGAGCCAAAATTTGTTATGATTGCATTATTTTTTACGGTTTTAGGCGTACTAAACTGTTTTCCGGTAGTAGGGTTTATATGGGGCCTAGAGTAAATTATGGACCGATCTTCACGAAACTTCACAGTATCATTTCCAGTCCTATAAAACTGTGACGAGCCAAAATTTGTTATGATTGCATTATTTTTTACGGTTTTAGGCGTACTAAACTGTTTTCCGGTAGTAGAGTTTATATGGGGCCTAAGGTAAAATATGGACCGATCGTCATAAAATTGCACAGTGTCATTTCTAGTCCTAAAAAACTGTGATGTACCAAATTTTGTTACGATAGCGTTATTTTTTACGGTTTTAGGCGTACTAAACTGTTTTCCGGGAGTACTGTTTATATGGGGCTTAGGGTAAATTATGGATGGATCTTCACGAAATTTAACAGCGTGATTTCCAGTCCAATAAAACAATTTTTTTGCAAAATCTGATCTCATTCGGTGCCTTGTTCCAGCATTTATGTTACTTTTTGTAACAAAATTATACATTTTTTTAGGTGGTGGTTCCATATTTTGATTCATAGCTCTGGGCCTATTGAACCGATTTTGCTGGACTTCAATCCCAAACTGCTTAGGTTAACTACAAGCAATTTGGCACCAAATTTGCTCATTTATTTTGAGTTGTTCGAAAGTGAGCGTGTTTTCAACAGACGGACAGACGGACAGATGGACATGGCTAAATCGACTTAGAACTACTCAAGGACCCAGAATATATATACTTTATGGGGTCTGAGATGAATAATAAAAAAGTTTCACACGGAATGACAAACTTAATATACCCTCTTCACAACTAATTGTGGTGGAGGGTATAAAAGAGCAAATTTCAAATAATTACATTTTGTTGTTGTGTTGTGCAAATGTGTGTATTTTAGCACGCATTTGCATCGTTTGCACACTTTGCACTACCCATCGTGATTTCCCTTATTATTTTACGAATTGAATGCCACATTGTAGTTTTTTACCTATACTGAACTCTTTCTAAAAAAAAAATACTTGTTTTTTTTTAATATTTTTTTTAGTTTAAAATGGGTTCTTTATATCAAAAAGGTACTTTTTACTGAAATAATCGGCCATGTTCTGACAATCGCACGATTTGAAATCGCAAAACGCAAGATTTATTTTATAGTGTTCTTGAACTCGTGCGTTTAGCTTGCGATCTGCCATAGTTTTTTTACAAATATTTTAGTTCTCTTTTGCATTTTTAAGTCGCCAAACTTCTTGCTATTGCGATTTACAGGACACCTTATTTGCAATTTTAAGTCAGAATCGCCAATGTTCAGCGTTTTGCGATTGTCAGAACATGCGCGTATACCTTTTAAAAGGCTGCTTTAAAAAAAGGGATTTTAAAACCGTTTGATACTTTATTAAAAAGGTATTTTTTAGGTAAAAGGTTTTCTCTTAAAAAAAACGTACTTTTTGGTAAAAAGAAATACTCGGTTTTTTCTCATTTAAACCCCTTGCAAAAAATTACATATGTGGAAAAATAGTACTTTTTACTTAAAATATCATGTTTCTTTTTTAAAAATCTACCTATACACTTTTTATAAAACATTTTACTAAAATTATAGCTTAAAAAAATACACTTTTAAGAAAGAACCTTAAGTAGCTTCATAAAAAAACCTTTTTAAAATATCCCGCAAAATTTACTTATTTTTCTAGAAAAAAAAAAGTTTGTTTGAAGATTATTATGTAATTTTTTTTTTTTTTTTATAAAAATACCTAATAAAAATGTTATATCAATTTTAAAAAAGTATCTTTAAAAAAAAGTACCGTTAAAATGGTACCGTTTTAAGAAATTACAGTTTTTAATGGGACTTTTGACACAAAATTTCCTTATAACTGTTATACTAAATTCTAGTGTCCGACCGAACGCACTTTTGCAGACTGAACCTGAAGCCGAACTTCGGTAAATTTTGCAAAGTTCGGTCGAACCCGAACTTTTTGTCATTATATCTGAACTTTTTATTATTTATTTATTTATAACAAAATAAAATTTCAGGATATCATATGTAAAATTTAAAGATTAATTGCACTTTAAAGTAGTAAAACAATTTTACAGTTAAAAAAATCAAAAAAATATAAAAGAAGTTTAATATACACGCTGAAAGAAACACGGTTTCTAGTACAGGAGTTCAATATAGAATACATATTGGTACTCAAAATTTAATATTTTAATGGCTAAAAAGCAATTTTATTGTTTTTATGCTATGAAGTTGTCTAAATAACTAAAAGGTTGTTTCCGAACGTTCGGTGGAAAGCTACTAAATACTTATATTTATGTGACTTTTATATTTTACATGAGTATTACATATTTTAATTTTTAGTTTCAAAAGAATTCTTATACATACTCTTACAAAATCGTGTACTGAACTCCTATATAGAACAAAATACCCTGTAGTTCATGTGGCTGTCTCCGAACTGGTTATAATACTAGCCCCTTTATGACACAACCAGTCCAAATGCTAGCCATATGGCTGGCCACTTTTACAAGGGGATGTAACACGAGGGGGTAAATTGTCACTAAGAGGCCACAAAAAGACAGTTCATAAGCCGGTTCTTCTTGCCGTACCCTTAACTGTCTCCTTATACCAACCATAAATCTGCTTTTCTGATTGTGTTGTCATACGTTCTGATTCTCTCTCTCTCTTTATCTCTCATAAAATTAACGAAATGCTCAATAACATACATTTTTTACTATCCACCATCTGCGACACAAAAAGACAGCTAAGTGCCAGCACAAAGTGACAGTATAATTTTCCACAGTTTTAAAACCAGTCTTCCGAGTATAGGATCAATGTGGATAGTTTTATAACCAGTCTTCAGAGTATAAGATCAATGTAGATAGTTTTATAACCAGTCTACTGTGTATATGTCACGAAAAAACTACAGGGTAGTTAAAGTGTTATATTGTTATTCAATACTCCTATTCTTATTTTTTAACAAACTGTGATATACATACAAAAACAAATTTCATTTCAATTTTTTAAGACTCGGTTAGCCAGGAGAAACTGTAACGTTGCAAATCAGCTGCTTCATTTTGTTGTATGTCAAGCAAATAGAACGATTAGAGTAAGCATTAGGGATGCCAAACGGGAAATCCGGAATCCCGGGATTTATTTTTATTGATCCCGGGATTCATGTTGATTTAAAAAAAATCCCGAATCCCGAAATTTTCTAAAATCAATCCCAATTGGCATCCCTAGTAAGCAGCAAGATGTTTCGTCTCAATCTGTAAGAAATATATTGGTCTTACTTTTTAACGGTAAGTTTAATTTACTGTTACTCCCTGCTAACTGAGCCGTTTTAAGATTCTTATGCAAATTTATATAATAAATCTCTTACACAAGGCTCTTTTTATCAAACTCTTATACACGACAAAACTATTTTTTTTGTTTATCTTATTGTTATAAAACCCGTAATAAAACGTGTTGATTAGATGTATTATTACAAAAAAAAAAATACTGAAAATGGTACTTAAAAAAAACACCCCTCTAAAATGTAGTTTTTAAAAGGATTCCTTAAACGTCTCATCAAAACGTTTCGCAAACGTCTTTAAGAAAAAATAATCTGCAATTGATCCCTTATTTTCCCTCAACTGTATTTATATTATATTTTTCTTCTCTCTGTTTGACACTTCATGTGGACAAATTTATTTAAATGTTTTATAAACAAACAAAATTTATTGCATCTGCCTGTTGTTTGTTCCACTGATCTCTTCATTTATAAATATTAAGTCGGAAGCAAGAACTCTTCTAATTTTATTTTTTTACCTTTTGTTTAAAAAAGAGATGCACAAATTTTAATTAAAATTATATTTAAAAAAATATTTCTGTTCTTTAAATTAATACAATAATTTATTATTTGCTTGCCTTATCGTAAAACCCCCCTAAATAAAAATTCGTTTCTCTACTAAATTAAAAATGATTTAGAATAATCGAGATATTAATTTATACCTGAAAATGTTAAGATTTGTCAAACAAATTTTCAATTTTAAATAAATCAAGAAATTTATTAAAAAAATAATAACGAACTGCCTATTTCACGATGTCGAAAGGATCCCTTCTTTCGATCAACAACATTTAAAACCGAAACAAGTTCTTCAATATTGTTTCGAAATCGTGAAATATGCAGTAATTTTGATAAGACTTCAATATTTTTTTGACAATTTAGCATCGGATAAATAAAACAGCTGCTTATCAGCTGATCGGAAGAGTTCATCTTGTAAATATTAACACAGGGCGTATTTACAAGATGAACTATTCCTTGAAAAAATGTTTCTTTTTTTTAAGACTTTGGTTTAATGTTTGTTTCCCATAGTGTATTTATACATTTATTAATATGTATGTATATAATAAAAACATGTGTTTTTATTTCCCAATAAATATTTTATATAAACATCATATACATACATACATACATACATACATATGTATGTATGTTTATATATATTTTTATATGCATTTATATTTAGTTTGAATGTTTCAAGAAAATCAAATGAGTTAAATTAATTTTAGTTGTTGAAATTTGTATAAAAGATTTAACGGCAAAACAAATGTTTAATACTGTTTGTTTTACTAAAAACAAATTTGAAAGTAAACTTTATATGAAAAAATAATTATTATTATATGGGTAATTCCATGTCAAATTGACAAAGAATGGGACCCGACCCCTTCGATTTGATTGAAAATTGTTGAGAAGGTTCCTTTCATTTTTTTTTTTTTTTTTTTTCAAAAGGTATGTCATATACGGAACAAATCTAGTTTACCGACGCAGCTCCAAAAATAAAAAAGTACCTAGGGTGATAGAAAATTGAAAAATAAGAAGAAAAAATTAAATAAAAATATTGGCGCAAACGCTTAGTGTTCGAGTTATGGACGTTTTTATTGATTTTTTGTGTTATTTTAAGATGTGACGCTTTTCTTGAAAATTTAATAAAGTTTTTAAATATTGTTTTTTTACAAAAGAGTATTAACTCAAAATAAAATAAAATTTTAATAAAACAATTTGGTACTTTTTTACTTGAATAAAGGCTAAACTCAATATTATACTTTTTTTATGAAAATTTATGATGCTGTTTGTTCCAACGGGTTGCTATGATCCCTCAATATTTAGTGTTTCACATTTTCTAAATTGTTTTTCCTCCCACAATAAATATGAGATCCCACAACCATTTTATTTTTTTCACATTTTAGGCTTAAAGCGAATATTTTATTACATATAAAAAAATCTCACTTGTCGCTTTAATTGTTGATAACTTCCGTAATATTTATTTTAGAGAAAAACTTTTTTCACAAATATTCTAGGTCTTTATCTTATGAACAATGTTGTTCTGTATTAGTTTTCTTTACCATGAATATTTAATCCAAAAAAAAAAAACTAAATTAAAAAATAACACCGAAATAATCACATATATGTGTATGGCAAATTTTCAACAAAGTCGTGACCAAATGAATCTGACAGCTAATCTTTATGTAAAACTTTCCCCTGAATCCGAATATGAAGTCAGAATTGTTTAAAGTAGAACAGTTTTTGAGATATTCCATAAAAACCGTTATTTGTGTTTTTAAAAAAGATGATGTAACTGAAATGCAAATATCTTCAACAGTTTTAAACGGACTATGTATGTATTTCTTTCTTTTTATTGAGAGGTTATAACATTTCTTAAAGCCCTTAGACACTACATTTTTTATTCATTAATTGATATAGAATTAATAGAAAGAAACAGTAAATGCTAGAAAGAGCAAACCATAAAAAATGTAAACAAAGTTTTTTAGTTTTTTTTTCTCTTGTTATGGTTTTGTTTCAGGGATGGCGTTGAGAATTTTTTAATTTGTACCAACAACCTTTTAAAATTGTACTTTTTTACCCTTATTGTACTAAAAAATTTTTTTAGTTGAAATTAGTTTTATTTATGTTCTTAAAAAACCCCACAAAAAGGTATTATAAATCTTAATTTAAAAAGTTCTGTTAATTTTATTAAATGTTGCCAACTTTTTGTTTATGAGAAACCTAAAACAAAAAGCGGTAAATCGCTGAATTTGTCCATGAACCGCTGATTTAGCAACACTTTTAATATTTCAAGCTTGAAATGTAAATTTTAAGTTGAACAATTTTACATTTTTTTTGACATAACTTCATTTTTTATCGATAACTTTAGTAAAATTTTTGACAGTTTGACATTTATCTTAATACAGCTGAACCCTTCGCACTTGGTAAATTTTTCTATTACTTTATATTTGCACTGTTCACCAAAACTTGAACAATGCATTAAAAATGTAGTGTCATAAGGGCTTAAATAACCATGGGTCGTTTGAAGAGATGAGTCATTAAATGCCAGAGTTATAGTGGACAAAACTTCAAACTTCATTATAAATATTATGATTTTGTTCAATTTTGCTCTTTTCAAGTTCATAATAAAAATGACATAAAGGCCAATTTAGATTAAAAAATAAAAAAAATATTAGAACTAAGTTAGAAAAATTTTGATTTAAATTGGTCATTTCCGGTTTTGCAGATGAAAATTTTTATTTTCAAATGAATTTTTTTTCTTTATTTAAAGATCAATCGATTTTCTATAAGAATCACCTTCAAATTTTTTTCGTTTGCTTAGTTTTTAGTTTGAAATAATAATTTAAAAAAAACATTTTTTTGAAAACGGCAACACTTTACCTACTGGACAAATAAACATCATAGAAAAAAATATTTACTTATTTATATCTACTAGAACTATAGTTATGCAAAATATAAGGGACATAAAGGAAACAAAATATTTTTATTGGGTTGTCCGCTTCACATATGGGTAATTCCAAAGTGTTGAACGTGACAGTCGTACGCATCAAAAATGCAATAACATTTTAAGCAAAAAATATTTTTAAGTTTTCTTAACCCTTAAATTAAAGCACTAAGAAAGCACTGTTATCTATGCTAAAGTTTATGGAGGGCGCGATTCTAGGTCAAAGATAATGGCAAAAGAAGTAGCGGTTCGAACGTGAAAAAAACAGAAGTAGTTTTGTTGGCCATGTATAACAAGGCGTAATTCAGCGGAACCTGGCACAATTTTTTAGTCAAACTACTTTCAGAATTTGACGTAGCAATGTAACATTAAAATGTTTTGGTTTGATTCCAAAATCTTCTGTATCTTCTTATTTTTTAACCCAAAATCTGGGTCGATACGTGACATTTCGAACGTGAAATTTTTTCCGTAATAATTTAACTGAATAATGATCAAAATAAAATAAAAATGTATCTTTAATCCGAATAACATATTTCTCTTTGAACCATTCCTTAGATTACAGACCATGTAAAAAATTTTTTTTGGAATAATTTTTATCAAATATCACCTCTTTTAAGAAAGATGAATATTGAAGAAAACATACAATAAAACATTCTCACAAATAAGAAATTACGTTTGCACAACTTTGCAGTCTGATTGTTCAGCTAAGTGAACCAATTTATGAGAAAATTTATAAAATTAGTAAAATATAAATATTTCTCTATAACAATATCGTAAAATAATCAGCTTTTAATAAGTTTTGAATTTTCGGTCACGGTGGACCTTTTGACGGAAATGCCCATATACATATTTGTTGATTTTTTTATGCGATTTTGTTTTGATTTTTTAATTAAAATTTTAGTTTATGCGGATTTTAACAATTTTGGAACGAATCATTAGTTTTTATATGAAGCTAGAGTATCGTTTTATGCGAATTAAATTTATGCGAATTTTTTGGGAACGCATCTATCGCATAAAACGAGACCTGAGTGTAATGCATTAAATGACTGTTGGCAGTTTAAATTGGAACCAAATTAAATGATTGCTTTAAAGCAGTGATTTTCATTTTCCAAATTGCTTAAACACTTGTTTGCTCTTTACAAATACAAACGTAATTATGGTATTTTTGTTGCCCATCACTGCTGAACAGACATCACATTTCAAATATTTCTTATTAATAATATTCAAAGGTTCTTTCAATAAATTTTAACTTTGCTGTAAAGCAGTGGTGGGCAATACACAAACTATGATACTTATGAATGTATATGTCAAGCAAAAGAAGATTTGCTTTAAAGAGATAATAACAAAAGCAGAGCAAAACAAGTAAGATTTTTACGAATTTTACTTAGAAACAGAAAATTGTTTAGTGCACTTGTGCTGAGAACGAGCCTATCACGGCTACAAAGCAATAATTTTCTTTTCTCCAATTATTTAAATTGAATTTTTATAGTTTTTCACATAAAAAATTTTAAATTTGGCAATATTTAAAAAATAAAATAATATTTTTTTACTGACCAAAAAGAACAATAAAAATGACATAAATAATTTAATTCATGCAATTGTCAATTAGATTCAATTGAAATCAGTCAATTAAACAGACTACAGAATTGGTTCTATAACATAAAATTTTATTTAGATTGTAAATACATACATACATAAACCGTTACCCGTTTCATCTAATAAAATAATAATAAAATTGTACTTAAATTTGCTTCTTGTAACATAACGCTCTAAATATGTACGTGGCTAATTAATTAGTAAAAAGTTATTAAAATTAGTATCTTACAAAAAACAAAAACAAATATTAACTAAATAGAAAATTTAACACAAAACTAAAAGTTTTAGCACTTAAGCCAAAGAAAATTTGCTAATAAATCTTAAAAATTATTACTTCTAATAGTTGTTCTTTTCCTCTTTATTTTTGCAGTGCTTAAAGAAGAACCGGACGATTTAACTGCACACTTAGTGGCCACAAATGCTGTCGATGCCTGCATGCCACTCGATGAATCGGGGCCTTTGTTCGGAGAAATGTTAGTAGGCTTTGGTATGGGCTCTTATGGCAGTCTCCTAACTGATGACATTAATTCATTAGATTCAAACACATCCTCTACAGATCACAGCAATAATAACAATAATAATAGCAATAATCAGACTGCTTTAAAATCAACTGGCAATGCAAATACTTGTTCGTCATCAATTTTGTCGCCCACAACGTCATCGTCGTCATATAATGCAGCAACAATGACAGCAACCAGTTCCCACAATCTTAGACAATCATCGCCGTCATTGTTGACATCAGCAACAACATGTGCAGCAAATAGCAATACAATAACAACAACAACAAATAGCACAAATATTGATCCATTTATAAATTACCGTGAAGAGTCGAATGATACAAACTGCTCACAGCATTTACTGTCACCAAGCGTTACGTCAAAGGTAAATTACATTAAGAATTAAGGCAATCGACGGTCATGTTATGGAAATCTAAATCGAGTGAAATTCAATTGAAGGAGTTTTAGGTTTCCTTTTTTTTAAAGTGACCGTGGTTTTTTTCCAATTTAAAGAGTAATTCTGAGGAATATTAGTTGTTCTTATATTTTTCATAACTTTCAAAAAATGATTTTAAAATTTTTTTCAATATCAATTTTTCTCGAAATCAATTTTATTTTTTAATCGAATTCGATTTCCCTAAGATGGCGGAATATCGTTAAAACTATTTGTTAGAAAAGTTTATTATTGTAAATATACAATTACAACGAGATGCAATAATGGAAATGTAAAGCCTTTTTCTGTTAGGCCAAAAAAACTCTCAAAATTCAAGTTATTTTTAAAAATGTTGCTCAGATCAGAAAATTAAACAAAGTTTACTGCCTGTTTTTTCATGAAGAGCGCAAAAATCCCTCGTTTAACTTTCAAAATTTGTTTTTGTGGTAAATGTAAGTTACACCAGTGAGCTTTAAGCTCGTCATCAAAAAACAGGCAGTTCATTTTAAATAAATAAACCTAAAGCGGTCTATTAAAATACCATCACAATGATAATTTCTTTAAGTAAATCTCGAAAAGTAAAACATTTTTTTCAACAATTTTAAAAACAGTTTTTATACCAACAAATTTATTCGTTTTTTTTTAAAGAATACATATTTGTTTTATTTTCCACTTGAACTAACAAAATCTAATCATATCTTCCTTCTCTCTCTCCCTCTCTTCTTTTTAGAGTCCCGAAGGTAGCAGCCTGCCCTCATTATGCAGTCCAAATTCATTAAGTCAAGAGGAAGAATTTTCATATTATACCATGAATGTCGATGATATGGATGACTTAACAATGCGTGCTCCCTATATACCAATGAATGAGCAAGACGATTTACCCCTGTTAACGTCAGACGATTATATGTGGAGTAGTGGTAATGCCTTTACGCCCGATGAATTTAGTTTGCATGCAAAAGATTCAGATAATCTGCAAGCGATGCAAATCAATCACTCGTTAAACTATCAACTGCAACAATTTACCCAACAACAAACCCAACAATTTTCTAATTCATTATGTTCTTCGCCGGCCTCCACAGTATCATCGATGTCACCATCGCCCATACAACAACAACAGCAGCAGCAGCAACAAAATTCTCAACAAATTTTCTCTGCCGATTCATCGGAATTGGCTGCTTTATTATGTGGCACCGGAAGTAGTGCCCTCTCTATACTACAAGATGCCACAAATTTTACAAACTCATTGAATTTAAATGGTGGCACAACAACGTCTTTGGTTGGTGTTAGCAGTGGTGTTAATAGTTGTAGTAGTCAAACTAATAACAACAATAATAATTCTAATTTAAGTGGTGCTGGTGAGAATAGTGTTAATTTAACTGATGATTTGGAAAATGTTAGTGTGGCTAGTTCTTCTACGACTTTGGATCATCATCAACAATTGCAACAGCATTGTTTGCAACAATTTCAAGAACAAATGCAACAGCAACGTCAACAACAGTTGTTGAATGGCTTAAATATAAATTGTAAAAAAGAAAAATTCGAAAATTCAAATAATTCGCCATCGTTAACGCCGACTCTTTGCGATGCCATCGAGGATTCATTCGATAATGTATATAGCAAGAATTGTAAGTATAAACAAAGAAATGTATTTTCTTTGTGTTAGTTGGCAAAAAAAGAGGAGGTAGAAAACCTCTTTCTCTGGAACTAAAATTGTTAATTTTTTTTTTTTATTAAGAAAAGCAAGTTTTTTTTTTATATAAGAAACATTCTGAAACCACATATTCTTGGTCGGTTTATTTCAGCAGTTGATCACCTGGAAAATTTAAGAATCCCAAAATTTAAATTAATTTAAAATAAGCTTTTACACGTGACTTCGTTGACGTGAAAATTAAGTAAGTACTCTTTATAAAATTGAAAAGCTGAGCCAACATAACCTTAAATTTTGAAAAATGCTTAGTCATATCTGGGTTGTATATTTTTTGTACATAACCTGTTTGTATTCAGAAAAATCGGTTTAAAAAATAGGTAAAAATAAGGCTAAGCATAATCCCCAGTGATATTCAGGTATGTGATAGAAAACGATATTAAAAACAAAACGATTTAAAAACGATAATGTCGTTTTCAGTATCTTTTAAAATTGATTTCTAAAACATTATCCGTTTTCCCCTCTCTTTCCTCCACTTTTTTTCCTCTTTCACTTCGACAAAAGTTTTGTATTTTCTACGAATGTTGTTTCGATGTCAAATATTTATCGAAAATTTGACAAAAAAAATATCATCTCTAATTATTATAATTTTTTTTTTTTTTTTTCTAAAAACTCGTGTTTTTGTTTTGGCTTTAGTTATCACATAACCCATTTTTCGCCGACCTGTGATTTAAATAACCAGCACTCTTTCTGTTTTTTTTTCTATTTTTTTTTTTAGTTACTTAGAATCTTATTTCGTTATTATCTTCAACATCTATCAACAGGAATGCGGCGAAAAATAAGTTAGGTGTGGCTCCATAGTGGTCATTTAGCCGAAGTCTAACAATTATTTTATGAATTTAAAGCTCAGGTGCTTGGTAAACTTTTTGGAATTAATTTAAATCCATTTAATTTTTACAACTAACAACAAATTTTGTTTGCATAAGTTCTTTTAAATTGGCATTTATGTTATTTTTAGCTTATTTCATAAATATACTTGCTTTTTAATAGAAGTTTTTGATGTTTAATTAGGCTTGAGTTCATCAACTACATTTAGAGTTGACCAAAAACAACCAATTGTAGTCGGGACTAAAAATAGTTTAGTGAAAATTAAATTTGATGAACTTAAGCCTAATTAAATATCAAAAACTTCAATTAAAAAACCAACAGTTCAATGAAAAATCACAACTGTTATTTACTTTTTAACTGAAACTTTTGTAACTTTCATTAAAGTCATCAAAAAGTTTTAGTCGACTAATCAAAGTCAATTCTACTCGACGTCGACTTAAAGGCACCGTAGAAAATACCAGGTGACTGTTAATAGTAATCTATTGTTGTCAATAACGACTAAGAATATACAAGTCTTGTTCTATTGACGTCTACTTTTATATCTGTCCATATAAATTATGGACTTATTCTGAAATAGTTTGTTTATACCTCTGAATATTCCTTTATTTGTATTAAAGAAAAAAACGGAACTGCTTGCATTTCATATATGCACTTATACAAACTTTAGTTTCATATAGTTTGGAAAATATACCAAAAATATATTCTACACAAAACACAGAAGGGGAGAAGAAAATTTTAAAAATATGTATATATTTTGTTATAAGTAAATGCACGCACAGTTTAGGTGACATATTGTATGTTTAAAAATATCTCGTGAGTAGGTATTAATACATAAAAATGTAAAAAATATTTTTTAGTACACAAGAAATTAAAGATATTAAAAATGATAAAAATCAACGGAAACAGATTTTAGTTTTTTTATCAACACATAAGACAACAATAAACGTGCGAGTAAAAAATGTTACTTGTCCTAACATTAGTGTCATTGGTATTTAAAAAATAATTCCAAGTGGGTGTAAAGTAAAAATAAACTTTAGTTGTAAACTGTTTAAAAGATATTTAAATAGTCTTACATATGCATGTTGCATATATGTATGTACATATATGTTCTAAAGCCCTGCATTAATATATTTAAAAATCAAAGACAAGAAATTAAAGTCGAATGTTCACAAGTACTACTCCCTCTTTCCTCTGTCGCATAACCTATTTTCCTAGTTCCAACACAATGCAATGCATTAGTGTAGTGGTCATACGATTAGTACTGGTCCAAACAAAAGAAAAATTGCCTACAAAACGTTTATGTACTACCACAATGACAAATGCTATGCGGTACGGCTCGTCGCACAATTTAAATAATGTTGTGAGGGTATTACAAGAATGCAAAGAACAACACTCCAGACAGTACATGTTTCTTTCAAAACCTTTAAATGCAGTAAAAAATCTTTGCCTACACTCCTAGTATTTCAAAACTACCTCGTGAAGTCTGCGAGAAGTTGTGGGCGGCATGAAATAACTCCCCACGAAATAACTCCCCAAAAATAAAATGAAATAAGTCCCCAATTCAGAAATGAAATAAGTCCCCAAAGGAATGAAGTAACTCCCCAAACTAATATGAAATAACACCCCATTTCTTTGGGGACTTGTTTCATATGAAATAATTCCCAAATTCTTAAAATGAAATAAAACCCCAATAATTTATCAATAAATTCCTAAAAATTGGGGAGTTATTTCATTGGAAATAAGTCCCCATTTCCTAAAATGAAATAAATCCCCAAAAAGTATTCAAAACATCCAATCAATTCAAAATAGGGGGGTGCTTTTTTACCATGGGAGGTAAGGCCATGATGGCTTTATTGCTCAATTTTGCGAAGTGAGAGATAAAGCCATATTTTTTTCCCCAAATGAGAGGCAAAGCCATATTTTTCCAGAATATTGTTACGCATGGTGTAAACATTCTGTAAAAGGGAAAATCCTTAGTTATCATTGAAAAACATTTTTTTATTCTTGTGACGCACGCAGAAAAACTCATTCAGCGAAGCCACCTGCCGCGTCCTACTGGAGGAAAAAACCCCTAAGCGCGGCCGCAGGCCGCCAAGCAGAAAAACTTAAGTATGCGAAGCCAGATTTCAATACTTAACTTTAGTAAAAGGGAAAACCATTACCTCTTAATTATAAAAATAAGAAAACTATTAATCAATGTAAAATGGAAAAGTTCTTCAAAATTGAAATGAGAGAGTTGTCTTGACCGGCGGCATGAAATAACTCCCCACGAAATAACTCCCCAAAAAAAAATTAAATTACTCCCCAAAAAAATTTTTGAGGACTTATTTAATTTTAAATTTTTGGGGAGTTATTTCATATGAAATAACTCCCTAAAATAAATAATAAAATAAGTCCCTAAAAAAATGAAATAAGTCCCCGAAAAACGTTGTTGTTGTTTCCTGTATATTTTTTTGGGGAGTAATTTCATTTTTTTTTTTTGGGGAGTTATTTCGTGGGGAGTTATTTCATGCCGCCAAGTTGTGATGTTTACAAAGAATTTATGATGTTTTCTTCTATGTCGTATGTGGCGTACGCATAAAAAGAATTGTTTTTGAAATATTTTTTTTGTTCCAACTCTCATTACTGCGTGTAATTTTCATTCCCTTGTTATTTTTTTAAAATTGTATACCCACACTTTCACTTTAGTAAAGTATTTGGTTTTGGATCCACATGTGTAAAACTAACGTTAATTCGTCGTCTACTCTTCTGTTAAGTATTTGTTTACTACAGCAACACTACAGCATAGAGTTTGAAAATTTGTCAATGTTTTGAGTGTGTGTTCAAATGGAATTTTATAGGCCTCTTATATGTACTTTAATGTTGATCTTAATCACCTTTACAAAAAGCCCTTTTATCTAAAGAGCTTTTAGTGTTTGAAAAATTCCCTAAGAATAGAAAATTTCAAGTTTTGAAATATGTAGGTACCGATTAAATTTATAGCTTATTTTATTTTCATTAAAAACGTGACACTTATAAAAAGTTTTTGTTTATTTTTTTTTTTTTTTTACATCAAAATCTATAAATTTTTAGTGCCGCTTTTTTTAAAACTCTTTAAATTAAAAAAAATTTATAAAATCTTTAATGCCCTAGTATAAACATACATATGTACAGTATTTATCGGATATAAGAACATCTCATATAAGAACAAAACGCTTTTAAGAAACATTTTCAAAAACACCACGTCTTTTTAGTGATTTTTCTTACAAAAAAGGTTTCATATAAGAAAAACGCTTATAAGAAAAAAACTGATTAAAGAACATTTTTCTTAAACACCAAAACCACAAAATGTATAGAAAAACAATTTATATAAGAAACTTCCAACGGCACTCAGAATTTATGTAGTTTGCATGGACAACGCTGTTTTCTGACAGTTTTACAACAAGAACAAAGTTTTTTTTACTTTTAGTTTTAGATGAGCGAGCTGGTACTCATGAGAAGCTTTGTGTTTTTTTGGCAATAAAAACAAAAGTTAAAATTTTTAAAGAAATACAAAACGGTATAAAAAGAAGCGAAATTGCAAAAACATCTAAAATAGTGAAAAACTCAAAAGACATAGAAAATAATTATTTAAAAGTTAGAAATGTTACCAAAAAAAGAGACAGAAAACCAAAATTCTGCCATAGCTACTTATATAAGAAATAAGTTTCTTATATAAAATAATTGTATATAAGAAAGAAACGCTTATAAGAAACTTTTTTCGTGGATTTTTAAAGTTTCTTATATCCGATAAATACTGTATGTATTTTTTGGTCGTTTTATAAACGAACACACTTGTGCTTCTTCCTATAGGTTCCCCCTAATTTTATTGGATAAATTTATAATAAATTTTTGTTTTATTTTCTTAATTTTTTTTATATCAACCAACGACACAATTTTGTCTCCAATCGTTTCCACAAAAAAGTGTTTATTATAAATTTTTTTGTTGATTTCGATTTGATGGTGCGCGTATTTATGTTTAATTATTAAAAAAAAGAACCATAGACGTTGTTTATGTTCTTAATTATTTTTTTTTTTTCTTTCTCTTTATTTTTGTACAACCAAGTTCAGGGACGAAGTTATTTTTACTTAAAATATTTTTTCTCAAAAGTAAAAGAAAATAATGTATTTTGTGTGTTTGTATTAATAAAGATGCTATATGGATTAATAATTTTGGAAAGACCTCCTCTTACAATTTATTTTTCTAGACTAATTTGTAATCAAATTTAAAAATTTTTTTACATACGGGTCGATACGAATTTCATTATTTTTTATATGTCTAAAAAATTTTGAAGCATATCTGCATTTTCCAATTTTTTATGAATTTTTAACACACAAAAATTTCGAAATGTTGCTAAAAATTTATATTTTTTTCACAAAAAAAAAAAGAAATTGTATCTAAAACGACTGCGCATATAAGAAAAAAGTTTAACTTTGCTTTAAGGTAATTTTATTGTGGCATTTCGTTTTTGAGCAACGCGAATATAAGTTGTGCAACCTCCTCCATTTTCGAAATAATGGTTTATCTCAAAAACAAGAGCTAACCTAAAAAACGGTTAAAACTCCCGGTGCCTGGGTTGTCTCAGCAAAAGTGTCAAATTCTAGCACAGTGTAATCATCATGCTAAGGAATTTTAGCGAATTTTTTTAAGCACAACAAAGGCATATAAACGAGGTTTTATATATGCAGTTCGCATTTAAAAGCACCAGAAAACGTTACAATTATTTAATGCATACCCAACAAACACGGAGCTTTGATTTCAAATAGAAAATGATTTGAAATCAAAAGTTTTCTCAAACGAAAAACGTTTGATAATGATTTGAAAATAATTTGAAAAATCATAGCATTCTCAACAAAAAGGGGAAATTATTATCAAGTTGAAAAATGCCTTTATTTTCAACTTGCTTTCAAACGTAATTCTCAAATGTGAATTAAAAAACAATGTGGAATATAAATACAAATATTATATTTTTTTATTTAAATTAATCATTTATTTAAATAAACTGTGAGATAAACATTCGAAAAGATGAAATAATGTTCTTTCCGTCCTCTTATTCTTGCAAAGACGGAATATTTTGAGGATTGTAGCATCGCGTTCGTTCAACAAACTTTCTTCAAGACAAGAAATAAACGGTTCACTTGATATTAAAATTTATTTTTAATACTAAAACACATGTAACCACAAAGTAAAAAATGTAACTTAAATCGCCATTTTTAATGCTTCCATTTATTTTTCGCTTTAGTGTTGCCAAGTTAATTTTTGATTGGAATTTATCATTTGAAAAGCATTTGACATCAAATTGATAAAACATTTGATATCAAATGGTTATTTTGAAATCATTATCAATTTGAATTTTAATGTTAAATCAAACAATTGAAAAACGTTTGAGAATTGTGTTTGATTTCAAATGGTAGTCATTTCATATCAAAGGTTTGACTTCGTGTTTGTTGGGTATAAGCGCCAAATACATACTGTATTTCTTTTGAAATCAGACCGTTTAATTTTAGATCTCTTGCTAAATCGATCCACTAAGACGGAATTTCTAAAAATTTGAATGTTTAAGGGGTAAAAAATTATAAAAACGTGTAAATTTGCTAACCTCTTATCTCCTAAATTAAAAGCGATAAAAAACTAATGTAATACTTATTTTTGTTCATTAAAAAACCTTGATTTAAAACCTTTTTTTCGTCACCCCATCTATCTTCTCAAACAATAAACATAGAAAAAAGAAAACTATATCAAATTCGCAACGTCCAAGAGGTGAAATCGTACTTTTTTGGTACTTTTGTACAAAACATTTTCCTCCATTTATTAACATACTAGTGGCACTCACTGTACGTATTAAATAATAGGCTCCCACTACAATATTGGAGTTTTTGATGCTTCAATTCGAAAAAAAAAGTATCAAAAATGGGAAAAAAGGGAAAATAAATTTCTTTCTGTTACTTTTCCGTCCTACATGTGAAAATTTTTAAATCTATATATATAAAAGTGAATGTATGTATATATATATTTGTATATATATATATATATATATTTGTGCCTTATAGGAGGCCAAACCACTTGACCGATGAACTTGAAATTTTCACAGCATGTAACTGTGACCCTGGAAGAGACATTAGGCTATAAAAAATTGTGACTGGGCAAAGGGGCGGTGCCACGCCAATACAACCCAAAATTTAAATTCGTGTTATTTATGACATTTTTTGACCTACGGCGATAATATTTGGTATATTTGTTGTTGGCATGAACAGAAATACGTTTAATTAAAAAAGTGGGCGTGGCCCCGCCCCTTTATAGAAAAAGTAAAAAACGTTATATCTAATAAACTACTGAACCGATCGTCACTAAATTTTCACAGAAGGCTATTGTTCTGAATTAATGTGTCGTTGGGTTCAAAAAGGTGTGGTTGGACAAAGGGGCGGTGCCATATTTTTTTGTGGATGTCAATAATAAATATCTCATATTTTAAGAGCCGCTGCAAGCATTTTGTTGAACTTTTGGTAGTAGGATCTTCTGAGCCACAAAATTGAAATAAAATAGCAGACGTGGAAGTGGTACCCTCCATAGGATGCAAATATTAAATATCACGTTACTGAAGAACTATGATAGCTAGAGTCTTCAAACGTGGAAAAATCCACTATTATGGTACTATTATTTAAAAGAAAAATGGGCGGGGTTGACGGAGGGAGATAATACCCCCCATAAAATTAAACTACTGAATGCCACGGAATTCTCTTACTACGAAGCAGTTAATAATTTAATAAATAAATTTTTGTTAATATATATTTTAAATACTTATATATTTTATAACGATGGGCGTAGCGAAGCACACCGGGTTAAGCTAGTTTTCTATAATATTGATTTTAGAAATATAAAATTAAAGGTGCAGGGTCCTGAGTGAATGAGATTCTATACGATGAAAAATGTTGATACGATTTTGTTAAAACGTAAAAACATAAACATTGGCATATAAATATGTCCACGAAAGAAAGGAGACGGTTACGAAGTAGCGGGTTAAATGCTAGTCTCATATAAAAAACGAACTTATACGAGTATGTACATTTATACCCTCTCCAAAATTAATCTGATGAATTGCTCGCTCTTAATCATGTTAACTAAGAAAGTCTCTTAAATATGTGCCCACCTGTGGTGAAGCGGAACTAGGTCTTAAAAAAAAATTTATCATAAATTTTAGCTATAAACAGTTAAATTTTTAATATCTTAAATTTATCTTTCGCTTCCAATTAATGATTTTCAGATAATAGATTTTTCTGATTCTAAAACTTTTAAACATACACTCAAAAGAAAAATCAATCCATCCGTACTTTAATCAATCCGATGCGGTATTAATAGTACGGTGAGTACGGATTTTCTTGAATCAAGTACAGAAAGATTGATTCAAGTACGTATTTTCAATAGCAAAATAATTAAATTATCCATATTCAATCCCGATTTCGTACTTGAAAAAAGCCAAAAAATTAATTAGAAAGAAAAATTATTCACCCTTATTGTGTTTGGCGTATTTAAAATACGCCTACGACTGTTTGGTAATAGATTAAAGGAAATAAGTTCACGCTATCTTTAATCTATTAGCAAACAGTCGAAGGCGTATTTCAAATACGCCAAACACAATAAGGGTGATTATGATTGATTTACTTACCCGTATTACACCATACAGAATGATAAAACACCAATATTATAGAATACTAACAGAACTGAAAAAAGTGAAGTGTGAAAAAGGCCCAAATCAATTGCCAGGGCAGATTTCGAAGAAAGAGACAGAAAGCTTTTTTTGGTAGTGAAGTGGCAAGGTGTAAAAACAGTTCGCAACAACCCACACAAATGGCGTGATCAAAACAAAAATAACAAAACACAAACCACGTTAAACAAATGCATTAGTTCAACAAACGTTGTTTTTTGTACAAAAAATAGGAATTTAGTAATATTGTTTTGTTTTATAATATTATTTACTAACTTAAATATTATTTACTCGTGTTGTGGTGAACTAAAAAGTTAATTTTTGCAACAGTTTTGCAAATAAATCTTAACTAAATAAGTTTGTGTTCATTGTATTGCGGCATAGAAGATGATGAAAAGAGAAATGCAAAAGGGCAGCTTTCTTAGAAAGAGACAAAAAAAAATGCAAAATCCCAGCGGGAAAATGTTATCAATAGGATACGAAAATATAAAACATATATTGATAAATATTTGATTCCAGAACTCATTATTCTTAACACAGAACATGTCCTAGGATTGTAATAAATTATTTAAATGTATAATGGGAATGACTTAAATAATTCTAAAAAATACGAATAATTGTCACAAACAGAAGAAAAAACACGAAACATTTTTACGAACAGAAACAATACATTCCTTGTTCTTGCAAATGTGAGAATATACGTGGTAATGAAATCATAATTATTGTGTCAATAAAATTACCTTCTCGATTCCCATGAATGCATTATTCTTCTTTCGAAAATAATACATTAATTTTTTAGTTATTTATGTAATCAATTCCTTATTTTCCCGCTGGGATCTTCCGTCTCGTGACAGTTCTGTTAGTATTCTGTGACCAACATCATGCCCTATATGGTTCTTATTTTAGAAATCTTATGTACATATTTTACCAAAAATATAAACTCAATGTGAAGCAAAAGTTAAAATTTCCTTTTTAACCCTTCGTGGTACACGTGAGTCTGGCCAGACCTTTTTTCAATGTGTATAGAAAATCAAAACATGCGTAAGCCGGAGGGTTAAACACAGCGAAAAGTTTAATCTTTTTTTATTTGATTTAAGAATTTTATACTTATTGATTTTCGAAAGTTATCCCATTTAGGATTGTTTTAAGTACGTTTTAGTGTTATTCGTACTTGACAATTTGAGTACGACTCGTACTAAACTAATCATAAAAAACTTGATTTATCCCGAGTGTTTTTCTTTCTGTGTAGATTTATTTATGTATATAAAAAATGTATTTTTTTTAAGATTATTGAACTTAATCTGTGTTAACAAAAGAAAATAAAATAAAAATATTTCAAAGAATTTTGAAATTAAAAAACAGGAACACATTTTTAGGTAATTAAACTCTTTCACAAGGCCATTAATAATTTATGGCTTTTGATAAAACTTTAAAATTTTAGCTTGAATTTTCTGTTGCCTTTTAAATTTATAAAAAGTTATTATTATTTTAAAGCATTTAGCTGCTGGTACCATATGACTTTTTATTATTCGGGCATGTTCTGCAAATCGAAATGAAGTGGATTTCAAATCGCACAAATTTTGAAAACGAGCCTGTAATGAAAATTCATAAAAATATTCCCTTTTATATACCTCATACTTTGAGTACAAATTTTCCCGTTTGGTTACAATTCCACTTCATTTCGATTTCTAGAACATGCCCGACTATTTCTATACGCTTTTTATATATACTAGAGCGCTTCAAGATTGCATGGACGAAAAAAGGTCCCTCCCTCAAGAATCGTTCAATGTATTGTAGGTATACGTTGTGTAAAATATAATAATAATAGGATAACGTTAACGCAACGACTGAAGTTTGAAAATTCACTGTTTGGTGTGGATTTTGGGCTAGCGGCGCCATCGGCCCATACTTTTTTGAGAAAGATGTTGGCCAGGCCATCGCTGTCAACGGCGAGTACTTTATGTCGATGATTACCAACTTCGTTTGGCCTGAATTGGGTGAACTGGACGCTAACGACATGTAGAAAATTGGACATTTCGGATGCACTCCACCCAGAGAAGACATTAGAACGATGTTACATTCAACACATAATGGCATCAATATTTCTTTCAAACGAAAAAAAAATTATATCTCACACACACTTTGTCTTATTTAAATTTAAAAATAGGAAACTCCTAATGAAAGACCATTTTCTCTTGTAAATGCACCTTCAAACTTCAGCGTTAACATAATTATCCTAATATTTTTCACAACGCGTATCTATAATACATAGAGCAATTCTAGAAGGGGGTGGCGGTCAAAATTCATTCATTTTGGGGCACTCTACTGTATATATTTCATAAAATTAGGTAACGTTTACATTTATCGTGAGATATATAAATCAAACCAAAACTCATATCTACCTATTTATTGGTTATGTTCCTGAAATCGAAATCGAGTGAAAAGATTATAAGTTTAATTTGTTTTTTAAACGACATACAGTTTTCCCTACTTTTAAGAGTAGGCGGCTCTTGGGGCCTTGATAGACTATTTCATGAACTCCAAACTAATAGATAAGTGTAGGAAAACTCTGAGAGAAATCTTGAAGGAGTATGTAGAGGTAAGGAAATGGTCGATGAGTTGGCGAAGATTAGAAAATGGATTCTAAACGGGACAAATCGGGCCTGTAGGAATAGAACGAATTGTAGAGTGTCACAGACTTTACGAACCGGTACTTAAGAAGACCGATTCTTATTCACTTATATACAGGAGTAGGGTGTTAGTTGGAACCGTGATAGGTTTTATCGCGGGCCACTGCATCTGACTCGTCGGATTTATAAGGGGTCTGCGTGGCACAGAAGAGATGGAGACAATTGAGCTTATTCGGTATCACTGTCCTTGGTTACAGAACAGCCGTCTGAGATGGCTGGGTAGTAGGTTAATAGGCGATGTAAGAGAATTCTCGGGCTGTGGACTCGAGAATCTGACGTGCTTCGTATAACAAGCAGCTGGAAACTGGACTTCTAAGGTTTTTTTTTACTTCTGGTCCAATATTAATTCCACTATTTCATATGATCTCCCTCTTTCCTTTCTTCTTGATTTCTCTTTATTGCTTTTTGATAACCTTCACATCGGTTTCCTACCTAACTTAAGAGTAGTTCCGGTAAAGATAAGTTTGTAAAAACTATCAAAACGGGATCGTTTTTAAAATCTATTCGAATTGGATTTTCAGAAGATGGTAGTATATATCGCACTTAAAAAAAAGTTTAATTGGGCGTTAAACTAGGCATGGTATCTGGGTTTAAAATATATTCTTGCCTTATTTACATGTTATATCTTACATATTAGTCATTTAGCTGTAAAAACTCTATATAATATTGTAATTCTATTTTCAAATTTAAACGCCCACTTTTGAAAATAGAATAGAAGAATAGAAATAGAATGGGCGTGTTATTTTTTTTTAATCGTTAAGTTCTTTTTAAGTCATCTAAGCGCCAAATACTTTTTAAATAGGGCAGACCTTTCTTATAAATTTTGCCGAAAATATTTTTTTTACCACGCAATAGGGGCGTAGCTTAAGGTTAAGCTCAAAAGTGAGACATAAAAACCTTGTATTGACGTCATCTTTTAAAACTCAGCTTACGCATTATAGCGAGATAATTTTTTTTTTTTTAATTTTTAGAAAAAGTAACAAACATTTTAATATTTTTAAGCTAATATTTTTAGCAAATTCAAATTTTGGTTTTTTTACCAAAAAAAAAAAAAGTGGATTTTATTATTATTTAAGTCGAATTTTTTCCAATAAAAGCATTAAAAATTGCAATTATTAAAAAAAAATTGCAAAGATTACCAACGATTTTACAAAAGTTTTTAATATTTCAAGATATTTTCCAATTTTTAAAGATAATTTTTCGAAAGTTTCGATATTTTCTTAAACATCAATTTATACAAAAAAAAAACTTGCTTTTCTTAAAATTTCTTTTCTACACTTATTAAATCTCAATATTATTTGTTAGCAACAAATTTGGATTGTTGGAATGAATTTTTACAAATCAATACAAATGAAAATACAAATACAACCAATAATACTGCTACAGCAACAGTAAACCAGCAACAAGGAATGGAAGGTTTAAGACAAGAAGACTGCAAACAACAATTACACATGCAATTGCAACAACAAAGACAAAACATTATGATTAATGCAGTGCCATTGATAACAATTCAAACAACAGCAACAAGCAATAATAACAATGTATTGATACCAACACTAAACAATCAGCAACAGCAAAGCAATACAAAATCTTTGAATAAAGTAAATACGATTAAATTGACACCCATCACAAGTACGGCTACAATAAAAATTATTGAAAATAAACCACAATCATTGGGGCAACAGCAACAAAATATTATAAAAACCGCTTTCATACAGGCAACACCAGCAGCTGCTGGGACAGTGACTGCTGTGTTGAACAACATCAACAATAAGAGGCATATGTCCCATACACAAATCAATAATAATGCCTTAGAATCGAAACGTTTGAAAAGCAATATCATGGATTTCCAACAAAACTCCACAACAACATCGCAATTGCTGCAACAATTGATAACAACACCCCAACAACAGCAACAAGGAAATTTGAATTCAAAAAATTCAAAAGGTGTTTTGGAATCAAGATGGTCTACTAATGAAAATCAAACGTTGACACAGCAGCAGCAGCAAAAACAAAAACAACAACAAAAACAATCAAATAGTGTTTTGAAAAACCTTTTGATTAGTGGTTGCGATGTAAGTGCCGGTTACTGTATTCTTCCCATGAGACCCAAAACAAAACTCGCCAAAGCATAATAATTTTTTTTTTAGTAGAGATTTCTAAAAGAAATCAGAATTTACAGAAAAAAGAAGTAACATCAACCACAATTTACAAAATGAACGCTTTAAAATCAATAAGAACAAATTTTACAAAAAAAAAACCGCATAATTTACAACACCTGCCTCTTATTTCATTTTAGTTTTTATACAAATTTTTTTTTATTGTTTTAATTAAAAAAAAAAAAAAAACATAGTGTTTTTTAAAAAACAAGCTCTATGCGAACTCATTATATTTAGCACAAAATTCTATTACTCCCCAGGAAAAAACGCCCGTTAGCTGCAACGTCGTTGAAACTCATAAAATGAAATTTTCGAGTCAGTGATGCAGAATTGTTCGCTATGATTTTCTTTATATTGTATATAAACTTTATCTTTGTATCTTTTATACTTTCCCCTTTTGAAGAGAATATGTCGTTTTGCTTTCTAAGTTGTGCGAGCAAATCAAAAACTTAACGCGTTTATTTCGAAAAGTATTTTTTTGAGTTATGACGATGTTGCAGCAAATGAGTGATATAAAGGAAAGAGGCCTAAATAACAAATGTTTAAGAACTATAAAGATTAAAGAAGATTTTGTTTTATTATCCCCGATTTTTATTACTTAGGCCCCTTTTGCGGTTAACAACATAACTCTAGTTGAGTTGAAATTTGAACCATGTGCTAAGATCCAATTAGACAGGGCATAAATAAAATGCCATAGCTGTAACGATGACTTTATAAATCAAAATTGATTTGTGTGGTTATGGTTACGTCGTTATGGCAAGTCATCTATAATTAAATACAGTGTTGCCCACAAGGTTGGTTCATTTGTTGGGTTAACAAAGTTTCAACTTAACTGTGTTGAATTGTAAACCGTAATACGGGAATTATTAACCTTCTAGTGTTACTAGAAGGGAGGTGAAAAACATAAATTTCGAATATCATGTATCTGAAAGGATTATTGTGTATTTCTTTCCAAAATATCCCGTTAAATTTGTTTATTTAAATTTTCATTTCAACACTTTTTATTAGTGCTTAAGTCTCGGAGGATTATTTATACTTCGTAAATATACAATTTAAAAATAAAAGCTTTTGAATATTATGTTTCGAAACAGTAGTGGTATTCACACCGAACTTGTTAATTTGTTACTTGGTAGTTTGTTAATTTGTTAAAGTCACCAACTGTGAACGACCCCCTTTTTACAACTTTGTTAGTCTGGTAACTTTAAAATAAAAAATCATTTAATTAACATACTTTACATGCGAACATTGCAAAAACACAAATATTTTTTTTTTAGAAATGTATCACAAATTACTTTTTTTATTATATTTATTTAGAAACTGCAACAGCTGATTGTGAGTTACCAACTAACAACTATTTTATCAGGGGTGCCGTGTCGTTAATTTGTTAAATGTTAATCCGGTAGCGCGTTAAATATACAAAAACTAAATGCGTGTAAAAAAGTACCGATTAACGACTAACAAGCACGGTGTGAATACCACTATTGTTTTTTCGTTTTTTTTTTTTTTTCTCTTAAAACTCAATAACCTTCCTGGCTTTTATTAAATAAAAGAGATGGGATATTTACAGGCTTGTTCTGAAAATCACGTGATTTCAAATCACTTGCTTTGAAAATCACACGTGTGATTTTATGGTGTTCCACAAATCACACCGTTTTTGTGTTTTTCGGTGTGCTTTCGGCAAATGAAAATCACAACAAAAACACAAAAATTTAACACCTCAATATCTCACGTATGATTTTTGAAATCACGTGATTTGAAATAAAGTGATTTTTAGAACAGGCCTGTTAATAGGGGTTGATTGTTGTAGATCGATTCTAAAGAAACCCTATTCGAAATAAAAGATATACTACGGCTGACTTCCAAAACGTCAAATGCTTTGTATAAGAAGAAAGTATAATGTTTCATTATGCCGCAGTACAATATATATGCAATGTAAACCCTTCCAAAACATCAATGGTAAGTATTAGTAACGCAGCAAAAAAGCAATCAGAGCATCGGTTTTAAAGTTGATGCTACAGATTTAATTTAATAATATGCATTGCATCACTTACATTTCAAAACTTTTAAATACACAGAACACATAGTTGCATTGTTTCGGTACTTTGTACATGTGCATGGTAAAAATACAGTAGTAAAACTGTATACAAACTTTGTATTAGTACGTTTTGGAAGGCAGCCTATATATTCTAAAGATACACCTTAACCTTTCAGCTTATGTAAAATAATTTCAATTTTCGCAACGTAAAGATTCAAAAAATTTCAAAAGATTTTTTAGAGTTTTGAAACGTTAAATCTTAAGATTTTCAAATATTATTATTTAGAACCTCTTTTCAAAAAAAAAAAAAAAAAAAAAGGAAATTGTAAAAATATCTACTCTAGTATAAAGACGAACTTATGTTCAAAATTTTATTATTAATCGTTATTTTTATTTTTTAGTTGTAATTTTCACCTTGTAAATGAATCGATTTTATATTTTAGTTTAAACTTTTTCAAACGGCAAATAAAAAAAATATTATATTTTCTTTATTTTCGAAGAATTTAATTTACGATTAAGCTTTAATAATTTAAAAGAAAAAAAACTAGTAAATATAATATAAATGAAAAGAAAATTTAAACGATTAATATAACAAACTGTAAAACAAAAATTATTAGTCAAGCAAACTATAAAATAAAAAAAAAATAAATCGTCGTAGCTTATTCTATAGTCTATAAGTAGTTTAGTCTTAAATTAGTTTAGAGTAATCATAATTAAAGTAAAAAGTGTTCCGAAATAAATAAAAAAAAAAAACAGACGCACTATAATTTTGTTAAACAAAAACCAGAAGATAGAGACTATTTGTTATGTTACATGAAAAACAATAAAAATAAACAAATCATGCTTGAACTTAGTTATAATAAATTTAATTTTTATAACATTTTCCTTTCATTTTAAAGTTGTTAATTATAATTTGTAAGTTTTCTTTTTGTTATATTTCAATAACAGTTTTTATTTTTTAAAATCTATATTCTTTTAATTTATTTTTTCATTTTTAAAAAAAGCAACAGTTTATTATTTTACAGACTTTTTTTATTTTTAAGTTTTTTTTTTTTAATTTAAAATTGTTGCTTTCTTTTTGTAAATATAAAGCAAAGCTGTATTTAATTACTAAGTGTTTTTTTTTTAGTTTTTAATTTTGTTAATTTAATAATTTTTTTTTATTATTTTTTGTAAACATAAGTTTTGTTAATTATTTCATTATCGACAAAAAAGAAAAATCAAACAAACATCACATTTTTTTCTTTGTTATAAACACGAACAAAATAAAAATTTATTATAAAAAATTTATATTTTATTTTTGTTTTATTATTTTACTTATTTACGGTCAAATTGACCAAGTTCAGTTAAAACTAACTATTAATTTAACTCCCAGTTAACAATATATTTTTGACTGAACTTGGTAAAATTAACCGTTAATCATAAAAAAATATATTTTGAAATTAAAGTTGGAAAAACAGGATTTCATTGTTGACATGTATTTTATAAGAGTTGGATTTAAAAAATTCAAAGTTATCAATTTTTTTAAGGAAAACAAAACCAATCGCAATTGAAAAGTGAATAATTTATTTCCTCGTAATTTTGCTTTTTGCTATACATTTTGTAGGAAAAATAAAAAAAATGTCGATTAAAATTTTATTCAAGATAAGGGTAATATTTCCCTACAAATAATATTGGACTACTTGTACCATTTTATATAAAAAGAACTATTTACAACATGGTCCAATGTAATGCAATCATGGACCATGTCATTGTTAAAAAAAAGAGTTTGTAGTTTAACGACATGTTTTCATTTTTAAACGATTTCAAAACTTATCCCCTGGAGTGTAGCCTGGAATAGTTTCAAAACTAATCCACTGGGAGTTTGTATGAACATTGAGTAGTATTAAGACTACTCCGTTGTTACGCAAAGCTGGGTTGTTTGATGGTTCAGCTTTAGGACATCGTAATGTTAAATATACCATGTTTTTTCAGTACATTTGAGTTACCATTGGACTAGTCCTTGTTTTATATGAGCTTTATTTTACATGCGTGTATGGACAAGTCGTTTTATTTTCAGCATTTTTTCTACAAATAAAGCAAAACTCTTCTTTTGAAATATAGAACAAAGTCTTGTAGAATTTTAATTGTTTTATTTTCGAAATGAGATAATGACTCCGTGGTTTTTGATATACATATATACATGTATGTATGTATATATAATTCTTTTTTTTTCGAAAAGAAAGCCAGCCATTCAAGCAATATATCGCACTGCTTCCTCTAAAGAGAGTCAACTCAAAATTTTTAAATTTTCACTTTTTGCAAGAAATCGATGACAGTGGTCATATCTACGCACTGTGAAAATCTAAGATCAGTTTCTTGATTGAATTGAATCCCTCTTTGTAGTATAAGAGTACATATAAAAAGAAAACAGTTTTTTGTCTCTACTAAAAATATATAAATTTTGAGTTAACCCCCTTTAGAGGAAGCAGTGCGATGTTTTGAAAATGTTAGCCTTCGATTCTTAATACTCAATCACCCTTATTGTGTTTGGCGTATTTTAAATACGCCAAACACAATAAGGGTGAATAACTCATTGGTTGGGTTTGCAATAACCATATAATTTTTTTTTTAATTCGAAATACAATACGAAATATTCTTAGATATGGGCATTTCCTGGGGTCACGAACGTACATTCATACGCTTTTGATGTACAAATAATATAGAAAACAAAACTTTTCCTAGCAATTTTTTTGCGATTCGATTGCATTTGGGTAGCTCTATGTTTAGTACAAAATATGGATTTCATCGAGTTTAAGTTTTCATAATAAGAGTTATAAACGGGTGGTCACGAACGTACGCAAAATAGAAGTCAACTTCGGCTGACAGTAGTGAAATGTAAAAATCTGCGTAATGAAGCGGAATTTTCAAAAGTGGTTAATTTATTTTAAAAGTGTTTTAATGTAGGTCTCCATCCAGTATTTACAAAATAAAATAACTCTCTTGGTTTTTGTTTAATTGGCTTATGTACCGGTCGCGAACGTACGATTTTACATATGTTTTTTTATTATTATCACCATGCATTTTACCATAAATGTCTTCAAATTTCCTTAACAAAAAAAACTTAATACTCCCTTTACAATTGATTGTAATGGAGAGATTATGAAGAAAGAGTGTAAACATAACATATTTTTTGCATGTAAAATAAGTGTATAAAAATGTCTTTAGAAGTAGAAAATACAGAAAAATATAAAAGTTTCCGGTTTCCAGCCCAATTTCCTCAAGTAAAACAGCTGAGATATGCTATGAAACCATTATTTTATAAGAACAAAGACGTTCTTATAATAATAAACAATAAAAGACGATGATAATCAATATTTTATTTTTTCATCCTGGTAGACCATTCTGGGGAAATGCCCATATACAGAAACGATTTTTAAAGAAAACCCTATCTCAGTGAAACTTCTAGACTTTTAGTTTAACTTATAAAAACCCTTATTCAACGAGTAGGCAATTTACATTATCGTTAATGCAAACCATGTAAAGTTTTTAGTTTCTTAATAAGATTTTGTTTGTTGTGCTTAATTCCCAATTTGTATCCTTAATAACTACACAGAAATTTATTGTTGGAGGATAAGCTAGTTCCTATGCGCATTTCACTGGTTGCTTAGGCAGGATCATAAGGAATCGATGTCCATAACATGGCTGATAGAGAAGTTTGCTTATTAATAATGTAATTTGTTAATACGTATTTGAATTAAAAATCTTCAATACCGATTTCTCAATACCAGCCCGATATTGCAAACGATACTCATTGATGTTAGTAGAAAGAAGGTAAAATAAAAATAAATAAACCCTGAATTTAGCACTTTTAAAAAATAGTTTCTTGCAAATTTTTAAAAATTCAAAAACATATTTTGTATGGAAAATATTTCAACGCAAGGTTAAGTAAGGGGTTTACAAAATAACCTCCTTAGTCGGGGTTCACACAGGGGAAGTATGTTCTCACATACTATTAGTCTCCCCCTCTCATCAATAAACTTAGACTCAATGTTTCTGGCTGTTCTAATTTCAATAAGTCGTACAGGTATGTAATGGAAATCGATTTGAAAATGGAAACGATTGAACCGAAAATTAAGTTTTAAGTGTCTCAAGAAATTGATTTCGAATAAACTGTCTATATATTTTTAGATTATTATTAATATTTATTAGATATGTTAATTGAACTGTCTTTGGAACAAACAGTTAAGACTTCAATTCAAAAATGGTTTTTAAAACAATTTCGCTTTATAAATAGATGTCGATTTTAAAATGAAATAACGTTGTTGTTTTTTTTATGAAGAGTTATTGAGTAAATATTTCGGTTCAAACTAAAAGACATTCAAACATACTATTTAAAAGCCATTTTGGGTTTGTATTACCCAGTTAAGCCTCTAATTGCTTTACATACAACAAAATAAAGCAGCTGATTTGCAACGTTATTGTTACTGTCAGCTATTCTTTCGTTTCGAATTCAAATGCATAAGCCATTCCGGCTTTTGTAGCATGAACTCAAAATCAAAAGAACCATTGCTTTAATTCCATTATTTTCCTTTTATGAATTGAGATGTTTGGAAGGATCGATTTATATACATGAAAAATATAAAAAAAAAAAACTAAATAAAATGTCTGAATCATGTACTAACCCTTTGCTTAGTAGATGAAGCAGGGTGACATTTGCTGCACATGCACTTCAGTAGATGGCAATATCGTACGCAGACATGTCGAAGTGTGTAAACAAGTCTTAAACAAAAATCAGCTACTAACTAAACATTTTTAGGATTTTAATACCCGATTTGAGATTTTAAAACGATTTAAGTCGTAGGACTAATTTGTGTCGTGAAGCTGGTTACTAAGCAATTCGATTGATACAAAATGCTAGCTGGATACTTTTGTGAACACCTCTAAAACAAGCACACCTCTTTGGATCCGAAGAATACTACTACTATACTAAGTCTTCGAATCGAAATAGGATATACATTCTTTGGTATACTAAATATACCAAATGGTATACTAAAGTTTGATATCAGTCCAAATTTATGGCATTTCATTACTGTAAATCCGCGCCATCTTTAATTTTTATTGCCACTATCGCTTCTTTTTCAGAAAATTTTGCGAAAGTGATAGAGAGTAGCAATTTGGCTTTTAGCTTTCGCATCGAAATTGTTTTCGCATCGCAATAGAGAGTAGACCCCCAGGTCTTATCTAACATTGTTATTAATTAAGCAATAAGATTCAATTGAACACTTATTATTGAAATCATTCTATTAGGACAACAATATTTATAGAAATTCAAGACTCTAAACCAAAAAATAAGTTAAGTTTATGTTTCTTGCGCAGCTATCAAGAAGACAGCTCACTTGGGTCCTTTAGTAGTCCCTCTGTTATACCCAACGTTAATGCCCATTCTACAAATCAGTTAGTCTTTAGGCGTCACAGCGGAATTCAACAATTTTGTCTTCCTCCTGGTTAGATTTTAAGTTCCACACAATACTGGAATAAATAAGAATTAGGTGTAGGTAAACTAGGTGCCACTGTTTACGCTGACGTAAGCTTTGGCTCGATTAAAAATATATATCTAAATTATAAGTCGTTACTTTTATGTCAAATTAAACTTGTTTTTCCAACTTGAACCAATTATAGTTTGAGTATTTTATATTTTTCTTCTTAAACAATAATTTTAATCCAAATAATAACAAAGAAAATTAACTGTTCTACCTCTTAAAAAAAAAAAATAAACAAAATCATCAAATGAAAGTTCAAAATTTTAGACAAAATTTTTAAAACATGACCTCAAAAAGTATTGAAATAAAACGTTTGAAATCAACAAAATTAAAATTTGTTTAGAACTAAAAAGAAAAGAATTTTTTACAATTTTAAATAGAGCGCTAAAGGTACAAAATGAAAATTATAAAAGTAAAATAAAAGAAAATTTTAAAAATATTGTAAAAAAAAGTAAAAAAAATCAATTTAGCAAAAAATTTTTTGTTCTCTTCTTTTTTTTTCCAAAAAAATTACAAAAATAAATTTAGTCCAATATTAAACGAAAATAAAATATAAATTGAATATATAAACAAATAAGAAAATATATAACCTTAAATACCTCAAAATTAAGTAAGAAACCAAAAGAAAGGACAACAAAGAATTAGAAATTAAAATAAAAACAAAAACAAAAGAAAATTGGTTTGATGTTTGTTGAAACGTTCGGAAGTGAAGTTATAATATAATGACAACAACAATAACAAAACACGCTTATATAGCTGGGGGTTAACACCACGCGTTTTATACTTTCTCTACCTTTATTTTAAGGCACATGAAACTACTTCTGCCGTTCTACACGTCTGCTGTACAACACGTCAGTACAGTTTTACACTGATTCTACTTTTTTGACAAATGCATATACGCGTCAACGCATTTAACGCGTGGTGGGACCTTCAACTTAAGCAGAAAAAAGAAAATTAAATTTTATTTGTTCTTCAATTTTTATTATAACATGGCAATTTTGCTTAAAAATGTTTTCAAAATTTTGCATTTAATTTCTTTTACTCACATTTTTATTTTTTTTTTTTTTTTTTTTTTAAGTTTATTAAATAAGAATTGGTTACAAAAAATATATAAATAATTGTTATAAATTTATCAAAATTAATATTGAAAAAAAGCAAAAACAAATAAATGAAAAATTGACTGTTAAAATAAACCTAATTGTTTTATTTGTTATTCATTATATATATTATTTGCTTAAAACTTTTATTTATTTTTTTTTTAATATTTATGTATTAACAAATAAAATTTTAAGTATGTTTTAAAAAAAAAAAAAAACAATGAAAATGCGTTCTTATATTTTTACGTTAAAAATTTTCTTACTACGCGGTATAGAAAGTGCGTATATTTTTTTATGTTAAAAATTATGTGATTTCTTGGGAATTCAGACAACGCTGATTTTTATATTAAAATTAAATAATTTTTTACTATAGGAATTTGTGTAAATTTAAGCTTTGTATAGATTCTATTTAACTTTATTTATAGCATGCGTGAAAAATGTTTGTAAAATGTTTGTAGACATGCCCAATGCGAATGCATGCAGGTTAGAGCAGATAGGGCTATGCTGAATGTCAGCAGAACTTTCTCTATGATGTGGTCGCTTTAGTCATGCCTAAGAGTTTTTTTTTTTTTTATGGGAAATTTTATGTTTTTGTTTGTTCAAATGAGAGAACAAAAATATTGAAATTTATCCAAAAAAAAAATTTTTTTTTCGGCTTGGATTTTATTTATATTATTTATAGCACAATATAGCATCTTGATTTAATATGCTATAAATTTTTTAGTGTTTTTATTTTTTAACAAAATTATCATAATTAAAAAAAAAATATAAAATTAAGTTTGAAAACTTAAATTTTTTATTTGAAAAACGTAAAAGGGACCAAATTTCGGCATTTAAAATCGTTTGTTATGTTTATTTTAATTGTATAGTAAAATCGATCAATATTGAATGCCGTAATTTGGGCCCAGGTTCGTCATTATTACAAGTC
The DNA here is from genome assembly GCA_930367215.1 of Pollenia angustigena. Lineage (NCBI taxonomy): Eukaryota > Metazoa > Arthropoda > Insecta > Diptera > Polleniidae > Pollenia > Pollenia angustigena. The sequence continues at coordinate 186,629,422 of OV884056.1, forward strand.
AACTCAGCTTAGTTGAAACTTAAAAAGCTAAACTTTTCAACTGCTAATGATGAGTTGTAAATGTTTGCGTCTTTTGTTGTAAATAGTACTACAAAACTGAAAAATGACAACAAAATTAGCATAGTGTTGTTAACCGTAATAGGCGAATAAATTATTACTAAATGCCTTAGATGCTTATAGTCCCTTCCACACTTTTCTAAAAGTCTTAAAATTTTTGCTCTCACAAAATCCAATGAATTTTCAATGTTAAAAAAAATCTAAAAGATATTTTTTTCATAACATTTCGAGTCTACGCCAGGGTTTTCAAAACTGCAGTCGAAACCAAAAACTGTCAAATAAAATACGAAAATTTGGGAACAAGTTTTCGCTTTTTGAGTTGGTTTGACAGCGACTGTTTACATTTAATTAATCAGAAGTAAAAGCAACAGATTTTTTTGGCTAATGACAAATGAAGAAGTTGAAGAAATTGCAGTTTTTCGACTTTGACTGCAGTTTTTTTCAACGCTGGTCTACACTTTCTACCACAGTTCAAATAAAAAGAACAATTCTTGGTAATCATCTGTTCAGGATAAAAATAAAACAATTATATTTATACACTTCACCGAAGTTAAAAAGTTTGTCATTTCCTTAGTAATTTTTACAATACTGATGTTAGGCCCTAAAAAGTATATCTGTCTTATGCAAAAAAAAAAAAAAACAAGTAAGAAAGTATAGTCGGTCAAACCCGCCCATATGATACCCAACACCACAGTATTTAAAAACACATCATGCATATGTGGCCATATAAATATGGATTTATCTATGTTTATAAACTTCATTAAAATCGGAGAGGCAGTAATTGCCCCCTACCTCCGCTTGTGGTCTTTTTTTTTTTGAAAAACTGTATAGCTTATGTGTCAATATAGATGTGGATCTATCTATGTTTTAAATTCCATTAAAATCGGTTTGATTGTTTCTGAGAGGAAAAAATTTCCCACTATCTTTCCTCGTAGTCCTATGATTCGGCCCATTTTCAATAGGCTTGGTCCGTGTGCCAAGAAGAACCTATGTCCCAAATTTTATTAAACACATCGTTATGTGTTTAATGCATCTGACAATGGTGCCATTGTCAGATGCATTAATTTTACACATCTTCCAAATGAAAATGAGCTTAAAATATTCACATAGTTGCAAGACATTTTTAGGCAATTTTAATGACAACATTGTTAGATCTGACCATCGTCTGTACGAAGCTTTAGTCTGTACAAGCTAACTTAAAGTTGGCTTTTTTGTAGTTAGCTACTCATTTGACGACAGGGTATATTTTATATTTTATTTTATGGTGGTATTTATGCCTTATTTATATGTATTTTAATCTGTTTTAATAAAGGTTAATGTTAGAGTTGTAAGCATCACTCACTGGCTTTTATTGGAACATAACATTTCCTATCCCCTCTCACAAATAAACTCGAAATTTCTGAAAGAAACCTTTCTTAATATACCCCAGTCAAAGAAACAAGGGGATTTGTAGGGAAAGGCTTGTACTCATGGTATCTGTCATTAGCAATATCGATAGTCGAGAAAAGTACTTAAATTTAATGAAAATAAACAAAATTGAGTACCACGTATGATACGAAATAAGTGTAAACCAGTAAATTTCATATGATTTTTAATACAAAAAATATTCTTTTAGTACAATAATATAACGACAAAATTGTAGCCTGTTTTAAGGAAAAATTTGTAATTGCTCTTTGGATATGGTGCCATTTTTTCTACAAAAATTCTTAGCACGTTACATAATTTTATAGCATCTTTAAATTTTGTATTAAATCATCCTAAACGCCAACATATAGAAGAATTTAAAACCATAAAAATTCAAATAACAAAAATAAAAATAATATTTTTTTTAAAAAATCGCAGGCATAAAAACATGTTTTACGATTTTTTATTATACGCCAAAAAAAAACCTACAATTTAACAATTTGTTTAAATTCAAACTTAATTTTTTTAAACAGATAATATGCTTTCCATTTTCGAGCTGATTTATGAGAAATTTTCCAGAAAAAAAGGCGTTTAATATTGAAAAGGGATAAAACTTAATTTTTATATATTTACTACAAAAATTTATTTACCTTAATTGGAACATTTTATTTAAATTTTCGTAATTTTTTGTGCGTTCATTGTTTTTATTAAGTTTTCCAAACATTTCATGCGTGTTTATATGTTCATATACAGAAAATTTCCATTTTCTTTTTTTATTAGAACATAGTAAAAATAAATTTTTATTTGCAACACGCTTTTTCTGTTTATTTCCTTTCCCTTTAAGTTTTTCATCATTTTGCTGATTTTCTCTTACACTTTTGTAACAAAAAATAGTAAAATTCAAAGAGTACATCTGCGATCTGATAGTTTAAAGTTACCAAATCATAAATGAGCAAAAAGAAAAAACTTTGAAATTTTTCAAATTAATAAATTTATTAGAAAGAAGACTTTATTTAAAAAAAAAACAAACAAAATAAGTTTTTATTAACAAGTACATATAAAGTATGTAATATCAAAATATGTGAACATAGCTTATGTACAGTATTGCCAGAAAGATGATTTGATCATACTTTCGACAATTTTTTGGCCAAAATATGAATAAAGGTCGATTACGAATAGCAACACAACTGAAGTTGAGATGCCAGCTGTGAAATTAGGCAATGCCGCGCGCTCATGTTAAAATATAGGTACAAAATTTTTTTTTAGTTTAAATATTAACATGAGCAGCGTTGCCTGATTTCGCTGTTACTCAACTTCAGTTCAGAATGAAAACTGTCACAATACTAAAGGTAGAAGTACATAACACGCGTTAATTCGTCGACGTGTGTCGTGCGTTTAAAAACTTTAGCGCATGAAGAATTGCAAGTTACACAACGCGCTTTTCAAAAGCCATTCCTGTCAGCTGTTTTTTATTTGTTTACTTATTTGTGCATTGAAAACGGATTCAAAAGTATATCAAGATTTTATTATATTATTGAATTTATTTTTTTTATATAAATATTGTATGTTTTTGAGCTCTTCAATAAGTTTTTCTAACATGATTCGCAAATTTGTTAAATTATTCTTTTTATTGTCAGCTGATTACTTGTCAAAAATACACAACGCGCTAAAAAGTTCAAATTTAACCAACTTTCTGGCGCAAACACGTCAAAATATTTTGCATGTAGCTTGTTCTATGAAAATACACTAGTTTAACCTTTTTTGACAGAAGTCAACAGAGCGCGCGCGCACTAACGCGTGTTATGTACTTCTACCTTAATAGCCAATTTCACCAATTTTATTTAAATATCAATTCATATTTAAATATAATTTTACATTTAATTTTATTTTCATTTAACATGAAATACGAATTTAAAACATAAATTGATATTTAAATAAATGGTTGCAATTGGCCATAAATGTAACATTAACATTATTATGACTTCTGATGACTGAATTGGAAATAATTAACTTTGCACCTCCACTTTTGAACATTTTTAAAAAGTTATGCTGACACTATTACTATGTAAAGTAAGTCCTTAGCACCGTGACCCATAGGATCAGTCCAGGTGTTCACTTAAGTAGATCAAGGCTACAAATAAATACAACTTTTCTATCCGTTGAGAGATTGTATACTTCACTTGAAGTCTTGAGATAAATCCAGGGAACTTTTTTCTGCTTGCACTCTTATCAGTGTGACCAGATCTTAAAATTTTTTACATTTAAATCTTGAATCATTTTTAACATTTCTGGCTTAGATAGGCCATATTAAAAAAAAAAAAAACCTTTAAAAAATTTTCAAGATTTTTGTTAAAAATTTATAAACAGTATGAAATTTTATTACGAAACTAGTCTAGGTTCACACTATTCACCATAAAAGTTGTCTTTCAGAAAGTCTGAGTTTATAGGTGAAAGGGGAAGAGAATTTGCTATTATTCCCTTCCCTCTTCTCAATAAACTCACACTTTCGGAAAGAAAACTTTCATATGTAGTGTATACCCAGACTAAGTAAATTTTCGTAACTAATTTTTAACAAAATTAAAATAATTGGTAATACGTATTTTAACAAATGCTGATGTAAGCAAAATGTTAACGATTTTATTTGTATGCTTTACTCTGATTTTAAAGATTATATAAAGAGATATTTCTTGCAGTTAAGGAAAAGTAAGAATTTGTAAATTATTATTTTTTTCAGCATTCAAGTGCCTCGGTTTTCTAAGACGGTGTAAGATATACTTCACTCCATCTGATCTCCTTACTATTTATACCACCTATATCCGACCGCGTATTGAATACAACTCTCATGTGTGGGCCGGTGCTTCAAAGTCTATTTTGGAGCTTCTCGACCGCGTGCAGGAGACGGCGAAGGTTCTCATTGGTGACAGTAGGGTATATATTATATTGACTCCCTTGAGCACCGTCGCAATGTGGGTTGTATTTGCCTGTTTTATCGTTACTACAATGGGATGTGTTCTGCCGAAATTAGGGATCTGGTTCCCGAAACCCATACGTTTGTTCGTTATACACGTTTTTCCTCAAGAGCCCATCCTTATGTGGTCGATTGGCAGGTGATTCGTACAACGCATTACAGAGCGCATTCGTTTTTTCCCGGACTGTTCGTATGTGGAATAACCTTCCTGCAGATGTCTTCCCTCTCACTTACAACGTAGGTTAAGAACAAACAAAATAAAAACAACTTGCTGTTTCCAGTTTAGTTTTTTAAGCCGTGCACTTGCCAGTTTATTATCAAAGTTATTTTTGGGAATACAAAATTTTTAATTAACAAAATTTTGTTTGTCGTGCTTATTTTTTCTTTGCAAAACCGGTAAGACGTTTCGTAAGATAAAAATTATCCATTTCATACGAGATTTCTTTTTTAAGTGCAACTATTTGTAATCGAAATTTATAAATAGATATTTATAAAAAATTTCAGGTAATAAATAAAACCTATTCCTCCAAACTTTTATAATAAGGCCAAAATTGCTAAAGCTAAAATACATTTTAATAACATGCTAAATTCTAAATGAATAATTAGCTGCTTAACCAAAATGTGTAATGCAAAAATTATTAAAGTGTAAGCAGAACTGGCGCTGTGGGATGAACCAAACATAATGTTACGGTGCCCAAATTAATACTTATATATACTTTCTGATTTCGTTTTTCTTACCCTTTTTGCGCTTCTACTTAATTCAGTGTTGTTTGGGAGAAAATACTTCTATTAAGCATACATACTTTAATTAAAATACTTAGACAAACTGTTTAGTCACTAAACTAAATTTATTGCAAAGCCTGCTTTGAGGGGTTGATCAAAAAAACTTATTGCGAAATTTAAACAATAACTTAATTGTAAAATTTATACTTCGTTTATAATTAACTTTAAATTTTGGAATTGATTTTGATAGGTACAAACAAAAAGCTTAAGTGTACACTGCACTGACTAAATGAAGAAAATTTTAAGTATATTTGAAGGGTTTGATTAATAATTAACCTAATACTTTGCGTTTGACATAAGTATAAGAAGATAAACTTATAGGTCGATTACGGATAGCAACACAACTGAAGTTGAGTTGCCAGTAGCGAAGTTTGGCAAAGCCACTCATATATCGGGTGATTTTTTAGCTATTATCGTTTTGGTAACACTGGTTTAAACAGCTGACGCACGTTTCGTGTATTGTTTCACTGTCAAACATCTTCAGTTTGGTCTATAATTTAACCATGAATCGTCTTACAAACGAACAACGCTTGCAAATTATTGAGTTTTATGATCAAAATGCGTGCTCTGTTAAGAAAGTTCATCGCGCGCTTCTTCCATTTTATGGTCAGTTTAATCGACCCACTGAAGCGGCTATTCGGGCTATTGTGACTAAATTTCGCACCAAATTTACATTGTTGGACATTAAACCACCAACACGCTTACGTAAAGTGCGAAGTGAAGAAAATATCGCAGCTGTATTGGCCAGTGTTAATGATGACCATCAATTATCGATTCGTCGCCGTTCGCAGCAATTGGGCCTCTGTTACTCAACAACATGAGATGATATCCAATTTTTTTTTTTTGCCCAAAATGCAAGAGCTTGTCTTGCATGACATGTGGTTTCAACAAGACGGTGCCACATGCCACACAGCACGCTTAACAATGGACTTATTGAGAGGCGAGTTCGGTGAACATTTTATTTCACGTTCGGGACCGGTCAATTGGCCGCCTAGATCGTGCGATTTAACGCCTTTAGACTATTTTTTGTGGGGCTATGTTAAAGCTCATGTCTATACATACATGCCCGCTTCAATTGACGCATTGGAAGACAACATTGAAGCATTTATTCATGAGATACCGGCCGAAATGTTGGAAAGAGTATGCCAAAATTGGACTAAGCCGATGGACCATTTGAGGCGCAGTCACGGTCAACATTTGCTTGAAATAATCTTCAAACATTAAATTATATGGACCGTACTATCGATTCAAATAAAGATTTCATGCATTTTTCTGAATTTTATGTTTGTTTTTTTAACTTTCCTATAGCTCTTAAAAAATCACCCATTACAACATTTTGTTTATCATTTTATTTTATATTTAAACAAAGCCGCATTGCCTGATTTCGCTGCTGGAAACTCAACTTTAAGTCAGTCGTCATCCGTAATCGACCCATTAGTTGTTACAGCGATTCAAACCGAAAAGGGTTTTTTAAGATTTTGCTACTTACATATTTAGTTTTTAGTATTATTTCTTCCTTCACTGTATTCTATTTTTGTATGTAGGTCTAATGCTATGAGGGTTTTTATTACGTTCTTCGGTTTTCTTTTTATTTAACATACTTTTTCTTTAGTCTTTAGTCATTTAAAATGTAGATGAAAATATTTCTAAAGTGTTCTTTTTTCTACCTTTTAAATTTTTAGCACATTATTTATATTTTCGCACAAAAAAATTTTTTTACACTTTTTAGCTTTTTATTGCGTAGGAAATGTTGTAAAAAACCCAAAAAAAAACAAATGAAATAAATTTTTGTATTTAAATGGTTTTGATTACAATTGTTAGGTTTTTTTTTCAAGTATAAAATGCCAAAAAGTTAAATATAAATTTTTAATTAAAAAAGGACTAACCGCTTTATTTACAGGTTAATAAAAGGCTTATTAAACAGATTTTCATAGGAAATCCGTTGCATAAACCTTTTATGAACCTGTTTTATTTTTAAAACTAAGACCCTAAATTTCTAAATACAAAATATGTATACTTAAAATACAAGTTGTGATTATCACAAATGTTACAAGAATTGAAAAACATATTTTGCTTAAACAGTTCCTATTTTTCGCCTTTAATATTCTGTACTCATCTCACATTTTTTTATTTTCTTTTTATTTTGGGTTAAGAAACTTTTTATGGCGCCATAAAAAAAAATTATTAGCTCAAGCAAACTTTTAGGCTACAAATTTTTAACCAAATTCTTTTTTATCCTTTACACAGTTAAAAATAATTTTAGTCATGAGCATTTTGGAATATACTGTATATTATATACATATATGTACATATATTAGTTTGAAAATATGCATAGACTAGATGACCTATGCGAATATTTCGCACCGTTAGTTGTCATTTTTGTAACATAAAATGAAAATAGAAACTGGGAATTATTTCCTTCCGAAGGAAATTTATATTATATTCAACATTTTTCATTTTTCGAATTTATTCTATGAGCTAAATTTCAGTTATGTATTTTTATAAAGCTTTTTTGTAATAGTTCTATTCCTACAAAAAAAAAATTGTAGGAATAGAACTATTACAAAAATACATAACTGAAATTTAGCTCATAGAATAAATTCGAAAATGAAAAATGTTGAATAAAATGAAAATAATAGAAATTTTAGTAACTTCAATACATTTTATTAAAAGTATAAAAATATTAGAAATCATAATATATATCATACATATTTACATACATACATACATTTTAAATGCTTTTATAATACTTCTTTGAATACAATGTTAGAGGTAATGACATGATTATCGTTAACTTTTTGCCCGTACGAATCCTTTATCAATGAAAATATTAATTTTTCAATTTCTTATTATTTTTCGTGTTAGTGTAAGAAATAAGCTTTAAAATGAGATATCATTCATTAAATTTTATGCGGTGGTATGGGAGATATTTGCAACCGACAAAAAAGTGCTTTAGAAATAATATATGTATATGATAATTTCAGAATTTCATTTATTTGTTTCAATCACCCCTATCGTGAAAAGTTTTTCCCTCGTAATTTTTCCCCTTTTCACATATTTGCTATCATGAACAACTCCCATGAAAAAATGTAATTCAAAGGAGAATAATAACGTGAAAAAATGTTCACGGGAAAAAATTCCCCTTATCGTGAAAAATTTTTTCCCTCGTAATTTGTTCACATTTCCCTTAGATGTTCTCACCTTAATTTTTCTAGGGAACAGAACATGTATGTAAGAAGCTCCTCCCATAAATCAAATATTAAGGGTTAATAAAGTTAAAAAGGCACAAACCGACATATTAGTCAACAAAATGCAAAACAACAGGTCGATTGCCTGTGGATTTGTAAAGCTTTCGATTGACTTGGTGGCAGAATTTTGGAAAATATTTTACTACATTAAATTTAAAAAAAAAACTAACGTTGTAATCAAACTATCCCTCCAATACTAAATATTTTGCTTTATTATTTTAACTTTTCTTTAAAATATATAGTTGTATATATTTGAAGAAAAATTTCATTGATTTTTAATTTTTTTAATCTTTCTTCTTTTTTTTACATTCACTGGAACTGATAGCGTGAAAAATTTTTCACATGAGATTCACGATTGCTTTTTTCCCTTCGAGGGGAATGAAAATTTCACGGGAACAAAAATTCGACTTGTTATTCACGATAGGGGTTAATATATCGCACAAAGTTCAAAAGTGACTCAACTCAAAATTTTTATTTTTCAGGCTTATATTTTTCAACAATGCACAGTTCACTTGTTTATTCATAAAAAAATAGCAGTGTATTTTGTTGTTGTTGTTAACTGTTGCTAAAAAAAACAGTTATTCACCCCTATCGTGAATAACAAGTGGAATTTTTGTTCCCATGAAATTTTCATTCCCCTCGAAGGGAAAAAAGCAATCGTGAATCTCATGTGAAAAATTTTCCAGGCTATCAGTTCCAGTGAATGTAAAAAAGAAGAAAGATTAAAAAAATTAGAAATCAATGAAATTTTTGTTCGAAAATATACAAGTATATATTTTAAAGGAAAGTTAAAATAATAAAGCAAAATATTTAGTACTGGAGGGATAGTTTGATTACAAAGTTAGTTTTTTGCACTTTTTAAATTTAATGTAGTAAAATATTTTCCAAAATTCTGCCACCAAGTCAATCGAAAGCTTCACAAATTCGCAGGCAATCGACTTGTTGTTTTGCATTTTGTTGAGCAATATATCGGTTTGTGCCTTATTAACTTTATTAACCCTTTATATTCGATTTATAGGAGGAGCTTCTTACATGCATGTTCTGTTCCCCAGCAAAAATAAAGTGAGAAAATCTAAGGGAAATGTGAACAAATTACGAGGGTAAAAATTTTTCACGATAAGGGGAATTTTTTCCCGTGAACATTTTTTCACGTTATTATTCTCCTTTGAATTACATTTTTCATGGGAGTTGTTCATGATCGCAAAGATGTGAAAAGGGGAAAAATTACGAGGGAAAAATTTTTCACGATAGGGGTGATTATGTCTTTCTTTATGTTTCAACTGGTATAAAGTTGCATTTCATTAAAGTGGTTTATTTTAAGTTGTGTCAAAAAATATAATGGAAGTAGATGCCTACTGCTAAGTGCTAAATAGTCTTAATTCGAATTGTGACACTTTTGATTAAAAAAATCTTTGTTGGAATTTATATTAATTAGACTTGGTCAGTTTAGAATTTGGGAAACTTGAAAAGAATTCAGCTTAAGTGGCATAACGTAAAATAATACATCATCAAAAATGACACAACTAAAACTTGTTCATAATTAAGTGTATAAATATTAAAAAAAAAAAATTTTTAATCATAATCGATATGGAGTTTCTACCAAATGGTTCAAAGATTTATCTTTAACTTTTTTTTTAGGCCAAAACAGTTTTTTTCGATTTTTGAAAAATTAAGTTTTTTGAGTTGCGTCACTTTTAAACTAGCTGTTCGATGTAGTGTCATGTTTGTTTACATAATGTTATAGCGCCTAAAAGTGTGCTTTAGTTTTCTAGCAAGGGCTGTTTGTTATGACTAGGGATGCGATTTCCATGCAAATGCATGTTTTTTGTCGATAGTCTAAAGCCGATGTCGACCAATTATCTTTCCGAATCATCAAATTTGCGTTAAAATGGCATCGATTTGTTTTTGCATATTGTTGCATATTATGTTGAAAATTCATATTTTGCATATTTTGGTTTTAAATGCATATTTTTGCATATTTTAACATTTTTGAGTGATATATTTTTTTAAATTTCCATATTATAAAAAAAAGTTCTTCGAAAAATTTCGAAATTGTATAAAAATGGCCTTCAAAAAAATTTTTTTTTAAATCAATTAATTAATTTTTTTGAGCTCTGCTTAAAATACAAGATTTCGACAAAAGATCCTTAAATGTTTAACCGATGCAGCACCTTACATTGTTAAGGCTGCCTGCCAATTGTCCTAAAACAATTTATCGAAAACTGTTACATGCTACTTGATTGGCACATGGTTTACACCGAGTTGCAGAGGAAATCAGAAGCCAATTCGATAATATTGATTTATTGGTTTCATACAGGATTTAGTTCACTTAATAGTCAACACAAATTAATTGATATGGCAGAAAGTAACATTAACATGTGAGTGGAAAATAGCCCGACAAAATAAAAAAAAAAATCCAAAAACGGTTGCAGATAAAAATAAAAATAGAGGATTTCAAAAAATAAAACAAATTTCAAATATTTTTGATCTAGAATCAAATGTGGGATCTGAATTAGAAAATTAATATTCTTCAAATGTATTGGCATCCTTGAAGTATACCTCAACTTCGGTTGACGTTGAGAGATCATTTTCCATGTACAAAACCTTTTTAACATACAAAGGCTTACTTTTGATAATATAAAAAAGTATTTATTTGACTATGCAATTTAAATGATGTAGTTATTTAAATTAACTGCCTGTTCATCTATTTCCGAACGAAGACTTCGTTCGCATAACTTACATTTAAAACAAAAACGAATTATAAAATATTGTTTTTGATTTACGTTAAAGTTAAGCGAACGAAGTCTTCGTTCGAAATCGATGAACAGGGGGTAAGTTCTAAAAAATATTATACCTTTGAATAACAATACAATAAAAACAACGAAAGAATTTTTTATTTTAAATAAAATAAAAAAACAAACGCTTTTTTTATTGAAAATGGTCAAGTTTTTAGTGCATATTTTTTATTTTTTTAATGCATATTTTGGAATTTTTAGTGCATGTTTTATGCGCATATTTTCGATTTTTTAGTGCATGAAAATCTCATCCCTAGTTATGACTAAATTATTTAATTGGCTTTTAAATTTTTGTAGCCACATTATTTATTGTTTTACAAAAAAAAATCAATATACATATTCATATTGCAGCATCACGTTAATATCAATTATTATTTAGTTAACAAAATTTGATTCTTTGGAAAACTGTGATTTCAAAATTTGTACGAGCCAATGGAAATAACTAGGTAATTTAATTTTGCAAAAATAGATTTACACTGTCTAGACTTAGTTGTCTAATTGAACTGCCTAGTTTAAGGGGCTTAATTTGTTTAAACTGTTTTTAATTTAATTTAATTTTTGAAGCTGTTTCTTAATTTGTCCATTATTTTTGTACACATTTTTAAAAAAACAATATATTCATCTTTATTTTCCAATAGCTTATTTATACTCTTAAAATAGAGTTTTGCCAAAAAATGTGTTTAAGCATCTTAAAGCATGCTTTAATATTAATTAATGATTTTTTTTCTAACATTAGAACAAACTATAGTGTAAAAGTACGTACTTATATCAACTTTTATTATTTTTTTAATACCTCACGTTTTCTTAAATTTGGTTTTTTATGTTTTTTTGTCAGGGCATATAATAAATTATTAGGGAAACGTTTCTTTTATTTTGTATTTTGCCGTAAATGTGAAACTTCCGTTTTAATAACAGAAGCAAAATAAATTGGGTTTAAAAGTTCCATAAGCTTAAAAAGAAAAGATTTACTGCCTATTTTACGATGTAACTCGAACCTTTACGTTCGCACAAATAACATGTAAACCAAAAACAAATTTTTTAATTTTGTTTTTGTTTTATATGTTATTTGTGCGAACGTAAACGTTCAAGTGACATCGTGAAATAGGAAACCTTTTTTACCTACTTATTTAATAAAACACTTCAGATCACGTTAAAAAAAATAGAAGAATTTCCATTCAAAATCTTTAAAAAAAAATCCTTGTTTATCGCCAATGTAATGAAAAAGCATAGCGCTTCATATTCACGTTTTCGAATTAAAAACGTCTAATAGGAGTTCTGATAAACGAAAACGCTTGAAAATCGATGTGCTGCACTTTATTGACACAGACTGCACTAAAAATAAAAATCATCCCTTTTTTTTAAGAAAAACTTGTAACCTTTTTCACGATATTAATCTAAAATATGCATTTTTAAAACTTGCTTTTTGTTTGTCAGTTGTCTGTCTCATTTCGTCAGCATATTATTGGCTTGACCTACCGACCATTTTCAACAAAATTTAGTTAGGTATGGGGTATATATATTTTAAACACCCCCTTTCTGAATCCAAAACCGGTTTCAGCAAATTTTTTATGGTTTCTGAGATAATAAGCATCAATTTTGCTCCATATCAACTATTTTAAAGTTTATTTCACTTATGCTTCGCTTTATTGCCGTAACAAAAAATGTAAAATTTAAATAAAATGTCAACAAATCAATACACAGTATGAAAGTATACGTATGCAGCAAAAAAAGCTGCTTTTTAAAAATAAATTCAGAAAAGTGGCGTATGCGGCACAAAACAATAATTTTCACTTTCAATAAAATGCTATTTGTTTCTATGTTCGTTAATGAACTTCCAAAAAAATGTTGGTTTTTCTTCAAACATATCGGCAAATCCCAGAAACAGTCCACCAGCCAAAAATGTTTGCAAATGAATTTTTTTTAATGGAATATAAAACTAGATGTATAATTTCATTTTTATATTAAAAAATATGTATTTCAATGATCATTAATGCAATAATTCTTACCAAATCCTACCCCACTGCTGATTTCTTAATGTTATACGTGAATTTAGCATTATTTTAGGTGATTTTTGTGCTTAAAATAGCACTTATATTCACTTGATTTGATATTCATTAGTTAAGAAATAAGTTAAAGAAATGCAATTCATAAAAATATAACTTGTTTTGTTAAAATACATTAAATATAATAATAAAATACTACTGGAAAAACTGTAGCGTGCGTCACAAAGGGTTCACGGCGTTTGTCAAAAAATCACAACACTTTTTGGCTGCAAATAAGTGCGTTTAGAATACTCTTATAGTCATCTTTCTTTTAGGAATAAGATTTTGTATACCTTATCATGCCAAATTTGCTAAAATTAGGAAAACGCACTTCAACCTTTGAAGTTACTTCCACTTTTTATAGCGTGCGTCACAAAACTTTGTGATCAATTATTTCGCAACAAAAACTTGCTAAGAAATTATGATATATGCCATTCGTAAGTACATATTAATGCCACTAAATACTATGTATAAGTTGAAGCTATCTTTTTTGAAAGACCAAAAAATTTTTTTATTTCAATCAGAAAACGCGTGCGAATGTAGCGTTCGTCACGCAGGATTTGCCCATATGCCAGAAGCAGAAGTGAAAATACAAAAAAATTCTATCGGATATATTTTCAGAAAACTTCATGTAAACCTTTATTTTTGTTTTTCTCCATTACGACTTTTTGGCATATGCGCTAAACCAATAAGGCGCTGACGATTTGTTTACTAATGAGCAGGGAAACCATAAAAATGCAATTGCATATTTTTCCTTGTGCGACCAATGAAGTCAGAAACAAGATATTTGTCCGTTTTAGAGCTTTTTACAAATTTTGGCATCGATTTGTTAGTGCATATTTTTGCATATTTTACCGTTTGCAGCATTTTTTTGCATAATTTAGTTAAAAGAGCTTTTTTGCAGCATTTTTTTATTATAGCGTATATTTTGGCTTTTTGAGGCCTATTTTGATAGATGTTAGAATTTTTTTGGAGCCTACAAGCTTTCGCAACAAATAAAAAAAAATTTTTTTTTTTTCGAATTTGAAGTATCTATCTGTAACCCAACGTGTGTGTTGGTTGTCTGTCCATGTTAACCTTGTGCCCAAAGTTGCAATCATGTAGATAATTTGATAAAAATTTGGTAAATACATTTTATTTTACTAAGGACGAAGTCTATGTAAATGGTGAGAATCGGTCTATAATATCATATAATCCCATAAAAACGTCTTTCCAAAAAAGACTCTTTGTGTAAGCCATCTTATTTTGTTGGTAATTAGATTGAATTCGCCCTAAATATTTCGAAAATTCGTCTGAAAATATTATTGTGTTTGGGCTTTGCCGATTATAATTTTAGTATTGTTTTTATTAAATGGAACTGTTATTAAATTGCTTAATATTTTGTTTTCAAATTAGCAATTTTAAATTTTTGCGGCATATTTTTAAAGTTTTCAGGGCATATTTTTAAGCTTTTACTGCCTATTTTATGCGCATAAAACGAGTTTCTCAGAGCATATTTCTGGTTTCCCTTCTCTAGAAAATCACGCGGTTGTTAGAATATGCTGAAATGCGTTTATCGTTTTCCAAACCGTTTTCTGCTGTGTTTTCAAGAACATGAGCATATATTGAAAAATGTTTCTAATTTGAAGTAAATTTTTAAGTATAATGATGAGTTAAGCCCTAAATTCTACTACAAATTGTGTTAGATTTAAAGGTAAATCTTTAAATACCTTTTTAATTCTTAATCGGGCTTATTAAGGTCATGTATTCTATGCAAATAAAAGATTATTTCATAATTTATTTTTCCGACGTTTCGTTGGAGATTCACAACATCATCAGGGATATTTTATTAGATATATAATCTTTCGTCAATAGTTCTGCATTTTGTATTATAATTTGTAACCCCTTCATTTATGCTTTAAACCTTGTTCTGCCACAAATTGTTTTACAATTCCTAGAGCTCTTTTGTACATTAGATTTGTTTAAGTTATATAACAATTTGTCATTATATTTTATTCTTGTCTTATAAGCTAAAAAGGAAATACACGCGCTGAAAAGGTAAACGAAGTACATACTGCCATTTGTTTATTGCTGTTGCCTTTGCAACATTATTAAAGACAATAAATTATTTTTCTGTTTTAAAATTCTTTATTCTTCTTTCTTTAATTAATTTTTACCCATTTTAATTAATAACAAAAATATCATAATAAAACACAACTACCTCTTCCAAAAAAACTAATAATACAAAATAGATCAAATTTTTTACTGAAATACCAAAAACTACCTCTAGCAGTTAAAAACAAAATAGCACAAATATTTAAGAATGATTTTTGTTATTAGAAATGAACGGCTAAGGAATGAGTAAAATTAAATAAAAAATAATTAGCTAATAAATACAGCATATATTTAGGATAAATCTTAGCAGATAATAAATGTTAAAGTTCCTTGATATTGTATAAAATAAATTAATGAAAAGGAGCTTTAATAAGTTAGTAATTAAAAGAAATTTAAAACTAAAAAAGCAATAGTTAATTAGCAGTATTTTTATAATATACAATACAAAAAAAAAAAAGTATTGAAAAATTAAAGCATACATACAGGCTTGAAAAAAGGATAGCTTAATTATAGTCATAAAAACAAATTTTAAAAAAAATTCAAAAAGTAAAAACCAAATTTTATATACTTATATTGTATAAAAATAAAAAAAAGACTGGTATTTAAAGATAAAAAAAAATATTGTATATATTTCATAAGATATTAAAAAAAAGAACACCAGAATAGTGTTAAACATAATTTTTTGTTCAACATAATTTGTATGATGCTTTACGAGTATTAATTATATTATTAAATTTATAAAGTTTCTTATAGAAATTTATTGAACTTACTTTAAGTAAATACATAATACCTCACATAACCTCATTAGTAT
The DNA here is from genome assembly GCA_930367215.1 of Pollenia angustigena. Lineage (NCBI taxonomy): Eukaryota > Metazoa > Arthropoda > Insecta > Diptera > Polleniidae > Pollenia > Pollenia angustigena. Next base: position 186,645,624 of record OV884056.1, read on the forward strand.
AAAATGTATTAAATTTAATTTTTCAACTAGTAAAATATCCTGTTTTTTTTTTTTTTATATTTTCTCTTGATGTTAGAAAAATTAAAAAAAAAATATATGTACATGTTGTGTCTTAGTTTGAATTATTAATTGTAACAAAAATTATCTGTGCAAAAACTTATTAGTTAAATTAAATGGTCTTGGTCTAAGCTTAACCACACAAGTAGATGTCCCTGCTAAAGAAATCACTTTCATGAAACCATATTAGTGTTGAAAAAGTATTGAGTAGTGGGTGCCGTCGTGTATCGAGTATTTGCATTTTTATTTTAATTACTCGTTGCTCAAAAGTAGTTACTCAATACTTTCATAGTTGTATTTTTTGAACAAAGTTCAATGGAAAATTAATAAATTTAGCTCTGAAAATACAAAAATAAACAAATTTAAAACAAAAGATATTGAAGTGAATGCAGTGTTTGTGATGGAACACTCAAGAAACAGTCATGAGTTTTCCAATAAATTCCTGGTGTAAAAAACTAATCGATGATGTTATTGAAGTTCCATTACCAATTGCCTTGGAATCTCTTTGAACCAGTATTCGAAAATAAACACTAAATGTCGTTTCTTAATTTTCGGTTCGGTAGATTTGTGGAAAACACAAACGCTAATAGTGTTTATGTAGAAAATCATTAAAAAAAATAACGTTTCCCTGTTAATCATCTTTCGAACACAAAAATATTACTGTTTTTATCAAACTCAACAAAAGATGTGAACATTTAATTCCGTTCGGTTTTTTTTTTTTTTTTTTTTTTGAAAATCCACAAACTTCAATGTGTTCGGTTCGGCTCATTAATGTTCGTTCCTTTTAACTGGTAAAAAAAAACCAAACATCCTTTACAAAAACAAAATACACACACAAAAAAACCCTACAGTATTACTGCCTACAGTATCACAATTTTTTTGTTTTTTAACGAAGAACCGAACATTATATACTGTTCGGTTCTTTCTTGAAAATAGTTACGAACGGTATTAAGGTTTGTGTATGTCTACACAATCACTAAAACAAAAGATATCGTTCCTGGGTGTGTTAGCCGAATGTTAAATAATGTACGGTTTATTTTCGAACTCTGCTTTGAACCATAGTGATTTTTAAAAGTAAATCAATGTAGAATAGCAGAGATAATTGAAATCATCCAGAGGCCTAATTCTGGCAGTCGTGATCGTGTACTTTTCCGATTCGAAAGCAATTTTATTTATAACTCTTTCAGTCGATACTGAACGAATCGAAATTATTTTTTCAGTATTGTGAAACTCTAATTAATGCTTTACAACACTGAAATTATAACTCCGATTCGTTCTGTATTGACTGAAATAATAAGATATTAAATTGCTTTCAAATAGAGGAAGTACTTGATCCCGACTGCCAGAATCAGGCCCCAGGTCTTTCGATATCGATCGAAATAAAATACAATATACATATATTTAAATTACGATCGTTATCGCATGTCATGACTTCGCTTCAAAACTAGATATTGTTATATTCAATTTAATCATTTTATGGAGAATACAGTGATTTAGCGAGAATACAGCGATTTAGCGATGTTCGCTTATCTGTCTGTTGGTTCAAAACTTTTTTATAAAATTTCAGAATCAATTTAAAATGAAAATGTATATATGTAAATACACTCTTAACACACTAATACACTATAAATACACTTGAGCATATAAATAGTATAACCTATAAATAATACCTCATTAAAAAATCGAATACAAAATTTTAATAACAATATTAGTACTAAAGTATAAAAAAAACTCAGTAAATAGAAAAATGTTTATGAAAATTTTAATAAAAATTATAATTTATATGATTATAATAATAAAATAAAAAAATGAGCATATCCGCCAGGTTTATAAGAAATTTCCCACCCCGAATAAAAAATTTCCTTTAACATTTTTTTTATTGCATATTATTTTTTTTCTTTATATTTTTTAATTTCTTTTCGTTTTTATAACATTGTCAAGTAAAGTGCCACAAAATTACTCAGATGTCAAGTTTTTTTTTTTTTTTTTTTTTTTTTTTTTTTTTAAATGTTTATAAATGTTTCTTTGATTAATGGTTATAATAAAATGTTACAACCCAAAAGGTGTTTACCAAACGGTGTGTATTACAGATACTTTATGTTCAATTATTCGGAATTTAGGCGTAATCGACATTTTGCGCAAACACCTCTGCCAACAGTTTTTTTAGTGTCATGCTTGGCCTGCTTTAGCTTTAAAAAAAACAATTTTACAAAAATAACCAAATTTAGAAATTAATTAAAGATTAAAAACTTTAAAACAGTAAAAAATAAAGGCTGTAGGCAAAATCGCCCAAAGAAAAAAAAAGAAAAATCGCCCTAATGAAGAATCGCCCAAAAGAACATGAAAAATTACCCAAAAACCAAAAGCTTTTTTTTCCAAAAAAAAACAATGAAAAATTACCCAATTTGCAGTATGGACAATAATACTTATTTGAGCCCTCCGCCAAACGTTGTGACTGCATTTTGATCACACATTCATTGCAGCATTTTAAATGTCTGCATGGCAATAATGCTGTGTTGGGAGAATTGACAAAGCATACAATAGCCCAATTCACAATCTTGTGCAAATGGTCTTGCATCGTAGCATTTGCAAAATGGTATAGTAAATACTGTAGTATACTTTTGATTGGCTTGGTTCACAGAGTGTTAGCTGTCGATTTACAATCAAGTGTTGCAAAAGTCGAGTAAATATAAACTATTGGTTTTAGGCGTTGCATATTTGCAAAAGAGTAGCAAGTGCATTGCTGTATATTTTGTTGGTGTAGAGTAAAAATATACTATACCATTTTGCAAATGCTCCCAAAAGTATGCTACAGTATTTACTATACCATTTTGCAAATGCTACGATGCAAGACCATTTGCACAAGATTGTGGATTGAGCTAATGCATTTAAAAGTATTGTTTACGTTGTTGACTTCATTGTTATCGTCTGTCGACAGGGCTGTCAGATATGGCGATTTCTCGCCAAACGTGGCGATTTTGAAACGTGTTTGGCGATGGGCTTTCCCATTTGGCGACTGGCGACTTTTATGGCGATTTCTGATATAACTGGCGATTAACTTGGCTATTTTTACCATTTATATTATTTCGGCGATTTTGTTTAACAAATTGTCATTTTTTGTTATCTTTACTTAGATGAAAAACAATATTAAGTGAATTTTATATTCAGTCACTATTTAATTCTAATAGTATGTATGTAATTCTAATAGTATGTAGGTCAAAACTCCAGTAATGAAATCGGTCAGGCTGAAGTGTACGATTTTATAGATTCGTTTACTTAATTTAAGTTTTTAACTGAATACATATGGGCATTTCCTGGGGTCACGAACGTACGTTCGTACGCTTTTGATGTACAAATAATATAGAAAACAAAACTTTTCCTTGCATTTTTTTTTGCGATTCGATAGCATTTGGGTAGCTCTATGTTTAGAACAAAAGATGGATTTCATCGAGTTTAAGTTTTCATAATAAGTACAGTAGTGAAATGTAAAAATCTGCGTAATGAAACGGAATTTTCAAAAGTGATTAATTTATTTTAAAAGTGTATTAATGTAGGTCTCCATCCAGTTTTTACAACATAAAATATCTCTCTTGGTTTTTATTTAATTGGCTTATGTACCGGTCGCGAACGTACGGATCGCGAACGTACGATTTTTCCATATGTTTTTTTTATTATTATTACCATGCATTTTACCATAAATGTCTTCAAATTTCCTTAACAAAAAAACTTAATACTCCTTTTACAATAGATTGTAATGGAGAGATTATGAAGAAAGAGTGTAAACATAACATATTTTTTGCATGTAAAATAAGTATATAAAAATGTCTTTAGAAGAAGAAAATACAGGAAATTATAAAATTTTCCAGTTTCCAGCCCAATTTTCTCAAGTAAAACAGCTCAGATATGCTGGGAAACCATTCTTTTATAAGAGCATAGACTTTTTTTTTCTAATAATAAACAATAAAAGACGATGATAATCAATATTTTATTTTTTCATCCTGATAGACCATTCTGGGGAAATGCCCATATATGATCTCCATTTTATTTTAAAAAAAAATTACAGAAACAAAACAAAATTTACTTCGGCGACTTTTTTGTATTTTTTTCTCAGTTTTTGGCGATTTTTGACTGACAAATTAAACTAGCGTTTTTTGTATGCAAAATTTAATTTAAAAAAAAGAAAATTTTACAAATACTGAACAAAATCGACGTTTGGCGATTTTTGGCGATTTCTCACATCCGGTTTGGCGATTGAGCTCAAAAATATCTGACAACCCTGTCTGTCGATTCCACTTCACTATCTGTTTCTCCCGGATCGCTTTTAAATATGTCTTCGAACGGTTCCCAATAAGTACAAATATTATTTTTAGGAAAAACCATTCGGTTTAAAAAAGTAGCAGCAGTAATTGTGGCTGCTTCTAAAGCTTCACTTGCCTCTATAATTTTTCGTGCTTTAATTGCATATTGCCGCGTGACTCTCTTTGTGCCAAGTGTACCACCACTTTCGATCAAGAGTTTTAGAGCCCTGCTTTTACAAAATTCTTCATCTCGAAGAACTCCTACAAATTTAAAAAAATTACCTCTTTTTAGTATTAAACGACCCAATATGCCATTATATGCTTCGATGGCAGATGTTGATCAAGTCGTTAATTAAAATACCGAAAAATTTTCAGGCTTTATCTGTAAATAATAAAGAAAAAATCATAAAATAGTATGTAAGATTTTGACGAAATTTTAAAAACCCATGAAAAACTTTTTGATTTTTAGTAATAGGTGGTGGTTATTTCATACGTTACCTGGTAAGTAGTTGTCATTACAATTATCATTATTCTGAAAACTTCAATAAGCACTTGCTAGTAATGACCTCTGCAACTACTTATTACTTCCATTATTTTCACCACTGAATATTTTCTTACTAATAATCCGCTCAATGACTACTTATTAGTTCTGTTGTTTTCAGTACTGAATATTTACTTACTGGTAACGTACTCAATAACTACTTATTAGGTCTATTAACTAGTGATTTTTTGGCTTCTAGTAAGTATATTGTAAGTACTTACAATTCAACTTACTCGTAGTTAAATAATAACAAGATATTTTTTGACTCCTTGTAAGTACTGAATTCTGTGGACACCTCAAACAAAAATAAGTAGTTATTCAGCCGAAAAATAAGTAGTGTTTATTTTCTCCAACATTACCTGCTAACTTACCAGGTAATTAGAGATTTTGCTGGGAATGAAAGATGGCCCGAAAAAATTGGCTATTTTTCATACAATATTTTTGGGTGATTTTTCGTTATGAAAAATTTAAAAAACGAAAAATTGTCCAAAAATTTGGGTCACTTTTCATATGAATTCAGGCCCAATTTTACATGGGATACATGTAAAATAACTTATATGCTAGTACATTTTTCACCACTTACCTTTATTTGCAAACAAAGCCGATTTCCTGACAATTTTTACCTAAAACTATTTGTCCCCAAAAAAACTCAAGCTTGAAGTTATATTTTGTCCGGAATTTTGAGTCCGATATAAATCTTTGTACGTCGCTTATTTCAACTGGCAACTAAGTTGATGTATATACAGGTTCTCTTATGAGCTCTGTCCTATATCGTACGTCTTCGTTTACGCAATTTACTTAAGTTTGGCAGTTTTTAACTTTGAACGTACGTTAGGTTATTGAAAGCTATCAGTTTGTTTCTTGATTTGTTTTAATTTAATTTTTTGTGTTGTGGGACAGAAAAATAAAAAAAAAAACAAAATAAAATAAAAAACAAACTAAAATTTAATTTACAAAATTGTCTGGGTCTTGATTAATTATCCGTCATTAAGGTATTCGTTTATTTATTAAGGCTCCTTGTAACGTTAGTGCCAGTTGAAAAATGGCGTTTAAAGTTTATGTGACTCAGCCTTAAGTTAAATTAGAGTTAAAGTTTGCATACGAAGTAAACTGTGTGCTTGCAAAAACATGTTAGAGAGGCTTTATATGTGACAGATTCAATTAAAAGCAGTGTTGCCACTTTGTGGGTAATTACCCGAACTTGATATAATTTTTACTGTCGTGGGTAGAACGTGGGTAATTTCTCATAGGTGTAATTCAGGTGTTATTTGAAATTCTTACTTCAGATACCCAAATAAAATCAAGATTCGATTTCAGTGATGACATTTATTTCTTTTTAAATATTGTTGATACACACAGTCTTCTGAACCAAAGTCTTGGTTTCTTTTAAGGAAATTATTAAGGCCCTAAATTTGTAAAACGCAAACGCAACGCCAAAAATTATATTGAAAGCAAAAACAAAATCGAAAATAATTCATAATTTTGTTGTTGTTTTCTATAGAAATGTATATTGAAATTTTAAATTTTAAACGCTGCATATCTTGTGGCGTTGATAATTTTAAAACGCAATATGTATTTCTGTAGAAAGCAACAACAAAATTTTGAAAAATTTTTGACATTGTTTTTGCTTTCAATGTTATTTTTGTCATTGCGCTGCGTTTTACAAATTTAGGGCCTAAATATTAATGTTTAAAAGTTTGGTAATAAATGTCGTAAGATAGGCTCATAGATTTGGATAAATATGACTATCATAGTGATTTAGAACTTGAAGTTTATTGAAAAAAGTTATTCAAACTACAATCTAGCATGAGGGTAGAAATGTTGCTAATATTCCAACATATAATTAATTTTGTTTGTGTCTGGAAACTTTCAAATGCTTTAGTTTAAAGAATATGTAACGCCCTTAACAGTTGTAAAACTGAATTTCGAACGGGACCGTTTTATAACACCCAGCTGGCATTTTGTTTACTAAATAAGGGGTGAAATGGTAGACAATACAAAAAAATTTATTTTAATCGCAGTTTAATACACAGTATTGCCAATTGAAACTGACTCTAAACAAATAGGCACCGCACCTGTCCTTGACGAAATGCAGTGCAGTCGTCCAATTTTGTTCCTCTTTTCCGAGCATTGCTGTTGACCTCCAAGACGTCAATTTTTGCTAATTTATCAGCACAAACCATTGACTTCACAGCCCTACGGAAAACAATCAAGAGGTCTCACATCGCACGGCCTTGTAGTCTAATTAACAGGTTATTTTCTCTTAATAAACACATCGCCTTCATTTGTGAAAAAATAAGTAACGATCGATAGCATGAAAAAGTGAGAGCAGTATGACAGTTCGTTTGACAGCTAACCTTTCGTTAGTTCTTTCGGGCTAAAAAAACACTCATCATAAAGGAATGGCAATGATAATTTTTTCTTTGTAAATGTCTTTTATTAAATAAAACTTCAATTTTTTATCAGGTGTAATTTTATTTAAACCGGGTATATTTGCTTCATCTCAAGTGTAATTTTCAATTTTGCTGGTGGTAACACTGATTAAAAGGGACCTATGGATGAAAAAATCGATTTTTACTTTTTTAGTGATTCTTAAAATAGGCAATACGCTCTTTCTAATGCAGCAAACAGCATAAGTAAGCTTTAAAATACTCCTTTGATAAATAAAATTGACTTGTTAACTTTAAAATCGTTTTTCTCCAAAACTCATTTTTTGCATATTATGTTCATTTAAAAATTGTATATGTTAAATGAGAGTTTCTTAGCTCATTATTTTAATAATTTGCGCATTTTGTTAATTGGTATTAGTTTAAATTCCTCTTATTCGTTTTCTTTTTTTATAAACGAAAAAATCTTTTATAAAATTTTTTATAATTTGTTACTCTATATTATAGTGTTTTAAGAGCTGATTTTGTGTTCACACTCCAAGCTTAGTTAAATCAGGGTAAAGCTCATATTGTGTCTAATAAAAATGTGAATTTCTGTGCACTGTCTAAAAGCTCCTCTTCCTTTATTTCCTGTGTAATTTTTTTATTGTTGTTGCTTCGATTATTTTTAATTTAACAATCAGCACAATTATAAATAAAAATTTGAATTGAAATAGGAAAAATGGGAGAAGGTGATCTTAGCTTGGTACATAAGCAACAGCTGATAACTAACCATATGTCAAAATGCTATTCCGTTGTGGTAGTTCTGAGGAATCTTTCATAAAAGTCTATAATTTTCACTTAGAATTATGAAATTAAAAACAAAATTAAATGTTTGTTTGAAATGTTTACTAGATTGTTGTATTATTTTGGCACATGGTTAAAGTATTGTACAGTGTTGTATCCGTTTTTAAAATAAGATCACCTTATATGAATTCTCCTTCGTTCGCACAAATAAAAAGATTCAAACAATTTAAGCTGAGAGTTGTTCGTAATAAATATTTTTTTCTCGCTATCTCTTAGAAAGAAAGACGTCAAAACACATAAAATTGGGTGAATTGGCCTTAAGTTTAGATTTGAAAGCTGTCATAGCAAAGGACACAGTCTTCATCTAAATTTCTTTGTTTTATAACTGTCTACAAAATATTGGTTACACTACGTAACAATTTTTTTACCAAATGAATTTGAAATCTAATCCGAATATGAAGTCAGATTTGTCAAAAGTGGAACACTTTTTGAGATATACCAAAATAACCGTTATTTGTGTTTTAAAAAAAGATGATGTGACTGAAATGCAAATATCTTCAAAAATTTTAAACGGATTATGTATTTCTTTCTTTTTAGTGAAAGGTTATAAAATGTCTAAAATAACCATGGATTGCTAGTGAAGATTGGTCAAGAAATCACACAGTTACAGGCACAAAAGTTCAAGCTTCATTGAAAATTTAATAATTTTGTTCAATTTTGCTCTTTTCAAGATATTTTTGTTTAACCAATGATTTTAGAAATATTATAACCTTTCACTTAAAAGAAAGAAATACATAATCCGCTTAAAATTTTTAAAGATATTTGCATTTCATTCACATCATCTTTTTTAAAAACACAAATAACGGTTATATTGGAATATCTCAAAAACTGTTCTACTTTTGACTTCATATTCGGATTCAGTGGACAATTTTACATATAGATTAGCTGTCAGATTCATTTGGTCACGACTTTGTTGAAATTATGTCACGTAGTGTTATTTATTAAATTTCTTTATAATTTATATCTATATTAACATTTTTCTTAATGTCTTTATATCAATTTTTAAATTTTTTTCAACAGTTCTTAATAAAAAAGAATACACATCTGGCTTTACAATAGTTATTTAATTATACATTTCACTACAGGTGGAAAATATACTATATAAGTTTGTCATTCCGTTTGTAACTCCGACAATATTGATATCAGGCTTTGTATGTTGAAATGGGATTTTCGAAGACCCTTTAAATGATGGGAACTAGTTTGGTATATATTTCTGTTAAATTTGCTCCTTTCAACTTTGCTATTGAATTTCATTTAAATCGGTCTATAAATCACTGGGATATGAGCACAAAATTTTCGTCATAAAACCCCCTGCTGCTGTTGTTTTATTTGTTTGCTTTCTTTTATATTAATGTGTAAAATTTTTTGTAATTTTTACACACAGTCGCTTAAAAATGTACTCAACATTTTTAATTCTGTTTGATAATGTGTGTTGTGTTGTGTTAGGGGGTGAGGATCTTAAAGATTCGGCACTGCCAAATAAAGCACTCTTACTTGTTTTTCAACATTTCAATTAAAAATGTTTAAAAATACCTTTTAAAGGTTAGTTTACACTATTATACTGTGAAAGTGCGAATTAGGGATGCCCGAATCCCGAAATCCCGGGATTTTTCGAGATTTTTAATATATCAAGTTTTGTGTACAAAAATGTTTGTTTTTATTGAATTTTTATACTCTATAGAAAAAAAAATTATTAAAAATTATATTTCAGTTGTATTTTTTATTTTAATAATTCTTATTTTTCTTTTTTTAAAATATATCATAAAGTGACAAGTATAACGAAAAACAATTTGACATCCCATACGACTTCATCATTTTTTGAAATTTGTCAAAACAATAATACATACTTTCCATTTGATCAGGGTTGCATTTTAACAAAAGCATGTCCATGTGTGATAGTGTGAACAGAAACTGTAATGTTGAATTAGATTTTTTGACAGTCGCAACAAAACTCATTAGATTTCTATCTCACAAAGTAGTATGGCATACGTAAGACTTGTGCGATAGTGTTAACTAGCCTTAAGTAAATTTTTTGTTTTTGGAACCTATAAGTTTTTTAAGTAAGCTTCTGTTTAATATTATTTTATACTGCATACTCTTACTTTTATTTGTTTCAAAATGTTACTGCTTTTGGGATAATTTCTTTGTTTTTACATTTTTATTTTTTAGCCTTATTTATCTAATAACTTAATAGCCAACTTTAGGGCTGTTGATTTTTTTCTGTTTTTCTTTTGAAAAAAAATTTTTTAAAAATTTTGAAAAAAAATAAACAAAATACAAAAGTATTTAAAAAGAACCATATGAAATTATTGTAAATTAAAGTAAAAAATTAACACGAAAAGCAAGCATTTATTAAATTTTAACCGGAAATTAAATATTTAAGTAACTGAAAACTATCAAATATGCAATACATACTAACTTTAAATTAAAAAAAAGCCAACTAAATTAATATAAATTAAACAAATAAATATTTTTAAAATTCACCTTGAAATATTGTCCAATAATACTTTCATTTTAGTAAATAAAATAATCCCTTTAATATAACTACAAAAAAAAATCAATAATTAACTAACCAACTAAAAATGTGTTTTATTTTTAGGAATTTTTTACTAAGAAATCATTTTAGATACTAATAATTACTTTTTTGTTTTCTGTGTTTATTGCCACAAAAATCAATCATTTTACTTTTCATGGCCGTACATTAAAATTAAACAAAAGTTTTGGTTCATTTTATCGTACACGTAAAGAAAACGCAATTTTTGTTATGGTCACTTCCAACAAAACTATTTCCCACTAACATACTTAATATATTATGTTGACTTTAACCATTTTATTGTCAGCCGCAACCATGTAATGGTTATTTTTGTTTATATAATATATATTATAAATATTTGTTTTCCACTGATAACACTGTGCTACTTGCAAAATTAGACAAGCCGGGCACATGACGTTTTAGCATAAAAAAAAAATTATGTTTCTAAAACAACAGCTCATTAAAAAAAAAATTTTACTTTTCTTAAAGGAAATTTTATTGCGGAATTACGGTTTTTTTTAGTAATTTCAATAAACTAAACCGTTGTTGAGTTACGCGAATATATGTTGTGCAACCTCCTCCATTTTCGAAATAACGGTATATCTCGGAAACAAGAGCTAACCTAAAAAAAAAAACTGTGGGCACCACTGGATTTAGTGTACCCGAACTATGCTAAAACGCCATGTGCCCAGCTTGTCTAAAAAAAAGTTAAAATTTCGAGCACAGTGTAATTGTTTGGTTTTAAATTAACAATAACTTTTTCCGCTTTTCCAGGAGAAAAATATTATGCTTAAAAAATAACCATACCATCGTTGTTAATAAGCAAATGACCATAACATGGTCAGAGGCAGTCTTTTTATTATCGTGAAATCCCGATGTTATTAATGCAATTTTATCAAAATATAGTTGCCGGTGACAATAATATGGTTAAAATTTATGGTTGCTTTAATATGTTAATAGCAAAAAAGGTTTCGTTTCAAACCGGTTTGTTGGAGGTGACCATATGGAGGGCTCAGAGCTGAAGCGAACCAAGTCAAAAATGAAAATTCGATAATATTTTGAGTTTGAGTAAGTGAATTTCCATTAATTTCTGGAGCCATTGACATGGGTTTATTACCGTTACCTTTGGACCGAAAAACTCTTTGATTTAGTCTGTTACAGAACTCGATAGAGTTAAACTTTGCGAAGAATTTCACACCAGTTTTGAAATACATATATGCATTTTATTGTATGACTTGGTTCGGTTCAGCTTTGAACCCTCCATATAGAAAATAGTGTTTTCTCTGCGTGTAAGGCGTAAATGGCCAAATAAATTTCGGCAACAAAAAAAACTCATAAAACTACATTTCTTTGATTACAAATTTTTTATTTGTAAAAAAAAATATAATAAGGAAATACAAATGTGCAAATAAAATTTTTATTAAAATGTCTTATTTCTATTAATATGTATACATGCCTACGTGAAGGATGGTCTAAACCCGCACCTTATACCTTATCAGAATAGCCACTATTTATATACAGCTTTTTTACTGATTAAATTATTTTAAATTACTAAATTATTTCAAAGAAAAGAGATTTAAGCTAACTTTAAGATTTTAGCTACTGCTTAAATTTTTTCACTGCTTTCAGTTGATATACGATCCAATTTTGCTTTATAGAACTGGCATTTATCCTTTATGTTTCTTTTTATTAACATATTAAATTCTAAATACATACATATTAACATTATAATTCTAAACAAATGCTTTTAAGGATATTCTTATTAAAAAAAAAAAAAACATTCATACACGTGTAGTTCCTAAAAATTTTATGACAATAAAATTACCTAAATTCGAAAATGAAATTATTAAGGCAACAGTTAAAATGTGCAGAAGAGCTTTAGCCTTGAAGTATACTTAACTTATATTACATCAGGGATGATGAAGATAGTACAATTGTACTTTTTTCGGTACTATTAGCATTGCAAAAGAACTGAAGTACTCCAATGACATGTTTAGTACAATTTAAAAATGGCATATGACTAAATTTTTTTTCGCGAACTGTTTCCTTGATTTAACACCACTAATGTACAAGGTCAAATCAAACCATTGTTGCCAATTAAGCCATTTAATGTCTTAATTTACCCATTTAGCATCTCGTTGAGCCATGAAAAAATCAATCTAGCCATTAGTAATTTGTTTGCCAATTTTATTTAGCCAAATTTTCTTGAAGATTTTTAAAATTTAAAAGATTTTGTTATTCGTGCGTAATTCCCAATTTTTATTCTTGATAAAAACACTGAAATTTATTGTTGATGGGATACGCTATTCCTATGCACATTTCACTGGTTGCTTAGGCCAGATCGTCAGGAAACTTCATCCAAAGATTTTAGAAAAACTAAAGATATTAAACGAAATAAAACTGTTAAGCGTTTAAGAATTAAATGCAACAGTTCTACTTGTAACAATATCAAAGTTTAAACAAAAACATCAACAATAAACAGTGAGTTTATCTTTTCTTACATTCCCCACTACAATTGGTTGTTAAGTAGGTTAAGAAAAAACAAAATAACAACAAAAACAACCTGCTTTAAATAATAAAACATGTTGCCAGTTTCAGTTTTTTTAAGCCGTGCACTTGCCTGTTTATTATCAAAGTAATTTTTGGGGATACAAAATTTTAATTTAAAAGATTTTGTTATTCGTGCTTAATTCCCAATTTGTATTCTTGATAAAAATTTTTAGACCAAACAAATGTTATAAATGCCTATTTCTATTGTAACTTTGAATTATTATAAGAGCCAATAAATCAGAGCAAGTTAAACTCTCTTTTTGGCTTAAAATAAGTTTAAACCTACACTCATAAAATTATTGCAGTAACTGACTGTGGGTTGTCAAATTCGTTTTCCGTACTGTTAAAATTGAATAAAAATAAAGTTATTTTACGAATAATTTTATTTTTTAACATTTCTGTTTGTTATTCAAAAAAAAAATACATATGTACTACAGCACAATGTATTTGAACATACATTTTTATGTTATATGTGAAAATTATATGTATATATGTATTTATACATATTATATTTGTATTTTAATGTATCAAAAAAATTTTAAATATCGGCCTTAGCTTTGGTTTGCTGTATGAATCCGAAAATAAAAACAAAATTAACCCCAAAATTAATTTTCTTAAGTTCCCAGATTTTTTGCAGATTTTAACAATATTTTTACAGAATTACAGATTTTGTAGTCAAATTTTTCAGATTTATTATAAAACATTTCTGCAACAGTGTCTGTCATAGTTTCGTAAGAAAAAAAGTCACTCTGTCTTAGGCCCCATATAAGGCCCACACTATCAGAAATCATTTAAATGAGTTAAACCGTTGCAAATAAAGATATTGTAGTAAAATTTGGTCCAACTTAAAATTAAATGGAAAAAAATAACACAAAGTTATTTTGTTATAAAGCTTTATAATTTACTATTGGCCCCATATAAAGTAGATTTTTGAGAAGCACTTTAAGAAGCATAAAATTCTTAGAAATTGTATTACCGTATTGAAATTTGGTATAATTTAGGTTCACAGAAAAAAATTTTGCACCAGTAAACAGATTAATCAAAAATAAAATCAGTATTAATTAAAAATTTAATCAAGTGAATTAAACGTTTAATCAAGTAAATTAAACGTTTAATCAAGTGTATTAAACGTTTAATTGACAATATTAATTTGCACCAGCAAACAAATTAATAATATCAATTAAAAGTTAAATTCACTTGATTAAACGTTTAGTTCACTTGTTTAATGTTTAATTCACTTGATTAAATTTTTAATTAAAACTGATTTTATTTTTGATAAATCTGTTTACTGGTGCAAAATTTTTTTCTGTGTTTATTTTACTACGAGAAATCACTGTACGGAATTTTGTGATGAACGATCCATAATATAAAATCCCCTCCTGAATATAGCGTATTAATGCGGAGTAATATTTCTGAAACAAATCATTTTCTTTTATTTAAATTAGGCAACGAATTATAATAGTATGAGATTAGGTTTTATAAAGATTTGTAGATCCACTCCTGAAATATTCGAACTATCGGTGGAAAGTATTAAGTATGCGGCTTAGCCGAACATAGCACTCTTACTTGTTATTGAATGAAATTTTTTTCTTTTTTTTTTCTTTGCTTTTGTATTGCTTTCGTCCTTACTTTGCCATGCCCCAAACCAATTTAAGGTCTAAAATTATGACAAACAATCCATGATTTCAGTACATGTTCCGTATGTAGTTGTGCGTTCACATCTAGATATTTCCACTTTGGTCACAACTTTCTTTTTTGTTCAATTTTATAGGGACATATAATTAAGTCTTTTGCATTTTATTTGCCGATATGTATGTATATGTCGATATTTGTATCAAAGTATTTTGAACTTTGATATTATTTTTTAACGTAAATGTAATAAAAAATTTAAAATAACAGCTATATATGTATGTCATAAATATGTTTTTTCGGTATCAGCTATTCGAAATCTCTTCTTGCCAGAAGAGCGAGCGAAGGTTTGCAAAAAGTTTTTCATTTCATTGCAACATTTGATGTTAAACCATAGAAACAATATAACTTGGCATTAAGATGTGTGTCTTTAGAGGCTTTTGGTGCTAATATGGCAACTCTAAATGCATAAAACTTGCGTTAAAAGCTAAGGACCAACCATAATGTGCATAAGCTGGATTGAACAACTGTGCGAATACAAAAACAAATAAGAAAACTTTTTGTTAAATTTTGTGAAACTGTCATTCGTTTAAGCAAATTGCGAAACGATATCAGAGGTTTTTTTGATATTTTTTTAAATGCATTTAAGAGGCTTTTCGTTTAATTTAGACAGTAGCTTAAGCCAGCTCATGCATATTATATCTTATCGTTCACTAAGCTTAAAGTAAAGTTATAAAAATCTTTCCGATAACCTTAACTATCGGCAAATTTTAATTATGACCCTCAGGGTCATTATTACATCTTACAAATAGTTAAATGGTTTTTGTTTAACTATTTCAAGTTAACATTTACCTAAAAAGTGAATGAAAAGCTAACAGCAAGTTTATCCTCGTAGTAACTTTACAAGTGAACTTAAAGAATTGGAAGCTCCCATATTTTCTGCTGAAAAAAAGAACAATTTTGGTCTCAAACTTTTTCTAGTTCTCCTAAAGCCCTTATGACACTACATATTTAATGCATTGTTCAAGTTTTGGTGAACAGCACAAATATAATGTTATAGAAAAATTTACCAAGTGCAAAGAGTTAAGCTGTATTAAGATAAATGGCACACCGTCAAAAATTTCACTTAATTTATCGATAAAAAATGAAGTTATGTCAAAAAAAATTTAAAATTGTTTAACTTAAAATTTACATTTCAAGCTTGACCCCCCGTTTCCACATGCAAGCGCAAGTTCGAAAAATTCAATACACTCACACTTTTTCACTAACACTCGCACAATTTCTGTACTTTCAGCCAATCGGCTGTTTCCTCGATTTTTCGTTGATAATACGTATACACTACTTGCAATAATTACTTGCATGTGGAAACGTAGGGTGAAATATTAAAAGTGTTGCTGAATCAGCGGGTTATGTGTATTCAGCGATTTTTTGCTTTTTATTTGCTTTGTTTTTATATTTCTCATAAACAAAAAGTTGACAACATTTCATAAAATAAACAAAACCATAATAAAAGAAAAAAACTTTGTTTAAATATTTTATATGTAGTTTGCTCTTTCTAACATTTACTGTTTCTTTCTATCAATTCTATACCCAATAAAAAATTTTATCATTTTGCGAAGCACTAATGGTACATTTAAAAGAATAAGCGCACAATTATGCGCTACGCTATAAGACATACAGAAATGCAGTAAAGTAAGTGAAAGAACTCTTAACAACTTTTATAAAAAAAAAATAACATTTCAAGTGCTACGGCATTCCCTTACTACGAAGCAGGTTTGTAAGGGAGAATACTAAAAAATAACTGTATCAAAACATTCAGTGGGTAAGGCTTATCGTTACATCCAACAATTTTTATATGCGCTGAATAATGCGCTTTATGTCAAAAATGTATTGCTTCAAAGTGGGAACTCGCCATATAAAATTCATGCCTTCTGTATGCGCAATGGTAAGCGAAACGTTTATGTTTCTCCCTTACAAACCTGCTTCGTTGGAAGCTCCATTTTTTATTGGGTATCAATTCAATGAATAAAAAATGTAGTGTCATAGGAAAGTCTATTTATACCAAGTACATGCAAGTCTACAACAAATGTACTTGTTATAAATATACTTTATGTCATAGCAGTTGGGAGAACTAGACAGTTTTATGTCAAATTAAATTTTTTTAAACTTTTTAAAAAAGAAAACAATTTAACACAAAAACAAAAGAGTTTACTATTAAAAACTAAAATAAGGCACAAAAAATTACTTCTGATTTTAACTAAAGAAATAAACATATCGTCATCTTAAAGACCTAATAACCTATCTGCAAAAATTTCAAAATTGACTTTTTTTATGGATTTTTATTCCCTATATCATAACGCATACATATGTGTGCAAAACTTTGAACATGTAATATTACAAATGACAAAGTTTTTGTACCTAGAGGACCGTTACGCACAAAAAAAGAGAAAAATAAATCATCAAAAATCACGATAAAAGTTTAAATTTGTTGCATAGTGTAATTTAAACAAACATTGAGTTCTTTTTTTTTTGCTTAAACCAGTAAAATAAACTACCTATAACTGTAATTATTTAATGTATGTAATATTCATATGTATAAAGAAATTGTAATGTATTCATACTAATTAGTACTGCTGATAGGTTATTTGGTTTCAGATTTTTATAATTCCAAATAACCTAAGTGCCATAACATAAGCTGTGTTTAGAAAAACATAAATTTCTTAAGCGATATACACATATTTCTGGTTTCATTTTAATCAAAATACGTAATTTTCGTTTAAATATTGTAAATAGCTCCAATTTTATAACGTTTTTCCTCTCTCCTGTAAACTTTTGAAAACTGCAGATAGGTTATTTCGTCTTTAAGGTGACGATATGTAAGTCGTTGTCACATTATATAATGTTCGGTTCTTCGTTAAAAAACAGAACAATTGTAGTGATACTGTAGAAAAACATTATATTTTAATGTTCTAGAATGTTTTTTTCGTGTGTGTATTTTGTTTTTGTAAAAAATGTTTGGTTTTTTTTTATCAGCAAAAAGCGACGAACATTAACGAACCGAACCGAACACATTGAAGTTCGTGGATTTTCAAAAAAAAACCGAACGGAATTTAATGTTCTCATCATTTGTTGAGTATGATGAAAACAGCATTATTTTTGTGTTCGAAAGATGACAAACAGGGAAACGTTATTTTTTTTAATAAATTTCTACACAAACACTATTAGCGTTTGTGTTTTCCACAAATCTACCGAACCGAACATTAAAGAACAATATTTAGTGTTTATTTTTGAACACTGGTTGTAATAATGACGAAAACTTAATATTCACTTTATCGTTAACGATAGCTATTGTTCACGTTTACTATCAGGAACTTTATCATTAGTTTGTAATAATGGCCCTTAGTAAATACAAAAACTTAAACAAAAATTAATACAAAGAAATCTTGAAAACAAACAATTTTTCAATAATTATGGCGAGACAACATACAATAATATAAATATGTATGTATAATGTGAGTATGTATTTATATAGTGTGTGTATAATATTATCCCTGCAAATAATAGGACCAGTCCAAACACGCGTGTAAAGAGTAGTCCACAAGGGACCAGGACTAGTCCAAAACTAACCCAAACGTATGGAAAAAACCTGGTATATTTAACATTACGATGTCCTAGGAGAGGACCATATAACCCACCTTTGGACCACTAAGGAGTAGTTTTAAAACTACTCCATGGTATACTCAAGAGGATTTGCTTTGAAGTGGTTTAAAAACGAAAGCATGTCGTTAAAAAACGAAGACATGTCGTCTCACTACAAACACTTTTTAACAATGACATGGTCCATGCTTGCATTACATCGGACCAGTCCATGGAGTAGTCCATTTTATCAAAATGGATTAGGTGGTCCAATTTTATTTGCAGGGATATGACTTACAAATATTCCTATATCAGTCTGTCTAAATAAGTACACTATTTTAAAAGGAAATTGTCCTTATACAACAATCATTTATCAAAAAATTCATTTTATTCAGATTTCTAGTCAGAGAACAAATAAGAGAAATTGACACTAATGGCTTAACTAACATGTTATCAATATTCTATAGCGAAATGGCAAAAAGGAGAACTTTTTTGCTAAATAACTTGTATCTGCCATTATTTGTTTAAATCTTGTTTTTTATAGAAGAAAGTTTTTTGAACTTTACTTACCCTTAATGTCTTAAAATAATCTATAATATTCAAAAGTAAAAGTCGAATATCCCAAACCATTCATTTCATTGGCAACACTCCAACAGTCCTCTCAAAAAAAATTTTAGTAGTAACCATAATTGAGTATAATGTTTCAACAAAAAAATATTACAATTGTTTGAAACTGGGTAAAAAGCACTTAGAGAAATAGTTTTTTTTGGTTTTCTTGATACATATCTATGAGCTGCTTCCAAATGACAGCCAATTTATTGTCCAGCAACATTTATAAAGGTCGGTTAAACCAAATCGCACGATGTTAATTACATATAAATAAAACAAAAAGTTTTCAGAAAATTATCTTAATATTTTTTGTTTTGATAGAAGGACTTATGAAAATTATGTGTGAAACAAAATATCGGACAAATGCTTGCCACGGCTTCGGTGGCATACCTCTATCCGATGGTCCATATTTCTAATAACTCAGTGACATAATTGAAGTTCGATGTCGTTAATGTGCCGAATTTTCCCATCCTTTAGCTATTGTATTGTTTTTGGATTATAGACGTACGCTTTTTCTTTTAAATATTTCAAGGAAAGAAGTCCGACGGTGTCAAATCACATGATCGTGGTGATAACATGGCCATTGAAATTCTCGCGCAAAAGAGCCATTGTTTCGTTGGCTCTGTGGCAACGTCCTGTTGGAACACCATTCACGGTAACCGCTTGGCCGACCTCCTTTTCCAAGAAGTACGGCCCGATGACGAGAACTAACTGGGCGAGCATGCACAGGTGTTTTCACATTTCCTACAGAGCCGGTTTACTGAAATTTACGCAGAATTCTCCCGATTGTGGATACATTTAGTCGATTATGCTGATCAAAAAAAATCACGAAGTCCACGAAATGCATTTTGATTCATACGCCCCTTTTCGTAAGAGGCTTCAACAATCTTAACGCGTTGCTGAATTGTGTACCTACCCATAGTTGAATTTGTCAAAGACTGAAACAAAGAAATGTCAAATTAAGTTGGACAAAAAACTTGACATTGAGTTGTCACTCACAATAAAATCGTACATTATGGTGTGACGACCCTTTATGAAAAGCAATTTTGAGTGCGTTAGATTTTCGGAACGCACTACATATTAGGTATTTAAGGCGCTGGGGCCCTATTAGTTGAACAGCAAGACAGAAAAACTAACTGAAAGAAATGAATAGTATTAAGGTATAAATAAAAAAAGAATTAATTAAACAGAAATGGGGTGCATAACTTACATTAAAGAGTCAGTCATATCTTTAAAAATTTAACAGAAGTCCAATGATATTAAGACAATATTTTTGCTGTTTAAAAAAAAAATGAGGGTAGGCAGCTTGTGGGCAACCAATGTGTATAATAGCATACACATTAGTGAGGACATCGTCATATCCTGAAAATAAAAAAATCGTCTTTCACGTTTCGAAAAATCGTCAAAACAAATTAGACTACTTAAACTGCCTGTTCATCTATTTTCGAACGAACACTTCGTTCGCTTAAGCGAACCACTTTCAAAATAAACGACTTATTTATTAATCAATTCATCACTTGGATTCCAATCTTCCAAGTTATTTTGATACAAAATTAAAGCGGATAACATGGACTGACAGGTATCTACTTTCAGTCTATTTGACAATTTATTTTTTAATATTGCTAACTGAAAAATCCGCTCGCGGATGCACTACTACGTGGTAAAGTAAAAACATATGAAGCAAATTTATACAAGTTTGGATATAAACTATCCTCCTATCAATACTTTTGTATGCTTTTTCCTCGAAGTTTTTTCGTAACTTAAATTTTTTGGTAAAAAAGTAACATTATCCAAGTGTCAAATATTTATGTGCCGAAGTTATCTTGCCGCATATCACAAAATTTTTTTTTTTTGGGAAATCGAATCTTAAGGATTAAATTTTTATACACAAAAATATACGTAAAAAAAGACGTCTAATATTTTTGTCAGATATTGTGTTTGAAGTTCTTTATCGATTTATGTAAAAATATCCAAAGTCATGGAAAACAATTTTTAAGTTATAGCCATTGTCACGTCCGAAAAAAATTTTCAATTTTGTCGTATACGCCACTTTTGCGATATATTTTTTTTAGTTTGTGTGATATAAGTCAAAATAAGGTATTAAAAACCTACATTCACGTGTTTTACCAATATTGAAAATTAAGTTATAATAATTTTCGAAACGAAAATTTCTGCAAGTGACAAATATATTTACGTATAGTTATAGTTTTTATATTATCGAATTTCCTTATGTATGAATAATTTAAAGGTTTATTATGGGTGTTCTAACCATAATACACGATGTTACGTAACGTCAAATTTTTGTCCAACTTAATTTGACATTTCCTGGTATCAGTGCCAAATTTTAGCAAACCGGCTCTGTAGGAAATGTGAAAACGCTGTGCATGCATGCTTGGTGCGGTTAATGGCCAGGCGGCATCATCAAGCCTTACTTCTTCGAAAATGAGGTATACCAAGCAGTTACTGTGAATGGTGTTCGCTATCGCGAGCTGATAACGGATTTCTTTTTGCCAGAAATTGAGCATATGAACCTGGACGATAAGTAGTTCCAAAAGAATATGTCTCACGGCCAACGAAACAATGTCTCTTCTGCACGAGAAATTGAATAGCCATGTTAATTGGCCGTCACGATCATATGATTTAATACCGTTGGCATTCTTTCTTTGGTAATATTTAAAATAAAAATTGTTCGTCAATAAGCCAAGAACAATTCAAGGGCTTAAGGATTAGATAATTTGACATATTAAGGACATTGAACCTCAATAATTTCTCAGAGCCATTGAAAATATGGAGAATAGGACAGAGGTACGAGCGTTTGGCCAATATTTTGTCTCACACATAGTTGTCATAGATCCTTCTATAAAAATAAAAAATATTCAGATAATTCTCTAAAAACTTTTTGTTTTATTAACAATTAACATTGTGCATTATGGCTGAACCACCCTGACTATTTAAACTTTAATTGCTTAACCATAAAATGAATTTAGGCAATATAGCAATAATTCCGTCAATATAAATAGCCCTTGTGTACTACGTCCGAAAAATAGCTTTACTTATAAAACGAAAAATGTTAAAATAACAGTAATATTAATAAGATAGTCTCTTTTTTGTAATATGCCTTATATAGGTTCTTCACATACAACAAGATAACGGAAGATTTTTTTAATTCAAAGTTTTCATACGTTTTTTGTCGTATATCCACAATTATTAAATTTTTCACAAAAGTGGATATACAATAAAATGGCTTCGTAATATCTCATTAACCATAAGAGATCGATAGATCTGTTAAATTTACCACAGGAAACGGTCTTATCTCATTTTTTTCGATTTTGTGATATACGACAAGACAACTCCGGAACGACGATATGTCTATCTATTTAAATATAAAGTTTTTTTTGTCTCAAATCATATTATGAATTATTTTTTGTTTTTGTAAAGCGGCTTATACACTTGTAATAAAATTGTTCAATATTAGACTTTTGATTTTTATTGCACAACGAAAAGAAAATGAAGTGGGTTGGCAACATTGTACAATGCTGTTTATGGTATTCCTATAGCTAATGTTCACCTTTTTATTGAATGAATGAAATCATTGTGCGACTTATTGGCTGGCCAGTCTGCCAGCCAGCCAGCCGCACGGACATCTGTAGTTGGATTCAGAAAGTGTGGGTGGGTCTAGGACCAATATTTTAAGGCATTACACACATCAGCACAAGCGCATAATACCCACTCCACTATTGTGGGGTGGGTATAATAAATTAAATTAGATCTTACTTGACTATTTTCCATTTTTCAGACGCAAATCACAATCGCCGCAAGTGATTTGTTGCAAAAATTGCTAGCCGCATGTTAAATTCGGATGTAAGCCGGATAACATTTTACCATCAACGGCTCGGCTCAGCCGTTCAGCGCAGGTCTCTTCGGATTAATTACGACAGCATAATAAACTTAGCAAGCAACTTTCTATTTATTTAAGACATTTTTTGTTTACAAAGCAACAACAATATTTTTTAACCATTGTAAAATGTTAGAACATTATGACAATTTAACATGATAGCACACCTTGTGAATACCCCAATATTATGTTTTATCAGTTGTTTTCGCAAATCGATGAAATTTTTATTTTTGAAAAACTATTTTTATATGGATGATGAACATGAACTTTAAACCACTTTTAATCTATATTAAATAATTATGAATTATTTGCATAAAAAAACAACACTGCTTAACTTAAGCTGATTTGAAATAAATTTAATATTGAATTTATGGTATTTTTAGACAGCATCTTTTCTTAAAGTGTATTTTTGCGATATGTTTAACCAGCAATTAATGTATTAAATGCCTGAATTTGTATCCACTTCATCTTCTTATTTATTTGAGAATTACTAAATAATGATTTTAGCATTTTTGTTTTGAGTAGGTATTAAATTTAACGCAATTTCTTGATACTTTTTTTTAGTCATTGGCATCTAATTTCCCCAATTTGTCAGCTTTGTTTTTCGAATTATGTGGATGCTGCTGTTACACATCATAAAAAAATAACTTAATCAGCAACTTGAAACAAAAAGTAGAAGAAGAAAATTTTTCGTTTTTTTTAATTTCCAACACGCGTTGCATAAATTTTATTTTGTTTTAAAGCCAACAGGCATACAACAGCTTATTATCAACATTTGTCGGCTATAAAATGCTAAAAACCTTATTATGTACAATTAAAGCGATAGCGGAAAAAAATGAAAAACTATTTAAAAATGGTAGCAAATGATTAATACTCTTTAATGCGCATTTGTCTTTCGCAAATCATTGCTATTTAATTTTCAATCAAAAATACGTTAAACGGCTTCCTTCTTTTTTTTCTTTGCTTATTTTGACATTTCATTACTGTCAAACTGCATCTTTCATTTTACTTGTCAGTGCTGCGTCGCTTTTTTTAAATTTGCAAAGGCTAAAGAAAGTACCAAATTGACCTTTCATCGCATTTAGCTAAAGAGTAGCCCCTCAGATTTTTAAAAATTTACCATTCAAAATTAAAATAAAATTTTGAAGTCGTCTGCTGCCTTTATTCTGGTTTTGTTTAGTTATTAAACTACAATACACAGAGTTACAATAGATTTGATCTAAATTTTCAACTATATATATACTGACTGGAAACGAGTGTAATTCGTAAATCTGCCTTAAGGCCCAACCATAATATGCTTAAGTTTGCTTAAGCAAATGTGCGAATACATGTAAATCACATGAGGCAAACCATATTGAACTTAAAGGAGCGTATAGACGACATGTTTTTGTCATCTGACATGTCAAATTTCCCACTGCAAAACACATACATGTCGTGTGTTACCTTTTTAACTTTGCTTCTGTAAAAGTCAGACGCAAAGTCATCTGACAAAATTTCAATTAGAGCGTGCTCTATTTTCTTCTGACAAACCATCTGACATCAGAAATCTATGCCGGGAAGAAACTGACAGCGGCGTCAACTATTGACGGAATCATTAGCCGGCTGAAGTTAATATTTTACAATACCAAGATATGTATGCTCATCTTACCATTGAATAGAATTTATGTAAATATAAACATAAAAACCGTTTCATTATAAAATTCTAAATTGGTATCTTTAAAATAAAAGAAAAAAATGTTAAGATGGCTAAATTATTTTACGGCGCAAATAAATATTTTCGTGGCGGCAGCAAGCTCTTTTGAAACCGAGAAATACTTTGGTTTTTGCAATAACAATGCGAAAAAAAAACCAGAGACAATGTCAGAAGCAAATTACATGTACGTTTGTGACCGAAAATTATAAACCTTATGTAAAACAGCAATTTTGACAGACATGAACAATTACATGTGACTTGAAAATTTGACATGTCAGATGACAAATACATGTCGTGTACGGGCGCCTTAAGTAAACCTTTTGTTAAGTTTTATGAAATTGTCATTTGTTTAAGCAAAATGCGAAACAGATCGCACATTCCGTACGGAAACAAATATTTTTTGATTTTGTTTTTTAAAACCTATGTACATTCGAGAGAGTTTATGTTGATTTTTTACAGTAGGTAAAGCACGGCTATGCATATTGTGGTATGTGTGTCTTTCGTGCTTTTTATTTTGAATTGGCTAACGGGTTAGTGTCTGAAACTCGTGCATTTTGTTTGTGATCTGCTATAGTTTCCTAAAAATATTCAAGTTCTCTTAACTTTTGCAATTTGAAGTCGCCAAACTTCATTTGACTGCGATTTTAAATCAGAATCGCAAATGTTAATTAAGCGTTTCTGACTTTCCCGCAAATAAAATAAAAAACATGCAGCGTTGATCACTTGTTCTGACTCAATTAAAAGATTATTTGCTAAAATTTTTGACGGTTTTTAAACCCTTTTGGTAAACAATATTTAATTTATATTTATTTTTGTAAAAATTTTCTAAAAAGCTGTCTAATATTTTATCCATGTCAATTTGTCAAAAAAAAATATATGTATGATAAAACAATGCTGAAAAACGAAAAATAAGTTTGTGATTGCTTTTCATCAAGGTTGGCAACCAATGATACCAATACCGTTTTAACTGAATACTGCTGCTGATACCGATACCGAAAATACCGTATAGTAATACACTCAATTTACATGATGAATTTTATGACGTCCAATTTTGGACGTCACTTTTTTGTTTGGTAGCAAGCTGTGTAGAGAAGAAAGAGGGGCAGAAAAATAGACATGATTTCTGTTTTCTCTTCCTCTTTCTTCTCTACACCGCTTGCTCCCAAACAAAAAATTACGTCTTAAATTGGACGTCATAAAATTCATCATGTAAATTGAGTCTTAGTATTTATACAAATGTATACAGGGTATTAAAAAATGATGAATAATTGACGCTCTGTTATTGCAACACTGTAATAATTTTGTTACTTATTATGATAAAATCATAGAATGTTACAAAAGTTTTACAACAACATTTATAGGAATTTTTTAGGTTTGCTGTTTGATAGTTTGAAATAAAAAAGCTCAAGTTTAAAAACATTCGGTCAGCTTTCTGAAGGGCCAAATACATTTATCAAAATACTCATCAAGCATTGTCGTACTAGTGAAAATGTGTTTCTATGTGTGCCACCGACGATGCTGGATGGAAAATCAAAATATTTTAATATGATGGTCAGTGATGCCAAATGTAGGGAATTTTCCTTTTTGTAGGGATTTCTTCGAAAAATTTCAAGTGTAGGGAAAAAGGGACAGATTTTTTATTTTAAGGCAAATGTAGGGAATTTTCAAAATTATTATATCTCAGTTTCAATATATGTATGTATTATCTAAAAATACGTAAATATTCATCTAATTTTAATTTAAAAATGAAAATATTTCATATACCTACAATAGCATTTTAGTACAAATGTAGTATTTTTTAAAAGAAACCATATTCTATGAGTCCTAACAGCCTGGCAATCCATATATCAAAACCATGTACCCGAATATTCTTCGAACCCCCTAATATTATTAATATTAATATTGCGAACTATACTCTTATATTTGCTATTTGCATTCGCACTCACATTCTCTAAAATGAATGCGAATATTAAAAGCGAATAGGTATCTAATAAATGAAATTTCTGCATAGAAATGTACATATTTGTAAAAAAAAACAATCACACCTTCTAAGCTAAGAGAAATAAAAATATACAATTTCGAATTTTTAAAAAATTTTAAATGAAAACTTTTAAGCATATGAAATAATTTACTTTTAAAATATTTAAGTTCAGGGGAACTGAAGAAAAAATTTTTTAAATTTTACAGAGCCCCCTTTTATTTGGTGCCAAGTTTGCTAAAAATTATTAGATACTTATGTTAAAAAAAAATTATTAAAAATATGTATTCTTGAAAACTATTAAGCACTTCAAAAATGAACAAAACATGAGGAATTGATAAATCAAATACGAAGTTTGACTTTAAGTTCTAGATTAAAGAATTTATAGAGGCGTTTCTGTCAAAAAGAAAAAAAATTAAATTTGTCACACAGTGTTATTTTTGAAATTAATTGTTTTTTTTTAATAAATGTACAAAATTTTAACAAAATAAAAATGTATTTGTTTGCTTGTCGCTAAAAACAATAAATTTTAACGTAGGGAAAAGTGAAGGGAAATTTTTTTTTGGTTGTAGGGAAAAAAGGCATTTTTTATGGGCATACGTAGGAATTTTTTGAAATTTTTCCTGGCATCACTGATGATGGTTAACATATCGCTGCTTTATTGCAACACAGTCATATCTCGAAAAAAATCAAAATTGGTAAAATGCGATTAAAGCTTTCAAAATGAACCTTTATATACAGATTTTTTAAAATAGTATATTTAGCTAGAACTTCGGTTCAGTTTGAGATATGACTATGTTGCAATAAAGGAGCGGTGTGGTGTGTAAATTAGTATGTCCCAAAAAAAAAATTTTTTTTTTTTCATGGGAACTCAAGCAGAATTTAAAAGCTTATAGGATAAAGTATTTTTAAGATTTCTTCAGATTTAAAAAAAAAAAGGTTTAGAGTCGAATTTTTGCCAAAAATCGAGTTTGCCGATCTTTTTTTGTGTATTCTTCATAATTTCGTCAAAAAATGCAAATTTTCTTTAATTTTAAGGAAATAATTTAAAAGAAAAATATCTAAGCTTTATTTTTGTGTGCATTCATTGTAAGTCTTGGCAATGAATTTGCTCATTTAGGTACCCTACATTACAATTTTTCTCAATTTTTTCATAAATTTTGTAAATAACGCTTTATTACTTTTAAAATGTTTATGAAAATGAAAAAAAAAACTAACAAAACAAAAGTTTGACATCCAATAGTGATAAAACTAAAAAGAAGTTATCTGCAGGGCTTTAAAGACCATTTGTAATGAATTCGCCTTGGGTATAAGTAATACATAATGTCATAAACTGGATATACATACATATATCTGAAAACCGGTATAACTCAGGAACGGTAAGAGCAAATTTAAAAATATTTGTTTCTTAATTATTAAGAAAGAATTGATCTTTCAAATTGCGTTGTTTTTTTATTTTCATGAAAATTTTAAAATTTATAAAGCGGTTTTTATAAAATTTTTGGAAAAATTACAAAAAATTGTAATGTAGGGTACCTAAATAAGCAAATGCATAAGTGGTGGATTTACGCCTAGGCTCGGGCCTAGGGTGGCATAATTTAAAGGGCGCCAAAACTCAAAGGTAGAATAATGTAAGAGGAATTCAAATTCGAAAATTGATTTGGCCAAGTTAAACTTTAAGTCTGTGTTCATACGGCTCATGTCTTATTGACAAGATTGCTACTTTATTGGCGAGAGGGACGAGGGGAAAAGAAACGAGTACACAGATGCATGTACTGTCTTTACGTTTTGCTTTCTTATTCGTTGTTTAATTTTGTTTTTGTTTTCAATATCAAAAAGCACACATGCATACGCACGTCATCAACATGACATGAATCATTTGAACGACAACTCATGTTCAAAGAAGAAAAGGAAAGAAGCTTGCCAATAAGATAAGACTAAGCGAATACGAAATTTATATTAATTTATACATATCGATACCTTCCCATAAGAATTTATAAAATTGTGAAGGAAACGAAAAAAACGTCTCATTTAGTTATTTATTTTTCGGATTTTATTGAAAGAAACATATTTGGAAAGCGATTTTCAGAATACAAAACATATTTAAAAATGTGGCTTCGCATAATTTCTTTGGCGGATAATACAAATTACAGGGTGCAACATTATTCTAGTGAGAAAACTTGACGGTTGATACAATTTTATTTTCACTCTAGTTTCCTTTGCATCCATGATAGGGCAGCGAAACCAAGGCCAAAATGTGGCGCTTAACTTCTAGTATAGTTCCACATCAAAAAGTCATTTTCGAAAAAAGTGTCGCTTAATACATTCTTATGGGAAGGTATAGATATTAATGGCCTGTTCGTCGATAGCGAATGAAGACTTCATTCGCTTAACTTACATGTAAAACAAAAACAATATTTTAAAATTTGTTTTTGTTTTAAATGTAATTTAAGCGAACGAAGTCTTCATTCGCTATCGACGAACAGGCCTTAAGTAATTGAATTGTTGAATTTACTTCATAATTAGTAAGTCGATTTAGTTTCCCGCCAAAACGGACTTAGAAACCGCTTAATATTACATAAGTTTAGCGGGAATTTTTTAAAGATACCGCTAAAACCTAAACCTTTTTAAAAATTTGATATAAATTTAGAAATAGGCTGCTTTTTCAAAGGTATGTACCTATATAACTCTCAAATTACGTTACATACAAAGGGTTCCAACTTCCCTAGCTATTTAACGTTACGGTTTTACGCGTACTCAAGTTATAAATTGAGTTGATTTGTTTAAATCAAACTACAGTGAAATTTCGATATAACGAATCTAGAGGGGATTGAAAACTACTTCGTTATAGCTATTGATTCGTTATAAATATCCATTGTGAAACCTTGGTATAACGAAATTTAAAGAAATACCAACAAAATTCGTTATAACTACAGTTTTTTTTTGCCAAATTCTATTTAACACGAAATTACTATGTACATAATAAAAATTCACTATTAAAAGGTAAATAAAAAATTTTTATTTTTAATTATTTTAGTAAAATATTGTGTAATTTTTGTTTGTTTACGCAAGTTTAGAATGCAACCGTCAATATTTTTTTCGACAGATGCTAAGCTGCTGAATGTATTTTGTGGTGTAGAAAAGAGTCAATATTGTTTTCATTTTGGCAAGAAACCAAAACAGAACTGATTACATTTGTGGCGCTTTACATATGCAAAGACATTTATGTACCTTTCGTTGTTTTTAAAAGGGACTTCCCCGTTTTGCTTAAAATTTAATTTTGCTTTATTCTAACTTCGTTGTATGGAGGCCTAAGTTCAAGACTTCGGGCCTGTTCGTAAATGCATCACTGCGCTGCAAATGAAAATTTAAATGCCCTAAAATAGTTTACTTAAGCAGATGACGCATAACCAAGTTTAAAATACGGAGTGGAGAAATGGCTCCCGCCAAAAAAGATCAACAGCAAATTTAAATTGGCAGTGCAAAGCAATGTTTGGTTGTATGATGCACTGCAGTGATGCATTTACGAACAGGCCCTTCGTTAGTCCCCATTTACACTAGGGACATTTCTTGCCGGACAGACGAAGTTTGTCGGCGAGAGGTCAAAAAGGTAGAGTGTGTAGTACATGACTATCTGTACTGGACATTTTTTCATTTCTCTTTCTTACTTTTCGTAGTTTACATACAAGTATTAATTTCTGTCTGACTTCTAATGTTTCATATGTAAACGCTTCGGGTAAGATTAAAAGAGAATTCAAAAAATGTCCGGCAAGAAATGTCCCTAGTGTAAATTGGGACTTATGTAGAGCTTTTGGGATTTTAATGACTTACACACCTTTAATGTTATATGTATGTATTTCTCAATTATAATTTCGTTATATAGAGGCTTCTAATAAAAAACTTCGCTATATGGAGGCTTTATAGCTCAGGATTTCTTCATTATAGCTATAGAGCATTTTTGTATGAAAAACTTTGCAATAAAAAGGTTTTTTCAAGGGACTCAGCTAAAGATTCGTTATATTGAGTTTTTCGTTATAACGAAGTTCGTAATATCGAAGTTTCATTGTACTGCTTATCACTGAGCTGTTTGAAACGAACTACTGTTCCCAATAAAAAATGGAGCTTCCAACGAAGCAGGTTTGTAAGAGAGAAACATAAAAGTTTCGCTTACCATTGCGCTTACGGAAGACATGAATTTTATATGGCGAGTTCCCACTTTGAAGCAATACATTTGTGACACATAAAGCGCATTATTCAGCGCACATAAAAACTGTTATATGTAACGATCAGCTTTACACACTGAATGTTTGGATACAGTTATTTTTTAGTATTCTCCCTTACAAACCTGCTTCGTGGTAAGGGAATGCCGTAGCACTTGAAATGTTATTTTTTTTTTTAATAAAAGTTGTTGAGAGTTCTTTCACTTACTTTACTGCATTTCTGTATGTCTTATTGCGTAGCGCATATTTTTGCGCTTATTTTTTTAAATGTACCTTTAGTGCTTCGCAAAATGATAAAAAATTTTATTGGGTTTTAACATTGATTTGGTTTTTCGTAATGTATCATTCGAACTGTTTAAAAAAAAACACAGTATTTGACACAAAAATAACTTGGTGTGAAGAACTGGGAAAAAGAAACAAAGGCACTCGTGCAGGGCTTTATGCATTAAACACATTCACCACAGCAGGATACACGAACACAAGACTACAAATGCTGCTGGGTGCAATTATAGTCGTGTGGTCAGCTACTGAATTATATTGAAGACGGCAGCTACAATTGAAAAAATATAAACAGCTGTTTTTTACTGTCTGTTTATATTTCAGTGGTGCCACTATCACTTTTTTTACTTTTAGAAAATGAAAAACATGCATAATTGCAGACTTTTATACAAACTTTATTTAAGATAATAAATATATAAATACTTATTTATAATTCATTTTATAACGTAAAAACAATTGAATTTATTATAAAACATTATAATTTTGATGTTTTTGGAAGCAATAAACAATAACGGCAGATTAAATGAAAAAATACATATATACTACATTAAAAATAAAAAAAAAATTTCCGTCAACGAGCGTGATATAGGTCGTAAAAGTTTCAGAACACTTTGGGTACGTACGTTATAATGCATGAAAACTATTTATCAATGCTGCAGTGATTAAAAATGTTGTTTAATAAGCAAACATAAAATAATAATAAAAATGTTATTAACAATAACGATGCCAACAGTTTTCTTATAAATGCAAGAAGAAAAATAAAACGATTTCTTTTATGTCAAAAGTTATTGCTTCAGAAAATTAGCTGCAGCAATAATTGCCAAAATTTGCTGCAGAGTTGCGGCATCACTGCGTAAAAAAATTTTAATTATTATTATATTATCAAAAAGTAATTTAAATTTTTGGGAATACAAAATTTTAATTTCAAAAGATTTTGTTATTCGTGCTTAATTCCCAGTTTTTATTCTTGATAAAAACACCTGAAATTTATTGTTGATGTTGTATTGTTGTATTCCCAAAAATTGAAATTACTTTTTGATAATAAACAGGCAAGTGCACGGCCTAAAAAAACACTTAATTGACAACATCTTTTGTAAGTTGTTGTTGTTTTTATTTTGTTTTTCTTAACCTACTAATGTTGAGAGAATTTCAACTAATTTTAGTGGGGAATGTAAGATGAGATAAACCCACTGTTTATTGTTGATGTGTTTTGTTTAAACTTTGATATTATTACAAGTAGAACTGTTGCTACAAGTCTTATACGTTTAACAGTTTTATTTGGTTTAATATCTTTAGTTTTTCTAAAATCTTTATGGATGAAGTTTCCTGATGATCTGGCCTAAGCAACCAGTGAAATGCGCATAGGAATAGCTTATCCCATCAATAAATTTCAAGTGTTTTTATCAAGAATAAAAACTGGGAATTAAGCACGAATAACAAAATCTTTTGAAATTATTATTATATTATTTAATTATTTTAATATGTACATAATTAATTAAGTGTCCCGCAAAGCCGAAACCCTGCAATAAAGAAAAAGTTTATGAAGCAAATATCTAGGGTAAAATAAATAAATATCGACTTAATTTAAAGATAAAGCCAATTTTGTAAAAAAAAAATGGCAGCCACGGAGTATGAATATATAATATTACCTTTTAATTGGTAAATCGGTATGCTTTAAACGCTATGTAAAACAAATTTTGAAGCATTTTCCACTGATTCACATATTTTATAGATTAATTTTTCACCTAAATAGATATGGATAAAGTATTGTGCAACTTTTACGATCTATAACTCCTTAACTAGGAACTTCTTTCAAGAATACTAAGAAATTATATAAATATCAATTTGGTGTTGAGCCGAGTTAATATTCTTGTTTAAAGCCAGTTCTTCTGTTTAACAAAAAAAAAAAAAAAAATTCTTAAGCACGTATTCTTTAAATATTTTTTTTTGTTAGCAACACTTTTTCTGTTTTGTAGTGGACAAAAATATAAATTAGTTTAATTTGGCTACAACGACAAAATAAGCACAGACAACAACCTGCAGCCATGTAGCCGTGTCGTCGTGAAAATAATCATTGCCATATACACACATGTATTCTGTTTTTGACATATTGAAGTTGGTAGCTTGCTATCTCGAATGTGTTTAAAGCATTACTGTTCACCAGGGCTGCCAGAAATTTTCGGCAAAAAATCTTAATTTCACCAAAAAAAATCTTATTTTTGAAGAAAAAATCTTATTTTTAGAATATTTTATTTAATACATAAAATAAACAAAAAACATAACAAAAAATTCAATTTCTTATACTAAATTGTACATTTGTTTCTGCCGTAGAATGTTGCAAACAAAAATCAAACTGAGCACGTCCTAAAACGTTTTAAACGAGACAAGTCGTTTTTTACTGTCAAAAGAAATTTTCGGGGTTATTTTTGAATCTGGTATCGATTGTTTTAAAAACAAGGACAAGTGGTCCATACAGGCAAACGGTAAATTATGTTCAGCTATAAAAGCACTTAATTTAATTTTTAAATTTGCACGCACCTTAATTCACCGGTATTTTTTTCGAAATTCCTTGTCTATTGTTGTTTAGTTGCCACTAATACAACTGGCCTATTCCTTATGCCTTTTTGTATTTTAGTGTTGTATAAGGTCAGACTTACCACCACTTCCTTTAAAGCTAACGTTGCATATTTTACAAAATAGTTCATCCAAGGTATATTTATATCAGGTAGTCTCGGAAAGCCAGCTGGTTATTTTTTATTAGCTTGTTTTGCGATACAAACTGTCAAATGTTGTATAGTAAACAAGTAAACAAAGTTTTTTGACTTTTTTGTCTCTTTTCAGCCACTTTGCTATTTGACAGTTCGTACCACAAAACAACAATAAAAAGCCCTGTTGTTTGTTTTATTGTACAATTGTTGTAATCTCGCGGCTACCTGGTATAAATATACCTTGAGTTCATCCTCACCAGATGAGCTTTTAATTCTTGTCAACCAACTGCTAAATTGTTGTAACAACAATGAATTTATTTTTGTTGCCTTTTTAACCAAGAACAAAGGATATTTGACAAATAAAGAAAAATAAATCTAGTAGTTCTAAATGAGAAACAAAAAATATATAGGTTGACAGAAAATCAAAAAATAAGACGAAAAAATAATTTAAGGATTTGTTTGGCGTTTTTCCCATGTTCTATAATCCTGTACACGTTTTATATTTGGAGTCCCAAAAAATTAGTATCTTACCACAATATCTTCAACATTGCTATTATTTAATTTTTGCAAACCTTAGTCTAACTTGCAATATTTTCTGTTCTGCAAAGAAAAAGCGCGAAAAGCTTACACCTGATAAATCCCCTTTGAACGCCCAACAGAGGTTGCTTTTTAAGTATTTTTTTCCAGTAAACCGCAATGATGCATTATTAAGTTTAAACATTTTCAAATGGGAACATAGAAGGTTTTTTTTTAATTGAACCTTACCTTCGTCTTGACACAGCAAAAAGTCTTGTTTTTGGGGGAAAAATCTTTTTTCGGTTAAAAAATCTTAAAAAATAAGGTAAAATCTTACTTCTGGCAGCGCTGCTGTACACCGTCAAAATGCTTGACGTCACGGCGAATCTACTCGTGTACGTATGCTGGACGTAATATTCGCCGTTATCAGGGCTGCCAGATTTGACGGTTTATCGTCATTTCGACGATTTTTTGTACCGAATTTAGCAAAGTGCCGATTTGCTGATTTTTTCTTAAAATCACAATTTTTATCAGTCTCCAAAGTATGAATAAAACATTAAATTTTCTGACACGTTCGTTCTTTAATCTTGGAATGTTTAACAGTCGTACCGTTACAAGAGCGAAAGGCAGAACGGTTTGTTTCGCTCAGCTTTTACGATGATATACCATACCTAAGCAAGAGCGTCATCAAAGAGATAAAAACTCTAGATTACCCAAAAAATAGCTAAATTGGCATTATTAATTAACAATAGCGGCCAACTTCGCTATTAAATAAGCTGTCAATATCGATTTTTCCAATGGCAAAGCGTTGACGTCGCTCTATTAAGGTATGCTTCATACAAATTTTATTGGAATGACACATTTTGAATCCTAGAAAATGCGTGTTGCTTTTGCTTAGGTACGGCTGTAATATGCAAGTCTTAAGAAAATCTTTAAATGATTATTTTCAGAGTACAAAAAAAGCAATGTTACACTTTGTTTATCTTTCGTTTAACCATCATCGACTAAACTTTTTACGACTCTCTGTATAAATCATATTTTTAGCAATTATCAATCACAATCACGAGTTGTAGGATAATATCTACATGAGTTTCGTACGATTCTTGACATAAAAGACTCGTTAGATAATCTTGACCCATGCTTTAAACGATTCGCACAATGATTGAAGCAGCGTCTTTCGCTGTGCTATGGAAGAACCTCACTCGTGTTGCAGTTTTTACCGTGGAAGGAATCTTCTACGATTAAAAAATGCGGTCATCGACGATCAAAGACACTCTTCATGGGACTCACTGTAGCTCTTACACGATTGAAAACGCAAGCTGGATATGAAGTAAAAAAAAATACGTTCTTTTTATTGTTTATTTTTTTTATTAAAATCTAACATAAATTGTGAAAAAAATCAAATTTTAAGTTGTCCGATTTTTCGAAACGTGAAAGACGATTTTTTTATTTTGTCTCAGGAAATTGACGATTTCCTCCCAAATTGATCTGGCAGCCCTGGCCATCATATCTAAATTTTATGATTTTCCATCCAGCATCGTCGGTGTCACACATACAAACATATTTTCACTAATACTACTAGGTATAGCGTTTGATGAGAAATGCTTGACCGTGTGCATATCCCTTAAATCAACACATACAATTTTTAATTTTTTTAAGACAATTTTCAAGAAAATGGGGAATACCAAAAATAAGAAAATATTTAAGACAATATAATAAAGTTTGGGAAAAAGAATGCTGGAATATTGGTAATTGCTTATGATACATCGAAGTATTAAATAAATGACGGATAGGTACATGTATTTTTATTGTTGATGTTAAGGATAGCTAAAACCGATTGAACAAGCTCATAATTCTAATCTTATATATAAATACGGAAGCAATTTTTTTATCGTTGATTTTTAAGTATCTTAACGTCCACCGATTTTAATGAAACATATATCGTTTTAAAGGTATTTTTGTGTAGAAATGCACAATATACATTTTTTTTCTAAATTTTGAGGATTAAATGGTTTTAAAAGCGTTTTAAATTTGCTTGCAAACACACGCACATACATGTATAAAAAGAAGTTGTGTGTTTTGTTATTCTCCCAAAATGTGTTTTTTTCTTGCATTATACTGGCAAACACACATGTGCACACATTTATAAAAGACGGTGTGCTCTATCCCAGCGGGAAAACTCAGAAGATCTTCTTACTTCAGGCCTTTTTAAA
Organism: Pollenia angustigena; assembly: GCA_930367215.1. NCBI lineage: Eukaryota > Metazoa > Arthropoda > Insecta > Diptera > Polleniidae > Pollenia > Pollenia angustigena. The sequence continues at coordinate 186,682,212 of OV884056.1, forward strand.
GGCCTGCTTAAAAATTTTTTGGATTTAATTCATATTCTTACGTAACAGCTAAAGAATGCCTCATAGAAGGCCTCGGCTCTTTGGTATGAGAAGCGAGAAAAGAAGGAGTAACATTTTTTGTTTTGTTTTTTTTTTGCACAAGCAAAAGCAAAAGAATTCAGATCCCTTTACAAAAACAAAGTAAAATATGCTGTAAATCATTTTAGTTGAAGTGGAACAGAGAAAGAGTAAAATTTTTTGTTTTGTTTTTTTCAGATCCCGTTATAAAAACAAAGTAACAAAGTAGGTGCATATTAAAATACAAAATAAAAACAATAATGTAAATCATTTTAGTTGAGTTTTGTCCATTAAGGAAGATAGGTACTTGTGCTTAAAAGTTTTTTTTTTTATTATAGGTATACTTTTATTTACAATGTTTAGCAAATTTGATTATTTCAATAAAAAAATAGGTATCACATGTGTTATTAAACCACAATAAGTTTAATAAAATATATAAACATACGTTACATGAAGCCTATTCAGTCTTCTAATTTCATTTGTAAGGAAATATTCCTTAATGTTTTAGACTGATAGCCCTTCAATATGACCTTTAATGCATTTGTAGAAGGATGGTCTGAAAGGCCTTTTAAGAGCCATTAATTGAAAGGCCTTTTAACATACCTTTCTTAAAAGCCCTTCAAGATAACCTTTTTGCTAAGGCCTTTTGAAAGTCATTCTCTGGAAAGCCTTCTAAGAGCCATTTATTTGAAGGCCTTTAAGAAGCTCTGGGGAAGAATGGAAAGCGGAAGGCCTTCTCCGCAATGACAACGCGTGTAAAAAAGATATGAGTATGGAATGGAGCGAGAAGGCCTTGTTTATCCAAAAGAAGGGGTACAGAGCCCTTCTGGAAGGCCTCCGTACTTCTTCTTTTTCCCGCTGGGCCCAGCGGGAAAACTCAGAAGACCTTCTTACTTCAGGCCTTTTTAAAGGCCTGCTTAAAAAATGTTTTGATTTAATTACTATTCTTACGTAACTGCTAAGGAATGCCTTATAGAAGGCCTCGGCTGTTTGGTATAAAAGAAGCGAGAAAAGAAGGAGTAACATTTTTTGTTTTGTTTTTTTTGCACAAGCAAAAGCAAAAGAGTTCAGATCCCTTTACAAAAACAAAGTAACATATGTTGTAAATCATTTTAGTTGAAGTTGAAAAGAGAAAGAGTAAAATTTTTGTTTTGTTTTTTTCGCCAAAGCGAAAGAATTCAGATCCCGTTATAAAAACAAAGTAGGTGCATATTAAAATACAACATAAAAACAATAATGTAAATCATTTTAGTTGAGTTTTGTTCATTAAGGGAGATAGGTACTTGTGCTTAAAAGTTTTATTTTATTATAAACTTTTATTTGCAATCTATTTGACAATATTTAGCAATTTTAATTATTTCAATAAAAAAAAAGGTATCACATCTAATATGTACATGAAACCTTTTCAGTCTTCTAATTTCATTTGTAAGGAAATATTCCTTAATGTTTTAGACTGATAGCCCTTCAATATGACCTTTAATGCATTTGTATAAGGATGGTCTGAAAGGCCTTTTAAGAGCCATTAATTGAAAGGCCTTTTACCATACCTTTCTTAAAAACCCTTCAAGATAACCTTTTTGCTAAGGCCTTTTGACAGTCATTCTCTGGAAAGCCTTCTAAAAGCCATTTATTTGAAGGCCTTTAAGAAGCTCTGGGGAAGAAAGGAAAGCGGAAGGCCTTCTCCGCAATGACAACGCGTGTAAAAAAGATATGAGTATGGAATGGAGCGAGAAGGGCTTGTTTATCCAAAAGAAGGGGTACAGAGGCCTTCTGGAAGGCCTCCGTACTCCTTCTTTTTCCCGCTGGGTACCTACAATGTATTTTTGTTATTGTTGTTAATTTTGAAAAAGCGTCTCATCGTTGTTTATTTTTGTTGTTGTTAATGTAAACAAAAGTATAGAGAATGTGCTCTTTTGAATTTACTCAGTTGTGTTATATTGCGTGAGCAACAAAAATGCAAATAAAGCACTTTCAATAAAAAACGAATAAATGAAAATATCAAATGTGTACGAAAGGAAAAAAAAATTACCAACGTTGAACTTTGTTTTGCAAGCTTAGAATAAATGTAAATTTTAGGGTATGAATAATCAACAGAAATTGTTGATTTTGCAATTCTCTGCTGCAGAGCTGCGGCATCACTGCATAAAAAAACTTTTGACATATGAAAGTAATGCCAAGTTTCTTACAAGTGATGCATTTACGAACATTCAACCAGCGTTACCGTTGTGATACTAAAGTATCAATTTGACCCTTTTTCGACGGTGTTGATACCATGTATGACCCTTTTTTTAAATTATACTTTTGTATCATTATCACCTATTTTGTGACACTTTTTGACCCTTTTTTGGAAATAACTCTCAACACTGCGGAACAGAAGTGCTAAACAAATCTTTTCGAAATAAGCATTGCTTGATATGGAACAGACTCAAAGTATAAACTTACAATTCCATGCTTTCTTCTCCTTGATTTTTGATAGCAAAGTACAATTTCCCCAAAGCAAACATAACTCATAAAAATATTTGTTATTTTTTACGGTGGTTTTACTTTTAAAACAAAAATTTGACATTTTATTAAAAAAATGCAATTTGGTGTTTTGCTCTCTTAAACAGTAGCATGTTTTATTCAAAAAAATTCGCCCTTAATAATGGTAAAAGGTATTGAACTTTTGCCCCCTTTTGAATCGACAGTGTTGAGAGTGCCCTAACAGGAATGAAAACAAGAGGTAAAAATTGATCAATTAGCGGAAATACCCAAATATTTGGTAAAAGTGGTATGATAGCAAAGTCTTATATTTATTAAAAATCGTAAAAGTTTTAAAAAAATCTGACACTTACAGGAAAAAATCGCTTTAATCGAGAAAATGGTTACAATTAGCGAACGATAGCAAAATTTAAAACAAACACTAAAATTTATTTGACATCGCTGAATCGGAAAATTACATAAAAAGTATGAAAAAATTAGCTATAATGATAAAGAATAAACTTTTTGTCAGGTGTTTAAAACCGGACAGAGCATTCTATAAAAAAATTAAGTTTTTTTAGTTCTTCCTACCTGAAATATTATTTTTTTGTTTGCTTATAATTATAAATTGGTCTTATTATGTTCATTAAAATGGGAAATACTGCTTATAAAAAACTTGACCCTTTTTTTATTGAAATACCCTTTTTTTGACCCCTTTTTATGGAAAATCCCCTTTTTGTGACCCTTTTCGAAAATTTCCAACGGTAACCCTGCATTCAACTTTACTAATGCGCAACTGATACGCAGCGACTGCATTTACGAACGTACCCCAACTTGTCAGAAAATAACATACAAAGTGTTAAAAAAATGAGCTTTAATTACATTAAAATCCATGAAAATTTTGGGTTAGTTAGGGACTTTTGCGATTTAGGTAACGAAAATACCCGGATACCATATAAATTAATTTTTATAATTATTTAAATCATAAATATTAGGTATGTTTAACCTTAAGCGATTATATCAAAAAGTTCATATAAATTTCCTGTAAAAAAAAAGATGGTCATATTTCTTCAGAACAACTTCGCACTACTAGTAATCATCGATTTAGGTGGATCGTATGTTTAAACCTTCTTTATGCTTTCTTTCTTCATTATTAAAGCTGCTATTCTATTAGTATTGAGTCGGCAACGATGATTTGTCTTCTAATATTTTATTTCTGTACATTTTGCGTACAGATTCAAAAGATACGAAAAATGTCAGGATTATACATGGTACTTGAAGTCATCAAAAGATACGAAAAATGTATCTTTCGTATCCTAATGGCAACACTGGTTGAGTCTTCAACTTCAGGCAAAAATATCAACCCCATAATTATAACGTCGGCATTAACTTCAAATTCTCTCTCATTTCTTTCTTTTTCTTTTGTTCTTTCTTTGTTTACAAAATGTATGAAATTGAATTAAAGTATGGTATCATTGTTAAGAGAATAAGTTTCTATATGTGAGAGCATTAGAAAAACGTCCCCAAAATAAAATTGATTTTATTTCACGACCGCATTCACTGGCAAACTCAAGGTATATTTATAGCAGGTAGCCGCGAGATTACAACAATTGTACAATAAAACAAACAACAGGGTTTTTTATTGTTGTTTTGTGATACGAACTGTCAAACAGCAAAGGGGTTGAAAAGAGACAAAAAACCTTGTTTACATGTTTACTATACAACATTTGACAGTTTGTATCGCAAAACAAGCAAATAAAAAATAACCAGCTGGCTTTCCGAGACCACCTGCTATAAATATACCTTGGGCAAAATTGTATGCCAAATTGTACAGAAAACATCGTTCAGCCCAAGGCAAATTGACTAGAAGGTGAGGTCAACTCTACAACAACACTGCTTCTGTGGTCGGGTTGTCAAAAATATTGCTAGTAAAAAAAATAGGGTTGTTTACATAAAAAACTAGTTTGTATACTAACTTTGCCAAGTCGACCACCGAAAAAAAACACCATATGTTGACTTGACCCCACCTTCTAGTGAATTCGCCTTGGTTCAGCCCCACTAATATTGCCAAACAAATGGAAAGGTGAAATTGAAAGCCATCTCGTGGTTAATTTAAAAAGTGTGAGTATATTAGTAAAAAAGTAATGGCCAATTTTCAGGATTGATATTAAAAACAAATTTATTTTTAAAATCGTTTTAAATACAAAATTCTCTTCTTCACTAAAAACTTAAGTGAACTTAAGTCACCGATGTGGTACACCTAATTTCAACTTAAGTTTTCATTGTAATATTTTAGCAAGGTGGCCTCAATATCACAACAATACAACAACAACAGGCAAAACATTAACAGTCAGCTAAATAAATAAATACCAAGGTATATTTACACAAGGTAAACTCGTTGGCCCATATGTTTGTCAGCTGATTACCGCTAGTTGGAACCTTAACGTCAAATTTCATGTATATGAGAAAAAATTTGTACATGTGTGCGTTAAATTGATTTTGTTTTATATGAAGACAATTTTGACAATTCGGTTCCTTTTATAGAGCAGCATGTATACACTCCCAAATGAGTCTACCTTGTGTAAATATACCTTGATAAATACTCTTTTTAATATTTTTTTTTTTTTTTGTATTTAGTAGTATAAGACTTTTCAAATAAAACTCAAAAAATCAATTTGTTTTTAAATACGATTTAAGTTTGTTATGAAAATTAACTTAATATAGATTTAAATACTATCCTGAAAATTGGACATAAGACTGTATTGTAATTGAAAGATTAAACTTGATCGTGTAGCCGCCAAGTCAGCCCCAGTTCTGTTTCATCATAAAGTCATACACCCGTGCTCATTTACAGCCGTGTCAGATTGATTTCGACCTTTTTTGCCAACTTCAATGTCAAAAATCGCCAAAGCCTTTATACCTATTTTAGTTTTTAACGATAAAATACATATTTTTTATAATAAATCGCTAAAATCCGCCAAAAATAAAAAAAAGTCGCCATGATTTGGTGATGTGTGTAACATAGAACGGCTTTGTGCAATTGCAAAAAAATCGCATTAATATTCGCTGCTGGTTTGCAGTCATTCAAATAATGCACATCGTGCTTTGTTATTTATACCATCACTAGCTTAACCCGTGCGCTTCGCTACACTGCTTTAACCACTTCTTCAGTTGAGAGATACTTAATATATGCATCCTATGGGAGGTATTTCCCCCTGTGCCTACCGGCTTTATTTTTATTTTCAAAAGTGTAGCATACCATAAGAGTGACTTTTACAAAGTTTGAACATTCTCACTTAACAGTTCTTAAGATATGCGATATTAAACATTGGTGTCCCATGGGGGGTAACACTTCCCCCGCTGCTATTTTATTTCAGTTTTGGGGCTCTGAAGATCCTACTATCAAAAGTTCAACAAAATCCGTGCAGTGGCTCTTAATTATATTTCTATCTATGAGGGGTACTGCTCCTTCTCTGTCAACCCCGCCCATTTTTATATTGAAATTTAAAGTTAACCATAATAGTAGCTTTAACCACGTTTGAAGACTCTCCCTTTAATAGTTCTTCAGTTGAGTGATATTTAATATATGCATCCTATGGGAGGTATTTCCCCCCCTGCGCCTACCCGCTTTATTTTTATTTTCAATAGTGTAGTATACCATAAGAGTGACTTCTACAAAGTTTGAACATTCTCACTATAACAGTTCTTAAGATATGCGATATTAAACATTGGTGTCCTTTTGGGGGTAACACTTCCCCCGCTACTATTTTATTTCAGTTTTGGGGCTCTGAAGATCCTACTATCAAAAGTTCAACAAAATGCATGCAGCGGCTCTTAATTATATTTCTATCTATGAGGGGTACTGCTCCTCCCCTGTCAACCCCGCCCATTTTTATATTGAAATTTTCATTTTACCATAATAGTAGCTTTAACCACGTTTGAAGGCTGTCCCTTAAATAGTTCTTCAGTTGAGCTATATTTAATATATGCATCCTATGGGAGGTATTTCCCCCCTGCGCCTACCGCTTTATTTTTATTCTCAATAGAGTAGTATACCATAAGAGTGACTTCTACAAAGTTTGAACATTCTCACTGTAACAGTTCTTAAGATATGCTATATTAAACATTGGCGTCCTATGGGGGGAACCACTTCCCCCGCTACTGTTTTATTTAAATTTTGGGGCTTAGAAGATCCTACTACCAAAAGTTCAACAAAATGCGTGCAGCGGGTCTTAAGATATGCGATATTAAATATTGGCATCCTATGGGGGGTACCAATTCCCCTGCCCCGATTTTGGATTTCAAAATCAACTAACCATCATCACTCCTCCCTGTACCTTCCCTAAAAATGTTATGGCAATCGGTCGAGCCGTTCTCGAGTTATGGAGTGACAATCAAAATGTACACTTCTTTTTATATATATAGATTAGCTTCGTTTTTTTATAAAGATGTTTGTGTGCTCGTTGCGACAATGATTGTTTTGGTAAAGAAAAAAAATACACAAAAAAAGCCAGAAATCAAGCAATCATTACTCATGTATTTATTCAGCATTAACTATGTAGTACAAGAAAAAAAAATTGAAATGAAACTAAACGCACATATGTAGGTACATTCAAACAATTTCCATAGAAACAGACTTTTTTTCATCTTAAAAAGTACAGTATTCTGTATGTAGGTACAATGTATTCTTGTTATTGTTGTTTTTATTATTGTTAATTTTAACAAAGCGTCTCATCGAGTGGTTTATTGTTGTTATTGTTATTAATGTTAACAAAGCGTCTCATCGAGTGGACAATGACTACTTGAATGCAAAAGTATAAGAATGTGTTCCTTTGAATTTACACATTTGTGTTATAATGATTTTATTCAAATAGTAAAATAAACCAAAATTGTAGAAAAACTTCTTTAATAATACAAAATTTTAAACACATAAACAAAAATGTTTTTTGAATGGAAATTCGGATGATTAACAACATTTTTTTAAATTTGACTTGAGTTGTTTTGTCAAAATGCCACAGAAATTGTTGCTGAAGTTCTAGTTGACTCAACTTTAGTTAAATTTTTAAAAAAAAATTTAGTTACATCTTTGTTCTAAAAATGAAAGGAAAATATATGAAATACTTTGGAAAGAAAAATGAAACGAAATTGTTTTTTTGATTGCGAACGTAGCTTAATTCCAAAAATTTAGAAAAAAAAATACATTGTGCATATCCCCTTATTTAATTTATAGAATTTTCATGAAATTTTATCAAAGTTAAAAATATAAACACAGATCTTTGTTAAAAGTCATTAAAAAAGCGTTCCGACTTTTATTTTCTAAGACGACGTTTTTTCGCGACTTTATTTTTCAAAATGTCTAACGGTAACCCTGTCCTAGTACGTTTATAAAAGTACAACGTTGTTTGCAAGCAGCGTTGCCACTTTGTGGGTAATTACCCGAATTTGGTATAATTTTTACGGTCGTGGGTAGAGCGTGGGTTATTTCTCTTAGGTGTAATTCAGGTGTTATTTGAAATTTTTACTTCAGATGCCCAAATTAAATCAAGATTCGATTTCAGTGATGACATTTATTTCTTTTTAAATATTTTTGCTAAGAAATGCACAGCCTTCTGAACCAAAGTCTCGGTTTCTTTTTAAGAAACGACTTCAATCATTAAACATACATATATTTGTAAATGTTTGGTAATGAATGTCGCAAGATGGACCCTTAGATTTGGATAAAGATGCCTATTATAGTGATTTAGAACCTGAAGTCTATTGAAAAAAGTTATTCAAACCAAAAACTTTCCTGGGGAAAGATGTTTCCTATATTGCAAAATATAATTAATTTTATTTCTATCTTGCTACTTTTTAATGCTTTAGTTTAAAGAATATTTAACGCCCTTTACAGTTGTAAAACTGAATTACGAAAAGGACAGTTGTATAAAACTCTGCAGGCATTTTGTTTACTAAAATGGTAGACAACACAAAAAAAATTAATTTTAATCGCAGATTGATACACGACATTACGACTTGAAACTGATTTAAAACAAATAAACACCGCGCATGTCCTTGACGAAACGCATTGCAGACTTCCAATTTTGTTTCTCTTTTTCGAATAAAATGAACAATGTTGACCTCCAAGACACTGATGGTTGCTGGGTTATCAGCACTAACCACTGACTTCACAGCCATACGAAAAACAATCAATAAGTGTCGCATCGCACGGGCTTTAAGTCTAATTGACAGTTTATTTTCTCTAAATCAACACATTGCCTTCATTTTTGAAAAAAAAGTTCCGTCATTTAAATCATGAAGTCACCTTTAAGTTGCGAAAATCGATGGCTGATTTTCAAAGTATACTTATTTGGATAATTTGGTGGCGTTGTCAAGCATGAATCTATTCATGGTGATGTGCCTGATCAAAAAGTGAAAATAGTATGCCAGTTCCTTTGACAGCTAACCTTTCGTAAGCTCTATGGGGCTAAAAAGAATCCATTATAAAGCAATGACAAGGAACATTTTAAACCTTCCCAAGATATATCAACAAAATGTGGAAGTTAAACTCATTATTTTAGCAGTTTTATTTTATGTTTTATTAATTTTTTTTTTAAGTCTTTAATGTTATTTTTGTTAATTTAAATAAAATTAAAAGCTTGACTAAAATTGATCTTGTTTTAATGAGTTTGTTGTGTTTTTGTTTCTTTGTAAATGTCTTTTTATTTAATAAAATTTAAATTTTATATCAGGTGTAATTTCATTTAAATCGGGTAATTTTGCTTCATCTCAAGTGTAATTTTGAATCTTGCTGGTGGTAACACTGTTTGCAAGTGCAAAATCAAAACAAAAACATTTTGGGAGAACAACATAGAGAGAGCACAAGGCGAATTCATGTAAAAATTAAAAATTAATTCGCCTTGATAGAGCACAACCGTCGTTTATACATGTAGAAAAATTTCTATTTAAATTTTAAACTCGTTCTTTCCTGTCTTTTACAGCCAGGGTTGTTAGATGTGACGATTTTTCGTCATTTTGACCATTTTTTTTAGAAAATACAGTAAAATGATGATAGTATTATGACGATTTTCTGGCATCAATAACACACAAGAAATATTTACAATTATATTGGGAACAGTCAAACACATAAAAATCAATTTTTCGAAATACAAAAATTATTCGAAAATAAACAAAAAAAAATTCTTCCTCCTCCACAGGGTTGTTAGGCTTTTTTCTTCAAAAATCGTCAAAAGTTTGAACAAAATTCGTCAAAATCGTCATGAACAGTTAACAAAATCGTCAACAAATCGTCAAATATTTAAATTTTACAAATTGGAGACAATTTATTGCATTGAGTGGTTCAAAAATCTAAATTTTTAGCAAGAAATTATATTTATGATAAAGAAAGTGATATTGTAAAGTTTTATTCTATTTATTTCAACAAGTGGGCTTAAATATATTTATCATTTGAAAAGAAATACATACATAAGAAAAAATATATTTTCATAAACACATAAACATTTATTTATTTCATTTATCCATATTCACAAAAACATTGAATAAAAAATAAAATCTCATTTGCTAATAACTCGAGCTATCTTTAAATGATTAATTTTAAGCGCTGTCATTAATGCAAATTGTTTTTACTGTTGAAGGTGATAAACCAAATTAAATCAACAGTCTTTTTACCCGACTTGAAACGATTTATGACGTCCAATTTTAGTTCCAAACGAGTGCATTTTCTTCACTTTGCATTCATTTTTCTACACAACTTCTTATTAAAAACTAACTTCCTACTTCCTAAAACTTATATAACTTACCTAACAGAATTAAATGGGAATTCAGCTTTTTACACGCAAATAGAAAAATTCTTCAAATATGATTATGACTTCAGCTAAAAAATGAAATCGTATGTAGCGACGCAAATCGAAATCATTAAAACGCAAAGCAGATTTAACAAATTTTTAAAAAGCGGACAAAATAGGACCGACGCAAATCGGGGCTCTAGTGTATATTTTTTTTGCCGTATCGATGGCGTTCATTTAATTGTAGAATTCGAATAACTAGTGCTTCTAATGGAGCATATAGACGACATGTTTTTGTCATCTGACATGTCAAATTTCCCACTGCAAAACACATACATGTCGTGTGTTACCTTTTTAATTTTGCTTCTGTAAAAGTCAGACGTAAAGTCATCTGACAAAATTTCAATTAGAGCGTGCTCTATTTTCTTCTGACAAACCATCTGACATCAGAAATCTATGCCGGGAAGAAACTGGCAGCGGCGTCAACTATTGACGGAATCATTAGCCGGCTGAAGTTAATATTTTACAATACCAAGATATGTATGCTCATCTCACCATTGAATAGAATTTATGTAAATATAAACATAAAAACCGTTTAATTATAAAATTCTAAATTGGTATCTTTAAAATAAAAGAAAAAATGTTAAGATGGCTAAATTATTTTACGGCGCAAATAAATATTTTCGTGGCGGCAGCAAGCTATTTTGAAACCGAGAACTACTTTGGTTTCTGCAATAACAATGCGAAAAAAACAGAGACAATGTCAGAAGCAAATTACATGTATGTTTGTGACCGAATATTATAAACCTTATGTAAAACAGCAATTTTGACAGACATGAACAATTACATGTGACTTGAAAATTTGACATGTCAGATGACAAATACATGTCGTGTACGGGCGCCTTAATGAAACCCCTGGTTTGTGATGGGGGAAGAACTTTTTTTGTTTAATTTCTCATCATTTTTGTGTATCGAAAAAAGCTTTTTACGTTTTGAACTGTTCCCAATATAATTGTAATATTTTTTGTAAGTGTTTTACTGATGCCAGAAAATCGTCATAACACTTTTACTTTTAGTTTAAAAATCGTCAATCGTCATTTTACTGTATTTTCACAAAAAAATCGTCAAAATGACGAAAAATCGTCACATCTAACAACCCTGCTCCTCCATCACAAACCAGGTGGCTTTCATTAGAAGCATTATTAATTCGAATTCTACAACTATATGAATGCCATCGATACTTCAAAAAATATACATTAGAGCCCCGATTAAATCTATTCACAAAAGCAGAGTTCATGGTTCACTGTTTGGTGCAAATGGTATTGATGCAAAAATTTATAGCTGTTTTGTTAAATCCAACAACAACAACAAAAAAAAACACAGTTCCCTTTAGATTACATAATAAAGCTACGAAGTTTGGAATTTTCGCAAGACCATTTGCACCAAACACTGAACTTCTCTTATTTTCCTTGGACAGTATATGTATGTATATCTAAAAGTTGCCATTTTATATTAATTAACAATAGATTTGAAAAAAGTCACGAGGGGTCAACTAAGTCAGTTGTTGTCCAAATCAAAGGGTGTATGGCTTTGTCAATTGATTAGTTTACAGTTGTCGAGTTGAAGCAAAATCAAAAGATTTTGATTTTTTTCAAGTTGACTACTGAGTCTTTCACTGCATTGTGTGTGCTCGAGGTTCTTGTTGTTTGTAGTTTCTTTTGCAAAGAAAAAGTTAAGTATTTAAAAAATTTCCTTTTATTTCATTAAATTTTAAAATGAATTTAAATTCTTTCAATTCAGTTTATGAAGTGTGTGGCCAAGCATCAATTCAGTTGACAATTGAATTGAAACGTGTATGGGGCGCATAAGAACGTGTGTGATTTTATTTTGAGCAAATTTATTCTATGGTGTGATCACTGTTGCCAGGAATGCAGATTTCTCTGCATTTTGCTGATTTTTCGTTGCAAAAATGACAAAGCGAGATTTGCAGTAAAATTGCAGATTTTTTGAATTAAAGAAATTGTAAGCACTTTTTTATATTGAACTTTGTGTCTAACTATTTAAAAGATCGGATTTTGGAGATCAAATAAAATGTTTAAAAGGAATAAATCCAAATATTTAAGGTAATGGTGAGTTTAACTCAATATTTAAAATTTTATAAACAGTTTCCAAATTAAATATGCGAAGAAGATATGCAAAAAATTGACTCTTGTTTTCCAATATTAAATAAATATAAATAACAATTTATTACACTTTTGCAAAAATTAATGTGAAATAAAAGGTTTTGAAACAAAATCAACACAAAAATAATTTATTTTAAGTTCCTATGTTTTCAAAATTTTTTCCGGATTTTTTAGTCCAATTTTTCAGATCTATTAGAAAAAATTTCTGGCAACAGTGAGTGTGAGCATCAATGTCCCCATTTACACTATAGGATTTTTGTGGTTGCGATCAGGGCTGCCAGCTTTGGGGTTTTGACCCCAAATTAGGGGTTTTCTTGTTGCTAAAAAGGGGAAAAAATTTGATTTGGGGTTTGGGGCTTACATTGGGGATTTAAAAAAATTTTTGGGGAAATACACGGAAAGAATTATTTACTAAAGCACCACAAAATATGGCTTGAACTAAAAATATTTTGCACCATTATCGTCCAAGCCAAAATGTTCTAATGTTAAATTTATGTGTGGCTTAATTTAAGCAAAAAGTTATGACTCAAAGCGAACTATAATTAAATACAGCTAAAAAAAATTAAGTATTCGTTGCTTATGGCCAATTAACAAATTCAATTTAAATATCAATTCATATTTAAATATATTTGTTCCTATAATTTTATTTTATATTTGACATGAAAAACTTATTTTAAACATAAATTGGTATATAAATAAATTAGCAAAATCGGCTATTAATATTTTAGAAAATACGAAGAAAAGCCTGAATTTTTAACATAAAAATGTATAGCATTAGTTAGTTTAAGGAAAACTTATGGTATTTTCTTTTCTACAAAAAAATGTGACATTTTATTTAAAAAAATGCAATTTGGGGTCTGTTTTTAGAATAAAACAAGCCACCATTTTCGGGAGGAACATTTTTAAGAAACAGACACCAAATTGCATTTTTTTTAAATAAAATGTCACATTTTTTTCAGAAAAGAAAACACCATTAATATACAAAAAGAAACTTTTTATTGATTTGCTTAACATGTCGATTCAAATAAAAATTAATTGAATTAAACCAAGTTTTCTTGAACATTTTCTGAAAAAATCCCTAGTATTTGTTTCCTGATTCAAAAAATTCGATCCTTTTTATTAATCAAAATAACCAGTGGTCTAATCACCGCATACGATATCGAGCAAAATTTATCGAAATTATTTAATTTTGTATCACTAAACTCGATATCGAATGAAATGTATTGAATTTTAAATAATAGCATACGATATCGAGTAACTCCACATTACATTTATCGAGTTTTCATTCGATACGTCAGTGTCTATCGTATGCAAAATAATTCGATAGTTTTTTCGATACGATAGTATCGAATGCGGTGATTAGACCCCAGATTAATATTAAATAAATTCAGCTTGATTTAAGCAAAATCTTACTTATTTTTAATAAAAACAACCTTCTTTTGTATTTCTTGTCTTAAGAATTAAAAAAAAAGTTGATATTCATAAGTTAAGAAATTTGTTTAAGAAATGAAATTCATAAAAATATAATTTATTTTGTTAAAATAAAAAAATATAATAATAAAATACTACTGGAAAAACTGTAGCGTGCGTCACAAAGTGTTCACGGCTTTTTTCAAAAAATCACAACATTTTTTGGCTGCGAATAAGTGCGTTTAGGATTCTCTTATAGGAATTACATTTTGTATACCTTATCATGCCAAATTCACTAAAAATTAGGAAAAGGTACTTCAACCTTTGAAGTTACTTCCACTTTTTGTAGCGTGTCACAAAACTTTGTGATCAATTATTTCGCAACAAATACTTGCTAAGAAATTATGATAAGTGCCATTCGTAAGTACATATTAAAGTCACTAAATACTATATATTAGTTGAAGCTATCTTTTTTGAAAGACCAAACAATGTTTATATTTCAATCAGAAAACGCAAGCGAATGTTGCGTTCGTCACGCAGGATTTGCCCATATTTAAATTATCCATTAAAAATTGTGTATTTTTTACAAGGGCTTATTTTTGGGGATTTTCTCTTTTATTGGGGGATTTTTGGGGAATTATATTTTTTAATAGGGGAGGACGAAAAAAAGTACCTGGCAGTCCTGGTTGCAATTCTTACTTTATTGTCAAAAGGGGAGAGAGGAATTAAAAGGGGTACACAAGCGAGTGTACTCTTCGATTCGTTTTGTTCGCTCATTCGTTCTCTTTTGACAAAAAAATGTGTTTATGTAAGTTCGGTGTAAATTGGGACAATGAATGCAAACAAAGCACGCTCAATCATTCAGCTCACACATGCACAAATAAAATGTTTACGAAACGATGGCAATATTACTCAACGTTGAACTTTGTTTTGTATGCCTAGAATTGGTGTAAATTTAAGCGTATGAAAAAATCAAGCAAATTATTGATTTTTGCATTTCTCTGGTTGCTATGTATGTAGTACGTATTGGAGTTTTTCATATGCTGGGGCCTAATCACCGCATTCTATACTGTCGTATCGAATAAACTATCGATGTTTTTTGCAGACACTGACGTATCGAATGAAAACTCGTTAAATATAATTTCGAGTTATTCGATATCGAATGCTTTTATTTCAAGTTCAATACATTTCATTCGATATCGAGTTTCATGATAGGTACCTAAATAAATAATTTCGATACATTTTGCTCGATATCGTGTGCGGTGATTAGACCCCTGGATTGGAAAGAATACAAAAATTGAAATGAAACGCAAACACACATGGGTTTAAATTATTTCCATAGAAATAGAAAACAGGGGGCAAATTACGGCATTCGATATCGATCGAAATTTCCATTTAAATTCTATTGTAATTTCGATCGATATCGAATGCCGTAATTTGGCCCCAGGGTTTATTTATTTATTTCATTTCTTAAAAAATACGGTACCTACCTAGTTCTTTATCTACATACATACATACGTATAATTTCAATTAAATTCAAATCAACTTTAAATTCACTCACAATATTCTGTACGTAAAATTAACTAAATTTGTAATAACTTAGTACATATATAAAAATTCAATTAAAAACCCGTCTACCTCCATACGTACTTTTCATTTATTTCTAACGAAAAGTTCATTTAATTTTTGCTTCATAAAATACGCTAATCACAGCACAAAACGTAAACACAAACAAAACGTTGACAATAGATTGGACAAACAATGCAAGAGTAAAAAATATTCACCTGGCGTAGTGCTGACCTGCGTTGCCAGAATTAAGATTTTATCTTATTTTTCAAGATTTTTTGAACAAAATAAGATTTAAAGATTTTTTTTTCAAATTAAGATTTTTTATTTTTAGATATAAAGATTTTTAACTTTAAGTTTGTACAACATTCATAATTTTCTTTTACAGTTTTTTAAACAGTAAATTTTTAAAACAATGAGGTTTTATATCAGCTTGTTGTCTATTGGTTTTGCACACTTTTGTACTTTTGTACTAACATGCATCATACAAAACATTTAATATTGATAAAAAAATTATTTGTGAAATTTGCAATTTTTTTCAAATAGGAAAAAATATCAAAAAAACAGAAACTTGAATTCTATAAATGACATGTTCTGAATTGAATGAATCAAGTTTGAATCAAATGTGTGGTAGATGCAAAAAAGCAATGTGCAAAATTAAGGACTACATTTTCGATGACTTGCATGTAAAAAAAAATAATAAAAATATATAAAAAATTCGTATAATCTAGCAAATAACAAACGTTCAATAAAAAAAATATATATTTATTAACTTTTTATTTAATTGGGGTTTTTAGCTGTTCTTATTGTGGTCTGCCTAGACCAAGAGGAGTGGTAAAAAGTTACAGTTAAGGGTTATGAAGCTTTTGGTTGGAAGATACCACATTCCATGTTTATGATAATTTGTAAACAAATTATTTATACATAAATGGTTAAGAATATCTGTTTTAACGTGTACCAACATTATTTTAATAAAAATTCATTAGGAATATAATTAGGAAAATCCATAGTTTTCAGTGAGCTTTTTTAAAATGCAATTTTCTCAAAATGCCTTCGATATAACAACGGTATCAAAAAATATAATATTAAATTGAGAACCCTCAAGACTTCATATGATGTATGAGCTTCATAGCTCCCAAATCAATTTTTTTTTTTGCCCAAAATTTATACATCTCTAATATAAGAATTTAATTACTTTCGATGAAACTTCTTTATATAGATGGACTTTTTTACGTTCTTATTTATTAGAAATTAAGTGCATTTAAAATGTATTTTTTTTTGAAAAAATTTAACTAAAACACAATTTTAAACCTACAATTTAATTTTGTATAAATACTGCAATTACGTATTTTAATTTTAATATGTAGTTTCCATAATAAAATGCCTTTGTTATAAAAAATTTCAAGATTTTTCTCTTCAAAATAAGATTTTTTTTTCGCCAAAAGAAGATTTTCCTTCCAAATCTTCTGGCAACGCTGGTGCTGACACCTGTATTATTTCAGCATGGTGCAAACATAACTATCAATTATAAGACACAAGCAGCATGACTTAGGAATGGGCAAAAAATATCGATATTTTTAAAAAATTATCGATATATATCGCCGATATTTAAAATACCGATATATCGATATTGAAATACGACTATCGAATTCGATATTTTTTAAAGGCAGTTTTCATTAAAAACTCAAAATTTTAGCCGTTTTTCAAACAATATGTATTTAAAAATTGGCATCACTGCAATCATCATATGTTTTTTTAGACTAATATGAAGATCTATAACTCATCGTCTATAACTGATATGATTTGCTGTTATAACATGGTTATAAAAGAGTTGTTAAAACATTTGCATTAACAACCGTGTTATAACATGAGAAAACTTCTTACATGATGAGTCTATTCTTAACACTAGCATCATATTAGTGTTAATATTAAGCATTTCATGTCAGTTGTAGACTGCATGTATTAGAAGAAGAATTAAGAAAGTGGGGTTTTCACCTAACAGATTTCTAATTAAAACAGTAAAGTCAAACGAACTTGAAAAGATTTATTTTATGCAGTTTTGGAACAATATATGTGCCTATACATATATATTTGGAATAATAATAAGATTTGTGCATATATATGTATATACATACATACATATATTTAATTTTTTAATTTGGTAACACGTTCGATATATCGATACATCGATATTTTTGAAATAATAAATATCGATACTCTTAAAAATATCGATTCGATATATCGATATATTTTTCCAATTTGCCCATCCCTAGCATGACTGATATGAGGTGCGTTTGAGTACTTTTACAGTAAAATGCATTAAATGAGTAAGCTAAAAAATTTTCTCTCACAAAAAGCTGTTGTCCAAAAAAGTACGCGAACGCAAAATTTGTAAAAATTCGTAAATTAAAGGCAACAGCTGATGGAAAATAATTGAAGTGTTGAAAAATATTGACACTCTTGACTACTTAACTAGTTTTGTTATCGGTACTCGATTAAATTCTTTTTATAACACGAACATTTTTGGAAAATACAAACAAACTATTTTGGCGGCATGAAATAGCCCCCCACGAAATAAGTCCCCAACAAAATTATGAAATAATTCCCCAATTTTTGGGGTCTTATTTCATATGAAATAAACCCCCAATTTAAGAATGAAATGAAACCCCAACGAAATGAAATAACTCCCCAAATCAAAATGAAATAAATTCCCAAAAATTTGGAAGTTATTTCATTGGAAATAAGTCCCCATTTCCTGAAATGAAATAAATCCCCAAAAAGTATTCAAAACATCCAATCAATTTAAAATAAGGGGGGGTGCTTTTTAACCATTGGACGTAAGGCCATGATGGCTTTATTGCTCAATTGAATGGGAGATAAAGCCGTAATGGTCTTATTGCCCAATTATTGAGAGGTAAGGTCATATGTAAAATTTTGCGAAGTGAGAGATATAGTTATATTTTTTTCCCCCAAATGAGAGGCAAAGCCAGATTTTTCCAGAATATTGTTACGCATGGTGTAAACATTCTATAAAAAGGGAAAATCCTTAGTTATGAATGAAAACCATTTTTTTATTCTTGTGACGCACGCAGAAAAACTTTATTCAGCGAAGCCACCTGCCGCGTCCTACTGGAGGAAAAAACCGCTAAGCGCGGCCGCAGGAAAACTTTAGTATGCGAAGCCAGATTTCAATACTTAACTTTAGTAAGAGGAAAAAAGAAATGAGAGATAAAGCCATTTCCTAATATTACTAATGTGTCCTAAGGCCATGATGGCTTTGCCTCCCATTGGAATGAAAAAAAAAATAAAAGGCTTTATCTCTCTTTTGAATGGGAAACCTGGATTCATTGCATCCAGCAAAAAAAAAAAATAAATTGGCAATAACACCATTATGGCTTTATTTTATTCCCTACCACAAAATTATTTCTCAAACTAACTACCTAGTAAGTATTATTTTTAATGAATGAGTGGTCTTGACCATTCATTAAAACAAGTTTTGTTTACGTATTATAACGGGACATAATCTGAATTTTTGACGATTTTGGAATAAATTTGAAAATGAAAAAAGTCCCCAAAATATTTTTAGGGACTTATTTCATTTCAGATTTTTGGGTACTTATTTCATATGAAATAACTCCCCAATATGAAAATGAAATAAGTCCCCAAAAAAATGAAGTAAATCCCCAAAAAACGTTGTTGTTGCCTCTCATATATATTTTTGGGGAGTTATTTCATTTCCGTTTTGGGGACTTATTTCGTGGGGGGCTATTTCATGCCGCCAACTATTTTATGTAATCTTTTATATTTGTTTGTTTTTTATTTTATTTGATTTTACTAATTTGTAGCGGGTTAAATTATTTAAAAGAACATGAATAATTTTTTTGCTATTGATTACTTAAGTACCCAAACACTTCACACTTTTACAACTCTAAAAAATTACAAAACAAAAAAAATTTTAAAAGTTTGTATTTAGCCAAATAAATGCTTCACAAACAAGTTTAATTAATTATTATTAATACACTTTTTGTTTTGGTTAAATTTTTATTTCAACTTTTCTTTTATTTATTAATTTTTTCACAATTTGCATGCTTTTTATTTGTTACTTTTGTTTGTTTACCTTTTGAAACATATGTTTTTTTGATTTACTAAATTTTACTGCAGAAATTTCTCCAGTAAAAATTTGTAAATACTCATACACGAACTGTCACTTTTCGCTCTCAATTTATGTTCTCATTTACTGCAATTTGTGTACTCGAACGCAATTTCGTAAAATGCAGTAAAGTTTAGTAAAATAAAGTAAAAACTTTTGTGTTCGAACGCAACTATGGTTTTCGCAATTATTTTACTTTAAAAATTTTATGTTTTTACTAAATATTTTTTTACAAATAGAATATGAAAATTTTGAAAAAACATAACAAGCAATTCGTTTTTATAGTTAATCTATTTATTTTTTCGTAGTTTAATTATATAAAATAACTGAATATTCTTTTGTTTTTACGAAATTCGCGGTTGAATTTTTGACAGTTAAAGTTAAATGAACTTTTCATTATTTTAAATTTTCATTTAATTCGACATACAGAAGACTTCAACTTAATCAACGGACAATAATAAATGCAACTAAAAATCCGTTTAATGTGCAATAAGTTTTTTGAATAAATGTTGGAATTAGTTAAAAATAAATTTGTTTGGAATTTGAAATTTTTATTAATTAAAAAAATACTGAACGGAATACTTCTTAAATAAACTACAGTCCGTTACTGTAATATTATAGTGATACTACACTCACTATTTAACAAAAATCATAATTTTAATTACAAAATATTATTTAACCAATTTATATTCATAAAGTTTATTAATTAGGTATATCAAAAAAGAATTAGATAAATAAAAGAGAGCCGTCTTTAAGCTTTAATAATTAGTAAATTTCACACATATTTTTATACCTACATATTGTAGGTACGACTTAATTTTTTACTTTTTTAAATATGAATGTAGGAAGAGTAAACTGTCTACAGATTTTGGGCCAAGCTGGTTATTCTTTTCTGTTATTACGTTACCTGCTAACGAAAAAGCTCGTTCAGAAGTCGCACAACTGGCAGGAATCGAATGAACTTCCGTTGCAAATTTGGATAAGTAAGGATACAACTTTTCGTTTATTTTCCACCAATGGAGTACATCGAAATCCTCTGTACATTTAACATTTTCTTTGCAATATCTTTCTATCTCATCTGTGGGTTTTTTTGTCGTGTTCGGTGTTGGTTTTATTAATAAGTCGGCAAAAAAGAACTTAAACTGCGATTGATTTGAAGATTTTTTATTCGGGTCTATTGTTAAACTGTTTTCAGAAGGTGAAAGCTGCGAATCGGAATCAGAATATATTGTGGATGGACTATTTGGCATGCAATCATCCGATGTGGAAGATTTTTTTTTGTTAATTTGTGAAATGCAAAAGTTTTTAACGTCAGTTATATCGGTATGTGATACACTTAAAGCTGGTGGATATAAAAAGAAAGCTGTTTTTTGCCATATGCTCAGATTTGTAGCCCAAATTTTATCAAGGTTATTATTAATATTTTCTTTCAAGGACAGTATTGCAGCTTCATCCGTTTCTTTCGGTAAACACAGTCTTTTAACTTTATTAATTGATGGTATAACGAAATATAAGGAGGGAGAGCTACATGATTTTAGTTTCTTATATACAATTTCGAAGCCACTGCATAAGTCAACTAAATCTCTGAGCGTTGATATACTGATTAGTAATAATAATTGGTTTTCATTCTTTTCTCTAAGTATCTGGTTAATTTGGTGCCAATTGTCAAATATTGACTTGAACATTGTTAAGTTTGAATTCCCACGATTGGGGCAATCGCTTTTTAAAGGAGTAGGTAACTGGTACTGCAAGTTATCCTTTTTAAAATATTTAACAATTTTTTTACACGATTGTATAATTTCTCTAAGTTCTAAGGTTTCATTAAAGGAATGTTCCAAGACATTTGCAAATAAATGGCTGCTACAGTTTAAGCGAATATTATTTTCTAACGCTTTCACAACGTTTGATTCTCTGTCTGTAACGAACTTAATTTCCTTCGTATTTTCAATTCCAAATTCACCAAATAACGCGTTCAACTTACATAAAATGTTGTCACCAGTCGAACGTTCGAAATCCATGGATTTCATTCCCAAAAATATGTCATATAAATTCATATCTTTTTGGTAGTGTAATGTAACTCCCAAAAAATTTCTACGCACATAATTGTCAGTCCACATATGAATAGTAGCAGACGCCCCTCCGCTTTGCACAATTTCAGCTATTTCGTCTTTGATTTCGTTTTTTTCGTCAGCAGCAATCTTCTGCGTGGCACGGGAAAGTGTTGTTGCATCAGGAAGAAGGTCCAAAATGTCAACATTTTCCCCATATGTTGCTCCAATTTTTACAAAAAACTTAACAAGCTTGGCAAAACCAGAACCGCTGATGGCTGAATATGGTTGGCAATCCTCAGTTATCCATGCTACACTCATATCTATGGCCGATTTCTTGTCTTCTGCTGTTACACTTTTGAGACAATCTGGCTCCTTGTGTATTTGACAGCACTTATGTCGAGATAAATTGGATGTTTGTCCAGGAGTATATTTGAGAAGACTTGAACATTTGCGGCAATATACATATCCTGGTAAAATACTATCATCATCCTTAACGACTTCTGACAGTATGCCCCAAATAGCACTTCTTCCCTTGCGTTTTGGCGTTAAGGTGTAAACACTTCTACGAATTTGTTTTAAAACAAATTCATCATTACTTGACATTCTTCCGACAAAAACTTCACCTATTGCTTGTTACGCTTTTAAAAAACTAAACACAAAAACTGACTTATGCCTCATGTAGTAGTAGTCATGACTACAAAAATGCGAGCGCAAAATAATGTGTGTGATTTGATTTTGAACAACTGCTCTATGGCGTGCGCTCAATGAATGCAAACAAACCACATTCAATCATCCAACTCACACATGCACAAATAAAATGTTTACTCAACGTTGAACATTGTTTTGCAGGCTAGAATTGATGGAAATTTAAGCGTATAAAAAAATCAAGTAAATTACACTCAGTTTACGACGTCGCTTTTTCGATGTCTCTTTTTGTTTGTGAGCAAACGGTGTAGAGAAGAAAGATGGCTAAACAAAACGATTCGGTTTGTGTTTTTCATGTCTTTTTTTATATTTCTCTTTAAACTTTTTCTTGTTACGTTTTATTCTTTTTCCTACTTTGAAGTGTGAGGTTGAAAACACAGTAAGACCCCGATTATCGATAACAGACGGGATCGGGAGCATTCTTGATACATAATAAATTTTTTTGGGTGTTTCTTATTTTATGTAAATATAAAATGTACATATTCAAATAGAATCTGGGAATTTATTTCTCATGGTGAGTAACATTTATTTTCATATTAATCGAATGTGTATTCTATGCCAAATTACAATTTATAAAGCTTTCATAGGTACTGTAATAGAAAATATTCCTGGAAAATATTGAAGGAATAAGACTATTTAAGTATAAAAGCTTTATAAATTATAACATGACTTAGAATACACATTCGATTAATATGAAAATTTATATTATAAATGTATTATTATGTTAATATTTAATACCTATGAGGAAAATAGTAATTTTGGCAGAACATGTTTCTAGTACGTTGGGATATTTTCTTCCTTTGTTTACAAAAATTTTTTTTGATTGTTTAAAAGTAAACGAAAAAAAGGATAAGTTGTTTATAATTTCGGATAATAGAGCTAATTAAAATCATTTTTTATTTTCTGGTTAATCGAATTACAAATAATCAAGGCCCTACTGTTAGTGATTTTGCATTCTCTGTTATATACAGAACTACTCAAGGCGAATTCAATTCGCCTTGGAACTACTGTACTTTTTAAGAAATTAAAAAAAAATATCTGTGTTTGCGTTTCATTAAAATTTTTTTTTGTTCTTCCGAATCCACCACACGAAGAAACATACTACATAGCAACTGCTGAATAGGCAGGCATCAGAGCAATGATTTTTTTTTTTTTTTTTCTTTGAATATGTTTCTTACCAAAGCAATCATTGATGAACGAAGCTTAACATGGTATATGGCAAAGTTAATACGCTGTGCATTTCTTGCATGAATTTAAAAACAGCAGCGAATGTGTGTGCCTGAGAAAGTTTGATTGTATGAACGCAAAAGAGTGTATTTGATAATGTTCATAAAATACGATTTTTTTGCAATCACACAAACAGAGTTGCCAATTTATCGCCTTTGGCGCTAGATTTAACGCTTTTTAACTGTCGAAAAGACGCATATATTTTTCTTTAGGGCTTTTTTTAAAAAGAGCCCTAAATTAGCATATTTTATTCAATAAAAAATTTATTGATACCCAACATTTTTGTCCTTTTATTTACATATGTACGTATATACAGTAGTTTTGACTTAGCTGCACAATGTCCTTTGCACGATTTTTTGTGCAGGTAAATCAAAAATGCAGTTATCTTAAATGTATTTACCTGCCTTAATGTGCAGGTACACAATTGTGGTTACCTGCGCAAAAGTGCAGCTAAAGTAAAGTGTTTGATTTAAAAGTAGAATAACAAATTATTTGATTAAAACATAAATTTATATTTTATTAAAATTTTATTTCAACCCTGCTAGCATTTTCAATCGTCTAGGAGTCTACTGGGAATCTTACAAAGAGTGTTTTTGATCGTCGATGACCTCATTTTTTAATTGTAGACAATTCCTAGCAAGGGAGAATTTGTTACACGTGCTGATTCCTTCCATAGCGCAGCGAAAAACGCTTATATTAATCGTAAATGGAATCGTTTATGATGTATGTGGATATTAGCTATCTAGTCTTTCAAAAAGCATGCCAAGAGTCGTGAAATGCTCAGCCAAAAATTTTCATACAATTTCTATAAAACAAACCTTTAGTTCGCGAAATCAACACCATCCTGTCGGAAAATCCTTTTTTACAGATCCGTAGGCGGGTTTGTTTTATTAAAATTGAATTGGCAATAACATTTTCATACTTCAAAAACGGTATTATTTAGGTATTACGACGGTTAAACGACTCTTACAAAGAGTCCTAAAAGGTTCATTCGAAGATTTAAGCTTCGTACAGACGATAGTCAGATATTACAATATTGTCATTTTTCTGACAATGGTGCCATTGTCAGATGCATTAATTTTACACATCTGCCAAATGAAAATGAGCTTACAATGTTCAGACAGTTGCAAGACATTTTTAGGCAATTTTAATGAAAACATTGCAATATCTGACCATCGTCTGTACGAAGCTTTAAAGACGAGCGTGTCAAAAAATAATAAATTAAAATAAGATTTTGATGTTACTGGTTTTGTTACTCGTCAGATAATCATCAGAAAATTCTTTTAGGAGTTGTATATTAAACAGAATCGTCTAACAAACAGCCTATGCTAGCTGGGAAATAGCTGATTATTTATACATGTATGTATGTTTATTTAAAAGAAACATTAACAAAAACAATGAGAATTCAAAAAGAAAATAAAAATTTATGGAAAAAAAACAAAATCATTGCGATTTATATTTTTATAAACAGCTTAAATTGGATATTTATGTGAAAAAGTGGTCACCATATATTTTTATGTGTGCAGCTAACTTTGATGTTTTGTATGAAAATATTTTAAAGCTGCCCAAAAATATGAAAAATATGCAGGTATACAAAATGCACGTAAAAAAGTATTTTGAAGAATAATTCCAGAAAATATGTATTTTAGGCAGTTAAGTCAAAGTGCAGCTAACTTTGATTTTTTGTATGAAAATAATTTTAAAATGCCAAAAAATTTGTGCACTTATATTATATGTGCAGGTATAGAAAGTGCACTTAAAAAAGGAATTTGTATGGAATTATAAAGAATAATTCCAAAAATTATCAATTTTGTGCAGTTAAGTCAAAAGTGCACGTAAACAAAAGGCAGTTAAGTCAAAACTACTGTACATTAAAATCAAGACACATTATAGGCAAAATTTGTTTCCGTTTTTTAAAAACTTTACTCTGAAATGCATACTATACACGGAAAGAAGTTTATTTTCTAAAGTAATCCATTTCTTTTCTTAAAACAAGAAAATCCAAAAATATATCCTGGTTTTAACTTGTTTTGTTCGTATTAGGTAAGACTTTCTTAAATAAAGAAACATTTTATGATAAAACATTTCTTAAACCAAGAAATACAAAAGTAGCTTATTTTTATTAAAAACAAGAATGATAGGTATTTCTGAAATCAAGCAGCATTTATTTAATATTAGTCTGATTTTCTTGATTTTGAAATCGAATTTCTTGCATCAAGACACAAATGTTAGAGATTTCTTAAAATTTTTCAAAAAATGCTCAAGAAAACTTGGTTTGATGCAATCAATTTTTATTTGGATCGACATGTTAAGCAAATCAATCAAAAGTTTCTTATTTTTATATTAAGTTTTCTTAAACTAAATTCAAGTTTTCGTTGCTTTTTATTTTACAAAACTAGAAGAAAGGCACTAGTTTCTTCTAGTTTTGTAAAATAAAAAGCAACGAAAACTTGAATGAAGTAACTATAGAATTAAAATAAAGTTTTTTCTAGCTGTATTTAAGTAAATTTTAGTTCGCTTTGAGTCATAACTTTTTGCTTAAACCAGGCAACACATGTTTACAATAAGAAATTTTTGGCATGGGCAAGAATGGTGCAAAATATTCTAGGTTCAAGACTTATTTTTTGGTGATTTAGTAAATACTTCTTTCCGTGTATATTTGAAATTATATTACTTTACTTTTCCTGAAATGTCAGAAAAGGCTTTTTAAAAATGTTTATGTTTTATTAACACTGCTCGGCAAAAAAAAAAAAAAAAGTCGGGGTAGAGAACTTGATTATGTGATTTTAATTGACTTTAGCGTGCTGAATCCAAATAGTTTATTCAATCACGTCTTGTGATCATGATTTCATGTCTTATTTTATTCATAATATACCGAAAACTTTAATTATTTTTATATAAGCCTACAGTCCGTTGTTTTTATCGCATTATTGAATGTATGAAACGTATTTTAGATGGCAGTTTTTTAAAAATTGATAAGTACCTTTCTGAAGGAACCGAAGCAACAGGGACTATAATATATTCCATTACAACTTAAAAAAATATTCTAAATTCTAAACCCAAAAAGGTAATCAATCTAGCGGACTTATCTTCTAATGGTCGTTCATTGTTTTGTCCTTTGCCTGCAATTGCATTTGGACTTGCATTTTTTTTACAACATTACAAAAATATTTGACATTTCAGTCCCTATATAAACATGTACAAATTTCGACTTAAAGACCTTTAATTAGCAGTAAAAAGCACTGCTAAGCAATCCATACCACTTGCCGTTCTTGAATATATGTTGTTCAACCTCCTCCATTTTTAAAATAACGGTAGATCTCGAAAACAAGAGCTAACAAAAAAAAAAAAAAAAAACGGTGGACACCATTGGATTCAGCGTACCCGAATTATGCTAAATCGCCATGTGGCCGGCTTGTATAATTTTACAACTAGCATAGTGTTATTAACAGCTGTGTGAGGGGATTGGAAGAAGAGACGACAACCGGATTTGAACTTCGCTTTGCATAAGGACCCAGAATATATATACTTTATAGGGTTTAGGACCTTCGGTGAAGGGTATAAAAAACAAACTTAATTATAAAAAGAGTAATTTTTGGGATTTCAGTATTTTGGTCATAACTCTGCTATTTCTTAACCGATTTGACAGATTTATATACCGACGTGTTAAAAAAGAAATTTGCCAGTTATTTTGGCTATAAAACTTGGACTCCGGAAGATCTATGGTTCCTGAAAATGGGTATTTTTCAAAAAAAAAAATTAATATTTTGGTCATAACTGTTTCGTATCTGAACCGATTTTCCCGAGTTTTTTAGAAAATATTTTCTATTAAAAATTTCCGATCTTCTGATATATAAGGCGTAACCATAGGTCATATTACAGTCAAAAAATTCAGGTTTTTATACAATTTTTAATACTTTTTGTATGAGGTACCACGCCTACTTCTCCAATCCCGCCCACATTTTGTAGGATGGTGTATATTTATAACCTAAATGTTTGTACCTAATTTTAAAGCTTTGGCTCTTGCCGTTCTCCAGATATACAGAAAAAAGTAATAAAAATACAACAACCACAACGGATTTTTTGGAAAAATTAGAGGTAGTCGTGGTTTTTTGGTCATATCTCAGCCATTGTTGGACCGATCTGGCTGAATTTCAATAGCAAGAAATGGTGGACTATATGTGACATAAATGTAAAACAAAGTAGTCGCTATCATGTCTGGAGTCTCCGGAAAACACATATCAAACGTAAGACGGACAGACGGACGGACGGACGGATATCGTTAAATCAACTTCTCTCCTCATAAGGACCCAGAATATATATGCTTTATAGGGTCTAAGATCAATATTGTAGAAATTACAAACGGAATGACAAACTTTTATATACCCTTTTCCACCTGTGGTGAAGGGTATAAAAACACGTTGTTTATCTAGCCTAGAATCGGTTTTGATGGCTGTGAAAAATACGTAACAGTGGACAGTCCATAAAATTTTTGGGCCTTGCATTTTTTAAATAAAACTTAAAGGTATTAATTATAAACAAAACTTGACAAAAACTGTAGGATACCAAGAAAAACTCCAATTTTTTCATCGTTTTGGGTGATCTTGTCCACTATATACTGCTTTACTGTAGCTTTTGTTACATAGCATTTGCTTCAACTCAAAAACTGTTCAAACTGCACGTAGATTGCTGTCAGTGCAATCAGAAAAGTCTGGCTTAGGGAGTACCCTATGACACAGTACATCATCATCTTCCACCCACTGAATCAGTTCACTTTTTTTAGTTTTCAACACAATACAAATGTTTTTGTGGAACTTGAGCTTGAGTCAAACTGCTGCATACGAAAAATCTTAAAAGGGGATTATCTTTTACTACATTTCTTTTTGGAGATTCTATAGATGGTTATCAGAGGAGACAATTAAATTTATCATTGACACTGTATTCGGACTTCTGAATTGAAATTTCGCATGGCAAAATTAGCAACCTTGCTTTTTGCTGATGTTTTTCTTTTTCCCATTCGAACTTTAGTTTAAACAGAGAAGTTCGCTCAGCTTGAAAGGCGACAATACAAGCTGCCGAAGATTTTGGGGCGTATTATTTAAATTTTTCGGCAAATTAGTTTGCTTTTTTGAAACTTCTGATGACTGGGTTTTTATCTGGAACAATTTCGGTTCTTAGGGTGTCATCTACGATACTAATTTCAGCTTCGCAAGGATCAAAAATTTGTATCTTTTTCATAATTTGATCAGCTGAATAATTCTGCCATTTATACAGTTTCGCCATTATCCAAAATATTGAATATCACTTCACTTTGCGATTTTTCACCAAAGATGTTATTTAGTTGTTGGTAATGAGGACACATTTGCAGATTTTTGGATTAACAAAATGCGTTTATATGGGCAGTTCCAGCGAAAAGTCTACTTTTTGTAACGTAACGTCAGAATTAATTTTAATTGTTTCTCGAAAAATTTTATATGTATAGTTTACTCTTTACTATCATCATATATATTATTTCTAAAGCACTTTTTTTTGTCGGTTGCAAATATCTCCCATACCACCGCATCAAATTTAATGAATGATATCTCATTTTAAAGCTTATTTCTAACACTAATGACGAAAAATAATTAGAAATTGAAAAATTTATATTTTCATTGATAAAGGATTCGTACGGGCAAAACGTTAACGATGATCATGTCATTACCTACTATAAGCCCCTTATTCTTCGAAATAAGATAATTGTAAATATTTTTATATGTTTGTTTATTAGAAAAAAAGATATCTTTAGAAACAAGGGTTAAATTTTTATATTTATCCCTATTGTGAAAATTATCCTCGAAATTGTTTGTCTCTTCCCTAAAAAATGTATCGGCAAAAGCAAAATTTCAAGGGAAAGAAATGGACCGACTTGGCTTATTTTGAACATTTAATACTTCTTATATACATATACAAAATATGATTGATATTTGATATTCTTATCTTATATGTACACTTTTGTGCCAAAACCATTATTCCGGCAAGAAAGAAATTTGTTTGTCTCCCATTAAAAACTTTTTCAAAATGGATAGCTTCTTTCACTCGTTATTTAGTAGCTTTCTTCCATAAGAACTTCGATAACTACTTTTTTCTGGATGTATTTAGATAAAAAAATTACTTACTTTTGAATTTGTTCATTTTGGCACAACCCTTGTAAAATTCATTAGTTTTTCAGTAGAATTGTATGTAGTGCATTTATGTGTTTCTGATTACTTAACATTTTATTTTGTAGGCAAAGATTTTACTGGGTCTTTAACCCGTTTATTTATGAACCGATTTTTTTAATTTTAACTACCAGGTATTCTACTAAGTCTATTTCAGGTAAAAAAGAAAAAGATTATAGGAAAAGGTAAATTAAAGATTTATATCTCAGCCATTTGTAAACCGATATTGTTAAATTTCAATAATATACTATTTCGGACTACATACGATATAAATATAAAACAACGTTTTATATTTATTTATAATACTGTTATCAAAGCTGATTTAATTTAAAAATTTTCCATTTTGATCTCGGTTTTTGTAAATATGTATATATCTATTTTAAAAAAGGATGTATGTTTATTTTATTAAGCTTGGTAGTAAAAATGGGAAAAGGGAAAAAACTCCCAAGGAATTTTTATTCACGATAGGGGTGAATTATTTTATTTTTTGTTTAAAATGATATTTTCTCATGCCTTTGTGTAACTTCTCCAGGGAAAAATAACAATTTTAAATTGTTATCGGAATAAAGAAAATAAATAATTTTTTAAAAAATAATCTCCAAAAAAAAAAAAAAAAATAAATTTAATGAAATTATTTAATAACCATGAAACAAATTTGTTTAAAATTGATTTTAAATTGCACGATTTTTTAACAAAAAAGACGATCTGTTTTATTTTATTCTCAGGAAATTGAAGATTTTGACACAAATATATCTGGCAGCACTGATTAAAACCAAAACAAGAAAAGACTAAAAAAAAATTTAAAATAACAAAATAAAACAATTTTGTTTTTTTGTTTATTTTCATCATATTTATTTTTTTTAAAAAAAATAAATATTTTTTTTTTTTTTTAATTTATTTTAAAAAAATAGTATATAAACATATTTTAAATTCAAAATATATACATTTTGGTTTTTCTCGCCACCAATTTCAAATGTGACTAATTTTGACAGTTCTTGAAAGAAACTTTTCGCAAAATATTGTTATACAAACACTTTTTCTCGCATCCTTCCAATAATTGCTGGAAAGTTATTTAAATGACAGATAATTCTCGCAAAAAAAAGATACAGAAACACTTGCGTGAGAAAAACCATTTTTTGTTTCATTTCACACTATTTTTGTTGCAATTCACACGTTTCATGCGAAAAGTTTTACGATGTGAGAAATACAGAAACGGGCTACTGGCTTTACATTAAAAAATTAAGACTTTTCTCTGAAAATGCCCATATCGTTACTTTAATATAGAAAAGCCCTAACTAACGTTTTCCTTACTTTACAGGAGAAGGAAAAAACCTAATAAAAATTATAGTCTTGGAGTCTCGATTTTTTTTAAACGCAGTTTTTTATTAAATTCTCTAAGCAATTTAATAAAAAACTGCGTTTAAAAAAATCGCAACTACAATACTACAATTGTTATTAAGTTTTTTCCTTCTCCTGTAAAGTAAGGAAAATGTTAGTTAGGGCTTTTCTATATTAAAGTAGGGGAGACCGGGGCAGCTTCGGCACTTTTTTTTTGAAGCCCTGAATCTAAGAATGTATTCAACAGATTTAAAAATTTTATCGCTTGTTGTTGTCCTTGAATATTGAATAATAATATATTGGTACAAAATTGTATGAATACTGAGTATTTGTTATATTTTTTTAAGAATAAGTAAAAAAAGTAATTTTCGCTGAATGTGCCCCACGCCGGGGTAGCTTCGGCATTTGACGGGGCACATTCGTCGACTATATTCTTAAAGGCAGTTGTTCATTAAAAAACTCTATAAAAAATAAAATTAGATGCCAGCTATAAACGGATTAAGCATTTTTTATAAGATGGATACAGTTAAACTTAAGTTTTATTTCGGCTCATAGAACTAGCGAAATATTTTAATTTTCAGGCTTAACAAATAGAGATTAAAAAGATATCAAGCATGCGAAGGAAGTTTGTTATTGAAATGAAGTCGTCAAGAGTTTAAGTAATCTCAGTAAGTTGATAAATTGGCTTATTACTATATCGACCAAGTTTTACTTGGACGAATGTGCCCCAATTGAAAATGCCGAATCTACCCCGAAAGCACTATTTACACTATTTTATTTTTTTTTTCTATTATTCTTCAACAAAGATTTAGATTCAACTTATTTTTTAGGAAACTAGCACAATTAATTAAGTTGGTTTGTAATTTTTATTTTAAATATTGATAATTTTCAAATACAAAATACTTACTAAATAGAATCAAAATATTACAAAAACACTTGGAAAAAAACTTAAACACGGTAGCTTTTTCAGTTGGTAAGCTAGAGATGACAAACTTTGCGGGCGTTATTTATTTTGATTTTCGATAAATTTAAATAAATAGTTAGTGGTGAAAAATAAGTGCGTCATATCGAAAACGTCATTGACGAATCTACCCCAGTGCCGAAGGTGCCCCGGTCTCCCCTAACGATATGTACCTTTAAACGAGCAACGATTTTTTAATTTGACAGCATTGAAAATAAATCTATATAAGTCTGAAGCAGAGAACAGCTTTATGCAATTGAAAAAAAAATCGCATTTAATCAACAGCAACAAATACATTCGCTTGCGGTCATACAATGAAATTTCCTCAACCGCAAATATTCGCTGCTGGTTTGCAGTCATTCAAACAGGGTTGTGAACTATTTCTAATCAAAAAGCGCCTTGTCCCCAATAAAAAGCGTTAAAAAGCGCTAAATAAAATTTAAATAAAAAACTTAATGAAATGTTTAAGAACCAAGTTTTATTAATTACACTGCACACTGGGCTGGATCGCCAAATTTTTGGCATAAAGTCTAAACATAGAGTTACAGAATTGAAACTTGGTACATTTGATAATTATAGTATGTGTAGCATCTGTGCAAAATTTTGGTCCAATCCGACCACGCCTTCCTCCCATATGGTGCCAAAACGTGCGTTACAACTACTTAATATACCCAAATTTTGCTTAAAATATTGTTTTGTACAAAATTTAAGGGCTTCTTGAGATCAGGAGTACATACCTATTTCACACCAGGCTCAAGCTGGTCAAAATCGGGCCATTTTGGACCTTTAATTCCTAAATTACGAAAAATTCAAGTTGAAATTTCGAATACTAATGTGTTTTTATTTGAGAAAGTAATATTATTAAATTGCAAAAGTTTTATTAAAGTGATATATAATATAGTTATCATGGTTATGGACTTAAAAAGCCGTGAATCCTTAAATATATATAGCTAACTACAATATACTTATGCGCTAAAACAAAAAAATTAGTCATCCTCTACGTCTAATTCTAATGAATAATTAATTACATTTTCGCATTCGGAATCAGTTTCAGAATCAGAGTCGCTCTCTTTATTCTCAGGTTAATTTTTTTCAATTTCAAAATTTGGTGCTTCTAAAAGTTCAATAACATCTTTGGGCAACACCTTTTTTTTAAGTTGAGCTGACCTTTTCTTGAGCGAAATGCTCGAAAGAATAGGATCTGAACAGTCAACTGATCTGTGAAACACATCGAGCAAATTATTAATCCGCGAATTCTGACGAGCATGCGATCTCCTGTCTTGCTATAAAATTTGTTGCGCGCTTCTGATGCGTTTTTGCCAAGGCAACCTATTGGCATTACTGATGATGATATTATTTGAGATCCATGAATCAAGTAAAGTAGGCGATATCGGATTTGTGCCAGTTAAAATGTTTAAAAGTTTGCAATCTATTAGTCATATGAAGATCATATTATACGACAACTTTTTTTAGAGTTTTAGAGTTAAGCTGTTCAAAAATCCAGTTTAAATTGCATCTTCATTTCGATAGTTGTCTAGCCACATATTGATGAGGGAAGCATGACTGAACTCAAATGTACCTAAAAATCCACAAATTTATGGAAAACGGGCAATTTTGGGCAAAAATTGTTAATAACACGTTATAATGTACACTTTTAAGTATATTTTAGCATAATTAAATTTTGGCCAAACTTGGGCGAAAGTTAGTTTTTACTCCACTATAAACTGGTGTTTTGGTTAATTTTTTTTCTTTCTTAGGACTTCACAAAAAACAATTCACAAAAACATTTATTTTATTTATTTTATTTTATTTTTATAATTTCCTAAGCTAATCCCGCGAAGCTTTTCGCTTGTCTGCAGGAAAGAAACCAGAGTCTCTGGCGGGAATCGAACCCACAACCCCGGCACTGATAGACTAGCTCAAATTTTTTTTTGTTTAACGGCAGTCGCTTTCGGTTATTATAAAGCTGAGCTAACTTTTTCTGCTTTTTTAGGAAAACAAACACATGACATATAGATTGGACTTTGTACCCCTTGTAAAAGTTCAGGGCTTCCATCAAATAACTTTTATTTACTGAAATGTTGTACCTAGGGTATGCACTTTAAGAAAATATAGTTAAAATTAACAAATATTTCCATGAAAATTTCGACTTTATGCCAAAAATTTGGCGATACAGCCCAGTGTGCACTGGCTGTAAAAAAAATTGTTTTAAATAAAAATATATGAGAAACAAAAATACTACTGCGCTAAATTCAAATCCGTTTTCAGTTTTTTCTATCATGTCTAGACTTTGTCTTTTACAAATAATTATTTTCTAAATTATTTCTTAAATATGGTGACCATTTTTCCATGCAAATTAGTTTTTTTTTTAACATTTATTAGAAATCCAGGTATATTGTGAATAAAATTAGACAAGAAATCAGTAAAAAAAATGTTAACTAGACTTGATTGAATAAACTATTTGGATTCAGCACTCTAAAGTGAATTAAAATCACATAATCAAGTTCTCTAGATCGACTTTTTTTTTTTTTTGTCTTTTGCCGAGCAGTGTTAATAAAACGTTAATATTTTTAAAAAGCTTTTTCTGATATTTCAGGAAAATTAAAGAAATATAATTTCAAATATACACAGAAAGAATTATTTACTAAATCACCAGAAAATATGTCTTGAACCACGAAAATTTTGCACTTTATTTTAAATCAAGCTTTCGCTGCTTTTTATTTTACAAAATCAGAAGAAAAGCCAAAATTGTTTCCATAAAAATGTATAGCACTAGTTAGTTTAAAAAAAACTTAATATAAAAAATAAGAACCTTTTGATTGATTTGTTAACATGTCGATCTAAATAAAAACTAATTGAATCAAACCATTCTTTAGCATTTTCTGGAAAAATTTAAAGAAATCGCTAGCATGTGTTTCTTGATTCTATTTTAAAATCAAACTAATATTAAATAAATGCTTCTTGAAATTTTTGATCATATACCAAAAACGTGAATTTTTTAATCATGAGAAAATGTTTCTTTATTTAAGAAAC
Source organism: Pollenia angustigena (assembly GCA_930367215.1). Lineage (NCBI taxonomy): Eukaryota > Metazoa > Arthropoda > Insecta > Diptera > Polleniidae > Pollenia > Pollenia angustigena. The sequence goes on from OV884056.1 coordinate 186,717,331, forward strand.
TTTTACTTAATACGAACAAAACAAGTTAAAATCAGGGGTCTAATCACCGCATACGATATCGAGCAAAAAATTGATCGAAATTAATTATTTTGGTATCATGAAACTCGATATCGAATGAAATATATTGAATTTGAAATAATAGCATTCGTTATCGAGTAACTCGACATTACACTTATCGAGTTTTTATTCGATACGTCAGTGTCTATCGTATGCAAAAACATTCGATAGTTTATTCGATACGATAGTATCGAATGCGGTGATTAGGCCCCAGTTATTTATTTTTGGATTTTCTTGTTTTAAGAAACGAAATTGATTTCTTTAGAAAATAAACTTCTTTCCTTGTTTAGAATGCTTTTCAGAGTAAAGTATTTACAAAACGGAAACAAATTTTGGTTTAATGTGTCTTGATTTTAATGTATGCAAATAAAAGTGAAAAAATGTTGGTATCAATAAAAGCGCTAAGTTGGCAACTCTGCATTCAAATAACGCACATCGTGCTTTGTTATTTATACAATCGTTAGCTTCGTTATTTAATAAAGATGTTTTTGTGTTCGGTTCGAAAATGATTGTTTTGGTACAGAAAAAAAATACAAACAAAAAAGCCAGAAATCAAGCAATCTTACTCATGGATTTATTCAGCATTAACTATGTACCCTGCAAATAATAGGACCAGTCCAAACACGCGTGTAAAGAGTAGTCCACAAGGGACCAGGACTAGTCCACAAGTAACCCAAACGTATGGAAAAAACCTGGTCTATTTAACATTACGATGTCCTAGGAGAGGACCATATAACCCACCTTTGGACCACTAAGGAGTAGTTTTAAAACTACTCCATGGTATATAACCCACCTTTGGACCAGTAAGGAGTAGTTTTAAAACTACTCCATGGTATACTCAAGAGGATTAGTTTTGAAGTCGTTTAAACACGAAAGCATGTCGTTAAAAAACGAAGACATGTCGTCTCACTACAAACACTTTTTAACAATGGCATGGTCCATGCTTGCATTACATCGGACTAGTCCATGGAGTAGTCCATTTTATCAAAATGGGTCAGGTGGTCCAATTTTATTTGCAGGGGTTGTACAAGAAAAAAAATTGAAATCAAACTAAACACACATACATATGTATGTAGGTACACACAATTTCCATAGAAACAGACTTTTTTTCATTTTAAAAAGTACAGTAGTAGTAGTAGTAGGTACCCTGCCGTCAAATGAGTAGCTACCCTGTCGGACATTCAGTTAACTTTAAATTAACTGAAAGCTAACTATTTCTCAAGTAGTGGTGGTTGACACTTGCATTGCTTTTATATGAAATTAACTAACTATTTTAACATTGCGATGTCCTAGGAAGTAGTCAATTGTCCGACTCTGCACTACTTTCAGTTAACTTAAAAGTTACCTTTTTGTAGCTACCCAGCAAAAACTTTATAAAAATATATAGTTACACAAAGTCAATAAAGTAAACATTTTTTTATTTTTTTTTAATTATTTTTTTTTAAATTATTTCTTTTTTTTTATTATTTTTTTGTTTTATTTTTTCTTATTTTATTTTACTTTATTTTATTTTTTATTTTTTTTTTGTCTCTGGTGGGATTCGATCCCGCAACCTCGGTGCTACTAGACTAGCTCGCTACCAGCTAGTCTACCGGGGCATTGTAGTTTTTGTATTAAAAAACTATGTTTTCTGACTATAATGACTATAATGACGTTTGCTTGTTAATCGACTTGGCTCTCTCTACTTAAAATATACAGTGTTTGTATACACTTTGGTTAATGTAAATTTTCCATTGCTTAGTTGTTGGCTTTAAGTTAGTCTATACAAGCTAACTTAAAGTTCGCTTTTTTTGTAGTTAGCTACTCATTTGACGGCAGGGTAAATTTTTACTTTATTGACTTTGTGTAACTATATATTTTTATAAAGTTTTTGCTGGGTAGCTACAAAAAGTTAACTTTTAAGTTAACTGAAAGTAGTGCAGAGTCGGACAATGGACTACTTCCTAGGACATCGCAATGTTAAAATAGTTAGTTAATTTCATATAAAAGCAATGCAAGTGTCAACCACCACTACTTGAGAAATAGTTAGCTTTCAGTTAATTTAAAGTTAACTGAATGTCCGACAGGGTATGTACAATGTATTCTTGTTATTGTTGTTTTTATTGTTGTTAATTTGGAAAAAGCGTCTCATCGAGTGGTTTATTGTTGTTGTTAATGTAAACAAAAGTATAAGAATGTGTTCTTTTGAATTTACTCAGTTGTGTTATATTGCGTAAGCAACAAAAATGCAAATAAAGCACTTTCAATAAAAAACGAATAAATGCAAAAATAAAATGTGTACGAAAGGATGTAAAAATTACCAACGTTGAACTTTGTTTTGCATGTATAGACCCTAGAGGGAAGCGAACTGGCACCAAAGTAGTCCCGTGATGGGTCTTTGGTGGTAGAGACCGGTTCTAGTTTGAACACTTTCTATGAATAAGACCTATCACTTTTACATGGGGTTGTCATTGGAGGGGGTCAATTGACACCATTTGACCAGTCACAAATCTGTTCTCAACGGACATGTTAAGTGACAGTTACTAGAATGTAGTATTATTTCAATTCGATGTAGTATTATTTCAATAAAACAAGTCCTAGAATTAAATTCAAGAGCCAAATTTTAGAAAGCCCCAAAAAAATGTATCACTCCACCGGTGAAGACCGTACTGTAATTCATTACTTTTTCTACCTTTTTGTTCTTCGTAAACCTGTTACATGATTGGTTCTCCTTTCACTGGTCATTAGTTCTTTCTTTTTGTACCTGTTCTATTTTCACATCTCCCAGGACCAGTCTGTGGGACCAATTGACACTAATTTCCCGCAGGGGAGTTATTGTAAATTTTAGCGTATGAATAAATCAACAAAAATAGTGAATTTTGAGGTTCTCTGGTCCGAAGCTTACTAAAACAGGTTTTATACAAAACGTCTTGCTCAATTCGCAGTCTTATTCAGTTTTGTAATGCAAGTCAAAATTCACTTCCGTTTTTTTAATTTCACGCCAGCGAATATTTTTGCTTATATCTGTAAATTCTTAGCGTCGATTGTTGTAATTTTTTTTGTGAATATAGTGCTACTGTACTTTTCGCTTATAGTCCATTCCGCTTAAATTCCGCCAAAAACGGATATAAGCCAAAACTGTCATACTCACATGCAGATTTTTTCGAATTTCATACGAATTATTTGTTCTAAGGTCCATTTCGATTGTAGTCCATTTTCGTTTAAAAGACACATTTTGTTAGCATGCGTATATAATTCTTCATGCAAAAATGTTCGCTTATAGTCCACTCTGTTTTTTATGTAATTTTAATCAACTGGCAACATGTTTTAATTTACCTTTCTGGCAACTGTTATAAATGCCAAATTTCGCAATTTAAATTTCAAGACATGGTGTCTTCGTCGGACAATTTTTTGTTATATAAACGTCCAACTTCATAAAAAAAAACGCTAATAAAAATATTAGAGTTTTTTTATATAGACTTTGACGTTTGGTATAACAAAAAATTGTCAGGTGAAGACCCCATGTAAAGATCCTATGAAATTGATATTTATGTTGTGTTTGATTCCGTCATACAAAGAATTAAAATGAATCTCATACGCATTTGTTTTTATTGAAATCTTTTAAACCATTTGAATTAATTAATAAAAAAGATTTTTGTTTTAACTATTTATTTAAAATAAATCAATACCTATTTGGTAATGTTTTTAATAAACTTTTCTTTTGTTTAAAAATAGTGGATTTATTGAAGAAAATGATATTTATATAGTCCAAAATGTGGATTATACTAGGTTTCACTTATTATCCACAAAATGGCTTATAAAAAAAATCGGTTATAGTCCAAATTCGCTTATAGTCCACAAAAGTTGTGCAACTATAGTAGTGGACTATAAGCGAAAAGTACTGTACTTCATTACTTTGCATATATAAAAACACTTTTTACAAATTCCACTTCTTCATTTAATTTTTTTACATTCTGTGGTACAAATATCACGACACGTCAAAATGGAAATGCCCATATGTAAAATTTTGATTTAATTTTAAACCAGAGCCCGGCAACACATACATGCAGACTTTTTGTTTTTTGTGAGAGAATAATAACTCTCCCTCTAAGAAGCACTTAAAGAAATTTTTGTGTTATTTTCTTGTTTTTTAAATCAATCTAGCTGTTAATGTAAACACTCAAAACATAAGTGTATGTTTTATATAAAATAAAAAACAAAAAAATCATTAATATTAAACAAATCATATTCTTCAGGAAAAAAAAAATCATAATATCATTTCAACGTGTTAATCTATTGAAACAAAACAAAATTCAGAAATTAATGACTTGCGTTCATCAACCTTAACTTAAACTTAAACGATTCTTCAAGAAAAATAAAAAAAAAACTATAATAAATAAATATTTCATTAACATTCGGGAGTGCAAAAAAAAAAAAATTCGGTAAACAAGAAATTAAATTCCCATTCTTCTTTAAACATTTCTCGCAGTGGAATTCTAAAGCAAGCGTCAACAGAACCTTCTTGTTTGAATGTTTGTTTGTTTTTTACAAAGTGAGAGTGAATGTTATTGTGAGAAAAAAAGCACGGTGTAGTACTTTTGCCGGGCTCTGTTTTAAACCAAGAGTCATCCTTCAGTAGAACTACGCAAATCATTCTTTTGAGCTAAAATTGGTAAATTCTAAAATAGATAAAAAAGTTTAGAAGAAATCAATTATAAACAGGATATCTAAACATATTTTTTAAAGTAACAGCCAGGCCCACGGTGTCACACGTTAACGTTCGCATAGAAAATTACATTTAAAACAAAAAAAAAAAAAAATTTAGAAATTGTTTTTGTTTTGGATGTAATTTTCTATGCGAACGTTAACGTGTGACATCGCGGGCCTGGCTGTAAATCTTTAACTTAAAAGAAAAAAATCAAATAAAATATAGGAACGCATAATAATAATAATAATAGTAATAATAATAAAAAAAAATATATAACAAATAGCTTAAGATATACACTTTATTAAGTAAATCCATTTCTTTAAGTTTTTTTTTATAAAAATATATTTGTATAAAACCGTAAATCTATTTTACCGAAATAAGAGGCAAATTTACTAAATTTAAGGCTGAATATTTGTAGAAATTAAAAAAAAAATTTAAATATCAACAAATTATATTGAAATAAGTAAGTTATCTGAGAATTTTTTTACTTTAAAACTATTCTATGTTATGCTTGGCGAGTAATCTGTGTTGAATTATAAATAAACTATTTGATTACCCAACAAGTTTTGAGTTTATACTAAGAGAGGAAATGAGAATACAAATGCTTTTCATTTTTCATATCTTTTACCTTAAATTCAAATTTGTTCGAAATGTGTAGTTTTTAAAGATCATTTTTGTAAAACGAACAGTTAAATTTAAAATTCGGAAGGAAGACATACAGGTATATGATGGAAATCGATTTTAAAAACGAAACGATTTGAAACCGAAAATATCGTTTTCAGTATTTAAAATTGATTTTAAATATATATTCCTTTTATTTTCAGTCTTTATTCTTTTACATTATATACTTTAACTGAAGTGCATTCTGAAAGAAAATTTAAGACTATAATTCAGAAATTGATTTTAAAATACCTCGAAATTCATCACACCTTTTAAAAACGTTCGTTTTGAAATCGATCGATTTTCATCACATACCTGATAATTTAACCTAACATGACTTTTAATCCTTTACATTACTTGTCACTTGCAGGTAATGATGGGTTAATTTCAAATTGAAGCTTAACAAAATTCCATTTTAATATGTAACTAATAATGGCTTTTTAAGTCTGAAATTAACAAAAAATTCAAGTTTATTGGATTTGTTTAACTACTTAATTTGAAACATTTAAAGAGTCTTAAATAAAAATGGTTCGTTATACAAAAATTAAACAAACCCGTTTTAATGAAAACACAAGAAAAAATGTTTACGGTTTTGTTTTTCTAAACAAGTACTTTAATCTTTATTTATACAAAAAAACTAATAATAATTTTTTATGTCTGTTTCTTCCTAATTCTGACACCAAAAAAAAATCTAGAAAACCGAATTGCCTAACTCGGAAATCATTACCATTGACGATACATCCAGATCTTTATTGCAATCACCAGACCTTTGTCTATCACCCTCTCTAACCAGACCATTGCAGTGCATGACCTCACCGACTGCATTATTGCGTAATTATCGTCATAATCCCTGGATAGGAGGTCCAGGCGTTCTACCGTCACCCACAGCAAGTTTATTGACTAATGAGGATTCTAATCCACCTTGTTTAACACCATGTGAGTCCATCGATTCGGCAAGCGATTCAGGCGTTGATGACATAAGTATAGCAGAAAATATGTCACCTCTTAAGAGACCCTACGAAAAACAAATTGAAAATGTTTATGGTACGAAGGCAGCAACAATAATTGTTAATAACAATAACAAAGGATATGATAATACAAAAATGTTAAACAACAAAAGCATCAACAACATTCAAGTTCAGGAAAATTTAGAGTCCTCCAAAACAGAAATTAATGAAGATGAAGAAGATTTGACCAACCAGTTATATGAGGAAAACGACGAGGAAGGTGCTTCTATGTGTAAACGCAAGAGATCTATTTGCTATTTAGACAGCAGTAATCCTTTGATGACTCCCTTTTTAATGGATCTTTGTAATGATGATTATCATATGAATACCAAGGAGTTTTTGCAGGAGAATGATATTGAAAATGTTTTAAATGAATGGTCCGTGGATTTAGTTTAGTTACATATGTTAGCAAAACAAAAACACTAACTTAAATAAAACCCATTTTACAAAAATATTCTAAAAAAAAAACAAGACTAGCAAGCAAATATCAAACAATAATTAAGGAAATTGTTAAATTCATTGAAAAAACCCGAAAATTTTAAAAACAAAAAAAATTAAAAATTTTAAATAACACTTTACTGCCCCTCCTCTAAAACAAAACATGTTAGATTTTAGTAATATAATCCCATATAATTCAAAACTATTTTTTATATTATAACACACATACATAAATATTATAAAAAAATACAAAAAAAAAAAATCAAAAAAAAAAAAAATTTGGCTTAACGTAGAGAATTTTCTAAATGCAACAAACAATTTTTAACAAAATCCTTAAACCTTAAAATCTTGAAAAATTTAAATCATTAGAATTAAAACAAAGCAAAGTTGAGCCTTTAAATTAAAAAAAAAAAATAATCATGGTTTTAAAATTATTATGAAACGAAATAAATACAATTGGTGCAGGTTAAAATTTTTATTAAATTTATAATATGTACTAAAATTTTTTAAGTTCATTTTTTCTAAAATATTTTTTTTTTTTTTTTATTCTTACAATTTGAAATACTAAATACTACTTCCGATGTGCGGAAGAATTCTTTCTTTCGAACAATTACAATCTATTTCCGAACGAAGATTTCGTTCACATGACTTACATTTAAAACAAAAACAAGTTATAAAATTCTTTTTGTTTTACATTAAAGTTAAGCGAACGAAGTCTTCGTTCGAAATCGATGAACAGGGGGTAAACATTTTTTGCACATCAGAAATAGCTTATAAACTATGATTAAACAAAAAAAAAAAAAAAATATATTAATACTGGACAAAACTATTGAAACTTTTCTTATAAAAAAAACTTTTTTAAACAACAAAATATTTTCTTATAAGTTTAAATTTAAATTAATGTTTTGTTTCTTGTTCTTATTAGTTTAAACAAACAATTTAAGCATTTATCAGACAACTATAAATTTAATTGTTATCTATTTAATTTTATTTAACAGAAACATTTATAGAAAAATATTGAGACTTATGGTGTTTTCTTTTCTCCAAAAAATGTGACATTTTATTTAAAAAAATGCAATTTGGTGTAAGTTTCTTAAAAATTTTGGTCCCGAAAGGGGTGAGTTTTTAAGAATAAAACAAGCCACCATTTTCGGGAGCAAAATTTTTAAGAAACAGACAACAAATTGCATTTTTTTAAATAAAATGTCACATTTTTTGTAGAAAAGAAAACACCATTACTTTTTTTGTGCAATTTTTTTTAAAGCTTAAGAAGAAAAAATTTTATTGTCAATAAAAACAAGTAGCAATTTTGTTTTGTCTATTCAAAATGTTTTTTTTATCTTTTAAAAATGTTTTATTTTCTCCTTTTTTTAAAAAAATTACATTTTATATTTAATGTTTTATTATAAATACTTTCATTTATTTACTTTTTTTCTAAAACTATATACATACATACTTATGTATGTATGCTTAATAAATATTATTGATTACTTTGATTTTAAATATTGCATAATTGTTGAGTTTTTTATTTCGTCGGAAGATTTTTGAAGCTGAAATAAAAAAAGTAAGTATTTATAATTAATTAGTTTAATTAAACAATTAAATTTTAAAAAGAAATAGAAAATTTAGATTTTTTAAGTAAAATTCTCATGTATGTATAAATTCTCATGAAGAAACTATTTATTTATTATATGTATGTATACTTATATGTATACTTTCTCTAATGTTTAAATTTAAAAGTTTTTTCTCCATTGTTTTTTTAAATTTAACTTTATTTTATTTATTCTAATTTTTTTAAAAATTTCTAATTTTCTGACCACTGTGCGTGCTGCGGCAACAAAACAAACAAAACATTTTGCATTTCTACCAGGCGATCAGCAACAGCAGCACACAGTAAACGGTATTTTTTCTTTCAAAGTATTGCCACATTCACAAAATTCCTTCCCATCATATTTTTTCTTAATTGATAGAATTGCAAAAAAAAAAGAAAGGACAACAAAAAAAACTATTCCGACTCGGAATTTTCGAGTATCATATTTGAACCACCAGGCAATCAGAAATAGAGGCGAGTTTACTTTTTTTTTACTTACTCCACGATGCTTTTTTTTCTTCTACCAGGCAGGAATTTTTATTTTCAAAATATCGAATTAGTTCAGGCGATCATAAATTACAGAAAGAATAAACGTCTTTTTTTAAAAAGAGGATGAAGGTAGAAAGAAAGTGGGGAGGAGTTTGTTCAAATTTTAATGAGTCTGCATGCAAAAAGTGTGTGTAGTAGTAAGTAAAAAATAGAAGAAGGATGATGATGATTTTGATGATCCATCCTCCCTCCCTCCCTCTTCATTGCATATTTAAGGAAATTCACATATTGACCAGGGAATCAGAAATCACAGCGAAATACATATGTACATACATACCTACATACATAGATATTTTAAGTTGTTTTTTTAATTATTTTTTTTTTTGCAAAATCTCAATCAACTTTACTTACATAACTTAAATATCAGGTGCCCAGAAATCCAAGGCAGCAACTTTCGTTAAAATAATCGAAGAGAAAAATAAAAAGGCATGCACCTTCGTACATACATATATGTACGTACATCCATACATACATAAAATTAGTAAAAGAATATGATTTACTAATTACTAGGAGTTCAGAAAAAGTTGCGGGATTATTATATTTCATATATTTTTGCAACAGTAAGTTAAATGTATGCTTTCTTTAATAGAAAAAATCAAAACAAAAAGTTTAGGAGTGTATATTTTTTCAACACAATAAATTTCAACATAATTTGAGAGGAAAGTACCTATTTTTAATCCAAAACCTATGGATTAAATTTTAAAGAAAAATAATTAAACATTTATTTATATCTCATAGGTATATCAGCAAAATTATAAATATACATTGCACAAATTAAATTAGTGAAAATTTACGCCATATTGGAAATATTTTTAAATTTTCTATGTTTTTAATTTTCTTAAAGTTTGTTAAATTCAAAATTCTTTTTTGAATATGGGGTTAATTTTTAAAAAGATTTATTAAAATTTGTTTTTATCTTTGTTGTTTAAAAATTTCTGGCTTTTAATATAAGCAAACTTACAAACTTAGCTTACAAATATAAAAATATATGAACTATTAACCGGGGACCGTAAGAATTAGTGCTTTTTTATATATAAAAAAATATGGTCAATAACTTATGTTTTGATCTTCTTATTTTTTTAAGTAAAAATAAAAGTTATAAAATGTAATCTATATGAACCCTCTAAGATGTGCCCCAGGAAGATAGACATACGTGAAGATCATTTCGATACAACGAAACATTCTTTGTTCATATACATACGTGAAGATAACGAAATATTTTTTTTAGCTGTAAATTTTTATATGTTTTTTGTTGTATATCCACAATTATGTTACATACAGTATTTTTTCGTTATATCTCTAAAGTAGGAGATAGAGACCTGGGGAAGCCGTAGATCGATAGATCTGTTAAATGTGCCACAGAAATTATTTTTTTTTCGTTATATACGTCTAGACAACTTCGACGCGACGGTATAGTAAACACTTCTTAGAAAACTTAAGGCATTGGAAACAGTGTAAGCCGCATTCTCCATTAAGATGTTAAGCTGCAGACCAAATTATTAATTGTGTCGTTGTTCGCTAAAATATTTGCAGGCGGCATATGTGTAAAAATGATTTCCCACTTAAAAGCTCTTGAAATAATGAAAATCTATGAAAATAAGCAATTTTGACAGTGTCAGAGAGAAAGGAGTCGCACCGGTTGTTAAGTTGAAGTTGACATGAAACTTTTAGAAAGGAAAACAATGCAAGAATTAGAGCATGAACAGAGGATTCTAGACGCTAAAAAGCATTAATCCTCTTCACTACCATCAGCAGTAGTAGACTTTCCAAACGATTAATTTAGCAGTCCGGATAAGGATAATTACATCTTGCCTCTAAATTGATGTACTTATCCAGAATACCTCCCATTACAACCTGACGCGAATCTAGGAAGGAATTATTGCATTACTAAAAAATTATCTATAGCACAAGATAGATGCCAATTTAGCATAAGGGATTCAGTCCTTATAATTGAAGCTACTATAGATGAATAGTATAAAATTGGATTTGAAAAATAAGGCATGCGAATTTGTTACTTAACATTGTCCCGATATCTCGAAATAATTTAGACACGCAGTTGTGGTAAGAATAAAATTATCCTTGAGGACAACGCTCATTAATTCCTTTTAATAAATCAAGTAGGGACGTGATATAAATTGTTTGTTATATTAGTCGTTATTTTACATGCTGGTCGATTCGACTCGCCACGTTGTTTTAGGGAGCAGATATTTTGCAAATAAGAGCTTTTAACCGAATAGAAAATATTAAGTGGGCATGCGTATCGAATTTCTCAAAAATAAATTTTTTTTCCTAAATAAATACATCTGACATTAAACTAAGTCCCAATATACACTATGGACAATGATCGTTCCAAATGGAGAGAATTTACGGACGCTCAACATGAACTTTTATGTATGAATGTATGTATGTAATTAAGCGATATGTACTATATCAATTCATTTAAGTATGTATATAAATAAAAGGAAATACATATACATATGTACATATATATATACATATATACATTTATTTCCACAAGAACTGGCCATAGTGTAAATTGGGACATACATATCGTTACTTTAATATACATAGAAAAGCCCTAACTAACGTTTTCCTTACTTTACAGGAGAACGAAAAAACTTAATAAAAATTATAGTCTTGTAGTCGCGATTTTTTTTAAACGCATTTTTTTTAAATTATCTAAACAATTTAATAAAAAACCAGGGTTTAAAAGCATCCATCAGCTGAATGCTTTTTATTTTTGCTTTTGCCACTGCTATTGAAATTTGTAATTTTTTTTCCAACAGCCAATGTTTTGTTTTTCGTTTGTGCAAAAAAGCAAATCTCCTATTTTGTATATTTTTATTTTCTGACAACTGCTTTTTTACCAGCCAGCGACAAAAATGGACAACCACATAAAAAGCAAAAGCTAAAAAAAATTATTTCGCCTTTTGCTTTTTTACTTTTTCCTGAAAGAAGAGCTAGTTAAAAAAGACAAACCAAAAAAAAAATCTAAAATTCAAAGAACAAAAATTCTTCTCTGGCTGGTTATAACAAAAAGCCGATTCAATAAAATGAAAAGCAGCGGAAGTGTGTGCTAAAAGCAGTCTGAGCAGAGCTATTAGCTCTGCAAAAAGGCAGATTACAACGAAAAAATACTGATCAGTGTACAAGCAACGTGGTTTTTTTATGGTGATGAGGAAAAATAAATTTTTGCCTTTCTTCAGTAATGTTGTTGTTGCTCGCCAAACAAATAAAAAATTCTTGTTGTGTTTGTTTTGCATGAAAAATATCACTTGTCGTCGTCGAGTATTTTTTTTCGCAATCATGTGCCTTTGCAACCTTTTTTGCTGCTTTTATCTCCTATTTTGCGGCTATTAGCATGCATTGGTTTTTGATTTGGCGGCTGTTTGACAGAAGCTGTTTGTTTCATTCTTTTTCCTACCTATTTTTTCCTACAACATAAAAGTAATTGCCGTTGCTTTTTGAGTTCCATCAAATTGTTAAAAAAGCAAAAGCTGAAAAAAGCCAGTGCCAATTATTTTGTGTGTTTATTTTGCTGCTGCTTTTGAAAAGTGTGGGCTTTTTTAGCAGTGGAACTTGTCGGCTTTTTAATTTTGATTTTTTTTTTAATAGGAAAAAGGCAAAATTTGGTGCTTTTGCTAATATGGCGATAGCATTTTAAACCCTGTAAAAAACTTCGTTTTTTCCTTCTCCTGTAAAGTAAGGAAAATGTTAGTTAGGGCTTTTCTATATTAAAGTAACGATATGACGCATACATACATACATTTATGCATACGTATAATTATTAATAATTCGAGACCTTATGACAACAAGGTTCTGTTTGCACCTAAACTTCATGTACATACATATGTATGTATATAAGATTTAACCTTGTTGTCCTAAGGTGGCGAATTAACAAAATATGTTTAAATATTGATTAATAAATTGTGACCCTTTCTTTAAAGCCAATTTTTGCAATCTTAAATAAACACTCTTTACTGATTTATTAAAAAAGATTTCACTCTTTCAAGTTTTGTATAATTGTATTGATCCCGTTATTTTTTAAATATTTTCAAAGCAAACTTTGTTGTTGCTCAAAAGAATTTAAAATATGTTGGTTGCATTAGGAGAGAAAGAGAGATACTGTTTACTGTATTATTTTTTTAAATGTCGTCACCTAAAATGCAAAAGGGCCTTGCAACAATAATTTTTTTTTTAAAGGACATGTATTTTTTTTTTTTTTTTTATAGGGACATGTAATTTAGTCTAGTATATCATAATCAATCAAAAACTCGATTTTGATTTTTTTTTTGCTGTTGTGCTCTTTAGCATTTTAGGTGATAATATACTTTTTTCTTTGTTTTAAGAACAACAATAAGAAATTACAAATTGAAGCCTATTTATGCTCCATGACACATTTCTTATTTTTAAGCATATGAACATATACATATATCGAGCCCTAACCGCAAAAATAACGTTAGCGGCCTAAACTACATATGCACATAAATTTACATCTGTATGTAAGATATAACTAGGGTAGCCAGATTTTAAGTTCGGAAAAACAGTACATTGAATACAAAAAAACAGTACAACCAAGAAAAAAACAGTACATTTTTTTGACGAAAACATAACCATTTGCTTTAATTAGTAACCCCCAATTTCACCAAGTTCAGCTGTAATTAACTATCAGTTCAAGCTGTCAAAACATATTGTAAGCTGGAAGTTAAAGTAATAGTTAGTTTTAACTGAACTTGCTGAAGTTGGGGTAAATATTTTAAACTTTTGATTGAATATGCAACAACAATTATATTAGGAAAGACACTTAAAATGTGTAACGTCAACGGAATTATTTCCATTTTATGGCATTTCATAAATAAATGAAACTACTCCATTTGCGTTTAAAAAGCCAACACCACAAACTAAGCATTTGGTCAGGAAAACCATAACAGAAAAGACTTACTTAGCTCAAAACAATTAACTCATTGATTGTGTAAGTATGATTTTCTTTAAACATATTCGTATTTAAAGCAATTTTCACTACACACATAGTTGCACAAATCATATAGAATTTTAGAAAATGTTTTTTTCCTAAATTAATTTTCCAATTTAAAAAAATTTTTAAATTATTTACGGCTAATTTTACCAAGTTCAGCTATAATTAACTATACTAAAACAATAGGGTTTTTGTCTTTTATAATGAAAGTTAATTAAACCTGAACTTGGTGAAATTGGCCATTAATCTATAAAATCCAAAACAAAAAAATAGTTTGGTTTATTTTTATTTAACAAAATCTGGAAATATTTAAAATCAAGTGCTTGAAAACGATGAATACTTTCAATAAAATTTTTGTAAAAATTAACTTATCTTTTTCTTATATCAGTAGTTTAGGTAAAGAAAAGTGGTCCTCAAACGTATTAGGTATTTTTAAAAATTTTGTAACACGGAGAATTTTCCAAATTTTTTTGTTTTCAATTTCACGTGAATTCGATTTCCAGAACATGCCCGAAAATTAAAAAAAGTTCTAAATTTAGATTTTATTTTTGTCTTTCTCAGGTGTGGAAAGGGAAAGACTATTGGAAGAGGTACCCATAAAATCATAACAACATGAAAATATACCACCGCTACGAGCCACCCATTATAATTTAGATTTCTACTGTGTATTTATGAGAAAACAATGACCACAGCGTTAAAGCCTGTATTATTTTAGAACTTTTTTTTAACACAACATAATTTTTGTAAGCCAGTACTTGTAAATATAGATTGAGCAAAAAACAGTACAAAAAACTGTACAAAGTGTAAAAAACAGTACATTTGCGTACTGTTTTAGGAGTTGTGCATAAAACAGTACAATTGCAAAAAATCAGTACATGTACTGCTTAAAACAGTACGTATGGCAACCCTAGATATAACCTCATCATCATGAAACTTGGTGATAAAGTTTTAGGTAATTTAGAACGAATTTACGACAAATGTCATGACAAAACATCATTTTCAATTTTCGTTTTTTTAAATAAATTACTTTATTGGCAACAGTTGCACTATTTCCTAAAATATCATGGCCACATAAGGTACCGTTACGATTTTATAGCAAGAACAATTTTGTCGTAAGCGACAATGTGAAATTACCATGATAAGCGCCAAACTAATAATTAGCTGACGATATGTATATTCTTAATTTGGTACTTTTTACTTTAGGAGGCCGTTAAAACTAAATAGTACTTACAATAAGTTTAATGCATAATATTGCTATCACTTTTATTCAACAATTAGATTATGTAAATATATACATATGTATGTATGTAGTCATGTAGCTTTTTTTTAATAAGCCTTGCTTTAAATTATGACCGCCTGGTATGTATGTACATATGTGAAAGACGCTGCAAATAAGAAACCCTGCAAATAATAGGACCAGTCCAAACACGCGTGTAAAGAGTAGTCCACAAGGGACCAGGACTAGTCCACAAGTAACCCAAACGTATGGAAAAAAACCTGGTCTATTTAACATTACGATGTCCTAGGAGAGGACCATATAACCCACCTTTGGACCACTAAGGAGTAGTTTTAAAACTACTCCATGGTATATAACCCACTTTTGGACCAGTAAGGAGTAGTTTTAAAACTACTCAAGAGGATTAGTTTTGAAGTCGTTTAAACACGAAAGCATGTCGTTAAAAAACGAAGACATGTCGTCTCACTACAAACACTTTTTAACAATGGCATGGTCCATGCTTGCATTACATCGGACTAGTCCATGGAGTAGTCCATTTTATCAAAATGGGTCAGGTGGTCCAATTTTATTTGCAGGGAACAAACACGCGTGTTAAGACTAGGGGACTAGTCCAAAACTAACCCAAACGTATGGAAAAAACATGCTCTATTTAACATTACGATGTCCTAGGGGAGGACCATATAACCCAGCTTTAGACTAGAAATGAGAATTTTTAAAACTACTCATGGTATACGCAAGAGCAAGGTCTCTTCAGTGATGTTAACTTTTATTTTTTCATTACCGTACGGCCCTCTAAAAATTACCGTTTTTGAGAAGAAGTTACCGTACGCAAAGATTTTAAATCAAAACATAATGTGCTGTTTCCAAATGGCAGGCGATTGATTGATTGTATAGGAAAATTTATATGAACAGCAGTGTCAACAGTACGGTAAGTACGGATTTTCTTAAATCAAGTACAAAATGCTTGATTCAAATACTAACTTTAGCCACATTTAATCCGAAAACTATAGTTAAATTTCTAACATTGCGCCTTTTTTATATGTCCAAGAATGTTGATTTTTAAACAAACAAAAAGTTTAAAATATAAGTGTAATTTCATTTTTCTTATTTTGCACTTATCGGTGTTACAAAAACATTTGTGAAACATAATGTTCTTAATTTTTTGTCATAACATTTATCTATTTATACCCACACCACAATAGTGGAGTGGGTATTATGCATTTGTGCTGATGTGTGTAACGCCTTAAAATAAAGGTCCTACCCCCACCTTAAAGTATACCGATCTACTCAAAATCACTTTCTGAGTCGAACTAACGATGTCCGGCTGGCTGGCTGGCTGGCAGGCTGGCTGGCTGGCTGTCCATGTAACCTTGTGCGCAAAGTACAGGTCGCAATTTTGGAGATAATTTGATAAAATTTGGGTCATAGGTTCTTATTGGGACAAGGACCAAGCCTATTGAAAATGGGCCGAATCGTAGGACCACGAGCGAAGATAGGGGGAAATTTCTTCCTCTCAGAAACTATCAAACCGATTTTAATGAAATCTAAAACATAGATAGAACCATATCTATATGGACACAAAATGTATAAATTTTAAAAAAAATCGGACCACGAGGGGAGATAGGGGCAATTTCTGCCTCTCAAACCGATTTTAATGAAATTTAAAACATAGATAGATCCATATCTATAGAGACACATTAGCTATACAGTTTTTAAAAAATAGGAGCACCAAGGGAGGCAGGGGGCAATTTTTGCCTCTCACAAATTTTCAAACCGATTTTCATGAAGTTTATAAACATACTTAGATAAATCCATATTTACATGGACACATAAGCATGATGTGTTTTTAAAAACTGTGGTGTAGGGTATCATATGGTCGGGCATGACCGACTATACTTTCTTACTTGTTTTAAATTGAAAATTACCTTTTAAGAGTTAAAATTATATACCCCAAAATCCAAACTTCTTTAAATTACCGTATTTTAAATAAAATTACCTTGCTACCTTCTGCGGTTCAAAATTACCCTAAAAAAGGGTAATTACCGTACGGTTAACATCACTGGTCTGCTTACTTGTACAAAAACAAAAAACTTTTTCTTTTAAGCTGTCAAAAACTTACTACCACACATGGTGGAATAAGCAGGTGGCACGTTACGGCAACAAATACAACATTACAATATACCATTTTGACACAAGGTTAGTAATCAGCTGTTGCCTACGTAGCAAGATAAGTTCACCTGGTGTAAATTCGCCTTGTTTAGCTCATAGAATAAATTCGAAAAATAAAAAATTTTGAATATATTATATATGTATATATGGCCCGGCAAACGTTGTTTTGCCATATAACTTATTTCTTTCAGATGTTACAGTGTCTGCATGCCAAATTTTAAGAAAACGGGTTGATTGGTTAAGAAGATATAGGGAAGGGAGCTTTTATCCCTCCTGCTTCACGCCCTAAATAATAAAAACTATAGGCTATAGTACTTTCGAGCTGTAACACTATTTGGCTGCGAAACTTCATTAAGATATTGGGAGGGGGAGCTTTTACCCTTCTTGCCCTATTTCACATCCTATTCCCTATTTTCTTTCAGATGTTACAGTGTCTGCATGCCAAATTTTAAGAAAACCCGCTCATAAGTTTAAAAAGTATAGGGAAGGGGAGCTTTTACCGCCATTGCCCTATTCAACGCCCTATTCTCTATTTCCTTTCAGATGTTACAGTGTCTGTATGCCAAATTTTAAGAAACCCGGTTGATTAGTTTAAAAGATTGGGGAAGCGGAGCTTTTCCCTCTATTGCCCTATTTCACGACCTAAATAATAAAATTTTGAGGCTACAGTTCTTTCCAGATGTTATACTATTTTCCTGCAAAATTTCAAGAAAATCGGTCGATTTGTTAAGCAGATATAGGGAGGGGGAGCTTTTACTCCTCTTGCCCTATTTCACGCACTATTATCTATTTTCTTTCAGAAGTTACAGTGCCTGCATGCCAAATTTTAAGAAAACAGGTTGATTAGCTGAGACGATATAGGGAGGGGGAGCTTATGCCCTATTTTGCGTCCTCTAGCGATATAAAATATTCTCTACGATCTATTGTCATACCTAACAAAAACACATACAAAATTTCATAAATAATCAGTCAAGCCGTTTCGAAGGAGTTCAAAATCTAGGGCATTTTGTTGAAATTTGTATGGGAATATATAGGAAAATCTAAATGCCATATCTCCGGAACCACCGGTCTGATTTCATGCAAACTTTACATAAACCATTTACATACTATCCCCAACATACCCCAACGTTTTTGTTGAAATCGGTCTTCCAGTTTTTGCAGTTAGTGGTGACATCAAAATGTACACTTCTTTTTATATATATAGATGTATTAAGAAAAAAAAACTTGAAGAAGGCACACAACGGAGTGCCGAAATATTGGATTAAATAAATTTAATTTGTTTAATATAAAAAAGAGACCTCAAGCTTAATTAAATAATAATACTAATACAATTTTGTAAAGGTCGAATAATAGTCAATTTGTATAATGTTGAATATAATATAAAGTAACCTTCGGAAGGAAATAATTCCCAGTTTCTATTTGTAAATTTTTTTACTAAATCGATCTACTTATATCTTAATTAACAAACAACAGCTAGAGGAGTAATAATTAAAGATCCACCATAATTTTGTTTATATTATAAAAGTAGAATGTAAAAACAGTTTATACAAAATTGCATAACATTTTTTTTGGACCTATGAAGCTAAGCTGGAAAAAAGTTTACCGCAGTATCTATATCTGCTAAGATGTTAGGCGTATTTAATTATTTTACCAGAGTGGGCATTATATGGGGTCTAGGGTAGGATCGGTTCATAATGGTAAATTATGGATCGATCTTCACGAAATTCCACAGTGTCATTTCTAGTCCTACAAAACTGTGACGTACCAATTTTTATTATGCCAAAATTTGTTATGATAGGCGTACTATACTGTTTTCCGGGAGTAGGGCTTATGTGAGGCCTAGGTTAAATTATGGACGGATCTTCACGAAATTTTACAGCGTGATTTCCAGTCGAATAAAACGAATTTTTGCAAAATCTTATATCATTATATGCATTGTTCCACCATTTATGTTAGTTTTTGTAACAATATTATCAATTTTTTTTAGGTGGTGGCTCCACATTTTGATTCAT
Organism: Pollenia angustigena; assembly: GCA_930367215.1. NCBI lineage: Eukaryota > Metazoa > Arthropoda > Insecta > Diptera > Polleniidae > Pollenia > Pollenia angustigena. The sequence goes on from OV884056.1 coordinate 186,736,713, forward strand.
AGCTCTAATCCTACTGAACCAATTTTGCTGGATTTCAATCCCAAACTGCTTAGGATAACTACAAGCAATTTGTTTATTTCTTTTGAGTTTTTCGAAAGTGAACGTGTTTTCAGCAGACGTGCATTGCTTAATCGACTTAGAATTACTCAAGGACCCAGAATATATATCGTCATCTTAAAGACCAAATAACCTATCTGCAAAAATTTCAAAATTGAGTTTTTTATGCATTTTTATTCCCTATATTATAACGTGAAACAAGTTTCCGCACCGAAAGCGTTGAAGTTTTATTTTTATTTATTTATTTTCATCATTAAATCAGTTACTCTTGTCTTAAATAAGTTCGTTTTTGTTTAAATTCATATATAATCTTCAACATTAAACCATTTTGCATAAGTCTAATGCAAAATCAAATGGGTTTCAATTTCCAAAAATAAAATTCACTCATAATATCGAGTTTTAGGAATCGCTTACGGTGCGGAAACTTTTTTCACCGAATCAGCTTAAAAACAGTTTTTTATTAGCAGAGCAAAATTCTCCACATGGTGCTGAAGTGGTATTTTACACTCAAAAAAAAGTTATACCCCTAATATTCATGTGTATAAAGAAGTTTTTATTTATTCATACTAATTAATACTGCAGATAGGTTATTTGGTTTCAGATTTTTACAATTCCAAAAAACCTAAGTATCATAACATAAGCTGTGATTAGAAAAACAAAATTTTCTCAACCGATATATATATATATATATATCTGGTGTCATTTTAATCAAAATGTGTAATTTTCGTTTCAATATTGTAAATAGTTTCAATCTTATAACGTTTTTTCCCTCTCCTGTAAACTTTTGAAAACTGCAGATAGGTTATTTCGTCTTTTAGGTGACGATATACTTTATGGGGTCTGAGATGAATAATAAAAGAGTTTCACACGAAATGACAAACTTAGTATGTATACCCTCTTCACAACTAAATGTGGTGGAAGGTATAAAAAATATGAAATGCAAAAGAATTTCAGGAAGTTTCTATTCATATTTGTATTTATTATCTTCTATACACTGTGCAACATTTTCGAAGTCATCGTGTGAAAACTCCTTATCTTGTGGAATTTCTCGAAGTGCTTATCGAAATTAACAAACCCCTTCTTGGCAATTAGACTAGATCCGATTTTTAGGGTTAGCTTTTTACACACTTTGTTCTTCTAGTCTAAAGCTGTAATTCGGCTGAAGTTAGGAAATCAAGATTTCAAAAGGTTTCAGAGAAAAAATCAAGTTTTAGCTAAAATATTTGTGTGGATATAAAATCACAACAGCAGCTAAACTACCAAAAACTAAATAGGGGTTTTTTAGTTTCGATAAGTACTTCGAGAAATTCCACACAAGAAGTTTTCATTTGAAGTGTTGCTTAAAGCCGTTATACACTATCCCACAAAGTATTAAATATTTTACGAAAATGCAACCCTGTCATGATAAGTTGTTATGGTTTTCTGAAAATTTCCAAACAATAATAATATCAGGGAAGCATTTTTGTAAAATACTCAAGACTCTGTGGGATAGTATTTAACTGCCTTTAGGGTTATCTAATAATGATTCGGCAAATGTAAGTATGTATGTTTGCTACTATTTTTAATTCGTCTACATTGGGGTATACACGAATTTAGTCGTTACTCTTGACAGCTCAAAAGTGTTTAGATCATATTCAGCCAAAATTTAAATAAAATTGTGCTTTTAATGTACAATATCTAAAATTTAGATATCGCTTATTTGCCGCAACACCATCATAAATGATAAATAATGGTGTTATATAGAACGGCTTTAAAGTTTAAATTTTATTATTTAGACAGAACATAACGGGAAAATAATATGTTATCCTTTTCTCAAGATTTGAGTTTACAATATCTTCATAAGAAATACTTACAATATTATGAAACAGTTGCTGCAAAAACTTTCTTCAATTCTCTTTTGAAACTGCATTCAAGTCCATAGAATAAACATTTTATTTTACAGCATTAAGTCATTTTCTATGCCTTCTCTCTTTCTTTTTTAAAATTCACTTTTCCATTTGTCTTTCCCCTTTTATCAACCAACTCAAATGTTTCGCAGCAAATGATTCATAATATGGAATGGGACTTAAGCAAAATAATTCACAAAGACAATTTGCAGTTTTTTTGTTGTTTTAATTTTTTGAGTTAATAAAGTGTAAACTATTTGCGTACCGAACTTATTCTTTAAATAATTAATATCATAAAAAGTTTTCATGTCCTACATTTGAAAAAAAAATTTACCGGACACAATTAAGTAAAATCAAATAAAATTAAAACAAATACGAAAAATTACATAAAATAATTCGTTTGTACCTATTCTCGTTAAATGTACGTGTTATAAAAAGAACATATGGGCATTTCCGTCAAAAGGTTCAACGTGACCGAAAATTCAAAAGATATTAAAAGCTGATTAGTTTACGATATTGTTAAAGAGAAATATTTAGATTTTACTAATTTTATAAATTTACCCATAAATTTGTTCACTTAGGGCCATTATTACAACTTGAAGTTAGCTAAAGTTAAGATTTAATTGACAAATAATAATGTGTTATCTGTCAAAAAGCGTCTGTTAACTGTCGGATAACAGCTAACGCCAAGTTATAATAATGGCCCTTAGATGAACAATCAGACTGCAAAGTTGTGTAAACGTAATTTCTTATTTGTGAGAATGTTTTCTTTAATATTATCTTTTATATTTGATAAAACTTTTGTTTTAATCATTATTCAGTTTAATGATTATGAAAAAAATTTCACGTTCGAAATGTCACATATCGACTCAAATTTTGGCTTAAAAATACTGAAGATTTTGGAATTAAACCAAAGACATTTTAATGTTACATTGCTACGTAAAATTCTGAAAGTAGTTTGACTAAAAAATTGTGCTAGGTTTCGCTGAATTACGCCTACTTCTGTTTTTTTCACGTTCGAACCGCTACTTCTTTTGCCATTATCTTTGACCTAGAATTGCGCCCTCCATAAACTTTAGCATAGATAAAAGTGCTTTCTTAGTGCTATAATTTAAGGGTTATGAGAACGTAAAAATATTTGTTTTTTAAATGTTATTGCATTTTTGATGTGTACGACTGTCACGTTAAACACCTTGGAATTACCCATATTTAATAAATTAAACCGATAAAAAACGAGTTAAGTAAAAATGTGTAAAAATGTTTTAACCAGTGATGGAAAATTCAGTAATATGGTTCTATTCAGTACTTTTTATTTTCAAAAATACCACGTGACCCCCACGTCCGTTTAAGTACTCTTTTCTTGCTATGCTTCTTTGTTTAGAAATTTAGCGTTGATATTTTTTTAGCATTGACAACCAGGACTGTGGAGTCGTCAACAAAAAGTACTAACTCCGACTCCAACCGCTGAAATTCCAACTCCGACTCCTAATCTAACCTTAATGCTTAATATATATGAGACTGGTGCTTATTTGACTTTAAACTCTTTTTTTTAATTCAGTACCATTTAAATGGTTAAATATAGCAAAAAAAGGATTCAGAAAAATTTCGAATCAATATTTTAAAAATTGCATCGTCAATTGCGAAGTATTTTTATTTTGGAAATTATTAAAATATTTTTTAAATTTTTTATGCCGGAAATTTTGGTGTCGGAGTCGCGAATTTTTTGTGGGTACTTCGACTCCGACTCCGGTACAATAACCTCAATTCCGACTCCACAGCCCTATGTACAACATTTCCTATACAAAATGTATTCTTATCAAAAGTATATGTGCTTGCTGGTATATATTAATGTCAGATATCCTCGTCAGAATTTTGCTGTTGAAATTTTGCCAGCTCGGTTTATTGGCCTAAAAAAAATTATGTATTTTACTTTTTTATGTTTAAGTTTAAGTTTTTTTTCCAAAAAAAAAAAATATATGTTTGAAAAAAGTACCAAAATGTTGAAAAAAGTACTCTTTTGCTTGGTGGTCAGGACAATCTAAATTTTTAAATTTTCCAACACTGGATTTAACCCTACATTTATTTGCCATCAGTTGTTCCCTAAATTTTACGAATTTTAAAAATTTTCCAGAATCGTACTTTTTTGGGCAATAACTTTTTTGAGAGTAATTTTTCAGTTTACTCTGTAATTACTCATTTACTGTATCTTACTGAGCTACCTAAATAAGAGCGGCAAGCGTCTGTTTTATGTCAAAACTTTTCATGTTTAAAATAAACGCTTGCCGCTCGTGTTTAGGTAGCTCAGTTACTTTTAAAGTACTTAAACGCACCTTATCTATCAGGTTTTTCTACCAACAAAATACATGTTGTTGTTGAAGAACTACACAGAAAAAATTATTTTTCCAATTCAAACAAAAAATTTGTAGAATCAAACAATTTTTTGTCTGAAATCGGTCCTATAAACAAATTCGCATATTCAAACAATTTATTTGCATTTTGTTTATTGAAAAAAACACTGATTTTTTCAAACAAATAATTTAACTGAATCAGAGCAGAGCGGCCGGCTGGCTTTGAGACACATTTTTTTGTTGGAATAATTTTTGAACGAAGTTCTTTTTTTATACACACAATGTTTTTCGTCATCACTCACTGTTGCTGTATCCTTTCCTTTGCTAATGAAGAAGAAATGTAACCCAAAAACGGCGACAGACCGACTCGATATGTTTTTCGTCATCATAATATTTTTGTATTTGATGTAAAGCTTCGTACAGACGATGGTCAGATCTTACAATATTGGTAAGCAGCGTTGCTTAAATTGCATTAAAATTGGCTAAAATATCTTACAACTGTGTGAACATTGTAAGCTCATTTGTATTTGCAGATGTGCAAAATTAATGCATCTGACAATAGACCATTGTCAGAAAAATTTTGGTGTTGGCAACGCCTGCTTACAATATTGTAAGATCTGACCATCGTCTGTACGAAGCTTAAGTATTTAAGCAAACAGTTTGAAAAAATTGACTACGGGATTTTGGTTTTTTTTTAATCAACTTTGAAACCAACCAAAAATTTATTTTGTTTCTTATAATGTTGTTGTTGTTTCTGTTGTTTAAAAAGAGTGAAACGTTTTTTTACCTGCTATTTTTTTTTTTTTTTTACTTCAAACCTCTTCATCTTTCTTACTGTTGTACTTTTTTAAAGTGTCCAAAAATAGACTGTATTTGTTTTTTGTTGTAGTTCTTATATTTCACATTAGGAAGTGTTGCTTACGATCAAATAAAAAAATGCAAAAAGACGACAACATTAAAAAGCGTTAAATATTTCATACAAAATTATGAAAACTTGATTGGTTTCACGCGTGTATTATATTTTTGAATGGTTGTCAACATTTTTGTTGGTTAAATAAAAATCAAACAAAAATTTTAATTGAATCAGTAAAAAAATTTGTAGAAATTAAAAAAATTTTCAAAGAATCGTTTGTTTGAAAATAATTCGGCAATAATTTTTTCTGTGTAGGTGAACCTTATTAAGGGTATTCATTTCAGTTTTTTTATTTGTTGGAAAAATGGAAAAGTGGAAAAATGTAATTTTTGTTACAACAACCACAAGAAAAAAAATTCCACCAAAAGTTACATTTTTATCAGACTATAACCAAGTGTAAAAAAAGTCAGGATAAAAAGATGTAATTTTCCGCTTTAAACGTCAAATGAAATGATGTTGCCATTCATAAAAAATTGCAAATTTTTAATACAAAGTACGAAATATTGCATCTCTTTTTATAAACTCTTGAATTGTACAACTCTGATTTTAAAAATTATTTTTTATAGTTACAACATTTCATAGATAACTTCTTTTTCATTTAATCTTTCAAAAAGAAAAATTCATATTAAATATGTGTTCAATGAAAAAAGTTATTAAAAAAAAGAAATGGGGTCAAAAAAATTTACAGAAGCTGAAGTTAATAAAATACTCGACTTTTTGGCAGACAATCGCCATTTTGAGTAACTTTTTGTAGTCGAATATTATGATGAAAATAACACCAATCACTTCGTTTTAAATTTAATAATCAATTAATTCACTTTTAACACTTTTGTTCCGCATCTTGAAAAATATCAATTACTTCCACGAATTATTTGACAGATTTTTTTGACAGTTTGTAAAAAAAAAAAAAACCCCGTTCACGTCAATAAAGTGTAATTTTTCTTTTTTCCATTTTTCCAACCAAAAAAAATTGAAATGAATACCCTTATTAATTGTACCATGCTTCACTATGATACAATAACTATTTAAACGATTTTGAAATTAATTACCTTTATCCAAGAGCTTTTCTAATTTTCCTCCACGCAATATAGAATTTCCGTTATATAAATCTGCTCACGTAAATTTTAAATAAGTCCGGATTATATCAATTAGATTATCTTCTGGCATGGACCATTTACATTGTGGATATTTAATGTCGCAATAAACGTAATTGTTTTTATGTTGTTTTGGCACAAAATTTTTGGTATCAATAGCATCTTTAAAGGTCGTGTGACTTAAGAAAGTTCTCAGCAATTTAATACCCATTAAACCGTTAATAATTTTATCGACACCTGATGAATCGCCCTCATTAACACGACGTGCAGATAACTGAATGCGGCTGCAAATAGCTTTTTGTATACAAGAATTGAGATTGATGTCATTCTTTTCAAATGTCTCATTAATATTATCAAATAGACCTGCCAATGAAGTGTCTGAAAGAAAATAAATTATAAATTAACAAGTAAGAAAGTTTGTGCCGAATATTATTTAAATACAACATCTTTATGAGAAAGATTCGCCTTAACCTTAAAGGTGAAGGTGTTTACATACATATTTATTTAGTTTTTTATATATAGGACCTATGGTAAATTTTGGACCTACCAGTACATTACATAGTAGCTATTATAAAACTTATCATTGCCAAATTTAATATCAATACTTGGGATATCGAACGGTTACTATTTGACCGGTTTTTTTAGTTTTGCTGAAGCCTGTTATTTTTAAATGTCAATTATTCGAATATTAAACAAACCGGTGCTTGTAATTTTCCTTACTTTTTTTGTAAATATGCCCGTAATTTAAGTATTTTCCTAATTGTAATGTTGGCCAACCTCACGAATATAAAAAAAAATTAACAAAAGTGTTCAGGTAAAAAAGAAAATAGTAATTTGTGTGAATGAATTCTAAATATTCATATATTTTTAATTAAAAGTGATAAGTTGCAAGGGAGAGGGTATTATGCATGTGCTGATGTGTGTAACGCCTTAAAATAGTGGTCCTACCCCCACCTTAAATTATACCGATCGACTCAGAACCACTTTCTGATTCGAACTAACTGCCTGGCTGGCTGTCCATGTAACCTTGTGCGCAAAGTACAGATCGCAATTTTGGATATAATTTGATAAAATTTGGGTCATAGGTTTTTATTGGCACAAGGACCAAGCCTATCGTAGGACCACTAGGGAAGATAGGGGGAAATTTCTTCCTCTCAGAAACTATCAAACCGACTTCAATGAAATTTAAAACATAGATAGAACCATATCTATATGGACACAAAATGTATGCATTTTTTAAAAAATAGGACCACGACGGGAGATAGGGGCAATAGATCCATATATATATGGACACATAAGCTATACAGTTTTTCAAAAATAGGACCACAAGGGGAAGTAGGGGGTAATTTCTGCCTCTCACAAACTTTCAAGCCGATTTTCATGAAGTTTATAAACATAGAGACACATAAGCATGATGTGTTTTTAAATACTGTGGTGGAGGGTATCATATGCTCGGGCTTGACTGACTATACTTTCTTACTTTTTTATTATTTGATAATTGAAAAAAAAAACATATGCATATGGGTTAGTAGCAAATTTGAGCGCTTACAACTCTGAAATTATTGAACAGATTTTTATAAAATATATTGTGCACTTCTGTAAGTAAATACCTTTCAAATGGTGTATATTTTGTTAAAATCGGAAGAGGAGGAAAGTGTTAACTGTTTTGCCTTGGCCGATTTATATATATGTACATAATTAAATCGATTTTTGTGTTCTAAGTTATTTGAAAATCGGTTTATTTAAAATAGCAACTATTCGGAATAACCGAAACCCGGTTTTTGAAAAAGTCGAATAATCTATCTCCCTAATCAATACCAACACTTATAAGGGAGTTATGGGCACTTAAAGCTGTTTTCGGGAGTGGATTTTATATGTGAGCTATCGTCAAAAATGAACCGATTTAAAAAAAAGATAAGGCGATTTATGTAGCATTAATATATTTTTGGGTAAAATTTAAACTCATTACCAACATAATTTTTTGGGCACAAGGCCTACTGCGGCAAAAACTTTGGATGAGGGCCATTTAAAATTATGGACCGATTTTCACCATTTTCAATAGGCTTTGTCCTTATCAAAACTAAAATTTCATCAAATTAGCTTCAAGGTCACATGGACAGACAACCAGCCACCCAGCCTGACGGAAGGACAGACGGACATTTTGTAAGTTGGCCTCAGTCTGGAACCAATATTTTTATGTGTTACATACATTAGCACAAATACATAACACCTCTCACTACTCTGGTGTGGGTATACATATTAAATGTGTTTAAGAAATTAAAACAACTTACCCACTCTGGCACCTGAAGAATTTGTATACACTAATTTTAAATTATTAAAAATGGACCATAATTCATGTTCCAAAATATTGTCAGATCTTCGACGTTTCTCTGAAGGTGTTTCTTCCTTTTCTTCGCGCAAAACCACGTATTTTCTAAAGATAAAAGAAACCAAGGCACTGGAAGTAGCCAATAAACCAGTTGAAACTAGGGCCGCTGTGTTGATATTTATTAAAGCCTAAGAATTAAGTTAGTCTTACGTCGAAAGGAGTTAAAAATTTAAAAAAGAAATAATCAACTTACCGGCTCATTGCCATAAGCATCAACCTCCTTTACTATCGGCACTTTAATAAACGGCAATAGGAAATCCAAACCTAAACTTATATAATCACCCAACGGTTGAAATGATACCAGATTAGCTCGTGACTTTCGCTTAAACATTGACAGCTCAGATGATCCATTAAATTCTTCAGTTATATTTTTATTAAACTCATAGGCCAGACAGTATTTGAAACAGGAAATTGCAAAAAGCAAAATTAATTTTTTAAACATTTTTCCCCTTCCACAAAATGAACTATTCATCAACGGTTATATTTTGAAAATGGCATATTATTTTTAAAATGTGTAACTTTTTAACTGCAAGCTCTGTTGCCTCTTCTAATGATGACAGTAATGTGAGAATTTAATCAGTTTTATTTTCATTTAGTTGACACAACAAAGTTGCTCATTTTATGATGGTTTAACCGTGTCTATTGTTTAAAGATTGTGGTAAAGCTTGTGCGTCTTAGATGGAAAGCGTATGATGGATGCGTTGATTTTAAGGTTCACTTAATTTAATGTTCGAATGCAAATTAAGTTTTTATGCAAATGTAATTTAAAACAGCAGTAAGTTAATAAGGGAAGCTCACAATAAAAAATTTTAAATATTTTCAAAATTTAGATTTGTACAGTTTATAACTTTTACGCTAGGCAAAAAGGTCTTAAGTCGGAAACTGTAGTTTTTCGTAATGTTAACTTGAAAATTTTATCAAAGTTATTTTCGGGAATACAAAGTTTATTATTAATACGATTTCCGCATGACATGCTAAATTCCCAATTTTTCATATTTGATAAATACACCGCTTCTATGCGCATTTCACTGGTTGCTTAGGCCAGATCATCAGGAAACCTTTTCCAAAGATTTTAGAAAAGCCAAAAATATTAAACAAATAAAAACCTAAAGCGAATTAGAATTACAAGCACTTTAAGTCTCACTTTTAACAATATCAAAGCTTAAACCACAAAGTATACAGAGATGAAAAAAGTGACGTATGAAAAATGCCTAAATCATTTGCGAGGGCAGCTTTCGAAGAAAGAGAAAGAAAACGTTTTTTGTTAGTAAAGTGACAATGCGTAAAAACAGGCCGCTACTATCTACACAAATTGCATTATCAAAACAAAAAACGCAAAAAGGGCAGCTTTCGAAGAAAAAGACAGAAAAAACACAATATTTTCTGTCTCGTGACGCCTCTGTATACTCTGTGGCTTAAACAAAACACAATAAACAGTGAGTTTATCTTTTCTTACATCCCCCTACAATTGGTTTGGTTCCTTCCGACTCGAATTGTAGTTGTAAGTGGGTTAAAAGAAAAAACAAAATTAAAAAACAAACCGCTTCATTCTATTGTCTCAGTAAGGAAACAAAAAAAAAAAAAAAACATTTTTATAAAATAAACTTTTTTCCTAAGTCCCAATTCACACGTTGCAAGTCTTATTGATCAGCTTGCTACTTTATAACGAGAGTGAAGAGAGGAAAATAAACATTTCTCTCTCACTCTCTCTCGCCTATAAGGTAGCAAGCTGATCAATAAGACTTGCAACGTGTGAATTGGCACTAAAGAGTGGAATTAGGATTAGCCGGGAGTAACAGTAACAGTAACCTTAACGTAAAAAAGTAAGCATTTTTTCATTTTTCGAATTTATTCTATGAGTTAAATTTCAGGTCTGTATTTTATAAAGCTTTTTTTGTAATAGTTCTATTCTTTAATTTTTCAGAAATGACTTTATACACTATCAGACTATTATATTGTATTTTTCTTTTTTTACATTTTACCTTAACCTTCCGTTGGAAAGCAATGAGGTATATTGAATGTACAGAAAAATTTACAATTATTAGACACCAGCAGAATGTAATGCATTTTCTGGACCGCTACGGCCTTCGTCAGCATTCTTTGTGTCTCACTGGATAGTGTTACTTTTTATAAATTGAATGTATTTAACTCAACTATTTAAACAATTAGAAACTGGGAATTATTTCCTTGTGAAGGTTACTTTATATTATATTAAACATTTTTTCATTTTTCGAATTTATTCTATGAGTTAAATTTCAGGTCTGTATTTTATAAAGCTTTTTTTGTAATAGTTCTATTCTTTAATTTTTCAGAAATGACTTTATACACTATCTAATTGTTAAAATAGTTGAGTTAAATACATTCAATTTATAAAAAGTAACACTATCCAGTGAGACACAAAGAATGCTGACGAAGGCCGTAGCGGTCCAGAAAATGCATTACATTCTGCTGGTGTCTAATAATTGTAAATTTTTCTGTACATTCAATATACCTCATTGCTTTCCAACGGAAGGCTAAGGTAAAATGTAAAAAAAGAAAAATACAATATAATAGTCTGATAGTACATTTTTTTCATGTAAATAGGTATACCTATAAATATACCTTAAAATTGAAAACAAAATGAAATGTTTATTTGAATTGTTTACTGCAGTGTTATTATAGTATTTTGACACAACGTAAAAGTATTTTACAGTGTTATACCTATTCATTTTTAAAAAAAGCACACCTTGTATGAATTCGACTTGGTCTGGGTCTCATATTTTTACGACGAAAATAAAGTCACTGTAATATGCAAATCTAAAATTTTGAAGTTCGGTTAAAACATTTTACGTATACAAAATGTATGTATATACATACATACATACATTAAAACTGAAGCAAATTCAAATATACAAGTAAGTTAAGCTTAGTTCACAATGACAGCAACATTATAACTGGTGTTCACAATAAAGCAACAATTTTTTTTACAACCACATAATTTTCAATTAAGAAACCGTTTGCAAATTTTGCCCACAATAATATTACGTATTTATTCAGCCTTATTGCGGTTGTCGTTGTCGTAAACGGCTGTGTCATTTTTTGTAATAGATTAAAGTAACACACAATCTGTGTTATTAAACCTACTACAAAAACGACTTAGTGGGAAAAGGATTTGAGAACATTCTTACATTTATTAAGAACTTTCTGATGTTGAGAAGCAAAGTATAAAACTCTTGGGGTGTTACTGCGTTTTTCAATTCGAAAGAAATTTGTACTGTGAATTACGGTTTTCGCAATCGTTCGAAACGATTACAGCGGTTGTTTAAACTTTGCTTAAACATGAAATTACCTTTAATGATAAGAAAGACAAGGCAGTTAATATGCAGCTAATATTTTTAAGATTAAGAAACATGCATGTGTTTTCCACTAATTAAGAATAAGCAAATACACAAACAGAAATACCAGCATTTGCAGTAATGATGTTAGTTTTCCCAATTTTGTAATAGTAACAATATTAATTAACACACAAACAGAAATACCAACAGAGGTTGTATTTTTAAAAAAATGGGAAATTTGATGAAAACTTTTTGTTCGTAATAGAGAGTGCCTGTTAAGAAGGGGAGTTTTTATTTTCAATAAAGTATAAAAACGTCGGTTTATTCGAAACAAATATTACGAAAATCGTAATACACAGTACAAATTTATCGAAGCCGTAAATGATTTCTTTCGAATCGAAATACGCGGTAACCCCATGAATATATATTGCAAAGTATAACAAACAATTAAAATGTTTTAAAAGACACTTTAAAATAACGTAGACAAGCTAAACTTTCGTTACGATTTGTTTTTCGATCTGTATAATTGGAGCGTACCTAATGTACATATTTTCTTTCCTTTTTCATATTTGTTGTAATTGACTTATTATATATATACACATTGTCAATGTGGAATCAACATTGTAAATCAAAAAAAATGCACTTATGTAATAATTTTTAAAGTAATTTTACTCATTTGTCTAATATTATGATATAACATTAGATAAGAATCTTAAGTTGAAATGCAAAAAAAAAAAAAAATTATTAAGTTAAATAATAAACCATTTCTTTCGGCTTTTGAAATTAAGATTCTAATGTGATATTAATTATGATATAAGACAAAAAGTTTGGAAATATTTTAAAAATTATTACATATTTTAAAATTTACAATCACTCTATATAAAAACAGTGTAATAAAATCTTTTATATACATATTTCCTTTTTTCAATTGAAAGTCTTTCTGCACTTATGAAGAGAGAAAAAGCGCATAATCGAGCGCTTCAATAAAAGAGCTTTTATAAAGCAGTAAATGCTATAGAATAAAATATACAAAAAAGCTGCTATTTTAGTGCTGACAACGAAGAAGGTTGCAAACCGAAAAAAAATAAAAATATGCGAAAAAGGCATTTAAACAAAAGTAAAAGCAAAACATGAATGAATATATTAATATAGTCAGCCCCTAAAAAGCACTTTAGGAGTGCTTTGTTTGCATGTTTAAAGAAGCGCTAATTGTCGGCAGAAAATAGTCCTCCAAACCGGGAACACCCCGTACAAAAATCAGGCATCCCATCAGCAGGTTTGAAGCGATTTGTGGTATGAATTCATACACAAAAACTGCTCCTTTTGGAGCACATATTTTACTGGGTTTTTACAAAAAATGGATATGGGCATTTCCATCATGTCGAACGTGACCATCGTACACATTTAAAGTTAAAAAAAAGTCAAAATAAAACGTATATTTATTTTGGCAATAGATTCAAGTTATAGCTTTTAATTAGCCCTTCAATTGGTGCTATTGTTCATTTTGATAAATTGTTTCGTTTTCAAGAAAATTGCAAAAAAACAAGGCATTTGCACGTGACGAAAACAGAAGTGGTTTTTGTGGCCATTTTTTCGAATGCCGATTTCAGCAAAACCTGAGGCAATATTTGAATGCAAAAAATTGTAGAATATTATGCACTCATATCTCTTAAATATGGCTGTCATTTAAAATAAAAATAATGTATACCTTTTTTTTATTTAGCTTTAATCGCTGTCGCACGTGATCTGTCCCACGTGATCTGTCGCACATGACATTTTTTTCCCTCATGATATATATGTTGATTAGACCGGGTCGACCTCCATACAAAAAAAAAAGTTGTGCCAGTCACCCCCTAGGATGAAAGATATGTCAATGAAGTTTCTAAAGCAGGAAAGATTTTTTTTTACCACGCCCCAAAATACAGCCCTTTTGGTTTTTTATATATAGCGCTGCCATTTAAAGTCCGATCTCATCATATTGCATATCGTTTGTCATGGCTTGATAGTGGCTTAATTTTTGTCTTTAGTGACTTTTTAATCCGACCTCAAATTCTGGGCGCCACTTATGCCATCTCGGATCCTTCCCCCACATGTCCAATTTTTTTACGTGCCAAGAAAGTCCTTCTAAAACTACGTATGTATAGATTTTTATATGCCCACTTTTATTACACGCCTACAAATTAAGCCCCTTTTTTCTTTTTCACACACATACTACATTAAATCAGGTATGTAGAAGCCAATACAAGCAATCAAGGCGAATTTATTACAGGTGGTCTTAAAAGCCCTGCTGATATACGCTAAAATCACTGTTGGATGTCAAAATTTTGTTTATTCTCTTTTATTATCTTTGTTTCTGTTTTGTTTTATTTCTGTTTTTGACATTGTACAATGATTTTACAAAAACAAATTGCTTGTGGTTTTTGTACGAGTTGTACTTGTTGTAGTACCGAGATTACCTGGGATGAATTCGCCTTGACAAGCAATAATATTTTCATCAGTCACGCCCTAAAATAAAAGGTATATTTATTAATTTTGAAAAACTTTAAGAAAATTGTTTTTGCCACGCCCTAAATTACAGCCCTATTTGTTTTATTTACATATATAACATCGTCATTTAAAGTCTAATCTCATCGTATCGTATATCATTGTTAATGGCTAGAATATGGCTTTATTTTTGAATTTAGTGCTTTTTTTTTGCTCATCTAGATTTAAATAATTGAAATGTATATATTAACATAAATAAATCATTTACATATATAAAAAATTATTTTCAAATTATTAATTTTCACACTTACGATGTCGCACGTGAACAACTTTATATTAGTACCGAGATTACAAATCTTGCTATTTTACAGAAATTTTTATTTTATTTTAATATTATAAAAAATCTCTGTTTGGCCTGGTAATTTGATGAGCTTTCTACTTTTACTTTCGACGCATGGATAGAAAATGATGTTTTTCAATGTCGCACATGACATCGAAATATGAGATAATACAAAAAAAAATTACTGTTATTTGCAATCGCATAGTTTCTTGTGCATTCTATTTTGACTCTTTGTACATTCCGAAAGGTTTTAGAGAGAACAAGTCAATGCATAATGTCTCTCTTAAAGAACTGTTATCATAGCAAAACGTACAATAGAAATATCCAAATAAGAAAAGTTGCACTTGTTCCACTTTGCATTCATAAATCTTGAAATGGGTTATAAATAAATATAAAATTTTTTTACTTTAATTAAATTTAATTGTTTTCCTGTTAAAATATGATAAAACAAAGTCTTTTCAAGAACTTATAATTTTTTTGTTGCGGTGGACCTTTCGGTGGAAATGCCCATATGCATCTAAAAAAAAATCTTATAAATTGTACATAAGCTAAATAAAAACAGAAAAAACTTTTTCGCTTTTTAAAAAGCTAGGATTACAATTGGGTTGCTCTTCGTAATTGTGCCAGCTATTGTGTGCCTTTGTATAAAATATAATAGGTACGTTCTTATGTGACAACGGATCTACGCGGTACGCTTCTACGTTCAATGGTTCAACTGTGTTCGAATGGTTAATTAATGTTTTTATCATAAAACTGAATGGCATTTATTTGAAATCACTTATTATGTTATCAAATTTCTTACTTTTAAAATTTCGATAAATTCACAATTTTTTATGTGTGTCCAAGTAAATGTTAACGTTACTTTACGTTTTTATACCCACAACACAATTTTAACGAAACAGCTTAGTTTTGCTAAAAATGTTGGTCTTTAATGAAATTATAAAAAAAATCGCATTTCACATCTCAAACCCGCCCTAAAAAACACATCAACTGAATACTTTAATTGTAGTTAATTTGTTAATTTCAGCTCAGGTAGCAATAAAAATAGTTTTTGATAGTAGGCGTTAACCAAAATAGTCAGCAGTGCTGATTCAACATAAATAACAAAGGTCTGCGATGAAAATCTTTTTTAAATAATTTCATATAAAACCGGTAGATCTTTAAAAATAAAGTTTCACATGACTGAAAAAATAATAAGTTCAGTATCGACTGAAAGAACTAGAAACAAAATTGCTTTTGAATCGAGAAAGTACTCGATCACGACTGCCAAAATTAGGCCCCTTATTTCGGCCCATTATGGCTTGAAATTATACAATACTAGCTGGCCCGACAAACGTTGTTTTGCCACATAACTTATTTCTTTCAGATGTAACAGTGTCTGTCTGCTAGCCAAATGTTAAAAAAAATGTTAGGCTATTAATTGATTAGTTAAAAAGATATAGGGAGGCAGGCGGAGCTTTTACCTCTCTTGCCCTGTTTAATGGCCTGTCCTCTTTCCGATGTTACAGTGTATGCATGCCAAATTTTCAGAAAACCGGTTGATTAGTTAAGAAGATAGAGTGAGGGGGAGCTTTTACCCCTCTTGCTCTATTTCACGCCCTAAATAATAAAAACTATAGGCTATAGTTATTTCCAACTGTAACACTATTTGCCTGCGAAATTTCAAAAAAATCGGTTGATTAGTTACGAAGATATAGGCGGGAGCTTTTAGCCCTGTTATCCTATTTCACACCCTATTCCTTATTCTCTTTCAGATGTTACATTGTCTGCATTGTCCAATTTTAAGAAAACCGGTTGATTAGTTTAGAATATTGGGGAGTGGGAGCTTTTACCCCTTTTGCAATATTTTGCGCCCTCTAGCGATATAAAATATACTCTACGACCTATTCTCATACCCAACAAATACACATACAAAATTTCATAAAAATCGGTCAAGCCGTTTCTGAGGAGTTCAAAATGGAGGGCATTTTGTTGATAGTTATATGGGAATATAAATACATGTTTTGGAATGAATGCAGTGTTCACTAAAATGGCTATACTCAAGAACTAATACACATTTGAAGACCGTTGATACATAAAAACCTTGGTATTGAACTTCCACGTGAACTTTACAGATACAAAATCGGTTCACGCATTTCAGAGAACATCAATTACTAACACAATGCAACTTATTTTTAAATATATAGAAATAACATTTACAATAACATAACAAACTATACATTTTGTTATCAAATGTGAAAAACTGTCATATTTTCATAAAATTTTAGATTTGTTCTAATTAATTTTTATCCGATTAAAGCGAATTAGCTACTATTTAACGCGTAATTCAGTTGTCTTATAATAAACAAGAAATTTTTAAAAAATATGATCTTAGATAAAACGAAATCTAAAAATACTGCTACTTTTAAAAATTATATTTTCTGCTAAAACTACAATTAGTGCTAAAAAACTGTTAAGTAGCAATATGGCTCCAAGTTCTTTACATAATTTAAATAGACTCTTATGCCGTATTCACAAAACCCACAATGTAGTTCACTTTTGGTTTTCTTATACAACATACAATCGATATAGCGATACAAGCGGTTTTGTGAATACGACATTAGTATATATTCGTTGCATCAGCTGCTTGAAGTCTACTTTTTAAGCACTGATTAATCTTAATTCTGAGAAAAAAAAATTTCAAGGTAATAAAATTCTTTTAAAAATATTATAGACATAATTTTTATGTTTGTTTTATTTTACATGTTTTTACTAAAATCAATCTTAAAGCTAATTTAATCCTATAGCTTAAAAAAATATAAAAATAATACTCATAAGTTACAGCAAGTCGCTTTTAAAACATAACATATTATAATAAAATTAAGCTTTATGTAATATAAAGAAAATTAAAATTTTCCGTCAATAATTTAAACAGACCTTTCGAGGGAAACGACCAACTACAGTCGCTATAAACCTGATAACAGTTATCACCGCTTTTAGCCAAATCTAGAGCACTTTTAATGGCAGTGCCACTTAAATAATTTCCAACAAAATTCAAGCTATGTAGTTAGAAAAAAAAAAAATTAGTTGGAAAATAAAGTTATTAAAATTTTTAAATTACCTAAACAGTCCGTCCAAAATTAGCGGCAAACCTTCGCTGACATTACTACTGTTGAAAAGATTCTGCTGGGCATAATTACACAAAGGCCTCTGAATACAATGACTTAAGTTGATGTTATTTTCTTGCAATTTAGTTTCCATTATTGAGGTAAACTTATTAATATTTGGCACTAAAAATTTCATAATTAACAAAACATAGTTTCCCACTTATAAATTACTTACTATAATCCGATTTACTTCCACTGTAAGACTGATTAGATATTATGGAATCCTGCTGACTACTACTATCTTCATTCCTTGATGTTTTTCTATAATTACTTAGATATACAAACTGTGTAAAAATTCCTTTCAGTATTATAGAAAATATTCCTCCAATTGCCACAATTGCTCCCGTAGTCAAAAGGGAATGAAAATTTAAATTCAATAAATTCCGAAATGCTGTTTGCGTTACACTCATACTCCTCTCGATGGGTATGCGTACAAAGGGTACAACAAACTCCATTTCAATAGAAAAATCACGATCATCGGCATGAAATTGAAATCCTCGCGGCTTACGTATATTTTGTACTAGACTATCAAATAAAACTGGTTTTACGTTAGCGTCCGTTTTCATTGAAAAACGCGGTTCAATATCACGAAATCGAAAAAAGTTCATTCCAGTTACATTCGCATAAAATCGTTGATTAACATTAGAATTAAACTGGCAATAGTTAAATTTTAGCAAAAGCGAAATTGTTACTATTAATAAATGTTTGAAATAAAAATAACGCTTAAACATTTTCAACAAGTGTTTTATTATCCACAATTTTTTGTTGTTACTGCGCCTATCGCCAAACGCTTTCTAAGCGAAATGATTAATTTAAATGTAAAATTAAGTTGGTTTTTACTTCCATAATTTGGTTTTGCAAATCATTTTTGTTGACATATCTACATACACACATATGTGTGTGTAAATGTAAAAAGATTGTATGAATCTGTTGAATTTAGATAACGTTTTTTAAAAGCAAAATTTGTCAAAAAAAAAAACACTGCATTAAGATGTGTACATGTGCGTAAAAATACACTAGAGTTGTAGGGCTCGTTTAACAAAAAGTGTAGTTCATTTTCAAAATGACTTTATAAAAAATTTTATTTAAAAATACCGACAACATTTAAGATACGTTTATTAAGTAATTGAAACCATGTAAAAACAAACATACCTAAAAAAAACTTTACAACATATAAAACTTAACAATTAAGATATTATATTCGCACGTCATTTGGTTTTGCGTACCGAAGTGCGAAGAAACTAATGAACTATTAAGATTTTAAAACGAGGCGTGCGGCGAATGTTTGGGTTCACATTCGCATTTGCGTACTATTCGCTTATTTTTGCTATTTGCAATCACACTCGTATTCGCTTAAATGTATGCAAATATTTAAAGCGAATATCTAACAAGTAAGAGTGTTATATTCAGTTATGCCGAATCTTATATACCCTTTACCATTGTGGGGTAAGAAAGTACAGAAAGTTATATAAATAAATACCGTTTTTAGATACAAAGAAATCGATTTTGTGCCACGCCCTTTTACATCTGTAAACAGCGTTGCCAGAATTAAGATTTTATCTTATTTTTCAAGATTTTTTGAACAAAATAAGATTTAAAGATTTTTTTTCTCAAATTAAGATTTTTTATTTTTAGATATAAAGATTTTTAACTTTAAGTTTGTACAACATTCATAATTTTCTTTTACAGTTTTTTAAACAGTAAATTTTTAAAACAATGATGTTTTATATCAGCTTGTTGTCTATTGGTTTTGCACATTTTGTACTTTTGTACTAACTTGCATCATACAAAACATTTAATATTGATAAAAAAATTATTTGTGAAAAGAAAAAGTGTATAGTATATATTTAAAGATTAATTTATTAAAGAGGAAAAAAGTTCATGTATTTAGTTATGTACTATGTCTTAGTTCCAAAAGGTAAAACTAATGGATTACCGTCTTGGTCAGGCCAGACCAAATTTGTGTTTTCCTTGCAATATTTTTCGAATATAACAAAAAAACAGGGGCGTGAGTTCTATAATGATACGTGCTGAATCGAATGAAACTTATTTGGATTCGATTGCAGCAAACTAGGTGGGTGAAATTTAATTTTTATTTTCAAAAGATTTTGTTATTCGTGCTTAATTCCCAGTTTTTATTCTTGACAAAGACACTTGAAATTTATTGTTGATGGGATAAGCTATTCCTATGCATTTCGCTGGTTGCTTAGGCCAGATCATCAGGAAACTTCATCCATAAAGATTTTAGAAAAACTAAAGATATTAAACCAAATAAAACTGTTAAACGTATAAGAATTATAGCAACAGTTCTACTTGTAACAATATCAAAGCTTAAACAAAACACATCAACAATAAACAACAGTGGGTTTATCTCATCTTACATTCCCCACTACAATTAGTTGAAATTCTCTCAAAATTAATTGTAGTTGTAAGTAGGTTAAGAAAAACAAAATAAAAACAACACAACAACTTACAAAAGATCTTGTCAATTAAGTGTTTTTTAGGCCGTGCACTTGCCTGTTTATCAAAAAGTAATTTCAATTTTTGGGAATACAAAATTTTAATTTCAAAAGATTTTGTTATTCGTGCTTAATTCCCAGTTTTGATTCTTGACGAAAACACTTTATATTTATTGTTGATGGGATAAGCTATTCCTATGCATTCCACTGGTTGCTTAGGCCAGATCATCAGGAAACTTCATCCATAAAGATTTTAGAAAAACTAAAGATATTAAACCAAATAAAACTGTTAAACGTATAAGAATTATAGCAACAGTTCTACTTGTAACAATATCAAAGCTTAAACAAAACACATCAACAATAAACAACAGTGGGTTTATCTCATCTTACATTCCCCACTACAATTAGTTGAAATTCTCTCAACATTAATTTTAGTTGTAAGTAGGTTAAGAAAAACAAAATAAAAACAATACAACAACTTACAAAATATGTTGTCAATTAAGTGTTTTTTAGGAATTAAGCACGAATAACAAAATCTTTTGAAATTAAAATTTTGTATTCCCAAAAATTGAAATTACTTTTTGATTTTATTTTTATATAAAAGTCTATGAAATTACCCTTTTGGCCAGACCGAATTCTTGTTTTCTTGCAATTTTTTTCAAATAGGAAAAAATATCAAAAAAACAGAAACGTGAATTCTATAAATGACATGTTCTGAATTGAATGAATCAAGTTTGAATCAAATGTGTGGTAGATGCAAAAAAGCAATGTGCAAAATTAAGGACTACATTTTCGATGACTTGCATGTAAAAAAAAAATAATAAAAATATATAACAAATTCGTATAATCTAGCAAATAACAAACGTTCAATAAAAAAATATATATTTATTAACTTTTTATTTAATTGGGTTTTTTAGCTGTTCTAATTGTGGTCTGCCTAGACCAAGAGGAGTGGTAAAAAGTTACAGTTAAGGGTTATGAAGCTTTTGATTGGAAGATACCACATTCCATGTTTATGATAATTTGTAAACAAAGTATTTATACATAAATGCTTAAGAATATCTGCTTTAACGTGTACCAACATTATTTTAATAAAAATTCATTAGGAATATAATTAGGAAAATCCATAGTTTTCAGTGAGCTTTTTTTAAATGCAATTTTCTCAAAATGCCTTCGATATAACAACGGTATCAAAAAATATAATATTAAATTGAGAACCCTCAAGACTTCATATGATGTATGAGCTTCATAGCTCCCAAATCAATTTTTTTTTGCCCAAAATTTATACATCTCTAATATAAGAATTTAATTACTTTCGATGAAACTTCTTTATATAGATGGACTTTTTTACGTTCTTATTTATTAGAAATTAAGTGCATTTAAAATGTATTTTTTTTTGAAAAAATTTAACTAAAACACAATTTTAAACCTACAATTTAATTTTGTATAAATACTGCAATTACGTATTTTAATTTAAATATGTAGTTTCCATAATAAAATGCCTTTGTTATAAAAAATTTCAAGATTTTTCTCTTAAAAATAAGATTTTTTTTCGCCAAAAGAAGATTTTCCTTCCAAATCTTCTGGCACCGCTGTCTGTAAACTTTTTAGGAAAAATATTTAAATTGTAAAAAACGTCAAAAACACAAAAATACAATGAAGCCAGCATCAAACAGGTAATTTAAGCTCATCCTTTACAATTAATTAAGGCGTGTATCGCTGTATAATAGAAGTATTTCACAGAGGAATCAGCTTGTGTAACAGTTTCTTCTTAGATAATAAATAAAACCCGCGAGCACACGTTTAAAACGAGAGAGTTTTATAGAACACGAGCTCAAGACTCGCCCGTTCAACTTACATTAAAAACAAATTTCCAAATTTGTTTTTGTTTTAAATGTAAGTTAAACGGACGAGTTTTGCGCTCGTGTTCTATAAACCACACATAAACTTTACTTTTGAAACCGAAAAATGGATAACCCGTTAATCTATAAATGTATGTATGTATGCATGTTTATTATATAAGCCTAACATATTTATTCATTTACTCATGAACGCCCAGGCCAAACGGCTTAAGCTAGATACTTGAAATTTGGTGCACAGGTACCTCTCTTCATGAGCAGATCCACTAAGAAGAGATTTTTGTAAAAGGGTAAAAACGTGTCAAGAAAAATTTAATACTCTTCGTTGCTCTTTAAAAAAATTTGCGGACAGATGTCTGGTACTTTTTTGGAATTCGGCTCTTTTGGGGAGTAAGCGGGTACAACCTGTATTTTTAAACTTTTTTGTCACCTTTTTAAGCCAATAAACATAGAAATACAAATTATATCACATTCATAGCTAAAATAAAATATATACATATATGTATAAGCATAAATTTTGTACTTTTTCGAAATTAGATCGGTTAAGGGGTAAAAATCGTATTTATTTTTGGTACTTTTTTTACAAAATATTATTCTCCATTCATTGACATATATGTACTACGTATTAAATTATGGGCACCCACTACATTTTTGAAATTTTTTGTAGTTTAATAGGGCGAAAAAGTTTCAAAAAAAAAACGTATCTTTCTTTTACTTTTCCGTTTTACATATGGTACTTTTTGAATTTTCTATACTATTGAACATAGAAACATAAAATTAAAGGTTTAGGGTCCCTGAGTGAAAAAACCTATAAGATGAAAAATGTTGGTCCTTTTAAGTATGTTAAAACCTAGAAATATTAATTTTCAAGAAAGAAGCGGAAAAATACCAAGAACGCCACATGCCTATTTAAGTTAATTGGGACCTCCTGAACACGAAAAACGCTGTATTTTTTTCTAAGTACCGTTTTTTAGATAACGGTACTTTTGTGTTTTTCGGTGTATGGTCCCACTCAAACCCTTGTGGAGCCCAACCGAAAAGTCCGATTGAGATAAATGGCATATCGTTGGAAAGGTAATTTAATGTCTTTTCCGTCGATATGCTGAGGTGCCATAACTCAGCCATTTCTTATCAGATAGAAATTTTCAGTATATCGACGGAAAAGGCATTCAATTACGATATGCCATTTATCTCGATCGGACTTTTCCGTTGGGCTCTACAAGGGTTTGAGTGGGACCATACATCGAAAAACACAAAAGTACCGTTATCTAAAAAACGGTACTTAGAAAAAAAAATTAGAGCGTTTTTCGTGTTCAGGAGGTCCCAATTAACTAATCTAGGCATGTGGCGTTCTTGGTATTTTTTGGCTGTAAACCAGTGTTATTGATCGATTTTAAAACCAAAACGATTTAAACCCAAAAACAAAGCTTTCAGAATCGTTCCAAATTGATATTTAATATATATTCCTCTTTTTTCCTACCCACATTATTTTAAATTTCGTATAGTATAACGCACTTGATCAACAATAGTGAAACAAAAGCAATCTCTCTTATAGATTGTCATCCACTCAGGACATTGCATGTTTAATTTTATGTTTCTATGTATAATATTAACGAAAATTAATCAAAGTACCAGATGTTTTTTTAAAGGTGTTAAGACATTTCTTTGCAAATTTAAGTAAATATATTTTGTAATAAAAACCACAAAAAATTTTTTAATATTAAATTTAATGTTCATTTGTTATTTTTTTTTTATCAGTGCTGCCCCAATCTGAAATAAAACTTGAATGCGAATCCGAAAGTCTTATAGAATAACAACCAAGAATGATAGAAATAAAGATTACGCCTTGCGCATGTTTTACCGTTTGATGACGTAGTAGTTCCCTTGTTAAGATTACCAAGTCTCTTTAATATGTGAAAATCGTAATTTCTTACAAAAAATGTATGTATTACGTGATAATTGGCAACCCTGCAATTAATTTACTCAGAGATTTCAAAAAAAAAAAAAAAAATATTATCAGCCCAATTATGTATAAAAACTTTTTATATCTGCCTGATGTCGTAATCTTTATTTCTATCATTCTTGATAACAACTAACTTTCACATCGCAATACAAAATAAGCCCCATGACTGTTTTTAAACAGGGTTTCAGCAATATTACGAGTCTTCCATCAGAAATTCCAATATGTAATAATTAGATATGTATGTAACTAACCCATAATAACAATAAGTCATAAATCATTAAAAAATATCGAAAAATGCTTTCTGTATTGTCGCTAACTCGATTTAACCGACGGACAGGCTGACATCGATAAGTAAACTTCTCTTATCATATGAATCCAGAATATATACATATGTACATATATACTTTATAGGGGTTATAAGATCATTATTGTACAATTAAAAAGGATAGGATTAGACAAACTAAAAACTTATATTGCTCACATTTTATATTTTGTTGAATTTTTATAAGTTAATTTTAAATAAAAAATGTAAACAAAATTGCAATTTAACACATTCGTCTATCGTCACAGAGATTGCAGGGAGTGCAAGTATCTACTGGTTTACCAAGCCTATCTACCATACACAACAAAGGAGGATTTACACCTTTTAATAGATTAATTTTCTCTTTTCTAAAAATAAAGATGTTTATATTTTAATACATTTTGTTAGTTAATATTAAAGCTTTAAGTATTTTAGTAAAATACCTTTTAGCTGCCGCTTCGGCTGGAGACATTTTTGCCATTTGTTTTTCAACTTTCATTGTATATTTTAACATATCGACTTTTTTCTTTGGAATATTTTCACCTTTTGTCTTAGAAATTTTCAAAGCAGGATCTGCACGACCTCCATATTTACCACTTAAGTTAATTGCTACTGCACCTCCCTTTGCAGCTCCTTTACCCATTACCAAACCATCGCCGCCGCCTATTCCGCCAGCGAAACCACTGCCCATACTTTTATAGATATTGCCTTTAACAGCAACAACACTATTTGCCAGTCCTTTGCCACCAGCAATACCTTTTTCCAGACCTCTAACGAAATTTCCTGTATTCCTACCATAACCAGCGCCACTCGTTGCCTTTACACACGATTCATTGCGTAGCCCACTAGCAGCAGTTTTAATTTTTGTCCCTTCACCGTTTCCATTCACAACAGATTTTGCTTTACGTTCGCCCATAGCACATTGATACATTTGCATATATTTATTGGGAGGTTTAGGAAATAATGGCATGGGATTCCAATCTAATTCATTATACTGAGTACCCACATTAACCAAATTGATTTTTCTAAGCCTTTCGGGTTTTATAACACCCACTGGTGGAGTAACACCAAAATTAAATTCGGCTTCACTATCACTAGTATCTGAGAGTACTAACGTATCACAACATGGAGCCATTTCGCGTTTGCAACATTCTTTATTACACTGATATTCCAGTTTCTTTTTATCCAAAAAACTTCGACAATAACAATACATAATAGGCCTATGACAAGTACATTTCCTAAAACCCATTTTCTTTAAATATTTTTTCAAATTTCTCATTGTCTCTAATTGTGGATTTTTAACAATTCGAAATTGAATTGGTTTCATATTTTCATAAGGATCTGCAGCATCCCTTAATAGCTCAAAAGGTTTAAGGGGCCTCATTGTTATAATATACTCCCCATTCTTTTTGTGTATATGTAAAGTTGGTTTTTGCACTAAATGAGTGTTATTCGTGTATCCCAGTTTAGGCCTTTTTCGATATGAATATTGGGATACAAGTAAGCTATCAGCAGGGAAATCCTTAAGAAAATACCGCATTAATTCTTTAATAGGTTTACGTATTGAACCGGGTTTCCACTTAGCGGAGTTGTGTACATTCCATAACCAACCCATATTTGGTGGAACATTTTTGCGACCAGCAAAACCATTTTTACAAGTTTTATGTCCAATTTGAGTGGGAAAATGTTGTCTAACTAATTGATAATCGAACCTTAAAAAATAAATTACAAAAAACTTATAACTTTTTCCAATTAGATATATATAGTTCATATTATGTATATTTGTTTAGTAGGGAGTCCCTACTAGGGATTTGCTTTATTTAAAATCTCTTTTAGAATTTTTGGAGAATTGAGTTTTATTTATTTCGCCCCCTTGAAAAACTGCATGAGCCACGAAATGGTAACAAGTCTTTTACTTACTAATAGATGCATCAAACTGCCATAAGACACATCATTAAATATTAAGGATGTTTGATTTCAAACCACTTTTGGGAAAAGTACGTTTTGTATAAAAACAAATAAAAAGAAAAAATAAAAAATAAAAAAATAAAAAGATACGTTTTGTTAAAAAAAGTACGTTATGATAAAATGATGGATTTTTGATATCAACGCCTAGAAAACAAAAATTGTAAAAACCTAATTGATTCCTGAATAGAATATTTGTGCCACATTTGAACTTTTAGCATATCATAAACTAATGTCAGTGTGTTTTCTGGTCTCTCTTTCATTATCTCGTTAAATGCATAAGCTCTTAGCTTTTGAATTCGTAAACCTGTCAAAAGTTTTACTTTTTTCTGGGGATCAATCTCAGATTAAATTTTATTTCGTGTAAAAAGCTACACATTGCAGACGTCTGATGCCGGTGATGAAAATCCGATTTGAAAAGATTTGATGAAATAAAGTTAGACCTACTGTTAAACTAGCATCATCAGATTTATTGTACATCGAAAATATGTTGGCAATGTTAAGGATGATATCTGAATTAATACACTTAGGG
The DNA here is from genome assembly GCA_930367215.1 of Pollenia angustigena. Lineage (NCBI taxonomy): Eukaryota > Metazoa > Arthropoda > Insecta > Diptera > Polleniidae > Pollenia > Pollenia angustigena. The sequence continues at coordinate 186,763,763 of OV884056.1, forward strand.
CATGTTAAACTCTCTTTTTGGTTTAAAATGTGTTTAAACCAACAAATCTTAGTAAAAACTTTTGTGTTTTCGAACGCAGCTATTGTTTACAAGGTAGAAATTTTTTGTGTTTAAAGAAAAAAAGATATTGAAAAACAAATGTAGAAAGGAAAAATTATATAAAAGTGCCTAGCAATATATAATTTTTTTAAAATTATATTTTTTTTATTGCAGTTTAATGGCGTTTTCTTTACTGAGTAAAATTCTGCATTTATTCTGCCTTTTACTTTTTTTATGTTATTTTCTAAAACACATGTGTTATTTTAAAAGGTGATGATGTTCCCTTTAAAATTAAAAAAATGCTACATGTTCAACACTCATTTTAATTAAAGGGGCATGAGTGCAGCACTAAATCAAGGCAAATTCAGTACAAGCTGGTGGCAAGTTTTGAGCTGTAAACACTAACAATGCAATACAAAAAACATCTGTTGTTTCTGTTGGTTTTGAAATGTTGTAGTCTTGGCACTACCTGTAATTGAATTTACCTTCCGCTAATTGTACTTTATTGTTTAATGCCGAAATTTGTGTTCTTTTGCAAACGTAAAATATGAAACACTTTTTAAAAATTAGGGCAGCATTTAAAAAAGTTGCCAAGTCACATGTAACAATTATGCAACACTTTTTTTATAAAAGAAAACGCCATAAGTTTAGGTTTAAACCACCACCATTGCCCGCTTAAACTAACAAAAAAATACAACTAACAATGTAAATATGGAGATTAAAGTTAATTTATTCGCTTATCTCTAACCCAAAAAGTGGCTCTTAGATTAAAGGCCCAACCGTATGCTAGCATATTAGCTAGCTTATACTACCGTCAAAAATTAACGAAATGTCTGTTAAATGCAGTAAAAAAAACAAAAATTCGGATTCCGTACGGAATGTGCGATCAGTTTCGCATTTTACTTAGGAAAATTAGTTTCATACAACTTAACAAAAAGTTTCTTTAAGTTCAATATGGTTTGACACGTATGATTTTCATGTATTTGCATAGTTGCTTAAGCCAGCTCATGCACATTATGGCCTCAAGATCAATTGTAAAATCTTCCAGTAACAGGAAAGGAGTTTATGAAAAAACTGAGTGCTTTTCATATAACTTTTACTACACAATCAATCTCCAGTATTGTGGAAACTGCACATGAGTTTTTTTTCAATTGTAATTTTTTAATACAAAGATTTTATTTTCATTAAAGAAAAACGTTTAATTACACGAAAAATGGCAAAGACTATAAAAAAGGACCTTTTGATAAAAAAAAATAAAAAATACGTTTTGTTTTTCACCAACTATTTTTAGAAGCATTTTCTTGGGGATAAAAATATGCTAGCTCCACTGTTTCTAGCAGATTTTAACCCAAATAAAAATGCGAAGAGTGCGTTTTGTACGCGGATCCTCATACATACATATGTATATCAGCCCTGTTCTCGAAATCGAAATCTATAATTCTTTTTACAAAATTAACGTTTTCGGATTTGAAGATAATTTTTTTAATCTTAAAAGTTTTTGAAATTTGTTCGACTTCGATTTCAAGAACATGGCTGTCCGACTAGTCAATTCTTGATATTTAAGGAGAGTAGGGAAACGAGAATGCCATTTCTTTTCTCCTCTCTCCTAAAAACTCAAGACTTGACGAGACAAACTTGACGTGTGTGAACCGGAACTTACAAGCAGTAACGGAAACTCTTCGCTGCGTAGCCATTCTTAGTAATAAATTGATAAAAAAAAAATGGCTAAATAGTGGCTAAGGAAGGCTAAACAAGATTTTATTACAAAGAACGCATTATTTATTAACAAAAAACTTACAAAATATATAAACGAAATTGAAATTGTACATAAGAGATTATTTTGTTTGTATAATTACATTATAAGTAACAATAAACTAAAAATAAGGAAAATTTTTAAATAACGAAGCTCGAATTATCGAAAAAAATGATTTTTTTATTGTAACACCTAATTTTCACGATGATTTAAAAGACATGTCTTTTTTGTAGTTCTTTTTTAAAGAAACTTCCAAAGACATGTTCAATTTTCACAATGTTTCTTATTTTGTTTGATTTTTTTTATTTTCCTTATAAATGTATGATGTATGTATGTATGTATTGAATTTTTTTGAATTAAATTTGTTTATTTTTTTATATTTTAATAAGCAATTGTAATTTTGAAATAAAAATACAACATAAATTAAAAAACAATATTAAATGCAAAGAGGAATGTCAAAAAAAACACAGAAAATACGATTCATGTCTTTTTTTCTACCCTGCTTACTTCTCTCCCCCGCTCGCTTTCAAACTAAAAAAGACATGTTTCAAAAAAAGACATGTCTTTTAAATCATCATGAAAATTAGGTGTAACACCCAATTTTCATGATGATTTTTTCCCCTATTTTTGAAACATGTCTTTTTTAGTTTGATAGCGAGCGGGGGAGAGAAGTAAGCAGGGTAGAAAAAAAGACATGAATCGTATTTTCTGTGATTTTTTTGACATTCCTCTTTGTACTTAATTTTGTTTTTTAATTTATGTTGTATTTCTATTTCAAAATGACAATTGTTTTTTAAAATATAAAAAAATAAACAAATTTAATTTAAAAAAATTTAATACATACATTCATATTTAACGAAAACAAAAAAAATCAAACACAATAAGAAACATTGTGAAAATTTAACATGTTTTTGGAAGTTTCTTTAAAAATGAACTACAAAAAAGACATGTCTTTTAAATCATCGTAAAAATTAGGTGTAAGTCATTTGAGTTAACTAATAAAAAAAAACTCAACCTTGCAAAACAACTAATGTTGCATTTATAACATTTTTGGACTAAAAATTTGGCTAAATAAAACTGGCTTTAAAATGTCTACTGTTTAAATTGATATGGCTAAACGAGATGAAAAATTACTAAATCTAGGCACTAAATTCTAAATTAGCAACACTGCTTACACGAGAGATTCTAGGGAAGAGGGCAATCGTGATAAAATCTATATATCACATTTTAAAAAATAGGAAAAGCTAGACTAACTCTCAACACTAACAAAACATACTTGGATTGTCAGCAGATATAAGGTATAACTTCTTAGTTTGTCGCAAAATAATTTGGAGGTGTTTAAAACCGCTTTCGACGTAAGAAAACGCAATGACTACAAAAATAACACTATGACTAAAAGCACTTAATACGGTTTATATATCGGTTTTTGGGGCATTAAAAATAGTTCAGACAGTTAAGAAACTATCTGTATTCCGAACGGAATTACAGGCGTTATAATTACTATGACTGATTTCACTATTACTTATCAAGAAAGATTCACTATTATAATTATAAATATTTTTAAGATTAAATAAAAATATGTATGTATGTCGTTTTAGTTTAAAATATTATTTAAATAAGAAAATTGTACTTACAATCGACTTTTAACTGCCACTTTTGAGGCCGGTTTTAACCAACGTTTTCTGCGTGTACGGCATTTCTTGGGTCTAGAAATTTTATTCGCTTCTTCAGTCTCCTGCTTTTGCACTCCGTCATTAGTTTCCCTTCTTAATGCTAAATGTTTTGTGTTTAGCGGATCTTTATTAAGCTCCCTTTCACAACGTTCATCTATGGCAAATTGTTTCTTTTTCGGCTCTTCAATATCATAAAGATCTTTCAATTCCGAAAATATTTTCGTTAAAAATGGACGATTATCGCTACTGCTGCATTTAACATCGGAAGATTTTGGTTCACATTCATGTTTTGGTATAAGTTCGGCTGGAGATGGTTGAAATATATTTTCGCATAGTTTGCGAATACGACAATGAGCACAGGGTTTATTAGAGCCATACTTGCAAGTACAACGACATTTTGGTGGCTCATTTAAATTAGTATCGCTGTTTGTTTGCAATTTGTCTTGAAATTCTTTGATAATTTGTTCAGAGTTTTGAGTGTCATTGTAAGGCTTTTCCTCAAAGTGGGGTACAGTTTTGTAGCAGCAATTGGGGCAGGCAGCTAATTTAGGTAAATATTCCATATTTGCTTTACAAAGGGGGCAGCATCTTTAAATGAATAGTAGTAAAAAATGTTGCTGTCATACAAATATTTAAAAAATATAAAAAAGCGATTAATATTTATAATTAAGAAATCAAGAAAACCAGACTAATATTAAAAAAATGCAGCTGGATTTCAGAAATATCTTTCTTATTTTTAATAAAAAATAGCAACTTTTGAATTTCTTGTTTTAAGAAATTTTAGATCATATACGAAAAACGTGAATTTTTTAATCATGAGAAAATGTTTCTTTATTAAAAAAAAAAAACAAAATAAGCTAAAAGCAAGAAACTTTTTTGGATTTTCTTGTTTTAAGAAACGACATTGATTACTTTTGAAAATAAATTTCTTTCCGTGTAAACACTTAACAAATACTTGACGAAAGAAAAAAAAGAAAAAACGTCACCATTTAAATGATCTATCATTAATTTTTGTTTTGTCAAACTGTTATTGTTCTACTTAACTAGGGCTGTGGAGTCGGAGTTGAGGAGTTTAAAAAAATTATCTAATATTTTCAAAAATAAAAATTCGTTGAAGTTGGCGATGCGATATTTAAAATATCGATTTTAAATTTTTACAGAATAATTTGTTTGCTTTATTTAACCATTTAAAAGGTACTGCATTAAAAAAGAGTTTTAAATCGATTAAGGACCAGTCTTATGTATATTCAGCATCAATGTAAGAGTAGGAGTCGTAGTTTGAGTCGAATTCGGACCTAACAAATTTCAGCGGTTGAAGTCGGAGTTAGAACTGTGTTTTTGCGATTCCACAGCCCTGGTCTTGACTTTATTTCTAAAAAATCGAAATAAGTACAATAAAAAAAATGTAATGCTATTTAATATAGCAAAAGTTTTGTAATATCAAACAAATGTTTAATAAATATACTGGTTACGTGTAGGGCGCAAAATATTTGTTATATTGTTTGGCCATCGCTCAAGAAAAGAATAGTAAGAAAATAACTTTTAAAATAAGGAAAAGATAATAATAAAATATGCTCAACGTATGTTAATTATAAAAATTAATAAAAACCCCCTCAAATTTAACGTACATATTTTGAAAAAATCCCCCAAACTTAAAAGTTTAGATAACTTTGTTATATAAAGTAATTTTACTTGGCTTAATTTCAATTTACGTAATAATATCATAACCTAAATAAAGCAAATATTGCCAAATTTTTAACAATACTGAAATTTCCCCAAATGGAAAACAGGATTTATAATTAGTTTAAAAAAGTCTTTTACATTTGTAAATAGTTATAGAAAGGCCAACCAAAAAAAGCAAATGCTTGTTTTTTGGTTTACAAGTTAGAATGTTTTTGATTGAGTACAAATTCTGATTAAAAAAAAAAAAACAATTTACTTAATTTGTTAGGGCTTTTTTCCTCATTTTGGCAATATCGGCTTTTTTACTTATTATAATAATAATAATTGCACTTGCCTGTTTATTATCAAAGTTATTTTTGGGAATACAAAATTTAAATTTAAAAGATTTTGTTATTCGTGCTTAATTCCCAATTTTTATTCTTGATAAAAACACTGAAATTTATTGTTGATGGGATAAGCTATTCCTATGCGCATTTCACTGGTTGCTTAGGCCAGATCTTTTACTTTGATTATAAACAGGCAAGTGCTCGGCTTAAAAAAACTAAAACTGGCAACACTTTATTATTTAATGCAGGTTGCTTTTGTTATTTTGTTTTTTCTTTACGTACTTACAACTACAATTAATGTAGGAAGAATTTCAACCAATTGTAGTGGGGAATGTAAGAGAAGAAAAGATAAACTCACTGTTTATTGTTGATGTTTTTGTTTAAACTTTATTACAATACTATTATTACAAGTAGAACTGTTGCATTTAATTCTTAAGCGCTTAACAGTTTTATTTGGTATTAAATCTTTAGTTTTTTTTAAATCTTTGGATGAAGTTTCCTGACGATCTGGCCCAAGCAACCAGTGAAATGCGCATAGGAATAGCTTATCCCATCAACAATAAATTTCAGTGTTTTTATCAAGAATAAAAATTGGGAATTAAGCACGAATAACAAAATCTTTTAAATTAAAATTTTGTATTCCCAAAAATGACTTTGATAATAAACAGGCAAGTACACGGCTTAAAAAAACTAAAACTGGCAACACTTTATTATTTAAAGCAGGTTGCTTTTGTTTTTTTTTTTTTTGTTTTTTCTTAACCTACTTACAACTACAGTTAATGTTGGAAGAATTTCAACCAATTGTAGTGGGGAATGTAAGAAAAGAAAAGATAAACTCACTGTTTATTGTTGATTTTTTTGTTTAAACTTTGCTTTTATTACAAGTAGAACTGTTGCATTTAATTCTTAAACGCTTAACAGTTTTATTTAGTTTAATATCTTTAGTTTTTCTTAAATCTTTGGATGAAGTTTCCTGACGATCTAGCCTAAGCAACCAGCAGTGTGACCACAACTAAAAAAATTGGATGCTAAATGGGGATTAAAACAATGCTAAAAATAAAATTTGAAAATGCTAAAAAAATGCTAAATTTTCTTAAATAATTGTTTAATTTTTAAGAATGAATTATACATTAATTTACCTGAAAATATTATATTTCTTTAAAATAAAATGAAGTTTATATAAAAATAAATTATATACATACCAGAGAAAGCCAATGGGTATAAAAAAAATTAAAGTACTCTAGCACATATCGACAATTTTCAATACGTGTGCGTACTCGTATCTGTTTATTCTCATACTTGTGTATATCCATGCGCATTTGATTTCATTCATGTATGTTATCATACTTATTGTGTTTCATACTCGCACATATACAGCCACACCCATAGTTATAGCATTTTTTTTTTCCAAATTGCTGAATCACAAATAAATACGTTTTTTAAAAATCGTTTGAGTACAATTCAACAAAATTTTATTGATAAACGATTGTTGACTTTAAAAAAATTTCTGTGATATAAAGATTTGCGTTCTTATTTAAGAAAATCTAAAAAAATTACTAAATGGATGCAAATTAAAACACGTCGTGTTATTTTAATCGTTCTTAATAAAAACAGAAAAAGTTACCGTAATCAAAAAAAAAAAAAAAAAAATCGAATACATATTCATATTTGCAGTTAAGAAATGAGATATCACAGGTAAATACATTCATTTATATTATGAGTTTAAGTAGTTTATCTATTGCCAGTTGCATTTTTAAGACGTTAAAAAATGGTTTAAAATTTAATTGCTGAAGTCAATCAGTATGCCAACGAAAATGTTAGCCTTAAAGAAGACTTTGACATCATGCTATGGTGGAAAAACAACTCCACAAGGTATCCACGGTTGTCTTAATAAGAATCAAGAATTTTATGAAGTTTCCTGCCTGCAGCGCAGCTTTAGATTCAGATTTCTGTTTAGCTGGAAACATAAAAAAAGAAACAGAAAAGATCCCAAAATAGTTGATAGCCTCCTTTTTTAATTATTTTTATAAAAAACCTCTTTCGTAAAATAGATTATAATTTATTATAGCTTTAGAAGCATTATTTTAATTTGATAGCAAATATTTATGTTTTAATATAACTTTAACATAAAATTTTAGGTCGTGGCAACACTGCTTGCTTTAAAATAACCATACAAAATGTTGAAGTTACTTGTCGATACTTACGATACATGCCTTTACTCATACGCGTTCAAAGGATTGCCCATAAGCATGCGTGTTTGGTCATACTCATACCGGTCGATATACAAACTTATTCATGCTCATACTTATTGGTAGTCATACCTATAGGTTATGAATAGGTTATAAGTATTAAAAATATAACTTTTTGGCTTTCTCTGATACATACATAGATTTATTTAATAAAAACAATTCGGTAGTATGACAAAAGTAATTGATTTTTTAACCAAAAAAAAAAAAAACAAAAGTCCCTATCTACACAATATTACATGATAAGCGTCTATCAGCCCTAACCTACAGTTTTCAAAATATGCAACATTGTCAACAGTCAAAAAAACTGTTAAGTCGCAATATAATGTGCTTAAGTTGGCTTAAGCAAATGTGCGAATACATGTAAATCATATGAGGCAAGCCATATTGAACTTAAAGAAAAACATACATACATATCTGTGGCAATAAATAATAATGGCTTAAGTCGAAATTTCGTGTTTTGAGATATTAAGGGTTTTGTCTAAAATGAATTGTGTGTTGTATTGTGAAAGTTCAAATATAAATGCGTATAGTTTTATTAATAATGACATTTTATACTTGAAATTTAGCAGCGTCATAGATCTTGAAGAAGAAAATAAGAATATGTAATAAAATTAAAAAGCACTTAAGCCAACTTAAGCCATTATTATTAATTGCCACAGATATATATTATTAAATACAAAATATAAGTATTTAAAAACAAAAATTATCATTGAAAACATAAAAGGCTATTCAACAGCATTTTCAGTAAATTTAATTACACATTTAACAAACCATTATACCTATGAATAGTTTTCCTTAATTTCAAAAGTGTTGGTCAAAATACCATTAGAATATGATCTGTTTTCATCATATTCTTAACACCTATCCAGAATTCAATAGTTGAACTTTGGTTCATCAATTCGTATGCATTCAGCTTTTGCCATTGCTGTTCCAAAACCGTTATTTCTTCTGTTTTCAAATCTACCATTTCTTCTTTAATTTTTTTTTTGGTGTTTACAGGGTTGCTATGTATAAACGTATAAATGACAAAATACAATTATAGAGATTGACAGAAGTGATAAAGCTGTTATGATACTTGCTATTTTTTGTATTTTTTCTATATTGGAGAACTGTGCAAATATATTTGCATAGGAAAACTGACTAAGTGTAAAGAGTATGATTATATCATAAAAAATCTTGAAATGTCAATCAAATATACATGTGTTATCGATAAATAATCCAAGACTGTCAAAAAAAATATAAACATTTTTAACTTAAAATTGACATTTCCAGATTAATTGTTACCAATTTTATAGTTTTTGATCGAAAGTAGCGGTTTTAAACATTTTTTTGCGCTTTTTAGCTTTTTTGACGGGTTTTTGTGGGAAAAAAACGCGGGCAATATTGTTTGTTTTGCTTACATTTTATTTTGGAATCACAAACAATTTTTTTTTTACATATATACAAAAAAATTTAATGCAAATAATGTAAAATATTACGAATTACATCGGGGTATATTCTTTAATTGAATATTTATGATTTGAAATCCCATATGAAGGGCACCTGCTTCATTTCACTTATCAAAAACAAAATAGTTTTAACTGCCCAAGCTTTTACAATTTTTTTTGTTTTAAGCCTAGTACTCTGTTCAAATTTGTGAAAAATGTTAAGCAACATTGATTATTCCACACGAAAATTTTGGCATTTATCAATGTTACCAATCTTGCGAGTTTGTACAATTTGACGTTTTTATTCCTTCAAAGTATGCTACATTGTTTCGTGTATGTAAACAAACGCCACATGTATTTTACTAAAATTATTGTTTTTTAATAAAAAATTTAAAAAAAAAAAAGTAAATAAGGATAAAAAACTGTTACCGGTTGTGTTATTTTAATTTTTTATTTCTTTTTTAATATTAAGTTCATACTTCTTTTGCTTTTGCTTAAAATTCCACGTGAAATAAAGGCAGCTTACATTATTTCGCAGTTGTAAAAAAAATGTTGCCAGAAACATTTCGGAACTTTTTCACAAAATAAACAGAGTACAACTTCATCAACATTATTTCATAGATATTCCGCACAAGTTTTTTTCATATGCATTTTGACAGCATTTCACTTGAAATGTTGAACAGAGTACCAGGCTTTAGTGAAAGAAAAAAATAAACATGAGAAATGTCAATCAGAAAAAAGGGGTTGTTTATCAAATTGTATTTCTTGTTCTTTCTCGCATTTGTTGTTTCATTCAGTCAATCCTAAAAAAATCCAATACTAAAAATAGCAAGTATCATAACACCTTAAGTTATACATATTGTGAAATAGCAATATATAAAATTTTCAAGATTAAAAATGCTAAAAAAATGTTACAAAAATGCTGAAAATAATAGTTGCGTTCGAGAACACAAAATTTTTTACTACTATTTTTTACTAAACTTTACTGCATTTTACGAAATTGCGTTCGAGTACACAAAATGCAGTAAATGAGAACATAAATTGAGAGCGAAAAGTGACAGTTCTTGTCTGAGTATTTACAAATTTTTACTGCAGACATTTTTGCAGTAAAATTTAGTAAATCAAAAGGTAAACAAACAAAACTAACAAATAAATAGTATACAAATTGTGAAAAAATTGTTAAATAAAAGAAAAGTTGAAATAAAAATTAAACCAAAACAAAAAGTGTATAAATAATAATTTATTTAATTTGTTTGTGAAGCATTTATTTGGCTAAATACAAACTTTTGAATTTTTTTTTTGTTTTGTTAATTTTTTAGAGTTGTAAAAGTGTGAAGTATTTGGGTACTTAAGTAATCAATAGCAAAAAAAATATTCATGTTCTTTTAAATAATTTAACCCGCTACAAATTAGTAAAATCAAATAAAATAAAAAACAAACAAATATGAAAGATTACATAAAATAGTTTGTTTGTATTTTCCAAAAATGTTCGTGTTATAAAAAGTATTTAATCGAGTACCGATAAGAAAACGAGTTAAGTAGTCAAAAGTGTCAATATTTTACAACACTTCAATTATTTTTCATCAGCTGTTGCCTTTATTTTACGAATTTTTACAAATTTTGCGTTCGCGTACTTATTTGGACATCAGCTTTTTGTGAGAGCAAATTGTTCAGTTTACTCATTTACTGCATTTTACTGTAAAAGTTCTCAAACGCACCTAATGCTAAATGCTTTTTGAAAAATTCGCTGCTAAATCAAAATAAATAATGCTAAATTTAGCAGTGAAAATGCTAAAAGGGTCACACTGGCAACCAGTGAAATGCGCATAGGAATAGCTTATCCCATCAACAATAAATTTCAGTGTTTTTATCAAGAATAAAAATTGGGAATTTAGCACGAATAACAAAATCTTTTTTAAAAAAAATAATTTCTAATTTTTTATACGAATAAAACTTATTTAATAAATTTTTGCAAAAATCGTAATCTTTTTTTGTGGCAACTTTTTTTTTTAAATAATAAAAAAAATCAACCCTTTTTGCACTGTATATAGGGATGCATATATCGTTCATAAACATCGATACTACCATGGTCTCAGAAACTATCAAGCCGATTGAAATGAAATTTATAACATCGACAGATCCACATTTCTGTAGCATTTTGACAAAACATCTTAAGTTAAAATTTTTTTTTTATTTTTTGTATCAGTTTGAAACACAGAAAAAACGACGTTTAACACTAGAAATGTTGCAAATCATTAAGGTACCAGGGGGTCTACTCTCTATTGCGATGCGAAAACAATTTCGATGCGAAAGCTAAAAGCCAAATTGGTACTCTGTATCACTTTCGCAAAATTTTCTGAAAAAGAAGCGATAGTGGCAATAAAAATTAAAGATGGCGCGGATTTACAGTAATGGAATGCTAAAGTGTGTAAAAATATTTGAAATTGAAAAATTTAAATAAAATAAAGTGATGATTTACGAAAAGAGAAAAAATTAAAAGATGCGAAAGTCACATGCGCAAACGTATTTATGAGTACCAATCGCTAGATTTGCTACAATTGTCTTTCGCATCGCAATAGAGAGTAGCCCCCCAGAATTGTTAAGAATTGATTTTAAATCGGACACGGAAAATGTAGCACAAAATAATAGAAATTTGGTTAATAAAAACCAAACAGGAAATTAAAAATTTTTTAGAATGTAATAGATTATTTGTATAAAAATTTTTTTAATTGTAAATAATTTTTTATATGTGACAATTGTTAATATTTTTTCATTATTTTGTGAATGTTATTTAAATTATTTAATTATTTCCCTGACGATGATACACATTGCTGTATCGAAATATTGGAACTATAAAATAAATGTTATCTAATTTTTTATATAAAAAAGAAAAACCTCAAGCTTAATAAATTATATTGCATCTTAAGTTAAATTTAAAAAGTTTTTTTTTTTTTTTTTTTTTTTTTTTTAATAATTTATTTTTATTATTGAATCTTTCTTATCGAAATTTACAATATGTATTCAAATCTTAATTCTACTTGTTGTTTATTAGTTGTTACCTGTGTAACCACTAACTGCTGTATTCAAATTTTTAAGACTGTCTTCTAGTAAGGCTCAAAGTATCGGTTCTTTTTAGCCTCTGGTGACCTTCGAACTGAAGCAAACCCCGAGCGAGGTAGTTAGGGTGAACCATTAGTTTATCGATGTAGCTTATTGAATATTTTTTAATTTCCTCCTGGATAGTGGGGACGTTGAGATCTCTGTGGATAATATCATTACGTATATACCATGGGGCGCAGACAATTTGTCGTAATATTCTAGACTGTCTTCTTTGAAGCTTTTGGATGTTAGATGCGCATGCAGTACCCCATAATTGGATGCCATATGTCCATATTGGTTTTATGATGGACTTGTATAGAAGAACTTTGTTGTCTAAAGACAAGTTTGAGTTTCTACCGAGAAGCCAATATAGTTGAGCTGCTTTAAGTTTCATAGCCGTTATTTTCGCTTCGATATGACGAGACCAGGTCAAACGTCTATCTATATGAACTCCCAAGTACTTTACATGGTTTTCTACCGGAACAGTGATGTTATTTATTTTTACTGCTGGGCACGTTTGTCTTCTGAGCGTGAAAGTTAAGTGAGCACATTTAGCCGGGTTAACCTTTATTCTCCATTTTTCTAGCCATGCCTCTAGTTCATTGATGTGGGACTGCAGATTTTGCGATGCGACTTTTGGGTCATGGTTAACGCTAATAAATGCTGTGTCGTCTGCAAATGTAGAGGTATGCGTGCTCAGGTTTGTTGGCATATCCGCTGTGTATATTATATATAGAAGCGGTCCTAATATGCTGCCTTGGGGAACACCAGCAGTAATTTTCTTGAGGGGGGAGTATTTATCTTGCGACCTTACTATGAATGTTCTGCCTGTTAGATAGCTCTCCAGAAGCTTGTGAGTGTTTTGAGGAAGCATTCGTGTTATTTTGATGAGTAGCCCATCATGCCAAACTTTGTCAAATGCTTGGGAAATGTCTATAAACAGGGCTGAGCAGTATTGCTTTTTCTCAAACGCCGATCTAATAAGGGTGACAATTCTATGCACTTGCTCTATTGTACCATGTTTCGCTCTGAATCCGAACTGGTGATCCGGGATGATGTCGTGTTCATTTAGATGAGGAGTTATACTTAAAATGAATATTTTTTCGAAAAGCTTTGATAGGATTGATAATAAGCTTATCGGTCTGTACGACGCAACCTGGCTAGCATCTTTTCCTGGCTTGGGAATCATAACAATTATAGACTTCTTCCATGAGGATGGGAAGTATCCGACTCTTAATATAGCGTTAAAAATGAACAGCAAGATTCTGGAAGCAGACGAAGGTAAGTTTCTTATCATTGACCCTGTGATACGGTCAAGTCCGGGAGATTTTCTAATATTCACTTTTTCTATTGCAGATTTTACTTGAGTAATGTTAAATTTTAATGGATGGTTTACCTTATCAGGAATGGTTGGACGACAGGAACAAGTATGTGTATCATGTGGCGTGAAAACTTTCTCAAGATGGCCCGCGAAAGCGTTTAATTTTTCATCTGTGTTTTTCGCCCAAGTGCGGTTTTCCAGTCTTAATGGAGATTCTTGGGTTATTTAAAAAGTTGAAAACATTTTGTTAGCCCTCAAATGGCAAGTTTCAGAATAAATGGGAATATATTACACTGGTTTACAGCCAAAAAATAACAAGAACGCCACATGCCTAGATATGTTAATTGGGACCTCCTGAATACGAAAAACGCTGTATTTTTTTTCTAAGAACCGTTTTTTAGATAACAGTACTTTTGTGTTTTTCCAAATATTGTCGTTCCACAAAATCCTTAATTTTTTTTTTTTTTTGTCATTATTTTTTATTGAATCTTCATATATTAAATATGAACTAACAATAATTAATCAAATCTTAACCTAATACGTTATTTTATGACCTGCCAGTTCCAGACAAAATTTTCTTCATCACGGGTTCTGTTCACTTATATAGGTGTTTATCACTCATCTAATTGGGTAAGTGCTGCAGTGTCTCTTCTTCTTAAGCGAGTGTGGCCGCCATTATATTAAAATATTTCGAGCTAGTGGATTTGGGTGTTGTTCAAGCCTTTTTAAATATTTTATTGCATATTTTGTAATCATAGTTTTAACTAATGGCACATTGAGATCCTTATGAATGTTTGAGTTTTTAACATACCAGGGAGCTGCTGTGATTATTCGAAGAAGTTTATTTTGGCGCCTTTGAATTTTTTCGATATTAGAGGCCGAGGCAGTGCCCCATAGTTGAATACCGTAGCACCAGATAGGCTTTAAGATAGAGTTGTAAAGTAGAAGCTTGCAATCGAGACTAATGACAGAATTTCTTCCAATAAGCCAATGAATTTGAATGGCTTTTAGTTTCATTTGAGTTAATTTTGCCTCTATATGCCATTTCCACGTTAATCGCCGATCCAGATGTATATCGAGATATTTTACATGCGAATGTTGAGGAATTATTTGATTGTAATAGGGGGGGGGGGCAAGATTCCTGGCGCAAAGTGAATGTTATATGTACGCATTTTTGCTCATTGACCATTATCCTCCATTGTCGTAACCATATTTCTAGTTGAAATATATGATGCTGTAAGTAACGCGATGCTTCATAACGATTTTCGTGGACGCTTAGAAAAGCAATATCGTCTGCAAATGTTGAAGTTTGTGTATAGTTGCTTGTTGGCATGTCCGAAGTATAAATTAAGTATAATAGGGGGCCCAGGATGCTGCCTTGTGGGACTCCAGCGGCAATGGGCTGAGGTGAACTTAAGAATTTTCCGTCTTTAATAATAAATTGACGACCGACTAAGTAGCTTTCTAGCAGCTTGTGTGTGTTTGCTGGTAAATTTTGCTTCAATTTATGTAAAAAGCCTTCATGCCAACCTTTATCAAAAGCTTGCGAAACATCGATGAAGAGTGCTGAGCAATATTTCTTTTCAATTATAATATGACTAAATTTTCAAGCTTGAGGTCTTTTTTTAATTTTATATAAAAAACTTTAAACTTTATTCTACCAATATTTCGGCACTTCTTTGAGTGCCTTCTTCAGGGTTTTTTTCTTTAACACAATTTAACAAACAAATTAACAATATAATAAAATGACAAATTAAAAAATTTTCCAATTGAAAACAAAAAATATTTTTCAAATCAAACTTGATCTATTACAAAATAAATAAATTTTTCTAACTTCCGTTTCTATTTTTATAAATTAAATGTCTATAATTTTGTGCAACATTCTCAGTGTCCGATTTAAAATTAATTCTCGATATCGTCGGCACATTTATGATTTGTAACATTTCTAACATAAATCTACGTTTGTAGTTATTTTCCGTGTTTAAAACCGTTGTATTTTCAAAATCCGGATAATGGTTTAGATGAGCACAATGGGATGATAAAGCTGTTTTTTGTGATGAAATATGTCTATATTTTTGATCTGATTTATGTCCTGATATCCTTGTTTTTAGTTTATTTTTTGTTGTACCTATATATACCTTATTACACTGTCCACTATCATTACCCTTACAAGGTATTTTATAAACAATATTTGACATTTCCATCCTCTTTATTTTGTCCTTCATTTTAGTAAATAGTTTACCTACTGTGTTAAAAGATTTATAAGCTATTTTATATATTTTACTATCATATATATTTGATTTTTCCAATCTTTCTGAAAATTTTGTTATATATGTTACAGATTTATAAATTCTCTGTTCTGTTATTCTATTTCTGTTATTCATTCTACAATTATTATAATGTACAACTAAATTTGTTATTAATTGTTTATATTTTAAATGATAATAGCTTTATCATTTAAAATATTTGAAATCTTCCTTTTATTATCTCCATGAAATTCTAAATCACTTATTTTTAGAACTCTTTCTATAAAATTTTTAGCTGTGTTAATTATTATCCTCCTTGGATGTTTCGAGAAAAAATTAATAATTCTACCAGAAGATGTCGGTTTTTGATACCAATCTTTTGATATCATTTTCCCTCTTCTTATTATCAAGGTGTCTAAATATGAAAGTCTTGAATTAGATTCCCTTTCAATTGTAAATTTAATGTCCAAATGAAATGATTTAAAAATATCTAACATTTTTTCTATTCCTGATTCCTGAATTATACAAAATAAATCATCCACATACTTTATCAAGATCTTCGGTTTTACAAATAATTTTCCAACACATGTATCTAATAATTTTTCCATAACTATATCAGCTACAATTGGAGAAGCTGGCGAGCCCATAGGAAGTCCTTTCATTTGACTATATACCTGATTATTTAATTGAAAATATCTACTATCTATTATACAAAATTTAAGAATACGTAGGAATAAATCCTTCTCTATATTCGTATGTTCCCTTATTATATTCCATTTTTCCTCTACTATATTTATAGCTAAATCTACTGGTATACTTGGAAACAATGAAACTACATCAAGAGAAATTAACTTTTCATTATTATCTAATGTAATATTCCTAATTCTATCTATAAATTGAAGAGAATCCTTAACATTGTATTTTGAATTTTCCGTAATTTTCCTAAGAATTCCTGTTACATATTTACATAGTTCATATGATGGAGAATTTATCATTGAACATATTGGTCTCAATGGATAATCGATTTTATGAATTTTTGGAACACCGTATAACTTAGGTGCCATTGCTGTATTTGTTTTAAGTTTATTCCTTTCTGCGATTGTAATTATTTCATTATTAAAAAGTTCTTGAACTAAATTATTATTTGTCTTTTCTAGTTTATTAGTAGGGTCTTATCTAATCTCCTATAGTTCGAATTATCCTTTAATATATTATTAATTCTCAACTCATAATCTACTCTATTCATTGCCACCGTTACATTCCCTTTGTCTGCATTTAAAATAATAATGTCCCTATTAGATTTCAAAAATCTATCTGTTTCCTTTACTTTGTCCAATATAAATTTATCCCTATTAGTTAGTCTCATTTTATTAATGTGATTATCTATATTTGTGGTCAGTTTTGTCCTGGCTATTTCCTGTTCTTCTTTTTCCTTAAGTGTCTGTACTAAATCCTCTCCTTCAGTTATAATTTTCAAAACTGGAAAATGTTTCCTCTCTGTTGGTAGCATGTGTTTACGACCTAATGAGAGGCCTCCATTGGTATATTTATGTTAGACAGGAAAATAACTACAAACGTAGATTTATGTTAGAAATGTTACAAATCATAAACGTGCCGACGATATCGAGAATTAATTTCAAATCGGACACTGAGAATGTTGCACAAAATTATAGACATTTAATTTATAAAAATAGAAACGGAAGTTAGAAAAATTTATTTATTTTGTAATAGATCAAGTTTGATTTGAAAAATATTTTTTGTTTTCAATTGGAAAATTTTTTTATTTGTCATTTTATTATATTGTTAATTTGTTTGTTAAATTGTGTTAAAGAAAAAAACTCTGAAGAAGGCACTCAAAGAAGTGCCGAAATATTGGTAGAATAAAGTTTAAATTTTTTTATATAAAATTAAAAAAAGACCTCAAGCTTATAAATTTAGTCATATTATTATTTAAATAAAAGGTCGAATAAAATACATATGTATAATATTTCTTTTCTTCAAATACTTTTCTTATGACATTTACTATTCGATGAGTCTGTTCGATTGTGCTGTGTTTTCTTCTAAATCCGAACTGATGGTTTGGAATACATCTATTTACACTTAATATCGGTGTTAATTTTTAAACTAATAATTTCTCAAACAGCTTTGACATATTTGATAATAAGCTAATAGGCCTATAAGACTCAACTTTTGTATGATCTTTACCTGGCTTTGGTATCATGGTAACTAAGGAAACCTTCCATTTTTGAGGATAGTATTCAAGGCGTAAAATAGCATTAAAAATAAAAAGAATAATTTTCTTTGCTATGCGAGGTAGCTCCAAAAGCATTTTATTACTGATTTTATCAATACCAGGTGCCTTCTTAGTGTTTAAGTCGCAATTAGCCTTTTCGATTTCTCTTAACTCAAATCTGAGGGGAATTGCTGCTCTAGCAGGTGGCCTTGGTATGGCCAAATTCTTGGCAGTTTAAGCACTGAACAGGTCCATTTTTTTTTGTGCGGCTCTTCTATAGTTATTCTTCTGTAGAGAATATATTTTAAATTGTAAATAGGATGTGTTTTGTTTTTTTTAAGTTTTACGTCGCCGGGTTCAAACTCCACTCGAAAAAGTGGTTGGGAATTTTTTCTCTATTTTTAATATTTACTACATGTTTTACCTTGAAGCCTTTTTCTTCTAGGAATGTTTTAACCTCTTCTGGGTCCACACATGAGTCAATACCCTTAATCACTACCTGTAGACCTTTACTGCTTTTCAGTTGGTAGGTATAAAAGTTTTTTTTAAGTGTTTCAAAGTTGTTTACTATTTTGCGAAAATCATTCTCATGATTGACTTGTATTTTTGTCTCGTTTATACTTCCACGCTTGATAGCCGCTACGTAAAACGAATTTTCACCTATAACCGATATCAAATTCTTTATGAGCTCATTTGAATTTTGCTCCCTAAGATATATCGGGGGAGGCTTGGATGGTTTAATGACGTTTGGTGCTTCAGAGGATTCATCTTCCAGAATTGCAAAACGATTTTGAGTTTTTATTTGATCAAAAGATGGTACTTTTAAGGCCGAAGCAACTGCTGCAGAGGTTTTGTTTTGTTTTGTTTTATTTATTTCTGCATTATTTTCATTTGCATTTACTAAAACGTAAACGTTTCTTTCATTTTGTCTTAGTGTTGTTTCACTGTTCGTACTCATGCAAAGAGTTGTTTTTGTTTTTCACCGGTCTGCTTTGCTTTTAATAAGGGTAATCACGATGGTCATTGTGCAAATTTGCAATGTGTAAATTTGCAGTGCATATTATGATTGATCGTGAGCATACCACTTTTATTTTTGTGCAAATATGCTATTTTTCTAAAATTGTATTCTGGCAAACACTAAAAACTTCTGGCAGCACTGTAAAAAATCTGCATTTGTTTACAAATTAAAATAAATTTTTCCTTTTTAATTAATTTAAATTTAATTCTCTATTTTATTTTACAATCTGCGAAAATGTTCAAGTTATAAGTTTTCTTAAAATCAACATGGCATTTAATATGTCAAATGTTATTGCTTACATTTGTTTGCAACTGAGCAAATATGCACTACTAACTTTGCTCATGGTTTTTTAGTGCAAACGAAGTAAAAAAGAGCAAATTGCAAATACGTACATTTTGTTGTTGTGTTGTGCAAATGTGTGTATTTTTGCACGCATTTGCATCGTTTGCACACTTTGCACTACCCATCGTGATTTCCCTTAATATTTTTAGTATTATTGTATTACAACACTCAAAAAATAAGAAAATTTAAGCTTAAATGTTTTTGTTCAGAATATGTATACAAAATCCTTAATAAAAACTTTATTTTTTATCCGATTTTTTTCAAGTTACGATTAAAATGTTGGTAATTAAATATACTATTTGGTTAAAAAATAAAACATTCCAGCTATTTAATATAACGTAGAGAAAAAAACGAAATAAAAATGAAAAATTTTGAAACGCAAAAAATAGGCAAATTTTGAACTTTGAAGTGCCATTACTCAGCCATTTCTTATCAGATAGACATTTGTAACATATCGACGGAAAAGGCATTCAATTACCTTTCGGTTGGGCTCCAAAAGGGTTTAGTGAGGCCATACATCGAAAAACACAAAAGTACCTTTCGGTTGGGCTCCAAAAGGGTTGAGTGGGACCATACATCGAAAAACACAAAAGTACCGTTATCTAAAAAACGGTACTAAGGAAAAAAAAAATTACAGCGGTTTTCGTGTTCAGGAGGTCCCAATTAACTTATCTAGGCATGTGGCGTTCTTGGTACTTTTCCAAATTAAAAATTTGTAAAGCATTGTTATGAAGATAATTTTTTAGGGTATTTTTGGGCCTCTGAATTCAAAAAAATATGTTTTTAAGACCATATAATAAGTCGTTTACGTTCCAGGTGAGAAAATATCAAGGAGTACCTTGAGGCTTCTTTGGGAATCTAGTAATAAAAAATCATTTATTTTTTTGGAATTCTATTTGTAAGTTTGTATTGAAAATAAAAAGTAATGAAACAAATTAAAAAATTTAGTTTTGTTTCTGATAATAAAAAAAAAACAATTTTATTATTTGAGCAGCATAAATAAAGATTGCATTTTGATAGATATTGAGAAGATATTTGCATTTCAGTCACATCATCTTTTTTAAAAATACAAATTAGGTTATTTTGGAATATATCAAAAACTACTTTTGACGTTTCTGACTTCATATTCGGGTTCAGCGGAAAATTTTACATAAAAATTAGGTGTCAAATTAATTTGGTTAAAAAACTGTCGTATTGTTATTGATTTAAATCAGCAGTGCACTATCACTAAATAAAACTGCAAAAAGATTAGTTTGCACTCTTTTTTAACAGCTTTAGTGATGATTGTTATTTTTTTAACTGCCACTAAAAAGATTATTGATAGTGCAAATTGTTTCACTATCACTTAACGCAGATTGAATGCAAAAATCTGCACTCAATTGAAATAGTACAAAATTTGGGCATGCAATCAAAAAATGTAACTTTGCATTTGCATGGTTTTTGATTTCTTTTGAGGATATGCATAAGCAAAGAACATTAAACAAAATGAAATTTTGTCAATAACGGTATAATTATTGGCTTTAATCATAAAAAAACAAGTTTTTAATTTTGAAATTAGTCCAACAGTTTAAGTTGCACTCAAATGAGTGAAGAAAAAAGAAGTTAATAATTGCCAAACAAATTGCTCGTCTAGACTTAGGGTTAATTGCAATATTTTTTGACACATAAGTTCCGGTACACACGCCAAGTTTGACTCGTCAAGTCTTGCCCTTTTGACGTGTGTGAACCGGCACTAATATTTGCTTTATTCGCACAGTTGCTTTGTCCCTTAGGTTATTATATTCAAAGTTGTAATTTAGCTTTTTTCCCTTGAAAACTAGCGATTCTAAGACACGTATAGCGGCAATCTAGCAATTTTTGCTAAACCAAAAATAAGTTGTAAAATATAATATTACTTAGTTATTTTACAGAAAAGCAAATGGTGAAACCCCCTAAATTTCACCCTTAGAATTTGTACCCCTAAATTTTTCCTTAACTTAAATAAAACCCCCTAAGTCTGGGGGGAAAACCCATAAAATGGCAATTCTGAGTGAGTATGTATTAAGTTTGATTTCAAATTGTTTTACTTGCGAATATAGCTTCTAGCATAATATGTTCGAATAAAAGCTTAAATAATTACCCACCTACACGATTCAGGCTCATTTTCCACTAATACAGGTGGGCTCTCCAAATAAGGTCTCTGCGTAAAATTTTTTGCTGCAAAATCTCCAATATCTGATAGACAATTTAGTGGCATTTGGTGATAAGAGTCTTTAGTTAAGAAATATTTTAAGTATTGATAATAGATATAAAATGGAATGCAATACATTTACCTGTACTTAACTGAAGTACATCACGAGGTAGTGTGCAAAAAAAATCATTATGATCATTATTCAATTTTTCTATACTTGGTTTTGTTTTTTTATTACTTTTTACGGCATCAATTAATTTTTGATAATGATTTGATACTGTCTGTAAATAAAAATAAAATTTTTTTTTTTGTTTTTGTCTTTTTTTTTATTAATTTGCCTTGAGTTTTTGACATGCAGGATCGAGGGAAGCTAAAATGTCAGTGTCTTTAATATTTTGACTATTCACCGCACGAAAGCTTGACAAGTCCAAGCATTTTGGCTGCAAATCATGATCAGAATCTGAAGCAGGTATAATTCCAATTTGCGAGCAACAACATGGATTTTCATCCTCACCCACTACAAAGAGAACGTCATTAGCATTGATTTCTTTATTTGCGTTTCGACATTTTCCATCAGGGGTATCATCTTCTCTAAAAATAGAAATTTAAAAAATTTCGTAATTTATAAGTAATTTTTTTCCAATTTATTAAAATTATTTTACTTACACATACTCCTCACATTTTGGCTGTAGACGCACAATTAATTGTATTGTACCAGTTTTTGTTCCATCACAATCTTTTAGTTCTGTTTCAAAAGAATTTGTCATTTCTCCCTTACACTCCACTAGCTGCAATAAAAATTCTT
This sequence comes from Pollenia angustigena, assembly GCA_930367215.1. Taxonomy (NCBI): domain Eukaryota; kingdom Metazoa; phylum Arthropoda; class Insecta; order Diptera; family Polleniidae; genus Pollenia; species Pollenia angustigena. The sequence goes on from OV884056.1 coordinate 186,786,147, forward strand.
CGGGCCATTTAATGCTACCATAACCTAAAATTAAAAATTAATAGTTTAAGAATCAAAATTTGGGAATTTAGTTCTCATGGTGAGTAAAATTTATTATATAAATTTTCATGAAAATTTACACTTTAAGAATCCCTAAGCTTTGCCAGAACTACTCTGAAAATCAGCAAAACTACGTTAATTAAAAAAATATCAAGAAATCTTAATCGAGTTTGATTTCACTTTACTTCGATTTCCAGATCATAATTTTTTTTTAAACAAAGAACCAATTTTTGAAGGTTAGAAGAAAGTTATGCATATGGAAAATCATAATTCTCATTGCTTTTTTCTTCTTCAACACAATACTCGCGCAAGAAAACTTGCTGTTTGTAAATTGTTTATTATAATAATTATTTTACCTAAAACATTGTCCCCATCCGTTACTTTTAATCTCAGAGGATTTTTTGATAATGCTTCTTTTAAATCCAAAGGTTTAGCTTTTAATTCAATACTGCATTCATGTTTAAAATCCAAAACATTAATGCGACTTGAAGTTATCGTAAAATTATTTTCATTAAAATTAGTATATACTAATAATTTATTTTGATCTTCTACAGTCTTATTCTGAATATCGAGTCTTACTATAATAACATCTAACAGAAAACCTTTACCATCCTTAAGGTTGGTTTTATTATTATCCAAAGTCTTGGTAATTGCCTGATTTGTTGTAGGACTCCTGGCACAATCTGGATGTATTAAGGTTGCATCGATTTCAACTTGGGCTGGCTTAGGATTTGAAGTCATTTTTCGATATGAATTTATTGTTCCAATATATAGATTGATTTTAAATTTAGTTTACAGATTGCAAATTGTATATTCTTACAAAACAAAAATGAAGATTTAAAAAATATTGTAAAAAATTGTCCTAACAATTTAAAGCAACTTTTTTATTGAACAAAATATTAAAAATGCCAAATTGAAAAATAATTGTAGGTGATGATTGAAAAGTTTTAAAAGAAGTCGAATTTTTAAATTTGAAGTCAAGGCCTTGTTTGAAGTCTTCAAAAAGCTTTTATACCCATTTCATACGATGATTTTTACGACGTTGCTTTTTCGACACCTGTTTTTGTTTGGTGGCGAACGGTGTAGAGAAGATAGAGGAGTAAATAAAACGACTCGATTTGTGTCTTTCATGTTTCTATTTAAACTTAATTCTTTTCTTCTTGTTACGATTTACTCCTGCTACTAAAAATCTTCGTAAAAACGCAAATAATTTTTGGAAATTGCTTCAAAAGAGAATGAAGAAAAAATTATGTAAAAATATTGGGGTATAAATGTCTTTCTAGACATTTCTGTTTTTTCTTTTGAACATGCTACCATCACCCTTTTATCTTTTCACGATGTCTTTCCAAACATGTCTATTTTCATCTCTAAGGCCGAGGTCACGCAATGAGCGTCAGAGCGGCGAGTTCGAGCGGCAAGTGGCTTATTACTGAGCGTTATTTCTGAGCGGAAAGTTGTTAAATTGCCATTGTAAAGAGCAGTTTGTTTAATGTTATTATGCGAAAATCGTATTCTTTTTATAAGAATTTAATGCGTTCAAGAAAACATTGAGATTTGGTGTTCATCCTGTAAATCAAGCAAGGCGACATAACGGCGAGTTTAACCATTTATATACAAATTTACACAAATTTACAAAGACAGATTTTGACCGTATGTCTGTGAAATCCTTTAATTTGCTATTGCAAATCATTAAAATCAGATTGAAAAAATAAAGAAAAGGTATTTCTGCAGAGCAAAGGCTTGTTTTAAATTTCAGGTAAATTTATTGTTTATTTATTTTCTTTGTATTGCAATTTTTGTAGTATTGAATATGTCTTGCCATTATGGTAGTCGGCTTTGTACAGCTAAAATTATAAGCTCCACATTCACTAATGCACAGGTAAAATACCAAAAAAGTACCAAAAATTTCCCCATAGAGTCTTAGTCGGCGGCATGAAATAACCCCCCAAAAAATAATGAAACAACCCCCCAAAGCGTGGGGCCTTATTTCATATGCAACAAAACTCCAATTTTGAAAATGAAATTATCCCCCAACGAAATGAAATAACGCCCCAAACATAAATGAAATAATTCCCTAATTTTTGGGGGCTTATTTCATATGAAATAAAACCCCAGTTTCTGATATGAAATAAGAGCCCAAAATATGTATGTAATACAATTTATTATATAGTTTTGCTTTAAAGAATCCCGCGATAGATATCATGGTATAATATACCAAACACAAGCTTCGCCATCTAAGGCTTTTCAGCATAGACGGCCTTCGGCCGGGCGCAATGACTTTTTCCTCTATAGTATAACAAGCACCGGCTTCGCTAGCTAAAGCTTCTCTGCATAGCGCCAGGATTTTCTTCTCTATAGTATTAAAAGGTGGGTGCTTTAAAACCCCTTATTGCCCAATCATTGAGAGGTAAGGTCATATTTAAAATTTTGCAAAATGAGATATATAGCCATATTTTTTTTCGCAAATTAGATTTAAAGCCATATTTTTTCAGAAAATTGTTATGCATGGTGTAAATATTCTGTAAAAGGGAAATCCTTAGTTATCATTAAAAAAATTTTTTTATTCTTGTGACGCACGCAGGAAAACTTTATTCATCGAAGCCACCTGCCGCGTACTACTGGAGGTAAAAACCCCTAAGCACGGGCGCAGGCCTTCACGCAGAAAAACTTTAGTATGCGAAGCCAGATTTCAATACTTAACTTTAGTGTCTCCGGAACTGAAATGAGAGATAAAGCCATTTTCTAATATTGCTAATGTGAGCTAAGGCCATGATGGCTTTATCTCCCATTAAAATGAAAAAAAAAAACAAAAAAGGCTTTATTTCCCTATTGAATGAGAGATAAAGCTATCATGGCCTTATCTACCATGGTATTAACGCTCCCCCCCCTATAAAAATACTCACTGGACCCGGCTACGAAGAGAACTTTAGTTAGCGAAGCCTGTGTTTGGTATACCATATAGAAGAAAACCATTGCGTCCGGCCGAAGGCCGGCTATAAAGCGCAGCTTTATTTATCGAAGCCGGTGTTCTTTATACCAAAGTGGATAAATCCTTGCCCCCAAAAACGTTTTCATTATACATTTAAAAATGAAATAATCACCCAAAAAATATATTGGGCCTTTATTTCATAATGATTTTTTGGGGGATAATTTAATATCCCAATTAAAAAAATGAAAAAACACCCCAAACAAGATGAAATAACCCCCCAATAATCGTTTTTGTTGTTTTCTGTACAAACTTTTGGGGGATTATTTCATTATGTTTTTGGGGAGTTATATTTTGGGGGGTTATTTCATGCCGCCTTTTAGAGCCAGTTTTTGACATAAAGATCAGCGATTAAATTAGAACTAATCTTTGAAATTCGTTTTTGGGTAGTCGATTATTTCATTTTGTTTCCAAGTTTAAACGCCCAAAGTTGGCGGTTTAAACTTGCGACAGAACTTTAAAAGTACGAACAGCTTATAAAAGGAAATATTTTTACATAATTATTTTTTTTTATTTAAAGTTTTATTAAATATTCCACCCTCAAGCTTAAATAACACTGCTTTACAAATTTTTAATTTGGAAAAATACCAAGAACGCCTTATGCCTAGGTAAGTTAATTGGGACCTCCTGAACACGAAAATCGCTGTAATTTGTTTTTCCTAAGGGTGTGTGTGAAACGGTAGCAAAGTTCTATGGTGAAATGAAATTTGTTTGTGGTAAAAAATTTTCATATTTTCATATTTTTGACAACGTAAAATTTTGACATAAAGAAAAAAACAATTACTAATAGTTTTGTAAAAATCAATAAATTAAACAAACGTTTACCAATAACCATTTCAATTATGTTGGAAATGAGATCGTCACAACTATTTGATGAATTCGTTCTGAGATATTAACAAATTTTACAAAAGGTGTGGGCAAAAAAGCTTGTACATATTAAATATTTACATCTTGTATAATTCTTTTTAATTTTTTTTGCCACTGGTCCTGCTTCCATATTATTTTTTATTTTATTTAAAAAAATTTGATGAAAAAAAATAATTTTGTGGTTGTCAAAAATTTCTTCACTAATGTCAAAATTTATACTAGCCCCTAGGGCTAGTGAAATTTTATTCACCTTAATAGTGTCAAAATTTTACTTCCATGAGTACTTTGCTACAGTTTCACACACACCCTAAGTACCGTTTTTTAGATAACGGTACTTTTGTGTTTTTCGGTGTATGGTCCCACTCAAACCCTTGTGGAGCCCAACCAAAAAGTCCGATCGAAATAAATGGCATATCGTTGGAAAGGTAATCGCATACATATCCATCGATATGCTACAAATTTCTATCTGATAAGAAATAACTGAGTAATGGCACCTCAAAGTTCAAAAAATTTAAATTTTTTACGTTCATCAGTTTTAACGTATTTAAAAAACACGGAATTTTATATGAGATGACAATATTGTCGTTCCACAAAATCCTTAATAAAAACTTTATTTTTCATCCGATTTTTTTCAAATTACGCTTAAAATGTTGGTAATTAAATATACTATTTGGTTAAGAAATAAAACATTCCAGATATTTAATATAACGTACTAAAAACCGAAATAAAAATTAAAAATTTTGAAAAAAACGTAAAAAATTGATATTTTGAACTTTGAGGTGCCATTACTCAGCCATTTCTTATCAGATTATATGGGGCCTTAGGTAAATTATTGATCGATCTTCACGAAATTTGACAGCGTCATTTCTAGTGCTATAAAACTGTGACGTACCAATTTCTCTTATGATATAATTATTTATTAAGGTTTTAGGCGTACTAAACTGTAGTAGTTAGTAGGGTTTATATGGGGCCTAGGGCAAAAAAGTCCTATAAAACTGTGGTGTACCAAATTTTGTTATGATAGCATTATTTTTTATGGTTTCAGGCGTACTAAACTGTTTTCCGGTGGTAAATTATGGACCGATCTTCACGAAATTTTATAGTCTTATTTCTAGTCCGACAAAACTGTGAGGTGGCATGTCATAACGTCCAGTGTCATGGTTAAAACATAATTTACAACTTTACAACAATCCAGTAAATTTGCATTGAATTTTTAACAGGGTAGCATTGCTTATCGTTTTGACATTTAGTGGCATGCAAGTGCCAAATTTCCAATCGCATGCAATTTTTGCTGCCACTGGAGCTGCCATTGCGAAAAATGTGAGCGTATTAGTAAAAAAGTGTGAGTGTAATGAGTTTTTCGAACTGGCAGTGGCATGTGTAAATGCTAGGTTATACAAGCGATTTGTTTTTTGACTTTTGTTACATTTTGTTTTGCCATTCTTCATAAAAAGTTTAAGTTTGGCTAATATTCAATCAGAAAAAAACTTAAATTACGGGTTCATTTATAACAAAAGTGAGGAAAACGTATATAAATAGCACATTACAAAAATAACCGGTTTATTTTACCAAAATAACCGGTTTTTCTATATTTGAAATATTGATATTTTAAAATGTTCGACTTCTCCCTAGTAAATACTTATATCGCACACTAAATCATAAACAGGCACAACTCGAAATTCAAATATGTTTAGGAGATGCAGAAAGCTGGTTTAAAAACAATGTCGCTATAGATTTTATTTGTGAACTGGCTTATGAAAAAAAGTTTGAATTGTGCCTGTTTATGATTTAGTGTGCAATATGAAATTTATTTAAAACATAAAATTTAAGAGAATATAGACAGTAAGGAAAACGATATTCAGGTCTATTCTGAATATCACTTGAAGTCAAATCACCTGATTTCAAATCACATGTGCCTTTTAAAACCACACGTGTGTTACACTGGTATTCCGTTTTTGTGTTTTTCAGTGTAATTTTCAATTGCCGAAAGCACACCGAGAAACACAAAAACAGTGTGAACAAAACCACACTTGGGATGTAAAACACACGATACGAAATCACGTGATTTTCAGAACAGGCCTGGTTTTCGATTTTAAATCGTTTCGTTTTCTAAAACAATTTCCATCACATACATGAATGATTGAATTCAATGATCTTTAAATATTCACTGAAAAAGTTTGTGCTTTAATATGTACTTTTATTTTTATTGCATACCAACAAATTTAACAAATAAACTTCATTAACAAATACGATTATCTCTTATGCACGCTCTATCACAATATGCTTGTAAACAGGGAGAATTAATATCTATTGGTTTGCCACGCCTGTCAACCATACATAACAACGGTGGATTTGCGCCTTTCAGAAGAGCCATTTTATTTCTTCTATAAAAACAAAAATATCATTAGAAGTTATTTAACTTGAAAAAATCAACCTACTTTCGCTCAGCAATTTCATCCGGAGAAGGCTTAAATAATGCTTTATATGCTAAATATTGCGCCATATTAAATTTACCATCGGGACCTCTAAATACCTCAGGTCCTGCAATAGCAATACTTTTGCCACCCCTACCTATACCATTTACACGTTCTGGCACTACACCACAAGGCCCGTATATACCCTCAACTTGAGCAGCACCAGGTCTATAGCCCTTAATGCCATAGGGGCCAAATGCCTTTCCAAATCGATTTCCTATAGCACAATTGTGTAATTTAAAATATTTTTCTAAAGGTTTTTGATAATCTTGGTTAATTTTCCAATCATCTTCTAAATACTGGGTAGCAGAACTAACTTTCTTCCTTTTCTTCAAAAACGTTTTCGGTTGCACACTACCAGCTGGAGGTGTAACCCCAAATTCAAATTCTGCCTCACTTTCCGAAGTGTCTGACAAAATAAGAGTATCAGCACAGTTAGGTAATTGCCGGTTGTGACACTCCTTACAACATTGATATTCCAGTTTCTTTTTTTCAAGGAAACTACGACAACAGCAGTATAATATTGGTTTGTGGCAAATGCATTTGGCAAAACCCATGGCTTTAAGGCATTGCTTGAGTTTTCTTATTTCTAATATTAAAGGATTTTTAGTAATTTTAAATTGTATTGGTCTCATACTAGCATGGGAATTTGGAAATTCGTCTTTATCTTCCATATCTTTAAGAGGTCTTAATGTTATATAGTAAACACCATTTCTTTTACATAAATGCAGTGTAGGTTCTTGAGTATAGTCTTCATGCTTATTTTCTTCACACTTTTCGTTAAATGGCGAGCCACACCTTAAATTGTTTGTGTTTTCGTTAAGGAAATGTTGCATTAACATTTTTATAGGCTTTCGTATGGCGCCAGGCACCCAACCGGTTCGAAATCTTTCAGTGTCTGCATTCCATAACCAGCCCATATTGGGGGGTACATTTTTACGTCCCGCAAAACCATTTAAGCAAGTTTTGTGACCAATTTTGGTTCCTAGGTATTCGCGTTTGTTATTATAATCGAAGCTGAAACATTATTTATATTTAAGATCAAGTTTTTTAATATAAAAATTAATTCCTTTATTGCAATTTTAATACATCAAAACCTCCTTTTCAGAAAATGCAGTTAAAAATCTGTTATTTAATCATTAAGGTTTGTATTGGAATTTTTTAATATAATACTATACGTATCGCACTTGATCACAAATAGGGGTACTAACTCAAAACTTAAAAAATTTCAGTAGAAGCAAAACCATTTTTAATTCAATATTCAAAACATATGATAAAGCATTTTTGAATTAACAGTTTCATTATGCTGGGTACACACAGTGCAACCTACATGGAAACTGTTTCAATGCAACCTCAAAATATCAAAGCGTTTTGATGTGTATGCAATCTGAAATGAATGAAAATGAATTTAATTCACTGGATTGCGTAAACGTGTTGCATAGTGTGTACCCAGCATAACCAACAAGTTATGCTGGGTACACACAATGCAACCTACATGCAATCTTATGCTGGGTACACACTATGCAACGCGTTTACGCAATCTAGTGAATTAAATTCATTTTCATTCATTCTAGATTGCATCAACATCAAAACGCTTTGATATTTTAGGTTGCATTGAAACAGATTGCATGTAGGTTGCATTGTGTGTACCCAGCATTATATACCATTCACCAGTGATGCCAACTTTTTGAGAGCAAAAAGCACTTTAAAATTTAAAAAAAGCACTATTTCGAGCAAAAAAAAAAAGCACTAAGTCATTTTTACAATTAAATTTACACACATACAGTGTAAAATAGAAAAAACAGTCAAACCTTTTTGCAATAGCACTATAGGTAGAAGTGCACAACACGCGGAAAACTAAAGCGCATGAAAAATGCCAGATTGCACAACGCTCGTAATAGAAGCTTTTTCTGTCAGCTTTTTTTAATTTATTTAACACTTTACTAATACTAGTATTTTCCAAGCCATTTTCTATTTTGAAACAGTGTCCTCATCTTTAAAAAAATTTTTACCGAAATACATCGTTTTTATTACGATTACTAAATATGTTGTCAACGCTAAAAAAGTGCAATGTTTTATCACTTTTTTTTATCATTTGAAATCTTAAACTCTTAACAGGCCTTTTCAAAATTATACCCCAAATAGCAAAGCTCATCATAATCGTCCTCTATAAAATCGTAGTTTTAAAAAATGGTAGAAAAGAATAAAAATTGTAAAAAGCACTAAAGGCACCAACGAAAAGTTGAAAAAGCACCAAGTTAGTGCTTTTTCTTAGTTTGGCACTATGGATAAAATTTTGGCGTTTTGAGGCATCAAAAAGCACCATAAATAGTGCCAAAAGCACTAAGCTGGCATCACTGCCCTTCACCATGGTGTGATAAGAACAGAAAGTTATGAAATTACCGTACTTCAGATATAAATAAATCTTTTTTGTGCCAAGCCCTTTTCTCCAATCCCACCCACATTTTGTCGGATGTTGTGTATTTATAACCAAGATTCTAATACCTAATTTGGAAACTTTGGCTGCTGCCGCTCGCCAGATATACAGAAATCTATAATATTTTTGTACAGGAGGTGCCACGCCCACTTCTACAATCCTGACCATATTTTTAGAGAGGTTGTGTATTATAAACCTAAAATTTTTCTTTTACCGTTCTTTAAATACAAAAAAAGCTATTTTGCCACGTCCACTTCTCTAATCCCGCCCACATTGTGTGGGATGTTGTGTATTGATAAGCGATGTTTGTACATAATTTGGCATCTAGGCTCGTTCCTAGATGTCTTTGTATGGGAAGTGCCACACCCACTACTTCAATCCCGCCCATTTTTAATTGAGGTTGTGTATTCATAACCAAGACGCGGTTTTACCGTTCTCTCGATATTAATAAAAAAAGGAATAAAAAAACAACATGGGATTTATGGGTCAAATTAGAGGTAGTCGTGGATATGGCTAAATTATAAGGAGCAAATGTGACAGAAATACATAACAACCAAGTATGTATATCTGGGGTCTTTGGTGAAGGGTATAAAAAGAAACAAAATAGCACGATATTTTTACAGAGGGTAGATATGAATATTACGTGTCGATTTTTTTTTAAAAGGTGGAAAAATAATACTTTTGAGTTAATACACTCTATATGATCAAGTGCGCTATAAAAAAAATTTAAAGCATAAAAGAAAAATGCGGAAATATCTGTAGAAATTAAAATTTTAGCTTTCCTTAAAATGGGATATACAGATTTCTATAGCAAATTTTAGAAATTAGTAATTTTAAACTCTAAACTGAGGGTCTTTGATTTGAAAATATATTTCTATTATCATATATTAAAGGGAAATTCACTACTTACATTTTTCCTTTACAGCCTTCAGTTCTCTTGAAATTCTTTAACAAAACTTTTTTACGATTCGTATTATTCGAATTTGTTTTATTTGTTTCTAGATGTCGAGCTGAATATTCCTCTAAATTATTATTCTCACGTACCTCATTTACTTTTAAAATGTATGAACTCTTATCTTCAACATCTATCTCGATTTTCTTTGACTCCGTACTGTCGACAAAATTATTTTGCTTTGTCACCTTAATATTACAAAGATCTTTTAGCTCCTGAAAAACTTTCGCCAAATAAGGACGACAATCGCGGCCACTTGTTTTACAAATATTATACAATTCCAAGGAGTTGGTTTCACATTTACCACAGTCCTGCCCAGCCTTATTCGCTGGTCGAAAAATATCCTCACAAAGTTTTTTAACGCGGCAATGGGCACAAATTTGACCATTTTTGCAAGTGCAGCGACATTGGGGAGCTTGTTGGCATGTCATAACTGAAATATCGCTTGATGGTTCCACTAATTCGCAATCTTTCTTTCTTTTATTGGCAAATTTTTGAATAATTTTGTCGGCAGTTAACTTGCAGTCATAAGGTTTTTCAAAATCATAAGAAACTGGCCTAAAACCGCATTTAGGACAGGCTGCTACTTTTGGCAGCCACGTAATATTTTCATGACAAAGGGAACAGTATCTAAAAAAAATAATAGAAGTGAAATGTTGCAAAATTTTTTATACAAAAATATGTTTCTACTACCTTTTCTCTGGCCTTTCTATTGATCCATTATTTTGGCCAAATATACTTCTGCTTTCAGAAGCATCTTCATCCGATATGCAATAAAAGGGCTGACAAATTTCTAAGCAAGAAAAAACAACAGTTTAAATTATTAAGTTGCATTTATTATTATTTCATTTACAATACTTTTTTTTAATTTTATAACTACTTTTTACAATTTAAACAAGCATTGCTTTCTTTTGTACCTGAACTGCTGCAGGAAGCAAATCTACTTTCCGATATACAACCCTCTGGTTTAATTTGTCGTTCACATGACCATTTCTGTTGTTTTGGTTTATTTATCAAACTTTCAGAACTTTTCTTTGACTTGTCCAGTAAGTTTTCAATCATTTGCTCGTACTGATTAAACTTATTCTTTAGTAAGACATAAATAAAAAGCATTAAGAACCTTTTTGAATTAAAATTATATAAACACTTTACCTTTGTTTTGCAACATTTAGTATCAAAAGATTCTAAAATATTAGTGTTTGGTATTGTTTTACCATTTATATGTCGAAAATCTGATAAATCCAAACACGTGGCATTCGCAGATGATGCAGATTCTGAAGCTGGTATTACATCGACATCAGTACAACCAATTGATCCGTATTTATCTTCTCCAACTACAAACATTACATCATTTGGATTTATTACATTATCGGTTTGATTGCATACATTTACTTTGGGCTTTAAAATTTGAGCTTCACTAGAAATTATTTAGAAAAATAGTTTTAGGAATTAAAAAAATCTTTTCTTTAAATTGTTTTGATGCGCTACCAATTTGATTGCGACAGTTATTGTTCAAACTATTTTTAGAAGTATATTTATTGAATTATATTTTAGAAATTTTCTAATTAAACTTCCAAAACTTTCCAGTCTTTAATTTTAAGTCTCCAATTAAGTTGTAAAACTATACAACGTATTATGTATATTTTTATTTGTCGTTAAGTCTGCTTTTACATTATACGATTTTTGTCGTTGCGATTCTTACCTTATAGGCGAGAGGGGAGAGAGGAATTAAAAGGGGTACACAAGCGAGTGTACTCTTCGATTCATTTTGTTCGCTCATTCGTACTCTCATTATGCTCTCATTTGACGAAAAATGTATTGAAGTTCGGTTGCACAGAAAAAGTTTTAACGACAAAAATCGTACAATGTAAATATCAGACCGACTTCAAAGAAGAAACGACAATAATCGCAACGACAAAAATCGTATAATGTAAATTGGGACTAAGTAGTAAATTTTAAGTATTTTTAAGTAAAAATTTTTTTCGTTTTGTCGGGGCTTATTCTGGCAGTCGAGATCGAATACTTTTTCGATTCGAAAGCAATTTTATTCCTAATTCTTTCAGTCGATACTAAACGAATCGAAATTATTTTTTCAGTGTTGTGAAAACAAAAAACAAATGCGTTACAACACTGAAATAAATAAGATCATTTAAAATAAATTTTTTTACGAAACGCTTTTCTTAAAAAAGAACATTTAAACAAATTTTGCCCCCCCCCCCTCCCCGAGATTTTATCCTGGCTACGCCCATGTATTCGTGTATTGTCATCGGGAATATGTTTGCCTGCAAAGTTTCATCCATTTGCATTGAGTATAAGGCTGATAAATTAATGTTACAAGATTTGATTTTCCGAAGTGAAGCTAAAGAAAAGGTTTTAAAAAATAATTTCGATTCGTTCAGTATAGACTGAAAGATTTAGAAATAAAATTGCTTTCGAATCGAAAATGTATTCGATCACGACTGCCAGAATAAGCCCCCAGGTGTTCAAAATACAGTTCAATTAACATATATAAAAAAAATTCAAAAAGAGTAAAATGTATTATATAGAAATCAATTTTTATAGATACTGACATTATCAGAACTTTATATGTACTTTTAATTTTGTAGTAATGCTAAAAAATCCTTAACAAAAGGCCTGCGGCATTTTTGAAATAAATTGTTATTGTAATATTGTACATTAATATTTCAAAAATTTCAAAAATGCCTTTCTTGTTGAAAAGGTATTTAAAACTTCTTAAATTTGAATGCAAGTATCTGAAATTTAATAGCACAATCACGAAATTTTAACGCTTTGAAAAATAGTAAAACTGAGTATCAGTATTAAAAAAAGATAGGAAATATAATTTGCAAATTTGGAAAAAAATATTGAAAGTATTGAAAAATTATTAGAGTTGTTGCAGCATTGTAAGAGGTAAGGAAAACTAAAATGGTAAAATTTACTCAATTTCATGACATTTAATTTGGAGTCGAGCAATTATTTCCATACGTCCAACTTTTTCGTTCTCCTTTCTTATATCAGCTTCACCACAATGTATAAGCTCACGGCCACAATCTCCAGCAATACAATTTATAAAACTATCCGGCCATAAAAAAGTACTAGCACCTATGTAAATTAATAAAAAAAAAACACTAATAAATTACAAATCGTTTAGGCTTTAAGATTTTAGTCTTCTCAAAACTGTGAAGGCACATCAAACAATAACTAATGAGTAAAATAAATTTATCCCTACTTACCGACCGATTGCCCATCATAATATACGTGACATTCTAAAGGATTTTTAAATAATTGATCTTTTAAAATCGTTGCTCGTTCAGAAAATTCAAAACTGCGTGCCGCTTTAAATTCGTTAACATTAATACGACTTGAAGTGATTTTGATATTGTTTTCAATAAATTTTACATCGGCCTTTAATTTTGAGATTTCTAGATCAGGAACATTCGATAAATTTATATGTACAATAACGACGTCAAAGTTAAAACCTAAGCCACCAGGAACTCTATTTGTAGTTGAACTAAATGATTCAAACATATTTTTTTAAATAAATTTTATAAACATAAATAATAAATTAATTTTAAAAGTGGAATTTATTTTATCAATTTAAATTTTTCAAAATAATTTTTAAGTATTTGAATGATTTTTAAAAGTAATCTTAGTTTGAATTCTTTTTTTAAATATTTGGAAATCTAAGGCCCGTTTTCACAACTTACCGTTAGCTAAAGGTAAGATTTTATCGGCCATTAGTAAAACTTTACTTTAACCTACCAGGTAGGATGAGCCTTAACTCACTGAGCGTGTTGGTATTGGTCTAATTTGAAAGCGACACATCTCAACCTTGTTGGTCAACCTTGAAAACGCGCGTAGGTCGTCCCTACCTCTTGTTTTGTGTAGTTGGTTTTTACTGTTCCCTTTACATTTGTTTAAGCGTATGAAAACTGAAAAAGCAAAACAAAAACGGTACTAATTAAAAAATGTGTAAATTTTCACATATGTGACAGCGCATAGAGAAAGGGACCAGTAAGGTAAAGGGAACAGTAAAAACCAACTACACAAAACAAGAGGTAGAGACGACCTACGCGCGTTTTCAAGGTTGACCAACAAGGTTGAGATGTGTCGCTTTCAAATGAGACCAATACCACCACGCTCAGTGAACCCACCTGACCAAGACTTCCCACCTGACCTGAGATTCGAAAAAATTTAAAGCTCACTAAGGCGAAGAGATTTCGAAACAAAAATATTCGATAAATAGTCGAAAATGTTTTATATAGCGAATGTTCCTTTATTTGCACAATTCTCGAAATTTTTACGACAATCAACATTCGAAAATGTGTTATATTTCATTAACTAAAACATTCGAGTTTTGGTCTTTTTTGATAAAATCCCGAAACATAAAAGAGCGCTATAGTTTTTTATTCTAGACAAATCCTCGAACATTTGTTTTATTTACCGTTAAAGTATTTTTTTATTCTTTTTTATTTTCTATATGTTCGATAAAATTACTTTGATCGACTTTTTAGCGAAACTTGTAAAACAAAGTAACGGAGTTTTTTTGTTGAAACATAAAAAAGAAAAACATTTCATTTGTGATTTAGATTTTATAAAACTTATATCTAAAAGCGTGTTGAAAGAAACAAAAGTGATAATAAAATGAAAAAAAAAAATTAAGTGAAATTCGGTATTTAATTTAATTAAAAAGGTGAGTTAAATGGGGAAAAGAGAAAAAAATATATGAGTTATAAATCTGTTTCAGTAAATGTGCGATATTTATGTAAAAACATTTGTTCCATTTCCATCCAGATAAAATAACTGTGCCAGTCCGGGAAATAAGCGTTCGACAAGTTCATAAGAGCATGTTGCAAAAGGATATAAGCTGACATCCTAGCAGAACAATTTTCTTGGGGGGGCACAAGTAGGAAAATATGAATAAGGGGATGCAGACTAACACTGGCTATTCGAAGTAAAAAAGTTTTAAAAGCAAATTTGTATGTATATGTTCTTACATATTTCAACTCTTTCTTTGTATTCATGTTAATAGATTCTCTCAAAAACAAATTTGGTCTTTAAGACGATAACTTTTACCAAATATCTCAAAAGCATTTCCAATATGCTCAGGATAGGCTGACGAAATCATCTACCAGTTCTACCAGTTTAAAGGGCAAAGTAATTTTCTTTTATTTATTCCCACTCAACGAAATTTAAACATTTTCAGGAGAAGCAAAACAATTTTTAATTTAATTTATTAATATCAAAAAGTGTTATTAATAAAATATTTATTGTAAATAAATTTTTTAAATATTAAAACGATAAAAATTTTTTGATTTGGACCAAAATGAAATTGAAACATAACAATCATTCGATATCGAAGTATTACTAACGATAGTATTGACGAATACTAACCGATATCGATATTTGACTGATAACAACATCTTCAGATAAGGTTTCTCGATATCGTCAAAGTTATCTCTTGTAAACATTTCGCAATATTGAATACATTACTTTTCGCTTATAGTCCACTACTATAGTTGCACAACTTTTGTGGACTATAAGCGAATTTAGACTATAACCGATTTTTTTTTATAAGCCATTTTATGGATAATAAGTGAAACCTAGTATAATCCACATTTTGGACTATATAAATAGTATTTTCTTCAATAAATCCACTCTTTTTAAACAAAAGAAAAGTTTATTTAAAACATAACCAATTATTGATTTAATTTAAATAAATAGTTAAAACAAAAATATTTTTTTTTTAATTAATTCAAATGCTTTAAAAGATTTCAATAAAAACAAATGCGTATGAGATTAATTTTAATTCTTTGGATGACGAAATCAAACACAACATAAATATCAATTTCATAGGATCTTTACATGGGGTCTGAAGATGTTGTTATCAGTCAAATATCGATATCGGTTAGTATTCGTCAATACTATCGTTAGTAATACTTCGATATCGAATGATTATTGTTATGTTTCAATTTCATTTTGGTCCAAATCAAAAATTTTTTATCGTTTTAATATTTAATAAATTTATTTTCAATAAATATTTTATTAATAATACTCTTTGATATTAATAAATTAAATTAAATTAAAAATTGTTTTGCTTCTCCTGAAAATGTTTAAATTTCGTTGAGTGGGAATAAATAAAAGAAAATTACTTTGCTTATTTTTTGGCAAAGAGGTCGTCACCTCTTCTCCAAGTTTTTACCCTTTTAACTGGTAGAACTGGTAGATGATTTCGTCAGCCTGTCCTGAGCATATTGGAAATGCTTTTGAGATATTTGGTAGAAGTTATCGTCTTAAAGACCAAATTTGTTTTTGAGAGAATCTATTAACATGAAAACAAAGAAAGAGTTAAAATATGTAAGAACATATACATACAAATTTGCTTTTAAAACTTTCTTACTTCGAATAGCCAGTGTTAGTCTGCATCCCCTTATTCATATTTTCCTACTTGTGCCCTCCAAGAAGATTGTTCTGCTAGGATGTCAGCTTATATCCTTTTGCAACATGCTCTTATGAACTTGTCGAACGCTTCTTTCCCGGACTGGCACAGTTCTTTTATCTGGATGGAAACGGAACAAATGTTTTACATAAATATCGCACATTTACTGAAACAGATTCATAACTCATATATTTTTTTCTCTTTTCCCCATTTAACTCACCTTTTTAATTAAATTAAATACCGAATTTCACTTAATTTTTTTTTTTTCATTTTATTATCACTTTTGTTTCTTTCAACACGCTTTTAGATATAAGTTTTATAAAATCTAAATCACAAATGAAATGTTTTTCTATTTTATGTTTCAACAAAAAAACTCCGTTACTTTGTTTTACAAGTTTCGCTAAAAACTCGATCAAAGTAATTTTATCGAACATATAGAAAATAAAAAAGAATAAAAAAATACTTTAACGGTAAACAAAACAAATATTCGAGGATTTGTCTAGAATAAAAAACTATAGCGCTCTTTTATGTTTCGGGATTTTATCAAAAAAGACAAAAACTCGAATGTTTTAGTTAATGAAATATAACACATTTTCGAATGTTGATTGTCGTAAAAATTTCGAGAATTGTGCAAATAAAGGAACATTCGCTATATAAAACATTTTCGACTATTTATCGAATATTTTTGTTTCGAAATCTCTTCGCCTTAGTGAGCTTTAAATTTTTTCGAATCTCAGGTCAGGTGGGAAGGTATACCAATGATACACGTATTTAAATCTATAAAATGGCAAAACCCTTAGGTCCCTTTCTATGTTTCGCGTCACATATGTATCTACAAGTTCTGAGACACATCTGAATTTGTAAGATAACGATGGTAAAAGTTTCTTACAGCCTGTTCGTCGATTTTGAACGTTAACGTTCGCATAGAAAATTACATTTAAAACAAATTATCGAATTTAGTTTTTGTTTTAAATATAATTTTCTACGCGAACGTTAAAGTTCGAAATCGAAAAAACAAAACTAAGTAAAAATTATTTTATTACAACTTAAATCCAAAGTTTACTCTTCTTTTTCTTGCAGACGGAAAAGAAGGAAGTGAATGATTGAACAACCAAATACTTGAATATATTTGTGCACTCAAAAATGCAATTAAATTTTTTTTTAATTGTTTTAAATCTTGCAGATGTTTAAAAGTTCATTGAAATAAATTGTATGTATTGAGTTACATGCAGGCAAATGAAAAACACAGCGTCCATTACAAAGAAACAGATCAAATAAAAATACTTTTGCCGCCCCATTATTATAAGAAAATAAAAAATAAAATAAGTAAGAAGAAAGTTTAAAAAAAATTTGACCTTCAACTATCTAGTGTAAAATAATAAAAAAAAAATTGTATGAACTAATTTGTTTACAACTAAAAAAGGGATTTATTTTAAATAAATTAATAATTTCTTTTAATTATAAAACATATTTAAAAAACAACACAGTTGCTTATTGTTCGACTGATTTTGGTGGTAGAAATTTAACTTTTTTTATATTTATAAAATTTACCAAAATAAATATTGAGTAATAACAAAAATTACATTGCTTTCTAAAATACATACTTTAACATTATAAATTTTCAACGATCTTCTATATAACATTAATAATATTTTAAATTTTATGTTTACATGTACATATAATAATGCAATAATTTTATAATGACATTTTTGTATTGTGTAAAGAAAACAATTTTTTGTATGGGCAGTTTAAAATGCTGCTTTTAAAATTTTTACAACACTCGTTATGATTTAAATTTACTTTCTGGCATTAATGATTTCAACAAATTCAGGTTTTAATGAGGCACCGCCTACCAAGAAACCGTCAATATCTGGTTGTGAAGCCAATTCTTTGCAGTTACCAGCAGTAACCGAACCACCATATTGAATGCGGAGAGAATCAGAAACTTCCTTGGAGATGTTCTCAGTCAACCATTTGCGCAAGTAGGCATGAACTTCTTGGGCCTGAAACAATTTATTATTTAAGTTTAAAAAACATTTTTTTTTTTAAATTCGTAAAGCACCAAAATCCAAAATAAAAAAGGCATTAAGATGTTTCAATTTAGCTTATACATAGTTAAGGTACAGTACTGTTCCGTGTGAATTATTTTTAAGTGAAAACTGAAAGAGATACATTCCCAATTATTTGACTTTTTCGTTGCACAATTTTTCTTTTTATTTGAAACAATTCTAAAGAATAATAACTTTAAAAAGTGTAAAAATTACTCATGCCTAATTTATGAGGGTATATAAGGGTACTTAACACTATCGCACAAGTCTTACGTATTTTGACGAAAATGCTTCCCTGATTTAAGGGTACTTTACGCTGTCACACAAGTCTTATGTTTTTGAACAAAAATGCTTCCCTGATCGAAAAATTCTTTAAAAATTTCCAAAAAATAATAGCAATTTTTCATGACAGGTTTGCATTTTCCTCAAAATACATGACTTCTGTGAAAGTGTAAAATACCCTTAAGGAGCATCGACACTAACGAAATAAAAAAAAATTACAAAACAGTACGGAGAATTGTAGTTTCCAAGAAAGTTTTAAACATAATTTCTAAATATGTATGTATGTGAGTAATACTTATTGAACATTTTAAAACGGCGTAAATTTAAAGACTTTCTTAGTTACAATATTATAAGCGATTCATATGCAAATATGATCTATTTGCATAACATCAAATTTTTGTGTTTCTACTTTTGTTTTATGGGAAACTAGTTCGGTTAACAAAAAACCAATGAAGTGTTTTATAAACAAGCCAGGATAAACATTAATGTATTATATTATTTGGAAATAAGGAGAATTTACTATTAAACACAAAAATAACCACGAAATTTTCATATTAAAGCTTACACCGCACTTGTTCAACAATACTGTATACATATATCAACTTAAAATTTTCGGGAGATGCAAACCAATTTCTACAGGCAGTTAATAGTGTCTCATTTTTCGTTTAAGTACAATATTTATTTTCCAATTTATATTTCAAGATAACAAAAATTATGTTTTAATTTTAATGTAATCTTTTATGATAAAAATGTTACTATGTAAGGTTGTTTGGAATAGCCATTACAATACGAGTAACAATTTCTAGTATGAAATTTTAGATAAACTGTTCCGATTTTTATAATTTTTTTCTAAAATTTTCGATAAAAATTTGTTTTTACTTGTGCTTCAAGTTACAGTATTGTAATCGAAATTTCTACATCGAATGAAATTTTTTTTTAAAACGGTATCGTTATTTTATTCAGTATCAAATGGGGTAGCTAGAACCTAGATTTTGTAAAATGTTTAAAGAAATTAAAGCAAGAGCTTTTTTTTTATCATTTAAATAGCTTTCAAATTTTGATCGACAAAAATGGCAAATTCGACCCTGCAATACGAAGCTATTCGATTTTTAAAGTTTTTACTTAACTAAAAAAATCGATTTTTTTAAAAGAAATTTGTATTAAGTTAACTACATAAAGCTTAATTGAGATTTCAAAATAAAAATATCTAGCCTTCTTACCTGTTGGGGAGTGGCAGTTTTACCAGTACCAATAGCCCAGACTGGTTCATAAGCCACAACAACATTCTTCCAGTCCTTAACGGTCTTGGCATAAGCAGCCATTTGGCTGGCAACAACTTGTTCTGTCTTACCAGCTTCACGTTCATCCAAAGTCTCTCCAATGCACGCAATGACATTGAGACCTTCACCCAAAGCATGTGCAGCTTTGTCAGCAATCAATGCATCGGGTTCATTAAAGACATGACGACGTTCAGAGTGGCCCAAAATAACCCAATTGGCACCAACATCTTTCAACATAGCGGGTGATATTTCACCAGTAAAGGCACCTTTAGGTACCTTATAGCAATTTTGGGCTGCAATGTTGAATTTAGCTGGGAACAATTCACGGGCATAGGAAAGATAGATGAAGGGACAGCCCAAAACGATTTCGGTATTATCATCCAAAGTGGCACCAGTCAAGCACTTGGCAATTTCAGCAATAGATTGCTTATCACCGTTCATCTTCCAGTTGCCACCTACACAGAATTTGCGAGTCATTTTGCTTGTTTTTTTACACTTGCAACGTAAATTCTATAATAAAAAATTTTTATTGAAATATAAAACTTCCTAACAGTAAATTATTTAAATATTGCTTTTAAAAATCCGTTTTACTTTTTTCTCAACAGCAAAATTAATTTTTTAGTACCTTCTTCGATGAAAATCGTTTAATGAATAACCTTAGTATGACCTTGTAGTCAGTTTGAGAAAATTTTTAATGTTAACAGCCCACTGCTAACTCATCACTACCATTAATATAATGTTAGAGATAAGAATTTGCGTTTTGCCGGTATTACTAAATTTAATACTTATCATACATAAAATAAGTTATATTAAGAAAGTCAATATTAAGAATGTGTCTATAGCAAGTCAAATAATACCAATTTAGTATAAAAACTATTTTGTATTCATAATTAATTTTAAATTTTTTGTTATATATTCTAACAGTCCTGTACGTGCGACGTAGTCAACACTGTATATTGAAGCTGCTGATTATTTTTCTGTAAAAACAATTCACAATAACTAAAAAAAAGTGACGCCAAGTTTAAGTATTTACATTTTCCCTAATTAGGGCGGTTCTGAACGCATGGGAACAAATCAACATTTGAAAAATATTTAAAAAACTATGCAAATAAGTTATATGCAAAAAATCTATAAATTTACCGGTCTATAAAGTCTAGGGGAAATTACATATTATAGAAAAAAAAATAAAAATTCAGAAAATTAGTATTGTGGTTATTTTGTTGAACTATTTATGGTTTTTTATTTATTTATTTATTTATTTATTCACAAGTAATATAATAAGCCTCATAGGCCAAAAACAATTTTATATTACAAAGTATATATACACCTGATAAGATATTCCATTAAATTCCAAAAAAAAAATAAATATCTGTTTACAAAATACAAATACCATATAATCCACTTTTGGCTCCCCAGCCAGTAAATGACAAGTCCAACACAACAATAAAAAATGTCCCAAAGTAGTAGGCCAAACAAACTAAGCCAACACTGGCAATAAAATCATCCCTTATCACATTCAACATATGAGTGTAAAGTAAGCATATTCATTAGCTTATGAATTCATGAGCTTAAACAAATGTTAGTAGCGCAATCCCAAAAGACGCTAAGCAAGATGCAAAATAAGCATATAAAAAAAAATAAATAAAAATAAATAAGTATTGATTTACTGAGCAGAAAAGTGAAGCGAAAGTTTCAAACGAAATGAATTATTAGAGTGAGAAAAAGTACGGAGAACAAGAGGCAAATAATTCCAGTTCCTTGCCACCCTCACAACGAAAGACCTCTCAAATAAACCATATCTTATTCTAGGGATAAAGATCTGAGGATTCCTACTAGAAGACGAAAATTTAAATTCAGAACAAAGAAGACAAGGAACACCACTTTTAATAACCCTATAAAAAAGTAATAAACAACGAATCCTGACAAAATTACCAAAATTACATCCCAGAAAAGTTCTCACATAATCAGAAACATGAACCCTCCTAGAAATATTATAAACATAACGCGTTATAATATTAACCACACGCTTCAATTTATTCAAAATGCAAGCAAAAGTACCAGACACAACCTCTAGTCCGTAAAAAACATGTGGCATCAAGAGTGAATACGCCAATTTATATCTTATTCGGAAAGGCAAAAAAATGTTGTTAGAGTAAACTCCAAAATTTTTTTATATTTTTTAATTAGGCTTAAGTTCATGAAATTTAATTTTTTATTAAATTATTTTTGTGAAGAAAGGAATTTTACGACATGAAAATTAATTAAAATTGTTATTGATAATCTTTCATTCTTGACGTGGCTCGGGCTCGAACCCTGGCCGGCAGGTTACCATGACATGTTTCGATCGCAACCACTCGATCTCCTCAGATGGATTTGCCGTCTTACACTCGCAGCCATCGATGACTGCTGACGTCACTAGTCAAACATCAATCCTTAAACCAAATTGTATTTTAACATTTGGTAGATCGAAATTTGCTTTCCTGAATGATTATCCACTTTAATTGATTTTACATGTTTTTTCCTTTACTTCTGTTTTTTCGTACTTTCGTCAAGAATTTTTCTTGAAGTCCAAGTACATTTTTTGTTTTTTCACTTTGTCTTTCTCTTTTCTGTTGACCTTTTTCAGCACAACTTGAAGGACAAATGTACACATAGAGCTCGTGCCTTAGCTCTAACAATAATTAGTATTGTGGTTATTTTGTTGAACTATTTATGGTTTTTAATCCAAATTTTTTTTTATATTTTTTAATTAGGCTTAAGTTCATGAAATTTAATTTTTTATTAAATTATTTTTGTGAAGAAAGGAATTTTACGACATGAAAATTAATTAAAATTGTTATTGATAATCTTTCATTCTTGACGTGGCTCGGGCTCGAACCCTGGCCGGCAGGTTACCATGACATGTTTCGATCGCAACCACTCGATCTCCTCAGATGGATTTGCCGTCTTACACTCGCAGCCATCGATGACTGCTGACGTCACTAGTCAAACATCAATCCTTAAAATATTCTGTATTCTTACGACTTTTAAGTTCGTGAAAATAGTGTCGGAAGCATCCATAACTCTATGCGATAAAAAAATTAAGGGAAGGTTTAATATACATAAGTAGACGAAACTTAAATCAAGACGAGAGATGCCCAGATTTGACAGTAAACAAGATTTTTTGGCCAAAAAATGATTTGGTGTTTTATTTTGTATAAGAACCAAAGTTTTATTTTTTTCAAGATTAATTAAAAATGATTGATTAATAATAATTGATAGTAAATAAAATATTTAAATTTAAAAAAATAGCTTTTTTCAAAAATACTTTTTTCTTAAATACTCAAAAATAGTTTCATTAATAATAATTGATATTAAATAAAATATATAAATTTTAAAAAATGGTGGGCTCAAGATGTGACTTTTTTACTTTTTTTTTTTAGCAATTTTTATTTGTTTTAACGTAAGACAAAAAAAAATTTGCTATTAGATAGCTACGTTCGAGAACACAAAAGTTTTTATTAGTTTTTACTGAACTTTACTGCATTTTACGTAATTGCGTTCGAGTACACAAAATACAGTAAATGAGAACACAAATTGAGAGCGTAAAGTGAAAGTTCTTGTCTGAGTATTTACAAATTTTTACTAAAGAAATTTTTGCAGTAAAATTTAGTAGATCAAAAAAAAACAAATGTTTCAAAAGGTAAACAAACAAAAGTAACAAATAAAAAGCATAAGAATTGTGAAAAAATGGTTAAAGCTGAAATAAAAATTAAATCAAAACAAAAAGTGAATAGGTAACTATTAATTAACTTAACTTGTTTGTGAAGCATTTATTTGGCTAAATACAAACTTTTGAAATTTTTTTGTTATGTTAATTTTTTTGAGATGTAAAAGTGAGAAGTATTTGGGTACTTAAGTAATAAATAGCAAAAAAATTATTCATGTTCTTTTAAATAATTTAACCCGCTACTTATTAGTAAAATCAAATAAAATAAAAAACAAACATATATGAAAGATTACATAAAATAGTTTGTTTGTATTTTCCAAAAATGTTCGTGTTATAAAAAGTATTTAATCGAGTACCGATAAGAAAACGAGTAAAGTAGTCAAAAGTGTAAACATTTTTCAACACTTCAATTATTTGCCATCAGCTGTTGCCTTAATTTTACGAATTTTTACAAATTTTGCGTTCGCGTACTTTTTTGGACCACAGCTTTTTGTGGGAGAAAATTTTTCAGTTTACTCATTTACTGCATTTACTGTAAAAGTACTCAAACGCACCTAATATGATTCGAGAAGCTTTATTTTTTCTCATATGTACATCAGTGACGCACCCTTTTGAGTATTGTGTTTGATTTCAAGTAATAAAGTCATTTCATATCAAAGGGTTGACATCGTGTTTGTTAAATTTTTTTAAATTTTGATAATATTGCTCAAAAAATTACTTATTAAATTCATACAGCTTATGATGTAAAGAATTCTTTAAAATTATTTGATCATAAATATTAATGTTAAATACAAATTATTTTTACTTTAGTCGAAATTAATGAAGCTATAAGAAAATCTTTAAGACCCGGAAAATATATGCTATTTAAATGCTCGTTGTTGCTTGCTTATCTTATAAAAAGTTATTCAAATCCTTACTTCCAATTTGTCTTTCCTTCTACAATTCAAACAGCCATGATGAAAACGAATAAATAAAAAAAAAAAAAAAAACAAGTAAGAGTGCTATATTCGGCTATGCCGAATCTTATATACCCTTCACCATGGTTTGGAAAGAACAGAAGTTTATATATATATTTAAATACATGTATATATACATGTATATTTATAAAATATATATCGTTTAGTTTTATTTAATTATTTGCACATGATTGCGTGCTATTAAATATATTAAAAGTTTAATTAATATATAGCACGTTAAGTTTTGATCGAATTTCAGTATTTGGTCATGCCGACATCTTAAAGTATAAAATTACCATTTACTTTGGTGATAAAACTTGTAGTCGGGAAGTTCTATGGTTCACGAAAATAGGTATTAAAAAAAAACTATATTTTTGACATAACTTTTTTTTTTACCGATATTCCGAGTTTTTCTAAAGATTTCCGATATTTTGATATCTAAAACGTATGAATAGGTCATAATACAGCTCTAAAATTTTAGTTTTTATAAAAATGTTAATGTTTTTAGTCCTTTTTTGGAGTATTTTGCACGTAACTTAAACATTTTTAACCGATTTGGCAGATTTATATACCAATGTGCTTAAAAATAATATTTCCATTAAATTGGCTTATAGGCATATATATATACCTACATATTTGTACATATATTTAAGCAAACTTAATTATAAAAAAAACAAACTTAATTATAAAATAAAAAACAAACTTAATTATAAAAAAGAGTAACTTTTGGGATTTCAGTATTTTGATTATAACTCAGCCATTTTTTAACCGATTTGACAGATTTATATACCGACGTGTTTAGCAAGAAATTTACCATTTATTTGTGTTATAAAACTTGGACTCGGGAAGATCCATGGCTACCGAAAATGGGTATTTAAAAAAAAACCGGTTTTCCCGAGTTCTTTATAAAATATGTTCTACTTAAAATTTCCGATATTTTGGTATATAAGTCATTTCCATAGGACAGCCCTAAAATTTAGGTTTTTATACAATTTTTAAAACGTATGAATAGGTCATAATACAGCTGTAAAATTTTAGTTTTTATAAAAATGTTAATGTTTTTAGTCCTTTTTTGGAGTATTTTGCACGTAACTTAAACATTTTTAACCGATTTGGCAGATTTATATACCAATGTGCTTAAAAATAATATTTCCATTAAATTGGCTTATAGGCATATATATACAGTTAGGGACAAAATTGTTCACGAAATTATAAAAAATTTATGTTTATCATGAAAACTATTAAAGTTTCAACTTGGAAACTTTCTAAAACTATTGTATGCCTTTCTACATTTTATAATAAAACTATGTACACTTATTTTCAAAAGTATCGCTAGTTTTTATGTTTGTACTAAGTTAACATCCAAACCATATGTGTGAACAATATTGACCCTGTGTGAATCTTTCATAACAATTCCAAAATAGTTCAAGTTTTTTCTGTGGGATTTGCTTTTAAAATGAGTAAATTAATTCCTAATATTAAATTTGTTTAAAATTTGAAAAATCTTAGAGCATTTAAATTTTGCCTAGTTTCTTCAGGAACGGTAGTTCAAAAGCGGCACTTTTAAAACAGAGCATTGTGAAAAATTAAAAAAAAGGAGTCTCACATCGCAAGATCACAAAAAATAAAACATTTCAGTGAGATTTTAATGCATCTAGAATAAAAAAAGTGTAGTTTGGAAAGCAAAAGCAACAAAGCTGGCCGCCCAAAAAACACTTTCGCCAAAAGATTTTCGCGACTCAAAGCCATTTATTGTTACTGGTGTAGTCAATATAGCTATAAAGGTCCGGCAAATAATGAGCATTGAGTACAATTTAGATGTAAGCACTAAAATCGAACGAAGTTGCATAAGTTCAAGTAGATTAGTAGCTGGAATAAAGAGCGACAACCCACCTTTTAGCAAAAATTAAAGCTGAAAACGGCTGTAGTTTGCAAAAAAGTAAGAAAAATTCAGTTTTAAAGATTCAATGCGTGTAACATGCCTTAGATCGGACAAAAATTATGAGATTGCAGACAGGCGGACGGGAGTTAACATGTCTGGCGTAAAAGTGTTACCGTAAAAGAGTGAAATTATTCCAAATGTTTAAATTTTGATGATCTCATAAATGACTTGAGATTGTTTTCGCAGGAACCAGCTTCGAGCACTCCGCTAATTCAGAAGAAAAATGTGTGCAAAGAACTACATAATCATCCTTAAAGACCCGTTGTTTCCAAGATAAGCCATATTCGGGTAAGAACCACGACGGGGTGATATCAATATGCAGGACAACGATCTCAAGCATACTTCAGAAATAGCTAAAAGTTAGTTTGAAGAAAATAAAAATTCGAAAATAAATTAACATAATTAGTCGCCAGAGTAGTACCCCCATTTGAGTACCTTTGGTCCATTCCAAAACACCTTTTTTTTTTTGCTCAGAGGAACCCGCCAAGCACTGTATATAAGCTTTGCGAGCTTGCCGCTAAAGCTTGGAAAAAATAAAGCCGAAACTGCTAAGAACTATTGTAAAAGAATGGAAAAAAGGATTAAGGCAGCTTAAAAGAGCAAATGGACAACATACCAAACGCTAGGATCCAAATACAACAATAATCTCTAACAAGGGTCATAATTGTTCACATTCAGAACTCAATACTTATACCGTGTAAAATATAATGCACACATATTTTTTAGAAAAGTTTTTATTTTTAAGTTCTTGAAATGTTTTACTTTTCATATTGTTAAAAAAATTTAAATAATTATAAATAAAATAAAAATTTATAGCATATTTTGCCAATAACACAAAATCTGTGAACAATTTTGTCCCTAACTGTATATACCTACATATTTGTACATATATTTAAGCAAACTTAATTATAAAAAAAACAAACTTAATTATAAAATAAAAAACAAACTTAATTATAAAAAAAAAGAGTAACTTTTGGGATTTCAGTATTTTGATTATAACTCAGCCATTTTTTAACCGATTTGACAGATTTATATACCGACGTGTTTAGCAAGAAATTTACCATTTATTTGTGTTATAAAACTTGGACTCGGGAAGATCCATGGCTACCGAAAATGGGTATTTAAAAAAAACCGGTTTTCCCGAGTTCTTTATAAAATATGTTCTACTTAAAATTTCCGATATTTTGGTATATAAGTCATTTCCATAGGACATATGACAGCCCTAAAATTTAGGTTTTTATACAATTTTTAAAACGTATGAATAGGTCATAATACAGCTGTAAAATTTTAGTTTTTATAAAAATGTTAATGTTTTTAGTCCTTTTTTGGAGTATTTTGCACATAACTTAACCATTTTTAACCGATTTGGCAGATTTATATACCAACGTGCTTAAAAATAACATTTCCATTAAATTGGCTTTTAGGCATATATATATATATATATATATATATATATATATATACCTACATATGTGTACATATATTTAAGCAAACTTAATTATAAAAAAAACAAACTTAATTATAAAAAAGAGTAACTTTTGGGATTTCAGTATTTTGATTATAGCTCAGCCATTTTTTAACCGATTTGACAGATTTATATACCGACGTGTTGAGCAAGAAATTTACCATTTATTTGTGTTATAAAACTTGGACTCGGGAAGATCCATGGTTACCGAAAATTGGTATTTAAAAAAAAAAAAAATAATTTTGGTCATAACTTTTTTGTATCTGAACCGATTTTCCCGAGTTCTTTATAAAATATGTTCTACTAAAAATTTCCGATATTTTGGTATATAAGTCATATCCATAGGACATATGACAGCCCTAAAATTAAGGTTTTTATACAATTTTTACTTTTTTTTGTACGGGAGGTACCACGCCCACTTCTCCCATCCCGCCCACATTTTGTAGGGTGGTGTGTATTGACAACCAAAATGTGTGTACCCAATTTGGAAACTTTGGCTCTTACCGTTCTCCAGATATACAGAAAAAAGCAATAAAAATACAACAACAACAAGGGATTTTTGGAAAAAATTAGAGGCAGTCGTGGTTTTTTGATCATATCTCAGCCATTTGTGGACCGATCTTGCTGAATTTCAATAGCAAGAAATGGTGGACTATATGTGACATAAATGTAAAACAACCTAGCCGCTATCATGTCTGGATTATCCGGAAAACACATATCAAACGTAAGACGGACAGACGGACAGACGGACAGACGGACATCGTTAAATCAACTTCTCTTCTCATATGGACCCAGAATATATATACTTTATGGGGTCTAAAATCAATATTGTGGAAATTACAAACGTTATGACAAACTTATATATACCCTTTTACACCTGTGGTGAAGGGTATAATAAACAAATTGTAATTATATTTTTCAAAATCATTATAAGTTTGTGTGCATATTAAAATATAAATCTACAATAATTTTTCAAAAATGTTTGTGCAGTAACTTCATAAGCCACATTAACATTAACATGAAAACAGCGACTTCCACAATGTTGCTGTTGTTCAACTTTAGGTATTTGATAGGGCGGCATGAAATAACACCCCTAAAAAATAATGAAATAACCCCCCAAAGCGTGGGGCCTTATTTCATATGCAATAAAGCCCCAATTTTGAAAATGAAATTAGCCCCCAAACGAAATGAAATAATGCCCCAAACATAAATGAAATAATTCTCTAATTTTTGGGCGGCTAATTTCATATGAAATAAATCCCTTATTTCTGAAATGATAAAAGAGCACAATATATGTAATACAATTAATAGATAGATATAATGATATGATATACCAAACACAAGCTTCGCCAACTAAGGCTTTCCTGCATAGCCGGACTTCTGCCGGGCGCAATGACTTTTTCCTCCATAGTAAACCAAACACCGGCTTTGCTAACTAAAGCTTCTCTGCATAGCGCCAGGATTTTCTCCTCTATAGTAATAAAATACCGACTCGACACGGCTACGCAGAGAAGCTTTAGTTAGCGAAGTCGATGTTTGGTATACCATAGAGGAAAAAGTCATTGCGCCCGGCCGAAGGTTATGTAGGGTAGCTTTATTTATCGAAGCCGGTGTTCCGTATACCAAAGTGGATAAATCCTTGCAAATGAAATAATCCCCCAAAAAATATATTGGGGCTTTATTTCATATTGATTTTTTGGGGGATAATTTCATATGAAATAATACCCCAATTAAAAAAATGAAATAACACCCCAAACAAAATTAAATAACACCCCAAACAAAATGAAATAACACCCCAAACAAAATGAAATAACCTCCCCAAAAATCGTTTTTGTTGTTCTCTGCACAAACTTTTGGGAGGTTACTTCATTATTTTTTTGGGGGGTTATTTCATGCCGCCATTTGATAGTATACGTCCTAAACGATTTCTTAGTAAGATGTTTTGTATAAATTTAAATTTATATACATATATAAATGTTCAACAGCCAATTTCAGTTATAATTAACAATAACTATAACTGTCAATTAACATTTTGTAAACTGGCAGTTATGTATTTACAAAGTCTTTTTAGACATGTCTAAGAGGAAGTTTACATGGTGTCTTTTCAGACATGTCTAACAAACACGTTTGATGTTTGTAGGCGATCGGGTTAGAAAATAAAGAAGGGTTACCAAACAGTCAAGAAATATGTTTTCATGGGGAAGTAGGGGGCAATTTCTGCCTCTCCGAAACTATTTGATAGATGTTAATAAAATTTAAAACCTGGATTGATTCCTATTTACATGGACATATTTGCTATGTATTAAAAAAAATAGGACAAGGAGGGGAAGAAGGGGTCAATGTCTGCCTCTCCGAAACTATCTAACCGATTCTAATGAATTTTAAAACATAGATAGATCCCTATTTATATGGACACATTAGTCCCAATTTACACTAGGGACATTTCTTGCCGGACATATTTTGAATTCTCTTTTAATCTTACCCGAAGCGTTTACATATGAAACATTAGAAGTCAGACAGAAATTAATACTTGTATGTAAACTACGAAAAGTAAGAAAGAGAAATGAAAAAATGTCCAGTACAGATAGTCATGTACTACACACTCTACCTTTTCAACCCCTCGCCATCAAACTTCGTCTGTCCGGCAAGAAATGTCCCTAGTGTAAATTGGGACTTAGCTATGCATATTTTAAAAAGGAGGAGAGCGTAGTAGCGCATGACGCACAGTGCGTTGTCCCCATATAATGAAGGGACATAAATAGAAGGAGTTGTCAGAGTTGAAATTTGGTACACTAGCATAAAATAGCTTAGTTAAGAAAAATATGAATTTTTGGAGAAATCGGTCACTCCTACCTCCCATGTGTCCTGAAATGGAAAAATGTAATTTTAGCTTCAATAATGCCCACAAAACTACAAAGAATGGTCATGCTGATACACACACAACTAGCAACGTGTGTGTAAATTTTCATTTAAATCTGAACAAGGACTCAAGGTCCTGCCATATATCCTTTTTCTTAAAAATGCTATAACACTTACAAAAATTATCCAATCGTAATAAAATTTGGTATGAAAATTGATATTTGTTAGATATATATGTATGCCGAATTTCGGTAGAATCGGATTATTAATGTGAAAAATATAAAAACATCATTTAATGAAAAATGAGTTAAAAACGCTTAAAATGCTGTTGCAAAAATAACAAGTAAGAAAGTATAATCGGTCAAACCCGACCATGTGATTCCCTATAGCATAGTATTTAAAAACAAATTTCCTAGAGTGTAATCTAATTTCCTAGAGTTTAATCTATTTGTGCAATCATGGAACCGCCAAAACAAAATTATGTAATGAGTTAAAGATTCGTTTAAAAGTTCTTTCTGCCGAATATTATTTAGATATCTTCAGCTACATATATGAGTTTTTAAGGAAGCTGGCATTAAAAGCTATTTTCGAGAGAATGATTTGTATGGGAGCTATGTTCAAAAATAGAAAGATTCCAATAAAATTTGATAAGCTGATTTTGATTGCAATAATATTTGTTTGGTTTGGACCAAATTTAATCTTGCCGATGTAATAAGATGGTTTTTGTGAAATTATGGATCGATTCGTTCCATTTTCAATTTCATCAAATTGTCCCCGAATTCGTGATCTGAATACACAAGGTTGCATGGACAGCCAGCTGGCCGGACGGAAATCGTTAGATCGACTCAGAAAGTGATTTGGAGCCGATCTAACGAATTATTTGGAATTATTTCTTATTATTATTTTTAATTTCTTATTATTATTTTTAATTTATTTTCTTTAAACTAATTTATTTATTATTTACATTTGTTCAAATTTTTTAATTACAATAAATCATCTTCAGTACTGGATTCTTCCAAAAAAATATTGCCGCTCAACGAAACATTTGTTTCGTCATCTTTAACTGGGTTGGGTCATCAACATTTTCTCTCAGTATATATTTCTCAATTTCTTCAAAAAATATATTTTTGTTTGTCTTTGGATTCCTTTCTGAAGACAACAACGGATCTGAGGAAAGTATTAAATGAGTCATTAAATCTTTATGAGTGTCTCTTCGTGACGTTATTCTCGTAAGGGACAGTCTTGTTTTTCTCACGATTTTGTGGTTTCCTTCCAATGCTTCTTCGGACAAGCACCTTGAAATTAATTTTAGTTATTAGTTACGTTTCATTATAATTACATAAAGCCACTTTAATACCTTAATATTTCTTATTATGTTCCTAGTTTATTTTTTTTAAACTAATTCAATCTATGAAAATTTGAGCAAAAATCACGAAAATAGCATTTTTTTAAATACATTTTTTTCAAGTTGTGGTAAAATTTTTTCAATTGTTTTTCTTGTAGTTATTAGAAAACAGTCTAAATATTCGAAATCAGAAAAAAACCCGTAGACGGTATTTTTCATTTTTTTTTAATATTCCATCAAAGTTAAGAAATTTTTAGAGCTAAAGTAAGTAATAAGCATTTTTCAAACCAATAAAAAAACACGTATGAGAAAATAATTCAATAAAATTTTTTTACAGTTAGTTCTAAATATAGTAAACTACTACACAAAAATTTCAATCTCGTGCTTTAAAAAACAACAGTTTTACAACAGTTTTTCTGAAGCATGTAAAACTCAAGTAGTTGTTTAGCCATTTTTACTTTCAATTCTCAAACTTTGGCGCCCTCTTGCGTCGCCAAAAAGAGTTAAATCTTAAAAATTCTTCAAAATTCATTTGAATTATTTTGTTATCTATCGATCTGTACATTTTTAAGTTTTTTATTTACGTCTATGGGCCTAAGCACTGTGCGACGTGTATCCCCTAGTATAATTTTAAATACCTAGCACAACTTAGCCTTGATACACTTACATATATTTGAGTCATATGAACAGGTAAAATAAAAAGAGCAAAGAAAATATTGCAAGTAATTTCACTCAAATTAAAAAGTGTTCTGCAGACGCGTCTAGCCGGGTCCAAACAGGTACAAAAGTGCATATGAGCTAAAAGAGGATACTGCTTGTAAAATCTCTCTAACCCCTTTTGACCCTCAAAAATTATAATCTTCTTCTTCGAATAGTACTCCACCGGTTTAAGCCGGTTATTTTAGTTCTGCCCAAGTCGAATATCTTAAAATGTCCATTTTTCGAATATCGAACAAACCGGTTATTTTGATAAAATAAACCGGTTATTTTTGTAATGTGCAAATTATATACGTCTCCCTTACTTTTGTTATAAATGTACCCGCAATTAAACTATTTTTTTAATTGAATATTGGGCAAACTTAAACTTTTTATTAACAATGTCAAAACAAAATATAACAAAAGTCAAAAAACATTATTGGCCATTTTCTCATTAGGCAATTATCTTTTTTCCCAACGAAAAACTGCACATTAAAGAAATTTGGTTTTCTCAATGTCTCATTTGCCATGATTTTATTGCAAAGCTAACCGGCACTCATCTGCCAATTATTTATTTTCCTTTTATTTGCCGTACAGATAAATTCAATCAGCTGACTCCCAACTTTTACATGTATTTTGAGTGGCGTTGCCAGCTTAAAACAATGTTTTTTGTCGGTATATTGAGAAACCCAAAATCGTTAACGGACAGTTTATCGGTCCAATAAATTTATGTTGACATTAAGTAACAGGCAGTTTGTCGATACATTGAGAAAATGGCCATATGAATGTAAATACAAATCGCTTATATAAGCGTGTGTTCTTGTAACAAAAACATTCAAAATACTACAAAAAAATGTTCAGCTTAAAAAGTAATTAGCAATTGGACAGTATTCTAAATATTATATATTTAAGGACAATGGTGCTGAAAGGGCCCTAAAATGATAAGTTAAAAAGGTTCTCCAACCTCACGACTTAGTAATAACTTTTAATTAGTCCACAAGCTTAGTTCTTAAGAGACAGCAAAATATGCTGCCTAAAATATGCTGACAAAAATGAATGATTAACTCTTAAATATTATCAAAGTAATTTATGGGAATACAAAAATTTAAATTTAAAAGATTTTGTTATTCATGCTTAATTCCCAATTTTTATACTTGATAAAAACACTGAAATTTATTGTTGATGGGATAAGATGGAATTACTTTGATAATAAACTGGCAAGTGCAAGGCTTAAAAAAACTTAAGCTGGCAACATGCTTTTGCAAGCTGTTTTTGTTTTCACTTTATTTTTTCGTAATTATAAAAAATAAAGCTTAAGTTTGATCAATTTACTAGTCACGTTTTTTTGGATTCTATCGTCAAATATTTATTAGGTCTGAACGTACCTTAAATCATTTCTATGTATTTAGTTGGTTTCTTACCATCATGAATTGTTTTTATTCAAATACAACTAATTTGATTTTTGTATTTTTATGTATTTGAATTAAAACCATTTAAAAGGTAATTTTTAAAATGCTTAACCGAAAACCGGTTTTTTTAAAAATAGCAGCTATTCGGAATACTCGAAAACCTGTTTTTAAAAAAGTCGAATAATCGATTTCCTACCACATACCATTGCTTTAAGACTTATTTTGCTGCCAATAAAATCACTTAATACATTGATTTTTTTAGGCTTGATTTTATTAATTTAAGAGGTCCACGAGTCACTCTCCCGACTTTCCATGGACCCATGCTACAACAGTTTCAAAATTCAAATATGTCAGCCGTTCAAAAGTTTCAGAACTATTTTTCAGTCATATGAACAGGTAAAATAAAAAGAGCATACAAAATGTTGCAAGTAATTTCATTCAAAAAAAAAAAAAAAAACTGCTCAGACAGACAGTCCCAAAAAGTCGCAAAAGTATATATGTTTGCTTTCGAATGGCATTAAAACTTTTGAAATGGGCGATAACAAAAAATTGGACTTTTGGCCGATGGTATTAATTTTTCAGCCACTGTGGGGCGTATGATTAAGACTCGATCTTTACAAAATTTAGTGGTGTGATTTCGAGTCATATAAAGAGCTTTCTTTAGCTTTCTGATGGTAGTAAAATCTCTTTAACCCTGCTGACCCTAAAAAACGACATTATTGAAATTTAGTGACAATCGTCGCATTCCGCCACCAATTTCGGTTAGTTTATGTAAATTTTTTAGGGAAGTTGGTCCACATTTGCGTGCATAACTGTTTTCCAACTGAACCGATTCGGTTGGAATTCAATCCCAAACTGTCTAGAAGTACTAAGTAGAAACAATTTTACACCCAAATGGCTTAGTCGACTTAGAATTACTGCAAGGCCCAGAATGTATACCTATGGGCACATCCACAAAAGTGTCACGTTTCGCCACCAAGCAATTAATATTGTATTTTCGCCCCATGTTGTTCAAATTTTTTCTCTCTTTCACTAAATTGCGCTTTACACCAAAATACCAAAAATTTAATTAATATATAAATTATTCTTTGAGAAACAGTTTAAAATGTTTGGTAGCGTAACGTGAAAAAAGTAGACTTCCCTGTGGAAATACTCATATACATACATATGTATATGTACTTTATTAGATGGCTATTAAAAAAGATTCACATGAAATGACAAACTCAGTATACCTTCACACACAACTGCTGATAAAGTTTTTTTTGCATTTACGTAAGTAAATTGTTTCTTTGGTCGGAATCAAGTTGTCCATTAGCACTAAATAGCTCTTCACTAGAAACGTTCGTCGATGGTGCTGTTGAGTATCTTTTGGCTACTGCCTAAAGCCTTACAAATAGGCTAGAATTCCAGTATTTATGTATGTATGTATATATATATATCGAGCCCTAATAGCAAAAATGATGTAACCAACAACATTTTAGATTTTTGTTTTTTTGATGAAAATCTATTATTTTTATACCCTTCACCACAGGTGGAAAAGGGTATATATAAGTTTGTCATTCCGTTTGTAATTTCTACAATTCTACAATTGATCTTAGACCCTATAAAGTATATATATTCTGGGTCCTTATGAAGAGAGAAGTTGATTTAACGATATCCGTCCGTCTGTCCGTCTTACGCTTGATATGTGTTTTCCGGGAAAAGCAGACATGATAGCGGCTAGGTTGTTTTACATTTATGTCACATATAGTCCACCATTTCGTGCTATTGAAATTCAGCAAGATCGGTCCACAAATGGCTGAGATATGATCAAAAAACCACGACTGCCTCTAATTTTTTCCAAAAATCCCTTGTTGTTGTATTTTTATTGCTTTTTTCGGTATATCTGGAGAACGGTAAGAGCCAAAGTTTCCAAATTAGGTACACACATTTAGGTTGTCAATACACACCACCCTACAAAATGTGGGCGGGATTGGAGAAGTGGGCGTGGTACCTCCCGTACAAAAAAGATTAAAAATTGTATAAAAACCTAAATTTTAGGGCTGTCATATGTCCTATGGATATGACTTATATACCAAAATATCGGAAATTTTTATAAAGAACTCGGGAAAATCGGTTCAGATACAAAAAAGTTATGACCAAAATTAATTATTTTTTTTTAAATACCCATTTTCGGTAACCATGGATCTTCCCGATTCCAAGTTCTATAACACAAATAAATGGTAAATTTCTTGCTAAACACGTCGGTATATAAATCTGTCAAATCGGTTAAAAAATGGCTGAGTTATAATCAAAATACTGAAATCCCAAAAGTTACTCTTTTTATAATTAAGTTTGTTTTTTTTATAATTAAGTTTGCTTAAATATATGTACACATATGTAGGTATATATATATATATGCCTAAAAGCCAATTTAATGGAAATATTATTTTTAAGCACGTTGGTATATAAATCTGCCAAATCGGTTAAAAATGGTTAAGTTATGTGCAAAATACTCCAAAAAAGGACTAAAAACATTAACATTTTTATAAAAGCTAAAATTTTAGAGCTGTATTATGACCTATTCATACGTTTTAGATATCAAAATATCGGAAATCTTTAGAAAAACTAAGAAACTTAGAAAAAAGTAATGTCAAAAATATAGTTTTTTTTAATACCTATTTTCGTGAACCATAGAACTTCCTGACTACAAGTTTTATCACCAAAGTGAATGGTAATTTTATACTTTAAGATGTCGGTATGACCAAATACTGAAATTCGATCAAAACTTAACGTGCTATATATTAATTAAACTTTTAATATATTTAATAGCACGCAATCATGTGCAAATAATTAAATAACACTAAACTATATATATTTTATAAATATACATATATATATATACATATATTTAAATATATATATAAACTTCTGTTCTTTCCAAACCATGGTGAAGGGTATATAAGATTCGGCATAGCCGAATATAGCACTCTAACTTGTTTATAATTTGCATCATCTCTAAAAATCTCATATATCTGGGAAGTACCGTTACGAAATAAGAGCAAAAGCAATTTCAAACGAAACCCTAGACTTGAAGCAAAAATATTTAAAAAAACCCTTCTCCTGTAAAATTTTATTTTTGTTAGTTACATCATTTTTGCTATAAGAGATCGATATAGTTAAGTTTCTGGAACTTAAAGACTCAATCAAATACATTTTAGTTTCTTTATCTTTTGATCTTTATAATCGGAACTCTAACACCGAGCCTGAAAGTTCGGTCGGACTCTTTAAATTATTTAAGTAATCTTAATAAGATTGTACAGGACGGACTTAGTCCTTTTTTGAAAAATATTAGTAAAAAAAATGTAAAACTTACGTCTTTAGTTGAAAATGCTATTAATGGATTTCGCCAAAAACGTTTTAATATAATCTTTGAAAGATTTTGATTTAAACACAGAGTTATCGATGACATCAATTTAAACAGGAAACAGAACAAAAATCGAGTAATTTAAATAATTTTACTGGGTAAATAAAAAGAATTAACTGGGAGAAAATATATATTTTAAAATAAAAATAAGTTCAAGGCGAATTTACTTCAGGTGGCGGCGAGACTACAACAAGTCAACAACACAAAAAACAACATGTATTTTGTTTTTATTTTTCGGTCATGTAATGTCAAAAACAAGGCGAATTAATATATATATGAATTCGCTTTGTATAAAACAGTTGACTAAAGCAGGGCTACCAGATTTGGGGTTCTTATCTCAAATTAGTTTAAAACAATTAATTTCGGGCTTATATTGAGAATGTAAAAAAAACATTTTTCTTTTTAGGGAAATTATTGATAGATTTGTTTCTGTTACAAGCCGTCCTACATATATAAAATCTGTAAGACTTTTTATGTACAAAACTCATTTTAATACAATATATATGAAACAAATTATAGCGCAAATACAATATCGGACGGCTGAAAAATCTGATTTGCTGATCAGTAAATATCAGTTTTTTATTTAAAATTAATCAGCAGCATATTTTTCTCATCTAAAAAACGTTTGCCCCATTTGTTTAGGTTGACCTGTTAAAACTCTATGAAGTAAAAATACTTTTAAACGTATTCAGGGGTGTTCTGAAAATCGAAAACAAAAAACCCAAAAATTGTATATGTAATTTTTTAATAAGATTTCCGTGATAAAAGAATTTTACGACAAATATTAAACAATTATTTCTTTGTTAAACTGAAAATAATAAAAATTATACAAATTAGTTTAAAAGAGTATTACAAACAACTGAACAATTTTATTGTTTTGCTTTTTCGATTTAAAGAACACTCTTGAATGGCTAAGCCAATTATTATTTTACGCGTTAAATGGATGAGTTTGTGGGTCGTTATTATAGCCCTAATTCTCCACATTAGGAATTTTCTGAAGTTGTGAACATTTCAAGTTCTTAAACGATATAAAATGGTGTAACATGGATTTCCAGGCAGACTCCATTAATGCTAGAAGCATGTTTGCCAATGTTCTCATGATGCTTTAAGGTTTATATTTTGACCACTAGTCATAGGAACAAGAAATTTAAAATCTATTAATTATATCTTAGATTAACTGATCACAACTTCCACTTCTTTTAATAACGTAGATTTTTGGTCAGAATTTGTAAGATAATTACCAAATTGTAAAATTGG
Source organism: Pollenia angustigena (assembly GCA_930367215.1). NCBI lineage: Eukaryota > Metazoa > Arthropoda > Insecta > Diptera > Polleniidae > Pollenia > Pollenia angustigena. The sequence continues at coordinate 186,824,995 of OV884056.1, forward strand.
TTACATGACATTATTGTTTTAGTGTGTTTATCTATGCTAAACTAAATAATTTTTTTTTAAAGAATTATTTAGTGGCTTTTTATTTTTAGAGGGGATATTTTAAGTAATTTTTATTTTAAATTTGGGATTGAAGAAAAAATTTATCTGGCATCCCTAAACTAAAATTAACAAAAATAATTGAGAAAAAAAAAAATGAAAAAAAATAAAATTATTTTTGGAATTAAGAAAATAATAGTTTTTCTAACATAAACTTGTGCAATTTTTGTGAGCATTAATTCCCAAATTCGGTTGAATTTAATGTTGTATTTAAAATAATCTAAGCCGTTTCATTTCTGTGTTCATTTTATACATTTAAATATTAAACTGCACATAATCATAGAAATAGCTTTAAGCTATAGTTATAATGGTAAAAATTAGTTTTGGTGATATAAAAAAGATTTTAACTTAATTTTTATACATAGTTTAATTTATCATTTCTTTATTGTTTAATTTTTTCATTTATAAGTTGTAAAGCAAAATGTTAATTTAAAAACTCAATTTTAAAAAGCACATGTAAACAAACTTTTGACACATCTGGCCTGAACAAAAAAAAAACCGGCTGGCTTTTCGACACCACCTGAAGTAAATTCGCCTTGAATAAGTTATACATACTTACTTTTAAGCGAATTTAGTAAAATGAAAAAAAAAAAAAAAAAATTCAAATATTGATGACAGTAAAAGTCAATAACACTATGCAACAAGCAAAAAATCCCTGAATAAACACTATATTTGAGGCGAATTCATTTTTCAGGTGGCGTTGAAAGCACAGCTGTGCTACTTTTTTTTTTAAATTAGAGAGAGGAATGTCAAAAGTTGCTTGTGTTTTTGACATATCGACCAACGAAAGCAACAAATAAAATACAATGTTGTGTTTTTGGTGTTGTTACTTGTTGTAGTATCGACACCACCGTTTACATGAATTCGCCTTGACTATATTTTTTTGATCCGCGTCAAAAATCATAATTATTTCAAATTCTATGGGAAGGATTTTTTAAAAAAAAATTGAGATTGAAATTTGTGATAAAAAATGTCAAAACTAGTTACGTTTAGTTAATCTATACCCACCAAACAATCGGAGCGCTCCTAAATATGACTTAAAAGATTCCTTTTCTTGAGGGTTTTATGATTACCCTCCTAATTTATGAGCAATTCTGATTGATTTCGGAGCCTGTAGAATTCAGGAATCCAAAAAGACTCATTTTGATGAGCATTTTAGGAGCACACTCCTAGAAAACTCTTACAGAGCTACCTAAACAAGAGCGGCAAGCGTTTTTCTAAACATGCAAATTCTATTGCCAATACATTTTCAATAAAATAAAACGACCACGAGATCTATCAAATAAGATTTCCCAGCCGGGTGGTGTTAAATTCGCGTTCTAAAGGTTTGTTTCGTATAAACAGTATGAAAATGAAAAGTTTTGACATAAAACATACGCTTGCCGCTCTTATTTAGGTAGCTCAGTTATTTATGAGGGTTTTCTGAGCGGCAACGGTAGCATGCTTTCTTTTTCTTGATATTTAAAAAATTTTGCTTTTGTCTGTCATTATTGTAATCATTTTGCGCTTTTCGGTTGTGGTTTTGATAAAATCTTTCGAGAAATTGTGCAAAAAGTTTACTTGTGTGTTTTTAAACCAAAAACTATCCATTTGAAGCCTTTGTTAAAAGAAAATTAGGTGGTTTTGCCCGCTGAAATTTGTTTTAAATGATTATGATTTCCATGCACAAAACATGTATTAATAAAACTTTTCCATTTAAAGCAAAAATTTACATTTACCCTAATTTCAAGAAAAAGAAACACTCTTATAACACTCTTTTATGACTCTTTTAAAAGGTTGTTATGATTGATTTGTGAGCAAAAAGGCTCATAATTTTCCATACAAATCGTTAAATTTTGGAGTCCTAAAACGCTCATATTCAGTAAAAAATTTATTGACGGTTTCATAGGAAAACACGCTCATATCTGAGGGTTTTAGGAGCTTTTTTATGAGCGTTTTGCTCATAAAAAGGAGTCCTAAAAGAGAAAACGGCTCCATCGATTTGACTAATTTTTCTTTCAAATGTTCGTATCTTTTTAACGGATTTTAAAAATCTAACGCAAACATTTCTCCTAATTTGGACAGGACAACGTCTGTCGGGTCTGCTAGTCTTGAATAAAACAGGAATTTGTCCATGGATTTTCATGAAATAAAATTTATTTTATTTCTAAAAGATGCAGCTTTACGATAAAGTACTAAAACTGAAAAGTATTTCTTGATTTCAATTTATTTTGAATTTTTGGATTTCAAAAATTTTTTAATTATAAAAAAAAAAAAAATTTGTTTACACTTGTGCCTCAATAACTTCAAAACTTATTGCTAAATTAGAAAATGATATTAACAAGACTTAAATCTGGTGCATTTTAAAATTTTTTGACGGATTGCATAACAAAATCAAGTATGTCGTTCCAAACTTACGACAAGAATTATGAAGCAGCCACTTAAAAAATCTCAAATATAGTGGTTATTTAAGAAAAAAAAATGTTTCACATTTGAGGCAAAGCCGCTCATGTTTAAATATAAAAATGTTGTATATTTTAACATCAGCGGCGTTGCCTAATTTCGCTGCTGGAAACTCAACTTCAGTTGTGTTGCTATCCGTAATCGACCCATAAATCTATAGATCATGGTACAATTAAAAAGGTAACCCCAGTAGCCCATCTGAATATTGTTAAAGGCTAGATTACACTACAGTGCACTCGCGGTAACTTGAACACCGTCTAACGTGAACACCGCCTAACATGAACAAGATTTTTTTTACATTGACTACTCTGTAACGTGAACAAACTCAGAAAGCTCTATAACGTGAACAATTTTTTGTACCCTTCACCGAAGGTAAAAGTTTATTAATAACTTTGTCATTCCGTTTGTAATTTCTACAATATTGTTCCTACACCCTATAAAGTTTGCATTCCCGATGATCCTGTTAAAAAAAATTGCTGCAAGTGAGGTAATTGAAATTTTTAACTATGCATTGCAATGGGCAGAAGATGCAATAGTGGATCAAAGTGACAAGAGTGTAGTTGGACGCTTAAGGGAGAAACCAGTATTTCAACTACTTATTAGAAAAGAAAAATCAGCAGAAAAAGATAACCAATTTTTTTAATGCCTAAATGTTATAAGTAATTTTATTTGCAAGGTAATTTTAATTCAATAGATATATTCTCGTGATCTCATTTTGGTTTGTAATGAATTCTAATTAATAATTTTATTTTTATATTTTAGTAATGGAAATAATCAGAAAAAATTTCACGTTCAAGCGTGTAAAACAGACATATTTTTTATGAAATTCGACAATCGCTAACGTGAACAATTTCGCTAACATGAACTCCCTAGGTTTTAATTAGTTCACGTTACCGCGAGCGCACTGTATTTGTATTAATACCCCTGTTGGCCAAACTGCCGTCGACGACATTGTCGTCAACAATTTATGCACGACATGTCTTCTATCACTTAGGATTTCTGGAAGACAATTTTGAGGAAAATGTCGTGGACGACAAAATACTCGACATTGTCTAGTGCACTGTCTTTTGAAGAAGTTAATAAACGACGACATGACCGACATTGTCTTTCAAGTTGTCTTTTGTTAAAGCTTATCCACGACAACATGACAGACATTTTCTTGTAAGGTATCCTCTATCAACAACTATACACAACAGTATGAGCGACAGTGTCTTGTAAGCTGTCCTGTATTAAAGTGTATGCACGACAACATGACCGACAGTGTCTTGTAAGGTGTCCTTTATCAACTTCTAAGCACGACAATATGAGCGACATTGTCGTTTAAGCTGTCTTCTTAACAAACAAAAATAAGTTGTTCCCAATAAAAAATAAAAATAACCGTAAAATAACGATAATAATAAAAAAAAACAACCAAAGCAAAGTGAAGAAAATCAGTCAGTCAAGTCTGAGAACTCAAAGACTAAGGTATGGTTTTAAAAATATATATGTGCTATTGTATATTTTTATTTATTCATTTAGGTTTATAGGCGACATTGTCGTGTAAGCTGTAACTCCTGCAACTTCATCGACATTGTCCTTTACGCAGTCGTTGACGTCAAAGTAGAATCCATTGTCGTCTATATAGTCATCAAAGACAATACAAACGACAATGCCTTTCATGTGGTCATTAACGACTATATGGACGACAATGTCGTGCATGTGGTCATCAACGACAGGCTGAGCGACATTGTCTCTCTTTGTGTCGTGCACGATTTACGCGACACTTGTTTGAAAATGTCATCGACGATTTGCATAAGTTGTCCCTTACGTGTCGTGCAGGAATTAACATTGTCGTGCACGATTCATCAATGATTCTTGCACGACATTGCCAACTGGGACATGTCAAAAACTCAAGTAATATGACAAAGTGTGATAGTGTGAATGCAATGTGTCACAAAAATTACAAGTATTATGACCAAAGTTTGACATCCCATACGACTTCATCGTTTTTAAAAAAATTTCTAAACAATAATACTTTTCATTGGATCAGGTTGCATTTTTTTTATCATGCGTGAGTGTTTATACTTTGTGTGATGGTGAGAACACAAACTGTCATGCTACATAAGATTTTTTGACAGTCGCATCAAAACTCATTAGATTTCTATCTCACAAAGTATTATGGAATACGCAAGGCTTGTGAGATAGTGTAATCCAGGCTTAACGAACTTTACATAACGCCACAATAGATTAGCAATTTTGTTTGTTTACAAATAAGAATATTTATTGTTAGTAAATATGCACATATTTTTTGACAATCTATCAGGTTTTCCTACCAACAATAATCATATTGCATGATACAATTAATAATGTAACTCCAGTAGCCAAGGTGAATATCGGTTTGTAACCTTACATTATGTCTCAATTGGTTTACAATTTTGTTTGTTTACAAATTTATTGTTTTTAGAAATACACATATTTTTGACAATCTATTTTTCTTGTACTTGTTGTAGAACTAGGGTTACCTTATTAATTGTACCATGATATAGATCATGGCCCAATTAGTAGGACTGCGCCCAACTACAACAATCCAACAATAGAAAAAACAACACGTTTTTTAATGTGTAAAAAATTAACAAAATGTCAAGAACAAAAGCATTTGTTTATGGAAAAAAATGGGAGAAATATCAAAAACAATGGCTACAAAAATAGTTGCACGTAAAAAACACAACTCCGCACAAAATCAGCAGGCGTTTTACGCAGACCTACTAATTCGAACATGGCTATAGATATGTTAAAAAAATAAAAAAAAAAATGTATACAGGTAAGTCTCGATTTACGCGGCACTTCATCTGCGCAATTTCGATATAGCACGAACCAATAGTAGTAACCATTTCTCCAAATAAGCGTTCTTTTTTAACGCAAATTTTATAAAACACGCGTCAAAAATGGGTAACTACCAACCTTTTTTAAAACTGATTCGAATTTTTAATTTCCGCGTTTAAATCTTTGACTTAATGAAATAGAATTCGTGCTTATCAAAGTTATGGATAGTGTTTTCAATTTTAGATTGGATTAATCAGTAAAATCTTTAAAAAAACTTTAAAATATTTACATTTTATGGTTGCTGAGAAAACTTGGTCCAAAAAAACGATTTTGTTCTAGTCCTTAACTTTATTTTATGCGAATTTGGATTATATGTATATACTTTGTTCGTTCCCAATAGACCGCGCAAATCGAGGCCTCCGTGTATTCTAATTTATTCACAAAAATATCATTTACATTTATTTATGCATATATGTATAGTATATGTAAATATATATGTATTTAAACTTGTAAAAATACTTTATAACAATTTTTTTTATAATATACACAGATAATATTTGTAAATAATTAGTATCTAGGGATTTCGTTAGTGTTTTACATACATCTGTATGTATTTGTAGTAAACACACAAACAAAATAAAAGCATTAGTTAAATGTTTCTAAGAAATATTGTAAAATATTTTTAAAACTGCAATTAAAAATTACAATAAATTTTACTGATAACAATCACTATACAATAACAATCATTTGTGTGAAGCAAAACAGGACAAACAAACTCGCACTGGTTTACTCAATTGTCCATTTTCATTGAGCAAAGACTGAGTGTGATCTGAACATGATCGGCAAAAAATTTCACCACAACTGCGGCAGTGATGTTTGCGTCGTGTTAAATTGAATTCTTTTTTACAGGCCGTACAGTGGGTAGTTATAGAGTCGGGAGCCCAAATGCCAGCAGCACCAGCTATTGGTTGTATCTCGTTTAAATAAGATTGGGAACTATTTAGTAACTCTTGTTGTAGCTTATCTTTTTCTTGTAGTTCTGCTACTTTTAGTTTATTTTCACTCAATTGTATGCCTAGTTCTTCGAGTGTGGTTTGAGCTTCTGACCATTGGTGGCGAAATTTTTCTAATTCTACTTTGAGTTGTTGATTTATTTGTACTTTATCGTTTAGTTCTTTAGTTTCATTTTCCAAGCTCAAGATTTTCTCCTTAAGTTTCAATTCATTTTCTAGGACTTGCATGCGCAGTTCGCGTTCTTTGCGAACTTCGTTCTCAGCTCGTATTGCACGTTCTTCGAAAGCGCTAACTTGATTGGATAATGTGTTTGAGGTAGTTTTCAATATTTCACCCAAGTTAACTTTATCACTACTCCATCTATATAAAATAAAATACTTGAATTAAGTTAAATAAAAGGTTAAGTTAATTGCGGTACAAATATGGTTTTTGAAATTATTACAAAATTCTATGAGATATTTGATCGGCCGTTATGTGAGTAGTTAATGAAAAAAATGCGATTTAATATTCCGACATTGTGAGTGTAGATCACAATAGTAAGCTGTACACAGTTTTATGAAAGCTTTAAATAAAGGTAGTGAAAGTGACTTGAGCAATGTTCACACCTATTTAATATTTGACGTCTTACACGTAACCACTATTTTTTTTAAAATTTATTTGCTCTTGCAAAAAGTTTGGCTAGATCAAACTTCATTTAACGGTTGCTATTATTTTTTTACAAAAAAAAGTTTAGTAAATCAATAGAAATTAGGGCTGCCATACGGCCTGGAATGGCCTGGATTGTCCATTTTTTTTTTTTTTTGGTATTGTCAAGGTTCCAGCTAAAATGCAATTTATCCAGGTAAACAACTTTATTTAATTTTGAAAAATCACTTTTTATACCCTTCACCGAAGGTAAGAGGGTATATATAACTTTGTCATTCCGTTTGTATGTTCCACAATATTGATCCTACACCCTATAATGTATATATATATTCTGGGTCCTTATGAAAAGCGAAGTTCAAATCCGGTTGTCCGTCTGTCCGTCTGTCCGTGTGTATGTTGAAATGGGTTTTCCAAAAACCCCAGAAATGATGTGGACTAGGTTGATGTATGTTTATATCACATATACTCCGTTTAAGTTTGCTATTGAATTTCAGCCAGATCGGTCCAAAAATGACGGAGATATAGCAAAAAACCACGACTGCCTCTGATTTTGCCCAAAAATCCCTTGTTGTTGTTGTATTTTTTTATTTCTGTATATCTTGAGAACGACAAGAGCCAAAGTTTCTAAATTTGGTACAAACATTTAGATTATGCAGATACAGTATCCCACAAAATGCGGGCGGGATTGGAGAAGTGGGCGTGGTACCTCCCGTACAAAAATTATTAAAAATTGTAGAAAAACCTGAAACACTCGGGAAAATCGGTTCAGATACGAAAAAGTTATGACCAAAATATAATTTTTTTTTTCGGGAACCATAGATCTTCCCGAGTCCAAGTTTTATAATCAAAATAACTGGCAAATTTCTTCTTTAACACGTCGATATATAAATCTGTCAAATCGGTTAAGAAATAGCAGAGTTATGACCAAAATACTGCAATCCCAAAAATTACTTTTTTTATAATTAAGTTTGTTTAAATATGTATACATATATGTAAGTATATATATATATACCTATAACTCAATTTAATGGTAATATTATTCTTAAGCACGTTGGTATATAAATCTGCTAAATCGGTTAAAAATGGTTAAGTTATGGGCAAAATACTCAAAAAAAGCACTAAAAAACATTAAAATTTTTATTATAAAAACTAAAATTTTAGAGCTGTAATATGACCTAAACATACGTTTTAGATATCAAAATATCGGAAAATCGGGGAAAAAAATGATATGGCAAATATATAGCTTTTTTTAAATACCTATTTTCGGGAACCATAGATCTTCCCGACTCCAAGTTTTATTACCAAAGTAAATGGTAATTTTATACTTTAAGATGTCGGTATAAAAATCTGTCAAATCTGTTACAAAATGGCCGAGTTATGACCAAATTCTAAAATTTGATCAAAACTAAACTAACTATACTTAAACTCTTAATATATTTAATAGCACGCAAGCATGTGCAAATAATTAAATAAAACTAAACAATACATATTATATAATATACATGTATATATACATATATTTAGATATCCATATATATAAACTTCTGTTCTTTCCAAACCATGGTGAAGGGTTTATAAGATTCGGAATAGCCGAATATAGCCCTCTTACTTGTTTATAATTATATTTATTATTGTATAAAACAAAATCCTATACTAAGAAGAAATTTTAAGAAAAAAATTTTTAATTTGCCAACAGATATTGCAATTAATGCGATAAAAATAACATACAAAATTTATATAAATTGATCTCATTTGCTATGACCGAATAAAGCCTACAATTTTAATAAGACTAAACTTTGATGGAAGTTGCAAAATGTCAAACCTTTTTGCCTACAACTAAAGTAAGTCTGAGTTCATACGGCTCATGTCTTATTGACAAGATTCTTCCTTTTTCTTCTTTGAACATGAATTGGCGTTCAAATGATTCATGTCATGTTGACGACATGTTTTTTATTTTGTATAGTCGTGTGTAAACATGTGTGCTTTTTTGATATTGAAAACAATAACAAAATTAAACAACGAATGAAAAAGCAAAGCGTAAAGACAGTACATGCATATGTGTACTCGTTTCTTTTCCCCTGTCCCTCTCGCCTATAAAGTAGCAAGCATGTCAATAAGATATGAGCCGTATGAACACAGACTAATATAGTTATAAAATTCTTCATATACAATTCAAAAAATATATATAGTCGGCCATGTTCAGGAAATCGAAATCGATTGAAATCAAAATCAAACAAATTTTGAAAACTATCCAGTGCTTAAAGTTCTTTAAATAGTTTTGTTTTATGTACTTCATACAATGAGTACATCTTGCATATCTTCATTAGAACTTATCTTAAAATAAAAAAAATAAATGACGGTAATTTAAACAAAAATGTAACTGAAAATCTCCATTGATTTGAATTTCACTCGATCTATAAAGGTGCTTGTAGACGACATGTTTTTTACATCTGACTTATCAACTTTTCAAGTCACATGTAAGTGCCGGTTCACACACGTCAAGTTTGACTCGTCAAGTCTTGAGTTTTTAGGAGAGAGAGGAAATGAAATGGCATTCTCTTTTCCCTACTCTCCTAAAAACTCAAGACTTGACGAGTCAAACTTGACGTGTGTGAACCGGCACTAATTGTGCATGGTGAAATAAACAGGTGGCAGCACCAAGCCTAGGTGTCTAGGTTTATGTCAAAGTTTTGTTTATGTTTACAAAAAGTCCACGTTTTGTGCTGTGATTATTCTATTTTATTAAAGTTTTTGATTATTTTAAATTAAAATAAATAAGATATTGACCATAATTAAATAAAAATTGGCTAAAAATTTATTTATTTCATCACGTTCAGCGGCACTCTTGATTTTTGCTTAAAGTATTTTTTGACGTAAACGTTGATATAATTTCAATTTTTGTTGTTATGTTGTATTTGTTGCCGTAACGATGCCACCTGCTTATTCCACCATGTAATTGTGCATGTCTGTCAAAATTGCTGTTTTACAGAAAAATTTTTATGAAAATTTTGCCTTAAAACACCTTTGATTTCGTTGGTGGAGCAGCTTCTTCAAGTACTATGTTATAGTCACTGTGTAAGTGGTAAATAAGTGAAGCTGTTGAAGAACATTTGCCTTAATACTTTTTTGGAGACCTGTTACATTTAGCATTATTAGATGTATCCTTCGTACAATATTTCTAAACCAAAATCATTCTAAAAGAGACACGCATGAACTATTTTGTTAAAAAATACGGGCGTGTTCTAGAAATCGAAATGAAGTGGATTTTAAATCAAGCAAATTTTAAAACTTATGTAATTTTTTAAATAATTGAGTTTTAATTATCGTTCGATTTCAATTTCACTTCATTTCGATTTCTAGAATATACCCGTTAAATTTTTAATAATTCTTTGAGTTAACATACCTTTGTCGTTTTTTTCTTTTGGGAAATGATTTATGAAATTGTGTTGAAAAAATGTAACAAAAATATAAGCTAAATTACACACTATACATGACAGTTTTTTTTTAATTCTAACGGACCCATACATTTGGTTTGTTTATTGGACTTCAAACTTAAAAAAAAATTGTGCTTTTAACAGAAATACTATATATTATTATCATTCGATTAATCGGTATAAATTCTTCGATTAATCCTTTAATCGAAATTGGCAATTTTTAATTATGCGAACAATTAATCGTCTAAAATTGTTAGATTAATCGAAAAAGAATTAATCGACTGAAGACTCTAGTGTTTACGGTTCGAAATGTCAACTATTTATAAATAAAGTATTATGAAACCAAAACAAATTGGTTCGAACTGTCAAATTCAACAGGATTTTATAATTTTACAATATGATATCAGACTGAATTTAAGTGTTACGTTTCCTTGCTTTTTAATTTTTGCAAAATAAAATCTGCAGTAAAATTTAACTTTTTCTTATAGTGAAGTGCAATTTCAAATTGTCCAGTTATTTTTTTTAAAATCCAGCTGAATTTTTTCTATTGTCCAGTTATTTGACTATTGGTATCTGGCAATCCTAATAGAAATTGTTAAAAATAAAGCTAAAGCTTGATCTATTTATTGGTCACGCTTTTTGGATTTTTTTGACCGATATTTGTTAGGTCTAAACATACCTTAAGTGTAAATTAGTGAGTTTTAAATAAACGTTGTGAACGTGAATAAGAGTTTTAATCAATGTGTTTATTAAAAGGGCATTAACCAGAAAGTTATTAAACGGTAGTAACGTAACAATATATCTGCGGTCACAAGCAATAACCGCTTAAGTCGAAAAACACGTTTTTGAGAAAAAGGCACCTTATATTTATAAAAGAGTTTCTGAAAAAATTAAAAGAGTGCATAAGAAAAAATGATATTCATAATCAAAGATTTTTACCACCACAATGCTAAAATACAAAAAAATTACAACGAAAGATTTATTTTTTACAGAAATATTTAATAAAAACAAATATAAACGATTAATGAAACTCTAAAATACTAAATTAGGCGTCATGAAATAAGTCTCCAAAAATATAAGCAGGAGGCAACAACAACGTTTTTTGGGAACTTACTTCTTATTTTTGGCGACTTATTTAATTCGCTTTTGGGTAGTCGATTATTTCATTTAGTTTTCCAGTTAAAACGCCCAAAGTTAGCGGTTTAAACTTGGGACAGAACTTTCAAAAGCACGTACAGCTAATAAAAGGAAATATGCAGGCCTGTTCTAAAAATCACATTTTATTAAAGTGATATAAAATCGCAAGAAAGGTTTTATGGGCATTTTATTTTGTGATTTCAAAACGTTCCGCTACGTAAACAACTTTTTGAAACCACTTTGTTATTTTTGCGGCTGTTGTACGATGATGGGGCCATTTTTCATTTCTTGATGTTGGGTTCAATTTTCATTCTACTTAAAAAACACCCCAACGTAAAAATGAAAAAAAAACCAAAACATTGGTCTTAAATTGCGTGTTGTTTGAGCTCATGTAAAATTTTGGGGCCCTTCTTAATTTTTTTTTTTTTTTTTTTTGCCATATATACAGAAGAAATAGGCTGTAGGAAATATCGCCCAAAGAAAAATGGCCCAAAAAAAAAATAAAATCGACCAAGCGAACATGAAAAATGACCCAAAAAGGTAAATATGAAATTTTGCCCAAAAAAAAAACGAAAAAGGGCCCAAAAAGAAAATGAAAAATTACCCAAAAAGTATAAACGAATTTTTTCCCAAAAAAATAAAAAAAAAAATTACTAAATTTGCAAAAAAGTGTTTATTATTTATATAAATTTAGGTGACATGTCATAACGTCCAGTGTCGTAGTGTCCTTGGACACTTTTAAAGTGTCATAATGTCCATCGAAGACGAGGGCGAGGACGTTATGACACTTTGCAACGTCAGCAACTTAACTTATAATCATAAATGTGTAAATTTTTTTTTAAAATACCGTTAAAATTTCAAGTGATTTTTTTAAAGATACTTATTTAACCATAATATGGTTGTCGGTGACAATGATTTGGTTAAATTAAACATAATATGGATAAAATATTTTTATAGCTTTTACTCCGGGTGTATATATTAAATATATATATCCAAAATAAGGATTTCATCTTCTATGGTATAACAAATACTGGCTTCGCTAACTAAAGCTTCTCTGTATAGCCGGCCTTCGGCCGGGCGCAAGGATTTTCTCCTCTATGGTATAACAAAGACCGGCTTCGCTAACTAAAGCTTCTCTGTATAGCCGGCCTTCGGCCGGGCGCAAGGATTTTCTCCTTTATGGTCTAACAAAAACCGGTTTCGCTAAGTAAAGCTTCGAAAAACTGCCTTGTTTCCGAACAAGGCCGACTACGCAGAGAAGCTTTAGTTAGCGAAGCCGGTTTAAGGATTGATGTTTGACTAGTGACGTCGTCGATGGCTGCGAGTGTAAGACGGCAAATCCATCTGAGGAGATCGAGTGGTTGCGATCGAAACATGTCATGGTAACCTGCCGGCCAGGGTTCGAGCCCGAACCACGTCAAGAATGAAAGATTATCAATAACAATTTTAATTAATTTTCATGCTGTAAAAATTCCTTTCTTCATAAAAATAATTTAATAAAAATTAAATTTCATGAACTTAAGCCTAATTAAAAATATTAAAAATTTGGATTAAAAACCATAAATAGTTCAACAAAATAACCACAATACTAATTATTGTTAAAGCTAAGGCACGAGCTCTATGTGTACATTTGTCCTTCAAGTTGTGCTGAAAAAGGTCAACGGAAAAGGGAAAGACAAAGTGAAAAAAAAACCAAAAAATGTACTTGGACTTCAAGAAAAATTCTTGACGAAAGTACGAAAAAACAGAAGTAAAGGAAAAAACATGTAAAAACAATTAAAATGGATAATCATTCAGGAAAGCAAATTTCGATCTACCAAATGTTAAAATACAATTTGGTTTAAGGATTGATGTTTGACTAGTGACGTCAGCAGTCGTCGATGGCTGCGAGTGTAAGACGGCAAATCCATCTGAGGAGATCGAGTGGTTGCGATCGAAACATGTCATGGTAACCTGCCGGCCAGGGTTCGAGCCCGAGCCACGTCAAGAATGAAAGATTATCAATAACAATTTTAATTAATTTTCATGTTGTAAAAATTCCTTTCTTCATAAAAATAATTTAATAAAAATTAAATTTCATGAACTTAAGCCTAATTAAAAATATTAAAAATTTGGATTAAAAACCATAAATAGTTCAACAAAATAACCACAATACTAATTATTGTATATATTTAATATATACACCCAGAGAAAAAAGCTACAAAACCATTTTTAAAAAATTCTACCGATATTATGTTTAATTTAACCAAATCATTGTCGCCGACAACCATATAATGGTTAAATTAGTTTCTTGAAAAATAGTTTTGTTGTTTGCAACCATAATAAAACATGGTTTTCTCTGCTATGTAAGATTATGGTAGAATTTTAGAAATAGCCCATTTTTTTGGGCCATTTTTCATACAACATTTAAAAATTTACAATTTAAAAAACGAAAAATCACTTAACAATAACGATAAATAGCCCAAAAATTTTGGGCCATTTTTCATATGAAATCAGGCCCAATTTTACATGCAATTTTTTTGGGCGATTTTTCATTTTTTTTTTTTTTGGGCGATTTTTCTTTGGGCGATATTTCCTACAGCCGAAGAAATATATATTACTTGGCAACGCTTATTTTGTATCATTATTAAAATCGTTTAAAAACATAAATTAAAAACAAATAGAATCTGGAAATTAATTTCTCATGGTGAGTAACATTTATTATATAAATTTTCACACACAGAAAAAAATCAAGTTAAAAACGTAGAAAACAAGGTTGATTTAAAATTTTTCGGTGGTGATTTTGCTTCATACGTTTTTCATGTTAATTCAACCTGATTTTACAATAACTGCGAACAACATTTTTTTCTTTTGAAATAACTATAATTCATGTTAATTTAACATTGCAGTAAAGTTAGAGCAAAATGTAATTTATATTGAAATAACAATCGGAATTACGTTGAATGAAAGTTATTTCAAGTTGAAACAACGTGAATTTCATGTAGAATCAAATTGGTTTGAGTGTGTTTTAACAGTGTGAAGAAGCTTCAGAGGCAACATATGCATTTATTTAAGAATAATTCAAAACACTTACCCCTGTAACACATGTTTCACTAATTTTGTATTCTCCTTTGTTAACAGAAGCATCAGCAGAATCGCCCGATATGGTTTTCGTCATCATTCTACTTTGAAAACTTGATGTACTATTTAACTAAATAATTTTAATTAAAAGAATACGGGAATTGTCTTTTTTTATAACATATTTAAAAAATGAAAATAAAAAATGTTATGTACATTTAAGTATGTATGCATGTTAATTTAACAAGATAAACTTTTGATTTTAATATAAAACAGGTTTTTATGGATTCAATATTGAATCCAGATTTATTTATATTTAAATATTTTTTTTTTATTTTTTAACAGTGAATAATATTAAATAAACGTAATTTAAGGTTATTTTAATATTTTTCATTTAAAATTAATATGAAATAATGATAAATTTAAGTAAAGGGCATACTTTTGCTGAAATTTACTATGATTCTCAATCAACATTTTTCCATGTTAATTTTACATTGGTATTTTTATCTGTGTGCATATAACTCACCATGGGAAATAAATTCCCTGATTCTATTTGTTAAAATAATTAAGTTAAATACATAAAATTTACAATAAGCACTATCCAGTTATAAGATACAAAGAATGCTGACGAAGGCCTTAGCGGGCCAGAAAATGCATTATATTCTGCTGGTATCTAATAGTTGTTTACATTTTCAGTACAATTTACTTCATTGCTAGCCAAAGGATAGCTAAAGTAAGCCTTGTAACAGAAATATACAAACAAATATTCTGGAAGAAATAAGACTATTAGGCCCATTTTCACAACTTATCGATAGCTAAAAGTAGACTTTAATCGGCCTTATAAAAATTTTTCCATTATTATAACTTTACTTTAACCTTAAGGGAGCGATAAAATAAATTAAGGTTCATCCTATCTGGTAGGTAAAATTAAAGTTGTAACAATGGAACACTTTTTATATGGCCGATAAAATCCTACCTTTAGCTATCGGTAAGTTGTGAAAACGGGCCATAAAATATTAAAGCTTTATAAATTGTTATTTAGAATACACATTCGAATTAATATGAAAATTTATATAATAAATTAAAAACATGTGTAATATTCAAAAAAAATTTAAAATACATGCATTAAAATATTTATATTTAATATTTTAATTCTTTATGTTCTTTTTACGTACAAGTGAATATTTTTGTAAGATATTTTGTAAATAGATACGCACTGTAAAAATCTTAGATCAGTTTCTCAAGTATTTTGCGAAAAAAATACAACTGTATCACCCTTTGTAGAATAAGAGTACATATAAAATGAAAACAGTTTTTTGCCTCTCCTTAAAATGTATACATTTTGTATGTATCTAATTTGAAAACGTTGACTCTTGAAATATTTACAAAATGTATTACAAAACAAGTAAGACAGTATAGTCGGTCAAGCCCGACCATATGATACCCTACACCACAGCATTAAAAACGCATCATGCTTATATGTCCATATAAATATGGATTTATCTATTTTTATAAGCTTCATTAAAATCGGTTTGAAAGTTTGTGAGAGGCAGAAATTGCCCCCTACCACCCTTTGTGAAAAAATGTATAGCTTATGTGTCCATATAGATATGGATCTATTTATGTTTTAAATTTCATTAAAATCGGTTTGAGAGGCAGAAAATGCCGCTATCTTCCCTAGTGGTCCTATTTTTTAAAAAATGCATCCCTTTTGTGTCCATAAATATATGGTTCTATCTATGTCTTAAATTTCATTAAAATCGGTTTGATCGTTTCTGAGAGGAAGAAATTTCCCCCTACCTTCCCTCGTGGTCCTACGACTTGGCCCATTTTCAATAGGCTTGGTCCTTGTGCCAATAATAACCTATGTCCCAAATTTCATCATATTATCTCCAAAACCTGTACTTGGCGCACAAGGTTACATGGACAGCCAGCCAGCCGGACGGACATCGTTAGTTCGACTCAGAAAGTGATTCTGATTCGATCAGTATACTTTAAGGTGGGTCTAGGACCAAGGTGTTAAGGTGTTACACACATCAGCACAAATGCATAATACCCTCTCCACTATTGTGGTTTGGGTATAAAAATTCACTTGTAGGTTAAAATAACATAAAGAATTAAAATATTACAGTGGCACATCGATTTCTTGCAAAAAGTGATTGAAAAATTTTTTGATATGACTCTCTTTAGAGGAACCAGTGCGATATATTGTATTTACTGTGAAAACGTTGGCTCTTGTATTTCTTCAAATATACAGAAATCTGCAGAATCCCGCCCATATTTTGTCGGATGTTGTCTTTGGCACGTGCTGTTCTTCAGATATATACTAGAAGTGCCACGCCCACTTCTCCCTCCCATTTATATTTCTATCGGTGGCTTGGTTTTTGTATCGTAGCTATTAGTACTTAATTTTACTGTTACTGTTACTACTTATCTAACACCGCCCAATTTTTGGTGCATTGATAACCGAGCTATGTGTCCCAAATTCTTTTAGAGAAGATTGTGATTAGATACCCTGCTCAGTGTTGACAGAACTTTTAGAGGGCAAATCAGCAAAAACCCATAATTTTTCATAAAAAAATCTGCAAAATCTGCGTCAAGATTTAATATCTTCAATGAATCCTTAAAGTACATTTATTACATTTTTTATGTAGTTTATTCAGAAAAATATATAACAATTAATTTCAAAATATACGGCCATGCTCTAGAATTTGTTAGCTTTCCTGATTTTAAAAGAAGTTCTGGTCAATATATATAAGTGGGCCTCGAAGTAGAGGGTATCCGAATTTGAGATATCGTCGGTCAATGGAAATCGCTACAGGGAGATGATCCGAAGCTTTTTGTGGCGGAAAAATCGATTATTTAGACGAAGAGAATATGTGGTTTCAACAAGATGGTGGCACTTGCGACACAGCAAGAGAAAAAGTTTGAAAATCGCATTATTTTTCGTAGAGGACGAGTGAATTGTCCCCCAAGATCGTGAGATTTGATACCTTTAGACTGTTTCTTGTGGGATTTTTTTAAGTCGAAATAATCCCACAACAGTTCAAGTGCTTAAAAACAACATTATAGAGCAGATATCAACAACTGACAACAGGTTATATAAAAACGTGATTGAGAATTTTGTTAAAAGATTGGGAGTTTATCGACAGAATTATCGTTTAGAGGCCAGTTTACACGGTAATACAATGTATTACGACATGATGTAGAATGAGAAAAATCATATCATGTATTGACAACAGGTTATATAAAAACGTGATTGAGAATTTTGTTAAAAGATTGGGAGTTTATCGACAGAATTATCGTTTAGAGGCCAGTTTACACGGTAATACAATGTATTACGACATGATGTAGAATGAGAAAAATCATATCATGTAAAAGCAAAATGTATTGAGTAAGAGAGAATACGAATACAAAATCTGAAAAGCGGTCGGTAAACGCTCACTTATTCTCATCGCACCAGAGGTGTTTTTTTACAGCATATATTGAAGGTGGAAACATTTTTATACAATTACAAAAACTACTAAAATCAACTTAGGAAATTTTCATGTTGTTTTTTGTAAAAATTGTAAAACTGCAACCATCTGCTTTTTTGTTATTATTTTTTATTTTACTAATACCATCCGTGTAAACGTGAAATATATACTTCCAACAGACTTTTAAACACGGAGAGAATTTCATATTATTCCGATTTTACAAAGTCGTAATACATGGTATTACGGTGTAAACTGGCCTCAAGTCACCAGAAAATATGGCTTGAACCAAGAAGATTGTTGATATTTTACTAAATAAGAACGAAATAATTTAAAATCAAAAAAATATTATGGATTTTCTTGTTTTATGAAACGAAATTGATTACTTTAGATTCTAAAGTTTAGAATATCAACTTCTTTCCGTGTACATATGCATATCGTTAGCTTAAATGCAAAAAGGAGTAACTAACAAAAATATAATTTTACAGGAGAATCAAAAAACATTAAAAAGTGAAAACTATAAAAATTTCAGAAAAACATGCATTGATAAGTTGTCCATGAAATTCTTCAAACAATTCTCAACAAACCCCATTTCATTATATTTTGTTGGAAAAAAATGAGTGATTATGTCGTTTTTCTTCATATATCAAATTAGCAAACTTGTAGTTACGTCCCTTTGTTTTTTTTTCAATAAAAGCTGCATTTTTGATCGCAGAAGTGTAAAATTTTGTCAAGACATTTAATTTATTAATGGCATTCATTAAAATCAAACAAAAACTCGATTTTTAATTTTTTGTAAGATACGCCTTTTTGCATTTTAGCTAACGATATTATTTCGTGTAAAATCAGATGACATAAGTCCAGCGATACTAATGTGCTAAGACAATGCGAATTTTTAATTTTTAGTAACCTTTGTAAATAAAATTTCTACCAATGAATCAATTTTCAAAAGGTTCGACATCATAGTTGAACTATTTATTTGATTCTTTATGTTTTTCATTTAAACTTTTCTTGCGTAAAATTGATTCGTGTGATGTGACAACCGGTTTATATTTATTCCAACCCAATCATTGTTTGTAATTTTCTGTACTATAAGTTCAAAAATTTCTGTGAATACCGAAAATATCAACACTTAATAAACACGAATTTTTCTGCTTTTTTCCATGAATGGCTGATATTTTTCGAATTTAAATTGTATTAGAGTTTCTACGCGGGAAAGAATTCCCGGGAATCCCGGGAAGTTTTTTTAAATTAATTTTTTCCGGGAATTTCAAATAAAATTTTTTTAAATTTTATTTTGTAAGCATCTTTAAAATCAAAAACTAGCAATAAAAATATATTCTTTACTAAAAACTTCCTACAAATCGAACTATTTTTCATACGCCAATAAATCAACGGTCTTTTTAATTGCTGATGAAATGTCTAAAAAGCTTATTGAAGTAGAAAATGAAAATGAACACGATACACTATCACCACATGATAAACCATCTTCAGATTCTAAAAAAATAAATGTAAAGAAAATACAAAAGCCTGAAAATATCTTAAAAAAAGAATTCGAAGTCTACGAAGTCAAGGGTAGCAGGCCAACAAATTAATAATCTTTGTATGATGCGCTTCTTACTATAAAACCAACGTCTGTAGAAAGCGAGATCACGTTATCGGTAGCAGGCAAAATAGATATCAACCATACATGTTAAATTCCAATTAGAATTAGCAATTGATGCAATTGGTTTATATTCTCCAATTCATCAAACAATTAGATTTAGTTTAACTAATTCCCATTTGATAATTGAAATTTTTATTCCAATGGTAAAACTAATTGCAATTAGTTGCCATTAACAAAAAAAAATTGGTTTACCTTTACAATTAGAAATCTAATTGACTTCTGATAATGCAATTAGATATTCAATTAGCTCGAATTAGAAGCGATTATTTTGATACATATTTTCAAAAACTAAAATATTCATAATATGAATTTCACACATATATATATTACTTATGTACATATATTACATACATGCACACATATTTAACGTATGTACGTACTAACTGTTTAATAACTTCAATGACCGGGTTTATTCGCTTTCAGCAATACGAGCTTTTCAAAAGAAAAGTCCGTGAAGCGACCCCGCCTTGGACTATTAATAATGCCCGCAAAGGAAAATAGTTGCTCAACAGGGCCTTAAGAATATTTTTTTTTTTTTTTTTTTTTTGAAAATATCAAAATAATTGATTCTAATTCGAGCTAGTTGAATATCTAATTGCATTAGCAGAAGTCAATTAGATTTCTAATTGTAAAGGTAAACCAATTTTTTTTTTGCTTATGGCAACTAATTGCAATTAGTTTTACCATTGGAATACAAATTTATTATTTGAACTAATTCCAATTGTTTGATGAATTAGAGAATTTCACAAAAGAAGGTTAATTAGCAATCATTAGCATTATCTAATCATTACTTAACATCTTTGACATCAACAAGGATTAGAAATAGAATCTCTGATGAGCTTTTAAATGCTTTAATAATACTAAAAATTGTTTGCTTAAAAGAAAATTAATTTTACCAAGTTGTTATTAATAATAACTACTAAATATTAATAAGTTTTAATAATTCGTGATCTCCCAAAATAAATATATACATACATATATAACATGCATGTACATATGAATGTAACAATTTATTTGGTTTTGTTTTTCCGTGGAATTAATAAAGCCAATTTTTTTTGGACGGTTGTATATGTGTATATTCTTTTAAAAAAGTAAAAACTTCTGTCTTGAACTCATTCAATAAAATGTATTATTCAAAGAATCCCTGGATTTCTATTCCCGGGAATAGAAAAAGTCCGGGAAATTGGAAACCCTATGCAAGTATACGTTAGAGGTACAACCAATATAAGGCCCTATCACCACGCTGTAGCCGATGTTGTGCTGAAAGCGAAAAATGTTTGCTCAGGTCATTTCGGAACAAAAACGTTCCGCGTCAAAGCCGATTTCTGAAAGCCCTTTACTGCACTTCTGGTATCATTGACCCTGTGGTGAATAAAAATGAGTAAGTTTTTTTGGAAGATTTTTAAAGTACCCAAACCAAATCGCTTTAAATTTTAATGTACCCAAGACAAGTATACATATCGTCGGTTGATTATTTAAATGTCGTATGTGGATTTTTGGCGGTTTTGAGTTAAGATCGATTCCTTAGGTTTTCCGACCTGATCTTTCATTTGGTGTTATCAGTTTTTCGATACCTCATACGGATTTCGAGATATGGAGTGTTGAGCTTGTCGTATGTGGTATTTGCTGAAGCAATTTTCCAACTTCAAACTCAGTTTACTCGAAGCTATCGAAATACACATACTAAAATTAAATTATTAACCGACGATATGAGTAGATGAGTTGCAAAACTCGCTCGTTATACAATACAAGTAGTATATTTCTTCTCATAAAGCGCTAAAAGAACAGTCAGAATTAATTGCAATCTCGTGTTTTTAATTTTGTAACAAAAGAGTTTTGCAACTCACCTACTCATATGTTTATAAAATTATAAAATATCCGAAGAATATTTCAGTGTGTTTCAATCGAAATGATCAAAGTTAAACACAGGTTTCGCTATAATCCTAAAATATTTTTAAACTTGACATTTTATAATTAGCAAATTTATAATTTTTAACCGACATTGTATCATGATTAAAAACCCAATTACTCTTTGTAAAGCTATGATTTTAGCACTACATTTTTAATAATTTCAAAAACCATTATTATGCCGCTTAAACAGAAGAAATACCATTTACTAACTTACTTTTTCTCTAAATGAGCTATAGTGTTGGACATATCCTCTTTTTGTGATTCTAATTTCAACATTAAATCAGTTTTATGTTTAAGCGATGCATCACATTCCTGTCAAATAAGATTTAAAATAATTGAAAAAAAATTTTTTTTTTATTAATATATAGATTTTTTATTTTTTTATATTGATTAAATTATAATATGCTGTTTAAAATAAAGAAAAATACATAAGGATACACAAGTGTTTGTATAAGTTTTAGTATTAAGTTAATAAATAGTTTATGTTTATAATTAATACATACATAAGTATGTATTATGTATAGTTGAAGCATGTTACAATATTAAAGCTTTAGATGATTTTAAAATTAAAATAACCTAAATTAATATGTAAATATTTTTCGTAAAACAATTTTAAAAGTTTTTCAACTTGTTTATTTGTTTTGTGAAATGAGATTCGAAAACTACAACTAGGCAGTTCACAAAATGTTCTATTGTGTCATATTGGTTGTATTTGCTATAATTTTATGAAGGTGACATTCAAAATATGACACAATAGAACGCTTTGTATATTGCCTTTATGTTTTTAAATGTATGCCTCCTTAGTTATGAAAAATAAAACAGTTTTATAAACGGTTTATAAAACAAAATTTCATAAAAATCCGTTTCATTAAACTTTTATAAGCCTGTTTAATTTTTTATAACTAAGACCGATAATAATTATGTTATAATAATTCTTTAAATGCAATTCAAAACATTCATAGACATATACTATATAATGAATTTTTAACGTTTTTTTTCCTTTTAAATTGTTTTAAATAGACTTGTATATATAATTGTTTTTGTTATACATATTTATCATATTATTTTATATTTACCAGATTATATAGGACCTACAAGTTATTCATACATCAACATTTTTTTATTAATTTCATATAGTTAATACATTTATGAAATTTCGCATTGGTTTTCTTTAAATATTTATATTTTGTCATTAATAAAGGCAATATATTACTTATTAACTAGTAGAATCTATGACAATGTTTTGGTATTTTATTAAACTAAAATATCAGAATTAAAAAAAAACTATAATTTTTAAACTGCTACACTAAACTCTAATTACAAAAGAAGTAGTTAAATTAAGATCATGGAATACAATTTTCTGTGTTCATGTTTGAACTTAAGAAATCAAAAGAATTTATTTAAATGTTTTTAACAAAGAATCAAAAACTTTATTTTTTAAATTTAAAGCGAAAATTTATCGGTTTATCGGTTAATAAAAAAGTTAAGACAAACAAAACTACTTTTCAGTATTCTCTAGAATTGGGAGACTTTAAATTACATACATATGTACATATTTGCAAACCCAAGTTTTGAAATCATCAGCTGCTTAAAACTGAATATTAAAATAATCTAGATCATCAAAAACTAGAAAATATTTATTTTAATTTCAAAAGAAATAATTGTTGTCTTAGATGCTGAATGTAAAAAACTTCAAGCATAGTATTATTAAAACTGGCTTTTATCTTTTAAATTTATCATTTTGAAAAAGCGATTTACAACGAAAAAAAAAAAATCAAAAGCAAATAAGCCATATTTTTTCATTTCCGGAGTGTATTAATTTTTTTCTTAATTTTTCAATAATAATACCAGAAACTTTTTGTAAGAAATAATATAAATAAGTACATACTAGAGTTGTCAATTATTCGCAATTCAACTTTGTTCGAATAATTCAAATAATTGTATTTTTAATAAGTTACATTCGTCCATTAATCTACAACTATAGAAAATCTTCCATTTTCTTCTTTATTTTGACTAAAATCTGCTATGAATTCTTCTTTTTTTTAAGCGTAAATATGGTTGCATAACTGAAAGGCATTGTAAAACAATAAATTCTATAATAATTGGATATTAGTTTGGCGTTGGCTGACCTGCCATCTTCAGCTAAACTTTTGCATACAATTTCATCTATAAAGCAACCACTGTCTATCTTTATGTATTTTTCCATTGGACCAAGTTCGACAATTTTTAATGTCGTTGGATTATCTTCCACTACATCATTTTCAATGGTAATATTTTGACACTTACGTAAATAGTAAAAATATATAATTTCAAAAAAGGATAATACAATAACAACATTTCTACTTTCATGATATGATTTATATCAATTCTTTATTTTTTTTTAGCTTTTTGTCTATTTCTAAGTTTTTTTTTCTTGAAATTTTTTTAAAGTTTGATTCTTAAAGAAAACAGTTGATACAAATTTTTGTCAAAGATTTGTTCAATAGGAACATAAAGTACATTTTTAAAATACTATGAGTACTCAACAGGATTTTTGCTTAATAAACATTGAGATTAATTACAGGCAGGGCTATGGCCTCAATATTTTTACTTTCCAACATTTTGTATAACATCACTAAAAAAAGTAGGAGAATAAATCAAATTCTAAACTTTTATTTAAATTATTTTTTAATATAAAAATGGTTCGATTAATCGACATTAATTAATCGATTTATTCGTTATTCGAAAATCGCCATTTTAAAATTATTCGAACAAGAGTTTGGTTTGATCGATTAATCGAATTATTCTTAATCGGTTGACAACTCTAGTACACACAATTTCCACTGTTATTGAAACCATATTGGGACCGTTAATAACGGTTATCCAGAAAATTTAATCTTAAAAACTCTTCATCGCTACTGTCATATACCAATAGATTCGTATTGATGATCTCTTTCAGAATCTTAAAAAACCTATCTCAACTCCACAGTTAAGAGTTATTTTTTAACGTAAAAATTAAAGGTCGAATAAAACTCTTAAAAAGAGAGTTTTATTTTTTCCGTCTAAAATAAAACTCATTCGCAGAGTTTAATTTTTTCCGGCTAAAATAAAACTCGTTTAAGTATTTTTTTTCGTCGTAATAAAACTTACTTTCGTCGCGATAAAATTAAATTCTTTTGAAGTTAGTACAATTGTACTTTTTCAGTACTATTTGCATAGCAAAAGTACTAAAGTACTCCAATGACATATTTAGTACAATTTAAAAATTTCCAAATATCAGAAGAGTTGCCAAAGGCACATTGTCTATACAACATTCGTCGGCGAATATGGAAAGGATTTTTTTCGTAGCAAAATATGATAAAAAACAAAGTGAAAAAACCGCCTTTTTGTGAATATTGCATCGAATTTAATTCAGACAAAAGATTTACTACAGTCAAATAAATCTAAACGAAAACTTTTAAGTTTGATTTCTTAAAGTATGGTGAAACGGGGTATTGTGCGGCCCTACATGTTGCGACTTTTTGTACAATTTAATCAAGTTGTACAACCATTTGTTACGTTAGAGGTGCGGTTTATGCTCTGTTCCACTTTCGCCATTTTCTGTTATTTTAATAATTATTCGTACATTTTCTGTTATTTTAATAATAAAACTAGTAAAAAATATTTTTAGTACAATTAGGTTCAAAAAAGTACAATTTAGTCATTTATCATCCCTGATTTAAGCATAATATAACTTCTCAAATAAGTTTTATTTTATGACGGCGAAATAAAACTCCTCAAATGAGTTTTGTTTTTTGACTTTTTTTTAGCGAAATTAAACTCCTGAAAAGTGTTTTATTTTATTACGGTTTTTTAAGAGTTTGTTTCGACCTTTTATTTTTACGTCTCACAACATAACTGTTATAAAATAACTTTTTTGATATCAGTTATAACCGTTACGGTCCCTGTTGAAATATAATCTAGCAATAAAACTTGCCTTATCAAAAAACAAAGAGTTTTGTATTACGGCAACTGTACAGACATTACAGTCTAATTGAATTTCCTGGCTTTTTGTTTTTTCTGTTCCTAGCTTTTTTCCATCTAATAATAAATATGGCAAAGCCACCAAACCATACAACAAGCATATTCCACAAAAAGGGTTCTTAAGGACCTTCGTATAGAAAGGCGTAACTCCGAAAGTCTACTCCTGAGTAGAGCATGTTTGAGTATAAATAGTACTCCACTCGATTTAAGTAATAACTAAAGGGTATTTCACCAGTAATCAATTTGAGGTATAAATGTATGATTATGCATGTGGGTTATAAAGACACAGTTATGTGAAGCCAAGCCATTAACCAATGCGAGCGAAACATAAAAAACGAAAAGACAGCTAAACAAGGAACTAGAGTACCCACCCAGAGCCGTCTTAAATTAGTCTTTAACACTTATTTAATATGCAATTCATGCTTTTGTCGCCGAATATTTAAGGAAAAAATAGTAAAAGAAATACGAAATCAGTAAATTGTTTATGAGAGCCACATAAGTTCATATCTTTCAGTATGTGATTTTAATATTTATCAATAGATTAAAGTCACAAACAAAAGGACTTTTTTATGTGAAAATTGTGTATAAATGTAATTTTTCAGCAGCTGAAGCCGATTCTAAATTTTAATGTTTTATTAAAGATTTTCTGCCAGTTTGTGTTCTAGAAGTATAAGATGTTCATTAAAGATTGAGTTTACATAAGAAACCAGGCAGAATAAATTTCGGTTTAAGGTGTAAATATACAATGACTGTAATATATGTAGGTTAGGTTATGTTAAGAAGGGTTATGCGCCCAAGGGCACACCTTCACTAGAAGACCAATGCGGTCCATTGTAAATCCTTCAATTTAGAGGAAGAAGCAAGAGAGAAGTGAAGAAGAAATATGACAGATAGATTTAAGATAGTATTTAGATACCACATAAACAAAAACTCCCTCTGTAGTCCCCTCATCAGAAACAACCGTCCTATTTCCCTGACAAACCCCAGTAGATCGACTGGATAACATCCAGCGATACACATCAGGAAATCTATCTCCTAGTCATTTCTGCCTGAGACCCTGCATCCTATTTCTGAAGAATAAATAGAAATCAAGAAATAACTTTTTTATCTGAGGAATAAATAAAACTCAGAAAAAAGGTTTATTTTCTAAGCGAAAAATTAAATTCAAATAATAATAACTAAAAAGTAATTTTTACGGTCCCTGATTTAAATTAAATAAGTAAAAAATTTTATTGGTTTTGTACGTTTGATTAACATTTTAAGGTGATTAACATTAAAAAATTAGAACAAATCCAAAATAATCGGGAAAAAGTTTGCATTACAATTTTAATCTTTAAAAACTTAAAGCTAAAATCTGTTTTTAACAGAAGCTCTATAAAAACTATGAGATTTATTTTGTAAATTACTTTCTTTTACTGTAAGGTTTTGGTATCCGACTCTAGCACGAAATAATAAACGTTACAAAAACTTTTCGTCTGGAAAATTTAATGAATTGAAACACTTTCCCACTAATATTCATGCAGAATTTAAACGTTTGGAAGAATCCCATTTTGTAAAATGAGCACTTTTATTTTCAACTATTTAAACACAAATTTTGTTAGTTTTGCTACTGTATTAGATTTTCAAAATTAAATATTTTTTGATCGGATCACCGAAATAAACTTCGAAAATGTTGCAGTGCCCAAAATGTATTAAAAAAGTGACCTCAGTACTACAACAATAAAGCAATAAAAAAAAAAACACCAGGCATTTTGTTGCTAGAATTGAGGCGGCAAATGTCAAAATGCCTTATTAAAAAAAGTAAATAAACAAAAAAAAAATGACGACAAACGTCACACACGAAGAAAATCACTGCAAACAGCTGCGCTTGTGAGGTCATTTTATTAGTACATTCTGAAAGTGCCTAACGAGTACTAACTCAAACTCCAACATTTTAATGTTTAACATTTTGTCATGTAAAATTAAAATCCCAGCAAACTGCATTAAATGCTTGAATAGAATCTAACAAATGAATTAAAACATAATTTCTTCTTAATAAGCCGCCTTTTCTTCCTTAAAAACATAATCAGAATTGGTAGCAACAGTATTAGGTAGTGAATCTGGCGGCATATTTAATTTACTAATGTTATCCTCATCGTCCGAAAGTTTTAGAGATTTGGCCGACAAAGGCGTCTTCACTTCGGCTATAGATTCCTGAAATTTCTCCGCTGCCGAAGGTGATTTACGATAGTTGTTTGGATTGAAAGGTGGTATACCATCCATTTTTAAATGTAATCGTTTCATAGGTGGACCAATATCTTGTTTATGTTTCTTGGTTAAAGCTTCGAATTTTTGCAGATTCTGTTGTCTTCTAGTACTTGGAGATTTATCCGCAAATGAAGTGTTACCAGACGAAGATTGTTGTTCATATTTCTTTTCTAATGATTGTAAAATATTACCGATTTGCGAGGCTTTTGTTTGTAGACGTGCCACCATTTCACCTTTTTGTGTTAGCTCAGCTTCACATTCCTAATTATTAGAGGGGGGTTGTTTTTTGAATTAACAATAATTAAGTTAATAATACAATAAATTGTAATAATATATAAGACAGCATGAATTGTTTAGCTATATTATAATAAATAAAATTTCTATTAAGCTTAGCATTAAATTTAATAAAGAAATAAAATAACATTTAAATTGCTAAAACTTAAAAAACAAATAGTATGTAAAATAAATAATTAATTGAAGATGATTGATGAAATGATGTCAGTATTTTAGCTTAAGATGCAGTTGAATGAATGATGATTTTCCATATTTATTTATTTAGCACACGATTTTCGCATGCTTACCAACCTGTAATTTACGATACATCTCCAAATTAATTTGTTTTATTTCATCCAATTGTAGCCTCAAAGACACAATAGTGTCCTGTTTTTCATGTATATCCTTTTCTAAAAGTTTCATAGCCATATCCGATTCTGCTTTTAAAGAGATTTGTAATTTTAATTCTTTGTCTAACTCTATGGATTTTTTCTTTTCTTTTTCCAACTCAGCTTTAAGGGTTTCCACAGCAGCTTTATCATTGTCCTTTGAATTAGAACTACTGTCACTTTGGTTTGAGTTAATTGAAGGTGGGCCAGCATCTGTTGTCCAACGGCGCATACAGAACAGATTTTTGTTTTAAATGTTATTGTTTGTTTTTAAAGAAAATTAGTATATTTGTGAATACGTACTTATTTGAGAATTTTGTCTCATAACTTGATTTTCAGCTTGTAAAGCTAATAAGCTATTGCGAGCAATAGCTAAATCTTCTTTCATAAGAGCATTTGTGGTAGTTAACGATTCAACTTTGGCTTGCAAATTTGCTACTGTTGCACTGCGATAAATATATAGTAAACAAGTCAATACATTTGAGAAATACCAAAAAAGTTTTAAAATATCATGTATAGTATTAATTAAGATTCGAGTTAAATAATCTTCACTTTTAGATCTTTATATAGTCAAAATTTTGCATTAAACGTGGGGTTTTATATGTATTTAAAAATTAATATATTCCAAAATTGGCTTTAGTCTTTTAATATCAATCGCAAGTAACTATTTATAGATAAAAAACCTAACATTTCAATTAAACTTTGTGATCAATCAAATCCATTCAGTAAATTTTTTTTTTTAAATTGTAACACTCACTTTAAATGTCTGTTCAATTCTTCAATATAATTTTTTTGGTCCAAAACAGCAATCATATTGCCTTGTCCATTAGCATCAACGGCTTGATTACAATCTTCGTCATTATCATTGTCATTATTACGAGAACTAGAGCGCAAGTACAAAGAAAAATCTATAACTCCCTGTTGAGAATCAAGATCTTCTTCTTTAACACATAAATTGCAATCGATAACATTTAAACCCACTAAAATACCCATAATGATGACAATCTGGAAAGCGAAAGGTGTTAAAGTTACAATTTAATTATTTCAATAACAAATACCTCGTCACTCATCATTAAAGCGTGTGGTTCATAATATTCGTATAAAGCATCTTCTCGGTGTTCTATAAGAGCTTGCAAATAATCAGATAGTTTTTTCTGCATTAAAGCTATACGCAACCAGGCACGTGCACGACCTATATGAGTGCGTACAGTTGGCAAATCACGAACACTTGCTGTTATATCTTGAGCTTCAGGACAATAGGTCTCAACACATTGCAAAAGATCCCAAAGTTCTTTACGGGGACCCAAAAGTCCCTAAAACAAAAGTGTTTGATAGACAACAATTTAAGCGATTTAATTTTTTTGTGAATTTAGTAGAAAGTACCTTTTTTGTACGCAAACCATGTCCCAAAACATGTTCAATAACGATAAAGAAATGTTGCAAGGGTAAGTGATCAGAATCCAACATACGTCCAAAGCGCACCGACTGTTCAAGTAATTCCTTTACCACCAATTTACAAATATTTACCAAATTACTACGTTCAATTTCAGCAGGATCACGGGCTAAAAATTTTATTTTAAATTGTTATACTTATATGAAAATTTGAAAAGAACAGACTAGTTTCTTGTGAAAAATTAAAAAGTGGCAATACTTTTCAATATGAATATTATATTCTTTCTCTATTGTATTCTCATCCATTCTCTGATTTTCTTTGCAAATCAAATTCAAAATAAGTCAAATTATAAATAATAATTTCATATACAATTATTTACATTTATATTTTTACAAAAAAAAAAAAAAAAAATACAAAAAACTAGAGAAACTAATAAATATACATAAATAGTTAAACAAAATATAATGAAAATAATATTAAATATATTAATAGTGGTCGTGAAGTTTTGTGCAAGTGATAGTTCAGTTTACGATTGGCATGTACGGACCATAGAACATGATTCGGATTTCGGTAACGATTTTAAAGTGCAAACAGCTTTAAATAATGAAAGACAACAAGATCTTCTAAAAATTTCAGGCAAAACTAATAACATAGATTATTATCCCGATTCATATTATCAAATATTTAATAAAGACATGGATGACAATGACCATAAAAAAAATTTCAATTTTGATGAACACAATCAAAATATTTTAAATGATAAAATTGCTATAAAATATGAAGATAAATCGGATTTTAAATCAATTTTTGAAAGAAAACATCCTCAAACTAAAAATAACAAATATAATTATGGCAATATTAATGTTAATAACTTTAATGATGATCTATTTTATTTATCTGATAAACAAACTGTACGGCCTAATAGTTTTGCAAAGCTCCACAAGAGTTTTCTTAAAAGTAATAGAAATTTTAATGATAATAATAATAAAAATATTAATTATGAAGTTGAAGATAAACAAATTTTAGCAAACAATAAAAATGGCAAGATCTTGGAGGAAAATGAAAAAGTTCCTTTGATAAGACATTTTTCAGGAAATAATGTGGGTACTGAAAGCTTTGTGGGTACAAATCTTTTCGATAGTACTGCTAAAAGATGTTTTTCTACAGACGAGGTTGCACTGTTAGCAGCACGAAAAGATTTTGAAGTAAGTTTCGAAAAGTATAAATAACTAATATGAAAACGAAATGACCACTTATTTTGGGAAAACCCCAAAACAATTTTTACCGTCTGTGACGTACGTTATAAACGTACGCTGGACTTAAATTAAACCACGTTTAAACAATTTAAAGATACGGTCGACTCTCGGAAAAGTCGGATAATTGGAAGAGATTTTTGTAGTACTTTCAAAATAAAATCAATGAAGATTATGTGATCGAAACTATCAAACAAATAACACTACGTGACAAAATTTCAACAAAGTCGTGACCAAATAAATCTGACAGCTAATCATTATGTAAAATTTTCCCCTAAATCCGAATATGAAGTCAGAATTGTCAAAAGTAGGACAGTTTTTGAGATATTACAAAATAACCGTTATTTGTGGTTTTAAAAAAGATGATGTGACTGAAATGCAAATATCTTTAAACATTTTATATGGGGTATGTAATTCTTTCTTTCTAGTGAAAGGTTATACAATTTCTAAAATAACCATGGATTGCTTGTGAAGATTGGTCAGGAAATGACAGAGTTACAGGGGACAAAAGTTCAAGCTTCATTGAAAATTTTATGATTTTGATAAATTTTGCTCTATTCAAGTTATTTTTTTTAAACCAATGATTTAAAAATCCTAATGTTTTATTGCATGCGACATTAGATTATTTTAATATGAACATTTTGCTCCCAACAAGACATATATTGGTACAAAAATGACAAAGCTACAGAAGATTTAGTAAATTAACCCACATAGAAATTCAATACTTTAAAGCAATTTTTAATATTTATTGTTACTAAAAATTTAGCTTTGTATATTTATTTGTTGTGGGTTAATTCAATTAATCTTCTGTAACTTTGTCATTTTTGCACCGATCTGGATCCTATTGGGCACAAAAAGTTCGTATTGAAATAGGCTAAAATTTTATTTTTTGGATATTTGCATTTCAGTCACAGCATCTTTTTTAAAAACACAAATAACGGTTACCTTGGAAAATCTCAAAAACTGTTCTACTTTTGACAATTCTGACTTCATATTCAGATTCAGCGAAAAATTTTACATAAAGATTAGGTTTCAAATTCATTTGGTCAAAAAATTGTCACGTAGTATAATATAAAATTAAAAGAATCCAAAAATTTATTTAACCCTCTAACGGTTTTGGCAGCCTTAAAGCAGTTATTATTTTGTGCAAAATTTTAACATACTTGGGTTGTTCACGGAAGGCTGATAATCAGGTTATATGATCATTTATTTATATTAACAACAACAAAATACATTTATTTAATTTTTTTTAAATATATATTGTTGCTGTTAATATACATAACTACATAACAATATAACCGATAATCAACCTTCCGTGTACAAACCAACTAAGATTTGTTTTGTTATACTTAATTGTTTTTAATATTTTATTTTAATGTGAGTTAAATGGAGAAAAACTATTGTTTTTAATTATTAGTATTGTGGTTATTTTATTGAACTATTTATGGTTTTTAATCCAAATTTTTAATATTTTTAATTAGGCTTAAGTTCATTAAATTTAATTTTCATTAAATTATTTTTATGAAGAAAGGAATTTTACAACATGAAAATCAATTAAAATTTACTGATAATTTTTCATTCTTGACTCAATCTGGGCTCGAACCCAGGTGTTTACGGACAGGTTACCCTGACATGTTTCGATTGCAACCACTCAATCTCCTCAGAGGGCTTGCCGTTTAACACTCGCAGCCACCGACGACTGCTGACGTCATTAGTCAAACATCAATCCTTAAACCAAATTGTATTCAACCTTTGGTAGATCGAAATTTGCTTTGAATGATTATCTATTTTAATTTATTTTAACATGTTATTCCTTTACTTCTGTTTTTTCGTACTTTTGTCAAGAATTCTTCTTGAAGTTCAAAGTACATATTTTTTGTTTTTTCATTTTTTTGTCTTTCTTTTTCTTGTTGACCTTTTCAGCACAACTTGAAGGACAAATGTAAACATAGAGCTCGTGCCTTAGCTTTAACAATTATTAGTATTGTGGTTATTTTATTGAACTATTTATGGTTTTTAATCCAAATTTTTAATATTTTTAATTAGGCTTAAGTTCATTAAATTTAATTTTCATTAAATTATTTTTATGAAGAAAGGAATTTTACAACATGAAAATCAATTAAAATTTACTGATAATTTTTCATTCTTGACTCAATCTGGGCTCGAACCCAGGTGTTTACGGACAGGTTACCCTGACATGTTTCGATTGCAACCACTCAATCTCCTCAGAGGGCTTGCCGTTTAACACTCGCAGCCATCGACGACTGCTGACGTCATTAGTCAAACATCAATCCTTAAACCAAATTGTATTCAACCTTTGGTAGATCGAAATTTGCTTTGAATGATTATCTATTTTAATTTATTTTAACATGTTATTCCTTTACTTCTGTTTTTTCGTACTTTTGTCAAGAATTCTTCTTGAAGTTCAAAGTACATATTTTTTGTTTTTTCATTTTTTTGTCTTTCTTTTTCTTGTTGACCTTTTCAGCACAACTTGAAGGACAAATGTAAACATAGAGCTCGTGCCTTAGCTTTAACAATTATTAGTATTGTGGTTATTTTATTGAACTATTTATGGTTTTTAATCCAAATTTTTAATATTTTTAATTAGGCTTAAATTCATTAAATTTAATTTTCATTAAATTATTTTTATGAAGAAAGGAATTTTACAACATGAAAATCAATTAAAATTTACTGATAATTTTTCATTCTTGACTCAATCTGGGCTCGAACCCAGGTGTTTACGAAAAATTATCAGTAAATTTTAATTGATTTTCATGTTGTAAAATTCCTTTCTTCATAAAAATAATTTAATGAAAATTAAATTTAATGAACTTAAGCCTAATTAAAAATATTAAAAATTTGGATTTAAAACCATAAATAGTTCAATAAAATAACCACAATACTAATAATTGTTAAAGCTAAGGCACGAGCTCTATGTTTACATTTGTCCTTCAAGTTGTGCTGAAAAGGTCAACAAGAAAAAGAAAGACAAAAAAATGAAAAAACAAAAAATATGTACTTTGAACTTCAAGAAGAATTCTTGACAAAAGTACGAAAAAACAGAAGTAAAGGAATAACATGTTAAAATAAATTAAAATAGATAATCATTCAAAGCAAATTTCGATCTACCAAAGGTTGAATACAATTTGGTTTAAGGATTGATGTTTGACTAATGACGTCAGCAGTCGTCGATGGCTGCGAGTGTTAAACGGCAAGCCCTCTGAGGAGATTGAGTGGTTGCAATCGAAACATGTCAGGGTAACCTGTCCGTAAACACCTGGGTTCGAGCCCAGATTGAGTCAAGAATGAAAAATTATCAGTAAATTTTAATTGATTTTCATGTTGTAAAATTCCTTTCTTCATAAAAATAATTTAATGAAAATTAAATTTAATGAACTTAAGCCTAATTAAAAATATTAAAAATTTGGATTAAAAACCATAAATAGTTCAATAAAATAACCACAATACTAATAATTGTTAAAGCTAAGGCACGAGCTCTATGTTTACATTTGTCCTTCAAGTTGTGCTGAAAAGGTCAACAAGAAAAAGAAAGACAAAAAAATGAAAAAACAAAAAATATGTACTTTGAACTTCAAGAAGAATTCTTGACAAAAGTACGAAAAAACAGAAGTAAAGGGATAACATGTTAAAATAAATTAAAATAGATAATCATTCAAAGCAAATTTCGATCTACCAAAGGTTGAATACAATTTGGTTTAAGGATTGATGTTTGACTAATGACGTCAGCAGTCGTCGATGGCTGCGAGTGTTAAACGGCAAGCCCTCTGAGGAGATTGAGTGGTTGCAATCGAAACATGTCAGGGTAACCTGTCCGTAAACACCTGGGTTCGAGCCCAGATTGAGTCAAGAATGAAAAATTATCAGTAAATTTTAATTGATTTTCATGTTGTAAAATTCCTTTCTTCATAAAAATAATTTAATGAAAATTAAATTTAATGAACTTAAGCCTAATTAAAAATATTAAAAATTTGGATTAAAAACCATAAATAGTTCAATAAAATAACCACAATACTAATAATTGTTAAAGCTAAGGCACGAGCTCTATGTTTACATTTGTCCTTCAAGTTGTGCTGAAAAGGTCAACAAGAAAAAGAAAGACAAAAAAATGAAAAAACAAAAAATATGTACTTTGAACTTCAAGAAGAATTCTTGACAAAAGTACGAAAAAACAGAAGTAAAGGAATAACATGTTAAAATAAATTAAAATAGATAATCATTCAAAGCAAATTTCGATCTACCAAAGGTTGAATACAATTTGGTTTAAGGATTGATGTTTGACTAATGACGTCAGCAGTCGTCGATGGCTGCGAGTGTTAAACGGCAAGCCCTCTGAGGAGATTGAGTGGTTGCAATCGAAACATGTCAGGGTAACCTGTCCGTAAACACCTGGGTTCGAGCCCAGATTGAGTCAAGAATGAAAAATTATCAGTAAATTTTAATTGATTTTCATGTTGTAAAATTCCTTTCTTCATAAAAATAATTTAATGAAAATTAAATTTAATGAACTTAAGCCTATTGTTTTTAATTTAATTTTTGGTAACACTAAGGTGCGAAAATGCATTTAAAAAAACTTGTCCCCCGATCGCAAGAGGGTTAAATGTTGGAGTTATGAATTTTTATCAGTAGTAGAAGACGGTAAAGATCAATGAATAGATTATTGCAATTGAATCTAGGACTTGATGGCTAATTGGAGCATATAATAAGCACGATCCCGTACTTTTTGGGTAAAGTTCGGTAAAATGAGAGTAAACAAGAATTTCTCTCACTAATCGACAAAAATGTACAACAGAACAGGAACAATAAAAATCAAATTTTTACCCCAAAAGCAAACGTTACAATGAAAACGTTCAAAAAATGACACATTAGTATTTACAAAAGTAAAATTTAAGCATGTACATTAGGGAAACAACTTTTTAACAATTTTTTAAAATATCAAAATTGGCATAGCACAGTCCGATAGAGCATAAACAACTATAAGAGAACGTATATTTATTTTTTCGCTAAGGCCAAAAAAGTTCACGCACCAACCGCGATAAAGTTTTGAAAATATTTAATCTTCTATTTGGTTAAGAAATATTAATATGTTTATTTAAAACCAAAAATAGCTCAAGTATGAAATTTCATTAATATTCAGAGATGGTAAGAGATTTTTCCGCAAACTAAAACGTATCTTTTACCTTTTTTAACAAAAAAAAAAAAAAAATTAAAAAAGAATAAAAAACACCGTATAAAATTATGAATATTCAATATTGCATTGGCTTAGAAAAACCAATTGGTGCGTGAAATTTTTTGAGAAAAATTACAAAAGATTATGATTTTCATGTTTACTAGGACATGGTTGACCTCATGGTACTATGCCAAAAAATTGGTTATACCCCTAATGTACATACCTTAATTTTTTCACAGCTGATTGTTTAACAATTTTCCCAATCAGCCCAAAGAAAAAGTACGGGCTACTTCGTGCGAAGAGTATAAGAATATTTTTCTCTTAAAAGCCCTCTCACTTTACCAAACTTTGCGTACGGGAACAGTTTTCGGTAAGATTGGGATCCCGCAGGCTCCCAACGTTGAGTACGGGATCACACCTAATAAAAAAATTACTTTAACTATCTTGGCAGAAGCACTTTTTATGGTTCCGAAAGTCTATGTCAATTAAAAGTTAAGACTATTGCTCCTATTTATCAATGCGAATGGCAGTTTACGAGTTTTAAACTCTTTGTCATACCTCAAAAATTAGCTGTTTTCTAAGCTAAATTTTGAGCTGCTGAGCACGAATATGTATGGCGTTAATTTATTTTTCTGAAGAATCGTTTTTTTTTTTTTAATTAGGCAATTTTTCACTGATACGAAGATATATTTTTTTCTCTTTCAGCCTACATCTATACTGCGTTTATCGAATGAAAATTGACTGAGTTACATTCCTTTAGATTTGACAAAAATTGATTTTTCCACGGTTTTTCAAAATTCAACTTTTTAAGTCCTTCCATTACGGCAAAACATTTTTTTTTAATTTTTTTTCAACGCATATCTTAAAGATAATTTTGTTTCAAACGTACTAAGCGCAAAATTGTGATCATCGGACAAAAAAAAAGACATCCGAATTTCGGTTTAAGGTGGTATGCGTTCTACAAAATTCAAAATAGATGTTTTCATCTCTGTATTTCTAGACGATTAAGACTCAACAAAGCAGTAGTTACTGTTAGTTTTTAATACGCTGTTTTATTACTAAGTTGAATTTTTATCAAATTTTTGTTACTTATATCTTCCAGAATTTAATACCAAAAGAGTTACCACAATCTCTATTCAATGATCATATGGTAGCCATGCTACTGAATTATTTTTATGTATCACATCAAATGATAATACAAACGACTTCTATCGGCTCTAGGCATTTAGTGGAAAAAGCTTTTTATGATACTTTGGGTGGCTTTTTGAATTTCTATATGGTTCCTGTGACTAAATACTCCTATTATGCTGGTCAAATTAGTTTAAGCACCGCTCAGCAAGTACTAATCTTACATCAAGAATCTAAACAATTTCTAAATACTAATGGTAATGGTTGGAAAGCTCCACTGGAAAATGTTCTTATAGAATTGAAATACGATCTTATAGAACCATTACATATCCCGGATTTATGTAATGAGCCATTATTTTGTTCGCAGCTCAATATGAATACAGATGAAAATCAACCAAATAGAGATGAAATGATTATCCAATTACCTAAATTAGAAGCAGAAAGTAAAGAAGGTTATTTGGGTAATATATGGTTGCCGTTTAGAGGAAAAAGAACCTTTGATTTAAAATCGGACAATTCGGCCTATATAGTTGTAAAGTTTTATGAAACTGTTACAAAGTGCTATCGGTTTGAAAATATTGATCAGGAGGTTTATAATCGACAATTCAAAACCTTGTTATTGGAGAACATTAATATACATTTATCGGATGATGAGTTTTACCCAGGGTTGGGTGCCGTCTTAAGAATTAATGAATATTTAAAAAGACAAATAAAAGATTCTATCGGAATAAGCAATGATTTAGAGCTGATGGCAAATGAAGATGGCAGATTTAAAAAGCAAGAAACTATTAACCAGTTACTTAATAAAAGAACTAAACACAATAAAACAGACAAGAAGCTTAGCAAAATTAATAACCAAAATAATTTAAATTTAACAAAAGATATTGTTGACCAGCAACCAAAAGCAATTTCTGAGGAAGATACTCAACAAAAAACTGCGCTCCAAACAGAGTCTACAAGCTTCAAAATTAAACTGCGTACTTTAGATTTAACACCCACTCAAATAGCCGTGGTTGCAATTCCAGTCGTTGCCATTATTTTGGTTATAATAATATGCTGTTGTAAAAGTTTTTGCAAAAAGAAGAAGATTGAAACACAACTCAAGCCCAAAAAGAGTAAGTTATAAACAAAGCTGTATTGTATTAAAACGAATATAACGTATTGATATTTTAGATTCATCTTCATCATCATCTAACCTTTTAAATTCCCCAGTAAGGTTTTTTCATGTTAGAAAGAAATCGGCTTCGGGTAACACTACTGTAGATTATTCATCAAATGAAGCAGGTAACAAAAAAATTAAAAAATCTGTAAAAATTGAAAAGAAGCCGTTGTTACATTCGGACTCCTCGCTATCAATTAGTCCGATAAGGAACAAAAAATCAAAAGAATCAACGGGGAGTAAGGACAAGGCAAAAAACAAAGATAGTGGCAAGAGTAATGTATAGTTGTAAAATTGTATGTAGAAGACTTAATTTTTGATACATGTCTGTTTACTTATATAGAGTAAATCAAGTTGGGAAACGACATATTCCTCCAAATAATAAGAAGGCTAGTAAGAAGGCTATTTAAAAAAAATTCTAAAATTGTTTAGTTTCTTATTTATTTGTTATTTATTTTATCAAAATCCAAATAAATTAAAAATGAATAGTTATCTATATATAAATCGGCTAAGGCAAAACAGTTAAGAACACTTTCCTCCTCTGTATGTCAACCGATTTGAACAAAATATGCACCATTTGAGTGGTATTTACTCAAAGAAGTGCACAATATATATTTTATTCAAATCTGTTCAATAGTTTCAGAGTAATAAGCGTTCAAAATTGCTACTAACACAAATGCAAAATACGTAAATTAAACATTTATTAACAATTATCAAATAATAAAAAATTATGGTGATCGATTATTCGACATTTTTCAGAAACCGGTTTTCGAATATTTCGACTATATAAATCTTATGTATAAATCGGACCAGGCAAAACAGTGACGAACGCTTTCTTCCTTTGTTTGTCAACTGAACCTCTATGGGGAGAAAAAAGGGGAAATACGGGAAACTAAATTTCTTTTTTTACTTTTCTGTGCTTCATGTGATAATTTTTAAATTTTCTATAATATTGAACTTAGAAACATAACATTATAGGTGTAGGGTCCTGAGTGAATGACAACCTATAAGATAAAAAATGTTTGTACTTTTCGACCTATAAAGATAAAATAATACATTAAACTGGGAGAATAAGAACATGTTAGGGGAGCTTTAAGGTACTTTTTCGTTCAACAGCTGATACTTTGATTAATTTTCGTTAATATGAGACATGAAACATAAAATAAAACGTGCAACGTCCTGAGTGGATGACAATATATAAAGGAGACTTTTTGATACCTTCTTGTTTTTCAATTTGTATTTTTTATATTGAACTTTCAAAATTAAATTAACTCAAAATTAAATTAACTCATATATACTTAGATGAATTATGTTTTCTTCATATTTACATACAAATTTATGGTAGAATTTTGACCATTAGGCGAACACTAGTACAAGTAAAACAGCTTAATTTTTTTAACTACACTTATAAACGTTTTTTGGCCAGACTAATTGGGGGCTTATATTATCGATCTAAGAATGTCAAAAATCAGACTCGATTAACCCAATTAAGCAACAGCGAGTCACTCAGTAATTCTATTCAACACTGTTCATTCTTTGTTTATTACCAGGGACCGTAACAGTTATGCCTTTTTTCATAAAAGTCAGATCAAAACAGTTACCCAATAAAAAATTTTATCATTTTGCGAAGCACTAAAGGTACATTTAAAAAAATAAGCGCACAATTATGCGCTACGCAATAAGACATACAGAAATGCAGCAAAGTAAGTGAAAGAACTCTCAACAACTTTTATAAAAAACAACATTTCAAGTGCTACGGCATTCCCTTACTACGAAGCAGGTTTGTAAGGGAGAACACTAAAAAATAACTGTATCAAAACATTCAGCGTGTAAATATGATCGTTACACCCAACAATATTTATGTGCGCTGAATAATGCGCTTTATGTATCAAAAATGTATTGCTTCAAAGTGGGAACTCGCCATATAAAATTCATGTCTTCCGTAAGCGCAATGGTAAGCGAAACCCTTATGTTTCTCCCTTACAAACTTGCTTCGTTGGAAGCTCCATTTTTTATTGGGTATTTTTTTATTTTTATCTTTTGAACAAAAATAACTGTTTTTTTTTTGATTTTTATTTTTTTGAACAAAAATAACTGTTATTTTTTGATCAAAAATAACAGTTATTTTTTGATTTTTATTTTTTTGAACAAAAGTAACAGTTATATACAATTGATTTTTATTTTTTCGAGCAAAAATAAAAGTTATTCTCTAAATAAATGTACATACGTGTTTTAACAATTTAGATGACTTTGATAATTATTTTAATTTGCATAAGGAATTCCTATGATAATTTCACACTAAAATATAAATTTTAAGTCAACTAAATTATTAAATCACGTTCATTTGTTTAGAGAATAACTTTTATTTTTGCTCGAAAAAATAAAAATCAAAAATAACAGTTATTTTTGTTCAAAAAAATAATAGTCAAAAAATA
This sequence comes from Pollenia angustigena, assembly GCA_930367215.1. NCBI lineage: Eukaryota > Metazoa > Arthropoda > Insecta > Diptera > Polleniidae > Pollenia > Pollenia angustigena. The sequence continues at coordinate 186,866,142 of OV884056.1, forward strand.
ACTGTTATTTTTGATCGAAAAAATAAAAATCAAAAAATAACAGTAATTTTTGTTCAAAAAAATAAAAATCAAAAAATAACTGTTAAGTTTGATCGAAAATATAAAAATCAATATATTTTATCATTGACAAGTGCATGAGGAGCAATAGGTATACTTGAATCAGTTTTTCGACATTTATTTCTATATGCTTTTTTTGTTTTAAAATTCCAATATAACTGTTATTTTCGGTCCCTGTTTATTACTGTTCGGAAGTTATTTTTTTTTTATTCAATAAACAGAGAATCAATTTCATTTGCTTTTGACCTAAAGTAATTTTCTTTAAAAGCCAGAATAATTTTACATCGCTCATTTGCTGCTATAACGTCATAACCCAAAAATTGCAAATATTCGTGCATATTCTAAAAATCGAAATGAAGTGGAATTGAAATCGAACGAGATTTTGATTTCAATTATTGACAAAATAACTGTAGTTTTTTCTGTTTTTAAGAGCTGCTTTTGTAAATATTATTGGTACTCAAAGTATGAAGTATGTATATAAACAGAAATATTTTCGTGAACTTTCTTTACAGGCTCGTTTTCAAAATTTGTTCGGTTTGAAATCCACTTCATTTCGATTTACAGAACATACCCGATTGACTTAATATGACTAATGTATAGTAAATCCTTGTTATGAAGATATTAATTCTTGAGCAGCATGAACTTAAGCAGGTGCAAAGCAGTGCAAATGTTTTGTGAACAAAGATGAGACTTCCCTCCTTTGGGACGTACACTAAAATTGTCTAGACAATGAATTACTACTGTCCTGTTGAGATTAGATACTTACAAAGGATTAATATATGATTTAGTTCACTGGTCTTTCGCTAACATATGAGAACTATAGTATAAGCGGGAAAGTATTGATATATGTACTTATACCACATGCAAGACAAAAAATAAAATAAAACAAAAATTAACGTAAATATGTAAATAAATTTGGAAATAAAAATTAAAAATAGTTGAGTGTACAAATAGCATAAAAAGCAACCTACAAAGATTTGACCATTCATTCGAACTTTGACTAGCACCCCCGCCACCACCACTACCACCACCACCAAAAACACCAACAAATCCACTTTCTCGTGCATGGGGTGCAGTAAGCATACTTGTATGAAAAGCGTGACCCTGTTCATCATACAAACGACGACCAGCTATAAAATTGTGTAATGCAAATATACCATTATCCTCGAAACCGCCGCCACCACCATAGGAATTACGATCACCGGCCGAATATCGTTTATATTTTTGGGAATACATCGAATACGGTCGTTGACCTCCAGAGCCACTACCAGCTAAACGTCCTTCGGTTACAGATACAGGTGGATTACTATCAATATCCTGTAGCTCTTTCAAACACAACCATTCACCGTCAACTGAGACCCGAAAATTGCACAAATATATTGTATCCTGGACTCCGCCAGCAATTTCTTCATTGGTATTTGCATGTGATGCTTTGGGTAATGAAATTGTGGTTGTCGTTGTAGTCAATGATGCAGGACCTGTTGTTGTATTGTTATTATGATTTTCTTTCTTTTCATTTTTCGGTTGTGTTTGTTTCGTGCGCAGTTTAACTCCAGTTGTTGGGGGAGATGGACAATTTCCGTCAGATTTACCTCCTCCCTTAGTATTGGTATTGGTGGTATTAGTTATTGTCGTTTGTTGTTGTTGTTGCTGCTGCTGCATTTTGTACGTTTTATTTGTAAATGACGTTTTTGCTCCGGCTTCACTCGTTTGTGCTGTTGCAGTTGTTTTTACAGCTGTTCCTGGTTTTGGTGACACTGCTGTTGTTTTTCCTGTTTCTGTGGTTAATTTAGATTTATTGGCTGCTTGCTGTATATTTGGTTTGGTTGTAGTTTTGGAATTAATTTTTTTTGTTGCTGCAGTTGGTGTTGCTGCAATTCTTGCCACGACGTTAGTAGTACCACTCTTGCTTCTGCTGTTATTGTTATTATTATTATTGTTGTTATTGTTATTATTATTCACCCTTAGTTTTTTTGTATCTTCAACCAACGCACGCATATTCGTAATTTTTTCTTTGGATGTAACAAATTTTTTGTTGCTTACTTACAAAAAAACTTATTTGCTTTTTTCCAGATTTAAAAAATTTTAACAATTTTTTTCACAAAAATTTATTTTGTGGTACTTTCTTGTAATTTGACTATCCTGTTCCTATAAATAGTACGATAAAAATAGAATTTTCTACTTTACAATATTGAATGATGACATACGAATTCGTTTTGATTTGTGAAAAATCGAAGTTTGCTCCTTGAACGAATGACGGACGAATTGCTATTATATTTTTTCTACTTAAAATTTTGTAGTATAATTTTAGGGATTTTATAACTTATGTAAGTAATTTAAATAAACGTTGTGACAATAATAAAAATTAAACAAAAATTTTAAATAAATTTGTTTAAAAATAAATTTCACTTTTTTTATTTTTTTGCAGTAAAATTTCTTTATGTTTTCCTTGTAAATTTCACCAATATGTAACTACAACTGATACTTTATTTCATGTAGGTATACGTTCTCTTGGTGTGTTGTTTGCTCATATTTGCCCAATTCCTTTTTGCATTTTAAAGTGGTGAATTAGTGGTGGTGGTTATTGTTGTGAATGGAATCATTGATTTTTTTTCTTTATTTTGTTTTGTTTTTATTTTACTTTTTGCATTGTAAGCGTGTAAGCAATAGAAGATTGACTAGAACGAAAACTCTCTCAACAAACAAAAAAAATTCTCTAAAAATTCCGTACGTGTGATGTTACAACAACAAAGTAAACACAATTCTTACGAACACAATCATAGAGCTAGGTTTTTATGACAGCTGACAAGGCGAATTCACTTCACAGGTGGCGTTAAAAATACAGCTGCGCTACTTTTTCCTTGCTTAGAGTCTAAACACAATAGCGGAGTTCAGTGTTTGATGCGAATGGTCTTGCGAAAGTGCAAATGCAAAATATTGAAGCTTTTGTTTGCAATCCAACAACAAAATATACAGAATTGCAATAGTCACATCATTGCTTTTTCGCAACACAAAAACTGTTTAGCTTTTTTGTTACATGTATTGCGTTTACATAACTGATACTCGAACAGCTGACATTTGTAAACAATAATTTAGAATCGTGAAACAAAATTTAAGATATGGAGCCGACAACTCTAAATAAAAAATCAAAAAGAGAAAAACCCAACAAAAAGTCGACGACAGATGAAATAAAAACTGTTTTGGATTATTAAGAGCAGTCAGAAAACATAGAGGTTAGTATTTTACCCTAGAACACACACCCGGGTACAAATGTATCCACTTGCAACTTTGCAGTGCTGTAACTCAGGAACGGCATAACTCAAGGAATAGAGATTTCGGATCTAGGAAACATAAGTAATTTCTAATTGTTTAAAGGTTATTTTATGCAATTGGAAGAAGTTCAGGAGCTACGAGTTTCCAAAGTATACACCTACGTAAACACACACCCAGGATACGTTTGTAAAACGCCAGTTTATATCAAAATAAAAGGCAACAAACCATTTTATAGTAGATTCAGATTCTTGAACTTCATTTAATACGTCTTACTTTTGAAAACCAAAATAATAATAAAAATATGAATAACCAGCAGCTAAAATAACGGCGAATGCAAAAACAACAACAAAAAACAACCGTTAGAATATCCAAATACTACAATCACTTAAATGTTTAGCACTTGAATAATAGTTGCCTGCATTCACTCTTTTGCTTATATCTTTTGAACCATGTAGAATATTTGCATGAAACAAAACTAAAACATTTTTAAATCAGTAATATATTTTATAAAAATGAAATTGGACTATTTAAACATAAGAAAAAGCCAAAAAGCAATTTCTTTACTATTATTATTAAGACACCAACATCTCAAATGTTTTATAAAAAATTTATAAAAAAACAAGTTAGAGTGCTATATTCGGCTATGCCGAATCTTTGATACCCTCCACCGACAGTTCGAATGTTTAAGGAGTAATGTCTGTATGATGTTATTATTATTTTAAACTGTGACAATTTGTTATTAATTATGGTTTTAGGCGGCTAAACTTTTTTCCGGTAGTAGGGTTTATATGGGGCCTAGGGTAAATTATGGACCGATCATCACGAAATTTCACAGCGTCATTTCTAGTCCTTTAAAACTGTGACGTACCAATTTCTGTTATGATAGCATTATTAATTATGGTTTTAGGTGTACTTAACTGTTTTCCGGGAGTAGGGTTTCTATGGGGCCTAGGGTAAATTATGTACCGATCTTCACGAAAACTCACAGTATCATTTAAAGTCCTATAAAACTGTGACGAGCCAAATTTTGTTATGCTAGCGTTATTTTTTACGGTTTTAGGCGTACTAAGCTGTTTTCAGGGAGTAGTGTTTATATGGGGCTTAGGGTAAATTATGGACGGATATTCACGAAATTTAACAGCGTGATTTCCAGTCAAATAAAACAAATTTTTGCAAAATCTTATCTCATTCCATGCCTTGTTCCAGCATTTATGTTATTTTTTGTACAAAAATTATCAATTTTTTTAGGTGGTGGTTCCACATTTTGATTCATAGCTCTAGTCCTACTGAACCGATTTTGCTGGATTTCAATCCAAAATTGCTTAGGATAACTACAAGCAATTTGGCACCAAGTTTGTTCATTTCTTTTGAGTTGTTCGAAAGTGAGCGTGTTTTCAACAGACGGACAGACGGACATTGCTAAATCGACTTAGAATTACTCAAGGACACAGAATATATATACTTAATGGGGTCTGAGATGAATAATAAAAAAGTTTCACACGGAATGACAAACTTAATATACCCTCTTCACAACTAATTGTGGTGGAGGGTATAAAAAGATGTATCGATGCAACCTGGGATATTATAAGGTGGAAGGTACGATACCTAAAGGTATCTTATAAAAAGGCCAACGATTGGCGTAGTTATACTAATGCTGCGATAACATTTTCTTTTGCACTGCTTCGTGGCATTTTAAAACAATTTCACAAACTAATCAACCACCTTTTTGTAAATTTTCACGACCAATAATTCCGTAAAACAGCTGTTATCTAATTTGCATCCAGCATTGCAAAGTTGCTTAAAATACCGCTCACTGTCAATAATAAAATTATTGCACTACCAAACCGTTGCAACCTAAAACGCACCAAACATTGAATACCGCTAATGTTTGCTGTGCTGTGTGATTTCTCGTTGCAGGAGAGAAAAATAAACATACAGGGGTGTGATGGAAATCGAAAACGCAAAACGCAAGAATTTTACAAGTCGTTTTTTCACAAAATTTCTGTAATAAAATAATTTTATGGCAAATATTATACAAATATTTATCTACTAAACAGAATTTTATAAAAAAAATTATAAAAATTTTATTAAAGCTGCGTTCACATTCAGAAAAACATTTTCACTTGGTGTTCATAATAGAGCAACAATTTTGTTTGTAACTACACACATTTTGCATCTAGAAACCGTTTGCAAATTTAAGCCACAACAATATTATGCATTTATTTTTATTTTTGTAAATATTTTGTTAAAATTTTCATTCAAAACTAAATAAAATTATTTTAAACGTCAGAAACAATTTCATACAAATTGTTACTGAAGTTCTAGTTGACTCAACTTTAGTTACATTTTAAAAAAAATTTTAGTTACATTTTTGTTCTAAAATTGAAAGGAAAATATATGAAATACTTTGGGAAGAAAAGAGATAGAAGAAAAAACGAAATTGTTTTTTTGATTGTGAACGTAGCTTAAAAGTGTATTAAAAACAAATTCCAAATTCTTGCGTTTTACGTTCTCGATTTCCATCACACCCCTGATAATACAATGGAAGGCGGCGACGGCAATAGTTGTCATTGTTTGTTTACATTTTTATTAATTTATTTGTGAATACATTTTTATCATGATTTTTGTTTACAATAATGTTGTGAACATCGCCAATTATTCAAATACTATGTCAACATCAGAAAGGGAACGAGTATCAAAAATTGAAAATGAAAAAGAAAGACAGCAATAAAAATAATATATGAAAAACCACACCGCAATAAATTATCCTTACATTGTGTTCAGACTCTTACTGGGCTACCTAAATACGAGCGACAAGCGTCTTTTTTATGTCAAAATTTTTAATTTTCACACAGTTTATACAAACCTTTAGAATGCGAATTCAACACCACACGGCTCGAAAATCTTATTTGACTGGTCGCTGTGTCGGTTTGTTTTATTGAAAATATATTGGCGATAGAATTTTTATGTTTAAGAAACGCTTGCCGCTCTTGTTTAGGTTGCTCAGTTAGAGAGAGAAATGTCAGAAGTTTCTTATGTTTATTACGTATCGACAAAATTAAGAAACAATTAAAATACAATGTTGTGTTTTATTGTTGTAGTATCGCCGGCACCAAATAGTTACATGAATTATCCTTGACAGCTGAGTTAAGCTGGAGTTCCACAACACGCGCGTTCGCCTCCACGCTTTTTATGCGGCATCACCACAGAAAAAAAATTAAATTTTATTTGTCAAAATCAGTTGCGTTCAGAAAAGAGTAGAATGCATGGTGTGGACCCCCAACTTTAGGTTTTCACCCTCGTCCCCCCTTATTTTCTGCTCTAGTAAATCTTCAATAGTATAAGCTATTCTTTAAAGAACCAGTGGTTTACAAATTATTTTGCATACTTAAGATTTAATCAGCTAGGTGGTGTTTCTATGAAGTGCAAATGAAAAAATTTGTTTGTAAGACTGTTATAGCGTTTTATTTATGTAGATCAATGTCAAAGAAATCCAAAAAAATTAATTGGAGACGTAGTCTAGTTCTTTCACGCGAAAATAATTCTTTATAAAGTAGTAAGGCAATGATATCATTCTTATACAGGCTGTTAAATACTGATTTTTCTAATTACACTGTGCAACAAAATTCGGGTCACTGACGCCAGCCCCAACACTTGCAACTGAAAGAAGACTGCGAAATGAAAGTAGACTACTAGTAGAGCAAATCTGCCAAAGGGTTTTGAAAAGTTAGCTCGGGCTCCCGAAATATGGGTTCCTAAAGTTTTTGAAGGGGTCATTTTTGTCCTCTTTTCCATCTCTTACACAAAAGTATACTAAAACTGTATTTTTAAGGGGTAAAATGTTTTACGAATATTTTTTGCATCAAATTTTACTAGGGGTCTTCAAAGACCAAAAGTTCGTGCAATGTATATAAAATAGAGTTGTCAACTGATTAAGAATAATTTGATTAATCGATCAAACAAAACCAAACTCTTGTTCGAATAATTTTAAAACGACGATTTTCGAATAACGAATAAATCGATTAAATAATGTCGATTAATCGAAAATTTTTTTTATTAAAAAATAAATTAAATAAAAGCTTAGAATTTTGTTTATTCTCCTAAGTTTTTAGTGATTTTATACAAAATGTAGGAAAGTTAAAAAAATATTGTTGCCATAGCCCTGGTTGTAATTATCTCAATGTTTAGTAAGCAAAAACCGTGTTGTATTTTATGAATCTTATTAAACAAATCTAAGGGTGTGAAGATAAATTCGTCCGTTAAATACGTCCCACACCTCTGTTAACTACATTCCACACACTGTTAAATATTGTAAATTTTTTTAAATTAATATTTTTTAAATAAAAATCGAAATTGTTTATAACTTTTAATTAATTTATAAAGAAAACATAATAAATTTTAACTTTAAAAAAAAAAAATTAGAAAAAAAGGAATTTAAATAAGGGAAGTGGCTCAGTACTTATTGGCTAATTTATGTTATTTTTTAGGGCACTTAGGACAGACCTGAATGGGGTTTGGGGATACCATTTGAAAGCCCTAAGAGAGCAGATTCCAAAACTGTATTGGACATTTTTCTGGGTTTCTCAGGAGACACGTAACGAGGGGTGGAATATAGGAAACTAAAAATATTAACATATCTTTTTTCTCATTCAACAAGGAACCCTCAAATTATATAGCCTAGAATTAACAATGCTTTATTTGAAAGGTCTTTTATTGTAAGAATTGCACGACGTTGGAACACATTACCCATTGAGCTTCGTGTGTTTTCACACTCAAATAATGCCTTTCGTGTGAAAATGTTGGCTGTTCTTACGAACTTATAGTGAACAATTCTTCATACTTAATTTAAACGTGATGTTGCTTATATATTTATGGGATCAATTGTCTTTTGATATTTTCTATTTAATTCTACCTTTAAATATATATATATGTGCATGTACATGTGTACATACATACATATATATATTGATATTTATTTTGGTTTGGGACCTAGGGATTTAAGTCAAATTCTAAACTTAAATATTTTTAGTATTAACTCAGGTATGTTTCTTTGTAATATAGTTTATTGGCCTAATGAGGCTTTTATATTACCTGCAATAAATTGAAATTGAAATTGAAAATATCAGTTTGGGACACTTAGGACTTAGGGGTTTGGGGATACCATTTGAAAGCCCTAAGAGAGCAGATTCCAAAACTGTATTGGACATTTTTCTGGGTTTCTCAGGAGACATGTAACGAGGGGTGGAATATAGGAAACTAAAAATATTAAAATATCAGTTTGGGGCACTTAGGACAGACCTGAATGGGGATACCATTTGAAAGCCCTAAGGGAGCAGATTCCAAAACTGTATTGGACATTTTTCTGGGTTTCTCAGGAGATGCTTTAACCCTATCATCCTGTTTGTTTGATAATAAAATTAGTGCCACATTTTCAAACCATACCCAAATTTCCTCAATGTTTGATATATTTAAGGATTTACCTAAGAAATATTTATACATTGTTATTTGTTCAGGATTTGCCGAATAAGCATCAACATCCTTTAATATAATTTTGACCATGTGGTAACAACATATTTGTACTATTACAAAGTTAAGTTTTTGTTTTTTTCGCAAGATTATAAAGCATTTTGCTAAATATACTGACATAGAACTAATATCATCGTTAAAAATTTTAATAGAAGAATTAACAAGAACACAGCTCCAGTCTACAACAACTCTTTTCGATAAAGGCCATTTAATGCTATTCGTAAGGCAAAACAATTTTAAATCCATTAAAAATCGTGTGCAATCATTTTCATAATGGCGACAAAGTATCGTGCCTAACGTGTAATATTAAACTATATAGAAATACACGTTTTGAGTCTTTATTAAATTTCTGAATTACTCCTCCTGTTGAATCAAAGCGATGCAACGATCACTTTTCTATAAAGGACTTCAATTATATAACTCATTACCAAATAAAATCAAAGATCAAAATAATAAATCAACAACCAGCATACGGTAAATCACAACCTTCTTCTGAAAAAATTGATATTATGGGTTTCGACAAAACTTATGTAAGCTGGCTAAAGTCATATCTTCTCGGCAGAATGCAATTCTATTTGGTTAACAGTGTTATGTTAGCGCTTTAACAGAACTCTGTTATGCAATAAATTTCGAAATTTAACTTCACACACATACTTTATTTAATATTAAAAAGATTCAAATGTAATGACAAACTTAGTATACCTTAATAAACCACTACTGATTAAGGGCAATTCTCCGTTATGCTAACTTTATTTAACGGTGTATTTGTTTCAAAACTCCTACTGCGTAATGTTGAGCTTTTCTTTCCTATACGCCCTTCTAAAAATTATATTCTCCTAAGACTTTAATATATTAATCCTAATTATGCAAACTTTACTAGATTTTAATATTTTAAGCATTCTAGCAAGTAAGAAATATAAGTTTCATTAGAGAAATAAGTAAATAAATAAATACAAAATTTTGGGTGGGAATTCCGTGACCCCAGGAGTTTAATTTTTATTTCCCACTTCCCGGGAATCCAAAAAGTGCGTAAAAAAAACTCCAATTGTAAATAATTATTATGAATAAAGGCCTTAAAAACATTATAAATTTTTAATTATTATTATAAATTTTATCACGTCTTAAAAAATACTCTCTTTTCGCCCTGTTTAGCCATTAAAATATGAGATTCGCCATAAATCATTTTTTAACATACAAATTTTTCCCCGTTCTTTTTTTTAAATAATAATAATTTTTTATTAATACGATTATTTTCTTAAAAACATTTTTACAATTGATAAAAGTATTAGAGTATACTTTATTTAAATCACAACTTTTACAGATGTTGAAAACCGCTATAAACGGTGATGATGAAGCATCTTTCAAAATAAAGGTACAGCATTCCAATATTAAATTTATAAAATGGATCAACACAAACAACACTGTTTCTTTCTGGTCGGAAGTATTTCAATATAGAGATGCAGGCGGCAAGAAAACACTTTCAGAAATTTCAGAATTTACTATAATGTTTCTTTTATTTCCATGTTCTAATGCTAAAGTAGAGAGGGTGTTTAGCCAAGTAAACATCGTTTAAAGTAATTTAAGAAATAGTCTTCATTTAGCAACCGTTAATTCGATTTTATCAATAAGGTAAAAATTTTTACCATAACATGCCAAAATATTTAATTTACGTTTATTCTTACTAATGTAACAAATTGATCTCAATTAAAAATTTTTTAATGAATTATTTTTGTTTTGTTATTGAATTTTAATGTGTTTTTATTTAAAAAGTTTTAAGCCAATTTTTAGCCATTTTTTCCATAATTTTTACCAATTCTTGACATAAAGTTTTGGCAACACTGACCATATGCAATCAGTATTCCAAATTTATCAAAATGATAAAAGGTACCAAAAATTCCAATTTTCCCATTTTAAATTCTTAAAATATATCCTATATTTTAATCTGGACCAAATACTACCCGGTTACCAAATTTTATCCAAATTCAGTAAGCGATTTCCGGATGATTGCGCCACAAACCTACAAGCTCACAAGCATACAAACTTTCAAACTTATAATAATAGTAGGATTCAATCATTAAACCTAAACTTGCCGCCGATTTCTAGCAGATTTCGTTTAAGAAATCAACCGAACAATATACATTATATATGGGCATTTCCTGGGGTCACGTACGCTTTTGATGTACACATAATATAGAAAACAAAACTTTTTCTAGCATTTTTTTGCGATTCGATAGCATTTGGGTAGCTCTATGTATAGTGCAAAATATGGATTTCATCGAGTTTAAGTTTTCATAATGATAGTTACAAACATGTTGTCACGAACGTACGCAAAATATAATTCAACTTTGGCTGACAGTAGTGAAATGTAAAAATCTGCTAAATGTAACGGAATATACAAAAGTGATTAATTTATTTTAAAAGTGTTTTAATGTAGGTCTCCATCCACTATTTACAAAAAAAAAATCTCTCTTGGTCTTTGTCTAATTGGCTTAATGTATCGGTTCCATATGTTTTTTATTATTATCACCATGCATTTTCCCATAAATATCTTCAAATTTCCTTAACAAAAAAACTTAATACTCCTTTTGCAATTGATTGTAATGGAGAGATTATGAAGAAAGAGTGTAAATATAACATATTTTTGCATGTAAAATAAGTATGTATGTATATAAAAATTTCTTTAGAAGTAGATTAAAAATAAAATATAAAATTTTCCAGTTTCCAGCGCAATTTCCTCAAGTAAAACAGCTGAGATATGCTATGAAACCATTATTTTATAAAAGCATATACTTTTTTTTATTTTTCATCCTGGTAGACCATTCTGGGGAAATGCCCATATTATAATTTTTTTAATAAATTTTTAATTTAAAAAGTGTAATATACCTACATACATAGAGATATCGGATAAATACAAAAAATGCAAAGCTGTTAAATGCAATATCAATCAAAATTAGGTTATTTAAAAAAAACTGGTTCAAAAAGCTTTACGAATTGTATAAAAAAAACATTATTATAACATGTCATAACCATATAAATGAACTTATTAACCAAAGTAAACGACTTTTAACATGTTCATGGCTCAGGTTTAAATAGGCTATACCGGAATAACAAAGATTGTTATACATATGTAGTTAGTTAAAAATAATTCTCAAAATTAGAACTGGGCAGTACTTACCGGGTTTTTTCGTTTTTACAGGCGTCGGCACTTGTGAGGTTGAAGCTGATGAGGCCTCAGAAGTGGCGCCAGTGGCACTAGTGCCTAAAACAGCACCTGAGGCTGCCAAAGCAGTATTTGAGACAAATGAACTTAATTGTGATGACAATGATTCAGTACGTCGAAATGTATCACGCAAAAGATTTAATGAAGATATTGACGGTGAATTAGAAATAACACTTGTAGAATCTTCACTTTCTTGGCGTAATAAAATATTGCGATTGGACATTTTGCACTCTTTTATTGGGACACTTATGGATAGACAACACAATAATTTTTTTTAAATATTTTTTTTTCTTATTATATCACGCACCTCTTAAGCATTTCACTTTGGTTAAACACTTTTTAGGAATAGGTAACTATATTTTTTTTGAATTTTATAAATTTTCTATTTATGTATTTACTATATGAAAGATCACGATTTAAAAATTATTTAATTCACAAACATATGCATTTTTCAACTCGTTTGTTATCGAAAGCTGAAAAAGCAAAAAAAAACTAAGAAAACAGGTTGTATTAAAAAAACAGATGCTTGCTAGTGTTGCCGTGGTATCATTATTTATTTTCAGGGCAGTGACTTAAAACTGTTCATACTTTGCCAAGGCGAATTTATAACAGGTAAGTGCAACTCTACAACTACAAAACAAGGCGAATTAACTCCATGTATTTTGTTTTTGCAATTTTCTGACTTGTCAAATATCAGTATAGAAACAAAACAATATTTTGACGTTTCACCATTTTTTTAATTCGCCGTGGATACAGCTGATGAACGGCTGACGAGTTGAGCTTACCTGGAGTTAATTCGCCTTGATACTTTGCATAACTTGTTGGCCAAGGCGAATTAACTCCAGGTAAGCTCAACTCGTCAGCCGTTCATCAGCTGTATCCACGGCGAATTAAAAAAATGGTGAAACGTCAAAATATTGTTTTGTTTCTATACTGAAATTTGACAACAAGCCAGAAAATTGCAAAAACAAAATACATGGGGCTTTTTGTAGTTGTAGAGTTGCACTTACCTTGTTGTTGGCCTTACCATGTTTTGCTTCTTTGATGTTTGGCTTGGTTTGGCCGCGATAGCAATTGAACATAGTGTCGTCATTTTTCTTAAAAATAAAATAACTTGAAATACATATAAAAAACAACAATTAAAAACAAGTAAGAAAGTATAGTCGGTCAAGCCCGACCATATGATACCCTACACCACAGTATTTAAAAACACATCATGCTTATTTGTCCATGTAAATATGGACTTATCTATGTTTATAAACGTCATGAAAATCGGTTTGAAAGTTTGTGAGAAGCAGAAATTGCCCCCTGCCTCCCCTTGTGGTCCTACTTTTTAAAAACTGTATGGCTTATGTGTCCCTATAGATATGGAGAAATTTCCCTTATCTCCCCTCTTGGTCTGATTTTTTTAAAAATGTATACATTTTGTGTCCATATAGATATGGTTATATCTATGTTTTAAATTTCATTAAAATCGGTTTGATAGTTTCTGAGAGGAAGAAATTTCCCCCTATCTTCCCTCGTGGTCCTACGATTCGGCCCATTTTCAATATGCTTGGTCCTTGTGCCAATAAGAACCTATGACCCAAATTTTATCAAATTATCTCCAAAATCTCCTGTACTTCGGCTCAGAAAGTGATTCTGAGTAGATCGGTATACTTTAAGGTGGGTCTAGGACCACTATTTTAAGGCGTTACACACATCAGCACAAATGCATAATACCCTCTCCACTATTGTGGTGTTTGTATAAAAAGAATATTTCTTAAGGCCAAACGAGAATATGCTTAAATAAAAAATCATATGTGTCAAACCATATTGAACTTAAGCGGTCCATACACATGTAATATTATTGTATATTATATTCGCCATATTATTTAGATTTTGTCCTATATTATGCAATAAGTCGCACAATTGCTTCAATTTAAATATTGCTCAACTTTCATTAAATAAAAATAACCTATATAAATAACATAAAAAGCATTGTACAATGTTTCCATCACATTTCGCTTTCTTTTCATTGTGCATATACAGTCTGGCCTCGATTATCCGTGATGGTCGGGACCAGAAGCATTACGGATAATCGATTTTTACGGTTAATCGAATAAGAATTTTGATACAGTACTTTTTGCTTATAGTCCACTACTCTAGTTGCACAACCTTTGTGGACTATAAGCGAATTTGGACTATAGCCGATTTTTTTATAAGCCATTTTATGGATAATAAGTGAAATCTATTATATTCCACATTTTGGACTATATAAATATTACTTTCTTCAATAAAACCATTATTTTTAAACAAAAGAAAAGTTTATTTAAAACATAACCAACTATTGATTTAATTGAAATAAATTGTTTAAAATAATAATTGCGAGAAAGGTAAATAAAAACATGTTGCCTGTTGATTAAAAAATATAAAAAAGAGAGTGGACTATAAGCAACAATTTTTGCATAAAGAATTATAATCAGTTGTCATTATCTGACATTTCATTTCTCTGTAAATTTGTTTATGGTAAAGCTATTTCACGTGTTCTCCAGCAATATAATCAGCAATTATTGCGCCATTGTTCTACCGACGTTTTTGCTTGTGGTTAGCAATAAAAATTGCTACGTGGAAACCCAGTGTAAATTCGATTCCAATCGAAAATCAATTGATTTACCATTTCTTAGCTACAATTTATTGCTCTTGTGAAGGCGAATTCATGTATGAATTTGTCATGTATTTTTTATTGTTTATTTATTGTCATACCAAACGTCAGTCTTTAAAAATATACATATTTTTATCATCGTTTTTATACCCTCCACCACAATTAGTTGTGAAGAGGGTATATTAAGTTTGTCATTCCGTGTGAAACTTTTTTATTATTCATCTCAGACCCCATAAAGTATATATATTCTGGGTCCTTGAGTAATTTTTAGTCGATTTAGCCATGTCCGTCTGTCCGTCTGTTGAAAACACGCTCACTTTCGAAAAACTCAAAAGAAATAAACAAACTTGGTGTCAAATTGCTTTTAGTTATCCTAAGCAGTTTGGAATTGAAAGCCAGCAAAATCGGTTTAATAGGATCTGAGCTATGAATCAAAATGTGGAACCACCACCTAAAAAAAATTGATAATTTTGTTACAAAAACTAACATAAATGGTGGAAAAATGCACAGAATGATATAATATTTCGCAACAGTTCGTTTTATTTAACTGGAAATTACGCTGTAAAATTTCTTGAAGATCCGTCCATGATTTACCCTAGGCCCCATATAAGCCCTACTCCCGGAAAACAGTATAGTAAGCCTAAAACCCTAACTAACAATGCTATCATAACAAATTTTGGCGCGTCATAGTTAAATAGGATTAGAAATGAAACTATTAAGTTTCATTAAGATCGGTCCATAATTTACCATAGGGCCCATATAAAACCTACTTCCAGAAAACAGTTTAGTACGCCTAAATCCGTAAAAAATAATGCTATCATAACAAAATTTGGTACATCACAGTTTTATTGAACGAGAAATAAGACTTTAAAATTTTGTGAAGAACGGTCCATCATTTACCATAGGCCCCATATAAACCTTACTCCCGGAAAACAGCTTAGTACGCCTAAAAACGTAAAAAATAATGCTATCATAACAAAATTTGGTACATCACAGTTTTATTGAACGAGAAATAATACTTTAAATTTTTTTGCAGAACGGTCCATCATTTACCATAGGCCTCATATACACCTTACTCCCGGAAAACAGCTTAGTAAACCTAAATCCGTAAAAAATAATGCTATAATAACAAAATTTGGAACATAAAAGTTTTACAGGACTAGAAATAAGACTGTGAAATTTCGTAAAGATCAGTTCATAATTTACCCTAGGCCCCATATAAACCTTACTCCCGAAAAACAGCTTAGTACGCCTAAAAACGTAAAAAATAACGCTATCATAACAAAATTTGATACATCACAGTTTTATAGAACTAAAAATGACACTGTGAAATTTGGTGAAGATCGGTGCATAACTTACCATAGGCCTCATTTAAAGCCCACTCTGGTAAAATAAGTTTAGCTTCATAAGGCCAGAAAAAATGTTATGCAATTTTGTTATATACGGTCCATAATTTACCTTAGATTCCATTTTAGCAGCCTTCTAAAATTCACTGCAAACGCTTAAACTAATTGCACCGCTGTATTGAAATTTATGTTTTTTTAATACCAGAAATCGTTCTGCAGAATTTGGGATGATTGGTTCATAGCTTACCATGGCTTATATAATTTGTTCTCTTGAAAATCATTTAAGTTCAGCTTAAACTGATATTCTACTCAAACTTTATAAAATTGATTCTGATTGTCGATCAATAATTGTATATAGGTCTAAACCGCAACAAATTTTAATGCAGATGTCTGTTTTTACAAAGATTATAATAATAAATAGACATCATACAGATATTACTCCTAAAACATTCGAAGTGTCGGTGGAGGGTATCAAAGATTCGGCACAGCCGAATATAGCACTCTAACTTATTTTTTTGCAATTTAATAGGCACTGTCAAAAATGCTGACAAGCCAAAAATTGATTGAAAAACAAAATAAAAATTTTGTTTGGGTTTATAACTTATAAAAGACACTATTTAGTTCACTTTAATTAGTTGTAGTTTTCTAAGAAATTTTTTTGGTTATTTTGGCGCAAAACATAAAAAAAATATATTGTGACGTTTCCCTATTTTTGTTAATTCGCCGTGGAAACAGCTGATGAACGGTTGACGAGTTGAGTTTACCTTCCTCAATTCGCCTTGGTACGTATTGTCACCAGTGATGCCAGAAGTGCAGATTTATCTGCATTTTGCAGATGTTATACCCCAAATTGCCAAAATTCAGATTAGAAGATTTTTGGTTTAAAATTGTAAATTTTTTAGCTCGGTGGAAACTTCTTTACATTGTCACTTATGTTTGTACTATTTCCACTTCAGCATTAAAAAACGAAATATATCTGCGATTCAATGAAGAACCATGTGGAAATTGATTTATTAGTAGGAATTTTATTCACAAAAGGTTACTTAAAATTGATTTAGGCTTATGACATCTGATTTTACACGAAATAATATGTGTATGTCCCAGTAAAAACTTCGCCTACAAAATAATGTGTTAAGTAATCAGAAAAACTTAAAAGCACTACTTATAATTCTACTGAAAGAACCAATGAATTTTACATGGGATGTCCCAAAATGAACGCATTCCAAAGTTAGTCATTATTTTTTTTACCTAAATACATCCAGAAAAATGTAGTTATAGAAGAAAGCAACTAAATAATGAGTGAAAGAAGTTATTCATTTTGAAAAAGTGGGCGAAGTTTTTACTGGGATATTCATATGAACTTATGCATAAATATCTTTAATAGTTTCAATATTTGATCTCTTCTAAATTTTCAATAAGACCCTTGATAGTTTAAATAACATGTCAAGCAATTAACTTTTTATTTCAAAAAAAAAAAAAAATTAAATTATTTTCTTGATAAAAATAATTTTATAAAAATTAAATTTGATGGACGTTAGCCTAATTAAAATATCAAAATTTGGATTAAAAACCATTAACATTCAACAAACAACCACAATACTAATTATTTTAATTTGTTGTTTAAAATAACAAAGATGTGATTAATCCTTACTCAGCCTGAGTAATAAAATTTGGATAGATATTTTTAATGTAAAAAAATATCCAAACTTTTCTGTGTTGAAAGTTCAAAAAAATATTTCCTTTTTTATACCTCGTTAGAGGACCACTGAAGGCCATTGTAACAACTAGCAGTTAGCTATAGTTCAGATTAAGTTGACAGATAGTAATGTGTTATCTGTCAAAAAGCGTCTGCTATCAGCCGGATAGCAGCTAACGCCAAGTTATAATAATGGCCCTTTTATATAGATATTTACCAGAACTTCTCTTAAAACTACCATCGGTTAAAAATTCCAGAACATTGGCCGTATATTTTAAAATTAACTGTTATATCTTTTTCTAAATAAACTACATAAAAAATGTGTTTTGAAGATTAATTGAAGATTTTTCAAATTTTGCAGATTTTTTGATGAAAAATTATGTTTTTTTTGCGGATTTTACATCTAAAAGTTCTGGCAACACTGATGGTCACGTTAACTTTTGGCGAATTTATAAAAGGTGAGAGCTAAGGCGAATGCATTAAAAGGTGACCGCAGCAGCTCAACTGACTATTTTCTTTTTTAATATTTTTTAAATGAGCTTACGTTCTGTTTCTATCAGTGATGTTATTTGTTTACTCTATGTACTTTTTATGACATTGCCATATTAGTTTTTTTTATGAATTAACAAACAAATAAAATCTCTGGCAGAACAAAACGTAGAACATTTAAAGAAATTTAAAAAATTATTCAGCTGGGCTTTTGTTACCACCTTTTAATGAATTCGGCTTGGTTTTACTTGCGTAGTTTTGCTGAATTCGCCTTAGTTAAAAAGTCGTAATTTTCCATCCCTGATGTATCCCCCATATTTATTTGTGCACGGCACTTTATATAAAATGTTTTTAATTGTTGTGTAAATTTTTATAAATTAATTGTTAAGCGAACAATATTAAAACCAATAAAGAAGTACTCTAGTCTAATTCCAAGAAAATTAATGTATCCAAATAAAAAAAGCAACAACAAATTACATAAATAGAAATAATAAGTGCATGCAAACAATTCAAAGTAAATAAAATATTTGTGAGTTTATTTTGGGTGATTCTGCAATAAAAAATCACTCAGTTTCAGTGTAAACTAGTGAAAAAAATATAGTAAAAAACATGTAACATACCTACATGTAAAAAAATTATACGCATTAAAATAAATTAAAAAAGCAAACCTTACAAAAATTGTTAAAAAATAAAATACTTTTTTTGTATTCGTTCTCTTGTTTATATCAAATTGCTCGTTGACAAAGAAATGTAAACAAATTTTCTGTACATTTTAGCATACAGTATTTAAATTTTTATTTGTAAACTGAAAAATAGTTAAAACGCAGAAGAAAATAAATAAAATTTTGTACCTATAATTGCAAAATTTATACCAAAGCAGGTAAATATACATACGTATGTATAGTGTTTATACAATATAATTATTAAATGAACGTAAATTTGTATTTTAATTTATAAAACAATCTATAACTTTTATCCTATTTCATAAATTTTTACCTTAGAACATTAATAGAAACTTCATATACATATATTAAGATATGTATGTCCATAAGTTACCATAATATCTATTGGTAATAAATTAATCGTGAGGTAAGGTAACATCTACGAAATACATACATGCATACATATGTACATAAATATTATAAAATTTTTTGTTATAACTTGATATCAGTTATTTGGTTTTAAAACAAGTGTTAAAATAAATTTATTTTTGTTTATTATTGACATTTCTTAAATTGTTGTTATGATTCCACCATATTTATTTATGCAGCCATGTTTTTTTTTCTTTCCGTACATTTCGTCTTTTATACATATAAACATTTATAATCTATTAAATGAATACTCTAAACCAGAAATCAAAATATAAATTAAACTCAAATTAATAAATCTTTTTGTGAGAAGAATGCAAGTGTGTATGTTAGAAATAACCCACTAAACATAAAGTTGATTGTGACTTGTTTAAGTTTAAAAAGTTGGAACTCATCAGCAGGGCTGTTGACGATTTATAAACCTATTTTTTTTATTGTAATTTTGTGTTTGGCGACATGGCGATATTTAAAAAAGTTGGTTATTATTTTTGCGATTTCGAAAATGCATTTTAGCTAATGTTTTTATTAACAAATATACATATAGTCACATAAAAGACGAAATAACCTATTTGCAGTTTTCAAAAGTTTACAGGAGAGGGAAAAAACGTTATAAAATTAGAACTATCAACGATATTGAAACGAAAATTACATATTTTGATACAAATGAAACCAGGAATATATATCAGTTGAGAAAATTTAGTTTTATTAATCAAAGCTTATGTTATGGCACTTAGGTTTTTTGGAATTGTAAAAATCTAAAACCAAATAATCTATCTGAAGTACTAATTAGTATGAATAAATAAAAATTTCTTTACACATGAATATTATATACATTAAATAATTACAGTAGTAGTTTTTTTTACTGGTTTAAGCAAAAACAAGTACTTAATGTTTGTTTAAATTACACTATGCAACAAAATTAAACTTTTATCGTGATTTTTGAGGATTTATTTTTCTCTTTTTTTGTGCGTAACGGTCCTCTAGGTACAAAAACTTTGTCATTTGTATTATTACATGTTCAAAATTTTGCACACATATGCGTTATGATATAGGGGAAAAAAATCCATAAAAAACTCAATTTTAAAATTTTTGCAGATAGGTTATTAGGTCTTTAATATGACGATATAAAACAATTTATGAGTTCGGTTAAAGTTATTTTTTTTTTAATTTTTAATAAATTTTAGAATTGCAATACGCGTGCATATTTTTTTGATGATAAATTGGTATTACATTTTGTCAGATAATTTTACATTGAAAACATTAAAAATAGTTTTATATAAATTTGGAATAACATTTAAGCTTTTTCAGATGTTCAGACAATTTTCTTATCAGAAGCTATCAAGGGTTTTCAAGATATCGTCTCGCAAACTGTGCATTTTTACGCCCTCGCAAATGAATTGTCAAAAATTGTGTGAGAATTCATTTACACTAACTTCGTAAATTTGTACAACAATTTTGACCCGTAAACTTGCGCTGTTCAAATGTGCATTTATACAAAAAGATTTTTTAATAAGTTTCGTCGTTTTCAATGAAAAATCCAAGCGTTTTTAAATCACAAATAGGATTTCTAATTTCCCGGACTTTTTTTATTCCTGGGAAACGAAACAAAAAAAATCTTATTCCCGGGATTTTTAGAATAAAACAATGATTTCATTAAATGAGTTCAAGACAAAAATTTTTACTTTTTAAAAGAACGCCCCTGGGGCCAAGGCCCTAGCTTCTGCCCAAAGATCTCTTGCAGGTGCATAAGCCACAATGGTCTTATCAACATTCGTGCGAACGTTGAGTTCCCATGATTGTTTGGCTATCGAGAATTACGCTCAAATATTTGGCACTGTTTGAGAAGGAAGCCTAAAGCTGCCAACCTTGTACTTCCTGGTAAAGAGTACCAACTCAGTTTTCTGTGGATTGACCCAAAGCCCACAGAAGATGCTTCAAGAGCTTAGAATCTGTTATGCAGATTCCATACAACGGGAGAGTGTGTCCAGGTGTTTACCCATGACTGCCACCGCCACGTCATACGCATACGCGGCGGTGCCTCTGTGCACAAATCTGCAAACATTGGTAGCACCCATCGTGGATTCAATGATCCTATTATCGAGTAGGTTACCAATAAATCTACAAATTACATCGTCAACACCCACCTCCCTCATTGACTCTAAGATGGAGTTGGGTCTGACATTGTTGAAAGCGCCCTCAATGTCCAGAAAGGCCACAAGTGAGTATGTATTCCCGAAATTAAAATGATTTCTCAATGTAGCCGACCAGTGAGTGAAGCGCCGTCTCTACAGACTTGCTCTTGGTGCAGGCATGCTGCGATGAAGAGAGCAAATGTCTAGTATTACACATCCTCAGATGAATATCAATGACCCTTACAAGGGTCTTGAGAAGAAATGACGGCAGGCTGATTGGTCTGTAGTCCTTAGGCCTGGTGTGGGTTGCTTTACCTCCCCTTGGAATGAAAACAACTCTACATCTAGTCCATCGGTTCCGTAGGTTCCGTGCCTGTGTTTGCTATTTCTAAATTACTGTTACAGATAAAAGAAAATAGCGACTCACCTCTGGTGTTGGTGTTGGAGCTGCCCCACGTGATGTGGTGCGCATTAGCGAAAGCACAGATAACCACAAGGGTTCCCATGGAGCCGGCTTTGGTTACTAAGCCACGAACAAGCTCATTATCCTGGTCATGCGCCATATAGCCCGAGACGATGCAGATCGACATGTCGCTCATCTCTAGGTTCGCTAAAGTTGTGTCTTCATCACTGAAATCAGAAAGAATGAAGATATCCAACGTGTTTTTAGCCAAAATACAAGATCTAATTTTTCCTGTTCCTTTGGCATATAGGAGCTTATATCCCTTGAGGTTTAATCCCACTCCTTGTGGATCCATGGTTTTTGGATCATTACTAGCTCCTCCTCTCTCTCTACCACTTGGAGGAGCTGTGCAGCAGATGCTGCCTTAGAGTGGTGAAGGTTTATCTGTGTCATCTTCACCATGTCCAGTATTGACGACCGTGACATTGGCGCCCTCCTGGTCTGCTTCCAGGAGGGCGTCCTCATCAGCCAATTCACCCATGCGTTCAAAGAGGTCACCCAGCATGTCAGAGACGGACGGGGTGTCTTCCTTGTCACATGAATGAACGGAAGCGTCATTCGTGCAGTCCATGGACTGCGTAGGATCCTTCAGCTGCTGAAACCTTGACAACTTTCCAGTTATGAGTGGCAAGTTGGGGGTTGCAGCACTGAATAATCTTCAAGATTTCCTCCGGTGCCGAGGGTTCCGCTGGGATGGTGACGATGGATCTAGGTCTCCGTGGTATCTCACTCACCAAAACCACGTCGAGCCTAGCACCTTCCCATATTTCGCCAATCGCTCCGATGGCAAGCTTCAGCAGAAGCACCGAGCGCTCGTCCACACACGCCATCAGCTTCCCGTGACCCTGGTACCAGCCAGCATCGTCACATTGCGAAATGCTCCTGGATTCTTACTAAGGATTTCCCAAAAGACACCCATCATTTGCTGCTTCACCAAGTCCCACCTAGAGTGGGAGATGGATCCATCAGCAGCACCTCTGTGTATAATAGCCCTAACAAGATTGTCTTTAGCCACCTCGCTCTAGGACCTATTAGTCGACTTTGGTGCATGTTTGGGACATTTTGTCCCTGGTTGCTGTTTAACGGCTGTCGCTTCTTCCTCCGAACGTTGCCGTTTAGGCATTGCCTTCGCAGCGGCAGGAGGTGAAACGATCTGAAGCCCAGCAGTAATGGCCTTAGCCCATGCCAATGAAGCTTCCTATTCAGCAGAAAGCTCACTTGCATCTTTTGAGCCGAAGCTTGGGATTTATCCGCTTTGGCGGAAAGGGCTTTTGCGGCTTTTGTTGTACTTGGCGCGAATGACAGAGGTACATCGCTGCTGTTGGGTGTCGAGGCTGATACAGCCACCGACGGGATCGTCTTCGTCTCATTGTCCTTATCATTGGTCCTTTTCATGTCTTGTTCCGTGCCGTTGTCAGTATATCGTTTGTTTTGTTTTCGATTGTTTTTAAAAGGAGTTGTAATTTTGTTTTTAGTCCCACGAGTGTAGGGGATCTGGAGGTCAGCCACGTCATAGCTCCCAATATCGCGGTAAGGGCGTAGTCTATTTGCTGAGGTGCCCAGGTATCAGCAAAGCTCCGTGATAATACAGTCGGTAACCCCTGACTGTAAACCAACCGATAGGCACGGGTCTCATAACACCGGTTTAGGGGATGGATAAGGTTTCGTTGCCAAGGCCTTTAAGTTCACTGCCTTCATCTCGGGAGTCACCAGATGCTGGCAAAATACCCAGACCAAGACACAAACCACAGCCAAGACTTAAGCCACCACATCGCTTCAAGATCGTTTTCCATAATTGTGGTGGAAGATAGCAGATGGTTCTTCTGATGTTGGTGATGGTGTATCATGTACATTTTCTTCTTCAAAAAGATTTTTAGACATTTCATCAGCAATTAAAGTTTAATTTGTAGGTAGTTTTTAGTAATTTTAGTAAAGAATATAGGTTTATTGCTCATTTTTGATTTTAACGATGCTATTAAAATTTCAAAAAAATTAAATTTGGAAAAATTCCCGGGATTAAATAAAAGAAAAAATGTCACGGGATTCTAATCACAAACAAACAATAAACTCTTGTAATAATTTGAGCAAATTGGTTTGTTGGCTTTCTTTCCTTATTAATCTATCTATATAAATAAAAATGAAATGCTGTCCGTTGCTAAGCGCATAACTTGAGAACGGCTAAACCGATTTGGACGATTTTTTTTTCTAATGATCGTCATGGCCCAACTTAGGTTTTTACGAAAAGATATCCCGCCAACTTTTACGCCTACTTTTTTCGTATTTAGAAAATCCTGAGCAGGGCCGGGATCAAACATCTAGTATGTAATAATAAATTTCACATTTTTATTACAAATTTAAAATTTCAACTTTTATTTTTATATTTTTTATTTTTCTTTTTTTTAAATATTTTTGCCTTGATGTTTCTTACAAACTGACATTAATTGTTTAAAATTGAACAAAAATTAAAAGGGGTGTTCATGAAACGAGTCTCGCAAGTTTGCCCAGTAATATAATAATTGTTGGTGACTCTGATTGTTTAACATGGTCAAATCTAGTCAAATGCGTTCTATGTGTGTCCGTTTTGGTATCTTAGTTCATCATAATTCTCGCCCAACTCACTTCGACATAGCACATCGTTGTGATCAATCCATGATTTCATATTCCAACCAGGTACAGTGACCTGCTATTTCTCACCACGCATTGATTTATGCAGGGTTCGATTTATAGTTGCACGATTCTGTGAAGTTATTGAATATCGAAATTTTAATGCTATTGACTGGAATGGTCTCTTAGAGTTTCTACCGGGATTTGACTCGTATTGTTTTTTTAATTTTGCTGATGTAAATTTTCAAAATTTAGTTATAGATTCATTGATTGCCTCACTTTACTGTTTTGTTCCGATTGTCAGAAGAAAAGTAAGACGTTACAATAATAGGCTGAGTTCCTAAACATCATAATACTTTGCAGTCAAAGTCAAAAAAGTATCATAGAGTTTAACTATATCTAGTTTGATTATTGTGTACGCATCGATATTGTTTTTAGTGAACTTTGGTACAGATAACATTGTAAAATTTTTCACGGTTGCTTGGTAGAAAGCACTTAAAAAAGCGAGTTGCTTTGCAACTGATGTTTTGGAACTCACCCATACTTAGATGAAGTCTAGGGTTATTTCATTAACTACATCCCTTACTAGCAAAGAAAAATAATGGCTGTGGTAAACATATTCTAAGAGCAACATATTATGATAAGATTCATGATTGTAGTCACCATATTAAAGGTATTATTGAATCAAATTATGGCTAAATATATTCGTAATATTACATCATAATTTTTTTCCCTTAATCATATTATTATTCTGTTAATCATATTATTGTCATGTTAATCATGATAAGTTAAGAAGCAATCATATTATTATCATGTTAATCATAATAAGCTAAGAAATTAATCATGTTATTGTCATGTTAATCATAATAAGCTAAGAAGTAATCATATTATCATCATGTTAATCATAATAAATTTAGAAGCAATCATATTATGATACAGGTCCTTTAATAACTGTCATAACAATACAAAATAAATTGAAATTTTTATGAATCGATTTTTTATTTTGTGACTTTTTACAATTTTGTTTGATATAAATAAAATAGCGGAGTTCAATATTTGGCTTGCAAAAGAGTAAATACAAAATATCGTAACACTTTGATAAAATAAAACGAAATCTCTGCGTGTTTTGTTGTTGGATTTTTCTCCGATATTTTAAAAATAAAACGAAATCTCTGTGTGTTTTGATGTTGGATTTTACTACGATATTTTGCACTATGTATTACATCAGTAATACTGAACTCCGCTAATATTTTAGTTATTTAAATTTCTTTAAATTTATTATTTTATATGGTAATTTATCTTGTTAAACCGCTCACATATAAACAAACGACACAAATGATTCAAAATTATTTTACAAATGGCGCTAGCATAATATTATTGGAGTAAAAATAGTTTGATTGCATCTTTAACATAATAGGATAAATGTATAGCAAGTTATCATGTCATGGCTATTAAATATAATGATATGGTTGTCAGTAATTTAATATGTTTTGAAAGCTATCATCATTTAGTTGTTAGAAAAATAATTATTTTTCGGTCAACAATACTCAAATTTATAATTGCGATAAACATTGATATGTTTACAGAAACTATAATATTATTGATATTTAATAAAAATAACAATTTTTTGTGTACGACAACAATATATGTTTACAATAAACATAGTGTTGTTGCCATAACCATGTCCAACAATATTTTTGTTAATAGCTCTTATATAGTAGATAATTATTTAATTGATTTTGGCTCTTTTGACGCTGTGGATGGATCGTCTTCTTTCAATCGTATAATTTAAAATTATGTATATGAGGCCATATATAAAGTAAAATCAAAGTCTGTAGGTGTCGATAAGATTCCTCTTCGTTTTTTCAAAACTATTTATCCTTATATTTCACTTATTTTAACCTATCATGTTAATACCATTTTCCTATCGTCAGCGTTTTCGTCTTCGTGGAAGACGGCTCGTGTGGTTGAACATATTATGAACCTATTGACCTATTTAAAACGAAGGGCTACCACCCCATTGCATTTTTGTCAGAACGCGAACTAGCACGAATTTCAAAAAAAGCTGAGACACGTATTTAATTAAATCGATTAAAGATTAAAATATGTTAATGTGGCACTTTTATTACAAACAACCCCGAAGAAAAAATTCAAAAACCATTTTTTTTTACAAAAAATCCTTAAAAAAAGGACATGGCTGATCGTCCTTGGACAAATTTTATAGACGCGCCTTAAAAAAACCTTTCTTACGATACCCAACTTGTATATGTTGGTAAGGAAACAGATTCGTAAAGTAACAAAACATGCAAAAATATACCCTTTTTCAAACTGGTCCAGCTCACGAGAGGTCAACCCTGGAGCCGAAATATTTAAAATGTCATCTTAAAAAAGTCCAAGGTTCATTTTTAGGAGGGTACATCGAGCACGAATTTTGCTTCCATACAACTTGAGTCGCTCTAACATACATGCGTAAACTTCGTGGATCGGTTGAAAATGTTTAAACTGAAGAAAAAAAGTTTAAATTTTGAGACTCATATTGATAACATTAGTTGGAAAGTTTCAGGTTTATTGCGTCAACTTTACTCTACGAATATTATTTGCCACAACGTATAAAATTGCGTGTGGCTCATGCTGTTTCAATGCCACAGATCTTATATGGTCTTGAAGTTTTTCCTGGTTCAATGAATTATGTAACCTATAAGTTAGGTCGTATCGCTAACACGATTGTACGGTACGTTTATGGTGTTCGTAGAAATGATCACATATCTGAATATGTTAAACGCTTCATGAGCTGTTCTTTCGGTAATGTAATAATTTTACGTAACTTGGTGTTTTTCTATAAAATTATAAAAAGCGGGTTTCACACCTAAGTTTATTCCAAATTTCTTTTTTCCCAATCAACAAGAAACCCTCAAATTATACTGCCTATAATTAACAATGCTTTATTTGAACACATTACCCATTGAGCTTCGCGTGTTTTCACACTCAAATAACGCTTTTCGTGTGAAAATATTGGCTGTTCTTCCGAACTTATAGTTGCAAAGGGTTTCACTCAACACCCTGGCATCGACTGCAATGAAACTTGCGCCGGCAGACAGAATGAATTCCGTACGTTTCTTAATGGCAATTGCCGCGAAACTTGGTTTAGAAGTTCATCAACTTGATTTCGTGGGAGCCTATCTGAACAGCGTCATAGAGAAAGAAATCTACACGGAAATGCCAGACGATTTAAACCAAGTCCTAAGCAAAACCGAAGCGTCGAAATATAACAACGAAGTATGTCTCCTGAAAAAGGTCATATAAGATCTGAAGCAGTCCCGATGATTATGGTTTGAGAAACTTGATAGAAATTAAAGGAAATGAAAATGGAACCGTCAAAATGTCACACTCATTGCCATTTGCGTTGATGACCTGGTGGTTGTATCAGGTGACCAAATTTTTTTAAGTAACTGGAAGAACGAATTTCGAATCAAATATTGTCTCGGGATCGAATTTAATCAAGATTTGAATATACGTATGTCCCCCGATAAATAGCCGAGATCTCTGCCTGCAGGACACTACATCCATCCGGCAGATGAAAGGAAACATTCACATCCAGTTCCCCTATGAAGAAACCCCCGCCAACAATTTCACCCTTCCTCATACCATCAGTATAAATCCCCAGGGTCGGTTCGTGGAAAGTATCCGACGGCACACTACCGTGCGCCAGTTGTATCATGAACCCCGCACCAAAGAAAGGCCCCGGGGTGCAATAGTCCACTCCATCAGGGACAATCGAACATTTGATTATCCCGGCGTGTGCATAGTCACGGGCCGACCAGCCGTGCGCCGCATACAGCCGTGTCGCCGAGCAAAGAGCCATCTGTCTGGCCGTGATGTCTACCTTGAGTCAGTTTAATATCGTAAACAGCGCCCTCTTGGGAGTAGTTCGCATTGATCCCGTGATCATCAACGCGACCAGTCTATGTACCTTCTCAAGCATCACGCGGTGTGTGCTCTTATCCAGTGCAGGCCACCATACAACGACCCCGTAATACAGTCGGCTTTACTACAGCCTCAAAGAACCAATTTACACAACTCGGGCCCATAACCCATTTCCTGCCGATTGCACCTCTGCACGCATATATGGCAACTATTGCCCTTTCCACTCTCATCCGGACATTTAGTGCCCATGACAGCTTACTATCCATAACCACGCCCAGATACTTGGCACTGTGAGAAATCTGAAGCTCAGTTCCAAACAAGTATGTCGCAATCGAAATATATTCATCACCTTTTGGAAGATTTAACACGAAAAACTGCAAATCCGTCACCACCCCAATGAACGTAAGCGATAAACTTTGTAAAGAAATGTGCCCGAAAGATGACAAAGAAAAACGTGAAGCAGAAAATTTGACGTACCAGGGTTTGATCGGATCGGTAATGTATCTGGCAGTTTGCACTAGACTCGACATTGCACACGCCCTGAGTGTTCGCAGCCAATTCAACGTTAATCACGGAATTGCACTATGGGTAGCATTAAAAAGAGTACTACGATATTTAAAACATACTCAAAACGTCGGCCTTGTATATTCGTCAAATGACAGGCCAATAGAAGGCTATGCAGACTGGGGCTCAAATGTCGACGACAGAAAATCATACACTTGTTATGTTTTTACATATGCAGATGGTGCCATAAGCTGGGAGTCCAGGAAACAAAAGACTGTAGCCGTGTCCAGCACTGAAGCTGAGTATATGGCTCTCTCAGATTCTACCAAAGAAGCCATTTACTTAAAGCGATTCGTAAGCAAAATATTTAATGTCGACCATCCAATTTGTATCACCAATGACAATCAAAGCGCAAAAACGTTATGCCGGAACCCAATCTTTCACAACCGGACAAAGCACTTAGACATCCGCCATCATTTTATCCGAGACTCTGTTGAAAGAGGGGAAGTAGATGTAAAATATATGAGGACAGATGATATGCCAGCTGACTTCCTAACCAAGGGTTTGGTAGCTCCAAAGCACAACAAGTGTTCTATATCACTTGGATTGAGATTTTTAGATTAGAGAGTTATGTGGACATGAAGTCAGATTTGAGGGGCAGTGTTGAAAATCGAACCAACGTAACAAATCTGGCATCATTTCTCTTTAGGCCACTATGGCAACCCTTTTTTATATACCTGATATTGCATCAGCATTTTATACAGTCTTAAATAAATCTTGTCTTTGCATGTATTAATTTTAAATAAAACGAATAAAACTAACAAACTCAGGTGAGCTTTTGTCTGTCCAGGACAACCTTGTGCGCAAATTTATAAAATTTGGCACATATGCGTTTTTTGCACAAGGTCAAAGCCTATTCAAAGTGGAGAAGCGGTTGTTTAATTTTCATAGCCCACAAGCAAACTTCTTTCCGGAATAGGGTTTTGTGTCCATTAACCAACTTGTTTTATAAACATTTGGGTTAAATTAGGTCCAAATTTTCCGCTGAATCCGAATATGAAGTCAGAATTGTCAAAAGTAGAACAGTTTTTGAGATATTCCAAAATAACCGTTATTTGTGTTTTTAAAAAAGATGCTGTGAATGAAATGCAAATATATACGAACATTTTGTGCCCAATAGGATCCAGATCGGTGCAAAAATAACAAAGTTACAGAAGATTAATTGAATTAACCCACAACAAGTAAATATACAAAGCTAAATTTGTATTAACAAAAATTGCTTGAAATGATTGAATTTATATGTGTGTTAATTTACTAAATCTTTTGTAGCTTTGTAATTTTTTTTACCAATCTATGTCTTGTTGTTCATATTAAAATAATCTAATGTCGCATGCAATAAAACATTAGGATTTTAAAATCATTGGTTTAAAAAAAAATAACTTGAAAAGAGCAAAATTGAACAAAATCATAAAATTTTCAATGAAGCTTAAATTTTGTACCCTGTAACTCTGTCATTTTTTGACTAATCTTCACAAGCAATCCATGGTTATTTTAGAAATTTTATTACCTTTCACGTAAAATAAAGAAATACATAATCCGTTTAAAACTTTTGAAGATATTTGCATTTCAGTCACATCATCTTTTTTAAAAACACAAATAACGGTTATTTTGGGATATCTCAAAAACTGTTCTACTACTGACTTCATATTCGGATTCAGCGGACAATTTTACATAAAGATTAGCTGTCAGATTCATTTGGTCACGACTTTGTTGAAATTTTGTCACGTAGTGTTATATAGAGGATGATTTAGATGAGCTTTGCTATTTGGGGTACAATTTTGAGAAGGCCTGCAAAGATTATAAGATTTCAAATGATAAAAAAAAGTAATAAAATAAAGTTGTATTCGTTTTACCAATAATTTTATTTACGAAGTTAGAGCTAGGAAATTTTACAAAACGTCACACTATTTAGGGTTGCAAACATATAAAGAAATCGTAGTAAAAACGATGTATTTGTTTTAGGTAAACTTCTTTTTAAAGATTTTTACACTTTCAAAAATAAAAAAAAGGCTTGGAAAATCTTAGGAATTGTGAATGGAAAAATAAACAACGAACATATCTTTTTTAGATAGAAGTCAACGATTTTAATTGTCCAATTTTGTATTAAGAATTTTAAGTTTTCCATACTCTAACGCGGGCATTGAAAGAACATTTAGTTCGATGAACTACAGTAAATCCAAAATCGGAAGCCGATAATCCTTAAATTCTGTTAATTCAATCCTTCACGTTAGATGTGGACTTCTTCGACATAATTCATGCTGTAATGATTACACTCAACCATCTAATGTCTGTAGAGATCCTTCTTCCAATGAAACATAAAAAAAATCAAAATAAATATTACTTGAAAACTGTTTTATGGCCCAATTCAAACTCAGCTGATGATGATCCAAATGTTTTGGATGATAATATTTTTTTGAAGATTATAATATATTATAGTATCTTCAATGTATACATTAAAAATGTTTATATACAAATGTTAATATATTTATTATTAAATTTTAAATGAAATGATTCCACATCAACGCCGTCGCCTTTTTTCAACATTGGAGGTAGATAATATTCGGCACAGCCGAATGCATTTTATTTTGTGTTTAATTATATTGTAAAAATGGCTTAGTGCTTTTTTACGCTCTTTTGCTCGAAATAGTGCTTTTTTAAATTTTAAAGTGCTTTTTGCTCTCAAAAAGTTGGCATCACTGACTTGACTGTACTCGTAATAAGCTTGATGAGATGAGAATAAAAGAGAACCTTCAGTTAAACTAATTCATAAAACTAGGTACATATTATAGTATTAAACTTTTTTTTAATTGAAAGTTCTTCGATTATTTTTACTCAGTCATACTCTTGTAGGTATAATATAACATATTTAAGATATAAATTATTTTCGTTTACATCTTCATGGTAATCAAGATTCAAACATGAAAGTTATGCACTTATTTAATCAAAATATTATAAATTTCGAACATTCAAAATCGACAACATGTTGCCTTTTTGCACTCTTTCATTAAACTTTATTTGTACATACAAATTTGTTATTAATTTTTGCATTAGTATTACAACAACAACAAAGCAAAACCCATTTCTGCGATAAGAGAAGAAAACAATGAAAAATAAGTGTGCTATATACGGCTGTGCCGTATCTTTTATACCCTCCACCGAATGTTATATTTCAGGAGTTGACTCTTTGTGGAATCAATAAGTTATTAACCAATCTTTATATAAAGAGCATTATAATTGGTTGCGGTTTAGAACTATGTTAAATTATTGGACGACCATCAGATAGTTTTATATGATATGATTTTAATTTTAGTCATATACAACCAGTGTTCGAAAATAAACACTTAATATCGCTCCTTAGTGTTTGGTTCGGTTGATTTGTGGAAAACACAAACGCTAATAGAACACCTAATGCCCAATCCCGCTCATCTTGGAACCATCGGCATAGACCCTTAGGGCCGGTTGCAGAGATCGCGTGTTATCGAACAGCTAACGACATTACCACCATGAACTGTGAATAAAGCACCGAAAAAGGGTTCCAGAGTGCAATAATCCAGCCACGCCAGGTCATATGATGCATGTAGCGTGACCCTGGCATGACCGTAGTTCCGCATAGACCATAGGCCCACCGACCCCAGTCATGATGTCACCCGGCAGCCAGTTCAACATAGTAAACAGCGCCTTCGTCGGTGTCGACCGAAGTGACTCCGTGATCATCGGCGCGACCAACTTATATACTTTCTCAAGCATCCTGCAGTACCGCCCCCTACATATGGCAGGCCACCACACTATGATCCTCAAAGATCCATTCAACGCCCCTGGGGCCAAGGCCCCAGTTTCTGCCCACACATCTCCTGCAGGTGTATATGGCCACAATGGCCTTATCAACCTTCAAACGAACGTTGAGCTACCAGGATAGTTTGCTATCGAGAATCACGCCCAAATATTTGGCACTGTTCGAGAAAAAAATAAACATTATAGAACATTAAATTATAATGTTTGCTTACAGTATCACTACAACTGTTCTGTTTTTTAACGACGAAAAAAACACTATATAATGTTAACAATAAAATATTTTCAGGAGGGGAATTTATATTGAACAAATAGTAAATTATGGATCAATCATCACAAAATTCTGTAGAGAGATTCTGGTACTAAAAAACCAGAATTAGAACAAATTTTAATGCAGTAGTAAAATTTGTTTTAGCGTTTTCTTAATTGTGAACCGATCTTCAGAAAATTTGACAGTGGGATTTCTAATCTTATAAAACTATGACAGACCAAATTTTATTGCAATACAATATTATTTGATACGGTTTTGGCGTACTAAACTATTTTCCGAGTGTAAAAATAAGGCCTATGGTAAATTAAGGACCGATCTTCACGAACTTTAGTAGTATGACTTATTATATAAACCGTAATCGTGCAAAATCTTAAAACAATCCGTGCCTTCCGGCACCATTTATGTTAGTTCAACAAAGTCATCCATTTTTTTAGGTTGGTTATTCCAATGGATTCATAATAACTCTTATCCTACTGAACCAATTTTTATGGATTTCAATTTGAAACGAGTTAGGATAACAAGAAACAACTTGACACTTGTTGACTTGTTCTTTACTGTGGAGTTGTACGAAAGTAAGCGCGTTTCAACAGACAGGCGGACATGGCTTTATCGACTTGGAATTACTCAAGGACCCAGAATATACATTCAAAAATAAATACATACTTTATGGGGTCTGAGCAGTGTTGCCAGCGAAATTTCGAGAAAGATACATTTTAATTTCCAAAAAGATACATTTTTTCCCAAAAAGATACATTTTGAAAAAAATTTGAAAATCCATTTTTAACGTTAACATTTATTAACATAAAATTTTTATTTCATATTTAATGAATACTGTAAAGAAAATT
This sequence comes from Pollenia angustigena, assembly GCA_930367215.1. Classification (NCBI taxonomy): domain Eukaryota; kingdom Metazoa; phylum Arthropoda; class Insecta; order Diptera; family Polleniidae; genus Pollenia; species Pollenia angustigena. Next base: position 186,900,073 of record OV884056.1, read on the forward strand.
ATATTAAATAAATTCTTTTTTATCAATAAATTAAATAAATAGTCATAAATATTAGGTATGTAATTTTTAAAAATACAGTAAGTGCCGGTTCAGGGGAAAAGAAATGGCATTCTCTTTTCCCTTCTCTCCCAAAAGCTCAAGACTTGACGAGTCAAACTTGACGTGTGTAAACCGGCACTAAGCAAACTTTAAAAATTATTATATGTTACTATCTTTGGATGTTATCAAAACAAATACATTTATATATATAACACAGTACAACATTTTTCAGTTAATTGATTGCCAACTCAATTCTGTGAACTGTATGTGAAATAAGACCCAAAAAGAAGAATTTCTGCATCATTCGTTTTGTCTTCTTACCTGCGATTTGAAGTTAGTATCGATTTGAAGTTAGTACTATCGTATAGGGGAATTTATCACGTTTTAGGCCCTGTTGTTTGACATAGCTCGACAACCACTAGCCCAATTTAGTTGAAATAAATTTTAAAAAATTAAGAATTACAATTCCCTTAATCTGTTCATATATTGTTTTCCTATACAAGTAACACTTCCGAAGTTAAAAATGAATGTATGAAGGGAAAAAATTATTTTTTGCCTAAAAATTAAAATTTTTTTTTTTTTTAAAATACATAAAAAATCCAAAATGGAAAAAAGTTTCAAGTCTAGTTATTTTTTCGCAAAGTCACATAACCTATGAGCAAAATGAGACAAAGATCATAAAAATCGATGCACGCGTTTCGCTTTTATTCGCAATTGAGTAAAGGTATGAATTTCAAAAATCAGTTATAGCCACCACCCTTAACCCTAGAAAGATAACGTTATTTTTTTGTACTGAAAAGATAACGACACGTCCGAAAGACGTATGCTTGTTTCTATCCTTTAAAGGATATCACCGAAAATAATATTGATCAATTTTATTGTTGAAAACATTTATTTATTCTATTTCTTTTAAAAAAATATAATTTTTAAACAGAAAATTACAATAAAAATAAAATTAAAAAGAAAATTCAATTAGCATTATCAAAAATTAAAGAGTTCTTGGAAAAGGACTTCAGTTCGGTTCTAAAAACTAAAATAAATATTTTCTTTGTACTTTGTGTAGATAATGTTATCTGTATTAACTTATATAAAAAAAAAAAAAAAAATTATTTGAATAACATTATGTGCAAGATTTACAAATTTAAGTTTTGTGGTCGCTACATATAGGTATACCGCATTTGACACATACCATTTTGGACATAAGTTTAATTTCTGATAGACAAAAGCCACCGTATTATTTCTTTTTTGATTCATGCTGTTCAATCATTCAATCATTGCTTACTGCATCTGGTAAAATTTGTTCAATGTTGTCGGTTATAGTTTTCGATAAAATAGGAATTTCTAGCCTTAAAATTGAACAATTTATGGAAATTTCGGCACTGGTCCATTGAACAATTTCCGAAATTATTTCGGTAGTAAAATAATATCGTAGCATGTAATTGGGTCGTACAGTGATTTGCATTCCCGTGTAGGTCCTCTTGCCGTACGAACTATATTCATTGAAGAAACTCGGCCATCACTTTGACCCTTCAATGTAGCTCACTTACTTTTATTTCTTAAAGTGGGTCAAGATATCGAAATAACGCAGCTATCGGAAGAAGTAGTAAAATGTTAAGGTTCTTGAGGATTTTCCTGAATCGGTGGTATATTCTCGTCAGGCTCAATGATGTCAAAAGCTCATCTCCTACATCACTTTAAAGACTATCCTCCAATTACTCATCTTCCGATTCGCTTACATTTTTAAGGGAAACCGAGTCCTCCAACACGCTTTGAAAAATAGCGCCAAGTTCTGCATGGTCCAATCCGTGCTTTCAACACATTTTTTGAACAATACCTTAAAATTCAACCAAAACGCAAAGTTATCTTCGCTACAAGTGTAACACTAAAGATAACGATACATCTCTCAGACAAATGTTGTATTTATTTGTGTTTATTTCTAAAAAAAATACATAACTAACAACATAAAAACTGCCACCACCAACTAGGTGCTGCTAACAACTGAGATAATGGAACGTGAGGAAGTTGCATGTTATCAAATGTGAAAGTAAGAGCACAAAATTGAAAAGGGGTACGTCTCGCAGACGTACCTTATCTTTCTAGGGTTAAAATAAAAATAAAAATATAAATTAAAAAATTATCATGCAAAAAAAAAACTTTATTTATAAAAACTTAATGAAAATAAAATAATATGCAATTAATACGCAATTATAATATGCATAAAAACAAAATTTAGAACATTTCAATTCATTCAATTATTGGCAATATCCATCCTTGTAGAAGTTGACGCTTGTGGTTCTGATGATCTTGTTTTCTTCGTAGGTTGTTCATATTCATGGTCTGAGTCTGTATCGTCATCCGAGATACACATACTATTCAAGGGCGTGTTTCTTTCACTGTGTCCACCAATTTCAATGTCTTCATCTTCGGTGCTTTCTTCAAACTGCATAATTGTGGAACTCCACCAACAAACCTCCGCAAGCAATGCATCCAATTTTTTGCTTTTGACCCGCTTTTCAAATGGCATGGTCACCTGGTGGAACCTCTCTCCTTGTTCGTCTGATTCCTGAGGTGATTGTGCCAAAAAAGTATCGAGGTGGTGGTGCAAGAAATACAATTTCAGCGTCATGGATGCACCGATTTTTTCGAAATAAAACTGCAACCTGTCCACTCGTTGCTGTATCTCTTCTCGCTGGACACGGTTCTTTCCTAGAACGCCTTCTATTACTTCTTTTAATGCGTTCCATGCATGTTGGTGGTCGTGATGCTCTGAAAGCAAATGTGTGAAAGAATCACTTTTAATCAATTTCCGAATATCAGGTCCATTGAGAATACCTGTTTTAAATACATAAGAAAAACGAAAAAATTATTGGTAATGCGAATGTATGGAAATTAACAAATTTAGATATGACAATATTGAAATACAGAGTACGATACGTACCGTTTTTAATTTTCTCATCACTGAGTTTCGGAAAGATGGATTTCAAACAGTCAAAGGCGCCGTTAACTTTTTTGACCACCACTTCAACGAATTTCCCAGCTATTCCCAGTTTCATGTGGAGCGGTGGCAACAAAATATCATCCAGGTCCTTTATCATACGTTCATTGCGTAATTTTAATTGTTTGTTGAGCTCGGGAGTTCTTCCTTTCCAATCTTTACATTGATATTGATTTCCTTTGTATCGTGAATCCCAATTACAAAGGAAGCAGAAGTATTTTGGATATCCGCCCTTTTCTATAATCCCTTGTAGTATGTTGACCACCTTCAGATCGCAACAAATGTTCCATTTGTGTTCATCGTATTTGATTTTCTTCAAAATTTCGCCCAATGCTTCATACGTTTCCTTCATAGTTGTGCTGAATCCCAATGGAATGCATGGTTTTTTATTTTTTTTGTGCAGCAGCACAGCCTTCAAACTAGTAACTGAACCATCGATGAATAAACGCCAGTCGCCAGCGATATAATCCATTCCCAATTTTTTCACTAAACCTGGGATATCATGGCAGTACGTGAACGTATCTGCTTCGTCAACGGAATAAAATTTCTGAAAATCAGCTTGGCGTTGTCGGTATGATGTTGCGCTGACATTTTGCTGTGTGAGTTTTCTTCTCTTCAAAAATGATGTCAGCCATTCGGAGTCGTGTTGTGATAGTCCCAGCTTGGCCACAATGTAATCCATTTCGATTTGTGGTAGCGGTTGTGGTGCACTATTTTCAATATCGGGTATCCAATCAGCATCATCCAAATCGGTCGGATTGGTGAAAACGGTTTCGGCTAGCAGGGACACAGTATCCGCACTCGGAGGTTTAGGTGCATCGGTATCAGCAGGGCGTTGCACTGGAAGTGTGGCAGTAAATGCAGCAATGTATACTTTTGTTTTCAATTGTTGTCTGTTTAATCCAGGACGAAAATTTATGCATGCATAGCACCTGGATTCATCATGTCCAGTTGTGTCTTCCACCCAAATTACTGGCTTCATAAAAGATAACTTTCTACTTTTTCCGTGAATCCATTTTAGAAGGGTAGTATAACAACTGTTGCACACTGTGTTCGGCGTAAAATTTGCACCACTTAAATCTGCTTCATCGAAATAATTACAATACGCGGTTTTGAATTGCTCAGTAAACAAATTTTTTCGATCTTTTTTCTGTATTTTTCGGACGATATGACCACAAACGTAACAATATTCATCCAAATATGGGCACTTGTTGTTTTCCATATTGATATATTTTATGTTTTGTTGTTATTCACTTTTAAAAAACTGGAGAAAAATCACTTTTACTGTTCGCGTTCGTCGGCACTGGCTGAATGCCAAAAATCGATCAATGCACACCTATAAATACTACGTATTTTTGAATATTTTACTGCCAGGTACTTATAAATGGGCGCATATTTTAAGGGCGGCTGGCTATATACCTGATTCAGCACTTGTACGTTTCAAACTGTGCAAAACTTTCCAAATAATGACCACCCTTAAATGTGGGTGCAATTTCTGTAAAAAAATCATATAGGTAGCCACCGGAAAAACCCAAATAATAAAAAGGTCCACTTTCCGTTTAATTGTCCACGTACATTTATTACCGCAATCATAAAAATCAAATAACCTTTTGTTTATTCCTTTTTTTTTTAATTCTCAGAATCATGAAAAAGGTGTCAATGTTTTCTCCAAATAATGTTGTGCATATCTCGAGCAAATTTTTGAAATTCATACATTTACTTAATTGTGAATAAATGACAAACGCGTGCATCGATTTTTATGATCTTTGTCTCATTTTGCTCATAGGTTATGTGACTTTGCGAAAAAATAACTAGACTTGAAACTTTTTTCCATTTTGGATTTTTTATGTATTTAAAAAAAAAAAAAATTTAAATTTTTAGGCAAAAAATAATTTTTTCCCTTCATACATTCATTTTTAACTTCGAAAGTGTTACTTGTATAGGAAAACAATATATGAACAGATTAAGGGAATTGTAATTCTTAATTTTTTAAAATTTATTTCAACTAAATTGGGCTAGTGGTTGTCGAGCTATGTCAAACAACAGGGCCTAAAACGTGATAAATTCCCCTATACGATAGTACTAACTTCAAATCGATACTAACTTCAAATCGCAGGTAAGAAGACAAAACGAATGATGCAGAAATTCTTCTTTTTGGGTCTAATTTCACATACAGTTCACAGAATTGAGTTGGCAAATCATGTGTTGTACTGTGTAATATACGAGTTAAGGCGTTTATACTAGGGCGATAATATTAAAGAATTCGTATGTATAAATTTCCTGAAAATAAAAAATATGTTCATATTTCCTCAGAACAACTTCGCAATACAAGTAATCATCGATTTAGGTGGATCGTATGTTGAAACATCATTAATGTTCTCTTTCACCATAATTAAAGCTGCTATTGTATAAGTATTGAGTCGGTTACGATGATCAGTCTTAATAAGTTTTAGTTGGCTAAAAATTATCTTCACACTTGCATTCGAACTACTTTTTTCAAATTTTTAAATATCGGCTCATGAACAACATTTTTTTATACCCTCCACCACAATTAGTTGTGAAGAGGGTATATTAAGTTTGTCATTCCGTGTGAAACTTTTTTATTATTCATCTCAGACCCCATAAAGTATATATATTCTGGGTCCTTGAGTAATTCTAAGTCGATTTAGCCATGTCCGTCTGTCTGTCCGTCTGTTGAAAACACGCTCACTTTCGAACAACTCAAAAGAAATGAACAAACTTGGTGCGAAATTGCTTGTAGTTAACCTAAGCAGTTTGGGATTGAAATCCAGCAAAATCGGTTCAGTAGGCCCAGAGCTATGAATCAAAATGTGGAACCACCACCTAAAAAAATTGTTAATTTTGTTACAAAAAATATCATAAATGCTGGAACAAGGCACGGAATGAGATAAGATTTTTCAAAAATTTGTTTTATTTGACTGGAAATCACGCTGTTAAATTTTGTAAAGATCCGTCCATAATTTTCCCTAAGCCCCATATAAACACTACTGCCGGAAAACAGTTTAGTACGCCTAAAACCTTAAAAAATAACGCTAGCGTAGAAATAACACAGTGAAATTTCGTGACTATCGGTCCATAATTTACCTAAGGCCCCATATAAACCCTACTAGCGGAAAACAGTTTAGTACGCCTAAAACCCTAAAAAATAATGCAATCATAACATTTTGGCTCGTCACAGTTTTATAGGACTATAAATGATACTGTGAAATTTGCTGAAGATCGGTACATTATTTACCCTAGGCCCCATAGAAACCCTTCTCCCGGAAAACAGTTTAGTACACCTAAAACCATAATTAATAATGCTAGCATAACAAAATTGGTAAGGCACAGTTTTAAAGGACTAGAAATGACGCTGTGAAATTTCGTGATGATCGGTCCATAATTTACCCTAGGCCCCATATAAACCCTACTACCGGAAAACAGTTTAGTCGCCTAAAACCATAATTAATAACAAATCGTCACAGTTTAAGATAATAATAACATCATACAGATATTACTCCTTAAACATTCGGACTGTCGGTGGAGGGTATCAAAGATTCGGCACAGCCGAATATAGCACTCTAACTTGTTTTAATTAAAATTTAATATTTTATTTCTGTACATTTTACGTAAAGATTCAAAAGATACGAAAAATGTCAGGATTATACATGGTACATGAAGTTATCAAAAGATACGAAAAATTTATCTTTCGTATCCTAACGGCAACACTGGGCCTGAGATCAATATTAAAAAAAAAATTAACACGGAATGACGAACTTAGTATACACTCATTCACCACTAGCTGTGGAGCGTATAATAAACATGGCACATCTAATAAATTGTTGTAGTTGTCATTTATTAAAGGCCAGTTTACACGGTAATACAATGTATTACGACATCAGGGCTGTCAGAAATGGCGATTTCTCGCCAAACGTGGCGATTTTGAAAAAGCGTTTTTTGTATGCAAAATTTAATTTAAAAAAAAAAAAAAACTGAACCAAATTGACGTTTGGCGATTTCTGACATCCGGTTTGGCGATAGAGCACAAAAAAATCTGACAACCCTGTAACGACATTGCAAAAAATGAATTGAGTAAGAGAGAACACGAATAAAAAATCTGACAAGCGGTCGGTAAATGCTTTTTTTCTAAACCATTTTAGAAACTTATTCCCATTACACCAGAGGTGTATTTTAACAGAGTATATTGAAGGTGGTAGCATTTTTATACAATTACAAAAACAACTAAAATCAACTCAGGAAATTTTCATGTTGTTTTGTAAAAATTTAAAACTGCAACCATCTGCTTTTTTGTTATTATTTTTGATTTTATTTATACCATCCGTGTAAACATGAATTATACTTACAAAAGATTTTTATATTTTTCTTTTAAACACGGAGAGAATTTCATAATATTTTGATTCTACAAAGTCGTAATACATTGTATGTACCGTGTAAACTGGCCGTAATCACAAACGCACACACACAAGGTACAATGGTCTAGGACCTAGAACTTAGTATACCCTTAGTATACGAACTTAAGGCTCAGTTAGTCTTTACTTTCTGTTCTGTTACGAATCAGCTGATTTGTTTTTGTTATTCAAAAACCTGTGAAATTGATTAGTTTTTCTGTTCTGTTGCGGTTCAGTTTGTTAAAATCAAAAACTTGTTAAGTTATTGTAAGTGCCAGCAAAATAAATGATAAAAAATACATATTTATCAGGGACCGAAAATAACAGTTATATTGGAATTTTAAAACAAAAAAAGCATATAGAATTAAATGTCGAAAAACTGATTCAAGTATACCATATTGTTCCTCATGCACTTGTCAATGATAAAATATATTGATTTTCATAATTTTGATTTTTATGTTTTCGATCAAACTTAACAGTTATTTTTTGATTTTTATTTTTTTGAACCAAAATAACTTATTTTTTGATTTTTATTTTTTTCGATCAAAAATAACAGTTATTTTTTGATTTTTATTTTTTCGAGCAAAAATAAAAGTTATTCTCTAAATAAATGTACGTGATTTAAAATTTAGTTGACCTTAAATTTTTATTTTAGTGTGTAATTATCATTGGAATTCCTTATGCACATAAAAATAATTATTAAAGTCAGCTAAATTATTAAAACACGTAAATTTATTTCGAGAATAACTTTTATTTTTGCTCGAAAAAATAAAAATTAAAAAATAACTGTTATTTTTGTTCAAAAAAAAAAATCAAAAAATAACTGTTATTTTTGATCGAAAAAATAAAAATCAAAAAATAACAGTTACTTTTGTTCAAAAAAATAAAAATCAAAAAATAACTTTTATCATCTGACTTTTATGAAAAAAGGAATAACTGTTACGGTCCCTGATATTTATATTGAAATAAACTATTTTTTGATTTTAAGAATTCATAAAATTTAATTTCTTAAATTTATTTGCATTAAAGTGATTGAAATAAAACAATGGTCGGTGCAAAACTAATAAATTTGTCAAAAATGGCTGATAAATTGCTACAGAAAAAGTAATTATTACAATTTCGTAACAGAACGGCACGGAAAAAGAACAGAAACAGAAAGTAAAGACTAATTCTGCCTTTAGTATACCCTCATTCGCCACTAGCTGTGGAGCGTATAATAAACATGGCACATCTAATGAAATTGTCGTAGTCAATTAAAACAAAAATTTTGTTGTCATTTCCCAGTTGGCCATGTCTTGAAGACATCCTTGACGACGCGTGTACGACCATATAAAATCCTTGACGACGCGTAGGCGACCGTCCAAGCAAATCGTCAACGACTTTTTCACACAAATGTCCGCAAAATCGTTCACGACTAATGAGCGACATTATCGCTCATATGTCGTTGACGATCATATGGGCGACGCTGTCGTTGACGATATATGAGCGACAATATCGCTTATTATGTCGTCGACGACCATATGGGCGACAATATAGCTCATTAGTCGTGAACGATTTGGCGGACATTTGTTTGAAAAAGTCGTCGACGATTTGCCTGGACGGTCGTCTACGCGTCCTCGAGGATTTTATATGGTCGTACACGCGTCGTCAAGGATGTCTTCAAGACATGGCCAAATGGGCATGAATATTACATGTCGATTTTTTCTAAAAAGTAAAAAAATAAAAATTTTGAGTTAATACCCTCTTGTTGACATTTTAGTTATACTTACCAAATTAATTAACAAAATAAACAAAACAGCAAATCACAATTGTTAAAAAATAGCAGAGCAAAACTAAACCTTTACCACGCACTTTAAAAATTCAACTAAATAATTTTACATGTTTTTTTGTTTGTGATTTCTTTCTTTTGTCGTTATTGCCCCGTTATTTTTAAGAAAAAGTTGAAGCAAATTTTAGGTATTGTCTTTCATCTTTTATTTTTCGCTTATGTTGTCCTCAAACAAATCTTATTGAAGACAAGATGACCGACAATTGCATGCATTTTGTCGTCAATGTGGTTTTAAACACGACAAAATGCATGAAGTAGTCGCTTATGTTGTCCTCAATCAAGTCTTATTGAAGACAAGATGACCGACAATTGCATGCATTTTGTCGCCAATGTGGTTTTAAACACGACAACATGCATGCAGTGGTCGCTTATGTTGTCCTCAATCAAGTCTTATTGAAGACAATATGACCGACAATTGCATGCATTTTGTCGTCAATGTGGTTTTAAACACGACAACATACATGCAGTGGTCGCTTATGTTGTCCTCAATCAAGTCTTATTGAAGACAAGATGACCGACAATTGCATGCATTTTGTCGTCAATGTGGTTTGAAACACGACAACATGCATGCAATGGTCGCTTATGTTGTCCTCATTAAAGTATTATTTAAGGCAAATACGATTTTAAACACGACAAAATACACGTTTTGTTACTTAAGTTTTCGTCATCAATGTTATATAAGCGACAAATTCTAAATTGTCCTGAGGACATCGTAGACGACATTTGCGTCTAGGACCATTTTGCCAACTGGGTTATTAATCACAAACGCACACACACAAGTTACCATGGTCTAGGTGAAAATAAACACTTATTTTACACACAAGCATTTTAATAACAACTCACAATCTTCTCCACATATGTAAGTAGAGTGCAGGGTGCAAATTTTTCAAGACAATGACTTGACAATGAGAATTTAATATTTTCAATTATGCTTTTGTACATTTTTAAACTGAAACAATCAAAGTTATATTAAAATGCAAAATCAATTTTTACTGTTAATTCATTAAAAATTTTGTAGTAAAAATAACTCAATTTAATAGATCAATTATTTTTTAAAAATCTCTTACGGCCAATTTCAACCAAGTTCAGCTATAATTAACTATCAGTTATAACTGTCAAAAACAAAGTGTTAACTAGAAGTTAAAGTAATGGTTAGTTTTAACTGAATTTGGTGAAATTAGCCTTTTTTTTTTATATTTTATGTTCATTTAAAATAAATATTTTATTTGATGATTCTTTTTAAAGAAATCTCAGCAAAATAATAACAAATACAAAACAAGATCATCAACTCTCAATAGGCTTACAAAAGAATATTTTTCAGATTTGAAATTTTTACTGCTGCTCATTTTATTTTTTAGAATTTGAGTCTTAAATGGTTTTGAGGCGTCTTATTGATAAGATGACAACGTCTTGAGTGTATTAATAACGTATAATGTTGCCGGCAAAATTAATTTAATTAAAAAAAATGTAAAATTTGCTAACAATATAAAAAAAATACAGGAAAAATGTGTAAAATTTAATAAGGAAATTGATCATAATCATGAAATTAACTACTAGTTAATAATTTTGTTAAAAAAGTATAAAAAGAAACGTGCAAAAGTTATTTTTTTAACTTCATTTTCACTACGTCATCTTTTCCTACTTCATCATTTTACCTACATATGTACATATGTATGTATATAAGACATAACTTGTTTAACTTTTGAGCACGTTTATAAAATAATATAAAACTGTAACGTCATACATATATCGAGAATAAAAATGTAAGTGGATTTAAAGTGCTTATTTAATAAAGACTAGCAAACCCGGCGAACTCCGTTTCGCCACCAGATGGCTTCGTTTTATGTAACATTTCGTTTGGTGATTAAAAGATGAAGAAAAATTTTTTTTTGTTTTATATTTGAAAAGGAAAAATTTTATTTCATTTCGCAACAGTAAATGAATTCATTTCGATTACAAAAATGAAGTGTTATTTAGTTGAACTTTTCTAAGTAAATGGCGTTAAAATTGAATGCCATGTCGGTTGGAATCATTGGGATACAAAGACGTGGTTGATTTATATTTCGTAACATTATGGTTACCGATCCAACTTTTAGTTTGAATTTATGAGGAGGTAATCCGGGTAATCCAAGGGATTTCGATTGGATAGTTGACGACATCGTTCTGAGAAGTAATGGAATCTACCGATTTCTACGTCTCCAATTTGCCAGCAATTTCACTTTGAACCTTAAAATTCAGTTTGTCGACATCAACGTAGCTAATATAGCACGTTCGCTCAACAAATCATGATTTCTGTAATTTTGTGTAATGTTTGAAAACACCTTTCGGATGAGTTCGGACTTTGATTCGGTGAACTGGCAGAAATTGAAATATCCACCGGGATTTTGTCGTTTCCTATGTCCAGCAATTGTTTGGAAAATACGTCTCGTGATTGATTGTTTTGCATCTCGACCCGCATTTTCAGAGTCAATTTGAGCTTCCTAACGTGTTTCCACAAAGCAGACGACTTCAAACATGCATTTAATTCATCGGCGGGCGTTGATCGTGGTATCACTGGAAGTGTTTGCCAAAAATCACCTGCCAACAAATCATCGTACCCCCAAATCGGCTTTGATTGTTTCGTAGTAGGCGTAAAAGTAGGCGTGGTAAATTTTTCTTTCGATGAAAACTTAAAATGGAATAATACGAACATTTGAAAGAAAAATTAGTCAAATCGATGGAGCCGTTTTCTGATTTTAGGTAAATCGAAAAAAGTGGACGTAAAAGTGGGCGGGGAACAATTTTCTTTCCGTATAAACCTAAGTTGTACCATGGCGATCACTTTAAAGAAGAAATCGGTCAAGCCATCCTCAAGTTATGTGCTTAATAGAAAAAGTGGGCGTAAAAGTAGGCGTGGTAAAATTTTCTTTCGATGGAAACTTAAAATGCATTGATACGAACATTTGAAAGAAAAATTAGTAAAATCGATGGAGCCGTTTTCTGATTTTAAGTAAATCGAAGAAAGTGGGCGGGGAACAATTTTCTTTCCGTATAAACCTAAGTTGGACCATGGCGATCACTTTAAAGAAGAAATCGTCAAAATCGGTCAAGCCATCCTCAAGTTATGTGCTTAATAGAAAAAGTGGGCGTAAAAGTAGGCGTGGTAAATTTTTCTTTCGATGGGAAACTTAAAATGCATTGATACGAACATTTTAAAGAAAAATTAGTCAAATCGATGGAGCCGTTTTCTGATTTTAGGTAAATCGAAAAAAGTGGGCGGGGAACAATTTTCTTTCCGTATAAACCTAAGTTGGACCATGGTGATCACTTTAAAGAAAAAATCGGTCAAGCCGTCCTCAAGTTATGTGCTTAATAGAAAAAGTGGGCGGGGAACAATTTTATATGCTATAAACCTCACGGAGTCCGAGACCTTTCCAACGAATGCGAAACCGTGGAAATCGGTTCATGCGTTCTGGAGTTATAGCGTCAGGAAGGAAAACCCGACTTATTTTTATATAATAGATAATTGTCGGACATTTTTTGTTTGATTATAATTATTTTATATACGTGTATTTAAATGAAAAAGAAGAGATACATAGTTAGATCGATTTTCTTTAGAAAAAAAGTCACAAATAAATTTTCTTCAAAAAGTCAGTACATACATACCAGTGATGGAAAATTTAAAAATTTAGATGGTACTGACCACCAAACAAAAGAGTACTTTTTTCAAAAATTTTTTTTTTTTTTTTTTTTAAAACTTAATCATAAAAAGGTAAAATACATAATTTTGTTGTTCCTATCTCAGCTATTTATGAACCGAGCTGGCAAAATTTCAACAGCAAAATTCTGACGAGGATATCTGACATTAAAATATACCAACAAGCATACATACATATATACTTTTGATAAGAATAATTTTTGTGTAGGCAATGTTGTCAATATGGCTGTGGAGTCGGAATTGAGGTTATTGTACCGGAGTCGAAGTTGAAGTACCCACGAAAAAATCGCGACTCCGACTCCAAAATTTTTCGGCATAAAAAATTTAAAAAATATTCCAATAATTTCCAAAATAAAAATACTTCGAAACTGGCGATGCAATATTTAAAATATTGATTCCTAATTTTTACTGAATTCTTTTCTTGCTATATTTAACCATTTAAAAGGTACTGCATTAAAAAAATTAGCTTAAAGTCAAATAAGGACCAGTCTCATATACATTAAGCATTAAGGTTAGATAAGGAGTCGGAGTTGGAATTTCAGCGGTTGTAGTCGGAGTTAGTACTTTTTGTTGACGACTTCACAGCCCTGGTTGTCAATGTTAAAAAAAATATCAACGCTAAATTTCTAAACAAAGAAGCATAACAAGAAAAGAGTACTAAAACGGACTTGGGAGTACCGTGGTATTTAAAAAAAAGTACTGAAAATAGTACCTAGTACTGAATTTTCCATCACTGGTACCTACATATACATATGTATGTAAGTATAAAATTTAAGTTATTAAAACCAAATTAAGAGTGAAATTAATAAACATCTTCCAAAATTCTTTTTTATTATCTCAAAAGTATAGCTACAAATAATTATTTACCTTTTATATCTAGTCGATGTTCTACATTTACTCAAAAAATTTATTCAATATTGTTTTGTTTTTATGACTATAATCTTCAATTGATTTGGTCTTTGTAATAATTGAACAAACTATTTAGCAAATTATACTTTTAAATTTTATAATTAAAAAATCCACAGCAACAAATGTGAATTTAAAACATTACACAGGGTTGCCAGATTTATTTTGACCTTTTTCGCCAAATTTAATGTTGAAAATCGTCAAAACTTTTTGTTATTAGTTTTTGGCGTTAAAATACATATTTTTAAAATTATTAAAAACATATTTTACAAATCTTAAAAAATAATTTTTTTCCGAATCGGTAAAATTCACAAAATGGAAAAAAGTTGACATAATTAATAAAAAAAAAAAAAAAAAAAATTATCAGTGAACACAAAAAAGGTACAATATCTATTAGGGAATGGTAAATCGATTTCGATTCCAAACGAAAATCGATTTTGTGGTAAAAAAAAATCGATTTTTTGCAATCGAATTTACGTATGCGATTTTATACTGAAATCGATTATTGGGCTTTTAAAATCGATTTTTTTATTTTTATTAAAATTTTGGCGATTTTTAATCTTAATTAAATCGATAAATTATGGGCGTGCGCAATATAACGTATTTTTTTTTGAGCGTACATACGTCTGTAGGTATGCTAATGCAGTTTTCCCAGTTTAAAATTGTAATTTTTTCGTATTTTCCCATTAGTATCCTTAATATACTTCCAAGTTTAATATAAGGGCTCTGTAGCGATATTTAAATCTAGTTATAAGCAGAGTGAAAAAACAAAAAGTATGTATGTAATTTATCCTAACAAATACGAAATTACAAGGAAATGTCTGCATCTTTCTGGCATCAATGGCATGCAAACGTTTTTTTTTTAACTAACTTAATAGTAACTTAGCAAAGAAACAGTCGCCACCGATCAGGAACTACTGTCATAATCCTTTGAAATACTATCGATAAATTCAGGCTTGTCACAGAATTAAATCCGATCAAAAGTGATTTCGTTTAATGTGAATCAAGATACGCAATCACTTCCACTTTCGATCGGAGTTAATTTATCTGACAGGCCTGATTGTCTACAGAAGAACACAATTTTAATATGTAAAATGTACATGTACTTGTTCCTCTAAAGGCGATCTCAAAATTTACACATTTTCACTTTTTGCAGGAAAATTAGAAAAAGTAGTCATATCTACACACTGTAAAAATCTCAGTTCAATGTATCTAGTAGTTTTCCAAAAAAATGCTGGTGTATACCCCTCCCAATTTTCTTACTTTTTTTATTAATGATAAATGATCTTATTCGAGCCACGTCGCTAATTATATTTTTTTTTAAACAATTGTAGCATAGTATTCGGATAAATGACATCCTGAAGAATGCCAAGACAAGCAAAATTATCGGTTGAAAAGCTTCGAGAATTAACTTATCATATATAGTACCAAAACTTTTTTAAATATTTTCCTATTTTGGATTTTTAAAAAACTGAATATTTCATATTTGAAAACCGGTTGCAGCTCTTATTTAAGTTGGTATGTAAAATAAGTTAAAACTTGCACTTATAGTCAATTGGAGTGAAAATAGCGATTATATGTTTATACTACATTTACATTAGTCCGAAATCTTGTAGATTTGATTTAAAATCTTCTTTGAAATCTAGTGCGTTTGCATTATACTTTTTTGACATTAGCGAGATTTTGTTTTTATAACAAAACAACTGACTAAATGTTTTTTCGTTACACATACAAACACAAAAAGAAATATACATTAAAAAATTTGCATTACCTTTTATTAATAATCAACGATATTTATTTTATCAATATTAATCGTCTTTTTAATTTTTTTACAATTTTTATAAAACTTTTTAATAATTTTTTAACAATTTTTGTTTTTTTTTCTTGTGCAGGGAAGTATTTTTGAGTGCTATATTGAAAAAATCATAGTTGAATCATTAAGTACTACTAGATTTTGAGTAGATTTCGTCGAAATCTAGTCACGAAGTAGATTTTGTTTTGTATGGGAAATCTAGTCAAAAACAACTAGATTTGGCTCGAAATCTCGTAAGTACTAGATTTTGCGAAGGTGTAAATGTAGTATTAGAGATTTTTGAAATAATGAATAATTTTTTTTTATTTTAATTAAAACAAACGGAAAAAAGCTTAAAATTTTCTTTTACTAACAAAAGTTAGTGTTATTTTACAATGACGATTTAAGTAAGTCAATTTGACGATTTTTTATGCAAAATTTGCCGATTTTCGTCATCATTTTAGTAATCTTTTAATTTAACAAGCGGTAAATTTGTCCACGATTCTCAAATTCATGGCTCATCAAAAATAGCCATCAAAATCATCCTATATTTTATTAATTGCCAGTTGCTAAATCGAAAATTAGGCCGCCAAAAAAGTTTTAAAATCGCCACGTTTGGCGAGAGGTTGCCACATCTGGCAACCCTGCAATTACATCTTAAATTCTTTATTCAAGATTAATTTATAAAATTGGTCGATATAAATTTGCCGTAAAACTTCTTTTTGTATATATTTATGTGTATGTAAAATCTACACAAATCCCATTGCGAATTTATTGCTGATTTACAGTGCCCTCGAGTGCTTAAATTTTTCTATGTTTAGACATATCTACAGTGTAAAAAAAAAAATTTTATTAATTTTTTTAATTTTTGAGTTGCGCCGAAGCCACTATTACAGAAATTTAATGGGGGGCCGTACATCATATTACTGCAATAAAATCCTATTTATCGTCAGCCACTTTTGTGTGACATGGCTAGAAAGAATGAAAATCGCGTCGGACATACATATGTGTAAACCACATAGTGCAGTGTCACACATATGTGTCCGACGTGGCAGTCAATGTGTTAAGTACCAACGTATTAAGGACGAAATTTTCCGTTACCTGGTGTTATAAAACTTGGACTCAGAAAGACCTATGGTTCCCGAAAATGAGTATTTTTAAAAAAAAAAATGATGTTTTGACCAAAATTTTTTTTTAAATCTACTAAAGATTCCGATTTTTTGGTATATAAGGCGTATCCATAGGTCATATGACAGTCCAAAAATTCAAGTACTTAAACAATTTTTCATGTTTTCTGTACGGGAGGCAACACGCCCACTTCTTCAATCCCGCCCACATTTTGTGGGATGCTGTGAATTGATAACCTAAATGTTTGTACCTAATTTGGAAACTTTGGCTCTTGCCGTTCTCCAGATATACAGAAAAAAAAAATAACAGCAGGGGATTTTTGGGAAAAATTAGAGGCAGTCGTGGTTTTTTGGTCAAATCTCAGCCATTTGTGGACCGATCTTGCTGAATTTCAATAGCAAGCAATGGTGGACCATATGTGACACAAATGTTAAACAATTTCGCCGCTATCATGTCTGGAGTCTTCGGAAAACACATTTCAAACGTAAGACGGACAGATGGACATCGTTAAATCAACTTCTTTTCTCATAAGGACCCAGAATATATATACTTTATAGGGTCTAAGATCAATATTGTATAAATTACAAACGGAATGACAAACGTATATATACCCTTTTCCACTTATGGCGAAGGGTATAAAAAGGAATACATATTAAATATGTAATATGTAAATTAAACATTCGAACTTAAGGTATATTGTTATAAAGAAAAAAAACCCTGAAGAAGGCACTCAAAGAAAGTGCCGAAATATTGGTGAAAATAAATTTAAAAAAAAAAGTTTTTTTTATATAAAACAATAGACCTTAAGCTCGAATATTTAATTAACATATTAAAATAATAAAGGTCGAATAAAATACATATTCAGGTATGTGATGAAAAACGATCGTTTTCAAAACGATAGTTTTTACCAGGTGTGATGAATTTCGACCGATTTTAAAATCCATTTCTGAAGTAAAGTCTTTATTATGTGTTCAAAATACAGTTCAATTAATATATTTAATAAAGAATTTAACAGAATATATAAATGAAAACGGAGGAAAATGTATTAGAAATCAATTTTTAAAGATACCGAAAACGATATTATCGTTTTCAAATTGTTTTGTTTTCAAAATCGTTTTCCATCACATACCTGATTATATGTATATATATATTCTTATATATAAATACGGAAGCAATTTTTTTATCGTTGATTTTTAAGTATCTTAACGTCCACCGATTTTAATGAAACATATATCGTTTTAAAGGTATTTTTGTGTAGAAATGCACAATATACATTTTTTTTTCTAAATTTTCAGGATTAAATGGTTTTAAAAGCGTTTTAAATTTGTTTGCAAACACACGCACATACATGTATAAAAAGAAGTTGTGTGTTTTGCTATTCTCCCAAAATGTGTTTTTTTCTTGCATTATACTTGCAAACACACATGTACACAAATGTATAAACCAGGGCTGCCAGGTACTTTTTTTCCTTGTCCCCAAAAAATTAAAAAAATATCCCCAAAAATCCCCAAATTAAGAAAAAAAAACCTTAATAAGTAAATATTTTACTGTTTGTTTTTTTTTCTGACCAAATTTGAAATTTTTTTTTTTAAAAAGTAAAAATTTTAATTAGAAATCCCCAAAAATCCCCAAATAAAAATTTTTTGTAAAAACAATTATTTTATTTTGTTTGTACCCTGAAGGAAAAATAACATAAATTTATAAAGTACCTTTAACCCTACCTTTTAACTAATATGATAATCTTAATAAGGACCTTTTACACCGTATAAGTTGTTGATAAGAGTAAGATAAAAGTTTTGTTACTTTTTTTTCATATTTTTAATACGAGACAAAGAAAAATAAGCATAAATAATAAAAGGGAAAATATATTAAAAGAGTGTAAAATCCCCAAAAAATCCCCGAATTTTTTTTTTAAATCCCCAAAAAAATCCCCAATCCCCAAATGACTTTCTTTGTCCTTTTTGCTCGCATAAAATCCCCAACTTTGGGGATAAATCCCCAAGTCTGACAGCCCTGGTATAAACGACGGTTATGCTCTATGTTGTTCTCCCAAAATGTTTTTGTTTTTATTTTGCACTTGCAAACACACATGTATAAACGTATTAGGACAGGGTTACCTTAGATATTTTAAAAAATGAAGTCGCGCAAAAACGTCGTTTAGAAAAATAAAAGTCGGAAACTTTTTTAATGACTTTTAACGAAGATCTGTGTTTCTATTTTTTACTTTGATAACATTTCATGAAAATCTTATAAATAAATTACGGGGATATGCACAATGACTTTTAACAAAGATCTGTGTTTCTATTTTTTACTTTGATAACATTTCATGAAAATCTTATAAATAAATTACGGGGATATGCACAATATATTTTTTTCTAAATTTTTGGAATAAAAGTGTTTAAAAAGCATTTTAATTTATCTTATAGACACACGTACAAAGATGGGTGAATAGTGAATTTAGCCGTTCTCTTAAAATGTGTACGATTTTATTGTACAACGCACAGGTTCTCTCAAAAGTAAATGTGAAGTGGTCGAATTTCGGCCACCGGGCGATCCTAGTATATATTAACTGCCGTATTCATAAGAAATAAAATAAGTTTGAAATGTGTTTTAAGCCAAAATTGTCATAAAAGTTTTTCTTAAAATGCATTTCAAATCCATTTTAATTTTTTATGAATACGGGGGTAAATATGTATTTTTATTAGTAAAATTTTAAATTAAAATCCGGGTTTTTTTTCTCCAAATTCCATACCTTCACAAATTTAACTCAAAAAAGTCACATTAGAAAATGTTATTATTTATTTATTGTTTTAACAAATAGAAACTGGGAATTATTTCCGGCAAAAGTGCACTTTACGGGGCGTACGAAAAAAAAAAAAAAATTGGACCCCCTCTGGAATAAAAAAAGAAAAAAATCAAAATTAAAATTTAAGGGGGCTGGGACCCCAAAAGCGGCCCGCCCACTTAGTGGTATGTGTGGGTACTCAAATTAAAGGTAATTGTGTAAAAAACACGAAATTAATAAAATTTAGGTCGAGCGGGAATTCTGGGTCCCTCTGGGGGGTAAAATATAGCCCCTCGCACCCTTATAACTATGTGTGGGTACTCGAATGAAAGGTATTTTGCTTACGATTGTATTGTTTAAGGGAATAGCAACGTAGACAAACAATTTGTTATAAAAATCGCGGGATTTTTTTTATTTTTTTGTAACTAAAGCTTTTCTGTATAGCCGGCCTTCGGCCGGGCGCAAAGATTTTTTCCTCTATGGTATAACAAAGACCGGCTTCGCTAACTAAAGCTTTTCTGTATAGCCGGCCTTCGGCCGGGCGCAAGGATTTTCTCCTCTATGGTATAACAAAGACCGGCTTCGCTAACTAAAGCTTTTCTGTATAGCCGGCCTTCGGCCGGGCGCAAGGATTTTCTCCTCTATTGTATAACAAAGACCGGCTTCGCTAACTAAAACTTCTCTGAATATAAAAGATACATAAATTAACCTAGAGAGGAAAATATTAAACGAATACAAAAACAAAATACATATTTGCAATCGTGAGCAAATTACCTTTAATTTGAGTACCCACACAGATATACATACATAAGTGTTATGGGGGGGGGGCACTTTTTTTGCCCCAGAGGGCCCTAGAAGAGCCGCCGACCAAAAATTTTATTATTTTTGTTTTTGTTGCACAATTACCTTTAATTTGAGTACCCACACATACCATTTAGTGGGCGGGGCGGTTTTTTGGACCCAGGGGTCCCCACGGGCCTCAGCCCCCTTAAATATTAATTTTGGTATTTTTTTTTTTAACTCTGGATCGGGTGGCATATTTATAATTTTTTTTCGTACGCCCCGTAAAGTGCACTTCAGCCTTATTTCCTTCCGAAGGTTACTTTATATTCAACATTTTTTCATTTTTCGAATTGTTGAATATATTTATTTTTTTTTTGTCAGTATTCATAAGCAAACAACCAACAACCATTTCAGAAAATAAAACCGAATTGTTAGCTTTTTTTATAACTTAATTTCATAAACTTTAAAAGTTTAATTAACTTCATAAAATTCATTAAAATAATCTTCACCATTCTCATTTTCGTTCTGGAGAATAATAAGTAAATTCAATGTAGACTCTGGTATTTACCTTATTTTAATTTTACAACTATTCCTCATGCTTGAAATCAAAAAACCAGAACTTAAAGGGAATCTATTAAACACTTCTCCAATAGGCAAATATGAATAAATACTAGTTTGTTTTTAAAACAAACTTTGGCAATATATTAAAGCTTATGTATGACTACTATCTACTATCATTGTTTAAGATTCTTTGCATAAATTATTTTATAAAATAAATCTCTAAGGGGTTAACAAACTTCTATATACATACATACTTTTAAATTTGATTTTTTTGTATAAGATTCATGTTTGCATTTTTAATCTAGTGGAAAAATGTTTCTTTGTGACAATAGAAACAATGCAAAATAAAATTAACAATGAAAATTATATTTCTTATTTACAAGATGTTTAAAAACGTTATTCAAAACCTCAAAAAGTACAAGTTAACATGGTTATTTTACAATAAAGTACACACTGGAGTTAATTTTAAATAATGGACAAATAATTTTTGTCTTTAGTGATCCGGAAATTAGTGTAAAGGTAGACTTTAACAATTTCTAAAAGTTTTTTAACCATTCCAACTAATTCTTATGTTTATGCTGAAGCCGAATATGAACTCCGTTTTCAACCATCACATCTCATTTATGAGATAACGGTCCGTTTGGGTTTTTCGCTTATCTTATCTTTCAGTCCCCATCCAGAGTCAAGTGATTTCAAAAACATTTATTTGAAATACGTATTTAAAATACAAATACGTACTTTGTATTTGTATTAGATATCGCTTGAGATATCATTTTAAAGCTTTCGTTAATTTTATCGGGCTTAAAGAAAACATCCTTTACATTTAACTAAATCAAGTGTTCATAAAATGAAGCTGTCTATTTGAATGTTGTTAAACGTAATTAGATTAATAATGAAGGCCAGCTAAACAATTTGTGTTATGTGTAAAAAATAGAAATTTTTAAAGTTTGGGTTAATTTTGACCCAAAGTGTTGAAGGGTTAATCTCCATTTTTGTACTGTTTTGTCTTCGTATGACTTAAGGGTGTATTTTTCTCCAGTTTCAAGAAAATCGGCACAGCAATTTACACTATTTCGCTATCTTTCCTTAACCCTTCAAGATTTTAGGGTTGATGTTTTCCGATTTAAGTAAAACCTTCTATCTGGACTATAACATTCTGATTAAGTTTAACTTAAAATTAGGGATATTCGTCTCATTCGGCAAAATATGGCCAAAAAATTAGTTTTTCCCAAACATTTTTACGGAAAAACTATGGGAGATATTGGCATAATTTTTTCACATTTGTATTCCTTATTAAATCTTCAATAATTCCCATTGTGATGATCAAAAAAATTTTGTAGTTTGTTAACCAAATATTTTTGTTCAAAAGTAAGTTTTTTTGTACATTGATATAAAATAAAAACAAGAATTCGGGCATGTTCCGACAATCGCAAAACGCTTAAAATTGGCGATTCTGATTTAAAATTGCAAATTAGGTGTTCTGTAAATCGCAATAGCAAGAAGTTTGGCGACTTCAAATTGCAAAAGAGAACTAGAATATTTGTAAAAAAAAACTACGGCAAAAAAACTATCGCAAGCTAAACGCACGAGTGAAAGAACACCATAAAATAAATCTGGCGTTTTGCGATTTCAAGTCGTGCGATTGTCAGAATATGGCCGATTGTTTTTAAACACACAACTTAAATGCATGTTGTATTTCAAATACACAACCTAAAAGCTATCTGGCTTAGCTTTACAAAGATTTTTAGAAACGTATTTCTCAAAGTGGCAAAGCGCTTTATCCCCTTAAACAGAATCACCAATATTATACCAAACTTTCCATTCCACACATGGCAGAAGAACGCGATTGTCTGCGTGCCTATAACCTAGCTGACGAGCGAATTGAGCAACTGACGATGGTCTTGATGGTTGGAATCGAAAATGATATGTTCTGCTATTATAAGTCTATCTGGTTCCAACAACAACACGAATCTGGCAGCTTTTTTCAACAACACATTGTATACGGATGCCAAGCAATGCGCAATTCAGCTCTGCAGAAAGCTTGCCGAACATCCTAACCAGAAAACATAATCTCCAAATCAAAGCTCTCTAAGGGTCTTGGTCCTGATGGGATCTCTATGTTAACATTGAAAAAAACTCGATTTACCAACTGGTGATATCGGACATCGTATCATTCCAATCATTATAAAGCCCTATAAATTTTCTTTCACCCATGGCAACATTTTTGAATCGCTAATTTTGATATCCCTAAAGGAACATTTTTTACTTGCTTCTCACCAACAACGGCTTCAGGGAAGCTCATAGCACAACAACTTGATTAACACCCAAATATATATGTTCTCAGCAGAGGCCGTGTCAGCGAACCATTGTTGCAGCCTTGGATTTATCGAAGGCATTTGATATGGTTGACAATTTCATGCTGATCAATGACATCATGAACTCTAGCAGTATAGTATCCAGTGCTTCTGAAAGACTAGTGCGTAGAGCGCCTCTTATTCCAAAACAGCTTGATCTCTGTAGTCTGCCCAGCTATTCCACGACATTTTTCCTGCCCGTCGCGGTCCTCCATACCAAAGATCCATATGTAAGAATGAGCCGTGTACAGTCATTTGACCAGTCTAGGACTAAGGCCGCACCTGGCGCCAAAAATTCTACGGAAGATATCCTATATATTTCGCGTGGTTCGATAGGGGACGTTCGTAACCCCCAGCCGTGGTAGCTTGAAGGCGGGAATTTTCATTCTTCTGGTGAACAGTACCAGTTCCGTTTTGTTCGGGTTCATTACCAGCCCGCACTCTGCGGCCCAATTACTGAGCGCCCCCAAAGCACTGGACATAATGTCACTCACCACAACCAGAAACGCACCCGATACTAATAACACGTCATCTGCGTAGGCTACCGTCTTGATGCCTCTATTATTAAAAAAAAAAAAATATCCAGAATGTTGGCCATGGTGTATTGTTTATATTTCAGTGATCGATCTATCAGGGGTGTGCTGGAAATCGTAAACGTAAAACGCCAGAATTTGGAAGTTGTTTTTAATACACTTTTAATCTAACCTTTATAATTTTTGTTATAAAATTCTGTTTAACAGAGAAATATTTGTATAATATTTGTCAGAAAAATCTTTTAAAAACGGCTTTTTAAATTCTTGCGTTTTACGTTTCCGATTTCCAGCACACCCCTGTTTAACTCTCAATGTCCTGATTGTCTAGGAAATAAGGAACTGTGATAATGTAAAATAATTAACCTGTGGCAAAAAGGTAAAAGTCCTTAAATCGACCTAAGCAAAATATGAGTTTATGGATGTGTGTGAAGATAAATATGCCGAGTTAAATATATTTAACTCTGGATGAAATGACGTAACGATATAATTAAATATGACATATTTAACTATCACATATTTAAATATGCCATGTTTAACTATCGCATATTTAAATGTCATATTATGAGATATTTTTAAACTGGGATTAGATATAATAAAAAATACTTTAAAAAATGCAGAAAAAATATCCAATTAATTTATTCATTATTTCCTTATAATTTTTATATACAAATTAAAAAAATCAAACAAAAATAAATTGGAGTTGTCACATCCTTCTGTGTCACACATCCGGAACAAATGGAAAATGAGGACTAGGGACCACACTACCTTTCTACGGTTCCCATATGCCTGAATTGTATTTGTGATTTTTTAAAAAAATTTTCAAAAATTTAACTTTGAAATTTTTTTGGTGTTTACTATGGAATTTTGGCCACATTTTACAGATCCTTCGTTGTCACTCATCCGGACCATATGGAAAATGAGGACTAGGGATCACACTATCCTTCTATGGTACCCACATGTCTGAATTGTATTTGTGATTTTTTTAAAAAATGTTCAAAAATTTTACTTTGAAATTTGTTTGTGTTCACTATGGGATTTTGGCCATATTTGGCCAGATCCTTCGTTGTCACTCATCCGGGTCCAGGACCCATATTTTAAGGTGTTACACACATCAGAACAAATACATAAAACCCTTTCCACTATTGTGGTGTGGGTATAAAAAGTGTACTTTCGATCTGGGACGTCGGGAGTATTAAGGAATAAAAACTTTAAAAAAAAACTATAACCGAAGAGATGTGATGATTTTATTAGAATATAAATATACTTTCAAAAATAACCTTTACCCCTGAAAGGTTAGTCGAAGAACTTTAAAAAAAAATTCTAGCGGAACGAGTTTCAAAGTTGAAAATCAATAAAAATTTATTTAGTTGAGCATTTTATTAAAAAATAAACTAAAATAAAACATAAAAATTAAGTTCTTCATCTATCTCAAAATTTGATACGAATTTTAGCACTTTTGTGTTTTTAAATTAATTATTTTTTTAAAACTTTCGTCAACGTTGTTGAAAAAAGACCGTAATTTGAATACACATAAAAAAGTTATACGATAAAATGTAAATGAGCTATGTCGATTCGACGAACAGTAACCATCCAGGGTTAAAGTTTAAAATTGCTTTCCAACAAAACTAAAATATAGTATACTTAAAAGCTTTTCCTTATTGCCAGAGAAATATTGAATAATAAAATCGTTAATTTAAAACAATTATTGTTGTTAAAAAATTTCTATAAAAGTCTATAATAGTCGTTAATATATTAAAGTAATCATAATATCTTGAACGTTAATATTTATTGGTGAGGTTTTTTTTTTTCAAAACTTGAGTATTCCACTTTCGACAATGGTAGCATTGAAATGAAAACTCAGCGAAAATAAAATTAGGCCAATATAATTACACCAGAAACAAAAGAATAAAAGGCATGATTTCGTCAAAAGTAGATTATTTCAGTTCAAAATGACAATCCAAAAGAACTATATTCTCAAATTGTACGAAAAGTGAAACAGTCAAGTTTTAAAAAGAACCCCCTCAATTATACTATGTACACACATTTTATTTTACTTCTATGAAATATCACACCACTATCAATTAGCTGACATTATCTTAAACCACAAAATTGCAATATTAATGGCTTATAATTCAGTGAAAGTTTAAACGCTTGTTTAGTTAAACTAAACTTAAACTTATATGTAGGTTAAACTTAACAGCTGTAATTCAGTTCCCCATATATTATATGTTGTTTATAATATTGTGGCAACACTAAAATAAATCTTGCCAAATTCATATGGCCTGTATTGGTAGTTTCAACGTCCAATTTTATGCGTGTAAACCTTTACTGATTTATAGATTTACTGGTTTAAACACATTTTAAACCAAAAAGAAAGTGTAACTTGCACTTATTTATAAGCCCTAACAACTATTTTTATAAGTATTTATTATTAAGTTTACTTATCAGAAGCAGAAACAGCAGCAACAAAGACGATAAACACTTGCTAATAAAATTTTTTTGTTTTTATAAAAAAAAAAAACGTTTAAAATCTGATTAAAAAAAACATTTGATTTTTATAGAACCATAAATGCATTAATAACTTAAAATTTAATCTCTTTCAAACTCATAAAATAACGTTAAAAAGTTTTTTATTACTATGTGAAACTTGTTAATTATATAAATTTTTTCCGCGCTTTTTCCTTTGTTTTGAGAGCGGTGGTGATCAATCAATCAATTGAAATTAAATATTAAAAATTATTAACTTGTTAGGACTCGTAATTTACAGATTTAAGTTGGTAAATGTCAGCTAAATACTTAAAAAGCTAACATTTCGCTTCATAATAAGCTGTGGTCCTGTCTGTCATTCTCTAGGAATTTTCATGCGCGACAAACAGATAGCAGTACTTAAATTGAGCTTATAAATTTGTTATCGACTTCAAAATTTTGATGATGAGGGCATATCTTATCATAAACAATTTGATCATATATCTGCTATAATATTTTGTTTTTAGAAATAAAATGTACTTTTTTTATTAACCACATTTTCACTTGTAGACACTTGTCTTTTGTTTGTGGTATGTATATATTTAACTATATTGAAGTTTCCATAAGCCATTTAGCAATTTATTAATTCAGTTAATATTTACACTTCGTGCGGTCTGTGCTTAAGTTATTGCAGTTAAATAAATATTGTTAAAAAATATACATAAAAATATAAAAATTGTATAAAAAAAATGCTTTAATTACTTACGCTTTGTATTTCCTTAATATTTTGTTAAAAATATGCACAATATTAGGTGCGTTCAAGTACTTTTACAAAAAAAACTGTTGCCCAAAAATATTATGCGAACGGAAAATTTGTAAAAATTTGTAAAATATAGGGAACAGCTAATGGCACATAAATGTAGTGTTGTGTAAATTTTTACACTTCTGATTACTTAACTCGTTTTCTTATCGGTTTCGATAAAATACTTTTTATAACACTAAGGCCGGGTTTTTGAGATATGGATTAAGTTTAAACTTAGTTTAGTGTAGTCTTGAAGTCGGATTTTTCTGGCGAAATGTGAGTTTTTATTTGGGGGATTCATAAGGTGTCATAAAGTCATATGTCTTAAAATAATAACATAAAAAATACGACTGTTGTGAACATCCCCCTTATTATTTATTGTGCTAATTGAATTTAAAACAGCAGACTTAAAACAAATACAAAAAATAAATATTTACCTAAACTGAAATTTTTTTTTTTAATTCTAATCCATGAATTAATAAATTAAATTATACCTGACTAATATTTTCCATTATTTAGACGAAAATCACAAATACATTTTATTTTGTTTGTTTACCAATCAGCAGAGTCCTAAGCCGATCTTATTTAACGCCGCAAGTGATTTGTTGCAAAAATTTCTAGCCGCAGGTTAAATTCGGATTTTAGCCGAATAAAATTATACGACAGCACAATAAACATAGCAAGCAAAGTTCTATTAATTAAAGACACTTCTTGTTTACAAAGCAACAACAATATTTTTAAACCATTGTAAAATGTTAGAACATTTTGACATATGGGCAAATCCTGCGTGACGAACGCTACATTCGCACGCATTTTCTGATTGAAATATAAACATTTTTTGGTCTTTCAACAAAGATAGCTTCAACTAATATATAGTATTTAGTGACTTTAATATGTACTTACGAATGGCATATATCATAATTTCTTAGCAAGTATTTGTTGCGAAATAATTGATCACAAAGTTTTGTGACGCACGCTTCAAAAAGTGGAAGTAACTTCAAAGGTTGAAGTGCGTTTTCCTAATTTTTAGCGAATTTGGCATGATAATGTATACAAAATCTTATTCCTAAAAGACAGATGACTTTAAGAGAATTCTAAACGAACTTATTCGCAGCCAAAAAATGTTGTGATTTTTTGACAAAAGCCGCAAACCTTTTGTGACGCACGCTACAGTTTTTCCAGTAGTATTTTGTTTTTATATATTATTTATTTTAACAAAACAAATTATACTTTTATGAATTGCATTGCATGCATTTCTTAAACTTATTTCTTAACTAATGAATATGAACTTTTTTTTAACGAAATTTATATTTTGATAAGTCTGCTGTAAGTGCTATTTTAAGCACAAAAATCACATAAAATAATGCTAAATTCACGTATAACATGAAGATATCAGCAGTGGGGTAAGATTTTGTAAAAATTATTGCATTAAGCTACGTTCACAATCAAAAAAACCATTTCGTTTTTTCTTCTTTCTTTTTTCTTCCCAAAGTATTTCATATATTTTCCTTTCATTTTTAGAACAAAAAGGTAACTAAAATTTGTTTAAAAATGTACATATGTAACTAAAGTTGAGTCAACTAGAACTTCAGCAACAATTTGTATGAAATTGTTTCTGACGTTTAAAATTATTTTATTTAGTTTTGAATGAAAATTTTAACAAAATGTTTACAAAAATAAATGCATAATATTGTTGTGGCTAAAATTTGCGAACGGTTTCTTGATGCAAAATGTGTGTAGTTACAAAAGAAATTGTTGCTCTATTATGAACACCGAATGAAAATGTTTTTTTGATTGTGAAATTATACATCTAGTCTTATATTCCATTATTTGTTTCTGGGATTTGCCCATATGTTATATATGTACATGATATTACGCCTTGTGAATACCCTAATTATTTCATTTTAGGAACAACATTTTAGGAACAACATTTTAGGAACAACATTTTAAGCGAAATTTTGTATACAAACTTGGTAAAGTGGCAGCACAAATCTGTTTTCAGATTAACTACACCTAATTTAACTGAGATCTCAAAAACCCAGCCTAAAAGTTTAGGAAATAAAAACAAGTTATTTTATGTAATTTTTTATTTTGTTGGATTTTGCAAATTTTTGTCTGGGTTTGTTTAATCAAAAGAATATTAATAATTTTTTTGGCTATTGATTACTTAAAAAACAAGTGCATTTCTAAGTACCCAAATACTTCACACTTTTACAACTCTAAAAAACTAACATACAGGCATGTTCTGTAAATCACAAGATTTGATTTGTGATTTTGAAATCACAATTGTGATTAATGGGTGTTTTGAAAACCACAAAAGTTTTAACTTAGTTAAAAATGGTGGAAAAATAAGCAAGTAATTTTAAATCGGCGGCCACTAAGCTGACTGGTTTTAAATCACAATTATGAAAAAAGCTTTTTGTCCAGAACACCTTTTTTGTGATTTCAAATCACTTTCACAAAAAGTGATTTTCAGAACATGCCTGATAACTAAAAAAAGTTTCAAAAGTTGATATTAAGCCATATGTATAAATACTTCACAAACAAGTTTAATAAATTAACAGGTAGCTTTTTTTGTGTTTACTTTAGCTTGTTTACCTTTTGAAACGTACCGAGCCCTTATAGCAAAAATGATGTAACCAACAAAAATAAAATTTTACAGGAGAAGGTTTTTTTTAATATTTTTGCTTCAAGTCTAGGGTTTCGTTTGAATTTGCTTTTGCTCTTATTTCGTAACGGTACTTCCCAGAGATAAGAATTTTTAGAGATGATGCAAATGATCAAAAATTTTCGATTTTCATCAAAAAACAAAAATCAAAAATGTTGTTTGTTACATCATTTTTGCTATTAGGGCTCGATACATACATATGTTTTACTAAAGCTTGCTGTTAAAATTTGTAAAAACATACCCGTGTTCATACGAACATACATACTTGTGTTCTCATTTTCTATATTTTGTGAACGCAAACGACGCAATTTAGTTAAATTCAGTAAAGTTCAGTAAAAAATAGTATGTAAACACTATTGGGTTCCCGAACGCACCTATTATATTCAATGACCATACCTAGACGAGACTAATTATTCTGGTATAAAATGGCAGTTTGTTTTCAAGCGATGTGAAGGAAATGGTTTTTCGTTGGCGTGAAGTTGCAACCGGCTTCAGCTCCACAAAAAAAACTGATTCATACAAAGCTATGTATGAACATATATGTATACATTTAATGCCAGATAATTTTGCTACTGTGTGTGATTGATAGAACAAATATTGTTCGCTTAAAAAAATCTCGTCTGTGCACGTTCATGACATTCATGTGTGCTTGGTGCCTTTGTATTATATTTAAAGTGGTTGTTTGTCAGACCGGATTTTTATACCACACCACAATAGTGGAGATAGTATTATGTGTTTGTGTAAATGTTTGCAACACCTCAAAATATTGGTCCTAGACTCCCCTTTACACTGAATTTATGCGTTTCTTGATAGTTTTTTACTTATACTGCTTGTACAAATTTACAAAAATTGAAAGCTGTGACGTAAACTGAACTCAATTTTAAAGCAATTTACTTTCAAGATGTCATAAAGAACACAATTTATAAGGACAAAAGAAAAATTTGCTCATTAAAATTGCAATCATCTGTTTTCTTGGCTGTAATTTGGTGCCGCCATCACCAAGTTTGTATACAAATTTTGACGGAACAACTTAGATTTGCTTAAAGGCCCAAATACATTGATCAAAATACTCATCAAGCATTGTTGTAGTGTTAGTGAAAATGTGTTTGTATATGTCACACCGACGATGCTGGATGGAAAATCAAAAAATTTAGATATGATGGCGAATATTACGTCAAGCACACGTACACGATGAATTCGCCGGCTGGACAAGCATTTGACAAGTGTATTTGGGCCTTAAGATTGTGGTCTTTAATGAAATAATAAAAATATCACATTTCGCCGGAAAATCCGAGTTTCATACTAGGTTTAAACTTAATCCACATCTCAAAAACCCGGCCTAAGTGTATTAAAACTTGAAATAAAATTTGAAGCAAAACTTGATCGTGTAACCAAGTTAAGTATACCGATCGACTTAAAATAACTCTTTCAATCGATCTAACAGTGGCCGTCCGTGCATTCAGCTGGCTGTCCATGTAAACCTTCTGTGCAATTTTGGAGCTAACTTTATAAAATGTTGTACATAGGTTTGAATTTTCCCAAGGACCAAGCCTATTCAAAATGGTGAGAATTGATCCATAATTTTACATAGCACCCATACAAGCATTCCGGAATAGGCTTGGTGACTATAAACCATATAAAAGGTATATAGATTGAATTTGATCCAAAGTTATTAGATTGCAATCTAAATTTTACCAAATTCTATAAGAAACTGTCCAAATTTTATTGCAATACAAATCCCGAAAATAGCTTCTAATGCCATAATTTCTTTATAAATGTTTTTTACGATAGCTACTATGTCAAGCAAGTCTGCTTTCACACGTTTCATCTTTTGATGCTCAACTCTTATGTTTTTAGGTTAGAGAAGAATGAAGAAAAGGGGTTGGTACGGAGATGCCTGTACTCGGTCAGTACGCTTTGTGTTTTTATTTTTTGGTACATAAGTATATGCACAACGACTTTCTTTTCTTTTTCTCTTTGATTCGCTGTTAATAAAATTGTTGTTGTTTTGAACCAGAGAACGGCTTTGTGCAATTGCAAAAAAATCGCGGTTGTATGACTTGCGGTCATACAATCAAACTTGCGCAACCGCAAATACTCGCTGCTGGTTTGCAGTCATTCAAATAATGCACATCGTGCTTTGTTATTTATACAATCGTTAGCTTCGTTTTTTAATAAAGATGCTTGTGTGTTCGGTGCGACAATGATTGTTTTGGTAAAAAAAAAAAAAATACAAACAAAAAAGCCAGAAATCAAGCAATTATTACTCATGAAGACATTCAGCAGTAACTATGTAGTACAAGAAAAAAAAATTTTAATGAAACTAAACGCACATATGTAGGTACAAACAATTTCCATAGAAACAGACTTTTTCATCTTAAAAAGTACGGTAGTTCTGTATGCAGGTACAATGTATTCTTGTTATTGTTGTTTTTATTGTTGTTAATTTTAACAAAGCGTCTCATCGAGTGGCTTATTGTTGTTAATGTTAACAAAGCGTCTCATCGAGTGGACAATGACTACTTGAATGCAAAAGTATAAGAATTTGTTCCTTTTGAATTTACACAGTTGTGTAAGCACTTTCAATAAAAAACGAATACATGCAAAAATCAAATGTGTACGAAACGATGTAAAAATTACCAACGTTGAACTTTGTTTTGCAAGCAAAGAGTTAATGTAAATTTGAGCGTATAAATAAATCAAGAAAAATTGTGATTTTGCAGTTCTCTGTTTTGAACCGAAAAAAGCTGAAAACGATTGCTGCGTGTGATTATGTTGTCACCTTTAACCCTAGATACACTTTCTTAATTTTAATACACTACACACTTTCTTACTCGAATCAACGAAGTCCGTTTATGATCTGGCCCCAAACCCACCTAATATAAGGAAACATGAAAATTTTTGTTTAGTTTATAAAATACTTAAGTTGTTATTCATTCTAAATAGTATGTTATAGTTTACTTCAAAACTTAATACTAAAAACACAACAAAAGCAAGCCAAGGTTTTTTTTCGTCAATACGACGAAGAGTGTGTATCTAGGGTTAAAAAAGGTTAAAAAATATACTAAAAGGCAATATTTCTCACACTTCCATCGTCAGTGCGACGAACACAATCAACGAAAAATCAGACTTACACACAACCTATAAGCACGTACTTCCACACACTTCGGCAGATCAGCAATATCTACAGCTACATGAAATTTGGAAGAGTTTCAGTGAAAAACTGCGGAGTTAAATAAGTATTATCAAAGAATATAAATCATATAGAATGCGCATCTCAAGGAAAACTAAAATATTTTTGAAAAAAAATGCAGGATGCGGGCGGGAAGACAAAAGGGAAGAACCAAAAACAAAGAGCGTAACAATGCATCGTTCTCTCGTTGTTTATGAGAACTTTTAATTCTCATTTATCAGCGTATATGTATGTGCGTGCACGAGTGTGTATGTATGTACATTGCCAAGTCAAAAAAACAAAACACATTAAGTAAAAAATAAAACAAAAACCTAACAAAAGAATTTTTGTTTCTTGCAATTTTTGTACAAATAACCTTCGTAAAAGCAAATGTGACCGATTGTGTAATTGTAGGGTAAGAGTATGTGTTTTATTGTTGTACAGATAAAACTATATCGGTTCGCACCGAAATTCAGATGCAGTTTTTCTGTAAAATTAAAGATTTATAGGAATATAAAAATATCTAAAAACATAAACTGCCTGGTTCATAAAAAATAGTTTATGTTTATTAAAGCGGCATGGCCACACAATGCTTTTGGGGTCTTTTGTCAAACCATGTTATATATTTATTTCATAGCTGTGCAGTATTAATATTCTTATTAAAGATATTTAAAAATAGATTAAAATAAAACATATTATTATTCCTTCTTAAGGAATTTTGTTTGGTTTTTATTTAATCATGTTGCTTGGAAATTAAAAAAATTTAGTTCTCATATATTCGGAATAAATTTAATTTATTTCTAACTTTATGTCTATTCACAAATGTAAAAAAAATGATATTTACAAAAATAAAATTATTTCCAATTAAATTTTCAATCAACCAAAGCGATACAAATACATACATATTTAAAAAGAATTTAATGAGGATATCAACCACCCTAATATTTTAATAAATTAAATCATTCGTTTGATAAAACTTGTATTTTTCTTTTCTTGGAACTTCCTTTTTCTAAAGACCAAAAGCAATGTTTTCGGAGGAGTACTAATTTAATAAATGTTCACAAACTGAGCAATATGAAATTTATTTAACAAACAATCAAGGAGAAATACCTATTTATAATTATGCCACTCCTTTATTTATAAATTCCATTAATATACATACACACATGGTAAGTACATAATTAAATAATCTAAAAAATGGTTTTATAATTCGGTGCAAATCGATATAGTTTAGTTTTTACAAAAATAAAACACATACTGTTGCCCTACAATTACGCAATTGGTCGCATTCGCTCTTACGTAGGTTATTTGCACATAAATTGTTTTAAAACAAAACAAAATCAATTAAAAAAATACCAAAAACCCGTTTCAAAAAAAAAACACAAACACACACACTTTGGCTGGCAAAAACAGCAAACATGTGTATGTGTTAATGCTGCACATTTTGGATGCTCTCTTCAGTTCTCTAAGTGAAAACACAAACCAACAACAAATTGCCTTTGCAAAATTTGTGAGCGAAATTATATGAGAGCGGGGCGTAATGATAAACCCCGCCATAAGAAATTTTGCTTCTACATGATGCGCATTCTATATGATTTATATTCTTTGGTATTATTTAACGGTATTCGTCAATACGACGAAGAAAGTGTATCTAGGGTTAAAAGGGAATTGAAAACAAGTTGAGCATCAAAAAATGAAACGTGTAAATTCAGACCAAGCAACAATTTAAAATATCTCGTTTTTTAACAATTTCTATTTTTTTTCTTTATTTGTTGCTTAATATTTCACAAAAAGTAACTTTTTACAATTTTATGCAAGGCAAATTCATATTACATCAACGCGAATTCCTTGACTTCATGTTTTTTTCTTATTTGTTTTGTTTGGTTTTTTTACAGCATTCGGTAAAAATTAGTGATGACAATTATTTGTTTGTAGTTGGCATGGTAATTTTAAATGAACTACATAGGTACGTACAAATGAGATAATTCGCTCTCAAAATTTTGTGTGACGAATTATGTAATTTGGATCATAATTTGGCTATGAATCACGAATGAGAGAGCGAATTACGAAAAAACGTCGTGTGAACATAGCATAACATAATATTGGCGGGTCAATGATCGATATGGGTCACAAATAGGGTACACTCGCGAAATTTATTTTTAAATACATACTATGGTATAAGCTATCATATGGTTGGGCTTGACCGACTATACTTTCTTTTTTGTTATGAACTGTATTACTCGATTTCCTTGAGTTTTAACTTCAGTTTATTAAGCAGTTGTTGCAAATGAAACTGATCTTAACAAGTTGTTTTGATCTTGAAATATGTTATATTTTAAAATCGGTTTAAGGCTAATAAAATGTTATTATATTTAACTAATTTATCTTTATTGCCTTTTTAAAATTGTGTCAAATATGACTAGGCTTGCCAAACGTACTTTTTTCAAAAGAACGTGACTTATTTTTACCATTTTTACTGCTTTCGCATAACCATTAAAGAAGTACCCAATTGTACTTTTTTAACCTTTTGTACTTAATTTTGTACTATTTTGCAAAAAATACAACACGTTTTGTGCATATTGTATATAAAGTGCAACAAACCAATTTTCAAACTAAAAAGACTGCAGATCTGAAAGAAATCTTTGAGTTGTGCGATTTGAAATGGTTTGGAATGCTGCGTCAAACAGATAACTGTAAAAAATTGCATTGTTAACGAAGTACAAAAAAAGTGATAAATATTTGTAGTTTTTCAAATTTACAATAATTAAGTTCTTAAATTAAAATAATTAAATTGTAAAATTAGAATAATTAAATTGTTAAACTAACACGTATTATTAAACTGTAAATTAAAATTATTGTTTTACAAAAACAATTTTGATTTTTAGTTAAACTGTTAATTTTTAATTTTTGATATTCTTTAATTAGGCTTGAGTTCATCAAATTTAATTTTCATTAAATTATTTTCACTGAGGGAAGGAATTTTTACAACTTGGAATTTTTATTAAAACTTATTGATAATTTTTCTTGGCTGAGCTGGGATTTGAACCGGATTGATCTTTACATGTTTCAAGAATCACCAAATTCTATCGTCGGAAGATCTTTGAGTTCTACCCACTGCACCACTGCGGTGCCCGTTAAGCCAACAGTCAAACATCCATCTTTAACCAGTAGTACTGGTGGTTCGAAATTTGCCGTTATTATCACTTAAATTTAAAATAACATGTTGCCTCCTTTCCTCTGTTTTTTTTGCGTATTCTTTCTGTCAAGACTTCGTCTTGAAAACCTGAATACATTTGTTTATGTTTTTTTTGTGCACTTCCGTCGACATTTTTATTTGTACAAATTAAAGTACAAATGTAAACTTCAGAGCTTGTGCCATAGCTATTTTTAGGACAACTTTGATTTTAAGTTGAACTGTTAATTTTTGATATTCTTTAATTAGGCTTGAGTTCATCAAATTTAATTTTCATTAAATTATTTTCACTGAGGGAAGGAATTTTTACAACTTGGAATTTTTATTAAAATTTATTGATAATTTTTCTTGGCTGAGCTGGGATTCAAACCGGGTTGATCTTTACATGTTTCAAGAACTACCACATTCTATCGTCGGAAGATCTTTGAGTTCTACCCACTGCACCAGTAGTAGTGGTGGTTCGAAATTTGCTCTTATTATCACTTAAATTTCAAATTTTACAAAATTGAAACGAACAAAGCTTTTTGGTTTTAAACATTTAATTTGAAACATCGGACTAAAATTTCACTGCATAAGTATATTAAATTCTTATGGTCTTATTCATAAAAAATAAAACAGGTTTATAGAAGTTTTATTAAACAAATTTTCATAGTAAATTCGTTTTATAAACCTCTTATAAACCAGTTTTGCTTTTTTTATGAATAAGGGGTTTAATATTAAAGATTTCTTTTTTTTGTGTTATTTATGAATTGCTATGCATTGCATTTTTTTTTTTTTTTTAAGTTACATTAACTACCTGTTATTTTCAAAATAAAATAAAAATTTTCGCTGGGAATTTATGTTGAAACAACAATAAAAAACTCAAAATTGTTTTTGATGTACTGACTTTTATGTTAATAAAATAAAAAAATTTAACTTCTTTTTACGGCGGCATGAAATAACCCCCCAAAAAATAATGAAATAACCCCCCAAAAGTTTGTACAGAGAACAACAAAAACAATTTTTGGGGGGTTATTTCATTTTCTTTGGGGTGTTATTTAATTTTTTTAATTGGGGAATTATTTCATATGAAATTATCCCCCAAAAAATCATTATGAAATAAAGCCCCAGTATATTTTTTGGGGGATTATTTCATTTTCAAATTTATAATGAAAACGTTTTTGGGCGCAAGGATTTATCCACTTTGGTATACAGAACACCGGCTTCGATAAAAAAAAAAGCTGACCTGCATAGCCGGCCTTCGGCCGGGCGCAATGGTTTTCTTCTATATGGTAACTAAAGCATCTTTGCGTAGCCGGGTCGAGTCGGAATTTTAATACTATAGAGGAGAAAATCCTGGCGCTATGCAGAGAAGCTTTGGCTAGCGAAGCCGGTGTTTGTTATACCATAAAGGAAAAAGTCATTGCGCCCGACCGAAGGCCGGTTATGCAGAAAAGCCTTAGTTGGCGAAGCTTGTGTTTGGTGAATCATACCATGATATATATCGCGTGATTCTTTAAAGCAAAACTGTATAATTAATTGTATTTCATATATTGGGCCTTTATTTCAATTCAGAAATTGAGGTTTTATTTCATATGAAATAAGCCCCCAAAAATTAGGGAATTATTTCATTTATGTTTGGGGCGTTATTTCATTTCGTTGGGGGCTAATTTCATTTTCAAAAAAGGCCCCACGCTTTGGGGGGTTATTTCATTATTTTTTTGGGGGGTTATATTTTGGAGGGTTATTTCATGCCGCCTCTTTTTACATTAATGTACTGCCGTTTCTCGATGTACTGCTTTAATGGATTTCATATCTGGCAAGCCTAAATATGACTAAAAATTTTTTTATGCTGGGTTTAAATAGCATTTGTAAACAATAATATTATGATAATTAAAAAAACAAATTGGAATTATTGCGTTTAAAACGCAATTTTTTTACAATAATAGTTATTGCATCAGAAAATTAACTGATGCATTAATTGCCAATATTTGCTGCAGTACTCGGCATCACTGCATAACAGAAACTTTTGACAAATGAGAAGCGAAGTTTTTACTGGGGAGGAATTATATACAAGGAATTATTTTTTATAGAAAATAAAAGCAATCAAAAAACTTTCAATTGAAAATTAAAGCAACCGAAAAATTTTCTATAGAATACTAGCTGGCCCCGCAAACGTTGTTTTGCCACATAACTTATTTCTTTCAGATGTTACAGTGTCTGCAAGCCAAATTTTAAGAAAAAAATATAGGCTATAATTCTTTCCAGTTGTAACACTATTTGCCTGCGAAATTTCAAAAAAAAAATTGGTTGATTAGTTACGAAGATATAGGGAGGGGGAGCTTTTAGCCGTCTTGCCCTATTTCACACCCTATTCCTTATTCTCTTTCAGATGTTACATTGTCTGCATGCCAAATTTTAAGAAACCCGGTTGATTAGTTTAGAAGATTTGGGAGTGGCAGCTTTTACATCGATTGCAATATTTTGCGCCCTTTAGCGATATAAAATATACTCTACGACCTATTCTCATACCTAACAAATACACATACAAAATTTCATAAAAATCGGTCAAGCCGTTTCGAAATGGGGGCATTTTGTTGATATTTGTATGGGAATATAAATACATGTTTCGGAATGAATGCAGTTTTTACTAAAATGGATACAACTCATGAACCAATACACATTTGAAGACCGTTGATACATAAAAACCTTGGTATTGACGTCACCT
Organism: Pollenia angustigena; assembly: GCA_930367215.1. NCBI lineage: Eukaryota > Metazoa > Arthropoda > Insecta > Diptera > Polleniidae > Pollenia > Pollenia angustigena. The sequence continues at coordinate 186,938,891 of OV884056.1, forward strand.
TCCACGTGAACTTTACAGAAACAACGGTTCACGCATTTTAGAGAACATCACTTACTAATAATAAAACGGTTTTCGTATATATATTCACATAAATTCTATTCAATAGTGGGATGATCATACATATCTCGGTATTGTAAAATATAAACTTCAGCCGGCTAATGATTCCGTCAATAGTGGACGCCGCTGCCGGTTTCCTAGCGACATGGATTTCTGATGTCAGATGGTTTGTCAGAAGAAAATAGAGCATGCTCTAATTGAAATTTTGTCAGATGACTTTGCATCTGACTTTTACAGAAGCAAAGTTTAAAAGGTAACACACGACATGTATGTATTTTGCAGTGGGAAATTTGATATGTCAGATGACAAAAACATGTCGTGTACGGTCGCCTTAAGGAAGTAAAGTCGGTCAAGCCCGACCTCATGATACCCTACACCCCAGTATTTAAAACATATTTTTGTTTGTTTACCCTATTTGGGACCTTTGGGCAATCTTGGACTCGCAAGAACAAAATTATGTAATTGAGGTTTAGATTCATATAAAAGTTCTTTGTGCCGAATATTATTTAAATATCTTTACCTAAAATTTGTTTGCCTTTAAGTGATATAAGAAAAGGGGTTTTTATACCGATCCCAATAAAATTTGGTAAGATGATTTTTATTACAATCAAATAGGTTTGAATCAAATTTAATTTAAATACCAACATAATAAGGTGGTTTATGGTCATACTCTTTTCATTTTAATAGGCTTGGTCCTTGGGCCATGTTCTATAATAGTTCTTTTTTTACAATGATGCAGAAATGAACAAACAAAAAAATTTAAGCAACGACCGCAGCATGAACAGCTTGTATGTGTTTATTGTGTATATGTTTTGTTTGTGTAAAATTGTTTTGCTGGCTTTTTGCTTTTTTCGTTTGTGTATTTTGTTTTTGTTAAAAATGTTTGGTTTTTGAACCGAACACAATGAAGTTTGTGGCTTAAAAAACGGAATTAAATGTTCGCATCTTTTTGTTGAGTTGGATAAAAACAGTATTATTTTTGTGTTCGAAAGATGGCTAACAGGGAAACGTTATTTTCTTAATAATTTTCTACACGAACACTATTAGCGTGTGTGTTTTCCACAAATCTACCGAACCGAACACTAAGGAGTGATATTTACTGTTTATTTTCGAGCACTGCTTGTAACACCTTAAAATATTGATCCAGGACCCATCTTTAAGTATACCGATCGACTTAGAAACACTTTTTAATCGATCTAACTATGTGTGTCCGCCTGACTGTTCATGTTCACCTTGTGCGCAAAGCACAAATTTGATAATAGATATGAATTTTCACAAAGACCAAGCTTATTGAAAACGGTGAGAATTGGTCCATAAATTCACATAGCCCCCCATACAAGCTTCTTTCCTGAATAGAGTCTTTGTGCCCAAAAACCATCTTATTATGTTGGTTTTTAGATTAAATTCGGTCCAAACTTATTTGATTTAAATTTAAATCATCTTACCAAATTTTATTAGAATCGGTCCATATTTGACCATAGAGTTCATACAAATAGTACTCTCTAAAATAGCTTTGAATGCCGTAACTTCCGTATAAATGTTGGTATTGACATAACTACAATAACTTTTACTATAGCTAATATGTTAAAATGTTGTGCTGGTAGGTTCAAAATTAACAAAAGGTCCCCATATAAACCGCCATCATAAACACACTTAACGGCAAACAAATCTCATATAGATAAAAATATCTAAATAATATTTGGCACAAATTCTTTGACATGATTCTTATCCTGTTCTTGCGGCTCCAAGGTTGTCCATGGATCCCAAATAGGGTATACTTTTGAAAATTTGTCTTTAAATGTTGTGGTGTAGGAGTCGGGTTTAGCCGACTATACTATCTTAATTGGTTTTCTTTGAAATATAACAATTTTAAAACAGAAGTATGTAAAGCTTTTTGAAACTTTTAGTAGACACGATTTAAAAGTACACGCTTGTAAATATGGTGGTATATTTATAACCGTAAGAAAACTTTAATAACCGTGAACTTGAATTGCAATCGAAATCAAATATATGTAGTATGTTAGTTATTTTTAAATTTAATAAAAAATTCGTTTTCACGTTTCTATTTAATTTTTTTGGTAACAAACTGGTCAGGTATTTCTTATCTAATCGTATGATATTATTACCTTATTATTGGTAGATATTTTGACGCATTGTATTTAGTTAGCCCTTTTTGTTGAATGTATAATTACCCAGGCAGAAATTGTCATCCGTATTAAGTTTAAAATAATGGGAATGCACTTTTACAGAAGAAATCAAAACGTTGTGCCAACGTTACGGTTAACAATCTGAAAAATTTGAATTTGGCAATGTTTTTTTATAAAATTTTTTTTTATTTGTTTTCATTTTTATTAACATAAATATAAATGTGCATAAGATTACATACATATCTGTGGCATTTTGAAAAAACATCTTAAGTCGAGATAAGATGGCAAAAAAAATGTTTTAAAAAAACTCGGTAAGAAATAATTTTTATCAAATGGGTAATTCAGTATCAAGTCGACCAAGAAAGGGACCCGACACCTTTTGATTTAAATGAAATTTGGTGCGAAGGTTCCTTTTATACTTTCTTTTATACTTTATGGAACGTACATATATGAACGAAAAAAAATTAAAAAAATTTTTTCCAAAAGTTATGTCATATTCAAAATGTCATAATTTCGCCAAATTACACGAATGTGTTGAGCTTATTTCTTCAACACATCGAGAACTACTTTTTGCATACGAAGATGATTTTTATGTCATTTAAAAGAGAATACTTGTAGGTCCAAACAATATATTGAAAAAAAAGTTTTTTTTTTTGAAAAATGTAATATCTGCAAAATATTTAATTTTAAAAACGGACTAAGTCAAAAACCTATTTTTTTATTTGGATGATTTTTTATATAATACATCAAACCGTTCTTTAAAAATCCTGAAACTTTGAAGGAGTTGTTTTTTTTTTCTTTTTTAAGAAATGATTTTTTTCTTCCGCAGCCTTTAAAAAATAATCTTTAAATAGAATTTCAATATTGTAATAAGCACACTGTGCTAGTTGCAAAAAACAGACAAGCCGGGCACGCTGAATCCAGTGGTGTTAACCGTTTTTTTAGGTTAGCTCTTGTTTTTAAGATTTACGGTTATCTCGAAAATGTAAGTTGCACATCAAATATTCGCCTAACTCAAAAATGGTTTAGTTAATGAAGAAATTACTAAAAAAAAATAATAACATAATTTTTTCGCAACATTTCGAAATTTTTGTTAGTTACAAATTCTTAAAAAATTGGAAAATGCAGCTATGCAGACATATAATAAATAAAGTTGCAAACAAAACAAGACATAAATGATTAAAATCTGTTAACAACTTTTGATTTTATTCACAAACAACTAAACATTTTAATTAATTTAAGAATTTCATAAAACGCAATATTTGAATGGGGGCCCCTAAGAAGAGAAGATAAAGGGCAAGTATGTATGTCTCGAGAAAATGTTAAGGACAAAAAACTAATTGAGGTCGGTCATACATAATACCCCACTAGGGGCGACTCGTGGGCAGTTATGGGACTTGTTCTTCAATATATTTTTTGTCTGTATTGAACATTTTGTATGGGAGCCCCCTTAAGGAATGGAGATAATGGGTAGGTATGTTAGAAATAAAAGATGGATATGAAAAATAAAGAAGGATTGGTCATACATTTGACCCATCAAGTAACGGTTTAAAAACATTTTTAATTTGGCCCCTACAGCGCGTATGATGCTCCTAGATGGGTCAAATGTGTGACCATGTTCATAAGTTTACTTACTCGCAAGCGCGGATTATAACATCATTTAAACTTACTGTTCCATTTGAAATTTTTAACTCCATTCCCGACCCATCTTTTTGGCCTGAACATGTCTTAGTTCGAGAATATGAACAAAATATAAACCGGCGTCCAACGAATGTTGCTTATTTGCCGAAACAACAATTATTACATTCAAAAAACTAACTGATGCTCCCGACGATCAACTCATTATTATATACCAAAACGTACGTGGAATGAGGACTAAATGCTCCAAATTTTATCTCGGCAGTTTTAACTTCAATCACCAAATAATTTGTCTTACTGAGACTTGGCTAAATAATACTTTCTTAAATACCGAAATTGTTTGCAAAATTTTCATGTATTCCGGCGCGATAGAACTACAGTTACTACTGGCGGTGGAGTTTAAATAGCTGTCTTAAATATATTTCCAGCTGAAGAGCTAATATTAAACTTAGCAAGTAAAATTGAATTTATTGCAGTGGTAGTAAAAGTAAACAACATTAAAATATTTATTGCATGTTCTTATATCCCACCTCAATCAGATATAATTACTTACCAACAACACATTTTGGCAATGGAACAAGTGGCTTCAAAAATCGGTTTGGGTGACTTCATGTTAGTCCTTGGCGATTTTAATATACCTCAGATTACCTGGCATTTCTCCACAGAAAGTAAAACTTACATTCCTAATCGCTCTGATAACATTAGTGATGATATATTCGGTAACATTACAAATTTATGTCTACATCAGATTAATGGCGTCTACAATATATATGGTAAATTACTTGACCTGGTATTTGTTAATGAGCCTAAGGAATGTACAATAAATCGTGTTGATCCTATAACACTCCCAGAAGATCGTTACCACCCTACAATTGAAATAAGCTGCAACATTTTTAGCTGTCATCGTGATCAAAATTTTCATAAAAAAGAAAAGGTGTTTTGTTTTAAAAGGGCAAATTACAACGACCTACATAACCTTTTAATTAACACAAATTGGATTCAATTGTTATCCATTCGCATTGGCGCACCAGAAACAATCGATAAAATGATTAATAATTTCTACAGTACAATAAAACAATATATGAATGAATGTATACCAAAATTTTCAATGTGCTCAAAATCAGGACCACCATGGGGTAATAAACAACTTTCTTCGTTAAAAAACAAGAATTACAGGAAATATAAGAAATCTGGATCCCACAGCGATTACAGCAAGTATACCGTCCTTCGTGCAAAATATAATTTGCTAAATGGTAATTTATATAACGATTATTTGATTAAAATAAAAAACAACTTAAAATACGATCCAAGATCATTCTATAAATTTGTAAATTCGAAAAGAAAGATCTCTGGCGCACCGAAGTTCATGAAATATATGGGTACTGAAACACACGATGAAAAGGAAATCATTGATTTATTCGCCGACTTTTTTTCATCCACATATTCTGATGCACATTGTGCTGAAAATGTCAATTATCCATTTAATATAGTTACTGGTCAAACAATTTCATTTTCACCAATAACCACACTTAATATTATCAATTGCTTAAAATCTTTTAAATATTCAAACTCAATGGGTCCTGATGGTATACCAAGCAGTATTTTAATCAAATGTATGGAAGCTTTAGCAATGCCGTTGTCAATTATTTTTAATATTTCTATGAAAAATGGCTATTTTCCAAAAATATGGAAAGAGTCATATTTAATTCCTTTGTTCAAATCTGGAAATAAATCAAATATAATTAATTACAGAGGTATAGCCAAACTTAGCGCAATTCCAAAACTTTTTGAAAAATGCATTTTAGATTCATTGGTTCATCAAGTTTCACCGTTATTAACACCTTTTCAACACGGATTTCGTAAAGAATCATCAACTATGACAAATATTTTAGAACTGACAACTTTGGTAAATGAGGGATTCGTCAACAACCAGCATACCGACGTTATATATACCGACTTCAGTAAGGCATTTGATAAGGTAAATCACAACCTTCTTCTGAAAAAAATTGATATTATGGGTATCGACAAAACTTATGTAAGCTGGCTAAAGTCATATCTTCTCGGCAGAATACAATGCGTAAAATTTGGGTTTTCAACTTCTAAGCCTATATTGGTAAAATCCGGTGTTCCGCAAGGTAGTCACATTTGCCCTCTTTTGTTTCTGCTCTTTATCAACGACATGCCTGATATTATTAAACATTCACATATACTAATGTTCGCAGACGACGTTAAAATATTTTTAAACTTCACGAACTCTTTAGACCATATTTATCTTCAAGAAGACTTGGATACCTTTTATAATTGGTTAAAACATAGCCTAATGGAATTAATCCTAATGAAATGTAAACATATGCGCTTTTCTAGAAAACGTTGTTTTATAAATAACTATAAACTCGGTGACTATAAAATCGAGATAGTTGACACAATTATGGATCTTGGCATCTTACTGGATGTAAAATTGGATTTTATTCAACACATAACAATGACTGTCAACAGGGCTCGTTGTACTCTGGCTTTTATTAAACGTTGGGCGAAAGAATTCAATGATCCTTTCGTCACTAAACAACTTTATACATCTCTCGTTAGACCAATCTTGGAATACGGTTCGATTGTATGGGATCCACATTATATGGTTCATAGTGATCATATTGAATCCATTCAAAAATAATTCTTGCTTTTTTGCCTGAGAGATACATATCGAGGATATGATAATCTCCCCTCATATTCTACAAGATTATCTTTAATACGTTTGCCAACACTGAAAAGTCGCAGAGTTATGCTAAATGTCTCATTTGTAATTAACTTAATAAATGGAAAAGTATGCTCGAATTTTTTACTAAGTAGTTTATCATTTAACATTCCACAACTTACGGTACGGTACTATAATTTATAAAAACTTTCCGAACTAACTATGCTATGGCAGAACCATTTAGAAAACTGTGCTGTTGCTTTAATGAAATGTTTGAATTTATTGATTTTTCTCTAGATTTAAATATTGTTAAACGTAATATTATACTTAAGTTAAATACTCATTTGTATTAGGCTGTAAGGATTTATCCATAGACCTAAATATATTAAACTAGCTTAACCCGTTGCGCTTCGCTACAATGCTTTAGCCAACTTTGAAGACTCTCCCTTTAATAGTTCTTCAGTAGAGAGATATTTATTTTTATTTTCAAAAGTGTAGTATATCATAAGAGTGACTTCTACAAAGTTTGAACATTCTTACTATAACAGTTCTTAAGATAAGAGATATTAAACATCGTCGTTCTATGGGGGGTACCACTTCCCCCGCTGCTATATTATTTGAATTTTGCGCTCAGAAGATCTTACTACCAAATGTTCAACAAAATGCGTGCAGCGGCTCTTATTAATATTTCTATATATGAGGGGTACTGCTCCTACTCTGTCTACCCCGCCCATTTTTATATTGAAATTTATAGTTTACCATAAAAGTAGCTTTAACCACGTTTGAAGGCTGTCCCTTTAATATTTCTTCAGTTGAGCAATATTTAATATATGCATCCTACGGGAGGTGTTTCCCCCTGCGCCTTCCCGCTTTATTTTTATTTTCAAAAGTGTAGTACACCATTAGAGTGACTTCAACAAAGTTTGAACATTCTCACTACAACAGTTCTTAAGATATGCGATATTAAACATTGGCGTCCTATGGTGGGTACCACTTCCCCCGCTGCTATTTTATTTAAATTTTGGGGCTCAGAAGATCATACTACCAAAGGTCCAACAAAATGCGTGCAGTGGCTCTTATTAATATTTCTATCTGTGAGGGATACTGCTCCTCCCCTGTCTACCCCTCCTATTTTTATATTGAAATTTATAGTTTACTATAATAGTAGCTTTAACCACGTTTTAAGACTCTCCCTTTAAAAGTTCTTCAGTTGAGCGATATTGAATGTATGCATCCTCTGGGAGGTATTTCCCCCCTGCGCCTACCCGCTTTATTTTTATTTTCAAAAGTGTAGTATACCATAAGAGTGACTTCTAGAAAGTTTGAACATTCTCACTATTACAGTTCTAAAGATATGCGATGTTAAACATTGGCGTCCTATGGGGGATTCCAATACCCCCGCTGCTATTTTATTTCAATTTCGGGGCTCAGAAGATCCTACTACAAAAAGTTCAACAACATGCGTCCAGCGGCTCTTAAGATGTGCGATAATTAATATTGCCATCCTATGGGGGGTACCAATTCCCCTGCCCCTATCGAAAAAATAAGTAGCCTATTTTATTATTAGGGCTCACGTGATGTTACTGTAAAAATGTCAGGAAAATCGGTTCAGTAGTTTCGGAGTCTATAAGGCGACAAACAAACAAACATACAAACATTTTTCATTTTTATATATATAGAAGAAGAAGATAGAAGAAGAAGATAGATAAATAAAAAAAATAAATAAATAAACCCCACTTTATTATTAATTGCGGTTCATTTATTTCGTTTTTTAGTAATTTCAATATCCTAAACCGTTTTTGAGTTCCGCGAATATATGTTGTGCAACCTCCTACATTTTCGAAATAACGGTATATCTTGAACACAAAATCTAACCTAAAAAAAGGTTAGCTCCACTGGATTCAGCGTGCCCCAATTAGGTTGAAACGCCAGGTGCCCAGCTTGTCGGTTTTATGCAACTAGCATAAATTACAATATTAAAATTCTATTTTAAGATTATTTTTTAAAGGTTGCGAAAGAAAAAAAAAAATCATATCATAAAAAAGAAAAAAACACCTCCTGCAAAGTTTCAGGATTTTTAAAGAACGGTTTGAGGTTTTATATAAAAAAATCGGCCAAATAAAAAAATAGGTTTTTGACTTAGTCCGCTTTTAAAATTTAATATTTTGCAAATATTACATTTTTCAAAAAAAAAAAAACTTTTTTTCAATATATTGTTTGTAGCTCCAACCAAGTATTCTCTTTAAAATTGCATAAAAATCATCTTCGTATGTCAAGTAATTTTCGAGATATTGAAGAAATAACCTCAACACATTCGGTTAATTTGGCGAAATTATGACATCTTGAATATGACATAACATTTGAAAAAAAAATTTCGTTCAATTATCTTCCTTATAGGATAAAAGGAACCTTCTCACCAAATTTCCCAATTAATTAAATAAACCGAAATTAAAAAAAAAAATTTATCGGGTAATAAAGAAATGTTTGTATAATATTTGTCATAAAATTCTTTTATTATAGAAATCTTATTAAAAATCGACTTTTGAAATTCTTACGTTTTCGATTTCCAGCACACCCCGGTATAATACAAAATTTAAAAACGTAAACAAAAGTATTTTTTGAATGAAAATTCGTATAGTTAACAACATATTTTTAAACTTTTTGAATTTGATTTAAGATGTTGGTCCTTATTACGGTTTACTGAGTTGAGTTGTAAACCATAATAGGAGCCGTTATGTCAAAATGCTACAAATATATATTTTGTTATAAATATAAAATACTGATCGCAATTGTTTCATTTTGGTAAGAATACACTAAACATCTACTACGTTTAAATCAAATTCAATTTCTTTCTAATTTAAAACTTTTAACTTAATTCTTTGCCTCTGGATGACAGTGGCTACTCAAAAAATAAAGCTTTATGTTAAAAATATTGCCTTTTTAGTAAATATTAAAAAAAAATAAAAAATAATTGGAAAAATGAAACAACAACCACATAGTCAATTATTTCGCACAAATAATTGTCTATGTAGTTGTTGTTATGTTTCTGCAATTTTGCTTTTTCTAAGAGTGCAACTTTTGAAATTATATATTGAGTGCATTTCTTATAAATTTTTTCTACACATTCAATTGTAAAAACCGCACACAAATTTATTAAATCGTGTGATTTTCTTTGAAATTCAAAAGGTATGTTTTGAGATATAATTACTAGGCTTTGTTGAAGAACTGATACATTTTCATGTGCAATACACTTAGGTCTGTTTTTATGCGGATTTGAAGTTACGCGGTTTTTTGATCGACTTTTTTTGTCGTTTTAAACGTTGACATCACTTTTACATAGTAATCAATATTTGACAAGGTATGTATGTATGTATATGGACTAGAGCAGTCCCAACAAACCAAAACGATTTAGAAAGAACTTGTAGCAAGTTTACTAGCATAAGCCTTAAGCTTAAAAAATTGTTATTATTACTATTATTAAGGGCTTAATAACAATTATTTAATAATGAAAACTGATCCCTTGAGATAATATTACTTGTATATAATATAATGTAAGCTTAAAAGTCTAATATTAGAACAACCTTACAGAAAAATACTTTTCTAAACTTTAATAAGATTGATTACATTCTTTCAAGCATTGTGCACTGTTTAAAACAATTTAAAACACTTCACTCTTCGAACCAAATACAAAGACTGAAAACTTTAACTAATAAATTAATTAACACAAATTAAGGCACGCGTCAAATAACGGAACAGCATTCTCAAAAACAATTACAAAACTATAGCGAGAATAAGTCATTTGCAATCATATTTGTTGTCATGTTGTAGGAAATCTCTTTCGATAAGTTGCTCTACAACTCATTTACATGTTTCTCTGTTTTGGTCTGTTGGGGTCTTCGCTGGCTGTCCCTTTTTTGTTTGTCTTCTAATTCGAGATAAGATAGCAAAAAAGCTAAAAAAAACACGTTGGAAAAATAATTTTTATCAAATAATAAAATAAAGCAGAAAATTTCGTTTATATCGGGTGATTTTTTAGCTATTATCTTTTTGGCAACACTGGTTTAAACTGCTGACGCACGTTTCGTGTTTTGTTTCACTGTCAAACATCTTCAGTTTGGTCTATAATTCAACCATGAATCGTCTTACAAACGAACAACGCTTGCAAATTATTGAATTTTATTATCAAAATGCGTGCTCTGTTAAGAAAGTTCATCGCGCGCTTCTTCCATTTTATGGTCAGTTTAATCGACCGACTGAAGCGGCTATTCGGTACGTTAATAAGCAGAATTGTCGATTTTGGAGTGAAGATCAGCCAGAAGCATTAATGAGCTCCCAATGCAACCAGAAAAAGTCACAGTTTGGTGCGGTTTATGGGCTGGTGGCATCATTGGACCGTACTTCTTCAAAGATGATGCGAATCGTAACGTAACTGTGAATGGTGAGCGCTACCGTGAGATGATATCCAACTTTTTTTTTGCCCAAAATGCATTTTTCTGAATTTTATGTGTTTTTTTTTTAACTTTCCTATAGTTCTTAAAAATTCACCCAATAATACAACAATATAGGTTCTTATTGGCGCAAGGACCAAGCCTATTGGAAATGGGGCGAATCGTAGTGCCACGAGGGGAGATAGGGGCAATATCTGCCTCTCAGAAACTATCAAACCGATTTTAATGAAATTTAAAACATAGATAGATCCATATTTATATGGACACATAAGCATGATTCTCCATGGGTCTCGAATAGGGCGCACTCTCGTTAATGTGTTTTAAAATACTGTGGTGTAGGGTATCATATAGTCGGGAGTGTACAGTCTTACTTGTTTTTTATGTTGTTTTGGTCTTATTTTAACACCAAGATTCGAAGTTACGCGGATTTTTAACTTTTCGGAACGAATGCTACATTTTGTGTGAAAATGTAGGCTTTTTATACGGATTTCCTTTATGCGGGCTTCTTTGGAACGCATCTACCAAACCTAAGTGTATACGAAAATAAATTCATTAAATTTAACTTTTGAAGTACATAATTGTTATGTACTAATAAACTAATTAACACAAATTAAGGCACGCGTCAAATAACGGAACAGCATTCTCAAAAACACTTACAAAACTATAGCGAGAATAAGTCATTTGCAATCATATTTGTTGTCATGTTGTAGGAAATCTCTTTCGATAAGTTGCTCTACAACTCATACATTTTGTGTGAAAATGGAGTCTTTTTATACGGATTTCCTTTATGCGGGCTTCTTTGGAACGCATCTACCGCACCTAAGTGTATACGAAAATAAATTCATTAAATTTAACTTTTGAAGTACATAATTGTTTACTAATTCCGAGATAAAGCATATGCATTTCATCAATAACAAAGTGATTTAGGGGATCAAAATGATGATATCCAGTAGAGGACTATATTATTTTGATAAGTGATGTTGAGAGTTTGCTTTATTTAAAAATGACAAACATGAGCGCCCCCGCATTATTAGCTGTGTTCATTTACCAAAAATTGTTACATATTTGTTACAATTATTACAATGTTAAAAGTACATGGTAAAAAAAATTTTACTGGAAAAAAAGGGCTACAAATTTGTAACAATTTTAAGTAAATAAACACAGCTTTTGACTGTCAATTAATTCTTTATTATTTGCTATTTTTATTTTACAACGGAAACCGAGTCCACAATTTTGTCAAAAATAAACTTCTTAATAATTAATATGAAAAAATTTCCCAATAAATAATATCAAATTAAAAAAAATTTGTTTTCTTTTATCTTTTCAGCATTTGTTCATAAGATTTCACCCCCTTTAGAAGCAAAAAATTTACAAAAATATACAAAAAAAAAAGTTTTGTAAATAAGATATAAAAAATACTTCTTGAAATTTGGATAGTCTCCGGCCTACAACACAAAGAATTTAATTTCAATCTAACAAAGAATTTAAGTTCACACCTACATACATACATATTTTTAACTGATATAAAAACACCATCAGCTTCATTGTGATATTATAAGTTTAAGTTTAATTGACAAAAAAACATTAGAAATATTTCAAGATGAATTCCACAGTCGGATTTTTTGATGAACATATTGCCATGTTATATACTCATTTGGTTAATCAATATGTGCCCGAATATTTTATGGGTTTCGAATATACACCCTGGGTGTTTTCACTATTAGGTTCAGTGGTTATAGGTTTAAGTGGCATTCTACCACTGATCATCATCCCAACAGATGATCAAAAAAATAAACAAGGATTTAAAGACCGTTAGTTTTTTCGTAAATATATTTTGTAATTAGATTTGTTTATATAATTTTTGTCTTTCAGCTGGTGAATCAAAGTTCCTAAAAGTCTTACTTAGTTTTGCTGTTGGCGGTCTTTTGGGTGATGTTTTTTTGCATTTATTACCTGAAGCCTGGCAAGGTGACAATGAAAAAAGTAAGTTAATTAAAAAATTCTCTTAATGTATTACTGTAGTGGTGTCTGTAGACTTGCTGTGTATTTAAATCCCAATGGAGCTGAATTTGCAATCCGTTTAAAACTGGAAAACTAATGCCGGGTTTTTAAGATGAGGATTTAGTTTAAACTTAGTTTAACGTAGTCTGAAACTCGGATTTTTAAGGCGAAATGTGATTTGCTTCTTATTCTTATCAAAACTAAGCTGTTCTGTCAAAATTTTGTATACAAACTTGCTAATGGTGGCACAAATTTGTTTTTTTAGATTAACTAAACCTAGTTTAACTGAGATCTTAAAAAACCAGCCTAAGATAACGATGAGCTGAACTTAAACGTTTAGATCATAAACCACTCACACTTTAAATTGGTAAGAAAAGTATTCGTTTTGTATTAAAACATTTTGTTTTATCTTCTATTTTAGCCACTTCTGGTCATCCCTCCCTGAATTCGGGCCTTTGGGTCTTATCGGGTATTCTAATATTCACAATAGTTGAGAAAATTTTCTCCGGTTATGTTAATGCCGACGAGGAAAATCCTCAGCCAAAATGTGTAGAAATTGCCAATTGTTTAATGCGTCGCACTGGAGGAAAAATATTAGAAGGTCAAACATCGGAAAGTTGTGGGGGTAAAGGAGGTTGTGACATCGAAGATGTTCCCAATGGTTGCTATTTGCGTGAAAGAGAACAAAAGAGTAAAGAACAGCCCAAAAAAGTGGCTGGTTATCTTAATCTTATGGCGAATTCAATAGATAATTTTACACATGGCTTGGCAGTAGCCGGGTCATTTTTGGTCTCATTTAGGCATGGAGTTTTAGCGACATTTGCTATATTATGTAAGCATTAAAAAAGAAAATAATAAAATGGCATTTTAAACAGTTTGAATTTATTTTAGTGCATGAAATTCCTCATGAAGTGGGCGATTTTGCTATTTTATTGCGTTCGGGTTTCAGTCGATGGGACGCTGCTCGTGCTCAATTGTTAACAGCTGGTGCTGGTCTTTTGGGTGCATTAGTGGCGATAGGTGGATCGGGAGTTACTTCTGCCATGGGTAAATATTTAAAAAACTAAATTTTTTAACTCTTAATTATATAAAATTTATAGAGGCTCGAACATCCTGGATTATGCCATTTACTGCTGGTGGCTTTTTACACATAGCATTGGTTACAGTATTACCGGATTTATTACAAGAAAACAATCGTATTGAATCAATTAAACAATTCCTGGCCCTGATAGCGGGTATTGCCTTAATGGCTGTAATGACCGTACTTTTCGAACACTAAATCTTACAAAAAAAATATTAAATTTACACATAAATATATACATAAATATAATTAATAGCAGTTAAACATTTCGTGTTAATAAACTTTTTACCGATTAGAAAAAATTAGTTTTTAACGAAAAAAAAATTAAAAAAAGTACAAACTTTTGCTCGGTAATTTCTAAAATTTTTAATAGAAATTTTTTCCTAAATTTTTATATTTGGTATATTTTTATATTTTCGGGGGGCAACTGATGAGCCCAACTGAAATTTATGATTTTCCAGCAGGCAGGTCATACGTAGCCTGAACCTGACATGGCGAGATAAAAAGGCTGCACAAATGGCCCTCTGCGTCGCGGTGCGTATTGCCTTCCATTACCGAAATTCTTTCAAAAAAAATTTAATTTTGTAAGCTATTTTTTAAAAAATAAAATTTTAGTTAAAAATTAGCTAGAGAGTATAAAAAAATATAGATGTATATAAAATATAAATTTTTATATTTTTGCATGGTAGACTAAGTACAAGGTGTAGTCATTAGAAATTTTGTTCTCCATTTCAAACCCCATTTAACGTCAAACAAAAGAAAATATGAAAAAAAATTAAATTAAGCATCAAAAATCAAATATATTAATTTGACATTACTTGGGTAAATAATGAAAACTCTCCGTAATGAACATACCTGGTACTTATTATACTATGGATTTTTGTTGTTAATTAGTTGTTAAAAGAAAAAAAACTATACATACATATTTGAATTTGACAAAAAATATTTTTTTTGTTTACTATTTCTTTTTTATTATTATATTATATATAAAGTTATCATTATCTATTCTCATATATTTTTATAGAAGCCATTTATAAATTATAAATTAAAATTTTCAAAAAATTTTTAATTTGTTTCCTTTTTAAAATTTTTTTTTTACATTTTTAATTAAAATAACTTTTTGTGTGATATAAATAACATTAAAGTGTTAAAAAAATAAAAATAGAAACAAATTTTATAAAACTTCACATATAAAGTAATAAACCTATGAATTTTGAATGAACAGTTATTTTTAATTAGTAGTCAAAAGTCAAATCTACGTATGTGTGTTCAAAAGGTTTATGACCTTATTCATTATTCACTTGAAAGTAAGTATGAACCTGTAATTCTTGTTCAACCCCTTAACCACTTGATACAAAAGTTTTTCAATTAGAAATAAGTATAGAATAAGACTGACTATGCGGTGCTACCAATTCCAATATCACTTTAAGTTTTTCAGAAATACATACCTAATTTCCAATAATAATTAATAGTTACAGAAACAATTATAATGATATAATGGTCGCACTGTAGCGTAAATATAGTGGCAAGCCCAAGAAAGAGATATACAAGATGGAATTGCCGGGCATAGAAACTAGCTTATCCTCCAACAATAAATTTCAGTGTTTTTAACAAGAATAAAAATTGAGAATTAAGCAAAATTAACAAAAAACAAAATCTTAGTTTTTTTAATTTTAAAGAAAATGTGTTTGGTATTCGTAAAATGCCGAGTATGTAATTAACAATGGATCTCAAATATTTTTGCCGATAGAAAAAACTATTTTTATGAGCCTTTACAAGGAACAATGTAAAAAAATAGCTCACTTGGCACACAACTGTAAAAAGGGAATGGTGGAATTGTCCACAAAGCTCAATGATAGAAAAAATCCTTTATAAAAATTTAAAACCTACTATGAATTATTAAGATTAAGTGGAAATAAATATGTAGTTATGTGCTTTTGATTGAAATAATACTTGTACTTGGTAACGTACTTTCGGTTTTCGCTTATAAAATGTCTAATTTTCATTATCTGAGAGTAAAAATTGGAGAGGACATGGATGATGTCGATGTCATAATCAATTTAAACCCCGATTTCGCATTTTTGTTAGTAACGTGGTTTTGCATTTCAACTAACGATATCATTGTTTTTTTTTTTTTTTTGTTTTTATTGAGTACTGGGTAAGTGCCAGTACGAAAAATAAAAAGGACACGTCGCGGACGGACGGCAGTCCCTGTCATCCAGTAGGGAAACTTGAGAAATGAGGAAATAGTATTATATATGTATACATGTAACGATTATTTTTCAAATTTAAACTAAAAATAAACCAAACTAAAAGAGAATTGCTAAGGAATACACCAATGTAATCCTTGTTACATGGACTACCTTTAGATCAGTGTTCGAAAATAAACAGTACAATATTTAACGTTCGGCTCACGCACCCAGGAACGATATCTTTTTTTTAGTGATTGTGTAGACATACACAACCATTAATAACGTTCGTAACTATTTTCAAGAAAGAACCGAACATTATATAATGTTCGGTTCTTCGTTAAAAAACAACAATTGTAGTGATACTGTAGACAAACATTATATTTTAATGTTCTATGTTTTTTTCGTGTGTGTATTTTGTTTTTGTTTGTTATCAGCCAAAAGCGACGAACATTAACGAGCCGAACCGAACACATTGAAGTTTGTGGATTTTCAAAAAAACCGAACGGAATTAAATGTTCACATATTTTGTTGAGTTTGATAAAAACAGTAATATTTTCGTGTTCGAAAGATGACTAACAGGGAAACGTTATTTTTTTTTAATGATTTTCTACAAAAACACTATTAGCGTTTGTGTTTTCCACAAATCTACCGAATCGAACATTAAGAAACGATATTTAGGGGGTAATTTTGTTGTTCACTTCACCTTGCGTTGAGAAAATTTTCATATAAAATTTTTTAAATTTTAAAAATTTGAAGGTGAAGTGAACAACAAAATTACCCCCTAAGAGCCACTTTTTGGGTTAGAGATTAGCGATTAAATTAACTTTAATCTCCGTATTTACTTTTTGAGTTGTATTTTTTAACTTTTTTTTGCTAGTTTAAGCGGTCAACGGTGGTGGTTTAAACCTAAACTTAAACTGTCAACATACACATGTTTAACATAAAGAACTTGCAAAAATATAAAGAAAAAATACATTTTAAAACATTGCTCAGCACTTTTATTTTTCCATTCTATATTTGTTCTTTAATATATTTTTTCTTTAAACGCAAAGAATGTCTAGCTTGTAAGCAATATTAAATTCGCGCATTTTCTTCTTCTTCTTTGAAAACATCCATATTGCTTGATAAAAAGTTGATATTTGCAAAAAAATGTTGCCATTTATTTGTGCTCAGTATGGTAGCGCTACATGGTTTAAGCCACCACCCAAAAATATCAAATTCAATTGATACTAGATTAACTTAATTCTCAGATTAGCTAATTATAGAATAAAATTAACTTTAATCTCAAACCCAAAAAGTGGCTCTTAGTGTTTATTTTCGAACACTGCTTTAGATGCATTGACTTTTTTTATTTTTTAAAAAATTTTCTTTTTTGGATTTTACTCAAAAAAAATTTTTATTAAGAGGAATAAAAAAAAATCAAGAAATAATTTTTATTTTTGAAGAATAAATAAACCTCAAGAAATAAATTTATTTCTGAGGAAATAACTTATATTTTCGAAGCGAAAAATAAATTTAAAAAATTATGAATAAAAAGTAATTTTTAACATACAACTTTTAACCGTTACGGTCCGTGGTATTAATTAATTTTGTTATAAAATTAAAAATCAATTTTTTATTTTTTTATAATTTTTCCAATTTTAATTAAAAACTTTATTTATTCCATTTTATTTTTTCCCAATTCCTTTTTATTTTGTAAAATAATTTTTAAGAAATAATAAGATTTTTAAACGAAATATACACTTTATAATATATCGTAAAGGGTGTTCAATTAATCGGGTTTTATTTTTGTTCGATCAAACCATTAATCGGTATTTGGCATTTTTAACTTATTCGATTAAAAGAATACAATTCTAAAATAAATCGATTGATCGAATAGTTCTAAATCCGGAAATTTTATAAATTGCGAGATTTTATCCGAAAATTTTAGAAAAAACTAGTACTTGAGTAAATAAACATTATTTTTATACCCTTCACCGAAGGTAAAAGGGTATATATGTATAACTTTGTCATTCCGTTTGTAATTTCTACAATATTGATCCTACACGCTATAAAGTATATATATTCTGGGTCCTTATGAAAAGCGAAGTTCAAATCCGGTTGTCCATCTGGCTGTTGAAATGGGTTTTCCGAAGCCACCAGATGTGATGGGGGCTGGGTTGGGGTATCTTTATGTCAGGTATTTTCGGTCAAAAAATGGCTGACTACCTCTAATTTTTTCCAAAAATCCCTTGTTGTTATTGTAATTTTATTACTTTTTTTGTATATCTAGAAAACGGCAAGAGCCAAAGTTTCCAAATTAGGAACAAACATTTGGGTTGTCAATACAAACCATCCCACAAAATGTGGGCGGGATTGGATAGGTGGGCGTGGTACCTCCCGTACAAAAAATATCAAAAATTTTATAAAAACCTGAATTTTTGGACTGTCATATGACCTATGGTTACGCCTTATATGTATATCAAAAGACCGAAAATCTTTAGTAAAAAATATTTTCTGAAAATTTCGGAAAAATCGGTTCAGATACGAAAAAGTTATGGCCAAATAAATTTTTTTTGTTTTAAAATACCCATTTTCGGGAACCATAGATCTTCCCGAGTCCAAGCTTTAGTATTATGGTTTACAACTTTGCTTTATTGCGGTGAACAAAAACATCAAAAGTAATTACAACTCAACTGTGTTGAGTTGTGAACAGTTAACGGGCCATATTTCATTTTAATGATATTCAACAACGTTCCTTCATGGTTCAGTTGTCTAGGGGGTGTGGTAAGTTAGAAACGGTGAGTTCCCTGGTTCGAATCTTGGTTTTTTAAAAAGAAAATTTTTTTTTTTATATTTTTCTTTTATGTTCTAAAAACGATTTAAAAAATATTTACCAGTTTTCGCTTTTTAAATTTAATTTATAATGAAGTTTTAAGTATTGTAAATATGTTAACATTATTTAGTTTTTGTCTAGTTGCTCTGTATTCTGCTCCCACAATGGTGAAGAGTACACTCAGGTCTCGTTTTATGCGGATTCAAATTTACGCGATTTTCAAAATAACGATTTTTTTAATTATTACGGTTTTTGAAATTTTAGATTTTTTTAAAAGCTTTTTTACCGTTTTTTAATTAAACCAAGCTTGCATCACTGATATAATCGTTATGTTTTTTTTACAACGAAGGCTAATTTCGGTAAAAATAGATTAAAAAATTAGGTGGAAGTTAGAAAAATTTAAATTTAAACTCGTTCTTTCCTGTCTTTTACGGTACAACATTGTAATTACCACATGTATGAGTGTTAAGAAATTTGCATAACTTTTAAACTAATAGAGGTCCAATAATAAAACTTTAACAATATGATAAGGACACTAAAGGCCAATTTAGATTAAAAAAAAAAGAAAAAAATTATAACTAAGTTAGAAATATTTTGATTTAAATTGGTCATTTCCGGTTTAGCAGATGAAACATTTTTTTTTCAAATTAATTTTTTTTTAAGATTAATCGATTTTGTTTTGTTATGTGTGTATGTAGACCTTTTCACTTGTTAAATGTGTTATATTAATATTATTCGGCTTGAGGTCTGTTTCATAAAATATAATAAAAATAAAAACTCTTGTTCTGTTTTAATTTTTAATTATTTATTTTATTCCAATATTTCGACCAACTTTGTTGGTCATCCTCAGGGAAATAGTTATGATCTAAAAAATATATTTTTAAAACATGTTTCTTAATTTAAACAAACAATTAATTTACTTAATATTTAATGCAGTGTTGTCCGATGTTATTGTTTAAAGTTTTTCTCACTGACTGTCTAATAATTTTCTTTTGTTTATTAATCTTGTGTTTGTTTATTGTATGACGATATATGTGAGCGCAATTATCAGTATCAGTTTTGTAGTTAATTCTCTTTTCGTTTGGTGTATTTATAATATGTAGCATCTCCTGCATGTATCGTTTAGTGTAATTATTCTCTCCCACAAGTATTCTCACCTTATCGAAGTCTGGTTGATGTCCCGTTTTTGCACAGTGGGCTGCTAGTGCTGTTTTTTGTGTTAAAGGTTTGTCATTTGATTTTAAGTCGGATTTATGCGATGATAATCTTGTCTTTAGTTTTGTCTTCGTTGTACCAACATATATCTTTTGGCATATGTCAGTATCGTCCCCTTTACATTTAAGCTGATATACTAGATTGGATTTATCTAGTTTGTCTATTCTGGATTTCATGTTATTAAACAATCTGTTCATTGTGTTGCTCGTTTTCATTGCTAATAAGTAATTTTCTTTGTTGTATATGTCTGAATACTTCATCCTTTCTGACAGCCCAGGTATATATTCTATTGACCTATATATCTTGGGTGGTACCTCCGTCCTTAAGTTTTCATTTGAACTAGGCTTATTGATAACATATTTTATCAAGTTGTTTATAGTTTTGTATGGAAAGTCATTTTTTCGTAATATCTAGTACCCTTGTTATAAAGTTTGTCGCTGTGTTTATTATTATCCTTCTAGGATGTTTGGAATAATAATTAATAAGTCTACCAGATGCTTGGGGTTTTTGATACCAGTTTACTTTAATTATATTACTTTTACTGATAATTAAAGAGTCTAGATATGGTAATTGATTGTCCTTTTCTTTCTCCAGTGTAAATTGTATTTGTTTGTTAAATGAGTTAAGAGTCTTTAATGTTTCCTCAACATGATTTATTTTTAAAATTCCAAACAGGTCGTCTACATATTTTGTCATCATTCTTGGTTTATTTTCCATTTTATCAAGGGTCGTGTTTAATAATTCTTCCATAATTATGTCTGCAATTATTGGAGAAATTGGAGAACCCATTGGCATTCCCTTATTTTGTTGATAATAATTATCCCTAAATTTAAAATATCTGCAATCCATTATACAAAACTTCAATATATCCATAAATAGCTCTTTTGGTATTTTTGTATGTTCCACCAACAAATGCCATTTTCTTTCAATTGTTCGGATAGCAAGGTTAACAGGAATGCTAGGAAATAATGAAATTACGTCAAATGATATTAAAACTTCGTCATCTTCTATTCTTGTATTATCTATCTTGCACTTAAACTGTTTTGCGTCTCTTACATTGTAAATTGAATTATTAGTCAAGTTTTTTAAAACGTCAATTATATATTTACTTAAACCGTAAGATGGTGAGTTAATCGATGAACAGATAGGTCGTAATGGCATGTTGTCCTTGTGAATCTTGGGAAGACCGTATATTCTCGGGGATACCGCAATCCTGGTTGTCAATTTTCTCCTGTCATATAAGTTTAATAAACCTAAATTATATAATTTATCGACAAGAATATTATTCTTATTCTGTAGACTTAGAGTGGGATCTTTCTATAGACGCTTGAAGAAAGATCCCACTCTAAGTCTACAGAATAAGAATAATATTCTTGTCGATAAATTATATAATTTAGGTTTATTAAACTTATATGACAGGAGAAAATTGACAACCAGGATTGCGGTATCCCCGAGAATATACGGTCTTCCCAAGATTCACAAGGACAACATGCCATTACGACCTATCTGTTCATCGATTAACTCACCATCTTACGGTTTAAGTAAATACATATATAATTGACGTTTTAAAAAGCTTGACTAATAATTCAATTTACAATGTAAGAGACGCAAAACAGTTTAAGTGCAAGATAGATAATACAAGAATAGAAGATGACGAAGTTTTAATATCATTTGACGTAATTTCATTATTTCCTAGCATTCCTGTTAACCTTGCTATCCGAACAATTGAAAGAAAATGGCATTTGTTGGTGGAACATACAAAAATACCAAAAGAGTTATTTATGGATATATTGAAGTTTTGTATAATGGATTGCAGATATTTTAAATTTAGGGATAATTATTATCAACAAAATAAGGGAATGCCAATGGGTTCTCCAATTTCTCCAATAATTGCAGACATAATTATGGAAGAATTATTAAACACGACCCTTGATAAAATGGAAAATAAACCAAGAATGATGACAAAATATGTAGACGACCTGTTTGGAATTTTAAAAATAAATCATGTTGAGGAAACATTAAAGACTCTTAACTCATTTAACAAACAAATACAATTTACACTGGAGAAAGAAAAGGACAATCAATTACCATATCTAGACTCTTTAATTATCAGAAAAAGTAATATAATTAAAGTAAACTGGTATCAAAAACCCCAAGCATCTGGTAGACTTATTAATTATTATTCCAAACATCCTAGAAGGATAATAATAAACACAGCGACAAACTTTATAACAAGGGTACTAGATAATAGTAATACAGAATTTCACGAAGAAAACAGGAAGAAGATAAAACATATATTACGAAAAAATGACTTTCCATACAAAACTATAAACAACTTGATAAAATATGTTATCAATAAGCCTAGTTCAAATGAAAACTTAAGGACGGAGGTACCACCCAAGATATATAGGTCAATAGAATATATACCTGGGCTGTCAGAAAGGATGAAGTATTCAGACATATACAACAAAGAAAATTACTTATTAGCAATGAAAACGAGCAACACAATGAACAGATTGTTTAATAACATGAAATCCAGAATAGACAAACTAGATAAATCCAATCTAGTATATCAGCTTAAATGTAAAGGGGACGATACTGACATATGCCAAAAGATATATGTTGGTACAACGAAGACAAAACTAAAGACAAGATTATCATCGCATAAATCCGACTTAAAATCAAATGACAAACCTTTAACACAAAAAACAGCACTAGCAGCCCACTGTGCAAAAACGGGACATCAACCAGACTTCGATAAGGTGAGAATACTTGTGGGAGAGAATAAATACACTAAACGATACATGCAGGAGATGCTACATATTATAAATACACCAAACGAAAAGAGAATTAACTACAAAACTGATACTGATAATTGCGCTCACATATATCGTCATACAATAAACAAACACAAGATTAATAAACAAAAGAAAATTATTAGACAGTCAGTGAGAAAAACTTTAAACAATAACATCGGACAACACTGCATTAAATATTAAGTAAATTAATTGTTTGTTTAAATTAAGAAACATGTTTTAAAAATATATTTTTTAGATCATAACTATTTCCCTGAGGATGACCAACAAAGTTGGTCGAAATATTGGAATAAAATAAATAATTAAAAATTAAAACAGAACAAGAGTTTTTATTTTTATTATAATTTATGAAACAGACCTCAAGCCGAATAATATTAATATAACACATTTAATCGATTTTCTATAGTTTGGGTGTGTGTGAAACGGTAGCAAAGTACTCATGGAAGTAAAATTTTGACACTATTGAGGTGAATAAAATTTCACTAGCCCTAGGGACTAGTATAAATTTTGACATTAGTGTAGAAATTTTTGACAACCACAAAAATATTTTTTTTCATCAAATTTGTTTAAACAAAATAAAAAATAATATGGAAGCAGGACCAGTGGCAAAAAAATTAAAAAGAATTATACAAGATGTAAATATTTAATATGTATAAGCTTTTTTGCCCACACCTTTTGTAAAATTTGTTATTATCTCAGAACGAATTCATCAAATAGTTGTGACGATCTTATTTCCAACATGATTGAAATGATTATTGGTAAACGTTTGTTTAATTTATTGATTTTTACAAAACTATAAGTAATTGTTTTTTCTTTATGTCAAAATTTTACATTGTCAAAAATGTTACAATTTCACACAGCACAAATATGAAAATTTTGTACCACAAACAAATTTCATTTCACCATAGAACTTTGCTACCGTTTCACACACACCCTTTGAAATAATAATTTAAAAAACATTTTTTGAAAACGGCAACACTTTAACACCCCGTAACTCGAAAAATAAACATTATAGAAAAAAATATGTCGCACACATTCATATCTACTAGAACTATAGTAATGCCAAAAACAAAGGAATTCCAACAAAATATTTTTTTTAGGTGGTCCGCTTCACAAATAATGACCCAAACAGTATATACATATTTGATGATTTTTTTTATGCGATTTTGTTTTGATTTTTTAATTAAAATTTGAATTTATGCGGCTTTTCAGAATTTTGGAAGGAATCATTAGTTTTTATATGAAGCTTGAGTATCGTTTTATGCGATTTTTTTTGGAACGCATCTATCGCATAAAACGAGACCTGGGGTCTAATCACCGCATACGATATCGAGCAAAATTGATCGAAATTATTTATTTTGGTATCAAGAAATTCGATATCGAATAAAAATTATGGAATTTGAAATAATAGCATTCGTTTTCGAGTAACTCGACATTACATTTATCGAGTTTTCATTCGATAGTATCGAATGCGGTGATTAGACCCCTGAGTGTATATAATATTCGGCACAGCCGAATATAGCACTCTTACTTGTTTAAATAAAACTTGTCAATGCAGATCTAAATTGTTGCTTCACTTTCGGGCACTTAGATTTTAAAAGAGTCAATATAACTTTGGATTTTTGAACATTTTCACGGACATTCCATCCTCTGCTATGCTTCTGCAAATAATTAACTCTAGAGAATCGATCGAAATATCTTATTTAAAATATTTATTCATTGAAACACTTGTAGCCCCTAAGTGAAGTTGTTGAAGAACATTTACGTTAATTCATTATTTGACACCTGTTACATTAAGCATTATAAGATTTACTAGATGACCCGTGCGACTATTTCGCACCATAATTTTTTTCAATGAAAATATTAATTTTTCAATTTCTAATTATTTTTCGTCATTAGTGTTAGAAATAAGCTTTAAAATGAGATATCATTCATTAAATTTGATGCGGTGGTATGGGAGATATTTGCAACCGACAAAAAAAAGTGCTTTAGAAATAATATATATGATGATCCTTGGTACAATATTTTTAAACCAAACTCATTCTAAAGAGAGAAACGCATGAACTACTTATTTTGTTAAAAAATACGTGCATGTTCTAGAAATTGAAGTGAAGTGGATTTAAAATCGAGCAAAAATCGTTCGTAAAAATATTCCGTTTTCTCTACTTCATTCTTTAAGTACATATGGGCATTTCCCCAGAATGGTCTACCATGATGAAAAAATAAAATGTTGATTATCATCGTCTTTTATTGTTTATTATTAGAAAAAAAGTCTTATGTTCTTACTAAAGAATGGTTTCCTAGCAAATCTCAGCTGTTTTAATTGAGGAAATTGGGCTGGAAACTGGAAAATTTTATAATTTCCTGTATTTTCTACTTCTAAAGACATTTTTATATACTTATTTTACAAGCAAAAAATTTATTATGTTTACAATCTTTCTTCATAATCTCTCCATTACAATCAATTGTAAAAGGAGTATTAAGTTGTTTTCTTAAGGAAATTTGAAGACATTTATGGTAAAATGCATGGTGATAATAATAAAAAAACATATGGAAAAATCTTAGGTTCGTGATCCGTACGTGTGCGACCGGTACATAAGCCAATAAAATAAAAACCAAAAGAGATATTTTATTTTGTAAATACTGAATGGAGACCTAAATCAATACACTTTTAAAATAAATTAATCACTTTTGAAACTTCCGTTTGATTACGCAGATTTTTACATTTCACTAGTGTCCGCCGAAGTTGACTTCTATTCTGCGTACGTTCGTGACCACACGTTTATAAATCTTATTATGAAAACTTAAACTAGATGAAATCCATCTTTTGTACTAAACATAGAGCTACCCAAATGCTATCGAATCGCAAAAAAAATGCTGGGAAAAGTTTTGTTTTCTCTATTATTTGTACATCAAAAGCTTGCGAACGTACGTTCGTGACCCCAGGAAATGCCCATATCTATTATTTTTGCTGAAACAATACTTAAAACCACGGTCATTTTGTAAATAACTGAATTTAAATTATCGTTCGATTTCAATGTCGCTTCATTTCGTTTTCTATTATTATTTTACGATATTGTTATAGAGAAACATTTAGATTTTACTAGTTTTATAAATTTACTCATAAATTTGTTCACTTAGCTGAACAATCAGACTGCAAAGTTTCGCAAACGTAATTTCTTATTTTGTTTTATTGTATGTTTTCTTTAATATTTATCTTTCTTAAAAAGGTGATATTTGATAAAAATTATTCCAAAAAAATTTTCTTACATGGTCTGTAATCTAAGGAAGAGTTCAAAGAGAAATATGTTATTCGTACTAATGGTAAATTTTTATTTTATTTTGATCATTATTCAGTTAAATTATTACGGAAAAAATTTCACGTTCGAAATGTCACGTATCGACCCAGATTTTGGCTTAAAAAAAAGAAAATACAGAAGATTTTGGAATCAAACCAAAACATTTTAATGTTACATTGCTACGTAAAATTCTGAAAGTAGTTTGACTAAAAAATTGTGCCAGGTTTCGCTGAATTACGACTTTTTATACATGGCCACAAAAACTACTTTTGTTTTTTTCACGTTTGAACCGCTACTTCATTTGCCATTATCTTTGACCTAAAATCGCGCCCTCCATAAACTTTAGCATAGATAACAGTGCTTTCTTAGTGCTTTAATTTTAGGGTTAAGAAAACGTAAAAATATTTTTTGCTTAAAATGTTATTGCATTTTTGATGCGTACGCCTGTCACGTTCAACACTTTGGAATTACCCATATACTATATTTTTTCAAATTAAAAAAATTATTTCGACCATTAGGCAAACACTTGTTAATATAAATCTTTGAATTACCATTCCTTTGTCGTTTTATCTTTTGTGAGATAATTTATTAAATTGCGTTGAAAAAATTTAACAAAAATAAAAGCTAAATTACTCACTAAACATGATTTTTTTTTAATTCCAACGGACACATACTTAAAAATCATTCGATTAATCGGTATAAATTAATCGATTTATCCTCTAATCAAAATTAGCAACTTTAAATTATTCGAACAATTAATCGTACTAAATTGTTCGATTAATCAAACAAGTATTAATCGACGAAACACCCTAATATCGTAGAACCTAATGCTGTATCTTTTTATTTGTTCTATAATGAGCAAGTAAATTCATTTGCTGGAGAAATAGTAGCCGGGTGAAGGTAAGGTAAGTCAGCAAGGAAGATTTTGGGATGATTATTTTTTTCAGATTATCACGGTGTGTTTCATGTGGGAGTGCCAAAGTTGGTATAAAACTTGACAACTCATCTCCTAGAGGTTATAGGTTAGTACGCGGTGCAAAAATCAGGGTTGTTATGAAAACCAAGTCTTTTTAGAATTGAAAATCTATTTTGAATTCAATTGCTGTTTTGAAACCTTGGTTTTGTTATGATTCGATTATAAACAAAAACCATGTTTGAATCAGCTGTTTTTTTTTTTTAATTTTTTAACCGGCATTTTAAGCACAAATTTAACAATTTTTTAACAAGTGAGACATTTTAATGGTTTAAAATGGGTTTTAAGTGTTTCTTTGTATTATCAATAATTGTTTATATTATTTGACTTTATCAAAAAAAGTTTTGTGTTGTAATAATTAATCACCCCTATCGCAAACAACTACTCCCATGAAAATATTCCCATATTTTTATACCCTTCACCGAAGGTAAGAGGGTATATATAACTTTGTCATTCCGTTTGTATGTTCCACAATATTGATCCTACACCCAATAAAGTTTATATATTCTGGGTCCTTATGAAAAGCGAAGTTCAAATCCGGTTGTCCGTCTGTCCGTGTGTATGTTGAAATGGGTTTTCCGAAAACCCCAGAAAGGATGTGGACTAGGTTGATATATATTTATGTCACATATACCTCGCTTGCTATTGAAATTCAGCCAGATCGGTCCAAAAATGACGGAGATATGAGCAAAAAACCACGACTACCTCTAAATTTTTCCAAAAATCCCTTTTTGTTGTTGTATTTTTTTTAGTTCTGTATATCTTGAGAACGGCAAAAGCCAAAGTTTCCAAATTAGGTAGACACATTTAGGTTGCCAATACACACCATCCTACAAAATGTGGGCGGGATTGGAGAAGTGGGCGTGGTACCTCCCTTACAAAAAAAATTTAAAATTGTATAAAAACCTAAATTTTAGGGCTGTTATATGTCCTATGGATATGACTTATATATCAAAATATCGGAAATTTTTAGTAGAACATATTTTATAAAAAACTCGGGAAAATCGGTTCGGATACAAACAAGTTATGACCAAAATTACCCACTTTCGGGAACCATAGATCTCCCCGAGTCCAAAGTTTATAGCTAAAGTAAATCGTAAATTTCTTCTTAAACACGTCGGTAGATAAATCTGTCAAATCGGTTAAAAATGACAGAGTTACAAACGAAATACTGAATCCCCAAAAATTACTCTTTTTTATATTTATATATATCTTTATATATAAATATAACTTAAGTAAATGGTAAAATTATTCCTTAACACGTCGGTATTAAAAATATCAAATCGGTTAGACAATGGGTAATTTATGAGCAAAATACTCCAAAAATGGGCTAAAAACATCAAAATTTGTATAAAAACCTAAATTTTAGGGCTGCCATATGTCCTATGTATATGACTTATATACCAAAATGTCGGAAATTTGTATAAGTTGTAACCGAAATACTGGGGTCTAATCACCGCATACGATATCGAGCAAAATTCATCGAAATTATTTATTTGGGTATCTTGAAACTCGATATCGAATGAAATGTATTGAATTTGAAATAATAGCATTCGACATCGAGTAACTCGACATTACATTTATCGAGTTTTCATTCGATACGCCAGTGTCTATCGTATGCAAAAAATTCAATAGTTCATTCGATACGATAGTATCGAATGCGGTGATTAGATCCCTGAATTCCCGAAAATTACTCTTTTTATACCCTTCACCGAAGGTAAAAAAAGGTATATATAACTGTAATTTCTACAATATTGATCCTACACCCTATAAAGTATATATATTCTGGGCCCTTATGAAAAGCGAAGTTCAAAACCGGTTGTCTCTTATTTAAAAAAAAAATATTTGCCAGTTTTAATTAGTTTTTGTCTAGTTGCTCTGTATTCTGCTCGCACAATGGTGAAGGGTATATAATGGCGGTTTCTTTTCTGAGAAATATGTTGCATTAATGGTACATGTTCTACATTTTTGTGTTCGTTTGTACAAAAAATACAACTGTGGGAAGAATTTTCAAGTTATTTTGTGAATATGTTGATAAAAAACGTGCAAAACATGTTGCATTTTTACCCTTACTTTTATTTAAGGTGTTCATACTGCCCTGTCTTACAACTTTGGTACTTACTACTTTGTTTGTACAACCAATGTTTTATTTTGTTTGTCATAATTCATACAGCTCATAATTTTGTAAAAAATTCTTTTAAAACAAAATATAAATATATTTACACATTAAAATAAAAAAAAAGTCTATTTATATGATAATCGTTTAAATTTTTCCAAGCCAATACTGCTGTCAATATTTGTTTCCAAGCCATAATTGCGTGCAGAAACCGCTCAAATAGCTTTAAAAATCGCTCATGAAGTACATTAATGATGAAAGTGTAATAGTTGTAAATAAAAGCAGCTAATTGTGTTCTATTGAAATTGCACAACATGTAACACTTCCAGTGATTATAGGTAACATTAGAAAATGTTACATGTATATACTGTAACATATTTTTTTCAGAAAAGAAATCGCCACAATCGACACAGCCGAATATAGCACTCTTACTTGTTTTATTTCGTATTGTGAATGATTCCCATAACAAATTTTTTGGGAATGAATTCCCAGGCTTATAAAATTTGTCATCGCCAATGTTTACTCCCGCGAATTTTTTTAATAAATAAATTCCCAACAAGTGTTGATGTGAACGAGAAGGGAACATGTAAATTTTAATTTGTACTCTAAAGTAGGACTAAATTATATTACTTTTTCCTTTTATTGAAGAAGTGTACATAAAGAAAATCAAGATAAACACTATTTATTATTTATTTTATTATATTTTTATTAGTATTTTATTTTGTATATTTTTCTTTCACAATACAAGCACTAACAAGTTACTCACAATAGAGACTTTTGTTTACAAAGCACTGACAAATAATTCACAATAGAAATGCTTACTCCCAAAATATTTGAGATACCAATTTGTTGGGGATGGGAATTTAGGTTTGATCCCATATATCATATTCCCATAACATTCGCGATAGGGGTGGATAAAACTTGGTTCTTGAGCATTTTATTTAAAGTATTCACATCTTTTGAGAAAGCAAATTTGCAAAAGCTTAACACAATTATACAATTATTCCGTATAAATAATAGTATACGTGATTGTTGTTGTTTTCGCTTTTTCAATAGATGGCAACTTTTGACGTGAATAACCTTATTAAATTTTTCTTTCAATTTTACGTGAATTTACCCTTATTATTTTATATTTAAATTTTATTTAGCGCTTTTTGATTAGAAATAGTTCATTACCCTGCAAATACTTTCAAGCAGTAGTAAAGTTAAACTTATAAATATGTGAACATACAAATTTGTTGTTCTCAAAAATTTGTTCTTTTTTTTGTGTTTTGCTACTCGAGTAAATGACCATGCCTTGCCACTACATGAGTACTACTCGAATACAATTATACTCATGCAGGCCTTTAATTAATACTAATAATGCGAATAATGACATAAATAATAATAGCAAAAATTATAATAATAAACATGTTGTTTTTGTTATTTTGAATAACATTTTTCGACATGTCATAATACATGTACATCCCAACAAACACGAAGGTTTGATTTCAAATTGAAAATGATTTGAACTCAAACGTTTTCTCAAACAACAAACGTTTGATAATGATTTGAAAATCATAGCGTTCTCAACAAAAAGGGGAAATTATTTTCAAATTGAAAAATGCCTTTATTTTCAACTTGCTTTCAAACGTAATTCTCAAATATTTTTCAAATGTGGATTACAATACAATGTGGAATATAAATAAAAATATTTTATTTTTTTTAATTTAAATTTATTATTTATTTAAATAAACTGTGAGATAAACATTCAGCACCATAGCTAAAAGATGAAATAATGTTCTTTCCGTTTCTAATTCTTGGAAAGACAAACTACTTGGCTCCCTTTTATTTTGAGGATTGTAGCACCGCGATCGTTCAACAAGCTTTCTTCACATTCCCGTTTTATTTTCCTTTTTTTCGTACTTTTAATCATTGTAATTACTCACAAATAATTTTTATTTTTCACAAGAAATAAGCTGTTCACTTTGTATTAAAATTTATTTTTAATAGTAAAACACATGTAATCACAAAGTAAAAAATGTAACTTTAATCGCCATTTTTAATGATACCATTTATTTTTCGCTTAAGTATTGCCAAGTTTATTTTTGATTTAAATTTAACAAACATTTGACATCAAATTGATAAAACATTTGATATCAAATGTTTATTTTCAAATCATTATCAATTTAAATTTAAATGTTAAATCAAACAATTGAAAAACGTTTGAGAATTGTGTTTGATGTCAAATAACAAAGTCATTTCATATCAAAGGTTTGACTTCGTGTTTGTTGGGATATTACCATGAAAAGATGCCTTTGGAGTGGCTGTCATTACGTCCATAAAAGAATAAAGTTTTTCCTCGGAATTTAGCTTTTCCGCATACATTTTTTTGGAAAAATTAAACAAATTTTGAGTGAAATTTTATTTACGATGGGGGGTGATAATAGTTTACTAAATATATATTATTTTACAAACACTAATAATGTAGCTATCAAATTTAATAGTTATATTAAATTTTATTATTGATTTAAGTGCATAGGTTAAACTAGAATAGTGCAAAAATCCTGCCCTATTGTTGATTTGTGATTTGATGTTCTGGTATAACTTCGACAGCATAGGCACCATTTAAATCGAGTGTCGTTTCGCCACGACTAAAACGTTCTAATTCAATTCGCACTTTTTTCGCTTGTAAAGCTGTTAAGTATTTTTGCATACGATAGTATCCAGCTTTTTCACGGAAATAATCCGTTTCCATACGTAATCGATCTTCCTGAAGTTTAAGCAGTACTTTCGTTTCTAATGGTGGAAGTAGATTGTTTGGTTGTGATGACTGGTGTTGTTGTGATTGATTTTGGTACTGAATAGTAGGTGATTGTCCGTTAAGTGAGTCGGGATGTGATGAGTGTGGTGACAGGGGATTAGCTTGTGGCATATCCTGCATCATCTAGAGAATAGTAACCATTTAAAAAACAAACAAAAATTTTAAGTAATGCTTACACTTGGATCAAACGGTTCTTCATCGTAATTAGTGGGGTCTTCCTCTATTATATCATCATACAAGGAATCATCCTTTTTAATATTGCCCTCATCGAATTGTGTTAAATGCTGGTCTTCCGTGTCATCTAGTTTACTCCATTTCGCATCAAAATCGTCCTCATCATCAGTTTCCTTTTTATGAAAATAACGATAAAGGTTTAAGTATGCAAATCATATAATTCCATAAAATACTCACAAAATCGACATGTCTGTTACGTTTTTTTGTCCTAATTATAATTTTATTATCTCCATTTGCTAGCTGATTTGTTTCCACGGAATGTACCATGGCCAAATGTTTGACTATTGTCTCAGTATCTTTTGTCTCAAAAAAAGCATCGCACATATTACATTTGGTGCGATGATCTTCCAACTGTGAACAAAATTGCCAGATAAAATCAATATTTGGTGGCAACTTAAAATTTTCCTCCTTAATGGCAACAAAATCTTCCGTAGCTTTACTAACACGGCTATGTGTTAGAACACCATGCATACGATGCAAATGGCGTTGTAAATTCGAAGTTCCCTGATATGAAAGATTTTTTTTACAAAAACAACATCTTACTTGATCCTGACTAATACGTGTACAATACTTCCAAACCACACTGGCTGTGCTAATGGGTTTTCGTCCAAATTTCTTTGTTTCATATTCAGTTACTTCGTAATCATCATGATTTTCCAACTCACTTAAAGATTCAGTTTTCGCAATAATCATTTGATTTAGTTGAGATCCAGGTTCTCCGAGAACATTGTGACGTCGTTGTAAATGTGTTATAACATTAGCCGTGCCATGAAAAGACATAATTTTGGTACAAAGCTTGCACCGTATTGTATGTCTTGAGAGTTTTTCAACATAGTTCCATACATAACTAGCCCCTCGACGCTCTTTACGCTCGGCAGATGTTATATCGACACTAGATCGACCACCATTATGATCTTCATCGTAGGTTGTAGTGTTTGAGAGCGATGCGGTAGCCTGAATAGTTTCATCGTCCATTTTTATAAAATTTGAGGGATTCTGTAAAAAAATATAAAAGAGAAAACATAAATCATTATAATTTGTACAACTGAGCTTAAATTTAAATATTCAAGTTAGATCTTTTAATATTGAGGCTATTCGTGGGTTTCAAGCTTAACGCTACAAAATTATGTATTAGCTTTACGTTTTTATAAAATTTATAAATAATCAAACCAATTTAATAATCTGGTTTAAAATAATTACCTACTTATCGTTAGTCGAAACTGAACAATTTATAATAGTGATACGAAAATAACTTTGTAAACAAAAATTTAAATAAGGATTTATAAGCCTGGGGGGCTACCGCGTATTTCGATTCGAAAGAAATCATTTACGGATTCGAACAATTTGTACCAAGGCCCATTGATAGATGGGCCTTGATTTGTACTGTGTATTACGATTTTCGTAATCATTCGAAACGATGACAGAGGTTATATTTTTTAAAAAATGGGAAATTTGATGAACAATTTTTGTTTGTAATAGAGTGGCTTTTTGTTTTCAATAAAGTATAAAAAACGTCCGTTTATTCGAAACAAATATTACGAAAATCGTAATACACAGTACAAATTGTTCGAATCCGTAAATGTTTTTTTTCGAATCGAAATACGCGGTAACCCCCCTGGTTTTTATAATTGTGATATTAAGCTTATTATCAAAACTTAAAAACATGTCTTTTATGTTTCAATCAACAAAATATCACGCAAGGAGTAATTTGGCTACCTTAATACATATTTTTTGCTCTAGAGCAAGTAGGTATATTTTTATGTATTAAATTGGCGCACCGTTCTTGTTTGCATTTTAAAACTCGTCCTGGTCGGTTCCTGTCCATTATCATTTTAACAGTTAGCTTTTTCTTAGGAGTATAGTAATTTTACCTTTATCTCCTTAATTAAGCCCGAATGCAAACGTCTTAAATGTTTAGTAATGTTAGCCGTATTACCACCTCCAAAGTACAAAACTTTATTGCACAAGTGACAACGAGCGTGTTTGGAGTCCTCTTTGGTACAATATTTCCAAATGAAACTACGACTTGGATGTATACGAACTAAATTCTCTAAGCCCTTCTGGAAAACAACAAATCATAATGATGTATAACTTTTTAAAACTTAATTTGTAAATCAATCTTACGTCTTTTGGCTTGTTGATATCATGAGTAGAAGACAAATGTCTGGCTAAATTGCTAGTTTGGCTGCCAACAGACGATTGACACAACATACACTGGAACTGGTTGGTACCATCAATCGGTTTGAAATAATCCCAAACAAAACTATATTTACGTTTTGTAGGGTCTTTCACTGAAGAAGAGTTTTTTCTATTTGTTTTGCTTGCAAAAATACCCAACGTTTGTTGCTGCCGAAAGTTTTCAATATCGGCCACCTCAATGTCATCAGAATCTGCACTGCCCTCGAATATTTCACTTACTTCGTAATCAGTTTCAATCAATGTTTCCTCATTGTCCTGAATCTGATATTCTTCCATTTATTTGTTGTTATAATGGGACAACGGATTTGTTTTGATTTAATTTTTGCAAATA
This sequence comes from Pollenia angustigena, assembly GCA_930367215.1. Taxonomy (NCBI): domain Eukaryota; kingdom Metazoa; phylum Arthropoda; class Insecta; order Diptera; family Polleniidae; genus Pollenia; species Pollenia angustigena. The sequence continues at coordinate 186,973,945 of OV884056.1, forward strand.
ATCGGTATTTAGCATTGAATATCTTCGCTTTTATAAAAAATGAAACTTATAATTGAGTAATCAGCTCACAGAAATACCAATTTATTTTTTCCAAAACTATGAGTAGTTGTATATTCAACGAATGACAAAAGAAAGAGACGCTAAAAAGCAATCGGGCTTTCATGTTGATATAAGTATAGAAATGGCGGAGAAATCAAAGCAATAAAAACAATAGCAACACTGGTTATGTTAACTAACAGTACTATACACAGTGGTAAACAAAGTAAATAATTATACATATAGCTCATTTGCTGCAAGACCGGCATAACTCAAAAAATGAAATTTTGGAGTTAGAGATGCAGAATTGTTCGCTTTGTTTTTCTTTATATTGTGTATTAAATTCATCTTTATATCTTTTATACTTTCCCAGTTTGAAGAGAATGTGTCTTCTTTTTTTCTAAGTAGTTAGAGCAAATCAAAAACTTTAAATGCGTATATCTCGAAATGGTTTTTTTTTGAGTTATGCCGGTCTTGCAGTAAATGAGCGATATATGCAAAATTGTTTTAATTCTTGTAATAATGCCTGTTGTGCAAAAACAAAATGTATAAAAACAAGTAAGAGTGCTTTATTCTTATATACCCTTCGCCATGGTGCAATAAGAACAAAAAGTTTTAGTTATGAAAACAACATTTTTTAACCGATTAGACAGATTTATATACGGACGTTTTTCGAAAGAAATTTACCATTTACTTTGATGATAAAACTTGGACTCGGAAAGATCTATTATTCGCGAAAATGGGTATTTTTCAAAAAAAAAAATATATGTTGGTCATAATTTTTTTGTATCTGAACCGTTTTTTCCGAGTTTTTCAGAAAATATGTTCTAGTAAAGATTTCCGAAATTTCCATATCTCATATGACAACCCAAAAATTTAATAAAAAATTCCACGCCCACTTCTTCAATTCCGCCCACATTGTCGGATGCTGTGTATTGATAACCTAAATGTTTGTACCTAATTTGAAAACTTTGGCTCTTGCCGTTCTCCAGATATACAAAAAAAGAAATAAAAATACAACAACAAGGGCTTTTTGGAAAAAGTTAGAGGTAGTCATGGTTTTTTGGTCATATCTCAGCTATTTTTTGACCGATCTGGTAAAATTATAATGAGCATACCTGTTATAAATTTATACCAACCAAGCCCCAATCTTGGATTTGAACTTCCCTTTTAACAAGGATCCAGAATATATATATTATAGGGTCTAAGATCAATTTTGTAGAAATTACAAACGGAATAAGAAAGTTATATATACACTTTTACCTTCGGTGAAGGGTTTAAAAACAACTATTAGCGGTCAAGGGCTCACAGAGTGCCCCGGTAGGCTAGCTGGTAGTGAGCTAGTCTATCAGCACTGGGGTTGCGGGTTCGATTGCCGCCAGACACTCTGGTTTCTTTCCTGCAGACAAGCGAAGAGCTTTGCGGGATTAGCTAAGGAAATTAAAAAAAAAAACATGTGCGTACTATACACCGCTGTCAACACATTACACAATATTTATTAATATACATACATACATATAAATATTAAAGGGCTGCATGAACAACTTCATTTATAAACGTACTGAAATGTGTATCTAGTGAAGTTCGTGTTCGAATAAAATTGAGCTTAATAAACAAACTGTTGTTTTATTCATGCTACTAGCAAACACAATTTGTTTCACATCGTAAACTCAGTCCGAGTTTAGACGAGCGAACATATGGAAGGAAAACATCTGGAACTCTCTTTTGTTTTTTCATTCGCGGTCACACAGCGAACATGTTGCCGGAATCATTCTGTTAATATTGTTGTTTTTTCTCAAAACCTTTGCAGAGACTGAAAATTTAATATTTTATTTCTGTACATTTTGCGTACAGATTCAAAAGATACGAAAATGTCAGGATTATACATGGTACCTGACGTCATCAAAAGATACGAAAAATGTATCTTTCGTTTCCTAATGGCATCACTGGGTTTTAATTCATATTATTTTTTTTTTTGGCGTCCCTAATGTGAATGTTTTTGAATATGAAATGAAATTTTTTTATACAACAGGTGGAAAAGGGTATATGGGCAAATCCTGCGTGGCGAACGCTACATTCGTACGCGTTTTCTGATTGATAAATATGTACTTACGAATGGCATATATCATAATTTCTTAGCAAGTATTTGTTGCGAAATAATTGATCACAAAGTTTTGTGACGCACTCTACAAAACATGGAAGTAACTTCAAAGGTTGAAGTGCGTTTTCCTAATTTTTAGCGAATTTGGCATTATAAGATATACAAAATCTAATTCCTAAAATAAAGATGACTATAAGAGAATTCTAAACGCATTTATTCGCAGCCAAAAAATGTTGTGATTTTTGACAAAAGCCGTGAACCCTTTGTGACGCACGCTACATAACGCACGCTACAATTTTTCCAGTAGTATTTTATTATTATATTTTATTTATTTTAACAAAACAAATTATATTTTTATGAACTGCATTTCTTTAACTAATGAATGTAAACTTTTTTTTAACGAAATTTATATTTTGATAAGTCTGCTGTAAGTGCTATTTTAAGCACTAAAATCACCTAAAAGAATGCTAAATTCAGGTATAACATAAGAAATCAGGGGTGGGGTAGGATTTGGTAAAAAATTTTGCATTAATGATCATTGAAATACATATTTTTTAATATAAAAATGAAATTATACATCTAGTCTTATATTCCATTAAAAAAAAATTCATTTAAAAAATTTTTGGTTGGTGGACTGTTTTTGGGATTTGCCCATATATAAGTTTGTCATTCCGTTTGTAATTTCTATAATATTGATCTTAGACGCTATAAAGTATATATTCTGGGTCCTTATGAGGAGAGAAGTTGATTTAACGATGTCCGTCTGTCCGTGCGTCCGTCTTACGTTTGATATGTGTTTTCCGGAGACTCCAGACATGATAGCGACTAGGTTGTTTTACATTTATTTCACATATAGTCTACTATTTCTTGCTATTGAAATTCAGCAAGATCGATCCACAAATGGCTGAGATATGACCAAAAAACCACGACAACCTCTAATTTTTTCGAAAAATACCTTTATGTTGTTGTATTTTTATTACTTTTTCTGTATATCTGGGGAACGGCAAGAGCCAAAGTTTCCAAATTATGTACAAACATTAAGGTTATAAATACACACCATCCCACAAAATGTGGGCTGGATTGGAGAAGTGGGCGTACCTCCCATACAAAAAATATCAAAAATCGTATAAAAACCTGAATTTTTTGACTGTAATATGACTTATGTGTACGCCTTATATATCAAAAGATCGAAAATTTTTAGTAGAAAATATTTTCTAAAAAACTCGGGAAAATCGGTTCAGATACGAAAAAGTTATGACCAAAATATTAATTTTTTTTGAAAAATACCCATTTTCGGGAACCATAGATCTTCTTGAGTCCAAGTTTTATAACCAAAGTAACGTCGGTATATAAATCTGTCAAATCGGTTAAGAAAAAGCTGAGTTATGACCAAAATACTGAAATCCAAAAAATTACTCTTTTTTTTTATAATTAAGTTTGTTTTTATACACTTCACCGAAGGTAAAAGGGTATATATAACTTTGTCATTCCGTTTGTAATCTCTACAATATTTATCCTACACACTATAAAGTATATACTGGGTCCTTATGAAAAGCGAAGTTCAAATCCGGTGTTCGTGTGAGTTGTGAACAGTAAACGGTCCATATTTCATTTTAATGATATTTAAACAACGTTCCTACATTGTTCGGTTGTTATTCAAAAAATTTAAATCCAAAAATAAGTAGTTATAGAAGTACATAATTAAAGTTGTTATATAGAAGAAAGCTACTAAATAATGAGTGAAAGAAGCTATTAGTTTTAAAAAAGTAGGCGAAGTTTTTTCTGGGTAGTAATGCCTGTAATTTCTACTAAAAATATCTAGCTGTGTATAGATCAGTGTTCGAAAATAAACAGTACATTATTTAGCGTTCGGCTCACACACCGAAGAACGATATCTATTTGTTTAGTGTTTGTGTAAACATACACAAACCTTAATACCGTTCGTAACTATTTTCAAGAAAGAACCGAACATTATATAATGTTCGGTTCTTCGTTAAAAAACAGAACAATTGTAGTGATACTGTAGAAAAACATTATATTTTAATGTTCTATAATGTTTTTTTCGTGTGTGTATTTTGTTTTTGTAAAAAATGTTTGGTTTTTTTTTTTTATCCGCAAAAAGCGACGAACATTAACGAGCCGAACCGAACACATTGAAGTTCGTGGATTTTCAAAAAAACCCGAACGGAATTTTATGTTCTCATCATTTGTTGAGTATGATGAAAACAGCATTATTTTTGTGTTCGAAAGATGACAAACAGGGAAACGTTATTTTTTTTAATTAATTTCTACACAAACACTATTAGCGTTTGTGTTTTCCACAAATCTACCGAACCGAACATTAAAGAACGATATTTAGTGTTTATTTTCGAACACTGGTATAGATATCTATGGTGCAAGAAATTTTTCATAATTTTAACACGTATGATTTGCTTACTGGTTAAAGTGTTTATAACTATGTATCATTATAAAAAACTTAAACTCGATAAAATCCATCTTTGGCACTAAACTTAGAGCTACCCAAATGCCATCGAATCGCAAAAAAAATTTATTGGAAAATTTTTGTTTTCTATATTATTTGTCCATTAAAAGCGTACGAACGTACGTTAGTGACCCCTGGAAATGCCCATATATAAAATATTTAATAAAATAAAATAAAATAAAATATTTAATTAAAAAATTACAACAATCAGGTATAGTAAGTCCCAATTCACACGTTGCAAGTCTTATTGATCAGCTTGCTACTTTATAAAGAGAGTGAAGAGAGGAAAATAAACGTTTCTCTCTCACTCTCTCTCGCCTATAAGGTAGCAAGCTGGTCAATAAGACTTGCAACGTGTGAATTGGCACTAAGGAACACAAAATTTATATTTTTAAAGAAGACGAAAGTTCGATTGGTGTAGGAACTTAGTTTTGTAACATATTTTTATTAGTTTTCGATATAGCATTTACATAAAGGCGATTTCTTTGCTTTGTTTTTATCATATTTTGGTAGGAAAAAGTGTTTGCAATTTTTAAATTGTACTAAATTTGCATTGTAGTACTATATTACTTTTGCACTGCTAATAGTAGTAAAAAAAAGTACATTTGTACTACTAACTTTATCATCCCTGCTCAGAAATAAACTACGAACCAAGGCGAATTTATAACAGGTAAGTGCAACTCTACAACTACAAAACAAGGCGAATTAACTCCATGTATTTTGTTTTTGCAATTTTCTAACTTGTTGTCAAATTTCAGTATAGAAACAAAACAATATTTTGACGTTTCACCATTTTTTTAATTCGCCTTGGATGCAGCTGATGAACGGCTGACGAGTTGAGCTTACCTGGAGTAAATTCGCCTTGCTACGAACGAAAAGCAAAAGGAATTTGCAAGTACAGCAAGGTGCGTACTCCCCCGCTCAAGGCGAATTAACTCCAGGTAAGCTCAACTCGTCAGCCGTTCATCAGCTGCATCAAAGGCGAATTAAAAAAATGGTGAAACGTCAAAATATTGTTTTGTTTCTATACTGAAATTTGACAACAGGTCAGAAAATTGCAAAAACAAAATACATGGAGTTAATTCGCCTTGTTTTGTAGTTGTAGAGTTGCACTTACCTGCTATAAATTCGCTTTGCCCCCGCTATTCTCTTTTCCCCTCCCTTCCATAAACTCAAGACTTTGCAAAGTAAACTTTGCCTGTCTAAAAGGGGACTTAGCATTTTTGACAGCCGCCTATTAAATTGCAAAAATATACATGAGGCTTTTTGTAGTTGTAGAGTTGCACTTACCTTGTTAAATTCGCCTTGATGCTGTTCATACGATTCATTCTTGTTTAATTTTGACATTTTTTTTTTGTGTTGTTAGTGTGATTTTTTTTTTAAATAGATAAAAAAGTAAATAAAACTTAAACATATATTATTTAATATTTTTATTAATATTATTATGTTATAATTATCACTTTATATTATTAAACATTAATTTTTATTTTGTTTTTTTCTTTGTTTTGATTTTTTTGAGAGCTAGTTCAGATAAACTAACGATAAATGTTATCAAAATTGGAGATGATAGTACATTTTTCCCGTTTCGCAGCCTGTTTCAAAATGAAACGACCTGTTTCGCTCTCAAAATTTTGTATGGGGAACAAGTCGTTTCAATCATGTTTGGAGCGCGAAATAGGAATAAGAGAGCGAAACACGAATATTGCTGTCCGTGTGAACATGGTATAACTGTAATCACATCAAAATCGAGATGATTATCCATACACTGAAGTGATTTGATATACTATGTTCACACTTGAGTTCTTAAACGCGTTTAAGCAGCTCGAACGTGATAAAGCTCTAATCACTTCAAAATCGAGATGATTACCCATACATTGAAGCGATTTGTTAATCACTTCAAATCGACATGATTACAACTAAATCACTTCATAAACCACATAGAATCCACTGAACATACCTAATAATGTAGAATCGCCAACATGTCGTGTACAACCGGCCAAGATTTCTGCTTAATGTTTTTATTTTTTTCCTTAAATAATTCATAAATTTTCACAATTTCATCATTAAAATTATTAAAATAATTAAGACGATCAAAGACGCTCTTCATGAGACTCCCAGTAGCTCTTACACGATTGAAAATGCTAGCTGTGTGTGAAGAAATTATGTTTTTTTTTTTATAAAAATCGAACAAAAATTGTTTAAAAACAACTAAATTTTAAGTTGTCCGATTTATTGACGATTTTCGAAACGATATAGACGATTTTTTTATTTTTTCTCAGGAAACTGACGATTTTCTCATAAATTCATAAATTCGCCTTGGTGCAACTCTACAACTACAAAACAAGGCGAATTAACTCCATGTATTTTGTTTTTGCAATTTTCTGACTTGTTGTCAAATTTCAGTATAGAATCAAAACAATATTTTGACCAAGGCGAATTAACTTCAGGTATGCTGAACTCGTCAGCCGTTAATCAGCTGTATCCACGGCGAATTAAAAAAATGGTGAAACGTCAAAATATTGTTTTGTTTCTATACTGAAATTTGACAACAAGTCAGAAAATTGCAAAAACAAAATACATGGAGTTAATTCGCCTTGTTTTGTAGTTGTAGAGTTGCACTTACCTGTTATAAATTCGCCTTGATTTTGACGTTTCACCATTTTTTTAATTCGCCGTGGATACAGCTGATGAACGGCCGACGAGTTGAGCTTACCTGGAGTAAATTCGCCTTGAGTTGACCTCACCTTCTAGTCAATTCGCCTTGGATGATAACTTATTTAAAATCAACAGATCAATGTTAAAATTTAGCTGCTACTGTAAAATTTAGTCGGTGCCTTTTATTGTTCTCAATTGATATCTATGTACATAGCTGGTTACTTATTTTAAAATACCCATTACTTGTTTATCGTTTACAATTGACGTCACTATTAAAAACAAAACCGGATTTGTGTATAGTAATTTTTTACCTTTTACCCTAAAATATTATACGAATAATTTTTTGTTTTAATTATTTTCCCCAACAATAATCTTTGCTTGTAACCTCAAATTGAACTTCGGATAAAACCGTTATTAACCGGAAATATGAATGACAGTGATTTGGACAATTTAAGTTACGAGGAGCAGAGTACAAAAAAGCGCAGTTTAGTATGGAATTTCTTTGAAAGAATTAGTCGTCAGCGGGTGCAATGTCGCGTGTGTAAACATGAACAAAATTATCAGGGTACTACCGGAAATATTTTAAGACACTTAAAGGCCCGACATAGTTTGGATGCAACTCTTAGAGGACAACAAGATCCTCAAAATCAAAAGCGTATTAGAGAATTAAATGAAATGATAACATCTGGAACAATACCAGTTAATATTAATCAAACACCATTAATTAAAATACGCAAAAGATCAACGGCTAGTGAATCGTCCGATATGAATGATCCTTACAATGATAATGAACGCAAACAAGTGGTAATTTTCGTATGAACATTTTAATATAAAAATTTAAAAAAACTAAGTTTTTTCATTTTAGAATTTTGAAAATGTTGCTGAACTACAGGAAGACTGTATTTTTAACAACGATGATAGGGAACAGGATCAGAAATCATCGAAAAAGGCAAAACTGGAAGAAGACCGAATTTTAGCCGAAACGGAATATTTTCGTGAAAAGGCTGCTTACTTTCGTATTCAAAAACATTTGACGGCACTACAAGCTAAAAAAGTTAAATTAGAAATCGAACATTTTGTTGTTATCAATAAAAATGTTACTTAAGGCAAAAGTGTTACATTTATTTATTCATTCAGAGTTATACATAATGGTAATTTCACCATGATATGCACCAAACCAATACTGAGCTGACGATAAAATAAGCCTCTAGACTCCTTTTACATGTTAGCAATTAAGATATACGAGTTTTGTCGGTAAAAGGGAGCGATGCATGACACACTTTTATTTTTTTTCTCTATTGTTTTTCAACTTCATCTGTCTGCCTTTCAAAGCAATTTACAAAAAATTTACAATAAAATTTTACCTGAAAACATAAAGAAAGAGCAAGGAGTATTAGCATTTGATTCCAAAATACAACAGAAATGAATATACATACATACCACTTTCATAGTTAAGTTTATTATGATAATAGATAGGTTCAGGCTAAACGCGTTATTCGTATGTTTAAAAAGTAAAAATGTCCATTGTTTCTAGTGGAATGTGAAAAATATGTTTTGAACAAAGTTGTGTAGAACATCTTTTAATAACCTTACAGAAAAACATCATGTTTCGAATAATCATAAAATTATAAAAAAAACTTAAGATGCAAATGTGATTACCAACGAAGAAGATAAATCATTTATATACAGAACGAACAGAATTTAACCTAAAACGGAGCCTTTAAAGAATACAAATTGATACCTATCCCGCTTCAGGAAAAATTGAATTATCTTTTAATTTGATTACACGAAAATTAACTAAATTTTAAAGGTGTAAGTTTATGAATATCCAAATTGGTCCTTTTGTCTTGATTTATAAAAATTACTGCCTTGTGTTTAAATTTTTAATCAACTCTAAATTAAAGACGTATAAAAAATTAATATGTATGTACATTCATACCTAGGCAGATAGTTAACAAGAGCTTTGTTTGCTTTTATTTTGTGGAAGAAATTTTCTTAGTATAAACTTATATGATGATATTTATATCAAAGTATATTTTGCCACAATTATAGAATGTGGCCAACCATTTCAACTGAGAGTAGACAGACCGCCCTAAGTATGTATGTTAGCATATTGAGGGTATACCTCTATAGATATATGTATCTGTCTACTTTTTTTGATTCCTCATTATGATGGGGTAAAAATTATTAATCTCGAAAATATGATGTAAAAATGTATTACTTTTTATTAACACATTTTTGCAATTATATCAAACCTTTTAGAGAATTAAAAAGCATACCCAAAATGATGCAATTTTAAGAGTTTCACATACCAATATGTACCATACATGTACCTAAAACCTAAAAAAAAATTAAAAAAATCAGCCACTTCTATATGAAAACGTTTTAAGATTGCCCTGACGGTAGCCACTCAAATTGTATGTATTAAAAAGCTAGATACCATTAGCGTCGAAATTAATCACGTTAAATATTAAAAAAAGGTTTTAAAAACAAACCGATTTAAAAACGAAAATATTTCAGTTTTCTGTATCCTTTAATTGTTTTTAAAACATATCCTTTAACTTTCTGCTTTTATTTTTAGAATTTTTTGTTATACATGTTAATTGAAATGTATTTAAAAAAATTAAGAATATAATTTAGAAATGGATTTTAAAATCGCTCGATATTCAGACCTAAAAAATATTTAACGTGTAAAATATTTTGTATTTTTAATGGTATTTTTGTTTTTTGTATTTTTAAAAAGATTGCCCTGATGATGGGGTCTAATCACCGCATATTATATCGAGCAAAATTGATCGAAATTATTTATTTTGGTATAATGAAACTCGATATCGAATGAAATGTATTGAATTTGAAATTATAGCATTCGATATCGAGTAGCTCGTCATTACATTTATCGAGTTTTCATTCGATACGTCAGTGTCTATCGTATGCAAAAAAATTCGAAAGTTTATTCGATACGATAGTATCGAATGCGGTGATTAGACCCCAGAGATTTTGACCGAAATATTGGAAAAATATAAAAATAAATAAAAATAAAATAAAGTTTTTTGAATTTTATTTATTATTTATATAGGACCTCAAGCCAAAAAAATAAAACAACATTTACCGAAAACATTAAAAAAAGCGTGAACAGTAATTCGATCAAACTTTACCTTTATTTTTAACAAGTTCTATTGATTTTCTAACCTTTTTTTGTAAGAAGGGTATTGTAAAATGTAATTTAGAAACTGCTTAATGATGTTTGATCTAGCCAAACGTTTGGCAAAAGCAAATAATTTTTAATAAAACTAATGGTTAGGTGTAATAGGAGTAGGGTTTTTTCCCGGGATTTCCCGTCCCGGGAATTTCAATAATTATATTTCCCGCTTTTCCGGGATTTTTCATGCGGGATCCCGGGAAATAAAAAATTCCTTATAGTTTAAGAAAACAGCTATTTATACTTTGAAATTTAGTTTTCTATTCTCTTAAAATAAGCATCTGTGGATGGGTTGTCGATTAGATCAATTACAAGAAGTGAGTACATACGTAAATCAATGTCTCCTGATGCAATAACTCTACTTAAAGCAGAATAGGCAGTGCAACAGTTGATAATTAATAAATTTAGTGAAGTGAAAAGTTAATAAAGAACATTAATTCAAAATAAGATGCAGGTAGTAAAGTTTAATTGTCCGTGGACAAGTCTTAAAAATAGCAGATACCTAAACATATAGCTCCTTTATTGTAACATAGTCATATCTACAAAAACAAATGAACTTGGCAAAATGCGATTAATGTTTTCAAAATGTACCGATTTAAAGATATATTTTGCTATAACTTCGGTTCAGTTTGAGATAAAATACGAGACGGCATGAAGGAACACTGCTTAAATAACTTACAATTTTTGATTTTTTGAGATATAACTATGTTGCGATGAAGGAGCGATATGTTTATTAGGTGATAAACACAAATTTTTTTCAATTTGTGTTGGTTTATATACCCTTGAATTGCGGGGAAACCGAAATAAAAAATTTGGAAACTCGTGTAAGATACTATAACATACAATTTGAAAAACACATTGTCCTAAAGATTACAGATAGACCTAATGAAATGAAAAGGTTTGCAAGAGGTTGATGCTATTTTTTGCATGAACCTTGACATACATTTGACTGATATAGACGTTGTTAATAAAAAAAAAATGCTCCTTATTGTGAATCAAAAGCCTTCTACAACGGTGCACTTTTAACTATTTATCCAACCTCGGTAAAAAAATGAACGAAATTTTTCGGAAACATGGTAATTAGTAAATAAAATAATCAATATACTTTTTGACGACTTACTAAGCGCTTTGAGTGTGTCAGAAAGTTATTTCCTAAGCCGTTAAAAAATGTTAATATATTTTAGCTATTTTATGAATTAACTTTTTGATCTCATATCTTGAGTACCTCAATTTGTGTTTGTTTTTATTATTGCTTTATTAATTAAATTGTTATGTTTATCTTAATTTTTTATCTTGTATCTAGAGCATAATAATAATACGGAATGTACATATAAAACCGTAAGGTAATATCAATAATTTTATCAATAATAAAAACTGGGAATTAAGCACGAATAACAAAATCTTTTGAAATTAAAATTTTGTATTCCCAAAAATTGAAATTACTTTTTGATAAGGTAATAATAATTCAAGTTCCTCTTTTAATCTTCATTTAATTTTGTAGTATTTAAGGATTTCTTTTTTTTACTTTGTAAACAAGTTACCTAACGTTTTTTTATAAAGGTTTTTTTTTCATTATTTAAAAACAAATTTACTGCGTATTATTTATATGGAGCGGGATCCCGGGAAATTCGAAAAAATTTCCCGGGAATCGAAAAACTCCGGGAAAAAAAACTCTAAATAGGAGTGGATATAACTTTACACCTTTTAAAACCCACCATTTTGAAGTCAATCGATTTCCATCACATACCTGAATATTAATAAAATTTTATTATTGCATTATTACAAATTAGTTCTTAAATTAGGTGCATAGTAATATGTTTGTATTTATAACTAATATCTATAAGTATGTACATTAAAGTCTACCACTATTTTCCATACAACTGATCCAACTCAAATTTAACCTTTTTGGCTTGTAGGGCCGTTAAATGTTTTTGAATTCGAAAATAAGCCGCCTTCTCTTTAAAGTATTCAGTTTCCGCTTTAATACGTTCATCTTCCAATGATGAACGTTTACGATTTGTGGTAGACTTGGAACTGATATTGTAATTATTAAATTCGTCTTCTTCATCATTGTTATTACAGTGGTTGTTGGTATCAATGAAATCAACCAGAGGCTAATGAAAGAAAAAAACACAACATTTAGAACAATAAAAACAAGTTAGAGTGCTATATTCGGCTTTGCTTAGTTTTATATACCCTCCAATAAAATAAATTAATCAATTATTAAAGTTTAAAAATCTTTTTTTTATTTTTATCTTCAAGATCTTTGTTTTAGGGCCATTATTATAACTTGGCGTTATCTGTTATCCGACAGTTAACAGAAGCTTTTTGACAGATAACACATTATTATCTGTCAATTTAATCTTAACTTTAGCTAACTTCAAGTTGTAATAATGGCCCTATAAGTGATAACTTTTTAAAAATCGGACTGTTATTTATTTATTTATCACAAGTATTTTATAAAAATCTTAATTTATAAAATACTTAAATTCAAAAATAGTGCGGACTACTAGATCATTGCACCATATTTTCTTAATTTAAATTTCCTTCAGGATATTGGCTAGGTTCAAGATATATTTAATTTTTTTTATTGCATCCTTATTGTTGGAATTGAAGATAGATTCTAAAGGTTCATCGGACTGTTATATTTTAGGCATAAATGTTCTGTTAACAATTTTGAAGCCAAAAAAGTTTGATTTTTATAATAGCTTCAGGTATTTTTTCTTAGAATGTTTCAAAACGTTTGGTATTTTCTATAAGCAATTTTCGATCAATAAGATCTATAAAAACTCCAGGAAATGGATTTTTTCAAAAACGTTAAGATTTTTAGTATTGTACTGGCCGATTTGGCTCATTTAAAAAAAAGTAAAATTGACATATTTACGTACCTACATTCGAGACAAATTTCATCATCCTAGCGTTTAAAGTACAGCTGCTTTCGTGCAAAAATCCTAATTTTGGTAAATAATGTGCCGATTGGATTAATTTGCCGTACTTTTAATAGGTCCTACTATGGTAACTACCGTATTCACATAAAAGTTAATTCAAAATGTCCTTTTAATATATGTATATGGTGTAGCCGCTATTAAAGTTATATTTTATTTCGGTAGGAAAAAAGGTGGAATTTTTCTATAAATTAGCTATTTTTTAACAGTTATCGGTAATTTCTACTACTAATATTTTACGAAACCTATTTAATGTAAAAGCGCAACCATAAAATCCATTAGCTTTTAATGAACTTCGAAAAATTAAGCTTTATGTGTAAACATTTCAGTCTATATAATGTCATATTGGTTGATAGTTTTTTAATTAGATGCATATGAAAGTATATTTTTTTAAGTTCTTATAATAGCAAAATTTTCAGCTTTTCTAGTCTCAGAAAACCCTATTTCAAAAACTTCACGAACAGGCGACTAATATCAAGTCTTTCACTCATAAGATCTAGCATATGCATAAAAATACATATAAACTTATGTGTATACCTGTACCTCTTCATTATTTCCATATGGATCTATGTCGGGTTCATTATCAAATAGATTAACTCGCTGACGTTTACGCCTGTATTTTGTTTGATGCTCGCCCTCTTCTTCATCGTCTTTTCCACCTTTGTCGTTATTTTGTTCTGCATTATCATCAAAAAGATTACATTCATTTTTAATATTAATAGCTGCATTAGAAGGTTCAAATGGCATGCCGCAAATGGACAGTGACTTCATGCGTTTAACATTTTCCGGATCAGACAAACCTATGGGTCTAGCATCTATGTCATGTTTAGCTTTTAAATGTCGCAAAGCATTTGCCGTATTACCCATATAACGTTGTTCATGATTGCATATACGGCACTTGACTAGAACACTGCTTAATTTTTCAAAATACTGCCAAACCAGACTAGCACGTTTACGTAGGGGCACATCCTTTGTGGACTCGTCGTTATCGCTCATTTTATAATTGTTAACAGTTGGGTTATTAAAACAACGGTTTTCGAATTCAAATAAGATACAAATGTCGAATATTTTTATTATTCGCTTAATTTACAAAGAGTTAATATTATGATGATTTTTTTCGATAATTCGAATAAATTTTATTGTATTCGTGTAAAAAACAAAAAAGGTTTTTAGTGTTATACAAATCATTATATACGAGTCGAGTAACTGCGTTCCGTAAAAAGTAGTCGCAGTCAAACATAATCGGGTAACTATATTCGTTTAACAGTGGTTCTGACCTCTATTTGAGGGTAAGAATTTATTTCATTTAAAATGTAATTTGCTTTAAAAGAATTGGTCAAGTTCTTTTTTCCATTTATTTTACACTTTGCCACAGGTGGAAAGAGTTTATTTATATAACCCTAGATCCAATTTTTCTTGACTTGATTTTTGGTGTTTGCTGAAGAACGGTGTAGAGAAACAAGCGGGGTAAAGAAAAAAAAATCAAATTCTTTGTTCTCTGTGTCGTTTTTTTATATTTTCCTTTGCACACATTCATATTTTTGTCATGTTAATACAAATAAGCAAGTAAAGAAGGATTACCGATAACAGGAAAAAATCAACCCTAAAATCATGTGGTAAAATCATATGAAATTTGGCAGGCAAATAGTGTAACATCTGGAAAGAACTGTAGACTATACCTTTTATTTTTTAGGGTGTGAAACAGGGCAAGAGGGGTAAAAGCTCCCCTTTCCTATATCTTCTTAACTTATCCACCGGTTATCTTAAAATTTGGCATGCATACACATTAACATCTGAAAGTAAATATGGAATAGGGCGTAAAATAGGGCAAGATCGGTAAAAGTCCTTCTACCTATATCTTCTTAACTAATCAACCGTTTTTCTTAAAATTTGGCATGCAGACACAGTAACATCTGAAAGAAATAAGTTATGTATGTATGTATATCGCAAAACAACATTTGCCGAGTCAGCTAGAAATTATTATATTCTGGGTCCTTATAGGTAGCGAATTTGATTCAACAATGTCCTTCTGTGCGTCTGTCTGTGTATGTATTAAAATGGGGTTTACGAAGACTCCAGCTATGATGATGACTAGGCTGTTGTATTTTTATGTCAGATATACTCCGGATTTCTTTGTTGTTCAAATTCATTCAGATCGGTCCATACTTGGTAGAGATAGGAACAAAAAATAACGATTGCCTCTAATTTCTGTCATAAAATCACGTTTTTTATTATACCCTTTAGTCTGGGTTCACACTATGAAAGTTTATTTCAGAAAGTTTGAGTGTATGGGTGAAAGGGGAGAGAAATAAAAGCCTGTTCTCTTCCCCTATCACCTATAAAGTCAGACTTTCTGGAAGGAAACTTTCATTGTGTATACATATATAAATTTATTGTTGTTGGTTTTAAATTTTTTTTTGCGTTTTTTACCCAAACCAAATAAATATATATGTTCATTTACAGCGAAGTTCATTGAACGATGTCGATATCTGTCCGTTTATTGTTCTGTATATCTGGAGAATAACAAGAGCAAATGTTTTTAAATTGGGTCAAGCATCTTGGTTATCGATACACAACATCCGACAAAATGTGGGCGTGATTGGTGAAGTAGATGTGGACCTTCCTATACAAAAATATTTTAGATTTCTGTATACATATCTAGAGAACGGCAAGAGCCAAAGTTTTCAAATGAGGTACAAGAATCTTGGTTATAAATACACAACATCCGACAAAATATAGGCGAGATTGGAGAATAGGCGTGCACAAAATAGATTTATTTATTCTTAAAAATATTTTTCCTTTTACGATACATACATTTTTACATTACCCCACTATAGACAAAGTATGTGGCAACTCTCAATTTACATTTACACATACCAAGGCAAAGTTTTGTAATTGACATTGTATCTACGCCATTTTTACTTGACGCGTCAACTTATTAACATTGTTCTAATTATTACAGTTTCTTGTGTTCATGAACTAAACTAGAATTAAGTTTCTAAAATTAATGAAAAAAAATACAAGCAAGCAAAATGAAAGTCGTCGGACGTAAGACAAGTGGCGCTTATGAATTATATGGTTTTATACCAAAAGTTTATAATGGTAAACATTCAGCTATTTGTACATCGTGTAATCGAGTTTTACAAAATACCGCGGCTGTACGTTTGCAAAAGCATAGGTAAGACATTTTTTTATGTACATGCAAATATAAAAGAAAAATTCTTGCAAACTAAAATGTTTGAATGTATTTAAAACAAATACTTATATTTATTCTAGAAATTCATGTGTAGCAGCTCGCGCTAGTGATTCCATAAATTTTCCAAACATAGAAATTAAGGTAAAGTAAACAATGAATAAAAAGAATTTGTAATAAATACACAAAATAAACATAAAAATGCATACACCCAATCCTGTTTTTGCATGGTCTTGCCTGCAAGATTTTTGAATAACATAGTTGACAAAAATATGTAATATTAACCTGTTTTTGACTTGTTTATTTACATACATTTTTGTTTGTTATAGTCTAAAGATCAAAATACGGCTTAAATCTAGTTTACCGACGCAGCTCCAAATAAAAAAAAGTACCTAGAATAGAAAATAGAAATAAGAAGAAAAAAATTAAATAAAAATATTGGCGGAAACGCTTAGTTTTCGAGTTATGGCCATTTTTAGTTTTAATAGAAATATGTGATGTGGCTGAAGTGCAGCTTAAAGGGCTACGAAAAAAATAAAAAAAAATATTGCAAAAGTTCACTTTACGGGGCGTACGAAAAAAAAATAAAAAAAATATGCTACCCGATTCAGAATAAAAAAAGAAAAAAACCATAATTAAAATTAAAGGGGGCTGAGGCCCGTGGGGCCCTCTGAACCAAAAAAAACCCGCCCCGCCCACTTAGTGGAATGTGTGGGTACTTCGGCCGGGCGCAAGGATTTTCTGCTCTATGGCATAACAAAGACCGGCTTCGCTAACTAAAGCATCTCTGCATAGCCGGGCGCAAGGATTTTGTCCTCTATAGTATAACAAATACCGGCTTCGCTAACTAAAGCTCCTCTGCATAGCCGGCCTTCGGCCGGTCGCAAGGATTTTCTCCTCTACGGTATAACAAACACCGACTTCGCTAACTAAATCTTTTCTGCACCTAAAAGATACTTAAATTAACCTAGAGAGGAAAATAATATGCGAACACAAAAACAAAATACATATTTGCAATCGTAAGCAAATTACCTTTAATTTGAGTACCCACACATCACAAAGTGGGCGGGGCAGCTTTTTGGGTCGAGGGCACCACGGGCCTCAGCCCCCTTAAATTTTAATTATGGTTTTTTTCTTTTTTTATTCTGAATCGGGTAGCATATTTTTTTTCGTACGGGGCGTAAAGTGCACTTCAGCCAAAAATATGCCACCCGATTCAGGATAAAGAAAGAAAAAAATTAAAATTTAAGGGGGCTGGAATCAAAAAACTGCCCCGACCATGAAGGTTTTGTTTGCGACATTGGTGGTTTAGGGCGATTCTATTCTGACGGGTGCAACATTTGGACGCTTTAAACGTCTTTTACTAATAGAAAGAAACACATTTGCAATTAAGTTATTTCTAGAAGGGGTAACATTTTTTATATACTATTGTTATCTATTTACAAGAATTTATAGGAAACGATCAAATAGCCACGAGAGAGCTTTAAAGTGCATGACGGGTGCAACCAAATTGGCCCACTTTCATAAGATCATACCACAAAAACACAAAACTCTGTTAATTTTTAAACTTTTTTGTATTATTCTTTTTTATTGTGAAAGATGAGATATCAGACGATGGTTATCAAATCAAAAATCGTAGAGAAATATAATCCAATAATAAGAAATTTGCTCTTTAAGCCACGACGGGTGCAACACTCAATGAATTTTCTGTTCGCGCCAAATCTATGAATCTTAATGATTCGAAGTGCACAACGAATTCATATTTAAGCTTACGTCTAAAAAAATTATATTATTATAAATTATAGATATTTTACTATAAATTGGCATCAAAAAAGTGTCAAATAGTGTGATTTGAAAATTGATGTTAAAAGTTGTCTAGAATAGAATCGGCCTTTATTTAAATAAATTATACACTTAGTACACAAAAACTGTAATATAAGCCTAAGAGTTAACAATTTTTAAATAAATTCTATATATCCAGAAAGATCTAGTCAAAACCTTCAGAATGATACAAATATTGGCCATGTACCTTTAGAAATGTAGTGGAAAAATTACATATTTCTATGAAAACTAAAAACGTCCACAACTCGAAATCTAAGCGTTTGCGCCAATTTTTTTATTTTATTTTTTCTTATTATTTTTCAATTTTCTATCACCCTACGTACTTTTTTTTGTTTGGAACTGCGTCGGTAAACTAGATTTGTTCCCAAAACACATATATTTATTCCTGACAGACTAATTAAAAAATATAGACAATTTATTTGCAAATTAATATTCGGGCATGTTCTAGAAATCAAAATAAAATGGATTTATGTAACTTTGAACAAATTTTAAAAACGAACCTGAAACGAAAGCTCATAAACATATCGTTACCTGAAACGCAAAAGGCCCAACTAACCTAAATTTAAAAATCGACTTTTTCATTGATTCTTATGTATTGCATCAACAAATAAAACAAATTTTGGAATCTCGACTAAAATTATTAGTAAAAAACAAAAGGCCCTATCTACAAAATATTATATGGTAAACGCTAAAAGGCCTAACTTACAGTTTGCATAATATGCAACATTATCAATTGTCAAAATAACTGGTTGGTCTTACAAAAAAAAAATAAATAAATTAGAAACAGTTTAAGGCGATTTATCAATTTATCATTTGATATATCGATGGCTTAATATAAAAAAGGCGTAACTCGATTTTTTTAAATAGTTTTTTTGTTTATTCTGGAAGCTAAAGCCACCCACATGTATCTTGATTTTAAATTTTTAACATTTGTTTGATTGCATTTTAAATTTTTTTATCTAAAATTTTACGGATTTTACTAAGTTTTTTTTTTTCTTCCCCTGTAAACAAACAAAAAAATCGAGTTAGGCCTTTTTTATATTAAGCCATCGAAATTTAGTTGTTGCCTCTCCTGTAAAATTTTCAAAATGTTAGATACGAGCTTTTGCATTTTAGGTGACGAAATGTGTCGTTAAGCCACGAAAGTTAGATTATTCTAAGATCTTATCAATGGACTTCTTAGCACATAAATTTGTTTTAAAGTCTAGCAACTTACATACAAATTATTAGAATTTCCTCTACAATTTCCGGGCTGTCAATATATCATATATATTATTTCTAAAGCACTTTTTTTTGTCGGTTGCAAATATCTCCCATACCACCGCTTCAAATTTAATGAATGATATCTCATTTTAAAGCTTATTTCTAACACTAATGACGAAAAATAATTAGAAATTGAAAAATTAATATTTTCATTGATAAAAATTATATTTTAAAATGTATTGAAGTTATTAAAATTTCTATTAATTATTTTTATTTTATGTTACAAAAATGACAACTAACGGTGCGAAATATTCGCACGGGTCATCTAGTTTATTTATATAAGCAAAAATAAACAGCGTTTTCCATTTTTTTCTAAAGAAATCATACCTATTAGAGATGAGAGATCCTGTGATTTTAAATAAAAATCGTGGTTATCGAACGTTATTTAAAATTCACTGTTCCTTTAAACTGTTGATTTATTTATTTAAGAGTTCATATTGTAATAAAAAGCCCAAAGGCCAAAAATATATTACAAAGCAATAAAGTCTGAGTAGAGATACTATATAATATTCAAAACTTATTAAACTAAATAATCAAGCATTTTATTCCCAACCATAAAGTGTAGGTTAAAAAACAGTTCAAAATAGGTAGTAATCTTAACAACGATTTTTCAGTTTTCAGTTCTTTATAAAATAGTTTTTAATTAAATAAAAGAACATATCATGTGAATAGATTCAGGACTTAAAAAAAATAACAAAATATTTACCTACAATATGTTTACAAATAAACTTCAAAAGCTAAAGGCCTAACTCCACAAAGTAAATTAGTAATGTTTGAAAAATTGATTTCCAAAATTCTGTGGTCACAAGCGATAACCGCCTAAGTCGACTTAAGAAACAACTGAGTTTTTATTTGTTTTTGTAAAATATTTCTGAAATAAATAAATTTTTCGTTATAATTTTTTTAACTTAGCATTGCGGGGGTAAGAATCTTTGATTCTGAATTAATTTTTTTCTAATGCAATTATTTTTTTTAGAAACACAAGCATAAATATGAAGTGCTTTTTCTCAAAATCTTTTCGACTTAAGCGGTTATTGCCTGTGACCACATAATTGAAGATGCTACAGAAAGGAAGTTGGCAAACAAGCGAATCGTAGTTATTTATACTACAATATTTTATGGCCTTATTTTCCTATTATCTGGCTTCTAAAAAATTTAAATAACAATCAAAACCTATATCTCCGAAGAACCTATATCTCCGAAGAGTTTTACGAATCTTCTGGCCAAGAACCATCTCAAACAACAATCTGTGGGCTGAAACACGTCAAATACCGTTGTGTGTAGAAATTCAGAGGAGAAAGTGGAACTGGATTGGACATACACTCCGTAAGCCACAGTCCGATCTTGCCAGGAATGCTATCGAATGGAACCCGCAGGGAAGTCGCAGAAGAGGCCGACCAGCACATACATGGCGTAGGCAAATTGATAGCGAGGCTAAAAAAATGCACAAAAGCTGGAGTGAAGTAAAAACTATTGCGATGAACAGATCTGAATGGAAGAAGTTTGTTGAGGCCCTATGCTCCTTATAGGATCGAGGGGAATATATATATATATATATATATATATATATATATATATATAACCTATATCATTGTACCCACACCATAATAGTGGAGAGGGTATTATGCATTTGTGCTGATGTGTGTATCGCCTTAAAATATTGGTCCTAGACCCACCTTAAAGTATACCGATCGACTCAGAATCACTTTCAATTTTGGAGATAATTTGATAAAAACTTGGGTCATAGGTTCTTATTGGCACAAGGACCAAGCCTATTGAAAATGGGAAGAATCGTAGGACCACGAGGGAAGATGGGGGGAAATTTCTTCCTCTCAGAAACTATCAAACCGATTTTAATGAAATTTAAAACATAGATAGAACCATATCTATATGGACACAAAAAGTATATATTTTTTCAAAAATAACACCACAAGGGGAGGAAGGGGCAATTTCTGCCTATCACAAACTTTCAAACCGATTTTCATGAAGTTTATAAACATAGATTAATCCATATTTATATGGACACATAAGCATGATGTGTTTTTAAATACTGTCGTTTAGGGTATCATATGGTCGGGCTTGCCCGACTATACTTGTTTTTTTTTATATTTTTTAATGGAAAAACAAAAAAGGTTTAAGAATTCACAGATAAGATAGTCACATAACAATATTGAGAAATTTTTGAAAAGTGGAGTAAGGCCTTTTAGCTTCTGACACATCCATATGTTTACAAATAAAGTTCAAACTATATATCAAGGCTCTATATATTACCGTTGGAACAGTGCTGCCACGACTAGTGAAATTTTTACAACCAACATTTTTGAAAAAGCTACCAAATGTGAACAAATATAACCAAATTGGAAATGCATTTTGTTAATTGAGAAAAATATTAAAATTTATTTCTAGTTGCATTCTAAAACAATGGTGATTTGCACTTATTAGGAAAATATTAATTACAAATTAAGAAAACAAAACCAAAAATGTAATTCTTGTACATGTTAAAAAAATGACGAGAAACTTAAATAAAAAGTTTTTAGTTATTTGAGTCCTTTTCATTAATAAATATTTTTATTTTATAAGAGTTAAACCCGTCAAATTTTCATACAAAACTTCACATTATTCGAAGTCGTAAATAATTTCCTTCCCTCCATGTAAATAAAAACTTTAAAAATTTAAAAAACGTAAATTGCAATTGCAAATATTCACATCTCCACATTGAGAAAAAAAATTACCAATTTTGGTTAGAAATAACCAAAAACGGCAGCTCTGCGTAGGAACACAATTGCACCGTATGAACATTGTCAAATCAAAACGAATAATTTTTAATACAAAGGCACACAAAAGCTGGCGTAGACGTAAAAGCGACCGTATTGTCAAAGAAAAAGAAAAACAAGTAAGAGTGCTATATTCAGCTGTGCCGAATCTTATATACCCAACACCATTGTGCGAGCAGAATACAGAGCAACTAGACAAAAACTAAATAATTGTTACATATACATACATATGTATTTACAATACTTAAAACTTCATTATAAATAAAATTTAAAAAGCGAAAACTGGTAAATATTTTTTTTTTAATCGTTTTTAGAACATAAAAAAAATAAAAATATTAAAAAAACAAATTTTCTTTTGAAAAAACCAAGATTCGAACCAGGGAACTCTCAGTTTCTAACTTAACACACCCCCTTGACAACTGAACCATGAAGGAACGTTAATCTAATATCATTAAAATGAAATATGGCACGTTTACTGTTCACAAAATTCAACACAGTTGAGTTGTAATTACTTTTGATGTTTTTGTTCACCGCAATAGCAAAGTTGGGGAATACATTCACCAAAATAGTTTGTGCCATTTATGTATGTGTGTTTGTTTGTTTTCTTTTATCTTTTTTGGCGCAAAAAACACAAAAATTCCTAGTTTCTATTTGTAAAAATTATTTCGTTAAATAGATGAAATAATAAAGAAGGGTGATAACGAAAATCATATTGGGCATTATGCTAGTATATGTAAGCAATTGAAAGGGGGGGGGGGGGGGGGGGGGGGTAGAGGGACATAACATTGTTAAATCAAGTTCTCTCCTCATAAGAACCCAGAATATATATACTTTATAGGGTCTTAGATCAATATTGTAGAAATTACAAACGGAACGACGAACTTATATATACCCTTTTCCACCTGAGGTGAAAGGTATAATTAAAAATATAAAACAAGGCCTTGATATAAAATGAAATTATTTTTGTGTTCTCAAATTTAATACAATAATTTGAATAAATTTGGAATTTTTTAATAATATTTTCAAAAGAAAACATAATACGTCTAGGATGACGGCATTGTGGGTAAGTAAAGCGTGTTTCTAAAAATTTACGACATTACGTTCTACGTTCTACGTTCATACGACTCATTTGTGGTTCTAGCATTAGAGTTGCAAAAAATCGATTTTACTATCGATGGTTTTATTTTCAGAGGACTATCGATAGGTCGATATCGTTGATATAGGTTAATTTTTTTTTTTATAAAATTCATTAGAAAATTTTATTTGGTGATTTAAAGGAGATAAAGGGAATAAACAAAAACGGTATTAATGGTAGTAGGGTAACAACACCACAATCAAACTTAAAAAAATCTTATTTATAACGAATATGTACATAAATTAAAAAATGTTACATCTATTTATTTGAAACACTTTCAAATTAATATGTACATAAACATAGGTACATAAATATATACATATATAAATATATATTTTTTTTTTTACAGAGACGTAAGGCACCAAACGTTGAGGCAGTGCAACAACTTTGCGAAACCATACATTCAAATGTTAAAACAGAACAAAGTAATATGGAATTTGACGATGCTAATATTAATGATAATACGACATATGAGGATACAGTTGATGTAAGTAATCATTTCTTATGTAAATAATTAAAAAAAATATATAGAATAATTAAATAAATTGGAAAATTCATTGCAAATGATTTGAAAATCTTTTGAAATTGATTATAGCATTTAAATGTTTTTTTTTTTTTGTTTTAGAATTTACACGATTATATACCATCACGTAAATCTACAACAAAAAATGATAAAACTAATATAAAGTTAAAAGCTAAAATACAATATTTTAAAGAAAAATCTAAATACTTTCTAACCGAAATGGATAATTTAAAATTTGAAAAAACCATGATGGTTTTAAAAGTAAAGAAATTGAGATTGGAAATAAAACAATTAGAAGTAGACAATTAACGAAACAAATTTAATTTTTCCAATAATTAAAAAATCAGATTTTCACGATTAACATATTTTAAAATTTGTTCTTTTGCGCAGAACTGATTTATAAGATCTTGAATTAATAACAAAATTATTCTTACAAAAAATTACATTTAATTTGAGAACAAAGTTCTAATAAATTACTTAAGTAAGCTAATTTATTAATTTACTTAAATTAAAAAAAATTAAATGTGAAAACTAATTGTAATTTCATTCAATTATTTACGAAAAGACCACAAATACAGCAAAAAGATTACACAAAACCACCGTAACTGATGAAATTAATAATACTTCAACTGTTTCAGAGGTAACTCATTTTCTGAATAAAAATTTAATCCTACAACTTAGCAACTTTTTTTTAAGCCATGTACTATCTTTGAACATGAGGAAAATCCGATACAATCACCCCTAACAGTACATCTAGAACCAACGGATCCTTTTGAATCATATAATGCTACTATTTCCAATAACCTAGTTCCCGAAATTAATGATGGGATGCATCAAGTCAACGAAGAAGATTTAATTAATATTGAAGAAGAACTCGATGTTATTCAAAATTTAATGCCACGTTCTAAGGAATCGAAACAATTGCAGGATGAGTTATCTAAAGCAGAAACTGAATACTATCGCTGTAAAGCTGCCTATTTTACTAAACTTACTGAAAACTGTAAAGTCAAAAGAACTTTAATGTTATTGGAATCTCGTAAATTACAATTGGAAATTGAAAAACTTACCAATGAATGTTAGGGTTTGTTTTTTGTTTTAGGTTATTTGTTTCTGAATGTAGTTGTAGTTACTATTATAAAAATAATAAACTTAAGCTTGATTAAAAAAGAAAAATCAAATTTGGATAAGAAATTCACATCTCAGTAAAAACCACTATTATATTTTACATTTTTAAGTCTACATTATATGTATCTATATTTGGTTGCCAATAGAATTTTTTTCAGAAACGGAACATAATGAAAAAACCTGTTAAGGGGCCTTAAAGATTGATAGAATTAATCACAGACTTTAAGTTTTTTTCGCATTGTTTTGGGTTTCGTAATAAATACATTTTTAGCTTTCATTAAAAAATCGATTTATATGAATAGCAAACCCACTTTTTTTATTAATGCTTAAGAGTTATACTTTGGCTTAAGGGCTTTTAACTTGAGATTATTATATTTGCAATTATAGAATTTCTTGTTCTGTATTTACTCTCCTCGTTTATTAATCGAAATGCTAAGAACTTATTGTCAACAAAAATTAATTTTTTTTTTAATAAACCAAAAGTATTTGAATTAAAAATTTTATATATTTTATTCAATTTAAAAAAGAAATTTCTATATTTTTTATAAAATGTCAAAAAATCTACAAGCCAAAGATGCAAATGAAACGGAATCTAAAATCAACAAAGAACAAGTTTTACAAAATTGTGAAGTACAACAGGTACCACTGCCTATTGCACAACATTCGGAAAACTTAATGATATACGATAGACAACAGTTATTGGTTGAAAAGGCTAATAATACATTTAGAGAACTTTGCCAAACTTTGGAAAATGAACAAGCTAAACTATTAGAATTAGAAGAAAGACGTAAAAAGCTTCATGAGGAAATGTTAATTCTAAAGGCTGAAATTGAAGTTGAAAAACAGGCATTTAATTTGAATATAGCTCAATCGGTTGCAGAAAATCTTAGTATACTAAATAATGAAAAGGGTAACTACGAACATATTTATGAAGTAATAAACATAATAGATTTAAAAGTTGAAAATTTATTTTAGCTACTGATGAAAAGCAAGCAGATGATGAAAACTTAAGATATAAAAATGTATTAGATTGCTATGGAGAAGAAGAAATTCTACCAGATACTGTTCGTAATTTGCGGGTCAAGAATAGTCGAGATATTTTAAATGAAGAGTCCGATATTCAAGATCACGATCAATATATAAGAAATGAATTACAAAATGTTCTAACAGAATGCATTTCCCAAAAATGTGCAGATATAGATGAATAATGTTCGATTATTTATATTTTATTTTTTAATAAAACAATTTAAGCTTTTTATAATTTACACTGTTGTATATTTTTTAAAGACTTGAGTTTTTAAAAGACCACAAATATTTTGTTTAAATATATTTAGTTTTTTACGTTCTTCCGAGTTTTGTAGATAAAAATAAAATGTTTCTAATAGCAAGGTGATGTCCTAAAAATAGTTTGTTATTAAATTTTCGTTATATTCGATTCGTTTACAAATTCAACTAACCTGCATGATATCAGCTTTAAATTTGTGTGCTTTAATAGATTCCATTAAAACGGATATAAATTTTTCAAAGAATGTTTTTAAATGTGGTTCTATTATAGACAAACGTATAGGAAATATTGCCAATATAAATATTTTATGTATTTCCTAAAATCAATGGATAATTATTTTTATATTTTTTAAAGGTTAAAAAACAAATAATAATAAATACCTGTAACATTTGCTTTGCGATTTCTGTTGTTTGCAATAACTTGTGTGATTCTATTATAAACATCTGTAATATACCTTTAGCCCATCTATAGCATGTGTAACTAGTATTTGTATTCGCTAATAATCGGTATTCATTTACGTTGTCTTTTAGTTTAAGGTCTTTATTACACAATTTTTCAAATTCTCTGTTATTAATTGTGAAATACACAATTAATTTGTTCACAAACTTTAAAAGACAAATGGATGCGTTGTTATCTGGTGCCAGGCTTATATTACGTAATAAAACTTCCATCATGTCGTCTAAATAGTTCCACTGAAAAATAGAAGTATACATATTTATAATGTGCATACATACATATTCACCCCTATCGTGAATAAAAATTCCTTGGGAGTTTTTTCCCTCTTCCCATTTTTACAATTGAATTAACATAGGAAAAATGGAAAAAGGGAAAAAACTCCCAAGGAATTTTTATTCACGATAGGGGTGATTATTAAACAAAATCCAAAGTATTAAGTTAATAGATATTTATTAAAATGTTTTTAATTTTATAATGAAATATTTTGCACATCAGACTATATCGTCTAATAGAAAATTCAAAAATAAGAAAAAAATATGAAATGGAAAAAGTCTCGGAAACGCATAGTTTTCGAGTTATGGAACTCTGAAGTTTTCATATCTATAAATATAAAAATTAAAATGTGTTTGTTTGTTCCCTATAGTCCTATACTACTGAACCGATCACCCGGCGCTTAACATAGGCTATAAATATAGTAAATTGGAAATTTTCAAGGCGATATGTATGACTGTAGAGTATGCGTTAGCATAGTAGAAAATGGGATTCCAATTTTCTACAAAATGTACCTTTTTATACACATTTAGAAAAATATAAAAAATATATATAAAATATATATAAAATATATAAAAATATATTTTGCTATAACTTCGGTTAAGTTTCAGATAAAAAAAAAAAAAAAATATATATATAAAAATATATAAAAAATATATATAAAATATATATAAAAAATATAAAAATATATTTTGCTATAACTTCGGTTAAGTTTCAGATAAAACACTGATTATTTTTTTTACATATAGAGAAAGTAAGAAGGAGCACTTTTATTTAAGTAACTCCAAATTTTTGATTTTTTGAGATATGACTATGTTGCAATAAAGGATCGATACGCAACGTTCGGAAAGACAAAACGGAAATAAGTTATTTTAGGACAAGCAAAACTTTTAACACTCCTTCTGAACTATACTTATATTTACAAATATAGCCCAAGTTTGTTTTTTTTTTATTTTAATTGTAAAGATTGTATAAAAATAGACCTTTACTCACCGTAAAACTATCAAAATTTTGATAAAAATCCAAACATTTTATTAAACAATTCCATTGTTTATCAATTAATATATTCGAATCCATAATATGAATATCCTTAAAGACAGCGTCATAAATAACGCTATGGATATTCATTGAAGTAATATCATCATTTGACTAAAATAAAAATACAAAATAAATTAAAAAACACAAACCTACAGTTTTTATATTTAACAAAATTAAAGAACTTGCCCCTTGCTGCAGCATAATCAAAAACATTGTTGTACTTAAAGCTTTATAATGGCTTTCATAGCAAGATCGTATATTTAAAGCTACCGATAAGCAAAACATAAGGAATTTATTGCTCATACCTTGGTCGAGATCGGAAGAACAATTATATCGAAACTTAATAAATTAATTTAGTTTGCATTATTAAAAATCAAATTTAAATTAAGTACGTATTATTACCTCCAAATATTTAACAAAACTATGTATTGCTCCTAATTGTTTCTTCCAGTTACCTACATGTAATTTTTCCTCATAATATTTGAATATTAATTCCTCTACGTCTTTATGCAAGTATGAGAAATTTTGTAGAATTCTTTCGCCATGTTTGGCAGCATATTCGTTTGTATTTAGTTTAAAAATTGCAACAGGACAGCAGACTTCACAAAGCAAAACAATAAGCGTAGCATGTATCTAAAATACAAAATAATTTTTCTATTATTTACATGTCAATAGTGCCCATCAGTTTTTACTCAACTTCATGTTTTTTCCTTTCATTTGGGTCACCAGTCCATACAAAAATGTTAGGCTCTTGTTGTAAATAATCGTATAAAAGTGGCAGTTTTATTTCTAATAACTTGTGATAGGATTTAAAATGATCTCCTTCAATTGGAATGCTTTCAAGGTCTTGCTTAAGTTCCGGTAATAGACAACATTGTATTAAATCTTTAGTTTTGTCCAACGTATCCATAGTATAATTTTGATCAAAAGAATTTATTGTTGATTTGATTCCAAATATAGTTGCCAGATAAAATTTAGTAGAAAATCGCCAAATTTGGCGGAAAGTCAAAAGCATGGTGGAATAAGCAGGTGGCATTGTTACGGCAACAAATACAACAATACAACCACGATGGAATAAACAGGTGGTAGCACTACGCCAGATGACGATTTTTTGTTCTTGCACATGGTCACAGAATACACAGAACTGTAAAAAGTGACGTGTGAAAAAGGCCCAAATCAGTTGCGAGGGTAGCTTTTGAAGAAAGAGACAGAAAGCTTTTTTTGGTAGTAAAGTGGCAAGGTGTAAAAACAAGCCGCAACAATCAACACAAATGGTGTGATCAAAACAAAAATAACAAAACACAAACCACGTTAAACAAATGCATTAGTTCAACAAATGTTGTTTTTTGTGCAAAAAAATGTATTTAGTAATATTGTTTTGTTTTATAATGTTATTTACTTACTTAAATATTATTTACTCGTGTTGTGATGAACTTAAAAGTAAATTTTTACAACAGTTTTGTAAATAAATCTTAACTAAATAAATTTGTGTTCATTGTATTGCGGCATAGAAGATGATGAAAAGAGAAATGCAAAAGAGCAGCTTTCTTTGAAAGAGACAAAAAAAAAAACGCAAAAACTTCCATCTCGTGACAGTTCTGTGTATTCTGTTACATGGTGGAATAAGCAGGTCCCTACAGATATTATTGGACTATGTGGTCCATTGTTGCTAAAATGGACTACTTACAACGTGGTCCAATGTACTGTAGTATGGACCATTTTATAATAAATGAACATGCAGTGCTGCCAACAACTGCATGATGTATACTTTTCTATAGTTTACAGTATTACACATTGGTAGCCCTGATAGTGTCCATTATTAATTGTTTATTTAGAAGTGAAATTTATGGAAAAAAGGTAAAAAAATTAAAAATACCAAGTAAATATATTTAATAATAGCAATAATAGATTACAGTACACACCATAAAGGCGATTAGTAAAATATGAAAAAGAAAAATGCTTTAACTACCCCTTAAGTGTACTCCATACTGTAGTAACGTGAAGTACTTTTAAAACTAACCCACTTTAGTACTTCATGGAGTAGTTTAGGGACTACTTCGGTGGGTTATATGGTCCCCTCCTAGGACATAGTAATGTTAAATGGACCACCTTTTACCCATATATTTGGAGTAGTTTTGGAGTACTCTTACTCCTTTATGAACTACTCTTTACATGCATGTATGGACTAGTCTCGTTATCTGTAGGGCGTAAACGGTGATATAATTTCCCTTTTTGTTGTAATATTTTGTTGCCGTAACGATGCCACCTGCTTATTCCACCATGATTACAACAAAAATGGAAATTATATCACCGTTTACGTCAAAAAAAAAAAAAACTTAAAACAAAAATTAAGGCGTGCCGCTGAACGTGATGAAATAAAAACATTTTTAGCCAATTTTTATTTAATTATGGTCAATATCTTATTTATTTTAATTTAAAATTATCAAAAACTTTAATAAAATTCAATAGTCACAGCACAAAACTTGGACTGTTTGTTAACATAACTTGAGGGCTACACGATCAAGTTTTGCCTATCAAGTTTTAATACACTCACACTTTTTTACCAATACACTCATACTTTTAAAAATTGATACGAACTTGCCTCTAAAATTCTCTTGCAAGTGAGTGTATCAATTTTCGTTCAAGAAAACATCTTATTACAAATCTTTTGAAGTTGTTTTTGTTTTTTTTTCACAAATATTTTGTTTATTAATAAAATTTATTTATAAAATTAATAAGCAAAATGATGTTCTGCGACTCATAGAGCTGTACAGAAGCCATGCAATTTTATGAATCTTTCATCATATAGGCGAAATGATTTGAAAATAAAAGCCTACGAGTCTATAGCTTCTGAAACAAAAATGCCAGTGGAAGAAGTAAAGAAAAAAATAAAGTCCCTTCGAACAGCCTACAGTGCAGAAAAATCAAAAGTGGAAAATAGCAAAACATTTTGAGTTGTTTTCTCGGCGACGACATCTTGAAAAAGTAAATTGCTTTCAACTTGCGCGCAGCCTACGTCACAGCTGCCAATTTTTGCATATTTTGACAAACAGTATATGTAAAAGACTATCAAGAAAAGCTTGATCGTGTGGCTGCAATGTAAACAAAACTTTGATATAAACACTGCTGCCAGTTTAGAGATTTTCCCGCTAAATCTAGCGTTTTTGAAATGTCAATCGCGGGAAAAAATACGTTTTAGCGGTAAGCGGGAAATCTAGCGATTTTCAAACAACTCTCAAAGGCTCATTTTCGCTACAAAAACCTTTCTCAAATTTAAAATTTACAGATTTTTTACTTTTTCTTTTTGTTTTTGTTTTCTGGCTAAAAATGTCTGGTTTATGTTCACGGTTTTAATTACTTTTATAGTTTTCAGTTCGATTGTTTATGACATTTTTTTTCGATTTTCAGTTAGTATTTTGTTAATCCTGTATGTAACAATTCACAACTTTAAGCACGCATTAAGCCATCTCCGTCTGTCTATGCGTCTGTTGTCACTTTTAAACGACTCAAAAGGGAATATAAATATTGGCATCAAATTGTATAGAATTCATCTAAGCAGTTTGGGATTGCAGTCCGGCACAATCGGTTCAGTCACAAAGCACACAGAGGCGTCACGAGACAGAAAATATTGTGTTTTTTTCTGTATTTTTCTTCGAAAGCTGCCCTTTTTGCATTTTTTGTTTTGATTACGCAATTCGAGTTGATAGTAGCGGCCTGTTTTTACACATTGCAACTTTACTACCAAAAAACATTTTCTTTCTCTTTCTTCGAAAGCTGCCCTCGCAAATGATTTGGGCATTTTTCTTACGTCACTTTTTTCATCTCTGTATGCTTTGTGGGTTCAGTAGGAAAAGTGCTATAAATTAAAATGTTGAACAACCACCCTAAAAACTAACATAACTGGTGGCGGAATGCACATATTGATATAAGATTATGCACAAATTCGTTATATATGACTAAAAATCATACTGTTAAATCGGTCCATAATTAACGATAGGAAAAACCTCTAGTGTGCCTAAGAACGTAACAAATAAATTTGGTCCACCACAGTTTAATATGGCTAGAAATAATGCTGTCAATTTTCGTGATTATCAGTCCATATTTTTTACCATAGGCCCTATATAAAACCTACTCTTGGAAAACAGAACGTCTAAAGCACTAAAAAATAATGCTATTTTTTAAAATTTTGGTTTGTCACAGTTTTATATGACTAGAATTATTTTACTACAATTATAACTTGCTATAATTTCACAAACTTAATTTCTTTTCCACACAATTTGCTTCTATTTTTTTCTTTTTCGCTTCTGTTTTCCATTGACAACCAAATTTGAAGTTTTATGTTAGAAATAATTGTCAACAAAAATGAACTTAAGCTACGGTCACACTTATTAAATATTTGACCAAATAAGCGTAACCACTAATTTTGTTAATAGTAAGTGAAATATAAAATGGTCCTCTTATATGACAAAATAAACTAATTATACTACTAGATATAGCAAAATATTGTTTTTTGTAAGATGTGCTATTATAATTATAATAAATGTTTGAATAAAAGTAAATGATTATTCAGTTTGCTTGTCCCGTTTTTTTCGTCAAATATTTGATAAGTGTGACCGCAGCTTTACAATTGTTGCAACATAAATTGCTGGAATAAATATGTACAAAAAATTGCTGTCTGCATTAAAGATAACATAAATTTGACATATACTGCAATATATGTCGCAATAATTATCTCTGGTATAGACGGGCAGTAATGACATCACTGATACTTTCTCATATTACTTACCCTGCTTAGCCTTTTACATGTACTGCACTCAATTTGTAAGCAATTTACTTCAAGATATCATCAAGAAAACAATTTATAAAGACAAACTTGTAATCAGCTTTTCAATTTGAAAGTAAAATTGCAACAAATGGAAAGGTGGAATTGAAAGCAAGCTCGTGGTAAATTTAAAAAGTTTGAGAGCGTTAGTAAAAACGTGAGAGTGTATTGCAAACTGAAAGGAATTGAGAGGTAAAAAATGATAGTGTGGCCTCCAAGTTAAGTTTTTGGCATGTATTAATACAAAGTATAATAGTGTAATTTAGTCTTTAGAAAAGAAGCCAGGAATTTTAAACAAACAAAGACTTTAATATATATTGTTAGTAGTAGTTCAAAAAACAAAATGATTTTGCTTAAAAAAAGTTTATAAAAAAATGGTACCGTCTTGGCCCAAGTACCTCTTATGCGCCCCATACACGGTTCAATTCAGTTGTCAACTGAATTGAAAGATTTTAAATTTATTGTAAAATTTAATGAAATAAAAGACAATTTTTAAAAAACTTGACTACAAAAATTAATTTTGACAGCTAATCAAGAGACTTGAGCACATACAGTACAATCGAATTGAAAGACTTAGTAGTCAACTTGAAAAAATGTGCTGGTCCACACACGTCAAGTTTGACTCGTCAAGTCTTGAGTTTTTAGGAGAGAAGGGAAAAGAGAATGCCATTTCATTTTCTCTCTCTCCTAAAAACTCAAGACTTGACGAGTTAAACTTGACGTGTGTGAACCGGCACAATCAAAATCTTTTGATTTTTCTTCAACCAACTCGACAACCGTCAAACCAAGGCGAATTGACTAGAAGGTGAGGTCAACTCTACAACTACAATGCTTCTGTGGTCGGGTTGTCAAAAATATTGCTAGTAAAAAAAACAGGTTTGTTTACATAAAAAACTAGTTTGTATACAAACTTTGACTAGTCGACCACCGAAAAAAAACACCATATGTTGACTTGACCCCACCTTCTAGTCAATTCGCCTTGCGTCGCGTCAAACTAATCAACTGACAAGGCCATACACGCTTTGGTTTGGACAACAACCGACTCAGTTGACAATTGAATTGAATCGTGTATTTTCTGCTTTGGGTGTGCGTGAAACGGTATCAAAGTTCTATGGTGAAATTAAATTTGTTTGTGGTAGAAAATTTTCATATTTGTGCTGTGTGAAATTGTAACATTTTTGACAACGTAAAATTTTGACATAAAGAAAAAACAATTACTAATAGTTTTGTGAAAATGAATAAATTAAACAAACTTTTACCAATAATCATTTCAATTATGTTGGAAATGAGATCGTCCCAACTATTTGATGAATTCGTTCTGATATATTAACAATTTTTACAAAAAGTGTGGGCAAAAAAGCTTATACATATTTAAATATTTACATCTTGTATAATTCTTTTTTATTTTTTTTGCCACTGGTCCTGCTTCTATATTATTTTTTATTTTGTTTAAACAAATTTGATGAAAAAAAATAATTTTGTGGTTGTTAAAAATTTCTACACTAATGTCAAAATTTATACTAGCCCCTAGGCACAGAGTATACAGAGGCGTCACGAGACAGAAAATATTGTGTTTTTTCTGTCTTTTTCTTCGAAAGCTGCCCTTTTTGTGTTTTTTGTTTTGATTATGCAATTTGTGTAGGTAGCAGCGGCCTGTTTTTACGCATTGTCACTTCACTTCCAAAAGACGATTTCTTTCTCTTTTTTCGAAAGCTGCCCTCGCAAATGATTTAGGCATTTTTCATACGTCACTTTTTTCATCTCTATATACTTTGTGCCCTAGGGCTAGTGAAATTTTATTCACCTCAATAGTGTAAAAATTTTACTTCAATGAGTACTTTGCTACCGTTTCACACACACCCTTTATTTTGAAAATTTATAAAAAAAAGCCATTTCCCATCCCTGTTTCGTATTTTACTAAACACACTCAACATTTGACATTCTACATTTGTCATGTGACAATAGGTCTACATAAAAATACAACTCTGTAATTAAGAGTCAAAAATATACACTGTCGTCTCCCTGTTTGTCATATGATCAATTTTCATCAGACGAAGAAAAATGCTGCAAAATTTAATATTTTTATCTTTGTGTGTAGTGACAAGTAAGTAAAAGCCAAAAGCATAATAATTTCATCAAAAATAACAGGATAATGAAAAATATATAAGTTGATAAGCAACTAGAAATCTTGTTAACTTGGAAACAACACTAGTGTATTGATTTTCAAAAAGTCAGCTGAATGTCTGTGTGTGTCATGTGCATACTGAAAAAAAAATGGAAATCCAAACTACTTATACTTATAAAAAGGGATAAGACTTAAATTTTCTGCTTTATGAAAAAAACATATATAATTTTTTTTATTTCAGTAAAGGGTACTGGTGAATTTACCGTTTTAAGCACCCCCGAATCCCTGACTTTCAATGGTGCTGATCCCTTACAAGGTCAAGATATTGGAGAAGTTGTGTATGTATCTCTCGGAAATCCTGTGTCTGGACACAGCCAGTGGCCGGGTTTGATTATTCGTAATCCCTTCAGCTTAGCAAAGGGTGTCATTGTCGTAAGTTTAGATGGCACTGAACACAGTAAAGTTTCAGCTGCTGGGAAGACTTACTCGATTGAAGGTAATTCCGTTGATCAAACCTTGAATGATGTTGGCGATCAATTGAAAGCCGTCAACGAACACGTTTGTTCCTTATCTTATAAACAATTGGAAGAAGACAAATTTAGTTTAAAAAATATCATTGGTGATGTTGATATTCCTCCTGTTTCTAATACCAAATATTTGAACGGTAACCTTCACTCTGATGTTGCTACATATTTGAAAACCATTTCAAATATAAATGCTGTTGCCGAAAACTTAGTTAAAATGCAAAAGTTATGCAATTTAATTTACGTTAGTATTTCTATCGATGGTGTTGTTAAGGCTCATGGTGAAAACTCTGAAGCTGTCAATGAGGCACTTGATCTCTTCTCTACTGCTGTTAAACGCTTAAACTCAGCTGCACAAAAATCATACAACAATGAAGCCCTTGTTGTAGTTGTTGTCAATAAAGATGATGGTAACAACCGCGTCAAACGTGATATTGCTCCCAAGGATTCCCAAGTAAGTTTAGTATTTTTTTAATTAGCCCAGAAAAAAAAATTAATTTTACTTTCCGTTCCAGAATCTGTACAACTTGGCTGAATACTACAATGAAGATTACCCCGTAATATTCAACATAATTTTATGGTTCATGGTTGTCTTTGGTTTTGCTCTATTGGCCATCTGCTATGCCATCGGATCTATGGATCCTGGTCGTGATTCTATCATCTATCGTATGACATCCACTAGAATGAAAAAAGATAATTAAATAATTTTTTGGTATAGTGGCTATTAGCTCATAATATTTAGCAACATCTCCGCCAAAAAAATGTTTTATTCGTTTTTCTTTTCATTATTTCTTTACAAAAGATACAAAACTTTTATTTCTTGTAAATTTCTAAAATAACATCTTAAATCCTTTAAGACATCTTATTATCTAATAACAAAAGCAACAACTATTATTAGTTTACTATAAGCTTAAGTATTATTTGTTAAAAAAAACTAGGAGGAACTGGGTCTTTCTTAGTAAATTTTGTTCTTTTGTTTTTAAATGAGATGAAATTGTTATAATTCCCTTCTGAATAAGAAATGAAAAACTTAAACTTCAATTTCTTTATTTTTGGACTTAAATATTTTGTTTATTTTTTTTTTTGTTTAAAAAATAATAAATATGTAATACAAATATGCTAACTGTAATTTAACCATCTTATAAAAATGAGTTTAACTTGAAATAAAAAGATAATTGAAGTTAAATGTTAATTAAATACATATTTATTATGCTTTGTTGCTAATTACTTTAAAATTCATTAGATTTTTTTGATAAGTGATGTCAGAATATTGGTTTAAATGATTAAAAAGCACTAAAATAGCGATAAAGTTCGTGAAAACGAAGAATCAATATTTTTTAAAAAATAAACAAAAAAAAATTAACGGTGAATTTCACCAAGTTTAGGGGTCTAATCACCACATTCAATACTATCGTATCGAATAAACTATGAAATTTTCTTGCTTGCGATAGAAACTGACGTATCGAATGAAAACTCGATAAATGTAATGTCGAGTAACTCGATATCGAATGCTATTATTTCAAATACAATACATTTCATTCGATATCGAGTTTCATGATAACAAGTCTCCGTGAACATAACAAAGTAGTTAACAAAGTAAATCTTGTTTCACTCAAAAGAAAGAGAGCAACAAAATATGGTCCTGTTAGGAAATGCATCACTGCGCTGCATCAGAAAAGCAAAAATTGTTTAGTGCCGATACAAAATAATTTAAATTTTTGTTTATTGTGGAATATTTGTAAATTTTTTGGTCCACATCTACTTCACTGATAACAATATATTTAAGAGGTTGAAATCACTGATGCAGCGCAGTGATGCATTTCCGAACAGGCCCTATGTCTCTCTTCTCCTCATTAAAATTGAGTATTTCTGCCCGAGCAGAACTAAACTTAGGTGCGGCCAAGTTAAAATAGCGAAATATTGTGAATAGATATGGCAACTTTAGCCATTTTATAGAGAATAATATCTTCTTGTTTTCGTTGTATGGGAGAGTATTTCGGCTTTTAACAAGATAACAAAGTAAAACCGGAAATGTTATTTATAAAATAATAAATAATTAAAATATTGCGACAAACTATTAGAAAAACTAATATATTTAAATTAGTTTACAAATGTTTGTGTTGGATTCCTTAAAAATATATATTTTAAGTTAAAAAAAAAAAATAAATTTCTATTAAACTTCACTCATAAATTTCTATTGAACTTAACTCATTTTACTTATTTGGCCCTGGGGCAAATTTAGGACTTCTGACTAACTTCTGGGAATTGGGCGTTGTAGCGGGCCACCTTAGCTACAATTTGACATACATTTCATTTTTGGGCGCTAGTTTTTTGTAGAACAAAGTTTTCAAAAAACTATTTCTAGCCAATTCACTCATTTTCCTTTTTTGGTCCTGGGTCCAAATTTAGGACTTCTGACCAACTTCTGTGAATTGGGCGTTGTAGCGGGCCACCTTAGCTACAATTTGACATACATTTCATTTTGGGCGCTAGTTTTTTGTAGAACAAAGTTTTCAAAAAAGTATTTCTAGCCAATTCACTCTTTTTAATTATTTGGCTCTGGGGCCAAGTTTAGGACTTCTGACTAACTTCTGTGAATTGGGCGTTTTAGCGGGCCACCTTAGCTACAATTTAGCATACATTTCATTTTGGGCGCTAGTTTTTTGTAGAACAAAGTTTTCAAAAAAGTATTTCTAGCCAATTCACTCATTTTACTTTTTTGTCCCTGGGGCCAAATTTAGGACTTCTGACTAACTTCTGTGAATTGGGCGTTGTAGCGGGCCACCTTAGCTACAATTTTACACACATTTCATTTTGGGCGCTAGTTTTTTTGTAGAACAAAGTTTTCAAAAAAGTATTTCTAGCCAATTCACTTATTTTACTTTTTTGGCCCTGGGTCCAAATTTAGGACTTCTGACTAACTTCTGTGAATTGGGCGATGTAGCGAGCCACCTTAGCTACAATTTGACATAAATTTCATTTTGGGCGCTAGTTTTTTGTAGAACAAAGTTTTCAAAAAAGTATTTCTAGCCAATTCAATCATTTTACTATTATGGCCCTGGGTCCAAATTTAGGACTTCTGACTAACTTCTAGTTTTTTGTAGAACAAAGTTTTCAAAAAAGTATTTCTAGCCAATTCACTCATTTTACTTTTTTGGCCCTGTGTCCAAACTTAGGACTTCTGACTAACTTCTGTGAATTGGGCGTTGTAGCGGGCCACCTTAGCTACAATTTGACATACATTTCATTTTGGGCGCTAGTTTTTTGTAGAACAAAGTTTTCAAAAAAGTATTTCTAGCCAATTCACTCTTTTTAATTATTTGGCTCTGGGGCCAAGTTTAGGACTTCTGACTAACTTCTGTGAATTGGGCGTTTTAGCGGGCCACCTTAGCTACAATTTAGCATACATTTCATTTTGGGCGCTAGTTTTTTGTAGAACAAAGTTTTCAAAAAAGTATTTCTAGCCAATTCACTCATTTTACTTTTTTGTCCCTGGGGCCAAATTTAGGACTTCTGACTAACTTCTGTGAATTGGGCGTTGTAGCGGGCCACCTTAGCTACAATTTTACACACATTTCATTTTGGGCGCTAGTTTTTTTGTAGAACAAAGTTTTCAAAAAAGTATTTCTAGCCAATTCACTTATTTTACTTTTTTGGCCCTGGGTCCAAATTTAGGACTTCTGACTAACTTCTGTGAACTGGGCGTTGTAGCGGGCCACCTAAGCTACAATTTGGCATACATTTAACTTTGGGCGCTAGTTTTTTGGAGAACAAAGTTTTCAAAAAAGTATTTCTTGCCAATTCACTCATTTTACTTTTTTGACCCTGGGTCCAAATTTAGGACTTCTGACTAACTTCTGTGAATTGGGCGATGTAGCGAGCCACCTTAGCTACAATTTGACATAAATTTCATTTTGGGCGCTAGTTTTTTGTAGAACAAAGTTTTCAAAAAAGTATTTCTAGCCAATTCAATCGTTTTACTATTATGGCCCTGGGTCCAAATTTAGGACTTCTGACTAACTTCTAGTTTTTTGTAAAACAAAGTTTTCAAAAAAGTATTTCTAGCCAATTCACTCATTTTACTTTTTTGGCCCTGGGGCCAAATCACAACAAATTTAGGACTGCAGAAGTGATTCTAATGTGTAGTTTATAGAACACGAGCGCCTTACTCGTCCGTTCAACTTACATTCGCCTTGCTCAACATGTATTGCAAGGCGAATTAAATAAATTCGCCTTGATGTATTGCTTGTACTCAGTGATACCAACTTAATGATTTTAGCACTATTTATGGTGCTTTTTGGTGCCTCAAAACGCCAAAATTTTATCCATAGTTCCAAACTAAAAAAAAGCACGAACTTGGTGCTTTTTCAATTTTTCGTTGGTGCCTTTAGTGCTTTTTACAATTTTTATTTTTTTTCTACCTTTTTTTAAAACTACGATTTTATAGAGGATGATTTAGTTGAACTTTGCTATTTGGGGTACAATTTTTAGAAAGCTTGTAAAGATAATAAGATTTCAAATGATAAAAAAGTAATAAAAGAAAGTTAAATTCGTTTTACCAAAAACTGTATTTAAGAGGTTAGAGCTAGGCTTCCTAGCAATTTAGCAATTTTACGAAATATAGCATTTTTTAGCATTTACAACATAATTAGGAATCGTAATAAAAACGATGAATTTCTGTAAAATTTTTTTTAAAGATGGTGACACTGTTTCAAAAATAGAATATGGATTGGAAAATATAAGGAATTGTTAAGAAACATGCAGTCGGAAACCGTAAAAAAAAACGCAAAGACTTTAAAAACAAAAAAGAGCCGTAGCTTGATAAATGCAAAGTGTTAAATATATTAAAAACAGCTGACAGAAAAAACTTTTATAACGAGCGTTGTGTAACCTGCCATTTTTCATGCGCTTTAGTTTTGCTATTGAAAAAGGTTTGACTTAGTATCAGAATGCAAATATACATGTTTTTTTTTTTTAAATTTTACACCTTATGTGTGTTCTTTATTCAAAAGCGTTCATATGTTAAAATAATTGGATAATATCATAAGCCAATTGTTTTATTAAACTTTGCACGGTATTGCTTTAAAACTGTTTTATGGCCAATTTAAGCTCCAAATGATTAGGATGATATTATTTTTATTGAAGATAGAAATAATACATTTCAAAATGTTTGTGTACAAATATTAATATATTTATTATTTAATCTTAAATGAATATGGTCCCCATCAAAGCCGTCGCTTTTTTTTTAAATTTTGGAGGTATATAATATTCGGCAAAGCCAAATGCAACTTGTTTTGTGTTTAATTAAATTTTAAAAATGGCTTAGTGCTTTTTTACGTTTTTTTTTGCTCGAAATAGTGCTTTTTACTGCTTTTTTTTTAATTTTAAAGTGCTTTTTGCTCTCAAAAAGTTGCCATCACTGCTTGTAATACTGATGCCAACAAGGCGAATTATTATAAATTCGCCTTGGATGCCACCTTACTTACCTGGCGTTTACATTTGCCAGTACTGGCAAGACAGTAAGCATATACATATTAGTTGGCGAAACAATGCAAAAACAAAATAGCTGTAAAGGTAGAAGTACATAACACGCGTTAGTGCGCGCGCGTTCTGTCGTCTTCTGTCAAAAAAAGTTAAGCTAGTGTGTTTTCATAGAACAAGCTACATGCAAAATATTTTGACGCGTTTGCGCCAGAAAGTTGGTTAACTTCGAACTTTTTAACGCGTTGTGTGTTTTTGACAAGTAATCAGCTGACAATAAAAAGAATAATTTAACAAATTTGTGAATCATGAAAGAAAAACTTATTGAAGAGCTTAAAAAACATACAATATTTATATAAAAAGAATAAATTTAATAAAATAACAAAATCTTGATATACTTTCGAACCTGTTTTTAATGCACAAATAAGTAAACAAATAAAAAAACAGCTGACAGGAATGGCTTTTGTAACGCGTGTTGTGTAACTTGCAGTTTTTGACGCGCTAAAGTTTATAAACGCACGATACTTGTCGACGAACTAACGCGTGTTATGTACTTCCACCTTAAAAGTGTTTATGCATTACACAGCGTTTACATTTGACAGTACTGGCAAGACAGTAAGAAAATACATATTAGTTGCCAAAAACACTACTCACTGTCTTCGTGACGTAGGCGTCCAGACAGTAGTTAAGACAGTTCACTTTTTGAAATATGTCAAACGTGAATGTTGCAGAGCAAGTCCAACTGAACGTATTTTGTATACACTAAACAAATTTAAAAAAAAGCTTAAAATAACTGAATTGTATGAACAAATATAAAACTTAACTAAAATATAAAAAATCAAAGCCAAATATGTTTAATTTTTTTTACCTTTTGATTTTTTCCCCCTTTTGCTAACAAAACTTTAGATTACTGTTAGCAAATGTCAAATCACTGTCCAATTTTACTGTCTGCAAAATTTGCTAGACAGTAGACAAGACAGTTGGAAAAGTGTGCATGTATTAGTGAAAATGTTTGCATGTATTGCTACTGCCAAGGCGAATTAACTCCAGGTAAGTTCAACTCGTCAGCCGTTCATCAGCTGTATCCACGGCGAATTAAAAAAATGGTGAAACGTCAAAATATTGTTTTGTTTCTATACTGAAATTTGACAACAAGTCAGAAAATTGCAAAAACAAAATACATGGAGTTAATTCGCCTTGTTTTGTAGTTGTAGAGTTGCACCAAGGTATATTTACACAAGGTAAACTCGTTGGCCCATATGTTTGTCAGCTGATTACCCCTAGTTGGAAGCTTAACGTCAAATTTCGTGTATATGAGAAAAAATTTGTACATGTGTGCGTTAAATTGTTTTTTTTTTATATGAAGACAATTTTGACAATTCCGTTCCTTTTATAGAGCAGCATGTATACACTCCCAAATGAGTCTACCTTGTGTAAATATACCTTGAGTTGCACTTACCTGTTATAAATTCGCCTTGATAGAAACAAAACAATATTTT
The DNA here is from genome assembly GCA_930367215.1 of Pollenia angustigena. Taxonomy (NCBI): domain Eukaryota; kingdom Metazoa; phylum Arthropoda; class Insecta; order Diptera; family Polleniidae; genus Pollenia; species Pollenia angustigena. The sequence goes on from OV884056.1 coordinate 187,016,718, forward strand.
GACGTTTCACCATTTTTTTTAATTCGCCGTGGATACAGCTGATGAACGGCTGACGAGTTGAGCTTACCTGGAGTAAATTCGGCTTGGTAAGTGCAACTCTACCAGCGTTGCCATTTTGGTGCCTTTCGGGTATTTTTTGGTGCTTTTTTGCTTATGCAATACCCGAAATTTTGTAAAACACCCGTTTTTGAAAAGCGGGTATTTATAGTGCTTTTAACAATTTCTCACAGTGCTTTTTAGTGCCTTTTACAATATTTATTTTTTTTGTACCATTTTTTAAAACTTCGATTATATTCAGGATGATTAAGATGAGATTTGCTATTTGGGGTACAATTTTGGGAAGACCTGTAAAGATTTTAAGGTTTCAAATGATAAAAAAAGTGATAAAAGAAAGTTGCATTCGTTTTACCAAAAACTTTATTTACGAGGTTAGAGCTAGGCTCCCTAGCAATTTGGAAATTTTGCAAAACGTTTACTTTTTAGCATTGACAACATATTTTTTTTATTCAAATTTGGGCTGTCATTAAGATTTATAAAGAATGGTCGGCCACTGCAAATTTTCGGTTATTGCAACAGGCCAGATTTTTTCTAACTACGAAAATCTAGCTCGCACTTTATTACTGTTTTATGGCCAATTCAAACTCAGCTGATGATGATCCAAATGATTTGGTTGATATAATTTGTATTAAAGGTAATAATAATGAATTTAAAAATGTTTAAATGCAATGGTCACCCATCAACGCCATCGCTTTTTTTTTAAATTTTGGAGGTATATAATTTTCGGCACAGCCGAATACAAATTGTTTTATATTTAATTAAATTTAAAAAAAGGCTTAGTGCTTTTTTACGCTTTTTTTTTTGTTCAAAATAGTGCTTTTTAGTGCTTTTTTTAAATTTTAAAGTGCTTTTTGCTCTCAAAAAGTTGGCATCACTGAACTCTACAACTACAAAGCAAGGCGAATTAACTCCATGCATTTTGTTTTTGCAATTTTCTTACTTGTTGTCAAATTTCAGTATAAAAACAAAACAATATTTTGACGTTTCATGATTTTTGTGGATACAGCCAAGGTATATTTACACAAGGTAAACTCGTTGGCCCATATGTTTATCAGCTGTTTACCCCATTTGGAACCCTAGTGTCAAGTTATTTATGTTGGTTCCGTTGGTTCCTTGTGTTTGTTTACATACTTACATCCAGTCTACAACTGACATGAAATGCTTAACTTTAACACTAATATGATGTTAGTGTCACTGCCCGTCTACAACTGACATGATTTGATGTTATAACTTGATGTTATAAAAGCGTTGTTAAAACATTTGCATTAACAACCGTGTTATAAAATGAGAAAACTTCTAACATGATGAGTCTATACCTAACACTAACATCATATTAGTGTTAAAGTTAAGCATTTTATGTCAGTTGTAGACTGCATGTTAGGTATAGACTCGTCATGTTAGAAGTTTTCTCATGTTATAACACGGTTGTTAATGCAAATATTATAACAACGCATTTATAACTTCAAGTTATAACAGCAAATCATGTCAGTTGTAGACGGGCAGTTATGGTTAGTGCGCGCCATTTTGAATTAAAAAAGTGTAAAATTGTGAAAAAAATTTTATTTTTGTGAAATTTTAATTCTTGTGATTACTAAGCAAACAAAATACATTTAAATGCATTATTTTTTGCAATAAAACTTTATTTTTATGCGTGAGAATGCACAATATATTAAAAATTGTTTCAGCTTATTATTCTGAACTGCACGTGTTGTGTTTTTTTCAATTTGTGTTTTTATTTTAAAGGCACATTGTTGCGTTTTTTTTGACACCATGGTTCCAAATACAAAAACAATTTGGCGTGTTGTTTTTGTCTTGTTGTAGCAACGAGTTTACCTTGTGTAAATATACCTTGGATACAGCTGATGAACGGCTGACAAGTTGAGTTTACCTTGGTGAATTCGCCTTGAGTTGAGCTACCTGGAGTAAATTCGCCTTGCGTCATGTTAAATTTAACATAAACATATGGAAATTTTAAGAACAAACAACAAAATTGCTGGAGAGCTGAATTTTTCTAAAATTATAAAAAATTAAAATTGTTTTATTAATAAAAATTATTTACAAATATGTCTATTGAAATTGAATCGGCTGAGTAAGTACTTTATAAAACGTCAAAACAATTTAAGCGGGCTAAAACATTTCTCAATCATCTCTAGTGTTATCCGTCTGATCCAGCAGTATCTTAAAGAATCAAATTTGTACAAGACTTTGCAGGCATTGCAAGAAGAGACCGGCGTTTCTTTAAATACAGTTGATAGTGTAGACGGGTTTGTACAGGACATAACAAATGGGCACTGGGATACAGTTTTAAAAGTAACACAAAGTCTCAAGTTGCCGGATAAGAAATTATTAAATTTATATGAACAAATCGTTTTGGAGTTAATTGAATTGAGAGAATTGGGCGCAGCACGTTCACTTCTAAGACAAACAGATCCAATGATAATGTTGAAACAACATGAGCCGGAACGTTACTTGCATTTGGGTGAGTCGTTTGATTAAAAAAGTATTTAAAATTTTCATACAATTCAAGTTAGAGTACTAGATTCGCATAAACCTAATCCTATTTATGTTCCTACTCACATATTGACCTTTTACCACTTAAAGTTTTCTGTAAACATATTTATTTTATTATGAAAACATGTAATATAAAGCCCCATGGCCAATATAAAAATATTACATACCATTAAAAGATTTAAAACTACATAACATTCTATACCTATACATCTGGGTTCCTACTCGAACCGGAAAAGATAAAAGAATTAAAAAAAAGGTTAGTGGTCTACGATCTTTAAGTAAGTCTACAAAAGTTAAGCCGAAAAAATCCTTAAGAAACCAGAAATATCGACGCTAAATACTATAAACAAAACGTACAACTATGTTTATCAAGCGATTTCGTATTTTTAAGAACACCGCATATGTGACAGAATAAACATCAAACCTATAAAATATTCGAGATATTAACAAAGTCCACGACAATCTACATAGCTTTAATACGATAAGGTAAATACAAATTAAAAATCACATAAAGTCTAGAACTCAACAAATCAATATTATAACTAAAAGAAAGTTTTGGATCTACAAAATTAATACGCACAACATCCAAAAAATATCAATGTCTTAAATAAACCAATTTGTAGGGCCGAGCATAATGGCCTTGCCTTTTTAAGGATTAATAGTTAAGTAGTTATTTGAAGTCCACTCAAGGACATCATCAGCAAATAAAAAAGTATCACACCATACAGAGTTAACATAAGAAGGTAAATTGTTAATACCTATATAAATAATATATAAAGTAAATAAAAGAGGACCTAAAACGGATCCTTGAGGTACTCCAGAAGAAAGTGTTTGTATTGTAGAACTTATCCTATTTAAAACTAAAAACAGGTCCTATATATATTTATTTCAAAAATTAAATTTTAATTTTTTTAAAAGCTTTAAGGTATCTGCTTTTAAAATCGAACTGTAAAATTTTAGGCAAAATTATTCTGTAAGTTGAAAACTGAATTTCGATTATAACTAGGTTTTTTTTAAAACTTTTGTACTTTTTTCATACCTCGGCAATTTTTATCCGATTTTTTAACTGTTCTATGAAAAAAAACAAGTATAAAGTATAGTCGATCAAGGCCGATCATATGACACCCTAGATATATTTGTATTTATTTGCTAAAGTGATTTTAGAGATAGGACATAGCTCCTATTATAAAAGTTATTTTTAATAGGATTTGTCCTTGCGTAAATTAAAACATATGTATGCATCAATTAGCTGCACAATATCAACCATACGACCTAAGTATTTGGAATACTTTCAAAATTCATAGATTAAAAAATAAAAAATAAACAAATTTACTTAATTTTAAGAAAATGGAATCATTTCTAGGTACATAAATATAGCTTTAATGTTAACCAAAGATTAACTTCAGCAAAAAGTATGAAATTTTGAGGAAATAGGACAACATATTTAAAAAAGCATTATAAATTGAAGTTTGACTCATAGAAGCACATTGAAACAAGTTAGAGTGCTATATTCGGCTGTGCAGAATCTTTGATACCCTACACCGACAGTTCGAATATTTAAGGAGTAATATCTGTATGATGTTTATTTATTATTATTATCTATAACTGTGACGATTTGTTATTAATTATGGTTTTAGGCGACTAAACTGTTTTCCGGTAGTAGGGTTTATATGGGACCTAGGGTAAATTATGGACCGATCATTACAAAATTTCACAGCGTCATTTCTAGTCCTTTAAAACTGTGACGTACCAATTTCTGTTATGATAGCATTATTAATTATGGTTTTAGATGTACTAAACTGTTTTCCGGGAGTAGGGTTTCTATGGGGCCTAGGGTAAATTATGTACCGATCTTCACGAAATTTCACAGTATCATTTATAGTCCTATAAAACTGTGACGAGCCAAAATTTGTTATGATTGCATATTTTTTACGGTTTTTTCGGCGTACTAAACTGTTTTCCAGTAGTAGGGTTTATATGGGGCCTAAGGTAAATTATGGACCGATCGTCACAGTGTTATTTCTAGTCCTAAAAAACTGTGACGTGCCAAATTTTGTTACGATAGCGTTATTTTTTACGGTTTTAGGCGTACTAAACTGTTTTCCGGGAGTAGTGTTTATATGGGGCTTAGGGTAAATTATGGACGGATCTTCACGAAATTTAACGGCGTGATTTCCAGACAAATAAAACAAATTTTTGCAAAATCTTATCTCATTCTGTGCCTTGTTCCAGCATTTATGTTATTTTTTGTAACAAAATTATCAATTTTTTTAGGTGGTGGTTCCACATTTTGATTCATAGCTCTGGTCCTACTGAACCGATTTTGCTGGATTTCAATCCCAAACTGCTTAGGATAACTACAAGCAATTTGGCACCAAGTTTGTTCATTTTTTTTGAGTTGTTCGAAAGTGAGCGTGTTTTCAACAGACGGACAGATAGACGGACATTGCTAAATCGACTTAGAATTACTCAAGGACCCAGAATATATATACTTTATGGGGTCTGAGATGAATAATAAAAAAGTTTTACACGGAATGACAAACTTAATATACCCTCTTCACAACTAATTGTGATCGAGGGTATAAAAAGTGTATAATAGAAAAAAAATAATATATGAAAAATAAATAATTTCCATTCTATTTGTGAAAATGGAAATCTTTAGTGTACAAATAAGTTGATTATGACATAATATTGTAATCATATATGGTCCTGTGGGCTCGAATTATTAAATAAAAATTAAATAGAAATAAATAAAGAAATCTCTCCAAAATTACCACCTGGTAGGAACTCCCAAAGGTCAAAATCGGTATATCAAAACATATTTGTATGGGGCCCAGGTGTAACAATGGGGGTTTATATGTGATATATACTCAAATCTAGACCTACCATTTGAGATATTACATATACAATTGATCAATTTTTTTTTTCAATTAGGATAGTCTTAAAGCAGTGATAACCACTCCATAGACTCGCGAGCCAGTCAATTATCGTATTTTTCACACAGACACGGTCGGCAATTCACATGTATATTACAACTTTGTTCGTTTCAAAACATCAGACTTTTTTTTTTTTTTTTTTTTTTAAGCGTTCTTATTTTGTTTATTGGATCTTTTCTTTGAGAAAAATAACAATAAGTATTAATATCTTAAACTAAATATATATTGTGGCCCTGATGCCAGCGCATAAGTGACCAATGAATGTTAACAGGTTTTGCATTTCTTTACTGGTGAGCTATAGCCAATGTGTCTACTCTATTTAAACGACTATGTCCTCTAAATAGGAGTAAAGTCTGTGCTAAGGGATTTGGGTGTGTTGACAATTTACGTACGTATTTGGAACAATATTTCTGTATTTCTTCACGGATGTATGGGATGCTAAGATCTTTGTGTATGTTTTCGTTGCGGATAAACCACGGGCTGCCAGTTATAAGGCGTAATATTTTGGATTGCCTTCTTTGCAATTTTTCAACATTGGATACTGATGCAGTTCCCCATAGTTGTATTCCATAAGTCCAGATTGGCTTGAAGATGGCTTTGTATAATAGGACCTTAAATTCAAGATTGAGGGTGGAGTGAGAATTTAGGAGCCAGAGCAACTGAGAAGTTTTAAGTTTTAGTTGTGTACATTTGGAGTCAATATGTTGAGACCAAGTGAGGCGTCGGTCGAGGTGAATTCCCAGATATTTTATATGCGACTTCTCAGGGACATTAACATTGTTTATTGTTATATTAGGGCAGTTTTCCCTTCTTAAGGTAAATGTAACTTGGGCACATTTCGAAGGGTTTACCATTATTTTCCATTTAGTAAGCCATTTTTCAACTTCATAAATGTGAGTTTGCAAGTTGTAAGAAGCAATATTAGGATTTTTATCTATGCAAAGAAATGCGGTGTCGTCTGCGAAGGTTGCAGTATGTGTAAGGGCACTTTTGGGCATATCTGCAGTGTATAGAATATACATAAGGGGACCAAGAATACTGCCTTGGGGAACACCAGCCGAAATTTTTCTGGGGCTTGAGATTATGTCTTTGACCTTGACCACGAATGTTCTGTCGGTTAAGTAACTTTTTAGAAGTTTGTGTGTATTTTGGGGTAACAGCGAAACTATTTTATATATTAACTCTTTGTGCCAGACTTTGTCAAAGGCTTGAGAAATATCAATAAATAATGAAGTGCAATATAGCTTTTCCTCAAATGTTCTTCTGATAAGAGTCACTATTCGATGAATTTGTTCTACCGTACTGTGGTCTTTTCGGAACCCAAATTGGTGAGCGGGGATGATTTGGTGATCTTTAAGGAATGGAGTTAGTGCATTAAGAAATAATTTTTCAAAAAGCTTTGACAAAATAGAGAGAAGACTTATTGGCCTGTATGAGCTTACTTGACTGGGATCTTTTCCTGGCTTTGGAATCATTATAATCTCGGATATTTTCCAAGTGGAAGGGTAAAAGCCTATACGCAGGATTGCGTTAAATATATAAAGCATAAGTCTTAGGGCATTGCTAGGTAGTTCACATAACATTTTTGCTGTAATTTTGTCTTGACCAGGAGATTTCTTTGTGTTTAGATTTCGAACAGCTGTTATTATGTTAGGAAATCGAAGTTTTATGGGGGAAACTACTTTCTCATTTATCTGTGGGACAATTATGTCGGAGTTGGTGTTATTGGGTGTGAACACTTGTTCTAGGTGGTTCGCAAAGGCTTTAGATTTGTTATTTGGACTTCTGGCCCAACTGCCGTCAATAAGGCGAATTGGAGACTCGTAACTTATAGGGCAGTTTAGGTTTTTAGTGGCCTTCCATAGGCTGTAGTTAGTTCTTTCTGTTGGATCAAGATTTTGTAGATATCTTTGGAGGGACGAAACTTTATTTTCCTGGAGAACTTTGCGGAGTGCTCTTTGACATTGGTTAAGTTGGAGTTTTAAAGCTGGAGATCTATGTTGCTGCCATAATCTTCTAAGGTTTCTTTTTTCTCTAATCAGAGTTTGAACATTTTGTGGGCATTGTGCTTTTTTCGTTGTCTGATTTATAGTCGGTGTAGAAACATTTGCTGCGATATAAATTGTGTCTGTAAACATGCTTATTGCTTCTTGCACTTCTTCTTCATTTTTCAATGAGATATTAGAGGGTAAGTGTGAACTTATGTACTTTTTATATTTAAGCCAATTAGTCATCCTGTTTGGGAAATACCGGTGCTTGGGGATCGGATGTTGCTGAAAGACCGTCAATATTGAAGGTGAATGGTCGGACGAGAGATCGAGAGATGTGACTATAGAAATGTGTTCACGTTTAATGTTCTTTAATACCGCAAAGTCGAGAATATCTGGAATCTTGTTTGGGTCTGATGGCCAATGAGTTGGCTGACCCCCAGATATAACATCTAGTTTGCATGAGACTATCGATTTTAAAAGCTGTCTCCCTTTAGAGTTATTGAGTCGAGAACCCCAGTGCGTGTGCTTTGCGTTGTAATCCCCAGCTGCAATAAATTTGGTACCTAAGGTTTTGTAGTAATGGGTGTATTGGGATTCCGGTATGCTATGTTTAGGAGGACAATAAACAGAAGAAATTGTTAGATTTTCTGCCATAAGGGTAATGGAAGTTGCTTGGATGTGTTCTGTTTTATATTCGTTCAATGGAAAATGACTCAGTTTTTCTTTTATAATTATGGCGGAGCCACCACACGCTTTGCCACTGGGGTGTTTAGTATCGTATATTGAATATCCTTTGATTCTAAAACAGTTTTTAACAGTAAAATGTGTCTCAGATATTAGCAGTATGTCAATTTCTTGGGAACTCAAGAAGTGTTCTACTTCTTGTTTATCAGACTATCACCAGTCTCTGCGACCGCACACAAGCACATAATATCTTTGTGTGCGTGCGTTCGGGGCTTGGTTATCGCTGTCTTAAAGTAATATTTTACGCGTAACACCCATCTGCAGAAAGGAATAATATAATCTCCAACTATGGCGCTGTGGGCAGTGTTGCTAAATGTGCAGATTTACCTGTTTCTTGAAGTTTTTCGAAGTGTAAAACAGTCTTGAAGATTTTTTACTCCCTTTTTAAAGCAATAAAGATATGTCATGTCAATGAAGTTTCCAAAACTGGAAACAAATTTTAAACGCAATATGAATTCCTGTAGAACAACAACAGTTTTGACTTAGTTTTTGCTTTCAATGTAATTTTTGGCGTTGCGTTGCGTTGCCTTACCCCCTTAAGGCTCAGTTAGGCAAACGTTGCTGTACCCGTAATGTACCGCAGCGTACTGTAAGCATGTTGGTGCACTTATAGAACGTTTATTAAACGTGTCATATGTTTTCCCATACAAAAACAAAAAGCAATAGTATACATAAAACAAAACACACAGTGATGGGAATCAAAAATGTTCAAATGGTGACCGTTGTGCAAAAAAGGTACCACGTGATTAAAATGGTATTAAAACAGTATTTTGTGTATGTAAAAAATGTTAATAATTTAATATTTATATAATAAATTTACAATTAATAAATTTGTATTTTAGCATATATAAATTTTTAGCATACATATATTGTAAATGTGCATACACCAAACAAGGTTTTGACACAATTTAAAGTCTTTTATATGTTTCTCATTTCCATTGTATGTGTATATGCATTTGTTTATTTTAAACATCTAAAGTAAGTTGTTTTGTCGCAATTCCATAGATATACTGTAACATATTTTCACTGCTAAAATTTTAATGCTGGTTTTGTAATAATATTTAATAAAAAGGATTAACAAATATTTGTGTTATTTCACTAGATTCTTTCTAGCACGAAATGTGATTTTTTACATAAACCAATAATGGAAACTGGGAATTTTTTCCTTCCGAAGGTTACTTTATATTATATTCCACATTTTTTATTTTTTCGAATTTATTCTATGAGCTAAATTTCAGTTATGTATTTTATAAAGCTTTTTGTAATAGTCCTATTCCTTCAATTTTTCAGAAATGGCTTTATACACTACCAGACTATTATATTGTATTTTCTTGTTACATTTTACCTTAGCTTTCCTTTGGAAAGCAAAGAGGTATATTGTATGTACTGAAAAATTTTCAATTACTAGACACCAGCAGAATGTAATGCATTTTCTGGCCCGCTACGGCCTTCGTCAGCATTCTTTGTGTCACACTGGATAGTTTAACTAGATATTTAACTCAACAATTTTAACACCACTGACATGTGGCGTCGAATATCATACCCGTTCTTCAAGCACTATCTGCTTGGATGTTGTACAATACAAACGAATCATAACGCGGATTTTTGTCGTTTTTTAGCTAGGAAAAGTGATACGCAAAGCTTGAATAAAATCTTACGCTTTTGTTGATTATTTTATTATTTTTATTATTTTTCGAATATATTCACAAAAGTTTTGCTCAAATAAATCCAAAGAACGTAATGCATTTGGCTTATTCTGCCTAGGGGTTAATTGTTTTAATAATCCTTTTTGTTTTTTTTTGTGGTTTTAAGTATTATTTTAAGTTCACACACGTCAAGTTTGTCTCGTCAAGTCTTGAGTTTTTAGGAGAGAGGGGAAAAGAAATGGCATTCTCTTTTCCCTTCTCTCCTAAAAACTCAAGACTTGACGAGTCAAACTTGACGTGTGTGAACCGGCACTAAGTTCTAAAATAGTCTTTAGTTGATTATTTAAGTTGAGGAGATTTTCTCTCAAATTATGGCAGTCTCGGAATCAAGAGCGGCAAAAATTATATTTTTTTCTGTTTTATATAAATTTGTGTTAATTGTAAGCTTGTAGTTATAAGCGCCTTATTTTTTAAGATGTTACATTATAATATTAAATTCTCGTTTTTGTACTTATTATAACGTTGGAAAAGGCTCAATAAAGATTACATTAATTATCAATAAAATTGAAAATTCTCTTCATAGAATGATAAATATTTTAAACATTTTAACAGAAAATATGTTACAGCGTGCATATTTCGATCCAAGAGAGGCTTATCCTGAGGGTAGCAGCAAAGAAAAGCGACGTGCCATAATTGCTCAAGAATTAAGTGGCGAAGTACATGTTGTACCCTCGTCACGTCTACTGGCTCTACTAGGCCAAGCTTTAAAATGGCAACAGCATCAGGGCCTGTTGCCGCCTGGCACCACTATCGATTTGTTTCGCGGTAAAGCAGCCATGAAAGATCAAGAAGAAGAAATGTATCCAACACAAATGTATCGACAAATTAAATTTGGACAAAAATCTCATGTGGAATGTGCGCAATTTTCTCCGGATGGTCAATATTTAATAACTGGCAGCGTAGATGGTTTCTTAGAGGTTTGGAATTTTACCACAGGAAAAATAAGAAAAGATTTAAAGTACCAAGCTCAAGATCAATTTATGATGATGGAACAAGCTGTATTGGCTTTATCGTTTTCGAGAGATTCTGAAATGGTCGCTTCTGGATCGCAAGATGGTCAAATAAAAGTCTGGCGCATTATGAGTGGACAGTGTTTAAGAAAATTCGATAAAGCTCACACAAAAGGTATAACATGTTTACAGTTTGCTAGAGATAATAGTCAAGTTTTAAGTGCTTCTTTTGATCAAACTATACGTTTGCATGGATTAAAGTCTGGCAAAATGCTTAAAGAGTTTAAAGGTCATACGTCATTTGTAAATGAAGTTACTTTTACACCTGATGGTCATAGTATTTTAAGTGCTTCCTCTGATGGCACAGTTAAAGTATGGTCACTAAAAACTACGGAATGTTTGTCCACCTATAAACCTTTGGGTAATGAATTGGCTGTTAACACTGTGCTTATTTTACCTAAAAATCCCGAACATTTTATTGTCTGTAATCGTTCAAACACGGTGGTTATTATGAATATGGCTGGACAAATTGTTAGATCCTTCAGTTCTGGCAAAAGAGAGGGGGGTGCCTTCATAGCAGCTACTTTATCGCCAAGAGGAGAATTCATTTATTGTGCTGGAGAGGATCAAGTCTTATATTGTTTCTCAGTATCATCAGGCAAATTGGAAAGAACGTTAAATGTAATTATAAATTTTTTTTATTTGAATAATCATTTTCTTTGTAACTGATTTATGTATGTTTCGTTTGTAAACTTTAGGTTCACGAGAAAGATGTAATTGGTTTATCACATCATCCTCATCAAAATTTATTGGCCACCTACAGTGAAGACGGTCTATTAAAACTGTGGAAGCCATAAGCACCATAAACTTTACGTAATAATTAAATAAAATATTTATTTTAAGATCTTTTCATCCGCCCTCTTTACTATTACTGAAATTCTTTAATGACGTCTGTCTATATAATTCCCATAGAACTATATTAAAGGAAAAATAAAAGAAAACGTAACGAAAGCCCACGTAAAATCTTAGAACGAATTGAATTTAATTAATAATTATGCAAAGTATGACTGGCAATGTCTAAAAATATTCTGCTTTAAGTAAAACTAAATAAAAAGACAATAAATAGGTATTTATTGTACGTAAAAATTGTATGTAAACACTTCTTTACTCTTACTCTTTAATTGATGACAAAAGATACATACATATGTAGATATTGTGTATAATCTTCCAATGAAATGCAATATAATAATCCACATTGATTCTTTGAAGAAATTACATCTTCAGTCATTTATCGACAACAAACAGAGATACAACACTATAAACAGTTATTATTATTTTTAATATACGTTTCGACGATTTTAATTTAAAATGCAAAGCGATCAAATAATTGAAAAAATACGTAATAAATTAAGCGAATCTGATCCTGCTAAACGAACGGTTATGAATATATTTCAATTTCATTTTACTGATTCCGAAGGACAGCTAATAAAAAGTGTGGGTAGGTATAGGATTGCAAGGCACGACATATTAAACACAATACACAATGATTTTTATATATGCAATATTACCAAAAATGTTTAATTCATGTGTATTAGTTTTTGATTTTAAAGAATTGAATATCTATGAAGGCAATTGCTCTGAGCCTGATGCCGAAGTTACAATAAGTGATGAAAACTTCTTTATGGTGGGTTCCAAACAAACTACATTTGATGAACTTATAGCGGATGTAATTTTCTTGATTTATTTAAATAGTCTGACAAAATGTTTGAAACATTATTGTTTATTTTGTTTATAGAACAAGGTCAAAGTTGAAGGGGATAAAGAAGCGTTCAATAAAATGGTGGAGAAAATGCGTTTAAGTTCTAAAAAAGAATAATTTACATTAATATTTTACAAGTGAAATTCGATGTGTGTTAATGAATAGATTTAAAACTTATTATCTTTGTTTTAAAAAATTTGCACGCTAGATAAGCAAATACTCGCATGAAAATCTAATAAGAAATAAAAAGAACATTAGAAAACAGATCCATATTAATATTATGTATGTTTGTCAATTTGTTTAATGCTAAATCTAAAGGACATTACAATATTTTGTACTAGTATTTTTACAATTGCACATTGATCCCAAAAAGATAGGGATCAGTTTTTAATACAGGGTATCATATGATGGGCCTTTTCCTACTATACTTTTTTTTACTTGTTTTTTTTATATATATTTCTAAATTTTACTAATTTTAATGAGCATGTAAACTCGGCGGAAAATTAATAAAAGAAAATAAAAAATAAATGTTTGTTCAGTGTATTTTTTTCGTGCCAATGCACATAGTTTGTGAGCTATAGGTACGGTGACCAAGTTTTACAACCAAAATGCAAAACAAAGTTTTAATATGTGTTAAGGAAATAAAACCAACATATCGTCGGCTTAATATGCAAACCTGCAAAATCCAATTTTTAAGTAAATTTAGATTTTGATGCCGTGTTGTAGAGTTAGCGCCTTTGGCGCTAGATTTAGCGCTTTTTAACTGTCGAAAAGGCGCATATTTTTTCCTTAGCGCTTTTTTTTTAAATTATTAAATTTTTTAATTAAATTTTAAAATAACTAAGCGCTTTTATTGTTACCTTACATTTTTGTACTTTTATTTGCATACATTAAAATCAAGACACATTAAACCAAAATTTGTTTCCGTTTTGTAAATACTTTAATCTGAAAAGCATTCGATACAAGGAAAAAAGTTTATTTTCTAAAGAAATCCATTTCGTTTCTTAAAACAAGAAAATCCAAAAATAAATTACTTATTTGAACTTGTTTTGTTCGTATTAAGTAAAAGTTTATTAAATAAAGAAACATTTTCTCATGATTAAAAAATTCACGTTTTTGGTTATGATCAAAAATTTCAAAACGCATTTATTTAATATTAGTCTGATTTTAAAATAGAATCAAGAAACAAATGCAAGCGATTTCTTTAAATTTTTCAAAAAATGCTCAAGAAAACTTGGTTTGATTCAATTAGTTTTTATTTGGTTCGACTTTATATTAAGTTTTTTTTTTTTTAACTAAAGGCTCAGTTAGGCGAACGTTGCTGTACCGTATCTGTACTGTATGCATCAGCTGTTCGCTTTTTGTTATATGAAAACCAATACAAAAGCTTACTAAAATGCAATGTACCGTAGTTGGCAACGTACCAATCTGTATAAAATAGAATTTCATGCCGTTGTTACGTGACATTTGTAAGACAGTGTTCATAATATACCTGGATTTCTGATAAATGATAAAAATACTTATTTGCATGGAAAAATAAAAATAATAATAATTATTTGTAAATATATGATAAACGGATGTGTTCTAGAATCCGAATCTACTCGAAAGTGGATTACTTTAGCATTTTTGGTGTTTTGCATTTCACATCCACAAGTTTTTATTCGTTTTCAATTAGAGTAGTAATGGGTTGGTGAAAGTAAAACGAATCGACTTTTATTCTAATATTTGATAAAATTTTTAACAAAAAAATAAATTTTGTTTTTAGCTTAAAATCTTCTTTATCCAATTTAATCAAAAATATATCGTTATCTAAAATGCAAAAGTCCCTAACATACCCTTAATTTAAAATTGACTTTTTCATTATTTTGATGTAATTACAGCTTATTTTTTTTTAACGATTTTTATGTTATTTTCAGACAGTTTGTTTTTTTAATCGATTTAGCGATCTCAAATTAGTTTTTTTGTTTGATTAAAATTTTGCGATTTTTCGCGAATTTTAGCCATGCTCGCGATAGAAACGATTTGTTTCAGTAAGTTTTCTGATTCTTTACAGCTTTAACGATTTATAATAAATAGTAGACTTTGCTATCATGCCGATGTTAGCAAAATGGCGGTAAGAGCAGTTGTTGTGCTATACTGCTTGCAGAATCAATGCCGATGATTTGCCAATTGGAGTTATTTCATAAGCTACGGGAGGAGTAGTGCCTCGAGTATCGGCTAGTGGCAGTAGTGAGATTGGCCTGTATTAGTTTGCCTGGGTCGCATTTTCCTCCGCTTAAGTAGGGGAACCACACTACCCATCGATAAATTAAGGACGTTTGTTAAGTACTCTACTCCGGGCTCATCCAGATTTTTGTGCATAAGCATGGATATTCTGTCGGGAACAAGGACTGGATGATTTAGCTGCACAAATGACCCGTGCAACTTTGCTCGATAAAAAAGCATATGGCGACTCAATGACTCGAAGACCGTGCACCTTTTTAACGATACTTCTTTTCGCCTTATCTCTGACGGTGTGCTCTGTACACTGTCGCGCAAAATAGTTCGAGCACCGTTTGGGATCCAATATTGTGTGGGCATTAAGCCATTTCTCCCGTCTATATTCGTTCACCAACTTGCTAATGTCCCTATTGAGTTGGCCTATTCGGTGATCATTTGGGTTGGATCTGTGAATTTATTTTCGCTTATCTGCGAGTATCGCTGCTGGCGCCTAAAAATTTGGTCTTAAGACCGGACTCCGTCAGGCAGTGACGAAGCTAGCGGCTGCTGTGATGATGATGTTCCGAAACTTTCTTTCTGCGGAGCGCACGTCAGAAGGTGTTGGTGAATCACTAAACTTGTTGTTGGTAAACTCTGTGAGGCCCGACCAATCTGCCTTTTCTCATTTATACAGTACATAGGTTCAGAGACCACAGTTTGTCGGTTTGTCAAGCTTGATAATTATAAGGAAGTGGTCTGATGCCAGGAAAAGTATGGGTTGCCAATCCGCAAGGAACTATCACAATAAAATCATGCACCTTTCACTTCCATTTTCTTTTCTTTTGAAAAATCGGCAGTAAACTTTGCTTTTGAAAATATTAAAAAAATTTATGTTCTTAATTAATTTTATATGTATGCAGGTATCTAAATAACATGATTTTACATTTGGTTTTTCTTTATATTTTTGTGTTTTACTTTATTTTAACTTCTACTTTTATGATTTTTGTGCCTTTCTTACGTTTATGTTACTAAATTTTTACTTTTTTTACACCACAATAGCAGAGAGGGTATTATGTAGGGTATTCATTTAATCGACCTTTTGTTTTAATCGGTTAATCACTCGATTAATTAACCGAGGTTTTGGTTTAATCGGTTAATAATCGGTTAATTTTGTTTTTGATCGGTTAACCGATTAATCAAGTTTTTTTATAAGTTAAGTAACTTCAATGTATAAAAATGCATTAATTCTTTATTGTATGGAGTTTATTAGTAAAAAAAAACAATAACATACCAAACATAAAAATAAGAATTAAAACGAGCAAACAAAATAACAATTCATAAATATGTAATATAAAATTTTTCAATTAATACACAAGGTGTGCTATCAAGTCATATTGTCATAATATCCCAAATAATACTTTACAATTGCTTAAAATAAATAAAAATAAAACTTTTAATGTTGTGTTCATTGATTCGTCATAAATGTACAGTAGTTATATCTTCAGCTTATTATGCAAAGCTGCTAACGCACTTTCAGCACATTTTACATGAGAGACAAAAAACTTTTTATTTTCCCTATTAGCAGCTTGATAGAAAAAGAAAAATACTGCTAGTTTTAAACACTTCAAGACTTAAACAGAAGAAAAAGTACATGGTGGTCGACGAGGCGTATATTTCTCTACCACACGGCATCAATATATCAATTTACATAAAAAGTGGATTTAGCCGGATTGCATATTTAGCCGACGATATATATTTCTTGTAATTAATTTAAGCCATAAGACTTTGTGACTACCTTGTGAATAACCCAAATATGTATATGTATGCCGAATCTTATATACCCTTCACCATTGTGTTACCTTCGGTGAAGGGTATAAAAAAAATAATTTTTGGGATTGCAGTATTTTGATCATAACTTAGCCATTTTTAAACCGATTTGAAAGATTTAGATACCGACGTGCTTCGGAAGAAATTTACCATTTACTTGACTTAAAAAGTTTGGACTCGGGAAGATCTATGGTTCCCAAAAATGGATATTTTAATAAAAAACATTTTATTTTGGCCATAACTTTTTTGTGTCTGAACCGATTTTCCCGAGTCTTGTGTAAAATATGTTCTACTAAAAATTTCCAATATTTTGGTATGTAAGTCATATCCATAGGACATATGGTAGCCTTAAAATTTAGGTTTTTATACAATTTTTAATTTTTTTTGTACGGGAGGTACCACGCCCACTTCTCCAATCCCGCCCACATTTTGTAGGATGGTGTGTATTGGCAACCTAATTTTGTGTACCTAGTTTGGAAGATTTGGCTTTTTCCGTTCACCAGATATACAGCAAAAAGTAATAAAAATACAACAACCACAAGGGATTTTTTGGAAAAATTAGAGGTAGTCGTGGTTTTTTGCTCATATCTCAGCCATTTGTGGACCGATCTGGCTGAATTTCAATAGCAAAATTATAATAAGAATACTTCGCTTTTCATAAGGACCCAGAATATATCTACTTTATAGGGTGTAGGATCAATATTGTAGAAATTACAAACGGAATGACAAAGTTATATATACCCTTTTACCTTCGGTGAAGGGTATAATAAACTGAGATAATTTCATTGGAAAAGTAATTTGGTTTAAATGTTTAGGATTAAAGCGATTATTTTCTTTAGTTTTGACAAAACTTAACTTGGAAAAAATTCTTTTCCTTATCGTAGATCTAATTTCTCAGTCCTTTTCCACGATTTTTCTAAACATATAAAATATTAAATTATGCCATTGGAGTTTTTTAAAATTTTTCGGTTAGTTCTGTTATAAGACTGGGATCTAATCACCGCACTCAATACTATCGTATCGAATAAACTATCAAATTTTTTTGAATACGATAGACACTGACGTATCGAATGAAAACTCGATAAATGTAATGTCGAGTTACTCGATATCGAATGGATTAGACCCCTGATATGAGGAGATATGTATGAGAAACGTGAAACAAAAAAAAAAAAAGGTGTTGACAATCAAACATTTAATCCATTTTTCGGCACATTCCTGCTGATCGATGATGAAGATAAAAAAAATTGGAAAACATTGTAATTTAAGTCAGCGGTCGGCGGAAAATGGAAAGGGCACTGAACACCTGTCTTGTTTGAATAAAAAAAATATTTTCTTTACACATATTTATTGACTTGTACCAAACGCCTTTTCAAGAAATTCAAAAACTTCAATGCCCGAAACTTCGAGAATTCGTTTTAGATACATTGAACGAACTTTTGGTCTTAAAAGACCCCAAGTAAAATTTGTTGCAAAAAATTTTCGTGGAACATTTTAACCCTTAAAAGTGCAGTTTTAGTATACTTTTGTTTAAGAGTTGGGAAAAAGGACAAAAATGAGAGTTAGAGAGTTAATAAATTCTAAGAAAGGAATCGCCATACGATTCTACTGAAGACATCTGAAACTATTTTTTAGCTCAGAAGTATATTTACTATATGAGGGGTATAGATGCAAAGACTGCAATGTCCACTTTTTTCACAAGCGTAACTAATAATACCTCTTAAGGCCTTTACACACTATCCCACAAAGTCTTTCGTATTTTATAAAAATGCAACCCTGCCATGATAAGTTGTTATTGTTTTTTGAAAATTTATAAACAATAATCAGTATTGTGGTTATTTTGTCGAACTGTTTATGGTTTTTAATCCAAATTTTTCTTAATATTTTTAATTAGTCTTAAGTTCATCAAATTTAATTTTCATTAAAATATTTTTATGCAGAAAGGAATTTTACAACATGAAATTAATTAAAATTTATTGATAATTTTTCATTCTTGACTGAAGCTGGGCTCGAACCCAGGCGTTTTTACGGCCAGGTTACCCTTACATGTTTCGATTGCAACCACTCAATCTCCTCAGAATGCTTGCCGTTTAACACTCGCAGCCACCGACGACTGCTGACGTCAATAGTCAAACATCAATCCTTAAACCAAATTGTATTTAACCTTTGGTAGATCGAAATTTGCTTTGAATGATTATCTATTTTAATTTATTTTACATGTTTTTCCTTACTTCTATTTTTTCGTACAATAATTACATCAGGGAAGCATTTTCATAAAATACGTAAGACTTTATGGGATAGTGTGTAACGGCCTTTAGTTGTATTTAATGAATGCTTCCAATTAGTGAATATTACATTTCCAGAAAAACTTTTATCTCATAAAAAAGTATGTTAAAAAATTAAGAATTGATGCAAAAACGGCAATGTCCATTGGAGATTGTCGTTTTTGCAATGATCACAGTTTGTTAAGCTCTTTTTCCCTCAACTTTTTGCGAAAATGCATGCTATTTTTTTATTCTGTTTCTTTTTTGCAAAACAAAACTAAAAAGAAATTAAAAAATCTAACAAATTATTTTTTTTATGAGACAGTTAGTTTTATTGTTCATTTTATAACTTTGCAATTAGTCGTAATTATGGAGCTAAGTTGTTATGAAGTTCCTCCAAATCAATCAAGAAAAAACTAAGCCTTTGTTAAGTTTAAGAATTTTATAACTACTGATTTTATTAATTACTTGCCCATTTTAAAAAAGCAGCAATGTCCATTTGATTGGAGCAAACACAGCAATCTCCAATTTTAATATTATAATTACCAGCAAACCGCTATATCGATTTGGTTAAAACTTGCGTCATATCTTCATCATTTTCTTATTTACTGAAAAGCATGATATACAATACATAAATACAGTGAACTCGCGAAAACGTGAACACTCAAAAGAGTGAACGTCGCAGAAACGTGAACCAATTTATTTTTACACAGGCTATTCTAAAACGTGAACAAAATCTGGAAGCTCTAAAATTGAATTGGAATTGGGAAATCCCCGAATTGAGTTCACTTATTGGTTGATGTTACAGCGTTCTTTTTTCTTAATTGCATCCATGTATGTAATACGCTGACATGTTAGCTGTTTTTAACATCGCTACGATATTCGTAATTCGTGAAAGTGAAAAATGTCATTAAAAACCCCGAAAGTGTTATCTTTGAAAGATAAATTAAATATTCTTGAATTATTGCAAAAGGTTTATAGTGTCAGTGGCTTGGTTAGAAAAGATGGTGTTGCTAAATCAACAGTTTGTTCCATTCAGAGGCAAAAATAGGAAATAGAAGCTCTTATAAGGCTTTAATATTGGCTAAAAATGAGATGGCCGACCAAATTGAAATCAGTGTGTTAAGAAAACTTAAAGAAAAAGCTTTTCAACATTTTTTATTTTTCGAATTTATTGTATGAGATAAATTTCAGTTATGTATTTTATAAAGCTTTTTTGTAATAGTTCTATTCCTTCAATTTTTCAGAAATGACTTTATACACTACCAGACTATTATATTGTATTTTCTTTTTACATTTTACCTTAGCCTTCCTTTGGACAGCAATGAGGTATATTGTACATACATATGTACAGAAAAATTTACAATTATTAGACACTAGCAGAATGTAATGCATTTTCTGGCCCGCTACGGCCTTCGGAAGGAAATAATTCCCAGTTTCTATTTGTTAATTTTTTTCTTTAATAATTGTTTTTTATTTTTTTATCGCATTAAAAATAAATATATAAAGTAGATAACTATCAGAATAGTTTTTAATTGGGTTTTTGTTAATGTTTGTGTTTTTTAGTAAAATAAAAAAAAAAAAAAATTAAAAATATATGGTCACACTATTTCTCTCTATTTGCACAAACAGCAAACAACTTTCTCAATTAGTTATTCGTCGTTATTGTGTTTCATACGACGAATTTACTCAGCGAATTTTTACTAAAAAATTCGTCGTGTAGGGCGAAATTCTACGTTCGTCCCAGTTGTGCTCCTAGCATTATGCGACCAAAGGCGCATTTTGCCCCTTGACCAGTGTTCCCAGTTTTATTTTAAGCCTATTTGGGTTACATTTATCAAACACAAAAGTTTTTACTATTTTTTACTAAACTTTACTGCATTTTACGAAATTGCGTTCGAGTACAAAAAATGCAGTAAATGGGAACATAAATTGAGAGCGAAAAGTGACAGTTCTTGTCTGAGCATTTACAAATTTTTAATGCAGACATTTTTGCATTAATATTTTGTAAATCAAAAAACATATCTTTCAAAAGGTAAACAAACAAAAGTAACAAATAAAAAGCATATAAATTGTGAAAAAATTGTTAAATAAAAGAAAAGTTGAAATAAAAATTAAACCAAAACAAAAAGTGAATAAATATTTATTAATTAAACTTGTTTGTGAAGCATTTATTTGGCTAAATACAAACTTTTGAATTTTTTTTTGTTATGTTAATTTTAGAGTTTTAAGTGTGAAGAATTTGGATACTTAAGTTATCAATAACAAATTATTCATGTTCTTTTAAATAACTTAACCCGCTAAAAATTAGCAAAATCAAATAAAATAAAAAACAAACAAATATGAAAGATTACATAAAACAATTTGTTTGTATTTTCCAAAAATGTTCGTGTTATAAAAAGTATTTAATCGAGTACCGATAAGAAAACGAGTTAAGTAGTCAAAAGTGTAAACATTTTTCAACACTTCAATTATTTTCCATCAGCTGTTGCCTTTATTTTACGAATTTTTACAAATTTTGCGTTCGCGTACTTTTTTGGACAACAGCTTTTTGTGAGACCAAATTTTTAAGTTTTCCAATTATTTGGAAAATATGAATTATTGAGCATATTATTGAATAATTTGCAATAATCGTCTATCATTATTTGTGGAATTTTTTTAAGTTATATATTTGGTATGTTATCAACTCCTGACGACAACTTATTTCTTAAACTTGAAAAAATATATGATATATTTTTTTTAGTTATGAAAAAATTACATGATTGTGTTTATTCTAAATTATCTGATAATTTTATATCACTAAAATTAGTAAGAGTGGTTTTACTATTTTCGAATATTAATTTTTTTTTAAAAACCTATCGAAAGTCTCACTAACTTGGGTATAAACAATGTTCCCTTCATCAATCTGCTTATGAGCACGAACGAAACGCACCTATTGTATCTAACATGTTAACTTGATCATCTACTATATAATTATTAAAGATATCCATTTCTAAACTTAGCGAGTTAATTCCAGCATTGGTTAAAAGAAATTCAGAATGTTTTGGAATTTTTATTTTCTGAAGATTTAATTGAGTAAATTTTTTAAAATTCTTTTTTATCGGACCAAACATATTTTTTGAATCCTTAGGATCCATGTCTGTCAGTTTTTCACGAACGCGACTGTTAATGATTATGGTTGTTTTCAGTTATGAGTTTTTTTTTATCATTTTCAATTTAACTTTTGCTAAATTCAAGCTTGCCTCAGAAAGGGTGTATTCTAGCGTATTGTGTCTTTTAATAATAGTAAGAGTTTTACTTTTTTCCCTATATAACTTTTCTATAGTTGAGTTGGTTATTTTTGTGAAGTTATCCCTTGTGTTTTTGTATTTATGAACTGTTTCCTCCATTGATTTTGTTGTCAAATTACCCAGTCTGTTCAAATGATGGTCTATTTCAGCGTTCGTAAGGTTCCGATTGTTAGGAATATGTTCGTCTTGAATAATTTTACGTGCTAAATTCTTTTGAAAAGTTTTCCAGTTCGTAATTTTATAATTGTATTTAGATTCAGCATTATCTCTTAAAAGCGTGAAAAATCGTTGTTCATCGTCGCAGAAGTAATTACTTGTACAGCATTATGGTCGCTGTCGTAGTCTAAGGTTTTAAGACATTTAAGGAATTATTCTCAGTAACAATGTGTTATCTACAGTCCGCTATACAAATATCCAAAAACGACTCTGTACGAGGGTATGATGGGGCACTTGAAGCATAAAGCCTACATCTGTAACGTATTTCATTGTCTGTTAACCATTCTTTCAATAGCCTTCCCTTTTGATTGTTATCTGGATTACCCCATTCTGTGTGTTTACAGTTAAGGTCGCCAGCTAAAATGTAATAATTGTTCCCATTTTCAAAGTCCATGGATTCGAAAAGCTTGTTAATTTCGCTTTTTAAGTGAGCATTATCGCTACCAGATGGATAATATGCTGAAATAATGAACAATATTTTATTTGACGCTAAAGGAACTTTGATTATACATGTTTCTAGAGTATTAAATGATTTTATATTGCTGTTTGTGTAAGAACTATATTTAAAGCCATTTTTGATTAATATTCCTGTGCCACCGGCTTTGGTCGCACCTTTTCTATCTTTTCTTATCAAATTAAAGTTTTCAAATTGAATTTTATGTTTAGGGTTAAGTTTAGTCTCGCCTAGGAGAACGATATCAGGATTATGTTTTTTAATAAATTGGTGAAGTTCGTACCTTCTACTTATTAATATTAGTGAATTGACGTTTATTTGGATTATTTTGAGTTCTTTTGAAATTGTTTGGTTGTTTGATGCCATTATTTATACCTCAAGCATGGAAAAGATTGTATCTATTTTAGATACTTGTAAAGTTTTTGAAAATTTATCAGTTGGTTATTTACATTTATCATAAAATTTTTCATTTCTTGTATAAATGAGTTAGTAATTACATTATTTGCCTCTACATTTGACATATTCAGGAGGCTTATTCTGAATTGCGATGTGAAAATCAATGCGATGCGCAAATGAAATGCGATGCGAAAGAAAATTGGTATTCTGTTAGACTTTCGCAATCGCATTCGCAATTTATTTCAAATCGTGGCAACGCTGCTCAAATATACGTTAGTGTCAATAAACGTCAAATTAAAAATAAATAAATTGTTTGTGTTTGGCTGTGAAAATTGTTTAAAAAATATATTTAGGACATTCTGTAATAAAAAAAAAAAATAATAAAAATGGATTTTGTGGCACTGTGGTTCGGCGACGAAGAAAATGAAAATGTTTTGTGTGTACTTTAAAATCGGCTTAAACCTACTAAATTAAAGTTGAAGTCAAATATTTTTTAACTGGTTTATATATTTCATACTTTTTCCATCCTGCAGCTTCTCTAATAGGTGGTCCATTGATATTAAGTTCTTCAGTTAACGTTTGCCACAAAGTATTTGCCGACTGACGAATTTGAATCGCTAAATCGATTAAAACAAGTAAGAAAGTATAGTCGGTCAAGCCCGACCATATGATACCCTACACCACAGTATTAAAAAACACATCATGCTTATATGTCCATATAAATATGGATTTATCTATGTTTCTAAAACTTTTCAAAATCGGGTTAAAAGTTTGTGAGGGGCAGAAATTGCCCCCTACCTCTCCTTGTGGTCCTATTTTTGAAAAACTGTACAGCTTATGTGTCTATATAGATATGGATCTATCTATGTTTTGAATTTCATTAAAATCGGTTTGAGAGGCAGAAATTGGCCCTATCTCCCCTCGTGGTCCTATTTTTTAAAAAATACATCCCTTTTTTGTCCATGAAGATATGGATCTATCTGTTTTAAATTTTATTAAAATCGGTTTGATAGTTTCTGAGAGGAAGAAATTTCCCCTATCTTCCCTCGTGGTCCTACGATTTGGCCCATTTTCAATAGGCTTGGTCCTTGAGTCAATAAGAACCTATGTCGCAAATTATCTCCAAAATTGCGACCTGTACTTTGCGCACAAGGTTACATGGACATCCAGCCAGCCAGCCAGCCGGACGGACATCGTTAGTTCGACTCAGTAAGTGATTCTGAGTCGATCGGTATACTTTAAGGTGGGTCTAGGACCAATATTTTAAGGCGTTACATACATCAGCACAAATGCATAATACCCTCTCCACTATTGTGGTGTGGGTATAAAAACAAATTGTCTGAAAATAACATAAAAATCGTTAAAAAAAAATAAGCTGTAATTACATCAAAACAATGAAAAAGTCGATTTTAAATTTAGGGTAAGTTAGGGACTTTTGCATTTTAGATAACGATATATTTTTGATTAAATTGGATAAAGAAGATTTTAAGCTTATAACAAAATTTATTTTTTTTGTTAAAAATGTTATCAAATATTAGAATAAAAGCCGATTCGTTTTACTTTCACCAACCCATTACTACTCTAATTGAAAACGAATAAAAACTTGTGGATGTGAAATGCAGAACACCAAGTAATATTTCATATTTGTTTGTTATACCCACACCACAATAGTGGAGTCTTTCTGAGTCGAACTAACGATGTCCGTCCGGCTGGCTGTCCATGTAACCTTGTGCGCAAAGTACAGGTCGGAATTTTGGAGATAATTTGATAAAATTTGGGACATAGGTTCTTATTGGCACAAGGACCAAGCCTATTGAAAATGGTCCAAATCGTAGGACCACGAGGGATGATAGGGGGAAATTTCTTCCTCTCAGAAACTATCAAACCGATTTTAATGAAATTTAAAACATAGATAGAACCATATCTTTATGGACACAAAAGGGATGCATTTTTAAAAAATAGGACCACGAGGGGAGATAGGAGCAATTTCTGCCTCTCAAACAGATTTTAATGAAATTTAAAACATAGATAGATCCATATCTATATGGACACATAAGCTATACAGTTTTTCAAAAATAGGACCACAAGGGGAGGTAGGGGGCAATTTCTGCTTCTCATAAACTTTCAAATGATTTTAATGAAGTTTATAAACATAGATAAATTCCATATTTATATGGACATATAAGCATGATGTGTTTTTTAATACTGTGGTGTAGGGTATCATATGGTCGGGCTTGACCGACTATACTTTCTTACTTGTTTATTTATTTATTTAAAAAATTTATAAACATAATTAATTATGAATATAAATAGAAAAAAAGGTACTAACAACATAGGTTTTCGACCAAATTTTTTATACTAGATTGTTTTATATTACGTCGCGATCGAACTCGACATTATAATTAATTTCAATAAAGTTTGTTAAGTTGAATAGGTGTGTTTATTTATAATATAAATAAAAATATAAATTTTATATTGATTAGCAATCAAAAGATCTCAAAGGTTTATAAAGGGAATAAACCGAAACGCGTTTATTAAAGGACAAACTTTACAGTATATTATGTATTATTAATATATAAGAAGTTTATTTTTTGTAATGTTTATGTTTTCAGTAAAAATAACTAAATAAATATGCTTGTTTTTTTTTTAATTTTCTTGTTTTTAAGGTTGCTCCGTTTTCCCTCAGAATTCTCCTTTTTGTGCAACTTTTTATACCCACACCACTATAGTGGAGAGGGTACTATGCATTTGTGCTGATGTGTGTAACGCCTTAAAATAGTGGTCCTAGACCCACCTTAAAGTATACCGATCTACTCAGAATCACTTTCTGAGTCTCCGTCCGGCTGGCTGGCAGACTGGCTGGCTGGCTGTCCATGTAACCTTGTGCGCAAAGTACAGGGGGGTTACCGCGTATTTCGATTCGAAAGAAATCATTTACGGATTCGAACAATTTGTACTGTGTATTACGATTTTCGTAATATTTGTTTCGAATAAACGGACGTTTTTCATACTTTATTGAAAACAAAAAATCACTTTCTTAAAAGCCACTCTCTATTACGAACAAAAATTGTTCATCAAATTTCCCATTTTTTAAAAAATACAACCTCTGTCATCGTTTCGAACGATTACGAAAATCGTAATACACATGCGATGCGAAAGAAAATTGCAGCAAATCTAGCCATTGGTACTCTTCAATACGTTTGCGCATGTGTCTTTCGCATCTTTTAATTTCTTTTCTTTTCGTAAATCATCACTTTATTTTATTTAAATTTTCCAATTTCAAATATTTTTACACACTTTGGCATTTCATTACTGTAAATCCGCGCCATCTTTAATTTTTATTGCCAGTATCGCTTCATTTTTGAAAAAATTTTGCGAAAGTGATAGAGAGTACCAAGTTGGCATTTAGCTTTCGCATCGAAATTGTTTTCGCATCGCAATATAGAGTAGACCTCCAGTACAAATTGTTCGAATCTGTAAATGATTTCTTTCGAATCGAAATACGCGGTAACCCCCCAGGTCCCAATTTTGGAGATAATTTGATAAAATTTGGGTCATAGGTTCTTATTGGCACAAGGGCCAAGCCTATTGAAGCCTATTGGGCCGAATCGTAGGACCACGAGGGAAGATAGGGGGAAATTTCTTCCTCTCAGAAACTATCAAACCGATTTTAATGAAATTTAAAACATAGATGGAACCATATCTATATGGACACAAAAGGTATGCATTTTTTTAAGAAATAGGACCACGAGGGGAGATAGAGTAAATTTCTGCCTCTCAAACCGATTTTAATGAAATTTAAAACATAGATAAAACCTGTTTATCAAAAAGTAATTTCAATTTTTGGGAGTACAAAATTTTAATTTCAAAAGATTTTGTTATTCGTGCTTAATTCCTAAAAAACACTTAATTGACAACATCTTTTGTAAGTTGTTGTGTTGTTTTTATTTTGTTTTTCTTAACCTACTTACAACTACAATTAATGTTGAGAGAATTTCAACTTATTGTAGTGGGGAATGTAAGATGAGATAAACCCACTGTTGTTTATTGTTGATGTGTTTTGTTTAAGCTTTGATATTGTTACAAGTAGAACTGTTGCTATAATTCTTATACGTTTAACAGTTTTATTTGGTTTAATATCTTTAGTTTTTTTAAAATCTTTATGGATGAAGTTTCCTGATGATCTGGCCTAAGCAACCAGTGAAATGCATAGGAATAGCTTATCCCATCAACAATAAATTTCAAGTGTTTTTGTCAAGAATAAAAACTGGGAATTAAGCACGAATAACAAAATCTTTTGAAATTAAAATTTTGTATTCCCAAAAATTGAAATTACTTTTTGATAAACAGGCAAGTGCACGGCCTAAAAAACGCTTAATTGACAACATCTTTTGTAAGTTGTTGTGTTGTTTTTATTTTGTTTTTCTTAACCTACTTACAACTACAATTAATGTTGAGAGAATTTCAACTAATTGTAGTGGGGAATGTAAGATGAGATAAACCCACTGTTGTTTATTGTTGATGTGTTTTGTTTAAGCTTTGATATTGTTACAAGTAGAACTGTTGCTATAATTCTTATACGTTTAACAGTTTTATTTGGTTTAATATCTTTAGTTTTTCTAAAATCTTTATGGATGAAGTTTCCTGATGATCTGGCCTAAGCAACCAGTGAAATGCATAGGAATAGCTTATCCCATCAACAATAAATTTCAAGTGTTTTTGTCAAGAATAAAAACTGGGAATTAAGCACGAATAACAAAATCTTTTGAAATTAAAATTTTGTATTCCCAAAAATTGAAATTACTTTTTGATAAACAGGCAAGTGCACGGCCTAAAAAACGCTTAATTGACAACATCTTTTGTAAGTTGTTGTGTTGTTTTTATTTTGTTTTTCTTAACCTACTTACAACTACAATTAATGTTGAGAGAATTTCAACTAATTGTAGTGGGGAATGTAAGATGAGATAAACCCACTGTTTATTGTTGCTGTGTTTTATTTAAACTTTGATATTATTACAAGTAGAACTGTTGCTATAAGTCTTATACGTTTAACAGTTTTATTTGGTTTAATATCTTTAGTTTTTCTAAAATCTTTATGGATGAAGTTTCCTGATGATCTGGCCTAAGCAACCAGTGAAATGCGCATAGGAATAGCTTATCCCATCAAAAATAAATTTCAAGTGTTTTTATCAAGAATAAAAACTGGGAATTAAGCACGAATAACAGAATCTTTTGAAAAAAAAAAGTTTATAAATATAGATAAATCCATATTTACATGGGCACATAAGCATGATGTGTTTTTAAATACTGTGGTGTAGGGTATCATATGGTCGGGCTTGACCGACTATACATTCATACTTGTTTTTTTTAAATCTTTTTTTAAACTTGTGCCCCTTTTTTTAAAAATGTGAACGGTAACGCTGTTCGATACAAGACAAATTCTAAATTCATATTTTTTATTCTCGTCTTACGACTCAGGTCCAATGATAAAAAAAATTTTAAAATTTATATTTTGTACTTACTTTTTTTTGTATGTATATATAATAAAAAAAATGTAACATAATTGGAGTTTCTACAGTTCATTTAATTTAAAGTTCAAAAATATTTTTAAATAAACTGTAATACAACCACAATTATTCTGATTTTTATGTTCAATTTAATATTTGGTTTTATAATTTTTTTTTCTTTATTTAAAATGAATCTTTTATTAAAAATGCTTGCTTAAATTGTTTTGTTTCTTTTTTTTTTTGGCAAGCACTTTTTGTTTAAAATAATATTTAATAATAATAATTAAATACAACATAAAAATTTATAAATTCAAATACATAATAAAATAAATGTTATAATAATATAATTTTTAAACAATATACATAACTAATAATAACATACACATAGATAAAATTTTTTTTTATAAATAATTTTTTTTTTGAATTTTTGGCTTCAATATATAAATAACATAATATTGACAAACATTTTATTAATTTTTTTTTTATTTTATTTTAATGTTTATTTTTTTTAATTAAAACCATTTCTAAACATTTATGCAATTAGTTATTATTTTTTTTAATTTCTTTTTAATATGATTTATTTATTATTTAATTTTTTTTAATATTTATTTTCTTATCGGCTTTTAAAATTAATGTTAACATGAATTTTTTTTGTAGGGGGGGGGGGGTTTGTTTTGTAATATTGTATTTATTTTACTTAACATATTAGATTTTATATGTTTTGTTGTTGGGGTTTTTTGTTTTATTTTTTTATTGTTTAAATTTTATTAATTTCTTTTAAATTGGTTTTTTTTAGCAGTTGACTTAATTTTCGTTTTTAATATTTATATTAATTCTTCTGGCCTAATTTTACTAACAATACTCTTAATTTTTTTATATTTTTTTTTTGTTTTTTTTTAAGAAGTTTACAAAAGTAAACTATTTTTTGGGTGTTTTTTTTTACAAACTTAAACAAAGAAATTATAATTGTAATAAAATCTTTAAGTAAAAACAAATTATACATTTTTTGGATTTTTTTTTTGTTTTGACTTAATACTAATTTAATTTTTTTTTTAAATTAATTTATTATTTTTTAACAACAATTTTTTCAATTTAATTTTTGTTTTTTTTTCGTGTTTTTTTAATTTTGTTAACTTAATTTTATTTTTATTATTTTTTAAACTTGTTTTTAAATTAAACTCTATTGCAAAACGTAAGTGCTCTATGAAACCAATAACTTTATTTTCTTTTATCTAATTTTTTTGTTTTCGAATAAATTATTAAAAAAAAAATTATAAAAACTATAAAAAAGAAAAAATATTTATAAAAAGTTTTTGTTTTTATTCAATTCGCTTATTTATTGATTTTTTTTTTTATTATTAGTTTCAATATTATATATTTTTTTTTGTATTAGAACTACCAACATTTAATTTTAAACATTTTTAAATTATTTAAAAATGGTTGTTTTTGTTTTATACTTTAATAGAGTTAAAGTAAAATATGATTTAAATAAAAAGTCTATGAGAAAAATTGTTTTGAAATCACAAAAATTGCAAAAGAAGTGTGTTTTTAGAAGGTTTAAACAATCATTACCATTGTTAATTTTCAAATCGATTTTTTTCGTCAAACAGAGCTTTGTTTCTCAAAACTAGAAGTTACAAATCTACAAGTAAAATACGTTAAAAAAGCAACAATTTTACAATTTTCTTCAAAAAAGTGAGGTGTAATTACTAATTTGATAGCACTTATATAAAAGAAACGTTAAAAAAATATTTCAAATTATAGAGAAACCTGTTGCTTCTAAAGCTTAAGTTGTGTTTTGAAAAATAGACAAAACTTGTTAAGATAACAAATTTTTTATATTTCTTACAATTGACAAACTTAACAAGAACATATCGCTCATTTGCTGCAAGACCGGCATAACTCAAAAAATGACATTTTGGGTTTAGAGATGCAGAATTGTTCGGTTTATATCTTTTATACATTCCCAGTTTGAAGAGAATGTGTCTTCTTTTTTTCTAAGTAGTTACAGCAAATCAAAAACTTTAAATGCGTTTATCTCGAAATGGATTTTTTTGAGTTATGCCGATCTTGCAGCAAATGAGCGATATGTAAAAACAAAAAAAAAACAAAAACAAAAAAAAAAGCGTTGATTTTTTTTTTGTTCTTTTCTATTTTCTATCATTACTGCAAGTATTGAAGCACCGGGCATATTGATATTAAGCAAATTTTCAAGGATAAAGTTTAATTGTTAACAAGATTTTTAATTTAATTTTAAAGCAATCGCAATCATTTCTATTTTTTATGTTTACAAAGAAGCTATTTGATAATAATATCATATTGAATAACAAAAAAACAATATTTTGATTTTTTTCGGATTTATCAAAACGAACGAAAGCTGAAGAAGCAAACCAAAAACGGTACGAATTAAAAAATGTGAAAATTGGCACTTTCGTACAAATTCTGTGACGAACCTGAATAACTCACAATTGAATTAACATTTTTTTTATTTTATTTAAACAAATAAAAAATGTAAGCTTATTGGCCATTTTCTCAATGTATCGACAAACTGCCTGTTACTTAATGTCAACATAAATTTATTGGAACGATAAACTGTCCGTTAACGATTTTGGGTTTCTCAATATACCGACAAAAAACATTGTTTTCAGCTGGCAACGCCACTCAAAATACATGTAAAAGTTGGGAGTCAGCTGATTGAATTTATCTGTACGGCAAATAAAAGGAAAATAAATAATTGGCAGATGAGTGCCGGTTAGCTTTGCGATAAAATCGAAGCAAATGAGACATTGAGAAAACCAAATTTCTTTAATGTGCAGTTTTTCGTTGGGTAAAAAGATAATTGCCTAATGAGAAAATGGCCATATGTATTTTAGGAACTACAAATTTACCTTCAAGAAAATCATTAAAAATTATTATTTTTAAAACGCATAAATACATACATATACGATTTATCAATGGTGCAAAGCAAAACGTCAAAAGCTGCAGGCCCACGACAAGCGCTCAGTGCGTTTATTCATCTATCCAAAAAGTAGTAGTGTAAAATTGTATTACCAAGTTGCACTGCAAACGCGTAGAATGCATATATGTTTTATTAATGGCCAATTTCACCAGGTTTAGTTTTAATTAACTATCAGCTAAAACTGTCAAAAACATATTTTAAACTGGAAGTTAAAGTAATAGTTTTAGATCAACTTATTGAAATTGGCCGTTAGTATTGCATTCGTTAAAGTTGTGTTTAATAATTTCTCAATAAGAACTGGATTTTTAATTTTAAATATTCGACATTATTAATTACAATTTTTAAAGTCAAATGTTTTAATTTTGATTACAAAATTAAAAATTTTTTTTACCATAACTTTTAAAATTTTTCTCATAGACTTAAAACTAAAGAATGTTGTTTATTTTTTTCTTATAAAAATTTTTATTACCTCTTTTTTTAACATTTTAAATTTTTTATTATTATTTTAATGATTTATAATTTTTTTGTTTTGGAAGATTCAATTTTGATAGTCACTAATTTTTGTTTATTATTATTTTTTTATTGTTTTTTAACATTCGTATCTTTGGATTTTGTTTTATGGTTTGATGGTGTGATTATGTTTATGTTGTTTTTTAAATGTATTTGATTAATTTTATCTGAATTTTTCTCAATTAATTTAATCTAGGACTAAAGGGAAATTATATTCAAAACTGTCATATCGACCGAAAGCTTAGTATATAATTAAACTTTTGCCAAAACGGTACTTATGTTATATTGAAAATATATAAATGACTTACATAAGTTCTTTTAAAAATTAACTGCCTATTTCCGATGTGCGAAAGAAATCTTTCTTTCGTACAAATACATTTAAAACAAAAACAACATTTTTAGAATTTGTTTTTATTTTAAATGTAATTGTTCGAAAGAAAGAATATTTTCGCACATCGCAAATAGGCTATACATTTCTAAATCTTTTCAATATCACTCCTTTATCCCCGTCGAGACTGAGATGAAAGAGCCAAATTTGTTGTTTTTTATTAAGGGGAAGAAAAAGAAAGAGGGAAGGCATTTAAAATTTTTTAAATGCTGCGAAAGATTCATTGTATGGACACGAATACAGTTTAAAAAGAGAATAAAAAATAGTTTCGCAAAAATTCATATTGATCTGCATTAGTAACTTTTTTAAATTCCAATACAATTTTACTTATGCCAATTTAAAACTGAACGTTATATTAAGTGTGTTTTAAAATATTTAACCCTTATGTTTATTGCATTTTTTGTTTGTTTGAAGTTTCTTAAGGGAGTGGAACCTCTTGAGAACTCTTATTATTGTGTTTTAAATATATTTAAATAAACATTAGCTTAGTTTCTTAATTTGAAAGGGTTCTGTGGGTCAATTTATATTTTGCACCCTTAACGGAGTGACAGGGTACCCGGGTACCTTAACGAAAATATTTATTATAACATTTATTTTTTAGTATAATTTAATTTATTGTAATGAATATCAGCTTAAAAGCATGTTGAATTGAATAAACTGGAATATTTATTTACTTTTCAAATGAATGAAAATTTAAAATTTAAAAAGAAGACAGTGTTGGTTATTTTGTACATATACATATTTCGTTTATATTGTTTATTCAAACAAAAGGCTTGAAAAAAGCCCAAAAAAAAAGAAATTATATACACTTCACTATCTGAACAACAAAAGCGGCAAGCGTTTTTTTAAACATGAAAATTTTATTTAAATACAATTTCAATAAAACAAACCGACATAGCGATCTGTCAAATAAGATTTATCAGCCTGGTGCTTTCTAATTCGCATTCTAATGGTTTGTTTCGTATAAATTGTATGCAAATGAGAAGTTTTGACATACAAAAAACGCTTCCGCTCTTATTTAGGTAGCTCAGTACATATAGAACAAATCAGAAAAAAAAAAAAATAGTGTACTGAGATCCTTGGAAGAAGGATTCACACAGAGGACGGTGAATTGAATGTTCGATACAACTTGCGCACGCCCTCCGAGTTTTTCTATTTTTTTTTTTGGCACTTAGAGCAACTGCCGACAACTCTGAAATTACTATTACTTTCACGTAAAATTATATCGCACATCTCACTGGATAATTAAGCTTTAAATACGTCCTTAGGTGCTCCTATATTTAAGCCAGGATCAGGACATCTGCGTTGCCGTAATTTTTGTTGATGTTTTGGTATTCCGGATAGCGATCAAGACACCAATGAGAACCATCCTTTCCATGGACTTCAGTTGTTTCTTCACTCCCGTCAGAATCATATGAATCCTCGTTGTCCTCTATTTATCCCATATGTTTGCATCGGATGCTTCTGATATTATATCGTACATTTTCAGAATATGTTCACATTCGTTTTATATATCATTTGTATCTATGGAATCTAAGCGTGCTTGTTAAGAACAAGAAGCCAATGCAATTGCACTTTACCTTCTTCTTGCGCTCACCGAACTTATTCATGTATGAACATAGTAATGTATGAAAGCAGTAGCAAGTAGATGTATTTGTCGATCAATCATAAAACCAAAGGGAAATCCCCCGATTCGTGTTTATGTTAGACATTGCAAAAACTTTTATTTTACATTTTGTTAAATGAATTTTCTTATATATATTGTAATATAATGTAAAATTTTCGTATTTATTGTATGTGGTACCAGGGTACCCTGTCACTCTGTTAAAGGTGTTTTTTTTGTCACTCACATAAGGGTTAATAAAAAAAGAGTACTTTTTTGCTTAGGTTCTTTTAGGAATTGGCTGCGGCTCTTTTAAAAATTAAAAGTTGCAAATCTTTCGCTTTTGGTATTAGGATTCTACTTTTTTAAGACGATTTTAATCATTATTAAAATTTTTTTTTTTTTTAAGAATGAACTAATGGGATTTTTCATGCTTTTCAAATATTTTAAATACAAGCTGTTGTGAAAATTGTAGTTTGAACGTTATATCCAAAGAGATGGAGATTGATTGTCTTTCCGATTGTAACACTTCAAAATAGTTTTAGATAACCTATAATGTGAAAATATTTAATCGTCTGATTGTGAAGTTTTTAGCGATGCTAGTTGAAAGTACGATATGACTTGCAAGAAAGACGAAATTTGGTAAAAATAATTTTTAGACAAAATCGACGCATTAATCAATCCATCTAGACACAATATAAAGGTATTCCCGTTATGACATGAAAGCGATTACACAGTATGAACTGCGAAGACCATTTAAGACTTAAATACCTCGAGTATACAAAGTTTATTTCGTAATAAAACTAGTCAAAATTTCACGACTATTCGTAGGTTGAATATAAATGTTACCTCAAAAAAAGGTTTTGCATAAACAAAATGTATTTGCTCTGGCCCATTATTTTATTAAGCCTCCTTTCAGTCGGTTCATTTTTTCTCATAGTCCCCATAATAAGCCATATTACGCATTTTTGAATGTAAACGTTTGATATATCCCTTTTTTTGAGTGTAAGTGCCTGTTAGTGCGAATTTTAAGCTTTCCGAATTTTTA
This sequence comes from Pollenia angustigena, assembly GCA_930367215.1. Lineage (NCBI taxonomy): Eukaryota > Metazoa > Arthropoda > Insecta > Diptera > Polleniidae > Pollenia > Pollenia angustigena. The sequence goes on from OV884056.1 coordinate 187,052,030, forward strand.
TTTAATAAAAAAATTTTATAAAATAAATCTAGACTTCCTTTTTTAGCTGTAGAACATTTGAGCTCTTTTTTTAGGCGTTTTGGCACTTTTACTCTTTTATCTAATGGCAACACTGTAAAAAACTAGGTACAACATTAGGTTTGTTGATTTTCTTTACTAGCAGAAACTTGCAACGAAAGAGTGAACTAAAAATTTACAAAATTGTTCTCACAATAACTCAAAAAAAAAAAAAAAATAATAATCACCCTTATTGTGTTTGGCGCATTTAAAACACGCCTACGACTGTTTGGTAATAGATTAAAGGAAAAAAGTTCACATTCTCTTTAATCTATTACCAAACAGTCGTAGGCGTATTTTAAATACGCCAAACACAATAAGGGTGAATAAAAAAGTAAATAACCGCTTTACCAGCGAAAAATAGCAAGTTAGGTACATTGACAATAAGCATCCTACAGCTGCCTCTTTCACCTCATAGCCGTGTGGGGCATAAAAAAATATAAAAAATATGGTGTCACTTTTTCTATTTCGTGAAAAAAGTTTCCGCACCGAAAGCGTTGAAGTTTTGTTTTTATTTATTTTCATCATTAAATCAGTTAGTCTGAGTTCATACGGCTCATGTCTTATTGACAACATTGCTACTTTATAGGCGAGAGGGACGAGGGGAAAAGAAACGAGTACACAGATGCATGTACTGTCTTTACGTTTTGCTTTTTCATTCGTTGTTTAATTTTGTTAATGTTTTCACCCTGCCGTCAAATGAGTAGCTAACTACAAAAAAAGCCAACTTTAAGTTAGCTTGTATAGACTAACTTAAAGCCAACTACTAAGCAATGGAAAATTTACATTAACCAAAGTGTATACAAACACTGTATATTTTAAGTATAGAGAGCCAAGTCGATTAACAAGCAAACGTCATTATAGTCAGAAAACATAGTTTTTTAATACAAAAACTACAATGCCCCGGTAGACTAGCTGGTAGCGAGCTAGTCTAGTAGCACCGAGGTTGCGGGATCGAATCCCACCAGAGACAAAAAAAAAATAAAAAATAAAATAAAGTAAAATAAAATAAGAAAAAATAAAATAAGGAAAAATAAAAAAAAAAATAATAAAAAGAAATAATTAAAAAAAAAAATAAAAAAATGTTTACTTTATTGACTTTGTGTAACTATATATTTTTATAAAGTTTTTGCTGGGTAGCTACAAAAAGTTAACTTTTAAGTTAACTGAAAGTAGTGCAGAGTCGGACAATTGACTACTTCCTAGGACATCGCAATGTTAAAATAGTTAGTTAATTTCATATAAAAGCAATGCAAGTGTCAACCACCACTACTTGAGAAATAGTTAGCTTTCAGTTAATTTAAAGTTAACTGAATGTCCGACAGGGCAATATCAAAAAAGCACACATGCATACGCATGACTACACAAAATAAAAAACATGTCGTCAACATGACATGAATTATTTGAACGCCAATTCATGTTCAAAGAAGAAAAAGGAAGAATCTTGTCAATAAGACATGAGCCGTATGAACTCGGGCTTACTCTTGTCTTAAATAAGTTCGTTTTTGTTGAAATTCTTATACTATAATCTTCAAAATCAAATGGGGTTTCAATTTCCAAAAATAAAATTCACACATAATATGGAGTTTTAGGAATCGCTTACGGTGCGGAAACTTTTTTCACCGAATAAGCTGATGAAAAAACAGTTTTTAATTATTGAAACAAAATTCCCCACATGGTGCTGGAGTGGTATTTTGCTCTCAAAAAAAAGTTATAGCCCTAATGTATATACATACATGTTTCAGTGGTAAGTTGTTAACAACTTTAGCCCTTTAATGAAATGTTTGAATGACTTCTTTTTCTTTCAATATTTTCATACATAAGTAAATATAAAAATTATTATGTTGAATGTATTTCGAATATGTGACGCGCAAAATAAAAAGGGACCTAAGGGTTTTGTTTAGGAGAGCCATTTTAAAGATTTAAATACGTGTATCTTTGGTGTACCATCACTGAGCGTGTTGGTATTGGTCTCATTTGAAAGCGACACATCTGATGACGTCAGTAACGTGTTGGTCAACCTTGAAAACGCGCGTAGGTCGTCCCTACGTCTTGTTTTGTGTAGTTGGTTTTTACTGTTCCCTTTACCTTACTGGTCCCTTTCTCTATGCGCTGTCATATATTTGTTTCTGCTGTTTCTCATTTTAACTGTGGTAAAAAAGTGTTAAAATTTTTATGTTGTTTTTTTATTTGAATGAAACTTTTTAATTTGGTTTAACTGTTTGATGTTGTCTGGCTAATTGTTAATTTTTTTAATTAATTTTGTTTGTTAAATTTTATTAATTATTTATGTGAATTGTGTGTTTTAGTTCATTTATTAAAGATTATGTTTTATTTCTTTAAATATATAAGAATAATTTTTGTATCAAATATAAAAATCAACAAGTTTTTTTTTGTTACATTATTTGCAATTTATTTTTATTATTATTAAATTATTGCAATAATGCAATTAAATTTGTTTTTTTGGAGTATTTTTTTTTGTTTGGCAAATTTTTAAGTTGTTTTATTTTAATACGTATTTTGAATTATTTATTTGCTTATCCAAGTTTTTAGTAGTTTTTTTAAGGGAATTTTGTTAAACATTTTTCTCTATTTAACTCCTGTGATTTTTATGAATATTTTTTGTGTTTTTTTTATTTAGTTTTAGGAGTTAAGTTTTATGTCAATTCATTTATATTTTAAAATATAGAATGATGCGTTTCTTTTAAATGATTTTCTTTTTAAATTTTAGTTTAATATTCTATTTTTTATGAATTATTATATATTTTTTTTGGGTGTTGTTAACTTTTGAATTTGTTTTATTTAATTTAACTTTTTTTTTAATTTAAAAAAATTATTTTTAATAATTTTTCTTTAGCTTTAGTTTTCATATGCTAAAAAAAACATAAAATTCCTTTATGTTTCATTTATCAGTGTATAGGTATAACTTTTATAATCTCACTTAATAGAAAAATCAATATTCTATTTATCATTTATTTTAATCATTCTCATAATTTCTTAATTAAATAGTTTCTGTTTTTCATTGTTATTTTCTATATAATTCAGCTAACCCTAAAATTTGTTTTGAATTCTTCTTCTTCGTCTTTGGGAAATGTTTTGAATCAGAGATTTGTTTTCTTTTTAAATTTTGCTTTTAAAAAAATTGTTTGTAAGATTTTTTGTTAAATTTGTTTAATTGTTAAACATTCTCGATCTGTTGCACGACCATCATGTGTCCCAAATTATCTGTTTCACATTCATTTAAAAATGGTATACTACCTATAGAATCATTGGATGTTGTTGATGAGTCATCAAGTGAATCGCCATTTATCAATATGCCTGGATAATTGCCAGGTCCTATATCTAAACTAGAACCCGATATACAAATGTGTGGTGGTTGATGGATGGCTCTTGGAGGTAAAGGTGCCGGTGGTATAATTAAATTGCCGCTATTGATGCCATGTAAACTACCGGCTATACTGGCTCCACCACTTTGTAAATGACGTCGACTTGAATTTAAGCCTAAAGTGAGGGATATTATAAAAGAAAGTAACAATTTTATTACTAAGAATTTTTTAAAAGTATAAAAAAAATTCAAATTTATATACATTCTAAAAAATAGGGTTCAAATTATTATTTGAAATTAAAAAATCAAATGATATAAAATTAAACTATGTATGGATTTACCTCAAGCATGAAACAATTATTAAATCAAAATTAAAATCTTCTAAAAACTGAAATGAATAAAAAACAAATAAAAATTAATCATGAAAAAATAATATTGAAATAAAAATTTTGTTCACTTAAAATCCGATTGAAGTCATCACAACAAAAAGGATATTTCATATAAACTTTACTTAAAAATTCTTTTGTAATTCCAAACTTTATACTAATAAGCCATTATTTTCAAATCAAAATATATTTAAGAAATATTATTAAAAATTAGAATATTGGAATTATTTATTTTTAATAAATTTTTTTTTTATTTTTTTAAGCATGTGCTTCTTTAAGTCAAATTTCAATTTCCGAAGCTTTCCTGAAATAGTCCTATTCTCTCAACATATCACATACATTTTGCTTAAGTCAACCTATGGTTAACCTTGAATCTCAAATATGTACATATCGTTACTTTAACGATATGTACAGGAGAAGGAAAAAACTTAATAAAAATTATAGTCTTGTAGTCGCGATTTTTTTTAAACGCAGTTTTTTATTAAATTGCTTAGAGAAGTTAATGAAAAATTGCTTAGAGAATTTAATGAAAAACTGCTTTAAAAAAAAATCGCGACTACAAGACTATAATTTTTATTAAGTTTTTTCCATCTCCTGTAAAGTAAGCAAAATGTTAGTTAGGGCTTTTATATATTAAAGTAACGATATATGTACTTGGGAATGATCAACTTATAGGTTCTCATTCACTTAGGACTCTGCACCTATAATTTTTTTTTGCTAAATCTTTTGTCCCAGAGCTTGACAATAATGGAATCAAAAACTAATTAATTATAACTCTCTAAGAAGTGTTATATTTAAGGAGAGTATAGACGACATGTTTTTGTCATCTGACATGTCAAATTTCCCACTGCAAAACACATACATGTCGTCTGTTACCTTTTTAACTTTGCTTCTGTAAAAGTCAGACGCAAAGTCATCTGACAAAATTTCAATTAGAGCGTGCTCTATTTTCTTCTGACAAACCATCTGACATCAGAAATCTATGCCGGGAAGAAACTGGCAGCGGCGTCAACTATTGACGGAATCATAAGCCGGCTGAAGTTAATATTTTACAATACCAAGATATGTATGCTCATCTTACCATTGAATAGAATTTATGTAAATATATACATAAAAACAGTTTCATTTTAAAATTCTAAATTGGTCTCTTTAAAATAAAAGAAAAAAATGTTAGGATGGCTAAATTATTTTACGGCGCAAATAAATATTTTCGTGGCGGCAGCAAGCTATTTTGAAACCGAGAACTACTTTGGTTTCTGCAATAACAATGCGAAAAAAAACAGAGACAATGTCAGAAGCAAATTACATGTACGTTTGTGACCGAATATTATAAACCTTATGTAAAACATCAATTTTGACAGACATGAACAATTACATGTGACTTGAAAATTTGACATGTCAGATGACAAATACATGTCGTGTACGGGCGCCTTTAATAAATATTTACATGTGTATATCATTCCGTGCATTGTTCCACCATTTATGTTAGTTTTTGTAAAAAAATTATCAATTTTTAGGGTTGTTGTTCCAAATTTTGATTCATAACTCTTAATATACTGAGCCGATTTTGCTGGATTTCAATATCAAGCTGCTTAGAAGAACTAGAAATAATTTGACACCAATACTTTTCTTTTGAGTCGTTCGTGATTTTAACCGACAGGCAGACAGACATGGCTAAATCGGCTCAAGCGCCCAGAATATATATTCTTTATGATCATTAAAAAATGTTCACACGGAGTGACAAACTTATTCTACCTTTAGTCACCACCACAAAATTAGTCCCGTTCAGAACCCATTCCCTGATCCTTCCAAAATAGAACCCCATTGAAGGCCTGGCCGCCTCCAAACAGTCAGGATCCTTCATTTCCGAGCCCAGCCTCGCCAACTTATCAGCCATCTCATTGCCGGTGATGTTGCAGTGACCTGGTGCCATGCACAGCCTCAACACATACTCCCTTAAGATTTCTCCTAGAGCCCTTGTTCAATCATCCACTAGCATGTGGTTCACAAAAGAATCCTTCGATCTCCTAGCAATGTTGCCCCTAACCAATTCCACGGCCCTCAATATCCTTAGAACCTCCACCTGAAATACATTGCAGTCGTCAGGAAGCCTATATGACCTTCTGATGTCCAGATCCTCAAACAAAAAATTTTCGTATTTTATTATTGTTCTTAATAAAAGAAAAGTTACTCGAAATTTTCTTTCCATTTTTTAAAAACAGGACAGGCTAAAACTAATATTTTTATTGGTAACACAACACACATGGTAATTCCTTGTAAATTCAAAATAATTTTTTAAATTCGATAAACCGAAAATTTAATCTTAGAAAAAACTAAGGTTGGTAATTTGGAAATCTTTGGAAAATTATAAATTTTAATGATTAACGACCGATTTCATCAAGTTCAGTTATAATAATCAATTTCACTGTTAGTTAAAGGAAATTGGCGAAAGTGGCCTTAAAACTTTTATTTATAACTAAAGTTTTGATTAAAAAAATTGTAGGGATTAGTTTTGGAGCAAACTTGTTGGGCGTCTAGGAAAATATCGGATTTCTTTTAAGACTAGGTAGATATAAAAAAAAAAAAAAAATTCTGCCCAATGTAAGCACCCATTACAAATATTTAAGCTAAAACATAATACCGGATTTCAACTGAACATTATTCTGGGAACGTTTTTCCGAAATATCTTTGTTGAATGTTTAACACATATTGCAATTTATCAACAAGAGGTTATTAACTCAAAATTTTAAAATTTTCAGTAGAAGCAAAACAATTTTTAAAACCTTTTCTTTAGCTTCACTTCGGAAAATCAAATCTTGTAACGTTAATTTAACCGCCTTATACTCAATGCAAATGGATGAAACTTTGCAGGCATGCATATTCCTGATGACAATACACGAATTCATGGGCGTAGCCAGGCAAAATTTTTTTAAAACCTTTTCTTTAGCTTCACTTCGGCAAATCAAATCTTGTACCGTTAATTTAACCGCCTTATACTCAATGCAAGTGGATGAAACTTTGCAGGCATACATATTCCCGATGATAACACACGAATACATGGGCGTAGCCGGGATAAATCTAGGGAGGGGGGAGCCAAAATTTTTTTTTTTGGTAAAATGCTTTTTTGACCGCCTTTTACTTAATGCAAATGGATGAAACTTTGTAGGCATGCATATTCCCGATGACAATACACGAATACATGGGCGTAGCCAGGATAAAATCTAGGGGGGTCAACATTTTTTTTAAATGTTCTTTTTTAAGAAAAGCGTTTCTTAAAAAAAATTTTTTTTAAATGTTCTTAATTTATTAATTTTACATTAAAGTCTTATGAAAAATAATTTTTAAACCAACCGTTTTATTACAAACAAGTAAAAAATACAGCACGATATTTTTACAGCGGGTATATATGAATATTACGCGTCGATTTTTTCAAAAAAAGTAAAGAAATAATAATAACTTTGTTGATTAAGTGCGATATGTAAGTTTGTACATACCTGTAGCACTAGTTTGTGAATCATAATGAGCATTACGATGTAAACCCATTTGATGAAGTTGTTGTCTACGTTTTCTTCTGGAGTGATAAAGTATGCATAGGAGACAAATTAGGAACGAGACGCCGAGAAGTGTTATTATAATTAGAACGCCGTGATCCTCCGCTTGCGCTTTTGTGGTACCTTTGTATGATGGATTTAAAAGTATTGTTTTTTTATTTTTTACACAAATCAAAATCAAACAAAAGAGGATTAAGAGGAAAGGGATAAAGAAAATTTCGAAGAAAAAAACAAGAGTAGAAAAAAATAAATTAATAAATTGAATTATTAAAAAAAAAATTATCGTAAATACGATAAATATGTATTTACATATGTATATAAAATATACAATACATAAAGTTTGTATATAAACTTATTATATACATAAATGTTGATTTGTATCTTAAAAATAATTTTTCTTTTTTACATACATATAAAAATAAAATGTTTGTTATTTGTGTATTGTGGGTTATTTTTTTAAATTTAACAGCCTGTTCATGGATTCGAACGTCATCGTTCGCATAGAAAATTACATTAAAAACAAAAACAAAATTCGAATATTTTTCTAAGTTTGTTTTTGTTTTGAATGTAATTTTCTATGCGAACGATGACGTTCGACATCGTTAAACAGGCAGTAAGTTAAAATTTGTACTGTTTTGAAATGTGCTGTTTTTAATAATATTTTTATAGTCAATTCGGTTAAATTTTTTTTTTTTTAAAGCAAAAAGCTTAAAGATTTTTTCTAATCTATGTTTTGAGCATTTTTAATAGTTTAGCAGAATTTCTATGCTAGTCTTTTGGAAATTTGCATTTATTTTACACAGTAAGTGCTTAGAATTTCTGTAATTTTTTTTTACGAAAAACAACCAAATTATTTATTTAAAAAGTGCATTAAATTAAGACAATCACGTGCTGGCGAAATTTTTACATTAATTATTACATTAAATTTAATTTAATACAAAATACATACAACTATTCTAAAACGATTTTATTGCTATCATTTAAATGAACTACTTTACATTTGGTTGATTTCTAAACAAAATGTTTAAGCAATCAATGGTGGTTATGAAAACGAAATAGAAAAGTTTCTAAGGCTATTCTGAATTTACAAACTACCAAATCTTAAAAATTGTTTGTTATGAGTTTTTAAATGAAATTTTTTGGGTTCTGAATTTACTAAAACTACCAAATCTAAAAAATTGTTTGTAATGAGGTTTTAAATGAAATTTTTTGGGTTCTTATGTGAAATGTGAAAGCTTTTTCGCTATTTCTTAAATTAAAACTCATAGAACAAGTCAGGTGTTTTTGAAAACGATTCGAAATGAAAGTTGATTTAAACGATGTAATGAAAACAATTGATATATGCGATAAAAACGTTTAAAACAAAAGCTTTTGGTAAGAGCTTTAAAATTTTTAAGCTTTTAACAAACAGTGCAATAAAGATAAAACATTTGCTTATTAGGTAACTTCCCGTGTTTGTGGAATACTCCGGCAGATCAATTTATCCACACCACAATAGTGGAGAGTCTATTATGTTTTTGCGCTGATGTGTGTAACACTTAAACATATTGATCCTAAACTTAGACTTTTAGTATACAGATCAACTCAGAATCACTTTCTGAGTCGATCTAACGATGTCCGTCCGTCTAGTTAACAGCCTGGTTGTCTGTCCACATAATCTTGTGCGCAAAATACGGGTCGCAATATTGAAGATAATTTGACGAAATTTGGTACGTCTTAATTGTCATAAGGAAGAAACCTCTAAATGGTGAGAATGGGTCCACAATTTTACGTGGCTGCCATATAAACTTATTCTCGGAATAGACTTTGTGCTCATAAACTATCTTATTATTATGGTACTTAGATAAGATTAGGCTCACAAATATTTTTTGCAACATGAATCGTTTAACTAAATTTTTTTTAAAATCGGTCCGTATTTGACCTTAGTTCCAATACAAACTCCACAACCCAAAATAGCTTTAAATAACTTTTAAAATAGCTTTAACGATAACTGTAATTATATCTTCCATGTCATGCGAGTTTCGTACTGGTCGGTCCATAATTGACCATAGGTCCCATATAAAAAAAACAAGAAAATTGCTATAAGCGGTGCTATTGTGTCAATATAATTTTTTCGGGTGCATATTTGTATGGCTGATTTCGATTTCGCCGATTTTTTAAACCAAACAAATCTCATAAATATCGTAAATTTTAACTCAGTTTTATCAACATAGCTTGTTTCGTACCAAAATTCGGAAGGATACTTGTGTGGGGCCAGATAAAATAATGGACCGATTACAATATTTAACACTTCTTATATTTAACAAATATCTAAGCCAAACTTGGTCCTCCTACCTCACGTGGTATGGGCGGAATTGTACCAAATCCATTATTTCAGAAGATAACCTGTAATTATTTGTCTATAACTCGATCGTTTATCAACAGATTTTTTTTATTTTTACTACAAGTATACTGCGTTTATTTCATAAATTTTAAGAAGACTTTAAAAACTAAAGATTTTTGGGTAATTCTGAGAGATTTATTGGTAAATATTAAAGGCAGTCCTGGTTTTTGCTCAAATCTCAGTCATTTGTAGACCGATTTGGCTGTATTTCAATAGCAAATTTTTCCAGTCTATATATGATATACATAAGTATATAACAACCTTGTCGCCGTAATATTTGAGGTCTTTGGAACATCTTTTTCAATCAGCACACAGACACACGGACGGATGGAAAAACGAAAATTGTTCAATCATCTTCACTACTTATAAGGACCTAGAATACATATAAATAGTTAAGACGGTCTAAGATCGTTATTGTAGAAATTACATGTGGATTGACAAACTTATACCCTTCCTACCTGTGAAGAAGTGTAAAAAATCCTACCAGGGGTAGGGAAAACGTAAAACGCAAGAATTTGAAAGTTGTTTTTAATACACTTTTACTCTAATTTGTATAATTATACCCACACCACAATAGTGGAGAGGGTATTATGCATTTGTGCTGATGTGTTTAACGTCTTAAAATAGTGGTTTTAGACCCACCTTTAAGTATACCGATCTACTCAGAATCACTTTCTGAGTCGAACTAACGATGTCCGTCCGGCTGTCCATGTAACCTTGTGCGCAAAGTACAGGTCGTAATTTTGGAGTTAATTTGATAAAATTTGGGTCATAGGTTCTTATTAGCACAAGTACCAAGCCTATTGGGATGCATCGTAGGACCACGAGGGAAAATAGGGGGAAATTTCTTCCTCTCAGAAACTATCAAACCGATTTTAATGAAATTTAAAACATAGATAAAACCATATCTATACGGACATAAAATATATAAATTTTTAAAAAAATCGGACCACTAGGGGAGATAGGGGCAATTTCTGCCTCTCAAACCGATTTTAATGAAATACAAAACATACAGGTATGTGATGAAAATCGATCGATTTCAAAACGACCGTTTTTAAAAGGTGTGATGAATTTCGAACGATTTTAAAATCTATTTTTGAATTAAAGTCTTAAATTTTCGTTCAGAATACACTTCAGTTAACGTATATAATATAAAATTTTAAAGAATAAACACTGAAAATGAAAGGAATATCTATTAAAAATCCATTTTAAAAGATACTGAAAACGATATATTCGGTTTCAAAACGTTTCGTTTTTAAAATCGATTTCCATCACATACCTGATAGATAGATCCATATCTATAGGTACACATTAGCTATACAGTTTTTAAAAAATAGGACCACAAGGGGAGGCAGGGGGCGATTTCTGCATCTCACAAACTTTCAAACCGATTTTCATGAAGTTTATAAACATAGATAAATCCATATTTACATGGACACATAAGCATGATGTGTTTTTAAATACTGTGGTGTAGTGTATCATATGGACCGACTATACTTTCTTACCTGTTTTTGTTATAAAATTCTGTTTAATAGAGAAATATTTGTATAATATACATATGTATATGTAGGAATTTCATAAAATTTTTTTATTATAGAAATCTTATAAAAAAACGACTTTTAAAAATCTTGCGTTTTACGTTTTTCAACACACCCCAGTTTGTTTGACATAAGAAATGATTTATATCGGTTCACAAATTCATTTAGGCCTTATTTAGTAGTCTTTCTGATACATTCAACTAAATTGTGGAGTAAGCAGTAATAGAAAGTCGTGGCAGCAAAAAGTTTTTCTATAGTCGAATTTACAAATGGACTTCTTTAGCAAATCTTGTCTTGAAACATTGCTTTTCATAAAAAACTGGTCTTTGAAAGTGTCTTCATTAAAAAATGTGTCTTTGAAGAAAATATGTCTTCGACAAGATTTTTTACAGAAAAAAAAACTTGTCTTTGAAAGGGCCTTCTATTAAAAACCTCGTCTTCGAAAAAAGTTATAAAAATAAGTTTCCTCAAAATTGTGTTTTTTAAAAAAACTTGTCTTGGAAAAAGTTTTTTATAAACAACTTGTGTTTTTCCTAAAAAAATCGTCTTCGAAAGTTTTTTTTCTTTGGAAAATGTTTCTGTAGAAAAACTTGTCTTTCAAAAACAATTTTTATAGAAGAAAAACTTTTTTAAGTGTTTTCCATTAAAAAATTTGTCGTCAAAGTATGTTTTTAACTATAGAAAAACTGATCTTCGAAAAGATTATTTTTAGAAAACCCGAAGCTGTCTTATACTTTAGTGTAACTCCTTCTTCATAAATTTGTGTTTAAAAGCCTAAAGCTCTAGAAAAGCTTACTGTAGTGTTTTAAAGCCTAATTGTTTTTTTAAGCTTGCGTTTAGAGTCTTGATGCTCCTCAAAAGCTCACTGTTAATAATTGTCTTACAGATCAATCGTTTTCAATTCTAATTAACTAGAATATTTATATTTTTTGATTTATGCATTTAAGTCCAAAGTATTAATGTTTAATGAAAAAGTTTAGGAATTTAAATGATAGTGTCAAAAATGTCAACGAGTGGTATTTATGTTTTTAAATGTTATTTGTACAAATCAAGTTAAAAGAATAAAAATTATAAAAACAAGTACAAAATAATTTGTAAAAGTATTTTGTTTAAAAATAGAGAGAGAGAGGGAAAAAGAGAAACTCACGTGTTTTTAAACATTTTTTTTGTAGTGATTAGTTTTTTATTGAAATGAATTTGTAAATTGATTAAAAACGTTGTAAACTTGATTACTAAATTAGCAATATGTACAATATTTTGGTATAAAAAATTTAAATTTTTAAATAGTATTACAATATAATATTCAAACATATTGCTAAATTAATAATTTGTATAAATATTGATATTGAATGATTTGCAATTGTTCCGTCACCTGTGTTTTTTTTTTCATAAATAATGATTTTTTTGATCATATTTTTGATTGTCATTGTTGTGGAAGGGGAAAAAAGTAGAAGAATAAGAATAGAAAAATAAGAAAAGTAGAAGAATACACATTTTATTGTATGTAGAAGAAAGGAAATTAAACAGACAGGAAGAATTATAGTGTGTAGAGGAAGGAGGAATATTATTACATCTCAATGATAACAATAAAATAAAGAAAATAAAAGAAGGGTATAAAGAAATTTTGAAAAAAAAGAATCTTAACATAGAGGATGATTTGATTTCAAAATCGATTTAAATTGTTTTATACAAAAAAATACACACAACTAAAACACTACATACACTCTATTTAGTTTAAAATTTTCAAACTTTTAAAAACACCCAAATTATTAGTTGAAAATATTAAAATAAAAATTTTATAATTTATAAATTTTATTTTAAAATAAAAATCAATTCAAAATTTCTTTGCCGTCAGGTAAAAAGGTCTTAAGTAAAAAACTCATTTGGGGTTTTTGATTGGCTTTAATTAAATTTTCTCTATTTTTTGTTTGGTATCTAGCACTACTGCTTCTAATTTTAAATGTCTGCTCTTTACGAAAAAAGTCTGTGAAATACACCAAATAAATAATTTTTAATTAAACATTCCGAAAAAATACAGTTTCGACTTAACCCCTTTTTGCCAAACCCAAAAGATTTTTAAAACGACCAAATATTAAAGATAATACGGTCAAACAAGTTTTGAATTATTGTTCAATATTTATTGTTGACCTGTGTCGATTATCTATGTTGTTGTTTTTTGTTTGGCTTATGGCTAATAAATCACTGATGGCTTAAACGCTGGTTTAGATGAACTAAACTCGAATTATATGTAGTTTAAACTCAACAACTATAAATCAGTGTCCCTTGTATTATATGTGGTTAAAAAAACAACATGTGGCAGCACTACGATAAATCTTATCAAATTCATATGGTCTGTATTGGTAGTTTAAACGCCCAATTTTATGCGTTTAAAGATGGTTTATATGTTTAGTAATTTATAGATTTGTTGGTTTAAAAACGTTTTAAACCAAAAAGAGAGTTTAGCTTGCTCTGATTTTTTAGCCCTTAAGGTCATATATTAAAATTATTAATAAAAAATTCAAAAATTTTTGTAATTTTGTATTTTTAATTTTGTTTTTTTATTTTTCATCCGATATTTCGACCATTTTTGACAGTGTTTTAAATCCCCTGAAGATGACCATCGATGTATGGTCGAAAAATCGGATGAAAAATAAAAAACAAAATTAAAAATACAAAAATTGTTGGATTTTTTATTAATAATTTTAATATATGACCTTAAGCCAAACAAAAAACAACAACATAGTTTTGAATTATTTTGTTGGGTATTTCAATACGAAAAGAAAATCGAATGATCTTTAATCAAACTCCTCAAAAGTTTGCTTAAAATGGGAATAAGTCATGAATAATCCTAAACCGGGTGAGATGGTGAAAGTTAAAGAGAGGATATCAGCCTTTAAAATATTTAACTTCTAATTTGAATTCTAATTTGTTTAACCCAAAATTTTGTAATTGAAAAAAAAACCGTTGAGCTTTTATAACATATAAAATAACAACTCTGAATTTTTCATACTTTTGGGAACAAATATTTCCGCCTTAAAATTATTTTTAAGGAAAAATTAAGACATTGGCGAAAAAAAATTAAATATTTTATAAAACAAATTATAAAACAAACTCTTAATAAAAGACACAAACTCCTTCACACTAACTAAAAAATAAAAAAAAAAATTTTCAATTTCATGTGCAACTCTAAGGACATTAAATTTTAAATACATAAAAGAGAAAAAAAGTAAACAACTCCAAAAACAACTAGAATAAAGAAAACATGCATTACATTTAATAAAAAATTATTTGCAATAAACTTTCCAACGAAATAGTAACCAAAATTTAGTGTTAAAAATTTCCATTAAACTAATTTGCAGAGATAAGGACTTAACAGAAAAATAAATGTTCGACAACTTTTCTTAAGAACTTATCCTCGTAAATGTATTCTATAAAAACTTACACTTATTTTTGAAATTGGGTTTTTGTTATAGAAAAACTTTTTTTTTACAAAAGAAAATTTTTTTAATCATAATTATCGCGGTTGGCGAATTTAAAATACGCCTGCGACTGTTTGGAAATAGATTTAAGAGAACGTAAATTTATTTCCTTTTATCTATTACCAAACAGTCGCAGGCGTATTTTAAACTCTCCAACCACGATAAGGCTGAATAAGATTTTATTAAATTATTACCTTTCGATGGAAAGTGATTTTTCAAGTATTTATAAAGTTGTTTACTCTTTTATATAAATGTTGGTTTATAGAAATTATGTTTGTGTTAGATACATAGTTTTTGTTTTAACGTAAATAGATTTTTATTTAGTAAATTAATTAGTTTAAAGTTATCAAGAATATTTGTTTAAAAAAATGTTTATTTTTTGGAAAAAGTGTTTATCGTCGGGTTCAAGTTTCACAGGTATTATTTAAGTATAAAAAGAAAGAAGAAAGTAAGAGAAACCCAAAGCAATAGTTTAAAAGGAAACTTAATAATTAATAAAATAATATGATTAATAAAAAATATTTTTATTAAAAATATTATCAGGCAATTCACAAAGTGTTCTATTGTATCATATTAGTCGTATTTGCTATATTTTAATTAATGTCACATTCATCAAATTATAGCATATACAACATTATGAAACAATAGAACACTTTGTTAATTGCCTATATAATTATTTTAAATAAATAAAAAAAAATTAAAAAACTAGATACAAATTGTTATCTTTTCTAAGAAGAAAAGTCAACAATTCTATTTATAAGTTTTGTAGCACAAAACAAGTTCTCGTTTTAATTCTTCTTTTTAATTTTCTTCAAAAACTCAGCTTAAATTTTCCTGCATTTAATACTGGAAATTTGCTGAAACTTTTCGTTATGCAATGGAAATAAAAATGTTAAAAAAGAAGAATTATAAACAAAATAAAACTTAAATTGATAAAAATTAAATAAATAAAAGTTAAAATAAAAAAATGAACTGAACCGTTCGACTCACTCACGACTCACAGTGCAATTCGTCACTATCATCACTGGGACCACAGTTTTTGACACCATCACAACGCAATTTGTCTGAAATACAATAGCCCGCCACACATTGAAAATGATAGGTGGAGTCACACTGTAGACCAAATGTTGGAGGTACTGGTCCAGAGTCTTGTATTTCAGTCCAAACAATACGGAAGCCCTTTATAAAGATTAAAAAAAAGTTTTAATTAATTTCAAAATAAATCAAGTAAAAACCAAAAATTCCCATAAAATAAACTTACCGGTGCACCAACAGTTTTATCACTGGTGGTAAAACTAATACGTGCCGTTTGTCCTGTTGAAATATAATGCCATTGTTCAATGGGTGGCTTTTCGCCACACAATTCCAAAGGCGGCTGATCAGAGTCAACATTAACCCAAAGACGTAAAACAGCAGCAGGACAACCGCGATCTTTAAAGTTTAAATAAAAAAAAAAAAATAATAATAATATTTATTTAAATTTCTATAATAAAGTTTAAACTCACTCGTTGGATCACCCTCTAACGAAAACTGCTCGAAATGTATCGACAACTTATAACCGGTTCTGGCAGTCATTAGCCAATTGCAAGCCATCGAAGCCATGCCACGACCAGGAGCCTTATATCCAGCTGGATAGTTGGGAGAGGTTATAATGCCTGAATCTTCATTGGAAAAGTTGCCTCCACAGTCGCCTATTTCACTTTTGGCAGTTTCAAAAAAGTAGCGGGCCTTAAAACCACTAGCCACATTCTCTTGATCGGTATGCAATGTAATACGCAGACCCACTGCCCCCCTTGGGCTCTCGACGGGGCCGGGCGCTGTCATACCACAGTAGCGACCAAGAAAACGATCATTGTTATCGCGATAGACGACGTACATTTCCAACCAATCTTCAAAACAGATAACCGATCTGAAACAAAAGAAAAAGAAAAGTTAAATTTAAATATATTTTTTTTGTCTTCTGGAAGTTCTTTAAAAAAAGCATTTGTTCCTGAAAAGTTTTGAAAAATTTTCTAATAAAAAACCCTGTCTAAGAAAAGTTGTTTTAAGAAAATCTTTGTCTTCAAATAGTGTTAAAAAGACAAACTTTTCCTTTGAGAAGTTTATGGAAAAATCACCCTTATTGTGTTTGGCGTATTGAGATACGACTACGACAGTTTGGTAATAGATTAAAGAAAAAAAGTTCACGTTCGCTTTAATCTATTACCAAACAGTCGTAGGCGTATTTTAAATACGCCAAACACAACAAGGGTGCATATCTTTTTCCGAAGAGCTTTTTATTTTTAAACTTTCTACTCGAAAAGATTGTGAAAAATCTTTGCCTTCGAAAAGCTTTATCTTTCTATAATAAGATTTTTTTTATAAAAAAGCTTATCCTCAAATGGTTGTTCTTTAGAAATATTTGTCTTTGATAAAAATGTATGTATGTATATTAGACTGGTCGCATCTTGTATGGGATTTTTTTTTTTTTTTAGTTTAATTGTTTGCGCTGCTTAAAATATGAGAAATGTGTAAGAAATCATGATCTTATTTTTCAGGTCAATCCGACGGTGCTTAGCCGTGCCGGGTGGGGCCCAAAGTTCCCCATATTATAAAAAAAAACATATTTTCTATCAGATCTTTATAGTTACACTAGTTGAAAAGCCGAAAATCAAAAATATGGCTTCGTTACGATCTTCCGCAGAGAAAGTACTTCAAGTGTGCCAAATTTCAGCTTCCTATGTCATCAGATGGCTTCAGAAAGTTGCGGAAAGAATAGGACATACATGCAAACATCCTGACATACTAAGAAATTATATATTGTATAGATAGATTAACATATGTTCGCGCAACTCAAAAACGCTTTAGCTTATTGAAAAACTAAAAAAAACCGAAATTACGCAATAAAATTTACTTTAAGAAAGGCAAAACGTTTCGGCTTTGAATGGGAAAAATGTTTTGGTTTAAATAATAGTTTCGTGGCAAAAAAGTTCCAAAATATGTACAGGTTTTACTCGTTTACTTTCCAAAAGGACAAAACTTAAAAAAAGTAGGTGTCTGGTCCACTTATTTTTTTAATGAACAACAATAAGTGTTAAATTTTTTGGATCTCTTTTAGTTTTGGATTTTTGAGGTTAGCGGATTTGGGTTTTTGAGGATGATGAATCAGTCAGTATCTTTACAATTTTATATTTTATAGATGCATGGAGAAAAATATTTTTGAAAAAGTAACAAAATTAGGAAAGATTTTCACACCTTAAACGTTCGAATTTCGAAAAAGTATCATATCTGTATTTTTCAGATAAGCGAATGTGATATAATTTTTATTTTCCCGTGTACATCCCAAAAAAGCCGTACCTCAAAAAGTACCAGACAACTGTCCGCTTTTTTATTAGATTAAATTTTTAATTTTTTTTGTATATCTTATACATATTTGTATAATGAACAATAATAAGTGTTAATGTTTTGTATCTCTTTTAGCTTAGGAGGTATGAGGTGTGTGCGATGAAAGATAAATAGATGGTAAAAAATTCTTTGAAAAAAAAAAACAACAAACGTAGGTACAATTTTCACTCCTTAAACGTTCGAATTTCGAAAAAGTACCATGTATGCATTTGTATTTTGTAGATAAGTAACAAATGTTAAATAATTTATATTTCTATGCGTATTGGTTTAAAAGCTAGATGGTAGACAAAAAAGTTCCATAAAACATGATTAACCCCTTTACTACCTTAAAGGGACGAATTTCAAAAATGTACCGGCCACATGTTTGCTTTTTTTATTTAATGAACAACAATAAGTATTAAATTAAAAAAGCGCCAATTTAATTTGGTAAAGTTGAAATTCTCATTCACTTAGAAACTTGCATGTTTAATTTTATGGTTCTAGGTCCAATAACTACGGAAATTCAAAAAGTACCAGTTTAAAAATAAAAAAGTACCAAAAAGATCCCTCAAACAGATTCTCATTCACACAAGATCTTGCATGTTTAATTTTATCTTTCTAGGTCCAATACTAGCGGAAATTCAAAAAGTACCAGTTAATATACAAAAGAGTACCAAAACTTTCCTCTTATATAGTTTTATACACTCAGGACATGGCATCTTAAATTTTATGTTTCTAGGTCCAATACTTATGGAAATTCAAAAATTACCAGTTAAAGAACATTAAGGATAATTAAAAATTTACCAGTTGTAGAACCAAAAAGCTGAAGAAAGATATTAAATTTCCCGTATTTCCCATTTTGGTACTATTCCCCCCCCCCCCCCCCCCCCCCCCCCTTAAATTATCAAAAATAGCAGTATTGTAGTGGGAGCCCATAATTTAGTACGAATATGTCAATGAATGGAGAAAAATGTTTTGTAAAAAAAGTACCAAAAATAGTTACTTACGATTTTCATCAAATTTTTATTCGTATTTTTTTAATAAGTTTCGAATGTGGTATAAACTTTTTTTCTAGGTTTATTGGTTCAAAAGATGGATGGGGTGACAAAAGAGTACCAAAATTCAGGTTTTACCCGTTTTCTCCCCTAAAAGAGCCGAATTTCAAAAAAGTACCAGACTCCTGTCCGCTTTTGTTTTCTTAAGAACAACGATAAGTATTACAGTTTTTTTGTATCTCTTTTAGTTTTGGTTATATAAGATTATCGAATTACCCGATTTTACCATTTTTGACCCCTTAAACATTCGAATTTCCAAAAATTCTGTCTCAGTGGATCGATTTGGGTCTCTCCCCACCTCCGGTCCAAATTTAGGCGTTAAGACTGTGAGATGATGAATCAGTCAGTGAGTAGGTAACGGTTAAGTTAAAGTTATATTTATTGAGTCTTTCCAACGTTAAATTTTATATATATAGATTATTATTTATTATTATTTATTAAGACGATATGAATTATGTTCAATAATTTAATAGGTATAAGCCCGATTTTTCCTACGCGCCAAATAGTTTGCCCAACAATAATTCCTAAAATTTTTATACAACAAATTCAACAGACAAAATAAAATTTTCATTAACTTAAGAGATTATCAATATATAACATTGATATTAATCAGATTTTAAAAACAACGAATTCAATTTAAATTCATGGTAAAATTAGCAAAAATTAAATTATTTTTTAAACAAAAAAAGAAGAAAAAAGAAAAACAGTGTAAGAGATAATTAATATTTAAAATTTATAAAAAAAAAAACAAAGTAGTCTCAACTATTGCACTATTTTCTCTTAAGAAGATCTAAGGAATCTCTAGAATTATTCTTTAGCTGAACCACATCGTAGGATGGAAAGAGGACAATCCTTCTCGAAATTTTCTGATAAGATTTGCACAAAAGCTTTAAAGATCAGTTCTTGTAGACTTATCAGAGCTTTTACTAGGTGTAGGGGTGACCGTGTCTTCAACACTCAGAATGTAGAGTCATGTTAAGTAGCTCAATAAACGTTTTTTTCGATCTATTGTCATTAAAATTTTTGAGCTTTGTGTTTAAATCATTCATTTATTGAAGTTGGCAAGTAAGTAGGCAGACAATTTGGGACTCTGACCTATTCTGCATCTCAGTTTATTCATTAATCCTATTTTCTTATAATGTTCGAAGGCTGTTAACTAGCGGAATAGCGTCATATATTGTAGCAGTGGCTTTGCTCATGGATTTTGTGGCAAAAAAATCTTAAAACGTTCATACAAGAGTTATCAATGAGAGATTATTTTGCTACTATGCACTGGTTAATTCCGGCCAAAAATGGTTTATTTTTTTGTACCCTCCACCACAATTAGTTGTGAAGAGGGCATACTAAGTTTGTTATTCCGTGTGCAACTTTTTTATTATTCATCTCAGACCCCATAAAGTATATCTATTCTGGCTCCTTGAGTAATTCTTAGTCGATTTAGCCATGTCCGTCTGTCTGTCCGTCTGTTGAAAACACGCTAATTTTCGAAGAACTCAAAGAAATGAACAAACTTGGTGTCAAATTGCTTGTAGTTATCCTAATAGATATAAAGTTTACATATGTATACTACGGTTTTATAGGAAAATACCACTTTTTTGCATGGTTTAATTGTAGTTTAGGTTGACGCACATGTAGTATAGTATGCCTAGTATAGTATACAAATCCTATGTCTGTCAGTGGTATAAGCAGTTTGGGATTGAAATCCAGCAAAATCGGTTCAGTAGTATCAGATCTATAAATCAAAATGTGGAACCACCACCTAAAAAAATTGATAATTTTGTTACAAAAACTAACATAAATGGTGGAACAATGCACGGAATTATATAAGATTTTGCAAAAATTCGTTTTATTCGACTGGAAATCACTCTGTAAATTTTCGCGAAGATCCGTCGATAATTTACCCTAGGCCCCATATAAGCCCTTCTCCCGGAAAACAGTTTAGTACGCCTTAAACTGTAAAAAATAATGCTATCATAACAAAACTTGTTTTTTCTTTACCCACTTACAACTACATTTAGAGTTGACAAAAAATCAACCAATTGTGGTCGGGATTGTAAGAAAAGATAAACTCACTGTTTATTGTTGTTGTTTTTGTTTAAGCTTTGATATTGTTACAAGTAAAACTGGGACTTATAATTCTTATTCGCTTAACAGTTTTATTTGTATAATATTTTAGTTTTTCTAAAATCTTTCGATGAAGTTTCCTGAAATACGCATAGGAATAGCTTATCCCATAAACAATAAACTCCGGTTTGTCAATAGTATGAAATGGGAATTTAACACATTATAACGAAGCCTTGATAATTAATTTTTGAATCCCAAGAAAAACTTTGATTGGTACATTACAGGGGGGTTACCGCGTATTTCGATTCGAAAGAAATCATTTACGGATTCGAACAATTTGTACTGTGTATTACGATTTTCGTAATCGCTCGAAACGATGACAGAGGTTGTGTTTTTTAAAAAATGGGAAATTTGATGAACAATTTTTGTTCGTAATAGAGAGTGGCTTTTAAGAAAGTGATTTTTTGTTTTCAATAAAGTATGAAAAACGTCCGTTTATTCGAAACAAATATTACGAAAATCGTAATACACAGTACAAGTTGTTCGAATCCGTAAATGATTTCTTTCGAATCGAAATACGCGGTAGCCCCCAAGTTTTATAGGACTAAAACAAAGACTATAAATTTTCGTAAAGATCGGTCCATAACTTACTATAGGCCCCGTATAAACCCTTCTTCCGGAAAACAGCTTAGTACGCCTAAAATCATGATCATGGCAACCAGAAATATGCTCTAAAAACGCGTTTTATGCGCATTAAATATGCAGTAAAAACTGGAAAATATGCCCTGAAAAATTATAAAAATATGCTCTAAAAATTAAAAATTGCTTGTTTGAAGACACAATAACAAATAATAAATTTAATAACAAAATTTATAAAAAAAAACCTAAAAATATTAAATATTAAAGGGATTTAAAGTATGATCGCTAATTTGTTAACAAAAGTTAAAATTTAAAAGGAAGTTAAAGCTATTTAAGGATGGGAGCTTTGAGCAAATGTGAAACGATTAGAAAATAATTTAATTTGCAGTACAATATTTTTGGGACGAATTTAATTTAAATATCATCATAATTAGATTATAGACCGGTTCTTACCATTTGCAGAGACTTCGTCCTTATTTGATCAAATTATATACAAAACTGGAACTTGTACTTTGCGCACAAGGCTAACATGGACAGACAACCAGCCAGACGGAGGGATGGATATCGTTTGATCACTTTAAAAAGGGATTCTGAGTATATCGGAATACTAATAGATTGGTCTAGATACAAATCGCATAACATTTATCCTAAATGACAACCTGCTTTGTCTTACAATTTAAGAGTAAAAATGTATGTTTACAGTAAATGAAGAGGTCGAAATTGAAGTAGCAGATTTTCAAAAAAAAAAATTTATTTGCTGCGAAAGCAAATAAAATCAAATTATGCCTTAAAAAGGCAAAATATGCGCTATAAGCCTAAAATATGCTGCAAAAAGGCTCTTTTAATTAAATTATGCAAAAATATGCTTGAAACGGTATAATATGCAAAAATATGCTCTAACAAAACGATGACAAAATTCATAAAAAGCTCTAAAACGGATAAATATATTGTTTCTGCCTTCATTGGTCGCACAAGGAAATACATGCAATTGCATATTTATGGTTTCTCTGATCATGATTAATAATTTTGGCTCGTCACAGTTTTATAGGACTAGAAATAATACTGTGTAATTTCGTGAGAATCGCCAAAAACCTTAATTAACAATGCTATCATAATAGAAATTGGTGCGGCACAGTTTTATGACACAGTTTTAATGACACTGTGAAATTTCGTTAAGATCGGTCCATAATTTACCCTAGGCCCCTTATAAACACTTCTTCCGGAACACAATTTAGTGCGCCTAAAGCCGTAAACAATAATGCTATCATAACAAAATTTGGTACATCACAGTTCTATAGGACTAGAAATGACGCTGTCAAATTTCGTGAAGATCGGTCAATAATTTACCTTAGGCCCCATATAAACCCTACTACCGGAAAACAGTTTAGTAGGCCTAAAACCGTACAAAATAATGCTATCAGGATTAAATAAAATACTTCACAGTTTTATATAACTAGAATTACACTTATAAATTTCGTGATGATCGGTCCATAATTTACTATAGGCCCCATATAAAGCCCACTCTGGTAAACTAAATAATACGCATAAAACCGTAGCAGATATTGATATTGCGGTAAACATTCTTCCAACTTAGCTTCATATGGCCAGAAAAAATGTTATGCAATTTTGTGATATACGGTCCATAATAAACCTTAGATCCATTTTAAGCAGCCTTCTGAAATTCACTGCAAACGCTAAAACTAATTTCACCGCTGTATTATTTATGTTTTTTAATATCAGAAATCACTCTGCAGAATTTTGGGATGATTGGTTTAAAGCTTACCATGGCTCCAATATAAATTCCTAAAAAGAAATCTTGCTGTGTATAGAAATCTATGGTGTAGAAGCAGCCATATTTTAAAAGAAAACTGAAGGTTAAAACACGTTGGCGATATGTTGGTTGAAATACGTAAATTTAGCTGTTAGGTACGAACACGTTCAGCTTTTTTTTGTACACATTACGGGCATTAAACTGTTTCGAATCATGATATTTTACTCAAGCTATTTAAAATTGCTAAAAAAAAAGAGTAAACTTTCTGATTGTCGGTCAATAATTTAATATGTATAGAACTAAACCGCAACCAATTTTAATGTAGATGTCTGTTTTTATTAAGATAAATTAATAATTAATAGACATCATATAGATATTACTCCCAAAACATTCGAACTATCGGTGGAGGGTATCAAAGATTCGGCACAACCGAATATAGCCCTCTAACTTGTTACTTTAATAAAAACTTAATGTACAACATATATAACTAAAAATATAAACTAAATGAGAAGCAAGAGTCCACAATTTTACTTTTTAATAATGTGTTTTCGTCTTGTTCTGTTGTTTTTGTTGTTTCAACACACAACAAGCAAATCGTGTTTTAACTACTTGTGTGGTGTTGTTGTAGTGTCTGCAACAAACTTTGATAAGTTAATTGAGATTAAAACGATCACTTTGTAATTTTTCTCTGAAAATGGCACTACCAAAAAGCCCTCTTACAGATTCTCATTCACTCAGAACCTTGCATGTTTAATTTTATGTTTCTGAGTCCAATAATAACGGATATTCAAAAAGTACCAGCTTAAGAACTAAAAAGTACCAATAAGCCCTTTCAGACATTCTCTTTCACTCGGGACCTTGGAGGTTTAATTTTATGTTTATAAGACCATTATTAGCAAAAATTTAAAAAAGTACCAGCTAAAAAACGAAAAAGTACCAAAAAGATCCCTCTAAAAGATTGCCATTCAGTCAAAATCTTGCATGATTAATTTAATGTTTCTAGGTCCAATACTAAAGGAAATTCAAAAAGTACCAGTTAATTCACAAAAAAGTACCAACAAGTTCCCTCTATAGATTCTCATCCACTCAGGACATTGCATGTTTAATTTTATTTTTATACGTCCAATACTAACGGAAATTCAAAAGTACCGTTTAAGAGCAGAAAAGTACCAAAAACTTCCCTTTATAGATTCTTATCCACATTGCATCTTGAATTTTATGTTTCTAGGTCCAATATTAACGATAGTTAAAAAAATACCAGTTGTTGAACCAAAAAGCTAAAGAAAAATATAAAATTTCCCGTATTTCCTTTTTAGTACTATATTTTACCCCATTAAAGTATCAAAAATTTTAGTATTGTAGTGGGAGCCAATAATTTAGTACGAATATGTCAATGAATGGAGAAAAATGGGTTGTTTAAAAAGTACCAAATTTATATTCGTATTTTTTGATAAGTTTTGATTGTCGTATAAAATTTGTTTCTATGTTTATTGGTTCAAAAGACAGATGGGGTGTCAAAAAAGTACCAAAATTCAGGTTTTACCCGTTTACTCCCTAATAGGGCCGAATTTTAAAAAAGTACCAGACACATGTCCGCTTATTTTTCTAAAGAAAAATTGATAAGTATTACATTTTTTTATAACTCTTTTAGTTTTGGAGATATAAGGTTACCGCATTTTCCCGTTTTTACCCCCTAAACATTCGAATTTCCAAAAATCCCGTCTTAAGTGGATCGATTTGGGGAGTGACCTATCTCTGGTCCAAATTTCAAGTTTTCAGCTTCAGGCGTTTAGGCTGTGCGATGATGAATCAGTCAGTAACGTTACAATTTTATAAATTATATAAATATTATATATGTATGTAGATATGTATTAATTTGTATACAAAATAATAATTTTACTTTTTTTTTAAATTAATGATTTTATTAAAAATGTATAACTTTGTCTTTCAGATTATTCATAAACAACATATGGGTACTTCCATAAAGTAGCTCTTCTTTTGAAAATCCAACAAATCTTCTATATGAGATTAATTCACCAACAAAAAAGGTCTGGCTCAAAGGGGTTAGTTAATACGATTGACTTTACATTTAAAAAAATTGAAATAAAATCAATCCCATTACAAAAAATATGATTATTTATTGTTTAAGCAGTATTAATTTATTTAAATAATCTGTAAATGTAATGAAATAAATAAATAAAATTATTAAAATAATCTGTAAATCTATCTAATCAAATAAATAAATAATTGTTAAAATAAATAAAAAACGTTCCTTCCTTTTTTTAAATTCCATAGTCGTCATTAATTTTCTTTATTATATATAATACATAGGAGTATAATTTGTAGCAAAAACCACCACGCATTACCTTTAAAAACTCTTTTTATTTTAATTCATTGAAAAAATGCATTCTTTTCCATCTCAGTTCAGTCATCATATTACGTCACACAATTTTTCGTTTTTATTTTTATTAGCAATTTGTCCGTGTCACTTTTTTTAATACCAGGCGCACAGAATGTCGGAAAACACAGCAAGTATCTTTTTTTAAAAAAAATTTCACAGCATACTTTAGGGATGCAAATAGTATTTGAGTCATCCTGTTTCTAAAAACTTGCACAGGGCAACACAGATAATTTTCTATACTACCGCCTCAAAGTATGTAATAGATATTACATGAATTAGAAAATCACCACCAGGGTTGCCAGATTCCATATTTAAAATCGCCAACGCCTCTCTTTTTGAGTTTTTGACGATAACACATATATTTTTTAATTATTAAAAATAATTTTTATAAATCCTAAAAAATAAATTCGTTTCGAATCGATAAAATTCGCCTGATATATATTTTATTTAATTTTTATACTAAGCAAAGTAAAAATTAATAGTGACAATGTTTCCCATAAAACAGTTTATAGTAACAGTAATTTTGTCCATAGTGTTTCATAAACATCCAACGGTTTTTTAAAGGCCCAACCATAATGTGCTTAAGTTGGCTTAAGCAAATGTCCGAATAAATGTTAATCATATGAGCGAAACCATATTGAACTTAAGAAAACTTTTTGTTAAGTTTTATGAAATTGTCATCGCACATTACGCACGGAATCAAATCTGTGGCAATGAATAATAATGGCTTAAATTGACTTAAGTGCTTTTTAATTTTATTACATATTCTTATTATCTTCTTCAAGATCTATCACTCAGCTAAAAATTTAAAGCATAAAATATTATTATAAGTAAAACTAAACGCATTTATGTTTTAACTTACACAATACAACATACAATTCATTTTAGACAAACCCCTTAATATCTCAAAATACGAAATTTCGACTTTATTATTTATTGCCACAGAAATGTTTTCTCCTTTTTTGCAACATAGTCTTATCTCAAAAAAAAAAAAAAAATCGAACTTGGCAAAATGTAATTAGTTTTCAAAATGTACCTTT
This sequence comes from Pollenia angustigena, assembly GCA_930367215.1. Lineage (NCBI taxonomy): Eukaryota > Metazoa > Arthropoda > Insecta > Diptera > Polleniidae > Pollenia > Pollenia angustigena. The sequence goes on from OV884056.1 coordinate 187,079,082, forward strand.
TACAGCCCAATTATGAATAAAAATTCCCCGGATGTTTTTTTTTCTTTTTTTTTCGTTTTTTTACTATTGAATTAATATAGGAAAAATGGGAGAAGGGAGAAAACTCCTGGGGAGTTTTAATTTATATTTGGGCTGTTTATGAAATTAAAATATAATTTTTTTTTATATATAAGGTAAGGTAGGTATGAAATAACACTTTTGTTTAAGTAACTTCAAATTTTTGTTTTTTTTATGAGATATGACTATGTTGCAATAAAGGAGCGATATGTTATTATGACTATCCTAAGTGTAATCGCAAGATAAATGTTTTTCCTAAAATAAATTTGTTTATGATCTTAAACCCTTATTCAATTAGTTTGAAAAATAGCATACTAAAAATACATTTAAAGGTAAACAAAACTTGCATTGTCATATAATATTTTACTATAAAAATAAAACAACATTTTCAAGGCAGTGATAAAATTATAGTAAATACAACCAATATGGCACAGTAGAACAATTTGTGAATTACATTAATACAAAACTTACCCCCATTATCAGTGTGACCATATTAGCTTTTTTCGAGCTAAATTTAGCTGTATTTTTTCCTTTTTAGCTCGAGAGATTTCATTTAGCTTTAAGCTTTTTTCAGCTTTTTTCAACGATGCATTTAGCTTTTCCTAGCCTTTTTTTAATTTCAATTTCGTTTTTATATATATTTTAAAATAAATAAAAGAGTTTATCCGAATAAACTTATGTGGGATTTAGTTAAAAGGGTAAAAGTCTGGCAGAGCAGAATAAATCGCTGTTGCAGATTTGATTTATATACATAACAGTGCTGCGAGGGGAAGAATACAAAAGTTTCGCTATTTTCAAAAAAAAAAAAAAAAAAAAAATAAGAATTTTTGTCAAAAGTTACACTTCGAAAAATTTCTGGAATAAACAGTAAATTTATGTGATTCATAAGAATAAAAAACCCTACAAGAAATGAATGAGCGAGTCGTCACATTTTTCATTTTGGTGTAAAGAAAATGATAGAAAGAAATGACTGAAATAAAGTTTTCGGTCACATTCGGTCATTTCTTTCTATCATTTTCTTAAAACCAAAATGAAAAATGTGACTACTCGCTCATTCATTTCTTGTAGGGAACACACATATTTCTATTCCATATTTCAGTGATAATAGCAAGACCACAAATCAATTATTGAACAAAAGCAAAGCTTAGAGTAAGTTTTATGCCTATGCCTATTGCATGAGAATTTAAAAATAACAGTACTTTTCGTTTATAGTCACTACAGTTCTTAGCCACTTTAGCGATATATTACAATTTATCTGTTTTTTCTGCCGTTATAAGTAAATTTAATATAAAGGATTTACGTGATAGTCCATTTAGATATGAAAGCATATTTGCCACATACTTATTTCATCTATAAGCAGGCATCAAAGTAAATCGAATTATGGGAGTTATAGTTTACATTAGCAAAACGTTCTACGTTATTTTTAATTTTCGAAGACTCAAACCATTAAAAGAACTAAGAATTAAATCGTTTATTTTTTTAATCATGAACAAAATTAGTTTTTGGCTTAAGTATCAGGGAAAAATATCTTGTTTGGCCCTCTTTTGAGTGTTGTCGTGGTCGAAATATAGTCGTTTTTAAAAGTTGGTATTATGATTGACGCAAACGACATATATACGGCGAACTTTTTACTTATGTGTTTTACATTGTCGTGATTTCGAATTTCAAGCAGCTACGTCTTCTATAACGACAACGACTTCCTTCAACTATTTTTGGAAAATTTCTGCTAGTAAAAATTTTACTAGTTAAGTTATGTTCATACCTATTAAATAGAAAGAAATTGTTAAAAATAAAGCTAAAGTTTGATCAATTTACTTTTTTTGGACTTTTTTTCGTTTATTTATATAATTATTCTCAGCTTTAATTACATAAGCAATACTTAATCTATGAAAAATATAGAAATAATTTAAAGTTACCACAAGAAGATATAAAGAAAATAAGCTTTATTTTTTGGCTTTAAATTTCCTTCTTTAGCTTTTTTTAGCTCTATTTCAAACATGATTTAGCTTTATATTTTTAAAAAATCTGGTCACACTGCCCATTATTTAAAAAAATATTTAAAATTTTGATAGAAAATAATTTTTATAACCCTTAACCATTATGTGCTGGCGATTGTAAACTAACGTTGGCGGTCGGAAGTCTACATTTCTAGCAAATATGTATTTGTATGGAAAATTATGTCTACATATAAAAAAAAAAAAAAAAAAAATTAGTAGGAGAGTGTTATACTTTAATGCATATTTGTAAAATATAATAAGGTCAAATATTCAAGCAGACTAGGCTTGCCAGATCGAAATCAGCAAAAAGCTTGGTATTGAAAAGAAAAAGCTTGATTTTTCTTTACAATTAATATTTCGGTTAAATTGACAAAAAATGTTTATATTATTTATACCCTCCAACACAGGTGGACATAGATACGTAAGTTCGTTTTTTATATAAGTTTATAATTTTTACAATATTGATCTAATAAATGCGGAGTTAATTTAATGATCCCTGTCTATTCGTCCGTCGGTTTTTCTGTATGTGTAAACGCTGAAATGGGTTTTCTGAAGAAGATATGTATTCATAAAGTCCGGAATAGTTTGCAATTGACATTCGACCATATCGGTCCACAAATTTCTGAGATATCTGCAACATATTACGACTGCCTCTAATTTTTACCGATAAAACTCAACTTTTAAAAGTCTTGTTATACATTATGAACTTTATTTTTTAACTTTTGCATACAATAAACTTAAAATTAGCGGTCTATAAATGATGTAATTATAGAAAAATAACTAACTATTTCTTCTAGAAATCACGGTTTTGGTACAGGAACGCCCACACAATATGAGATAGAAGGACTTAATTTTGCTCCGATACTTCGCATAATATCCATAAAGCAAAAAAGGCTTTCTAAAGACAATATTGATGCTTAAAATAATTGGATTATGGTATAAATGAAAAACAAAATAGAGTCTGATAGTCCTGCTATAAAATACCAAATAGATCAATATTTGTTATTGTTTCATGATTTTCTTGCCAATTTAATGGAATAATTTTTGAAATTCCGGTTTAGCTTGGCAAATGATATCTTTTTTTGGGGTGTGCTGAAAATTATTTGTTTAACTCGTCAGTAGCCAAAACTGCTTAGAATTGGTTTTTAGGAAGCCACTGAAAATTTCGGACCCTGTTGTTGTGGAAATTTATTTTTATTCAACTGTTTCTGCAAAAATGCTACAAATGTAGAATACCGAGCACATAAAGGTTAAATATGTTTTAGGAATAAGACATTTATTATTTGAATATGTGTTAGAGGTATACAATTAGTTTTTTAGTTTTTTCACATTTACCTGTATTTTCCACAAAAAAAAAATATGAATCAGTTCAGGTCAAGGACCGGAAAATGTTTTTTTTATTTTGTTTCTAAAAAAATATTTACTGTGCAAGTTTAAAAAATTCTACATTTTACAGAAAATAAAAAATTTCTAAAATAGTTTAAAAAAAGCCGTCGAAAAAAATAAATAAAATACAGTTTTTAAAATAAAACGCAAACATACACTCATTAAAAAAGTTAGTTTTGTATGGACCCAACAGACCAAAACAGAGAAAACTGTAAATGAGGTGTAGAACAAGCTTACCATAAGAGATCTTACAACATGACAACAAATATGATTGCAAATGACTTATTCTCGCTATAGTTTTGTAAGTGTGTTTAAGAATGCTGTCCCGTTATTTGCCCGTTATTTGTGTTTGGTTCGAAGAGTAAAGTGTTTTTAATTGTTTTAAACAGTGCACAATTGTAAAAAAAGTAATTAAATATTCTATAACTAAAAAACTTTTTTGTAAATATGCCATATAAATTTGAACAGAATGCTCGTAAAGAATGTAATCAATCTTATTAATGTTAAGAAAATTAGTTTTCTGTAAGCTTACTCTAATATTAGACTTCTTAGCTTACATTATATTATATCCAAGTAATATTATCGCATGGGATCAGTTTTCATTTTTAAATAATTGATTATAAACCTATTATAATAGTAATCACAACATTTTTCTAAGCTTAAGGCTTATGCTAGTAAGCTTGCTACAAGTTCTTTCTAAACCGTTTTGGTTTGTTGGGGAAGTCGCGATTTTTATCAATTTAATTGTCTCAGTAAATTGTGAATTAAATCAAAAGTTGTGCACCGATTACAATGAAATAAAGCTCATTTCATTCGAAATATGTTAAGCTAACTGTTTTTATAACAAAAGTGTGATTTTTGCTGAAAGTTTTTATGAATTTTTAAATAAATTTTTTTTTTTTACTTAACGATATCTCTGAAGCTACTGGGCAAATTTAAAACCAATGTATGTAAGCACGGCTGAAAGATAATATTATAAGCGAATTTTGTTTTTTTTAAGTATTTTGTTAATATAGTATATCTCGAAAAGTCGAGCTGAAACACTGATTGCAGATTTGAATTCAGCGTCCCAAAACAACATTCAGTTCTTAATCAACAAAGAATGTGTTCCCTTGTTCTTCACGAAATTTTATTTCTAGTCTTAAGCCTAGTACTCTGTCCAAATTTGTGAAAAATGTTGAGACATATTAATTATTTCACACGAAAATTTTGGCATGTATCAATGTTACCTATCATGCGAGTTTGCACAATTTGACGTTTTTATTCCTGCAATTTATGCGACATTGTTTTGCGTATGTAAACAAACCACACATGTATTTTACTAAAAACTATTTTTTCAATAAAAAATTAATTAAAAAGAAAGTAAAAAACTGTTACCGGTTGTGTTATTTTAATTTTTTATTTCTTATTTAATAATCAGTTCATACTTTTTTGCTTTTGCTTAAAATTTCACGTGAAATAAGTGCAGCTTACATTATTTCGCAGTTGTAAAAAAATGTTGCCAGAAACATTTCGGAACTTTCTCACAAAATGAACAGAGTACAGCTCTATCAACATTATTTCATAGATATTCCGCTCAAGTTTTTTTCATATGCGTTTTGACAGCATTTCACGTGAAATGTTGAACAGAGTACCAGGCTTTAGCAAACTCTAATGGGCTAAATTTTACAACAATACTATTAAGTCTTACGGTTGAAGGCGAAGTAAAGTGTTTTCCGAGAGTAAGCTTTATATGGGGCGTAATATAAATTAAGGCTCGATCTTCACGAAAATAAATCTTTGATGGACTCGAGTCTTATTTTAATTTATTTTATTTTCTTCAATTACATAACGGAACCCTCGGTGCCTTTTATGGTTAATAAAAGCTACTAATTAAACAACAAACTTCAGTTATTAATACAAAAATATAATAAACAAGAAAAGATATGTATGTATATGTATAAAACTTTACTTAGCTACCATTAAAACGATAATGAAAATTCAAGTTCAATAAAATTTAATACATTTAAAAACAACGACATAAAGAATGCTATATAATCTGTTTCCATATTACGCAGATAGAAAATTCCAACATATTGGCAATTATTCGTTTTAGTTAATTGACAAGTTATTTAGCTCTGCAAATTTCAACAACTTAGATTTAAATAAGGGCAACAAGAAAGAAAATCTTCTTAGATCTCTTGGCAAAATATTCCAGATGTTTGAATCCCGAATCTGATATGATTGTCCAAAAGTGTTCAAACGTCTAATCGGAAAAATAATTTGAGGATTCCTTGTTGACCTAGAGAACTGAAAATTTGTAACAATATAATCAGGGTTGCCATTACCAATGTATTTATAGAAAAATAATAATATTCTAATAGCAATTAAGTTTTCAAAAGATGTCAGTAGAAAGGTAAGCATATGCCGAATTACATGATCCCGGAATCTTAAACCAAAAACATAAAGAGTAATTTTGTTAATTAGTTGTTTTATTCACTAATTCACTAATTTCACTACAAAATTTGTTTAGGTACAACTTACTCTCCCGTTAAGAGAGATGTCGCTAAATGGCTCATATGTATTTATTTTTACTATTTGTTTTTATTAAATTTATGGGCGATTCTATTCTAGACAACTTTTAACATCAATTTTCAAATCACACTATTTGATACTTTTTTGATGCCAATTTAAAGTAAAATATCTATATTTTATAATATTATGAATTTTTTAGACGTAAGCTTATATATAAATTTGTTGTGCACTTCGAATCATTAAGATTCATAGATTTGGCGCGAACAGAAAATGCATTGCATGTTGCACCCGTCATGGCTTAAAGAGCAAATTTCTTTTTCTTGGATTATATTTCTCTACAATGTTTGATTTGATAATCATCGTCTGTTATCTCATCTTACAATAAAAAAGAATAATACAATAAAAGTTTAAAAATTAACAGAGTTTTGTGTTTTTGTGGTATGATCTTATGAAAGTGGGCCGATTTGGTTGCACCCGTCAAATCTGTAAGATTTCGTACAGAACTCTGATCAAAAGTTCGAAGTTTTTTCAATTCTTTATTTGATCATTGTTAACAACAACAGTTTAATGTGTCTAACGGGATTATCCAATTTGAAGAAAAGAAAACATGTTAACAATCGTCGTTCACAGCAGTGTATCAAGTGAATTTGGAAAGAGAAGACGTGCTAAAAACATAAAGTGTTTAGTAATAAATGCGGTAATAATAATTAAATTGAATAATAATAAATAAATTAATAGTAATAAAAAATTAATTTTTGGCGATGATGTAACTTCTTCAAAATTTTCATGGACAAATGCTAATGAAAATATTAGTGTACGACACTTAACCGTAATAAAAATGCTTACAGGTACAGTAAAATCCCGATAATTCGTACCCCGATTAATCGTTATTCCCGATAATTCGTAATAAACTGTCGGTCTTGTTAATTCGTAAAATTTCCATAAATTTTGGTCCCCTCGATAATTCGTAATTTTTTTTTTCAAATAATTTAATTGTGTTTAATTCTTCCCTGCAAATAAAATTGGACCACCTGGTCCATTTTATCAAAATGGACTACTCCATGGACTGGTCCGATGTAATGCAAGCATGGACCATGTCATTGTTAAAAAGTGTTTGTAGTGAGACGACATGTCTTCGTTTTTTAACGACATGCTTTCGTTTTTAAACGACTTCAAAACTAATCCTCTTGAGTATACCATGGAGTAGTTTTAAAACTACTCCTTAGTGGTCCAAAGGTGGGTTATATGGTCCTCTCCTAGGACATCGTAATGTTAAATAGACCAGGTTTTTTTCCCATACGTTTGGGTTACTTTTGGACTAGTCCTGGTCCCTTGCGGACTACTCTTTACACACGTGTTTGGAATGGTCCTATTATTTGCAGGGTTAAGAGGTTAAGATCAGTTTGTTACATGAATAATTTTTATATGTATATTTTATTTTTAACAATTGTCTTTATGTTTTTTTTATTGTTTTAGTAAATTAATTGAAAAACTCCGTTGATTCGTATTAATTTTATTTAAACTCCGGTAAATCCAAACCCCGCTAAATCGAAAACCCCTAGAATTCGTAAGAAATGGCCGGTCCCTTGCAATTACGAATTATCGGGATTCTACTGTAATAATTTTTAACAAATTATCAAGATGTTGAGCGGCTTATTAAAAAATATTTTAGTATGACTAAAGACCGAGTAAATAAAACCAACAGAAGACTTGCAGCAAATGAATGATAAAGAAATAAAAAAAGGATTAAAATTAAAGAAATTCAAACTATAAATATTACGTCTTACATTCATTTTATATTTTTATAAATAGAAATATCGGTCGAGTTTTTCTATTCAGGCAATTAAAGACGTTTCAATTCATATAAAAATTGTTTTCGTATAGACAAAAATCTGATTTATTCAATCTGAAAATGTTGAAGATTTAATGTCAGATTTCTGTCAGACTTTTCTACAATAAATCGTCAAAATTTTCAGAGTTTTCATTGTCAGACTTCTGGCATATATCTGTACAAACTGTCCCAAAAACTATGCGAATTTTAAACGACTACAAGTAGGATTTCTGTCACACATCGATTGGAAATATCGGAAGGAAATCCAGAATTTCCCTAGGAAATAACATGAGACATCGTTCAGATATCAGACAGATCTATCTGTGAAGTTAAGGGAATTTCCCCTGACAATTCTTACAGAACTCGTGTCAACCACTTCATATATTTTTCGTGTCGACTTCTAGACGAAATCAGTCCCGAAATCGGAATCTTGTGCAGAAAGTCGTTATGAACTCTAAACGATTTCGTTGCATTTGGTTTACTGGGAAGTTTGTTTTTGCCCAGATTCCAAAAAAAAAGTTTTTCTTGATTTTTAGAAAAATTTTCTTTATTCTAAAAAAAAACATGTAGGAAAGTATAGTCGGTCAAGCCCGACCATATGATACCCTACACCAAAGTATTTAAAAACACATCATGCTTATGATCTATGTTTATAAACTTCATTAAAATTAGTTTGAAAGTTTGTGAGAGGCAGAAATTGCCCCCTACCTCCCCTTGTTGTCCTATTTTTGAAAAACTGTATAGCTTATGTGGCCATTTAGATATGGATCTATCTATGGTTTAAATTTCATTAAAATCGGTTTGAGAGGCAGAAATTTACTCTATCTCCCCTCGTGGTCCTATTTCTTAAAAAAATGCATACCTTTTGTGTCCATATAGATATGGTTTTATCTATGTTTTAAATTTCATTAAAATCGGTTTGATAGTTTCTGAGAGGAAGAAATTTCCCCCTATCTTCCCTCGTGGTTTAACGATTCGGCCCATTTTCAATAGGATTGGTCCTTGTGCCAATAAGAACCTATGACCCAAATTTTATCAAATTAACTCCAAAATTGCGACCTGTACTTTGCGCACAGTGTTACATGGACAGCCAGCTAGTCAGGCTGCCAGCCAGCCGGACTATACCGGTGGGTATAGAACCAATATTTTAAGGTGTTACACACATCAGCACAAATGCATAATACCCTCTCCACTATTGTGGTGTGGGTATAAATAGGCAATCTCCTATTTTAAAAAATTTGAAAATTTTCTTAATAAAAAATTCCTTTTGTAAAAAATAAAAACAGAAACATATCAAAAATATGTATGTAGGTTCCTAAAAATTTTGAAAATTAATAACTTAAAAACTATTTTTCGGAAAGATTTCGGATGTTCGGCCGTCGAATTCTATGAATCAAGAACTTCGGAAAATATATAATATACATATAAAGAATGCATATATTATATGTAACTATGTAGTTACCTAGTTTAAAAAAAAATACATGGAGTTACCTGGTTTTTATATAAAAATTGGTATTTTTCTGGTTTTTTGTTTTTCAAATAACTTTTAAATAAGTAACTACACCAATACCTCACTTTGCGTCATTTCGTTTTGCGTTTTTCGAAGTTGCGTTGCTGCTGAATTAGTACTAGTTTTCACTGTGCGTCGTTAGATTTTCGAAGTTGCGTTGTTTTGGGTTTGAGTCTTTATTATACCCTCCACCACAATTAGTTGTGAAGAGGGTATATTAAGTTTGTCATTCCGTGTGAAACTTTTTTATTATTCATCTCAGACCCCATAAAGTATATATATTCTGGGTCCTTGAGTAATTCTAAGTCGATTTAGCCATGTCCGTCTGTCTGTCCGTCTGCCGTCTGTTGAAAACAAGCTCACTTTCGAAAAACTCAAAAGAACTAAACAAACTGGGTGTCAAATTGCTTGTAGTTATCCTAAGCAGTTTGGGATTGAAATTCAGTAAAATCCGTTAAGTAGGATCAGAGCTATGAATCAAAATGTGGAACCACCACCTAAAAAAAATTGATAATTTTGTTACCAAAACTTACATAAATGGTGGAATAATGCACAGAATGACATACGATTCTGCAAGAATTCGTTTTATTCAACTAGAAATCACACTGTAAAATTTCGTAAAGATCGGTCCATAATTTACCCTAGGCCCCATATAAACCCTACTTCCGGAAAACAGTTTAGTACGCCTAAATCCGTAAAAAATAACGCTATCATAACAAAATTTGGTACATCAAAGTTTTACAGGACAAGAAATAAAACTATGTAATTTCATGAAGATCGGTCCATAATTTACCTTAGGCCCCATATAAACCCTACTTCCGGAAAACAGTTTAGTACGCCTAAATCCGTAAAAAATAACGATATCATAGCAAAATTTGGTACATCAAAGTTTTATAGGACAAGAAGTAAAACTATGTAATTTCGTGAAGTTCGGTCCATAGTTTACCCTAGGCCCAATATAAACCCTACTTCCGGAAAACAGCTAAGTACGCCTAAAACCGTAAAAAAACGCTATGATAACAAAATTTGGTACATCAAAGTTTTATAGGACAAGAAGTAAAACTATGTAATTTCGTGAAGATCGGTCCATAATTTACCCTAGGCCCCATATTAACCCTACTTCCGGAAAACAGTTAAGTACGCCTAAATCCGTAAAAAATAATGCTATCATAACAAAATTTGGAACATAAAAGTTTTATAGGACTAGAAATAAGACCGTGAAATTTCGTAAAGATCAGTTCATAATTTACCCTAGGCCCCATATAAACCTAACTCCCGGAAAACAGCTAAGTACGCCTAAAAACGTAAAAAATAACGCTATCATAACAAAATTTGGTACATCACAGTTTTATAGAACTAGAAATGACACTGTGAAATTTGGTGAAGATCGGTGCATAACTTACCACAGGCCTCAATTAAAGCCCACTCTGGTAAAATAATTAAATACGCGGTAAACATTGTTCCAGTTTAGCTTCATATGGCCAGAAAAAATGTTATGCAATTTTGTGATATACGGTTCATAATTTATATTAGATTCCATTTTAGCAGCCTTCTGAAATTCACTGCAAACGCTTAAACTAATTGCACCGCTGTATTGAAATTTATGTTTTTTAATACCAGAAATCGTTCTGTAGCATTTGGGATGATTGGTTCATAGCTTACCATGGCTTTAATATAATTTGTTCTCCTGAAAATCATTTAAGTTCAGCTTAAACTAATATTCTACTTAAGCTTTTTAAAATTGATTCTGATTGTCGGTCAATAATTTTATATAAGTCTAAACCGCAACAAATTTGAATGCAGATGTCTGTTTTTACAAAGATTATAATAATAAATAGACATCATACAGATATTACTTCTAAAACATTCGAAGTGTCGGTGGAGGGTATCAAAGATTCGGCACAGCCGAATATAGCACTCTAACTTGTTTTTTGAAATTTTCTATTTTTTTCTAAAAGATGCCAACGACTTTTGTTTCTACATAATTCCGCCATGCCCTCAAAACTCTTTTTTATAAATTAATTGAATATTTTATTTTGATTTAATTGAATTTGTTTTTTTTTGCATGTAAGTAATAAAATTTTATATAATTTTTATTACTTTACTCAATTTTCATTTTAAAAAGTATTATTTTCGTTACCCTGGAATCTATCTTCGATCTTTGCTATAGAAAATGATAAGTCACAATGCGTAGTTTATAATGCAACTTAGACACGACGCAAAGTGAGTTTTTGGTGTATATGAAAACGTAAACAAAAATGTTTTCCGTATGACGTGTTAAATTCCCAATTTGTTCATACATATTTGATAAATACACGCATTTCACTGGTTGCTTAGCCCAGATCATCAGGAAACCTTTTCCAAAGATTTTAGAAAAGCTTAAAATATTATACAAATAAAACCCTAAAGTGAATAAGAATTATAAACACTCAATGTCTTACCAGTAAAATATTTTTTGAATGAGAATTCGTTTGATTAACAAAATTTTTTTTTAACTTTTTAAATTTGGTTTAAGATGTTTTGTCAAAATGCCACAGATACACGCAATAAATTTTAGAACTGACTTTATAAATTTTCACTTACCCATACGCCCCTGCTGTTACATTTGAATTGCCATCCGCCTTAATTTTAAAATGATCAAATACAATTGTCACCTGTTCATTGGGTTCGGCCAAGAACAAATACGAACAATTCGTATCCGACGGATAATTGGATGGATAGCGGGGACTATTCAATTCGCCACGTTTCTTTGACGAACTCACATACGTAAAACTACAACTGCCATCTGGAGCCGCTGTACCGGGAATTTTATATTCGGTTTCGAAAACATATTTGCCTTTGAAGCCACGACCCTGTAGTTCACCCGAACTAAAGACCATAGCCAAACGAGGTCCATCACTAACAACACGTTGAGTTTCATTGCCGCACAATTCATAGTCGAATTTATCGTAAGCATCAGCAGTTTCCTGGCCCTTTAGGTAGATTTTCAAATAGCCATCGGAACAATTGGTTCTAAATAGAAATTTCATTATTAGGTTTAGTTTAAAATACTTTGTTTGTGGTCACTGATTTACTTACTCTTTATCCTTATCTTTACTTTCCACTCGGGGTATATTAAATGCCGTGAATTCCAAACGCACACGTTCTAAATGTTGGGCATCTTGCATACCATAAATGAAATATCTGAAATGGAAAAATAATTTATTTTAAGGGTCAATTTTAAAAATTAAGTTTCCTTCTTTCGTCATACTTACCTACAAACAGTTTTCTGTATATAAGGATAAGGATAATTTGGTGAGAGTACAAAACCTGTTGATTCCTTCCGCGACAATATCTTTTGATCACATTCTGAGCCTCGTATGTGAATGCCATCGTTTTCACCTTTGAGTTTTAAAACAAAGTATTTGATTTTTTTTGTGTTTGCCATGAAGCGATGAATTTGTTGTTGCATTAAAATTTATTTTTAGATTTTGGTAGGATTGCAATTTTAGAGTAAAGAATCGTTTTGTTTTAGAGTTTGTTAGATCCAATTTGTTTTTTGAGTTTTTGTAGAGATAGTTTGATGAAAGAGAGTTAATTTTGTTTTAAAATTAGTTTTTTTTTGTAAGACCAATTAAATATATGTAAGTTCATAATTAAATAATATAAAAAAAAAATTTTCGAAAAAAATGCATCAAAAATTGTCGCATTAGTTTTAAATATACAACACACACATACAAGAAGCTTTTAAATGCAAATCAAAAAATTTTATGGCTGAAAACTTAATGAAAAATAATATTAAAAAAATTCTAATGATTAAACCAGAAACATTAATTGAAAATTAATATTGACCTATTTTATGGCGAGGAATTGGTAAAATCAGTATGAGAAATCGACATTCGATTTCTGTAATTATAAAATCGAAAAATCATTTCGTTTACAAATTATGAACTGAATAATTGACAATTAAGATTCGTTCACAATACAATTTCGTTTTTCTTCTATCTTATTTCCTCTTAAGGTATTTCATATAGTCGGCTTAATATTAAAACCTGCTAAATCCACTTTATATGTAAATTGATATTTTGATGCCGTGTGGTAGAGAAAGATACGCCTCGTCGACCAGCATGTAGTTTTTCTTCAATTTGAGTCTAGAAGTGTGTATAACTAACTATATTTTTGGTTTTTCTCTCAAGCAGCAAAAAGGAAAAATAAAAAGTTTTTTGTCTCTCCTGTAAAATGTATTGAAAGAGAGATTGCAGATTTGCATATTAAGCCGACGATATATTTTCCTTAATTTTTCGAACAAAAGTGAAACTAATGTTTTTTTTTTTAAAGTTAGGTCTACTTTTACTTCAGCAACAATTTGTATGAAATTATTTACAAATGACGTTTACAATAAGTAAAATTGTTCTTAGTAAAATTTGCAAAGGTTTTCTTAATCGAAAATGTGTGTGGTTGCGAAAAAATTTGTTTTGTTGTTCTATTGCGAACACCTTGTGGAAATACTGCCATTGTGAACGGTTAACTTTAAGCTTCGTTCACAATAGGCAGCAACATTTTCACTGGTGTTCAAAATACAGCAACAATTTTTTGTGGAATGAAAATTGACCCCAATATCAAGGAATCAAAAAAGGCCCCAAATAAAATCACAATTTTTTACTTTGGGGCTATTTTTCGTTTACTAATAAAAAAATGCAAAATTTTAGGAAATGAAAAATCACCCCAAACATTTTTACACAAATTATATAAGTTTTTATGTTAATGTTTAGCATAAAAATACCGAATTCTTATACCAAAGTGGAGAAAATCCTTGTCGGTTATGCTTTAGTTAGCCGAAGGCCGGCTATGTTGTGAAGCTTAAGTGAGCAAAGCCAGAGGCCGTTTATATAGAGAAGCTTCAGTTAGCGAAGCCAGTGTTCGCTAAACCATAGAGAAGAAAATTCTTTGAACTCCATCCAAAAAATATTATAACTTTCTTTGTGTTCTTTTTTGGGGTTAAAATTCATTATAAATTTTTAGGTGACTTTTCATAATGAAGAATTACACCAAGTTTAGGGTCATATTTCATTTTATTTTTAGGGTTATTGTTCATTTTTTGGGGGGAATTTTTCATTAAAAAAATGGGGTCATATTGTATTACGAAAAATAGCCCCATATTTTGTGTCAATTTTTATTTATTATTTGGGGCCATATTTGCCAAATTGTTGTCCGAAAAATGAAAGGAAAATATATGAAATACTTTGGGAAGAAAGAAGATAGATGAAAAAACGAAATTGTTTCTCCCATTGTGAACGAAGCTTTATTTTAAAATAACTTTATAAATCGAAAATTTTCTACTGAAATATAACTTGCAATTGAATTTATTTTAAAGAAATTAAAGAAAGACTTGTTTTTGAGTAGGTTTGTTTCCTTTAAAAAAGACTTCTGTTAAAAAAATGGATTATATTAAATGTTTTCTACTAAGAAAAAACATCTCTTCGCAATAATTTTCTACAGTTGAACTTGCATTCTAAAAGGTTTATTTTTATTAAAAAGACTTATCTTCGAAAAGAATTTCTATGGAAAAAAGATTTTCTTTATCTGTTTCCAAAAAGTTTTGCATAGAAAAACGGCTTGCTAAAGAAAAGTAATCCTAGAAAATAGTTTTTATAGAAAAACTTGTCTTTAAGAAGGTTTTCTATAGAAAAACTCGCCTTCAAAAAGGACTTCTGTAGATAAACTTGTCTTCAAGAAGGTTTTCTATAGAAAAACTTGTCTTCAAGAAGGGTTTCTATAGAAAAACTTGTCTTCAAGAAGGTTTTCTGTAGCAAAACTTGTCTTTAAGAAGGTTTTCTATAGAAAAACTTGTCTTCAAGAAGAACTTCTGTAGACAAACTTGTCTTCAAGAAGGTTTTCTATAGAAAAACTTGTCCTAAAGATGGTTTACTATAGAAAAACTTGTCTTTAAGATAGTTTTCTATAGCAAAACTTGTCTTCAAGAATGGTTTCTATAGAAAAACTTTCTTCAAGTAGGTTTTCTATCGAAAAACTTGTATTTAAGAACTTGTCTTTAAGATAGTTTTCTATAGCAAAACTTGTCTTCAAGAATGGTTTCTATAGAAAAACTTTCTTCAAGTAGGTTTTCTATCGAAAAACTTGTATTTAAGAAGGTTTTCTTAGAAAAACTAGTTTTCGAACATCTTTTTTTTAGAAAAATTGGCTTCAAAGAGGTGTTAATTTTCTGTTAAAATCAGTTTTTAAAAAGGTTTTCTATAGAAAACTAAACCATGAAAGGATTTCCTATTAAAAACTTCTTTTCTTGGAAAAAGTCTTCTATAAATAAATTGTCTTTGAAAAGCGTTTCTATTAAGAAAACTTGGGGCCTATTCTCTACCGCGATGAGAATGCAATTTCGATACGATAGCTAAAAGCGATAATAGGACAATTTGGTACTCTCTACACAGAAAAAAATGTTGCGCCAGTAAAAGCATTAATCAAAAATAAAATCAGTTTTAATTAAAAGTTTAATCAAGTTAATTAAACGTTTAATTAAGTGAATTCTCACACACATTTTTACCCTCTTATTCATAAAAAATATTTCAGTTTTATTAAAGGTTAATAAAACAAATTTTCATATAAAATTCGTCTTATAAGCCTGTTATAAGTAAGCATGGAATATTGTTTATGAATAAGGCCTTTAATATTTAGACAAATATGGTATATCCTTTTTTATGTGTTTGTGTAACCGATTGTGTGGTTTATTTGGCCCTTTAAAAAGTACTTAAATGTATAGAAAAAAAAAAAAAATATTAAATTTTAATAAAAATGATCACTAAAAAAAAAATTTTAACAACAATAAACGAATAAAAAATTAACACTTACGTATAAAATCTAGTTTAACAAAACTCTCACTAAATTCATAAATTCCTTTAAAACCACGATTTTGAGAATTTGCTGTACGTGACAGGGTAAAAAAATGCACAAATAGACTTGATTCGCTAGAATATAAAACTAAATTTCTTTGTTGTCCGCAATATGTACCAATTAATGCTGATGAATTGTCGGGACCATCATAAACTTTAACATAATCGAATGGGCAGCTAATTTAAGCGAATTAAAAAATTTTTAAAATTAATTTTTTTTTATAAATTTTGTTTTTAAAATAATACATATATTTTTTTTTTAAATAAAAAGCCTTTGACAAACCTTAAAGTATGCTTTAGTAATAAATTGAAAAAGATTTCAAAAATAAAGTATACTTTAAGGCAACTTTATAAAAAGTCGTTATATCTTAAATGTTTTTCGTAAGACAGCTATTAATGGTACTCACTGTGGTCCACCAAAAAATAGATCAAAATCACGGAATTCTAATCTAACTCTTTGATTCGATTCACCCAAGAATTGATATGTACAAGACATATCCTTGGGATAGGCACCCGGATAGGTGGGCGATATTAAAACGCCCGTTTTGTTTATACTCAAACTGGGTGTTATTGTATAGGAACATGGTGAACCAGCTATTGGTATACCAATTTCGTATTCCGCTATATTAAATTATTTAGAAGATAAAAATTTTTAATTTAAATTAAAAATATTTTTTTTGGTATAAAATTTTTCAAATAAAAAAGTGAGAAAAAAGTGTAACACTTACATGCATTGATAAATCGAAATGTGCCTTCAAATAGATCGGGAGTCGTGATATTTTTATTTGTAAAAAACGAAATGGCAATGGCACGATACATGGAAATGCGTTGTCTAGGTGGTATTGTACCACAATAACGGCCACCAAATGGTGAGTTTATCAGTTCTGCTGGTTCCGATGATTGCACTTCTGAGTATATATCCATATACTCATGAACACATCTGAAATTATCAAAAGAAAAAAAAAAAAAAAAAGCGTTGAAAATTACATTGTTAGTCATACTCAGTGTTTTAAAAGCTGCAGTTGAGATAGTAAAAGTCATAAGATTATGCTGTAACTTCGACTTCTTAATTTGTTAATGTCGACTGCCGATGTTCTTTGTTATTTACAACTTTTCGTTTTTTGCTTTTGCCTGGACTACGACGGTTTACATTTAAGGAATCAGAAGTAAAAGCAACAGTTTATTTTTGTCCAATGAAAAATCAAAAAGTGGAAGAAAAAGCAATTTTTTTGTCTTGATTCAGTTTTTTAAACCCTGCAGCCGTATTCGCTAAAGCTAAATCTCTGTCGCTAAAAATCTATAAAGTTGATTTAGCAATTTTTGGCTACAAATGTAATTCAGTAACGTGCATTGCTAAATTTGGCAATGTAATACAAATTTAATTTGCCGCAATTTTAATTTAATTTAATTTAATTTTTAATTTTGTTTTCTCTAAGGAATTTTAGCGATCGAGATTTAGCTTTAGCTAAGCGAATTACAGAATACGGCAGCTGGTCATACTTTCATAAATGAAGAGGATTTATTGAAACTCTTAATAATTCATAATCACCCCTATCGTGAATAATTTTCCCTAGTAATTTTTCCCCTTTGCGCATATTTGCGATCATGAAGAACTCCCATGAAAAAATTCCCCTTATCGTGAAAAGGGGTTTCCCTCGTAATTTATTCATATTTCCCTTAGATTTTCTCACTTTATTTTTGCTAGGGAACAGAACATGTAAATCGAATATTAAGGACAAGATCCGTTAATAAGGCACAAATCGATATATTGGCCAACAAAATGCGAAACAACAGGTCGATTGCCTGCGGATTTGTGAAGCTTTCGAAAGATGTAGTGGCAGAATTTTGGAAAATATTTTACTACATAAAATTTTAAAAGTTCAAAAAGCTAACGTTGTAATCAAACTATTCCTTCAGTACTAAATATTTTGTTTTATTATTTTAACTTTTCTTTAAAACATATACATACGTGTATATTTTTGAACAAAAATTTAATTGATTTTTATTATTTTTTAATCTTTCTTCTTTTTTACATTCACTGGAACTGATAGCGTGGTATCTCACAGACTGTGAGATAGACGTTACGTGGTATCTTACAGAATGTGAGAAATCAAATAAAGTCTTGCAGGTAACTCCGCTTTGAAATGATGACACAACTCGCTAAAAGCGTGATGTAATATCAGAGTACGAAGCGCTAGACCCTGTCCGTTACCGTAAGATATGTCATTAAATGCACTACCCTTATCTCCGATATCACGGAGCAACTGGAGCACTCCAGGAACCTCTGTCTTCTGGAAATTAGCGCCGGGTATTCACAGAGAAAGTGAAATACTGGATGACTCAATAAAGTGTTGCAATACTCCCTAAGACAATACCTTGAGTTTATTATTGCATTGCACCGTATTCGCTGCACAACGGCGATGCTTAGTCAACCCATTTGTTTCCAGGGATGATTTGCAATACTGTGTTTATAACGTCAGCCACCATTTTCTATTTCTAGGGGTTGCCGAAACTTCGATAATATGCATTGTATGCTAAATCCAGTCTATTCGCATTAATTCCTATTAGCCAATGACCTGTTTAAACTGCCAGCTTGGAAATGTCCCTTCGACCATTCCGTCTAAGCTGCTTTGTACGATTTACATTATCGGAGGGCCACGTTAGCTATGCAATCTTACGGGTGTCAAGATTATGCCATCTCTTGCCAGTTTCGCACATGAAGTGCTTAAAAACTCCGCTTTAATCGTTCCAAGGGTTATTAAATTGGTACCGCTGTGGATAGATCTAAATCTGAACCCAAACTAGGGTGATGCCAGCCAAATGAATTAACCTAGCAGAGATGTGTTATGGTGAGAGCGGAGTGATAGAATGGCTGCCTGGCTATCGAAATAAATATTTAAATTCCCCTAAAGTTCCTGCCATATTGAAGGGGACATGGTTCCCTTATTGGCACACATAAAATTATTACAGTAAGTGATTGTGGGTTATTAAATTCGTTTTCCGTACTGTTAAAATTGAGTAACAATTTTTTATCTTAGGAAACCAAATTTTATAGCACGTTCAGGATAACAACCTTTTATTTACCTTTTATTCCAGAAATGAACAATGTTACTATGAATTAATTTTCAATGTAAATATGTATTTTATTTTTAAATTGATAAATATATAGTAAAGGGTGGTTAAACCATAATCCACGGTAATTGTGAGTCACCTTAACGTCAAGTTTTTTGCGCAACTTAAATTGACTTTTCTTTGTTTCAGTATTTAAGAACTTCTATCATTGAGAGGTATACAATTGAGCAGCTCGTTAAGATTGTTAAAGCCTTTTTCGAAAATGAGCGTTCCTTCAAAATGCATTTCGTGCACATCCTGATATTTTTGGTCAGCATAATCGACCAAATGTTTCCACAATCAGGAGAATTGTGTGCAAATTTCAGCAAACCGGGTCTGTAGGTAATGGGAAAACATATGTGCATGCTCGCCCACTTAGTTCTGCGGCTGGCAGTGTTATCGGGCCGTACTTCTTCGAAAATGATGTCGGCCAAGCAATTATCGTGAATGGTGTTCGCTATCGCGACATGATAACGGACTTCCTATAGCCAGAAATTGAGGAAATGGACCTAGACGATATGTGGTTTATAGGTGTTTACTGGTCAAACGCTTTATTGATACCGTTACTGGTGCTCCAGCTTTGGAAAATAATCAAAAATTTAAGATTAATGTCAATACCAAAGTGAAACGATTACTTTTGACCGATACCGAGTATTTTTTTACCGATACTACTTGGTAGTCGGTTGCTAAATATCGATTACAAAAATACTTGGTACTTATATATAGAAGTATCGAATATGTGCTTGTATTTACTCGTATTGTTTCGTCCCTACATATGGCATAAGCACTATCGTGCCAAAATACTTTTTCCGGAAGAATTATTGTAGGCTGATTTAAAAAATCAAACAAATCTAATACATAGAGAATATTTGAGTTTAACTTTGTATAGGGGTAACCATACTAAATAATGAACCAATTTGGATAATTTTCAATACTTGTACTCTTTATATTAAAAAAAAATATATGAGGTAAAAAATAGAGGCAACCATAAGTTTTGTGTTTATCTCAGTCATTTGTAGATTAATCTGAGTGAATTTCCGGAATATGGACATCATTAAATCAAAAGGACCCAGAATATATACATTTGGTCTTAGATCAATATTGTAGAAATTTCAAAGGGAATGACAAACTTATATATGCCTTTTTTTAATACAATGAACACAAATTTATTTGCAAAACGCTTGTAAAATTAACTTAAAAGTTTACCACTATACAAGTAAATATGTAAGCTAAAGTAACTAAATAACATAACAAAAATACGCTTTCTGTCCCTTTCTTTGAAAACTGCCCAGGTAACTGATTTGGGAATTTTTCTTAGGTCACCTTTCCAACTCTGTATGCGCTCTGTGGTTGTGGTTTGGACCCAAAGTCGCGGGAATGGAGATCCTAAAAAGTCTGCTTTGAGGGCTGATTTTTCTCCTCGTGTAGAAAATTATGGGGTGGATTTCACACACACAGGCAGTTGTCACCAAGTGGTTAAGACAACCTTGGACGATGTGCTTATAAAAATATTTTCTACTCAAACCCTTTCCATCTGTGGCGAAGGACATGAAAATTATCCATATTTAGCAATTAAAGTTTGTAAATTTTACATGGTGTTTTTTTCAGAGTGTCACATCTTTGAGTTGGCATCACTGCTTTATTTGAGCACCCATTTAACAGCTGATAGCTGCTTTTTGTTACTTTGACTAACACCAGAGCAACGCGTGAAAATTGTTGAAATTTTTTATTAAAATAATTCGGCGAATGGGCTGAAGCACAAATTAATATTTTCATTCAAAAATTCAAAATGGGAGAGAGTGAGGAGAATCGATAAGCTTTTGTCGAAACACTATTACGTCCACAGAAAATTACAGTTTGTTGCTCTTTCTGGGCTGGCGAAGTCATTGGCCCACATGTCTTCAAAAACGATGATGGCCAGAATGCGAACGGTTGTTGAAAATTGGTGTTACAGATTGCGCCTTCTACGCGCTAGCCGTGGCAATCACATGGCAGAAATCATATTTAACAAGTTTTTTTTTTTTTTTTTTTTTTTTTTTTCTCATTATTTATTTATTGAATCTTCATATATTAAATATGAACTAACAATAATTAATCAAATCTTAACCTAATACGTTATTTTTTGTCCTGCCAGTGCCAGACAAAAATTTTCTTCATCGCGGGTTCTGTTCACTTTTATAGTGTTTATCGCTCATCTAATTGGATAAGTGCTGCAGTGTCTCTTCTTCTTAAGCGAGTGTGGCCGCTATCATTTAAAATATTTCGTGCTAGTGGGTTCGGGTGCGATTCGAGCCTTTTTAAGTATTTTACTGCATATTTCGTAATCATAGTTTTAACTAATGGAACATTAAGATCCTTGTGAATATTTGAGTTTTTAACATACCAAGGGGCAGCTGTGATTATTCGAAGTAGTTTATTTTGGCGCCTTTGAATTTTTTCGATATTAGAGGCCGAGGCAGTGCCCCATAACTGAATACCATAGCACCAGATTGGCTTTAAGATGGAGTTGTAAAGAAGAAGTTTGCAGTCGAGACTAAGGACAGAGTTTCTTCCAATAAGCCAATGAATTTGGATGGCTTTTAGTTTCATTTGAGTTAATGTTGCCTCTATATGGCTTTTCCACGTTAAACGGCGATCTAGATGAATACCGAGGTATTTTACATGCGAATTTTGAGGTATTATTTGATTATTGATTTTAATAGGGGGGCATGATTCCCGACGCAAGGTGAATGTTATATGTACGCATTTTTGCTCATTGACCTCTATCCTCCATTGCTTTAACCATAGTTCGAGTTGAAATATATGATCCTGTAGGTATCGAGATGCTTCTTGACGGTTTTCGTGCACGCTCAAAAAAGCTGTATCATCAGCAAATGTTGAAGTTTGTGTGTAGTTGTTTGTTGGCATGTCCGAGGTATATATTAAGTATAAAAGTGGGCCCAGGATGCTTCCCTGAGGGACTCCAGCGTCAATTTGCTGAGGAGAGCTTAAATAATCACCTTCTTTAATAATAAATTTTCGACCGACTAAGTAGCTTTCTAACAGCTTGTGTGTGTTTACTGGTAAGTTGAGCTTCAATTTATGTAATAAGCCTTCATGCCAGACTTTATCAAAAGCTTGAGAAACATCGATGAAGAGAGCGGAGCAATATTTTTTTTCTTCAAAGGCTTTTCTTATTGCGTTTACTATACGATGGGTTTGCTCAATTGTGCTGTGTTCTCTTCTAAAGCCGAATTGGTGGTTAGGAATACATCTATTTTCATTTAAAATTGGGGTTAATTTTGACGCTAACAGCTTCTCAAACAGCTTTGATATATTAGAAAGTAAGCTTATAGGCCTATATGACTCAACTTTTGTGTGATCCTTTCCAGGTTTAGGTATCATGGTGACTAAGGAGACCTTCCACTTTTGAGGATAGTATTCAAGGCGTAAAATAGCATTAAAAATTAAAAGAATAATTTTCTTTGCTATGCTGGGTAGCTCCAAAAGCATTTTGTTGCTGATCTTATCAAAACCAGGAGCCTTCTTGGGGTTTAAATCACAAATAGCCTTTTCGATTTCTCTTATCTCAAATCTTAGCGGAACAGCTGCTCTAGCAGCAACAGGTGGTAACTCGACCGCAATATCGTGAGATATATTTGGGGTAAATACGTTTTTTAAATGATTGACATACAGATTTCCTTTTTCAACATCATTTCTTGCCCAACTTCCATTCAAGTTTCTTAATGGTGGTTTAGAGACAACTGGCCTTTTGAGATTTCTAGCTGCGCGCCATAATGAGTAGTTTGATTGTGGGGTTGCATCAAGTTCCTCAAGATATTTTTCCAGAGAAGCCGTTTTCTTAGTCTGCAGTAACTTTCTAAGTCTTTTTGTACACTCTTTAAGTAAGTTCTTAAGTTGAGGGGATCTGTGCAATTGCCAATCTCTTCGAGCCCTCCTTTTTTCAGACAAAAGATGCTCGACATCTGTGGCATATATTTTAATAGTTTTTGTTTTTTTGGGGGCAATATTGGAATGTTGAACAGCTAGTTTCAGAAAACTGTCCAAATTGTCAATAGAGCGATCTACATAATCCGGTGTACTGAGCGGAATATTTTCTGTGCAATGGGTACTGAGATATTTTTTATATTTTAACCAATTAATTTGCGTATCTGTCGTCGGAGGTACAATTCTATTGGGGTTCATTATAGTAACAATTGTAGGTGTGTGGTCGGAAGATAAATCTAGGGAGGCTTCAACATGAATCGTTTCTATGGGAATGTTTTTAACCACGCCGAAATCGATGACATCTGGAATTTTTTGATGATCAGTGGGCCAATATGTTGGTTGTCCGCTCGCTACCACATTTAAATCCATTTTAGAAATTGTGTTAAATAAAACACGACCCTTTGGTGTTATAAGTCGCGACCCCCAGAAGGTATGTTTAGCGTTATAATCGCCAGCGGCTAGGAAACACGGTCCTAATGATTTAAAATATTTATAATATTGGTCCTCCGATATTGAAAATCTAGGCGGGGAGTATAACGATGAAATTACTAGGTTTCTATTTAATTCCTCAACGCAAATGTTCGTTGCTTGGAGATAATCTTCACGATGATCACACATTAGGTAGTGTTTCACTCGGGTTTTTATTAAAATGGCAGAACCTCCACAAGCTCTATCTCGAGGGTCCTTGGTATCATATAGTATATAACCATTTATTTTAAACGTATTTCTTGAGGTCAAATGAGTTTCAGAAATCATCATGACATCAATTTGTTTATTTTTAAGAAAGTATTCTAATTCATTTTTATGTTGGCGGATGCCGTTTGCGTTCCAAAAACAAATTTTTAAACAGTTCATGGTTTATTAAGTACAGCTTGCAATAACATCGATTGCATTCTAAGCATTTCCTGCATCATATTACCCATTGTGTTCGTAAAATTATTTACCGTTTGCACTAATGTTTCCATGGTTTTTTCTAAGCGACTTAAATTAGAAACCGGAGTTTCATCATTACTTGGCGAAGCACCTTGCATTGGCTGATGGTTTGATTTTAGGACGTTAGCGTAAGAGGTTCTGTTATTACTAGGCTGGGGGGCTTGAATTGCATTTGTGTTTACTTGATTTGCAACCTGCATTTGAGGGGTATTTGTTTTTGGTACAACCGTCTGCTTGACGATATTATATACAGGGCATCCTCTATAATTGGCAGTGTGATTACCGCCACAGTTGCTACATTTTTTTACGTTGGGGTCGGTTTTAGACTTATCGCAAGAAACTGTACCGTGTAGTTCACCACATACTACGCAGACAGGGGGTAAATAGCAGTATGCCTTAGTATGACCGTACTCTTGACAGTTTAAACATTGAACGGGACCATTTCTTTTGTGCGGCTCTTCTATAGTTATTCTTCTGTAGAGAATATATTTTAAATTGTAAATAGGATGTGTTTCGTTTTTTTTAAGTTTTACGTCGCCGGGTTCAAACTCAACTCGAAAGAGTGGTTGGGGAATTTTTTCTCTATTTTTAATATTTACTACATGCTTTACCTTGAAGCCTTTTTCTTCTAAGAATGTTTTAACCTCTTCGGGGTCTACGCATGAGTCAATGCCCTTGATTACTACCTGAAGACCTTTACTGCTCTTCAGTTGATAAGTATAAAAGTTTTTATTCAGAGTCTCAAATACTGTAATTACTTTTCGAAAATCATCCTCGTGATTCACCTGTATTTTAGTCTCGTTAATGATACCGCGCTTTATTGCAGCTACATAAAAGGAATTTTCACCTATCACCGAAATTAAACTTTTTATTAACTCATTAGAGTTTTGCTCTCTAAGGTATATCGGGGGTGGCTTAGACGATTTAATGACGTTTGGTGCTTCAGAGGATTCATCCTCCAGAATCGCAAAACGATTTTGTGTATTTGTTTTATCAAAGTATGGTACTTTTGAGGCCGAAGCAACTGCTGCAGAGGTAGGGCTGCGTCCCCGTTTAAGCACTGTTATGTACCTGTCCATACCAACTTGTACTGTAGGCTTTTGGCAGCTTTTTACAGGGGGGTTTTCCATTGCATTTGTGTTTAAGTTCATGGTTTCATTTCCCACTAAATTTGTTTTTGACGTCACGGCAATACTTGCTGGCCTGGCATCACTTGTCACCAAATCTAGTTGTAGTTTTTTTAATGAGTCACTATCCACTGTTTTTGTAAACACCGAGGGTGATAGGGAACGTGTTCTAGTAATTGGCTTAGCCGTTAAATAGTTTATATTATTTTGTTTAGTTTTATTTATTTCCGCATTATTTTCGTTTGATTGAACTAAAACGTAAACGTTTCTTTCATTTTGTCTTAGTGTTGTTTCACTGTTCGTACTCATGCAAAGAGTTGTTTTTGTTTTTCACCGTTTTGCTTTGCTTTAATATTTTTATTATTTATTGTATTTTACAACAACAAAAAAAAAAAAAACAAGAAATTTTAATGTTTTTGTTCAGAATATGTATACACATGTATGAACATTCATACATACGTATTTATTTTTACTGTTTTATTTTATTTAATTTAATCGTTTTAAATTGTTCACTATTATGTTAAATAATTTAAATAACAAAATATGTATATTATTTTTTTTTTAAGCGTCCATTCGCTGCTTATATTACAAAATCAAATGTGATTAATTAATAGTTCAAATCGTATGCGGGGCTAAAATACACGTCTGTATCACAACAAAGCACAAACCGAACTCCGATTTAACAAGTAACAAAGTATAGTCGGTCAAGCCCGACCATATGATACCCTACACCACAGTATTTAATAACACATCATGCTTATGTGTTCATGTAAATATGGATTTATATATGTTTATAAACTTCATGAAAATCGGTTTGAAAGTTTGTGAGAGGCAGAAATTTCCCCCTGCCTCCCTTTGTGGTCCTATTTTTTAAAAACTGTGTAGCTAATGTGTCCTTATAGATATGTTTCTATCTTTGTTTTAAATTTCATTAAAATCGGTTTGAGAGGCAGAAATTGCCCCTATCTCCCCTCGTGGTCCGATTTTTTTAAAAATTTATACATTTTGTGTCCATATAGATATGGTTCCATCTATGTTTTAAATTTCATTAAAATCGGTTTGATAGTTTCTGAGAGGAAGAAATTTCCCCCTATCTTCCCTCGTGGTTCTACGATTCCGCCCATTTTCAATAGGCTTGGTCCTTTTGCCAATAGGAACCTATGACCCAAATTTTACCAAATTATCTCCAAAATTGCGACCTGTACTTTGCGCACAAGGTTACATGGACAGCCAGCCAGCCTGCCAGCCGGACGGACATCGTTAGTTCGACTCAGAAAGTGATTCTGAGTAGATCGGTATACTTTAAGGTGGGTCTAGGACCACTATTTTAAGGCGTTAAACACATCAGCACAAATGCATTATACCCTCTCCACTATTGTGGTGTGGGTATAAAAATTAATTTCATAAGATTTTCTTTCCAGTAAACCGGCTTTATTGATATTAAAAATATATTTCCTTGTTTTATTATGATTTAAACTTGTGCCACTCTATAAAAAACGCCCTTTATGTACATCTATATGTATATATAAAAATGAAAAATGTTTGTATGTTTGTTTATTTGTTTGTTGGCTTATAGACTCCTAAACTACTGAACCGATTTTCCTGAAATTTTTACAGTAACATCACGTGAGCCCTTAAAATAAAATAGGCTATGTATTTTTTCGATAGGGGCAGGGGAATTGGTACCCCCATTTGATGCTAATATTAAAAATCGAATTTCTTAGGTCCACCGCACGCATTTTGTTGAACTTTTGGTAGTAGGATCTTCTAAGCCCCAAAATTTAAATAAAATAGCAGCGAGGGAAGTGGTACCCACCATAGGACGCCAATGTTTAATATCGCATATCTAAAGAACTGGTATAGTGAGAATGTTCAAACTTTGTGGAAGTCACTCTTATGGTATACTACACTTTTAAAAATAAAAATAAAGCGGGTAGGCGCAGGGGGGAAATACCTCCAATAGGATGCATATATTAAATATATCCCAACTGAAAAACTATTTAAGGGAGAGTCTTCAAACGTGGTTAAAGCAGTGTAGCGAAGCGCACCGGGTTAAGCTAGTATTTTATAAAATTAATTACCCCTCAAAGAATTTCGTAATTTTAATAAATATGCAGGTTTTTATACTGCTGCTGTGACTGTATGTATATTAATTGCTATTAATGTATTATTATGAATTTTTTTTTTATTTACTGAACATGTTTATGCGTGCTAATTATTATCAATTAGCAGGCGGCTTGTATGTTTATTTTACGAAAACAATTAAATGGCTTTAAATAAAGTTTTAATCTTAATTAATGGATTTAAAACACATTTCGCAACATTTATTGAAAAACCGAAGTAGTAAGTTTGATGTATGTGAAGTACGTCAAGTTTTTTTCTGCATTTCATTTGACATTTCTCAAGTTCAGACTAACTCAATTAGAACCATGGAAAGATACACAATCGAGCAACGCGTTAAACTTATTCAGGCTTATTATGAAAATGGGCGTTCAGGCAGTAACTGTGGATGGTGTTCGCTATCGTGAGATGATAACGAACTTTTTATGGTCCGAATTGGAAGATATGGATGTGGACGTTATGTGGTTTCAACAGGACGCTGCCACTTGCCACACAGCTAACGAAACAATGGCACTTTTGCGCGACAAATTCAATGGCCGTGTTATCTCACGTGGTGGCGATGTCAATTGGCCGCCAAGATCATGAGATTTGGCAACAATTCAAGAGCTAAAGGATGAGATAATTCGGCGCATTAACGGCATAGAACCTCAATTATACCTCAGCGTCATCGAAAATTTGGACCATCGGATGGAGGTGTGCCGCAGAGGTCCTGGTTGTCTTTTGGTCGATATTTTGTTCCATACATAATTAAACCATACCAATATTATCATAATAAAAAGAAATACAATAATTTCATAAATAAGTTGTGTTTTGTTCAAAATCAACATCGGCCCTTAAAATTTAACCACCCTTTAGTACAAATTTAAATTAAATAAAATCATTAAAATTTCTTAGCTTTTTAAGTAGCGTTTTTTTGAACTCTATGTACAGTAGGTAACGGATATAAGAAAATAAAAATGCCAAGAAAATTTTTCTTTTAAAAGTTTTTTCTTTTAAACACTAAGTTGGATATTTTGTGCAAAAAAGTATGTATGCACTTGGTTGGCTATTTTGCGCAAGCAAATACAGTATTGTCGTGTAAAAAAATTTTTCGTATAAACATACTTTTTGTACGTATTTTTATTATAAGTGCTTGGCAAAATATTTCTTTATCAGTTTTTTTCCTTATACAACTTTTTTATACAGAATACTTTTAATATCGACACTTATGGAAAAAGACACGGTGCTATTGAAATAATTTCTTAAAAGCGGGGTTTTCTTATATGAGATGTTTTTATATCCGCATTATCAGCGAAATGTTTCCTTTTTGTAACGTAACACCAGCAAGTAATTCAAATTGTTTCTCCCCAATATTTCTCTAGAACAAACTTATCCTCTATCTCAAACCCTTCATATGGTCCCCATACGAAAAATTTTATTTTCTCGAAAACCGACTCTAAAACAGACGGACGGACAGCCAGACGGACATGAAGTCCAAGATTAAAAACACGGAATTGGATTGGATTACATCCTAATTGGTTCCGCAAAAATAATGGGGGTTGCTCATACATACATCTCAAGGGGTGACACCTCAGTAGTAACGGGCGTTTTTCTCTCCATTTAGCCCGAATTTCATTTTCATAGATTTCAATGCGCGTTCGGCACGGCAATTTTCAACCGATCGAGCTCATATGAAAATGAAATATAACCAGATAGCTGATGAGAGGGGTTAAACTCGCATTGCGGTCGGTTCAATAGGGATCAGATTAGAACAGTGGTCCCAGTGATAACTGGGCACTGGTCGGTAAGGACTCATACGACGAGAATAGGTCTAGAATTCAATGACTATTTTAGAAGTTGTCATGAAGGGGAGGAAGAGGAAACTGTTATTAACTTTCTGAGTGAATGTAAAAAAAATGCTACAAAAATACCGTTTTGACTAAAATATGCAAAAATAAGCTTCAAAAATAAATTGTTTCTGATTTAATTGGTCGCAAAAGGAAAAACATGAAACAGCAAATTTACCGTTTCTATTGCTAAGCCCAGAGTATAATATTTAGTTCGAGGTTTGGCTTTATATCCAATTGTTATATGCCAATATTTATAAAAACTGACCTCACAGTTTTCAATTCGTTGCGGTTTTAGGCGTATTAAAGTCTATCTATTTGGCCTATGGTACCGGTGTATCGAACTTGTTGAAGTTTGGCAGTGATTTTTAATCTTATGAAACTATGGCAGACCAAATTAAACTAAATACAATACCATTATTCCAGGCTAGGTTAATTGCGTCGAGTTCTCTTTCCCCGATAGCGAGTATATTGGCCCTCTCGTTGCCGATTAACCACGAATGACCCGGCATCCATATAATACGGATCACATTGCTGTCGGTTCGATTCGATTCAATCCATCTCACACATTCCGTAATAGCACGACCTTTCGCCTGGACGCTTGTGGTGTGATCTCGGTTTCTGGGTTTTCAACATAGAGCCTCATGCTCGTTTTATTCCTTAGTTTAGAGTCGTCTGTGTAGCAACGATACCCACAGGCGTTTGCACTAAAGTTTCACTCGACCATAATCCCTTATCAGGGATCATAGTCTCGCATTTCCATCTCCGGTATTCGGTCGGGCAAGTCCAATCAATGTATCTAATATGCACTGATGACGTGCCCTGTAGTCACCTATATATAGCTCGCCAAGAGATAAGAGCCGTTCGGCCGCGAGTGCCGCCTCGTACCTCACCTGCGTTTCGATCGGGGGTATATCCAGCAGTGTCCCTAGAGCCTTGGTTGATGAAGTGCACATTAGCCCACTTATTCCCAAGAAACATGTACGCTGGACCCCTTGAAGTGGACTTTTATTGCACGCTCTGTCCAACGAGGTCCAATTGGTGTTTCCATTTTATATTTCGATCAAGTATCACACATAAGAACTTAACCCTGTTGGTTGGTCACTTGTAAAGTGACTTAAAGCGAATCGTTCTCAAGAAATGAAGAAATCATTTGCACAACCACTTTTGATGGAAAAAAACTGAAAACGGATTTGAGTTAAGCGCCTTAAAATCTTTATAATGCATATATTTTTAGTTAAATCAACTTTTTTTGCCGACCAGTGTATTGCTCGTTCTTAAGGAAAATTTGGTATGTGGTATGATTCTAGTGATAATAAACTAATGGCCATTTTCTCAATGTATCGACAAACTGTCTGTTACTTAATGTCAACATAAATTTATTGGACCGATAAACCGTCCGTTAACGATTTTGGGTTTCTCAATATACCGACAAAAACAAAGTTTTCAGCTGGCAACGCCACTCAAAATACATGAAAAAGTTGGGAGTCAGCTGATTGAATTTATCTGAACGGCAAATAAAAGGAAAATAAATAATTGGTAGATGAGTGCCGGTTAGCTTTGCGATAAAATCGAAGCAAATGAGACATTGAGAAAACCAAATTTCTTTAATGTGCAGTTCTTCGTTGGGGAAAAAGATAATCGCCTAATGAGAAAATGGCCATAAGTATGGCAGACTTAGTTTTACTACAATAGCCTTATTCGTAACGGTCTTAGGTGTACCTACTAACTTTCTACCTTCCTTATTCTATCCACCTCATACTTCCTTTCTTTCATTTTCTCTTTCTATACCTTTCTTTTTTCATTGAAGGGATTCACAATGTACCGCATTGGTCTCCGGGTGGAAGTGTGCCCTTGGGCACATAACCTTTCTTAACCTAACCTAACCTTCGGTCTTAGGCGTACTTAGCGGTTTTCTGAAATAAGGCTTTAATGCGGCCTATTGTAAATATGGACCGATATTCACAAAATCGTAGTCTGATTTCTTGTCGTATAAGACGAATTTGTGCAAAATTTAAATCGCATCGGTGCATTCTTGCACCAATTTAGGTTAATTTTCTAGATTAAAATATCAAGTTTTTTTTGGACGTTTATCCACATTTTGGTTCATTACTCTCTTCGTATTGAATTTGCTGGATTTTAATCCCAAATTGATAAGGAGAACTAGAAATAATTTGACACGTTTTTGTTGAGTCTTCCGAAAGTTTGGAATTACTGAGGTACCCTGAATATTTAACGAGATTTTAAATGAATATAAAAAAGTTTCACACAAAGAAATGACAAGCTTAGTGTAACCTCATTCACCACTTGTGGTGAAGGGTTAAATCACTATACTGCAGAAATGGCAAAACATTTTTTCAATAAAACTATTTAAAGCTATCAAGTGTAAAAAGTTATTTGTTATAAAATATTGATAAAAATAATAAATAAAAACTACTTACGATGGTAATTCACCAACGGCCGAACCGCTAAAATAAATTAAGAAATAGAGAAAAAAATATTAAAATTGTTAAATCATTAAATCAAAATATTATGTGCTACAATAAAATAGTAATTATTTTTAATAACAAAAAGTAATTTCAATTTTTGGGAATACAAAATTTTAATTTCAAAAGATTTTGTTATTTGTGCTTAATTCCCAGTTTTTATTATTGATAAAAACACTTGAAATTTATTGTTGATGGGATAAGCTATTCCTATGCGCATTTCACTGGTTGCTTAGGCCAGATCATCAGGAAACTTCATCCATAAAGATTTTAGAAAAACTAAAGATATTAAACCAAATAAAATGTAAGATGAGATAAACCCACTGTTTATTGTGGCGGCATGAAATAACCCCCCCAAAAAATAATGAAATAACCCCCATAAAGTTTGTACAGAGAACAACAAAAACGATTTTTGGGGGATTATTTCATTTTGTTTGGGGTGTTATTTCATTTTTTTAATTGGGGTATTATTTCATATGAAATTATCCCCCAAAAAATCATTATGAAATAAAGCCCCAATATATTTTTTGGGGGATTATTTCATTTTCAAATTTATAATGAAAACGTTTTTGGGCGCAAGAATTTATCCACTTTGGTATACAGAACACCGGCTTCGATAAATAAAGCTGCTCTGCATAGCCGACCTTCGGCCGGCGCAATGGTTTTCTTCTATATGGTAAACCAAACACCGGCTTCGCTTACTAAAGCTTCTCTGCGTAGCCGGGTCGATTCGGTATTTTTGTACTATAGAGGAGAAAATCGTGGCGCTATGCAGAGAAGCTTTAGTTAGCGAAGCTGGTGTTTGGTATACCATAGAGGAAAAAGTCATTGCGCCCGGCCGAAGGCCGCCTATGCAGAAAAGCCTTAGTTGGCGAAGCTTGTGTTTGGTAAATCATACCATGGTATCTATTGCGTGATTCTTTAAAGCAAAAGTGTATAATTGATTGTTTAAATATACTGGGCTCTTAT
Organism: Pollenia angustigena; assembly: GCA_930367215.1. Lineage (NCBI taxonomy): Eukaryota > Metazoa > Arthropoda > Insecta > Diptera > Polleniidae > Pollenia > Pollenia angustigena. Next base: position 187,111,821 of record OV884056.1, read on the forward strand.
TTCATTTCGGAAATTGGGGTTTTATTTCATATGAAATAAGCCCCCAAAAATTAGGGAATTATTTCATTTATGTTTGGGGCGTTATTTAATTTCGTTGGGGGTTAATTTCATTTTCAAAATTGGGGCTTTATTTCATATGAAAAAGGACCCCACGCTTTGGGGGGTTATTTCATTATTTTTTGGGGGGTTATATTTTGGGGGGTTATTTCATGCCGCCGTTTATTGTTGATGTGTTTTGTTTAAACTTTGATATTGTTACAAGTAGAACTGTAGCTTATAAGTCTTATACGTTTAACAGTTTTATTTGGTTTAATATCTTTAGTTTTTCCAAAATCTTTATGGATGAAGTTTCCTGATGATCTGGCCTAAGCAACCAGTGAAATGCGCATAGGAATAGCTTAACCCATAAACAATAAATTTCAAGTGTTTTTATCAATAATAAAAACTGGGAATTAAGCACGAATAACAAAATCTTTTGAAATTTTTAATAATTAAATTATTTTTTTTATTTTTTTCTCATAATTTTTATACATACTCTGGTGGAGTTCCTCTTAAATTAAATGTTTTAAATATGACTTCAACACGTTGTCCAGGTCCTGCTAGGAAAGTGTATAAACATTGACGTGAATGATTTTTAAGATTGTGCAATAGGGGAGCAGAAAATGTGCCATTTTGAGGGCCACCGATACGGGAGACAAATGTTTGATCGCATTCTATAAAAAAAAGATATTACAATAAGAAAGGAAGCGAAATTTAGTTTAAAGATGTTTTGGTAACACATTTAGTTAAATAATTAAAAAAAAAAAATAATATATTTTAGTTAGTTATAAATTAAATGAAAAAAAAACTACCGTTAAAAAAATTAAACATAATTACAGCTATTTTTACGAGCATTGTGAAAAATATGTTGCCTACTTTTAGTTGTATGTAGTATTAGGAAAAATTTTAAATTTGTAGCATACATTTGGCAATTTAAATAAGTATGTTAATTGCAAAATTTGTTGTATATTACTATACCCTTTTATTCCTAAAAGGTGTAAATATGTATGTTATGTTGTATTGTTTGTATTTTTACAAAATAAATAAGTTTTTAGAAAATTTTATAAAAAAACATTAATATGTTTATAACTTTTTTAGAAAGTTTTATAGGAAACTGTTTGAAAACAAAGATTCCAAACATTTACTAATTTTGGGAAAAATTAATCAAAAATTAGCTATTTTGTTTAAAGGTTTTCCAAAAAATATGCTATTTAAACGTAGAGTTTTTTGCCAAACTTAATTTGACATTTCTTTGTTTCAGTGTTTGGCAAATTCAAACATGGAGCAGCGCGTTAAGATTGTTGAAACCTTTTGCGAAAATGGTCTTTCAAATCAAAGTGCATTTCGTGCACTTTGTGATATTTTGGTCAGCATAATCGACTAAATGCTGTTATTTGAAAATGAGGTCGGCCGAGCAGTTACCGTGAATGGTGTTCACTATCGCGAGATAATAACGAACTTCTTGTGGCCAGAAATTGAGGATATGTACCTGGACGATATGTGGTTCTAACAGGACGGTGCCACTTGCCACAAAGCCAACGAAACAATGGCTCTTTTGCGCGAGAAATTTAATGGCCTTGTTATCTCACGTCGTGGCGATGTTAATTGGCCGACACGATCATGTGATTTGACACCGTTGGACTTCTTTCCTTGGGGATATTAAAAAGAAAAAATGTACGTCAATAAACCAAGAACAATTCAAGAGCAAAGGATGAGATAATTCGGCACATTAACGACGTTGAACTTAAATTATGCCACAGAGTCATTGGAAAAATCGACTATCAAATAGAGGTATGCCACCGAAGCCGTATCGAGCTATGACTCTATCATTATAAAAAAAATTTAAATTATTTACAATTAACATCGTTTCTTTTAATTGGACCACCCTTTATTTTTACTTAAAGGCGATTTTTGCTCCAGACCAGTGTTATTTGTGTGTTTGTTTTATCAAGTAAAATGTGTGAAACTTATATTTTCTAGGGAATCGCTCTAAACTAAAAACAAAACTTAAGTGTGATTTATTTGTATACTGAATGTGTTTCTGTCTAAAATAAGTTCAAAAAAGCTTTTAGAGTATTAGTACACATTAACTAAAAAATTTCTTTTAAGACTACAATTAAAAATTTATTTTATTTTAGTTCAATAATTTGAGATCTTTTTAGAAACCTACTTGGTGTTTTAGTTGTTCTCGGCAGCAGTTCCAACAGAGCCACTACCGGTAACCTGGGTTGTGCTAAAGCCTGTGGATTTGGTGCTCCTCTTACAACAACAGAAGCCTCATTGGAGTCCACTGCCGAGTTGTAAAACCAATTTGCAAAAGTGTGTAGCAGAGTTTTAAAAAAGATTTTATTCGTTTTTTTTTAACGAATTAAAGAGAATAAGAAAAAAAGGAAAATTGTTTAAAATTTTAATTCAATTTTTGTTTAACATTTCATCACTTTTAATGTAAGTTATGAAATTTATATCAATTACATATTTATAAATGAAATAAAGAGAGTGTGTGGGGGTTTTGGCATGTGTGTGTGTTTATTATCTACTTGTCATGTTGCGACAATATTATATTATGACAGTAATATGTTTTGTATATTCATTCGCATTGTGTTTGATAACAATAATAAAAACAATTTATGTTAAAAAAAAAAACCTTAAAGAGAACTTCTAAAACACGTTTATTGAGGTCATGGTTGTCATTTTCCCAATTCAAAGTTTCATATCTCTAAAAAACCCCATCTCAAAATCTAAATCCCTTATTTCGTTCACACAGCACTTTCAAGAGAATTTCACTCTAAGTCAAATTTTCAAAAATGTATAAACATTTTCACAAATACAATTTGGATAAAGTGCTTATAGGTTATTGTAGCCCTGTCCATAGTCTTCATTTTCCATTAGGTTTGATTCCCTGAGATCGAAGGGTTTGGACACAGTGGCCATATCCCTCACACAGCACTTTCAAGAGAATTTCACTCTAAGTCAAATTTTCAAAAATGTATAAACATTTTCACAAATACAATTTGGATAAAGTGCTTATAGGTTATTGTAGCCCTGTCCATAGTCTTCATTTTCCATTAGGTTTGATTCCCTGAGATCGAAGGGTTTGGACACAGTGGCCATATCCCTCACACAGCACTTTCAAGAGAATTTCACTCTAAGTCAGTCATGTCAATTATGATTGTGTTGGTGAGATTACTCTTATCTCTTACATGCCCAGCGGGCGAAATATGCGGTTGCGAGGCCTATTGCGAGGCCTTATTAAAGACCTTTTCTAAGGGTCATCTATGATCGATTAAATTGTTGGGAATCATGTAAGGTATTAAAACTTACAAAACATTTTCATGAAAGGGCGATGCAAACACCAGGGCCAGCATTATGCGAGGAAATATAGTTCATGCTTTCCATTCATTTTTCATCAGACCATTTAAAGTTAACTTACATTTATTGCTATGAAGACTTAAAAGCAATAAATAATAATACAATTATCGAAAAATGTTGAGTTATGGACAGACACAATCAGTTATTATTTAAATAAATTTAATTTGGAACCTCAGAAACTTTGCTTATTTTTTGGAAAAATTGCGCAGTTCACAATATTTGAAGTCTTTTTACAACCTAATACAATTCTTTCCAATATTTTTCGTTTTTTGCTCAACATACCTTTGCGAATTCTAACAATGAAAATTCATTTGCTCATACTAATGCAAATATTAAGTTTAAAAACATTCTGTAAGTATTTACCACCATTATAAAAAGAGAAGATTTTACTAGCCTATAATAAATACTTTTATTTACCAATAATATCTTCTAAATTTATATTGCAGTTTCGTAACAACAAAATATTTTTTAGGTTAGCGGATGTTAATTTATTGCGTTGTTTTGAGCAAATGTATTTCAAATCGGAAAATATTTGTTCGCAAAGATATGTTGAGGAGAAAAGCGACAAACATTTGAAGGAATTTTTTTTTAATATAGGATATAGCGCCCCGTCTAAATTTTTCCAGAACTCAATAATATTTTCCCTGTCTGGAGGATTAATTTCGCTCCTAAGTATGATTAGTTCCGACTGGATGCTGAATTCATAACTCGCAATGTCGCACTTAAAGGGATTTTGGAATATGTTAAGTAGTGGTTTTATATCCTCAAAATCTTGAAAACGATCTTGAAAGTTGTAAAAAAGGTTTTCAAAAATTGCCAAATACTCAGATTTTTTCAAATATTTCTCCTTGTCATAAATAAGCAAAGTTTTAGGAAAGTTGGAAAAATCTTCATTATTTATTTCATTTTTACTCTTTAGACTCGGTCATATAATTGTAGCATAAAAAAGTAAGCAATAAAAATAGTGCGAAACAATAAAGTTTCATTAATACATCAATAAAACACATCTTCTTACCCAAAAATTTTACCTGCTGTCACATTTGCTTTTATGTGTATAGGTTTACACATAAATTGTAGCAAAACAAGACTTTTTTAACTTGATTTTTAAATATTTTTACCTACTTAAGAAACGAGTTTTCAAAAAAAAAAACCCACCGACGCGATTGGTACAGAAACAAAAATATTTTTACAATCACAAAATACCAACAAATTCTTGTGGCTTTTTCTTTTCTTAATAATTTCTGCATTTAGGTACGTCTTTTTAACGAAAGAAAAAGGGACCCTGTTAAGCCTGGTACTCTGTTCAACATTTCACGTGAAAAGCTGTCAAAATGCATATGAAAAAAACTTGTGCGGAATATCTATGAAATAATGTTGATAGAGTTGTACTCTGTTTATTTTGTGAAAAAGTTCCGAAATGTTTCTGGCAACATTTTTTTACAACTGCGAAATAATGTAAGCTGCCTTTATTTCACGTGGAATTTTAAGCAAAAGCAAAAAAGTATGAACTTAAATAAGAAATTAAAAAATTAAAATAACACAACCGGTAACAATTTTTTATCCATATTTACTTTTTTTTAATTAAATTTTTTATTAAAAAAAATAATTTTAGTAAAATACATGTGGCGTTTGTTTACATACATGAAACAATGTAGCATACTTTGAAGGAATAAAAACGTCAAATTGTACAAACTCGCAAGATTGGTAACATTGAGAAATGTCAAAATTTTCATGTGGAATAATCAATGTTGCTCAACATTTTTCACAAATTTGAACAGAGTACTAGGCTTTACAGGCATCAACGAATTTTTTTCACGAACAAAACACATATTGTTAGCTTAAATGCAAAACAATTATTTTGAAAATTTGAAATTTTTGTTGATTAGGATTCACTTTACATATATATTTTTATAAAATTTTAAAATTCTATCTTAAAAAACAACCACAATTGCACAATTGTGCAAAGAAATGGAAATCCCTGTTTTAAAATCATTGTACAATGTCAAAAACAGAAATAAAACAAAACAAAAATATAGATAATAAATAAAATAAAAAAGATAAAACAAAAAAAAGATGTACCTACATACAGTTATTGTATATATATTTATATACATAAATATATTTAGAGGCCTCAAAACAGGCCTTGCAATATTTGCGATATTTCCCGCTGAATGAGAGTGTTTCTCAGTAAACAATTATATTTTACGCTCGCAAAATAAAAGAGCGTAAGCGTACATGTCAATCAATTTGCACAATTGTGCAAGGCGCTGACATCCCTGCTCTAAGTCAAATTTTCAAAAATGTATAAAAATTTTCACAAAAACAATTTGGATAAAGTGCTTATAGGTTATTTTAGCCCTGTCCACAGTCTTCATTTTCCATTAGGTTTGATTCCCTGAGATCGAAGGGTTTGGACACAGTGGCCATATCCCTCACACAGCACTTTCAAGAGAATTTCACTCTAAGTCAAATTTTCAAATATGTATAAAAATTTTTACAAAAACAATTTGGAAAAAGTGCTTATAGGTTATTGTAGCCCTGTCCATAGTCTTCATTTTCCATTAGGTTTGATTCCCTGAGATCGAAGGGTTTGGATACAGTGGCCATATCCCTCACACAGCACTTTCATGTGAATTTCACTCTAAGTCGTATTTTTTCAAAAATCATAAATTTTAATATAAAAAGACTAACTAAATATCTAAATAGTTTTAAATATTAAATAAAAATTATTAATTTTTCATAAAAACTGTAAAATTTCGTATAAATAGTCGTATTTTCTTTATAATACGCATGCGATATTTTTTTAAAATATTTTTTATCGCATGCGATATTTTTTAAAAACATATTTAATGGTGTTTTCTTTTCTAAAAAATAATGATGCATTATAGTTGTGCAATATATTTATTAGGTTACACGAACCCTTACAAAGTGATACATTTTTCTAAATTACAATGGAACAAAATAATAGCTACGTTTTACACTTAACACTAATGTGTATTTAGCGTGTTAGATATTGAATGCAAAGTTTGTACTAAAAGCGATATTCACCACGCTTGTAGCAATTTTCAACATCAAATTTTCTTATAATTCCAATAAGCGTTGACAACACTGATTTTCAATAATTAATGTCAGCTGTTGTTAAAAATTTTGCGACAAAAAAATATAATAAAAGTAAAACAAATGAAAGACAAAAAGTTTTTATATCCATCACAATATAACAAAAATCACAATATAACGCAAATTGTCCGCAAACACAAGGCAAAAAAATACTTGCTTGCATAAAAAAGTACTTTACGCAGATGCAAAAAAGGGTATTATCTCACACTCAGTTATAACTGCGGGTAAGAAATGGAACAAATTTGCCATTTATTGTTGCAACATGTTTAGAAAGGAAAACGACAACTTCTCACATTTTTGCATATATTTTTAGAATGGAACAAAAACCCGCACGAATGGTAGAATATATGGAACATTATTGTCAGAAAAGAAAACACCATAACTTTTCATATTTATCTTCACACACGTTATATATGTATGTATATGTTTTTCTTCTTGTTCTGTTGTTTTTGTTGCAACTACAAACAAAATAATTGTACAACAAATTTTGAAAAACACACACGTAAGCACGCATAAAAAATGCAATGCTGAGAGATGAGACTAATGGCGATTTCTTTTCTGAGAAAAATGTTGCATGAATGTTACATGTTCTACATTTTTGTGTTCGTTTGTGCATAAAATACAACTGTGGGAAAAATTTTCAAGTTCTTTTGTGAATATGTTGATGAAAAACGTGCAAAACATGTCGCATATCTTACCCTTACTTTTACTTAAGGTGTTCATACTGCCCTGTTCTACAACTTTGGTACTTACTACTTTGTTTGTACAACAAATGTTTTATTTTGTTTGTCATAATTCATACCGCTAATAATTTTGTAAAAAAATTGTTTTAAAACAAAATATAAAAATATTTACACATTAAAATCAAAAATAGTCTATTTATATTATAATCGCTTTAATTTTTATAAGCCATAAGTGATGTTAATATTTGTTTCGAGCCCGTAATAGCATGTAGAAACCGCTAAAATAGCTTTAAAAATCGCTCATTAAGTACATTAATGATGAAAGTGTAATAGTTGCAAATAAAAGCACTAATTGTGTTCTATTGAAATTGCACAACATGTAACACTTCGAGTGATTACAGGTAACATTAGAAAATGTTACATGTATATACTGTAACATATTTTTCTCAGAAAAGAAATCGCCATAATAAGTTGTATGAGATAAGACCCTCATTTTGTAATTTTACTCTCAGAGTGGCACTTTCAACGAAAAGTTTAATCTTTTTTGAACTTGATTTTAGCATTTTATACTTATTTCAATAAATATCGGGATTGATTTTTTAAAGTAATCCCATTTAGGATTGATTTAAGTACGTTTTAGTGTTAATCGTACTTGAATTTTTAAGTACGATTCGTGATTGAAGTAAGTATAAAAAGATTAATTTATCCGGAGTGTTTTTCTTTCTGTGTACTCAATGGGAAAAATATGACCGTACGTTAAATCGTGATTTCGATAAACTGAGTATACGTTAAACCGGGATCAAATCTTATTATTACTCCAAATATATATAGGCACATATATTGTTCCGAAACCGCATAAAATAATCGTTTGACTTTACTGTTTTAATTAGAAATCTGCAATGTGAAAACCCCGCTTTCTTCTTAATTCTTCTTCTTATTAATGCCAATCATTTTAGATCTTCATATTAGTCTAAAAAAAACATATGATGCATGCAGTGATGCCAATTCTGAAAACAACATATTGTTTGAAAAACAGACTGACTTTAAAAATATCGAATTCGATAGTCGTATTTCAATATCGATATATCGGTATATTAAATATCGGTGATATATGTATATCGATTTTTTTTAAATATCGATATTTTGATATATCGATATTTTTGCCCATTCCTATGATACCCTCAACCGAGAGAAGTGGGCTAAAGTACCTATTTTAATTTTTTTTTAAAATAAAACTTCTGTAATTTCCCGGAAATAAAAAACATTCAAAAGTTATTTTTTTAATAATTAACATAATGATGTGTGCACACAAAAATCTGCTCCCAAATTAATGTTAAAATCCCCAATTTGGGGATAAATCCACTTTATCTGGCAAAACTGGTAATCGCACATGGGTGTTATACACATGTATATATTATTGAATTGCTGTTGTATAAAATAATACATTGTTATTGTTCGCTTGTGCTTCTGTGCTCGAGTGCTCGTTTGTCTGTAAATTTGTTTCCCAACAAACCAAAGAAAATTAACTAGAAACAAAGGCTTACTCAAAGATAACTCAAAACGCCACACAATACTTTGATGTAGAACAAAATTGTGCAAAAATGTAAGGAGCTGACCTAGACTAATAATGGAGGTATATATGATAATAATAAACAAAATTTCAAGTTTTGAAAAAATTCCGTCAAATGATTCATGTACATACCTCCCATATATCCTCTTTTTTAAAAAATTTAATTAGGCAACACTTTTTATGTTGAATTGTTGAAAATTACCAAATCTATCTAAATATAATGTTAAAATTGATGTACTTAATTTTTTATTAATTCTAGCAAGGATTTTTGTATTTTAAAATAACCTTTTGTTAAAAAGATCTCAAAAATATAAAATCACTACGCTTTATTCCATTTAAATTATATAATTTTAAATATAAGAGTTTAGTGCCAAACAAACTGAAGGACATGCATTTCTTATACATGTATATTATGTCCTTTTAAGGAAAAAATACATGAAGGTAAAATATGTGATATATATTTAGAATTCAATAAAAGCAAATAATTATAAAAGTAATTTAAAGTGTTTTTATTAGAGAAGTATTTTGAAATCTTAAATCATCGGAACAAGATCAATGTATACAGTACACGCTCGGAAATTCGAACCACTTTGTTTTTAGGGCGATTCGAATTTCCGAATTATTCGAATTTCTGGACGGTTTTTATTTAGGTAAATTTTACCATAAAAATATAAATTACTATTCTTTTTTTTAATTTTAGTTTATTTAACATAAAAACTATAAAAAACTTAACAAAATATAACAAAAAATAACAATTCAGTTAATTTGACTTTATTTAGTATGTGTAATACAAACACCAAAAAACTGACTTTCAAACTCTAACAACATCTACAAGATCTGTAAATCATATTTAAAATGGGATTCCCCTTTTTACTTTGTTTTTGGTATAACTACATTGTCAAAATTTTAGTTTTTTGGATTCTAATTTTAGAGCGCCAAATGTAATGAAATTACTGATTCGAATTCTGGAAATTCTAATTTCTGAGAGTTCGAATTTCTGAGCGTCTACTGTACTTACATACATACATGAAGTTTCAATGATACAAACAATTTAAACATTTCATAATTAAAATATTTCATAAGTACATATGTTCCGGAAAAGCACAAAAAATTAAACTTTAACTCAAAATGTGATAAATTTTTTTCTTTATATATATTCTATATTCTTTAAAAAAAACTGAAAAAACGGTGCATTCAGTTTTTTTTTTAAATTTAAAGTAAATATTGACGATTTGCATATTTTTTGCAAAAACAATCTGAAATTTTTTAAGGCTATATAATAATGTCTAATAACGGTAGAGATTTTCTTGAAGTTAATTTCTGCAGAACGTTAATTTTTAAGCAAAGTACAAAGACAATAGGATAAATTTATCGTACAGAAAAATATTTATAGCTTTTAATCTAGAGTACTAAATTATAAAGAATAATAAAATCATATACATACATATCTCTAGGTTAGAACTAAAATGTTGTTAGTTTCCCTTTTGATTCTTAATAGTGGACAATTGGTTTATTAAGCGACAGAGAAAATTTAAAAAAGTATTCACTCATTTTTTTTATTTGTCCATCAAAGTTTTTTTTACTTTTTTTTTAGTTACGGCAACACTTTTTAAGATTCATCCAGGGGCCTAATTACCGCATTCGATATCGAGAAAGCTATCGTATCGAGTAAACTATCGAATTTTTCTGCATACGATAGACACTGACGTATCGAATGAAAACTAGAGAGATGTAATGTCTTTGGTTACTCGATATCTAATGCTATCATCTCAAATTACGATACATTTCATTCGATATCGAGAGTCATAATACCACAGTAAAAAATTTCGATCAATTTTGCTCGAAGTCGTATGCGGTAATTACACCCCTGAGCATTAGTTATACATACTTTAAATAAAGCGTGGGCTCATATCAAAGAAGAATGTCTTTTTTTTTTAGCAAATACTAACTTATAAATTGTGGTTTTTCTTTAAAATAAGTTTTTGATAATTTTTTTCCTAGAACATGAATTAAGTTTAATTTTTCTTGTAAAATTTGATTAAAAATTAGGACAAGTTTAGCGACCTCTAGCAGCGGCAAAACGCATTTAACATAAAAAGAGGTTCTTCCTACATGTAATTTATTTTGATAGAAATACAGAAAAGTAATTTCTTTAAACATTGGAACAACATTGTTTCACCTTATTTGCGTCGTAGGTTTTTAAACAACATTTACATATTTCTCTTTAAAATAATTATAGAGTTAATTTTCTATTAAAAACTTTGTTATTAGAATATTTGCGGGCTGCTGTTAATGCGAAACGCCAAATATTTCTAAACGACTTGATTGTTCATAATTTGATATCAAAGAAAAAAGTCGTTACTTTTAAAAGGTTTAATTTTTTGTTTGCTGGGTTGTTTTCAGTCCGTATAAAGGAAAACTGTTAAGATTTTTTTTGCTGGTTGTGGTTTTAATTTAAATAATTACTTGTTGCTTGTGTTGCTACAGGAAAAATTTTGAAAATATTTTTATTAAATTTAATTGAGATTTTACTGAAATAATGTATTTCATTACATTTGAGATTTTCAATTGTAATAGTCAATTTTATTTTTATTACAAAAGTTAACTTGGTAATTTCAAATCAAGTAAATAGTGATCTATCGTATAAAAAGTAAAATGTTTTATTTAGAACCGGTTCATAAATATTGAAAAAAAATAAACCGTTTCATTTAAAATCGGGCAAAAAGTAAACCAACCGGTTTTTTCGAGAGTGGCAATCAAGGTCTCGCCAGAACAAAATATATATGACAAGCTTAATATTGTTTCAAGAGTTCCTTGCGTTTAATATGATCTAGATAAATACATTCAAATGCACGTAGAGAAAAAACATGTTTAAATACGGTCACCTCCAACAAAACTATGTTTAAAGAAAATTTTAAGTATATTATGTTAAATTTAACCATATTATTGTCACCGACAACAAGGTTTTCGAATTCCGTAGGTGCCCGAGTAAAACCGAACCAGTATTTAGTCGTACACCACGCTCTCGCATTCCGTTGGTGCCCGAGTAGTTAAACCATTAGTCCACGTATTCTTAGCAGTAGTGAATACGAACCAGCACTCAACCCGTAGTTAGTCGTATTAAGCCGACCGCCGGTACCACCGAATTCCATTCGGTAGCCAACTTAATACAAACCGTATTTAACCGAACCTGATAAACCAGAACCGTATTTAGTATGGTACCCGAAGTATTCTACCAGTATTTAACCGAACCGTATTTAACCGAACCTGATATACCAGAACCGTATTTAGTATGGTACCCGAAGTATTCTACCAGTATTTAACCGAACCTGATAAACCAGAACCGTATTTAGTATGGCACCCGAAGTATTCTACCAGTATTTAACCGAACTGTATTTAACAGAACCTGATAAACCAGAACCGCATTTAGTATGGTACCCGAAGTATTCTACCAGTATTTAACCGAACCGTATTTAACCGAACCTGATTAACCAGAATCGTAGTTAGCCGAACGCCAAGGTCTCCGAAATCTCTTGGTGTCCGAAGTATTTTTAAGTAATTTCTAGTATTTAAGACCGTAGTTAGTCACACCATGGCCAGACAACCGTCAGCCACCGACCTATGCGAGCCCGCAGTTAGCCGAGCACCCGAGGTTGCGAGATTCTCCTGTGTTCGAAGCGCTCGGCCCAACTAGTCGAAGTAGTTAGTCGTGTGTACAGCCAACTACGGGGCGCACCGAATGCTCCGTACACGGCATAGTTTCGATCGTAGATGTAGATACTAACAACCTATAACCGAAACCCGTTTATTATCTTCTCTGCCAGATCGAATACTCAGTAACTAAACGATGCCCCACGGAACGCCACCGTACGTGCCTTCTGGCAGCAACATCTAGCCGTTTCCTAACGTCATCAGCCGTACGTACACGGAATCACGCTGCCTCAGCACCCGTTCCCGTCTACAGCCACGCCGAATCAGTCGAAGGCCGTCGTAGTTCTAAGTATTTAGAGTAGATTAAGATTTCGTAAATAAAGCTTTGTTAAAATTATTGTAAGCGAACATGCACGAAAACATCCCGTGTTTCATTTCAAAGGAATCAGACCTTCGAATTGACCCTGGACAGACTGAGTCATACCTCAGCTGGGAAAGTAAACTGCGTTACAATAGTCCTCCATCCAGAAGCTACAACCATTTTATGGTCGACTCTAATCATGTTACGGTTAAATTTAAAAATTAAAATTAACAATAGTATGTTCCTCATTTCCAAGAGCAACATGCTATGGTTAAAAACCAACCATGCTATTATAAGTGTTAAACATATTTTAGTTATTAACCATAACAGGTTCGGAGGGAGATTTAAGTGGTCTTAGGGAGTTGGTTTTAATGGGAATTATGGTCTATTTTGGACCTACCACTACAAGATTTTGTCATTGCATAAGTATACAGTTATTTCCGCTTAATTGAGTTTCTAAAAATGCACGACTTTTGACGTTATTAAACGGGAACTCAATTAAGCAGTACTCGGTTAATTGAATCGCCGACGCAATTAAAACGAAAATCGCTTAATTGAGCAAGATTTGCAATAAAGCGAAACATCCATGTGTAGATAGAAAATAAAACTCATTTCTTAATTTATTTTATAAAACATTTATTTATATAACAGAAACATGGAACATGACTTTCTTGCCGCAAAATATTTGATTTACGAAAGTAGACGGAAACAATTTACCGACACATTTGCTCTTGTGAAACTCGGTTTTATTTTCGAAATAATTAAGCGGGTGACGCAACTAAACGGAACTCAACTAAACGGGTATTTTTACATAGACAGTTATCCTGAATTATTTCGTTCCATGATTTTTAGTGCAATAAAACGGGATACTAAATTAAGCGGGGCTCAATTAACCGAAAACAACTGATATGTTTTAAAAGTTATCGCTACCAAATCTGATATTAATACAAAATTGTAAAAGGTAGTTGCATTTTAACTTACATCAAAATATGATGACGGAAAAGCATTGTTGCACTAAAATGTTGGTAAAACATATTTACATTAAATGCTTCTTAAGAACGAATAAAACGAACAACTGCAGTTTTCCCCCAACAATAAATTTCACTGTATTTATCAAAAATAAAAAAAATTGGGAATTTAGCACGTCATACATGAATCTTATTAATAATAAATTTTGTATTCCCAAAAATAAATTTGAAAACTGCAGTTATTTAAAAAAAACTGTTTTAAGAAGTAAAAATCTGCAAGACTGTTTTGCACTTCAAAAATCTGCAAAACCAAAAAACGTTCTTTGAAAGTGCAATATTTCTTTAAACTAAAAAAATAAACAAAATTTAATGGCAAGTAAAACTAATTTACTTTCAATTAAACATTCCTTATTAAATTCAAATTGACTTTGGAAATTTTCGCCTAATAAACTTCAATATTAATTTTCTCTAAAACTTTTGTCGCTCTAGTGTTTACTCTTGCAATTAAATTAAAGTGCTTTTCCCTTTAAGCGTCATTAAATTTTCCATTTCTACGCGAAAACAAATTTTCTTTTAAATAAATTATTATAGAAGACATTGCTCTCGTTAATTTTTGGGTGGTTTCTTGCACAGATTCATTTGAAAAACGTTTGTACATTCGCTTAGTTAGACAGACATTCATTGTAGACAGAAAATTCATTTTTTATGAAATATTTTGCATTACAAAAAGGTTTTTTTTTCATTTTACTTTCAGCTGTCACACACTTCAGTGACATTTTGAAATCATTATGTGTTTTTGACTGTAGAAGAGGAAATATTTTTCTGTTCTTAATAATGACAAAATCAAAAAAAAAAAAAAAAAAAAGATAAGAAGAAAAGAAGCGACTAAGGAATGCAAGAAGTATGCATATACTTTAAATATGGGATTATTTCGCTTCTTATATTCTTTTTTTTTATCACATTTTTGTCGTGGAAATAATAATAACGATCACAAGAAATAAAAGCAAATTTCAATTTTGTAACGATAATATACAAAAACATAGAAATATTTTGATATAAGCACACATACACACCCATATAAAATATGATGAAAGTACTTTTGCAAGTGTTAAACCACATTTACAATTTTTTTCTTGTTTAATCTGTTTTTTTTTGTAAATGTACACATTTATACAAGGGTAAACTCAAAAGGCTTTTAAAACATACATATAAAATATAAGCAATAAAACACATGTTGTACATGTTTCTGGTATTTTCTTTTAATATGTTTTTTAAGACAAGAACATTTTTATAAGCAATGGGTTCAATAAATATAATTTATAAACAAGGCCAGTTTTTATATTTGACTTATTTTAAAATCAACATGCAAAAAAGCGCTGAATAACTATAAAATGTGCAAAAAAGCATGAACAACTTGTAAATAATTAAGAAAGATACCCTACACCACCGTATTTACAGACAAGTTTTCGAGAGTTCACCCATGGGCAAACATGGCCATTAAAAAATGATTTAACAAGATTAACACGCCTGTCACAGAAATCAATTTCGATCGAAACTGGAATTACATAATTTCGTATTTTGCTTCTCAAAAAAACGAAATCCCTTTCGATTGGAATTGATTTCTGTGACAGGCCTGTAAAATTCATATATGTATGAGTTCTTTGTGGCCAAAATTCAGACATGCCCCACATTTCGATCGGAATAGTTTTAATTCTGTATTTACAATTCCGATAGATTTTGTTTTAAGTTCATCAGATTCCAAACGATTTTATTTATTCCCAAAAATAATAAAATCTCTGCTTTTTTCATAAAGTATGGCAGTGTTGTGCACGAACAAAAGTTTTTGCATATCGTTTGCTTTGTCACCGGCTTAATTTGTTCTACTTCATGAAAAAAAATTGCAATATAATTGTTAAAATTTTCGTATTGTTCAATTTTATATTGGCAATATATTGGCAAAAATCAAAAGACTTTTTATTTTTATTGCACAACGAACGAAAAGAAATGCAATGTACTATGAAATGTGTTAGCAGCATTATACAATGTTGTTTTGTTTAGAGGTTATGTTTACCTTTTATTGAAACCACTGTGCCAATTATCGCATAAAACAGGGCAAGATGGCAATAATATGGCAAATAACATATACATTAATATTGTGTAATGTATGGGGCGCTTAAGAAATTAAAATGTTGATGTATAAATATTGACTAAATGCTTAAGGTGCATGTAGACGACATGTTTTTTACATCTGACTTGCCAACTTTTCAAGTCACATGTACTTGTGCATGTCTGTCAAAATTGCTGTTTTACAGAAGGTTTTTAATATTCGGTCACGAACGTACATGTAATTTGCTTCTGACATTGTCTCTGTTTTTTCGCATAGTTATTGCAAAAACCAAAATAAAAATGCCGCTACGAAAATTTTTATTTACGCCGTAAAATAGTTTAGCCATCTTAACATATTTTTCTTTTAATTCAAAGATACCAATTTAGGATATTATAATGAAATGGTTTTTATATATATCGGGTGATTTTTTAAGAGCTATAGGAAAGTTTAAAAAAAAAAACACTAAAATTCAGAAAAATGCATGAAATCTTTATTTGAATCGATAGTACGGTCCATATAATTTAATGTTTGAAGATTATTTCATGCAAATGTTGACCGTGACTGCGCCTCAAATGGTCCATCCGCTTAGTCCAATTTTGGCATACTCTTTCCAACATTTCGGCCGGTATCTCATGAATTAATGCTTCAATGTTGTCTAGCAATGCGTCAATTGAAGCGGGCATGTGTGTTTAGACAAGAGCTTTAACGTAGCCCCACAAAAAATAGTCTAAAGGCGTTAAATCGCACGATCTAGGCGGCCAATTGACCGGTTCCGAACGTGAAATAAAATGTTCACCGAACTCGCCTCTCAATAAGTCCATTGTTAAGCGTGCTGTGTGTCACCGTCTTGTTGGAACCACATGTCATGCAAGTCAAGCTCTTGCATTTTGGGCAAAAAAAAAGTTGGATATCATCTCACGGTAGCGCTCACCATTCACAGTTACGTTACGATTCGCATCATCTTTGAAGAAGTACGGTCCAATGATGCCACCAGCCCATAAACCGCACCAAACTGTGACTTTTTCTGGATGCATTGGTAGCTCTTGCAATGCTGATCTTCACTCCAAAATCGACAATTCTGCTTATTAGCGTACCCATTGAGCCAAAAATGAGCTTCGTCGCTGAACACAAGAAGCGCGCGATGAACTTTCTTAACAGAGCACGCATTTTGATAATAAAATTCAATAATTTGCAAGCGTTGTTCGTTTGTAAGACGATTCATGGTTAAAATATAGACCAAACTGAAGATGTTTGACAGTTAAACAAAACACGAAACGTGCGTCAGCTGTTTAAACCAGTGTTGCCAAAAAGATAATAGCTAAAAAATCACCCGATATTTTTACATAAATTCTATTCAATGGTGCGATGATCACACATATCTCGGTATTGTAAAATATTAACTGCAGCCGGCTAATGATTCCGTCAATAGTGGACGCCGCTGCCGGTTTCTTATCGGCATAGATTTCTGATGTCAGATGGTTTGTCAGAAGAAAATAGAGCAGGCTCTAATTGAAATTTTGGCAGATGACTTTGCATCTGACTTTTACAGAAGTTAAAAAGGTAACACACGACATGTATGTATTTTGTGTATGTGTTTTTTCAATGGGAAATTTGACATGTCAGATAACAAAAACATGTCGTGTAGGGTCGCCTTTAAGAAAACAATTGAATGATCAAACATTCCATTTAATCTTTAATTTTGATTTGATAGCTCATTGAAAATAGCAATTCCACTTTAAAATTTTTCGCTTTTTCTAAAGACTACATATTTGAATCTACGGTCGGAATTGCCTTCTAGAACATATCTGATTATCTAGATATGTATCTTCATCAAAAAGATGATTTTTCGTCTAAAAATTTTATACAGCCCAAGTTCCCCGGAAGTTTTCTCCCTTTTTCCATTTTTACAATTGAATTCACATAGGAAAAATGGGAGAAAACTCCTGGGGAATTATTCACAATTGGGCTGATAAGGTGGGGGTTTAAATGCGATCTACTGTCAATTCTGTACCAACCAGCATACAAGTGACATTATAGAAGAAATCGTCGGCAAATTTTATATCAATATTAAATTTTAAGCGGCTCAAGACAAAAATCAAGACTTTTGATTTTTATTGCACAACGAACGAAAATAAGTGCAATATAATGTGAAATGTGTTGGCAAAAATGTACGTTGTTGTTTTGCTTTAAAGGTTATGCTTTTTTTTAATAAGAGGTAGATTGTTTTATAGAATCGGGAGATTGACAAATATTTAACTGAAGAAAATACATCATATATGAAAAGAGCTTTTTGTATTTGCCAAATTATATTAAAGGGACAGTGAGCTATAAGAATACCTAGCGTGGCGGATTTTCAATATTTTAATTGAAACCATATTGTGGCACTTTTTGAATAATATTGGGCAATATAGAAATAATATGGCGAATAACAAATACTATAATATTGCAAATGGAAAAAAATGTTATGGCTTAGGTAAATTAGGTTGTAATAAAATATGTTTAATTCAAATACCCATATAATAAGATGGTTTATGGGTATATAAGGACTCCATTTCAAAATGAAATTTGTATAAAGGCTATGTGTAATTTTTGATTGATTCTCACCATTTCAAAAAGGTTCGTCTTTATGACCTGTTCTTTTGCACGTACCACCCGGCCGGCGAACGGTCGATCGGTATACTAAAAACTGGATTAAGAACCAATATCTTTATGTGTTACACACATCATCAAAAATGCACTCCACTTATGGTTGTGTGGGTAAAAAAGGTTTTATTGTAATTTATAATTTTGACTTAATTTTCTAACTGTCTTCGTAGAAAACCATGAAAATATTGATAAATTTTTTATTCCCAAAAATTGAAATTACTTTTTGATTGAGAAAAATATATTCCAATACCAACCCATACACAGATGCATGCATTCAAACAACTCTCTTTCATTTTAGTATAGATTTTATTCTAAAACAAAAACAACTATTAAACAAATATACAAACTATAGTAAAGTTGTATACAACAACATATTAAGGTTTTTAATATTTTCTTTCAATAAAATTGATAAAAATGAGATAATGAAAACTAAAATTACAACAATTTATAAAAAAGAAATGTTGAGTTTAAATAAAAAGAAAAAAAAAAAAAACAAATTAAACACAATTACAAACCAAAAATTTGTGGTTTCACAATTGCATCATGTTTTTAGTTTAACAATGATCATGATGATGTCCTCTGATGCCAAAAAATATATATTGTTGTGGTTTTAAATAAATTCAGTTTTTTATCAAATAAATGTAGACATTCAAATTAGGGAAGTAACGATACGACTTTTTGCCGATACGATACCGATACTTAAAAGGAAAACTCGGCGATACCGATACGAAGATTAAATTTAAATTCAGGGTAAAATTAACTAAACTCAAGTAAATTAATTTTTTTATTATACAAAATTGCAGTGGAAGAGATTATTAATGTGTAAAATAAATATTAATAAGATTTTAAAAACAACGAATTGAATTTGAATTCATGATAAAATTAACAAAAATTGAATTATGTTTTAAATAAAGATACAAGATACATGCAAAGCATGGTTGTGGTAAACATATTCTAAAAGCAACATATTGTAATAAGATTCATGTTTGTAGTCACCATATTACGATTATTATTGAATCATATTATGACCAAATATTCAATATTCAATATCGAAATATTTCAGCATACTACCTTACCCTTAATCATATCATGGTAATCATAATTAGTTAAGAAGTAATCATATTATAGTTATGTTAATCATAATAAGTTAAGAAGTAATCATATGATTATCATGTTAATCATATTGTGATACAGCACCACTTTCACAGCAATAAAAAATTAAAATTGTTTTACAACGATTTTTTTTTGTGTCACATTTTTAAAATTTTTTTAATGTAATACAATTTCTTAATTTTTTTAAGTTCTTTAAACTTGTTTTTAATGTGTATTTCTTTTAATTGTTTAAAACAAACGACACAACTAATTCAAAATTTTTTTACAAATGGCGATAACAAAATATTATTAGAGTAAAGATATTTTGAATGCGTCTTAAGCATATTATGATTACACGTATAGAAAGTTATCATGTTATGGCTATTAAATATCATGAAATGGTTGTGAGTAATATAATATGTTTTCAAAGTTATCATTATTTAGTTGTTCGAAACATAATTATTTTTCAGTCAACAAAACTCAAATTTATAATTGCGATAAACACTGATATGTTTAAAGTAACTTTAGTTATTGCTGATATTAAATAAAAATACAAATTTTTTGTGAACGACAACAATACAATAAACAGTGTTATTGCTGTAACCACGCCAACCATATTTTTTTTCTGCGTGTATAATTAATATGTAAAAGTAAAAAGTAAATTTAAATAACAAAGTACTCTCAACTTTTGGAGAGATAGACGATAGTTTCTGAGAGGCAGAGATTTCCTCCTATCTTCCCTCATGGTCCTACGATTCGGCCCAGGCTTGGTCCTTGTGCCAATAAGAGCCTATGTCCCAAATTTTATCAAATTATCTCCAAAACTGCGACCTGTACTTTGCGCATAAGGTTATATGGACAGCCAGCCAGCCAGCCGGATGGACATCGTTAGTTCGACTCAGAAAGTGATTCTAAGACGATCGGTATACTTTAAGGTGGGTCTAGGACCAATATTTTAAGGCGTTACACACATCAGCACAAATGCATAATACCCTCTCCACTATTGTGGTGTGGGTATAAAAAGTATCGTCGTATCGTTCGTAAAATATCGACTATACCGATATATCGGCAATTTCAAAGTATCGCCGATATACCGGCATCGTCATCAGTATTACATTCTTTATTTAAATCACTAAATTCAAAATGTAGAGGATCTTTGTTTTATTATTTTTTTTTTTCAAACACATTGAAAATATAAGTAAAAAATAAACGGTCAAGCCCGACCATATGATACCCACAACTCTGTATTTAAACAAAATTTTTTGAGAGTGTACCCTATTTGGAACCCATGGGCAATCACGAAACCGCCAGAGCAAATTTATGTTATGAGGTTAAGATTCATTTAAAAATTGTGTGTGCCGAATATTTTTTATATATCTTCATCTGTATGCAATTTGCTAGCCTTTACTACCCGTCTCCACCTTCCATCAACTTGGTAAGAACAGCATGTCGCACATGAATTCTACTCGTGTAGACTGTTCATGTTCATGTTTCGTCCATGTGCTGCCATCGTTGCCTAAACATTCGTCTTAGCATCCATGTGCGCCATGATGTTGGCCATACAATGTATTTTCTGTATACAACCAAACGCACAACAAACAAAATTGTGTTCAATCAGAACATGAACATCAACACGTATTCGCCACATACAAGAACATGAACAAATTAATACCGTTGCTCTGCCGGCGTTATGGTCATGTCATGGTCTAATTGAAAGCGCATGGAGACGTGGGGTTAAGGCTGGATTTTTGTGATCTCAGTTAAACTAGGTTTAGTTAATCTGAAAACAGATTTGTGCTGCTATTACCAAGTTTGTATACAAAATTTTGACGGAACATCTTAGTTTTGCTTAAAGTGTTGATCTTTAATGAAATAATAAAAAAATCACGTTTAATTTAGTTTATACTTAAACAAAAACTCGGCCTACGCGATTTTAGGATGGCGACCCATGCTAAATTTTGGACCAACCTATCAGCACAATATTTTGTCATGACATAAGCAAGTTATGACATAAAAGGCTATTTGCGGGAGTAATATTTGTATGGGAGCCATGGTCGAATCAAATATGGACCGACGTTAGGGGGGGGGGGGGTAGCTATGTGAAATAATGGACCGAACCTCACCATTTTCAACAGGCTTGGTTCTTGTGACAATTAGAAACTTTGTACCAAATTTCATTAAATTATCTTTTAAATTGCAGCCTGTAATTTTCTCAAAACGTTTACATGGAGAGCCAGCCAGCAGAACGTTAGGTCGATTCAAAAGTCGATCAGTATAGTTAGAGTTGGGCCCGGGAGCAATATTTTAAGGTGTTAAAATCATCAGCACAAACGCATAATACGCTCTCCCCTACTGTGATGTGTATATAATAATTTCAATTCCTGGGAATTAGTTAATAACAGTTAAAATTTGTCAACAGACTTAACATTCTGTCTTAAATCACTAATGCCATAGTAAACTTCTTAAGTTTGTATATAATTCTATTTTTCTATTCTATTTAAAAAAGTTTAAAAAAAAAGTTGCGAAAAAATGTTGTTTTGAAGAAAAATTTCATTACTTGAAAATAATCGCAAGGAAATTCAACAACGGCTAGGAATTCGCGTTCGATTTTTCCAAAAGTTTAGAAGTTTAGTTTAGTTTTCACATTTAGTTTCACATTTTGGTATTTTAGTATAGAATAAGTACAAGGTATAGTCATTAAGCCCTTATGACACTAGGTGCGTTTGAGTACTTTTACAGTAAAATGCAGTAAATGAGTAAACTGAAAAATTTGCTCTCACAAAAAGCTGTTGTCCAAAAAAGTACGCGAACGCAAAATTTGTAAAAATTCGTAAAATAAAGGCAACAGCTGATGGCAAATAATTGAAGTGTTCAAAAATGTTGACACTTTTGACGAGTTAAGTTTTCTTATCGGTACTCGATTAAATACTTTTTATAACACGAACATTTTTGAAAAATACAAACAAACTTTTTTATGTAATCTTTCATATTTGTTTATTTTTTATTTTATTTTATTTGATTTTACTAATTTGTAGCGGGTTAATTTATTTAAAAGAACATGAATAATTTTTTGCTATTGATTACTTAAGTACCCAAATACTTCACACATTTACAACTCTAAAAAATTAACATAACAAAATAAATTTCAAAAGTTTGTATTTAGCCAAATAAATGCTTCACAAACAAGTTTAATTAATTAATATTTGAGTCGTTTATTTTGAAAGTGGTTTAAGTCCATTTTTTCTTATATTGAAATATTTAAGGGTTTGAGTTTGATTTGTTTCAAAAATATTGTTAAGTGGTATTAATTTTTTTTTATGGCTTTGTGACCTTAAACATGTTAGAATAACTAACGTAATACATTTTATAAACTTTAGAAACTGGGAATTATTTCCTTGTGAAGGTTACTTTATATTTTATTAAACATTTTTTCATTTTTCGAATTTATTCTATGAGTTAAATTTCAGGTCTGTATTTTATAAAGCTTTTTTGTAATAGTTCTATTCTTTTAATTTTTCAGAAATGACTTTATACACTATCAGACTATTATATTGTATTTTCTTTTTACATTTTACCTTAGCCTTCCTTTGGAAAGCAATGAAGTATATTGAATGTGCAGAAAAATTTACAATTATTAGATACCAGCAGAATGTAATGCATTTTCTGGCCCGCTACGGCCTTCGTCAGCATTCTTTGTGTCTCACTGGATGGTGTTACTTTATAAATTGAATGTATTTAACTCAACTATTTTAACAATTAGAAACTGGGAATTATTTCCTTGTGAAGGTTACTTTATATTTTATTAAACATTTTTTCATTTTTCGAATTTATTCTATGAGTTAAATTTCAGGTCTGTATTTTATAAAGCTTTTTTGTAATAGTTCTATTCTTTTAATTTTTCAGAAATGACTTTATACACTATCAGACTATTATATTGTATTTTCTTTTTACATTTTACCTTAGCCTTCCTTTGGAAAGCAATGAAGTATATTGAATGTGCAGAAAAATTTACAATTATTAGACACCAGCAGAATGTAATGCATTTTCTGGCCTCTACGGCCTTCGTCAGCATTCGAAAAATGAAAAAATGTTTAATAAAATATAAAGTAACCTTCACAAGGAAATAATTCCCAGTTTCTAATTGTTAAAATAGTTGAGTTAAATACATTCAATTTATAAAGTAACACCATCCAGTGAGACACAAAGAATGCTGACGAAGGCCGTAGCGGGCCAGAAAATGCATTACATTCTGCTGGTGTCTAATAATTGTAAATTTTTCTGCACATTCAATATACTTCATTGCTTTCCAAAGGAAGGCTAAGGTAAAATGTAAAAAGAAAATACAATATAATAGTCTGATAGTGTATAAAGTCATTTCTGAAAAATTAAAAGAATAGAACTATTACAAAAAAGCTTTATAAAATACAGACCTGAAATTTAACTCATAGAATAAATTCGAAAAATGAAAAAATGTTTAATAAAATTTTATAAACTTTACTAGAAAAATAAGCTGTGTTTCAGAACCTAAAATGGACTTAACTACTTTCAAAATTAAAAAAATTACTTTTTTGTTTGTGAAAAGGAATAAGTCCACTTATTTTAAAGAAATTAAGCAATAGAAATTGTAAATAATTTATGTTTGATGTAGATGAATGTAATAGCTTTAAAATAAATAGGGAAGCTTTTAATTTAGATACAGATTTTTATTTATGTAATTAAACAAATGTTTTTAAAAATAAACATGAATTTATTTATTAAAAAATTAAATTTACATTTATTTATTAAGGATAATATTAAAGATTTTGCCATATTGTTTCTCCTCACTTAGGTTATGTGTGAGGTTTTGTTAAAACATTCATGGTGCATAGGTGGTATATACCTTATATACCTCCATCATATCCTTATACTTAGGAGTTGAAATCGGACGTAGATTTTTGTATAATGGTGTTAATTTTATTTTGTTGAAGTTCCTTGGTCTTCCCCGACAGGGTTATAAGTCAAGTATTTTGAACTCTTTATCCACTTCCATAGGAGATTCTTTATAAAACATTTGATGGGGTTCACTTTTTATAAATCGCATCCAACTTATACTTAGCCAATTTACAGGTTCGCCACTAGTGTTTTTTAATCTCTTATTATTTGCTTCTTGCAGAGGTTTTGTATAAAAAAATCTTTACGTTTCATTTTAGTTAATAAAAATTTGTGGACTTAAACCGGTTTCAAAATAATTTTTTTTGGAGTTCGTTAGCTAACTAATTTTCAAGTGCCCAAAATCATAGCGATTTTAATGATACTAGACTTAAATTGTTTATAAATAAAAAGATTATATAGGATTGCGATTGTTGTTATCATTAACTACTTTTTTTAAAAAAAATGGACTTAAACCACTTTCAAAATACACGACTCATTTATTCACTTTTTGTTTTGGTTAAATTTTTTTTCAAGTTTTCTTTCTTTTATTTAACAATTTTTTCACAATTTATATGCTTTTTATTTGTTACTTTTGTTTGTTTACCTTTTGAAACATATGTTTTTTTTGATTTACTAAATTTTACTGCAAAAATTTCTGCAGTAAAAATTTGTAAATACTCAGACAAGAACTGTCACTTTTCGCTCTCAATTTATGTTCTCATTTACTGCATTTTGTGTACTCGAACGCAATTTCGTAAAATGCAGTAAAGTTTAGTAAAAAATAGTAAAAATTTTTGTGTTCTCGAACATAACTACTACATTTTTTATTCATTAATTGATATAGAACTGATAGAAAGAAACAGTAAATGCTAGAAAGAGCAAAATATAAAAAACGTAAACAAAGTTTTTTTTAGTTTTTTTTCTCTTGTTATGGTTTCGTTTCAGGGATGGCGTTGAAAATTTTTAAAATTGTACCAACAACCTTTAAAAATTGTACCTTATTGTACTAAAAGATTTTTTTAGTTGAAATTAATTTTATTTATGTTCTTAAAAAACACCACAAAAATGTATTATAAATCTTAGTTTAAAAAGTATCAACAAAAAAGTACAATTGAAACAACTTAGCCATCCCTGTTCTGTTAATTTTATTAAATGTTGCCAACTTTTTGTTTATGAGAAACCTACAAACAAAAAGCGGTAAATCGCTGAATTTGCCCATAAGCCGCTGATTCAGCAACACTTTTAATATTTCAAGCTTGAAATGTCAATTTTAAGTTGAACAATTTTTCATTTTTTTTACATAACTTCATTTTTTATCGATAACTTTAGTAAAACGTTTGACAGCTTGCCATTTATCTTAATACAGCTGAACCCTTCGCACTTGGTAAATTCTTCTATTACTTTATATTTGCACTGTTCACCAAAACATGAACAATGCATTACAAATGTAGTGTCATAAGGGCTTTAGCAAATTTTTTCTCAATTTTAAAACCCATATAACACAATCAAACAGAAGAAAATAAGGAAAAAAAAAATTAAAACAAGAGTCAAAAATCAAATAAATTAATTTTGCATTACATGGGTAAGTAATGACAACTATCTCTAATGAATCTACCTTGTACTTATTCCACCATAATAAGAATAAATAAATAAAAAATAATAGTATTTTTTTAAAAGATAATTGAACTTTCATAAGTATAAGAAGTACAAGACAGAATTTTTATTTTATTAATACTTATTTGAAAATTCCGGAATATCAGTATTTTAAATATTTCAAACCTGAAATACTTAACCTGATCCAGATATTTAAAAAATTCAGCTAAAAAAAAAATTCGGCAAATACGCCGTGAATATCCTCCCAGGCGGATCTAAGCCGCATCTTAATAGACTTTATGCCGCCGCCGAAAATTTTAGAGCTTCCTTCGCTGTTAGGCTAAGTCGGCTCTGGCCACTTCTTTTAAAGCTAATTCGATCTTTAAACAAACAAAACTTAATTAGAATTAATTCTTGTTCATTTTGGCAATATTTCATTAAATATTCATAAAAGGTTTTCTTTTTTCAAACTACAATTCATTAGAATTCATCATAAATTGCATTTTTAAAACTTAATATTGTATTATTTATCTTTTTGCCTCCCTCAATTTAAACTCAAATACACAGAATATTTTCATTTAAATATTATTTAAAAAAAATATGATAAAACTTTGGCACGTTTTCAGACAACAGAACAGAAACAACAAAAAATATATTTATAAGTATGTAAATCAAAATGAAAATGCATTTTTTTTTGTTCAGAGCAAAATGAAAAAATTTAAAAAAAATAATATTTTTAATTTTATTATTTAACACCTCAAAAACACAAATCAAAAGCTAAAGCAAATAGAAAAAACAAAAATCATAAAAATATTGTAGTACCATCAATTAACCTAGATTTATAGAAAAGAGAGAAAAAAGCAAATTATAATAGAACAAGCTAACAATAAATAAATTGTGCTTGTGTAAGTGAACCAAGTTGCTACCGTCAGCGTTATCTTCAGCAAAAAAACCGCCATAAACTAAGCGAAACAAAACCAACCAACCAACTTTCTACTAAACAACAATCATTTATCATTTTAGGGAACCACCATCATCAGTAACAACATTTTGCCGCCAACGTAACACCTACGCGACCACACAAACATACAAGAGCAACACATTGACAAACAAATGCAGTTTAACTAACCATTACTGCAAGCAGCAACTAGAGGGATTTCATTAGAAAACGCCAGCTGTTATTGCAAACGAAACATTAACGTTTTTACACAGATACATACATCCACATAACATTGTACCAATACATACACATTGAATCTCAAAACAGAAAATGGTAAAAATAAATACTTAACACCACCCTCTACAGAATTTCCTTTTTTTAAGGTTAAAATAATGTTACCAGTTAATTGAAAATATGTAACTTAAAAACACATGCAGAAAAACCCAGCAGTTCTTAAAGAAACTTATTTCTAAAGAAAACCACCGAGAGCACAATAAATTTTATAAAAAATCTCCAATAGCATTTGACGTTCAAAAGTAAATCATGGAAAGAGCAACATTTTTTAAAGAAAATAATCAAGAGCACAAGATTTTCTTTAGAAAATCATCGAACATTAAAAATTTTCCATAGAAACTAAACGAGAGTACAAGATTTAAAATTATTAGGAGCAGAAGATTTTCTATATAAAATCATCAAGACAACAATCGAGAGAACAAGATTACATAAAGAAAATATACAAGAGCAGTTTGAAATGAAAATTCTCTTTTAATAATTTTAAAAAGAAACCTATCTCATAAGAAAAACATCGAGAGCACAGGATTTTGTACAGCAAATCTTAAGAATCACATCAACATTATTCTATAGTTGTTTTATGATAACCAGGGAAACCATAAATATGCAATTGCATGTTTTTCCTGGTGCGACCAATGAAGGCAGAAACTATATATTTATCCGTTTTAGAGCTTTTTATGAATTTTGACATCGATTTGTTAGTGCATATTTTTGCATATTTTGCCGTTTGCAGCATTTTTTTTGCATAATTTAGTTACAAGAGCTTTTTGCAGCAATTTTTTTTTTCAATTTCTCCAACACTTTTTAAAGTGTTCTTACGATGTTCATCCTTCCGTCTGGGTGATTATCTGTCTATGTTAACATTGTGCGCAAAGTACAAATTACAATCTTGTAGATAATTTGAGCAAATTTGGTAAATACATTTAAATTGTACTAAGGACGAAGTCTATGTAAATGGTGTGAATCGGTCTATAATTTCACATATTCCCCATAAAAACTTCTTTCCAAATAAGACTCTTTGTGTCCATTAAGCATCTTATTATGTTGTTATTAAGATTGAATTCGCCCCAAAAATCTCAAAAAAACTTCTGTAAATACTATGGAGTTTGGGCTTTACCGATTATAATTTAAGAAATATTAATAAATTGTTGAATATTTTGTTTTAAAATTAGCAATTTTAAGTTTTTTGGGGCATATTTTTAACAGTTTTCGGGGCATATTTTAAAGTTTTAACTGCATATTTAATGCGCATAAAACGCTTTTTAGAGCATATTTCTGGTTTCCCTGATGATAACATTTAATTATTCTATAGAAAATTTTTGATACTATTGAAATAGTTCTATCAACATTTTTTGAGAACATCGAAATTTTTCGTTGATATCGAAATTTTTTTATAGAATTTTTTGGTTTGAAAAATGAAATATTTTATAGAAAAATTTTCGTTTACGATATTTTTATATCTATAAGTACAGAAAGTGAAAACTTTACGAAATAACTTAAATGAATTTATTTTAGGGTATATTCCCAGACAGCAAAATGCTCCGACATTGTCTGAAGTAGACATTTCGTGCAAATGTCTGACTTTATTCTTGGAGACTTCGTTCAGATTTCTGTCAGACATTGAATATACCCTGTCTGGCCGATTTCGCATGGATATATCGGGGGAATTAATGTACAGATATGTCGAATATAATTCCGACGGAATTCATTCAGATTTTTCGAACGAGACTTATTATTTTTTTAAAATAATGACAACTATCATTCAATTGAAAATAATTTTAACTTTATTTGTTCAAGATAAAAAGCATAAAAAAGTACGTTCGTATAATATTTATAATTGTGTATGTTATTTTACATATTTTACAATAAAATTATTTCTTTCAGCTATCAGTTAGACAGCAAAAAGAATCTCGGCTAACACATCAGAACACATCAAAAATCTGTTAGATATCTATCAGAAATGCCGAAAAAAAAAACAGAATTTCCCACAACATGTCTGTCAGAATTCGTGTCAACCACTTCATACATTTTTGGATCAGAAATCTGACAGAATTCGTATACGATTCCGACTTTTTTGCCGACGTTTCTCTCAGATATCTGAACGACGTCGGATTATTTTGTTAGCTGGGTTACAAGTGCTTACAGTTTTTGATATGAGTTTTTAACAATGTTAATATCAAACAGGTTAAATTTGGAAAAATTGTGGTTCAAGTTATTAGTACTTTTACTCTGTATACTAGATTAATTTTATTCTATATAGATCCGTTTCCTTGCTAACGTTTAAGTTAGAGCTCCACTTAAAGCAAATTCAAGGGTTACGTTGCAAATAAGAGCGTAAGCAGCCACACGTTCAAGTTGTTCTTGATAGTATTTTACATATCGTCGATCTCATGTAAAAAGCCCCTAACTCGGTTTTTTTCGAAATTGAGTTTTTTAGTGATTCCAATACATTTCCCACAAATACACCTCGTCACAAAAATTAAATACAATAGCATCAAAAATATCAGTTTAACAAGCAATTGAAGAAGCCATTTTTCCTGTAAAGTTGCATTTATGTGAGTTAGGGCCTTTCTACACGAGTCCAACGATATACTGCTTGCCAAAATTTACAAAAATTTAAAGCTGTGACATAGGCTGCACTCAATTTATCAGCAATTTATTTTCAAGATGTCAACAAGAACACAATTTATAAAGACAAACATGTAATAAGCTGTTAAATTGAAAGTAAAATTGCCAAACAAATGGAAAGGTGAAATTGAAAGCCATCTCGTGGTCAATTTAAAAAGTGTGAGTGTGTTAGTAAAAAAGTGAGATTGTTTTGCAAATTGAATGGAATTGAAAGCAAAACTTGATCGTGTGGCTGCCAAGTAAACTGTAATTATTTACAAATCCCGCTGAATACTCACATATATTTACACCAGTGTTGCAAAATACAGTACTTTAGTCCTTTTTTCAGTACTTTTTCATATTATTTAAAACCGCAGTACCCCCGCGTTGTTTTTAGTACTTTTTTCCTTTGCACTTTTTAACCTTGAACATGTTACCAACATTCCCAACTCAGCGCTAAGCTAAAGCTATGTGATGTGATTATTTCGGTAGCAGACGTTGGTTATCATGTGTTTGTTGCAAAAATTTATGTTGTTGTACATATATTAAAAATATTTAACGACGCACATAGGGGTTTTTTGCCAATCTAGCCGGACATTACTTTTTGTTTTAGCTTATATTGCTTCTTAAAAGTTATTGAGTGCCCCTAGATCGATGAAACTTGGCAGAAATATGTGATATTGTCATAGGCAGGTAAAACTCAAAAATACATAAAATCGGACCAAGGAGGAAAAGGTTCCCCCTAGAAGAACTAATCCAACCTCTGAAAAATGCAATTTTTTTTAAAGTTTTCCCATACTTTTGTTTGGCAAATGCAACTTTTAACGTCGCCGAAAGTTAAAAAACCTAAAATTAGACCCATGAGATCGTAAAATTACACTTTTCGCCCCCGCCCCCTTTTGAGGGCGGTTACATAAAATAATATTTAAAAAAAAATTTAAACATTAAAAGAAATAGATTACTAACGCCTTAATACCATAAAAATTAAATTTTTGAACTTTTATGGGTAGGGGGAGGTATCCCTCCAAACCCCCCCGCCCCAAAACGACCCTGTAAAAAAAATAAATTAAAATAAATAACACATTCAAAGCAAATTTCGATATATTAAAGTTAAAACACCATTTGGTTTAAAGATTGATGTTTGATTATTAACTGCCACCCGTCGTTAATGACGATGATTGTTAAACGGCAATCCCCTCTGAAGAGATTGTGTGGTTACAATTGAAACATGTAAGGGCAACCTGTCCGTGAAAACCTGGGTTCGATTCCCAGCTCAGTCAAGAATGAAAAATTATCAATAAATTTTCCTTTCTTCATAAAAATAATTTAATGAAAATTAAATTCAATGAACTAAAGCCTGATTAAAATATCAAAATTTGGACTCAAAACCATAAACATTATCTCATAACACTGAATTAAAAGCTTTATTTCAAAACACATGTAAATGTTTTAAACTTTATTTTAGAGCTAAAAAATGTCTAAAAATAAAGAAAAAAAAAAAATACTTACTTATGTTCTACACGATATTTCACACTTTTTGTGAATATCGTGTAGAACATTACAAGTTATTTATAAAAAATATGATAATTTTTTCAGATTGTTTAAATAGTTCACGCAGGGTCGGGTTGAAGTTTGAAAGCAACCATTTTTATCTCACGGAAATTTTTAAAATATACACCTGATATTTGTAGATATTCCTATTCTTATTTTGGATTTTATCCACTGCTTTAGATTTAAAAATTTTCCTACGGTTTACAATTCATCGCGGTTCAAAATTTCTTGGAAAGTTTTAGAAATTTGCTTCCCTGCGTGAGGGTTTTTTCGCAAAACATTCACTCCGTGGTACTATGCCAAAAATTTGGTTATACCCTAATGCAGTGATAGCCACTCCATAGCCTCGCGAGGCAGTCACTAATCGTATTTTCCACACAGACACGGTCGGCAATTCACATGTATACAACAACTTTATTCGTTTCAAAACATCAGACTATCATCAGTCTCTGCAACCGCACACAAGCACATAATAATAATATTGGTAATCACTGCCCTAATGTATAAACATACATTTTGACAAAACATCTCAAGTCAAATTAAAAAAAAATTCTGTTAATCATTGTCACTCGAAAAACATTTTTGTTTACGTTTTTAAAATTTTGTATTATAAATGAAATTTTTCTTTAATTTTGGTTTATTTTATTATCTGATAAAGATGATTTTTCACCGAGAATTTTTTAAAAACTTTTCTGCTATCTTATCTCGACTTAAGATGTTTTGTCAAAATGCCACAGATATATGTATGTTTGCTTTCCGTGATGGGTATAAATAAAAACAACATCATGGGATTATATGAAAACAATTTGTGTTTTTTTTTGCTTGTATTTAAGCCATTTATGAACACAAGCGGTAAACAAACGATTCAGAATAACTGTTTTTCAGTTATAACACTATCAGAGCTACCAGAAAAATTTGTGAAGATATCGAGCCCTAATAGCAACATTTAAGATTTTTGTTATTTGATGAAAATCGATAATTTTTGATCATTTGCACCATCTCTAAAAATCTCATATCTCTGGGAAGTACCGTTACGAAATAAGAGCAAAAGCAGTTTCAAACGAAACTTTAGACTTGAAACAAAAATATTTAAAAAAAACCATCTCCTGTAAAATTTTATTTTTGTTGGTTGCATCATTTTTGCTATAAGCGCCTCGATATCGTCAACTTCCTGAGAAAAAATAAAAAAATCGTCTTTCTCGTCC
The DNA here is from genome assembly GCA_930367215.1 of Pollenia angustigena. Taxonomy (NCBI): domain Eukaryota; kingdom Metazoa; phylum Arthropoda; class Insecta; order Diptera; family Polleniidae; genus Pollenia; species Pollenia angustigena. The sequence goes on from OV884056.1 coordinate 187,144,522, forward strand.
AAATCGTCCAAAAAAAAGTCGGCCAACTTTTTTTTTTTAACAATTTTTATTCGATTTTTATAAAAAAAACATTCAAATAAAAACATAATCGGGTATGTTCCAGAAATCGAAATGAAGTGGATTGAAATCGAACACGATTTTGATTTTAATTAAACTACGTGACAGTTTTATGACCAAATGAATTTGAGATGTACCATAATAACCGTTATTTGTGTCTTTAAAAAAGATGATGTGACTGAAATGCAAATATATTCAAAAATTTTAAACGGATTATGTATTTCTTTCTTTCTAGTGAAAGGTTATACAATTTCTAAAATAACCATGGATTGCTAGCAGTGTTGAAAAATTCAGTACTTTGGTACTTTTCTCAGTACTTTTCATATTAAAAATACCGCAGTACCCCCGTGTTCTTTTTTGTACTTTTTTATCCTTTGAGCTTTTTAACTGTGATGTGAACATTTAGATAGCAGGCTTTAGTCATCATGTGTTTGTTGCAAAATTGATGTTTTTTTTTTTTTTAATAATTAACGACGTTAATATTGAAATGCAAAGCGTGGACGCCAGGATTAATATTTTGCTTTCCAGAATGGGATATTTGTTCTTAAAAGTGGCAAGAAATTTTTTAAAAAGGGATGCATTGGATAATATGTTAGTTGAAAACTTAAATTTAAATGAAAACCATATTTATAGAAACAAGCAATGTTAAGGAAATGGTTTATAAAGTAAAAGAAACTGTGAAATCATTTTATTCGACAATTTGCAAAACATTACGAACTAAATTTTATTTGAAAATAAAACCTTAAAAGTGATAATCAGCTTCACTCCAGAAAATATTGTTTCCGGAAAAACCAATAGCATAATACTGTTGTTATTTATATTATTTACAAACGATAAAGAAAACTATAATAATATCAATTCTCAATTCCGTGTTCTAGCGGTTCTTTCAGAAATAAAGCATTTCAGAGCTGAATATTTTTAAATTTCTTGGAAAAATATAGCCAGTATTAAGAACGAAACTAATGTTTACTAATATTTCGCATATTGATTTTGGTATTTTATCAATACCACATTTCAGAGCTTCAATTAAACGCACATTTTCAAATGCAAAATTATGTAAAAAGCAAAAGAAAAAATCGTTGACGTAGACACTGCTTCGAGTTTGAATTAAAACAAAAGATCTGTTAAAACCAACTGGTAGTTGCTGTTGTAGTTATAATATTTTTTATGATCTCTTAAAATAAATTTGCTTGATCTTATAACACTAAATTAAAAGCTTGTTTTTATAAAATTAATGTTTTAAACTTTTTTTAGAACGAAGTTCTAATTATGTGATAAATGTAAAAGTCTGAATAATTTAACTTTGCAAAAGTTTGTATTTATGTTGACAAAAATAAAATTTTTAATTTAAGCTTCGGTCACACTTATTAAATATTTGACCAAATAAGTGTAACCACTACTTTTGTTAATAGTAAGTGTGATTTAACATGGTCTTAATATCACAAAATAAAGGCAATAATACTACTAGACATAGAAAAAAATTGTTTTTTGTAAGATGTGGCATTAAAATAAAAAAAAAAAAATATTCGAATTAAAGGAAATGATTATTTAGTTGGCTTGTTGGTCCCGTTTTTTTCGTCAAATATTTGCCAAGTGGGACCGTAGCTTTATTCATAAATATATGAACTATTTCAAATATTTTTTTAGAAGACACTGACAAAACGTACCTTAAGCGGCTCAGAAAAGAAGTGCAATAATGCACTATGTTGTTTTGCTTTAAAAGTTTTTTTTTTTAATACGAGTTGCGCCATATTTTAATTGAAACCATTGTGCCACTTATTAAATAATATAGTGCAATACAGAAATAGTAAGGCGAATAAAATATACAATAATATTGTAAATGGATGGGGCGCTTGAAGGTTATGTGTAACAGAAATATTATTTACATGTGTACCTCAAATATTAACACTGTTTGCTATTAAATACTTAGATAAATGAATTCCAAAAAATATTTTTTGTTCCTTTTGTTTTCATAAATTATTGTTTTTTTTTTTTTTTTTATCAAAAAATACCATATGAGGGGAAAAATGCTCTTTTAGCTAAAGTTCAGTACCATTTCGAAATTTCAATTTTGCAACACTGATTGCAAGTGAAGATTGGTCAAGAAATGAAAGAGTTACAGGGTAAAAAAGTTTAAGCCTTTTTTAAATAAATAAAAAAAAAAAAAAAAAAATAACGTGAGAAGAGCAACAATTCTGACTTCATGTTCGGATTCATCGGAAAATTTGACGTAAAGATTAGCTGTCAGATACATTTGGTCACGACTTTGTTGAAATTTTGTCACGTAGTGTCATTTAGTTTTTCCTGTTTTTAAGAATTGCTCTTGGAAAGAAAGTGAAATATTTTTATGAACTTTTTTTATAGGCTCGTTTTCAAAATTTGTTCAATTTTAATTTCACTTCATTTCGATTTATAAAACATTTATAGAACTTCATACCTAGCTAGTATTTTCAATCGTGTAAGAGCAACTAGCAGTCTCGTGAAGAGCGTCTGAACGTCGATGACAGCATTCTTTAATCGTAGAAGATTCCTCAGACGGGAAAAACTGTAACACGAGTGGAATTCTTCCATAGCACAGCGAAAGACGCTTCATCAATCGTTGTGGGAATCTCTTATTATCAATGATAATTCATCATACAGCTCGTGAAATGTTTGCCAAATAATTGTTGAAAATATTATTTATACAGAGAGTCGCAAGAGGTTTATTCGATGATGGTTTGACGAAAGACAAACAAAGTGTAACATTGTTGTTTTTGTACTTTCTTAAGACTTGCATATTACAGCCGTACCTAAACAAAAACGGCACGGGATTTCTAGTTGCCAAAATGTGTCATGCCCATAAAATTTGTATAAAGAATCACTAAATAGATCGGCGTCAACGCTTTGCAGTTGGAAAACCCGATTTTGGCAGCGCGTTTAATAGTGAATTGTTAATTAATAATGTCAATTTAGCTATTTTTTTTTTGTTGTCAATATAGCGTTAAATAGAGATATTTTTATTTAAAATTTGTGGTTTTTATTTAACAAGAAAGTTATCACTACTGTTCGAGACACAACGTTAAAGCTCTTGTTTAAGTATGGCATAACTGCGTTAAATCTAAGGGAAAGAAAACGTTCCGTCTTCCGCTCTTACGGCTTTTAAACATTCCAAGATTGAAAAACGAACGTGTGAAAAAATGTAATGTTTTATTTAAATTGACTTAAAGAGACTTTGAAGACTGAATAAAATCGTCACTTTTTAGAAAAATATCAGCAAATCTGCACTTTGTCTTGGTTCACACCAGGGCTGTGGAGTCGTCAAGAAATCCGACTCCTTTTGCTGTAATTTTTTAAGTACGACTCCAACTCCGACTCCGACTCCAACTCCGACTCCTACTCTAACCTATCATTATTTATGAGACTAGTTCTTATTTGACTTTTAACTCTTTTAATTTGTTTTTTAATTCAGTACCTTTTAAATGGTTAAATATAGCAAGAAAATTATTCTGTAAAACTTTCAAATCGATATTTTAATTCTAACGTGCCGCATTGAGCTTTAACATATGAGGAGGAAAGCTCGAAACACATATAGCGCCCGATTAAATAGAACAACTGAGCTCTACTTTTTTGATTCTACAGTGTTATGTCATTCTTGACTAATAACTCAACAGTTGAACATTTTAAGCCAACTGTAATATAGAAAAATAATGGATTTAATTTTGGAACCACCGAGTTTTGTTACGAACTTTCGAAAGATATGAGTTTTGATTCAAACCGTATGGGATCATTAAACTTTAGTAGATTTTAAAAGTTATATTTATTTATTAAATATATGCAAACAGTGCTAAAAAATGTAACAATAGTTGTGTAGGGAAGAGATAAACTACACCAATTCACATCTGTTGGAATTTATAGATGTGTGAATTTCCATAAGTTCTATCTAATGCAGCTTTCGAGATAGAAAAGTTGAAAACAATGCCAAGTCCAATTTGCTAAGACGTTAAGGGCACCAAGTGTACTAAGTATTGTTTACCACAGAATTTGTAGAGACAAAGAACTTCATAAGTTCTTTTTTGTAAATTGTGAAGTGAGGTCTTTTGTTTTTAATATACATAAATTCAAACACTGCCGTTTTGGTCTTGTTTTATTTATTAAGTCAAATATTTAGACCAACTTTTTTAATCATTCTCAGGAAAATTAAATATATTTTTACTAAAACATGCAGATGCGCCTTCAGTTGTTACTTCTACAATTTTTTTAACACATTTTGAAGAGAAACGTACCGTAAAAAGTTCTATTATTTCTGGGATCATTAAAATATTCGGGTCATTAAAATATTCGGACAAAGGCAAATTTTTAATACAGAAATAGCATCATTTGCGATTTTCAACGTGTTTCAAAATGTTAAAAAAATATGAATTTTTAAACAACTAAATTGAAATCGTTTTCTTCAGTACACCATTGCTTTTTTCCGTTCCAAGTTCAATATTATTATTGTCAAAGACCGAAATTTGAAATTGCAAGTCTTTATTATCTCTCCAATTTTTCCTTAATTGAGTAGATAAAAGAATTCTCAAATCATTTTTCGGGTTTACCCCCAGATTGATGGGAATTATATTTAGAACAATGTCATGTATTTTTCCGAGCTCCTTTTCCTTTTTTTCTATTATAATTCACCTTGAAGGTTAGAACTTAAAATTTAGTTTACTTAATGCTTTCACCACAGGAGCTACAGCAGATTTCAAGTCATATATCGGAACATGGCTACAAAAATATTTGTTAATATACGATAAATAAAAAACAACAAATTTTTAACTTCCTTAATTCGGCTCTATTTCATTAGCGATATCTTGGCGAAATTCAAACAGTAAACCAGCGAGTTTTGTTACAGAAATTTTAGGTCACATAAAAATATAGAAAAGGACATGCTTCGATACAATCTATATATTTCTCATAAATTGCTAAAAGAACTGTCAAAATAAGATGTTATCTCAATTTTTCCAACTCCCCTACTCATATGAAAAGTATACTGGGGATTATCTTCTGACTTCACAAATTCAAAAAGTAGACCCTCTTATTGCCAATTCCACCAATTTATTTAAATATCAATTTATGTTTAAAAATCATTTTTTTATGTGGAATAAAAATAAAATTATATGAAAAATTATATTTAAATATGAATTGATATTTTAAAAGAATTGCTGAAATTGGTCATTAAAATTTTGTCAAGAATGAAAGATTATCAATAACAATTTTGATTAATTTTCATGTTGTAAAATTCCTTTCTTCATAAAAATAATTTAATGAAAATTAAATTTCATGAACTTAAGCCTAATTAAAAATATTAAAAATTTGGATTAAAAACCATAAATAGTTCAACAAAATAACCACAATACCAATTATTGTTAAAGCTAAGGCACGAGCTCTATGTGTACATTTGTCCTTCAAGTTGTGCTGACAAAGGTCAACAGAAAAGAGAAAGACAAAATGAAAAAACAAAAAAAATGTACTTGGACTTCAAGAAAAATTCTTGACAAAAGTACGAAAAAACAGAAGTAAGAAAAAACATGTAAAATCAATTAAAATGGATAATCATTCAGGAAAGCAAATTTCGATCTACCAAATGTTAAAATACAATTTGGTTTAAGGATTGATGTTTGACTATTGACGTCAGCAGTCGTCGATGGCTGCGAGTGTAAGACGGCAAATCCATCTGATCGAGATCGAGTGGTTGCGATCGAAACATGTCATGGTAACCTGCCGGCCAGGGTTCAAGCCCCAGCCACGTCAAGAATGAAAGATTATCAATAACAATTTTGATTAATTTTCATGTTGTAAAATTCCTTTCTTCATAAAAATAATTTAATGAAAATTAAATTTCATGAACTTAAGCCTAATTAAAAATATTAAAAATTTGGATTAAAAACCATAAATAGTTCAACAAAATAACCACAATACCAATTATTGTTAAAGCTAAGGCACGAGCTCTATGTGTACATTTGTCCTTCAAGTTGTGCTGACAAAGGTCAACAGAAAAGAGAAAGACAAAATGAAAAAACAAAAAAAATGTACTTGGACTTCAAGAAAAATTCTTGACAAAAGTACGAAAAAACAGAAGTAAGGAAAAAACATGTAAAATCAATTAAAATGGATAATCATTCAGGAAAGAAAATTTCGATCTACCAAATGTTAAAATACAATTTGGTTTAAGGATTGATGTTTGACTATTGACGTCAGCAGTCGTCGATGGCTGCGTGTGTAAGACGGCAAATCCATCTGATCGAGATCGAGTGGTTGCGATCGAAACATGTCATGGCAACCTGCCGGCCAGGGTTCAAGCCCCAGCCACGTCAAGAATGAAAGATTATCAATAACAATTTTGATTAATTTTCATGTTGTTAAATTCCTTTCTTCATAAAAATAATTTAATGAAAATTAAATTTCATGAACTTAAGCCTAATTAAAAATATTAAAAATTTTGAAAAATATTAGAAAAAATTTAAATGCCAAAAAGTCGGAGTCGGAGTCATTAGTGTTTGTGGGTACTTCGACTCCGACTCCGGTACAAAAACCTCAACTCCGACCCTTCAACTCCGACTCCGACTCCACAGCCCTGGTTCACACTATGAAAGTTTTCTTTCAGAAAGTCTGAGTTTATAGGTGAGAGAGGAGAAAGAAAAGCATGTTCTCTTCCCCTCTCACCAATAAACTCAGACTCTCTGAAAGAAAACTTTCATAGTGTGATCCCAGACTTTGCAAATTTCGAAACAAAAAATCGTCAAAATGACGATAAATCGGCAAATCTGGCAGCCCTGAACACTATTGAAGTAAATGAGCAAGGCGAATTCATGTAAACGGTGGTGTCCAAGGCGAATTTACTTCAGGTGGTGTCGAAAAGACAGCCGGTTTTTTTTTTGTTCAGGCCAGATGTGTCAAAAGTTTGTTTACATGTGCTTTTTAAAATTGAGTTTTTAAATTAACATTTTGCTTTACAACTTATAAATGAAAAAATTAAACAATAAAGAAATGATAAATTAAACTATGTATAAAAATTAAGTTAAAATCTTTTTTATTTCACCAAAACTAATTTTTACCATTATAACTATAGCTTAAAGCTCTTTCTATGATTATGTGCAGTTTAATATTTAAATGTATAAAATGAACACAGAAAAGAAACGGCTTAGATTATTTTAAATACAACATTAAATTCAACCGAATTTGGGAATTAATGCTCACAAAAATTGCACAAGTTTTTGTTAGAAAAACTATTATTTTCTTAATTCCAAAAATAATTTTATTTTTTTTCATTTTTTTTTTCTCAATTATTTTTGTTAATTTTAGTTTAGGGATGCCAGATAAATTTTTTCTTCAATCCCAAATTTAAAATAAAAATTACTTAAAATATCCCCTCTAAAAATAAAAAGCCACTAAATAATTCTTAAAAAAAAAAATTATTTAGTTTAGCATAGATAAGCACACTAAAACAATAATGTCATGTAACCAATTTTACAATTTGGTAATTATCTTACAAATTCTGACCAAAAATCTACGTTATTAAAAGAAGTGAGAGTTGTGATCAGTTAATCTAAGATATAATTAATAGATTTTAAATTTCTTGTTCCTATGACTAGTGGTAAAAATATAAACCTTAAAGCATCATGAAATCATCAAGCATCATGGCAAACATGCTTCTAGCATTAATGGAGTCTGCCTGGAAATCCATGTTGCACTATTTTATATCGTTTAAGAACTTGAAATGTTCACAACTTCAGAAAATTCCAAATGTGGAGAATTAGGGCTTTAATAACGACCCACAAACTCATCCATTTAACGCGTAAAATATTAATTGGCTTAGCCATTCAAGAGTGTTCTTTAAATCAAAAAAGCAAAACAGTCAAATTGTTCAGTTGATTGTAATACTCTTTTAAACTAATTTTTATTATAAAATTCAGTTTAACAAAGAAATAATTGTTTAATATTTGTCGTAAAATTCTTTTATCACGGAAATCTTATTAAAAAATTACATATACAATTTTTGGGTTTTTTGTTTTCGATTTTCAGAACCCCCCTGAATACGTTTAAAAGAATTTTTACTTCATAGAGTTTTAACAGGTTAACCTAAACAAATGGGGCAAACGTTTTTTAGATGAGAAAAATATGCTGCTGATTAATTTTAAATAAAAAACTGATATTTACTGATCAGCAAATCAGATTTTTCAGCCGTCCGATATTGTATTTGCGCTATAATTTGTTTCATATATATTGTATTAAAATGAGTTTTGTACATAAAAAGTCTTACAGATTTTATATATGTATGACGGCTTGTAACAGAAACAAATCTATCAATAATTTCCCTAAAAAGAAAAATGTTTTTTTTTTTACATTCTCAATATAAGCCCGAAATTAATTGTTTTAAACTAATTTGAGATAAGAACCCCAAATCTGGTAGCCCTGCTTTAGTCAACTGTTTTATACAAAGCGAATTCATATATATATTAATTCGCCTTGTTTTTGACATTACATGACCGAAAAATAAAAACAAAATACATGTTGTTTTTTGTGTTGTTGACTTGTTGTAGTCTCGCCGCCACCTGAAGTAAATTCGCCTTGGTGGTGTCGATACTACAACAATTAACAACACCAAAAACACAACAATGTATTTTGTTGCTGTTTCGTTGGCCGATAAGTCAAAAACACAAGTAACTTTTGACATTCCTCTCTCTAATTAAAAAAAAAAGTAGCACCTGTGTTTTCAACGCCACCTGAAAGTCAATTCGCCTTGTAAATGAGGGATATAAAGTGAGTGACTTTTTCTTTTTTTTTATATGAAAATAATTGTAGTTTTTAACGGATATTGCATAGATTATTAGGTTTTTTTTTGTAATTAAAAATCAATTTTTGTTAAACAAACATACAAGAACAGAACAACAAGACTAAATACATATTTGTGAAAATAAACATGAGATGTAATTTCTAATAAAAACAGTACTAACAGCGCATATAAAATTGCTGTTGATTTGTTTTCAATGTAATTAAAATTGCAAATCTAAATGTGTTTTTTGAAATAACTATAAAAGATGTCAAGTGCTAATCTGATTTAATGTGATGTGTATAAACAGCGAAAGTTGCAGGAAATAGTTGTTTGTAGATGAGTGTTTTTCAAACAGGAATAAAAATCTCGCGATCCCGTAAATTTTTCGGAGAAAAATCACGGGAATTCCCGGATTATTATACCCTTCTCCCAAGGCGGAAGTAAGTTACTGCGTTCGTAATTCCTACAATATTGATTTTAGACCCTGTAAACGTATGTTTTCTGGCTGCTTATGAGTAGTGAAATTGTTTTAACGATGCCTGTCTGTCCGTGTGTATGTTGAAATGGGGTTTCCAAAAACCCCAGAAATTATAGGGACTATGTTATCATATGTTTATGTCACATATGGGCATTTCCGTCAAAAGGTCCACCGTGACCGAAAATTTAAAAGTTATTAAAAGCTGATTATTTGAAGATATTTTTTATAGAGAAATATTTAGATTTTATTTATTTTATAAATTAACCCAAAAATTTGTTCACTTATGCCCGTAATTTCTACAAATAGATATCTAGCTGTGTATAGATATCTATGGTTTTCATAATTTGTAAACGTATTTCTTGCTTACGGGAAAAATTGTAACGTATTTTACACCATCGATTTTCGATAGTGTAAAATCGCGTAGGCAAAATAAACATTGAAGTAAGCAATATAGTGTTACCGGATAGGTAAACATAACTGTTAGGTACGAACACGACTAGGTTTCTGTTTGTAGAAATTACGGGCATTAGACGAGACAGTCAGACTGCAAAGTTGTGCACACGTTATTTCTTATTTGTTAAAATGCTTTATTGTATGTTTTCTTTAATATTATCTTCCTTAAAAGAGTTGATATTTGATAAAAATTATTCCAAAAAAATTTTCAAACATGGTCTGTAATCTAAGGAAGAGTTCAAAGAGAAATATGTTATTCGGATTAACGGTAAATTTTTATTTTGTTTTAGTCATTGTTCAGTTAAATTATTATGGAAAAAATTTCACGTTCGAAATGTCACGTATCGACCCAGATTTTGGCTTAAAAAAAGGAAATACAGAACATTTTGGAATCAAATCAAAGACATTTTAATGTTACATTGCTACGTAAAATTCTGAAAGTAGTTTGACTAAAAATTGTGCCAGGTTTCGGTGAATAACACCTTTTTATACATGGCCACAAAAACTACTTCCATTTTTTCACGTTCGAAACGCTACTTCTTTTGCCATTATCTTTGACCTAGAATCGCGCCCTCCATAAATGTTAGAATAGATGTGGGAAGGTGACTCTAATAATATACGCTACATTGACCACAGATATGACATACACTGGAATGACAGCAGACATACAACAAACACACGTACGTTTCGAACAAGCCAAACGGAGGCTTGGAAAACTTAGTGACGAGAATAGGAGTCAGTCTGTGTTAGAGTTTTGAGTTGTGACGTGAGGTACATAGAAGTAGTGTTCTAGTAGTAACAGAAACTGCGAATTAAAGCCTAGATTACACTATCTCACAAGTCTTACGTATTCCATAATACTTTGTGAGATAGAAATCTAATGAGTTTTGTTGCGACTGTCAAAAAATCTAATGTAACAAGACAGTTTGTGTTCACACCATCACACAAAGTATAAACACTTACACATGAAATAAAATGCAACCCTGATCCAATGAAAAGTATTATTGTTTAGATATTTTTCAAAAAACGATGAAGTCGTATGGGATGTCAAACATTTTTCATAATACTTGTTATTTTCGTGACACATTGCATTCACACTATCACACTTTGTCATATTACTTGAGTTTTTGACATGTATTAATACAAAGTATAATAGTGTAATCTAGCCTTAACTAAGCCTATTGTAAACTAAAGAAAGCTAAAACTAAAGAATAATTTAATAAACTAAACCTAGTGTAAGGTATCCAAACAAATCTACATAACTTAAGTGAATTAAACTACAAAACTTGCACTAGCATTAAGAAATAAGTGAATTTAATAAATGAATTTAAAATAAATAAACGAGGTTTTCATTTACCTACCTATCCTTGGACCAAAATAAACCACATAGATAACAGTACTTTCTTAGTGCTATAATTTAACGGTTAAGAGAACGTAAAAATATTTGCATTTTTGATGCGTACGACTGTCACGTTCAACACTTTAGATTAACTCTGTTAAAGTTTGCTACTGTAATTCAGCCAGATCGGTCCATAAATGAGAAAAAAAACACGACGTAACTTTTAGGTGTTTAAAGAGTTACTGTCAAAATATACTTCCGTAAACACTAAAGCAGCACATCAGAAAATATTTTCTATAAATTCGAAACTAATACGTGTATAAAAATTCGATAGCAGAAGCGATTGTTATTTTTGTGCTTAATGGCGTTACTATTAAAATATATATTTTTTTTGGATAGAGCATGACTAAAGGTCATGTTAGTTTAAGTATGAAAGTGGAAAAATTAAACAAGTTAGAGTGCTATATTCGGTTGTGCCGAATCTTTGATACCCTCCACCGACAGTTCGAATGTTTAAGGAGTAATATTAATATTATAAAAATTATAGACCGATCATCACGAAATTTCACAGCGTTATTTATAGTCCTATAAAACTGTGACGTACCAAATTTTGTTACGCTAGCGTTATATTTTACGGTTTTAGGCGTACTAAACTGTTTTCCGGGAGTAGTGTTTATATGGGGCTTAGGGTAAATTATGGACGGATCTTCACGAAATTTAACAGCGTGATTTCCAGTCAAATAAAACAAATTTTTGCAAAATCTTATCTCATTCCGTGCATTGTTCCAGCATTTATGTTATTTTTTGTAACAAAATTATCAATTTTTTTAGGTGGTGGTTCCACATTTTGATTCATAGCTCTGGTCCTACTGAACCGATTTTACTGGATTTCAATCCCAAACTGCTTAGGATAACTACAAGCAATTTCGCACCAAGTTGGTTCATTTCTTTTGAGTTGTTCGAAAGTGAGCGTGTTTTCAACAGACGGACAGACAGACGGACATGGCTAAATCGACTTAGAATTACTCAAGGACCCAGAATATATATACTTTATGGGGTCTGAGATGAATAATAAAAAAGTTTCACACGGAATGACAAACTTAATATACCCTCTTCACAACTAATTGTGGTGGAGGGTATAATAAAATGTATTAAAACAAAGTTTTGTTTCTTCTTAACGTTAAAAACATAACGAAGTTGTAATTTCGGAAGTAACTTGAGTAAGGAAAAACATGATTAAATAAATGTCTTTAAAGCACAACATTTGCAACTTCTACTTGTTTGTTTTTGTGTTAAAAATAATGAATTTACGAGTTAATAAATACAATTTAAATTGGTGGTTGAACATAAAACACCATTTTCTCTTTCATAAATTCTTGTTAAAGTACAAAAAACACATTTAGACACGCACATTTTACACTTGGAGCGAGCGAAGGAAATAAATTTACTTGAATACACATAATCGCATACCCGGTAGTTTTGAAATTTTCTGCTGTTTAAGAAATTTCCTCTATTTATATAGAATTTACCTAATTTTTCGTTATGTTTGAAAACATTGTTACGCGTGATTCGATTGTAATTCAAAGGGTCAATCTAATGATCGATCTATCTTCTATAGAAAGATTACCTAAGAATGGGTTAGGCTACAAATTAATAATTTCGTTGTTACTACTAAATTGCTATAGTTGATGAAAAGTTAGTTCACGCCTTTCTAGAAAATGCCTTCTGTAAGTCACATCTGGTAAACAGTTGCAATTCTAAATAGCAAGACAAATCACCAGTTTAGGAAACGTCACCAGAATTACAGGATGTAAATGGATGTAAATTTTTTACGCGTATGTAATTTATTTTGTTGCACGCATTAATAATTTCTTTTAAGAGATTGTTTTATGTTACCTAAACTTAAGAAATAAGAAAATATTTTATGTTTAGTTTAATATGTATTCACATTTAAGTTGAGTGAACTTTAGAATAAGGGAAATGTGGATTTTTGATTTGTTACTACATAAAATTAAATTCCACGCCCATTAAAATGGTATGGTAAAAACTTGACTATACCCAGTAAAAAACGTGCTCCAAAACGAGCAGGTTTTTTGTATGATTTCATACCTGAAATCGCTTCAAACCTGCTGATGGGATGCCTGATTTTTGTATGGGGTGTTCCCGGTTTGGAGGACTATTTTCTGCTGACAAGAAGCGCTTCTTTTAACATGGAAACAAAGCGCTCCTAGAGTGCTTTTTTAAGGGCTAACTATATTACCATATTCATTAATGTTTTGCTTTTACTTGTTTAAATGCCTTTTTTCAATCATTTTCGTAAACCATAATATATTTATTTTTCGCTTACAAACCCTCTTTGCTGTCAGCACTAAAATATCAGCTTTTTTGTATGTTTTATTCGTTATCATTTACTGCTTTAAAAGAGCTCTCTAATTGAAGCGCTTGAGTATGCGCTTTTTCTCAATAGTGCTTCAAAAAACCAAAATTTTTTTTACTGGGTACATATAAATGTGACTTATATCCAGAATTGCTAACTTAGCCATTTAGTGATAAGGTTCAGTAAGTTTTTTTGTTTAAATTGAATTAAATTAAATATCAATATAAAAGGCATTAGTTCATGTTATGTAGTGGACATTATTTAGCGTACGGCTCACTCAACCAGAAACGATATATATTTTTTAGTGTTTGTGTATTATACACAACCCTTAATAGTGTTCATAATAATTTTCAAGAAAGTAACGTACATTTTATAGTGTTCTGCTCTTTGTTATAAAACAGAACAATTGGAGTGTAGTTCTGTACATTATATGTTGATGTTCTATAGTGTTTCTTTTTTACATTGATAAAGGAATGGGCAAACAAAAAATTTTAACAACGCTTCTCACAAGTACTGTTGTTGTTCGTGCACGACCACAGCACGAATAGTTTGTGAGTATATTGTGTACATTAGGGATATAACCATTTGCATTTTTCGCGAGCGTTCAAAAAGGTTCGGCACCGATCGCGATGAAGTTTTAGCTTATAATTTTTTTCAGTTTTACAGGAAATCCATAATTCTAACGTCGAAAGCCATGCTGGTCGTTGCATTTCGTGTTTTTTTTATGAAATGGCGATTCCTTGTTTTAATTTTTTGACTTTGTAATAAAAATTAAAAAAAAAAAAATAAAATTATTTTGATATTCTTTAATTAGGCTTGAGTTCATCAAATTTAATTTTCATTAAATTATTTTCACTGAGGGAAGGAATTTTACAACTTGGAATTTTTTATTAAAATTTATTGATAATTTTTCTTGACTGAGCTGGTCAAAGAAGAATATCAAAAATTAAAAATTAACAGTTCAACTAAAAATCAAAAATTGTTCTTAGAAATAGCTATGGCACCAGCTCTAATGTTTACATTTGTACTTTAATTTCTACAAATAAAATGTCGACGAAGGTGGACAAAAAAAAACATAATAAACAAATGTATTCAGGTTTTCAAGACAAAGTCTTGACAGAAAGAATACGAAAAGACAGAGGAAAAAGGAGGCAACATGTAATTTGAAATTTAAGTGATAATAACAGCAAATTTCGAACCACTAGTACTATTGGTTAAAGATTGATGTTTGACTGTTGGCTAACGGGCACCGCAGTGGTGCAGTGGGTAGAACACAAAGATCTTCTGACGATAGAAAGTGGTGTTTTTTTGAAACATGTAAAGATCAACCCGGGTTCATATCCCAGCTCAGTCAAGAAAAATTATCAATAAATTTTAATAAAAAATTCCAAGTTGTAAAATTCCTTCCCTCAGTAAAAAAAATTTAATGAAAATTAAATTTGATGAACTCAAGCCTAATTAAAGAATATCAAAAATTAAAAATTAACAGTTCAACTAAAAATCAAAAATTGTTCTTAAAAAAAAAAAAAAAAAATTTTTGGTGTTTTAGAAATTCCATTCGGTGCCGAAGGTTTTTGGACTGAAATGACCCCTGATATCGATTTTTAATATCAGTATAATATTGCCCATACCGTAATGATAGGTTCTTATTTTGGTTATACCCCTAGTGTACATATTTTCTTTGTGTTAAATTGTCTTGCTGGTCTTTTTGTTTTTTTTTCGTATACGTATTTTGTTTTTGTAAAAAAATTTTTGAACGAACGAATATTTATGTGCTGAAGTTTGTGGTTAAAAACAAAACAGAGCACGAAAAATGTTCTTAAGTACAGTATTATTTTTGTGTTCGACGATCTCAAACAGAGAAACGTTTTTTTTTTAAGATTAACAACACAACCACTATAAGCGTTTGTGTTTTCCAAGTCTCCACCGAACAGAGCACTAAAGAAAAGTATATATGTATATATTAGTAGGGCCATAACAAATTGGTTTCATTGTGATTTATAGGATGCTAAGGTTATCATTTCGTTCTAGCTTTTGTTTAATGTGACAGCTTCGAGTTCGATTTTGCGACGCCATGTGTAGGATGGTCTATCTGTTCTTCGGCTACCTTGTGGGTCCATTCTATACCTCGCCATTTCCTTCTTAATATTTCCGTATTTATTACTAAAGAATAGTATTTTTTGTTTATTTTCGAACACTGGTGATTTTATTATTTTCAAAAGTCTTTATTCTTACCGCGAATGCCAACGAAAAGATTTTGTATAAAATGTTGTTTAATTATATTCTAAAATTAAGAAAAAAAACTGGGATAATTGTTAAGAGAAAATCACATTTCATAAAGAAGTTGCCTACATTTTTACTCCTCTTCTTTTACTAGTTTTCATTTCAGAGCATTAAATTATTTACAATTATATCAGTAGTAAAGTTGCCATAATGACATAAAAAAAATACCGGGAGTTCCCGCACAAATTTTCCTGTATTTTTTCCCGAAAAATGTACCGGATCCGGGTATTTCCCGGGAAATTCCATATGAAAAACACTACACGGAGAAAATTGTGTGCAGAAATTATGCGGTATGGGCGCAGCTTATGCACAAATTGTTCACGAAAAATGACCAAGAACAGTTATTCATATTCTATGCACACTTGTTCATAACTTCAGTTCAGCACTATCAGATCAGCATGTTTTATGAACAACTGGGCATCGATTATGAACAACATTTTCATAGATTCAGAACAACTGGGAAAAGACTATGAACAACTGTGGATAGGCTATAAACAACATTTTCATAGATTGTGAACAAATAATATTAAAGAAAAAAAATTTCATTTTATTTTCAAATGTCTTTATTTCAAAGTACAAGTGCTTAATAATTATGTATTTCTAGATAATATTAAATGATATATGTATAACACACTTCGACAACTGTGGCTTCTAAACACAACCGGCACTCTTGACACAAAGAACATAAGTGAAACTAACTTGCAATTAATGCATACTGATTATCCTAAATGTGTGCGCATTGTTCATAATCTATGCATAAATGGGCACAACTTATGAACAATATACACACATATTAAAATGTTGGGCAAAATCTATGCACAAGTAAGCATAACTCATGAACAATAAGTGTTAATACTCGTTCATGCACAATGTTCATATACTATGATCAATTGTGTTTAATTTTCAAATAACTAAGCTATGAACAATGTTCACAAACTGTGCACATTTTTTGTGTATAACTAATGCACAATTTTTATAGATTGTGCAGAATTTATGATTATTAGGCATAATTTATGTGCAAAGTTGCATATTCAAAAATGTACCTAAACATTTTATAGCTACAGCTTGTGCATAAAAAATGCACAACGGTTTTCTCCGTGTCGTGAGAAGGTAAAGTCTAACGAAAGACTAAAGTCGAATAAGAGAGAAATAAGCGGCAATTTCTCTACAGGGTGGCTCATTATTAACATTATGGTTTAATTAGGTTATACATTCTTTGTTCACATATTTTTTTAGAATTAACTTTGCAAACTAGAAAATTTGTTGAAGAAAGTTTTATTTTTAAGGTCAGCGTTGGATTGTTCAGACCAGTGTTCGAAAATAAATAGAACACTATTAGGTGTTAGGCTCACACACCCAGGAACGATATCTATTTTTTAGTGTTTGTGTAGACGAATACTACTCTAAGTACCGTTCGTAACTATTTTCAAGAAAGAGTAGAATATTATATAGTGTTCTGTTCTTCATTTAAAAACAGAACAATTGTAGTGATACTTTAGACAAACATTATATTTTAATGTTCTTTAATGTTTTTTTTTACATTGACACATTTGTGTTTTCCCGAATCTTCCTGACCGAACACTAAGGAGCGATATTTAGTGTTTATTTTCGAACACAGGTTCAGACACCAAAAACATATAAAAATTTTTGTTTAATGACCGGTTGCTTTCACATTTATGTATTTTGCTTTCTAGGACGTTTATCACATGTAGCCTTAATTAAACAACGGCCTTCGGGAATCATTTTACAATATTTGAAATAATTACCGAAATCCAGCACAATCGGCTTACAAGGAAAATAGAAATAAGAAATTTATATTTTTGTTAGAAAAGCTAACCAAATTGGTGGGGCAATACACCGATTCTTATTAATGGCCCTATTGCGGTTCTCCACTTTTGTAACAGTTTGGTTGTCTTTGGTAAATTCACATTGCCATTCTCAACTCAAGTGGCAGTTGGCTATTTAGTTGTGTATCTGTTTGTTTCGTGGTATTGCCGTTTTCAACTTTGTAAAAGTTTGGTCGACAAAAATGTTAAATATACACAACTGCTAAAAAGGAGTTGTGTTATTGGAAGTTAAAGTTTATTTTTTTTTAAATTCGGTGAAGATCGAAAACAAAATGGAGAAATCGTATGTATAAATTTTTGTAATAATTTTTACGTTTTTTTAAAAACAATTAATTAGTATTGTGGTTATTCTGTTGAACTATTTATGGTTTTTAAATCCAAATTTTAATATTTTTAATCAGGCTTAAGTTCATCAAATTAATTTTTCATTAAATTATTTTTATGAAGAAAGGAATTTTACAACATGAAAATTAATTAAAATTGTTATTGATAATTTTTCATTCTTGACTGACCTGAAATTCGAACCCAGGCGACTGGCCTGAGATTCGAACCCAGGCGGCTTGTTACCCTGAGATGTTTCGATCACAACCACTTGATCTCTTCAGAGGGATTTGCCGTCTTACACTCGCAGCCATCGATGACTGCTTTACTTAAACCAAATTGTATTTTAACCTTTGGTAGATCGAAATTTGCTTTTTTTTGAAAGATTATCCATTTTAATTGAACTTACATCCCAGCGGGAAAAAGAAGGAGTACGGAGGCATTCTAGAAGGCCTCTGTACCCCTTCTTTTGGATGAACACGGCCTGCTAGCTCCATTCCATACTCATATCTTTTTTACACGCGTTGTCATTGCGGAGAAGGCCTTCCGCTTTCCTTTCTCTCGCCATGGCTTCTTAAAGGCCTTCAAATAAATGGCTCTTAGAAGGCTTTCCAGAGAATGACTGTCAAAAGGCCTTAAAAAAGGTTATTTTGAAGGGTTTTTAAGAAAGGTACATTGTTAAATGGCCTTTCAATTAATGGCTCTTAAAAGGCCTTTCAGACCATCCTTCTACAAATGCCTTTGATTAAAGGTCATATTGAAGGGCTATCAGTCTAAAACATTAAGGAATATTTCCTTACAAATTAAATAAGAAGACTGAATAGGTTTCATGTATTAGACCTCCAATATAAAAAATGAAACAACACTTAACTTTTTATAAATATTTAACAAACTTTTTGTAGTTTTATAACACATGTGATATTTTATTATTGAAATAATCAAATTTGCTAAATATTGTAAAATAGATTGTAAATAAAAGTATGTACATATATAATAAAAAAAACCTTTTAAGCACAAGTACCTATCTTCCTTAATGAACAAAACTCCACTAAAATGATTTACATTATTGTTTTTATTTTGTATTTGAATATGTTCCTACTATTTTACTTTGTTTTTAGAACGGGATCTGAATTCTTTCGTTTTGGCGAAAAAAACAACACAAAAAATTTTACTCTTTTTCTTTTCAACTTCAACTAAAATGATTTACAATATATGTATGTTACTTTGTTTTTGTAAAGGGATCTGAATTCTTTCGCTTTTGCTTGTGCAAAAAAAAACAAAACAAAAAATGATACACCTTCTTTTCTCGCTTCTCATAGAAGCGAGTGTGGAAGGTTTCTCTTATCTTTAATACCAAAGAGCCGAGGCCTTCTATGAGGCATTCTTTAGCAGTTACATAAGAATAGTTATTAAATCAAAAAGTTTTTTAAGCAGGCCTTTAAAAAGCGACAGGGGGAGGGCTATCACAAGAAGTTCAATTAAAAAGCCTTGAGGATACTGTTTCGCAGCTCTTGTATTGCAGGTCCGGCCAAGTATTTGGTGTTGAAAATATTCCACCATCAAGTGATCATTTTACTGAGCCAGTTGAACCAATAAAACAACCAGCAGATAGAGCAACAGCTACCCCAACCGGAAGAAGAACTCATCAGGCAAAAGAAAGTTTCGTTACTTAGTAGAAGTTCTTACCTGGCACTGGGAAGTTTAAGAGGGTTTTAATCATCACGAATTTGTCTTCTTGTACGTAGCGCATCTATACAAGAATTTTTCTTTTCATCATCATAAAATAAACCGACACTAATATCTATTATAAACATTGTTTATTCGACACAACAGTTAAAAACACTTTTATTTAAACAAATTATTAAAATTATTTAATTTTATAAAATTTTCACTTGTCAAAAGTGATATTTTAAGTTGGCAAATTTATAGCAAACTCAACTAAAAACAGTTGGGTATCACAATACCTAAAATGAGTTTGGTTGTGCATAAGTTGGGTTTACTATTAGACGAGCAAACTGAGTTGAGTGGAGAACCGCAATAGGGGCAGGGCATACATTTTGCACAAACTCATTTTATATGACTAAAAATCATACTAATGAATTTCGTGAAGATCGGTCTTTAATTCACCAAAGACTACATATTAAGCCCATTCTCGGAAAACACTTTTATTTGGAAAACATTTTAATGCAAATAATGCTATTAATAGCATATCAATACCAACATTTATAAGAAAGTTATTGCCGAATTTAATTATATTTGGCAATTAAATATTATTAGGCCGAAATTAACCTTAATACGAACATAATGAGATGGTATATGGGCACAAAGACGCTATTTCGAACAGAGGATTATATGGGTGCCGTGTGATATTTTGGACCGATTGTTACCATTTTCAAAAGACTTTTTAGAAATTAAAACTTATGTACCAAATTATCTCCAAAACTGTGACCTGTACTTAGCGGACAAGATTTTCATTGACAAACAACAAGCCAACCGGATGGACAGACGGACGTTGTTAGATCGATTTAAGAATTTGGTATGAATACATACTTCCCATATATTTTCAACCCTTAGGGGAGCTCCCATACAAATATGGCCGTTGCATGAAATTCTTAAATTTGGCCCCTGCAGTGCCTACGATGTCCCTAGATCGGTCAAATGTATGACCAACCCTACTTAATTTTTCATCTCAATCATTTATTTCTAACATACCCAGTTGCTATCTCCATTCCTTAAGGGGGCTACCATACAAAATGTTCAATGCAGACTAGAAATATATTGAAAAAAAGGCCCATAAAAGCCCAGGAGTCGCCCCTAGTGGGATATAAAGTATATGGGTGCCGTGTGATATTTTGGACCGATTGTTACCATTTTCAAAAGACTTATTAGCAATTAAAACGTATGTACCAAATTATCTCCAAAACTGTGACCTGTACTTAGCGGACAAGATTTTCATTGACAAACAACAAGCCAACCGGATGGACAGACGGACGTTGTTAGATCGATTTAAGAATTTGGTATGAATACATACTTCCCATATATTTTCAACCCTTAGGGGAGCTCCCATACAAATATGGCCGTTGCATGAAATTCTTAAATTTGGCCCCTGCAGTGCCTACGATGTCCCTAGATCGGTCAAATGTATGACCAACCCTACTTAATTTTTCATCTCAATCATTTATTTCTAACATACCCAGTCGCTATCTCCATTCCTTAAGGGGGCTACCATACAAAATGTTCAATGCAGACTAGAAATATATTGAAAAAAAGGCCCATAAAAGCCCAGGAGTCGCCCCTAGTGGGATATAAAGTATGACCGACCTCAATCAGGTTTTTGTCCTTAACATTTTCTCGAGATATAATTGCCCCTTATTACCACTTCTTTGGGGGGCTCCCATACAAATATTGCGTTTTATGAAATTCTTAAATTATTTAAAAAAAAATATTGCTAACAAATTTTAATCATTCATGGCTTGTTTTGTTTGAAGCTTCGCTTTTTATATGTCTGTAAAAATTAGAAGCATGGCTACATTTTCCAATTTTTGATAAACTAAAAAAAAAAAAAATTTTAAATGTGGCTCAAAAATTAATTTTCTTAAAAGAAATTTTATCGCGGAATTTTGGTTTTTTTTCAGTCTTTTCAATAACCTAAAGTGTTTAAGAGTTACGCGAATATATGTTGTGTAACCTCCTCCATTTTCGAAATAACGGTATATCTCGAAAAGCAGAGCTAACTTAAAAAAAACGGTTAGCACCATTGGATTCAGCTTATCCAAATTATGTTAAAACGCCATGTGCCCGGCTTGTCTGTTTTTTCAACTAGCACAGTGTAATTATACAATATAACAGTGTAAAAGATTATTAATATTAAAAATTAACTTTGATAAGATATTAAAAACAACGAAATGAATTTAAATTCATGGTAAAATTAATTAATTTTTTAAACAAAAAAAAACATTGTAAAAGATTATTAATGTTCATAGATCTCTAATCTATTTTTCCACTATGGTGGCAGTATTGCAAAAAAAAAAAAACGGCCTTATTAAAAAAAGATATATAACATTTTATTACACTTTTAAATATGAATTCCAAAAGTAACAAAACAAATTTTTACAATTAAATTTAAGATAAGAGATAAGTTGCTATACGTATACATAAAAATTTACCAACAAAATACACAGTAAAATATTTGAATAACAAAAAATTGAAATCATCGATAAAATGTATTTTCTTTTTAATTATATTAATTAATCAGTTATTGTTTATTTTTAATTTGCTTGAAAATGTACACATATTAATTTAAGTATTAATAGTACGGATAGTAAATATTTACTGTTGAGTATAAGTAATAAAATTAGATTTACTATCAATCATACGCCACATATGCCAATTAATACAAACAAATTAATTTGTTTAACATAACTCATTTATCAATTCATGCTCTAATTTGTATTTAGGTGATTAAAACACAGTTAAAAAGGTAAATATTTTAACACAAGTGCCAATTTTGAAACACTTAAATTAAAACAAAAAACGCTGTAATAAAAAAGAAAACTAAAAAAAAAAAATAAAAACAAGTATAATTAACTTAATTAAAAAATAACCCCCGGATTCATAAAAACATTTCAGTTTAATTAAGGGTTTATGAAACGAATTTTCTATGAAAATTAGTTCAATAAACCTTTCATAAATCAAAAAATTTTTTTATGAATATGGGGGTAAGTTTATTGTTGCGTTTAAGAGTTAAATTCAAACTATTTAAAGAAAACTTAATATCGGGTGATTTTTTAGCTGTTATCTTTTTG
Source organism: Pollenia angustigena (assembly GCA_930367215.1). Lineage (NCBI taxonomy): Eukaryota > Metazoa > Arthropoda > Insecta > Diptera > Polleniidae > Pollenia > Pollenia angustigena. The sequence goes on from OV884056.1 coordinate 187,167,273, forward strand.
GCAACACTGTTTTAAACAGCTGACGCACGTTCGTGTTTTGTTTCACTGTAAAACATCTTCAGTTTGGTCTATAATTTAACCATGAATCGTCTAACAAACGAACAACACTTGCAAATTATTGAATTTTATTATCAAAATGCGTGCTCTGTTAAGAAAGTTCATCGCGCGCTTCTTCCATTTTATGGTCAGTTTAATCGACCCACTGAAGCGGCTATTTGGGCTATTGTGACTTAATTTCGCACCAAATTTACATTGTTGGACATTAAACCACCAACACGCTTACGTAGAGTGTGAAGTGAAGAAAATATCGCAGCCGTATCAGCCAGTGTTAATGATGACCATCAAATATCGATTCGTCGCCGTTCGCAGTAATTGCGCCTCTGTTACTCAACAACGTGGAAAATTTTGCGGAAGGATTTATGTGCGAAGCCTTTCAAAATACAGCTGGTGCAAGAATTGAAGCCGAACGACCTACCGCAACGTAGAATTTTTGGTGAATGGGCTCTTGGAAAGTTGGCGGAAGATCAACTTTTTTATCGAAAAATTGTGTTCAGCGACGAAGCCCATTTTTGGCTCAATGGGTACGTAAATAATAGAGTTGTCAACCGATTAAGAATAATTCGATTAATCGATCAAACAAAACCAAACTCTTGTTCGAATAATTTAAAAACGACAATTTTCGAATAAAGAATAAATCGATTAATTAATGTCGAGTAATCGAACAATTTCTGTTATTAAAAAATAAATAAAATTAACAGTCAAATTTTAGAAATTGTTTTTGTTTTAAATGTAATTTTCTATGCGAAAGTTTACGTGTGACATCGTGGGCCTGGCTGTAAAGCTTAGAATTTTATTTATTCTCATACGTTTTTAGTGATTTTATTTAAAATGTACGATAGTAAAAAAATATTGTTGCCATAGCCCTGGTTGTAATTAATCTCAATGATTAGTAACCAAAAACCGTCTTGAGTATTCATTGTATTTCAAAATTGTATTTTATGTTCTTATTAAACAAATCTTAACAAACAATTGAGTAGGTGAGTTGCAAAACTCATTCGTTATAAAATTTAAAATACGAGATGACAATTGAATCTAAAAGTTCTATTGGCGCTCTATGAGGAGAAATAAACTAATTGTATCAATGCATGTCCTCTTCCATGATTTTAGCACAGACATGCATTGATGCAATCAGAATATTTCGTCTAATAATGCGCCAAAATAACTGTAAGGATCATTTGCCATCTCGTATTTTTAATTTTGCAACAAACGAGTTATGCAACTCACCTTCTCAATTGTTTCAGCTGTTTTATTTTTAAATCAAACGTTAAAAATATTTCAAGAAAGGAGATTTTTCAATTTCGGGTGAAAAATTTAGAAATAAACAAAAAGTTTAAAAATAAAGAATTGATTTATATAAATCATATCTTGAAAGTAGAAAATGTTGTTATGTATTGTATTGTATTATTTTTTTTTTTTTTTTAATTATATATGTATCTCTTGACCATTTGCGTAAGTGTCTCAATATTACCATTGAAAACGATGTAGTGTAAGAAAATCCAACGACACCACGAAATGCCGTACTTGGTCCAATGGAAAAATACATTAAGAGAGACAGCGGCTGTTCTATAGAAGAAAGAAGAAAGACAGAACTTTGGCTGAAGATGGTAGGTCTGCCAACGTCTTTCGGAAATCCAGAGTAATATCGGATTGTTAAGGAATTACGATTCCTTTAAAGGCCGTTACATACTATCCCACAAAGTCTTTCGTATTTAATGAAAATGATTCCCTGATCTTATTATTGTTAATAAGTTTTCAAAAACCAATAACAACTTATCATGACATGGTTGCATTTTCATAAAATACGTAAGACTTTGTGGGATAGTGTGTGACGGCCTTAAGTAATACAACGATATGGAGTTAAGATGAAAAATGTTATGCATCAAAAAAGAAGAAGTTATAGTAATTTTTTTGTAAAAATAATTTTTTTATTCATTATTCTCATCGATTAATCGAATAATTATTAAGATTTAATCGTTTTATCGAGCGAACAAAAACAATTATTTGAATTATTCGAACAAAGTTGAAAGGCGAATAATTGACAACTCTAGTAAATAAGCAAAGTCACAGTTTGGTGCGGTTTATTGGCTGGTGGCATCATTGGACCGTTCTTCTTCAAAGATGATGAGAATCGTAACGTAACTGTGAATGGTGAGCGCTACCGTGAGATGCTTTCCAACTTTTTTTTGCCCAAAATGCAAGAGCTTGACTTGTATGACATGTGGTTTCAACAAGACGGTGCCACAAGCCACACATCACGCTTAATAATGGACTTATTGAGAGGCGAGTTCGGTGAACATTTTATTTCACGTTCGGGTCCGGTCAATTGGCCGCCTAGATCGTGCGATTTAACACCTTTTGACTATTTTTTGTGGGGCTATGTTAAAGCTCATGTCTATACACACATGCCCGCTTCAATTGACGCATTGGAAGACAACATTGAAGCAATTATTCATGTGATACCAGCCGAAATGTAGGAAAGAGTATGCCCAAATTGGACTAAGCGGCTGGACCATTTGAGGCGCAGTCACGGTCAACATTTGCATGAAATAATCTTCAAACATTAAATTACATGGACCGTACTATCGATTCAAATAAAGATTTCATGCATTTTTTTGAATTTCATGCTATTTTTTTAAACATAGCTCTTAAAAAATCACCCGATTCATATAAAAATTAAAAAAAAAGAAATTAATTAATTAAATTATAAAAACATAGTACGTTTTTGGCAAACCGACAGACAGGCAGTTTTTCAAAATAAAAATAAAAATTATTCGTTTTCAAACACGCACATTCCTCTAAGAATAATATAAAATTAAAATTAAAAAAAATAATAAAAAGGAATTAAAAAATAGGGGCTGTAAAATTCGAATTTCTTATTATTCCCCCACCACAATAATGGAGAGGGTCCCAGTGGTATGGCGTACTAGCTCTGTACGTGTATATTCGCTAGCTCATTTAAAACCACAGAGCACACAGAGGCGTCACCAGACAGAAAATATTTTGTTTTTTTCTGTCATTTTCTTCGAAAGCAGCCCTTTTTGCATTTTTTGTTTTGATCACGCAATTTGTGTTGATAGTAGCGGCCTGTTTTTTCACATTGCCACTTAACTACCAAAAAACGTTTTCTTTCTCTTTCTTCGAAAGCTGCCCATGCAAATGATTTAGCCATTATTCATATGTCACTTTTTTCATCTCTGTATGCTTTGTTTTTAAAACTACTGCTAGTCCCACTACAATCTACCTCACATGCTTTTGAGTGGCGAATTTAACACAAGGATGTCCTACGAGGTGGAGATCGACCCCTCTCTGCATAATCTTTACCTACTATAAGGTTGAGCTACTTATATCTCCAAAGCGTGCTAGCAAAAAGCAAGCGATTTTGTAGTTGTTCAAAAAACGGGATCTATTTCGGATACACATTTGTTTCTGTTGTCGTTGAGCTAACTAGATATTGGTGTCTGGGAAATAATTCAAGTGTGATTTGAATGCCACATCAGTAAAAGTGATAACCATTTCGCCTGTCATTGGTGGCGAATGCTACTTTTTATATTACTGGGGTATTATGCGTTTGTGCTGATGTGTGTAACACCTTAAAAACACATTAAGGTATACCGATCGCCTAAGAATCACTTTCTGAGTCCATCTAACGGAGGCAGGCTGGCTGTCCATGTAACCTTGTGCGCTAAGTACAGGTGTAATTTTAAACATAATTTGTTTAATTTGGTACATGACTTCTAATTGGCACAAGGCTGTCGAAAATGAAGCGAATCGGTCATTTATTTACCCCAGAGGATATCACACTAAGAGTACGGAATCTTCAAGCTTCTTTAACTATGCCCCTAAGAGGCGCAGCACATCCCTCGGGGTTATAGTTGATGATGTCAACATAGCTTACGCAAGAATCAATGAATTGATTCCGGAAGTTTTTTCCAAATAAAATTCGAGGTATGAATAATTTCATAAAGATTTAAAGAAATTTCGCCGACAAGAGCTTCAGATGTAAATTCTAATGTTTGCACAACCAAATGAACAACAACAATAACAAAAAGACTGTGGTTGGTGTGGACATTTGTAGAATATCATTTAAAATTCATTAATTGTAAGACCTTCACTACATACACGAATAACAACTCGAACTAGCAAAAGTAACTCAAACTGGAAAGACCCTTTTGGTATTGTACTTCTTCATAAATAAACAAATTTATTCAAGTACAAACCAGCAAAGATAAAACTCAAAGTGGATGTATGTTTTTTGAAGTATGTGTGTGCGTATTTTTCTGTTTTTATGTGAAACATTTATGAGCATGTTTAATGTAAAAAATTCTCACTTTTACTTACAATATTTACTTTTAATGAAAAATAATAAAACAACAATCATATGTTGAGTCATATATGTGCACAATGTTATACATACACACAACAACTTCTAACAAACACTCCGCAACCCTGCAAATAATATTGGACTACCTGATCCGTTTTGATCAAATGGACTATTCCTTGGACTGGTCCAATGTAATGCAAGCATGGACCATGTCATTGTAAAAAAGAGTTTGTTGTGAACCGAAATGTCTTCGTTTTTTAACGACATGTTTTCGTTTTTAAACGATTTCAAAGCTAATCCTCTGGAGATGTTTTAAGACTACTCCTTTGTAATGCAAAGCTGGGTTATATGGTCCTGCCCTAGAACATCGTAATGTTAAATAGACTATGTTTTTTTTCATACATTGAGGTTACCTTTGGACTAGTCCTAGTTAGTCCCTTATGTGCAGCTATGGGCAAATGCAAAATTAAAATGCAAAAAGAGCGAACGATGTGTATACATACACAAAAAACAAAGAGCAAAAGAGCATAAAACCAACAAATACAAACGTAAACAAACCAATACAATGTCACACATGCAAAGCTTTCAATGTAGTGGTGCCCATACTTGCTTATGTGCTACATTTTACATGTGTATGGACTAGTCGCATTATTTGCAGGGAACATACTCACCAATACACAAACAAACAAACTCTATCGCATAAAAAAAAACTTTCAAAAACCCTTCTTGAAAATTTAATGATTTTTATGTTGTTGGCATCAAGTGGTTGCAGTTGCAGTTGATGTGGTTGTTGCTGCTTTTACTGCTGCTCTTGTTGTTCTTGTAATGTAACATTTTCAGTGGAATTAAAAAAAGCGCAAAACTGTTATGCCAACGAGTGCACGAGTATGTTGCATTAACGGTGCATACTTTTATGTACTCACATACAAATGCCAATAAATAAAATAAGAAAAACTGAAGAAACCATTTTGTGTATAAAATTATTCGTGCAACATATTTGATAAATAAATTGAAGCAAACACGCTGAGTAATGGATACTCATATTATGAGTTTCATTGAAATAAAGTTAGTCAGTTATAATTTCAAGAACAAATTCCTCTATTTTTATTACCAGGGCAAGTTTAAATATGCAGAAAGAAGTTTAAAATATGAATGCAAATATACCGAAAAAACTTAAAAATATACACAAAAACAGTCACTCGAAAAACACAAACTTTTAATTTGTATTTTTAATTAGTTTTATTTGAACAAATGTTTAATACTAAATATAATCAGGTGTTTTTTTAAGTTTTCAAATTGAATGATCTTTAAGTGTCACACAAAGCCATAGAATATATTGAAAATATACGTTCAACATCAGTCGATGGTAATGGCGCATACTTAAATAATAGGAGTGCTCTCATATCTTAGGGTGTTAGTAGTCGCATTGAGTCCAGCCGGTGTTAAGACCACCGTTAGATTTGGTCATTATGACAGTTAGGCTGTTTTCCCAAAAGCCTGTTGCATTGTGGTAATACATGGCAACATGTTCTTACATGCAACCATACAAATTTTGACAATGCATTTTGTTCCGAAATGCAACTTTGAAGTTGCCACTGCGCAGAGAAAAGCAAATAAAGAAGTTAAAATAAAGTAGATGCAAACCATATTAATTTACAATATAAAGTAAGTAAAAATTTAAGTGCACAATGCATCAACACGGTACTCAAACATTGTGAACACACGTTTAGGAAAACAGCCTTACTTACGTTTGTCAATAACACAGTTGTCTGCAAACAACACGCTCATAAAAAAAACATCGAAAGGAGCAGTAAATGTTTAAGAGAGTAAGACGAAATAATGGACTGTTTTCAGTAGTTGGCTCCTGACTACATCTTGCAGTGTTCATCGCAATCTATTTGAAAATATTGGGAAGTCCTGGCTGAATATTCACTAAAGTGTTTTCCGATATTCACTTGCCTCGATTGATAACACAATGATTGCTCAGGCATCACTTTTTTTGACTAAACAAAGAAAAAAAAAATGTAAAATGCGAAAAGAGTGTGCACTTAACTTTAAAACAATTTGTATCAGTTTTACACTATAAATGAATACAAAATGGCACATACTTATTATTATTTCCCATATTTTTTGGTAAACATAAAACAAAAAGAAAAAAATTCTAAAAATATTTTATACTAAAAGGCATGAATATGAAACACTTGCCCCTTCTGCAAATGTTAAAGGCTGCTCTGAAATATTTATACCAGAATTTTTTAATGTTTGTAGTGAAAACTAAACAAGTAACATAATACAGACAATTTAATGTCAAAAAGGTTAGAAATAAACCAAAGATTATCTTTACATTACGAAAAAGAAAACCTTTTAGGACTTAACAAATGTTGGCATACTCATTTTTACAAAAAGCATCACGTATTCAGAGATAATTTTATGTGTGACTACAAATATTGTATACGGTGTTTTTGTTGGTTTGTTCGTGTTGATGTTGCCCCAGGTGGAATTTAGGTGTAGATGTTTTGCTTTTAAACTTAAAGGTGGGTGAAGGAATTTTTGGGGTTTGAAATAAGTTGGATTTTGTACTAAACATTTGGTACTTTCTGAAACTTAAAGTACCAAATCTTTATTTTTTAATGAAGTTAAAGGCCCTGTAGCAAAACTCAGAGTTTTGAAAACGCCAACTGTATCAGTGTTATAGAATTTTTTTATTATAAAAAGAATGTTTGAAAAAGTACCTACACCCAGGATAAATGGATAACGTTAGAATCCGTCAATTCGATAGTGGGGCGCTTATGACAACGATAATGAGTTACTTTTTGTCGCTCGATATCGTGGATCAGACTAGCCTTCAATGGTCACACCTTGAATCTTTTTTATCACTTTTTTTTGCTTTAATACTTTGCATTTAAAAAAATAAGAAGTACTTTTTTGTTAAAAACTAAACTTTTTTGTCTTTTGTTCGATTTTGTATTCTGATTTTTAGGACACAAATGCTATAGTACCTTTTATCGAAGTACTCGTTCAAATTTTTCAAAACTTTGATTATATTTTCTTGCCAGAAGTAAGGAAAGCCCCAACATGCAGGTTTTTCTTCATAGCAAAAGGCAAATTGGAGAAAAAAACATGTTTTAATATGGTCGCCTCCAACAGAACTATTTTTAAAGGTAATTTTAGACATATTGTGTTAAATTTAACTATGTTAGTTTCATATTATGGTTGAATTAGTCTTCCTTCGAACATGCTATGGTTAAAAATAACTTAACTAATAATAGCACGGTTGGTTTTTAGCCATAGCATGTTGCACTTTGAAAAGAGGAAAATACTATTGTTAATTTAAAAACAAATTATTATCATACTCTACCATAGCATGTTTAGAGGCAACCCTAATATGGTTGTGGCTTCTTGATAAAGGACTAATTTAACCATAACATGGTTAATATGATTAACATTTTCTTTAAAAATAATTTTGTTGGAGGTGACCATATTTAAACATGTTTTTTTTTCTCCAATTTGCCTTTTGCTATGAAGAAAAACCTGCATGTTGGGGTTTTCCTTACTTCTGGCAAGAAAATATAATCAAAGTTTTGACAAATTTGAACGAGTACTTCGATAAAAGGTACTATAGCATTTGTGTCCTAAAAATCAGAATACAAAATCGAACAAAAGACAAAAAAGTTTAGTTTTTAACAAAAAAGTACTTCTTATTTTTTTAAATGCAAAAAAAAATTAAAGCAAAAAAAGTGATAAAAAAGATTCAAGGTGTGACCGTTGAAGGCTAGTCTGATCCAAGATGTCGAGCGACAAAAAGTAACTCACTATCGTTGTCATAAGCGCCCCACTATCGAATTGACGGATTCTAACGTTATCCATTTATTCATTGCCAAATGACTATATCGCCACTATATTCAACAAATTATACGCTAGTTTGAATATAAAAATCAGCAAAACAGTAAACAAAAAACATCTGTTTTCACAACAACAAACAAATTTTGTTAGTGGTGTGTTGTTCTAAGGAAATATTATATCACACTTGTTCCTCTAAAGAGAGTCAACTCAAAATTTTTTCACTTTTTGCAAGAAATCGATGAACATTGGTCATATCTACGCACTGTAAAAATCTTAGATCAATTTCTCTAGTACTTTGCCAAAAAAATACAATTGTTTTCCCCTTTTAAGTACAAGAATACATACATGTCTCTTCTGAAAATTAATAAATTTTGAGTTGATTCCTTTTAGAGGAACCGGTGTTTCAAGTTAAATTAAAGAAACAATTTCATTTAATATTGCAACAAAATGGGTTTGTCGATAACCAAAACACAAGTGACTGATTTGGACATTTGTGGTCGCATAATAAGGGGATGTCTGAAAATAAACGCAAGATTCGAGTTTGTCGCCAATTGTGTAGTAAAGTGTTGGCAAACCTAAAAAAAATTCGACTGTTGGCAGTTTAGGGTTAGTAAAAATGGAGCGTTACACGATAGAACAATATGTCTTCGTTATTGAATAATATTTCAAAAATAATTAAAGCTTGGCGACTACACTTTGAGAATTGCATACAAAATATGTTCGGAATAGTGTTTGAGATTAATTCAGGGAGACTGGATCCGTTGGAGGCGCCAAACACACTGGTCGTCAAAAAACAAGCCGTTTAAATTTCAATATCGAAGCAGATCCTGCATACCTAAATGTTTCAATAAATCTCTCCACAGCTGTCGATTTTTTTAGTGTTGCAAACACTCTACTGCACAAATGGCGACAAATTTCAAGAAAGGCGCAAATTTGTAGGAAAACAATAACGCTTTTGTTCCCGTCCATTGTCCATTGATTTGTCTGTTTGTTGTTGAAAATACAAGCAAACGATAACGGTCGACAACGTGGGCCAGGCTGTATCTTAGAATGTAAATTAGTGAGACTTAAATTTAAGACAGTTTATTTTGTAAACTAATGGGTCGATTACAGATTGCAACTGAACTTCAGTTGCCAGCAGCGAAATTAGGCAACGCCGCTCATAATCAAAAATAAAATAAAAACATTTTTTATATGTATGCATATTTTAACATGAGCAGGGTTGCCTGATTTTGCTGCTGACAACTCAACTTCAGTTGTGCTGCCATCCGTAATCGATCCATACATTTCAAAGTAAGACCTCGACCTTAATTTCAATAATTCTTTAAATCTCAATCAGACTCGAAATCAGTGCAGCTAGATTGAATTCTGGAATTTGTTATGATTTTTGAATTGTTTAGAATTACTTTTAAGTACTTTTTCCATTTTGAGAAGAAGCAATAAAGTACTTAAATATATAAATTTGAATAATAAAGCACATCACTGTTCATTTCTCAAGTCATATTTCTACACATCTTTGTATGAGACTTCTTAATCCCCAAGGCATAATTTGCAAAATGCTAAACAATTTAAATATTAAGATTTAAATAAAACTTTTAAACCAAAAAAAAAAAGAAAAAAAAAAATTATATTTTTGATGTTTCCTTCGTTTAAACAAGAATTTCATTTTTAAAGTTTCCTTTCTTGGGGTTTTGTTTTGGTGTTGATATATTTTTTTTATTTTATTTAAAATGGTAATTTTTATATTGTTTGACTGTAAGCAAGAGCAACCAACCACTATTCAGCAGGTGAGTTTGGGAGAATTTTATGTTATAAAATAAAATTGTTTTTTGTTTTACGACCGCCCTTAAGTCACGCAAAATTTCAATTTATATTCCTCAACAAAATTTCAGTTAAATATGACAGTTATTTTGAGAAACTTTGTTTTGTTGGCTTTTTTTTTTTGCTATAAGCAAATTTAATTTAAATTGTTGCAAATATGTAGTATGATGAATGAGAAAATTAAATCATGTAAATTTTATTTGGGAAGAATATTGGAATAAAAAAAATACACTTTAAAAAATAAATGGAAAAAATAGAAATTTTTATGCAAATACATAAACTTCACATCAGGGCTGTCAGCACGCTGCCAGATTTGACGATTTATCGCCATTTTGACGATTTTGGGGTCCAGAAATGGACCATTGAGGATTTGACGATTTATACCCTAAATTTGACGATTTTTCAAATGACAAGATTTGTATCAATTTACAAAAGTTTTTATTATTTCTTCGTGGAAACTTTCGTTAATTTGGTTGACAGTTATTGTCCTGTGTAAGTAGTTCATAATACAAATATTTCGAGATATACCTTTATTTCGAAAATGGAGGAAGTTGCACAACATATGTATATTCGCGTAACTCAAAAACGGTTTAGTTTATTGCAATTACTAAAAAAACCGAACTTTCGCAATAAAATTAACTTTGAGCTAAGGTAAGGTTATCCTTTTTCTAGGTGCGCATTCGTTTTCGGCAAAAAAAAAAAATAATATTTAAGCAACATTTTAAAATTTTAAAAAAAAGGAAACGAAAAACATGAAGCTGTAAACAAAACAAGCTATAAATGAATAAAATCTTTTAACAACTTTTGATTTTATTCACAAAAGAGGAAACATTTTAATTTATTTAAGAATTTCACAAAACGCAATATTTGTATGGGAGCCCCCCTAAGAAGTACCGATAAAGGGCAAGTATGTCTCGAGAAAAAACGAAGGACAAAAAACTAATTGCGGTCGGGCATATATTTAATTCCCCTAGGGGCGACTCCTTGGCAGTTATGGGGCTTTTTCTTCAATATATTTGTAGTCTGTATTTAAAATTTTGTATGGGAGCCCCCTTAATGAATGGAGGCAGGAAGTAGGTATGTTAGAAATAAATCATGAAAATGAAAAATAAGGTGGGGTTGGTCATACATTTGACCCATCTAGAGGAATCCTAGGCACTACAGGGGCCGAATTTAAGAATTTTATTAAACCGCCACATTTGTATGGTCTGCTTCAGTTCGAAGGTCACCAGAGGCTAAAAAGAACCGATACTTTGAGCCTAACTAGAAGACATTTTTAGAATTTGAATACAGCAGTTAGTGGTTACACTGGTAACAACTAATAAACAACAAGTAGAATTAAGATTTGAATACATATTGTAAATTTCGATAAGAAAGATTCAATAATAAAAAAAAAAAAAAAATTAATTTAAAAAAAAAAAAAAAAAAAATTTGTATGGTCAAAATAAAACTGAACTGGCAAAATAAAATAAAGTAATTTTATCACTATTATGAAATAGGAATTTAGCACATTTAACTAAACCTTGTTAACTAAATTTTTCTTATTTAAAAAACGCTTGCTGTCCATATTTAGATTGGTCTGTAAAAGTAGTTAAAATCTGCATTTGTAGTCAATAGGAGTGAGAGTAGCAGTTTTATTATGAACAATTTTTTATTTTAAATTTTAATACACACGTATGATTGTTTTTTATTTCAATTATAACAAACGGAAAATGACTAAACATTTTCAAAAACTAACAAAAGTTAGTGTTATTTTAAAATGACGATTTAAGTAAGTTGATTTGACGATTTTGACGATAGGTTTTGCAAAATTTGTCGATTTTCGACACATTTTATCTGGCAGCTATGGCTTTCAGATTTGGCGATTTCTCGTCAAACGTGACAATCTGCAAAACCAATTGGGCGATGAAGTTTGGTGTTTGGCGACATGGCGATTATTTGGCAATATTTAAAAAGTTTGGCGACTATATTTGCGATTTCTTAAAAGCATTTTATCCCTTTTTTGCGTATTTATATATGGGGCGGCAATCTAAGTCAAATCGTACAGTTTGGAGAAAAATTTTTTGATTTCCTTTATTTTTTACTGTGTTCATGTTCCTTCTCAATAGCACATTTCAGCTTACACAGTGTGTAATTTTTAAAGTCATGGAAAATTAACCATATACGGACAAAAAAAAAAACCATTAAGGACAAAAAAAAAAAAAAACACCCGTGTCTCCCAGTTTTGCCCAAAGTCATGCACTTTTTTATGGGCCCTTAAAGATTTGGGGCCTCCGTGTCATTTTTGCAAAAAGGTGATCATTTTCTCAGGCTCATATCTTGCAAACTGTTCGAAATTTTGATTTACACTTTGAGACAAAGTGGAAGCTCTTGCCATAATGAACAACAGTTGTAAACATATAAAATCTAAAAAACTTCATCTTCCAGATCAAAATCCGCAAACCGTTAAAAATTCAAGGAAACAATCAACTACAAAAATGTATCTAAGATCTCAATTAACAACTTTCTAGAGCATACGAACTTCCTAGGAATATTTCTTAACACCGTTTAGGTAGCCGCAATAGTGAAAAATTTCCCGAAGGTTGCACTTTCACCTTTAAAACGAAACAAACAAAACTAAATTATCTTGCATAGTTCAAAAGTTCTATCCCCTTCTGTAAGGCGATTTTTAAAATTTTGTTTACAACTTTTATGACGTCATATTTTGGAACCCGAAAGGATCTGGGGTAAAATTTTTTTGTTAAATTATACTCTTATAGTGTATGACATTTGTGTTGAATTTCATTGAAATCGCAGGTGATGATGCCGAAAATGGCATTTTTTGTGATGTTTTGATTTATTCTTTTTTTGTCTACTATCCAGGGTTGTTAGATGTGACGATTTTTTGTCATTTTGACGATTTTTTTTAAAAATACAGTAAAATGACGATTGACGATTTTTAAACTTAAAGTAATAGTGTTATGACGATTTTCTGGCATCAGTTAAAGACTTACAAGAAACATTAACAATTATATTGGGAACAGTTCAAAAAGCAAAAATCATTTTTCGATATACAAAAATTATTAGAAATAAAACAAAAAAAGTTCTTCCCCCATCACAAACCAGGTGGTTTTCATTAGAAACACTAGTAATTCGAATTCTACAATTAAATGAATGTCATCGATACGGCAAAAAAATATATACTAGAGCTCCGATTTGCGTCGGTCCTATTTGGTCCGCTTTTTAAACATTGGTTAAATCCGATTTGCGTTTTAATGATTTCGATTTGCGTCGCTACATACGATTTCATTTTTTCGCTGAAGTCATAATCATATTTGACGAATTTTTCTATTTGCGTGTAAAAAGCCGAGTTCCCATTTAATTCTGTTAGGTAAGTTATTCTAAGTATAGTTGAGTGTTAGGAAGTAAGAAATTAGTTCTTAAAAAGAAGTTGTGTAGAAAAATTAGTGCAAAGTGAATGAGATAAGATTTTGCAAAAATTTGTTTTATTTGACTGGAAATCACTCTGTTAAATTTCGTGAAGATCCGTCTATAATTTACCCTAAGCCCCATATAAACCCTTCTACCGGAAAACAGTTTAGTACGCCTATAACCGTAAAAAATAATGCAATCATAACAAATTTTGGCTCGTCACAGTTTTATAGGACTATAAATGGAGATCGGTACATAATTTACCCTAGGCCCCATAGAAACCCTACTCCCGGAAAACAGTGTAGTCCCCTGAAACCATAATTAATAACAGTTTAAGATAATAATAACATCATAATAAACATTCGAACTGTCGGTGGAGGGTATCAAAGATTCGGCACAGCCGAATATAGCACTCTTACTTGTTTCTTATGTATTTCTTTTCAAATGATAAATATATTTCAGCCCACTTGCTGAAAATAACTTAACAATATCACTTTCTTTATCATAAATATAATTTCTTGCTAAAAATTTAGATTTTTGAACCACTCAATGCAATAAATTGTCTTCAATTTGTAAAATTGAAATATTTGACGATTTGTTGACGATTTTGTTCACTGTTCATGACGATTTTGACGAATTTTCTTTAAACTTTTGACGATTTTTGAAGAAAAAAGCCTAACAACCCTGCTACTATCCAATAAAGAGTAGAACAAAATTTTACACAGTGGGCTTGGATGCGATAATTTTTTTGTACTTTTGATTTTCTTGAATTATTAATTATTAATCTATGATTTTTTCCACAAATTTTAAGACCCATTTGGTTGTGGGATTCAAATAACAACTGTTATATTTCTGATTTTTTGAAATTTGAAAAAAAAAAAAAAAAATTTCGATATAAACCACTGTGCAAAAATTTTCTAGTATTTTCTATGTATTTTCAAAACTAATTCAAATATTTTATTGGCTATGGCTAAATAATTATAAAATAACTAAGAATTATTTCATGATGGTTTTTTACTTTTATCTAAGTAAAATTATTACTGATCATTACACCCTTCACCAATTTCGTGCTGACATAATTTTATTTCATGATAGGTGCTTACTTAGCAGGATTAACTAATAACGTAACAGTACCTCTAGTGCAGTGATGCCAGGAAAAATTTCAAAAAATCCCTACGTGTGTCCAAAAAAAAATCCCTTTTTTCCCTACAACCAAAAAAAAATTTCCCAACACTTTTCCCTTGTGAGTGCGAATGCAAATAGCAAAAATAGGAGAATAGTTCGCAATGCGAACTCGAATATACGTTGCCACTTAATTTTATATTAGGGGGTTCGAAGAAGATTCGGGCACATGGTTTTAATATATTGATTGTCAGGCTGTTAGGACTCATTATATTGAATATGAGATATAATTTTGAAAATTTCCTACATTTGCCTTAAAATAAAAAATCTGTCCTTTTTGCCCTACGCTTGAAATTTTTCGAAAAAATCCCCATAAAAAGGTAATATTCCGTACATTTGGCATCACTGCTCTAGTGCAATATAATGACTGCTTCAAACGGATTTTGTGTCCTTTTCCTGGGAAATGTTTAGATTGTCGAAAAATCGATGTCCTTAAAAATATATCTGTGGCATTTTGACAAAACATCTTAAGTCGATATAAGCTAGCAAAAAAGATTTTAAGAAAAACTCGGTGATAAAGTAATTTATCAAATAATAAAGTAAACCAAAATTAAAGAAAAATTTCGTTTATAATACAAAATTTTAAAAAACGTAAATAACAATGTTTTTTGAATAAAAATTTGTACGAATAACAACATTTTTTTCAACTTTTTTAATTCGACTTAAGATGTTTTGTCAAAATGCCACAGATATAAGACGACGTATTTGACAACAATGCTATTGAAAATATTACGTTTAAGTATTGGATATGTAACCCTCGTTGCAGCCTCGATACACTTGTGATTACGGGTGAATATACACACACTATGCAATACTTCAAGTTAATATCATTTTCTTATTAATCATCGCCTCTTTACGGAAAAACTGTTAAATTTTTAATTTATTTTGCAAAAAAAAAAATTTATTTATACCGAATAAATCACTTTTTAAAAAGTTTTCATTGATATCAGGTTCTATAAAATGGTTTTAAGCGTACTTTTCAGGAAAATCGATTTTGGCCCATTATTAAAATGGGCTCCTACAATAAAGAAGATAGTGATTAAATCCTAACAGACCAAGCTAAATCGGCGTGTCAAGCGTTTTATATCTGTCAAAAATTCTCATGTTCATACAAAATTTATTAAGCAACCCAAATATAGCGATATTAACGCTTTGCAATTGAAAAAAATCCGATTTTGACAGCGCATAAGGTAGTGATGTTTGTTGCTAAAAAACTGTTTTGTTTTTTGTAATTGTTTCAAAGTTTTATCTCTATTTTAATTTTTATTTTGTGGATTTTATTGAACCAGTTATAACGTTTACATTACAGTGCATGACACAATGTTGACACTCTTATTAAAGTTGTTCATTTCAGAGAAAAACATGACTCTATTCAAACTAAACTCTATTCAATTCCTAATTGAAGACGAATCAGAATTGTGTGTTTGAATGTATTCCAACTTTAATTCTGCAATAAACACATCGAGTATTTTCATGTTTTTCGTTAATTTTAATTTGCTGTAAATTCTTTTCACTGAACGGTATAAAAATGGCAGAATAAGAAGGAAAGTTAATACAGTTTTTAATTTATGAAACAGAGGCTTAGTTTTTTATTTCAAAACTTTTAATCAAAATTTTTTAGCATTAAAATTTAATAGTTTATTTAAAAAACCCGTCAAGCGAACAATTTTTGATTTTGATTAAATCAAAGAAAACTTCGTAACAAACTTTAAATTACTTTTACAAACGTAATATTTTTAGGAATTATCGGATTGGCTTGACCATCACATGAGGACACTTTTTGATTTGCTTTTCATTAAGCAATGTTGTTACCTTTAACAAATACTAATCGCCCAATTACACAATTTTGGATTTTTTGTTGCTTGACTGGTTTTTTAAATAAACGGTGCATTTATCAAAACAACATATTATTAGTTTTCAAATTTACAGAGTGAAAATCTGGCAAATTTAATTTTATATGAAATTAGGTTGAGGCGAAATTACACAAAATGTTATGATCCAAAAATAGTCCAAGTCTTATCTTGACACATCGTTATAAAATAACTTTCACAAGAATGATGTCACAAATTAATACGCTCGACAAAGTACGTTTTTCACATTTCCCATGCTACATTGTTTTAATTTCTAAAAATACTACTAACAACATTCGACTAAATAAATTAATTTTATTAACTTAAACATGTTCATAATCTACATGATGTTGTTTTTGATGATGATGGCGATGAGCCGCTTAGTACTTTATTACACATAATTTTAGTGGAAAAGCTTTTTCCAAGTGGAAGAAAAAAAAGTATGAAAATTCTACTTACTCACTTATCTGCATAAAAACGTTAAACACAGACAAGTTTGTTCATTCTTTATTCCAGCCAATTGTCAGTTGTAAGCAAGTCACAGTGGGGCTGAATGCGACAACAAGGTAGCAAAATTCTTACTTTTTTTTATACTGATTGAAAAAATATCTGAATAGAACTTAAATGTACAATTGGTTATTAATTTTGTGAACACATATTAGTATTCTTCAAGCTTAGGTCCGCTTCGTATAGCAATATGTTTTAATTTGTCCTCCTAATAATGTTATTTTCCAAACTTAGGTCCGTTTTCTATTGAATTCTTTTAAGAGGAAAATATAAGTTGCTTTAAAAAATTAATTATTACACAACATTTTTTGTACTTTCCGCCCCATTATGCAAACGTGCACGTAGAGTACTCGCAAGATTATTTACTAAAAACATATATTTTAATCTTTTTTAATATTTTATATAGTGTTTAGGATTTTTTACTCTTGTACGCAAACACAAGAGTTTTTTTTTTACCAGTGTTAATAAATACCGGTATTAAGTTTGTGAAAATTTAGTAAAATTATCTTTTTAGTTACTGCTGTTGTGTTCTTTTCAGTGTTGTTTAACTTGATGAAACACAGTGAAACACAGTTAAAACAAACGCAGGACATAGAGAAATACATTGTACACAGAAAGAAAAAACTCGTTATATTTTCAAGTTTTTTCTGCTTTCTTTAGTACGAGACGTACTCAAAAATTTAAGTACGAATAACACTTTAAAGAACTTTAAACAATCCAAAATGAAATAACTTTCGAAAACCAATATGCGTGCATCCGCTTGTGTTTTTTAAAGTTTGCTGCATAGAAACAACAACAAGAAGAAAAAATATAGATTATGTTCATGTTTAAAGAGCAAAATAAGAAGCAATAATTCCCATATTCTATTTGTTAAAATTTTTAAGTCAAAAACATCAAATTTTCAGAGTAGAATAACTACGAAACTTATAATTGTGTGTAAAATAAACATGTGTAACGGGTAAGTAAAATAATAATATTCTCTCTGGTTCTGTGGGGTAAGTGTTTAGGCTTAGAATCAACCATATCTCACTCCCGGATTATTTCAAGTACGAATCGAGATTAAACCGTTCTTGAATCAGAATTAAGATTAACAGGGGTATTCTGGAAATCGAAAATGCAAGAATTTTAAACGTCGTTTTTTAACAAGATTTCTGTAATAAAAGAATTTGATGACAAATTTTTTACAAATATTGCTCTATTAAACAGAATTTTATAACAAAAACTGTAAAAATTAGATTAAAAGTGTATTAAAAATAACTTCCAAATTCTTTATAATACATACTTTATTTAAGCGCATTTTGAGATTGATTCAATCATAGTTTTACTTAATTGTTACCCAAATTAGATCAGCGTTTCAGAGAAAGGAATATTGCTCAGCACTGTTTATAGAAATTTCCCAAGCATTCGACAGAGTTTGGCATGATGGGCTGATGATTAAAATGCTTCCGCAAAACACGCACAAACTCCTTGAGAGCTATTTAACTGGCAGAACATTCATGGTTAGTTAAAAAAACCAATACATCCCCACCAAGAAAATATCTGCTGGTGTCCCTCAAGGCATATTAGGGCCGTTACTGTATATAATATATACAGCTGATACAGCCCGAGCACACATACTTCTACGTTTGCAGACGACACAGCATTTATTAGTGTTAATCAGGACCCAAAAGTTGCATCGCAGCATTTACAGTCCCACATCAATGAACTAGAAGCCTGGCAAGAAAAATGGAAAATAAAGGTTTACCCGGCTAAATGCGCTCACTTAACTTTCACGCTCAGAAGACAAACGTACCCTGCTGTTAAAATAAATAACATCACTGTTCCGGGAGAAAGCCATGTTAAATATCTGGGAATTCATATAGATAGACGCCTGACCTGGTCTCGTCATATTGAAGCGAAAATAACGGCTATGAAACTTAAAGCAGCTCAACTACATTGGCTAATCGGTCGAAACTCAAACTTATCCTTAGACAACAAAGTTCTCTTATACAAGTCTATCATAAAACCAATATGGACATATGGCATCCAATTATGGGGTACTGCATGCGCATCAAACATCCAGAAGCTACAAAGAAGACGGTCTAGGATATTACGGCAAATTGTCTGCGCCCCATGGTATATACATACGTAATGACAATATCCACAGAAATCATAACATCGCTACCATTCAGGAAGAAATTAAAAAGTATTCAGTCAAATACATAGATAAACTTATGGTCCATCCCAACTACCTCGCTCGGGATCTAATAAAGTTCGAAGGTCACCGGAGGCTGAAAAAATCCGACACTTTGAGCCTAGCAGGCTTTTTGGATACGGCTAACAAATACAAATAAGAATTAGGATTAAGTTTTGAATACATATTGTAATTTTCGACAAGAAAGATTCAATAAAAAAAAAAAAAAAAAAAAAATAGTTTTACTTAAATCAATCTCATTTCGGATTACTTCAAGTACGAATTCGGGATTTAATATGGATAAGTTAAGTTTTAGCACTTGAATATCAGTACTTGAATCAAGCATGTTCTGTAACTATAGTGAGAACTTCTTGCACCGAAAAGATGTGAAACAAAATATTCTATCGTTTTTCGAAAAGTGAGAAAACTATCATGTCGAAAACTATCAAAAGAGATTATATCGTTACGTTAAAAATGTCATAACATTCATTCGAAACCAATGTGACATTGCAGACGTTGAGAACGCCAGTCACACATATCATTGACGGCGACCAAAATTTACTAAAATTGAATTTTTCAACGACGGCGGCGAAAATACAACCGTCGGTTATACCAAGTAATGTAAAGTGCGACTTTAATGTTTGTTGTTTGCAAACGAGCTTTGAAGACATTCGTATATTTTATAAAAATGTTTAAAGCAAAATAATTAGACAATAAAAAAAATGTGCCAAGAACAAAATATTATTTTATTATTCTTTGTACTTTGCATTTTTAATTGTTTTTAGTGTTGAAATTTTTTCTAGCCCCATTTTTATTCGAGAGTTTATTTGACAGTTCAAAGGACATTATTATTATTATTTTCTGTAAACTGGCAAGTAATTTCCTTACGTGACAGCTAGTACCGCCAAAAAAAGTTATAGACACAGTTTAGAGAGAAAAACAGCTGTTTGTTTCAATATATGGCATTTTTGTTTCATTTCACACATTTCAATCTAAAAGTTTCTCGACGCGAGAGTTATAGAACATGGGCACTGTACTTGATTTAAGGAAATCCGTACTTTCCGTACTATTGACACCACTTCGGCCTGATTTAAGACGGATGGATTGAATTGTTTTTTCAGTGTATGTTAATAACGAACATTGGTTTTTGGTTCCATTAATTTTACACAAAAATTGCAAAAAAATCACACGTTTATAACGAATCCTGCGTCTTATTAGAGCATTCGATATCGAGTAAATTATCGTATCGAGTAAACTATCTTATTTTTCCGCACTGATGTATCGAATGAAAACTCGAGAGATGTAATGTCTTTGGTTACTTGATATCGAATGCTATAATCTCAAATTACGAAACGTTTCATTCGATATCGAGTGCCATGATATCCAAATAAAAAATTTCGATCAATTTTGCTCGATATCGTATGCGGTTATTAGACCCCATTTTTTATTATTTTTTAATAAAATAACGTTTTTTCAGATGCGCCTTGCCTCAAAATTTCAGGGGGATATAAAAAAAATTAATACAGTCTGTTTGTAGTTCAGTAAAATAAATTAAAAATTTCTTTTATGTTAAATGAAGTGTAAATGATCCGTGTTTTGAATTAAATTTTCAGTTAAAATTAATGAATTTTCTTTTGAATTTACCTTCATAATATTTTGAGTGTATAAATTTTTTTTAAAAAATTCTCTTAAAATCTCAATTTCACTTTGCATTTTTGGTGAAATAATTTGTCTTTGTTCAAAATATTAACGAGTTGCGTGTAACTTGAATTTAGAAACGCATGGTGTGGACCTCTAGCTTTAAGGTTCGCAACGAGTTCGTTATAATCGTATTTCAATGTATTTAATCCTCTTATTAAGTTTGTGTTGATAGATACTTGTTTTTTATTTATAAAGTAGCTTTAAATGTCGGGAGACGCGTTATAAGGCACTTTTTTCAATAGCCTGGTTATTAGGCAAAACTTTTGGTTGCTATCAATTTAAGCCGGGAATAAATAAATGAACCAATGTTAAGTGCACAATGTACAGTGATCCAAATGCCAAACCTTCGCTAACGATAACTTTTAATCTCAAAACAAATAAATGTTTGTCCTTTCTTTGCTTCTCTAAATATCAAAGGGTTCTACTTTTTTAATCTACCTATTTTTATTATCATGAATCATGTAATTTTAGACATTTACGCTGTCTTCTTTTTTGCGCATTTCATTCCAACGCTGCACAGTGAGAGGTTTTGAAAAGAAAAATTAAAATAATTTTGGATTTTGTAAACGGGTAGTTCGTTTGCAATAAAATTTCAAGTGGAAATTATGGACTTGTACATATGTATTTTGTATGATAAAATTTAAATTTTTGGTTAACAATTTTTTTTATTTTTGCAAAAAATGTTCCCTTAAATAAATCACCCATTTATTTAGCGATATGTTTTATTTGCAGTGGTACAACATTCGCAGAAATAAAGTTGTAAGTAATCCTGACATTAGAAAATTAGTCAAGAAATCCAACCATGGAAAACTTAGTAGTTTCTTTTTTTAACATAAATATTACAGTAGTATTTGATATGGACTAAGGAGAGATTTTGTTTTATATATTTTTCGTGATACCATATATATTAATGTAATACATTTTAATGCATTTCTGCGGTCGATAAATTTTTTATTAGAATTAGTAACTCATTGTGGAAGTAATTGAACAAAATTAAATATATAAAGTTAACGATTAATCTTATTTTAGATACGGTAGAATCCGATTTAAAAATACGAAACAGAATTGTGTGCTGAGTAGATTATATTTCAGTTACATTAGAAAAAATAGGAAATCTTAAAGTAATCTTTAAGCATACGATTGGTACCAGAGGTGGGCAATACACGTTCGAAAATACTAACGCTTGCACAGGCTGGGACAAAAGTCACCATGGGGTTTAAGAATTTACTAACTTTTATGATTTTATATTTTTTTTTTTCAGATTATATAAATACCACCTGCGCCTACTCGCCAATTTACAGAAAAAGTTTGTCTGTTAAATTTTTGTGAGAAAGGGCAAAAACAAATTTCATCACAAAAAAATATATCAAAAATACAATGAATAATAACATGGAAGAGATAATACAAAAATTTGTTCTTGTTTTATTTTTTTCATTGTTTAATGATTTTGCTTCCAACATTAAAAAAAAAAATGCACAAATGTTTTCAAAGCCATTTCTCTACAAGAAATTGCTGATGTAAACTAACACATACAAAAGTTATAGACTAACACCTTGCAGCAATTTTATATTAAATTGTTGTTGTCGGCGTTGCCATAGTGGGGGGTTTCGTACAAATAAATTGGTAAATTTTCTATTATACATAATTTTGCTTCGGCATCATTTTTATATACGTATTTGATCTTCAAAGTATGTTTTTTAAAAGTTTTAGTGTTTTTGTACTTTTTTTAAATAAATTTCATGCATATATTTTGATTTTTTATATTATGGAATTGTGGGGATTTTTTAACCAAAAGTGTATTAATAAACAATATTACGCAATGGCAACGCTGTTTAAAACAGTCAAAAAATTAATAAGTATGAGAGAGACAACTGCATGTAAACTTGTATAATGCAGAGTTGCATTTTAAGCCGTTTAACATGCAAAAGTCATTATCATTTTTGTGAATCCCCGCGTACTGAAATAAAATTGTCAAATTGAAAATTTTTTATTCGTGGTGGTAGTTTGAATGTAAACTTTAAAGTGTTAAATTTAGTGCAAACAACCAATTTAAAAAAAGCAAAAAGAAAAAAGACAATTTAAAAAAAACAAAAAGAAAAAGGGGTGGCAGAAGACGCCAGCGAAGTCATCCGTACTCTGATGACGGATGAGCTCCTAGACAAATTTAATTGGGAAGGGCGGTGGGAGAAGAGAGTGCTGGGGAAATTGACGCTGTTTAATACGACTTTAAGAGGTATGCAACCATTTTGGCCTACCAATGAATAAATTATAATGCAAGTACTTGCTTAATTTTACTTTTTTGATTTCAGATGTTTTTCCGAAGCAATCTCATACAGAATTTGAGAGGGGCCTAAAAAAGGCTGTGGGGAGAAGCCACCACAGGCAGAAGCAAAAAATTTATTCGCAATAGAATAAAGAAAAAAATAATTTATTTATTTAATAATTAATGTTATTTTTGTATTTTTAAATTAAATTTGTAAAATATTTCTTTTAAAAAGATTAAAAACAATCTTTTTTTTTAAATGATGTACCAGGCAGCTATGACTGGTTTATACATCAGCACTGATTAGTCAGGTATGACAATATTTACATCAGTACTGATTAGTCAGGTATGACAATATTTACATCAGTACTGATTACTCAGCTCTGAGGATGTTTACATCAGTACTGATTTCTACCATACTGTGGATTGAGTAGTTCAGATATATGTTACACTAGTTTACGAAGTTCATAAGTATGAGAGAGAAGCAAAATCACACGTACACGAATGTTTACATCAGTTTTTTCATATTGCCCTTAATAATATGATAGAAACTTCTGATGTATCAACCCATCAGCAATGCCCATCAGATGATGCATCAAATGACTGTCATTGTTCTTGTAGGGTTCGTAAACAACAAACATTAAAGTTGCACTTAAAATTATTTGGTATAGCCGACGGTTGTATTTTCGCCGCCGCCGTCGTTGAAAATGTATCAAGTTTATTAAATTTTGGTCGCCGTCAACGATATGTGTGACTGCCGTTCTGAACGGCTGCAATGTCGCATCGGCGTTGAGTGCAATGTTATGACGTTTATAACGTTACGACGTAATCTCTTTTGATAGCTTTCGACATTAGTTACAGACACACTTTTTTCTAACTTTTCGAGAAACGATGGAGTATTTTGTTTCAAATATTTTCGATGTAAGAAGTTCCATCAAAGTTACAGAACAAAACATGGGTACTAGAGAATAAATAATGGAGAGATTCACAACTGAGCAATGAACAAGAAGTTTATTATTTAAATCAGCATCAATTACACTAGCCAACAAGGTTTTGGACTGGAGCAAACAAATATCTTTCCTTGGGTAATTTGGTGGTCTGAATTCGAATCTGTAATTGGTTTTTCTCTATCGCGTCAGGTTTTCGAGATACAAAAAAATGTTTTTATTCGTTTCTTACATAAAAGATCACTAGTTTATTTAAAAATTAATGAATTTTCAAAAGTGAATGGCGTTGCGTTATTTGAACATCGTTTGTATTTTGTTGGTTCGGTTTCACGTATAAGAGTCCAGCAATAGTCTCCTAGCATGCTTTTGTCTCAAAATCCTTGATAAATTGTTTTAATTTTCATTAAATCTTGGTGAGCACGCTCCCCTTATTCGCGCTCACTGGACCTAGTTTTTTTTTTTTGGAAAAAAATCTTAATGCGAATGAAGAATATGCAAAACATTGTCGGTGTCCACGGTTTGTCCAAGTTTCTGACTGCAAAACCAAAATAATGTAAATATGCATATTTTAATGCTTCTGTTATTGCATATCCTTTTTTCCAACCAAGTATTCAACACACACAAAGCAAAAATAGCTTAAATCAGTAACACGCGATCTCCCTGACATGCTTAAACGCTACTATTAGGAAGATTTAGAATGAATGTGGGCTTCTGTCAAATAAATAATTGTGAAATTGTAGTGTCAGTAATGACTGTTTTACAGTATTGCCAGCATGAGATACTAGAACAAGACGTGGTAGCGCAATTTTTCGAATTCAGCGCAAACAGATTAGTTAAAAAATATGCTTCGTTTCTGCAGTGTTATTTTAACGCAAAAATAATATCGTCGACATTTTAACGTCCGAATTTCGCCCTCTGCTGCATCGATTTGTTGCTTAGTTTATCTTTATCACAAACATGGCGCCGTAAGAGATTAGCCTAGAACCGGAAGACTACGTTTAATTTGCAATGCGGAAAATATTGAACGTGTAGAGCAACGTGTTAACGAAATACCAGAAACATATACTATAAGGCGTTGTTCTCAGCTAGGAATGACTCGTACGTCACTACGGCGCATTTAAAAAAAGATTTCCTGTTGTTCCCATAAAAGGTCAATTGGTGCAAGAATTAAAACCCGCAGATAAGCGGCAAAGTCTTAATTTTGCAGTTAAATTTTAACCCACCCTGGGGTCTAATCACCGCATTCGATACTATCGTATCGAATAAACTATCGAATTTTTTTACATACGATAGACACAGACGTATCAAATGAAAACTCGATTAATGTAATGTCGAGTTACTCGATATCGAATGCTGTTATTTCAAATTCAATATATTTCATTCGATATCGAGTTTCATGATACCAAAATAAATAATTTCGATCAATTTTGCTCGATATCGTATGCGATGATAAGGCCCCTGTATTTGTAATTCTAAAAGTAAAAAATTTGCTTTGCAAAAACAGCATTAAAGCTCAAACGGAGCGAAAACAAGTTGGTGTTTTTATATTTTTAGTTAAAAAAAAACAAAGACAGAGAGCAGAGAGATAATTTTATAGTTTGCGGCAGGGATGGCAATGTTGGTACAATTATTATGGCCAAAAGTGGTTCCTTAAATTAACATGTTATATTTTTGTGAAAAAAAAACTTTTAAATTTAAAGCCTTTATGAAATATCAATCTACGAAAATTATTGTGATTTCTGATTCAAAATAACCAGAAAAAATTTGTCTTTTTGCGAAATTTCAACAGCAATTGTGAAAAAGTAGAAAATAATTTCTTATACATAAATTGAAGCTTAACATACCCGTCAACACACACACAAGCCTTTTAAAAGTTACTAAGTCGTTCGAAAATTTCTCATTAAAGGAAATTTTTTAAGCTTTCCGCAGCCAATTAACACTGGATTTCAACAAGGAAACAGTTTGTATGTTTGTGTATAGAAGGCCATAAGCACCACGACCCAGAGTATCTTCTGTACAGCCCATTTATCTGACCATGTCAGGTTCAGGCTACGTATAAGCCCATTACCCTGCCTGGTGAGTGTTCATTTTAAATATAAGTTGGGCTCATCAGTTGGCCCCGAATAATTTCCGCCTGGAAGTCCCCAAGGCAGGACAGTATAGCAGCAGATCAGATGCTCTGACGTTTCGTCATCCACCTCACAAAATCTGCATATCTTGGTACATGCGTTACCCATTATAAACTGATAGTATCTAAAACCATAGTGCCCCGCAAATAGGCCAACAAGCAGTACAAGTTCCGCCTTCTCAAGCGGAAGTAGCTAACCTGCCACGGGACAAATCACAAATCTCTTGGACTGTCTTAATCCAAAGTGGACGTCCATGTGCGAAGGAATTCATGTTCGGACAAGCCCTTTACCCTCCTCCTTAGACATTTCCCTGCGTATATGGAGATCGCATGGATTTCCGGCTGAAAGGCTGCTTACCCGTTGGCCAGCCCCTTTGGTACCCCGGGCCCATGATGTAGGCGCCAGTATCACCATTCGTCTGTTTCGAACCGTCGGTGAACCAGACCTGGGGCGCGCAACAAAGCATATTGGGCAGTCTATTATACATAATATATACTTCGGACATGACAACAAACAACCACACCCAAAGCTTTCCTAAGTGTACACGAAAACCATCATGAAGCATCTTGAAACCTACAGGGCCATATATTTCAATTGAAAAATAGGGTTAAAACACCGGAAGATAAAGATCACCTTAAAGTCAATATAACTCAGGCCATCACTGCTTGGTGTTTGTAGAGCCAAAAACCAAAGGGCATAATAAACCACACAAATGATTTGGCAAACATGTCAAAATTTTACGTTTGCACAATAATTGGAGTGTTGCATTTGAAGCAATGTTTGTAGATATATTAAAATTTTTTAATGTTTGGCAGACATGTTGGATATTTGTCAAACTTTTTGTGGAGTCTAGTGCTAAATGCATTCATTTAAGCGAAAACTTTTCAGAGTGAAGACGTTGAAAAAGA
This sequence comes from Pollenia angustigena, assembly GCA_930367215.1. Classification (NCBI taxonomy): domain Eukaryota; kingdom Metazoa; phylum Arthropoda; class Insecta; order Diptera; family Polleniidae; genus Pollenia; species Pollenia angustigena. Next base: position 187,194,389 of record OV884056.1, read on the forward strand.
AGTATTAAAATCATTTTCAATACACTGATAGAAAAATGCATCTTCAACAACAATCTTCGTCTGGTAACACTACAAATGGCATCAATGATGCAAAAAGTAACATCAATCCAATGACTAGAGTCTTCGTACAATTTTGTCATTTTTAACGTGTCATCTATTTTATGACTTTAGTGACATTCGATGCCATATTTTGTATATAATTAACATTATTTTCATGATTACAATTTATTATAAGAAGCAAAAATTCCTATATATTTTTTTTTAATTATTTAGTTAAATATATCAAATTTATAAAGTAGAATGATTACGAAAACCATATGGGGCATGGTGCTGGTGTCTTATTTTTCAGAGTTCTGCTGTAAACAAAGATCGTAATTCAACAAACGTGAAACAAACACATGTAACGGGTAAGTAAATGATAATATTCTCTCACTTTGACTCAAGTCATTTCCAATGACTTTGACTTAATGACAAACAGTCATTAAATTGATGCTAATGTGTCATTTCTCCGATGTTACTGCGTCATCGCACTGAGGACATGTGCGTCATTTCTGTGATGCCGATATGTGATCCCATTGATGACTTAATTTCATTTTTACCCTGATAACACTTCGGCTAAGTGATGTTAAGGTTGACATCACCATGATGAAAAGTGGCATGAGTTCAAAAACGAAGAAACTAGTTATAGTACTGATGTCAAAATACATCAGCGTTATGACGCCTTCTATCACTGTAGTAAATTAAATTTTTTTTAACAGTATTGCTTGCCACAACACAACTCGTTGTTTAAATCACTTTTTACTATAAATTCTATGCCTTTCTTTTATATTTCATCGCCGTTTTCACCAAAAAAAAATTTTTTTTTACTTTATTGAAAGTATTCCAATGAATAATATTCATAGATCTAATGTAACGTTTCATTAAATACATTAAAATGAAACAGGTTTCATTAAATACATTTAAATGAAACAGGTTTCATTGATCCAACGAAGCGCTGCATAGGTTCCTTTTTAATGCAATTTTTCATGGGATTAATGTCAAAATTCATTGGTATTGCGAAGAAAATTCTTTCAGTGTACGAAGTATATTTGTGTTGTTTATTGGCAAATACAAAACGTAAACAAAGTGTGTGTTTTCCAAGCATTTTTTGTGTGGTTTATTTTGCCCTAAAAACCTTAGGTCAATGTTACCATAAAAAACCATGGCGGATACGTGCGATTTTTGACTAAGAATTTTTTTATTGGACATATGGAAAATTTTGAATAAAGTTGGTACAATAACGAATTTATAGCAATCGATTTGCGGAAATGTTGATGGAATCTTTTTCCTATAAGACTGCTATAAATGTGTTAGGAAGATTGAAACCGAGAACAAAAAAAACTTGTGATTAGACGATGTAAACAGATTTTGCAAAATCGAATCGAATCGATTTGGATCCACTTAAAATAAAATTGTCGAAACTCTAGAGAATTAGTTCTCCACTGTACAAACTTTTTCTTATATACAATTTAAATTTTTTTTGTTGCATTTTTTAGTTTTTGTTTTCAATTACATTTTTTTAATTGTTTTTTTGTTATTTTCTTAATTAAATTGCCAGTCAACATTGACAAATTTAATACATGAAATTGAATAAAATTGGCAAATGTTTTCGTTTAAAAATTGTTTTTATTTTTTATCCTCCCCCATCTGCAAAATGGCAGCTGTAAAATACTAAAAAACCAAAAAACTAATACATACACAGTTAGTTAGACACACACACACACACACACACACACACAAACACTTTGGTTGTTGACAACAAAAGAATAATTGTTTTACAAGTGCTATTGCCCAGGAGGTATTAATTTTACACAATCATGGAAACATAGATAGGATGAAAGAAACCCTGTAGTTCTAGAAACAGTCATTTGACACCCTGTAAGTAACAAGACAGACATCAGTCCTGTTGATAATACGATCAAATTGTTTAACCCGTTGCCAGATAATCTAAAGGTAGGGGAAACAAACTCTGTTCAGCTTACGAGATACGAGTACACGTGACAAATGATAAACGGAATTTGGTATGATAATGAAATTATGTCAATTCCACAACTGCCGGGTTCGCACTAACCAAGAAAATCTCCAACACTTGCAATAAAAACCTAAAGTGCAACTAAGTGTGAGTTTATGTGTTCTAAAAGCCTGCTATGGGAAAGAAAAGTACCCAGTTTTTGTGGTACTAATAAAATATAAAACAAGTATCAATGTAAAGACTATAAAAAGGGCAACAGCTCCAGCATATAGTACAACACCAAGAACATCATTTGAAACAACCACTTACAGAGGAAAGAAAAACTTAATAAAAAATAAAGTTTATTTGATCTCTACATGAACTTTACATCTTTTGTATGTATATAAATCTTAAAAGGAATATAAATCTTGTAATTTTTCTCTTAAAATTTTTTTTAACCCATTTATTATAGATAAAATAGAAAAAAAAATATCTATACTCGAAATTTTAATGAAGTGTTTATTGAGTATGGCAATACTATGGTTTATTAAAAAATTTTATTAAAATGTACAGGCAGAAAAAAAAATTTTTTTAATTTTTCATATGATAACGACTAAAAATTTTTAACGGAAATTTCTTGCTTTTATTATGGTGACTTTAACCCCATTGTTGTCACCTGTAACCTTATAACGCTTAAATCAGCCCCGTATAAGGTTAATAAAAACATAATAATGGACTGAATTCCAAATATCATAATACTTTGTACGATGTACAGTTTGCCTTATTGTATACGCATCGACAGTGGCGGATTTAGGCCTGCTTCCTCCCTAGGCACTATTATCCAAAAAAAAAGTGCACAAAATTGTTATAATTTTTTATTTTTATAGCATTCAATATATTATTTTGATCCTCTTGATTAAAGCTTAAAATAAAAAAATGCCTGGCATACCCATTGCAGGAAGGATAACGATTCTTCAGTAAATAAGAGTTTTTTACGTTCTTCTTAACAAATTTTTAGATAGTGGACTGATTTTTTTTAATTTAAACACGTTTTCGGAAAAAACTTCATATGGTTAATTCCATGTCATATCGACCAAGAGTGGGACACGATCCCTTTCGATTTTAATATATAACATATAAAAGAAAAAAAATTTAAAAAAATTTTTTTCAGAAGTTATGTATATTCAAAATGTCATAATTTCGCCGAATTAGCCGAATGTGTTGAGTAAATTTCTTCAATACCTCGAAAACTACTTTTTATACGATGATTTTAATGTAATTTTAAAGAGAACTAGATGACCCGTGCGAATATTTCGCACCGTAATTTTTATCAATGAAAATATTAATTTTTCAATTTCTAATTATTTTTCGTCATTAGTGTTAGAAATAAGCTTTAAAATGAGATATTATTCATTAAATTTGATGCGGTGGTATGGGAGATATTTGCAACCGACAAAAAAAAGTGCTTTAGAAATAATATATACTAGATGACCCGTGCGAATATTTCGCACCGTTAGTTGTCATTTTTGTTACATAAAATGAAAATAATTAATAGAAATTTTAGTAACTTCAATACATTTTAAAATATAATTTTTATCAATGAAAATGATGAATATAACTGACTTAGTAATAAACGGCATTATAGTAAATAGCGGTATTGCCAGAATGGATTTTAATACATACTATATTATGTAGAACTGCACTACTATTAAGCGACCCTGTATTACCACATTTGAACAGTATTATCATGCAGTTCTGTTAAGCGACCCTGTGTTACCACGTTTGAACAGTATTATCATGCAGTTCTATTGCAGTTCTATATAAAATATAATTTTTATCAATGAAAATATTAATTTTTCAATTTCTAATTATTTTTCGTCATTAGTGTTAGAAATAAGCTTTAAAATGAGATATCATTCAGTAAATTTGATGCTGTGGTATGGGAGATATTTGCAACCGACAAAAAAAAGTGCTTTAGAAATAATATATATGATATGATGATACTTTATTGAAGTTACTAAAAAAAACCGAAATTCGATAATAAATAACACAGTGCAAAACGAAAAAAATAACCATATATGGACATCACTACGTGATAAAAGACCAAAAAAAAAGACCCGTGTCTCCCAGTTTTGCCCAAATTCATGCACTTTTTCTTTTATGGGCCCCAAAAGATTTGGGGCCTCGGTGTAATTTTTGCAAAAAATGATCATTTTCTCACTCTCATATCTTGCAAACCGTTCGGAATATTGATTTACCTTTTTTTCCATGTTCTGGTCCATAGGTAGCAAACCGTTCAAAATTCAAGGAAACAATCAGCCATAAAAATGTACCTAAGATCTCAGTTAAAATTTTTTAAGAACATATAAACTTCCTAGGAATAATTCTTGGCACAGTTTAGGTAGCCGCAAAAGTAAAAAATTTCCGGAAAATTCGATTTTTTTTAACCTTTTTTCCCCTGTTTAGGTACATAGGTAGCAATCCGTTCAAAATTCAAGGAAACAATCAACCACAAAAATTTACCTTAGATCTCAATAAACAACTTTCTAAAGCATATGAACTTCCTAGGAATGATTCTTATTCTTGTTTATTGAGATCTTGGGAACATTTTTGTAGTTGATTGTTTCCTTGAATTTTGAACGGTTTGCTACCTATGGACCTGAACAGGGGAAAAAGGTAAAAAAATCGAATTTTTTAAAGTTTTTTGCGATTTTTATCTTGAAGATGAAGTTTTTCTGATTTTATATGTTCACAATTTTTGTTCTTTATGGCAAGAAATACAACTTTGTCTCAGATGGTAAATCAAAATTCCGAACGGTTTGCAAAATATAAGCGTGAGAAAAAGATCACTTTTTTGCAAAAATTACACCAAGGTCTCAAATCTTTGGGGGCCCATAAAAAAAAGTGCATGACTTTGGGCAAAACTAGGACACACGGGTCTTTTTTTTTGGTCTTTTATCACGTAGTGGTGTTTGTATATGGTTATAGATAATATAGTATCTCAATGTTGAAGTAAAGAAAAAACAAATAAAATTAAAAAATTTTCACTTATGCGGTTACCTAAGCGCTACCTAAACGGTATTAAGAATCATTCCTTGGAAGTTTATATGCATTAGAAAGTTGTTTATTGAGATCTAGGGTACATTTTTGTTGATGACTGTTACCTCGAATTTTGAACGGTGTGCTACCTATAGACTTGAACAGGGGAAAAAGGTAAAAGAAATTCGAATTTTTTAAAGTTTTTTGCGGTTTTGATCAGGGCTGTCAGATATGGCGATTTCTCGCCAAACGTGGCGATTTTGAAACGTGTCTGGCGATGGGATTTCCCATTTGGCGACTGGCGACTTTTATGGCGATTTCTGATATAACTGGCGATTAACTTGGCTATTTTTAGCATTTATATTATTTCGGCGATTTTGTTTAACAACTTGTCATTTTTTGTTATCATTACTAATATAAAAAAACATATTAAGTGAATTTTATATTCAGTCACTATTTGGTCAAAACTCCAGTAATGAAATCGGTGAGGCTGAAGTGTACGATATTATAGACTTGTGTACTTAATTTAAGTTTTTAGCTGAATACATATGAATATAATCTCCATTTTATTTAATTAAAAAAAAAATTATAGAAACAAAACAAAATTTACTTCGGCGACTTTTTTGTATTTTTTCTTAGTTTTTGGCGATTTTTGACTGAAAAATTATACTAGCGTTTTTTGTATGCAAAATTTAATTAAAAAAAATGAAAATTTTACAAAAACTGAACAAAATCGACGTTTGGCGATTTCTGACATCCGGTTTGGCGATGGAGCTCAAAAAAATCTGACAACCCTGGTTTTGATCTTGAAGATTAAGTTTTTCTGATTTTATATGTTCACTTTGTCTAAGAGGGTAAATCAAAATTCCGAACGGATTGCAAGATATGAACCTGAGAAAATTATCACTTTTTGCAAAAATGACACCGAGGTCCCAAATCTTTGGGGGCCCATAAAAACAAAAGTGCATGACTTTGGGCAAAACTGGGAGACACGGGTCTTTTTTTTTGGTCTTTCATCACGTAGTGGTTTTGTATATGGTTATTTTTCCATGACTTAAAAAATTACACGCAGTGTAATTAAGTGGGGTTGGTCATGCATTTGACCCATCTAGGAGTATCCTACGCGCTGCAGTGGCCAAATTAAAGAATTTAATTAATTTACTTAATATGTATAATTTACTTGGCTAAATCAGTTTTCGAATTTGAATTCCCCTTACATTCTTTTACCTTAAATCTTGGCGACCTTTAAATTATGTTTAGTTTGTTCAAGCACGAATTCGGGATAAAATCAACTTTATAATACTTGATCAAGCGCGTTTTGAGATTTATTCAATCTTAGTTTTACTTAAATTAATCTCATTTTCGGATTATTTCAAGTACAAAATCGGGACTGAATATGGATAATTTAAGTATTTTGCGATTGATCCGTACTTGAATCAATCTTTCTCTACTTGCTTCAAGAAAATCCGTACTCACCGTACTATTAATACCGCTTTGGATTGATTTGACCATGGATGGATTGATTTCTCTTTTAGGTGTAAGTTTGAAATTCCGTTTGTAAAATGTCTACAATATTGATCTTTGCTTTGACCCTATAAAGTATACATATCTGTGCCAATAAATAATAATGGCTTAAGTCGATATTTCGTATTTTGCGATATTAAGGGTTTTGTCTAAAATAAATTGTGTGTTTTGTTGTGTAAATTAAAATATAAATGCGCATAGTTTTATTAATAATGACATTTAATACTTGAAATTTAGCTGAGTGGTAGATCTTGAAGAAGAGATTATTATTAATAAGCCATTATTATTAATTGGCACAGATATATATTCTGGGTTCGTATGAGGAGCAAAGTTGATTTAATGATGTCCGTCTGTCTGTCCGTCCGTCTGTTTCTTGAAATGGGCTTTCCAAAGACCCCAGATATGATGGGGACTTGTTAGTAATATAATTGTGTCACATATAGTCTGGAATTGTTTGCTATAGAAATAAGGCATGATCGGTCCACAAATGTCTGATATATGAGCAAAAAACCAAAGCTTCCAAATTAGGTACGAGAATCTTGGTTATCAATTCCCAACATCCCAACGGGATTGGAGAAGTGGGCGTGGCAATTCCCATACAAAGACATTGTAGATTCTGTATGTCTGGAAAACGGCATGAGCCAAGTTTCCAAATTAGATACAAGCATCTTTGATTCTTCAATCTCACCCATATTTTTAGAAAGGTTGTGTATTGTCTATGTGTACCAAGTTTGGACAATTTTTCTCTAACTGTTTGACACAAACTAGATTTATTTATATCCAAAGAACGGTTTTAATAAACCTTTTTGTTCTAATCGCACCATGGCGAAAGGCATATAAGACTCGGGAATGCCGAATATAGCACTCTTACTTTATTTTAATTTTTGGACGAATTGTTTTCCTTTTTTTTTTTTAGAAAATTAACAGTCGATAGTTTTCCATTCAATTTTCTTTCGAAAGTTTATGTTATATTTTGTCTGAATTTTTTAGTCCGGGCCCATTGTGCATTAACATGTAACTTTACATTGAACTATTAAGACACTTCTGTGTACTAAAAGTTTATTAAATGGCCAAACGATAGATAGATTTCAATTGAGTTATTGTTATTGAATCCGTTGTAAAGCACATAATGAAATGAACAAAAAAAAAACTAATAAATAAATAAATACCATTTGCTAGATTCATCTATTGCCAACCACAGATACTTAGACAGTCTTATATTTTATTAATGTAATAATTTAGAAAATGCATTAAAACTTTAGGAAAGTAACGGAAAATTCGATAAAAATAGAGAACAGAATGAAAATAATCTAAGGAAAACCAACAAAACGATAAAGAAGGAATTATTATAAAGATTAAATTTTATTGTTATTTTATGTAGTCATAGAATTAATGACAAGAGAAAAAAACAATTCAGATTTTTAAACCAATTATGGGTAAGTTCAAAGTATTGGCCATTGTTATTTAAGCTCTTTCCATCTTTATGGCAACATATAAATTCTGCGTCAAACGAACTGCTAGTTTTTAAGAACGAGTTATGCCAATTTCGGATGCTCTATTCCAAAGTGAAGCGTATCCCAGTAAGAACGTTTTGCGTCTATTAAACCAAATGCTAGTCGCACTGGACAAGCTCTCGACTATATACTTTTTTCTAAATCATTTTTAATTTGTCTTGCAATATGTGGCCGAACGTTGTCATAAAGCAATATTACGGCGTTACGTATAGAGATGCAAACGATACATCGATGTTTAAAAAACATAGCCGGTTGGACGGGCTTTCTCCTCTTTTGGGTTGTAGTAAAAAATTAAAATTTTAATACCAGTAATAGTTCGATACAAAATTACTTTTGTTTAGCGTTCAAAATTGGTGCTTGAGTGGCTTTCAATGATTTTGTAAGGCCCCTATTACGGTTAACAATTCAACTCAGTTGAGTTGTAATTTCTTAATTTTTGTATTATGGTTTACAACTTTGCAATATTGCGGCGAACAAAAACATAACAAAAATTACAACTGATCACAATCAGTTGTCTTAATTACAACTCAACTCAGCAATAGGGGCCTAAGATCTTCTCTGCCACTTTTGAACTGCACGAAACAGTTCTTGCAGGTTTATATCTCTAGAACATACATATGCAGAATAATCGTCGGCAAACAAATACAACAAAACTTCCGCCAACATTTTTTTTTTGGCTTAATATTCGCATTTTCGAAAAAAATACAACAAAAAAAACTCTTTGTTGTGTGCACTAAATATTTAATTTAATAGGTATGTAAGTTAGAACAATAGATAGACATTTACAGCCGTATTCATAACAAAAAGTTAGCCACAGTTTGTACACTAAGTACAACGAGCTGCTAACTAGAATGCCGATGAAGCTTAGCAGCTTGTTGGCACAGAGTTAATTCATAACGAACTTTTCTCCATCTGCCAACTTTTAATAAATCAACTCTGAATTTTTATGATGCCATATTGTATTACTCGAAAATGCAGCACGTTTTGCATTAATCATCGCTGAATTTGTAATTTTTTCCTTTTTGTGTTTTTCCCTTCACATATAAAAATTTTAAAAAGTTTTTAAAATTAAAATAAATTAAGGAAAAGACAGTTAATTAAAAAAAACCAACAAAATTGTTTGACATTAAACGGCTGTTTTTCACAAGTTGGCAAACGATTGGCAGCTCGTTAACAAGAGTTTAGCAAATCGTTAGCCAGAGTTTGGTTGGTGTATTATGAATAAACTTTTTGTTAACTTTATGCCAAATTTTCATTATGAATACAGATGTCAACCTTCAAAATGCTATGCAAGTTATTCAAGACACCAACCCTGTCTGTTTATTCACCCAATGCATAAATGTGAGAGTATTTATTTATTTATAAAAATCAGTTTCTTATGTGTGGTTATCACAATACAAGTAATTGAACGAGTAGTAAAATTTATATGAAAAGCACTCAGTTGTTTTGCTCATAAGTAACAATAAGACAGGTGTTTTGATATTAAACTAAGAGACTTTAACTGAATTCTTAATATTGTTTTTGTGTTTTGTTTTTTAACATAGTCTTCAAATCATAATTTTTTTTACTCACGGATAAAATAATTTTAAGTGTCTTACCTGAAAAAGAAGAAAAAAAGTTTCAAATTAATTAAGTTTAATTGACATTACATATAAATTAAATTTTTAGCATTCCATTGCTAAATAATAAATATGCTGTTAAAATTAAAATAAAAAAAATAACAAGCGAAAAAAACACATGTTAAATAACAAGTCAAGAGGGTCATGGTACATTTACTAACTAAAAACATGTTATAATTTTCTTTTTTTTTAAATTACTTTGCAGTATATAAACAAATGACAACGTTAACAAATGACGCAGGCCTCAAGCCATGAGATATAAAAAAATAAATGAAATAAAAAAAAATATGTACCTTGAAAGTATGTAGAGAACAACTTATGACACAAAATATTAACACGCGGAAAATAAATTATGCAAACTGGAAATCTAAATTTGTTTTTTAAAAAATAATTATCGCTGTGATAAGTTTTTTTCAAAAGTGATAAGTTTTCTTTAGAAAAAATATCGGTGTGATAAGTTTTCTTTAGAAAAAATATCGCTGTGATAAGTTTTCTTTAGAAAAATCATCGCAGTGATAAGTTTTCTTTAGAAAAATTATGTCTGATAAGTTTTCTTCAAAAAATTTTTCACTATGATAAGTGTTCTCAGGAAAAAATTATCGGTGTGATGAGTTTTCTTTAGACAAACTATCGTAGTGATGAGTTCTCTTTAGAAAAATAAAAACTGTTATAAGTTTTCTTTAGAAAAATCATAGCTGTGACAAGTTTCCTTTAGAAAAATTAGAGCTGTGATAAGTTTTCTTTAGAAAAAATATCGTTGTGATAAGTTTTCTATGGAAAAATTACCTGTGATAAGTTTTCTTTAGAAAAGTTATGTGTGAAAAGTTTTCGTCAAAAAAAATTTTCACTATGACAAGTATTCTCAGGAAAAAATTATCGACGTGTTGAGTTTTCTTTAGAGAAATGAAAGTAGTGATGAGTTTTCTCAAGAAAAAAAAGCTGTGATAAGTTTTCTTTAGAACAAATATCGCTGTGATAAGTTTTCATTAGAAAAAATATCGCTGTGATAAGTGTTCCCTAGAAAAAGTTTCGTTAGAAAAATTATCGCTGTGATAAGTGTTCTCAGGAAAAAATTATAGGTGTGATGAGTTTTCTTTAGAAAAATTATCGTACTGATGAGTTTTCTTAAAAAAAAGTATTACTGTGATGAGTTTTCTTTAGAAAAAATAACACTGTGATGAGTTTTCTTAAGTAATCACTGTGATAAGTGTTCTTTAGAAAAATTATCGATGTGATAAGTTGGTTTTGAAAAAAATATTCCTGTGATAAGTTTTATTTAGAAAGATAAGTTTTCTTTAGAAAAATTGAGGGTTAAATTGGTATTGCTTTGATTAAAATTTGTTTCAAAAGTTAGTTCAAAGACCATTTGGGTTTCTCCGTTACTTTTTAGACAAGTTTAATAGAGTATCTCAATATTACTACCTAAATTAAGGTCCCAGTTACCTACTGCAACTGCCAGTTAAATGCCAACCATCCTTTTTAATGTTCATAATTTTAATCAAATTGATATTTATCTTTATCAAATTCGTTTATATAGTATAAATGTTAAATATACTGTTCTGGTATTGATAATGAAGATGATGACTATGACTTTGACATCATATTCTTTTGTAGGTTGATTGCTTAGCAATTCAGTGGCAGTTGCACAAGCATCCGTTGCAACACATACACACACAAACACTCGCTCATCTATTGATATTGATTCGATAATTGCTCATTCATAGCAGCCAGAAACACTTAAAATAACCTTAGAATAGAATAAAGTAGCAAAAAAAAAAGAAAAAAAAAATAGGAAGAAAAACAAAAGAGAAATTCTTTATTCATAAAAATCTTTACATATTTAAACACTTGTGTAGTTATTTGAAGTGTTTTTTTATTGCTTTTGTTATTGCTGTTGCATTTTTTATATTCTAAGCGTATTTTTATATGCCATGGTCATACACTCTTACAGTCACAATCAAAAACTTTTGAACAAAACACAAATCAAGAAATCTCTTGAAGAATAATATTGAGATATTTATGCTTTAACTGTTTCTCAATGGAGAAGAACAGAATCTGCTGTAGTGACATATAAAGAAATGTAGATGCTGAATTAGTACCCTTGAATATCAGTAACAGCATCATCATATTCTCCATCTTGCTCATCACCATGACCAACCGTGAGAAATCCCTCATCATCATCACCCTCAACAACGTCGTCATTATCATTGACACAACATCTCGAAAATCGTTTTAGTAGTTGTTTGTTTAAAATTGAATATTCTCAATAGTAAGACTATGTTATTATGTTGTTGTTGTTTAAAAACAAGAGTGTGTGTGTGTATGACTGATTTCCTTTCTCGGTGTCGCAGCTGAATGCGGGTCTGGGTGTGAGTGCGTGTGCGTGTGAATGGATGAATGAGTAATTGTGTGGTCTACATTATTTATTGTAACTGCAATTGAAAGACAAAAGATGATAACTCCCACATACAACGGTTTACACTGACAAACATATTTCACAATAAATATAATGGATTATGGAAATTTAAAGGAAATACACAACTAAGAGAATTTAATTTTAACACAATTTCATACACTTGCAAAGTAAACATAACAAAAATAACAGCTGTGATATCTTGAACAATAAGATTCGTTTGAAAAATTATCAACAAACTGATGAGTTTTGTTGAAAACTATTTTCACAGTTATAGGTATTTTTAAAAATTTATCACTGTAATAAGTTTTCTTTACAAAATTTGTCACTGCGATAAGTTTGCTTTAAAAAATTTGTTACTCTGATAAGTTTTCTTTAGAAAAATTGTCACTGTGATAAGTTTTCTTTAGAAAATTTGTTACTCTGTTAAGTTTTCGTTAGAAAAATTGTCACTTTGATAAGTTTTCTTTAGAAAAATTGTGACTGTAATTAGTTAGAAAATTTGTCACTGTGATAAGATTTCTTTAGAAAATTTGTCACTGTGATAAGTTTTCTTTAGAAAAATTGTCACTGTAATAAGTTTTCTTTAGAAAAATTGTCACTTTGATAAGTTTTCTTTAGAAAAATTGTGACTGTAATTAGTTAGAAAATTTTTCACTGTGATAAGATTTCTTTAGAAAATTTGTCACTGTGATACGTTTTCTTTAGAAAATTTTTCACTGTGATAAGTTTTCTTTAGAAAATTTGTTACTCTGATAAGTTTTCCTTGGAAAAATTGTCACTGTGATAAGTTTTCTTTAAAAAATTTGTTACTGTAATAAGTTTTCTTTTGAAAATTTGTTACAGTGATAAGTTTTCTTTAAAAAATTTGTCACTGTAATAAGTTTTCTTAAGAAAATTTGTCACTGTGATTAGTTTTCTTTAAAAAATTTGTCACTATGATACGTTTTCTTTACAAAATTGGCACTGTAAAAAAAAGAGAGACGCAAGTGCATTGCGTCGATGCAAGATCATTTGCACAAGATTTTGAATGGGTCTATTATCTTTTTATTCAATCAAATCTCGTTAACAAATCAAACCATATGATTTCGTGTGTTAAAGCCACATTTTAGTTAATACAAGCAAAATAATCGATTAAAATAAATATAGAGTACTGAACACCTAACTAATCCTAAGTTACATATGGAACGGCCAACAGCCTCTTTTTCGATTATCACATAATGAATGAACTAATTTGTTTTGACGCCTTTTTACTGCACTAGTTGCAAGTGTATCTAACAAACAAAATTTGTCACTGTGATAAGATTTCTTTAGAAAATTTGTCACTGTGATAAGATTTCTTTAGAAAATTTGTCACTGTGATAAGTTTTCTTTAGAAAAATTGTCACTTTGATAAGTTTTCTTTAGAAAAATTGTGACTGTAATTAGTTAGAAAATTTGTCAATGTGATAAGTTTTCTTTAAAAAATTTGTTACTCTGATAAGTTTTCTTTAGAAAATTTGTTACTCTGATAAGTTTTCCTTGGAAAAATTGTCACTGTGATAAGTTTTCTTTAGAAAATTTGTTACTGTAATAAGTTTTCTTTCGAAAATTTGTTACAGTGATAAGTTTTCTTTAAAAAATTTGTCACTGTTATAAGTTTTCTTAAGAAAATTTGTCACTGTGATTAGTTTTCTTTAAAAAATTTGTCACTATGATACGTTTTCTTTACAAAATTGGCACTGTAAAAAAAAGAGAGACGCAAGTGCATTGCTTCGATGCAAGATCATTTGCACAAGATTTTGAATGGGTCTATTATCTTTTTATTCAATCAAATCTCGTTAACAAATCAAACCATATGATTTCGTGTGTTAAAGCCACATTTTAGTTAATACAAGCAAAATAATCGATTAAAATAAATATAGAGTACCGAACACCTAACTAATCCTAAGTTACATATGGAACGGCCAACAGCCTCTTTTTCGATTATCACATAATGAATGAACTAATTTGTTTTGACGCCTTTTTACTCTGATAAGTTTTCTTTAGAAAATTTGTTACTGTAATAAGTTTTCTTTCGAAAATTTGTTACAGTGATAAGTTTTCTTTAAAAAATTTGTCACTGTAATAAGTTTTCTTAAGAAAATTTGTCACTATGATACGTTTTCTTTACAAAATTGGCACTGTCATAAGTTTTATTTAGGAAAATTGTCAATGTGATAAGTTGTCTTTAGAAAAATTGTCACAGTGATAAGTTTTCTTTAGGAATATTGTCACTGTGATAAGTTTTCTTTATAAAATTTGTTTTCTTTAGAAAATTTGTCACTGTCATAAGTTTTCTTTAGAAAAATAGTCACTGTGATAAGTTTTTTTTTGACAAACTGTTACTGTGATAAGTTGTCTTTAAAAAAAATTGTCACTGTGATAACTTTTCTTTAGAAAATTTGTCACTGTGATAAGTTTTCTTTAGAAAAATTGTCGCTTTGATAAGCTTTGTTTAGAAAAATTGGGACTGTAATAAGTTGGACAATTTTCACTTCGATAAGTTTTCTTTAGAAAATTTGTCACTGTGATAAGTTTTCTTTAGAAAATTTGTCACTGTGATAATTTTTCTTTAGAAAAATAGTCACTGTGATAAGTTTTCTTTAGAAAGAAAGTGAAAAATTTGCTTTAGAAAACTTACAAATTTTCTAAAGCAAACTTATCCCAGTGACAAATTTTCTAACTTATTACAGTCAAAATTTTTCTAAAGAAAACTTATCAAAGTGACAATTTTCTAAAGAGAACTTATCAAAGTGACAATTTTTGTAAAGAGAACTTATCACAGTGACAATTTTTCTAAAGAAAACTTATCACAGTGACAATTTTAAGATTTTAAGATTTTTTAGAAAATGTATCACCGTGATAAGTGGTTTTTAGAAAATATGGCACTGTGATTATTTGTATTTAAGATATTTGTTGATATGATTAGTTTTCTTAAAAGAAAATTTGTTGCTTAGTGTAAATAAATACAATTAATCTAAGCAAATACATTTGTTGTATAGTTTTTGCATTAAATATATAGTTATGTACTTTATTTTATAGTTATAGAAAAATTATAAAGGTACGAATACCTAATACACAATACGTTGATAAAAGCAATATGTAACAGTAAATAGCTTTTAATAAATATGAAAATATATTTATAATGCATTTCAATGTAAAGATAAAGTAAAAAAAAATGCAAAAGAAAAATTATCTAAAAGATTCTAACAATGTCATACTTGAACGTGATATGAGTAC
This sequence comes from Pollenia angustigena, assembly GCA_930367215.1. Taxonomy (NCBI): domain Eukaryota; kingdom Metazoa; phylum Arthropoda; class Insecta; order Diptera; family Polleniidae; genus Pollenia; species Pollenia angustigena. Next base: position 187,209,749 of record OV884056.1, read on the forward strand.
TTAAGCATTGAATATAAAAATCACAGCGGCAGAGATTCATTCAGCCAACACACACATAAGCATGTTACTTATTAATACTCTGCAATTCATTGAATGTTTGTTAGATACACTTGCAACTAGTGCAGTAAAAAGGCGTCAAAACAAATTAGTTCATTCATTATGTGGGGGGTGGGACTTTTCGCAGAGGTGGAAAGTTTCTGATTTGCCACTCACTGGGAGTGGCCAGGACGATTCCTTTGTTGAACTGTCCAAGCAGCTAACTACTTTCGGTCTTAGACCAAGTACCCCCCGGGCAATGGCTTTGTAGCATCCGCTTTAAGGCTAGCCAGAGTTAGAAGGCGCCACAACCATGTATCCTGAATGGTCGAAAGGACGTCTCAGGAAAGTAGGCGATAACCGCTGAAACATGGTTGCATCGTGGGATTGGACACGTAGATAGCAGCCCTATCACCAATCTAGGGGACGATGGTTAGCAGCCCACTTTCCCGAATCACAAATTGCTAACGAATCGCTAATTATTTTTTTTTTGGCGCCCTATGCTCCAATGGGAGTTAGAGGAACATATATATATTATGTGATAATCGAAAAAGAGGCTGTTGGCCGTTCCATATGTAACTTAGGATTAGTTAGGTGTTCAGTACTCTATATTTATTTTAATCGCTTATTTTGCTTGTATTAACTAAAATGTGGCTTTAACACACGAAATCATATGGTTTGATTTGTTAACGAGATTTGATTGAATAAAAAGATAATAGACCCATTCAAAATCTTGTGCAAATGATCTTGCATCGAAGCATTTGCAAAATGGTATAGTATATTTTTACTTCACACCAACAAAAATATATACAGCAATGCACTTGCTTCTCTCTTTTTTTTTGTAATTGGCAACACTGAAAAACAATACATTATTTATCGCTTATTTGCACACCGGTTTTAAGCATTTATGCATACAAACTTGTGCAATTACAGTTTGCTATTTAAAAAAGCCGAAATTTGTTTCGAGTATAAGCATTTTCTTATATGCATATCCAACATTAATTCATCACAATGTAATAAATTTCGTTAAAAAATTCTCATATAAGCATCGTGTCAAACTTTAAATGTATTCATGCACTTTCGATGCAAGTAAAATATCTTTTTTCGCGATGCTGAAAAAAATAAGCGAGTTTTTTTATAAATGCATTTATTTTCTAAACATACCAAAAAACGTGCAAACTATGAAATGCTTTTAAGCAATAAATACTGTAGTTTATATTCACTCAGGCCCAGAACAGATGAAACGAAGACACGAGTTTCCTGCACGCCGGTTTCAATGCAAGTGAATTCCAATTCATTTCAAAATGGTCCTGTCATATGCGGTCTCCCAACGGAGTCTTAATGGCATAAACACAAAAAAAACTGAAAAATAACTGGACGTTGTAGTTTCGTTGCAGTTACATTTCACCGGCTGTTTAGGGACTCACTGAACTAATTTCACAGCACAACAAAATGGAGCTTTTTAAAAGATGCTTTAATATTATATCAGCTGATGACCATTGCGTTATTACTTCTTCCCTAACAACTCTAGTTTTAAAGCTATATTAACATTTATCAATTGCATAATTTATACCATTTTCTGTATATTATTTGGCCACAATTTTGCAAACGGTCCTTCAAACTTTAAAATTCTTTCTGGAATATTAATATACACAAAAATCTCTTTCAGTTGCATTACTAAATATATCGGGATATCTTACTGTTATTGCAAATTTTTTTAGTTTTGATTATGTCCTTAAAACTTTGTTTATGTAAATTTTCTGCGATCGAAATAACAAATCCTTATAAAATTTTGTCCGCTATTACGAAAATAAAATTCGATTTTTCTATACCACCTCATGGTTTAGAGATATTGTGCCTTATTTAAAACAAATACTTTAAACTTTGCTACAAATAAAAGACGCTGTATAAATCAGTGTTCGAAAATAAACACTAAATATCGCTCTTTAGTGTTCGGTTCGGTAGATTTGTGGAAAACACAAACGCTAATAGTGTTTGTGTAGAAAATCATTAAAAAAAATAACGTTTCCCTGTTTGTCATCTTTCGAACACAAAAATAATACTGTTTTTATCATACTCAACAAAAGATGAGAACATTTACATAATTCCGTTCGGTTTTTTTCAAAAATCCACAAACTTCATTGTGTTCAGTACGGCTCATTAAAGTTCGCCCCTTTTGGCTGGTAAAAAAAACCAAACAATTTTTACAAAAACAAAATGCACATACACAAACCATACACACACAAGCTGTTCGTGGTTCGATCGTTGCTAAAATTTTTTTTTTGTTCATTTCTTTATCAATGTAAAAAAAACATTATCATTGCTATAAATTTTAAACGAAGAATAGAAAGAACACTTTATAATTTTCGGCTCTTTCTTGGAAGTAGTTTCGAACGGTGTAAAGGTCTGTGTTCGTCTACACAATCACATTCTTGCTAAATAATGTACTGTTTATTATCGAACACTGTTATAAGTAATCCAGACAGTTTTGTGCCATTATTTGCTTGCACAGTATCTTTAACGTTTAGAATTCGTGAAACCTGTATATTTTAAAATTAATATTTCCAATCAAGGCAAATAATAGGAAGTTTGCCAAAACTCCGCTGCGTCTTAACGATAGTGGTAAATTGTGAATAGGGCTAATGTTTTGCCTTTTTGTTGCGTTTATATTTTTTTTTGTTCTGTCTTAAGTTGCTAACATCCATGATGGATGCTTGTGTTTGAAGACGATACAAAATTTATTTTTTTCCCTTCGACTACTACAGTAATTTTCAAGATTTTTTTTGACAGCTTATGAATCTATAATGAAGAGATATTGAATTAATTTTGCGTAAAAAGTTTACAAAGAAGGTTGTTATAAGGTTATATGTACAAGTTCATAGCAACAGTAATAAATTTTCAAACAAAAATTAATTTAATAACTACTAAACAAAAATGTTTGTGTTAAAATCTTGTTGTTGCGATAATTCTTCTAACGAAATCTTATTACAGATATAACTTTTCTAGAGAAAACTTATAACAGGGATAATTTTTCTAACGAAATGATCACATGCAACATTTTTCTTAAGAATTCTTATTAAATGTCCAATTAGACGTGACATAAACATAACGTAACGATGACCGTAGAATCCAAAATTGAATTGGTTTCTATGGTATGTTTATGTCGTTTTGGTAATACAGTGGATATGGTAATACAGTATTGGTATGGTTATGTCACGTCTAATTGGACCTTAAAGAGAAAACTTTAAAGGCTTTCCAACATAATAATCATAAAATCAGAAAAACATTCATTAATACCCATCCATCACAACGATAAAAAAAAGAAATTTTTATTTTTAACTTGAATTTTTTTGTTTTAGTTTGCAATTTTCTTTATTTATTTTTTTTTGAGCTGTTGAACTTCTGTTGTTTTTTTCAGAAATATTATTAATGAGTTCGATACTAAGATTAAATGTTTTTTTGAAATGATTTATTATTATTTTGTTTTCTCTAGAAACCAAGAATTTTGATAATAAACTTAAGTGTGAAAAAATAAAACAAACATTTTTGAAAAGAATTTGCTTTCCTGTTTGTATTGACTTTCTTTTTATACCCTCCTATTAAGTTTGTCATTCCGTGTGAAACTTTTTTATTATTCATCTCAGACCCCATAAAGTACATATATTCTGGGTCCTTGAGTAATTCTAAATCGATTTAGCCATGTCCGTCTGTCTGTCCGTCTGTCCGTCTGTTGAAAACACGCTCATTTTCGAACAACTCACAAGAAACGAACCAACTTGGTGCGAAATTGCTTGTAGTTATCCTAAGCAGTTTGGGATTGAAATCCAGTAAAATCGGTTCAGTACGACCAGAGCTATGAATCAAAATGTGGAACCACCACCTAAAAAAATTGATAATTTTGTTACAAAAAATAACATAAATGCTGGAACAAGGCACGGAATGAGATAAGATTTTGCATAAATTTGTTTTATTTGACTGGAAATCACGCTGTGAAATTTCGTGATGATCGGTCATAATTTACCCTAGGCCCCATATAAACCCTACTACCGGAAAACAGTTTAGTCGCCTAAAACCATAATTAATATAAAATCGTCACAGTTTGAGATAATAATAACATCATACAGATATTACTCCTTAAACATTCGAACTGTCGGTGGAAGGTATCAAAGATTCGGCACAGCCGAATTTAGCACTCTAACTTGTTTTTCATGCGAATGTCAGGGGAAAAAATATAAAACTATTGACAACAGAAAAGTTTTTCTTTATTTCTTGGTCTAAAAAGTAAGAAAAGAAATCATTCGGAGTAAAATGATTGCAAATAAAGAAACTAATTTATTATTTTTTTTAATTGATTGAATTGATGAGTGTAAGGAAATATTTTTTAGGTTAAGGTACAGTTTAAAAAATTTAAAACATTTTAGTTCTGCTTAGAGAGTGATATTGTATAATTTTATAAAAAAACTTATCATTGTGATAGTTTTTTTTTACGAAAACTTTAATTTTTAAAATTTTCTTACTGCAAAAAAATTAAACGAAAACTTATTACAGCAACAAATATTTATCACTGTGATAATTTTTCTAACAAAAACTTATCACTGTGATGATCTTTTCTTCAATAAAAATTTATAACTGTGATAATTTTTTCAACGATAACTTTCGATAAGGATAATTATCACCGATATCATTTTTTTGAACAAAAATTTATTACTGAGTTTTTTTTTTCAAAAAAAACTTATTGTTGTGATAGTTTTTTTAACAAAACTTTTAACTGTGATAATTCTTCTAAAAAAAACTTTCCTTTGTAATAAATTAAAAAAAAATCTCTGTAATAATTTTTCCAACAAAAACTTATCACTATGATGATTTTTTTACAAAAACTTATTACTGTAATAATATTTCTAACAAAAATTTATAACTGTGGCACGTTAATGGACTGGGAAAATTATAACACTTTTTAACCAAATTTTGTCTCATTATAACGACAATTTCGTTCACATTCCGATTCTTTTACTTTTAATTGCAGCTTAGTGTTAAGCTAGTTGAAAAAATAGACAAGCCGGCCACATGGCGTTTTAACATAATTCGGGTACGCTGAATCCTATGGTGCTAGCCGTTTTTTTTAGGTTAGCTATTGTTTTCGAGATATACCGTTATTTCGAAAATGGAGGAGGTTGCACAACATATATTCGCGTCACTCAAAAAGGGTTTAGTTTATTGCAATTACTAAAAAAAACCGAAATTCCGCAATAAAATTTACTTTGAGAAAAGTAAATGCGCAGTCATTTTAGAAACATAATTTTTTTTATAAAAATTCCGAAATTTTTGTTTTTTAAAAATTCATAAAAAAATTGGAAAATACCAGGGACCGTAACAGTTATGCCTTTTTTCATAAAAGTCAGATAAAAACAGTTATTTTTTGATTTTTATTTGTTTGAACAAAAATAACATTTATTTTTTGACTTTTATTTTTTTGAACAAAAATAACAGTTATTTTTTGATTTTTATTTTTTTGAACAAAAATAACAGTTATATATTGATTTTTATTTTTTCGAGCAAAAATAAAAGTTATTCTCTAAATAAATGTACTTGTTTTAATAATTTAGATGACTTTAATAATTATTTTAATGTGCATAAGGAATTCCAATAATCATTACACACTTAAATAAAAATTTAAAGTCAACTAAATTATTAAAACACGTACATTTATTTAGAGAATAACTTTTATTTTTGCTCGAAAAAATAAAAATCAATATATAACTGTTATTTTTGATCGAAAAAATAAAAATCAAAAAATAACTGTTATTTTGTTCAAAAAAATAAAAATCAAAAAATAACTGTTATATTTGATCGAAAAAATAAAAATCAAAAAATAACAGTTATTTTTGTTCAAAAAAATAAAAATCAAAAAATAACTGTTAAGTTTGATCGAAAATATAAAAATCAAAATTATTAAAATCAATATATTTTATCATTGACAAGTGCATGAGGAACAATATGGTATACTTGAATCAGTTTTTCGACATTTATTTCTATATGCTTTTTTTGTTTTAAAATTCCAATATAACTGTTATTTTCGGTCCCTGGAAAATACAGCAAAACAAGCCATAAATGATTAAAACCTGTAAGCAACTTTTGATTTTATTCACAAAAGTCGAAAAATTTAAATTAATTTAAGAATTTCATAAAACCCAATATTTGTATGGGATCCCCCCTAATTGAGATCGATCATACATTGTATCCCACTGGGGGCGACTCCTGCGCATTTATGGGACTTCTTAAGGAGCCCCCTTAAGGAATGGAGATAGCGGGTAGGTATGTTAGAAATTAATGATTGAGATGAAAAATAAAGTGGGGTTGGTCATACATTTGACCCATCTAGGGACATCGTAGGCACTGCAGGGGCAAAATTTAAGAATTTCATAAAATTTTTACAAAAACCGAAATTTTCTTCTAAATGCACCTTAAAACTTCAGCGTAATTGCGGCGCCTGTTAAAATTATCCTAATATTATACACAACGTATATCAACAATACAATTCTAGGCATGTGCCTCTCATTTCAGTTCCGGAGACACTAAAGTTAAGTATTGAAATCTGGCTTCGCATACTAAAGTTTTTCTGCGTGGCGGCCTGCGGCCGTACTTAGGTAATCCAGTAGGACGCGGCAGCTGGCTTCGCTGAATAAAGTTTTCCTGCACTCACAATATTATTACAGTAACGGACTGTAGTTTATTTAAGAAATATTCCGTTCAGTCATTTTTAAATAAATAAACATTTAAAATTCCAAGCAAATTTATTTTTAACTGATTCTAACAGTTATTCAAAAAACTAAGTGCATATTAATACGGATTTTCAGTTGCAGTTAATATTGTCCGTTGATTAAGTTGAATTCTTCTTTATGTTAAATTAAATAAAAATGTAATTTAAAGTAACGAAAATTTCATTTATTTTTTACTGTCAAAAATTCAAACGTGAATTCCGTAAAAACAATTGAATATTCAGTCATTTTATAGAAATTAACTGTAAAAAAATTAACTACATATTCCGTAAAAACAAATGAACATTCAGTTATTTTATATAATTTAACTACCAAAAATTAATTGTTACTTATCTTTTAAAAATGAGTTGCTTGTTTTGTGTAAGCAATTCCCATTTTCTATTTGTTAATTTAATTTAGTTGAATACATCAAGTTTTAAAAGTAAAATAATTGCGAAGCCATATCGGTCATGCTGCTGGTGTCTTATAATTGAGAGTTCTTCTGTAAACAACGTGGTCAGTACAACAAAAGTAAAACAAACGTGTGTAACAGGGTAAGTAAATAATAATATTCTCCCTCACTCGCTTATAAGAAAAACAAGCGGACAGGTGTCTGTCTGGTATTTTTAAATAAACTTTTCGTTTAAAATAAATGAAAAATAAGTAGACCGGATTTTAACTGAATTTTCATTTATTTTATATGTATTACAATTTCAGTTAATTTTACGCACAAAATATTGTGAGTGTGCGTGCGTCACAAGAATAAAAAAATGTTTTTCAATGATAACTAAGGATTTTCTCTTTTACAGAATGTTTACACCATGCAAAACAATATTCTGAGAAAATATGGCTTTATCTCTCATTTGCGAAAAAAAATATGGATATATCTCTCATTTCACAAAATTTTAAGTATGACCTTACCTCTCAATGATTGGGCAATAAGGCCATCATGGCCTTATCTCACATGGTTTTAATAAAAAAAAAAAAAAAATTATTTCTGTCATAATTTTTTCTAGCTAAAACTGGTTAATGTGATTTAGCAAAAACATATCGTTCATATCAGTGTTGGAAAATAAACACTAAATATCGCTCCTTAGTGTTCGGTTCGGTAGTATTGTGGAAAACACAAACGCTCATAGTGTTTATGTAGAAAATCACTAAAATAAATAACGTTTCCCCGTTTGTCATCTTTCGGACACAATAATAATATTGTTTTTATCATACTCAACAAAAGATGAGAACATTTAATTCTGTTCGGTTTTTTTTAATTCCAAAAACTTCATTGCGTTTGGTTCGGCTCATGAATGTTCGTCCCTTTTTGCTGGTAAAAAAACCAAACATTTTTTACAAAAACAAAATACACATACAAAAAAAAAGCAAAAAGAAAGTTAAATAATTTTACACAAACAATACACAAACAAGCTGTTCGTGCCGCGGTCGTTACAAAAATTTTTTGTTTGTTCATTTCTTTATTAATGTAAAAAAAGAAACATTTTAGAACATTAAAATATAATGTTTGTATACAGTATCACAACTGTTCTGTTTTTTAACGAAGAGCAGAACACTATATAATTTTCGGCTCTTTCTTGCAAATAGTTACGAACGGTATTAAGGGTAGTAAAATAAAAATCGTTCTTGGATGTGTGAGCCGAACGCTAAATAATGTACTGTTTATTTTCGAACACTGGTTCCAATACTATTTCTAGCAAAAACTTATCAAGGGTGTAAAAAAACTTTATATTAAATCTTTTCTGTATAAACCTACTCAAATTAAATACATAAATATAGATTTCATCGCTTATATTCTAATGTCCAAAATAAAAACAAAAATATGTTATACAAACCAACGCCCAAATTGCTTTCCAACATCAAAACAAAAACTTAAAGATTTATGTCTCTTAAATACATAAAATTAAAGGAAAGGCAGAAAGATGACAATTTAGTCAAATATGTCATAGACATTAAACAAACATAAACTTTTTACTTAGTTTCTGGTGTGAAAAGTGTTTTGAAATTGGGCGGATTCGTAGAAAATAAATAAACATGATTTTGGTGTTTTCCTAACTAAAATAGAAAGTCTACTAGAATTTTCTATTTATATCAAGCAAGAACAAAACCTATATAAAAGTTAATTTAGTTTTGCGTGAAAAGTCATAAATGAGGTAGAAAAAGATGGATAAAGGGAAATGTAAAAGGTTTTATATAAAAACCCATGTGAGTATGTGCTTGTATTATAAATTTTAGAAATGTTTTTGTAAACGGAAATTACTTGTATGTACTTGTTCGAGTTTAAAAAAAAAATTTATTTTTAAAACAGACGTGACGGACATCTATTTTTAAATACACAAACTTACAATTAAGGTTTGCTTGTGTGCTGTTGCAGAATGTGTCGATCTGAATTTAGGGGCATACAAATAAATAAATGTAATTATTATTTTTTTTTTTTAATAAATTAAAGTACTGCAAGTTAATGATGTGAATACTTAAAATTAGTGACAAGAATCTTTTAACTAAATTCTCATTATAATAGTAACACTGTGCAACAAAAACAACCAGCCTCAACACTTGCAACGAGAAATGAAAGTAGACTACTAGTTGAGCAAATTTGCCAAAGGTCTTTGAAAAGTTAGCTCGGGCTCCTGAAATATGGGCCCCTTAAGTTTTTGAATTTTTTGAAAAGGCGTTTGGTATAAGTCAAACAAATATATTTACTAAATGTACTTCAGAGCTAAAAAATAAATTCAAATGTCTTCAGTAGAATCGTATCGTATGGAGATTCTTTTCTTAAAAAATTATTAACCCTCTAACTCTCATTTTAAGGGGCAATTGTTGTCCTTTTTCCCAACTCTTACACCAAAGTATACTAAAACGGCACTTTTTGGAGTTAAAATGTTCTACGAATATTTTATGCATCAAATTTCACTAGGGGTCTTCTAAGACCAAAAGTTCGTGTGATGTTTTTAAAACGGGGTTTCGAAATTCCGGGTCTTGAATTTTTTTAATTTTTCGAAAATCCGTTTTAGATACAACACACGATTTTTTGGTCTTAGAAGACCCCTAGTGAAATTTAATGCAGAAAATATTCGTAGAACATTTTAGCCCTCTAGCGTGCCGGTTTAGTGTAGAAGTTAAAAAATACAAAAATTACACCTTAAAATGGGTGTTAGAGGGTTAATATATTCTATAAAAAGAATCGCCATACAATTCTACTGAAGACATCTGAAATAGTCTTTAGGTCAGAAGAACATTTAGTATATTTTTTTAACTTGTACCAAACGCCTTTTCAAGAAATTTAAAAATGTCAATGCCCGAAATTTCGAGAATTCGTTTTAGATTCATCGCACGAACTTTTGGTCTTTGAAGACCCCTAGTGAAATTTGATGCAAAAAATATTCGTAGAACATGTTTACCCTTAAAAGTGCCGTTTTAGTATACTTTTGTGTAAGAGTTGGGAAAAAGGACACAAATGACCCCTTAAAATGAGAGCAAGAGGGTTAATAAATTCTTAGAAAGGAATCGCCATACGATTCTACTGAAGACATCGGAAATTATTTTTTAGTTCAGAAGTACATTTAGTATATTTTTTTGGACTTATAGAGTAGAGGCCTAGGGCGGCACAATTTAAAGGGCGCCAAAATTTAAAGGTAAAATAATGTAAGGGAAAATTGATTTGGCCAAGTTTTTCTTTAAACGAATACGAAATTTATATTAAATTACACATATTTGGGGGATTCACAAAGTGTCATAAAGTCATAAGGCTTAAAATAATAACATGAAAAAATACGACTCTTGTGAACAACCCCTTATAATTTAGTGTTCTATTTTGAATTTAAATCAGCTGATTTAAAACATATATAAAAAATAAATATTTACGTAACATCATAATATTTTTTAATTCTAGTCCATGAATAAATAAATTAAATTAGATCTTACCTGACTATTTTCCATTTTTTAGACGCAAATCACAAATTAATTTTATTTTGTTTGTTTACCAAACATCAGAGTCCTAAGCCGATATAATTTGACGCCGCAAGTGTTTTGTTGCAAAAATTGCTAACCGCAGGTCAAATTCGGATATTAGCCGGACAAAACTTTACCATCAACGGCGACGGCTACAAAAACTAAAGCGGTTCAGCTCAGCCGCTCAGCGCAGGTCTCTTCTGATTAATTACGACAGCACAAATAACATAGCAAGCAAAGTTATATTTATTTAAGACACTTTTTGTTTACAAAGCAACAACAATATTTTTAAACCATTGTAAAATGTTAAAACATTATGACAATATAACATGATAGCACACCTTCTGAATACCCCAATTAAGTAATTCAATTGTTGAATTAGTAAGTCGATTTAGATGGTTATCGATTCTGATCACAGATAGAATAAACGAAATAAAATAATATTCTTAAAAAACCTGTGTATCTTAACTTTTTATTTTGGTAATACATACATAGCGAAAATAATTTTTTTCCACGGCTTTCAAAATCGCTAGATTTGACGGGAAAAGAGCTAAATTCCCATCACTGCGCGAAAGGTTTTAAATATAAAATAGAAATTTTCCACCTCTCAAAGGCCATTTTAACGTGACCAAATATTAAAAGTGTAAATAATCAAAAATCGCTTAACAAAAAATATAATTATCAAAAAGTAATTTAAATTTTTGGGAATACAAAATTTTAATTTCAAAAGATTTTGTTGTTCGTGCTTAATTCCCAGTTTTTATTATTGATAAAAACACTTGAAATTTAGATATTAAACCAAATAAAACTGTTAAACGTATAAGACTTATAGCAACAGTTCTACTTGTAATAATATCAAAGTTTAAACAAAACTCATCAACAATAAACAGTGGGTTTATCTCATCATACAAAATAAAAACAACAACAACTTACAAAAGATGTTGTAAATTAAGTGTTTTTTAGGCCTAATTGTAGTGGGGAATGTAAGATGAGATAAACCCACTGTTTATTGTTGATGTGTTTTGTTTAAACTTTGATATTATTACAAGTATAACTGTTGCTATAAGTCTTATACGTTACGTGTTTTTATCAAGAATAAAAACTGGGAATTAAGCACGAATAACAAAATCTTTTGAAATTAATAATTAATACATTTAAAATTCTTTCCATAAAAAAATTTGTTAACGTTTGTCAATTTCGTTTTATAAAATAAACTCCTTAATTTTATTTTCATTTTTAAACAATTTCTTTTCTTTTTATACCCACACCACAATAGTGGAGAGGGTATTATGCATTTGTGCTGATGTGTGTAACGCCTTAAAATATTGGTCCTAAACCCACCTTAAAGTATACCGATTGTCTTAGAATCACTTTCTGAGTCGAACTAACGATTTCCGTCCGGCTGGCTGGCAGGCAGGCTGGCTGGCTGTCCATGTAACCTTGTGCGCAAAGTACAGGTCGCAATTTTGGAGATAATTTGATGAAATTTGGGTCATAGGTTCTTATTGGTACAAGGACCAAGCCTATTGAAAATGGGCCGAATCGTAGGAACACGACGGAAGATAGGGGGAAATTTCTTCCTCTCAGAAACTATCAAACCGATTTCAATGAAATTTAAAACATAGATAGAACCATATCTATATGGACACAAAATGTATTCATTTTTTAAAAAATAGGACCACGAGGGGAGATAGGGGCAATTTCTGCCTCTCAAACCGATTTTAATGAAATTTAAAACATTGATAGATCCATATATATATGGACACATAAGCTATACAGTTTTTCAAAAATAGGACCACAAGGGGTGGTAGGGGACAATTTCTGCCTCTCACAAACTTTCAAACCGATTTTCATGAAGTTTATAAGCATAGATAAATCTATATTTATATGGACACATTAGCATGATATGTTTTTAAATATTGTGGTGTAGGGTATCATAAGGTCGGGCTTGACCGACTATACTTTCTTACTTGTTTTTATTATTTTATATTGCTATTTGTAGCTGACCCTAAATATTAAATTACAATAGCAGGCTTTTAAATTTAAATTTATTTAAATCCCATAAACTCTTCATTCTTTAATTTTATGATTAGAAAATGTACGTTAATCCAAAGGGAATGTGCTTTCAACACATTTTGGGTAAAAACCCCTTTTTTAGATTTAACACAAAATGCTTAAACGCATTTATTTAAATGGTTTGCCCATTTAGAAAATAAATTGTTATTTCTAAAAATCTTTTTCTATTTATCATTGTTATGAGAGGGGTCTACGCCTGGCTTAAATGGTAATAAATATTGACACTTTTCAGAATTCTGAAACTTGCAATACATAAGAGAACAAAATAAAAAATAAAAAAATAAAAAAAGTATCAAAAAAATTTGGAGAAAGAATTTTACTGCCATTCTTTCTGTCAAAAAGTTGCCCGGGCTAGCTCTTAAATATACTGTCGGTTTATTGTCAATTAATCAAAATTTTTTGTTTGTTGTTTTGTGCAAAATTTATTTTTCTGCTTTTTTTACATAAAAAATGTTTTAGGTTTTTTTTGATGTCAGTGGGTCATGACGGCAAAACAAACAAAGTTTTTTAGCAGAATTTTATTTTGGGGTTGGGAGAGTAAATTTCAAATTCAAATCATAAAGCTGTTTCAAAAATAACTGAAGGAATAAAACCAATCACTCATAAGCATTTACGCAAATCTATATGAACACATGAAATGTGTTGGCGTTACTTTAGAATTTAATTTAAAAAATTTTAATACTGCAATGATGACGCAACAAAATGTTTGGCAGTACATATAAATAAAAAAAAAAAAATTAATAACAAGAAAAGTGTAGTTTATTTATCTGTATACATAATTGGGGTATTCAAAAGGTGTGCTATCATGTTATACTGTCATAATGTTCTAACATTTTACAATGGTTTGAAAATATTGTTGTTGCTTTGTAAACAAAAAGTGTCTTAAATTAATAGAGACCTGCGCTGAGCGGCTGAGCCTAGCCGCATTAGTTTGTAGCTGTCGCCATTAATGGTATAGTTTTATCCGGTTAATATCCCAATTTAACCAGCGGCTAGCAATTTTTGCAACAAAACACCTGCGGCGTCAAATTTATAGGCTTATGACTCTGATGTTTGGTAAACAAACAAAATAAAATTTTTGTTATGATTTGCGTCTAAAAAATGGAAAAAAACAGGTAAGATCTTATTTAATTTATTAAGTCATGGTTAATATTTATTTTTGATATTTGTTTTAAATCAGCTGATAGAAATTTAAAATAGCACAATAAATTAAGAGGGGTTGCTCACAACAGTCGTATTTTTTCAAGGTATTATTTTAAGACTTATGACTTTATGACACCTTGTGAATCCCCCAAATATAAAAACGTTTGTTCCCGGTACGTGTTACTTACACTTAAGAACCGCTGTAACGATTGAAACCAAGCTTGGAAAATAAATTTGTTTAGTCTGGAACCAGGTTTCTCTTAAGTTTAATTCTGAAATGTACGATTTGGTTGAATTTCACAAAATATATTTATTAAACAAAAAAACCTGATAAAACTGGGGTCAAGTTATACATTGTTGCCAATATTTCGGAAAAATCTTGTTGTTAAATATTTAACAAACACTCTGCTGTCGAATACAACAGTTTGAAATATGTAGTAGTGCTGGGAAATTATCGATTGTCTCAAACTATCGAAAATATCGATAGGAAAAATATCAATATCGATATTATTGTTATTATATAAAATACGGCTATAAAGACATGTAGCAGCAGCTATACACACACAGTTTTTTGCCGCAAGTTTTTACTTGCTTTTATATGTTTATATAGGGATTGCAATTGCAATTGCGAGCATAGGATAAAACAATAAACGACCATTAGAGGAAAAGTCTGCTAGATTGATTACCTTTAGGGTAAAGAATCAAATCCAATTTAGAACATTATCTAAAGTTGCAATAAAATATCTTACAGTCCCTGGCTCTTTGGTTCCTTCAAAAAGGTGCTATCAGCATCACAATTTTTAAAAACTGTCATCTAAAATAACGTGCGTACATAGATGCGTCTCATACGTTCAATAAAGTGATAAAAACAACGAACTTTAGCCTGATAAAAAATTGAGTACAAACATTCAGTCGATAGTAATATCGATATATCGATAGTGAAATCTGACCTATCGATAAATATTGATAGTAGAAAATATCGATAGTATCCCAGCACACATATGTAGTTATTAACCGATTAAACCAAAACCTCGATTAATTAACCAATTAAAGCAAAAGCCCGATTAAATGAATACCCTACTAAGTACTAAATAAAGTTGTTACAAAATAAATGAAAAATCTAAGATAATTTTAAATTACAATTGTGCACTTTGAATGGCGCTGCGAAATATGGCCCCAAAAAATAAATGAAAATTTACTCCAAATTTGGAGCTATTTTTCATAATGCAATATGGCCCCATTTTTATAATGAAAAATTACCCCAAAAATATAAACATAAGCCCTAAAATAAAATGAAATATGACCCTAAATTTGGGGTTATTCTTCATAATGAAAAATCAACTCATAATTTATAATGAATTTGAACCCCAAAAAAGAACACAAAGAATGTTACATTAAACATTTTCGGTGGAGTTCATATGCCCGAAACTAAAAATCCCAAATTAAGAACCCCGATTTCAAAATCCGAATAATTATGCAGTTTTGGTTTTAAAAATCTTACGATTGGTAGCACTGGCTTTGCTTACTAAAGCTTCACGTTATAGCCGGCATTCGGCGCGGCGCAAGGATTTTCTTCTCTATGGTATTACGAACACTGGCTTCGCTAACTAAAGCTTCTCTGTATAGCCGGCCTTCGGCCGGGTGTAAGGATTTTCTTCTCTTTGGTATAAGGAACACTTGCTTCGCTCACTAAAGCATCACTACATAGCCGGCCTTCGGCCGGGCGCAAGGATTTTCTTTTCTATGGTATAACGAACTCTGGCTTCGCTCAGTAAAGTTTCTCTTAATAGCCGGCCTTCGGCCGGGCTCAAGGATTTTTTCTTCTATTGTATAACAAACACCGGCTTCGCTAACTAAAGCTTCTCTGCATAACCGGCAAGGATTTTCTCATTTTTCATTCCACATAAAATGCAAAAACACCCTAACGAAAAATGAAAAATAACCCCAAAAAAAAAAACAAAAAATTGCGCCAAAATTGCGTGTTGTTGTGTCTCATGTAAAATTTTGGGGCCGTTCTTAATTTTCCTTTTGGGGCCATATTTCCTGGGGTCATTTTGCGCACCTTTGAATCGCCCTTCACTTTGTTCTACTTGCGGGTGAAATCAAAGAGGACATTTGGCGGCATAAAATAACTCCCCACTATATAAGTCCCCAAAACGGAAATGAAATAACTCCCCAAAAAATATATGAGAGACAACAACAACGGTTTTTGGGAATTTATTAAATTTTTTTGGGGACTTATTTCATTTTTATATTGGGGAGTTATTTTATATGAAATTAGTGTCCAAAAATCTGAAATGAAATAAGTTCCTAAAAATATTTATTCAAATTATGTCCCGTTATAATATGTAAACAAATAAATCTATATTTTCAATTGATTGGATGTTTTGAATACTTTTTGGGGTTTTATTTCATTTCCGGAATTGGGCATAATCGAGCGCTTCAATAAAAGAGCTTTTATAAAGCAGTAAATGATATAGAATAAAATATACAAAAAGCTGCTATTTTAGTGCTGACAACGAAGAAGGTTGCAAACCGAAGAAATAAAAATAAACGAAAATGATTGAAAAAAGGCATTTAAACAAAGAAAACGCAAAACATTAATGAATATCCCAATAAAAAATTTTATCATATTGCGAAGCACTAATGGTACATTTAAAAAAATAAGCGCAGAATTATGCGCTACGCAATAAGACATACAGAAATGCAGTAAAGTAAGTGAAAAAACTCTCAACAACTTTTATAAAAAAAAATAACATTTCAAGTGCTACGGCATTCCCTTACTACGAAGCAGGTTTGTAAGGGAGAATACTAAAAAATAACTGTATCAAAACATTCAGTGTGTAAAGCTGATCGTTACATCCAACTATTTTTTTATGCGCTGAATAATGCGCTTCATGTGTCAAAAATGTATTGCTTCAAAGTGGGAACTCGCCATATAAAATTCATGTCTTCCGTATGCGCATTGGTAAGCGCAACTCTTATGTTTCTCCCTTACAAACCTGCTTCGTTGGAAGCTCCATTTTTTACTGGGATGTTAGTATAGTACGCCCCTAAAAAGCACTTTAGGAGTGCTTTGTTTGCATGTTAAAAGAAGCGCTTATTGTCAGCAGAAAATAGTCCTCCAAACCGGAAACACCCCATACAAAAATCAGGCATCCCATCAGCAGGTTTGAAGCGATTTGTGGTATGAGTTCATACACAAAACCTGCTCCTTTTGGAGCACATTTTTTACTGGGTCCCCAATTTTTAGGGATTTATTTCATTTTGATTTGGGGAGTTATTTCATTTCGTTAGGGTTTCGTTTTAAAATTGGGCGTTTATATCATATCGTCGCAGGAATTAAAGAACGCTGTAACTGACAAAAATCGAAAATACGTTTTTTTGCATAATTTTGATCAGAAAAAAATACTACGTCGATTAATCCCGGTCACATATTTTTTTATGAAAAAAAATTCACTTACGCAAATAAAAAAAAAAAAAAATAAAAGCTGTAAGCCGCAGAATCACCGGGAATAATAGACTTGAGAGAAAATGTTTAGACCCATTATATAAAGAGAGAAAAAATAAACATACATTTTTAAAATCTTATTCCTAAGTTTTTGTGATATGAACTTTTTTTACTTTCTTTCATACAGGTTTTTTGGCTCTGGTGAATATTTTATGTTTTGTCAGTTACAGCGTTCTTTAACTCCTGGGACGATATGAAATAAGACCACAAAAATTGGGGAATTATTTCATAATTTCTTTTGGGACATTTAAGTTTTTCTATTAGCTTAATGATGTTTTTGGAATCGCTGGCTATGATATTTTTCAAACTTGAATCCTTTTTGAAAAGTAACGCCAGCAAAAAAGCAATATGCAAATATAAATACAATTTTATAAGCCGTTTGCCGTTAAAATGCCAAAAAGCATATACGAATATATGAACAATTAAAAAAATTCTACGTACTGACTTTTATCGTATGTATTTTTTGTTACATGGTGTAGGTATCTACATATACAGACAGTTTTATATTTTTTATGTACTTAAATTCTACTCTGTGGTAGTGTTGCCAAAACTTGGTGACCTAAAATGGCTAAATTTGCGGAAAAAATGGCTTAAAATGGGCTGAAAAATGGCTAAAAGCTTTTTTAAATAAAAACACATTAAAATTAAATAACAAAACAGAAATAATTCATTTAAAGCAGTGATAACCAAGCAACAAACAGACCTGTTGTATACATATGAATTGCCGACCGTGTCTGTGTAAAAAATACGATTATTGACTGCCTCGCGAGACTATGGAGTGGCCCGAACAAAGTTGTTGTATACATGTGAATTGCCGACCGTGTCTGTGTGAAAATACAATTATTGACTGCTCGCGAGTCTATGGAGTGGTCCAAGCAACAAACAGAGCTGTAGTATACATATAAATTGCCGACCGTGTCTGTGTAAAAAATACGATTATTGACTGCCTCGCGAGACTATGGAGTGGCCCGAACAAAGTTGTTGTATACATGTGAATTGCCGACCGTGTCTGTGTGAAAAATACAATTATTGACTGCTCGCGAGTCTATGGAGTAGTTATGACTGATTTAAAGTGGTTACGATGAAATTGGAAGTTAAGATCAATTTGTAAAATAAGAATAAACGTAAATTAATATTTTGATAGATATTTAAAAAATTAAATCATCGATGAATTCGATGTCGTTATTGTTCATCTCATAGGAATCACTCGGGCCTATTAGTTTTTAATAATTTGAAGATAAATCATAATAACGACAACATTTACCCAACCTTTTCAGTCCAGATCTACAATAAAAAACAAGCAAGAAAGTATAGTCGGTCAACACCACATTAGAACCTACATATGTACCAAATTTTATCAAATAATCTCCAAAGCAGCCAGCCAGCAGGACAAACATCGTTTAATCGACTCAGAAAGTGATTCTGAGTCAATTGGTATACGTAAAGGTGGGCTTAGGACCATTATTTTAAGGTGATACAAACATCAGCACAAACGCATCGTACCCTCTCCGCTATTGTGGTGCTGGTATAAATATTTTATTGATATAATCGAATTAACGGTTGCTTAATGTATCCTTTTTCTCAAATTACTTTAAACGATGTTTACTTGGGTAAATACCTTCTCTACTTCATCATAAGACCATGCAACTGAGAGCAACTATGTATATAGTTGTTGTGTTCTCTTCAAGGTTCCTTTATTGAATCATTCTTTCTTTTCATATTTAATATATTTCATGTTCTTATTATTATGTTAACCGTTACTATTTAATACTGGTAATTCTTGTTCATGCCAGTATAATCTTTTTGTAAACAATAACAATGTTAATAACTGTTCTATTTATTATTATTAGTAGGGCTCGCATTACAATAGTCCATTCTGAAATTTCTAAAAAAAAATTTTTTGCCGCCTGCATCTCTTTATTGAATTACTTGCAACCAGAAAGAAACACCGATATTTGTGTTGATCCATTTCATAAATTTAATATTGGAATACTGTTCCTTTATTTTGAAAGATGTTTCATGATCATAGTTTATAGTTATTTCCAACATTTGTAAAAGTTGTGATTTAAATGAAATGAGTTTGAATCGTTAAAAATGTTTATTTTACTTTAATACATTTTTATAAGAAATTGAAAATTATTATTTTAAAAGAAAAACGGCAAAAGAAAATTTATGGCTAAATAAGTTAAAAAATGGCTAAAAAAAAATGGCTAAACTTATTTTTAATGGCTAAACAGGATGAAAAATTACTAAATCTAGCCACTTAATGGCTAAATTGGCAACACTGCTCTGCGGTACGTTTATAAAAAGAATGTTATATGGGCATTTCCGCCAAAAGGTCCACCGTGACCAAAAATTTAAAAGTTATTAAAAGCTGATTATTTTACGATATTGTTATAGAGAAACATTTAGATTTTACTAGTTTTATAAATTTACTCATAAATTTGTTCACTTACACAGCGTTTACATTTGCCAGTACTGGCAAGACAGTAATCATATACATATTAGTTGGCAAAACAATGCAAAAACAAAATAGCTGTAAAAGTGTTTATGTATTAGTGAAACAGTTTGAATGAATTGCTACTGTCTTGCCAGTACTGGCAAATGCGCAAACGTAATTTCTTATTTTTGAGAATGTTTTATTGTATGTTTTCTTTAATATTTATCTTTCTTAAAAAAGGTGATATTTGATAAAAATTATTCCAAAAAATTTTCTTACATGGTCTGTAATCGAAGGAAGAGTTCAAAGAGAAATATGTTATTCGGATTAATGGTAAATTTTTATTTTATTTTGATCATTATTCAGTTAAATTATTACGGAAAAAATTTCACGTTCGAAATGTCACGTATCGACCCAGATTTTGGCTTAAAAAAAAAAAGAAAATACAGAAGATTTTGAAATCAAACCAAAACATTTTAATGTTACATTGCTACGTAAAATTCTGAAAGTAGTTTGACTAAAAAATTGTGCCAGGTTTCGCTGAATTACGCCTTTTTATACATGGCCACAAAAACTACTTCTGTTTTTTTCACGTTCGAACCGCTACTTCTTTTGCCATTATCTTTGACCTAGAATCGCGCCCTCCATAAACTTAAGCATAGATAACAGTGCTTTCTTAGTGCTTTAATTTTAGGGTTAAGAAAACGTAAAAATATTTTTTGCTTAAAATGTTATTGCATTTTTGATGCGTACGCCTGTCACGTTCAACACTTTGGAATTACCCATATGCACAATTTATTTAACATGTGTACAAACATACTTCTATATTAAGCTTAAAATCTAACTGCGATTTTAATATAGAAATGGTAGTTCTATTTTCAAACTATAAGTGCAAACAAACTATTAAACTTTCCAAAAAAAAAAAAAATGTCAAATAAGGAGACGGAAATTGTTCAATTAATTATTATTTTTCATTTTTAAATTTGGATTAAAGAGTGAGATTAGAATAAGAGATGGCCAAAGTTTAAAAATTTTGATTTAATTTTTTCTTTAATTTAATTTGGCACAATAAAAATTTAAAACATTTTTATTGAAACACAAAAAAAAAAAAAAAAAAATTTCATTGAATTTATATGAAATAATTAAAAGTTTAATCAAAACGCTACAAGTAATTTTAAAAGGATATTTTGTTTTTATTTCTACATATAAATATTAGACGCCTGCACAAATGGATTTGTACTTTAAAAGATGTGTGTGAAGATAAATATGCCGAGTTAAATATGTTTCGACGTAACGGCTAACGCACTACATATTTAACTCTGGATGAAATGACGTAACGAAATAATTAAATATGACATATTTAACTATCACATATTTAAATATGCCATGTTTAACTATCGCATATTTAAATGTCATAGTATCAGATATTTTTAAACTGGGATTAGATATAATAAAAAATACTTTAAAAAATGCAGAAAAAATATCCAATTAATTTATTCATTATTTCCTTATAATTTTTATATACAAATTAAAAAAATCAAACAAAAATAAATTGGAGTTGTCACATCCTTCTGTGTCACACATCCGGAACATATGGAAAATGAGGACTAGGGACCACACTATCCTTCTATGGTACCCATATGCCAAAATTTTTTTTAAAAATTTTTCAAATATTTAACTTTGAAATTTTTTTGGTGTTCACTATGGGATTTTGGCCATATTTGGACAGATCCTTCGTTGTCACTCATCCAAACCATATGGAAAATGAGGACTACAGACCACACTATCCTTCTATGGTACCCATATGCCTGAATTGTTTTTGTGATTTTTTTTCATAAAACGAACGGTCGAGTATCATGCGACAGCCAAACTTCACTAGGTACTATCAGTACCACGTGAAGTTTTGCAAACATTAAAAAAAAACATTGTTTCATGCATTAAATCTTTTTTAACTGTTAAGTTTAATAAAAAAAAAAAAATGGAAATAAATGAGGTATGTTTATTAGAGTGGGTCAATTTGTTCGGGCCCAAAGAAAGTGACAAAGCGTATAGCAAAATCGTAATCTACAAAAAATTCAAAGAACTTTTCCTAATGAAACCATGGTTCTAAAATCAAAACCGAGCTTCCGGTTTTTGACTTGAAAGTTTGGTGCTCAGAAAATCTGGAAAAAATAATTTTTTTTTGGAAATATTTATTGCAATTGGTGAATAGTTGGCCTGTATCGCTAAAAGAGGGCTTGTTTAAAAGAAAATTCTCTCAGCTTTCTATATCTGTGCTCATTTTTAGAAAATTCTGTACATAATCGACATGCTACCAACATTTTAAGCGTAATTTGAAAAAAATCGGATGAAAAATAAAGTTTTTATTAAGGATTTTGTGGAACGACAATATTTTCATCTCATATAAAATTCCGTGTTTTTTAAATCCATCAGTTTTGTGGTTGGGCTCCACAAGGGTTTGAGTGGGACCATACACCAAAAAACACAAAAGTACCGTTATCTAAAAAACGGTACTTTGGAAAAAAAATTACAGCGGTTTTCGTGTTCAAGAGGTACCAATTAACTTATCTAGGCATGTGGCATTATTGGTACTTTTCCAAATTAAACATTTGTAAAGCAGTGTTATTAATTGAAAAAAATGCTTTTTTCACCGAGTTTTTTTTAAATCTTTTTTGCTCTCTTATCTCCACTTAAGATGTTTTGTCAAAATGCCGCAGAATTGTTTAATTTTATTCAACTTTGAATTAAAATTTAGTTAGATTATTTTATTTAACTTTTGTGTATAAAAATTGTAACAGTTTTAGGCTTCTTATCAGCTTGACTATGATTATTTTGACAAAAGTCTCCTAACCAATTATTTATGTACAGAATTTTCTAAAAATGAGCACAGATATAGAAAGCTGAGAGAATTTTCTTTTAAACAAGCCCTCTTTCAGCGATACAGGCCAACTATTCACCAATTGCAATAAATATTTCCAAAAAAGTATTATTTTTCCCAGATTTTCTGAGCACTAAACTTTCAAGTCAAAAACCGGAAGCTCGATTTTGATTTTAGAGCCATGGTTTCTTTAGGAAAAGTTCTTAGAATTTTGTGTAGATTACGATTTTGCTATACGCTTGGTGGGCAAAAAAATTGACCCACTCTAATGTTTATACATAACTTTATTTATTTAGATCATTTAAATTTTTATGTATTTATAAATATTTAAAAGCGAAATTTATTTGCAATAATATTTACTTGTATATGAAAAAATATTTTTAGACTAAATTACACAAAAAATTTCTAATTATCTAGTCTTAAGAAATTATTTTTTGTCTAATTTTTGGGTAATTACACAAATTTCAGCTTTACTGTGTAATACTACAAGTACCACATGAAGTGAACATAATTTTATAGGAACCTCTTTTTCGTTATACCCATTTTTATATTCTCCTTTTTTTCGGAACATATTTCATCTTCGGCTGCTGCATGTTAGTATTTATAAAAACAACAATCACTTCTCTTCACTTCTTGCGTGTTAAGCAAGAGAACAAATGAATACTATATTCGACAGCGAGTTTCACATGCGAAGAAAAAACTTACTCGTTGCAGACTTCTAATAAATATACACATACATATATGGGCACTTCCATAGACAAGCTGTATTTTTGTCATTTTATGCCACCAAAAATTTTGCTTTGCAGTTACTACATGTTACAAAGATCTTTCGAACAACATTAGTTTATTTTTAAAAAAAACTTCAATTCATGTTAATTTAGCATTTCAATAAAGTTAGAGCAACATGACATTGATATTTAAATAACACTTCTAATACCGTTGAATTAAAGTTATTTTAAGTTGGAAAAACGTGAATTTCTTGTGGAAACAATTTGATTGTAGAGTATAATAGAAGAAGCTTCAAAGAAAACATATTGTTACGAAATTAGATTGATCTAAGAATTATTTATAGTTTTAGTTATAAGTTATCTTGTAAATTATAATTTATGTCGTAATTGTTTAAATTGTTATGTGCTCCACTGTATTGTAGACTTTAGATTTATATGTATAACAATTATTTTTAAAATAATTCGAACAGAATGTTCTAGAAACGACTAAAAGGTTCTACTCTACAACTTCTGGTTGTGAACTATAAAAACAGGATCGAAATTCCCATGTAAATTGTATTGCAATTTCGATCGATATCGAATGCCGTAATTTGGCCCCAGGCTAACTCATAAATCGTGGATAAATTTTGTGAACACTACAATAAAATTTGTCAAGTTGAATAAGTGTCTGTATTTATTTTGATTTGCAATTAAAAGAACTCAAAGGTTTATTATAAAGGTAGTAAGCCGAAACGAGTTTATTAAGGAAAAACGTTACAATATATCGAACCTTTTGCGCGAAATTAACGTATATGCCAATTTTTTTAGAATTGAGTTTTTGATGCAATCTTGTTCTACATTCAAAGAGATGTCACCTGACAAAACATTGTAGGCGAATTCCAATTCGTTGCTCCAAAAATTGAATGTATATTTTTATTTTGATATTGCAAGCGAAAGCAGAGAAAAGTAGAAAAATGGCTGTCCTGTAAAATTTGGTTTTTGTAACATACGATAATTTCGCGCAAAGGCGTCGATATCGACCCCTTACCGCGAAAATAATGCAAGCGCCAAAATCAAATATAACAGGAGAGAGCTTTTTTATTTTATTTCATATAAATTTTGTATGAAATTTGTCGCTTACAATAAAATTGTTTTTGCTATAAAATCGTAACGGCACCTTTTGTGACCATGACATTTTAGGAGATGATGCAAGTGTTGCCAATAAAGTCATTTGTTAAAAAAAAACGAAAATTGAAAATCATGTCGCTTACATTATTTTCGCGGTTAGGGCTCGATATATTATTTATTTTTCTGTTATACATGTTTTACTTTTGTTGTAATCCCCTTTGTTTACTGAATCACTCACAATTAAGAGAGATCATCAGAATGGCCCGATATGGTCATCATTTTAATTTGAAAATTTGATGTAATTAACACAAAGAATACGGGAGTTGTTTAACATTATAACTTTTTTAAACTTGAAAATAATAGAAATGTATGTTTTTCTTCTTATAGTGTTGTTGTTGTTGTTTCTATACAAAACAAGTAAACGGGATTTTATGGACTCAATATTGAACCATGCTATTTTATCATTTTTCTTTAAAATAAATATAAAATAATGATAATTTTGAAGAAAGTCTATACTTTTGCAGAAATATATAACGACTTTCAAAAAACATCGTGCCAAGTTAATTTAAAATTGGTATGGTGTCCTGTGCGTGTTGTTCAAAATGTTCCACTCTTTTGCTTAATGTAAAGGTAATATAAATTATTCTTTGAAAAACAATTTGAAATGCTTAAGGTGTTATGATACTTGCTATTTTTTGTATTGGATTTTTTTAGGATTGACTGAATGAAACAACAAATGCGAGAAAGAACAAGAAATACAATTTGATAAACAAACCCTTTTTTCTGATTGACATTTCTCATGTTTATTTTTTTCTTTGACTAAAACAAAAAAAATATGGTAAAAGCTTGGGCAGATGAAACTATTTTGTTTTTGATCAGTGAAATAAAGCAGGTGCCCTTCATATGGGATTTCAAATCATAAATTTTCAATTAAAGAAACTACCCCGATGTAATTCGTAGTATTTTACATTGTTTGCATTAAATTTTATTGTTTATAAAAAAAAAAATTGTTTGTGATTGCAAAATAAAATGTAAACAAAACAAACAATACTGCCCACAAAAACCCGTAAAAAAAGCTAAAAATCGAAAAAAAAAGTTAAAACCCGCTACTTTCGATCAAAAACTAAAAAAATTGGCAACAGTGCTAACAATTAATCTGGAAATGTCAATTTTAAGTTAAACATTTTTGTATTTTTTTTGACAGTCTTAGATTACACGGTGAGACAGTCCAAAAAACCTGGGACCGGATATCATTTTTCTTGTAGGGCTTGTCGAGTAAAACAAGATTCCAATAGTGAAATATACCGGACACCTCCAAAATCCGGATTTACGGGTAAAAAACCGGTTTTTGTGCCTTTGCGCACTTATAAGCCTGTAATTGATAATGATCCGATTTTCAATTTCTTACTAGATTTGGAAAGAAGAAACTGAGATCTTTCGAACAATGTATAATTTATTTAAGAAAACTGGAGAAATTTGGATGTTATTGTCGAGCAAACACAAATTTTGTAGATTTTTCAAAAAAATTTCAAATTTAGGGACGTTTTTATACATTATTTTCTTAAGAAACTATAATACTATTGAGTTTATTCAAAAAGTACGTTTATTAACGATTACAACGCATATTTGGGTTTAAAAATAGATAAGTAATTGACTGAGTTATTTAACTTTTCATGAAAATAAACTTTTAAACATTTTATAAAAATTTTATTAATCAATTAATCAATGTTATCTTAAACACAAAAAAAATTTGTAATGAGAGTTTAAGTCATTCAAAAATATTGTTTTTTTTTTTCGTGTTCTTTTTACGCACTTTCTTTAAAATTACAAATCACTGTTAGCCTAAACACAACTTAGATTTACAAAAAATAAAGAAATTGAAAATCGGATCATTATCAACAAAATTACAGGCTTATAAGTGCGCAAAGGCACAAAAACCGGTTTTTTACCCGTAAATCCGGATTTTGGAGGTGTCCGGTATATTTCACTATTGGAATCTTGTTTTAGTCGACAAGCCCTACAAGAAAAATAATATCCGGTCCCAGGTTTTTCTATTTCATTCAATTTTGTAACACTGTGTTATTTATCGATAACACATGTATATTTGTTTGACATTTCAAGATTTTTTATGATATAATCATACTCTTTACACTTAGTCAGTTTTCCTATGCAAATATGTTTGCACTGTTCTCCAATATAGAAAAAATACAAAAAATAGCAAGTATCATAACAGCTTTAGTGGCGTAGCGTGACAAAAAGTCAACTTTGGTGTGGAAATGTCCGTATTTAAAAGTAAATAGAAACTTTCAGATATTGCGATATATAATATTTTCTTAAATTTACTAAAATTTGTAATTTTGTTTAAAAGTTCATAGCCCGGCTAAAGAAAGTTCTTTGTTACTAAATTAAATTTTATACGCAACGTTATAAATTTTATTTTCAATAATAAAATCCTTATTCAGCTTATAAAAAACTAATTCAGCAAAACAATTAACAACACAAAGACTTACTGTGGGTGGTTAAACCGATTTTTTAAAAAGAAATCTTTCAAATAGTTTTTTTCTAACAAACAATTTTGAAATTCGTTTGTAACACGAAAATGTTGAAATAGTTCGTTCCATTGATTTTAAATGGATTAGTTTTTATGTTGTTTTATCTTGTTGAATACCAGGTATGAACAAACGATAGCTTTTCTGTTTTCCTGTTTTTTATTTTCTTATTTTTTCCATGTTAAGCGTTTAGTGATAAAAAGTGAAAGAAAGGAAAAGAATTGATGAAA
Source organism: Pollenia angustigena (assembly GCA_930367215.1). Lineage (NCBI taxonomy): Eukaryota > Metazoa > Arthropoda > Insecta > Diptera > Polleniidae > Pollenia > Pollenia angustigena. The sequence goes on from OV884056.1 coordinate 187,237,162, forward strand.
TTCATTTGGGTGTTAAAAGTAGATTTTAGTTTTATTTTTAGTTGCAACATGTCTTCTGTTACAGGTGACTCTTGTCATTCCTTTTTGTTTGTTAAGCAGAGTTTTAGAATTTTTTTAAGCAATTTTTTTTTGTTTGCAAAAAAAAACATGTAGGAAAAGTTGAAATAGAAGTAATTTTTCTGTAGTTAAGACTACATGTGTAATACACATTGTGTATCTATAATAATAAATGTATCTATCTATATACAGGGTGAATTTATGTGCGGATTAGAGTTTTTTTCCCGGAGTTTTTCGATTCCCGGGAAAGCGGGAAATTTTTTTGAATTTCCCGGGATCCCGGGATCCCGCTCCATATAAATAATACACAGTAAATTTGTTTTTAAATAAAACAAACTTTTATAAAAAAACGTAAGGTAACTTGTTTACAAAGTAAATTAAAGAAATCCTTAAATAATACAAAATTAAATGAAGATTAAAAGAGGAACTTGAATTATTATTACCTTACGGTTTTATATGTAAATTCCGTATTATTATCATGCTCTAGATACAAGATAAAAAATTAAGATAAACATAACAATTTAATACATAACACAATAATAAAAACAAACACAAATTGAGGTACTCAAGATATGAGATCATAAAAAAGATAAAATATTTTAAATAAATATATTAACATTTTTTAACGGCTTAGGAAATAACTTTCTGACACACTCAAAGCGCTTAGTAAGTCGTCAAAAAGTATTTTGATTATTTTATTTACTAATTACCATGTTTCCGAAAAATTTCGTTCATTTTTTTTACCGAGGTTGGATAAATAGTTAAAAGTGCACCGTTGTAGAAGGCTTTTGATTCACAATAAGAAGCATTTTTTTTATAAACAACGTCTATATCAGTCAAATGTATGTCAAGGTTCATGCAAAATATAGCATCAACCTCTTACAAACCTTTTCATTTCATTAGGTCTATCTGTAATCTTTAGGACAATGTGTTTTTCAAATTGTATGTTGTAGTATCTTACACGAGTTTCGAAATTTTTTTTTATTTCGGTTTCCCCGCACTTCAAGGGTATATTAACCATCACAAATTGAAAAAAAATTTGTGTTTATCACCTAATAAACATATCGCTCCTTCATTGCAACATAGTCATATCTCAAAAAATCAAAAATTGTAAGTTATTTAAGCAAAGTGTTCCTTCATGCCTTCTCGTATTTTATCTCAAACTGAACCGAAGTTATAGCAAAATATATCTTTAAATCGGTACATTTTGAAAACTTTAATCGCATTTTGCCAAGTTCATTTGTTTTTGTAGATATGACTATGTTACAATAAAGGACCTATATGTTTAGGTATCTGCTATTTTAAAGACTTGTCCATGGACAATTAAACTTTACTACCTGTATCTTATTTTGAATTAATGTTCTTTATTAACTTTCACTTCACTAAATTTATTAATTATCAACTGTTGCACTGCCTATTCTGCTTTAAGTAGATTTATTGCATCAGGAGACATTGATTTACGTATGTACTCACTTCTTGTAATTGATCTAATCGACAACCCATCCACAGATGCTTATTTTAAGAGAATAGAAAACTAAATTTCAAAGTATAAATAGCTGTTTTCTTAAACTATAAGGAATTTTTTATTTCCCGGGATCCCGCATGAAAAATCCCGGGAAAGCGGGAAATATAATTATAGAAATTCCCGGGACGGGAAATCCCGGGAAAAAAACCTAGTGCAGATGCTTTGCTTTTGTATGTTTTAAAGATTGTCATTTATAAACAACAAAAAAAAGAGGAAAATACTGAAATGTTTCCTTTTTCTGTATTTTTTCTGTGTTCAAACAGGACTTAATGTAAACAAAATGATTAATCCTTTAGTTCTTTGTTAATGAAAACAAGGGCATAGTTAAAAAAAGATACGAGTACTTATTTTTCCTTTGTTTTTTTAGTTTTTTTGCTAAATAATTAACAAAGAATAAATTATTTTTTTTTTGTTTATACAGTACTTATTTTACACGTCCCTTTTTCATCCACTTTTTTATTGAAGTTTGTCAAAAAAAAAAAAAAAAAGAGTTCATTAAAAGTTTATTAAAAGGTTTGCTTTAATGGTTTGTGTTACATGGACATTTTAATGATGTTTTATTAAGCAATTAAATAAGATTTTAATTGGGTTTCAAGTTTAAATATTAAATAAAAAAGAGCTAATGAAAATAATTGGTATTTAATCCTTTAAAAACTGAAATAAATATTTTTTGTATAAAGATAATAGAAAAGGAAACATAAATGTTTTCACTTAAAATTATTCATCAACAACTTTAATGAACAAAAATGTTATAAAATATTTTAACAAACCATTTTTCGCATTATAATTTTCCAATTGTGCTGCAGTGATCGTCACTCCGGTTTTAAAGGTTTAAAACATTATGGACGTAACGATGAAAATGTTCTCTTTATTAACTTTGCAACAAATAAATTGAAAATTTATAGAAATAACCAGAAGGCCATGGGGGCTACGTTATTTAACAAACAGCTTGAACGGAAAATGCTTCTGATCTGCAAATATAGTTTCTGGTAAGACATTTTTCTTAACTTCAACTATTCGGGATAAAATCAAAAGCAAACGCCTAATCTCGGTAAAACCCATAGCTGGTGTCAGTTCTAGATTGAAAAGTATAATTATCTCGGATACTTAAGATAATTTTTAAGAATGAAATTAAGATGTTGTTTCTTATGGAATCAAAGAGTGGCTTTTCAATAATTCCTAAAGGTGTTGTATATCAAAAGATAAGCATTCAGTAGTATTAAAAAGGCTAGCTTGTCATCATTGACCCAGAAACTACAAACAGATGCTACAAACCTACCTGCAGCTGAAAAGGGTTAACTTTTATCAAAAAATTAATCTGAGAAATTCGTTAATCAGTTAATTCTTTTTATTTTATATGGTGCACGAATGATAAAATAAAAGCTGAAATCCAAGTTATCTTTGGAAACACAAAATGCGCATTTTACAGGTTGCTTAGGCCAGATCATCAGGAATCCCTTTTCCAAAGACTTCAGAAAAGCTAAACTGTAAACCGAATGAGAATTACAAACACATAAGTATTATTTGGAACGATATCAAAACTTAGACAAAACACCAACAATAAACTGTAAGTTTATCTTTTCTTACATTCCCTTACAATTGGTTGGTTTTTTTCCGACTCGAAATGTGTGTAAAAAGTATCTTGTGCATGTCAAACAAATGACGTCCCGCGAACGGTATTCTTATTGGATAATAATTTCAAGCTGGCTTACTCAAGATGGTGGACTACACTGAAAAAACAAATCAATCCATCGATACTTAAAGCACGCCAAAACGGTGTCAGTAGTGCGGTAAGTACGGATTTCCTTAAATCAAGTATAGAACGATTGATTTAAGTACGGTTTGTTCAAGTACGAAATACGTAACTTATCCATATTTAATCCCGAATTCGTACTTGAATTAATCCTAAAGCAGGATTAACTTAATTAAAAGTGAGATAAAATTAATCTCAAACTATGCTTGATTCAAGATTCACTTCTAAGACGTTCATGAAATAATCCGAAAGTGAGATTATATTAAACACTTACCCCATAGAACCACAGATAATAATTTTATTTTACATACTCGTAACACAGAATTCTCAATTATAAGTCACCAACAGCATGCCCAATATTGTTTTTGTAATTATTCTACTTTGAAAATGTTATGTATTTAACTAAATAATTTTAACAAATAGAATATGAGAATTATTGCTTCTTATTTTACGCTTGAAACATGAAAATTATCTAGATTTTTCATCTTGTAGTGTAGGTTTTTGAAAGTTTTCCCATTTTGGATTGTTTTAAGTACTTTTAAGTATTTAAATTTTTGAGTACGACTCGTACTAAAGTGAGAACAACAACACTTAAATTTAGTACGAGTTTTTTCTTTCTGTATAACAGCTCTTATAAAGTGCATACATTTAACCAAAACAAAATTTGTTGACTTGGCAACCCTTGCCACGGACAAACTACGTCACCTAACGGGAAATCGTGCACATGACGTTATCTGATATTGTATAATTTTTGGTATTGAGAATAAAGTTATCAACAAGTCGATATACATAACCTAGCATTTACACGTGAAAGTAAATTTCTTGAAAGTCGCATACTTTCAGCCAATCGGCTGTTTCTTCGATTTTTCGTTGATAATATGTTTACTCTACTTGTAAGAAAGTACTTTCACGTGTAAATATCAGGTAAACACTGGCTTGTAGACATTAAAGTTCAAGGCTTGCCGGTTTAAGACTCCCTTCTTTTCCAGAGAAGCCAAAGTAAGGAACTGAATTTAGGTTATGATAGATATAAGCAACTCTCTCTTGTGAAATAACAGACATGGTGTCTCAACGATAGCAGCGGTCGAAGTTTACCAACTACACACAGAAAAAAATCAATGTAAATTCGTTCAAAACAAGGTGGATTTTACATTTTACAGTAGTGATTTTGCTTCATTGTTGTTTCATGTTAATTTAACATGATTTTACAATAACTGGCGAAAAATATTTTTTCTTTTAAAATAACTATAATTCATGTTAATTTAACATTGCAGTAAAGTTAGATCAAAATGTCATTTATATTGAAATAACAATCCGAATCACGTTGAATGAAAGTTATTTCAAGCTGAAACAACGTGAATTTCATGTAGAATCAAATTGGTTGGAGTGTAATATAATAGTGTGAAGGCAACATATGCATTTATTTAAGAATAAATCAAAACACTTATTCCTGTAACACATGTTTCACTTATTTTGTATCTCCTTTGTTAACAGAAGCATCAGCAGAATGGCCCGATATGGTTTTCGCCATCATTCTACTTTGAAGACTTGATGTACTATTTAACATAATAATTTTAATTAAAAGAATACGGGATTTGTCTTATTTTTATAACATATTTTAAACATGAAAATAAAGAAATTTACAAACTTAAGTATGTATGCATGTAAATTTAACAAGATAAACTTTTGATTTTAATATAAAAAAGGTTTTTATGGATTCAATATTGAACAATGTTATTTTAACAGTAAATAATATTAAATAAACGTGATTTAAGGTTATTTTAATATTTTTCATTTAAAATTACTATGATATAATGATACATATAAATAAAGGGCATACTTTTGCAGAAATTTACCATGATTCTCAATCAACATTTCGCCATATTATTTTATCAGTGGTATTTTTTTCTGTGTGTAGAAAACTTGGCTTTCGATTGCTTAATCTGGTTTTTGATTTGACGTAGATCCAAGAAAAAGAAAAAATGTTTCTATATATCTGCAGCACAATTCCAAAACATTATAAGGTGACCTAGCACGTTTTGAATTTTTTTACGTAATTTGAATTTAGTATTGCTTAACTTAATTTCTGTATAATCCAATCCAAGTCCAATCCAAAGTTATGCACAAAAAAGTACTTAACATACAACTGAATGTTGTATCGCCCGTAAACTTTAAGATGTTCTAGTGCTAAACTAATTTTTTCGACTTGGCATGTCTTCTTGAAATTGAGAAATGTTTTTATGCAAAATAAGTGCTTGCAAACCTGCTGATGGGATGCATGATTTTTGTATGGGAAGTTCTCGTTTTGGAGCACTTCTTTCTTACTTGCTAAAATTTTTACACAAATTGTGGTTACTTAAACTATTTTATGGTTACATAAATCATGTTCTAAGAAAATTATTTAATGTTATTATTTTGATTAAGTTTTAAATTTGATTAAAACAAACTTATTCCAGGATGATTGTATATATATTTTAATTTTTTGCATACGAAAAAGAAAAAATTGTTGACTACAATTTGACATTATTGTTGCAATAAATCTTTAAGAAAAATATTTACATACAAATTGCATTTTTAAATAGATTTTTATTCCACAACGACACAATAAAAAAGTATATAAATACGAGTACAATACTCACAAAAACAACTAAACTTTGCTTTGAGAACAAAAAGTACAAGAATTACATACAAGGGCGTATTTCTCTCATATAAAATAATACAGGTGAGGCGAAGAAGAAAAATCTAGAAACAAATTTTAAATAATTTGCATATTTTTTATAGTCCGGTCAAAATAAACATTTCAAATTGCATTAACTCGCATAAAGCTGAAAATTGGCATAGACCTTCAGTTCACGAATACAAAAAATATGTGAAAAGTCCCCGTTGATCCGATGCTTGCTAAAAAAGATATTCGAGGTCAAAGGTCAAAAATATACGTTTTTTGCATTTTTTTCGTAAACGGTAAATATATCGCGAAAATGGTTAAAGTAAAAGTTGTAGATTATTAAATTTCCTACAAAAAACGTTCTTATACTTTTTTGCTACGACCCACCATTCCAGAGATATTCCCGTTTGAAATACTGGATTGGATGCCTACGCCGCCTGCATACAGAATTATACGTTAAAAAAATTATTTTTTTTATATTTTTAGTGTTGAATGTTTCTTTGCATTGAAAATACGTACTCGTTACTGCTGCTTTTTATCACGATTTGTATTGTTTAATAGTTTTTGACAAAAATGTCGAATTTGTGTTTTATTTGTAGTAAATCTTTGACTGAAGGTGACATTGTTGTTGTTGAACGTGGAATGAAAACTTTAATTGATTCAAGTGCTGAGAGAAATGATGGGTTTTTTGAATACCTAAGTAATAGTGAATCTGTAACCATTCATACGCAATGCCGAAAAATGTATACTCGTAAGAGTTCTATTGCTGCAGTTAAAAGGCAGCGTGACATAGAACAAGCTAGTACATCTAAAATGTCTAAGATCAGTCCACCGCGTACTAGAGCGCAGCTAAGTGAACCTGATTTTAGTTTTAAAAATTATTGCTTTTTTTGCGGCAATAATGCAAGTGAAGAGGCTGAAAAAAAACAACCGCAAAAGTGTAGGCGTAAAATCTGTAAAGTGTCTACATTAGAATTTAAAGAATCTATTATGAAGATAGCTCGAAGTCGTTCTGATGATACTGCAAAAAATGTTATTGCTCGCATTGAGTATGTGTATGATTTAGTTGCTGCTGAGGCTAAGTACCATATTAATTGCTACAACTCCTTCTTGAGACCCACTACTGGGGTGAAAAGCTGTCGTCCTCAAAATGAATCTATAAATTCTGCGATGGATAAAATATTTACATACATCGAAAATAGTGATGATTGCCAGTTTTCATTAGATGAATTAAAAAATATTTGTGAAATTCCAACTATAGATAGCAGAACAATTAAGATGCGTTTGAAGTTGAAGTATGGAAATAAAATTATTTTAACTGAAAAACCCGGAAAAGTAACATTTATTTGTTTCATCGATAATCAGCATCATATTCTTAACAAAACTTGGTATGAAAATAAAAAAAGTAATGAAAAAGAAGAAAAGTTTAGATTCCTGAAAGCTGCAGCAGCAATCATTCGAGAGGATATTCAATCTTTAACATTTGATAATAGTGATTATCCCTCGCCTAATCGAATGTTTGAAGATATATACAGTGTTATACCGGAATCATTGACATACTTTTTAGAAAAACTTATTCTTAAAAATAAAAGATTCAAATTAGAACACTTTAAATTAGTGTGTACAAATATTAGTCATATTATTATGACTGCTATTAGGCCTAGATCATTCAAATCAAAATTGCAATTAGGTCTTTCGATATTTTTCCATCGACGGTTTGGATCAAAACGACTTATCGAAATTTTTTCGTCTCTTGGTTTGTGTGCATCTTACACTGACACTATGTTGTATGAAGCGGCCGCAGTTTTTCACAAACCACCTCACATTTTACCACCAGAAACTGGTACATGTATTCAGTATGTTGCAGACAATGCTGATATAAATGTACATACTTTAGATGGCCATAATACGCTTCACGTAATGGGTATCATTCAAATTGTTACTCCGAAAAATTCATTTATATTAGAAGAGCCTATATCGCGAGTGAATAAAGTCCATTCAGCAGAAGATTTCGCGGCAAAAGCTGAAGTGAAAATACGATTCTATCAAAACAATGGTGTAGTAGCTCACAGTAAAATACCTGTGCAAAATGTTGAATATGAAAATGTCGTAAATGCACTCCAAAAAGTTGATATCTTATGGTTATATGCCAAAACCAAGAATGTAACGCTACCCGGTTGGAATGGATATATTGAACGTTTAACAAGTAGTATTAAGAATTTTTCTACATCACAAATTTCATTCTTACCATTTATTCATCAACCAGCCAGTAACTACAATACAATATACACAACTTTACTCTGTACTTTGGAAAATGCAAAACATTATGGTCACGATGTATGCATTATTACTTTTGATCAACCTCTGTATGCGAAAGCTCGACAAATCGTCTCTACAGCACCTGAAGGATCTGAATTATCAAAAATCATAGTAAGACTTGGAGGATTTCATTTACTCATGTCATTTTTTGGAGCAATTGGTTTCATCATGCAAGGAAGTGGCCTAAAAGAGGTGCTGTCTCTAATTTATGCACCCAATTCACTAGACAAAATGCTCAATGGCCATGCTTACGCGAGAGCTGTTAGAGCTCATACATTGCTTCATCTGGCTTTAGCAACAATAATATTAAAAGAAATTGTAATTGATGATGAGATAACTGAAAATCTCAAGACAACAATTGAAAATTTATTAAATAACACCACTACTTATTATGATATAGAAAATGACGATGAAATAAGCGGAGTATTACTCAAACAGTTCGACCACAAGCTCAAAGAATATGAACAACGAGGACCTACAGCAAAATTGTGGATACAATATTTTCGCATGGTATCACTTGCTAAAGAGTTCATAAGAGCTGAGCGTATGGGAGATTGGCAAGCTCACATAAACAGCGTCAAAGGAATGCTCCCTTATTTTCACGCATCAGGACACTTTCCTTATGCCAAGTCGGCGCATCTATATTTGCAAGATATGCTGCAGTTGGAGAAGTTAATGGATAGCAGTGTTTACCGGAGATTTACAGAGGGATTTTTTACTGTAAGACGTTCCGACAAATTAACTTGTGGAACTTCCACGGATATGGTTATTGAGCAATCACTGATGAAATCAATGAAGACAAGTGGAGGGATTTCTCGAGGAAGAAGCACGAAAGAGAGTGTCATAAGTAAATGGGTTTATGGCATGCATGCGATGAATGCTGTGTGTGAAGGAGTGGAAGATCTTGCTAATGTTAGAATGGACGTAACAGATCAACATGTAGATGCAAGTGACTCAAGAGTTAAAAAAGATGTTAGTGACGTGAAAAAACTTTTGGAATGGTTTTTATTCCACAATCCTTTTCCTCATATTAACAAAATCTTATCAATTGCTAGTGGAGTAGTCGGTGATAATAAAATTAATTGTCATCAAGCTCGAGAAGTTGGAATTGCTGCTATGTCTAAAATAACAGGACAAACATTCAACAACATAAAATTAAAAAGGGCTGATAGAGTACTCCCTATTTTAAGCATGAGTAGCTCTATAAAAGTTCATGACGAGAAAGTACCTGTAGACCCTGTATTGCTATTTCAACGTATGAGTATCACTAAGGCATTTGATGATGAAATCGAAAAATTCTTCGAATATGAATTAGCTCCTTACCCATTATCACTCTTCGATGCAATTGGAATGCGTAAAACACAAAAGTCAGCTATATATGATTGCTTTCAACCCGTGATCATTGAAATTGACAGCACCAATACAAATTACATCATTGATGGTGGATATCTTTTACACCGCGTTGTGTGGGATCAAGGAGAATTATTTAGCTCTATTTTTGATAAATACGTTCAGTATATACATAGACATTTTGGTCAAAAAGTGACAATTGTATTTGATGGTTATTCTGATAATAAAAAAAATATTAAAGCTGCAGAACAACACCGTCGATCTACAAAAACATCTTCATCTGCGGATTTTGTTTTTGATGAATATATGGCTGTTCCAACCAATCAACAAAAATTCCTGGCTAATACTCACAACAAGTCGCGCTTTATTTCAATTTTATGTGATAAATTTAAAGCTGCAAACATTTCAGTGAAACAAGCTGATAACGACGCTGATGTTCTAATCATTGAAACAGCAATAGAACAATTTAATACAACAAATTTAACTATTGTTGTTGGTGAAGATGTGGATTTATTAATACTACTCACTGCGCGCGTTCCAGTTGATGAGATTATATATTTTTTAAAACCTGGAAAGGCCGGACAACAAACAAATATTTATTCATCGAAAAGTTTATCTGCCTATCCCAAATGTGAAAAAAATATCTTATTTTTACATGCAATAACTGGCTGCGACACTACTTCAGCATTTTTTAAAAGGGGTAAAACATCAGTCTTCAAATTATGTGAAAAACGTAATGATTTAATTAATTACGCGGAAGTATTTAAAGACATCAATTCTTCTTCACAACTCATCGTCTCAAATGGAATTCGCTTTCTTCTTGCAATGTATGGAGCTCCAAAAAAAATTGATTGTCTCGATAAATACAGATATTTAAGTTTTGTAAAAAATACCCGAAATAATAAAAGGGTAGAATTATCTTGCCTTCCACCAACATCTGCCGCTGCTTACCAACATTTATGTCGAGTGTATTATCAAATCCAAGTGTGGCTAGGCAATGAATTGAATCCGGAAGACTGGGGTTGGACATTAGTAGATAATACTTTGGTGCCAATTCATACTTTACTCCCACCTGCTCCAGAAAAACTTCTGAACACCATTTTTTGCAACTGCAAAAAAGGTTGCAGTGGAAACTGTGGCTGCAAAAAAGTTGGATTGTTTTGCTCAGTAGCATGCACTAATTGTCAAGGTCAGTCTTGCTCTAATACTATATCAATTGCCTCAGGTGAAAATTTAAATGATATCGACGAAGAATCATCTGATGAATTTTTATTTGAACAATGTACAGATATACAAGAAGAAGTAGAAGAAAACCAAGGAGAAAACGAAGACATTATAGTTGAAGTTGAGCTCGAAGACTATCAGTCAGATTAAAATTTTTTTAAATCAATTCACATAATTTTATGAAATAATTTCCAATAATACCATATTTTATTTCATATTGTATTTTTTAATAATAAAATAAAAATAAATAAAAAAAAAGTATAAGAACGTTTTTTGTAGGAAATTTAATAATCTACAACTTTTACTTTAACCATTTTCGCGATATATTTACCGTTTACGAAAAAAATGCAAAAAACGTATATTTTTGACCTTTGACCTCGAATATCTTTTTTAGCAAGCATCGGATCAACGGGGACTTTTCACATATTTTTTGTATTCGTGAACTGAAGGTCTATGCCAATTTTCAGCTTTATGCGAGTTAATGCAAGGTTAGCCTTTTTTTGTGTCTATTTTGACCGGACTATTAAGGCAACAAAAGAACTGAAAAGTAGCAATATAAAATAAACCTATAGACAAGTACCATAAGGCAGGAAATATGTTTTTTATATGTATGAACATTTTGTATTAAACAAAATAAGCTAACAAAGTTTTTTATCTAGAGTTTTTTCCCGAACTTTTTTGATTCCGAAAAAGCGGGAAATTAAAATCATATTCCCGGGATTCCCGCCCAAAATTTTGTATTTATTTATTTACTTAATTTACCTATGAAACTAATATTTCTTACTGGCGAATTCATGAAAACGGTGGTGGCAATAATAAAAATGGAAAAATGAAGACTAAAGTTATTTTAAGACACTAATGCCCAATTTTCAGGACAGTATTTAAATCTATATTAAGTTAATTTTCATAAAAACTTAAATCGTATTTAAAAACAGATTGATTTTTTGAGTTTTATTTCAAAATGCCTATTTAATTAAGATAAAAGTATGGTAGAACTAGTAAATACAAAAAAATATAATAAAAAGTGTATGTTTTTAAAAGGTGGTCTCATAACACAGATGTCTGCTATTGATTTGCCTGTTGTTATTATATTGTTGTGACATTGAGGCCACCTTGCTAAAGGCTGGTATTCAGTATCCTACACAATCGAACGATGGAATTCTGATGGAATTCTATCCGACACAAAACAATGTCTTCAAAAACTGTTGTCAATGCCACACTATCCCACAAAAATTATTCCAACTCAAAGGACTCAGCTGCTTTACGAGAAAATGCAACTCTGATCGCATAGAATCTATAATTTTATGAAAATTTTCATAAACATTTGCAAGTCGGACAGACTTATCAAAAAATCAGTCACTTAATTAATTTTTAAGCCACGCCATCCTATATTATGAGCGCACACGATTTTTTTGACAAATCGTACGATGGAGTAGGATTGAATTTAAAAGTACCAGCTTGGTGAATTTAGTTACATTTAAGTGCTCAGTGAAGAACAGAATTTTGTATTGAAAACGATTTTAAATATAATTGTGATATAATCACCCTTATTCCGGTTGTCGTTGTCGTTGTCGTAATCGATCAAGTCGTTTTTTGTAAGAGATTAAAGAAACACACAACCAGTGTTCTTTAATCTAACTCAGTTGAGTTGTAACTATTTAATTTTTGTATTATGGTCTGCTATTTTGCGGCGAACAAAAACATAAAAAAATTACAACTCAACACAACCAGCTGTCTGATCAGGGCTGCCAGGTACTCTTTTCGTTGTCCCCAAAAAATTTTAAAAAATTTCCAAATTAAAAACATAACCTTAAAAAGTTAATATTTTTCTTTGTTTTTTTTTTGACCAAATTTTAAAATTTTTTTTTAAAAATAGTAGGAAAAATTTTAATAAGAAATTCGTAAATACAAATTTTTAGAAAAAAAAATTATTTTATTTTGTTTGTAGCGACTGGTTTCGAAATGTTTTTTTAAACCTTTTTATGCGATTCCAGTCAGGAATTGCACGCAATATGCTGTTTTTGAAGACGAATCAACCAATTTATAAGAATTAGAATTAGGAGCTTGTTCAATCAGTTTTAGCCATCCTTAAAATCAACAATAAAATACATATATCCGTCATTTATTTAATACTTCGATGCATCATAAGCACTTACCCAGCATTATTTTTTTCAAACTTTATTATATTGTCTTTCATATTTACTCATTTTTGGGGAAGATGTATTTGCTTGAAAATTGTCTTTAACAAATCAAAAATTGTATGTGTTTTCAACGGTCTTAGATTTTTTTGTTAATTCTTCTTTTTAAAACACTCACTCAAAAAAAAAAAAGCATAAGTTTATTTAGTACCTTTTATATCCTTCACAAAAATGGTAATCTTAATTAGGACCCTTAACACTGTATTAGTTGTTGATAAGATTTGCTATTTTTTTAATATTTTATATACGAAACAAAGAAAAAAAAGCGTCAATTATAAAAGACGGGAAAATATATTAAGTTGAGTAAAATCCCCAAATAATCCCCGAATTTTTTTTATTTTTTAAAAAATTTTTTTTTTATTAAATCCCCAAACGACTTTCTTTACCCTTTTGCTGGCAGACCTGTGTCTGATTTACAACTCAGCTGAGTTGAGTTGGAGTCAAGCAAGTAACTAGATATAATAAGATGCTATGTATTAAATAAACTTCTTTATCGATTACTAGGCAATGTCAATCGAGCAGAGTATTAGCAAAAATGAAGAAATAGGTTTGATGTTGTCAATAAAATTCTCTGTTTTTAGGCATGTAATAAAGGATTACTTAAGTAGCCAGTACCCATGTTCAGTAACTTTAGTGTGAACTTCTTGCATCGAAAAGATGTGAAACAAAATATTCCATCGTTTCTCGAAAAGTGAGAAAAACGTGTGTTTGTAACTCATGTCGAAAACTATCAAAAGAGATTACGTAGCTGCGTTATAAATGTCATAATATTGCACTCGAAGCCGATGTGACATTGCAGACGTTTAGAACGCCAGTAACGCATATCGTTGACGGCTACCAAAATTTACTAAAATTGAACATTTTTCAACGACGGCGGCGAAAAAACAACAACCGTCGCCTATTCCAAACTGTGTAAAGAGCGACTTTAATGTTTGTTTTTTGCAAACGAGCTTTGAAGACATTCGTATATTTTTTAAAAATGTTTAAAGCAAAATAATCACCCTTATTGTCTTTGGCGTTTTTGCGTCGTAAATTAGTCGTTTTTTTTTAAACGGTACCGTGATTGGCGAAAAACGCCAATGAATAACACACTTTTCAAATCTATTACAAAAACGACGTCAAAACAGTACCGTGTTTGGCGTATTTGTCAGTCAAAAGTGTAAAAAATTGTCGTTAAACATTTTGGTCACGACGTTATTAAAATTATTTGAGAAATAATTTCAATGGAAGGAAATAAAATGTAAACATGCAAAAAATTTAATATCATTGAAATATAATTTAGTTTTTATGTGCTTGTGTACCTAACTCTGGTATATATTTTAGGATAAATCTCACAACTGCCGCACAATTTGCGAAGTAAGTAGTAATAATGGAGCAAAAACCTTTTTTGGCAAAGGCCTTCCAAAAAAAAATTTAAGCAAAACCAATATTAAAGAGGAGTGGAACACCGTATCCGAAAATTTATATTGCCATTCCGGAGAGGATTAGATGAAGCTATAAGCCGATTTAAAATTTAAATTGAAGAAAAAACTCACTCATAACAAAGCTGAAAGCTGTGCAACAGGTGGTGGGCGGTTCAAACAAAATACATTTTCATCAGAAGAAGCAGCAATTGATCTATTAGACATGCGAGCTATTGTCGAACATAAATATGCATTTGGAATTAAGAGAAAGCGAAGGATTTCACAAGACCCCGAGCCAAATTTAGACACAAAAACTGGCATTACCGAAGTTGAAAGCCCGAGTACTTCACCTGTGATACCTCCGCTTAGAAAAAATAAAAACAAGCGAAACTAGGGCTTTTAGAACAACAAGTAAAACTACAAAAAGAGTTATGCTTAAATTTGAAAAATAAATTATCGGAATCGGAACGTTACACACGGAGAATGCTAAAGAGGAGAAATCGGTTTATATAAGGCGGAACTCTAAAGCAAAGAGAAAAACAGAAAAGCTCATTTAGAAATACGCAAAACCGGACTAGAAATTAAAAAAAAATTTGAACTTGAAGACTTAATGAAAAGGAAAATGTTTTAATTTTTATTTTGTTTTAATTAATATAATTATGTTCATGTAAATAGAACTTCTTACATATATCGATGGTTTTCTTCCGCAACCACGTAACTAGATTTTTTGTTTTAACCGGAAAAGTAATCAGTAAATACCGTCTTACAATTTTGAATTTTTTTTTTGTTTGGCGGAATATCGGAATCTTTCCTAATTCTTGGATTATAAAAGAATATATAGCAAAAAGTTTCGAATATTTGGTAAAAAGTATTTTGTCTCTCCTGAAAAGAAGTTGTTTTGGAGTTACGGGGTTGCGGAAAAAAACCACAAGTAAAATAATTCAAAAATTTTACCAACAATTTTACTATGCGTATTATTTTTAATTCAAACACTTGTTTGACAGATCTATAACAGGGTGTTTCAAAATAATTTAATTAAGTGTATTCTTTTACATTGTGATTCTTTTACAAAATTTTGCTAGTCGAAAATTTTAGACGGTAACATAAAATGTGAATACGACTGCAACTACGACACCTTTCGTTTTTCGACTACGCCAAACACAATAAGGGTGAATAAAACAATGAAAAATGTGTCAAGAACAAAACTTTATTATTATTATTTTTCGCATTTTGAATTGTTTTTTAGTGTTAAAATTTGTTCTCGCCTCATTTTTATTCGTGAGTTTATTTGACAGTTCAAAGCGGGAACTTTTCTCACCAAAATGTTAAATACACACTTTTCTGTAAATTGTCGTGTAATGTCCTTACGTGACAGCTTGTACTCGCCAAAAAAAGTTACAGACACAGTTAAGCGAGAAAAACAGCTGTTTGTTTCAATCAGCCCTATCGTGAATAAAATTTCCTTGGGACTTTTTTCCCTTTTTCCATTTTTCCTATGCTAATTCAATTGTAAAAATGGGAAAAGGGAAAAAACTCACAAGGAATTTTTATTCACGATAGGGGCGAATATATCGCATTTTTGTTTCATTTTACACATTTCAATCGAAAACTTTCTCGACGCGAGAGTTACAGAACATGGGCACAGGTTAGAAATAATAAATTAAATTTTTAAAATTGTACTTATTTCTGTAAAAAATTTTGCGCGTTTTACTCTAATTGTACTAAACGCCAAAAAGATATGTTTTCGTGAATAACAAGTGGAATTTTTGTTCCCATGAAATTTTTATTCCCCTCGAAGGGAAAAAAGCAATCGTGAATCTCATGTGACCAATTTTCCACGCTATCAGTTCCAGTGAATGTAAAAAAAGAAGAAAGATTAAAACATTCAAAATCAATGAAATTTTTGTTCAAAAATATACAAGTATATATTTTAAAGAAAAGTTAAAATAATAAAGCAAAATATTTAGTACTGGAGGGATAGTTTGATTACAACGTTAGTTTTTTGCACTTTTTAAATTTAATGTAGTAAAATATTTTCCAAAATTCTGCCACCAAGTCAATCGAAAGCTTCACAAATCCGCAGGCAAGTAAAAAAGTAATTCTGGATTCGTCTGTATTGTGGGTTTCATTCAGAAAAAAATTTACGGGAGTTTTAAGGAAAAATATTTTTTCAATTCCCCAGTATTTTAGATTAGAAATTTTGGGAAATTTTCTGCAAGTGTTTTAGCACCATTTGAAAACTTCTTAAAGTTTAGGGAGTTTACTATCAATATTTGGATAAAAAAGGAAAACTTGTAATTTAAAAAAATATCTAAAAACTATTTTTAATGAGCATGGAGCGTGGAAAAATTGTTTGACTTATTGTCCGATAAAATATTTGTAAAATGTTAAACATTATAAAACAGGAATGACAAATCTTCTGAATTGAAGCAAATGCTGCCGCACAATTGTTTCTGAAAATAATAGTTTTTATATAATTTCTTTTCTGAAATCTTGTGAGGTGCGATATGAAGATAATTTCAAGCATTTTATATACGGGAAATTAAAAACCCTAATCGGTATAATAAAATAAAAGGTGGGCCTAAAACTACCAATTGTATGTGTTAAAAACGTTAGGATAAATCCATAATAGTTTTCCCACGTGTGGTATAAATTACGTTATAAATATAGTCACCAAATAATTTTTTTTAGAAACTAATTTGCATGAAAATTACAAGTAAACTGAAAATATGCATAAACCAACACATGGCTGTATATGTAAATAAAGGTTTATAATTTTAACATAAATATGTACATACAATTTACAAATTTAACACTACACATGTGTATACAATACAACAAATAGTACTATTCCACTATAAGTATGCAAATTTTATAGGTCTGCAAAAGGCAACAGCTGGTTTATTGTATTATTATATTTTTGAAATTTTTAGTGAATTAAGATAATAAGTAAGAACATCCTTAAAGATAAAAAAAAAAAAAAATCTAATAGATTTAGGTATAAAACTTTTGCTGGAAAAACATTTTTTATATTCAAGCAACTAAAATATCCAATCAAAATTTGTTTTATTAAATTCATTTCAAAACTAAAATTAGTTTTTTAATTTTTGATTTAAAATTTCTCTTAAGCAATAGGAAAATATTGATAAATTTTTGAATTCGCCATCGCGGCCACCTTATATAAGTTCGCCTTGATGTAAACAGTCGCAGTCAAGGCAACATAAAAAACAACGAAAAGTTATACACAGCAAAGAATTTCGGCAGTCGACATGTTCGAAAGTGTTTTTTTTTTTGACTGAAACTTTTAGTAAATTCCGAATTTAAGCAGTAGAGATATTGTGTGTTTTTTCCTTTTGATTTTTAATTTGAACTGTAAACGGTTCGTCCGATTGGAATACTTGATAATATTGGACTACTAATTACAACATGGTCCAATAAAAAGCAATTGTTAAAAATGAGTGTGTAGTTAAACGACATGTTTTCGTTTTAATCGACATGTTTTTAAACGATTTTAGAACTAATCCTCTGGAGTAAACCATGGAGTACTTTCAAAACTAATGCGTATGAGTATGTACATATGAACATGGAGTAGTTTTAAGATAACTCCGTTGTAATGAAAAGCATGGTCTAGTCCTAGGACATCGTTATGTTAATTATACCATATTGTTTCAATACATTTGAATTACTTTTGGTTAATTCCTAGTCCCTTATGGGCTATATTTAACATGCATGTATGGACTTGAGGAATTATTTGCAGGGTCAATTTCAGGTGGAAATTAAGGACTTGTATTCGGGTTTGAGTTTTGGATTAGGGGCCTATAGGCATATCGGGAGGGTCACAATAGGTTCCCAGAGTAGGGCGCCCGGGTAATGCAAAAATTAAAAATCTTAATTTTAGCCCAACTTCTAAAAATTTTTCATTAATTTTATTAAGTGTATAAAATGTAAGCGAACGACATGCATAGTTTATCTTTTGTAGCTTGGAAAATATCGAACTTTGAAAATTAAAATGTATTTTTCCCAATGCTGTTAAGTCTCTTTAGTCCATAATTTTCTATCCCCCTAGGTACTTTTTTTATTTGGAGCTGTGTTGGTAAACTAGATTTGTTCCAAAATTTAAAAAAAATTTTTATTTATATGCAGAAAGATCTATTCAAAAGCATTCAAATGATCAAGGAATACACATTAATGTAGTCTTCATATCTTTTTAACTCTTATGTGTGTGGACAGGTACCTGTGTACCTATTGCGTTTTCAAATCGAAATTTTGTATATAAGATTTTAGTCTACAATTCTACAATTTCATGAGAACTCCTAACTTTTTGTTATTATTATATATACAATATCAGTTGGGGGGCGTGGCATATCAATTTGCTTTTTGTACCCTTAATAGGGTGAATAGGTACCTGGGTACCTGTATACGTTTTATATTACAAATTTTTTTTTTTTTGGGTGTAGGATTTTAAAAAATATATGAAAAGGGGAAAGCCAGAGTAAAATTCTAATATTATATCATTAACCATCGATTTTTTGAACAATACAAGACAAAAAATTAGATTTCTCATACAATTTGCATGAAGGTACCCAGGTACCTACCCACCCTATAGAAGGTGTTTTTTTTCCACACACATAAGGGTTAATTGGAGCTGCGTCCACTAGACTTAAGCCTCGTTTATTAAAAGAATCGTTGAGTGGTTTTTTTTGTTTCTCGAAAATTGTATTACTCACTAGCAGTACCTAATCATTTTTTAATTTCTATTTTGTCTATTGGAATTTGCAAATTATGTTATTCTTTACAAAAACAACACAACTCTCTCCTTCTGCACTCTTAAATGAAGTTCTTTCTTTTCCCCAAATAAAGGGATTTACAAGCAACTGAAAAACGAAATTAAAAAATATTTGCATTGCAGTTTTCTTACACTTTTTCACTTATTTTTTTATATTTTTCACCAATATATTTATAACAAAATATAAATCAACATTTTAATTTTTTTTTTGTGTAAAAAGAGTTAATTTTTTTTACGGCGATCTTATGGCGATTTCTTTTCTGAGAAATATGTTGCATAAATGTTACATGCTCTATCTCTTTTGTGTAGAGCATGTAACATTTATGCAACATATTTCTCAGAAAAGAAATCGCCATTAAATAATTAATCACAAATATTCACAAAATAACTGAACACTTGTGAAATTTCTTAAAAACTACACAAAAGAACGCAAACGAAGTTATCGTTGTTGTTGTTAATTGTTAGTGGTGGGAGGAATACAGACATCCAAACATAAGTAAATGAATGGGATGAATGAGTATGTCCAATTTTGGGAGAGGTAGTATGAAACAGGGTTGTAAATGTAGGAGTTTTATAATTTGCATGTACGGCTAATTTAGTGCAATGTACAAATAAGCATTGTTTTTAAGGTGGATAGATTTTTCTTTCGTAAAAATAACATACATATGTATGTACATATCGTCGCTGTTTTATCTAACTGACCTAACTAAAGGCTCAACCATAATATGCATAGCCTTGCTTAACCTACTGTCAAAAATAAACAAAAAGTCTCTCAAATGCATTTAAGAAAACAAAAACAAAATTAAAAAACATTTGATTCCGTACGGAATGTGCGGTTAGATTCGCACCTTGTTTAAGCAAATGACAGTTTCATTAAACTTAGCAAAAAGTTTCCTTAAGTTCAATATGGTTTGCCTTATATAATTTACATGTATTCGGTCATTCGATTAAGCCAACTAAAGCACATTGTGGTTGGACCTTTACATTTAACAAATTTTACAGGAGAGCACTGTTAAGGTATTTCGTCTTAAATGTAGTCATTTCCTAGCCAAAATACGAATGAAACTGGGGGTTTATGCATTATTTGTTATGTAGTGTAACATTTTTATTTATTTACTTTTTGTTATGTGTTAAATAAAGAAAAAGACAAATATATTTTTTTTTTTTGAATACTTAACTCAATTTTCAAAAGAATTTCAGTTAGGTCAGTTAGTAAAACAGAGACGATATGTTCATTTTAAAATGTGTACATTTATATTTAACAAGAAATATCAGAATTGCTTCAATTATTGAAGGATTATATGAAAAAGTGACACTGACACTTTTATTATAAATATTTTCTTTTTTTATGTTTCTAAACACAAAAAAGTATGTGCTTGTCTGTATATATTTTGACAGCTTATTATCAAGTTTACATATGTTGCACTGAACTTACTGGTATTTATTTATGTTTACTTAAAATATTGTATGTGTCAATTATTAAGCCATTAAATATTTATATATGTATGTATGTATGTATGTCTACTTTATATTTTTTATGTACATTTTTTTTTATTTTTAAGTAGGTATTTCTATAAAAAGCACAAATCAACCTACATATCGCACTTGATCATAAGGACGGTAGGTATTAACTCAAAATTAAAATATTTTCAGTAGAAGCAAAACAATTTTTAATTTTACATTAAAGGCATATGAAAAGGAATTCAAAACCAACCGTTTTATTGCAAAAAAGTAGACGAAATGTCACGATGTTTTTACAGCTGGTAGATATCGAAACCTTCCCGCAAGAATGTATTAAGCGACATTTCTAAAATTGTGTAGGAAAAGAAAAAAACGTCTCATTTAGTTATTTATTTGTATATTTTATTGAAAGGAACATATTTGGAAAGCGATTTTCAGAATACAAAACTTGACATCATTGCAAAACCAAAATTTTAGTCAGATACAAAGTTTTTGTCGCTTAGTACATTTTCGTGGTCAAGACATTGGCGCTTGATACAATGGTAAATGGCGCTTAAAACATTGACATGGACACAAAAAATAAAGGTTTGAAATAAATTGTGTCGTTTAATTCATTTTTTATTTTTTCTGTTAAACAATACAATAAATCAAATTCTATATAAAAAGTAACAAAACAATTATTTCAAAACAAAAATTCAAAAATTACACTAAGGGCTAAAAAATCAGAGCAAGTTAAACTCTATTTTTGGTTTAAAATGTGTTTAAACCAACAAATCTATAAATCACTAAACATATAAACCATCTTTAAACGCATAAAATTGGGCGTTTAAACTACCAATACAGACCATATGAATTTGATAAGATTTATCGTATTTTTTTAACCACATATAATACATGGGACACTGATTTACAGTTGTTGAGTTTAAACTATATATAAATTCAAGTTTAAACCATCAGTGATTTTTTAGCCATAAGAGATCAAAACGGAAATTTTTTAGATTATCAATAATCATTTTGATTGTCAGACAAATCATCTTCTTAGTCTGTCTCTTCCAATTCGTCTTCTTTCTCACCAAATGTATTTTTTATAATATCCTCGTATTCTTGTATGTATCGTTCAGGAATAAACTTTCTTTTGAGCAGACTCTCTAAATCCTTTCGTTTCGGGCCTGATACTGGCAGTTTTGAAGAATAGAAAAATTTGTTGAACTCAAGGACAATCATAATCTATAGTGTTACAAGCGACAAAAATGGATCAAGTTTTAGTTGGATGAGTGTGCTAAGCGACAATTTCGTTAAACTAAGCGACATCTAACAAAATTTTTGTGTGGACCTTTTGTTGCTTACGACAATTACATTTTAAAAATGTGGCTTTGCATAATTTCTTTGGCGGATAATACAAATGTCAGGGAACAACTTTATTCCAATGAGAAAACTTGACGGTTGATACAATTTTATTTTCTCTTTAGTTTCCTTTGCATCCATGATAGGGCAGCGAAACCCAAGCCAAAATGTGGCGCTTAACTTCTAGTATAGTTTCACATCAAAAAGTCATTTTCGAAAAAAGTGTCGCTTAAAACATTCTTGTGGGAAGGTATCGATATAAATATAACGTGTCGATTTTCTCCAAAAAGATAAAAAGAAAAAAGTTAAAACCTTTGTATTTTTTTTACACCCTGAAGGAATTCGGCTGCGAGTGCCTCCAAATCACCAAGATTTGCAAAATGATAAATTGCGTTTGCTTATTAAGAAAATATTAAGAAAAAGGTTGTTACTTTTCGGCTTCATCGCTATTAGCTAAAAGACAAGAACTTTCAATCAGAAAAGTATTTCTAGAAACTAGAAACGACAAATTAAACCTCACGTTGCCGGTAATGCTGAACGCAACCTTTCTGAAGTATTTATCTAAAATATAATAGTGAATTTCAATGTGGATAGTTTTATTGGCATAAAGAGATTGTGTGACCTCCCTAATGTTTTTTTAAGCTATTATAGGAAAAAAATTGTTGTTTGAGTAACCTTATGTAGAACATGTTCTGTAACTTCTTATGGTGAGAACTTCTCGCATTGGAAATTTGCCATCGTTTCTCGAAAAGTAAGAAAAAAGTGTGTCTGTAACTCATGTCGAAAACTATCAAATAAATTACGTCGCTTCGTTATAAATGTCATATTCAGTGTTCGAAAATAAACAGAATATTATTTAGCGTTTGGCTCACACACCCAGGAACGATATCTATTTTTTTAGTGTTTGTATATACGAACACAACCCTTAATACCGTTCGTAACTATTTTCAAGAAAGATTAGTGATACTGTAGACAACGTAACGATACTGTAGACAAACATTATATTTTAATGTTCTATAATGTTTCTTTTTTTACACAACAAACCTAAAATTTTAGCAACGAACGCAGCACGAACAGCTTGTGTGTGTAGTGTTTATATGATTTGTTTATGTAAAATAACGTACGTGTATTTTGTTTTTGTTTAAAATGTTTGGTTTTTTTTACCAGCCGAAAGGGCGCAATGCACAACAGAAACGAACGAACATTAATGAGCTGAACCGAACACGATAAAGTTTTTGGTTAAAAAAAAACCGAAGGGAATTAAATGTTCTCATCTTTTTGTTGAGTTAGATAAGAATAGTATTATTTTTGAGTTCAAAAGATGACAAACAGGGAAACGTTTTTTTTATTGATTTAGCACATAAACTAGCGTTTGTGTTTTTTACAAATCTACCGAAACGATGACTAAGGAGCGATATTTAGTATTTTCTATGGAACTCTGGTCATAATATCCTACTCCAAGCGATCTGAAATTGCAGACGTTGAGATCACCAGTCACACATATCGTTGATGGCGACCAAAATTTAATAAAATTTAAAATTGTTCAACGACGGCGGCGAAAAAACAACCGTCGGCTATACCAAAAATTGTAAAGTGCGACTTCAATGTTTGTTGTTTACAAAATGGCTTTGTAAAACGTTCGCATATTCGCATAAAATCAGCCAAGAACAAAATACTTCTCTCTTCCGTGTAATTCTTCATTGCATTTTGTATTTTAATATATTTTTTCGCACTCCATTTTATTCGTGAGTTTTTTTGACAGTTTAAGCGAACTCTCACAAAAATTTTACAGACACACTTTTTCTGTAAATTGGAAAGTAGTTTCCCTACGTGACAGCTATAACTCGCCAAAAACAGATGCAGTTAAGTGAAAAAAAAACAGTCAACTAATGGCGTTATAATGTTATTTCTCACGTTTCAGTCGACAAGTTTCTCAGCTCGAAAGTTCCAGACAGGGGCCCTGGTGTTATATCAGCTTTAAGTGAATTTTAATTTTTTCAATTCAGCGTCAAAACAATTAGCTTGGAGCAAATCCACTTGAATTTGAAGACGATTCGTCAAAAAAAGAAAACTGATTTTAAAATTTGAAATTTAGAATGTGTAAAATATTTTTTTTTTTTAATAATTACACTGGGGAACAGTCAGTAACTAATTTGAGGTCGCTGATTTCAAATCATATCTCCATTTTTCTCTATCAGCTCAACTTTTTAAGATATGCCGTGATGTGCAAAATTAAGGCACTTTACAAAATACACAGAAAAAATTATTGCCGAATTATTTTCAAACAAACGTTGTTTGAAAATTTTTTTAATTTCTATAAACTTTTTTACTGACTCAAACAATATTTTTGTTTGAGTTTTATTTAACCAACAAAAATGTGGACAACTCTTCAAAAATATAATAAACGCGTTATTTGGTGTCAAGTTTTCGTAATTTTGTATGAAATATTTAACTCTCTTTAATGTTGTCGTCTTTTTGCATTTTTTATTTGATCTTAAGCAACACTTCTTTATGTGAAATATAAGAACAACAACAAAAAACACACACAGTCTATTTTTGGACGCTTTAAAAAACTTTAAAGTGCAACTATAAGAAAAACAATAGCAGAAACAACATTACAAGAAACCAAATCCCGTATTCAATTTTTTAAAACTGTTTGGTTAAATACATCAAATACAAAATAGAATGATGACGAAAAACATATCGAGTCGGTCTGCTGCAGGTTTTGGTTACATTTCTTCTTTAGCAAAGGAAAGAATACAGCAACAGAGAGTGATAAAGAAAAACATTGTGTTGTGTGTATACATAATAAAATAAGACTTCGTTCAAAAATTATTCCAACAAAAAAAATGTGTCTCAAAGCCAGCCGGCGGCTCTGCTCTGCTGTCATCTTCTCATATAGTGCTTACTTGTGTGGGCGTCATTGCTTGTGCAAAAACTTTTTATTTTTTTATTTTGAAATTTAGTATATGAATTTCAGTAAACTTTTTGTTTGATTCAGTTTAATTATTTGTTTGAAAAACTCAGTGTTTTTTTTTTTTCAATAAACAAAATGAAAATAAATTGTTTGAATATGCAAATTTGTTTATAGGACCGATTTAAGACAAAAAATTGTTTGATTCTACAAATTTTTTTGTTTGAAATTGGAATTGTGTATATTGGAATAACTTGAAAACGGTTTACCATATTAAGTTAAAAAAATCAAAATTGGTCAACGATAATATCTTTAATGGTGTTTCCTTTACTGACAATAATGTTCCATGTATGCTATCATTCGCGGGGGTTTTTTGTTCTATTCTAAAGAAATATGCAAAAGTTTAAGAAGTTGTCGTTTTTCTTTCTGAATATGTTGCAAAAATATATGGCAAATTTGTTCCATTTCTTACCCGCAGTTATAATTGAGTGTGAGATAATGCCCTTTTTCCATCTGCGTTAAGTCCTTTTCTATGCAAGCAAGTATTTTTCTTATTAATTTTTTTTGTGTTTGCGTAAAATTTGCGTTTTATTGTGATTTTTGGTTATATTGTGACTGATATAAAACCTTTCTGTTTTTCGTTTGTTATTTTTTTAGTTAATCAGGAGTGTGCTGGAAATCGGAAGAATTTAGAAGTTGTTCTTAATACACTTTTCATCTAATATTCATAATTTTTGTTATAAAATTCTGTTTAATAGCGAAATATTTGTATAATATTTGTCATTAAATTCTTTTATTACAGAAATGTTTTCAAAAAACTACTTTTAAAATTCTTGCGTTTTACATTCTCGATTTCCAGCACACCCCTGAATAATTATTTTTTTTGGCGCAAAATTTTTAACAACTTAATTGAAAATCAGTGTTGTTAAAGCTAAATGGAATTCAAAGAAAAATTTATGTTGAAAATCGCTACAACCGTGGTGAATATCGCTTTTAGTACAAACTTTGCATTCAATATTTAACACGCTAAATACACATTAGTGTTCCATTGTAATTAAGAAAAATGTATCACTTTGTTAAGGTGCGTGTTACCTAATAAATATATTACACAATTAAAATGCATTATTATTTTTTAGAAAAGAAAACACCATAAGTCGTGCTTACACTGGGTTTAAATTGCCAAGTTCGAGTTTTGAAAAAAAAAACAATTTTTTGGTTTAAAGACACTTAGTTAAACATATTTCAAATGAGTTTTATTCGTTGTAATCGTTACACAACTTTTGATTTTATTCACAACTTTTAGTTTTGAGAAAAAGTGAAAAATACGATAAGTACCTGTAACTTCAAAATGCTAGCTTATGGAGAAAAATGGAGATTAGATTTAAAATCAGCGACCTCGAATTAGTTAAAATTTGCAATAAAGTGTTAGGCCGGGCACACAAGTTTAATTTTGTTCACTTGTGTTATTTTATTATTTTAAACCAGTGTTCGAAAATAAACAGTTTATTATTTTACGTTCGGCTCACACACCCAGGAACGATATCTATTTTTTTTAATGATTGTGTAGACATACACAACCCTTAATACCGTTCGTAACTATTTCTTCGTTAAAAAACAGAACAATTGTAGTGATACTGTAGACAAACATTATATTTTAATGTTCTATAACGTTTTTTTCGTGGGTGTATTTTGTTTTTGTAAAAATGTTTTTTTACGAGGGACGAACATTAACGAGCCGAGCCGAAAAAAAACCGAACGGAATTAAAAGTTGACATCTTTTGTTGAGTTTGATAAAAACAGTAATATTTTTGTGTTCGGAAGATGACTAACAGGGAAACGTTATATTTTTTAAAGATTTTCTACACAAACACTATTAGCGTTTGTGTTTTCCACAAATCTACCGAACCGAACATTAAAAACCGATATTAAGTGTTTATTTTCGAACACTGTTTTAAACATTTTTTCGAATGTGCTTCCTTCCATGAGTCAAATTTCGATTCAAATTTAAATGCACTAGTGATTTTCTGGTTCCAATGTCTACATATGGTCCAAAAAGAACTACTTTGTCAATAGAACCAAGGTCAGTAGTAGTAGTGTCTGGGGTATAATAAGTCAAAAGTACTGGCTACTGTGTCCATAGTGAATCAGTGCAGATACACTAGTGAGATTTCCAGCAGGGTATTTACACATATTAGTTTGTATGTAAACTATATTTATGTATACGTGACAGCGCATAGAGAAAGGGACCTAAGGGTACAGGGACAACATCTAAGCATCGAATGAGACCGATCCCATGCCCCAAAGGTGTTCCCTCCCAGAGATAAGCGCGTTTTATGATGTGATGGTACACCAAATATACACGTATTTAAATCTTTAAAATGGCTCTCCTGAACAAACCCGGTTTTAACCATACATCAGTGATGTCAATTGTGGTTGTATTGATTTAAATTAGTATTAGTGAATAAAGAGACAAGTACTCTTAATAAAAATAAAAAAATACGTAAGCATTCGCCGCATGTGCACTCATCGCTTGATAATCGACGACTGATATGTGTACTCTCGTGCAGTGTTACCGTCGGATATTTTAAAAAAGTACCAAAAAAAGGGGATATCTACAAAAAAAGTGGCACCAAAAAGAGGGTTTAAAAAAAAATGGGCACATCTTTTAAAATTAAAATAAGTACACCACATTATGTATTTTTGATGGTTTTTCTATTTATTATAATTTTAAGTGGTATAAAAACATAACAAAATACATTGTATATTAATTATATACACTAAAAACAATTGATCGTTTTACAACAGACGTATGTATTAAAACGAAAATCGCTTAATTGACCAAGATGTGCAATAAAGCGAAACACCCATGTGTAGATAGAAAATAAAACTCATTTCTTTATTTAATAAGTTAAAAAAATGGTTTAGGGTTTTTAATACAAAATAAAAATCAGGAACGATTATGGTACAAGCTTTCTTGCCGCAAAATAATTTTTTTACGTTTGTGGAGCAGAAACACATTAATGGCCATTTTCTCAATGTATCGACAAACTGTCTGCTACTTAATGTCAACATAAATTCATTGGACCGATAAACTGTCCGTTAACGATTTTGGGTTTCTCAATATACCGACAAAAAACAAAGTTTGCAGCTGGCAACGCCACTTAAAATACATGTAAAAGATGGGAGTCAGCTGATTGAATTTATATGTACGGCAAATAAAAGGAAAATAAATAATTGGCAGATGAGTGCCGGTTAGCTTTGCGATTAAATCGAAGCAAATGAGACATTGAGAAAACCAAATTTCTTTAATGTGCAGTTTTTCGTTGGGATAAAAGATAATTGCCTAATGAGAAAATGGCCATAAGTAGACGGAAACAATTAACCGAAACAATTGCTCTTGTTTTTCGCAATGCGGTCTTATTTTGCGAAATAATTAAGCGGGTGACGCAATTAAACGGAACTCAATTAAACGGGTATTTTTACAAAGACAGTTAAACTGAATGATTTAGTTACATGATTTTAAGTGCAATAAAACGGGAAACTCAATTAGGCCGGACTCAATTAACCGAAAATAACTGTATCTGATATGTGACGTGATGGGAGAAAACTGCGCTCATACGGCTATAGCATTCCAAAAAATATAAGAATCAGTTGGAATGGATAACTAAACGTTTTCAATGTCGTCTTGTGTTATTTATTAATGGTCAGTTCATAAAAATTTTTTTACAATTAATTGTTCTTAAAACGACTTCTATACTTTCGTAAATTGTCTTCACTTGAAACCCAATCTTCAAGGCTAGTATCTAACAAATTTAAAGATAAAAGCATGGATTCGCAAGTATTTTCTTTTAACTTATTTGTCACTTTATTTTTGATTAAAGCTAAAACACGCTCAGCAGAAGCACTATTGTGTGACAATTCAAAAATTTGAGAGATCATTTTGTACAAGTTTAAATATATATACAGGTATACTCATTAAATCTATTTTTCAATGTTCCAATTTGACGCCAAAAATCTTCAGCATTCGAAATTTTAAATAAGTGTTCATAACTCGCGTTATTTACTTTACTCTCTAGAAGTTTAAATTCAAGTATAAATGCATCTGGGTCAGTTATAATATCTTTATACTCTGAAACTAATTCGAAATAGTTTATATGTTCATTAGACACTATAAATAATGTTTTTTATATCAATTCTTGTAATCAATTCTTTACACAATTTTTGATTTTTAATGTCAATTACACAAATTTTAGAAAAGTTTTCGGTACACAACAGTTCGGTTTTTGCTTCACGAACAATATATATATGCGAGATATCTTTACCCCCTTATTCATAATAAATAACACAGGTAAATAGAAAGTTTATTCAACCGATTTTCTGCTAACCACGCATGATATTAATATATTAACACAGTTTTACTTATATTAAAGCTGGAAGTTATAATAAAACAGAAAGAAAAAAAGTATCTTTTCCTAACGGAAAAAGTATCAAAAAAGTGGCAAGAATCACAAAATTTGGGTGCATTTTGTAAAAGTGGCCAAATAGTATCCAACAAAACAAGTGGCAACAACGGTTACGCTGCTCTCGTGCACTAAATGAAAGAGCGTAAGAATGCGTGTGAAGAATGTGTGTGAATTAATTTCCACAATTGTGTATGACGCTGACATCCCTGCCATACATATATGAATGCATTTATAACACTCGTATACGAAAGTCATTTTTTATACCGATAAAAAGAAATCAAATTGTAATGTAAAAGGTATGTTTTTACTTTTAAAAACTACAGTGAACGTGACACACTTCATTGGACCAGAACGGGAAATATTGCAACAAATGTTTGCAAGTCCTTAATCAGGATAGCAGAATGAAAGTTATGTACATTAGTAATGGACTCTTGGCTGGTAATAAAATAATATTTTATGCTCGTAAATAAAATTTGTGCATTGTAAGCATGTTGTAATTTTATTTGATGCTCATAAATCTTTAAAATATTCTCCCACAAATACATTCAAACAGACACATATGCAGGTTTTTTGCTTTGCTCCAGATAAAGTTGTTGGCATTGTTCGTTAGATGCTAGTAAAGTATGGAATAAGTTCATCATAAAATACCCATGTGAGTTCCATTTTCCATAGAATGTTTGCCAGGTATTGAACATTGTCAAACATCTAAAATAGCTTAAGGCAGCAATAATCATCCATGTTGTATTACATGTTGCATATATGAAAAAGATGCATATATAGTGGAGGTAGAAATAAAAGGGACATGGAAGTATTGAATAACGTGCACGTTAATGTTTTGTATTGAATCTTAAATTGCAAGAGTGGTTTTGAGTTTATGAAATGAAAGTAGTTGCTATACTAGTTTTAATAATGTAGGTGGCATAACAGTTTTTTTTTTGCTATCAAAGCCAATTTAAAAATCTCAGTAGCACTAGTAATAATAATAATAAAGTTTACTTAACTTAAGGGACTCTTGGTTTTTTATTTTCCTTTTACTATTATTTCCAGGTATTTCTGGTAAATGGCAAGTGTATATTATCGCTGTTATTTTTCGAAGTAGTTACACAAACTTTTACGACTATAGAAATTGTTATAACATAGATTAGTAATAGGATGTTTATTTAAATAAAAGTATCATACACCAATAATAATTTTATTTTCAGTGAGTTCAGTTTGGTTTGCCATTCTATCGGGTGATTTTTAAAGAGCTATAGGAAAGTTAAAAAAAAAACACATAAAATTCAGAAAAATGCCTGAAATCTTTATTTGAATCGATAGTACGGTCCATATAATTTAATGTTTGAAGATTATTTAATGCAAATGTTGACCGTGACTGCGCCTCAAATGGTCCATCCGTTAAGTCCAATTTTGACATACTCTTTCCAATATTTTGGCCGGTATCTCATGAATAAATGCTTCAATGTTGTCTTCCAATGCGTCAATTGCAGCGGGCATGTGTGTATAGACATGAGCTTTAACATAGCCCCACAAAAAATAGTCTAAAGGCGTTAAATCGCACGATCGAGGCGGCCAATTGACCGGTCCCGAGCGTGAAATAAAATGTTCACCGAACTCGCTTCTCAATAAGTCCATTGTTAAGCGTGCTGTGTGGCATGTGCACCCAGAGAAAAAACATGTTTAAATATGGTCACCACCAACAATACTATGTTTAAAGAAAATTTTAACCATATTATGTTTATTTGAACCATATTATTGTCAACGACAACTATATTATGCTTAAAATAGTCCTCCACCAAGAAGCCACAACCATATTATGGTTGCCTCCGAACATATTATGGCTGATAATGGTCACCACTGCATTGAAAGCTTTGTATGTGTAGCATTGTATTGCTTTGTTTACGTTTGCATTTGTTGGTTTTATGCTCTTTTGCTCTTTGTTTTTTGTGTATGTATCAGTGTTGCCAGTGAAATTTCGAGAAAGATACGTTTTAGTTTCCAAAAAGATACACTTTATTCCCAAAAAGATACATTAAAAAAAAAAAAAAATTAAGTCCAATTTCAACGTTTAACATTAACAGATTTGACGATTTATCGTCATTTTGACGATTTTTTGTTACGAAATTAGCAAATTGCCGATTTGGTGATTTTTTTCTAAAAAGTTACGATTTTTTCCGTCTCTCTGAATAAAACATTACATTTTCTAAAAATTACGTTTTTTAATCTTGGAATATTTAACAGCCATTCCTTTACAAGAGCGGAAATCGGAACGTTTTCTTTCACTCAGCTTTTACGCTGATATGCCATATCAAAGCAAGAGCGTCAACGCTGTGTCACGAACAGTAGTGATAGCTTTTTTGTTTAATAAAACCCACAAATTATAAATAAAAATAGCGATAAGATAAAAACGTTAGATTCACTAAAAAATAGCTAAATTGCCATTATTAATTAGCAATAGCGGCAAACTTTACTATTAAATGAGCTGTCAAAATCGGGTTTTACATTTGCAAAGCGTGCCGCTTTTGTTTAGGTACGGCTATAATATGTAAGTCTTAAGAAAATCTTTGATTATTTTCGGAGTACAAAAACAACAATGTTACACTTTGTTTATCTTTCGTCAAACCATCATCGAATGATCCTTTGACGACTCTCTGTATAAATCATATTTTCAACAATTATACGGCGAGCATTTCACGATTTGTAAGAGAATATCTACATGAGTCTCAAACGATTCTTGACATGGAAGTCTCGTTAGATTATCTTTACACCCACGTCTTAAACGATTCCCACAAAGATTGAAGAAGTGTCTTTCGCTGTGCCATTTAAAAAATTGTTTAATTATTTGAAAAAAACTAAATTTTAAGTTGTCCGATTTTTAAGAAACGATAAAGACGATTTTTTTTTATTTTTTCTCCTTACAAATTTAACTGGCAGGTATATATAAATTCATTTTTATATTTATTTAAGTCATAAATATTAGGAATGTAATTAAAAAAAAAAAAAAAAAATAAGCAAACATTAAAATAAATTAAATGTAACTATCTTTGGATGTTATTGAAACAAATTCATTTTTGTAAAAATTAATATACGAGTTAAGTCGTTAAAACGAAGATTACATTAAAAAGTTCATATAAATTTCCTGAAAATAAAAGATGTTCAAATTTCCTCCGAACAACTTCGCACTATTTGTATTCCTCGATTTAGGTGAATTGTATGTTGAAACTTCCTTAATGTTTTCTTTCACCACTATGGAAGCTGCTATTGTATAAGTATTGAGTCGGTTAAGATAACACAGTACAACACATGATTTGCCAACTCAATTCTGTGAACTGTATGTGAAATAAGACCCAAAAAGAAGAATTTCTGCATCATTCGTTTTGTCTTCTTACCTGCGATTTGAAGTTAGTATCGATTTGAAGTTAGTACTATCGTATAGGGGAATTTATCACGTTTTAGGCCCTGTTGTTTGACATAGCTCGACAACCACTAGCCCAATTTAGTTGAAATAAATTTTAAAAAATTAAGAATTACAATTCCCTTAATCTGTTAATATATTGTTTTCCTATACAAGTAACACTTTCGAAGTTAAAAATGAATGTATGAAGGGAAAAAATTATTTTTTGCCTAAAAATTTAAATTTTTTTTTTTTAAAATACATAAAAAATCCAAAATGGAAAAAAGTTTCAAGTCTAGTTATTTTTTCGCAAAGTCACATAACCTATGAGCAAAATGAGACAAAGATCATAAAAATCGATGCACGCGTTTGTCATTTATTCACAATTAAGTAAATGTATGAATTTCAAAAATTTGCTCGAGATATGCACAACATTATTTGGAGAAAACATTGACACCTTTTTCATGATTCTGAGAATTAAAAAAAAAAAAGGAATAAACAAAAGGTTATTTGATTTTTATGATTGCGGTAATAAATGTACGTGGACAATTAAACGGAAAGTGGACCTTTTTATTATTTGGGTTTTTCCGGTGGCTACCTATATAATTTTTTTACAGAAATTGCACCCACATTTAAGGGTGGTCATTATTTGGAAAGTTTTGCACACTTAGAAATGTACAAGTGCTGAATCAGGTATATAGCCAGCCGCCCTTAAAATATGCGCCCATTTATAAGTACCTGGCAGTAAAATATTCAAAAATACGTAGTATTTATAGGTGTGCATTGATCGATTTTTGGCATTCAGCCAGTGCCGACGAACGCGAACAGTAAAAGTGATTTTTCTCCAGTTTTTTAAAAGTGAATAACAACAAAACATAAAATATATCAATATGGAAAACAAAAGTGCCCATATTTGGATGAATATTGTTACGTTTGTGGTCATATCGTCCGAAAAATAAAAAAAAAAGATTGAAAAAATTTGTTTACTGAGCAATTCAAAACCGCGTATTGTAATTATTTCGATGAAGCAGATTTAAGTGGTGCAAATTTTACGCCGAACACAGTGTGCAACAATTGTTATACTACCCTTCTAAAATGGATTCACGGAAAAATTAGAAAGTTATCTTTTATGAAGCCAGTAATTTGGGTGGAAGACACAACTGGACATGATGAATCCAGGTGCTATGCATGCATAAATTTTCGTCCTGGATTAAACAGACAACAATTGAAAACAAAAGTATACACTGCTGCATTTACTGCCACACTTCCAGTGCAACGCCCTGCTGATACCGATGCACCTAAACCTCCGAGTGCGGATACTGTGTCCCTGCTAGCCGAAACCGTTTTCACCAATCCGACCGATTTGGATGATGCTGATTGGATACCCGATATTGAAAATAGTGCACCACAACCGCTACCACAAATCGAAATGGATTACATTGTGGCCAAGCTGGGACTATCACAACACGACTCCGAATGGCTGACATCATTTTTGAAGAGAAGAAAACTCACACAGCAAAATGTCAGCGCAACATCATACCGACAACGCCAAGCTGATTTTCAGAAATTTTATTCCGTTGACGAAGCAAATACGTTCACGTACTGCCATGATATCCCAGGTTTAGTGAAAAAATTGGGAATGGATTATATCGCTGGCGACTGGCGTTTATTCATCGATGGTTCAGTTACTAGTTTGAAGGCTGTGCTGCTGCACAAAAAAAATAAAAAACCATGCATTCCATTGGGATTCAGCACAACTATGAAGGAAACGTATGAAGCATTGGGCGAAATTTTGAAGAAAATCAAATACGATGAACACAAATGGAACATTTGTTGCGATCTGAAGGTGGTCAACATACTACAAGGGATTATAGAAAAGGGCGGATATCCAAAATACTTCTGCTTCCTTTGTAATTGGGATTCACGATACAAAGGAAATCAATATCAATGTAAAGATTGGAAAGGAAGAACTCCCGAGCTCAACAAACAATTAAAATTACGCAATGAACCTATGATAAAGGACCTGGATGATATTTTGTTGCCACCGCTCCACATGAAACTGGGAATAGCTGGGAAATTCGTTGAAGTGGTGGTCAAAAAAGTTAACGGCGCCTTTGACTGTTTGAAATCCATCTTTCCGAAACTCAGTGATGAGAAAATTAAAAACGGTACGTATCGAACTCTGTATTTCAATATTGTCATATCTAAATTTGTTAATTTCTATACATTCGCATTACCAATAATTTTTTCGTTTTTCTTATGTATTTAAAACAGGTATTCTCAATGGACCTGATATTCGGAAATTGATCAAAAGTGATTCTTTCACACATTTGCTTTCAGAGCATCACGACCACCAACATGCATGGAACGCATTGAAAGAAGTAATAGAAGGCGTTCTAGGAAAGAACCGTGTCCAGCGAGAAGAGATACAGCAACGAGTGGACAGGTTGCTGTTTTATTTCGAAAAAATCGGTGCATCCATGACGCTGAAATTGCATTTCTTGCACCACCACCTCGATACTTTTTTGGCACAATCACCTCAGGAATCAGACGAACAAGGAGAGAGGTTCCACCAGGTGACCATGCCATTTGAAAAGCGGTTCAAAAGCAAAAAATTGGATGCATTGCTTGCGGAGGTTTGTTGGTGGAGTTCCACAATTATGCAGTTTGAAGAAAGCACCGAAGATGAAGACATTGAAATTGGTGGACACAGTGAAAGAAACACGCCCTTGAATAGTATGTGTATCTCGGATGACGATACAGACTTAGACCATGAATATGAACAACCTACGAAGAAAACAAGATCATCAGAACCACAAGCGTCAACTTCTACAAGGATGGATATTGCCAATAATTGAAAAAATGTTCTAAATTTTGTTTTTATGCATATTATAATTGCGTATTAATTGCATATTATTTTATTTTCATTAAGTTTTTATAAATAAAGTTTTTTTTTGCATGATAATTTTTTAATTTATATTTTTATTTTAAGGGTGGTGGCTATAACTGATTTTTGAAATTCATACCTTTACTCAATTGCGAATAAAAGCGAAACGCGTGCATCGATTTTTATGATCTTTGTCTCATTTTGCTCATAGGTTATGTGACTTTGCGAAAAAATAACTAGACTTGAAACTTTTTTCCATTTTGGATTTTTTATGTATTTAAAAAAAAAAAAAATTTAAATTTTTAGGCAAAAAATAATTTTTTCCCTTCATACATTCATTTTTAACTTCGAAAGTGTTACTTGTATAGGAAAACAATATATGAACAGATTAAGGGAATTGTAATTCTTAATTTTTTAAAATTTATTTCAACTAAATTGGGCTAGTGGTTGTCGAGCTATGTCAAACAACAGGGCCTAAAACGTGATAAATTCCCCTATACGATAGTACTAACTTCAAATCGATACTAACTTCAAATCGCAGGTAAGAAGACAAAACGAATGATGCAGAAATTCTTCTTTTTGGGTCTAATTTCACATACAGTTCACAGAATTGAGTTGGCAATCAATTAACTGAAAAATGTTGTACTGTGTAATCAGTCTTAGTAAGTTTTAGTACATTTTGCATACAGATTCAAAAGATACGAAAAATGTCAGGATTTTACATGGTACGTGAAGCCATCAAAAGATACGAAAAATGTATCTTTCGTATCCTAATGGACACACTGGTACACACAGAAAAAAATACCCATGTAAAATTAACATGGAAAAATGTTGATTGAGAATCATGTTAAATTTCAAAAAAATTATGCCCTTTACTTAAATTTATCACTATTTCATATTAATTTTTAATAAAAAATATCAAAATAAGCTTAAATTACGTTTATTTAATATTATTCACTGTTAAAAAAATAAAAAAAAAAAAAATATTAAAATATAAATAAATCTGTACCTCGTTTCTGTATTTCTCGCTTCGTAAAATTTTCCGCATGAAACGTGTGAATTGCAACAAAAATAGTGTGAAATGAAACAAAAAATGGTTTTTCTCACGCAAGTGTTTCTGTATCTTTTCTTGGCGAGAATGATCTGTCATTTTAATAATTTTCCAGCAATTATTGGAAGGATGCGAGAAAAAGTGTTTCTATAACAATGTTTTGCGAAAAGTTTCTTTCAAGAACTGTCAAAATAAGTCGCATTTGAAATTGGTGGCGAGAAAAACAAAATGTAGATATTTTGAATTTAAAATATGTTTATATACTATTTTTTTTAAATAAATAAAAAATAGAAGGAATATAAATGATGAATGCATAATTTATATGATGAAAATAAACAAAAAACCATTGTTATATTTTGTTATTTTAAATTTTTTTTAGCCTTTTCTTGTTTTGGTTTTAATCAGCGCTGCCAGATAAATTTGTGTCAAAATCGTCAATTTTCTGAGAAAAAAATCTAAAAGATCCTCCTTTTTTGTTTTAAAAATCGTGTAATTTAAAATAAATTTTAAACAAATTTGTTTCGACTTTTATTAAAACATAATCAACCAAAAACAAAGTTAAAGTTTATGGGTATTTAATAATTTCTTTACATTTATATTTCTTTTGTTAAGCTGAAGGATAATTTTTTATAAAACTATTTATTTTCTTTAATCCGATAACAATTAAAAATTGTTTTTCCCTGAAGAAGTCACACAAAGGCATGAGAAAATATCATATTAAACAAAAAATAAAATAAATGGCCCATAACTATAGTCATAAACAAAGCATACTTTAAGGCCCGTTTTCACAACTTACCGATAGCTAAAGGTAGGATTTTATCGGACGTATAAAACCTGTTCCATTATTGCAACTTTACTTTTACCTACCAAGTAGGATGGACCTTAATTTACTTTATCGCTCACTTTTGGTAAAAGTAAAGTTTTAATAATGGAACAGTTTTTATAAGGCCGTTTAAAGTCTACTTTAAGCTATCGGTAAGTTGTGAAAACGGGCCTTAGAGTTCTAAAGTAAACTTTTATTA
Source organism: Pollenia angustigena (assembly GCA_930367215.1). Classification (NCBI taxonomy): domain Eukaryota; kingdom Metazoa; phylum Arthropoda; class Insecta; order Diptera; family Polleniidae; genus Pollenia; species Pollenia angustigena. The sequence goes on from OV884056.1 coordinate 187,274,975, forward strand.
AAAATATGCTTTTGATCTACTATAGACAAGCAAAAGTATACTTTACACGTTAAACCCGATGTTAATTTTAAAACCAGCTGAAGTTGTGTTTAACTCATTTAACAAGAGCATCAGCTGTTTTTCGCCAAATAAAAAAGTACTTGCAAAAAGTAAAAAATATTGTTGCCATTACTTAAGCTGTGATATATTTAAAGTTTAAAGTAATATGTATTTTTTTAAATATTAAAATTAATTTTTATATTTGTATGATCCTGAGTACATCTAAAACTTTTTAATGTGATTAAATTTTCATATTACAATCCCTTGAAAAAGTCGACAAACAATCGACGAAACGTCGGGAACAAAATATTGTAATTAAAAATTGAATTTTATTTACATTGAAGAAATTTGGGCCCTATTAGCTTGACAAAAATAATATTCATAAATTCATCACTCTGGCCAAAGAAACAACTACAAAAAATGTTTATGTTATAATATGTTGGCTGATATTTTGCAATTATTAATGATTTGCAGGAAAACTTTTATGGAAAGAAACACAAAATATATATGTATAGGCCCTAATTGTGTAAAACGCTAGGCCAAAATTGCCTAGCGTTTTACACAAAGTTTTGTAATTTTGTTGTTGCTTTCTACATAAAATCATATTGCGTGTTTCAACCGTACAAGATATGCAGTGTTTTATTTATATTTTAATTTTCAATGTCGGCTGCTTAAAGTTGCCACTTGCTTATATTTTGTTGTATGTTGTATGAAAAATTTGCTACATTTGAGGTGGCACCCAGTTAAAGTCGGTTCAATTTAAAACATACTTTAGTTTCGACTATAGTAGCAAAATATTTAAAAGAATGTTTTTATTTTAAAGTTGTTTTTAGCGTTTGACTATGATTATGGGCCAATATTTTTACAAAAGCAAAAAGAAGCCAAGCTTAATAAAATAAACATACATCCTTATTTAAAATAGATAAATATAGATAAATAGATAAATTTTTTAATTAAATCAGCTTTGTAAAAAACCTAGAATTCATAGTGACAACGTTGTTTTATATTTATATCGTATGTAGTCCGAAATAGTATATTATTGAAATTTAACTATATCGGTTTACAAATGGCTGAGATATAAATCTGTAATTTACCTATTCCTATAAATTTTTTTTATTTTTTTACCTGAAATAGACTTAGTAGACCAGCTGGTAGTTTTAGTTAAAAAAATCGGTTCATAAATGAACGGGTTACAGACAAACAACTTTTTTTCTTGAAGAAATAATGGTTTTGGCCCAAAAATGTCCATATAAGATAAGAATATCAAAAGGGTGTTTCCACAGAAATTGACCCCTTATAGTTCAAAAATTAAATTTTTATTTTGAATTAATTTTTCCGCTATTATACAAAATAAATGTATCGTGTCATATTCCTAAAGATTAACTTTAATTTTATTTATACTAACAAAAATATATTTTTTTTGTCACCAATTACGCAAAAAACTTGTAATTTTTATAATGTATTATTTAAATAAAACATTTCAAAGAATTAAATCAGATATTTAACTTGACATATCCTGTGCAAAATTTTACAAAACATGATGTTTGTTTCAGACATTTAAAAACAGCACATTTATAAAGTAACGGCTGTTACTTTGGATACACCCAAATATCAATCATATTTTGTTAATGTATATAAGAAGTATTAAATGTTCAAAATAAGCCAAATCGGTCCATTTCTTTCCCTCGAAATTTTGCTTTTGCCGATACATTTTTCAGGGAAGAGGCAAATAACTTCGAGGACAATTTTCATAAAAGGGATAAATAAAAAAATTTAAGCTGTCTTGTTTTTAAAGATATTTTTTTTACTAATAAACAAACATATTAAAATATTTAAAACTATCTTATTTCGAAGACTAAGGGGCAACGCCAACAATTTCATTGAAAGCAAAAAAAAAAATCAAAAGTATTTTATAAATTTGTTGTTACTTTCTACAGAAATTCATTTTGTTTTTTCAATTTTCAACGCCACAAAATATGAAGTGTTTGAAATTTAAAAATTCAATATGAATTTCTATAGAAAGTAACAACAAAATTATAAAATATTTTTGATTTTGTTTTGGCTTTCGTCACTTTTTTAGAAAAATCATTAAATCGTCACTTTGCTAATTTCGGAACAAAAAGTTGTCAAAATGACAATAACTCGTCAAATCTGGCAGCCCCGTTTTTATTATATTTATTTCTTTTGTTGACGTTTCGCTTTTATTTGACACTTAAGTACTGGAAATATTCCAGTATAAACAGAATTTGTTGTGTCTGTTTTCGCATTCAAATACAGAAACACTTTTATCTCATAAATCGAGAAACGATGGAATTTTTTGTTTCACACTTCATGTAAGAAATTTTACGATGCGAGAAATACAGAAACGAGGTACTGGATTCAATATTGAACCCATAAAAACCTGTTTTGTATTAAAATCAAAAGTTTATCTTGTTAAATTAACATGCATACCTACTTAATTATGTACATTTTTTATTTTCACTTTTAAAATATGTTATAAAAAGAAGACAATTCCCGTATTCTTTTAATTAAAATTGTTTATTTAAATATTACATAAAGTTTTCAAAGTAGAATGATGACCATATCGGGCGATTCTGCTGATGCTTCTGTTAACAAAGGAGAATACAAAATAAGTGAAACATGTGTTACAGGGTTTTGAATTATTCTTACATAAATGCAAATGTTGTCTGAAGCTTCTTCACACTGTTAAAATACACTCAAACCCATTTGATTCTACATGAAATTCACGTTGTTTCAACTGGAAATAACTTTCATTCAACGTGATTCCGATTGTTATTTCAATATAAATTACATTTTGCTCTAACTTTACTGCAATGTTAAATTAACATGAATTATAGTTATATCAAAAGAAAAAAATGTTGTTCGCAGTTATTGTAAAATCAGGTTGAATTAACATGAAACCCGTATGAAGCAAAATCACCACCGAAAAAATTTAAATCAACCTTGTTTTCGACGTTTTTAACTTGATTTTTTTCTGTGTGTACGCACGTTATTTTAGATGGCAGTTTTTTAAAAATGGATAAGTACCTTTCTGAAGGAACCGAAGTAACAGGGACTAAGATATTCCATTGCAACTTTAAAAAATTTTCTAAATTCTAAACCCAAAAAGGTAATCTATCTAGCGGACTTATCCTCTGATGGTAGTTCATTTTTTTGTCTTATGCCTGCAATTGCATTTGGATTTGCATTTTTTTTTACAACATTACAAAAATATTTGACATTTCAGTCCCTTAAGGCCTTAAATTAGCAGTTAAAAGCACTGCTAGCAAGCCATACCACTTGCCATTCTTGTTGTTTGTATTCATTGTTGTAATTCAGCGCGAATTGATAATAGCAAGTAAAAATTTGCGGGAAAAAACTGTGTGTGTATAGCTGCTGTTAGACGTCTTCATAGCTGTATTTTAAATAATAAAAATATCGATATTTATATTTTTCCTATCGATATTTTCGATATTTTAAGACTATCGATAATATCGATAGTCTATCGATAGTTTCCCAGCACTATAAATATGTCGTTTAATAAAACGAACAAAAATCAATACAAAAATAATATAAAAAATTCTCCAAAATTTTTCTCCATTAATCAAAATAAAAAAAAAAACAGTTTTAATTAAAAATATAAACAAGTGAATTGAACGTTTAATCAAGTTAAATAAACGTTTAATCAACTGAATTAAACGTTTTATTGATACTATTAATTTATTTACAGGTGCAAATTTAATTAAATTTTTTTTATCACAATATCACAAATAATTTAATTGAAATCAATTTTTATTTTTCTGTGCTCAATTTCGAATTTTCGATTAATTACATCCGTTTTCATTTAAGGCGATGAAAAATGTCAGTGTTTCAATTAATTGTCCACCATATTAATGTGATATTTCTACCCTATTAAATTTCCTTTGGGTTTACGTAAATTTATTGCTTAATGCAAACAAACTTCTTCAATGCATGGCAATAACAGTTAACAGTCTTGACGAAGCGCATTGCGGACTTCTAATTTTGAACCAGTTTTTTAAGTTTCGTCAAGAATAAAAAGAAGTATGACAACCTCTAAAGCGCCAGTTGTTGCATTAATCAGTAACTACTCGTAGTTCCTTTCACATATAACTTCGATGACTGATTTTCCAAGCAAAATGGGATAATTGGGTAGCGTTGTTGAATCATGAATATATTCGAGATGATTTGTCAGATTATAAATGTCAAAAAGCGTACGCAGTATGACAGATCGTTCGACAGCTAACGCTTTTGTAAGTTCTATCGGACTTAAAAACACCTTGTATAGTAAATCGATATTATCTTGGACACAGTATCATGGAATGACCCAATGTTTTAGAAGTTTAGTGTAGTACATTTATATCTGTGAAAAGTTCAGTCGCGAAAATCAACGTTTTCAAAAATATTGAAACATCTATGCCGCCCAGTGTTGTCAGATTTTTTTGAGCTCCATCGCCACACCGGATGTCAAAAATCGCCAAAAGTAAATTTTGTTAAATTTTTATTTTTTTTTTTATTTTAACAACTTAAAAAAAACCAGTAAATTTTCTAAGTCAAACAAATCGCCAAAAAGGTGAGAAAAACGCCAAAAAATCGACAAAATCATAAAAATCTTCAAAATATTTTTAAAAGCAATGAATATTGCTTGTAATAATAAATTGCCACATTTTACAATGAATAAGTTCGAATGCTTAACCCATTTCATACCGCCGTGTGTTTGAACACACGTTTATAATTTCTTAACTTTGAGGAATTATAAATCACAGATAAGTATAAAAAACTTAATGTGTGTGGCGTGTATATTAAAGTTTGGTGTCTTACCAACAAAAAAAAATATTTTTGAAAATTTTTGCAAGCTTCCCCCCTTTCACAAGAGGGGGTTTAAAAAGTGTCCAAAAATAGGCTCTTTTTAAATCAATTATAATCACCCCTATCGTGAATAACAAGTGGAATTTTTGTTCCCATGAAATTTTCATTCCCCTCGAAGGGAAAAAAGCAATCGTGAATCTCGTGTGAAAAATTGTTCACGCTATCAGTTCCAGTGCATGTAAAAAAAAGAAGAAAGATTAAAAAATATTAAAAATCCATGAAATTTTTGTTCAAAAATATACAAGTATATTTTTTAAAGAAAAGTAAAAGAAAAGGAGGGATAGTTTGATTACAACGTTAGTTTTTTGCAAAATTCTGCCACCAAGTCAATTGAAAGCTTCACAAATCCGCAGGCAATCGACCTGTTGTTTTGCAATTTGTTGAGCAATATATCGGTTTATGTCTAATTAACTTATTAACCCTTAATATTCGATTTATAGGAGGAGCTACTTACATACATGTTCTGTTCCCTAGCAAAATTAAAGTGAGAAAATCTAAGGGAAATGTGAACAAATTACGAGGGAAAAAATTTTTCACGATAAGGGGAATTTTTCCCGTGAACAATTTTTCACGTTATTATTCTCCTTTGAATTACAATTTTTCATGGGAGTTGTTCATGATCGCAAATATGTGAAAAGGGGAAAAATTACGAGGGAAAAATTATTCACGATAGGGGTGATTATATATATAAAATAATCTGAATTATTATATATGTATTGCCGTGTGTTACGATATCTCCAAAAAGCAACCTAAGGCCATTTGCCCATCAAACTGGTAAATATATGTGCCGCTAGGCGGCAGTAATTACCAGCGTGTGTTTCACCACACGTTGGTACTGAAAGTGAGATTGATTCGACAGAGATTTTCTTATATTTTCTTTGTGTGACTGCATTTTATGTTGTTTTTTTTCCAATTGTCCTAAATACTTATTCTTCTAATTTGAAATTGAAGGGAACAAAATATTGTAATTAAAAATTGAATTTTATTAACATTGAAGAAATTAAGGCCTTATTAGCTTGACAAAAATAACATTCATAAATTCATCACTCTGGCCAAAGAAACAACTACAGCAATTGAAATTATTTAATTTGTTTTGTAATTAAGAGTCAGATTGGCTAAAATGTCACGCGAAGAGTACCCTACTGGAGCGATGATGAACATGAACATCAAGGTGAAAGAGCGTTCGTGTTTGAAACTGCTATTTATTTGTCCCCCGATAATACTGTCGGTGATTCGGATACGTGAAAAACAATCCGTTTCGGATATAAACTGTGGGCGATTTGCTTGAACATTGGCTACATGTTTCCTTTTGTTCCATACTGGTGTATCCGTTTTTTTTCAATAAAAATTTTAGACTCGATGCATCCGCCATAATAGAACTATTTTCACATTGTGAACATAAAATGCAAAGCAATTCTAGTTTGTCATTTTTTATTTGACTCCCATTACTTGCTGTACTTGTTGAAAGGGAGAGGATTCCGCGCAAGCGGCACTGTTCGACCCAACCAGGGTACGGGCGCCCCTTCAAAATTGGTAAAAAAAAGCCTTGAAAAAAGTACAATTCCCGACTTTGCATTCGATATACGAAATAATGTTCTCGTAATTCGTTGGACGGACAATTCTAAAGCTACACTCGCAAATAATTATTACGCAATCGATCCAGTAGTAGCAGTTCGTGTTCGTGTTTAACAGCCCCTCGCTATCAAAAATTATAACGGGCATATGGGTGGCGTGGATTTACATGGCAATACGGTTGCCAATTACTCTATCGTAATTCGTAGCAAAAAGTGATAGTAGCCGTTCTAAGTCTTATGCATGGGTAGCGCTGTGGTCAATTCGTGGAAACTGCATTTCTTCATAGCAGCTTCGCAAAACGCGAATCCTATCTTACCGTTTGACTTCAATAACTCGGTGTCCAAGTCTCTGCTGCTTTCGTCGGAGGATGCAATAGACGGAATGGAACCTTCGCCTACAGAGGATTCATTCACTTATTGCTAGCAAAAAAACTTTTCGATGGTAGACAGCTTGCTCGTTCCTTTCAAAAGCACCAGTCGTCGCCGTTGCGTTATGTGTACAGCAAAAGTCACCATATTTTAGTGTGAGAAGTGCAACGTCCACATACACCTATACAATTGTTCCACAAAGTCAAACAATTTTATTAACAACACCGTTCCACACGTTCAAGGAATACGTACCATAAAAAACATAAATAACTAAACAAACTTGTACACAACAAAAGATTGCAAAACACTTAACAGTACCAGCGTGTGGTCAAACACACGGCAATTTTCGGAAAAACTACTCGTCGAAAAAAAAATTTTTTTTCAGAAAATGTTTAAAATGGTATTATAAGACGTTCCTGATATTTTCAACAAAAAATTTCAACGTTTAAATTTTTGGTAATTAACCGGTTAATATATTTATACTTGTGTTTAAGGGAGTCCTCAAAACTCGTACATAAAAATACCAGAATAAATATAATTAATTTTTTCGTATTGACTTTAATGATCCTCGAAACAAATACATGTCAAATCAAAAATAACCAACAAAATCGCAAAAAAAAAATCCCAATACTGCCAAATGAAAAATGGAAAATCTCAACGCCAAACATGTTTCAAAACCGCTACATTTGGCGAGAAATTGTCATTGTAAAATAAAAAATTATTTCAATTAAAAAATTTGTGATACATATTAATTAAAAATTAATTAAATTTGCATCAGTAAACAAATTAATAGTATCAATTAAACGTTTAATTCAGTTGATTAAACGTTTAATTTGCTTGATAACATCACTTGATTACATTTTTAATTAAAGCTGATTTTATTTTTAATTAATGCATTAATTGGTGGAACATATTGGAGAATTGTTGTTCTGGGCATATCCGACAACCCTAATGCCGCTCTATTCCACATATGAATATGACATCGAATTCAACTTGTCTGTTGTCAGTTTTTATTATTATTATTTTTTTAGGATTATGTTGATTTCCATTATTTAATATCGTCTTTTCCCCTTGTTGTTGACTTAATGTTGTACAATTTAAATAAATATGATATTTATGTTTTCACAAAGAATTGAAAAGAAATTGGAAATTGTTGTTTATTGTCCTTTATGTAGTATCGCATTTGAGTTTGCATAATAAAAGAGAACGAGCAAATAAAAGACATTGAAATGCTTTCAGGCATGTTGAAAAGGTTTATTATGTATATATTAAGAATTTCATATCTAGTTGTAGCTGGAATACATCATTTGATATCGAAAATAATAAAGTTTAAAGTTGTGAAAACAAAATACTTTTTAAGAGAATTAAGCAATAATAAAATGTTAAAGAATTTAAAAATCCAATTTTGTTGTATTGTGTAAATTCAAATTCAGTTATATTGATGACTGAATGGTAATTCGCATAAATATTATGTTTAGATTTAAGATTTTTGTGAATATTAAATATAAAGTAATTGAATTAATATATCGAAATTTTTGCATCTTATTGCCTGGTTTTAGAACGCGAGTGCAAAAGTGACTCATTTAATTAACATTTAAAACAAAAACCAAATTTTCTGAAATTTTAGTTTGCACTCGCGTTCTAAGAACAGGCAGTTAGTCTCGGTTTACACTATTACAGTTTCCTTTTAGCAAGTCTTATTTTATTGGTGAGCGTGGAGGCAAGAATAGCATGTTATCTTCCTCTCCCTCACCAACAAACTCAGACTTGATGAAAGAAAACTTTCAAAGTGTGAACCCAGACTTAATATTGAATACCAGGTATTCATGTTTAAAATTTATAATTGTACTTACAATTAAGATAATTTATGCGTAAACACTTACCTAAAAAGAGAAAAATAAGATAATTAAATTAATATCAAAATTTAATAAAATATAATTAATTTTTTTTCAATTTATTTTAAAGTTATTAAGGCATTCGATATCGATCGAAATTCCCATTTAAATTGTATTGTAATTTCGATCGATATTGCATGCGTTAATTTGGTACCAGGGGTTTTTTATATAGTATTTTAATTGTCAATTCGTTCGCTTTAAGTACTCAATATATTAAAGTTACGCTGCACTTTCTCTCAGTGTTTTTGCGAAATGCAACTATGTACTAAACAGTAATGCCAAAAGAAAAATTAAAATTATAGCTAAATTGCACAAAGCCATGTCATGTTTTCGAATCTCTTGGTATTCTAAAAGTAAAACCTGTATTTTACACATGCAAGTGCAAGATCGAAACACTAATACACTAACACCATCAAATTTTTCGTACTTGCAGACAACTTGCAGTTCAACTTGCAAGACATTTCTGAAGACAGTGATTTTTTAACACTTGTAGCAAGTTAATGTAAAAACAGTGCTACCAAATTAACTTTATTGCGAAACAGTAATTACAACTTTTTTAAAGTATATTTAAAAATATTTCTTTATTTTTGTGCATGTATACATAAAGTATATTGAGGAAGAAGTCTCATAACTGCCAAGGAGTCACCCTTAGGGAGATAAAATTTATGACCGACCTTTATTAGTTATCCGTCCTTGTTATTTTCTTAAAACAACATATATTTACATAAATTCTATTCAATGGTGCGAGGATCATACATATCCCGGTATTGGAATATATTAACTTCAGTCGGCTAATGATTCCGTCAGTAGTGGGCGCCGCTGCCGGTTTCTTCTCGGCATCGATTTCTGATGTCAGACGGTTTGTCAGAGGAAAATAGAGCAGGCTCTAATTGAAATTTTGTCCGATGACTTTGCATCTGACTTTACAGAAGCAAAGTTAAAAAGTTTACACACGACATGTATGTATTTTGCAGTTGGAAATTTGGCATGTCAGATGATAAAAACATGTCGTGTACGGTCGCCTTAAGGGTTTTGAGCTGTACTGTAATAAGCAGGGAAACCAGAAATATGCTCTAAAAAACACGTTTTATGCGCATTAAATATGCAGTAAAAACTGGAAAAAATGCGCTGAAAAATGTAAAAAATATGCCCTAAAAAATCAAAAATTGCAAATTTTTAAAACAAAATATTACAATTTAATAACAAAATTTAAAAAAAAAACCTACATATATTATCGCTTAAGCCCATATTAGATTAAAATTCATATCAGAGTTATTTGTGCCGAATATTATCTAGATATTAACATCCATATGGGTTTTCGTCTTAAAGGGATTTTAGGTACGGCCGCTAAATTGTTTACAAATGTTAACATTTAAAGGAATTTTAAGATATTTAAGGATGGAAGCTTTGGACAAATGTGAAACGATTCTTACTGACACAAAGAGTCTTATTTGGAAAGAAGTTTTAATGGGAAATATGTGAAATAATAGACCAGTTCTCACTATTTACACAGACCTAGTCCATATTTGATCAAACTATCTGAAAAAATTGGAACTTGTACTTTGCGCACAAGGTTAACGTGGGCAGACAACAAGCCAGACAGACGGATGGACATATTTAGATAACTTTAAAAAGTGATTTTGAGTCGATCGGTATACTTAAAGATTGGTCTACTTTTCTATGTATTATACACATCGCATAACATTTATCCTTAATGACAACCTGTGCCCATGTTCTGTAACTATCGTGTCGAGAAAGTTTTCGATTGAAATGTGTGAAATGAAACAAAAATGCCAAAAATTGAAACAAACGGCTGTATTGCTGGCTTAACTGTGTCTGTAACTTTTTTGTCGGGTACAAGCTGTCACGTAAGGAAATTACTCGCCAATTTACAGAAAAAGTATGTCTGTAACATTTTTGGGAGAAAAGTTCCCGCTTTGAACAATCAAATAAACTCACGAACAAAAATGGAGCGAGAAAAAAATTTTAACACTAAAAAACAATTAAAAATGCAAAACGTTAAGAATAATAATAATTATATTTTGTTCTTGGCAAATTTTTCATTGTTTTATTATTTTGATTTTAACATTTTAATAAAATATACGAATGTCCTCAAAGCTCGTTTGCAAACAACAAACATTAAAGTCGCTCTTTACACAATTTGGTATAGCCGACGGTTGTAGTTTCGCCGCCGTCGTTGAAAAATTTAAAATTTTAGTAAATTTTGGTAGCCGTCAACGATATGTGTTACTGGCGTTCTGAACGTCTGCAATGTCACATCGGCTTCGAGTGCAATATTATGACATTTATAACGTAGCGACGTAATCTCTTTTGATAGTTTTCGACATGAGTTACAGACACAGATTTTTCTCACTTTTCGAGAAACGATGGAATATTTTGTTTCACATCTTTTCGATGCAAGAAGTTCTCACTAAAGTTACAGAACATGGGTACAGCTTTGTCTTACAATTTGAGAGTAAAAATTAAATGTAGATGGCAAAATTGAATTTCAAAAAAAAAAAAAAAAAAAAAATTCTGCGATAGCTCCTATAAGCATCTAAAAAAATTTATCATGTATCCAAATACGCTTAAAAAACGCAAATTATGCGCTATAAACTTAAAATATGCTGGAAAAAAGCTCGTTTAACAAAATTATGCACAAAAATGCGGCAAACGGTAAAAAAAGCAAAAATATGCACTAACAAATCGATGCCAAAATTCATAAAAGGCTCTACAACGGATGAATATATTGTTTGTGTCTTCATTGGTTGCACGAGGAAAAACATGCAATTGCATATTTATGGTATCCCTGGTAATAAGCAAATCTTCAAACTTCTTATAATACGAGGTGTTATTTAATTATATAAGTAGTTATATTTTAAAATCCTTTTTAAATATTTTAAACTTTCAAAAAATTTACATATTTTTTGAAATTTTCTCTTACCTGTTTATTGTTTAATACTTAACGGCCAACAACTTGTCGAATTTTTATTATTTGATACAAAGTAATTGAAATCTAATTAATTTCTGTTAATTAAAATTTTTTAAAGTTTATTTAATTTTATAAACCATCGTTTACAAAAAAAACTCTTACGTTTTGCAATAAAATTAAGTTTTCATATTTAATAATGTTTTTTGTCCCATTTAAAATTCGAACCAAATTATAGTTTTAATTATTAAAACGTATTAATTAAATTAAATATTTAATTTAATAAGAACAAAAAAAGTAATTACACTTCGCACCACTTTTTTTTTACAAAAAAAAAAAAAAAAAACTGGGAGTATTGACACATTTTTTTAATATTTAATCAGGGATGGGTAGTTGTATAGTTAAGTAATTACTGTTGTTTTTGTTATCATATAGTTATATTTTTATATTTTTTTAATTATTATGAAAACACATTTAAAACTCATTATTATTAATGGTAAATAATTTTTTAACATTTATTATAATTAAATTTGTTCCATATTTTTTTTTTAAATTTGTTATAAAAACAGTTTGAAACACAACATTTGAAAAAGGTTAAACACTTTTTTTAAAATAATTCATAGATTTTTTTGTAAACTAGATTTTGTAACTGTATTTTTTTGTAATTGTTATTGACGGATTTATAAATATTGTATTTAATAGGATTGTTGAGTTATTAATTTATATGGTTTATGTTTTTTTTTTGTCTATTTTTGTATTTTTCTTTTATTTATTAAATTATTTATAAAACTTATTTTAAAAATATAAAAAATTATGACTATCCATTTGGTTGTGTTAACAATTTTATTGTATTTAAATTATAATTTTGTTTATAAATAATTTTTTTTGTATTTCAGTATTTCATGTAATATAATATTTTGCTTTATTTAACGAGTGTGTTTTGGAATATTTAGAATTTCTTTTTAGGGGGAAAACTTAATTTTCATTTTGCTGTATTTTTGTTTAATAAATATTGCTCGAAATTTTATTATTAAATAATTTTAATATGATATGATTTGAAACTTTGTGTTAATTATTTTTAGCGTTTCTTTGTTTTATTTAAATTAAGAGTTCTTGATTTAAACAGTCTTAAAGAAAGTTAATAAATTTGTTTATTTATTATTATCAAGGAATTTATTCGATTTTTTAGAATGTTATGTGAGTAAATTGAAGTTATATTATTAGCAACATGTTGCAGCAACATTGTGTAATTTCATTTGTCATCCTTAAAGCAGCTTTGTATTGTTAAAACTTGTTTAAAGTTTGGTTTTTCCTTTATTGTGCATATTGTTTCGTCGGCAACATGTCGCTGAAACATATATTTGAAATTTTTAAACATGAAGCGAAATGTCTTGTTATTAAAATATTTGTTTCGTAGTTTTTCATATTTACAGTATGAGAACATGCTTGTAAACATCGTTTTTAATTATTAAAGTTTTAGCTTTATGACAACAAGTTAAGAGTATGTACGTGATTTAAACAGTCTTAATAGAAAATTTATAAATTTGTTTATTATTTAGTTTTATTATAAAGGAATTTATTTGATTTTTTATAGAATGTTATGTGAGTAAACTGAAGTTTTTTAAGCACATGTTGCAGCAACATTGTCTTATCACATTTGTCATCCTTAAAGCAGCTTTGTATTGTTAAAACTTGTTTAAAGTTTGATTTTTCCTTTATTGTGCATATTATTTCTTCGGCAACATGTTGCTGAAACATATATTTGGAATTTTTAAATATGAAGCAATATGTCTTGCAATTAAAATATTTGTTTTTTTATTTTTCAAATTTACTTATATGTTGAGAACATGTTGGTTAACACTTTTTAAATCATAAAAGTTTAGGCTTTATGGCGACGTTTAAAATTTTTAAGTTGTAACTTTTTCATTTTTTTCTTAAACATTTTAACATGTTTAAACTTGTTCAAAGGTTGATTCTTCTTTTATCGTGCATTTTGTTTCTTGGGCGACATCTTGCTGAAATATTTGGAATTTTCGAATATGAAACAATATGTCTTGTTATTAAAATATTTGTTTGCTTTATTTTATATTTACTGTATACATATGTTGTTGAACATGTTGGGAGCATATTATTAATATCATAAAACTTTTTAGTTACATGAAGACTTTCTGAATTTAAACTTTTGAATTTTTTTTAACATTATTTAAACACATATTTAATTAATTTTTTTATCAACAATGTTTAACCACATTTTCGTTTAATATTTATTTAATTATTGCTGTTGAACCACAAAAAGTTAATTTATTTAAAAATTTTAAAATCATATTATCACTTGGAAACTTGTCGCTTAAAGATTTTTGGTTTCTTATCGAAATATTAAAGTATACATGCTTCCTTTATACAAAGCAACAATTGTTTGGTTTGGCAACATTGTTTGATATTTTAATGATTAACTGAGTTTTCCCTCAATTTATTTAAATCCTTTAAATTAATGTAAAACAAATACTAGAAATGTAAAATAAAGTTGCTAAACATTTCTTTCTAAATTTTTTTTTTTGATATTACAGCAACATGTTGATATTATTTAAGTCAGGATGTTTTTGGTTGCAATTACATTTCGAAGAAGTAACAATATTTTTACGATCATATGAAACAAGAAGGAACATTTTAATAATGCCCTGTTAATTATTAAAAGACAGCAACAATATTTAGCAACATGTTGATAAAAATAGGTTTTAATTGTTACTTAATCCAAAAACTGCAGTATTTGTTGAACTAAGTTACTTGTTAGTATTTTAAGTATTTCTTGAAATGTTGCCTAAGATTTGCCACATGTTTACACCCACATATTATTTGAAATATGTATAAGTTTACTTGTAACTTTAAATGCATTTTGTTGTGCAACAAATTTGGTATATTAAAGAAATATTACTGGAGTTTAGAAATATTTACAGATATAAACAAACATCTACACACGTAAATGTTTAATTCAGGTTGTTTGCAAAAATGTTTATGAAATATTGCTTAGCAACATATGGGCTGCAACAGTTTTGTTGTTTATAAATTGTGTTGAGTATTTGGTGTTTTAGGTTGACTGAATTAAAAATAAGCTTTTGAATCATTCACAGAAGTTTTTTTCTGTAGAATTTTTAACTGTAATTTTCGGAGTTTAAAGTTTGCATAATTGTAGTTAGCAACATGTAGACAGCAGCTTTGTTTATAATTATTTCGATCTTATGGAAAAGTAAAGGTTGTTGGTAAATGTAAACATATGTTTTACATCTTTGTTCTTTAAATGTTGACGTGAGCTTAAAATATTAATTTTTACTAACAATATTTAACATTTAAACACTGAACTAATTTTATTTAATAGTTACATAGCAACATGTTTATAAAGATTTTGTTAATCGTATGATTTAAAGTTTAATATGGTTTGCTTTATTTAGGTTGTTTTTAATGAAAAACTTATGCACTTTATGTTGGCAACATGTAGTCTGCAACACTTTGTTTATATTACATTGATGAAAATGTTTATGAAATTTGAATTTTATTATGGTTGTTAAAATGTAGCTACTTTGCTTTCTGGTTATGTAGAGATTCTGAATTTTGAGAGACCATGTACAAAAAATTTTAAACTTTTATTTTTAATGTTGATGTAAATTTCAGCAGCATATTTATAAGAATTTTTTTTTTTTTAATATTCACAAATAAATATTTCCTTTAATGTTTATGGTTTAAAGTATAATATAATGATTATTTTTCTGTTTATTTTGATATTCCACTTTTTAAGAATTGTTAAATTTTTTTAAAGTTCGTTAGCAACTTGTTGCCAAAAATTTGTAATCAAAATAAAAATCATTCAGATTGGATTATTATTATTTTTAAAAGACATCGAAACCCAAAACAAGTTTTTTTCAATAATTTTTAACTGTTTTTTATTGCTAACTTTACGTGAACTACTGTAGCAACATGTTTACAGCAACATTTTTTATTAAGAGTATTACTTGTGGGTATATTTTATTACAATATCTTTAAACATTTATTTAACTATTAACACTTATTAACTAATTTTAATACACTTAAAACATTTTATATGTCAATATTTTTTATCAAAATAAAATTTAAATTTCTTCATTTAATCCGGTTTTTTTTTGGTTTTACTAAAATGTCTACAAAAATTTTGAACTCTATTTTTTATTTTAATAATTTAAAAATTCTTTATTGATAGTTTGTTGTTGTTGATTAAATTGTTTAATTAAAAAAATTACACATCACAGCCAATTTGATACTGACACGATGGGTTAAAAATTATTAATTGTTGTTGTTGTTGTTGTTGTTAAAATGATTTGTTAATTTTATTAAATTCACTTGATTACTAAAATGTCACATTGATTCTAAATATTCGCCACTGATTACGCTTTTTGTTAATTTTTGTTCACTTTAAGTTTTTATGCAGATTTTTTTTTTAATTAATTTTGTAATTTGAATTTTGTCTATTGGGTGTGGTGAGATGAAAAGGATGTACTAACAATTGGTAGGCCTTTGTTATCCATCTGGGAAATTACCGGGTCCCAGCTGAAGTTTATCTCACTTTGGTTCACCCATTGTCTGGCCCACAACTATGATGATGACAATGAAAACGGCCAGAAGCACCAGAATACAACAAATAGCTACGGCAACCATGGCGCTATTGCTCATAAGACTTTGGGTACACAAACAAATTATAATTAGTTAATTTTTGTAATTCTTATTTACGCAATTTCTGTTTTAATTATTGTGTTTTTTGTTTTAATTTTTTGCGAAAATAGAAGAAATTATTTTCTTTTTTTTATTATTTCTTATTGGCTGTTGCGGTCACACAGCCGAGGAGAGAGCTCACAAAAGACTTGTTCGTTTCAAGCTTGAGAGTCTAGGTAAAAGTTATTTTACTTTTTTTGCTTTACTTCCGTTTTATTAGTTTTGTTGTTGTTTTATGTGTTTTATTATAACGCGTGCGTTTTCCACTGTTTCTGCGTTAAATTTGATTAAATTCGTTCGTTTGTTCAAACTTATATTCGAGTTGATGTTAATGTTGTAATTAATATTGTCGTTTTTTTCCTTTTTTCGTATTTTTTTAGCTGGATTGCTTTTTAATGTCCTTTGGCAAATACTTTTTTTTTATCAGATAATAACTTTGAAATTTAATTAAGTTTTATTTGTTTGAAATTGTTTTTATTTGGTTTCACTTTGTTTTGTCTTAGCAAATGATGTTTGGCTTAAGTAATGTACAATTTTGCTTTAATTTAAACTTGTATACAACTAAAATTATAGTGGTAAAATAAAATGTTGATTGCTGTTCAAATAAATCGTAATGAGTGATTGTAGAAAAACTAGTTAAGAACAAGAAAAAAACTAAGAAGGAGATCGAACAGAACTTGAACATAACCAGAACATAACAAGACTTAGAGTCAAACAAGAACATAACTAAAAATAACTTAAACATCATTAGTACAGAGCTATAACAGGACTAGAACAAAACTAGAACAGGCCTAGAATATAACTAAAACAGTACTAGTGCCAAACTAGAACAGATATAGAACAGAACAAGAACAGAACTAGAACAGAGCTAGCACAGATCTCGAAAATAGCTTAAACAGAGCTTAAATAAAATTTTGGTCACCTCGCTAATTCGTAATTTTTTTTCAAATAAAATCTTCTTTACCTCTTATAAATCGTTATTATTTGCTAACTACCACTTATAATTCGTGATAAAAACAACAGAAACATGGAAAGAATGACTTTTTGTTTGCCACTATTTTATTTTTGCGTAGGTTTTTGTTTGTGTATGGGGTTTATTTTCTTAAGATCAGTTTGCTCAGTTTGTTACATGAATAATTTTTATGTATTTTATTTTTAAGAATTGTTTTTACGTTTTTTTTTTATCGTTTAAGTAAATAAATTGAAAAACCCCGATTATTCGTATTTATTTTATTTTAACCCCGTTAAATCGAAACCCCGCTAAATCGAAAACCCCTATAAAGCCTAGTACTCTGTTCAAATTTGTGAAAAATGTTAAGCAACATTGATTATTCCACACGAAAATTTTGGCATTTATCAATGTTACCAATCTTGCGAGTTTGTACAATTTGACGTTTTTATTCCTTCAAAGTATGCTACATTGTATCGTGTATGTAAACAAACGCCACATGTACTATTTTACTAAAATTATTGTTTTTTAATAAAAAAAAAAGTAAATATGGATAAAAAACTGTTACCGGTTGTGTTATTTTAATTTTTTATTTCTTTTTTTAATATTAAGTTCATACTTTTTTGCTTTTGCTTAAAATTCCACGTGAAATAAAGGCAGCTTACATTATTTCGCAGTTGTAAAAAAATGTTGCCAGAAACATTTCGGAACTTTTTCACAAAATAAACAGAGTACAACTTCATCAACATTATTTCATAGATATTCTGCACAAGTTTTTTTCATATGCATTTTGACAGCATTTCACGTGAAATGTTGAACAGAGTACCAGGCTTAATTCGTAAGAAATAGCCGGTCCCTTGCAATTACAAATTATCGGGATTCTACTGTAAATCTATTTTGTGCCGAACGCACTTCTACACTCTCGCATATTTTGTCGGATGTTGTCTATTGGTAACCAAGAAGCTCGTACCTAATTAGGATACTTTGGCTCTTGCCGTTCTCCAGTTATTAAAAAATATATAATGCCTTTGCACGAGAGATGCCCAGTCTACTTGTGTAAGCCCGCATATTTTTTTTGAAAGGTGCAATGTGTATCAAATTTGGACCAGTTCTTTTTTATCGTTTTTTAGATAGAAATAATTCTATTTTGCGCCACGCCAACTTCTGCTCTCCCGCCCACATTTTGCCGGATGTTGTTTATTGATAACCAATATGATTTTATCTAATTATTATTATTATTAGTATTTATACCATCGTTAGCTTCGTTTTTTTAATTAAGATGTTTGTGTGTTCGGTGCGACAATGATTGTTTTGGTAAAGAAAAAAAAAATACAAACAAAAAAGCCAGAAATCAAGCAATTATTACTCATGTAGGCATTCAGTAGTTGCTATGTAGTACAAGAAAAAAAAAATTTAAGAAAAACAACAACAAAGAATTTCCATAGAAATAGAAGACAATGTATTGTTGTTTTTGTTGTTATTGCTGTTAATGATAAATTATCATTATCATTGATAATGTAACAAAGCGACTCGTACTCAATAACAATTTAGCTCGTCGTTGGCTTATCGAGTGGACAATGACTACTTGAATGCAAAAGCATAAGAATTTTTGCCTTTTGACTTTGGGTATTTGTGTTGTTGCGTGCCCAACAATAAATGCAAACAAAGCACTTTCAATAAAAAACTCACACATTCACAAATCAAATGTGTACAAAACGATGTCAAAATTACCAACGTTGCGTCTTTTTCGTGCCAAAACTTCTAATTTTCATAAAATTTTATGTGAAACAAAACTTAATGTCGCAAAGTCAACACCATCCTGTCGAAAAATCCTTTTTTACAGATCCTTAGGTCGGTTTGTTTATTTGAAATTATATTGACAATAGAATTTAAATATTTCAAAAACGCTCGTATTTAGGTTGCTCAGTAATTATTATATGACTCTTACAGAGAGTCGCAAAAGGTTCATTCCAAGATTAAAAGACGAGCGTGTCAAAAATGTATAAAAAAGAGGATTCTTTTGAGAGTTGTATATTAAACATAATCGTCAAACAAACAGCTTATGCTAGCTGGGAAGAGACTTGGCTAAAATTAGAAGCAGTCGTTGTTTTTGCTCAGATATCAGCAATTTATGAACCGATCAGCTCGAATTTTAATAGCAAACAATTGTATGTTACTTTACTTTAATACTAACGAGTCCCCGTCGTATCTAGCGTCTTAGGAAACCCCATTTCAACGGATACACGGACAGACGGACATCGTGATGTAAACTTCTCTTCTCATAGGGACTCAGAATATACATATATTCATTACAGGGTCTAAGATCAATATTGTAGAAATTACAAACGCAATGACAAATCTATATACAGTAATCTCCCTAATCGGACAAATTCCCTTTAGACGCAGACTGTTCCTGGTATCGGCAGCATTCTAAAGCAAATCATTGTGAGCTTTTGAGAGGATATTCCTCTTGAACGGACACATCTTAATGTTCCCTTCGGTGTACGGTCAGGAGAGGTTCTACTGTATACCCTTTTACCTTCGGTGAAGAGTATTATAAGAACAAAACTTGAACATACATAAAACAATACTTTGACAGCTCTAGAATAGAACTAGATTTAAAACAGAACCAGAACCTTAAATTAAATTCTTTAAACATTTTTTTTTTAAATATTTAGTAATTCACTTCATCCCTGTTCTCTAGGCCGAGTTACATTTTGCCAAAAATTTACTTAATTACATTTTGCTGTGTAATCATTTTCACAAAAATTGTATGTCACCCTTTAAATCTCATTACATCCAAGCAACTCAAATAACAAAGACCTTGAACATTTATTTATTAACTAGACTCAAAACCAATTTTGTATTAAAAATATTGAAAATATCTAAACTATAATGTTTTGTTTGTTTAAATAATTTATTAGAAAATCATGCTTAAATAACGCATACTGACATTTCGTAGATTGTAAATAAATTAAAATACATTTTAAAGCAAAGTAATGCAATTTATAGAAAAAACTGCAGCAACAAAATTGGATAAAGGTGTTACACAAATCACATTATTGTCGAGTCATTAAGCAAAATGTTGTTTTGATTTTGTAAATTTAGTTACATGAAATGAACAAACATGCAAGCAAAAAACACTTTTAGACCAAACTGCTTTCAGTTTTAATCAACGAGCGACTAAATAAGGATTTAGAAGAGAAACACACAGACACACACAAACACACATGAACATGGTTATAATCACATTATTATTGTGATTACTTTATAATGATGCAAAATAATGATGCACTTGCTGCACATGATTATGTATGTAAGTTCGTTAGGGGATACACCCTGCACTAAGAAAATGAGTAAATGTAAATTTTTATAAATGGTTTGATGTGAATTGCACATTGGACTAGTTATTTTTTTGTTATAAAATTTTAACTTAACTAGAGCTGAACTGGAACTGAACAAGATGTTAACTAGAACTAAGCTAGAACTGAACTGAAACTAAAACTGAACTAGAAATATATCAAAATGAACTAGAACTGAACTAGATCAACTCGAACTAAACTAGATATGAACTAGAACTTAACTTGAACTGAAGAAGGTGTTAAATAAAACTGAGCTAGAAGTGAACAAGAATTGGAATAAAACTTAACTAGAACTGAACTAGATACGAACATTAACTAAACTATAACTTAGCTTTAACTAAACTAAAACTGAACTAGATGTGAACTAGAAATTAACTTGAACTGAACACGATGTTGACTTAAACTGCGCTAGAAGTGAGAAGTGAACAAGAACTTGACTAAAACTAAACTAGAAATAAGCAAGACACAAACTTGAACTAAACTATAACCTAACTATAGCTAAATAAAAACTGAACTAGATGTAAACTAGATATGAACGAGACCTGAATAACATGTTAACTAGAACTAAGCTAGAACTGAACTGAACTAGAAATGAAATCGAAATGAACTAGATATCAACTCGAACTAAGCTATAACTAAGCTAGATATGAACTAGAACTTTACTTGAACTAAACAATGTGTTAACTAAAACTGAGCTAGAACGGAACAAAAACTGCAATAAAACTGAACAAAAATCGAGCTAGAAACAAACTAAATATGCACTAGAACTTAACTATAGCTAAAGAAGAACTGAACTAGAAATTAACTTGAACTGAACAAGAAATTGACTAAAACTCAACAAGAACCAAACTAGAAATAAGCTAGACATTAACTTGATCTAAGCTAAAACCTATAAGCTAAATAAAAACTGAACTAGATGTTAACTAGAACTTAACTTGAACTGAAATCGATTTCACAGAAAATGTTGTTTGAATGCAGAGAAATTTTATCTCCTTATCTTACAAGAATATTTAACAATATTATTACTATTGCTACATATCCTGAATATTTAAAAATGGCTAAGGTTGTGCCGATACCTAAGACAATTAACGCTTCAAGAGTAGAAGATTTAAGGCCAATTGCTTTACTACCAAGTATTGACAAAATATTTGAAAAATTACTTTATAAACAATTATCGTCATACTTAAATGAAAACAAACTATTATACGAATACCAATATGGTTTCAAAAAAGGATGTGGTACTAAAGAAGCTGTTGTTAATGTAGTAAATTACATATGTAAAGGGCTTGATGAAGGATTAAGTGGTGTTGCTGGTATCTTTTATGATTTTTCAAAGGCGTTTGTATTATGGAGTCGATAGACGAGCTGTAGCGTTGTTAAAAAGTTACCTGTTAAACAGAAAACAATATGTTGAAGTAAATAATCAAAAAAGTGCGATTGGAGTTGTTGAATATGGAGTCCCACAAGGAAGTGTATTAGGACCATTACTATTCAGTATTTATCTAAATGATTTGAAAAACCTACAACTTTTTGGAAAACTGATTATGTTTGCAGATGACATATGTTTGCTTTACCCATATAAACATGAAACTTCTCTAAAAGCTCATATGGAATATGATGCAGCATTGATAACGGAGTATGCGAGGATAAATAAGATATGTTTAAATGCGGAAAAAACCAAACTTTTAAGATTTAGGCCGTATATGATTCATGAGCAAAACTTCAGTATATTTGTGGATGGTAAACTTGTACATGAGGTCTTCTCAACAAAATATCTTGGTATACACCTTCAGAGTAACCTATCGTGGGATATGCACATAAAAAATTTGAAGTCAAAGATTGCATCTGCCACCGGTTTGATTTATAAATTTAAAAACAAATTTAACGTTAAAACAAAGCTGATAATATACCAAGCCCTTATTCAAAGTCACCTTAACTATTTGGCTGTTGTGTATGCGTGGAAAAAAAGCAATGAGCTGAAAGCACTTCAGAGATCTCAAAATAACGCGTTGAAAACTGTATTCAATCTTCCATTGTCTTTTTCAACCTTACATTTATATAGAGATATAACTGCAGGTTTTCTTCCCGTATATGGTTTATACAAATCGCAACTCTTAATGTATGTTTATAAATCTTTACACGTTATTGGTCATCCATCATACTATTCTATTCTCAAGGAATCAATATGCCTTTAATACAAGAAATGCGAGTAACCTAAGAGTGGCTATTTGCCGCTTAGAAAAAACAAAGCAAAGAATGGAACATATGAATAGTTTAGAATATAACAAGTTACCGGAAGCTTTAAAAAATATCCAAAGAATTTCTGTTTTTAAGAAAAATATTAAAGAATATTTATTTGAAAATTTAGAATTGCTTCTAATGTAGTAAAACGAGTACTATAATAATATCATAAAAATTTATTTTGATTTTTTTTCTCTTTTCTTTTTTATTAATACATATATGTATGTATGAAAATGTTATTTTTTGTATTTATTGTTTTGTATGTAGTTCTTTGCCAACTGGCCTCAATAATGTCCTATGAACGCTGAGGCAATACCTTTTTTGTAATAATTAAATATTTGAATAAATGAATTTAATAAAAAAAAAAAAAAAAAAAAAAAAAAAAAATTTGAACTAGAGTTGAGCTAGAAGTGAACTAGAGCCGAACTAGAAATAAACTAGACATGAACTTGAACTAAACTATAACTTAACTATCGGGTGTTTTTTTACAGGTTTGTTTTTCGAATAGAGATAAAACTGGCATTTTGTGGTCAAATCTGGCAACTCTAATGTCATTTATGTTCAGTTTGGTTTGCCATTTCGTCATGAACAGGTTGACAAAAGAACAACGCTTGCAAATCGTGCAAATTTATTTCGAAAATAACGGTTCAGTTCGCGAAGTTTACCGCAAGCTCCGTCCATTTTATGGTCGACATAATCGTCCATCAGAGCAATTAATTCGGTTAACCATGGATCGTTTTCGCACTACGTTTACTCTATGTGATAATACGCATCCGCAGAGACGTCGAACAGTGCGCACCGAAGAAACAATTGCCGCTGTAGAGCAAAGTGTTGAAGAGGACCCGAATGAATCGATTCGCCACCGTGCACAGCAATTGGAGCTTTGTCCATCAACTTTATGGAAGATTTTGCGGAAAGATCTTGGCTTGCGACCTTACAAGATCCAGCTTGTGCAAGAATTAAAGCCGCGAGACCATGCAATGCGTCGTGATTTTGGTGTATGGGCCGAAAATGAGATTGATCTCGATGCTGATTTTCATCGCAAAATTTTGTTCAGTGATGAGGCTAATTTTTGGTTGAATGGCTACGTCAAGAAGCAAAATTGCCGCATTTGGAGTGAAGAGAATCCACATGAGACCCTTGAGACGCCATTACATCCACAAAAACTGACTGTTTGGTGTGCTCTATGGGCTGGTGGAGTCATTGGGCCATACTTCTTCCGAAATGGAGAGGCAGTTACCGTTAATGGTATAGAGTATAGAGCCATGATAACCGACTATTTTGTTCCCGAATTGGATGGCATGAATGTGGATGAGTTGTGGTTCCAACAAGACGGCGCTACATGCCACACAGCGCACGCCACAATCGATTTATTGAAGGAAACATTCGATGAGCGCATAATTTCGCGGAATGGACCTGTCAATTGGCCACCAAGATCGTGTGATTTGACACCATTGGATTATTTTCTTTGGGGATATGTGAAGTCGCTCGTCTACGCCAACAAACCAGAAACGTTAGGGGAATTGGAAGCCAACATTCGTGGCGTTATTGCCGACATACGGCCCCATATGCTCGAAAAAGTGGTTGAAAATTGGACCTGTAGAATTGGCTTTATTCGAGCCAGCCGCGACGGCCACATGCCTGAAATCATATTTAAACATTAATGGCATAAAATTATCCTTCCAATAAAGCCAAATTGATGGTCATTAAAACGATTTTCTTGTGTTTTATTTCAATTCGAAGTTCTATACCACTGAAAAAAACACTCGATAGAACTGAGCTAAAACTGAACTAGAACTGAATTAGAAATAAACTAGAACTTTACTAGATATAAACTCAAACTAACCCGTAATTTAACTGTATCTAAACTAGAAATAAGCTAGAAGTGAACTAGAACTGAATAAGAACCAGGACTGAGCGTGAACTGATTATAAAATTAATTAAACTGAATTTAAATTAGATTTGAAAATTTTTTTCTACCGTGACTTTTAACTTTGTTCAGTTCTTGTTATGAATTCAGAAATGCCGATTTTGTTTCAAACATTTTTCAAAATACGAATGTACAAGTTTGTTGGAAAACGTATCTTTATGCCTGTCTTAACTCGTTTTTAATGTTGTTAATTCACAAAATAAACGTGATTGTATTGGCAACAAAAATAATCGAACTGTTCAATGACAACGATGATAGATAGATACACGTAATTAGAAAATATGTATGTATGTATGTACCTACTACAAATACACATGCACATTCATGCAGAATTCTTAAAATTTAGATTGGGTTTTGTGGTGATGACTTTAAAGACATGTAAAGGCAAAAAATACTCTTGAAATGAAGAACAAGATATCAAACATTTTTGAAAAAATTTTTAACTTAAGTTTTTTTTTGGATTTTAAATAATTGTACTTGAGGCACCCTGTTAAACCGTATGGTAGTTGTACAGGGTTATTAAGTTATAAGTCTCGCGTATTTAATGTTTTCAAGGTTTCTTAGGAATTAATTTCTTTGTCATTTTACGGTAGCATTTTAATACACATACATATTTGAGTCGTTCAGTGGATAAAGGGAATGATTCCAAAAATTTGAAATGGAGAAAAACGACAGAACAGTTGACGTTGACCTTAAAACGAGTTGTTACAACAAAACTCAAAACTAAAATTGCAAAATTAATTATTAGGGCTTCTTTTACAATTTGTAAATATATAATTTTAGTATGTTAGTTTATGTGTTCACAAAACCTGTTAATATGATACAAATACATTTTTATTGATAAGAGTTTCAGTGGAAAAAGGGAATAAGTCCACCAAATTATTTGTGGTTAAAATCGATAGCGTAAAAATTCAAATTAATTATGCTTTGACTTTGAGCATTCGTTTGGAAATAAAAAGAAAAAACATCCATCTAAATATTGGCTTACCTCGCGTAGTGTTTAAATTGAATTAGTATATTTTGGAAAGAGTACATTTTTTATAATTTGGCAAAAAAAAAGGCTGCAGCTAATTTTTTAGTTCAGTGTATTCGCACAGTTTTATTTTTAATGAAAAATAACATAAAACATTTCTTCTTTTTAAAACAAAAATTAACTAAAAAAATTTCTTCTTTTTAAATGAATCGTAAGTATAACAAATTTAACAAAATAATATGTTTTCTTCAGAATAATCTTCCTGACTTGATACTGTTTTCAAGTTTTTATGGAAAGTATGGTAAACGGGAGGGATATATTTTAATAAATCAATTATATCCTTTTTCTTTTCTTTTGTTATAGCTCTAGTTTCAGGATAAAATAGACTTTGACGCACGCTATTCAATAACATTACTTTACCTTTCTTTCTTATGTTTATATTTTCAAATCCAAATTTTTTATCGATATTATTTTTATATTGTATTACCCATGATTTCGATCTATCTAGTTTGATCCACCTCATTTGGAGCCAGTTTACCGGTTTTACCGCGGTGTTGGTTTTGCGATTGCAAACGTTATTTTCCAAAGATTTTGTAGAGAAAAAATCAAAACTGGTCATTTTAACCACTCGAAACTGTTCCTTTATTTTGCATGTTGACCGCAAAACAATCCGATCGTGCGTATCAGCAAACATGTTTATGCATTTGTCCAAACAAGATGCGATATCTTGCGAGCCTCTTGAGCCCTCAGTTTCTGGCCAAACAAACATGGCTCTAGCATTGTTTTGAAACTCATGGAAAGCAAAGTTAACAAGTGATTAATGCAATATAAATGCAAGCGTGGACTTATTCCCTTTTTCCAATGAAAATAAAACTTTTGTGTTTCGTACAAAAAAAAGTTTTGTCTTTAAAAGGGGGTTACCGTTGAAATTTGACAACAAAATTTTTACCATACATTGTTAGTCATAAAAGGAAGTGTATCCACGCTAAATCTCAAAAATGCCAAAAATAGACTCATTCCCTTTATACACTGAACGACTCATTTGTTCCTTCAGTTGTAAAAGAACTAAGTCGAAATTATTTGAAAATTTAGTTTTGATGCGCAGAACAAAAATACTATTTTATATGTCTTATTTGTTGTTTTGCAATGGTACGTTAAGTCTGTGTTCATACGGCTCATGTCTTATTGACATGACTGCTACTTTATAGGCGAGAGGGACGAGGGGAAAAGAAACGAGTACACAGATGCATGTACTGTCTTTACGTTTTGCTTTCTAATTCGTTGTTTAATTTTGTTTTTGTTTTCAATATCAAAAAGCACACATGCATACGCATGTCGTCAACATGACATGAATCATATGAACGACAACTCATGTTCAAAGAAGAAAGAGGAAGAATCTTGTCAATAAGACATGAGCCGTATGAACTCAGACTAAGATGCTAAGTCCAATTATGTTAAAGAAAACGTACTTAGTCCACTTTAATATGAAATTTTTTAACAAAATATTAACAATTCGTCGTTGAAAAATTTGAAATAAGTAAGATAAGATAAATTAGAACCCATTCCCTTATATTCCCATTCCTATTCCAATCTATTAGAGGCCTGACTGTCTCCGCGCAATCATTATCCCCCATTTCCGAGCGCAGTCTTCTAGCCGGTAACCAGCATAACCTCTTTATAAAGTGCTTTGAGATTTCTCTTAGAGCTCTTCTAGAATTATCCACTTGCTTGAAATTCACAAAACATCCCATCAAGGCCATAAGAGCCACCTGCACGGCCAGGTATATATCCAGTTACCTTCGAGATAAGATAGCATCAAATGTTTGCTACCCCTTTACAATTCTACAGCCTTCCCAAGAACCTCAGTTAAAAATACACTGCAGTCTTCAGGAAGCCTATATGGCCTTCTTATATCTATATCCTTAAGGCAGACCCCTGCACCCGTGCACTTTATACCCGAGCCATCAGTAAAAATAGCAAATCCCTCATACAAGCTGCCGTGATCTGTTCAACTCTCCCTAGACGGTAAATGCCCAAAGTCGAATCTAGAGCTTACGTAATTCTTGGACACAGGCAGATCCATGCAATAACCACCTATGCCAATCTCACCCAAGATCCGCGAGTAGCCTATAGTGAAATGTCCCAACAGTCCCCGTTCCTTCAGTCTGAAAAGATTTTTTTGGCTGCAATTCCCATCACATAAAGCTCAAGAGGCAGAAGATGTAGAACAAAATCCAAAGCCGCTTGAGGAGTAATTCTCATGAGCCCTGTCATCCCGATCGAAGCACACTTCTGAGCCTTAGACAGAAGGCTCCTCCGACTTGCCAGTCTCATTGCATCCCAGCACACACATCATCTATACGTACGGATGGGTCTCATCCCCGATGTGTATAGCCATCCCACTACTCACAACCTAAGACCCAAGTTCCTACCTATTGATGATCTGCAAGCATAGTAAACATTGAGACTCCTCTAAAATTCTTTATTCTTTGCAAAAAAAAAAAATTATATTTTATAAAAACTTTTTATGAAGGTTGGCGCTTAAGCTAAAATTGTTTTTGCTATAAAATCATAATGGTACCTTACGTAACCATTGCATTTTAGGAGATGGTGCATATAAGTTGCCAATAAATTCTTTTATTTAAAAAACGAAAATTGATAATGATGTCGCTTAAGCTATTTTTGAGGTAAGGGCTCGATATGTTATACTATAGAAAATTCAAAGAACTAAAGATTTCAGCAAGTTTTTTCCCTCTTCCCCAAAAATTTATTTAATTAGACTTAACTCCTCTTCGACTGAAGGTTACGATATGCTACATTTAACGACACCAACTTTCATAGCTAATATTTTTTTCGTTTAATTTACAAAAGATTCGGATACAATACGAAAAAAGTTAATTCTGGCTTTTTAAAAAATTCTACACAACTAACGAATTGGTTCGTAGTCTAGTTTTTCGTGAATATTAGGAAGCTTTTTATGTTTTACGAAAAAACATGTTTCGAAAAACTTAAGCAAAATTAGAAGCAGGGAAACCGGAAATATGCACTTAAGACAAATTTTATAATATTTGCTTATAATTAACAAGAAAAAAACGTTAAGTCGGACAAGCCAACGCCACAGTATTTGCTGACAGTTTTTCGAGTAATCCTCTTTGGGGCCAATGGGCAGTAATGGACCAACCAGAATAAAATCATATTGTGATGCTAAGATTCATACAAGAGTCATTTATGCACTTAAAATTAACAAGCATTAAAATATGCTTAAAAAAGTTGGCATATACACTATGCATTTTGGACATATCGTTAGCTCAGAATTGGTTTGGCGCTTTTTATGGTTAAATTACCATGATATGCGCCAAACCAATTCTGGGGTATAATTACCGCATTCGATACTATCGTATCGAATAAGCTTTCGAATTTTTTGCATACGATAGACACTGACGTATCGAATGAAAACTCTATAAATGTAATGTCGAGTTACTATATATCGAATGCTATTACATATTTCAAATTCAATACATTTCATTCGATATCGAGTTTCATGATACCAAAATAAATAATTTCGATCCATTTTGCTCGATATCGTATGCGGTGATTAGACCCCTGATCTGACGATATGCATAGATATATGCAAAAAAATGCTGCAAAAATATTCACTTACAAATCGATGCTAAAAAGCCATAAAAGCTCTTAAACGGAAAAATATATCGTTTTTACATCATTTGTCGCACAAGGAAAACCATCTTATGGCATATATACGATTCCCCTGATTATAAGTATTGTTTACTTTGTAGACAATTAAGAAAAAATTTCGTAGAATATACGAAAAAGTTTTTTTTTATTCAATTATAATTATATATAAAGAGGTCGTACAAAACAATTTAATAAATTATTTCAAAGTAACAAGATTACACAGCAAAGTACAAACAACAACAAAAATCAAGCAAAAAGTTTAAGCATTTATAAATTTTTACATCTCAAAAACTGTCACAATCATACAATACACTGACACTTTAACGCATACACTTATCTCATACTCTCACTCATACATGCAAAAATGGCCTAACGTGTTTTTGCCCACATATCACTGTCAAATCAGAGCGAGTTAAATATGAAATATACCACAAATTTATAACAGATTCGTTCATTCAACAACGATGATGATGGTTTGTTTACTCTTACTCTTGTTTGAATCTGTATCAAACTATTTTGTTTCAACACTCAAGCCTGCCACAGTGTAATAAATTTGTGTTGCAAAAAAAATGGGAAAAGACAAAGAATAGTTTTTTTATTTTGCTAGAAAGACTTTGTGCATGTCAGTTTGCGTTTAAGACCACTTTATGTGCGACAAAAGAACAAAATTTTGAAGTTTTTCATTTGCATGAGAAGAGTTGACAACAATCAAAAGCAGGGGGAAACTAAAAAAAAAGTTTCTCACAAGTGTCACACATTTGCTCATACCAATGTGTCCGTAACCATTATTGTTTATTTTCTTTTTATTTCTAAGAAATCAGAACAGTGTAACGACAGGAAAAATAAGTTGTATAGAAAGAAATAGCTAAATGTAGGATTTTATCGGCCGTATAAAAAGTGTTTCATTATTACCCAAAAAGAAAAACCCTCGGGATAAATTAAGTTGTTTATACTTACTTTAAGTACGAATCGTACTCAATAATTCAAGTACGAATAACACTAAACCGTACTTTAAAGTTTAAACAATCCTAAATGGGATGACTTTCGAAAATCAATCCCGGAATTTCTTAAAATAAGTACACAATTCTTAAGCCAAGTAAAAAAGAGATTAAACTTTTTGTTGGTTGTGCCACTCGGAGAGTAAAATTACAAAGTGAGCGTAATTTAATCTCATTTAAGTAGTCAAAGTTTGTTGTAGACACTACAACAACACAACACAAGTAGTTTAAAAATGAATGAACAGAACAAGGCGAAAAAACATTATTTTAATGTTTAAAGGTTAAATCGAGAACTCTTGCTTCTCATTTAGTATATATTTTCAGTTATATATGATGATTAAGTTTTTAAAGTGCAAACCCTATCGGGAATGATGCTGGTGTTTTATAATTGAAATTCTGTAAGGTAAAAAACGGGTAAGTAAATCAATCATAATAAAATTCTCCTTCTAATTTCACTTTTGGTTTATCTCAAGTACGAATTTGGGATGGAATCAACTTTATAATTTTATAGTTTTACTTCAATCAATCTCATTTTCGGATTATTTTAAGTACAAATTCGGGACTGCATATGAATAAGTAAAGTATTTCACGATTGAAAATCCGTACCTGAATCAATATTTCTGTACTTGATTCAAGAAAATCCGTACTCACCGTAATATAAATACCGCTCCGGATTGATTTCAGTACGGATGTATTGATTTTACTTTTGAGTGTACAATTTTACTTTAACCTACCACGTAGACAGAACCTTACTTTAACTTATCGCTCACTTTGGGTAAAAGTAAAGTTGTAATTATGCAACACTTTTTATCCGGCCGATAGAATCCTTCCTTTTGCTATCGGCAAGTTGTACAAACGGCCTTAAAGGATTTTTAACCCACAACGTTGTCAACTTTAATACATTGTAAACTATAATAGGGTTTCTTAAAACGAAACAGCACGAACAAATTTATTACCATTTATTTCATATTCTTCGCCACTGTGCATTGTTTGAATAATTTATTGTTCGGTTTTGTTTTGTTTTGTTCTGTTATGTTTTTTTTTTTTTTTTTTTTATTTTGCAACATTGACAAACACCTCAATTACACAACACGTTTATGTATTAAACATGTAATTTGAATATTAAGTGTTACATTTTTTTTTGCAATTTTGTTCTTTTTCCACCTTGACGTATTAAAAATTATGCAAATTTCTACTCGATTGGCCTTTTTTTCAAAATACACATACATACAAATGTTACACACACACACACACGAACAAATATTTTCCAGAATCAAATGGAGCAAACAAATGAATATTAATTGAATATTTGCTAATTCCATTAAACAAAAATTGATTATGTGTATTTGAAAGTATGAAATTATGAAGATTTAAGCGAAAGATAATTGTAAAAAATTATTTAAAGAAATTTTCATTATTAAATTTTGGGCAAAAGTTTATAGGGATAACATGTTGCTGGCAACATTTATAATCTGATTCAGACTTGGAGATATATCGCCAACATAATTAATATAAAACCAAAAAAGTATTAATATAAAATATTTCTTTGAAAATTGGATTTTAGTAGAGAATAAGTATTTTCAGAATCGTTTGAAAGCCTACTTTTTTTTTATTTTAGAAGAGTCTTGTCAATGAGAAATACTTTCACTTTCTACGGATGTTGGCCTTAAAATTAAAAGATCATAAATAAATTCTCTGGGGACATTCACTTCCTGTAAAAACTTGAAATTATTTTTTAAAGAAAATAATTTTCCTTGAATCGAATGAGCGGTTTCTTTACTAAACAGAAACAAATAATTTTCATATTTGAATGCGAAAATCGCATATTTGATTAAAAAATGTTTGAATTTTTCTGCGATTACGATTTTTGCGGTATTGATAAAAAAGTTTGTAGGTATAGTTATTGAATTTTAAGTCAACGACCAATTTTATTGAGTTAATAAAAAAAGTTGTTGGAAATTTTGAATAAATCAAACAAAATATTTATCGAATCTTTATTTATTTATTCAGTTGTTTTGCTATATAACTTATTTCTTACATATTAAAGAAAACTGGTTGATTAGTTTAGCAGATTGGGGAGGGAGAGCTTTTACCCCTCTTGCCATATTTTACGCCCTAAATAATAAAAATTATAGGCTTTAGTTCTTTCCAGCTGTGACACTATTTTCTTGCGAAATTGTGCTCCACCAACAAAATCAATCTAGAGGAAACTATTTGCAGACACATAGCAGAGGCTGGAATGTCCTTGAAAATTTAAAAAAATCCGAAGTTATATTGAGTTGATTTAAAATCTAAGTGCCCGAAAGTGAAGCAACAATTTGGAGCTACATTGACAAGTTTTATTTAATAAATAAAATGTTTATTTACTGAAGTACAAATTTTTCTAAAATTATGGAAAAAATTCTCGAAAATTATAAAATTTCTGGATTTAGAATTATTCGATTAATCGATTAATTTTAAAATTTGCCAAATATCGATTTATCGTTTCATCTAACATAAATAAAACCCGATTAATTAAACACCCTAGTTAGTACAACAAAAGTTCAACAAACATCTCAAACGGGATAAGAAAATAATAAAATTCTCTCTTTCTCTCTCTCATTAGAAAAACAAGCGGAGGAATTCGGCTCTTAAACGAAAATTACTAAATTTAAAAAAATAACTGAATATTCCTTTGTTTTTTACGGAACATGCGGTTGAATTTTTGACAGTAAAAATTAAATGAACTTTTCGTTGAAAATAAATGAAAAATAAGTAGACAGGTTTTTAAGAGAATTTTCATTTATTTCATATTACAACTTCAGTTAATTTACAGTACAGAATATTGTGAGTGTAGCTTTTTCGAGTTCGTTTCTTTCTCCTAGTCTAGCACTGCAATTGTGGTGAAAACAAGAAAACTAAATTCCAATTGGTTTCCGAGATATAGCCACGAACAAAATTGCATATTCTTTGAAAAAATCAGGTTTTAGCCAAAATCTTCATAGAACCATAAAATCCGAACGGCAGCTAAACTAGCAAGACCCAAATAGGGGGTCAAATTATTGAATAATTTGTTTCTAAATTTTCCGTAAAATTGTAAATGTCGTACTAATTACTATTCTCAACGCGATTTTTTTATTTTTAACTAAAATTGTTTCCTTTTCTTATTCTTATAAAAAAGCAAATGACCAGCTAAAAAACTTTTGAAACCACAAAACAATGCTTTAAAAACTTTTTGATACATGTTAAAAAAAAATAAAATAATAATAATAGAATCGATTCGCTTGGCAATAAAACTACTGTAACATTTAATCTCACATTAATGATAATGTTAATATTAATTGCGTGTTGCGAATAATTAAGTTATTGTTCTTTTTCTTGACCTCCACAAAGGAGGAAAATTAGAAAAAAAGTCAACGCACGATTACAAACACACGCATGCCGTAACACACCTTCTTGGGAAGAACGAAAAAAAGAAACAAAAATAAGTTTATTAAGCGAAACGCTTTAACGTTTAAATAATTTTTTGTGTCGAAAATTAGAAAATTTTTAATGAAAAAAAAAAAAAAAAAAAACAAAAGGAAGCAAAAAGTTTAACAGGAAATGGTAACTTTAATAACTATACGAAGGATTAACATGGCAAATGTGACTAAAATAAATCGTTTCCTTTCTAAGTTTTTGTATTTAAAAATTATTTTTAAAGAGCTATGGATTCCATCTTTATATCTTTGGATATAAAAAAACGTTTTAAATATTGAATCTTAAAATTTTTTTTTCATATAAAATGGTATTTATGCCCTTCACACCAACCATATAAAAATATAGGTACATACCAGAGAACTGCAAAATCACTATTTTTCTTGATTTATTCATACATTTATTCATAGTACATACACTTTTACTTACCCACGAAAAAAGTCTTAAAAAAATTTTATTTAAAAAGGCACTTATTTAAAAAGCTACTTTGTATTCAATAAGGTACTTTTTATTTATAAAGGTACTTTTTATTATTAGTATTGTGGTTATTTTATTGAACTATTTATGGTTTTTAATCCAAATTTTTAATATTTTTAATTAGGCTTAAGTTCATTAAATTTAATTTTCATTAAATTATTTATATGAAGAAAGGAAGGGTACTTTTTATTTATAAATGTAAATTTAACTTTTATTTACAAATTTACTTTAGAAGTCTTTTACAATAAAAATAATAAAAAAGACAACGACACTTCTTCTTTAAAAAGATTCTTTGTATTTAATAAGGTACTTTTTTTTATTTATAAAGGTACTTTTATATTTATTAAGGTACTTTTCATTTAAAAATTTTATTTTTATTTAAACGGTACTTTTATTTAAAAGAGTACTTTTATTTTAAAGAGTACTTTTATTTAAAAGAGTACATACTTTTATTTAAACGAGTGATTTTATTTAAAAGAGTGCTTTTATTTAAAAGAGTACTGTTATTAAAAAGAGTACTTTTATTTAAAAGAGTACTTTTATTTAAAAGAGTTCTTTTATTTAAAATAGTACTTTTATTTAAATGAGTACTTTTATTTAAAAGAGTACTTTTATTTAAAAGAGTACTTTTATTTAAAAGTGTACTTTTATTTAATAGAGTACTTTTATTTAAAAGAGTACTTTTATTTAAAATAGTACTTTTATTTAAAAGAGTACTTTTATTTAAAAGAGTACTTTTATTTAAAAGAGTACTTTTATTTAAAAGAGTACTTTTATATTAAAGAGTATTTTTATTTAAAAGAGTACTTTAATTTAAAATAGTACTTTTATTTAAAAGAGTACTTTTATTTAAAAGAGTACTTTTATTTAAAAGAGTACTTTTATTTAAAAGAGTACTTTTATTTAAAAGAGTACTTTTATTTAAAAGAGTACTTTTATTTAAAAGAGTACTTTTATTTAAAAGAGTACTTTTACTTAAAAGAGCACTTTTATTTAAAAGAGTACTTTTATTTTAAAGAGTACTTTTATTTAAAAGGGTGTTATTATTTTTTTTGAAATATACTTTTTATTAAAAAAGGTACCTTTTATTTTAAAAGGTACTTTTTACTTAAAAAGGTCATTTTCACTTACAAAGGTACTTTTTACTTAAAAAGGTACTTTTTATTAAAAAAGTACTTTTTATAAAAAAAGGTTATTTTTTACTTAAAAGGTGCTTGCTACTTTTCAAATGTAAGACAAACAGCTACAGGAGCTTAAGACCGTTGTAGCTTAACAACCGGAGTACCTAGGAAAAATCGCAACTTTCACCTGTTTAAAATCATCAATTTTCAAAAAAAAATTTTATGTATCGATAAACTTTCTACAGAAAATTCACGGGAATTGATAAATTTTGTGCAGAATATTCATGTGAATCGATAAATTTTTTATGTAAAATCAACTGAAATTAATAAAATTTGTATAGAAAATTGATAAATTTTTAATAGAAAATTCATGTCATCAATATGTTATCGACCGTGAATTTTAGTGATTGTTAAATTTCTGCGGAAGAGTTATTAGCGATAAGTTTTTGCATATTCTTTTTTTTTAGTTAACGGAAAGTTAAATCAAAAGATCTGCAACCCTATGTTCCCCAGAGGAGTAAAAGGAACAAATATAAATACAAATCGAAAATTCAATCATGTTGAGTATTTTAAATTGCTTTGTTTTAACACTGATAAACATTTTTTTTTTATTTTTATTTTATGGTATTTATTTATATAATTTTTAACACCATTAATATAAAAATTTTAACGCACTTTGAATAATGTACTATAAAAATATTAAACAGCAATAGCGTCACTTTGGAGCTGGCGTAGGGATTAGGTAACAGTTAAAAATAAGAAAAGCAAAACAAACATGACGCATTTGATACCTATCATTGTTGCGTCAGCAACAAAATAACCTCTCACCCCTCTCATTTATTGCGGAGTGACATTTACCATCTCTTCTTTTCAATATTCGACCAAATTAAGAGTCATCAAATGAACACACTCCCGGGCATTTAAGGCACTCGAGAACTCTTGCTTCTCATTTAGTATATATTTTCAGTTATATTTGATGATTAAGTTTTTAAAGTGCAAACCCTATCGGGAATGATGATGGTGTTTAATAATTAAAATTCTGTAAGGTGCAAAACGGGTTAGTAAATCAATCATAATAAAATTCTCCTTCTAATTTCACTTTTGGTTTATCTCAAGTACGAATTTGGGATGGAATCAACTTTATAATTTTATAGTTTTACTTCAATCAATCTCATTTTCGGATTATTTTAAGTACAAATTCGGGACTGCATATGAATAAGTAAAGTATTTCACGATTGAAAATCCGTACCTGAATCAATATTTCTGTACTTGATTCAAGAAAATCCGTACTCACCGTAATATAAATACCGCTCCGGATTGATTTCAGTACGGATGTATTGATTTTACTTTTGAGTGTACAATTTTACTTTAACCTACCACGTAGACAGAACCTTACTTTAACTTATCGCTCACTTTGGGTAAAAGTAAAGTTGTAATTATGCAACACTTTTTATCCGGCCGATAGAATCCTTCCTTTTGCTATCGGCAAGTTGTACAAACGGCCTTAAAGGATTTTTAACCCACAACGTTGTCAACTTTAATACATTGTAAACTATAATAGGGTTTCTTAAAACGAAACAGCACGAACAAATTTATTACCATTTATTTCATATTCTTCGCCACTGTGCATTGTTTGAATAATTTATTGTTCGGTTTGGTTTTGTTCTGTTCTGTTCTGTTATGTTTTTTTTTTTTTTTTTTGTATTTTGCAACATTGACAAACACCTCAATTACACAACACGTTTATGTATTAAACATGTAATTTGAATATTAAGTGTTACATTTTTTTTTGCAATTTTGTTCTTTTTCCACCTTGACGTATTAAAAATTATGCAAATTTCTACTCGATTGGCCTTTTTTTCAAAATACACATACATACAAATGTTACACACACACACACACACGAACAATTATTTTCCAGAATCAAATGGAGCAAACAAATGAATATTAATTGAATATTTGCTAATTCCATTAAACAAAAATTGATTATGTGTATTTGAAAGTATGAAATTATGAAGATTTAAGCGAAAGATAATTGTAAAAAATTATTTAAAGAAATTTTCATTATTAAATTTTGGGCAAAAGTTTATAGGGATAACATGTTGCTGGCAACATTTATAATCTGATTCAGACTTGGAGATATGTCGCCAACATAATTAATATAAAACCAAAAAAGTATTTATATAAAATATTTCTTTGAAAATTGGATTTTAGTAGAGAATAAGTATTTTCAGAATCGTTTGAAAGCCTACTTTTTTTTTATTTTAGAAGAGTCTTGTCAATGAGAAATACTTTCACTTTCTACGGATGTTGGCCTTAAAATTAAAAGATCATAAATAAATTCTCTGGGGACATTCACTTCCTGTAAAAACTTGAAATTATTACAATTATAAAAAATATGATATTAAAAACCAATTGAACTTACAACTGTAAACGTTATTAAATCATTAAATCACAAATAATTTTACAATGTTGTTTACGAAATCCAATGCAACGGAACAGACAACGAAAACTGCGAATTAATATACATAGGCACAACAAAAAGAACTCTTGAGACAAGGATGGGGGAACACCAAATGGACATATTGAAGGGGAGGGAAAGCACAGCACTTGCAAAACACATCATAGAAAGTAAGCATACCGCCAACATAGAAGGAATCAGAATATTAGACAGGGAAGGCGTTGAAAGAAAGAGATATACGATCGAAAGCTTACGAATTCAGCAAAATATACACAAAACTATGAACAAGAAGGAAGACACCGACAACATTAGTGCTAGCTATTTAACTGCTATTAATTAAACTGTGATACTAGAATAAGATGTGTTTAAATAATATGTTCGTGGATTTTAAATGGTTTTTGTTTGATGTTATATGTTTTGTTAACGTAAAATTATTTGTGATTTAATGATTTAATAACGTTTACAGTTGTAAGTTCAATTGGTTTTTAATATCATATTTTTTATAATTGTAATAATTTTATGTTTTTTATTAAATAAACTAGACAATCCCTTGAAAAAGTCGACAAAAAATCGACGAAACGTCGGGAAACCAGTAATAATAATGCGTTTTTATTAAAATTGGAAATAATATAGGCCTTATTAGCTCATGGTAACACACAAATAACTACTAAACAAACTGGCCAAATAAAAATAATAATGAAATTATTTTTTAAAGAAAATAATTTTCCTTGAATCGAATGAGCGGTTTCTTTACTAAACAGAAACAAATAATTTTCATATTTGAATGCGAAAATCGCATATTTGATTAAAAAATGTTTGAATTTTTCTGCGATTACGATTTTTGCGGTATTGATAAAAAAGTTTGTAGGTATAGTTATTGAATTTTAAGTCAACGACCAATTTTATTGAGTTAATAAAAAAAGTTGTTGGAAATTTTGAATAAATCAAACAAAATATTTATCGAATCTTTATTTATTTATTCAGTTGTTTTGCTATATAACTTATTTCTTACATATTAAAGAAAACTGGTTGATTAGTTTAGCAGATTGGGGAGGGAGAGCTTTTACCACTCTTGCCATATTTTACGGCCTAAATAATAAAAATTATAGGCTTTAGTTCTTTCCAGCTGTAACACTATTTTCTTGCGAAATTTTGCTCCACCAACAAAATCAATCTAGAGGAAACTATTTGCAGACACATAGCAGAGGATGGAATGTCCTTGAAAATTTTAAAAAAATCCGAAGTTATATTGAGTTGATTTAAAATCTAAGTGCCCGAAAGTGAAGCAACAATTTGGAGCTACATTGACAAGTTTTATTTAATAAATAAAATGTTTATTTACTGAAGTACAAATTTTTCTAAAATTATGGAAAAAATTCTCGAAAATTATAAAATTTCTGGATTGAGAATTATTCGATTAATCGATTAATTTTAAAATTTGCCAAATATCGATTAATCGTTTCATTTAACATAAATAAAACCCGATTAATTAAACACCCTAGTTAGTACTACAAAAGTACAACAAACATCTAAAACGGGATAAGAAAATAATAAAATCCTCTCTTTCTCTCTCTCATTAGAAAAACAAGCGGAGAAATTCGGCTCTTAAAAGAAAATTACTAAATTTAAAAAAATAACTGAATATTCCTTTGTTTTTTACAGAACATGCGGTTGAATTTTTGACAGTAAAAATTAAATGAACTTTTCGTTGAAAATAAATGAAAAATAAGTAGACCGGTTTTTAACAGAATTTTCATTTATTTCATATTACAACTTCAGTTAATTTACAGTACAGAATATTGTGAGTGTAGCTTTTTCGAGTTCGTTTCTTTCTTCTAGTCTAGAACTGCAATTGTGGTGAAAACAAGAAAACTAAATTCCAATTGGTTTCCGAGATATAGCCACGAACAAAATTGCATATTCTTTGAAAAAATCAGGTTTTAGCCAAAATCTTCATAGAACCATAAAATCCGAACGGCAGCTAAACTAGCAAGACCCAAATAGGGGGTCAAATTATTGAATAATTTGTTTCTAAATTTTCCGTAAAATTGTAAATGTCGTACTAATTACTATTCTCAACGCGATTTTTTTATTTTTAACTTAAATTGTTTCCTTTTCTTATTCTTAGAAAAAAGCAAATGACCAGCTAAAAAACTTTTCAAACCACAAAACAATGCGTTAAAAACTTTTTGATACATGTAAAAAACAAATAAAATAATAATAATAGAATCGATTCGCTTGGCAACAAAACTACTGTAACATTTAATCTCAATGTTAATAATAATTGCGTGTTGCGAATAATTAAGTTATTGTTCTTTTTCTTGACCTCCACAAAGGAGGAAAATTAAAAAAAAAGTCAACGCACGATTACAAACACACGCATGCCGAAACACACCTTCTTGGGAAGAACGAAAATAAGAAACAAAAATAAGTTTATTAAGCGAAACGTATTAACGTTTAAATAATTTTTTGTATCGAAAATTAGAAAATTTTTAATGAAAAAAAAAAAAAAACAAAAGGAAGCAAAAAGTTTAACCGGAAATGGTAACTTTAATAACTATAAGAAGGATTAACATGGCAAATGTGACTTAAATAAATCGTTTCCTTTCTAAGTTTTTGTATTTAAAAATTATTTTTAAAGAGCTATGGATTCTATCTTTATATCTTTGGATATAAAAAAACGTTTTAAATATTAAATCTTTAAATTTTTTTTTCATATAAAATGGTATTTATGCCCTTCACACCAACATCGATAACAGCTGTTGTGCTGTACTTTTTTGCATATAAAAATATAGGTACATACCAGAGAACTGCAAAATCACTATTTTTCTTGATTTATTCATACATTTATTCATAGTACATACACTTTTATTTACCCACGAAAAAAGTCTTAAAAAAATCAAGAGTATGTCTATCAACCATAAAAAGTACCTTTTTATTCAAAAATTCACTTCTTAGTTAAAAATTTACTTTTTAATTAAAAAGGCACTTATTTAAAAAGCTACTTTGTATTCAATAAGGCACTTTTTATTTATAAAGGTACTTTTTATTTATAAATGTAAATTTAACTTTTATTTACAAATTTACTTTAGTAGTCTTTTACAATAAAAATAATAAAAAAGACAACGACACTTCTTCTTTAAAAAGATTCTTTGTATTTAATAAGGTACTTTTTTTATTTATAAAGGTACTTTTATTTTTATTAAGGTACTTTTCATTTAAAAATTTTAATTTTTTTAAACGGTACTTTTATTTAAAAGAGTACAGTGGCATCTCGGTTTAACGAATTATATATTGTCAGGCCCTTTCGTTATATCGAAAAATTCGTTAAATCTCGAAGTTTTTTTTTAATACATTTTTATTAATAAAACAATAATATAATAATATAAAACAAAGTAAATTCGTTAATTTCCATTCATAACACAAACAAAAAATAAATACTTCATATCTTTTTCAATTAATGAGTACAAATGAAGGCTTTTGCTCTTAATTTAGGACCACTAATAGGAATGTTCGCCTTCCTCTTGTTTTAAAACCAATTTAACCATTCTGTTTCCATTCTTGGAAACTCACCTTTTTTTAAGTCCCTTCTATTCTTTGATTTTGATTTTATTTTATAATTGTGCATATTGCTGACTTTGGCAGCTGATATTTATTAGATAAATCACTTAGTCGCAGACTCTTTTCATAGTTGTCAATAATGATAAATTTTTCTTTAAGAATTTAACGTTTCCTTTTGAGCATTTTGATGTCAACTGTACAAAAACTTCACAAAAGTGACGTAAAATTTGAAAGAGAAAACATTTGTTTTCTAAACAAAAGTAAAAAAATACTCTGTAAGGTACAAGTTTTTATTTTGGCGAGCAGGTATTTTCTTTGCTTTCTTTGTAAGAAAAGAAAATACTTCTCTTAACTCGTCGTTTTCAGTAAAATCGCTATTAAAATATGGTTAAAATGTATACAAAAAGAAAAGAGAATGGATGCAAATATGTTTGCATTCATTCTATATTGTTTTTTTAATTTTTTTTGTAAAAATTCGTTTTATAGAGTACAAAAATTTGCTGTTTGTTCGTAATGTAAGGTACTCAATGGAAAAATATGACCGTACGTTAAATCGCGAATTCGTTAAACTGAACCGGAATACCACTGTACTTTTATTTACACGAGTGCTTTTATTTAAAAGAGTGCTTTTATTTAAAAAGAGTACTGTTATTTAAAAGAGTACTTTTATTTAAAAGAGTACTTTTATTTAAAAGAGTACTTTTATTTAAAAGAGTACTTTTATTTAAAAGAGTACTTTTGTTTAAAATAGTACTTTTATTTAAAAGAGTACTTTTATTTAAAAGAGTACTTTTATTTAAAAGAGTACTTTTATTTAAAAGAGTACTTTTATTTAAAAGAGTACTTTTATTTAAAAGAGTACTTTTATTTAAAAGAGTACTTTTATTTAAAAGAGTACTTTTATTTAAAAGAGTACTTTTATTCAAAAGAGTACTTTTATTTCAAAGAGTACTTTTATTTAAAACAGTACTTTTATTAACAAGTGTACTTTATTTAAAAGTGTACTTTTATTAACAAGTGTACTTTTATTTAAAAGTGTACTTTTATTTAAAATGGTTTTATTATTTTTTTTGAAAGATACTTTTTATTAAAAAAGGTACCTTTTATTTTGAAAGGTACTTTTTTCTTAAAAAGGTACTTTTTACTTAAAATGGTACTTTTTACTTAAAAAGGTCCTTTTCAGTAATGCCAACTTTTTGAGAGCAAAAAGCACTTTAAAATTTAAAAAAAGCACTGAAAACCACTATTTCGAGCAAAAAAAGGGTAAAAAGGCACTTAGCCGTTTTAACAATTAAATTAAACATAAAATAAGTTGCATTCTGCTGTGCCGAATATTATAGACCTCCAATATTGAAAAAAAGGCGACGGTATTGATGTGGGACCATTTTCATTTAAAATTAAATAATAAATATATTAACATTTGTATATAAACATTTTTAAATGTATACATTGAAGATACTAATAATAATTAATGTATTATTATCTTCAAAAAAAATAATATCATACAAATCATCATCAGCTGAGTTTGATTTCGGCCATACAACAGTTTTAAAGTAATATTTATTTTGATTTTTTCTATGTTTCATTGGAAGAAAGATCTCTACAGACATTAGATGGTTGATTGTATTCATTACAGCATAAATTATGGCGACGAAGTCCACATATAACGTGAAGAATTGAATTACCAGAGTTTAAGGATAATCGGTCTCCGTTTTTGGATGTACTGTAGTTCAACGAACTAAATGTTCTTTGAACGCCCAACGTTAGAGTATGGAAAACTTAAAATTCTAAACACAAAATTGGACCATTAAATCGTTGACTTCTATCTAAAAAAGATATGTTCGTTGTTTATTTTTCCATTCACAATTCCTAATATTTTCCAAGCCATTTTCTGTTTTTGAAACAGTGTCAAAATCTTTAAAAGAAAGTTTACCTACAACAAATACATCGTTTTTACTACGATTACTTAATCACCCCTATCGTGAAAAATTTTTCCCTCGTAATTTTTCCACTTTTCACATATTTGCGATCATGAACAACTCCCATGAAAAAATGTAATTCAAAGGAGAATAATAACGTGAAAAAATGTTCACGGGAAAAAATTCACCTTATCGTGAAAAAATTTTTCCCTCGTAATTTGTTCACATTTCCCTTAGATTTTCTCACTTTATTTTTGCTAGGGAACAGAACATGTATATAAGAAGCTCCTCCTATAAATCGAATATTAAGGGTAAATAAAGTTAAAAAGTTATAAACCGATATATTGCTCAACAAAATGCAAAACAACAGGTCGATTGCTTGCGGATTTGTAAAGCATTCGATTGACTTGGTGGCAGAATTTTGGAAAATATTTTACAACATTAAATTTAAAAAGTGCAAAAAACTAACGTTGTAACCAAACTATCCCTCCAATACTAAATATTTTGCGTTATTATTTTATATTTTCTTTAAAATATATACTTGTATAATTTTTAACAAAAATTTCATTGATTTTAAATTTTCTTAATCTTTCTTCTTTTTTTTGCATTCACTGGAACTGATAGCGTGAAAATTTTTTCACATGAGATTCACAATTGCTTTTTTCCCTTCGAGGGGAATGAAAATTTCATGGGAACAAAAATTAATTTAATTTTTATATTTGTATGATCCTGAGTACATCTAAAACTTTTTAATGTGAT
This sequence comes from Pollenia angustigena, assembly GCA_930367215.1. NCBI lineage: Eukaryota > Metazoa > Arthropoda > Insecta > Diptera > Polleniidae > Pollenia > Pollenia angustigena. The sequence goes on from OV884056.1 coordinate 187,319,305, forward strand.
TAAATCTTCATATTGTAAGTCTTTAATGTTTATGTGGTACATTATTGTATTTATTTTATTGTTTTTATAATTTTTAAATAGACAATCCATTGAAAAAGTCGACAAACAATCGACGAAACGTCGGGAACAAAATATTGTAATTAAAAATTGAATTTTATTTACATTGAAGAAATTTAGGCCCTATTAGCTTGACAAAAATAATATTCAAAAATTCCCCTTGTTATTCACGATAGGGGTGAATATGTTGTCAACTCTTAATAGTTTGTTAAATTTCCTAGCTCGTAAATAAGATTATTGGTAACGAATACAACTTTCTTTTATCATTTGAAATCTTATAATCTTTACAGGCCTACTCGAAATTGTACCCCAAATAGCAAAGCTCATTTAAATCATCCTCTATATAATCGAAGTTTTAATAAATTGTGGAAAAACAATTAAAATTGTAAAAAGCACTAAAGGCACTAACAAAAAATTGAAAAAGGACCAAGTTAGTGCTTTTTCTTTGTTTGGCACTAAGGATAAAATTTTGGCGTTTTGAGGCATCAAAAAGCATCATAAATAGTGCCAAAAGCACTAAGTTGGCATCGCTGGTCCTTTTCACTTACAAAGGTACTTTTACTTAAAAAGGAACTTTTTATTAAAAAAGTTATTTTTTACTTAAAAGGTGCTTGCTACTTTTCAAATGTAAGACAAACAGCTACAGGACCTTAAGACCGTTGTAGCTTAACAACCGGAGTACCTAGGAAAAATCGCAACTTTCACCTGTTTAAAATCATCAATTTCTACAGAAAATTCACGGGAATTGATAAATTTTGTGCAGAATATTCATGTGAATCGATAAATTTTTTATGTAAAATCAACTGAAATTAATAAAATTTGTATAAAAAATTGTTGCAAATTGATAAATTTTAAATAGAAAATTCATGTCATCAAAATGTTATCGACCGTGAATTTAAGTGATTGTTAAATTTTCTGCGGAAGAGTTATTAGGGATAAGTTTTTGCATATTCTTTTTTTTTTAGTTAACGGAAAGTTAAATCAAAAGATCTGCAACCCTATGATCCCCAGAGGAGTAAAAGGAACAAATATAAATACAAATCGAAAATTCAATCATGTTGAGTATTTTAAATTGGTTTGTTTTAACACTGATAAACATTAGTGGTATTCACACCGAGCTTGTTAGTTTGTTAGTCGTTAATCGTTATTTTTTTACATGCATTTGTTTTTGTATATTTTACGCGCTACCGGATTAACATTTAACAAAGTAACGGCACGGCACCCCTGATAAAATAGTTGTTAGTTGGTAACTCACTACTTACGGTCAGCAAACGTTATTTGTGTCAAAGCATGAGTATTTAAATGGTTTACAATTGTTTTTTTTTACATTTTCTCGTTGCATGTTTTATTTTTTCCAGAATAATAAATTGTGTCAGAACAATAAATCAGCTGTTTTACTACGAAAGTTACCAGACTAACAAAGTTTTAAAAAGTGGATCGTTCACAGTTGGTAACTTTAACAAATTAACAATCTACCGAGTAACAAATTAACAAGTTCGGTGTGAATACCACTATTTTTTTTTATTTTAATTTTATGGTATTCATTTATATAATTTTTAACACCATTAATATACAAATTTTAACGCACTTTGAATAATGTACTATAAAAATATTAAACAGCAATAGCGTCACTTTGGAGCTGGCGTAGGGATTAGGTAACAGTTAAAAATAAGAAAAGCAAAACAAACATGACGCATTTGATACCTATCATTGTTGCGTCAGCAACAAAATAACCTCTCACCCCTCTCATTTATTGCGGAGTGACATTTACCATCTCTTCTTTTCAATATTCGACCAAATTAAGAGCCATCAAATGAACACACTCCCGGGCATTTAAGGCACGACGTTGAAAGAAGAAATTTTTATTTAGTTGTTGTTATTTAGAAAATTTTTTCATGCCTTCAGTTTTATTTTAGCATAAATAAGAAAGAAAAAAATAAAAAGATTTATTACAAACCCAGTGCTGATTTGAAACATTTGATACGCCTGAAATTTTTTTCCCTCTTTTTTTTCAACATTTTTCCAACAGTAACAAAAACATTTCACTTTCGCTTCGGATATTTTTGCCTTTAATGTCACTGGCATTGTGTTTTTAATACATTTGCATACTTAGAAATAAGGAAGGAGAAGTCTTAGAAATAAGAATTGCCATAAGTAAATACTAGATATGTGTGTTACAGGAACAAATGTATCTTGTTCCTTTGGCTCTCATATGTCTCCTAGAAATATGGTGACAGGAAAAGTTTTGAAGAAAAAAGAAAGGGATAAAAAATGGACGCATTTTTATTTGTAATCTTGGTCTTTCTTGTATTTGCGAAGCCGAAGAAGAATCAGTAAAAGTTTTTTTCTTGTTTGAAAAAATCCTGCAGCAACACGGATTAGGAATTATTATGAAAATATTTATAATCCTTTAGAATATCTCACTTTTCTTTACATAAATTTTATAGCATGTGTGCTGTGTATGCGTGTGTATGACTATGATTCAGTTTTAAATCATTTGTTTTTTTTTTTTCATTTTCTCTTTTCGGTTCACAAAATTTTTTTTATATATTTCTCTTCTCGTTTATAATTCAATTTGTATTAAAGCTTAAGTGCACGCTTTTGAGCGTGTGTGTGTGTTATTATAATGATAAAATATTTAATTCTTGAAGATCAGAAATCATTTTGATATAAAAGGGAAATATAATAGGTCATAATTCTCATTCGCTTAACAGTTTTATTTGGTTAAATATCTTTAGTTTTGCCAAAGTCTTTAGAAAAAGGTTTCATGATGATCTGGCTTAAGCAACCAGCGAAATGCACATAGGAACTAGCTTATCCCCCTCATAATAAATTTTTGTGTATTTATTTAAAAAGGAAAAAAATTGGTAATCAAGCACGTCATCATTAATAAATAAAGATTCGATAAACATTTTATTTGATTTATTCAACATTTCCAACAATTTATTTTAACAAATCACGCAAACATTTCGTTGAAAAAAATTATTTTGGGCAACAACTTTTTTTATTGATTCAATAAACTTGGTTGTTGACTAAAAATTCAATAACTATACCTACAAACTTTTTTATCAATAATGCAAAAATCGTCATCGCAGAAAATTTAAAATTTTTTTTTATCAAATATGCGATTTTCGTATTCAAATATGAAAATTATTTTTTTCTGTGTATGGTTTTCATAATTTTAAAACGTATTTCTTACCTACGGATAAAATTGTAATGTATTTCACATCATCGATTTTCGATAGTTTATTCGCGTAGGCAAAATTTACATTGAAATAAGCAAAATAGTGTTACAGGATAGGTAAAGAAAACTGTTAGGTACGAACACGACTAGGTATCTGTTTTGTTGAAATTACGGGCATTAGAATTAAAAGCAACAGTTTTTTTTCGGCCAATGACAAAAAAGAAGAGGGCGAAATGGCAGTTTTTCAACTTTGACTGCAGTTTTTTAAACGCTGCATAAAAGTCACTTACCAATTACCTTTAAAATAAAACAACTGATTTTCTTCACAAAAGTAAAAAACTCGTAGCTCTTTACAAAAAATTTATGTAATCGATAAATTTTCTTTAAAAAGATTATCGATAAAATATTTAGTAGAAGTTTACACCATAAATAAAATTTCCTTTGAACAATTTATGTATCGAAAATTTCTATTACAATAAATGTTCTATAGAAAATATCTACAATCGATATATTTTCCATAGAAAATATCTATAATCGATAATTTTCTATAGAAAATATCTGCAATCGATACATTTGCTGTAGAAAATATCTTTAAATGATGAATTTTCCTAAGAAATTTCTATTATCGATTAATTTTCTATAAAAAATATATATGATCGATATTTATTCTTAAGCAAATTTCTATTATCGATTAATTTTCGTTTAAAAACTTGTATTTACGATCTTGTTAAGAAAATTTTTGTTATCGATAAATTTTCTATAGAAAATATATCGAATTTAGATAATTATCGATAAAATAAAACGATTACAGATAATTATCGATTCATTTTCTATAAAATTTTTTTATTATCGATACATTTTCTATAAAAATTTTTTATTATCGATAAATTTTCTACAAATTATTTTTATTATTAATAAATCTTCTAAAGAAAATATATCGCTAATATATATAACTTTTTTTTTATTATCGATAAACTTTCTATAAAATTTTTTTATTATAATCAAAGTTATTTTCGGAAATACAAAGTTTATTATTAATACGATTTCCGTATGACCTGTTAAATTCCCAATTTTCCATATTTGATAAATACACCGAAATTTACTGTTGAGGGAAAGCTAGCTTATATGCGCATGTCACTGGTTGCTTAGGCCAGCTCATCAGAAAACCTTTTCCAAAGATTTAAGAAAAGCCAAAAATATTAAACAAATAAAACCCTAAAGCGAATAAGAATTATATAAACACTCTAAGGGCCATTATTATAACTTGGCGTTAGCTGTTATCCGACAGTTAACAGACGCTTTTTGACAGATAACACATTATTATCTGTCAACTTACTCTTAACTTTAGCTAACTTCAAGTTTTACTAATGGCCCTTAGTCTTACTTGTAACAATAACAAAGCTTAAACAAAACACCACCCTTACATTACCCTACAATTGGTTGGGTTCTTTCCGACTCGAATTGTAGTTGTAAGTGAGTTAAAAGAAAAAACAAAATTAAAAAACAAACTGCTTCATTCTATTGTCTTCATAAGAAAACTACAAAAAAAAAAACAATTTGCCAATTCAGTTTTTTGCACGGGCACATGCAATTATACTATCAAAGTTATTTTCGGGAATACAAAGTTTATTTTTAATACGATTTCCGTGTGACGTGCTAAATTAATCGTTTAATTTATATAAACAATTTTTACTACCGATAAATTTTCTATAAATAATTTTTATTATCTATAAATAATTTTTTATATCGATAAATTTTGTAAATAATTTTTATTATCGATTAATTAAATTTGCTATAAAAAAATGTTATTATCGATACATTTTTTATGGAAAATTTCTATTATCGATAAATATTCTTTAAAAATTTTTATTATCGCTAAGTTTTCAAGAGAAAATTTAATTATAATAAATTTTTTAAAGAAAATGTCTACGATAAATTTACTATAGAAAAATTTCTATTAGCGATACATTTTCTTCAAAAAATGTAGAAAAGTTTCAATTGAAAATATTTTTTCTATAAAATATATGGACAATTTTCTATAATAGAAAATTTTCTATACAGACAATTTATATTGTCGGAAAAAATTTAGTCTGGGTTCACACTATGAAAGTTTTCATTTAGAAAGTCCGAGTTTATTAGTGAGAGGGGAAGAGAACATGCTTTTCTCTTTCTCCTCTCTCTCTACCATAAACTCAGACTTTCTGAAAGAAAACTTTCATAGTGTGAATCCATACTTGTTTTATCAATAAGTCTGAGTTCATACGGCTCATGTCTTTCCAAAGAAAAAAAAATAAGTTTTCTATAAAAAAAAAAAGAGAAACCAATAAAATTCTATTAAAAAGAATTTTATTTTTTGGGCGAAAATTTATTTTCTTCGATAAATTTCCTATATATTTTAAAATAATTAATAAATTTACTACGTACGTTTTATGTTACGGGTAAGTTTATTGATAAATATGTCTGGGTATCGATATATTTAATCGATAGCTTTAAACTTAAGTGAAACATTTTCTGTTATTTATAAATTTATTAACGGAAATTAACAATCACCAATCAATCGTTTTATATAAATTTATAGTAAACGATGACGTTTTTTTTTAATTTCAAATTATAATTGAACATTATGGAGAAATTTATTTGATCGATTTTTAATTTTTTGAAATAATTTTCAATTAAAGCAAATAGAGAGACAAACTATGGCAATTTGTTATTTTCAGTTTCACTATGTTAAATAAATATTTTTCTCATTTTATTTATTTATCTATACTAATAGAATGAAGAGGTAATGTCTGTATGTTTGTTTGTAGGAAGCAACCTCCGTAACTGCTAATCTGATTTCAAAAATGTTGATTCCAATATTTAGAATGGCCCTTCAGGATGGACAAAGGCTTTATATAATTGAAATTTCTTGTGATTCTGACAATATATATTTCTGAAGACGTAAAGACAAGAGCTAAAGTTTTTAAATTTGGTGAACATATCTTATTGACAATACACAACATCTGACAAAATCTGGGCGAAATTGAAGAAGTGGGAGTAGATTTCTTTATATCTTGAAAAATTGTCCAAATTTCGTACACAAAGCTGGGTTATTAATACACAACCTCTCTAAATGGGAGAGATTGGATAAGTGGGCGTGTCACCTCCCATACAAAAGAGATTATAGATTTAAGGCAGAATTAGTCTTTACTTTCTGTTCTGTTACGAATCACTTGTTTTTGTTATTAAAAAACCTATGAAATTGATTAGTTTTTCTGTTCTGTTGCGGTTCAGTTTGTTAAAATCAAAAACATGTTAAGTATTTGTAAGTGACAGCAAAATAAATAATAAAAAATACATATTTACATTGAAATAAACTATTTTTTGATTTTAAGAATTCATAAAATTTAATTTTTTTATATTTATGTGCATAAAAGTTATTAAAATAAAGCAATGGACTGTGCATAACTAGTAAATTTATCATAAATGGCTGATAAGTTACTACGGAAAAAGTAACTATTACAATTTCAAGTTTTTTACAAGTTTTTACAAGTTTTTAAATTTGAAACAAACGGTTTGGTTCTCTATACAAAAAATCTTTAAAAAAAAGTGGGATGGATTTAAGAAGTTTTCATGTACATAAACACAATATGGATTTCTTTATATCAAGAGCATAGTAACAGTAAAAGTATATAAATTTAGTACAAATTGCTTCGTTATCAGTACACGAGATCGGTTTTGAAAATTGTTTACTAAATTTATTTCAACGGTTATAACAAAGCGCACCGGGTTAAGTTAGTTTTTAATAAATCTTTTTACTAAAGTAATTCAAATTAAGAAAAAAATAATTGACGTCATAATTTTTTCTAAAGTATTGTGATTTAAATTCATTTTATTTATTTAGGGAATTGTTTATATACATTTAAAAAAAATGTTATTAAATCAATCACAAATCACTCATAATCATATCAATTAAGAATAAATCTTACAGAAATTTGTAGCTAAAACTCTGTGTTCCTACAAAAATGCAAAATTTATCTAAACATTTTGTCAATTAATTGTAAAATAAACAAAATTTCTGTGTTTATTTAAATTGCATTTATTTGTAAATAAAATAAAATTCAAAACTTGTGTGTTTAAAAACAAAAATAAAATTGCGAAAATAAAAACAAATGTATGGATAATTTTGAAAGTTGTATAACTTCAAAACAAAAGTGATACAACTTCAAAATGAAAGTGATACCACTTTAACATGTTTGATTACAAAATCGAAATTGTCTAAGAATTTTTCTTCCCCAAAAAGTAACACTTTTTCCAACTTTTTTAATGAATACTACACTTTTGGCCATTAATGCAAATATTCACTTTTAAATGCGATTAACGGGAAAATCATAAGAATTACATTCATAAAGTAACGTTTAAGGGTCTTAAATATTTTTTTGGAAATATTTATAGACAAAGTATCGTTTAAGCAAAAATGGTGAAATACAACTTCAATTTACATAAGTATTCAGCAAATTTATATCACAAGTACTTGTGCAAATGACAAAATATGTAAATAATTTATAGCAATCTGTTGGTCTCTTTCCGCGACTTCTCTTTGTGATTCCTTCTTAATATTATTTAAAATATAGATTCACCTTCAATTAAATTCTCTTTTTTCTTCTTTTTGTTTTTCAACTGCTGTTAAAATGTAATTATATTTTTATTATTGTTCATTTTATAAATGAAAAACCATTAATATATTTTGCATACGCAAATATTTTTGGTTGGTGTCGCTAGAAAACACATAAAGGACAACAATTTGTCAAGTTTTTTGCTTTTTATTAAAAAAAAAAAAAAAATAAACACTTAACATTAAAAGCTCTTAAGCCAAATAAACGACAGCAGTACACTGAGTCAAAAAGAAAAACAAAAACAATCAAATTTATGCAAATAATTGACCATCCAGCACTGTTCGCCACCCAAATATGCCAACATGCCATTATTTATTTTTTTTAACAGCAACCTGTAAAACCTGCTACAAATTTGTTTTTTTTGTCGTATTATTTATATGAACAAAAAAATTAATTCTTTAAATTTTGAATAATTTTTTGTCAAAAAAAAAAAAAAAAAAAAAAAAACAGCAGGGGGAATATTTTCCTGACTTCGTTCCATTATGACATAAATTCAAAGTAACTGTTTTATACAGCTTTAATTTCCTTAACATTATTTGCAAACAAAAACAATAAAACGGGCTCTTCTAAATTCTATATATAGAAAAATAAGTTGCATTGTGTTAGTAATTGATGTTCTCTGAAATGCGTGAACCGATTTTGTTTCTGTAAAGTTCACGTGGAAGGTGACGTCAATACCAAGGTTTTTATGTATCAAAGGTCTTCAAATGGGTATTGGTTCTTGAGTTATAGTGAACACTGCATTCATTCCGAAACATGTATTTATATTCTCATACAAATATCAACAAAATGCCCCCATTTTGAACTCCTTCGAAATGGCTTGACCGATTTTTATGAAATTTTGCATGTGTATTTGTTAGGTATGAGAATATCGCTAGAGGGCTAAAAATGTTGCAATAGAGGTAAAAGCTCCCACTCCCCAATCTTCTAAGCTAATCCACCGGATTTCGAAAAATTTGGCATGCAGACAATGAGAATAAGGAATAGGGTGTGAAATAGGGTAAGAGGGCTAAAAGCTCCCCCTCCCTATGTCTTTGTAGCTAATCCACCGATTTTTTTTGAAATTTCGCAGTCAAATAGTGTTACAGTTGGAAAGAACTATAGCCTTTAGTTTTTATTATTTAGGGCGTGAAATAGAGCAAGAGGGGTAAAAGCTACCCCTCCCTCTATATTCTTAACTAATCAACCGGGTTTCTTAAAATTTGGCATGCATACACTGTAACATCGGAAAGAGGACAGGGCATTAAATAGGGCAAGAGGGGTAAAAGCTTCGCCTCCCTATATCTTCTTAACTAATCAATAAATTTTCTTGAAATTGGGCAGGCAAATAGTGTAACATCTGGAAAGAACTGTAGCCTATAATTTTTTTCTTAAAATTTGGCCAGCAGATACTGTTACATCTGAAAGAAATAAATTATGTGGCACAACAACGTTTGTCGGGCCAGCTAGTTGTTTATAAAGAAAAATTATTTAGGGAAAGCACAAAAAAATTATCTGTTTAATGGAAAACACAGCGTTAAAACATTAAAATTTCAACTGAAAATTAATTAAAACCCAAAAATTTCGTAACATATTGTTTTGATAAGACGAAATAACTAAAGAACATTTATCGATAATATTAAATATCTCTAGGAAATTTTTCGATAAATACATTTATTCTACCAATTTTATTGATAGTATAAAAATTCTCTAGAAAATTTTTCGATAAAGTAGAATTTCTTTAGACAATTTATCGATAATATAAAATTTCTATAGAAAAATCATCGATAAGATAAAATTTATGTAGAAAATTCATCGATAAGATAAAATGTATGTTAAAAATTTATCGATAAGATAAAATTTCTTTTAGAAACTGATGGATAAGACAACATTTTTTTAATAAATAACATTTTTCTAAAATATTGATCGATAAGAAAAAATATGTATCTCTAGAAGTTTTATCGATAAAATATAATTTCTAAAGATTCATCTAGAAAAACGTATTTAAAAGATAAAAGTTCTTTAGAAAATTTATCGATAAGATAATATTTCTTTACATATTTATCGATAAGATACGTAAAATATTTCTAGAAGTTTTTCGATTCAATAAAACTTCTTTAGCAAGGTTTCGTTTAAATGTACTAAATTCCCATTTCATACTATTGATAAACTGAAATTTATTTTGTAGTTTTATCGAGAACATTTATCGATTAGATACAATTACTTACGAAATTTATTGATAATAAATATAAGATATAATATCTTAAGAAAATTAATCGTTGGGATAAACTGTTTTGAATATTTATCGATAAGTTAAAATTTCTTTAGAAGATTTATCGATAAGATAAAAGTTTTTAGAAAATTAATCGATAAGGTAAAATTCTTTAGAAAGTTTCTCGATAAGATACAATTTCTGAGGAAAATTTATCGATATGATACAATTTCTTTAAAAATATAAATATAAAATAATTATTATTGTGGTTATTTTATTGAACTGGTTATATTTTTAATCCAATTTTTTTATATTTTAATCAGGCTAAAGTTCATCAAACTTAAATTTTATTAAGTTATTAATAACATTTTCTAGAAAATTTATCGGTAGCATGGTTTTGCTATAGACATATTTATGAATATAATCTTTCAACATAGTGGAAATTTATCGATAACGTAAATTGTTTATGATAAATTTATCGATAACACTAGTTTTCTAAAAAAGATTTATCGATAACATTATTTTTCTAAAACTGATTTATCGACAACATTATTTTTTTATACATGATGATTAACGGATTGAGAAAAGCCACATGTGAACAACGTAGCGAACGTAACAATGAAAAATGTCTTATTTTATATTAAAAATGGAACAAAAACGTTTTAACAAAACAAAAACGGCTTAAAATTTAACATACAAGTAAAAGATTTTCATATCTAAAAATTTGATATTCCGCTTGACAATATAATCGTTGGTAGGGCGACTTATTAATAAAAAGAGGGAAATGCCATTGTTAGGGTTTTTTTAATATTTTTTTTACAAAACAAACGTGAACTACTCCAAAGAAATTTATGAAATCATGAAATAACGAAATGATTTTTATGTTGTAATGACACGTCGACATTCAAAAAGTTTTTTCAAACTTTCGTACAAAAAGTGCAAATGTAGATATACATATATGAAGATATATAAAGGGTGCCTCAATTTTCTTTGTGGTTATTTGAAAGAAAAGGTGTACGTCGATAAGCCAGTAATAATTCATCAAAAAGTCGTAGAGCTATTGTTTTCGAGAACGCAGAGAACCATTTTCGTCAATAAAGAAAAGTTCGTTTTCGCGAATAGTCGATTTTGACATATTGGCTAACTATAGCATTCCCCATGCCTGCCATAAAATATTCATGTATGTATTTATTTTGTTTGTTGTATTTGTGTGTGTGTATTTTTTAGAATCGTACTTAGAAAAATGTTACCGTTTTTATGATAAAACTACATAAATATTTAAATGGAATTTTTTTCTAACTTAACATTTTTCCAAATAAAGAGAAATACGAGATTTCACATCTTTATAAAATATCAGAGTACAACTAGTTTTTGTAGACCTTTTTTTTGTTGTTTAACCATGACCTTCTTTAATAAAAAAGTCAAACACACATACACTTAGTCATCTAAATAAACTTACGCATACAATTGTGAGCGTTTTATAAAAACAAAACTTAAGGCAAGAAAAATTTAAGCAATGTCACTGAAAAACGTTTCCACTTTTTTATTATAATATTATTATGTCCTTTTTGTTTTTTTACGACTGTTTTTTTCAGCTACAATTATTTAATAGTTGAGTGTTTTCTCTTTCATGGAATTTAAGCACGAGACTTACAAAATGGCTAGAAGATTAAATGTGACTGTGGCTGGCTGTTGCTGCAAACCATGTCGAAAAGTCAAATGTACATTAAAATAATTGCAAGGGTTTTAAAAAATAAAAAAAAAAAAACAAGAGAAGAGAAGAGGGGAAAAGGACAGGAAAGAAACAAAAACTATTGTAAATGTTGTATAAATATTGAGTTACTTTAATAAAATGTTGAGATACAATTTCATACTAAATTTGAAACACAAACACACAGACATCAAAAATACCTTGACATGAACTTGCTGTCAGTTAAAATAAACAGTTACTTTTGCATTTCTCTTTGTTTTATTTTCCCAAAATTTGAACACTTTTTGGAAAAGCATTTAGTGGGGGAAAAAGTTTCTTTTGTAAAATGCATGGACTATGTTTTATTCATTGACAAAAAATATTAAAGAAATATTGCAAAAATAATGTAGAAATATGTTGTCTGCAGACAAACACAAACCACTATTTATTTAAATGAGTTTCGCAGAAGATCAGCAGAACAGCCATAAAGTATGCTTTAATTTTTAAAATAACATCCATGGTATTACCTGAAATTTTAAATTGTGTATAAAAAGTTGCAGTTATCGATAAATTGTCTAAAGGAATTTGCTGTAGAAAATTACGCAAATTAAATAATCGGCAAGTTCTTGTTATCGAAAATATCTTTAGAATTCATTAAATTATTGGTATCAATAATTTCTTTTGAAAATTTTATCAGTAAATTAAGTTACAAAAATGTATGATATAGATAAATTTTCTTAAGATTATTTATGTTCTCGATAATTCATATTGAAAAATTTATGTAATCTATAGAATTTCTTTAGAAGAATTTATATTCTCAATTAATTTCTTTAGACAATTTATGTTCTTGAGGAAATTTATGTGATCGCTACATTTTCTTAAAGATAATTTTTGTGATCGATAAATCTTTTTTTTTTAGAAATTTTATGCTATCGATAGTTGCAGTAACTTAAATCCATTTTTTTTAACAACTTTTAAAAATTGCTTTTAAAAAAATTAAGTTATCGATAAATTTTTTTTTGAAGATTTTTACTATCGAAAAATGTATCAATTTTCTTTAGATTCTTAACCTTTTGTTAAGAATATTTATTTTATAATTATGAAAATTAAATTTACTGATAAATTTTTTTTTAAATTCAATTTATCGATAAATTTTTTTTGAAATGAAATTTTATCGATAATTTTTTTGGGGAAATTTGTGATCATTTAATTTTCTGTGGAAAATGTTTATGAGATCGATAAATTTTATTTAAAATATTTTTTGCCTTTAGAAATTTATGTTATCGGTTAATTTTTTTCAGCAATTTTAAGTTATTGATAATTTTTTTTTTTTGGAAAATTTATAGTAATTGGTTAATTTTTTTATACAATTTATGTTTTTACAAAAAATTTTATGTTATCGATGTTTTTCTGAAAAGAATTATCCTATAGATAAATTTTGCATAGAAAGTTTACGTAACGATTAAAGTTCTGTAAAAAATTTATTTATAGCAAGTGGAAATCTCCGCCATAAGCGGGCGTCGAATTGGCTTAGGTATTATCGTATATCGAGAAATATTTGCATATTTGTGGCCAACAAAGCTGCCATTGGCTGGCCTCTGGCAAGTGTCTTCACGAAATCAAAGTTAACAGTGGAATGCCGGATGTCTCCAAAAAACATTGCAAGAAATTCAAGGGTACCCAGGGGAAATTGGAAGGACTGCAGAAAGATTGATCAAACAAGGCTGTCTCTTAGAGGAAATGTTTGTTGACGGCCTTGTTGACATTTCGATGGCTCGCTGTAGAGCCCTTATTAACGTTAATCGTACAGGAAGACTCACGGGAAATAGAAGGGTAAGAATATCTGCTCACTGACCAGGACTCTCTGACCTGGCTATGACATGGGGTATTTGAGTTTAATAGGGAACAGATTAGGATGGTAATATTGGTTATTACGGGTCACTGGTTGTATTGAATACTGCAGAAGTTGTTATGACAAGGAGGACGAGGAGGAAACCGTATTAAACATTCTCTGTCAATGCCCACTTCGCAGGGTTTTAGGATTAGGCATTTCGGGAGATCAAAATTGCCATGCTTGGATGCTCTATCTAATGTAAGACTAAGGTCGATCTATTTTTTTTTTTTTTTTTTTGTAGGCAATCGATTGCTAGGTTCACTAGGTTAAATTATCACAAAAGCGCCGCTGTAAGGAAATAAGTGAGCCTTCCTCGTGGCGGCTGACCATTGAACCTAAACCTAAATTTATTTTGAGTAGGTTATGAAATTCCTAATTCGTTTCAAACATTATTTTTGTAGTTTTCTGCATTTAAGTCAATATACATGTCGATATGCACCTACCCATTAAAAATCTCTTACATTTAGTCATTTCTTTCTAGTTTTTACTTTGTTGTCTTCACTTAATGTTCGTGTTATTTTACTTGTTACACTTTTCATAAAGCAAGTGCAAGACATTCTTGTCAAGGTTGTTTGCTCTTTTGCTCGTTAAAGAGGTACAAAGTTTTATGTTTGTTTCAAAGAAACTTTTTTTTTTGTTTAAATTATGTTGTCGTTTTTTGTGTTGCTTTTAATCTTCTAACTTTTACTTTGATTATATTTAGTTTAACATTTGTTTAAATTTAAAATTTTCGAGTTAAGTTTGTCTTAATAATTTAGAAAAAGATGACAAATTTTAACGTTTATTTGCATAAATATTAAGTAAATTTTTTTAACAATTTCTAGGAAATAGAGAGAAAATACGAGAAAAAAAACAATAAATATTAGAAAAAGAGGGGACATTCAGATCCAAAATTTATATGATTTTTAAACTTTTGCATATGAAAAAGTACAAAATTGTCGTCTACAGCTTTGTTCACAATGGGAGCAAAAATTTCGTTTTTTCTTCTATCCTTTCTCTTCCCCAAGTATTGCCTTCCATTTTTCGAACAAAAATGTAACTAAAGTTTTTAAAAAAGTAGTGTCTACACAGCAACAATTTGTATGAAATTGAAAATGACATCTATAATAATTTTATTAAGTTTTGAATAAAAATTATAGCAAAATGCTTAGAAAAATAAAAATAAATACGTAAAATTGCTCTGAGCAAGATTTGAAAAAGGTTTCTTTATTGAGAGTGTGTGCAGTTGCATAAAAAATTGTTGCTGTATTTTGAACGAAGCTTAAAGCTTTGTTCACAATAGGCAACAACATTTTTACTGGTGTTCATAATAGAGCAACCATTTTTTCGCGACCAAATACATTTTAAAGATAGAAACCGTTTGCAAATTTTGCCCAGAAGATATTTATTATTATTTGTTGGAACATTTTGTTAAAATTTTCATTCAAAACTAAATAAAATTATTTTTAACGTCAGAAACAATTTCATACAAATTATTGCTGAAGTTCTAGTTGACTCAACTTTTTAAAAAAACTTTAGTTACATTTTTGTTTATAAAATGAAAGGAAAATATATGAAATACTTTAGGAAGAAATTAGATAGAAGAAAAAACGAAATTGTTGCTCAGTTATTTTTTTCTTTGTTTTATTATTTATGATTGAAGTAACTTTTGATTTGTATATTTTTCTCATAGTTTTCCTTGACTTCTTGCGAAAAAAAACTATTTTGTTTTAATGTTTATTATCTATTTTTGAAACTTCTTATTTCAAGACAAAATAATCAACATGGCGTATAAATGATTTTAAATTGTTTCCTTTACATCTGTTATACGCCCTCTAAGTGATTCTCAATTCAAACCCTTAAAAAAGATTTTTCAATACATTTTACTTTTTCATTTTCTAAAAGTTTTAATTTCTACTGAAATTTTGTACAAAAAAATTATAATTCATTTCAATTGTTTTGTTTTAAATTCAAAAGCGAACTTAGCCGAAGGATATTCCAGGAAATCCTTTTTAAATGTAAAAAATATAACTTTCAAGAGTTTATTGCAATTTATTTAAAAAATATCTTTCATTCTAATGCAGTTACACTAAGAGAAAAGGAAATTAAAAATCCCAGATTAGACTTATAAATTATACACATTTTGTGCACTATGGCTTTATTCCAGGACGATATTTTAAGGTAGAAGTCCTATAACATCACAACAACTAACTGTTTTGCGCTTTATATAACAACCATGATTATTTATTTCCTTGAAAAGGAATTCAGTGCAACTTTATAAAGATATCGACCGGAAAGCCTTTAAAGAACGATGAGGAAGAACTTATAACATCGAAAACCCAACAGGTTACATTATGGGAGAGCTTTTACTCCGGCATGCTATCAACATCTACTGCTCAATCTCAGCCCATTTGCGGATGTGCTTCACATATACCTAATGCCGACATCTCTACTGACTGCCCTGAGATAAGTGAAATTAGCGAATCGATAAGATTTCTCAAACCAAACAAATCTCCTGGTTTGGATAATATCGCTCCAGAACTGCTTACAGCCGACCGAGCAACCAGTGCACGACTTCTGGAACCCATTATCAGGGCGTATTGGACCCATGAATCTTTACCTGACGAGCTTTCTGATGGAGTCATTATAAATCTTTCCAAAAAGGGTGATTTGACCAACAGGACGAATTGGAGAGGCATAACCTTGTTAAGCATGGTAAATAAGGTGATTGCACATATCATAAACAAAAGACTCTCTATAACAATTTCCCCATCACTCAGAAATGAGCAAGCTGGCTTTCGCTCCGGAAAATCTTTGGTTGACCAAGTAAACAGTCTTAGGATTATAGTTGAGCAATCAGTGGAATGGAGATCACCATTATACCTCATTTTTATAGATTTTGAGAAGGCCTTTGACACACTGAACCATAACGCTATATGGAACTCGCTGCTGTGCAAAGGTGTTCCCGAAAAACTAATTCGGCTAATAAAAGCCCTGTACAAGAATGCCACTTGCCGTGTGTTGCATGAAAAACAACTGAGCAACAGGATTACGGTGAAAACTGGAGTTAGACAGGGGTGTGTCTTATCACCTCTACTTTTTAACTGCGTCCTCGATGCTGTGATGCTGAAGGCAACAAGCCATCATAAGAGAGGTATTATGTGGGGCTTACAAGGACGGTTAGAGGACCTAGATTATGCCGATGACATATGTCTACTTAGCCACTCATTCTCAGAGATGCAGTTAAAAATTTCCACCACCAGTGATATCGCAAAATTGGTTGGGCTGAAGATAAATATACCCAAGACAAAATTGCTTCGTATCAATAGTATCACATATAGCCATTTCTTTGTATGTGATCAAGACATAGAAGATGTTAAGTCCTTCTGCTACCTGGGTAGCACAATTGATACAACAGGTGGCTCAGTCGCATAAATAAGGCACGGAGTGCATTTGCCCAGTTAAACCCGGTTTGGAAATCTTCTAATATTTCGAAACAAACCAAAATCAAATTATTTAACTCCAACATAAAATCCACTCTATTATATGGATGCGAGACCTGGAACATGGCACCACGTGACATACAAAGCCTTCAGGTATTTCTCAACAAATGACTCCGCAAAATCTTACGGATTTTCTGGCCTGTAACAATATCCAACAACCAGCTCTGGATGAAGGCAAACCAGCAGCCTATAAGAACGGAAATAAGTAAGCGGAAATGGAGTTGGATAGGTCACACCCTCCGTAAACCAGACGATGATATTGCCAAGAAATGCCTAGATTGGAACCCGCAGGGAAGCAGACGGGCCGGGAGACCAGCGCATACCTGGAAGCGGCAACTGACAACAGAACTTTCGAGATTGCGCATGAAGTGGAACGAAGTCAAGCATCGAGCCGAAGATCGAGATTATTGGAACAACCTTGTTATGGCCCTATGCTCCCTAGAGGAGTGAAAGGAACATATATATATATACAGTATTTATCGGATATAAGAAACTTAAAAAATCCAGGAAAAAAGTTTATTATAAGCGTTTCTTTCTTATATACAACTATTTTATATAAGAAACTTATTTCTTATATAAGTAGCTATGGCCATAAAACTTTCATATTTTGGTTTTCTGTCTCTTTTTTTTGTTACATAAGGTCTTCACCTGACAATTTTTTGTTATAATAAACGTCAAACTTTGACGTTTGGTATGACAAAAAATTGTCAGGTGAAGACCCCATGTTAACGTTTCTAACTTTTAAATAATTATTTTCTATGTCTTTTGAGTTTTTCACTATTTAAGATAACGTTGAAAGTCCAATATTATATTTTTTTTTTTGCAATTTCGCTTCTTTTTATACCGTTTTGTATTTCTTTTAAAATTTTAACTTTTGTTTTTATTGGCAAAAAACACAAAGCTTCTCATGAGTATCAGCTCGCTCATCTAAAACTAAAAGTAAAAAAAAAACTTTGTTCTTGTTGTAAAACTGTCATAAAACAGAGTTATCCATGCAAACTACATAAATTATGTTTTGCCGTTGGAAGTTTCTTATATAAATTGTTTTTCTATACATTTTGTAATTTTGGTGTTTAAGAAAAATGTTCTTTTATCAGTTTTTTTCTTATAGGTGTTTTTCTTATATGAAACCTTTTTTGTTAGAAAAATCACAAAAAAGACATGGTGTTTTTGAAAATGTTTCTTATAAGCGTTTTGTTCTTATATGAGATGTTCTTATATCCGATAAATACTGTATATATATAAAGATATGCACATTATTTAATACCCTCATTCAAAGAAATGTTTAATATGGACATGTCTAATGCAACAGACGGCACCCTATGGACTACAAAAATAACATTGTAGGGACAATTATCGCCAGTTTTTGGCTTAACGGGTTTAATAGTATATAAAGTTGCCGCATATGCAGTAAGACTAATCCACAACACACCCTACACACTCAATTACATCCAGAAAAATACACTGTTTCGTTTGGTTTGCACGATAATGACATCATCGGATCTTATTTCTTCAAAAATTAAGATCGTTACCGTATCATGATCCATAATTTTTTGTCTAAAAATACGGATACTATTGATCCGGGCGAGATGTAGTTTTAACAGGGTAGCGCTACAGTTGTGAAAGAGATCTACAGGAGCATCTGGAGTGTGGCCTTTTTCACACTGATGACAAACAATGAGTGTGAGAGAAACAAACACACCCAGTTAGCAAATTGCATGCCTTGTCCCGCAGGATAATACACCCCGCTCTTTAGGAACTAGAGCTATCTACAACAGCACCTAAGTAAAATCCTCCTCCAGGCCGAACTCTTCAGCAGGTTGTGAAAAATCCGCTTTTTTGTGGGATTTTCATGATATTGCTTTTCCCGTCATTGGATATTAAGACACAGCCCACACTTGATCCACGTAAAATATCCTGTCAGCAGACAGGTGAAAGTTCCGCAGAGACAATCTTCCTTAAAGACTGGTAGCACTTCCCGTAAGAAACATAATAATGTAAGCCTTAACCAGTAGACAGTCCGGTGCCGTGCCACTGACTCCCGTGGTACCAGATAAGATCTCTGGTCAGCTGCGAACGCAAGAAATCGTGAAGATCTCTTAAGATTTTTTAATCTTTGATTTTTGCCGCCTCCACTATGAATTTGCCCCTGAGGATGTCACACATAAAGGTAAAATATCATTTAGAAGTTCCTACACCTCAGGAGAGAAGAAAGTTGGAGAAGGGGTTTACGTTCAATATGGCGACCGCAATCATCGACTTTTTAAAATAAAAAATTTTGGGGATAACTTGATTTCGAGAAAATGCGCCTGCAAATTTGCCTCCAAGATCTTGCGATTTGGGACTACGTTAAATCACTGGGTTATGCTGAAAAACCAGCAACAATTGACGCCCTTGGAGTATCATGTTTTTTAAAACATATGAGCAGCAAAGTTCGAAAAATTTTCACCATATTAGACCTTCAAATGAACAACCTGTCGAAATTATTCTTATGTAATGAGCTTTCCAATAAAGAAAATCGGCCATGTTCTGAGAATCGATATCAAGTAAAATTTAATTTTTTTTAAAAGGGCCCAGTTTTTCATGATTTTTAGATTAATTTTAATTAATGAAGGTGGTACTTAAAGTATGACGTAATTTAAACGGAAAACTTTAATGAACCTTTAGAACAGGATGGTTTGGAAAATTAGTTCGATTTCAATTTCACTCGAATTTGATTTCCAGAACATGGCTTAAGATCATTTGCTAAATATAATTTTTCTAAACCACGATTTCAAACGAAAATTTCCTTCGCTGAATTAACATTTAAAACAAAACCAATATTTTAAATGTTTTGTTTGTCTTTAAGTAAGTAATGAAATCGTGGGACAGGCAGTAAATTGTAGCAACAAAACCAGAAAACTGTTCAATTTTTGTAGACGTAAATCTTAAAATACGTTATTTATTTATGCATAAATTTTCCGTTTAATAAAATTACGTTCTTAAAAACATAAACTTGAGTAATAGTTTATTTTTGTAAAAAAAAACACAGATATTTCAATTCGTTTCATCTGAAATTACATTGATTGATCATTGAATATTTTTGGGGCATTTTGTACCCCACTATTCGTTTCTTACGACTTGCTTACACAAAATTATTTTTAAATTTTTTAAATAAACAATTTAAATATTTAATTTAAAAGAATCAAAGGATTTCTATTGTTATGAAAATAAACACAAAAAGGCCAATGGACCGTAAACTGCAAAAGATTAAATTGAAAATTGTAAAATGCCCAAAATTGAAAAATTCTATTCCAAAGTGGGTGGGTGTTGAATTTTTTAGAAGAGAACCAGCAAACTGCCAGACAGACATAACACATTATTATTAATAATAATACGAAATTGTATTTCTTATTATTTCTAAAACAAACATTTAGTCAATTATTTTTCAAATAAACAAATAATTGTTGAAGCACACAAATTTATAAGAGATGAAAAAGAAGAAGAAGAAGTAAAGTATTATTGAAGAAAAATTATATTTATTCGACTCTCAAAACGATTTTAATTGCTACTTAAGAAAAGCAAATAAAAAATATTTTTTATGTGTTTCTTTATCGGGTACTCGAGTACTTGCTAAAGGGTTGCTTATAGACACTTAAGATGATTTTTATGGTGAAATTTGGGTTTTTTTTTTTGGGCGATGCAGAAGAAAACATAAACATATTAAAATTTTAAAGAATATTTAAATTGATGGGCAAGCAGTAAAGTAACAGAAGAAATAATAAAAACAAAGCAACAGCAGCAACTCTGTAATGTCACAATTTGAATTGGCTGTCGTTTTTCACTAACCTTTTTCACTCTTGGTAGTAAAGTTTCCTTGTAGACCTTGTTAATCATATTCACGTAGTTAACGACCTAACATTTACAACACCGCAACAACAAAATGTATTAAACTTTTATTAACTACGCTATACAATTTACCAGAATAACACAGTTGGCGAAACTTTCTCTTTTTCTTTCGTTTTCTCTATCTCGCTCTCAGCAAATTCATTAATTTACACTACATTCGAAAAAGACACTTACGGTATAAGATCGTAGAAAATATAACAGAGTTTTAAGCTTAAGAAGTATTAAACGAAAGAAGCATTCATGTGCCTCGGTTTTCTTCACTCCATCTGAACTCCTTACTATATATACCACCTATTGCCGACCGCGTATGGAATACAACTCTCATGTGTGGGCCGGTAATTCAAAGTCTATTTTGGAGCTTCTCGACCGCGTGCAGGAGAGGGCGAAGGTTCTAATTGGTGACAGTAGGGTATCCAATTCTATTGACTCCCTTGAGCACCGTCGCAATATGGGTTGTATTTGCCTGTTTTATCGTTACTACAATGCGATATATTCTGATGAAATTAAAGATCTGGTTCCCGAAACCCGTAATTCACGTTTTTCCTCAAGAGCCCATCCTTATGTGGTCGATTGGCAGTTGAATCGTACAACGCATTACAGAGAGAATTCGTTTTTTTCCCGGACTGTTCGTATGTGGAATAACCTTCCTGCAGAAGTCTTCCCTCTCACTTACAACATGATTAACAGCTTGTTTTTGTAAAACATAAGACTTCTCACATGAAGTTTTCGCATTAATACGATAATGTTCAACACTTGGTTTTTAAAAAACATTTAAAAGCTTTCGTCTATTCATGGTTGACATAAATAGAGCTTTTTTCTTTCGTGAATCAACATTATTGCCAATGCATTAATATTTGTACATTTCTATTATTTTTTCATAAAAAGGTTTTGTGTTTGTGGATAACCCTGGCTTTTGTTTACAAAAACTTAAATTAATTTCAAAAACAAAATATTTTATAAAAGTGTTAGTAAATTAGTATAAATAAAAATGTTGAATGAAAATGTTAACAATAACAGCAATAAATAAAATAAATACATAAAGAAGATCTTTTGCTGCACATCAACATATATTTATGTAGAAGATATTTGCGTGATAACACTAGTTTTTTGGAAGTTTCGGAAGAACGGTGTCTTTTTTTTACTACACTGTATGTGCAGTCACACAGATAAAAGTACGTACGCCTTAAAAATTCTTTGATTTTCCAAAAATTGGTGAGATTTACAACAATAAATAAATTGAACATTTTTAAATGAAAGAAAATATTTATTTCATTATTTAAATTTAAGACTACTGATTTGCCCACATACTTAAGTGCGAAGTCGAGTCGCCTTTATCTGTTTATATCCCAAATTAAGGTTTTTTCTTGGTACGTGGCTATGGAATCCGCTTTTCCACGGCTGTTGATTTAGGATTTTAACTTACAACAGTTTTTATAAATTGCTGAACTCGTAAGGAAATTTCGGGTGGACGTCCAGTTTTTGGCTTGCTTTCTTAGGGATTGAGACTCAGACAAGTGTTTTATTACAGTCTGCTGTAAACTGACACGTCCAACAATTTTAAAAATTTTAAAATATGTTCACGCATTTCGGTACAAATGTCCTTTGTTTTCTTACCTATTTTAACAAAACAGTAATATTTTTTCTTCTAAAATTACTGCAGTCTTAAAACTTGCTTGCAAATTTAGCTTGCACCACTTTCCGTATATTAATTTTTCTTTAAATCTACCTAATTTAAGACCGTTTTCTATTTGGCATCCTACGAACGTATAATTATCTATGCTGTCAGATAAATTTTCAAGTGTAAAAATATAATAAGCGGAAAGTGACCCGAACTTTTTGCAGATTGATTTTACCAGTGTGTCGCTGCCTTGCTAATGCAAGCAAAAATATCGATCAGAAATCCAGAGTTATTCTTAAACTCCAATTTTAGAGGGAGTACGTACTATGCGATACGATGTGATCGGACTATAAAATGCAGCGCTATATATAACAACAAAATGGCTGCATATGGAGGCGTGGTATAAGTCTGCGATTAACATGCAAATGCATGTTTTTTGTTGATAGTCCAAATCAGTAAATTTGCGTTGCATATTTTGGTGAAAATGCATATTTTTGCATATTTAGGGTTTAAATGCATATAGTTGCATATTTTGAGTGATTTTTTTTTTTATAAATTTTCATAATATAAAAAAAAAATAATTAGTATTGTGGTTATTTTGTTGAACTATTTATGGTTTTTAATCCAAATTTTTAATATTTTTTAATTAGGCTTAAGTTCATGAAATTTAATTTTTATTAAATTATTTCTGTGAAGAAAGTAATTTTACAACATGAAAATTAATTAAAATTGTTATTGATAATCTTTCATTCTTGACGTGGCTCGGGCTCGAACCCTGGCCGGCAGGTTACCATGACATGTTTCGATCGCAACCACTCGATCTCCTCAGATGGATTTGCCGTCTTACACTCGCAGCCATCGACGACTGCTGACGTCACTAGTCAAACATCAATCCTTAAACCAAATTGTATTTTAACATTTGGTAGATCGAAATTTGCTTTCTTGAATGATTATCCATTTTAATTGATTTTACATGTTTTTTCCTTTACTTCTGTTTTTTCGTACTTTCGTCAAGAATTTTTCTTGACGTCCAAGTACATTTTTTGTTTTTTCACTTTGTCTTTCTCTTTTCTGTTATTGATAATCTTTCATTCTTGGATTAAAAACCATAAATAGTTCAACAAAATAACCACAATACTAATTATTGTTCAAGCTAAGGCACGAGCTCTATGTGTACATTTGTCCTTCAAGTTGTGCTGAAAAAGGTCAACAGAAAAGAGAAAGACAAAGTGAAAAAACAAAAAATGTACTTGGACTTCAAGAAAAATTCTTGACGAAAGTACGAAAAAACAGAAGTAAAGGAAAAAACATGTAAAATCAATTAAAATGGATAATCATTCAGGAAAGCAAATTTCGATCTACCAAATGTTAAAATACAATTTGGTTTAAGGATTGATGTTTGACTAGTGACGTCAGCAGTCGTCGATGGCTGCGAGTGTAAGACGGCAAATCCATCTGAGGAGATCGAGTGGTTGCGATCGAAACATGTCATGGTAACCTGCCGGCCAGGGTTCGAGCCCGAGCCACGTCAAGAATGAAAGATTATCAATAACAATTTTAATTAATTTTCATGTTGTAAAATTCCTTTCTTCACAGAAATAATTTAATAAAAATTAAATTTCATGAACTTAAGCCTAATTAAAAAATATTAAAAATTTGGATTAAAAATATAAAAAAAGTTTAAATAAAAAAGCTTTTACTTCAAGCTCGAGGCCAGTATTGAAAATAAATTTTATTTTAATAGTTGCCGATATTTCGACACTCTTTGAGTTTCATCATCTGGGCTTGTAAATAAATAATAATTTATATTTAACACGGAAAATTATTGTTCATTTCCTTGCAGCGTCTGATGTTAAACATTAAACAGGGATTTTAATGATTACTTTGTATAGGGGGTTACCGTCTCACCCTTGTCTACCACAATGATTTTGCTGAGAATTTCACTTAATCTAAGATCAACTCACATTCAATTTGGAGAGTCTTTCTATTGTTGTTGTGCAGGCATAGGGAATCAATAATTCATTTATGTAAAGGAAAAATAATAGTTACTTTGTATGGGGGTACCCACCTCCTCTATTTTATACTACAATGACTTTGCTGAGAGTTTCACTTAATTCTATTGACGCACATTTAATTCGGAGAGTCTAACTATTGAAGTTGTACAGGTATAGAGAAAAAATAGTTCATTTAGATTTAGGAAAATAATTAATTACTTTGTATAGGGGTACCCGCCTCCCCTATTTTATACCAATATGATTTTGATGAAAGATGCACTTTATTCTAAGATTAGCCCACATTCAATTTGAAGGGTCTATAAATTAATTATTGTAATAATTTGGGATGCCCGTTTCCACACTATTATACCTCCCCTCCCCCACTGCCATATTTAACACAATAAATAAGGCACTTTCTCTCTCGCTTGTCAGGTATCTATTCTCAAAATGTTAATGCGTTTTGTCTTGTGGTTTGGCTTGACATGGCGAGGTAAATGGCAAAAATCTATTGCCACGCCCTCTGCCTACAGACCGGAAATAAAAAATCTTGATCCGTTACGAACATAGGCAAAGAATGTATGTACCTAAAACGTCTAGCGGACCGGAAAATGCATTACATTACATTCTGCTGGTGTCTGATAAAAATGTAAATTTTTCTTTACATACAATATACTTCATTAAAACATGTAACGGGAAGATACAGGATAGTCTCGTGGTATATAGAAATAATTCCTAGGTATAAGAAAATATCTACGCTCAGAGAAAACCCTGGTTTCAATATGGTCACCTCCAACAAAACTATTTTTAAATAAAATTTTAAACATATTCCCCCGTATTTATAAACGACTCTTAAATTTAACAAACGTTTATTATGGCAAGTTTTCATACAAAATTTGTTTTGTAAACCTTTATTTAATGTTAAAATATTTTATAAATACGGGCGATTATGTTTAATTTAACAATATTATTGTCATCGACAGCCATATTATGATCAAATAAGTCCTCCGTCAAGCAGCCACAACCATGTTATAGTTGCCTCTTAACATGTTTATAAAATTCAAATTTACCTCATAGAATAAATTTGAAGAATGGAAATGTTGAATATTACCGAAAGGTTACGTATGATAAGGAATAATTCTCACACTCTTTTTCCGATTTTTTTTTATGTATGAATTTATTTATCTTCGTAGTAGCCAAGAACTTTATTGTGGGAGACATCCTGACACAATGGATTTTGTGAAAATGTTTATTTGAAATACAAAATACTTGAGCGACAGGTATTAATAATACAAATTATTTTTGAGAATGAACTTCAAATACAAATATAAAATAATAGTATAAATACTACCCAACCCTGACGACAACAATTATCTCATTAAATTTGATCCTGTTTTTTCTTATAAACCAAAATACCGTAATGAATACCACTTCGAAATTGACCTTTTTTAACATTTTCTAAACATGTTTTACACAACACAAAAAAGGAAGTGCTAAAAAAATGTTTGTTCTAGCAAAACTGCCAAAACTAAGCTGGTCATATTTTTTGGTATTCGTTTTCAGTTTAGAATTTAATTTCTTTTCAACCTGACAAATGGGGTCATTCTTCTGTATATTTTTCAGTGCAAAAATTGTTTGTCCTTTACATAGGATTTGTTTGTATTTGAGGGTTCGTGTATAATTCTTATTTATCTCTCACTATTCTTGTGTTAAGGGCTGTTCACACTTAGCAAACATTTGACGAAAAAGTCCGAAAAATGCGTGGCCACTAAATTGATCAATCAATAATATTGGTGGACTACAAAACGTTGTTGAGTGAAGTTAATAAATTTGTAATGCTGGTTTATATTGAAAAAATCAAAATCATACAAATGTTAAATAAAAAAGTGGTTTCGTGAGGAACGTCAAATATTTCTCAAGTGTGACCATATCTTTAGTTAAACAATATTTTCGGTCCAAAATTGTTTTTTTTTTTTTTTTGGCTTTTATGCGTTTTTTTTCAGGGAAAACATTTTTTTAAGGTAGTAGCGAAGTCTTTTATTTTATAACTGAAGTGAAAATCCTCTTGAAAACTTTTTTATTTTCATTTATGACAAATTTACAGTTTTTTTACTCGCTTTTGTGATATTTTATGACATGAAAGAAAAAAAAAAAAAGAAAAAAATCTACTCCAACTGCTGCTGCTAACAAAGATTACGGCGACTATAGACTTTATCATATTTTTATGGAAAACAAATCTTCTCTTCTTTCTTGTTTTCTGTGTAGATGAATTTCATTTTGGGGGGAGGGGGGGAAAGGTAACAAGCAAATCTTAAGAATTTTTGTAAAGAAATTTTTTTGCATCTGAAATTGTATTTTAAGAGGTTTAAAGTATTTTCCAATTAAGTTGTAATAGTGTCTTTAAAAACTTTTTAATGAGCACTTAGAAGGAAAAGGAATAGAATTTAAGTGGTGTCACGACTGAAGACAAATTTTATGATTGTGCAAATTTTTTTGTACATTTTCATTTGATTTAATGTTTTTTTTTTTGTATATTAAACAAAAGTTTAAGAGTGAAATAAATAATATTTAACGAACCTTACAAAGAGAACTATTGATATATTTAGGAAATGTATTTATACATTTGAAAAGAAAAATAAGAGAAAAAAAAATTTTTTAAAAACTTTCTTTTGCCGAAAGCGATTTAATTTAATTATGAATATTTTATGAACAGAAAAATTAAAAAAAAATAATATTATAGAATTTTAAAAAGCTCGCTACAAAAGGCAATACACCAATACCCCGGTTTGCGTCGCTTCGGTTTGCGTCGTTTTCAAAGTTGCGTCTTTTTAAAATTTCTGTGATTTCGAAGCTGCGTCCTTTTTGTTTCACTTAGCGTCGCGTGGCTTAAAGGTTGCGTCGTTTTTGTTTTACTTTGCGTCGCATGGCTTCGAAGTTGCATCGCTAGTGCTTCGATTTGCGTCGTTAATATAAAACTTTTTGTAGAAAGTTTAAACAGAAAAAGGGTATTTCCCGTTTAAGTCTAATGCAAATATGTATGTGAAGGTTGTCTGCAGACTGCAACTGGTTTCAGATTACATTTCCTGAAGTAAAGTTAAATTTGAATATTTTGCAGCAGTCAAAAAAAGCAAATATGCTAAAAACAAAAACTGGCCATATCAGCGATGACTGCCCTTAAAATTATGCAAAAGAACGCTTTAACTTTGTTTGAAGATCTAAAATAAAATTATCAGTTATAAAGTCTTTCAAATCAAAATTTATTTTTTCAGCTCAAATTATAAATCTCGGCACAAATTAAACGAAAATCAAATGTATGGAAAATCCTGCTTCGGTTCCAATTAGCGACGCAAGTATTGGGAAATATGACTTATTTTTCCATAAAGCACAATAGCACAAAATATGAAATTTACTTAAAATTTCCCACAAACAGGAAATTTTTAAACAATTTCATATAAATTTTTCTAAAAATAGAAACTTTCAGCAAACTATCTTTTAAATAGAATATTTGTGCAAATTTTCCTAAAAATAGCATATTTGAGCAAATTATCTTATTCCTTGAAAATTTGTGCTTATATTTCCAATAAGTAGTAAATTTAGCAAATTTTTCTAACATTAGAAAATTTGAGCAAAATGTTCTACGAATAGTAAGTTTGTGCAAATTTTCCTTAAATTAGAAAATTTGAACAAATTGTCGTATTCATTGAAAATTTGTGGCAATTTTACTAAAAATAAAAATTTTGAGCAAAATGTTCAATCAATGGTAAATTTGTGCAAATTTTCCACAAAATAGCAAATTTGAGCAAACTATATTTTAAAAGAAAGTTTGTGCAAAGTTTCCTATAAATAGTAAATTTGTGCAAATTTATCTAAAATAAGGAAAATTTAAGCAAATTTTATATGCATAGTAAATTTGTGCAAATTTTCCTTAATTAGCAAATTTGAGCAAATTATATTATTCATTGAAAATTTGTGCAAAGTTTCAAATAAATAGAAAATTTGTGCAAACTAATCTAAATTAGAAAATTTGAGCAAAATGTTCTACGAATAGTAAATTTGTGCAAATTTTCCTTAAAATATAAAATTTTAGCAAATTATCTTATTCATTGAAAATTTGTGCAAAATTTTCTATAAATAGTAAAACTAAAAATAAAAATTTTGAGCAAAATGTTCTATGAATAGTAAATTTGTGCAAATTTTCCTAAAAAAATTTGAGCAAACTATATTTTTAATAGTAAATTTTCTTAAAAATGGATCATTTGTGCAATGTATCTTATTATTCATCGAAAATTTGTGCAAAGTATCTTTTTTATAGATTTTTGCAAATAGATTGTGAAAAATTTCTTATACGTTTATAGTAAAATTGTGCGTAATTTCCTATAAATAGTAAATTTGTGCAAAATGTTTTATAAATATGTATGTGGTAAATATGTGCAAATTTTTGCTTAAAATAGCAAATCTGCTCATAAAAAAATGTATGCAACATTTTCTATCAATAGCAAATTTCCAATTCATAGAAAATTTGTGCAGAAATTTTTATGATAAAAAAGTTTTTGCAAAAAGCGAATTTGTTCAATACACTGGTTGGTATCTCGGTTTAATTCGCTAAATCTAAAAGTTCGTTAGATCTGAGGCCGTATTCTGTAACTCGCTTAGCTAAAGCTAAATCTCGATCGCTAAAATGCCTAAGAGAATGCAAAAATTTAAATTTTTAGCGATGCCATTAAAAACCAAAATTTCTGCGAATTAAATTTTCATGGCATTGCCAAATCTAGCAAAACACGTTACAGTATTGCATTCGTAGCCAAAAATCGCTAAATCAACTTTATAGATTCTTAGCGATAGAGATTTAGCTTTAGCGAATTACAGAATACGGCCACTGGTCACTTTTCTAATACTGAAGTAAATATATTATACATATTAGCTAATTAAGCATTAAACTAGCGATGAAACGATACCTCTAAGGTATCGATACTTTTACTCGATGTGGTATCGCTCGTAAAGTATCGATACCTACTTAGTATCGAAAAAAAAGTATCGATACTTACTTGTATCGGTACTTGTATCGTTTGTATGATAAAAGAATAGAAAGCCGCATTTAAAAACTTTCTTATTAGTGTTTTAATACTACACAATGAAATAAGAACTACGACCTATTAGAATTTTTGTGAAAAATGAAAAGTGTAAAGATTGATACCACTTTTAGTTACCACCTACATAGTACCAATTTCGTTTCGAAAAATCTTTTTTATCTTAGGAAACATAGAACATTCAGGATAACAACCTTCATTCACCTTTTATTTCAGAAATCAACAATGTCACTATGTATTTATTTTAAATGTTAATATGTATTTTATTTTTAAATTAATATATGTATAATAAAGGGTGGTAAAACAATAATCCATGATGTTAATTTTGAGTCACACCTTTGTTTCAGTATTTGACTACTTCTACCATTGAGAGGTAAACAATTGAGCAGCGCGTTAAGATTGTTAAAGCCTTTTACGAAAATGGGCGTTCAATCAAAATGCATTTCGTGCACATCGTGATTTTATTGGTCAGCATAATCGACCAAATATTTAAACAATCGGGAGAATTGTGCGCAAATTTCAGCAAACCTGTACCCATGTTCTGTAACTTTAGTGAAAACTTCTTGCATCGAAAAGATGTGAAACAAAATATTCCGTCGTTTCTCGAAAAGTGAGGAAAATGTGTGTCTGTAACTCGTGTCGAAAACTATCAAAAGAGATTACGTCGTTACGTTATAAATGTCATAATATTGCACTCGAAGCCGATGTGACATTGCAGACGTTCAGAACGCCAGTAACAAATATCGTTGACGGCGACCAAAATTTACTAAAATTGAAAATTGTTCCACGACGGCGGCGACAATACAACCGTCGGCTATACCAAATTGTGTAAAGAGCGACTTTAATGTTTGTTGTTTGCAAACGAGCTTTGAAAACATTCGTATATTTTATTAAAATGTTAAAAGCAAAATAATAAAACAATGAAAAATTTGCCAAGAACAAAATATTATTATTATTCTTTGCATTTTTAATGGTTTTTAGTGTTAAAATTTTTTCTCGCCCCATTTTTATTCGTGAGTTTATATGACAGTTCAAAGCGGGAACTTTTCTCACCAAAACGTTACAGACACACTTTTTCTGTAAATTGGCGAGTAATTTCCTTACGTGACAGCTTGAACTCGCCAAAAAAGTTACAGACACAGTTAAGTGAGAAAAACAGCTGTTTGTTTCAATTTATGGCATTTTTGTTTCATTTCACACATTTCAATCGAAAACTTTCTCGACGCGAGAGTTACAGAACATGGGCACAGTTGTCTTAATTACAACTCAACTGGGTTGAGTTGTGAACTGTAATAGGGGCCTTAATTCTGTTTGATAATATATGTTAGTGTGTGGTCTAAGTGGTCTAAGGCGCTGCATTATGTTTAGTAAAGTGTATCAAAAAAATCGGCACATCCAAACTATAGCACTATTACTTGTTTTTTTTTTTTTTTTTTTTTTTTTTTTTTTTGTAAAGTTTCCTCTCAAATTACAATATTTCGCAAGATTTTATTCAAAATATTCCCTTACAGATTTTTTTTCCTTCTGTGATTCGGCCAAGCCAATTTAATGTTAATAAAATCTTCATACTTAAATTTCCTTTAATTGATTAATTTTTATAACCAAAAACTTTATTCATTAATGAATGAAAAATTTTGTACTTCCGAAAAAAAACTTTATATATGTTTTTATAATAATTCAATTAACTTTCTCAAAACATATTCGCTTAATAATTTTTCCCAAAATGTTGTTTTGCCAAATCCTGAGGAACATCAAGGAAGTTTTTTTTCATATTAAACTTAATTGGATTTATTTTTATTATTATTTCTTAGGATCGTTTATTATTTTGTTCTTCTTCAATTTGCCAAAAAAAATTTAGCTTTTTTTATTTAACCTCTTCAGACCGTGGGTACACATATGTGCACCTTAACTAATTACAAGTCTTTGGGACTAGCGACATCGTGTGATCAATAGGAACAGTTTTATTACTTGCTTTAAGATACTGCGCTTCAAAACAATACCAAAAGATGGCAGGGTTTAGAAGTTTTAGCCATTATTTTTACATTTGAATTTAACAGTTTGAAAAAACCATACTGTTGGGATATTTTTCCTCAATAACTAATCGCTAAGACCTGAAGTACACATATGTGCACCTCTTTTTCTACCACTTTAAATTAAAAAATTTAAAAAAATAATAAAAACCGAAATTAAAATTACACCTCATAAGATAAAACAAATAGTAAATAAGCCCTTTACTTAATCGGTTCTGTTCAGAACTTAAGAAATTAAGAATTTACGTTGAAATTTTTCATATCTTAAGACCTGAGGTACACATATGTGTACCCTTAATTTCTAAGAATTCAAATAAAATTAAAAAAAAAAAAATATACAGTTGTCTTATTTGCTCCCCAAAAGGTGTAAATAATATATAAGAAATGTAAAAATTCAATGGGTTAATGCTCGGGTCTTAAGAGGTTAATAAATGTCTTTATTGGTGATTCTTCGTAAATTACTGGATTGCTTGTCAATTTTGAGTGGTGTATAAAAGTTCTTTTAGAGTCCATTTAAGTGTAGAGTTGAATAAAAATCAGTTAAAATAAAGTGTGTCTAATTATTTTGGTCTTATAGAGAAATGGGTTATAAAAAGGCAAGATAAAAATTTTACTACACACATGAATGTGGCAAAAGTTTGCTTTAAGTGGAAAACCATAAAAGTTTTAACTGTCTAGAATGATTATCTTCCTAGTTTGGCAATTAAGACAAGAAAGTGAAGTGACTTCTTAAAACATAAATGTGGTTTATGTTTATAACTTAATCAGTAATAAAGAAAATAATAATTATTAGTTGTTTAGAAACACACCTAAAAATTTAAGCAAAGACACACAGAAAAAATTATTTTTCCAATTCAAACAAAAAATTTGTAGAATCAAACAATTTTTTGTCTGAAATCGGTCTTATAAACAAATTCGCATATTCGAACAATTTATTTGCATTTTTTTTATTGAAAAAAAAACACTGATTTTTTCAAACAAATAATTTAACTGAATCAAACAAAAAGTTTACTGAAATACATATACTAAATTTCAAAATCAAAAAAAAAAAAAAAGGTTTTTGCACAAGCAATGATGCGCACACAAGCACGCACTGTATAAGAAGATGATGGCAGAGAGAGCAGAGCGGCCGGCTGGCGTTGAGACACATTTTTTTGTTGGAATAATTTTTGAACGAAGTCTTTTTTTATACACACAATGTTTTTCGTCATCACTCACTGTTGCTGTATCCTTTCCTTTGCTAATGAAGAAGAAATGTAACCCAAAAACGGCGACAGACCGACTCGATATGTTTTTCGTCATCATTATATTTTTGTATTTGATGTATTTAAGCAAACAGTTTGCAAAAATTGAATACGGGATTTTGGTTTTTATTTAACAAATTTTGAAACCAACCAAAAATTTATTTTGTTTCTTTTAATGTTGTTGTTGCTTCTGTTGTTTAAAAAGTGTGAAACGTTTTTTTACCTGCTATTTTTTTGTTTTTGTTTTTTACTTCAAACCTCTTCATCTTTCTTACTGTTGTACTTTTTTAAAGTGTCCAAAAATAGACCGTATGTGTTTTTTGTTGTAGTTTTTATATTTCACATTAGGAAGTGTTGCTTACGATCAAATAAAAAAATGCAAAAAGACGACAACATTAAAAAGCGTTAAATATTTCATACAAAATTATGAAAACTTGAAACCAATAAAGCGTGTATTATATTTTTGAATAATTGTCAACATTTTTGTTGGTTTAATAAAAATCAAACAAAAATTTTAATTGAATCAGTAAAAAAATTTGTAGAAATTAAAAAAATTTTCAAACAACCGTTTGTTTGAAAATAAATCGGCAATAATTTGTTCTGTGCAGAATATTTTAAGGGGAATCACTTTACTAAGAATGAAGAGATTAGCCCTTTTTATTGTTTGTGGTACGATTTTTTTTATTTGAATAATTAAATACTTATAAAAGTCTTCTTTTATGTACGAAATTTTAGGTGTCTAGACGCCCCTCCGTTTGGACGTAAGAGAAAGTTGCTTCTGAGCAGGTTTGGGTTATTGGGGTATACAAAAAATTTAAGCAATAGCGGAAAGCGTTTGTATTACTCTAATGCAGGCGCTGATTCAGGGGGCGGGGGAAATAAGGAAATTTCCCCCCCGTAAATTATAAAAATATGTTTTGTTAATTTCGATAATACAAGAATTCCAAATAATAATATTTTTTTTAATGCACAAAATTTTTGGAAATCCTAGCAAGGTTTTTTTTGTTTTTTTTATTGAAATCTCTAACGAAATTTTCAATAAGTATTTTTTTATTTTTATTTATTGAATCGCTAACGATTTACAATAAGTATCCATATCTTAATCTTTATAGTTATTTATTAGATATTTCCAAAGAAATATCTTGTTTACTGTATTCAATTACTTATATTCTACATTCAATCCCAGCAGGTGTCATCTTAATCCAAAGACTAAACGTCTGACTTGATAATGCGAGCGGTTGAATTATTAAAAAGCCTTAATAAATGCAATATTTATGTATGTATGTGTTATATGAATCAAAATTCTATTCGATAATTTTTGACGAAAGCACGGCTTTGTCGGGGAAAAGTCAGATTTCCTTATCTTTAAGATATTTCAACATACAACAAAAAGTTTTTAGGGAAGAATTTATTGGCTTTGTTGTAATTTGAAGAGGCTTCAAAAGATATTGATGACGTTGATGTGTCAATTGATGCGAAGGCACTATCATCAATAGTTCTTAAAGCTTTGACAAATTTTGGTCCTGACCTAAAAAATTGTGAAGGAGATGAAACAGATGGGTGTCCTCTGATGTCAGCAGAAAATGGAGCTGTTCAAAATTTCTGGAAAAGCGACAAATGCGAAACAAACGCCTTGCTATTCCCATAAATCGAACAACTCAATTTCTAAAAGGAAGAAAGTGCCATTAATACAAAAAGTTGTATCATTTGTTAAAGAAACGACAAAAATTTTTAAATATAATCATCCTAAGCGAAAAACAGTTTTAGCAAAGTATTTGGGAGCCAAACTCTCTTCATTATGCGTCTTTGCAACGAGTGTACATCATATAGTAGAAGCTTTGGAAAAAATATCTGAGTGGAAAGGTAGTGTCTCTAAATTTATATTAAGGAACTCACTTAGTACTTTTCAATTTATTTGCGGAATATACATACATATTAAGTGTGATACCTATTGTAACACAGCCACTAATTATCATTTTACAAAAGCAATATATCGCGATTCGCGAATTTTTTGCGCCCTTCTTCCGTACAAATGGTAAGATCTTGTTATATTCATGAAATTATTAGAAAATACTTAAAATTTTGTAATTAAATGTTAATTTTGTATAGTAAGGAGAAAAATTGAAATTCAAAACTTTATCGCGTTTGTACACTGAAAGAATTTTCTTCGCAATACCAATGAATTTTGACATTAATCCCATGAAAAATTGCATTAAAAAGGAACCTATGCAGCGCTTCGTTGGATCAATGAAATCTGTTTCATTAAAAGGATTTAATGAAACATTTCATTAGATCTATGAATATTATTCATTGTATGAATACTTTCAATAAAGTAAAACATTTTTTTTATTATTTTTTTTAATAATTTTTTTTTTATTTTTTCTTATTTTATTTTATTTTATTTTTAATTTTTTTTTCTGTCTCTGGCGGGATTCGATGGCGGAACCTCGGTGCTGATAGACTAGCTCACTACCAGCTAGTCTACCGGGACAGTGTAGTTTTTGGATAAAAAAAAACTTGTTTTTTACTCAATTAAGAGCGAAAATATGAGATTAAATTGTCCATAATAACAATAACAACGTTGATTGAAAGTGGATTGAAAGTTTTTGTTTCATTACTATAATGAAATTTTTATTGTCATAATGAAAATTTAAATTTATGAAGGCAATTATTTAAATATATTGCTTTTATAAACAAAATTTTGATTTCATAAATTTAATGGCATACAAATAACATTAGATGTATGAAATTATTAAATCTTACATTTTTTAATTAACAATTAAACATTTTTTTAAGGAAACTATAATTTTGTATTAATTTATGAATATAGTTATGTTTGTATATTGTTTTTTTATGTTCCCAATTAAAATTGTTTGTTTAACTTGGACAAACTTAAGTTTTCATATATCCAATAAAAATTTTTAACGTAATTACGAAATCTAATGAAGCGATTTTAACGAAAATACTTCATTATAACTACGTAATTCCATTTAGTCAATGAAAATTTTCATTTACCCAAGGAAAATTTTTTATGAAAATGATTCATTAAATATATGAAGCATTTTTCTTTCAGTGTATACGGCTATGTAATGAAGAATTTTATATTCGCAAAAATCGCAAAAAGTACTTAACCTAATACACATATTGTTTTTAATAAACTTTTAAAAAGAAATTTTTTACTTTTTTATATCATACGAAATTACCCCCCCCCCCCCCGCCTAAGGCTCAAGCTGGATCCGCGCCTGTCTAAAGTTTTAAAAGTGACACTTTTTTTGAGACAAGCCAGGCACATGGCGTTCGGGTACGCTGAATCCAGTGGTGCTCGCGGTTTTTTTTAGTTTGGCTCTGGTTTTCGAGATATATCCTTATTTCGAAAATGGAGGAGGTTGCACAACATATATTCGCGTAACTCAAAAACGGTTTAGTTTTTTAAAATTTCTAAAAAACCCAAATTCCGCAATAAAAAAAACTTTAAGAAAAGTTTAATATGAGCAGTTGTTTTTGAACCATAATTTTTTTTTTAAACCGCGAGCACCACTGGATTCAGCGTACCCGCATTATGTTAAAAAGCCATGTGCCCGGCTTTTCTGTTTTTTCAACTTGCATAGTGTAGTTTTTAAGATAAAAAAACCTGGACTTTAATGTTACAAACAAAACAAAATTTTCGGACAGTTTCCAACAAGTTCGAAATTTTTTTTATAAGCTTGTAAATTTTTTATTAAAGGTTTCCCATAACCTCACAGAAAAAATTATTTTTCCAATTCAAACAAAAAATTTGTAGAATCAAACAATTTTTTGTCTGAAATCGGTCCTATAAACAAATTTGCATATTCAAACAATTTATTTGCATTTTGTTTATTGAAAATAACACTGATTTTTTCAAACACATAATTTAACTGAATCAAACAAAAAGTTTACTGAAATTCATATACAAAATTTCAAAATAAAAAAAAAAAGTTTTTGCACAAGCAATGACGCGCACACAAGTAAGCACTGTATGAGAAGATGACGGCAGAGCCGCCGGCTAGCTTTGAGACACATTTTTTTTGTTGGAATAATTTTTGAACGACGTCTTATTTATACACACAACACAATGTTTTTCTTTATCATTCTCTGTTGCTGTATCCTTTCCTTTGCTAAAGAAGAAATGTAACCAAAAACGACTGCAGACCGACTCGATATGTTTTTCGTCATCATTCTATTTTTGTATTTGATGTCAGGGCTGTCAGATATGGCGATTTCTCGCCAAATGTGGCGATTTTGAAACGTGTTTGGCGATGGGATTTCCCATTTGGCGACTGGCGACTTTTATGGCGATTTCTGATATAACTGGCGATTAACTTGGCTATTTTTACCATTTATATTATTTCGGCGATTTTGTTTAACAACTTGTCATTAAAACCTTTTCTTTATCTTACCTTCGGAAAATCAAATCTTGTAACGTTAATTTTACCGCCTTAAGCCTGGTACTCTGTTCAGTATTTCGTGCGAAATGTTTTCAAACTCAATATAAAAAAAATTTCTGTGAAATACAAACGAAAAAATGTTGATAGAGTTGTACTCTGTTTATATACGAAAAAAATGCAAAATGTTTCTAGCAACATTTTTATTTTTCGTACGAAACAAGTGCAGCTCCTTTTATTTCGCACGGAATTTTAAGCAATAACTAATAATTTTTTTTAATTTTTTATTTTGTTTTTGTAAAGTGGAGTTTATAACAAGCGTTTCAGAAATAAAAATGTAGAAAAGTGCAAAAAATTAACAATCAAATGAAATTTTTTTGGTTTTTACTATAGAAAATAATTAAAATAAAATTGTTTTACTTTTTTTAATGACATTTTTCAAAACACATGGTTTTGTCATAGATGGGGGTAGTGCACTTGTTTAAAATTATTGTAATAATTTTGTTAATGTTAAGTGAAGATCTGAAAATTTTCAATCTCACTACACTGTTAAAACATTCTGAGCTAAAAAAATAGTTTGATTTAAAATCAAGCAATCATCAGTTTATTGCAATTTTTTTTTTCTTCACTTATTTGACTAAAAATTTTGCACACAATTTAAAATACAAAACTTGTGTTTGCATGATTCAATCCAAGAATTATTCCGTTATTGACAGAATTTCATTTAGTTTAATTTTCTATGATTAGGCATATCATCGGAAAAATCAAAAATGCAAGTACAAAATTAAATTTTTTTACATTTTAGTGCTATTATGTTTTCGTACAGCTTTTTGATTGCAAGGTACAAATTTGTAAAAAATAATTTATTGCCGTTTTATTTAGTGAGAGTGCAATGTTGATTTAAGTCAACCTTTATTGTACTACCCCCATCTATGGTTTTTGCTTACATTCAAAAATAATGTTGCATGCTTGCAGGATAGATAACATTGATACATGACAAAATTTTCGTGTGAAATAATCAATGTTACTCAACATTTTTCGCAGGTTCGAACAGAGTACTAGGCTTTATTATTATACTCAATGCAAATGGATGAAACTTTGCAGGCATACATATACATACATAAGAAAAGCGTTTCTTAAAAAAAATTTTTTTAAATGTTCTTATTATTTTTCGTTATCATTACTAATATAAATAAACATATTAAGTGAATTTTATATTCAGTTACTATTTAATTCTAATAGTATGAAGGTCAAAACTCCAGTAATGAAATCGGTGAGGCTGAAGTGTACGATCTTATAGACTTGTGTACTTAATTTAAGTTTTTAACTGAATACATATATGATTTCCAGTTTATGTTATTTAAAAAAAATTAAAGAAATAAAACAAAATTTACTTCGGCGACTTTTTTGTATTTTTTCTGTTTTTTGGCGATTTTTGACTAAAAAATTATACTAGCGTTTTTTGTATGCAAAATTTAAATTTAAAAAAGAAAATTTCACAAAAACTGTACAAAATCGACGTTTGGCGATTTTTGGCGATTCCTGACATCCGGTTTGGCGATGGAGCTCAAAAAAATCTGACAGCCGTTTGATGTATTTAACCAAACAGTTTTAAAAATTGAATACGGGATTTTGTTTCTTGTAATGTCGTTTCTGCTATTGTTTTTCTTATAGTTGCACTTTTTTAAAGCGTCCAAAAATAGACTGTGTGTGTTTTTTGTTGTTGTTCTTATATTTCACATAAATAAATGTTGCTTACGATCAAATAAAAAAATGCAAAAAGACGACAACATTAAAGAGCGTAAAATATTTCATACAAAATTATGAAAACTTGACACCAATAACGCGTTTATTATATTTTTGAAGAGTTGTCCACATTTTTGTTGGTTTGAATCAGTAAAAAAATTTATAGAAATTAAAAAAATTTTCAAACAAGCGTTTGTTTGAAAATAATTCGGCAATAATTTTTTTTGTGCTGAGTGCCAAAACTGTCTTTAAAAGAAAATATTTATGTTTGCAATGAAATTAGTCCAAGCTCGGATCCAATGGGCGGAGGAGAGGAGGGTCCCGGGGATCATCGCCCCTATGGGCTAGTCGAGAGCTGGTATTCTTAATTCATAAATTGGACGTAAAGGCTGTACTGAGTGAATTTCCACTTTGTGATTCCCCCTAAACTAAAGTATAAGTCCGTCCTTCAATTAGTTGTGCTTAAATTTGCGTTCGCTACTGTAATAACTATAGAAATGTTTGTACATTCCTTAATGTATACTACAATTTAACAACTAAACATTTATAGCGGCATTTCAAGCATAACATAAATTCGGTTGTACATTTAAATTAACAATTTAAACCGGAAGAACAAGCAAAAAAATATTTGTGGTTTTTGTGTTTTGAGAGAATGTTTCTTAACTGGTTAAGCAAAAATAAACGAAAGCAGAGGAATAAAACCTTAAAATATGCAACATATTTTAAAAAAACCACCCAGCTTTTGTGTATTGCTTTCAAGAATATTGAAATTAAGCATTTTGCCATTTAATTTTTCGTTATTATTTATAACTAAGTAAAAAAGTAAGCCAAAATTATTTTTTTTATAAAACTTAAATGTATAGTTTTTTTTTTTTTTGTTTAAGTAGTAAAATTATGCCACAGAGTAAAATATAAAGTTAGGTAAATAATTTTTGGTTTATACTTTAACCGCCGTATTCATTCATAAAAAAATACTTAACTGCCTGTTCAACAATTTCAAGCGTAAACGTTCGTATAGAATTTCATATGAATATTTTTTCTGTGTAGAGAACACTGAACTGGAGGAAGTCACATCATTTTGCTACTTGGGTAGCAGTCTAACAAACACGGGTAGTTCTAGCATGGTTTAGATTACCGAATCTCCAAAGCCAATTAAGCATTCGGTACACTTCGTTCAGTATAGACATCGTCTGCCAAATCCAAAAACACAAAGATTGACATCTTTAACTCTTGTGTTAAATCTGAGCTCCTCTATGCATGTGCAATATGGACTACAACAAAACACGACGTAAATTTCCTACAAGTTTTTGGTTATCAATGTTGGCCTAACACCATGCTTAATACAGAGCTTTGGAGACAAAAAATCAACGACCAATCCAGATCGAAATATTAAACCGCAAAATGGCGTTAGATTGGTCACGCGCTTCGCAGGCCTCCAGATAACTTAGCCAAAACCGCCATTGAATGGAATCCACAAGGCAGAACACGGAAAGTAGGCAGACCGACGCACACCTGGAGCCATCAACTTAACCTCGAAGGTAGTCGTATTGATAAAAGCTAGAGAGAAGTCAAACAAAAAGCATCAACCCGGACCAAATAAATAAATTTGTAAAAACTGTACAATTTAAAATAAAGTTTTTGTCTAAGCTTTTAATTATCTAACAAATTGTGGTTTAACAAAAACTGCTCAAACATAGAAACATTTCTTCATAAATATCTTTATGAACAAATACATACAATGAGTTATCAACTTTCTTTGTAAGTTTTACGCACATTTTGTATCTTAATTTTAACAAAGAATTAAGCTGATGTATGGAATGTAGTTGTATATTAAGGTGGGTCGAAAAAAAAAGTTGTATCAGTCACCCCCTAGAATGAAAGATATGTCAATGAAGTTTCTAAAACAGGAAAATTTGTTTTTGCCACGCCCCAAAATACAGCACTTTTAGTTTTTTATATGTAGCGCTGCCATTTAAAGTCCGATCTCATCATATCGCATATCGTTGTTCATGGCTTGACAGTGGCTTCATTTTGAGCTCGGATTAAAAAGTCATCAAAGGCAAAAATGAAGCCACTGTCATTCATTAATTTTTCCACCTTTTTGTTCCTCATAAACCAGTTAAATGATTGGTTCTCCTTTTACTGGTCATGAGTTCTTTCATTTTGTACTTGTTCTGTTTTCACAAATCCCAGGACCAGTCTGTTGGATCAATTGACACAAATTTCCCGCAGGGACATTGTACGATACACCGACCAATTGACCACAAAATGATGGATAGGCTCTTGAGGAAAAACGTGTAGTATGAACAAACGTACGGGTTTCTGGAACCAGATCTCTAATTTCATCAGAATAGATCGCATTGTAGTAACGATAAAACAGGCAAATACAACCCACATTGCGAGGGTGCTCAAGGGAGTCAAAAGAATTGGATACCCTACTGTCACCAATGTTCAACAATAAAAGTGTTGTTGCTTCATTATTTTTTTTTTTTTTTTTTTAGTTTTACTACAAAATTGTGAAGCATTTTGGAGTCAAATGACTATAGAAATAAGTTGAAAAAAAAACAGCAGTAAAGAGAAAAATACCACATATTTAAGCGAACAAGTGGCCCAATTGGCAGAAAGAAATCAAAAATCTATTTAATCTGTTGTATTATTTACAAAACTGCCAGATTGGTGGAAATTTTGTATTAAAATCAGGGTTGCCGAACATGGTCTTTTCCGACCAAATTTGGTCGGATATTTTTGGTTTGGTCGGATGGTAGGCCAAACCTAATTTTGGTCGGTTTTAGAAAATTGGACGGATAGCAGACAATTACAAATCTCATAGCTTTTTTACCAAACACAAACATTTTTTTTTTGATTGTTGATGAAACTATGGATATGGCGTTAGGAGCAAGTTACTTTGACAATGTTAGTTTTATAAAGGATAGTTTTTTCATCTTATTCGAGCTTACCAAGTCAGATGCCGTTTAAATTTTTCTTCTTATAAAAAACTTTTTATCAACAAACAATATTCCTATACAAAATTTGTTTGGAACTGTTGGTAAGCTTATAGCCTATTCATCGATGTCGAGCGTAGAGTTCGTTTGCTTACATAGCGTCTTCACCTGACAATTTTTTGTCATACCAAACGTCAAAGTCTATATAAAAAAAACTCGAAAATTTTTGTCAGCGTTTTTTTAATATGAAGTTTGACGTTTGGTATGACAAAAAATTGTCAGATGAAGACGTTATGTAAAATAACATGTAAAACAAAGACAATATTGTATAATTTGTTTTCGTTTTAAATGTAAGTTAAGCGAACGAAGTCTTCGTTCAGGAATAGATGAACAGGCACTTAATCTTACTTCGCAATGCAATATTTAAAGTTTTTTCACATAGTCCTAAAAGAATAACATAAATAAAAGAATTTCAGGAATTCTGTTCTGTATTAGGTGTTTCTTATACACGATGGACTTCTTAAAGGAAATGTTGTAAGAATCGTAGAACAGTGGGATGCTTTGAAACTGTTTTTGGAAACAAAGTTTTATAAAGGCAAGTATGGATGAGTTCCAAAACAGAGCAAGTTATCAACGCGTATACAATAATCCAACTATGCATTGTAAATCTCTTTGATACATTTTTTATGCTGTCTGCAAGGTATTAGGATGTATTGGAGCTCAGCCTATGTCTTATAAAGTTTAATACTTTTTTTTAAATTGTAAAAACTTAAGTTAATAAATTTTGATTCATATTTTATTAGTGGTATATATGTGTTTTTGCATACGATCAATGAATTATTCTAGTTTATAAGCGTTATTAAATGTATATGGGCATTTCCCCAGAATGGTCTACCAGGATGAAAAAATAAAATGTTGATTATCATCGTCTTTTATTGTTTATTATTATAAAAAAGTCTTTGTTCTTATAAAATAATGGTTTCATAGCATATCTCAGCTGTTTTAGTTGAGGAAATTGGGCTGGAAACTGGAAAATTTTATAATTTCCTGTATTTTCTACTTCTAAAGACATTTTTCTATACTTATTTTACATGCAAGAAATATGTTATGTTTACACTCTTTCTTCATAATCTCTCCATTACAACCAATTGTAAAAGGAGTATTTAGTTTTTTGTTACGGAAATTTGAAGATATTTATGGGAAAATGCGTGGTGATAATAATAAAAAAACATATGGAAAAATCATACGTTCGCGACCGGTAAATAAGCCAATTTTGAGAATTCTTTTATCTACTCAATTTAGGAAAAATTGGAGAGATAATAAAGACTTGCAATTTCAAATTTCGGTCTTTGACAATAATAATATTGAACTTGGAACGGAAAAAAGCAATGGTGTACTGAAGAAAACGATTTCAATTTAGTTGTTTAAAAATTCATATTTTTTTAACTCTGCAAGCCACATTTTGAAACACGTTGAAAATCGCAAATGATGCTATTTCTGTATTAAAAATTTGCCTTTGTCCGAATATTTTAATGTTCCTTACATTTTTTTTATGTCAATGATAACCCTAAAAAATTATATCATAAAAGGTTCGTTACCTTGAGACAAACAGCACCAAGTCCATTAACAAAAGGTGTGCTATTTCCCAGAAATAATAGAACTTTTTACGGTACGTTTCTCTTCAAAATGTGTTATAAAAATTGTAGAAGTAACAACTGAATACGCATCTGCATGTTTTAATAAAAATATATTTAATTTTCCTGAGAATGATTAAAAAAGTTGGTCTAAATATTTGACTTAATAAATAAAACAAGACCAAAACGGCAGTGTTTGAATTTATGTATATTAAAAACAAAAGACCTCACTTCACAATTTACAAAAAAGAACTTATGATGTTTTTGTCTCTACAAATTCTGTGGTAAACAATACTTAGTACACTTGGTGCCCTTAACGTCTTAGCAAATTGAACTTGGTATTGTTTTCAACTTTTCTATCTCGAAAGCTGCATTAGATAGAACTTATGGAAATTCACACATCTATAAATTCCAACAGATGTGAATTGGTGTAGTTTATCTCTTCCCTACACAACTATTGTTACGTTTATTAGCACTGTTTGCATATATTTATTAAATAAATATAACTTTTAAAATATACTAAAGTTTAATGATCCCATACGGTTTGAATCAAAACTCATATCTCTCGAAAGTTCGTAACAAAACTCGGTGGTTTCAAA
Organism: Pollenia angustigena; assembly: GCA_930367215.1. Taxonomy (NCBI): domain Eukaryota; kingdom Metazoa; phylum Arthropoda; class Insecta; order Diptera; family Polleniidae; genus Pollenia; species Pollenia angustigena. Next base: position 187,363,640 of record OV884056.1, read on the forward strand.
ATTAAATCCATTATTTTTCTATATTACAGTTGGCTTAAAATGTTCAACTGTTGAGTTATTAGTCAAGAATGACATAACACTGTAGAATCAAAAAAGTAGAGCTCAGTTGGTCTATTTAATCCTCCTCATATGTTAAAGCTTAATGCGGCACGTTAGAATTAAAATATCGATTTGAAAGTTTTACAGAATAATTTTCTTGCTATATTTAACCATTTAAAAGGTACTGAATTAAAAAACAAATTAAAAGAGTTTAAAGTCAAATAAGAACTAGTCTTATAAATAATGATAGGTTAGAGTAGGAGTCGGAGTTGGAGTCGGAGTCGGAGTTGGAGTGGGAGTCGTACTTAAAAAATTACAGCAAAAGGAGTCGGAGTTATAACTATTTCTTGACGACTCCACAGCCCTGCTTTTCCAGATATGGACCTTTGAACTCAAGACCCCAAAAATTTCCCTTTGACCTCTTCTTAAAAAAACACAATATGCCTATCATTTTAAAGGGTGCACTTTCACCTTTAAAACGATACCAAAAAAACTAAATTATCTTGCGTAGTTCAAGAGTTCTATCCCCTTTTGTAAGGAGACTTTTGTGGTTTTTTTTTAAATTTTTCACATCTTTTATGACGTCATATTTCGGATGCCGAAAGAATGTGGGGTCTGAAATTTATGTTTTGTTAAAGTCCAATTACATACAACATTTGTGTTGAATTTCATTCAAATCGGAGGTGATGATGCCGAAAATGCCATTTTTTCGTGATGGTTTGACGTGTTTTAACTCCATTAGAGACCTGTGGATATTTAAAAGTTTGGTAATAGATTTATTTTTGGACTAAAAATTGTGATTTTCTATATTTTAATAGATGTTTTTTTTATAAAAATTTTGCTTTTAATTTAGGCGATTTTTTAACAATATGTGAGTTTTGTGGTTCTATTGATTTTTATGGTCAAAATTAACAAAATTTTAAGTTTTTTTAAGATATTTTTGAGACTTTTGTAATCCTAGCGATTTTGATGGTCAAAATTAGCAAAATGTTTTAGTTTTTTTTTTAAGATTTTTGGTGAATTTCTGGTTAAGGAGATTTTAGTTTAAATAATTGATTTTTTTGTGGTCTGAGAGAGTTTTAGTGTTTAAATGAAATGAAATGAGCGATTTTTAGGATTAGGCGATTTTTTCGAAAATTTGCTTTTTGATATCGTTACAAGTAAAACTGGTGTTTATAATTCTTATTTGCTTAACAGTTTTATTTCCTGACGATCTGGCCTAAGCAACCAGTGAAATGCGCATAGGAACAGCTTATCCCATCAACAATAAATTTTAGTTTATCAATAGTATGAAGTGAGAATCTAGCACATTTAATCGAAACCTTATTAGTACATTTTTTGACTCCCAAGAAAAACTTTGAGAAAGTTCCCGCTTTGAACTGCTAGTTTAGGAAATTATTTTTAATCTAAACAAACATCGTGTTCTTTGCAATTTTGCTCCTAACATATTCTATTATCATTTTAAGTTCTTATGCAGCTTAGAAAACCCCATATGGGTCTTAAAATTAATAATCGCAATGTCATCATATATGTGTGTGTGTTTTTTTTTAACACAAGACTTTTAATGAATTTGCAAATAAAAAGTTAAAAAATCTCTGGTAAATAAATTTAATCAGGAAACCATTAAAGCCACAACATAAATTATGGAATCTTTGCAACAACTACAATAATAAAGCACTTAAATAGACCAAGAACAAAAAACAACCAACCAAACAACAATATGGAAAAGTAAGTAGCTGCAGCAAAAAAAAAAAAAAAAAAGGGAAAAATAGAATGAATGGTCCTTTGTAAATGTAAAAGGGTAAACTAAAATTAATGTACGAGTGAAGTGAGTATACATCAGTATGTATTGGTGTTAATGTTTAAATGTATGAGCAAGTTAAATTATTAAATATTACAATAACCATTAAAAAACCAAAATATAACCAAACTTTTTCCTTTTTTTTTGCTATAAAAAAATCTAGGGTAAAAAAATACAACCAGCAAATTTTTGCTGCTTTTTCCACCACATTTTGTTTTTTTTTTTAACCAGAAAATTTGTTAATTTTGCTTTATATTTTTTTTTTTTTTTTTTGGAAAACAAAATATTTTTTGCGATACTCGTATTTCGGGTGTCTTTATATGTATGTGTATCGCAGTTTTAAATGAAATATAAGTAAAATAATGATTTTCATTTGTGTTTTGTTTTCGTCATATTTCACCGGAAAGTTAAACCTTTTTTTTTAATTCTTTTAATCTTTTTCATTAAATATTTATTTAATGAAATTCATTGAGAATGGAAAAAAATACATGAATAAAACAAGTAAAAATTCTATAGTCGACTGTACCGAATCTTATATACCTTTCACTAAAGTTCTTCATTACTTCGAAAGCATATTTCTATGGGCGCATTTGAGGTTTATCTACACTCATAGAAAAATGCATCTTCATATTGATGATGCCCTTACATCAGGATTGTTACATCAATCTTATTACAAATGGCATCAATGCTGCTAAAAGTGACATCAATCCCATGATGAACGTCATTATAAAATATTGTCATATTTTATGCGTCATCTATGCTCGAAGTCACATTTTGTGTGTGATTAACATTATTTTCATGTTTAGAAAGTAAAATAAGAAGCAAAAATTCCCATACTCTATTTGTTTAAACTATTTAGTTAAATACATAAAATTTTCAGAGTAGAATGATTACGAAAACCAAATCGGGCATGCTGCTGGTGTCTTACAATTGTGAGTTCTTCTGTTAACAAAGGACAGAATACAACAAAAGTGAAACAAACATGTGTAACGGGTAAGTACATAATAATATTCTCTAACTTTGACTAAAGACAATCCCAAATTGAGCCTAATGAGTCCTTTCTCCGATGTAACTGAGTCATCGCACTGATAACATTTTTTATTAATCTGACACCGATTCCTAATTTCTGTCAAGCCGATCTGTCATCTCATTCATGACATTATTTCATCGGATGATAATTTGGCTTATTGATGTTAAGGCTGACATCACAATGATGAAAAGTGTCATGGGGTCAAAAACGAAGACACTTGTCATAGTACTGATATCTAAATAAATCAGGGGGGCTACACTCTATTGCGATGCGAAAGAAAATTGTAGTAAATCTAGCGATTGGTACTCTTTAATACGTTTGCGCATGTGACTTTCGCATCTTTTAATTTTTTCTCTTCTCGTAAATCATCACTTTATTTTATTTAAATTTTCCAATATCAAATATTTTTACACACTTTGGCATTCCATTACTTTAAATCCGCGACATCTTTAATTTTTACTGCCACTATCGCTTCTTTTTCAGAAAATTTTGCGAAAGTGATAGAGAGTACCAAATGGCTTTTAGCTTTCGCATCGAAATTGTTTTCGCATCGCAATAGAGAGTACGCCTTTTCTATAAGTGTAGATTGTTTTGTGTGGACGCAAACGTACCAAGACCGTTAATTCGCGAGAACACTTGTGTCAGGACAAGGTGATATAATGGACCACCGATATGTTAATATTAAATAAACGTAATATTAAAGAAATAAAGGGTGTCCAAATTTGAGGCATCATCGGTCAATGGAAATCGCTACAGGGAGATGATTCGAAGCTTATTGTGGCGAAAAATTTATGAAATAGACGTAGAGAATTTGTGGTTTCAACGGGACAGTGCCGCTTACCACACATCAAGAGAAACAATTGATCTTATAAAGTAAAGCTCGAAAAACGCATTCTTTTTCGTAGGGGAGAAGTGAATTAGCCACCAAGATCGAGCGGTTTGACACCTTCAGACTATTGTATGTGTTTTTTTTTTTAAATCAAATGTGTACAGCAATATCCCACAACAGTTCAAGTGCTAGAAAACCAAATTATCGAGCAGAAATCAACAATTGACAACAGTTCATTGAAAAACTTGATCGAGAATTTTGGTAAAATATTGGGAGCCTGCCGATCCAGTAGGTGCGTCACTTGACCGACATAATTTTTTATTTTTAACCGGAGCCTATTTGTAATAAACTGAAATAAAAATATTTTTAATCAGCCTTTGTGTGCTACTTTAATCTATTACAAAAAACGACTCAGGTGTTAACGACAACGCCTAACACAATAAGGCCGAATATCTCAAAAGAAACTTTTTTTTTTTGTTAAAATTAAATGACACCTCAATTTTGGACACCCTTTATCTGCTCCAATAGATAAATGGGGAACAATGAGAGATTTATGGGTTTAAATAACAGGCAGTCGTGGTTTTTGCTCATATATCACTCATTGGCGGATCGATCTGGCTAAATGTCAAAAGCAACCTACTTAGTTAGCGTCTCCCTTTTTCTTTCGTGAAAATATTTATATGCCAAAGTTTATGTGTCTAGGTTTTAACACAAAAAAGTACCAACATTTTTCATCTTATACGTTTTCAGTTTAAAAGTACCACATGTAGGACGGGAAGAGTAAAAGAAAGGAATTTAATTTTCGTTTTTCCCGTTTTTCATAAATTTTTTCTCCTTCTCCCTATTGAAGTATCAAAAATTTCAATATTGTAGTGGGAGCCCATAATTTAAAACATTTTTTTTTTGTAAAAAAGTACCAAAAACAGGTACCATTTTCATCCCTTAAACGTCCGAATTTCGAAAAGTACCAAATTTGTATTTGTATTTTTAAGATAAGTGACGAATGTGATAAAAGTTTTATTTCTATTTTATTGGTTTAAAAAATAGATGAGGTGAAAAAAAGTTCCAAAATACAGCTTTTACCCGTTCACTTCCCCGGACTTTCAAAAAAATACCAGACACCTATCTGCGTTTTTTTTTTAATGAACAAAGATAAGTATTAATTTTTTTGTGTCTGTTATAGTTAAGGAGATTTGAGTTTAGTTACGCTACATACTTTTACCCTTTTTACTTCCTAAACAATCGAATTTCAAAACTTTTTAGCTTTGGGCTGTGAAATGATGAATCGGTCAGTAAGATTACAATTTTATTTATATAAATATGTAGTAAATATATGTATAAGTATATAACCGAGATCAGCAATGAGTAGTGAAAAAGTGAGTAGAGCTAAATCATGACCAGGGTTACCGTTGGAAATTTTCGAAAAGGGTCACAAAAAGGGTATTTTCCAGAAAAAGGGGTCAAAAAAAGGGTATTTCAATAAAAAAAGGGTCAAGTTACTTATTATCAGTATTTCCCATTTTAATGAACATAATAAGATCAAGTTTTTTTATAAGCAAACAAACAAATAATATTTCAGGTAGGAAGAGCTCAAAAAACTTAATTTTTTTATGGAATGCTCTGTCCTATTTTAAACAAATGTTTATTCTTTATCATTATACAAAGCTAATTTTTTAATATATTTTATGTAATTTTCCGATTTAGTGATGTCAAAAAATTTTAGTGTTTGTCGATTAAAGCGATTTTTTCCTGTAAGTGTCAGATTTTGTAAAGCTTTTACGATTTTTAATAAATATAAGACTTTGCTATCATACCGCTGTTACCAAATATATGGGAATTTCCGCAAATTTAGCAATTTTTTCTTGTTTTCATTCCTGTTAGGGCACTCTCAACACTGTCGATTCAAAAGAAGCAAAAAGTTCAATACCTTTTGCCATTATTAAGGGCGAATTTTTTTTAATAAAACATGCTACTCTTTAAGAGAGCAAAACACCAAATTGCATTTTTTTAATAAAATGTCAAATTTTTGTTTTGAAAAGAAACCACCGTAAAAAATAACAAATATGTATATGAGTTATGTTTGCTATTAGAGAAATTGTACTTTACTATCAAAAATCAAGGAGAAGAAAGCATGGAATTGTAAGTTTATACTTTGAATCTCTTCCATATCAAGCAAGGCTTATTTCGAAAACATTTGTTTAGCACTTCTGTTCCGCAGTGTTGACAAAAAACAAAATGTTAGAGCTATTTCCATAAAAGGGTCAAAAAGTGTCACAAAATAAGTGATAATGATACAAAAGTATAATTTAAAAAAAGGGTCATAAAAGGTATCAACACCGTCGAAAAAGGGTCAAATTGATACTTTAGTATCACAACGGTAACGCTGATCATGACTCATAAATTCTGGTACTTATACGCACTCATACTTATTCCAATGTTATTCAAACTCATATTCACTCAAAAGTTTCATTTTATTCATCGTACTCATACTTAGCAAGATTTGAAGTGTTTGATTTAGAATCTACTCAACTCAATGTGTATAGGCGAAGCAAAATGCGAGGCTGCCAGATTTGTCCCCGAAATAGCAAAGTGACGATTTGGCAATTACAGTTTACTAAAGTTACAGGTATGAAGTGGAAGATTTTTCGGCAAATTTATCTGGCAGCGCTGATTATTAAGTTGTGTGTTTTATCTGTTGTGTTAAAACGGTAAAATGATTTGAATCATTGTGAGTATTGTAAGTATTTTCTTGAAATTATAAATCAAGCTGAGGTCATTTATGAGTATGCGTATAATGTCGACGTCGCACTCATAAATATTTCCCTTGTGAGTATGAGTGAATCAGAGTACTTTAGTTTAAATGATTTCTACGCACTTATACTTACAATTGCATGAGTCAGTATGAGTAGCGAAAAAACGATTCATTGCTGATCTCTGGTATATAACAACCCTACTTCCCATTATGTATGGGGTCTTTGGAAAACTCATTTTAACATACACGTGGAACTTCGCTATTCATAAAGTCCCAAATTATATTTGTATACTGGAAAGATTCTAAGATTAATATTATAGAAATTACAAACGAAATAACAAACCTGCTTATACCCTTTCCATCTGTGGTGAAGGGTACAAAAAGAAATTAACTTTGTTGAAATTATGTTTGTGTTTGAATTTTTTTTATTTTCCGTACTACTTTCCGCCCTAAAGATTTAAAAAAACCCCATGACGTTTTGTTTTCTCTTTTATTTTTTGTGCAGCATTTAATCGTTAATTATTTTTGTTTAAAAAAATGGGGTTAAGTTTTTGTTAAAAAAGAAAACAAAAAATTGTTTGAAAATGGTACCTTTTTTTAAAGCAGTACTTTTTTGAAAGCAGATTACTTAAAATATATATGGGCAAATCCTGCGTGACGAACGCTACATTCGCACGCGTTTTCTGATTGAAATATACAAATTTTTTGGTCTTTCAAAAAAGATAGCTTCAACTTATATATAGTATTTACTGACATTAATATGTACTTACGAATGGAATATATCATAATTTCTTAGCAAGTATTTGTTGCGAAATAATTGATCACAAAGTTTTGTGACGCACGCTACAAAAAGTGGAAGTAACTTCAAAGGTTGAAGTGCGTTTTCCTAATTTTTAGCGAATTTTGCATGATAAGGTGTACAAAATCTGATTCCAAAAAATGTTGTGATTTTTTGACAAAAGCCGTGAACCCTTTGTGACGCACGCTACGTAACGCACGCTACAGTTTTTCCAGTAGTATTTTATTATTATATTTTATTTATTTTAACAAAACAAATTATATTTTTATTAATTGCATTTCATAAACTAATTTGTTAACTAATGAATATCAACTTTTATTTTAACGAAATTTATATTTTGATAAGTTTGCTCTAAGTGCTATTTTAAGCACAAAAATCACCTAAAATAATGCTAAATTCACGTATTTTATTATAAAATCAGCAGTGGGGCAGGATTTGGTAAAAATTATTGCATTGATGATCATTGAAATACATATTTTTTAAAATAAAAATGATATTAAACATCTAGTCTTATATTCCGTTAAAAAAAAATTCATTTGAAAAATTTTTGGTTGGTGGACTGTTTCTGGGATTTGCCCATATGTATCAATGTCTAGAAAAAATATATCATTTTCATTTAAACTTTCAATAGGGTATTATTTTTCCCAAGGAAAGTTTTCCTTAACCCTAGTCGGACGGAACAGGTACAATTGTACCTTTTCCGTTTTTAAATTGCAATAATTTTTTTTCTGCAAATAGGCGATATCTGAACTTCTGTGACATCTTCAAGCCATTGATTAAGATTAATATTTTTGAAATTTCAGGAAAATATGTCAATGTCTTACCTATTTTATATGGATAAGTTGATTTCACACCCTTAAAAGGCTGACAAGGTACAATTGTACCTTCATATATCTTATATGAACATAAACAAAGAAAGCGAATTAAAATTAATTTTATTATGTATATATCTTTTATAAATACGCTGCAATATACATGAACACTTAAATTAACATTATAAATTAGAAATATATTTATTGAATTTGTGTGCATGATATGCATGTTGTATTTTGAGTTTAGTGTTTGTCGCAAACAGGTTTCTCGCAGATACACATTACTTTCTAGTCTTACGTTGCATACGTTTCTCACTTTTAAAAACATAACAACTGGAAATCCTACACGTCTACCATAAGGTACTTTGGAACCAGCTTCCAGATTTGGCGCTGCTGCTATTAGCTGTCCCAGGACCATTTCTATAGTTCCTTGTGCAAATTATTTACATGCAATTAATTCGATGCTGCTACGTTGTTCAACTGCTGGCATACGAAGCTGCATGGATAGATCATTCTCAAACTATCTATGCTGATCTTTTGCCCTGTACCTTTGATGATGTTCTCTACTTATTACGTTAGAAGCTAAGACAGTGACGCCAGTCATATTATAAAATAGCGTAACATTTTATCTATTACATTAACTCCACCTTTAGTTTTGTTGAAGTATTTGATTATTATGGCTTGGTAATAGTGTGTTTCCAACTTCTCCTGTCGTACTGTTGTAGACAAAGTTGGTTGAATAAATAGGCCGGTCTTTGTAGGCTGCATATTGTTTGGCAGGAACTTCTTATTTTTCTCTTACTATACCAACTAATGTCATATTTCAAGAATTTAATTTCTTAGCTAGTGCTAAGGACGTAAACAAATTATCTGTCACTACATTTCTTCCAGATCCTTTATACAATTCAACTAGGTCAAGTACAGTTCTTTCTACAATATTCGTTTGCCTTGGACCGTCTTTTGAATTTCCAGTATAAATGTGGCCTTGTAGTGGGTAAGCATTCGTTGAGTCACAAGCCCAGAAAATCTTAAAGCCATACTTAGCCGGTATAGAGGGGATATATTTATTAACTTAGTATGGCATCTAAATGGAAACAGTTGCTCATCGATGGTGATGCATTCATATGGCAGATGTAAAGAAATCAGGATTTAAAAAACTGCAGTCGAAAACAAAAACTTTCAACCAACGCTTTTTGAGTTGGCTTGACAGCGACTGTTTACATTTAATGAAAGAAACAGCTTTTTTCTGGCCAACTACAAATGAAGAAGTGGAAGAAATTACAGTTTTTCTACATTGACTGCAGTTTTTAAACGCTGATAAGAATACCCCAAAATTTATGAAATTCAGTTTCGGTAAATGGCTGAAATGTTTTTTTGGGAACTCTTTCAGAAGAATTAGGAAACATTTTTGCTGTCTTATTGTTATAAGCTTCGCAGACTGTTTTTGCTTTTTCTGGAGTAAAAACTGACTTGAAAATTTCTTTTTCTGAAAAAGAAATGTTATTATTAGAAAGTAAGCGGTACAAACAAAACACAACTCTTTTTTGACACAGGTTTATTGAAGTGATTCCTTATTTTAACATTATTAGAAGTTGACGTTACTATATTCAAACTTAAAAGTACATATTTCTAAAATGTGTGCTTAAAAATATTTAAATATTAAAGTAAATTATGACTTTATTTTAGAAAATAATCTGTAATGATTTAACTTATTAACAGTGAAAAGTCTTATTTATATTGAAAATTCTATGTAGGTACAATTGTACCTGTACCGTCTTTTAACGTTGTAATATTCTTCCGTTCGACTAGGGTTAAAGAAATATTTATATAAAAAAAAAGAATATTTTAACTTAAAAAGCGTCTTATTTGTAATAGGGGTGAATATTAATAAAAAGGTTATTCTTTCAAATGAGAGTTATTTCGAAAAGAATGTATCATTACAGACTTGTTTGGCTTTTTATCACAGGCATTTTTTTAATAAGGTAAGTACTTTTAAAGGATTCTTTTTATGAAATATACAATTTAAATAAATAAAGTTATCTTTTGTTACTTTATGCTTAAATGATTTCTTTTAATTGCCCTTTAAAAATACTTAAACTAAATTAAAAGTAAAATGCTCCTTGATTTTAAAAGGTAATAAGGATTATTTCGGTTTGTAGAGATGCCTTATGTGAAAAATAATCGCTTAAATTTAAAAAACTTACATTTTATAACAAGAAGAGCTTTTCGAAAAAGTACTTTTGTCTAGAAGCATTTATTTATGTTGGTTTAAAGTTTATTTTTTGGTTAAATGGGAATATATTTTGTTGATATCGCTACATTGAAAAAAGGTACTTTTTGTAAAAGGAAGAACTTTGCTAAAAAAAAATAGCACTTTTGTGGAAAAAATTACTTTTTGATAAAATAACTCTTTTATCAACAGCTTGGCCAACGATGTCAAACGACAACTTAGGCGAGCGACAATACTTTCCCCCTCTGTTTGCCAAATGATTTGATTAAAAAAATTCACCATTTGAAAAATATTTACCTACAGAATTTCCCATACACAATTTATTAACATCTAAGGGGATAAAAAAGGTAAAAAAGGGTAAATTCGGTAACTTCGTATATTCAAAACTAAAAGATATGCAAGCGAAATTTAATACTTTTCGTTGTCTGGTACTTTTTTGAGCTTCGGCCCTTTTAACGGGTATAACCTGTATTTTGAAACCACTTTGTCACCTCATCTTACTTTCAAACCAATACACATGGAAATAAATTCGTAACTTATCTGAAATATACAAATTTATCAGCCATGTCACAGAGTACAATTCCGTTCAGAATGATTCCGTTCGAAATTGAAGAAAACATATTTGTTTATTGTTAGTTTTTTGGCCTTTCAGATACAGAAAACTCCCATTCCGTGCATGAAAACAAAAATGGTTTCATTCCGAAATTTTTTACGGTAATTTTCTGAAGCACCAAAATACGGAATGAATTCCGTTTCAGAACGGAATTGTACTCTATGACATGGCTGTATATTTGGTACTTTTTTAAATTCTAAACGAACAGGGTGAAATTTATACTTTTTTTGCAAATCATTTTTCTACATTCATTGACATAAGAATATTTAATTATCGGCTCACACTACAGTATTGAAACTTTTGATACTTCAACGGGGGGGAAAGCATCAAAAAGGGTTAAAAAGGGCAATTCAATTTATTTTTTTTTACTTTCCGTGCTGCATGTGGTAATTTTTGAATTTCTAGTATATTGAACTTAGAAACATAAAATTATATGTGCTGGGTCCTAAGTAAAAAAGAACATATTAGATAAAAAATGTTGGTACTTTTTATTTTTCAAATGGTACTTTTTGAACTTTCGTTATATTGGACCAAAAAATATAAAGTTAAACATGCAATGTCCTGAGCGTGGAGTATCTATAAAACGGATTTTTTTTTTGCTCTCCAACTGGTACTTTTTCTCAATTTCCGTTAAAATTGGACCAAGAAAAATAAAATTACGCATGAGTGAATAAAAATCTATGAAGTATTTTTTTTTACTTTTTTCTTCTATAAATGTAACATTTTTAGCCTAGAAGCATAAACATCAACATGCATCATGAGTCCAGAAGGATTAACCCAATACAATTTTTTATCATTTTGCTAAGCAGTTATGGTACATTTAAAAAAAATAAGCGCACAATTATGCGCTACGCAAAAAGACACACAGAAATGCAGTAAAGTAAGTGAAAGAACTCTCAACAACTTTTATAAAAAAAAAACATTTGAAGTGCTATGGCATTCCCATACTACGAAGCAGTACATACTGACTAGCATACCTATAATAATAATACTTTTTTGAAATTCGGCCCTATTAGGGAGTAAACGGGTAAAATCTGAATTTTAGTACTTTTTTGCCACCCCATCTATCTTTTGTACCAATAAACATAGAAACAAAGTTAATACCACATTTGAAACTTATCAAAAAAATACGTATAATAATTTGGTACTTTTTCGAAATTCGAACATTTAAGGGGTGAAAATCGTAACTATTTTTGGTACTTTTTTTACAAAACATTTTTTTCCATTCATTGACATATTCGTACTTAGTTATTGGCTACCACTACAATACTGACATTTTTGATACTTTAATGGGGGAAAAATATAGTACACAAAAAAGGCAATACGGGAAATTTGATATTTTTCTTTAGCTTTTTGGTTCTACTAAAGTAGCGATTAAATGCTAGAATTTAAACAAGTTTAAACCTAGAAAAATAAACTTTGGCATAATAATATGTCCACGAAGAAAAAGGAGACGCTAACGAAGTAGTGGGTATATGCTAGTTATTTAATAAAATAATGCACCGAAACCTATTCGTTTTATTTGTCCATTGATACAGCATCTAATCATATCACTTAAATAGTTCAGTTTATTACCTATCGGACCGCGACAGTCGTGATTAAAAAAAAAACGGACCTCAAATGAAAGTAGTTGGTGGCAGCTGGTTTAAGGCATACTTAAGTGTTTTTCGTATGTGGGCTTTATAAAGCGACTATGGACCGATCTTCACAAAAACTTGTAGTATGATTTTCAGACACATAAAACGAATTCGTGCAACAATTAACGAGAATCGGTACATTGTGTCACCAATTTATGTTAAAATTTATGTAACAAAAAGATAAAATTTTTTTGTGGACTTTGTTGCACATTCAGGTTCATAACTCTGTTCCTACTAAATAGATTATGCTGGATTTCAATTCTAAGCTCCTTAGAATAACTAAAAAAAAGAGAGTTTGACACCATTATTGTTATTTACTATTTAGTATTTCGAAAGTGAAAGCGTTTTTAACAGACGGACAAGAATTTCTTAAGGACCCAAAATATATTTACTTTATGGGGTCTTTGATGAATATAAAGAAATTTTAAACAGATTGACAAAATTTGCATTCCCTCATCCACTACTAGTGGTGGAGGGCATTTAAAGGCTTTTAAAGCCGTTTTTAAGAAATTTCAAAAAAACATATTTTGGTTTCTCGATTTCTCGAACATTTTTAATAAAAAGTTATTTTCTTTATAAAAATCTTTTAAAGAAGTTTATTTTTTGACAAAATCCTTTAATAATCCAAATTTTCAATATTTTTAATTAGGCTTAAGTTCATGAAATTTAATTTTTATTAAATTATTTTTGTGAAGAAAGGAATTTTACAACATGAAAATCAATTAAAATTGTTATTGATAATCTTTCATTCTTGACGTGGCTCGGGCTCGAACCCTGGCCGGCAGGTTACCATGACATGTTTCGATCGCAACCACTCGATCTCCTCAGATGGATTTGCCGTCGCAGCCATCGACGACTGCTGACGTCACTAGTCAAACATCAATCCTTAAACCAAATTGTATTTTAACATTTGGTAGATCGAAATTTGCTTTCTTGAATGATTATCCATTTTAATTGATTTTACATGTTTTTTCCTTTACTTCTGTTTTTTCGTACTTTCGTCAAGAATTTTTCTTGAAGTCCAAGTACATTTTTTGTTTTTTCACTTTGTCTTTCTCTTTTCTGTTGACCTTTTTCAGCACAACTTGAAGGACAAATGTACACATAGAGCTCGTGCCTTAGCTTTAACAATAATTAGTATTGTGGTTATTTTGTTGAACAATTTATGGTTTTTAATCCAAATTTTCAATATTTTTAATTAGGCTTAAGTTCATGAAATTTAATTTTTATTAAATTATTTTTGTGAAGAAAGGAATTTTACAACATGAAAATCAATTAAAATTGTTATTGATAATCTTTCATTCTTGACGTGGCTCGGGCTCGAACCCTGGCCGGCAGGTTACCATGACATGTTTCGATCGCAACCACTCGATCTCCTCAGATGGATTTGCCGTCGCAGCCATCGACGACTGCTGACGTCACTAGTCAAACATCAATCCTTAAACCAAATTGTATTTTAACATTTGGTAGATCGAAATTTGCTTTCTTGAATGATTATCCATTTTAATTGATTTTACATGTTTTTTCCTTTACTTCTGTTTTTTCGTACTTTCGTCAAGAATTTTTCTTGAAGTCCAAGTACATTTTTTGTTTTTTCACTTTGTCTTTCTCTTTTCTGTTGACCTTTTTCAGCACAACTTGAAGGACAAATGTACACATAGAGCTCGTGCCTAAGCTTTAACAATAATTAGTATTGTGGTTATTTTGTTGAACTATTTATGGTTTTTAATCCAAGAATGAAAGATTATCAATAACAATTTTAATTGATTTTCATGTTGTAAAATTCCTTTCTTCACAAAAATAATTTAATAAAAATTAAATTTCATGAACTTAAGCCTAATTAAAAATATTGAAAATTTGGATAAAAAACCATAAAAATCATGTAAAATCAATTAAAATGGATAATCATTCAAGAAAGCAAATTTCGATCTACCAAATGTTAAAATACAATTTGGTTTAAGGATTGATGTTTGACTAGTGACGTCAGCAGTCGTCCATGGCTGCGAGTGTAAGACGGCAAATCCATCTGAAGAGATCGAGTGGTTGCGATCGAAACATGTCATGGTAACCTGCCGGCCAGGGTTCGAGCCCGAGCCACGTCAAGAATGAAAGATTATCAATAACAATTTTAATTGATTTTCATGTTGTAAAATTCCTTTCTTCACAAAAATAATTTAATAAAAATTAAATTTCATGAACTTAAGCCTAATTAAAAATATTGAAAATTTGGATTAAAAACCATAAATAGTTCAACAAAATAACCACAATACTAATTATCCTTTAATAAAGCTACAAAAAAATTCCCTAAAAATTTTCAAGTTCTTCTAAAATAAATTTTTTTAATAATGCCTTTAACATTAAATAATATTTTTAGTATTTTTTTTAAAGTAGTCTTATAAAGGAACTTTTTGGGTAAAAGGACCTATTACTAAAAGTACAATTTTCAGGAGTTTTTTTTTAAATACCTTTTAGAGGTTAAAAAAATTTTTTTAAGATAATGTATTTATTTACTACTGTGGAATCGTTTTTGGGCGGTTTTTTAAACAAACGTTTATAAATTCTTAAGGCAAATGGGCATGTTCTAGAAAACGAAATAAAGTGTATTTAAAATGGTATCAATTAGCTTTCCAAGAACATCTCTTAAAACAAAGAAAAACTACGGTCATTGTGTAAATAGTTGAACCTAAAATGTAGTTCAATTTCAATTTCACTTCATTTCGATTTCTAGAACATGCCCGAAAGTATCTATTTACTGTTTCAAAAAGATTCTCAATAGTTTCTTACAAATTTAACCCTTGGAAAGTTAATTGAAATAAGTACCGTTTTGAGGAAGGAGAGTTTTTAAGTACCATTACAACTTTTTTTTAACTATCCTTAAACCATGTACTCTCCCTTTTATTATTTATTAATTAAATAAATAAATTTTTAGAAAGTTTTTTATTAAGTTCCTTTTAAAGCTTGAGATGTTTCTTTAGAAAAATGTCCTTTTGTATTTTGGAGTGTTTTTTAACGTCCTTCACAATTCTTTTATAATAAGTATTTTAAATTAAGCACCTTTTCAAGGACTCCTTTTTAACATTTAGGAAGATATTTTTATCTTGGAAAATGTTGTTTTCTAAATAAATTTTTAATAGAAATAACATCAAAGATTTATTTAAATCCTCACAGTCTGTTTTTTTAAATTATAATCTGACTTTCTTCAGCGTTTTTTCTATTTTAAATTAACCATCAAAACAGATTACCATAAAATCGCCCTTAGCAAACATGTAGCCATTGTAATGCCAAGCAAATCTTCAAGTCAAGCATGAGTGCACACCACTCCAACTCACTCTCACACTTCAATGACTCGAGAGTAGAAATAGTTTTCTATTAAAGGATGCACAATTTTCATATTGTAGATGATTTATTCACAGACACTTACACAGTACAACACATGATTTGCCAACTCAATTCTGTGAACTGTATGTGAAATTAGACCCAAAAAGAAGAATTTCTGCATCATTCGTTTTGTCTTCTTACCTGCGATTTGAAGTAAGTATCGATTTGAAGTTAGTACTATAGGGGAATTTATCACGTTTTAGGCCCTGTTGTTTGACATAGCTCGACAACCACTAGCCCAATTTAGTTGAAATAAATTTTAAAAAATTAAGAATTACAATTCCCTTAATCTGTTCATATATTGTTTTCCTATACAAGTAACACTTTCGAAGTTAAAAATGAATGTATGAAGGGAAAAAATTATTTTTTGCCTAAAAATTAAAATTTTTTTTTTTAAAATACATAAAAAATCCAAAATGGAAAAAAGTTTCAAGTCTAGTTATTTTTTCGCAAAGTCACATAACCTATGAGCAAAATGAGACAAAGATCATAAAAATCGATGCACGCGTTTGTCATTTATTCACAATTAAGTAAATGTATGAATTTCAAAAATTTGCTCGAGATATTCATGATTCTGAGAATTAAAAAAAAAAAGGAATAAACAAAAGGTTATTTGATTTTTATGATTGCGGTAATAAATGTACGTGGACAATTAAACGGAAAGTGGACCTTTTTATTATTTGGGTTTTTCCGGTGGCTACCTATATGATTTTTTTTACAGAAATTGCACCCACATTTAAGGGTGGTCATTATTTGGAAAGTTTTGCACAGTTTGAAACGTACAAGTGCTGAATCAGGTATATAGCCAGCCGCCCTTAAAATATGCGCCCATTTATAAGTACCTGGCAGTAAAATATTCAAAAATACGTAGTATTTATAGGTGTGCATTGATCGATTTTTGGCATTCAGCCAGTGCCGACGAACGCGAACAGTAAAAGTGAGAAAAAAGATCGAAAAAATTTGTTTACTGAGCAATTCAAAACCGCGTATTGTAATTATTTCGATGAAGCAGATTTAAGTGGTGCAAACTTTACGCCGAACACAGTGTGCAACAGTTGTTATACTACCCTTCTAAAATGGATTCACGGAAAAAGTAGAAAGTTATCTTTTATGAAGCCAGTAATTTGGGTGGAAGACACAACTGGACATGATGAATCCTGGTGCTATGCATGCATAAATTTTCGTCCTGGATTAAACAGACAACAATTGAAAACAAAAGTATACACTGCTGCATTTACTGCCACACTTCCAGTGCAACGCCCTGCTGATACCGATGCACCTAAACCTCCGAGTGCGGATACTGTGTCCCTGCTATCCGAAACCGTTTTCACCAATCCGACCGATTTGGATGATGCTGATTGGATACCCGATATTGAAAATAGTGCACCACAACCGCTACCACAAATCGAAATGGATTACATTGTGGCCAAGCTGGGACTATCACAACACGACTCCGAATGGCTGACATCATTTTTGAAGAGAAGAAAACTCACACAGCAAAATGTCAGCGCAACATCATACCGACAACGCCAAGCTGATTTTCAGAAATTTAATTCCGTTGACGAAGCAAATACGTTCACGTACTGCCATGATATCCCAGGTTTAGTGAACAAATTGGGAATGGATTATATCGCTGGCGACTGGCGGTTAGTCATCGATGGTTCAGTTACTAGTTTGAAGGCTGTGCTGCTGCACAAAAAAAATAAAAAACCATGCATTCCATTGGGATTCAGCACAACTATGAAGGAAACGTATGAAGCATTGGGCGAAATTTTGAAGAAAATCAAATACGATGAACACAAATGGAACATTTGTTGCGATCTGAAGGTGGTCAACATACTACAAGGGATTATAGAAAAGGGCGGATATCCAAAATACTTCTGCTTCCCTTGTAATTGGGATTCACGATACAAAGGAAATAAATATCAATGTAAAGATTGGAAAGGAAGAACTCCCGAGCTCAACAAACAATTAAAATTACTCAATGAACCCATGATAAAGGACCTGGATGATATTTTGTTGCCACCGCTCCACATGAAACTGGGAATAGCTGGGAAATTCGTTGAAGTGGTGGTCAAAAAAGTTAACGGCGCCTTTGACTGTTTGAAATCCATCTTTCCGAAACTCAGTGATGAGAAAATTAAAAACGGTACGTATCGTACTCTGTATTTCAATATTGTCAAAATCGGTGCATCCATGACGCTGAAATTGCATTTCTTGCACCACCACCTCGATACTTTTTTGGCACAATCACCTCAGGAATCAGACGAACAAGGAGAGAGGTTCCACCAGGTGACCATGCCATTTGAAAAGCGGTTCAAAGGCAAAAAATTGGATGCATTGCTTGCGGAGGTTTGTTGGTGGAGTTCCACAATTATGCAGTTTGAAGAAAGCACCGAAGATGAAGACATTGAAATTGGTGGACACACGCCCTTGAATAGTATGTGTATCTCGGATGACGATACAGACTCAGACCATGAATATGAACAACCTACGAAGAAAACAAGATCAT
Organism: Pollenia angustigena; assembly: GCA_930367215.1. NCBI lineage: Eukaryota > Metazoa > Arthropoda > Insecta > Diptera > Polleniidae > Pollenia > Pollenia angustigena. Next base: position 187,382,072 of record OV884056.1, read on the forward strand.
CAGAACCACAAGCGTCAATTTCTAAAAGGATGGATATTGCCAATAATTGAAAAAATGTTCTAAATTTTGTTTTTATGCATATTATAATTGCGTATTAATTGCATATTATTTTATTTTCATTAAGTTTTTATAAATAAAGTTTTTTTTTGCATGATAATTTTTTAATTTATATTTTTATTTTAAGGGTGGTGGCTATAACTGATTTTTGAAATTCATACCTTTACTCAATTGCGAATAAAAGCGAAACGCGTGCATCAATTTTTATGATCTTTGTCTCATTTTGCTCATAGGTTATGTGACTTTGCGAAAAAATAACTAGACTTGAAACTTTTTTCCATTTTGGATTTTTTATGTATTTTTAAAAAAAAAAATTTTAATTTTTAGGCAAAAAATAATTTTTTCCCTTCATACATTAATTTTTAACTTCGAAAGTGTTACTTGTATAGGAAAACAATATATGAACAGATTAAGGGAATTGTAATTCTTAATTTTTTAAAATTTATTTCAACTAAATTGGGCTAGTGGTTGTCGAGCTATGTCAAACAACAGGGCCTAAAACGTGATAAATTCCCCTATACGATAGTACTAACTTCAAATCGATACTTACTTCAAATCGCAGGTAAGAAGACAAAACGAATGATGCAGAAATTCTTCTTTTTGGGTCTAATTTCACATACAGTTCACAGAATTGAGTTGGCTATCAATTAACTGAAAAATGTTGTACTGTGTTATTCTAAGAAACATCATTTTATTGTTACTAAGAATTTGTTTGATGGCTGTAGTAACCAATCAAGCAATCAAATGTTTGATGAAAATGAGGGTGGGGGGGGGGGGGGGGGGGGGGGATAGGTTAGTCAGAATAAAGAAAAGGGTGGGTTAGAAAAAAAATTGTTTTTCCAAAAAATTCAAACAGATAAGAGAGATACAGAAACAAATAAATATTGAAAGAAGTTAAAAAAAATAATAATTGAATACTGATCCCAGAGGTATAGAGAGATGAGATGGTTGAATGATTGATAAACTTTAACATAATTTTTTTTCTTTTTTTGGTTTATTGGTACTAAAAAATTCGCTACCAAAAAAAAAATCTTAAATAAATCATTGTTGACGTGGAAAACTGATTTTTCAATAAATTAAAGAAAAGCATTATTAAACAAACAAGTAAGAAAGTGTAGTCAGTCAAGCCCGACCATATAATACCCTACACCACAATATTCAAAATAAATTTACGAGCGTTATTACGAGATTGGTGGTGGGGCTTTTCTTAGAGGTTGAAAGCTTTCTGTCTGCTATCCACTTGAGAGTAGCAAAAAGCGATTCCTCTGTCGAAATTCCCAAGCATCTCAGAACTTCCGGTCTTAGATCAAGTGATCCCCGGTAATGTCATTCAGGCCTCCGTCTGGTGGCAGCTAAAGTGAGAAGGCATACAGTACCGAGTATCCAGAGTGCATGCTAACACCGATGCGTCTCTGGAAAGTAGGTGACAATCAAACAACAGTTAGTCGCTGAAACTCAACTGTATTTAGCCGGCCTAGCGGTTTGTTGGCAGTCCCAACTCTAGGATCGGAAGCTTTGGCCTAATCAGTCGATCTTCTTAAGCCCAATCGATTATAGAAAATATTAAAATAATCTGTTCACGGAGAACATAGGGCGTCATCAAATTTGTTGACGTTTCTGTAATCGATTGGGTTTAAGAAGATCCTAAACAGTCAAAGCTTCCGAGATTCGTTGCCGTGGTCGAAGCCGTTTGAATCTTTTGTCGATATCAATTAAAATTTACGACAATGGCAATGTAAAACACATAGAAAGTTTCTCATATTTATGTCGTTTGCGACAATCATAATACCAATGTTTTAAAAAACGACTGGTTTTCGAATACGACAACGACACTCATAATAAGGCCGATTATTTAGATATCTTCTTCTTTATGAGATTTGTTTACCTTAAGGTGATTTTTGCAAGGGGATTTATATGGGACCAATGGGTAATTTTTGACCTACCAGCACAAAATTTTTTCAGGGCATAGTAGCTGCAGTAAAAATTTGTTTGTCACGAACAACGTTTATAAGAAAGTTATGGCATTAAAAGCTATTTTCGGGAGAAGTATTTTAAAGGGAGCTATGGTTAAATATGGACCGATTTCAATAAAATTTGACAAGATGATTTAATTTGCAATAAAATAACTTTGGACTTAATTTAATCTAAATACCACAATAATAAGCTGGTTTATGGGCACAAAGACTCGATTCCAGAAAGAAGCTTGTATGGGGGCTAAGTCAAATTATGGACCGATTCTCAACGTTTTCAATTGGCTTGGTCCTGAAAACGAATAGAACATCTCTATAAAATTGTATCAAACTATCTTCAAAATTGCGACCTTTACTTTGCACATATAATTTACATTGCTAGCCAGACAGAGGGACATCGTTAGATCGATTTAATTAAGTTATTCTACGTCGATCGGTATACTTAAAAGTATAGGACCAATATTTTAAGTTGCTACACACCTCATCACAAACGCATCATACCCTCTCCACTTTTGTACGGTGGGCATAAAAACTATAGAATACTAAAAAAAATTCCAATGCTTATCTTCATTCCCTTTTCATATTTGTATATCCACAACACAATAGTGGAAATGGTATTATGCATTTGTGCTGATGTTTGTAAGACTTTAAATTAATGGTTCTAGATCCACCTATTAGTATACCGATCGACTCAGAATCACTTTCTAACGATGTCCATCCGTCCGGCTTGCTGCCCGGTACCCTTATGAAATTTGGTAAATACATATGTTTCAATTGTCATAAGGACGAAGGCTATTGAAAATGGCGAGAATCGGTCTAAAATTTCACAAGGCACCACACAAACTTCATTCCGGAATAGCCTTTGTGCCCATTTTCCATCTTAATTTGTCATTATTTAAATAAAATTTGCTCCAAAAATGTCTTATTACAATAACTTATTTGACCATATGTCCCATACAAATACCACTCCCGAAAATAGCTTTCAGCTCCACGACTTTTTTATATACCTATGTAAGGCCGGATATAAAATTAAGTAACGATAACTTTTATAATAAGTATTAACTGTGTCATGCTAGCAATTTTTAATGGTATGCCCAGAATTGACCATATGTCCCATATGAACCCTTCTCTTAAATCGCTAAAATACCATCAAATCTCAAATAGATGTAAATATCTCTATAATATTCGGCACAAAGAACTCTAATATGAATCTAAATCTCATAACATAATTTTGTTTTGCTTGGGCCATGATTGCCCATGTGTCCCTGCACACGGAACACTCTTGAAAAATTGTCCGTATATACTGTTGTGTATGTTACTGCTTTTTTTGTTTTCCTTCTTTATGTTAAAGATTTTTACATAGAAAAAGGAATACTTTTTTTTCGTAGAAATATACAAAAGTATCTATGGGATTTTAATGGTCATATGTTTGTGTGCTTTGTTAGACTTTTATTTTATTTTCTTAAGAAGACTTTATTTACTACATATAACATCTGTTATTATTAAAAATAACAAAAACAAAAAATAAAAAAGGAGAAAACAAAAATCCAAATACATATAAAAACCCATATTTTAATGGCTAGATAAACACAGATTTCAAATAATTTTTGCTTAACAAGCAGAACTCGCACTCTTTACCCTGCAGTTCTGGGCAATGTCCTTAACTTAGAGATTAGACTACAAAATTCTATTGGGAGATGTATTTTTGAAGAGAACAGGCATAACTTAAAATTTTTGGCCGCTGTAACCAGTGATGTTAACCGTACGGTAATTACCCTTTTTTAGGGTAATTTTGACCCGCAAAAGGTTGCAAGGTAATTTTATTTTAAATACGGTAATTTAAAGAAAATTGGATTTTTTGGTAATACATATATTTAGGGTTTATAATTTAAACTTGACTTGAGAGGTGATTTTCAATTTTAAAATACATAGATAAATGTTGGACCAATAAAATTAAGAACTCTATGTTCTGTAAAGGTTTGTGTAACACCGATAAGTGCAAAATAAAAAAAAATTAAATTACTCTTGTATATTATTAATTTTATATTCAACTTTTTGTTTGTTTAAAAATCAACAATTCTTAAACATATTAAATAGCCGCAGTGTTTTAAATTTATAGTTTTCAGATTATTTTAAGTACGGATCCGGGGTTAAGTGTTTAAACGTAATCCGTATTTGAATCCAGCATTCTGTTCCTGATTTAAGAAAATCCGTACTTTAAGTACGGATGGATTGATTTTTCTTGTGGCTGTAACATTTCAAAAATTATAGTGCTGTATGTATTTTTATTTTTTTTATGTATTTAATTAAATGAATTAAACAATACATAATTTTTTTAATGTTTATCACATACATATGTATGTACGCTTGGCGTATTAAATAAAAATCTTTTGAGTTGAATGAATATACATTATGCAGGGGAACTAGAAATATGCAATTGCATGTTTTTCCTTGTGCGACTAATGAAGGCAGAAACAATATATTTATCCGTTTTAGAGATTTTTATGAATTTTGGCATCGATTTGTTAGTGCATATTTTTTCTATTTTACCGTTTGCAGCGTTTTTTGGCATATTTTAGTTAAAAGAGCCTTTTTGCAGCATTTTTTTTAGGTTTATAGCGCATATTTTGCCTTTTTAATGCATATTTTGATACATATTCAATTTTTTTAGATGCCTACAATAGCTTTCGCAGCAAATAAATTGTTTTTTTTTCGAAAATCTGTTACTTCAATTTCGACATCTATATTTAATTATAACCACACCACAATAGTGGAGAGGGTATTATGCATTTGTGCTGATGTGTGTAACGCCTTAAAATATTGGTCCTAGACCCACCTTAAAGTATACCGATCGTCTTAGAATCACTTTCTGAGTCGAACTAACGATGTCCGTCCGGCTGGCTGGCAGGCTGTCCATGTAACCTTGTGCGCAAAGTACAGTTCGCAATTTTGGAGTTAATTTGATGAAATTTGGGTCATAGGTTCTTATTGGCACAAGGACGAAGCCTATTGAAAATGGGCTGAATCGTAGGACCATGAGGGAAGATAGGGGGAAATTTCTTCCTCTCAGAAACTATCAAACCGATTTCAATGAAATTTAAAACATAGATAGAACCATATCTATATGGACACATAAGCAATACAGTTTTTCAATAATAGGACCACAAGGGGAGGTAGGGGGCAATTTCTGCCTCTCACAAACTTTCAAACCGATTTTCATGAAGTTTATAAGCATAGATAAATCTATATTTATATGGACACATAAGCATGATGTGTTTTTAAATACTGTGGTGTAGGGTATCATATGGTCGGGCTTGACCGACTATACTTTCTTACTTGTTTTTACTCTAAAACTGTAAGACAAAGCAGGTTGTCATTAAGGATAAATGTTATGCGATTTGTATCTAGAACAATTTTTTAGTATTCCGATCGACTCACAATCACTGGCTGGTTGTCTGTCCATGTTAGCGTTGTGCGCAAGTTCCAATTTTGTAGATTATTTGATCAAATATGGACGAAGTCTATGCAAATGGTGAGAATCGGTCTATAATTTCATCCAAATTAGACTCTTTGTGCCCGCAAGCTATCTTATTACGATGGTATTTAAATTAAATTCGTGCCAAAAATATTTTACTTCAAATTAAATTATTTTCGAATCGGTTCACATTTGCTCAAAGCTTCCATCCTTAACTTTAAATTCCTTTTAAATGTAAACATTTGTTAACAATTTAGCGACCGTGCCTAAAATCCCTTTAAGACAAAAACCCATATGGGTGTTAATATCTAGATATAATTTATATAATTTTAACCGTTTTTATGTTTTTTTTAGATATTGTTATTAAATTGTTGAACATTGTGTCTTCAAATGAGCAATTTTTAATTTTTAGGGCATATTTTTAACACTTTTCAGGGCATATTTTCCAGTTTTTACTGCATATTTAATGCGCATAAAACGTGTTTTTTAGAGCATATTTCTGGTTTAACTGCATATATGTATATACCAGAGAACTGCAAAATCACTACTTTTCTTGATTTATTTATACGCTCAAATTTACATTCACTCTTTGCTTGCAAAACAAAGTTCAACGTTGGTAATTTTTACATCATTTCGTACACATTTGATTTTTGCATGTGTTCGTTTTTTATTGTGCTTTGTTTGCATTTTTGTTGCGCACGCAATATAACACAACTGTGTAAATTCAAAAGGAACACTTTCTTTACTTTTGCATTCAAGTAGTCATTGTCCACTCGATGAGACGCTTTGTTAACATTAACAACAATAAGCCACTCGATGAGACGCTTTGTTAAAATTAACAACAATAACAAGAATACATTGTACATACAGAACTACTGTAATTTTTAAGATGATAAAAAAAGCCTTAAAAAATATTTTTAGACAAAAATTTCCATTCAGATTTTTGTTAAAACACATTTAAAATTAAATTTTACTACACAATCAATCGCCTGTCATTTGGAAACAACACATTAATGTTTTCATTAAAAATCTTTGCGTACGGTAATTTCTTCTCAAAAACGGTAATTTTAAGAGGGCCGTACGGTAATGAAAAATTAAAAGTTAACATCACTGGCTGTAACAAGTAAAAATGCTATAGCTTTGATACCCTCCACCGAGAGCGCGAACATTTAAGGAGTGGATAATATGACCTCGAAATTTAATATTTTTTTACGGAATTAAGCAAAGTTAAAGTGTATTCCAAAGTCATAAAAAATAAAATTTAACCAAATTTCAAAAAAAGTTTTATTTTGAAAAACTAAATTAAATTTTAATTAAAATCAATGAAACCTTTTTAAGGCAAAATAACAAAATTGACAATCCTTGCTTTTGCTTCTTCTCTTCAATACAATGTTTTCCACTGTTTTCAAAATGTCTAAAAACAGATCTGGGAATCTTGCCATGCAATTATCTGACAGCCGTGTGAACTTACAATTTTTGTTGGCCACGAAATTGTATGATTTTCTTACAACCGTCTGAACTGATAGTTTGGTGGCAATTTTTGTTTTGGCTTTATCAGCACATTGCCACCCCTAACATTATTGCAAGAGCCCAAATTACGGCATTCGATATCGATCGATATTACTATACAAATTGAATTGAAATTTCAATCGATATCAAATGCCAAAATTTGGCCCCTGACCACCATATGTACGAAACTTCAGTAGCATAAAACGAATTTGTGCAAAATTTAATGACAATCGATCAAATTTACATGAGTTTTTTTTAACAAGGATATTTTAAAAGGGTGGTTATTACACATTTGGGTCCATTACTGTTTTTCCACTAAGTCGATTGTACTGGATTTTAATTCTAAACCGCTAAAGATAACAAGAAACTAGTGCTGGGTAACTATCGATATTTTCTACTATCGATATATATCGATAGTTCGGATTTCACTATCGATATATCGATATTACTATCGACTGAAAGTTTGTACTTGTGCAGGAAAACATTAATTATTTTTTAAAAACTTTTCTTTAGCTTCACTTCGGAAAATCAAATCTTGTAACGTTAATTTAACCGCCTTATACTCAATGCAAATGGATGAAACTTTGCAGGCATAGCCAGGATAAAATCCATGGGGGGGCAAAATTTTTTTAAATGTTCTTTCTTAAAAAAATTGTTTTTAAATGTTCTTATTATAAGGCTACAGTTCGTTGTTTTTATCACTTTATTGAAGCTATGAGACGTATGTATATACGCACGTTAATTTAGATGACAGTTTTTTAAAAATTGATAAGTTCCTTTCTGAAGGAACCGAAGTAGGGACTATAAGCTATTCCATTGCAACTTTAAAAAATTTTCTAAATTCTAAACCTAAAAAGGTAATCAATCTAGCGGACTTATCCTCTAATGTTCGTCATTGTTTGGTCATATGCTTGCAATTGCATTTGAATTTGCATTTTTTTTTACAACATTACAAAAATATTTGACATTTCAGTCCCTTTATAAACATGGAAAAATGTCGACTTACGGCCATTTCCACCAAGTTCGGTTATAATTAACCATCGGTTATAGCTGTCAAAACGTATTGGTAACCGGAACTTTAATTGAAAGTTAGTTTTAACCGAACTTGGTGAAAATGGCCGTTAAAGGCCTTTAATTAGCAGTAAAAGCACTGTTAATCAATCCATACCACTTGCCATTCTTGTTGTTTGTATTCATTGCTGTAATTCAGCGCCAATTAATTATAGCAAGTAAAAGTTTGCGGCAAAAAACTGTGTGTACACCTGCTGTTAGATGTCTTCATAGACGTATTTTAAATAATAACAATATCGATAAATTTTCCTATCGATATTTTCGATATTTTAAGACTATCGATAAAATCGCTAGTATCCCAGCACTACTAGAAACTATATTACGCCAAAATATTTTTTTTTTTGTCTTAGGCAGATTTTAAAAAACTGCAGTCAAAACAAAAAATGTCGAACAAAAAACGAAAATTTGTGTATAACTTTTCGCTTTTTGAATTGGTTTGACAGCGACAGTTTACATTTGATGAATCAGAAGTAAAAGCAAGTTTTTTTTTTGGCCAATGACAAATGAAGTGGAAGAAGAAGTGGAAGAAATGGTAGTTTTTCTACTTTGACGGTAGTTTTTTAAACGCTGGTCTAAGGTCTTTCGTGAAATTGTTTTTAACAGTCGGACAGACATACGGACATGGCTAAATCGACTTAGTGTAACTCAAGAACCCATAATATACATATATGCGGTTTTAGATGAATATTTTAAAAGTTTCACGTGGAATGACAAACTCAGTATACCCTCAATTACCACTAGTGGTTGAGCACACTTTCGGTGCACATAGCACAATCTACGAAGATTTTTATTGTGCTTCATCAGCACACATTTCTATTAATTTCGTCGCACACTGTGACAATTTTTTTCAGTGCATATTGGCTAAACTAAAAACGAGACAATAATCGGTACAATATGCCTTACTTGCCTTACTTTTGTTTATTTGTTATAAGCAGACATGATTTTAATGTTTTTAAAATGGATTCGTTCAAACTTAAAATAATATGACTAGTAAATTTTAGCAAAATTTCTTATAAATATGTAGTTAATTTTAACAATATTTTCTTTTAGAAGTTAATTGTAGAAAAATTGCCTATAAAATTTTAATTTTAGCAAACATTTTTTATATAAAAAGTTAATTTTAGCAAATATTTTTTATAAAAAGTAAATTTTTGCAAAATATCATATCAAAATTTCATATAAAAAGTAAATTTTAACATAATTTCCTATAAAAACGAAATTATAATAAAATTTCCTATAAAAACTAAATATAAACAAAATTTCCTGTAATAAGTAAGTAATCCAAAAACAAGTAAATTTACAGAAATTATCCTATTACAAGCAAATTTACACAAAATGTCCTATAAAAAGTAAATTCTAACAAAATTTCCTATAAAAAGTAAATTCTAACAAAATTTCCTATAGAAGTAAATTTAGACAAAATTTCCTATAAAAAGTAAATTCTAACAAAATTTCTTATAAAGTTAATTTTAGCAAAAAATTTCTTAACTAGTAAATTTTAACAAAATTTCCTACAAAAAGTAAATTTTAACATTTCCTATAAAAAGTAAATTCTAACAAAATTTCCTATAAAAAGTAAACTTTGGCAAAAGTTGCTATAAATAGTACATTTGAATAAAATTTTCTATAAAAAGTTAATTTTAGCAAAAAAAAATTCTTAACTTGTAAATTTTAACAAAATTTCCTATAAAAAGTAAATTCAAGCAATATTTCCTATAAATGGTAAATTTAAATATGTAAATAGTTAATTTTGTCCAAAATAAATATAAAATAGTTTTTATGTTGATCTTTATACTTGTTTTAGCAAACAGATGTTCAAATGGCGCACAAGTGGCTGATAAAAATCGGTGCATATGTAAAATTTTGTTTACTTAACATTGTGCTAAAGAGTGTTCACATTATCGGTACATCAGTTTGCTTTTAGTTGGCTAAAGTTAGCATGATTTCGGCGCAGATTGTCTTATATAAGAAACTTACGAGTGTTCACATTATCGGTTCATGAAATGCAAGGAAAATCTGCACCTTGCGCCGAGTGTGTGATCTTAGCTTAAGAATCTTAACTCATGATGCTACAGATTACCTAGAGACCTTAAAATTTTATCTCATCCCACAAAAGATTAAACTGAGTACATTTAAGATTACTAAAGCCTATAGTACACGAAATGTAAAAAGCCACATGTGCATGTGCTTCTGACGTAATTTTGTCGTCATCACACAACACCAATTGGCTGTTATGGCTTTGTAGTGACGTCAAAATTATGTCAGAAACACATGCGCATGATTCTTTTTACATTCCGTGTATATCCTAGTAAAAAAAATTTGGGTTTTTTGAAGCACTACAGAGAAAAAGCGCATAATCAAGCGCTTCAATTATACAGCTTTTATAAAGCAGTAAAGGATAAAGAATAAAACATACAAAAAAGCTGATATTTTAGTGCTGACAACGAAGAAGGTTTTAAAGCGTAAACAATAAAAATAAATCTGTGGCATTTTGACAAAACATCTTAATTCGAGATAAGATAGCAAAAAAGTCTTTAAAAAACACTCGGTGAAAAAATAATTTTGATTAAAAATAAAATAAACCAAAATTAAAGAAAAATTTCGTTTATAATACAAAATTTTAAAAACTTAAACAAAAATGAAAATTCGTATGATTAACAACATTTTTAAAACTTTTTAAATTCGACTTAAGATGTTTTGTCAAAATGCCACAGAAATTATGATTTACGAAAATGATTGAAAAAGGCATTTAAACAAGTAAAAACAAAACATAAATGAATATGTTAATATAGTTAGTGCTTAAAAAAGCACTTTAGGAGCGCTTTGTTCGCATGTTAAAAGAAGCGCTTATTGTCAGCAAAAAATAGTCCTCCAAACCGGGAACACCCCATACAAAAATCAGGCATCCCATCAGCAGGTTTGAAGCGATTTGAGGTATGAATTCATACAAAAAACCTGCTCCTTTTGGAGCACATTTTTTACTGGGATAGGCTTAAGGGACAATAGACTGCTGCCTTTTTCAAAAGCGTTTCTAAAAAGTAGTAAGTTGCAAAATGCAATGCATTACAGAATACTTTGTATGATAAAGAAGACAGTATAAAGTTATTTGTAATAAGTAAAGCATGTTGTTTTTATCAGAACTGCTGGGTGGGTAAGCTGAGACTCATCTGGGAATGTTTTCGTTGCTAATATTGTTTTTAGTAACAACAAAATAGCAGAGATTTCAATATTTTTTTTTGCGTCGATAAAATTTTAGATGATTAAGAGATTAAAAGTGTATGTGTGTGTGTGTACATACCGTAAATACTTTTTTTGTTTATAATTGTAATGTGTAAATTACATTATAATAGTCAATGCGACTTTGAATGTGTTAAATTAAGGTTGTAGTATAAAGTAATAAAAGCAAAACAGATTTTAAAATCTTTAATCGGCACTTAATTTGATAAACATCTTTAACGGACTACATAACTTTGTGACTACTGGTAAGGTGTAAAGTAGTTAATGATTTGTTTTGTCTTTATAGAAAAAATTGTAATATTTAAGGACTAAGTATTGATTCGCACGGTTATTTTCACGCTACTCTTAAAGTATTTATAATATCTATCATCTTATAAGGTAATGAATTCTTAGCAGTGTTCGCAAATAAACTGAACATTATTAAGCGTACGGTTCGGTTTACACACCCAGAAACGATATCTGTTTTTTTTTTATTGTTCGTGTATTAGTGCACAACCCTTTAAACCGTTCATAACTATTTTCAAGAGAGTAACAAACATTATGTAGTGTTCTGGTTTTTGTTATAAATTGTGGAGGTTCTGTAGACATACATTATATTTTAATGTTCTATAGTGTTTCTCACATTGATGAAGGAATGGATGAGCAAAGAAAAAATAATTTAGCAACGCTTCGAACTAGTTATGCTGTTGTGCAAATGATCAAGCCACAACAACACTACTAGTTCGAGGCGTTGCTAAAATAGTTTTTTTGCTCATCCATTCCTTCATCAATGTGAAAAAACACTATAGAACAACACCATTCTTAAAAATCACACTTGTGATTTTGTGGTGTTCTGAAAATCACAACGTTTTTGTGTTTCACGGTGTGCATTTGGTAACTGAAAATCACACCGAATAACATAAAAACGGAACACTACAATATCACACGTGCCATTTTAAAAGGCTGATGTGATTTGAATTGAAATGATTTTTAGAACAGACTTGATTATGTGGTAATTATTTCTTTTTCATTAATTTTTTTTTATTTGTTTTCTTTATCAGCCAAAAGGGTGCTGAGCACAACTATAACGAACAAACATTAATAAGATGAACAGAAAACAATAAATTTTTTCATTTTTATGTAGAGTATTATTTTTCTATACTAAAGCGTTTATGTTTTACATATTTATACCGTACAGAATACTAAAGAACTGGATATTATGTTTATTTTCGAACACTGCTTCTTAGTGTCATATAGATTACTTGGTAATTAGTACTACACTGATAGAAAATGCATATTCATATTGATGATGCCCTAACATCAGAATTGTGACATCAAAAAGTAACATGAATCCAATGACTAACGTTTTCGTGCAATCTTGTCATTTTTTACGTGTCATCTATTTTATGACTATAGTGACATCAATTCGAGGCCACATTTTGTATATTTTTAATATTATTTTAATGAATAACAATGTATTATAAGAAGCAAAAATTCCTTTATTCTTTTTTTTTAAATTATTTAGTTAAATACATCAAATTTTTAAAGTATAATGATTACGAAAACCAGATGGGGCATGGTGCTGGTGTCTTATTATTGAGAGTTTTACTGTAAACAAAGGTCGTAGTTCAACAAACGTGAAACAAACATATGTAACGGGTAAGTAAGTAATAATATTCTCCCACTTTGACTTAAGTCAGTTCCAATGACTTTGACTTAATGACAAACTGTCATTAAATTGATGCTAATGTGTTCTTTCTCCGATGTTACTGTGTCATCGCACTGGGGACATGTTCGTCATTTCTGTGATGCCGATGTGTCATCCCATTGATGACATAATTTATGCCCCTATTGCGGTTCTCCACTCTTGTAACAGTTTGGTTGTCTTTGATAAATTCACATTGCCATTCTAAACTCAACGGGCAGTTGGCTATTCAGTATCTGTTTGTTTCGTGGTATTACCGTTTTCAACTTTGCAAAAGTTTGGTCGACAAAAATGTTAAATACACACAACTGCTAAAAAGTAGTTGTGTTATTGGCAGTTAAAGTTTATTTTTTTTAAATTCGGTGAAAATCGAACAAAATGGAGAAATCGTATATATTTTTGTAATAACTTTTTCGGTTTTTTTTAAACTTTTATTAGTTTGAAAATAAAAACGAAAGCTCAATTTGAGCGGTTCGTCCAGCTTATTTAGAGAAACTTAGAAATTGTTTGGTATGATGAAAAATTCCTGTAAGCAGTTATGGGACGAGTTTATAGTGGAGTTAAATAGTTTGGGACCACGACAAGAACTTCTTTTAAACATAATCTTCTTAATCTAATTTTAATATTCTTGGCACAGGTTTGGATACACTACAATGCAAGTATAATGAAAAAACTTGGCAAAAATAAAAGAAACTCTCAAGCGACAGGAGGAGGGCTACCACAAGAAGTTCCATTTAATAGCCTTGAGGATACTGCTTCGCAGCTCTTGTATTGCAAGTACGGCCAAGTATTTGGTGTTGAAAATATTCCACCATCAAGTGACAACCAGCAGATTGACCAACAGCTACCCCAACCAGAAGAAAAACTCATCAGGCACAATAAAGTTTCGTTACTTTTTAGAAGTTCTTACTTGGCACTGGGAAGTTCAAGAGGGTTGAAATCAGTACGAATTTTTCTTCTTGTACGTAGCGCATCTATACAAGAGTTTTCCTTTTCATCATCATAAAATAAGTCGACACTAATATCAATAATAAATACTTTTTATTCAACACAACAATTAAAAATACTTTTATTTTAAAAAATTATACAATTTTATAAAATTTTCACTTGTCAAACGTTATATTTAAAGTTGGCAAATCGATATTTTAAGTTGGCAACTTTATAGCAAACTCAACTAAAAACAGTTGGGTATCACAATACCTAAAATGAGTGTGGTTGTGCATAAGTTGGGTTGACTCCAACGCGACCAAACTGAGTTGAGTGGAGAACCGCAATAAGGGCATTAATTTTTACCCTGATGACAGTTTGGCCAAGTGATGTTAAGGTTGACGTCACCATGCTGAAAAGTGTCATGGGGTCAAAAACTATGACACTTGTCATAGTACTGTTGTCAAAATACATCAGCGTTATGACGCCTTTTCTATCAGTGTACATATTCTTACCACAAGTCTGCGTAATTGTATTGAAAAATTGGCATCTCTGCTTATAGAAACATTTTTATGAACTATTTCATTTAAAAGTATTTTCATACCATTGCGAGTACATGAAAAACTAAGTTGTTGTAGAGTGTGTAAAATTTTATTTAATAGCGAAATTTTTTTATATTTAACTTGATTACAAAAAAAAAAAAGAACTTGGGCCCGTTTTCACAACTTACCGATAGCTAAAGGTAAGATTTTATCGGCCGTACAAAAAGTATTCCATTATTACAACTTTACTTTAACCTACCAGGTAGGATGAACCTTAATCTACTTTATCGCTCACTTTAGGTTTTAGTAATGCAACACTTTTTATAAGACCATTTAAAGTCTACTTTAAGCTATCAGTAAGTTGTGAAAACGGGCCTTAAAATACAAAAAATATATTTGAATTAAATTCTTTAATGAATTTTTGTTTTACTTTCGACAAGGTTATTAATTCTTTTAGCGATAAAGCAAAAAATGTACGAGTAAAAACTTTGCTATAATTAAAAATTTCAAAATGTATTTGCATATTTCAATTTTATTGAATAATAAATGATTAATTAAAATTAAGAGGAAAAACTTAAGTATGATTTCCGCTTTCAACTTATCAAATGTATTGCAATTATTTTTTTAATTGTTAATAAAAATTAAAAGAGTTTCAAAATAATAGATATGAATTTAATATTTAAAAGGAAATATCCGGCTTTTAAAGCAAAAATGATGTAACCAACAAAAATAAAATTTTACAGGAGAAGGTTGTTTTAAAATATTTTTGCTTCAAGTCTGGGGTTTCGTTTTTTCGTATTTCGTAACGGTACTTTCCAGGGATATGAGATTTTTAGAGATGATGCAAATGATCAAAAATGATCAATTTTCATCAAAAAACAAAAATCTAAAATGTTGTTGGTTACATCATTTTTGCTATTAGGGCTCGATATGTACAATGTAAATTTTTTCGAATATCAAAATGGCCCTAGTACAGTCGATTAGGCCACTGAAAATTATTAAAAAAATTGTATTATTTTTTCGCGGTTGTCAAAAAAGTTAGCCCAAAAAACGCGGTAATTTTTAGAAATCAGATTTTGCTACACACTGAACAAAATCAATGTAAAATCATCAAAACAAGATTGATTTTATATTTTTCGGTAGTGTTTTTGCTTCATAGTTACTTCGCATTCATTTAACATGATTTTACAATGAATTGGACTTGATTTAAAAACAGGTAACTATAGGCTTGCCAGGTTCAAATTTGCAAAATTCCTGACATTCACTAAAAAAATCTTGATTTTGAAAAGAATTCTGGAAATGATGTGTTGAATGGGCCAGAATCGAACCCTGTGCCCATGTTCTGTAACTCTCGCTTCGAGAAACTTTTCGATTGAAATGTGTGAAATTAAACAAAAATGCCGTATGTGACGCGAAAAATAGAAAGGGACCTAAGAGTTTTGCCATTTTAAAGATTTAAATACGTGTATCTTTGGTGTACCATCACTGAGCGTGTTGGTATTGGTCTCATTCGAAAGCGACACATCTCAACCTTGTTGGTCAACCTTGAAAACGCGCGAAGGTCCCTACCTCTAGTTTTGTGTAGTTGGTTTTAACTGTTTCCTTTACCTTACTGGTCCCTTTCTCTATGCGCTGTCACATACATATATTGAAACAAACAGCTGTTTTTCTCTCTTAACTGTGTCTGTAACTTTTTTTGGCGAGTACAAGCTGTCACGTAAGGAAATAACTCGCCAATTTACAGAAAAAGTGTGTCTGTAACATTTTGGTGAGAAATGTTCCCGCTTTGAACTGTCAAATAAACTCACGAATAAAAATGGGGCGAGGAAAAATTTTAACACTAAAAAACAATTAAAAATGCAAAATGCAAAGAATAATAATAATATTTTATTCTTGGCACATTTTTCATTCACCCTTATTGTGTTTTGCGTATTTAAAATACGCCTACGACTGTTTGGTAATAGATTAAAGAGAACGTGAACTTCTTTGCTTTAATCTATTACCAAACAGTCGTAGGCGTTTTTTAAATACGCCAAACACGATATGGGTGATTGTTTTATTATTTTGCTTTTAACATTTTTATAAAATATACGAATGTCTTCAAAGCTCGTTTGCAAACAACAAACATTAAAGTCGCACTTTACATTATTTGGCATAGCCGACGGTTGTATTTTCGCCGCCGTCGTTAAAAAATTTTCAATTTTAGTAAATTTTGGTGCCCGTTAATGATATGTGTTTAAGAGCTATAGTTAAGTTTTAAAAATAAAAACACAACAAACACAAAACACAAAATTCAGAAAAATGCATGAAATCTTTATTTGAATCGATAATACGGTCCATATAATTAAATGTTCGAAGATTATTTCATGCAAATGTTGACTGTGACTGCGCCTCAAATAGTTCATCCGCTTAGTCCAATTTTGGCATACTCTTTCCAATATTTCGGCCGGTATCTCATGAATAAATGCTTCAATGTTGTCTTTCAATGCGTCAATTGAAACGGGCATGTGTGTATAGACATGAGCTTTAACATTGCCCCACAAAAAATAGTCTAAAGGCGTTAAATCGCACGATCTAGGCACAATTGACCGGTCCCGAACGTGAAATATAATGTTCACCGAACTCGGCTCTCAATAAGTCCATTGTTAAGCGTGCTGTGTGGCATGTGGCACCGTCTTGTTGAAACCACATGTCATGCAAGTCAAGCTCTTGCATTTTGGGCAAAAAAAAGTTGGATATCATCTCACGGTAGCGCTCACCATTCACAGTTGCGTTACGATGCGCATCATCTTAGAAGAAGTACGGTCCAATGATGCCATCAGCCCATAGACCGCACCAAACTGTGACTTTTTCTGGATGCATTGGTAGCTCTTGCATAGCTTCTGGCTGATCTTCACTTCCAAAATCGACAATGCTGCTTATTAGCGTACCCATTGAGCAAAAAATGAGCTTCGTCGTTGAGCACAATGAACTTTCTTAACAGAGCACGCATTTTGATAATAAAATTCAATAATTTGCAAGCGTTGTTCGTTTGTAAGACGATTCATGGTTAAATTATAGACCAAACTGAAGATGTTTGACAGCGAAACAAAACACGAAACGTGCGTCAGCTGTTTAAACTAGCGTTGCCAAAAAGATAATAGCTAAAAAATCACGCGATATTTTGTTTCCCATCTTTTCGATGCGAGAAGTCCTCACTATAGTTACAGAACAAAGTCACCCTCAGACAAAAAAATCTCATATTGGTCAATATATTAAAGAACTTATACATGAATCCTAACCTTAAAATATACTGAAATGTTCGAAATCATGTGAAAATAAAATCGAATAAATTTTTAAAATTCTCCCGTGTTCAAAGTTCATGAATATATTTCCTTTTATATACTTCAAACTTTGAGGATCAATTTCCTTTACCCAGACTACTTTTGAAATCAGGAGAAGTTTGCGCTCATTTTTACAGAAATTTCCATTCCAAGTGAATTTGATTTCCAGAACATGGCCAATAATTTGTCTCTAAATACTATTATGTAGGGTATCATATTGTCGGGCCTGACAGAATAAACTTTCTTACTAGTTTTTTTTTAATTCCAACAATTTTATCATTCTTTAATTTTTCAATATGATTCACTTTGCATTTGCCTTTTACTTTGACTCTAAATGACTTGGATTTTCACTTTTCATCAAACTGATGGAATTTTCTTCTTGTTTAAAGAAAAAAAAAATAAACTCTTAAACGTTTCAAAGGAAAACTTTAAACATTTTTAAACACAAACCCGAATATGACGCATAAAACATCTGTTGCTTATAAAAGTTAGAAAAAGTGTATCGAAATAATGGAAATATCTTCTACAAAAAAAGAACAAAAGAAAGGTAGTAAAAAATTTGTACCAAATATTTTGCTAATAAAATTAAATATTTGTATTTAGTTAAAAAGTAAAGATGTCATTAAATAAATTAAAGGTATGTAGTTATACTCATTTACTTTATCTTTCTTTAACAAAAAGAAAACTTTACCTTTAAAACAAAGAACATTTCGCTATTTTTTGTTAATTAAACTTTGGAAAGCAAAATACAATACATCAATTTAATTAATTGTGATTAATTAAAACTCAGTAAATCACCGGTAATTTATGTTTTCCTCTAACTTACTAAAGTATAGATACATCAATAGAAAATTGTTTTATTTAATTTTCATTAAAATTCTGTAATAAAATCTTTTCATTAAATATTGAATTACATGATAAATCCCTTAAACTGTTGTTAACTTTAAGCCACAGAGTATTTTGTATTAAAAGTTTTTGTTTTAATTGTTTTTTAAACAAAAATACAGCAAAAGTGAAAAAAGTAAATAAAAAAAGTTGAAAAACTTAAAACTACCACTCGTTAGGGTTTCATTACACACCTACACACTCTCTGGAATACAGACGCATTGAGCAACTGTTCCCAAAACAGTGGCGGGCATAAAGAGATTGTATGAGATTTTTAAAAATATAAGAATTTCGATGAACCCCATTTGTTTTATTTGTTATTAAAGAGTTGAACATTTAATTCATGTAAACAACTTCGTTCTTTGTCTACTAAAAATGCCGTTCACTTCTTTACTTATGACAATATGTGCCATCATAATCCTGTTGTAAATGTGTCTGTGTGTTTATTTTTTTGCGTGTTTTTAGTTTTTACTGTTTAAAACACTCTATAATATGCTCACAATGTAATAGAGGGTTTTTATGAAATAATCAGGATTAAATAAAAATTTTTTTTTGTTGAATTTTCAGTTATTCGAAAACCACGTTGCAGCACAAATAAATGGGGAAAAAAGTTTTGCACTTGAATTTTAATTATTAAAAAAGTTTTAATGTTCTTTCTATTAACACTTTATAGCCCTTAAATTAAACTAGAGCTAGTTTTACAGTTGAACAAATTACTGCAAGTTTTGAGGATAATTTAAAGAAGTCAAGAACAAAAGCTTCTATTGGTCCCAAAACGGGGTCACATCTGTCAGATCAAGTATTAAACTTAAATGCTCTAGAAAGCGTCCACAGGTTTAAATAATAGAACTCATAGAAAAATAAATCTTCATATTGATGATGTCCTAACATCAGAATTGTGACATCAATGTTATTACAAATGGCATCAATGATGCAAAAAGTGACATCAATACAACGACGAAAGTCATCATAAAATATTGTCATATTTTATGTGTCATCTGTACAATGACTACAGTGACATCAATTCGATGGCACATGTTGTGTATTATTAACATTATTTTCATGTTTAAAAAGTAAAACAAGACGTAAAAATTCCCATATTCTATTTGTTTAAGATATTTAGTTAAATACGTAACATTTTCAGAGTATAATGATTAGGAAAACCATATCGGGCAAGCTGCTGGTATTTTATTGTAGATAGTTCTTTAGTAAACAAAGGGTGGAATACAACAAAAGTGAAACAAACATGTGTAACGGGTGAGTAAATAATAAAATATTTCACTTTGACTAAAGTCAAACCCAATGACTCAATTTAATGACGGTTTGTCATTAAATTCAGCCTAATGAGTCCCTTCTCAAATGTTAAAAATTTATCTCTCTGAGGACATTTTTCATAAAATTTACATTCGGTTCGTTATTTCTGTGATGTCGATGTGTCATCCCATTAATGACATATTTTCACCTGGGGTATAATCACCGCATTATATATTAACCATTGACTATCGATTTTTTTTTGCATTCTATAGAGATAAATGTAATGTCGAGTTACCCGATATCTAATGCTATTATTTCAAATTCAATACATTTCATTCGATATCGAGTTTGATGATACCAAAATAAATAATTTCGATAAATTTTGCTCGATATCGTATGCGGTGATTAGACCCCAGACGACAATTTGGCCAAGTGATGTTAAGGCTGATATCACAATGATGAAAAGTGTCATTAGGTCAAAAACGAAGACACTTGTCATAGTACCGATGACAAAATACATCAGCGTTATGACGCAATTTCTATCAGTTTGCTAATTAAAAAAGCATTTTGTTAAATGTCTGAATGCCAGTAAATGCTGGAGCGTTTTCTATCAAATGGATGGAGGCCTAAATTACACTATCGCAAGCGATTGGGTAAATACTAGGCTGTTCAATTAATCGGGTTTTATTTTTGTTCTATTAAACGATTAATCGTTATTTGAAATTTTTAACTTATTCGATTAAACGAATAAAATTTTAAAATTAATCGATTAATCGAATAATTCTAAATCCAGAAATTTTATTATTAACGAGATTTGTTTCGATACTTTTAGAAAATATTAGTACTTGAGTGAATAAACATTCTTTTTTAAATAAAATTTGTCACTGTGGCTCCAAATTATTGCTTCACTTTCGGGCACTTAAAAGAGTCAATATAGAGACGGACACATACATTTGGTTTGTTTATTCGACTGAAAACTTAAAAAAAATAAACAATAAACAGAAATACTTTATATTATTATTATTATTCGATTAATCGGTATAAATTCTTCGATTAAGCCTTTAATCGAAAAAAGCAATTTTAAATTATTCGAGCAATTAATCGTCTAAAATAATCGAAATAAGAAAATTTAAGACTTTTAGGCCCGTTTTCACAACTTACCGATAGCTAAAAGTAGAATTTAACCGGCCTTATAAAAAGTGCTCCATTATTAAAACATTACTTTTACCTAAAGTGAGCGATAAAGGAATTGAAGGTTTATCTTTCTTGGTAAGTTAAAGTAAAGTTGTAATAATGGAACCAGTGTTCGAATAAATATCGTTTCTTAATGTTCGGTTCGGTAGATTTGTGGAAAACACAAACGGTAATAGTGTTTGTGTAGAAAATCAAAAAATTTCGAACACAAAAATATTACTGTTTTTATCAAACTCAACAAAAGATGTGAACATTTAATTCCGTTCGGTTTTTTTTTTTGAAAATGCACAAACTTCAATGTGTTCGGTTCGGCTCGTTAATGTTCGTCTCCCTTTTGGCTGGTAAAAAAAACCAAACATTTTTTACTAAAACAAAATACACACACGAAGAAAACATTATAGAGCATTAAAATATAATGTTTGTCTACAGTATCACTACAATTATTCTGTTTTTTAACGATGTTTCTTGCAAATAGTTACGAACGGTATTAAGGGTTGTGTATGTCTACACAATCACTAAAAAAATAGATATCGTTCCTGGGTGTGTGAGCCGAACGTTAAATAATGTACTATTTATTTTCGAACACTGAATGGAACACTATTTATGCAGCCGATAAAATCCTACCTTTAGCTATCGGTAAGTTGTGAAAACGGGCCTAATGTTTTTTCTATCACGCCCAGTTTTTTTTTTATGGGCGGGAGTAATATTTCGCCCGAAATAAGACGAAATAAAGGTTATGCTAATAAATATTATCATGACTTAAAAATAGTTTGTCTAAATTAAATAAAATTTCCAGGAAAAACGGATTTTGATTCAGTACGCTAAAGTCAATTAAAAACACAAACCGACCGACGGCTTATTATGCAAACCTGCTAAGTCCACTTTTTAAATAAATTAAGATTTCGACACCTTGTGGTAGAGAAAGCTACGCCTCGTCGACCAGCAAGTAGTTTTTCTTAAATTTGAGTCTTGAAGTGTGGAAAACCAACTATATTTTTTTGGTTTTCCTCTCAAGCTGTTAATATGAAATATAAGAAGTTTTTTGTTTCTCCGTTAAATCTTGCTGAAAGGAAGTGAGCAGGTTTGCATACACTGAAAGAAAAATGCTTCATATATTTAATGAATCATTTTCATAAAAAAGTTTTCCTTGGGTAAATGAAAATTTTCATTGTCTAAATGGAATTTCATAGGTTTGATGAAGTATTTTCGTTAAAATCGCTTCATTAGATTTCGTAATTACGTTAAAAATTTTCATTGGATATATGAAAACTTAAGTTTGTCCAAGTAAAACAAAAAATTTTAATTGGGAACACAAAAAAACAATAAACAAACATAACTATATTCATAACTTAATACAAAATTATAGTTTCATTAAAAAAATGTTTAATTGTTATTTAAAAAATGTAAGATATAATAATTTCATACATCTAATGTTACATGTATGCCATTAAATTTATGAAATCAAAAAAATTTTTTATAAAAGCAACATATTTCAATAATTGCCTTCATAAATTTAAATTTTCATTATGACAATAAAAATGTCATTATAGTAATGAAACAAAAACTTTCAATCCACTTTCAATCAACGTTGTTATTGTTATTATGGACAATTTAATCTCATATTTACGCTCTTAATTGAGTAAAAAACAAGTTTTTTTTATCCAAAAACTACACTGTCCCGGTAGACTAGCTGGTAGTGAGCTAGTCTATCAGCACCGAGGTTGCATGTTCGAATCCCGCCAGAGACAGAAAAAAAATAAAAAATAAAATAAAGTAAAATAAAATAAGAAACAAGAAAAAAAAAATAATTAAAAAAATATAAAAAAAAAAAAAAAATTTTACTTTATTGAAAGTATTCATCCAATGAATAATATTCATGGATCTAATGTAATGTTTCATTAAGTCCTTTTAATGAAACAGGTTTCATTGATCCAACGAAGCGCTGCATAGGTTCCTTTATAATGCAATTTTTCATGGGATTAATGTCAAAATTCGTTAGTATTGCGAAGAAAATTCCTTAGTGTATAAAGCCTTACAAGAACAATGACACACTCATTTGATGCACCATCTGATGGGCATTTCTGATGGGTTTATACATCAGAAGTTTCTATAATTTTATTAAGCGCAATACAAAAAAACTGATGTAAACATTCGTGTACTTGTGATATTTTTTCCCACTCATACTTGTGAACTTTAATATATATACGTGCATTTAATACAAAATTGAAAGTGTGCTAGTTTATAAGTTTTGTATGTGTTCGTTTACATGAGCCATTTCTTGTAGAGAAGGCGACGATATCAAAGTTCGACTTGTTTTTTGCCAACCAGTGTTATTTGGGGGAATTTGAAGTGAAAAACATTCTATATGTAAATAAGAATTTTGTTTTGAACTATCTGACAAACCATTATAAATTAACGCTTCAAGTGTAACGTTTTCAGCCCCAAGCTTTAACTTTGAAAGGACATACAGCTCTAATAAGAGCGGCAACGTTGTGTAAAAAACTTTAAGGCTAAATCATCTTGTTTAATAAGAACCCACCACAAAAAGAATTTTAAACATGGAACTAAGACCGCTAGATTGACCTTGAAAGAAAAATAAAAAAATAAATAAACGTCGCGTTCTTTGGGTTTGCTTCATCAATTTTGAAAGGCATGCAATTTTTGTAACCGATGGAAAACACTGCACGGTCTACTGTATTAGCATTGGCCGCTAAAAATGAGACAATTCTTTGAAAAAGAAAATTTTTAAAGACGACCTTTCTGTGAAATAAGAATATTTCTGTGAAAAACACAGATATTAAGGGGACTAGGTTGTTATAAATACATGTATGTCACATTAGGGTGACCGTTAAAATCAAAAGTTGGATTTATGTAGGTCTCACTCGCCAATTTGGTGGGTATTGATAAAAAAAAAACAACTCCAAAAAATATTAGGACGATCAGCGAAGGCTAAGTCGTCCCTCAAGCCCGCCAAAGTTTGAGAAAAATCGTAAAGTCCGACTTGTATGACTTATATTTAGGAAAATATTAATTTTACATAAAAATCGTTTTCCAAGAAGTTGTTGTTAGTAAAGTTTCCAACAACTTTTGCCTTAACAAGTTTTCTCTAAAACTCATATTGAACAAATCCTAATTAAAATCAAAAGTAAACAGCAGCATTGATTCGAATTTTTCTTTAGAACTGTTTTTTCTTACACACGTCAATTCAGCTTTAATATTTGTGTTTGTGTGCGTTTGCTTAAAAAAAAAATAGTCAAACGCATATCATTTGTTTCTAACGTACCACGGTTGATAAAGTTGGTGCAATTGTACTTTTTCGATACAATTCAAAGCCAAAAAGTGTGTCAATACCCACCGAATGGAAAAATAGAAAAAAAATTTCATCCATACAGTTAACGACCACCCTAAAGTCACATACATATACTACGTTTACGTTTTGAAATTCAGCCAGATCGGCCCATATATTGTTTTATTTTTTATTTCCATATATATGGAAAATGGCAGCTGCCAAAGTTTTCAAATTAAGGTACAAACATCTCGGTTTCCAATACACAACTTCTGTAAAAAATAAAGGCGGAATTGAAGAAGCAGGCGTGGCACTTTCATACATAAGCATTTTAAATATACATACATACATACCTGGAGCGCGAAAAGACCCTACGTTTTCAATATAGCAAAAAAATCTCGGTTATCAATACACAACACCCCACAAAATGTGGGTGGAAATGGAGAAGTGGGCGTAGTCAAAATATTTTTTTTTTTGTTTCTAACGAACGTTAGAGAAAATTTTTTCGAAAATTCGGTACACTTAGCTGGGTTATTAATAGACAATCTTTCTAAAAAAATATGGGCAGGATTGGACATGTGGGGGTGGCACCTTCCCTACAAACACAAAATTGATTTCTGTATATCTAGAGAATGCCAGCTGCCAAAGTTTCCAAATTAGGTACAAAAATCTCTGTTATAAATACACAACCTCTCTAAAAAATATGGGCGGAAGCGGAGAAGTAGGCGTGGCACTTTGATATATAAACATTATAAATTTATATATATCTGGAGCGCAAAAAGAGCCAACGTTTTCAAATTAGGAACAAACATCTCGGTTATCAATACACAACACCACACAACATGTGGGTGGAAATGGTGAAGTGGGAGTGTTCAAAATAGATTTGTTTATTTCTAAAGAACGGTAAGAAAAAAATTTTCCGAAAATTCGGTACACTTAGCTTAGGGTTATTAATAGACAATCTTTCTAAAAAATATGGGCTGGATTGGACATGTGGGGGTGGCACCTTCCCTACAAACACAAAATTGATTTCTGTGTATCTAAAGAGCGGCAAGAGCCAAAGCTATTAAATTAGTTAGAAACATCTTGGTTATCCATACACAACCTCTCTAAACAAATAACCGGGATTGAAGAAGTGGTCGTGGCACAAAATCGATTCATTTATATCAAAGAACTTTATTTCCATAACTTTCTGTTCAAATCGTACCATGTTGAGGGTATAAAAGATTCGATATATCCGAATATAGCACACTTACTTGTTTTTTTAAGGAAAGGTTGATTGTTTGTGCAAAAATAAAGCGTATATTTTGTGAAACTTAAATTTCGTTTCGGAAAAAAATTTTAAATATATATAAACAGGGTACTTTTTGTAAACAAGGGACTATTCTGCCATTTATAAGATAAATAAAAAACTTTTTGGGATCGAGAAAATTTAGCTAGAGTAACAGACTTTTCGAAAAGTGGTACTTTTTTGGCCACACAAAAGTAACGGTAGTTTTTGTGATAAATGAGATTTGTTTTCTGGAAAAAGGAGATTCTTTTATCAAAAAGATCCCTTTAATTGAAAACAAGAAGGGTTGTTTCTGTAAATTGGAGACTCTTTTACCAAAAAGAGACTTTTTAAGAGATGAACTGTTTACAATAATGAGTATGTGGTTATTTTATTGAACTCTTCATGGTTTTAAATCCAAAATTTAATATTTTTAATCAGGCTGAAGCTTATCAAATATGTAAAGTCATAACCTTCTTATTTATTATGGTATTGACATACAATTTGGTGACAGTAATTTTCACTTTGTTGTGTCCAAATTTTGTATTTGTAGGTCCAAAATTCTCTTGAAGACAAAAAAAAATCGAATATAGAGCAACATATCTAAATATAATTCGGCACGAAGGATTTTTACATGAATCTTAACCTTTTAATATAATTTTGTTCTGGAGGGTCTATGATTGCTAATGGGTCCAAATAGGGGACGCCCTTGAAAATTTGTCTCTAAGTTCTGTGCTGTGCGTCTGTAACATCTTAGTTTTTTTTTTTTTTTTATTTATTTTTAAATTGTCAAAATCAGTTATGATTAAAAATTTTTTCATCAGAACTTTTTGTTGTTTCGCTGATTATCAAATAATAATATTCGCATAGAAATAGTTAGAAAATTCAATTTCAAAATACTTGAAATTATAGATTTGAAAATACAAATAAGATTTATTTTTCTTTAAGCTAAAAAAAAAGTAAATTTAATTTATTTCCGTTTTTATAATAAAAAAAATGTAAGCAGTTTGTTTATTCCAACTTTCAATGTAAAAGAGTTTTTTTGCATTTAATGGGAAATAACTAAAATTCGAAACAACTCAATTCCAGATGAATATCTTGAGATACATCCGCTGCAAGCAATCAACATTTCGTTTCGTTTATTTGAAAACCATAAAATAATATTTCTTCAGAATTACAAATTGTAATTCAGCAAAAATAAAAATGTATTTTTATTAAAAATTCCTTATTTTTTTTTTTATATTGACTCACTCATTTACACACAGATTTATTTTATATAAATTAAACACAAGAAAACTCTTCTATTATTTTTCAGACACCGCCATAAAATTTCTTTTGTTTCGTGTTCAAATTTAAAAGTTGCAACAATTTCCGTTTCAAGTTGAATTCAAGATATTAAATTATTCCTAAAATTTAAAAGATATTTGACAGTTCATTTAGAGCAAAATTATTTATTTTATTTTATTAGAAATTAAATTTCGCAACACAATTTAGAATATTTTCTTCTCTTTTAAGAATTCAAAAACTAAGCGTTTAGAGAGAAAACAAAAAGGGAAGCAAGAAACAAGTTTTATTAGTAAAACTCCTTTTTTATTTTTAATATATTTTTTTTTTGTTGTACAAATAAATTTTTAATTAAAATTTGTCTTCTTTTTGTTTAAGCGAGAAAAAAGGGCGGAGTGTTAGCAAGATGCGCGCGCTTTTTTTTTTTTTAAAAAAAGCAAAAACTTAAATTTTGGCAAAAGCAAAAATCCAAAAAAATTTTGTGTTTGGCAAACGTTTGAAAATATAAATTTTTTAAGCTTTTTTCTATTTTTGATTAAAAATATTTTTTTTTTTTTATAAAGATTTTCAAGTTTTGCGGAGAGCGTTAAAAAACGTTTAAAGTGCACGGCCGACACGTATCGACTGATTAATAGCAACGAAAAATCACGCACACAAAAACCTGGTGAAGTAGACAAAATCCAAAGAAGAAAAATAATAACAGATTTTTCCGGTATTTCCAAAAGCAAAACACATTAGAGAGCTTTTAACTAAAGGCAAAAATATAAAAGTACAAATAAAAAAAAAGCTAAAAGGCAAGAGAGTCTATACCAATTTAAACAATCCATTTAAGGGTTAACGCAAAATGCCACAATGAATATTTGAGCTTAAACTCAACGCAGGAGTTTACTGTTAACTAAAAGTTTTTTTTTAATAACAAACGCTTTTAGTAAGGACTCTCTAAAAAAGCTTGAAGAAGAGAAAATAGACAAACTAATTCATATTAATGCGTACTATAAAAGCTTTTTTACTTTCTTAACTTTGCCATGCTGTATCTTGTTTGTTTGTTGAGTTTTGATTTGAAATGTTAATTTTTTTTATTTAAATTTTGTATGTACGTTGTTGTTTCTTTTTATATTAGAAATCTATTAGAACGATGTATGTACGTATTTAAAAACTATAATAAAAAGATTTGCTTTTAGTATTAATGATATTCAAATACTTTATGAAATAAACGAATAACTAAAAAATTTTAACAGAGATGAGTTGGAGTATTTTTCAAATTTTCACCACAATTGGCCAATTTTTTTTCATAGAAACAGAACAAAGTTCTTTAAGAATTTTACCAAAACAAATGCAAAAAGAAGAACATTTGCTGATAAAGGCACAGTTTTGTTCAAAAGGTACTTTTAGTGACAAAATAAACTTTGTTTTTACTAAGTGCAGAACTTTTTGGTGAATATTTTCTGAAACAACAAAACACTTTAAGGATATAGATTTCGCAAAAAGTCCTCTTTGAAAAACAACGTGTTTAAAATAAATAAATAAAACTTAGTACAAGTCCTTATTAGAAATAATATTTCTTCTAAAATTCCCTTCCGCAATTTTAAAAAAAGAAGGGCTTTTTTTTTCTTTTGTTGCTTTTTAATATATTCTTTATGAAATACAGTTTTTCACTAAATCGAAGCATTTTGGTAAAAGGTACTTTTTTAAGACATTTTCATGTACCGTCAACCAGTAGTGGTGAATGAGGATGTACTTTATTTGTCCTTCCGTGTGAAGCATTTTTTTAAATTCATCTAAGAATATTATGGCTCCTTCACTAAATCTAAGTCGATTTAACTCAAAAGATAACAACAATATGGTTATAAAATTACATATTTCACGTTTCATTTTATATGACAAGAAATGATAAAATCATACTACAAAATGTTGTGAAGATCGGTCCATAATTAACCATAGGATAGAAATCGATAAACAGACAGACAAAATAAAAATAATCACCAATTGCCTTAAAAAAACAACTGGGGGCAAATTATGGCAGTCGTGATCGAATACTTTTTCGATTCGAAAGCAATTTTATTTCAGTCAATACTGAACGAATCGTTATTATTTTTTCAGTGTTGCGAAAACTTAAATAAATCCTTTACAATACTAAAACAATAATTTCGATCCGTTCAGTATGGGCAGAAACAAATAGAAATAAAATTTCTTTCGAATCGAAAAAGTATTCGATCACGACTGCCATAATTTGCCCCCTGATTTTCATTACAACATTTAAAAAAAATCGTAGAATTCTAAAAACAATTTGTATTACCGATAAATTTTCCTTTGAAAGATTTATATTATCGATAAATTTTCTATAGAAAAGTTTTAATAAATTTTCGTTAGAACATTTTTATTAACGATACATTTTCTTTAGAAAATTTTTATTAACGAATCATTTTTTTAGAAAACTTTTCTTTATAAAATTTTTGTTACCGATAAATTTTCTTAAGAAAATTTTTATCGATAAGTTTTCTATAAAAAATAATTTTAATTAACAAAAAATTGACATATTGTGTTGTAAAAAATTTAATATCGATAAATTTTTCACAGAAAATTTCTATTGTCGTTAAATTTTCAATGAAGAATGTTTATTACCGATAGAAAAAAATTTTTATAAAAAATTTATCGATAATAAACATTTTTCATAGAAAATTTATCGATAATAGAAATTTTTTAAAAATAATTGATCGATAATACAATTTTTTATAGAATATTTAACGATAATAAAAATAATGTATAGAAAATATATAGTTGTTTAAATTTATACAAAGAAAATTTATCGGTATTAAAAATTTTTTATAGAAAATTTTATCAATAATAAAAATTTTCGTAAGAAAATTTATAGTTAAAAAAACTTTTTCATAGAAAATTTATCGTTAAAAAACCTTTCTATAGAAAATATAACGTTAATAAAACTTTTCTATAGAAAATGTATCGTTAATTAAACTATTCTATACAAAATTTATCGTTAATAAAACTTCTATAGAAAGTTTATCGTTGATAAAACTTTTTTATAGCAAATTTATCGTTAATAAAACTATTCTATAGAAAATTTATTGTTAATACAACTTTTCTATAGAAAATTTATCGTTAAAAAAAACTATTCTATAGAAAATTTATCGTTGATAAAACTTTTCTATGGAAAATTTATTGTTAATAAAACTTTTTTATAGAAAATTTATCGTTAATAAAACTATTCTATAGAAAATTTATCGCTTATAAAACTTCTATAGATAATTTATCGTTAATAAAACTTTTTTATAGAAAATTTATCGTTGATAAAACTTTTCTATAGAAAATTTAACGTTAATAAAACTTTTCTACAGAAAATTTATCGTTAATAAAACTTTTTTATAGAAAATTTATCGTTAATAAAACTATTCTATAGAAAATTTATCGATTATAAAACTTCTATAGATAATTTATAGTTAATAAAACTTTTTTATAGAAAATTTATCGTTAATAAAACTATTCTATAGAAAATTTATCGATTATAAAACTTCTATAGAAAATTTATCGTTAATAAAACTTTTCTGTAGAAAATTTTTATCGTTGATAAGACTTTTCTATAGAAAATTGCATGTTAATAAAACTTTTCTATAGAACATTTATCGTACATAAAGCTTTTTTTTAGAAAATTTATTGTTAATAAAACTTTTTTATAGAAAATTTATTGTTAATAAGACTTTTTTATAGAAAATTTATCGTTAATAAAACTATTCTATAGAAAATTTATCGATTTTAAAACTTCTATAGATAATTTATAGTTAATAAAACTTTTTTATAGAAAATTTATCGTTAATAAAACTATTCTATAGAAAATTTATCGCTTATAAAACTTCTATAGATAATTTATCGTTAATAAAACTTTTTTATAGAAAATTTATCGTTGATAAAACTTTTCTATAGAAAATTTAACGTTAATAAAACTTTTCTACAGAAAATTTATCGTTAATAAAACTTTTTTATAGAAAATTTATCGTTAATAAAACTATTCTATAGAAAATTTATCGATTATAAAACTTCTATAGATAATTTATAGTTAATAAAACTTTTTTATAGAAAATTTATCGTTAATAAAACTATTCTATAGAAAATTTATCGATTATAAAACTTCTATAGAAAATTTATCGTTAATAAAACTTTTCTGTAGAAAATTTTATCGTTGATAAGACTTTTCTATAGAAAATTGCATGTTAATAAAACTTTTCTATAGAACATTTATCGTACATAAAGCTTTTTTTTAGAAAATTTATTGTTAATAAAACTTTTTTATAGAAAATTTATTGTTAATAAGACTTTTTTATAGAAAATTTATCGTTAATAAAACTATTCTATAGAAAATTTATCGATTATAAAACTTCTATAGAAAATTTATCGTTGATAATGCTATGTTCATACGACGTTATAAACCACTCGTTTCGCTCGTTGAAACTAGTTTGCCAAACATGCTGTTCATACGATTCATTCCTGTTTCATTTTGACATTTTTTTTGTGTTGTTAGTGTGATTTTTTTTAAATAGATAAAAAAAAGTAAATAAAACTTAAACATATATTATTTAACACTTTTATTGATATTATTATGTTATAATTATCACTTTATTTTATTAGACATCAATTTTTATTTTGTTTTTTTCTTTGTTTTGCTTTTTTTGAGAGCTAGTTCAGATAAACTAACGATAAATGTTATCAAAATTGGAGATGATAGTACATTTTTCCTGTTTCGCAGCCTGTTTCAAAATGAAACGACCTGTTTCGCTCAAAAAATTTTGTATGGGGAAACAAGTCGTTTCAATCATGTTTGGGGCGCGAAACAGGAATAAGAGAGCGAAACACGAATATTGCTGTCCGTGTGAACATGGTATAAAACTTTTCTATAGAAAATTTATCGTTGATAAGACTTTTCTATAGAAAATTTAATGTTAATAAAACTTTTCTATAGAACATTTATCGTAAATAAAACTTTTTTATAGAAAATTTATTGTTAATTAAACTTTTTTATAGAAAATTTATTGTTAATAAAACTTTTTTATAGAAAATTTATCGTTAATAAAACTTTTTTATAGAAAATTTATCGTTAATAAAACTATTCTATGGAAAATTTAGCGCTAATAAAACTTCTATAGAAAATTTATCGTTGATAAAACCTTTCTATAGAAAATTCATCGTTAATAAAAATATTCAAAAGAACATTTATCGTTAATAAAACTTTTGTAGCAAATTTATCGTTAATAAAACTTTTCTATAGAAAATTTATTGTTAATACAACTTTTCTATAGAAAATTTATTATATTTAAAGAAAAATTTATCGATTATATATATTGTTCATAGGAAAATTTATCGATAGTAAACATTTTTCTTATAAAAATGTATTTATAATGTTTTTATAGAAAATTTATCGATAATGTTAATTAGCCGATAATATACAATTTTATAAAGTGATATGAATTCTTTGGAATTTTTTAAAGAAATTCAGTTGTTTTTTATCGATAAATTATATAATTGTTTTTATAGATAAAGTTCTGTAAAATATTTTTATTATCGTTAAATTATTTGTAGAAGATTTCTGTTATCGATAAGTTTTCGATAAAATTTATTTAACGATAAATTTTTTAAAAATATATAGAAAACTTTCTATAAAAAATACAGAAAATTTCCAATAGAAAGTATAAAAAAATTTTCTATATAAAAAATTTGCATTATTATTTTTACGATAAATATTCGATAAATATTAGAATATTCGCAATATTTTAGAGATGGAAAGTCCATGAAGAAAAGTATTGTCAAGCACAGGAGATAGCACTCAATAAAACATATTTAATAATGAAATAATTAAATGTGTATTCAACATTTTTCGAATTTATTCTATGAGCTAAATTTCAGTTATGTATTTTATAAAGCTTTTTTGTAATAGTTCTATTCCTACAATTATTCAGAAATTACTTTATACACTACCAGACTATTATATTGTATTTTCTATTTACATTTTACCTTAGCCTTCCGTTGGAAAGCAATGAGGTATATTGAATGTACAGAAAAATTTACAATTATTAGACACCAGCAGAATGTAATGCATTTTCTGGCCCGCTACGGCCGTCGTCAGCATTCTTTGTGTCTCACTGGATAGTGTTACTTTATAAATTGAATGTATTTAACTCAACTATTTTAACAAATAGAAACTGGAAATTATTTCCTTCCGAAGGTAACTTTATATTATATTCAACATTTTTCGAATTTATTCTATGAGCTAAATTTCAGTTATGTATTTTATAAAGCTTTTTTGTAATATATAATAGTCTGGTAGTGTATAAAGTCATTTCTGAATAATTGTAGGAATAGAACTATTACAAAAAAGCTTTATAAAATACATAACTGAAATTTAGCTCATAGAATAAATTCGAAAAATGTTGAATATAATATAAAGTTACCTTCGGAAGGAAATAATTCCCAGTTTCTATAATTAAATGTGTTTACATATTCAACAAAATTAATATTTGAATCAAAGTATATTGTATGTATGTATATAGTCAAACTTTTTCTGCTTTTGTGCGTTTTTCTTTTTATTAGTTTTGGTCGTTAATTTAAACTACAGCATGATTTGTTTTGCATTATCCATTTTTTATGACGTAGCAAGGAGGACATTTAGTTCAAATGCTTAGAAAGTTTGATTTTTTGATGCTCTTAAAAATTCTAAAGGTTCTAGTTGTTAAATAACTTTAAATTAGTTTAATTGTTGGGGCATCTATATTTGTCAATTTGTATATGTACGTATAAGAGCATCATGCTTAACAGAGTCCAATGTGGCTCGAATATCTAGTAGAACTTTTGCCGCAGATTTTCCTTGAATGAAATGCGTTTTTAACAACTTCTTTTATTCGAAACAAAGGTTGTATGCTGTTGTGTTTGCAACGGAATCCGAACTGCCAAATGTTTAACACATTTTTTTCAGTTCTAAAGTTGACAACTTTTTCTTTTTTTCAAATATTTTACCAACCAGTAAGATACGTACTGGTTTAGCTATTGCTAAACCAATTTAACACTTTAAACATCTCTTCGAAATACCATCTGACATTTTCTAATAAAACTCACTTTTTTCATGAATTTTTTTTTTGTATTGGGGAATGTAAGAAACGAATAACTCACTGTTTATTGTTGGTTTTTTGTTTAAGCTTTGATAACGTTGCAGAAAAAACCTGAGTGTTTGTAATTCTCATTTGCTTTACAGTTTAATTTGTATGATGTCTTTAGCTTTTCCAATGCCTTCGGAAAATGGTTTTATGCTGATCTGGCTAAAATGCGCATAGCTTATCCTCCAACAATAAAATTCAGTGTATTTATTAAGAATTAAAATTGAGAATTTAGCACAACAAACAAAACTTATTAATGAAAAATTATGTATTCCCAAAAAACAACTTTGAATATGTTTTAACAAAAAAAAAAAACAAAAATTGAGAAATTGATTTTTGCATATTTTTGGTAAAAATGTAAAATTTTTGTTAAAACTAAAAAAGGCCTTTTTGAAAAAAAAAAATCTATTTTCATTATTGATATTAAATTTATTCTTATATAAAGAAAAAAAACGGATTTGTAAATAAAGAAACATATATTCTGGCATTTCACAGAATTTGTAAGAAAGTGAAAATTTACACATTTTTCAACTCGTATCGTTTTTGTTTTGATTTTTTTAAATAAAAAAACGAAACTTTTTGCGTTTATCATTTTGTAAAGAAAGTAAATAAGTTTTCATTTTAACTTTTGTAATAATTTGGTTTCTGTGACACGCCTGATTGGTTATATGTATTGTGAAATATATTTTTTTGAAAACTTAATAACAAATTTATTCTGTGCTCTGTGTAAAATTTTCATCCTGAGAAGTTGTTCATCCAGGAGTTCTAGTATTGCTAAGACTATGATTACACTTATTTCCCTTTCATTTCAGTATAAATATCTTCTACTTTGTGTTACCACCAATAAGTTTTAAGGCAAACAATACTTTTTATATATTAAATACAAAAATCTGTAACACATGACTAAATTTAAAGTGGAAAAATAAAATTCATAAAAATTACCAAAAACTTAATATACGATTAATGACATTCAAAAGAAATGGTCCCTTTTCAAAAAAACGCAAATTAAAAAATTTTCGAAAGGATGTCTTCATGATTGCCATCACGAGATAAAGTGTCTGGTTATTTTCGTTTCTTTTCTTGTTGTCTGCCAGGATAAACTCTTGACTTTTTTTGTTGTATTTCATTAAAATCTTTGTTCGTTTCTTTGTTCTCTTAATATTTGAGCTTGTTAGCACCTGTTTTCGATTGATTTTGCTGTTCAAAGATGGTGGGTGAATCCCTTAAACATCTCCGTACCATCATCATCATCATTATTATGATTTGCTTGAGAAACTCAGGCAACAGTGGCAGTGATATGTTTCGCCAATACCACCCCTCAAATCAATACTCATACATACGCATTAGCACAAAGATTTGTCTTTAACAAAAATTAAAATCGACAATTTAACCCAAAAACCAAAAAAAAAAAAAAAAAAAAATACTACGTTAAAAGAAAATGAGTTTAAATTGATGAAGCTTTAAGTACTTTCTTTATTTCTTTTTTACGTGAGTTTTTTTTTATTTTAGGATTTTTTCGCATTTTTTTTTTCTTCTTAATGTCGTTTCACCTTCTTGTCTTGACAGCTGAAATCAGTTGTAATCTATTTGATTTTTTTGTGAAGACCTGCCCAGTAGTTTTTGTTTAGATTTGATGGTGGCTGTTTTTCATACTTAATTATACCCTCCACCACAATTAGTTGTGAAGAGGGTATATTCAGTTTGTCATTTCGTGTGAAACTTTTTTACTATTCATCTCAGACCCTATAAAGTATATATATTCTGGGTCATTGGGTAATTTTAAGTCGATTTAGCCATGTCCGTCTGTCTGTCCGTCTGTCCGTCTGTTGAAAACACGCTCACTTTCGAAAAACTCAAAAGAAATCAACAAACTTGGTGTCAAATTGCTTGTAGTTATCCTAAGCAGTTTGGGATTGAAATTCAGCAAAATCGGTTCAATATGATCTGAGCTATGAATCAAAATGTGGAACCACCACCTAAAAAAAATTGATAATTTTGTTACAAAAACTAACACAAATGGTGGAAAAATGCACAGAATGATATAAGATTTCGCAACAATTCGTTTTATTCAACTGAAAATCACGCTATGAAATTTCGTGAAGATCCGTCAATAATTTACCCTAGGCCCCATATAAGCCCTACTGCCGGAAAACAGTATATTAAGCCTAAAACCCTAACTAACAATGCTATCTTTACAAATTTTGGCAAGTCACAGTTACATAGGACTAGAAATTAAACTGTTAAGTTTCGTGAAGATTGGTCCATAATTTACCATAGGCCCCATATAAAACCTACTTCCGGAAAACAACTTAGTACGCCTAAAAACGTAAAAAATAATGCTATCATAACAAAATTTGGTACATCCAAGTTTTATTGGACAAGAAATAAAATTGTGTTATTTCGTGAAGATCGGTCCATAATTTACCCTGGGCCCCATATAAACCTTACTCCCGGAAAACAGTTTAGTACGCCTAAATCCGTAAAAAATAATGCTATCATAACAAAATTTGGTACATCAAAGTTTTATAGGACAAGAAATAAAACTGTGTAATTTCGTGAAGATCGGTCCATAATTTACCCTGGGCCCCATATAAACCCTACTCCCGGAAAACAGTTTAGTACGCCTAAATCCGTAAAAAATAATGCTATCATAACCAAATTTTGGTACATCAAAGTTTTATAGAACTGGGAAAAAGACTGTGAAATTTCGTGAAGATCGGTCCATAATTTACCCTAGGCCCCATATAAACCCTACTACCGGAAAACAGTTTAGTCGCCTAAATCCATAATTAATAACAAATCGTCACAGTTTAAGATAATAATAACATCATACAGATATTACTCTTTAAACATTCGAACTGTCGGTGGAGGGTATCAAAGATTCGGCACAGCCGAATATAGCACTCTAACTTGTTTTTTTATTAGTTTAGAAATACAAAAAAAGTATTTTGATACAAATGTTAGTCTGGGTTCACACAATGAAAGTTTTCTTTTAGAAAGTCTGAGTTTATTGGTGATTGGGGAAGAGAACATGTTATTATTCTTTTCTTTCTCATAAGACTTTCTGAAAAAAGCTTTCATAGTGTGAACCCAGACTTATTTTCTGCCAAGGATTTAACATGCAAAATAGTTCTCAGATCTGGTAACTCTAGTTTAAGTTGTGCTTGATAACACACTGTCTTCATTAGACACTGTTGTGTTCAAACAACAAACTGTTTCATGTGCACACATGAATTTGGATTGTAACATGCCGTCTAGATTAGCCATCACTATGTCAAAACAAGAAACAATTTATTTTGAACACATGAATTTGGATAGTGATGTCGATGTTCTGTTCTCGTTAAAACAGAGTTGTTAAAACAATTGCTTGCACAACGATGTCTAACATCTTTGCTGGATTGCAATATTAATAGACGCCTTCTTGATTGATTGTTGCTTTTTATATTGGTTTTCGTGCCATCCTTTTTCCCAACATGGAAGAAGATAATCAATGTACGTCGCTTATTCTAATGGATTATCTGGACGGTACGAAAGGACTGCTGTCATTTCGTTGTTTAAACATTTGTTCCCACAACGATGTCTAACATCAATGCAGTATTAACATATTATTAAACGGCATTTTGATTATTATTGTTGTTTCCCTAGAGGAAAGCGAACTGACACCAAAGTAGCCCCGTGATAGGTCTTTGGTTGTAGAGACCGGTTCTAGTTCAAACAATTTATATGAATAAAACCGTTTACTTTTACATGGGGTTGTCATTGGAGGGGGTCAGTTGACACCATTTAACCAGTAACACATCTATTCTCAGTGAAAGTCTTTAGTATCAGTTATTACAATATAGTATTATTTCAATAAAATAAGTCATAGAATTAAAGTCAAAAACCAATTTTTAGAAAGTCCCAAAAAATGTGTCACACCACAGGTGAAGACTATGCTGTAACACAGAAAAAAATTGATTTCAATTAAAAAATTTGTATTATTAATTAAAAAATTATTTAAATTTGCAACAGTCAACAAATTTATAGTATCAATTAAAAGTTTAATTCAAATGATTAAACTTTTAATGCACTTGATTAAACATTAATTCATTTGATTAAATTTTTAATTAAAACTGACGCTAGAAGAGCTTCTATTTAAAACCGCGCTACGTTCCCAAACTTTTGAAAAAGCAATCGAAAACTGTACCCTTATTATTATGCTCAGCATTAAAGCCCAAGTACGGATCCAAACTCTTCAATACTTATGCTCAACTTTGTAAAGCCATTAAAAGTAACTAATATTGGATTAAACCTTAGACCTACAGGGCATTGGATTTATATATTATTTATTGATCGAAATTATATGTCTGTTTGTATGTCATACAACAAAGTTAAATTATACAAAATGTGTCTTGAGAAAAATCTGCACAAATAATGGTAAATACAGAAAAAGAAACAATATATTTTTAAACATATACATACAAATTTGTGTTTGTATACGCAGCAGGTGAATAAATCGTTATAAATTTGACATTGTCAGTACTTGACAACTGTTTTTTATGACTAGCGTGAGAACAAAGGCCAATGTTGGTTTCACAAAGTCTTCAGATTTCTACAACTTCCAAAAACCTTTAATCAGTTTTTTTTTTTATTTTTGCACAATTTACAATTTACGAATAATTAATAAGATCTTGGAAAGTTCCCCATAATTGTGGCTTTATCTCAACAATTTTGCGCCAATTTATTTTTGGGTTGTTTTAATAAATTTCAACAATAGAAGTTACTTTTTTATATTTTAATTAGGGTTTAGTTCGTCAACTTTAATTTTAACGGAACATGTAAATAAAATTGAAAACTGATAATAAATTACAGCAAATTTCGATCCACCAATATACAGCAGCAGTGTCGCAAACGGAAGAACGGCAAAGAATTCTGATGATGGGAATGCGGCTATTCTTGAAACATATAAATTCGATCCGAGTTCAATCCCGAGTTCAGTCAAGAATAAAATTATCAAAACAAATTTTATTTAATTTCATGTTGTTAATTCCTTTCTTCACTAAAAATAATTAAATGAAAATTTAATTTCATGACCTTAAGCCTAATTAAAATATCAAAAACGTCAATTAAAAACCAACAGTAAATCACAATTGCTATAATCCGGATAATCTGTTGGACGATTATAATGTTCAACAAGTAAAATTGCTATGAAATGCAGCCCAGACCTTCACTATAGTATTGAAAAGTCAAGTATCCCTTAACTCATAAGCCATGGACGCTATAGTTCCAAAAGACGTATTCTGAGAGCACAATATTACAGGCGGCTAGATAAAATAATAGGCCGACTTCGATGATTTTTAAAATCAACAATATTTCATATACAGTGAGTCTAATAAATATTTTGCATATTTTTTTACTCCATAAAGATTAAATATATTCCTCAAAATTAAGTACAAGTTGTTCAGTTTTTGAGAAAATGGTCCATTTACTACGTAGGTGATGTGTGTTACAACGTAAACATCATAACAAAATTACAAAAACTTGTAATTTCATGGCCTTTTTCTGATATTAAAACTATTTTGACCCTAAATTAATACTCACAAAAGTATTTTGCTTTTTAAAAAAAGTCATCTTATCCTTACAAATATTGTTATCAAAGTAATTTTATACATTTTTACATTTTGTATGGGCTTGCTTCGTTTATACGTTTCAGTCATATTTTTGTACAATAAGATAATATTTTCAAGGTATTTTACTATTATTTATCTAATTAAAATGTCGAAAGGAAAGAAACTAAGTTTTGCCGAGAGGAAAACAATCTTGCACCTTCATGACCAAGGTAAAACGATTTCTTTTATATCGCAAATGTTTGAGAGGTGTTGTCAAACAATAGAAAATTTAATTAAGAGTGCAAAAGAACGTGGAAATATTAAAAATTTGGCACAACATGGCCGTCCATCAGCCAAAAATGAAAAGAACATACTTAAACAAATTCGTGAAAACCCGCATTTATCTGTTCCAAAACTGAATGATAAGCTGAGAGAAATTCTATGCAGCAATGTTACCACCGAAACACTTCGTAGAGTACTACGATCAAACAAGTTTAATGCTCGATTAGCAAGAAAGAAAGCCGCTAATTTCTGAAACAAATAGAAATAAGCGATTAGCGATCCTTCGCTAATCAACATACAACCAAAGGTTTTGAGGTTTGGAAACCCCTAATATTTAGCGATGAAAGCAAATATAATATTTTTGGGTCTGATGGGCGACGCATGGTTTGGAGAAAGCCGAATGAGTCCCTTAATTTAAAAAATATCAAGCCGACAGTAAAATTGGATGATGTTCTGTTATGGTTTGGGGCTGTATGCCAGCCTCTAGAGTTGGAAATCCAATCTTTATAGATGGAATTATGGACAGACATGTGTATCTGTCAATTCTTAAAGAAAACCTTAACGCGAGTGTTGATAAAATAGGACTTCCAGCATGTGGTTTTTATTTCCAACAGGACAACGATCCCAAACAAACAGCCTTAGATGTTGAACTGTGGATTCTTTGTAACTCCAAACATTTGCCAACGCCTCCTTAAAGCCCGGGCTTGAACCGAATAGAAAATTTATGGGCGTATTTGGAGGAAAAGGTTCTTCAAAGCCTCAAATCTTTAAAAACTACGTTGAAACAAGTTTTGCTACAAGAATGTGGAAAAATACCTCAAGAAAAGTGCCAAAATTTGGTTTAATCTATTCCACGACGATTAGCTGCAGTTTCTTAAAACCACGGAAATGACACAAAGTATTAACTGTGACATATCCATTGTTATACAGTTAAATTACATGATATTTTTTAAAAGCAATATACTTTTGTGACCTAAAAAATGCACTATATTGTTCTAAAATTTCGTATAAAGAGTATAAAAATTAAGATGTTCCTAATTTGTTTTTGTAATTTAATTCTTTGTCTTTCAAGTTTCATCTAAAAAGTTACTTTTTCTTATATGTAAAATAATTATGAGACTCACTGTATGTATAGAGCATATTGAACTTAATTTATCAGCTTATATTGTTTTGTATAGCTGACACCCTTCCTAAACGTCTGTATGTGCTGGCACCGGACTGACTATAGGTTGAGACCTCCGTTAGTATGCTTCTTACGGGCAATGTTCTCTGTCTTGAAGATTGTCTTTAAGCCCCTTTCGGGGGTCACGTGATTATACTACTAAAGTTCTGATTTTTCACCACTTGTGGAAGAGTTCAGTCTGAAGAAGGATCATCCCTACGCTTATAGAAAAATACGTCTTCACCTTGATGATGCCCTTGCATCTGAATTGAGACATCAATGTTATTACGGATGGCATCAATGAGGCAAAAAGTGACATCAAACCAATTACGAACGTCATCATAAAATTTTGTCATATTTTATTTGTCATCTATGCTATGACTACAGTTACAACAACTCGATGCCACATTTTGTGTATGATCAACATTATTTTACTGTTTTAAAAGTAAATTAAGAAGCAAAAATTCCCATGTTCTATTTGTTTAAAATATTTAGTTAAATACCTCAAATTTTCAAAGTAGAATAATTACGAAAACCAAATCAAACATGCTGCTGGTGTCTTACAACTGAGAGTTCTGCTGTAAACAAAGGGCGCAACAACAAAAGTGAAGCAAATATGTGTAACGGGTAAGTTAATAATAACATTACCTTGACTTAAGTCAATCTCTCACTTTGACTTAAGTCAATCCCATTGACAAACTGTCGTTAAATTAAGCCTAACAAGTCCCTTCTCCGATGTAACTGAGTCATCGCACTGATGAAATTTAACTGAAACCGATTCGTCAGTTCTGTGAAGCCGATGTGTCATCCCATTGTGACCAATGGGTTGGCCAAGTGATGTTAAGGCTGACATCACAATGATACAAAGTGTCATGGGGTCAAGAGCGAAGGCACTTGTCATAGTAATGATATAAAAACTCAATCTGCTACTTTGGTCACCCAAGTTGGGTGTACTAGTTTGTAAACGCATTGTTTGGCACCCAGTGGTTAAGATACTCCATGGAGAAGGCATTAGGATTAGGCATTTGCCGTCATTTGATCTTGCAAAAGTATAGTCAATTAAAACATTGTCCTAGTTGCGTTTGTTTGCATATTAGCTGCGAAACAGAAGACTGTATCTATCAAATCTAATTTTAAGGATACATTACCTTACATATGCATACTTACATAAATATGTACATAGTTAGGGGTAAAAAAATAGTTTACAAAATTTCGTATAAAGCTCAAAGTTTCAATAAAAGGTGGTTTTTGTTGGATTTCTGAAATTTTTAATTTAAATATATTTACGATTATTTTAAAATACCCGAATGATGAATTTTCTTTGGCTTTAAGTCTTATAAAGATTTACAAAACATATCTGTTCCAGTTTCAAAAAAGTTAAAAAAAAATGTTAAAAATCATACGAATTTTCATTCAAAAAACATTTTTGTCTACGTTTTTAAAATTTGGTATTATAAACGAAATGTTTCTTTAATTTTGTTTTATTTTATTTTTTGATAAAAATGATTTTATCACCGAGTTATAAATAAAAACTACTTTTTTGCTATCTTATCTCGACTTAAGATGTTTTGTCAAAATGCCACAGATATTTGCTATGAATATTTTACTTAACAAACATTTGTTAATTTGAATAATTGTTCCAAAATACGGGTGCTCTTCTTGGAAAACTTTAAAAAACATTTTATTTTGCCTTTTAAACGAATTTTCTTTGTTAATCCATGTTTTTGTTGAAACAATTTTAATAATTCAGATGAAAATGTATGACTTATCGTCTATCAAAACTTTTCGCTGAAAATAATTCACTGAATTGGCATAGTAACATTAAGTAGTACACAAACAAACATTACTTACATAAACTTACAAATAAAACACACCAACCTTGGCACGGCGAATTTAATAGAAGGTGAGATCAACCCTTTAACAACACTGCTTTTGTGATCCGTTTTTTATGTTAACATAAAAAAATTTATTTTGTATGCAAGCTTTGACAACTCGACCACCGAAAAAAAAACATACCCCACCATCTAGTGAATTCGCCTTGAAACTTGGCAAACATTTTAATTTTTTCTCAAGATAATCTCCTTAGAGCTTAAAATACCATACCCAAGGCGAATTTATAACAGGTAAGTGCAACTCTACAACTAAAAAACAAGGCGAATTAACTCCATGTATTTTGTTTTTGCAATTTTCTGACTTGTTGTCAAATTTCAGTATAGAAACAAAACAATATTTTGACGTTTCACCATTTTTTTTAATTCGCCGTGGATACAGCTGATGAACGGCTGACGAGTTGAGCTTACCTGGAGTTAATTCGCCTTGACCATACCGACCTTCAAGTGAATTCGCCTCGAAAAATGGGAAACATCTTCATTATTTCTCAAGATAATCTTATTAGAGCTTAACATATTTTCCCAGCGATATTCAGTACCTGCGATAACCTGTTTATAGTAAGAACCAGGGACCAAAAATAACAGTTATA
This sequence comes from Pollenia angustigena, assembly GCA_930367215.1. Classification (NCBI taxonomy): domain Eukaryota; kingdom Metazoa; phylum Arthropoda; class Insecta; order Diptera; family Polleniidae; genus Pollenia; species Pollenia angustigena. The sequence goes on from OV884056.1 coordinate 187,425,705, forward strand.
TTGGAATTTTAAAACAAAAAAGCATATAGAAGTAAATGTCGAAAAACTGATTCAAGTATACCATATTGTTCCTTATGCACTTGTCAATGATAAAATATATTGATTTTTATATTTTCGATCAAACTTAACATTTATTTTTTCGATCAAAAATAACAGTTATATATTAATTTTTATTTTTTCGAGCAAAAAAATTATTTTTCTCTAAAGAAATGTACGTGATTTAATAATTAAGTTGACTTAAAATTTTATTTTAATGTGTTATTATCATTGGAATTCCTTATGCACATTAAAATAATTATTAAAAATCAACTAAATTATTAAAACACGTACATTTCTTTAAAGAATAACTTATATTTTTGCTCGAAAAAATAAAAATAAAAAACTAACAGTAATTTTTGTTCAAAAAAATAAAAATCAAAAAATAACTGTTTTCATCTGACTTTTATGAAAAAAAGGAATTACTGTTACGGTCCCTGGTAAGAACTGTTTTGCTCTTCAAAATAGCCATCAACCGTTGACTTTATCTCGTTATTGTTGTCAGTTTTTTTACTATCCAGCCATTATTCAATTTGGAATTATTAAGCCTGGCAAATTAGGTGCGGGATTAAGCACTTCGAACCTTGGCTGACTTCCAAAACGTACTAATACAAAGTTTGTATACAGTTTTACTACAGTATTTTAACCATGCACATGTACAAAGTACCGAAACAATGCAACTATGTGTTCTGTTTATTTAAACGTTTTGAAATGTAAGTGATGCAATGCATAATATTAAAATAAATCTTTATTGCTTGCAAATTAAATGTCAAATATCACAAAGCATCAACTTTAAAACCGATGCTCTGATTGCTTTTTTGCTGCGTTACTAATACTTACCATTGATGTTTTGGAAGGGTTTGCATTGCATATATATTGTACTGCGGCGTTATGAAACATTATACTTTGTTCTTATACAAAGCATTTGACGTTTTGGAAGTCAGCCATTATTTTATAAATTTGTCCATCGCAATAGTAATGCGTGTGGACAGGTTCATTGTTTTGATAAAACAACACTTTTACGCCAAATGTTGTTCCCTTAATTTCATTAAACGCTGCAATAAAATAGCATAAAACTCGTCATTAATTGGTTTTCCTTTTCGAAGATAACACAGGCCAACACTCAATTTGCTTCTTTGAATTTATCAACTGATTCTAGTTAATTTGGGTGCGCTGAATTCAAAACTGTAATCAGTATGTCTCTATCAGCTCTAGTTCATGATATAGCTTTTTTATACCCTCCACTTATGACCTCCAATTACCAATTACCCAAATTTTTTTTTCCAAAATTTTTTCTTTCAAAATTTTTTATTTACTGTTATAGTTATTGCCAAAAAAAAAATTCCCAAATTATTAAGCTGTATTAAGATAAATGGCAAGCTGTCAAACATTTTACTAAAGTTATCGATAAAAAATGAAGTTATGTCAAAAACAAAATGTAAAATTGTTCAACTTAAAATAGAAATTTCAAGCTTGAAATATTAAAAGTGCTGCGAATCAGCGGTTTATAGGCAAATTCAGCGACATATCGCTTTTTGTTTTTAGGTTTCTCATAAACAAAAAGTTGGCAACATTTAATAAAATTAACAGAACAGGGATGGCTAAGTTGTTTCAATTGTACTTTTTTGTTGATACTTTTTAAACTAAGATTCATAATACCTTTATGTAGTGTTTTTTTAAGAACATAAATAAAATTAATTTCAACTAAAAAAATCTTTTAGTACAATTAGGGTAAAAAAAAGTACAATTTTTTAAGGTTGTTGGTACAATTTTAAAAATTCTCAACGCTATCCCTGAAACAACACCATAGCAAGAGAAAAAAAAAAACCAAAAAACTTTTTTACATTTTTTATAGTTTGCTCTTTCTAGCATTTACTGTTTCTTTCTATCAATTCTATATCAATTAATGAATAAAAAATGCAGTGTCATAAGGACTTTAAGACAACCGCTAACATTTTTTCCACTTCCTTTAAAAATGAGGTTTATAGCAAAAGAACCCTTTAAACGAAAAGAGAAAAATTATGGCAAAACAATATGCAACATGTTTTTTTGACTGGCATTGATTAACAAAATCAAGAAAAATGTTTTAACAAATAACGTATTATTGTCAATTTTTAATAAATGATAAGAATTCAAAATGTAAAATGTGCTAAAAATGGCTCCCAACCTTTGTGAACTGGTAATTTTTGTTTGACAACGTTGTTATAAAAAGACAACAATATTGCAAGATATCTAACAATAGTGTGAACACTCATCGCTGCAATTGGCAGATCATTGTCAGACGTTGGACGCTTATCTCTTATTGTCAGATGTGTGAAGTTTATACATCTGATAATGCCATCATTGTCAGAAGCCTTTTTCTATTCGCAACGCTGCAAATACATGCGTATCAGGGATGGAAAATGGTAATTTTTGGGGATACAAAATTTTAATTTAAAAGCTTTTGTTTTTCGTGCTTAATTCCCAATTTTTATTCTTGATAAAAACACTGAAATTTATTGTTGATGGGATAAGCTATTCCTATGCATTTCACTGTTTTAAACCAAATAAAACTTTTAAGCGAATAAGAATTATAAGCAACAGTTTTACAGCTTAAACAAAAACAACAACAATAAACAGTGAGTTAATATTTTGTATATTCCCCGCTACAATTGATTGGAATTCTTCCAACATTAATTGTAGTTGTAAGTAGGTTAAGAAAAAACAACTTGCAAAAGCAAGTTGCCAGTTTAATTTTTTTTTTTTAAGTTTATTATCAAAGAAATTTTTGGGAATACAAAATTTTAATTTAAAAGATTTTGTTATTCGTGCACTTCTATTTGGTTTAATATCTTTAGTTTTTCCAAAATATTTTTGGATGAAGATGAAGTTTCCTGACGATCTGGCCTAAGCAACCAGTGAAATGGCGATCAACAATAAATTTCAGTGTTTTTATCCAGAATAAAAATTGGGAATTAAGCACGAATAACCAAATCTTTAAATTTTTTACCAACTAGAGACTATGACGGTACAAATTTTTTATTTTCTGGCTCATCTCTTGACAAATCTATTAAAAAGACCAGAAATGTATAAAAAAGAAATGTACAACTGCACCATAGCTCCATCCCTTATATCCAAAAAAAGTTTAATTGTGCAAAATTAAAATTAATTTTAATTTAAATTTAAAGGAACATAAAAAATTAAAAATCCTTGCTATTGCTTTTTCCCTTCAATACAATATTGCCACTTTTTCAATTTATAAACCACACACAATTTTCATTTTCTGAGTTTGTCTAAAACCAGATCTGGTAATCTTGCCGTGTAATTATCTGACAAAGGTGTGAACTGACAATATATTAAGCTCGTATTATCCGAAATTAAAAATGTCTGAGCAATTTACGAACAATTTAAAAAAAAAGATTAAACATGACTTTAAAATTTTAAAAGGTCCAGCAATATATTTTTAGTTTTAAACGTTAATAAAAATTTAATCATGTTGACAACACTGTGTTAACGTCAATTTTTGTTGCCCAACTTAATTTGACATTTCTTTGTTTCAGTGTTTTACAAATGCAACCATGGAGAGGTAGGTACAGAATTGAGCAACACGTTAAGATTGTTGAAGCCTTTTACGAAATGGACGTTCAATTCGAAATGCATTTCGTGCACTTCGCGATTGTTTTGGTCAGCATAATCGGCCAAATGTGTGCACAATCGGGAGAACTGTGCGCAAATTTCAGCAAACCGGGACATTGAACCTCAATTTTGTCTCAGAGTCATAAAAATATGGACCATCCGATAGAGGTATGTTACCGAAGCCGTGGCGAGCATTTAGCCGATATTTTGTTTTACACATAATTGCCATAGATCCTGATCCTTCTGTCGTTATCAAGAATTTTTAGATAATTGAGAAATTTTAGATAAAACTTTTTGTTCTATTTACAATTAACATCGTGCGTTTTGGTTGAGCCACCATTTAATAAAAAACCTTTAAGGTTAAAGCTTTAAAGCTTTAAAAATGAACTTATATATAGAGAAAACTTTTGAATACTGTTATAATAAGGAAGAAAGAGAGAGTATTTGTTTATGAAAGAGAATATAAATAGCAAAATACTCAGAAATTCCTTTACGTGCTTAAAAGTTAAAATTATTTTTTTTAGTTTTGAAATAAACGGGTTTGTTCTTATTAACGATGTTGTTAAAAAATTAACGAAATATCCTTTTAAGGCAACAAGACTATAAAGTAAAATAGTATTCAAGGCTTCAGTAATTTCAAAAAACAATAGTCCATCTAATGAACGTACTGGCAGGATAAAGGAAACAAAAAGAAAGTTTTGAAATAGAACAAAAACAAAAAATGGTTAGACAATTTAACTGGATTATCTGTGTAAAAACTCTGCTTTATGAGTGTCACTGTGTTAGTGGTAAAGTAAAAGTGTTTGTGTGTATGTGTGTGTGTGTGCTTTGGAGGATTTAAGTATCCGGCCACAATTACAACTACAAGAAACATTTCTATATTGTTTTGTTGTCTAAAACTTCTATTATTTTGCTGATAAGCAATTTTTAGGGGTAATGAACGCCAGGAAAATATAAATAAAAGGAAAACAAATTAAAAAAAAATATAATAATGAAGATAAAGAGGGGACAAATGAATTTGCTTGTAGGTTTGTCCTTAGCATTGGGTTTTTTGCTTATAGGTAGAAATTTTCTATTTATGTTTGTTTTTGTATTTCTAGGATTGCTTTTGTTAAGGTTCTTTAAATCAAGAATTTCATTTGTCTTTTGGAGAGGTTTATTTAGAAAATGCTTGCAATGGATGAGTGTGAGTCTAATGGCGATTTCTTTTCTGAGAAATATGTTGCATAAATGTTACATGCTCTATCTCTTTTGTGTAGAGCATGTAACATTTATGCAACATATTTCTCAGAAAAGAAATCGCCATAAGAATCCATGCTGCCAAATCTTTTCGACAAAAAATGGAAACATTTTTAGTTAAAAATAGCTAAATAAAAGTGCATTAATAGATTTAATTTTTGTAAAAGGTTTATTAAGCAAATTTTAATAGAAACCCAAATAGGTTTTTAAAAAAATTTTTTTTTTTTGTTAATTTTTTTACAACTCGTCTTTCCGAGGCATAAAATTATGTTGAAAAATTTTGTAATAAAAAGCTTTCAAGACAGATTGTTTAAGACGCTGTTAAAACACTAACATCTACACTTAAGTTTTATTTATAAATATATTTATAAATAAATAATATTTATAAATTTATACTAACACGATTTTACATGATCACCGAAAGTTTAAAATTTATGGCTCGTGACGCCGGAGTGCAAAGTTTATAGCCTTTTTTATTTACGTCTTTTAATTTACATAAAATTGTTGAAGATTGCTGCATTACATCTTAATCATATTGATATTTATTAAAAATTGGAAATACAAATGGCTAAACCCCCGACCACAGGAACAATTTCTGATGTCTACGCACAAACAATACTGCGTCCGTTTGCTAATGTTCAAGGTTATAAATTAATGCTGGCAAATTATTGATTAGTGGGTACAAAGTATCATGTATTTACACTTATTTTGGGGTACTCGATGTTCAAAAGTTATCTATCACTCAATACTTTCAGAGTTTTCGTTTTTGAAGAAAGTTCAATTGAAAATTGAAGGGGGTTCTTTCTTTCTAACTAACAGCCAAAACAAACTAAAAACGTAGCCAAAGGAAAAATTAATTGAACTGTTTGCTTTGAAACGTTGCCTGAAAACTCGAAAAAAACCCGTTGACTGTATTGAGTCCCCTAATGAATTGTATTCATTCAGTAGTATTGATTAACGTTCAGCATTTTATATTGACCCCCAGACCACACAAGCATTAAGTTTGGCAATTTTTGCCGTGTCAACTACAAAATCCGATTGCTAATTTGTGCCCTGCATAAAGTATGTGTTAGAATACAGCAACAGCAGTTATTATAAAGGATGTCAAAAATTGAGGTATAATTTTATTTTTAATTAAGAAATAAAAAAATATACTATTAATATTTTTGTATGACGAGCTAAATTCCCAATTTTTCAAATACACTAAAATTTATTGTTGAGTGAAAGCTATATTCTATGCGCATTTCGCTGGTTGCTTAGGCCAGATCATCAGGAAACCTTTTCCAAAGATTTTAGAAAAGCTAAACATATTTTATACAAATAAAACCGTTAAGCGAAAGGGAATTTTAAACACTCATGGCCATTTTCTCATTAGGCAATTATCTTTTTTCCCAACGAAAAAATTTGCACATTAAAGAAATTTGTTTTTCTCAATGTCTCATTTGCTTCGATTTTATCGCAAAGTTAACCGGCACTCATCTGCCAATTATTTATTTTCCTTTTATTTGCCGTACAGATAAATTCAATCAGCTGACTCCCAACTTTTACATGTATTTTGAGTGGCGTTGCCAGCTGAAAACAATGTTTTTTGTCGGTATATTGAGAAACCCAAAATCTTTAACGGACAGCTTATCGTTCCAATAAATTTATGTTGACATTAAGTAACAGACAGTTTGTCGATACATTGAGCAAATGGCCATCAAAGTCTTACTTGTAACAACATCAAAGCCTTAACAAAACAGTGAGTTTATCTTTTCTTACATTTCCCTTCAATTGGTTGGGTTCTTTTCGATTCGAATTTTAGTTGTAAGTGGGTAAAAAAAACAAAATTAAAAAACAAATTGTTTCATTCTATTGTCTTCGTAGCAAAACAACAAAAAAAAAAAACAAATTTGCCAATTCAGTTTTCTTTGTTGGTGTTTTGTTTAAGCTTTGATATTGTTACAAGTTAAAAATAAAATTCTCCATCACGTTTTTCATTAATCTGTTGACAATGGTTTATATCTGTTCGATAATGCTGTTTTTAAGCTCTTGAACTGTTGTTGGATTATTGCTGTACACTTTCAAAAAACCCCACAAAAAATTCACTCCTCTACGAGCAACAATACGATTTTCGAACTTTTCTTTCAAAAGATCTACCCTGCCGAAAATTTGTGTCAATTGTTCTTAAAGCACTAATCCTGTGAACAGAATATTTTAATTAAATGATCCGAATTATGATAGCAGAAAACAAGACACAAATTAATCCAAAACTGGTTATGAGACTGAATTTTGTGCGGGCTGATGCTATCTGGTTATATTTCTTTATATGAAGGAGATCTATCATATTAATATGGTTCACTCGGGACAATATTTGCGATAGGCATTTTTTTTTTTACCGAAATTGATTGTATCCATTTAGGTTACTTCAGTAACCTGTTAAAAAGCGTTAAAAATGTGCGAATTAGCCCCATTCTATGACATCGTCATGTTAAGCTTTATGTGCTCGGGATTGTAAACTTACGTTAGCGGTCGAAAGTCTACATTTGTAGCAAATATGTATTTGTATGGAAAACTATGTCAATATATCAAAAAAACATAAGTAGGAGAGTGTTATACTTTAATGCATATTTGCAAAATAGAATAAGGTGAAATATGCAAGCACACTAGGCTTGCCAGATAAAAATAAAAAATTATGAAAGTCGAAGTCGACACAAGTCGACGGCACCTGAACAGTAATGGTATTTTCTGAGTCGTTGTTGACAATTATCGATGACTATTGACAGTCAATTGATATTTTCTAAGGCGCTTTTAAGTCGACGTCGAGTAGTATTATCCCCGTTTTAGTCGACAGGAAAATTTGCGACGACTCAAATGAAAGTTAAAGAAGTTTTAAATGAAATGTAAACATATTTATTGAAAACGCTTAAAATAAAAAAGTGTAAATTTAAAAGAAGTTATGGGCACAAATTTAATTAGTAAATTTAACGCGAAAATTGCGAAAGTTCGGAAAAGTTTCCTCAAAGAGCCAAAATTGGGAAAATTCGAAAATATTTGCAAAAATAGCGAAAATTCTCGAACATTTTTAATAAAAAAAAAAAAAACCATAAAATTGATTAAAGTCCCTTAAACTGTAACGAATGGCAAAAATTCGGTGAAAATTGCTCAATTAACGGAAATTCGCAAGAATTTGCTAACAGCGGCATGAAAGAAAAGTCTTATATTTATTAATAAACGTTAAAGCTATAAATAATCAGAAAACTTACAGTAAAAATCTTTTATCAAAAACATGCCAAAAATTCGCGAAAAAATACAAAATTGGAAACAAACTCTACACTTTACTTTAAAAAGCTAAATCGGTTAAAAAAACATGTCGGAAAATAGCATAAATAGCGTTCAAAAGTAAGTGAAGAACAAAAAAAAATAAATAATTGGAGATGGGATTTTTTATGTCAAATTTTCGATAACTAGTCGACGTCGACACAACATTCTTATAAAATACCAAACTAACGTCGAAGTAATGTAGTCGTCGCCTTGATGTGACAACAATTAAAAATTAATGTCGACGTCGACAACGCCTTACATAATAGGGGTGAATATTGATCTAATAAATGCGGAGTTGATTTAACGATCCCCGTCTATTCGTCCGTAGCTTTTCTGTCCGTGTAAACGTTGAAGAAAATATGTATTTATAAAGTCAGGAATAGCTTGCAATTGAAATTCGGCCATATCGGTCCACAAATCGTCGGTTGATTATTTAATTGTCGTATGTAATTTGTATCCACATACGACAATTTAATAATCAAATAATCAAATGTCTGAGGAATCCGCAACAAGTTATGACTGCCTTTAATTTTTACCCATAAAACTTAAATTTTGAAAGTCTTGTTATACATTATGCACTTTATTTTTCAACATTTGCATTACATAAACTTAAAATAAACGGTCTATAAATGATCTAGTTATGGACAAATAACTACCTCTTTCTTTTAGAAACCACGGTTTTGGTACAAGAATGCCCACTCAATATGGGATAGAAGAAGTTAATTTTACTCCGATACTTCGTATAATATCTGTTAATCCAAAATTGCTTTCTAAAGCCAATATTTTTGCTTCAAATGAATGGATTATGGTATAAATGAAAAACAAAATAGAGCCTGATCGTCCTGCTATACATTCTTCTTCTAACAATTCAAAATTCCTTGGCATACAAATTCCCACAGCTCTTTCCGACAAAATACATTATAACTGCAGCGCAAAAATACCAAATAGATCAATAATTGTTATCGTTTCTTGATTTTCTTAGCAATTTAATGGAACAATTTTTAAAATTCCGGTTTAGCTAGGCAAATGATATTTTTTCTTGATCAAGCCAAATCAAGCCCGTCTGGCAAGCCTAAAGCACACGCATGCATACACAAACGTGCACAAGAAACCAAAAGTTAAAACAAATACTAAGCTACATGTTCGACAAGTCCCATTCAAAAAAATTCGAGTTAAGTAAAAGAACGATGTGAATTCCCATACATATTTAATATGGTGTCTACGTTTGTAGACTACCTGCCAGAAGATGGTCATTTTGAAAAGTAGGGTCTGGGGGGTGCTCTAAATTATTTTTTTAACGTGTCGGTCAAACGTGCCAAAACTGCTTAGAATTGATTTTTAGGAAGCTTACTGAAAATTTCAGAACTTGTTGTTGTGGACATTTTTTTTATATTCAACTGTTTCTTCAAAAATGCTACAAATGTAGACTACCGAGCACATAAAGGTTAAAGAGGCAATTGTTTCTCTTTCTGTGTGGCAAGTGGCAACATTCTGTTGAAACTACATATTCTCTACGTCTAAATAATAAATTTTCCGCTACAAAAGCTTCGGTTCATCTTCCTGCAGCGATTTCCTTTGACCAAAAATACCTCAAATTCCGATACCCATTAAATTAGTGAACAATTATCTTTTAAATCAAGCTGTCAAATTCAATTGCCATTAACTTCTGAGTTTTTGTTTTAATAATGGTACAAAAAGAAAAAATTGTTTGAAAAAATTAAATTAGGTATTTTAAAAGCACTACAAATAAATAAAACTGAATTATAACTTACTTTTAAAGCATGACAAATGTTCAATATTTAAATTTTGCCAAATGTTCAATATTTAAATTTTTATCGCTCATCTTTTACTTCGCAGCCGCTCTTAAAATATTAAAAAAATTGCTGAATTGGCAACACTGTTCATTCTATTTTTCTTTTTTTTTGAGAGAGGCATTCTGTGTTTCCCGTTAAAAGACAAAAAGGAACATCATTGTTAAACATTCATTATTATATTTTAACTGTTTGCTTTTCCTTTCCGTTTCGTTTTAAAAATTGTTGGTGGATTATTGTTATTCGAAGGCAAATTAGGACTTAAACTTAATTTATTTAATATCGTTAACTAGAGACTGAAATAATTAAAGATAAAGATAAGAGTTGAAACATTTTTTTTAATGAAAATCAAATTAAATTTATACCGGTTGTTGCCTTTAATTTGAATATTCTCAAAAGTCGTATGCTGCCTTTTGATTCATTTTAAAGATTAAATTAAAAGAAAAAAAAGTTGACGTTTTAACATCAATATTATTCTTTGTTCTTTTCCTGTTCTATTAAATACGTTTTTTGTTGTTGTTGTAGTTAAATAAAGGAATATTGAAGAAATATCTAACTCATTCCTTGAATTAAGTTTATAATGTGTTCTTCTTTTGAAAGTTAAGCAATTTTAAGAGGAGTACTTTTGATATTTTCGTTAATCGAATTTAAGAGTTTAAAAGCAAAAAGTAGACGAAAGAATTTATTAATCGGCTAATTCGATTTAATAGAAGGGGTTTAAAAGTTGATGGGTGGTACAGTTTGTAAGAATATTTAAAGCAGGATTTTAAAGCAAGTAGGTCTTTACGTATGGGTGTTTCTACGTTAATAGGTACTATCGACGCACAGTAGCGCCCGTAGAGCAAACGAGGTTGCAAAAATCAAAATTTTCATGAGCACCGACGAAGTTTTGAATAAACTCATGTTATAGGAAACTTTTCAACGATTTCAAATCTGCCACTCTTAATAATATCACATTTTTAGTTTAGAAGATATAGCCGTTCAAAGTTGACCGACTTTCGGTTTTCAAAAAAACACACAATTTTTAGTAAATTTGTTGCGATTTCAGGTGTAATATCACGAAAAATAGGTAACGAATCGCCTTATTTTTTGTTTGTATTGATTGATGCATTTATTAAATGTGTAATGATAAAAAAAAAAATGAACTGTTTGCTTTGTGTTTCTCCTGGTAAATCACTATTTAAAAACTATCCGTTTTTTCACTATTTTTCAACTTTGACGGAAAATAACAAAAATCTATATTTTTCTATATTTGCCATATTTGCAAAATCTGTTCTTTGATTATTTCTTTACATAATTCAAAAATTTTATCTGCCCGTACGTGCCCGTTTGGCTTCTAGAGGTAAAAAAGGTTAAAAAGACATGGTTGCCATACTAATATTGCGGTTTAATAAAATTCTTTAATTTGGCCCCTACAGCGCGTAGGATGCTCCTAGATGGGTCAAATGTATGACCAACCCCACTTTATTATTTATTGCCGAATTTCGGTTTTTTTAGTTATTTCAATAAACTAAACCATTTTTGAGTTACGCGAATATATGCTGTGCAGCGCCTTACATTTTCGAAATAACGGTATATCTTGAAAACAAGAGCTAATTTAAAAAAACGGTTAGCACCACTGAATTCAGCGTCCCCAATTAGGGTGAAATGCCAGGTGCGCGGCATTCGAGTTATCGAGTATTCGAGTTATTCGAGTTATTGAAGAAATAAGCTCAACACATTCGGCTAATTCGGCGAAATTATGACATTTTGAGTATGACATAACTTTTGAAAAAAAAATTTTAAAATTTTTTTTCGTTCATATATGTTCCTTATAAGATAAAAGGAACATTCTCACCAAATTTCATTAAAATCGGAAGGGGTCGTGTCCCACTCTTGGTCGTTTTGACATGGAATTACCCATATACCGAAAATACAGAAAATTGAAAAAATAAATTTAAAAAAAAAAAATTTTTTTTTTTAATTTGTTGGGTAATAATTTAGAACCCTAAAGAAAAAAAAAATAAAAACAATCTAAAAATGTAAAAATAATTTTTTTTTAGGTACCATAAAATTGATTTTTCTACTAATTTTAACTTTGATAACCCATAAGTAGGCCCCTACACAGCGTAGCACCCTTTTCAAATGCACATTTCATAGGCTGAACAGTTATCTATCATATGCTGTTTAAACTGTTCAATTACCTTATTCGGTTCAAAAGATATGATTTTTGCAACGAAAAAACTCAAATGGCGCCACTGTGCGACGGCTACATTAAAAAATTATACATAATTTTTAAATTTGTGGAAATATCAAACGTGTTTAATAATAAATAAAGTATACATTTTTACCAATAAATTGCAATACCTAAATTACCTTAGTTTAGTCAAAACTTCATGTTTACCTAGAAAAAAGTATCTACCCTGGCCTGTCCCTTTAGTATTCTGTAGCAGAATCGTTGAAATTTAACACATTACTAATTCATAAAACATTTACGTCCGTATTTATAAAAATTTTTAATAAAGGTTTACAAAACAAATTTTGTATGAAAATTTGCCTTAATAAACGTTTGTTAAATTTAATAATCGTTTATAAATACGGGGGTTAATCGTTAGTTATTACATCTTCTATATATATAAAAAAAAGTGTACACTTTGATGTCACCACTAACTGCGGAAACGGGTCCACTGATTTCAAACAAAATTTCAGGGTACGTTGGGGATAGTCTATATGTTAAGTTTGCTCGAAATCGGCCCAGGGGTTACGGAGATATGGCATTTAGATTTTCCTATATATTCCCATACAAAAATCAATAAAATGCTCTCCATTTTGAACTCTTATAAAAAGGCTTGACCAATTTTTATGAAATTGTGTATTTGTTAGGTATGTAAATAGTTCGTAAAGTTTATTTTATATCGCTAGAAGGTGCAAAATAGGGCATTAGCTCCCCCTCCCCATACATTCTTAACTAATCAACCGGTTTTCTTAAAATTTGGCATGCAGACACTATAACATCGTAAAGGAAATAGGGCGTTAAATAGGGCAAGAGTGGTGAAAGCTCCTCCAGCCTATAACTTATTAATCGATTTCTTGAAATTTTGCTGGCAAATAGTGCAACATCTGGAAAGAACTATGGCCTATAAGTTTTATTATTTAGGGCGTGAAATAGGGCAAGAGGGTAAAAGCTCCCCCTCTCCAAGATTCTAAACAAATCAACAGGTTTTCTTAAAATTTTGCATGCAGACACTGCAACATCTGAAAGGAAATAGGGAATAACGCGTGAGATAGGGCAATAGCGGTAAAAGCTCCCCTTCCCTATATCTTCTTTACTATACAACTGATTTTCTAGAAATTTGGCAGGCAAATAGTGTTACAGCTGGAAAGAACTATAGCCTTTAGTTTTTTTAATTTAGGGCGTTAAATAAAGTAAGAGGGTTAAAAGCTCCCCCACCCTATATCTTCTTAACTAATCAACCGGCTTTCTTAAAATTTGGCATGCAGACACTGTAACATCTAAAAGAGAACAGAGTATGAAATAGGGCAAGAGAGGTAAAAGCTCCTCCTTCCAATATCTTTTTTTAACTTATCAACTAATTTTCTTGAAATTTGGCAGGCAAATAGTATAACATCTCGAAAGATCTATAATTCAAATTATCTTCTTCTAAGCAACCGGTTTTCTTAAAATTTGGCATGCAGACACTGTTACATCTGAAAGATATAAGTTATATGGGAAAACAACGTTTGCCGGGTCAGCTAGTTAAGTAGTATAAATAACAATGGTAATCATTTAAATAAACCTTCAAAATACTTTCATATTCTATTGAAAAAAATTACATATTTTTTGTCCCTCGTATTTCAAGTCTCTTCCCCTGCACATTTTTCGATCGTTTAAAAATGCCGCTAAAATGCGATGACGCTGCAAATTTAAATAGCAGAACATTTATTGCGAAGTGAATTTAACAATAAAAGTCGCGTGAGCCACTAGCGTGTTCTTATTGGGCCAATAATTCGGCCAAACCACTCGGGCTGCTCGCACGTGTCAGTGATTAATGTATCTCCACTGGAGAGTTTTATTCCCTTGTGATTTGTGGTTTTAGTTTGTTTGTAAGATTTATTTATTTTAATTTCAATATAATTTTCTGTGTTAGTTTGATTTTTCGTCACAATACACATTTTTCCGATTGTGCTAGTTTTTTAATGAAAACATCTCTCCCCTGCCGTATTTCTCCTGCTTCATCAGATGCCAGGGTAGAGATTTTGAGTCCAGGGTTGATAAGGAAGTGAGATATTACTTCTTTCTTAGTATTTTACGTTAAACCAACACATATCCACTATATACGTTATACGTGTTTTAACGCTTCAAAAATGTATGTATGCCTCATTTAATGTGAATTGTTACAATAATAGAAGGTAGTCCAGTTCTTTCTTTTGTTGCCATATTACCGTTCTGACATTCAAGAGTTATAAAAAATCGTGCGTACCAACTTTTTAATCAAATGCAAAATTCGTTTTTTATGTTTTATGCACTGGCAAACAAATCGCAAGAACTTTACCTAAATTTAGTAAAATTCACGTGGAATTACCACGAAGCCGTTCACGGCAAGGGCGCGCCTGATGGCGTAGGTGCAAAAGGACTGCTGATAGACTTGTTGGAGCTGGGAATGACAATTCATCGCTGGAAGATTTAACGAATGCCTTTCAGAAAAATTGTCCTAATGTAAAAGTGTTCACCATTGATGACGAAGACATTTCAAAGAAAGAAGAGGGACTTAATAAAGAAAGTTTTAAAAGTTTCTCAGCCACTATGAAGGTCCATCAAATTACTGGAAGTATATTTTGACCCAATAAATTGACAATGAAGAGCTAAAGCTGTTTCTGTGATCTTGAAGTATCCAATCATTTTGTGGTCGGCACTTTGGATTTTGCTTTCATGAAAACCAAACCGCGCCTTGATGTTAATTATGTTTAAGGGCCTAAAAGTGAATCTGACGACGAACCACTAATAAAGTATCTTCTCAGTCTTGTTCTCAAGCAGTTACCGAGAAGGCATGCCAGCTTCTAAGCGAACGAAATGAAAGGAAAAAGGCTTTTTAAGCTTTTGACGAGGGTGTTAATATCTTTGAACAGGCGTGATCTCAATAGCTATTTATTTTTTAATGTTTGTTTTTATAAGTAAAAGTTCATATTTAAGTTTAAAGTTTTTATTGGAGCATTGATGCTCTTTATATTCTTGTCACCATATATTGCAACACATGTGCAACTAAATAAATTGCTTTTTTTTGACTACGTTTATGCAGATACTAAGTATTTTTGTTATCTAAGTTACATAAAAGAAGACTCTATGGATCATCAAATATTGAATATTGATTTTTACGAAAATAAGGTTTGTTTTCAATTTATCTTTCCGCTTAAAGTAGGGTATCATGTCCTGGCCGTCATCTCTTTACCCTGTGTAGAGTATAACCCCTGGTCATTTAAAATACCGGAAAAAGTAGATTACTTGACTGGCCATTATTAAACATGCATTCAAACTCTGATTATATACGATTATATGGAAAAAAGTTATTTTTTTAAATATTTTTATCATGCCGCCATTCATAATATCCAGATAACCTCTTAACGTAGAATGACACATATATTTGTTTTTGAATTCTAAAAAAATTCTATGGCTAACTATTTGTAGAAATACTTTCAAGGTATCCCACAAACTAGGAGGTTTCCCCTCCAAAGTCATCGGTAGACCTAAACCTTTGTGTAGTTAGTACACAGAAAAAATTATTGCCGAATTATTTTCAAACAAATGCTTGTTTGAAAATTTTTTGATTTGTACAAATTTTTTACTGATTCAATTAATATTTTTGTTTGATTTTTAAAAATGTTGACAGCTATTCAAAAATAGAATATACGCGTTATTGGTTTCAAGTTTTCATAATTTTGTATGAAATATTTAACGCTCCTTAATGTTGTCGTTTTTTTGCATTTTTTATTTGATCGTTAGCAACACTTCTTTATGTGAAATATAAGAACTACAACAAAAAACACATGTAGTCTATTTTTGGACGCTTTATAAAAGTACAGCAATAAGAAAAATTATAAAATAGGATGACGAGGTTTATAGTAAAAAAACAACAAAGCCAATATCAGGTAAAAAAAACGTTTCACTCTTTTTAAACAACAGAAACAACAACAAAATAAATTTTTGGTTGGTTTCAAAGTTGGTAAAAAAAACGAAATCCCGTATTCAATTTTTTCAAACTGTTTAAATACATCAAATACAAAAATCGAATGATGACAAAAAACATATCGAGTCGGTCTGCCGCCGTTTTTGATTTCATTTCTTCTTTTATTAGCAAAGGAAAGGATGCAGCATCAGTGAGTGATGAAGAAAAACATTGTGTGTATAAGTAAGACTTCGTTCAAAAATTATTCCAACAAAAAAATGTGTCTCAAAGCCAGCCGGCCGCTCTGCTCTACTTCATCTTCTCCAACAGTGCTTGCTTGTGTGCGCGTCGCGTCATTGCTTGTGCATAAACTTTTTTGTTTGATTCAGCAAAATTATTTGTTTGAAAAAATCGGTGTTTTTTTCAATCAACAAAATGCAAATAAATTGTTTGAATATGCGAATTTGTTTATAGGACCGATTTCAGAAAAAAAATTGTTTGATTCTACAAATTTTTTGTTTGAATTGGAGAAATAATTTTTTTCTGTGTAGGGTGTTCAATTAATCGGGTTTTATTTTTATTCGAAGAAACGATAAATCGATATTTGGCAATTTTAACTTATTCGATTAAACGAATAAAATTTTTAAATTAATCGATTAATCGAATAATTTTAGAAAAAATTAGTGTTTAAGTAAATAAACATTCTTTTTTAAATAAAACTTGTCAATGTAGCTTCAAATTGTTGCTTCACTTTCGGGCACTTCGATTTTAAAAGAGTCAATATAACTTTGGATTTTTTGAAACTGTTCATGGACATTCCATTCTTTTTTATGCTTCTGCAAACAATTTTTAGATTTATTTTTCGTACAATATTTTTAAACCAAACTTATGCTAAAGAGAGAAACGCACAGTGCTTTGTCCCCATATAACGAAGGGACATAAATAGAAGGAGTTGTCAGAAATTTTTGAAATTTGGTACACAAGCATAGAATAGCTTAGTTAAGAAAAATGTGAATTTTTGGACAAATCGGTCCAAGGACACGCCTACCTCCCATGTGTCCTGAAATGGAAAAATGTAATTTTAGCTTCAATAATGCCCACAAAACTACAAAAAATGGTCATACTAATACACACACAACTAGCAACGTATGTGCAAATTTTCACTTAAATCTGAACAAGGACTCAAGGTCCTGCCATATATCCTTTTTCTTAAACATGTTATAACACTTCCAAAAATTATCCGATCGTAATAAAATTTGGTATGAAAATTGATATTTGTTAGATATATATGTGTGCCAAATTTTGGTAGAATCGGATTATAAATGTGAAAAATACAAAAACATCATTTAATGAAAAATGAGTGAAAAACGCTTAAAATGCTCGTGCAAAAATAACAAGTAAGAAAGTATAATCGGTCAAGCCTGACCATGTGATATCCTATAGCATAGTATTTAAAAACAAAGTTCCTAGATTGTAATCTATTTGGGACCCATGGGCAATCATGGACCCACCAGAACAAAATTATGTTATGAGGTTAAGATTCGTTTCAAAGTTCTTTCTGCCGAATATTATTTAGATATCTTCATCTTCATATATGGGTTTTTTGGATGAGGGTTTATATGTAACCTATGGTTTATATTGGTATGTTACTACATATATTTTTAAGGAAGCTGGCATTAAAAGCTATTTTCGGGAGAATGATTTGTATGGGAGCTATGTTCAAAAATAGAAAGATTCCAATAAAATTTGATAAGCTGATTTTGATTGCAATAAAATTGATTAGAGATGTGCACGTTCATTTTTTGAACCACGCGCCCTCACTTTTACTCGTTTGTAAAAGTAAGTATTTATTAAATATATAAATTGATTTAACATTTTAATAGAAAATTTTTATTTTCTTTTAAATTGAAAACCCTGTGTGCAATATTTTCGAACACTCCACAATAGAATTGCTCTTACTACAAACAAAGGCTGTTACCAAAAAAAAACTTCTGTCACGTAACCATCTTCAATTTAAATAAAAAATAACGGCACTAAGTCACATTTTGAAAATATTCTTTATACGATGAAAAACCAACGTCATCTGGGAATTTAGCGCCATCTTGTGTCGACAAAAAGAAACAGACACAACTGTTATACTAATTTTTTTTAATTTATCTTGCCAATTTTTCTAATTCAATAGTATATATATTTGGATTTTTTTCTTATTTTGTTCCTAGTTTATTTTTTTTTAACTAATTCAATCTATGAAAGTTTGAGCAAAAATCACGAAAATAGCATTTTTTTTAAATACATTTTTTTTTAAGTTGTGGTAAAATTTTTTCAATTTTTTTTTTTGTAGTTATTAGAAAACAGTCTAAATATTCGAAATCAGAAAAAAACCCATAGACCATATTTTTCTTTTTTTTTTAATATTCCATCAAAGTTAAGAAATTTTTAGAGCTTAACTAAATAATAAGCATTTTTCAAACCATTAAAAAATATGTATAGGAGCATAATTCCAGTAAAATTTTTTTATAGATGGTTTAGAATATAGTTAGCTGTTACAGAAAAAAATTTGAATCTCGTAATCCAAAAAATTAATTTTTTACAATTATTTTCTTGAAACAATAAAAAACCAAGGGCATTTGTGATTTCAGCGCCCTCTTATGCCGTAAAATGCAGACAAACACAAACAATTTTTTATACATATTTTGATTTTTGTTGTTTTTCATTGAATGGTATAAGTTTGAATTAATATTTCACAGTATTTGTAGTTAATTGTCTTTTAAACTCCTGAAAACTATCAAAATTTGATCAAAAATCACGAAAATAGCCATTTAAAAAAAGTTTTTTTTTTTCAAGTTGTGGTAAAATTTTTTCAATTTGTTTTTTTGTAGTTATTAGAAAACAGTCTAAATATTCGAAATCAGAAAAAAACCCATAGACCATATTTTTCTTTTTTTTTTAATATTCCATCAAAGTTAAGAAATTTTTAGAGCTTAAGTAAATAATAAGCATTTTTCAAACCAATAAAAAAACACTTATGAGAAAATAAATCAATAAAAATTTTTTACAGTTAGTTCTAAATATAGTAAACTACTACAGAAAAAAATTTCAATCTCGTGCTTTAAAAAACAACAGTTTTACAACAGTTTTCCTAAAGCATGTAAAACTCAAGTAGTTGTTTGGCCATTTTTACTATAAATTCTCAAACTTTGGCGCCCTCTAGCGCCGCCAAAAAGAGTTAAATCTTAAAAATTCTTCAAAATTCATTTTAATTATTTTGTTATCTATCGATCTGTACATTTTTAAGCACAATATAAGACTTGTTTTTTTTTTTGATTTATGTCTATGGGCCAAAGCACTGTGAAACGTGTTCTAGAAATCGAAATAAAGTGGATTTAAAATTGAGCAAATTTTTAAAACAACCCTGTAAGGAAAGTTCATAAAAATATTCCATTTCATCCACTTCATTATTTAAATATCTATTATTTTCAAAACCAAAAAAACTATGGTAATTTTGTAAATAATTGAATTTAAATTATCGTTCGATTTCAATCTCACTTCTGCCCCTATTGCGGTTCTCCACTCAACTCAGTTTGGTCGTGTTGGAGTCAACCCAACTTATGCACAACCAAACTCATTTTAGGTATTGTGATGCTCAACTGTTTTTAGTTGAGTTTGCTTTAAAGTTGCCAACTTAAAATATCGATTTGCCAACTTTAAATATAACGTTTGACAAGTGAAAATTTTATAAAATTAATTAATTTTTTAAACTAAAAGTATTTCTAATTGTTGTGTTGAATAAAAAGTATTTATAATTGATATTATTGTCAATTTATTTATGTTGATGAAAAAGAAAACTCTTGTATGAATGCTCTACATACAAGAAGACAAATTCGTGATTAGTCCAACCCTCTTGAACTTTCCAGTGCCAAGTAAGAATTCCTAATAAGTAACGAAACTTTCTTGCGCCGGATGAGTTCCTCTTTTAGTTGGGGTAGCTGTTGGCGAATCTTCTAGCTGTATTATTGGTTAAAGTGACTCAGTAAAATTGTCACTTGATGGTGGAATATTTTCAACACCAAATACTTGGCCGGACTTGCAATACAAGAGCTGCGAAACAGTATCCTTAAGGCTATTCAATAAAACTTCTTGTGATAGCCCTCCCCCGTCGCTTGAGTGTTTCTTTTATTTTTGGCAAGTTTTTTCTTTATACTTGCCTTGTAATGTATCCAAACCTGTGCCAAGAATATTATAATTAGATTAAGAAAATTATAAGTGTTTAAAAATTTTTTGTCGTGGTCCCAAACTATTTAACTCCACTATAAACTCTTCCCATAACTGCTTACATGAATTTTTCATCATACCAAACTGGTATTTTCCGCGAACAATTTCGAAGTTTCTCTTGACGAGACGCTCAAATTGAGCTTTCGTTTTTATTTTCAAAAAGTTATTACAAAAATTTATACATACGATTTCTCCATTTTGTTTTCGATTTTCACCGAAATTAAATAAAATAAACTTTAACTGCCAATAACACAACTACTTTTTAGCAGTTGTGTGTATTTAACATTTTTGCCGACCAAACTTTTACAAAGTTGAAAACGGCAATACCACGAAACAAACAGATACATAACTGAATAGCCAACTGCCAGTTTAGTTGAGAATGGCAATGTGAAATTATCAAAGACAACCAAACTGTTACAAAAGTGGAGAACCGCAATAGCGGCATTCATTTCATTTATTTAAATCGAATGCATTATATGAAAGATTTACATTTTGCTTATAACTAAAATTAAAAAACTTCAATTCAGAACCAACAGTTCAATAAAAAACTAAAATTGTAATATTTTTTTAATTTATTAAACAAAGTATTAATTAAAAACCATATTTGTCAATTAAAATCTGGTTATTTGCTTAAACTCCTTTTTTTGTTCATAAATACATTTCAGCATCAAATTGTCCTTACAAAAAACACTTTCTAGGAATGGCTAATTCAAGGCAACTGAATTAAATTCAATTAGATTTTTTTCGCTTTTCATTTTGCAATTTAAGCTTTTGTGCCGTTTTCTAATGCCGCTAATAACACTTTTCCTTTTTAGTTTTAATTGTATTTTTTGTTCCAGCCATTTGAATTGTTAAGTAAACAAAGCAGCACA
This sequence comes from Pollenia angustigena, assembly GCA_930367215.1. Lineage (NCBI taxonomy): Eukaryota > Metazoa > Arthropoda > Insecta > Diptera > Polleniidae > Pollenia > Pollenia angustigena. Next base: position 187,446,993 of record OV884056.1, read on the forward strand.
AACAACAACAAAATTAACTTAAGGACCAACAAATGCTACAAAAATAGCAACGATTATTTAAACAGCAGATCAACTTTTGTGAGTATTTTAGCGCTGTTCAACAACAACAAAGTAAAAGTCAACCAAATGGGGATTGGAATTAACTGCTTGTTAAACAATTTCTAACGTTAACGTTAGTATAGAATTTTTGTGAAAAATATTTGTAAATCTAAGTGTTTTTCATAGAAAGTTTCTATGCGAACGTTAACGTTTAAAATTGTTAAAGAGGCAGTAAAAGATTTAAAAGTATTTTTGTTAGTTTGTAATAAAAATACAATTTATTTCACAGATTTTGTTTGAATTTCATAAGATTTAAAGCAAAAATTATTTATATATTTTTGGCAAAAATTTTGTGTTTTCATTTAAAGCAAATGGGGGTATATTTGACACCTGGTTTTTGTCTTAAATATTTAATACGGTATATTTATGGGTCAAATAAACCACATAAACGGCTTGGCCAACACACATTTAAAAAAATGTTAATCCTCGTCCATTTTTAAATGCTACTTCCTCATCTTCTCTTTCTTAAAGCTGTTATGATACTTGCTATTTTTTGTATTTTTTCTATATTGGAGAACAGTGCAAATATATTTGCATAGGAAAACTGACTAAGTGTAAAGAGTATGATTATATCATAAAAAATCTTGAAATGTCAATCAAATATACATGTGTTATCGATAAATAATCTAAGACTGTCAAAAAAAATATAAAATTTTTTAACTTAAAATTGACATTTCCAGATTAATTGTTAGCACTGTTGCCAATTTTTTTAGTTTTCGATCGAAAGAAACGGGTTTTAACTTTTTTTTTGCGATTTTTAGCTTTTATGACGGTTTTTTGTGGGGAAAAAACGTGGGCAGTATTGTTTGTTTTGTTGACATTTTATCAAATTGTATTTCTTGTTCTTTCTCGCATTTGTTGTTTCATTCAGTCAATCCTGAAAAAATCCAATACAAAAAATAGCAAGTATCATAACACCTTAAGTCTGTCAAAGTTTCACTGAAACTGTCAACAGCAGCGCTAGAGAGCATGAATAGTTGGGAAAATATTAATGATTATATCGAAAATCAAATTGCTTCAAACATTCGTCCAAACAAGCAAACAGCCCAACTTAAAACTCAAAAGCTTTGTACATATGTAAAGTTTTGGTTTGTTTGTCAAGCCGTTTGTATAGTTTATTTGGCACTTTAGCATCAATTAGTCATTAAACGAAATGATGAAGCCTTAGAATTTTTCTATTGGTTCGAAAATGTAGAATATTCGTTCAAACTTAATTTTGAACAAACATCATTTGCGAACAGTTTTGTTTCACTTTTGCAACATGGTGGCGCACGATTTAATAAGTTTTTTCGAACTTTACTTTGAAAATCTTGGGAAATCTATGATGGAAAGGCTCAGCACAGAACAAAGAACCAAAGTTTTTCAATTTTATTTTGAAAGTCAGCATTCGATTATTCAGACCCAAAGGTCATATCGATTAATGAGAAATGAGGCCCATTTTCACCTCAATATGCGGCACCCGAAATACTAGAATAATTACACTTTGTGTATGGGTACACGGGGGTTGATGATATATTTTGATTGAGAATGTAAAATAGGGGTACTTACATTTGGGGTTATGATTGTTGGTCTACGTCACTGTCGTCGCACGGTTGAAGCAAGACGGGATGCTGGGTTGGTGTCGTTGGCTACAATCTTCTTCTGATCGTCTTCTGTGGGAGGGGATAGGTGAACGAAAAACACCTGTATAGGTACGCACGGTTGGGCACAATTAGTTTATACTCGGTATAAACTTCTTTGTTGTTCTCCAAGGTCTAACCGAGAAAACCTGGTTTTCCCTTTTTACCAAAATGAATTGCTTTTAGCTGTTTAAAGTCCAATGACTGACACGTTTCTTCACTCTTTTCCTGATAAGGTAGACACTTTTGCTTAATAATTTTGTTTAGAAAAAATACCGCGTTTTACGACACAATCATGAAAAGAACGATACGTTTGGCGCAACAAACACTGGCGCAATTCCCGTAAGAAAACAAAAAAAACACTTTTATTAGATTGTTTGGAAGTTTGGCTTTAATAGATAAATTATTTTTTAACTTATTTATAATACAATTGTTGATTAACACTTTCAACTTATGGAGAGACACTTTGAAAAATAACCTTCTTGTTCGCTTTTACTACTTAGAATGAATAAAAAAGGAAAATGCAAGAATCCAAATAACCGATCAACTGCTAGTTGATGTTAAGGAGGAAAAAAACGTTTGTTAAAGAGAAAAAACACGACGAGTCAATATACTCGCTATTGTGACCCATGTAGGGTTTTCATGCCCTGCAAAAGATGTAGGGGTTTCGTGCCTAAACATCCCGCCCCCCTTGTTATATCCTAAGATAACAACGAGGGTAGGTATTTAAGGCCTTAACTTCTTAACAGCGGACCAGCAGTTGGATCCTAAAGTAAAAAAAAAAATATACAATAATTCATGTGAATAATTCAATGATCATAGAATAATAACTAGGTAAATATAAAAATAAGGGCAAGTACAATTCAAGATAAATTCAATATAATTTCATTCAAAAAGTGTATAAATGTTGTGAGGGTAAATATGTTGTCGTTTAAACTCCAAATTTTCCAATGATGACCCATCCTAATACAGTGTCTTGGGCCACTGGAGAGCCAATTGAGGCCAGTTGAATCCCGTTGCGTATGATTCGTGGGTAGATATCTGCTCCCAGGACAAGGTTGATGGAGTTACTCTCGAAGAAATCTGGGTCAGCCAGCCGTAAATTACGATAAGCGTCTGCGACACTACGATCGAGATGTTTAACTGGTGGCTTTAAGGGCAACTCACTAGAAACCTTGGCCCTTACAGTAAATGTCCCGTGCTCTTCTTCAAACCGGGTCCGAAACGTCAACTGACACCATTTGTCTGCATTAAACCGCTCAAACGGCAGGTGGTACCTTTCAACAATAAATGGCGCGATTAAACTGGTAGTTGCGCATGGATTTAGAAGGCCGCGGACCATGTTCCACTCGTTGTCTAAACGGATTTGCAGCAATACTGTAGGGATCACGGTGGTGTCATCCGCTCGACTCAAACTCTCGTTTGCTCTGGTGATCTCAGGCTGATGAAGGAGAGTATGGTGTTGTCCATTGCAGTCGTGACAGCGCTCACTGCTGCGACAGTTTTTGAGACAATGAGAGTGGGCGAGGCAATTTCGGCAGTACTGGTGACGCTTAACGATGTCCTTTCTTTCAGAGACGGTCATTCGCAAAAATTTGCTGCATTTGCGGAGTGGATGGCCCTTACGGCATAGGCGGCAGTCCGGGTTTTTAGTACGTGGTGGCACCCGTTTGCTCCGCTCTTCGACGGGAGAAACTTCGCGGCTGCGGTGGTGCATAGTTACTGTAATGAGGAAAAAATAAGGGGGGAAAATTAATTGTCATGCCTTTGACGGGGGTGACAGTAGCACAAGTTTTACAATCGGACGGGTTATGAGGCCATTAGCGGTGCGGATTTCAGAAACTCTAACTCGGCTATCGGGACCAGTAAAGATTTTTTCAATGCGACCGAGACGCCATTGATTTGGGGGTAAGTTATCTTGGCGAACAACTACCAGATCGCCGATGGCAAAGTCTCGCTGAGGGTGTTTCCATTTATTTCGCTTGTGAAGTTCGGTGAGGTATTCTTCCTTCCATCTACGTGCCAAGTGATGGTGAAGAATTTTTAGCTTTTGCCAACGATTGACATAGCTGAGGGAATGGCTGGACAAGTCAGGTTCGGGGGGAGACAAAAGTGGGGTTCCGACGAGAAAATGACCTGGCGTCAGGGCGCATAAGTCTTTTGGGTCCTCATTCATGGGGCTTAAAGGTCTTGAATTTAAGCACGCCTCAATTCGTGCTAGCATTGTGCTGAATTCTTCATACGTAAAACTTTGACTATGGCACAGTTTCTTGAAATGGGCCTTGAAACTTTTGACCCCTGCCTCCCAAAGGCCACCCATATGGGGAGCGCCAGGGGGGATGAAGTGCCAGTCGACGGGAGTAAATCCATCCTGAGAGAGAAGGCCCTTTTGAATCTTAGACAAGAAATGTTGTTGATCGCCATGGAGGACATTAGCAGCGCCTACAAAGGCGGTGCCATTGTCAGAGTACATATCGTGGGGGGTGCCTCGTCGTGAAAAGAATCGAGCAAAGGCGGCAAGAAAGGCTTGTGTGGATATATCGCCGGTAGCTTCGAGATGGATCGCTTTTGTTGAAAAGCATACGAAGACCAACACGTATCCTTTGGTGACTCTACAGCCACGACCCGCATAAGATTTTATGTCAAAAGGCCCCGCGAAGTCTACGCCAGTGCGACAAAAAGGGCGTGATAAACTTACACGTTCGGGGGGTAAAGCGGCCATAATCTGTTGACCAATTTGGCGTTTATGTCTCACGCATGTTACGCAATGGGATAAAATAGTTTTTATCAGCATTTTCAGTTTAGGGACGTAGTAACGGAGTCTTGTTAACCGATGTAAAAGCGCATTTTGACCATGTAGAGTGTGTTTGTGTAAATACATGAGAAACAATCTGGTGAAGCGCGCATGATAGGGCAATAAAATGGGATAACGTTCATCATAGCGCAAGGTAGGAGAGTCTGCCAATCGACCATTTATTCGCATGATTCCGTTGGAATCGAGAAAGGGGTTAAAAGTTAGAAGTGAGCTTTTTCGAGACAGTGGCTTTCTTTCAGATAACTGTAAGTATTCTTCGCTAAAGTGGGATTTTTGACAAGCAATTATTAGACAATTTTTTACGGAAATTATTTCCTTAGCCGACAGTGTTTTTTGACTTATCTCTTCCGCTGTCAACTTGGTTCTTGTGCGTTTATAAAATCGAAAAATATAACCTATTACTCTTAGCGCTCGAGGTAGGTCTGAAAAATACTCAAGAACATCGTCTTGCTTTATTAAGGTTGTATGTGCACGAATTGTTCTAATTTCTTCTTCTGTGTCAAACTCCTTTTCTTGCGATGGCCAGTCTGAATGAGGACGTCTTAGCCAAGCGGGCCCACGCCACCACAGTTCACTAGATGATAAGTCACGTACTGAAATGCCACGTGAGGCCAAGTCAGCGGGGTTACTCTTTGATTCGACATGAGACCACGAATCCTTTCCTACCTTTTCGATTATAGACGAAACTCGATTTTCGACGAACGTTTTCCATTTATGAGCCGGTTTTCTCAACCACGCCAACACGATGGTGGAATCTGTCCACAGGTAAATTTTATAGTCTTTGAGATTGAGTTGCGCTTGAATAGAATCGATCATATTCGCTAGCAATTCTGCTCCACATAATTCCTTACGTGGTAGGGAAACAAATTTAACAGGGGCAACTTTCGATTTTGCTGCCAAAAGGTGGCTAGTGACAAATCCTTCATTTTCAGAGCGAATATAGATGGCGGCTGCGTACGCCTTTTCCGATGCGTCGCAGAAACCGTGCAACTCGACTTTGTAGGCAGGATCATAATCTACGAAACGGGGAATTCTGACTTCTTCAATCTTTCATGTAGTCATCGAGAAATTCGCGCCATTTGTTCATAGTAAGGGGGTTCAAATCTTCATCCCAATCAGTACCATCTTTCCATATTTGCTGCATGATTATTTTTGCCATTATAATTTTGGGAGATAGCCATCCAGCTGGGTCGAACAACTTGGCAATTTCAGACAGCACACATCTTTTCGTGGTTAGTTCACGATTCGGTTTAGCTTTGAGCTTGAAATAAAATTGATCGTTACCAGCATTCCACCTGAGCCCTAAAGTTTTCGTAATACTGGACTCAGACAGTTGAAGGAATTCTTCACCTAGCAAGTGAGTTGAAGGCAGACCTTGCAGCAACATTTCGTTATTAGATGTCCATTTTCGTAGCGAAAAACCTGCTGTTTTGAGAACTGCTATAAGCTCATCGCGAAATTTTATTGCCGACGATATGGTATGGGCACCCGAAAGGACATCATCAACATACATGTGATTTCGCAAGATTTCGCATGCTTGAGGGGAAGTGGATTCGCTTTCTTTTGCGAGTTCTAGCAACGTTCTTATGGCTAGATAGGGCGCACAGTTCACACCGAAGGTGACTGTGTTCAACTCAAAGTCTTGGGTTAACTCATTCGGGGAATCACGGTGCAAAATTCGTTGAAAGGGGGTGTGCTTGGGGTGCACCAAGATTTGGCGGTACATTTTTTCAATGTCCGCGTTAAAGACGTAGCGGTACAATCTCCATCTCAACAATAAAATCATTAAATCTGACTGCAGAACTGGGCCGGGATGAAGCAAATCATTAAGGCTTATGCCATTGCATGAGGGGCTGGAGGCATTAAATACCACGCGCAATTTGGTTGTGGTGCTGTCGGGTTTGAAAACAGCATGGTGGGGCAAATAATAAGTGCCGCTGTCACCATTTATGGGGGTTACTTTGGTCATTTGACCCAGAGTAGAGTACTCTGTGATTACCTTATCGTATTCAGTTTTAAGTTGGGGGTTTTTGATCAATCTCGCCTCGTTTCGTAGAAACTGGGAGAAAGCGATTTTTCGAGAGGGGCCAATATTTATCTTTTCAGGGTAATCTTTTTTAAAGGGGAGTGAAACCACAAATCGACCTTCTTTATTTCGGAACGTAGTGGATGTGTACAAATTTTCGCAGTATGTGTCCTCCGGGGAGGACGTTTTTACCCTCGGGATATCCTCGAGCTCCCAAAACCGCTGAAGTTGATTATTCAATTCTATGGAGCTAAAAAATGACAAAACCGCCTTTCCGCACGGGTATGCGGGTACCTTCCCCGTAATAATCCACCCGAAAACTGTATTTTGGGCAAGCAAGGATTGTTGTGAGTCTCTTTGTAGACCGTCCAGAATAATTCTTGGGTAAACATCTGCACCAAGCAGTAAATCTATCTCACGACAGCTATGACGATAAGTGTCAGCCAATCGCAAATGGGAGAACTCGCTATCTTTTATTGCCGATGAGGGGTAAAAGGGAAGGTGGCCGGTAAGTTTATTGATGATTAAGGCATCCGAAAAGACTTCAAACGATTTGTCAACCGGGGATCCGATTTTTACGTGGCAGCTTTGGGTGGAAGTTGCAGTGACGGAGTCACTTAACCCGTGAACTTGGGCTGCTGATGGCCGTGTATAAAGACCAAGATGCCTTTGCAATTTTTTCGAAATAAATGTTGCCTCCGAGGCAGAGTCGATTAGGGCACGAACAGTACATTTGAGGTCGTTATTGTAGACGTCGACTAACGCTGTACCGAGTACTACAGACTGTGTAGTGGGTTCAAGGTGAGTTGAAAACGATTGCAGCGTTCTATTCGCTGCTTGGGACGAAGTGGAAGGGGTCACATCTAAAGCGGGAAGAGGGCTATTATTTTGATGAACTTGGTTATTTTTCCCGGTGTTGTTATTAGATGGGGTTTTCTTCCCGTCTACGCGATGAAGCAGGGAGTGATGTTTTCCCTTACATACTTTGCAGGTGAATTTACTTTGGCAATTCTTAGCTCCGTGCGATGTCCCTAGGCAGTTAGTACACTTATTCTGTTTCTTCACTGTGGCGTACCTGTCTTCAATAGACATGGCAAGAAAAACGGCACAACATCTGAGCGGGTGAAATTCGGAGCACAGCGCGCATTTACCTTTATTGTCAGGCGCAATATTGGTCTGATAGCTTTTTACCTTGGGCCCTTGGGATGAAGGTTTTGAAGATTTTGGGGCATGCGAGTTTAAAAAAGTGGATCGAATATCCGCGACCGACTCTAAAGTTTGAAATCTTGATGATAAAAAGTCGTCTAAAGCTTTCCACGTTGGCAAATCAGTGGTGCGCGGCAAAGATTGTTCCCATAAGCTCAGTGTGGTCTCAGGTAGACACGTTGAGCAAATATATACAAAAATTACATCCCAATTGTCGACTTCAATGTTTAACAACCGAAGGTTGGTGATACAATCGTTAATAGTGCGTTGTAAACGTCTGAGATCGGAACCAGTTTCCTTTGATATGGGCTTTATGTTGAAAAGCGACTTAAGTTGGGCGTTCACTAATATTCGCTTATTTTCATAGCGATGAACTAAATTTTGCCAGGCCATATTAAAACCATCATTGGTCATAGGGCATGTTTTTAAAAGCTCTCGCGCTTCACCCTGAGTTTTCTTGACCAGATGGCACATTTTTTCTACTGGTGACAGACGCTTATTATTGCGGTATAGGGCCGTGAACATGTCACGGAAAGTTGGCCATGATTTATAGTCACCATGAAAGACTTCGGTATCGCATGGGGGTAAAGAAATGTGTGGGGTCATATCGCGGTTGCTATCATTCGAGGGGGAGGCTGTTTGAGCATTGGCTTGAAGAGCCTCACGGAGTTCGTGGATCTTTGCAGTGACAGCTGTGTGGCTGCCGAAGGTAGAGTAAAACCGTCCCTTAAGGGTTTCTAGATCGATCTCTTCTTTAATAACTTCATAGTTGTCCATCACATCTTCATAAGATGACTCGAAACTTGACCAGAGACGATCGATTTGTTTTTCGTGGGCCTCGAGGGTGTGTCGCGTGTGCGACTCTACTTTTAAACCGTCAAAGTAGGTTTTAAATTCGACCACACGGTCAGAATACCGTATGACATTTTTTACCGATGCCATTTTTTTTTTTTTTTTAAGTGACTATACGATTTAAAATTTAGAAATTTATTTTGAAAAAATTTAGGGAAATTTTCGATGGTGCCTCGTAGAGGCGACCCGTAAAATTATTGAAAATTCAAACGCAGGTGATAAAAACTCAAGTAAGTTTTCAAAGGTGCTTCGTAAAAGCGACCAAAAAATATAAAAAATTATTATTATATTACCTATTAATATTTACTTTTAAATAAATTATTACAATTATATGGTTCAAATCCGGTTCGAAGGACCAAAATGTATGGGTACACGGGGGTTGATGATATATTTTGATTGAGAATGTAAAATAGGGGTACTTACATTTGGGGTTATGATTGTTGGTCTACGTCACTGTCGTCGCACGGTTGAAGCAAGACGGGATGCTGGGTTGGTGTCGTTGGCTACAATCTTCTTCTGATCGTCTTCTGTGGGAGGGGATAGGTGAACGAAAAACACCTGTATAGGTACGCACGGTTGGGCACAATTAGTTTATACTCGGTATAAACTTCTTTGTTGTTCTCCAAGGTCTAACCGAGAAAACCTGGTTTTCCCTTTTTACCAAAATGAATTGCTTTTAGCTGTTTAAAGTCCAATGACTGACACGTTTCTTCACTCTTTTCCTGATAAGGTAGACACTTTTGCTTAATAATTTTGTTTAGAAAAAATACCGCGTTTTACGACACAATCATGAAAAGAACGATACGTTTGGCGCAACAAACACTGGCGCAATTCCCGTAAGAAAACAAAAAAAACACTTTTATTAGATTGTTTGGATGTTTGGCTTTAATAGATAAATTATTTTTTAACTTATTTATAATACAATTGTTGATTAACACTTTCAACTTATGGAGAGACACTTTGAAAAATAACCTTCTTGTTCGCTTTTACTACTTAGAATGAATAAAAAAGGAAAATGCAAGAATCCAAATAACCGATCAACTGCTAGTTGATGTTAAGGAGGAAAAAAACGTTTGTTAAAGAGAAAAAACACGACGAGTCAATATACTCGCTATTGTGACCCATGTAGGGTTTTCATGCCCTGCAAAAGATGTAGGGGTTTCGTGCCTAAACACTTTGCAAAAAATTTACACTTTTTTCTTTGAGACAAGCCGGGCACATGGCGATTTAACATAATTCGGGTACGCCTCTGGTTTTCGAGATATACCGTTATTTCTAAAATTGAGGAGGTTGCACAACATATCGCACCTGTTCATCAAAAGTAACACAACTCAAAAAATTCTATTTTCCACTTTTTTGAAGGAAACAGTGTATGATTACCATATCTAACGACTGTAAAATTTTTGGTATTCTATTTGTAATATTTCATGAGAGAAATGCCTTTATGTCTTTCTTTGCGTACTCATATTGTTTGTTTTGATTCAATTAAAGTGTTGTAATTTTAGTTGCGTTGAAGTGTTCAAGGGTTATGGTGCTCAAATGAATCAGCGAAACTGTATTAATTCGAGTTGTGATTGTTTTCATGTTAAAAATCTGTTTATCAATAGCTGTTGATTTTGGGTTGTGATAAGCATAACTTGAAATAATATTGACATGTAGATCAAAAAATTTCATGAAAACTGTATTAAATCAAAAATCCGTAATAATTTCGGAAAAAGGAAGAAGAGAAATAAATTTTGTGATTTTATTGAAATATTAGTGAGTTTCCTTTATAACATTATATTTGTTTATAACAATAATTCCATCATATTGGCGGAATTAGTTTTTTGCCTCTACTGAAAACTTGTAAATTTTGAGTTGTGTTACTTTTGATGAACAGGTGCGATATATTCGCGTAACTCAAAAACGGTTTAGTTTTTTGAAATTACTAAAATACCGACCGAAATTCCGCAATAAAATTTCCTTTAAAAGAAGTAAGTTTTTGAAACATAATTTTTTTATGAAAAAAATATTAATTTTTTTGCCAAAATTTCGAAATTTTTGTTTTTTAAAAATTCATAAAAAATGCAGCTAGCCTTCTGATTTGTTGCAGACTTATAAAAAATGAAACAAAACAAGCAATAAATTATTAAATATAAATATTTTATTCACAAAAGTCGAAAAATTTTAATTAATTTAAGAATTAATTTCAAAAGATTTTGTTATTCGTGCTTAATTCCCAGTTTTTATTCTTGACAAAAACACTTGAAATTTATTGTTGATGGGATAAGCTATTCCTATGCGCATTTCACTGGTTGCTTAGGCCAGATCATCAGGAAACTTCATCCATCCACGAATAACAAAATCTTTTGAAATTAAAATTTTGTATTCCCAAAAATTGAAATTACTTTTTGAATTTAAGAATTTCATAAAACACAATATTTGTATGGGAGCCCCCTAAAAAGTGGAGATAAGGGGCAAGTATGTCTCGCGAAAATGTAAAGGACAAAAAACTAATGGAGGTCGGTCATACAATTTTTCCCCTAGCGGCGATTCCTTGGCAGATTTGGGGCTTTTTTTCAATATATTTTTAATCTGTATTGACTATTTTGTATGGGAGCCCCCTTAAGGAATGGATATAGCGGGTAGGGGTTGGTCATACATTTGACTCATCTAGAAGCATCCTGCGCTGCAGGGGCCAAATTTAAGAGTCCCATTAAACGGCCATATTTGTATGGGAGCCCCCTAAGGGGTGGAGATATATTGCAAGTATGTTTTAAGCAAATGTTAAGAACAAAAACTAATGGAGGTCGGTCGTACATTTAATTCCCCTAGGGGAATTAGTTGTATGGGGTTTTTTCAATATATTTCTAATCTGTATTGACTATTTTGTATGGTAGCCCCCTTAAGTAATGGAGATAGCGAGTAGGTATGTTAGAAATAAATGATTAAGATGAAAAATAAAGTGCAGTTGGTCATACATTTGACCCATCTAGGAGCATCCTAGGCACTGCAGCCATACACATTTTATATGGGAGCCCAATTAAGAAATGGAGATAGCGCGTAGGTATGTTAGAAATAAATGATTTAGATGAAAAACATTTGACCCAACTAGGAGCATCTTACGCGCTGTTCCGGCTAAATTTAAGGTGGTTTAATAAAATTCTTAAATTTGGTCCTTGCAGCGCCTAGGATGCCCCTAGATGGGGGTACCAGAGCCAATCTAAAAAAACCGAGAGCACCACTGGATTCAGCGTACCCGAATTATGTAAATCGCCATGTGCCCGGCTTGTCTGTTTTTTCAACTTGCATAGTGTTGTTTGTTGAACATCAAATGCATCCACTTAGATCCACAGAATGGTGTGGTATAACTTCAGAAAAGATAATTGGTCCAAATTATTTTTGAAAACGACGAACAAGTAGCGGTTAATGTGAATGACATTCAAAACCGGGCAATGATTGAAGATTTCTTAAGGCACGAGAAAGAAAACAATTGATGTTCCTTCGAGAAGGAGCAACAGCTCGTCTACATATCGCTCATTTGCTGCAAGACCGGCATAACTCAAAAAATGAAATTTTGGAGTTAGAGACGCAGAATTGTTCGCTTTGTTTTTCTTTATATAGTGTATTAAATTCATCTTTATATCTTTTATACTTTCCCAGTTTGAAGAGAATGTGTCTTCTTTTTTTCCAAGCAGTTAGAACAAATCAAAAAATTTAAATGCGTTTATCTCGAAATGGATTTTTTTGAGTTATGCCGGTCTTGCAGCAAATGAGCGATATGGTTTAAAAAATGTTCTTCTATTATTTATTAAAGCATTTTCTGAATATGTTCTTTTAAGTTCAACGTACGAAAGATCGTTTGTGCGTTTTAAAGTGGTTATTTTAACTCGGAAGATTAAGACCGCTCATGGCAGGAAACTCTGTACGATGACAATGAATTGTAGGCAATGCCTAATGAAAATTGTTGTTAAATTAAAGCAACGATTTAAAAAATTTTTATTGTACAAATGTTTCACACAATTAAAACTACATTTAGAGTTGACAAAAACTCAACCAACTGCAGTCGGGACTGTAAGATAAGATAAACTCCCTTTTTATTGTTTTTGTTTTTGTTTAAGCTTTGCTATCGTTACAATTAAAACTGTTGCTTATAATTCTTATTCGCTTAACAGTTTTATTTGTATAAAAATTTTAGTTTTTCAATAGTATGAAATGGTATTTAAGCACATTTAAACTAAACCATGTTAATAAATTTTCTGACTCCCAAGAAAAACTTCGAAAATGAATTTTAGTTTTTTCTTCTATTATTCAATGGCCAACTTTTGTCATTATAAATTGCACTTTTTGTTTCTAAAAACTGTTTATTTTGCCCAAAAACCATTAAAGCTTATAAAATTAAATTGTAGCCATAATAAATAATTTACAAATTTCTGAAAACAGCGCATAAAATATTTAATTGAGCATAAACCGACTTTTGCAGCAGAATTTGTTTTTGCTTGTAGTGGTGGCCATGTCATGATGCTATTAACAGCCCTCCAGGACCTGCCCGTTTGCCAAGGCCATTAGTTGCAAAATTGTTATTGTTGTGTGTAATTAACGCCTAATAATTTTATCTCTTTTTGTTTTGTTGTAGTTGAACATGCTGTGTAAACTTGAAAATTAGTTAAGGATAAATTAAAGGGGGGGAAAAGAAAAAGCAACGTTTTAATTTAAGAAAAAAATTTTTATTTTAATTTGGTTTTTCTTAAAACTTTCGTTCTTTTTTACTTGTACAATTTAGCTTATTAATGCTGTATAAAACTGATTTGTATTTGATTTTATTAAACGCAAAATTTTAAGAATTACTGCCGTTTTCATAAAAAATTAAATAAGTTTGAAATGTGTTTTAAGCAGGGACCGTAACAGTTATGCCTTTTTTGATAAAAGTCAGATGAAAACAGTTATTTTTTGATTTTTATTTTTTTGAACAAAAATAACAGTTATTTTTTGATTTTTATTTCTTCGATCAAAAATAACAGTTATTTTTTTATTTTTATTTTTTTGAACAAAAATAACTGTTAGTTTTTGATTTTTATTTTTTCGAGCAAAAATAAAAGTTATTCTCTAAATAAATGTTCGTATTTTAATAATTTAGATGACTTTAATAATTATTTTAATGTGCATAAGGAATTCCTATGATAATTACACACTAAAATAAAAATTTAAAGTCATCTAAATTATTAAATCACGTACATACATTTATTTAGAGAATAACTTTTATTTTTGCTCGAAAAATAAAAATCAAAAAATAACAGTTATTTTTGTTCAAAATAATAAAAAACAAAAAATAACAGTTATTTTTGTTCAAAATAATAAAAGTCAAAAAATAACTGTTATTTTTGATCAAAAAAATAAAAACCAAAAAATAACGGTTATTTTTGTTCAAAAAAATAAAAATCAAAAAATAACTGTTATTTTTGATCGAAAATATAAAAATTAAAATTATAAAAATCAATATATTTTATCATTGACAAGTACATAAGGAACAATATCGTATACTTGAATCAGTTTTTCGACATTTATTTCTATATGCTTTTTTTGTTTTAAAATTCCAATATAACTGTTATTTTCGGTCCTTGGTTTTAAGGAAAAATTGTCATACAAATTTTTCTTAAAATGCATTTCAAATCCATTTTAATTTTTTATGAATACAGCAGTTAGAATAATCTCGTAATGAATTTTTCCAAATACTAGAAGTTAAAGTGAAGTATAAGAAACGTTTGTATATTTAGGTACGATTTTTATTTCAATTAAGGTTTTCACAGAAATTCGAAAATTCTTTTTTTTTTCAAAGTTCTTAAGTTTGTTCAACATTTCACGTGAAATGCTGTCAAAACGAATATGAAAAAAACTTGCGCTGAATATCTATGAAATAATGTTGATAGAGTTGTACTCTGTTCATTTTGTGAAAAAGTTCCGAAATGTTTCTGGCAACATTTTTTTACAACTGCGAAATAATGTAAGCTGCCTTTATTTCACGTGGAATTTTAAGCAAATGCAAAAAAAAGATGAACTGATTATTTAATAAGAAATAAAAAATTAAAATAAAATAACCGGTAACATTTTTTTATTCATATTTACTTTCTTTTTTATTAATTTTTTTATTAAAAAAAATAATTTTAGCAAAATACATGTGGGGTTTGATTACATATACGAAACAATGTCGCATACTTTAAAGGAATAAAAACGTCAAATTGTGCAAACTCGCAAGATTGGTAACATTGATAAATGTTAAAATTTTCGTGTGGAATAATTAATGTTGCTCAACATTTTTCACAAATTTGTACAGAGTACTAGGCTTTATACAAAAGGCAAAAGAGTCATTTGACGAATGACAAAAAATAGATTAACTTTTTTCGGAAATTTTTTGGAAACTGGTGTATCCGACTGTAAAACGACTTAAAGGGCTATATTTTAAATCGCTTTACATTTTAATGATCAAATAATTCCATTATTGCGGTTCTCCTCTCAACTCAGTTTGCTCCTAAACCCAACAACCAAGCTCCTTTTAGGTATTGTATTAAAACGGTTGGGTAGTTTTTAGTTGAGTTTGCTGTAAAGTTGCCAACTTAAAATATCACGTTTGACAAGTGAAAATTTTATAATATTAAATAATTTTTTTGAACTACAAGTGTTTTTAACTGTTTTGTCAAATAAAAAGTATTTAATGAGTGATTTTTTAAGAGCTATAGGAAAGTTAAAAAAAACACATAAAATTCAGAAAAATGCATGAAATCTTTATTTGAATCGATAATACGGTCAATATAATTTAATGTTTGAAGATTATTTCATGCAAATGTTGACCGTGACTGCGCCTCATATCGACCATCCGCTTAGTCCAATTTTGGCATACTCTTTCCAACATTTCGGCCGGTATCTAAATGCTTCAATGTTGTCTTTCAATGCGTCAATTGAAGCAGGCATGTGTGTGTAGACATGAGCTTTAACGTAGCCCCACAAAAAATAGTCTAAAGGCGTTAAATCGCACGATCTAGGCGGCCAATTGACCGGTCCCGATCTTAAAGTAAAATGTTCGCCGAACTCGCCTCTCAATAAGTCCATTGTTAAGCGCGGTATGTGGCATGTGGCACCGTCTTGTTGAAACCACATGTCATGCAAGTCAAGCTCTTGCATTTTGGCAAAAAAAAAAAAAAAAAAATGGATATCATCTAACGGTAGCGCTCACTATTAACAGTAACGTTACGATTCGCATCATCTTTGAAGAAGTACGGTCCAATGATGCCACCAGCCCATAAACCGCAACAAACTGTGACTTTTTCTGGATGCATTGGTAGCTCTTGCAATGCTTCTGGCTGATATTCACTCCAAAATCGACAATTCTGATTATTGACGTACCCATTGAGCCAAAAATGAGCTGAACACAAGAAACGCGCGATGAACTTTCTTAACAGAGCACGCATTTTTAAAATAAAAAAACACTAATTTGCAAGCGTTGTTCGTTTGTAAGACGATTCATGGTTAAATTATAGACCAAACGGAAGATGTTTGACAGTGAAACAAAACACGAAACGTGCGTCAGCTGTTTAACCTCTTAAGACCCGAACATTAACCCATTGAATTTTAACACTTCTTATATATTTTTTACACCTTTTGGGGAGCAAATAAGACAACTGTATATTTTTCAACGTAAATTCTTAATTTCTTAAGATCTGAACTGAACCGATTAAGTAAAGGGCTTATTAACTATTTGTTTTATCTAATTAGGTGTAATTTAAATTTCGGTTTTTATTATTTTTTTTATTTAAACTGGTAGAAAAAGAGGTGCACATATGTGTACTTCAGGTCTTAGCGATTAGTTATTGAGGAAAAATATCCCAACAGTAAGGTTTTTTCAAACTGTTAAATTCAAATGTAAAAATAATGGCTAAAACTTCTAAAAACTGCCATCTTTTGATATTGTTTTGAAGCGCAGTAGCTTAAACCAAGCAATAAAACTGTTTCTATTGGTCACACGATGTCGCTAGTCTTTAAAACTTGTAATAAGTTAAGGTGCACATATGTGTACCCATGGTCTGAAGAGGTTAAACAAAAGTTGCCAAAACGATAATAGCTAAAAAATCACCCGATATAATGGATATTAGTGTCGGCTGATTGTATGATGACGAAAAAAAACTCTTGTATAGATGTGATATGTACAATAATACAAATTCGTGCTGATTGCAATCCTCTTGAACTTCTCAGTGCCAAGTAAGACATTATAATAAGTAACGAAACTTTATTGTGACTGATGAGTTCCTCTTCTGATTGGGGTAGCTGTTGGCAAATCTGCTGGTTGTATCATTGGTTCAACTCACTCAGTCGAATTGTCACTCGATGGTGGAATATTTTCAACACCAAATACTTGGCCGGTTGGAGCCACTTGCTCTTGCAATGACAAGAGCTACGAAACAGGTATCCTCAAGGCTATTTAATGGAACTTCTTGTGGTAGGCCTCGCCCTGTCGCTTGAGAGTTTCTTTTATTGTTGGCAAGTTTTTTTTTTTTTACTAGCCTTGTAGTGTATTCAAATCTGTGCCAAGAATATTGTAACTTTATTTTTTTTTAGTTCAGTAGATTAAGAAGATTATAAGTGTTTAAGAGAAGTTCTTGTCGTGGTCCCAAACTATATAACTCCACTGAAAGCTCTTTCAACAACTCTTTACATGAATTGTTCATCATATCAAACGTTGGTGCTTTCCGCGGGCAATTTCTAAGAGTCTCTAAATAAGCGGGACAAGCCGCTCAAATTTTTTAAAATAGCGAAAAAGTTATTACAAAAATGTATACGAACGATTTCTCCGTTTTGTTTTAGATTTTCAAAGAATTTAAAAGAAATAAACATTAACTGCAAATAACACAACTACTTTTTAGCAGTTGTGTGTATTAAACATTTTTGTCGACCAAACTTTTACAAAGTTGAAAACGGCAACACCTCGAATAAAACAGATACACAACTGAAGAGACGACAACTGCCTGTTGAGTTGAGAATGGCAATGTGAATTTACCAAAGACAACCAAACTGTTACAAAAGTGGTGAACCGCAATAGGGACATACATCAATTTCACATACTGGGGCGTATAATTTATTTTATAAGCATTAGTAAAAAAGTTTAAATTACTCATACGCACAGAGGCGCAAATATAAAATATTATAATTATCCTTATTCTGCATTTCTATTACGTTCCCGGAGTCAGTTACGCCTTAATCGAAAAAAGGTATTCCAACAACAAAACGGAATCGTAAGAAATAGAAGAAGAAGACAAGATTTGCAATTCTTCTATGAAACGTATAAAAGGGAACAATTATGTAGGCATTTTTAAAAAAAATTTAATTTAGTGCAAAAAAAGTGATATACATATAAATTAAATAAATAAAATAAACAAAAATAAAATGATTTGACTTGCCAGAGGCCAAATTACCGCATTCGATATCGATCGAAATTACAATACATTTTAAAAAGGAATTTCGATCGATATCGAATGCCGTAATTTGGCACTAGCTTTTTATATTGTTAAGGGCGTTCTCGATTTTGACCGGCAATAAATAATTACAAATATTTCTATTGTCTCTCCTTTTACCTAAATTTTTAATTACATCTTTTTTTAACGAAATAAACAAAAAATCGAAAAAGTTTCCATCAGTAAATAACCAACTTGATAAAACGTAGGTAGTTACGGTCGTAGAATACATACAATCGAAAGAAACAAATTGAAACGAAATGCAGAATACCAAAGTTGCCAAGCGGAGGTAATTTCGATCCGAATCCCAACGCAGAATAAGTGTGAATATGGTATAAATAAAGGGTGGTTAAATTGTAAGGCCCGATGTTGAATGTGAACCACACCTAAACGCCAAGTTTTTTTCCGAATTTTATTTGACATTTCTCTATTACAGACTTACTCAATGTGAACCATGGAGAGATACACAATCCAACAACGTGTTAAAGTTATCCAGACTTATTATGAAAATGGGCGTTCAAATCAAAATGCATATCGTGCACTTCGTGATTTTTTTGGTCAATTTGATCGTCCAAATGTGCGTACAATCGCAAAAATCGTGGAAAAATTCGAGCAAACCGGGTCTGTAGAAGATGTGAGAACACCAGTGCATGCTCATACAGCTCGTACTGCAGGAAATATTGCTGCTGTTCGCGATAGTGTGGCTGAAGAGCCGTCCACCTCAACTCGTCGCCGTGCCCAACAATTGCACCTCTCACGCTCGTCGTTGATGAATATTATGCATAAAGACTTGCATTTACACGCTTACAAGGTGCAATTGGCTCCAGAACTAAAGCCTCTTGACCATTCCAAACGTCGTGAATGGGCAGAATGGTGGCAAGAAATGGCAACAGTGGATGATAAATTTTCGAAGAAAATCATCTTCAGTGATGAGGCACATTTTCACCTCAGTGGATTCGTCAATAAACAGAATTGCCGCATTTGGGCGAATGAGAATCCAAGAGTGATTGTCGAAAAACCAATGCACCCACAAAGAGTGACTGTTTGGTGCGGTTTATGGGCTGGCGGCATCATCGGGCCGTATTTTTTCCAAAATGAGGCCGGTCAGGCAGTTACTGTGAATGGTGTTCGCTATCGTGAGATGATAACGAACTTTTTATGGCCCGAATTGGAAGATATGGATGTGGTCGATATGTGGTTTCAGCAGGACGGTGCCACTTGCCACACAGCTAACGAAACAATGGCTCTTTTGCGCAACAAATTCAATGGCCGTGTTATCTCACGTAGTGGCGATGTCAATTGGCCGCCAAGATCATGTGATTTGACACCGTTGGACATTTTTCTTTGGGGTTATTTGAAAGAAAAGGTGTACGTCGATAAGCCAGCAACAATTCAAGAGCTAAAGGATGATATAATTCGGCACATTAACGGCATAGAACCTCCATTATGCCTCAGGGTCATCGAAAATTTGGACCATCGGATGGAGGTGTGCCGCCGTGGTCGCGGCGCCCATTTGGCCGATATTTTGTTCCATAAATAATTGAAAAAATACTAATATATCATAATAAAATAAAATTACAATAATTTCCTAAATAGTTTGTGTTTTATTCAAAATCAACATCGGCCCTTGAAATTTAACCACCCTTTACAATAGAAATATGCTCATTTAAGCGGTTCCACCGAAAATAAAAAATTACACAAAGGAACAAAATTGAACTTTTTTCGTGTCGATTGGAACTTTGTTGCAGTTTTTACTAACTTAAAGTCGCTTATTTCAAATCTTATCTTCATTTTTCTTCATCAGCTCGCATTTTTAAGTTACAGGTACAAAATCGTATGTATGACTTTTTTCCAAAAATAAAAAAAATTAAAAATTCATAACATTATTCTTTATTAAGCGATTTTGAAATTGTTTTTTTTTAAAGATGTAATTGTAACTTTTGAAAAACAATCATATTTTTGAAAATTATTAAAAAATGTATGAGTTGTTAAAGTAAAAAAAATAATTAAATCCAATTTTTTATTTGTTTCACGCTCAAATCGAGTGCTAAGTTATGTGATAACTAGGGATGCGATTTCCATGCAAATGCATGTTTTTTGTCGATAGTCTAAAATCGATGTCGACCAATTATCTTTCCGAATCATTAAATTTGCGTAAGAATGGCATCGATTTGTTTTTGCATATTATTGCATATTTTGGTGAAAATTCATATTTTTGCATATTTTGGCAGATTTTAAAATTTTTGAGTGATATATTTTTAGAAATTTTCATATTATAAAATAAAATTCTTCAAAAAATTTCCAAATCTTCAAAAAAAAGTTTTTTTAAGATCAATTAATAAATGTGTTTGAGCTCTGCTTAAAATACAAGATTTCGACAAAAGATCCTTCGATTTTTAATGCAGCACCTTACATGGTTAAGGCTGCCAATTGTCCTAAACAATTTATCCAAAACTGCTACATGTTACTTGCTTGGCGCATGGGTGACACCGAGTTGCAGAGGAATTGGAAGCCAATTCGATAATATTGATTTATTGGTTTCATACGGGAAATAATATGTTTAAAGGCTCCTTCACGAGTTGCAATTTTTAATGAAATGTATCTCTTGGTACCGTCACCACCGCAGCCAGTATTAACAAGAAGGGAAACCTAAATAGATGCTTCAGAATTCTATTCAAAAAACTTTCAGCAATTTAAGAATGTTATTGAAGAACTTGTTGCTACCGATGCTTATGCAATAAAAACAGTAAAAGATATATTAAATTTAAATAACAGCAAAAGTCAATTAGCATTTGTATTTTCTAAGTTCGGATATATTGGTGAAATCATAACTAAATTGGAAGGATTTAGTTCACTTAATAGTCAACTCAAATTAATAATTTTATTCTAATTTCTTCGACCTTTTTTAAATATTTTTCTTCTTTATTAATATTTGAGCTTAAGGTCACTTTTATTTTAAATATTTCGTATATTTTTATTATCGATATTTCGATTTCCTTTGGAAATCTTCTTCAGGATATATTTTAATTAAAATTAACAAAAATTATGTTTGACAATTAATAGAAATTAAAATTAAATTTAAAAATTTTTTCAACATTCAACAATAACATTTCATAAAATCAAAACATTAAAAAATTTAAAAGAGGAAACAAAAAACAATTTTAAAATATTTCCCTTTTACGTCAAAAAATTTTTTTAACAAATCTAACTTAAGCCATCTAAACTTTTTTTTAGAAAACAACGAAAGATCTAAACCTATTTCCCTTTTCGTCAACCTATTTATTCTTATTCATAAATATCTATAAATCTGAGCTAAACCTTCAGTATCTTTTTTAAAATTAATCCTTTCTTCAAATGGAACATTATTTATTTGTAACTTTTCTAACATACATATATCTTCTATTCTTTAAACCTTCCACGTTTAAAACGGATGTGTTCTCAAAATCTGGATAATGATTTAAATCCCTGCAATGAGTCGATAAAGCTGTACCATGTGCTGAATTATAATTTCTATATACTCAAATTATTAAATCAAGATGTGGAAGGAAGAAAGCCCGACAAATTAAAAAAAAATCCAAAACGTGTTGCAAAAAAAAAAATATGGGATTTCAAAAAAATAACACAAATTTCAACTATTTTTGATCTGGAATCAAATGTGGGATCTGAATTAGAAAATTAATATTTTCCAAATGAATTGGCATCCTTCAAGTATGCCTCAACTTCGGTTGACGTTAATTTTCCAAGTGCAAAAGCTTTTATGTAGTTATTTAAATTAAGTCTTATAAAATATTATACCTTTGAATAACAATAGAATTTTTTATAATGTTTTGTTTTATATAAAATAAAAAAAAAAGATTTTTTATAGAAAATGGTCAAGTTTTTAGTGCATATTTTTTTTTTTTTAATGCATATTTAGGAGTTTTTAGTGCATATTTTATGCGCATATTTTCCATTTTTTAGTGCATGAAAATCTCATCCCTAGTGATAACATATTTTCGCCTTTTTTTGATTCTATCTAAAAAAAATTTTAATTTTGTAGTTTAACAAATCTTGAAACATCCAAAACGGGACAAAGTGTAAAGTCTTGTTACTTTCACGTATACTCCACCGTCTACTATACAGAGGAAATCTAAAGCCGTGTGGGGAAACACCGAAACGAGCAAAGTTTCCAGCGTTATGTGGGGATCCATTGACCCAAAATCGAATAAAATTCTTCTATCGCTACCGAGAGGGGACTGTAGGAGTCTAGTAGGCTTTAAAACGGGTGACTGTTGGACGGCAGTATACGCCAAAAGGGTGGCGCAACTGACTAAAGGCAATTATAGATTACTGGAGTACCAGGGGAAAAAGAGACGGTGGAGCATACTCTGCCACTGTCCGGAACTCATACGCTCCAGAGCGAACTTTCTGGGAGATCATTACTTCCAAGATCTACGGGAAATCTCTGGAATTGGACTATTGAAACGCCTAGCATTCTCTGGGTACCATCACATCGAACTTACCGATTCAAGTAGGGGTTATCGTATAATGTGGTAACGCTTGGGACTAACACGGTCTATGCCGGGTCTTTATGACCGGCCACCTAACCCAACCTATAACTTTCACGTAAAGTCACATAACCTTTGAACAATATTAGACAAAGATCATAAAAATCAATGAACGTGTTTCGCTTTTATTCACAGTTTAATGAAGCTACCTCATTTTTAAGTGAAGGAAAAAACGTCAATAAATACAACATCTACAAACACACTCAAACATATTAAAAAATGTTATTTTTGTATGGAAATTGCGATTTTTACCAATTTAGTTTTCTCAGTAAATTGTGAACAAAATCAAAAGCTGTAAAGCGATTACAACGAAATAAACCTCATTTCATTCGAAATATGTTAAGATAAATGTTTTAAACCAAAATTTAATTTTTTTTTAAATTGTCAATTTTTTCAAAACTTCAACGATATATCTGAAACTACTGGGCAAATTTTAAACCAATGTAAGCACGCCTTAAAGATAATTTTGTTGACAAGTTTTGATTTTTTTTTAACTGAATATGATGAACCGTTTTGAAGTTACATATTCCAATATATGTAGTGGAAGTGCCATAATTTCGACAATAGCGAAAAGTCGAGCTGATAGAAAAAAACTTAGTGCAGATTTGGATTCATCGTCCCAAACAACCTTAAAGGCAACATTCAGTTCTTAATCAACAAAAAGCTTTTTAACTTGTCAAATTAAAAGTCGTACCCAAAAATTGTTTTCCTCTTGATAATTTTGGAATATGCCAGACAAAATATGTGGAATAACCTTCCTGCAGAAGTCTTCCCTCTCACTTACAACATGATTAAGTTCAAATCGAATGTTCACAAATACTACTCCCTCTATCCTCCTTCCCACAACCTATTTTCCTAGTTCCAACACAATGCAATGCATTAGTAGGGGTCCTAACAGAAAAAAAATAATATGTCTAAAACAAATTATAATTTAAATTAGGCAAAATATTATATTACTGTGTTGTCAGGTTTTATTAAGATTGGCTTATATTTTATAGATACCACGTAAATATATTTGGAGGAGGAGGTGGAGGGTATAAAAGATTCGGCACAGCTCAAAATATCACTCTTACTTGTTTTTGAATACAATATTTCGCATTAATTATAATACCACGAGAAAAATATCCAAATTAAAATTGTTGTCACAACAGACATGTGAATGGAAGGGAGGGTATTAACTTACATGCAAAGTCTCTTATACACGTGTACTATAAATACTTGAGTATGTCTGTAAAATCTTTTGTATTAAAAAATATTTTCGAAGTTGTGTATTAATCAAATTTTAACGCAATTTGCGTTGTTGTGTTAAACATTGAAAAGTTAATTTCATTATTAGGGTGTTCAATTAATCGGGTTTTATTTTTGTTCGAATAAACGATTAATCGATATTTGACATTTTTAACTTATTCGTTTAAACGAATAAAATTTAAAAATTAATCGATTAATGGAATAATTCTAAATCCCGAAATTTTATAAATTACCAGAATTTTTTTTGATAATTTCAGAAAAAATTTGTATGTATTTGAGTAAATAAATATTATTTTTTAAATAAAACTCTTCAATGAAGCTTCACTTTCGGGCACTTAGATTTTTTAAAAATCAATACAACTTCGGATTTTTTTTAACTTTTCAAGGACATTCCATCCTCTGCTATGTGTCTGCAAAAAGTTACCTCTAGATTGATTTTGTTGGTGGAGCATCTTCATCAAGTTCTATGTCACTGTCACTGTGTAAGTGGTAATTTAGTGAAGTCGTTGAAGAACATTTACGTTAATAAATTTTTGGATACCTGCTACATTTCGCACTATTAGTTTTATTTTTCGTACAATATTTTTAAGCCAAGCTTATGCTAAAGAGAGAAATGCGGGAATGCTTAAAAATACGGGCGTGTTCTTGAATCGAAAGTTCATAAAAATATTTCATTTTATCTTCTTCATTCTTCTAATTTTTTTGCAAGAAAAACACTTAAAACGGCCATTTTGGACATAATAATAGAATTTAAATTATCGTTCAGTCTCACTTCAATTCGATTTCTAGAACATATCCGTTAAATTAATATAAATCTACTTTTATCGTTCTCTTATGTGAAAAGAATTATTAAATTGTGTTGAAAAATTTAACAAAAATATTAGCCAAATGACTCACTAAACATGACTGTTTTTCTAACTCCAACGGACAAATACAGTGCCAGTCAAAAAAATTGCTCTAATAGCCTATTCTATGTTCATTTTAGTGAAAACAAATATATTGTGCTAATTATTTTAAATAAAGTATGCAATATGTTGTAATATGTATATCCTCTCTGATTTTTTTCCAAAAAATGTGACCGGTTCTTTTCCAATGATCGAAATTATAAAAAAAAATTCTACATCAGTGCAGTCATTAAAATAGCACCGAATAACAAAAATTCTTTAAAAAATATAAATAGTGACTTAATAGTTGAAATAAAATGCTAAAGGTAAAAAAAATAAAATAATTCATCGCATATTACATAATTGATTTTCATAGAAATAGGATGTCGAAAGCATTGTACACCTGAAAAACGTGCTTTTATTAAAAAAAATGGTTTCTAAGCATGAATCATATTCTGAAATAAGCAACTTGATTGGGTGTTCCAATAAAATGGTTGTGAATGCAATAAAATTAACTCAAAAGTGGGAAATACTTGGTCGCAAGAAAGTTTTGCCACCATTAATGGTTAAGAGTTTGGTCAGACAATGCAAGAATAGCCCGTTTATGCCAGCTACAGAGCTAAAAAAGGAGCTAAGTGTGACCGCAAGTGTTAAAACTATTCGTCGGAGGTTGCGAGACAACAACTTGAATGCCTGTGGTCCCCGAAAAGTGCCCCTGCTCACACGTAAGCATGTTGCAAAACGTTTGAAGTTTGCTAGAACTCATTTGGAATGACCAACTGAAAAGTTGAGCAATGTTATTTGGACAGATGAATCCAAGGTGGTTTTATTTGGAGGCAAATGATCGCGTTCGTACGTCAGAAGACCCCCTCACGCTGAATTTAATCCAAAATTCACAACAAAAACCGTTAAACATGGTGGTTCAAGCATAATGGTATGGGGGTGCTTTTTCTACTATAGAGTAGGACCCATATATTGAATCAGAACAATCATGGATAAGACACTATACGTTAATATCCTCCAGGAATTAATGCTACCATATGTTTCTAAGGAAATGCCGCTTGGTTGGGTGTTCCAGTAAAACAATGACCCGAAGCATACCAGCAAACTTTCCAAAAATTGGTTTCAGGACAATAAAATAAACGTTATGGAATGGCCAGCTAAGTCCCCAGATGTAAATCTAATCGAGAACTTATGGACAGATATAAAGAAGGGAGTATCCCAAACACAACCAACAAGTAACGAAGCCCTTTGGGTGGCAGTTCAGTAAATCTGGAACAGAATTTCGAAGGAAAGGTGCCAAAATCTAGTAAAATCGATGCAAAAACGTTGTGCAAAGGTTATTGCCAATAATGGGCACGCAACAAAATATTTATTTCAATATGAGAAGACATCATAAAAAACAGGATTCGAAATATTTAATTTATATTTAGTTTAAGTATTTAATTTTAATAGAATAAGAGCTGTAGTGCAATTTTTTGGACTGAGTGTTTTTTAAGTTGTTTTAAAAAAGTTAAAAATTTTATATCAAATACAAGACCAAATCAATTGCTTTTTATTTAATATTGATTGACAGTCCTGTAATTTTCTTATGACAACTATTCAATGAAATCAGTTTGACCTATTTACAAATATCTAACGAAGAACTTTTTTCTATATCCTGGTGCTATTTTTCTGACCGCAGCTGTACATTTGGTTTGTTTATTCGACTTAAAACTTTATAAATATATATAAAAATTAAACATTTAACAGAAATACTATATATTATTACCATTCGATTAATCCGTATAAATTCTTCGATTAATCCTTTAATCGAAACTAGCGATTTTAAATTATTCGAAGAATTAATCGTCTTAATTGGTCTGAAGTGATTCGTACTTGTTAATTTTAAAAAAAAAAATATATATTGTTACGTTTTTCCTTTAATAAACGCGTTCGGTTTACTCCCTTTATAATAAACCGTTGAGTTCTTTTAATTGCAAATCCGAATAAAAACACACACTTATTCAACTTAACAAACTTTATTGAAATTAATTATTTTGTTCACAATTGTTAGTTACGAACAGAACCGTTTTCCAAAACAAACTAACTTAATTTTACATGAGTCACCCCTTTTTATATTTCATAATTATTTGTAGATTTTTCCTGAACCTTCCCGTAAAAACTTTTATTATGTTCTATAACCATTTCTAGAAATTACTGGGAAATTTATATAGGAACTATTTTTAAAATAACAGTTGTGTTGAAAATTATACATGACAATTTTAAGTAACATAAAACTATAACTTACAAGATAACTTATAACTATAACTATAAATAATTCTTAGATAATTTAACTTTCGTAACACTGCCCTCCACTTAAGCCTGTTCGTCCCGAATAGGCTCAAATTCTCCTTTTCCATAATGGGCTAGTCGTTCTAGATGTACCACTTTCATTTTTGATCTTGGGCTCTTATATTTCTGGATCCGATACACCACGTCATTCAATTTCTTTATTACTTTATATGGGCCATCCCAATGAGTCTGCAGCTTTGGAGATAGTCCTTTCTTCCGTTGCGGATTAAAAAGTAAAACCAGCTGGCCTTCTTTGAAGCCTTCCGAATTTGCCACTCCATTGTTTCTGGCTTTCATCTGGTCATTTGATGAATTAACACGCCTTCGTCTTAACTCGTTTTTCTGCTCTTGGGTAGAGTCATTATTATTCGCTGGTACGGATAGTTCACCAAAGTTGTACTGCTGGACCGGATTTCTACTTTCTCCAATTAGACCACTGTCTGCAACGCACTGTGGGCATGTAATTACGCAATCAATCACGGCTTGCTTGCAACCGATCCAATAGTAGCTTGCTTTTAACTTCTTTATGGTTTTCGTAACGCTTAGATGCCCACCACCAGTACCTTCGTGGAATTTCTTCCCAACTTCACATACTTTAGAAGTCGGTACTACAATAAGGTTTTTAACCGTTTTGCTATCAGTACTTTCCCATGTACGGTATAGGCAACCATTTATCATCCGCAGACTACTCCACTGCGCCCAATACGCTTGCATTAGTGGACCGTTCAATTTAATTTCTTCACGAGTCGGCCTTTCACCTTCATTAGCCATCATAATTTGCGCTAATAAGGGGTCACTTTTCTGCGCCGTTGACCAGTCTTCGCTGGGTTCCACATCTAATAAGCGAATCTCATTTATGCGTTTCTTGTTTTTAGACTCTATACCGTGCTTGCTTTTATGTTTACTGGGCCGTCTTGAATATGTGCTCGCTTTCCCACGTTTTTCATCGTTTCTTTGGGAGGACAATTTCTTATGATCACTAGTGACTAGTTGTCTTACAAGGGCTTCACTTCCATTCCCAACGTTAAGGGGTACTTCTAGACCATACCAATTCATAATTTGTCGTCCCGTGTCTAGACTAATGCCATGACGAATCATAAAATCTGCTCCAATTATGACCTCGTCCATAATTTCAGCCACAATAAACTCATCAAAAACTATCATATCGGCCATTCTTATTTCCACTCTTGCTTTGCCATAGACAATAACAGGCTCTCCCGTAGCTGTTCGCAAGTTTACACCACTTAGCGGCTCGACAGCTCCCTTTATCAAATCAGCTCTTATAATGGAATGTCCTGCACCAGTGTCGATAGTCAAAATGCGGATTTCACCATTTATGTAACCACAGGTCGTAATATTTCTGTTACTCGTTTTCACTACTAAATTGATCGTAAGATCTTCAGTTTCCTCTGCACTGCTAGCTCTTCTCAGCTTTAGCGGTGGCTCCCGTGTTGATTGTTGACTTGCTCTTCGTTTGTTCCTTTGCGGCGAAGCAGATCTCGATCGTTGTTTGGGTGCTTTGCAGTTTCGCTGAATGTGGCCAATCTTACCACAATTATAGCATTTTGCCTTGTTTTTACCTTGTTTCTCGCTCAAAGCTCGCAAAACTGCCTCCTTCATGCTTCTCATTTCCTTTAAAATATCTCTTCCTTCTTCAGCAGCAAAATCAAGTTTCCGCACCATATACGTTTGTGGCTTTGAAATTATCCTTGCGGTTTCTTGTGCTAGGGCAAATGATACCGTTTCTGCAAATGATGGCTTCTGTGATGCACATACCGCTAGTTTTACATCAGCATCCCGTATACCGTTTACAAATGCCTCGGTCTTAAAATGATCTAGCAATGGATGACTTTCCCCTGGATAGGTAAGCTGCACCAAGCGCTCAATCTCTAATGCGAAATCCTGTAGCGTCTCGTTTGCCTTTTGTACTCTTCCCCGTAATTCCATTCTGAATATTTCTTTTTTGTGTTCACCACCATACTTTCGTTGCAGTGCTACCATAATGTCATCGTAATTGTTTCTGCAACTTACTGGTACACTTTCTAGAATTTCAGCCGCAGATCCTTTTAAAGCCAGAATCAGCTCTATGGCTTTTTCTTCATTGTTCCATGCATTTTTGTTGGCAACTGTGTCAAACTGGAACTTAAAAACACTAAATGGTGAACTGCCGTCAAAACTCGGGGCCTTAATTCTACTAGAGACTTCTGGTGAAACTCGAACCGCTCCCTCTTGGCACTGAAGACTATTAACTTTAACTTCCAGATGATGTAGTTTTTCATCGAACACCGTGACTTGTGTTTTTACATCAGACAATTCCATTTCCATATCGTCCACTCTGTCGTTTATAACAGTAGAAATCTCTTGAAGCTTCTCAAGTTTTTCATTAGTAGCCTGAAGTTTCTCGTTTGTCACTCTAGAATTTTCTTGAATTTCGGCTAAGATGGTGCTTGCATTTTCCTTTACCATCTTCTCTATATTTTTAGAATTTTCTGCTACGATAGCTTTTGAATTTTCTTCCATTTTTCTAGAGGTTACAGCCGAATTTTCTTTTACCATTTCCTCCATTTTTCTAGAATTTTCTTCCATTTTTCTAGAGGTTACAGCCGAATTTTCTTTTACCATTTCCTCCATTTTTCTAGAAGTTACAGCCGAATTTTCTTTTACCATTTCCTCCATTTTTCTAGAATTTTCTTCCATTTTCTCCATCATAGCAGCAAACATTGTACCAAGATCCATGTTGCTTGTTACTGCACGGGTAGCAACTTCTATTTCTTCTTTTTCTTCAAATTCATAAGTTGCGATGTCAATATTGCGTCGCTTAAATTCGTCGATTAATCTTTTCTGCAGCTCAGCTTTATTTCCAGCAGTAGGCAGATCCAACTTGCCCAACTCTTTCTTGAGCTGTTCAACTTTTAGCTCCTCGAATTTCATTGTTGTTTGTATAGTTTTTTTTTTTTATACTTTTTTTTTATTTGTTTATTTATTTTATTTTTATTTTTTTTTTTTTTAATTTTTTTCATTCTTTTTTTTTATTGCAATTTCACTTCTGACACCAATTGTTATGTTTTTCCTTTAATAAACGCGTTCGGTTTACTCCCTTTATAATAAACCGTTGAGTTCTTTTAATTGCAAATAAAAATAAATACACGCACTTATTCAACTTTACAAACTTTATTGAAATTAATTATTTTGTTCACAATTGTTAGTTACGAACAGAACCGTTTTTCAAAACAGACTAAACTAATTTTACATTAGTCACCCCTTTTTATATTTCATAATTGTTTCTAGATTTTTCCTGAACCTTCCCGTAAAAACTATTTATTATGTTCTATAACCATTTCTAGAAATTACTGGGAAATTTATATAGGAACTATTTTTAAAATAACAGTTGTGTTGAAAATTATACATGACAATTTTAAGTAACATAAAACTATAACTTACAAGATAACTTATAACTATAAATAATTCTTAGATAATTTAACTTTCGTAACAATATTAATCAATATATCATTTTTTTTACAATATTTTTATGTCAAATTTTTCCATACATTTTTTATTCATTAAAATTTTTTCCTTCAAAAATAAATTTAACTTTTTTTAATAAATTTAATTTTTTTTAAATAAATACAAAAAGCTGTTTTTTGTTTCGTATTTTTATTAAACAAATAAAAATAGTAAACGAATAAACTATAGGTCGATTAATCGAACAAGAATTAATTGACTGAACACCCTATTCATTATAGACTTCTTTTCATATTCCTATAAATTCTTCGAGAAATTGTATTCCACCACACACTTACATACTTACACATATATGTACATGGCCTTGCAGAAAACTTGCCCTGCAAATAATAGGACCAGTCCAAACACGCATGTAAAGAGTAGTCCACAAGGGACTAGGACTGGTCCAAAAGTAACCCAAACGTTTGGAAAAAACCTGGTCTATTTAACATTACGATTTCCTAGGAGAGGACCATATAACCCACCTTTGGACCACTAAGGAGTAGTTTTAAAACTACTCCATGGTATACTCAAGAGGATTAGTTTTGAAGTCGTTTAAAAACAAAAGCATGTCGTTAAAAAACGAAGATATGTCGTCTCACTACAAACACTTTTTAACAATGACATGGTCCATGCTTGCATTACATCGGACCAGTCCATGGAGTAGTCCATTTTATCAAAATGGATCAGGTGGTCCAATTTTATTTGCAGAGTGGGATCAAGTCTCTCCAAGTCGCCATTTTTTTCGATTATTTTATTCCCTGTTTAGTGAAATTGTCAAACCAAGCTTCTACACTTTTGTCTGCTTTTGAGAAAAGCGTGAAACCTATCGAGAGCTCTAAAGCTACATTGATAGAAAAGGCGTCATAACGCTGCTGTATTTTGAAAACTGTCTTCGTTTTTGACCCAATGACACTTTCCATCAATGTGATGTCAGCCTTAACATCACTTGGCCAAAATGTCATCAGATAAAAATATGTCATTAATGGGTTGACACATCGGCATCACAGAAATCACGAATCGTTTAATAAGAAATGTCACGAGTGCGATGACTAAGTAACATCGGAGAAAGGACTCATGACAGTTTGTCATTAAATTGAGTTCTTGTCATTGACTTAAGTCAAAGTGAGCGAATATTATTGTTTATTTACCGGTACACATATTTGTTTTACTCTTGTCTTATTTTGCCCTTTTGTTTACAGATGAACTCTCAATTGTAAGACACCAGCAACATGCCCGATATGGTTTTCGTAATCATTCTACTTTGAAAATTTGATGTACCATTTAACTAAATAATTAAAACAAATAGAATATGGGAATTTTTGCTTCTAAGTTTACTTTTTAAACATGAAAATAATGTAAATTATACACAAAATGTGGCACCAATTTGTTTTCAATGTAGTCATAGCATAGATGTAGCATAAAATACGACGAATGTGACGTTCTTAATTCGATTGATGTCACTTTTTGCCTCATTTTTTGCATCATTAATGTCACAATTCTGATA
The DNA here is from genome assembly GCA_930367215.1 of Pollenia angustigena. Taxonomy (NCBI): domain Eukaryota; kingdom Metazoa; phylum Arthropoda; class Insecta; order Diptera; family Polleniidae; genus Pollenia; species Pollenia angustigena. Next base: position 187,479,110 of record OV884056.1, read on the forward strand.
TAGATTATCAACAATATGAAGATCTATTTTTCTTTGAGTGTACTATTATTGAAAAGGATGCTAGAGTTAAAAGTGAAGGTTCAGTTTTTTACGAAATAATAATTTCTTTTAATTAAACATGTTTTTAAGACAAAATATACGCAGGTATTTGGATTTTGTTAACTATCGCAATCTATAATATTGTTAGTGCAAAAATCTTGTACAAATTTGTACATATTCAAAAATGTAGATAAGAAGCATTAAGCAGTAAATATCTGGTTCCCCAAAAACTACCTAGTCAATAGTTCTTAGATCATTAGTGGGGTTTCAATGTTAAGCACATGATAAATGTCTATAGCACCAGGGATTATCTCATCTATAGTTGGTTAGTAGTACTAGAGACAAAGTTATTCTTGTTTCAAAACAGTTTCACTATTTATGTATCCTACAGGTTATGCACACAAATTTTAATAAAATAATTTCAGCTGTGTGTATGTGGGTCTTTCAAGTTCGAGTTTCTTTTTCATTAATGCTTTATTTCTTTTGATAGATTTTTTGTTCATTTTTTTTTTTTTTTTTTTGACAGGTCGCATATGCCAAAATTTCGTAGTGGAGAAAAACAACAATAAAAGTTTACATGAAGTTTTCTTAAAATATTCTTGATAGAATTTTTTTTGTATTTTACTAGTGCATATGTTTTGAAGAAAAATGTAAATGTTGGTGAATGTTTATTAACGAACTTTGAAGTTAAGTGAAAATTACTGTTTTCTGCCGCATACGACACTTTTCTTTGTTTGTGCTTCATACGTATACTTACTGCTGTGTATTGGGTTGTTGACATTTTATTTTGCTTTAACTACTTTTTCCCTGCGGCAATGAAGCAAAGTAAGAGTGAAATTTATTTAATACGTTTTTGAATGAGGAATTTGAGTGTGGCGAATACTGTGGCGTGAAGAGCAAAACAATACTTAATGAACTTTAAAATAGTTGATATGGAGCAAAATTCGTGTTCAGTATCTTAGAAACCCTAAACATTTTTGTGAAACAGGTTTTGGATGCAGGTGTCAAATACAAAAGTATAATGAATTCAATTTACTCGAGAGCCGTATAAAAATATTAAAAAAATCTATGAACATTGTGTATCTTTGAAGTCACATTTCAACAACTTGTGGATATTTTTGGTTTTAATATTTAAGTTAATGTCCCAAAGAATGAAGCTAAAATAAAAATATATTCAAACATTTCTCATAATTTTATTGAAAATATCGCCGCTGATAGAAAAAAGGATTAAAAGAGATATAGATATTTCGATTGGTCGGCGTTTAGAGCAAGTGAGCTTTAGGCAACCGGCACCCAAAAATGCAAAAAAAATGTTTGCTGGAAATAGTTTTATTGGACCATATTGAACATCACCTTGGTTTCAAAAACAACACCCGAAAGAAATGGATTAGCGATATCACATGGGAATTAATTCAGGACAGAAAGGAGGCCAAAGCTGCCCTTAACTCGAGCAAAACTCGCTCGAATAAAATTAAACATCAGGAAACGTATAACCGAATTAACCGAGATGTTAAACGTAATTAACCGAGATGCAAACGAACTACAAGCAGCAGCAGCAACCCATCGCACGAGAGACCTTTTCCTCGCTGTGAACAAGTTAACTAATAGAACATTTTCGTCTGGCAGATCCCTGAAGAATGACGTAGGGGAACTTGTAACATCAAAAACGCAGCAACTCAGCTTATGGGAAAATTTTTACGATAACATGCTGAATAAAACGACCGCTTTACAAGATTCAATCTGCACTTGCCCTACCCACGTATTGCATCCATCCATATCTTCTGTGTGTCCAGGAATCATTGAAATCAGCGAAGCAATTAGTTCAGTTAAAAACAACAAATCCCCTGGCCTTTATAATATTTCCCCAGAACTCCTTACAACCGACCGAGTTACTAACGCTCGCTTATTGGAACCCATCATAAGAGCATTCTGGAATGAAGAATCCATACCCGACGAAATCACCTCCGGCGCAATTATAAATCTTCCCAAAAAGGCGATTTAACCGCCAGAAAGAATTGGAGAGGTATAACTTTGTTGAGCATAGTCACACGGCCATATGGAGCGCACTGGCATGCAAGGGTGCCCGACTAAAATAATAAACTTAATAAAGACACTGTACAGCAATGCAACATGCCGCGTATTGCATGAGAAACAACTAAGCAAGAATTTCAGAATAAAAACCGGAGTTCGCTAAGGCTGTGTGTTATCACCACTCCTCTTTAACTGTGTCCTAGATGCAGTGAAGCAAAAGTCAACAAGTCATAGGAGAGGGATAACATGGGGTTTGCAAGACAGATTAGAAGATCTGGACTATTTAGATGATATATGCTTACTAAGTCATTCGTTTTCCGATATGCAATCAAAGCTAAATCTAGTTAGCGAAACAGCAAAGCTAGTTGGGTTGAGGATAAACATCCCCAAAACAAAAACACTTAGGATAAATGCTAACGCAACGTGGAAATTCCTAATATACGGCAAAGAAATTGATGAGTCCTTCTGCTATCTAGGCAGTATAATCGACAAATCCGATGATTCATCAGCCGATGTGGCCAGTCGCATTAATAAGGCACGTAATGCATTTGCCCAACTCAGCCCTGTTTGGAAATCGCCTAACATCTCAAACGTACCAAAATTAAAATTTTCAACTCTAGCGTTAAATCCACATTGCTGTACGGTTGCGAAACGTGGAATATGGCACCGCGCGATATCCAGTCCCTTCAGGTGTTTGCTAACAAATGCCTGCGTAGAGTCTTGCGTGTTTACTGGCCCTCCTTAATATCAAATGCCCAACTCTGGTCAGATACCAACCAGCAACCAATTGAGATGAAAATAAGAAAACACAAATGGGGCTGGCTTGGACACACTCTCCGCCAGCCTTTAGACGATATCACTTAGGAGGCCATAGACTGGAACCCACAGGGAAGCAGGCGCATCGGACGACCATCACACACCTGGAAACGCCAAATCATAACCGAACTGTCCGAGCTACGACTACAGTGGAACGAAGTCAAACATCGCGCTGATGATCGAGATCATTGGAATCAACTTGTGGCGGCCCTTTGCTCCCCAGAGGAGTAAAAGGAACATTAACATATATATATATAATATATTGAAAAATGTTTTTCTCTGCGTGTACAAATTTAAGTTAGCGCAAAAGTTGAATTCCAACAGCCATTAAGAACATTTTATATTGATTTATATGGTTCCAAGGTGGAACAGAGGCCCACAACAAAGCTCTATTCGATTGTGATCTATCCTGCTCTATCTGCTTCGCTTCGGCCCAGGACTTTCCAATTGAGTTTGTTTAATTTTTGATTTGTCTCCTCCAGATGTAAGCGGGTCTTCCTATTCTTTTTTCTAACGAGCGATTAATGAATACCTGCAAGGATTGCAAGTCGCTTATTGTGGTGTTCCACGATTCACAGCCATACCTGTATAACAGGACGGAACGCACGTTTGATAAAAAGAGGTTTGGTTCTCAGTCGAATTAAAGGCGATTTTCAAGCTTTTTGCAGTGCCCCAAATTCTTGGTTTGCCTATTTGATGCGATTTGTAGTATCATCTTGCCAGCCGCTGATATGACACTACCCTAAATTTTTAAGATCTACGTTGTGTATTTGGAACTTTTGGGAGTTGTTGGTACTAAAAGATGCAGAACCTGCATTTTTACCCGTGGACATTAAAAATGTCTTAAATAATTTAATTCAAGAACAATTGTTCAGTTTTATTAAGAAAATCATTTTCAAAAAAAAAACTTATTTTCGATAATTATAAAAGAGATTTGCAAGACGCCATTTATCAGTTTTAAATAACATTTCATTTCCCTTCAAAAGGTGTATTTGATAAAAAAAAAAAACTCAAACAGTAAAGACCCTGTAAAGATGTTCAAGTAGTTAGTTTTTGTCTGCGATGAATAAAGAGGGTGTTTGAGTGGCTGATTAAAAGCCACATAATAAATTACAAGAATGTATGTGTTTCAGTTGGTATTGTCATAATGATTTGCGTGTTGTCATGATTTGTGGATGCATGAATGTCGGAGATTTAAAGGAACTAAAATATTAAAGCTCATTTAAGGTTTCTTTTTAAATCGATTTAATCAATTCGAACAATTGTACCTTAAAAAACCATCAGCCTAATTATGAATAAAAATTCCCTGGGGATTTTTTCCCTTCTCCCATTTTCCCCATTTAAATTCAATTGCAAAATTTGCAAAAGGGAAAAAAACTCTCGGGGAATTTTTGTTCATAATTCGGATGTACAACTATAAATTTGGAGTATAACATAGCTTTTTTGGCAAAATAATTAATGGAGTTTTAGAGTTCAAAACAGAAAACTAATAATATTAATTAAGGAAGAATGTGCCTTCTTTCAATGCCAACGTTACGAACGAGTATAAAAGTTATAAAAGAACGAATAAGTGATATTTAGGCCGAATCATAGAAAACAAGAAGTATACACGTTCTTTATTTAATTAATATCTGGAGTGCAATTCTTTGAATTCTTGTTCTCTCACAACACTATTTAAATTGTGCGACGAACAGTAACGCATATAATTTTTCATTGTGGTTGTATACAAACGTTTTGTACACACATTTAATTTTTATTGAGTGTTTGCTTTTCAAATAAATTTATACAGACTTTTAATACACACTATGTTTTATTAAAATGTTAAGCTAGGAAGTGCTTAATGATATACCCATGGTAATTCTTTCTTATTAATCTGCTTTTGAAAAATAGATCCTACAAACAACACAAAATAGCGTTGAATTCTATTTAAAAGTTGATTAAACTATTCTCTGCTTAAAACAATTTGTTTCACTAATTTGTATTTGTCCATTAAAATGATTAATAAAAATTTCATTCAATAGAATTTTGCTTATTTTTTTTTTAATTAAAATTGTGAATGAAAAATTCAAATATGATAAATTGACTCACCTGCGTAAAATAATGGCAGCATATGAAAAATGACCAAAAGTGATAATAAATATTTGGACATTTTCTGCAAGTCCCAGTAGAATTTCGTAACATTGATGAAAGTGTTTGTTGCTGATGTTGTAAAAAATAATGCTTGTTGCTGTGGAGTTTGTGTAAAAGTTGCTGTTGTTTTTGTAGTTGTTGTATTAGAGAAACTAGATTTAAAATAGAAATTTCGTTGTTGATGTATTTGAGTTTGATGTGGTTGTGGCTGTTGCTGTATTGATGTTTTTGTTGTATTAGTTTTACGTTTTTTATATTTGATGTTGTTGTTTTTGTTGCAATTACGGCAACAATGTTTAGCAACATAACTTTGGCAGCATTTTGTAGATTCGTTTTTAGGTTTTTGTAAGAAATTATTATTTTCATTGGAGCCTGAGACTGGCAGACTTTTTTCAAGGATGATATTCTTGTTGGTAAGCATTTTAGTGTTGTGATTTTTGTTGTAATTGTTGTTGTTGTGGTAGTTGCTGAAGCTTTTGTGTTGGTTTTTATTTGTGTGGATTTTAATCTCCTCAATTCCTTTGTAATCATGTATAGAAACGTCATCATCATCATCAACATAACTAAAATTATTTGGTTGTTGTTGTTGTATTGTCCTGTTTTGTTTGTTTCTGTTGCCGATGATGATATCTGAAGTGGATGCAAGTTGTCGACATTTTTCTTCGCTTTTTGTTTCATAAAATTTGTTGTCAATGTTGGCTGAAATGTTGCATACTCTTGCAATTTGTTGCCATTGAACATTTGCATTGCCCACAACAACATCATCTGTATGGAATAGTTGTGTTGCATTCGTAGCTGATGCTGCTGTTTTCGGCTGTTCTGTTGCTTGCATAGACTTGCTGTAGCAACATTTTTCCTCTTCCTGCTTTGTACCAGGCCATAATTGTTCGCGTTGTTTGGACTCCTGCTGCTGATGCTGCAGTTGTTGATAAGAGTTGAACACAATTTTTGTTTTAATGTCGTCGTTTTGTAGATTTTTCGTTTTATCGGGTGTGAAAGAATTGTTCTCTTTAATAGTGTCTTCACTCTGGTTTGTTTTTGTTGATGGGCTTGAATTTTGGTAGTTGTTCGTGTTGTTAAAGATGTCTGTGTATTGTTTCCTGTTTGTGATGTTGCTCTTGCATTTAATATTTCCGGTGATATTGTTGGACTTTTGTTGTTCTTCTTTTTCTTGTTTTCGTTCGACTTCCGTTTTGTTACAAAATATTGATAGTTTTTCTCTACAATGATGCTCAATAGATGATTGAGACGTTGTTTTCGTTTTTGTTGTGTTAAAATTTGAATTTGTTTTTCTTGTTGTAGTTGTTGTTGTTGGTTTTGTATCGATATTATAAAGAAGCTGTGCTGAGGCCATGTTGTGCCCTAAAAAAAAAACAATAAAAAAGAAAATTGATGAAGAAAGTTGGGTCAAAAAAAAAAAACAATTTTCGTAAGTATATTTTTTATTGCAAGCGACATTCACACACACACTTATACAATCTTTGTATATCTTTTACAATACCAACACAATAATATTGGTTTTATTTTAATCGAAAATAAATGGAAGAGGCAAAAAATTTAAAAAGACTTCCGTTTAGTGAAAAGGGAAATACAATTTAAGTAAAAGTTGTATATACGATGTATATTTGTCATTTTGAAGTGATTAAGAAACTGTTTTAAAGTGTTGAAAAAAAGTATAAAAAATGTAAAGGATTTTTTTTAACTATTCAAACTTTATAAAAAGAAAATATTGAAAAATATTAAGAAAAGATTATAAATTTAAATCAAATTGAATTCAATTCCAAACAAAAAGTGGAGACTTAGATTATGTTTTCAACAAGAGATTTACATAGAAAGTTCTTTGATAAAATATTATTAGCCCTGGAAGGTAACTCTTCATTTTAGTGCATTAAGATTTTACTTCGTCAATCGACTTTATGAAAAAAATTTTGCGGAACGATTTTAAAAGTAAAAAAATCCACAAAATTTTTTTTAGTTAATCATTTTATTCAAAAAACATAAATAAGAACATTTAAAAAAAATTTTTGCCCGCCCCTCTAGATTTTATCCTGGCTTCGCCCATGTATTCGTGTACTGGCATATGTATGCCTGCAAAGTTTCATCCATTTGCATTGAGTACAAGGCGGTTAAATTAACGTAACAAGATTTGATTTTCCGAAGTGAAGCTAAAGAAAAGGTTTTAAACAATTTTGCTCGCCACCTCTAGATTTTATCCTGGATACGCCCATGTATTCGTGTACTGTCATCAGGAATATGTATGCCTGCAAAGTTTCATCTATTTGCATTGAGTAAAAGGCGGTCAAAAAAGAATTTTACAAAAAAAAATTTGACCCCCCCCCTATATTTTATCCTGGCTACGCTTATGTATTCGTGTATTGTCATCGGGAATATGTATGCCTGCAAAGTTTCATCCATTTGCATTGAGTAAAAGGCGGTCAAAAAAGCATTTTACAAAAAAAAAAAAATGTTTGACCCCCCCCCCCTAGATTTTATCCTGGCTACGCTTATGTATTCCTGTATTGTCATCGGGAATATGTATGCCTGCAAAGTTTCATCCATTTGCATTGAGTACAAGGCGGTTAAATTAACGTTACAAGATTTGATTTTCCGAAGTGAAGCTAAAGAAAAGGTTTTAAAAATAAAAGTTTTTTCTCTCTAAAAATTCAATACGAATTTGAATTCTTTTCAGAGTTTTCAAATTAACTAACTTTAAAAAGCTTTCGTCATTAGCTAACGTTCTAAAAAAAAGAGCGTTATATGATAAAGACTAAATTAGCTTCGTCGATTCGACGAACAGTATCCATCCAGGGTTAATAAAAATACAATACATAGATTGTTAGTGCTTCTCATTCCGATCTGGGGGCAAATGTTATTGGCCATTATTTTAAGGCTAGATCTTTCGAATTAGCTGTCATTTATTCGGTATGTTTTTCTAAAACATCATTGGCAAACATACCTTTCAACGTCACCTGCAAATGTTTAAGTTGTTTTACAAAAATGGGGGGGGGGGGTTCTTTTCGGACAACGTTCTGTACGAAAATCATCTTCAACGATTAGGCCCATTCCTGGATGACAAACAAACTACACTGTATAATTTAGGATATTTTAAAGCCACATCAGATCCAAGAGCGTTAAATGTCCCAATAAAAAATGGAGCTTCCAACGAAGCAGGTTTGTAAGGGAGAAACATAAGGGTTTCGCTTACCATTGCGCTTACGGAAGACATGAATTTTATATGGCGAGTTCCCACTTTGAAGCAATACATTTGTGACACATAAAGCGCATTATTCAGCGCACATAAACATTGTTGGATGTAACGATCATGTTTACACACTGAATGTTTTGATGCAGTTATTTTTTAGTATTCTCCCTTACAAACCTGCTTCGTAGTAAGGGAATGCCGTAGCACTTGAAATTTTATTTTTTTTTTTTATAAAAGTTGTTGAGAGTTCTTTCACTTACTTTACTGCATTTCTGTATGTCTTATTGCGTAGCGCATAATTGTGCTCTTATTTTTTAAATGTACCTTTAGTGCTTCGCAAAATGATAAAATTTTTTATTGGGGTCTTTTGAAAATGGCCTAACCGTCAAAGGTGACCGCTCTAGGCCAATGATTACCAACCTGTTTGGGACTCAATTGGATGTCCTAAGCACCAATGATATAATCGGCCTTATTATGTAAGGCGTTGTCGTTAACGCTTTAAGGCCCAACCATAATATGCTTAAGTTGGCTTAAGCAAATGTTCGAATACATGTAAATCTTATTAGGCAAACCATACATATTGAACTTAAAGAAACTTTTTGTTAAATTTAATGAAACTGTCATTAGCTTAAGCAAAGTGCGAAACACATTCGCACATTCCGTACGGCATCAAAAGTTTTTTGATTTTGTTACATTTGAGAGACTTTTTGTTAATTTTTGACAGAAGGCTATGCATACTATGGTTGGGCCTTTAGTCGTTTTTATACCCTCCACCACAATAAGTTGTGAAGAGGGTATACTAATGGCGATTTCTTTTCTGAGAAATATGTTGCATAAATGTTACATGCTCTACACAAAAGAGATAGAGCATGTAACATTTATGCAACATATTTCTCAGAAAAGAAATCGCCATAAGTTTATCATTCCGTGTGAAACTTTTTCATTATTCATCTCAGACCCCATAAAGTATATATATTCTGGGTCCTTGAGTAATTCTAAGTCGATTTAGCCATGCCCGTCTGTCTGTTCGTCTGTTGAAAAACGCTCACTATCGAAATACTCAATAGAAATAAACCATAATTTTTGTCAAATTGCTTGTAGTTATCCTAAGCATTTTGGGATTGTAAATTAGCAAAATCGGTTCGGTAGGATCTATAAATTAAAATGTTGAACCACCACCTAAAAAAAATTGATAACTTTGTTACAAAAACTAACATAACTCGTGGAACAATGCACGGAATGATATACGATTTTGCAAAAATTAGTTTTATTTAACTGGTAATCACGCTGTAAAATTTTGGGACGACCCGTCTATAATTTACCCTAGGCCCCATATAAGCCCTACTCCAGGAAAACAGTTTAGTACGCCTAAAACTGTTAAAAATAATGCTATCATAATAGAAATTGGTACATCACAGTTTTATAGGACTAGAAATAAGACTGTCAAATTTCGTGAAGATCGGTCCATAGTTTAGTAGGCTAAAACCGTTAAAAATAATGCTATCATATCAAAATTTGGTACATCACGGTTTAAGTGAACTAGAAATAAGACTGTCAAATTTCGCGAAGATCGGTTCATTATTTACAATAGGCCTCATATAAAGCCGACTCTGTTATAGATATTGCGGTAAACTTTCTTCCAACTTAGCTTCAAATGGCCAGAAAACATTTTATGGAATTTTGTGATATACAGTCCATAATCAACCTTAGATCCATTTTAAGCAGCCTTCTGAATTTTGGGATAATTGGTTTATAGCTTACCATGGCTCCAATGTAAATTGCTCTCCTGAAAATCATTTAAGTTCGGCTTAAACTATAACAAATCGTAATATTTTACTAGTAAAAATTTAAAAAAAATTTGAATTTAAAAAAAGTCATAAAACTTTCTGATTGTCGGTCAATAATTTAATATGTACCCAGCAAAAACTTGGTAATGTCTTACCCATTACTGAACAACTTACTTTTCAATGACTACTTTATACCATCTGCATTACATAGAAGTAGTTTGGTAATGGCTGACATATAATCTGATACCTAAGTACTTGTGTATGAGTTGATTAACGAAATTTATAATTCATTCGTAATAAAATGCATCTACGGTTGAAGTTTTTTCAAATCTAATACAAATTGATTTAAAATATTTGTTCTTACAATTTTTAATATTTTTAATTAGGCTTAAGTTCATGAAATTGAATTTTTATTAAATTATTTTTATGAAGAAAGGAATTTTACAACATGAAAATTAATTAAAATTGTTATTGATAATCTTTCATTCTTGACGTGGCTCGGGCTCGAACCCTGGCCGGCAGGTTACGAAAAAAAAAAAAAAAAAAAAAAAAAAAAAAAACAGAAGTAAAGGAAAAAACATGTAAAATCAATTAAAATGGATAATCATTCAGGAAAGCAAATTTCGATCTACCAAATGTTAAAATACAATTTGGTTTAAGGATTGATGTTTGACTAGTGACGTCAGCAGTCGTCGATGGCTGCGAGTGTAAGACGGCAAATCCATCTGAGGAGATCGAGTGGTTGCGATCGAAACATGTCATGGTAACCTGCCGGCCAGGGTTCGAGCCCGAGCCACGTCAAGAATGAAAGATTATCAATAACAATTTTAATTAATTTTCATGTTGTAAAATTCCTTTCTTCATAAAAATAATTTAATAAAAATTAAATTTCATGAACTTAAGCCTAATTAAAAATATTAAAAATTTGGATTAAAAACCATAAATAGTTCAACAAAATAACCACAATACTAATTATTGTTAAAAGCTAAGGCACGAGCTCTATGTGTACATTTGTCCTTCAAGTTGTGCTGAAAAAGGTCAACGGAAAAAAGAAAGACAAAAGTGAAAAAACAAAAAAATGTACTTGGACTTCAAGAAAAATTCTTGACGAAAGTACGAAAAAAAAAAAAACAGAAGTAAAGGAAAAAACATGTAAAATCAATTAAAATGGATAATCATTCAGGAAAGCAAATTTCGATCTACCAAATGTTAAAATACAATTTGGTTTAAGGATTGATGTTTGACTAGTGACGTCAGCAGTCGTCGATGGCTGCGAGTGTAAGACGGCAAATCCATCTGAGGAGATCGAGTGGTTGCGATCGAAACATGTCATGGTAACCTGCCGGCCAGGGTTCGAGCCCGAGCCACGTCAAGAATGAAAGATTATCAATAACAATTTTAATTAATTTTCATGTTGTAAAATTCCTTTCTTCATAAAAATAATTTAATAAAAATTAAATTTCATGAACTTAAGCCTAATTAAAAATATTAAAAATTTGGATTAAAAACCATAAATAGTTCAACAAAATAACCACAATACTAATTATTGTTAAAAGCTAAGGCACGAGCTCTATGTGTACATTTGTCCTTCAAGTTGTGCTGAAAAAGGTCAACGGAAAAAAGAAAGACAAAAGTGAAAAAACAAAAAAATGTACTTGGACTTCAAGAAAAATTCTTGACGAAAGTACGAAAAAAAAAAAAAACAGAAGTAAAGGAAAAAACATGTAAAATCAATTAAAATGGATAATCATTCAGGAAAGCAAATTTCGATCTACCAAATGTTAAAATACAATTTGGTTTAAGGATTGATGTTTGACTAGTGACGTCAGCAGTCGTCGATGGCTGCGAGTGTAAGACGGCAAATCCATCTGAGGAGATCGAGTGGTTGCGATCGAAACATGTCATGGTAACCTGCCGGCCAGGGTTCGAGTCCGAGCCACGTCAAGAATGAAAGATTATCAATAACAATTTTAATTAATTTTCATGTTGTAAAATTCCTTTCTTCATAAAAATAATTTAATAAAAATTAAATTTCATGAACTTAAGCCTAATTAAAAATATTAAAAATTTGGATTAAAAACCATAAATAGTTCAACAAAATAACCACAATACTAATTATTGTTAAAAGCTAAGGCACGAGCTCTATGTGTACATTTGTCCTTCAAGTTGTGCTGAAAAAGGTCAACGGAAAAAAGAAAGACAAAAGTGAAAAAACAAAAAAATGTGCTTGGACTTCAAGAAAAATTCTTGACGAAAGTACGAAAAAAAAAAAAAAAAAAAAAAAAAACAGAAGTAAAGGAAAAAACATGTAAAATCAATTAAAATGGATAATCATTCAGGAAAGCAAATTTCGATCTACCAAATGTTAAAATACAATTTGGTTTAAGGATTGATGTTTGACTAGTGACGTCAGCAGTCGTCGATGGCTGCGAGTGTAAGACGGCAAATCCATCTGAGGAGATCGAGTGGTTGCGATCGAAACATGTCATGGTAACCTGCCGGCCAGGGTTCGAGCCCGAGCCACGTCAAGAATGAAAGATTATCAATAACAATTTTAATTAATTTTCATGTTGTAAAATTCCTTTCTTCATAAAAATAATTTAATAAAAATTAAATTTCATGAACTTAAGCCTAATTAAAAATATTAAAAATTTGGATTAAAAACCATAAATAGTTCAACAAAATAACCACAATCCTAATTATTGTTAAAAGCTAAGGCACGAGCTCTATGTGTTTGTCCTTCAAGTTGTGCTGAAAAAGGTCAACGGAAAAAAGAAAGACAAAAGTGAAAAAACAAAAAAATGTACTTGGACTTCAAGAAAAATTCTTGACGAAAGTACGAAAAAAAAAAAACAGAAGTAAAGGAAAAAACATGTAAAATCAATTAAAATGGATAATCATTCAGGAAAGCAAATTTCGATCTACCAAATGTTAAAATACAATTTGGTTTAAGGATTGATGTTTGACTAGTGACGTCAGCAGTCGTCGATGGCTGCGAGTGTAAGACGGCAAATCCATCTGAGGAGATCGAGTGGTTGCGATCGAAACATGTCATGGTAACCTGCCGGCCAGGGTTCGAGCCCGAGCCACGTCAAGAATGAAAGATTATCAATAACAATTTTAATTAATTTTCATGTTGTAAAATTCCTTTCTTCATAAAAATAATTTAATAAAAATTAAATTTCATGAACTTAAGCCTAATTAAAAATATTAAAAATTTGGATTAAAAACCATAAATAGTTCAACAAAATAACCACAATACTAATTATTGTTCTTACAATTTGTTTTTTTTATTATAAATACTCAATAATTATGCTGTACTGAAATTTTATAGTCATGACATGTTAGTTGTAATTTTGGTGACATCGGAGTAATAACTTATGTAAGTCCCTATTTGTAAGCGAGGGTGGTAAGTACTTGCCTCCAATGACATCACCGTGTTAAAATAATGAGTTAAAATGCCAATGTATAAGTAGTGAAGAGTCGTTATACATATTAGCTTTTTAACTCATTACTTTGCAATGTAAGTTTTTGCTGGGTATAGGACTAAACAGCAACCAATTTTAATGTAGATGTCTGTTTTTATTAAGATAAATTAATAATAAATAGACATCATATAGATATGACTCCCAAAACATTCGAACCATCGGTGGAGGGTTTCAAAGTTTCGGCACAGCCGAATATAGCACTCTGGCTTGTTTGTAATAGATTAAAGAAGACAGGTTGTGTGTTACTATTTATAATCCATTATAAAAAAATGACTCAGACATTAACGACAACGCCTTAGACAATAGGGCCGAATTTTTCAATAGGACGGCGCTACGTGCCACACAGCTCATGCCACATTCTTCAATAAAATCCTACTTTCAACAATTTATCTACTTATTTTCTAATTTTAAATGAAATTGACCTTTAAACTCTTAAATATTTTCTTGTTTAACATCTTTAATCAACCCTGTTGAAATCAAATGAAAAACTATGACAATTTCTTAGGAAAAAAACCCCATGAAAAAGTTAATAAAAAAATATTTTCAAGTGATAAAGAAAGAAAGTATTTTTTCCAAAAGTTCAAAAAAAAAACAAACAAACAAAATAAAGAGGAAAGACACATGTGAACATGAACTAACAAGTCAGTCAGTCAGCAATTTAACCAAATACCAACCTACCCAAAGCCAAACAAAATATAGATAATGGACCAATAACAACAACCATTATTTGGAAATTGAATTTTTTCAATTTATTTATTTAAGTACATAAACCGAAAGATTGGGGTAGTGTTAACTTACAATGACAAAGAAAAACAGAAATAAAAAATGTTTCGGTTTCTAATTCACATAAAGAGTTAAGGAAATTTAATACACTATTTAGGTTTTATTGGATTTGTACAGAACTGCGGTCATTTTAATAAAAAAAAGTAGTAAAAGCCTAATTTTTTTAATATCGGAGAATTTAGTTTATATATGTATGTCATTATCTTAAATAAATCTTTCTATGGGAAAGAGCTAAAGAGCTTATGATCTTTTGAAAACAGAAAGTTGTGAAGCTGGTTTTTGATACTTCCGACTAAAATTAAGCATATTTCAGACAGAAGTGTACAATTACAATATGCTAGTTGAAAAAATAGACAAGCCGGGCAGGGCACATGGCGTTTTAACATAACTCGGGTACGCTGAATCCAATGGTGCTTACGGTTTTTTTTTAGGTTAGCTCTTGTTTTCGAGATATACCGTTATTTCGTAAATGGATGAGGTTGCACAACTTAAAAATATCGATATTTAAAAAAAATAATCGATATATATATCGCCGATATTTAAAATACCGATATATCGATATTGAAATACGACTATCGAATTCGATATTTTTTAAGGTCAGTCTTCATTCAAAACTCAAAATATTAGCCGTTTTTCAAACAAAATGTTTTTTTAAGAATTGGCTTCACTGCATGCATCATATGTTTTTTTAGACTAATATGAAGATCTAAAATCATTGGCATTTATAAGAAGAAGAATGAAGAAAAAAGCGGGGGTTTCACATTGCAGATTTCTAATTAAACCTGCCTTTACACATGCAAGTAATTACTTGCAAGTGGTATATACGTATTATCAACGAAAAAGTCGAAGAAAAAGCCGAAAGTCTTGCAAGTAGCTTGATTGTTTACACAGTCAGTTGTAAGTTCATTTTTCAAATGTTCTCGAAGCGAAAACATCCTATAAAAAAAACTTTGTTTTTCTGTTTAACAGCATTACCATGTTAAAAATATTAACAAGTTCTAACAAAATAAATTTAATAATTCCTTCTTTATTTAATTTTTGGTCGATCTTGATGAAAAAATTATGTATATTTTATAAAATATCTGACTCCAGTGTTGCCGTAGTGCCGATTTCATAATATTACTGAGAAAATATTTTGATTAACAAACTTTTTTCAAAATGCTTCAAATTTATGATAAAATTACCATTGAGATGGGTTGTTGTATAGTTGTTCTCTTTTTTACGTGTTATTTTTTATAAATACACAGAAAATCCCCTATAAACATAACTTTTATATTACTAAGTAGTAGAAAATTTATACAAAAGTCATCCATGGTAACACTGTTTCTTCATTTGTCATTTTACTTGCTGCAAGTGTCAAAAATTTACTTGCAAGCAAATTCTCTTGCAAGTTGGGCTGCATGTTCGAAAAATGCGATGGTGTTAGTAAAAATGTGTGAGTGTATTGAGTTTTTCGCACTTGCACTTGCAAGTGTAAACCCTAGGTAAAACAGTAAAGTCAAACGATCTTGAAAGGATTTATTTTATGCGATTTTGTAACAATATATGTGCCTTTAAAACACCCCTTTGCGCGAAATTAACGTATCTTACAAAAACCAAATTTTACAGGAGAGCCATTTCAATATCAAAATGAAAATATACATTCAATTTTTGGAGCAACGAAGTGGAATTCGCCTACAATATTTTTTCAGGTAACGACGCTTTGAATGTAGAACAAGATTGCATCAAAAACTCAATTTAAAAAAAAATTGGCATATACGTTAATTTCTCGCAAAAGGGTCGATATATTTGGAATAATAATTAGATTTGTGCATATACAGTGCACTCGCGAAAACGTCAACTAATTAAAACCGCGGTTGTTGACGTTTAACAAATTGTTGACGTTTACGAATGTAAAATTTTTAAATAAAAAACATATCGCTAAAGTGCTTTTAAACATTTTTATTGATTATAAACTAAAACCAAACATAAACAAATTCAAAAAGGTAACAAAAAAGGAATTCAACATGACTAGAACCATAGAAGACAACTAGAACCAAAAGAATACATTTTAAATGAGATCTTATTTTTAATTTTACATGCACACATAGTATGCATTTAAAAAAAATCTGTTATTTTTTCTCCTGTTTTTTTTTTTTTTCTTTTCAACACTTGAAAGAGAGCCTTCTCTCTTAAACGTCTTAATACATTTAAGTAATTTTGCCCAACATTCTCGCATTGAGCCCATTCCAAAGCCCAGTTTAATATTTCGACGGGCCTCACAGGCCTAGGCGTAAATCCACCACTGCGCACTTGTACCCTTTTCTAATAAGTTTGGTAATGTGATACCTTTGAGACCAAAAAAGCAACTGAACATAAATAAAATATTAAATTTTTTAATTTGGTAATAGTTTCAGCAAAATAGGTTCGATATATCGATATTTTTGAAATAATAAATATCGTTTCGATATATATCGATATATTTTTTCAATTTGCCCATCCCTAGCACAACATATGTTCGCGTAACTCAAAAACGGTTTAGTTTCATGAAATAACTAAAAAAACGAAATTCCGCAATAAAATTTCCTTTAAGAAAAATTTGCTTAAGGTATACGCAGTCGTTTTTGACTTATAATTTTTTAGCCACATTATAAAATTTTTGGTTTTTAATAATTCATCAAAAATTGGAAAATGCTGCTATGCTTCTAATTTTTTGCAGATATATAAAATACGAAGCTACAAACAAAACAAGCCATAAATGGTTAAATATATTACCGACCTTAATTAATTTTTTGTCCTTAACATTTTCTTAAAACATACTTGTCATATATCTCTACCCCTTAGGGGGGCTCCCATACAAATATGGCCGTTTAATGAAATTCTTAAATTTGGGCCCTGCAGCGCCTAGAATGCCCCTAGATGGGTCAAATGTATGACCAACCCCACTTTATTTCTAACATACTAGAAATATATTGAAGAAAAAGTCCCATAAATGCCCAGGAGTCGCCCCTAGTGGGATATAATGTATGACTGACCTCAATTAGTTTTTTGTCCTTAATAATGTCTCGAGGCATACTTTCACCACTTCTTAGGAAGGCTCCCATACAAATATTGCGTTTTTTGAAATTCTTAAGTTAATTAAAATTTTTCGACTTTTGTGAATAAAATCAAAAGTTGCTAACAGATTTTAATCATTTATTGCTTGTTTTGTTTGCAGCTTCGTTCTTTATATGTCTGCTTAGCTGCATTTTCCAATTTTCTATGAATTTAAAAAAAAAAAACAAAAGTTTCGAAATTTTGATAAAAAAATTGTTTTTTTCCAAAAAAAAAAAAAAAACTATGTTTCTAAAATGTCGTGGCGATGTTAATTGGCCGTCACGATCATTGGATTTGACACCGTTGAGCTTCCTTCTTTGTGGATATTTAAAAGAAAAAGTGTAATTCAATAAGCCAAGAACATTTAAAGATATCACGATGAGATAATTCGGCATATTAAAGACATTAAACCTCAATTATGTCTCAGTCTTTAAAAAAAATATGGTCCATCGGATAAAAGTATGCCACCGAAGCAGTGGAGAGAATTTAGTGTATATTTTCCTTCACACATAATTGTCATAGATCCCTCTCTATCATAATAAAAAAAATTACGATAATTCTGAAAACTTTCTGTTGTATTAACAACTATAGCTGTCCCGACAGACGTTTTCCTGTCCAAATTAGGAAAAATGTTTGCGTTCGATTTATAAAATCCGTTAATAAGATACGAACATTTGAAAGAAAAATAAGTCAAATCGATGGAGCCGTTTTCTGATTTTAGGTTAATCGAAAAAAGTGGGCGGGGCAAAATTTTATTTCCGTAAAAACCTAAGTTGGACCATGGCGATGATTTAAAAGAAAAAATCGTCCAAATCGGTCAAGCCGTTCTCAAGTTATGCACTTAATAGAAAAAGTGGGCGTAGTCCATTTTTCTTTCGATGAAAACGTAAAATGGATTAATACGAACATTTGAAAGAAAAATTAGTCAAATCGATAGAGCCGTTTTTTGATTTTTGGTAAATGGAAATAAGTGGGCGGGGCAAAATTTTTTTTCCGTAAAAACCCAAGTTGGACCATGGCAATCATTTTAGAGAAAAAATCATCCAAATCGGTCAAGCCGTTCTCAAGTTATGCGCTTAATAGAAAAAGTGGGCGTAAAAGTAGGCGTGGTAAATTTTTCTTTCGATCAAAACTTAAAATGGATAAATACGAACATTTTAAAGAAAACATTGTCCGATCAATGGAGCCGGTTTCTGATTTTAGGTAATTCGAAAAGAGTGGGCGGGGCAAAATTTTCTTTTCGTATAAATCTAAGTTGGACCATGGCGATCATTTTAAAGAAAAAATCGTCACAATTATATAGATGTCATTGGTGATGCAATATGAAAATTGGATTTCGCCACGCCCCTCCGCCCGCAGACCGAAAATCAAAAATCAGACTTCACAGTGTCACCCGCCTGAATATTCTGAAGATTTCCTGCAAATTTAATGAAAATCGGCCCAGCCGTTTTAGAGTCCATACGTTACATACATACATACACACATCCTATTTTATATATATCGATTAACATCGTGTGTTGGAATACCCTTTATGTATATTGCAGTTGGAAATTTGACAAGTCAGATGTAAAAAACCTGCCGTGTATGGGGGTAATACATATGGGGGTTTTTTTCGCATAAACTTATGTATCTAATCTTTATAGAAAACTTGGAAAAAATTTACTTATTTTTGCTGATTTGAATAATACTCGGACAATCGAATAATGTTTTCTTTCATTGGCAAAAAAAAAAAAAAAAAAAAAAGTAAATAACATTTAAGTAAACACAGTTGGCATCAACTTTTGACATAACAAAACGGATTTCAATATCACAAGCTTTCTAATTTTTAACGAAAAGTTTTTGCCTGCCGGGTGTGTAAATTTACACAGGTTATAAACATTTTCTGCTTTATTGTATTGTCTTTAATCGTTTATTCACAGCAATTTTATTGATGGATTGTGATTGTCAATAAAATAGAAAACAAGAGAAAAACAAAGACTTTAGTCATAAAAAATGCTACAGACGGAATATTTATTGTCATAAACTAAATTTGATTGGTTTTCTGTTTATTGGGACTATTGTCTATAAACTAGTTTTACTTTAGTGCGAATTTATACGTAACTTTCGGCCTTTTTGTTAAATTTTATTATAAAGAAAAATGAAATATTCTATCAAGAGAAATTAATTTATTTAAAAAACTTTATCAATTTCGACCTGTGTTATTAATAGGAATGGGATTTCCATCCAAATGCATGTTTTAAGTCGATAGCCTAAGAGCGTCGACCTGTTATCCTTCAGAATCATTAAATTTGCGTTAAAATTTATTTTTGCATATTGTTGCTTATTTTGGTGAAAATGCATATTTTTGAGTATTTAGGTTTTAAATCCGCCATCGGCAACCTATACTATTACATTTTGCGATTAAATGCGTTGTACGAATTTTACATACATATTAGGGTGATCGATTATTCGACTTTTTTCAATAACCGGTTTTCGAATATTCCGAATAGTTGCTATTTTAAAAAAACCGGTTTTCGGGTAATCATTTTGAAAATAACCGGTTAACCGGTTTTAATTCGAATTCATAAAAATACAAAAATCTAATTATTTTTTTTAATAAAAAGTTAATTTGAATAAAAACAAAACAATTCACGAAGGTAAGGAACCTACAAAATACATAGATATGACTTAAGGTATGCTCAGACCTAAAAAATATTTGACGATAAAACAAAAAAAGCGTGACCAGTAAATTGATAATACTTAAGCTTTATTTTTAACAATTTCTATTTATTTGCTAAACTTTATGTCAAATATGATAATTGTACTTATGTATAATGTAGTTAAGAAAAGTTAAATAATGTTTGCTCTAGCCAAACGTTGTGCAAAAGCAAACAATTCTTTAAGAAAATTAGTGGTTACGTGTAGGACATCAAATATTTAATAGGTGTGAACATAGCTGTATAAATTTTGAAAAACTTTGGTTTTAAAAAATTATAGGAATTTAATAAATTTATTATAAGAGATATTCACAAAAATTTATTTTAAATAAGTTAATTTGTTGATGGTTAAGCATGTCTATACGAATCAGTAAACTTGAGCCATATTTTTGAAAAGTTGCAAACAAAACCTCTTATCCAGGATTATATTTTTAATTTTTTTTTGTTTCAGCATTATAGAAACGAATATTAATATGAACATGCTTTTTGTGACATATCTGTCAATTCGTCGATCACTATTTAAACCCTTCCATTAGATTGCTTGATTCCTTCAATTTTGTTTTAAGTTCTTAGTAATTTAATAAATAAAACTGAAGAATTTTTCCATATCGTTGATTTCGCCGGTATGGTGTAGTTTTAAGCCTGAAGATATGCTAGAACTACTGAAGAGTTTTTCATTCATTATTGGCAACATATTTTAGTAAAGTATTATTTCCAGTCTCATAAAAACTACTTGGAAAAAGAGTCATGTATTATTTGGCATATATTTATCTCAAGATTGTAGACTAATTAAAAGTGATTAATTAATAAGTCGTGACGTTGAAGAACGTTTACAACTTATTATTTTAGGGCCGTTTAAGCACCATTGCCTTTTATATCAGTTCGATATTATCACCAGAGATGACATCTTTCAAATATCAAATTGCTGATTACTTTTTCAGCTGAACTTTTTTTGTAGTGTTCTGAATTGTTTTTGGTTTTTGTTACAAGAACACACGCTTAAATAAGCGATTTGTATTTACATTGCTCATAATGTTTTTTGGACTTTTGTTACATTTTGTATTGACATTCTTTATTAAAAGTTTAAGTTTGCCAAATATTCAATTAGAAAAATCCTTCAATTACGGGTACATTTATAAAAAAATAAGGAAAACGCATATAAATTATACATTACTAAAATAACCGGTTTATTTTACTAAAATAACCGGTTTATTCGATATTCGAAAAATGGACTTTTTAAAATATTCGACTTGGGCAAAACTAAAATAACCGGTAAAAACCGGTCGAATACTATTCGATCGATCACCCTAATACATATGTTGTTGTTAATGCTGTTAAATTCTATGCAATGTGTGTGCACATCAGTGATGTTAACCGTACGGTAATTACCCTTTTTTACGGTAATTTTGAGCCCCAAAAGGTAGCAAGGTAATTTCATTTAAAAAACGGTAATATCAATATTTGGGTTTTTGATATTCTTATACATACTTACATATGAAGGTTCTATGATTTTAACTTTTGAGGGTGATTTCCAACGGCAGTTTCAAAAATAGATGAATGTTATACAAAAAATTAAGAATGTTATGTTTCTGCAAATGCTTAGTTATAACTGATAAGTGTAAAATATGAAAAATTAAATAACTCATTGTATATTATTAATTTTATTTTAAACTTTGATTGTTTAACTATAGCAATATATTCAAACTTTTCAGTAGAAGCAAAACTATTATGTAATAATTTTGTATCAAAGGCAATCGTTTTATCATAAGAAGATGATAAAATAGCACTATATTTTAATATTTAATATTTTTTTTTAATATTTTCTTGCGATATTCGAATTTTAAAAAATTCTGTCTTAATTGAACGATACCAACTCCGGTCCAAATTTAAACTTCTTAGTTTCAGTCGTTTAGGCTGTGCGATGATGAATCAGTCTGTCAGTTACGTTACAATTTTATTTATATGATGATTTTACTTTCGTATTGATAAAAAATATAATAAGGGTCTTCATGATGTTGCTTAAAATTACCATTTGTGCAAATGGGTAAACTTGCGAGACTCGTTTCATGAAGATCCTTTTTAAGTTTTGTGTAATTTTAAACAATTAATGTCATTTCAAACAGAAACGTCAATAAAAAATATATTAAAAAAAAATAATCAAAAATATAATAAAAAACTTGGAATTTGTAAATTATAAATGAAATTTGTTTTTAAACATGCATAAAGAAAGCCAAAAGACTAATATGCTTATATTATTACAAGAATTTATTGTTTGTGATTTATTTACACTTGAAGTTTTCATTGAAAACGGCGGTAAGCATTAAAAAAATTTGTCTGTATAAATGCATAATTGAACTGCGTAAGTTTACGAGTCAAAATTGTTGGGCAAATTTAAGCAGTTTGTGTAAATGAATTCTCATACAATTTTTGACAGTTCATTTACGAGGGCGTAAGAATGCACAGTTTGCACAGTTTACGAGACTTATAAACGATATCATGAGGACCCTTAATAATTTTTGGTTAAAATGTATTTAAATCAAAGATTTTCATTAAAATTTTTCATAAAACACATTTAAAATTTAAATAAATTGTTTTTGAATAGTGCTGTGAATGTTTAAATTAAAAAACCTTTGCGTACGGTAATTTCTTCTCAAAAACGGTAATTTTTAGAGGGCCGTACGGTAATGAAAAAATAAAAGTTAACATCACTGGTGCACATGTACGTAATAAAAGAGCATACAAGAGAATAAAAGAGAAAAGAGAAAACGCGGCGCCCTGATTTTGCCGATGGCAGTTTTAAATGCATATTTTGACACTTTTGAGAAATTTTTTTTAATTTCCATATTACAAAAAACGGTCTAAAAAAAAATATAAATACACAATAAAACCTTCCAAAAAAATTTCAAAATCAATCAATAATTCTTTTGGAGCTATGCTTTAAATACAAGATTTTCAAGATTTCGACAAAAGATCCTTCTTTTTTAAGGGTGCGTACAGAGTGGCCGCTTGTTGGCGAGCCGAGCGGACTGACGCTTATTGCGAAAACTTGTTCATGCGAGAAACAAGTTTGAGTGTGCATAGTGCATGCGAGAATCATCGCTGATATTTTATTTATTATTTGTGTTTTATGTATGTTTGTATGCATTTGGGTTTGTTGTTCATTTGAAATTTGTATTACATTTTTTTTAAATTTTGTTTATAAGTTTTTTTATATTTGTTATAATTTTATTTAATTTTTATTATTTATTTTTTTGTTCTATTTTTTATTATATTTTTAATTTTTATTTTCTTTTTAATTTTTATTATTTTTTTAATTTTTTGATTGCACGTTTTATATATTTTTTCTTAAATTTTTGTTTTTAATATTTTTAAATGTTGTTCAAACAAGTTGAATTCATAACAACGTAACATAAACAATGTTTCGGCGCTTAAATACGCTTTGGAACTGTTTTCTCGCATTCAATCAGCTTTGCGCTCTGACCAGCTCGGCGCCCACTATGACCTGTTCGCGCTCATTTGCACTAACTTGTAAAGTACCAGTTTTCTCGCATTGGTTCGTGCAATAAGAGTCAGCTCGGCAACAAGAGACCACTCTGTACGCACTAGGGATGCCAAACGGGAAATCCCGGGATTTTTCGGGATTTAATTGTGTACAAAAATGTTCGTTTTTATTGAATTTTTATACTCTATACAAAAAACAATTTTTAAAAATTATATTTCAGTTATATTTTTTATTTTTATAATTATTTTTCTTTTGAAAAAAAAAAAGTGTTGTTTATTTAAACAAAATTCTGAAATCCAAGGATCCAGACATCCCGGGATTTTCTAAAATCAATCCCGATTGGCATCCCTAGTACGCACCCTAAAGGCCCAACCATAATGTGCTTAAGTTGGCTTAATCAAATGTGTGAATACGTGCAAATGATATGAGGCAAACCCTATTGAACTTAAGGAAACTTTTTGCTAAGTTTAATGAAACTGTCATTTGCTTAAGCAAAGTGCGAAACGGATCGCACATTCCGTACGGAATCAAATGTTCTTTTATTTGGTTTTTGTTTTCTTAATTACATTTGAGAGAGTTTTTGATAATTTTTGGCAGTAGGTTAAGCAGGGCTATGCACATTATGGTTGAGCCTTAAAGCTTTCAATGGGTTTAAAATATTTTATCCAAAACTATCACAAATTACTTGCATGGCAAATGGGTTATACCGCGTTGCAGAGGAAATTAGAAGCCAATTCGATTCCTTCCACTGCCACCAGTATTCACATGATGGTGGCCTGGCCTGATGCTTCACACAAAAAAAATTTGACCCAGTAAACGCATTAATCAAAAATAAAATCAGTTTTAATTAAATTTTTAATCAAGTGTATTAAACGTTAAATTGACAACATTCATTTGCACGAGTATACAAATCAATAATATCAATTAAACTTTTAATTCACTTGATTAAACGTTTAATTCACTTGATTATACGTTTAATTTACTTGATTTAATTTTTAATTCTGTGTTCAGAGTTCTATTCAAAATACTTTAAGTTCTTTAAGCTGTTATGATACTTGCTATTTTTTGTATTTTTTCTATATTGGAGAACAGTGCAAATATATTTGCATAGGAAAACTGACTAAGTGTAAAGAGTATGATTATATCATAAAAAATCTTAAAAAATGTCAAACAAATATACATGTGTTATCGATAAATAATCTAAGACTGTCAAAAAAAATACAAAAATTTTTAATTTAAAAGTGACATTACCAGATTAATTGTTAGCACTGTTGCCAATTTTTTTAATTTTTGATCGAAAGTAGCGGGTTTTAACTTTTCTTTTGCGATTTTTAGCTTTTTTGACAGGTTTTTGTGGGCAAAAAACGTGGGCAGTATTGTTTGTTTTGTTTACATTTTATTTTGGAATCACAAACACTATTTTATTATAAACAATAAAATTTAATGCAAATAATGTAAAATATTACGAATTACATCGGGATATTTTCTTTAATTGAAAAGTTATGATTTGAAATCCCATATGAAGGGCACCTGCTTTATTTCACTGATCAAAAACAAAATAGTTTCATCTGCCCAAGCTTTTACCATTTTTTTTGTTTTTGTCAAAGAAAAAAAAAAAAACAAGAGAAATGTCAATCAGAAAAAAGGGTTTGTTTATCAAATTGTATTTCTTGTTCTTTTTCGCATTTGTTGTTTCATTCAGTCAATCCTAAAAAAATCCAATACAAAAAATAGCAAGTATCATAACACCTTTAAGAATGTCACACGCAGAGAAAAATATGGTTGGGCATGGTTACGGCAACAACACTATGTTTAATGTAACAATATATTGTTGTCTTACACAAATAATTGTTATTTATATTTAATATCAACAATATTATAGTTACTGTAAACATATCAATGTTTATTGAAATTATAAATTTGAGTATTGTTGACCGAAAAATGAATATTTTTCAAGTTGTGCTGAAAAGGTCAGCAAGAAAAAGAAAGACAAAAAAAAAAAAAAAAAAAAAAATGAAAAAAACAAAACAAAATATGTACTTTGAACTTCAAGAAGAATTCTTGACAAAAGTACGAAAAAATCGAAGTAAAGGAAGAACATGTTAAAATAAATTAAAATAGATAATCATTCAAAGCAAATTTCGATCTACCAAAGGTTAAATACAATTTGGTTTAAGGATTGATGTTTGACTAATGACGTCAGCAGGCGTCGATGGCTGCAAGTGTTAAACGGCAAGCCCTCTGAGGAGATTGAGTGGTTGCAATCGAAACATGTCAGGGTAACCTGTCCGTAAAAACACCTGGGTTCGAGCCCAGATTGAGTCAAGAATGAAAAATTATCAGTAAATTTTAATTAATTTTCATGTTGTAAAATTCCTTTCTTCATAAAAATAATTTAATGAAAATTAAATTTGATGAACTTAAGCCTAATTAAAAATATTAAAAAGATTTGGATTTAAAACCATAGATAGTTCAACAAAATAACCACAATACTAATTACAACTTAATTATGATAACTTTCTAAACATATTATATTTCTCACAACCACATCATGATATTTAATAGCCATAACATGATAACTTTCTATTTATAATATTATGTTAAAGATGCAATCAAACTATTTTTACTCTAATCATATTATGTTGGCGCCATTTGTAAAAAATATAAGTTAAAAATAATAAGTTTAAAGAAATTAAAAAATTAAAATATTAGCGGAGTTCATTCAAGTATTAGTGATGTAATAGAACAAATGCAAAATAGCATAGTTTTTTTGTAAAATCCAACAACAAAACACACAGAGATTTCGTTATATTTTATGAAAGTGCTACGATATTAAAATCGAAAAAATGAACACACGCGGTTGCCCATGATAACCAAAGATTTTTCATTTGCTCTTTTGCAAGCCTCATATTGAAATTCACTATTTGATTAACATTAAGAAAAATTGTAAAAAGCCACAAAATAAAAAATCGATGCAAAAATATTTTAATTTATTTTGTGTTTTTATGACAGCTATGAAAGGTGCTGTATCATAATATGATTGCTTCTAAATTTATTATGATTAACATGATGATAATATGATTTCTTCTTAGCTTATTATGATTAACATGACAATAATTTGAGTACTTCTTAACTTAGTATGATTAACAGAATAATAATATGATTAAGGGAAAAATATTATGTTGTAATATTACGAGTATATTTAGTCATAATATGATTCAATAATAATCTTAATATGGTGACTACAATCATAATTCTTATCATAATATGTTGCTCTTAGAATATGTTTACCACAACCATGTTTTTTCTTTGCGTGTAGAAGAGCTTGTTGATATCGGTGATTATGCAATTAAAAAGTCATTTGTAGTTTCCTATTACGGATTTATTTTGTGAAACAAAAAATAATTAGGAGGGATTTAGTTCACTTAATACTCAAGTCAAATTAATTGATATTGCAGAAAGTAAACAATGTGGAAGGAAGAAAAGCCTGATAAATTAAAAAGCAAAATCCAAAATATTTTGCAAAAAAAAATTGAGGATTTAAACAAATAAAATAAATTTAAAATATTTTTTATCCGATCTGGAATCAAAGTGGGATCTGAAAATTTTTTCCAAATGCATTGGCACTCTTCAAAAACAAGACAAAGTTTTACTCTTTATAAAACAGTACTTATTTATTAAAACAAACAAAAATTTAAATTAGTTAATTAAGTTATTTAAAGACATTTGAATAACAATTTTCTATTTTTATTTTAAGTAAACTTATAAAACGATTTTCATGGAAATTTTTTAAGTTTTTTGTGCATATTTTAGATTTTTTAGTGCCCATTTTAAGCGCATATTTTCGATTTTTAGTGCAAGGAAATCTCATCCCTAGTTATTATTATATGGTATTTGAGCGTTTAATAACAAAAATCACGATTTTTTCTATTTTTACGCGAAAAAGTTAAAAAAAATTTCCATAAAATCGTCTGTGACACATTAGTTTTGGCATGTAATTTAACTAAAATTAGTGTTATACGACAAGATAATCACTTTAATATGACTAAAATTGAAAAGCACAAACTATTTTTCGTAATGACAGAAAAAAAGAAAATGCGCCTAAGATTAGGTAAGATAAGGTTTAATGAGCAGCCGACCCGAGGATGACTTACATGGGTCATTAGAACGGTCCTTGGTGACAACAGTGCTAGAGCTTGATCACTCCTTATGCATCACTGCAGCCTACAACCATTTTTATTGCCCATTGAAAAGAAACACTGACTTAATCCCACCTCAAAAAGAATATTTAAACAGGGCAATTCTGGTCTCCTAAAATCCTTATAACTCTAAAAACAGAACAGGGCATTGAAATTGAAAGGGAAATATTGTTTCTTCCTTCAGGCCAATGACCAGGTATTTGCACCAAGCCACCTCGGTTGAGTCTTCTCCAACAGCCACTGTGGCTGGGGATACGTGCCATCGTGAGTTAAAAATGTGTCACAATCTCCCTTAGAGATATTCGACATTCTGCTGTTAAGTTTGATGTCGTTAAGATACCCTCTGGAGCGCCTTCGGTCAACAGTTTTTGTACTATGATATCCGTAAATTTGCATATAAGTTTTTTCTTTATTTACTTCGGCACAAGCGAATTGTTTCGAAATTGTGTCATCACAATAAAATAATTTTTCAGTTTAAAGTTGTACGCTTTTAAAACAACACCCTTTAGTTCTTTGCAAAAATACATACTTTATTTTATTTTCTCTTACTTAACGGTGTTTTCTTACATTATTCAAAGAGGTGTTAGTTTACACCTAGAAAGCTTTTTAAACATGTTAATAAAAGCTTTATATAAAAGCTTTAGTAGTTAACATTCGTTATAGAAAACCAAAATGTTCTAACAGTTTCAGAATCTCAAAAGGCTTTTAGCTTGAAAACCAATTGTTCCCTTAAAGCTTTTTGCAAAAGCTTTAAATTAATTCTGGTTAATGTCTCGACTAAAAAGTTTACTATTATTTTCTTACAATGTTAAATTGTAAATCTTTTTAACAGTAAATGTGTTTACATAAGTAATTATATACATTTACGATATTTTTTTTCTAGCGCAAGTTTTCATTTCAATTAACTTTTAAAGCTTTTTCTCAAATGTTTTTTTTAACTGCCAATAAAAATTATTATGATGATGATAAACGTGAATGAAAATAGTTTTATGACATTATTGCTATAAAGGGACCGACCATTCAAAATGTTGCTTTTCCACTGTGTTTGTCAAAATAAAAATTACAGTTTTAATAGACCATTTTTAAGTATTTCCTTATTATTTTATTTTTTTTATACAATAAGTCATAAAAAATATGTAATGAAAAGGTTATTCAACTCTAGAGAATTGAAAAGAAAATTAATTTATTAACTGGTTTTGTTTCTTTTTAATTTTTGGGTTATAAAAACCTGGGGACTTATTTTGAAAAGGAAATTTTTTATGAACCACTTACAAGGCTAATCAAGCAGTTAACAATTTAATTTAATAGTTTGAGAGGAAATTGACTTGTGATTGTTATCGTGTAATAAGTAATTTGTTACAAAACAGATTATTAAAGAAATCGAAGCTACAACGGATGTCCTTTCAAATAACTTGTTAAAAGAATATTGTTTCACTAAAAATTCTGAAAACTTTAAAAATGAAATTTGAGTAAACTATTGGGGTATTCATAAGGTATGCTATTGTCATAATGTTCTAACATTTTCTGTCTGTCTGCGTACACATATTTTGCGAAAAATGTTGCAAAATCTTGCAAAATGTTGTCTGCGTACTCCAAATCTCTTGGAGCGAGAGAGACAAAAAGCGAATTTTTTGACAGTTGGAAGTTAGAGAACTAAATGTTACTGGAGAAATTTCCGCTTGCAAGATTTTGCAAATAGTTTGAACAGCTGTTTGAATGAAATAGTTTTTGTGAAATGAAAATAAAAATTGAAATTTAACAATGGCAGCGGTAAGTAGTTAGAATTGTGTTGATTCTTAACGTTTATAATAAATTATAATAAACAAAACATTTTACTTCATGATAGAAACGTCCAAATATACAGTGCGACCGTGGCGTAAGTGGAGTGGAGATAGCAGAACCGATAGAACCAGCAGAACTTTGTGGGGCAAACTTTGCAATTGAAGAGGCGAGTATTAAGAATTGTGTTCCTGGCGAGAACTTCACATCCAAATTATTTTTCTCCGTTGTCAAGCTGTTGGAGGGCACTGTATTGGCCATTTCATTCTTTTTTTCCATTGTAAGCCGGCACTATGTTGGGCAATGTAAGCAAAAGAAGTTTAATAAAAAACCCGACAAATAAAACTAAAAACTAAGAAGAAATTGAACTAACCAAATTAATAACATGTGTAACAAACAAGTTTTTTAAATTTACAACACTTTTTAAGCTTTACTTTAAATAATAATTTTTTAATTTACCTCGAGAATTAAATTTTGCGTACACATATGCTAAAATTCTTTTGCTTTGTTATTTCAATTGTTTACACACCGATCAGCTGTTTTCTTGGAAGATCTCACTGGATACTGTCTGCGTACTTTTTGAGATTTTTTCAGCCGATAGAGTAATATTGGTCTTACTCTCCCAAAAAAATTTACTGAATATATGCTACTGGAAAAGTACCCAGACAGACCTACTGGTTAAAAAATATTGTTGTTGCTTTGTAAACAAAATGCGTCTTAAATTAATAGAACTTTGCTTGCTATGTTTATTGTGCTGTCGTAATTAATCAAAAGAGACCTGCGCTGAGCGTCTGAGCCGAGCCACATTAGTTTTTGTAAGCCGTCGCCGCTGATGGTAAATTTGTATCTGGCTAACATCCGAATTTAACCTGCTGCTAGTAATTTTTGAAACAAATTACTAGCGGCATCAAATTAGACCGGCTTATGACTCTGCTGTTTGGTAAACAAAAAAAATAAAATTTATTTTTGAGTTGCGTCTGAAAAATGGAAAATAGTCAGGTAAGATCTAATTTAATTTTTAATTCACGGATTAGAATTAAATAATATTTAAATTTTAGGTAAATATTTATTTTTTAAATATATGTTTTAAATCAGCTGTTTTAAATTCAAAATGGCACACTAAATTACGAGGGGTTGTTCACGACAGTCGTATTTTTTCATGTTATTTATTTTTATCAATATTTACAAAGCTAAAGCACTTATGACACTACATTTTTTATTCATTAATTGATACAGAATTGATAGAAAGAAAGAGTAAATGCTAGAAGGAGCAAACTATAAAAAATGTAAACAAAGTTTTTTAGTTTTTTTTCTCTTGATATGGTTTTGTTTCAGGGATGGCGTTAAGAATTTTTAAAATTGTTCCACCAACCTTTAAAAATT
Source organism: Pollenia angustigena (assembly GCA_930367215.1). Classification (NCBI taxonomy): domain Eukaryota; kingdom Metazoa; phylum Arthropoda; class Insecta; order Diptera; family Polleniidae; genus Pollenia; species Pollenia angustigena. Next base: position 187,510,020 of record OV884056.1, read on the forward strand.
GTACCTAATTGTACTAAAAGATTTTTTTAGTAGAAATTAATTTTATTTATGTTCTAAAAAAACACCACAGAAAGATATTACAAATCTTAGTTTAAATAGTATCAACAAAAAAGTACAATTGAAGCAACTTAGCCATCCCTGTTCTGTTAATTTCATTAAATGTTGCCAACTTTTTGTTTATGAGAAACCTAAAAACAAAAAGCCGTAAATCGCTGAATTTGTCCATAAACCGCTGATTAAGCAACACTTTTAATATATCAAGCTTGAAATATCAATTTTAAGTTGAACAATTTTACATTGTTTTTGACATAGCTTTATTTTTTATCGATAACTTTAGTATAATATTTGACAGCTTGCCATTTATCTTAATACAGCTGAACCCTTCGCACTTGGTAAATTTTTTCTCTACTTTATATTTGCACTGTTCACCAAAACTTGAACAATGAATTAAACATATAGTGTCATAAGGGCTTAAGTAATAAAACTTTTTAGGACATTTAGGACATATGATTTTATGATACCCTGTGAGTTCCGCATATATTTATTTTATAATTAGGATCAATATAGGTCTTTTGAATGACACAAAGCACCAAAATAATGCATGTTTTTTGTTTTTGAAAATGCATATTTTAGCATATTTAGGTTTTAAATGCATATTTTTTAATTTTTTTGTGATTTTTTTTAATTTCCATATTATAATAACAGCAAATTACGAACCACCAGTACCACTGGTTAAAGATTGATGTTTGACTGTTGGCTGGCAGGTGGCGCAGAGGTTAGAACTCAAAGAATTCTGATGAAAGAATGTGGGTATTCTGGAAACATGTAAATTCAACCCAGGTTCGAGCCCCAGCTCAGCCAAGAAAATGATCAATAAAATTTTAATAAAATTTAATTTTGTAAAAATTTCTTCCTTCAGTAAAAATAATTTAATGAAAATTAAATTTGATGAACTCAAGCCTAACTAAAAATATCAAAAATTAAAAAAAAGTTCTTGAAAAAATGTTTAAATCAATAAAATAATTATTTTGTAGCTTTGCTTTAAATACATGATTTTCAAGGTTTCGACAAAAGAGACTTCTATTTTAAACCGATGCAGCACCTTATGCTATGTTCACACTTTAGTTTTTAACCGCGTTTAAACAAAATGTTTTGTTAATCAAAAATGTTCACATTACATTTGAGATGATTAAGAACTCTATTTCTATCTTTAACAACTATGGGAAGTTTTAAAAGTTCTGCAGTTTTTTGGGCTAGTTATGAATTTTTTCCTTTAAAGCATGTATCGCAGCTAGTGCTGGGAAACTATCGATAGACTATCGATATGTCAAATATTTTTGTAATGTTGTGAAAAAAAAAATGCAATTGCAAGCATAGGACAAAACAATGAACGACCATTAGAGGATAAGTCCGATAGATTGATTACCTTTTTGGGTTTAGAATTAAGAAAAATTTTAAAAGTTGCAATGGAATATCTTAGAATATCTAAAGTAAGGCAGAGATGTAGTATTACCCAATGTTTCCACTATCCTTCACTTTATTTGCTTTATTGCATTCAATATAAGGAAATTTCTTTTGAGCCCGTTTATTTATTGCGGTACACAAATAACTTATGAATGAGTCAAGCCCATCTTTTTGCAAATTGATTAAGTGCCATGCCCGCATCTCTAATCCTGCCATTTATTTTGTTGTCTTTTTGGATAGATTGAGTATTGATAGCCGAGGTGCTTGTACCTAATTTGGAAAATGTGGCTCTTGAGGTTCTCTAGATATACAGAAAAAAGACATATAAAACAATAGCAACAACAACCGATTAATGGGTACAATTATAGGCAGTCGTAGTTTTTTGCTCACATCCCAGTTATTTATGGATCGATCTGGCTGAATTTAAATAGAGCATATGTGACATAAATATGTAACAACCAAGTCCCCATCATTTCTAGGGTCTTCAGAAAACCCATTGTAACAGACAGGCCTCAAAATTTATTAAGTTCGAATAAGTTTGTTACTAAGATTGGAAAATATAATGAATATAATAAATATTAAATTAAATAAATCAAAGCGATAAATTTGATTTAATTATAATGTGCTCAATTCCCATTTCATACTATTGACAAACTGAAGTTTATTGCATTTCACTGGTTGCTTAGGCCAGATCGTCAGGAAACTTCATCCAAAGATTTTAGAAAAACTAAAGATATTATACAAATAAAACTGTTAAGCGAATAAGAATTATAAGCCCCAGTTTTACTTGTAACAATAGCAAAGCTTAAACTAAACAACAACAATAAACAGTGAGTTTATCTTTTCTTACAGTCCATAGAAAAAGCTTATCCTACAACAATAAACTTCAGCTTGTCAATAGTATGAAATGGGAATTGAGCACATTATAACGAAACCTTGATTATTAATTTTGAATCCCAAGAAAAACTTTGATTTCATTTAATTAACACAGAATAAAAGCATTAATCAAAAATAAAATCAGTTTTAATAAAAAAATAAATCAAGTGAATTAAACGTTTATTCAAGTGAATTAAACTTTTAATCAAGTGCATTAAACGTTTAATTGACAATATTAATTTGCACCTGTAAACAAATTAAATATATCAATTAAACGTTTAATTCACTTGATTAAACGTTTAATTCACTTGAATAAACGTTTAATTTTCTTGATTACATTTTTTATTAAAACTGATTTTATATTCGATTAATTCTATTATTGGTGTAAAATATTTTTCTGTATAAACGATTGAACTTTAGAAAATTTTATGATTGCAGCTTTAATGCGAAAAAGCTAAAATAAAAAGCGCCTAAATTTAAAAAAATTAATTGCAGCCTTGATTTTTTTGCTATTAAATTTTTTGAGTTCATTATTTTCAATTCTCCTTCAATACCATTTTGCACTTTAAATAGAAACGACATTTATTCTCACTACATGTTTATCTCGAAATTTGATTTAAAACTTTTATTTTCCAACTCAATTTTTTTTTCAATTTGAAACGACTTAAAGCATATAAAAAAAAAATTATCTCAATAAATATATATTACATATTTTAGTAATTTAACTTTTCGATTGGGTGTAAAAAGTCCTTCAAAATTTAAACATTTCGAAGGATAAAACTTTACAAATATTATTAAACCACGTAGTTTTATAACAAGCAGTCGGTCGACATCAGTATCAGCAGCACCAAGAACAACAACAATAAAAGCAAATATTAGTTTTATATTCACTTTTTTTTTTTTTGCTTCTGCTATTTTAATAGAATGTCTATGACCAAAAAACGATATCAGGAAAAAAAATAAAACAAATTTACCAGTTTAACCATCAGCAAACCTACAAAACCGTAAAATAGTTGTTGTTTTTCCAATACATTTCTACATACATATATCAGGCATGGAAAATTCAGTACTATGTTGAATTTTTCTGTACTTTTTAAAATACAAAAATACCGCGATCTCCCACGATATAAAAAGCGTTTTTTTAAACCAGATTTATACTATGCTTACACTTGGGTTTCAAGCGCGTTAAAGCAAGATGTTGATTAAGCAAATCAAATTTGAGATGATTAAGATGACAGTTGATTAAGAAAAAAAAACAAACAAAAAACAAATGTTAATGTCTTTAAAGTAGTGTTCGAATAAAAACATTAAAAATCGCTCCTTTGTGTTCAGTTCTGTAGATTTGTGGAAAACACAAGCGCTAATAGTAAAATTTTTATTTTAAATTTTCATATTAATTCGAATGTGTATTCCAAGTCAAATTCAATCCATAAAGCCATCATACTTTAATAGGCCCATTCCACCAATACAAGTGCTAATAGTGTTTGTGAAGAAAATCATTTAAAAAAATAACGTGTCCCTGTTTGTAATCTTTCGAACACAAAAATAATAATGTTCTTATCCAGCTCAACAAAAACATGTGAACATTTAATTCCGTCCGGTTTTTAAAAAAAACACAACCTTCATTGTGTTCGGTTTAGCTCATTAATGTTCGTTCGTTTCTGTTGTGCGTAGCGCCCTCTTGGCTGCAAAAAAACAACCAAACATTTTTTACAAAAACAAATATTCATACGAAAAAAGCCAAAAAAAAAAAATATTTCGCACAAACAAAACACATATACAATAACACAAGCTGTTCGTGCTACGGCCTTTGCTAAAATTTTTTGCTTGTTCGTTTCATCATCAATGTAAAAAAATAAACTTTTTTGAACATTAAAATATAATGTTTGTCTACAGTATCACTACAACTGTCCTGTTTTTTAATGAAGAACAGAACACTTTATAATATTCAGCTCTTTCTTAAAAATAGTTACGAACGGTATTAAGGGTTGTGTTCGTCTACACAAACACTAAAAAAAAATAGATACAGTTCGTTGATATGTAAGTCGAACGCTAAATAATGTTCTGGTTTATTTTCGAACACTGCTTTAAAGTATTAAAAATGAATAAAAACACTTTAATAAATTTATCAGAATATTTTTTATAAAAACAAATGTTTTATTTAAAGACGAATAAAAACATTAGGAAGAATTCGTGGTCGGTTGTACACGTGAGAGGTACGTTTATTGTGGTCGATTCTACATCATACTCAGTTTGAAGTATGTTCAGAGGATTATGTGTGATTAATGAAATGATTAAGTTATAATCATGTCAATTTAATCATCTTAATCATCTCGATTTTGATGGGATTAGAGATTAATCCTGTTAGAGGTGTCTAAACGCGTTTAAAACCCCAAGTGTGAATATAGAATTACTTTTCAACAAGATTTTAATTTAATTTAAAATTTTAATTTTTACTTCGTTTTCCTTAATTAATGCTCCAAAGAAACGATCTTTGGCTTCATGTTCGGAATAATGGCCAGCAATTTTTAACATAAAAAAATATAAAATAAAATGAAGTTGCATTTACTATTGTGTAAAACTTTCTGGACTGAAGTTTATTGGAAAGCTTAATACAAAGATTACAACCGATACCAAAAGATTTGGGTTCCTTCGTTTCCTATAATCATTTCCCTAAGGTTTTTTCACTTAAACCCAGTAGGACTTGTGCAGTCTTGCCGAAAAATTCCAATTTTGGGGAAGATAAACCACAATGTGTGATTTTTCTCCTTCTTTTGGCAAAACTAGATGAAAGCAACAAGTTAGGATTTGATAATGACGAGATTTTTTTAACAAAATAAAAAGGTTGGACCTTAATATTTGAACGGCTTCTAAATAATAACGGTTTTCCAATTAGTAGTTGACAAGTTTGAATTTAATTTGTGAACGCACTATTTTACTGTTCATTTAACTGTTGCTTTCCTTTTTTTCAGTAAACTCAACATTTTCATCATGTTAAAGTACACGAACGGACTACGTATGCAAATAATAAAAATATACTACCGAAATTCGGAGTCGGTGACCGCAACTTTAAGAGCGTTAGCTCCAATTTTCGGTCGTTATTCTCGGCGTAGTAGACAAGCAATAAAAAGTCTACATATTCATTGTGTGATGCTGCCGTGCCAGTGAGGCAGCGGGTTGGTCGAAGTGACGAAAATAACGCTGCCGTGCAGGCGTCCGTAGCAAATGATCCAAACAGGCGATTCCGCGCCGTTCTCAAGAACTGGCACCGCCAAGGCCACTTTATTGGCGAATTTTGCTCAAAGATCTTGGTTTACACCCATACAAGTTCAGGCTGAGTCAAGAATTGAAGCCGATGGACCATTTGACGCGACGTACGTTCTCTGATTGGATTCTGGAGAAGATGCACCAAGATGATAAATTTCATCGCAAAATCAGCATCATCGAAGCTCATTTTTGGCTCGATGGGTTCGTCAATAAGCAAAATATGCGTTATTGGATTAGTGAAAATCATCCACATCTGCTTCATGAATCACCACTTTATCCACAAAAAAATAACTGTTTGGTGCTTTTTGCATGCCGGCGGCGTAATTTTGCTATATTTTTACGTCGACCATAACTATCGGCAAGTTACTGTGAATGGCGATGGTTATCGCGCCATGATTACCCTCATTGGAAAACACAGAGTTGGACGACATGTGGTTTCAACAGGACGGTGCCACAAGCCACACATCACACACACCTTCGTGCGACTTAACGCACGTTTATCCCATCAAGCCGACGAAGTTCGAACAACTCAGAGCCAGCATTGAACGCAAAAAAAGCTTTATATATTATGCAAATGAAACTGTAAGGCAAATAAGAATTAAAAGCACTCAAAGTTTAACTTGTAACAATATCAAAGCTTAAACAAAACACCAGCAATAAACCGTGAGTTTATTTACACTTACTTTAACTTTATTTTAACAGTTTTTAATTTAATTTTTTTTTTTGCAGGTTATAAACAAATTAATAAAATTTTATAATGTCATCATACACAATGCAATAGAACGTGTAAACATTTTATAATTGCATTATGTTTCTGGACGATCAATTGTTACAACAAAAAGAAAATATCGTCACCATTTTAACAGCTCCCAGTGTAAACATGATAAGAAGCTTGATTATTTCCCGTTTAAAGAACAAGGGTTCCGCACGTATCCATCTAAGTGCTACTCAGTTAAGCATTTTATATACATTGCTGCGGCTCATTCTATAAGTTTATCTGGAGATAAATTATTTTACATTCAACGTTTATTTATTAAATAATTATCTGAGGATGTTTCTATATAGAATTACTGCCTTAGGATACATTACAATGGTTACGTTCCTAGAAACTGAAAAAAGGCCTGGAAATTTGAAACTTGAAACAATGACCATCATTTTCTTATCGTTAACTAAATTTCTTTTGTTCTAATTCAAGCTGTTCCCCGTAAAGAGTCAATGTCCAAAGAACATAAGATTATGATTTCTTCAAAAGAAAGTCTTCGTTTGAAGAAATTATTAAATACGGAAAGATAATTTAAAATTTTGCTACACTTTTGATCCAAAACTTACTCTTTTTTTTAGAAATTAAGTAATATTTAAAAATCTATATTTTCCATCCCTGACATTAACATTACAGCAGAATGTTTGTTTGTATTTGTGTCGGTCTGTGTATGTATGTGTGTGTGTGTGGCAGAATATTTTTTGTGCAAAATAAGCAAAAATAAATATTAACTGAGATTAACAACTAAATAGAAGAGTAAATGCAAAAACCAGAACGTAATCAATCGGAAATGACAGCAACTATAAAACGTGACGGCCACTACCACTAAATGAAGCATGGAGGACGAAAATGTTAACGTCTTGCAATGAAAAAAGTAATAAAAGTCCTAATATAGATTTCAAGGATACAGCAAAGTAGCTATTATCACATCCGATCTCGTAAGGGGAACCCTTAGGTAGCTTATCACCGCAACGATAACTTCTGATAAGTTTCCCATCAACGCCTGTCCATTGATCTACTCGTACGATTTTAAATCAATTTTTAAGTACGAACCTGAGGGTCCGTAAAAGTATCTTCGATTAAACAAGGAAAGTGTTACCCGTTACTACATTTGGGAAAGGACGTGGGCATTACGCTCTTGAAAACAACCCTTATAATGAATTTAACTGTGTTATTTTTTGCGGGATCGCAATTCGAAAGCAATTTTACTTCGAATTCTTTCAGTCAATCGAAACTATTTTCAGTGTTGTGAAAACTTAAATAAATGCTTTACAACACTAAAAATAAAATAATTTCGATTCGATGTGTATCGATACAAATTGAATAGATTTCGAATCAAAAAAGTATTCGATCATGACTGCCACAATTAGCCCCATGATTGATCCAATCAGTATTTCTCGCAGGTGGTTTAACATCATCCATGAGGTGCGCAATAGCTCTAACTCTGTTTAGAACTCCGTCCGAAATCACCGGCAAAGTCATCTAATAGACTATTCGATACCGATAATCTTAACTTTTCTGACACGTTTAAAGCCTTTCAGAAAAAAATAAGACAATTAAATGTTGACCGTTTTAAACATTTCGATTAATATGGCGAGATGGTTTCGTCGAAGAACAAATTTTCAGTCCATATTTTAAAAAAAAATTGGGTCGTAGGGATAGCCAACATATGTATATTTGCATTAAATTGGAAGTTAATTGAAATGAACAGTAAGGAAAACCATGACTTATTTATAATGAATTAACTAAGAACATTAAGGATGGAGTAGAGCACGATAAGGATATGAAGCGGCAAACAGAGGCGAAATGAAAGAACTCTTGAGGAAGATGGCAGGTAAACAGAATAATTTCACCCGAACAATTAAGAATGAGGAAGGTACTCTAGACACGTATAAGATTTAACAGCTTGATTTTTAAAAGAGAAATTTCGAAAGTACTTTGAACATTATTTACAACGACTTATTTGATGATATTTCCGCAACGCCAACGGCTATTGTAAGGCAAATTTAAACGGGCACAGGAGCGTGAGATTACTCTTAATAAATAGAAGCAATCGGAGCACTCCCCACGAAAGGCGACAGAAGAAAAACAGTAGCTGGATGGCTATTTCTCTGATACCAACTATTTTAGAAAATTTTAAGCAATATAAAACTGAGCAAGATAACGCAAACGTTGAAGGAACAGAGTAAGACTGATGCTGGCTTCCGTGGTCAGAAAACGTGCATAAACCACATTAAAACGATTAGGATTATTAATGAGCAGTCTGCCAAATTCAACGCGCCTCTCCACATTAGCTTTGTTTGGAAAGCTTGATTATCCAGGGGTATCCCAGTAAATATTTACAATCGCAATGACATGATTTTGTGTAGGAGCCTTTTACTCTATCAGTGGCGTCAAAAAAGGATTTGGGTTATCACTATTCGTATTTTTAAAAATATATTGGCATTAACTGAAATATTAACAGTTCGTTGGGTGAAATAGCTTACTCGGACGAACCCATTGAGACTGAGCAACATATTTACAAAACACCACTCGCTTATACGATAACTATTTTGATGGTGTGGATAAATTCGACTTGGGAAAGTACATATAGCATTTGCTTTAAAACATGGCGTACTAGGAATGTGAATCTGTACTATTACGCTACTATTACGCAGCCTTTAGAAAAGGATGGTTGATCGGGAAATTTTGAGATTTAATTACGGTTGGATTGGCTATACTCTAAGGAAACCAACAACAGAAATAGTTAACAAAGTACTGCAATGGAATCCCGAAGAGTCTAGAAAACAAGGACGTTCTAAAACTACCTTTACAAGAACGGTGCAAAGTGAAACGTGCAAATCGTTTAACGAATTGAGAATAATTGCTTCAAATATAGAAAACTAGAAAAACTTTGTAAGCAAGTTAAGTAAATAGACTAAGTTTGAAAATATCAATTTTGGAAAATGTCAATAAACATCCATTGTTATACCATTTCTTCTCACCATCTGTCTAAACGAGTTCTTCGACTGCACGTGGCCGTTTGCGCGAAGTAAATTATTACAATAATCAACTATCTCCTCACCAACGGTGACCTTATGTACAAAAACCCTAATCCCAAAAGAGATTTCTGGGATCTCCTAGTTACGCTTTGAAGGCAAGAAAGATATAGTAAAGTTTTAATTGATTACAACATCGATAACTTAGAACCAGTTTAACAGCTTGTAAATAAATAAAAATACAATAAAAAAATTCGAATTAATGCAAGGAACTCAGTTTGAGCTAATAGTAATATAAAATAAAGGTTTTCGGGACATTGTAGAGTAATATAGGATTTCTATTCCTAAAACGAAATAGAAAACTGTAAGACAATGGCCACTTTTGCACTTTAAATTCATGAAGTTAGGAGAAAAACCAATTTCACATCATCGAACGTCCAAAGGGCTAATTCTGGCAGTCGTGATCAACGTGAACGAATCGAAATTATTTTTCAGTGTTCTAACCATTTTTTGAGTTCTACCAACACTAAAAACATAATTTCGACTGTATCGACCGAAATAATTAAAAACACAATTGCTTTCATATCGAAAAAGTACTCGATCACGACTGCCAGAATTAGCCCCCATTTAATGTATGCGGTATTAGAAGTGTAAAAGCGTTTCTAAGGCCACGTTACCCATAGGTAAATGTGCGGACACGTAAGCATTGCGGACAACATCAATAGTGGATAGTTACTCAAAATCAGTGTTCGAAAATAATCACAAAAAATCGCACCTTAGTTTTGGTTTGGTAGATTTGTGGAAAACACAAACGCTAAAAGTGTTTGTGTAGAAAATCATTAAAAAAAATAAAGTTTCCCTGTTTGTCATCTTTGGAACACAAAAACAATACTGTTCTTATCGAACTCAACAATAGGATGAGAACACTAAATTCCGTTCGGTTTTTTTTTTAACCACAAACTTTATTGTGTACGGTTCGGCTCATTATGTTTGCCACTTTTGGCTGGTAAAATAAACAAAATTTTTTGTTACAAAAACAAAATACACATACGAAAAAAAGAAACAAAAAGCCAGCAAAATAATTTGCCACAAACAAATCATATACACAATACAAAGACAAACTGTTCGTGCTGCGGTCGTTGCTAAAATTTTTTGTTTGTTGTGTAAAAAAAGAAACATTTTAGTACATTTAAATATAATGTTCGTCTACTGTATCACTACAATTATAATGTTCGGCTCTTTCTTGAAAATAGTTACGAACGTTATTTAGGGTTGTGTTCGTCTACGCAAATACTAAAACAATTAATATCGTTCCTGGGTGTGTGAGCCGAACGCTTAATAATGTTCTGTTTATTTTCGAACACTGCTCAAAATACGTCAACGTGTTGAAATGTGTTAAAAAGAAAACAGAAATCTTGTCAAAATTTATGTTATTTGAGCGTATTGTATAAAATTATAAAAAGACAAAATGTACGTAGATCAACAAACATAATCAAAGACAATTTTCTTTAACAACTTATACGTTAAAGCGGAGAAAAATAAAATTTCATCAGGTTACGTCACGTTTACGTAAGAGTACTTAATTATACATTCATAATGTCGTTGAAAAGGATAGAGGAACAGCTGATCCGCAACAGAAACGAGGCTTTTAGTTTTAAATTTACGCTATATGTGCAGAAGGAAGAATGAATTAAGGCGTTGACAAGAAGCCGGTTACCACCGTGCTTTATCGTGGCCTTAGCATGATAATTTTACGGAAAAGATCGTATATTAGTTAAGAAGTTCTATTTTGATTCTATGAATGGAAATAAATCGTGGCGTTTGATTCAATCATTGTCTTAAAACAATTTAAACTAAAATAGAATATGAAACTGGGTCCACAAATTCGAGCTTGACGACACTGCAGCCGGATAGCAAAGGAGATAAATACATCCTAAAAAAAAAAATCACGTTGTTTCGCAAACAAAAAGTTTTAATTACCGATAAAACCACCCTCTCGAAAAGAGTAAAATTATCACATCGTTTTTACGACCTTAAAAATCAGTGTAAATGTAGGATTGTATATGTGTAGGTATGTATTTAATGTGTACTATATTTTTTTGTAACTGTGTTTATGTGTATGAGTGTAAATGCATGTAAGTTTCTGTGTATTTAAGTTGATTTCTGTACGCAGGAGTTTTACAACAAATAAATTAAACTTTATACACATTTGATAAAAACAATGGAAATGTTTTATTTACTTTTTGTTTTGTTTTTGGCGGGGGGTTGGGGTTTTGGGAAGGTTAACGGTCACTCTGCTTTTGTTTAATTTCATGATTCTTATGTATGTATGAAAACTACAGCTGCTGCTGCTTCTGGAAAAATGTTGTTTTTGCTGCGTAAAATTAAACAAACAAACAAACAACGATTGACCAGCAACTTTTATTTCTATTTAATGTTTTCATTCCCTTAACCACCACGAGTAGTGAGGGAGACCATATTAGGTGTTTCATTTCGTGTGTAACACTTAAAACTATTCATCTGAGATCCAATAAATGTATATACTGGGTCCTTGGGTAGTTCTTAGTATAATAAGACATGTCCGTCTATCTGCTTGCCTGATAAAAAAAACTCTCACTTGCAATGATATTAAGTCCATAGTATACCACAGGTCCCACACAGGTCACGTAAAACGCTTTAATATCTCGAAACCCATAATGAGAATTAAGTAAAAACGCTTTATTTAGCTCGGCGGAATCTTATATGCCCTTTATGATAGTATAAGGGAACCTATTGTTCCCTAACTCACATTGTGCTGTAGCAATCGTGTCAAAATCCTTATTCCGGGAGTAAATTCCTATGGGCCCTAGGGAAATTAATAGGACGATTTTATATCTTTTGAATATTGGAGCTGAATATTATCAATACTCATTTTAATAGACACTTTCGTAGCAAAACCCTTAATTAGAGACTACATTTTTTATGGAGGCCGGGGGAAATAATGGACCAATTTTTAAATATTTTATACGCTTTATATTTAACAAATAACTATGATGAATTTGGTCGTCCTAAGCATTATTTTTTTAAGAAAGAAGTTGTTATCTGTCTAAAACTAGCACGGTTACAAACCGATTTTGTTGATTTTAACTACCAGGATTCCACTTAATTTAGGAGAAAGTGATATAATAAAGTTCATAGATTTAAAGCAGGGGTCTTATCACGGCATTCGGTAATGAGTAAGCTATCGTATCGAGTAAACTATGGTGTTTTTCTGCATACGATGCACACTGACGTATCTAATAAAAACTCGAGTGGTGTAGTCTTTGGCTACTCGATATCGAATGCTATCATCTCAAATTACGATACATTTCATTCGATATCGAGTGTCATGATACCAAATACCACACTTTGATAAATTTAGCTTCAAAAAGTAAAGGTTTATGGGTACAAAAAAGAGATTCATGATATCTCAAGCATTTGTAAAACGGTCTGATTCCGTACTATATATAATATAACTATAAAACAACCAAGTTCTTAACATATCTTGGGTCTTTGGAAAACCCATTACATCATACATACGGATAGACGGACATCTTTACAATGAAATCTCTAATGACCGAACACTAAAGGAACCATTAAAAATTGTAAATAAAATGGGAATGTATTTTCAAAAGAATCTAAGGCTTTATTCGAGAACGCAGCCGGGACCAGCGGGAACCATATCCGTCGAAAGGAGATGTCGGAACAAAAAGGAGATATCCGAATGCCGAACTTTTATAACTAAAGGGTGTTTTTTATAGATTGACACAAGTTTAAATCATAATTAAACAAGGAAATATGTTTTTAATATCCATGCAATGGGCTTTAATGTTTAAATATGATTTCCGCGATGTGGCGGCCACGGCTGGCGCAAAGAAGGCGCAATCTGGAACACCAATTTTCAACAACTTTCCGCAGCATTTGTGGCCATATTCCGCCGATAACTCTTCGAATGTTGATTTCCTGGTGTTCAATTGTTTGTGGTTTATCGACGTAGACAAGTGACTTAATATAGCCCCAAAGAAAATAGTTCTATGGGGTTAAATCAAACGTTTTTGATGGCCAATTAATTGGGCCATTACGTGAAATTATTTTTCATCAAAAGTTTCTTTCAAGTAAATCAATTGTAGCGCCTATTGTGTGGCATGTAGGTAGGGTAGCCAGATTTTAAATTCGGAAAAACAGTACATTGAACACAAAAAAACAGTACAATCAAGAAAAAAACAGTACATTTTTTTGACGAAAAAATTACTCCATTTGCGTTTAAAAAGCAAACACCACAAACGAAGCATTTGGCCAGGCAAACCATAACATTGCTGTGAGCCATATAAGAAAGGAGAAAAGCCGAACTTAGCTTGAAACAATTAACTCATTGATTGTGATACATAGAACGATTTTCTTTAAACATATTCGTATTTAAAGCAATTTTCACCACACACATAGTTGCCCAAATCATATAGAATTTGAGAAAATGTTTGTTTCCTAAATTAATTTTCCAATTTCAAAATATTTTTTTATTATTTACGGCCAATTTTACCAAGTTCGGCTAAAATTAACTATTACTTAAATAATAGATTTTTTGACATTTATAATGATAGTTAATTATACCTGAACTTGGTGAAATTGGCCATTAATCTATAACAAAATCTGAAAATATTAAAATAGTAAATACAAGTTTCAATAAAATTTAAAATAAAAATTTTTGTCTGTAAAACAATCAAGTGCAATTGAAAACGATGAATATTTTCAATAAAATTTTTGTAAAAATTTATTTATCTTTTTCTTATTTCAGTAGTTTAGGTAAAGAAAAGTGGTCCTCAAAGGTATTAGGTATTTTAATAAATTTTGAACAAGGAGAATTTTCCAAATTTGTTCGTTTTCAATTTCACGTGAGTTCCAAATCCAGAACATGGCCGAAAATTAAAAAAGTTCTAAAAATTTAATATAATTGTGTTGGAATAAGTATGTATTTATTTATGCCTGTATTCATAAAAATTTTTAAACGTTTGTTAAATTTAATAATCGTTTATGAATTCGAGGGTTAGTATTTAAAATTTTTTTTTTTTTGATTTTGTTTTTCTTAGGTGTGGAAAGGGAAATAAGTACTATTGGAAGAGGTAGCCATAAAATCATACATATGTAGTACATATGTCTTAAAAATAACAATATGAAAATATACTACTGCTACGAGCCACTCATTATAATTTAGATTTCTACTGTGTATTAATGCGAAAACAATGACTGACCACAGCGTAAAAACTCGTATTATTTTAGAACTTTTTTGTTTGGAACACAAACAAATTTTTTAAGCTATGTTCTGTTAAATATTAGGATATCATAAAAATGTGTTTTTGGTAGGGTTTTTCTTAATATCTTGGTTTTTTGTACACTGAACAAAAAAAAAAGTACAAAGTGTAAAAAACAGTACATTTGCGTACTGTTTTAGGAGTTGTGCATAAAACAGTACAGTTGCAAAAAATCAGTACATGTACTGCTTAAAACAGTACGTATGGCAACCCTACATGTAGGTCCGTCCAACCATAACTCAGCAAGATTAATGCCACATAATTGAGGTACAAAAAAAAATTTCAAATCATGTTTCTTTACCGTTCACCACTGACAGTAACATTCTGACCTTCATCGTTTTTAAAGACATATGGGCCAATGACTCCGCCAGCCCATAAAGCGCACCGAGCAGTAATTTTCTGTGGATGTAATGGTGTTTCGACGAAAGTTTGTGGATTCTCCTTGCTACAAATGCGACAATTCTGCTTATTTACGTACCCGTTCAACCAGAAATAAGCTTCATCGGAAAATAAAATTTTGAATGGAAATTCAAAATCAATATAAATTTGTGGTTCAGCCCATTCGCCAAATTGGAGGCGAATACGATGGTCGTTTGGCTTTAATTCCTGCACAAATTGAATCTTGAAAGCTTTTAAGCCAAGATCCTTTCGTAAAATCTTCCATAAAGTGAAAGCACGCAACCCCAGTTGCTAAAAACGGTGACGAATTGATTGATTAGGATCATCTTCAATGCTTTCCTATACAGCATCTACAGCTTCTTCACTGCGCACTGTTCGGCGTCTCACGGGATGCAAATTGTCAGTAACAGTAAATGTGGTCCGAAAACGATCTATTGTTTTACGAATTAGCCGCTCTGAAGGACGACTATGCACGCTATAAAATGAAAGTAGGGCACGATGAGTTTCACGAATAGAACAATTATTTTGATTAAAAATTTCAACAATTTGCACGCGTTGCTCTGGTGTAAGTCGATTCATAATGAAACTTCAAAGCAAACTAAACAAAAAGCCACTATCAGCTGTTAAATGGGTTCTCGAATAAAGCAGTGATGCCAACTCAAAGTTGTGACACTCTAAGGCCCCTATTATTTATTTATTTATTTATTTATTTAATAAAGTTATACAAAGCCTTAATTTCTTAATTTTTGTATTATGGTTTATAACTTTGCTATATTGCGGTGATCAAAAACAAAACAAAAATTACAACTGATCACAACCAGTTGTCTTAATTACAACTCAACTGAGTGGAGTTGTGAACCGTAATAGGGGCCTTAAAAACAGGCTTTATACAGCCTTTTCACCTGCAATCAAGGTTAAAATTACACTTTCTTTAAATTTTGTGTATGATTTGTTCGTAACTTATAATATCATTATCATTATGTCAAGTTCACTCCCGAAAAATTCTTAATAGTGAAGGCCCTCAAAGATTCAGCACAGCTAAAAAATGTTTTATTATATGAGCCGTTTATTTTGAAAGTGGCATAAGTCATTTTGGTTTTTAAGTCGAGATATTTAAGGGTTTGCGTTTTAACACGTTTAAAAATATGGATGCTAACTTTCGAGAAGATTCACTTGTATTTGATACATCATGATAATGATATTTTTCTCAGTATTTATTATTATTATTATTATTTATTATTATTATTTATTATTATATTTATTATTAACTCGATTTTTTTTGAAAAAGTGACTAATGCCACTTTCAAAATAAACGGCTCATATATTCCTTTTCTTTGGCTTCTATAAAAACAATAGGGCATCAAAAAGGCATTATTACTTGTAACTTTTTTATTTTTTTCTTACTCATATTGTTTATTTGTTGTAGCACTATCTGCTAAATAATCATGTCAATAACAGTGAAGATGACCATGATACTGATGAAATTGAAGTTTTGTAGGAGTTGTCCTATTAACTTGTATAAACGAAAAGTGCCTTTGTACGAAGGTGTGAATAGATGACCGTGTTGAGGTTAATGGGTGGGTGTAATGTGATTATTTTTAACACATATAAAAGAAATTATTGTTCTTTTTACAGCAAATATGTACTAAGCGGAACAAATCATAAGCAAATAGCAATGTTTGCATGTGTGTGTGATAATAAAAGGATAAATGAAATTTTCTGCTAAAACTTATTAAAAGAGTTTAAGGGCCTCCGATGTTATTTCGTTGCAATATAGAGAATTTGATTTGATCTTGCGCCTTAAAAAAAAAACTTGTTAACTTAATGGCATTGCAAAAAAAGGCTTTAATTTTTTCTTCTTTCGAAAGTAAATGATTTGTTGAAAATGCTCTTTGGACCTCCATGGGACCTCCGTAAGCCCCTTTTTGAGAATCATGCGATTTAAACATGTGGTCAGCTTTGAACGAAAGTGTTTAGAATTTTTTAAACGATCTTAAGTGAATAGGACTCCGAGACTGACCAAGTAATGCTAAGAACAAGATTTGTTAATAACTCCAGGCCTAAATTCTATTGATGCCTACACACATTAAGATTTAAGTAATCGGATGAAATTTGGCAAGAAAGTAAATAGAAAAAAAGCCCATATAAATGTTCAAAACTGACAAAAATTTACTGACGGTTGGTATATTGAGCGCTCTTATTTTGAAAATATGTTGTTTACATTTTGATAACACACCGTTTGTTATATTGAAACCACTTTGCTTTCATTTCGACAACGTGCTGTTATTATTCTGGAAATTTATAATCCATTGCAAACTCTACCCATTTAAAAAAAAACTGTTTCACATTTTTTGTCCAATGAACAGTAGTATGGACTATGTTATAAGAAATGAACATGCATTGCTGCCAACAACTGCATGATGTATACTTTTTAAAACCTTTTCTTTAGCTTCACTTCGGAAAATCAAATCTTGTAACGTTAATTTAACCGCCTTATACTCAATGCAAATGGATGAAACTTTGCAGGCATACATGTTCCCGATGACAGTACACGAATACATGGGCGTAGCCAGCATAAAATCTAAAAGGGGGGGGGGGGGGGCAAAATTTTTTTTTAATGTTCGTTTTTAAGAAAAGCGTTTCTTAAACAAAATTTTTTTAAATGTTCTTATCTAGAGTTTACCGTATTACACATTGGTAGCCCTGACAGTGTCCATTATTAATTGTTTATTTAAAAGTGAAAGTTTGTTTAATTTGTGGAAAAAAGGTAGAAAAATTAAAAATACCAAGTAAATATACATATTTAATAATAGACTACAGTACACACCATAAAAGGCGATTAGTAAAAAATGAAAAAGAAAAATGCTTAAACTACCCCTTAAGTGTACTCCATACTGTAGTAAAACGAAGTACTTTTAAAACTAAACCACTTTGGTACTCCATGGAGTAGTTTAGGGACTACTTAGGTGAGTTATATGGTCCCCACCTAGGACATCGTAATATTTAATATACCACCTTTTACCCATATATTTGGAGTAGTTTTGGAGTACTCCTACTCCTTTATGGACTACTCTTTGCATGTATGGACTAGTCTCGGTATCTGCAGGGAAGATAGAAGCGTAGGGAAAATCGGATAGATTTTTCATAATCTCCAAAAGAATACCCAATAAAATTTTAATTTTTTTTTTAATTTCTTTAGTAGAACCTTTAAAATTCTTCAAACATTATTACATTAAAGTAAACTTAAATTTTGTTTTTAATTGTTTTTGTTAAAAATTTTAGAGATTTCACGCACGTTCATTATAATTTTATATTTTATTTATTAAACAATTTCAAAATAAATACCACCCACCATTTACACAATAAATACACACAAGCCAACACTCCATTATATTCAAAACACACAAAAAAGTGCAATTAATTCCTTTCGGCATAATTATGAATTTCACTCGCTTGTTTGCTACTCGTATAATTCATAATTTGGTTTATTGTTATAAATTTTAATTAAAAGTTGATAAACATATGCAGCAGTGTCTAACGAAAGTGATATAAAATAAAATATGCTAAAGTTTTAATAACTTTCATTAGTTTTTGACTGTACACTGAACAAATATTAACAACACCGTTTGTTAAACATAAAATTTCAATTCAACAAACTTTTTATTTGATTCAATGGAAATATTTATCAAAATAACACTTCGTAAAATAGCACTCAATAAAACATATATAATCACCCCTATCGTGAATAACAAGTGGAATTTTTGTTCCTATGAAATTTTCACTCCCCTCGAAGGGAAAAAAGCAATCGTGAATCTCGTGTGAAAAATTTTTCACGCTATCAGTTCCAGTGAATGTAAAAAAAAGAAGAAAGATTAAAACATATTAAAAATCCAAGAAATTTTTGTTCAAAAATATACACGTATGCATTTTAAAGAAAAGTTAAAATAATGGTGCCGTGCATAAAGCCATAGGAAATAAAGCCATATGGCCTTATTTCTCAATCCATTAAGCAATAAGGCCATATGACTTTGTTTCCCTGTAAGGAGTGAAATAACGCCATACATGACCTTATTTCTTATTAAATTTTTTTTCTTTTAATATACATAATTCTAATTTATTTAAAATTTGTTTTGTTGTTTTTTCTCTGGGTGTATATATTAAAAATATAACGAAAACACTTTTGGGCGCAAGGATTTTCTCCTCTATGGTATAACAAAGACCGCCTTCGCTAACTAAAGCATAGCCGGTCTTAGGCCGGACGCAAGAATTTTCTACTTTATGGTATAACAAGTACCGGTTTCACTAAGTAAAGGTTCTAAAATCTGTCTTGTTTTTTAACGAAGGCCGACTACGCAGAGAAGCTTTAGTTAGCGAAGCCGGTATTTGTTCTACCATAGAGGAGAAAATCCTTGCGCCCGGCCGAAGGCCGGCTAGGCGGGGTGCAATAACGCCTTAAGAAAAAAGGCCTTTAAGGCTTTATTTCACTTTCAATTGAGAAATAAGACCTTTTTTTGTGAAAAAGGCTTTACTGCTCAATTGAAAGTGAAATAAAGCCTTTAATTGGAATTTAGCCAATGGTGCAATAAAGCCTTTATTTTATATTTTTTGATTCTTTTGTTACACTGTTCAATTTATCGATTAGCTATTTTTCGAATACTTGCACTTTCTCCTGAGGCCCCGAGTCTGTATAGCACTAATGCTAGTTGAAAATCAACACTAAATTGCTTACATGCATTTGTACTATGAAATTGACTACTAGAAAATATAAGTGTGACAAGATGGTGAAACTGATTTTTGGTGCATCGCATCATTTGACGAAATCGGTTGTCATCAAACTGGGAAAGAATATCCTCACACCATACCTTTGATTTGGGAATAAAGTACTCGATTCCACGTCGCAAAGACATCACTACACACAAATCATCATAGAGAATGTTTAATTCTTCATCCACCAAATTATCTACCATTTCTTCAGTGGCTAAGTGATCGTCTAGAGTAAAAATATCTACAATATAATATTAACATTTCAAAGCTTATATTGTATTGTTTTCATTTAAACTTACATACCATTATTTTTGTAAATATGATCAATTTCCGTTAATGACGTGACAATTAAATAATCAATTAATTCACTTTTAACACTTTTGTTCGGCATCTTGAAAAATATCAATTACTTCCACGAGTTATTTGACAGATTTTTTTTTTTTTGACAGTTCGTACTTTTTACAAAAAAAAAAAAAAAAAAGCCGTTCACGTCAATAAAAGTGTAATTTTTCTTTTTTCCATTTTTCCAACCAAAAAAAAATTGAAATGAATACCCTTAATATGAAATTTTTTATAATTGTTCAATAAAATATAATAGGAATAAGAAATTGTATTGCTTCATTTAAAAAGAAATTTAAGTGTAATAACCCCTTTACGACTTTATTTCACTTTCAAAGTGCAATAAAACCTTTTTGAAAATAAAGGCCTTATTTCACTTTCCATTGAGAAATAAAGCCTTAAAGGCCTTATTTCTTAAGGCGTTATTGCACCCCGCCGGCCGACTATGCAGAGAAGCTTTAGTTAGCGAAGCAGGTATTTGTTATACCATAGAGGAGAAAAACCTTGCGCCCGGCCGAAGGCCGGCTATGCTTTTGAGTTTGTAAACATCTTGTGGCGGGCCCGCCGGACGCGCTCTCTCCCCTCCCCCTTCCACCTACTGTACCATATTTTTTAATACTTGACAATGGCAACTCATTCTTTTGGCAATTTGTAACCATAACAATTACACTGTTATGGCGTTATTTCCACTTTGGTTATTAAGCGATTATGGTGTTATTGCACTTGAGAAAAAAGGCCATATGGCTTTATTTCCTATGGCTTTATTACACGGCACCTAAAATAATAAAGCAAAATATTTAGTATTGGAGGGATAGTTTGATTACAACGTTAGTTTTTTTGCACTTTTTAAATTTTATGTAGTAAAATATTTTCCAAAATTCTGCCACCAAGTCTATCGAAAGCTTCACAAATCCGCAGGCAATCGACCTATTGTTTTGCATTTTGTTGAGCAATATATCGGTATGTGCCTTATTAACTTATTAACCCTTAATATTCGATTTATAGGAGGAACTTCTTACATACATGTTTTGTTCCCTAGCAAAAATAAAGTGAGAAAATCTAAGTGAAATTGAACAAATTACGAGGGAAAAAATTTTTCACGATAAGGGGAATTTTTTCCCGTGAACAATTTTTCAGGTTATTATTCTCCTTTGAATTACAATTTTTCATGCGAGTTGTTCATAATCGCAAATATGTGAAAAGGGATAGGGGTGAATAATGAAAAATTAATTATTTCTACATATTTTATTTGAATAAAAGTAAGGTCAGAAGTTATACTGCTTTTGTTTTTAATAAATTTTTGTCCAATAATTCAAAAATTTTGGACAACAATTTTTTTTATTGACTCAAATCACGTGTTTGTTGACTATACCACAAAAATCGTCATCGCAAATATTAAAAAATTTTTAAATCAAATAAAAAAATAAAACAGTTAAAATTTAAAAATCCATTGAAACTTTTTTTCTGGTTTTCACTAAAACGTTAAATATTCAAATACATAAACAGACACGCGTTAAGGCAGAATTAGTCTTTACTTTCTGTTTCTGTTCTGTTTCGTGCCGTTCTGTTTCGAAATTATAATAGTTACTTTTTCTGTAGCAACTTAAGGCTAGATTACACTATTATACTTTGTATTAATACATGTCAAAAGCTCAAGTAATTTGAAAAAGTGTGATAACGTGAATGCAATGTGTCACGAAAATGACAAGTATTATGAAAAAAGTTTGACAACCCATACGTCTACATCTTTTTTTTGAAACATTTCTAAACAACAACACTTTTCATTGGATCAGGGTTGCATTTTATCTCATGTGTGAGTGAGTGTTTATACTTTGTGTGATGGTGTGAACACAAACTGTCATGTTAAATTAGATTTTTTGACAGTCGAAACAAAACTCATTAGATTTCTATCCCACAAAGTATTATGGAATACGTAAGACTTGTGAGATAGTGTAATCTAGCCTTTATCAGCCATTTATGACAAATTTATTAGTTTTGCACCGTCCATTGTTTTATTTCAATAACTTTAGTGCACATAAATTTGAAGAAATCAAATTTTATGAACTCTTAAAATAGTTTATTTCAATATAAATATGTATATTTTGAAACTGGGAATTATTTCCTTCCGAAGGTAACTTTATATTATATTCAACATTTTTCATTTTTCGAATTTATTCTATGAGCTAAATTTCAGTTATGTATTTTATAAAGCTTTTTTGTAATAGTTCTATTCCTACAATTTTTCAGAAATGACTTTATACACTTTGTACATTCAATATACCTCATTGCTTTCCAACGGAAGGCTAAGGTAAAAAGAAAATACAATATAATAGTCTGGTAGTGTATAAAGTCATTTCTGAAAAATTGTAGGAATAGAACTATTACAAAAAAGCTTTATAAAATACATAACTGAAATTTAGCTCATAGAATAAATTCGAAAAATGAAAAATGTTGAATATGTATATTTTATTATTTATCACTTAGGGCACTGCTACACGTTCAATAAATATCGTGATATTTGGATCGCGATCCATTTTAAAATATTGATGGATCACGAGCGTATGCTACATGTTCAATATTTATCGCGTCAGTATTTATATTATTTTTGTGCTGTGCGGGTCGTTTATCAATGTCGCGAGAAAACAAAAAGAAAGCCTGTTTAGCTATTTTGCTTGCTTTTTTTTTTAAAACCTTTAAATGAAATCTTTTAAAATAATTTGTTCACTGGTTAATTCCGATTCCATCGGCAGAACCCATTCGATTTCACTGTCTTCTGCCATTACCCATTATTTCAACAAACTAAACAGAAATTTTGTCAATTGAAGCACAGCCGCGAATAACGTTTTAAGTTACAAAATAATAATTTTTCAGGAGAGCAAAAAAACGTTTTTTGACAAGCAGCATTATTTGTTTTAAAAAATTTTTTTTTCTATTATTTAAAATAGTGATAATAAAAACTTTAATGCAAAAGGCTTTTAAAACATTATTCCGCACTGCAAAACCATTTCGGTTTCATCATTATGTTAGTAACTTGCAATGTTCTTCCACTGGCTGACACTTTGTACGCCATTTTGAAGGCGTTAAGGTGCATAGTTTTGGTTGATTTGATGTTTAAACTGTGTAAGAGAGTAAAGTCAACGTTTATCTGCAAAAAAACAGTTTTTGCAAAATGTGGCGTTTACAACGTTTTTCGCGGCTGTGCTTCAATTGTTTAACTTTTTATTTGTTTAATTTTTTTCACTGCGTATTTTATTTCTTTTATTTTGACACTTTTTACTGATGTATCATGACTATTTAATATCATGAAAATGCTACACGTTCAATATTTATCACGCGATCCACGATCCGTGATCTGGATTTCTGGATTTCATATTTTAGGCCATTCTGCGATATGGATCGCGATCCATCAATATTGCATGCTACACGTTCAATAAATATCGTGATACTAGAAATATCACGATATTTATTGAACGTGTAGCAGTGCCCTTACAATTACTAAACAATTTTTTGATTCTAACAAACTGAACCGCAACAGAACAGAAAAACTAATCAATTTCACAGGTTTTTTTAATAAAAAAAACAAATCAGCTGATTCGTAACAGAACAGAAAGTAAAGACTAACTGAGCCTTTAGTTATAACACAAACATACCCTGTAGGAAGTCAAACACATTTTTAAGTAACTTCAAACTGGTTTTTTTATAACCACATCTAGTAATTTAGATTAAGTGACTTTTTTCCTTGTCGACGACTCATTATTTTAACATGGGCAGTAGTGAATTGACCATATTTGCATGACTTTTTAACTGACTACTAACTACTTATTTTTCAACCTATTTGTAGTTAATTAATAGTGTAGTCAGTTTATAATAAATAATTTAAATTTTAAATAATTTTTGTCAAGAAAATATACATACATATGTATAATAGTGCTGAAATAAATACGCTACATAATCGCTAGTACATAAACAGACTTGTATTGATTTATTTTTTAATTATTTTAATATATTTGTATAAATTTTTTCATTTGACTTATGCTATGGTCACATTTGGGTTTTTAAACGCGTTTAAGCAAAATGTTGATTTAGCTAATCAAAGCCGTTCACATTACATTTGAGATGATTAAGATGACAGATGATTAAGAAAAAACACACACACAAACACACAAAAAAACAACAAACAAATTTTAATTTCTTTAAAGTATTAAAAATGGATAAAAACACTTTTATAAAGTTATGAGAAGATTATTTTAATAATTTTAATGATGTAATTGTGAAAATTTATGAATTATTTAAGAAAATAAAAATAAAAACATTAAGCAGAAATCTTGGCCGGTTGTACACGGTTGTTGGCGATTCTACATTTGAGGTATGTTCAGTGGATTCTATGTGGTTTACGAAGTGATTTAGTTGTAATCATGTCAATTTGAAGTGATTAACAAATCACTTCAATGTATGGGTAATCATCTCGATTTTGAAGTGATTAGAGCTTAATCACGTTCGAGCTGCTTAAACGCGTTTAAGAACCCAAGTGTGAACATAGTATTAATGGCATGCTTGTTTTACTTATTTTGCTTTTATTTGTGTTTTACGTGTGACTTTATGCAAAATTTTTGGTTGATATTTGCATGAGATTTAAACCAATTTGTAGTCATTTGAAAAATAGTTAATTTATAGTTAGTGTTTTTTGCAACTGACTATTTTATTTACTACAGGGTACATTTTTTTAACTCAGCCAACCAGAAAATTTTAATGTCTGGATAGAAAGTTCAGTAAAATTAAGCGCATTCATGTGGCATTTATACGATGACTTTTCAGACACCTCTGTTTTTACGTGTGTGATGAAGATAAATATGAAAAGTTAAATTAATTTTTAAAAAATATCGCAAGCGATAAAAAATATTTTAAAAAAATATCGCAACAATTAGTATTGTAGTTATTTTGTTGAACTATTTATGGTTTTTAATCCAAATTTTTAATATTTTTAATTAGGCTTAAGTTCATCAAATTTAATTTTCATTAAATTATTTTTTTTTATGAAGAAAGGAATTTTACAACATGAAAATTAATTAAAATTTACTGATAATTTTTCATTCTTGACTCAATCTGGGCTCGAACCCAGGCGTTTTTACGGACAGGTTACCCTGACATGATTCGATTGCAACCACTCAATCTCCTCAGAGGGCTTGCCGTTTAACACTCGCAGCCATCGACGACTAATGACGTCATTAGTCAAACATCAATCCTTAAACCAAATTGTATTTAACCTTTGGTAGATCGAAATTTGCTTTGAATGATTATCTATTTAATTTATTTTACATGTTCTTCCTTTTACTTCTGTTTATTCGTACTTTTGTCAAGAATTCTTCTTGAAGTTCAAAGTACATATTTTGTTTTGTTTTTTCATTTTTTTTTTTTGTCTTTCTTTTTCTTGCTCGCAATATTTAAAACTAATTAGATATTTAATTAGTCTTTTTATATTAAAATTTATTATTGTAGCCCTGTCCATAGTCTTCATTTTCCATTAGGCTTTTTTTTTTTGTTTGTTTTTTTTTATTAATTTCCTAAGCTAATCCCGCGAAGCTCTACGCTTGTTTGCAGGAAAGAAACCAGAGTCTCTGGCGGGAATCGAACCCGCAACCTCGGCGATTATAGACTAGCTCTCTACCAACTAGCCTTCCGGGGCACTTGATTCCCTAGATCGAAGGGTTTGGACACAGTGGCCATATCCCTCACAGAGACCTTCATGAGAATTTCACTCTAAGCCTTTTGCATTTTCACAATTGTTTAAAAAAAAGTCCAGAAATATTTTTTTTTTTTATTTTTTGCCACGCCTCTGGATACAGCCTTTTTAATTATTTGTAGTCCGATCATAACATATTCAGGGGTGTGCTGGAACTCGGAAACGTAAAACGCAAGAATTTTAAAAGCCGTTTTTTAATAAGATTTCTGTAATAAAAGATTTTTCTGACTTTTTCTGAACTTCCAAATTCTGGCGTTTTACGTTTACGATTTCCAGCACACCCCTGATTGCATATCGTTATTAATGGCTTGTCCATGGCTTCATATTTGCCTTTGGTGACTTTTTATTCCAACAGTTAATTCTGGCCTCACTTATGCCATCTTGTAGTCATCGCCCCATATGACCAAATTTTCCCACGTGGCAAGAAAGCTCCTCTAAAACTCTTTACTTCTAGCTTTAAACATACTCACTTTTATGACTCGCCTCAAAAATGGGCCTCTTTTTTTCTTTTTCACATACATGTTACATTAAACCAGGCTGTGGTCTCAGCAAAACAAACAAATTTTCATTAATCCCGCCCTAGAATGAAAGATATATCAATGAAGTTTCTAAAAGTGTAAATTTTTTTGTTGCCACGCCAAAACATGTCTGTTTTTATGTCTAATTGTATAATCTTTATGAAAATTTATATTCAACCTTAATCCAGTTGTCGTTGTCGTAATCACTCAGGTCGTTTTTTGTAAGAGATTACGACAACGACAACCGGAATAAGGCTGATTAACAAAGATTGATTTGGTGTCTGTTAGCCAACCGCTGTTTCTTCTCTAACCCGATCGTCTACAAACAAAACAAAAGGGTTTGTTAGACGTTTCTGAAAAGTCATCTTATAAATACTGCCTTTGAATTAAGGCCCGCATTGTTTAGCTTAATTCTTAACAGAACGTCTCCATAATTTTTATAGTGCCTCAATCTGTCGATTTTATAAGAAAACATTTTGCAAACACATTATTTCAGTAAATGTTCGAGCCAATTGGGCACCGAAATCGCACGATCTCGGCTTAGTGGATGGATGATAAGCAAGTTAATATTGTGCTGACTTTTTTTTTATTAAAAAAATTAAGAAGATTTTTTTATAAAAAGGCCTCCTAAAAGGTTATTTGGACTCTTTCTGTCTAATCAAATGTAACTGCATACACACTTATTTATTGACAACACACATATGGATATTTTTAGATTACACGGTAATTGAAGATTTTGTTTGTATAACTGGCAACATACGTGAATAATTTTGTGGGCTTGTATGTGGATGAACGTAACATTAACTTTATTGTGGGTAACACGAAGAGGAACAAATCATAAACCATTTTGCAAAACATGACACTTTTGGACATGGAGAATTGAAGTTGAAAAAGGAAAATTAAACATGATTAATCTCAATAAACAAGAAACACATTAAACAGCACAGCAGAAGGATATTAGAATGACTACGCAAGTTAAAAAGGAGAATTATGATATGGAAGTACAAATAACATCATTAAAAAAGTTTCTTATAAATAGAAAGTTTTCCAAAGAAACATATGAATAGCAAATTTACTTAGAAATTCCTACAAAAAACAAATTTGCAAAAAATTTTCTATAAATAGCAAATTTGCATAAACTATTTTTTAAACTGGAAATTTTTATTAAATTTTAAAGAAACAGCGAATTTAATCATCTGTACCCCATGTAAAGAGCAGCTAAAGCAGGAGTCTAACTTGCATCTAGCGGCTAGCTCAGAATTTCCTTTAAATAACTAATTTGCACAAAATTTCTTGTGAATAACAAATTTGCACAAAATTTCTTGTGAATAACAAATTTGCACAAAATATCTTATGAATAACAAATTTGCACAAAATATCTTATGAATAACAAATTTGAACAAAATTTCTTATAAAAATACATTTGCACAAAATTTCCTATTAAAAGCAAATTTGCACAAAATTTCATACAAAAAGCAAATTTGCACAAAATTTCATACAAGAAGCAAATTTGCACAAAATTTCTTCATATAGAAAATTTACTCAGAATACAACATACATACATACAAAAAGCAAAATTGTACAAAATTTCTTATGAATAACAAATTTGCACAAAATTTCTTATTAAAAGCACATTTGCACAAAATTTCATACAAAAAGCAAATTTGCACAAAATTTCATACAAAAAGCAAATTTGCACAAAATTTCTTCATATAGGAAATTTACTCAGAATTTTCTATAAATAACAAACTTGCACAAAATTTCCTATAAAAAGCAAATGTGCACAAAATTTCTTATAAAAAGCAAATTTGCACAAAATTTCATACAAAAAGCAAATGTGCACAAAATTTCCTTCATATAGGAAACTGACTAAGAATTTCCTATAAATAACAAATTTGCACCAAATGTGTTATAAATAACAAATTTGCACAAAATTTCTTATTAAAAGCAAATTTGCACAAAATTTCATACAAAAAGCAAGTTTGAACAAAATTTCTTCATATAGGAAATTTACTCAGAATTTTCTGTAAATAACAAATTTACTCAAATTTTCCTATAAAAAGAAAGTTTGCACAAAATTTCTTAAAAAAAGCAAATTTGCACAAAATTTCATACAAAAAGCTAATTTGTACAAAATTGCCTTTATATAGGAAACTGACTTAGAATTTCCTATAAATAAAAATTGGCACAAAATTTCCTATAAAAAGCAAGTTTGCACAAAATTTCTTATAAAAAGCAAATTTGCACAAAATTTCATACAAAAAGCAAATGTGCACAAAATTTCCTTCATATAGGAAACTGACTCAGAATTCCCTTAAATAATAAATTTGCACAAAATTTCTTATTAAAAGAAAATTTGCACAAAATTTCATACAAAAAGCAAATTTGTAAAAATTTCCTTTATATAGGAAACTGACTTAGAATTTCCTATAAATAAAAATTGGCACAAAATTTCCTATAAAAAGCAAGTTTGCACAAAATTTGTTATAAAAAGCACATTTGCACAAAGCTAAACTTTCTATAAACATTAAATTTTGCGCAAAATTTTCTATAAATAGCAAAGTTGCGCAGTTAATATAAATAGAAAATTTTTAGCGAAATGTTCTTTTAAAAAGTAAATATTGTACAAAATTTCCTAAAAACAGCACCAAAATTAGCGCAAACATTTATATAAACCGCAAATTTTGGCAAAGTTTTGATAACAAAATACTAAATTTATAGCATAATTTCCTTAAATGGTAAAAACTTTATTGTTCTTTGTCTATGCTAACATGTGACAAAAACTCATGAATTTCATGAAACAATTTCTTTTTTTAAAGATTCAAAAATGTTTTTTTTTATTTTTAATTCTTTTTTTATTGCTAAAAGCTTTGGGAAAAGGGTAAAAAAATGGAAATATTAAAAAATAAAAATTTTATTAAAACAAAAAAACCGAAACCAAACTAATTGCATTTTGTGGCAATTTCAAAACATTTCAATACGAAATGAACACAATACAATAAAAAATAAACCAGACAACTAAAACAACTCTGTGTGAAAACAAACTATACAAATATGCATACTGCTTGCTGTTGCAAATAAATAGAAATGGGCAAAATTGTATAAAAACCATTAGAATTAGATAACGCAAGCCATACACCCCCCTTAAACACTAGTAAAAATGAAATGGCTAGAATGACACCCACAGGAGTAATATTTTTATTCAGGTTTGATACATGCGTTGCAATTGACTGTTTCTGAATATTATAAAAATTTAGCACAAATTTGCTATTCCTTACAAAACTGTGTTTAACTTACTGTGTTCTGTAGGAAATTTAGCAAAAATTTGCTATTTTTATCAGAAATTAGTCACGAAATTGCTTAAGAAGTTTGATATTCTTTAGAAAGCTTTGCACAAATTTGGTATTCCACAAAAAATTTAGATTTTGCGCATATATTCTCTAGGAAACTTTGCTCAAATATACTCCTTAATGGACAATTTTGCATAAATTTATTATTCTTTAGGAAATTTTGCACAAACTTACTTTTCTATAGAAAACTTTGCACAAATTTATTATTATTCTATAGAAACTTTTTCAATAATTTACTATTTTTCAGGAAATTTTGCTCAAATTTACTCCTCTATGGTAAATTTAACACAAATTAATTATTATTCCATGTAAAATTTTGCACAAATTTACATTTCAATTGGAAATTTTGCACAAATTCACCATTCTATTGGAAATTATGCTAAAATTTACTGCTCTAAAGAAAACTTTGCACATATCTATTATTTTACTATAGAAAATTTTGCACTTATTTACCATTCTTTATGAAATTTTGCTCAAATTTGCTACTCTATGAAAAATTTTGCACAAATTTTTTATTGTTCTATAGGAAATTTTGAACAAATTTACTATTCTATAGGAAATTTTGCACAAATTCACTATTCTATTGGAAGTTATGCTGAAATTTACTGCTCTATAGAAAACTTTGGACAAATTTATTATTATTTTATAGAAAATTTTGCACTTATTTACAATTCTTTAGGAAATGTTGCTCAAATTTGCTCCTCTATGAAAAATTTTGCACAAATTTATTATTATTATATGAGAAATTTCTAACAAATTGACAATTCTTTAAAAAATGTTGCACAAAATTACAGTTCTATTGGAAATTTTTCTCAAAATTACTGCTCTAAAGAAAATTTTGCACTAATTTACTATTCTTTAGAAAATTTTGCACATATTCACTCCTCTATGGAAAATTTTGCACTAATTTACTATTCTATAGGAAATTTTGCTCAAATTAACTCAACTATGAAATTTTGTACAAATTTATTATGATTCTTAAGAAAATTTTAAACCAATTAACTATTCTATAGGAAATTTTGCTAAAATTTACTATTTTATAAGGAATTTTGCTTAGCTTTACAATTCTATAGGAAATTTTGCACAAATATACTATTTTATAGGAAATTTCGTACAAATTTACTCATCTAAAGGAAAATTTTACACAAACTTCTGTTGCTATAAAAAAATGATGCGCAAATTTTATATTTCATAGGCAAATTTGCACAAATTTATTTTTTAGTATGAAATTCGCTATAAAAAATTTTGGACAAATTTGCTATTTAATAGAAGATTGTTAACAAATTTTTTATTCATACCTGGTCACATTTTAAATTTCACATTGCTCTCGGCATGAATGACTACATCTGCAATTGTATGATTAAGCACGAGTATTCATGTATGTATGTGCATGTGGGTGCCTGTGTGAAATATTAAACTTTTGATGCTGGCAGACTTTTATGGGTTTATTTTTATATTTTATTGTTGCTGTTTTTTTTTTTTTCTTCGTACTTGTGTTGGTGCATGTAACTTTTAGTATTTTGTTTGCAACTTTTTTTTTATACTCGGTTGGTCATTACAGATTTTTGGGTCAAAGAATTGTTGCTCCTGCAGTTTTATATGTATGTGTGAAACAGTAGATAAATACGAAGTATTTTTGCAGTTGATGAAATTGCAAAAACCAACAATAAAAAAGATAACAAAATGCTCCATAGAAAATGTTCCACTATTGTACTTTAGATAAACCATGAAAAAAAAATTGTAATTAAACTTTAAGGACGGGTTTTTGAGATGGGGATTAAGCTTAAACTTAGTTTAACGTTCTCTGCAACTCGGATTTTTCCGGTGAAATGTGATTTTTTTTTTATTACTTTATTAAAGACACACGTTTTAAGCAAGACTGCGCTGTTCCGGCAACATTTTGTATACAAACTTGGTATTGGCGGCACAGTTCAGTTTTTAGATTAACTAAACCTAGTTTAACTGAGATCTCAAAAACCCAGCCTTAGAGTTTTAAATATACTATTTTTTCTGCTCTAAAGTTTAAGACATTTGAAACCTGTGATCACATTTAGAAAAAGTAAATGTATGTTCGAGTCATTTAGGTAAGACCAAACCATGTTATTCTATTTATAGTTTATTCGAAGCAATTTTGCTTTTAATAGCAACTACAATGCAACAAAATATATGAAATTTTACATTTATAGCAAAATTTTTGCACTTTTTGCAAATTTCCTAGAAATTGTAATTTCAAGCAAAAATTATCCAAATGTTCTATTTATAGCAAATTTTATGCAAATATAATATTATCCTAATTTGCTGCTTATAGTAAACTTTGTGCAAATACAAAAGGTTTTATATTTGCGGCTGGCATACAAACTTTAATGCAAATTTTCTTTTGTAGATTTACTGAAAATTTACGATTTAAATCAAAAATTATGCAAATTGGAAATTTTTAGCAAATTTGATGCTACATATTTCGCTATTGTTAACAATGCTTATGCTAATTTTATAGCCTTAGGCAATATTCTAAGTTTAATTTAAGCAAAGTTTCTACTTATAGCATATGGGCAGTTCCAGCGAAAAGTCTACTTTTTGTAACGTAACGCCAGAAGTAATTTAAATTGTTTCCCAAAAAATTGTATATGTACACACAGAGAAAAAACATGTTAAAATATGGTCACCTCCAACCAAACTATTTTTAAAGAAAATTTTGAACATATTATGTTTAATATAACCATATTATTGTCAGCAATAACCATATTATGGTTAAATTAAGCCTCCATCAAGAAGCCCCAACGATATTATTGTTGCCTCCAAGCATGTTATGATCAATAATAACTAAAATTTGTTAAACACTAACAATAGCATGGTTGGTTTTCAACCACAGTATGTTGCTCTTGAAATAGAGGAAAATACTATTGTAAATTTTAAAACAAAGAATTATCATATTTAACCATAACATTTTTAGAGGCTACCATAATATGGTTGTGGGTTCCTGATGGAGCACTAATTTTACCATAATATGGTTGTCGCTGACATTTATATGGTTATATTAATCATAATATATTTAAAATTTTCTTTGAAAATAGTTTGGTTAGAGGTGACCATATTTAAACAAGTTTTTTCTCTACGTGTATGGTTTACTTTTTAATATTTTGGTGTAAGGCGCAACTAGCTCTACATTATGTAACAAAAGGGATAACGGTTGAACAACATGGTCCGAAAATATAACCTTATTTGCATTCTGGCGTTACATTAAAAAAAAGTAGCCTTTTCGCTCAAAATGCCCATACATATGCATGTGCCTTTAAACGAGCAAATATTTTTAATTTTAATAGCTTGAAAAATAAATCTGTATAAGTCCAAAGTTTAATAAAAAGGTTTTATACAAAACGTCTTGCTCAATTCGCAGTCTTATTCAGTTTTGTAATGCAAGTCAAAATGCACTTCCGTTTTTTTAACGCCACGCCAGCGCATATTTTTGCTTATATCTGCAAAACCTTAGCGTCGATTGCTGTAATTTTCTTTCTCAATATAGTGCTACTTCATTACTTTGTATAAACAAAAACCCTTTTTACAAATTTGACTTCTTCATTAAATTTTTTTACGTTTTGTGGTACAAATATCACGACACGTCAAAATGGAAATGCCCATATTTTCTTTTTGTAATACTTATGGGCATTTCCATGAGATTGCCTACCACGACTCAAAAAATAAATACGTAATATTCATATCTACCCGCTGTACAAATATCGTGCTATATTGTGTTGTTTTTGGTAACGAAACGTTTGGCTTAAAAATTATTTTTCATATGCCTGTAATGTAAAATTAAAAATGGTTTGCTTCTACTTACAGAAAAAAATACCAATGTTAAAATAACATGGCGAAATGTTGATTGAGAATCATGGTAAATTTCTACAAAAGTATGCCCTTTATTTAAATTTATCATTATTTCATATTAATTTTAAATAAAGAATATTAAAATGACCTTTAATCATGTTTATTTAATATTATTCACTGTTAAAATAACATTGTTCAATATTGAATCCATAAAAACCTGTTTTATATTAAAATCAAAAGTTTATCTTGTTAAATTAGCATGCATACATACTTAAGTATGTAAATTTTTTTAATTTCATGTTTAAAATATGTTATAAAAAGAAGACAATTCCCGTATTCTTTTAATTAAAGTTATTTAGTTAAATAGTACATCAAGTTTTCAAAGTAGAATGATGACGAAAACCATATCGGGCCATTCTGCTGATGCTTCTGTTAACAAAGGAGATACGAAATAAGTGAAACATGTGTTAGGGGGTAAGTGTTTTGAATTATTCTTAAATAAATGCATATGTTGTCTTCACACTCCAACCAATTTGATTCTACATGAAATTCACGTTGTTTCAACTTGAAATAACTTTCATTCAACGTGATTCGGATTATTATTTCAATATAAATGACATTTTGCTCTAACTTTTTATTGTTATTTTAAAAGAAAAAAATGTTGTTCGCAAGTTATTGTAAAATCTTTTTAAATTAACATGAAACAACAATGAAGCAAAATCACTATTGAAAAATTTAAAATCAACCTTGTTTTGAACGAATTTACATTGATTTTTTTCTGTGTGTACTGAAAATTTTTAAATTTTGAGTTAATACAGTACTTATTAATAGCTTATTACAATTTATTAAGAGCAAAAATTAAGCATTATCTGACAGTCTCTTTGATAAATTTAAAAAAATGGCAACCAATTGTTTGCACTTTTCTGGCGATTAAATTCAGATATTGGTAACATTGCAATTATGATATGTGGAGAGATTAACGATATAGTTCGGTTATTTATCATTATTTATGGTAGACTTATGAGTGGAATTGCCCATAATCTCTTTGATTAATTTTAAAAAATTGCAATCAATTATTTTTACTTTTCTGGCTTTTAATTCAGATATTGGTAACATTGCAATGAATAGTTTGATGCTGTTAAAATGTCACGTACGTGGTGCAAAAATATAATTTGAATTTGATCACTTGAAGCACTACAAAGTAAATGTTCAAAGTAAGATATTGGTTTCAAACAAATATTGGTCGTACATTTTTTTAAACTGGTATTATAAAATTTTAATAACCTTTTAAAGGCTGTCCCGTGCGATATTGTACTACAAATGCAACTAAATGTATTGTTGGCAAGCCATAAAGCCCTAAAAACTGGCAACGTTATTTACTTTGATCTTTTCCTTTTATTTATGTACCTTCTGCTAGTTTTGTCTGGGAGCACACTATGAAAGTTTTCTTTCTGTCTAAGTTTATGGGTGAGAGAAGAGAGAAAAAATCATGCTCCCCTCTCACCAATCAACTCAGACTTTTTGAAAGAAAACTTTCATAGTGGGAACCCAGACTTACAAATGTTACTTTATTATTTTTACTTCGCTTCTTAGTTTGAGCTTGTATCATATACATATATTGTTACTCTAGTGTTTTAAAAAAAATGTTCTACTATTATGTACATATATGTTAAAAACGGGACTTATTTATTTTAAAGAGGCAACGGTACTTAAGCGCGGCAGCATGTTTCATCTTATTATTTGGTCGAAACTTATTTTATTGCTATCTAAATCATCTTACCAAATTATATTGGAATCGGTCTATATTTGCTCCCATACAAATACTACTTACTCCCTTTAATGTCCTAACTTCCTTATAAATGTTGTTGTTGACTTAAAAATTGGCGACAATAACTTTTACGATAGCTACATCATCATGACAAAATATGGTGCTTGTAGGTCCAAAATTAATTACATATATGTCCCATATGAACCCCCTTCCTAAGATCACTTAATGACAAACTTATCTCATATAGATGAAAATATCTAAATAATACTCGGCACAAGCTACTTTTGCATGAGTCTTAGGCCCGTTTTCACAACTTACTGATAGCTAAAGGTAAGATTTTATCGGCCGTATAAAAAGTGTTCCATTATTACAACTTTACTTTAACCTGCCAGGTAGGATTATCCTTAATCTACTTTATCGTTCACTTTAGGTTAAAGTAAAGTTTTAATAATGGAACACTTTTTATAAGGCCATTTAAAGTCTACTTTAAGCTATCGGTAAGTTGTGAAAACGGGCCTTAACCTAATAGTATAATTTTGTTTTGGCGGGTATATGACTGCCCATTGGTTCAAAATAGGGAAAAATATATACTATACTTTCTTACTTGCTTGTTTTTATATGTATACATAAATTTACATAACATATATTTTATATTTTATTATGACTGTATATAAGAGAAAATTGGGTCAAGTATGGTTTGGTTCATTATAAAACCATCCAACAAAAACGTTTATTTTGTTTTTAAATTACGGATCATAAGGTAAAAATATTTGGTTTTTCACAAATTCACATTCGCTTCCGTTCGATGTCACGTACGATATGCGAATATTTGCTTGACATTTTGGACAACAAGGTTCCGAATTTGATAAGGTTTTTTTCATTTATAGTACACTCTAAATTAAACATAATGATAAAATTATTTTTCAGTAAGTACTATTTTTACTCTCGGAAGGTGTACAAATGTCATGTACTATGATAAATCTTAAAATTAAAGCTCTGTAATAATGTTTTTCTTAAATTTTCTTGAACAAAATTATGTCATACATATTTGCTATTGATTAAAAATATTCCTTAAGCTTTTGGGCAAATTTGCTATTTATTGCAATTTTTATGCATAATTACGTAAACTAGCAAACTTTTATATATCGGGTGCTTTTTTAAGGGCTATAGGAAAGTTAAAAAAAACACATAAAATTCCAAAAAATGCATGAAATCTTTATTTATATCGATAGTACGGTCGATATAATTTAATGTTTGAAAATTATTTCATGCAAATGTTGACCGTGACTGCGCCTCAAATAGTCCATCCGCTTAGTCCAATTTTGGCAAACCCTTTCCAACATTTCGGCCGGTATCTCATGAATTAATGCTTCAATGTTGTCTTTCAATGCGTCAATTGAAGCGGGCATGTGTGTATAGACATGAGCGTTAACATAGCCCCACAAAAAAAAATCTAAAGTCGTTAAATCGCACGATCTAGGCGGCCAATTGACCGGTCCCGAACGTGAAATAA
Source organism: Pollenia angustigena (assembly GCA_930367215.1). NCBI lineage: Eukaryota > Metazoa > Arthropoda > Insecta > Diptera > Polleniidae > Pollenia > Pollenia angustigena. The sequence goes on from OV884056.1 coordinate 187,546,902, forward strand.
AATGTTCACCGAACTAGCCTCTCAAAAAGTCCATTGCTAAGCATGCTGTGTGGCATGTGCCACCGTCTTGTTGAAACCACATGTCATGCAAGTCAAGCTCTTGCATTTTGGGCAAAAAAAAAGTTGGATATCATCTCACGGTAGCTCTTGCAATGCTTCTGGCTGATCTTCACTCCAAAATCGACAACTCTGCTTATTTACGTACCCATTGAGCCAAAAATGAGCTTCGTCGCTGAACACAAGAAGCGCGCGATGAACTTTCTTAACAGAGCACGCATTTTGATAATAAAATTCAATAATTTGCAAGCGTTGTTCGTTTGTAAGACAATTCATGGTTAAATTATAGACCAAACTGAAGATGTTTGACAGTGAAACAAAACACGAAACGTGCGTCAGCTGTTTAAACCAGTGTTGCCAAAAAGATAATAGCATAAAAATCACCCGATATTTAAAAGAAGCAACTTTTATGAAAAAAAAATAAAAAATTAGCTATTTATCGCAAATATGCTGGAGGAGGTTGCACAACATATATTCGCGTTACTTAAAAACGGTTTAGTTTATTGAATAAAATTCCGCAGTATAATTACCTTTGCGCAGTCGTTTTAGAAACATATTTTTTTTTGCCAAAAATTATTTTCTACACGTGAAGAAAAATTAGAAGCATAGCTGCATTTTCCAATTTTTAATGCCGTTTTACTTAACTTAAAGGAAATTTTATTGCGGAATTTCGGATTTTAGTTTATTCTATTAATTAAACCGTTTTTGAGTAACGCGAATATTTGTTGTGCCATCACCTCCATTTTTGAAATAACGATACATCTTGAAAACTAAAGCTAACTTAAAATAACGGTTAGCACCACTGGATTCAGCGTGCCAAAATTAGGTTAACCAACGAGCTCCACCGCTTGTCAGAAAGAAAGTGTCAAATTTTAGCACAGTGTTATTTTTATGCAAATTTTGCTTTTTATAGAAATTTTAATGTAAGTTTCCCATTAACAACAAATTTAATATTCAAAAAAAAATTACTGAAAATTTACTTATACAGTAGAATCATGATAATTCGTTATCGAAGGAACCGACTGCTTTTAACGAATTAGAGGAGTTTTCGAAAGAGGATAAAATAAAAAAAATGTCTTTTGTAATTTTTTCTAAGCATATTGGCTTTAATTACGAATTATAAGAGGTTGTTTACGACAAAATACTGTTAAGAGGGGTCCCGTCAGATCTTGAATTAAAAAAAAAAATACAAATTAACGAGAAGAACAAACTGTAAATATGGTATTTTAGCGGGTTAAACAGTTTATCTTTATTTCGAATTGTTGAGCTTTTCAAATTAACGGGGTACGAATTATCGCGGTTTGACTGTACTAGGTTAGGTTCCATTGGCAGCCGTCATCCAGCACAGCTCACGTGGGTCCATTAATTAGTTCCCGTTGTGTTACCATATCACACCGTCTCCCATGGGTTTTTTGTTATCTGGCTGCTAGTATTCCCATGCAGCCATCCGGTCGATTCAATAAAGGAGTGGATCCTGTTTACATCAACATCAGAGAGACAAGTTTTGTCCCCAATGGCTCTTCGACCAAACATTTCGAGTCTTAAATCTCCGAATACCGGGCAGTTACAGAGAAGATGTTCCGTTGACTCTTCCTCCTTCTCATCGCCGCAACTTCTACACAAGTTATTATAAGGGGGCAGTGTTGCCCCCACATGTAGTTTCATCTTGACTGTACTTATCTTATGAAAATTTGCTATTTATAGCACATTTCACACTTATGCAGAGCATATTTGTCAAAATTTTATATCAAATTCATATTTATGTATACCAAATTGTACGGAGGAAACTTATGCTGCCTGCAAATGTTCTTTTTAAAAAATTTACAGTTAATGGCAAACTTTCTTTACAGTGCAGAGCATAATTGGCAATTAATACAGATATAAAAATTTTTTATCACATCAAATAACTTATTCATGCGGAAGTTTTATAATTATAACTCCAGTTCCTTTCATTTCGTTCTTCTAATAGACAAAAGAAATTATTAATTGTTCTTCTGTTTTTTTGTTTTAACCCAATTATGCAGGTTTAAGAATATTTGTAATATTTTCGCTATATGAGAGTAAAATTTTTATAAGAGTTTTGGTTTTAAATGTAACTTTAATTAGCATATAAAATTCATATTTAACAAACCATAAATGCAATTGTTTGGCAGAACAAAAACACTTTGAGCCGAGTTCTTTTTTAACTAAAAACTTATAATGGCGGTGTGAGTTGAAAACATATATGTACTTATGTATATAAAAATTACATTGGATAAAAAACGAAAAAAGAAAAATAATGCAGGACCATTATTACAAAACAAAGTCGTTTATCATAAAGAAAAAAATAAAAAAAAGTACGTGCAAATACACCCGAACCTTTTAAACATTTATGAACTTAAAAAACTGCACTTAGATAAACTTTGATATAATATTATGTGCACATGTGGTACAGAACACAGTAAAATGTAGCAGGAGATAATATTAAGTAAAACAAATTTGAGAAAAGGCGGTAGAATTGGCTTTAGTTGGAAGCTACTCAGAAAGTACAAATTCGTACTAAATTAAAGTTTTTCACGCTTATTTTTAGTACGAGTCGTACTTAAAAACTTTAGTACGAATAACACCAAAAAGTACTCACAACAATCCAAAACGGGATTACTTTCGGAAATCAACGCATTCTATATGCGTGCATACGCGAGTGTCTGTAAGAGTTTGATGTAGAAAGAACTAAAAAAATAAATTATTTTCATGTTTAACAAGTAAAAGATGGAACAAAAATTCCCGAATTCTATTTGTTGAAATTGTTTAGCTAGCATATATTGGCTGAGTTCCTAAACATCATAATACTTTGCAGTCAAAGTCAAAAAAGTATCATAGAGTTTAACTATATCTAGTTTGATTATTGTGTACGCATCGATATTGTTTTTAGTGAACTTTGGTACAGATAACATTGTAAAATTTTTCACGGTTGCTTTGTAGAAAGCACTTAAAAAAGCGAGTTGCTTTGCAACTGATGTTTTGGAACTCACCCATTCTTTGAAGAATTATTAAAAATTTGGGTATGCTGCTGGTGTCTAATAATTGAAATTAAATTAAATCTGTAAATTAAGGGGGAAATACAACAAAAGTGAATCAAACATGTGTAACGGGTAAGTAAAAATAATTATATTCTCTATCTCTAAGGGTAAGTGTTGAGATTAAAATCAAACAATCTCACTTTCGGATTATTTCAAGTACGAATTCGGGATTTTAACCAACTTAAAATCAAGTAAAGTTTGAGATTAAGACCCTAATCATATAAAACGCAACACAACGCCAAAGAATTACATTGAAAGCAAAAACAAAGTCATAAATATTTTCTAGTTTGTTGTTGCTTTCGAAATTCATGTACCATTTAAAAGTTTTCAAAGCCACAATGTATGCAGCGTTTGAAATTTTAAAACTTCGTCGTTTTTTTAAATTTTTCTAAACAAAAATATTTTGGAAAGAGCCCAACCAACTGAAGTGGGGAATGTCAGAAGAGATAAACTAAACTCATTGTTTATTGTTTTTGTTTTATCTAAGCTTTGGTATCGTTGCAAATAAGACATTGAGTGTTTTAAATTCGCTTTACATTTTCATTTGTATAACATCTTTAGCTTTCCAAAGTCTTTGGATAAAGGTTTCCTAATGATCTGGCCTAAGCAATCAGTGAAATGCGGATAGGAACTAGCTTATCCCCTAACAATTAATTTCAGTGTATTTGGGAATTAAGCACATCATAATATAATATTGTTCATTTGGTCAGGGTTGTGTTACCCCCTTTGGGAGCATATGACTTCCACAAAGCATAGCCTTACATCAACGATTTGTTGCAGTTATTTTCACTCCTTTCCATGTAAGATTCCACTGTCCTAGTTCTTGGAGTATCGATCCATTTGCCTTGTGTGAATAACGTTAATCGGTTGTTGGTTGTTCCATCTAAGTAGATAATTGGTCTGCTATAGCAGGTCGTAGGATAATGAGGCTGCCATCTATTTTGCTTAGAAACAACGTACTTCGTATATTTGGTGTAGTGGTGAAGAACCTTGCAAATCTACGAATCCTACCTTATTGCCTAGATGGTAGAGCCTTCCCGCCCATTGCCATGATGTTTTCCTCTTTTCCAGATGGAAAGGGAGGTCAGAGGGCATCTTGGATGGTTTGTTTGGAGGGGGTTCAAAACACTTTATTTTTTAAAACTCGAAATCCATGGTGAGTATTTTTCATCCTCTGCCAGGGATCGAACCTGGGGTACTTAGTTTTGTAGGCAAGCACTTTAACCTCTACATCTTACCGACGCCAAACATTCATAATAAGGCCTAATATTTCATGTGTGATAGTGTGAATACAAACTGTAATGCTAAATTAGAGTTTTTGACAGTCGCAATAAAACGCATTAGATTTCATCTCACAAAGTATGGTCTTGTGTGATATTGTTAAGTACCCAATAACAGCTAATTGATTTGCATTAAACATTTGATTTCACACTGAACAGGGAATTGCAATAAAATTTTTTTTAAGCACATTAACCGAAGTTATGGGAGAAAATCAAGCCATTCGGTTGGTGCCATACAGAATTTTAGGGTCCATGTGGTCAACTGACTTAGTTGGGTGAAAAAATGGACGCTTAGCGGGTTTTCGAATTGATTTCGATTAAATCTATAAACATATTATTTCTAAGTAGTGCTAACGTTTACAACTTAAAACTCTCACTTTTTTTTAAACAAAAAAGACTTAAAATAGTCAGTTGAATTATTCGCTCGGATGAACTATTGTGACAATCGATATTTGCACAATTTGCATTGTTCTGATGATAAATGATAAGAATTTTGACCAAATTTATTGTTCTTAGGAGCTATAGATATCAGATTGGGGGCTTCCTCTCTTGGCGCTACACCATGAACTTAGCTAATATCTTTATATGTATTTTAAAATATACAGAGCATAGCTGACCTTAAGCCAATCTTGTACCAAAACAAGTAATAGACCCGAGAATATTGGATATCGTGAACTTATTTAAAGTCGTAGTGGCAAGGGTTTATACCCAAAACTTGGGGAAGGGATATCTCAATAAAGTTAATTAGTCTGGTACCGATAAATGCAGTAATTAACAGAATTCAAGATCCCAGACTGTTTGTTAGACTATACTAAAGCCCCGAGAAGATGGTTCTTAAAAACGTTTGGTGAAGGGCTGATGTTTGCCCTTAACCTAGAAGGGAGTTCATTCTGCAAACTAGTCTCTTTTAATGCCGTTGCTTCTCAACAAAAACTTGTCGTTTATTGTTTGTGTTTCATCTAAGGTTTGATATCGTGGTAATAAAGACTTGAGTGTTTGTAATTCTCATTTGATTTAAAGTTTTATTTGTATTATATCTTAAGCTTTACACAATTTTTGGAAAAAGGTTTACTAATGATCTGGCCAAGCAACCAGTGATATGCGCATAGGAACTAGCTGTTAACCCAACAACTAATTTTAGTGCACTTATCATTCAGCCTGATAACGGTTGCATTTCAAATCCATTTTAATGTTTTATGAATGCGGCAGTGGGAATTTAGCACATCATAATTAATGAATAAATGAAAAAATTTTGTGTTCCCGAAAATAACTTTGAAAACCTTTCATCAGTGGAGTTAAGTTAAGTTTAGCTCCAACGCAACAACGCAACTGATAAAGTAGAAAATGCAGACAATCGTGTTTAAGTCTTCTCTCTCGTTGATTTCACAACCCACAAAAATCTTGAACATATCTGTGATTGTGTTGGACATTTGAAAACAGAGGACCTTTTTTTTAAATTCAGAAGGTAAAAACTGTAGTACTTCTTAAGCACCAAACTTTCTAGACAAAACTACATATTTTTTTAAAACTATTAAAATTTTGATCAGTTTAAATGGTTACAAATGCTGTGAAGAACTCAATGTTGTCCTTGTTAAAAACTTTTTAACAAAAAAAAAAAAAAAAAAAAAAAATAAATTCTAGTTAAAATTATCCCAGCAAATGATTTGTTAGTTTAAGCTTTATATGGGTTCTTAATAAGAAAAAAAATATAATGGAACATGTATATTATTATGACGCCAAATAAAAAAGATAACGAGTTTACACCAAAGACTCGATAAACGGGGGGTCATCTAAGTTATATATTGATATTGGGAAAAAGTTTGGTTAAATTGGCTTTAATAAACTTTTAAAAATTCCAAGATTGCTTGTCACTTTTTAACATGAAGTAGTTTTGCTATTTCTGAACAAAAATCTGGGCAAAACAAATAAAGGGTGGTTTTTTTCTGCTTTTCATTTGACATTTCTCCTTTTCAGACTAACTCAATTTGAATTAGGAAAGATACACAATCGAAAAACGCGTAAAAGTTATTCAGCTTCCTAATCACCGCATTCGATACTATCGTATCGAATAAACTATCGATGTTTTTTGCATACGATAGACACTGACGTATCGAATGAAAACTCGATAAATGTAATGTCGAGTTACTCGATATCGCATGCTTTTATTTCTAATTCAATACATTTCATTCGATATCGAGTTTCATGATACCAAAAGAAATAATTTCGATAAATTTTGCTCAATATCGTATGCGGTGATTACACCCCAGGCTTTTTATATAAAATGGGCGTTCAAATGAAAATGCATATCGTGCACTTCGTGATTCTGTGATGAGGCGTATTTTCACCTCGGTGAATTCGTCAATAAGCAGAATTGCCGCATTTGGTCGAATGATAATCCAAGAGAGATTGTCGAAAAACCAATACACCAACAAGGAGGGACAGTTTGGTGCGGTAAATGGGCCTCATCGGGCCGTATTTTTTCCAAAACGAGGCAGGTTAGTCAGTTACTGGGAATGGTGTTCGCTATCGTGAGATGAAAACGAACTTTTTATGGCCCGAATTGGAAGATATCGATGTGGACGATATGTGGTTTCAACAGGACGATGACACTTGCCACACAGCTAACGAAACAATGGCTCTTTTGCGCGACAAATTCAAGGGCCGTATTATCTCACATGGGGGCGATGTCAATTGGCGTCAAGATCATGGGATTATACACCGTTGGACTTCTTTCTTTGGGGTTATTTGAAAGAAAAGGTCTACTTCGATAAGCCAACAATTCAAGAGCTAAAGGATGAGATAATTAGGCAATTAACGGCATATAACCTGAATTATGCCTCAGCGTCATCGAAAATTTGGACCATCGAATGGAGGTGTGCCGCCGAAATCGCGGCGGCCATTTGGCCGATATTTTGTTCCATACATAATAAAACCATACTAATATTACACGGTGAGACAGTCCAAAAAACCTGGGACCGGATATCATTTTTCTTGTAGGGCTTGTCGAGTAAAACAAGATTCCAATAGTGAAATATACCGGACACCTCCAAAATCCGGATTTACGGGTAAAAAACCGGTTTTTGTGCCTTTGCGCACTTATAAGCCTGTAATTTTGTTGATAATGATCCGATTTTCAATTTCTTACTAGATTTGGAAAGAAGAAACTGAGATCTTTCGAACAATGTATAATTTATTTAAGAAAACTGGAGAAATTTGGATGTTATTGTCGAGCAAACACAAATTTTGTAGATTTTTCAAAAAAATTTCAAATTTAGTGACGTTTTTATACATTATTTTCTTAAGAAACTATAATACTATTGAGTTTATTCAAAAAGTACGTTTATTAACGATTACAACGCATATTTGGGTTTAAAAATAGATAAGTAATTGACTGAGTTATTTAACTTTTCATGAAAATAAACTTTTAAACATTTTATAAAAATTTTATTAATCAATTAATCAATGTTATCCTAAACACAATTTGTAATGAGAGTTTAAGTCATTCAAAAATATTGTTTTTTTTCGAGAGCTTTACTCATGTAAAATTATTGTTTTTTTTAATATGACGTTTTGTTAATGTCTTCTTTTTCACTTTGAATCTGTGTATTTAAAAAAACGTTTGCAATTTAATAAAAATCGTGTGCAATTTAAATTAAAATTATGACAAAGATGACAAAAAGCATCGCCGTTTACATCTAATTTTTTACAAATTGTTTCATGTATCCCAGTTTAAGATGCAGTGGTGCCATAATAACGTCCTTAACTTTAACTAATTGGTAATTTAAAATGTTTTTGCTGCCTTTTCTATGTGACTCGCGAGATGGCCATAGTTTGCGATCATAACGATTCGGCGCACGACATATTACATTACAAATCTTAAATTAATAAAAAATAAAGTCATAAATTTTTATAAGAAAATTTACTTTTAAATGAACCATCAATAAAAAGTCGCCATTCGTCTGCATTATAATTGTGATTTAATGCCGAAAATAGTTTCGGTACATCAACGCAATACACGAGATATAGTCTTAAATCTTTCTTCAAGTAACCAAGTCCGGTAACTTGTTCTACTAGATGTAATAACGAAATCCTTTTCCACAAAATTCTACTGCTTTAATCGCGACCAAAGGACTTCAGATTGCCGCTTTGACAAGTGTAATTCGCGAACAAGATCGTAGAAATCAGCATTTGACAAAATATGCCGCTCCGTTGTTGTAGACCTGGATATAAGGAACTTTCTTTGTTCAAAATCTTTTTCTGTTATATCGACAGATTTGCTCGTTGTCGGTAGATCATTACTTACAGGTATCGGTTTTGTAACAGTTACAACATTTGCGTACTTAATGTTTTTGCGTGTTTTAAAACTGTTTTGTTTTTAAAATCACGCCGGTGACTGATATCAGTAAATAAGCCAAAAATTTGTTACAATTGTCACACATTTTGTATACAATTTTAATTTAAATTGCACACGATTTTTATTAAATTGCAAACGTTTTTTTTTAATACACAGATTCAAAGTGAAAAAGAAGACATTAACAAAACGTCATATTAAAAAAAAAACAATAATTTTACATGAGTAAAGCTCTCATTACTAATATTTTTTGTAAATCTAAGTTGTGTTTAGGCTAACAGTGATTTGTAATTTTAAAGAAAGTGCGTAAAAAGAACACGAAAAAAACCATATTTTTGAATGACTTAAACTCTCATTACAAATTTTTTTTGTGTTTAGGATAACATTGATTAATTGATTAATAAAATTTTTATAAAATGTTTAAAAGTTTATTTTCATGAAAAGTTAAATAACTCAGTCAATCACTTATCTATTTTTAAACCCAAATATGCGTTGTAATCGTTAATAAACGTACTTTTTGAATAAACTCAATAGTATTAAAGTTTCTTAAGAAAATAATGTATAAAAACGTCACTAAATTTGAAATTTTTTTGAAAAATCTACAAAATTTGTGTTTGCTCGACAATAACATCCAAATTTCTCCAGTTTTCTTAAATAAATTGTACATTGTTCGAAAGATCTCAGTTTTTTCTTTCCAAATCTAGTAAGAAATTGAAAATCGGATCATTATCAACAAAATTACAGGCTTATAAGTGCGCAAAGGCACAAAAACCCGTAAATCCGGATTTTGGAGGTGTCCGGTATATTTCACTATTGGAATCTTGTTTTACTCGACAAGCCCTACAAGAAAAATGATATCCGGTCCCAGGTTTTTCTATTTCATTCAATTTTGTAACACTGTGTTATCATAATAAAAAGAAATGACAAAATTTTCTAAATAATGTATCAACATTATTTAGGAACATCGGTCCTTAAAACTTAACCACCCTTTACGATATTTGCATTTGCAATTTGTAACTTAAATGTAAAAATAATGTAACCAAATGAGAAAAAAAGTAGCCAAAATATTTATGTACATAGTAAAAATTCTTTTTTATTTGCACTTCACTCGAAAAATATTTTTTTTTTTACTGATGTTCTCAAGTTTAGTGGTAAACGTGGCTTCTCCCATACACAGTTAACTCTTATTTTTGTCTATTTAAAAAAAAAAAACTATATGAGCATTTTAGGTTCAGCGCTTGTTCTCTTTTGGGTTTCTGATTTTACGCTGAAAGTGTTCGTACGTCTAAAACACATAAGCAGAGTTTCGTTGCTTAAGCATGAATGCCGAGAAATCGAAAAAGTGCTGATGACTTTTTCTAAGCAGATAACTACGATTTAACAAATATGTACATTGCAAAGGTAAAGCCAAATTACGGATTTCAATATGGTACCCATATATGTAAAGGGGCCGGACTTACACGCTTCAGGCAAAAATTCAAAATCATTGATTTTTGTTGCATCTTAAGAATCTTTTAATAACAAATTTAACTTAAATGATGAAACAGAACTGAGTCTTCAACTTCAGGCAAAAAAATTTTAAAGCCCATAATTAAAACGTCGGCAGTAACTTCAAATTCTCTCTCATTTCTTTCATTTTCTTTTGTTCTTATTTTTCTTTGTTTACAAAATGTATGAAATTGAATGAAAGTATGGTAGCATTGTTAAGAGAATAATTGTATTTATGTGAGAGCATTAGAAAAAACGTCCTCAAAATAAAATTGATTTTATTTCTCGACCGCATTCTCTGGCATAATTTTATGTCAAACTGTATGAAAAACTTCGTTCAGCCCCAATTCTGTTTCATCATTAAGGAAACTTAAAATTTGTCTTATTCACCCAAAATACTTTTCTTCAAGTCCTAAGTGTAATTTGTTTTATAATTAGACCATGTTTGTGGTAAAATGCATCCCACTACAACTTCCACTACTGCAACATAAAAATACAAGTGGTATGTGTAATTATTTGTTAGTATGCCAACCATGGAACGAGAACGTGTAACACACTAGACCGAGCACATATTAAAATCACTAGTTTTATTTGTTTGCAAGTTGCTGTTTGCTGTGGCAGTTGCTGTTGCTCTTGCAATTGCAGTTTCTACTGCTAATAATAATAATAAAATGGGTTGCAACTTAACAGCCAAGAGGAGTCTCTTTTTTAAAAACGCGTTGCCTTCAAAAGCAAACATTTTTCTAGTTGTTGTTTTTGTTATAAAGATACAAGAACATTGGCATAATGGCATGAGAGTGTTTGAAGAGCTTTTGTAAAAAAAAGCAAAATTTTGTTTGCGGGTTTAATTTTTTTATTTTTTTTGTTTTTGTATTTAACTAAAAAAAAATATTTCAGCAAATATAAAAAAATTCAAAAGTGCTGGCAGTTTTCAAGTTTTCTTATTTTTGGATTTTCGCTTTGTTTTTTTTTTTTTTTTTGACAAAAAAATTATTAAATTTTTTGCTAAAGTTGCAAATTTGAAATGGGGAAAAAGAAAAATTCTCTTCGAATGCCTAAATGCCTAAATCTTTGCAAAAAACTATTGCGATTGTTTCTTTTTTTCTTGCAATTGAATATTTTTTGGGGCAAAATATTCGGTGAATATGTTGGAAACAAGTTGGATCACAAAATTCGTATGTTGAAAGCTGGAAAAAAGCTTATTTAACTGGTTTGTTAAAAGACAAAATTTCAAAAACTGATAATAACAAAATAACAACAACAAAAATAATTAAAAAAACGGGCCGAAAATATTATAAAACACATTTTAATAATGAGTTTTTTACAAGATAAAGTTTTAAATGGGAGCATTTCTAAGCTTATTTTTTAAACAAAAAGCTTTTATCTCAATTCTTTTGAACTAAAGGATCGTTTAAAAACGCTTACAAAGTGAAATCTATATAAATTAAAATCAATGTTGTTCGTTGGTCATTGCGTCAGTTGAGCACGGCTGGACCGGTTTGGACGATTTATTCTTTCTAATGATCGCCATGGTCCAACTTAGGTTTTTACGGAAAGAAAATTTTTCGCCACCCACTTTTACGCCCACTTTTTCGATTTACCTAAATTCAGAAAACGGCTCCATCAATTTGACTAATTTTTGTTTCAAATGTTCGTATAATCCATTTTTAATTTTCATCTAAAGCAATCGAAAAACAGTTGCACTGATTTGACTTATTTCATTTTCAAATATTCGAAGCAATCCAATTTATAATGAGGACAATTACATCTTGAAATGTCGTCGTCTTTTCCACCAGTATGCAGTCGATATGTATGTAAAAATTTCAACAGAACGACTGACATTTATCAGATTAAATCAAAAAAAAAACTACGTTCTGAGAAGTACATACACCTTCGAGATGCCATAAACGCAGATGGGAATGCACAGAATGTTGGCCGCATGACTATCCTCCTAGCAACGTACGTCGGCAGTCCTCGACATATGCATGCATATGATCAGGATGCCATGTCGTACGTTCGTCACTACGTCACAACGGATTTACTCATAACTTTTACATGCAATCCGCAGTGGGTAGAAATTCGCTCAGAAGTTATTCCCCGGCCAAACACCCATCGATCGTCATGACATGCGAGGCTCTTTAAACAAAAATTTTAATCGCTAATGGATTACATTGTGAAGTATCGCTTGTTCGATGAGACGGGTTGCTGGATGTATTCTGAGGAGTGACGAAAATGCGAATTGCCACACGCACATATCCTCATTTGGTTGATTGAGAAAATAAGACCGAACGAGATCTATAATGTGGTATCAGCTGAAATTCCAGAAGAAGTAGAAGATCCACTAGGCTTGCATGAGGTTGTTACTTAGAACATGATTCATGTCCCCAACGAGGCTTTAATATTAATTGTATTGTTAATTGTATGATTGCTGCCAATCGTCCGATGCACCACGCATTTAATCAAGCGTTGCAACGCGTAACAGTACGATTGCGATGCCTTAAAGGAATCAGTGCGAACAAATGTTCAACTGTTGAATCGAGAACAAAAATATGCATACGACGCTCTCATGAAAGCTGTGAAAGATGAAGCTGGAGGGATTTTTTTTTCTAGACGCTCCCTGTGGAATTGGGAAAATCGTGTTAATTTTGGCAACGATACGCTCGCAGAATGATATTTTACTTGCACTCGCATCCTCAGGTATTGCATCAACATTCTTGGAAGGCGGTCGAACTGCTCATTCAACACTTAAGTTGCTATTAAATATGCAAAACAATGAAAATACAACATGCAACATATCGAAGAACAGTGCGATGGCCAAAGTTTTGCAGCAAAGCAAACTGATCGTTTGAGATGAATGTACAATACATGCGCATAAAAAATCTTTGGAGGCATTAGAAAAAACGTTGCAAGATTAACGAAACAATCAACGCCGATTTGGGGGTACGATGGTTCTGTTGGCAGGTGATTTTCGACAAACACTACCAGTAGTACCCCGCCGATAAACTTAATGCATGTTTGAAGTCGCCTGCTTTGTGGAAACACGTCAGGAAGCTCAAATTGACTCTGAACATCGGGCTGTAGAACAATCAATCTCGAGACGTATTTTTCAAACAATTGCTGGACATAGGAAACTGCAAAATTCCGGTGGATATTTCGACCGGCTGTGTTAAATTTCCCGTCGATTTCTGCCAGTTCAACGAATCAAATTCCGAACTCATAAGAAATGAGTTACCAAACATTACACAAAATTACAGAAATTATGATTGGTTGAGCGAACGTGCTAAATTGGCTGCGAAAAACGTTGATGTCGACGAATTGAATTTTAAGATACAATGTGAAATCGCTGGCGAATTAAAGACGTACAAATCGATGGATTCTGTTACTTCTCAGAACGATGTCGTCAACTATCCAAACGAATTTTTAAACTCCATGGAATTTTTTAAATATGAGGACAGAATATCGGATAAATTAATGAAGAAAGAAAAACAGGTACAACAGAAAAAGTTTGATTGTCTTATTAATTTGCGGAGAAGAGAATTAGGAACAAGGTAAAATAAAAAGTGGTTTGTCAATAAAACAAATATGGATATACCAGAGGATGTTCAGTGGATTTTGTCATTGGGACATAAGCATGCGCTTCCAGTAAAAAGAGAAGATTTTCCAATAATGAAAGTTATTTGTGATGGTAAAAATTTTATTGAGACTGTAGAGAATAAAGAACAACATGAAATTCAAAGATCTAACTTTGTAACAGTGATAAATAATCATTTAAATAAAATGTTATTGTATAATAGAGATAGATTTACATTAAATATAGTAAAAAATTTCTTAGAAATAATAGGGAAATAATGATTTTAAAAGCGGATAAGGGTTACACAACGGTGAATTGAAAACATTTTAGGTGATGATACTACTTTTCGCATATTAGAAAAGGATCCTACGAGCAGATTTCAGAAAATTAACAATAATTTTGTTGAAGAACTTTTTAAATTGAAAAAATAACAATAGGAGAAAAAGTCAAATTAAAAACTTCCATATCTGTAGCACCAAGATTATATGGATTACCAAAAATTCATAAAGAAAATTTTTCATTAAGACCAATTTGTTCGTCTATAAATTCACCATCACATGATTTATGTAAATATATTTCGAATATAATTAGTATTGTGGTTATTTTGTTGAACTATTTTATGGTTTTTAATCCAAATTTTTAATATTTTTAATTAGGCTTAAGTTCATGAAATTTAATTTTCATTAAATTATTTTTATGAAGAAAGGAATATACTTAAGAATGTAACAGAGAATTCTAAGTATAATGTTATGAATTCTGTACAATTTAAAGATAGGACAAAAAAATGTTTCTATTCAAGATAATGAAAAATTAATATCACTTGATGTTGTTTCGTTAATTAATAAAGACTTATTTTTTAGAATTATTAAATTCTGTGTAGTTGCTATTAATAGATATTTTCAGTTTGATAAGAAAATATATGCACAGGAAAAGGGGCTTCAAATGGGTTCACCAGCATCTCCAATAATTGCTGATATTGTGATGGAGAAATTATTAGATACATGTCTAGGAAAATTGACTAATAAACCAAAAATCATAACAAAATATGTAGATGATTTACACTCAGGTCTCGTTTTATGCGATAGATGCGTTCAAAACAAAATCGGATAAATTGAATTCGCATAAAACGATACTCTAGCTTCATATAAAAACTAATGATTCGTTCCAAAATTCTGAAAAACAGCATAAATTCAAATTTTAATTAAAAAATCAAAACAAAATCGCATAAAAAAATCAACAAATATGTGTATGTGAAGCGGACAACCCAATAAAAATATTTTGTTTCCTTTGGCATAACGATAGTTCTAGAAGATTTGAGTAAGTGTGCGAATTATTTTTGTTCTACGATGTTTATTTGTCGAGTTACGGGGTGGTAAAGTGTTGCCGATTTTAAAAAAAAAGTTTTTTTTTTAATTATTATTCCAAACTAAAAATTAATCAAATAAAATAATTTTTAGGCGATTCTTAAAGAAAATCGATTGTTATTAAAATAAAAAAAAAATTTTTTTAAAAAAAATTATCAGGAAAACCGGAAAAGACCAATTTAAATAAAAAATTTTTTACTTAGTTCTAATTTTTTTGTTTTAATTTTCCATCTTAATTAGTCTTTAGTGTCCTTATCATATTGTAAAAGTTTTATTATCGGACCTCTTTTAGTTTAAAAGTTATGCAAATTTCTTTACACTCGTACATGTGGTTGTTACAATGTTGTACCGTAAAAGACAGGAAATAACGAGTTTTAATTGAATTTTTCTAACATCCACCTAATTATACCCACACCACAATAGTGGAGAGGGTATAATGCATTTGTGCTGATGTGTGTAACGCCTTAAAATATTGGTCCTAGACCCACCTTAAAGTATACCGATCGTCTTAGAATCACTTTCTGAGTCGAACTAACGATGTTTGTCCGGCTGGCTGGCAGGCTGGATGGCATGCTGGCTGGCTGGCAGGCTGGATGGCATGCTGGCTGGCTGGCTGGCTGTCCATGTAACCTTGTGCGCAAAGTACAGGTCGCAATTTTGGAGATAATTTGATGAAATTTGGGTCATAGGTTTTAATTGGCACAAGGACCAAGCCTATTGAAAATGGGCCGAATCGTAGGACCACGAGGGAAGATAGGGGGAAATTTCTTCCTCTCAGAAACTATCAAACCGATTTCAATGAAATTTAAAACATAGATAGAACCATATCTATATGGACACATAAGCTATACAGTTTTTCAAAAATAGGACCACAACGGGAGGTAGGGGACAATTTCTGCCTCTCACAAACTTTCAAGCCGATTTTCATGAAGTTTATAAACTTAGATAAATCTATAGTTATATGGACACATAAGCATGATGTGTTTTTAAATACTGTGGTGTAGGTATCATATGGTCGGGCTTGACCGACTATACTTTCTTACTTGTTTTTGATTTTATTTTTACCGAAATTAGCCTTCGTTGTAAAACTAATATTATGTGCTCTTCATTAGTTTAAAAACACTCATACAAACGTATCGGCTATACATATAAAAAACACAAAATAAAACAAACTATGTATAACGATTATATCAGTGATGCAAGCTTGGTTTAATTTGAAAACGGTAATAAAGCATAAAAAAACATTTAAAATTTAAAAAACCGTAAAAATTAAAAAAAAAAATCGTTAATATAGAAATCGCATCAATTTGAATCAGCATAAAAAAATCCGCATAAAACGAGACCTGAGTGTATTTGTTATAGTTAATGAAAATGAGATAGATATTTTACTATCAACGTTTAATTCTTTTGATCAGAATATCAGGTTTACTATTTAAAGGGAATTAAATTATTTGATTCCATATTTGGATACATTGGTAATAAGGAAAGAAAATAGGTTATTGATAGATTGGTATAAAAACCCAACCTAATCAGCCAGAATCTTAAATTATTTTTCTAAGCATCCTAAGAGGATTATTATTAACACAGCTAAAAATCTAATAGATAGAATATTGACAATAAGTGACAATAGATTTCATAGGAAAAATAAAAGAATTATTGGAAATATTTTACAAGATAATAGTTTTCCTAACAAACTAATTCACAAATTAATAAGACAATATAGTATAAGAAAATCTCGAAATATTAGTGAGATCTTAGCACCTTAAATATATAAATCATTAACTTATGTACCTGGATTTTCAGAAAGGTAAGAAAACTCGAATATTTATGACAAAGGGAAATATAGAACGGCACACAAGGTAAATAATAATGTTGGTATATTATTCACAAGAATGAAAAATAGATTACAAAAGTTAGATATGTCAAATTTAGTTTATAAAATACCTTGTGGTGGCGACATTAATGAACAATGTGCAAAAATATGTGAAGGAACAACTGGGACGAAACTGAAAACTAGAATAGCAGGACATAAACATGACCAAAAATATAGAAGTTATAATTGAGCACATGGTACAGCTTAATCGACTCATTGCAGGGATTTAAATCATTATCCAGATTTTGAGAACACATCTGTTTTAAATGTGGAATGTTTAAAGAAAAGAAGATATACAGTTATGTGAAAAATAATAAGGACAGTAGTATTCACCGTCTTTGGTGTATACTAATTCATGCAAAATGAAAGAATTTGTGATAAAAAAAAGTATGTTTGCTATGCTTGTAAACAACATTAAGAAATCCCGTTACAATTTGTGTTTCTTCTTCTTTCGTTTTGATAACAAATTATTTTTTTTTTTTTGTAAAGTGCGCGATTTCTGCTGTGAAAAATAATAAGGACAGTTTTTCGTTTTGGTAAAAATACAATAATAAAAATTAAAAATACTTTTTCTTTTTAAGTAACTGAGTAAAACAAATTCATCGCTTCACATTACTTGCTTAATAAATTGCAATATTGTAACTGTTTATGCAAATATGGGTAGAAATACGCATTGCGACAACGCTACTCGAAATAATATTAAAAATTAAAGTAAATTTTGTATTTCAAAAACGATGGTCGAAAATGCTATTAAATGGATTCCCAAGGATGAAACCCGTGGTAGAAAACCAAAAATTACACCTACTATAAAGAGAAGAATCATTCGATGCGTGAAAAAAGATCCATTTATCACATCTAAACGAATCAAAAATGATTTGAACATTGACGTTGACACATCAACAATTCGAAAAACACTCATCGCGGAGGAACTTAGAGCCCGTAGTGCAAGAAAAGTGCAATTGTTATCCAAAAAGAATATAAAACAAAGATTAGAGTTTGCTAAAAATCATAGCAATTGGCCTAAAGAAAAATGGCGTAACATTCTGTGGTCCGATGAAACAAAAGTAAACTTGTTTTCTTCTGACAGAGGTGTCCACCACGTAAGAAGACCTATCCATCAAGAATTCAATCCAAACTATACTTTAAAGACAGTTAAACATGGTGGTGGTAGCATCATGGTATGGGGGTCATTCTCTTATTATTCTCTTATATAATGAAATCGGCTGATTACACTGAAATTTTAAAAAATACAATGCTGCCGTATGCCGACGAAAATATGCCACTCAAATGGGTCTTCCAGCAGGATAACGACCCAAAGCATACGGCAAAGTACACAAAGAAGTGGTTCCTGGACAACAAAATCAATGTTTTAGAATGGCCAGCACAGTCCCCTGATTTGAACCCAATTGAAAATTTGTGGAACGAAGTTAAAAGGGCAATCAGGGGAAAGTGTCCATCAAATTGCGACGAGCTTTGGAATCTTATACAGGATGCGTGGAACGCAATACCTCTACATGTTTGTCAAAATTTGGTCGACTCAATGCCTAAAAGATGTGCAGCTGTTCTGGATAGCAAAGGATCCGCAACAAAGTACTGATGTGGCACTTAGGCTTTACCCAACAATATTCAATATAAATATCTATTTAGTTTTACTCAAGTTTGTTATAGCTTTAAGATTTCATGAAGTGTCCTTATTTTTTTTCACACGTTAAACTATATAAATTCATACAAAATCACAAAAAAATCAAAATATATAATAGGAATATCAAACATTTTGTTATTAGTCGTTTTTTCACCGTTTAAGAAAAAATAAATCGTTTAAACAAGAAAGAATTTTCGATTTTTTATTCGGTTGTAAACATAATGTAAGTTTGGGTGGGCACTGTCCCTATTATTTTTCACATAACTGTATGTATGTTAGAAATGTTACAAATAAATAATGTTCCATTTGAAGAAAGGATTAATTTTAAAAAAGATACTGAAGGTTTAGCTCAGATTTATAGATATTTATTGAATAAGAATAAATAGGTTGACGAAAAGGGAAATAGGTTTAGATCTTTCGTTGTTTTCTAAATTAAAGTTTAGATGGCTTAAGTTAGATTTGTAGAAATACATACATTTTTTGACGAAAAAGGGAAATATTTTAAAATTGTTTTTTGTTTCCTCTTTTTAATTTTTTAATATTTTGATTTTATGAAATGTTGAAAAAATTTTTAAATTTAATTTTTATTAATTGTCAAACATAATTTTTTGTTAATTTTTATTAAATTTTATAAATATAATATCCTGAAGAAGATTTCCAAAGGAAATCGAAATTATGATATAAAAAATAAACGAACTATTTGAAATAAAAGTGACCTTAAGCTCAAGTATTAATAAAGAAAAATAATATTTAAAACAAGTTAGAGTGCTATATTCGGCTGTGCCGAATCTTTGATACCCTCCACCGGCAGTTCGAATGTTTTAAGGAGTAATATCTGTATGATGTTATTATTATCTTAAACTGTGACGATTTGTTATTAATTATGGTTTTAGGCGACTAAACTGTTTTCCGGTAGTAGGGTTTATATGGGGCCTAGGGTAAGTTATGGACCGGTCATCACGAAATTTCACAGCGTCATTTCTAGTCCTTTAAAACTGTGACGTACCAATTTCTGTTATGATCGCATTATTAATTATGGTTTTAGGTGTATTAAACTGTTTTCCGGGAGAAGGGTTTCTATTAGGCCTAGGGTTAATTATGTACCGATCTTCACGAAATTTCACAGTATCATTTATAGTCCTATAAAACTGTAACGAGCCAAAATTTGTTATGATTGCATTATTTTTTAATGTTTTAGGCGTACTAAACTGTTTTCCGGTAGTAGGGTTTATATGGGGCCTAAGGTAAATTATGGACCGATCGTCACGAAATTTCACATTGTCATTTCTAATCCTAAAAAACTGTGACGTACCAAATTTTGTTACGCTAGCGTTATTTTTTACGGTTTTAGGCGTAGTAAACTGATTTCCGGGAGTAGTGCTTATATGGGGCTTAGGGTAAATTATGGAAGGCTCTTCACAAAATTTAACAGCGTGATTTCCAGTCAAATAAAACAAATTTTTGGAAAATCTTATCTCATTCCGTGCCTTGTTCCAGCATTTATGTTATTTTTTGTAACAAAATTATCAATTTTTTTAGGTGGTGGTTCTTCACTTTGATTCATAGCTCTGGTCCTACTGAACCGATTTTGCTGGCTTTCAATCCCAAACTGCTTAGGATAAGTACAAGCAATTTGGCACCAAGTTTGTTAATTTCTTTTGAGTTGTTCGAAAGTGAGCGTGTTTTCAACAGACGGACATGGCTAAATCGAATTAGAATTACTCAAGGACCCAGAATATATATACTTTATGGGGTCTGAGATGAATAATAAAAAAGTTTCACACGGAATGACAAACTTAATATACCCTCTTCAAAACTAATTGTGGTGGAGGGTATAAATAGGTCGAAGAAATTAGAATAAAATTATAATTTCAAATCAAATGTAAATTAAACATACCCCAAACCTACATATACCTAATTTTTTTGGGGTTTTGAGAAAATCGTGTTTAAAGTTTTTGTCAAATCGGATTTCTATTAAAACCTCAATATCGCGGTAAATAAAAATCCTTCATATTGGATTTTTCGACGAATACATAATAACGTTTCTTGTCTTTAAATTGACCAATTTTTTTTTGATTCTACGCATCCTTTAAGACCATAATTATGTCATTCAAAGAGCAAGCCCTCCATATGGGCTATTTTATTTTTTAATGAATTCGTATGATGTATCTGATACACTATTTTATTTTGTATGGTATACGCTGTTTTATTCAAGAATTTTACGGCATTTTTATTAAAATATTTGTTCTCAAAAATATCAATTTGTAACATTATAAAACAGTGATTAATTCATAGTTTTGTTAATTCAGTGGCAATTATTCATTCCTTTCCAATTTGGGTTATTATAAACAAAAAATTATGACAAATTAAGGTATACATTGGGTAAATCAAAAATAACTAAAAGTTCATTCGTCTTCTTTCTCTTCCTCTGCTACATCTGGCTGATCTAAACAATTTCGCTTCTTTCCATCTTGTAAGTTAAAAAAAATGACTGCGAGCCACGAGGAATTACATTCTTCTTGCACAAATGTTGGAGATCATGAAGTTTCGATGGTCGGAATGAAACTATTTCTCAAACAATAGTGTATATTATTATAAGCTATTTTATGAGTTAAAGTTTTCATAAATTGTATTTTTTTCTACAGACTAAAATGGAGTATAATGCGTAAACACTTTTAATCTTTTAACAACTTTGGAGTGGCAATTTCAAGTAAAATAGCGCATATGAGCTTGCACACTTATTGAAGGAAAATTTTGAACAAGAAATTATACACTATTTTTTCCAACGACATTTTGACCCACTTTTTGAAAGTAGAATTTTACGAAATTTCGACCAGACATAAAATCAATGATGAAGATTCTAAATATGCAATAAAAAATAATAGCGTATGAGCACATACGCTATTGTTATATTAAGGGGACGATATACATATGTATGAATAAAATTTTAATTTAAAAATACTTTTCTTCCTCTTTTTAACAGATTTTAAAAATCGAACGCGAACATGTTTTCTAATTTGGACGGGACAGAGTCTGTCGGGTCAGCTAGTTTTTATTTAATAGAAACTAACCGAATTTTTAACAAAGGTTTTTAATTAAAAAAAGCTTTTGAGATAAATTATTAAAATAAAAAAGCTTTAAGCGAGGAATTTGATAACAAAGCTTTCTATATAAGCAGGTTATATTTAGTATAGGCCTGCCATACGTCCTGGTTTCCCAGGATTGTCCTGGATTTAGACTACTTGTCCTGGTGTCCTGGTCCACTATTAAAATGTCCTGGTTTTTTTTACAGGTCAAGAAAAACAAATTTGTTTTTTGCTTTAGTTGTTAACAAAGGTTAAGATTTTTGTTATAACATTGCTAACATAAGGTAATTGTATAAAGAACTTTAATTAAATTCAACTGTCATCTGGTGTAAAGCTGGTAAAAGCTTTCAATAATATTAGATGATAGTCAATCCTCTTTCAAACTTTGTTTCAACTAGTGGCTGTAAAAAGTTATACCGTGTAAACAACTTTTATAAGTAAACGAAAACCAATAACAAATTGCTTTCTCTAAGGCAACCCATACACGTTTCAATTCAATTGTCAACTGAGTCGGTCGTTGTCCAAATCAAAGCGTGTATGGCTTAGTCAATTGATTAGTTTGACAGTTGTCGAGTTGGTTGATGAATAATCAAAAGAGTTTGATTTTTTTCAAGTTGAGTACTCAGTCTGCTCAATGGACTAAAGAAAGAAACTCGTTAAAGACTGAAACACTGCAGAGTATTATTCAATGTAAGTTTGATTTTAATATGACATGCTACCTGTTTTATAACTATATCAAAGACCGAAATGAAGTTCTAGAAAAAGTGCAATCTTCTGAAAATTATTTTAGTTTAGAACATTTTAAGCTCAACATTTTATTATTTTTCATCGTTTTTATGTACATGAAGTACACGTTAATTTTTTTTCTATATATTGTTGGATTTTTTTTAAAAATACTAAAAGGTAACAACTCACAATTCTTAAATTCTCAGAAGAGCCAAAAAACTGTTTATGTAAAAATGGTGATATTAAAAAAAAACTAGTTCCCTTATTAAATTTGAAGAAAGTTTTGCTATGCCTAATGAGAATTAATTTATGAAAAAAAAGTCATTTTTTAAAAATTTTGAGTTGTGACCCTTTAATATTTAGGGTGCGATATACTACGATTTTTCATCCATTTTTTCCATGTGTCCTGGTTGATAGGTTCAAACATCTGGCAGCCCTAATTTAGTATGCATCTTTAAATAAAAAATCTTTTAACAAAGAATTTTTACAGGATCAAATATACAGACAATGGCTAAATTACCCAACTACAAACAAACGAACATCTTTCATTTATCCATTTGCACGATTTAGAAAAAAACTTTATCAAACAACCCAAACACGCGCTCACCATCAGCCGAAAAACGTGT
The DNA here is from genome assembly GCA_930367215.1 of Pollenia angustigena. Lineage (NCBI taxonomy): Eukaryota > Metazoa > Arthropoda > Insecta > Diptera > Polleniidae > Pollenia > Pollenia angustigena. The sequence goes on from OV884056.1 coordinate 187,570,025, forward strand.
TTAAATTTGTTTTTTGTAATTCTCTTCTTTTTCAAATTTCTGTGTGTGGGAGATTTTTTCTCATCTGCATCAGAATTTTTTTTTTCAAGTTTATGAAAAAAAATCTATTTGGCCAAAATTTTAGTTGTTCGTTTCATTTTTTTTATATTTTTGGTGCCTGATTTAAAACGTGCAATCGTCATGCCAGCTAGAGTCGGTTTTTTTAACATTGTTTTTTGAGCATCCACCATAAAATTGGGTTGGTTGTTTAGATTTAGTTGCCTGGTCGGTAACCATAAAAAAATAGAACTACATATTACAAACAAAAAAATCTCGTTTTCCGCCATCCCCTTTTTCTCCTGAAAATAGAAAAAAACTTTGAATTTCGTTGGGGTTTCTGGTGTGCCCTAAATTAAATTTAGATTTTTATGCAATTTTTTACCTCATGTAATTTTTTAATTGCTTTTGCAATCCTTTTGTGTGTTTTGTGTTGAGTTGTGATGCTTCTGCTGTTGTTGCTGGTTGCACATCATTTTCAACCACAAAGCAGCAACAGCAGAGCCAGTTCTCTGTAAAATAAAAAAAGGTATTTGCCAACGTTGTAAGTTAATTAAAATAACTGTGTTTTTTTCAAAAACAAGAGGACAAATGTAAATAAAAAATTAAAGAAGAAACTCAAACAGATTCTCGAGTGTCAAAGCAACAACAGCCGCCTTTTTTGTCGGTCAAAATAGTCAGACAACGTTGAAATCATATTAAAATAATGAGATTTTAGTTTCTTTCACTTTTAGCGCCAAATAGAAATTAGCCAATACAGACTGTGATAAAAATGGAACGAACGCGGCACAAACCATTTTTTCAATTAAATTAAGAAGAAAAGTGAAATCTTTTGGAAGAGATTTAATGATAAAATATTTTAAAAATTGTACTTTTCTCATAATCTATCAAATATTTCGATTTTTTCATACCAAAATGTAAAAAAACTTAAAATGCCAGTTGTTTCTTAAAAAATGCTTCCATCAAAAAAAAAAAAAAAAAAAAAAACAGGACGCGGAGATGTGATCAATCAAGTCTTTCACTATAAATCAAATTTTTTCTTTAAATTAGCAGCCCAATTATGAATAAAAAAAATTCCCCAGGCGTTTTCCCTTTGCCCATTTTTACAATTGAATTAGGATAGCAAAAAATGGGAGAAGGGAAAAAACTCCAGGGGATTTTTTATTCATAATTGGGCTGATAATGCTGTATGCTGTAATCGTCTCAAAAGTAATTTAAAGATGCTTAAGTTGTCAATCGACGTCGTGGGCCAGGCTGTTAAACTCAGAAATAGAGTTCGAAAAAAAAACTAAACACTAACGTAGTGTATTTTTTTTTTAATACAAACCCTCAATCTTATTTCTGTGTTTGTGAATTTGTACACAAACAAAATACGGTACACAACGATTGTGAGCTGGCGACTAAGATAATTTAACGATTTTGTTTTAGCGTACCAAAATCAAAACAAAATATGTCGTAAAACTATGATATGCGAACCCACGCATAAAATGTCCTTATATTTAATAGATACTTTGACTGTTTTAAATAAATTTCTCAAAACACAAACGCAGTTTTTTTTTTCTTTACTCTTTTTTGGAGCGACTGTTTTGAACACCCATTTAGATTTATTTTTAATATAAATGCTATGGAAGAATTCAACACGTCATATTTTAATAATTTCCTAATATCTTGCAAAAAATTAAAACAAATTGTTGCTGTGTTTCAAACAAAAAAGGTTCTTATATAAAAAGGCTTTATATGCTGTGTTAATTGTGTTGCTATAATTGCACAGTTGAAGTCTAAATTATGAGGGGTTGCTCACAGCAGACATATTTTTTGGTGTTATTATTGGTTTGGCACTATCCACGATCTGGCGGAAAAGCAGCAAATAATAATAATTTTTTTTTAAGACATTTGACTTTATTACTACCTTTTGAATCCCCTATGCATTTTTTTTTAATATTAGTACACTTTTGCGTGTTTGTTATAATTTTGCACTTTTGCTAAAAAAAACTCTCCTTAAAATCATGGCTTGGCTTTTTTGTCAATAAATAAACCATTCAAAAATTATATTTCTTATTTTCTTTCTCATACGAAAAAGCAATTTTTTATTTTAAATCTTTTCTTGAAAAATACAGGGTGGCGCAGAAAGACCGAAGTGGTGTGAATTCCTTATAACTTTTTTTATTATAATTTTTTTTTTCTTTTCTTTTCAGTATTTTGTAAAGAAAACTTGGACAATTTATAATGGAGCAATAAACAACTGAACAACGTGCCCAAATCGTTGAAATTTACTTTTCAAATCAACGGTTCATTGTGTTGACTCAGCGTGCATGAGTGACGAAGCCCATTTCCAATTAAATGGGTTCGTTAACAAGCAAAACTATCCTACAGTTTGGCTACGGAAAACCCGAGAGTACTTCATCAATGATAATTACACCCAGTTAAGTGTACTGTTAGGTGCGGTCAGGGCTGTCAGATATGGCGATTTCTCGCCAAACGTGGCGATTTTGAAACGTGTTTGGCGATGGGATTTCCCATTTGACGACTGGCGACTTTTGTGGCGATTTCTGATATAACTGGCGATTAACTTGGCTATTTTTACCAATTATATTATTTCGGCGATTTTGTTTAACAGCTGGTTATATTTTGTTATCATTACTAATAAAAAAAACTTGCAACGTTTTCCCCACATGATTTTTGTTTTGTTATCAGTTTAAGTGAATTTTATATTCAGTCACTATTTAATTCTAATAGTATGTATGCAGGTCAAAACTCCATCAGTGAGGCTGAAGTGTACGATCTTATAGACTTGTGTACTTAATTAAAGCTTTTTTAACTGAATAGTTATACGATCTCCATTTTATGTTGTATAAAAAAAAATTACAGAAACAAAACAAAATTTACTTTCGGCGAATTTTTTGTATTTTTCTCAGTTTTTGGCGATTTTTGACTCACATATTATACAAGCGTTTTTTGTATTCAAAATTTAATTAAAAAAAAAAAAATATTACAAAAACTGAACCAAATTGACGTTTGGCGATTTTTAGCGATTTCTGACATTCGGATTGGCGATAGAGCTCAAAAAAATCTGACAACCCTGGGTGCGGTGTTTCTTCAGAAAGGAATATTGGCCCATATTTTTTTGAAAATGAACGAGGTGTCGCCATTTCCATCAATGGTGATCGATATCGGGCCATGTTGGAAAAGTTTGTAAGGCCAGCCGTGGAAAACCATCCGCAAATACGGTTCAAACAGGGTGGAGCCACAGCGCACACTGCGAGGGCCACAATGGTTCTTTTACGCGACAACACTTCGGTCTTTCTGGGCCACCCTGTAAAAGCAAGTTCACTACGCATAAACCAAAAAATAGAACACGTTAGCTAAAAGTTCACTACGCGTTCACTTTAACATGTGTACTCTTAAATAAACTAGAATGTGTATGTGTACTGTTAATGGCAAAATATGTTATAGTGTTTGTGTCCGTCAGTTCGCAGTCTTTGTGTACCGTATTGTGTTTGTGTACAAATTTACAACAACAAAAAAAAATTTTGTATTCTTGTATAGAATGTGTATGTGTACTGTTCATGGCAAAATACTAACTTGCTGTACTTAACTGGTTTTTGTTCGAACTCTGCTTAGAAATGCCCTTCATTTTATTTTTGACCCATTGTGCACAAATGAAATGGTAGGAATTTTGTAACATTCGCATATAATAAAATTTAAGTTAAGCCTTTTTCACAATTTAAAAAAATAACAAGAATTCAGTTTAACAATTTAAAGAAAAATAAGTAAGAAAGTATAGTCGGTCAAGCCCGAACATACGATACCCTACACCACAGTATTAAAAAACACATCATGCTAATATATCCATATGGGCATTTCCATCATGTCGAACGTGACCATCGTACACATTTAAAGTTAAAAAAAAAGTCAAAATAAAACGTATATTTATTTTGGCAATAGATTCAAGTTATAGCTTTTAATTAGCCCTATAATTGGTGCTATTGTTCATTCTGATAAATTGTTTCGTTTTCAAGAAAATTGCAAAAAAACAAGGCATTTGCACGTGACGAAAACAGAAGTGGGTTTTGTGGCAATTTTTTCGAATGCCGATTTCAGCGAAACCTGAGGCAATATTTGAATGCAAAAAATTGTAGAATGTTATGCACTCATATCTCTTAAATATGGCTGTCATTGTAAATAAAAATAATGTATACTTTTTTTTTTTTATTTAGCTTTAATCGCTGTCGCACGTGATCTGTCGCACATGACATTTTTCCATCATGATATATGTATATATATGTTGATTAGACCGGGTCGACCTCCATACAAAAAAAAAAAAAAAAGTTGTGCTAGTCACCCCCTAGAATGAAAGATATGTCAATGAAGTTTCTAAAACAGGAAACATTTTTTTTGCCACGCCCCAATATACAGCCCTTTTGGTTTTTTTATATTTAGCGCTGCCATTTAAAGTCCGATCTCATCATATTGCATATCGTTTTTCATGGCTTGATAGTGGCTTCATTTTTGTCTTTAGTGACTTTTTAATCCGACTTCAAATTCTGGGCGCCACTTATGCCATCTCGGATCCTTCCCCCAAATGTCCAATTTTTTTTACGTGCCAAGAAAGTCCTTCTAAAACTACGTATGTATAGATTTTAATATGCCCACTTTTATTACACGCCTACAAATTAAGCCCTTTTTTCTTTTTCACACACATACTACATTAATTCAGGTAGAAGCCAATACAAGCAATAATATTTTTATCAGTCACGCCCTAAAATAAAAGGTATATTTATTAATTTTGAAAAACTTTAAAAAAAAATTGTTTTTGCCACGCCCTAAATTACAGCCCTTTTTGTTTTATATACATATGTATATAGCATCGTCATTTAAAGTCTAATCTCATCGTATTGAATATCATTGTTAATGGCTGGAATATGGCATGAATTTAGTGCTTTTTTTTTTGCTTAGCTAGATTAAAATGATTGAAATGTATATATTAACATAAATAAATCATTTACATACATACATAAAAACTTATTTTCAAATTATTAATTTTCACACTTACGATGTCGCACGTGAACAACTTTATATAAGTACCAAGATCACAAATCTTGCTATTTTACTGAAATTTTTGTTTTATTTTAATATTATAAAAAATATCTGTTTGGCCTGGTAATTTGATGAGCTTTCTACTTTTACTTTCGACGCATTGATAGAAAATTATGTTTTTCAATGTCGCACATGACATCGAAATATGAGATAATACAAAGAAAAAAATTACAATTATTTGCAATCGCATAGTTTCTTGTACATTCTATTTTGACTCTTTGTACCTTCCGAAAGGTTTTAGAGAGAAAAAGTCAATGCATAATGTCTCTCTTAAAGAACTGTTATCATAGCAAAACGTACAATAGAAATATCCAAATAAGAAAAGTTGCACTTGTTCCACTTTGCATTCATAAATCTTGAAATGGGTTATATATATATAATTTTTTTTTTACTTTTATTAAATTTGATTGTTTTCCTGTTAAAATATGATAAAACAAAGTCTTTTCGAGAACTTATAATTTTTTTGTTGCGGTGCACAGTGGCTGAAAATCGTTTTTCATCGGCCAAAAATCTGTAACTTTTGAACCGATAGAGATAATTTTGCATTTTTTTTTTTGCAGGAGAGAAGACTTCTTGAACTTTTTTACCGTTTTAATTTTGTTAAAATCGGTTCAGTAGTTGTTGAGAAATTTAAGGTCAAAGTTGAACTTTTGATGTTTTTTAGCATTTAGTATGAAAATGCTAATGATTGAGATTGAGAACTTTGGTATTTTTTTATTAAAAAAGTGGGATTTTTTTTAGCCCACTGTTTTAAGAACTTTTTAATCTACATAACTGCCGAATTTCGTTAGCATATCTTTGTTCATATCAGATTTATAGAATGTCAAACCTTAAAAATATTATTTTTTATTACTTTTTATTCATTAACACTATATTTTAATAATTTTAATGTTTGACATTATATAAATCTAACATGAATAAAGGTATCATAATGAATTTTGGCAGTTATGTAGATTAAGAAGTTCTTAAAACAGTGGACTTAAAAACATCCCCATTTTTGATAAAAAAAATACCCAAATTTCCAATCCCGGAAAACGGCTTTCAATTTTTTTTTGTTCAATAAAGGCAATATAATTTACCATTCGATATTGCTCAGAATTTTCTAGAAAATAATGGACATATTAGAAAACATTACTGTTCTAAATGTATAAAAATCGGTGTGCTGAATTATTAGAATTTTTTACTCAAATAATTTTTTTTTTTTTTTTTGTTTGAAAAATTTGATTTGGAATAGGGCATATGGGAGTAAAAATGTCAAACTGACTATAATTTGCTTCTACAAGCATACACTTAATGTTTTCTTTTGAAAAATATAATAAAAATATATGTATATATATATTTCTGGAGAAATTCGTATTCATATTACCTTTATATGCATATACATTCGCCTCGTATATGCCACTATACCTTTAAAAAAAATGTATAGGCATGAAATAATACCTATGATCATTTTGTGAACAGGTTTCTTCACTATCAACTCTACAACAGGTTTAACTGGAACCAGTTCCACTAGAAAACTTTTTAGATTAAAAATATAAATAAGTGTAAATTTTAAAATTTTTTTTTTTCTATTTTTATTTAAATAACAATAAGGACATAAACATATTTTTTGCTTAAATAACAATAAAATTTATTATATCTCCTATTGATTCGGTTGGAAAATTGCCTCCAAATATTCCATATTTGGTTTTGTATTATCTTTGTCCTGTAGCAACCCTTTTGCTTCTTCATCTTAGTCCCGATGTTCTACTTTCCATTGACTTCGAATGCTAGAGATGAGCGGATCTGACGTTGCCAACAATATATTAAACAGATCTTCGGGACTTGGTTTAATTTGCTTGATGTGGTTTGGCATATAATGCAGCTGGATGAAGCCTTTGTGTCAGTCAAAGCCTGGCCTACTTTTCCGTCTATCATCGTTAGCACTAATTGATAGTTAACTTCAATTATATGGCCATCTAATTCTAATGGCCGTAGTGTTGCAACTTGGGCTCTTATATAACTGGTTTCATTTTTAATGGTAAAAGCAGTTTCCTTTTTAAACTCAAATTTAATTGGTCTGCAGTATTTTGTAGAAGATGGTGTGAGATTTTTCCAAATATCCTTTGTTTGCATCGTACTGGTCGAAGGCTCCGAGTGTTCCAAATTCTTTACCAATCGCAATGGAACAAATGATACCATGAACATATCTGTATCTGAAGTATTTTCACATATAGATTGCTTGTATTGTTTCTGTCCAGAAGAACCATCATATCCCCATTTGCAAAAGAGAGTTAACTTGCAGTTCCCATATTTTTTCAAATCATCTCCTCTAAGTGATTGTAGTAAACGCTGAGCTGTATGATTAAGTAGACCTTGAAGTTTTACCTCTGCCGAAATTGGTGTGATTTTAATAGTGTCCCTTGGTGGCAACCATTCCTTCTTAGCAGCAGTTATGTGATGATAAGCAGGATACAGATTTGAACCTTTTTCAATTGCACGCACTCTGAGCCGAATATATTGCTCTTTTGTTAACTTCAAATCTAAAAATAATGCTAATGCCTCTTCATTTGAAAACTGTTTTTCATCGCTTGGCGTTGGAATACTCTTAAGAATCCGTTTTGTTCTCTTGGGACTAGCGATAAAAACTTTTTCAATAATATCGACTTTTGTGAGTTCTTTTTGTGATCGCAGTTGATATAGCAAAGCTTCTTGAATACTTGTATCTCCGATTGCTTCGTTGATATCCTTAAGCTTCCGCCTTTTAGATCTATCGCTACAGTTCTCAAGTGATTTCTTTGGCCTCCCAAGGTTATTTTCATTTGTACCTTCTGAAGATATCTGGACACTGAGTTCGCCATCTAACCAGTTTGCAAAACTGTTGTAAAATCTAGGTTTACTCCATCCAACTTGTTTGAACCGCTTTTTTAAGTTTTTGACGAAATCGATTATTTTATTTTGCAGTGCTGCAGGAATATAAATTGAGTTTTCCTTCAATGTAACTTAAAACATCTTCCTCCTTTTTATTTTTAAAATACTCTTCGGATAATTCTTTATAGCTGAAGCTCTCCATTTTTATAGACATTTAAAAATTAGATTGTAATTGCTTAGATATATTTTAGCAACTGAGATTTTATTCGAATACCACTGGCTTTTATACATAGCATGCGTTATACTGTGTTCCTAGGTAGCGTAATAAGGTAGAATTAAAAACTAAATTGGGCTAAAGTAGGATACGCTTAAAATCCCACAGGTATTGGTAAATATATAATATAAAATACCCAGCACAACTTGGCTTGGTACATTTATATTCCAGTCATATGAATAGGTAAAATAAAAAGAGCAAAAGAAATTTTGCGAATAATTTTACACAAACTAAAAAAGTGTTCTATAGGCTGGTCCAAGCAGGTACAAAAGTGCATTTGGGTTTAAAGTAGATACTTTCACCTTTCTACAGCTAGTAAAATCTCTCTAACCCCTTTTGACCCTCATAAATTCTATACTTCTGAATTTCAATTTGACTGCAATATAGAACCTGAAAAAATATTTAATAACACAGCAGGTATAATCGGTACAGTAATACAACATAACATTGTTTAAAGACTGCTTTACTACCAACATAAAAAATGTTGAACCCACTATTGATAAGAGTTTGACATAAAACATAATCCATCCGATTAAAAAACTAGAAAAATCGTTATAAAATTAAGCCAAAAAATCCGTTTTATCCGAATATCTCCAAAGGCAAAGGAGATAACCTAAAAATTTAAGTATATTTTTTGTAGCACACCTTAAGTTTAATTTTTTTTGAAATCCATAAAATATTTTTGGTGAATTTTTTAAAAGTTTGAATTTCCGAGGTTACCAATTTTAGAGGTCCGCAAGTTACACTCCCGACCCTCAATTCTTTCAATTCAACTCAAAAGCTATCCGGCTATGACAGTATAAAATTTCATTCAAATATGTTCAGCCGTTCATAAGAAGCAAAATAATTTTTCAAAACAAAACGTTCGTAAACCATTGTGTTATATTTCAGTCATATGAGCAGCTTAAATAAAAATAGCAAAAAAAAATGTTGCGAGTGATTTCATTAAAATGAAAAAAGTGTTCAACAGACAGTTCCAAACAGTTCAACAAGTATATATGGGGTTAAAGAGGACACTTTCAGCTTTCTGATGGTACTAAAATCTCTTTAACCCATTTTGACCCTAACAAGTTCTACTCCTCTAAAATTCGGATTTAACAAAAATATAGAACCTGTGGAAACATTTAATAACACATCAGGTATAAATGATACAGTTATGTAATGAACCATTACCAATATTTTAATCTAGTTTTTTGGATACCTTAGTTCTTATATGTTTGCTATCGAATGGCATTTACATTTTTGAAATCGGCGATGACAAAAAATTGGACTTTTGGCCGATGAAATTCAATTTTCAGGCACAGTGCGGTGGACCTTTCGGTGGAAATGCCCATAAAAATAGGGATTTATCTATATTTATAAACTTCATTAAAATCGGTTTGAAAGTTTGTGAGAGGCAGAAATTGCCCTCTACCTCCCCTTGTGGTCCTATTTTTGAAAAACTGTATAGCTAATGTCTATGTTTTATTTTTCATTAAAATCGGTTTGAAAGGCTGAAATTGCCCCTATCTCCCCTTGTGGTCCTATTTTTTAAAAAATGCATCCCCTTTGTGTCCATATAGATATGGATCTATCTATGTTTTAAATTTTTTTAAAATCGGTTTGATAGTTTCTGAGAGGAAGAAATTTCCCACTATCTTCCCTCGTGGTCCTACGATTCGGCCCATTTGCAATAGGCTTGGTCCTTGTGCCAATAAGAACCTATGTCCCAAATTTTATCAAATTATCTCCAACGTTGCGACCTGTACTTTGCGCACAAGGTTACATGGACAGCCAGCCAGCCGGACGGACATCGTTAGTTCGACTCAGAAACTGATTCTGAGTCGATCGGTATACTTTAAGGGTCTAGGGCCAATATTTTAAGGCGTTACATACATCAGCACAAATGCATAATACCCTCTCCACTATTGTGGTGTGGGTATAAAAATAGTAATTATTGAATTGCGGAAAATAATTTTTGTAGTAGAAAACGTGGCCAGTGGTGCGATTCACTAACTTTTAACGATCCGACAATCGTAATATTTGTCGACATTTATATTCGCTTGCAGTAACGATAGTGTGATTCTGTAATTTTTTTTTAACGATAGTACACAGCTGTTTTTTTTGTAACATCTCTGTCTACAAAATGTTAAAAAAAAAGAAAAGCACAAAAGAGAATAAAATAAAAACATATGAAATTGTTCTTAGCCCCCCTTGTTACACATATTTTTTCATTTAAAATGCACTGAAAAAGGTCTGGCCAGACTCATAAGTAAGACGAAGGGTAAATTTGTGGTTTTATATTTTTTTTTGTGAATTTTACATTTAGAATTTTATTTTTGTTCTTAATTTGCTTTCTATTTGCAAATTTTAAATTTATTATTTTGTTTTTGTTCATACATATACATATGAATATATCTTTATATGTATGTAAGCTATTTTAAACATAAAAAACATTTTATCGATAAAATAAACACAAACTAAATTATTGTCGCTAAGATAACGACAAAAAAATTGCTTAAAGTAACAGCTGACTTTAAACGACAGCGAATATCGTTAAAAATTTTACAGAATAGCATATTCGATAAATTTTCGTTATACTTATTTTAACGATTCGATTATCGTTATAAAAGTTAGTGAATCGCACTACAGCTTGGAAATAAATTTGCTCAAAACTTAAATATATTTGTTGTTAGTTTCTTCTTTACAATAAATAAATACAATTTGCTTAAATATGAGTTCTAACAATTTATTTCATTGATTTTAATTAATTTCATTAAAAATTATCGAATCAAAACTTACCATATCGTCTGCATTAGAGCGTTTTGGGTACAACACGTCCTAATCACAAAGATTATTCAGTTTCTGCAAAAGAGAAAAGCCAAAAATATACATAATTAATAAAAATCACAAAACAAACTAAATACGTACATATGTAAATAAAATTTAACTTAAATTTAGTCTTTAACAAAGAACCCAACAACCAAATAGGAGAAAAAAAAGACACCTGAATTAAAAGTGAAGCGATAAATTCGCTTTTATGTAAATAAAAACTTCAGCAAACTTAAAAAATGTATTTAAGACAGGGAAAAAGGAAAAATGCGAGATAAAACTCAAATGTTTAACATTTCAACACTTGTTAGTGTTTGTTTGCAGTTGCAAGTTGGAACAGCAAATATAACGAGAACGAGAAAAAGAAAAACCAAATATTTATTAATGCAAAGTAAAAGAAGTAGAAAGAAGATGAATAATATCTCAGCTGCCTGCTGCTGTAGCATGAAAAGGAATGTAAGAAAAACTTTGGTTAACATTATGAATTTTTCAGATAAATTTTTATTTAAGTTGTTGCTTAAAAACCAGAAACTGCTGCAAGAAGTTGCAAATGTAGCAGCAGCAACAGCAGTTTAAACATGTTCGATGAAACACTCCTCGTTTAAATGCAGAAAAGTACACAAAAATATTTATGAATATAAATAACTGCACTTTTTTTTGTAGTTTTAACTTTTTCTTGTATTTTAACCTCTCTTGACAATGTGTTTCTTATTTTCCTTTTTGCATAAATAAATAAATATTAAAAAAGATATTTGCACCTCTGAGATGTTAGAAAAGTGAAAAATTTACATTTAAGTAATGCAAAGTTTTTAAAAGGTATACAATTGTATGTACTTTGACTTAAGATTTTAAATAATTTCGAAAGTTCTTAATGTTGTTACTTACATTCTTACAACTCATATTTAGAGGGCGTATTTTAAAGCAAGCACACAGTTACATATGCAAAAGGCCCTTTTACACAACAGTAAATAAAACTATAGTGCGTAGCGCATAAATGTGCGCTTATTAAAAAAGAATTCGAGAATTTTAAGGATATTTTACCTACAGAGATCCTATTTGGCACCACGGGAGTCAGAGACCTTGTTGTTTCGGCATTAGACTTACTTTTGGTTGAGTCCCCCGAAGTCATTTATTTTGTAAAAGAACAGATTAATTATACAAGGAAAGTAATTTTCTTAAAAAACTAACTATTACAACAAAGCTTAATTAATAAAATACACAACTGAAATTTAGCTCATAGAATAAATTCGAAAAATGAAAAAATGTTGAATATAATATAAAGTAACCTTCGGAAGGAAATAATTTCCCGTTTCTATTTGTTAAAAAACTAACACAAATTATTTATCATTGAGAGAGGTAAAATATGTGATAATGACGAGAGGAAGGTTTAGAAAGAAGGGGAAGATGGAGAAGGATGAGTGAATAAGAAGAGGATTCGAAGTAAACATGATGATGGATAAATAACACAGTGCAACAAAATTCGAGTCATCACCGCCAGCCTCAACACTTGCAACGCGTAATGAAAGTAGACTACTAGTAGAGCAAATCTGCCAAATGGTTTTGAAAAGTTTGCTAGGGTTCCCGAAATATGGGCCCTTAAGGTTTTTGAATTTTTTGAAAAGGCGTTTGGCAGTCATACAAAATATACTAAATGTACTTCTGAGCTAAAAAATAATTTTAGATGTCTTCAGTAGAATCGTATGGCGATTCTTTTCTTAGAATCTATTAACCCTCTTACTCTCAGTTTAAGGGGTAATTTCTTCTTTTTTTGTTGCATAGTGTAATGAGTAAGGAGTGAAAGCGAAATATTAGAGCGTCCACTACCCTGTGTGTGTTGGTTCTTCTTACACACAGGAACGGTCGGTAAATGCATTTTTTATTCACCCACCGGTGCTCAAGTAAACCTTTTCTTCTAAAACCAAGCAAGTGCTTGAAAAGTATCCAACAGCTGCAGAGAAGAAAATAACCATAATTTTGTTACTTCGATATCGATAACTATGGTTTGACAGCTGAGTATGTCAAACTGTGTTGACATTTGCGTTCACTAGGGTTTGCCAAATCATCATGAATAGTTTAACCCTAGAACAACGCTTCCAAATTGTGAAAGTTTACTTTGGAAAAAATAAATCTGTTCGCGAAGTCCATAGAGCACTGCGTCCATTTAACGAAGCTCATATCTGATTAAATGGCTACGTCAATAAGCAAAATTAACGTATTTAGATCCTCAAGCCGTTGACGAATCACCATTACATCCATTAATATTAACTGTTTGGTGCGGTTTCCAAGCTCTTTCGAAATGAGCAAGGAGCTATTACGGTAAATGGCGAGCGCTATCGAACCATGCTGACTGAATTTTTGCTTCCAAAAATTAATTGGCATCAACGACATTTGGTTCTAAAAAGACGGTGCAACGAGGGAAGAAGCAAAAGTGGACGACCTTAACTCCGTTGGAAAGACCAACTGCGGGAAAATCTCTCCAAACTCAACATTAGAATTTAGAGAAGAAGCGCAGAAGACCGATGCGCTTGAAACTCCATTCTTAGTTCGGCCAATGAATCACATGGGTTGCTACAAGTGGCCAACCAAGTAAGTAAGTTTTTTAACCACGTTTTTCTTCTGCTTGTTTAAATCAAAATTTTCTTAATTACAATATCATTGTTGAAGGATAAGAAATTTTAAATCAAATGAAATTGATTTCTACAATTAACAGTCAATAAGCACTTAAAAAAGTAATTATCATGCCAATAAAAAGCGTTATATCCTTGATTGAAGGAGCAATTAAAATTGTGGTGTGATACATGTAAATAGTACTGACAGATGTTGTGTTGTTACATTTTATACTCGTTTTTCTTTATGTAGAATGGAAACGTTTAATTTTTTTTCAATACTAGAAACAGTTATTTTTCCATTTGCCGCTTAACTTTTTTTAGGGGACGAATTGTTATGTAGTTTTATTTAGAACATAAAAGCAGCTTCCAAAGGAATTTAGTGTTTTGAAAGAATATGCTAAAGAATTTTGATTATTTTTTGGAAGGAAAATTTTTATTTGATAGGAATCACTTAAATTTTTATATGATAAACTAAGAAAAATGTGCTGTAACATTCTAAGGAATTACTTCTTAGAAAAAATACACAGCTATTGGCATTTTGAAATATTGCGGATATGGGGGGGGGTTAATTTTAGCAGGAATTTAAATGTATCCGTTTTGCCACATTCTTGTTAATTTCGGGCATTCAAGTTCAATTTTGAGCTTTGGTGTATTCAGAGACTTACAGCAAAATACTGTGGCAATATTTTTGTGAAATATTGCCATTTAAGGGTACTTTTTAAAAGAAAGGGACAGCAAAGACCCAAAACTTGTAGAGTTTAAGGGTTAAAATGTAACATAAATTTTCTAAAGAGATCATGCACCTAAAATGTAAGGTTAACATTGTTTTTTACGCTGATTCATTATACAAAATTTTATTAAAAATGTTGGAAACTTTAATACCTCTTAAATGACCTTTAGACGTTAAATGCTGATGCCGCGTATTTTCCGTCCCCTTCCCAGAATTGCCCCTTGGAACCTTGTTATTTAAAAAAATTTAATTTGTTGTGCTGGTGGTGTTACTGTTGCATTTCTAAGTCTTTTTTAATTGTTCATAACAAGTAAAAAACAAACATTGGAGAACGTTTAATCTATAAAAATTTAGCATTTTATTTTACTTTTGTAAAACATTTTTTGTACAATCTACTTTCTGGTAACACTGCTTGGGATACTTTACACTAAAGGCCTGGGGCCTAATTACCGCATTCGATATCGAGTAAGCTATCGTATCGAGTAAACTATCATATTTTTCTGCAAACGATAGACACTGACGTATCAAATGAAAACTCGAGGAATGTAATGTCTTTAGCTAAGATCCCACTATCGGCGCAATGTACCAATTTTTGTCGTATTTCATGTGCCGATAGTGTGAAAGGTCAAAATTTTTTATTATGCGATAATCTGTGCGATAATCAAAATTAACCATTATGCGCCGATAATGTAAACACTCTTTTGCACAATGTGGAGCAATCAAATTGTTTAATATGTACCGATTTTTATCGGCCACTTGTACGCCGATCACAGTCGCCAATCACAGTCGCCAATCAGCGCCGATACAAGGGATGGTATAACGAAATTTTTAAATTGCACCAACTGGCTTCTAAAATTTTACTTTTTTGAGCTTAATTGTACCAAAAACGATCTTAGAAGTAAATTGTATTTAATTGAAAGTGAAAATTATTGTGTTCTGCCGCAATAGTCAATTTTTTAAATTATTTCTAAAAAGTTGCTTTTTGTGCTGCATACGTATACTTACTGCCGTGTATTGAGTTGTTGACGTTAAATTTTGCGTTTGCTGTTGCTGTAACTTCTTTTCTTTTCTTACGGCAATGAAGCAAAGCAATTTAAATTTATTTTATAGAAAGCAAAACAATGCTAAGCTTTAAATTGATTGATAGGGAGCAAAATGTAGGCTTAATATCTCAAAAACCATAAAAAGAAGGGAGTATTCAAATTATATTTATACTCTAAACCTAACTAAATCTTTTTTAATGATTGGTAGGTCAAATCGATAATGAGCTGAAGCCGTGTGTTTTTCATTCCCTAGTTAATTTTTGAGAGTATTATTTATACCCGCCTCTTATTTGACTTTCAGTAAAGTGAGGTATTTGTTTTTTCCTTTTACGCGTTCACACAATATTTGTTTGTGGCAGTGACACTACAATATATAGTTTTAAAAAGTTCAATGATTTGAATATGTGTTCAAACGGAATTCTTTAGGTCTCTACTTCATAGCACACTTTTAAAAACAATTTAAAAAAAAGGAAAAATACTTGTTTTCATCCTCGTTAATTTTTTTTAATTTAATTTTATTTATAAAACTGCGTTCGCTTTTATTAGACACAAAAATCATTCGTTTTAATAAAATCAAAAAATGCAAAAATATGCTTTTATATGCAATTTTATAAAACATTATTTTATAGAAAATTATTCACAAGCAAATCGATCACATTTCTTAGAATAAATTGTTATTTTGATAAGTAACTGCAAAGCTTTGTATTTAAATACTTAAGAAAAAAAATATGCATTTGCACATTAATCTGGCCCCTACTTATTGCATTAAGGTTACTTAAAGCAGGGAAGTCAAAAAACAATTTTATTTCCCATTAGAAGTTTAATACCAAATTATATTTCTACTAAAATAAAAGGTTACTATGTATATCTTTTTCCTGCGTGGTTATAAAACTTGCCAGAATCTTAGGCGGAAATAAATAAAGTCTTTAGACGAATTTAATAAAAACAACTCTAAATTATAAATTTCTAAAGAGAGCAAAAAATTTATTTTATTTAAACATTTTTTTTTATTAAAACTGAGCCCTCCTAATGTTTATATATACACTAAGCTAAAATGTGATTATAATATTAAATCAGTTTGATGTAATTAACATTTTTACAGTTCTTCCTGATCTGTACATCTACACACACACACACATATTATAGTGTTAAACTATGGTCATATTTGGCAAATATTTGACAAATAAGAGCACAATTATGAAAAATTATTCAGTAATTCTAAACTTTTACGGTCTAATTCATAAAAATTTCTTGTTTCAGCTTTAATGAATACAATAGTTATCAAACACTTTTTGTTTTATAAACCATTAATAAAAAATCTAATTTATAAACGCTTAATAGGAGTGGATTAACAATTAAACGTTTATATTACTTTTGTATTATTATTTTGGCAACATCATGATATTTTAATTGTAATTTTTGTAATAGTGATGCATACAACTAGGGATGAAACGATACGAGTAAATAAAAATATCATACAACGAACGAATTTTAAGTGAATTTCTGTTTTGTTTTCAATTTAAAATGAATTTCTGTTTTTTAAAACGTTATATTTGAATTAATTTTATGTTTTTTTGTTAATAAAATACATATACTGTTGAAATAGAAGCGAAATATGTAAATCATATTTCAATATCAAATTTTTACTGCTTTAACTCTGTATGTTCCAAAAGAGATTATACAGCTTTATGTTTAATGAATAATTTAACCAATTTTAACCAGATGTTTTGAAAATAAGACCTCCTAGGTTTTAACAAAACATTTTTAGCCACATATAACTGCCAAAATATTTTAAGTTCAAATGTTTTCATTTACCTGAACATTCAGGGTATAGTTACCCTTTCTGCTTATATAATATTGGGCAAAATTTGCGCCGGTTTTTTTTTTTTGATATGTATGTGCGTACCAATAACGTTTGGGAAATTTTTAACAGTCTTAAATTCTCTCATTAGGATTGCTTCTCTAGAAGAGATGAAGGCATTTTAATTTTTCTATTACCCCAGCGAGCTAAGGCACACTGTTGCTTGATAGAACCCATGAAGATCATCTTAAATCTTCGAATTGTTTTTTAACTTCAATTTAATTTGTTATTATCGCTTTTTTGGTAATTGCTAAAATTAGTTTTTAAATTTCTAGCAGGCACATTTTAACAAAAATTTAGTTTTAAATCAATTCTATATAATAACAGTGACACCCTTTTTTTAACATTTAATACCTTTTTTGATGTCTCGAATATATTTAGAGATATCTAGCTCTAGCATTTCCTGATATCCTTAATTTTACAGTTCTCATTGTTTTGCTTCATTTGTCACTTTTTGTGCTATTTGAAAGACATTTTGAAATATAAGTGTAATGAATGGTAAAAAAAGAGGTTTACATTATTTGAAATAAATCTTAATAGCTTTTTATGCAAAAACTTATAACGACTTTGAGTTTTAACAGAGAACATACATAAGTATCTCCCCACGTTATTTTTTACAAAAAAATCCATCAAGCTGCTTATTTTATATAAAATTAATTCAAATATTAGTATTAAACTTTTTTTATTAAAATAAATAAGAAGACAAAAATGTTTAATTTTTCATGAAATTATTAAAATTTTATTTTAACAAACATTGAAATATCAGTTTATTAAACGCTTAAAGTAGGGTAAAGGCTACAATAAATATTTCAAATATATGAAACGTTTATTAAACGTTTAATAGGCTATTAAACATTTATAAATACTCTTTTTTCGACTTTTGCTTATTAATGACTTATAGAGCTGCAATGAAGTGTTTATGAATTAGACTGTTACTATAAAGAGCCCCAAATTAAGGCACCCGATATCGAATGAAATTACAACACAATTCAATGAAAATTTCGATCAATATCGAATGACGTAATCTGGCCCCAGTAACTCAAAAACTGCAAAGTATTTCCTCCCAAGACTGTTAGTATGTGTATTGAACATCTCTCACCACTTGGCGTTACAATCTCGGGGCAAAATGGTTCCAGCCAGTATCTTGAGCTTGTCTAGGACTAAGAATTAGGAGATATTAAAGAAAAGCGGTTCCGCTGATAACGGGAAGCAGTAGCCCGTGGTTTTTGGTTAGGCCTATTCGGCTATCAAGTGGTGGATGTGACTTTAAGCCAAATCGCGAATAGGAAGACCTTCAAAATGTCGAACCAGGAGGTTGATTTTTGCTAACAATATTGTTACGAAAGTTAAATTATCTAAGAATTATTTATAGTTATAGTTATAAGTTATCTTGTAAGTTATAGTTTTATGTTACTTAAAATTGTCATGTATAATTTTCAACACAACTGTTATTTTAAAAATCATTCCTATATAAATTTCCCAGTAATTTCTAGAAATGGTTATAGAACATAATAAATAGTTTTTACGGGAAGGTTCAGGAAAAATCTAGAAACAATTATGAAATATAAAAAGGGGTGACTCATGTAAAATTAGTTTAGTCTGTTTTGAAAAACGGTTCTGTTCGTAACTAACAATTGTGAACAAAATAATTAATTTCAATAAAGTTTGTAAAGTTGAATAAGTGCGTGTATTTATTTTTATTTGCAATTAAAAGAACTCAACGGTTTATTATAAAGGGAGTAAACCGAACGCGTTTATTAAAGGAAAAACGTAACAATATGTTCTTGCATGCCCTAACAAATCAATACAAGACGTTAGAAAGCTCCAACTTTTAAACGTGGGGTATTTGCTTAGTCTTGACAATCATGTAATAAAGTTGTTTACACACGGATTTGTTAGTAGACCCATTGTGTCTGCTCGCTGTTTAGAGCACTGTGAAATTGATCTATTATTGGCTTATTGGACCAAAGGTAAACTAAGGCAATAACTAATTTACATCAAAAATGTTTTGTCGCTTAGGACCTTTTTAGGTTTAGAACAGTTATATTTCGACCGTTTTTAACCGATTATTTTAGGATTGACCAAGTCGGCCATTTTAAAATGTTCATTTTTCGAATATCGAATAAGCCGGTTATTATAATAATGTGTAATTTATAAACGTTTTCATTACTTTTGTTGTGAATGTACCTGTAATTTAAGTATTTTTCTAATTGTAATATTGGACAAACTTAAGCTGTCTTCATAAAAAGTTTAAGTTTCCAAACAAAATGCAACAAAAAACCACATGAAACAATTCAAAATACCACAATAAAATGTTCAGTTAAAAAGGTAAATAGCAATTTGTGTGAGAGTATTCTAAATATTAAATATATTTTTACACATAAGTAAACTCTGGAGATATTTCGAACGGGATTAAAAAGACAAAGTAAGGTGTCTAAAGTGCCCTAAATGAAAAGTTGCACACATTCTTCGACGTTGCGACTTATTAATCGCCTTAACTTAATTACGCTACCAAAAACGATCATTGGGTGCAATATAAGCCCGTGGTGTTGCCGAGGAAGAAATTAACATTAAGGCACTATAAAATCTTAATTAGTTTTAGCATATCTTCATGCTAAAAGCTACAACATTCCGGCGGATAAAACGATATGGAAAAATTCACCAGTTTTATTTATTAAACCATAAATAACTAAAAAACAAAATTGAAGAAATCAAACAATGTCAGAGAACATCTTAAATTGTGGTCGACGAATATACATATACTAACTAGCTGACCCGACAGACGTTGTCCTGTCCAAATTAGGAAAAATGTTTGCGTTTGCGCTTAATAGAAAAAGTGGGCGTAAAAGTAGGCGTGGTACGTGAAAACGTAAAATGTATTAATACGAACATTTAAAAGAAAAATTAGTCAAATCGATGGAGCCGATTTTTGATTTTAGGTAAATCGAAAAAAGTGGGTGGGGCAAAATTTTCTTTCCGTAAAAACCTAAGTTGGACCATGGCAATCATTTTAAAGAAAAAATCGTACAAATTATATAGATGTCATTGGTGGTGCAATATGAAAATTGGATTTTGCCACGCCCCTCCGCCCGCAGACCGAAACTCAAAAATCAGACTTCACAGTGTCACCCGCCTGAATATTCTAAAGATTCCCTGAAAATTTCATCAAAATCGGCCCAGCCGTTTTGGAGTCCATACGTACATACATACATTCACACATCCTCCCAGCGGTAAAACTCAGAAGACCTTCTTACTGCAGGCCTTTTAAAAAGCCAGCTTAAAAATTGTTTTTGTTAAATTACTATTCTTTTCTAACTGCTAAAGAATGCCTCATAGAAGGCCTCGGCTCTTTGGTATAAAAGATAAGATACACCTTCCACACTCGATTCTATGAGAAGGGAGTAGAGAAGGAGTAACACTTTTTGTATTGTTTTTTTGCACAAGCAAGAGCAAAACAATTATTTTTTTTGGATCCCGTTACCATTCTTATGTACCTGCTAAAGAAGCGAGAGTGGAAGGCCTTCTCCGCAATGACAACGTGTGTAAAAAATATATGAGTATGTTATGGAGCGAGCAGGCCTTGTATATCCAAAAGACGGAGTTCAGAGGCCTTCTAGAAGGCATCCGTACTTCTTCTTTTTCCCGCTGGGCTGTTTTATATATATACATAGATCAGTGGCGATCATTTCATAGAGCAATTGCTTTTCAGCTTCACCCATCACTTTGTTATGCTCTTTTAATTCAGTTGTCTTTCAGACGGCAAATAGTGCACATGCTTGGCGGATGCTTTGGTTGAGTTTAAAAAATAGTGCGTAGAAAAATGTTCGTACCATTACGAAAATTTTTAATGATAAATACCGCAGTTTGTTTTGTTTTTTTTACCTTTAAAATATAAGAAAAAATATTTTGTTTTACCAAATAGCAAATTAATTGTGTATTGAAGTATTAAACAGATTTTTTAAACCAAAACAATTTTTACGATTACATTTTTATAAAAATCTTTTCGTTTACTTTTTTTTTTTGTACTGTATTTAAAAATTTTTCTCATTTTCTCACCAATACAAAAGCATTTCAATTTTGATCACCACTGACATAATAGATAGATAGATAGATAGAAGATAGATTTAAAAAAAAGTGTTCATATTACTATTCGTTTCTATGAAACAAAATCATTTGAAATATAAATATAAAATCCTGGCTAAGAGGGATTGTTTGTAACTTTTCAAAAATGTGGTTGAAATCTTCTGATTCACATAGACATGCTTAACCACCAACAAATTAAAACGCATATAAATTCAGTAAATTGGGAGAATATCTCAAACAAAAATTTATTTAATTCCTATAATTTTTTAAAACCAAAGTTCTTTAAAAATTCTCAGTCATAACTATGACCGCATTTACATCTATGCAATTAACGCCGAGTTTTTTTTCTATTTTCTTTTAAAGTAGTTTCTACGAAACTCTTTTCACATTTACATTTACATTTTTATCAATCATTTTTTCAACTTTTTCAACCCCGTTTTCTTCCCTACACCTCTTGCTAACAAACAAAAAGTTGCACGCGAAAGTTGCGGCAAGTTGCGGCGTTAATTGCATAATGTAAATATGGTCTATGTATTTTATTGGTTTCCCGCCTTCGTGAATGGTTTTGTTTTTATTCCAATTAACTTTTTATTTTAAAATAATTTACCGGTTATTTTTTAAATGCTTAACTGAAAACCGGTTTTTTTTTAATAGCAACTATTCGGAACCAAGTTTTTTAAAAAAGTCGCATAATCGATCTCCCTAGTGATAATATAAACTGTTTAAATAGATAACGTGAAAATGGGCAGTAGTAACTTGATTTTTTATGTCATCTGTTTTCGTATAAAGTCAATTGTAATCTGTATAAAACCACGCATCTTAAAAACAGTGACGACACAAAGTAACGGATAACAATTTTCGGGCCTTTGGAATGGTAACCACTTGCTGGGTTGACCTATTCAAATATGTATATCTAATCACTTTAGTGCTTCCACGTCTAAATAAACTTAATAAGCCATTCATTACACTACGTAACAGTTTTTTGACCAAATGAATTTGACACCTAATCTTTATGTAAAATTTTCCGCTGAATCCGAATATGAAGTCAGAATTGTCAAAAGTAGAACAGTTTTTGAGATATTCCAAAATAACCGTTATTTGTGTTTTTAAAAAAGATGATGTGACTGAAATGCAAATATCCAAAAAATTAAATATTAGCCTATTTCAATACGAACATTTTGTGCCCAATAGGAACCAGATCGGTGCAAAAATGACAAAGTTGCAGAAGATTAATTGAATTAACCCACAACAAATAAATATACAAAGCTAAATTTTTAGTAACAATAAATATTAAAAATTGCTTAAAACTATTGAAATTCTATATGGGTTAATTTACTAAATCTTCTGTAGCTTTGTCATTTTCGTACCAATCTATATCTTGTTGGGCTCAAAATGTTCATATTAAAATAATCTAATGTCATTGGTTTAAAAAAAATAACTTGAAAAGAACAATATCGAACAAAATCATAAAATTTTCAATGAAGCTTGAACTTTTGGCCCCTTCTTCACAAGCAATTCATGGTTATTTTAGAAATTTTATAACCTTTCACTTTAAAGAAAGAATTACATAATCCGTTTAAAATTTTTTAAGATATTTGCATTTCAGTCACATCATCTTTTTTTAAAACACAAATAACGGTTATTTTAGAATTTGTTGAAATTTTGTTACGTAGTGTTATTGAGGTGTAATTAAAAAATAATTGAACTGACTTAACTTTAAGCATAGAAATTAATATTATGGGCCATCCTGTATTAAAAAACAAATGAGGAGGTCCATAACAAAACGCAATAATTAAATTTTTCAAGTTTTTTTATTTTTTTATTGAATCTTATTCTACACATTGAAAGCTATATTACCTTTATTATAAAGCATTCAAAAACTTAATAACTACACTGCAGTTCAATATCAAATCTAATGGCTCAGAGCAAAATGCAATAATTACACATCTTTGCAATAAATCGCTGCAAGAAATGTTAAAAAAGTCAACTCAGTTAGGCGAACGTTACTGTACCGTATCTGTACTGTTTCAATCAGCTGTTTGCATTTTGTTATATGATAATCAATACAAAAGCTTACCGAAATGCAATGTACCATAGTTGCAACGTTCCATTCTGTATAAAATAGAATTTCATATCGTTGTTACGTGACATTTGTAAAACATATGCTCTTATTTTTTGTTGTTTTTCAGTATAGCTATGGAATTGCGACAAAACCAACTTATTATACAATATATTTCCATATATGTGACAGCGCATAGAGAAAGGGACCTAAGGGTAAAAAAATCAATTTCACTCTTTGTTTTTTTTTATGTGGACAACATCTGAGCATCGAATGAGACCGATCGCTGAACAAAACAAACCGGTTTTTACCCTTAGGTACATACAAATAAACATATAATGGAAATGAGAAACATATAAAAGGCTTTGAATGGTATCAAAACCTTGTTTGGTGTATGCATAATTACAACATGTGTATGCTAAAAATATATGTATATGCTAAAATACAAATTTGTTTATTGTTAATCTATAATATAAATATTTAATTATTATTAACGCATTTTACATGCACAAAATTCTGTTTTAACATCATTTAAATCACTTGGCACTTTTTCTGCACAGCGGTCACCATTTAAACATTTTTAATTCCCATCACTGTGTGTATTGCTTTATGTATACTATTGCTTTTTGTTTATGTGTGGGCAAAACATATGAGTCGTTTTTAGATCTACACTAAAGATAAATATCTCAGCCAGTTGGCAATAACGTCGGCAGAATAACAAAGCAATGTTGCTAATTGCTCAGCTTATGTTAAAGGCATGGGAAAACGTATTTATGTTAACTCATAATTTAAAAAACATCAAGGAAGAAGGTGCAGTGTAAAAACTGCCGCTTTCTTCCAAAAATTTTTTTATTCATATAAATTATTTCTTATTCGACTTTATTATTAAAATGTATATTAATTTGTTTCAGCTTGATTGAGGTCTTTTTTATATAAAAATATTAATTTTACTTTAACAAAAAAAAATTAATAAAACTAATAACTAAAGAAGAACTCAAACTTAAACAAATTAATATAAATTTAAATAATAAAGGTCGAATAAGAAAAAAATTATGTGTATAAATAAAAATAATTTTTGTAATTTTAGTTTAGTGTTTATTAAATTCATTAATTTAATACTTTTACTACAATTATAATTTGCTACCATTTCACCAATTTAATTTCTTTCTCACACAATTTGCTTTTATATTTTTCTTTTTTGCTTCTTTTTTCTCAATTGATAACCAAATTTGACGTTTTATGTAAGCAATAATTGTCAACGAAAATGGACTAACAATTATTGCATCATAAATTGTCGGCAATAAATATGTCTACATTAAAGATAACATAATTTTGACATTTACTGCAATATATGTCGCAATAATTCACCCTTATTCTATTTGGCGTCGGCAATAACAACGGCAATTTTAAGGCAACAGCAATTCTTTTAAAGACAACATCAATTCTATGTTAAATTGGTATTTTGTAAGAGTATTATGACGCCGTTGACTATTTATCGATAATGTTAATAAAATACAGCACACATCTCTAATATTAAAATCACCTGATTCATTTTGTTTACTGTTTTTTTATAAGAAAAAAAAAAAAATACATACATATGTGCTGTTTGTGCAAATTTTAAGTTAAATAAAAATTTTTTTGTAAAAAAATTATATTAAATTTTCCCAAGTGCCTAATGTATTTTTTTTTTAACCTTTTTAAGATTTGAACGTTTTTTTTCGGCTGAATAAATTTTCTTTTAAACATGTGTTGGAAATAATAGAGCCTCATTTAAAAAAGGGAACGTTTTTTCCAAACACCATATATTTGCAGCAACATTGCGTTTTTTGGCCCAGGAATCGTACCAGCTCAGCGTTGGAAATTATTTCAACTTTTGACTGTCCCAGCCACTAGTTTAAAAATTTTGTCGGAGACTCTGGAAGTCATGAAGAGAGAACTTTGTCCACAATGGATAAATTAAAGTTGCATTTCTTAGAAAAGCAGCATTTCCAGGTGTAATTGGCTGTGTGGACGGAACCCACATCAAAATTTTAGCTCAAAAAATAAAACACCATCTCTTCTTTAATCGCAAGGGATATTTAATTTATTAGGAAAAGAGACGCTGCATAATCCTCTGGCTAATGATGGATTTTTTACAAGCTCTTCCACAAGCTTCTCGAACTGGCACTTAGTTGTTATTTTAATTTTTTCAATTAAGTATATCTACAAAAAATATATCAAAACACAACACAAATTCAGAAAAATATCAAAACCGCCGTAGAAATCAAAATTGCAGCCATCCATAACGTAAAATTTTTAAAACACGAAACAAAGCAGCACAAGACAACACTAAAAATGCCGACGACAAAATCAAGGACTATTTAAGGCAACAGCAACGCCAATTTTTCTTAGAAAATACCAAACATATGTTAACAGTCATCGAAATATGGCAATATTGCCAACGGGAATACGAAATTGAAACAAAACATAAAAAACGGCGTTGTTTACTGTTGACGACGCCAAATAGAATAAGGGTGATTATCTCTGGTATATACGGGCAGTTAAGTGCACCAACGTGCTTACAGTACGATGCGGTACATAGCGGATACAGCAACGTTCGCCTAACTGGGCCTTTATTTAAATCCTTTTGCTTTTGATAAGTTAATATTTTCATACAGTTCAAAGCAAAATGAAATAAATACTATGGATTCGGACCAAAACGCAATTAATCCAAATTTGTTATCTAAATAAATTTTAAGCAAACTGTCAGATAAAATTTTTTGTAGACAATAATACCTCAATAAATGTTTTTTAAAAAAATTATGTGCTACTTACTTAAATTAAATTTTGTCGTTTATCCAAAAAAATGTTATGGTGTAATTATTGCGTTTTGTTATGGACCTCCTCAAATAATATATAATATTATAGCGGTACTCAATGTTTGGTGCATTTTAGGTTGCAACGGTTCGGTAGTGCAATAATTTTATCATTGACAGTGAGCGGTATTTTAAGCAACTTTGCAATGCTAGATGCAAATTAGATAACAGCTGTTTTACGGAATTATTGGTCGTGAAAATTTACAAAAAGGTGTTTGATTATTTTGTGAAATTGCAAAAGATAAGATTGATAAGATCCCTTAAGGTATCGTACCTTCCACCTTATAATATCCCAGGTTGCATCGATATCGCTTTTTTCAATAATTTTTTTATAAAACATTTGAGCTGTTGGTGTGTTAATAATAATAATGAAGAAATTGCTTTTGAAAAGTTACGGACTTCTCTTAAATACTAACCTCTATGTTTTCTGACTCCTCCAAATAATCCAAATCAGTTTTTATATCATCAGTCGTCCACGTTTTGTTGGGTTTTTCTCTTTTTAATTTTTTATTTAGAGTTGTCGGCTCCATATCTTAAATTTTGTTACACGATTCTAAATTATTGTTTACAAATGTCAGCTGTTCGAGTATCAGTTATGTAAACGCAATACATGTAGCAAAAAAAGCTTAACAGTTTTAGTGTTGCGCAAAAGCAATGATGTGACAATTGCAATTCTGTTTATTTTGTTTTTGGATTGCAAACATTCGCATCAAACACCGAACTCCGCTTATGCTTGTCAGTGCTGCATTTTAAAACCTCTCAATAGGCATTTAACAAATTAAATACAATTTAAGCAAATCGCCAAATTCCTTAATTGTATTACATATATTTAATTATAGAAAATAAATTTTTATTAACAACGAACTGAATACGAATGTTTCAAACACTAATCGAAAATAAACTGTACATTATTTAGCGTATGGCCCACACACGCACTAACGATATTTTTTTAGTGTTTGTGTATAAAACATAACCCTTAATACCGTACGTAACTATTTTCAAAAAAGTAACGAATATTATATAGTGTTCTGTTCTTCGCTTTAAAACAGAACAATTGTAGTGGTTCTATAGACATACATTATATTTCAATGTTCTTTAGTTTCTTTTTTTACATTAATAAAAGAATGGGCAAATAAAAAGTTTTAGCAACGCTTCTCGCAAGCAGTGTTCGATAATAAACAGTACATTATTTAGGGTTCGGCTCACATACCCAGGAACGATATTTATATTTTTTGTGTAGACTATTGTGTAGACTATTTTTAAGAAAGAGCCGAACATTATAAAGTGTTCTGTTCTTCGTAAAAAAACAGAACAATTGTAGTGGTACTGTAGACAAACATTATATTTTAATGTTCTATAATGTTTCTATTAGCGTTTGTGTTTTCCACAAATCTACCAAACCGAACCATCTGTGTAAAGTACTTTTTTATGCAAGCAAGTATTTTTTACTTGTGTTTGCGGACAATTTGCGTTATATTGTGATTTTTAGTTATATTGTGATGGATATAAAAACTTTTTGTTTTTCGTTTGTTTTACTTTGTTTATATGTTTTTTGTCGCAAAATTTTTAACAACAGCTGACATTAATTATTGAAAATCAGTGCTGTTAACGCTTATTGGAATTGTAAGAAAATTTTATGTTAAAAATTGCTACAAGCGTGGTGAATATCGCTTTTAGTACAAACTTTGCATTCAATATTTACCACGCTAAATACACATTAGTGTTGAGTGTAAATCGTAGCTATTATTTTGTTCCATTGTAATTTAGAAAAATGTACCACTTTGTAAGGGTTCGTGTAACCTAATAAATATATTACACAACTATAATGCATCATTATTTTTTAGAAAAGAAAACACCATTAGTTCAAATGCCTTAAGGCAGGGGCATGAAAGGCGGACAGTATGTCATTTTTTTCTTATTTTTTTTTTTTTTTTGCTTAAAATGTGTACGAAAAAGAAACAAACTTTTAGAACTTCAAACGTTTCGAAGAAAAAGTGTGTGCTGTTTACTTTAGGGTACTCTACACTTTCACACAAGTCTTACGTATTTTGACGAAAATGCTTCCCTAATCTAATTATTGTTTGAAAATTTTTAAAAAGCAATAACAACTTTTTATTAAATGGTTGTATTTTCTTCAAATGCGTATGACTTGAGTGTGTGATGTTGTAAAAAACCCTTAGGTAACAGAAAACTAGCCTTTATCTAAAAAAAGGATGGTGGGCATTCGGAAAGTTTTTCTTTTTAATTTTTAAAAGTAAAAATATTTTAAGTTGATTATTTCTCATATTAAATATTAAAGTATTATATTTTTCTTTTTTTTATTTTCAAACTCTTCGACTTAAATTTAGTCATAAGATCTTGGCAACACTGTTAACTCCACCACATACGTTTTGACATATTTTCCTATAAATCATTTGAAATAAGAAAAAAAAAAAAACAAAATATTGTAATTTATGTTTCTTACAGTTTTCCCATGTGTAAATATGACAAGGAGATGTAAAGAAAAAATGGCAAAAAATAAAAAATAAAGTTTAAACAAGTTTTAGTACTTTTTTCGGCTGTGTCGAACTTTTGAGACCCTTCTCTTAGAATAAAAAAAACTGTTACTAATAAATATAAAAAGTTATTGAAATAATTTGTAAAATGGAATAAATTAAAAAACTCTTCTGGAAATTTTTTTGTGAATGTCTACGGTTCCCACATATTTGCAATATCAATAAATGATATTTATACATCCAGAGAAAAAACAACTTAAAATTAATAAAATTCTCAATTCTCAAGATTTCTCAAGAAACATTCAAGAAAGTCTAGTATGTTGAAATTTTTTATTTTAATGTAAAGCAATATTAATTTAAAGTTGCCCTATTTTGTTCATTCAACAAGGAAACAATATATAAATAATATGGCAACAATATAGAAATGATATTTATAAGCATTGACTTAATATTGAATTCTTATAGAATAATATTGTCGTCTTATTAAAACAATGTCGAAAAGGTCTTGAAATTACATTTTTTTATTTTCGAAATAAAATTGAAACAATATTGAAACAATATGTATTATGAAGATAGCTGTCTTGCCTCCAATCTATTATTTCAGATTTGAGTGAGTATGCGTCAACTTTATTTCCAAACTAAAACTAATTAAAAAAAAAAACAGTTGTTTTTCTCAAAAATCGTTTAGGTAGATTTGAAGGACAAAACCATGCACAGAGAATACTGCGGAACTTTACGCTGATACCAAGAGGTGAGATAGGCTGCCTCAAATCCTCTCTGTCTTGGCGTCTACAAACTCTGTTCTTCGACTTACATGAGTTCTTGTCCTGCGACCTAGCACCACGGTGGACCTCATCATATTAAGCACTTACAAAATGCCTCTATGCGAAAACGAAAAAGTATTTGAACACGACTGCCAGAATTAGCCACCAGATTTTAAGATCTATGAGATTGCGAAGAATGCCAGTACATTTATGCTGAGTTAAATAAATTAACCAAGCCGATTTTCCCCAGTAGATGTAACACCAAGAGGTATGGACTCCGTAACGTGCTTTAACTACTCCCCCTAAGAGAAACAGCACATACAGCGGGGAGCTCGGCTTATACAGTTGTATATCGAGCCCTAACCGCGAAAATATCGTAAGCGACATGATTTTCAATTTTCGTTTTTTTTTTAATAAATGACTTTTTTGGCAACACTTGCATCAGCTCCTAAAATATCATGGTCACATAAGGTACCGTTACGATTTTATAGCAGGAAAAATTTTATTGTAAGCGACAAATTTCATACAAAATTTATATAAAATAAAATAAAAAACCTCTCCCCTGTAAAATTTGATTTTTGGCGCTTACGTTATTTTCGCGGTTAGGGGTCGATATTAAAACTTGTTTTTTTACCATAGTCAAAAAGCAAATTTTCCTTTTAAGTAAAAAAAAAAAACATTGGACAATCCAGCCTCTTCCAACTATTCGATTAATTTCTTTGTTATTTTTACCGATGGGTGACTCAATGATTTAATATAAATTGATTCACTTGCTGTTGTTTCAGAGTTTGAATTGTCATTACACTGAAAGAATTGTGCTTCATAAATCTCATCAATTTCATAAAATTTTTTCTTTGATCCAATGTGAAATTTCATTATGGGAATGAAATTTTGCAAACCTAATAAAGCGATTTCATTAACACTACGAAATTGAGTTTCGTAATTTCGTTAAAATTTTCATTGGATTATTGACAACTTAATATAACTTTTAAAACAGAAATCCAGAGGAAACTTCATATTTTTAATGAAAAATGTCACTAAATCAATGAATACAAAATAAAGTTATCTAACTAAAAAATTCTTATAACTAGAAAATATTTTCTTCCTAGAACTGTTGTATTAACGTTTTTTTTTTTTTTTTTTTTTAATTAAATTCAATTTTGGCAATAGCCATGATAATTTGTGCAAAAAATAGTTAATTTTAATGTTTCATTATATCAATGAACAAACTTCATTACGATAACGAAAGTAATTGGTTTAAAACCAAACAACAAGATAGAAAAAACAAAAGCAAAAAATTCTCACATTCTTTTTTCTTTAATTTAATTAAAATACACAAAGTTAACGTAGTGGTACAAACCAGTAAAATGGAAAATTAATTTAACACAAATTACTTAAAGCTTTTGGAAGTAGAACACAACATGATGTAAGAGGAATATTAAAACAAAATTAAATTTATATAACTTGATGATTTGTAACAGCAATAAAAAAAAACTAAATAAAATTCACAGCAACTCAAAGCGCCCATTGAAAATTTGTCTCAAATAAAAAACGATTATAATCATTAAACTATTAAACAATTACGAAATTAAGTAATTCTGTGGCATTTTGACAAAACATCTTAAGTCAAATTAAAAAAGTGGAAAAAAATGTTGTTAACCATACGAATTTTCTTAAAAAAAATATTTTTGTTTACATTTTTAAATGAAAACGAAATTTTTCTTCAATTTTGGTTTAATTAATTTTTTTCACCGAGTTTTTTTAAAAACTTTTTTGCTATCTTATCTCGACTTAAGATGTTTTATCAAAATGCCACAGAATTTATTTAATGAATTTATGTCAATGAAAAATTTTTAAATTTCACCTTTTCATTAATATAACGAAAGAAATTTCTTTAAATGTTTTACTCTTTATCATAATGTAAATGAAATGTTTCATTAATGTGATGACAAATAGTTTAAGCAAAACTTTCATAGATTTAATGAAACTTTTCACTAACCATTGAAACGGTCTTCATTAATCCAATGAATGGTTATATAGATTGAATTTGAATGTAAATTTTCATTGGATTAATGGCAACATCTATTGTATCTGTGAAGAAAATTCTTTCTGTGTAGGATGCTTAATAGTAGCAGATGAATTCTTCAAAATGTTTACTACTTATTGGCTTTCAGAAAGGACCATAACTCCCGAAATCAATGTTTCATGATCTGTCAATTCTTTTTTGAGTACAACAAACCATCCCCTTAATTAAATTTCAGCGATATTTTTTTATAGGCGTCCACAACACACAAACATTCACAACCTAATAAAGAGGTAATCTGCTGATGTGATTTACATATTTATTAAAAATTTTGTCATACAGATTTTAAAATGTATCTTATAAATTCAATGTTTTGCAATTAAAATTTCAACTAAATTAAGAAATTAATGTAATAAAAAACCTTAAAATTATATCCGCAGCATTTTGACAAAACATCTTAAGTCGAGATAAGATAGCAAAAATTCGTGAAAAAATCATTTCTATCAAATAATGAAATAAACCGAAATTAAAGAAAAATTTCGTTTATAATACAAAATTTTAAAATCGTAAACAAAAATGTTTTTTGAAGGAAAATTCGTATAATTAAAAGCATTTTTTTCATCTTCTTCAATTTGACTTAAGATGTTTTGTCAAAAGGCCTCAGATATGTGTTTTAACTTTAAATTTTAAAGTTTAAAACAAAGTTGATTCAATGTTTTCACGAGATAGATAGGAAACTAATCTAACTATTATTTTAAAAATCTATATAATAAAAATGAAATGTTGTCTGTTGCTGATCGCATAACTTTATAACGGCTAGACCGATTTGGACGATTTTTTCTTTAAAATAATCGCCATAGTTCAACTTAGGTTTTACGGAAAGACAATTTTGCCCCGCCCACTTTTACGCCCCCTTTTTATATTAACCTTTAATCAGAAAAGGGCTCCATCGATTTGACTAATTTTTTTTAAGTTTTCATCGAAAGAAAAATTTACCACGCCTACTTTTACGCTCACTTTTTCTATTTATTTCACCGATTTGGACGATTTTTTCTTTAAAACGATTGCCATGGTCCAACTTAGGTTTTTACGGAAAGAAAATATTGCCCCGCCCACTTTTACGCCCACTTTTTTCGATTTACCTAAAATCAGAAAACGGCTCCATCGATCATTAGTAATCAGCTACCGAGCGAAGCCGGGGCGGCTAGCTAGTTTTTAAATAAATGTGAACTCAAACCAAACAAGGTCACATTTTACGGATTTCGCCGCCATAAGAAACAGAAAAAGATCCATAGCAGAGTTCGCCGCGTAAAGCCTGGTACTCTGTTCAACATTTCACGTGAAATGCTGTCAAAACGCATATGAAAAAAACTTGTGCGGAATATCTATGAAATAATGTTGATTGAGTTGTACTCTGTTCATTTTGTGAAAAAGTTCCGAAATGTTTCTGGCAACATTTTTTTACAACTGCGAAATAAAGTAAGATGCACTTATTTCACGTGGAATTTTAAGCAAAATCAAAAAAAGGTTGAACTGATTATTTAAAAAGAAATAAAAAATTAATATAACACAACCGGTAAAAGTTTTTTATCTATATTTACCAAGGCGAATTCATTCCAGGTAATCTCGGTACTACAACAAGTACAACTCGTACAAAAACCACAAGCAATTTGTTTTTGTAAAATCATTGTACAATGTCAAAAACAGAAATAAAACAAAACAGAAACAAAGATAATAAAAGAGAATAAACAAAATTTTGACAACCAACAGTGATGTTAGCTTATATCAGCTGGGCTTTTAAGACCACCTGTAATAAATTCGCCTTGATATTTACTTTATTTTTGATTAAATTTTGTATTAAAAAAAATTATTTTTTGTAAAATACATGTAGGGTTTGTTTACATATGCAAAACAATGTCGCATACTTTGCAGGAATAAAATCGGCAAATTGTACAAACTCGCATGATAGGTAGCATCGATACATGTCAAAATTTTCGTGTGAAATAATAAATGTTGCTCAACCTTTTTCACAAATTCGAACAGAGTACTAGGCTTATGGCGAAATTCGTCGACACTACGATTGTGTGTATTTTCATAAACACAGATATGTTTAATTTTTGGCGAAAAAATCGTTGTTCGCCACAGTTGTGTTCCAAGCAAAAGATTTCACTATTGTCATATTATTTGATAATGAAGTTACAAATGGAATGACAAAACCTCATTTACTGCTTGTGTTGGTGAAGGGTGTGCGAAGAATAGAAAGCACTGGTGTTTGAATAGATATGCGTACTAAAACACTGCTGCTATTCTCTTGCAGTTAAAAGCGTTTGAAGGTTTTGGTTTGGTGGGATTGACTATTAATGTTACAAAATTACAATCGGGGTGTGAATAAAAGTGCATGAATAAGAAGTTATTCCTCCCAACAAATACACATAAACAGGTTTACTATGAGCACTAACACAACATTAGAAAATAAGAGCATGAAATATGAAGGTAAAGTTATGATAATAATTTTGGTTTCAGTCTTGAAGATTTAGCCAGTATTAAGTGACTTTGGAGGTGGTGCGTTAGTTAAGTAGTTGTGTAGTTTTGTGGCGGGTGTTTATCACTTAAGTAATTTCTTAAAGCAAGGAAAACATGCTGAGTTTGAGTTTCTTGTTTTTTTTTTCTATTTTATCTCCAGCTCATTCCCTGGTGCATATTTAAAAGAGGATTTTAATGTCAGAAGTGAGTTTTTATTTTAACCCTATTTTTTTTTGCTGCTTTACTCTTTTGTCTTTTTATCTAGTTGCATTACCAACACGACAGCATAATATTGCATAAGTTAGAAAAAATAGGACGATTAATGTAAGTAATATTTAACGATGGGAATAAGAATATATTATTTACTTTTATGTTTTAATAGTAAATGTTTCTAAACATGTGAATAATTTAATAAATGGAAATGCGTTTTTTCTTTAATCATAATCTAAGTGAAACGACAAGCAAGGCTTCATAAAATATATGTATTCTGGGTTCTATTAAGGCTCAGTTAGCCGGGAGTAACAGTAACAGTAACCTTACCGTAAAAAAGTAAGACCAATCTATTTCTTACAGATTGAGACGTAATCTCTTACTGCTAATCGCTCTAATTGCTTTACATACAACAAAAAGAAACAGCTGATTTGCAACGTTACTGTTACTCCCGGCTAACTGAGCCTTTAGTCTGTTCTAAAAGGCGTAACGGAAATATATAATCTTAGTAACAAATCATTTTTAGTTTTTTTTTAACAGTTTGGAAAGATTTGGGCATTTTCTTGGGGAAAATCATACGGAAAACCAGAAATTATTATACAAAACCGTAAAGAAACCAGGGTTTAAAAAACTGCAGTCGAAACCAAAAACTGTCGAACAAAAAACGAAAATATGTATACAATTGTTAACTTTTCACTTTTTGAGTAAATTTGTCTGCGACTGTTTACATTTAATGATTTAGAAGTAAAAGCAACAGTTTTTCTTTGGCCAATGACAAATTAAGAAGTGGAAGAAATGGCAGTTTTTCTACTTTGACTGCAGTTTTTTAAACGCTGAAAGAAACTAAGACGAGAGAAGGATTGCCCATTAAAGTTTTAAGATATATCCTATTGAGATCGGGGTCTTTCACAGATCTTCAAAGCTCACCGATTGCCAATAACTTGCAAATGCCGAGGTTTGATTCATTTGTTGAACTTCCCAAGCAACTCACACTTCCTGTCTTAGACCAAGTATCCACTGGTAGTGCTTGTGTACAAACGGAAGGCTCGAATTTAAAGCCGAATCAGCCACTCATCTTAAACACAAGCGATAAACGAAACTACAACTAATATAAAATATAAAGATGGAAATATTTTAAGACATGAAGCTACAATTATGACTAGATGGAGAGAATACTTCTTTGCAACAGAGCTGTTCCAGGTGCCAGGCGACGATATCAACACCATATAACAATGAATGAACCGGTCATTGGTAAAAATTAAATATGGTTAAGCAGCTGGTCATGACGAAATCGCGCCAGAATTTTTAAAATAAATGGGCGATTTAGGTCAGGAAATGCTACCTAAGTTTGTCAATATGGCGTGGAAATAAGCTAAAATTCCAGAAGAGTTGCAAATTTGCAAGTATAAATTAAATTTTCAAAAAGGCGATAGCAAAAAATATCAGTACTTCGGGGAATATCACTATTAAGTGTCCCAGGAAAGTTGTGCTCTTGCTAGAACGTTTCAGATCGAAATTAAAATAGTAGCTTGAGAAAGAACAGTGCGAGTTTAGACCAACCCTTAAAAGACAGGACCTCATCTTTAGAATGCGTCAGTTATCCGTAAAAGTCATACATGATTTAAAGATCTTAAGAAAGCTTTTGACACTGTGCAATGGGCTGAAATAGAAAAAGTTCTTTTAGAGAAAAACTTAAATCGATCGCTTACTCGAAGAATTTTAAGCTGTAACAATACCAGCTGGAACTATATACAAGCAGGAAAAAACTCAACATCAGAAGAATTCAATATGTGCCAAGGTGAAGGGCAAAGAGATGGACTTAGTCCATAACCTTTTGTAATACTTGCCCAACAATTGCACCTCTCACGCTGGCAATTGACTCAAGAACTAAAGCCTCTAGGCCATTTCATACGTCGTAAATGGTCAGAATGGTGGCAAGAAATGGCAACAGTGGAAGATAAATTTTCGAAGAAAATCATATTCAGTGATGAGGCACATTTTCAACTCAGTGGATTCTTAAATAAGCAGAATTGTCGCATTTGGGAGAATGTTAATCCAAGAGTGATTGTCGAAAACCCAATGCACCCACAACGAGTGACTGTTTGGTACGGTTAATGGGCCGGCGACATCATCGGGCCGTATTTTTTCCAAAACGAGGTAGGTTAGTCAGTTACTGGGAATGGTGTTCGCTATCGTGAGATGATATATTTATATGATATATTTTATGGCTCAAATTGAAAGATATTGATGTGGACGATATGTAGTTTTAACATGACGGTGCCACTCACCACAAAGCTAACGAAACAATGGCTCTTTTGGGCTACAAATTCAATGGCCGTGTTATCTCACGTGGTGGCGATGTCAGTTGGCCGCCAAGATCATGTGATTTGACACCGTTGGACTTCTTTCTTTGTGGTTATTTGAAAGAAAAGGTGTACGTCGATAAGCCAGCAACAATTCAAGAGCTAAAGGATGAGAAATTGCGGCACATCTACCGCATAGAACCTCAATTATGCCTCAGCGTCATGGAAAATTTGGACCATCGGATGGAGGTGTGCCGCAAAAAACCAAGATAGCGGTATACAAATCGACGTATATCCCTACACTTACCTACGTCCGTGAATCATGGACACACTCTTCATCCAGGAAAAGTCGTATACAAGCTACAGATATAAAGTGTCTGCGCAGAGTAGTGAAAAAACCAGAAGGGACAGAAGGGTCTAGATAACAGAACAAAAAATTGTAGAATTCGATGGGCTGGATTAGTGTTGCTTGTATAACTAATATATTATAATAACGCTAGATTACTGCAACAAGTACTAAAAAACTGGTTCCCGTCAAAGAGGGCATAGAAGACTAACCTGGTGGGACTCTATAAAGGAAACCTTAAAACTTATTTGATATTTTATTAGTCTTTTTATATTGAGTATTTTGATTTTGAAAAATATGACAAACTGATATTCTTATGAATGAGTTCCGTGAGGGATATGGTCACTGTGTCCAAATCCTTCCATCTCAGGGAATCAAACGTAATACAAAACAAGTAAGAGTGCTATATTCGGCTATCACGAATCTTATATACCCTTCACCATGATGAGATAAGAACAAAAAGTTATTTACATAAATAGCGTTCTTTAGATAGGTACACTCAAAATATTATGTAGTTAAATTCAAACGAAAATTCATTTGAAACAAATTAAAATTCATTTAAAAAACGGATCATTTACATTTCATTTAAAACAAATGATTTTTTCAGTAATTTCTAAGTTTTTTATTTATTGAACATCATATTCGTTAAAATTGAATAGTTTTTACTTTTAAAAAATATATTTTAACCGATAAAAATCAAACAAATTAACAAAAAAAAATACGGAAAACATTATTTTTTGGTAGTTTGTTTTTTTAATAACAAACATAAATGTTGAAAAATAAATTTATTCGTAAAATAACTATATTTTTATTCAATTTTAACAGTACCGAAAACGAATTTAATAACCTACAATCAGTTACTGTAATAATTTTATAAGTGTATAAATAAATATTAATTGAGCCACGCCAACTTTTCATTTCGTCATGCCGAAGAATATAAAAAAAACAGAAAAATGTATGTATTGTCCCCTTAATAAAACAATAGTGTATAATTTTTTTGGGGTTTTCAGAAAATCGTGTTTGAAATTTTTGTCAAATCGGATGTCTATTAAAACCTCAATCTCGCGGTAAAAAAAAATTCATCATATTGGATTTTTCGACGAATACATAATACTGACAATTTTTTTTTATTCTGCGCATCCTTAAAAACCATAATTATGTCATTCAAAGTGCAAGTCTTCCATATAAGCCATTTTATTTTTTAAGGAATTCGTA
Source organism: Pollenia angustigena (assembly GCA_930367215.1). NCBI lineage: Eukaryota > Metazoa > Arthropoda > Insecta > Diptera > Polleniidae > Pollenia > Pollenia angustigena. The sequence goes on from OV884056.1 coordinate 187,608,212, forward strand.
TGATGTATCTGATGCACTATTTTATTTTGTATCGCAAACGCTGTTTTATTAATAATTTTACGGTATTTTTATTAAAATATTTGTTCTCAAAAATATCAATTTGTAACATTATAAAACAGTGATTAATTCATAGTTTGGCACAGTATTATTTACTTTCCAATTTGGGTTATTATAAACAAAAAATTAAGACAAATTAAGGTATCCATTGCGTAAATCAAAAATAACTAGAAGTTCATTCGTCTTCTTTCTCTTCCTCTGCTACATCTGGCTCATCTAAACAATTTCGCTTCTTTCCACTTTGTAAGTTATAAAAAAAATGACTGGGAGCCACGAGGAATTACATTCTTCTTGAACAAATTTTGGAGATCATGCAGCTTTCGATGGTCGGAATGAAACTATTTCTCAAACAATGGTGTATATTATTATAAGCTATTTTATGAGTTAAAGTTTTCATAAATTGTATTTTTGTCTACAGGCTAAAATGGAGTATAATGCGTATACACTTTTAATCTATTAACAACTTTGGAGTAAAATAGCGCATATGAGCTTGCACACTTATTGAAGGAAAATTTTGAACAAGAAATTATACACTATTTTTTCCAATGACATTTTGACCCACTTTTTGAAAGTAGAATTTGACAAAATTTTGACCAGACATAAAATCAATGATGGAGATTCTAAATATGCAATAAAAAAATAATAACTTATAAGCACATACGCTATTGTTATATTAAGGGGACGATATGTACCTAAGCCCGTTTCCTCTTTTGCCAAAGTTGAGGTCTGAAATTCGTTTTATAATTTTAAAATCGTTTTTTAGAACATAAAAAAATAAATAAAAAAAATTTTAAAAAACTCTTTTTCAGATTCGAACTGGCAATTCTTTAGATAGGTATAAATACATAATAATTGAACCACGCCAAATTTTTCATTTAGTCATGCCGAAGAATATAAAAAAACAAAAAATTTATAGATGTACCTAAGCCCGTTTCCTCTTTTGCCAAAGTTTATGTTTAAAATTCGTTTTATAATTTTAAAATCTTTTTTTAGAACATAAAAAAATTTAACTAAAAAAATAAAAATAAATTCTTTTTGGGATTCGAACTGCCAATATCATCAGTCTCAGGAGAGAACTTAACAACTCGGCTACGAATGCTTTTACTGAAGAAGCGTTAAATTACACTGTATAACACTGTATGACCGTAGAAACCAAAATTGAATTGGTTTGTATGGTATGTTTATGTCGTTTTGGTAATACAGTGTTGGTATGGTAATGTCACGTCTAATTGGACCTTTAAAGGATACAATTTGAGGCAGTCGTGGTATTTTACTCATATCTCCTCATAAGGATCCAGAATATATATACTTTATAGGGTCTAACATCAATATTATAGAAATTACAAACGGAATGACAAACCTTTTCACCACCTGTGGTGAAGGGTATAATGAAGGCTATGGACATGGCTACCATAATATTTTTTTATCGCATCCGAGTTTTTTTTAATATTTTTTATTGCATGCGATATTTAAAAAAAATGAATTTAACTTTTCGTATTTATCTTCACAAGCATAGATTTAAAAGTTAAAATAATAGGCAGATTTGTGAACCAATCCGATATGAATATTTGACAGCCTAGTCCCCATCATATCTAAGGCCTTTGGAATTTCAACTAAAACACAGACAATTCTCTACTTTAATACATTCCCTGTAGTTCTTTCGTGACAATTTACCCCATATACTATACTCTGAAGACTGGTTATAAAACTATCCACATTGATACTATACTCGGAAGACTGGTTCTAAAACTGTGAAATTTTACTGTCACTTTGTGCTGGCACTTAGCTGTCTTTTTGTGTCGCTGATGGTGGATAGTAAAAAATGTATGTCATTGAGCATTTTGTTCATTTTATGAGAGAGAGAAACAGAACGTATGACAACACAATCAGAAAAGCCGATATATGGTTGGTATAAGGAGACAGCTAAGGTTAAGCCAAAAAGAACCGGCTTATGAACTGTCTTTTTGTGGGCTCTTAGTGACAATTTACCCCCTCGTAGGACATCCCCTTGTTAAAGTGACCAGTCATATGGCTAGCATTCGGACTGGTTGTGTCATAAAGGGGCTAGTATTATAACCAGTTCGGACACAGCCACATGAAAGGCCGGGATCCTATATCCTGACAGAATTCTATCCGACATAAAAATATGTCTCAAATTCTGTTGTAAATGCAAAATCATATGACTTTATCCCCTTATAAAAAGACATTAAGACCAATATTGCAGAAATAACAAACGTTATGACAAACTTATACTCACCTGTGGTGAAGGGTATAAAAATTAACAAAAGCATAATTTTTAAAAGAATACATTATTTCTAAGAAACTTTAAATGCAGCCGTAACACACATTTTTGAATTTATCTTTACCTATTAAAAGCTTTTAAATATAAATTGCTTATAAATTAAATAAAATAAATGGATTAATTTGTATATGTAGTGTCTTAAATATCGTTAATAAATCTTAAACATTTTCTTTGCATACTAATCTTGGAGAAAAAACATGTTTCATTAAAACAAGAAACAGCATACAGTTGTGACTAATGCTGCCTCAAACATGTCGTATGATCATTATCAGACATCTAAAGTTGATGACGATGATGATAATGATGAGGTCTACGGATGATGAAAATGAGTTTAGAAAATGATTGACAACCATAAAAAGCCATCATCAGCAGCCAGCAAAAGCTATCAAGGAGGTGAATGCATGGTGTAATCACTAACATAAAATAACTGATAAAAATGTAAATTTTCAAATTTCCAGCAAATAAGAGATGGGGTGGGGTGCAGATGTGCTTATAAGTCAAGTATTTTGCTTAAGTGCTAGTGCAGGTTAAATATAAAACACATTGGTCGCCAGCAGTGTTGTCAAATGTACTCTCGTAAAACGTGGCGATTTTAAAACTATTTTAAATATCGCACTTATTCAACAAAAGGGATTTAACTCAAAATTTTAAATGTTCTACTTCTTGGAAGAAATTGTCAAGTAATATTCATATCTATCATGCTATCTTTTCTACTTTTTGGTAATAAAACGGTTGGCTTAAAATTTCATTTGATATGCCTTTACTGTAAAATTAAAAATTGTTTTGCTTCAACTAAAAATTTTAAAATTTGAGCAAATACAGTATGGTTAAACAAGTGCTAGTTAAAATTGCAATATTATCGAATTTGCTTCTAATTTCCTCTGCAATGCGGTATAACCCATGTGCGAAGCAAGTAACTTGTAACAGTTTTGGATAAAATACTTATTTAAACCCCATTGAAAGCCTTTTTCTTTTATCGAAATCTGGAATCTTGCATTAAAAACAAATCTCCAAAAGAATTTATTTATTAGTTTTTAAATTTTTTTTAAGGTTTTTTTGTGTATTGAAAAATTGTTGTAAGAACTTTTTTATGGTATGGAAATAAAAAAAAAAATACTCAAAAATGTCAAAATATGCAAAAATATGTATTAAAAAAAACCAAATATGCAAAAATATGCATTTTCACCAAAATATGCAACAATAAGCAAAAACAAATCGATGCCATTTCAAAGCAAATTTAATGATTCGGAAAGATAATCGGTCGAAATCGTTCTTAAACTATCGACTAAGAACATGCATTTGCATGGAAATCGCATCCCTGGGGGGTTATTATGTAATACGATTCGAAAGAAAAGATTTACGAATTCGTTTGTATTATGTAGTACGTTTTTCGAAAATTTATTTTTGCGGGATTTTTTTACCCCTTTTCGTAAATTAAAAATTTCCCTTTTACAATTGCAACTATGTAATACGAAAGCAAATGTCAGTTCATTTAAATTGTTCGTAAATTATTCGAAAGTGGCTGTGCTTGCGAAAACGATAAAAAATTTAAAAATGTAAGTAAGAAAATAAAACTTTTTACAAAAACTGTAAAATACAATTAAAAATATAAGATATCCTCTATATTTAGAACTGTGAGTGGCTTGAAATCACAATTTATACCATGTGTTTGTTGTCACAACTCTTTTTGTTTTAAGTCTGAAAATTTTTATACATAGCAATTTTTTTAAATGCTTTAGGCAAAGCTCAAACAAAGCAATGTTTACAAAACCAAGACAGTATGAGGTGATGGTTGATTTTATGGTTGCACATGCAGATTTAGCAAAGGGCCACCTAAATATTGCAAATGCTTAAAGCATGTCGATGGATTTGTGACAAAGACTGTCAAAGGATTAAAATGCGGTTGGTCCATCGTATAGTGAATTGGAAAAAAGTGAGTTTTCATTTAATCGATTTTGTATTAGCTATTTTTACAAATGTGCTTTGTTACTAGGTATGGGAAGACTATAAACAACATGTTGAAGTTAAATGTCTGTTTTCGGTTGAAGTATAAATGCTCATCGTTACTTGGCCTTATTACTTGAATGTGAGTGCCGTCTACTGCTCCAATTACTCCAAGTATTCCACATTAATTAAAAAAAAAATATCTTTTCTCTCCTTTTTTTTTTCTTCAGTCATTTCAAAGATAATATGCTTCGGGCAAAGATTTGGTTCGATTATTTCGCATACCTCAGATAAGCATATGGAAACTGATGGGTGTGAAAGTCCAACAAGGCGACCTTGGCCAATCTGATGTTGGTATCCAAACATTTTAATGTGGCAGCTAATTTTTTCAAAGCTGCAACGACTGTCGATCTTTCAGGTGGCTCTAAATCGCCTTTTATTCAATTGTAGATATACATAAATGAATTTTTTATTAAGCCGAAAGTTTTTCACGAAACTAAAAGTAGTATATTTATGATTAAATTTCATAATTAAAAAAATCTTTCTTACGTACTACTAACAAGGCTCATAATCTCGGAGGTATCTATTATTATTTTCTGTTGAACCATTTCTGCAATTGCATCACTTTCTTTATCGCTATCTTCCAACCACAATGCAACAGAATCCATGTTCTTAAGCCGTTATTTTTTTATTAATAATTATTTGTTATTTTATTTTGTTTGGAAGTTTTCATTTATATTTACGTTTTGCGGAAAATTTAAGGTTTTTTTTTAAACGCTTGTTTTTCAAAAAAAGTTCTGTCAATATTGACAGGTACTTTAAAATTTATTGTGTATAAATTTGGCAGCACTTTGTTTTTCCCTTTTTTTAACAAATACAAATCTGTGGTGCTTTCGAACGGATTACAAAATACCATTTCATTTTCGATGCGGAAATTTGTTTCGAAAGTATTTTCATTTCGAATCGAATTACATAATAACCCCCCTGGTTATTAGCCAATTTCACTAAGTTCAGTTATAATTAACTATCAGTTATAACTGTCAAAAACATATTGTTAACTGAAAGTTAAAGTAGTAGTTACTTTTAACAAAACTTGATGAAACTGGCTGTAAGTATTTTATTTCTTTCAACTAAAAATCGACTGACAGCATAACCAATAATTCGACTGACTCATTTTGACAAAAGAAAACACGCTTATCACGCATATCTCACGAATATTGATCTTTAAGATATTTATTTTAAAACTCTCAATATACAACAATCTAAACATACTACAATTATTATCAAACATTCCCTCCATAAGGCAAATTTAATTGTTTATGGCAAAAAACCGTACAATATGCAAACAAAAACAATGTTGCTATGAAATATGTATATTAACAAAAAAAATTGTCAAAAAATACTAATATGTATGTATAAAATTTTTAACAAAAATTTCTTATGCATTTGTGTATTTTTCAAATGCATGCATGCATGCATGACTGGCATTTGCAATATATCGACTCGACTATGAATAAGACAAGTAGTTGCAGAAATTGGAAAAAATAAAGAAAAATGAAAAAATGTCTTAATACACTTTCCTTGTCTGTTTTTTTTTTTTTATTATGATGCAATTCGAAGGTTTTTTTTGTGTGTCAGTTTTGGCAAAATATAAGAGATATTGCAGACTACTTACTTGAATATTTATATTATATCTAGTATATTAAAGACCTGCATAAAAAAATTTAAAAATCAAACACACCAAAAGTCAAAAGGGTGTATAAAACTTTTGTGTACAACTACAATGACAAATGCTATACGGTACAGAATTTTAATGGTGTTACGAAGGTACATACAAGAATTCAAAGTAATACACTTCAGCCCAGTGTTCGAAAATAAACACACCCAGGAACGATATCTATTTTTTTAGTGATTGTGTAGACATAAACAACCCTTAATACCGTTCGTAACTATTTTCAAGAAAGAACTGAACATTATATAATGTTCGGTTCTTCGTTAAAAAACAGAACAATTGTAGTGATACTGTAGACAAACATTATATCTTAATGTTCTATAATGTTTTTTTCGTGTGTGTATTTTGTTTTTGTAAAAAATGTTTGGTTTTTTTACCAGCCAAAGGGGACGAACATTAACGAGCCGAACCGAACACATTGAAGTTTGTGGATTTTCAAAAAAAGCCGAACGGAATTAAATGTTCACATCTTTTGTTGAGTTTGATAAAAACAGTAATATTTTTGTGTTCGAAAGATGACTAACTGGGCAACGTTTTCTTTTTAATGATTTTCTACACAAACACTATGAGCGTTTGTGTTTTCTACAAATCTACCGAAGCGAACATTAAAAAACGATATTTAGTGTATATTTTCGAACACTGCTTCAGCCAGTACATGTTTTTTTAAAAACCTTTCAATACAGTAAAACAAATTTCTATATTCCTAGAATTTAATAATTAACTCGTGCAGTCAGCGAGAGTTTACCTGTTTACTGCAGACAAAGTAATTAGTATTTAGCTAGAAATATACACTTGTTGGTTTTTACTTTAAACTAGTTGCACTTTTGATTTTTTTCATATATCAAATTATCGTATTTAACGTTGGGTTGTCATAGGAGCCAAACTAGTTCATTTTTGTGCAATTTTTTAATAGTCTAATGGCCATTTTCTCAATGTATCGAAAAACTGTCTGTTACTTAATGTCAACATAAATTTATTGGACCGATAAACTGTCCGTTAACGATTTTGGGTTTCTCAATATACCGATAAAAAACAAAGTTTTCAGCTGGCAACGCCAATCAAAATACATGTAAAAGATGGGAGTCAGCTGATTGAATTTATCTGTACGGCAAATAAAAGGAAAATAAATAATTGGCAGATGAGTGCCGGTTAGCTTTGCGATTAAAACGAAGCAAATGAGACATTGAGAAAACCAAATTTCTTTAATGTGCAGTTTTTCGTTGGGAAAAAAGATAATCGCCTAATGAGAAAATGGCCATAAAACTAGTTGCCTTATTTACAGTAGAAGAACTAATAAAAGCAAAACTAAATTTGATAAATCTCCTCAATATATTTTTCATACTTAATAAGTCTGGGTTCACACTATAAAAGTTTTCTTTCCGAAAGTCTTAGTTTATTGGTGAGAGAGAAAGAGAACATGCTGTTATTCTCTCCCCTCTCGCCAATAAACTCACACTTTCTGAAAGAAAAATTTCATAGTGTAAACCCAGACTAATTAATGTTTTGAAGTACATATATGTATTTATTTTAGAATAATTTTAAGCACTTACCCCTGGAACCAGAGAGTGAGATATTATTAAAATTTTTCAATGTTTAACTTTTGTTGAATTCGCCCTTTATTAACAGAAACTAGCGGAAGGCCCCGATATGGTTTTCGTCATCATTCTACATTGAAAATTTGATGTATTTAACAAAATAATTTTAACAAAAAGATAACGGGAATTTTCCTTCTTTCAATCTATTTTTTAAACATAAAAATAATTTGTCAACTCAGACCAACCAAAAATTTACGTTTTTCTTCTTGTAGTGTTGTTGCTATTTCTACAACAGACAAGTAAATTTTTTTTATCTACTTTAGTAGAGTTGTGGTTGTTGCTACAATGAAAAAGGAGTATATCGTGTTTTTACTAACTTTTGCAGGGCTTTCTTTATTTCTACAACAAACGGCGCACAATACTTTGATGTTAAACAAAATTGTGCAAAAAATAGAAGTTGACCCATACTAACAATATTTTGCATAGAGCTATATTACAATAATTATAAACAAAATTTCAAGTTTTGAAAAAACTCCGTCTAAGGATACATGTACCTCCCATATATCCTTTTTTTAAAAATATTTAATTCGGCAACACTTTTTATGTTGAATTGTTGAAAATAATCAATCTAAATATAATTTTAAAATTGATGTACTTAATTTTTTATAAATTCTAGCAAGGATACAAACAATTTAAATATTTCATAATTAAAATATCTATACCGCATTTAGACTATGCAATTAACGCTGAGTTTTTTTTCTATTTTCTTTTAAAGTAGTTATTACGAAACTCTTTTCACATTTACAATTACATTGTTTTCAAGCATTCTTTAAACTTTTTCAACCCCGTTTAATTCCCTACACCTCTTGCTTACACACAAAAAGTTGCAGGCGAAAGTTGCGGCGTTAATTGCATAATGTAAATCTGGTCTGGCATTGTGTTAGTAATTGATGTTCTCTGAAATGCGTGAACCGATTTTGTTTATGTAAAGTTCACGTGGAAGGTGACGTCAATTCCAAGGTTTTTATGTATCAACGGTCTTCAAATGTGTATTGGTTCTTGAGTTATATGAGTTATAGTGAACACTGCATTCATTCCGAAACATGTATTTATATTCCCATACAAATATCAACAAAATGCCCCCAATTTTGAACTCCTCCGAAACGGCTTGACCGATTTTTATGAAATTTTGTATGTGTATTTGCAAGGTCTGAGAATAGGTCGTAGAGTATATTTTATATCGCTAGAGGGCGTAAAATATTGCAATAGGGGTAAAAGCTCTTACTCCCCAATCTTCTAAACTATTCAACCGGTTTTCTTAAAATTTGGCATGCAGACAATGTAACATCTGAGAGAGAATAAGGAATAGGGTGTGCAATAGGGTATGAGGGCTAAAAGCTCCCCCTCCCTACATCTTCGTAACTAATCAACCGAAATTTCGCAGGCAAATAGTGTTACAGCTGGAAAGAACTATAGCCTATAGTTTTTACTATTTAGGGAGTGAAATGGAGCAAGAGGGGTAAAAACTCCCCCTCCCTCTATCTTCTTCGCAAATCGACCGGTTTTCTTAAAACTTGGAATGCATACACTGTAACATCGGAAAGAGGACAGGGTATTTAAAAGGGCAAGAGGGGTAAAAGCTCCGCCTCCCTATATCTTCTTAACTAATCAATTAATTTTCTTGAAATTTGGCAGGCAAATAGTGTAACATCTGAAAAGAACTATGGCCTATAATTTTTTCTGAAAGAAAAAAGTTATGTGGCAAAACAACGTTTGCCGGGCCAGCTAGTTTCATACAAAAATATAAAAAATCAAGTACAATTTGGTGTTCCGTAAAAACCACAAAAAATTGCACTTAAACTCAAAATGTAGTATTTTTTTCTTTACATCAATAGTAAGGGCAGCGTAGCATATATTCTTTAAAAAAAAACTGAAAAAAAACGGCGCACTCAGTTTTTTTTTTAATTAAAATTAAATATTGACGATTTTTATATTTTTTGCAAAAACAACCTGCATTTTTTTACGGCTTTATAATAATGCCTAATAACGGTAGATATTTTCTTGAAGTTAATTTCTTTAGATCGTTCATTTTCAAACACAGTACAAAGAAAATAGGATAATTTTATCGTACAGAAAAATATTTATAGCTTTAAATCTAAAGTACTAAATTATAAAAAAAAATAATAAATGCGTTTTGGGACTCTAAAAAAAGATCATATATCTTTTAGTAAGAACTAAAATCTGGTAAGTTTCTCTATTCATTCTTAATGGTGGACACTTGGTTTATTAAACGGCAGAGAAAATTGAAAAAAGTATTCACTCAGTTTTTTTATTTGCCCATCAACATTTTTTTTTAGTTACGGCAACACTTTTTTCAAATTCATCCAGAGCATTACTAAAACATACTTTAAATAAAGTGTGGGCTCATATCAAAGAAGAATGTCTTTTTCAGTAAAATGATGGTACTTCTTCAAAATAAATTTTTGATAATTTTTTTCCTAGTACATAAATGAATTAATGGTGTTTTCTTTTCTAAAAAATAAAGATGCATTATAGTTGTTTAATATATTTATCAGGTTACACGAACCCTTACAAACTGATACATTTTTCTAAATTACAATGGAACAAATAATAGCTACGTTTTACACTCAACACTAATGTGTATTTAGCGTGTTAAATATTGAATGCAAAGTTAGTACTAAAAGCGATATTCACCACGCTTGTAGCAATTTTCAACATTTAATTTTCCTACAATTCCAATAAGCGTTAACAGCACTGATTTTCAATAATTAATTTCAGCTGTTGTTAAAAATTTTGCGACAAAAAACATATAAACAAAGTAAAACAAACGAAAAACAAAAAGTTTTTATATCCATCACAATATAACTAAAAATCACAATATAACGCAAATTGTCCGCAAACACAAGTAAAAAATACTTGCTTGCATAAAAAAGTACTTTACGCAGATGCAAAAAAGGGTATTATCTCACACTCAGTTATAACTGCGGGTAAGAAATGGAACAAATTTGCCATTTATTGCTGCAACATGTTTAGAAAGGAAAACGACAACTTCTCACATTTTTGCCTATATTTTTAGAATAGAACAAAAACGCGCACGAATGGTAGCATATATGGAACATTATTGTCAGAAAAGGAAACATCATAAGTTTAATTTTTCTTGTTAAATGTTATTCAAAATTAGGACAAGTTTAGCGACCTCTAGCAGCGGTGAAACGCATTTAACATAAAAAAAGGTTTTTCCTACATGTAATTTATTTAGATACGAATACAGTACATTAATTTTTTTGAACATTGGAACAACATTCATTCACCTTATTTTTGTACATGGCGTCACGTATAAAGCTGTGCACTCGAAATTGTATCATCCTTCTCATTTTTCTAAATAGTTTATATAGTTTCCTTTATACAGGCTTTCAAGGTCATTTTTCGACGGCTAACAAATAGTAATAAACTAGGCCAAAACCTTACTAGAAATGATTTTAGCTGCAGAGAAATTTTTTTGTCTGCCGTATGTGGCGCATACAAAGTAATAGTTTTTACAAAAAATTGTTGTAGTAATACTCAGGGGTGTCATGGAAATCGAAAACGTAAAACGAAAGAATTTTAAGAGTCGTTTTTCAATAAGATTTCTGTAATAAAAAAATTGTATGACAATTATTATACAAATAATGCTCTATTATACAGAATTTTTTAACAAAAATTGTAGAAATTTGATTAAAAGTTTAATAAAAAGAACTGCCAAATTCTTTCGTTTAACGTTTTCGTTTTCCATGATACCCGTGATTATCAAAGATAAAAACAAACAACTCACTTTAAAAAAAGAAGAACGTGTGTATTTGTTCCCAATCTCATTACCGCGTGTATTTTTCATTCCCTTTTTAAGTTTTGAGAGTATTTTTAATACCCGCACTTTCACTTTACACCTTCACACGCTTACGTTAATTCGACGTCTACACTTCTCTTCAATATTTGTTTGTGACAGCAACACTACAGTATAGAATTAAAACGTTTTTCAATGATTTGAATGTGTGTCATAACTGTAAATTAAAAACGAGGGTGGTGCAAAAAATGAAGGAAAATTTAAAATTTGAATTAAATTTGAGTAAAATTTACTAAGAATGATAAATGAGGCTGTGCCAAATCTTCAAAACTCTCCACTGAGAGCCTGAATTTTTCAGTAGTGCTTTGATATGAGATCTGTCACAAATTCTGAACAAATCTGTATTATTATTTGTTAATGTTTAAGGCGTATTAAAGTCTATTCCAAAGGACGGCTTTATATGAAGTCTATAGAAAATTCTAGAACAATCGTCACGAAATTCGGCATACTTTGATTGGATTATAACAGTGCTATACCTATAGATGAGCATATTATGGTTAATTTTAACCATATTATATTTAATTTGGACATATTATAGTTCATGTTGACAATAATATATCCGCAATCAATCATATTTTTACAATCTTTGGCACAAATTTATACTAGAATAGTCACGTAGAGCGCTGGTGTTGGGGTTTAAACAGCCAGCCCCTTTTTTGGCTATTAAAAACGATTCGCACTAAAATTCCATAGCGAGCTCTTTCATATTAAATAATAAAATTTTGATTAACTCTCCCCATGAATTTGATTGGATTCAAATGGACATACAAAAGTTTGAATACAATAAAATCAAAAATATCACACACATCCCTCGTTTCAAAGATGTTTTATAATCTAATCGTAGTTTCGTTAGGCTTCAAGTCTAAGGTTATTTGGTAAGTTGCTAACATTGTTTGTTTGCAACATTTTCGAACACATGCATGCTGCAGCCATTCAAAACATTCGCACACACACACACTCACTACCATATGACACACCTCGTATTGGAGATTTCCTAAATAAAGACGATACATGTGCTCACACACATTTTGCATGTATTGGATTTGTTGCGAATGTTAAATAAAAGGTCAAATAATGTCAACTCTTGAGACATGAGATTTCTTTGATCCTGCTGCTGTCGTAAGTTCTACGCTCAAGCCTCTCTACTAGAAAAATTTTAAATTTGTCATTGTTGTTGCTCTCGTTATACACATAGTTGTTGCAAATTGTATTGTTCATTTGCTTATTGTTGTCTTTTTTTAGTTTATTTCCTCTCGTCCTTCGTTCCTACTAAAAGTACTAAGACTATAAGTAATTTTGTTATGTTTGTTGTTGTTGTTGCTGTTGTCGTTCATCATCATTTATGCTTTTTGTATGCACAATAGACTTATGTCAATTGATTTAACTTAAACTGCAACAACAATAACAACAAGGGCTACAACTAAGAGGCATCCTTGCATGTTTCACATGTTCTTGTATTAATAAGTCTGTATTTTTGTTTCTCCCTGATAAAACATAATTTTTTTTATAGGAAACGTGTTGCAATAACATTTCTTATACGAACATACGTTGTTATACCCTTTTTATTACTACTAAATATGAGAAAGGCATTATTCCTTTATTTACATGGTTGTATCTTCTTGTTGGAAAACTAATTTAACCATTATATGTTTACCGGGGACACTACAATTATAGTGAAAGTAATTATAGTTTGTTTAAAAAATGTTTCTTAAAAAATAACTTTGTTGGACGTGACCATATCAAAAAAAAAAAAAACAAGTAAGAAAGTACAGCCGCTCAAGACCGATCATATGATACCCTACACCACAGTATTTAAAAACACATCATGCTTTTGTCTCCATATAAATATGGATTTATCTATGTTTATAAACGTCATAAAAAACGGGTTGAAAGTTTGTGAGAGGCATAAATTGCCCCCTACCTCCCCTTGTGGTCTTTTTTTTTAAATCTGTATAGCTTATGTGTCCAAATAGATATGGATCTGTCAATGTTTTAAATTTCATTAAAATCGGTTTGATAGTTTCTGAGAGGAAGAAATTTCCCCCTATCTTCCCTCGTGGTCCTCGCGCCCAACTAATAAACCCCATTATAGACAAATTCTCGGACACCAATCAACTTAGCGACGACCTAAAAGAGGGTATGATAATTAAAATCCCAAAGAAAGGAGACCTTACACAATGCAAGAACTGGAGGGGCATAACTCTTCTTAGCATGGTAAACAAGGTCATAGCCAATATAATAAACAAACGTTTATCAGACGCACTGTCCAACGATATTCGCAACGAACAAGCCGGTTTCCGTCCCAGCAAATCTAGCATTGACCATATTAATAGCCTTAGAATAATAACGGAACAATCAGTCGAATGGCGATCTCCGTTATATCTAACATTCATCGACTTCCAGAAGGCGTTCGACACAATACATCACGCTGCAATATGGAACGCACTTCGCTGCAAGGGAATACCTGAAAGACTTATTGTGATAATCATTCATCACTGTGATACTAAAATTTAACTTAAAATGAAAATGTATTTTAAACCATCCATAACTTTTTTTTTTAAGTCGATTTTTGCGTTTAATAGCAAAAATTAAGGGCGAAGGTCCCACTTACAAAACAAACAAAAAACGAGATTCAAAATTCCAATACAATTAAAATCTATGGAATGTTGATCGTCTTCTCGTGAAAAGGTCAACTTTGCGTTATTAATCTCTTAAAAATGTTGGCAGTGAGAACAATTTTGGCACATATAACCATAATGTTATGATAAAATTATATTCAGAACAATGATAACTTCCCTTATAAGCCCATATCCTAAAAATTCACCAAAAATAAATTTTGGTATCTAAATAAAATTAGACTCGAATATCCTCCACACAGGTATTATTCCCAACAAGTTTAGTAGTGGTAGATAGATATACTTACTGACCACAAAATGTGCCATCTACTTAAATGTTCTATCTATTTATATTCGCAACAGTAAAAGGAATCATTTTGTTGAAATTGCCAACTGTATTTTCTTACTTGTTTTTTTTTTTTTTTTCTTGCGACAAGTTTCATGTTTCAAAACAATTAATTTCAAGGTGGATTATTTTTCTTCATCTTAAGTTTTTTTTGTTCTTTGTCAAGGAACTGTAAAAAACGAACAATAAAAAAAAGACTATTGTCCTTTTTCAAGCAAGAGAAGAAAAAGATCAAATGTGTGGCATGAATGGGAAAAAAGTCAATTAACTTTTACTCATTGTACGATAGTGATGCCGACAATGGCATTGGAAGACAAGTAAATTGTTGAAATATTGAATATTTTAAAGGATTTAAAAAGAAAATTTATCGTTTTTTTAAAAGATTATAAATTAGTAATTAACTTGGAGCAGCGTTTTAATTATTTAATTTAAAAGAGAACGAAACATTTTGGAGTTGACATACATACTTGACTAAGATATTACTTTAACAAAAACATTAAGCACATTTTTTTCTTGACAGCCAAACGTTCTAAAATATCATACGATTGTGACGCAAGCAAAAATACTAAAAATCGCTATAAAATCAAAATTCAAATAAAACACAAACAATTACAACGTCATACGAAGATCGTATTAATAATAAACTTTGTATTCCCGAAAATAACTTTGAGAAAAAAAAAATTGTTGATAAAAAAGTTATGTAAAAGAGACAAAACGGTAAAATAAAACTGGAAATTAAAAAATAGATATATTAAAAAAAATCGCCAAACTAAACAAACGATACATATTAAATTCAGAAAAAATCGACATAATTGGAAAATTAAAAAATCTGCAGTAACGACTGCTGGAAAAAATTAAACTCAGAATAAAATATGTTTTGGATAAAACCTTAAACAAATTTAAACTCCTTAATGTCTTTTAAATCGAAGATATATGAAAGTCACAATAAAAATCTACAAAATCTCATTAAAAAAAACTACAAAATGAAATTATAATTGGAAAATAGTAATAATTTCATTAACTAAAACTCTGTAAATAAAAAAATATTTATAAACTAATAAAATCGGCAAAGCTAAAATTCTATAAGAAAAAAATCTAAAAATCAATCAAAAAACAAAAATTCCAAAATCAGAACAAACACCAAATTGTTGAAAAAAAAACGCCAAAAATCTTTTAAGAAATAAAAATTGTTTGTTAATATTGTTCGGCATTAGATCATGAGTTAAAACCAGTTTTTTTAAATAAAAAATATAAACATATTTTGTTTAAAAATTCCATTTTATTTTATTTCCCAATCTTCAGCGGTTATTCAAAAATAAATAAACGAAAACCAAAAATGTAAACAAAAAATCACCTTCTTGAGCTGTAAGCTTTTGTCAACAAAGAAATAAAAAATATTTAAAACTGATGAAATCTCAAAAAGGCGGACCAAATATTGAAAAACAAAAATGCATAAAAATATTATAAAATCGCCACAATAATTAACATTGATTTAAAAGAATGCCTTTACATCGGAGCCAAAACTCAAAAAAGTGGATTTTAGTCCAACATTTAAATAAATCTTCTGATGATGTACTAAGAGCTAATAAATTAGTGCAAGTTAGACTCTACCTTTTGGTTTCAAAATGTGTTTGAACCAGCAAAACTATAAATCAGTAAACATACATTTAAACCATCTCTAATATCATTAAATTTGGCGTTTAAGCTCCCAATACAAACCATATAAATTTTACAACATTTATCGTAGTGTAGCCACAATATTATTGTTTAAGCTACAAATATTATATGGGAACAGATTCACAGTTGTTGAGCTAAAGTTACATAAACATTTAAATTAAGTTTACCTAAACCAACGCACAGAGGAGTATTTGGCCTGGAAAGCTGGCCAAAATTATTAAACGTGTTTTTTGAATTAAAAGTTTTAGTTTTTTGATAGTTTTAGGTGTTGTATGATATAAAAAGTCTAGTGGAAGATTTTGAAAAAATTACACTGCGCAACAAAAGTACACTGCGCAACAAAAAAATTTTTCTCTACCCTAGAAATAAAAGTATGTGGACTATATGGATTTTGATGCCCTTAATTCAAATCTGTTTTCCGTTTTTCTCTAGTACGTAAGGATTTTCTTTTAAAGGCGTGGCATACTTCACCCCCTAAATCGTTGGGTTGCCTTATATATTTTGCCATAACTTGAAAACGTGTTCTCCGATTTTAAAAGCAGGAGGATCAGAAGATGCACCGGAAAATTCTGCTTAAACTAACCATACACATTTATTTTATATCTATTACTATTTTGGAGTTATTAAAAATTTAATGGCGAAAAAAAAAAATTTACATGCAAAATGCGTAAAATTTTTTGTTTTCAAAATGCAATAAAAAAATTTAAGAACCAAAAAGTTTCAATTTTTAAGAAATTTCTAAAAGTCACATTCCTAAGGAATAAAAGTTGGTATAAATCGCAAATTTCAATTAACAAATGTTGATTTTAGAGGTTTAAACTCATTCTTGACAGACTGTATGTACATACATACATACATAATATTTACAGTCTAATTAAAAAAAAATTTTTGAAAATTGTAAGGCTCTTAAAAAAAAGTATTTTTTTTAAAAAAAAATGCTTTATTATATTTATTTTATATTATTTAATACTTTATAAACGAAAAGTTAAACTAATAAAAATTCCTTACTAATTATTATGTCGTATGTGTATCCTCATTATCTGCATCATCAGTGTCAGGAAGAAGAAGTGTGATGGTTTCTGATGAAAAAGCTTTTTTATTATTCCGTTCTCTTTGCGTACCGCAGCTTATAAAAGGGTCACTGCTCAGAAATAACCTATTCAAGACATCTCGATTTGTATCGCTTCTGCTGAATTTCCTCGCATAATTCGTGCGATATAGTCGTAAGTGCTTATTTCTGGCCTCGGCATCTTCTTCTGACAATTGTCCAATTGGCAAGATTGCTTGCTTTATAACACTACCGCCATGAATAAGAATCTTGTGCATCGTAGGACTCATGGGGTGCCAGTTGTAAAGTTGCACATATATTTCGGCAGTTTTATGTGCATATTCCTCAAATTTCTCAATATTAATTCGGTGTCCGCTAGTTATTGCTTCCAATATTATTTTCAGGCGGTTGATTAATTCTTCATTTATTCCAGTGTGATTTTCGATGCAGTTGCTGGGTCCAAAAAAAATCTTCTTGATGTGTTGCCATCATAAGTGCTTCCGTATCCTGGTTTTGGAACATCTACAAGTATTCCTATCTCGTCTTTAAGTCTTTTTTGGATGAATATCTTCCTCTCTTTAACAATTGTGTTATCTTCATCGCTCCTTGCTTGCCACTTTTTAATTGGCAGTTTATATGAAAGATGAAGTATCGATTCTAAAAAGCGTATGCGAGCATGTACAGTTGATAGTCCAAAACTCAAGGCATCAGAGTTCAGACGAACATTCTTCTGCAACGTGTTAAAATCTTTCGAAGTTTGACCGCAAATGTAACACCTCATTGTCGATTTTGTGACCGTTGCAGCATTGCATACTTTTCCGTCGACCATTGTCATTACCATCGTGTGTAATTTGTGCAATTTTTCCACTACACGGTACTTCGCTTTTCTTTAAAAATTCAATTTGATTATTTATGTGTCCTATTTCTTGCTTCGTGATGTCAGTTGTTTCCTGCACAAAACGGATGCGGATTGGTCTACACAGCCTAGTTGAGGATGGTGTTTGATTTCGCCATATCGTTTTAATTTTTCCATTAGTATTTGTGATTAGTTTAATTGGTACACAACTGCTTTGGAATATATTAGCGTCACTAACATCTTCGCTTTCGAATTTCTGCTTATAACATGATTGGTGCGATCCGTCACAGCCCCATTTGGTTATAAGTTCCAAGCAATTTAGCTCTTCATAGCCTAACTGCTGCAAAACCTCTTCAAGGTATATACATAAACGTGTTGCTGTATGGTCGAGGAGAGCTTGGAGCTTCACTTCCGCTAATGTTTCAGTAACGGTTATGGCATTTTCATTGGGATAACAATTTTTTTTTGCATTTTTTAGTAACGAGTAACATGGATACACATTTTTATTGGCATTGTATAAAATTTCATATTGCTTTTTCGTGAGCTCTGCATTTACAAAGAGTGCTTAAGCTCCTTCCGCTGAAAGTTTATTCACAGGGTTGACTTCAGAAGTTGTTAATGATCGCTTGCAAATTCTTGCTTTTCTTGGGGATCTCGTTATATCCATTATTAACTTAGCCGCATCATTATGTCCCGCTGCTCTTTGACTCATGGATGCAGCAAATGTGATCTCCTCTGTTGTTAATTGGTGACGAACTTCTTCAGTTTTTCTCCGCTTTGTTCTATCACTAGCTTCATTAAATTCTTTTCGTGGTCGCCCTGAAGACGAACTGCCAAATACTGGTATTGTTACAGTTCCTTCCAGCCATTTAGCGTTTGTGCTTAAAAAGCGGTCCTCTTTTCGTTGTGCCGAAAGCCAATATCTTTTGAAACAATTTTTGAAATTTTTCAAACACTGCTTCAGTGCAAATGTGTCCCCATCCCCTTGACATTTTGAAGTTTCGCTCAATTTTCTGACCAAAAAATCCAATTTCTCGTCCATGGTTCCAGCATTAGATTTTTTCACTATTTGGAATAGCTGTAATCTTGTGTAAACTTGTTCCATGTTGACTCTCGAAGTTACAAAACGGTTTTGATAAAAAATGGGTGCAATAACCCTTTATAAGTATTTTCAAGCGCATGCTTTTATGCCTTAATTGGATGGTAGCCTGATACCTGGGTGCCCATGTATTTTTTATGTACCTATATTTATTTTTTGTAAGCTTATTTTTGTTTTTTAGAGCAGGTATATAAAAATATCTTTTATGGGGATGTGTGGGACATTCCCTTAAAACTATTTTGGATAATTAAGAATTTTTGCAATTTATAAATACATATAGGCAGGTATTAATATTGTGAAGTGTTAAAAGTGATGTGAATAACAGTTGAAATCAATAATTCAAAATACATAAAAGTTTATGACGATATAAAGGTATAAGAGCAAAATAGAACAAATGTGAAAATTTAAAAAAGTCGTCAAAAATAATGGCGCAAACTTGCGCACACTTTTTTTGGATTCTAAAATTAGAGATTCCAAATTTTATTGTGGTATCAAACATAATTCGTAGAGGCGGTGCGCAAAATGACCCCAGGAAATATGGCCCCAAAAGGAAAATGAAAAACGGCCCCAAAATCTTACATGAGACACAACAACATGCAATTTTGGCGCAATTTTTTTGTGTTTTTTTTTTGGGTTATTTTTCATTTTTTCGTTAGGGTGTTTTTGCATTTTAAGTGGAATGAAAAATGACCCCAATATCAAGGAAACAAAAATGGCCCCAAATAAAATCACAATTTTTACTTTGGGGCTATTTTTCATCTACTAATAAAAAATGCAAGTTTAAAGAAATGAAAAATCACCCCAAACATTTTTACACAAATTTATATAAAATTCTATGTAAAAGTTTCTAGGGATAACATAAAAAACCCGAATTCTTATACCAAAGTAGAGACAATCCTTGCCGGTTATGCAGAGATGCTTTAGTTAGCGAAGCCGGTGTTTGTTATACCATAGATGAAAAAATCCTTGAGCCCGGCCGAAGGCCGGCTATTACGAGAAGAGTTCGTTATACCATAGAAAAGAAAATCCTTGCGCCCGGCGAAGGCCGGCTATATAGTGAAGCTTTAGTGAGCGAAGCCAGTGTTCGTTATACCAAAGAGAAGAATATCCTTTCACCCGGCCGAAGGCCGGCTATAAAGAGAAGCTTTAGTTAGCGAAGCCAGTGTTCGTTATACCATAGAGAAAAAAATCCTTGCGCCCGGCCGAAGGCCGGCTATAACGTAGAGCTTAAGTAAGCAAAGCCAGTGTTCGTTATACCATAGAGAAAAAAATCCTTGTGCATGGCCGAAAGCCCAACCGTGCTATCAATCGTACGATTTTTAAAACCAAAACTGTATAATTATCCGGATTCTAAATTTGGGATTTTTAGTTTTGGGCATATGAACTCCACCGAAAATGTTTAATGTCACTTTCTTTGTGTTCTTTTTTGGGGTTAAAATTCATTATAAATTTTTATGTGATTTTTCATAATGAAGAATAACCCCAAATTTAGGGTCATATTTCATTTTATTTTTAGGGTTATTTTTCATTTTTTTGGGGTAATTTTTCATTAAAAAATGGGGCCATATTGCATTATGAAAAATAGCCCCAAATTTGGGGTCAATTTTCATTTATTTTATCATGTAAACATCCAGAAACCGAAAAAAAACATTTAAATCTCATATAATTTTCTTCACTTTCCTGACTTTAGCAGGGTCTCAGAGCTACAAATCGCAACTAAAAGTCTTCAAAATTAACAATATAATGTAAAATATTGTTGTCTGTCTAGCTGCGTACTTAGTTCTTAAGATTTCTTAAAATTCAGTTTTGCCTTTTTGGCCAGCTTTTCAGGCCAAATACTCCTCTGTACAACGTTTAAACATGTACTGATTTTTAAGCCATAAATATTGGAAAGTGCAGAATCTGCTTGCACTGCAGTTCCTGATTTTTAAAAATTAAATTTTTAATAATATCACACTGTGCCCAAAATATTGTAAAGCTCTCATAATTAGCATATAGAAACTTTTCAAAACTAAAACTGGATTTCCATTATGATTTTTTTGTTTCGGGAACAAGCATGACTTTGAATTCTTTAGTTGAAGTGTGTCTTATAGGCCTTTTACACTAATCAACATCTAACATCTACCATCAAAGATGTGGAAATTGTGAAACACTCGT
Organism: Pollenia angustigena; assembly: GCA_930367215.1. NCBI lineage: Eukaryota > Metazoa > Arthropoda > Insecta > Diptera > Polleniidae > Pollenia > Pollenia angustigena. The sequence goes on from OV884056.1 coordinate 187,629,481, forward strand.
TTACATTGCTCACATCTAACATCTACCATCAAGCAAAAATGTCACCATTTTTGAAAAAAAAAAAATTTTTAAATTTAAAGTGTTTTTTTCTCACAAAAGTGCTAAAATTTAAAAAGAAAACTCAAAAATGTATTTGAAGTTTAATTTGTTTTAAAATATAAAAAAATACTTAACAAAAAAAACATTGCAATAAAAGATTTAACTTGGCAAATGGTAACGCTGCTTTCAAAACAAACTTCTTTTTGTCAGTGATGCCACAATAATAATATAACTTATTGCCACTTTTCTAGTGATGACACTAAAATAATCGAAAGATGTAGAATGGAATACAATGAGATAGGAACATCTTTTAAAGATGTTGGTTTTTAGTCCTATGTATTTCTTATGGAAAGATGTTAACATCTTCGCAAATGGTGGCAAATTGATGGTAGATGTTAGATGTTGATCAGTGTAAAAAGGCTATTAGGGAATACGCGTGGACAAGCATTTTTTTTCTCTGCACTTGAAAAAACAGCGTGTCACGTCCAGTGCAAGACAACAATATTGTTAGATGTCTGACAGTCGTGTGAACACTCTTCGTTGCAATTGGCAGATCATTATCAGTCGTAGGAAGCCTATTTCTTGTTGTCAGATACGCGATGTTCATATATCTGACAATGGCATCACTGTCAGCGACCTTTTTCTATTGGGGTGGAAAATGAGCTTAAGGATTTTTGTTACAATTCCAATAGCAAAACGTTGTTTTGAGAATATGACGGTATCAATTTAATATTTTCTGGCTCATTTCAATAGCAAAACGTTGTTTTGAGAATATGACGGTATCAATTTAATATTTTCTGGCTCATCTCTATATATATGGGTGATTCCATGTCAAATCGACTAAGAGTGGGACACGACCCCTTTCTATTTTAATGAAATTTGGTGAGAAGGTTCCTTTCATCCTATAAGCAACATAAATGAACGAAAAAAATTGAAAAAGGTTTTTTCGAAAGTTATATAAAAATGTCATAATTTCGCCGAATTAGCCGAATATTTTGAGTTTATTTCTTCAATATCTCGAAACCTACTTTACATACGAAGATGTTCTTAAAGTCATTCTAAAGAAAATACTTGGGGCTGTATTGCAATATCTGCAAAAGTTTAAGTTTTGAAAACGGACTAAGTCAAAAACCAATTTTTGTATTCAGCTGATTTTTTTTTATAATACCACAAGCTGTTCTTTAAAAATCCTGAAACTTTGAAGGAGGGGTTTTTTTTCTTTTTTAAGATATGATTTTTTTTCTTTCGCCACCCCTAAAAAATAGTCTTAAAATAGAATTTTAATATTGTAATTTTGAGCAATAAGTACACTGTGCTAGTTGCAAGAAGCAGACAAGCCGGGCACCTGGCATATTAACCTAATTGGGGCACGCTGAATTCAGTGGTGCTAACCGTTTTTTTAAGTTAGCTCTTGTTTTCAAGATATACCGTTATTTCGAAAATGTAGGAGGTTGCACTGCATATATTCGCGTAACTCAAAAATGGTTCAGTTTATTGAAATTACTTAAAAGAAACCGAAATTCCGCAATAAATCATACTTTTGACCCATCTAGGAGCATCCTTTTTTTCAATTTGTAGCCCCAAGTATTCTCTTCAAAATGACATTAAAATCATCTTGGTATGTAAAGTAATTTTCGAGATATTGCAGAAATAAACTCAACACATTTGGCTAATTCGGCGAAATTATGACAGTTTGAATATGACATAACTTTCGAAAAAAAAAATTTTTTTTAATTTTTTTTTTCCTTCACATATGTTTCTTACAAGATAAAAGGAACATTCTCGCCAAATTTCATTAAAATCGAAAGGGTTGGTGTCCCACTCTCGGTCGATTTGACATGGAATTACCCATATATGTGTGTTTGGGGCCCTATGCTCCTTATAGGATCGTCGGGAACATATATATATATACCCATATATGTATATTTTGAAAAAAGGCTTTTTTAATTATGAAAATTTTTTTTAAAGATAGCCACCAATGTATCAAAAATAAGTACATCTGCACCATAGTTTCCATCCCTGAAACGCATGGGTAAAAAGAAAAAACAAAAAAAAAATTTTATTTTGCAAAATTAAATTAAATTTTAATGAAAATTAATAAAACCTATTCAAAGCAACATACAAAATTAAAAATCCTTGCTATTGCCTTTTCCCTTCTAAAAACAGATCGGGCGTTCTTGCCATGCAATTATCTGACAACCGTGTGAACTGAAAATTTTTGTTGGTATTTGAATGTATTGTCAGGCAACCGTCTTAACTGAAAGTTTACCATTGGTGGCAATTTTGCTTTGGCAGTATGTTTTCAGCACATTGCCATGCCTTACATTATTGTAAAGCCGTGTGTCCACTAGCAAGTTACTTGCGGAAGAACTTTTGCAAGTTCTTCCCGGAGTGTTTTCACTTAAAGCAAAACTTGCGGAAGTTTACTTCCAGAAGTAGTTTTTAGAACTTTTTACGACGAACTTGCGCAAGAAATTGCAGGAGTGTTTACACATAAAAATGTGAAAATAACTTCCAGTAGTTTGTTTTTTAAATATGACAGTGTGAAAATGTCTTGTGGCCAAACAAGATTGGCAGCTGCAATTGCAGCATATATAATTAAAAAGAAAAAGCAAGTTAAAAAAAAAGAAACAAAAAGAAGTGTTTGGGTGAGAAATTGTGTGCTCCGGCGAGTAGATTTGTGTTTCCAAAATACGTTACTTGAAGAATTACGGGCCGAAGATTCCACGCAGCTGAAAAATTTATGAGAATGCCTAATGATGATTTTGAATATATTTTGTCTTTAATTAAAACAAGTATTCAAAAGCAGGATACTAAAATGAGATTGGCTATACCTCCCAGAGACCGGCTTTTAGTTACTCTACGATTTTTGGCAACAGGTAAAAAACAAGAAAATGTTTTTTAATAATTTTATTCGTAAAAAAACAAAAGCAATATTTTAAATTCATTTTATTTTGTAGGCGATTCCTTTCATTCGCTTATGTATCTGTTCCGAATCCCCGTATGTACGATTGCAAGGATTGTGTTGGAATGGAAACTACAATCTTCAACACTACGACATCCTGTAAATTGGAAAAATGTGTATTTTGCTGTACTTACCAAATTATCCTCAGTTTCTTTGGGTACATAAGTTGACATCATGTATTTCAAGGCATTATAAAAGTCCCACTTGCTTTCATATACATCTTCAGTGCCTTGGCCGCTTTTTTTTTTTGTCCTTTCCTTTCTTATTTCTTGACCAAACTGCGTTCGGAGGTTGTGCAATTTCCTTTTAACCTCTTCTTCAGGCACGTCTATGTCATTGGATATTTCCTTTAAAGCGTTTTGTTTTTATAGTCTTTTGATGACGTGTCCCACAATTCAGGGTAATTTTCTTGTTTTTCAATTAAAACAAGTATTTTTTCAGTACTCCAAACGCATTTACTCCCATCCATTTTCATAAACTTCTGCAAGTTTTCAAAACACTTGTAGTGGCGGGAAGTCGTGCAAGTTACTTCCAGCAAATAACAAACAGGTGTTTACACATAACTTCTGAAAGTAACTTTTGAAAGTTTGCAACTTCTGAAAGTCTAGTTCTACCACGTGTTTACGCGACAAAAACTTCTGGAAGTTACTTGTGCAAGTAACTTCCGGAAGAAAACTTGCTAGTGGACACACGGCTTAAGATCTCTAAACATTCTCTAATTGCTACCATACCTTCAAGAAATTTTATACATTTTGTAAACAGAAAAAAGAAAGAAATAAGAGAGAGAATTCGAATTTACTGACGACGTTTTAGTTTTAGGCTTTGGGATTTTTGCCTGTACTAGAAGACTCAATTCTGTTTGAACAACTTTTCTTTTATCTTAGTTTAAAAGTAAATGTATTTAAATTTTAAAAAAAGATGTATTTATGCATCTGTTAGAAAAGTAGATTCAGCGTAGAGTTGTATTAACAAGTTAGACAGCACACGTGTATAATATGGATGAATTAGGATTACTTTCAACTTTTTCATCAAACGCGAGGTGAGGACCACCAGCTTAAATTATTACTGAAAAGCTTTAAAAAGGGTTAATGTGATTTTTTCAACCATCATTTTTTAAAACATTATTTTAATATTTTCATTTTAGTAACTAAATGTTAAGAAGAAAAAAACTAAAATATACATTAAAATCCTATAAAAATCAGAATAATCCACATACATCTAAAATCTATTTGAAACACAATCACACTAAGCAAATATTTAAGGCAAAAAAAAAACGCTTGAACACTAAAAATGAAACATAATTTAACTTAAAAAATATGGCGACAAAATATAAATTATTAAACGCGATTTCCACTTTAAAAAAACTGGGATTTGCATTAATTTCCCAAATATTTCCCCAATATGCCCATAGCAGCTTTCGAAATTAACAAGTATTAAAAGCAATATAGTGAATGTATTTGTGAGTATGTGTTATTAAACGCGATTTCCATTTAATTTTATCAAAAACTGGTGTTTTCATTAATTTCTCACATTTTTCTTAAATATTTCCCCAATATGCCTATTGCAGCTTTAGACACTATCAAGTATTAAAAGCAATATAGTGAATGTATTTGTGTGTGGGTGTGTTTATTTAATCCCCAAGCAATTTATAACATTTCAAAACAGTTTAAATATTTTGTTTCTACTTCCAGCAGCCATCTCCACGATAGATGAAATCATGTTTAATTTCATTTTGTTTTTTTTTAACTAGAAATTGTTTTAAGCAAATAAGAAAGTAGAAAAAAAAAATATCATCACACTTGATAAGAAAAACAAAAACAAATACTCACATATACATTCCCGCAATCTTGCACAGATTGAGCGGAACCAAGGAATAGTAGAAAAAGAATAAAAGGGTAGCAAGTCAGTGGGTGGTACTGTTTCCCATCCCCAATAGTTAAACAGTTAAAATACATTATAACAAATAATGGAAATATTACATCGGTAAAAAGAATAAGTAAAGAGGCCTAATAAAAGGCCTTATTAGCAGACACAAGCACTTTTTCCCCGCATTCCATACTTATTAATTTTTTAAACGTTTACGTATGACCAAAATATAAAAATTTAACAACTTCTTTCCCTTTTTAAAGAAGGAAGCACGGAATGCAACAGATTAAAAAATTTTAACTAAACAGCTTCGTTTCTCCCTTATAGAATTGAGTAGCGAATAAGTAATCAATATTTTTGTCTTTCTAAAAGAAATTTGAACCTTCTTGAAAGCATATTTCTGAAGGCAGGTTATCATAAGAAACGAATCTTTTAGAAAGGGGTATGAAGGCCTTCAAAAACGCCTATCACTTTCGGCCCTTTCAACATTTACCGCTAAAGCCTAGTACTCTGTTCAAATTTGTGAAAAATGTTGAGCAACATTGATTATTCCACACGAAAATTTTGGCATTTATCAATGTTACCAATCGTGCGAGTTTGTATAATTTGACGTTTTTATTCCTTCAAAGTATGCTACATTGTTTCGTGTATGTAAACAAACGCCACATGTATTTTACTAAAATTATTTTTTTTTAATAAAAAATTTAATAAAAAAAAGTAAATACGGATAAAAAACTGTTACCGATTGTGTTATTTTAATTTTTTATTTCTTTTTTAAATATTAAGTTCATATTTTTTTGCTTTTGCTTAAAATTCCACGTGAAATAAAGGCAGCTTACATTATTTCGCAGTTGTAAAAAAAATGTTGCCAGAAACATTTCGGTACTTTTTCACAAAATAAACAGAGTACAACTCCATCAACATTATTTCATGGATATTCCGCACAAGTTTTTTTCATATGCATTTTGACAGCATTTCACGTGAAATGTCGAACAGAGTACCAGGCTTAAGATATTACAAAAACATCAGCAACACTCATACACATTCATATACATATCGTTCATTTACTTTAATAGTGACATAACTCAAAAACTTTTAAATTTTGGAGTTAGTGATGCAGAATTATTCGCAATGTTTTCCTTTATATTGTGTATAAAATTCATCTTTATATCTTTTATACTTTGCCCGTTTGTAGAGAATGTGTCGTTATTTTTTCTAAGTGGTTAGAGCAAATCAAAAACTATAAACGCTTTTATCTCGAAATTGTTTGTGTTATGCCACTATTGAAGTAAATGAGTATAGACAATTTTGTTTTATTACAATTGACATTGACAGTAAGAGAAACATAATAGGAAACGTATTTTCTTTGTAGGAAACTACTTAATAAAATAAATTAGAATTCAATCATAGTTGCAGTACGGGGTCGAGTAAATAAGTGACCCGAATTTACTGCCTTATAACTGAAAGCGCAACACTGCTTCTAGAAACAGGCATCTCTCAGTTGACTCCTGTCAAAATTTGAATAGGCTGCGACATTTAATTTAGATTTGACAGCCATTGATAGCAGACTTCCACAAGATTTGAGGAGAAAATTCAAAAAAAAAAACAAAACATTTTGCATACTCAATAAACATTCCTTGGAAAAAATTCATAAATAAGGCAACAAATTGCTTCCTCATCCGCCTTATTCTCCGAATTAAGCCCCTAGTAACAACAACATCATGTTGTCTTCAAGCCTGAAGAAATGGCTCGACGCAAAGACATTTGACTCTAAGAATAACAGCAATCCACAATCAATTTGTATCTAATTTGGTGACCTTACAAATTTATGTGTGTTAATATCACATGGGATTAAAAAATATCGCATGCGATAAAAAATTTTAAAGTTTTTATGAAATATCAATCATTTTTATTTGACATTGAAAACTTATTTGATATTTTATTAGTCTTTTTATATTAAAATTTATGATTTTTGAAAAAATATGATAAACTGAAATTCTTATAAATAAGTTCCGATATAACCACTGTGTCCAAATCCTTCCATCTTAAGGAATGGAATTTACTCTTTAAACACCATGTCCAAATTGTATTTTTGAAAATTTTTATACATTTTGTAAAGACAAAAATTAAAAAACAAAAAATGTACTTTGGACTTCAAGAAGAATTCTTGACAAAAGTACGAGAAAACAGAAGTAAGGAAAAAACATGTAAAATCAATTAAGGATAATCATTCAGAAAAGCAAATTTCGATCTACCAAAGGTTAAAATATAATTTGGTTTAAGGATTGATGTTTGACTATTGACGTCAGCAGTCGTCGATGGCTGCGAGTGTAAAACGGCAAATCCATCTGAGGAGATCGAGTGGTTGCGATCGAAACATGTCATGGTAACCTGCCGGCCAGGGTTCGAGCCCGAGCCACGTCAAGAATGAAAGATTATCAATAACAATTTTAATTAATTTTCATGTTGTAAAATTCCTTTCTTCATAAAAATAATTTAATGAAAATTAAATTTGATGAACTTAAGCCTAATAATAAAAATAAAAAAAATTTTGATTAAAAATCATAAATAGTTCAACAAAATAACCACAATGCTGATCATTTTACAAAAACTTAAACTACTGATAATTATAAATTATTTGAGAATTTCATGAGAATTTTACTCTAAGTCAAATTTTGTAAAATGCATACAAATTTTCACAAATACAATTTGGATAAAGTGTTTAAATAGGCTTGATTCCCTAGGATGGAAGGATTTGCATACAGTGGACATATCCCTCACAAAACGCATTGATAAGAATTTCAGTCTAAATCATATCGACCCCTTTGCGCGAAATAATCGTATGTTACAAAAACCAAATTTTACAGGAGAGCCATTTTTCTACTTTTCTCTGCTATCACTTGCAATAAAAAAATTAAAATATGCATTAAATTTTTGGAGCAACGAAGTGGAATTCGCCTACAATCTTTTGTCAGGCGACGTCTCTTTGAATGTAGAACAAGATTGCATCAAAAACTCAATTTCAAAAAAATTGGCATATACGTTAATTTCGCGCAAATGGGTCGATATTATTTTAAAAATCATAAATTTTAATATAAAAAGACTAATAAAATATCAAATTAGGTTTTTAAAGTTAAATAAAAATGGTTTATTTTTCATAAAAACTTGAAAATTGTGTGTAAATAGTCGTATTTTCTTCATAATATTTTTTTATCGCATGCTATATTTTTTCATATATTTTTATCGCATGCGATATTTAAAAAAAAAATTTATTTATCATTTCATATTTATCTTCACACACGTGATGAATTGCCTACCTAATATCTGAAGACATTAGATAAATCTAAACCCCTTCCTTGTACAAGTGCGAGGGGGGTTACATAAATCATAAATTCAAAATAAATATCAAATTAGTTTTTAATATTAAATAAATATGACTGATATTTCATAAAAACTTTAAAATTTCGTGTAAATAATCGTATTTTCTTTATATTTTTTTCGCATGCGATATTTTTTATTATCTTTTTATCGCATGCGATATTTTAAAAAATTAATTCAACTTTTCGTATTTATCTTCACACACATGACAAATTTTATTTTTTGGAAGGAATAAAAAATTGGAGCAACGTTTGATAAATTCTCCAAAGAGCTCAAAGGAAGTTTTTAAAAAAAAAAAGTAAATTTAATCAATTCTGACGGCTAATTCTTAATCCAAAACGTAGCTTCACTCAAAATAACAAACGTCTACCTTTAGACAGCTTATTTAGCAATTCCTGTAGTAAGTTTTCCTAGAATTATATTCCCCACTGTAGTAAGTTTACCTAGAATTATATTCCCCACTATATTTGCATGTTTTATATTTTTCATATCTTTGTTTCTATAAAACATTAAAACACATGCTGACAATTTTAATACAAATTCATGTATGTTTCTTCTTCTTAAAACACACAACAAAAGACGGAGACATGAAAAGAAACGAAACAATAAGCAAAGTTTTAGAAACAGTTTCGCCTGCAACTTGAATTGAGTTAAAAGCTACACAGGATACATACCAAATTGTTAATGTATTTAAGTATATTAAAAAAATTTACAAAACTTTAAACATCTTAAATTGATAAAACAATTAAGTTTTCCTATACAAAATAGAGCAAGAGAAACACAATAGAAAACACAACAACATCCTTCGTTATTTAATTTATCCTTCAAAACTTTATTAAAGCCAACGTCATTTTACCTCCACCACAACCAACGATTACTTTTATTTACAGCATAATTTAATTTAAATTAACGCCACTAGAAAAAACACGAAATAGCAGAAGAGAAGAAGAAGATGAAGTAACAACGTTAAATTCAAATATTTATTAAACTCATGTTGTAATAATGAAATACTCGTGCAACGGGCAACAACAACAACACGCCAACACCCATTATCATCGTCAATATTATAAATAAATTAATTTTTTTTTTACTTCTCTCTGTTTAACGAAAATTACAAAAGAAAAATTAAAAACAGAAAGAAAAACTTGCAAACTTTATTTTTCTGACTGCAAAGAGTCAAGTCATCTTTGATGAAGGTCTGTATGGAATATTTAAAACAACAACTGTAACTGCAGTAATAAGTCAAAAAGTTGTAAATATACGGGACACTTGGGTGTTCGAAATCGCAAATAATTTGATAAATTATTTAAAAGGTTAAACAAAAGTTACAATGATGGCGATGCAGAGCAATAGCAAACCAACGAACCAAGCAACCAACCAACCAACTATTGGGAAATGAGTGGAGAAAAACTTTGACTAGAAATTAAAAATTAAAAACTTGTCTTTTTTTCTCTTTGTTTTAAGTTTTTTAGTAATGCAAACTTTAATAAATGACTATTTTTTAAATGTTTTTAAAAAGTTTTGATGTTTAACAAAGTCGCAAAGAAGGAGCTCTCTAATTACTATCGCTCGTCAGCAAGCCAAGCACCTGTACTAGATCTTTTATAAAATCAGGGGCCAAATAACGGCATTCGACAACAATCGAAATTGCAATACAATTTAAATGGGAATTTCGATCGATATCGAATGCCGTGATTTGCGTCTTGCCCCCAATTCGGCATCTTTAAAATCTCCACAATTGAGATTTAAGCCCCAGCCACTAAAAAGTTTAAGAAAGTTCCTTACTAACAACTCCTTCAGAAACCTGTGGATGGGTTTCCCTGGTACTTAAACGGATTCTTAAAAGTGACAAGCTCTAGAACAAGAATGTACTAATTCAAGACGCACGTACACTATCCCTAATGTGGATACCCAAACTATGATCGTTTAAATGTTCTAGCTTGCCCTCCCACGGGGGCGTAGCGATTTCAAAAATCATATTTAACATTTTAGTGTTGCTCTCTCCATGGCATATCAAGTGTATGCATACCTGGGATCCAACAAAGATACAAAGATTTCTGTAGACCGAAGGCTCAGCAGAGATCCTATCTATCGGTTGCCATGGGAGTCAGTAGCCCCCGGTGAGTGCAAGGCACCGTTCTGTCTATTGGTTGATGTCCCCGTAAGTATGAGAAATTCTCCCTGTGTTTCGGAATGGTTGTCCTTGCGGAAGCTTTACCTTTCTGATAATGAGTACTTCGAATAAGATAAACTTAGTACCTTAAGGTAAGGGGTTTAACGGAGATGCTTTTTTACTAGGGGATACCTTAAGGAAACACGTGGTTGCTGTGGCTTATACCCAAAACCGTGGGAAGGGAGAGTTCCACATTTAAAGCTGATTTTTCGCTCTTGTAGCATGTTATAGTCAAAATGAGTTCTTGCTTTGGTATTGATGTAATGATGAAGGCTGACTTCCAAAACGTACTAATACAAAGTTTGTATACAGTTTTACTACTGTATTTTAACGATGCACATGTACAAAGTACCGAAACAATGCAACTATGTGTTCCGTTTATTTAAACGTTTTGAAATGTAAGTAATGCAATGCATAATATTAAAATAAATCTGTATTGCTTGCAAATTAAATGTCAAATATCACAAAGCATCAACTTTGAAACCGATGCTTTGATTGCTTTTTTGCTGCGTTACTAATACATACCATTGATGTTTTGGAAGGGTTTGCATTGCATATATATTGTAGTGCGGCGTAATGAAACATTATACTTTGTTCTTATACAAAGCATTTGACGTTTTGGAAGTCAGCCGAAGATTTAGTAGTCTGTTAGTAGAGAGTTAGGTCGAGGGCCTAGTTTTAGGCAAGTGAAGACTCTGAAATTTAAAGCAGACGAAAGCACAGAAAAAATTCTTCAAAGTTGTTCACCAATTAAAGCATTAATCAAAAATAAAATGAGTTTTGAGTAAAATTTTAATCAAGTGAATTAAACGTTTACTTATATTGAGTATGATAGTAATTTGCCAGACTTGCAATTTTTGTTGCAGCAATTCTTCAGTTTATTGGTGAGAGAGGTGAGAATATTGGGGAGGGTATTCAGTTTCATGTACTCTGCGATTCAGCTTTGTTTTTAACTTGAAGTTGGCTGTAGGTGTATTTGTATTTATATGTATATAAAATAGAAAAACAAGATAAAATTTTCAAGACTAGAATTTCATAATCTGTGCCCATGTTCTGTAACTCTCGCGTCGAGAAACTTTTCGATTGTAATGTGTGAAATGTAAAAAAATGCCATAAATTGAAACAAACAGCTGTTTTTCTTACTAAACTTTATAAAATTTAGTAAATTTTATAAAAAATAATATTTAGTATTGGAGCCTCCTTAAGAAGCACAGATAGGGGGTTAGTATGTTAGTATGAGTCAGTCTTACATTTTACCCCTCTAGGAACGATTCAAGGGCAGTTGTGAAGCTTTTTTTTTTTTGCTTTTGTAGCGTTTTCTCCTAGCTTTGACCCCGATGAGGAGCCATTTACCCCCATCCAACCCCCCAAATTTTTTGGCTCATGCGTTTTTTTACAAACTTCACAAAATTGAGGGTTCTAACATATCGAAATCAAAAAGTCGTAGATTATTCCACCCCTAATGAACAGCCTGCCAGCCGAAAGGCCATCGCTATACTAAAAATTATTTCTGGGTGTTATAAACATCGCTACAAACGCATAATACCATCTCCACTATTGTGGTGTAGGTATAAAAACCCCGCATTTTCATACTAAATGCTAAAAAAAATCCGATTTTAATGAAATTATAAAAAAACATCTCTCGTAAAAAAATATTTCGAAAATATCTGTATGAGTTCAAAAATTTCAGACTTTAAACCGATGAAAAACAATTCTAGCCAACTGTGTGGCACTGGATTCTACGTGCTTACAACGTACAACCCAATTGTGTTTCTATAAGTGCTAGAAAAAAAATTTTAAGAATCTACTAAAATTTGTTTTTTATAACAAAAACTAGCAAAATATGCATATTTTTTTAAACCATTAAAATTTTAAAATAAATATTAAAGAAAAAATATACACAAACATATCGCTGCATATAAGATATAGCCAATCTTTTAGTTATGAAAAATGTTTCTCTTAAAATTTTTGTATGAAATTTTTATTAATTTTTGCTTTTCGGAACATTTTATTTCCTGTTAACACAAATATGGACTGTTTTGCCTTTAAAAAGATTTATATTTAAAACGTTCTTTTCAATTACCTGCATGCAGTCTGCAGTCCACTAACCTCAAATTGGGTCGAATTATAAAAAAAAAAAACATAGACCCTTTGACACCGAATGTCTGTGTGAGAGAGAGTATTCGTGTTTTTGAAAGTTCATTTTGTGTAAAAATAAATGTTAAAGACAACAATTGTGTTCATTTTTTTCTTTCTCATATTTATAAAGAAGTATTTATATTTTTATTAAAATAGAAAGCAATAAAAAACACATTTTTTTAATGTAGTACATATTTTGGCGCCTTGCAACAAGGCTAACAATAAAAACAAAACAACTAACAGCTATATAAAAATATATTTATATATAAATAAAATAACAACAACAATAGGGATGCTATTTCAATAAATATTCAAAATAAAAAATAACACCAACAACGTCCTGAATAATAAAAAACAACACAAATATTTTGTTTATATAGTAGATGTAGTTTTTAAAGGATACACTTTTATGAATATAAAAATTTACAAATACAAAAATATGCAAACTCAATTGAAAATTTTACACAAACACTGACACATTTTTGCAGATCAGAAACAAAATACAAAAAAAAAATATTTGATTTATAAGAATAATCTTTTTTTATATATATATATTTACTGAATACTGATTTTTTTTTCAGTAATCAGTAAAAAAAGAAAATACTGAAAAAGTACTGGTACTGCAAAATGCCCATCTATGATAAATATACCCTGCTGGAAACTTGGAATCAAGTGTCTTTAAGGCTGGGTTTTTGAGATCTCAGTTAAACTAGATTTAGCCGCCATTACCAAGTTTGTATACAAAACTTTGGCGGAACAGCTAAGTTTTGCTTAAAATCACATTTCGCCGAAAAAATCCGTGTTTTAGACTTCGTTAAACTAAGTTTAAACTTGATCCACATCTCAAAAGCCAAGCCTGAGTCTCTATTTTTGTTGATTATTTTAGTGATTTTTTAATGGCACTTTCAACAAGGCGCTTAAATGTTTTCTGCATTGAAGAAAACAAAAGAAATTCTTTGACAGCTTTCAAAGTTTGGATTTTATTTTGTGATATAATTTTAAGTTGTTTTAATTTATTTAATGCTAACTGACCCGACAGACGTTGTCCTGTCCAAATAATGAAAAATGTTTGAGTTCGATTTTTAAAATCCGTTAAAAAGATACGAACACTTGAAAGAAAAAAGTCAAATCGATGGAGCCGTTTTCTGATTTTAGGTAAATCGAAAAAAGTAGGCGTAAAATTGGGCGGGGCAAAATTTTCTTTCCGTAAAAGCCTAAGTTGGACCATGGCGCTGATTTCATAGAAAAAATCGTCAAAATAAGTCAAGCCGTTCTCAAGTTATGCGCTTAATAGAAAAAGTAGGCGTAAAAGTAGGCGTGGTACATTTTTCTTTCGATGAAAATGTAAAATGGATTAATACGAACATTTAAAAGAAAAATTAGTCAAATCGATGGAGCCGTTTTTTGATTTTAGGTAAATCGAAAAAAGTGGGCGGGGCACAATTTTCTTTCAGGAAAAACCCAAGTTGGACCATGCCAATCATTTTAAAGAAAACATCGTCCAAATCGGTCAAGCCGTTCTCAAGTTATGCGCTTAATAGAAAAAGTGGGCGTAAAAGTAGGCGTGGTAAATTTTTCTTTCGACGAAAACTTAAAATGGATTAATACGAACATTTGAAAGAAAAATTTGTCAAATCGATGGAGCCGTTTTCTGATTTTAGGTAATTCGAAAAAAGTGGGCGAGGCATAAATCTAAGTTGGACCATGGCGATCATTTTAAAGAAAAAATCGTCTGAATTATATAGATGTCATTGGTGGTGCAATATGAAAATTGGATTTTGCCACGCCCCTGCGCCCCCAGACCGAAAATAAAAAATCAGACTTCACAGTGTCACCCGCCTGAATATTCTGAAGATTCCCTGAAAACTTCATCAAAATCGGTCCAGCCGTTTTGAAGTCCATACGGTATTATTAGTGGGACAATCTAGTAAAAAGTTTAAAAAAATGCACTAGTAAATCTCTAGTTCTATGGTCCCACAAGAACTACTAGTCCAAGGTTCTCAGGTCCGTAGTGTATTTTCAATGACAAGCACATGAAAAATGTCTGGACAGTAGTAATGCTGAGAAAGACTATAGTGAATTAGTATAGTTAATTTCACTATTGTTGTTTCCTACAGGGTATTATCGGTAAAATATATTTTATGTATGTAGATGTATTTGAGTAAAAGCGGAAAACGAGTGCATTCATGTCAAAAGCATTTTACAAATTCATATATGTACGAGTGTATAATAAGTTTGTGTGCAAGTGTGTGTGAATATTTCCGATAGAGAATGTGCATTTAAATGGTTTAACAAAGAGCATAAAATAGGATGTAACAACTATTGTGTCTATTTGTGAAAAATCTGCATGTGTTTTCAAAGTTTTAAATGGAATTTATAGTTGTTTACAGGAAAAGTTTAAATATGTACAAAAATATTTAAAATATGCAAGCGAAAAAACACAAACTAATAACTTTGAATTAGTTTTATTGAAACAAATGAAGGGCTTACGTTTAAAAATTAAATAATTTTAAGAAAATCGTAGTTAAAAAAAATATATGTAAATCATTATATTGAAAATATATGTTTTTTATCTTTTTCCATGACGGACTAAGTTTAATGCAACGCACTCAAAACAGAACGGAGCCTTTTAGACTAATTCCTTAGTTGTCCCTCACCATAAGAGCATTACAGTCTTTTAACCGATATAAAGGGTTGTCCAACCATAATGCACGATGTTAATTGTGAGTCACACCGTAACGTCAAGTTTTTTGCCCAGCTTAATTTGGCATTTCTTTGTTTCAGTGTTTGTCAAATTCAGCCATCGAGAGGTTCACAATTGAGCAGCGCGTTAAGATTGTTTAATTTGAGCCTTTTACGAAAATAGGCGTTCAAATCAATATGCACTTCGTGTTTTTTTTAGTCAGCATAATCGACTTCAATGGATTGGGTTAATGCTTAACACACATACAATATTTAGTATAAGAAATTGTTGGCTTGGACGAGAATCGCGCAAAATTTTCAAGGTTCAACCATATTTTCTGGTGATTAAGCAAATTATTATTTCCGTGTAGATTGTTATCCAGACTAGTTATCCATAGACGACATGTGACCGGGAGTGGAGAAGTGGGCGTGGCACAAAAAAATTAAGTTAAGTGTTAAGCTAATCTCGCGAAGTTCTACGCTTGTCTGCGGGAGACCAGAGTGTCTGGCTTACTACCAGTGCTAGCCTCCCGAGGCTCTCATTTATATAACGTTCTGTTATTACCGCATCATGGTGAAGGGTACATAAGATTCGGCATAGCCTACTTTTTAAATTTTGAACAATCACAATATACATTTATGTACAGAAATGATTGTTGAAAAAATATTTATTAGTAATTTGTCATTTATTGAGTAAATATTAAAACATTTTATAAAAAACATTAATTGTGTTCTTCATCGGTGACCCCGACGTTTTTATTCCAATTCTAAATTGAAAAACAGAAAAAACAAACTTTTTAAAAAATATAAGATATCCGGCTCATCTATTGATTTGACGAATTATTGTATTATACGATCTAATTACAATTTGGCTAGTAAACTAGCATATAAAAGTTATTTAAGTCATATGAGAATTAAAATGAAAACCAACCGTAGATCGTTCTACAATTTTATCAACAGTAAGCGTCGTGCAAGTGCTTATCCTTATTATTTGAAATTGGGGTCTCGGAGTGCTGGTGATGACGTTTCTATTAGCAACTTATTTGCTGATTTTTTGCAACCGCGTATTCAAACAAGTCATTTGATAATCAAACTTGTTATCCCTATAATATATCTCATTCTTCAGGTATCAACTTTTCATTTATTGACACTGAAACGGTACTATCCAATTTAAAGTCTCTGCAGTGCTCTATCAATCCCGGACCGGATGGTATACCTAACTGTATTTTAAAAAATTGTACTTATGTATTCCTCTTGCAACTATCTTTAATAAATCTATTGAACTCGGCCACTTACCGCCTGAATGGAAAAAATCATATATTACTCCGTTGTTTAAAAACGGAAGTAAACTGAAAATATTGAATTATTGAGGAATTGCAAAGCTGAATGCGATTCCCAAACTTTTAGAAAATATATTGACAGATAGTTTATATCATCAAATCTCTTTCTTCCCTTTTATCACCTTGTCAACATGGTTTCAGGAAATCACGTTCCACTGTTACTAATATTTTACAATTAACAACTATTGTAAATGAAGGTTTTATTAATAATAAACAAATCGACGTTATTTACACGGATTTTAGTAAAGCTTTTGATAAAGTAAACCACGATATTCTACTTTCAAGTTATCACGCATGGGATTTAGCAACAACGCAATACGCTAGCTTAAATCGTATCTGTACACAGAAAAAATTATTGCCGAATTATTTTCAAACAAACGCTTGTTTGAAAATTTTTTTAATTTCTATAAATTTTTTTACTGATTCAAACAATATTTTTGTTTGATTTTTATTTAACCAACAAAAATGTGGACAACTCTTCAAAAATATAATAAACGCGTTATTGGTGTCAAGTTTTCATAATTTTGTATGAAATATTTAACGCTCTTTAAATATTTCATACATTTTTTTTGCATTTTTTTATTTGATCGTAAGCAACACTTGTTTATGTGAAATATAAGAACGACAACAAAAAACACACACAGTCTATTTTTGGACGCTTTAAAAAAGTGCAACTATAGGAAAAACAATAGCAGAAACAGCATTATAAGAAACAGAATCCCGTATTCAATTTTTTCAAACTGTTTACTTAAATACATCAAATACAAAAATAGAATGATGACGAAAAACATATCGTGTCGGTCTGCTGCCGTTTTTGGTTACATTTCTTATTTAGCAAAGGAAAGGATACAGCAACAGAGTGATAGAGAAAAACATTGTGTTGTGTGTATAAATAAAATAAGACTTCGTTCAAAAATTATTCCAACAAAAAAAATGTGTCTCAAAGCCAGCCGGCGGCTCTGCTCTTGCCGTCATCTTCTCATACAGTGCATACTTGTGTGCGCGTCATTGCTTGTGCAAAAACTTTTTTTTTTGAAATTTAGTATATGAATTTCAGTAAACTTTTTGTTTGATTCAGTTAAATTATTTGTTTGAAAAAATAAGTGTTTTTTTTTTCAATAAACAAAATGCAAATAAATTGTTTGAATATGCAAATTTGTTTATAGGACCGATTTCAGACAAAAAATTGTTTGATTCTACAAATTTTTTGTTTGAATTGGAAAAATAATTTTTTCTGTGTATGATAGAACCCAGCAAGTATAATTTAAGAATGCTACCTCAAAATGTATCAATGTTCTCTTTGGTGTGCCACAAGGAACTCATCTTGGTCCCGTTTTATTCACATTATTTATTAATGATCTGCCATCCGTTGTTCAGCACTCCAACATACTCATGTATGCTGATGATGTAAAAATTTTTAATTCGTTTAACAATATTATTGAGCAATCCTCTTTGTGGGCTGACATTGAACTTTTCTCTCAGTGGTGTAATTACAACTTATTGGATTTAAACTTGAAAAAATGTAAACACATGTCATTTTTCCGCTAATTAAAACTTGATACTAGTTATTATCTAAATCGAACATTACTGGATAAAGTTTACAATATTAATGATCTCGGTATTCTATTAGATCATAAACTAAAATTCTGTGATCACATTTCATTGATGGTAAATAAAGCTAATGGAGTAGTTGGCTTTATGAAACGTTGGTCGAAAGAATTTTCTGACCCATATATCACTAAACATCTACATATATACGTCTCTGGTTCGCCCTATTCTGGAATAAGGATCAATTGTATGGGATCCTTACTTTAATACATATATCAACAGCATTTAATATGTACAGAAACAGTTCCTTTTATTTTGTTTAAGAGGTATTGGATGGAATTCGCTTGTATTACCTTCATACGAAAGCAGACTTGGTCTTATTAAGTTACCGACGTTAAAAAGTCGAAGGACAATGCTTAGTATTTTGTTTTTAATGGGTCTTAAACGCGGTGATGTCGATTCCGATTTCTTGTTGAGTTAAATTAGCTTAAATGTTCCAGGTAGACCTACACGAAACTTTCAGCTGTTAAGTTAAAGGTACTATCGTACTGTTTATGCTAACAACGACTCCTTTCGTCAAATTTGCGTTTAATTTAATAGTCTATATCATCTTATTGACTTTTCTGATAGTAACGATGTTTTAAAAAGAAAAATTATTGTTTATTTAAATTAATTAATAAAATAATTCTTTATTTATTGTACTCTTATTTTAGCACTTATGTTTGTAAGGGCTTAAAAATCAGAGCAAGTTAAACTCTCTTTTTGGTTTAAAATGTGTTTAAACCAACAAATCTATAAATCACTAAACATATAAACCATCTTTAAACGCATAAAATTGGGCGTTTAAACTGTATTGGTAGACCATATGAATTTGATAAGATTTATCGTAGTGCTGCCACATGTTATTTTTTTAACCACATATAATACATGGGACACTGATTTACAGTTGTTGAGTTTAAACTATATATAAATTCAAGTTTAGTTCAACTAAACCAGCTTTAAAACCATCAGTGAATTATTAGCCATAAGGATTTTTAATCTATAGACTGAAATAAATAAATAAAATAAATAAATAAAAATGTCGTTATCAGAGTAAGAATTTAGATTAGCACCAACTGGAGATTTCACGTGTTTCAGTCAAAATTCCTCCATTTTGTAAGACTAATCGAAAATTGTGCTCAGAAAAAATTATTTTTCCAATTTAAACAAAAAATTTGTAGAATCAAACAATTTTTTGGCTAAAATCGGTCCTACAAACAAATTCGCATATTCAAACAATTTATTTGCATTTTGTTTATTGAAAAAAAACGCCGATTTTTTCAAACAAATAATTTTACAGAATCAAACAAAAAGTTTACTGAAATTCATATAAATTTCAAACAAATAATTTTGCTGAATCAAACAAAAAAGTTTTGGCACAAGCAATGACGCGCACACAAGCAAGCACCGTTGGCGAAGATGAAGCAGAGCAGAGCCGCCGGCTGGCTTTGGGACACATTTTTTTGTTGGAATAATTTTTGAACGAAGTCATATTTATACTCATAGTGTTTTTCTTCATCACTCACTGTTGCTTTATCCTTTCCTTTGCTAATGAAGAAGAAATGTAACCAAAAACGGCTCGATATGTTTTCCGCCATCATTCTTTTATTTTTGTATTTGATATATTTAAACAAACTATTTGAAAAAATTGAATACGGGATTTTGTTTTTTTTTTTCCCCAACTTTGAAACCAACCAAAAATTTATTTTGTTTCTTATAATGTGTTTTTTCTGTTGTTTAAAAAAAATGAAACTTTTTTTTTACCTGCTATTGTTTTTGTTGTTTTTTTTTTACTACAAACCTCGTCACGCTATTTTATCATTTTTCTTATTGCTGTACTTTTTTAAAGCGTCCAAAAATAGACTGCATGTGTTTTTTGATGTAGTTCTTATATTTCACATAAAGAAGTGTTGATTACAACCAATAAAAAAATGCAAAAAGACGACAACATTAAAGAGCGTTAAATATTTCATACAAAATTATGAAAACTTCAAACCAATAGCGCGCTTATTAAATTTTTGAAGAGTTGTCCACATTTTTGTTGGTTAAATAAAAATCAAACAAAAATATTGACTGAATCAGTAAAAAAATTTGTAGAAATCAAACAAATTTTCAAACAAGCGTTTGTTTGAAAATATTTCGGCAATAATTTTTTCCTTGTGGTTAAGTCAAAAAAAAAGTCAGTTTTTTAATTCCGGTAGTTCCCAAGATGCCACGAATTATCTTGCACTGGATACGTTGAAAGTGATATCCTTAACGCAGTAAGCACAAACTCTCAAGTCTGCCTTACTTAATGAATTTCAAGATTCGGAAGAAATAAGGCTGCAGCTGCGTCTGCCGATATGCCGAAATCTTTTTGGTTCCAACGGTTGCCAGCAACTTTAAAAGCAGTATTGTCAATAAGTTCGGATAGTTTAGATAAACTGGCAGTCATGGCTGACAAAATAACGATCAGCTAGATTCTTCGTCGATTTGTCAAGTTAGTACGCCTAGCCAAACCCCATTTGAACAATTAGAAAAGCAAATAGTTGAACTTATTCAACGTATTGATGGAATTAAATCTGCTCTAGAAGCAAAAGTAATAGCTGAGGCCGAAATATATCAAGAAATTTGTGTTGGTATCATTTTACATTTGGCTCAAAATCAACTAAATGTCGCCCTCCTTGTGAGCATCAGTCGGAAAACTTAAAACTCCTCCGTCTAAGGTGACGGACGCGGTAGACTTGAATATAAGTCGCCTGTTCTTGCGAGACAATATTTCTAATCGTAGATTTTTGATCGACACAGGAGCCGACGCACAGTGGCGCCATTTGAGTTTTTTCGTTGCAAAAATCATATCTTTTGAACCGAATAAGATAATTGAACAGTTTAAACAGCATATGATAGATAACTGTTCAGCCTATGAAATGAGCGTTTGGAAAGGGTGCTACGCTCTGTAGGGGCCTAATTATGGGTTATCAAAGTTAAAATTAGTAGAAAAATCAATTTTATGGTAACTAAAAAAAATTATTTTTACATTTTTAGATTGTTTTTATTTTTTTTCTTTAGGTTTTTATGTTTTAAATTATTACCCAACAAATTAAAAAAAAAATTATTTTTTTTTAAATTTATTTTTTCAATTTTCTGTAAAATATTCATCACAGTTCGTAAGAGAAGGTATATCTAAAAGACTAACCATTTCTAAACTATAATTATTTTCTAACTCTATTCGTGACTTCACATGCCGCAGGGAAGATATAAGTGGATCGGAAGATGCTGCCAACATGTTGAAGAGGTCCTCATTTTGCCTTACCCTTGATGCTTTGAATGTGTTCTGCAATCTATATTTTTTATAAAATTTGTTAAGAGACTCCTGTGCTTCTTCAGAAAGCTCTCCAATTGGCAAAGACTGGTACTCAATTATATCTTTGCCATGCGCCAATATTTTATGGACGGTCGGGGTCAACTTCTTCTGTGGATACATTTCTGCTAAAAGAGATGCAGTTTTCGACGCATATTCTCCATATTTTGTAGAATTGACATTTTCTTTGCAGTTTAAAACATCCAAGATCGTTCCCAATCTTTTCACGATTTGATTGTCAATTCCAGTGATTCTAGTTACTGCCTCATCATTTTCAAAAAATCTCCTAGAAGTGTTTCCATCGTTTGAGTTACCGTATCCGTGCTTGGGACAGTCTACTTTTAGTCCAACTTGTTTAAAAAAAGCACCCTGTATTTGCTTCTTTCTGATCTTTTCCTTATCCTTTATTGATGCATTTTCATCGAAGTTTTCCTCCTCTTGTGGTAGGGTATACGCCAGTTTTAGCAAGAATTCCATACACCTTATCCTTGCGTGCAATGGTGACATTCCATATTCGTAATTCTCCTCATTTGTAGAATCGTTTAAATTACCAAAGTTCTTCTGACTCTTTTTGCAAATCGGGCATGACATTGTTGAGGTTGTTCCTGTCAGTTCGTTTACGACTTTTCCGTCAACCATGGTCAGATGGAACTCGTAATTGCATTCAATATATTTTCCTTCTCCAATTTGCAGCTTTGTAGGCTTAATCTTGCTTATTTGTTCTTCAATGTCCTTCACCGTGGTCCTTATGAGTTCTGCCGATTCCCTTGCAAACTGAAACATTATTGGTCGGCAATAATGCACTGATGACGGACGTGGATTTTTCCAGTGAAGGGAAACATCCGATTTAAGCCGCAAAGGAACAACAGATGCCATAAACATATTTCCGTCCGATATTGTAGCGTCATCGGAAGATATCCTTTGCTTATAAACGCTTTGTCCGGATGATCCATCGCAGCCCCATTTGCTGATCAATGTCAACTTCTCAGGAAGAATTTTCACCTCATTTTCAGGAAGACTCTCCAACAACCGTTTTGCTGTATGGCCCATGAGATCCTGCAGATTGGCTTTCGCAGAGACTTCCGTAAATTCCGTATGCAGTGGTCGTGAATTTATTTTGGCTTGCGTAATATGCTTGTATCCGGGTAAAACGTCAGCGCCGTGTCGCGTTAAAGATGCCCGTAGTTTCTCATATTTCTCTTTGGAAAGTTCTAAGTCCATAAACAAGGCCAAGGCTTCTTCGGAACCATACTTTTTAATGTGTGCGTTTGTGGGCGTGGGAATGCTTTCCTTAATCCTTTTTAGTCGCAGTGGGCTTGCATCAGCAACAGATTTGGTTATGTGCGACCTAACTCTTTCACTATCCTTTGTAAATTTAATAGACAGCGCTTCCGATAATTGCTTCGTGGTCAAGTCATTGGTGGCATCGGCAAGTTTCCTCTTTCTTGTGAAAATTGAACACTCCTCAATACTTTTTTTTGGCCTTCCTTTTGCTCCTCTGGTTGATGTGGTGGGTTTATCTACTGCCAATATATCCAGGATGGTATCTTCATTAAGCCAGTCCTCGTATTTGGAGTTGAAGTTCTGAATGGTTCGATTAGATTTCACCCATTTTGCCTTAATATTTGCATATATCAGATAAAAATTATTTTTTATAATTTCGCTTCTCTCAATATTTCCGTATAAGCTATCAAGTTCTTCTAAAGCAGCTTCCGTGAAAAAATTTGGTGTGGTTGACTTTCTAAACAGTTCAAATAATTTAAAATTGTTCAACGCCATGTTTTCAGTACTTAAATTGTTTAATGGTTTCAGTAATTGTTGCGCCACCTTTCAGTCGTAGACTAATCCAGGCATTATGCTTATTTTGCAATATATAGGCTTATGCTACCATGCCGAAAAATGTACCTGTTCCCTACATACATATGGATTTAGGCTGAATAATGCATTTTTATATTATGCACGTGTCCAAATAAGATTTGTGCCTACCTGTAGTCAATATTGTTCTTGACCATTTGCAATATATAGGCTTATGCTACCATGCCGAAAAATTTACCTGTTCCCTGCATACAAATGGAATTAGGCTGAATAATGCAATTTTGATATTATGCACGTGTCCAAATAAGATTTGTGCCTACCTGTAGTCAATATTGTTCTTGACCATTTGTACGCCAAAGTATTGTTTAAGTGAGGTACGTACCTGCTAATTTCAATGAGTAGTTTTTTTAGATTTTAGATCAAACTACTGTCATACAATTTCTGCAACCATGTCTTTTTAACCTTTTTTACCTCTAGAAGCCAAACGGGCACGTACGGGCAGATAAAATTTTTGAATTATGTAAAGAAATAATCAAAGAACAGATTTTGCAAATATGGCAAATATAGAAAAATATAGATTTTTGTTATTTTCCGTCAAAGTTGAAAAATAGTGAAAAAACGGATAGTTTTTAAATAGTGATTTACCAGGAGAAACACAAAGCAAACAGTTCATTTTTTTTTTATCATTACACATTTAATAAATGCATCAATCAATACAAACAAAAAATAAGGCGATTCGTTACCTATTTTTCGTGATATTACACCTGAAATCGCAACAAATTTACTAAAAATTGTGTGTTTTTTTGAAAACCGAAAGTCGGTCAACTTTGAACGGCTATATCTTCTAAACTAAAAATGTGATATTATTAAGAGTGGCAGATTTGAAATCGTTGAAAAGTTTCCTATAACATGAGTTTATTCAAAACTTCGTCGGTGCTCATGAAAATTTTGATTTTTGCAACCTCGTTTGCTCTACGGGCGCTACTGTGCGACGTCTCAGTCCTACCCGCAACAGCACAAAATAAACGAATTAAACCTGGATCGTTAGTACTTCAAGCTGCAAACAATAACATTATGAATACTTTTGGTGAAAAAGTTCTTCATTTAGACCTTGGATTAAGAAGAGATTTTGTTTGGAAGTTCTTAATCGCAGATGTTCTACAAGCAATTGTTGGTTTTGATTTTCTTGACCACTACGACCTGTTGGTAGATGTTAAAAACCGCCGGTCTTATAGATAAGAAAACTTATTTGTTTTTAACCACATTTATTATAATAGAGGAGTTTCCGAATAATATTAAATGCCGATCGGTTTCGCAAGGTTCTCCTTTCTATTTCCTTCTAACACAATTCAGCCACAAGTAAAACATTCAATTACTCATCATATAACAACAAAAAGGCCACCGGTCCATTGAAAACCAAAAATAGCCTACCACCTGAAAAGCTTAAAATCGTTAAAAAGAAGTTCGAATATATGATGCAGTTAGGTATTTGCCGTCCTTCTAAAAGTAGTTGGTCAAGTTCTCTTCATTTAGTTACAAAAGGTAATAATGAATGGAGGCCGGGCGGTGATTATCGATCTTTAAACTGGATTACTGTGCCAGATAGATATCCGTTGCCTCATATAATGGGTGATTTTTTAAGAGCTATAGGAAAGTTTAAAAAAAACACAAAAAATTCAGAAAATTGCTTCAAGAGACGTGGACGAACACAAAATTAACCTTCGGCAGTTGTTTGAGAGATTGAGTTTGTTGACTATAAAAGAAGGAAAATGTGCTTTTGGCAAGGCAAAAATTGTTTAATTTTGTAATTGCAATAAATATTTACTCGAAAGCAATGATTTTGTTAAAAAAACGGCTACCAGCCTGTTTAACATTCAAAGTTAAGAAAAATATTTTTAAAAAAATTATTTTTCTGGAAAAAACTTAAGCAAAAGCATAATTTTCATGCCAATAGCAAAAAAAACTTGCCCTGGTTGCTTAGTGTTCTATAATCACACGCACACACATACATGCAAACAGGAAAAAACCAAACCGGTAATTAAATGCAAGAAGAAACATTTTTAAAATTAAGCAACACCCATGTCAGCATTATTTTGTAAAAATATAATAAATTAACCAATAAATAAAACAAATATTTTTTTTTGTAACAAATTGAATGAAATGAGTATAAAATAGAGTTTCTATTCGGACAAAAATTTCTAATCGGGAAAAATATGTCTGGGAAGTTTGAGACTGGAAATTTCGAGAACGTTTGTTTGCATAGTTAAAATAGTACTAACCGCAAGCTTATTATCACAATTAAATAAAAGATTTTTTGTACTGGAGCAATAAAGAACACAGCTTGGCTTAATTATATGAGCTGAAATTCGTTTTTGTTTGTCAAATTAGGATTTTTTAAATTTATAAATTTATTAAAAGCAACAAATACCAATTATACAGATTTAATAATTACTTATTTATTTAAGCCAAAGTGACGTTGACCTTCAGCCCGAAGCACAGTGTGAGGTTTTAACATTCTAGCTGATCAAAATTGCATATTTCTTTAAAAAATAAAGGTACAGTCACGCAATTCGGTACAAGTAATATATGACTAACAACACAACTTCTGTAGAAAACTGGGCGGAATTGGATAATTGTAACGCCCACTTTCCATAAGAGATAACATATAATTGTTTTAAATTTGTTTATAATCAATAGCAAGAGTAGGACAATTGGGGAAAATCAAACAATAATTTTATAGGCCGACAATATCTATCTAGTTGACGATGGTGCAGCATTTTTCCAAATTATTGTTTTTTGGTTGTAACCAATATTTTCTAAAGACATTTCAAGTGGGACCATAGATATGCTAAACAAACTCTCGTCAGAAATATTTTCTTGAGAAATGATTGCTTGTAACGATTATGGTCAGCACCGTCACAACCCCATTTGATCTTAAAAGTCACCTCATTAAAATCATCTTCTATCAAAAGAAATGTATCATCCAAGGCCAAACAAAGTCTTAAGACTGTATGGTCAATAAGTGATTGGAGGCTGACATTCGCGAATGATTCTGTTACAGTTATTCCATTTGGATAAAATGCACGCTTGGAAATTTTTATTGAATCATAACAGGGAAACATTTCAGAGTTAATAGACAGTGTATGTTGTCTCAAGAATTGGTAGCCATGTGTAGTAAGCCGATATCTATTATCATTGCTAATGCTTGATCAGCAGAAAGGCTCATGGGCTTATCTCAAACAATTCTACTTTTTTGTAAATGTGGTCCCTTTTTGGAGAAGCAGTTATAAGCTCACGAACAATTGAGGCCGAAGTTCGTTTGCCATCTAAGTGCATTTTCATTTCGGCTGCCATAAATAACTGATTATGATCAACCGTATTTAAAAGTTCTCTTGCTGTCCTTTTTCTTGTTACTTCTGCGGTCGAGGCGTTCTCAAGTTATGCGCTTAATAGAAAAAGTGGGCGTAAAAGTAGGCGTGGTAAATTTTTTTTTTCGATGAACATAACAATATTCTGAAAAAATATGGCTTTATCTCTCATTTGCGAAAAAAAATATGGCTATACATCTCATTTCGCAAAATTTTAAATATGGCCTAACCTCTCAATGATTGGGCAATAAGGCCATTAGGGCTTTGTCTCCTTATTGAATATGAGATAAAGCCATCATGGCCTTATCTCACATGAGTTTAATCCTTCTTTTAATGAAAATAATTTAATGAAAATTAAATTTAAAGTACTTAAGCCTAACTTTCATATCTAACAGCCGTATTCATAAAAACTTATTTATGATTAATTAACCGTTTTAAGCAAAAATTGCTAAATTTGTATTCATAAAAAATTGTCTATTAAACCTTTTATAACTTATTCATAAAGTAAAACAATCTATTGTTGTCTTCAAACCAAAAAATGACATTTTGATAAATGAGTCGTTTATTTTGAAAGTGGTTTAAGTCCATTTTTTTTTTTTTAAAGAAGTTAATGATAACAACAATCGCAATCCTATATAATCTTTTTATTTATAAACAATTTAAGTCTATTATCATTAAAATCGCTATGATTTTGGGCACTTGAAAATTAGTTAGCTAACGAAATCCAAAAAAAAATTATTTTGAAACCGGTTTAAGTCGACAAATTTTTATTAACTAAAATGAAACGTAAAGATTTTTTTATACAAAACCTCTGGAAGAAGCAATTCATCAATGGTTTAAAAACACTAGTGGCGAACCTGTAAATTGGCTAAGGATATGTTGGATGCGATTTATAAAAAGTGAACCCTATAAAAAGTTTTATAAAGAATCTATGGAAGTGGATAAAGAGTTCAAAATACTTGACTTATAACACTGTCGGGGAAGACCAAGGAACTTCAACAAAATAAAATTAACACCATTATACAAAAATTTACGTCCCATTTCATTTCTAAGTATAAGGATATAATGGAGTTACTAAGGTATATACCACCTAAGCACCATGAATATTTTAACAAAACCTCACACATAACCTAAGTGAGGAGAAACAATATGGCAAAATCTTTAATATTATCCTTAATAAATAAATGTAAATTTAATTTTTTAATAAATAAATTCATGTTTATTTTTAAAAACATTTTTTTAATTCCATAAATAAAAATGTGTATCTGAATTGAAAGCTTCCCTATTTATTTTAAAGCTATTACATTCATATACATCAAACATAAAATATTTACAATTTCAATTGCTTAATTTCTTTAAAATAAGTGGACTTATTCCTTTTCACAAACAAAAAAGTCATTTTATTAATTTTGAAAGTGGTTTAAGTCCATTTCAGGTTCTGAAACACAGCTTATTTTTATAGTAAAGTTTACAAAATGTATTACGTTATATATTCTAACATGGTTAAGGTCACAAAGCCATAAAAAAAATGAATACCCTTAAATATCTCAATATAAGAAAAAATGGACTTAAACCACCCACTTTCAAAATAAACGACTCAAATGTTTGCATTTTCTGATATTATTTTTGTGAAATATGTTTAAAAATAATGGAAAATTTTTTTTATTTATTAATATGGACATGATAAATTAATTTTACAAAAAAAAATTTTTTTTGACAACCAATTAAAAGTTATTTGTATTCCCGTAAATAACTTTGAAAAGTTATATTGTTAATTACTTAAAAAAAAAATAATATGATTTAAATGAATATGTTCAGGAGCAAATGCAGATATTCCCTTTAATTATTTATTAAATTACTGCAATTAGTTGTTTTTATGTTTCAAACAACGAATTGTTGTTCAAAAATATTAAAAAAAAAAACCAATAAAATGAACAAATCATAATAATAGTGATGTTAATAAAAAGTAAACAAATTCTTTATTCGGATACTTTCTTACCGTTTATTTAAAAAAAGGTAAAAACAAAAATTTGTATGAAACATTTCGCCAACATTTTGTTCAGAAACTAAAAAAATACGTATTTTTATTTGCAAAGAATATTTGTTAAGGTCTAAAATTAAAAAAAAAAATATTATAAAAAAAATAATTAAATATAGAATATCATGTGAACCGAAAAGAATTTTCATGCATCACTAGCAATAAAATGGCAACAAAAGGTAAAGAAAGTTGCCATACTTAAACACAAAATCGCTACAAACAGTAAATATTAAAAAGACTATTAATGCACGTTTATGAATACAAATTTTTATAAGAGGTTTATAAGACAAAAAGCGTTCGAACATAAACAGTACATTATTTAGCGTTCGGCTCACAACCCCAAGAACGATATCAGTTCATTTAGTAATTGTGTAGACGAACACAACCCTTAGTACCGTTCGTAGCCATTTTCAAGAAAGAGCCGAACATTATATAGTGTTCTGTTCTTCGTTAAAAAACAGAACAAATGTAGTGATACTGTAGACAAACATTATATTTAAATGTTCTATATGGTTTCTTTTTTACATTGATTAAAAAAATGAACAAACAAAAAATTTTAGCACAACCGCGGTTAACCGCACCACGAGCAGCTTGTGTGCACATTGTTTATATGTTTTGTTTGTGAAAAATTTTTTTGCTGGTTTTTTGTTATTTTTCGTATGTGTATTTTGTTTTTGTAAAAAATTTTTGTTTTTTTTTATCACAAGCTTAAGCACAATAGAAACGAACGATAATTAATGAGCTGAACCGAACACAATGAAGCTTGTGTTCTTATCTTTTTGTTGAGTTGGATAAGAACGGTAGTATTTTTGTGTTTGAGAGATGACTAATAGGGAAACATTGTTTTTTAATGATTTTTTACACAAACACTGTATTAGGCTTTTGTGTGTTATACAAATCTACTGAACCGAACACTAAGGAGCGATATTTAGTGTTTATTTTCGAACACTAATATTAAAATATTTAGTCCAGTAAGTGCCAGACAGCAATAAAAATAATTAAGTGTTAGTTGATTGGCTTTCATCATTTTCTTGTAACGAGGTCGGAAGTCTCCCTCGTTCGTAGTCGTTGAGTAAGTTTCGTGCCAGAAGGTTCGGGTGAGATTCCAACTTTTCTAAATATTTCACAATATGACTGATAGTTTCCCCTTTTGGTAGGGGAACATTAAAATCTCTGTGCAAGTGTTGGTTTCTCATATAACACGGAGCCCTTATTGTCATTCTTAAAATCTTATTTTGGCATCTTTACAATTTATTCTATATAAGTCGTTGTTCACCATAATTGTATGCCGTAGCACTAAATGAGTGCCGCGGTAGTCTAGCTGGTAGTGAGCTAGTCTATTAGCGCCGGGGTTGCTGCGGGTTCGATTCCCGCCAGGGACTCTGGTTCCTGCAGACAAGCGTAAAGCTTTGCGGGATTAGCTTAGGGAATTTAAAAAAAAAAAAAAATCGAGTTGCATATCAAAAGTTTACATTTAAAGGCAAGTTTTGAGTTCCTGCCCATAAGTCCTCTTCCAAATTATGAAACATTCGCTGCAAAACATTTGCGGTTGATGATAAATAGGGGAAAGAAGAATAGAAAAGTTTATTTTGTTTCGTGTACAAGCAGTTTTAGTGAGTTTGTTATTGAAAGGAAGAAAAAGAAAAGGTACACAAAATACTTAAGTGTTGCAAAACAAAGGTTTCATTTTATGGACACGAATGCAGTTTAAATAGAGAATTCTAACCCCCCTTTCACACTCGGCAAGTTACTTGCGCAAGTCTCTTACACAACTCTTGAGGACCAACCATAATGTGCTTAAGTTGGCTTAAGCAAATGTGCGACTACATGTAAATTATATGAGGAAACCCATATTGAACTTAAGGAAACTTTTTGCTAAGTTTAATGAAACTGCCATTTGCTTAAGCAAAGTGCGAATCTAATCGCACATTCCGTACGGAATCGAGTACATATGAGAGACTTTTTGTTAATTTTTAGACAGTAGGTTAAGCAAGGCTATGCCTATGGTTTGTAGACGTCAGCGGTAAGATCGGGGTAAGAAAAAATAATTTTGTACAGACTCCGTTGTACTCGGCAAGTAACTTGCGCAACTAACTTGCCGAGTCTGAAAGGTGTCTTGAAGAAAGTTTCTGCAGCAAATGTTTCATAATATAGACGACTAAATGATGTGAGTTGCAGCAGTTTCAACTTTATCTGAGTCAATTTTGCCACAATGTGGTTTTTAAGGGGTGTGGGGGGGGGGGGGGGGGCTTGTTGCCCAATCATTGAGAGGTAAGGTCAATTTAAAATTTTGCGAAATGAGAGATATAGCCATATTTTTTTCGCAAATGAGAGAAAAAGCCATATTTTTCCAAAATATTGTTATGCATGGTGTAAACATTCTGTAAAAGGAAAAAGCCTTAGTTATCATTGAAAAACATTTTTTTATTCTTGTGACGCACACAGGAAAACTTTATCCACCGAAGCCAACTGCCGCGTCCTACTGGAGGAAAAAACCCTAAGCACGGCCGCAGGCCTCCACGCAGAAAAACTTTAGTATGCGAAGCCAGATTTCAATACTTAACTTTAGTGTCTTCGGAACTGAAATGAGAGATAAAGCCATTTTCTAATATTGCTAATGTGAGCTAAGACCATGATGGCTTTATGTCCCATTCGAATCTCCTTATCTCACATGGTATTTTGAAAACAAAGTTTTGCTTAATAATATGAAATGTGTACCATTCTATTCTATACTTTACTGCACTGCTAATATGCAACATTTTTATTACACCAGAAGAACTTTTAGTTGTTTGTTTTTTTAAGCTTTTTGCTATAAAATGTGCAATTAATTTTTAATCTGTTTTAATTGTTTGGCAATTAGTTTAGAATGTTAATGTTCAAATGAGTTAAGTGCAATCAGCATGTTAAAAAATTTTACTATAATTTGATGTCTATTACTTTTTAAAACCTTGAGGAATGCCAAAAGGGTTTATTTTAAAACCAAGCTAAAACTTTCTATACGCGGAAATCATATAAAATGTATTTAGCACAATTTTATGAATTGTTATTGTTTTAGTTTTTGATGGATGATAGAAGTTCGCTGAATTTGTTAAAAAATAGTTTTTTATAAAAAAAAATTCTACAAATTATAATGGAATATGGGAAGGTTTAAATTTATATACTTAATCTGTTAGTCTCATTAGACTGACTTAATTATTTTTTTTTCTTTTGTGAAACTCAATTTACGACTTAGGCTGTATTTCCACGACAGCTTAACCAAGGCCGATGCTGCTCAGTCGAGGTTGATCAAATGGTGCCCAAGTTTATAAGACTCTCATCGAGCGCATATTTTCTGATGTCAAAACACAATACAAAAATAAAGCGTGGCTGCAAAAAGAGCCATTTTAAAAAACGGTCGATATTAGGCAACTTCGTAGCATACCAATCGATCGGTACAATTTGTGATTCGAAAGAAGTTACAAATTACCACAACAGAGTTTTCGAACTAACTGCATTTGCCAGCCTTGTCACCACACCTTCTATGACTGATAGTTGGATCTCCGGTTATTTTACTTTGGAATTTGAATCCACCATAGCTGTGCAATGGAACGCGACTGGTAATTAAAAATATTCATTGGAAATAATTTATTTTCCTCGTCTAAAACTCCTTTTCCGCACTAAATATTAAATAATTTCTTTTAGATATTCTTAAGCACCACACTGCCTGATTTCCATGAAATAATTTACTATTCAACAGAAAAAAAGAAAATCAAAAATGAAAAAAAACAAAAAATGTACTTTGGACTTCAAGAAGAATTCTGGACAAAAGTACGAGAAAACAGAAGTAAAAAAATCAATTAAATTCCAATCTACCAAAGCAAATTTCGATCTACCAAAGCAAAAAATAAAATTTGGTTTATGGATTGATGTTTGACTATTGACGTCAGCAGTCGTCGATGGCTGCGAGTGTAAGACGGCAAATCCATCTGAGGAGATCGAGTGGTTGCGATCGTAACATGTCATGGTAACCTGCCGGCCAGGGTTCGAGCCCCGGCCACGGCCAAGAATGAAAGATTATCAATAACAATTTTAATTAATTTTCATGTTGTAAAATTCCTTTCTTCATAAAGATAATTAAATGAAAATTAAATTTGATGAACTTAAGCCCAATTAAAAATATTAAAAAATTTGGATTAAAAACCATAAATAGTTCAACAAAATAACCACAATACTAATTAGTATTTTATTATTTAAAAAATTATAAGCTTGATTAACAAAAAACATTTGTTGAAGAAACAAAAGTAATAAAAAAAAATATTAAATCTAAAAAATATATTTAACATTAAGCTTAATTAAGTAGTAGCATTTTTTGTTTAAACAACAAAACTAATATTGTGTTTTGAAGCTTTCTGTTTCCCCACTACACAACATTGCACGCTGCAACACAATTTTTTGAAAGCAACTGTGTGGGGAGTACAAAAAATACATGGCAACGTACAGCAGATTAATTCATTAGGGTGGTTTTAGGTTTAAATAATTCCATAGTTAATGTTGCTCTAACAGTGGCATCTTTCCCATAGAAAAAGTTGACATAACAGAGCAAACTTTTGTATAGTAAATGCGACTTTTTAAAGAAAGTGTTGCCCTAATAGAAGCAACCTATAAGTAACTTTTCTAAACAAGATATTGCAGTATTTAAGGCAACTTTTTGTAGAAAACATTGCACTAATAGAGTCAACCTTTGAATGAAAAATTATTATCTAAAAGAGGAAAGTTTAAAAAAAGCGTTTCCTTATAGAGGCAGTTTACAAAAAAAATGTTGCCCTAAAGGAGGAAAATTTCCCATAGAAAAAGTTGACCTAATAAAGGAAACTTTTGTATAGAAAATGTTGACTTAATGGAGGCCCTAAAAGTGGCAACTTCTCTATATAAAATATTTCCCTAAAAAGTTACTTTTCTATAAAAAATATTGCAGTACTAAGGCAACCATTTTTGGAAACGTTGTCCTAAAAAGAGGATCATTTGAAAAAAAGTTCCCTAATAGAGGCAATTTTACTAGAACCTTCTTGATAAAAAAAGGTTTCCCTAATATTGGTAAGAAAAACGCATTTTAAGTTTTTCATACAAAAATCCTAAGAAAATCAATTTTTTTATGGAAATAGAAGTGATCACTTATTTTCGTTATTTTTGCTCAAGCACTTCTAGTTTTCCAGAAAAACGCATTTAAAGTTTTTCATACAAAAATCCTAAGAAAATCAATTTTTATATGGAAATGGAAGTGATCACACATATTTTCGTTATTTTTGCTCAAGCCCTTCTAGTTTTCAAGACAAACGCATTTAAAGTTTTTCATAAAAAAATCCCAAGAAAATCAATTTTATATGGAAATAGAAGTGAACACAGATTTTCGTTATTTTTGTGCTCTAGCTCTTCTAGTTTTCAACTATTGTAGAAAAAGTTGCTCTAATAAAGACAACTTTTTTTAAATTGTCCTAATAGAGGCAAATTCTCTTTTTTAAATGTTACCTTAAAAGAGACAACTTTTATAGAAGGTGTTTCCCTGGTAAAGGCAATTTTTTTTAACAAAATATTCCTGTAATTGAAGCAACTTTTTGTAGGAAATATTGTCCTAATGTAGGAAATTTTTTTATAGAAAGACTGATCTAATACCTAGCGGAACGTTTCGCTAAGAAAATGTTGCCGTAATAGAGGCAATGTTACCCTTAAAAGTTTAAATGTTACCTGAAAACTTTGCTAATCTGTATGTTGCTTAACAGAAAATAGAAAATTTTTTAATAGAAAATTGTATCACAATAGATATAACTTTCCTATATAAAATATTACGTTTATAACGGGGGGTTAAATTTTAAGGGCCGATGTTAAATGTGAACCACACCTAAACGTCAAGTTTTTTTCTGCATTTCATTTGACATTTCCCGATAGTGGGAACTTTTCTTTACAAAATAATTCTGTAATTGAAGCAACTCTTTGAAGAAAATACTGTATTACTGTATGCAATTTTTATAAAGAAATTCTGATCTAATACTTTGCGAAACGTTTCGCTAAGAAAATGTTGCCCTAATAGAGTCTTTTTAGAAAATGTTACCCTAAAAAGTTTATATGTTACCTGAAAACTTTGCTTTACTGTATGTTGCTTTAAAAATGTATTTTTTTATAGAAAATTGTAATACCAATATAAAGTATAACCTTGATATAAGCAACTTTTCTTGGCAACATTTTGCTCTAATAAAGAATTTTTTCTTTTAAAAATGTTGACCTAAAAGGGAACTACAATATGTTACCCTAATAGAGGAAACTTCTCTTTATCCAATCTGACCTTAAAAGAGAAAACTTTTGTAGAAGATGTTTCGCTGATTGTGGCAACTTAAAAAAATCCTGTAAAAAACAACTTTTCGTAGAAAATGTTATTATAATATAGCCAACTTTCGTATAGAAAAGTTTGATCTAATAGCGGACAGCTTTGCTAATAAAATGTTGCCTGCAACTTCTTTTCATAAATGTTACCCTTAAAAATTAAATGTTACATGAAAATTTTGCTATATAAAATGCTTTAAAGAATGTATTTTTTTATAGAAAATTGTGTCATAATAGATTTAACTTTCCTGTATAAAATATAAACTTAATAAGAGAAACTTTTCTAACTGAGCTACCTAAATAAAAGCGGAAGCGTTTTTTGTATGTCAAAACTTCTCATTTGCATACAATTTATACGAAACAAACCATTAGAATGCGAATTAGAAACCACCCGGCTGATAAATCCAATTTGACAGATCGCTATGTCGGTTTGTTTTATTGAAATTGTATTTAAATGAAATTTTCATATTTAAAAAAACGCTTGCCGCTTTTGTTTAGGTTGTTCAGTAAACCAAAATTTTGCTCTAATGAAGACAACTTTTCTTTTGAAAATGTTGCCCTAAAAGAGAATTTCTCTATGCAAATTGTAATTTTAATAGAAGACAATAACAAAATGTTGCCCTAACTTTAAAATATTGAAAAAAGATTATAAAAATGTTGCACCAATAAAATCAACATTTCTATTAAAAAAAAATAGACAAAAGTTGCCTACTTTAAGGAAAAACTTAAATGCAAGCATTTCGTAAAAAAAAAACTTCTCCTGTTTAGAGGCAAAAAAAAAACATTAGAAAATGATAGCAGTTTTTTTCCAGCACATATGGCTTGTTTAAAGGCAACACCCTAATTATAAACAAAAATACTATAAATTTATATTCGTTTAACAAAAGCATCACATAAAATAGCAGCAAGTTAAAAAAAAAAACTCAAACATTATTACCAATCTCTCGGCATTTTGAATATGAAACTATAAGTCAATAGATCTCCCCACCCCATAAATCCCTCAAGACACATATTACTTAGAATGCACAGATATACACGGATGTAAATATATATTTATCTGTGTGTGCGTGTGTTTGTATGTGTTTGTCAGCGTATCGATGTATGTACATACTAAGAATAAATATTGTTCCAAAAAAAAAAAAAAAAAATTGTAAAAATAAAACAGAACAGAATGCAATCAGGGTTGTCAGAAGTGGCGATTTCTCGCCAAACGTGGCGATTTTCAAACATGTTTGGCGACCTAATTTCTGATTTGGCGACATGGCGATTTTTTGGCGATATATAAAATAGTTAAAATCGCCAACTGGCTATTTTTGATGACCTATGAATTTGTTTTGAAATGCGTTAAATTCAATACTTAGAAATAAATTATTTTAATTCTCGTATTTTTATAAATGAAATTTTATTAAGTCTATAAACATTTTCACATTATACTTATATGTATGTGGAAATTTATTATCACAGATCAAATATGTTGAATCCTATCATACCTTTGGACGTTTATGAAACATAATGGAAAAAATAAGCGTTGGTTAATTGAAAGATAACTAAATAAGTTTAGGCCAACATTTTAAAGCTACAAGGGTACGGTAGGTAGGTAAAATTTTAAGGACTTTACTTTGGCTGTCCTTAATATGCAGTTATTACAACTAGTAATGCCTGTGTTGAAACTATGAACTCCACTAAAACTCGTCTTTGAATTAGAATGCAATACGAACTTCTAGACGCGTTATTAGGAGTTATACAGGCATGTTCTGTAAATCACAAGATTTCAAATCACTTGTGATTTTGAAATCACAATTATGATTAATGGGTGTTTTGAAAACCACAAAAGTTTTTACTTAGTTAAAAATGGTGGAAACAAATAAGCAAGTAATTTTAATTGGCGGCCACTTAGCTGACACGTTTAAAATCACAATTATGAAAAAAGCTTTTTGTCCAGAACACATTTTTTGTGATTTCAAATCACTTTCACAAAAAGTGATTTTCAGAACATACCTGATAAGTTATATGAATGGGAATAGTACATGTTGCACTTCTTTAGTACTTTCGTTGAATAAATGTTATACCCTCACAACGTATTCCAAATTAGAATACAAATAGCGAGTCTTGACGGTGAAGCGTTTTAGATATATAATAAAACTGCAACTATTGTATATGGTGCCTTTCTAATATTTGTTTAGTACTAGCCGCAAAAAATCTTTTTTTGTTGCTGTAAGTAGACTGCTATAAATTATTTTATAGTAAACATCGTACCATTTTTGTGTTCACTAATTTTTTTTATTTCGCTCGAAATCAAAATTAAGCAAAATATATATTATGGCGACTTTTTTTGAATTTTTGGCGTATTTAAGTGATACGGAACTAATTCAGCTTTTATAATTTATAAAAAATATTTTTAATAATTTAAAAAATATGTATTTTATTGTCAAAAACTTGTAAACAAAGGCTTTGGCGATTTTGGCGATTTTTGATATTGAATTTGGCGAAAAAGGTCAAAATCAATCTGACAACCCTGAATGCAATCAATAATGAATGTGAATGTCAATAAATGGATGCATGAATGAATGCATGAATGATAGAAAGGATACTTATGCTCTAAACAGTATCATTTCAATCCGTGTATGTGTGCATTTTTCTATGGCTTTGTCAAATTGTGTAATTTTAGTTATTTTAGTTTTTATGTTTGTATTGTATTTTGTGTCATGTTCTCTCAAAGTATACGTGTGTAAGTACTCGTGCTTAGTTTTGTATGTGTGTTTGCATGTAAATTTAAACACACTTCAAGTCAAAATTCCCAGTACAATATTAGTATGCTGTCGCAGCAAATGTCATGCAAACAACTGCGGGGCATTAACAAACAGCAACAAAACTAACAGCATTAAGAAAAGAAGAAATGAAAAGAATTTCATTCAAACACAAAAACACACGTGCATACAAACAAACATTGAATTTAATATTGGCATTAAAAATTATCAAGATGAAAAAATCTGAAAAAGCATAGAAGAATATTGTTTTTCATTTTTCAGCTGTTCTTTACTAAAAACATGATTTTGTTTAATAACTAAGATTTTTTTTTTTTTTTTTGCTAATACCATTTTTTGTCATTTTTTGTAAAGAAAATACATGTATAAACTTGATTAGTTTGTTCTTAAGGATATTTTACAGTTAAAGTTACAAAGAGCAAAACATATTGCATATTTTTAGGGCATATTCATTGTTTGAAGAAAATTTCATGGTTGGATAAATGTGAATGGGAATATTTGTATAAAATGATGCAATTCATATCCTTATTAAATGAGCATAATAAATGACTCATATACAAGGCACTGTGATGTGTCCTTTGAGCAAAATTTTTAACATGAAAGAATGAATTAAAATTTATAAAAATGTTAAAGGCAGTTAAAAAGATAAGGAAAAAGTCCAAAAGTTGTTGCCAAGAGAGGAACTTTTTCTAAACACAACTTGCACTAAGGAGAGCAAATGAAAATTAGATTTAAAGGATTTATTTTTAAGTAAACTTTTTTGAATTGAGTTGTATTTTCTACAAATAATTTCCCTTGTTATGGACATTATTTTCTGGAAATAAGTTGCCTTAACAAAATATATAATTTTCTATAGAAAGTTGTATTAACCGTGAACACATAAACAAAAAAATCACGCAATCACATAACCAGGATACCCGTGTACCCCATTATTTATAATTTTAACTTCACAACGAAGATTTGAATTTAGAAAGTTTAGAACAATTAACTAAATAATTTATTAAAATTAATTCAAACACAAATCTACACCACAGTATATAAAAGCAATTTTTGCTAGTGTTCCTATTTGGGACCCATGGGCAATCATGAACTTGCCTTGACAAAATTATGTTATAAGGTTAAGATTCATGTAAAAGTTCCTTGTGCCGAATTTTATTTAGATATCTTCATCTACACGCGGAGAAAAAACATTTTTAAATATGGTCACTTCCAACAAAACTATTTTAAAAGAAAATTTTTAACATGTTATGGTTAGTTTAACTACATTATTGCCACCTACAACTTTATTATGGTGAAAATAGTCCTCCATCAAGAAGCCACAACCATATTATGGTCGCCTCTTAACATGTTATAATTAAATATGACCATAATTTGTTTGATATGGTTGAAAACCAACCATGCTATTATAAGTGTTAAACATTTTTTTGTTATTTTTAGCCATAACATGTTCGGAGGCAACCATAATATGGTTTTGGCCTCTTGATGGTGGACTAATTCAACCATAGTATGATTATTGTTGACAAAAATATGGTTAACTGAAACAAGCACGAATAACAAAATCTTTTGAAATTAAAATTTTGTATTCCCAAAGAAATTACTTTTTGATAAGAAACATAATATGTTTAAAAATTTTCTTTGAAAATAGTTTTGTTGGAGGTAACCATACTTAAACATGTTTTTCTCTGGGTGTATATGAGATTTAAAGATGGGGGTTTATGTGTGTTCTATGGTTAATTTTGGACCTACCATAATAAAAAGATAAGCTCACTGTTTATTGTTGGTGTTTTGTTTAAGCTTTTATATTGTTACAAGTAAGTCTTAGAGCCAGTTTTTGACATAAAGATCAGCGATTAAATTAGAACTAATCTTTGAAATTCGTTTTTGGGTAGTCGATTATTTAATTTTGTTGCCAAGTTTAAACGCCCAAAGTTGGTGGTTTAAACTTGCGACAGAACTTTCAAAAGTACGAACAGCTTATAAAAGGAAATATTTTTTATTTTTTTTTTTTTTAAGTTAAAGTTTTATTAAATATTCCACCCTCAAGCTTAAATAATTAAAAGTAATTATAAAATAAAGCTCCAATAAGAATAAATATATATTTATAAACATATAATGTTATATAACACAATACAAAATTCTCGCCTTTTCTTCTTCTTTTTCACGTTAAGAACAGTAATTTGATGACAATTTTTGGTATTTGTTTTAAACTGCCATACTTATACATAAAAGTAATGTCAATTCATATGGCAATGCTAAAAGCTTTAATCTTTCACTCAAAAACGCCACAGAGGATTAAGGCTAGATTAATTTTATTATAAGATTAACAAATCTTACTATTGATCCTGGTTTAAGCTCTAAGTAAAAAACCCGCTCTTAGAGTGTTTATAATTCCAATTCGCTTTAGGGTTTTATTTGTTTAATATTTTTGGCTTTTCTAAAATCTTTGGAAAAGGTTTCCTGATAATCTGGCCTAAGCAACCAGTGAAATACGCATAGAAGCTTGCTTTCCTTCAGCAGTAAAATGCTGAAAAAATTAGGAATTTAAAACGTCATACAAAAATCATAATAAATCAAATAAGTTTGAACCAAATTTTATCTAAATAATAACATAATCAGATGGTTTATGGGCAAGATTTTCTATGAGAGAAAGACTTTATATGAGAGAAAGATTTTCTAAGAGAGAAAGATTCTTAATAAAAAAATTGCATCTAAAAGAGCATCATTTTTTAGAAAAAATTTTGCTTCTATGAGAACTGAATTTGGATATAATAGATTTGATATAAGAGAAAAAGATTCCCTATAGAAAAATTACCTTTATAAAAGCAAGATTTGCTCTAAAAAAGTTGCCTCTGTAAGAGCTGAATTTTTTATAGAGAAATTGTTTTTTTTATGAACAAGTTTTCCATATAAAAGATGCCACTTTGAAAGCAAGAATTTCAATGGAAAATTTAAGCCCATGAGAGCAAGACTCTCCCTTTACAAAAGAGAATAAGATGTTCTCTAAAATGTTATCGCTATTGAATCCTAAATTAAGCTACAATTGTTTGCCTCATTTAAAAAGCAAATCCTATTTAAAACATTATTTTCCTAGCTAATTTTATTGTTTTCCATACTTTTCCTTTAACTACACACAGAGTTAAAGTTTTGTATTTATTTTTAGTGCAACAATTGAAGAACAAACAAGTTGCAATGAATTTTTCTCAGAAAACACTTCTTTTGTAAATTGACAAAAAAAAAAAGGATGAAAAGTTTAATTTAATTTTATTATTGTTAATGTTGCTTCTCGCAAGTTTTTTTCCATTATTGCATTTTTCCTTTCTTTTGTTAGAACTTTTAAGTTTTTCAATTTCTCTCTTTTAAACATTTTGCAATGGCGGTGGCATTAAATTGGCCTGATGATGGCCACGATTAAACGAGTACGATTACAAGTAAAAGCTTCTGCAGCAGCAGCAGC
Organism: Pollenia angustigena; assembly: GCA_930367215.1. Taxonomy (NCBI): domain Eukaryota; kingdom Metazoa; phylum Arthropoda; class Insecta; order Diptera; family Polleniidae; genus Pollenia; species Pollenia angustigena. The sequence goes on from OV884056.1 coordinate 187,670,784, forward strand.
ACCATAAACAATAACAGTATCATTGCTGAGAAAGGCAACAGTGCATTTCTAATACAAGTTCTTGTAGCATTTTGTTGCAAGCTGAACAAAAAAAAAACTAGGTATGTGTAAAAAGGTTGATTGGTTTGCTGGGTATCAAACATTAGACTAGATTTGTAACTTTATTCCTTTAGTACTTACTTTGTAAATGGAATTGTTGTAGCTGTTGATGTTTGTGTTGTTCCTGTTGTAATTGTAGTTGATGTCCTTGTTGCACATAAGCCATGTTTTTCTTGTAAATTCTTGAAAAAAAAAATTAAGAATTTGCACTGTGTTTTGTAATTTTACATTTTATTCGTTAGAGGGAAGTTAAGAAGAAGAAGAAGAAATATGAAATGTTGCTTCCTCTCTCGCTCTCTTTTGCTTTTCAGTTAGTGTTCACCAACCATTCATGCTTTTGTATAAAGCAAATTTGCTTCCTTAAAAATTCACTCGTTTTAGTTTGTGCCACAAATTTTAAAACATACTTTGTTATTTTTGTTTTTTTTTTCTTCTATTTTCTTTTCTTGGGAATTTCAAATTGGTTGTTTATCATTCGTGATACTGAGCTTTTGTTGGAAATGCTGCAAAAAAAAAACAAGAATAAATAGTATATTTTATTAAATTTAATTGTTGTCAGGGAAATGTAGCAAGCAAAGATTTTTTTATTTTGGTTTGTAAAAAAAATAAATTTCCTCTTTTGCTTTTCGCAAAAAATAAAATGAAAAGAATGGCAACAACTTTCAACACATAAAAAGAAGAGATTAAGAGATGTGTAAACAAAAAAAAATTAAAAATCACCACAAATATGTGCTAAATCTTTAATATCCTCCAACAAGAGTTAGAATATTTCAGTAGAAGGTTTTAAATGTGGTCTATAAATTAAAGGCCAATCTTTTTAGAGCCTAAATTCAAAGATTTATAATTCTAAATTTTACATATTTTTAATTAGGCTTAAGCTCATCAAATTTAATTTTCATTAAATTATTTTTATGAAGAAAGGAATTTTACAACATGAAAATTAATTAAAATTGTTACTGATAATCTTTCATTCTTGACCGTGGCCGGGGCTCGAACCCTGGCCGCCAGGTTACCATGACATGTTTCGATCGCAACCACTCGATCTCCTCAGATGTATTTGCCGTCTTACACTCACAGCCATCGACGACTGCTGACGTCAATAGTCCAACATCAATCCTTAAACCAAATTGTATTCTAACCTTTTGGTAGATCGAAATTTGCTTTCCTGAATGATTATCCATTTTAATTGATTTTACATGTCTTTTGCTTACTTCTGTTTTCTCGTCGATGGCTGCGAGTGTAAGACGGCAAATCCATATAAGGAGGTCGAGTGGTTGCGATCGAAACATGTCATGGTAACCTGCCGGCCATGGTTCGAGCCCCAGCCACGGTCAAAAATGAAAGGTTATCAGTAACAATTTTAATTAATTTTCATGTTGTAAAATTCCTTTCTTCATAAAAATAATTTAATGAAAATTAAATTTGTTGAACTTTGATGAAATAGTTCAACAAAATAACCACAATACTACACACAGAAAAAAATACCCATGTAAAATTAACATGGAAAAATGTTGATTGGGAATCATGTTAAATTTCAGAAAAATTATGCCCTTTACTTAAATTTATCATTATTTCATATTAATTTTAAATGAAAAATATTAAAATAACCTTCAATTACGTTTATTTAATATTATTCACTGTTAAAAAAATAAAAAAATAAAAAAAAATATAAATAAATCTGGATTCAATATTGAACCCATAAAAACCTGTTTTGTATTAAAATCAAAAGTTTATCTTGTTAAATTAACATGCATACCTACTTAATTATGTACATTTTTTATTTTCACTTTTAAAATATGAAGACAATTCCCGTATTCTTTTAATTAAAATTGTTTATTTAAATAGTACATCAAGTTTTCAAAGTAGAATGATGACCATATCGGGCGATTCTGCTGATACTTCTGTTAACAAAGGAGAATACAAAATAAGTGAAAGATGTGTTTTTTTTTTCCTTTATTAAGAACCAATTTTCAATAGGATATCGAATATGAAACATTAAATATAGAAAACATGTCTCGCAACATTAGCGCAACATTTTTTAAAAGATAGCTTCAATTAGGAAAACATTTTTTAAAGAAAAGATGCTTCTGTTTGGGTAACAATTTTTGTAAAAAAGTGTCCCCTATTGGAGAAATATTGTTTAAAGAAAAGTTCAATATACCCTGCAAATAATAGGAGCAGTCCATACACGCATGCCAAATGTAGCCCATAAGGGAATAGAACTAGTCCAAAGGTAACCCCAACGTATGGAAAAAACATGGTCTATTTAACAAACCGATGATCTAGGGCAGGACCATATAACCCAGCTTTGCATTACAAAGAAGTAGTCTTAAAACTACTACATGGTATACTCCAGAGTATAAAAACATGGTTAATGATTTCATCACATTGGACCAGTCCAGGGAGTAGTCCATTTGATCAAAATAGATCAGGTAGTATAATATTATTTGCAGTGTATTTTCACAAAAACTAATTTATATTTACTAGTGTTTGCCAAGTGATCGAAATTCGAACTTATGCAAATATGTATGAAGAAAACAAATCATAACATTTGTCTTCTTTTTTGTCTTAGTGGATCGATTTGGCGAGGGACCAACCTCTGGTCCATATCGCACACCTAGTTCAAAAGTGATTCAACTCAAAAAACTTGATTTTTCAGAAAAAACTGTTTTTGACCAAAAAAAAAATGATAAAAACAAATCTTTGTTTCGACCATTTATTTAGTAGAAAATCCATACAGATTATGATCTAAAATTTTTTTTACATATTTATACACTACACTCAAAACATTATGTAGGTAAAATTAACGGAAAATGAAATATAAAACAAAAGAAGATTCATTTAAAACCCGGACAATTCATTTATCCTTTAAATCATACCAAAAATCAGTTTGTTTTTAAATGTTAAAAAATAACTCACTAATTACAGCAAAAATTTCTGATTTTAACTTTTGTTTCAAAATTTTTACTATCAAAAAAAAAACTACAATAATATACATAAAACTTTTAAAACATAAAATACATATAATTTAGTTAAGGGAAAAAAGAAAACAACTTTATATTTTAAATGAATGGAAATTCATTCTTTCTTTTTAAAGGTAGACAATGAACAATTTTTAGTTGTGTCATTTTTGATGATGTATTATTTTCACAAGCTACCGAATTATTTTGAGTTATGTCACTTTAGCTGAATTCTTTTCAACTTTTGACACTTTTGTCAAATTCTGACACAGTCTAATTAAAATAAACTCCAACAATGATTTATTTTAGCAAAAGTGTCACATCTCGAATTAAGACTGTTTAGACACTTTTACACACAGAAAAAAATACCCATGTAAAATTAACATGGAAAAATGTTGATTGAGAATCATGTTAAATTTCAGAAAAATTATGCCCTTTACTTAAATTTTTCATTATTTCATATTAATTTTTAATAAAAAATATCAAAATAACCTTAAATTACGTTTATTTAATATTATTCACTGTTAAAAAAATAAAAAATAAAAAATATTAAAATATAAATAAATCTGGATTCAATATTGAACCCATAAAAACCTGTTTTGTATTAAAATCAAAAGTTTATCTTGTTAAATTAACATGCATACCTACTTAATTATGTACATTTTTTATTTTCACTTTTAAAATATGTTATAAAAAGAAGACAATTCCCGTATTCTTTTAATTAAAATTGTTTATTTAAATAGTACATCAAGTTTTCAAAGTAGAATGATGACCATATCGGGCGATTCTGCTGATGCTTCTGTTAACAAAGGAGAATACAAAATAAGTGAAACATGTGTTGCAGGGTTTTGAATTATTCTTACATAAATGCAAATGTTGTCTGATGCTTCTTCACACTGTTAAAATACACTCAAACCCATTTGATTCTACATGAAATTCACGTTGTTTCAACTGGAAATAACTTTCATTCAACGTGATTCCGATTGTTATTTCAATATAAATTACATTTTGCTCTAACTTTACTGCAATGTAAAATTAACATGAATTATAGTTATATCAAAAGAAAAAAATGTTGTTCGCAGTTATTGTAAAATCAGGTTGAATTAACATGAAACCCGTATGAAGCAAAATCACCACCGAAAAAATTTAAATCAACCTTGTTTTCGACGTTTTTAACTTGATTTTTTTCTGTGTGTATGATTTGCAACTTTATACCAATTGAAACATAAAGAAAGACATAACCGGTTTTGTAATAACAGTTAACAACAACAAACAAACTGATATTTTTTTTATAGATAAACAAGTGTATTGTGCATAGTTTAAGCATAGAAACCCGAAAAATTAAAATTTTGAGTTCTTTTTCTCGTGAATGTGTAATTTAGTTTTGTATGTTCAATAATATAAAATAAATCAGGAAGTACCAATTGAAAAACCAAAAAAGTACCAAAAAGTCTGCTCTAAGATATGGGCAGCTCCAGCGAAAAGTCTACTTTTTGTAACAAAAGGGATAACATTTGAAAAACATGGTTCTAAAATACATGCTTTTTTGCATTCTGGCGTTACATTAAAAAAAGTAGACTTTTCGCTGAAAATACCCATATGTACCAGAGATCAGCAATGAGTAGTGAAAAAGTGAGTAGAGCTAAATCATGACTCATAAATTCTTGTACTTATCCGCACTCATACTTATTCCAATGTGATTCAAACTCATATTCACTCAAAAGTTTCATTTTATTCATCGTACTCATACTTACCAACATTTGTAGTGTTTGATTTAGAATCTACTCAAGTCAATGTGTATAGGCGAAGCAAAATGCGAGGCTGCCAGATTTGTCCCCGAAATAGCAAAGTGACGATTTGGCAATTACAGTTTACTAAAGTAACATGCATGAAGTAGACGATTTTTCGGCAAATTTATCTGGCAGCGCGGATTATTAAGTTGTGTGTTTTATCTGTTGTGTTAAAACGGTAAATGGATGAGCTAAATGATTTGAATCATTGTGAGTATTGTAAGTATTTTCTTGAAATTATAAATCAAGCTGAGGTCATTTCTGAGTATGCGTATAATGTCGACTTCGCACTCATAAATATTTCTCTTGTGAGTATGAGTGAATCAGTTTAAATGATTTCTACGCACTTATACTTACAATTGCATGAGTCAGTATGAGTAGCGAAAAAACGATTCATTGCTGATCTCTGATATGTACCTTAAAACGAGCAAAGATTTTTAAAGTTGGTAGCTTGAAAAATTAATCTTTATATCAAAATGGAAATGCTCAATCAGTATGTATTCTGCATGTTAAATTTAATGTTTCTAGGTTCAGTATTACTGATAATGCAAAAAGTACAAGTTAAATGGTGTAAAGGTACCCAAAAACTCCCGCTTACAGATTCTTATTCTCTCAGAATCATGCATGTTTTATTTTGTTTTATGAGAAATATAAACGAAATTCAAAAAGTACCAGTTGAAAAAGAAAAAAGTACCAAAAAGTTTTCTCTAATAGATTTTCATCCACTAAGGACATTGAATATTTATTCTTATCTTTCTTATCCCAATATTAACGAAAATTTCAAAAAAGTACCATTTGAAGAACAAAAAAGTACCAACAGTTTTCATCTTATAAGTTCTCATTAACTCAAGACTCAACATCAATTTATGTTTTAAAGTTCAATATTATAGAAAATTCTAAAACTACCACATGCAGTACCACAGAAATAAAAGAAAGACATTTTATTTCCCTTTTTGATAATCTTTTCTCCCTTTGAAACATCAAAGATTTACATTTTTTTTGTGGGAGCCCATAATTAAATAATTTAATACATAGATAAATTTAACTTAATACATTTTATCTTTGTTCATATATAAAATGTTTTGTAAAAAAAAGTACCAAAATAAGGTACAATTTTCCCCTTAAAGATTCAAATTTCAAAAAAGGTTCAAATTTATACTTGTTTTTTTTTTAAATATGTTATGAATTTGGTAAAATCTTTACTTCCATGTTTATTGGCTTAAAAGATAAATGGGGAGACAAAGAATTTCCAAAATACAAGTTATACACTTTCACTCCCCAAAAGGACCAAATTTCAAAAAAGTACCAGACGCTTGTCCGCATATTTTTCTAATGAACAACGATAAGTATTAAACTTTTTTTAGCTCTATTTTAATTTTGAAGATATAAAGTGGACGAATTTACCTGTTTTACCATTTTTACCCCATCAGATTTTAATAAAAAAAATATTTTGCACTTCTAGTGCTAAATAACTCGTAGAAGGTGTAGTTTTTGCAGGAAAGTGTTTTTAACTGTTTTGTTTAAACTTGGTACAATCATTTATCAAATACATACAATCTTAAAGAAAAACTAATGGAAAAGTCACTTTTTCTCTATTTTTAAATTCCCTTAATTTATATATATTTTTCAAATCAATTAAAGTTTTTTTTGTTCTTTTTTTTGAGGCAACATTATCAAGATTATAGAAATCACTCTATTACACTTCAAATTGGTAACATTTATTTTCCCCCGTCTCAGAAAAAAAACCCGAAAATGGACATCTATTAGCGTTTTATTTCTCTTCGCAAATGGCTTCTTTTCTTGGCTGTAGCATGAAAAACTCACTTAAAGAAAATTAATGATAATAAATTCAGTTTTATTTCACAATTGTTTCCATAAAGGAAGAACATTTTTGCTTTTCATTTTTGGTCAATTAACTGTTTTTATATCCACTATCCTTTTTGGTTTTCTACATTACGAGTGATTTAATGTTGTTTTTTTTTTTCATTTTTTGCCAATTTTGAAATCATCAATTCACGGATGATTCCATTTTGTTCATTACACTTTGTAAAGAAAATAAAATAGCAATAAAATTTAAATTTAAGTTTCATATTTAAAATATAATATGAAATCAAAAAAAGAAATTACTTGTCCTATTGAAATTAAAACGATGTTTTAAGAAACGAAAAATTTAACGCCTACTTTGCAAAAATAAAAAAAACTGGTAATAGAAACATGTCATTGCATGTTTAAACTCAGTAGGCGTTTTGGTGACATGGATTTAATTTTTTTTTTTAAGAAAAAAGAAAAAAAAAACAGAAAAACCAAAAAGAAAAAACCATAAAAGAAAATCAACAAAAAACAAATGCTAACCTTAAAACCACAAAGGCTAATTTGAGCTTAACTTGTTAGAACCCAAAGAAATAATTTTGGGTGAAAAAAAATCATTAAATTGTTGATAAAATTTGGATTTACATAGTGGTAATTAATTTTTATTTAATTCGTGCTAGTCAGATGTGTTTAAGAGGTTCTTAATGGTTTTTTTAAAGTAACAAATTTGTATACCAAAACATACAATACATACAGCAGCCCGCACAATTAAGGACACACCAACAGCAATTTGAAATTTTCAATAATTTTTATAAATTTAGGCACACACATTAGCACAAAACCCATATCAATTTGTAACGCGCCTTTGGATAGACATCAGTTACAAGTGCCACAAAAATATCCGTTAAACTATAAAAATATCAAAATCTGTACTGTGTCTGTATGGGGTATTGTGCGACGGTGTTTAAAGAATAAAGTAGTGGTCTACAACTATCGATAGTCGACACTATGGATAGTATGCGACACAATTGGGGGATTCACAAGGTGCCCTAAAGTCATATCGTCGGTTGATGTGGATTTTTTGCGGTTTTAAGTTAAGATCGATTCCTTAGGTTTTCTGATCTGATCTGTTATTTGGCGTTATCAGTTTTTCGATACCTCAGACGGTTTTCGAGATACATATGGAGTGTTGAGTTTGTCATTTGTATGTGGTATTTGCTTAAGCAATTTTCAAATTAAATGTCGTATGTAACTGCCAAACGCCACATACGACAAATTTCCATATAAAACGACAAAAAAATTGATTTATTATTTAAATGTCGTATGTGGATTTTTCTTGGCACATACGATTTTTAAATAATTTTTGTTTTTAAAATTTAGTGTTAAAATGTCGTATATAAACATTTCGGTAAAAAAATGTCGTATGTAGCTATTTAAATGACAAAAATGTTACATTTTGCCACATACGACAATTTAATTCTGAACAAAAATCAAAATATTTTCTACCCCAAATGAGTTATAGGAATTAAGCTTTTAAATTAACTAGTCAAATATTAGTAGTTTCCCCTTCTAAAATTTAAAGAAAATCGCTTTGCTGAAAAACAATGTATAAGAGTTCAAACTTCAAACTCAATTTACTCGAAACTATCGGAATCCACATATGACAATTAAATTATCAGCCGACAATATGTCTTAAAATAATAACATGAAAACATACAACTGTTGTGAACAACCCCTCATAATTAAGTGTGCTATTTGAAATTTAAAACAGCTGATTTAAAACATATATAAAAAATAAATATTTACCTAAAAACAAAATAGTTTTTAATTCTAATCCATGAATTAATAAATTAAATATAATCTTTCCTGACTGTTTGCCTTTTTTCAGACGCAAACCACAAATAAATTTTATTTTGTTTGTTTACCAAACATGAAAGTCCTAAGCCGATCTAATTTGACGCCGCAAGTGTTTTGTTGCAAAAATTGCTAGCCGTAGGTTATATTCGAATGTTAGCCGGATAAAACTATACCATCAACGGCATAGGATACAAAATCATAGCCGCTCGGCTCAGCCGCTCAGCGCAGGTCTCTTCTGATTAATTACGACAGCACAATAAACATAGCAAGCAAAGTTTTATTAATTTAAGACACATTTTGTTTACAAAGCAACAACAATATTTTTAAACCGTTGTAAAATGTAGAGAACACCATGTAAATACCCCAAATATTTCCTACAAAACCCAAAACATTAATAACAAAATCAGTAAGAGACTTTTAACAAATAAAACTTTGTATCTTAGAATACGAAGAATACATAGACCGCATTTACATCTATGCAATTAACGCCGAGTTTTTTGTATGTTTGTGAAGATAAATTCGAATTTATAAACCCAAGACAAAAAACCCACGTCTTTAACATACAATGATTTCAAAGCTAACATTGCATTGTTACATACTTAACAGAGCTATGTTAACATTAAATAAATTGTAAAAATTAAAAAAATACACCAAATTTAATAAAATATCGCTATCCCACTACATGGAATCGATAGGCAGGAAAACGGTCTATCGAACGATGGTAGCGGTAGTTCTCAAATAATTTCAGAACTTAAGAAATTTTATAAAAAAAATTAAAAATTCTAATTTTGTACGTTCTTAAGAGGGATGAGTGGTCACTATGGACTCCAGGGAAATACTACCACTATCCGACTATAAGGAATCGATAGGCAGGAAAACGGTCTATCGAACGATGGTAGCGGTAGTTCTCAAATAATTTCAGAACTTAAGAAATTTTATAAAAAAAAATTAAAAATTCTAATATTGTACGTTCTTAAGAGGGATGAGTGGTCACTAAGGACTCCAGGGAAATACTACCACTATCCCACTACATGAAATCGATAGGCAGGAAATCGGTCTATCGAACGATGGTAGCGGTAGTTCTCAAATAATTTCAGAACTTAAGAAATTTTATAAAAAAAATTAAAAATTCTAATTTTGTACGTTCTTAAGAGGGATGAGTGGTCACTAAGGACTCCAGGGAAATACTACCACTATCCCACTACATGAAATCGATAGGCAGGAAATCGGTCTATCGAACGATGGTAGCGGTAGTTCTCAAATAATTTCAGAACTTAAGAAATTTTATAAAAAAAATTAAAAATTCTAATTTTGTACGTTCTTAAGAGGGATGAGTGGTCACTATGGATTCCAGGGAAATACTACCACTATCCCACTACATGAAATCGATAGGCAGGAAAACGGTCTATCGAACGATGGTAGCGGTAGTTCTTAAATAATTTCAGAACTTAAGAAATTTTATAAAAAAAAATTAAAAATTCTAATTTTGTACGTTCTTAAGAGGGATGAGTGGTCACTAAGGACTCCAGGGAAATACTACCATACTACTTTCACAAATGGAGTTAGGCCTCACCAACTAAGTATATATAAGCAAATATATAAATATAGATATTTTATTAAATTTTGTGTATTTTTTTAATTTTTACAATTTATTTAATGTTAACATAGCTCTGTTAAGTATGTAACAGTGCAATGTTAGCTTTGAAATCATTGTATGTTAAAGACGTGGGTTTTTGTCTTGGGTTTATAAATTCGAATTTATCTTCACACACATGTTTTTTTCTATTTTCTATTAAAGTAGTTTCTACGAAACTCTTTTCATTACATTTACATTTACATTTTTTTCAAGCATTTTTTTCCACATTTTCAACCCCGTTTTCTTCCCTACACCTCTTGCTACAAACAAAAAGTGGCATGCGAAAGTTGCGGCAAGTTGCGGCGTTAATTGCATAATGTAAATACGGTCTTAGTCAGTAAAATAAGTCTACTGTATAGAATTTTGTTTCCTTTAGTGGTTATCTGCTTTGAAATTGCATTAGTGTCCAGATTTTAAAATTCTAGTGTAAAATAAAATTCTTTGTATTTTAATCTTCTCTTTCCTCTTCACCTTTTAATACTTTACATCAGTCATAACCACTCCATAGACTCGCGAGCAGTCAATAATTGTACTTTTCACACAGACGCGGTCGGCAGTTCACATGTATACAACAACTTTGTTTGTTGCTTGGTTATCACTGCTTTACATACATATTTTATTCCGCATACGTTAGAGCTGGCCAAAATTTAAACCAATGTTTGATTTCTTAACTTAAAGTAAAGTGCAATGAGGTTGTTTTGGGGGTTGAATCGTTTGAAACAACTATATGAAGGGTATGGTCTAAGCTCTAAGCAGTGTGCCGTGAAACTTCCATGCCGTTGTTTACCAAATAGCAATATGCAGCCGTGTTCTCGAAATCGAATTCGATTGAAATTAAAATGGCACAAATTTTGAAAATTATCCTGTTTTAAATGTTCACAAAAATATTTCCTTCTATATACTTCATACTTTCAGTTCTACTTATCTCATTTAAAAAAAAACTGACATTTTAAATTAATTCAATACAAAGTCTTAAAATATTTTATTCGAGAAGTTTGGAACATTTGTATTTTCTTGATATCTTTAAAATTCAATTTTTTTTTAACAAATGTACTTTCTTATACATAGAAAACACATATTTTTATTCAGGTACCAACTGGAAATAAAGTCAACAGACAGAGGAAAAACGTACATTAGCAAACCCCAAGTGTTTTGGGATCAAGTTATTTTTACTGACGAGTCGAAATCTTATTAATGAATTTTTGACTCCCAAGAAAAACTTTGATAAATATATGCAAGTGGCAGAGTAATAAAACTGAACTGGCAAAATAAAATAAAGTAATTTTTTTTATTTTTGTTTTTCTGTAGTTGTAAGTGGGTTATTACAACTACATTTAGAGTTGACAAAAAAATCAACCAATTGTTGTCGGGTCTGTAAGATAAGATAAGCTCACTGTTTATTGTTGTTGTTTTCGTTTGAGTTTTGATAGTGTTACAAGTTAAACTAGTGTTTATAATTCTTATCCGCTTAACAGTTTTATTTGTAAAATATCTTTAGTTTTTCTAAAATCTTTGGATGAAGTTTCCTGATGATCTGCCCTAAGCAACCAGTGAAATGCGCATGGGAATAGCTTATCCCATAAACAATTAATTTCAGTTTATCAATAGTATGAATTGGGAAGTTAGCACATTTAAACGAAACATTGTTAATGCATTTTTGACTCCCAAGAAAAACTTTGAGAATCGGTGCATTCTGTCGGGAAATTATGCTAGTTTTTGTAACAAAAATATCATATTTTTATGAAGGTGGAACAACCATTTGAGTTAATTTTTTCCTACAAAACCGGTTATGCTAAATTATAATCCCAAACTGCTTAGGAGAACTAGAAAGAGTTTGACAAGAATTTTTTTCTCTCCTTTGGATTCGTTCGAAAGTGAGCGTGGCTTCAACAGACGGACAGACAGACGGACAAAGCTTAGAATAACTCAAGGCCCCAGGATATTTACTAAAATCTATGGGGTCTAGATGATTATTCAACAAGTTTTGCACGGAATTACAAACTTGTTGTACCTTCATTGACCACTAGTTGTGTTGGAGGGTATAAAAAGTACCTCAGATTTAACTTCTGACCAGGGTTGTCAGATATGGCGATTTCTCGCCAAACGCGGCGATTTTCAAACTTGTTTGGCGACCTAATTTTTGATTTGGCGACATGGCGATTTTTTGGCGATTTATCAAAAAAGTTGGCGATTTGGTTGGCTATTTTCGATGAGCTATGCATTTGTTTTGAAATTAATTAAATTCAATACTGAGAAGTAATATTATTTTTATACCCTCCACCACAATTATTTGTGAAGAGGGTATATTAAGTTTGTCATTCCGTGTGAAACTTTTTTATTATTAAAGTATAAAGTATATATATTCTGGGTCCGTGAGTAATTCTAAGTCGATTTTGCCCGGTTCGTCTGTCTGTCCGTCTGTTGAAAACACGCTCACTTTCGAAAAACTCAAAAGAACTAAACAAACTGGGTGTCAAATTGCTTTTAGTTATCCTAAGCAGTTTGGGATTGAAATTCAGCAAAATCCGTTTAGTAGGATCAGAGCTTTGAATCAAAATGTGGAACCACCACCTAAAAAAATTGATAATTTTGTTACAAAAACTAATGGCGATTTCTTTTCTGAGAAATATGTTGCATAAATGTTACATGCTCTACACAAAAGAGATAGAGCATGTAACATTTATGCAACATATTTCTCAGAAAAGAAATCGCCATAAAACAAATGGTGGAATAATGCACAGAATGACATAAGATTTTGCAAAAATTCGTCTTATTCGACTTGAAATCACACTGTAATATTTCGTGAAGATCGGTCCATATTTTACCCAAGGCCCCATATAAACCCTACTCCCGGAAAACAGTTAAGTACGCCTAAGACCATAATTAATAATGTTATTCTAACAAAATTTGGCTCGTCACAGTTTTGTAGGACTAGAAATGATACTGGGAAGTTTCGTGAAGATCGGTCCATAATTTACCCTAGGCCCCATATAAACCTTACTTCCGGAAAACAGTTTAGTACGCATAAAACCGTTAAAAATAACGCTATCATAACAAAATATGGTATATCACAGTTTTTATATTTGTTTAATAGTTTTTTTGTTGCTTTAAGTAGACTGCTATACACTATTTTACTGTAAACATCGTAACATTTTTGTGTTCACTAGCTCTTTTACTTTTTTCTAAATAAAAATTAAGCATAATATATATAATGGCGATTTTTTTCAAATTTTTGGCGTATTCTAGCGTTACGGAAAAAATTATTATTTAATTTAAAAAAAAAATATTTTTAATAAATTAAAAAATATGTATTTTAATGCCAAAAACTTGAAAATAAAGGCTTTGGCGATTTTGGCGATTTTTGACATTGAATTTGGCGAAAAAGGTCAAAATCAATCTGACAACCCTGCTTCTGACCAGTGGTGCGATTCACTAACTTTTAACGATCCGACAATCGTAATATTTGTCGACATTTATATTCGCTTGCAGTAACGATAGTGTGATTCTGTAATTTTTTTTAACGATAGTACACAGCTGTTTTTTTTGTAACATCTCTGTCTACAAAATGTTAAAAAAAAAACGAAAAGCACAAAAGAGAATAAAATAAAAACATATGAAATTGTTCTTAACCCCCCTTGTTACACATATTTTTTCATTTAAAATGCACTGAAAAAGGTCTGGCCAGACTCATAAGTAAGATGAAGGGTTAATTTGTGGTTTTATATTTTTTTTTTGTGAATTTTACATTTAGAATTTTATTTTTGTTCTTAATTTGCTTTCTTTTTGCAAATTTTAAATTTATTATTTTGTTTTTGTTCATACATATACATATCTTTGTATGTATGTAAGCTATTTTAAATATAAAAAACATTTTATCGATAAAATAAACACAAACTAAATTATTGTCGCTAAGATAACGACAAAAAAATTGCTTAAAGTAACAGCTGACTTTAAACGACAGCGAATATCGTTAAAAATTTTACAGAATAGCATATTCGATAAATTTTCGTTATACTTATTTTAACGATTCGATTATCGTTATAAAAGTTAGTGAATCGCACTACAGGGCTGCCAGAAATTTTCGGCAAAAAATCTTAATTTCACCAAAAAAAAATCTTATTTTTGAAGAAAAAATCTTATTTTTAGAATATTTCATTTAATACATAAAATAAACAAAAAAAAACATAACAAAACATTCAAGTTCTTATACTAAATTGTACATTTGTTTCTGCCGTAGAATGTTGCAAACAAAATCAAACTGAGCACGTCCTAAAACGTTTTTAACGAGACAAGTCGTTTTTACTGTCAAAAGAAATTTTCGGGGTTATTTTTGAATCTGGTATCGATTGTTTTAAAAACAAGGACAAGTGGTCCATACAGGCAAACGGTAAATTATGTTCAGCTATAAAAGCACTTAATTTAATTTTTAAATTTGCACGCACCTTAATTCACCGGTATTTTTTCGAAATTCCTTGTCTATTGTTGTTTAGTTGCCACTAATACAACTGGCCTATTCCTTATGCCTTTTTGTATTTTAGTGTTGTATAAGGTCAGACTTACCACCACTTCCTTTAAAGCTAACGTTGCATATTTTACAAAATAGTTCATCCTCACCAGATGAGCTTTTAATTCTTGTCAACCAACTGCTAAATTGTTGTAACAACAATGAATTTATTTTTGTTGCCTTTTTAACCAAGAACAAAGGATATTTGACAAATAAAGAAAAATAAATCTAGGAGTTCTAAATAAGAAACAAAATATATAGGTTGACAGTGTGAGGCTGCTATTGACACAATATATATTTTTTTTTTTTTACTTTAAATATTTTCACTTTAGTAATTATTTTATTTGAATCAATTTTGTTTAGAAAATTTTGTTTAGAAATTTTCAAAAATTTTTTCTTTTGAATTTTATTATTGGAAAAATTTCAATTTGTTAAGGAGCTTAATTTATATAATCATTTAAAAATAAAAAGGAAAATATATATTTTAATTTTGTGATTTTGGGTTGTGCTTAATTTGATCTAATTGAATTGATGTAAATGGTAAATATTTTATTCATTGGTACATACTTATGTATTTTAATAAATATATTATTTTGTGTTTGTAGTTGATATTAGTTCAACATCAACGATCTTCAATCCAATTATCCATATTTCAAAGCCGTCTTAAGTCACCTCTACTTATCAATGGAAATAAGATTCTGTGGTCTGAGGAGAGGAAACTAAAAGCTATTTTTTTTTTGTGCAAATTTGTTAATGTGGTTCCCTTGGCTTATTATAAGGACTTTTATTTAAAGCGAAGCTTTATAAATTTTTCTTCGTTATGATCATCAATCTTAGCCGCATTTTTAGATCATATAAATCCACATAAAAACCAATTTTTTTTTAATCAACTGGCCAAATATTTCAATAATCCCTATAAGTCATCTTAAAACTGAATTATTTTTGCACAGTTTACAATGTTAAAAGTTTTTTTTTTTGTTATGGGCACATTATTCAAATTTTGAACGTCTGAAGGAATTATAATCAAAAGAAATCACAGAAGCGCTGATAAGTATCATTTCGTTATTAAATAATGTTTAATTTATATATATAAAAAAAAAAAAAACTTTTCATTAATTAACTTTAATTTTCATTTTCAATATATTTACATAATTTATTACCAATGTATGTAAGAACAAATAAGACTTCAATTATACACAACATCACCAAGTGGAAATTAAATTAGATTCATCAGTTCGAACATTTTCAAGACAACAGGCCTGCGGTCTTCGTAATGAAATGAGCGGTGAGTTTTGATGTTTTAATAATTTATTTATTTATTTTTTTTAATTTCACTTAATTCACAAAAACAAAGAAACTATTATTTAAACTCACTTCTTGTCATAATTACAATACAACTTTTAACTTAATTCTTACAAGATAAATAATTCAACTTTTACTATTATTTTGGACATAACTGTTCATTTTATTTCATTTATGTTATTAACATTGTCTTAAACATTTAAATAACATTCCCTATATTCAAAACTATTAAATCATAGATTACGTTATTATAATAATGTTATTAACATTGTTTTTAAATATTAATTAGTATTGTGGTTGAATATTTTAATAACATTCCTTTTATTTAAAACTATCGAATCATACATTACTTTATAGTTCGAATCATGTGAAATTTTAATTTTTTTTTTTTTATGAAAAATAATAAAATAATGTTAATTTTCATCATGAAATATTAAACGTTTTATTCATAATCTCATGAAACATTAGGGTCAGTATTAGTTAAATCAAAAACGGGCTATCTTAAACCTAGACTTCTGTTAGATAGCAAGGTATGGGAGGGTAGAGAATACAAAAGGGGAACCAATACCTAAACCTCTTTGACTATGCTGTTTTGTTTATGTTTTGTTTAATTTTAAATTCTTTTAATTTTTGTGGTCGATTTTGCAAATAGCTACCTATTATTAAATAATTGTGTAATAGACCTTTGTCTTTCTCAAAAGGGATAAGATCCACCCCAATTTCCATGAGCACGGCCGGTATCAAAGGTAGCATTGTCCCTTACGAGATAGAGCCAACAGGGTTCGGTTCGTTACAACAGAAAATCGAAAAATAAGACGAAAAAATAATTTAGGGATTTGTTTGGCTTTTTTCCCATGTTCTACAATCTCCTGTACACGTTTTATATTTGGAGTCCCCAAAAATTAGTATCTTACCACAATATCTTCAACATTGCTATTATCTAATTTTTGCAAACCTTAGTCTAACTTGCAATATTTTCTGTTCTGCAAAGAAAAAGCGCGCAAAGCTTACACCTGATTAATCCCCTTTGAACGCCCAACAGAGGTTGCTTTTTAAGTATTTTTTTCCAGTAAACCGCAATGATGCATTATTCAGTTTAAACATTTTCAAATGGGAACAAAGAAGGTTTTTTTTTAATTGAACCTTACCTTCGTCTTGACACAGCAAAAAGTCTTGTTTTTGGGGGAAAAATCTTAAAATCTTTTTTCGGTTAAAAAATCTTAAAAAATAAGGTAAAATCTTACTTCTGGCAGCGCTGCTTCTGACGTAAATTACACTGTGCTAGTTGCAAAATTAGACAAGCCGGGCAGATGGCGTTTTAGCATAATTCGGATACGCTGAATCCAATGGTGCCCGCCCACCGTTTTTTTAGGTTAGCTCTTGTTTTCGAGATATACCGTTATTTCGAAAATGGAGGAGGTTGCACTGCATATATTCGCGTAACTCAAAAACGGTTTAGTTTATTGAAATTACTTTAAAAAAAACCGAAACTCCGCAATAAAATTTCCTTTAAGAAAAGTAAAATTTTTTTTTAAAGCAGTCGTTTTAGAGACAAAATTTTTTTATTAAGAAAAAAATAATTTTTTTTATCAAAATTTCGAAATTTTTGTTTTTTAAAAATTCATAAAAACTTGCAGCTAAGGCTTCTAATTTGTTGCAGACATATAAAAAACGAAGCCATCTAGGGGCATCCTAGGCGCTGCAGGGGCCAAATTTAAGAATTTTATAAAACCACCTTAAATTTAGCCGGTTCAGCGCGTAAGATGCTCCTAGTAGGGTCAAATGTTTTGCATCTAAATCATTTATTTCTAACATACCTACGCGCTATCTCCATTTCTTAATTGGGCTCCCATATAAAATGTGTAATGCAGACTAGAGATATATTGAAGAAAAAGTCCCATAAATGCCCAGGAGTTGCCCGCAAAGGGATAAAATTTATGAGCGACCTCATTTATTTTTTTTTTTTTTGGCTTTAACATTTTCTCGAGACATACTTTTCCCTTATCACCACTTTTTAGGGGGGCTCCCATACAAATATTGCGTTTTATGAAATTCTTAAATTAATTAAAATTTATCGACTTTTGTGAATAAAATCAAAAGTTGTAAACAGATTTTAATCATTTATGTTTTGTTTTGTTTGCAGCTTCGTTTTTTATATTTCTGCCAAAAATTTCCATTTTTTAATGCAATTCGAAATTTTGATAGAAAAATAATTTTTTTCCCAAAAAAAAAAATTTTTACTTTTTTTAAAGGAAATTGCGAAATTTCGGTTTTTTTAGTAATTTCAATAAACTGAACCGTTTTTGATTTACGCGAATATATGTTGTGCAACCTCCTCATTTTCTAACTTAAAAAAACGGTGGGCACCATTGGATTCATCGTACCCGAATTATGCTAATACGCTAAGTGCCCAGCTTGTCTAAAAAAAAGGTGTCAATTTCGAGCACAGTGTTATTATAAACCACCATTTTACAATTGATTCCTTTTTATATCTTAAGCATATCAAATTTCTTTACACAGTTGAAAATGTTTATTTCTCCCAAGAAAAAACCCAAAAATCTTGGTTATGATTTCTGTTAAAAATACCTAACACTCTTTGCCTTAACGCCAGTTATTTTTCCTTTAACACTTCTATTTTACACTCAAACTTATGGTTAGTAGTTTCTTGCAAAAACACAAAAAAAACTTTATAAAATTCTTAATGCTACTGGTAAAACCATCAAAATGTGGTCTCGGATTTTCCATTTATTTTAAAGTTCTTTTCCCTCCATGTTAATAATAATCAAGTAATTATTTTTCATTACAAGGGAATGTACAAAAAAAAAAAATGTTGCTGTTTGTGTTAGCTGAGGTGCAAAGGTGTTTGTGGGTGTGAGTGTATATGTGTCTGTGTCTGTAAGAGTATTTGAAGGAGATTTTAATTTCTAGTGATTCTTGAGAAAAATAAAACGAGACGACAATTGCTGCTTATTACGTCATTACGAAAATAATTAATAAAAGTAACAACAACAATTTAAGCAACAACAACACCATAAAAAAAGCAACAAAAAACATTTCAGTAACAGAAAAACTACCATTCTGAAGAGAAAACTAGATTTAAAGAATAAGAGTCAGCATTCGTACGAGTACAAACAACAACTAAGTTGATTTAACTTGTGTGTGGGAAATACTTTTAGTAACATAATTATCCTTTTTATTGTTGTGTTGTGTTGTGTTGTGCTGGCTGGCTGGCTAAATTCCTAACATTAGAAATAAAAAAGTAATGTTAAACGTCAGCAGACAACTCATACATCTTATAAAAAAAATGTGGGGCATTCTTTGTGAGGCTGTAGGAAATATCGCCCAAAGAAAAATGGCCCAAAAAAAAAAAAAATAAAAAATCGCCCAAATAAAGAATCGCCCAAAAGAGCATGAAAAATTACCCAAAAAGTTATATATGAAATTTTGCCCAACAAAAACGAAAAAGGGCCCAAAAAAAAATGAAAAATGACCCAAAAAGCAAAAACGAATTTTTCCGAAAAAAAATTAAAAATTACCCAATTTGCAAAAAAGTGGTTATTATTCATATAAATTTAGTTCCATATAAGTGTAAGTTTTATGTAAAAAATTGCATTCTATCTTCAACAGCTGCTCGGCAATAAGGACAGTAATACCGGCTGCGCAAACTTCGCTAAGCTTCTCTGCATAGCCGGCCTTCGGCCGGGCGCAAGGATTTTCTCCTCTATGGTATAGCAAACACCGGCTTCGCTAACTAAAGCTTCTCTGTATAGCCGGCCTTCGGCCGGGCGCAAGGATTTTCTCCTCTATGGTAGAACAAGTACCGGTTTCGCTAAGTAAAGCTTCTAAAATCTGCCTTGTTTTCGAGCGAAGGCCATATACGAAGCCGATGTTTGTTATACCATAGAGGGGAAAATCCATGCGCCGGGCCGAAGGCCGGCTTTGCAGAGAAGCTTTAGTTAGCGCAGCCGGTATATATTATATCCTTGAGGAGAAAATCCTTGCGCCCAAAAGTGTTTTCGTTATATATTTAATATAAACACCCAGAGAAAAAACAAAAAACTTATTTTTAAATAAATTAATTATACTAGTGTTCGCCTTATGGTCAAAATTCGACCATAGCTTTTTTTTTTTTTTGTTAATATGAAGAAAACATAAATCATCTAAGTATATATGAATTTATTTGTTTCGAGCATTTATTTTTTCCTTCAAAGTGGATCGATTTGGCGAGGGACCAACCTTCGGTTCATATTTTATCTTCTACGTGAGTTAATTTAATTTTGTAAGTTCAGTATAAAAAATATCAATTGAAAAACAAAAAAGTATCAAAAAGTCTCCTTTATATATTGTCATCCACTCAGGACGTTGCACATTTAATTTTATGTTTCTATGTCTAATATCAACGAAAATGAATCAAAGTACCAAAAAGCCCCCATTACATGTTCTTATTCACCCAGTTAAATGTATAATTTTATCTTTATAGGTCGAATATTAACGAAAATTCAAAAAGTTCCAGATGAAAAACAAAAAATACCAGCATTTTTTATCTTATAGGTTATCACTCACTCAGGATCTTACACCTATAATATTATGTTTCTGAGTTCTATATTATAGAAAATTTAAAAATTATCACATGAAGCACAGAAAAGTAAAAAAAAAGAAATTTAGTTTCCCATAATTCCCCTTTTTTTCTCCCCATAGAGGTTCGGTTGACAAACAAAGGAAGAAAGCGTTCTTAACTGTTTTGCCTGGTCTGATTTATATATGTAGTCGAAATATTTGAAAACCGGTTTGTGAATAATGTCGAATAATCGATCACCCTAATTTTTTATTATTTGATAATTGAAAATAAATTTTTATTTATTTATTTTGCATTTGTGTTAGCAACAATTTTGAACGCTTATAACTCTGAAATTATTGAACAGATTTTAATAAAATATACATTGTGCACTTCTTTGAGTAAATACCTATTAAATGGTGTATATTTTGTTCAAATCGGTTGACATACAGAGGAGGAAAGTGTTCTTAACTGTTTTGCCTTAGCCGATTTATATATAGATTAAATAAAGATGGCCCGAAAAAATGGGCTATTTTTCATATAATATTTTTGGGTGATTTTTCGTTATGATTTAAAAAACGAAAAATCACCCAATAATAACGAAAAAAAGCCCAAAAATTTTGGGTCACTTTTCATATGAATTAACGCCCAATTTTACATGGAAATTTTTTGGCCATTTTTCTTTGGGCGATATTTCCTACAGCCTCTTTGTGAAAAGGACAACCCAAAAAAAAAATACTTTGCCGAAATTCCTTTATATTTAACTCCTCTAATAGATATCAATGTGTGTGCAAAATATGTTTTTGTTTGTTGTTTATTTGTCGAGTTATAGGGTGCTAAAGTTTTGCTGTTTTTGAAAAATTTTTTTTTTTTTACAAACCAAAAGAATTCCGATACCAGGGGGGTTACCGCGTATTTCGATTCGAAAGAAATCATTTACGGATTCGAATAATTTGTACTGTGTATTACGATTTTCGTAATATTTGTTTCGAATAAACGGACGTTTTTCATACTTTATTGAAAACAAAAAATCACTTTCTTAAAAGCCACTCTCTATTACGAACAAAAATTTTTTCATCAAATTTCCCATTTACTAAAAAATACAACCTCTGTCATCGTTTCGAACGATTACGAAAATCGTAATACACAGTACAAATTGTTCGAATCCGTAAATAATTTCTTTCGAATAGAAATACGCGGTAACCCCCCTGATTCTCATTAGAAATCGTTTGAACTTTTCAAAAAAAGAAGCTTAAAAAAAAAATTTCATCTGTAAAATTGAAAATGATTAATTTAAATTTAAGATTTTCTAACTTCGGCCCACTTTTTTTTACCAAAATAAGCTTAGACTCTATCAGCTTTAGAGTTATGCAAATTTACGCGTGTAAAGAAACCGAAAGTGATAATTTTGAATTCCAATTTTTCTAACTCAGACCAAATATTTTTCGGGCGGTATCTCGGCAATAACTTAAAGTTTGTAGGTTTTTAAATGCACCAACGTTAGGGGATTATTCGCGTTGACACGGTCTGTGACGACACTTAAGATGATAAATATTTTACAGCTCCGCGGCCTTGCCAGACTTGCGGTTTTCAAACCCCTGAATGGATAACCTTTTACTCCAAAAATATTGAATTAAGCCATTATATTAATACTCTGGTAACTCTTAAAGCAACAACAAGAAACTAGACTAGAGGATAAGAAAACATTGTGTAGCATACATTAAGGTTGTGGCCGATAAATGCATAAAACCGTAAATAAAAAAGTAAAATTAATGAAAACGAGTACATGAATACCGTTTTTATTTTCTATGAAATTGCGGTAATTTTTTTTTTTTTTTTTGTTATTTAAGGAATTTTCTTCGGTTACATTTTTAACATTTTAAGGGATGCTGACAAATAAATTTAAGGGAATTAACATTTTATCCAGTGAGAGAAAAAGCTCTTTTTGGCACTCTAAGCAACAAGAATACAAAAAGATTTTTATATTTGTTAAACTGTCAGATTTTCATTTTAAGTTTGACATAATTTTGACATTTTCCTTGTTGACATTATTCTAAAAAGATTCCATTATGTTTCGTATTTGTTGAGCTGCTTAAGCTTTTTCTGTTTATTTTACAAAAAAAAAAAAAAAAGAAAAAAATGTAACGCTTGCGCTGTACTGGCTTATCCTTAGCACATTTTCCTTGTTTTCAGTTCTTTTTCTTTCTTATCATTTTGATTCTCTAGAAATGTTGGAAAATGTACAAGAAAGAAAATGGCAATAAACACATGTGTTTATTCACCCAAAAACAATGTCAATGGAACTTAAAAGCATTAATAAGCTCTTAAGTAATACTTTACTACCAACGCCATTATCATCTTCAACGTCATTATAAAGATTTTGTTTATGTGTATGTGTTTACAACCAAAATCTGCTCTTCTGGTTCTTGCTCTACAATTTTTTTTCCTTCTTTTGTTCAAGATTCCCTCTGTTGTAGCTGGTGTTTTTGTAGTATTTTTATAGGATTAAATAAATTGCTTATGCCTGCTTGTCTTGTTCCACCAGCTCTCGTTCCTCACTTGCGAACACTCATACATTTTCATTTCATTCACACTATTTTGTATGCCACATGGCGTATGAGTTATTTTTTTTTTTTTTTTTTATTATAAATGCGCGTCTATTTGTTTGTGTAAGTGTGTTGTTTAAGTTCGCTGTTTGATTACTTTGTGTTCAGTCAGTCACTTTTACAGATTTAAATGGTTTTGATAAATATGTTTGTGTAGTTTAACCATTTTTTTTCTAAATATTGCTGGGGAAAATATGCTTTCGTATATGGGCATTTCCATGAGTAAGTCAACCACGCCTGAAAAAATAAAAACCCTTAAAACGTTTCTTAAAATATGGTACTAGGCAGATGTCCAATACGTAATTACAAATTTTAAAGAGCAAAACACAAAATTATAACACATTGCAGCAAAATTCCGGCCATCGCCGCCAGCCTCAACACTTGCAACGCGAAATGAAAGTAGACTACTAGTAAAGCAAATCTGCCAAAGGGTTTTGAAAAGTTAGCTCGGGTTCTCGAATTATGGGCCCCTTAAGTTTTTGAAAAGGCGTTTGGTATAAGTCAAAAAAAAAAAAAAACTTAATGTACTTCTGAGCTTAACTCTGCTGTTAGGTTAAGCCCATTTGGTCCAATTTTTGAATTGTTTCCTTTGTAATTTTTAAACGGAGATATACACTCACTTAGTTTTTTAGCTCACGTGGTCTTTTTAAAAATCAATGTTATTTACAAAACTTCAAGGTTCTAACACAATACGTAACTGAGAAAAATATAAATTTACGGATCTTAGGTTAAGGGACCATTTGGTCCATAGTATATTTTCTTTGGTTTTCTTTGATTTTTTTTACATTTATTTAAAAATAACAAAAGTATTTATTAGTTTAATTTATAATAATTGTCATTGCATGATACGCAAAATGTTTTTCGGCTAGTTTTGCAAATAAACTTGATGCAAATGTAGCATTTTATGTCAGACTTAGACTTACAGCAACTACAAATTCCGAGCTTTCGAACCCCTGAGCTCGAATTATTATTATTGGAAGAGGCCACTGGAACTTTGCATATCGATCATTTTTCAGTCAATAACTGTGCTGAGAACTTTAGTTGAGGTAATCTAGTCCGTTTCATCATATACACTGTTGAGGCCAGAAAAAGTGCTATTTGCCGCAAAAACTCTGGTCTCCTGCGATTCCGATCAGCTGGAGCACATGAAACGTCAATAAAAGAAAATGGTATGTACGCATTCAAAGAGGATATATCAAGTATGTTTGCAAATGTTTCGTCGGGTTGTTTTGCGTTTTGGGTCGTAGGAACCAACCATTTGATCAGCTGTATCTATATATTCCTAAAGTTTCTTACCAACTCAAAAGTGGAAACAAATTGTCGCCTGTTATACTTTGCCCTTTCAAGCCTTCTGTCAAGTCCAATACAACGTGTTGCCCTTGGTTCTTTTCAGGCTCTGCATTTCTAGGCTTAACAAGGTAGCTTGACTAAGAGTCTCCGAAATCCACAATTTCAAATCATATTTTTTTGGTGTTGATGGCATCAACTGTAAAAAAGAACATCGCCCCCGGAATGAACCAAGTTGCTCATCAATGGTGACATATTCGTGACAGTTGTAAAACATTGGAAGAAGTTGTTGCCAACGGTCCCATAGTTCAAGAATAGGAGCAAATTTTTCTCAACGTCGCATTTGTCGTCGACTCAAAACATCATCATTTAATCTATGTTGATTAAAAAAAAAGTGTATTCCATACTTGTTTTTCACATTAGCTGTTTATATGGACCAAATGGTCCATTAACCTAACATTCGTAAGTTTTTTCTAAACTAACAGCAGGTTTAAAAAGAATTTCAGATTTCTTCAGTAGAATCGTATAGCGATTCTTTCCTTAGAATTTATTAGCCCTCTAACTCTCATTTTAAGGGGTAATTTTTGTCCTTCTTTCCAACTCTTACACAAACGTATACTTAAATGTCACTTTTAAGTGTTTTAATGTTCTACGAATATTTTCTGCATCAAATTTCACTAGGGGTCTTCCTAGACCAGAAGTTCGTGTGATGTATTAAAAACATATTTTCGAAATTTTGGGCATTAAAATTTTTGAATTTGTTAAAAAGGCGTTTGGTACAAGTCAAAAAAATATACTAAATGTACTTCTGAGCTAAGACTATTTCAGATGTTTTCAGTATAGTTGTATGGCGATTCTTTTCTTAGAATATATTAAGGGGTAATTTTTTAACTCCACACAAAAATATACTAAAACGACACTTAAGGGGGTTAAAATGTTCTACAAATATTTTTTTAAGCAAATTTGAAGCAAAAAACCGTGCAATGTATGTAAAACGGGGTTTCGAAAAATTTTTAAGATCCCTTTAGAGACATAATTTTTTTGTGTCAAAAAAAAAAAATAATATTAAAGCAAAATTTTTGCAGACATATCAAAAACGAAGTTGCAAACAAAACAAGCTATAAATTATTAAAATCGCTTAACAATTTTTGATTTTATTCACAAAAGACGAAAATTTTTAATTAATTTAGGAATTTCCAAAAACGCAATATTTGTATGGGAGCCCCGCTAAGAAGTGGTGATAAGGGGAAAGTATATCTCAGGAAAATGTTAAAGACAAAAAACTAAATGAGGTCGGTCACACATTTTATCCCACTAGGGGCAACTCCTGGGCATTTATGCGACATTTTCTTCAATATATCTCTAGTCTGCATTGAACATTTTGTATGGGAGCCCCCTTAAGGAATGGTGATAGCGGGTAGGTATGTTAGCAATAAATGATTGAGATGAAAAATAAAGTGGGGTTGGTCATAAATTTGACCCATCTAGGGGCATCCTATTTCAACCATAGAAATATGGCGGTTTAATAAAATTCTTAAACTTGGCCCCTGTAGTGCCTAGGATTTTTTTTAGTAATTGCAATAAACTAAACCGTTTTTGAGTTACGCGAATATATGTTGTGCAAATTCCTCCATTTTTGAAAAAAAGCTGCATCTCGAAAAAAGACCTAACCTAAAAAAACGTTTAACACCATTGAATCCAGCGTACCCGAATTATGTTAAAACGCCAGGTGCTCGGCGTGTCTTTTATTTCAACTAGCACAGTGTTTTTACAACGTGTCAGGGTTGGCTGCCCACTGGGTAACCTAGAATACCCACTCGGGTTTTAATGGGTATTTTGTTTTAAAAACCCCAAGTGGATTTTTTTCTTTATATTCATTTACATATACAAAGATGGTATAATTTTTAAATTTTTTTTACAGAAAAATAAAAGAAAATGATTATAAAATGCATACAAAGTGTTTATATGCCCATTTGTACGTATGTTGATTTAACGTTAGTGGGCGTTTCTCATTTTATTAATTACATATTTAAATCTAATTCCTTTTAAAAATCAAAATCCGACTTTTTAAAATGAATTTGATTTGAAAAATGCGGAAAATGATTTGTAAAATACTTAATTGAATTAGGATAATTTTAAATTTGTTTTTTAAAATCCTGAATTTGATTTTGAAAAGACCGAAATTGAAGTTAAAATCCTATACATATACATACATACTTATGTACATATTTGGGATGCATCACATTCGCCAAATAATGAATTGGAGAAAGTACGCGTTTCAACAAAATTCCGTTTTGACAGAAGTATATCATTGTTCAGCAAATTACATCAATGGCAATTGCAATTGTAGCGGAGTCACTTTGTACAGCATTTAGATCTTTTTGAACTTTGAGTAACATTTGTTGGATATTCAAAGCTTCTTTATACAGCTGAACGTTATTTAAAATTCTATGAATGTCATTATCAAATTCATTTATATGTTCCGATCTTATTTGGGCATAAAAGTTCAAAAAGTAATCACTTGGCAGTTGAGGCATATATGTAAGGACTTATTTAAGCCTAGCTTTTCTTTTAACCATCCATGCATTTGATGATGATGCCATTAAAAAAAATATTGAAGATTTTCTTGCTAAATCTATATCGAAAAGAGCAACATTGCTTAGACCAATTATTATTATACCATTACACGAAAAACAACAAAACCCAATTAAACCCATGAAAACCCCCACTGGGTTGGGTTTTTTTTAAATACCTGGTTTTTTGCCAGCCCTGCAACGTGTACGGTGCGGATTATAAAAAAACAAAATATTTGGTTTAATAAACCTGCACTCGCGTTCTAAAAGCAGGCAGTAAGAAATTAAAAAAATCACCTCTCACAATACGCAGTTATTCGCATAGTTTCACCATTTCACATTTACATCAAAATCACTTCCGTTATATATCACCTATGCATCTGTTTTGCGCGAAATTTTAGATATCAAGATTCCGAAAGTGAATTTTTTTTTTTTAAATATAGATCCCCCTTCATGAAACATAATGATGAAATAATTTTCCAGCACCTACTGTTCACACGGTGAATAAAAAGGTACCGCAGTACCAACACTTGCAGCATTAACGCCCCCATCAACCGCAGATGAAAGAAACTGCAGCCAACCTTACAAAAACTCCAAAGTACACAGTCGACAAGAAGGCCAACACCGAAGTGAAGCTACAGAAACCACCACCCCCCCAAAAAGTGTTTTTTAAATAAATAATAAAAGCCTTAAAAGTGTTTAAAGTTAACTAAAAACCAAGTGTTTCCTAAAAAAGAAAATAAATTTTGGTGCTTAAACTTGAAATAATCAAAAACGATAAAGAACTTAACCTACAATTAAAAATACTTATGTACTACAAAACCCTTTAAACTACATATATAATTTCCTCTTTAAATACTAAATAAATAAAGCACTTTCTATAACGTTTTACAAATAGGTATAAAGTGTTTTTATTTACCAAAGTTTGTGCTCAAGATCTATCTCACTCCAACCCTCTAACCCGTGTAAACACCTACTATTTTTCCGAAATCTGCACCTTTTTGAAGGCGTAAAAATGTTACGTACGATGACATGGAAGTGCCCATACGTAGTTGTATGTTTGTAAGTTTGAGAGTGCGTAAGACCTTCAGGAAGAACAATAACAAATATACTTCATAACAAGCTTTAAATAGCCATCATTATTGACAATTTATCAACTGAGAAATGTCAGAGATGTAACAAGCAAATCACGATAAAGGGCAGTAAGGAAATGAAAGTAATTCTTTATTCAAATATTATCGATACACTTTCATAAGTTCAGACTTAAGCTTTTAATAGATAATCAAAACACTTAACAAATTTCTATAGAAAACTATAAATGTATGAAAATTCTCTTAAGAAAATTTAAGAAGTCGCAAAAAAGCTTAAAGAAAATTAAAAAATTTTATACATTTTCATTAAAAGTAAAAGGTTTTTTTTTTTAAGAAACAAAAAATATAATTAAATTTCTCTAAAAACCTAAAAAATCTAAATATTTTTAATGGAAGCTTTAACCAAATGTTACACAAACATCATAAAAATCGATAAAATATTTAAAGTGTGGTCCAACCATAATGCATGATTTTAATTGTGAGTCACACCTTAACGTCAAGTTTTTTGTCCAACTTAATTTGACATTTCTTTGTTTCAGTGTTTGACAAATGGGGGATCGGCGTTATCTTCTTCGAAAATGAATTCGGCCAAGCAGTTACCGTGAATGGAGTGTGCTATCGCAAGATGATAACGAACTTCTTGTGACTAGAAATTGAGAACATGGACCTGAACGATATGTGGTTCCAACAGGATGGTGCCACACAGCCAACGAAACAAGGGCTGTTTTGCGCGAGATATGCAATGTGTTATCTCACGTTGTGGTGATGTTAATTGACAGCCACTATCATGTAATTTGATACCGTTGGAGAAAAAGTGTACGTCAATAAGCCAAGAACAATATAATTCAATTCAATTGCCCTTTATATAGACTCTATATTTTAGCATTTGGCCGATATTTTATTTCACACATAATTTTTATAGATACTTCTGTAATAATAAGATATATAGAGATAATTGTCTGAAAACTTTTTGTTTTATTTACAATTAACATCGTGCGTTTTGGTTGGACTACCCAATTTATAAATTTTTTATAAAAAATATATACTATCGACAAATTTCTAACAGAATAGTTTTGATATTAATGAATTTCTTATAGAAAATTCATGTTACAGAAAAATTTTCTACTAAATAAATTTTTAACAAAAAATTCATGTTACCGATATATTTTTTGAAACAAATTTAAGTTATAAATAAATTTGTTTCTAAAGAAAATTCATATTATCGATAAATTTTCTATAGAAAACTCATGATACGATAAATTTTCAATGCATGTCATCGATAAATTTTCAATAGAAAATTCATGTTATCAATAAATTTTCTATAGAAAATTCACGTTATCGATAAATTTTCTATAGAAAATTCATATTATCGATAAATTTTCTATAGAAAATTCATATTATCGATAAATTTTCTATATAACAATAATTAGTATTGTGGTTATTTTATTGAACTATTTATGGTTTTTAATCCAAATTTTTAATATTTTTAATTAGGCTTAAGCTCATGAAATTTAATTTTTATTAAATTATTTTTATGAAGAAAGGAATTTTACAACATGAAAATCAATTAAAATTGTTATTGATAATCTTTCATTCTTGACGTGGCTCGGGCTCGAACCCTGGCCGGCAGGTTACCATGACATGTCTCGATCCTTTCTTCATAAAAATAATTTAATAAAAATTAAATTTCATGAACTTAAGCCTAATTAAAAATATTAAAAATTTGGATTTCTATATAACTTTCATGCTATCGACAAATTTTCTATAAAAAATTCATGTTATTATTAAAGTTTCTATATAAATTTTATGTTATCGATAAATTTTCTTTAGAAAATTAATTTCATTCCAAAAATGTTCTATTAAAAATTCATATTACTGATAAATTATCTATAGCAAATTCATGTTATCGATAAATTTTCTATAGGAAATTAATGTTATCGATACATTTTCTAACAACAACTCATGTTATCGATGAATCTCCTATAAAAAATTCATATTATTAAAGTTTCTATAGAAAATTCATGTTATCGATTAATTTTCAAAAAAATGTATGTTACCGATAAGTTTTCAACAGTAAATTTATTTTATCGTTAATTTTTTATAATTGATGATATTCATGTTATCAACTAATTTTCTATACATTTTCTATCGGAAATGTATGTTATCGATAAACTTTCTGTAGAAAACTTACTATATTCATTATTTTCAGCAAATTCTTCTTATCTATAATTATCCTCAAGAAATTTGAGTTATCGAAAAGTGTTTCTTAAATATATTTAATAATTGATAAATTTTCTTTAGAAAATTAGGTATTTGAAAATGTTCTAACTATTATTATTGTTAATTTTATTTTCTAGTCAGAGTTATGCTTCAGTGGCTGCGCTTATGGCTTTTTTCCATCTCTGACACTTTGTCAAAATAATAGCATTGTTCGCTGTAATTCTGTTGTGTATTCAAGGGAGTATTTTTTCGTGTGTGTTCGTTAATCTGTCGTTATTATTCTATGAACTTAAAACTCCTATATATTTTTCAGGATTTTTTTTTTTTTTTTTTTTTTTTGTAGTTTGTTGGAATGTTTATTTGCATTGAATAATGGTTGTTTATCCATAGTCCATGTCTGTCATATTGGCATGTTTTTTTTATTCATTTCAACGATTAAGAGTTATCGACATAAGTTTTCAATTGCTTTTTAACGATATTTACCAATTCCATACATACAAAATTGTATATAAATGTTAAAAGTTCATGTATGGATGTATGTGTGTGTTTGTAAAACTTCTGTTATCATTTATTGCATACTTAAATGGTTGTCTTTCCTTTAAGTATGTGAATGTTTTTTGATATGCTTGTTTGTGTAAAGAAGGTGGTAAAGTTTGTATCGATGTTGATGATAACGATGGCATTATTGATGTTGGCTTTACAAATTTTATTATTCACACCATGTATTTTTGCATTTTATTAGATTTTACTTTTTTCTGTTTCATTTGTTTGTTGGTATTGCCAGCGATTATTTTCTCTGGTTGGCTCAAAATATTTTCATAACATTTTGTGGAAATTATGAACTACATATTTGTTATGGCAAAGGGAAAACAAATGGATTTTATTATGGCAATCGATTAAAAAGGTTCAATGAGATTTAAACTATAATAATATAAAAAAAATTTGGAACGAATCAGTTTATGAATAAATTAATGTGATTTACACGGACATGTCTATTGTGTAAGCAAAACTTGATTCCCTCTATTCATTGAAAAATATTTTAGATATAGAAAAAGTTTATCAAACATATTTTTATAGAAAATTCGTTAACTAAATCTAAAATTTTTTTTATGAATAACTGAGCTACCTACATTCATATGAGCGTCATACATTTTTTAAGTACGAAAATTCTATTGCCAATACATTTTCAAGAAAACAAACCTAGTGATCTGTTAAATTTGATTTTCCAGCTGGGTGGTGTTAAATTTGCGTTCTAAAGGTTTGTTTCGTACAAATGAGAAGTTTTGGCTCTTATTACGCTCTTAAAAAGGTAGCTCAGTACGGCTGTATGAATCTAGGAAACTGTGTTTGGAATCGATTAAAATAATGCGAAATCTTTAAGTTTTTAAAACTAAAAAGCCGAAATCGTAATAAAAGGACAATTTTTTTTTCTTTTCTTTGTTTAATTTTTTTATAAATAAAGTTTTGTTAAAAAAATTAGTCAACGTAGTCATCAACACAATTCTGTGGCATTTGGACAAAATATCTTAAGTCAAATTTTAAAAGTTGAAAACAAATTTGTTTATCTTACGAATTTTCATTAAAAAAAAAATTTTTTACGGTTTTAAAATTTTGTATTGTAAACGAGATTTTTCTTTAATTTTGGTTTATTTTCTTATTCAATAAAAATTATTCTTTCACCTAGTTTTTTTTAACTTTTTTGCTATTTTATCTCGACTTAAAGGTGCTATCAGACGGGATGTATTTTACATATGTACTGTCAAATTTTCCATCTGTAAAAGTTGTACACATCGTGTGATACATATGAAACTTTGCATGTGTAAAAAACATGTGGAAATACATATGTAAATTTTTCGATTAGAACACGCTCTATTTTCCTGTGGCAAACATAAACAAAACAGCTGGTTTGTTTTGAAACGTAAACAAAAGTCAGCTTTTGTTTACATTTATAGGTTATGTCATAAGGAAAAACATAAGCAGGTGTGATAGCAAAAATTATGAATTGTATGTAAAATGGGAATTTTGACATACATACGGAATTACATATGGGAAAGAAAAGTGACAGTACATACATATTTAAAATACATCCCGTCTGATAGCACCTTAAGATGCTTTGCCGAAATGCCACAGATTTGTATGAAGTTAAAAATCACGTTGATGGAAATTTGTAAAATTTTTAATGGAAATGTAAACAATTCGCTGCTTGAACTCTGCTTAATGTTGCAAAATAATAATTTACTTTAAGTGTTTGAAAACACATGTCAGTCAAATAATAACTGTTTTTACTTCAAGAAATCTTAAATAGTTTTTGCTTAAAAACGTAAAAAATAAACTTTTTTGCTGAGGAGAAATTGAACAAAAACTTTATATTAAAAACAAAAATATTATATTTTTTTAAATCTAAGATTCCCAAGAAACATATACTTATGTACAATGTACATTGTAGATATGTGTATTTTTATCCTTTGAAGTTATGGAAATCGATGGTAACAACCACATTGTGGGTTGAGTAGTTCCTAAAATTTGTGAACATACGGAATTATAAGTATTTTAGAAAGATTGCATTTTTTTAATTTTGCAGCAAACCACACAGAATCAGGCACATACAGCAGCACTTAAAAAAACCCCATAACCCACTAAACAAGATTTGTTGGAAAACTCTAAAAAAATGTAAACGAACAACATTTCGTAGCACATATTTTTTAAAACGTTACTAGAAACTGCACAAATTTTCTTAAAACTATTTTTGCACATATTTGTAACATGAAATTTATCGATAACAAAATTTTGTCAAAAAAAAAAGTGATTGCATAAAATGTATTTTCAGAAGGATTGACAACATAAATTTTTCATAGGAAATTCGTTGACTATATAAATTTTCTATATAAAACTTATCGATAACACGAACTTATTGTTTAAGTTTATTTTCTATATAAAATTTATCGATAACATGATTTTTCTTAAGAAAACTTATTAACAACATAATTTTTCTAATTAAAATTTTTTGATATCAATTTCCTATAAAAAATTTATCGAGAACATTAATTTCTTATAGATAATTTATCGATTACATACATTTTCCATAAAATATTTCTCGAAAACATAAATTTTCTATAGAAATTTTATTCATAGCGTAAATTTTCTTTAGGAAATTTCTCAATATCATTTATTTTCTTAAGGAATTTTCTCGATAACATAATTTATCTAACAAAAATGTTTCTATAACATAAATTTTCTCGATTACGTATTTTCTATAAAACATTTCTCGATTACATAAATTTTCTATAAAAACATAATTTTTCTATATAAAATTTTTTGATTTCAATTTTCTATAAAAGATTTATCGAGAACAATAACTTCTTATAGATAATTTATCGATGACATGCATTTTCCATAAAATATTTCTCGAAAACATAAATTTTCTTTAGCAAATTTCTCAATAACATTTATTTTCTTAAGGAATTTTCTCGATAACATAAATTTTCTATAGAAAATGTTTCGATAACATAAATTTTCTCGATAACTTAATTTTCTATAAAACATTTCTGGATAAAATAAATTTTCTACAAAAAAACATTAATTTTCTATAGAAAATTTCTCGATAACAAAATTTTTTTATGGAAAATTTCTGGTTAGTATAAAATAAATTTATCGACAGCATAAATTTTTCATAGAAAATTTGTTGACAACATACATTTTCTTACACGGATTTATGGATAGTTTCTATTTTCCATATAAAATTAATCGATAACATTAATTTTCTTAAAAAAAACTTATAGATAACATAATTTTTCTATAAAAAATGTTTCGATATAAATTTTCAATAAAAAATAATCGATAGCATCAATTTCTAAAAAATATGTATCGATAACATAAATTTTCTATACAATATTTCCCGATAACATAAATTTCCTGTAGAAAATTTCGCGATAAAATAACTTTTCTGTAGAAAATTTTTGATAACATAAATTTTCTTTAGGAAACTTCGTAAAAACATAAATTTTCTATAAAAAAAAATTCTATAAAATTTTCCTAAAACATCCATACATTTTATTTAGAAAATTTCGTGATTTTTCTATAAAAAAATTTCTTAATAATATAAATTTTTTTTGAAAATTGCACAATAACATAAATTTTCTTTAGAAAATTTCTCAATAACATAAATTTTTATCAGAAGAAAAGTTCGCGATAAAATAACTTTTCTGTAGAAAATTTTTTGATAACATAAATTTTCTTTAGGAAACTTCGTAAAAACAAAAATTTTCTATAAAATTTTCCTAAAACATCCATACATTTTATTTAGAAAATTTCGTGATTTTTCTATAGAAAATTTCTTAATAATATAAATTTTTTTTGAAAATTGCTCAATAACATAAATTTTCTTTAGAAAATTTCTCAGTAACATAAATTTTCTTTAGAAAATTACTCGATAACATAAATTTTCTTTAGAAAATTTTTCAATAACATACATTTTTTATAGAAAATTTCTCAATAACAGAAAATTATTGAAAAAAATTTTCTACACAAAATTAATTGGTTTTTCATAGAAATTTTATAACTTACTAGAATTGTCAATAGAAAATTTATCGATTACTTAAATTTAAGTTGCCGCGACGATGAGGAGGAGCAGTCAACGGACATCAACATCTTCTCTGTCACTGCCCGGCATTCGGAGACCTAAGACTCAAACAGTCTGGTCAAAGATTCCTCAGGGACAAAAGCTGTCTCTCTGACATCGATTTGAACAGGATACATTCCTTAATTGAATCAACCGGATCCCTGGGTGAGAATGTCAACAGATAAGTAAAGTGGGAACATTGGTTGACGTTGTATTATGGTAACAAAACGCAAACTAATTACTGGACCCACGTGAGATGTGCTTAACTGCGGTTGCCAGTGGAAGCTTACCTAAACTTCTTGCTTATTTGTAGTTTTTTTTTATAATGTTTTGATTACTTGTGTTAACTTAAAAAAATATTAGCTGATGTTTTTGTTTGCTGGGTTATCTTATAAATTATGTAGTCCTTTCTTACTTTTCGAGTAAGTTTATGTTGTCTATTTGGTAAATTCTTTTAATTTTTTTTTGTCAACAACATTTAGCAGCATTTTCAACATTTTTTTTTTTTTTCTTTTACTATAGTTTCCTTTTTGTATGTGACAACTATAAAAAAAAAACAAATAACGACAGCAGCAAATAAAGACAAAAAAAAAACTTAAGTATTCCACTTTAAAAACCTTTAAAAAAACCAGCAGCAAACCATCAACGACAACAATAGTAAATAAAACAGTAGCGGCAACAAAAACTAAGACAACAATGCTAAAAATGACATGATATTAAGTAAGAAAGAGAAACAATATAAAAAAAAAACCTAAAGAAGTTTTTGCAACAACTATTTAGTTTTACTCACTGTTATGATGCGCTGCTGTGTGCTGCTATTAACAAAAACTAAAGAGGTTGGACAACAAAAGCAATGTTCACACAGTGGGCAGCATTTAAGCAACAACAACATGTACCTACCAGCAAGTATGCAAATCAGTGTTGCCGTTAGGATACGAAAGATAAATTTTTCGTATCTTTTGATGACTTCAAGTACCATGTTTAATCCTGACATTTTTCGTATCTTCTGAATCTATACGCAAAATGTACAGAAATAAAATATTAGAAGACTAATCATCGTTGCCGACTCAATACTAATACAATAGCAGCTTTAATAATGAAGAAATAAAACATAAAGGATGTTTAAACATCCCAGTTGGCCATGTCTTGAAGACATCCTTGACGACGCGTGTACGACCATATAAAATCCTTGACGACGCGTAGGCGACTGTCCAAGCAAATCGTCAACGACTTTTTCACACAAATGTCCGCAAAATCGTTCACGACTAATGAGCGACATTATCGCTCATATGTCGTTGACGATCATATGGGCGACGCTGTCGTTGACGATATATGAGCGACAATATCGCTTATTATGTCGTCGACGACCATATGGGCGACAATATAGCTCATTAGTCGTGAACGATTTGGCGGACATTTGTTTGAAAAAGTTGTCGACGATTTGCCTGGACGGTCGTCTACGCGTCCTCAAGGATTATGTCGTACACGCGTCGTCAAGGATGTCTTCAAGACATGGCCAAATTGGCATGAATATTACGTGTCGATTTTTTCTAAAAAGTAAAAAAATAAAAATTTTGAATTAATACCCTCTTGTTGACATTTAAGTTATACTTACCAAATTAATTAACAAAATAAACAAAACAGCAAATCACAATTGTTAAAAAATAACAGAGCAAAACTAAACCTTTACCACGCACTTTAAAAATTCAACTAAATAATTTTACATGTTTTTTTGTTTGTGATTTCTTTCTTTTGTCGTTATTGCCCCGTTATTTTTAAGAAAAAGTTGAAGCAAATTTTAGGTATTGTCTTTCATCTTTTATTTTTCGCTTATGTTGTCCTCAAACAAATCTTATTGAAGACAAGATGACCGACAATTGCATGCATTTTGTCGTCAATGTGGTTTTAAACACGACAAAATGCATAAAGTAGTCGCTTATGTTGTCCTATGTAAGACAAGATGGCCGACAATTGCATGCATTTTGTCGCCAATGAGGTTTTAAACACGACAAAATGCATGAAGTAGTCGCTTATGTTGTCCTCAATCAAGTCTTATTGAAGACAAGATGACCGACAATTGCATGCATTTTGTCGTCAATGTGGTTTTAAACACGACAACATGCATGCAGTGGTCGCTTATGTTGTCCTCAATCAAGTCTTATTGAAGACAAGATGGCCGACAATTGCATGCATTTTGTCGCCAATGTGGTTTTAAACACGACAAAATGCATGAAGTAGTCGCTTATGTTGTCCTCAATCAAGTCTTATTGAAGACAAGATGACCGACAATTGCATGCATTTTGTCGTCAATGTGGTTTTAAACACGACAACATGCATGCAGTGGTCGCTTATGTTGTCCTCAATCAAGTCTTATTGAAGACAAGATGACCGACAATTGCATGCATTTTGTCGTCAATGTGGTTTGAAACACGACAACATGCATGCAATGGTCGCTTATGTTGTCCTCATTAAAGTATTATTTAAGGCAAATAGGATTTTAAACACGACAAAATACACGTTTTGTTACTTAAGTTTTCGTCATCAATGTTATATAAGCGACAAATTCTAAATTGTCCTGAGGCCATCGTAGACGACATTTGCGTCTAGGACCATTTTGCCAACTGGGATACGATCCACCTAAATCGATGATTACTAGTATGAACTTTTTAATATAATCGCCTAAATAAAAACATACCTAATATTTATGACTTAAATAATTATGAAAATTAATTTATATGGTATCCGGGTATTTTCGTTACCTAAATCGCAAAAGGCCGTAACTAGCCCAAAATTTAAAATCGACTTTTGCATTGATTTTTATGTAATTATAGCTCATGTTTTAACACTTTTTATGGTATTTTCCGACAAGTTGTTTTTTTAATCGATTAAGCGATCTAAAACGAGTTTTTGAATTTGTTTTAAATTTTGCAATGTTTCGCGATAAACGCGATTTGTTCCTGTAAGTTTTCTAATTCTTTACAGCTTAAACGATTAATAATAAATATAGTAATAATAATAATTTAGTCATTTTTAACGAATTTTTGCCATTCCTTATTGTTAAGGGACTTAAAATGAATTTTATGGCGAAACATTTTTGGAATTTTTTTTTGTTACTTTCCGACATTTTGTTTTTAGCGATTTTAAATTAATTTAGTATTTGTTTAAAAATCATATTCGCGATAGAAGCGTTTTTTTCCTGTGATTCTTATTTTCCTGTGATTCTTAACAGCTTTCACGATGCTGCGGTTAGCAAATCAGCGATCGTTAGTTCAACCAAAGTTTTTTTGAACAAAAACTTCGAATACACGAAAACATGTGGATTTGAGAATACCAATTTATAAATTATGCGGATTCAAAAAATTTTTCATTTTCAATTCGAGTCGAAACCTTAAACATATCTGATCATTTTCTTTACAATATTCATTAAATATGAAGTAAAAAGAGTACGTTAATAAATGTTAAACGTTATAAATAGATTTTAAATTTTTTTTCAAAATGTATCTTTTTGGGAAAAAGTGTATCTTTTTGGCAACTAAAATGTATCTTTCTCGAAATTTCACTGGCAACACTGATGCAAATATGTAAATGTCCTCCTTAGAGCAATGGCAACAACTACAAATAACAAAAAAAAAAAGTGAACACATATTTTGTAATTTTTTTTTTTTTTTTTTTAATTCCTTAGCCCAAAAACTACCACATTTTTTCTGAAATTCAGTTGTAAGTCAAGGTGCACGAAAGATGCAGGCCAAAGTGAGTGAAGGTCCACATTTTTTTTATTAAATTATGTGGAATTTTTAGTTTCTTGTAAAGAAAAGCGTAGCTTATTATACATTTTTAAGAAAATTTTAGCAGACGTTATTCAGCTTTTCGTTTAACTGATACTTGACACTGCACGAATATTAAGAAAAATTCCAAAAATTGCAGAATTTCCGGGATCCTAACGAGCATGTTTCAATTTCACTGTGAAAATTTATTTAGTGAAAATATTTGTTGCAACCCATTAAACTTTAAGAGGCAACATTCATACTTTTTTCCGTTATTATGTTAGTTTTTCCCACTGACCTTCTTTCAGAATGGAAATCCTTTTTTTTATTTTGCATCTCGCTGTTCTTGTGTTTTCAAATAAACTACAAAAATAGTTTTTTCTTATTAGATTCTGCTGTTTAAGTTGCTACAACTGCCGCTGATATTTGCAGTTGAAACTGCTGTATCGGCAATTTTTGTTGTTCCACATTTATGTCGTGTTATTCAAGTACCACTTCAGTTATTGTTGGGTATTTTCGGTTTGATTTATTATTTGTATCACTCGAACTTTTTTTGGGAAGAAAAGCTGGGAAGATGTCAATAGAGTTACAAACAAAAGTCCACTCTGGTTTAACGAAAGCTCGACCAGGCGACATAGGGTCTTCACTTGACAATTTTTTGTCATAATAAACGTCAAACTTCATTTAAAAAAACAAAACGCTGACAAAAATTTTAAAGTTTTTTTTATATGAACTTTGACGTTTGGTATGACAAAAAATTGTCAGGTGAAGACCCCATGTAATACTCGACATGTTTGATAGCTGACATTTTAGTGATAATTCGAAAAAAGAACTTTTAAGGTGCCGCATTAGGGTTGCCATATACCAAGAGTCAAAAAAAAACTGGACATTAGAAAAAATTCACCTGGATTTTGAAAAAATAACTGGACAATTTTTATATACATACACGAAAGGAAAACAGTTACTTCATTTTTTTACAATAAAAAGAAAACATAAAAAAAATTCAGTTTTTAGAAATGGTATAATGCAATGTTTCTGTAGTTTTTGTATTGTTGTAGAATTGCTGCCACCGTATACAAAAATTCGCATTGGCTTAATTATGAATACAAATTCCAAGGAAGTTGTTTCCCTTTTCCCATTATTACAACTGAATTTAAATAGGAAAATGGGAAAAGGGAGAAAATTCCTGGGGAGTTTTTATTCATAACTGGGCTGATTAATTTAAATCACATAAAAAAGTGCATATACAGCCATGCTGTGGAAGTTGAAATCGAGTGAAATTAAAATCAATGGAGATTTCCCGTTAAATTTTTCTGAAAATTATCGTGGCTTTTCCTGATTTTAAGATTTGTAGCCTTTATTCGGTCAAAGGAATGGTTTCTTTTGAGTTAAGATTATTAAAAATACCTTGATTCCTTTCACAAAAATTATTGCTAGTTGGCATAAATTACAAACGAGATCTATTTATAGATTTTGTACACAGAAAAAATTATTGCCGAATTATTTTCAAACAAACGCTTGTTTGAAAATTTTTTTGATTTCTACAAATTTTTTTACTGATTCAATCAATATTTTTGTTTGATTTTTATTTAACCAACAAAAATGTGGACAACTCTTCAAAAATTTAATAAGCGCGCTATTGGTTTGAAGTTTTCATAATTTTGTATGAAATATTTAACGCTCTTTAATGTTGTCGTCTTTTTGCATTTTTTTATTGATTGTAAGCAACACTTCTTTATGTGAAATATAAGAACTACAACAAAAAACACATGCAGTCTATTTTTGGACGCTTTAAAAAAGTACAGCAATAAGAAAAATGATAAAATAGCGTGACGAGGTTTGTAGTAAAAAAACAACAAAAACAATAGCAGGTAAAAAACACGTTTCATTTTTTTTAAACAACAGAAAAAACACATTATAAGAAAAAAAATAAATTTTTGTTGGTTTCAATGTTGGTAAAAAAAAAAACAAAATCCCGTATTCAATTTTTTCAAATAGTTTGTTTAAATACATCAAATACAAAAATAGAATGATGGCGGAAAACATATCGTGTCGTTCTGCCGCCGTTTTTGGTTACATTTCTTCTTCATTAGCAAAGGAAAGGATAAAGCAACAGTGAGTGATGAAGAAAAACACTGTGAGTATAAATATGACTTCGTTCAAAAATTATTCCAACAAAAAAATGTGTATCAAAGCCAGCCGGCCGCTCTGCTCTGCTTCATCTTCGCCAACAGTGCTTGCTTGTGTGCGCGTCATTGCTTGTGCCAAAACTTTTTTGTTTGATTCAGCAAAATTATTTGTTTGAAATTTATATGAATTTCAGTAAACTTTTTGTTTGATTCTGTAAAATTATTTGTTTGAAAAAATCGGCGTTTTTTTCCAATAAACAACATGCAAATAAATTGTTTGAATATGCGAATTTGTTTGTAGGACCGATTTTAGACAAAAAATTGTTTGATTCTACAAATTTTTTGTTTGAATTGGAAAAATAATTTTTTCTGTGTACGTTATTTTTATCGCATTTTTAAAAACTGGACTGTATCATGTTAATCGGAATGTCTTTCGACAAATTAAAATTTTTTTCTTTAGAACTTTTGTCTTAGTATACGATTTTGTCCTATACAAAATTCTAATTTAATCAATGAAAAATATAATTAAAAAAAAATTAATTTTTTCAAAATGAAATAAAGTTTTTTAACTGGACTAATTGCATTTTAGCTGGTACCTGGACAAGACCCAAAAAAACTGTACAATCCAGGCCATTCCAGGCCGTCTGGCAACCCTAGCCGCACTCTAGTTTGCGTGCATTGCTTCTGTCATGACAGAACTTTGAGTTAAGAGCAAACGCTACCGATTACATATTGCGAAAAGTTGTCAAAAAGATTGCTCAAACTCACTGTTCTAAATTTCCGGCATTCTTTTATTAGTTCTACATTCGAGTGTAGGTCAAGCAGTGAGCATGTGATACAAAAACATTTCCGCTTGCTGAGGTGCCCGGGCGTCGGTCTACTATTATCACCAATTAAAACCAAGCTGCAGGTCAAGTAACAACAAAGTCGAGGTATATACAATGTGTATTCAAATAGGGATTTGAGGCTTATTTTTAGGTAGATCGTTAGTCTGATAACTAAACTAAAATATAGACACAAATCCCATCTTGCATTTATGCCGTCAAATTCTAAAAACATTGTCTTTCACAACGTCTGATAAGATAAGACTTCACTAATTAAATCTTTAAACGATGATTTTCAAGAGTGGATCCTATTTGGGATCTATGAGATTAAGATTTATATAGAAATTATGTGTGCCGAATTTGATCTAGACACCAACATTTCATGAAACTAATTCCTTTCAAAAGCCTTTTTTTAAGAAAAAACGTATGCACGAAATTTCCTCAAGGTTTACATGAAAATACGTCTGTCTATAAGTTCCACACAGCAGCAGAATATAAAAATTTTACCTGTTAAACGTATTTCTATCATGTCTTCAGAATCAAATAGTTAGAACTCATGGCCCTTGTACAGCCCAATAAATTCACCTAACAACAGCCCACAAACTCGAAACGCTTGAAAGAAAAAACTCGTTACTGCAGTAGATTTTTGTTGCTTCTGGCGTTTATTTTTTTTTTACTCAGCTTTACTCTGCACTTGTAGGTAACCTCTTAAGTGGGTCCTTGTCGTGAATGTTAAAAAAAATATTAAAGATGTGAGAGTAAAATAAACATGAACAATGATTGTTTTTTCAGAAAATACTACAAGAGCAACAACAAAAACAAACAAAGAACAACAGCAAAACTGTGTTGTTGCTTTTTATATTAAGAAACATTTTTTAATGTTGCGTGTAAAGCATTTTATTGCAGTTTTATTCACATAAACTTCTATTTAAAATTTTTTTTTTCGATTCGTTTTTTAATAATCATTCAAATATAGTTTTGCTTGAGTTTGTGTTTATGATTATTTGTTAAAATAAAATAGAGCAACAGTATTTTATTGTTATTGTTGGATAAAGAAAAACTTATACATTTTTAAAAAACACACAAAATAGATATACAACCGCCGACATTGCTTTTTGTTTTTGTTGTTGAATAAATAAATCATGCAACCACCCACTAGTTAGTGACATTAGTTAGTGTAAAAAGGATTTGAAGTGAGTGAAAAAGTGGGACGATCAGAACCCTGCCACTGCACCTAAATTTTTATTCAAATATTTTTCTTAAATTTGAAATTGAAATAAAAGTCTACTAAATGAGATAAAAGTATTAAGATAAATATTTTTAATAGCCTGCACCATCAAAGCTGGGGAG
The DNA here is from genome assembly GCA_930367215.1 of Pollenia angustigena. Lineage (NCBI taxonomy): Eukaryota > Metazoa > Arthropoda > Insecta > Diptera > Polleniidae > Pollenia > Pollenia angustigena. Next base: position 187,713,758 of record OV884056.1, read on the forward strand.
GGTATTATGCGTTAGTGCTGATGTTAGTTATCCTATACCCATATTTTAGTATGAATAAAGTTATTATTCATATAGATTTATTTAACAAAATGATTAATGAAATCTAACATACATTAAGTTTGCTCAAGATAAAGCAGATAAAGTAAAACACCGTTTTCTTATCATCATCATGACAACTTCTGGCGTAATCATTATAACATAGGCCCATTTTCAACGCATGGTTACCTATCAACCAGTGACCCGTATTGATTGATAAAACCATTTTAATCTGGTTCCTACCAAAGCCAAATTTTACACAGGTTTTTCCGCGTCATAGAGTCTTGGCAATCGAGCAAGTTTTCTCACCCTGCAATCCCTATTGAAAATTCTACAGCGGCCCATCGAAATGCCAATAAGCCCGTCGACGAATATGTCGTCAAAGATAGCCTTGTTTGGCCATGACGTCTGCAGTTTGGGTTCCAGGCAACCACTGTGCCGTAGTACCCACACCAGAGTTATCGTTAATGTTTCGCACTCTTATTTGACACATCCGGCAATCCAGTTTGGTGTCGTGAAGACAACAACTAGACCTTGGTGCCATTGCGGCTCAGCCATTTCGCCGCCCGCTTTAGGGTGCATGTTTCCTCCTGCAAGTCAACCGGCAGCCTTAAAGGCACCATTATGCCAATTTCTCTATGAGGAAAGCTCCAACTACCTTACTGCCCCTTTAAGAAACATCAGTGTAGGTCCATAGGGTCGGTTCTAGAGATCACGAATAGTCCAGTACCGCCAGTTCACCCGATGCAGTTTCATCCTGGCATAACCAAAGCTCCGCGTGGTTTAAAGGCCCAATGCTCCCAGCCTAACCGCAGAACACAGAGCCATGAGGTCAACTGGCAACCAGTTTAACATAGTAAACCGCAACTTTGTCTATATAGACCAAAGTTATTTTGTTGTCATCTATGCAAACACTATATAGACTTTCTCAAGAAACCTGCAGTAACGTCCTCTAACCATGGCAGTCCACCAAATATAACCCCATAGAGGAGAATCGGTTTTACTTCAGCATCGAAGAGCCATTCAAAGTCACTAGAGCCTAAGCCTCAGTTCCTGCCCGCAGGTCTCGTTCAGGTAAATATGCCAATACTAGCTCTATTAACCCTCGAACGAACGTTTAGTTCTCAAAATAGTTAGCTATCAAGGATCACGCCCAGGTATTTGGCACTGTTAGAGGTTATTAACTTTGTATCGTTTATCCTTAGAAGCCTTAAGTTATCAACCTTACACTTCCTAGTAAAAAGTAGCAATACAGTTTCAGCGCATTGGCACCAGGTAGACTGGAAAAACTCCAGCAATGCAGTTTCCATGCATTTAGACACAATATGCCCAGGTGTTTTCCTATAGAAGCAACCGTCACGTTATCTGCATTCGCAACGGCCTTGATACCTAATCTGGTGAACTGATTTAAGAAAGTGTTTATTGTCAAGTTCCATAGCAGAGGGGACAGAATTACACCTTGGAGTGCCCCTATGCACCTATCCTTGTACATTGGTGGCGCCCGTTGTAGATTCAATGATCCTATTATCATGTTGATTCTCAATAAATCCACAAATGACATCATCAACATCCAACTTCCTTATAGATTCTACGATGGAATCAGATCTGACATTATTATATGCCCCCTCAATATCCAGAAAGGCTTTTTACAAAAATTCAGGGGATTTCTCAGTGAATAAATAAAATCCCCTAGCGAATGAAGAGCCGTCTCCATAGACCTGCCTTTAGTGTAGGTAAAGGTAAGGTCTAAATGTCTAGGAATATACATCCCCAGATGAAAATCAATGACCCTCTGAATGATCTTAAGCAAAAAGGAACGACAGGCTTATTGGCCCATAGTCCTTTGGTTAAGAGTAAGATGTTTTCGCTTCCTTTGGGATGAAGACCATCCTACCCGTAGCCTAGCGACTAGAAACGTACGAAAATCGAATACATTCCGTCTTAATAACGGTCAGCCACGGAATTAGTTGGTCCGCATTCTTCTGAAAGTCGGCCGGAATAATACCGTCCAGACCAGGTGATTTAAAAAGAGTCAAAACTCCTTATCACCCCTAAGCCTGTCATAGCCCAGAGCAATTGATAAACGTCCAGATTCTGATTAGCAATTGATCCCCAAGGTGATGGAGACGAGTTACTAGGAAAGTGTGTGTCAAATTTTGAAATTGAAACTTTTTATAGAAACATTATTAAATTTTGTAATCTTCAATAAGTAAAATTAGTAAAAAATAAGTAATCTTCTTTAAAAAATATTATCGATTTTTTGAATTTTCACAGAAAGAAATTTCATGGATTTTTTGAAAAATCTATAGAAAGTTTATTGAATTCGAAAATTTTCAATAGAAAATTAATGGATGTTCTGTAGAAGATTTTCCCATTTTTTCTAGAATTTTATAAAGAAAATGTCAAAATTTCCAAAACACTCTTAGAAAAATTTATTCATTTTCAAAATTTGGAATCAAAAATAAATCGATTTCTAGAAGTTTCTATAGAAAATTTTTCGATTTCTAAAATTTTTTTAAAAAGTAAACGGATTTCAGGAATTATTTTTGCAAAACTTTAAACATATAATTTTTACTTGATGTCTGCTCAGTATTGATTTTATTATCCTTTTGTATCTGTTTCGTTTTTTAAGATCGTGAACACTTTTCTAAATATTTGCGCATTTAACACTCCTAAACAAGTAAGTCGGTTTTTGATCTACAAATGTTGTTGATCATTAAATAAAAAAAGAAAATTTTAGAATTTACAAAAGAAAAAACTTTTTAGTTTTTTGTTGACAAAACAACTTTAGAAAAGTGAAATCTTATTTATTGCAGGTACTCAACAATCTGACTGCTGGCAACCAATTTCAGCTTTGGCTGACTCACAGACAGACCTTCATTCTTTCTTTCGTTAAATATTCGCTCTACTTAGAACTTGTTTGTTGTTGGTTTGATGTCATTGTTGGTTAAACCCCTTTTTAAATTTTGAATGGATTTCTTTTTTTATTTGGCGAATGTTAAAGAATTATAATTTTTCTTTTATAAATGAACAGTAAAAAACAATACAAGAAAAACGGAAAACTATTATTCTTTAGATAGTCCTTGGGAAAAAAGTATGAAAGACTGTTTGTATTTATTGTTGATTAAAAAAGGAAAACAAAATTAAAGTAGGGCAGTTAAAAAAATAAGTTTTGTGCAAAAATTATCATTTTCTTTAGTAAAAATAATGCCAAAACCTGTAAAATCAGAAATTATATAATTTTCCTACAAAAACAACTAATTTTTATGTCACCTTTGCATTCGAAATTTCTGCTGGACAGAAAAAATTTTCATTAGCTTTTTATCAATTAAATATATTGTTTGGAAAGTATTATAATTTAATTATTGTGTTAAAATTGCATCAATTATTTTTTCATTGAACAAAAACCAAAAATAAATATTTAGTTCAATTGGCATTTTAATGACCATTTTCTCAATGTATCGAAAAACTGTCTGTTACTTAATGTCAACGCAAATTTATTGGACCGATAAACTGTCCGTTAACGATTTTGGGTTTCTCAATACACCGACCAAAAACATTGTTTTCAGCTGGCAACGCTACTCAAAATACATGTAAAAGTTGGGAGTCAGCTGATTAAATTTATCTGTACGGCAAATAAAAGCAAAATAAATAATTGGCAGATGAGTGCCGGTTAGCTTTGCGATAAAACCGGAAAAAAGATAATCACCTAATGAGAAAATGGCCATAATTGTTTTAAAAAAAAAAATATGTAATTAAAATAGTAACACTGTGCTAGTTGAAAAAAACAGACAAGCCGGGCACATATCGTTTTAACATAGTTCGGGTACGCCGAATCCAATGTGGTACCAGGGCTGTCAGACTTTTTTGAGATCCATCGCCAAACCGGATGTCAGAAATCGCCAAAAATCGCCAAATGTCAATTTTGTTCAGTTTTTGTAATATTTTTTTTTTTTTAATTAAATTTTGCATACAAAAAACGCTAGTATAATATTTCATAATCCAGCGCTTCAATTAGAGAGCTCTTATAAAGCAGTATATAATAAAGAATAAAATATACAAAAAGCTGCTGTTTAAGTGCTGACAACGAAGAAGATTTTATAGCGAAATAAATAAAAATATATTATGGTTTATGAAAATGATTAAAAAAAGGCATTTAAACAAGTAAAAACAAAACATAAATGAATATGTTAATATAGTTAGTGCTTAAAAAAGCACTTTAGGAGCGCTTTGTTCGCATGTTAAAAGAAGCGCTTATTGTCAGCAAAAAATAGTCCTCCAAACCGGGAACACCCCATACAAAAATCAGGCATCCCATCAGCTGGTTTGAAGCGATTTGAGATATGAATTCATACAAAAAATCTGCTCCTTTTGGAGCACATTTTTTACTGGGATCGTACATTTCAGCGTCACCGATTTCATTAATGGAGTTTTGACCTGCATACATACTATTATAGTTAATTAGTGACTGAATATAAAATTTGCTTAAAATTACAACAAATCATGTGAAAAAAAGTTGCAAGTTTTTTTTTATATTAGTAATGAAAACAAAAAATGAAAAGCAGTTAAACAAAATCGCCGAAATAATATAAATGGTAAAAATAACCAAATTAATCGCCAGTTATATCAGAAATCGCCATAAAAGTCGCCAGTCGCCAAATGGGAAATCCCATCGCCAAACACGTTTAAAAATCGCCACGTTTGGCGAGAAATCGCCATATCTGACAGCCCTGTGTGGTACTAACCGTTTTTTTCGAAAGCAAACAAAACAAGCCATAAATGATTAAAATCTGTTATCAACTTTTGATTTTATTCACAAAAGTCGAGAAATGTTAATTAATTTAAGAATTTTCAAAAACGCAATATTTGTATGGGAGCCCCCCCCTAAGAAGTGGTGCTGAGGGGCTTTTATGTCTGGAGAAAATGTTAAGGACACAAAACTAATTGAGGTCGGTCATACATTTTATCCCACTAGGGGCAACTCCTGGGCATTTAAGGGACTTTTTCTTTAATATATTTCTAGTCTGCATTGAACATTTTGTATGGGAGCCCCCTAAAGGAATGGAGATAGCGGGTAGGTATGTTAGAAATAAATTATAGAGATGAAAAATAAAGTGGGGTTGGTCATCAGAGAACTGCAAAATCCACTATTTTTGTTGATTTACTCATACGCTATAATTTACCTAAACTCTATGCCTTCAAAACAAAGTTCAACGTTGGTAATATTGACATCGGTTTGTACACATTTGATTTGTGCATGTGTGAGTTTTTTATTGCAAGTGCTTTGTTTGCATTTATTGTTGCGCACGCAATAAAACAATTTCTTAAAGTCAGACGGCATTTATTCTTTTGCTTTTGCATTTAAGTAGTCACTGTCCACTCGATGACACAACGACGAATGTAAATTGGTATGAGTACAAGTCGCTGGTTTAATTATTTTTTTTTTATCAACTAATTAAAACACTTTTTCCTTTTTAACTATTTTTTTAATTAAATTAAAAAAAATTAAAACAGAGTCTGTCTTTACACACAATTTTCCTTCCAATTGCTTTAAATGTCATCCCGGTAAAGTTAAAAAAAATTTATTTTTTAATATTCTATATAATTTTAATAATAGAAAAACTTTCTAAAAACTTTGATAATTTTCTTCTAATAAACTCGTTCGGTACGTTTAAAACTAAAATAGTTTGTTTCCAACTACTTTGCATTTTAAGTTTTAATTGAACAATTTTAATAAAATTTGTATAACAAATCAAACATTTTATGAAGAGAGAAAATGATGTTGACAAAAGTTTTTTTTTATTATTTCTGCTCCAGCCAGCTTGAAACCCAGTGAAAACAATGAAACATTTTAGAATATTTCAAGAAATTTTTTACATAAATTTTTTGCAAGAAAACGGATGATAATGATGACTTAGAAAAAAAGTATAATTGCTTCTTGTTTGTAAAGAAAATATGACGATTGATGTTTTGCATGAATTGCTTTTTTTAATGTTTTTATTTTTGTTGGTAAAATAAAACAATTAACGAAAGGCATTTTGAGGTTATGGCATACATAAAAGTTTAATTATATTTGAAATAAAGTTGAGGCGAAAAGAAATAAATGTTGGGAGGTTTTAAGTGGGTGCTACTGAGAAAGTGAGTTGTATTTTTACTCATGTGGTTTTTGCCATTAAGAAATGTGTAGACAAGATTTAACCTTAATTAGATTTGTAAATGGAAAGAATCAAATCTCTTAAGGAGTCCATTAAATTGGTTAAAAATCCAAATCTTCTTAAAATGATGCTACAATGTCTTCTAAGCCATTAGGCTAAAGAAAACAAGGACCACGAGCCCGGGAGTGTATTTTCTTAAAGGTCATATATATCTATCAACCAACTTTGCCAACCAAGGCATAATGGTGAACAATAAGAAGGATTCTCCTCTAAGATCGATACATTTAAATATCAACAGGTCATATGATTCACCACAATAATAACTTCTTGAAAACCGTGCTGAGATTTGAATGAGACCTCATATAAAATACTAGATTACCGATCCGCCTTTCTAAAAAAAGTACCAAAAAGGGATTAAGTTCTTACACCCAAACCACAATATGCGTTTGGGTCTAACTTGCCGACTTAATCGACCTATGTATATCCGTCCGGCTCGCTGTTTATCTTTCCATCTTTCCATGATCTTGTGCGCAAAGGTCATAATATCGGAGATAATTTGGTGCATACGCCCTAATTGTCGTAAGAGCGAAGCCTATTGAATATGGTGAGAATGATCCATATTTACATGGCCCCATTACAAACCTTTTAATTCATTTAAAGTATATTTGTTTTATTTGAAAACACAAAAACATCAAATGCGAAACAGAAAATATCTTTAAGTAAATTGATATTTTGAAAGTTTTACAGAAGAACACGCAAATAACATACACCGGTCAAAACAAACTTAATGGTATCAGCCACCAAGTCTTCAAGCGGACTCGGGCGAACAGTCGAAACTGAAAACTACAACTTTGAGATAGTCAATGATTTTATCGGCACCACCATAAACAAAATGAACAACATCAGAGTAATAAGTTAATAAGATTTTCGTATGACGTGCTAAATTCCCGATTTTTCATATTTGATAAATACACTGAAAATTATTGTTGAGGGAAAACTAGTTTCTATGTGCATTTCACTGGTTGCTTAGGCCAGATCATCAGGAAACCTTTTTCCAAAGATTTTAGAAAAGCTACAAATATTCACCCCTATCGTGAATAATTTTTCCCTCGTAATTTTTCCGTTTTTCACATATTTGCGATCATGAAAAAATGTTCACGGGAATAAATTCCCCTTATCGTGAAAAGTTTTTTCTCTCGTAATTTGTTCACGTTTCCCATAGATGTTCTCACTTTATTTTTGCTAGGGAACAGAACAAGTATGTAAGTAGTTCCTCCTATTAATCGAATATTAACGACAAGATCCGTTAACAAGGCACAAACCGACATATTGGTCAACAAAATGCAATACAAAAGGTCAATTGCCTGCTGATTTGTGAAGCTTTCGACAGACGTGGTGGCAGAATTTTGGAAAATATTTTACTACATAAAATTTAAAAAATTGCAAGAAACTAACGTTGCAATCAAACTATCCCTCCAATGCTAAATATTTTTCTTTATTATTTTAACTTTTCTTTAAAAAATATACGTGTAATTTTTGAATAAAAATTTCAGTGATTTTTAATTTAATTTCTTAATTTCTTCTTTTTTACATTCACTGGAACTGATAGCGTGAAACATTTTTCACATGAGATTCACGATTGCTTTTTTCCATTTGAGGGGAATGAAAATTTCATGGGAACAAAAATTCCACTTATTATTTACGATAGGGGTGATTATACAAATAAAACCTTTAAGCAATTAAGAATTCAAAACACTCAAAGTCATACTTGTAACAATATCAAAGCTTATACAAAACACCAACAATAAACAGTGAGTTTATCTTTTCTTACGTTTGAGCTAAAACGAAGAACAATTCTTGCTAATAGATGCTACTTCGGAATAAGCAAGCAATTTAAGAACAAAGCCACCTCTCGGCAGTCAAAAATCACCCTCTACAAGGCACTGTTACTACCCGTGCTGTTATCTAGTTCTGTGGTGCGATTTACTAACTTTTAACGAACAGACAATCGTTATATTTGTCGACATATATATTGGCTTGCAGTAACGATAGTGTGATTCTGTAACTGTTTTTTAACGATAGTAAACCGCTATATTTTTGTAACATCTCTGTGTTAAAAATGTTAAAAAAACGAAAAGCACAAAAGAGAAAAAAAAACAAATGAAATTGTTCTTAACCCCCTGTGTTACACATGCTTTTGCATTGAAAAAGGTCTGGCCAGACTCATGAGTAAGGCGAAGGGTTAATTTATGGTTTTCATATTTTTTTATGAATTTTACTTTTACAATTTTGTTTTTGTTCTTAATATGCTTTTTTTTTGTAAATTTTAAATTTAGGATTTTGTTTTTGTTCATCCATATACATATATACATATGAATATATCTTTGTATGTATGTAAGCTTAGGGTGGTCACAAGAAATCAATGTTGGATTTTCCATCGGCGCAACACCCTTATATGTGCCAATAGCATAAAAAATGCGATTGACAAAGTTTCAGTTTAATCGGGTAACGTTAACATGTGCCTCATTGAGAATAAATTAAGGAAAAACAGCGATTTTTCACTAAAATTCGTATTTCCTTGCCTTTATAACCGAAACCATTTATTTTAGGAACCTAAGTAGAGTCTTGTTTTATAGGAAATTTTATTCTTATTAATTTTGATATGGATAGTTTTGTTCCTTATACCAATAGATAAATTGGTATATAGCATTAATTAAGGACAAAGAAATACGAATTTTAGTGAAAAATCACTGTTTTTCCCAAAGTTATGCTCAATGAGGCACGTGTTGGCGTTATCCGATTATTCTGAAACTTTTTCAATCGGATTTTCTAGGCTATTGGAATATTTTAGAGGGGGTGCAGCAAAAGATAGCCAACAACAAAAAGTTTACCATATCTTGTAACGACACTAATAGGATGGTTACCAGAAATCAATGCTGGATTTTCCGTCGGGGCACACCCTAATATGTGCCAATAGGATAGAAAATGCGATTGATGCAGTTTCAGCCCAATCGGATTACGCTAACATGTGTCTCATTGAGCATTAATTAAGAAAAACAGCGATTTTTCACTAAAATTCGTATTTTTTTATCTTTATAACTGAAACCATTCATTCTAGGAACCTGGGTCGAGTCTAGTTTTATAGGTAATTTTATTCTTATTGATTTTGATTTGAATAGTTTTGTTCCTTATACCAATAGATAAAGAGATATTAGGTTCGTTACAAGATATGGTAAATTTTTTTTGGGGGCTATCTTTTGGTGGACCACTCTAAAATATGCCAATATTTTAGAAAATCCGATTGACAAAGTTTAAGCCCAATCGGATAACGCCAACACGTGCCCCATTGAGCATAAATTAGGGAAAAACAGTGATTTTTCACTAAAATTCGTATTTCTTTGTTCTTAATTAATGCTAAATATCACTTTATCTATTGGTATAAGGAACAAAACTATCAATATTAAAATTAATAAGAATAAAATTTCCTATAAAACAAGACTCTACTTATGTTCCTAGAATGAATGGTTTCGGTTATAAAGGCAAGGAAATACGAATTTTAGTGAAAAATCGCCGTTTTTCCTTAATTTATTCTCAATGAGGCACATGTTAGCGTTATCCCATTAAGCTGAAACTTTGTCAATCGCATTTTTTTTATGCTTTTGGCACATATTAGGGGGCTGCGCCGATGGAAAATCCAACATTGATTTCTTGTAACAACCCTAATGTAAGCTATTTTAAACATAAAATACATTTTATCGATTAAATAAACACAACCTAAATTATTGTCGTTAAAATAACGACAAAAAATTGCTTAAGGTAACAGGTGATTTTAAACGACAGCGAATATCATTAAAAATTTTACTGAATAGCATATTCGATAAATTTTCGTTATATTTATTTTAACGATTCGATTATCGTTATAAAAGTTAGTGAATCGCACTACTGAAACATGATTCTTGCGAAAGTAGACGAGGCAGTTCTTGAAGTATTAAAGAGAAAAATTTTTGTAAAATCTATGGACCTATATGCGTTGGCGGAGTATATCGGTGTCGTATGAACAAAGAGCTGTACGAGCTATTTGCCGACATCGACCTAGTTAAGCCTATTTAATTGCAGCGATTACGTTGGTTAGGTCATGTTGTAAGAATGAACGAAGATGCTCCAGCTAAAAGTTAATTTAAATACGAACCGGTTTGTTCAACAAAATTTTGACAAATTCTTGACATTGTTTTTGCTTTCAATGTTATTTTTGGGATTTCCTTGCGTTTTACAAAATTAGGGCCTAAAACTCCGCTGGAAAGATCAGGTGGAGGAAAACATCACGAAACTTGGAGTCATTAATTGGAGGATAAGCGCAGATGGTCGAAGAGCCTGAAAATCTATTCTACGTTCGGCTGAAGGACCAACTGTTATGTAATAGCGGATTAAGTAAGTTAGTAAGTAAAACAAACTATAAATTAGTACAGTGCTCACTCGGTTACTTCACACATTTTTATATGCCAATAACACAGTTTGCACGTGCAAACTACATATGTATCTACATATCGTTACCTAAATATAGAAAGACCCTAACTCGTGTTTTTTAAACCCTCCACCACAATTAGTTGTGAAGAGGGTATATTAAGTTTGTCTTTCCGTGTGAAAATTTTTTATTATTCATCTCAGACCCCATAAAGTATATATATTCTGGGTCCTTGAGTAATTCTAAGTCGATTTAGCCATGTCCGTCTGTCTGTCCATCTGTTGAAAACACGCTCACTTTCGAACAACTCAAAAGAAATAAACAAACTTGGTGCCAAATTGCTTGTAGTTATCCTAAGCAGTTTGGGATTGAAATCCAGCAAAACCGGTTCAGTAGGACTAGAGCTATGAATCAAAATGTGGAACCACCACCTAAAAAAATTGATAATTTTGTTACAAAAAATAACATAAATGCTGGAACAAGGCACGGAATGAGATGACATTTTGCAAAAATTTGTTTTATTTGACTGGAAATCACGCTGTTAAATTTCGTGAAGATCCGTCCATAATTTACCCTAAGCCCCATATAAACAATACTCCCAGAAAACAGTTTAGCACGCCTAAAACCGTAAAAACGTCACCGTTTTTTAAGGACTAGAAATAACACTGTGAAATTTCGTGACGATCGGTCCATAATTTGCATAAGGCCCTATATAAACCCTACTACCGGAAAACAGTTTAGTACGCCTAAAACCGTAAAAAATAATGCAATCATAACAAATTTTGGCTCGTCACAGTTTTGTAGGACTATAAATGATACTGTGAAATTTCGTGGTGATCGGTCCATAATTTACCCTAGGCCCCATATAAACCCTACTTCCGGAAAACAGTTTAGTCGCCTAAAACCATAATTAATAACAAATCGTCACAGTTTAAAATAATAATGAAATCATACAGATATTACTCCTTAAACATTCGAACTGTCGGTGGAGGGTATCAAAGATTGAATGACGTGAAGTATGTATACTGATACATAGGGGGGTGTGCTGGAAATCGCAAACGCAAAGCGCAAGAATTTGGAGGCTGTTTATAATACACTTTTAATCAAATTTTTATAATTTTTGTTATAAAATTCTGTTTAATAGAGAAATGTTGGTATAATATTTGTCATAAAATTCTTTTATTACAGAAATCTTACTAAAACATGACTTTTAAAATTCTTGCGTTTTGCGTTTGCGATTTCCAGCACACCACTGATAGTTGGCGTTGATTTTTTTTTAATATGAGCATTTCCATCATGTCGAGCGTGACCGTAGTAAAAAAAACGGATTCAAGACAATTGCAAAAAAACAAGGCAGTTCCGCGGCCAACAACAATTCAAAGCGAAACCTGAAATGCGATTTATTTTAGAATGGTATGCACTTATATGTCTCTTAAAATGGTTTTGATTTAAAAATGATTTATACTTTTTTTTAAAGTTAGTTTTAATCATTTCGTGTCGCATGTGACTTGTCGCACGTGAAATTGTTTGCCATCATTATATTCTTTTTACGAAATTATATATAAACAAGTTTAGTTAAAATGTTTTTTAATAAACAGAAGTATTTTTAATGTACTATGTACGACCGGTGGACGAATTTCGACCACTTGACAGTTACTGCAAAAATATATCTTTATATCTACATTACACTGTGTTCATATGCATATGCGATTCTTTCATTAGATTATGGCTTCTAAAATTAAGAAAAAATAACAAATGGCTTTTCATATTGGGTAATTCAAGTCAAATCGGACAGTTTGGAGAAAAATATTTTTTGATTTCCTTTAGTTTTTACTTTGTTGATTTTAATTTTCAACCGCATATTTCAGCAAATTTTTCAGTTTTTTTTTTTTGCTTTTATGTTAACAGAGATATGGAAAATTGAAAAAACCGCGTTATAAAAAAACTATTTAAAAAAAATACGAATATATTGTTAACTTATTAATTTCAACAAATAACACCAAGGCGTGATGAAATATCAGATAAAATAAATAAACAATTTTATAAAATATAAAAGACCACAAGCTTAATATATAAATATAATTTAAAAAAAAATTACTATAACCAAGGACTACAGTGCAGCAACACAATATAATTCGATAGAATCAGTGCGGTTTTAAAGGTCTGTAAATGCGTGTTTCAAATTCAAATTATATATTTTCAATTATTTTTTCTTACACTAACGATGTTGCACGTGACCAACTTATATAAAAAGTACCAAGATAACAAATAAGGTACCAATAATACGTACCAAGATAACAAATAAGGGGAGTATGGGAGTGTGTAAGGCAAATTGGTTAAAGCGTTCCTTAGTAAGACTTGTCATCCCTAAAACTGACGAGTATAAGGTAAAGTGTTCCCACTATCCTTAGTAATTCACTCCAAGTCGACTCGTAGGTCAGCGCGCTGATCCCATTGCTACGGCAGTGGCCTCCTCGTCGTACTCCCTGGGGACCACCTCTGTTGAGGTGTAAGCTAATTCGAGCGACGGTCTTCAGCATATCCGAATGGTCATTTAAAAAAATTACGTCTCGGGAAGTAGGCATATTTGCTAAGTTTGCAATTGACTTTCACCAAGCCAGGCTGGTGGCTTAGCTGGCATCCCCAGCGCCAGCCTAGGAGAGCTACAGGCCAATCACTTATTCTCCCCGAAGTTAAAACGATTACTGAAACCTATGCAAATGTATATAATAATAATAATAATTCGAACCCCCAGTTGCCGAATATTGGAATGAAACAAAGGACACGATTTCGATCTTGGAACGTTCGTAGTATGCTAGAAACAACTAAGCTCGCGCAAATCGAAAAAGAGTTCAACAACTACAACATGCTTATTATGGGATTGAGCAAGATACGTTGGCCAGATAGCGGTGAACATATAACATCAAGTGGTTTAACATTAGTTTATTCTGGCAAAGCAGCCGGTCAACCTAGAGCAAGTGGTGTTGGTTTTCTTTTCTCGAAAGAGGCAAAGAACGCTCTCATTGAATGGCAACCACTCACAGACAGAATTATTGTAGCTAGGATTAGAACACGTGCAAGAAACCTAAGCTGCATTCAATGCTATGCTCCAACGGAAGGCGATGAAAATGAAGAAAAAGATAGCTTTTATAGTAAGCTGACAAACGTGATTGACAGTATCAGTCATGGTGATATCAAAATGCTAATGGGTGACTTCAACGCGTAGGTTGGTTGTGACAACACAAGCAGAGAGAGCATGATGTAAAAGCATGGCATAGGCCGCATGACAGACAACAGAGAAAGGCTGGTTGAACTATGCGATAATTTTAAATTGGTTTTGGGCGGTACTTTATTCCCCCACAAGAATATCCACAAAGTTTCTTGGGCGTCTCCGGATCATATAACCGAAAATCAGATCGACCATTTTGCGATAAGCAGGATGTGGAGAGGGTCACTGCAGGACGTGAGGAACAAAAGAGGCGCTGATGTGGGTAGTGATCACCACCTGATGGTAGCTGTAGTCGATTCAAGTTAAAAGCTGTAAAAAGTAAACCAGCCCTCAGCAGAAGAAGATTTGACCTACAAAAATTAATCAATCCAGAGGTCTCTCGTCAGTTTTCCAACGTTTTGAAAAATAGGGCAGTCACTCTCTCAATTTCTCCCCAACAAAATAAAGATGTTTATTGGAAAGATTTAAAATCAACACTTATTGAGACGGCTAAAAGTGAAATAGGATACGCCAGACAAACCAACAAGCCCTGGATTTCCGATAATACATGGCAATTAATAGAATCTAGAAAGCAAGCCAAGTCAAAAGTGAATGACGCTAAAAATCCACAATCTAAGCAGGACGAACAACGTAAATACCAAGAGGAGAACCGAAAAGTTAAACGCAGTGCAAGAAATGATAGACGTAAGTGGGCTGATAAGTAAGCCAAAGACGCACAAATAGCTAGTGAAACGGGTCGATCTAAGGACCTGTATCGTATAACGAAGGAGATCGCTGGGCATAGCCACCACAATATTAAACCCCTGAGGAATGACCAGGGCGAATTAATCTATACCAAAGATCAGCAGTTGGAGTTGTGGGAGGACTTTTACACCAAATTATTATCGGTCAATCCGACTGAATCTTCAACAATATTATGTGATTGCGAGCCAATGCATCATATAAATAACGTACATTTGAAGAAATAACAGCTGCAGTTAAACGTTTGAAGTCCGGTAAATCAGCAGGCCCTGATAGAATAACTCCTGAGATTCTAAAAATAGACATAACTCTTACAGCAACGTTACTAGAACCCTTGATTTCAAATTTTTGGGTAAACGAGAAAATTCCGGATGATATTAGAGAAGGCCTTATAATAAAATTCTAAAAAAAAGGAAACTTGCTAGATTGCTCCAACTGGAGGGGTATTACTCTTTTGAATATTGTAAACAAAATCATAGCCCACATCTACCACAATCGTATTGCATCCATGATTGAACCACAGCTAAGACCAGAACAAGCGGGCTTTTGACCAAACAAGTTATGTATTGATCACATCAACAGCTTGAGGGTAATTGTGGAACAGTCGGTTGAATGGCGCTCACCCCTTTACTTAGTATTCGTTGACTTTAAACGTGCATTTGATACACTACAACACAAGGCGATATGGGAAGCTCTGAGATGCAAAGGAGTTCCCGAGAAGATAATTAATCTTATTAAGGAGCTATACAACAACGCATTTTGTTCGATACTTCATGAGGGTACAGCAAGCAACCCCATCAAAGTAAACGTAGTTGTTCGTCAAGGCTGTGTTTTGTCTCCACTACTGTTTAACATAGTACTTGACGTAGTTATGAACCACTGCATGAGTATGCATCATGGAATTTCATGGGGCGTTCATGATAGGTAAGAAGATATTGATTATGCAGATGACGTCTGTCTTTTATCCCACCGCTTCTCTAGCATGCAATCTAAGATTCAAACCTTTGCTACACGTGCAGCCAAAGCGGGATTACAAATTAATATCAACAAAACCAAATCAATGCGCATAAATTCTTCATGCAACGAGAACTTTCAGCTTTCGGGCCAACCCATTGACGATGTTGAAATCTTTTGTTACCTGGCGAGTATAATTTCAAAAACAGGGGGCAGTAAAGAAGATATACAGAATAGACTGTGTAAGGCAAAGCAAGCGTATGGCACGCTTAATAAATTCTGGAGATCTCAAAATATCTCAGCTCACACCAAAATCAAGGTTTTTAATAGCAATGTAAAATCTGTGCTTCTGTATGGTTGTGAAACTTGGAATATTTCGGGCCGTGAAATGAGTGAAATGCAAGCTTTTGTAAACCGCTGCCTCAGGCGTATTGAAAGGATATTCTGGCCTGCCACGATATCAAATCTGGAGTTGTGGAATTTAACCCATCAAATTCCTTTAAGTACCAGTATCCGATTGCGTAAATTTAGGTGGCTAGGACACACAATGAGAAAACCAGCACATGATTTAACTCGACAGTCTGTAGAATATAACCCCCAAGGATCCAGGAGACCTGGTAGACCGGCGAATACTTGGAGACGACAAATTGAGAACGAGTTGCATGAGCATGGCGTGTCCTAGAATGAGTTAAAACCATGTCCACTGATAGAATACAATGGAAAATATTTGTTGCGGCCCTATGTTCCACAGGGAATTAAAGGATTAAGATAACAAATCTTCATATTTATCAGTTAAGTTTTTTTTGATGGGCTTTATGCATTTTCTTTTGTCGCACTGATAGAAAATATTGTTTTTGAATGTCGCACATGAAAAATTTACAGTTACATATTTACAATCGCATAGTTTCTTTTGCATTATTTTTTGACTTTTTGTACCCTTGGAAAGATTTTGCAGATAAAAATCAATATCCAAATGGGGAAGTTTCACTTGTTCAACTTTACATTAATAAATCTCGAAATGGGTTGTAAATAATATAAATTTTTTTTTACAGTAATTAAATTTGTTTGTTTCCCGGTCAAAATATGACAAAAAAAAACCTTTTCAAGAGCTTATAATTTGTTTACATTTCGTAGCTTATTGAGTTTAATTTTTTTTAACTTCGTTATCAGTGTGACCATTTTGTCATTTTTTATTTAGCATTTTTATAACATATTTTCAGCTTTTTTTTTAACTTTTATTTAAAATATATTGAGCAATAGTTTTATGAATTAAACTTAATTGTTTTTTTCCATTTTATAAATTTTGACTAAAAATAGTTGCACCCAAAAGTAATTAAGTTTGAAAATGGCTAAAAAAGCGCTATCTAATACAACTTAATAAAAATAACAAATTTAAAAAAAATTGCTACAGCATTAAATTGTTAAGAGAATTTATTTAAAATTTGCCATTAATGAATCACAAATTTTTGTCTACAATGAAAATATTTGAGGGTGCACTGTATACTAAAATCTTTTTGGTACTTTTGTAAAGCAAATTAAGAGAAATAACGCCGCGTTTTATCACAAACTGAAGTCGTCTCGGTCCATTAGAATTCGTTATAACCTTGTTTGACTGCTTTTAAATTAATAAAATTTTTAAACAATAAAAATACATTGTTAGCGTATATGGCTGCTTGAAATGGGTGATTTTTTAAGAGCTATAGGAAAGTTTTTTTTAAAAAAAAACACATAAAATTCAGAAAAATGCATGAAATCTTTATTTGAATCGATAGTACGGTCCATATAATTTAATGTTTGAAGATTATTTCATGAAAATGTTGACCGTGACTGCGCCTCAAATGGTCCATCCGCTTAGTCCAATTTTGGCATACTCTTTCCAACATTTCGGCCAGTATCTCATGAATAAATGCTTCAATGTTGTCTTCCAATGCGTCAATTGAAGCGTGCATGCAAGGTATATTTATAGCAGGTAGCCGCGAGATTACAACAATTGTACAATAAAACAAACAACAGGGCTTTTTATTGTTGTTTTGCGATACGAACTGTCAAACAGCAAAGGGGTTGAAAAGAGACAAAAAACTTGTTTACTTGTTTACTATACAACATTTGACAGTTTGTATCGCAAAACAAGCAAATAAAAAATAACCAGCTGGCTTTCCGAGACTACCTGCTATAAATATACCTTGCGTGCATGTGTGTATAGACATGAGCTTTATCATAGCCCCACAAAAAATAGTCTAAAGGCGTTAAATCGCACGATCTAGGCGGCCAATTGACCGGTCCCGAAAGTGAAATAAAATGTTCACCGAACTCGCCTCTCAATAAGTCCATTGTTTAGCGTGCTGTGTGGCATGTGGCACCGTCTTGTTGAAACCACATGTCATGCAAGTCAAGCTCTTGCATTTTGAGCAAAAAAAATTTGGATATAACCTCACGGTAGCGCTCACCATTCACAGTTACGTTACGATTCGCATCATCTTTGAAGAAGTACGGTACAATGATGCCACCAGCCCATAAACCGCACCAAACTGTGGATGCATTGGTAGCTCTTGCAATGCTCCTGGCTGAACTTCACTCCAAAATCGACAATATTGCTTATTTACGTACCCATTGAGCCAAAAATGAGCTTCGTCGCTGAACACAAGAAGCGCGCGATGAACTTTCTTAACAGACAACGCATTTTGATAATAAAATTCAATAATTTGCAAGCGTTGTTCGTTTGTAAGACGATTCATGGTTAAATTAGACCAAACTGAAGATGTTTGACAGTGAAATAAAACACGAAACGTGCGTCAGCTGTTTAAACCAGTGTTGCCAAAAAGATAATAGCTAAAAAACCACCCGATAGAAACGAGTTTACAAGTAAGCTAAATCAATTAATAATACAGTTTAAATGAAGGCCATATTTTAAATCTTTCGCGAAAGAAACTTTGAAAAATTCCAATCGTTACTAAATCGTTATTATTAAAGCTTTCTAGTGCTCTCTTTACAAGAGACTTATTGTAAGTAGTCAAAAAAAAAAAAAAAATTGTGAATTTTCTATTACCGACTGGGCTTAAGGAAAATCTCATGATTTCTTATTTTATTTTCTGGCAAACGAAAATAAATATACTGCTTTTAAACAAAAACTCATTCTATTTTTGTGATTTACTCGAACAGGCTTATTACAATTATATCTATTTTCTTTTTAGTTTTATTTTTATTTCTTTTGAGCACATGCAAACACTTACACATACACACAGTTTCATACATACAATTTGATTTCCTTTTTAGAGCCCCATTATGGAAACCAAAATGCGCTATAAATCCTTTTTGCATACAGTTTCTTTTATTATTTTTTGTCATCTTCATTTTTGGCTCTTAAGCTTGTTGTCATGGCGTGTGTGTGAAAGAGAGAGGCTTTTTTATAAGCAAGTACAAATGTATGTGTTTATAAGTTTGTGAATGAGCATAATGGCTGTTAGGTTTTTGTGGTGTTTGAAAAAAGTGGTTGCTGATGTAGTTGTTTGTTTATGTTGCCTAAGGAAATTTTAAATTTTAATCACGATAATGTGCGGTAGATAATACAACAATGAAACTATAGTTTACAAAAACACATTCATATACAACTAAATAATTTTTGCTTATATTTAGACTCAGATTTTTTTTTTTTTTTTATCAACTAACTTGGCTTTGACACTTTGACGATGCCAACCTTCAGCAGCTTTACCAGCCATAGTCTCTTGTCTTAAAAGCCATCATTTTTTTAATTTTCAATAAAACACACATCGTGATACACCAATTTGTTTCTATGTGCTTGGGGAGTAATTAGGTAAAATAAAAACGGTTTTGATAATTTTGTTTCCTAGAATAAAATGGTGGAGTATGTTAAAACGTTGTCCCTGTATTAGTGAATTATATATAATAAAAAAATCTTTAAAAAAATTATTTAAAACGAATACGAATTGTTTCTAAGCGGATAATATTGAAAGGACCGCAAGTGGCAGGCCTTTTGAAGGCCTCTATACTCCTTTCTAAAAGATTCGCTTCGCATGATATCCTGCCTTCAGAAGTATGCTTTCTAGAAGGTATAAACTGCTACAGCAAAAGACATTCTAAAATATTCAGTAGACATTCGCTACTACTTTCTTTAAGAAGGGCGAAAGAAATTTATTCAGTTTTATTTTTCAGTGACCTTCATTACTCCCTTCTTTTGGAGAAGATCGAAGTTGATATTAAAGGCAGTGTGGAAGGGCTTGCTCCCATTTGGAATACGGCGAGAAGGGCTTGTGACTGCTTAATAAGGCCTTTTATTACGACTATTTACCGCTGGGCTTGATTTAAAACAACATAGAAAAACATGTAAGAATATATAGTCGGTCAAACCTTAACACATTATAACCTATACCACACAATTTACAAAGAAATTGTAGAGAGTGTAGGTGGGACCCAAGGGCAATCATGGACCCGCCAAAACAATATTTTGTTATAAGTTTAAGATTCAAATAAATTCTATAATATTGTTTACACAGAAAGTAAAACACTCGGGATCAAGTTTTTTATGAATACTTTAAGTACGAGTAGTACTCAAAAATTCAAGAGCGAAAAACACTAAAACGTACTCAAAACCATTCTAAATGGGATTTCTTTCGTAAATCAATCACGGAATTTCTTGAAATAAGTATAAAATTCTTCAATCAGGTAAAAAAGGATTAAACTGTTCGTTGAGTTTCACCCTCCGGCTTAAGCATGTTTTGATTTTCTATACACATTAAAAAAGGTCTGGCCAGAGTTATGTATACCACGAAGGGTAAAAAAGTAAATTTGAACCATTGCTTCTCATTAAGTTTATATTTTTGGTTAAATATTAGGGATGCCAATCGGGATTGATTTTAGAAAATCCCGACATTCGGGATTTTTAAATCCCGAGATTTGGGATTTTGAAATCCCGGTCCCGAAATTATTTTTTTGATTAAACAACACTTTTTTTATTTATTTATGAATTTTCAAAAGCTATTATATATATATATATAATAACTTTTTTAAAAAGAGAAAAATAAGAATTATAAAAATAAAAAATAAAACTGAAATATAATTTTTAATAAATTTTTTTTGTGTAGAGTATAAAAATTGAATAAAAACGAACATTTTTGTATACAAAAGTTGATATATTAAAAATCCCGAAAAATACCTGGATTAATAAAAATAAATCCCGGGATTCTGGATTTGTCAATCCCGAAAAATGCCGGGATTTCGGAATTCGGAATTTCCCGTTTGGCATCCCTATTAAGTATGTACGTACGATTTCAAAAGTTAAAACCATATCGGGCAACAACATCATGTTTAATCATTCTGTAAGGTGTAATGCGAGTAAGTAAATCAATCATAATCTGGGCTTTGATTTTCATGCACTTAAAAATCAAAAATATGCGCTTATAACATGCGTTATTAAATGAAAAATATGCATTTAAAATATGAAAAATATGCACTAAAAATATATATAAATGCATTGAAAAAAAAATATGAAAAAATATCAAGTTAAGCTAAATTATATTTATTAATAACAAAAAAGAATAGTTCAGGTAACTACGTAAACATATATACATGTTAAGTATGTATATAAGAATATATACACAAAATTTAAGGATAAACTAAAGCAAAAACAAACTTCAATTGCTTGTTAATTTTTTTAAATAGGTACTTATTAAGATCTAATTTAAATTTCTATTTGTATAAACAAATAAAAGTTTCTTCAAAGTTCCAAAAACATAACTCTGTCTTTTCGGACGCAAAAAGTTTTTGTACATTGAAAATGTAAGCTCAACTTCATTGGAGAATATTTATTTGCAATTGGATTTGTGTTATTAATATCAAATAAGCTCACAATATTCTTTATTTCATGAAATCCTATATTTGTTTGCAATACAGATTCTAACTTATGTTTAATTTTGTCAGGTTCCCATTCTAGTGATTATTGGTTGGGGTGGAAGAGGTATCCCTGGTAGCTTTTCCTTAAATATTACAATGCAAGATGGAGCCTTTAAAAATACTTTTTTTTACCATTCGAGATTACCAAATCTATATCTTCAAATTGGGACCATCAGCTATACGATGTACACCATGTGCTAAGCATGTTACGTGGATAATTTGGGGATAAAACACCCTCCAAAAATTTGCGGCTTTACCATATAAGGGGCGGCATCCGTCAAAAACAACAAAATTTTATTTTTGTCGAACTGGTCTCCTAAAAAACTTATAGAGTCGGTTAAAGCTCGAGCAATTGTTGCATTGTTTACCTTTTCCAATTCGACAACGTTAAGTAAAAATGTTTTTTGCTAATATCTTCGTCTTTGTCTAGAACACCAACGATAACATTTAGCACATAACGTCCTTCGATATCTGTGGTTTCATCCAAAGATGTCCAAAGAAAATTGTTTTGTAAAAAATTTGTAATTTTACACAATTCACGGTCGTATATTTTATTTTATCTACATTAAATTTTCTGAGACTTGAATCACTTGGAATTGCCACATTTGTATAGGTTTTAAACAAATTTCTCAAGTCAACATTGTTTAATTTATATAACGGAATGTCGGCTGAAATAAATGCTTCACATAAGGCCAAAGCAAAGTTGTAATTGCTATCGACTTTTGTCAACAATGTCTGCAAGTTTTTTTCTGCAACCCGATCATACAAGTCTTTTTGTTTTTGGGAATTTAGATGCTGCTCAACTAAAAATTTTCTTTCGTAATGTACACATTTATTGCAAATTTTACAAAAAAGAATATTTCCATCAGTTTTAAAAATGTCAGTCAAGATTTGCTGTTATAAAAGTGTTGTTAAAACATATGCATTAACAACCTTTTTTTTTTTTTTTTTTTTTTTTTTTTTTTTTATTTTTTTTTAATAATTTATTTTTATTATTGTATCTTTCTTATCGAAATTTACAATATGTATTCAAATCTTAATTCTACTTGTTGTTTATTAGTTGTTACCTGTGTAACCACTAACTGCTGTATTCAAATTTTTAAGACTGTCTTCTAGTAAGGCTCAAAGTATCGGTTCTTTTTAGCCTCTGGTGACCTTCAAACTGAAGCAAACCCCGAGCGAGGTAGTTAGGGTGAACCATTAGTTTATCGATGTAGCTTATTGAATATTTTTTAATTTCCTCCTGGATAGTGGGGACGTTGAGATCTCTGTGGATAATATCATTACGTATATACCATGGGGCGCAGACAATTTGTCGTAATATTCTAGACTGTCTTCTTTGAAGCTTTTGGATGTTAGATGCGCATGCAGTACCCCATAATTGGATGCCATATGTCCATATTGGTTTTATGATGGACTTGTATAGAAGAACTTTGTTGTCTAAAGACAAGTTTGAGTTTCTACCGAGAAGCCAATGTAGTTGAGCTGCTTTAAGTTTCATAGCCGTTATTTTCGCTTCGATATGACGAGACCAGGTCAAACGTCTATCTATATGAACTCCCAAGTACTTTACATGGTTTTCTACCGGAACAGTGATGTTATTTATTTTTACTGCTGGGCACGTTTGTCTTCTGAGCGTGAAAGTTAAGTGAGCACATTTAGCCGGGTTAACCTTTATTCTCCATTTTTCTAGCCATGCCTCTAGTTCATTGATGTGGGACTGCAGATTTTGCGATGCGACTTTTGGGTCATGGTTAACGCTAATAAATGCTGTGTCGTCTGCAAATGTAGAGGTATGCGTGCTCAGGTTTGTTGGCATATCCGCTGTGTATATTATATATAGAAGCGGTCCTAATATGCTGCCTTGGGGAACACCAGCAGTAATTTTCTTGAGGGGGGAGTATTTATCTTGCGACCTTACTATGAATGTTCTGCCTGTTAGATAGCTCTCCAGAAGCTTGTGAGTGTTTTGAGGAAGCATTCGTGTTATTTTGATGAGTAGCCCATCATGCCAAACTTTGTCAAATGCTTGGGAAATGTCTATAAACAGGGCTGAGCAGTATTGCTTTTTCTCAAACGCCGATCTAATAAGGGTGACAATTCTATGCACTTGCTCTATTGTACCATGTTTCGCTCTGAATCCGAACTGGTGATCCGGGATGATGTCGTGTTCATTTAGATGAGGAGTTATACTTAAAATGAATATTTTTTCGAAAAGCTTTGATAGGATTGATAATAAGCTTATCGGTCTGTACGACGCACATAGGGGTTTTTTGCCAATCTAGCCGGACATTACTTTTTGTTTTAGCTTATATTGCTTCTTAAAAGTTATTGAGTGCCCCTAGATCGATGAAACTTGGCAGAAATATGTGATATTGACATAGGCAGGTAAACCTCAAAAATAAATAAAATCGGACCAAGGAGGAAAAGGTTCCCCCTAGAAGAACTTATCCAACCTCTGAAAAATGCAATTTTTTTTTAACTTTTCCCATACTTTTGTTTGGCAAATGCAACTTTTAACGTCGGCGAAAGTTAAAAAACCTAAAATAAGACCCATGAGATCGTAAAATTACACTTTTCGCCCCGCCCCCTTTTGAGGGCGGTTACATAAAATAATATTTAAAAAAAATGTAAATATTAAAAGAAATAGATTACTAACGCCTTAATACTATAAAAATTAAATTTTTGAACTTTAATGGGTAGGGGGAGGTATGCCTCCAAACACCCCCCCCCACCGGAACGACCCTGTAAAAATTTTTTTTTTTTGCTAATTTCCAAAACATTAATTTTTAAGATTTTATGTGACTTTTATGTATTTTATAGTATTTAATTTATCTGAAAATAATTAATGTATTCGTAATAATAACTTATTTATAATAGTAACAGCAAATTTTGTTTAAAATAATAACAACTAATTTATTTAAAATAACTTCTCTTTTGCACTAAGATGATGATGAGTGCCATGGTTCTTCTTCGTCTGCTTCTTCAAAATCCTCTTCTGAATCTGAATTCTCTTCAGAGCCAAGTGCAGGAGGAAGCATAAAAGAAATTGCTTCTTTCGTAAAGGGTAATGACTTTTTTTTGGAGTTGGTCTTATGCTAGTAATCAGTGGGTCAGAACTAAGCAAAAGTCTATTTATAACATCTTTGTTACACTGAACCCTCGAAAACTTTCTAGCAAAATTCTGCCTGTAAAGCCGAAAGTGTTTATTTCGTGCCTCAGACGCTTCTTCTAATAATAGCCCGATAGCACAGAGTATACAGAGGCGTCACGAGACAGAAAATATTGTGTTTTTTTCTGTCTTTTTCTTCGAAAGCTGCCCTTTTTGCGTTTTTTGTTTTGATTATGCAATTTGTGTAGATAATAGCGGCCTGTTTTTACGCATTGTCACTTCACTAACAAAAAATGTTTTCTTTCTCTTTCTTCGAAAGCTGTCCTCGCAAATGATTTAGGCATTAATACGTCACTTTTTTCATCTCTGTATACTTTGTGCCGATAGGCAACAATGCCTCACTCATTACAGTTGCACCATGTACTAAAATCTTGTGCATTGTAGGTGTCATAGGATGCCAGGGATATAGAGTAACGTAAAGTTTTGCAGTGTTCTTTTTTCTTTGTGCTGAATGCCAAAATATTTTAAAAAAATATTTGAATTTCTTTAAGCATTGATTTACTACTGATATGTCACTATCTCCCTGACATTTTGAAATTTCGCACAATTTTCTAACTAAAAATTGTAATTTCTCTTCAACGAGTTTAGAACTACATTCTTGTATAATTTGGAATAACTCTAATTTCGTATACACTTTTTCCATTTTACTCTCGAAGCTTCAAAATGGTTCTGATAACAATTTTATGCAATAACCACAATATATATTTAAAAAAACAAAGTACCTAGAGCCCAGATTCTATTTTTTATTATATATTATTTTTGTTGTTAATGATTTTAAAAGTTATGCAAAACAGGTACATTTATTTTGCTCCATAAAATAACGTCATTTAGCGGCCGCACAGGTGGTTAAAACCCGTTACTTACTGTTTCGCACATCCCTTTTTTTACACAGGTAATATTAGTCTTAGATGTAATAATCTTAATCAAAAACATCTACGTACAACCAAAACATTTCATGACTGACGAAAGGGTTTCTATCATATGTACCTATGCAAGATGAGCAAAAACAGAAAAAAGGTGAAATTTTCAAAAAATCATAAAAAAAAATGGCGCAACAACGCGCAACGTTTTTTTTTTTAATTTAAAAGTAGAGATTTCAAATTTTATCGTGATGTATAACATTTTTAAGAACTCAGCGGAACTCACCTTCAAAAACCTTTTAAATTTTTTTTTTTACAAAAAAGTGAACAAAAAAATCGTTTTTTTTTAATTTCGTACTAATTTTTTATCATAAAAAATTCAAATAAAATTTTTCTAAAAATTTTCATAATTAGCTGTTTATATAGTCTTTCACAGAAAAAAAAATTCAATGTAAAATCTTTATTCGTTTATCTACAAAAAAATATATTGTAAACCTCCCAAAACCGTAAAAAGTCAATGAACACGCATGCAATTTAATCAACTTTCCTGGTTTTAACAGTGTCCCAAAACCACAAATCTCAAGCAAAAGACTTGAAAATTCACTATACGATGCAGAACTTTGTTGTCTGTCGAGCTGCGTACTTAAATTTTTCCATTTCTTAAATTAAATTTTTTGCTTAATGTCCGGCTAGATTGGCAAAAAACCCCTATGTGCGACGCAACCTGGCTAGCATCTTTTCCTGGCTTGGGAATCATAACAATTATAGACTTCTTCCATGAGGATGGGAAGTATCCGACTCTTAATATAGCGTTAAAAATGAACAGCAAGATTCTGGAAGCAGACGAAGGTAAGTTTCTTATCATTGACCCTGTGATACGGTCAAGTCCGGGAGATTTTCTAATATTCACTTTTTCTATTGCAGATTTTACTTGAGTAATGTTAAATTTTAATGGATGGTTTACCTTATCAGGAATGGTTGGACGACAGGAACAAGTATGTGTATCATGTGGCGTGAAAACTTTCTCAAGATGGCCCGCGAAAGCGTTTAATTTTTCATCTGTGTTTTTCGCCCAAGTGCGGTTTTCCAGTCTTAATGGAGATTCTTGGGTTATAGGGCATTTCATATGCCGTACAGCCTTCCATAAGCTATAATTGGAGTTTTTTGTGGCATCTAGGCTGTTTAGATAGCCTTCTATTGCAGACTCGTGGTTCTGTCTCAATTTGTTGCGAAGAGTTGTCAGGCATAATTGTAGTTGGGCCTTAGTGGTTGGGGAACGACTGTTTTGCCATTGTCTTCTTAACTTCCTTTTTTCTCTGATAAGGGTCTCTATATCCGTCGATGTATTGTAAGGAGCACGTTTAATTGTCCGCTTGATTGGGGTTGCATTTCTTGCTGCAGCATCCAAGACTTCTGTAAATCGGTCGACAGCTATTTGGATGTCAGATGAATTTTTTAGGGGAATGCACTGTGATAGGTGAGAGCTCACATACATTTTATACTTTAACCAATTTGTGTTTCTGTTTGGATAGGAAAACCAGTTTGCAGCTGCGGCGTCAGAGTTACATTTTAAAATGAGGATTGAAGGTGAATGATCAGACGAAAGATCATAGGAGGAACTAACTAGTACCTGATCGCGCTTGATGTTTTTGATTACAGCAAAGTCAATAAGGTCTGGTAGCTTGTTGAAGTCGGTTGGCATTAACAACCGTGTTAAAACATGGGAAACCTTTAACATGATGAGTATATTCCTAACACTAACATCATATTATTGTTATTGTTAAGCATTTCATGTCTGTTGTAGACTGGGTGTTATAGAAATAGACTGAGTTCATACGGCTCATGTCTTATTGACAAGATTCTTCCTATTTCTTCTTTGAACATGAATTGGCGTTCAAATGATTCATGTCATGTTGACGACATGTGCTTTTTTGATATTGAAAACAATAACAAAATTAAACAACGAATGAAAAAGCAAAACGTAAAGACAGTACATGCATCTGTGTACTCGATTCTTTTCCCCTCGTCCCTTTCGCCAATAAAGTAGCAATCTTGTCAATAAGACATGAGCCGTATGAACACAGACATAGTGTTGTAAAATAATCAGGGTTGCCAAATAATGATTTTATTTATGTAAAGTATCAAATATTAATTATTTAATTTTAATTTCTTTTAAAAATATGAAAAAGACATCACAAAAATAAAAAAAATGCAAAATATATGCACTTTAAAGGAAAATATGCAAAAATATGCATTTATAACAAAATATGCAGAAATATGCAAAAACAAATCGATGCTATTTTGCTGCAAATCCTTCAAACTGGAAAAATAACTGGTCGAATTTGATTTTAGATAACTGACTGCAAATATGCATTTGCATGAAAATCCAAGCCCTGGTCATAATAATTGTTTCTTTCTAATTTGGGATAAATTCAACTTTATAATACTCAAATCAAACGCATTTTAAGATTGATTGAATCTAAGTTTTACTAAAATCAATCTCATTTTCGGATTATTTTAAAAACGATTTCGGATTAAAACAATTTTATAATTCTTGAATAAAGCGCATTTTGAGATTGAGTCAATCTTAGTTTTACTTAAATCCATCTCATTTTCGGATTATTTCAAGTACGAAATCGGGATAGAATATGGATAATTTAAGTATTTTGCGATTGAAAATCCGTAATTGAATCAATCTTGTACTTGATTCAAGAAAATCCGTACTTATCGTACTACTAATACCGCTTCGGATTGATTTGAGTTAGCATGGATTGATGATTCTTTTGAGTGTAGATATCTTCATCGATATGAGGTTGGTTTGCCTTTAAGTTATTTTAAGAAGGGAATGGGAATAATATGGGATCTAAAGTAAGCACAACTTTTCCTCATAGTACAGTAATTGTGGTCAAAGTTATTGTCGCGAATTTTTATGTCGAAACCAACATTTATAAACAAGTTATGACATGAAAAGCTATTTTCGGGAGTAGTATGTGCATAGCAGCTATAAGATGAATTATGGGCAAGAATACTCTATTCCGGTGTTACAAATCCAAATAAGAAGGCTATTTATTGTTTAACAGTCAAATGCTGTTTATTCACTAGAAAGAATAATATTATACGTTTGGTAATAAATACATTTAAAATAGCCTACATTTGTTCAGCCTTCTTTCTAGTTCAATAATTTTCAACAAATATACAGAAAATTAAAATTTAAAAAACATAAAAGTTCAAGTTAATTTGATTACAAAAAAGTAAAATTAAAACAAGTTACATTAACAATTTCCCACTCCCGTGAATTGACATAGGGAAATTCACCATTAGGCATCCAAATCGAGAATAGCTAATTTTGACACTGGTCGTTAAAAAACACCGTCAGTAGTTTTAATATCAGCCGATCGTATGATCCCATCTTTGCCGCAATATGTTTTTATAACTCGACCACGTTTCCATTTCGATCTTGGAGCATCTGAAGCGCACACAAGTATTAAATCCCCAAACTGTAATGGTCTTGAAGGTAAACACCACTTCACACGTCGAGTTAAATCGGGTAAATACTCTTTAATCCAACGCCCCCAAAAGCAGTTTTTCAAATTTTAAGTATTCGCCATTGTTTTCGCACACTTAATAATCGGCTATCACATCCGGAAAGAAGCTTTTATTTAAGCTGTGTGATAATTATAACCAATGTATTATTTCCATTGCTACATGTACTTTGTACACAGAGTCTACATGGAGAGCCAGCCTGCCAACTGGACGGGACATTTTAAGATCGACTCAAAAAGTAAAGTCGAATGGTAGACTAAAGTGTGGTCTAGGATCAATATTTCTAGGTGTTACACACATCAGCACAAACGCATTATAACCTCTCCACTATTGTAGTGTGCGTTAAATCATTAACTTCTACAAAAATAAAAGTTATGTATAAGAGGAGGTGAAGGGTAAGAAAACTTCTAACAAGTTAAATTAAATTTTATCTTCATTTATTTAAAAAATTGTTTTTCGCAAGTCAATGCAAAATTATCTCAACAAATATTTTTCTAATAGGTATTTTTAAAGGGTTTCTATTTCCAGCAGCAATTAATAAGGTACACAGTTCAGTGATCTGTCAACAATAGAATCAAATCAGTGTACCTGCTGGAGCCCTGAACAAATGGACTGGAAAATCAAGTCACACTCGGTTTTTCAAGTGGTTGCACACAACAAACGTTTACAAAAAGACTAATAATACTTGCGTTGTGATGTGCGTCGCACAATTCAAATTATTCACTTACATTGCATGAGAAAACACAAGTTACATACACAACACGAGTTGTTTAGAGAAAAAGACTTGTATGACTATGAATATTACCAAGTGGTCTTGAAAGTTTTCAATTCGGTCTAATAGTTTCAGTACATTTGTGTTATTAATGGCTATCGTATACCCGAACTGAGGCCACATTCTGTCGTATGTCTAAATGTGTACAAAACGAAAACGCAATAATGAAAATTAAAAGGAGAATGACAGATAAAACTACTCAGTTTTCTATATGTTTTTGTTTTTTAACAACATCAATCTTTTGAGTGCGTTTCGTTAACATTCGTGTTGTGTATGTCAAAATGCTCGGCCCCTGGGGTCATAGCGTAATTATATTATACATTCATAATAAACAAAAAATATTAAAACACGAATCGAAAAAAAAAAATTCAACTCATTCAAGTCACTGTGTGCAAACTCAGCCAATATAAGGATAAAGAAAAAAGTCATTATTTCGAAAAGATTCTAAGTCCTTCAAGTAATTTTAAAAAGATTTGTTTTCTAAAATCTTTTGTGATGCCGCATAAAGATTTAAGGACGATGACAAGTATTAAGAAAGAAAAGACATGCTAAGCGACTTCATCTGAACTCTATTGTTTGAAATATATTCCAAAGAATTCAGCTCTTCCAAAAAGTTGTCATTGATTGCAAATAATAAAACTACATTTACATACTACACTCTTCTATAGCTCACAAAATAAGAAATTCCCGGACAGGAAAGGATAATATTTTGCCCTCCCGGAAATGTCCGCTAAATTATAAACCGTAGTGAGGAATATTAAAACTACCACAGGCTTGATTCTGGCAGTCGTGATCGAGTTCTTTCTGGATTCGAAAGCAATGTTATTTCTAATTATTTCAGTCAATACTGAACGAATCGAAATTATTTTTTCAGTGTTGTAAAGCAATAATTTCAGTTTCACAATACTAATAATTTCGATTCGTTCAGTACCGACGGAAAGAATAAGAAATAAAATTGCTTTTGAATCGAGAAAGTACTCGATTACGACTGCCAGAATTAGGCCCCAGATGTCCGCATTTGTGAGAAAGAACGACTTTCAATGCATCGTTTCACATAAAAAAATCTCAAATTTCGTGTGCTTTATGAATCAGTGGATTCAATGGTCCTTATTTTTTTAACAAATTAGTCTAACAACGGCGATATGTATGTATAAGATACGTATGCCCCTTATAAGAGCTGGCAACACCGCAATAAAACAACAACTATCTTGAGTTTATCTGATAAAATTATTAGCCAATAGGAATGTAGTTGGCGTAACGTCATTTGTAAACAAGCGCAAAAGATTTAAATTTTGTTTTCGGGATGACGTAATCTTTATTTTATATTATTCTTGATATTTAGGATCCCAGTTAAACGGATAATTAAGGGCACAATGCATTGTCAAATGGTTTAACATCAATCTCGTCTACATAAGCTTGACGTATGTACATATGTACTCGGCCAACGTATTTGGTCCTTAACACTAATGGCACTAATGTTACACAACATGTACAACGTTGCGGACGCATTTTGCTCCGAATAAGTTGTGTTTAAAAACACTGGAATTATTTTTTTTTTTATCGACTTGAAGTCGTTAGATCTTGCGAACAAACTAATAACTCTAAACGCCTAATACTATGTACACACTTGGGTTCTTAAACGCGTTTAAGCAAAATGTTGATTAAGTTTATCACAGCCGTTCACATTACATTTGAGATGATTAAGATTACAGATGATTAAGAAAAAACACAGCAAACAAATTTACATTTCTTTAAATTATTAATAATCGATAAAAAAAAACTTAAATAAAGTTTTAAGAAGAATGTTTTGAACATAATAATGATGAAATTATGAAAATTTATGAATTACTTAAGGAAAAAACTAAAAACAATACGTTTGAGGCATGTTCAGAGGATTTTACGTGATTAATGAAGCGATTTAGTTGTAATCATGTCAATTTGAAGTGATTAACAAATCACTTCAATGTATGGGGAATCAACTCGATTTTGATGTGATTAGAGCCTAAACACCTTCGAGTTGCTTAAACGCGTTTAAGAACACATATGTGAACATAGTGTAAGATGATAACATTGATAACGGGACAGAACCAAAATTCTTATCAATTTTTTGTCTGGATACGTCAGCCAAAAGTCATAATCAAATAATTCGAAATAAATTAAATATTAGTGAAATAAAGAAAACATGTGTTTGTCATTTTGGGGGTGGGAGAATTTCCTTTGCCACCGTTGTCGTATAAAATGTATTCCAGAATTAACACCGATTTTTGACCTAGGACGTAAAATTTGACTTTATATTTGGCCTGCGAAAACATTATGAACCACTAGTTGGTATAATTTTGAAAAGTTTTATAAAGTATTAGAGAAAACCTGAAATTCTCCGATTGCAAGTAAACATTTTATGTATAATCTGAAATATCTTTCAAATCCATTCTTTTTTTCCTGGCAAAACTTTTTTTTTAATCTTTGATCCTTAGTTTCCGATTAAGTTCAATGAGTTAGAACTTCTGTTTTTCTGAATCGTTAAAGGTTAAGTTAAAAAAAAAGAATTTAATGTGTGATGCGACAAAAATTTATTTAGTACACAAAAATTCAAAACTGCTTGCTGGAGACACATCTCCAAGCTGCTGGTAGATGGCGGATGGGTTTGCCATGTATTTAAGGCACATTATCGCAGTTGCGACGACTCTCAGAAGGGAGAAGCGGTGTTTGACTTTCTCTCTAAATGCCCAGCTCTAACTTCCGGGAGACCGAGGTTCCTTCGCGGCTACGCACTAACCAGTCTCTCCGCGACATAGAAAGATATCTTAGGGCAACGGACTGGGTATAATACTTCGCACAGTGCCATTACATCATGCCTTTGGCGATTAGTATAGTCACCTCCAAGACTCGAATTGACTTCTCACAGTCAAACCAATAGTTAAGAAACTAACCAACGAATCAACCATTTTTTCAGTAAAACAAAAACGAAATATAAACAAATTCCAAATATTAATATACTACATATGTTTCTCCATTACATCTACATCTCTGTTAAGAAATAACAAAAAACAAAAAAAAAACTATCCTTTCCAACACATAAAAAAAACAAAAACAAAGAAAAAGAAAAATTCAAGTAAAAAATTTAAATGGAAACAGGAAAAATAAGGATAACATGTGCTTTTTACTGAAAAAAAGAGACCAGCAGGATGAATGAATTTAAAATAGAAAATAAGTTCTCTCTTTTAACTAAAATATAAGAAAAAGCCCAAATGAAAAGAGAAACATTCGCAAAGAGATAAAACTTGAAAGAGAAATAAAAACAAATTTAAACACAATGTAGTAAACAGGATAACCAACAAAAACAACTACGAATAGGATGTGAGAGAGAAGTTATTTTGCTCTAGCAGGCAAACAAAAAAGTCACGAATTTTACGTAATGATAATATTTTTAAAGAGAGTGTTAGTGATAATAATATAAGGCTTAAATTGCTATTATTATTGTTCTTGTTGTTGTACTTGAGTTGATAATAAATCCAATGAGAGCGATAAATGTTAAATAACTAAAAGCTGTGAAGATGACAGAGCAGCCGCTGCAGAATTGGCGACTGAAAAATTCTGCCGATGCTGATTGTTTTCTGGAATAGAGCCAAACATCGAAAAGAGAAATGCAAAAACAAGAAATAAACAAAAAAAATTTATGTTTTGTTTGTATAGTGTTTAATTTTTTTTTTTTAATTTTTTTCTTCTTTAAATTTTCTTTATTTTTTTTTTTTTTTTTTTTTTTGTCATATCCGTTTTAGCTGTTCTGCTTTTTTTTAAAAACACGAAGAAAGAAACAGACTTACAAAAGCTTTAAGATGAAAATCGACCATTATCTTTCCGTTTCGTTTTTGCTATTTTTTTACAATTTTCTAAACAGCTGAATTTATTTCAGCTTTTATGGACGAACAAAAAATGTGTGAAGAATAAAAAAAAATGTGTATTTAAAGGCGTTTGATATAAATAAGGTCCTTTTTGAAATAACAAATAAACATACACAACACAAAATAGGACAAAAGGAATTAAACACCAAAACATAAATTTTTACAAAATAAAAACAACAACAACACCACGGTAAATGAAATAGAATAAAACAACACACGCCCTCTTTTGGTTAGTTTTTTTTTTTTTTTAAATAGTGATTTTTTAAAATTTACTTCCCAATTAAAGAAGAAGATTTAAATTTTAATTGACAAAGAATTAAGAAGAAAAGTCAAACATTAAAACCATTTTCTTTTAAACCAATTTCTGACTTGAAGCAAAATTTCTGAAAAAACTAAAAAATATCTTGAAGTATCAAATGTTAATCCCCTAAACACCAATTCGGGGTTTTTGCAGCAAGAAAAAATTATTAACTTAACATTCTTAGCTTGGTCAATTACAATAATACCGAAATTGAGGACATTCATAACACAACAACCCAGCAAAAACTTGGTAATGACGTCCAATTACTGAACAACTTACTTTTCTATGACTGCTTCATACACAGAAAAAATTATTGCCGAATTATTTTCAAACAAACGCTTGTTTGAAAATTTTTTTGATTTCTACAAATTTTTTTACTGATTCAATCAATATTTTTGTTTGATTTTTATTTAACCAACAAAAATGTGGACAACTCTTCAAAAATTTAATAAGCTCGCTATTGGTTTGAAGTTTTCATAATTTTGTATGAAATATTTAACGATCTTTAATGTTGTCGTCTTTTTGCATTTTTTTTATTGATTGTAAGCAACACTTCTTTATGATAAATATAAGAACTACAACAAAAAACACATGCAGTCTATTTTTGGACGCTTTAAAAAACGACGAGGTTTGTAGTAAAAAAAAAACAACAAAATCAATAGCAGGTAAAAAAACGTTTCATTTTTTTTTTAAACAACAGAAAAAACACATTATAAGAAATAAAAACAATTTTTGGTTGGTTTCAAAGTTGGTAAAAAAAAAACAAATCCCGTATTAAATTTTTTCAAACAGTTTGTTTAAATACATCAAATACAAAAATAGAATGATGGTGCAAAACATATCGAGTTGGTCTGCCGCCGTTTTTGGTTTCATTTCTTCTTCATTAGCAAAGGAAAGGATAAAGCAACAGTGAGTGATGAAGAAAAACACTGTGAGTATAAATATGACTTCGTTCAAAAATTATTCCAACAAAAAAATGTGTCTCAAAGCCAGCCGGCCGCTCTGCTCTGCTTCATCTTCGCCAACAGTGAGTGCTTGCATGTGTGCGCGTCATTACTTGTGCCAAAACTTTTTTGTTTGATTCAGCAAAATTATTTGTTTGAAATTTATATGAATTTCAGTAAACTTTTTGTTTGATTCTGTAAAATTATTTGTTTGAAAAAATCGGCGTTTTTTTTCAATAAACAAAATGCAAATAAATTGTTTGAATATGCGAATTTGTTTGTAGGACCGATTTTAAACAAAAAATTGTTTGATTCTACAAATTATTTGTTTGAATTGGAAAAATAATTTTTTCTGTGTATACCATCTGCAATACATGGAAGTAGTTTATGAATGGCTAGCACATAATCTTATATATAAGTTTTTGTTTATGAGTTGATTAACAAAATTTATAACTAATTAATAATTAAATGCATCTAAAAGGGCAGCGTGTTTTATTCTAAAAAAAATTCATCCTTAAAAGTCATAAGGCATTGCACTTAACGCCCCTTATAAATCGAGAGTGTGGATAATGCCCTGTAAAAAGATCGCTTCTGTTTATAAATAGGGTTACCAGACGAAGTTGAGAAAAAATCGCCTCTAATCAGGACAGTTAAAATATTAAGTTTAAATATGTTTTTTTTCTATTATTTTATAGTAAAAACAAAAAGCACTACATTGTTAATGGTAGGTTGTCAGTGATAGAAAATTTTAATGGATTCGGTGTTATAAAATTGTTTTCGAAAAAAAAACGTCAAATCAAGAAATCGTAAAAACTTGATATTAATAAATCGGCAATCTGGCAAAGGTATTTTCTTGTTTACATCTCATCTATCTATATATCTATCTATCTATCTATCTATCTATGTATCTATCTATCTATATATATAAAATAAAATGTTTGTATGTATGTATTAGGGCTTCCAATCGGGATTGGTTTTTTTGAATCCCGGGAAACGGGATTGAAGAAAATATTTCGGGATCCCGATTTTTGGGATATTTTGAATCCCGGGATTCACGGGATTTTTGAACAATTTTCAGGATTTTCGGGATGTATTTTTTTTATTTGTACGAAATATAAATACTTTTTAAGTTGTATGAAAAAAACTTAATTTTCCAGTAAATACTCATATTTCATGAACATATAGGAATTATTTATTTGTAAAAAATATAATAAAAACAAACTTAAAATAATAATTACTCACAATTCATAAAGATCATGTAATAAAAACGTAACAAAAAACATAAAAATCTTATTTTTACCAATATTTTATTATTGATATAAAAATTGCACCATTTCCAAATGTATTTTAAAAAATTGTGTGTTAAAATACAATCAACAAAAACAAAATTGGAAAATTTAATAAAAATCTTTTCAACTAATTAAGACGGCATTTACATCTATGCAATTAACGCCGAGTTTTTTTTCTATTTTCTTTTAAAGTAGTTGCTACGAAACTTTTTTCACATTTACATTTACATTTTATTCAAGCAT
Source organism: Pollenia angustigena (assembly GCA_930367215.1). NCBI lineage: Eukaryota > Metazoa > Arthropoda > Insecta > Diptera > Polleniidae > Pollenia > Pollenia angustigena. The sequence goes on from OV884056.1 coordinate 187,750,268, forward strand.
TTTTTCAACTTTTTCAACCCCGTTTTCTTCCCTAGACCTCTTGCTAACAAACAAAAAGTTGCATGTGAAAGTTGCGGCAAGTTGCGGCGTTAATAGCATAATGTAAATGCCGTCTTAATTGATATATTTTGAACAAAACTTTTTGTTATTTATAAATTGTACATATTGTTATTATTGTTTTCTCAAATGAATGGTAGTATAGTTTTTGTTTTGGTATGTTTTGTTTATTTTTGAGCAAACAGGGTGTATCAAAAAGTTACTTTTGTCAAAAAATACACCAACAAACAAATATTTATACAAATTATTAAAAAAAAAAATTTAAAAATAATACAAAATATAAAAAAATCGGGATCCCGAAAATCCCGGTATTAAAAATCAGAAATCCCGAGATTCGGGATTTGCCGATTGGAAGCCCTAGTATGTATGTAACGTATGAACTCCAAAACGGCTGATTTTTGATTTTCGGTCTGCGGGCGGAGGGGTGCGGCAAAATCCAATTTTCATATTGCACCACCAATGACATCTATATAATTTGGACGATTTTTTCTTTAAAATGATCGCCATGGTCCAACTTAGATTTATACGAAAAGAAAATTTTGCCCCGCCCACTTTTACGCCCACTTTTTTCGAATTACCTAAAATCAGAAAACGGCTCCATCGATTTGACAAATTTTTCTTTCAATGTTCGTATTAATCCATTTTAAGTTTTCATCGAAAGAAAAATGTACCACGCCTACTTTTACGCCCACTTTTTCTATTAAGCGCATAACTTGAGAACGGTTTGACCGATTTGGACGATTTTTCTTTAAAATGATTGCCATGGTCAAACTTAGGTTTTTACGGAAAAAAAATTTTGCGCCACCGACTTTTTTCGATTTACCTAAAATCAAAAAACGGCTCCATCGATTTGACCATTTTACGTTTTCACGTACTACGCCTACTTTTACTCCCACTTTTTCTATTAAGCGCATAACTTTAAAATCATCGCCACGGTCCAACTTAGGTTTTTACGGAAAGAACATTTTGCCCCGCCTACTTTAACGCCCACTTTTTTCGATTTACCAAAAATCAGAAAACGGCTCCATCGATTTGACTAATTTTTCTTTCAAATGTTCGTATCTTTTTAAGGGAATTTAAAAATCGAACGCAAAATTTTTTCCTAATTTGGACAGGACAACGTCTGTCGGGTTAGCTAGTATTTTATGAAAAACAAACTAAAGAAATTGGTATTTGGTCATTCATTTTTAATTATCAATATAATTTGGGTTTATGCATATTTTTTTTTTATAATTGAAGAACCCACTTTTTGATTTATGCAAGTATTTTTTTATGTATTAAAAACTTTTTGTCATCTGTTAAAAACAGGGCGATCCAATTTTGTGTTTTGATCTCGTCAAATAAAAAATTGCAGTATTAAATGTTCGGCAAGTGGTATTTTTTTTTTTTTTTTTTTTTTTTTGTAGAAAAGAAAACACCATAAGGTTTTATTTATTCAAATCGTATACAAATTGATTTAAATATTTGTTCTTAAAATTTTTTTTTATTTGTTATAAATGAAGAATAATTTGTAATAGATTTGATTAAATAAAACCTTAGATTCACTTAATTATGAATTGTTATAAATTTCGCTTTCTGCTAATTTAACAATTTATGCCGAATTTTCGCCATTCCTTATAGTTTTAGGGACTTTAAAACAATTTTATTGCCTGTTTGATTTTTTCGAGAATTTTCGCTATGTTTGGAACTTATTTTGTGGATTTTACCGACATTTTGTTTTTTTTTTATAAGTTTTAGGGTCTGTTTCAATTTTGCATTTTTTGCGAATTTTAGCCTTGTTTGCGATAGACAGTGTTGCCAAAACTTGGTGACCAAAAATGGCTAAATGTACGGCAAAAATGGCTAAAAAATGGCTAAAAATGGGCTAAAAAATGGCTAAAAGCCTTTTTAAATAAAAACATATTAAAACAAGTGAGAAATTATAGTCGGTCAAGCGCGACCATATGATACCCTACACCACGGTATTTGAAAACACATCATGCTTGTGTGTCCATGTAAATATGGATTTATCTATGTTTATAAAATTAATGAAAATCGGGTTGAAAGTTTGTGAGAGGCAGAAAGTGCCCCCTGTAGCTAATATGTCCCTATAGGTATGGATCTATCTATCTTTTAAATTTCATTAAAATCGTTTTGAGAGGCAGAAATTGTCCCTATCTCCCCTCCCCTCGTGGTCCGATTTTTTTAAAAAATTATACATTTTGTGTCCATATAGATATGGTTCTATCTATGTTTTAAGTTTCATTAAAATCGGTTTGATAGTTTCTGAGAGGAAGAAATTTCCCCCCATCTTCCCTCGTGGTCCTACGATTCTGCCCATTTTTTTTATCAAATTAACTCCAAAATTGCGACTTGTACTTTAAGCACAAGGTTACATGGACAGCCAGCCAGCCAGCCGGACGGACATCGTTAGTTCGACTCAGAAAGTGATTCTGAGTAGATCGGTATACTTTAAGGTGGGTCTAGGACCACTATTTTAAGGCGTTACACACATCAGCACAAATGCATAATACCCTCTCCACTATTGTGGTGTGGGTATAATTAAGTAACAAAACAGAAATAATTCATTTAAAGTTTTCTACGATGAAATTGTGATTTAAGATCAATTTGTTAAATAAGAATAAACGTTAATTAATATTAAAATAAATTAATATTAAAAAATTAAATCATCGAAAAATTCGATGTCGTTATTGTTCATCTCATAGGAATCACTAACTCATTAGTTTCAAATAACCATAAGTTTTATATAATTTGAAGGTAAATCATAATCACGACAACATTTAACCAACCTTCTGAGTCCAGATCTACAATAAAAAACAAGTAAGGAAGTATAGTCGGTTAAACCCGACTTTATGATACCCTACACCACATGAGAACTTTTGTTCCAAATTTTATCAAATAATCTCTAAATTGCGACCTGTACTTTGCGCACAAGGTTTACATGGACAGCCAGCCAGCTGAACAAACATCGTTAATCGAGTTAATCGATATACGTAAAGGTGGGCTAGGGACTAATACATATTTTAAGGTGTTACAGACATCAGCACAAACGCATAGTACCCTCCCCACTATTGTGGTGGTGGTATAAATATTGTATTGTTATGGTAAAAATATTTACCCAATTGATAAAATCGAATTAACGGTTGCTTAATGTTACCTATTTCTCAAATTACTTTTAACGATGTTTACTTGGCTAAACACCCTCTCTACCTCAGCATTAGAACATGGAAGTGAGAGCAACTTTATAGTCAATTCTGAAATTTCTAATACAATTTTGTTACCGCCTGCATCCCTTTATTGAAATACTTGCAACTAAAAAAATAACAGCGACGTTTGTGTTGATCCATTTTATAAATTTAATAGTGGAATACTGTTCTTTTATTTTGAAAGATGTTTCAGCGTCATAGTTTATAGCGATTTTCAACATTTGTAAAAGTTGTGATTTAAATTAAAGGCGTTTTAATTGTTCAAAATGTTTATTTTACTTTTATAAATTTTTATAATAAAATAAAAATTATTCTTTTAAAAGAAAAACGGCAAAAAAATTTATGGCTAAACAAGTTGAAAAATGGCTAATGGCTAAACAACAGGATGAAAAATGGCTAAATCTAGCCACTAAATGGCTAAATTGGCAACACTGGCGATAGAAGCGATTTTTTGTTTTTTTTTTTACTTTACAGCTTTTACAAATTTTAATAAATATTAGACTTTGCTCCATCTGTTACCTAACTGTTTATACCACATATATCCAAACGAGAATGGAATACAATTCTCATATGTGGGCCGGTGCTTTAAAGTCTTTTTTGGGGCTTCTCGAGTGCGTGCAGGAGAGAGCGACGGTTCTCATTGGTAACAGAAGCGTGTCTTATTCTTTTTATTGAGCATGATCGCAATGTAAGTTGTATTTCGCTGTTTTATTTTTACTACAATGGTATGTGTTCTGCTGAAATCAGGGATTTGGCTCCTGAAACTCGTGCGTTTGTTCGTTATACGCATTTTTCCTCAAGAGCTTATCCTTTTGTATTCGAGTGGCCGGTGCATCGTACATCCCATAACAGAAAAAATTCTTCATTGGTCGGACTTAAATTTTCTTCCTGCGGAAGTCTTCCCACTCACTTTCAACATAAATAGGTTTAAGTCGAATATCCACAAAAACAACTCCTCCCTCTATCCTCCTTCCCATAACCTATTTTCCAACACAATGCATTAGTAGGGATCATCCCTGGAGTAATGGTCCTAGCAAAAAAAAAAATATTAGGCCGCTCATTTTTAAAAGCAAACAAATCTCATATTTAGAGAACACTTCAGCTTACTTTTATAAGCCTTGCTTGTTTTGTATGGACCCTATCGTACAAAAACCCGTAATTTGGGAAGACATTTGCATAGGGGCCAGGTGACAATGATCCGATTTGACCCGTTCACGGTGCATATGGTATGTGCGCTATTGCATCAAAAACATTATTTTGTGTAGAAAAAGATAGTTATTTGTCTATAGCTCGTCAGTTATAAGCCTGTTTTGTTAATTTTCACTACCAGCATTCTACTAAGTTTATTTTAGGTAGAAGTGAATAAAATTCTTAAATTAGAGAAAAAGTAAAAATTTTAAAATAAGATGTTTGTGATTACAAATTAGAGGCAGTCGTGGGTTTTTGCTGGCATGGTTACGGCAACAACACTAATGTAACAATATATTGTTGTCGTACACAAATAATTGTTATTTTTATTTAATATCAACAATATTATAGTTACTGTAACCATATCAATGTTTATCGCAATTATGAATTTGAGTAATGTTGACCGAAAAATAATTATTTTTCTAACAACTTAATTATGATAACTTTCTAAACATATTATATTTCTCACAACCATATCATGATATTTAATACCCATAACATGATAACGTTCTAAACATTTATCATATTATGTTAAAGATGCAATCAAACCATTTTTACTCTAATCATATTATGTTAGCGCCATTTGTAAAATAATTTTGAAGAAATTGTGTCGTTTTTTTGTTCAGGAAAGCCAAAAAAAGATTCTAGATCAAACTATGGGCTAGGTATTGCCATTTTAAACTTTGTCATTACGTTACAAAATCGGAATTGATCCATCTTTTTTCAAAAAAATGTAAAGAGCGTTCAAAATTAGGCAATATGGCATCAACATCTTAAAATCGAAAAAATGGACACACGCGGTTGCCCATGAAAACCACATATTTTTCATTTGCTCTTCTGCAAGCCTTATATTGAACTCCGATATTTGATTTTCATTAAGAAAAATTGTAAAAAGCCACAAAATAAAAAATCGATTCAAAAATATTTAAATTTATTTTGTATTTTTATGACAGCTATGAAAGGTGCTGTATCATAATATGATTGCTTCTAAATTTATTATGATTAACATGATGATAATATGATTACTTCTTAGCTATTATGATTAACATGACAATAATATGATTAATTTCTTAGCTTATTATGACAATAATTTGATTACTTCTTAACTTAGTATGATTAACAGAATAATATTATGATTAAGGGAAAAATATTATGATGTAATAGTACGAGTATATTTAGTCATAATATGATTCAATAATAATCTTAATATGGTGACTACAATCATAATTCTTACCATAATATGTTGCTGTTAGAATATGTTTACCACAACCATTTTTTTTCTTTGCGTGTGGATGACTTTCAATTGCAATCTTTTCTACACTATACGCGATATAAAACAACAACAGCCTAATCCTTACCAAATCCTAAATCTTCATTTCAACATACCCGCGCACAGACGGATATTGTTTAATCAGCGTTGGTATCCAAAATATAAATATTTATATACTTTTTAAGGTCTAAAGCTGGGATCACACGATTGCCGCAATGCACCAATTTTCACACTTTTTAATACCCCAATCGTGTGACTGCACAATCAAATGGCTCATGTACCAATCGAGGACAATATTGTGCTTGCTTTTACCAATCAAATGCAACCCTGGTGCGGCAATCGTGTGACTGTTTGCTATGCAACCGCGCGTCAATAAAAATAACAAAAATGCACCAATATTTATTGTGTTCTTGTGCGGCAATCAAACAACACAATTAGCGCCAATATTTGCCATTTTTGTATTAAATTCACTTTTTACTGTTTCTTTTTGTAATTAATAAAAATAAATATGAATTTTTTTATTATGCGTTATAATTATTTATTAAATTATTGCTATTAATGAAATATGTATGTTCACAAGCATAGCTATTCAGTGTGAATATTTTTATTCAAGAAAAAAATAAGTATTATTTCTTTTACAGATATTTGTCTTAACATTTCACATATATTTCTAAAAATTTTTCAAATAAAAGTATTCAACAAAAATTTGTTTAAACATACTTTTGATAAAATTTTTTTTTTTTTTAATGAACAAACCAACTAGAAGAAAAAAGCCACAACAGTTGTTTTCGCAGTCTACACAAGTAGGAACAATCGTGTGACTGTGCTGTGGCAATTTTGATATCCATTTCGCTTTGTACCAACTAGCGGCAATTAAATTTGTTTAAAACAGGGCAATCGTGTGATTTCAGAATATTTGGTTGGTGCAATTTTATTATTGTGCGTCAATAAAGCACAATCAAAATTGTGTCATATTGGTGCATTTGCGGCAATCGTGTGATCCCAGCTTAAGATCAATATTGAAGAAAATACAATCGCATTGACAAACTTATAAACAGGGAAACCATAAATATGCAAAATTAATTTATCCGTTTTAGAGCTTTTTATGAATTTTGGCTTCGATTTGTTATTGCATATATTACCGTTTGCAGCATTTTTTAGGTTTATAGCGCATATATTACCTTTTTAAGGCATATTTTGATAAATATTAAATTTTTTAGATGCCTGCAGAAGCTTTCGCAGCTTTTTTTTTTTTTTGAAAATCTTCAATTACTTCAATTTCGACATCTACATTTAATTTTAACTCTAAAATTGTAAGACAAAGCTGGTTGTCATTAGGGATAAATGTTATGCAATTTGTATCTAGACCAGTGTTGCCATTAGGATACGAAAGATACATTTTTCGTATATTTTGATGGCATCACTTTGACTTTTGAATCTGTATGCAAAATGTACTAAAATTTGTGAGGAAATCTTTTGTTTCCTGAGAAAAAATAAAAAAATCGTATTAATCGTTTCAAAAAAATCGGAAAATTAAACAATTTTTTAAATGGCACAGCAAAAGACGCTTCTTAAATCGTTGTGGGAATCGTCTCATGTAGATATTCTCTTACAAATCGTGAAATGCTCGCCGTTTAATTGTTGAAAATATGATTTATGCAGAGAGTCGTATAAGGTTCATTCGATGATGGTTTGACGAAAATAAACAAAGTGTAACATTGTTGTTTTTGTACTCTGAAAATAATCAAAGATTATCTTAAGACTTGCATATTACAGCCGTACCTAAAAAAAATCGGCACGCTTTGCAATTGTAAAACCCGATTTTGACAGCTCATTTAATAGTAAAGTACGCCGCTATTGCTAATTAATAATGGCAATTTAGGTATTTTTTGGTCAATCTAACGTTTTTGTCGCTATTTTCATTTATAAGTTCTGGGATTTATTAAACAAAAAAGCTATCACTACTGTTCGTGACACAACGTTGACGCTTTTGCTTTGGTATGGCATATCAGCGTAAAGCAAAGCGAAAGAAAACGTTCCGCCTTCCACTCTTGTTAAGGTATGGCTGTTAAATATTCTAAGATTAAAAAAGGAAATTGTCAGAATATGTAATGTTTTATTCAGACTTTGGAGACGGAAAAAATCGTCACTTTTTAGAAAAAAAATCAGCAAATCGACAATTTGGTAATTTCGGAACAAAAATCGTCAAAATGACGATAAATCGTCAAATCTGGCAGCCCTAGAGTATGAAATAAAAATGTAATGTTAAATAACAGTTGGCAAGAGAGGGCTCAGGGATGGAGGATCCTGACTGTGTGGAGGCGGTTAGGCCTCCATTGGGCTTCTGGGCAGTAGATTCCTGGGCGAATTAGGGGATGTCTCGAGTTGCGGACTCGAGAATCTGATAGGATTCGTAATGAGGATGGCCTGACTGCGCGAGGGGATACTGGGTGCTAACCGCACGTAGGGCGAAATTGGTTTGAGTGGGATTTCTCTCGGGGTTGGTCCTTTACCTTATTTTACCTATCTTCTTTCCTTTCTTTTCTACCTATCTTTTTGATCTGTCTTGTGCTTTTACTGTTTATTTCACCTACTTTCTACATTCATAGTTATCTCTAATTAAGGCGTCACAATGGACCATATTGGTCTCCGGGTGAAGGTGTGAAGGAGACTTCACACCGGCCTTTCTACCTACCTACCTACCTACCTACCTAAAATTGTTAAACGTTGAAATTGGACTTAAATTTTTTTTTTTAATTTATCTTTTTGGGAAAGAGTGTATCTTTTTGGGAAAAAGTGTATCTTTTGGGAAAAGTTGTATCTTTTTGGAAACTAAAATGTATCTTTCTCAAAATTTCACTGGCAACACTGATCTAAACCAATCTTTTAGTATTCCGATCGACTCAGAATAACTTTTTAAAGTGATCTAACGATGTCTATCCGTCCGACTGGCTGCTTGTCTGTCCATGTTAGCCTTGTGCGCAAAGTACAAGCTCCAATTTTGTAGATAATTTGATCAAATATAATTCCACATCCAAATTAGACTCTTTGTGTCCGCAAGCTATCTAATTATGATGGTATTTAAATTTAATTCGTCCCAAAAATATTTTACTGCAAATTAAATTATTTTCGAATCAGTTCACATTTACTCAAAGCTCCCATCCTTAAATAGCATTAACTTCCTTTTAAATGTTAACATTTGTTAACAATTTAGCGACCGTACCTAAAATCACTTTAAGACAAAACCCATTATGGATGTTAATATCTAGATAATATTCGGCGCAAACATCACTTATATGAATTTGAACCTAATATGGGCTTAATCGATAATATTTTTAGGTTTTTTTTAAATTTTGATATTCAATTGTTGAATATTGTGCCTTCATATGAGAAATTTTTAATTTTTAGGGCATATTTTTAACATTTTTCACATATTTAACATTTTTAATGCACAAAAAACGCGTTTTTTAGAGCATATACATATTACATTTTCAATCTATGGTGAGGGGTATAAAAAATACTCAAAGTTGTACTTACCTTTATTATGAATAATTTTTGTCAAATTGTTGTTTTAGTTGCTTGATCTATCAAAATGATCTTTCTGTTGTTGCTTTTGCTGCTTAATTCTGTCTTGTTTTAGTTGTTGAGGAGAGAAGAAAATTGAACACTTTTTATTTCAGCTATTTTTCAATATTTTTTATACAATGAATTTTTTTTATTTTAAATTATAAATTTTCACTTTTATGTTTAAAAAATTTAATTTAATTTAAACTTTTTTTATGGATTTAATTAAATTTGTAATTTATTAAAACTATTTATAAAAAATTGCAATATTATTTTTTATTTTTGTTATTTTTACTTATGTAATTAAAAGAACACAACATACACTTGCCACTTTTTAACAAAGTTTTTTTTTCTAAAATTTTTTGCTTATTTATAATTTATTTTAAAGTTAATTCCGTTTCCGTTTAAACGTTTTTTGTTTTATTAAAAAAATTTCTAGCAATTATAAAAAACGCTGAAAAGAAAACAATAGGGATTATTGTATTTAATTATTGAATTAATATTTTTATTTATATTTATCTACTTTATTTTTCTTTTTTATAAAAATTATATCATGTTTATACTTCGCTAGTAAAAATTAAACTAAGTTGAAGTTTTTTTTAAAAATTATTTTACGACTTATTTGCATTTATCTTGGATTTTTAAAAAAAAAATTGTTTAAATAAAACAATTATGTATTTAAATAAAGTCAAATTGATTTGAATAAAGTGTCTTTATTGTATATTAGCGAGTGAACGTTAGTGTAAGTATGACGACATAACAAACATCTTAGCACCAACAGAGAAATCAGAAAGATCCATTTAATGTACAGCACACCACCAACCAGCACTTTGTGTTATTTTCAATTTTGTTATAGAAAAGTAGCAATAGTAGTTAGTTAATCACACAACCACACAAGCACTTACATTTACGAGTAAATATACCTGATTGAAATTGGTTGATATGAAGAGGTAATACCACGAATTACTTTAAAAAACATTCTCTCAACTTAAAGAAGGGTTTAAAAAAATTTAGTAAGAGTGCTATATTTGGCCATATTTGTTAAGCCTAGAGTGCACGGGATGTGAAAAGCCACATGCTCATGTGGTTGGTTCTGAGGTAATTTTGACGTCATTTCAAAGCCACAATGGCCATTGCGGGTTTTGTCATTACGTCAGAGCAACATAGAACAATAGAAAAATTGTAAGGAAAAGATGTGACAGAAATGAATAACAACCAAGTCCCCATCATTCATATCTGCACTGATAGAAAAAGCATCTTCATATTGGTGATGCCCTAAGACCAGAATTGTGACATCAATGTTACTACAAATGGCACCAATGATGCAAAAAGTAAAAGCAATCCAATGACTAACGTATTCGTGCAATTTTGTCATTTTTTAGGTGTCATCTATTTTATGACTAGAGTGACATCAATTCGATGCCACATTTTGTATATTATTAACATTATTTTCATGATTAAAATGTATTCTAAGAATCCTATATTCTAATTTTTTAAATTATTTAGTTAAATACATAAAATTTATCAAGTAGAATGATTACGAAAACCATATGGGGCAAGGGGCTGGTCGTAATGTAACAAACGTGAAACAAACAGGTGTAACGCGTAAGTAAATAATAATAATCTCTCACTTTGACTTAAGGCAATTCCAATGACTTTGACTTAATGACAAACTGTCATTAAATTGATGCTAATGTGTCCTTTCTCCGATGTTACTGCGTCATCGCACTGAGGACATGTGCGTCATTTCTGTGATGCCGATGTGTCATCCCATTGATCACACAATTTCATTTTGTCCCTGATGACACTTTGGCCGAGTGTTGTTAGGGTAGACATCACCATAATGTCATGGGGTCAAAAACGAGCGTTATGACGCCCTTTCTATCAGTGTGGGGTCTTCAGAAAACCCATTTTAACAGACAGATGAACATCGTTAAATCAACTTCGCTTCTCCTAAGGAACCAGGATATATAAACATAGTTTAGAAGGTCTACGATCAATATTGGTTATATTACAAACGGTACGACAAACTTATTTAAACCATATTCAACTGTGGTGCAGGGTATAAAAAATGACTTTTTAATAATAAAAAAAAACAAGAATCTAGTGGTCCTAAAGCCACTTTAAGTACACCGATCGATTCAGAATTACAGCACAAGTGCTATCGTATTCAGAGAAGATAACTAAATATGTACCATTATTATCCTACAAGTCGACCAAAAATTATATTTTTAACATAAGTTTTATTAAAAAAGTATGTAATAACAATTTAAAAAAAGGTACTTCATGCCATAAAAGAAGAAAACTTTTTAAATAAAAATAGCATCAAAGTTTAAGTTAATCTCTCTAAAATAATCTTTCAAAAAGTGTTTAAATGCACATTTTTCAAACGATTTCTTTCATTTGTTTTGATGAAACTTGCTTTAGAAAAGATTCCTTCACTAATTGTTAACGTTGGAGAGATTGAAAGTAAAGCGTTATGAAGCATATCAAATTTCACTGTTCTTTTTTCGTCATTTCTTAATTTTTTTTTTTTTTTTAACAATAGTCTTGTTAAAGTCTGGTATAAGGTTGTTTTCATTCGTCTTAATAAAGTCGCCTTCTTCATCTAAATCATTGTGGTAAAAGTATGTCCTTAACAATCTTAAAAATAAATTATTGCCAAATTCTTTAGTTTCAGTATTTGTACTGTATTTTATAAAATTGGTTCTCGAAGGAAATGTTCCTGAGTTAAGAAACAATAAAAGGTTATTTAAAACACACCGGCTTGTTTTTTTTACATAAAATAAACAAAACTAATACATACTGTAAAAAAAAAATTATCGACTAATCGATTAATCAACAAAAATTATTCGAATTATTCGTTAAATAATTTTAAATTATTCGAACAGTTAATTGCCCAAAATTATTCGATTAATCCAACAACGGTTAATCGTTTGAATACCCTACGAACTATACAGATTTATACTTTTAACATTTCCATTAAATTTCCGTTGATGTTTCATGTCGAAAGAATCTGGCAAGTTTATACCATGGATCTCCAGCTAGACGACAATTTAAGTGCCTTAGAATTAAATTTAGTATGTAAGTCAGATTATTTCCGTGAAACCTCCTAAATACGAAATGTTGCACAGTGGGGATTTAAAAAAAAATTGATATATTTTGGAATTTTGCAAGCAGTTTGTCCGATTGGAGTTAACATTTTTATTTAGCAACTAAGGACTTATATTCGAGTTTAAGTTCTGGATTTGAGGTCTTTAGTTGTATCAAGAAGAACGCTATGGATTTCCAAACTATAGCAATTTTACTCAGACCAACTGTTTATAAAATGCAGGAGGCTTATTCTGAATTGCGATGCGAAAATCAATGCGATGTGAAAATGCATAAATGCGAACAATTGTTATTCTGTATTGCGATATTCGCAAGTTTTTTTTAATCGCATTTCAAATGCGAAAAGGTGACAAGTCGGTATTCTACATTGCGAAAACAAATGTCAAATTCGCAAAATTTATTCGACAACAAAATAGCATTCGCAAAGTACAAACATGTTAGTGAAAGATAATATTTTATTTATTTATTCATCATATATTTATTATTTAATTCAGGGAAGCAAGCAATAAAACCACCAAACCGCGTCAATTTGAAATAATGATAGAATATATGAATAAGCACAGCCAAATGCTCATCGGTCGGCAAATTCTTTGTGGCAAACGTTAACTGAAGAACTAAATATCAATGGACCACCTATTAGAGAAGCGGCAGGATGGAAAAAGTATGAAATATATAAACCAGTTCAAAAATATTTGACTTTAACTTAAATTTTAATAGGATTGGGCCGATTTTAAAGTACACACAAAATATTTTCATTTTCTTCGTCGTCGAACCACAGTGCCACAAAATCCATTTTTATTATTTTTTTTATTACAGAATGTCCTAAATAAATTATTTAAACAATTTTCACAGCGAAACAAACAATTTATTTATTTTTAATTTGATGTTTATTGACACTCACGTATATTTGAGCAGCGTTGCCACAATTTGAAATAAATTGCGAATGCGATTGCGAAAGTCTAACAGAATACCAATTTTCTTTCGCATCGCATTTCATTTGCGCATCGCATTGATTTTCGCATCGCAATTCAGAATAAGCCTCCAGAATTATTTCCATTTTTCCAAAAACTTTCTCACTCTCAAGGTACTTTAAAAGGGTATAGGCCGGGTTACTCTTTACTCTTACTTTTAGTATAAATATATATTCTTACGTAACGTCGCTTTGCGGATAGTTTTTACGCTGAGATAGTGCATACTTCACCTGAAGTCATTAGGATAACTCCAAGGAACTTCATTCTACTGGGATACTTATGTATACTTGCATACTTTCAGATTTCGTTTTTCTTACTCTTTTTCCGCTTTTACTTAATAATTGAGTATTGTTTGGGACAAACATTTTTCGCAGATGCAACAGCATATTTAATTTAGGTTTTTACTTCATTTCTCTCAACTTTATTTCGCAAAACATTCGCTTGAATTTGGCGAATACGAATGTCTTGAAATAGGAAAATTCTCGGCGATACGAATACGAATATTCGTAACATCACTAATATGTAGTACATACTTAGGTATGTATATAAAAAGATAACTAAAACTTTTATAGTCGTAAAAAATCTATTACGAAAATCTCTTAAACTGACCTCGTTATAATAAAGTAAACATTTTTAAGTAATGACACTACTAGAAGATCTCAATCTCAATCACAGCCACATACACTCACCCAATAAAGAAAAACAGAAAGAATGACGACTGATTTAAATTGTGGTTGTTGAATTTAAGTCAATAACTTTTTGTCCCAAACAGACGCACTAAATGTCGTAAACATTAAAATGTCGGTTTGTTTGTTCTCATTTTTATTCTTCGTTCATCAGTACACAAAAGCTTAGTCGTTTTATTTCATGTCACACTCAGCTTGTGTCGCATTCCACTTGTGATTTTCAACAGATTTGAAATCATGCAAATCATGAAGCAAACGTAGATTCATATATAAAAATACTTCTAACGAACATTTGCAACAAAATAAAATTTTTTTTCTAAAGGATTTTGCTTATGATGGAGGAAAGTGAAGTAAAATTCCCCAAAAATTGCTGTGAAATTCCTTTTTTAGAAGAAAAAAAAAAGACTTATTATAGGAATTGATTAAAAACAAGTTAGAGTGCTATATTCGGCTGTGCCGAATCTTTGATACCCTCCACCGACAGTTCGAATGTTTAAGGAGTAATATCTGTATGATGTTATTATTATCTTAAACTGTCACGATTTGTTATTAATTATTGTTTTAGGCGACTAAACTGTTTTCCGGTAGTAGGGTTTCTATGGGGCCTAGGGTTAATTATGGACCGATCATCACGAAATTTCACAGCGTCATTTCTAGTCCTTTAAAACTATGACGTACCAATTTCTGTTATGATAGCTTTATTAATTATGGTTTTAGGTGTACTAAAGTGTTTTCCGGGAGTAGGGTTTCTATGGGGCCTAGGGTAAATTATGGACTGATCTTCACGAAATTTCACAGTATCATTTATAGTCCTATAAAACTTTGACAAGCCAAATTTTGTAACGCTAGCATTATTTTTTACGGTTTTAGGCGTACTAAACTGTTTTCCGGTAGTAGGGTTTATATGGGGCCTAAGGTAAATTATGGACCGATCATCACGAAATTTCACACCGTCATTTCTAGTCCTTTAAAACTGTGACGTACCAATTTCTGTTATGATAGCATTATTAATTATGGTTTTAGGTGTACTAAACTGTTTTCCGGGAGTAGGGTTTCTATGGGGCCTAGGGTAAATTATGTACCGATCTTCACGAAATTTCACAGCGTCACTTCTAGTCCTTTAAAACTATGACGTACCAATTTCTGTTATGATAGCTTTATTAATTATGGTTTTAGGTGTACTAAAGTGTTTTCCGGCAGTAGGGTTTCTATGGGGCCTAGGGTAAATTATGGACTGATCTTCACGAAATTTCACAGTATCATTTATAGTCCTATAAAACTTTGACACGCCAAATTTTGTTACGCTAGCATTATTTTTTACGGTTTTAGGCGTACTAAACTGTTTTCCGGTAGTAGGGTTTATATAGGGTCTAGGGTAAATTATGGACCGATCATCACGAAATTTCACAGCGTCATTTCTAGTCCTTTAAAACTGTGACGTACCAATTTCTGTTATGATAGCATAATTAATT
Organism: Pollenia angustigena; assembly: GCA_930367215.1. NCBI lineage: Eukaryota > Metazoa > Arthropoda > Insecta > Diptera > Polleniidae > Pollenia > Pollenia angustigena. The sequence goes on from OV884056.1 coordinate 187,765,793, forward strand.
ATGGTTTTAGGTGTACTAAAGTGTTTTCCGGGAGTAGGGTTTCTATGGGGCCTAGGGTAAATTATGGACTGATCTTCACGAAATTTCACAGTATCATTTATAGTCCTATAAAACTTTGACGAGCCAAATTGTGTTACGCTAGCGTTATTTTTTACGGTTTTAGGCGTACTAAACTGTTTTCCGGGAGTAGTGTTTATATAGGGCTTAGGGTAAATTATGGACGGATATTCACGAAATTTAACAGCGTGATTTGCAGTCAAATAAAACAAATTTTTGCAAAATATCATCTCATTCCGTGCCTTGTTCCAGCATTTATGTTATTTTTTGTAACAAAATTATCAATTTTTTTAGGTGGTGGTTCCACATTTTGATTCATAGCTCTGCACCGATTTATCTGGATTTCAATCCCAAACTGCTTAGGATAACATACAAGCAATTTGGCACCAAGTTTGTTCATTTCTCTTGAGTTGTTCGAAAGTAAGCGTGTTTTCAACAGACGGACAGACGGACAGACAGACGGACATGGCTAAATCGACTTAGAATTACTCAAGGACACAGAATATATATACTTTATGGGGTCTGAGATGAATAATAAAAAAGTTTCACACGGAATGACAAACTTAGTATACCCTCTTCACAACTAATTGTGGTCGAGGGTATAAAAATGATGATTTGGGGGTTAATTTTCACTATTTAATACTCCTTACCCTAACATAGCGTTTACATTTGCCAGTACTAGCAAATCCATTCAGACTTTTTCACTAATACATAAACACTTTTACAGCTATTTTGTTTTTGCATTGTTTTGCCAACTAATATGTATATGCTTACTGTCTTGCCAGTACTAGCAAATGTAAACGCTGTGTAAGTCTAGACGAGCAATTTGTTTGGCAATTATTGCCGTAGCAACTATCAAATTATATTGCCCACACTAGATATTAACGTGTGGACTGCATAAATATGTATTTGAACACATGTTCAGCAACAAATATTATAATATATTGCTGAGCAATTATCTTTTAACACAAGCTGTCAAAATCAATTATCAGTTACAAAAAAGGAAAAATTTTAAACTTAAAACATAAAATTTAAATACAAAATTTACAAATTAATAATAAAAAAAAATAATAATTCAGTTTTAATTGACCTTTTTCAATAATATTTTGATTGTTTTTAATTTTAAGCTCCAGGTCTTTTTTTTATATAAAAAATATTAATTTATTTAATTATTATTTCGATATTTCGCTAACCTTTGATTAGCATCCTCAGGAAATTAAATTAACAATATTTTTAATAACCAAAGGTTAGCGAAATATCGAAATAATAATTAAATAAATTAATATTTTTTATATAAAAAAAGACCTGGAGCTTAAAATTAAAAACAATCAAAATAAAAAAAATAATTAAAAATAAATTGGTTGCCAAAGAAAATGTAAGTATTTGCTTACATACAAATTCATGTTTTGTGTTTAGACCAGTGTTCGAAAATAAACAGTACATTATTTAGCGTTCGGCTCACACACCGAAGAACGATATCTATTTTTTTAGTGTTTGTGTAAACATACACAAACCTTAATACCGTTCGTAACTATTTTCAAAAAAGAACTTCGTTAAAAAACAGAACAATTGTAGTGATACTGTAGAAAAACATTATATTTTAATGTTCTATAATGTTTTTTTCGTGTGTGTATTTTGTTTTTGTAAAAAATGTTTGGTTTTTTTTTATCAGCAAAAAGAGACGAACATTAACGAGCCGAACCGAACACATTGAAGTTCATGGATTTTCAAAAACAACCGAACGGAATTTAATGTTCTCATCATTTGTTGAGTATGATGAAAACAGCATTATTTTTGTGTTCGAAAGATGACAAACAGGGAAACGTTATTTTTTTTAATGAATTTCTACACAAACACTATTAGCGTTTGTGTTTTCCACAAATCTACCGAACCGAACATTAAAGAACGATATTTAGTGTTTATTTTCGAACACTGGTTTAGACATACGTTTACTCCATTCTGAAAATAATATTAAACATAGAACATTTCTGTGACGTCATTCTGTCGACGTTATTGCTTATGTTAACAAATACAAATTGCGCGTATAGTCGTAGGGTTAAGAAATATCTGAGAGAAATTTTGTTATTTTATCATTTTTGAAATGATTTGTACCTGGTTTTTTAATTAAAAGCCAAAAGGGCGCTAAACACAATAGAAACGAACGAAAATTAATGAGATGAACCAAACACAATGAAGTTTGTGGACGGAATTAAAAATGCTTATCTTTTTGTTGAGTTGGATAAGAACGGTATTATTTTTGTGTTCGATATTATTAATATTATATTATTTTTATTTTTAAGATTTACTACACAAACACTATTAGCGTTTGTGTTTTCCACAAATCTACCGAACCGAACACTAAGGAGCGATATTAAGTGTTTATTTTCGAACACTGATCACAAGTATTAAGTTTGCCATTCGGTGTCTGGTGGCAAATTTATATTTTTAAATACGATTATTCCAAAAAGTAACAAACGGTGCGAAGGAAGGATGGCGCCGTTGGAATTATCAATTGTGCGGATTTGTCAGTCACGATATCGCAGTGGTCGAGTGAGAAGAACCCGCAACCCTCGATTAAAACATCAAAAATCATTGCATTGCCCCAGGGTAACTGTTTGCTGTGCCTTAGCCACGCATTAGATAATTGGACCATTTGTTTCGAAAATTCTCGAAAAACAAGGCTCCGTTTTGAACAGTGTGTTCAACTCGACGGAAGACATCTGGATGACATACTCTTTAAAAAAAAATCCGTATTTACATTCTATCGTTCAATGCTCTTAATTAAACTTTGTGTCAATTATTACGTTTTTATTTAAGTTTAAAAATATACATCTGCTACCAGACACCCTGTAATTTCTATAATATTGATGCAGGACCCTATAAAGTATATACTATATATATTCTTTGTCCTTATGAAAAGCGAAGTTGATTTAACGATGTCCGTCTGTCCGTATACCGGTTAAAATGGGTTTTCCGAAGACCCCAAAAATGATAGGGACTAGGTTCTTACATCCAGTGAGCCAAAAAAAAACCTGTACACTTGTTATATTAAAATAAAAGAAAACACAGAGATTAAAGTAAAACCATATTATAACTTTTATTTCACAATAATTAAATTTTAAGATATATATTTTAATTTAATTTAAAATAAAAAAGTTTTACAGGACAAAAAAATTACGTAACTTTAAAAAAGATTAAAATATTTAGGTTTTCAGTATTTTGTATGGTGTCCTTTATCTTCTTTAACAGAAAAAAGTCTTCTTGGCAACGAATGGACTAGATTTTTTGTAACTTCTTGGGGAATAGAGCTCCAGATATCTTTGAGAGCGTTTTTTAGGATTATTTTCGGGATATGTGATAATCTCTTAATTTTGTATTCATGTGAGCCCACAAATGCTCAATCGGATTTAAATCCGGGCTCTGCACCCAGAGAAAAAACATGTTTAAATATGGTCACCTCTAACCAAACTGTTTTTAAAGAAAATTTTAAACATATTATGTTCAATATAACCATATAATTGTCAGCGACAACCATATTATGGGTAAATTAGGCCTCCATCAAGAAGCCCCAACTATATTATTGTTGGCTCCAAACATGTTATGATCAATAATAACTAAAATTTGTTAAGCACTTACAATAACACAGTTGGTTTTCAACCATATTATGTTGCTCTTGGAAAAGGGGAAAATACTACTGTATATTTAAAAACAAATTATTATCATATTTAACCATAGCATTTTTAGAGGCAACCATCATATGGTTGTGGGTTCCTGATGGAGGACTAATTTAACCATAACATGGTTGTCGCGGACAATTATACGGTTATATTAACCATAATATGTTTAAAATTTTCTTTGAAAAGTTTGGTTGGAGGTGACCGTATTTAAACATGTTTTTTCTTTACGTGTGGGGAGGATGAGGCAAAACTTTTGTTGTGTTATAAATAACGATAACGGCCGAATGCTTTGGATCATTATCTTGCATGAAAACAAAATCATTCCCTAAACCCATTTTTTGGACGGATTATGACAAATTATTTTTCAGGATATTTAAATAATCTATTTTATTAATGATTCTCTCGATACACACAAGGTTACCTACTCCATTAGTACTCATACACCCCCAAACCATAACACTGCCGCCACCGTGCTTAACAGCATGAAAAATATTTCCTGGATTAAGTGCTTCCTTCCCCTTACTTTCTCCATACAGATTTACGTCCATCACTTCCAAATACATATTTGGTTTTTTTTTTTGCTCACTGTATGTATATCACATATAGTACGGAATTTTTGATATTGAAATTTAGCCAGATCGATCAACAAATGGCTTAGATAAAAGCAAAAAACAACAACTGTCGCTTATTTTTACCCATTAATCTTAAATTTGTATCCATAAACCCCAACTTTCGGAATTCTCTTATAATTTATGAACTTAATTTTTTCACTTTTATCTTAAACAAACTTAGAAGATTACTGGCAGTGAAAATTAAAAAAATTAGTTCGAAAATTACCCATTTTTTGTTTGGACAGACACGCTCAAAGTTCATATATGTCCGCTTGTTTAAAATGGCATTCAAATTTACTGTATATTCAATCTTTTGCACAGAAAAAATTATTGGCAGTTTTTTTTTTTCAATTAAGTGATTTTTGAATTTTAAAATAAATTTGATTACGTTCTTAATTGATTGAATTAAAAAGAAATATTTTTTTCAATTAAAATTTTACTTGATTTTAAGCTTAATTTTAATTATAAGTTTAATTGAATCAATCAATTCGGTTGTTTGAATTGAACACTTTGTTGCTTTCTCCTTGTTGCTTTGCTCCCTCATCAACAGTTTGCGAAAAATGTTACAAGTGCAACCAACATCTTTATATATTTATTGTCTTTGCCCTTACATGTACATACACACAAACACACATGTTTTTGTCATCAAAAAGAATAGTAAGCGTCGCGTGCAAAAGAAAACTATCAACAAGTAAAAAATTAACTGAAATTTGTTATAGACGAATTACAATTATGACCACCAACAATGTCAATAATGAGCCTACATACATATGTATATTATGCGTAAAATAAAAAATCGCCTTGTGGCTGACCACATTGTTGCGGTGGTTATGGTCGCAATCGAAATTTGGTGTTTATTTTCTTTGTTTGTTAATTCTTGAATTATTTTTGGCGTCATTTCATGTTGTGCGTTTAAAGTGAATAGGTGAAAAAAAGTACAGCCAAATTACACAACAAAAACAGTTTTTTGTTTTCAATCTTGAATACCCTGAAGAATCAGAGTTATTCTACAATTTTATACAATGTTGTATGTATGAAATTCCTTTGTCAAAAAAATCTTCCAAAATTTGTAAAATTAAGCATGAGCAATTACAATTAAACAAATAAAACAAGTTACTTTTAAACCATATTTAAATAAAACATATATTTTAAATATTGTTATTTTTCTTCATTTAACCATCAACTGAATTGATTTAACAAATTTATTCAATTAACTATTTGTTTGATTGAATAATTTGCGTAATAGAATTAAGATTGTATTTCAAATACACTGTTTAATTTATTCAATTAAAAATTTAATCAATTAAATGCAAAAATTCAATCACTGTTTTAATCAATACAATTATTAAAATAATTACTTTTCTGTATTGTAATCAATTGCGTTAGTAATTCATTCAATTAAAATATTGATTTTTTTTAAATTAATTTGTTAATTAATTCAATTAAAATATTGTTTAATATTAATAATTTTTTCAATTATTTTTGTAATTGAAATGTAAAAACTTTTTAATTGGAAAAAAAATCCTTGTTTTGCAATTTTTGCAAGTTTGAGTAATTGGTATAATCATTTCGGTGATAGGTGCAAAATTAAACAATTTTTTGCTTGTTTCAATTATTTTGGTGATCAAAACCGTTTTTTACTTTTTTCTGTGTGGTACATTCACAGTAAACTTATCATTTGACTTTGTTGTATATTTTCGTAAATGACAATTGTCATAGATGAAATTTGCATTAAAAAAAGTTGGTAAAAGTGCCATATAAAAAATAAAAACAACATCAAAATTGCAATATTCATAAACTTCACTGGACTGCATCTTTTTAGCGCTGTTTAACGAAAGATGTCAAATTACAGCTTGAGGTCTCAGCTCAAAGTTGAAAAAAATTCAGGTGCTCCTACCTGCTCCTTTCCAAAAAAAAACAGTAAAATCTATAAAATGATAAATTAACAAAACATGAATTTTCGTTCATGCTTGTTGTTGTTGCCATAATTCTAACTGTTTAAAATTATTACATAATAGTGGTATTCACACCAAACTTGTTAATTTGTTACTCGGTAGTTTGTTAATTTGTTAAAGCTACCAACTGTGAACGACCCCCTTTTTATAACTTTGTTAGTCTGGTAACTAAATAAATTAAAAATCATTTAATTAACATACTTACACTTAATGTACACGAAAATTGCCAAAACACAAATATTTTTTTTTAGAAATGTATCACAAATCCCTTTTTTTTATTATATTTATTTAGAAACTGCAACAGCTGATTATGAGTTACCAACTAACAACTATTTTATCAGGGGTACCATGTCGTTAATTTGTTAAATGTTAATCCGGTAGCGCGTTAAATATACAAAAACAAAATGCGTGTAAAAAAGTAACGATTAACGACTAACAAACTAACAAGCTCGGTGTGAATACCACTAATGTAATATACATACTAGTCAATAGTGTAAATTGTTATATATTTAAATTTAGCGTGGATTGTTGTGAGAATCAAAAAATTGGAGTACGATAATAATGTTAAAAAATTATTAAAAGACTATGCTTAAAATACGTATTCATCTTTTTTCTATTTGTTTTTTCTATGGGAGGTGGGCGGATCAGGTACATAATTTCAGGAACCCATTCTACAATTATAACATTGAAAATTGAGTTGATGCATTAAAAATCAAGGCAGTTATGCTACTTTTTCAATACAAGTTGTATGGGAAGTGGGCGGATATTTTTCGAATTTCATACAAATGATTGTAGAGTTTAAAAAGGCGTTGTGCCAAAAAACAATGCCGTAGGTCAAAATTTAATTTTTACTTTGTATGGGAGGTGGGCGTAAAAGTGGGCGGATCATTTTGATTTTTGCATTTTTTTCTTGGTTCAAACAAAAAATGCCTATGTGCCAAGTTTTATTATCCTTCGACAACTTCTTCTATTTTTTGCCGCTCGTTCTATGAACTACACCCAATGTGCGCCAAACCATCCATATAAGTTAAGAGGAGCAAATTTGGCTAAAATATTTTTTTATATATAAGAGGTGTTAAATGTTGAAAATCAGCCAAACCGGTCCACGATTTTACCTGGACGCCATACAAGTGTCCTACCGAGTTAAGGGTTTAAGTGCAATAGTGTCCATACAAAACAAGCTAGGTGGATAAAATTGCGCTCAAATACATATTTCTGTTCTTTTACAACCATAATGAGGGGTGTATAAGATTCGGCACAGTAGAATATAACACTTTTACTTTTTTTCGATTAAAGTTTTAATTAATTGGAGATGTCAACTAAACTTTTATCGATTTTAGTAAAACTTTTAATTGGAAAAGGTTTACAACAAATAAGTTTCAAACTATTTTTTTTTTGTGCTCTAATTAATTTTTTTTTTTTATTTAAAAACCAAGGCAAGTTTCCCATGCTTTTCTCCTGTAAAAATATTTTTGGAAAACTGCTTCATTTTGATTTGCTAACGAGTTTTTTTAGAAATAAGATAAAAAAAATTTGTAAAAACAAAGAAACTAGCAAAATGGTACGAGTTATATATGTTTGTCCTTAAAGTTGTGCTGAGAAAGGTCAACAGAAAATATACAAAAAAAAAAGTGTTCTCAAGTATTCAAGAGAAATTCTTGACAAAAGAACGAAAAAACTAGAGTTGTCAAATATTCGTATATTCCAAAAAACCGGTTTTCGAATACTTCGAAAAAACAACTTCTGAAAAAATCGGGTTTTCGGTTTTGTAACAAAAACCCGGTTTCGAATAATCGGGTTTTCGGTTTTTTGAAATTTTTTATTTAATAAAAAAGTAAAACCAAACAAGCAATTTGAACGTATATGTATCCTACAGAACTAAAACGTATAAGCATGTTACGTATGTATATTACGACATAAAATGTAAATAGAGATCTGGGGGGCTACTCTCTATTGCGATGCGAAAGGAAATTATAACACATCTAGCGATTGGTACTCTTCAATACGTTTGCGCATGTGTCTTTCGCATCTTTTAGTTTTTTTCTTTTCATAAATCATCACTTTATTTTATTAATATTTTCCAATTTCAAATATTTTTACACAGTTTGGCATTTCATTACTGTAAATCCGCGCCATCTTTAATTTTGATTGCCACTATCGCTTCATTTTCAGAAAATTTTGCGAAAGTGATAGAGATTACCAAGTTGGCATTTAGCTTTCGCATCGAAATTGTTTTCGCATCGCAATAGAGAGTAGACCCCCAGTTTGATACATAAAACAAAAATATTTGTTTTTATGCCCACACCACAATAGTGGAGACGCCATTATGCGTTTGTTCTGATGTGTGTAACACTAAAAAAAAATTGGTCTTAGACCCACCTCGTAGTATACCGATCGGCTGGTTGTCTGTCAAATTTGACAAAATTTTATACATACATTTCAATTGTCACAAGGACGAATTTTCCTGAATAGAATTTGTGCCCACAAACAATCTTATTATGTTGGCAGTTAGATTAAAGTTGACTCAAAAATATTTTATTGCAACTTAAATCGTTTCAACTGAGTTGGGCCCATTCGATTTCTTAGTTTTTTTATTTTTTATAGAGCACAATACTGAAAAACACTTTCACTTATCGTTCAGAGTAGGTTAATTGTCAGTAATGCCATGTAAAGCAGATCTAATTTGGAAGATCTTTTAGAAAATTTATCTCTGTAGCCAAAATCCTTTTTAAGCCACTGTTATTAACTGTTTTTGACATTTTATCTGGGTTTTGAATTTTTTAAGGTCGCATTAAGCGATTCTTCTATTACGGTTTACAACTCAACTCTGGTTCAGTTGAAATCAGAGATCAGCAATGAGTAGTGAAAAAGTGAGTAGAGCTAAATCATGACTCATAAATTCTTGTACTTATACGCACTCATACTTATTCCAATGTGATTCAAACTCATATTCACTCAAAAGTTTCATTTTATTCATCGTACTCATACTTAGCAACATTTGTAGTGTTTGATTTAGAATCTACTCAAGTCAATGTGTATAGGCGAAGCAAAATGCGAGGCTGCCAGATTTGTCCCCGAAATAGCAAAGTGACGATTTGGCAATTACAGTTTACTAAAGTAACATGTCTGAAGTAGACGATTTTTCGGCAAATTTATCTGGCAGCGCTGATTATTAAGTTGTGTGTTTTATCTGTTGTGTTAAAACGGTAAATGGATGAGCTAAATGATTTGAATCATTGTGAGTATTGTAAGTATTTTCTTGAAATTATAAATCAAGCTGAAGTCATTTCTGAGTATGCGTATAATGTCGACTTCGCACTCATAAATATTTCTCTTGTGAGTATGAGTGAATCAGAGTAGTTTAGCTTAAATGATTTCTACGCACTTATACTTACAATTGCATGAGTCAGTATGAGTAGCGAAAAAACGATTCATTGCTGATCTCTGGTTGAAATGTTGCAGTTTTTGTATTATGATTTACATCTCTTTTTTAGTGCAATTTACAAAAACATAAACAATTTAAAACTCATCACTAGCAGTTGTTTTACTTTCAACTCAACAGAGTTGGGTTGTACACCAGAAACCAAAGCCAAAGTCAGAACTGTCGCTTAACTTATAGCTTGGTACTATGATGAATATGTTATGTATGGTGACAACAATTAAAATACTATTGTGAATATCAAATGTGGTTACTTAAAATGTCATCGAATGCAAGATAACTAAAAAAATTATATATAAGAAAAAGTCGATTATTCGAGACCAAAAAACCGATTTAAACAACCGGTTTTAAAAAACCGGAAAAAATAGAAAAAAATCGATTTTTCGAATACTTCGGAAAACGGTTTTGACAACTCGACGAAAAAACAGAATTAAGGAAGAAGCATGTAAAAATTAAAAAAAAAAACAACTGAGAGTGCAATATTCTGCTAAGCCGAATCTTATATACCCTTCACTTTAGTTTGATCATAACAGAATATTATATAAATACCGTTTCTAAGATATAAATAAATTAACTTTGTGCCACGCCCACGTGTGCAATCCCGCCCACATTTTGTCGAATGCTGTGTATTAATAACGAAGATGCTTGTAGCTAAATTGAAAACTTTGGCCATTCTCCAGATATAAAATACTTTTAGTGCCTTTGTATGGGAAGTGCCACGCTCACGTATACAATACCGCCCACATTTTGTCGGATGTTGTATTTTGATAACCTAATTGCTTGTACCTAATTTGGAATCTTTTGCTTCTGCCGTTCATCAGATATACATAAAAAAAACAACAAGGAATTTTTGGGCAAGTTTAGAGGCAGTCGTAGTTTTTTGCTCATATCTCAGCCCTTTGTGGACCGGTCAGGCTGAATTTCAATAGCAAGCTATTCTGGACTATATGTGTCAAAAATGTATTACTACCAAATCCCCATCATATCTGGGGTCTTCAGAAATACCATTTCAACGGACACGCGGCCGGACGGACATCGTTAAATCAACTTCGCTCCTCATATGAATATATATACTTAATAGGGCCTAAGATCAATATTGTAGAAATTACAAACGGCATGACAAACTTATATATACCCTTATCCACCTGCTGTGAAGGGTATAAAGATAATTAATTACAGCCAATTTCGATTCACCAAAACACCATTAGTCAATAGACTAATGTTTGACTATAGACAAAAAGCCATAGCTTTGGCGTTAAGGTGAAACTGCAACGAACTCTGATGATAAGAAAGGGGTTTTTCTTGAAACAGCGTTGTGAGTATAACCCCGATTTCAGTCGAGAATAAAAATTATGAATAAGGTTTTCATTTATTTTTTAATGTTGTAAAATTCCTTCCTTCATTAAAATAATTAAATGGAAATTAAATTTATTGAAGTTGAGCCTGATTTAAAATAACATTAAATTTGGATTAAAACCCATAAACAGTTCTATTAACCAAAAAGAAACTAGTTTGCACGTTTGTGAATGCTTTTAAAAATTATTTGGGCATATGAAAACATGCCTCGATTATTACCGATCTATATTTTAACTTAATGTAATTCTTCATTTTTATACCCTTCAACGAAGGTAAAAGGGTTTATATAACTTTGTCATTCCGTTTGTAATTTCTACAATATTAATATAAGACCCTATAAAGTATATATATATATTCTGGATCCTTATGAGAAGGGAAGTTCAAATCCGGTTGACCGTGTTGAAATGGATTTTCCGAAGCCCTCAGTTATGATGGGGACTTGGTTGGTATGTATTTATGTCAGGTATGGTCACTGTAATTTTGCTATTGAAATTCAGCTAGATGGCTGAGATATGAGCAAAAATTAAAGGCTCGGTTAGCCGGGAGTAACAGTAACCTTACCGTAAAAAAGTAAGACCAATCTATTTCTTACAGATTGAGACGTAACATCTTACTGCTACCTGTAATCGTTCTAATTGCTTTACATACAACAAAATGAAGCAGCTGGTTTGTAACGTTACTGTTACTCCCGGCTAACTGAGCCTTTAGTTTTGAACCGTAAAACGGGCCATATTTTAATGATATTCAAACAACGTTCCTTAATGGTTCAGTTTTCTAGGGGGTTTGTTAAGGTTAGAAACTGTGAGTCCCGCTAGTTTGAATTTTGGATTTTCAAAGAGAAAATTTTTTTTTAATTTTTATGTTTTAACAACGATTTAAAAAAAATATTGATCAGTTTTCGAATTTTAAATTTAATTTATAATAAAGTTTCTAGTGTTAAAAATATGTATGTATATGTAAAAATTATTTAGTTTTTGTCTAGTTGCTCTGTATTCTGCTCGCACAATGGTGAAGGGTATATAAGACACAGCCGAATATAGCACTCTTACTTGTTTTAATTAAAATTTTTGTTAAAAAGAATACACCTGTATTAAACTTAATTCAAACTCTTTAATTTTTTAAAGACAACATTCTTTTACCAGTCTGAGATTTAAAAAATCTCATTTAGAAAAGAAAAACATTCAGAGAACTCGACACCCACTAAATTCCGTAAATTTGCAATAATAACGAAAACAATCAACGTCATCGTCATTTTAATCAAATTCATTTTAATCTCTGTTGGTTTTCTTTCTTTCAACTAAAGTTGATTGTATAAAGTTTAGTTTAAATTTAAAAAAAAAAAAAAAATTATCTAGTATAACAGAAAATTATTATTTTATTTATTTAACAATTTCTTGGTTTTTTTTTTGTTTTCCTTCACTTGCTTTTGTGTTCGTTACTTGTGTGTATTTAATTCAATTGAATAAATTCGCTTAAATAAACAAATTGTTCAAACACTTGATTTCATTTATTTTATTATAAAACAAAAAAAATAAGACGAACAAATCATAACGAAAAAATTATGTCGCAGTTAACTGGGTTTATATTTTGAATTTTTTTTTATAAAAGAAATAAATAGAAGTGGAAATTTTTTTTTATTGCTAAAGATCTGCCTTAATTTTGTTGAATTACGTACTCGTTTGTCTCCTTGATTATGAAAATGTGTGTGTCTCTTTGCGAAGTGCTAAACAAATGAACAATTTGTTTTCTTAAGCTTATGTAAGAAGAAATCATTTTAAAAATTCCAGAATTAACAAAATATAATTCACTAAAATCGCAACTAGTTTTTTTAGTTAAAAAAAAAAATCCATCAAGTTTACGTATATGTAGGTACATATTCAGAAAAATATATAACATTCCGATATTAAAATTACGACTGATGCTGGGTAAATATTTGTGCTAAATAACTCTACAACTAAAAAATCTCAAAACACAATACTGAACACTATATTTTCTGGTACAATTAAAAAAGGAATCAAAAAGCCGACTATTGTTTTTTCTCCTTTACTATTTGGAAAAAAGGGGAATCATTTTTAATTTCCCCGGATCCCGAAATGTATAAACGGTTGAACATAAGGCCATCAATGCCGGAGATCTTCCTTTTATTAAAAGCTTTTATTTTCCCTGCAATGTATGTACGTATGTTTGTTCGGGTGAAATCTTCACGCAAAGAAAAAATATGGTTGTGATAAACATATTCTAAGAGCAGCATATTATGATTAGATTCATGATAGTAGTCACCATATTACGATTATTATTGAATCATATTATGGCTAAATATATTTGTAATATTACATCATGATATTTTTCCCTTAATCATATTTTTATCCTGTTAATCATACTAAGATAAGAAGTAATCATATTATTGTCATGTTAATCATAATAATATAAGATGTAATCATATTATTATCATGTTAATCATAATAAGTTAAGAGGTAATCATATTATTGGCATGTTAATCATAACAAAATAAGAAGTAATCATATTATGAAACAGTACTGCTGTCACAACAATTAAAAAAAAATAAAATTTTTTTGCATCGATTTTTTATTTTGTGGCACTTTACAAATTTTTTTAATGTTAAACAATTTCTAGTATTGTGGTTATTTTGTTGAACTATTTATGGTTTTTAACCCAAATTTTTAATATTTTTAATTAGGCTTAAGTTCATGAAATTTAATTTTTCATTAAATTATTTTTATGAAGAAAGGAATTTTACAACATGAAAATCAATTAAAATTGTTATTGATAATCTTTCATTCTTTACGTGGCTCGGGCTCGAACCCTGGCCGGCAGGTTACCATGACATGTTTCGATCGCAGGAAAGCAAATTTCGATCTACCAAATGTTAAAATACAATTTGGTTTAAGGATTGATGTTTGACTAGTGACGTCAGCAGTCGTCGATGGCTGCGAGTGTAAGACGGCAAATCCATCTGAGGAGATCGAGTGGTTGCGATCGAAACATGTCATGGTAACCTGCCGGCCAGGGTTCGAGCCCGAGCCACGTCAAGAATGAAAGATTATCAATAACAATTTTAATTAATTTTCATGTTGTAAAATTCCTTTCTTCACAAAAATAATTTAATAAAAATTAAATTTCATGAACTTAAGCCTAATTAAAAATATTAAAAATTTGGATTAGTTAAACAATTTCTTTATTTTTTTTAAGTGTTTTTTTAACAAATAATGTTTAAGGCATATGAAAAAAAACGACACAACTGATGGAGAATTAAATTACAAATGGTGCTAACAAAATATCATTAGAATAAAAATATGTTGATTGCATCTTAAACATATTATGATAAATGTATAGAAAATTATCATGTTATGACTATTAAATATCATGATATGGTTGTGATTATTATAATATGTTTTGAAAGTTATCATTATTTAGTTGTTAGAAAAATAATTATTTTCCAGTCAAAAATACTCAAATTTATAATTGCGATAAACATTGATATGTTAACAGTAACTATAATATTGCTGATAATAAATAAAAATAACAATTATATGTGTACTACTAATAGTGTAGTTGCCATAACCATGCCCAACCATATTTTTTCTCTGCGTGTTGCAACTCAATTTTGAGGCAGATATCTTCAACCGATTGAGCTGAAATTTTGTACACACGTTTAGTTTAGTTGCCAATTCAAGGTAAACTATGTAACGTTATTCTAAATCTAACATGGCGACACACCCAAGATGGCGGTCTAGCTATTTTTTATGCACTTCTACAATATGGTATCAAATGAATGAGCTTGCTAAGAATAACCCGAAAAATAAGGTGATGTCACTCTAAATCAAATATAAAGAACTTACTTTTTAATGCTTGTCTACAGTATAGGTATCAAATGAAAGTACTTGCTGAGAATATGAATGCGCTTTTAATAAATCAAAAGAAAAAAAAACTTTTTAAAAAACAAGCTTAATTCAATGCGCTAAAAAGAAAAAAAAAAAATTAAGTAAAAAGCCTCTTAAAAACCAACTTTAAATTAAATGTGCTAATGCGTTTTCGCAACTTACCGATACCTAAAGGTAGGATTTTATCGGCCGTATAAAATGTGTTTCATTATTACATCTTTACTTTAACCTACCAGGTAGAATGAACTTTAATTTACTTTATCGCTCACTTTAGGTTAAAGTAAAGTTTTAATAATGGAACACTTTTTATAAGTCCGCTTAAAGTCTACTTTAAGCTATCGGTAAATATTGAAAACGGGCCTAAAACTTTAACCATCAACTTATAACGTCAGTACATAGTTTATATGATATAAAAGCTTGTAGCAAGATTTACTTGTGTAGATAAAAAGGTAAATTAAAAACCTTGATGATTTGAACTATTAAAATTACTTACTTTTACATAATTTTTTTAATTTGAGTCCACACTCAGGGATGCCCTCTGCTAATGCAATGCATTGTGTTTGTGTTGGGAAAATAGGTTATAAGGAGAAGGAAAGAGGGAGTAGTGTTTGTGGACATTTAATTTGAATTTTTCCAAATTGTATCCTACTCTTCTGCCGGGAGTCTATTTCACATACGGCCAAGAAACGAATTTTCTCTGTAATGCGTTGTGGGATACATTGGACAGTCGACAACGAGCGGATGTGATCTGCTGGAAAGGCGAGTACTACGGGCATGCACCCGCGTCTCAGGGATGAGTTCGCCCATCTCAGCTTAACACTTACCGTGGTAATATCGATAGAATAATGACGCACAACTCACATTCCGACGATGCTCTAATAAGTAAATAAAGCTATATACCGTACTGCCATTGATAAGCTTAAACGCACTCCTTTGCAGCCGATCCAGAAGCATCTTATGAGCATTACAATCAACACTATTCGCAAGACACCACTCAGAGATTGTCGTAAGGTCAAAATTTAAAGTGTCGATCATATTCTGTCCCATTGGTTCAACCTCAGTAAGGCTTGGTCTATAATTAAAGGAAAATTAATGACAAATGCTGACCCAGGAGGTCGTTAAGGGGAATAAGAAAAAGTGTAGGAGATAGAACAGAGCCCTGTGGTACCCCTGAATTTAAATGAAACTCCTCCGATTAGAACTCATCAATAAAAAAGACGTTTGGAGCGGTCCTTGCGGAATCTCGATATTAATTGAGAGAAAACACTACCGACACCAAACGCAATAAGCTTTGAAAGGAGTGCACCGTGCCACACTCGATCAAACGCTTGGGAAATATCTAGAGCAACCACTTGGCTTTCTCCAAAATGGTGAGGACTTGATTGTTTTGTATTTATAACATATATATATAGTCCGGAATAGTTTTCTATTGATTCCATAAGATTGGTCTACAAATGGCTGAGATTGTCTCTTATTTTAACCCATAAAGTGGTACCAATAAACTACGGAAAACAACGGAATTGTGAGTTAATGGAGTGGGATTTTAGAAATTTGCAGCGTTGCTTTCTACGTTAGTAAGACGTACGATCCAATTGTGTTCTTAGCATTAGTTTGGAAAAAGTCCCTATAATTTTCTACTTTCGTGCAGAATTCCTTTTAAATAAAGCTAAGGCACGAGCTCTATGTGTACATTTGTCCTTCAAGTTGTGCTGAAAAAGGTCAACAGAAAAGAGAAAGACAAAGTGAAAAAAACAAAAAAAAAAATGTACTTGGACTTCAAGAAAAATTCTTGACGAAAGTACGAAAAAACAGAAGTAAAGGAAAAAACATGTAAAGTCAATTAAAATGCATAATCATTTAGGAAAGCAAATTTCGATCTACCAAATGTTAAAATACAATTTGGTTTAAGGATTGATGTTTGACTAGTGACGTCAGCAGTCGTCGATGGCTGCGAGTGTAAGACGGCAAATCCATCTGAGGAGATCGAGTGGTTGCGATCGAAACATGTCATGGTAACCTGCCGGCCAGGGTTCGAGCCCGAGCCACGTCAAGAATGAAAGATTATCATTAACAATTTTAATTGATTTTCATGTTGTAAAATTTTTTTCTTCATAAAAATAATTTAATAAAAATTAAATTTCATGAACTTAAGCCTAATTAAAAATATTAAAAAAATTTGGATTAAAAACCATAAATAGTTCAACAAAATAACCACAATATTAATTATTGTTAAAGCTAAGGCACGAGCTCTATGTGTACATTTGTCCTTCAAGTTGTGCTGAAAAAGGTCAACAGAAAAGAGAAAGACAAAGTGAAAAAAACAAAAAAAAAAAATGTACTTGGACTTCAAGAAAAATTCTTGACGAAAGTACGAAAAAACAGAAGTAAAGGAAAAAACATGTAAAGTCAATTAAAATGCATAATCATTCAGGAAAGCAAATTTCGATCTACCAAATGTTAAAATACAATTTGGTTTAAGGATTGATGTTTGACTACTGACGTCAGCAGTCGTCGATGGCTGCGAGTGTAAGACGGCAAATCCATCTGAGGAGATCGAGTGGTTGCGATCGAAACATGTCATGGTAACCTGCCGGCCAGGGTTCGAGCCCGAGCCACGTCAAGAATGAAAGATTATCATTAACAATTTTAATTGATTTTCATGTTGTAAAATTCCTTTCTTCATAAAAATAATTTAATAAAAATTAAATTTCATGAACTTAAGCCTAATTAAAAATATTAAAAAAAATTTGGATTAAAATCCTTATACAAAAATTACTTGTTTATAAGGAGACCAATTAACAAGTTGTTGTAAAAAACACTTACAAAAGTTCAAAAAAAAGAAAAAAAGTAAAATTTTAAAACAAAAAAAAATTTGTATTAGACCTTAAGTAATGATCCCTGCGAGAGACCAAAACAAAACAAGACAATGAAGAAAAGCAATAGAAACAACAACAAAATGTTATAAATAAATGGAAATATAGAGAAAATGTCCTTCATTTTATTAACTGAAATTAAACGAAGCGTAACGTTGAGCAAAAATTTAAAATTAACCAGTGAAGACAAACGGACAGAAACAAGCAACACAAGAACAACACAAAAATAGAACTACCGAACTTTGACAACAAAAAGCTGTAAAAACTTTTACAATAGAATTTTGTAGTCAATACACAGTGACTGTCCTTAAAAATAAAACAAGAATAGAGAGACGAAAAAGAGCAAAAAAAAAAATCTACACAAAACTTGTACCATCTAAAAAAAAGGATTTGAAATTAAGATTTAATATCCAAAAAAAAAACATACAACAAAAAATACGTAAGTGCATTGAAACGGTTGAAGAAATAATTATAAGGTAATAAATTAAAAAAAATGGCCAAAATAGATCTAGAATCACACAAAGCAAAAGGACACTTTTTAAGCACCTAATTTAAGCCCCATTCTTATTTCAATTATCCTTTTGACTTCCCTCCATGTTGTTAAACTCATAGGTAGTTATCTCTATTATAATATTATGAAAGAAGCAGCTAAAACATCTCATCGACCAAGTACAGCAATTTTTATGTAACAAATTTCTATTATGAGCAAAATAAAATAACTTGTTTTGAGCATAACGCCTCAAAGTGTTTCCATTAAGTTCAAGGGTTGCATAGATCTATTTAATTATCCTGGTATTTTGGTAAATATATCACTTTTTTCGAATTTGTCAATCACCATTAATAGATAACCCAGAATTAAATTCATAATTTTGGAGATGTTTTGGAGCAAAACTAGTTTTTGTATAAGTTTACATATGTTTTGGTGAAATGCTGTGTTCACATTTGGGTTTTTAAACGCGTTTAAGCAAAATGTTGATTTAGCTAATCAAAGCCGTTCACATTACATTTGAGATGATTAAGATGACAGATGATTAAGAAAAAACACACACACAAACACACAAAAAAACAACAAACAAATTTAAATTTCTTTAAAGTATTAAGTATTTCTTTAATGGATAAAAACACTTTTATAAAGTTATCAGAAGATTATTTTAATAATTTTAATGATGTAATTGTGAAAATGTATGAATTATTTAAGAAAAAAAAAAAAAATAAAAACATTAAGCAGAAATCTTGGCCGGTTGTACACGGTTGTTGGCGATTCTACATTTGAGGTATGTTCAGTGGATTCTATGTGGTTTATGAAGTGATTTAGTTGTAATCATGTCAATTTGAAGTGATTAACAAATCACTTTAATGTATGGGTAATCATCTCGATTTTGAAGTGATTAGAGCTTAATCACGTTCGAGCTGCTTAAACGCGTTTAAGAACCCAAGTGTGAACATAGTATAAAACTAGTTTTGTGATCCAAACCCGGTAATCCCGAAAATATACTAAGCTCTCATTGTAACTTTTGTCGGCAATATTAAATTTGTTTCTGCTGTTTTGTTTTGTGCAATTGAAAGCTAAAGGAAAAAGGACACTTATGCAAGATATAAAAATAAATGAAGAAATCTAGGAAAAATGCCTAATTGAAATTTAAATTTGCATGAAGTGTTTGGGTTGCAAGGGGATTTAGGTTACTACTTAACGAATTTTCATCATAACAAAGTGGAAAAAGACAATAAAATTGTATGCACAGTGATAAGCAAAACAGCGTAGATTTTTAAAAATTGTATAAACATGTCTTACTTAAATTTAATTTATTTATTTTGCGAATTTTTGCCAAAAATTAGGTTTGCCGGTCTTTTTTTTAGTTTCCTTCATAACCTTATCAAAAACCAAGCTTTGCTTCAGTTTTAAGGAAAAAAAAATGCCCAAGCTTTATTTAAGTGTACAAAGACTACAAGTTTTTGCAATGCATTTGCTCATTTAGGTTCCCTACATTACAACTTTTCGTAATTTATACATACATTTTGTAAATTACGCTTTATAACTTTTAAAAGTTTTACGAAAATAACACAAACCAACAACGCAGTTTAAAAGATCAATTATTTCTTAATAATTAAGCATGTTTTTGAATTTGCTCTTACCGTTCCTGAGTTATACCGGTTTTCATTTTTTTTTTTGCCAAGTTTATGATATTATTACTCATGCCCAACAAATAAAAATAAAACGTTTTGCCTTGTTTTCAAATCATTAATCACGGTTCTTAAGATTTTTAAATAGGCAGATCGTTGACTGGACCAAATTTGCCCTACGTTACGCGCAAACAATTTATCTCTTACTCGACATCTTTAAGATCATCCTACGCGCGATTTAAGTATAAGCCGCATCACCACAAATACTTATTCGGGCCTTTCTCAGACTTGGCTTTGGTCAGTAGTGATCTATTAATACGAAATCGTTGGCAAACATGAGGCATTGGAGTACCTACACCCTCGAGGCTTCGTCACTTAGAGAAAGTTAATTCTCAAAACACGTATCTAAAGGGACAGAAGGCCATGACTTTTGAAGCTGTCGTTTATTTTGGTAGACTCATTAAGTCTTCGATGTTTATACTGCAACGTTTTGTGGCCAAGTTCAGAATGAACAACATCACAAGAAAGCCAAATCGAAATGTTGGTAAAAGTTTTTTTTTTAAATACAAATTTAACGGGTATATCGACCGCTTTGCGCGAAATTATCGTATGTTACAAGGAGAGCCATTTTTCAACTTTTCTCTGCTTTCGCTTGCAATATCAAAATGAAAACATACATTCAATTTTTGGAGCAACGAATATTTTGTCAGGTGACGTCTTTTTGAATGTAGAACAAGATTGCATCAAAAACTCAATTTCCAAAAAAAATGGCATATACGATAATTTCGCGCAAAGGGGTCGATATATTAAAGAATATCTAGTTCTTTACATCGGACAATCTTTTTTGACATTTGACAATCAATATTGATTCAGCTTTAGAGGTTTTCTTAAGCCACTTTAGTATTCCAAAAAGCTATGTTATTAAAATAATAACAAAATTGAGAGACTCAGGTGTGATGTTATCACACAACTCGTGCAGTATTCTAACATGTTCTATGTTGTTATCTTTACACGCTCTAGTGGCCCTTAGTCTTAGTCCTAATGGCACCTGTAACCGTTATTGCCACCATTCTCGTTATACGTTCAAACTCTGTTCAATGATTTCTCACCTTGAGTGTTAAGAAATGCTAAGGTTTTTTAACATTTTGTCGTGGATTTTTCCAATCTCGAAAAACAACAAATGCAGAAATAGTAAGCAACATATCGGAGTACTACGATATCTGGCATTAGGGTGACCAAAAGTTGGATTTATTTAGGTCTCACTCGCCAATTTGGTGGGTATTGATTAAAAAACAACTCCAAAAAATTTTTAGGACGATCGGCGAAGGCTAAGCCGTCCCTCAAGCCCGCCAAAGTTTGAGAAAAATCGTAAAGTCCGACTTGTATGACTTATATTTAGGAAAATTTTAATTTTACATAAAAATCGTTTTCTAAGAAGTTGTTGTTAGTAAAGTTTCCAACAACTTTTGCCTTGACAAGTTTTTTCTAAAACTCATATTGAGCAAAACCTAATTAAAATAAAAAGTAAACAGCAGCATTGATGCGAATTTTTTCTTTAGAACTGTTTTTTCTTACACACGTGAATTCAGCTTTAATATTTTTGTTTGTGTGCGTTTGCTTAAAAAAAATAGTCAAACCCATATCCTTTGTTTCTAACGTACCACGGTTGATAAAGTTGGTGCAATTGTACATTTTTGCTACAATTCAAAGCCAAAAAGTACGGTGGTACCACCGTGACTCATTTGGTACTATTTCCAAATTTTTCAAACCTAAATATTTATAATTGATATAAAATGGCAACTCGTATTTACTGTCCAATGAATATAAACTGATTTCAGTCTTTGGTGCAAAGGGTTTTGCCAAAGTGCAAATGCAGAATTTCGTAGCGTTTTTATGAAATCTGAAATAAACTCTGTGTATGTTGTTGTTGGATTTAACAAAACAGCTATGATATTTTGCATTTGCTCTTTGCAAGACCATTTGCACCAAACACTAAACTTCGCTATTGTGAATAGATTTTTGCACTTACTCATGGGACGATTGCATATGCCACATTCTAAATCAAGTATCAGCGGCAGCATATAAGGCTTCATGGCAAAATATTATAAAAACAAAGGAACGAAATAGACCGTATGTACCAATGGTTTCAAGTGTAACCGAAACAAAAGTCTTTTTCTTCTATAAAAAAAAAATATTTATTACTATTGGGGTCGAAAAAGTACGATTGTAGAAGTTCGTAAGTACGATATTGGTTTTCTCATTGATCATCCCTGTAACATACGCATGCTTTCTTTATTCTTTAAGGGGGCTCTCAAATAAAATTGTCAACACAGACTAGAAATATATTGAAGAAAAAGCCCCAGAACTGCCAAGGAATCGCCCCAAGGGGGATTAAATATATGACGGACCTTCATTAGTTTTTTGTGCTTAACATTTTCTTAAAACATAATTGCCTTGCATCTCCACCCTTTAGGGGGGCTCCCATACAAATATGCCGGTTTAATATAATTCTTAAATTTGGCCACTACAGCGTCAAGATTGCCCTCAGTTGGGTCAAAAGTATGCCCAACCTCACATAATTTGTTTTATCCCCATTGCCAAAAAAAAATTTGGTTTCTAAAACGACTACGCATGTTAGAAAAACCTTTAACAATGGTTAAAGGTAATATTATTGTGGAATTTCGTTTTTTTAGTTTATTTTATAAACTAAACCGTTTTTGAGTTACGCTGTGCAACCTCCTCCGTTTTCGAAATTTTGAAAACAAGAGCTAACCTAAAAAACAGTTAGCACCACTGAATTCAGCGTACCCGAATTAGGGTAAAACGCCAGGTGCCCTGCTGGTCGGTTTTTTTTTTTAAATAAATAACACAGTAGCACATTTTTTAACTTCATAATCTTGAACCAATTCAGATCCCCAAAATCTGAAAGCTTATGATGGTAGTAGAAAAACCCTAGGTGGGTTTTGCATTAAAAGCTAAGGTTTTTTTTAAATTCATGTTTGAAGTTTTCGACTGGGGTGTATTTTAGTACGACTTTCAAAAACATGTACTGATTCTTAAGTCTATATCTCGTAAACTATTATAGTTATCGCTTGTCTCTCTTCGGCAAATTTTAAGCTCTTTATCAGATCTAAAAATTTCACGTTAAGATAAAATCGAAAAAAACAACAACATCTTACTCAAAACAACATCTTATATTAAACATAAAAGTCAGATTTCATGTAAAATTATAATTTTTCTCAAACTTTGGTGGGCCGTCCCCTTAGCCTTCGCCGATCGTCCTAAAAATGTTTGAGTTGTTTTTTTTATTAATACCCAAGAAATTGGCTAGTGAGACCTAAATAAATTCAACTTTTGATTTAAACGGGCAGCCTAGGGTACCACCGTACTTTTTGGCTTTGAATTGTATCAAAAAAGTACAATTGCACCAACTTTATCAACCGTGGTACGTTAGAAACAAATGATATGCGTTGACTATTTTTTTTTAAGCAAACGTGCAAAAACACAATTATTAGAGCTGAATTGACGTGTGTAAGAAAAAACAGTTCTAAAGAAACAATTCGCATCAATGCTGCTGTTTACTTTTTATTTTAATTAGGTGTTGTTCAATATGAGTTTTAGAGAAAACTTGTTAAGGCAAAAGTTGTTGGAAACTTTACTAACAACAACTTCTTAGAAAACGGTTTTTATGTTAAACTAATATTTTCCTAAATATAAGTCATACAAGTCGGACTTTACGATTTTTCTCAAACTTTGGCGGGCTTGAGGGACGGCTAAGCCTTCGCCAATCGTCCTAAAAAAATTTGATCCATACAGTTAATGACCACCCTAATCTGGCATACTTCATTCATTATACCATAGCTGGGGAATTTGGATTAGAATTAGAAATCATTACGATTAGAGAAATAAAATAATCTAATCATTAGAATTGAATTTTGATAAAATTTCAGATTACTAATTGATTTAATTAGAAAAAATCAAAAATCTAATCATAGTGACGATTAGCATTTCTAATCAAATCTAATCAAAACTAATCCAAAAAATAATTGATTAGATTTCTTGATTATTTTTGATTAGAAATGTAATCGTCACTAATTGTGATTAGATAAATAAAAGAAAAAAAATCCGTGCATTTTTTCTTACCAATAATTTTGCACACTTTAATTTGAATTAAACAAAAATTACAATCTTACAAAACAAAGATTTTACTTTCAATGTTAAGTAAACAAAAAAATTATACTTGTACTTCCACAAAACACGTTGAAAATTAACATTAATAATAACACAACAACAAAGTGAACCAGCTGTGTCAAGTGTTTAGTTTAAGAACAGGGTGCTCCGTATGCAATTTTATGCAATATTCAAAAACTGTTACATTATGTAAATAGAGCAACAAATGTGCTAAATAAATATTTTCTTTTCACAAAAATATTCTATCTAATCAAATCTAATCAAGAAATCTAATCAATTATTTTTTGGATTAGTTTTGATTAGATTTGATTAGAAATGCTAATCGTCACTAATTGTGATTAGATTTTTTATTATTTCTAATCTAATCAATTAGTAATCGTCTAAAATGGCTGACTAATCATAATTAATCAATTTTTCAGCACAATTAAAATTTCTAATCCAATTGCTAATCATTAGGATTTCTAATCATTATTCCCAAGCTATGCATTATACATAAACGATAAATGTAAAGAATAATAGATTTAATAAAATTTATTTATTGAAACACCTAATGCACCTATTTTAAATAGTTTCAATGGAGCAATATTTGTTACCCACTGTAAATTTATGTTTAAGATATGTGGTAAATGAAAAAATCAAATTATAAAATAAAACCCAACTAAAATGTCATGTGGAAAAACATTAATCAACACAATGAGTACTAACAAGATACAAGAGAAGGAATATTGCTCCGCATATTCACATTTTATTATATTTTTTTAAGCTCTTATATCAGTTGTGGTTTCTTAATGCTAAAAGAAGATTTAATAGCAAAAGTAATGTCTTACTTACACTTACAACATTTCTCGCTTACCATCTCAACACACATATTTCAATGAGGAAATTGTGTAAGAGTATATTAAACACAGGAAATAACTATTTCCACAAACCAATAAAAAATGTTAAAAAACTCTTCTGCTTAACGGACATAACAATACAAGTGGAATTAAATGCTCAAGTGTTGGTAGATGTGCAATAGTGTAAGGATTTATGAATGATTTGAAATGGTCAATGTTTCAAAAAAATAAATAAATACTATAAAAAGGAGCAATTAATATTTTGCTAATACCAGATTTTAATTAAAAGTTTTAAAAGAACTAATCCCTGACATCTAATACATTTTTTTTAGCATTTTAATTTTTAATCTTTATATATATAAAAAGAAGTTTACACTTTGATGTCACCACTAACTGCGGAAACGGTTCGACCGATTTCAACCAAAATTTCAGGGTACGTTGGGGATAGTCTGTAGATGGTTTTAGTTTAGTTTGCACGAAATCGGCTGAGGGGTTCCGCAAATATGGCATTTAGATTTTCCTATATATTCTCATACAAATATCATTTGAACTTCTCCGAAACGGCTTGACTGATTTTTATGAAATTTTGTAAGTGTATTTGTTAGGTATGAGAATAGGTCGTAGAGGGCGCAAAATAGGGCATTAGCTCCCCCTCCCTATATCTTCTTAGCTAATCAACCTGTTTTCTTAAAATTTGGCATACAGGCACTGTAACATTTGTAAGAAAATAGGGCGTGAAATAGGGCAAGAGGGGTACAAGCTCCCCCTCCATATATCTGCTTAGCAAATCGACCGATTTTCCTGAAATTTTGCAGGAAAATAGTGTAAAATGTTTATTATTTAGGGCGTGAAATAGGGCAATAGGGGTAAAAACTAATCATCCCCAATCTTATGAGCTAATCAAAAGGGTTTCTTAAAATTTGGCATGCAGACACTCTAACATCTAAAAGGGCAATAGCGGTAAAAGCTCCCCTTCCCTATATCTTTTAAGCTAATGAACGGATTTTCTTATAATTTGGCAAGCAGACACTGTAACATCTGAAAGGAAATAGGGAATACGATGTGAAATAGGGTAAAAAGGGTAAAAGCTCCCCCTTCCAATATCTTCTTAACCAATTGACCGAATTTCTTGAAATTTCGCAGGCAAATAGTGTTACAGCTGGAAAGAACTATAACCCATAGTTTTAATTATTTAGGGCGTGAAGCAAGAGGGGTAAAAGCTCCCCTTCCCTATATCTTCTTAACTAATCAACCGGTTTTCTTAAAATTTGGCATGCAGACACTGTAACATCTGAAAGAGAACAGGGCATGAAATAGGGCAAGAGAAGTGAAAGCTCCCCCTCCCTATATCTTCATATCTTATGAAATGATTTTTTTGAAATTTTTATTATCTTCCCAAGTAATCAACCGCTTTTCTTAAAATTTGGCATGCAGACAATGTTACATCTGAAAGAAATAAGATATAATATAACTATTATATCATATTATGGCAAAACAACTTTTGCCGGGTCAGCTAGTACAAAAATTTTTGTACGAAAAGCAGAATAACTTCTATATGAACATACTTTTGCCACAGAAATATTGATGGCATTGATCCGGGCGAGATATACTTTAAAATTATTGCGAGCCATACGGCGACCACAATAGACATTAACTAACAATCGAAATGCGAGCAGCAATGCACGAAAAAGTGCCCTAAAAATTTTACGTCCAGAATGCGCTTTGTCAAGAATAGCCCATATGCCCGAAATCAGTTTCAAATATGAATGTCATGTATTGATCTTTTGAATAAGCTCAAGGCATGTTCTTAAGATATATGCATCATAGAGAGTAGTTCTGGCTAACATTTATTTTTATATGGAATTTTGACATTAAGAGAAGCTAAGTTCGTATATAAAAAACGATCCACTGTGCGGATGCGTACGTGTTAACTTTTTATTTGCATACCAATTTTCGAGAACCTACACCAGGGATGTGCAGTCGGAGTCAAAGTACCTACAAAAACTCGCGACTCCGACTCCAAAAAATTTTTGTAATATTTTCCAAAATAAAAATTCTTCGAAATTGGCGATGCAACATTTAAAATATCCATTTGAAATTTTTACAGAATAATTTTCTTGCTACATTTAACCATTTAAAAGGTACTGCATTAAAAAAAGAGTTTAAAGTCAAATAAGGACCAGTCCCATATACATTTTTTTTTTTTTTAGTAGGGGATGACCCCTACTAATGCATTGCATTGTGTTGGAACTAGGAAAATAGGTTGTTGGAAGGGGGATAGAGGGGCTAGTGTTTGTGAACATTCGATTTGAACTTAATCATGTTGTAAGTGAGAGGAAAGACTTCTGCAGGAAGGTTATTCCACATACGAACTGTGCGGGAAAAAAACGAATTCTCTCTGTAATGCGTTGTACGATTCACCTGCCAATCGACCACATA
Organism: Pollenia angustigena; assembly: GCA_930367215.1. Lineage (NCBI taxonomy): Eukaryota > Metazoa > Arthropoda > Insecta > Diptera > Polleniidae > Pollenia > Pollenia angustigena. The sequence continues at coordinate 187,793,250 of OV884056.1, forward strand.
AGGATTGGCTCTTGAGGAAAAACGTGTATTACGAACAAACGTACGGGTTTCCGGAACCAGATCCCTATTTTCGTCAGAACACATCCCATTGTAGTAACGATAAAACAGACAAATACAACCCACATTGCGACGGTGCTCAAGGGAGTCAATAGAATTGGATACCCTACTGTCACCAATGAGAACCTTCGCCCTCTCCTGCACGCGGTCGAGAAGCTCCAAAAGAGACTTTGAAGCACCGGCCCACACATGAGAGTTGTATTCCATACGCGGTCGGATATAGGTGGTATAAATAGTAAGGAGATCAGATGGAGTGAAGTATATCTTACACCGTCTTAGAAAACCGAGGCACTTGAATGCTTCTTTCGACACCTTGAATATATGTTCTGTCCATCGGACATCACATTGTATCCTCATGCCCAGAACATCAAGAGATTCTGATTCCTCAATAATTATACCACCCATATATACAGATGAGGCACCTTGATTTGTCGCGCGTGTATGCGTCAGCACGCAACATTGGGTTTTTCGGGCATTAAAACCGACCCTATTCGCACGACCCCATTCCGAGGTTATGTCAAGGTCTCGGCCAAGCGTATCATTCATATTCTGCCTCATAGCAGCGACATCGGATACGCTTGGTCTGCATTCGAATGAGAACGAGTGGCAAAGGTTGCTGTCATCTGCAAAAGAGTAGATAGGGTTGGAAGTTTGACAAAGGAGGTCGTTTAGAAAGATAAGAAATAGAGTAGGAGAAAGAACGGACCCTTGCGGCACCCCTGAATGAATCTTGAACTCGTTTGACGAAACCCCATCTATCAGGTATGTGATGGAAAACGATTTTGAAAACAAAACGATTTGAAAACGATAATATCGTTTTTGGTATCTTTAAAAATTGATTTCTAATACATTTTCCTCCGTTTTCATTTATTTATTCTGTTAAATTCTTTATTAAATATATTTATTGAAATGTATTTTGAACAAAAAATTAAGACTTTACTTCAGAAATGGATTTTAAAATCGGTCGATATTCATCACACCTGCTCAAAACTATCATTTTGAAAACGATCGTTTTTCATCACATACCTGTATAACAACTCGTATAGTGCGATCTCTGAGAAAACTCGATATAAATCGAGAGAAATTATCACCAGCACCAAATGCAGCAAGTTTTGACAAGAGTGCACCATGCCAGACTCTGTCAAACTCCTTGGAAATATCTAAAGCAATTACCTTACTTTCGCCAAAATGGTGAATGGAACGGCACCATTTTTCCGATAACAGAGCTAGTAAGTCTCCAGTAGAGCGACCTCTACGAAAGCCATACTGGCGGTCGCTTAGTAGGTAGTTTGATTCTCAATATTTGACAAGATGGTAATTTACCATACTCTCCATAACTTTGGAAAGTGCCGAACAAATTGATATTGGCCGGTAATTTTCAGGGTTATTAGCGGTTCCTTTTTTAGGAATTTGCGTTACGTTAGCAACTTTCCAGCAGACTGGAAACTCCGCGGCACGGTATAGTGCTGAAAAGGTTTGCTAAGGGACGAGCTAGCGTCGAAGAGCACTGCTTCAAGACCAGTGCAGGTATACCATCCGGCCCAGGAGACTTGTTTATGTCGAGATCCGCAAGAACCCTTTTAACAGTTCGACCCAGAAAAACTATTCTAGGCATAGTTACGGATACTTTTTTGAGTTCGGGTAGTGGTTGATTGCTAGCTGGTAGATAAGAATTATTAGCAAATAATTCCGCAAAACAATTAGCCTTATCAACCGGGTCCGTGAATGATCGGCCATCCTTTAAAAGAGTTGGTATTGAAGAACTAGCATTAACCCTTACTCTTTTAACGAATGACCAGAAGCTTTTACTACCCCGGAGAGCAGCAAGAACTTCAGCACGAAGACGTTGCTCGTGAAGAGTTTTTCCCCGTCTAAGTACTTTGGCACACGAAGATCTTGCCATTTTGCGTAGCAATTCAGTATCAACGTTTTTATTTTTACGCCAATTTCTGAATGCTTCCTCTCTGGATCTGACTGCTGATTTGCACGACTGATTAAACCAAGATTTGGATCGAGGTTTATTCGAAGCTTTTTTAACTGGGATGAAGATTTTCATTCCCAGCATTATTAAGTTTTCAACCATTTTCGCCATGGCATTGACGTCATTGTCCAGGAAACAGAGTTTCCAATTGAAATGCCGAAAAAAGTCATTGAGCTCAGCCCAACGTGCTTTTCCGTAAACAAATATTGGTCGTTTCATATGTATGTGAAGGTTGTGTGCTGATTGCATCTGGTTTTAAATTACATTTGCTGAAGTAAATTTAATTAAAATATTTTGCAGCAACGAGTCAAAAAAGCAAATAAGCTTTGAACAAAAACTGGGCATTTTGAGGCGTTCTAAATCAGGCGAAAGGGCTGTTGATATTGAAAGAATCCTTGAACTAACCCCTTCTACAATAGAATCCATTTGTTGTTCCAGTGACGGTGAAACAAGAACATTGTTACAACATAAACAGGTTACAAAAATGAGAAGTCTATTAATGAAAAAAAAAATTAGCCACTTCTTACTATTTGGATTGAAGATCAAAATCAGCGATGAATGCCCTTAAAACAAATGGTTATTCAAAAGAAAGCTTAAACTTTATTTAAAGATCTACAATAGAAGTATCCGTTATAAAGTTTTATGAAATAAAAATTTATTTTTTCAGATAAAATTATGAATCTCGGAACCAATTAAATGAAATTCAATACAAAAGTATGGAAAATCGTGCTTCGGTTTGCGTCGAGTTTTTCCGGTTCCAAATAGCGACGCAAACCGCACAGTCTATGTGATACTATAGCTTAGAGTGGTTCGAAAAAAAAATTTTTTGTCAGTCCCCCCCTAGCATTAAATATAATGTAAAAACAATTCCAAAAATTATTTTTTTATCACGACTAGAAATACCGCCCTTTTAGTTTTTTGTTCACTGTGTCGCCATTTTTATTCCGATCATAGCATTTTGTATACCGGTGTTCATGGCTCTTTAAGGGCTACATTTATGTCTAATAATAGATTTTTTATACAGAAGTTGTATCAAAATAACACAGCTTCATTTGAGTTCAAAAATATTCAGCGTTTCGGAGGGTATAAACCATTTTAGCTGAACGATTTTTAACTAAATAATAAACACAAATCTGTTTAAGTTAAGCGTTTTATTAAAAAGAAAAAAAAAGAAAATATTAAAATAAAAATTCTTGTTCTCTCTAAAATTCGATACGAATTTGAACTCCTTTTTTGGTTTTTCAAATTTATTAACTTTTTAAAACAATAAAAACTAAAAGAAAAAAATATTTAGTTATTAGTCTTATTTTGCGCATGAGACACTTCTACAAGAAATTAGTAAGCGAATAGTCACAGTTTTCACGTTGGTGTTAAGAAAATGATAGATACAGGACTGCCTGATTTGAAATGCTTATAATTTTTGTATTTTTGTTTTTTTTTTTTTTGCAGATAATAAAGAATTTTATAAAAATGTATAATGTCATCATACTCAGTGGAAGAACGTGTAAAAATGGTTGAATTTTATTATGTTTCCGGACGATCAATTGTTACAACGCAAAGAAAATACCGTCAGCATTTTAATACAGAACATTTTCATTTAAATGGATATGTGAAGAGAGAATCCGAGAGCATTGCATCAGACAATTACACCCTGTCAGATGCACTGTTTGGTGTGGATTCATGGCTGATAAAAGTTATTGATTCATATTTCTTCGAAAATTAACTTTATGAGCCAGAAACCGTCTCTGGGGTGGTATCCCGGACCATGTTTTTTAACATATGGTTCCAGCAATATTGAGCTACAGCTCATACCGCAAGAGCCACAATTATGAAACAAAATTAAACAAGTAAGAAAGTATAGTCGGTCAAGCCCGACCATATGATACCCTACACCACTACACTACCTCCCCTTGTGGTCCTATTTTTCAAAAACTGTAAAGCTTATGTGTCCATATAGATATGGATCTATCTATGTTTTGAATTTCATTAAAATCGGTTTGAGAGGCAGAAATTGGCCCTATCTCCCCTCGTGGTCCTATTTTTTAAAAACTGCATTCCTTTTGTGTCTCTAAAGATATGGTTCTATCTATGTTTTAAATTTCATTAAAATCGGTTTGATAGTTTCTGAGAGGAAGAAATTTCCCCCTATCTTCCCTCGTGGTCCTACGATTTTGCCCATTTTCAATAGGCTTGGTCCTTGTGCCAATAAGAACCTATGTGCCTATTATCTCCAAAATTGCTACCTGTACTTTGCGCACAAGGTTACATGGACAGCCAGCCAGCCAGCCGGACGGACATCATTAGTTCGACTCAGAAAGCGATTCTGAGTAGATCGGTATACTTTAAGGTGGGTCTAGGACCACTGTTTTAAGGCGTTACACACATCAGCACAAATGCATAATACCCTCTCCACTATTGTGGTGTGGGTATAATTATCCCCCAAAAATCATTTTTGTTGTTTTCCGTACAAACTTTTGGAGTTTTAATTTATTATTTTTTCGGAGTTTATTTCATGCTACAATTAGGTAGCGTTTCTAGAGGCCGCTACAATTAGATAGCGTTTCTAGAGGCCACCGCGATAGAAGTAGTAATTGCACTTCCGTTCATTCTCCGAAGTGGTGTTACACGTGATTCTCCTAGTTTGAGCTACCAGCTGTATATGAATTTGTAAAGTGATTTTGTGGAGAGGGTTTACATGGAACGTAGTGCTAATTTTGAACCTTCCATTACAAATGCCGTTATATACTAGCAATTATAAAAGTTATCTTCGTCAATAGCAACAATTAAAACAATGGTATGGCATTGAAACACATTTTCAGAGTGATATTTGAATGGAAGCTTTAATCAAATATACAGGCCTGTCATGGAATTCCATTCCGATCGAAAGTGGTTTTAATTCCGTATTTTGCTTCTTCAGAAAACGAAAAACGAAAAATTTTTTCGGAATGAAACCACTTTTGGTTTTCTAAGTGGAATTGATTGTTTCAGTATTTTATAACCGAAAAAACTACTTAAAACTAATTTTTATGGATAAATAAATGTTTTTTATGATATAGATTGAAGAAATAACACACTTTTGATTTATTTATTTTACTTTATATTGATTTAATTAAAAACATAATAAATTATTTACCGTTGCGTTGCTACCTTTTTTTTCCTCACAAACCACTTTTTTCATTTCTACGCTGAACATTGCCATACTTAACACAAAAATCATATGGTTTTTATGTAAAGTTGCCATATCCAATTGTAAAACCAGAGGTGTTATAAAAAAACACATTTAGCAAAATCGATCGGAATCTGAAGAAGCTAAAACTAAATCGATCGGAATTGAACATACGGAATTAAAACCATTCCGATCGGAATTTGTGACATGCCTGATAGACTGATTTCAATTAAACATGGTAAGATAATTTAGAATGAAATAAAATATTTTTGGACAGAATTTAATCTTAATACCGATATAATTATGTATATGTTGGTATTTCTATTCCGGAAAAAAAAGTTTGTATAAGGGCCAATTTTTATCATTTTCAATAGGGATTGTTCTCATGAAAAATATATGTACCAAAGTTAATGAAACTATTTCACAACTTTGAGCACAAGGTTTGTTAAATTTTAAGGGCCGATGTTGAATGTGAACCACACCTAAACGTCAAATTTTTTCTGCATTTCATTTGACATTTCTCAATTTTAGACTAACTCATTTTGAACCATAGAAAGACACACAATCGGTAACGTGTTAAAGTTATTCAGGCTTATTATGAAAATGAACATTCAAATCAAAATGCATATCGTGCTGTTTCGAAGAAAATCATCTTCAGTGATGAGGCATATTTTCACCACAGTGGATTAGTCAATAAGCAGAATTGCCGCATTTGGGCGAATGATAATCCAAGAGTCATTGTCGAAAAACCAATGCACCCAAAAAGAGTTACTATTTGGTGTGGTTTATGGGCTAGCGGTATCATCGGGTCGTATTTTTTCCAAAATTAAGCCGGAAGATATGGATGTGGACGATATGCGGTGTCAACAGGACGGTGCCACTTGCCGCACAGCACAATGGCTCTTTTGCGCGATAAATTCAATGGCCGTGATATCTCACTTGGTGGCGATGTCAATTGGCCGCGAAGATCATGTGATTTGGCACCGTTGGACTTCTTTCTTTGGGGTTATTTAAAAGAAAAGGTGTACGCCGATAAGCCAGCAACAGTTCAAAAGCTAAAGGATGAGATAATTCGGCACATTAATGGCATAGAACCTCAATTATGCCTCAGCGTCATCGCGGCGGCCATTTGGCTGATATTTTGTTCCATACATAATTAAACCAGACAAATATTATCATAATAAAAAGAAATGACAATAATTTTTTAAGTAATTTGTGTTTTATTCAAAATCAATATCCGCCCTTAAAGTGTACCCACCCTTTATAAATGTCAAGATAAGCAGCCTGGCGGACGGACAGACATTAGTTAATTGATTCATATGGTACACCGATCAGCACAAACGACTAATTCTTCCTCCACCTATAGTGTTGCACTGTAAAAAATTATCTGTTTTTGTTAGTGTCTTTTAGGTGACGATATGAAGATTCAATAAATAAATTTTATAGAACAAAAGATACGATTCAATAATGCCCATCTGAGTGTTAATCATGTTCATCTCAGCCTTACGAAGTTGTTTTACCTGAAGGTAAAGTTTTTTTTGATTAGTGCCCGTCTGTTTATGATGTCTCATAGTCCTGATAAGAATGTCCCCTCTAAAAAGAGTATTTTTTTGAATATATTGTTATTCATTGTAATTAAAGGGTAATTATTTTACAAAATTTTGTTTGGGTATGACCATAAAAAAGAAATTCCGAAAAACTTTGAATATGGTTGATTTTTACATAACATTTTTTTTAATTTGGTATTACAACAAAAGTTACACAAAAATATTTCAAAATATTTAGTACGCCTTTTTTAAATAATTCTTTAGAAAGCGGCAACGCTTCTATAAACACAACAAAAAAAAAACTTAATTTACGTGTAAAATAGCGATTAATTTGATTCAAATCTGTAGGTTTAATTATTTATGTTTTAATTTACTATTTTGCAGTTCTTATACTGATTTTTGGCTATTAACAATGAATGGGTGCTTTTAAACTTCGTTTCTTTAGTCCTTTTTTACATCCGAAAGCCAAACCGTTATTTTAATGTGGCTGCCAAAGTTGTTACTGAATGAGTCTAAGAGTGTGTAAATGATTGGCCACTTATAAGGAGTAGAGAAATGCTGCTGCAGAGTTTGCTACAGCGCTAACAGAGCCAACTACTGCCGATGATGATGCTGATACAGATTTCAATTCTGAAACAGGCTGACTGAATTTTTATTTTTTTTTTTTTTTTTTTTTTTTGTGAGAGTTTGTAATAGTGTGTTGGTGTATTTGTTTTTATCGTTGATGCTTTTTGGCATTTTCGCAATTTGGGAGCGGCACCCAATTCGATAGTAAATGAAAAAGAAGAAGAGGAAGCACCAGCAAATAACACACATACACACGGACAGGAAAGTTTAAATGAAAAAAATTTTAATTTTTTTCTTTTTGTTTTTATAGAGATTTTTTAATTCTGATTACATTTTCATTTCAATAATACGATTTTTTTTTTATTTTCCAATTTATTAACAAGCTTTTTCATTTTTATGAGATTATGTGGTTTTTCTTTTACAATTTTTTTCACAAATCCAAGAGGGGTTGGGGTTTTAAGTTGAAAAATAAAACACACAAACACATACATACAAGGGCTTGTTTGATATCTGCTGCTTTTGATTTCGATTTCATTACATTCACACAAACACATACAATGTTAAGAAAAAAAGGAAACTTTCGAACACTTGCACACAAACACACACTCGGTAATACATGGGTTTTCTTTTAGTTTGAAAGGTGACGGAGAGGAGTTTTTTTTTTCTTTCTTATTTGATACTAGAAAATTACAGCGTTTAACGGGGCGTTGGTGGTTGATGGATGCTAATTTTTTCTCGCTTTTTCTTATTTTTATAAACTTTTAAGAACATTTTATCCAATACCATTTTTATAATTTTATTTATTTTCTTTTTTTAAGTACAGCTATTTACATTTGTGGCCCTATCTATTTTCCTCTTGGGAATAAAAAGGAATTAATAATAATAATTTACATATTGAAAAAAGGAAACAATTTTTGTTTAATCATATAATTTTCACTGCCTTCACACATTTTCCTTCATTTGCATACAGATTCAAAAGATGAAATTTAAAAAAAAAACACACACACACAATTATTACACCCAAAAATTTCTTAAGAAAATTCAGTTTTCTATGATTTTTGATATACAACCTTATCTGACGCTCACGAGTTTCAAACTAAATCATATGGAAGCTGCAGCAAACTGTAATAGTACTGTCAAATGGACCAAGGACTTTGTGTGGTAAAAGCAGACAAAGCTTTTTTTCAATTGTTTGTTTTTCTTGCAAGTCCATTAAGAGAGAATTTAAGAGAAATTTTTCTTTAATAATAATAAAAGAAATTAGTTAACTTTTATATAAAATTGAAGAAATACCTACATACCTACTAATAATAAACTTAATTAAACAAAGATGTTTAAAAATATTATATTTTTTCAACTTGATTATTTACTAACTTATTTTTTGTTGAATCTTTGGATATCTAATAATCTACTTTTTTGGAGAAAATTAAAACTCTCAGAAAATTTTTTTTTTAAATTAGAATTAAAAAATTTCCCGAAAAGTTTTGTTATGAATTAATTTTACAATGTATTTATAAAAACAAAGAAAATAAGTTTATTCTTTTTATCCTATTTTTTAAATTATAATTTCTAAATTAAAAAAAAAAAATGTTTTTTATTTTAAATTAAAAAATATAAAAAAAAAATTTTTTTAATTCTTCTACATTTCCACGTTGTGGAACTTTTTTCGATAAAAATTTTAAAAAGTTATCTATAATAGTGCTTTGTAGAAACTATTTCACCAAATATTCGGTCGTATATCAAGCCATACTACACCACACAATCAGTGTTGCCAGTGAAATTTCGAGAAAATATATTTGAAAAAAAAACATTACATTTTTTTCGATATTAAATGAATATTGTAAAGAAAATTATATCATATATTTAAATTAATTTTTGTATTTATTTAAGTCATAAATATTAGGTATGTAATTTTTAAAAATACAATAAGCAAACACTAAAAATAATTATATGTAACTATCTTTCGATGTTATCGAAACAAATTCATTTTTGTAAAAATTAATATACGAGTTAAGTCGTTAATACCAAAATTATATCTGTGGCTTGGTGCTCAAGGGCCAATGTCAAAATATTTACTTTTGAGAAAATTTAAATTAAATTGTTTTAAGAGAAGAGTTCTTACATAAATTTGCTAGCAAAACCCTTATGAAGCTGTTCTGGGCTAAATAAAAAAAAAAAAAAAAAAAAAAAAGATGTTAAGAGAAAACACCTAATGCAACGATTAACTCAAAACAGAAAAATATTGATATTGGCCCTTTTAGCACCAAGCCACAGATATCAAAAAGTTCATAAAAATTTCCTGAAAATAAAAGATGTTCATATGTATTTCCTTCGAACAACTTCGCACTACTTGAATTCCTCGATTTAGGTGAATCGTATGTTGAAACTTCCTTAATGTTTTTTTTTTCACCATTATGAAAGCTGCTATTGTATAAGTATAGTCAGTTACGATGATCGTCTTAATAAATTTTAGTACATTTTGCATACAAATTCAAAAGATACGAAAAATGTCAGGATTATACATGGTACTTAAGCCAGTGATGTTAACCGTACGGTAATTACCCTTTTTTAGGGTAGTTTTGAACCGCAAAAGGTAGCAAGGTAATTTTATTTAAAATACAGTAATTTAAAGAAATTTGGATTTTGGTATATAATTTTAACTCTTAAGAGGTAATAATGACTTGCATTGGTTTAAGTACGGATGAATTGATTTTTCTTCTGACTTTAACAATTTAAAAATTATTATAGTACATACATGAATGAAATGTTTAATAAAAGTGTTAAAAAATAAAAATGAATATATAATATTGTGGGAAAAATTTGCAAACGTTTCCTTAATTAAAAATATGTGTGGTAGCGAAAAAAATTGTTGTTCCATTATGAACACCAGTGGAAAATGTTGCTGCCTATTGTAAACGAAGCTTTATTCATAAAAAATACAATAATTTTTGTTAAAACTGTATTTAATGACAAAGAATGTTATTCAAATTTTTCTTAAAACACATTTAAAATTTAAATAAATAGTTAATGAATACTGATCTTATGTGCTGTGCTGCTGTTCATATAAATTTTACCATACAATCAATCAATCGCCTGTCATTTGGAAACAGCACATTATGTTTTGATTAAAAATCTTTACGTACGGTAATTTCTTCTCAAAAACGGTAATTTTTAGAGGGCCGTACGGTAATGAAAAAATAAAAGTTAACATCACTGACTTAAGCCATCAAAAGACACGAAAAATGTATCTTTCGTATCCTAACGGCAACACTGCACACAATTGTTGTTGGGTGTTGAAATAACTACTTAAATTTTATTGTTTTCACCATGGTGTTTGTCAATGATTGATGATTGTGTGGTGAGAATCGGAATGTTGAATTACTGCGACAAGCCGAATAAAAATAATCAACCAAGTCAAATTCTAAAAGACATTTTCATAAGAAATATTTCTGGTTAAATAACAGGTTTATTAAACGAATTTCCTAAGAAAATCTGGTTAATAAACCTTTTATAAATAAAATATATTTTTTATAAATATGGGGGTAAAACTATAAGCCTTATTTGTTGTGATTAAAATGTAAGTTAAACGAACAAATGTTGGGCTCATCATCTAAAAACAGGCAGTTATGTATTTTTATTATACATATCAGAGAATAGCTTTTTGCAATTGAAAAAAAATCGCATTTAATTAACGACAACAAATACACACGCTTACGGTCATACAGTCAAACTCGCGCAACCGCAAATATTCGCTGCTGGTTTGCAGTCATTCAAATAACGCACATCGTGCTTTGTTATCTATACAATCGTTGCCTTCGTTTTTTTTTATAAAGATTCTAAGTGTTCTGAGCGCAAATGATTGTTTGGTAAAGAAACAAAAAATACAAACGAAAGAGCCAGAAATCAAACAATCATTACTCATGTATTTATGCAGCATTAACTATGTAGTACAAGAAAAAAAAAATTTAAATGAAACTAAACACACATACTTATGTAGGTACACACAATTTCCATAGAAACAAAAAGTACAGTAGTAGTAGGTACAATGTATTTTTGTTATTGTTGTTTTTATTGTTGTTAATTTTGAAAAAGCGTCTCATCGTTGTTTATTGTTGTTGTTGTTAATGTAAACAAAAGAATAGAGAATGTGCTCTTTTGAATTTACTCAGTTGTGTTATATTGCGTGAGCAACAAAAATGCAAATAAAGCACTTTCAATAAAAAACGAATAAATGATGAAACAGAACTGGGGCTGAACGATGTTTTTCATACAGTTTGACATAAAATTATGCCAGAGAATGCGGTCGAGAAATAAAATCAATTTTATTTTGAGGACGTTTTTTCTAATGCTCTCACATAAATACAATTATTATCTTAACAATGCTACCATACTTTCATTCAATTTCATACATTTTGTAAACAAAGAAAAATAAAAACAAAAGAAAATGAAAGAAATGAGAGAGAATTTGAAGTTACTGCCGACGTTTTAATTATGGGCTTTAAAATGTTTGCCTGAAGTTGAAGACTCAGTTCTGTTTCATCATTGAATGAAAATATCAAATGTGTACGAAAGGAAAAAAAAAATTACCAACGTTGAACTTTGTTTTGCATGTATAGAGTTATTGTAAATTTTAACGTATGAATAAATGCACAAAAATAGTGAGATTTGAGGTTCTCTGATACATATATAATGCAGACTTATCTCAACATCTGGCAGCACCATATTTTTTATTTTTAACAAGCAGGCAGCGTTACCAAATGTGCAGATTTATTTGTTTTTTGCAGTTATTTGAAGAAGTCTTAACCAGTCCTGCAGATTTTTGCTTCAAATAAGTTTTTTATTTTAACCCTTTCGGTCCGACTTTTTATTTGAGAAACAACAATGTAAACAAAAAATCTGTTTACACATATTGAAAAAGCTTAAAAAGTTATTATGTTTTGCATTATTAGTTTTTCCGTAAGTCCTTTCATAATTCTGAGATATTGTCTGAGATGTTGTCCCAATCGGATTTTTTGGACTATTGTCCCAGCCGGGTTTTTAATACAAATGGGACAATATGTACCACTTGTATCGAAACTATGTACAAATCTTATAAAAATGTGGTCAAAATTGGCAACCGTTACTTCTTTGATAAAATAACACAAAAAGTTCGACTGGGACAATTGCAAACGTGATTTTTTTACTTTAAAGAACAAATCTGATCATTCAACCATTGTCTGGGATGTATTATCCCAATAGCACCGAAAGGGTTAAATCACAGCAGTATTTTCAATTTAATTCAAATCATACAAAGAAGCATTTAATTACAATATAATTGGGTAAAGGCAGAACATACATGCATGTAAAGAGTAGTCCATAAATGAGTAGGAATACTCCAAATATATGGGTAAAAGGTGGTCCATTTAATACGATGTCCTGGAAGGGGACCATCTAACCCACCGAAGTAGTCCCTAAACTACTCCATGAAGTACTAAAATGGGTTAGATTTAAAAGTACTCCATGTTACTACAGTATGGAGTACACTTAAGGGGTAGTTTAAGCAATTTTCTTTTTAATTTTTTACTAATCGCCTTTTATGGTGTGTACTGTAGTCTATTATTGTTATTATTAAATATATTTACTTGGTATTTTTAATTTTTTTACCTTTTTTCCAAAAATTTCACAAACTTTCACTTTTAAATAAGCAATTAATAATGGACACCATCAGGGCTACGAATGTGTAATACTGTTAACTATAGAAAAGTATACATCATGCAGTTGCTGGCAGCACTGTATGCTAATTTCTTGTAACATGGTCCATACTACAGTACATTGAACCATGTTGTAAGTAGTCTTTTTAAGTCACAATGGACCACGTAGTCCAATATAATCTGTAGGGTAGTCTTTACTTTCTGTTTTGTTACGAATCAGCTGATTTGTTTTTGTTATTACAAAACCTATGAAATTGATTAGTTTTTCTGTTCTGTTGCGGTTCAGTTTGTTAAAATCAAAAACATGTTAAATAATTGTAAGTGACAGCAAAATAAATAATAAAAAATACATATTTATATTGAAATAAACTGTTTTTTGATTTTAAGAATTCATAAAATTTAATTTATTCAAATTTATGTGCATTAAAGTTATTAAAATAAACATTGGACGGTGCAAAACTAACAAATTTGTCATAAATGGCTGATAAGTTACTACAGAAAAAGTAACTTACAATTTCGTAACAGAACGGCACGGAACAGAACAGAAACAGAAAGTAAAGACTTAAGGCTCAGTTAGCCGGGAGTAACAGTAACGTTGAAAATCAGCTGATTTATTTTGTTGCACGTAAAGCAATTAGAGCGATTACAGTTAGCAGTAAGATGTAACGTCTCAATCTGTAAGAATAGATTGGTTTAATTTGATTTAAATAACAGAGTTGAGAAAGTTTGGTTTGGTTGTGGTTGGTTAAGAAACTAAAATGTTTACAAAAACAAAATACACGTGTTCAGTTCTTTTAGTAATTTTTATACCTTTCACCTCAGGTGGGAAAGGGTATATGTATATAAGTTTGTCATTCCGTTTGTAATTTCTACAATATTGATCTAAGACCCTATAAAGTATATATATTGATTTAACGTTGTCCATCCGTCTTACGTTTGATATGTGTTTTCCGGAGACTCCAGACATGATAGCGGCTAGGTTGTTTTACATTTATATCACATATAGTCCATCATTTCGTGCTATTGAAATTTAGCAAGATCGGTTCACAAATGGCTGAGATATGACCAAAAAACCACGACTGCCTCAAATTTTTTCCAAAAATCCCTTGTTGTTGTTGTATTTTTATTGCTTTTTTTCTGTATATCTGGAGAACGGCAAGTGCCAATGTTTCCAAATTAGGTGCAAACATTCAAGTTATAAATACACACCAACACACAAAATGTGGGCGGAGTTGGAGAAGTGGACGTGGTACCCCCATACAAAAAATTTCAAAAATTGTATAATAACCTGAATTTTTTGACTGTGATATGAGCTATGGTTACGCCTTATATATCAAAAGATCGGAAATTTTTAGTAGAAAATATTTTCTGAAAAACTCGAGAAAATCAGATACAAAAAAGTTATGACATCCCCCCCCCCCCCCCCCCCCCCCCTTTCAATTGTTTACATATACTAGCATAATGCCCAATATGAATTTCGTTATCACCCTTCTTTATTATTTCATCTATTTAACGAAATAATTTTTACAAATAGAAACTAGGAATTTTTGTGTTTTTTTGCTACTTAAAAACTCGCCAAAAAGATAAAAGAAAACAAACAAACACACATACATATGTACATGGCACAAACTATTTTAGTGAATATATTTCCCAAGGCGAATTCAACTACAGGTGGTGTCGGAACTACAACAATCCAAAAACAACAGAAACAACATAGGGTTTTTTGCATTGCATTTTTAGTGCTTATAGCTCGAAATGTCACCGATTCTTAGCAAAACACTAACAAATCAAAACAAATAAGCTCGAACTGTCAAAATCAGATGCCGTTTCGACACCACCTGTAGTTAAAGGCTCAGTTAGGCGAACGTTGCTGTACCGTATCTGTACTGTATCCATCAGCTGTTCGCTTTTTGTTATATGAAAACCAATACAAAATCTTACCGAAATGCAATGTACCGTAGTTGCAACGTACCAATCTGTATAAAATAGAATTTCATGTCGTTTTTACGTGACATTTGTAAGACAGTGATGGGCGGCTTGTATGTTACATTGAATGCGGGTAATTTTGCTCTTTTTTTTGGTACTTTTTTCAGTATATCTATGGAATTGCGACAAAATAACTTACAATACATTATATTTCCAGATATACAAATATACATATGTTAAGATGTTTAAAATAAACAAATGCATATACACATCCAATGAAAAATACTTTAAATGGTATCAAAGCCTTGTTTGGTGTATGCACATTTACAATATATGTATGTATGCTAAAAATTTATACAGTGCACTCGCGATAATATGAATGCCCTAATATATGAACACCCCAAAATATGAACACTTATTTTCTTCCATTGCCTCCTCTAAAATATGAACTTGTGCAAAAGCTTTAAAATATGAACAACATATAGTTGTATTTTTAATGGTTTTTATATACCTACACAGTGTTAAATCAAAATCAATTTGTATTCAACGACATAATAACCTAGGGATTTCCCCAGCTATCGCTTTAAAGTTGTCTTCAGTTGCTAATCAAAATGTTTGACATACACTTTTAGTTAGTTCTCACATTAACATCGAATTCTATATACATTTTTAAATACAATTTTAACGTGAACATTTTTTAAAGATGAATTAAAAAAAGGATAAGTTTTGAACTTTAAAAAGCAAAATCTGAAGTTTTAGAACATTTAGGAAAAGGTTTTACCAATTTAGCGAATAAATTTGTTTTTTTTTTAATGTTCTAACAATACGTTTATTTGACTTTGAAAAAGAAAAATGTGCGGTCTTCCGAATACCCAAAAAATGGAAAATGCATGCACCGATGGTTTTTGAAAATAAGATTTTGACTGTTAGCCGGCACGGAAAATATCTGGAGATTTTTAAGAGAGCGGGGCGTTTTTAAGCTGATTGAGCGAAAGAAAATCACAGACTTTTTCGCATAACTTTAAGTTTGTTTTTCTTTTTTAAAAATCAATAGTTTTTTAAATGCAATGAACAATAAATAAAACAACTTTAACATTAGATATTTTTATTTTTGCCATTCGCAAATATGAACAATCTTGCAAAAGTGAACTGGCTTTGTTTTAATTAGTTCATATTATCGCGAGTGCACTGTATATGCTAAAATACAATTTATTTATTGTAAATCTATAATATAAATATTAAACTAATTAAATTTTTTACATACACAAAATATTGTTTTAATACCATTTACGACAATTTTCACCAAGTTCGGTTAAAACTAACTTGCAATTAAAGTTGCGGTTACCAATACTTGGTGAAAATGGCCGTTAAAGTACGTGGTACCTTTTCTGCACAACGGTCACCATTTGAACATTTTTGATTCCCATCACTGTGTGTTTTGTTTTATGTATTCTATTGCTTTTTGTTTATGTATGGGAAAACATATGACACGTTTTTAAATGTTCTATAAGTGCACCAACGTACTTACAGTACGGTGCGGTACATTACGGGTACAGCAACGTTCGCCTAACTGAGCCTTAATTCGCCTTGATATTTCCCAACTTTGCTATTGCGATGAACAATAACAACAAAAGTAATTTCAACTCAACTGTGTTGAATTTTGTGAACAGTAAACGGCCCATATTTCATTCTAATGATATTCGATTAACGTTCCTTCGTGGATCAGTTGTCTAGGGGGTGTGTTAAATTAGAAACTAAAAGTTCCCTGGTTCGAATCTTGGTTTTTTAAAAGAAAATTTTTTTTTTTTAATATTTTTATTTTTTATGTTCTAAAAACGATTTAAAAAAAATATTTACCAGTTTTCGCTTTTTAAATTTTATTTATAATGAAGTTTTAAGTATTGTCAATATGTATGTATATGTAACAATTATTTAGTTTTTGTCTAGTTGCTCTGTATTCCGCTCGCACAATGGTGAAGGGTATACAAGATTCGGCACAGCCGAATATAGCACTCTTACTTGTTTTTAATACTTTTGTTTACATGTTTTTTTGAACGAAAACCCCACCTTTTTAAAGGCATTAAAAATTTTTTTACAAAAACAAAAGGGGAAAGTAAGAAAAGATAAACTCGCTGTTTACTGTTAGTGTTTTGTTTAAGCTTTGATAGTGTTATAAGTATGATTTTGAGTGTTTAAAATTCTTATTCGCTTTAGCGTATAATATTTTTAGCTTTTCTAAAATCTTTAGAAAAGATTTCCTGATGATCTGGCATAAGCAACCAGTGGAATACGCATAGAAGCTAGCTTTCCCTCAACAATAAATTTCAGTGTATTTATCATATATGTATGAAAAAATTGGGAATTTAGCACGTCATACAAAAATCAAAATACATATCGTTACCGAAAATTTAAGAAAAATTTTGCGTTCCAAAAAAAAACCAGCACGCACATTTTTAAGATCTGTTTTGTTTTTGTAACTTTTTTGGTTAGCCTTTTTTCGCGCGAAACACATTCACGCAAAAATTATTGAATAAAATAACTGAACATTTCGCACACCTAGTTCAAAAGTGTTCAAAAAAAACTACATTTTTCAGACATCGAAAAAAAAATAGTTAAAATTTAGTAGAAAATCCATACAGATTACGACCTAAAAAGGTTTTTTTTATTTATACACTAGATAAGGAACAATTTTTAGTTTTGTCATTTTTGATGATGTATTATTTGCACAAGTTAACGAATTATTTTGAGTTATGTCACTTTAGCTGAATTCTTTTAAAGATTTAACACTTTTGCCAAAATCTAAACTGAGACAAGTCTAATATATAAACTCCAACAAAGGTTTGTTTTATCAAATTATCACAATTCGAATTAAGACTTTTTAGCACTTAGCTACTAACATTATATGTATTTTCGACACAACTAAAAATAAGTCACTTTTATGAATTGCAACTTTATACCAATTGAAATATAAAGAAACACGTAACAGTTTTTTAATAACAGTTAACAACAATAAAATACACTGATATTTTTTTTATACATAAACAAGTGTATTGTGCATAGTTTAAGCATATAAGGGCGAAAAATGAAAGAGGTGTGCGATTTGTATTTTGTTTTTGTAAAAAATATTGTTTTACCAGCCAAAAGAGTCGGCTATTTTTCGTTTAAACAATTGGAAATAACGGCATCGTTCAATAAATATTTGTTTTTGATATAAACAGATATGCTACTCTCATTATTTTGTTATCAACTTATATCAGAAACACGAAACCACGCATCATCAATACTTTAGTAATCACGCAGAAGCTTGTACGAACAGATATACATACATATCTGTGAAGGGGTTAAGTTTAGACACACAAAGTGTAATGTGACAAATTTTTGTTTTCTTTGTTCGAACCATATTTCTCCATATTTTGACATTTTATATAAAATAAACTTTGACTGTCTAAAAGGGGTCTTTGAAAGATTTTGCCAAGGCCCATTGAAAAGGTCTGCGCAAGAAGCCTGATGATCATTGTTTTCGTTCTTTTGAGCTTTCAAAAGTTGTTTACATACACGTTTTTTCCTTTTTCTTTGTATATGTGGTAGTAAGTTTTTGACAGCTTAAAAGAAAAAGTTTTTTGTTTTTGTACAAGTAAGCAGACCTGATAGATGGGCCTTGGATTTTGCAATTTGTTGTTCTTTCTTTGCAAAGCTAGCTGCCTGCAATCAATAATTTTTTTGAAATTTTCAGACAAAAAACATAATAAACAAAAGTATTCAGATTTTCAAGACAAAGTCTTGACAGAAAAAATACTAAAAAACAGAAGAAAAATTATAATTACAGAAAATTTCGAATCACCAATACCACTGATCAAATATTGATGTTTAACTGTTGGCTGGCAGGCACCGCAGTGGTGCAGAGGTTAGGACTAAAAGATTTCTGATGAAAGAATGTGGTGATTCTTAAAACATGTAAATTCAAACCAGGTTTAAGCCTCAGTTCAGCTAAGAAAATTATCGATTTCCTTCAGTAAAAATAATTTAATGAAAATTAAATTTGATGTACTCAAGCCTAACTAAAAATATCAAAAATTTTAAAAAATATTAGAAGTTCAAATAAAAATCTCAATTGTTCTTTTCAGTTTTTGTGAAAAAAATAGTATGGCAGGGCTTCTAGATGCGGCGATTTCTCACTTAATGTGAAGATTTTTAAATCTGTTTGGAATTCTGGGGTGTTGGCGGTATTTGGCAAAGTTTTCTTAACCCTGCAGCCATACGTTCAATAAAGCACTTTTAAACTGATTGTCAAAATTCATTTAAATTGACAGCTGTCGCACGGGCTACACACAAATTGATATTCAATTTTGAACAAAGTGCCAAAACAAAAAATATATGTAAAGTTTACCTTGTGTTCATGTACCTTGTATGCAAAACGGGAAAATTTTGTTTTTTTCCATAATTACTCTTTCAACCATCTGGCAACTTCAAAGAAATGACAATTATCACGTTTGTTTTGCTTTATTCATTCATTCTTATTGGAAAAAAGTTGAATAGAATAAATAAAACAGCTACACTGATGTCGCGCTTTGCGATGTTAATGGGCAAACCGAACCGCCGCAAATCAAATTTTTTTTTTCTGAATAAATTTACAAGGTTGTTATAAGTGCTGGTTCACACACGTCAAGTTTGATTCGTCAAGTCTTGAGCTTTTAGGAGAGAAGGGAAAAGAGAATGCCATTTCTTTTCCCCTCTCTCCTAAAAACTCAAGACTTGAAGAGTCAAACTTGACGTGTGTGAACCGGCATTAAGTTTCAAAAGTGTTTAACGTAGAAAGAAGCGCTTAATCTTGCACGAGAACTGCTAAAATGGAGTCTAATATGGCTGCAGTAAAAAAAGTCTAATTATATGTAACGACGCGAATCGGATTTAAAATAACGCTAAACAAATCAACGCAAATCGAACAACGCTACGACCTCTTTTAAGGCTCAGTTAGCCGGCATTTACAGTAACGTTGCAAATAAGGTGCTTCATTTTTTGTATGCAAAGCAGAGATCAGCAATGAATCGTTTTTTCCCTACTCATGTACTAAATTTTTTTGCCCTTAACCCGACCTTACCGCTGACATCTAACTAACTTGCAGCGTCTGAAAGAGGTCTAAGCGAATTAAACTAATTTTTATTTAGCGACGCAAACTGAAATGGCGCAAGACAGGGCTCTAGTGTAATTTTTATTTTGTTTAGCGTAAAAAATTTGACAGCAGTCGAAATATTGAATTCAAGGTAGCTGTGTGTGGCTGGCGATTGTTTTTGTTGACATTTTGCGAGCAGCTCTGAATATTCTGCTTTCTAATTTTGCTAAATGCAGTGATTTGCGTTTTTATTGTTGTTAGTTTGTTTTAAAACAAATTCTATAGTGGCAGTGAATTACAAACGCACACAATTAAGAATTTTACATAACTTTTTTACTGTGAAAAAATTTACAATTTAACAGGTAAATTATAAAATGACTTAAAACTAGGGGAATTTATTACTTGTGTAATGAACGTATAAAGTTTTGCTTGGAAATAAGTATGCACGTAGTTACTGCTTGCCAAGAGGTCAATAAATCATTAGCAAATTGGTTACAAAAAGAGATAGGTACTCAAACATACAAAACAAAATTGCCAGCAAATAAATTAATAATACCTAGAAAACGTGTTGCTTTTTTAAGCGCTTTGCATTAAATGAATTAATTATAATCATTCATTATTTTTTTATATTTTTTTATGTATTTCTTTTTAGTTTGTAAACCAGTTTCAAAATGTCACAGAAACGTGCTGCCGGTTTGGTTGGAAGGTTTTTTGATAATCTCAAAAGCAAAGAATTTCGGGAATATTTAATGAGGTTTGTTGTAATTTGTTCAACGCTTTCTTTTTTTAAATAAAAATTTATTTTTTGTATTCAGCACACATTTCTGGGGTCCAGTGGCCAATTGGGGTATTCCTATTGCTGCTTTAGCTGATATTAGGAAAGATCCTAAAATTATTTCGGGCCGCATGACTCTTGGTAAGTTTTATTACAGTCTCTCTAAAACTCTTTTTAATTCGAAACTAAATTTCATCTTCAGTTAAAATTTATATTTGCTAATTTTTAATACATATTCATATTTGCTCAGCAATTAATACTGCAAAGAATTTGTTGATGTAGACCATTTGGGAATTTGTAGATCTTTAAATATTAGATTTTGTTCATAGAGAATCTGCGATATGGGCTTAGTTCTAAGACATCATAATACTTTGCAGTCAAAGTTAAAAATGTATCAAGATTGACGATGCACAGTTTGCTTTTTGTGTACCCATCGATAACCTTTTTGGTGCACTTTCAGACAGATAACATTGTAAAATTCTACACAGCTGCATTGTAGATTGCATTTAAAAAAGGTATTGCTTTTGCAACTGACGGTTTCGAACTCAAGATTAGATACAATTTGATTTAAAACTTCTAAGATAGAATTGATTAAATAATGAAAATAACAATCAGGTATGTGATGGAAATCGATTTTAAAAACGAAACGATTTGAAACAGAATATATCGTTTTCAGTATCTTTTAAAATGGATTTTTAATAGATATTCCTTTTATTTTCAGTCTTTATTCTTTTACATTTTATATTATATACGTTAACTGAAGTGTATTCTGAAAGAAAATTTAAGACTATAATTCAGAAATGGATTTTAAAATACCTCGAAATTCATCACACCTTTTAAAAACGTTCGTTTTGAAATCGATCGATTTTCATCACATACCTGAATATGAAATAAGTATTAACCGAACAATAACAAATTATTAAAATGAATCGGTTTTGAAAACGCCGAATAAAATAGGGATTAAACAAGTTCTTGTAAAATGTAAGCCGATACAACAAATTCGCGGAAATTGTTTAACCTATTTTGTTAAAATTTAATTAAAAGTAAAACGATTCACAAAGAACCTTATCCAAAGTTCAGCGATTTAATAGCGTTGTATTTGTTTCTATAGAGTCCTATGAAATTTGAACACCGGATCAATTAGAAACTAGTTCATGTACACTAACTATTTGGTATGAAATCGTGAAAAATTTATGTCGATCCATATCAAATCGAATCTGGAACGAATTCACAGAATCGTATAAAATATGTGGATTTTAAACTTGTTCATGCATGTAGAATCGAATAAAATATATGAACTGGTTCATATATAATCGTATTATGTACCTGTTTCAGACTCTGCCACATGTGGCACGTCCCTGCAACAATATAAGTATTTTCTTTTGTTAAGTTTATTGTTGAAAACTACGAATCATATTAAAGTGAAGCATCAAATTACTTCTTGATTTTACATTTCATTTCATTCAAGCGTCTTACAACGTTTTTCCCCAATCTTCTGTTTCATGACACAGTTTTATGTATGTGCGTTATTAAAGTACGTACAAATTAATTTTGAAAAGATTTTTTATGGCTTATTAACAAACGACAAAAAATCTCATATTTGTTGTAAAGTAAGCACTACCAACCTTATCTTCTCATCTATTTCACTATTATCTAAAATGTTTATTTTAGTTAGTTTAGTTATTTAGCGATAATAAACAATTAATAGGAAGCAAATATCTTCTAACATAGTTTTTTTTATTAGGATCATAAATTTTTATTTTGATTTAAGTGCACTGGAAAAAAGTTATTGCGCAATTGTGATAAACTGTTGGACAAAAAATTAAACTTTTGTTTTTGAATACCCAATAGATATTATAATTAATAAATAGAGGTTTATTAAAAAGGTTGGGTTTCTCAAATCGATATTGACTATAGGAAAAAAAAATGAAAATGTCACAGTTTGGTTGATGAACTGTGAAATGGAGTTTCAATAGAGAGAATAAACAAATTAACTGGTTAAAGAAGTGTGTCTTTGATTTCTCTTGGCACTACAAAAAATAACCTTCCGAAAATAGAGTTGTTGCTAGAAGTTAACACGAGATCGCAAGAGAACAGCTCAATCATTGTCCTATTTGTTTGTAAACCGGTTGTGTCTTTCAACTGTGTCTTTCATTTAACCTAAGCACTACAAAAAAATGTCTCCCGAAACTAAAATTTGTATTTGTAAACATAAAAAGTCTATTAAATTACTTAACATTTTTTATTTTAATTTCAAAAAGTTTAATAATCCTACTAATATTATATAAGGGGCTTTAATCACAAGGGGTTCAAGTGACTTATGTTAATTAATGAGACAAAAGCGGTTGTTTCGCTTGTGCTCCAGCGAAGCAGGTATTTTAATGTCAAGTGCTTGAACTGTTGACCATCTCTAGCGTCTGGGTGAGAATCCTACATTCACCGCTTGTGCTCTGAACAACTTCTCCGAACTATACCTATAATTCCATATGTAAACTCAATTTTGTGATTTAAGCCCCTCATATGTAAATGTGAAAGTTTGCATGTTTAGTTGTTTGTTAGTTTGTGGCTCAATCACACAAAAACCCCTTTTTGAATTTGGATGATATTTGGTAGTACAGATTACATATACTTTTTAAAAGTAAAATCGGGTAAAAATTGGTACTTTTTCTCTTTTTGATAAATTTAGTAGGCACGCTATATAGTCAGGATTTAAATATAGGGTACTTTTTAAGGGAAAAAATTGGTACTTTTTAAGAGGTTAAAAACGGGATGGAATTGGTATTTTGTCTCTTTCTGTTAAATTTGATACATACAGATATAGCATACATTAACATACAAGTGTACTTGCTTGGGGCCTAAAATGAGGAAAACTTTTCGAAAATGTTGGTATAGAGATAGCATATGGCCCAGGTTAAAATATATGGTACTTTTTATGAGGTAAAAGCGAAAAAATTGTTGTTTTTTTTTTTTCTTTGTTAAATTTGTATACAGATTGCCTATGGTCAGTGGCCGGAATATAAATTTTTAGACACCTCTTGCTTTTCATATGAACAGTTGAATGTTGGTTTCTCAAGATTATCTAGTGCTCAAAACTTATGTACATACATATGTCTGTGTTGGCGAAAAATACAATTTACAATAATTTTTATTATCTTGCTTTTTTCATTGAGAAACCACAAAAGTTATTAACAGTTGGGTTATCTTTAACAATTTTTTTTTACAATCTTAAGTAGACAAAGATAAGAACAACCTAAATCTCTGCTAAAAATCTAAACATTCTGCAAACGTATTAAAGCTCAAAAAGTCGCAGAAAATTTCTTTAGTTTAAGAGGTTTTTCTTTTCTAGTACAAGTAAAAACTTTGTAGTCTTCTAACTATAAATTTAACATACTAATTCAAAACTTATAATCACCCTTATCGTGGTTGGCAAATTTAAAATACGCCTGCGACTGTTTGGTAATAGATTAAAGAGAACGTTATATTATTTCCTTTAATCTATTACCAAACAGTCGCAGGCGGATTTTACATTCGTCAACCACGATAACGCTAAATGTTAAATACAATTTAAATAAATAAACTACCTTTAATTTCAGCTCTCACCCTCTACTCTTTTTGTTTTATGCGTTTTGCCTGGAAAGTACAACCCAGAAATATGTTATTATTTGCCTGCCATTTAACCAACTCAGCAACACAATCCGTACAGGGAGTGCGTTTTATTAACTACAACTATTTATCCGCGGATAAGGATAAAAAATAAACTGCCTAAATTAAAAAAAAGAAACAAAACTAAAAGCCCTTAATTAAACAACAAACTAACCATAGCAAAAAAGTAAACAGAACCACAAATAAGTGTTTAAAAAATAAATCAAAAACCTAGTTTAACTAGAAAATTCAGAAAAAATTGCAAATCTCCAATTTTAAATGCACGATTTATAGTTTTAATGTAGTTCGTTTTTTAGTGTATTTTTCAACTCAAATAAGAACACACCTGTAAATAATATTTACAAAATTATAAAAAAAGAAAACACAAATGTACAATGTAAATTAATGTAGTTAAATATACTATTAAATAAATATTAGTTGCAAACATTAATTGGCATTAACTGGGTATAAAAAAAAATGTTTAGAACACGCAATAGCTTGGAAATTTTTATTTGTTTTTCAAATTTCCTATTATAGAATGTTACGGGACAAATAATTTAAATTTGATTAACTTTCAAGTTTTTTTTAAAAACAAACAAAAAAAAACCAATGAAACTAGTCTAACTGGTGCAACTTTTAGTTAAAGTTTTATATTATTATATAAAAAAAGTAATTGTACAATACAAAAAACATGTACGCGAGTACGATTTATGTGCCATTTAAGCTAATAAATTATAAAAAAATGTTAAGAAAATATAAAAATGAACAAGTTGTTTTAATTAAATTTAAATACATAATTACAACAATATAAATATTGTAATTTAAATAATATATTAGAGCTTAGTTTTGATTAGATGCAGAAACCGCAAATAACGATTATTTAAAAGTGTAAAGTAAACAAAATTCAAACTAAAAAAGAAGTGCTATAAGTGGAATTAGGAATACATCAAAGCACAAATTTTTTTTCAAATTTGAATAAAAAAAACTCTACTTTACCGATTATTTTCTGTGTTTTATTTATTCCTCAGTATAAGTATAAAAGTTATATTTTGATATTTAATTTTTGCTTAAAAATAGCACATAATCAGCCATGTCACAGAGTACAATTCCTTTCGGAAACGGAATTCATTCCGTATTTTGGTGCTTCAGAAAATGACGAAAAAATGTTTCGGAATGAAACCATTTTTGTTTTCATGAACGGTATGGGAGTTGTCTGTATCTGAAAGGCCATAAAACTATCAAAATACACTTTCCATCAACAAACAAATATGTTTTCTTCAATTCCGAACGGAATCATTCCGAACGGAATTGTACTCTGTGACATGGCCCAATATTTGAATTTTATAATGTAATGAAGTACATTAGAGGGGCTCAACGTTATATGGCCAATTTTCAAAGTGAATTCTCAAGTCAATGAATGGACTTATTTGGTTCCTTTGTAAATAAAAAAAGCACTTAATATAAAGATTGGTGCCGATTGGACAAAGAAAAATCGAAGCGAAAATCGATTGGAAAAACGGTGTGATTTTAAAAACACCACAAAATCACACTTATGATTTTCAGAACAGGCTTGATAGATGGGCATTTCCGTCTAAAGGTCCACCGTGACCGAAAATTTAAAAGTAATTAAAAGCTGATTATTTTACGATATTGTTATAGAGAAATATTTAGATTTTACTAATTTTATAAATTTACTCATAAATTTGTTCACTTAGATGAACAATCAGACTGCAAATTTGTGCAAACGTAATTTCTTATTTGTGAGAATGTTTTATGGTATGTTTTCTTTAATATTTATCTTTCTTAAAAGAGATGATATTTGATAAAAATTATTCCAAAAAAAATTTCTTACATGGTCTGTAATGTAAGGAAGAGTTCAAAGAGAAATATGTTATTGGGATTAACGGTAAATTTTTATTTTATTTTAATCATTATTCAGTTAAATTATTACGGAAAAAATTTCACGTTCGAAATGTCACGTATCGACCCAGATTTTGGCTTAAAAAAAAGAAAATACAGAAGATTTTGGAATCAAACTAAGACATTTTAATGTTACATTGCTACGTAAAATTCTGAAAGTAGCTTGACTAAAAAATTGTGCCAGGTTTTGCTGAATTACGCCTTTTTATACATGGCCACAAAAACTACTCGTTTTTTTCACGTTCGAACCGCTACTATTTTTGTCATTATCTTAGAATTACGCCCTCCATAAACTTTAGCATAGATAACAGTGCTTTCTTAGTGCTTTAATTTAAGGATTAAGAAAACGTAAAAATATTTTTTGTTTAAAATGTTATTGCATTTTTGATGCGTACGACTGTCACGTTCAACACTTTAGAATTACCCAGATGTTGATAACTAGATAATATTTCACCATGGCATAGTAGCTATTATAAAAGTTATCGTTGCCAAATTTTATATCAATACCAATATTTATAAATTATTTTCAAAGTTATATTTGTGAGTGGTATTTGCATGGGAGCTATATATGAAAAATTGGTAAGACGATTTACGTCGAAATAATTAATATCGTTAGCTAAAATGCAAAAAGACGTAACTAACAAAAATATAATTTTACAGGAGAAGCAAAAAACTTTGTAAAGTGAAAACTATAAACATGTCAGAAAAACATGCATTGATAAGTCGCCCATGGAATTCTTCAACCAATTTTCAAAGAAAACCATTTTATTATATTTTCTTAGAAAAAAAAGTGTAATTACGTCGTTTTGCATACATCAAACAAAAAAACTTGTAGTTACGTCCCTTTGTTTTTTGTTAATAAAAGTGCAATTTTTGATCGCAGAAGTGTAAAATTTTGTCAAGACATGTAGTTTTATAGCATTCATAATAATCAATCAAAAACTCGATTTTGAATTTTTTGTTAGTTACGTCTTTTTGCATTTTAGGTAACGATATATTTCTTGGCCAAATTAAGTCTTAAAAGTATTCACGAACTAAGTTTGTATGGTGGCCATTTGAAATTACGGACCGATTTGCACCATGTACCCAATTTCATCAAAGTATTAAAATCGCGACATGTTCTTTGGGCACACACGGGCATGTTCCGACAATCGCAAAACGCTTAACATACACGATCTTGAATTGAAATTGCATAATACGTGTACTGTAAATCGCAATCGCAAGAAGTTTGGTGTCTTTAAATTGCAAAAGTATGCTCAAGGGAAATTTAAAAAACTATGGCAGGTCGCAAGCTAAACGCACCAGTTTCAGAATACCATAAAAAATTTGGCATTTGCGATTTCAAATCGTGCGATTCTCAGAACATGACCGACAGTTACATGGACGGACAACTTGTCAGCCAGCTGGAAGGAAGGACATCGTGTAATACTCAGAAAGTTCGTGTCGATCGGTAGATTTTCCAAAAGGTAGGTCTAGGACCAATATTTTTATGTGTAACACACTAACAGGGAGTAATTTCATTAAAATGAAAACAGTTTTTTTTTAATAAAAATAAAACATTTAATATCTATTTGTCTCTAACAGTATGCCAAACCCACAATTTGCAATATTACCTAATTTTTGGCTGCTTTATTTTTAATATGTTCGCTATTGAATAAATTTTAAAAATCGGTGATAACAAAAAAATTTTACCTTTGGCCAATGAAAATAATTTCTAAGCCACTGTGCACAATTCACATAGACAAACAACCAGCCGGACGCACGGACATCGTTAGATCGACTCAGTAAGTGATTCTGAGTCAATCGGTATACTAAAAGGGTAATCTAGAACCAATATTTTTTAGTGTTACACAAATCAGCTCAAGCGCAGATTGGAGCGGTAGTAAAATCGAACTCATTCAAGGTCAATATTAAGTGGTGCATAAAGTACCTACATAGTATGTATACTGTCTTGAGCAAAAACAGTTTAAGGTCACATTAGTTAACTAAGTGCATGGGCTTAATGAATTGGTTGACTAATGTGAACTTTTTTTTAGCATACGCCAAACCCCCCGGGAAGGATGTAAATACCAATAGTTATGATGGGATTATATTCTGTTTGGTTTTGGTACACGCAAAATTTTTAAGCGTTAGACGCACGGGCAAACCAACACCTCCGGGTTATATTCAACCAACTCAGGATATAAGAACAAAAGGAAGGTGCTTTCTTAAGGTATTCAAACCTAGGTATAAGTACTCTAGGGAAATGATGTCAACTTTTGTCACTGGTACAAAAACTAGTCAATGAAGGTTGACTATGGTTTTATTAATAGCTGGCGAGGAATTTAACACAAATAAAATACCTGTTACATATTGTTGTAGAGTTGCGAATAATGAGGATTTTCTTTAACAAATATTTGTTACCTTTATAAATTAATATTTATATCACATAAAAATAAAATAAAAAAATTAACTCACCCAAAACAATCGAAAATGGAGGAGCACTTTTTCACTGTTTTTTAACGCTGAACC
Organism: Pollenia angustigena; assembly: GCA_930367215.1. Taxonomy (NCBI): domain Eukaryota; kingdom Metazoa; phylum Arthropoda; class Insecta; order Diptera; family Polleniidae; genus Pollenia; species Pollenia angustigena. The sequence continues at coordinate 187,822,142 of OV884056.1, forward strand.
AATCGAACTAGAGTTGTATTGTCCATGAATAAACTTGCTCCTTTAAAAGCGAATTCAGCTAATTGAATTCGCCTTGGTTTAATTAAACTTTCCTGTCTAGTGATGCCAGATAAATTTGGCTTATTTTCCGTTTTAAAAAAGGTTCCAAAAATATCGGCCAACTTTAAATTTAGTTTAAAACAAATTTTGTTTGATTTTTATTTAAAAACAATTATATTAAAACGTATTTAAAACAGCAATCCTTTAAGGCCAGCCGATAGACAATGTTTTTGTTTTTTTATTTGGTGTAAAAACGTATAAATTTTTTGGCGTGCCAACTCGGCAGCAAGCCACATACAACTGCCGTTTAACCCAGCAATAGTCAATGATTGGAGTTGTGCTTTGCTAATAGTAATAGCAAAGGAAAGACGCAAAGGGAATTGGAGTAAATCGTTGGCAATAATCGGAATTCGTGGATTTCGAAAGTTTTAAAATTTTGATATTGGATCATTATTAACGTACATAGGTTTTTTTTAAATATCTTCGGAACTACATAAACTATTGAAGAGTTTGATATTTCGTTTTGAAAAACATGACAAAGGCTTTCAAAAAAAAAATGAAATAAAATAAAAAAAAGCAAAAAAAATATATGTTTTGGATTTTACCACGCCCCTCCGCCGGCAGACCGAAAATCAAAAATCAGACTTCGCGGTGTCACCTGCCTGAATATTCCCGAAAATTTTCATCAAAATCGGCCCAGCCGTTTTGGAGTCAATACGTTACATACATACATACATACACACATCCTGTTTTATATTTATAGATTAAAGTGCAATCGGTAATTAAAACGAAAAGTTACCCAACAAGCACAAGGTCAAACCTTTGATATAAATAACTATCATTTGACATCAAACACAATTCTCAAACCTTTTTGAATTGTTTGATTTTAACATTTGAATTCAAATTAATAATTATTTGAATATAAACAATTAACATGCAATATTTTATCAATTTGATATCAAATTGCTATCAAATATTGTTCTAAAAAATAAATTTTACAATTGAAATCAACCCTCCGTGTTAATCGAATGCTATCATCTCAAATTACGATACATTTCGTTCGATATCGAGAGTCGTAATACCAAAATAAAAATTTCGATCAATTTTGCTCGATATCGTATGCGGTAATTAGACACCTGGTGATTTTATTCATAATGGAGTGTAGTTATCTGTTTTATGTAAAAATTGCGAAAATAAGTTTAGCTGTTTAGTTCCCTTTTACAATGTGGCAAGTGAATGGCAGACAGACAAAGTTTGTAAGCGAGAGAGGAAAAAAGTAAAGTGTGTCACGCATACAGCGTCGCCCCCTTACTAACAAACTTCGTTTGTCTGCCTTTCACTTGTCACATTGTAAAAGGGGACTTATGGCGATTTCTCATTTTTCATTTCATTTTTTAATGTTAGCTATAATCACTAGAAGTGTTACATGTTGTGCTATTTCAATAGAACACAATTAGTGCTTTTATTTACAACTATTATGGCGATTTCTTTTCTGAGAAAAATGTTGCATTAATGTTACATGTTCTACATTTTTGTGTTCGTTTGTACAAAAAATACAACTGTGGGAAAAATTTTCAAGTTCTTTTGTGAATATGTTGATGAAAAACATGCAAAACATGTTGCATGTTTTACCCTTACTTTAACTTAAGGTGTTCAACTGCCCTGTTCTAAAACTTTGGTGCTTACTACTTTGTTTGTACAACAAATGTTTTATTTTGTTCGTCATAATTCATACCGCTCATAATTTTGTTAAAATTTGATTTTAAAACAAAATATAAAAATATTTACAAATTAAAATCAAAAAAAGTCTATTTATATTATAATCGTTTTAATTTTTATAAGCCATTAGTGATGTTAATATTTGTTTCCAACCCGTAATAGCATGCAGAAAATGCTTTAATAGCTTTAAAAATCGCTTATTAAGTACATTAATGATGAAAGTGTAATAGTTGTAAATAAAAGCACTAATTGTGTTCTATTGAAATTGCACAACATGTAACACTTCGAGTGATTTTAGGTAACATTAGAAAATGTTACATGTATGTACTGTAACATATTTTTCTCAGAAAAGAAATCGCCATTAGACTTTCATCATTAATGTACTTAATGAGCGATTTTTAAAGCTATTTGAGCGAATTCTGCACGCTATTACGGTTTGGAAACAAATATTGACATCACTTATGGCTTAGACAAATAAAAACGATTATAATATAAATAGACTTTTTGTGATTTTAATGTGTAAATATTTTTATATTTTGTTTTAAAACAATTTTTTTTACAAAATTATGAGCGGTATGAATTATGACAAACAAAATAAAACATTTGTTGTACAAACAAAGTAGTAAGTACCAATGTTGTAAAAAAGGGCAGTATGAACACCTTAATGGCGATTTCTTTTCTGAGAAATATGTTGCATAAATGGTACATGCTCTATCTCTTTTGCGTAGAGCATGTACCATTTATGCAACATATTCTTCAGAAAAGAAATCGCCATAAGTAAAAATAAGGGTAAAATATGTTTTGTTTTGCATGTTTTTCATCAACATATTCACAAAAGAACTTGAAAGTTTTTCCCACAGTTGTATTTTTTGTACAAACGAACATAAAAATGTAGAACATGTAACATTAATGCAACATTTTTCTCAGAAAAAAAATCGCCATTAGTTAAAGAACCCTTTGAAACAAAACTTGTCTTTCTGGCAACATTGAATTGAATTGGATCCACTCCTTCATTGTATCGAGCGGCTGGCTGAGTGAATATGACGTAACATAGGACCCCTAAGAGACAGTGAAACATGGTTAAACAACGCGAACTTGCTGATTGGGGCTGACAATAGAACCAAACCTAGGATGTTATTCAAGAAAACGTTAAGAATTATGTAGAAAGACCCCAGGGGTCTAATTACCGCATACGATATCGAGCAAAATTGATCGAAATTTTTTATTTTGGTATTATGACTCTCGATATCGAATGAAATGTATTGTAATTTGAGATGATAGCATTTGATATCGATATCGATACCAAAGACATTACATCTCTCTAGTTTTCATTCGATACGCCAGTGTCTATAGTATGCAGAAAAATACGATAGTTTACTCAATACGATAGCTTACTAGATATCGAATGCGGTAATTAGGCCCCTATTTTAAGTTTTAATACCGATATACATATTAAATGTCTGAAATTTTTAAATAATTAATACGTGTATAATATACACTGTATATGTACTTACCAGGTCTTTAAAAGTCTATTTTCTTGAATAAAACATTATAAATTTTTTTCATCATATAAAAACTTTTTTATTTTTTTTTATAATAATTTTTCAAAGACTTTTAACAATAAAAAAATGTAGGGGCTTTTTTGTTTTTCATGTTGTTGTTGTTGTTGTTGTTTTTTTTTGCAATTATTATATAAAAATGTGTGTGTATGAGAGTGTGTTCGAATTTCAAAATAAAATACAATTTTTTTTAAATTTTCTACTTTTTCTTTTTCATAATTTTTTAATTCATTTAAGATGCTGTTGTTGTTGGTTTTGATGTTTTATTAGTAGTTGTTGCTGATTGATTGGTGTTGTTGCTGTTGTTGTTGTTGTTAAATTTGATGTTTGTTGTTGTAGTTTTTAAAAGATTTTTAGGCGACGTTACTTTAAAGCGGTTTCATTTCATTCATTTATTATCGGTTCGTAACACATTTCTTTCTTTCTTTCTTTCAATTGTTTTTATCAGATTTTTTTCGTTCTTTTTATACTATTGCAATAGTTTAAAAACATTTGTTAATTAAAAAAAAAAAAAAAAAAAAAATGTTGATAATATTTAAGTTAAACGATTGAATAATAATTGCTTAATTGATTATTAATAATAAAATACAAAAAAATTTTAAAGTTATAAAAATATCTGTTAAAAAAGTTCAATTTATAAAAAAATTGAACGTGTATAATTTTGTTTTTTTTTTTTCAAAATGTTTTATAGAAAAAAAAACAATTATAAAAAACAAAAAAAAAAAAATAAAAAAAAACATTTAAGTCAATAAAAATTATTTATATATATAAAAATAATAATAAAAACGAACTATTTTATTTGTTAAATGTTAAAGGAGATGTTTTTGTTTTTTAAATTTAAACAAATTACGATGTAAAATTTTTTATATTTTTATAAGGAAGATAGGAAAAGAAACTAAGGAGTTTTGGAATTTGTTACAAAAGTAAAATCAAAGAAATAATGTTGATAAAAAAACTCTATTTTACTAGATTATTTTGATAAAATTTTAAAATATTTTTTAGGATAAATTTTCCAGAAACTAATGGTGTTTTCTTTTCTATAAAAATGTGTGACATTTTATTTAAAAAATGCAATTTGGTGTCTGTTTCATAAAAATTTTGCTTCCAAAAAAGGGCGAGTTTTTTAGAATAAAACAAGCCACCCTTTTCGGGAGCAAAATTTTTAAGAAACAGACTACAATTTGCATTTTCTTTAAATAAAATGTCACATTTTTTGTAGAAAAGAAAACACCATAAGTTTTTTTTTATATTACACCCGTTTTAAGAAAAATTAAACAAAAATAACACCAAATGGTCTTGGAAATTAAATGAAATAGCCACAAATAAATTTCATTTCAAACATAAAATTATTTCATTTAAAGAGCAAAAATACGTTTGTCTGAATATAAGAAAATAGGAAAAATTTATTGCGATGTAAAAGTTTGGAGAGTGCAAAGGCCGCGGGATCGTGGAGGTGTTGTCAAGATGGCCAAGCTGTAGGCCACTGGACGGGTCACTGGTTGCGGAAAGTGAACAACCGTTAGATATAAAGGTTAGCTGCGTTTAAGTGCCTTGGCATGAATAAATAAGCAGTCCCGGACAGCCAGCCAGAGCCAGTGTTTGATTCATTGACGAGGCGAGTAAGTGCCGTCTCTGAATCTTTAGCACTTTGCAAATCGTTCACTGCAACTACCCTTGCTCTAGAATCGAATTTATTTAAACATTTTTCATCATTTCCAGAAATTTTTTTTGGTGAATATTGAAAAATCTTAACTTCGAATTTTTCGAACACTAACTTACTTTACATTGAACACAAAAACAAAAAGTACGAAAATCGTTACATACAGTACAAATTGTTCGAACTCGTAAGCTTAAACTTTCGAATCGAAATACGCAATAACCACCCTATCGCGTAATTTTGAAATTTTCGAAAATAACATTTAAAAGTTTAAAAACTAAAATAAAGAATTGTTATTTCACAAGTAATAAATTACCTTATTTTCTGAATTATTTTAAATATTTCAATTAAAATGTGTTAAAGAAAAGATAAAAAAACGTGTCAAAATTCTTAAATTTACTGTCGAACCACTTTTTAATTTTTCTTTAATGATTTCGTGAAATAAGAAAAAAAAAAACTAAAAATTATTTGGTTTTTTGCTCGACAGTTTTCGGTTGCGACTACAGTTTTTTAAGCCCTGATTATTTCGAAATTTTCAAACATGATAAAATTTTAAAATTTTATTACAAAAATCTAAAAATGAAAACAAATTTAAATCACTTCCTTTTGCAAAATTTGATTTCGAAATTTCTTTATTTTCGAACATAACATTTAGAAATTTAACAACAAAGTTAAAAATTACATAATTTTCTAAAATATTTTGTGATAAATTATTGCGTTATAGAAAAAAGCTCGTCTATTCAATTTCGAAAGTCTCAACTTTATTGTGGAAAACTGTCTTTAATATTATTCATAATATAATTGTTTTTTAACATTTCATGAAAAGGTATGTTAAAAAAAATTATTTCGAAATTTTCGAACATTGTTAAATTTTAATAATGAAAATCTAAACAATTACAAAAAAAAATCAATTTAAAATCTACATCACTTCCTGAATTTTTTTGGCAAAATTTAAATTTACACTTTTTCCTGAAACCTGTTTGGTGAAATTTTATATTGACACTATTTCCTAAAACCGGGGTCGATTAAAAAAATTAGTGCATTGTAATTTCAATCGAGATCGAATGCCGTAATTTGGCCTCTCCTTAAAGAAACCAACTTAATTATAATGGACACCTCTTAAAATTAATTTCGAAATTTAATATTACAAAAACAGTTTAAATTACCTTTTTCGAAAAGTTTAATTTACACCATTTCTTTTCATAAAAAGACCAAAAAATTGCTAACATTTGATTAAAAAAATTTCGAAATCGCAAAAAATTTAAATATATAGCAGAGATCTAATCACCGCATTCGATATCAAGTAAACTATCGTTATTTTCTGCATACGATAGACACCGAAGTATCGAATAAAAACTAGCGAGATGTTACGTCTTTGGTTACACGATATCGAATGCTATCACCTAAAATTACGATACATTCATTCATTTCGGTATCGAGTGTCAGTCATCTTACCAAAATAAAAAATTTCGATACATTTTGCTCGATATCGTATGGGTTGATTAGACCCTAGCTAAAAGCTAATTTAAAATTTTAATGATAAATGTAACAAACACCATTTCCTGGAGTTGGTTTTCTGTGAATTTTAAAGTTCTTCAAACATTCCTTTTCTACTTAGTTTCTTTTATTAAAAACATATTTACATTGAATTTTCTTTTAAATTTTAGGAAACATAAAAAAAAATTAGTTTGTTGTGTGTGTTGGGTGTTGAAAAATCATTATTATTATTTAAGGAATTAATTATAAAAAAACAATCTGCAAATTATTTAAATATAAATGAAACAAAAAAAAAATTTATTAAATGGAAAAGAAAAAAGAAGTTATTTATGGTTTTTAATTTCCTTTTTACTTAAAATTATTTAAAAAGACGGTTAAATTAGAAAAAAATTTTCTTAATAATTTGTTAAGATTCTCGTAACGATTTAGTTTGTGATTAACTCGTTTTTAAATTGTTTCTTGATAATGCAAAAATATTGTCCTTTTTCTCTTTTTTTTAGTTTTGCTTTCAAAAGTTTTAAGAATAATTTTTTTGTTTAAAATTGAAACTTTATTTTGAAATATACGTTGCATTTTTAAGAGTTTTTTTTCTTTTTGTTTTAGGAGAAATTTGTTTTAAGTTTGAGCCAAACAGAGTTTCAGAGCCAAATTATTGTAAAACCTGGAAAATATTAAAATTCAATTAAGAAATTTCATTAACAATTTGGAAAAATTTTTACAAATTAAAAATAAAAAATTTTGTAAAAAATAAAAAAATTTTGAAAAAAAAGTCGAAAGTTTTTTTTTTTGTTTTCAATTCTTTTATTATTTTTTTTTTCAAGTGTATATTTCAATTTTTGTTTTCTTTATTTTATTTATTATTTTTTTTAGGCCAATTAATTAATAATATAATCATATATAATAATTATTATTATAGTACATTTACAGTAAAATTTTATTTATTAAAATTAAATTTTAAATAATTAAGTTAATAATTATACAAAAAAGAAAAAAAAATTAAATATAATTCTTTTACACGTACGCAGTCTAAGAGATGAATTTTAATTAAACTTTAGGTTAATTAAAACAAAAATCAAATAATTAAAAATTTTTTTGTGAAATTAATTAATTTTGTTAAATCAATTAATTTTTAACAAAAAAAAAAAAAAAAAAATTAAATTAAAATTGATTAATAAAATTTAAAACTTAAATAAAAATTACATCTTTTATTTGTTTATTTTTTGTGTCTGTGTGTTCTTTTTTTATTTTTTATTAATAATATTCAAAATTTACATTTTTTTAAAATTATTTTTTTGTTTTTTTTTTAATGTAATTAATTTAATTTGTTTAATTACTTATAAGAAAAAATATTTTGAGTAAATATTTTGCTAAATTTAAACTTAAACAAAAACAAAAAAATATATAAAAATATTTTTATAAAAAAAAGAAAATTATTATTTAACATTGAAAAACTAAAAAAAAAATTATTTTTAACTTATTTATAAAATTTGCCAAACGTTTTCTTTTCCCGAAAAAAATATATATAAAGAAACAATTTACACTTAGCAAGTTTTCCAAAGCAAGTTTTGTATAAAGGATGAGAAAGAAAGAAAAATAGAGAGAGATAGAGAGGGAAAGTGAGACGAAAATAAGTTAAAAATCGTTTTCATAACTTTTCGCTCGTCAAAGGTACAATTGTACGTTTTTATAACCTTTTTGAGTTATTAGTTGGGGTGTTTGCTTATTTGCACCATCATTTTAAATACACATTTGTCAAATTGTCCGTACTGCCTAATGCGAAATAATGTGTAAAAAATGGACGAAAAAAACTTGGTACGAAACATGTTTGTATCGTTTATTTGCAAACGAAAACGTGTGTGTTTGTTAAGCCGTTTGTGCGTAGCTAATGTGAGCTTTTATTGAATACAATTAGGCTATAGCTTGTCTTCTTTAAGGGACTTTAAAAATTTTAACCAAAACTTTATATATATGTAGGTATAATTTACAAGAGACATAGCTTCAGAAATAGGTTGTAAAAACCCAAAAAGCTCTGTTTGATTAAAGCTGCCCTCACACTTGTAATTTGTTCATTTGATTTTTGCGTGCTCGTCTTGATACTTGTTAATTGGGCTGTGCGCGCACAAATCTCAAGTAATTGAAAATTTTCAATTTCATCACAAGTAATGGAAATTTAAACATGAACAATTTACAATTTTCTCATTTCAGAGCAAGGCGAATTCATAAAGGTGACATTTTCCAGTCATCTGTTTATTGTTTATGTGTATGTCAAGCTTTGTTTACATTTTGTGAAAAAATTAATTCAAATTTAAAATTCAATAAAAATTTAAATAGTTGAAAAAAAAACTTATTTTAATTGTATAAAACAAAAAAAAAGTGGAAAATATAAACACAAGAAATTAAAAATGCGTAAGGAATAAGTGGAGCTACAATTAATTTGAAATTGCGGAGTTTCTTTAGCAATTGTGTATATTTTATTAACAACAAATTTTCCTTTTTTATATTTTCAACAAATATTTTTGACATTCACTCTAACTTTTTACAAAAACAAAATACATAGTATTTTTCAATAAAAAGGGATAGATATCATAACCTTTAAAAATTCGCCTTATTTCACCAATCCTAACTTTAAAAATCAGATGGCGTTTCGACACCAGATATAATTAGCATAATGAATGACATAATGAAAGTATGTAGTACATATTATTTGATGTTTGGGAATCATAGGAACTTCCAATGTCCAAAATGTTAAAATTAAGAGTCATGCCAGCTCACATAATTAAAGAATTTTGTTTGTTTAATTGCACCAAGGCATTGAAATTTAATAAGACAATTAAACTTGTTTTCGTTTCTCTTAATTTTTTCTTTTAAATTCGTATAACACCTTCTTCACGAGTCCGTAATTTATTAAATTTTTGTATTAAAAACGTCTTGACGGGCTATCGCAGAGTTCGAAAAACAAAGAATTTCTTAAACATGAAATGCTTAACATTAACATAATTATAAAGGTAGTGTTAAGAAGAGACTCATCATGTTAGAGGGTTTCTTATGTTTTTGCTTACATGCAGTCTTCAACTAAGATGAAATGCTTAACATTAACACTAACATGATGTTAGTGTTAAGTATAAACTCATCATGTAGGAGGTTTTTTCATGTTATAACACGGTTGTTAATGCAAATGTTTCAACAATGCTTTTATAACATCATGTTATAACAGCAAATCATGTCAGTTGTAGATTTGGAGTTATGTTCTAACAGCACTTTTATAGTATCATGTTATAATAGCAAGTCATGGATGTTGTAGACGGGGAGTTATGCGCACATGAAATTGGCTTGTAAATACTGATGTTTTGCTTTTGTTCAAACAATTGTTCGCACAGCAATGTCGAACATCAATGGCATTATAGTCGGATAAATAAACGATAACGGTAAATAAACATGAATAAATTATTCGGCCAACGTTTCGTTTTGTTTATACAAAGTAATGGCTCGTCAAGATGGGGTCTTAGGTGTTTAAAAAAGAGATTTCTATTCTTTTTCTCCTTTCTTTCTTTGTTTGCTTCGGAAACCTTTTTGCATGCAAGTTTATTTCAAAAATAATTCTAAATAAAATAACTACTCGTACTTTAAAGTTTATTTTAAAAAAAAACTTATTAATAAAAAAATTTTTACACAAAAACTAAATTAAAAAATAAACCAAACTAAAAAAGAATTTTAGTATTTAATTTGACTGCGCTAAGAAAGAATTCCTTTTTGTTTTGTTTTACATTTCTGATTCAAAACTAATTAAAGCTTAAAATAAAAAACAATTACAAATAAAATAATAATCAAAATTTTAACAATTACAAACTTAAAATAGCAAGCCAATTATTTATTAAAACAGAAAAAAGATCAGTACAATTTGTTTTTTAAATTAGTTTATATTCAATATAAAAAAAAATAAATAAAAAATAAACTTATAAAACAAAAGAAAAAACTATTTGCCATTACATAAAAACCGTGTTTTTAAAAAAAGTCACCAAAATTTTAAAAAATATATGCATATGAAACATAAGATTTTTATGACTATAAAGAGAAATATTTACATATTATTTTTTTAATTTCAAAACATTTGAATATCTTTTAGTAAAATAATTTGGAAATTTCTCTAAAATGTACAATATTCAAATTGCAGACGAATATTTCTGATTTCCTTAATTTTTAAGTTTCATAATTTTGCAAATAAATAAAAATACATTTTTCTGAAATGTTATACGGGAATTAAGGTTTACAGAAAATTATATAATTTTGAAAAGTTTTATACTTTTGAATTCGATGTGTGTGGATTTGGATTTGTCTGGGTTCACACTATTAATGTTTTCTTTCAGAAAGGTGGATTTATTGGTGAGAGGCGAGAGAAGAATAGCATGTTCTTTTCCCCTTTCACCACTAAAACTCATACTTTCCGAAAGAAATCTTTCAGAGTGTGAACCCAGACCGTCATAAAAATCTTATGTTTCATATTTTTTTTACAATTCAATATATTTTTTTTTTTTTTTAATAAAAACTGCAACGTTAAAATAATAAAAACATATAAAATCAATTTTGAAAATGAAACAATTCAACAAAGTTTAACAAAAAAAAAAAAAAAAAAAATTAAAAAAAGAGAAAAAGAACAAAATTTTTTTCTTAAACAAAAAATATAAGAGAATTTAATTTAAAATTTACAAAAAGAAACCGAAAATGTTAACATAAATTTTTTTTAAAGAAAAACTTAAACAATTTTTTAATAAAATTACAATTTTTAAATAAAAATGAAATATTAGACAAATTTTAATAGAAAATGGCTTAAAAAAGTTGCAATTAAGGGGGCGTTTAAAAGAGAGTGGTTGTTAGATACAAGTTGTTTTTTTATATATATGTATATAAGACAAACTATTTATATAAGAGAATTACTATAGAGTGATTAAATTTGATGGAGAGACAAAAAAAGTAGATAGAAAACGAGTTGAAGAAGTTATGAATAATTAACAATGAAACAGAATAACGACAACAGCATACTAATACTACTGCTGTGTAGCTGTCGGGCTTATAATTAAAGCTTTTATTATTTATGCTTTCATGTTGCAATTCGGGGGTTGTCCAAACATTTTTTTACACAACAATGTGTGTTATATAAATCTTCAAAAACATTTATCCCCGTCTTCACAGGCCATCAACATGTTGGCACTTTAATCGAATTTGGCTTGTGTGGTCTGTTGTTGTAGATTTCTGGACATCAATGAGAGTATATATTGTTTTATGAAATTTAAAAGACATAAATTGTTGTATTTACTAGTCATGGCAATGTTCGCACAACAAACAATTCCATAAGCATACTTGAGTTTGGCTTGTAAAAACCGCTATGGTCGATGTTTTGTTCCAACGAGCGTTGTTCAAAAATTTGTTTGCCAGCATACCGTCTAGACTATCCATTGTTATATTTGCTTTAATACAAACCCCATTTAAAAAGAAACAATAACAACCAAGCTGGTATTTATTTTTATGGCAATACTGAAGAGATGTTAGACATAGTTGTGCAAACAATTGATTTAACAACGATGTTTTAACAAGAACAGAACATAACAAATGTAGTCTTCACTATCTAACTTCATGTTTTCACATAAAATTGTTTGTTGTTTTAACATAGCGATGGCTAATCTAGACGGCATTTAAACGATGTCTAACTGCCTGTTTAACGATATCGAACGTCATCGATCGCAAAGAAAATTACATTTAAAACAAAAACAAATGTTCGAATTTTGTTTTTGTTTTAAATGTAATTTTCTATGCGAACGATGACGTTCGAAATCCATGAACAGGCTGTAACATTATTGAAAATATTGCCATATAAATAAATGCAATCTTTTTAAATGTTGGTGGTCTACAAAATAGATGCGATAAGGCAAGGCCTTGGACTCCAATGATAGGCCGTGCAAATTATAATGTAAGTTAGAATGCAGCTGGAATATTTATGCCTGCAAAAATAGCCTTTTAGAAGTCCTCTTTACTACTTCTTTTTCACGCTGGGATGTTAGTTAGACTTTGTCCACCGAAACAAAATCAAAATTAAAACATGGCAACAATAGCACCTAGTCTACAACTGACATGAAATGCTTAACATCAACACGAATATGATGTTAGTGTTAAGTATAGACTCATCATGTTAGAGGTTTTCTCATGTTATAACACGGTTGTTAATGCAAATGTTTTAACAACGCTTTTATAACAACATGTTATAACAGCAGACCATGTCAGTTGTAGACGGGGAGTTAGTGTTAAGTACAGACTCATCATGTTAGAGGTTTTTTTCATTTTATAAGATGGCTGTTAATGCAAATGTTTTAACAACGATTTTATAACATCATGTTTTAACATCAAATCATATCTGTTGTAGACGGGAAGTAAGATTTGGTCTAAAAAAGCAAATTAAATGAAAATTTTTAAAACAATCAGGCCCAAGGCGAATTTAACAAGGTAAGTGCAACTCTACAACTACAAAAAGCCCCATGTATTTTTTTGCAATTTAATAGGCGGCTGTCAAAAATGCTAACAAGGCAAAAATTTATTGGAAAACAAAATAAAAATTTTGTTTGGGTAATAAAAGAGATTATTAAAATCACTTTAATTATTCGCAGTTTTTCTAAGAAATTTTTTCGATTATTTTGGCGCAAAACATAAACAAAATTATACTTTGACGTTTCCTATTTTTTTTTAATTTGCCGTAGAGACAGCTGATGAACGGCTGACGAGTTGAGTTTAGCTTGTTGAATTCGCCTTGATCAGGTCTGTTCTGAATATCACCTGATATCAAATCACGAGATTTTAAAATCACCCGTGTGATCTTGTGGCGTTCTAAGAATCATACCAATTTTGTGTTTTGCGGTTTGCTTTTGAAAATCAATTGAAAATCACCACGAAAAACACAAAACGAAACACCAAAACATCACACGTTTAATTTAACAAGCACATGTGATTTCTGAAATCAGATGATTTGGAATAAAGAGATTTGCAGAACAGGCATGTATAGCAACATTATTGTGAAAGCTGTTCGAGAGAGAGAGAGTGTGAGTATAAAAGCATAAACAAAAATGCCATTAAAATAAAACTAACCAGCATTTAAATATCAAATGGCAATGAACATGCTGCTGCTGCTTCAATTCTGTTTCACCTTTTATGTATGTATTTGTGTGTGTGTGTGTGTGTGTGTGTGTGTGTAGATGTTTATTGTTCTGTTTGTTTTAGGAGGAAGTTAAAACAGTTTACTAAAATTTTTATTAATCTTATTTTAAATTTAAGGATTAAATTGTTCATAATTGTTTTTGTTTGTTTTTTTTTTCTTCAATTTATTACTCAATTCTATGATTCTTATTTGTTTTTGTTTAATTATATTTTAATTATTATTAATATTTATTTATTATAATTATTACTTTACTTTCTTTGTATGTTGTAGTTATGTATAAATGTGTGTAAAAGGGGAGGAGGAGGAGGATTATAATAAGATTTCTTATGTATTTATATATAAAAATTATTATGTATATATAAATTTTTTGGAATTTTTTTTATACTTTTTCAAAAAAAAAAAAAAAAAATTCTATGATTTATTTTTTATTTTATTTTTTCTTCAAACCCAGTTTAATTTTGTATTAATTGGTTGTTGTTGTTTTTTGTTAAAAAAAAAGGAAAAAATATAATTAAAATTGGAAAATAATAAAAAGCATTGAACGTTTGTTTTTATTTTAACTATAAAATTTTTAATCGATTTTTGTGTGTGTGTGTGTTTTAAATTTATTTTTTGTTGTAGGCATTTAATTCTCACTGTTAAGTTTCCATATTTCAATATTAATTTTATTTATTTCTTTTTTACCATAGAATTGTTTTATATGATTTTTTTTTTTTTTTTAATATTTTGTTTTAAATTTTTGTTAAAATGTGTAATTTTTCATTTGTTTTTCTTTTTGTATTTTCTCTCTTAAAAACTTATTTTGTTGTTTAGTTTATTGTAAATTTTATAAAGTTTTGTGTTTTCTTTAACTGTTTTTTAATGGTTTTCTTGTTTGTTTGTATTTTTAATTTCATTTTATGGTTTCTTGTTAGAAATTTTGTTAAATGGCTTTTAAACAATGGTTTTATTAAATTTGTTTACATTGTTGTTGTTTTTTAATTATATAGGATACGTTTTTAAGGAGTTAAAAATTGTCTTATATTTTAGTTAAATATGTTCTTATTGTTTTAATTAATAATAATAATATTATCAAATTGAGCTTAATAGATTTGCGTAGATTTTTTTCTTTTCTTTTTATTCATGTTGGTTGGGTAAAATCTTAAAATTATATATTTTTAATTAATTAATTTATTTCATTTTTACTTAGTTAAGGCTATAGATTAATTGGAAATTTTTAATTTTGTTTTTAATTTTTACTTGTAATTTTCGTTTGTCTTATAAAGAATTTATTTTTATTAATTAAATTATATATTGTTAAAAAAAGGGAAAGTATATTATTATTTTGGTTAAATTTTTTTTTTTAATATTTTTCTTATTGTGATGTGTATTTTAATTCGTTGCAAATGAGTACAGTTTTGTTTTTTTTATTTTCTTTATCAATATTTTTAAAAAGAATTTCTAATAAAAAGAAAAGCTTAATAATTTTTAAAATAAAATAATAAAACAAACAATTTGTTAAAAAGAAAATTGGAAAATTAAAAAAAAGTATTAAATCCCAAAAGTTTGAATTTGAAATTGTCAATAATTATTGTAAAACATTTTGAATTTAACAAACAAACAATTTTTTCAAACATTTTTAATTAATTTGTTACATTTCAAATAAAGTATGTTTTTTTTTTTAATTTTTAAACTGCCAAAAATTTAATTTAATTTTTTTTTTCAATCAGGTTTTAGAAAATAAGTTTTTCATTTACTTTTTCAATTAAGAATTTAATCCAAATTTTTTTAAAAACAAAAATACTAAACCGGATTTTTTTTTAATTTTGTTTATTTTAATGACATATTTTATCAATCTATTTTTGAAATCTAATATAAATAAATTAAATTTTCATTTCATTTTTAAAAGAACTTCTTCAACATTCTAGGAATTTATCAATTTTAAACATTTAACAACCACCATCCCTGGCTTGTTTACTATTGCCATTAGATTTTCTTCTCATTTCTCATTCCCTATGGCCACACGGTCAAGTTGTTCTTGATAGTCTTTTACATATACTGCTTGTCAAAATTTACATAAATTGAAAGCTGTGACGTAGACTGCATTCAATTTTTGAGCAATTTACTTTCAAGATGTCATCAAGAAAACAATTTATAAAGACAAACGAAAAATTTGCTCACTAACCTTGAAAACAGCTGTTTTCTTGAACGTAAATTGAAACACTCACTGGAAAGAGAATTTTAAAGGCAAGTTCGTATCAATTTTTAAAAGTATGAGTGTATTGGTAAAAAAGTGAGTGTATTAAAACACTTGATAGGCAAAACTTGATCGTGTAACCCTCAAGTTAGAATGGACGACTCTTTGTTTACTTTTGCTTTAAGGGCATCATACACTATCAAAATGCTTGATGACAAGCTAGTGTACGGGTAATTGATGTAATTTTCGCCGTAAAGGCCGCTATACACTTAAGGGGGCTGCACACGGTCATGCAGGCGAATTCACTCGTGTACGTGTGCTGGACGTAGTATTCGCCGTCATATGTAAGTTTTTTGATTTTCCATCCAGCCCCCACAAATCATAAGAAAAGGTACCGCTATAATATAAGCGTATGTGTAGTGTTCTTTTAGACCCCTTCCACATGCCACATGAAAAAAGCCCAAATGCAGCAAAGTCGTGGAAAATGAAGGCATTTGAGATTGACTTCACTCTTATGCATTTTTAAGTGATCATTTGACATTTGTTTGGAAATCAAGTTAAGGTGCCACAGGGCCCTAAAACAATTTGTTGCGATATTATTTTTTACGAACTCAATGAAAGAGTGACGACGTACTTTGTAATAATGGCAGCTGTGAAAATAAAGAAACTAAAAAATCACTCCGAACATTAACAAACCCGACGTATGGCCAGCACAACATGTACAATAAATGTTCACTACGCTAAAAGTACGCTACGCGACTACTAAAAAAAGCAACTATTATGCTAAAAAAAAACACTGCACGAACGCTAAAACAAGATCGGTACGTAATCTTAGTATTTTCTTTCGTCAGCTTACAATTGTTATGTACCGTATTTTGTTTGTATACAAATTCACAAACACTAGCAGAAGTTTAAGAATTAGTGTTAAAAAAACACTACATTAAGGCTTTATAAACCACATAAATGGATTGGCAAAGATTTCAAAATTTTGATCAAACGTTTTGTGTTGTTAATCGGGGTGTTTGCTAGTTTGAACTAACATTTAAAGCATGTTTTTAGAAATATTAAAATTTCTTTTATATTTGGTAGAAATGTTGGATGTTTGTCAAACTTTGTGTCATGTCTAGAGCTAAATGTAATTATTTCAGTGAACAATGTCCAGAGTGAAGAAGTAGCAGATGAAGCATTACAATAATTAAATTCCAGCCCCTGGGGTCTAATCACCGCATACGATACTATCGTATCGAATAAACTATCGAATTGTTTTGCATACGATAGACACTGACGTATCGAATGAAAACTCGATATCGAATGCTATTATTTTAAATTCAATACATTTCATTCGATATCGAATTTCATGATACCAAATTAATAATTTCGATAAATTTTGCTCGATATCGTATGCGGTGATTGGACCCCTGTATTCATAATCGATTATTAAATTTAACAAATGTTTATTACGTAACATTTTCATACAAAATTTGTTTTGTAAACCTCTATTAAATTTAAAATTTTTAATGAATACGGACGTTATTCTTGTTAACCTTAAACCAGTTCGTTGGTTAAACCATTCGTTATACCAAATAATTTGTCTTTCTTTTATATTTCTCCTCCGTTTTAAGCAAAAAGCGATCAAAGTTGGCGCTGCACAATTCTCGTTTGTATTTATTAAAAACAAATCAAAAGTTTATGTTTGTGTTGTTTATTTGCAAACAGAATCAAAGTGTGTGTTTGCCAAGCCATATGTGTGGTTTATTTGGCCCTTTTGAGAAGTGTTTTTTTTTCTAAATCTGATGACAATACAGTTTTAGTTTAGTGTTAAATCTTTTGTTATTCAAATTAACAATTTTGGTTTTAAAAGTGACGCTATTTTTTGTTTCGTCTGAATTAAATTTCTTAAATCTTTAAACTTCATTCAGAATGGGATCAAAAATTTGGTTTCTGCGTTTTTTTTATCTCATTTTTTCATATATTTTCTTTTTATGTTCTGAACAAAAATGTAACTAACGTTCAGAATCAATTTGTATGAAATTGCAAATGACGTCTTTAAAATCAAAATGAAAATTTGAACATGTTTGAAAAAAAAAAAATAATTGTCCGGGGACAAAATTTGCACATGTTTAATTGACTGAAAACATTTGTTGCTGTCATTGTGAATACCCAATGAAAATGTTGCTCTTATTGCGAATCTGGCTTTAATTTGATAGCTTTTTTACTTTTCTGTAACAAAAATACTAGTTTTTAAAAGTTTTTAGCAAATAACTTTAATTCGAATGAAAAATGTTTTCAATTAAATTGAAATTGAAATTGAAAGTTTTGAAAATTATATAAAATTTTAAAAAGGTAATCAAATAATTGAAACATAAATTTTGAGTTGATATTTTAAAAAAATTTATAATAATAAAAATAAATAAAACTTATACTTAAAATTTAATCAGTAAAATTTTTCATACGAATTTTTATTTTTTTTTTTTGTAAATTTTGTTAAAATTTAGCATGTTTAATTATATAATAATTAAGACACGCCTATTTAGTTCTGATTTAAATATTATTTTAATATTTTTAAGATTTCTTCTTTGTTTTTTTTCTCAATCATACAAAAGTCTTTACTAATATTTTATTTTGTTTTTGTCCTATAATTTTTAAAAAATTTACTTTATAATCAATTGATTTTATTTTTATATATTTTAATTCAATACATTTGAATTCAGTCATTATTTTTTGTATTTTCAAATGTTCCTTATTTTTTGTGTAATTAATTTATAATAATATTTATTTATAATAATTTTTTGTTTAAGCTTTGCTTTTTATTTATTATTTTTTTTTTTTTTTAATAAAAAAGGGGATTTTTCAGTGATTAAATAAAAAAAATTTTAATTTTTGATTTTTTGTCAACTAAAATATTTTACTTATTTTGCAACTTAAAAAAAAATCAAAAGTATTAAATTTTAATTTCGGCCTAAAACAACATTTTGTTTAAATTTAAGGGGCATTTTTAAAGTTTTTGTTTGTTTTTGTAAATATTGAAAGACGTGTTTTTGTTTTTAGATTTCAAAAAAAAGTTAAGCTGAATTTGTGTGTTTTATTTTTTTTTTTTAACTTTATCTAAATGAAGTTTTTATTTGTTACTGATAATAAAGATCTACTTTTTGTTAATTAAGAATAAAATATGATTTTTGTTTTTTTTTTTTTTTTTTGTTAATATATTTCTTATATTTTTTGTTTTTAATTTTTGTTAAGGGACGCCTGTTAAATATTGTTTTTTTTTTTCAACTACTTTTTATATTGTTTAATAATTTTGTCCGTAAGTATTGCTTGTTTTATTATTATTATTTTTTTTTTCTTTTAATCAATCTATAAAATGTAATTTCTTGTGTGTGTGTGTTTTTTAATTTTTTTTTTTTTTTTGAAATAAAATTTAATATTTCTTTTTAATAGTTAATTTTATAATTATTCCTTTCTGTTTTCTTTTTTTTTTTTAGATAATTTTGTGGTTTAATATTTTGCTGATTTTGTTATTGTTTAGAAAATAAATGTAATTTTAGTTTTTTAACTCCAAGTTGAAAACGTATCCGTATACCATTGTTCACCATTAGTGCCTAATGGTTGTTGTGGTAGTGGTAAACTGCCCCAACTGCCGCCATTTCCTATTAAACCGCCTGGGTAACGTCGCTTAATATCTGCTGGATTTTGGTGACCTCCATCAAATTTACGTTTACCGACTACTACTTCAGGGTTTCCAACAAAAAATTTTTTATTTTTTTGTCAAGAGTTATTTTTAAAGCATTTTTCAAACAAAAAAGAGAATTTTTTGTTTTCAAACGTTTTTATTTTTTTTTTTAAGAGAAAAAAAGGAGAGAAAGAGAGAGAGAAATAAAATATGATTTTATTGTTTATTTATAAAAAAACTGTTTTTGAAAATTTTATTTTGATAAGATTTTAATAATTTTTATAATTAATATTATTATATTTAAAAAAAAAAAAAGAATTTAAAAAAATTTTAATACAATTTTATAAGTCCAAACAAAATATTAAAATAAATGATTATAAAAAGATCTTCTATAACGAAATTTTTATTGTATGTAAATGAAATAAAAATGGTTTTTCAATTTTCAGTTGAACTTAAAATATTGACTAGAAGTTTGTAAATCGAAATAAAAAAACTAAAATTTACTGCAAATCCGCTTATAACAAGTAACTGAACAACCTAAACAAAAGCGGCAAGCGTTTTTTTAAACATGAAAATTTTATTTAAAAACAATTTCAATACAACAAACCGACATAGCGATCTGTCAAATAAGATTTATCGGCCGGGTGGTTTCTAATTCGCATTCTAATGGTTTGTTTCGTATAAATTGTATGCAAATGAGAAGTTTTGACATACAAAAAACGCTTCCGCTCTTATTTAGGTAGCTCAGTAAGAAAGTATAGTCGGTCAAGTCTGACCATATGATACCCTACACCACAGTATTTTAAAACAAATTTCAGAGAGGCAGAAATTGCCCCCTCCTTCCCCTTGTGAGCCTAGTTTTGAAAAATTCATAGCTAATGTGGCTATATCGCTCATTTGCTGCAAGACCGGCATAACTCAACAACCGAAATTTTGGAGTTAGAGATGCAGAATTGTTCGCTATATTGTGTATTAAATTCATCTTTATATCTTTTAAACTTTCCCAGTTTGAAGAGAATGTGTCTTCTTTTTTTCTAAGTAGTTAGAGCAAATCAAAACCTTTAAATGCGTTTATCTCGAAATGGATTTTTTTGAGTTGTGCCGGTTTTGCAGCAAATGAGCGATATGAATAGGGATCTATGTTTTAAATTTCATGAAAATCTGTTAGATAGTTTCGGAGAGGCGGAAATTGCCTCATAACATCCCTCGTGGTCCTAGTTTTATAAAATGCATACCTTCCCTGCGGGAAATTTGTGTCAATTGGTCTAACAGACTGGTCCTGGGAGTTGTGAAAATAGAACAGGTACAGGCACGTGACCAGTGAAAGGAGAACCAATCATGTAACTGGTTTATGAAGAACAAAAAGCTAGAAAAAGTAATGAATTACAGTACAGTCTTCACCGTTGGAATGACTCATTTTTTGGGACTTTCTAAAATTTGGCTCTTGAATTTAATTCTAGGACTTGTTTTATTGAAATTATACTACATCGTATTGAAATAATACTACATTTTAGTAACTGTCACTAAACACATTCATTGAGAATAGATTTGTGACTGGTCAAATGGTGTCAATTGACCCCCTCCAATGACAACCCCATGTAAAAGTGATAGGTCTTATTCATAGAAAGTGTGAGAACTAGAACCGGTCTGTACCACCAAAGACCTATCACGAGACAACTTTGGTGTCAGTTCGCTTCCCTCTAGGGTTATGTGTCCATCCAAAAATATGGATCTATCTTTGCTTTAAATTTCATTAAAATTGGTTTGATAGTAAGCACAAAGGCCCCGTTCCGGAAAGCAGCTTATGTGTGGGCTATATGAAATTATGGACCGATTCAATTTAAATACGCTTGGTCCTTATGCCAATTAGAACCTACAAATGTATCAAATATCATCAAGTTATCTTTAAAATTGCTCTGTAGTTTGCGAACAAGGTTACCTGGACAACCTGCCGGACGGACATCGTAAGATCGAATCAGAAAGTGATCACTGTTACTTTTTTGAAATTCGGCCCTATTAGGGAGTAAGCAGGATAAAACTGAATTTTAGGACTTTTTTGCCACCCCATCTATATTTTGAACCAATAAACATAGAAACAAAGTTAATACCACATTCGAAACTTATCAAAAAAATACGTATACGAATTTGGTAATTTTTCGAAGTTCGAACATTTAAGGGGTGAAAATTTGTGAAACGGGTGAAATTTTTGATACTTTAATGGGGGAAAAATATAGTACCCAAAAAAGAAAATACGGGAAATTTTATATTTTTCTTTAGCTTTTTGGTTCTACTAAAAGGCTGTAGGAAATATCGCCCAAAGAAAAATTCCATGTAAAATTGGGCCTGAATTCATATAAAAAGTGACCCAAAATTTTTGGTCTATTTTTCGTTATTATTGGGTGAATTTTCGTTTTTTTAATTTGGTGATTTTTCATTATGAAATGAAAAATAGCCCATTTTTCATTTTTAAAATTTCGTCCAAATCTTACATACTATTTGTCTAAATCATTCATTATTACTATACGTCGAATGCCTTAATGTTATTTATAAAAATAACGGGACATATTGCAAAAAGGTGGCATGTCATAACGTCCAGTGTCATAGTGTCCGTGGACAAACTCGCAAGCATAGCCGGCCTTCGGCCGGGCGCAAGGATTTTCTCCTCTTTGATAAAGCAAGTACCGGCTTCGCTTACTAAAGCTTCTCTGCATAGCCGGCCTTCGGCCGCGCGCAAGGATTTTCTCCTCTATGGTATAACAAATACTGGCTTCGTTAACTAAAGTTTAAAGGTTATCTGCGAAGTCGGCCTTCGTTCGGAAACAAGGCAGATTTTAGAAGCTTTACCAAGCGAAACCGTTACTTGTTATACCATAAAGCAAAAAATCCTTGCGCCCACCCAAAGGCCGTCTGCGCAGAGAAGCTTTAGTTAGCGAAGCCGGTCTTTGTTATATCATAAAGGAGAAAAACCTTGCGGCCGGCCGAAGGCCGGCTATGCAGAGAAGCTTTAGTTAGCGAAGCCGGTTTTTGTTATACCATAGAGACGCCGGCTATGCCGAGACGCTTTAGTAAGCGCTGCCGGTATTTGTAACACCATAGGGGAGAAAATCCTTGCGCCCAAAAGTGTTTTCGTTATATGTTTAATATATGCACGCAAAGAAAAAACAACAAAACCATTTTTAAATGTTTAATTTATCCATATCATTGTCACCGACAACCATATTATGGTAAAATAAGTTTCTTTAAAAATAGTTTTGTTGGTTGTGACCATAATAAAACAGGTTTTTCTCTGCGTTAACATCTTTAGTGATTATGGACCTTGACATTTTTAAAAATGACATAATGTCCACTTGCAAAGTATCTTAATGCCCACAGTGTCCATGAACATGACGACACTGGACTTTATGACATGCCACCTTGCAAAAAGCTATATTCTTTTTTGAGTAATTGATTATAACTATGCAGTGATTAATTAATATTTAACTATTGAATAGTGCACAAAGTTTGGCGGAGGGCTCAAATAGGTATTACTGTCCATACTGCCCGCGCAGCTGTCGAAGATACAATGCAATTTTTTACATAAAACTTACATTTGTATGTTACTAAATTTATATGAATAATAAACACTGTTTTGCAAATTGGGTAATTTAAAAAAATTTTTTTTTTTTTGGGAAAAAATTATTTTTTCTTTTTGGGTAATTTTTTATTTTTATTTCCTATTTAACTTTATGGGTAATTTTTCATGTTCTTTTGGGCGATTTTTAATTTTTTTTTTGCCATTTTTCTTTGGGCGATTTTTCCTACAGCCCTACTAAAATAGCGGGTTAAATGCTAGAATTTAAACAAGATTAAACCTAGAAAAATAAACTTTGGCATAAAAATATATCCACAAAGAAAAAGGAGACGCTAACGAAGTAGCGGGTATACCGAAAACGGGTAGACCGATTTCAACAAAAACGTTGGGGTACGTTGGGGATAGTCTGTAGATGGTTTATGTAAAGTTTGCATGAAATCAGCCCAGTGGTTCCGGAGATATAGCATTTATATTTTCCTATATATTCCCATACAAATATCAACAAAATGCCCTTAATTTTGAACTTCTTCAAAACGGCTTGACTGATTTTTATGAAATTTTGTATATGTTTTTGTTAGGTATGAGAGTAGATCGTAGATTATATTTTATATCGCTAGAGGACCCCTATATCGTCTTATCTAATCAACCTGTTTTCTTAAAATTTGACATGCAGGCACTGTAACATCTGATTTTCTTGAAATTTGGCGGGCAAATAGTGTAACTTCTGGAAAGAACTAAAGCCTATAATTTTTATTATCTTCTTAACTAATCAACCGGTTTTTTTAACATTTGGCACGCAGACACTGTAACATCTGAAAACAATAAGTTATATGGCAAAACAACGTTTGCCGGGCCAGCTAGTACAATATAAATATGAGCTTTGAAGAAATTGAAATCCTTTATCGAATATTACAATTTCTTTAGCAATTTCACACTATGAACATTTTCTTTCAGAAAGTCTCAGCTTTTTGGAGAGAGAGAGAGAGAGAAGAACGAAATAGCATGTTCTTTGCCCCTCTCTTTTATGTCAGACTTTCTTACAGAAAACTTTCATTGTGTGAATCATACTTGCTATTTTTTTAATTTACTTTAAAACAATTGAATTGATGATGCCCAACACCACAGCATTTAAGAAAAATGTTTAAGCGTCTTACCAATCATGGACCCGGCAAATCAAAATTATGTTCTTTATGCCGAATATTATTTAAATATCAACATCTTTGAGATTTATTTGTCTTAAAGCGATTTCGAAGATCGGGTTTATATAAGACATATGGGAAATTTCGGACCAACCAGAACATAGGAACTTTTAGGTATAAAAATTATTTGACAATGATAACTTATTACATTTTATCAGTACCAACATTTCTATTCATATTTTATACATTAAATGGTCATGGCAATTGTACAAAAGTTATTCTAAATTTGTACCTTTTTCGAGCTGAATTGCACCAAAACACATTTTTTAATTAATGGTGCTTTAGTTCATATATTTAAGAATCTCGCAAGAATCTTTGATCAAAAACACTTTACCGAACGAGCTGTTGACCTTTCCAACTGCTTGTAGTATACTCCGAACATAAAAAAGATTGTTGGACTGATGAGATCGTCTCATACCCCACTATTTCCCACAGTATCAAAAAGTACAATTGTACTTACTAACTTGACCATATTTTATTTACAACTTGTGTTTTTATTTGGAAAAAAATTCCATAAATTTTTTATCAAATTTTAAAATCATATAAGCAATTTCTAATGATGACTATGATGAATAATGGGGTTCCTTAATCCAAATAAATTAAGATCAAAACCACTTGATACAGTCTCTCATTAAAAAGGATCGCTCAAATAAGAGCAAACTAAATTTGCTATAATTAAAGTAGGATTTCTTTTAGGTCTAGAAAAGTGAAACATATCGGAATAATATGTCGGTGACTGAGTAGGGATATGCATTTTAACGAAAGCAGAAAAAGAGCAACTAAAGGCCGTTTTACACTATTTTTAACGAAAATTCTTTCCTGATTATTCACCTTTATCGTGTTTGTCGTATTTAAAATACGCCTACGACTGTTTGGTAATAGATTAATGAGAACGTGAACAAATTTTCTTTAATCTATTACCAAACAGTCGTAGGCGTATTTTAAATACGCCAACCACGATAAGGGTGATTGTTTAAAAATTTTCAAAAAACGATAACTTATCATGGGTTATATTTTCCTCAAAACACATAAGTCTTGTGTGATAGTGTAAAGCAACCTTAAGAAATAGTTGGACATAATGTGTTGCTAAAATAAGATTCTCTCATTTCGTTACATATAAGTTCCTTGAATTCGTTACTAAAACTTCTTGTCAATATTGAAACTTTTGAAAAGCAAAACAAAAATAAATTTAGGCAAAAGAAGATTTAAAAATTTTTTTAATGAAAACCACATTAAAAAACTATTTTACTTACCAATTTAAAAAAACGATAAAAAATTTGTTAAAAGTTTTTATTAAAATTTTATTATAAAACAATTTTAAAATAAGCACGATACCTTGTGTTTTGGTTTAAAGGGAAATCCTTTAAAATCTCTCTATTAACAAAAATTAAAAAAATCGTTATAGAAAAAATTTTTAATAAAAATGAAACTAAATGAAAAACACTAAATTTTATTTCCATAAAATTTCTTTTATACAAAATTTTGTTAAAAAAAAAATTTTAACAAATAATTAAAAACAAAAAGGATTAATTTTTAATTTTTTTCAAGGTTTTTGGAAATTGGAAAAAAATATTTTTTAAAAACTAAAAAAAAAAAAATATTAAAAGGAGTCGTGTTCAAAACGCGTACTGCTAATAATTAAAAATTGTAATAAAAAAAAACTTAATTTAATAATATCAATAAAAGAAAAACAATAAAAGATATACAAATTAATATCGGTTTCGATGGAGAAAAATTAAAAAGCTTTCTATACATAAAAAAGGAGGACATATAACAAAAAATTTCTATAATGAATTTTTAAAATAATTATTAATTTTTTTTGAGGAAAACACAAGGAAAAATTATTGAACTGAACTGAACTGATTTGAATGGAATTGATTTCCTTTGCAAGGACAATTCGTTTAAATTTTTTGAGTTTGAGAATGAACATTTTTTCATTTTGTTTTTTTAACGAGTCTTCAAATAACGTTCATTGGGTTTATGCGTGGACTCCAATCGACGCTAAAAATTTTTTAAATAAAAATTATAAATTTAAAAAATAAAAGGGATTACTTAAAGGAGAAATGTGAATTTATTAATTTGTGTAAAGAATTTGATTTTTTAATTACCATATTGAGAAATTTGAAAAAAAAAAAAAATCAAAATTTGTTTTCGCCATTTCGATAAAATTAAAATTTTTTATACTCTTTACAACTAGTGAATGAGAGTTTTCATATTAATGGTGTTTTTTTTTTCTACTAAAAAATGTGACATTTTATTAAAAAAAATGCAATTTGGCGTTCGTTTCTTGAAAATGTTTTGCTTTCTAAAAGGGTAGCAAGTTTTATTCTAACATTCATAAGGCATAAGGTACTTTTCGCCCCGTATAAATCGACAGTGGTGATAGTGCCCTGTAAAATAGAAGACTTCGGTTTATACATATGTATATGGAAAACAAACCTTTTGTCTTTCAATTTTTTCATAAATCGTGTTTTGTTCTCGTCAAATAATAAATAGCTTTATTACAGGGCTGGCAAGACATTTTATACATGCACCCAAGGCGAATTTATGTAAACGGTGATGTCAATACTATAACAAGTACAACACCAAAAACACAACATGGTATTTTTGCCTTGTCAGCATTTTTGACAGCCGCCTATTAAATTGCAAAAAAATACATGGGGCTTTTTGTAGTTGTAGAGTTGCACTTACCTGTTATAAATTCGTCTTGGTCGATATCAAGGTACATTTACACCAAGGCGAATTTAACAAGGCAAAAATTGATTGAAAACAAAATAAAAATTTTGTTTGGGTAATAAAAGATATTATTAAATTCACTTTAATTATTCGCAGTTTTTCTAAGAAATTTTTGCGCAAAACATGAACAAAATTATATTTTGACGTTTCCCTTTTTTTTTTTTTTACTTCGCCGTGGAGACAGCTGAAGAACGGGTGACGAGTTGATTTTACCTTGATGAATTCGCCTTGATTTACACAAGGTAGACTCATTTATGAGAGCATTACAAATATACCCGACGTGTCAAAATTGTCACCATATTAAACAATTAAACGCACACATGCACATATTTTGGCTCATACACACGAATTCACCAATGCCACTTTTGACATTCCTCTCTCTTACTTGTTTAGCAGCTCTACCACGCTCACTTTCGATAGACTCAACAGAATTATATTGGTGTCAAATTATTTATACATACTTAGTTCTCCTAAGCAGTCTGGGATTGAAATCTAGCACAGTCGGCTCAGAAGGAAAATGTGAAACAACCTTCCTAAACAATTTATATTTTTTTATTTAAATGTTATAAAAACTAACATAAATGGTGGCGGTCGGTGCATTCCGCTTATTTAAGTTTACACAAACACGTTTTATATGACTAGCAATCATACTGCTAAATGTTGTAAAGATCGGTATATAATTTAACATAGACCACATTTAAGGCCCACTCTCTGAAAACTCTTAAGTACGCCTAAAACCGTAACAAATCGTTCTATAATTTACCTAAGATCGGTCCATAATGTACCAAAAACACTTTAGTACGCCTAAAACCGTAACGAATAATGCTATTGTAGTATTTTTATGTTTCTTCCTCAACCTTAAATATGTCCGCCTGTTGTTTTTATTTATTTTACTCATCTAAAAATGGCTGCCTGTTTACATTTTATTTACGCAATGCCTGTTTGTCTCTGTTGCGAATTCTATCCGCTAAATTTTGCGTTTTTTAAGTCTCAACCACGGGGGAAAATGCGTTTTAGCGGGAAATCTTGCGACTTTCAAGGATCTCTGCACGGCTGTTTTTCGCTATAAAAACATTTCACAAATTTTTTTCAACAGATTTAATACTATTTCTTATACAGGTTTTTTTATTGTTTTGCTGTCATATTACAACTTGTTTATGTTCACTGTTTTACTATCTTTTGAAAAAGGACCCTGTATTTAGTTTTAGCATCTTAACTGAGGGCAGCGGTTTTCCCATTCCTGATATAAATTGTGAGTGAGGGGAGTTGACAACTTGAGGCGCCACCGTCATCAAGTAGTACATTTTATGTTTATTTTCAATTTTAATGTATTTCGATAAGTTTGCATTTGTTGAAAACTTTTGGGGTCAAATCGTTGTTTAACAGACTTATTGGACCGTTGTATTTTCATAATAGTTAAAATTGTTGAAGTCCGATTTGACGAAAAGTGTTCAAAAAAGTTAAGGCACTTTACAAGATATGTAATTAGCAGTGGTACTTGTAAAATTTTCCACTGCAAAAGCAAAACAAATTTTCTTCTGTAAATATTAAGTCGAATTAGCATAGCAGTATAAATTTTTTTCAATTAGAGCGTGTTCTATTTTGAACTGACAAACCATCTGACATCAGCTGTTTGGCCAGCCATTTGTTTATGGCAGAAAATATACATTATGTATTTATTTATTAATTTACACATACATACCTACATTCTTTAACAAAACAAGTTTTATTTAAATGAGATACTCTTAAACATGAACGGAAATATAAATCAGTATATATATCATTCACAATTTGTGAATGTTTTTAGGTTATGTCAGATGAAACCAAAACGAACATGTGTGAAAGCAAGAATTATAAACCTTCTGTGCTTGTTTATTTTGACAGTCATGTGCAAATACATATGGATTCTACATTTGGCAAAGGCAAATACATATCGTGTAAAAGTGCATTTAGCAACAGTGCTGTTTGTTTACATTGTTAAACACCCAGCGTGAACATTGTGAGCGCTTGCACATTTCAGGCCTTTAACAAGGTCTACAATTGCATTCTTTATGAACTTTTACTCATTCCACTTTACCTTTTTTTAAAAGGTATTTTAGAATGGGTTTTATAAAATATTTTACAAATTGAAAAATCCATTCTACATTAAGGCCTGTCGAAATCGTTCTTTTCGTAGTTATGCGGGATGGTAGAGGAATTACTTTACAGTTTTCAATTTACTCGTTTGGTATTACATATTGGCAACCACTGAGATAATGCTTAATTCTTGGTTTCCAATGACACGCTGTGTTAACTGAAAATAAAGTTGTAATGCGGCTGGGAGGCCTTATAACTACAGTGGGCAGGTAAAATTTGTTGAAAATTTCATTCAAATTTTGCGGAAAATATCGCTAAATTGGCTTACTTATATATGTAACTACCCGCTATCTCCGTTTCTTAACTGGGCTTCCATACAAAATTTTCAATACAGGCTAGAAACATTTTTAAGAAAAAGTCCCATTATTGCTTTGAATTCGCCCCTAGGGGGATAAAATGTATGACCGACCTCAATTAGTTTTTTGTCCTTTACAATTTCTCAAAACATACTTGCCCTTTATCTCCACCCCTTAAGGCCAGTTTACACGGTAATATAATGTATTACAACATGTCGAAAGATTATGTAGAATGAGAAAAATCTTATCATGTAAAAGCAAAATGTATTGAGTAAGAGAGAATACGGATACAAAATCTGACAAGCGGTCGGTAAATTGTTTTTTTCTAAACCATTTTAGAAACTTAAGTATTCTCATCACACCAGAGGTGTATTTTAACGGAGTACGTTAAAGGTGATAGCATTTTTATACAATTACAAAAACAACTAAATTCAACTCAGGAAATTTTCATGTTGTTTTTGTAAATATTTAAAACTGCAACCATCTGCTTTTTTGTTATTATTTTTGATTTTACTTATACCATCCGTGTAAACATGAATTATACTTACAAAAGATTTTTATTTTTTTCTTTTAAACACGGAGAGAATTTCATAATATTTTGATTCTACAAAGTCGTAATACATTTAGGGGGCTCCAATACAAATATGGCGTTTTATGAAGTTTTTAAGTTTAATTAAAATTGTTCATCAAATCAAAAGTTGAAGACAGATTTTAATCATTTAGGGCTTGCCCCGCCTCTTGACAAAATCCAAGACGGTCGACTGTCCTGCAGGAATTATTGAAATTATTCCTTTGCAAAACTATAATAATTTTTTGCGAGCTTTAATTTTCTCATTAAATTAAAAATTCATCTTCTGAAATGATCGAAGTACTTTCTTAGTAAAAGTTGAATATTTTATTGCGAGCTTTAACTTTTTGACATTAGGGTGGCTCACTAGGATGATACGGGCAGAGATCTGGTGAACAAATACCAGTACGAGATACTTGACTTCAATAGCCCCCAAGGGCAAAACATTGGTATTCTTGAGACAAAAAATGGTTGTAAGTATCATACTTTAAGATCGGACTGTAAATGCCTAAGATATAGCGAAAAATGTAAAAAGGCGACCCTACGTTCGTTTTTTCTAAACTTACTTGCAAATATACTTTTAAGCTATTAGAGGGTGTATGGTTCACTTTTTTTTCCTTGCATGGTGGTACGCTATAGTGCACATATGTATATCATACACCTGAGAGGGCTTAAAAGTTTGGAATCTTAAAGAAGAGACTTAACTCGATTGATATCCATGATCATTGGAGTAACGCAATCATTTAATGTTGAAAAGTATTATAATTCATAAGCAACAAAAAGGTAAGAATAATGAGTGCCTCGTGAACTAAAGCCGAGAGATACCAAAAACCAATTTTACACATTAGAAATTCTGTTTCAGCGCTTGAAAAAAAATCGATCTGTTATCAGAATTCAAGCGCAAACTATCATATTAGAAACACAATTGAACAAAATTAAGGCCAACGACAAATGTGCTTAAATAAATGGAATTTTTTATTCTGAACACTTAAATGTAAAAATTACTGTCAATCAAATAAACAAAAGTATTCAAGAAGCTTTTCAAATACATGAAATAATACTTAAAACTTTTGTAAATTAGTAAAAAATTTGTTATTTGAAAAATCGTCAATTAAAATTTTTCAAATAAATGGAATAAATCCTCAATAGGCCATTTTTGGACCCAAAAATCGTCAAATCTGGCAACCGTGCTAATGACTACAAAAAAGCCTTTGAAAAGTGTCTACTACTTCTGTTTCCTGGAGAGCGTTGTAATCTCACTTTAAAACAACTGATTGTTTACTTTTTTTCGATTAAAATGTCTACCTGTTTGTTGTTAACATTTCATTAGTATTTAAACTTTTTTTTTTGGCGTGACTTGTACCATAATTTAATTAAATTCTTTAACACATATTTATAAATTCACATTTTGATAAAAAAAAGAAATGCTGAACTAAAAAAAATTTTGTTTTTAACTACCAAACAATAAATTGAATTAAAAAGAATAAAAAAAAAAACATAAACGTAATTTTAATGCCAGGCAAATCAGTGTATGTTTATGGAAAAAAATTATTAAGAATTAAAAAAAATTAAAGTTTTCCTTCTGCTAACATAATACACATATCATTACCCTAAACACAAAAGGCCCTAACTAACCAAAAATTAAAAATCGACTTCTGCATTGATTCTGATGCTTTGCATTTTCGCGAGTTCACTAGGAGAGGTCGACTTTACAACAACACTGCTTTTGTGGTGCGATATTCAAAAATATTTCTAGTAAAAAAATGTTTGTTTACATAAAAAACTGTAGTTTGTATACAAACTTTGACAACTCGACCACAAAAAAAAAACAGCTGTTGACTTGACCCCACCTTCTAGTGAATTCGCCTTGTATTGCAGCAACACAAATTTCCACAAAACATTTTATTATATTTCGACCGTAATTATATGGGGTCTTCACCTGACAATTTTTTTGTCATAATAAACGTCAAACTTCATGTAAAAAATAGCGACACAAATTTAAGAGTTTTTTTATATAGACTTTGATGTTTGGTATGACAAAAAAATTTTCAGGTGAAGACCCCATGTTAGCGATTTTAATAACAAAATACATACGGCCCTATCTACAAAATCAATTAAATGATAAACGCTTAAAGGCCAAACTTACCGTTTGCAAAATATGCAACACTGGCAATTGTCAAAACAACTGGTAGGTTTTACTGTCAAACAATTTATTTATTGAAGAAAAATTAACAGTTTTACGCAATTTATCATTTAATACTTTTAAATAGTTTTTTCTTCTCCTGTAAATTTTTTAAAATGTTTGATAGGGACTTTTGCGTTTTAGGTAACGATATTAAGAAAACTATAATACATACATACAATAATATTGAAAAACACAGAGAGAAAAAATAGACATGTATGTTTTATATGTATAAACGATGTATTTTATATTTATATAAAAGTAAATATATTATAGAGAAATAAAAATGAATCGATTAGTATTTTAAAATAATAATGTAAAATAAACTGACAGGACAATTGACATAATTTAATTATTTTTTTTTTTTTTTTTTTTTTTTGTAACAAAACTAATATGACCTAAAACAATTTTTTTTTTAGTTTTTAGTAAACAAAAGTTTAAATAAGTTAAATTGGAATTTTTTATATTAAAAAGTATTTTAAAGTTTGTTTTATTAAAATTTGAAATTTCGAATTTTTTGTTTAAATGATGTTTTTTTTTAGTAAATTTTTGTGTTAAAAAAAATAAATGAATATTGTTATTAATAATAATGATTACTGGGGTTTTTTGAGGTCTTACTTAATTTTAAGTTATTTTTATTTATATTTCAGGTTATTAAACACAAATAAACCTTTTTAAATTGTTTAGGGTCTAAGCGAGTCGAATTCACAACAGGTGGCAGCGAAAAGCTTGCTGACTTTGACAGTTCGTACTAATTTGTTTTGGTTTGACAATATTTTGTTAAGCCTCTCATACACGACATGTTTTTACATCTGTCTTGTTAACTTTTTACCTCGCATGTAGTTCTGCAAGTCTGCATGTTTTGCAGAATGTTTATAATCAGCCTGATAAAGATTTGCGTTAACGTCTGTAACGTTTTTTGTAAAAGATTAAAGTATTACATTACCTTTGTACTCAAATCTACTACAAAAAATTAGCAAGGCGTTTACGCCAACCGTAATCAGGCCGAATATTCGGTCACAAACTTACATGTTAATTTCTTCTGACATAGGCTGACTTCCTTAACGCAAAACTGAAAGAAAAACTCTAAGGGCCATTATAACAACTTGAAGTTAGCTAAAGTTAAGATTAAATTGACAGATAATAATGTGTTATCTGTCAAAAAGCGTCTGTTAACTGTCGGATAACAGCTAACGCCAAGTTATAATAATGGCCCTAAGAAACTCAACTTCTTATCTATAGACAATGCCTTCACTGCATAACGGTTTCAAAATATTTGCATTGTTTTTATTTGCGTTGCCTTGTCAAGTATAAAGTGGCCTCAGTTCTACAAAAACAAAAACGACATAGATTTTTTTCTTTGTGTTCTGACATTTGGTGTCTTAGTTTTGTTTATTTACATTTTATGTAAAGTCATTTTGACATTCACCGTCACAATTTCATTTTGGCCAAAGCATTTGTTTTTAGTCTCTGTTTTTTCGCATACTTTTTGCAGACACGGAAGTCGTATTCGGATTCAAAATGGTGTGCTGCCGTCACAAAAATTTTTGTATGTTTTTTTTTATTTAAATTCGAAATTTTGGGTTTGGGTTAATGATCAAGTGCGGTAGATATGTATATCGGTTTCGTAAAATATCAACTTCAGCCGGCTAATGATTCCGTCAATAAAGGATCGCTGCTGATATCAAATGATTTCTCAGAAGAACAGCACGCTCTAACTAAAATGTTGTCAATCGACTTTGCGTCCTACTCTTACATGGTGTCTTCACCTGACAATTTTATGTCATAATAAACGTAGAAGACCCCATGTTACAGAAGCGTTTTTTAAAGGTAAAGCTTCGTGCAGACGATGGTCAGATCTTACAATGCTGTCATTAAAATTGCTTAAAAATGTCTTGCAACTGTGTGAACATTGTAAGCTTATTTTCATTTGGCAGATGTGTAAAATTAATGCATCTGACAATGGCACCATTGTCAGAAAAATTACAACATTGTAAGATCTGACCATCGTCTGTACGAAGCTTAAGATACGACATGTATGTATTTTTAAGTGGGAAATTTGACAAGTCAAATGTAAAAACAAATTTCGTGTACGAGTGGGAGGGGCTTTAGACTGCAATGCACAAATTCTGTGTTGTTTTTTTTTTTGTATTATTGCTGCCACCGTGTACATAAATTCGCCTCGGGTTTTAGTTTAATATCTTTAACGAGTTTAAAGGTTAGTTTCTTTTAAGGTTATGTTAAATGGTTTTTTGTTTTTAACAATTTAAATAGGTTTTCTGGAGTATATTGTGTATTAGTTCAGATTTTTTTTGTTAAG
This sequence comes from Pollenia angustigena, assembly GCA_930367215.1. Classification (NCBI taxonomy): domain Eukaryota; kingdom Metazoa; phylum Arthropoda; class Insecta; order Diptera; family Polleniidae; genus Pollenia; species Pollenia angustigena. The sequence goes on from OV884056.1 coordinate 187,856,665, forward strand.
AAAATGTTATTTGAGTTATTAAATTTGTAAACAAAATTTGTATAAATATTTTGTTGTTGGTACATATTGGGCCTGGTTGTGTAAGGTGTTGTCGTTAATGCCTAAGACGTTTTTTGTATAAGATTAAAGAACACAGTTTGTGTGTTCCTTCAATCTAGATAAAAAAGACGACACAGGCGTTTACGCTTATGCCTTGCACAATCAGGCCGATTATAAATAATAAGGTCGGTCGCATAAGATAAGGCCAAATCATTGTTATTTTTTTTTTTTGTACATAATTCTTAAAAATTGTGGATCAAAAACTTTTTAAGGATTTCGAAACTATTATTGATTGATTTTTATAGCTGATAGCATTTTTGAATTAATTATTTTTGTATCTTAAAAAAATTATATATACAAAACGTCTTTTATATTTTTTAAGGTTATGGTGAAAAAAACTATAGCTCAAAAATTTTTTGAAAAAAAAAACAACAAAACTATGTTGTTTAAATAGGGATTTGCTTTATTACTTAGATTTAACAAAGGAAGGGCTTAAAGGATTTCAATAAATTAGGTAAATAAAACACAAATAATATACATTTATTTTAATAAATTAAATTAAAAAAAAAAAATTAATTTTGTAATAAAAAAAATTAAAGATAAAACAAATTTTATTTTTAAATACTAATCGATTCTTTATTTTTTTTTTAATAAATTTATTTATTAATTATTAAAAAAATAGTGTATTTTTCTAAAAAAAAAACACACGCACACAGCACAGCACACGCACACACTTAACATAACAAGGCTTTCCATATAACGAGAGAGAGAGAGAAAAAAAGACAGCGAGAGAAAAAAATATATGTATGTATCAAGGCGAATTTATAACAGGTGGTCTTGACAGCTCATGTCATCATTATCTAGTTTGTTTGTCAAAATCTGTTTATATTTGTTTCTAATAATCTTTTTGATTTTAAATTAGTTTGCGCATCACTTTGTTTTGAAAGTAAAAATTAATATTGTCTTTTCAAAATCTAATAATTGTTCTTAATTGTGCCAAATTTTTAAATAGATTGATTAATATTCTTTAATACACTTGCTTTTTATTGCATATTGCAAGGCGAATTCAACTTATTTTGACATTCAAAGTCGGCATTTACTAAAGCGAATTGAGGCGAGTCTGTGTACCTGGTATGAATTTGCCTTGTGTTTGTATATTTAAATTATTTCTTGAAAATACAAATGTTTTTTATGTAAATCAAGGCGAGTTCATAAAAGTGACCGCAGAGAGAGAGATATTCTGGCTGTCAATTTTTTGTATGGAGTTTGACATTTAAAATACATGTATGTACCAACATAAACAGGTACAGCTATCATAACTATTTCTCACTCTCCCTCTCTCTCTCTCTTTCTGATGCGCTCACCTGTATGAATTCGACTTGGTTTGAATTGTACAAAAAAAAAAAAAAACACTTTTACTGCTTCGTATTTACATTATCACAACAAAAACATGCTTTTTTAAAAAAATTCTTTAAAAATTTAATATAAATTTTTTTCATAAAATAGTGAAAAAACAAAAAATGTTTTTGTTTATAATAGGAGAAAAAACAACAACAACAACACCTAATATATATATGTATATATTTTTTTTTAATATATTTAAAAACTAAAAGCAAGAAAAAAAGTTTTTTTTTTTTAGTTTTTAATAAATTCTTTTTAAAGTTTACTTTATTTTTATTTCAATATTTTCTTTTATTATTAACAATTCACAAAAAAAAAAAAAAAAATTAAGAAAAAAATCTTATGTTTAATTAAAAATGAAAAATATTAATTTAATTTTACAATTTTAAAATGAAAAGAAATTTATTTTTTAGTTTAGTTTTTTACATATTAAGAAAAAAAAAATTAAAATCAAATAAAATATTTTACTTGCATTTATTTAGGGAAAATTAAAAACGAGTTAAAAAATAATTACATATATTAAAAAAAAAAGTATTTAGAATTTATTTAAAATTAGTTTTATATTAAAATTAAAACAAAAAACAAACAATTTAATTCTCAAATGAAAAAAATAATAATTCAACAAAAGAATTTTTAACAGTGTAATAAGTTCTTCTTCTTAAATTTTTTATATTTTTTTAAAATTAATTTAACGTTAATAAGTTTTACAGGGTTGGGAGTTGTTTGTTTAGAAAAACAAAAAAAAAAAAAAACATTATTTTTAGCAGTAAAAGTTTGTTTAAAAAAAAATTAATATTAAAAATTATATTTAGACAAAAATAAAAATAGTATTAGTAGTTATAGTAAATAACAGAGTGTAATAGGAAGTAAGTAAGTAGTAGTTTTTAATAGTATTAAATATAAATTAAATATATTTGACAATTAAAGAGTGTGTATTAATCTAAATGCACACATTTAAAGGAATGGAAACTTTTGAACACACCAAATAATTAAATTTTTACTTAAAAAAAAGAATATTATAAAAAAAAACTTTTTTTATATTATTTTGAACGTTTACACTATTTTTAAATTAAAACAAAAATCACGATTTTAAAAGTTTATTTAATGTAACATTTTGTATACAACAATTTCGAATGACCATCCCTGGTAAAAAATGTCTGCTTGTTTGGTAAAAATTTTAAATCGGCGTTTGTTAAAGAGTATTGGCAGTAAATCCTTTTGTCTTTTTCCTTTTAGACGCCGTTTGCATAAGAAAAGTCTTGTGAGGGCACAATAATTCACAGAAATACACTCCAGGCAGTACTTGTTTCTTTCAAAACCTTTTAATACAGTAACAAAAATTTGGATTTTAAAAATAAACTCCTGCATCCTGCGAGAATTTGTGCTGTTTACTTGTCTGCCTTTTCAAACTCGTTGAAAAGACGACAACAACAAATTTATAATTAAAGGCTACAAAGGTTGTTTATGGTCCTACGAACCCGTTATGAACGAGTAGCCTATGGATCTACAGTATATTGAATAGTCGGAAGTTCTCAACTGAGTTGCAAATTAAGTTTAAATTCATTCCCATTTAAAAATATTTAATAATCTAGCGAAAATTTTCCCAAAACATTCAAAAATTCTTTGTTTTAAATTTAAGGTTATGTTATTTTACATTTTCCAAAGCCATTTGTTCAAGCAAATGATTTCATTATTTGAAAATTCCCGTTCTGCTGTTCTTTTAAAAAAGTATTTCAATTATTGGCTGTACACTATTAATTTTTATAGCATGATAAATACATTTAAAAGATTTCATTTCAAGTTGAAATCTCCAAAATTGAAAAACTTTTATTTTAAAGAATTCAAAGAATAATAATAAAAAATAAATGAACATGTTATGCTATTCATTAAATGAATGTTAAATAACATGAAATATTATAAACCCAAATGAAATCGATTTACAAGGTGGTGCTATCAAGTCATATTGTCATAATAACCGAAAATTTTACAATAGTTAAAAAAATTATTGTTGTGTTTCAAACAAAAAGAAGTTCTAAAATAATAAGACTTTTATTGCTAAAAGTTTAAAAAACCTAAAGAATTCTGAACTAATTAAAATTTAAATTAAATAAGATTTTGATGATTTGAAATTATATTGAAAAATTTAATTAAAGAAATTTATTTAAGTTTGAATTTAAACTTGAACTTAATAATAGAAGACATTTTTTTGGAATTTCAAAGCTATTGAACAAAAAAAAATATAAGAATTCAATCTCAAAATCTTTAAAAAAAAAAAAATTGCAATCAATTTAAAAATTCATTATTTTAATGAAAAAAAATTTCAAATACATTCAAAAATTCGTGATTTTAAAAGAAAAATATTACAAAATGATTTTGAAACTAAGATTTTAAACCGAAAACCAACTTAAACGTTAACTATATTGGAAATTTTCAAGGTATGAATTGCCGTCTAGGGAGAGCTGGTCAGGTCAGGGCAGATTGCTATGGCTCGTGTATGAGGATCTTGTTATTGGAAGGTCATACATATTGGTTTCCTGATAATACATATTTAAATTTTGAAACGGCAACTTAAACCTTAACGAAACCTTTTAAAGAAATATAAACAAAGTTGCACCGTATACTTTTCCTTTTTTTTGACAGATTCATAAACGCCTTAACCCATTAAACGCGTGATGTGGACCTCCAACATAAAAGCAGCAGCGTACGACGTAGTAACGTTTTTAAATTAAAACTTATAATATTTTATACGCCGTACACTGAAAAAATTTTCTTCACAGATCCAATGAAATTTACATTAAAATTCAACCTATGTAACCTTTCATTGGATTAATGAAGGATTAATAAAATTAATGACAACATTTTCATTGATTTTATGAATCCTCATTGAAAAAATGGATAAAATAAACGTTTGTCATTAAACTAATGCAAAATTTTCATTGATTTTATGAAACATTTCATTAATCCAATGAAAGGTTACATAGGTTGAATTTTAATGTAAATTTCATTGGATCTGTGAAGAAATTTTTTTCAGTGTACGTCGAACGAGAAAATTTTAAACATATTTTGGTTAATATAACCATATAATTGTCAGCGACAACCATATTATGGTTTAAATAGCCCTCCATCAAGAACCCACAACCATATTAAGGTTGAATCTAAAAATGTAATGGTTAAATATGATAATAATTTGTTTTGAAATTTACAAAAGTATTTTTCCCTGTTCCAAGAGCAACATACTATGGTTAAAAACCAACCATGCTATTGAAAGTGTTTAACAAATTGTAGTTATTATTGATCATAGCATGTTTGGAGGCAACAATAATATGGTGGGGGCTTCTTGATGGAGGCCTTATTTAACCATAATATGGTTATCACTGACAATAATATGGTTATATTAAACAAAGTATGTCAAAAAATTTTTTTTTAAATAGTTTGGTTGGAGGTGACCATATTTAAACACGTTTTTTCTCTGGGTGTTGTCATAGAAAAGGAAACATTTTAAATACAAAATGAAATTATTTTTGTGGTTTTAATTTGAATATTTGAAAACAAAATGTGTAAAAGGAGAAGCAAATAAACAGCTGTTTAAATAAATTTAGAATTTTCTAATAAAATAGAAAACAACAATTTTGAATTGTGGGTTTAGACAGCATGTGTTTAGAAAGCTACGGCGTTACGTCCTACTTGCTTACAATGCACGACCCAGTTGTGTTACCAGCAATAATTGGCCTTATGTTGGAAGGCGTTGTCGTTAATGTATGAGTAGTTTTTTGTAATAGATTCAAGAGCACAATTTATGAGTTAATTTAATCTATTACAAAAAACAACTCACTCCTTAAAGACAGCGCCTTACACATTTAGGCCGAATATCATTACAAATTTTACAAAAAAAATTATTGAAACAAAATTTTCTGGTTTTGAAACCATTTCAGTAAAGAAACTGCACTAGACCTTTAACGCTAAACAGATTTTAAATTGCTAAAAAAAAACGCGTCAAAATTTAAAAAAAAAAATTGTTTAGTATAAAACAGCTGATTTCGAATATGAAAATAATTTTGAGAGAAAAATTAAATAAGAATTTTATTCAACTGAAAATAGTGAAATGTTGAAGGTAAAATAAAAAACTATTTTTGAATTTAAAAAAAAAACTAGACATCTTTTAGTCACAAAGCCCATAGTTTTGAAATTTATAATTAAAAACTCATGATTTCGAAAGATTTTGTGAAACATAAAAAACACAAACTCAAGGGATTTTCTGCAATTTAGCCTTAATGAAAAAATTTTTCAAACTAAAATACCAATTTGAAAAAAAATCATTTTAAAGAAATCCACAAATCCATGATTTTGAAATTATTACAAAATTCTAAAATAGTTTTTAATAAATAAAGGGAAACACTAATGAAAAAAAAAAACTTATTTAAGAATGCATTCCTTTCAATGTGTGACTTAAGAGAAAATATTTTTTATGAAAAATAAAATTAGTAGAAGTGTATGTATTCTAGTGTTTGTATTTATTATTAATTATTATTAGTTTTTTTTTTATTTAAAATTAAATGTTAAAAAAAAAAATAAAATCAAAACTAATTTTATTTTAAAGAAATTAATTAAAAAAGTTATAAAAAAATCTAAAATCTAAACACAAAAGATTTTTTTTTATAAAAATAATAATAATAGTTAATAATAGAGTAATAATTATAATAATAAAATTAATAATAAAAATAAAACATAAAAAGAAAAAATAGTGTTTGTGTATTTTGTTTTAACATTTTGAAGAGGAGGGAGGAATTTGTTTGTTTTTTTTTTTTGATGGACATTTTTCTTCAATTATTTAATTTGTAAAACAAAATGTTAATTGTTTTATATTTTTTCAATTATGGAGAGACAAGAGAAGGTGGTTGGTATTTTTTTTTTTTTAGAATTTTTGAAATTTTTCTGTTTGGTTTGTTTTTTGTTGTTTTTTTTTTAAAGTTTTTTCTCACCTGGTAAATTTTGTAGCGGTTTGGCGTGCTGAGTGCCACGAGCGCTGGGACGAATTTGTCCCACCCCACGGACCCCCCCGGTTGCTTGCAGAGCCCCCTGAACGGTGACCCCCCGTTGAGCCGCCACCGCCGCCGCCACCACCGCCGCTTGAGGGGCCCCCTGACGATTGATGTTGCCACGGAGCCCAACGGTTCGGCCACGCGCTGTGATTCCACGCCCACGGCCAACCCCCTTCATAAAGTCAATAAAACAAAATTCATTCAGCGTAATACACAATACACCCAATACACATATTAAATAAACATCATCATCATTATGATCATATACATTTTTTGAAAGATTATGTACATTATCATATTTAACCGCAAAAGTTGGTCATCGTCATCATCATCAATCATCATTAAAGTTACCGTGTAAATCCATCATTTAAGGTTGGGTTTTAACGTCGTTTTAGGGTCCGTAGTTGTAGTTGAAGTGGTGGTGGTTGGGTTGTTCCAATTAATCCATTTTAACCATATTTAATATTCGTTTTATATAAAATATATATATGGATCGCCAAGTATTTTCAGATAATTTTGTTGTTTGGTTTTTTTTTAAATTTATAAACGTTTCAATTTTTTTTTTTTTTGTTTAAATTTAGTTTAAAAAAAGTATTCAATATAATAAATTTTGTTTAAAGGGGCGGGGGAGGAAAAGTTTTGATTCAATAATAAATAAATTATTATTTTTCAAACAGGATTTAATCAATCATAATTTTGTTGTTTTTTTTTTTTTTGGTTTTGGTAAAAAATTTTCAATATATAGAGACCATAAATTGTAGAATAGTTTGTTTTTATTTAAGATTTCAGGGTTTTGGTTTTTTGGGTAATTTGTAAAAAAAAAATATTGGTAATTATAGTTTAATTTTTCAAAATAGTTTTTTTAAGGGGAAAATTTTAGATAAAATTTTTGATTTGTTTTGTTGGTGAAATTGTAAATTATAGTTTGTTGTTTTTGTTTTGACGAACATATATATAATTTTTTTAAGACGATTTTTTTAAATTTTATTTAACAGTTTGTTTTATATTTGAGTTTGAGAGTATTCAACATAAAAAAAGAAAAAAAAGAAAAAGAAAAAAAACAAAATCGAAAATGAACGCGTTAGATTGTTTTTAAGAGTTTTAAAAATGAAATTATTATTATTATTTTTTTTTTTTTTAAATTGATTTTGTTCTAAATTATAATTACGATTATAGAGAGAGAGAGAGAGAAAAAAAAAACTAATAATTATGTAATAAAAATTATATAAAAAATAACAATAAATTGGTTGTTTTTCCTTCAATTGCTAATTTGGCTTTTAAATTTTGTTAAATGTAAAATCAACTAATAAAAAAAGCTTAAAATAATTTCTTAAATTTTATTTAATATAAACTAAAAAGTCATTTTATAGTTTTGTTTTTTAAAGAAAATTTTGCGATTGACACATTCGTTTTTTTAGTAGTTTGTTTAATTTAAGCAAATTAAAATAAAATTTTGTTAAATAAAAATTTGTTTTTATTAAGTAAAAAAGCTCTATAAAAGTACATACAAAAGCGTGAAAGAGAGCAGCATAATGAATAAATTAAATATATAAGAAGTTTTAAATCAATATTCCAAAAAAAAAAAAAAGAAAAATCCAACATTTTGGGCAACTTTTTCTGTATTTCGATTCGAAAAAAGCTTTTTCGTTAAAGTGTCAAATAAGTATTCAAAAATATAAAACTCAAAGCTTTAAGGTTTTTTTGCGGTACAAAGAAGTACAGAGGCCTTCCAGAAGGCATCCGTACTCCTTCTTTTTTTTTCCCACTGGGTATTAGTAAAAATTTGTTTGTATATGTGACAACAAACCCTGCAAATAATAGAACCAGTCCAAACACGCGTGTAAAGAGAAGCTTACAAGGGACCAGGGGGCTACTCTCTATTGCGATGCGAAAGAAAATGGTAGCAAATCTAGCGATTGGTACTCTTAAATGCGTATGCGCATTTGTCTTTCGCATCTATTAATTTTTTCTTTTCGCAAATCATCCCATTTATTTTATTTAAATTTTCCAATTTCAAATATTTTTACATATTTTAGCATTTCATTACTGTCAATCTGGTCAAATTTTCATTTTTAATTGGCAGTATTGCTTCTTTTTAAAAAATTTTGCGAAAGTGATAGAGAGTACCAAGTTGGCATTTAGCTTTCGCATCGAAATTGCTTTCGCATCGCAATAGAGAGTAGCCTCTCAGGACTGGTCCAAAAGTAACCCAAACGAATGGAAAAAACCTGGTCTATTTAACATTACGATGTCCTAGGGCAGGACCATATAACCTACCTTTGGACTACTAAGGAGTAGTTTTAAAACTACTCCATGGTATACACAAGAGGACTAGTTTTGAAGTCGTTTAAAAACGTTAAAAAACGAAGACATGTCGTCTCACTACAAACACTTTTTAACAATGACATGGTCCATGCTTGCATTACATCGGACCAGTCCATGGAGTAGTCCATTTTATCAAAATGGATCAAGTGGTCCAATTTTATTTGCAGGGAAGATGCTGGTTGGAAAATCAAAAAGTTTTGATATGATTGTGAACATTACGCCGTGCACAAGTAAACGAGTTAATTCGCCTGCATAACAAGCATTCGACAAGTGTATTTGGCCCTTTAGAGAGTTCATTTGAAAACTGGTTTAAAAAACAAAAAAATAGTTTTGATAAATTTTGACTTGTTGATGATTTGAAATCGAATTCAATTAATTTAAATTCGAAAATAATTAGGTCATTCACAAAGGGCCTATTGCGTCATATTGGTTGTATTTGCTATAATTATTGTATTATTACTGTCACATTCATAAAATTAAAAATATTAAAAAAAAAATTAATTACAATCCTTGAATTTTGTTTGAAAACTTATTTTCTATTCAATATGCAGCTCTCTTTTTTGTTCGAATAACAACTTTACATTAAAATAAATTAAGATTAGCGTAATATAATAAGGAAAAACTTAAAGCATATATAAAAAAAATTAATTGTTCAAGTATAATTGCATACTGTAGGGCATAGAAAAAGTGTTAAGAAATCATTAGGTTTAATGGACGACTCACTGAGGTCCTTACAACGGTCCTCAAAAAGGGTGAATAATAACAAGATTTATTCGAAACTATATTCTTTAGTAATTAAGAAAATTTTAAAGTAGTTCCAAAATTAACCAATTGATTTGGCAATTTTGGCAACTTTTTTTAATTAACTACTTTTTTCAGTTAAAATATTCTAAAATAATTTGTTAGAAATTATGATAAAGAACAATTTTCCAATAAAAAAAAAACACCTTAGGACAAATTACGTCATTTGATATTGATCGAAATTTCCATTTAAATTGTATTGTAATTTCGATCGATATCGAATGCCGTTATTTGGTCCCTTTATTTTTCTTTCTTTTTTAGGAAGATTAAATAATGATTTCATGGCAGAACCAATCAGAGAGAACGATAAAGTTTCAAGAGACATATGCCAGGAACTCAGTACAACATACTCTGCACAACTAATTAGCATGAACAGGTAACATTCGGATCAAAATATGTATATTCATAGTCATATTTTAGCAGGAACATAGATCATTTACAAAGAATCACCATTGTTGTCTATGAATTGTATTTCATTCAAAGATTTTTCGATTTCGGTCTGAACATGGAATTGGCATGACAACCATTAGAGGGCCGAATTAAAATTCTTTCTGATTCGTTCTTTACTTATCAGAGGCCTGATTCTGGCAGTCGTGATCGAGTACATTCTCGATTCGAAAGCAATTTAATGTCTAATTATTTCGGTCAATACTAAACGAATCGGAATTATTTTTTCAGTGTTGTAAAGCAATAATTTGAGTTTCACAATACTGAAACAATAATTTCGATTCGTTCAGTATTGACTGAAAGAATAAGAAATAATATTGCTTTCGAATCGAGAAAGTACTCGATCACGTCTGCCAGAATTAGGCCCCCAGGATTCATATTGCTAGGATGTATACGTATCATTAAATGCAGGCACTCGCACTGGATCTTATGCACTTCGGGTGAATGTTTGCACAAGACGCTTAAAAGTGAAGATTATTGATTTTTTTTTTCAAACGCGAATAGTTATTTAGTGTGAAGCATCAAGAAAGCAATAAAACCATTGCAGATGAATAAATGTGTTTTTGTATGATTTGGATAAAAGGAACAGCAGTTTAATTGTAAAAAAGAGAACAATCCAGTACTGCAGACGAGGGTAATCTTATATAATTGAACTACTTATCCATCTTAAACACAGTACATATTAAAAATGCTGGACATCAAGCTCAAATATTATATCTAAAGGCCGCTTTAGTCGACCGTAATGTAATGTAATTAAATGCAATGTAAAGTACCGTAACGTACTGTAAGCTCGTTTGTGCACTTATAGAACATGTAAGAACGTGTCAGCTGTTTTTCACAACCAAAAACAAAAAAGCATTAGTATACATAAAACAACACACACAGTGATGAGAATTAAATATGTATGTTGAAATGGTGACCGCTTTGCAGAAAAAGTACCAAGTGATTTAAATAGTATTAAAACTGTATTTCTTGCATGTATAAATAAATAAATAATTTAATATTTGATATTAATATTACAGATTTACAAAAATCAAATATTTATTATATCATATTCGTACACATGTTCTTACATTAATTTCAAAATGTGCATACACCTAAACAAGGTTTTAATACTATTAAAAACCAGACTTTGTTTGTTTGTGGATATGTCTACATTTGTTAATTTTATACATCTAAACATATATTTGTATAAATGAAAATATGATTGTAACTTATTTTGTCAAAAGTCCACAGATATTATAATTGAAAAAGTGCCAACAAAAAGAGTGATTTTACTCGCATTGCATTTAAAATATAAGCAGCCCATCACTATCTACAACTGCAACGTAACCTCGTAATGAAATTCTATTTTCTACAGGTTGGCACGTTACGGTTAAGTGACATTACAGTCAGTTAAGCATTTGCATTGCTTTCCATATAACAAAAACGATCAGCTGTTTACACTACATTTACATTTCTACATTTACGGCCGGCTAATGGGACCTTAATAAATTGTTTAATTTTCTATGAAAACTGGTACTCTTTTACCTTCGGAACTTTTTCTCTTTTCGAAAAAGTTGGTTAAGAGATAGATAGCATATGGCCCAGATTAAAATATAGGGTACTTTCTAAGAGTTAAAAACGGGGAAATTGTTGGTACTTTTGGTACTTTTTATTTGATCAATTTGGGATACAGATTGCATATGGTCCAAACAAAGGGTAATTTTTAGAGGCAAAAAATGGGATCAAATTGGTGCTTTTACTCTTTTCGACAAATTATGCATACGAAGAATTGGTATACCTACAGATTATAGCCAACATTAAAATGCAGTGCACTTTCTGGGGGCCTAAAATAAGGAAAAATAAGCTGGTACTTTTGGTACTCTTTTACCTTTGGATCTTTTCCTCTTTTCGAAAAAGTTGGTAAAGACGTAGCATATGGCCCAGATTAAAATGTAGGGTACTTTTTAAGAGTTAAAGACGGGGGAAATTTGGTACTTCTTATTTAATCAATTTAGTATACAGATTGCATATGGTTCACATTAAAATAAATGGTACTTTTTACACAAATTTTTTTCGATAATATGCAATTTACTTTCTGGGGGCCTAAAATAAGGTAAAATAATATGTTACTTTTTGTACTCTTTTACCTTAAATAACTTTGCTCTTTTCGAAAAATTTGGTAAATGGATTGCATATGGGCCAGATTAAAATTAAGGGCACTTTCTAAGACAAAAAAAAAAAAACGGGAAAATATTAGTACTTTAGGAAGTTTTTTTGTTCTGATATATTTGATCTGTATATTAAATGGTCCAGTGGCCGGAATATATTAAGACTCCACTTTAATATGATTCGGAAAGTTTTTAAATATGATATATGGCGATTTCATTTCTGAGAAATATGTTGCATAAATGTTACATGATCTACACAAAAGAGATAGAGCATGTAACATTTATGCAACATATTTCTCAGAAAAGAAATCGCCAATAAACAATTTGGCTGCATTATATGGTTTCGAACTACACTAAGTGTAGACATTGACTTTGCGTTGAAACGTCAGTCAGTTTTATGCAATTTTCGTTGTTAAACAATTAATTTTTTTAAATATAAATTTGTTTAAAATAAAAACTAATAATTAAAAATAATAGCACTTTGGAATTCAGCTCATAAATAATTAATTATACAACAATAAAGCTTAAAATAAAAAGTAATAACTAAAAATAATTTAAAAAAATAACAAAGCAGCATTAAAAATTATAAGAAAAGCAATGAAAAATGTGCGCAAAAACATAAAAAAGCAATAAATAATTAATAAAATTAAAACATTAAATTAGGAACTATTTTGTGTGTGTTAGAAAGAGAGAGAGAGACCATGTAGGAAAAAAATTGGGTGACTGACTGAAACGGCATGACTGTTTGACTGTTAATTTAAAACAATTAAATGAGTTTAATGAATTGTCAGAGTAACCTGACCCAAAAAAAAAAATGCTTTGTCGATTTTTTTAATTTAACAAACAAAATTTGTTATTAACTAAAAACACATTAATTTTATTTATTTTTTTTTTAATTTTGAAATATAGACCAAAATTTTTCTTATAAAATTTGTTATCTAAAAAATTTAGATTAACAATAATCCTGGTAATTTTTTTGTATTTTTTTTTTATCAAATGTGGTGTAGAAATTTGTTTGATACTCAAAAATTTTATTTAGCACAAATTTCTTTAAGTGTTTTATGATGTTTAAAATGTGGTACTTGTTGGTTTGGTGGTTGTAGTTATAATCCATTAACTTTTTTGAGAATTAAGAAAAAAAAAAAATAAGATAAATTTGGAAAAAAAATTTTATTAATTTAATAAAAAATTTAAACAATAAAATTTAAGTAATGAAGTTTTGGAAAAATATAAAAAAAAACTAAACTAAATGTAATAGAGAAATAATAAAAAAAAAATTCAAACAACAGAAGTGAAAAATAAATTAAAAACCCACCACATTATTACGCGTTGTTCTTGCTAAACCACCGGCAGCAGCTCCACTACCAACAGCAGATGGTGGTAGTGGTGGCACACCACCCGGTGGATAATCAAAGAAATATTCTCCATCATAGGTACGATAAAAATCTTCATAATACGAATCATTGTAGCCAGCACCACCGCGATAATCCGAATAACCATAAAAGTCATATTCATAATCTATAAAACATATTTGTAGGGAATAGGAATAAATTGGAGAGTTTTGGTTTCTTTTTGTTTTTGTTGCGATCAAACGTAACGAATTAAAATTAAATTAAAAATTAAATGCAAATTAAAAATGTTTGCCAAAAAAAAAGGGGAAAATAATAAAAGAAATTATAAAAAAAAACTAAAATAAATATTAAAAAAAGTTTAAGTACAGAAAAAAAAAAAAAAAATAATGTGATAAAAATGTTGCTAATATCGAAATAAGGTAACATTTTTCTTATTGAAAATCTGTAGTGGCAAGACTCTCCACTTTTTTTTACACGCTTTGGCGTGTAAACATTTATTTTCTGTTCTCTTTGTTTCTCACTGTTTTCGTTTTGATAATCCAAACCAAATTGAACTAAAAGTTTGTTTTGCCCACTTCTTATTAGTCTGGGTTCTCACTATGAAAGTTTTCTTTCAGAAAGTGTGAGTTTATTGGTGAGAGGGGAGAGAATAGCAGCATGTTCTCTTCCTCTCTCACCCATAAGCTCAGACTTTCAGAAAGAAAACGTTTATAGTGTAAACCCAGACTTACTAATATTTTTTGGTATTTTATTTTGTATATTTTAGTACCAGGAAAATTTGACCCCTTAAGGAAAGAAATAAATTTGTCAATTGGATCTTTAAGGTTGTAGTTAAGCCGACTCTGTTTAACGGGGTTGTTGTATGTAGGACTGCGATGGATAAAGGCAGGTCCCGCGCTACGATTGAAAAGGTACCTAAAAGCGTTGATGGTCACTGGATCAATGCGTTCCACACTGACGAGGGCGCTGTTTACAATGTTAAACTGGCTCCTGGTGGACATATCGGTCAAACAGATGGCTCTTTGCTCGGCGACACGGCTGAACGAGGCGCACAGCTAGTCGAATCGAGATTATGGATAGGCCAGGATAATTAATCATTCGATTGTCCCTGACGGGGTAGACTACTATTCTCCGGAAACTTTCTTTGGTGCGGGGTAAGCTGCACATACGACACACAGTAGTGTGCCGTCAGGTAAAGGGACTTTCCGTGGACCGGCCCTAAGTGTTTATACTGATGTTTCGCGTAAAGGAGAAAGAGTTGGTGCGGGCTTATTCATTAAGGAAAGGGATATAAGTTCCCTTTCGTCTGCCGGACGGCTGAAGTGTCCTGTAGGCGGAAATCTCGGCTATAAGGCGGGCGGCTAACCGGATTTGTTATATTTACTAGTAGCAAGGATGCCATTGGTTCCCTAGCGGGTGGTTATACGACATCTAGGTTAATTGTATAATGTCGGATGTCTTTGATTGAGATTACAAGCCTTCAAAGGTAACGCTAATGTGGATAGCAGTACATGTGGACTGCACGGGCAACCAGATAGCAGATGAGCTTGCCCAATGAAGTGGTCGTATAGATGAACCATTCATTGATCAATTTGTTGGCTTTCCAATGGCTCACTGTAAGTCACTTTTCAAGCGCGAGTCTTATAGAATAGCGCAGAAGGCATAGAGCCTGGCTATGATGAACGGAGAACTTGCTCTCTACTAAGGTTCAGTAGGGACCAGATTTGGACAGTGATTTCAGTTGTGACTGGGCACCGGCCTGAAGGGATTCATGCAAGGAGAATGGGGTCTGGAATTCAATTACTACTTCAGAAGTTGTCATGACGAAGAGGAAGAGGAAACTGTGTCTCATTTTCTATGTGAAGTTCCTGGTATTATGGAAAAATACCTGGGAAAACTGGCGTTTGCCTGCTTGGAGGATCTATCTAGGCTAGAACTAAGGTCACTTTTTCTCTTCATAAGGAAGAGGAATTGATTGAATTCTGCAGTGACGCCTACTGAGTAACTGCTCTGTAGAATGGGCATTGGCGCTGATTATCACAAAGGGAACACTAAAAAACCCAAGTGAGCTGTCTCTCGATGGCTGCCCAAGGAACCTTACCTAACCTAACGTTGTTCCAGCAAATGAGCGATATGTGGACTTTAAGTCTTAGCTTCGAAACAATTAATGTTAAATTTTAGAAGGCAAAATTTTTAGCAGTAACTTGTAATTAAGAGTGATTATTATGACTTTTTCTTTTTTGAAAACCTGCCAGTTTTGGAACAGTTTCTTTTTATTTAATTGTTAACCAAATTTCGATTTAGCATTTGGTTTTTTTTTATCACATTTTCTTGTTGTTTCAACTACATTTTCAAAATTTACTTTAATAAACAAAGCAAAAATACTTTATAGGGGTACTACAGTTCAAATGCCTTCCAAAAAAGGGAGTTTTTTTTTTTGCTTTTCAGGATTTAGAGGGTTTAGGATTATTATCTAATGAAATTCGATTTGACCTTATTTTGTATTTTCTTGATAAATTTTTCAATTATATTTTCTTTTTACTTTTAAAAAAACTACTGCCAATCCAATCCGTTTGTTTGTTAAAAATTAAAAAAAAAAAAAAAAAAAAAAATAATTGTGAATTTTTATTCCATTTATATCAAATTTTTGAAAAACTAAATTAAAAACAAATCATAAAAATTACGTTTAAAAATATTAATTAAAAAATCCTTTTAAAACAAAAAAAAAAAAAAAAATTTTTTTTTTTTTAATAAAAATTTCAAGTGTAAAAAGTGTGTGCTTTTAAAGAAATTTCTTGTTTTAAATGTTTTGTTTGTTTTTAGTTGAGAGTTTATTTTTTTTAACAAAATTATTTTATAAATTTACTTACCGGCAAAACATCAATAAGTATACAGGGTGTTTAACATTTGCTACACAGAGAACAAACAACAACACAAAATTGCAACATTTAATTACAAAAAAATTATAGAATTTTTCGTTTTTTTTTTTTTGTTTTCTTTTTTAAATAAACAAAACAATTTAAGTTGGTTTTTTAAGACTAGATAGATGATGCTCTAGTTTTTTTGCTTTTGTTTTATAGAGTATTTTAAAGTATATTTTTTAAGTAGTTACAAAAATAACAAACATTTATATGAAAATATTTGAATAAATGGAATAAAAAACACAAAATATTTTTTTTTTTTACTTTTAAAGAAAATTGTTTAAAAAATTTCATTTTCATCTTAGAATAGTTTTTGTTTTTTGTAAAAGATAAAAAATAATGCATGCAAAAGAAAATGTTAATTATGAAAATGAAAAAAGATTTGACTAAAGGTTAAAAATATGGAGACAACAAGACACACTAGAAAATGAAAAAAATGTTTTTATTTTTTAAATAAAATTAAAAAAAAAAAATAAGTCAAAATTTAATTATAAAAAGTGCGGTTAAGTTGAAAAACATATGAAGATAATAAAAATACACTGAATATTAAAGAGAATTTAAAACACATTAATGAAATGAAGCATACTTTTAGGTGTGTAAAATAAACTGGGTGTTTAAAGGAAAATATACATAAATAAAATAAAACTAAAAAATACAAACTAAAATTAAAATTACTTTAAAAAAAGCTGGGAATTTTTTAATAAATAAATAAATAAATAAGAAAAAATCAATAATTTTTAACTAAATAACTAATTAAATAAACCTAATTGTTAGAAATTTTAAATAAAAAAAGAGTCCTAAAATTGTAAACGCACAACCTTTTTAATTTTATTTTTTTGTTTTTTTTTTTAGTAACAAAAGTTATTGTTTTAAGATTCAGTAATAATTTGTTTATATGTCAACTGCAAACAAATTAAAATATTCTCGTTTTTAAAAAAGAAACTCAGAAATTATAAAACCAAATTGAAAATATTATAAACTAATTATTTCTTTAATACTTAGTAGGTATATTCAAAAAATAAAAATAATGTTTAAATGTAGACAAAAAAAAAAAAAAAAAAAAAAGTAAAAAGTTTTATTTTAAGACTTACCATAATCACGTGGCATTGGTGTACGTAGAGGAATTCTGGGAGCACCTGGTATACGCATGGGTGTACCTAATGGTATCATGCCTGGATGTGTTGGTGAAAGATTTCTGTATGGAGACAATGGTTCAAAGCTTTTGTTTTTAATCAACAATATCAAAAAATAATATTTCATTTTTTTTTTGTTTAAAGTTTTAAAATTGTTTGGTTTTTTTTTTTTTTGGACGCAGCAATTATACATTAGATATTGTTTATAGAAGTAGTAGGTAGTAGGTTGGTGTTGGTGGTAGTAGTAGAAGATTTTTACAGTAGTAGTAGTAGTAGTGGTATTAGAATTTAACAGTAGTAGTAGTTTATGTGTAAATTGTATACAAATTAAACCGGGGCAAACGTAAAAAGTTTTTAAAACAAAGTTATTAGGTTTTTATTTTACAAGTGGACATAAAAAGAAAAGTATAAAAAAAAATAAACAATTAATTAAAATTATGGTTAAAAAAGTGTTATATTTTTAAAAGAGAAAACGCTTAAGAGGCTAAATATTTTTCTTTTTTTTTACGAAATTTCTTCTTTGAACAGATTCCAAATATTTTTAAAATTAAATGTAATTTGAATAAAAAGTTAATTGAATTCATTCCTAGTTGAAGATTTTGATTGTAAAATCCCTTAATCTCTGATAGAAACAATTAGTGGTTAATTGTTGATTTTGATTCGAAAGGAAACATGTTTTTATTGCAACAAATTTTGAAAACAAATTCATATGAATTTGAATGTGACATTCATGTAATTATAGCAAATACAACCAATATGACACAATAGAACACTTTGTGAATTCCCTAAATATGTTTTTAAAAATATTTAAACATACATACATACAGCTGCCCCGAAGACGTTTGGTGCACGAAAGGTTTTAAATGTATTCCTAATTATCAGCCATATTCTGGAAATCCAATTCAAGTGAAATTGAAATCGAACAAATTTTGAAAACGATCCACTTTTAAAATTAGTCTGAGTTCATACGGCTCATGCCTTATTGACAAGATTCTTCCTTTTTCTTCTTTGAACATGAATTAGCGTTCAAATGATTCATGTCATGTTGACGAGATGTGCCTTCTTTTTGATATTGAAAACCATAACAAAATTAAACAACGAATGAAAAAGCAAAACGTAAAGACAGTACATGCATCTGTGTACTCGTTTCTTTTCCCCTCGTCCCTCTCGCCTATGAAGTCGCAAGCATGTCAATAAGACAAGAGCCGTATGAACACAGACTTATAAAGGGTGGTCCAACCATCATGTACGATATTAATTGTGAGTCACACCTTAACGTCAAGTTTTTTGCCCAACTAAATTTGACATTTCTTTGTTTCAGTGTTTGACAAATTCAACCATGGAGAGGTACACAATTGAGCAGCGCGTTAAAATTGTTGAAGCGTTTTACGAAAACAGGCTTTCAAATCAAAATGCATTTAATGCACTTCGTGATGTTTTTTGGTCAGCATAATCGACCAAATGTGTCTGTCCACAATCGGGATGATTGTGCGCAAATTTCAGAAAACCTGGAATTTGGGAAATGTGAAAACACCTGTTTGGTGGCGGTTTTTGGGCTGGCGGCGTCATCGGGCCGTACTTCTTTGCAAATGAGGTCGGCCAATTAGTTACCGTGAATGGTGTTTGCTATCACGAGATGATAACGGATTTCTTGTGGCCAGCAATTGAGAATATGGACCTGGACGATATGAGGTTCCAACAGGATGGTACCACCTGCAACACAGCCAACGCGAGAAATTCAATGGCCCTGTTATCTCACGTTGTGGCAATGTTAATTGGCCTTCAAGATCATTTAATTTGACATTGTTGTTCTTCTTTCTTTGGGGATGTGTTTAAACGAAAAATCATACGTCAATAACCCAAGAACAATTCAAGAGCTAAAGAATGAGATAATTCAGCACACAAACGACCTTTATATGTCTCAATATGTCTCAGAGTCTTAAAAATATGGACCATCGGATAGAGGTATGCCACCGAAGCCTTATCGAGCATTTGGCCAATATTTTGTTACCCACATAATGGTGATAGATTATTCTTCTATATTAATAAAATTCAGATAATTCTCTGCAAACTTTTTGTTTTATTTACAATTAACATTGTGAGTTTTTGTTGGACCACCCTTTAAAAAAATCATTCTTTGTTTTTATATTGAATACTTCAAGCCCCACTTAGTTTTACCAGAACTGCTCTTTAAATTAAGAAAACAAATTTAACTGGATCTCCATCGATTTAAATTTCAATCGATTTCAATTTCCAGATCGAAATTTGAAATTTAACTTCTCTTAAATTTCAAAATTTTTTCGAATACAAAAACCTTGTTTTGTTTTTTTTTTTTTGTTATTGAAAATTTCGTATTTCTATGATATTAAAAAAAATGATTGCTATTGCGTATTTAAAATCGTAAGCCAAAATTTTTGTATTTAAATAACAAATTCGAATGAATATGTTTTCAAATTGAAAAAGACAAAAACTTTATTCTTTGCGAGTCGAAATTGGTAGAATTGGTGTTGCAAACGACATATATACGACAAATTTCCTATGTGTATCTTTTCTATTGACGTTATCGTAAAATAAAACGACTTCGACAACTACAACGACTTTCATTATAAGGCTTATAACATAAACCTGCTGAGACAAGAGAATAATAAATTTACAAACTAGCAAAATTTATTTTCGAAAAAGTTTTCTTTTGAATCAAAGTAAACAAAAATGTTTTAGTTTCAATGTGTTTCGTAATCGGAAAGAAATGTTAATTTAATTTCTTTTAAGATTTAAAAGAGAAAATTAAATAGATCTTAAACGTTTTTTCTTTTCAAACTACTGTGCCAAATTTCGTTAGGATTATTGTATATTTTTAGTTTTCGAAATATTTATTTAATTTCCTTAACAGCCAACTGGGGAATTTTTTTCATATCAGATAAGTAATTTGATTATTGTTACGCATTTTTTTTTTGCTTTGCCAATGCTTGAATTTTAGAATTTTTCAAAAGGGTTAATGAAAATTTTCTTATGTGCAAAATTTTTTTTATAAAATTATTATTAATATAAATAAAAAGAAAATAAACTTACCCTACTAAACCACCAGGACGTCCTTGCATCATTTGCATCATTCTACGTTCACGAGCACGTAAAATTTCTTCTTTTTTCTTTTTATCTGAAGGTGGTTTGGCTAAGGAGACCTAAAAGGAAGATAACGAGAGTTTATATTAATAATAATTATAAAAAAGTCAAATAAAGTTTAATCTTCTAAAAGGCATAAAATGAATGAATGGCATAAATAGGAAAATGTTATGGGTGAGTTCTAAAACGTCAGTTGCAAAATACAACCGTGTAGAATTTAACAATCCTTTCTGACCCAAAGTGCACCAAAAAAAATTATCGAGTGTATCGTTAAACCAAATGATACATTGGTGACTTTGACTGCAAAGTATTATGATATTTTGGAACTCAGCAAATAACTTTTCGAAGGATAAGGAATAGTAAAAATATCTCTTAGATAAAAAGAGAACCAGATTTTTTTTTTAAACCATTTATATTGATTTATTTATATGATAATTTTTTTCCGCAATGGGTTTTAAACTTCAAAACATTGACCGTCTTAATTTAATGGTTGGAATGGAATTGGAATGATTTAAATCTATTTTATAGAAACTGTTTTTCAAAAGTAATTGGCATTTTTAAATTAACAAAAAAAAAAAAAATATATCGAAAATAGTTTGTTTCGAATCAACGGCTTGTTTTTGGAAATTACCACGAATTTAATCCATTGTTCATGTGCTTGAATTCTATTGTTAATGTAGAAATTATTTACATTAGCACCTCCTATGAGCCCTAATCTCATGGTGGGTCGTAACCCCTAGTTGACAAACAAGCCGCCCCAATAAGTGCACGGATACTTCAGACACAGGTACAAACTTTGTGTGTATAATCCGAAAAATAATATATACTCGCCCCTTGTTTCGCAACCGCAGCTATCTAGCTATTACAGCCGTGCCTAACAGGGGGTCTTCACCTGACAATTTTTTGTCATAATAAACGGCAAACTTTAATAAAAAAAAAAAAAAAAGCTGACAAAAACTTTAGAGTGGAACGACAATATTGTCATCTCATATAAAATTCCGTGTTTTTAAATACGTTAAAACTGATGGATTAAAAAAACACGGAATTTTATATGGGATGAAAATATTGTCGTTCCACAAAATCCTTAATAAAAATTTTATTTTTCATCCGATTTTTTTCAAATTACGCTTAAAATGTTGGAAATTAAATATACTATTTGGTTAAGAAATAAAACATTCCAGATATTTAATATAACGTAGTAAAAAAACGAAATAAAAATGAAAAATTTAGAAAAAAAACGTAAAAAATTTACATTTTTTGAATTTTGAGGTGCCATTACTCAGCCATTTCTTATCAGATAGAAATTTGTAGCATATCGAAAGGCATTCGATTACCTTTCCAACGATATGCCATTTATTTCGATCGGACTTTTTGGTTGGGCTCCACAAGGGTTTGAGTGGGACCATACACCAAAAAACACAAAAGTACCGTTATCTAAAAAACGGTACTTGGAAAAAAAATTACAGCGATTTTCGTGTTCAGGAGGTCCCAATTAACTAATCTAGGCATGTGGTGTTCTTAGTATTTTTCCAAATTAAAAATTTGTAAAGCAGTGTTATACAACGCTGATGCTCCTGTTTAGGTATGGCATATCAGCGTAAAAGCTTAGCGGAAGAAAACGTTCCTCCTTCTACTCTTGTTTAGGTACGGCTCCAGCAGCTTCTGTTGAGTAGCAACAGCACCCAAAGGCGAAACTTTCCCACAAGGGCAAAAAATCTGCGTTCCATATGAGGGTCTCCATTCCCGCTCTTTTGGGTATAAATCACAGCCACCACGTGATCCCCGAAAGTCAAAAAGCTGTCTTTCGTTGAACCCTTTTGTAAGTTCATGCCTTGAAAAAGGCACTCCCCACCGGACGGAGAGCAACTTTAAAAAGCAACCTTCTATCAGAAAAGTGTAAGCTTCTACAAAGACGATCATCCTGAAAGATAGAGAGCATTTCCTGCACGAAGCATACTAAAGGTGTTTTGCACTCACCGAAAGCTATTGACTTTCATGGCACCAGAATGAGAAAGTACTTTGGTGAAACTTCGGTCTCAAGAATTCAAGAAGATTTCAAAAGCCCTGTCATTTCTGAGAAGGTGAAATATCCTTGAGTTGTTTTCTACACCCCCGGGGCGAAGTTATTGTTAAGTTCTTCTTTTTTATCGGTAAAAATTTAAAAATGCTTGCGTGTGTTCCGATTTAGAATGAAGCCCTCCGTACGTGTTTGCGAGTCTTAAGCTTGTATTACGAAAATCATTTTTTTTTTTTCAAATCGAAACCTTTTTGGAAATTGGTTTTAATCAAAGACTGCAGAGTTATTATAAAACAGTTATCTGCTTTGAAAGAAGTGTTTCGCCAGCTATTAAGGGCTTTGAATGTAACAGTTATAATTTAAACAGCTTCTGAAAAACATCTTAAGTCGAGATAAGTTTAAAAAACACTCGATGAAAAAATCATTTTTATCAAATAATAAAATAAACCGAAATTAAAGAAAAATTTCGTTTATAATACAAAATTCTAAAATCGTAAACAAAAATGTTTTTTGAAGGAAAATTCGTATAATTAACAGCATTTTTTCCACTTTTTAAATTTGACTTAAGATGTTTTGTCAAAAGGCCATAGATATATTTGTATCAAACAAGAAACCATTAAAATTTTGTTTTGTATTTAACTTCTTTTGTCCACAGAAATGATAATAAATTAAACTTGTCCTATTATGCAATGCCAAATTAACGGTTTTAATTGTCTAAAACCAGAAAGAATGCAATATTGTGACGCATGACTTTTATACAATTTAAGCCCCGAATGATAATGCAGCTGGTTTTAAAATTAGATTAGAAAAAAACAAGGCAAGTGTTTTTTTTTTCAAAACAAACACCTTTTTGAAAATAAGTCTTTACTTCAAAGCTTTTTTAATGAGATAAATTGTGTGTTTTACATAATATAAAACATTTTTGTATTCTGATGAATTTCGAATAAAAATTCGAACGACATTTTTTTTAACATTAAATTTTCAAACTAGAATAAGAATTTTCGCATAGAAATTTATATTGAAAACAAAAACAAATTTTATTAATTAATTTAAATTTAAATTTTGGAATAAGACTTTTTACTTTAATTTTTTTTTTTTTTTGAGGAGATTTAAAATACACGGAATGGACTTCGATATACCCCTAACTTAATTAAGGTTAGTTATAATTAACTATCAGTTATAGCTGCCAAAACATATTGTTAACTGAAAGCTAAAGTATTAGTTAGTTAGTTTTAACTGAACTTGGTGAAATCGGGGGTTAGTTTTTTTGTTTTTTTACTTACTTCAATATTAGAAGCACCAACTTCTTTGCCATTTAAGGCTCTCATTGCAACAACAGCACTATCACGATCCTCAAAATGCACAAATGCATAGTCTTTAATTTTCTTAACACGTTCAACTTTGCCATATTGCTCAAATTGTTCCTGGAATTAACAAAAAAGACAAAAGAACATTTAGTTCAAAATTTTATTTATAGTCTTAAGAAAAGTTTTAAGTATATTTACCTTTAACTTTTCCTCTGTAACATCTTGTGTTAAATTTCGAACATATAGAACTTTAACCTTAGACATTGTTTGTTCGTCTGGCTCCTCTTGTGGATCAGCCCAATCGACAATAATATCACATCCCCAAACCTGGAAATGCTCCTTTAATATTAATATTATTGCGATATTCAAATAAAAAATTGCTTTAGATATTAATCGTGATGCAGTAGAACACGGTTTAAACGAACTCTAACGACTTAGGCTGGGCTTTTGAGATCTCAGTTAAACTAGGTTTAGTTAGTTAATCCGCATACAGGTTTGTGTCGCCATTACAACTTAGTTTTGCTTAAAACTTGGGAAAACCCAGTTTAAGACTGCGTTAAACTAAGTTTAAGCTTAATCCACATCTCAAAAACCCGGCCTTAAGAGGTTAATAACTAACAGCCTGTTCATGGATTTCGAACGTCATCGTTCGCATAGAAAATAACATTAAAAACAAAAACAAACTTCGAACAATGTTCGATTTTTGTTTTTGTTTTAAATGTTATTTTCTATGCGAACGATGACGTTCGATATCGTTAAACAGGCAGTTAATTTTCAATAAATTTATAAAGGCCAAGAAAAATGTGGGCTATAGACATACATACATATGTATGTATGTATGTGTGAATAGTAGTAGTTCTTTATAACCGTGTTCTACTGTTAAACAATACATACCTTTGTTCTACCAGTACCAAGTCTTCTTTTAGCCAATGAAGCGGCTTTATGTGATTCGTATTCGAGAAAACAAAAACCACGATTTTTCTTTTTGTCATCTGGTGAACTATAGATTATCACTTCAATAAGGCCAGCTATTAAATTTTGTTTCAAATTTTTAGAAAATAAAAAAAAAAAATAGGGGAAATCACAAATTAATTTATTGGTTAAAAAAAAATTAATTGAAATTTTATGATTTTGTTTTTATAACTAAAAAAAAAAAAATACAACAAAAAAGTGATAAAAATTTAGAGGACTTTTTAAATACTGTTTTTTCAAGACAGAAATTTCAAAATTTTACAAAACTTCTTCTGAAAATATTTGAAATTTCTAAAATAATTTCAAGTAAAATTTTTTCCTGTTTTTTAAATTGTTATAAATTTGTTTTATACGTTTTCTTCTTCTTTATATTACAACCAATGCCAAAAACGCTTAATTATTCTGATTTATTCTTTTTTTTATTTATGATTTTTTGGTTTTGTTATTTATAGTTTTTTTTTTGTTTTTATTTGTTTTAAAGCAACTTAAAAATTGTTTTATGGTTTTTTTTTTTTTTTTTTTGATTTAAAAATAACATTTATATTGTTTTTTAAGCCGGATTCACAATTGAAGCTATTTGCTATCGGGTGTTTACAATGTAAGCAGCAATAATTTTGTTAACAAACCCGTTAATTTTCACATTAAGAAGTGTTTCCAATATTTCCAGTGTTTCTTTTAAAATGTCATCAGAAATTGTTGCTGTAGTAAAAGTAGACTTAAGCAAAACTTTAGTTACATGTTTGCACTATAAATGAAAGATTTTATATGTTATTCTTTTGAAAAGAGTGAGATAGAAGAAAACCCCAAATTGTTGCTTCGATTGTGAATGGGACTTTAATGTTTGCTTTTTACAGTTTGTATGTTTGATTTTTTGTTTTAATTTAACACCAAAAAATTAACATTTATTAATAAAAAAAAATAAATAAAAAATCATAATAATAGAACATTTAGTTAAAGACAGACATAGAGAGAGAGAGAGAGATAGATATATAGTTACATAGAAAGTAAAAAACACAGATTTTTTTATTTGACAGCTTCTTTTCGGTGTAAAAAAATGCTTAAAATTAAAATAACAAAAAAAAAAAAAAAATGATTGTATTTATACAATAATTATAAACATTTAATTACAAAAACCTTCTTAAAGAAAACATTGATTTGCTATTTATTAAGAGTAGAACTTGAAATTTGATTAGTTTTTTTTTTAAGTGAGAGTTTTTGTTCACCTGCTGATAAAAAAAAATTTAGTGGAAAGGAATTTATGTGGTTTTATTATAGTTGTTTTTTAAAATTTTAGATATTTTTTATTTTTTTTTTTTGAAATAGAACACAGTCTCCAGTCATTACCATTTCAATTTAGGCTTTTTTTTGCAGTATTTTAAATTCGAAAATCTGAATTACTTTTATTTCGCTGAAGAAGAACAGGAGAGGAATTTTCAAAATTTGTTTTTGTTAGAGAAAATTGTTATGAAATCTTATTAAGTATGATTATTAAATAAATTTTAATAAAAATGATTTTGAGCTTAACCATTTTTTAATACTTTTTTAAAATTTCCTAAAAAAAAGTACTTTAAAGCAGTTTTTTTCAAGAGTACCTTGAACAACCTAAAAGAATCAATCCGGCTACATGTAAATAAAATTCCGCGGTAATTTTTTTCATCATCATTTCATTGTACCCTTCACCACAGGTGGAAAGTGTATATATCGTCACCTTAAATGAAAGCAGTCGTAACTACACAAAAATTCAAAATGGTGTTTTTAATTGATTGTGGTTCGTTTTATCAAACTACATGTTGACGCAAATTTATTGACCTCTGCGATAGAAAATTATTATTATGAATTTGTAATGTTTTTTTTGCTTCTCCTGTAAAAAAAATTTAAAGTGTAGTAACGTCCGTTTGCATTTCAGGTGACGATATGTTTGTAATTCCGTTTGTAATTTCTATTCTTTTCAGTATATAAATTCTCGTTCCTTGTGATTAACAAATATGATT
Organism: Pollenia angustigena; assembly: GCA_930367215.1. NCBI lineage: Eukaryota > Metazoa > Arthropoda > Insecta > Diptera > Polleniidae > Pollenia > Pollenia angustigena. The sequence continues at coordinate 187,883,683 of OV884056.1, forward strand.
TACTAATGTCCGTATGTCCCTCAGACCACCCGTCTGTTGAAATGGGTTTCCGAAGAACCGTTCCATAAATGGCTGAGATATGAACAAAAAAGCACGACCGCCTTTAATTTTTTCTTAAGATTCCATGTTGTTGTTGTTGTTATTTTGTATACCCATCATCGAAAATTAATATGTTATTTACTCCAATCCAAACTATTTGTTTCAAATTAAAAAACATTTACTGTCACCGGTCTCCAGATATATAGAAATCTTTTTTGTGCCACACCCACTTATCAAATCCCACCAATTTGTGGCTAGATGGCATGCATTGACATTGAAGATATTTACCAAATTTTACTGCTACGGTTCTCCAGATATACAGAAATGTATTTTGTATTTATACGGGAGTTGTTACTCCCACTTTACCAATCCAGCCCACATTTTATATACTTTTCTTTAAGTGACCTGTTTAACGTTTTTAATTACACTGGACTTGTTCAAATTTTTATCAATAATATGTTTCTTAAAGTTTTTATTGAATTTTGGGGTTTTATGTTCCATTGTACGTACCATTAAAGATGTCCAGATTTTGTGAAAAGTGCCCTTGATTTTAGAAAAAGAACCAATTTTGTTGACGAACAAAATTAAGAAGATTTCATTGCAATTGATTTTTTTTTTAAACAGCTCGTTCTATAAAAAGTACTCTTTGAAATTTTTTTTTTAATAAACCTTTCGTAAAGTTTAAAAAAGTACCTTTAAAAATAAAAACTTTTTAGAAAAATCTTAAAGGTTGTCTTTTTTAAGCCCAACATATATAGAACGAATAGGTGAGCTATCAAATGAACTGTTATATTTCGCTCTCTTTTTGACATTTATGATCAGTATACTCTGGCAATGAGTCATGGATAAAATCACGCTTCAACAACGCTACCAAGGCGAATTCATAAAAGGTGGTCTTGGCTTGCTACGTAAGCAACACTTTTTTTTTGACATTTATATTTAAATGTTTGTCTGTTATTATTTTGATACAACGTTAAAGTGTTTTAGAGTGTTGTATCTGTTTTAAAAATAAGAATTCGCCTTGAATGCTACTTAATTATTTAAATTTACTTTGAAAATCCGTCATCAATGTTGTATCCCAAAATTGTGTTTAGCGATAAGGCTCATTTTTGACGGTTATGGAGTAAGACCAATCTAATACAGACCCTACAAATTTTAATACTTTTTCGATTATTTCGTATGGGAAATTCTGATACACAAGCAGCAATTGATGCCTTAAAGGCCAAGACTGTAAGTGTAACTCGAAGTATGTCAGGGCCAGGAGGTATGCTCGAAAAATTGGCCCAAAACTGGATGTCCAGAATGCGTAAAGTTCGTAAAGGTACTTTTTATACCAAAACCTTAATAGTGGAGAGGGTATTTCGCGATTTTGCTGATGGCTGTAGCAACTTAAAATATTGGTCCTAGACCCACCTTTAAGTGTACCGATAGACTCAGAATCACTTTTTGAATCAGTCTAACGATGTCCGTCCTTCCATCTGGCTGGCTGGCTAGCAGGTAAATCTTGTGTACAATGTACAGGGCCGTGTTTTTTAAAACTACAAGTTTCAAATCTACAAGTAAAATACATTAATAAAAGCAACAATTTTACAATTTTTGTTTTTGTTTTAAATGTATTTTACTTTTAGATTTGTGACTTGTAGTTTTGAGAAACAGGGCCCAGTGGTGCGATTCACTAACTTTTAACGATCCGACAATCGTAAAATTAGTCGACATATATATTCGCTTGCAGTAATGATAGTGTGATTCTGTAATTTATTTTTAACGATAGTACACAGCTGTGTTTTTGTAACATCTCTGTCTTCAAAATGTTAAAAATTGTTCTTAACCCCCCGTGTTACACATGTGTTTTCATTCAAAATGTATTGAAAAAGGTATGGCCACACTTATGAGTAAGACGAAGGGTTAATTGGTGGTTTTTATATTTTTTGTGAATTTTACATTTAGAATTTTGCTTTGTTCTTAATTTGCTTTTTTGTAAATTTTAAATTTGGGATTTTGTTTTTGTTTATACATATTAATGTATCTTTGTATGTAAAACATAAAATAAATTTTATCGATTAATTAAACACAACCTAAATTATTGTCGCTAAAATATCGACAAAAAATTGCTTAAAGTAACAGCTGACTTTACACGACAGCGAATATCGTTAAAAATTTTACTGAATAGCATATTCGATAAATTTTCGTTATATTTATTTTAACGATTCGATTATCGTTATAAAAGTTAGTGAATCGCACTACAGGTCGAAATTTTAGAGATAATTTAATAAAATTTGGTACTTCGGTTCTAATTGTCACAAGAACCAACCCTATTTAATACAAGCTTATTTCCTGAATAGTGTCTTTGTGACCATAAACCATCATATTATGTTGGTTAAATTTAGTCCAAACTTATTTTATTGCAATCCAAATCATCTTACTTAAACCTGACCTCAGTTTGATTTCTAATTTCAGGAAAATACTTATAATACTCAAATCGATTCAACTCATTTAGCTCATCTATTTACCGTTTTAACACAACAAATCAAAGGCACAAGTTGTATGACACAACTTCATAATCAGCACTGTCAGATAAATTTGCCGAAAAATCGTCCACTTCATACATATACATAACTTTAGTAAACTGTAATTGCCAAATCGTCACTTTGCTATTTCGGGGACAAATCTGGCAGCCTCGAATTTTGCTTCGCCTATGCACATTGAGTTAAGTTGAATCACATCAACCACTACATAAATGTTGCAAAGTATGAGTACGATGAGTAAAATTAAACTTCTGAGTGAATATGAGCTCTATTAACATTTCAATAGCTGTATGAGTGCGTATAAGTACAAGAAATTATGAGTCATGATTCAGCTCTACTCACTTTTTCACTACACATTGCTGATCTCTGATATAAACCTCTTTCCTAAAATCACTTAAATTCAAGCAAATCTCATATCTTTCATACCATATCTATGTATGTATGTACATATATAATGAATCTTAACATAATTTTGTTTTGGCGGTTTCATGATTGTTACTGGATCCCAAATATGGTACACTCTCGAAAGTTTGTTTTTATACACTGTGGTGAAGGGTATGATGGCTTGGCCGACTATACTTTCTTACTTGTTTTTAATTGAGGTTAAGTGTTCTTTTTTCAAATATTAAGATTTCATAAAAATTTTCAGATTCCAGGGATGTTTTTAAAATTTTCTAAAAAAAAATTTTTATTTCTTTTTTGTATTTTTTGTCAGGTGAAGATTATATTTAAAATGGAGAGAAAGAGAGTTAAAAGAGTCATTAATTTATTAAATATTTTAAAGGGTGTTTTTTCAATTTCTTACCGTTTTTTTTTGTAATATTTGAAACAATTTAGCTGTAGCTACACAATTATTATGTAAAAATCAGCAGAATAATTAAACAATAGTTTTAAAATATACTTAAATTTCATTTATAGCGAATTTGGCATGGTTTATTTTAGAAAATAGTTTTTTTTCTTTGTTTAGTTTTATTTTTTTTTAGAAAAATATAAACAAATAAATAAAAAAATAAAGGAAAAAATTGTAAAGCTACAGTAGTTTTTTTAATGGTTTTTACTATTTTTTTTCAATAAAAACTTTTTTGTTGTATTTTTTTTTTTTTTTTTGTAGAAAAAAGTTTTTTATTTTCTATAAAAGGGGGAGGAAAAGTTTTTTATTTTGTTTGATTTTGTTAAATTTTAAATTCCAATCACAAAATTTCATCTGCAAATGAGTTAAAAAAATTTTTTTAATCTGGGGGCAAAAACTTCACATTCGTGTTTGAATGAATCGAAATGATTTTTTTTTTTTTTTGAGATCGTAGTACTCAATCGGAAAACTAGTCTCGAAGTTTCATTCGTTAGAGTAAGAGCTGTCGTAAACTAAAGCTTTGCTCACACCTAAAAAATATTTAATGTCCTACACGTAACCACTCGTTTTATAAAAAAATTATTCGCTTTTGCTGGTACACTGATAGAAAAATGCTTCTTCATATTGATGATGCCCTAACATCAGAATTGTGACATCAATGTGACTACAAAAGGCATCAATGATGCAAAAAGTAACATATACATTCAATGACTAACGTCTTCGTACAATTTTGTCATTTTTTACGTGTCATCTATTTTATGACTATAGTGACATCAATTCGATGCCACATTTTGTTTATTATAAACATTTTTTTCATGATTACAAGAAGCAAAATTTCCTATATTCTATTTTTTTAAATTATTTAGTTAAAAACATCAAATTTTCAAAGTAGAATGATTACGAAAACCATATGGGGCATGGTGCTGGTGTCTTATTATTGAGAGTTCTGCTGTAAACAAAAGTCGCAATTCAACAAACGTGAAACAAACATATGTAACGGGTAAGTAAATAATAATATTCTCTCACTTTGACTTAAGTCAATTCCAATGACTTTGACGTAACATGTCATGAAATTGATGCTAATGTGTGCATTCTCTGATGTTACTGCGTCATCGCAGTGAGGACGTTTGTCATTTCTGGGATGCCGATGTGTCATCCCATTGATGACACAATTTCATTTTGTCCCTGATGACACTTTGGCCAATTGATGTTAAGGTTGATATCACCATGATGAAAAGTGTCATGGGGTCAAAAACGAAGACACTTGTCATAGTCCTGATGTCAAAATACATCAGCGTTATGACGACTCTTCTATCAGTGTAGATCCAACAACATTTAACAGTTTCTAAATTATAATACACAATTATCTTTTGACAAATAAAGTTTAAAAAAATCAATAGAAATTGTTAAACATAAAGCTTAAGTGTGATTAATTTACTGGTCACGCTTTTTTTTTTTTTGGAAATTTTCGTCAAACATACCTTAACTCATATCGCGCTGGTTCCTCTAAAGAGAGTCAACTTAAAATTGTTAAATTTTCACTTTTTGCAAGATTTTTTTTTTCATATGCTGTAAAAATCTTGCATCATTTTCTCTACTTTTTCGGCAACAAAAAAAAAAAAAAAAAAAAAAAATACAGTTGTATTCCTTTTCTTGATAAAAAAAAGTAGCTTCTCCAGAGTAAACTGAAGAGAAGATATTTGTAGTTGTCCCCAAATGTAAGCTGAATTCATATCAGTTTTGTTTCAACTAAAGTGAACTATTTTAAGTTGTGCTAGTGTTTATGTCACAACCGTTTACTTAAACGATGTTCTATTTTGTGTTGTCTCTTTTTAGTTGTTATAGGTAAGTTTATTGTACTGTTTTATTTCGTTTTGTTTCTATTTTTAAGAAATGTAACAACTATATAAATGAATAAATTTCACAGAAAGCGGAAAAAAATACAAAAACAACTACCGTTGTTTACTTTTCATTCGTATTTCTTTACAATGCCATAATTTCCCTGCAGGAAATGTCACTAGTGAATCTTTACTGATTCAAAATTGACACAGTCACCGGAACTAGTGACTTATTATACCCCAGGCAATGTTATTTACTACTGACGTTGGTTCTACGGACTAGGTACTGACTAGGTAGTTCCTTTGGGAACATATGTAGACATTGGAACCAGATAATCGCTAGTACATTTTAGTAAAAGTAGTCTACACCTTTTGTAAGACTACGAAATCATAACAAACTTTTTTTTTTCTTCAAATTTTATAGGAATTGTACTTCTCAGTTGTTATTGGCAAAATCTTTTTCGTATTTTAGCCAAATATAGTGGCAAATGTAATGTGGTGTAGACACTTCGTTGACAATGTCACCAACATAGTCGACAAAACTGGTGACTTGGAAACACTTGCATCCAGGATTCCTTCAGGGTTGTTTTCAACTTTCATTGTAAAAATTAAAAAAAAAACAGTTTTTTGCCTCTACTGAACATTTGTAAAACTTGAGTTGACTCTCTTTAGAGGAACCAGTGCGATATGTTTTTTTTATTTTTATTAGATACGCCACGAAAGTTTATTCAATACGAAATCTAATTCGATTACGAATGCAACGATTTGGCCCGTGTTTCCTGATTCAATATTTTTCTTTTTTGAGTTAAATAGGGAGGGGAAATTGTTTTAAGTTTTTCAGTTTAGTATTTTTAAATAAATATAATGTTCACCTGTAGATGAATTTTTGTAGTTAGAATTTGTTTTTTTTTTAATAGATAATTTTCTTTTTATTTTTAAATTAAGCATAAATTGCAAAAATTAACAAAAATCCAATTTGTGTTTTTTTTTAAACCTTTTAAATTTGTTTATTTACAAACAATCTTATGCAACTTACGCTTTTGTTTGAATTTATTTCTAAAAAAAACCAATTTTTTTATTAAATAAGTTTTTACCAATTGTTTTCTAATTACCAATTTTAAGGTGGCGGGCGGGTGGTTGGTGGTTGTGGTGTTAAGGGATTTTTATTTTGTTAACAAATTTTTTAAGGGGATTTCTTTCAAGTTTTGAATCCTGTTCTTTTTTAGATTTCAATACTTTTTTGTTTTTCTTTTCAAAATTTCAATATTTTATTTTGTAAATTTTCATTCGTTTTTGTTTTTTTTTTTTTGTATCACCACTTACGTGCATGTTTAGCAAATTCCTCAATTAATTCATCATGATCTCTATTCTTAGGTATATTGCCGACAAAAAGCCGGTGATTATTAAATGATATCGTTACACCAATCTTTTTGCCTTTTCGAATTTCATAATCATTCAGCTGGAAATTGTTAAAAAATTGTAGCAAATACAAAAAACACACACACACAGACAGAAAAAAAAATAGAACAGAATGTGATTGTTTTTTGGTTGGAATTTTTAAAATAAATTTTAAGTTAAATTTTTTTCTTACGTGCCAAATAATAAATAGTATTTAGTTAATATTATTAATTATGTTTAATTTAGTAAGTAAATATGAAAATAAATAATACTAGAATATAATTTTGAAATTTCTTGAATAATAATAATAATAATGATATTTTCTTTTCGTAATAGAGAGAAAGAGAGAGAAAGTTTAAGAAATAGTAGTCAAAATTGTGGTAAAGAATAAAATAAAACAAAATTTTTAAAATTATACAATTTTGTAATGATTTTGGTTTCCAAGTTTTAAAAGAGAGAGTGAGATAGAGAGAGAGAAAATTATGCGAATTTCTACTTAATAATTTGAATTTATAAAAATTCTCGTTTTTTAATTTTAAAAAGAAAATTAAAAGCATATCATGAGTAAAATAAAGAGTTTTTTTTAAGTATGTTTTAGTTTTAAATTCTTTTTGATTTGTATTTAACAAATTCCTACTGAATTTTTAAAATTAGTTTAATGTATGTTTGCTTTTCATAAATGTTAAAAGGAAATAATTGAAATGTTTAGTGGCAAAGATCTCTGTGGAGATAGTGTGGTTACTGTCGAAACATGTCAGGGCAACCTGTCCTTGAACGTGGGTTCAATCCCAGCGACAGTCAAGAATGAAAAATTATTTTAATTCATTTTATTTCTTCATAAAATAATTAAATTATAAAAAATTTAGACCAAAAACAGTTCAATAAAATAACCCCAATACTAATTATTAAAAAAAAATATGTACATTATAAAAAAAGTAAAATTTCCAATGTTCGAATAGTACTCGAATACTCGATGTGTATGATTGACTGCATTTCTAATCTTATGTTGCTTTGCAGTGCATCAACGGCACGTATTCAGAAACACAACCGTAAAGACTTTAAGCAAATTATTGCATTCCTAAAGTCATCTGTATTTAAAATGATGATGCGTTTGCGAAATTTAAACTGACATAGCTTTTGATTTGCAGTGTTTTAAAGTACAATTGTGTAATTTAAACAGCGATTGAAAGTTGCATAAACACATTTGGTCTGAGTTAATTTGATTTACAGAGTCGAAACAACAATTGCTTGATTTGAACAACGATTTAAAGTTGCATACAGACGTCAAGTCTGGTTTCACACTATGAAAGTTTTCCTTCAAAAAGTCTGAGTTAATTTGATTTGCAAAGTTGTAAACTACAATTTCTTAATTTAAACAAAAATTTTAAGTTGCATACAGACGTCTAGTCTGGCTGCACACCATGAAAGTTTTCCTTCAGAAAGCCTGAGTGAATTTGATTTGCCGAGTTGTAAACTACAATTGCTTGATTTTAACAGCGATTGAAAGTTGCATATCTACGTTTAGTCTGGGTTCACACTATGAAAGTTTTCCTTCAGAAAGTCTGACAATTGCTTGATTTGAACAAAAATTTAAAGTTGTATAAAGACGTCTAGTCTGGCTGCACACCATGAAAGTTTTCCTTCAGAAAGTCTGAGTTAGTTTGATTTGCAGAGTTGTAAACTACAATTGCTTGATTTGAACAATGATTTAAAGTTGCATACAGACGTCTAGTCTGGCTTTACACCTGCCATCGGCAAAATCAGGGCGCCGCGTTTTCTCTTTTATTCTCTTGTATGCTCTTTTATTACGTACATGTGCACACACATTGCAGAGAATTTAACAACATTAACAACAACATATGTAAAATTCGTACAACGCATATAATCGCAAAATGTAATAGTATAGGTTGCCGATGGCAGCTTTACAATATGAAAGATTTCCTTCAGAAAGTCTGAGTTAATTTGATTTGCAGAGTTGTAAACAACAATTTCTTTATTTAAACAAAGATTTAAAGTTGCATACAGACGTCTAGTCTGGCTTCACACTATGAAAGTTTTTCTTCAGAAAGTCAGAGGTTATTGGTGATAGGGGAAGAGAACAGGCTGTTCCTCTCTCCCGTCTCACCATTACGATGAGGCTTTCTGAAAGAACTGTAAGAAAAGATAAACTCACTGTTTATTGTTGTTATTTTTGTTTAAAATTTGATATTGTTACAAGTAAAACTGGTGTTTATAATTCTTTTTCGCTTTACATTTTTATCTGTATAATATCTATAGTTTTTCTAAAATCTTTGGATGAAGTTTTCTGATGACCAGTGAAATGCGCATAGTAATAACTTAACCCTTCAACAATAAATTTTAGTTTATTAAAAGTATGAAATGGGAATTAAGCACATTTAAACGAAACCTTGTTAGAAAACGTTCACATTGATTTTTTGCGTCAACACAAATATCCACAAAACTTCTTGGAAACTTTTGTAAAAAATTTGCGATTTTATAAACAAAAAACATACGCCCCTATCTACAAAGCAATTGAATGATAAACGCTAAAAGGTCTAAATAACTGCTTGCAAAATATGCAATAACGCTCATTATTGGTTTGGCGCATATGCCAAAAAGTCGTAGTGGAGAAAAACGACAATGAAGGTTTACATGAAGTTTTCTGAAAATATACCCGATAGATTTTTTGCAATTTAATCACTAATTTAACGGCATATGTGCATATTGCGAGCGTTGATGAACGAACGTAGAAGTTTATAGTATTTTATTGAAAGTGAAAATTCTTGTTTTGTGCCGCATGCGCCACTTTTCTAAATTTATTTTTAAAAAGTAACTTTTTGTGCTGCATACGTATACTTACTGCTGTATATTGAGTTGTTGAGAGTTTATTTTGCTTTTGCTTTTACTACTTTTTTTCTTACGGCAATAAAGCAAAGCAAGAGTAAATTTATTTTCTTGCTGTCATTCTATTTTGATTTCACTTAAACTGCTTGTTTTCCTCACGGCAATGAAGCAAAGCAAGAGTGAAATTAATTTTGTATAAGGAATTTGCTGCATTCGTAAAACAGTGGCATGTAGATATGGAGCAAAATTAAATATGGAGCAAAATTAATGCTTGATATCTCAGAAACCATAAAAAATTCCGTGAAACAGGGTTTGGATTAAGAACGGGGGGTTACTTATTCAAAACATATACACCCCATGCCTAACTTTTTTTAAAAATGGTCGGTAGGTCAAACCAATAATAAGCTGCCGAATTGTCAAAACAACTGGTAAGTTTTACTGTCAAACAATTTATTTATTGAAGAAAAATTTAGTTTTAACAGTTTTATGGCCATTTTCTCATAAGGCGATTATCTTTTTCCCCAACGAAAAACTGCACATTAAAGAAATTTGGTTTTCTCAATGTCTCATTTGCTTCGTTTTTATCGCAAAGCTAACCGGCACTCATCTGCCAATTATTTATTTTCCTTTTATTTGCCGTACAGATAAATTCAATCAGTCGACTCCCAACTTTTGCATGTATTTTGAGTGGCGTTGCCAGCTGAAAACAATGTTTTTTCTCGGTGTATTGAGAAACCCAAAATCGTTAACGGACGGTTTATCGGTCCAATAAATTTATGTTGACATTAAGTAACAGACAGTTTGTCGATACATTGAGAAAATGGCCATTAGACTATTAATCATTTTAAATAGAATTTGGCTTCTCTTGTAAAATTTTCAAAATGTTAGAATGGACCGTTTGCGTTTAAGTTAACGATACAGAAAGACATCTTAATATTTTAAAAATTAATGCCCAATTGTCAGGATAGTATTTAAACCTATATTAAGTTAATTTTCATATAAAATTAAATCGTATTTAAATGGCGGGTTCAAAGCTGAACCGAACCAAGTCATAAAATAAAATGCATATATGTATTTCAAAACTGGTGTGAAATTCTTCGCAAAGTTTAACTATATCGAGTTCTGTAACGGACTAAATCAAAGAGTTTTTTGTTCCAAAGGTAACGGTAATAAACCCATGTCAATGGCTCCAGAAATTAATGGAAATTCACTTACTCAAACTCAAAATATCGAATTTTCATTCTTGACTTGGTTCGCTTCAGCTCTGAGCCCTCCAAATATAGATTGATTTTTTGATTTTTATTTGGAAAGTCTCATCAAAAAGTCTAATTATTCACAAGGTGGTCTCAAAAAACAGCTGACTGTTATTGCTTTGCCTGTTGTTGTTGTATTGTTGTGATATTGAGGCCACCTTGCTAAGATATTACAATGAAAACTCGAGTTGAAATTAAATGTACCACATCGGTGAATTAAATTAAATTTAAGTATTTAGAGAAGAAGAGAATTTTGTACTTAAAACAATTTTAAACATAAATGTGTTTTAATATCAATCCTGAAAATTTGCCATAAGAGAAATATGTTGTAGAATATATTTTAGAAATCTTTGAATATTAATCTTGGTAACTATTGAACTCGATTTTCGAAAATCTTAACCTATAAAGTGCTTAAGAGATCTTTTACTAATGTTTCCATACAGCAATAAAAATCCATTTCCCTTTAACATTTATGAGGGTTGTATTCCATAATCGGATAAAACCTTAATTTGTTTAAACTAAATTACTATTTGCTTTTTTTTTTTTTTTAATATAAGATGCAAAAAAATTATTAATTATAATTTGTTGTAGTAATAACTATGATTTTTAGTTATTGTTTTCTTTAACATTTTTATTAAAAATAACGCACAAGTTAATGACTGGAGATTTATTGAATTTTTTCTTTAAAAAAATTAACAATTTTTTTTTTAACTTCTTTTTAAAATGAATTTATTTTTAAATACTATAAAGTTAAGAGAATAAAAAAAAAAAAGAAGAAGAAGCTAATTAAATTAAGATTTCTATGAATGAAGATGTAGTAAATGAAATCTATATACAGTTTGGTTAAATAAAATAATGCTTAATGTCAAGACCTAAATATGTAATAAAACAAATTTCTGTTGAAGTTGAAACTTTAACAGTAACGAAAGAAAAATCAAACGCATTTGAAAAGATAGTCTCAAAATGGATTATTTGGTGCTTAAACAAATCGTTAACGTGGTGTTAAATGACACTTTTTTTTGGGATGGATAATGATTTAAATGAAATAAAAGTTGGTGTAAGAATATGGATGTTGATGTTGGTGTGGTTGGTAATAAAAAAAAAATAATTATTTACATAAAAACTCAATACAAAAAGAAAAAGAACTTAAAAAATTATTGCAAAAAGATGTAGATAAATCCCCTTAACGCCTTAAAAACCCAAAAATACGCCGTAAAACTTCAAACCTAAATAACAGCCGTTTTTTTTTTCTAACATAAAATAAACAGCCAATTATGATGTTAGCCAATTATTATTTTTTTTAAATAATTCTTACAATTAAGCCAATTGGATTTTTGTCTTTAATAGCCAATTTTTGTTAAAACATTTTTTTTTTCAATTCAAAATGCTTTCACCCCTTTAGTTGATAGTTAAATAACATGTTTTTTTTTTTTTTTTTGATTTAAATAAAATCTTTATAATTTACATGTTATTAAAACTATATAAAAATTTTAAATTTAAAAAAAATATTAAAATTTGTAAAAAATTTTGTTTCATAATTTACCTGTTAATTTACCAAATTCCTCTAAAATCTCCTCTTTGCCTTTTGACTTGGGTATGTTGCCTACAAAAAGGCGCAGGTTCGGTACACTTATATTTATTTTCAGGCACTTGCCAGGTTTTATTTCATGATTATCGAGCTGTAGAAGTGAGTGGGGAAATTTGTTTTCATTTAAAGGGATTTGTTTTGTTTTGTTTTGATGTTTTAAATGGGATTTTGAAATGAATAATAAAATTTAAATAATATACAAATAATTAAACAAAAGAAAAAATAAATAAAATAAAAACCAATTGAATGAAATAATAAAAATGTTTTTTTTTTAATTTTCGAAAATTTAAAAAAAATTTATACATAAATAATGAACGATGAGTTTTTTTTTTTAAGGTTAAAAAAAAAGAGAAATGAAAAAGTAGAGAAATTAATACAAATTAAAGGAAACAATACAAAAGAAACACTACTTTTAAATAACAAAACAAAAATAAAAATAAAGTAAGAATAAAAGTGTTTAAGAAATAAAAAAAAGGATTGAGGAATGAGTGGGTTAATAGAGAGAAAGAGAGACATTTTTTAAAATTAATTTTCATTACAACTTATGAAAAATCAACTATCTCACATTTTGTTTTAAGACAAAATCAAAGTGTTAAATGTTTGAGGTGTCTAAACATAAAAAGAGAGATTTAAGGTCTTATTGTTCAAACATCATATGCGCCAAAAAAAATTATACTAGACTGTATTGAATGCAGTGTTCGAAAATAAACAGTACATTATTTAGCGTTCGGCTCACACACCGAAGAACGATATCTATTTTTTTAGTGTTTGTGTAAACATACACAAACCTTAATACCGTTCGAAACTATTTTCAAGAAAAAACCGAACATTATATAATTTTCGGTTCTTCGTTAAAAAACAGAACAATTGTAGTGATACTGTAGAAAAACATTATATTTTAATGTTCTATAATGTTTTTTTCGTGTGTGTATTTTGTTTTTGTAAAAAATGTTTGGTTTTTTTTTTATCAGCAAAAAGCGACGAACATCAACGAGCCGAACCGAACACATTGAAGTTCTTGGATTTTCAAAAAAAACCGAACGGCATTTAATGTTCTCATCATTTGTTGAGTATGATGAAAACAGCATTATTTTTGTGTTCGAAAGATGACAAACAGGGAAACGTTATTTTTTTTAATGAATTTCTACACAAACACTATTAGCGTTTGTGTTTTCCACAAATCTACCGAACCGAACATAAAATAACGATATTTACACCCGTATTCAAAACAAAAATTTAGTTACTGCATATCCCCTGATTAAGGATTTCTTATTCAAAACACTTTTAAATAAACTATGATTATCGAATGATCAAAGACTTTTCAACTCCTAATTAACTGCTGTCAATTTGCTGTTGTTCAATTAAATTTTGCTAAAACAGAGATGTAAAAATTTTTCTTAATCGGGCGATTTCAAAGTGTTTTGAATAAACTCATGACCAAATGGTGATTAAGCTTTAATAACATTTTAGTTGTTCACTCGATGAACGGAGTATAGCCGGAGTACACAAATTTTCGATTTGAATACGGTTGTTAGTGTTTATTTTCGAACACTGATTGAATGTAAAAAGTTAATTATCGTCTTATCAGAAACTAATCTGAAAAAAGCTTAAATCTTTTGAGGGGATATTGGGATGGTTTTAATTAAAAAGTAAAACAACAATAAGCCCATCAATTATTTTGCGAATAAAAATTAGCCATTCATAGGGATGTATTGTTCATAAACATCGATATTAACATCGATGTGTTGACAGACGATATATCGGCGATACATCATTGTCAAAACTAAAGAACATCGACATCGTCCATTTAATATTTTCATTTATTTAAATTTTTTAATTATATTTTTACCATTATTAATTTTCATTTTTTCAACTAAGCCCTTATTTTAAAAATATAAAAAGCGTATTTCAAAGCATAGTAGTAGGTACGTAAATATGTAGGTACGTACATATGTACATGCATACTATGCATTGCATAACTATATGTAATATGGGGTAGCCCCTTCTATAATCTGAAGATATGTTAAAACAATTTTGGAGACTGTGCAAGTGTGAAGGCCCAACTATAATATGCTTCAGGTGGCTTAAGCCACTGTAAAATATACATGTAAATCATATTTGTCAAATCATATTGTACTTAAGAAAACTTTTTGTTAAGTTTTTTGAATCTGTCATTTGCTTAAGCAAAGTGCGAAACTGATTGATCTTTCTGAACGGAGTCAAATGTTTTTTATTTGGGTTTTAAATGCATTTGACAGATTTCTTTTTAATTTTTAATAGAAGCTTAAGCAAGCTTATGCATATTATTGTTAGGCCTTAAGGTTTTCAGTAGCAAAGAAGAATTTGAGCAGTCCATAAGAATTACTGCAAAGTAGTTTATAATATCGATGTTGAAGCATCGATGTTGAAGCATCGATGTATCGTGTTTCTTACCGATGTTTTTTATTATCGATGCTTATCTTGGTAACATCGATGTTTTGAAATATCGATGTTTTTAAGAACGATGTTGCATCCCTAGCCGTTCATAACCCGAACTGTGCTTTAGAGCAGTGATAACCAAGCCCCGAACGCACGCACACAAAGATATTATGTGCTTGTGTGCGGTCACAGAGACTGATGATAGTCAGTGTTTTGAAACGAACAAATTTGTTGTAAACATTTGCCGACCGTGTCTGTGTGTAAAATACGATTATTGACTGCCTCGCGAGGCTATGGAGTGGCTATCACTGCTTTAGAGTTGTCTTTTTGAAACAGTAGCGCGTTGATTTTGAAAATATCACATTAAATTCAATATCCACAGTACAAAACCGCAAAGCTTTTTCTAAAAAACTTTTAAACACACCTTTTTAAAAAACTACGAAAACTATACAAAGTGAGAATTTTTTTTCGAAGTTTATTTTAAAAGACTTTAGACAATACCAGTGAAAGTTTTTTCCAGCCAGTACATTTTAAAAAAGTTTTAAAATGTTTAAAAGTTTAAAAGTTTAAAAGTTTTAAAGCTATCACTGCTTTAGAGTTGTCTTTTTGAAACGGTAGCGCGTTGATTTTGAAAATATCACATTAAATTCAATATCCACAGTACAAAACCGCAAAGCTTTTTCTAAAAAACTTTTAAACACACCTTTTTAAAAAACTACGAAAACTATACAAAGTGAGAATTTTTTTTCGAAGTTTATTTTAAAAGACTTTAGACAATACCAGTGAAAGTTTTTTCCAGCCAGTACATTTTAAAAAAGTTTTAAAGGAAAGTTTAAAAATTAAAGCCGCTTTGGATTGCGATTTTCGAAAAAAAAAAAATTTTTAAGATTAACATAAGTAAAAATTAGCCTTTTATGACCCGAACCTTGCTCCATAATTTTCTCTTTCTAAAACAGTAAAGCTTTGTTTTTGAAAATATTACATTAGTTTCAAAATGTACAGTACTAAACCGCCAAGCTTTTTTTAAAAAACTATTTAATTTTTCGTATTTTTCGAAGTTCATTTTAAAAGAGTTTTAAACAATATGAACGAGAGCTTTCTTTCATCCACTACTTTTGAAAAATGCTTTAAAGAAAAGTTGAAAAATTAAAGTCGCCTTGGATTGCGACTTTTCGTGTGTCCTATTTATAATTTGAAAAAAATTTGTTGAAATTAGTTTTTAAAGAAAATTTCTTTCATAAACAATCTTTTTGTTTATTTTTAAGGCTAATTTTTTGGCTCACTCTATGTAGTCATATTCCCAGGTTTTGAAACAGTTTTTTTTTTACATCGTCCACATGTTCTGGATCTACCTAAGCCTTCGTATAGAAAGGCGAACAAGTTCTAGAATCCACTCCAGAGTATATTGTTCTCCACCAGTAAAATGTCTGAGTATTTTTACTCCACCTGTCACTCAGGGGTTTTTTTTTGGTTCTCCACCAGACGAAACACGTTAATATTTTAAGGTTATATACGATTGCATATAGTTTAGCTGAAATCGCAAAAGCTGTAACTCGGCACAGTTATGCCACTCCAAGCCATTAGCCAATGCGAGTTGAAACGTAAAACGCACGAAAAGCAAACAAACAGATACGACCAGTTTGCCTTTAAAAGATAACGATAAAGACATTCTAACTGCTTTCCCGCCCAGTGCAGTTTTATGTCAAATTAGTTTTTAGTATGAAAAATTAGTTTTTTACTTTTAAGACCGAAACATATCCAAAATTCGAACTTAAAAACTGTAACCAAATTAAGAAATTCGATAAGTCTATTGAAATTCCTATTTAGATAATATTGCAATTTTGATCAATATCGAATGATATAAACTGATATGAACTCGAATTTTCAAAACTGTTAGGCCAGATTTTTAAGATGTGGATTAAGTTTAAACTTATGCCCCTATTGCGGTTCTCCACTTTTGTAACAGTTTGGTTGTCTTTGTTTAATTCACATTGCCATTCTCAACTCAACTGGCAGTTGTCTCTTCAGTTGTGTATCTGTTTTTTCGTGGTATTGCCGTTTTCAACTTTGTAAAAGTTCGGTCGACAAAAATGGAGAAATCGTATGTTTACATTTTTGTAATAACCTTTTCGGTTTTTTTTTTTAAACTTTTATTAGTTTGAAAATAAAAACGAAAGCTCAATTTGAGCGGCTCGTCCAGCTATTTTAGAGAAACTTCGAAATTGTTCGCTGAAAACACCAAAGTTTGGTATGATGAAAAATTCATGTAAGGAGTTATGGGAAGAGTTTATAGAGGAGTTAAATAGTTTGGGACCACGACAAGAACTTCTTTTAAGCACTTATCGTTTTCTTAATCTAATTATAATATTCTTGGCAAAAGTTTGGACACTACAAGGCAAGTATAAAGGAACAACTTGCCAAAACAAAAGAAACACTCAAGCGACGGGGGAGGGCCTTGAGGATACTGTTTCGCAGCTCTTGTATTGCAAGTCCGGCCAAGTATTTGGTGTTGAAAATATTCCACCATCAAGTGACAATGTTACTGAGTCAGTTGAACCAATAATACAACCAGCAGATTTGCCAACAGCTACTCCAACCAGAAGAAGAACTCATCAGGTACAAGAAAGTTTCGTCACTTATTAGAAGTGCTTACTTGGCACTGGAAAGTTCAAGAGGGTTGGAATCATCACGAATTTGTCAACTTGTACGTAGCGCATCTATACAAGAGTTTTCCTTTTCATCATCATAAAATAAATTCAACACAACAATTAAAAATACTTTTAGTTTTAAAAACTTTATTAAATTTTCACTTGTCAAACGTTATATTTAAAGTTGGCAAATCGATATTTTAAGTTGGTAACTTTATAGCAAACTCAACTAAAAACAGTTGGGTATCACAATACCTAAAATGAGTTCGGTTGTGCATAAGTTGGGTTGACTCTCACATGACCAAACTGAGTTGAGTGGAGAACCGCAATAGGGGCATTGGTTTAACGTAGTCTGAAACTCGGATTTTTTCGGCGAAATGTGATGTTTCTTATTTCATTCATAACATTTTTAGCAAAACAAAGATGTTCCGTCAAAATATTGTAACTAAACCTAGTTTAACTGAGATCTCAAAAACCCAGCTTTAGTAACAAGTCAACATTGACTTTGAAATATTAATTCTTTAATTTAAAATTAAAATAAAAACAAAATTTGATAATCTCAACTCTCAGGAAAGGAGGTTAGTATGTTCATGATTATTTTAAGAAATCAAACAATACAACACAAAAAAAAATAACTTAGTAAATTAAATAAAAAAACACTAAATTAAAAGTTAGTAATTTTACGGCCAACTTCACCAAGTTCGGTTATATGTATTTAACTATCAGTTATAACTGCCAAAAACATATTGTTAACTGGAAGTTAAAGTTAGTTTTAACTGAAATTGGTGAAATTGGTCGTTAGAGGTTTTTGAAATTACCCATGAAAAAATTTTGAATTTTTTAATATTTTTTTTTTTTTTTAACTTTCGAAATTTTTGCTTTAGCCAAATTGCTGCAATTCCAAAAATGATTTTTAATTTATATTAAAAAATAGAAAAGGGAAGTTGTGTTAGAAATCTAATAATGGATGATGATGTTAAGTTTTTTTTTTTTTTTTTTTTTTTTTTTTTTTTTGTTGTAAATACAAAAAGTCATGCTCGCAATTTGTAGAAAATAAAACCAGACAATGATGAGAAAATGAGAAATTCAAATGAATTTTTTTTTTTCAAATAAACTAAAAAAAACTTTACTACTAGAAGAAAAGAGAAAAAAACTAAAGAAATTTTTGTAAGACTAGATTTTCATTATGAGTTTTTTGCTTTTAGGGGAACAGTCATAGGCCCCTATTATGAGTTACATTCGATAAACGATTTTCGCTGGCTATCGAACATCGACTATCGAATCTTAATTTGGTATTATGAGTTGGCAGCACTGTCGAAAGTTTCGTTGTGCATCGAATTTTTCAACGAAAACAAATTGGCTTTCGACTGTGCAAATAAATGTAAAAAACTTGTTGAAAATTTAACTATTTGCAATATTCTTAATCTGTTTTGTTCATTTTATGCAAGTCCAACGTCGTTAATAGCAATTGGAAGCGCTCATATTCCTTATGGAACAAAATTCTTTTTTCACCAAATGATTTGCAGCAAAGTTCAGCATGTAAAAAAATGGGATGAAACCCCACTGAAGCTAAATTATTTGAAAACAACCATAATTCGCCGTAATCACGTTTAACTTTAATCAAGGCGAATTTATAACAGGTAAGTGCAACTCTACAACTACAAAACAAGGCGAATTAACTCCATGTATTTTGTTTTTGCAATTTTCTGACTTGTTGTCAAATTTCAGTATAGAAACAAAACGTCAAAAACGTTTCACCATTTTTTTAATTCGCCGTGGATACAGCTGATGAACGGCTGACGAGTTGAGCTTACCTGGAGTAAATTCGCCTTGACTTTAATTTTATTTTTTAAATTTGTAAACAAAAATTTTTTATTTTAAGTGACAGCTGATCGATAATGTACTACTGTGAATTAACAAAATCACAATAGTAAATTTTTATCGAATGCGCGCCATAATACCAAATGAAAATTCGTTCGATCAGCTAATTCGACTGCTGTCGAAAATCGAATTTAGTTCATAATAGGCACCATAGCTTTGAAATTTTGTAGCCGAAAGGTAAAAAAGGCATAAAGTCATAAGATAAAGATAAGCCGTTCTACACTTTTTGTTTATAAAATTACAAGTCGTGACTGTTTCGTTTTTCTTTTTTTTTTTAACAAAAAAGTCATAAATCCAGTTAGTCCTATTAGGGTATACATATAAAACGTATGGGGTGGTGGTGAACAACGTTGTTTTTCTTTATTTAGTTTCAAAGATAAATTTTCGTTTTGTAATGCAAAGAGGAGAAAGAGAGTAAATTTTTTATTTTTTTAAATATCCTTGTAGACTTTTCTAGAATAAATATAAAAATAAATTTAGAATTTTGTTTGTTAAAGTATATTATAGTAAACCAAAGAAAGTTTTGTTTTTTTTTTTGGTATTTTGGATAATATATGACCTAAAACGGCTGCCAAACACGTGATAAAAGATTATATAGTTTTTTTTTTTAATTTATTGTCGTTGGTATGGTTTAATGCATTTTAGGAAAAAAAAGGAGAAATAAATAAATGTAACAAACTAATTGTAAAGTTATAAAACAATACAGTAACAAACTACACTTAAGAACTAACTTTTTTTTTACTTTTTCTTTAGATGGTATTTCTCGTACTTTTTTTTTGTCAGGTAAAGAGTTTTAAAACTAAAAAAGGAGCAGGAAGGTTTAAAATAAAATGCAAGTAACAGAGGCTAAAAAGGTTTTTAAGGGTAGACTTTTTTTTTTCTTTTTTTTAAGTATTTTGGAAGGCCAGGAGGTATTTTTTCAAGAGACTTCTTTTCAAACCGCAAAATTTAGTTTAAACCAAAAGTTTTTTAACCTGATTTTTTTTTTTTTTTTGTTAAATACATAAGAGATTTAATCCTTTTTAAGCGAAAAATATTTAAGTCTAACAGTTTGTAATTTGCTATTTTGGAAAAACTTTTAAGTAATTCATAAAAAGTTTCATTTAAAATCAAACTTCATGCAAAAAGGCAAAGTCAAGTAATTTACTAAAAAAAAAAAAAATACCATAAACTAAAACTATAGTTAAAAAGAAAGATTACAGCAAATATTTGTTTCTATAAATATAGCTTTAGTGCTATAAATTTGTGTAATAAGAAAGACATTAACAAAAAAAAAATAGTATGTATATAAAATAGCAGATTTAAAAAAAAAACAAGCTTGGAAACTAATAAAATGTATCAAGATAAAAAGGAAAATAAATCCTTTTAATAAAGGTTCAAATATATAGACTATTTTAAAGCGAAACAGTAGAACACGCCTATAAAGCAAACACTTTTGCCGGTGCCAATGGGGGGTTTTTTTAAATATTTAATTTAGATAAAGCAACCTTAATTTAAAGGAAACTTAAAGTTCCTTATAAACATGTTCTACTGTTATCTGATAAAAGATAAAACCAATCGTTCTTCTATTGAAAAAAAGCTTAAAACGGATTTTTTTTTGACTCAAGTCAAAGCTGTTTTTTTTTTATAATTTTTACCTAAAATATCAATTAGTTTTTGTTTTGTTTGTAAATTATTATTATTAATAGTATTGTTAACAAGAAATTAAAAAAAAAAAAAAAATAATAATAATAAAGCCAAGTAGAGTAATAGAAGTAGAAAAAAAGTTGTAAAATAAAAAAATACCTGTTTGACGGCATTAGAGGCGGCTTCTCTTGTGGTAAAAGTAACAAATGCATAACCACGATTTGTACCAGTCATGGGATCCATCATTAGTCGTAAATCCCAAATGGTGCCACAATTTTCAAACAGGGGTATTAATTCATCCTCAAACATATCTTTGGGTATTTTCCCACAAAATACCTCGCAACCATTACCCGGTACCGGACCATCCCAATTGGGAGGTGGTCCACCATATTTGCGCTGGCCTTTAATTTAAAACACACAAAACATTAATATAAATATTTTTACAAATAAAATGACATTTGTCTATGTATGTGTATGAGGGGGAGAAAAGCCACTTACCCGTGGTCACATCTAAAGTGTAACCGGTACGTTCTAATATTTTTTTGATTTTTTCCTCATCTGGTCCTTTAACTTGCACTGTGGTTGCTGGTGTTGGTACACCTTGTTGACTGGCTCGACTTTTTTGTCGATAGGTTTTCATAACCCCACATAAATACGCAGATTTATTCGAAACATGTTCCAAATTTGATTCAAGGAACTGACTTAAAACATTCAAGGCACCATCAACCGGAAACTCTTTAAGCGCATCCAGTGCGCGTTCATCTAATTCTACGTGGGCGAGTTTTCCTGTTTTATATATATCATCTAGTTTACCGGCAACCTAAAAAAAAGAAAGAAATTATAAATCATAAAGAAATAAGAAATACTGGAAAGAAATTATTCCTCTATCTAGAAGCCACAAACATATTATGGTTGCCTCTAAGAATGTTATAGTTAAATATGAACATAATTTGCTTACCACTTATAGTTGTTTTGCTTTAAATTAACTATATTTTCCTCTTTTCTAAGAGCAACAACATGCTATGGTTATAGTTAAACAACCATGATATTATAAGTGTTATTGTTAACCACAACATTTTCGAAGGCAACAATAAAATAGTTATGGCTTTTGTGTGGATTCTTGTTATTATTAATCATAACATATTTATTTGGAGGCAATCATAATATGGTTATAACTGATTGATGAAGGACTAAATTAACCATAATATAGTTACCACTGACAATAATCTAGTTAAATAATATGGTTATAATTAAGCAACCATGCAATTATACGTGTTAAGCATATTCTTGTTATTATAAACCATAACATATTCAATCGGAGACAACCATAATATAGTTGTGACCAGGGTTTAAAAAACTGTAGTCGAAATCAAAAACTGACGAACAAAAAACGAAAATCTGTTTACAAATTTTCGCTTTTTGAGTTGGTTTGACAGGGACTGTTTACATTTATGGAATCAAAAGTAAAAGCAACAGTTATTTGTTGGTCACTGACAAATGAAGAGGTGGAAGGAATGTCAGGTTTTCTACTTTGAACGCTGGTTGTGACTGCTTGATAAAGGACTAATATAGCCATAATGTAGCTGGCGGTAACAATAAATAACAATAAATATGCTTAAAATATTATTAAAACATGTCTTTTCCATATTCAAACATGTTTTTTGACCGCATACAACTTCCCCTGGTTTTAAGAACAGTTTTGCTTAAAAAACAAGCGGTACTCGAAGTATGAATTATGTAAAAGGGAATATTTTTATATGTTTTTTTAACACATATTGTTTTCAAAATTTGTTAGATTTTTGGATATTTAAAACGTGAAAATAGGAGAGTTTCTCTCTATTGCGATGCGAATGCAATTACGAAAGCGAAAATGCGATACGAGGACAGTTTGGAACTCTTTATGCTTTCGCAAACCCTTTTTTATTAAAGATGGCGCAGCTTGACAGTAATGAAATGTGAAAATATGATAATAAAAGGCCAACCTTTAAGAATACCGCTGTCCGTCCGTCCGTCTGGCTGTCTATGTAAACCTTGGGCGCAAAGAACAGGTCGCACATTTGGAGATAATTTGATGCAATTTGGTATATATTTAGGTCCCAAATGGAGCAGAATCGAGCCTTATGAAAATGGTCACAATCGGTTCATAATTTCACATAGCCCTTATACAAAATTCTTTCCGGAATAGAGTCATTGTTATCATAAACCATTTTATTATGTTGGTATAAAAAAGGCTTAATTTGGTCAAAAAACATATTCACCCCTATTATAAAAGTCGACGTCGACACGAGCCTACGGCACCGAAACAGTAATTGTATTTTCTAAGTCGTTATTGACAATAATCGATTACCGTTGACAGTCACTTGATATTTTCTAAGGCGCTTTTAAGTCGACGTTGAGTAGAATCGACTTAAATATTACGAATTAAATAAATATGTTCACATTCTATTTAAAATTTCTTTAACTTTATAAAGTAGAGCCCTAACCGCGAAAATAATGTAAGCGCCAAAAATCAAATTTTACAGGAGAGAGCTTTTTTGTTTTATTTCATATTAATTTTGTATGAAATTTGTCGCTTACACTAAAATTGTTTTTTCTATAAAATCGTAACGGTACATTATGTGACCATGATATTTTAGGAGATGATGCAACCCTGCAAATAAAATTGGACCACCTGACCCATTTTGATAAAATGGACTACTCCATGGACTAGTCCGATGTAATGCAAGCATGGACCATGCCATTGTTGAAAAGTGTTTGTAGTGAGACGACATGTCTTCGTTTTTTAACGACATGCTTTCGTGTTTAAACGACTTCAAAACTAATCCTCTTGAGTATACCATGGAGTAGTTTTAAAACTACTCCTTACTGGTCCAAAGGTGGGTTATATACCACGGAGTAGTTTTAAAACTACTCCTTAGTGGTCCAAAGGTGGGTTATATGGTCCTCTCCTAGGACATCGTAATGTTAAATAGACCAGGTTTTTTCCATACGTTTGGGTTACTTGTGGACTAGTCCTGGTCCCTTGAGGACTACTCTTTACACGCGTGTTTGGACTGGTCCTATTATTTGCAGGGAAGTGTTGCCAATAAAGTCATTTATTAAAAAAAACGAAAATTGAAAATCATGTCGCTTACGTTATTTTCGCTGTTAGGGCTCGACTTTATCAAGTTAAAGAAATTTTAAATAGAATGTGAACATATTTATTTAATTCGTTTAAAATTAAAATGCAAATTTAAAAGAAGTTATGGGCACAAATTTTATAAGTAAATTAAACACGAAAAGTGCGAAAGTTCGCAAAAATTTTTAATGCAAGACGATTGCCTTAAAAAAGCAACAAAACTGCGCAAAAATAGCGAAAAATCGCGGAAATCTTTTAATACATATTTCAAACAAGGCATAAAATTAAATACAAGAAACTTAAATAATAAAGAATGGCAAAAATAAGGTAACAATTACAAATTATCGGAAAATCGCAAACATTTGCTAACAGCGACATGATAGCAAAGTCTTATATTTATTGAAAATCTTTAAAGCTATAAAAAATCAGAAAACTTACAGTAGAAAATAGCTCATATCGCGAGCATGGCACAAATTCGCGAAAACTTAAAATCGCTAAATCGGTTAAAAAAAACAACCAAATGTCGGAAAATACCATAAATAGCGTTAAAAAATTATCTATAACTAGCATATACCCGCTACTTCGTTAGCGTCTGCTTTTTCTTCGTTGGCATATTTTTATGCCAAAGTTTAAACTTGTTTAAATTTAGCATTTAGCCCGCTACTTTAGTAGCACCAAAAAACTGAAGAAAAATACCAAATTTCCTGTATTTCCTTTTTTGGGTACTATATCGAGCCCTAATAGCAAAAATTATGTAAGCGACATCGTTTTAAATTTTAGTTTTTTTTAATAAATGACTTTACTGGCAACACTTGCATCATCTCCTAAAATGTCGTGGTCACATAAGGCACCGTTACGATTTTATTTCAAGAACCATTTTGAGGTTACCGACAAATTTCATACAAAATTTGTATGAAATAAAATAAAAAAAAAACTCTCTCCTGTAAAATTTTATTTTTGTTGGTTACATCATTTTTGCTAAAAGGGCTCGATTCTTTTACCCCATTAAAGTATCAAAAATTTCAGTATTGCGGTGGCAGCCCATAATTTACGAATACGAATATGTTAATGAATGGAGGAAAATGTTTTGTAAAAAAAGTACCAAAAATAGTAACGATTTTCACCCTTTAAATTATCGAATTTCTAACTAACTTTGTTTCTATGTTTATTGGTTCAAAAGATAGATGGGGTAGCAAAAAAGTATTCAAATCCAGATTTTACCCGTTTACTCCCTGTCCGCCTATTTTTGTAAAGAACAACTGAGACATAAGGTTACCGTTTAACCTTTGTTTTACCCCCTAAGCATTCGAATTTGGAAAATCACGTCTTAGTGGATCGATTTGGGAACTGACCAATCGCTAGTCCGAATTTCAAGTTTCTAGGGTCAGCGGTTTGGGCTGGGCGATGATGAATGGGTCAGTCACTCACGCAACTCTTTTATATATGTATATAGAATATAGATAATGAAGAACAAAAATAATTGGAGATGCAATTTTTTGTGACAGATTTTCGACAACTGGCCGCTTGATTTGCCAACAATTAAAAATTAATCTCGATGTCGACAACGACTAACATAATAGGGGTGATTATTTCACCCTAAATCATCCTATTAAATTTTATAGGAATTCGTCCATATTCAACCCTAGCTCCCATACAAATACAACTTCCGGGAATAGCTTTAAGTCCATATCTTCCATATTAATGTTGGGATTGATATAAAATTTGGATAAAATAGCTACAATGTACTGATAGGTCCAAAACCGACCACTACCATACAAACCCTCTCTCCAAAATCGCTTTAAGACGAACAAATCTTATACAAACGTTGATATATAGATAATTTTCAACACAAAGAACTCTTATATGA
This sequence comes from Pollenia angustigena, assembly GCA_930367215.1. Classification (NCBI taxonomy): domain Eukaryota; kingdom Metazoa; phylum Arthropoda; class Insecta; order Diptera; family Polleniidae; genus Pollenia; species Pollenia angustigena. Next base: position 187,909,576 of record OV884056.1, read on the forward strand.
ACCTTAACTACGTTACATAATTTTGTTTTGTCGGCCATGGGTCCCAAGTGGAATACGATCTCGAAAATGTGTCTTTATATAATGTACGGTATGAAATGGTCAAGCTTGACCGCCTGTACTGTCTTACTTTTTTGCACTACTTTTTTTTTGAAATCTTAGGTAAACAATTTTTCGAAATTGCAAATTTTTAATCATAATTTATTATATACATTTAAAAGATAGCTTGTGATATTTATTAAAAAGATGTCATATTTTTTAGTCTCGATATCATTGTTCATATTTCAATCTCTATTTATTAAATTTAGTATTTCTTTTCAATATTTTTAAGTTTTTACTTACTTTTTTATCTAAGCCATATTCCAAGAGTTTTGGATAATCTTCTGTTCTTTCACCATCGCCTCGATCTTCTGATTTTTGATTGATGTCATCTACCAGTTCGCCATTGCCTTCCGCCATTTCTGCAAGAACATTTTAAGAGGAAAAATAAAATTTAATATTAAAATTCGAATACAGATTAAAACTTAATTTTAATGGGTACATACTAAAATTAAAAAAAAAAAAACAAAAAATTAAAACTAAATTCAACCGCCACAAAAGGGTGAGTGAACTTTTCTGTAAACAAGCCAAAACTAAAATTTACGCAAGAAAAGTTTTTTCGTTTTGCAAAAAAACAAATTTCGCCAAAAACATTAAAAATAACAACAAAAAAATCGCAAACAAATGTTTCGCACGCCTTCTTCTTTAAAATTTACGCACTTTTACACACAAAGCAAAAATAATTATAAGAAAAAATTTTTAACAATATCAAAAAATTTGTTTACCTTGAAAAGTTCAATGAACGCACATTTTATTAGTTTGAAAAATACCAAAAAAAAACAACAACAAAATTATCTATTACAACAACTTTTTGCAAGCCCAAATAAACGAACGAACTTAACAAATAGCAACAACAATATTTCAAGAGAATCCAACAAAAAAGTGCGTAATCACAAAAAATATAATCAACTAAGCCAAAACGGCTGGTATAAACCCTATTCCATATAAATAATTTAAACAGTGTGTAACAATTGTCATAGCAAGTCTTAATACACCTCCTCTTTGTTTCTAACATTTTTGCGATGGCAGATTTTATACAAAATGTCTAGCATTTGTGTTGAGAGTTTAATGAACTCTAGTGCTCTAAATGTTGTTTTTTTTTTGTTTTTTTTTACTGCTAACAAAATCATCAAAACAAAAAAAAAAAAAAAAAAATTAGCAGCAATGTTGCCGCAACAATATCGCTGACAACATAAAGTGCGTAAAGTGAGTGTATACATTATATACTTGTTTCGTGCTCTGTGCGTAACAGTAGTCGTTCGCTATGAAACAACGTCCGTTTGTGTTTTGTTTTTTATTTTGTTTTCATAATAAATACTCGAAATGAAGTCAAGAAAGCGAGTTTTTTAAAAGAATTTTGTAAAAGTCAAATCAAATTTTTTTAAAGAATGTTTGTAAATAAAAACAAATTTAGAAAAAAAAAAAAATACTAATAAGTAGGGAAGAAAAACATTCGGAAGCTAAAAATTTGTTTAATAATATTTTTCTTCTCGTTAGTGTTGTAAGTGCGTTTATTATTAAGTATACGCTTGGGCAGGTGTGTGTGAGCAAGTTAAAGTGTTATAATTTTCTTGTAATTTCGTACTAAATCTAATGACCTTTATGACGTTTTACTTGGGGAATTCACAAGGTGTGCTATCAAGTTATGTTGTCATAACATCCTAAAGTTTTACAATAGTTTAAAAAAATACAATTGTAGGAGAATGTAAGAAAAGATAAACTCACTGTTTATTGTTGGTGTTTTGTTTAAGCTTTGATATTGTTACAAGTAAGACTTTCGGGTGTGTTCTAGAATCCGAATCCACTCGAAAGTGGATTACTTAAGAATTTTTGCCAATCCTTATAATTTTGGGGACTTTTAATCAATTATATGGCTGGTTTGAATATTAAAAATTTACGCGATTTTTCGCTATTTTTGCAATTTTTTTTTTTTTGTTATTTTCCGACATTTTGGTTTTTTTTTTACCGATTTAGCGATTTCAAATAAATTTTAGTGTTTGTTTAAAAGTTTGCAATTTTTCGCGAATTTTAGCCATGTTCGCGATAGAAGCTCTTTTTTCCTTAAAAAAAATATTAAACATTGCTATCATGCTGCCGTTAGCAAATTAGCGATCTTTAGTCGAACAAAAACTTTGAGTACACAAAAACATGCGGATTTGTGAACACCAATTAATGAATTATGCGGATTAAAAAAAAATTCGTTTTCAATTCGAGTCGAAACCTAGAACATACCTGTTTGAGTGTTTATAATTCCTATTCGCATTAAGGTTTTATTTGTATAATATTTTTGGCTTTTCTAAAATCTTTGGAAAAGGTTAACTGATGATCTGGCCTAAGCAACCAACGCATAGAAGCTAGCTTTCCCTCAACAATAAATCTCAGTGTATTTATCAAATATGAAAAATTGGGAATTTAGCAAGTCGTACAGAAATCTTATTAATAATAAATTTTGTATTCGCAAAAATAACTTTGATAAAAAAATTAATAGCGAAATATAAATGCACAAATTGAAATGCATAAAAGCGTAAAATAATGGTAATCAGTGTACAACTGTACAGCAGCAGTGTACAACTGTACGACAGCAGTGTACAAGTGTACATCTGTAAATCATTTAACTGTATAAGCAGAATGAAAGCGTTTTGATTCTTTAAAGTCGAAATACCGCCTTACATAGTTACATACAAACATAAATACATAAATAGTTTGCAATTAATATTTTTACATCGCTCATTTGCTGCAAAATCGTCATAACTCAAAAATATAAATTATACATAAAAATGATTAATAAGGCATCTGGTAACACGCAGTTCCTTTTATGTTATCAAATTTTTAAGTTAAAGAAGGAGTTCAACATTAAAGCTTCGTTCACAATAGGCAGCAAAGCAAAATTTATTTCACTGGTGTTCATACCAGAGCAACAACTTTTTTTTTCGCGAGCACATACCTACATTTTATATAAAGAAACCGTTTGCAAATTTTGTCCAGAACAATATTACGTATTTATTATAATTATGATAAAATTTTTATTCAAACGTCATAAACAATTTCAAACAAATTGTTGCTGAAGTAAAAGTTGACTCAACTTTTTAAAAATACTTGAGTTACATTTTTGTTTAAAGAAATTAAAGGAAACAAGTAAGAAAGTATAGTCGGTCAAGCCCGACCATATGATACCCTACACCACAGTATTTAAAAACACATCATGCTTATGTGTCCATATAAATATAGATTTATCTATGCTTATAAACTTCATGAAAATCGGTTTGAAAGTTTGTGAGAGGCAGAAATTTCCCCCTACCTCCCCTTGTGGTCCTATTTTTGAAAAACTGTACAGCTAATGTGTCCATATAGATATGGATCTATCTATGTTTTAAATTTTATTAAAATCGGTTTGAGAGGCAGAAATTGCCCCTATCTCTCCTCGTGGTCCTATTTTTTAAAAAATGCATACATTTTGTGTCCATATAGACATGGTTCTATCTATTTTTTAAATTTCATTGAAATCGGTTTGATAGTTTCTGAGAGGAAGAAATTTCCCCCTATCATCCCTCGTGGTCCTACGATTCGGCCCATTTTCAATAGGCTTGGTCATTGTGCCAATAAGAACCTATGACCCAAATTTCATCAAATTATCTCCAAAATTGCGACCTGTACTTTGCGCACAAGGTTACATGGACAGCCAGCCAGCCTGCCAGCCAACCAGCAAGCCAGCCGGACGGACATCGTTAGTTCGACTCAGAAAGTGATTCTAAGACGATCTGTATACTTTAAGGTGGGTCTAGGACCAATATTTTAAGGCGTTACACACATCAGCACAAATGCATAATACCCTCTCCACTATTGTGTTGTGGGTATAAACCCAGCAAAAACTTGGTAATGACATGCCATTACTGAACAACTTACTTTTCAATGACTACTACATACCATCTTCATTACATAGAAATAGTTTGGTAATGACTTATTTAACTCCCTATTTGTAAGCGAGGGTGGTTAGTAGTTGCCTACAATAATTTAATCTCATATTTACGCTCTTAATTGAGTAAAACAACGTTTTTTTATACAAAAACTACACTGCCCCGGTAGACTAGCTGGTAGTGAGCTAGTCTATCAGCACCGAGGTTGCGCGATCGAATCCCACCAGAGACAAAATAAAAAATAAAACAAAGTAAAATAAAATAAGAAAAAATAGAAAAAAAATAAAGTAAAATAAAATAAGAAAAAATAGAAAAAAAATAATAAAAAAAAAAGTAACAAAAAAAAAATTTTTTTAAAGTCATTCAATGTTAGTTGTAATTTTGGTGACATCAGAGTAATAACTTTTTAATTCCCTATTTGTAAGCGAGGGAGGTAAGTTCTTGCCTCCAATGACATCACCGTGTTAAAATAATGAGTTAAAATGCCAATGTATAAGTAGTGAAGAGTCGTTATATTAGCTTTTTAACTCATTACTTTGCAATGTAAGTTTTTGCTGGGAATATATGAAATACTTTGGGAAGAAATAAGACAGAAGAAAAAACTATATTTTTGCTCTGATTGCGAACAAAACTTAAAAGACCTTTTGATGCTTTTTTCTAGGTAAGGAAATTAAGTCAGACGGATTTTCTAGTTTTGCAAAAACTTCTCTAATACATGACAAACAAAAAAAATTTCACAAAATTTTAATATAATTTACTTATGTAGGTATGTGAGCAAATATTTTCCGACCTTTATTTCCATTACTTAAAGTAACGAAATAAGTTAAGTTCATCACATTTTATTAATAAGAAACTGTCATAAGAGTATAAATACAGAGAATTTTATTGTATAAATAAATTGTGTTTGCTGTGTAGTTCGCTCACCAATACAATATCATTTTAAAAAGGCCAAATGCATTAAAAGAAAGTATCAAATCAGTGTGGTCACAAACCATAACGTCCCAACTCGAGTTACGTCAAAATTAAATTTTTAGAAACTTCTCGTTTTATTTGAATTTTATCTGCTTTAAAATATTCATGTTTGCAACTTTTCAAGATCGGCAATTAACAATTAAAAATAGCGAATGCTGATTTTCAGCGAACATTTAAAACTTTAAACTGCTCTTCCGAAAAATTCTTAAACAAACTGTTATGGCTTGTGACTTTGCTTTCCTGAATGATTATCCATTTTAATTGATTTTACATGTTTTTTTCCTTTACTTCCACAATACTAATTATTGTTAAAGCTAAGGCACGAGCTCTATGTGTACATTTGTCCTTCAAGTTGTGCTGAAAAAGGTCAACAGAAAAGAGAAAGACAAAGTGAAAAAACAAGAAAAATGTACTTGGACTTCAAGAAAAATTCTTGACGCAAGTACGAAAAAACGGAAGTTAAGGAAAAAAAACATGTAAAATCAATTAAAATGGATAATCATTCAGGAAAGCAAATTTCGATCTACCAAATGTTAAGATACAATTTGGTTTAAGGATTGATGTTTGACTAGTGACGTCAGCAGTCGTCGTTGCGATCGAAACATGTCATGGCAACCTGCCGGTCAGGGTTCGAGCCCGAGCCACGTCAAGAATGAAAGATTATCAATAACAATTTTAATTAATTTTCATGTTGTAAAATTCCTTTCTTCATAAAAATAATTTAATAAAAATTAAATTTCATGAACTTAAGCCTAATTAAAAATATTAAAAACTTAGTTTAAATATTTTTTTTTTATCAAAACAAAACCTTCACAGAGAAAACAGATTCATGATCCTAACCGAATTTGGCGCCAATCGAATTTCGTCGGTTGCATGTACTATCACACAATTCAGTTAAAATTACTGAAAATTTCGTTTCTTAGCATAATATTTTTGATAGCAACATTTGAATTTTAGTACACTATCAGTTATAACCACAGATATTGTTTTGGTTGTTAGTATTGTTTTTAGAAAACAAAAATATGCTTATACCCGAATATATGATAGATGCAACTGAATTAACACATAATTGGTGTTCATAACAAAAGATTTGATTGACTTCACTAATATCTTTTTCCCGGTTGCATTAACCATTTTTCCGATTTATAAATAAAAAAATCAAAATAATTCCAATAACCTCAATTTTTTGTGTGTTTATTTATTATTTATGTACCCTTTATTTATTCCCCCTTATCGTGTTTGGCGAACTTTTGGTAATAGATTAAATAGAACGTGAACTTGCTTCTTTAAATCTATTACCAAAAAGTCGCAAGCGTATTTTAAACTCGCCAACCACGAAAAGGGTGGTTATTGAGTGTTATAAAATACATACATACATAAATAATTTATCCGACCAACACAGACAATGTTAAGAACATCGTGGACCAACTACCTAAAACGGAAAGAATTCTTATCGCACCTAAAAGAGTTCCAATTAGACCAAGCGGGCAGTGGTGAGGAATTGAGAAAGCATTGGGCTATATTCATAAGTGCTGAACATGACGAGCTTGAAACACAGCGTCCTTAAGAAATCCAAATGAAGCAGGAAGCAATAGGTGGCCTTTCCTAGCCAAAATTCCTAGTGACCCCGGAGCTGAATGTAGTGGTAAAATCACCGGTAGAGGAGTAATAAGATAACTCACCCCTCGATAGCATCTATATAAGCTCAGAAGGTGGAATATAGACTTTGACGAGACTAGTGATCTATTGGAGTCTATAGATCGTGCTGGAGAGTTAGCTCATATGTATGATGTTGATCGGGCCAAAAATTTTTTAAATATGATATTCAAACTTATATTATTAAATAATTTGTTTTTTACTTTTGACAGAAAATTCAGCTTACATATAATTAGTTTAGTACTCACAATAAACAATTACATATAGCTTTTTTTGGTTGTGAATACCAAATAATTATATTTTCATTTGTTGTACACGAATGAAAATATAAATATATAAATATATAAATAGCTGCAATAAATGAATAAGCAATTATATTATACAATTTATTGACAAAAGCAAATTATTAATTATAATAACCAATATTCAGTATTGCAATTCAATAAATTTGGTTGTGATTGACACTATTTGTACTAATTTTTAGTATTAAATAAAATTTGTTATCATAACTAATAAAAGAATTGAGGGACTCATGTTTCAGTTAGAATTACGCTTAAATAATCATTAGTATTAAAAATCAGTTAGTTACACATTTTTAATAGTTGCAATAATAAATTATATTTCCTGATCAATATTTTATTACTGCAACCGTTTTCCAACCAATTTGTTTTCTGTGTGTTGTTGTTATTATTGTATTGCTTTAATAAGCAAATTAATAATATATTCTGCTTTAAACATTTGCCAAACAAAAACACCCAAAAAGTATCAAAAAAATAGGTCACTATAACACGAAAATAAACGAAATTATGTCAATCATATGGTTGGTGGTAGTGGTTTATTTTTGTTGTGTAGGGGGATTTTTTTTTCAACAAATTATAAAAAAATAAAAGAAACAACAACTTAATAGTGAGTTAAAAATAGTTTAACATTCTCACTCCCGCCACATCACCGCACACTCCTCCCCTCATTCCATAATGGAATTAGTTCCCGTTTTTTTCTCATTTGCAGGTTATATTTTGCACGTTTGTTGTTGCTGTAGTTTTTATTGTCTGTGTCAGTATTGCCAATTTGTGGGTAATTACTCACATTGAGTGTAATTTTAAATGCTGTGTGTAGAGCTTGGGTAATTTATTTTAGTCGTAGATCAGGGTGCTGTTTATCAAAACTACAAGTTACAAATCTACAAGTAAAATACGCTTTGCGAATTTGACAGCGCGTTTAATAGTGAAGTTGACCGCTAGCTATTGTTAATAAATAATGGCAATTTAGCTATTTTTTGTGAATCTAGCGGTTTTTTTCTCTTCTAGTTATTTCTATTATGTGGGTTTTATTAAACAAGAAAGTTAACACTACTGTCTGTGGCACAACGTTGACGCTCTTGTTTAGGTATGGCATATCAGCGTAAAAGCAAAGCGGAAGAAAACGTTCCGCCTTCCGCTCTTGTTTAGGTACGCCCAAGGCGAATTCATCCCAGGTAATCTCGGTACTACAACAAGTACAACTCGTACAAAAACCACAAGCAATTTGTTTTTGTAAAATCATTGTACAATGTCAAAAACAGAAAAAAAAACAAAACAGAAACAAAGATAATAAAAGAGAATAAACAAAATTTTGACATCCAACAGTGATTTTAGCTAATATCAGCAGGGCTTTTTAGACCACCTGTAATAAATTCGCCTTGGGTACGCCTGTAAGGAAGTCTTATTAAGAGTTATGCTGCTGGTAACACTGTTGTATTGCCATATTTTGTATTAGCACAAACAAGAAGAGCAGTTATGCTCGTTTTTGTTTTAATTTTTTTTGTCAAAATTTTATTTTTTGGTTAAATTTTTGCAAAAAAAAAAAAAATAATAAAGTGTAATAATTTAGACTGCTTAATAAAAACAACAACAATTCTACAATTTACAGATAGAGTTTTTGCAAAACAAAAGAGTTAATTTATTATTAATGAGTTCAAATGTTTATACTTTTTTTGATATGTTCACTCTCTCAATAGTTTTGGCCTGGCCCTCTTCTCTTTTTTTATTTTAAATTCTCTACTTTATTTTTATTGTTGTTGTTTTGAAAAAAAAAAAAAAAAAAATATATGTATATTTTTTTGTCGTTATTTTTTTTTTTTAAATTTTTATTTGTTTGACATTGAAATTTTTTTCTTTTTAAATGTTTGTCTGTATGTGTAGTATGGGTGTTGTATGTAGTAGATTTGTGTATATCATCAGTTTTTAGAAAAGAAATTATAGAACTGCTAAAATAACAACAAATTCTTTAGTGTTGTAGGTATTAATCATTAAAAGTAAACAAATGTTTGCAAAAAAAAAAAAAAAACAAATGTGTGAAATAAAATGAAACTAAAATAAAAAATTATTAATACAAATATTGTTTACACAATTTTTTTTTTTATTTTTTATTGTTTCAAATTCTTTTGTTTTAAAGCAAGAACATATGTACAAATAAAATGCAATTCATATTATAGAATAAAAGGTAGTTAGATCACAATTTTTAGTCATATTGCCTTTAATACGCGACCGAGTCGATAAGTCCGCGACTTTCTGAATTTTCCGCCTCTTAACTGAAAGGGCAACTCTGCTCCCGTGAAGAGGCATCTGTCAATTGACGTCTGTTAAAAATGTTAATAAATGACGCACATTTTATTTGTGTTTGACAGCCATTGATAGCAGACTCCCTCATGTTTTAAGAACTTTGTACAAAGTGAATTTCGTGTGCTCTTTAAGTATGGCGAAAATCTATCAACTAGACTACGAATTTTTTTCCCTCATTCAACATATTCTTCGGATGAATCAGATCTGACTAGACAAAGTGATAACAAATTTGGAGAAACGTTGGACTTCGAGTTCCAAAGAAACTACGTTACTTACTAACCCTGGCTCGTAATAAAGAAAAGTTAGAGAGAAAGGAACGTGTATCAAACGAGTTTATAGAAGTTTTAATTGCTTATTTCTGACACAATTTAATGAAAAAATATTAAATTTTTTTTAACTGTTTTTTGCAAGCAAAATTTTTTTTTTATTACGGTTTTCAAATAGGAAAAAATTTACAAATAAACTGTCATAAAACTAAATACCTACTGTCAAAATTTGTATAATCGACCTTGATCTGCCAATCAAATTCGAATAGAATTATGCCCTTTTTAACAATGATTAAAAACAATTGAAGTTATTAAAATATATTTATGTTTAAAGTCAAATTAATTTATAAGTTGATTTGATATTTATGCGCTAAACTTTATTAACTCATTTGCATCAATTCTGTGGTAAAGCTATCCCGTCCTCATCTGCTAATTAATTATTTGCCGTTTATTTGCCTGACAGATAAATCTAATCAGTGGACTCCCAACTTTAACATGTATTTTGAGAGGTGTTGGTGTTGCCAACTGAAAATAATATTTTTGTTGGTTTATTGTAAAAACTAAAATCGTTAGCGGAGAGTTTATCCGTCTAATTAATTTAGGTCTAGATTTAGTAACAGGCTGTTCGTTGATACATTGAGAAAATGGCCATTAGACGATTTGAATATTTTTTTCAAAACAATAATAATAAAAACTAGCGTATAAGTAATATTTAAAAAACTCTTATACGCAATGTGTAACAGAAAAAACAACAATATGTATAAACAATTTTATTAACTAATAGTCTGCCGAATATTTTTGCAAAATTATCTTACACCAAATACTTTTTAAAATTTTAGTTTCAAGTTCTAAATATGTTTCTTCGATATTAAAGAAACATTCCGCCAGTTCCGGTAATCGATTAAAATCGATCAAAGAAGTTCATAAAAATATTCTCTTTTATTATAATTAATACTTTAAGTGACACTTATAAATATCTGAAATACTTCTTAAATCAGGAAAAACTACGAGTAAATTTAAAAAAATAAACTGTAGATTTCCAACGATTCCAACTTAACTTTAAATCGATTTCAAGAGCTTAATATGTATATCGCAATTTTACACTAATAACAAGTAAGAGTGCTATATTCGGCTACGCCGAATCTATACCCTTCACCATGTGATAACAGAAAGTTATATGAATACCGTTCTTTAGAAATAAATAAATTAACTTTTTGCCAAGCCAACTCGTCCAATACCGCCCACATTTTATTGGATGTTGTAAATTGATAGACCAGATGCTTGTACCTAATTTGGAAACTTTGGTTCTTGACGTTCTTAAGATATAAAAAAATCTTTAATCTATTTAATTGTATGGACGTTCCACGCCCACTTGTCCAATCTCGCCCAAATTTTGACGGATATTCTTTATTGATGACCAAGAGGATTGTATCTAATGCGGAAAGTTTGGCTCTTGCCATTCTTCGGATATATTGTCTTTGTACGAAAGCTGCCACGCCCACTTATCTAATCCCGCCCATATTTTTAAAGTGGTTGTGTATTAATACCTTGGCCATGTGTACCAACCGAGTTTATTAACCGAGTTGCTTAAACCTAATTAAGAAACTTTGTCTTTTTCCGTTCTCCAGATGTACATAAACTTATAATGTCTTTGTATGGGAAGTGCCACGCCCACATCTCTTATCCCGCCCATTCATAAGAGGTTGTGTATCCTTGTTCTTGCCAAATTTTAGATCTAGGTGAACTTCATTTCCATTTGGACGTGTCGTGACATTTGTAACACAAAATGTAAAAAAATTAAATGAAGAAGTCAAATTTGTAAAAAGGGTTTATATATATACAAAGTAATGAAGTAGCAGTGTATTCAGAAAAAAAATTACAGTAACCGAGGCTAAGGATTTGCAGATATAAGCAAAAATCTGCGCTGGCGTGACGTTAAAAAAACGGAAGTGGATTTTGACTTGCATTACAAAACTGAATAATACTGCGAATTGAGCAAGATGTTTTGTATAAAACCTTTTTTAGTAAACTTTGGACTAATACAGATTTATTTTTCAAGCTATAAAATTTAAAAATCTTTGCTTGTTTTAAGGTAAATATGGGCATTTTCAGCGAAAAGTCTACTTTTTTTTAATGTAACGTCAGATTACAAATAAGGTTGTATTTTCGGATCATGTTGTTCAATCGTTATCCAATTTGTTACTTAATGTGGAGCTAATTACGCTTTACACCAAGATATAAAAAGTAAACTATAGATATAACAATTTTTGAGAAACAATTCAAAATACTTCTGGCGTTACGTTACAAAAAGTAGACTTTTCGCTGGAAATGCCCATATATGACAACCTTTTTCCCATGATTTCACACGAACAGACGGGCAACTTTTAATTCGCTACTCATAAGGACTCAGAATACATACCTATGCATACTTTATAGGGTCTAAGATCAATATTTTGGAAGTTACAAACGGAATGACAAATTTCGGTAAAGGGTATAATTAAGGGGGTTATTTTGTAAAACACTTTACCTCATTTAGAAAATATTTTCATATTTTCATTTCTATATGAAAATTTTTTTAACTCAAGGTGAAGGGATTTGCAAAACAGCCCCCTAAGAGGTTTGACAATCGTGCGAGTATCAGAACATACCTTAATATCTTTCGTATCTCGAAAGTTTTCAAATGATTGTTTCAAAAAAGTTGAGTTATCTATTTCAAGTTTAATGCCAAATTTTTAATAGATATTTTAATCATATTTCTGTAACGCAATTTTACAAAATCATATATAATTGAATATATTTTCGACAAATTTAATGAAATATTTCTATTTTATTTCACCTAACAATTTCATTAAATTATATATCAATAGATAGATATATATGTATACGATAAGACAGAAAATATTTGTTTAGTTTATTAAAATTCTAAACATTCAACAAGCTTTTTTTTATTTTTTATACTATTAATAGAATTTGTTTAACAGAAAGTTTTATTTTTTTTTTTATTCAACAAACTTTAAATAAAATTTGTTAATTTAAAAACTTAAAACAATTTTTTTTTTTTTGCAAAATTTATACAAATCTACATATTTTTGGCAGCAAACAGGAAAATAATGTTAAAAAAAAGTACGTGACACAATGGCATAAAGTAAAGTAAAATACATAAAAAAAAGGAGAAGGCAACCGAAAGCTGGGAGGTTTGGATATAAAAACTAATTTATGCATACTTCCGTTTAAATAGTTTTGCTGGAAAGCAACCAAAAAAAAAAAAAAAAAATTTAAAAAAAAAACAATACAATGTACAATGAAATAATAAAAAAAAAAAAAACAGCAACAAAAACTTTATTTAATAGTAACAAGCGAATTTATGGCAACTGCAACATGATGCAGTATTTTTTGGTTGGCGTTGAACTACAAATTTATAAAAAAAAAAAAACACGAAATGATATGGTTGAAGGCAAAAAAAAAAAAATACATATGTATGTATATCTAGAATGTATAGAAGTATTTATTGTGGCATAACAAATATTTACTAAAGTGTTTGCCAAAAAAAATATTACACATACTCGAAAAAATAGACATGCACGCACACACTAAAATATACATTTATTCTAAAATCTACTGCAAAAATTTACAATATTTTGGAATGCTAAAAGCAAGAAGCTTAAAGGAATAAAAGCATTTATAACACTTGGATCCATGGTGAAATAAACAGGTGGCAGCACTACGCCAGAACACGACTTTTTGCTCTTGCATCGTTTCCCTGCAGATAACGAGACTAGTCCATACATGCATGTAAAGAGTAGTCCATAAAGGAGTAGGAGTACTCCAAAACTACTCCAAATATATGGGTAGAAGGTGGTCCATTTAACATTACGATGTCCTAGGAGGGGACCATGTAACCCACCGAAGTAGTCCCTAAACTACTCCAAGGAGTACTAAAGTGGGTTAGTTTTAAAAGTACTCCATATTACTACAGTATGGAGTACACTTAAGGGGTAGTTTAAGCATTTTTCTTTTTCATTTTTTACTAATCGCCTTTTATGGTGTGTACGGTAGTCTATTATTGCTATTATTAAATATATTTACTTGGTATTTTTAATTTGTTTACCTTTTTTCCACAAATTTCACAAACTTTCACTTTTAAATGAACAATTAATAATTATTAATTTTATTTTTAATGGACAACATCAGGGCTACCAATGTGTAATACTGTAAACTATAGAAAATTATACATCATGCAGTTGTTGGCAGCACTATGTGTTTATTTCTTATAACATGGTCCATACTACAGTACATTGGACCATGTTGTAAGTAGTCCATTTGAGCCACAATGGACCACGTAGTCCAATATTATCTGTAGGGTTGTCTAGGTTTATGTCAAAGTTTTGTTTATGTTTACAAAAAGTACTCGCTTTGTACTGTAATTATTGTATTTTATTAGAATTTTTGATCATTTTAAATTAAAATAAATAAGATATTGACCATAATTAAATAAAAATTGGCTAAAAATTTATTTATTTCATCACGTTCAGTGGCACGCTTTGATTTTTGTTTTAAGTATGTTTTGACGTTAACGGTGATATAATTTCCATTTTTGTTGTACTGTTGTATTTGTTGCCGTAACGATGCCACCTGCTTAATCCACTATGCTTGGATCTAAAAATTTCAATAAATTTTAATATAAATTCTTGTGTAAAGCCCCTTTCACACTATTCTACAAGTCTTAAGATTTTTGCACTCAAACCAAAAATTCCTTTCAAAACACCAACTCTCTATTACCAACAAAAACTTAAAATTAAATTCTCAATATATTTGTATATTTATAAACTCTACCATCTTTTCGCACGGGTACGTAAATCGTCGTAATACACATAACAAATTGTTCGAATTCGTAAGTTATTTCTTTCGAAACGAAATACGCGTTAGCCTCCCTGATACTGCCTGTACATTATTGAATACAATTTTCTGTTATTTTTATCAAGGGTGGGAAAGTCTTGAGTGGCCCATACACTTGCAATATTATTGTATATCATATTCGCCATATTATTTCCGTTTTATCCTATATTATGCAATAAATCGCACAATGGTTTCATTTGTTCAATAAAAAGGTGAACATAACCTATAGGAATAACATAACAGCATTGTACAACGTTGCCAACACATTTCACTTTCTTTTCGTTGTGCAATAGTAATCAAAAGTCTTTTGATTGTTGCCAATATATTGTGTCATCTTCGAATATCACATACACAGTGGCGATACAATTGTACAATACGTAAAACTGAACAATTTTATTGCAAGTGTATGAACCGCTTTATACGAATGTTATTTAGTCATACACATTTTTCGTCTTTAAATATTTTTTACAAAAAGTATGGTTGATTAATTTAAAATTTTAAAGAAAGCACAAAAAAAATTTTATCAGGGGTGTGCTGGAAATCGTTAACGTAAAACGCCAGAATTTGGAAGTTGTTTTTAATACACTTTTAATATAATTTTCATAATTTTTCTGTTGAATAGAGAAATATTTGTACAAAATTTGTCAAAAAAATATTTTAGTACAGCAATCTAATTAAAAAACGACTGTTAAAATTCTTGCGTTTTACGTTTCCGATTTCCAGCACACTCCTGTATTATATCCTTTTTTATAATTTAGCATTTTTTTTTATTAAAAAAAAAAAAAAAATTATGAAAATTTTTGAAAAAATGTCAATTTTCCATCTCTGATTTTCTTTTAGTGCTTCTATAAAAATTCAACTCTGAAAACATAAAACAACTTATCGTTAAAAAAAAATTTATGTATTTTGTTTGAGATTTCATAACAAACAGTTTTCACATTATTATACATTTTTAATTTATTTAAGATTTTGACACTCAGTCTAATAGTGTAAAAGGGCCTTAACCAATTTTTGCACTCTTTTAAATTTAGATTTTCAAAATTTTTATCTAACATATTTATTGCGGCAAATAAAAACTGGCACTGTGGCAATGTCTCCTTTACGAACCATAAATAAAAACAACAACTATATACATACATACATATATTTAGCAACAACAATCATAATACACAATACTAAAGCAATAGCAGTTTAACAGTAACAGCCAATAATAATAAACCCACTGCAGTTTCTTGTCAAAATAATCATAAAAAACTTTTTGTTGCTGTTTTGTGTTGTAAATGTGTTATTTAAATAACAAAAAAAAAAAAATTGTTAATTAAAATAAAAAAAAAAAATAAACAAAATTGTTGTTATTTTCTTTAAACTTTTTCTTTGTTTTTAATTTCTATGCAACACGCAATTGTAGACGTTGTCGTTGTTACATATTTGTAGTCTCGGCATTATCGTTAAGAAAAACACTTAAAATAAATCTATAACAACAATTTGTTGTTATTATTGCCTTATTATAATAGAAACACAACACAAGTGCTATTAATTTTTCCTATAAATTTTACATGCATGTTTTTAGGGTTCACATGGGTTAAAGACTTGGTGATTGTAGTCAAAATAGGAAATAAATAAATATGAAAAAAAAAAACAAAATCTTCATAGTGAGAAATTAAAGAAAATAGAAAACAAAAACGTTTTTCTTAGTTTAAAAAAGACGAAATTTGTAAAATTTTTTAATTTTTGTACATAAAACAAATAAATATTTTACCTAAAGCTTGAGGAGCTAAATAGGGGTTTGAATCGAAAGTGCTAGATTAGAGCCCTCTATAGCGAATTATGTGTTTACACAAAATAAATAAATGCTGAATTTTTTAGTAGTTTAACATATTTTTCTTTCAAATAAATAAAATATATTAAATATGGTTTCAACAGTCAACTCCCGTTCCGTAATCTTTTTTGGTTCGGTCACAACTTAAAAAAATTCCTCCCAGATACACTAGCCAAAATTTAAAGAATTTTTTAAAAAAACAAAAATTTATATTTCTTAAATTTTGGTTAAAGATTACGACAGTAGAGTAAATTACCTCTAATTTGGTGCCCCTCCCGTTCCGTAATCGTTTTTGGTTCGGCCGCAATTTAAAAAATATCTCCCATACACACCGCTCAAAATAAAGAAAAAAATTAAATAAAAACGTAGCTGAGCTACGCGTAGCTGAAATATGCGTAGCTGAGCTACGTTTTTTATCAGCTACGCGTAGCTGAGCTACGTTTTTAATAACGTAACGTTTTACGTCATAAAACATATTTAACTCGGCGTATTTATCTAAACCCACTTAAAATAACAACTCGAAAATAGTTTAAGCTTTTAATCCATGTAATCGAAAATAAAAGTCGAATTGCTCGTGCTGTTCCGTCTTTTCGGGAAACAAAACATAACAGACTATTCCACAAGCAAAAGGTAAATGAGTTGTAGAATAAGCTTATCATAAGCGATTTCCTACAACATGACAACAAATATGATCGCAAATGACTTATTCTCGCTATAGTTTTGTAAGGGTTTTTGAGAATGATGTCCTGTTATTTGACGCTTGCCTAAATTTATTATTATTCGTTAAAGTTTGTTTCGTAAATAATGTTATCTCATATAAACATGATATGTGAGCTTGTTCTTTAACTAGTCTTCTCAGATTACATTAGACAAGTAAAATTTTCGCAAGGATTCAGTTTTCATTATTAAACAATTTTTAACAAGCCTTTTACAATAGTAATTACAACACTTTCCTAAACTTTAGGCTTATGTTACTTAGCTTGCTACAAGTTCTTTCTAGTTTTTTTGTGTTGTTGGGAAGCCAGCACTGAAGCTACATGGAAGCTTATGGCAGAAAAATTTAACATATTTGACAACGAGTGTGGGTACATTTAAAGGCAAAATAAAAGAAAAAAATGTCGCACATCTAAAAATTTATACATGTATACCAGCCGAGAACCGTCAGAGGAAATAAGTTTGGCCCCGATTAAACAGGCTACAGTCAAGCTTTTACAGATGGAACTGGCAGTAAATCCTAAAGGACATGTGTTTTGGACAAACTTAGCTGAAGTTTTGGTACAAGAGACTGAGCTCAAAAATAATATACTAACGAGCGGCAACAATAAATGGTAGACGTTTACAGCCTACTCTTGGTCTGTGAAAAATAGGTCAACAGAATGGTAGACATTTCCCGCCTCATCATGGTCTGTGAAAAATAGGTATACAGAATTTTTTTAAATTTTGTTTTAATTAACCTTTTTCCCCTTTGAATTACTTATTTGTTCGTTTTTTTTTTTTCAATTTGTTACACAGTAGAATCGCGTTAAAATTTACCAAAATAACCCAAGCGTTGTTAACTTTTTCGAATTATTAACTTTTCTAAGCGGGTTTAATTAGAAAAATATACAATAATAAACATGGATCTTTCGGAAATATCACACTAAATTTATTCTAATGGCTTAGTTTTCATCATAACAAAAAAGAAACTTAGACTTTTCATATGTATTCGTCACAGCCTCGAGAATTTCAAAAACAATTTTTTTTATTTTTGAGATCAAAAATCCAACGCTAATAGTTTTCCTTGAATATCTTAATTAATTTTGTTCAAACTTTCTACTTTCTGCTCATTTGCGATGTTTTTTTTATCAAAACGTTTGGAAAAGTTAACTAAATGTTAAGTTTTTAGAGCGACGCTGGGACGCTAAAATTTGGTTAACTTACCCGCGATTAACTTTTCCGAGAGTAAGCTTTTTCGCTATTCTACTGTATTTATTTGAGGGCCCTATGCTCCCAAAAGCAACAAAGGGACTATATATATATATATATATATATATATATATATATATATATATATATATCTATATATAAATCGGCTAAGGCAAAACAGTTAAGAACACTTTCCTCCTCTGTATGTCAACCGATTTGAACAAAATATACACCATTTAAGAGGTATTTACTCAAAGAAGTGCACAATGTTTATTTTATTAAAATCTGTTCAATAATTTCAGAGTTATAAGCGTTCAAAATTGTAACTAACACAAATGCAAAATAAATAAATAAAAATTTATTTTCAATTATCAAATAATAAAAAGTTAGGGTGATCGATTATTCGACATTTCTCAGAAACCGGTTTTCGAATATTTCGACTATATAAATCAGACCAGGCAAACCTGTTAAGAACGCTTTATTCCTTTGTTTGTCAACCGAAGCTCTGTGGGGCGAAAAAGAGGGGAAATATGGGAAACTAAATTTCTTTTTTTTTTTACTTTTCTGTGCTTCATGTGATAATTTTTAAATTTTCTATAATATAGAACTTAGAAACATAATATTATAGCTGTAGGATCCTGAGTGAGTGATAACCTATAAGATAAAAAATGCTGGTATTTTTTGTTTTTCATCTGGAACGTTTTGAATTTTCGATAATATTCGACCAATAAAGATAAAATTTTACATTAAACTGGGTGAATAAGAACATGTAAGGGGAGCTTTTTGGTACTTTTTCGTTCTACATCTGGTACTTTGACTAATTTTCGGTAATATTAGACATTGAAACAAAAAATTAAACGTGCAACGTCCTGAGTGGATGACAATATATAAAGGAGACTTTTTGATACTTTTTTGTTTTTCAATTGGTATTTTTTATACTGAACTTACAAAATTAAATTACTCACGTAGAAGGTTAAATATGAACCGGAGGTTGGTCCCCCGCCAAATAGATCCACTTTGAAGGAAAAAATAAATGCTCGAAACAAATAAATTCATATATACTTAAATGAATTATGTTTTCTTCATATTTACAAAAAAAAAAATCATGGTCGAATTTTGACCATAAGGCGAACACTTGGCAACTAAACGATGTTGCCGTATTAAATACCAATTTAAATATCAGTTGCGTTGTGTTGCCATCCGTAATCAACCCAAAAATCTAAATGGCTAAATTGGCAACAGTGATTATAATCAGGGGTGTTTGAAAAATTGAAGAGGAGGTTATTATTATATAAATTTCTCAATCTTAAGAAAACAGAATTTAAGCAATTCTAAAGTTTTTATTAAACCCAAATCACCTTTTTTTATTAAAAAAAGCACGCAAACACATTTCACTAAAGACCTTTGCGAATATAACAATTTATAGTTTTTTTTTATTAAAAATATAAATATGTACTTAAATGCATACTATTTCCCTTATGACCACATAAATTATTTATTCTCTATATTTATTGCAACTAAAAATATTTTATATTCAATTTTATTTTATTTCTGTTTAAATATTTTTTGTATTTCGCAAATTCCTTTAAATCATTGCTCTACTACAGAGTTTGTTTGGCTATAAAAATTACACCCTGATGACTACGACTACTAAAAATATATTATGTACATTGTATGTATGTACATATGTATATGAAACATTTAAAACTACCGGTAGCTGGTAAACACCCTCAACATTTTCATTTGTTGTTTGTAGGAAATTTGCAAAAAAAAAAAAAAAAACATTTTGTCTGTTGTCTGTGGTCATCACCCCGAACCACATACTGACGCAATAAACAAAATACCCAACACCATAGTGATACTTGAAAAATATTATGAAAATATAAGTATTTGCAAAAAAAAAAAAGCAGGGAAACAGACAAACTGTTGGCCGGGAAGGCAGGCAGAGCCATACACCTTCTTATAGTGTTTTTAATTTTTCTCTCTCTCTCTCTCTCTCTCTCTCTCACACCCTTTAGACACGCATTATCTGCATAGTACTGGATAGGTTTCTGGGGGTAAGTTTGAGTAGAACTTTAAACTTGTTGGTTGGTTTCATTACTGCATTTTCAAAAATCATGCAAAATTATAAAAATGTATTCATTTAACCATTATTTTTTTTTTTTATTTTATTTTATGAAATTTATTATAACCACTTTAGCTTTAGTTTAACATACACAATAGCAATAAAAATAACAACAATAACAAACACTTTTTTAAAAACATGCTTTAGTTTAACAAAAAATTTGTTGAGGTAGTAACTTTAATGAAAACCATTTTCATGTCGTATTAAAAAGAAAACACGCAAAAGTACTTTAATCGGCTGTGACGAATCTTGTACATCCCTTTCATTTTGTTAATATAAATTGTACCAAAATCAAAAATTCCACACAAACTCGAATGAGGCCCAGGGTGAAATAAAATCCCGATTTGAATTTTAATATGTACTTAATAACTTTTATATATAAGAAATATCTGAGTAAAATTTTGTTCATCTAGCTCATATGGTAGGGCGGCAAAATCATTATTTTAGTCACTTGCAATCCTTTCAATATTTACCGCTGGAAGGTTATAAAAATATACATATAACAACTTAGTCTTTGTCATTTCTGTGGTCTTCGGTAAAACCATTTCAACCCACACACGGACAGACGGACATACTTTATAGGGTCTGCTAAGATCAATATTGCAGAAATTGCAAACTGAATGACAAAATTTTATGTATACTACACCCTATTCCACATGTGGTCAAGGGTTAAATAATATTTGATCATATTAAATAGTTAGAAAATTAAAAAAAAAACGTTTGTTTTCAACAACAATGACAAATGCTATGCGTTACTGTTTGTCGCACAATTAAAATAGCGCCGTTAAGGTACATGATTTCAAAGAAATACACACCAGACAGTACTTGTTTCTTTCAAGCCCATTCAATACAGTAGAAAGAAAATGTTTGCCTACCCAGTTGCCCACGTCTTTAAGACATCCTCGAAGATGGATGCATGCCAATAATAATTCCTGCACGACATGCGAGGGACAGCGAGAACAAATCGTCAACGACATTTTCGAACAAGTGCCGCGAAAATCGTGCACGACACAAAGACATACAATGTCGCTATTCTTGTCGGTCATTCGATCGAAAGATTTCGTAGACAACAATGTCGCCTACTTTGTCGCTAGCGACTACATGCATGACAATGTCGTCTATTTTATTATATGGTTATCTAATTCAGGCAGTTTTTTAATATAGTTGGAATTTTAATTTCTGTTGCATGTTTTATATTCAACTCTTATAAGCAATCCTAAAGTTAGCAGTGAAGTATTAACTGCTTTTAATCCATTTTCCAGCGCGCGAATAACTTCATCAGCAGTTTTTGGTTTTACTAGTTAGAGCTAAGTCGTAAAGTTTATATAGGTTTTTAAATCAACAATTTAAAAAAAAAGAATTTAAGAATTTTAAGAAAACCAAGCTAGTGATTGAATAGCATTCAAGAAAACTTTGTCGTCAATTGCTTTTGTACAAGACAATGTCGCTCATTCTGTCCCACTTAGGCCCGTTTTCGAAAATTACCGATAGCTAAAGGTAGGATTTTATTGGCCGTATAAAAAGTGTTCCATAATAACAACTTTACTTTCACCTACCAGGTAGGATGAACCTTAATTTACTTAATCGCTTACTTTGGTTAAAGTAAAGTTTTAATAACAGAACACTTTTTATAAGGCCGGTTAAAGTGTACTTTTAACTATCGGTAAGTTGTGAAAACGGGTCTAAGAGTTTAATAGAAGACAACTTATACGACAATGTCGCTCAAATTGTCGTGCACGACAATTTCCTGTAAATTGTCTTCTAGAGAATGACAAAATTCTTTCACTTTGCCTTAAGTTAATCCCAATGACAAACTGTCATTTAATTGAGCCTTAATTGAGTCCTTTCTCCGATGTTACTGAGTCATCGCACTAATGAAATTTTTTATTAAACTGATTCCGATTCGTCATTTCAGTGATGTCGATGTGTCATCCCATTGATGACAAAATTTAAACTGATGAAAACAGTTTGTCATTAAAGTGAGCCCAATGAGTCCTCTCTCCGATGTTACTGAATTATCGCACTGATGACATTTTTAATTAAACTGATGATATTATTTAAATTTTTGACCCTGATGACAATTTGGCCAAGTGATGTTAAGGCTGACATCACCATGATGCAAACTGTCATGAGGTTCAAAAACGAAAACACTTGTCATAGTACTGATGACAAAATACATTAGCGTTATGACGTCTTTTCTGTCAGTGTGCTAAATTAATAATCAGTTTCTGAAACGTCTGAACGCCAGTGCACGCTAGCATTATGACGGATTTTCTATCAGTTTAAAACAGCTTCCAGTGAAAATATGATAAGAAGCTTTATTACCATTTTGAAAACCGGGCTTTAGTAGGCAATGAACCACAAAGAACTGTTGTTCGATGTTTTCTTACTGGAGAAGCTGTAAATGCTGTACGAAAAAGGGTCCAAACTGATATCCATTTGTGTCCACTTGTCGACTTGCTACTCAATTAAAAATCTATAGAAAATCGTTGCGACGCATTTTTAATTTTGATCTGGGGATGTTTTCACATAAAATTCAATTTTCCCAAGATTTATTGCTAAGGGATGTATCACAATGGCTGTAATATGCCAATCAGTCAGTCGAAATACTGGGTGGTTATTAACAGCACTTGCAAACATAATTTATTTAAAATGTTAGAAACCCCGTACTCATCTTGAACTAATAGCGGTTCATTAATATAAATTTTTGTGGTTGTCGTAAACGACTGCGTCATGTTTTTTAGTTGATTAAGGAACACAGGTTGTGCCTGCTGAAGAAGGGACTGCAGAAGGCCTTGACTGGCTAGGACATCGTGTGGAAAAACTTTATGACTATGGAATGGAGTAATAAGGACTTGTGTCCGGCAAATAAGGACTTTCAACAGGTCCGCTTACTACTCCTTTTCGCCGCTGGGTTTGTATATCTAAGAAACCTTCACACGAAATTTTCTAATTTCTTTTTTAGACGTCTTGGCAACTTTCAGGGCGACTATAGTAAGTATTTTAGCCGAGAAGAAAATTTTTTTGTTATAAGACTTTTGTTTTAGCCCATTACATTCTTAATTAAATATTTAAAATGTTTTAATGCAGATGAAGATAGAGAGATAACAAAGTTTATACAATACCATAAAAGTCCTTAATGAATTTGTCTTTAAATGGCCATAGAGAGTACTTTATAGGCATATTTATAGCAAATATATGCATGCACATCCGGCTTATACCCTAAATATATGTATTTATGCATTTGCCTAGGATTAAATATTAAATTGTTGTTAAAGAAATTAATTTTATTACATAAAACAGGAATAAAAACGTAAGTAAAAACAAAAGAAGAAAAAAACCCAACTCACTATTATTATGCAGATGTTACTATTTAGTTGCAATTTATGTGCATGTATAATTATTTTTTCCTAGGGACTACAAGTCATATATTGAAGTGTTTCTGTATAAGAGCGTATGTATAGGGAGGGCATGAGTAGGAAGAGTGTGTAGAAAGGATATAACAATTTTACACATTACAAGGCATTATAGCAAACATATATTTCATTAAATAAATAAAAAGAAAACTAAACTGAACTGAACTCGACCGACGACTATGGCTGGCTGAATTGACTGCAACGGATGTAAATAAGTGCATGTAGAGAATTTGTAAGTATAAATTTCCTTTACAGCTGTATTAAATTTACATAAGCTTAAATGAAGTATGTGCATGTGTGCGTAAATTCTTATAAATGTGTAAGTTTAATTTGAATTTAAACAAGTATTTAAAAGGTAGTGACATCTGCTATTAAACTTTATTTTGAATTTTATTACTTTTTTTCACTTAACCTTTTTTTTATAGCAATTACCATAATTTAGCTATAAAATGTTTCAACAACTATTGTTTGTACCTGTGTTGAAACTGGGTTAAAATCATTTATTCCCCAAAGTTTATGCTGAAGATAACCAGTTTTTTTTTGCTTTATTTTTTTGGTTTATTTAATAAAGTTTAAAGATGTTAACAGAATTTGAATGGGCTAAATATAACGGAACATGAGAAGAAGAAAAAAAACTTTGCATATAATTTCCCTTATACCGTATCAAATATCGTATGGTTAGGGGATATGGGTAATGAAATACATAAATCACCGTTAACATACAAAAAGTTCAGATATAAGATACAGACAATTCATGCATGTCTGTATGCACACAAGCATACATTTACGTTAACGTATTTATTGTAAGTTCCCCAGCAAGCATTATAAAGATTTGAATGCTGTCTATCGTAAGGATGTAATTTTTATATTGACATAAGTTGTTTTATCTGAAGACACTTTGAGTAAGCATACCATATGTTCTTCAATAGTATTTAACTTAGTTTGGGAACACTTTGAAAAATTTAATTAATTGCGCGGAATCTATAATTGTATGACATACGTTGCTTTTCCAGGGAATATTAAGGGTACATACGTGGTTATGAAAAAAGAAACATTTCAGAATGTTAGTTTCGTTACCTTTTTTAATAGTTTTTTTTTTTAGAAGAAAACTTAACAAAGATATTTTAATTTAAACCAGAAGAGTACATACGTTGTTATTTCTAAATACGTTTAAAAATTATTGCATTTTTTAATTTTTAGTTTTTTTTTTAGAATAATATCTTTTTAACATTTTAAAATGTTCATAATATCATTAAAATTAATTAAGACATTAGTTGTTTTATCTTCACAAATTTATATTGAAGGTTTTTTTAAAAGCATTTAATTTTTGCGAGTTATTATCCTTAAAAATAGAGTTCTTGATATTTTGTAAACTCCCAGAAAATTTTAGTTTTAAGACATACGCTTTTATTATAGAAAATTATGTGACTGTTCAGACATTTAACAGTAGCAGTTTTAAAAAGTTTTTAGAACTCACAAAATCCGGCGAGAATATTATGCTTAGGCTTGCCAACCGTACTTTATAATAAAGTATTGTACGTTATTTCGAGTAATTGTACTCTATACTTTAGGAGAAAAATAAAGTACGCGAAAATACTTTATTTCGCATGATTAGATTTATCTAGAATTTAAAATAGATTCAGGTTATATTAGTCAGGGTTTTATTTGTCATAAAATTAATATACTTATTGTACAAGTTTTTTTTAGAAAAACTAAAGAACAACTAATTGATATTAGTCAGGGCCATTTTTTGAAGTTTTTTTATATTGGCAGGACGATTTTTCAAAAAAAAAAAAAAAAAAATCAGACAGCGCTATTCACTTGTTTGTTTTGTTTGAGTACAATAACTGCCTGTTTTAAAAAAAAACGAGTGAAAAACTCTTTCAAATTACTGCCTGCTTTTACATCGCGAGCACAAAAGTGACTCGTTTAACTAACATTTAAAACATAATTTCAAAATGTCCATTCCTTAACGGGGCTCCCAGCAAAATGTTTAATACAGACTACAAATATATTGAAGAAAACGTACCATAACAGCCAAGGAGTCGCCTTTACAATTTCTCGAGACATACTTGCTTGCCCCTTATCACCACTTCTTAAGGGGCTCCCATACAAATATTGCGTTTTATGAAATTTTTAAATTAATTAATAGTGAATATAATCAAAAGTTATTAACAGATTTCAATTACTTTTACCTTGTTTTGCTTGAAGCTTTGCTTTTTATATGTCTGGAAAAAATTTTAAGCATAGCTGTAATTTTTTATAGATTTTTAAAAAACAAAAATTTCGAAATGTTGCTAAAAAATTATTTTTGTTGCCGAAAAAAATTATGTTTCTAAAACGACTGCGCATGTTAGAATAAAATTCAACGTTCAAAGGAAATTTTATTGCGGATTTTCGTTTTTTTTTAGTAATTTCAATAAACTGAAACGTTTTTTTACAGGTATTGGATTCAGCGTACCCGAAATAAGTTTAAGGCTCCAGTTGCCCGGCTTGTCTCAAAAAAAGTGTCAAATTCTAGCTCAGTGTAATTGTTTGACAAAACTTGCGAAAAGCAAAAAAAAAAAAAACGTTTTTAAATATAATGATTAAAAGAAATGTAATTGTACTTTATATTTGTACTGTGTACTTTTTTTTCTTAACCTTTAATAATCAATGTACTTTAATTGCAACAAAAAAAGTTGGGAACCCTAATTATGCTTGTTGACAAATTAGTTTGATTGAAAAGTCTAAAAAGCAACATACCTACGTTGTTATAAAAAAATGTTTTTTTAATAGTTTTTTGAAATAGAACGTTTTTTTTTTTAACTCATGCCATAGTGTTTATTTAAAAGCGAAAAATTAAGGGATTTTCCTAACATTAAGCTTACAGATTGGTTATAATTTTATCTAATAGAAGTTTATTTTTAAGCAACTTCCTAAATAGAAACCAAACAAAAACTAAGTCAAACCTTCGCTATGAAATGACTAAGGCGAGTTCATATAAGCTGGCCTTGTCACCGTAAAAAACAAGTTCAAAATGTAATTAAATAAACATCACTTGACAGAAACAAAACACACATAAAAAATTGGTCAGCTGGGTTTTTATGACAACCTTTTAAAAAATTCGCCTTGGAAATGACTATCATTTGATATTAAGCATAATTCTCAAGCCATTTTTAATTGGTTATTTACAACATTTGAATTCAAATTAATAAATGATGAGAATATAAACATTTAACAGACAAGTGTTTTCGCAAATCAAAAAAAAACTTGGCAGCACTTAAGCGAAAATTAAATTTTAACATTAAAAATTGCGTTTTAAGTTTAATGTGTTTTTCAATTAAAGAGAAATTAAATATTAACTGAAGTGATTTTGCCTTAAGATAACCTGAATTTCTTGTGAAAAAATTTAAATTATTTGTAGATAAAAAAAATTAATTACAAAAACGGGAAAACGCTGTCAATGCAGAGCCATGACAATTCTCAAAATAAAATGGAGCTAAATATTTCGTCTTTCTAACAGCCCTATCTAAACAAGAGCGGAAGGCGGAACGTTTAATACCGCTTAGCTTTTAAGCTGGCCATACCTAAATGTTGTCAACGTTGTGCCACAAACAGTAGTGTTAACTTTCTTGTTTAATAAAACCCACATAAAAGAAATAAACAGAAGAGAAAAACCGCTAGATTGATAAAAAATAGCTAAATTGTCATTATTTACTATCATTAAAATCGGATTTTCCAATTGTAAAGCGGTGACGCCGCACTATTTAGGGATGCTTCATTCAAATTGTATGGGCATGATCATTTTTGACAGCTAGAAAACGCTTTCCGCTCTTGTTTAGGTATGGCTGTAAGAATTTAAGGACGGGAAAAACGCTATTTTATCTTTCAGCAGCAGCTATGGCTTACAGTTTACTTCACTAAAAAAAATATATTTTTCATTTATTTTCTAACTTGTATAGCAATCCATATTTGAGCCGTTTATTTTGAAAGTGGCATTAGTCACTTTTTCAAAAAAAATCGAGTTAATAATAAATATAATAATAAATAATAATAATAAATAATAATAATAATAAATACTGAGAAAAATATCATTATCATGATGTATCAAATACAAGTGAATCTTCTCGAAAGTTAGCATCCATATTTTTAAACGTGTTAAAACGCAAACCCTTAAATATCTCGACTTAAAAACCGAAATGACTTATGCCACTTTCAAAATAAACGGCTCATTTGAAAACCTTTTGAGAATAATGTTTGAAAGCAAGTTGAAAAAAACTGTATTTCTCAACTTTAAAACAATTTCCCCTTTTTGTTGAGAATGCTTTGATATTCAAAACATTTTCGAACGTGTGTCGCTCGAGAAAAGCTTCGATTACAAGTCATTTTCGATTTGAATTTATTGCGAAATGCCTGCTTGGTTGTATTTGTATACATTTAAATTTGAGTGTGTGTGTGTTCGTATAAAATCGATAACAATGAAGTGTATTTATGAGGTTCCACTATAATTTCCCTTGGAATAGTCTATTATTTGTCTGCGTATTTTAACATTTATATCTTTTTTTCTGCATATTTCATATATTTTCTATATGCTGGTGCTTCGTTATATTATGCAATTTTCTCCGGACTATGGAAAGATTTTTTTTTGTTTTTTTTTTCGAAAACTCACATAGCCAGACTTTGCAGAACACACATGCTCTTAACTGAAAATGATAAAAATATATGAATGACTGACTTATCAGGAGCAAGAGGGAACTAAAATGTAGGAGAGAGACTGGGAGAAAAAGATGCATGTGTAAAATGGGTGGGTGGCTGGCTGGTGGTTATATCACTAGTTATAGTCTAGAGTGTTTGAACAAAAAAAAAAAAAAAAAAAAAAAACCTGTCTGAGTGGTGGGTAGAGTAGTTAGTCAGTCATCAGTTATAGATGCTATTGTTGTTGCAGTTGCTGTTGCCTTTGATGTTGTATTGTTGAAACCGGAAATACTTGAATGAGTTGAAAAACTACTATATTTTCTGGTTTTTTGATCTTTCTTTCTCTTCTCTTTCCCTTGCATTGTTTTTTTTTTTTATTTTTAGACATTTCATTTGTTGTTTGCAATTTTTCAGTAAATTTTTCCACGTCTGTTTATTTGACAGACAAGTAGGTACTCCTTTTGTATTCAGGGATACCTGTATCTAGAGTTTTACAAAGTGGAGGTTGTAAATTATGTCTCCAATATTTCAGGTAAATGTCATTCAATCATTCGTTCAATGTGAATATAAATTTGTTAATGGTTTATTTAAGTTAAAAATAAAAATCGTCTTATTTGATATAAATTTCCATAATTTAAAGATTTGCAACGTTTTTCTCTTTGTTTAGTTGCTGCGGCAATTGGTTGCATCCTGCTTTTAAAAAATGTTCAAAGATTAAAGTAGATAAATAGTATTAAGTATCCGCTATAAAATTTTGTATAACATCCGTTATTTGAGGCTATCAGTGCAGAAGACAATTTAATGTGGTTACGGTTCTGGTGTAAGATATGTTCTTTGCACTGTTCTTTACAGTGCAATAGTCGAGTAAGCCAACTGTTTGTATCCAAAACAGATGGCGCTGGAAACATAGTTTTTGCGCGGGCTGTTACAACTACAGTGCAAGAGTAGTGTTAACTCCACATTATCTCATAATAAGTAGTCTGGGGTTACACCACTTCTGCGCTGATAGCCTTATTTAATATTCTAGAATTTTGTGAAATATTGAAATTGTTTTAAAGGTTCAAAAGTTGTCACGAAAATCGAAATTGTCAGGAGAACTTTCTGTTTAGATTTTTTATATATTTTCTTTTTTGTAAACTTTAGACTGAAATCCCTTAGAATAAAATGGAACAAGGAGATCTTAACATGAAAATTGTGCTGGAATAAAACAACCTATGTCAACACGATTGGTTTTTGTTGAAGTAAAATGTAGAATGTAGTTTGAAGTAAAATGTTGGATGAAGTAAAATTTGGATTTTAACAGTTATGATGATTTATAAAACGAATCCAAAATTACTAAAATGCTGTTTTCAAACGTCTTCAAAAATAACAACTTGTCCGCTATAAAATATTTCCGCCTGCTTTAGTCCATACTTTTCAGATAAAGTCCCCTAAAATTGTTATGCTTTTGTAGAGCACAATAAAGCACTATTAAGATTTTAATCCAAATGTGTGATAAAATAAAACAACCTATGTCCAAGCAAGTGGGTTTTGTGTAAGAAGAGTTTCGCTTATCGAGACACTTGTGAAGAAAGACATACTTCGTTAATGCTGGTACAGTACTTTTCGTTTATAGTCACTACGCTTATAGTCACATTATCGATATAGTCCATTTTATCTGTTTATTTTGCCGCTATAAGTTAATTTAATATAAAGTATTAATGTTATAGTCCATTTAGCGATATAAGCACATTTACCATATATGCCATTTATCAACAGTAGTCAAAGGAAAAAGTAAAGCAAATTAATGGCTTTATAGTCACATTAGCAAAATTTACTAAGTTCTTTTTAGTTTTCGAATGAAAAATCCATCCAAAGAAAGAATAAATTATATCATTTAATTTTTGCCATCAACTCTCTACTAGTAAAAAATTAGTTTTTGCCGTTGGTATCATTTATGAAATATCTTGTTATTATTTTAACTATTTTTTATACAGTATGCAAGTCTGTTGTTAAAATATAAGCCTGATGTCGGTGTAATTTATATGAATTTTTTATTTCCTTTATTCACACAACTTGATTATATTCGATTTCGGTTATATGCGTCATGGTGGCATATATGTGAATTAGCCTTATAGTCACATTAGCGATATAGTCCACGTTATTGTTGCAACTAAAGGATGTGACTATAAGCGAAAAGTACTGTAGCTTTTTTTTTTATTAGTAATGAAGAAATTGACTCGTTTGGATAAAAATTTGACAACTTCAGAAACAACATTTCAATTAAACAAGATTTTGACATACGTTGTTATAAAAAAAAATATGTAAAACACAATAACTTACATTCGACTTTCGAAGGTAAGTTTTAGCTCTTGGATTTATGGAACAATTTTATCAATTCTATTTAAATAGCTTTTCATATAATTTATTTTTATTTGACACGAAAAACGAATTTTATACATAAATTGATATCTAAAAAAATTGGTGAAATCGGCAATTAGTATGCAAAAAGTGGAAAAAAATATAAATTTCATCGCAAAATTCAATTTAGCCGTTATTTTTAAAAACCTCTGAAAGGGTTAAGACATGTTCCTGAATGCATCAATGCGCAGCAAATTCAAATTTATTTGCTCTTTAAAATTTTGCTAAATCTCATGCTGCACTAATAATAGAAACACGGCTCCTGCTATTTAAGATCATCAGCAAACTTGTCATGGCAGTATAAGGCAACGTTTGCTTGTATGTTGCCGGATTAAAGTTAAAAAGAAAATAACGTTTTTAAGAATTACAAATAATTCCACATATACGGTGGAACATGGTTATAAAGAACTTGATGGGACTTGATTTTAAAAACCTCTTAAACGGTTAAACTTTGATTTAGGTTAAAATTCAAAGTAAAAACATTTAAAGAACAACAAACAATTCCACATATGGGCACTTCCACAAACAATTTCGCTTATACAGTGGAACATGGTTATAAAGAACTTGATAGGACTTGATTTAAAACCCTCTTAAACGGTTAAATTTTGATTTAGGTTAAAATTCAAAATAAAAACATTTTAAGAACAACAAACAATTCTACACATGGTACTTTTACAAGCAATTTCGTATATACAGTGGAACATGGTTATAAAGAACTTGATGGGACTTGATTTTAAAAACCTCTTAAAGGATTGAACTTTGATTTAGGTTAAAATGCACAATAAAACATTTTGAAGAACTACAAACAATACCACATTTGGGCACTTCCACAGAAAAGCTCTCTTCTTTTTGTCACGTTACGCCACCAAGCAATTAAGCTTATATTTTAAAACCATTTTGTTCCAAATTTTCCTCTCTTTCACACAATCTAAAGATAGTTGCGCTATGCACCAAATAACAAAAAAAAAAAGTAAATAATATATAAAATGTTCATTGAGAAACAATCGAAAATGCTTGGTGGGTACGGGACAAAAATGAGACTTTTCTATAGAAATGCCCAAAGTAGAAAATAACTTAATGGGACTTGTACGCGAAAACATCTTTAAGGGTTTGATTTACGTTGAAATTCAAATTAAAAACGTTTTAAAGAAATTTTTTAAGAACTACAAAAAATTCTGCATAAACAGTTGAACATGGTTGCTTTATTTCTATTCCACATGGAATATTTTCCTTCTAGAGTTCGCTTATCGTTCCATTCAAAAGTTGGTATGCTGTTGTTGGGCTTGTGTAGGGTATGTCCAATCCAACTCCATTAATTCCTTGTTATTTGCCGTATTATTGGTTTCTCGTTTGGTACTTTTTAAAGGTCAGTGTTTATTATGACATCGGGTCAGAATATGCATCATATTATGCGCAAGCATTTGTTTATAATTACACACTTGTATTATTTGTAATCTTGTAAGCTTTAATAGGTTGACGTTTTAACCGTGTTCTACTGTATTTTTTAAAACCCAAGGGACATTGCTCCCAACAAGCGTAAAATCTTAAGAATATTGCATGATTTCAAAGAATTTTGTGACGCAAAGAACATTTTTTCTTGTGTTATAAAGTACTACATTTTGGTTCAATGTTTTATTTTTTGCTTTGAACACACAACGAAAAACTCTAAATAAAAAGGAGAACAAACATGTTTTTTTTCTCTGTCAAACAAGTCGAATGTCTTGCAGCAATGTGAATGGCCAAAAAATTTCAAAGCAATTTTGTAAATAAAAAAAAAAAAAATTCAAGCACGATTCCTGCCAACTAACATGGCAACAAAGAAAAACTTAGTCGTTTTAATTTTGTGACATGATTTAAGAAGGGAGAGAAATGGTTTTTTAAAAAACTAATAAGACTGAAAGCCTTAACATGGAAAATAATATGTATGTATGTACATTGTAGCCAAAGACGAATGCAAAATCAGCTAAATATAGCTGACATTTTAAAAGCTAAATGCTAGAAGAGTATTTGTTTTCAAACCAACCCCAATAAGAAATAATAATGACAGGCAATCTGCTAAATGACAATGTCGTTATAATGATCATCCTACTGCAGCAGCAACTTCAGCTTTTAATTTTAAACCTCGAATTTAACAAGTGCATCATTATCAACACTGACTACTGACTGTCCTTTTTCTCATCACCAGCCACCACATCATCAATGTTGTCATATGACAACAATTTCAACATTTTTATTTTGTTATAATATTTTTTTTTCTTTTTTTGCTAAATGGAAAATAATGACTCTTGGCTCATTGTTACAATAATTAAGGTCCATTATGTTTTTGCGCGTTTCTTCATTTTCTTTCCCTCTTTCTGTTTGTTTTAACTTTTGCCGTATTACAACTAAATTGTAGTTTATTGAAAATGTTCATCATAATTATTTTTTTTTCTGGTGTATTTTACTCTAAACTAAAGCATTTTTTGCTTGAGGGTTTATTATGGTCTAGTGTTTTTTTTCCAAATATTTTATAGTTTTAATGTTGACATTTGCAAAATGGTGATTTATGTTGTTGTCAACATTTTTAGCATTTCACCAGGCTCAAGCTTAAATACACATTTTTATTTTTTGCTTAATATTTTTACATTTTAGCAAGCAATAAATTCATTGACGTCTCATTTTGGGCACTTCATTTGGATAATTTATAGCTGATTTTTTGTTATGAAGAATGGGGACTTGTAAACGAAAAGGAGTTAATTTATCTATAAGCGGCAAAACATTAAAATGATGATAAAATCAATTTTTATAATACCCTTCACCACAGGTGTATGTCATTCCTTTTGTTATGTCTACAATATTGATCTTAGACCCTACAAAGCATATATATTCTGGGTCCTTATCAGAAATTAAGTTAATTTTAAATTAAGAAGAATAACGATGTCCATCCGTCCGTGTGTATGTTGAAATGGGGGTTGTGAAGACCCCAGATATGATGGGGACTAGGTTGTTATATAAAAGGTGATTTCTTAACTGTTTGGATTTTAAAAATTAAAAAAATAACACAGAAAGTTTGTAAAAATGAATAAAATATTTATTTGGGGCAATCGATGTCATTTACTTAAAGATTATTTCACGTTAATGTTGCCCCGGCTACGCCAAAGATGGCCTATTTATTCCAGTATTTCGCCTACCATCTCACCAATGGCAGCTGTTTTGTTGTCTTCTAGTTTCCATGTTCTGTAACTAAAGTGAGAACTTCTCGCATCGAAAAGATGTGAAACAAAATATACCATCGTTTCTCGAAAAGTGAGAAAAAAGTGTGTCTGTAACTCATGTCGAAAACTATCAAAAGAGATTACGTCGTTACGTAATAAATGTCATAACATTGGACTCGAAGCCGATGTGACATTGCAGACGTTGAGAACGCCAGTAAAACATATCGCTGACGGCGATTAAAATTTACTAAAATTTAAAAATTTTCTAGAACAGCGGCGAAAATACAACCGTCGGCTGTACCAGATAATGTAAAGTGCGACTTTAATATTTGCTGTTTGCAAACGAGCTTTGAAAACATTCGTATATTTTATAAAAATGTTAAAAACAAAACAATGAAAAAATGTGCCAAGATCAAAAGATTATTATTATTATTCTTTGTATTTTGCATTTTAAATTGTTTTTAGTGTTTTTTTCTCGCCCTATTTTTATTCGAGAGTTCATATGACATTTCAAATTTTCTCACAAAAATGTTACAGACAAACTTTTTCTGAAAATTGGCAAGTAATTTCCTTACGTGACAGTTAGTACTCGCCAAAAAAAGTTACAGACACAGTTTAGTGAGAAAAAACAACTGTTTTTTCAATATATGGCATTTTTGTTTCATTTTACACCTTTCAATCAACGCGAGAGTTACAAAACATAGGCACAGGGCTGGAATTGTGGCAAAAAATTGTCTAGTGGAGTCAAATCGCATGATCTTGGCGATTAATGGTGTAGGATCGATTACGACGACCACAAAATGGACGTAATTTCAGACACTTTTCTCAAATAGTCCAAATTTTGATAATTTTGTTTGTTTGTTAGTCTATACATTATTAAGAAGCATTATTTACAACATACATATTCAAATAAACAAATTAGGCCATTTTTTCATATCATTTGCTAGAACAACAATTTACAAGAGAATAACCTCTTAAGGGTTAACCCTAAGGGAATAAAGGGTCATATAAGATACTCAATTGAAAACATGCCCGCATACAACAAAAAGAAGAACAAATTCGATTTATTAGCCTTTTTTTGATTTTGCTACTGGGTCGTTGTATTTTAAATTTATTACATTTTGTGTTACTCATACTCATAATCATATAATTGCAACATCGTCATCAAACGACATCATCACCAAAGCACCATCATCGTCAATTTCCAAAATTAAGCTCCCCATTTTTTATTCGTAGGAAACATTAACGCATACACTCTTAAATAAAAGTGCTGCTTTTCTCTCTTTTCGATTACACTTGCATATGTAGCCCAGCAAACAATATTGCACAATTTTCGCAATTTTATTTTATTTGATATTTTTTTTTGTATTTTTTCAATTTATGTATTTTGGAATGTTCTGTTTCTTATCTTGCTTAATGGGATTGTGTGTGTGTGTTTTTGAGTGTTTTTTTTTTTTTCATTGTATTCGATGTTTTATAAATCTAATTGTTGTTGCACCTTTATCTCTGCTGATGCGATAACGACTGCTGCTGCAGCTAATGCTGCACTTTAATAAAACTTGTTTTATTTTCGTCTCTGTTGTCTATCTCGTAATACGAGATATTAAATTTTGTACAGTACAATACATGTGATGGTTTGTGTGTTTTATTTTTTTTATTGTATAATGCAAATACTCACACATACACACACACACAAACGTTTGTAAAACTAATGAATGTTGAAGGCAGAGTTGGGAATTAGTTTTTTTAATTTATCGCTAAAACTTGTATTTTCTATTGAAAACTTGTCGATAAGCTCAATTTTTCTTATCGCTAGTATGTATTCATTTTCTACAGAAATTTCATTACGAAATGGGTATAATTTTCTATACAGTTTATTCTTCACAAATAGAATCTGGGAATTTATTTCTCATTGTGAGTAACATTTACTCCTGGAAAATATTGAAGGAATAAGACTATTTAAGTATAAAAGCTTTTGAGAATTGTAATTTGACTTAAGGCTGAATTAGTCTTTACTTTCTGTTCTGTTACGAATTAGCTGATTTGTTTTTGTTATTAAAAATCTATGCAATTGATTATTTTTTCTGTTCTGGTGCAGTTCAGTTTGTTAAAATCAAAAACTTGTTAAGTAATTGTAAGTGACAGCAAACTAAATAATAAACAAGTACGAAAGTATAGTCGGTCCAGCCCGACCATATGATACCCTACACCACTGTATTAAAAAACACATCATGCTAATGTGTCCATATGAATATGGATTTATCTATGTTTATAAACTTCATGAAAATCGGTTTGAAAGCCAGCCTACCAGCCAGCCGGACGAACATCGTTAGTTCGACTCAGAAAGTGATTCTGAGTCGATCGGTATACTTTAAGGTGGGTCTAGGACCAATATTTTAAGGCATTACACACATCAGCACAAATGCATAATACCCTCTCCACTATTGTGGTGTGGATATAAAAATACATATTTATATTGAAATAAAATATTTTTTGATTTTAAGAATTCATAAAATTTATTTCTTTCAAATTTATGTGCATTAAAGTTCTTAAAATAAAACAATGGATGGTGCAAAATTTTTCATAAATAGCTGATAAGTTACTACAGAAAAAGTATGTATATTAGGGTGGGTCAATTTTTTTTGCAAGTAGGCGTATAGCAAAAACGTAATCTACAATAAATTCTAAGAAAACTTGACTAAGAAAGTATTGGTCTAAAATCAAAACCTACACTCAAAATATTATGTAGTTAAATTCAAACGAAAATTCATTTGAAACAAATTAAAATTCATTTAAAAAACGGATCATTTACATTTCATTTAAAACAAATGATTTTTTCAGTAATTTCTAAGTTTTTTATTTATTGAACATCATATTCGTTAAAATTGAATAGTTTTTACTTTTAAAAAATATATTTTAACCGATAAAAATCAAACAAATTAACAAAAAAAAATACGGAAAACATTATTTTTTGGTAGTTTGTTTTTTTAATAACAAACATAAATGTTGAAAAATAAATTTATTCGTAAAATAACTATATTTTTATTCAATTTTAACAGTACCGAAAACGAATTTAATAACCTACAATCAGTTACTGTAATAATTTTATGAGTGTAGCTCCCGCTGAGAGACATAATCTTTGAATTCTTGAAAATTGGTTTCAAAAAATAATAGGTTATGAGAGAACAATACTGTTTGATGCAAAAATTACACATTTTTAATGTTCCGTACTCAAAGTGTGAAAATGGAACCTTATTACTGAGACTTCTTTGTCCGTGCGTCCGTCCATCCGTCTGTCTGTCCGTCTGTCACAGTGTCCATTCTCCGGAACGGTGAGGAGACGGTAAGAGCTAAAATTTGACAGAATATGTAGTAAGGTGGCCGCTGCAACAATAAATATTGTAAACACCAAAAATAGGAAGTCTAACAGGTGTCCCAATAGCGTATGGTCCCCTTTTGTGCATAATCGGCTCTTTTGCAGCTGGTATTCATTTCAGACGCGACATTCATTTGTGAAGAGTCGAACTTATATGAACGATCTAAGATAGTTGGGAATTCGCTAAACAGTTGGTCTACTATATTTAACACGCATTCAGGAATTGTATTCTTTCTGCTGGTGTGTTGGTCAATCATGAATGCTTTGAGAGGATCAGGAATTAATCCACAGGAGCATGGCATTGTTTTTGTGCAACAATTTAATTAATTAATTTTAAAATATTAATTTTTTTTTAAATGCTTTTTCTATTTATCAGTGCAATATTAATTTTTTTCCAAATTCAATTATTTTGTTTGCAATTATCGGAGAAAATCTTGAATACGATTGTTGTTTCTTTGATTTTCTTTTTCGCGTTCACTTAAGAAAAAATAATACTTTAAAATATCGCGATAACTTGGCAAATTTAATCAACTAAATTCACTTTGTTCGAAAAAATTTTGTTGGTGAACAGTGTAAAATATAAGTTCTATGTTAGATCAAACTTCTTTTGTAAATTCTGTTTTTCTTTAAATACGTCGCCCCCTTCCAGTTCGGTATCAGTCGTTTTCTTGTAGTCGCCTTATTAGTTTTTAACTCAACAGTTCTTCTAAATCTTATCGTTTTTAAAATAAACTTTCATTATACCAAACCCGTTTTTTTCTTACTAGTGGATCCATATACATCTAGCGAAAAATTACAGACACACTTGGCATGCCAATGATACTAGCGTTCTGATAAGTCAGAAAACTTGCCCCGTTAGAGTCAATCGACATCGCTGATGATTCCATAATTTAATGGTTAGTTTCTAAAAAATAAATTAACTATCAAGTGCACAAGTCAATCAAAACAAATTTTTAATACCACGTTTTTATAAAATGCATTAGCGGTAAATTTCTACAATGACTAGAACTATTAAGAGCATTGAGTTCTAATCACTCTTTGCTAATAACTTTCATAGCAGATTACTAAATTATAATTTTTAAAGGGAAGATCATTCTCATTTTAAATCTCCGAAATTCGTATAAAAATTAAAACATTCTATCGATGCAACAACAATGTTCCATATATCTGGATCAATAGTTAGTGGGAACATAATAATTTATTTGTAATCAAAGAAGGTTTAAAAACAATGCAAAAAAAGGTCAAAAAAACCAACTATATTTGTGTTTTGTGTATGGATATACCAAAAGTTGCTACTTTTTTATTTTTCATAATCAAGCCTCTCGGCGGGAGCTAGGTTTTCATTTTAGACCCATACTTTCTATGGGTAATTTTCTTAGAATTTTGTGTAGATAAAATTCTTTATTTCAGGTATGTGATGGAAATCGGTTTTAAAAACGATACGATTTAAACAGAAAATATCGTTTTCAGTATCTTTTAAAATAGATTTTAAATGCATATTCATTTTATTTTCCGTGTTTATTTTATATTATATACGTTAACTGCAGTGTATTCTGAACGAAAATTTAAGACTTTAATTCAGAAATAGATTTTAAAATCGTTCGAAATTCATCACACCTTTTAAAAACGGTCGTTTTGAAATCAATCGATTTTCATCACACACCCGATTATAGAAATCTTATTAAAAAACGACTTTTGACTATCCAGTTATAAGAAACAAAGAATGCTGACGGAGGCCGTAGCGGGCCAGAAAATGCACTACATTCTGCTGGTATCGATTAGTTGTATAAATTTTCTTTGCAATTCATTGCTAGCCAAAGGATAGTTAAAGAAAGCCTCGTAACCACCGGGCCACCGGGCGATCCTAGTAGTCATAAATATTCTGTAATTTTGTTGTTGTTGGCTACAGAAATTCACATTGCCTTTCAAAATTTCAAACGCCTCATAACTTGTGGCGTTGGAAATTTTAAAACGTTACAAGATTTTCTGTAAAAAAGGATTAATAAAATTGCAAAAAAATTTGTGACTTTGTTTTTGTTTTCAATGTAATTCTTTGGCGTTGCCTTTTATATAATTTATTTATTTCAGCTTTAAGGACCTTAAGAATTAAGTAAATTCTTTTATAGTCCAGAGGATTACATAAAAAACACCACCAATTTTAGCCTATAATTTTCATAAGCAAATGCTTTGAAAACTTTTCTCACTTTTAAAACAATTTTCTTTAGACAATTTATCGAAAATCCGTTAGCAGATCTCGAAAATGTAGAACAAACTGCGAATCTAAAAACTATTGTTAAAAAATTTCGAAAAAAGTACCAAATATTTCTCTAAATGTAGAACCCAATTTTCCATAACTGTTTTTTAATCAATTCCGTATTTTTCGAGTATTTTATTTTTATCTTTGTCAATATATTTCTGTGTATGTGTTTCATTTTTTTTAGGCTTGTCAGTTTCGCAATGCAGTATATGTGAAAAAAAAATCCTTTTGTTCAATTTATTTAGTTGTGTTTTTTGCATCTCGCTTTAAATGTAATTTTTTTTTTTTTGCTGTATGGCCTTATAGAGTAGTTTAGGTATATTTGCTTTTATGGTCTGGCCTGTGTGTAAAATTGAAGTGAAATAATGAATGTTTGCACGTGTTTGACCTATTTGTTGACTCTACACTATACAATAATACTGAATTTTTCATACTCTTCTCTTTTACACTTCCACTCTAGAAGTTGCACAGAAATTACACAACTACTTGAATTAGTAATGGACGTCACATGAAATGGAAAATGTTGGAGAAAAGAAAGAAAAATAT
This sequence comes from Pollenia angustigena, assembly GCA_930367215.1. Classification (NCBI taxonomy): domain Eukaryota; kingdom Metazoa; phylum Arthropoda; class Insecta; order Diptera; family Polleniidae; genus Pollenia; species Pollenia angustigena. The sequence goes on from OV884056.1 coordinate 187,949,691, forward strand.
GTACAAAAATTGCCTTTAATAGATGAAAGTTAAATTATTAACAACATTTAGTGACACTAGAGGGGTTATCTGCAGCAACAACATCCACAACCTTTACATATCTGTAGCAAAGGACACTGGCAAATTGCAAAAAAAAAGTGAAAAAAAAGAGTTTTTGGTTGCCAATGGCAGGCCGAGTTTGGTCTCTACTGTCCTGCCAGTATTTTTGTGTTGCATTTTGAGGTTTGTTTTGTTTTTGTGTGTTTGAATATGTGTCTGTGTTTCCCTTTGTTGGTGCTTGATAGCCTGATTGAGTTTCCGTTAAGGATACAGGATACTAGGTTAATTTTTTTCTAAGTCCCTTTTCATGGAAAGCACAAACACTGTCGCTACAAATGAAACTTACGAAACTACAACAACCTTACAAACTGTGTTTTTTTAACAGTATTTGGGTTTTGATGGCTCTTTAGTTTCCGTTAAGATGTATCTACAGGATACTTAGATTTCAAAATGAGATTCATAATGAAATCTTTATTTTTTGTTTGCATTTCAGTTTTTATCTTTTACAATTTTTTTGCTTTCATAGCTGCACATTTCTCTTTTTTTTTATGGCTTAAGGTTACAAAAATGTTCATTTTGTTGGCGAACGAAACTTTTCCATTAGAAATATAAATAACGCCAAATTACAAATATAAAATTACTATTTTCAAGATTGTGCATTATCTTTAGTATTTCATAAGCAAAAAAAAAAAAAACAAAAAATGCCAAGGCTTGTTATCATACACTAATAATTTTTTAAGATTGCAATATTATTTTTATATTTTATACAACATGATATTGGTACGAAATGTTTGTTGCGGCAAAAGCAAATAGTAAGATAAGATAATATTGAACCTTAGTCAATAAAAAATTGCAAACATCTAGAATAAATGGTGACATAAAAATGCATTGTTATGAATCAATAGTTTGGAGAAAAAGTTCAAGAACATTTAGAGAATAGATACACTAAAATTTTAAATTTTGTTGAACTCATCAAAACTAAAATAAGAATTAATTAAAAAAGATTATAGATAAAACACTTTAAATTTTTGCAAAGCGTTTTTTATAGGGAAAATTAATAAATATTTTCTTGAGAATTTTTGGAAAAAAGATATACCTAATTTTGCGATATCTTTTTAATTTATTAAACAATAACTATCGATATCTATCAAAAAAACTTTCTGGTTATTATTATAAGGCAATGTCATCCAGGCCGAGATAATGGCCATCCACAAAGCCGCGAGACGCATAGGGTACGGTGAAATATCTGGAGGGCATATTAACATTACTACCGATAGCAAGGCGGCCATAAGATCCCTGGAGAATGTGTTCATCCCATCGAGAATTGTCCGAGATTACCGGATGTCTCTGGAGGAGATAGCGAGACATTCATTGGTCACCCTTAATTGGGTCCCCGGACACGGGGACATGCAGGGAAACTGCATGGCGGATTCGTTGGCGTATGCAGGCACCACCTTGAATCGAGACGGTTCAGCATATCATGTAGGTGTTTCACTCCCAAAGAGTAAGAAACTTATAGCGCACAAGTTTCACCTTATTGCCAGTGAGAGGTGGCGCGATCAAACTACCTGTGGGGAAACCAGGAAAATCTGGCCCATCATAGATGAAAAAAGGACACGGCAGGCATTACAGCTGTCTAGATATCACCCAACAAACCTTATTGCGGTTATAACTGGCCACTGGTCCATTGGGAGGCACGCCCAGAGGCTGGGGCTCCCTTATAATGACTAATGTAGAAGTTGCGGCGACGAGGAGGAGAAAGAGTCAACGGAAAATCTTCTCTGTAACACTAGCAGCCAGATAGCATAGGACCCATGGGAGACGGTGTGACATGGTAAAACAACGGGAACTAATTAATGGACCCACGTGAGCTGTGCTTGATCACGGCTGCCAATGGAACCTAACCTAACCTTATTTAGTTTTTAGAAAACAGTTTTTATACAATGTTCAATTTACAAAAGCACCGATAGCTTAAGTCTTCTTAAAAAAATTTGGTGATAACTACAATTAGCTAAACTTAAGCTAAACTTAATTTTCTATAGAAAATTTATTGAAAGCATGAATTTTCTATAGAAAATTTATTGAAATCATGAATTTTATATAGAAAATTTCTTGAAAGCATAAATTTTCTATAGAAAATTGAACTGTTACATGTATTTTCTATACAAAATTTTTCGATTTATCGATAACTTAAACAATCTACAGAAAATTGATAACAAGAATTTTTATTTATAGAAAATTTAACGATAGCATAAACTTTCTAGAGAAAATTTATCGATGGTATAAACTTTCTACAGAACTTGACTTTTCTATACAAAATTTATCAAAACTTGAACATTCTATAAAAAATTTATTGATCACATCAATTTTCTATAAAACAATAAAAGGGTTTAGCAACATTCTATAGAAAATTAATCGATTACATAAATTTTCTATAGCAAATTTATCGATTACAGCAATTTTCGATAGAGAATATACCGATTGCATCAATTTTCTATAGAATTTATCGATTGCATAAACTTTCTGTAGAAAATTTATTGATAATAACGATTTTCTATGGAAAATTTATTGATTACATTAATTTTCTATAGAAAATTTATCGATCAATGAAAAATTTATAGATTACATAAGTTTTCTATATAAAATTTATCGAATTCATCAATTTACTATAGAAAACTGATCGATTACTTCAATTTACTAAAGATCATTGATATATTACATCAATTTTCTATAGAAAATTTATTGGTTAAATGATTTTTTTTAATTTATCGATTAATTAAATTTCCTATAGAAAAGTTATCGATTGAATATTTTTTATTGTAAAATTTATCGATTACATCATTTTTCTAATGAAAAGATATAGAATGCATAAAGTTTCTATAAAAAAAATTAATCAATTTTCTTTAAAAAGTTTATCGATTACAATAATTTTCTAAAAAAACATCATCAATTTTGTATAGAAATTTTTTTTTATCTATTTCTTGTAGATTTATATAATTTTCTAAAGCAAATTTTATAGATTTTATGAATTTTCCTCTTAACATTTATAATTTTTACTCATTTTTCAAAATATACTTTATATCAAACATTAAAACTTTCTTTTAAAATTTCAACCTCAAAATTCGCTCTTATCCTTTATTTTTCTTTTAAAATAATTTTAATGTACAGTTTCCTTCATTATTTTGTTGTTACTTTGCAATCCATTAACATTAACATTAATACATTTTTTTTTTTTTTGTAAAATTTGTTGGTTAAAAGCATTCACTACTTCTAACCCCATACATTCATATTATCAAAAAGGATTTCAACATTTTATAACAATAGCTCAAAAAAAAAAAACAAGAAAAGAAAAGTGCGGATGTCATAGTTTCGACAAGTTAAAACTTAAAACTTAAACACGAACAAGGAATTCGAAAAAAACAATAAATGCAATGATTGTAAATCACAGAATAACGTAAAGAAAATAATGCTTGTTTGTACACCAGCCAGTCAGCACCACATAATAATTACGGTTGGCATGGCAACAGAAACCCCCTTCCTTCTTCAATAGCAGTGCTCAACAAAAATGAAATAAAAGCAACTAAAATCAAACTCAACCCAATCTCCAATAAATACTGCTGCACCAATACACGTAACAACTGCACACACACACACCATTAAAAAAAGAACTTAATGTCTGGTTAAAATAAACCCAAAAGTTAAAAAAAAGCTGGGAATAAGAAGAAGAAGAAATAAAAAAGCAAACATGAAAAGTAATTGCAACTGACTATACTCCAAAAACAACAACAATGAGAATATTAACGTAAATAGGGGGCCACTTTACTCTCTCACACTCCACTCTACACACACAAACAAACAAACAAACACGAAAAGCATTTAAAAAGCAAACAATCAACAACAAAACCAATACTAGAAGGAGTGCTATATTCTGCTTTGCCGAATCTTGTATACCCTCCCTTTCCTCTTGGTCAAAAATATGCAATTTTTTTGTTGTGGGTTCCAATAGTTCCGTGTTTTCAAAAACAAAATATTTTTAAGAACTCAAATTTTTTGCAAGTCATATTTAGGCCTTAAAAATTTTTAAAAAGGTTAAAAGGTTAACCGATACCGTTATAATTACAGAAACGCTTAAATGCAATTAAAAATTCAATACTTGTATAGATACCGATACCGAAATAACAAATACATTAAAAAACCTTGGTTTTTATAATTGGCCTTATAGTGTAAGGCATTGTCGATAAAGAGTGAGTCGATTTTTGTAACAGATAAAAAAACGCAGGTTGTGTGTTACTTTTATCGTTTACAAAAAAACGACTCACTCGTTAATGACGACGCCTTACACAATAGAGCTTTATAACCCAAATTTAAATTTTCCTTTGGTATTTCTTAATAACTCAGCAATTTTTAAACTTTTATTTTTTTAGAAAGAAAAAAATAAACACATTTTAAGAGTAACAATTAGCTGGGCGTATACTTGTTTAGTGCACACAGAACAAAATAAACATGGATTTCAATTAACCAAATTTTTGCTATTAATTAACAAATTTGCACCAGTAAACAAATTAATTGTATCAATTAAACGTTTAATTATCTTGATTAAAGGTTTAATTTACTTGATTAAACATTTAATTCACTTGTTTAAACATTAAATTTACTTGAGTAAACGTTTAATTCACTTGATTAAAGTTTTAATTAAAACTGATTTTATTTTTGATTGAACACATTAAATTTTTTATTAATTGTGAAACATTTTGGAGGGCATACCCTGCTTTCCACTTAATCGTACAATATATTTAATTTTTTTTCAATATATTTAATCGTACAAAACGGGTTCGATGCCCGAATCTGGTTTCTTTCCTGCAGACAATCGTAGAGCTTCAAAAGATTAAGTTAGGGAATTAAAAAAAAAAAAAAAAAAACAGCAAAATACTCATCAAACATTGTGGTAGTATTAGTGAAAATGTTTTTGTATGTGTGACGTCGACGACGCTGGATGAAAAATCAAAAACTTTATATATTCAGCCAAATCGAACTATTGGCCCCATTTTAATTACCAAATAAGCCTCATCTCTAATTATAATGGTAGCTCTTCTTTTGTTACCGTATTCATTTCAACAACTTCCTAGTCCGAAAAGACATTTCTACAGAAAATAAGTTAAATAAATGCCCTACTAAGCCCATTTTCAATTTTGTTAATGGAAGATATTTAAGTCAAATTCAAAAGCAGCCAATTCTTCTTTTGTGGTTACTATCGTGCCTTATCCTTTATGTGGGATAATATTTGTTTGTGCGCAAGGTTAAATAATAGGTCAATCGATTTCGCTGAGTTTTAAAACCAAAAAAATTTCATATAAAGAGAATATTTGAGATCTATTTTATCCATCTAGCTTGTTTTGTATGGATCCTATGGTACTTAAATCCCTAGATTTGGAAGGACAGTTGAAATAATTAATCGATTTGGCTTTATTTTGTATTATTTAAAACTTTTTATGTATACAAAATATCCGAGCCAAATTAGGTAGTCCTAGCTTATATAGTATGGTGGCTATTGAGCCCAATCATTATTTCAGAAAGAAAAAAGGGAGTTATTGCTCTATACTCGATCTTTTGTAAACCGATTTCAATACCAGTATTTAACTTATCATATTTAAGGTTAAAGTGAAAAACGGGTAGTCTTAAAACGTAAATTTTTACGGGTGATTTTTTTTTTCTCATATCTCAGCTATTCTTAAACGATCTGGATTATTTTAAAAGTTCTTATCATATCTGAGATTTTCGGAAAACTGTAGAAATTGCAAAAGAGATACGAACTTATCCATACATCACCCTTTCTTCCAGTAGCGAAGGGTATAATAACCATTCGGGAGACAAATGTTTTATTTTTCCTTTTGTCCTTTTTAAATGTTATCACCAACTACAACAACGACAACATAAAATTCTTCTAAATGAAAAAAAAGAAAAATTTCCAACTGCAAACAAAAATAAAATAAAAAAAATATCCAAATATATTGCAATTGTATTGTTGCCACCAGCTTGTCGTGTTTGGAGCTGTATAATGAATAATGGCAAGCCGCCAAATTATGAACACATGCTGAGAAAACAGTGAAAAACGAACACACACAAAAGAAATAACGACAGATAACTAAAATACCAAAGCAAATGTTAAAAAAATGGCGTGGCTATAAAAAACAGAGGGAGCCTTTACCAATACTAATGTACTAAAATAAAAATGCATTTAATGCATACACTCTCTCTCACACTCTCTTCTTCAATGTGGGGTTTGTTAGGCAACAACAGCACCAACACAGTAAAAAAAAAGAGTAAAACGAAAAAAGCTCCACTTTTTAATGTTTATAAGTAACAACAACAAATGCATAAGTGAGAAGATATAGAAAAAAGTGAATGAACAAAAAAAAAAACCACAGTGCAATTGTAGATGGGAAAGAAAATATGCTGCTGCCGCTCTTCAACACAACACCATGGTGTAAGAAAAAAACTTTAATGGGTGTTTGTTGGGTTGGGTTAGAGGAGTATGAAAAGGTAGGGAAAAATCAAATGAAGCAAAGAGAAAGAGAACAAGTTAACCCTTTAAATAACCGATAAAAATAAGTTTTTTTTTTTACTTTTGAGGACAGGACAAAACTGCAGCATTCGATTTTGACCGAATTTAAAACACAATTTAAACGTAAATTTAAACCTTATTTATAAAAAATAATTCTAGTTTATAAAATTTAGCAGGATTATTTCTGCGGCACTTTGACAAAACATCTTAAGTCGAGATAAGATAGTAAAAAAGTTGAAAAAAAATTAGTGAAAAAATCATTTTGATTAAAAACGAAAATAAACCAAAATTAAAGTAAAATTTCGTTTATAAAACAAAATTTTAAAAACGTAAACAAAAATGTTTTTTGAATGAAAATTCGTATGATTAACAACTTTTTAAATTTGACTTAAGATGTTCTGTCAAAATGCCACAGACTTGTTGTTTAAATAGCTGATAGTCAAAATATATACAAAGAAGTAATAAATTTAGATGCCTTACAAAAAAAGTATGCAATCAAAGTCTAAGACCGGCTGGGTACAAATCGGGGCCATATTGAGGAACCGATTAGGATTGAGCACATGTCAATGACGGAATAAGGAGAATATAGAGGCCAAAGTGGAAACTCTCACAAACGCCTTGGTGGAAGCCTTTAACAGCATACTAACCGATACTCTTATCCGGTCCTTAAACCAGTTCCAAGTTGGCCGGTCGCTCCGTGACTGAATCAACCACATGCTAAGGAATAGGTGTTAAAGAAAAAGTCCCTTATCAAAACTCTTAAAGGGTTAAGAAAGCAATAACACTAGATATGACTACTTGTATTCATTTTTCTAACCATTTCTTCACTTTTTAGCATGTTTTAACATGCAACAACAAAAACAACAGCGCAAAAAAGCGGGAATACAAAAAAGCTTTTGTAATAACGTTTTTTTCTGCTTCATGTTGTTATTGTTATTGCCAACCATATCGTAAGTGTATGAATTTTTCATGAATAACAAATGCGTTGTTGTGCTTTTTTGCAGTAAATTTTTTCTACCAACAACTCAATGCACGTTTTCTTGATATTTTTTTTTTGTCGTTGTAGTTTTTGCAACAATTACAAATGCACCTCTTTACTATGTACTTCAAACCCAAGCTCTCTGGAAAAAACAACAAAAAGCGGAACAGACTTCTTTCGGTAATAGGGGGACTGGGGGAAATTCTCAGTTTTTTTTGTTTTGTCATTAGTTAGAGAGCCCGTTGATAAAAATTCTATTCGAAAAAGTAAGAAAAAAAAAGTAAATGGAATTGAATAGAATATATACATACATATATAGCTTCAAGTGGTACTAACTAGAGGCTACGAAAAAACAAATTTATAAAATTTGAAAAGAAATGGAAAAATTGTAAAGAATGTTGGGAAAAATTGAAAAAAGTAAAATCTAATATAAAACTAAATATAGAATATAAAAAGCGTATGTTCTTTTATTATTTGTATTTGTGATGTCAAGTGCATTAGAGTAGAGTAGCAACTGTATCTTTTACTTTTTTTTGTAACTAAAACCATTATAAGGGATTCCTTCATGTACATACATAATAACATGCATACTTAGACATTTTACTCTACTCTTTCCAATTATTTTTTCCAACAAAGTGTTACATTCATAATTTTACCAGCAGCAAAAAAAAAATGTATGATGACACCATAAAAAAGTAAGTAAAAAACTTAAAACAACAACTTTTACTGGAGATTTATTGTATGAATAATAGAAATGGTTTTAAACAAACACCCACCGTCAAAAAAACATTTTTTTTTTAATATTTATAATGGCAAAAAAAAAAAATTAAATTCTAAAGTGTCAAAAGATACAAAGAAAGGTGTCGCAGTTTTTATGTTTTTTGGATGATGCCGTGATATAACTTCAAAAAAAAAAAAAAAACAAGTAAGAAAGTATAGTCGGTAAAGTCCGTGTCCATGTAAATATGGATTTATCTATGTTTATAAACTTCATGAAAATCGGTTTGAAAGTTTGTGAGAGGCAGAAATTGCCACCTGCCTCCCCTTGTGGTTCTATTTTTAAAAAACTGTATAGCTAATGTGTCCCTATAGATATGGATCTATCTATGTTTTAAATTTCATTAAAATCGGTTTGATAGTTTCTGAGAGGAAGAAATTTCCCCCTATCTTCCCTCGTGGTCCTACGATTCGGCTCATTTTCAACAGGCTTGGTCCTTGTGCCAATAAGAACCTATAACCCAAATTTTATCAAATTATCTCCAAAATTGCGACCTGTACTTAGCGCACAAGGTTACATGGACAGCCAGCCAGCCTGCCTGCCAGCCAGCTGGACGGACATCGTTAGCTCGACTCAGAAAGTGATTCTGAGTAGATCGGTATACTTTAAGGTGGGTCTAGGACCACTAGTTTAAGGCGTTACACACATCAGCACAAATGCATAATACCCTCTCCACTATTGTGGTGTGGGTATAAAAAACCAAAAAAAAACTATTTACAATTTACAAAAACTATTTACAAGCGTTAGAAAAAAATCCTAAGAAAAATTAAGTTTTTTAAAAATTACTTTATATTTTATAAAAGAAAATTAAAAAACTAAATTAATTTCTGTTAAGCTGGGATCACACGATTGCCGCAATGCACCAATTTTCACACATTTTAATACCCCAATCGTGTGACTGCACAATCAAATGGCTCATGTACCAATCGAGGACAGTATTGTGCTAGCTTTTACCAATCAAATGCAACCCTGGTGCGTCAATCGTGTGACTGTTTGCTATGCAACCGAGTCATTAAAAATAACAAAAATGCACCAATATTTATTGTGTTCTTGTGCGGCAATCAAACAACACAATTCGCGCCAATATTTGCCATTTTTGTATTAAATTTACTTTTTAGTGTTTCTTTTTGTAATTAATAAAGATAAATATGAATTTATTTATTATGCGCTATAATTTTTTTTTTTTTAATTATTGCTATTAACGGAATATGTATGTTCACAAGCATAGCTATTTAGTGTGAATATATTTATTCAAGATATAAAAAAAAAATAAGTATTATTTCTTTTACAGATACAGTAGAATCCCGATAATTCGTAATTGCAAGGGACCGGCCTTCTTACGAATTATACGAATTATAGGGGTTTTCGATTTAGCGGGGTTTCGATTTACCGGGGTTTAAATAAAATTAATACGAATTAACAGGGTTTTTCAATTTATTAACTAAAACAATAAAAAAAAACATATAAGAAAATTGTTAAAAATAAAATATATAAAAATTATTCATGTAACAAACTGATCTTAAGAAAATAAACACACACACAAGCAAAAACACACGCAAAAAAATTAGCGGTAAACAAAAAATCATTCTTTCCATTTTTCTGTTGTTTTTATTACGAATTATAAGTGGTAGTTAGCAAACAATTACGATTTATAAGAGGTAAAGACGATTTTATTTGAAAAAAAAAATTACGAATTATCGAGGGGACCAAAATGTATGGAAATTTTACGAATTAACGAGATTTTTTCAAGGGACCGACAGTTTATTACGAAATATCGGGAATTACGATTTATCGGGGTACGAATTATCGGGATTTGACTGTATTTGTCTTTAACATTTCACATATTTTTTTAAAAATATTTCAAATAGAAGTATTCAACAAAAATTTGTTTAAATATACTTATGATAAAATTTTCTTTTTTTTAATGAACAAACCAACTATAATAAAAAAGCTACCACAACAGCTGTTTTCGCAGTCTACACAAGTAGGAACAATCGTGTGACTGTGCTGCGGCAACTTTTGTGCCAATTTCGCTTCGTACCAACTAGCGGCAATTAAATTTGTTTAAAACAGGGCAATCGTGTGATTTCAGAATATTTGGTTGGTGCAATTCCATTATTGTGCGTCAATAAAGCACAATCAAAATTGTGTCATATTGGTGCATTTGCAATTTGGTTAATTTTATTCATTCCTAATTTGTTATTAAACTTCAGTGTTTGTTGGGATATTTTATTATTTAATTGCAATTTACTATTTTATGTGATTGATATTTGCAATAAAGTTTAATATTAAAAGTTATTTAAAAATAGCTATAAATTAAAGCATACTTTTAGGGTTTATGACAGGTTTTCTATTATTTAAAAACAAACAGGTTATAAATATGTAATTTGCCGTAATAAATTAATAAAAATAAAATGGAACTACAGAAAAAGGTAATTTCATATTATGTAAAAAAAAGGAAATATGTATTACAAAAAGACAGCATACTTTGGGGATTTACTAGAACAAATGTTTTTAATATTTTTACTTAATTAAAAGAATAAATAAAATAATTTTTTTTTCTAATAAATTTAAATATTAATAAATGTATTATTATATGTATTATACATATAAAAAAATATGTTAAATCCTTAAAGTATGCTTTACTTTTATTAATAGTTCTCAGCTAAAATGTATCCAATTTAAAATTAAATTAAAAAAATACTTTAGGCTTATAAAAAGATATTTCTATGAACATAACGCTCATTTGCTGCAATACCGGCATAACTCAAAAAAAGAAATTTTGGAGTTAGAGATGCAGAATTGTTCGCTTTGTTTTTCTTTATCAGCCCAATTATGATTAAAAATTTCCCGGGAGTTTTCTCCCTTCTCTCATTTTTTCTATGTAAATTTGATTGCAAAAATGGGAAAAGGGAAAAAACTCCCGGGGAATTTGTATTCATAACTGGGCTGTATATTATGTATTAAATTCATCTTTATATATTTTATACTTTCTCAGTTTGAAGAGAATGTGTCTTCTTTTTTTCCAAGTAGTTAGAGCAAATCAAAAACTTTAAATGCGTTTATCTCGAAATGGATTTTTTTTTGAGTTATGCCGGTCTTGCAGCAAATGAGCGATAAGTTAAAAAACCGTTTCAAAAAACTAAAATATTTGCTATGAATAAAAGGATATATCTTTATTTAAGTGTTACCAGAGTTTTGCTGAGCCAAGTTTTAAGACATAAGACGAATTTTGGCTTTTTAAGAAAAAAAAGCGGCTCTGCTGAAAAATATTTTTTTTTATAAATGACACTATTGAAGAAAATGAGCGATAGCTTATTTTTTACTAAAGAAAATTTTTGTTTAAATAAAATTTTTTCCTTAAACTATTTGGTACTTAAAAAATATGCTTCTCTTTTTTGTTTGTGATATGCCAAAAATTATGCATTGAAAATAAAACGTTTATAATGTAAAGTTCAAAATAAAGTTTAAATAGGTAATTCTTTGGCGTTCTAAAAGAGCTTTTTTTCTATAATAGAATAGAAGGCTGGCTTTTAATGACGTTCATATCGTATCGATTTCTCAATCTGAATATTAGTTTGGTATTTTCTAAGAATGTTGTGTCAATATAGATTAGTTATCGAAAATCTGACGGAAACAATTGACATATCTAATTACTTTATACTTCTGTCATTCAGTGTTTGTTATTTTAAAATAATTTTAACAAAAAAAAATTAAATAAAATTTATTTATTTAATAAGAGTTAGAAATACAATTACAAATTATATTCTAACTTAATAAACCGAGCAATAGTAATGTAGACCTTCAGCCCGTTGTAGTGAAACAGACCAGATTTTCTGGCGGGAATCGAACCCGCAAACCCTGCACTGATAGACTTGCTCACTACCAACTAGTCTACCGGAGCACCCTATAAAATTAAAGTGTTTAGCAAACTTAAAAGTAAAGTTTTTATTCTAACGACTTAAGCTATTCAAGTGTTACTCCATAGTATGTAGTATAATTTAGGCTGAGATAATGGCCATCTACACAGCCGCGGGTACATTCGGTATGGTGAGATATCTGGCATGTATATACATATTTTGTTATTACCGATTGAAAAGCGGTCATAAGAGCCTTAGAGAGTGTGTTTGGCACATCGAAAATTGTCTGAAAATGCCGGATGTCTGTGGAGGAGATGGCGAGACACTTAGTGCTAAATCTTAATTGGGTCCCTAAAAACAGGGGCATACATTAAAACTGTATGGCTGACTTATTTGCACATTCAGGAACCACCTTGAGTCGTAGCGATTCGACCCATAACAAAGGTTTTTCGCTCAAGGAGTAAGCAACTTATTGCACACAAATTTCATCTCATTGCCAACCAGAGGTGGTTTGATGAAATTACATGTGAGGAAACCAGACAAATCTGGCCCATCCTAGATAAAAAGAGGACACGGTTCGCATTAAGGCCGTACAGACTTCACCTCAGAAAACCTATTGGCGGTTATAATGGGCCAGTGGCCTATAGGAAAACATGCCCAAAGGTTGGGGCTCTCATACAATGGCCAATGTAGAAGTTGCGGCGACGAGGAGAAGGGGTCAACGGAAAATCTTATCTGTCACCCGGCATTCGGAGACCTAAGACTCCAACAGTTTGTTCAAAGCATCCTCAGGTACAAACCCTGTCTCTATTATATTGATTTGAATTGGATCCATTCCTTCATTTTATCAACCGAATGGCTGGGTGAGAATGTCAACAGCCAGGTAAAATAGAAACATTGGGAGACGGTGTAATATGATATTGCGTTGCTGGATCCATGTGAGCTGTGCCTAATTGCGGCTGTAAGTGGAACCTTACCTACTCCAAGGTAGGATTTTACTGACGTCCTAAATTGCAACTTCTGACATACACAAGCTTACTTTAAGTGGACTAAGTTTACTACTATGAATAAAATTTATATCTTAAATTTCTTTTTATTTTGCAATATATTTAGGTTTATGAAGGTATTAACTTTCTAACTTGAAACTTGTTTAACTTTCATTTGAGTTTTAGCAAAATTCCCTGTCGACCAAAACAGAGTCAATTCTACTCGACGTCGACTTAAAAGTGCGTAAAAAAATACGGACTGTCTGTCAATGGTAATCGATTGTTGTCAATAACGACTTAGAAAATACAATTATAGTGCCGTTACCGTTGACTTTCATAATAGAGGTGATTATACAATTAACGCTTACAGTTTAAATTTTTAACCACATACGTCTCCTTAGGGTTCTTGATTGTTTAATCCTACAATAACTTGCGTTTAACATTTTTTTTATAGAAGTGTTAATTTAGATGAATTATTTGTACAAAATCAGGGTGTAAATGCTTTAGAAAAATTGCTAAGTCAACCTCCGTAATTTATTTCAGCATTTCTTAGAAAAAGTGAACTACACGGCTGGAAGGTTTTGACTAGTTTTGCAAAAAATAAAAAAGCTTAGGTGTTTGAATATTTAATTAATTGAATGTCTAACTACAATATAAACCATAAATGTATCGCTAAATACTTTATTGATCCAAAAAAAAAGAAATATAAAAAGCCTTGAAAAAATACTTTAATCCCAAAAAAGATTAAACTTTATTATCATTTCAAAAGTTTAAAGATTAATAAATTTTGCCATTTAATTGTATATTTTATATTTCGAATGAGTCACTTGTTGTATTAAAAAAAGTTTAAAGATATTTTAAGTCCTAATAAAAAAACCAGTAAGAAAGTATAGTCGGTCAAGCCCGACCATATGATACCCTACACCACAGTATGCAAAAACACATCATGCTTATATGTCCATATAAATATGGATTTGTCTATGTGTGTTTATAAACTTCATTAAAACCGGTTTGAAAGTTTGTGAGAAGCAGAAATCGCGCCCTATATCCCCTTGTAGTCCTATTTTTGAAAAACTGTATAGCTCATGTGTCCATATAGATATGGATCCATCTAAGTTTTAAATTTCATTAAAATCGGTTTGAGAGGCAGGAGTTGCCCCTATCTTCCCTCGTGGTCCTATTCTTTAAAAAATGCATCCCTTTTGTGTCCATAAAAATAGGGTTCTATCTGTGTTTTAAATTTTATTAAAAATGGTTTGATAGTTTCTGAGAGAAAGAAATTTCCCCCTATCTTCCCTCGTGGTCCTACGATTTGGCCCATTTTTAATAGGATTGGTTCTTGTGCTAATGCCCTTTTTTTTGCAAATTTTATCAAATTATCTCCAAAATTGCGACCTGTACTTTTCGCACAAGGTTACATGGACAGCCAGCCAGCCAGCCTCTCAGCCGCACGGACATCGTTAGTTCGACTCAGAAAGTGATTCTGAGTCGATGGGTATACTTTAAGGTGGGTCAAGGACCAATATTTTAAGGCGTTACACACATCAGCACAAATGCATCATACTCTCTCCACTAGTGTGGTGTGGGTATAAAAACTACAATTTAAATAAATTTTTGGTTGAAAGCCGCAAAATTCGAATATATTTATAACAAACAATAAAATTTTTCAATTGAAATAGAATTTCTGTTAATTCTCGTTGTAGTAGGTATTTATTTTCTAATTATTTTAATTAATTTCTTTTTATTTTCAGTAAAAAAAAATTTATTTAACCCTAAACAATTCTTTTAAAACCTGGGAGAAAATTACGGCATTCGATATCGATCGTAATTTCCATTGGAATTGTATTGCAATTTCGCTGGGTATCGATTGCTGCAATTTGCTTCCTGAATTAAAAAATTGTTATTAAAATCTAAAAGAAAGTTCATAAAAAATATATCCTCTTATAGGTACCTATATCTACTTCATACTTTAAGCGGCGCTTAACTTTACCAGAATAACTTTAAAAATCAGAAAAAACTACTGTCTTTAAAATAATTCAACTTGAAATTATTATCGATTTAAAAAAATATGCAATTTTTGTAAATTTTAAGTAATTTTTTCTTCAAAAATCACACCCTAATTCTCTTTCCCTTCACACAAACACACACACACACACACTTTAAAACACTTCCACTTGCATTTACTCACAATCAAAACAAAAAGAGAAATTAAAAGTAAATAAAACAAAGAAAATGAGAATTTTTATGAAATAAAAACAAACAAAAAAAATCTGAATTTATAACAAAATGGTGGACCAAAAAAAAACAAACCGATATACACGATTAATTTAAACAATATATTTTTAAAATCACACCAAAAAACAACAAACAAAATAAAGTAAAGCGCATAGAGGATAAATGAAAAGGCTCCCCACTGTGAGAATAATGTAAAAGAACAAGAAGAAGAAGCAATAATAACAATTGAAGAAGAATAATCACAAACAACTACAGTGGACGAAAGGAGAATTTGTACAAAAAAAAAGAAGTAATAAAATTAAAAAAATTAAAATAACAACTACAGCAACAGCAATAAACCTGAGAGGAATCGGAAGAAATAATACAACAAAAGAAATGTTGACGTTAACTGCATTTAAGAGCAGCTTTTTAAAAAAATTAAATCCCAACAAACAAATAGCTGTTGCAAACACGAAAAAGAAGAAGAAAATGAAGAAAGAAAATAAAAAAAATATGAAATGAAACACAATTTTACTTAACAAAAATCTTAAAAGAAACAAAAATAAGTAAACAAAAACCACGTTTTTTTTTCAAAAATATTTAAAAAGTTTTTGTTTAAAAAAGTGCAGTTTATTCAAGAACTTTACCTTTTTTAAGGGATTTAATTCTATTTATTTCTTTTTAGCAGAAAAGCAATTTGAAATACTTATTTTAACAAATTTTTTGTTTTATTTATCTTTTTTTTTAAATTCAAACAAAGAGACTGAATATGCGTCAGAGATGATTTAATACTATTGCAATAATTCGTATGTACTTTTTAACGGGTGTGTTTACAAAATGACAAATTATATTATTTTTTTTTTTTTTTTTGATAAGAAACACTTTTTAACAAAAAAAAAAAAAAAAGTCTTGAGAATTATAAGAAACGAGTAAGAGCTAAGAGCTATACCGAATCTTTGATACTCAAAACCGAGAGTAAGTATATTTGAAAAGTAGGCTTTTTAGAGTCTATGTGTAGACCGAGCTTCACAAAGTTTCAATGTGTGATTTCTACTCTTCTTAAGCTATGATAGACCAAGTTTTACTTTAATAGCTTTACAGTTGTAGGCGTACTAAAGTGTTTTCCGAAAGTGGACTTTATATGGGGCCTATGGTAAGTTATAGACACATCAAAAAGAAATTTGGCAGTGTGATTTCTAGTCTAGATCTAATTACTACAACAGCGCTATTCGCTACAGATTCAGAAGAACTAAAGTAATTTCCCCAAGTGGACTTTATATGGGGCCTATAGTAAATTGAGGACCGATCATTACGAAATTTAAAACTTCTATAGTTAGAATGAGCTTTAGAACGAGCTTAATAATAGTCGGTGCATTTTTCCAACAAATTAATGTTTGTTTTTTATAAAATATTATTTAGGGTGATTGGTCCGCATAAGGACTCAACGCTCTTGCTACTGAAGCGATTGTGGGGGGTGTGCTGGAAATCGCAAACGCAAAACGCAAGAACTTGGAGGCTGTTTATAATACACTTTTTATCAAATTTTTATAATTTTTGTTATAAAATTCAGTTTAATAAAGAAATGTTTGTATAATAATTGTCATAAAATTCTTTTATTACAGAAATCTTACTAAAAAACGACTTTTAAAATTCTTGCGTTTTGCGTTTGCGATTTCCAGCACACCCCTGTGTGCTAGATTTCAATACCAAACTTCTAAGTAGAATTAGAATAAATTTGACACCAATACTATTCTTTTCTTTTAAGTCGTTCGAAAGTGAGCGTGATTTCAACAGACGGACAGACAGGACATGGATAAAGGCAGAATTAGTCTTTACTTTATGTTCTGTAACGAATCAGCTGATTTGTTAATGTTAATAAAAAACCAATAAAATCGATTAGTTTAGATTAGAGCTTTAAAGTGCATGACGAGAGCAACCAAATCGGCCCACTTTAATAAGATCATACCACAAAAACACAAAACTCTGTTAATTGTTTAACTTTTATTGTATTATTCTTTTTTATTGTGAAAGATGAGATATCAGACGATCATTATCAAATCATAATCCATGAATAAGAAATTTGCTCTTTAAGCCATGACGGGTGCAACATGCAATGCATTTTCTGTTCGCGGCAAATCTATGAATCTTAATGATTCGAAGTGCACAACAAATTTATGTTTAAGCTCACGTCTAAGAAAATTAAATTTTATCAAATATAGATATTTTACTTTAAATTGGCATCAAAAAAGTATCAAATAGTGTGATTTGAAAATTGATGTTAAAAGTTGTCTAGAATAGGATCGCCCTTTTGATTTTAAGAATTCATAAAATTAAATTTCTTCAAATATAGGTACATTAAAGTTATTGAAATAAAACAGTGGACGGTGCAAAACTAATAAATTTGCCATAAATGGCTGATAAGTTACTACAGAAAAAGTAACTATTAAAGTTTTGTAACAGAACGGCACGAAACAGAAACAGAAAGTAAATACTAACTGAGCCTTAAATCGACTTAGAATACAAGAATTAAGTAGCATCAAAATATTTGAAAAATGTTCTCATCTCATGGCTTAAGAAGATGCCCATAAATGGCTTCATTGGCAACAGTGGTACTAGAACTTGTTTAAATTCAGCGTTAAAAAACTGCAGTCAATGAAGAAAAACTGCCATTTCTTCTACTTGTTAATTTGCCAAAAGAAAATTTTTGCTTTTATAATCTGATTCATTAAATGTAAACATTCGCTGCCATTCCAACTCAAAAAGCGAAAAGTTGTACACAAATTTTCGTTTTTTGTTCGACAGTTTTGGGTTTCGACTGCAGTTTTTAAACCCTGTTTAAATTCGTTTATGAATTCAGTTAAACCATTTCTTATAACAACTATTTTATTTAGCGACTTTGTGTACATCGAATTGGCTAAAATGCAAATAAATTTACAGAATCATATCGGCCCCTTACCGCAAAAATAGCTTAAGCAACATCATTTACGATTTTTATTTTTTTTTTTTATAAATAAATTTATTGGCAACACTTGCATAATCTCATAAAATGTCATGGTCGCATAAGATACCGTTACAATTGTATTGCAACAATTTTAGCTTAAGCGACAACCTTAATGCAAAATTTTTATGAAATCAAATAAAAAAAACCTTCTCCTGTAAAATTCTTTAATTAAAATCGCGTGATTTTAAAAAATCACATGTGCATTTTTGTTTTTGTTAAAAATGGTGAGATTTTCAGAACACCTCAAAATGACACGAGTGATGTAAACTGTATATTTAGTTCTATTGTTAGGAAACCCAAATAAATAAATTTGAATTATTTATAGAGGAGAACGGATAAATCTTCCATCGACATACACAAAATGAGGAGGAAGCGGAGATGGAACATTTCATAATACTTGCACTTGAATGAAAAATGCAGGGCAGCCGAATACTTCAACATTCGAAAAGTTTTTTTTCACATCAATAAACTGTATCAGAAAACAAGTTTCGAGCATAATAGATCCCCGTCCGTTTTCATAAAAGAAAACCGTCACCACCTTATTTATCACCTTTCAATTTAGACACACAAAGCATTTCTTTTGTTTTGGAAAACAAAAGAAAAAACTTTTCCTACCGGAAAAAGTTTTTAGGAGTGCCTTAGTGTCTGGGTCGACGAAGAAAAAAAAGCTTTTGGGTGGATGAAAATCGTCAGCCAAAAAAAAAAAAGAATAAAAAAAGATTCTGATCCAATTTCTTTTCATTAAAAATCATTTTAATGATTATGTTTTGCATCTGCTATATCTTCTTTTTTGGGGAAAAAATTAGTTTATGAAAAAATATTTATGCTGCTTTATGCTGCTTTAGATGAAAAATATTCATATAGGTACATATGGATAATATGCATTATATGCAAAATATGCTTTAGATGCATATCAAATAGCCCTTCAGAAAATAGGGATTAGTTAAATATAATTTTTATTATTCAACTTTTTTTTAATAGCTTGAAACATGCTCTGTATTCAAATTATGCTCTATAAGCTTGATATGCTAAATAAGCAAAATAAGTTGTAATTTAAAGTAACTTTAAATTTATAATGGTTTAAAGTTTGTTATACATACATACATACATATGTACTCGAAGAAAAAAACAATAAGCCAAATATGCTTTAATGGCTAACAAATTACAGAGCATTTCACTGCATTTAATGCTGTAAAAGCCTTTTTAGTTGTATTTTAAAATTTTAGAATGGCTACCGGATGTCGTAGCTAAAGAAAAAAAAATTTATTTTAACTATATTTCAAAACTTTTTATACTTTAATTTCAATTTCTTTTTTATTAAATTATTTTAAAATTAACCTTTCGTATTAATTCGAAATTTTTAAAACTAAAAGTATTTTCTTCGGTTGCACCGGTAGGCTAGTTGGTAGTGAGTCTATCAGAGCGGGGGTTGCGAGTTCGATTCCCGCCGGAGACTAGTCTGTTTCACTACAACGTTACTTTTGCTCGGTTAATTAAATTAGAATATAATGTGTAATTGTATTCGGAATTCTTATTAATGAAATAAAATAAATAAAATCTCCAAAAATTAGGTGTATTCACCCGTTATTGCGAATTTGTTTTTCAAAGATATTTCTTTAAAGTTATTACGTTTTACGTTTTGTAGTATATTCTCAATTTTGTATTTTATACTTCTGTTTTTTTTTTCTTTCGGCTAAATATTTTTGGTTTTTTTATTTTACATTTAATTGCACACGAACACAAACAAATTGTCTACTATGCTGACTGGATGGCTGGCTGGCTGATGCTTGCATGCATATAAGATACTCACACATAGATACACTCTCCCATGCACACACACACATTTATAACAGCAATAACAAAAACGCATGCCACTCACTTATCCAATTAAGCACCACAGTTATTTTTGTTCAAAAGTTTGCAGTTCTGCTCTCTGCATTTTATTTAAGGCAGACACACACACACACATGCACACATTTGCATTTGAGTACCCAATTTAAGAAAAAAAAAATGCTCTCATAGGCACTGACGCCTACTAATACCACTACATAAACTTAAAACACTTGATGTATGTGGTTCGTTCGGTTGCTTTTTTATGCATAAAAATTTGCAATTTTTTTTTTTTTTTAATTTCTCTTTTTAGTAAAGAAAATCTTTTTTTAAATAAATCTATATGTAAAAAAAATAAAACGGAAAAAAATTTTTATAGAGGATTGTTGGCTTTTTCTTTAAGATAAATACATTTTTTAATTTTCAAAAAGTTTGTAAAAGATTTTTTTTCTGGAACTTTGTTAATTCTTAAGCATATTTTATGTTTTTTATTCTGATTTTAATATGATTTTTTTCTGAAATTACCTTTTTTTGTTAAAATTTTTTTTATTTTTGTTGAAGAAAATTTGTTGTTTTATTCTATTATTCTTTTAACTTTGATTTAATTTTAATATTTACTTTTGCTTTAAAACTTTTTTTATTAATTTATAAAAAGTGATTTTTTTTTTTTTTTTGCTATTTCACTTTTTTTATATACAAAATAATAAAATTTGAGATCACAGTTAAAACAAAATTTATTTATATTTTTAAATTTATTATTTCTTTAAAAAGATTTTAGATTTTTTATAAATATTATTCTTTTTTTGCACTTTTTCTAAAAACACTTGATTTTTTTCTAACATAAAAAATCACTTAAAAATATTGCAAATTTGTTAAAAGAAATACTTTTTTTGTTTAAAAAATTTCTTTTTATTGAACTTTTTTTTTTTGTAAAACAAATAAATTTTTTTGTTTAACTTTTAATTTGTTGTTGTAGAGTAAAAATGAATATAAAAACTGATCCAAAAGAAAAGCAATTAATTTTTTTTTTTTTTTTTTTTTTTGATAATATTATAATAGTGCCGCGGTGTAATATGGCGGACGCTACGTCACCGGTTTCAACGCTCGTCTGCTAAAGCACACACAGTCTCGGTCTTCACGTCGTCACTATCGTTGAACAACACAAATTGGCAAAACGTTGCAAAAGCACACAGACCAGACTAGAGAACACAGCAAACCAAACAAAAAATAAAAAAAAGTATTGTATTTTGTATCTACAAAACTCAGACTACAGACTACAAAAGCCAACAACACACACACAGATACTTAACACAAACAATTGTTTAGAATAAAACATGCAATAATTGTGCACACTGAAATGCACACAGATATTATCACTCTTTTCCTTTTGTTTCCTCTCACTATTAGGGGGTCATTTAATCTCCCTTTCTTTCTCTCACTCTCTCTCTCACTCTCTCTCTCTGTCTGTCACTCGCTTTTTTCTGCCACTGCCATCCTCTCCTCTTTTTGAAAGTTTGCAAAAATTTTTGCAACTTTTTTCTATAAGGAATTCGTTGTTGGATAGAGATAAGCGCGCGTTAGTCTCGTGAGGGTTATTTGCAAAATTAAAATATATTAACTCAACAAACAGACTGAGAAAAAGAGTATGTAAATAGCTGGGGACGTTTGTCAGGGAGCTGATTTTTAACCCTCTTTTTGCGAATTTGCACATTAAAACAAAAACCGAAATAAAATACTTTTACACTCACCACACACATTCCAGCATTAAGAAAAATATCTTTGAGAATCAAACCAACAACAAAAATTACGCCAGCAAATAATTAAAAAAAAGAGCTTTTTTTTTGCAAACTTTTTTGTACTCACGATCATTTAAACCATTTGTTCACACAAACACACATTCAAGTACTCACTCGCAAAATTTAAACGACAAAAACACGCATGTAGCAGAAAGAAAAGAAGAAACTTAAAAAAACTAAGAGTACCTACAAAAAGTAACTAAAAAAAATCTTGTGGATCGTAGGAGAAGGACCGTTTTTGCAAATCAGTAAAGTTTAAGAAAAAAAGCTTTTTTTCTGGTATGTGATAAGCAGCCAAACATTTTGTCCGTTGTTTCTTTTCGTTTTAATTTTCGCAACTAAATAAAAATTAAAAAGAAAATAAAAAATACTGATTGTTATTAACACAACGACACTTTTTATTAATACTCACTGTAGAAATAAAAAGAGCAAAGAAGGACAAATAAAACAAAGATAGATTGAAAAAAAATTTCATGTGGGATTTTTTTTTTTAATTGAAACGAGGTGCATGTGTATTGTATTCGAGTAAAAGATAATGTTTGCCAATGTTTGTTGTTCTTTATCGTTAAAATTATAAAAAAAAAAAAAAAAAAAAAAAAAAATATTAATACCTACACGAGAGACCAATGAATCAATAAAAATATCAAATAATATAATTTGGATTTATGGGTTCAATTTTTTTGATTGGAGTTTTTATTGTAATATAAGAAATTCCTAAGACAAAATTTAAATTTTAATAAAACCGGGAAATTTAGTAAAAAAAAAAATTTTAAAATTTTAAAGCTTTCTTTCATAAAGATACTTAAAAGCTTACCGATACTGTAACTTACACAATCCAGCTTATTAAAAGCTTTTTAAAATCAAGTTGTAAGCAAAATTTTGCATATTGACGAGTTGTAAAAGCTTTAGAATTTTAGATTTTCATAATTAACTTTGAAAAGAGATCAAAAAATCTATAACTTTTGCATATGTAAGTTTTTTAATTTAAAATATTTCTTAAAAGTAATTAGTATTGTGGTTATTTTGTTGAACTATTTATGGTTTTTAATCCAAATTTTTTAATATTTTTAATTAGGCTTAAGTTCATGAAATTTAATTTTCATTAAATTATTTTTATGAAGAAAGGAATTTTACAACATGAAAATTAATTAAAATTGTTATTGATAATCTTTCATTCTTGACGTGGCTCGGGCTCGAACCCTGGCCGGCAGGTTACCATGACATGTTTCGATCGCAACCACTCGATCTCCTCAGATGGATTTGCCGTCTTACACTCGCAGCCATCGACGACTGCTGACGTCACTAGTCAAACATCAATCCTTAAACCAAATTGTATTTTAACATTTGTTAAAATACAATTAAAGTTGCAAAATTTTTGATTCTGTAAATTTAAAAGCTTTGCACAGGATCTAGAATAAAGAAGGCCTTAAAGCTTTCATCGAAACATAAAATCTTACAGAAGTTAGAATATATTAAAAGCTTAATATAAAAAAAAAACAAAATAAAGTTAAATAAAAAAAGCTTTCCTTATGACCTAGACTTAAATGAGCCCTTGAAGCTTAAAGACGGTGACAATCTGAAAGGTTTTAAAAATCAAGCTTTTATAAAAACTAACCCAGCTAGCATTTTTGATAATTTCATGTTAAAATCACCTAAATGATTCTTTACAGATTACTTTTGATGATTAAAAACTGATTTATCCCTTGAGCGATTTTAAAACGAATCATAAAAGATTTATTCATATGTTCAAATACATATTGATTTCTAAAGGTTTTGAAATAAAAAACTGATTTATCACCAGTGCGGTTGAAAAAGGATTCACAAATAATTTATTTATTTTATAGGAATGCTTAAAAAGAAATCAGATAATTATATCACAAATGATTCTTTAAGGTGAGTCATCGGTAGGGTAGAAGTTTTATCACAACGAGCGTATCACTTTTGATCGAAAAATTAGCTTATTTATGGTTATTTTACTCGTGCAGCTGATTTGTAAAAGATTCGATTATGAAACAAAATACCAGATGGGAAAAAGCTTTTGCATATTGAGTTTACAAAAGTTAGTAAAATCTCTTTTAGGAATTAAATTTTTCAAAAAAAAAAAAAAAAAAAAATTGAAATTAGATGTTCAAATACATTTCATAAATTTCATTGACAGAAATATGAAAGCCAAAGTTTTATATAATGTTTCGCTGAAAATATAAATTACGAAAAGCATTTTTTTTTTAAAGTGTCTTGCTTTTTTACTTTGTTGCTGTTTTTTCAAACTCTTATATTAAGTTTAATTTTTTTTTAAATTTTACAGGCAAAAAAGTTTTTCGAACTTGTAAAGTTTGTTTTTTTTTTTTTGTTTGTAAAAGCTTTTTATATAAAAGCTACATATTAATTTGTAAAAGAGCATAAATAAGACATTTTATATTTTCTTTGTTTATATTTTTATAAAACTTTAAAAGATTTTAAATTATAAAGAACCAAGTTTAACTTACTTAGCTTAATACAGTTTAAGAGCAATAAGCTTTTTATAGCAAAGCTAAGACGTAACTTTTAGAAGAATTTTGAACAACTTAATTTATATTATTTAAACTTTATAGCTTGATAGAGTTAAGCTGAGGTCAGAATCAATTGTTTAAAATTAAAAAAAAAAAATAGAAACTGGGAATTATTTCCTTCTGTTTTTAAATTTGACGATTTTGAAAAAAGCTTCCAAGTTAAGCTTTAAAAGCTTCCAAGTTAAGCTTTAAAAGCTTTTATAGGAAAAAGCTTTAATTACTATATAAACCGTTTTAAAAACTTTAAAATACAAATTCTAAAGTCAGTTAACGCTCAATCTTGTCATATGCTACTTTATTAAATAGCCTTAGATGTAAAAGCTTTTTTTTTATATGTAAATGAAGTTTAGATATAATATAATAGAATTTTTAAGTTTGT
Organism: Pollenia angustigena; assembly: GCA_930367215.1. NCBI lineage: Eukaryota > Metazoa > Arthropoda > Insecta > Diptera > Polleniidae > Pollenia > Pollenia angustigena. Next base: position 187,974,664 of record OV884056.1, read on the forward strand.
TTCATGTTGCGGCCTTTAACATATTACTCACTTATAATTTTTTAAAAAAGCTTTTAATTTCAAATTGAAAAAAAATTTTGAAATAAGAATTAAGTTTCAAAAGTTTTGCGGTATAGTTCTTGAAACCAAGATTCTAACAAAAAAAATTAAGAAATTCCAAAAACTTCAATGTTTTTAGAAACACTCAGCACTTTTTTTAAGGGAAATTCGAAACTTAATTAAAGAAATCTAGCAAAATTCAAAAGCAACTTACTAAATTCGATTCTCTAATCTAAATCTGTTATTTTTTCAACATTCCTTCTAAATCTTCAAAAAATAAAAATAATATAAACACTTTTGAAATAATATTTTTTTTTATTATGGACTCGTATGAATCGACTGTATTGAATTCCATACCAGACATTAATTCTCCTGTATAAAAATGTTATGTTTTCTTTTACTTTTGATGCTTCTGATTCTTGAAAATGTTCCTTGTATGTTTCCTGAGTAGAAGTATCTGTGGGTTGGTGTCTATGTATGTATGTGTATATGATGTTTTTAGCAAAAGTGTATGTATGCACAAGCCTAGCAACTGTCGACGTTCCACAAAATCCACACAAATACATGTGCAACTTTAAAACCATGAATGTATTTTATGATATTTTTTTTTATGTTAAGCATCAACAAAAATCAAATAAAGAATGAAGAATGAACAAACAAACTCAAAAATTGGAAGTGAATTTCTTAAAGTTTTTTTTTTAGAGTTTCTGTCAAAACACTCAGGTGAATTCGATGAGGAGCAGGTTCAATAAAATTATAGTTAGCAAATCATTGATCATTTCAAGGTTTTTGAAAATTTTAAAAAATTCGGTTTTTCGCCATATTCGGGGGTAATAACTGCGCGAATTAATATTTATTAGTAAAACCTGATGTGTCGTCTGAAAGTCCTGCCTATTACCTTTTAAATAAAAGGTTAACCTTTGTAATATCCTCTTTCCTCTCTGAGACATATTTATCTGATTATTGAAGAATCCGATTTTTCGCTATATTAATGGTATTTTCGCCATTTGTTTTTTTTTATTTTTAGTATTTTTTTTTATGATGTGATGGAGAAGTTCTGAGTACATGCGTATTTAGCGAAGCTCAAACCTTTAGAAAGTATACTCCGGTCGATGGGTCAAACATTTGTTATCCTGTATAATCAATTTGAAAACAATAATCTCTTAACCCCATTTGGAGATTAAACCGTATTAGAAAAAAGAGTGATATTTTTGGCTGTGCCGAGCTTTAATATCCTCCAACGAGAATTCGAATATTTCAGGAGTGAGGTTTATATGCCCTCTTTATAAAACTTGTCCATATAATACAAAGTTGGACCAAATTTTACCACATTATCTATTGTTACGGTTTTAGTCGTATTAAAATGATATCCAAAAGTGGGCTTTATACGGGTCCTATGGTAAATTATGGACCGATCTTAACGAAATATTGCGATTTCTAATTTTATTAAGCTATAACAGACCAAATTTTGCTCATACAGCATGATTCGTTATAGTTTTAGGCGTACAAAAGTGGTTTCCGATAGATGTCTTTATATGTATATTATGGACCGATCTTCACCAAATTTAGCAGCATTCTTTCCAATCCTTTAAAACTATGACAGGCCAAAATTTTATGGGGTATTAGATTAATTATAAAAAAAAGTTTCATACGGAATGACAAACTTTGTAATCCACCATTCGCCACTGGTTGTGGAGGGTATTAAAACTCATTCATGAATTTTTAAATGTTGACCGGTTAAACCAAAACGTTAAATATTTCATAGAATAGTATCTATTGTCTACTCTTTGTTGAACTGGTAGCCACTTTCGTTATCAATAAAACAAAAATAAAGCTTTGGTATTTTGCATTTGCTTTTTTGCGAAACCATTTGCACCAAACACTGAACTCCGCTACTACACAAGATGGAGGGAGGTTTTATGGCGCTAGACAGCAAAACGTTGTTGTTTTTATTTTTTGGTAAAAAAAAAATGATTTTTTAACCCTTCGATGGTCTATAACCTTAGAACCACTAAGTGCACGTCATGGTCTGGTTAGACCACGATTGAAAACCGTAGCCAAATTAGTAGGCTAAACAAAATTTTGTATTTAATTTAAAATAAATCCGTCTTTTTTAATACAATTGCAAAATATTGAAATTATTCTGTTTAACAATCATTGCAAATATACGTTTTAGTCTCTCTGCAATGTTGAAGGCATACAGCTTTGTTGCAGTTACCGCAGCAAAAACAAGCTTTTCTCTGAGCTTTGATTGTGGTTTTACAAATAACACACAGCAGACGGTAATAACTTGAACTTGACGGGTACGGTACCGCTTGTACTTAATCGGATTGCGAGGTAGTATTTTGGTTCTGTAATGTATGTTAAAGGTACATAAAGGGTGGTTAAATTGTAAGTGCCGATGTTGAATGTGAACCACACCTAAACGCCAAGTTTTTTTCCGAATTTTATTTGACATTTCTCTATTTCAGACTTACTCAATTTGAACCATGAAGAGATACACAATCCAACAACGTGTTAAAGTTATCCAGACTTATTATGAAAATGGGCGTTCAAATCAAAATGCAATCATCTTCAGTGATGAGGCACATTTTCACCTCAGTGGATTCGTCAATAAACAGAATTGCCCCATTTGGGCGAATGAGAATCCAAGAGTGATTGTCGAAAAACCAATGCACCCACAAAGAGTGACTGTTTGGTGCGGTTTATGGGCTGGCGGCATCATCGGGCCGTATTTTTTTCCAAAATGAGGCCGGTCAGGCAGTTACTGTGAATGGTGTTCGCTATCGTGAGATGATAACGAACTTTTTATGGCCCGAATTGGAAGATATGGATGTGGACGATATGTGGTTTCAGCAGGACGGTGCCACTTGCCACACAGCTAACGAAACAATGGCTCTTTTGCGCAACAAATTCAATGGCCGTGTTATCTCACGTAATGGCGATGTCAATTGGCCGCCAAGATCATGTGATTTGACGCCGTTGGACTTTTTTCTTTGGGGTTATTTGAAAGAAAAGGTGTACGTCGATAAGCCAGCAACAATTCAAGAGCTAAAGGATGAGATAATTCGGCACATTAACGGCATAGAACCTCCATTATGCCTCAGGGTCATCGAAAATTTGGACCATCGGATGGAGGTGTGCCGCCGTGATCGCGGCGCCCATTTGGCCGATATTTTGTTCCATACATAATTGAGTAATACCAATATATCATAATGAAATAAAATTACAATAATTTCCTAAATAGTTTGTGTTTTATTCAAAATCAACATCGGCCCTTGAAATTTAACCACCCTTTACCTGTGGTCCAGCCAGACCATGAGGTGCACTTATCGAACTTTTTCTTGTGGGAGGGTTTTTGTGCCCTAAATGTGATCCAAATGATTCCAAATTTGTATTATTCAATTCAGAACAACTTACTTGTAGAATTTAATTTTTGGAGATTTAGCCTTACTAGAAACTTAGACAGACTCATTCCTTCATTTTTCGTTTCTGCCTTTAAAATAATTTCCCTTGGTGTAAAACGTATGATAAGTTTTTGTTTAAGGGAGTAGAAATATAAGAGTAAATAAAGGAAAATAATAGAAATAACAAGATTTTGGTTTGTTTACATTGTATTGAAATGTTTTGGTAAATTTTTTTTTTTTTTTTTGTATATTTTTTTTTTTTATATAAAAAAAAACCTTATCAAACTTGTTTCTTTAATTAAAACACAAACAGAAAACTTAAAAAAATAAACTTATTATAATTACAAACCTTTAATTTTATGCAAAAAAAGGAACCAAAAATAAAAAAAAAAATCTTTAAAATAATATAAATCAGCATCGCGTTGTTTTAAGTGTTAAATTATTTATTAAAAAAATTATAAACGAAAACCTATAATAAAAAATAATAGTCACGTCATGCTGCACACATTCTTGTAAAGTTATTGATAATGAACTTGATGGGTGGCGGTTTATGTAAATTGCAGCGTCAAATGGCGTTATGAGTCTCTTTTTACATTAATTGCCGGCTAAAAGAATAATAATATAACAAAAACAAAAAAACAACAAAAAACGTTGCGCAAGTATAAAATGCCAACTTATTTAGTCAGTCAGTCTGTCAGTTTGTTTAAAATCCAGCCAACTTAACAATTATTGTGTTGGCCGCTTATTTTTTACATTTTTTTTGGAGCATGAGAAAGAGAAGGAGAAGGAGGAGAAAAAAGCATGCACCCCATACAGCAACTACAACATGTAAAGATTTTTTTTTAAACAACTACAATAATTAAAAAGAAGAAAAAACATCATTAATGTGGGAGGTTGTTTGGTTGCTCCAACTTTGGTTCATTACTTTTCCTTTTCCCTTAACACCCCCTCGAGCATACCAATCACTAGTCATTTGCCGGCTGTTGTCTGTTATTGCTGCTTTGTATTAGTTCTTTTGTTTTGACGAGACTAAATGTCAAGTTGTTGGAAACGTCTAATAATTAGTAAAATAGGAGAGAAAAAAAACTAAAAGTCAACTAAAAAAAAAAAGGAAAAATGCACAAACAAAATTCTTAAAACATAAATTGTTAAAATGATACCTTTGCACATCTAAACAAATAATAGGTAGTATCACAAATTTGTCACAAGTCTTTAGCGATTAGATTTTAAAAACCCTTCATTTTTTATGGTAAGACTAAATATTCTTCATGTTGTTGGACGCTATTCTAGACCAGGGATGGGTATATGTACGAATTTGGTTTTAAAACTGTACTATTGTGAGCTTAATTATAGCAAAAATATTTTTTTTTTTTTTTGTGTGCCCATGTTTTCCAGTCTATCAATGTAAGATTTGCGGGATGCGATTACCGGCAGAGATTCTAGTCTTACAATATAATTGTTAAATGTTTGGTCTTGTACAATTATATCGCCAATGTGTACTGATTATATTCGAAGGTGGCACAATATATTGACAAAAATCAAAATAGTTTTTATTTTTATTGCACAACGTAAATAAGTGCAATATACTGTGAAATGTGTTGGCGACATTTTATCGGGTGATTTTTTAAGAGCTATAGGGAAGTTTTAATGTTGACCGTGACTGCGCCTCAAATGGTCCATCCGCTTAGTCCAATTTTGGCATACTCTTTCCAACATTTCGGCCGGTACCTCATGAATAAATGCTTCAATGGTGTCTTCCAATGCGTCAATTGAAGCGGGCATATGTCTATAGACATGAGCTTTAACATAGCCCCACAAAATAGTCTAAAGGCGTTAAATCGCACGATCTAGGCGGCCAATTGACCGGTCCCGAACGTGAAATAGAATGTTCACCGAACTCGCCTCTCAATAAGTCCATTGTTAAACGTGCTGTGTGGCATGTGAAACCGTCTTGTTGAAACCACATGTCAAGCAAGTCAAGCTCTTGCATTTTGGGCAAAAAAAGTTGGATATCATCTCACGGTAGCGCTCACCATTCACAGTTACTTTACGATTCGCATCATCTTTGAAGAAGTACGGTCCAATGATGCCATAAATCGCATCAAAATGTGACTTTTTCTGGATGCATTGGTAGCTCTAGCAATGCTTCTGGCTGATCTTCACTCCAAAATCGACAATTCTGCTTATTAACGTACCCATTGAGCCAAAAATGAGCTTCGTCGCTGAACACAAGAAGCGCTCGATGAACTTTCTTAACAGAGCACGCATTTTTATAATAAAATTCAATAATTTGCAAGCGTTGTTCGTTTGTAAGACGATTCATGGTTATATTTAGACCAAACTGAAGATGTTTGACAGTGAAACAAAACACGAAACGTGCGTCAGCTGTTTAAACCAGTGTTGCCGAAAAGATAATAGCTAAAGAATCACCCGATATAATCTTGTTTTGCTTATATGTAGGTTATGTTTACTCTTTTAATGAATGGAAGTTGCGCAAAATTTAATTTAAAACCACTGGCACTTATTGCATAATAAAGCGCAAAATTGAAATATGTGACAGCGCATAGAGAAAGGGACCAGTAAGGTAAAGGGAATAGTAAAAACAAACTACACAAAACAAGAGGTAGGGACGACCTACGCGCGTTTTCAAGGTTGACCAACACGCCCAGTGATGGTACACCAAAGATACACGTATTTAAATCTTTAAAATGGCAAAATCCTTAGGTCCCTTTCTGTTTTTCGCGTCACATATGGCAAATTACATAAACAATAATATTGTATAATGGATGAGGTGCTTTAGAATATAATTCGTAATTATAATTGCCACATATATTATATAGAGCCAATTGTTAAGACTTTATTCCAAGCAGTTTCGAAAGTGTCTTGATCGTAAGAATCCTTGACTTGAACACATTTTAGTGAAGTGAATCTTGTTTTGATTTCCGGTGTCTAACGAATACTCCGGAGCATACATAGAAAGAGCATAGTTGCATTGTTGAATATTGGTATTTCAACTAAATTTGGTCCAAACTTATTTTATTGCAATCAAAATTATTTCACCAAATTTTATTGAAATCGGTCTATATTTGCCCATAGCTCCCATACAAATACTAAGCCAGAAAATAGCTTTTATTGCCATATGGAATACAACTCTCATGTGTGGGCCGGTGCTTCAAAGCCTATTATGGAGCTTCTCAACCGCGTGCAGGAGGGGGCGAAGGTTCTCATTGGTGACAGTAGGGTATCCGATTTCATTGACTACCTTGAGCACCGTCGCAATGTGGGTTGTATTTGCCTATTTTATCGTTACTACAATGGGATGTGTTCTGACGAAATTAGGGATATTGTTCCCGAAACCCATACGTTTGTTCGCAATACACGTTTTTCCTCCAGAGCCCATCCTTATGTGATCGATTGGCAGGTGAATCGTACAACGCATTACAGAGAGAATTCGTTTTTTTCCCGGACTGTTCGTCTGTGGAATAACCTTCCTGCAAAAGTCTTCCCTCTCACTTACAACATGATTAAGTTCGAATCGAATGTTCACAAACACTACGCCCTCTATCCTCCTTCCCACAACCTACACAATGCAATGCATTAGTTGGGGTCATCCCATACTAACATAAAACTTGCGAATAAAAACTTGTACGATAGCTGCTATGTCATGACAAAATGTTGTCATGGTAGGTTCCCCATCCTTAAATCTCATATAGTTGAAGATATTCAAATAATATTCGGCACAGAACTTTTACACAAATCTTAACCTGATAACATGATTTTGTTTATGCGGATCCATTGTTTTTATATACTGTGGTGTAGGGTATCATATGGCCGGTCTTGACCGACTATACTTTCTTACTTGTTATTTATGCATTACGTTAATAAAATGGTATGTATATTTGCAAATACTAAAATTGTTTGAATAAATTAATTAAGCAATTAAATATAAATGCCTAAAATGTAGTATCGTATGTAGATTTTTGTTACATGGTGTATATATGCTTTTATAAAAGCATCAGGGCAAAGTTCTTTAGTAGCATATAATTTGTATCTTTTATAATTTTTGCAGATACATATTTTCGTTCTGCAATAAGGCCGTCCTATAGATAAGAACTTTCTATTCATGTTCAGATCCAGTAGGTGATATTCCGATTCTTAATAAAATAATGATGAAATAATAATGTCTGGAAGAATATTCTTCCGAATAATGTTAATATATTTAGCTTTTAAAATGATTGATTTCATAACTATTGGGGATAATAATTCGGAAACCAGGTAGGTTTTCTTATTGCCTATTCTGAATTTAAATTGACGCGTTCTAAATTGCAACTGATGAATCAGATTACAATTGACGTTTCTGAATTATAATTGACTAATCTGAATTACAATTGATGCTTTCTAAATTACAATTGAATTGCAACTGGAAATGGTGTAGATACATTAATATTGACGCTAAAATGTCCTGTATAGTAGAGAAAATTTTGTAATTGATTATAACAGCTTTTGAATAAAATAAAAGTTTAATTGTACTAACTTTTCCAACCCTGCCAATTAGAATATATTATGTTAATGTATGTTCAACGACACATTGAGTGCTTAACACACTTGAAATTATTGTAATTTATGATGTCTGTGTTCTAGGGCATCAGACGTTTTTGAATTGGTCTGCGTACTCAAGAAGATTTTCCTTAATAAAAGGCAAATATGAAGAACAGTGTAATATCTCTAATCGGCAGTATTGCAGCAAGCTTTACCACTAAAGATGTCTTAATTTGTAGCACAAGAAACGGCTAAATAGTGGCCTAAAACAAGTGTTTATTACAAAAAACGCATCAGTAATAAAAAAAAAATTTATTTATTACATTGAAATTGGCACATAAAGGCCGCTTTATACTGTCATACAAGTCTGTAGTATTTTTATAAAAATGCTTCGCTGATATAATTATTGCTTAAAATTTTTTAAAAAACAATAACAGCTCATCATGACAGGGCTGCGTTTTCCTTTAAAAACCTACAACTTGCGTTATAGTGCAAAGTACCCTTAAAAATTTTTTTTTGTTCGTGTTAATACATTTTTAGTAACAACAAAATGAGCATAAGAAAAATTTTTGAATAACGGAAAACTAAAATTATCGATACAATTTCTTTTATCGTTAAAATCATATGCCTTAACTTAGCAAGAATGATATAATTTTTGGTCCAAAATTTTACGAAATTGGAACGAAATTTCGCTAAATAAATATGACTAAATTGATTTTTTTCACTGCTTAACGAGGTGAAAAATGGCTAAATCTGGCCAATGAATGCCTTAGCAACGCTGCTTATCGGACACCTTCCTGAAGCTGACTCCTCCTTTTGACAACCAGTGTTGCCTGGTCAAAAAAGCCTTTCATAAGAAAAGCACTGAGCTCTTTAAAAAGGACATCTTGTGCATACATATTTCGGCGGTCAGTTCAGTGTCCTATCATGAGGGATTCCACTATATTTGCAGCTGATATGCTGATTTATTTATGGAAATTTGTAAAAGCTGTAATTATCTTTAAAAACATTTAAAAAATATTTAGTATACAATTTTAAGTCGAACCTTTTTTTGGAGTATTATTAAGAAATTGTTTCCCTTTTCGTTGACAATACTTTTATGTTCTCTAAAATAATTATGTTAACTTTTTCATGGGTCTGACGTTAGATAATTGATTAGATTTTATACCATTCTTAACTTAATATAAAGCGTCTGTCATTGCTCGGAAAATATACAAAACGCTTTAAAAGTCTAGAAATTAATCGCCCATGTTCTGGAAATCGAAATCGAGTAATATTGAAATCAAAGGAAATTTTCAGTTAATTTTTTTTTTTTTATTACCGTATTTTTTCATGATTTTTAGAGTTATTCTAATTTATTTAAGTGGTATGTAAAACGAAAAGTTCTAGGAACCTTTAAAACAGGATCGCTTTGAAAATTTGTTCGATTTCAATTTCCAAAACATGGCTGTATGCAGCGTTTAAAAAACTGCAGTCAAAGCAGTCGCTATCAAATCAGCTCAAAAAACGAAAAGTTGTACGCAAAATTTCGCTTTTTGTTCGACAGTGTTTAGTTTCGACGGTAGTTTTTAAACCCTGGCTGTATGTATGTATATAAAATCTTGATATATTAAATAAAAGCTAATTCTTTTTTATAAAATGTAATCGCAAAAAAGTGTTAAAATTTTAATTTACAGAAAAAATTGTTAGTTGTTTTTTATCAATCAAAAAAATGTTTTAAAAAGTATTTAAATTTAATTAATGTGATAATTGAATCAATTATTTTTTTTTTTTTTTTTTTGTTGAATGAAAATTAAAAATATAATTTTGATTAAAATAACATTTTAGTTGTTTTGAAATAAATTCTGAAATAAAAAATTAATTAAATAACAAAAAATTATTTCGTTTAAAACAAAATAATTCAAACTTGTGAAATTGTTGTTGGAAATTGTCGAAATCAATCAACACATTGTTTGAAACGGCAAAGTTTTTTGATAATTTTTTTAATTAAAATTTAAAATATCATTTATTGAAAAAAAAAAATATTCAAAATATAAAACTTTTACAATTTTAAGTAATCAATATAATCATTGATGCAAAATCAACAAATGGGTTGCTTGATTATATGAATTTGGAACAAATTTGGTGATTAGAGACAATTTTTAATTTTTTCTGTGTTGCTGCCGGTTGCCCCAAGCTATAATATCAGAAAAAAGACAAGATGGATATATATATCTCTTTCTACAGTTACAAAATGATTTAAAATTTTTTTTAATAAAATTCCAAATTTTTGAAAATTTCCAATAATAAGTTTTGTTTTATTTATTCCCATAATTGTTCATACCATTTACAACATTATGAAAAAAATATTTTTATAAATGTTTAATCCAAATTTTTAATATTTTTAATTAGGCTTAAGTTCATGAAATTTAATTTTTCAAGTTGTGCTGAAAAAGGTCAACAGAAAAGAAAAAGACAAAAAGAAAAAATGTACTTGGACTTCAAGAAAAAATCTTGACAAAAGTACGAAAAAACAGAAGTAAGGAAAGAACATGTAAAATCAATTAAAGTGGATAATCATTCAGGAAAGCAAATTTCGATCTACCAAATGTTAGAATACAATTTGGTTTAAGGCTGCGAGTGTAAGACGGCAAATCCATCTGAGGAGATTGAGTGGTTGCAATCGAAACATGTCATGGTAACCTGCCGGCCGGGGTTCGAGCCCCAGCCACGTCAAGAATGAAAGATTATCAATAACAATTTTAATTAATTTTCATGTTGTAAAATTCCTTTCTTCATAAAAATAATTTAATGAAAAATTAAATTTCATGAACTTAAGCCTAATTAAAAGTATTAAGAAATTTGGATTAAAAACCATAAATAGTTCAACAAAATAACCACAATACTAATTTTTATAAATTGTTTAGGTACTAAAATTTTAGAATTCCCAAAATGCCCAATAATTAGACTTCACAATAGGCAGCAACATTTTCACTGGTGTTCAAAATACAGCAACGGGTTTTTTCACAAACTCACACATTTTGCATTAAGAAACAATTTGCAAATTTTTCCCACAACAATATTACTTATTTATTATTATTTTTTTTTTTAAAATTTGTTAACATTTTTATTTAAAACGTCATTTTCAATTTCATACAAATTGTTGCTGAAGTACGCAGAAATTTTGTTTCACCAATTAAAGCATTAATCAAAAATTAAATAAGTTTTATTTAAAAAATTTAATCAAATGGCTTAAACGTTAATTTGATACTATAAATTTGCACCAGTAAACAAATTCACTTGATTAAATGTTTAATTCGCTTGATTAAACGTTTAATTCATTTGATTAGATTTTTAATTAAAACTGACTGAAAATGAAAGGAAAATATATCAAATACTTTAGGAAGAAATAAGATAGAAACACGAATTTGTTGCACCCATTGTAAACGAAGCTTAAACAATAACAGCCTGTTTCGAATTTTGTTTTTGTTTTGAATATAATTTTCTATGCGAACGCTAACGTTCGAAATCGACGAACAGGCTATAAGAAAGAATAGTCGGACCAGCCCGACCATATCGAGCCCTAATAGCAAAAATGATGCAACCAACAACATTTTAGATTTTTGTTTTTTGATAAAAATTTATAATTTTTGATCATTTGTATCGTCTCTAAAAATCTCATATCTCTGGAAAGTACCGTTTCGAAATAAGAGCAAAGGCAATTTCAAACGAAACCCTAGACTTGAAGCAAAATTATTTAAAAAAAACCTTCTCCTGTAAAATTTTATTTTTGTTTATGATATCGAACACCGCAGTATTTAACAACTATTTCTGGAGAGTGTAAACGGTGTGGAGCCCATGGGCAATAATGGACCCTCCAGAACAACATTATGTTATAAGATACTCAGAGAAAAGAGCACTAATGTAAATATGTTTTAGCCTTAATGTAGGTTAAAACTCATGTGAATATTTATTTTTAATTAATTTGCTTATTATTGAAAAATAGATTGCAAATAAAAACTACATAAAAAAAAAAAAATTTATAAGATAAAGGTTCATATAAAAGTTCAGATATCTTCGTGTTTGTGAGGTTTGTTTGCTTTTAAGTTTTTTTAGAAAGGGGGTTTATATTGGGCCTATGGTTACGCAGAAAAAATTCTCCAAAATTGTTAACCAATTAAAGCATTAAGCCTAGTACTCTGTTCAAATTTGTGAAAAATGTTGAGCAACATTATTTATTTCACACGAAAATTTTGACATGTATCAATGTTACCTATTATGCAAGTTTGTACAATTTGACGTTTTTATTCCTGCAATGTATGCGACATTGTTTTGCGTATGTAAACAAAACTCACATGTATTTTACTAAAAACTATTTTTTTAATAAAAAATTTAATAAAAAAGAAAGTAAATGTTTATAAAAAAATGTTACCGGTTGTGTTATTTTAATTTCTTATTTCTTATTTAATAATCTGTTCATACTTTTTTGCTTTTGCTTAAAATTCCACGTGAAATAAGTGCAGCTTACATTATTTCGCAGTTGTAAAAAAAATGTTGCCAGAAACATTTCGGAACTTTTTCACAAAATGAACAGAGTACAACTCTATCAACATTATTTCATAGATATTCCGTACAAGTTTTTTTCATATGCGTTATGACAGCATTTGACGTGAAATGTTGAACAGAGTACCAGGCTTTAATCAAAAATAAAATTATTTGTAATTAAAAACTTAATCAAGTGAATTAAACGTTTAATCAAGTTAATTTACCATTAAATCAAGTGAGTTAAACATTTAGTTGATACTATTAGTTTGTTTACTGGTGCAAATTTAATTGATTTTTTAATTGAAATCAATTTTTATTTTTTCTGTGTAATTTTTAGTTGGTATCGCAAATTGTCGCCAAAAGCTATATTCGATTTATGTATATGGGAGCTATGGGCAAACATGAACCGATTCCATTAAAATTTGGGAAGACGATTAATATTGCAATCAAACAAAATTGGACTTAATTAAGTATAAGGCTGGTTTATGGGCACAAAGACTCTATTTCGGAAACATTTACGGGGCTATGTGGAATTATGGACCCATTTTCAATAGGCTTGGTCCTTGTCAGAATAAGAACCTATGTACGGAAGAAGAATTTGTAAAGAAATCGTTGTAGAGTTTGTAATGAAGTTTCATATAATTATATCGAAATCAAGCATGTTCTTCTATATGGGGTCGAAAACGAAATCGAGTGAAATCATAATCGATGTAGATTTTCAGGTTAATTTGTTTAGCGTAGTTTTTTCTGATTTAAAGAGTAGAACTGGTAAAGAGAACTCGAAGGTGCTAAAAGTATGAAGTATATAAAACAAAATATTTTTTTGACCTTTCAAATTTTGATCGTTTTCAAAATTCATCGTTTGATTGCAAAGAATGTTTTTAATATTTTTCTTAATATAAGAAAAGAAAATATTTTCCACAAATTTCATACAGAATCGAAAGCAATTTGGTTTGAAGGGTTTATTATGTATGAATGAATGGAAACATTAAAATAAAAATCCGATTATAGACGAGATTCGCTCACTTTTTTCTTGTTCTCTTATTTCAAAAGTTCTTAGCCAATATATCGAGCCCTTACCGCAAAAAAAAGCTAAAGGGACAAAAACACAATTTTAGAAGAGAAGTTTTTTTTAATTATATTTCATAAAAATTTCGCATTAAGGTTGGCGCTTAAGCTAAAATTGTTATTGATGTAACATCGTAATGGTACCTTATGTGACTATGGCATTTTAGGAGATGATGCAAGTGCTGCCAGTTAATTCATTTACTTAAAAAAAAAAACGAAAATTTAAAATGATGTCGCTTAAGCTATTTTTGTGGTAAGAGCTGGATATAAGATTATTCAAGATAATAAAGAGATCCTTCCAATACTGACTTCCGAAATTTGAGAGTTAATAGCAGCTACATATATTATTGAAGCTTTAGCTGACGAATTGGCTTTAATTTGTTCAGGTTTCACCAAAACATGCAATTGATCAAAACAAAACCGTAATTTTTGTCAAAAATTATTTTCAAAACTTTTATTTTTATTATTTTTAAACAAAACTGTCAAATTTTATGGCGATATTTGAGATCCAATGCATTCCAAAGTCACGGTTTTTTGTGGATTTTGGGCTGGCGGATTCATCGATTCATATTTTTTGGAGAACGACGTTGGCCAAACCATCACCGTCAACGGCAATTAATATAGAACGATGATAACCCAGTAGTTTTAGCTTTAATTGGATGATGTGAAGACCAATAATATCGAGCCCTTACCGCAAAAATAGCTTAAGCGACATTCTTTCAAATTTTTGTTGTTTTTTTTAATAAATGAATTTACTTTTTTTTAATAAATTGTATACTTGTATCATCTCCTTAAATGTCATGATCACATAAGGTACCGTTACGGTTTTAAAGCAATAACAATTGTAGCTTAAGCGCCAACCTTCTCCTGTAAAATTGTGATTTCGAGGCTTAAGCTTTTTTTGCGGTAAGGGCTCGATATGTAGGTTCAACTAAAAAAAAAAGCCATACAGCTCGTGCCACATTGAACATTCAAAGCGAGCGATTTGGGGTTATAGTCATATCACGTGAAGGTTATGTGGACCGGCCACCAATATTGTGCGATTTGACCCCGTTAGACTTAATCGTCTATTCGAATATGGCACAAACCAAAACGGTTCTCAAAACCAACATAACCCATGCTCAATGACCAATTCAGTGGACATTTTGGATGTGTGCCACCAAGCAAAGCCGCGGCGGACAATTTGCATGATATTATATGCCAAATAATTAAATGGTGTCAAAATACCTTCTATACATATATTTCACGTACTTTGCTTTCATTAAATTTAAAGTTATTCTGAGAAAATCCAAGATTTCTAAAAATAGAAAGCCCGGTTCTAAACTTTAATTATGGCGCAAAATTTCTTAGTTAATTTAAATAGTTATCAGACTATGAATACTAATTGAATACTAGGAATTTCAATGACTGAACGAATTTGTACTGGTTTTCAGTATTAAACAGCCTCCTCCTCTCTCTTCTCTTCTTAAAGCGGAAATGGAAAATTTTTTTAATTAAAATTAAAAAAAAAATTTCATATAAAAACAATAAATTTTTCTTAATTTAAATGTTCAATAAAACTTGAAAGACTTACTTAAATGTGTTGGTGTAGTTGTTGCTGTTGTAAAAGATGAGTCCACAAATAAATTAAATCCCGTTGGCAGTAGAAGAAGATTAATCCAACAAATGTGAGTTTAAGTGAAAATTAGTGATGAGGGAGTGACTGATGAATGAGTATGTGTGTCGACAATTTTTGTAAATTTCTTATAAAAAAGTTTGTTGTTGATTTTATTTTTTAGAAAATAATTTTAAGTTTTTCCTTTTTTTTGCTATAGAACTACTTTTGAATTAGGTTTTCTTTTGTTTTCACTCTCTTTTAATTTTATTTTTTTGTAATTTAAAATGATGATTTGTTGTTTCTTTTTTTAACACAGCTCTTTCTTTTAATTTTTAAGTTTAATTTGTTTTTTTTTATATTATTGATTATTTTACTAAATTATTAACACTTTAAATAAAAAAAAAAATAATTTTATTAAAAAACAGTTAATTAAAAAACTTAAATTGTTAAAAAATTATTATAAAAATTTTTTACTAAAAAGTAAGCAAACAAAAAAATGTTTTAGTTTATAGAAAAAAATTTTTTTTTCAATAAAGTTCTTAAAAAAATTTGCAAATTGTTTTAAAACCACGTTGATTTTTTTCAGTACTTGTCTTATTAAACGCGCGTTATAGCACGAAAGTCGAACACACAACTGGTTAAGAGCGGAGAGAAGATGCAATAAAGATGCACTTTTTTGCAATTTACAACAACAAAAACAACAATAAAAAACCCGATGCCGTTTAACGAAGTTCGTTAGTAAATGAGCAGGAAGTTGTCAATGATGATGATGATGTTGTTGCTGATGACGATGATTGTTAATTATTTAGCAACAACAACAACAAGCACTTTGGTATTAAACTTCGTCTTCGTTAACGAATAAATATAAAAAGGGGAGAGTAACTTTTTAGATTCTTTAAGGGCGATCGTTGGAAATGCACTTTTACAAACACGTTATTTTTGAGTGATTGTGTTATTGTTAAGTGTTTTACTGCACTTTTGTTGTAACTGCTGCAGTTTTGTTGTTTAGGGGTTAAATTGAAATGCAATTCTTGTTTCGTTCACACTTCGTTACACGATGATGCAGTTTTTTCTTTTGTTGTCTCTTTTAAGCTTCGTAAGCTTACGAAGTTCTGTTTTTTTTTTTTTTTTTTTTTGTAAATATGCAGTTTGACTCTCACAAAACTTATAAAGCAGAAAAAGGGAGAGCAAGAGAGTACATTTAAGTAAATGTTTTTGTATTTTTTATATGTAAATGTAAGTTGGTGATGATGATAAGTGTTAATGATAATTATTTGAACAATATTAATGATCGTTTAATCGTTTTTAAATAAAAGTGAGGAGTGTTTTTTTTTTTTGTTAATGCCGTTGAAGAGAGGGAGTACGATTTGTATGCAACGGCTGCACTTTATTTTACAGAGTTGTATTTTTTTAAAGAGCTTTTTTGCAATTTTCTCCCTTTTTATAGTTTTTTTTTTTTGTTAAATTTTACCGGTTTTCTTAATCGATTTTTATTATTTTATTAGTTTTCTGCCACGTGTTCGATTTCTTAAGATTTTACATTAAATTTTTTTAGGTTATATTTTTATAAAATTATTTTTTTATTATTTTAGGTCTTAATAAAGTAAATGTTGTTTTTATTTTTAATTAAAATTGTTTTAGTTTTGTTTTTTTTTTTTTTTAACTTAAAAAACAGTTTAGGCACATAAAGTTAAAGTAAATTTGTTTCTTTTAATATGAAATAAACAAAGATTTTGTTAAAATTTTCTTAGTTTCAAGTTTTTTTTTTTTTATTTAAAAATGTTTCTTGCACTTAATGTTTCAAAATGTTTTCAAGTTTTCTTAACATTTTTTTAGAATTTAGATTTTTTTTTTTTAATTTCTTTCAATATTTTGAAAATGTTTTTCAATATTTTTTAATATTTTGAAAAGTTTTCTTGATTTTTTTTAATAGTTTAAAAAGTTTGGTAAATTTTTTATAAATTCTCTTTGTTAAAATTTTCTTAGTATCAAGTTTTACGAGTTTTCTTGTTTTTTAAGTTTTGAAATTTTAATTTAATATTTCGTCTATAATTTTTGAAATTTTCATAAATTTTTTTTTTTTGAAACGGTAAAAAAGTTGGATTTTCCGGTATTTTTCTTTCTCCTTTTTAATTTTTAAAAAAAGTTTTTTTTTTAAATTTTCTTGGAATTTTTTTTTTAATTCCGTTTAATTATGTTTCTTTCTTAAAGTTTTTTTTTTTGTTTAAAATCAAGTAGTATTTATTTCACTTTTTTGTGGTTTAAAATATTCAAATATAATTTTTTTGCATTCCCGAACATGACGCTGCATTTTTTAATTGTTTAACAATTTCATAGATTTTTTAACAAAATTAGTTAAAATAATCAATATATTATAGAAGAAAATTTAAATACACCAACTTTGTTGTTTTTTTTTTAAAGATTTATTTTAAGTATACGCGGACTTAATTTTTTTTTAAGTAAAACTGGAAAAATATTTGCACGTAGTTTCAGGTTGTGTGTTTTTTTTAATAAATCCCAAAAGTTTTGTAGTTAAAAACAAAGTTTCGTTTTAAAATTGCGGCGTTTAACGGTTTAGAATTTTTTTAAATCCAATTGTAGCTGCGGCAAATTTTTTTTTTTTTTTGTTAATATTGTTTTAAACAAATTTTTTGTGTGTTAGAAAAAAGAATGAGGAAAAAACGGCGATATTTTCACATTGTCGTCCGTCCGCGATACTAACGAGTAAAAGGCATTAATATTGTGTCTGGCTCTACCATAAACTGAATAAGCTCAAACAATGACCATAAAACTAAATTCGGAAATGGAAAAAGTTTTCAACTCACTCATACAAAGACAAAAATCAAATAAACTGCAGTTATAGAAAAAAACTGCTTGCAGATTTTATTTTGCACTCACTTACACATAAACACAAATGCCGGTCGCCGTAGTTCGTCTCTCTTGGCTCTTGAGACTCTTGTGTAAAGTCCTTCCTTACTTAACTGGAGATTGTTTTAAGTTTGTTTGTTTTGTTTTCATATTCGTCTTATGATCCACTACATATGCACATGCGTCTCACCAATACACTTATAAAATGCAGTTCAACCACCCATATTTTTTATTCTTCGATTAAATACACACAATTCCCTATCTCACAAGGCAAAGCTCTCAATAAATTTTGATTACTCTCTTTAACAACTTCAATAATAACAATAAAAAAAGAGACTCTATAAAATGAATTTTAAAAAAACAAACTGCAAATTAATTAGCAACAACAATTTCTATTAAAACAAATATTTGCAGTTTTGCAGCTTTGGCAAGCTACATTTTAGACAAACAGCACTCTCGCTCTCTTTCATAAGTTTGCAGTTCTGCATTTTCTTTAAAAATAAAAAAAATACGAAAAAATGCTCCTTTGCCTTTAGTTCTACTCCTCTCTCTTAACTAATATTTATATTATATAGAATGTACAAGTATTTCTGTTTTAGCTTTATCTTTTCCCATTTTATTTCCATCAGATATTAAACATTATTTCATAAAATATAAAAAGTATAAAAGAAAATAATAAAAAAAAATCTGAAATCAGAAATCAGAGGAAAAAATCTTTTAAAGAACATTTCAATTAACTGAATTTTGTATAAAGACTCGTGAACACGAGTAGAACAACAAAATTTTGTTGGCCATTGTCAGTAAAAAAATAGACAGTCAAACTAAAATCCCCCCTTTAGAAAGAGAGCGGGAGGTAGAGAGAAAGAAATAAGACACTGAGAAGTTTCTTCAAGAACAAGTAGCTGCTGCTGCTGCTGCCACAAACACCGCTAATAGATATAAAGTTATTCTATATAATTTTTTATTATTTCTTTTTTCTTTTTATATTTATTCTTCTTTTTTTTAAGTTTAATTTGGTATTTTGCATTTTATTTGCATGTTGATTTCATTATGATTTTGCTATGTAGATCAGATAAGATCTCATAATGATATAAATTAATACTTAAGAGTCTTTTCTTTCTTTTTCTTTTTTCGTTTAATGAGGGGCAATAATTAAATATGAAAATTTCTTCAACACACAAGTGTTTGTGTAGAGGGAAACAGATAGAGGGTGCAAAAAAGGGGGCTTGTATTGACTGACAGGTAGGGGATTAAAAGCTTAAAGTTAAATTGTTTGATTTGTATCTTTAAGGATAATTTTTTTTTTCAAGTGAATACGATTTACGATATTGATATTGTAAGGAGTTATTAATTAAAATGTTGTCTTACTTTGATAATGTATAATAAGGTTTTTAAGAGACTAGACAAAATATCAACATAACCTAAAAATTTTAATGTGTGGCGTATGAGTAATATTATTATCACTAACTGCTGCTAGGGATGAAACGATACGAGTAAATACAAGTACATATTCGATACTTTTGTATAAGTACCAAGTATTTTTGTAATCGATACTTAGCAACCGAGTACCACGTAGTATCGGTAAGAAAAATACTCGGTATCGGTCGAAAGTAATCGTTTAACTTTGGTATTGAAATTAATCTTAAATTTTTGATTATTTTCCAAAGCTGGAGCAGCAGTAACGGTAGCAAGAAACCGTTTGACCAGTAAACACTAGGGATGCCAATCCCGAATACCGAAAACCCGGGATTATTCTAAAAATTTAAGTCCCGAATCCCGGGGTTTGATATACAAATCCCGAGATTTTTGGCTTAGTAAAAATTCAATATTAAATCATACTGGCCATGAATCTAATTTTTAACTGGTTACAAAAAAGTCACAAGTGAATAAATGTTACATGCAATGCATTTTGTACCACGAAAACAAAATCAGATGGTGGGTCTTTTTTCTAAGTGGATGATAGTAGAACTGCGTACGCAAAATGCAAGTTGTGCAAAAAGGTGTTAACAACTTTAGGGGGTTCTGCCAAAAGTCTTTTGACACATATAAATTTATTTTATTAGATTAATACTTGCATATATATAATTGAGATAAATTAAATTTAATATTTTCATATAGCATAAATGTAGTTATTTATTTACGATACCACCCAGAAGTGTTGAATGCGAATATTGGTTTCGTCAGCAGCATATGATTGCGATAAAATAAGGTATCAATTATCTGACGTCATTAATTTGTTTTAGAAGCTTTTTACAATATAAGTTTTAATACATAATACTTCCATCCCAATGTGCACAAAAACGGATGCGGATCCGTTACGGACCCGTTCCGGATCCGTAAAAAAGTTAGAAACGGAATCAGTGCAATCACGAATTTACGGATCCGTTTCTGACTCGTTACGGATCCGTAAAAAAGTTAGAAACGGAATCAGTGTAATCGCGATTTGACTGATCCGTTTCTGTCCCGTTTTGGATCCGTAAAAAAGTTAAAAACAAACTTTTTTTAATATTCTATGAATTGTTTTTTATGTTTTTAATGTATTTTACTTTTATATGTTAATTTTAAATGAACTCACTGAATTGTTTTTACTTTACTATCAAATGACTGTGAATTTAATAATAATAATAAAAAAAAATTAAAACAAAAAATTCATCACAATATTAAATCTTTTTTATTAAAAACACACAGTGGATTCCGTTTTATTAAAATACACGGGTCCGCAACGGATCCTAATATGATGTCCGTAAAGAATTCGTAACGGATCCAAAAAACGGACATAAAATCCGTTTTTGAATCCGTTTTTTGGAGAGGAATTTCTCCCGCTTGCGGATCCGTAACGGATCAGTAACGGATTCCGTTACAGACAGAAAATACGAAGATGCGGATCCGTTACGGATCCTTTTGGCACACTGGGATATTACTTTAACAGAATACATTATACAGTTTTATTTTGTAATGAGTTTAATTTTCTTCATGAATTAATTTGTTTTAATTCTTATACATAAACATTAAATTATAATTATGTGAATTTTAAAATTGGCTTTTATATATGAAATCCCGAAAAATCCCGATCCGTCCCGAATCCCGGGTCCACACCTATAAACCACATATCGTCTAGGTCCATTTCCTCAATTTCTGGCTATAGGAAGTCCGTTATCATCCCGCGATAGCGAACACCATTCACGATAATTGCTTGGCCGACCTCATTTTCGAAGACGCCGCCAGCCGCAGAACTAACTGGGGAGCATGTACATATATTTTCCCACTTCCTACAGACCCGGTTTGCTGAAATTTACGCGCAATTCTCCCGATTGTGGAAACATTTGGTCGATTATACTGACCAAAAAAATTACGATGTGCACGAAATGCATTTTGATTGAACGCCCATTTTCGTAAAAGGCTTTATTAATCTTAACGCGTTGTTCAATTGTGTACCTCTCAATAAACGAAGTTGTCAAATACTGAAACAAAGATAGGTCAATTTAAGTTGCGCAAAAAACTTGACGTTAAATTGTGACTCACAATTAACATCATGGATTATGGTTCTACCACCCTTTATTATATATTTATCAATTTAAAAATAAAATTCATAAATTATTTAGTTTAATTTCTTCGACATTCTTAATATTATTTCCTTTTTTTTAAATTTTTTTTGAAATATAAAAAAACCAAAAAATCCCTGAAGAAGCTATCCATTGAGATAGCGAAATATTGGATACATTTTAAATAAATATTCTTTATATAACACGGACCTTGAGCTTGAGAAATTATTGAAAGGAAAAAAAATACATATTTACATATAAGATAAATTCATAGTGACATTGTTGATTTCTGGAATAAAAGGTGAATGAAGGTTGTTATCCTGAAAGATCTATAACATTTTGTTTCCTAAGATAAAAAAAGATTTTTCGAAAGGAAATTGGTACTAGGTGGTAACTAAAAGTGGTCTCAATCTTTACACTTATCGTTTTGCACAAAAATTCTAATAGGTCGAAGTTCTTATTTTATTGTATAGTAATAAAACACTAATAAGAACGTTTTTAAATGCTGCTTTCTATTCTTTAATCATACAAACCGATACAAGCACCCATACAAGTAAATAAGTATCGATACTTTTTTTCGATTCTAAGTAGGTATCGATACTTTACGAGCGATACCACATCGAGTAAAAGTATCGATACCTTAGAAGTATCGTTTCATCCCTACTGCTGCCATTCCAATAAATAATGTTTTATAAACTTGTTATTGATTTACCAAGTGAGAAAATGCTTAAAATTCAATATCTTCGGTTGCCTAACTAGAAACTTATTATTTTTTTCTCTCATTGTCGAGATTTTTTGTTAAAAATTGTCACGCCTATCGTTAAAAAAATGAACAGATTGATGTCTTCCTTAATTATTTCGTTTAGAAAAGAAAACAAATTTAAAGAACAATATTATTCAGGATAAAAGTAAATGTGTGTGAACTATCTCTTGCGGACTTGGTGTCGATTCTCTAAAAAAAAAAAAAGAGTTAAAGTGTGGTCCAACCAAAACAGACCATGTAAATTGTAAATAAAACAAAAAGTTTTCGGCGAATTATCTTAATATTTTTTATTATGTTACAAGGATCTATGACAATTATTATGTGTAAAACAAAATATCGGCCAAATGTTCGCCACGGCTTTAGAGTAGAGGCATGCCTCTATACGATGGTCCATATTTTTATTGACTCTGAGACATAATTGAGGTTCAATGTCGTTAATGTGCCGAATTATCTCATCCTTTAGCTCTTGAATTTTTCTTGGCTTATTGACATATACTTTTTCTTTTTAATATCCCCTAAGAAATCCAACGGTGTCAAATCACATGATCGTGACGGCCAGTTAACATCGCCACGACATGAGATATCAGGGCCATTGAATTTCTCGTGCAAACAAGCCATTCTTTCGTTGGCTGTTTGGCAAGTGGTACCAAACTGTTGGAACCACATATCGTCGATGCCCATATCCTTAGTTTATGGCCACAAGAAGTCCGTTATCATCTCGCGATAGAAACCGCATTCACGGTAACTGCTTGGCCGACTTCATTTTCGAAGAAGTACTGCCCGATGACGACGCCAGCCCAGAACGAACTCGGCAAGCGAGCACAGGTTTTTTTTTACATTTCCTACAGACCAGGTTTGCTGAAATTTGCCCACAATTCTCCCGATTTTACGAAGTGCACGAAATGCATTTTGATTTGAACGCCCATTTTCGTAAAAGGCTTCACCAATCTTAACGCGCTGCTCACTTGTAATCCTCTCCAGGGTTGAATTTGTCGAACACAGAAACAAACAAATGTCACATTAAGTTGGGCAAAAAACTTGACGTTAAGAGTGACTCACAATTAACATCGAGCATTATGGCTGGACCACCCGTTAGTACTCTTTAGTACTAGAAAATACAGGATTGAAACATATCTTTACGTTAAACGCTTACAATTTGAAGGTTTTACAGGAGAGAAAAAAACTTTTTTTAAATGATTAAACTGAGTAATAATCTCTGGGGGTACTTTCTCTTGCGATGCTAAATGTGAAAAGTGGTCGTTTTTTTAAAATGTCGCAACACTAGCAACAAAAATTGCAGATGGCGCAGGTTAACAATAATGTAATGTCCAAAGCGAATTCAATTACAGGTGGTGTCGGAACTGCAACAATCCAAAAACAACAGAAGCAACATAGGGTTTTTTGCATTGCATGGTTAGTGGTTATAGCGCGAAATGTCTACTATTATTTGCAACACACTAACAAATTAAAAACAAATAAGCTTGAACTGTCAAAATAAGATGTCATTTCGACACCACCTGTAGTTAATTCGCCCTGGAAATGTCAAAATATGTGAAAAAATAAAAAGTTAAGCCGCTTATTTTTTTATTTGAGTTTTTAATAAAAAAAATAGCGATGATTTGCGAAAATAAAAGTACGCAAACACATTTAAGATTTGCTACCAGTTTTTTTTCGCATCGCAATAGAGAGTAGCCGCCCTGAAGCCAAATACCTGCGCGTAATTCCCGATAGTAAACTATCTTGGGGTCTCAGAGTTCGGGACTTCAACATACCTGTAGCAGATCTGTTTGGGCGTCGATTGGGTCTTTGAGGCTGTACTGCAGCCGATTCTTTTCTATCGAGTTAAGGTATTATTGCTTGCCTTGGATTGGGATCTGTACTGTAAAATGCTTGAAAATATCTATAAATTAGTTGCGTTAATAATCAAAGATCGCTTTGTACTATACCAACAAAAGTGCGTTTTACTTAGTTGAATTTACAGCATGCGGACCTAATGGATTGACTTCTAGCTCTGTGCTCTTACATATCGGATGCAGCATTCAGTATTTGAAAATGGGTATCTGACGATAAAAAGTCTTTTAAATTAACCCTAAGGGCTAATGGTTCTAAGATAAGTCGCGAGGTAGGTGAAGGAATTTTCACTAATAAACTGAAAATCCATTTTTGGCTGCAGGACGAATGCAGCTTCCTGCATACTGAAATTTCTGCTTAAAGAGCGCGGCAATTTGGCTTAAATTTATAGAGATATATGCATATTTACGGATAGCAAAGCTGCCTGCCATCTCTTCATGGATTCCAGAACATAGTGGTTGTTGCAAAAAACCGCACTGCAGACGACCTACGCTAGTTGGCATTTCAATGGCTCTTTGCAGTTTTCTTATTTAACGTGAGTCATACAACAAGGCTTTTTCAATATGGGTAAGTTAAAATACCTGCCCCTAGGCAAGAACACTATGTCTCTAAGATTTGGCGGGGACCAAGTTCGAACAGTGACATTGGCCATTACGGGTCACTGTTTAATAGGGACCCTTACAACGAAAATATGGCTGATTTCATAGACCGCAATCGTGTCCATACCATAAAACATTTGTTTTTAAGGTTTATTTAACGATGTCCTTCCGCCTATCTGTCTGTATGTTGTTTGAAATGAGTTCTCCGAAGACCACAGATATGAAAGAGACAAGGTTGTTTTATATTTATATCGCATATTTTCCGGAAACGTTTGCTGTTGAAATGCAGCCAGATAAGTTTCCAAATTGCTGAGATAGGTGCAACAAACCACGACTGCCTCTTAACTTTACTTTTTGAGGTCTCCACTAAAATCTATTCATAAATGAGCGAGTCATAGACAAATAACTTCTTTTTTTACGAAATAATGTTTATAGAACAATCGCTTTAGTATGAGCTAGAAGGACCGAACTCAGATATTTCCTAAATTTAAGGAGTATTAACCCTGTAATGCTAAGTTTTAGAATAAATGTATAAATAAATATTTTTTGGGCCTCTGAGTTTAAAAAAAATATTTTTAAGCCGGTGCAATGAGTTAGTTAAGTTCCAGGTGAAAAATATCAAGGAGTACCTTCCCAGCAAAAACTTGGTAATGACTTGCCATTACTGAACAACTTACTTTTCAATGACTACTTCATACCATCTGCATTACATAGAAGTATTTTGGTAATGGCTAACATATAATCTGATACCTAAGTACTTGTGTATGAGTTGATTAACGAAATTTATAATTCATTCGTAATAAAATGCATCTACGGTTGAAGTTTTTTCAAATCTAATACAAATTGATTTAAAATATTTGTTCTTACAATTTGTTTTTTTTTTTATTATAAATAAAAAACAATTTGTAATAAATTTGAATATGAAAAATGATGCTGCACTGAAATTTTATAGTCACGACATGTTAGTTGTAATTTTGGTGACATCGGAGTAATAAGTTATTTAAGTTCCTATTTGTAAGCGAATGTGGTAATGACTTATTTAACTCCCTATTTGTAAGCGAATGTGGTAATGACTTATTTAACTCCCTATTTGTACGCGAATGTGGTAATGACTTATTTAACTCCCTATTTGTAAGCGAGGGTGGTAAGTAGTTGCCTCCAATAATTTAATCTCATATTTACGCTCTTAATTGAGTAAAAAACATCGTTTTTTTATACAAAAACTACACTGCGCCGGTAGACTAGCTGGTAGTGAGGTTGCGCGATCGAATCCCGCCAGAGATAGAAAAAAAAATAAAAAATAAAACAAAGTAAAATAAAATAAGAAAAAATAGAAAAAAAATAGTTTAAAAAAAAATTTTTTTTAAAGTCATGACATGTTAGTTGTAATTTTGGTGACATTGGAGTAATAACTTATTTAAGTCCCTATTTGTAAGTGAATGTGGTAATGACTTATTTAACTCCCTATTTGTAAGCGAGGGTTGTAAGTACTTGCCTCCAATGACATCACCGTGTTAAAATAATGAGTTAAAATGCCAATGTATAAGTAGTGAAGAGTCGTTATATTAGCTTTTTAACTCATTACTTTGCAATGTAAGTTTTTGCTGGGTTAAGGCACCCTTGGGCATCTAGTTTTTTTGGGGAATTCTGCTTGTTAAATTTAATTGAAAATAAAAATATTTTTGGTTGTTTATGATACGTCTGGGTTCACACTGTAAAAGTTTTCTTTCAGAAAGTATTAGTTTTATGGTGAGAGGGGAGAGAATAATAGCATGTTCTCTTCCTCTCTCACCAATAAACTCTCAGACTTTCTGAAAGAAAACTTTCATAGTGTGAACCCAGACTAAGCAAAAAAAAAAAAAAATTATTTTGTTATTTGAGATTGTTGACAATGCTTTTATAGCTTTGAAGAGCTTTCGAAGCTTCTACAAATATTTTCTAGAAATAGCAATTGTAAAAAAGGGATATAAATATACATAAATTTATTATATATTGGCCGTCAGTACAAATTTTGTAAAGCATTAGAGGATTAAATATTACAAAAATTAGGCAGATCAGTCAATTATTTATTTATCCAGGCCCTTATACCTTTTCTTTCACCTAGCGCTCAAATATGCTCCCGGAATAAGGATTTTGACAAGATAGCGCCTATATCCTACGAGCTTAGGAACAATTGGCTCTTCAGTACTATAATGAAGGATATAGAAGATTTGGAAAAGCCGTCTTGTTTTTATTTAAATGTTACATAAACAGCGTATCACTAAATTTTATTCCATTTTATGGTTTCAAAAGTAAACTTAAATAAAGCATACATAAAGCTAGGATTTTGATAAAACTTTTATAGAATTACTAGCTGTTGGTCGCTCGGGATTTTCTAAATAAAAATAAAAAAATAAATACTGGAGAATTTTGTTAATAACTTGACCCCAGCGCTATCTACCATCAATAAAAAAATTAAATATCACGACAACAGCGCCACCTATCGGGAGTATTTTTGTTAAAACCATCAGTGAAAGTAGACCTTTCCAACGCATGTACTCGGTTGAAAATCGGTTGAGTGGTTCTCGAGTTATAAAATCACGAACATAGGACAACTTATTTTTACATATATAGATAATGCTTGGACCTTCTTGCCAAAACGTATGAAATACAATTTCATTTAAATGGCAGCCTCTACATTAGTTGCAGCAGTCGATCCTTTTGAGGTAGTTTTCAACCACTCTTTTGCACGTTTCGGGCGCTATCTAGGCGATAACTTGACGAATGTTGGTTTTCAAATGCTCCAACGTTGGAGAATCATTCGCGTACTTACGCTCTTTAAAGTAGCCCCACAAAAAAAGGTCTAGCGCCTTTAAATCGCATGATCTTGGTGGCCAATTGACGTCGCCAAAAGGTGAAATTACCCGTTCCGGAAACTAAGCATGCAATAAGGCCAAAAATGGTCGCGTTGCAGCCAGATATCGTCCAGTTCACAATCATTAACCGCCGATTGTTAAATAGGCCTGATTGCTAAGAACGCTGTGGAATCGAAAAATAGATTAACAGAACCGATATTTTCGGCAGTACGCACATTGCAATAAGGCGCAGGTTTTACCCCATCTGTTACGCTTCCAGTCGCTTATTTCTTTTTAATCTTGACAGTTCCTTGCACAGTAGGTTGATTTTGACGACGCAATACTAAAAAGTGATCACGTTTGAACCAAGACTTCAGTAGTTAGTGTTAACAATTTTTACGCGTTCTTCGGTTGCTTAGCGATTCGTATTCATAAATGGCAAACCTTTCCCTAAATAAATGAAACTCCAGCTAATAGATATCTGACCGCTGACAGCCTTACCAGACTGGCGGTTTTCAAACTACTTAATAGATAACCCGTTACCTTTGGATGCAAATATATATAAAGCCAGAAATTCATATTCTTACTATTAACTTAGTGAAAGCTCTAAAAGGAGTTATTTTCTTTAATAGAATTAAAATTGTATTTTAAAATGAGACTTTACAAATGTTGAAGAAAGTAATGAGATCTTAAGCCTTTAACTTCATTTAAATATTTGACCAATTTTAATTGAAAATACTGCAGAGCTCTGCTACTTATTTACTTATTTATGTATGTCGGGTAAATAAGTCAGAGTGAATTAAAAAAAATAACATAATCAAAATTTTATATTCACTTTGCATACGTCAGTACAATATTTACTCTGAATTGAGAGAAAGAAAAAAAAATCCTTGTTTATTTTACGGACACTGGTCATACTTGGCGTAAGTAACACATAAAATAATGGTCGTACTTGTACCTCTGTACCCCTGAGTACACATCAGCATACGAGAGCAAACAAATAAGAAAAACAATTTGAAACACACACGAACACACAAACAAACCCAACAGACAAAGGAATTAAAGGTATACAAGGTCCTTGATGCGGTGGTGATCATTTTCTTGAAAGAAAAAAAAAATTGAAACGAAATAACAACTACAACAAATTGAATTAATAAAATTTATAAGGATACGTACACACACACATGTACAGGAATTAACAAAAAAAAAAGTTTATACTCCTATGAAGAGGTATCTGAATAAATACTCTTCACAATTGATACCTCTGAGCCTCTACCTCTAGTCAGTTGCCTGTGTAGTGAGTGTAGTGGTATTTGATTTGTACCCTATTTTATGTTTTTTTTTTTCCTTAATTTTCCTTTTGT
The DNA here is from genome assembly GCA_930367215.1 of Pollenia angustigena. NCBI lineage: Eukaryota > Metazoa > Arthropoda > Insecta > Diptera > Polleniidae > Pollenia > Pollenia angustigena. The sequence continues at coordinate 188,003,659 of OV884056.1, forward strand.
ACAAAACATCATCTAGAGTAAATCATTCCCTCCTCTCGCCACCAACAACAACATAAAACAGCAAAAGAAGTGTTGGATGTCATTTTATTATTATTTTTTATAACGTTTTTTGTTAAGTTTAATTTTTTTCAATTGTTGTTGGTCGTTACGATGGAACGAACTTTACTGTGGGAATAAAAACAGGATTCATATGTTTTGGTCATTTTATGTGTGGCATCCTTTTTGTTGGCATTAATATGATTACAAAAAAAAAACTACAACAGCAAACATATAAAATAATCATCATCGTCATCATCTGCCACAACTGCTGCACTATTATAGTGGTCATCTCCATCATGTAAAACTATAATTTACTTCGTTCGTTTGTTCTTATTTTTTTCTTTCTTTATTTGGTCATTTAAATTTAACTGCTTGTTTCTGTATTTTGCTGCAGCCATTTGGGGAATTTTTATTTTTTGGACAGTCAAATTAAGCTGGCAAATATGATTGTGTTTTGGTTTTAATGTGCAGCTAGAAATGCAAAACAACTGTTGTCGAATTCAGTAATTGTAAAAAAAAATTAGAACGAACAAAATTTTTCAATTTGTTGGCAAAAACGAATCTGACCAAACCATTTGGCCTAAAATTTTGTTCAAAGGGATAATAAAAATGGTACAAAATTATCCCCTGAAGATCGATAGTCTTATGGTGTTTTTTTTTTTTTTTCTAAAAAAACAATGATGCATTATAGTTGTGTAATATATTTATCAGATTACACGAACCCTTACAAACTGATACATTTTTCGAAATTACAATGGAACAAAATAATAGCTACGTTTTACACTCAACACTAATGTGTATTTAGCGTGTTGAAATATTGAATGCAAAGTTTGTACTAAAAGCGATATTCACCACGTTTGTAGCAATTTTCAACATTAAATTTTCTTACAATTCCAATAAGCGTTAACAGCACTGATTTTCAATAATAAATGTCAGCTGTTGTTCAAAATTTTGCGACAAAAAAAATATAATTATTAAATAAAAGTAAAACAAACGAAAAACAAAAAGTTTTTATATCCATCACAATATAACTTAAAATCACAATATAACGCAAATTGTACGCAAACACAATACTTGCACACAGAAAAAAATACCAATGTTAAAATAACATGGCGAAATGTTGATTGAGAATCATGATAAATTTCTGCAAAACTATGCCCTTAATTTAAATTTATCATTATTTCATATTAATTTTAAATGAAAAATATAAAAAAAAAACTTAAATCACGTTTATTTAATATTATTTACTGTTAAAATAACATTGTTCAATATTGAATCCATAAAAACCAGTTTTATATTAAGATCAAAAGTTTATCTTGTTCAATTAACATGCATACATACTAGAGTATCCAGAGAACAACGATTAACCGAGGAATTTTTCCGCCATTATTTGATCGAATAATCAAAATAGCCAATTTCGAATAACGAATAACTCCAGCAATTTATGTCAATTAATCGATTAAGATGAATATCTTTAAAAATCTACTTTTTCCATCGGCTTCAATTTCATTCAATTTCTAGGAATAATAAATTGGTTTTAAAAGTGTTTCATAACTAACTGGCACCTCTAACAAAATATACCGGAACTAAAAAGGCAAAAATATAAGAAGTAAATAAAAAATTGTCTAAAAATATATGAGCTCAAGCCTATATTTAATACCCGAATTAAGTTAAGCAGGTGGGACACAATTGCAAATTATAAACTGAAAAAATTACTGGTTCCCGCCTGCTAATAAACGCCTGCTAAACTGTACTAAACTTTGGCTTTAAGATCATTTTATAGTCTGTTAATGGCTAAATACATATTTCAAATGCTTGTCCAGCAAGCAAATTCACTGTTGTATGTACGTGTGCTGGACGTAATATTCGCTGTCATATCTAAATTTTTGATTTTCCATCCAGCATCATCGGTGTGACACAAGGGCACGTTCGTAAATGCATCACTGCGCTTCATCAGAAAAGCAAACTTTTTTAAATGCCGATAAAAAATAATTATAATTTTTTTTATTGTGTGTCTACTATTTTGGTGGAGAATTTAACAATAGCGTTATTCAATTTTTGGTTCGTTTTAGGTTGCAACGGTTTGGTAGTGCAATAATTTCATCATTGACAGTGAGCGGTATTTTAAGCAACTTTGCAATGCTAGATGCAAATTAGATAACAGCTGTTTTACGGAATTATTGGTCGTGAAAATTTACAAAAAGGTGTTTGATTATTTTGTGAAATTGTTTTAAAATGCCATGAAGCAGTGCAAAAGAAAATATTATCGCAGCATTAGTAGAACTACGCCAATCGTTGGCGTTTTTATAAGATGCCTTAAGGTATCGTACCTTCCATCTTATAATATTCCAGGTTGCATCGATACCGCTTTTCTCAATAAATTTTTTATAAACCATTGTCTAAATAATAATAATAAAGAAATTTCTTTTGAAAAATTAAGGACGTATGTATCTTAAGTACTAACCTCCATGTTTTCTGACTGCTCCAAATAATTCAAAACAGTTTTTATTTCATCTGCCGTCCACTTTTTGTTGGGGTTTTCTCTTTTTAATTTTTTATTTAGATTTGTCGGCTCCATATCTTAAATTTTGTTTCACGATTCTAAATTATTGTTTACAGATGTCAGCTGTTCGAGTATCAGTTATGTTAACGCAATACATGTAGCAAAAAAAAGCTAAACAATTTTAATGCTGCGCAAAAGCAATGATGTGACAATTGCAATTCTGTATATTTTGTTGTTGGATTGCAAACAAAAGCTACAATATTTTGCATTTGCACTTTCGCAAGACCATTCGCATGAAACACTGAACTCCGCTAATGTTTTGGTCCACATTTACTTCACTGATGTTAATATAACCATTTGAAATCACTGATGCAGCGCAGTGATGCATTTACGAACGTGCCCTTGTGTCACACCGATGATGCTGGATGGAAAATCAAAACATTTAGATATGACAGCGAATATTACGTCCAAACACATGTTCACTAATACTACCATAGAGCTTAATAACAACTTAACTTAACTTAACTTAACATAACTTAACGTGTACAGATCCCGTTAAACCGAATTAGTGTAAATTTAATTTTGTTTTCCTTTATCTTGTTTCGGTAATTTTAATGTATTAAAACTGTATCTTATGCAGCCGGGTTTTTTGATTTTTTAAAAGTTTAAAAACTATCTATATAGCATATCGCGCCTTTATTGCAACAAAGTCATATCTCAAAAAAAAGCAAACTTGGCTTTTGCAATAACTTCGGTTCAGTTTGAGATATAATACTGATTATATTTTGACATATAAAGAAGGCATGAATGAACACTTGCTAAAGTAACTTGAAACTTTTGATTTTTTGAGATATGACTATGTTGCAATAAAGAGCGATATGAGTTATTATTTTATTGTTTATTGTTAAACTACATGTTTGTATTATTGTTTTTTTGTGTTTATTAATGTAATAAAAGTACCAATTTATGTAGAGATGCATGTTTTTTCCCATTGGATAAAATTATTTGATTTATTCGAATTATTCGAGTAATTCGAACAATTTCAAAACCTTACTCGATTAATCGAGCAATATTAAAATTAAAAAATCGATTAATTTCTTACTCGAACAAAACCAAAAGTCAAATAATTGGATACTCTAATACATACCTATGTGTGTACATTTTTTTATTTTCATGTTTAAAATATGTTATAAAAAGAATTCCCGTATTCTTTTAATTAAAAGTATTTAGTTAAATAGAACATCAAGTTTTCAAAGTAGAATGATGACGAAAACCATATCGGGCCATTCTGCTGATGCTTCTGTTAACAAAGTGGAATACAAAATAAGTGAAACATGTGTTACAGGGGTAAGTGTTTTGAATTATTCTTAAATAAAGGCATATGTTGTCTTTGATGCTTCTTCTCAGTGTTATGTATTTCAAACTCAAACCAATTTGATTCTACATGAAATTCACGTTGTTTCAACTTGAAATAACTTTCATTCAACGTGATTCGGATTGTTATTTCAATATAAATGACATTTTGCTCTAACTTTACTGCAATGTTAAATTAACATGAATTATAGTTATTTTAAAAGAAAAAAATTTTGTTCGCAAGTTATTGTGAAATCATGTTAAATTAACATGAAACAACAATGAAGCAAAATCACTACTGAAAAATGTAAAATCAACCTTGTTTTGAACGAATTTACATTGTTTTTTTTCTGTGTGTGCTTGCATGAAAAAGTACTTTACGCAGATGCAAAAAAGGGTATTATCTCACACTCCGTTATAACTGCGGGTAAGAAATGGAACAAATTTGCCATTTATTGTTGCAACATGTTTAGCAAGCAAAACGACAACTTCTCACATTTTTGCATATATTTTTAGAATAGAACAAAAAACCCGCACGAATGGTAGCATATATGGAACATTATTGTCAGAAAAGAAACCACCATTAGAGTCTGGCACATGTTCAGAAAGGTTAAGGTGCCACAACACACATCAGTGGATGTGTTATTCTTGTACTTAAAATGTTTATTTTTCCAAGGAGGGTTTAATGGCGTCATGACTCGGTCTCAAATAAATTTTCACTATGGGACATGATTTTTTTTGACAAATCGTTCGACTAAATAACAATTCAGCAATTCACCGGCTTTAGTAAAATTATATGACAACTAAATCGATCGTTTTAAATCGCTTTTACCGGTCATAGTTGTTAGTACTGAAATATATTCAATTTTCGATTTGATTCGTTTAATATTAAATTGGTTAAATTTTAAGGGCCGATGTTGAATGTGAACCACACCTTAACGTCAGGTTTTTTCAGCATTTCATTTTACATTTCTCAATTTAAGACTAATTCAATTTGAACCATGGATAGATACACAATCGAGCAACGCGTTAAAGTTATTCAAGCTTCTTATGTTCTTTGTTGTGTACAACTTCTCGTTTTTTGCTTTTGCCTGGACAACGACTGTTTAATTTTGTCCAATGAAAAATCAAAAAGTGGAAGAAAAAGCTTCTTTTTTGTCTTGACTGCAGTTTTTTTTAACCCTGCTCATACTTTCATAAATGAAGAGGATTTATTGAAACTATTCGTGAATAATTTTCCCTCGTAATTTTTCCCCTTTACACATATTTGCGATCATGAAAAACTCCCATGAAAAAAGGCAATTCAAAAGAGAATAATAACGTGAATAAAGCTCTTGAATTGTTGCTGGCTTATCGACGTACATCTTTTCTTTCAAATAACCCCAAAGAAAGAAGTCCATCAGTGTCATCAATTGACATCGCCACCACGTGAGATAACACGGCCATTGAATTTGTCGCGCAAAAGAACCATTGTTTCGTTAGCTGTGTGGCGAGTGGCACCGTCCTGTTGAAACCACATATCGTCCACATCCATATCATACAATTCGGGCCATTAAAAGTTCGTTTTCGTCTCACGATAGCGAACACCATTCGCAGCAACTGCCTGACCGGCCTCATTTTGGTAAAAATACGGACCGATGATGCTGCCAGCCCATAAACCGCACCAAACAGTCACTCTTTGTGGGTGCATTGGTTTTTCGACAATCACTCTTGGATAACACAGTGCAACACGAAAAAAATAGCCACATACGGGCACCACTATGTGATTAAAGACCCAAAAAAAAAAAAAACATATGGGCCCCCAAAGATTTGGGGCCTCGGTGTCATTTTTGCAAAAAAGTGATAATTTTCTCAGGCTCATATCTTGCAAACCGTTCGGAATTTTGATGTACCCTCTGACACAAAGTTGTAGCTCTTGCCATAAAGAATAAAAATTGTAAACACTTCATCCTTAAGATCAAAATCGCAAAAAACTTAAAAAAATTAGTAAGTATTGTGGTTATTTTGTTGAACTATTTATGGTTTTTAATCCAAATTTTTTTAATATTGTGTACATTTGTGCTTCAAGTTTAGCTGAAAAAAGGTCAACAGAAAAAAAAGAAAGACAAAAATGAAAACAAAAAATGTACTTTGGCCTTCAAGAAGAATTCTTAACAAAAAGGACGAGAAAACAGAATTAAGGAAAAAACATGTAAAATCAATTAAAATGGATAATCATTCAGAAAAGCAAATTTCGATCTACCAAAGGTTAATATACAATTTGGTTTAAGGATTGATGTTTGACTATTGACGTCAGCAGTCGTCGATGGCTGCGAGTGTAAGACGGCAAATCCATCTGAAGAGATCGAGTGGTTACGATCGAAACATATCATGGTAACCTGCCGGCCAGGGTTCGAGCCCCGGCCACGGTCAAGAATGAAAGATTATCAATAACAATTTTAATTAATTTTCATGTTGTAAAATTCCTTTCTTCATAAAAATAATTTAATGAAAATTAAATTTGATGAACTTAAGCCAAATTATAAAAATATTAAAAAAAATAAGATTTTTTTACCTTTTTCCCCCTGTTTAAGTCTGTAAGTAGCAAATCGCTCAAAATTCAAGGAAACAATCAACCATAAAAATGTACCTAAAATCTCAATAAACAACTTTCTAGAGCATATGAACTTCCTAGCAATGATTTTTAACACCATTTAGGTAGCGCTTAGGAAACCACGAAAGTGAAAAATTTCCCGAAAATTCCACACAAATTGACGAATCCACTGAGGAGAAAATGTGCCATATCACTTAAGATGATTTTCTTCGAAAATTGATCATCCACTGTTGCCATTTCTTGCCACCATTCTGGCCATTGACGACGCACAGTAGCGCCCGTAGAGCAAACGAGGTTGCAAAAATCAAAATTTTCATGAGCACCGACGAAGTTTTGAATAAACTCATGTTATAGGAAACTTTTCAACGATTTCAAATCTGCCACTCTTAATAATATCACATTTTTAGTTTAGAAGATATAGCCGTTCAAAGTTGACCGACTTTCGGTTTTCAAAAAAACACACAATTTTTAGTAAATTTGTTGCGATTTCAGGTGTAATATCACGAAAAATAGGTAACGAATCGCCTTATTTTTTGTTTGTATTGATTGATGCATTTATTAAATGTGTAATGATAAAAAAAAAATGAACTGTTTGCTTTGTGTTTCTCCTGGTAAATCACTATTTAAAAACTATCCGTTTTTTCACTATTTTTCAACTTTGACGGAAAATAACAAAAATCTATATTTTTCTATATTTGCCATATTTGCAAAATCTGTTCTTTGATTATTTCTTTACATAATTCAAAAATTTTATCTGCCCGTACGTGCCCGTTTGGCTTCTAGAGGTAAAAAAGGTTAAAAAGACATGGTTGCCATACTAATATTGCGGTTTAATAAAATTCTTTAATTTGGCCCCTACAGCGCGTAGGATGCTCCTAGATGGGTCAAATGTATGACCAACCCCACTTTATTATTTATTGCCGAATTTCGGTTTTTTTAGTTATTTCAATAAACTAAACCATTTTTGAGTTACGCGAATATATGCTGTGCAGCGCCTTACATTTTCGAAATAACGGTATATCTTGAAAACAAGAGCTAATTTAAAAAAACGGTTAGCACCACTGAATTCAGCGTCCCCAATTAGGGTGAAATGCCAGGTGCGCGGCTGGTCTGTTTTTTGCAACTTGCACAGTGTACTTATTGCTCAAAATTACAATATTAAAATTCTATTTTAATATTATTTTTTTAAAGGTTGCGAAAGGAAAAAAATCATATCTTAAAAAAAAAAAAAACACCTCCTTCAAAGTTTCAGAATTTTTAAAGAACAGTTTGAGGTATTATACAAAAAAAAATCAGCCAAATAAAAAAATAGGTTTTTGACTTAGTCCGTTTTTAAAATTTAACATTTTGCAGATATTACATTTTTCAAAAAAAAATTTATTTTTTCAATATATGGTTTGTAGCCCCAAGTATTCTCTTTAAAATGACATTAAAATCATCTTCGTATGTCAAGTAGTTTTCGAGTTATTGAAGAAATAAGCTCAACACATTCGGCTAATTCGGCGAAATTATGACATTTTGAGTATGACATAACTTTTGAAAAAAAAATTTTAAAATTTTTTTTCGTTCATATATGTTCCTTATAAGATAAAAGGAACATTCTCACCAAATTTCATTAAAATCGGAAGGGGTCGTGTCCCACTCTTGGTCGTTTTGACATGGAATTACCCATATACCGAAAATACAGAAAATTGAAAAAATAAATTTAAAAAAAAAAAATTTTTTTTTTTAATTTGTTGGGTAATAATTTAGAACCCTAAAGAAAAAAAAAATAAAAACAATCTAAAAATGTAAAAATAATTTTTTTTTAGGTACCATAAAATTGATTTTTCTACTAATTTTAACTTTGATAACCCATAAGTAGGCCCCTACACAGCGTAGCACCCTTTTCAAATGCACATTTCATAGGCTGAACAGTTATCTATCATATGCTGTTTAAACTGTTCAATTACCTTATTCGGTTCAAAAGATATGATTTTTGCAACGAAAAAACTCAAATGGCGCCACTGTGCGACGTTTGAAATGGCCAAGAGGCTTTAGTTCTTGAGCCAATTGCACCTTGTAAGCGTGTAAATGCAAAATGTTCATCAACGACGAGCGTAAGACGTGCAATTGTTGGGGACGAATACGAGTTGAGGGGAACGGTCCTTCAGCCAGAAGCAATATTTTCTGTAGTTTGAGCTTTACGAGCATGCACTGGCGTTTTCACATCTCATACAGCCCCGGTTTGCTTAAATTTTTTCACGATTTTTCCGATTGTACGCACATTTGGACGATTAAATTGACCGAAAAAATCATGAAGTGTATGATATACATTTTGATTTGCACGCATATTTTCATAAGCCTGAATAACTAAAACGCGTTGCCGATTGTGTATCTTTCCATGGTTCAAATTGAGTAAGTCTGAAATCAAGAAATGTCAAATGAAATGCAGAAAAAACTTGACGTTTAGGTGTGGTTCACATTCAACATCGGCCCTTAAAATTTAACCAAAAGCGAGGTCTGCAAGGTGCCGTGCAATAAAGCCATAGGAAATAAAGCCATATGGCCTTATTTCTCAATCCATTGAGCAATAAGGCCATATGACTTTATTTCCCTGTAAGGAGTGAAATAAAGCCATACATGGCCTTATTTCCCATTTTAATTTTTTTCTTATAATATAATTTTAATTAATTTAAAATTTGTTTTGTTGTTTTTTCTCTGGGTGTATATATTAAAAATATAACGAAAACACTTTTGGGCGCAAGGATTTTCTCCTCTATGGTATAACAAAACCGGCTTCGCTAAATAAAGCTTCTCCGCATAGCCGGCCTTCGGCCGTGCGCAAGGATTTTCTCCTCTATGGTATAACAAATACCGGCTTCGCTAACTAAAGCTTCTCTGCATAGCCGGCCTTCGGCCGGGCGCAAGTGTTTTCTCCTCTATGGTATAACGAATACCGGCTTCGCTAACTAAAGCTTCTCTGCATGGACGGCCTTCGGCCGGGCGCAAGGATTTCCTCCTCTATGGTATAACAAATACCGGCTTCGCTAACTAAAGCTTCTCTGCATAGCCGGCCTTCGGCCGGGCGCAAGGATTTTCTCCTCTATGGTATAACAAATACCGGTTTCGCTAACTAAAGCTTCTCTGCATGGCCGGCCTTCGGCCGGGCGCAAGGATTTCCTCCTCTATGGTATAACAAATACCTGCTTCGCTAAATAAAGCTTCTCCCCTATGGTATAACAAATACCGGTTTCGCTAACTAAAGCTTCTCTGCATGGCCGGCCTTCGGCCGGGCGCAAGGATTTCCTCCTCTATGGTATAACAAATACCGGCTTCGCTAACTAAAGCTTCTCTGCATAGCCGAGCGCAAGAATTTTCTACTTTATGGTATAACATGTACCGGTTTCACTAAGGTAAGGTTCTAAAGTCTGCCTTGTTTTCTAACGAAGGCCGACTACGCAGAGAAGCTTTAGTTAGCGAAGCCGGTATTTGTTATACCATAGAGGAGGAAATCCTTGCACCCGGCCGAAGGCCGGCTATGCTTTGGAGTTTGTAAACATATTGTGGCGGGCCCGCCGCGCGCACCACGTTCGGCAGCCGGACGCGCTCCCTCCCCCCTTCCACCTACTGTACCATATTTTTTCAACACTTGACAATGGCAACTCATTCTTTTGGCAATTTGTAACCATAACAATTACACTATTATGGCGTTATTTCCACTTTGGTTATTAAGCGATTATGGTGTTATTGTACTTGGATGGTGGTTATAAGGCCATATGGCTTTATTTCCTATGGTTTTATTACACGGCACCGGTCTGCAATACGTAGACTTGCCAGACGGCCTTGATTTCTTTTGATTTACAAGTGCTCTCTCTCTCAGTGCTTCCCAAGAATAAAAAGAAATACGTTTTGTCTAGATTTTTTAAATCCCAATCAAAAAGACGTTATTATTTTTAATATTTGTTTTACAGTTTACCTTAAACAAAGATACGTAAAAAGCTTTGTTCTAGTGCATTTGCTTAAAATTCTATCCAAACTTAATAATTTGCTGCTTTGAAACATCAACACTTGTATGTATTTCCCTCTATACTCAACACTTTCCCTCTGTACTTACATATGTAAATGTTAAACAGCTGACTCAAAACAAAAGCGTACATAATTTTTTTGGTGCAATTAGTGAGTGCATTTGTTTGCTTTTTACTTGTTTTAACAATATTCTGTTATTAAGAACAGTTGTGATTTTTAGTTGAACTGTTAATTTTTGATAGTTTTAGTTAGGCTTGAGTTCATCAAATTTAATTATCATTAAATTATTTTTAATGAAGCAAGCAATTTTTACAACATGAAATTTTATTAAAATTTATTGATAATTTTCTTAGCTGAGCTGGGGCTCGATCCCGAATTGAATTTACATGTTTCAAGAATCACCACATTCTTTCATCAGAATTCTTTGATTTTTAACCTCTGCACCACTGCGGTGCCTGCCAGCCAATAGTCAAACATCAATCTTTAACCAGTGGCACAGGTGGTTCGAAATTTGCTGTAATTATCATTTTTTCAATTTATTTACATGTTGATTATTTTCGAAAGGTTTAAATTGTTAAGAATTCTTTTCAAAATCAAGATTTTTTTCTTTTAGTGAATGTTAAGAATTTTGCAAATATGAATCTGGCAAGCCTAGAACTATCCGAAGCGAAAACCTCCAGCTGCTATTTTCCTCAATAGTCGTGTAACATGTTGCCAAGTCTGGTCGCATATTTCAGTGCTTTTTCGGCCAATGCTCTTTTGTAAGCACCCCATACACGTTTCAATCCAGTTGGCAACTGAGTCGGTTGTTGTCCAAATCAAGGCGTGTTTGGCTCTGTCAATTGATTAGTTTGGCATTTGTCGAGTTGGTTGAAGAACAATGAAAAGATTTTGATTTTTTAAGTTGGCTAGTTAGTCTTTCAATTGGATTGTGCTGTGTGTGTTCGAGTCTCTTTACCAGCTGTCAAAATGTATGTTTGTAGGTATCTCAGGTAACTCAGAAAAAGTGAAGTCTTTTTAAAATTGTCTTAATTTCATTGAATTTTAAATAAAAAATATAAAAATTACCGGTTCTGTTGTTTTCAGTTCCCTTATTAAATTTTAATTTGAATTTTTTCTTGTTCTTAAGCCATTCTTTTGATCAAATTCTTCGTCGCTTTTCTTTATTTTTATCATCAATACATTCTGCAATAACCATTATTGCAATTATGTGTTTTTCTTTTTTCAGCCATTGCAATAGAAGTTTTTAATTTTTAAATTTATAATTGTAAAAAAAAAAATTAAATTTGATAGTTGAATGGAAAATCTTTCAATTTATCAAGTGTGAGGCCAATAGCCAATTCAATCAAAAGACTCAATTGACAATTGAATTGAAACGTGTATGGAATGCTTAAGCGAATCAATTCTATTTGCTTAAAGAAGTCTTCTGGGATCGGCTGGCTCGATCACAGTTGCCATCGATGCTACCATTTTAGTTTCATTAAACACAGGGCATTACAATGGCGTTGATTCGGCAGGATGGCCGTGCTTTATATACATTTTCTTTCTCTTCGGGTTTTCGCAATTGATCCATTTATAATCGTTAGTAATGATTCGATGTAAAAATTAATGGGGTTTTATACAGTTCAAGAATTATTTTGGACGTGCAGTCTTCCAAAATGATTATGTGTACCCCATTTCCTAGCTTTTTTATACTTTTCACCGAAGGTAAGAGGGTATATATAACTTTGTCATACCGTTTGTATGTTCCACAATATTGATCCTACACCCTATAAAGTATATATATTCTGGGTCCTTATGAAAAGCGAAGTTCAAATCCGGTTGTCCGTCTTTCCGTCTGTCCGTGCGTATGTTAAAATGGGTTTTTCGAAAACCCCAGAAATGATGTGGACTAGGTTGATGTATGTTTATGTCACATATACTCCGTTTAAGTTTGCTATTGAAATTCAGCCAGATCTGTCCAAAAATGACGGAGATATGAGCAAAAAACCACGACTACCTCTAAATTTTTCCCAAAATCCCTTGTTGTTGTATTTTTTTATTTCCGTATATCTTGAGAACGGCAAATGCCAAAGTTTCCAAATTAGGTACACACATTTAGGTTGCCAATACACACCATCCTACAAAATGTGGGCGGGATTGGAGGAGTGGGCGTGGTACCTTCCGTACAAAAAAAATTGAAAATTGTATAAAAACCTAAATTTCTAAGTAGAACATATTTTATAAAGAGCTCGGAAAAATCGATTCAGATACAAAAAAGTTATGACCAAAATTAATTTTTTTTTTTAAATATCCTCTTTCGGGAACCATAGATCTCCCCGAGTCCAAGCTTTATAACTCAAGTAAATGGTAAATTTCTTCTTCAACACGTCGTTATATAAATCTGTCAAATCGGTTAAAAAATGGCAGAGTTACAACCGAAATACTGAATCCCCAAAAATTACTCTTTTTTATAATTAATTTTGTTAAAATATATGTATACAAGTATATATAAATGTTTATATATAAATATAACTTAAGTAAATGGTTAAATTCTTCCTTAACACGTCGGTATATAAAAATATCAAATCGGTTAGATAATGGGTAATTTATGAGCAAAATACTCCAAAAATAGGCTAAAAAACATCAAAATTTTTATAAAAACCTAAATTTTAGGGCTGCCATATGTCCTATGTATATGACTTATATACCAAAATGTCGGAAAATTATTTATTTTGGTATCTTGAAACTCGATATCGAATGAAATGTATTGAATTTGAAATAATAGCATTCGACATCGAGTAACTCGACATTACATTTATCGAGTTTTCATTCGATACGCCAGTGTCTATCGTATGCAAAAAAAATCAATAGTTTATTCGATACGATAGTATCGAATGCTGTGATAAGACCCCTGAATTCCCAAAAATTACTCTTTTTATACCCTTCACCGAAGGTGAATTGTATATTGATCCTACACCGTATAAAGTATATATATATTCTGGGCCCTTATGAAAAGCGAAGTTCAAAACCGGTTGTCTCTTATTTAAAAAAAAAAATATTTACCAGTTTTATTTAGTTTTTGTCTAGTTGCTCTGTATTCTGCTCGCAAAATGGCGAAGGGTATATAAGATTCGGAACAGCCGAATATAGCACTCTTACTTGTTAGAAATCCTGTTGCTTGCATATGTTTTGAACTTGTTGCTTGATTGACTCCGAATGATTTTTCATTAGTTTGACAATAGCTTGGATGAAGTAATGCCTCCAATTCGCAGTTGAGTTGTAATTTTTTTAATTTTTGTATTATGGTTTACAACTTTGCTATATTGCGGCGAACAAAAACATTAAAAAAATTACAACACAATCAGTTGTTTTATTTACAACTCAACTGAGTTAAGTTGTGAATTTGTGCTTCGCTGTGCACAGATATTGACCTTTCAAAATGTCATTTAAGTTATTAAAGACACAAACCATGTAGAAGAGATACGGCATTTTTAATTAATGCATCGAATTATTTTTATAATTCATTAAAAGTTATTTTTTGTATTATACTAGAACAGTTCCTTTATTATGTTATGAACAAGATTTACTTCTTTGAGGAAAGTTCGAAAATTGTGTTGGCTCAAAACTTTTCTTACCAAAGACATTCATATTCAAAGAGACTTTGAATAAAATGAAAATGTTTACCCAAGAACTTTAAGATCATCAAATGAGAACAAAATAAAAACAACAATGATGAGGAAGAACAAAAAACACCACACGTTATTGTTGTGGCCAGGCCAAAGGTACATGCAGTGCGACATTTGCATTTTTATCGTTAGTTCAACATTAAACATTCGACAGCGGAAACATTTCTAAATGTTAGTTTTTTTTTATTAGACATTTCGAGACATTTTTTTTGTTGCTCGGTAATCTTTCTTTTTCTTTCCTCTACTTTTTTCCTGTTTTTTTTTTTTAATAACTTTTGTGAGAACAAAAAGAAAAAACACAGCAAAATAGTCAATTAACAGTAGCAGCAAAGTAACAAACAGTAGCTGCAGGGAAAATGTTACAAAAAGAATTAAAAGAATTTCCTTTTGAAACAAATGCAACATAAAATGAACTAAAGAAGAAAAATCTTTAATAATTTTTCTTTTAATTCGCCTGAGAAGACGGTGTTACATGTCTGCTTTTACAACTCGTTTTCTTATTAATGATGCTGATAATAGTGAAAAATATCGAGCAGTGTTCAAACGGTGTTTGACTGACTGACTGACCATATAAAAGGAGCAAACACTTTTTGTGGTTGTTTGTTTTACACTCAAAGAACAAATTGTATTCTTGGTCAGAGCCAGGAGAAAAGTGAGAAATCGGGCAAATATGCAGCATTAAGAAATTATAGCACATAAAGGGAAGCAGCAGTCAGTATCGAGAAAATAAACCAAGAAGAACATCATGGGCGTACATTGACACTGAGAGCCTGTTTGCTTTGATATAAAAAGGATACCCACAAAACAATATAAAAACAACAAAAACAATACTGTATATTTGTTGCACAGAAATGATATGTATAAAGGTTAAGGTATTCCTTTTAACAAACAATGGAAAAGAAACACAAACAAACAAGTTAGAGAGCTACATTCGGCAGTGCTGAAACTTTAATATCCTTTACCGAGAGTTCAAATATTTCAAGAGTCTTATAATCATGAGTCAATCTTTGTAAATACAGACCTCAAAGTATTACAATTTCCTGCCTTATTTAAATAAAATATCATGATTTGTTTTGGAAATATTATTAGGCCTATTGTAAATTAGGGATCGTTCTTCACAAAATTCGTTAGACTGATTTCTAGTATTTAAAAAACCTAAATTATATCATATTTCAATACTGAAATACAATGTTCTTATGCCCACACCACAATAGTTGAGAGGGTCCCTGCAGGAGATTAAGAGTTAATTGTCAAAATGCCACTAGTACAATTATTAGAACAAGAGGTGCTAATGCTAACGGGGTTTAAGTTTTTATATAAAAAAATTTGCTTATAAATACCAGCACTTGATGTAGTACAAGGGCACCACTTGTAGACTGATGGAATTTTTTGAAACAAAACTAATATTCGAGTACATATTTGTATTTTGATACTGCTTCTTAAATTTGATTTAAAATCATTTATTTATGCCAATTTTATTATAAAAAATGTTAAAATGCAAAATGCTAATTTTTCTCTATACACAAGAACTGGTAACAAACTGGTTTTTAAGCCCTCAATGTATTCCAAGTGTACTAGTACACGTGTAGAACCAATAGTACTTGTGATTTTTCAAGCACACACAATGCTAAATTCAGCATTAAGATGGTATAAAGGTTTACGGTTGGAAACTAGGACTATATATCTTTGCACTAGTTTGGTACTAGTTAGGTAATAGTTCAATCTCCGGCAGGGGTATTATGCATTTGTGCTGATGTGTGTAACACCTTAAACTATGGGAGGGACCTACCCCCACCTTAAAGTGTACCGATCCACTCAGAATCACTTTTTGAGTCGATCTAAGGATGTCCGTCCGGCTGGCTGTCAGGCTAGCTGGCTGTCCATGTAACGTTGTGCGCAAAGTAAGGATCGGAATTTTGGAGAAAGTTTGAAAATATTTGGCACATGGGCACCCTTATCGTGTTTGGCGAATTTAAAATACGCATACGACTGTTTGGTTATAGATTAAAAAGAACATGAACTTATTTCCTTTAACTTTCACCAAACCGGCGTAGGCGTATTTTAAATACGCCATACACGATTAGGGTGAGGATCTTATTGGCACTAGGATCAAATACTGAAAATGGGTCGAGTCGTAGGACCACGAGGGGATATAGGATGCAATTTCTGCCTTTCAGAAACTATCAAACCAATTTTAATGAAATTTAAAACATAGTAGATCCATTATTATATGTACACAAAAGCTATGCATATATTAAAAAAATAGCACCACGAGGGGAGTTAATCAGCCTTATTCCGGTTGTCGTTGTCGTCATCGACAGTGTCGTTTTTGGTAGAAGATTAAAGAACACAGGATGTGTGTCACTTTAATCTATTACACAAAACACACAGTCTAAGACGACAACGAAACCGGAATACGGCTGAATATTCGACACAAAGAACTTTTTCTTCAGGCGGGTCCATGATTCTATATGGATTCTGAATAGGGTGTACTCTCGAAAATGTGTTTTTCAATGCTGTGGTGTAGGGAATCATATGGTCGGGCTTGACTGACTTGTTTTCTTACTTGTGGGAATTCAAATGTTTTTAATATTGCTTTTCGGAAGGCCGTTTTACATATGACCTATGTTTAATTATGAACAAAATTACATGGTGTATGTCTATAATGGGCTAATGGACTAATCTTCACGAAGTTTGGCACACTGATTTCTAAACTTATAAAACTTGAACACACTTAATTTTACCACAATAGAATTATTTGCTATGGTTTAATGCGTACTAAAGTGTTTTCCGAGAGAGGGCTTTAAATGGGGCCTATGGTCAATTATGGAGCGATCTTCACGAAATTTGGCGGAGTAATTTTTAATCTTATAAAACTTTAACACACAAAATTCTACTGCAAAAGCAGTATTCGTTACGGTTGAATGCGTACTAAAGTGTTTTCTGAGAGTGGGCTTTATATGGGGCCTATAGTTAATTACACAAGCGCATTTTTGTTGATAAAGAACTGAATGGTGTTTATTAAGGACGCTGAGTCCAAATCTGCACATAGTTTTTTTTTCTATCAGATCGACTTTACGAGATACACCGTGATGTCCAAAATTAAGGCAGTTCCGCTACATACATTGGAATAACTTGAAAACGTTTTACCATATTTAGTTTAAAAAAAATTCGAAATTCGACAAGAATATTATCTTTAAGCCGTACTTACATTGGTATTAAATTTGCCCGTAGTTTCAGAGATATCGTTGAAGCTTTGAAAAATACCAAATTAAAAAAATCCTTTGTTCTTTAAAAATTCATAAAAAATAAAAATGCGACAAAAATCACAGTTTTGTTTTAAAAACATTTAATTAAACATGTTTCGAATCAAATGAGTGCCCCGGTAGGCTAGCTGGTAGCGAGCTAGTCTATCAGCGACGAGGTAGCGGACACACATAGAGCATCGCGGGATTAGCTTGGGAAATTAAAAAAAAAAAAATACAAAAAAACAAAATTCATCGTAACCGGTGAACAACTTTTGATTTTATTCACAATTTTCTGCGAAAACTGAAGTGATAAGAATCGCAATTTCTATACAAAAATAACATTGTTTTATTATGTGTGTGTGTGTGTGTGTGTGTGTTTGTAACTGTTCTATTTATTTCAAAATTAGGTACCTTCCCTTAATTGTGAATAAAAGCGAAACGCGTTCATTGATATTTATGATCTATGTCTTATTTTGTTCATAGATTATGTGACTTTACGTGAAAGTAATAAGACCTTAACTTTCTCCTGTTTTCGATTTTTCATGATTTTTATCAATACAAAATTTGTATTTTTTTTTTTTTTTTTTTTATTTTAAAAAATTTGATTGTTTTTCAAAGTGTACTCTTCAATTTACGATTTTTAAAACTATTAATTTTTGAAAAAAAAGTAAAAAATACGATTAGTACCTGTAACTTAAAAATGCGAGCTGATGGAGAAAAACGGAGATTAGATTTGAAATCAGCGGCCTCAAATTTGTAAAAAATTGCATCAAAGTGTTTTCTGAGAGTGGCCTTATATGGGGGCCTTAAAAATTTAATGAGAATCAGTGCATTCTGTCAACAATTTATGTTAGTTCAAAACTCTCTTCCCACTGACCCCATTGTATTGGATTTTAATCCAAACTTTTTAGGAGAAATAGAAATAATTTGACACCAATATTTTCCTTTTATCTTGAGTCTTACGAAAGTTAGAAACAAGAATGTTTGTATATACTTTATGAATATTAGATTCTATATATTAGATGAATATTAAAAAACTTTTTCACGGGTTGACAAACTTAGTAAGCCATAATTTACCAGTAATGGTGGAGGGTATAAAAAGAGAGAAAGAAAAGCTTTATAGAGTCACTGAAGATGCAGTTGCATCGGGAACAGCAGCACTCAGTAATATGAAATACACACTCACGTTTACGAATGCAACTATTCCTTTATCCTTAACTTTTTTTCTTTTAAGACTTAAAAGAGAGGAAAATCTTAAACAATTAACAAAAATTTAAAGAAATTGAATACAAAATATGTTTGGGGGATTTACAAAGTGTGCTATTAAGTCATATCGTGTCCTAAATAATATTTTATAATTGCTTAAAAAATACTGTTGTGTTTCAAACAAAATAAAAATTTTAATGATGTGTTCGTTGATTCGTCATAACTGTACAGTAAAAATCTAAATTATAAGCGGGTGCCAATAGCAGTCTAAGGTTACCTTGTGAATCCCCAAAGGTTTTTAAATATGTATAGTATACAAGGGATCTTAATTAATTATTCGATTACACTATGCAACAAAAAAAAAAAAAAAACCAGCCCCAATACCTGCAACGCGAAATGAAACTAGACTATTGGTAGAGCAAATCTGCCAAAAGGTTTTGACAAGTTAGCTCGGGTTCCCGAAATATCGGCCCCTAAAGTTTTATAATTTTTTGAAAAGGCGTTTGGTATAAGTCAGAAAAATATACTAAATGTACTTCTGAGCTAAAATACTATTTGAGATATCTTCAGTAGAATTGTATGGCGATTCTTTGCTAAGAATATATTAACCTTCTGACACTCATTTTTAGGGGTAATTTTTGTCCTTTTTTAACTTCCCCACAAAAGTATACTAAAACGGCACTTTAAAGGGTTATAATGTTCGACGAAAATTTTCTGCATCAAATTTTACTAGGGGTCGTCAAAGACCAAAAGTTCGGGAAATGTAGGTAAAACGGATTATCGAAATTTCGGGCATTGAAATGTTTGGTACAAGGCGTTTGGTACAAGTCAAAAAAATAAACTTAAAATGTACTTCTGAGCTAAAATACTATTTCAGATGTCTTCAGTAAAATTGTATGGCGATTCTTTTTTAGAATATATTAATCCTCTAACACTCATTTTAAGGGGTTATTTTTGTCCATTTTTTTAAACTTACACACAAAAGTATACTAATACAGCACTTTAGAGGGTTATAGTGTTTGACGAATATTTTCTGCATCAAATTTGACTAGGGGTCTTCTAAGGCAAAAAAAATTCATGCAATATATGTAAAACGGATTTTCGAAATTCCGGGAAAACCTCGAAATTTTTTTATTGTTAGATAGGACCGTTTTTTTTTTAGGTTACGATATGTATGTATAATGTTTAATCTGAATTGTTGAAAATTATGAATAACCGATTAATCGCACATCCCTTATAGATACCACTTTCTGTGACGACCTTGTACGAATTGGTGCTTTTTTGAGCCCTTTAAATTTTTTTTTTTCATATTTCTAAAGTTACAATCGATGTATTTTGTGAAACATCGGTGTAACATCGATGCCTGTATGCACTGCATTGCACCGAAAAAAGCTTCGAGGTTTTTTTTTCAAAGTCCATCACTAGGTACGGCTGTAAACAATCTTTACTTGATTATGGGCCATGTCACAGAGTACAATGGAAAGTGTATTTTGGTAGTTTCAGATACAGACAACTCCCATAATGTTCATGAAAACAAAAATGGTTTCATTCCGAAACATTTTATCGTCATTTTCTGAAGCACCAAATATGGAATGAATTCCGTTTCCGAACGGAATTGTACTCTGTGACATGGCTGTATAACTCCCAGATAAGATAACTCCCAGGAGATAATGTGAACTGCCTACCGAGATGGTGCGAGTTCACCCGGTAAGACTTTTTCTTGTGAGATTTTTACTGTCGAAGACTTTGCAAATAAACCACAAATCACAAGGCTTAAACAGCCAAATTCATCAGGTTTTCATTTCAAATGCGCCCCAACCAGCGAAACCGCGGCGGATATATAATCGATGTGATATATTTTATACAAACAGAATGGAAAGGTCTTTAAAACGCACATGCTCTCTTCGCTTAGTTTAATTTTTTTTTTTTTTTTTTATTGTTCAAAAGTAAACGAAAAAAAGGATAATTTGTTTATAGTATCGGATAACAGAGGTGATGCCGGATACCTTTGAAATCAATGCAATAAAAATCTTTTTTTCCCGGTTAATTGATGCTGCTGGTGAATCGAGTTACTAATAATCAAGGCCCTACTGTAAATAAAAAAAGACATGCAACTAAAAATCATCGTATGAACGCAAAGGATTTTTGGAAGTTGTTTAAAAATGGAATAATGATAAAACGACATCGTTAAAGACCTCATGTGGATTGGGTTGAACACATACTTTGTCTTATTCAAATTTAAAGATAGAAAGAAATTGCTTAATATAAAGACCTTTTACAAATTGTCCGCTATGTTTTTCAAACGAAACCGAGTAGAATTAAAATTATACGACAATTTTTTTTCAATTGCTTAAAAAATTGCTGTAATTTTTTCTGATTTTAAGAGCAATTCTCGTAAGGATAATTGGTACTCGAAAGTATAAACTATTTAAAATTTAATATTTTAAAACAAGGACTTTATAAAAATAAATTTTATTTTAATTTTGATCGAATTTGAAGAACGTGGCTTAATTTACTACTTAATTTTCCTAGCAATACCCTGCGGGAAATTTGTGTCAATTGGTCCAACAGACTGGTCCTGTGATTTGTGAAAATGGAACAAGTACAAAAAGAAAGGACTCATGACCAGTGAAAGAAGAACCAATCCCTTAACTGGTTTATGAAGAACAAAAGGGTAGAAAAAGTAATGGATTACAGTACAGTCTTTACCGGTGCTGTGACACATTTTTTGGTACTTTATAAAATTTGGTTCTTGAATTTACTACTAGGACTTGTTTAATTGAAATAGTACTACATTGTATTGAAATTCTGCTACATTTTAGTAACTGACACTAAGCACGTTCATTAAGAATAGATCTGGGACTGATCAAATGGTGTCAATTGACCCCCTCCAATGACAACCCCATGTAAACGTGATAGGTCTTATTCATATAAAGTGTTAAAACTAGAACTGGTCTCTACCACCAAAGACCTATCACGGGATCACTTTGGTGTCAGTTCGCTTCCCTCTTGGGTAATAACGCAGCGAAACAGAGCAGAGACTCTAGCTAAAAGCGAACCCGCAACCTTCATACTAAGACTAGTTCACTACCTCTCAATACTACTACGCTAAGGGTACAAATTCCACGATACAGAAATTCCGAAAGGGTAAAAACTAGAGTTGTCAATTATTCGCCTTTCAACTTTGTTCGAATAATTCAAATAATTGTTTTTGTTCGTTCGATCAAACGATTAAATCTAAAAAAATAGTCGATTAATCGATGAGAATAACGAATAAAAAAATTATTTGTACGAAAAAATTTCTATGGAAAATCTTCCATTCCATTCGCTATGACTTCTTCTTTTTTTTGATACATAACATTTTTCATCTTAACTCCATATCGTTGCATTACTTAAAGGCATCGTTTAGCCCTTAATTTCTTAATAATCCGATATTACTCTGGATTTTCGAAAGGCGTTGGCAGACCTACCATCTTCAGCCATACTTCTGTCTACAATTTCTTCTATAGAACAGCCGCTGTCTCTCTTACTGTATTTTTCCATTGGACCAAGTTCGACATTTCTTGATATCGTTGGATAATATTCCAATCTTCCAAAAAAAATATAATACAATAACAACATTTTCTACTTTCAAGACATGATTCATATAAATCAATTCTTTATTTTTAAACTTTTTGTTTATTTATAAAATTTTCACCCGAAATTGAAAAATCCCCTTTTTGAGAATTTTTTAACGTTTGATTTAAAAATAAAACAGCTGACACAATTGAGAAGGTGAGTTGGAAAACTCGTTTGTTGCAAAATTAAAAATACAAGATGACAAATGATTTTTTCAGTTGCTTTGGCGGTTTATTAGACGAAATATTCTGATAGCATAAATGCATGTCCGTGCTAAAATCACTAAAGGGGACATGCATTATTGATACAATTATTATATTTTTTCTCATTAACAAACACAATTCTAAGCTTTTACTTAATTTATTAAAAAAAAAAAAAAATGTTCGATTAATCGACATGTATTAATCGATTTATTCGTTATTCGAAAATAGTCGTTTTGAAATTATTCGAACAAGAGTTTGGTTTTGTTTGATCGATTAATCGAATTATTCTTAATCGGTTGACAATTCTAGTAAAAACCAATGTTTTTTTTAGAAATTATATAAATTTCAATTTCATTGGAATACTCATGCAATAACCTTCCGGTCTTATTTGATGTCTTCTATAAGGAATACTTTATTCAAAAAAAAATCTATTTAACAGCTTCTGTGAGTACCAACTTTGACCACAACGATCACTTCGTCAGCGTTAAGTCTGTGTGATATATGAGTAAGTTGTAGCGGAAAAAAAAACTTTTATTTGCATACTGGAGAAGCGACAGTAGTGTCTTCGTTTTTTCATTATTGTTCTTTCTCCAAAATGTGGCTAAGCTCTTGTGTACACAGAAGAGCTCATCTGAAAAACTCTTAAAAGCAAACTCAATAAAGAAAAAGATAGTGGAGTACCCAAAATTATTGTTTTTGTGTTAGGAAATGATGCTGCACCTCTATAGACAACCGTCGAGAAAAAAAAACATTTTAAATGCAAAAAATTCTTTATAAAAGAAAGCAAAAAAACAAATGATGAGGCTCTCTAAGACTATATGCAAGCAAAAAAATACAATATAAAAAAAAAATTATGCCAGAAATGAATAATGAAATCATGACCACACGATTTTTTTCCCTCAAATCCATTTGTTGTATTCATTTCGGAATGTTCTTGGTGTTGTTGCTGTTGTTGTTTGTATCACATTCAAAAAGGTACTTCCTCGAGGCATTTCGGGTCTTATTGTGTGTGCGTGTAGCATTATTATTGTTGTAGGTTGTTGCTGGTTTTTTATTATTTTGATAAATATTTCTTTTTTTTTAAGAGATACGTACAATAGAAATTTATACACCCCTTTCTTTTCATTACATTTTTATTGCGTACTGCAGCAGCCACCGCGTCTGATCCCCTCCTTTGTCATCCTCAAGAATATTCTTTAATACGAAATGCAAACTTTAGGAAAAACAATGAAAATAAAAAGCGTCAGTAGCTGCAGCGTCAGGAGGCAGGCAGCAATGGGTGTTGGTAGTGTAGTGTTGCCTCAATGTTTTCCTGTTCGAAAGGAAAAAAACAATTTTTTTTTTTTTTGAAATTTTATTGCTGGTGGGAAAATTTTATCTAAAATGTCGTCGATTGAAACCAACCAAGCCGAAGTAGCTCATCTTCCTTTTGTAGAACTATTTTCTGTTGTTGCATTTGTATTGTGAATACTTTTTTTTCTTTTCTTCATCATCTTTTCATCATAAAGAAATCTTTTAAAAACTTTTGTCATATTGTGGAATGTTTTGTCGTCACTTTTTTGTTAAAATTTTTTTTTTTTTTAAAGAAATATGTTTAATGTCCATAAATTAACGACGCAAAGAATTACAAAAAAAAAAAAAAAATTGCAAACTGATGAAAAAAAAACTTCAAAGAACAATAAAGAAATTGGATGAAGGTGTTAAAAAATAAAAGATTCTTTTTTATATATTTTTTGTTCCTTTAATGTCAACTAAACACATTCACATTCAAATTATACTCATATTCTTCCAGATTCTGTAAAAAAAAGCTATAAAATCAAACAATTTTTCTCTGTTTTTAGTTGTCCTTTTTCTAGTTGCTAATGCTAGTTTTTTTTTTCATTTATCCTTTGAGTTACAAACGATTTGAAAATAACGGTTGCATATCAAAGAGGGAGAATGAAAATAACTTTGAATATGAAAGAATTTAATGACATGAAAAATTTTAATAGAAGTAGCGTCGAAATATTTGGGTTAATTAGAACAGAATTTCGAGATAGATTTAAAGAAAAAGAGAGAAAAGATCATATAAAAATTAAGCCAGTTTTATTTTAATGAATATTTGGAAAAAATTAACATCAAATATAAAAAAGATTTACGTATGACGTTCTAAATTCCCAATTTTCCATATTTGATCAATACACTGAAATTCATTGTTGAGAGAAAATATTTTATTTCAAAAGAAAAACGACTTATAGCAACTAGCATTAACTATAAGAAGCAATTAGCAGGGTATTGTGGGTTATATTAACATATTTGCCATAATCTTTTTACTATATCAATCATTAAGGCCCGTTTTCACGACTGACCTTTAAAGATCGAAATAGTTAATGGTACCTTTAGCACTAGTGAGGAATAAAGTCACCTTCAACTATTTTTCGTTTTCACAACTTCTGTATAAAATAAACTTAACATTTTTAAAAATGTGGCAACACTAAAGTAAATACCGATTATTTTTGCCAAAATAAAAATACGAACTGGAAACAACGTACTTTCTTTTACTTTTCTCATTTGAAATTTTTGTGTGCACAAATATTTTTTAATAATGGCAAATATTAATAAAATACCGCGTACACGTGAATTAAACATTTTGTAAATTTTATTTTCCAAAATACGAGTTTGTTATTAATTTACAAAATATACGTATACTTGGAGTTGCCATATATAAAAATATGTGAATATAATATGGCAATCTCAAATCTAAACCTTACGACAAAAGTTAAAGGTAGAACGTTCCTCTCTTTACCTTATCCTTCACTTTTAGATTAAAGGGAACTTGTGATAATTAAAAACTCATTATCTGTTCGATAAATTCCCACATTTAGCTATCGTTAAGTCGTGAAAACGGGCCTAAAACTGATAAAGGTCGCAATAGGAAAATATATTTATTAGATAGCAACAAATAATTATGTAGCTATTTAGATCATAAAAAAGGATATGCAGCACATAAGAGCATATAATTTGCAGTATATAAGAAAGTACAGAATCCTATAAGAGCATAAAGCATTTTGAGCAGAATATGATGAATTAAAAAACATACGATCATGTACTGACAATCGCGATTTAAAGTTGAATCGCCAATGTTAGCGTTTTGCGATTGGCAGCAGACGCCCCATATACTAAAAACATATAACATGCTAAAGAAGGAAATAGCATATACATGCCTGTTCTGAAAATCACTTTTACTCAAATCACATGTGGCTTTTAAAATCACAAGTGTGATATTTTGGTGTTCCGTTTTTAATTATTTCGGTGTGATTTTTAATTCTCGAAAGCATTACTGAGAAACAAAAAACGGTATGACTTTCAGAATACTACAAAATCACACATGTGATATTAAAAGCACGTGATTTGAAATTAATTTTCAGAAGTGACCCGATAGTCTGCTTAATACAGCATACAAAAGCATATAGCAAAATACAGTTAAATGTATTTTACAGATGGTAGCATATAAAACAAGTAAGAGTGCTATATTCGGCTGTGCCGAATCTTTGATACCCTCCACCGACAGTTCGAATGTTTTAAGAGTAATATCCATATGATGTCTATTTATTATTAATTTATTCTTTATTTATTATTTAAAAAAAAAAACTTAAATGATTTTCAGGAGAGCCATTTATATTGGAGCCATGGTAAGCTATAAACCAATCATCCCAAAATTCTGCAGCGTGATATCTGGTATTAAAAAACATAACTTTAAATACAGCGGAGCAATTAGTTTTAGCGTTTTCAGTGAATTTCAGAAGGCTGCTAAAATGGGATCTAAGGTAAATAATGGAACGTATATTACAAAATAGAATAACATTTTTTGTTGGCCACACGCAGAGAAAAAAAATATGGTTGGACATGGTTACAGCAACAACACTATGTTTATTGTAACAATCTAATGTTGTCGTACACAAATAATTGTTATTTTTATTAAATATCAACAATATTATAGTTACTGTAAACAAATCAATGTTTATCTCAATTATAAATTTGAGTATTGTTGACCGAAAAATAATTATTTTTCTAACAACTTAATTATGATAACTTTCTAAACATATTATATTTCTCACAACCATATCATGATATTTAATAGCCATAACATGATTACTTTCTATACATTTATCATATTATGTTAAAGATGCAATCAAACTATTTTTACTCTAATCATATTATGTTAGCGCCATTTGTAAAATAATTTTGAAGCAGTTGTGTCGTTTTTTTTTTTTATTTGTGAGCGGTTAAACAATTAAAAGATAAAATTTCTTAAAAAAAATAAAATATAATAAAATATTAGCGGACTTGATTCAAGTTTTAGTGATGTAATAGTGCAAATGCAAAATATCATAGTTTTTTTTTTTGTAAAATCCAACAACAAAACACACAGAGATTTCGGTATATTTTATAAAAGTGCTACGATATTTCATCAATATCTTAAAATCTAAAAAATGGACACACGCGGTTGCCCATGAAAACCACAGATTTTTCATTTGCTCTTTTGCAAGCCTCATATTGAACTCCACTATTTGATTAACATTAAGAAAAATTGTAAAAAGCCACAAAATAAAAAATCGATGCAAAAATATTTTAATTTATTTTGTATTTTTATGACAGCTATGAAAGGTGCTGTATCATAATATGATTGCTGCTAAATTTATTATGATTAACATGATGATAATATGATTAATTCTTAGCTTATTATGATTAACATGATAATAATATGATTCCTTCTTAACTTATTATGATTAACAGAATAATAATTTGATTAAGGGAAAAATATTATGATGTAATATTACGTATATATTTAGCCATTATATGATTCAATAATAATCTTAATATGGTGACTACAATCATGAATCTTATCATAATATGTAGCTCTTAGAATATGTTTACCACAACCATGTTTTTTCTTCGCGTGCATATGAAGCTTAGCTCGAAGAAAGTTTGCCGCAATATCTATATCTGCTACGGCTTTAGTAGTATTTGATTATTTTACCAGAGTGGGCTTTATACTGGGCCTAGGGTAAATTATGGACCGATCTGCACGAAATTTCACTGTCATTTCTAGTCCTATTAAACTGTGACGAGCCAAAATTGTTATGATAGCATTATTTTTTACGGTTTTATGCGTACTAAACTGTTTTCCGGAAGTAGGGTTTATATGGGGCCAAGTGGTAAATTATGGACTGATCTTCACGAAATTTCACAGTGTAATAACTAGTCTTATAAAACGGGGACGTGCAAAAATTTGTTATGGTAGCATTATTATTTATGGTTTTAGGCGTACTAAACTGTTTTCCGGGAGTAGGGTTTATATGGGGCCTAGGGTAAAATATGGACCGATCTTCATGAAATTTCACAGCGTCATTTCTAGTTTTAAAAAACTGTAATGCACCAAATTTTGTTATAGTACGTTTTAGGCGTACTATATGGGGCCTAGGGTATATTATGGACCGAACTTCACGAAACTTTACAGTATCATTTCTTTTGCAAACTTTTTGCAAACTCATATCATTCTGTGCATTTTTCCACCATTTATGTTAGTTTTTGTAACAAAATAATCAATTTTTTTTAGGTGGTGGTTCTACATTTTTATTCATAGCTCTGATCCTACTGAAGCGATTTTGCTGGATTTCAATCCCAAACTGCTTACGATAACTACAAGCAATTTGACACCAAGTTTGAATATTTCTTTTGGGTTTTTCGAAAGTGAGCGTGTTTTCAACAGAAGGACAGACAGACGGACATAGCTAAATCGACTTAGAATAACTCAAGGACCCAGAATATATATACTTTATGGGGTCTGAGATGAATAATAAAAAAGTTTTACACGGAATGACAAACTTAGTATAACCTCTTCACAACTAATTGTGGTGGAGGGTATAAAAAACATCATTTTATATTTGAGCGTCGCACAATACTTTGATGTAGAACAAAATTGTGCAATAATAAGAGTTGACCCAGACTAATAATATTTTGCACGTGCAAAACTAATGGTGTTTTCTTTTCTACAAAAAAATGTGATATTTTATTTTAAAAATATGAAATTTGATGTCTGTTTCTTAAAAATTTTGCTCCCGAAAAGGGTGGCTTGTTTTATTCTAAAAAACTCACCCTTTTCGGGAGCAAAATTTTTAAGAAACAGACATCAAATTGCATTTTTTTTAAATACAATGTCACATTTTTTTGTAGAAAAGAAAACACCATAATAATAAACTAAATTTCAAGTTATGGAAAATTTTTTAAAAAAAATTTAATTCGGCAACATTTTTATGTTGAATTGTTGAAAATTAAATCTATCTAAATATAATGTTAAAATTGATATTTTTAATTTAAAGAAAATATTGACGATTTTCATATTTTTTGCAAGAACAACCTGAATTTTTTTACGGCTATATAATAATGTCTAATAATGGTAGAGTTTTCTTTTTAATTTAATTTCATAAGAACCTTAATTTTTAAACACAGTACAAAGAAACTAGAACAATTTTATCGTACAGAAAAATATTTATAGCTTTTTATTTAAAGTACTAAATTATAAAAAATAATAAATGCGTTTTGGGATTCTTTTTACTTTTTTTTTTAGTTACGGCAACACTTTTTTAGATTCATCCGGAGCATTACTAAAACATACTTTAAATAAAGTGTGGGCTCATATCAAAGAAGAATGTCTTTTTTGCCAAATACTCACTTAAAAATTGTGGTACTTCTTCAAAATAAATTTTTAATAATTTTTTTCCTAGAACATGCACTAATTGTAAAATTTGATTAAAAATTAGGACAAGTTTAGCGACGTCTAGCAGTGGCGAAACGCATATACATAAAAAAAGGTTCTTCCTACGTGTAATTTTTTTAAGATACGAATACAGTACAGTAATTTTTAAACATTGAAACAACATTGTTTCACCTTAATTTTGTCGCCTGCTTTGAGCTCTTTGTTCTAACGTTTCTCTAATTTGTTTATCCCTTCAAACAAATAACGTTTGTCGAGGCTTTTAAAAATAGAATTTTTTTGTAAGATGATTTCATCGTTTCATCAGTTATGGAAACAAGAAAAAGTTCAAGGCGAATTTATGTAAACGGTGGTGGCATTACTACAGAAAGTACAACACCAGAAACACAACATTGTATTTTATTTGTTGCTTTCGTTGATCGATATGTTAAAAACACAAGCAACTGCTGGCATTCCTCTCTCTAAGTAAGAAAAAAAAGTAGCACAGCTGGGCGTTCAACGCCACCTGAAAAATGAATTCGCCTTAAAAAAGTTACTCGCAAACTAAATACGAGGAATAGAGCGTATGGGGCATCAATTCGTGGATTTATGCAATGGAAAATGCGAATGTGTACCCTTTTGTATTGTCCGGGTACAAAATCGACACAATCAGTTGATATAAAACTCGCCCTTGATATTTTTAAACTTTTGAAGGAAGTCAGTGTAGATTATACAGCGTGTATCCCAAAAAACGGACAAAACCATCTTGGCCCTTTTTTCGGGCGCCTATTCACCCCGAGAAACGTATTGTTGTGACTGCTGTTTGGTCTCTGGTGTTGTGATGGATCCAGGTTTCGTCCACGGTTACGAAACAGCACAAAAACTCCTCCATATTGCATTGTCGTGCAGCAAAGAATTTTTTTCTTGGTCAAATGCGTCGTTTTTCTCAAATATTCACCCTTATTCAATTTGGCGTCATAAATACGAAACGATATAATTTTGTGTCGATTATTGTAAATCGGTATGCCCATTGTCAATATCAAGTTTTATAGATAGGCGTCGATGTATTTTTGGTATGCCGTACGCAACGTTAATGTCGGCATCGATATATTTTGACTCTGCTTTTGACATCAGTCTTACTGGTGACTTAACAGTTTTAAAGGAATAAAAAGGATTTTTCAAAAACAATAATGTTCAATTAAAAAAATGGAAAACACAACAAAGCTACGCGAAAATTGCAAAAAAAAACGAAAACTCGCCAAGTTACCACAGTATTTAACAAGCCTTGGTTGAAGTTTTCGAAAACAAAAAAATGTGATCATAATCTTTGAACCCGTGGACCGATTTTGTTCATTTTTTACACATTACATCTGAGAACAGTACGAAATATTAAAGCAAAATATCTGGCATCTCAATCAACGGATGTGGGTGTAATCGAAACTTCTCCAAGTGATAGACAGGTGAATTCACGTTAAAAATTAAATTGCACGTGAAAACGCGAAATGAATTGATCTAGAAAAACTGAGAGATACGTATATTTATTTTATTATAAGCTATATTTTCAGAATCTGGTCAGTTTGATCATGGGTCAAACAATTTTGCCGTACAGTGTAATCAAATGAATACGAGTGGCAAACGTTGGTATCATTAGCAAAAGAGTAGAAAGGGTTGGAAGTTTGACATGGGAGGCCATTTAGATAAATAAGAAATATAGTAGAAAAAAGAACAAACAGGTGCTTGTTGACCAAAGCAGTGTTGTCCTTTTAATTAGGAAGTAGGAAATTCAAAACGTACACGAAATTATCGCAGTTGTCAACATGTTTCTGCACACAGATTTTATTATTTTATCATGTGGAAAATTTTAAGTTTGCAAATATTTGTTTTCCATAGGGATGAATCGTCCAAACTGAAAAATGGAATTGAAAGCAAATGTAGGCATTATGGGTAATTTTACGTTTCTTTTTTGGCAATAAGGTATTTTGTTTTTAGATTATTTTATAAAAAAAACTCATCAGAATTTTAGGTAAGTGGTTACAAGTGCAACATGTCGTTAGCTCATTATGACGCATATGCCAAAAAGTCGTAGTGGAGCAGTGTTGCCAATTTAGCCATTTAGTGGCTAGATTTAGCCATTTTTCATCCTGTTTAGCCATTAAAAATGAGTTTAGCCATTAGCCACTTTTTTAGCCATTTTTCGACTTGTTTAGCTATTAAATTTTTTTTTTTTTTAAGAAAAATTTTTATTTTGGGTGTGTGTGAAACGGTAGCAAAGTTCTATGGTGAAATGAAATTTGTATGTGGTAGAAAATTTTCATTTTGACATAAAGAAAAAAACAATTACTAATAGTTTTGTGAAAATGAATAAATTAAACAAACGTTTACCAATAATCATTTCAATTCTGTTGGAAATGAGATCGTCCCAACTATTTGATGAATTCGTTTTGCTATATTAACAATTTTTACAAAAAGTGTGGGCAAAAAAGCTTATACATATTTAAATACTTACATCTTGTATAATTCTTTTTAATTTTTTTTGCCGCTGGTCCTGCTTCCATATTATTTTTCATTTTGTTTAAACAAATTTGATGAAAAAAAAATAATTTTGTGGTTGTCAAAAATTTCTACACTAATATCAAAATTTATACTAGCCCCTTGGGCTAGTGA
The DNA here is from genome assembly GCA_930367215.1 of Pollenia angustigena. Lineage (NCBI taxonomy): Eukaryota > Metazoa > Arthropoda > Insecta > Diptera > Polleniidae > Pollenia > Pollenia angustigena. Next base: position 188,035,498 of record OV884056.1, read on the forward strand.
AATTTTATTCACCTCAATAGTGTCAAAATTTTACTTCCATGAGTACACACAGAAAAAAATCAATGTAAATTCGTTCAAAACAAGGTTATTTTAACATTTTTTAGTAATGATTTTGCTTCATTGTTGTTTCATGTTAATTTAACATGATTTTACAGTAACTTACGAACAACATTTTTTCTTTTAAAATAACTAAAATTCATGTTAATTTAACATTGCATTAAAGTAAGAGCAAAATGTCATTTATATTGAAATAACAATTCGAATCACGTCGAATGAAAGTTATTTCAAGTTGAAACAACGTGAATTTCATGTAGAATCAAATTGGTTTGAGTTTGAAATACATAACACTGAGAAAAAGCATCAAAGACAACATATGCCTTTATTTAAGAATAATTCAAAACACTTACCCCTGTACAGGCGCGGATTCAGGGGGGGTGAAATAAGGAAATTTCCCCCCCGTAAATTATAAAAATATGTTTTGTTTATTTTGATAATACAAGAATACCCATTAATATTATCTTTTTTAATGTACAAAATTTTTGGAAATCCCAGCAAGGTTTTTTTTATGATTTTTTATTGAATCTCTAACGAAATTTTCAATAAGTATTTTTTTGAATCTCTAACGAAATTTTCAATAAGTATCCAAATCTTCATCCTAATAGTTATTTATTAGATATTTTCAATGAAACATCTAGTTTACTGTATTCAAATACTTATTATTCAACATTCAATCCCAGCAGGCGCCATCTATTTATAACCAAAGAGTAAACGTTTGACTTGAAAATGCGTGCGGTTGAATTATTAAAAAGCCTTAGTATTTGCAATATTTATGTATATATGTGTTATATGAAAAAAATCCTATTCGATAATTTTTGACGAACGCACGGATTTGTCGGGGAAAAGCCAGATTTCCTTATCTTTAAAATATTTCAACATACAACAAAAAGTTGTTAGGCAAGAATTGTTTTGGCTTTGTTGTAAAAGCATTTGAAGAGCCTTCACAGGATATTGATAATGACGCTGATGTGTCAATTAATGCGATGGCACTATCATCAACAGTTCTTAAAACTTTGACAAATTTTAGTCTTGACCTAAAAAATTGTATAGGAGTTGGAACTGATGGGTGTCGTTTGATGTCAGCAGAAAATTAAGCTGTTATAAAATTGTGGAAACCGCGACAAATGCGAAACAAATGCCTTGCTATTTCCCGTAAATCAGGCAAAGCACGTTTTTAGTAAAGTATTTGGGAGCAAAACTCTCTACATTATGCGAGACAAGATGGGTGGACCGTCACGACTCAGCTTAACACTTTGCAACAAGTGTACATCATATAGTAGAAGCTTTGGAAAAAATATCTGAGTGGAAAGGTAGAGATACTTCATCAAGAGCCTTATATTAAGGAACTCACTTAGAACTTTTGAATTTATTTGCGGAATAAAAATATTAAGTGTGATACTTATTGTAACACAGCCACTTAGTATCATTTTACAAAAGCAAGATATAGATCTTCAAAAAGGATCAATCAAGCCTTATCAAAACCCCCTGTAACACTTGTTTCACTTATTTTGTATTCCCCTTTGTTAACAGAAGCATCAGCAGAATGGCCCGATATAGTTTTCGTCATCATTCTACTTTGAAAACTTGATGTTCTATTTAACTAAATACTTTTAATTAAAAGAATACGGGAATTCTTTTTATAACATATATTAAACATGAAAATAAAAAAATGTACATACATAGGTATGTATGCATGTTAATTGAACAAGTTAAACTTTTGATTTTAATATAAAACAGGTGTTTATAGATTCAATATTGAGCAATGTTATTTTAACAGTGAATAATATTAAATAAACGTGATTTAAGGTTATTTCAATATTTTTCATTTAAAATTAATATGAAATAATGATAAATTTAAATAAAGGGCATACTTTTGCAGAAATTTACCATGATTCTCAATCAACATTTCGCCATGTTATTTTAACATTGGTATTTTGTTCTGTGTGTACTTTGCTACCGTTTCACACACACCCTTTATTATAAAACTTTATAAAAGTAAAATAAACATTTTTAACAATTAAAACGCCCTTAATTTAAATCACAACTTTTACAAATGTTAATATCGCTATAAACGATGATGAAGAAACATCTCTAAAAATAAAGGAACAGTATTCCAATATTAAATTTGGATCAAGACAAACATCGGTGTTTCTTTCTGGTTGTAAGTATTTCAATATAGAGATGCAGGCGGCAACAAAAATTTCTTAGAAATTTCAGAACTGACTATAAAGTTGCTCTCACTTCCTAATGCTGAGGTAGCGAGGGTATTTTGCCAAGTAAACATCGTTAAAAGTAATTTGAGAAATAGGTTACATTTAGCAGCCGTTAATTTGATTTTATCAATAAGGTAAATATGTTTACCATAACAATAAAATATTTATACCAGCACCACACTAGTGGGTGGAGAGGGAACTATCCGTTTGTGCTGATGTTTGTAACACCTTTAAATATTGGTCCTTAGCCCACCTTTACTTATACCGATTGATTCAGAATCACTTTCTCAGTCGAATTAACGATGTTTGTCCGGCTGACTGGCTGCCCATGTAAGCCTTGTGCGCAAAGTACAGGTCGCAAATTTGCAGATAATTTAATAAAATTCTGTGCATAGGTTCTGTCATGTAGGGCATCATAAAGTAGGGGTTGACCTACTATAATTTCTTAATTGTTTTTTTTTTTTTTGGTTGTGGATATGGACACAAAAGGGTGGGTAAATGTTGTCGTGATAATTATTTACCTTCAAATTATTTAAAACTAATGGGCATGAGGGATTCCTATGAGATGAACAATAACGATATCGAATTTATCGATGATTTAATTTTTTAAATATATATCAAAAATTTAATATACGTTTATAATTATTTAGGAAATTGATCTTAAATTACAATTTTATTGTAAACAACTTTAAATGAATTATTTCTGTTTTGTTTTTATTTAAAAAATCTTTTAACCATTTTTTTGCCCATTTTTTAGCCATTTTCCCCCGTAAATTTAGCCATTTTGGCCACCAAGTTTTGGCAACACTGTAGTGGAGAAAAACGACAATGAAGTTTTCTGAAAATATAACCCATAGAATTTTTTTTTGTATTCTTCTGGCATATGGTTTGAAGAAAAAGGTTAATTTTTGTGAACTTTTATTAATAGTTAATAGTATTTTATGGAAAGTGAAAATTATTGTTTTGTGCCGCATACGCCACTTTTCTAAATTTATTTCTAAAAAGTAGCTTTTTGTGCTGCAGACGTATCCCTCTAACGGATGAAAGAAAATTTCGTTTTGTATTTATAGTTAGCAAAACCTGGCTTAACAATAATACTTTTGGAAAGAGACGATGTTTACTTTAAAATAAAGAACATAACTGACATTAAAATTAGACAAAAGAATATTTGGGCGATTCTATTCTGACGGGTGCAATACTAAGACGCTTTAAACGTCTTTTACTATTAAAAAAGAAACACATTTGCAATCAAGTTATTTCTAGAAGGGGTACCATTTTTTTATATACTATTGTTATCTATTTACAAGAATTTATATGAAACGATCAAATTGCCACGAGAGAGCTTTAAAGAGCATGACGGGAGCAACCAAAAAGCTTACGTCTAAAAAAATTATAATATAATAAAATATCTCAGAAACCCAAAAAAAATTTCTTGAAACAGGTTTTGGATTCAGAAAAACGATATTCAAAATATATCGTGCCCTAACCGCGAAAATAACGTAAGCGACATGATTTTCAATTTTCGTTTTTTTTAATAAATGACTTTATTGGCAACACATGCATCAGCTCCTAAAATGTCATGGTCACAAAAGGTACCGTTACGATTTTATAGCAAAAACAATTTTATTGTAAGCGACAAATTGCATACAAAATTTATATGAAATAAAATAAAAAAGCTCTCTCCTGTAAAATTTGATTTTTGGTGCTTACGTTATTTTCGCGGTTAGGGGTCGATATATACCCCTTAATTTTTTTTAAAATGGTCGGAAGGTCAAACCAATAATGAACTGAGGAGTTGATAAATACACATCAGATAACAAGATATTTGCTAAAGACTTCAGCATATAATTTACTTAGTGCAGCAGCTGGGTAAAGAAAATAGCTAGATATTGGATAACTTAATGCATTGGCTGGCTAAAAATAGTAAAAAACTTAATATTTCAGGATATTGAAGCATAATGCTTGTTATACGATCTAGATTGCAGTAAAGCTTGATGTACGTAATAAATTGCATTACTAAATTTATAATATACACAAAATTCCATACTCCAAGTTTAATACTGCGTGCAGTAAGCAAAAAAAAAAAAAAATGGCGCGAAATTCTCATTTAAAAACCACCACGCGTATGAGCAATAATTGCAATAGAAATTTGATCCCTCTTAAAACTCATTACAAGACTTGTTCGCATACTTTTTTTCAACAATATTTCTATAATTAAATAAGTAAATTGAAAATATGTCGCTTTCAAACGAATTTATTTTTGTAAAAATTACATATTCAAAGAATAAATATAAATTTTGAGCCTCAACAAAAAACCGTGTTGACAGTTCAGCTTATAATTGCACATATTTAAGTTGTTTAAAAAATTATATGAAAAAAGAAGCTCTTTACACAAAGTGATGTTTTGGGCTTCTTTTTACACGATTTATTTTGCCTTCCTTTTTTCTTGTTTTTATAAGCTAAAATGCGTTTGTACTTAATTTTACATTAAGTAAATATGTATGCGTATGTATTCTGCATGTATATAAATTTACATTAAAGTGTATGTACATAAACTAAGTAAAGATTTCAATTTGCAAAAAGAAAAAAAAGAGTTCCAGCACTTGGGAACAAGAAAAACGCTTTGAAACAACACATGGTTGTGTTAAACAAAAATAATAAAATAAATTTTTTAAATTAGAGATGCTGAAAAAACCGGGTTACGACTAATTCGAATTCTTAAGTAGGGTTACTCTATCAATCGATTTAACGAAGTTAAGCTCTCGATAACTTTTCTATAGAAAAGTTTAGCTATTGATAACTTTTTTATAGAAAAAATAAGTTATCGATTACTTTTTCACAGGTAAGTTAAGCTATCGGTAACTTTTTTCTGCAAAATTTATTTTACCGATAGCAGGTCTAAAAGAAAGTAAATTTATCGATAAATTTCCAACATAAAATTTAATTTATCAAAAAATTTCTATAGAGAAGTTAATCTATCAATGACTTTTCTATAAAAAGTTAATAAATCGATAAATTTTTGAAGAAAAATTAAACAATCGGTAAATTTTTTATTGCAAAGCTAATTAATTAAACGATAACTTTACTATTGAATGGCAAATTTATTGATAACTTTGCTTTAGAAGCGTTCAGTTATCGATAACTTTTTGTAGAAATTTAATTTAGCGTAAACTTTTATAAACAAAAAATAATTAAATTTATTGATTACTTTTCTACAGATATATTAATTTATTTATAACGTTTTTTATAGGAAAATTTAATTTATCGATAGACAAATTAATTTAACTTATTTTATATTTATCGATAATTTTCTAGAAAAGCAAGTCTTGTCGTTATCTATTAAAACTTTAAGCAATCGAAAATTTTTTTGCAGAATTTTCAATAAATCACCAAATTTTAATAAAAAAAGTTCAAGTTTTCTTTAGATAATATTAATGTAACTAAACAAAATATTGTTAGAAAATTATGTAATCGATAAACTTTCTATAGTAACTTTTTGTAATCGATAAATTTTCGATAACAAATTCAAGTAATCCAAAAATGTTCTACAGAAAATTTGTGTAATTGATAATTATATATAGAATATTGTTGCAATCGATTAATTCTCAAAAGTAAATTTTTGAAATTTGTAAATTGAAGAAATCATTTAACCGATAAAATTAAGAGACATAAAAAATGTGCAGTAAAAAACTACCTGTAACGCTTTTCATAAAAATATTTATATAAACCATAACTTTACTATACAATTTCAAAGTCATTAACAAACTTTTTATAGAAAAATAAAGTTATCGATAACTTTTTCATACAAAACTAGTTATTCATAAATCTGCTAAAATTCATTCTATCGATATATTTTAACAACAAAGATTTTAATCCCTAACTGTTTCTTTTTTTTTTTTTGTTATCCGGTTTTGCCACAGGTTCTGATTTAAACCAACAAACAAAACCACCAGCAAACAAGTAAAAATGTAATGCAAAAACATTATTAAATAAAAAAAAAAATTTATGTAAACGCATATTAAGAACTTTGATACCCTGCAGTGTGCGTACACTGTTCGTACACTAGTGCACTAGATATAAAAAGTTTTACATATCGCACTTGTTCAACAATACTGCATTAACTCAGAATTTAAAAATTTTCAGTAAAGGCAAACACTTTTTAATTAATAATAGTGCATTTACACTTGATATTTCCATACTAGTTTATGATCATCAGCTACTTTCATAAACTATGCCGTTTACATCAGCATTTTAAACAGCTAAGTTGTTTATCTTTGACAAGTCATAATATTTCTAGCCACAATATTAAAAACGTTGATGCACGTACAAACATATGAACACATAAACATATTAAACAAAAACTAAGCCCTAAGGCTTTTTTCACAGATAAAATTAAACTTTTTTCACTTAATTTTATCTTTATTATTTTTGAGCAGCGTTTTAAAAACTGCAGTCAAAGTAGAAAAACTACCATTTCTTCCACTTCTTAATTTGTCATTGGCCAAAGCAAAAACTTCTGATTCATTAAATGTAAACAGGTGCTGTTAAATCTACTCAAAAGCGAAAAGTTGCACACAAATTTTCGTTTTTTGTTCAACATTTTTTGGTTTCGACTGCAGTTTTTTCAAAACCTATTTTTGAGGAGATGTCCAGCGTTGCCAGGAAAAAAAATGTGAATAAACAGAGTTGCATTAACAAAAACTGGTTGTTTGTCACTATTTTATCTCAAAAGCTAGTTACAAACGTGTTTTTAATTTGAATGAGAAACTTGTTTATCATCATAAACAACTTATAATCTGCTTATGGCGTAGGTGTAAGTATTAAAAGCATATGAAAAACAATTTTTAAACCAACCGTTTCATAACCAAAAAGAAGACAAAATAGCTCGACATTTTTTCAGCGTTGAGATATGAATACAACGTGTAGATTTTTTTTTTTTAAAAAGGAAAATTTTGAGTTAATACACTATTGCTGAACAAGTGCGATATGTATATCCAACCTCACTTTCTTTATGATTTGTGTGTATAAATACAACAGCAACTGCAAACATTTTAAAACCAGTAAATAAAGCCAACACATGTTGTTGGCTCAAAGCTTATTTGTTGTTTTCTTCATTATAAGGGAGCAGCCGGGGACGCAAAATAGGAATCAGCAAACCAACAACAGAAAGAAAACATGTTAATGCCCATCAACTTTACAACAAAAGTAAAATGACGAGAGGAGTAAAAAAAGAGAGAAAAAATTAAACCAAAGAATATCTACAAAAAAAAAAGCGAAACTGAATTACATGATGATGCATCTTGAGTTTATGTAATCCAAGCGACTAGCATACGATATTAGCAAATAAAAACAAAACCCTAAAAAAAAGAAACGCACACTAACACACTCATCTTTAGCGGAGGAGCAGCAGCAACGGCTGTAAAGAGGAACACCAAAAAAAAAAAAAGTTGTTTTTATCCACTGATTTGTGTAACTGACGATGGACGACGACAAACACCACACTACTGAACTACTAAACACATGCACCACACACATCTCCTCATACCGCTGCTCAATATTTAACACAACTGAAAGCAAAACGTGGCATACTGTGTGGCAGAACTTTGAAATATGTATTTTAATTTTTGAGAAAATTTAAGTACTTTAAGATTGTATATTTTTATGACCATTTTCATTGGTTGAGAAATGTAGTGGAAAAAATTGTGATTATGATGCAATTAAATCACTTCGTGACTCTTAATTAGTCACGTTTAACTGAATTATGCCCAATTATCAGGATAGTATTTAAATCAATATTAAGTTAATTTTCATAACAAACTTAAATCGTATTTAAATATAGATTGATTTTTTGAGTTTTATTTGAAAAGTGTTATTTAATTAAGATAAAAGTATGGTAGCTCTACTAAATACAAAAAAAAAAATATAAAAAAGTGTAATTATTTACAAGGTGGTCTGAAAAAACAGCTAACTGTTAATGCTTTGCCTGTTGTTGTATTGTTGTGATATTGAGGCCACCTTGCTAAAATATTACAATGGAAACTTAAGTTGAAACTAAGTGTACCACATCGGTGGCTTAAGTTTCACTTAAGTTTTTAGTGAAGAAGAGAATTTTGTATTTAAAACGATTTTAAAAATAAATGTGTTTTAATATCAATCCTGAAAATTGGCCACTAGTCACTAATAAATGTATATCCTAGCGTATAATTAATATTAAGTAGCTAGTCTGAAAAACAGCGTTTAAAAAACTGCAGTCAAAGTTGAAAAACTGCCGTTTCTTCCACACCTTCATTTGTCATTTGCCGAAAAAAATGCTGCTTTAACTTCTGATTCATTAAATGTAAACAGACATTGTCAAACCAACTCAAAAAGCGAAAAGTTGAACACAAATTTTCGTTTTTTGTTCGACAGTTTTTGGTTTCGACTGCAGTTTTTTAAACCCTGCTGAAAAACGCTTTGATTTACTAACAATTTCAAACCAGACCATTTGATACCCATCTAATTTTCGAGAGTGTGTCCTATTTGGGACCAATGGGTTACCGTCAGAACTAAATTATGTTATCAGGTTAAGATTAATTAAGTTATTTTTGCTGAATTTTACTAAGATATCTTCATCTTTATGAGATTTGTTTTCCTTTAGATGATTTTAGAATGGGAGCTTATAAGGGCACATGCACGGTGGTCAATTCCGGCCAAAAATCCATTACTTCTTTATTTCTTCAAGTAAATAACTAAAATTTGACATTAAACTTAAAAATAGCATATTTGATCCCTCGCTAAACCTCGCTAAACCTTAATTTCTATTTTGCAAAAGAAATGGGGTTGTTGTTGTTGTTGTAACAGCTACTGAGTTGACAATCTTTGGTCGGCGCAATTGAAGCTCCGAGTCGTTCCGGTACGTAGACCCAATTGTCGCGGGAAATGGGGTAAATTTATTTGGTTTGAGGGGCGGGGTTGCTAGTGAATATCCAATATTCCTTCTCCTGTATCCACTACTGCTTTAAGTCCTTATGACACTAGATTTTTAATACATTTTGCAAGTTTTGGTGAACAGTACAAATATCGGGTGTTTTTTTCAGTGGTATAGAACTTCGAATTGAAATAAAACACAAGAAAATCGTTTTAATGACCATCAATTTGGCTTTATTGGAAGGATAATTTTATGCCATTAATGTTTAAATATGATTTCAGGCATGTGGCCGCCGCGGCTGGCTCGAATAAAGCCAATTCTACAGGTCCAATTTTCAACCACTTTTTCGAGCATATGGGGCCGTATGTCGGCAATAACGCCACGAATGTTGGCTTCCAATTCCCCTAACGTTTCTGGTTTGTTGGCGTAGACGAGCGACTTCACATATCCCCAAAGAAAATAATCCAATTGTGTCAAATCACACGATCTTGGTGGCCAATTGACAGGTCCATTCCGCGAAATTATGCGCTCATCGAATGTTTCCTACAATAAATCGATTGTGGCGTGCGCTGTGTGGCATGTAGCGCCGTCTTGTTGGAACCACAACTCATCCACATTCATGCCATCCAATTCGGGAACAAAATAGTCGGTTATCATGGCTCTATACCGGTCTCCATTAACGGTAACTGCCTCTCCAGCATTATTTCGGAAGAAGTATGGCCCAATGACTCCACCAGCCCATAGAGCACACCAAACAGTCAGTATTTGTGGATGTAATGGCGTCTCAAGGGTCTCATTTGGATTCTCTTCACTCCAAATGCGGCAATTTTGCTTGTTGACGTAGCCATTCAACCAAAAATGAGCCTCATCACTGAACAAAATTTTGCGATGAAAATCAGTAAACTTCGCGAACTGAACCGTTATTTTCGAAATAAATTTGCACGATTTGCAAGCGTTGTTCTTTTGTCAACCTGTTCATGATGAAATGACAAACCAAACTGAACATAAATGACATTAGAGTTGCCAGATTTGACCACAAAATGCCAGTTTTATCTCTATTCGAAAAACAAACCTGTAAAAAAAACACCCGATATAATGTATTAACATAAATGGCAAACAATTTACTAAAGTTATCGATTCAGAGGTGGCACGTTGAAACTACCTGTGGGGAAACCAGGAAAATCTGGCCCATCATAGATGAAAAAAGGACACGGCGGGCATTACAGCGGTTATAACTGGCCACTGGCCCATTTTGAGGCACGCCCAGAGGCTGGGGCTCCCCAACAATGACTTATGTAGAAGTTGCGGCGAGGAGGAGGAGGAAGAGTCAACGGAACATCTTCTCTGTAATTGCACGGCATTCGGAGATCTAAGACTAAAATGTTTGGTCGAAGAGCCCTTGGGGATAAAACTTGTCTCTCTGATGTTGATGTAAACAGGATCCACTCCTTTACTGAATCGACCGGATGGCTGCGTGGGAACACTAGCAGCCAGATAACATAGGACCCATGGGAGACGGTGTGACATGGTAACACAACGGGAACTAATTAATGGACCCACGTGAGCTGTGCTTGATTACGGCTGCCAATGGAACCTAACTTAACCTATCGATTCAAAATGAAGTTATGTAAAAAAAAAAAATGTTAAATTGTTTAACTTAAAATTGATATTTTATGCTTAAAATATTAAAAGTGTTGCTGAATCAGCAGTTTATGGGCAAATTCAGCGATTTACCGCTTTTTGTTTTTATGTTTCTCATTAACAAAAAGTTGACATTTCATAAAATAAACAAAGCCATAATAAAAGAAAAAAACGTTGTTTACATTTTGTATAGTTTGCTCTTTCTAACATTTACCGTTTCTTTCTATCAATTCAATGAATAAAAAATGTGGTGTCATAAGGGCTGTACTAGAAAAAATAAAGATGTGTTTCACATGGCGTCATATAAATTATTATTTTTTATGCATTCACACCTATCGAGAACAACAAGTGGAATTTTTGTTCCCATGAAACAAGTTAAGAAATGTTTTGGAGTTTTAGATTTAATCTGTCATCAAAATCTTACTGAAATTACAAAAAAAATTATTTTTGGCCGGAATTGACCAGTGTATCATGGTTAACTTGGACCTACCAGCATAACATTTTGTCATGACATAGAAGCTATTGCACTATTTTTTTTTACGTAAGTTACATAATCAATATCAGCCGGATTTATCCGAGAAATTCTACAAAATTAGTTTTTTAGGACTTTAATCGCATTAAGAAACTGGGGCGGCAAAGTTCTTGTTGGAAAAGACGCATTTAAAAGGCAAATTTCTACGTATTTTATGAAAATGCAACCCTGTCATGATAAGTTATTGTTTTTTGAAAATTTATAAGCAATAATTAGATCAGAGAAGCATTTTCATAAAATTCTAAATACTTTGTGGGATAGTGTGTAGCGGCCTTAAGCAGGTATTTTGCCACAAAATAATCGCCTACGACTGTTTGGTAATAGATTAAAGAGAACGTGAACTTTTTTCCTTTAATCTATTACCAAACAGTTGTAGGCGTATTTTAAATACGCCAAACACAATAAGGGTGAATATCTTTATAACATTAAAAACCTATTTGAAAAAGAGCAATTCAAAAGTTTTACCACTTCCGATTAGAGTCCATTTGAAACCTGCCTGGAAAAATATACTATTCCGTCAAAGGTATCAAAAATTTACTGTAATTGATTAATTAACGCTAAGGTTGGCCAGTACTTTAAATAGCATCTAGTGCTGGCAAAGTATTGAGTAGTGGGTACCGAGCATCGAGTATTTGCAATACTCAATACATTCAGAGTTGTATTTTTTTACACAGTTCAACAGAAAATTTAACGGCTCTCTTTTAAAATACTCTGCTTAAAAATATGATAATAAATAACAATAATTCTGCCGGATTTAACCAAAATGTCTTAAAAGAATGCAGTGTCTGGCTTTACAACGTTTCTTGAAAACCAAAATACCCCGTTGTGTAGTATTGAGTACTCAAATGATATGTAAGAAAAAGTAATCGAATTTGCCAGCACTAAAAGTGTGCTAATTGAATATTTTATTGGTTTGGTCCCCGCTCGGGTTTTTCTAAATTAAAAATTTAATACTGCAGAATTTTGTTAATAACTTGAGTTTTAGGAGCACATACACGGCACAAACGTTTTTATATATGTAGATTTATATAAAACATTCCTTTAAATTTCTGTTTGTCTACCATATGATGGTGTTAAAAAAACCATACGCATATACATTCATACATACACATTTTTAAAAAAAATTATAATAAATATGAAACGAGTAGAGCCCACCGCAAACTAAACATCGTTGTAAAACCCGCACCCATGTATGTTTTACTCTTCTTTTTATTCCAAAATTTTCCGATGCACATCGTCATCATCATTCTCTACTTCGTTATCATGAAGCCTAAATTCAAGTAACTAAACTTTAAAAAAAGAAGATAAAAGGCAGCAAGATATATTAATAAAAAATAGAAGAAAAAAACTTGTCCCGTCAACGACCGAAATGAAGTAAAAAATTTTAAAAGTCCTTGAAATGCAGTAAATGCAGCGTGACGCATTTTTTCTCTCTCTTTTATTTTTGCAAAATGCAATTTTTCAACTTCAAGAACCAGAATATCTTGTAAAAATTTATACCAAAGACCAGTTTTATGCAGTTTTTTTTTTTATTTGTTTCTTCCATTTTCTGTTTGGTTTAAGTAGAAAATGAAAGACAAAACAAAAACCATGCTTAAAATCTACTTTGAATGTATATTCTATTATACAAAAACACAAAAAAACAAACACAAGAGGGGAATAGACAAGACTCAAGACTCGATCGAGAACTTGGTTAATAGTGTTTCTTCTAGCTGGCTTAGCAACAAGATGACAACAACGTCCGACTTGACTACAAACACTGGCTGCAAACAAGAGTCAAACAGCTACTAGAGAATACAGAAATGTTTGTTGCATTTAAAACAGACATTTGAAAGTTCTCCATCTATTTGAAAGCGAAAAAAACTGCATTAAAAAAAACTATTAATAAATTAAGTGAATGTCAAACTGTACCTGATGTTATAAAACACTGCAAATTGGAAAAAAAAACTAACGTCGTTTCCTCGTTAGTTTGTTTGTACAGTACTTTTCTTCTGTGGCGCTTTGGATTTATATTTGTGTAGGTATTTAGAATTTGCCAACTCAAAATAAGTTTTATTGTAAAAATTTCTGTTTTCATTAAAAAAGATTTAAATTTTTTTTAACAAAAGTAGAGCAATTGTTGCACTAAAGTGTTGAAAAGAATAGAGAACAATACATTTGTATATAATTACAAGAAGTATGTCAATAAAATAAGCAGCACATAATTTTGGAAATAAAGTTTTTAAAATCAAATAATATGGTTATGCCCTCTTCTGGATTCAAGTGGACATTTTTTCATTCTAGAAGAAAATTTATAATTAAAACATAAAAAATTCATTGATATTAAAAATTTACAATGAAAATTAGGCAACGTAAGCCTGAGTAGTTTTTGCAGAAGTTTGAAATCCTTCTGAACAAGAAGTTCAACCTCAAATAGTTTGAGGGTATGTGCAAAAAATAGCCCTCAATGATTAGAACTTATACACTCTAGTTCATTTAAATAACAACAGTGGCAATCATTGCTAAAACTTGACATTTCGAGAAAAGTAACAAAAACCAATTTGTATGTGCTTACATTTTATATTAGGTGGCCACACTGGTTTAAGAATATTTGCAAAAGAAGAATAAAAAAAGTCCCGTTACATATTTAGAGTACAAAGCCTACTTAAGCGGCAAAAAATGTGATTGTAAAATAGTTCATATGTATGAATAACAACAGTGCCTGATTTTTGATATTCTTGAGCGAATGTGTTACGCAGATTGTTCAGTTTTAATCAGTTTGATAAATTGCACCACGTAAAACAAAAAATCTTTTTCAAAAGGGGCGTGGAAAGCCATTAACATCAGAAGAAAGAGAAAAAATTTAAGCCTATTTTGAACAAAAGTTACAGAGCTACCTAAACAAGAGCGGCAAGCGCTTTTTTAAACATGCAAATTCTATTGCCAATACATTTTCAATAAAATAAAACTACCAAGCAAACTATCAAATAAGATTTTCCAGCCGGGTGGTGTTAAATTCGCGTTCTAAAGGTTTGTTTCGTATAAACTGTATGAAAATGATAAGTTTTGACATAAAACAGAAGCTTGCCGCTCTTATTTAGGTAGCTCAGTAATCCTTTAGAAAAATTGGAGAGAAAATCGGAAGAAGTGCTCGTGTTGTCTTCAATTACATCAAAAATCAGAATTCCTATGGGAAAAACATGAAAGGAAGACCAGCAAATATCTTATCGCCAACAGATAAGCGTGCAATTTTAAGAATTGCATCTAATTCCTGTGATTCCATACCAAAAATTAAGGCGAAAGCCGGAGTTTCTGCTAGTATATCGACTGTTCGGCACTTGATTGTGGATGCTCCGCATATCCAGAAAATGAAACTTAAAAAACCTGTATTAAAACACATTCACAAAGACAAACGATTGGATTTTGCTGAAGTTCACATGACGTGGATTGCCGAATGGCAAGGGTTTTCTTTTCTGACGAAAAAAAATTTTACCTGGATGGTCCTGACGGGTATAACTTTTATTACCATGACATGAGAAAGGAGAAAGTTATATTAAGTCGTCGACACAGTCGCATTGGTGGAATTATGGTATGGGGTGCCATAACATTCTGTGGCAGGATTAAACTTCAATTTAAATCGACAAAACTGAACGCAGAACAATACAAAAACATTCTGGAACAAGCTTTTCCGGAATGCAGTAACATTTTTGGACCTTTGCGTTGGATTTTGCCAAAGCGGTAAAATCCTGGATAAGTGACCAAAATGTGACGCTGATGGACTGGCCACCTTACTAACCATACTTATACATAGTGGAAAACGTCTGGGAATGGCTTTGACGAAAGTTTTATGAAGAAGGTAAACATTATGAAGATGTTCCATCGTTTATCAGTACCAATCGAGACCGCTTGGGACGAGATTTCCTTAGATTACTTAAAAACCCTCTACGATTCTATTCCCAGTCGCATATTTGAGGTCATTAAGTACCATGGAGGCAACCCTCATTACTAAACGTTAGATAACACGTGTAACCAAATAGTTTTTAATAATAAAATCTAATTTAGTGAATAGTTTTTATGTTTTCCAAATTTTGCTTCAAATGAACTATTTATTTTTTAATTTTCCAGCAGTGTTTTCAAAATTTAATAAGTAATTTACAAGAACATTTAAAAAAAATCTCGATTTCTAAAAAAAATAATACCTACCATCTTTTTGCTTTGCTTGGTTTATCAAAAATTCTCAGTAACATATAAATTTTTTGCTTTTGTTATTTAAATGAACTGGAGTGTAGCTTCACAATCAACCCAATTAAAAATAAAAATCTTCTATCTTTACATCTGAATTTTAAATTCCCCGGGAGTTTTTTCCTTTCTCCTATTTTTGCAACTGAAATTAAATAGGAAAAGCGAATTTCGTATTCCGATTAAGCATTCCATAGAAAAAATCCATTTATTCGGCTACGAATTGATCCCTTCGAATTTTATACCAAGTGATTATTATTAATTTTTCGAAACCTAAAGAAATGGCTCGACGGAAAGTAATTTGGCTCCAAAGATGAAACTATTTCACGAGCATATATATACCTATCTTATTTAGTGCATAGAGCTCAAAGGAGACTTAGTTACACAATTAAAAAAATCTTTTATTCATTTAAAAAGTCATTGCCTCCTTGACACAATCCACACTTCCAAGAATGTTTTTAACACGTTTTAAAATGTGTTAATTATTATTCTCTTGACAAACTGACGCCGAGGAAGTCTAACAACTAAAAAAAAACAGAAATATGCACTTTAAAAACCATTTGATGACATTTGCATAATGCAAGTAAAAAAGTATAGTCTGTTAAGCCAAAACCAGAGTATTTACAGACAAATTTTCGAAGATTCCTCGTTGGGGCCCTTGGGCACTAAAGAGCAAACCAGAATAAAATTATGTTATTAGGTTAAGATTCATGTAAGAGTTATAATTAACAAGTATTAATGCTTCAAGGAGGTGGAATATACACTAAAAACTAATTTATGCAAAAACGTGCTGCAATGGGTAAAATATTATTGTTATTTTATTTAATTCCCGTAGTTCCTATGTGGAACATGGGATGCAAATGGGGTTGAAGTGCCACTTTAGGGTATGCAACCAATTTCATTTAACTCCTGCTCTCACCTCCAGCGCGGTGCATCCTGGAAACTCGAGCAACCTAATTAAAGATCTGATAACCAACTGGACACAATCCACACTTCCAAGAATGTTTCTAACACGTTTTAAAATGTGTTAATAATTATTCTCTTGACAAACTGACGCCGAGGAAGTCTAACAACTAAATATGCACTTTAAAAACCATTTGATGACATTTGCATAATGCAAGTTAAAAAAGTATAGTCTGTTAAGCCAAAACCAGAGTATTTGCAGACAAATTTTCGAAGATTCCTCGTTGGGGCCCTTGGGCAGTAAAGAGCAAACCAGAATAAAATTATGTTATTAGGTTAAGATTCATATAAGAGTTATAATTAACAAGTATTAATGCTTCAAGGAGGTGGAATATACACTAAAAACTAATTTATGCAAAAACGTGTTGCAATGGGTAAAATATTATTGTTATTTTATTTAATTCCCGTAGTTCCTATGTGGAACATGGGATGCAAATGGGGTGGAAGTGCCACTTTAGGGAATGCAACCAATTTCATTTAACTCCTGCTCCCACCTCCAGCGCGGTGCATCCTGGAAACTCGAGCAACCTAATTAAAGATTTGGTAACCAACCCACATGGTACATTAGGTCGGGCTGAGGAGAGAGAGAGTGTTTCAACTGGGAAATTTTGTCATACACAATCTAATGGCCGGTTGAAATAAAGAAAACTAATCCACGGGTATTCTTTTAGGAATGGAAGCGGAAGAATTCATTTCGAATCAACGGTATCATCCAAAGCCTAAATCAGGTAGGGTTATTTTTTATTTGTCGTTCCATACACAAGACTAATCGCGTTTTCTTTTCTGAATGCTTCCCTAATTTTAAAGAAGTGCTTCATATTTTACGTATACAAAAGAACACAAATTTCGCCATTAAACAATAAAGTACAATTAGCGCAAGGTAAATTCAATTACAGGTGGTGGCAAGACTATAGTTGTATACAACAGAAACAACAGATGTTTTTGTATTGCATTGTTTGTGTTTACGGCTCGAAACTTGCCACCACCTTGTACTGGATTCGCCTTGATCTAGTGCTGCACTCATGCCTTTTCATTTAAAATGAGTGTTGAACATGTAGCATTTTTTTTTAATTTTAAAGGGAACATCATCAGAAAAGAACACTTTACACTTTTAAAATAACACATGCCATCAGAAAAGAACATACAAAATGTAAAAGGCAGAATGAATGCAGAATTTTACTCAGAAAAGAAAACGCCATAAGAGTCTCATATTGCAGTACATAACTTTTCTTTTCTACAAAAAATGTGACATTTTATTTAAAAAAAATGCAATTGCGTCTATGTTTCTTAAAAATTTTGCTCCCGTAAAGAGTGGCTTGCTTAATTATAAAAAATTTACCCTTTTCGGGAGTAAAATTTTTAAGAAACAGACACCAAATTGCATTTTTTTAGATAAAATGTCACATTTTTTTGTAGAAAAGAAAACACCATAAGTATTAGCAAAATGTTGTAATGTTAAATCTTAAAACTAGCTACAAAAATCAACTATTTATATGTAATAAAGAAATAAATTAAAAAGAAATACATAAATTTATAACATTAATCAACAAAGTAATTATATGTTACAAACTCAAATAATAATTAGTATTAATCAATTAAATGTGGAAATCAAATTAATTGGAACTCTAGTGTGTTACATAAAAGTTGAGAACAATATGGAATTGAGTTCCAGAGATGAATGGCATGGATAAAGAATTGCCACAATGATATAAGGCTATAGTGTCTAAATGGTATGGGTCTTCTTCCTCTACTTTCGATATTTGAGGAATTATTTTTTTTATATACGGCCATGTTCTGACAATCGCAAGATTTGAAATCGCAAAACGCCAGATTTATTTTATGGTGTTCTTTCACTCGTGCGTTTAGCTTGCGATCTGCCAGTTTTTTTTTACAAATATTCTAGTTCTCTTTTGCAATTTGAAGTCGCCAAACTTCTTCCTATTGCGATTTATTTTGTGCAGAAAAAATAAGATGACCGTTTTTAGCAGATCTTTGATTATTTTCACTTATTGTGTCACAACTTGCAAAAAGTTCACACCCATACAACAAAATTGATATTAAATAAGGGCCTGTTCGGATATAAATCACTACGCTGCATCAGAAAAGCAAACTTTTTTTAATGCCCATAAAAAATAATTTAAATTTTTTATTTATAATGTGACTAATATTTTTGTGGAGTATGCATTTGACAATTTTTTGGTCCACATCTACTTCACTGATATATATTTAAGCATTTGAAATCACTGATGCAGCACAGTGATGCATTTCCGAACAGGCCCTAAGTTTAAGCGAGTAGTATTCGGATTTTGATTATTGTGCAATATTAATTTCGCCAATTTGTTAATTTTAATTTAATGTATATTTCATAAACATCTCTCAAACGGATAATTCTATTATTTTTGCCTCCGTTGGTCGGTCGCACAAGGAAAATTTATAATAACTTAAATTCCCATCCCCAACATTTCGGTATCGCAAATATTTTGGGAGTAAAAGTTTATATTGTGAATTATTTGTCAGTGCTTTGTAAACAAAAGTCTCTATTGTGAATAACATGTCAGTGCTTGTATTGTGAAAGAAAAATATACAAAGTAAAATACTAATAAAATTAATAATGAATAGTGTTTATCTTCATTTTCTTTAAGTGCATTCCTTCAATAAAAGGAAAAAGCAATTTAATTTAGTCCAACCTTAGAAAACAAACTAAAATTTACATGTTCCTTTTTCGTTCACATTACCACTTGTTGGGAATTTTTTTAGTAAAAATACTCGCGAGAGTAAACATTGGCGATGCTAAATTTTTTAAGTTTGGGGATACATTTCCAAAAAAATTTGTTACGGGAATCATTCACAATACAAAATAAAAAAATATGGTAATATTTTCATGGGAGTAGTTGTTTGCGATAGGGGCGAATAACTTATGACAAAAGAACAACAATTAGTGGTAGAAATATTTTAAAGCTGAAAAGTTTTTATGTTGCTATGTTTGTAAGAGGTAGTCACCGGAACTGCCGTTCGGATTTTAAAAATTTCTTCAACAAAATGAAGAATGAAACCTCTTAACGGACAGAGGCTTTACAAGGTTCCATTAAGTGCTTAGGATAAGGTTCAATGGCGCTAAGCCTCCAATTCTAACCACACTCATCCAAAACTAAAAAAAAACAGAAAAAAATGTAATACTTATCGTTGTTCTTTAGAAAAATATGCGGACAGGTGTCTGTTATTTTTTTAAATTTGGCCCTTTTAAGAAGAAAACAGGTAAATCCTGAATTTTCGAATTTTTTTGTCACCCCGCCTATCTTTTAAACTAATAAGCGTAAAAATAAACATTATATAACGATCGAAACTTATCTAAAAAACACACGGAAAAAAATAAAAATAGATTCCAATTAAAAAATTTGTGATATTAATTAAAAAGTTAATTAAATTTGCACCAGTAAACAAATTAATAGTATCCTTTAAACCTTTAATTTACTTGATTAAACGTTTAATTTACTTGATTAAACGTTTAATTCACTTGATACATTTTTAATAAAAACTGATTTTATTTTTGATTAATGCTTTAATTAGTGTTTAAAAGTACCAAAAAGGGGAAATACGGAAAATTAAATTTCTATCTTTAGCTTTTTAGTCATACAACTTGTACTTTTTTACACAGAAAAAAATTTTGCACCATTAAAAGCATTATTCAAAAATAAAATCAGTTTTGATTAAAAATTTAAACAAGTGAATTAAACGTATAATCAAGTGAATGCAACGTGTAATCAAGTGAATTAATCGTTAAATTTATATTATTAATTTGTTTACTGGTGCAAATTAATATTGTCAATTTTGAATTAAAACTGATTTAATTTTTGATTAATGCTTTAAAAATGTTTGATACTTCAATGTTTTTTAGCTGGTACTCTTTGAATTAACGTTAGTATTGGACCAAGAAACATAAAATTCAACATGCAATGTCCTGAGTGGATGAGAATA
Source organism: Pollenia angustigena (assembly GCA_930367215.1). NCBI lineage: Eukaryota > Metazoa > Arthropoda > Insecta > Diptera > Polleniidae > Pollenia > Pollenia angustigena. The sequence continues at coordinate 188,056,004 of OV884056.1, forward strand.
TATAAAAGGGAACTTCTTGGTATTTTTTGTTCTTGTTTTGAATTTATATTAATACTGAACCTAGAAATATAAACTTCAACATGCAGAGTCCAGAGTGAGTGAGAAACTATAAGAGGACACATTTTGGTACTTTTTTGTTTTTCAATTAGTACATTCTGATTTTTTAAATATTATTGAGTGGAAGATCACATATAGACCGGAGGTTGGTCCCTCGCACAATTGATCTACTAAGATGGAAAAAAACAAATGCTCGAAACATGTAAATTTCTATATACTTATTTGTACGTTTTCTTCATATTTGCATAAATAACTCTGGGGTCAAATTAACGCATGCGATATCGATCGAAATTACAATTCAAATTAAATGGGAATTTCGATCTATAGGGTGATTTTTTAAGAGCTGTAGCAAAGTTAAAAAACACATAAAATTCAGAAAAATTCATGAAATCTTTATTTGAATCAATAGTACGATCCATATAATTTAATGTTTGAAGATTATTTCATGCAAATGTTGACCGTGACTGCGCATCAAATGGTCCATCCGCTTAGTCCAATTTTGGCATACTCTTTCCAACATTTCGGCCGGTATCATGAATAAATGCTTCAATGTTGTCTTCCAATGCGTCAATTGAAGCGGACATGTGTGTATAGGCATGAGCTTTAACATAGCCCCACAAAAAATAGTCTAAAGGCGTTAAATAGCACGATCTAGGCGTCCAATTGACCGGTCCCGAACGTGAAATAAAATGTTCACTCGCCTCTCAATAACTCCATTGTTAAGCGTGCTGTGTGGCACCGTCTTGTTGAAACCACATGTCATGCAAGTCAAGCTCTTGCATTTTGGCAAAAAAAAGTTGGATATCATCTCACGTTGTTGAGTAACAGAGGCCCAATTGCTGCGAACGGCGACGAATCGATAAATGATGGTCATCATTAACACTGGCCGATACAGCTGCGATATTTTCTTCACTTCGTACTCTACGTAAGCGTGTTGGTGGTTTAATGTCCAACAATGTAAATTTGGTGCGAAATTTAGTCACAATAGCCCGAATAGCCGCTTCAGTGGGTCGATTAAACTGACCATAAAATGGATAATAAATTTCAATAATTTGCAAGCGTTGTAAGACGATTCATGGTTAAATTATAGACCAAACTAAAGATGTTTGACAGTGAAACAAAACACGAAAGGCGCGTCAGCTGTTTAAACCAGTGTTTCCAAAAAAGATAATAATTTTAATAAAACTTCAAATCTTTCTATAAGCCTTGTGTATTTTGCAGTTTCAACTCACACTTAGTGATAGTGCAAAAATATTGCAATAATTTTGTTGATGTTGAGTATGTGCAAAAACCATGCATATACATACAAAGTTACATCTTTAAAATTTTAGTGAGACAAGTTCAAATTTTGCACTATTTGAATTGAGTGCAGATTTTTGCATTCAATCTGCGTTTAGTGATAGTGAAAAAATTTGCAATATCACTAAAATTTTTTAGTGGTAGTTAAAAAAATAACAATCATCACTAGCACTGGTAACAAAGAGTGCAAACTAATTGTTTTGCAGTTTTTTTTGTGATCGTGCACTCACGCAAAGAAAGTACATGGTTGTGGTAAACATATTCTAAGAGCAACATATTATGATAAGATTCATGATTGTAGTCACCATATTAAGATTATTATTGAATCATATTATGACTAAATGTACTCGTATTATTTCAACATAATATTTTTCCCTTAATCATATTATTATTCTGTTAATCATACTTAGTTAATAAGTAATCAAATTATTGTTATGCTAATCATAATAAGTTAAGAACTAATCATATTATTGTCATGTTAATCATAATAAGCTAAGAAGTTATCATATTATCATCATGTTAATCATAATAAATTTAGAAGCAATCATATTATGATACAGCCCCTGTCATAACTGTCATAAAAATACAAAATAAATTGAAACTTTTTTGCATCGATTTTTTATTTTATGGCTTTTCACAATTTTTCTTAATGTAAATCAAATAGCGGAGTTCAATATAAGGCTTGCAAAAGATCAAATGCAAAATCTGTGGTTTTAATGGGCAACCATATGCCATATTGCCTAATTTTAAACGCTCTTTAAATGTTTCTGAAATTTTTGAAAAAAGATGGATCAATTCTGATTTTTTAACGTAATGTCAAAGTTTAAAAAGTGCAATACCTAGCCCATTTGATCTTGAATGGTTTTTCGGCTTTCCTGAAACATGTTTTAAGACATACGCAGTCGCCCATTAAAACAACAGAAATATCGTAACACTTTTATAAAATATAAAGAAATCTCTGTGTGTTTTGTTCTTTGCTTTTACAAAAAAAAAACTACGATATTTTGCATTTGCGCTATTGCATCACTAATACCGAATGAACTCCGCTAATAAAAAATTATTTTACAAATGGCGCTTACATAATATTATTAGAGTAAAAATAGTTTGATTGCAGCTTAAACATAATATGATTAATGTATAGAAAGTTATCATGTTATGGCTATTAAATATCATGATATGGTTGTGAGTAATATAATATGTTTTGAAAGTTATCATAATTTAGTTGTTAGAAAAATAAAAATTTTTCGGTCAACAATACTCAAATTTATAATTGCGATAAACATTGATATGTTTACAGTATCTATAATAATGTTGATATTAAATAAAAATAACAATTATGTGTGTACGACAACAATATATTGTTACATAAAACATAGTGTTGTTGCCGAAACAATGCCCAACCATATTTTTTCCCTGCGTGCTGTTGATTTAATTCAATATTTAGTGCACTAACCCCAACTATGATGCATATAAGCGCATTTCTCGTTTAAAAGCGCAAAAACATGAAAATTATGAAGTGGAAACAAGCGTTCAATACTCTATTACATAAAGAACAAAGACGGTTCTTCATTACCATTTATCAATTTCGTTCTGCACGACACAGATATGAAATTGGAAGGATGTGGTTCGGATATCGGCTGGTAGTTGTTTGAGACTACAGCTGTTAAAAAGCACAACGGATGTATTGAAAGGGAAAGGATACAGTCAACAAATCTAATCACACATATTAAGAGAGATTTTTATAATTTGAACGTCAATAAGTACCTGTTGACTTAATTTTTACGACAATAAGTACCTGTTAACTTAATTCTAAAGTACCCAAAACTAATTATTCAGGTACTTTACTATGACCTCTTTTTATATCGAAAGAGCACCTTAACAACAATATACAAACAACTTTCCTCTTCATTTTTTAAACCAGATACACAAAGGTGATATAACCTAATAAAAAAACGTTAATACATATTCTTAACCCTAAACATGGTGTGTTGGTATTGATATTTCCCTCATGTTTGGCATGGCTTAACGACGATAAAAACTTATTTAGCGCTCCTTTGGAGTGCAATTTTAAAATAAGAAAACAAGCTGCAGTTTTTTGCATTCAAACCAGAATTTATTGAATAAATATCGACCAGTAAAAATATTAAAGCTAAACAACTTCAATACAACTAAACTAAACACTGAAGACTTGATTTTTATTCAATAGTAGTTTAAATGCTTTAAACTCAACTTAAAGCTCAACCAACAACTTCAGTTCAAAAGGATTAAAGTAAAAAGTAGGCCAAGTTAAAATTGATTTAATGTTGCTTTGGTGGCAGCAGCAGCAGGCAACATATTCAAAAAAAAACACAATGGCACTTGAAAGTGCAAAAAATTTATATACGAGTATGTTTAATTTGAAAAAGAAAAAAACTTAAATAAAATGAAATGAAAGAGAAACTAGAACTAAAACTAAAAGATGTTTTTAAAATTTATGTATTTCCTCCTTTTTTTAACAAAACTAAATTTTTTTTTGTAATTATCTAGATTTTTTTGTCTGCTGCAATAAAACAAAAGAATAAAAAAAAACTTTTTGTGTAAAAAAATAAGCAAAAAAAAAAAATGGAATACAATGTAACCCTTTGAAGTATTTGCAGGAGATAAAACTCTGTTTCAATTGAAATTTCGTTTTAAATGCGCTACATGTATTAAGGTTGTTGTAATTGGGTGTACACATAAAGTGGAGCAAGGATATATTTCCCCAATTAGTACCAACTTTTTACTAGTTTATAAAGATTTTTCGAAATGTTTAATACACAATCACCCCTATCTATCGGGTGATTTTTTAGCTATTATCTTTTTGGCAACACTGGTTTAAACAGCTGACGCGCGTTTCGTGTTTTTTTTTTCACTGTCAAACATCTTCAGTTTGGTCTATAATTTATGTAAAATTTTCCGATGAATCCGAATATGAAGTCAGAATTGTCAAAAGTAGAACAGTTTTTTAGATATTCCAAAATAACCGTTATTTGTGTTTTTAAAAAAGATGATGTGACTGAAATGAAAATAACTTCAAAAATTGTAAACGGATTATGTAATTCTTTCTTTTTAGTGAAAGGTATAAAATTTCTAAAATAACCATGGATTGCTTGTGAAGATTGGTCAAGAAATGACAGAGTTACAGGGGACAAAAGTTCAAGCTTCATTGAAAATTTTATGATTTTGTTCAATTTTGCTCTTTTCAAGTTATTTTTTTTAAACCAATGATTTAATGTTTTATTGCATGCGACATTAGATTATTTTAATATGAACATTTTGCGCCCAACAAGACATATATTGGTACAAAAATGACAAAGCTACAGAAGATTTTGTAAATTAACCCAAATAGAAATTCAATAGTTTTAAGCAATTTTTAATATTTATTGTTACTAAAAATTTAGCTTTGTATATTTATTTGCCGTGGGTTAATTCAATTAATCTTCTGTAACTTTGTCGTTTTTGCACCGATCTGGTTCCTATTTGGCACAAAATGTTCGTATTGAAATAGGCTAAAATTTTATTTTTTTGGATATTTGCATTTCAGTCACAGCATCTTTTTTACAAACGCAAATAACGGTTATTTTAGAATATCTCGAAAACTTTTTCAGCGGACAATTTTACATAAAGTTTAGGTGTCAAATTCATTTGGTCAAAAAATTGTCACGTAGTGTTATTTATTTATTGAATCTTCATATATTAAATATGAACTAACAATAATTAATCAAATCTTAACCTAATACGTTATTTTATGTCCTGCCAGTGCCAGACAAAAATTTTCTTCATCACGGGTTCTGTTCACTTATATAGGTGTTTATCGCTCATCTAATTGGGCAAGTGCTGCAGTGTCTCTTCTTCTTAAGCGAGTGTTGCCGCCATGAGTACGTTGTGTGTTGTTCAAGCCTTTTTAAATATTTAATTGCATATTTTGTAATCATAGTTTTAACTAATGGCACATTGATATCCTTATGAATGTTTGAGTTTTTAACATACCAGGGAGCGGCTGTGATTATTCGAAGAAGTTTATTTAGGCGCCTTTGAATTTTTTCGATATTAGAGGCCGAGGCAGTGCTCTATAGCTGAATACCGTAGCACCAGATAGGCTTTAAGATAGAGTTGTAAAGTAGAAGTAGAAGTAAGGACAGAATTTCTTCCAATAAGCCAATGAATTTGAATGGCTTTTAGTTTCATTTGAGTTAATTTTGCCTCTATATGGCATTTCCACGTTAATCGCCGATCCAGATGTATACCGAGCTATTTAACATGCGAATGTTGAGGAACTATTTTATTATTAATTGTAATAGGGGGGCAAGATTTCCGGCGCAAGGTGAATGTAATATGTACGCATTTTTGCTCATTGACCATTATCCTCCATTGTCTTAACCATATTTCCAGTTGAAATATATGATGCTGTAAGTAACGAGATGCTTCATAACGGTTTTCGTGGACGCTTAGAAAGACTGTATAGTCTGCAAATGTTGAAGTTTGGGTGTAGTTGTTTGTTGACATGTCCGAAGTATAAATCAAGTATAATAGAGGGACCAGGATGCTGCCTTGTGGGCAATTGACTGAGGTGAACTTAAGAAATTTGCTTCTTTAATAATAAATTGACGACCGACTAAGTAGCTTTCTAACATCTTGTGTGTGTTTGCTGGTAAATTTTGCTTCAATTTATGTAAGCCATCATGCCAGACTTTATCAAAATCTTGCAAAACATCGATGAAGTGTGCTGAGCAATATTTTTTTTCTTCAAATGCTTTTCTTATGACATTTACTATTCGATGAGTCTGTTCAATTGTGCTGTGTTTTCTTCTAAATCCGAATTGATGGTTTGGAATACATCTATTTTCACTTAAAATCGGAGTTAATTTTGAAAATAATAATTTCTTCCTTTAAAATGTTAACATTTGTTTACAATTTAGCGACCGTATCTAAAATCCCTTTAAGGCAAAAACCCATATGGATGTAAATATCTAGATAATATCACTGTGCGACAAATGGTAGGGGTCAGTGATCGGGAAGGGTTCAAACTACTGGGGAAAGTTATATCGTTAAAAAAGAAGTTATACGCGTCCCGGCGTTTCGCTGGGTCACGTCCAGGAATCGAGATATATCGATTTGAAAAATGGGCTAAAAAACATCAAACACCTTCACCGAAGGTAAAAAGGGTATATATAAGTAATTTTTGGGGATTCAGTATTTCGGTTATAACTCAGCCATTTTTGACAGATTTATATACCGACGTGTTTAAGAAGAAATTTACCATTTAAAGCTTGGACTCGGGGAGATCTATGGTTCCCGAAAGTGGGTATTTAAAAAAAAAAATTTAATTTTGGTCATAACTTTTTTGTATCTGAACCGATTTTTCCGAGTTTTTTATATAATATGTTCTACTAAAAATTTACGATATTTAAGTATATAATAGGACGTATGGCAGCCCTAAAATTTAGGTTTTTATAAAAATGTTGATGATTTTTAGCCCATTTTTCAAATCGATATATCTCGATTCCTAGACGTGACCCAGCGAAACGCCGGGACACATATAACTTCTTTTTTTACCGATATAACATTTCCCGTTGGTTTCATCCCATCCCTATTTTGACTGTCGCATAGTGTATTCGGCGCAAAAATCTCTTATATGAATTTTAACCTAATATGGGCTTAAGCGATATTTTTAGGTTTTTTTTTAAATTTTGTTATTAAATTGTTGAATATTGTGTCTGCAAATGAGCAATTTTTAATTTTTAGGGCATATTTTCCAGTTTTTACTGGATATTTAATGCTCATAAAACGCGTTTTTTAGAGCATATTTCTGGTTTCCCTGGTTATTATTAATTAGAACATGTTTGGAGCCAACCATAATGTGGTTGTGGTTTCTTGATTGCGGAGCCAACCATAATGTGGTTGTGGTTTCTTGATTGCGGACTACTTTAACCATAATATTGTTGTCGGTGATAAAAATATGCAGGGGTGTGCTAGAAATCGCAAACGCAAAACGCAAGAATTTTAAAAGTCGTTTTTTAGTAAGATTTCTGTAATAAAAGAATTTTATGACAAATATTATACAAACATTTTTCTATTAAACAGAATTTTATAACAAAAATTATAAAAATTTGATTAAAAGTGTATTATAAACAGCCTCCAAATTCTTGCGTTTTGCGTTTGCGATTTCCAGCACACCCCCCATGGTTTAATTTATATATAATACGTTTAAGCTTTTCTTTAAAAAAAAGTTTTGTTAGAGGTCACCATATTTAAACATGTTTTTTCTCTGGGTGTGATTATAAAATTTTTTTGTCTTAAGGGATTTTAGGGACGGTCGCTAAATTTTGTAAAGTGCGGGTAATGTGGTACAGTGCCTTTTTTTTAAACTAACAAGTAAACAATAATGCAACCAATTTAAATGGTTTGCCGAACTCAAAAAATTAAGAGGGTTTTGATCTGTTTTTTAGTTTTGCCAACCATTCTTATTGTCCGTGCCGAAAAATTCGAGTAGCTGTAGTAGTCGACTTTTTTAAAGCGCTATTAAAAAATAAGTTTTTGTTTTAGAGCTGCTCTTTTAAGTTCGTAAGCGTAATATCAATGTAATTAAGTAAATATTTTAAAATAAATTAATATCCGCATTAAGCCCAAGTACACCTATTGTGGTATACCTTAAGTCAGCAAATTTGTTATAAAAGAATTGTTTTGTAATGTTTTTTTTTTTATTACAATAAAGTACAAATTTGCATAAAACACAACTACATACTTTAAAGAAAATGCTATGAGTTGGTAAGTAGCTCACTATACCACGTTATCAGCATATGGTATACCACATTACCAGCACATGTTGTACCTCATTACCCGCACATTTGTTGAAGTCGTGTTTAATATCTCATATTTGCAACAGTATTTTTTTAAATAATTCTGAAAATGCGGATTTAATATTCATTCCAAGTGGCTTCGTGGAAGCTTAACAAATATGTAGCATGTAAGAAGGTTCATATATTTTAATTGGACAAAAATAGGTATAGCAAATTAGTTTAAAGAAAGTTAAAGCTATTTAGGGATGGGATCTACTATGGTAAAACCGATTCCAAAACGAATTTGATTTGTAGTTAAATATTTTTAGGTTCCGAGACATACGCTGAAAAGAAAAATCAATGCATCCGTACTTAAATCAAGCCAAAGCGGTATCAATAGTATGTTAAATACGGAGTTACTATAATCAAGTACAGAATGCTTAATTCAAGTACGGTTTATTCAAGTCCACCGTACTTAAAATAATCTGAAATCATGATTGACTGGAAAAAATTAAGATAAAAGTTATAAAATTTCTAAGTTGGCTTATCCCGAATTCGTTACTGAACTAATTCAAAAGTGAATTTGATTCTAGCCTTAGCACTTACTCCAGATAACCATAGAGATAATATTATTATTAACTTACCCTTAAAACATTTTGTTTCACTTTTATTTGTTTACAAAAGAACACTCGTAATAATTCTACGTTGAAAATTTGATACACATATTTACCTAAGCGATTTTATCAAATAGAATTTGGGAATTTTTGCTTTTACTTTTCAAACATGAAAATAATGTGTTATTGTTTCTACACAAACAAGCAAATCTGTTTTAAGCTACTTGTATAGTGTTATTGTTGCTGCAAGAAACTTTAACAAACGCGTATATTACCGCATTTTTGATTACCTTACAGCTGTAGTTTTGCCACTGTTTTCATTTAGGAAAAATACTAAGACAATTAAGTTGACAGCGATTGCGCTATTCAATGATTTTTAAAAAAGCATTTCAAAATCGTTTTTATATCCCTCATGTAGGGTACATTTTGAAATCATAGCCAAAGGCTAGACCAATCATAATTTTAACTTGTTTTCCAGCTACATGTGACACAATTGCATTTCAACAACGATAAAAACGACAGAAAGGAAAAAAGTGTAACTCTTGTTATCGTACAATGCAACACAACACAATACAATAAACATAATTAAAGAAGTGCACACAATATTTAAATGTGCCTTGTAGCAGTAGTCAGTCACTCCTTCTTGCAACTCTTCTTCTGTATGTGTATCTAGTTCTTCTTTTAGCTCTTAGTTTTCTACACTTTTTTTTGTATTTTGTTTAAACGTCTTGATGCTTTTCGTGCTTTTGAAGTTAGCTACCAATTAACCTAAATGTTTTTTATACAAATGTATCTACGAGTATATAAGAGGCATTATGTTAGTTATTTGTACAATATTTCCACGTTCATCTTCTTTCCTGGGTTTTATTTTTTTAATTTTTCTTTTATCTTGTTTTTTTTAAGAAACAATTTCAAAGTTTTTATTTTAAAAATTTCTAAATGCAACAAATTTTAGAATAAAATAAAAATATATGAGAATCAGAAATGTAAACGCTGGCATAAGCAATCTTATTTTTATAGAACATTTGTGACTTGCAGTGGATACAACTCAACTAAAACAACAACAACAACGAAATTATGTTTTTCATCCTCAGCGGCAATTGCGACTTTTTTTATAATTTTTCCTCAAGCATAAAAAATATAACGTTCTTTGTTATTATTGTTGTCGTCGTCTTCGTTGTTGTTACTGTTGTTTATGTTGCTTTTGCATTCGTTTGTTGCTTTATAAGTTATTGCGATATTTGGTTTAAAAATTAACTCATGCAGGCTCAATTAAAACTAATTGCTGCACTTGTTTTACATCACACATACTCTGTCACACAACAGATACAAATGCACACACACACACACAACATACACATATTTCCTACCCATTTGGCCAAAGTTTCTTTAAGACACACATATTCACATTTTTCCATTTAGCCAAATTGTCAATTACTCACATATTCTAAAATACAACCGTATAAAATCTTACAATGTTATCTGTCCCACAGTGGTCCAAATAAGTAATCAATGCGTACAAGGGTGTTCAGTAGAGCTATAACCAAATTTTTGGCATAGTACCACGGAGTGGCCAAGAATGTTTTAGTAATGAAAACACCTGTCTCCCGTCGTTTTGAAAAAAAAAAAAAAAATCACGCAGGGAAACAAATTTCTAAAACCTTCCAAGAAATTTTGAACCGCGATGAACCGTAGGAAAATTTTTAAATCTAAGGCCTAGTACTCTGTTCGAACCTGCGAAAAATGTTGAGCAACATTGATTATTTCACACGAAAATTTTGTCATGTATCAATATTATCTATCCTGCAAGTATGCAACATTATTTTTGAATGTAAGCAAAAACCATAGATGGGGGTAGTACAATAAATGTTTACTTAAATTAACATTGCACTCTCACTAAATAAAACTGCAACAAATTATTTTTTACAAATTTGTACCAGCTTTAGTGATGATCGGTATTTTTTTTTTTTTTTTTTACTAGCACTAAAAAAATTAATTGGTATTGTAAATTTTTTCACTATCGCTAACTGTGATTGTCTGCATAAAATCTGCACTCAATCCAAATTTGTAGTTCAAAATTTGAACTTGCAATGAAAAAGCTGTACGAAAACATAATATCACTAAAATTTAAACAAATTTAATTTTGTACTTGCATGGTTTTCGATTTTTCCGATGATATGCATAATCATAGAAAATTAAACTAAATGAAATTCTGTCAATAACGGAATAATTCTTGGATTTAATCATGCAAACGCAAGTTTTGTATTTTAAATTGTGTGCAAAATTTTTAGTCAAATAAGTGAAGAAAAAACAATTGCAATAAACTGATGATTGCTTGATTTTAAATCAAACTATTTTTTTAGCACAAAATATTTTAACATTATAGTCACTTATGTGTAGTGAGATTGAAAATTTTCAGATCATCACTTAACATTAACAAAATTATTACAATAATTTTAAACAAGTGCACTACCCCCATCTATGACAAAACCATGTGTTTTGATGAATGTCATTAAAAAAAGTAAATAATTTTAACAACTCTATTAACATTTTTTCGTTTGTATTTCACAGAAATTATTTTATATTGAGTTTGAAAACATTTCGCACGAAATACTGAACAAAGTACCAGACGTAAAGCAGTGGACAAATTCCAAAATAGCATTTAAGTTTTACGTATAGGAAAATATACAAATATCAGTGCCCATGTTCTGTAACTCTCGCGTGGAGAAAGTTTTCGATTGAAATGTGTGAAATGAAACAAAAATGCCGTAAATTGAAACAAGCAGCTGTTTTTCTCACTTAACTGTGTCTGTAACTTTTTTGGCGAGTACAAGCTGTCACGTAAGGAAATTAGTAGCCAATTTTCAGAAAAAGTGTGTCTGTAACATTTTGGAGAGAAAAGTTCCCGCTTTGAACTGTCAAATAAACTCACGAATAAAAATGGGGCGAGAAAAAATTTTAACACTAAAAAACAATTAAAAATGCAAAATGCAAAGAATAATAAAATAATATTTTGTTCTTGGCACATTTTTTATTGTTTTATTATTTTGCTTTTAACATTTTAATAAAATATGCGAATGTCTTCAAAGCTGGTTTGCAAACAACAAACATTAAAGTCGCTCTTTACACAATTTGGTATAGCCGACGGTTGTATTTTCGCCGCCGTCGTTGAAAATTTTTTAATTTTTGGTAAATTTTGTTCGCCGTCAACTATATGTGTTACTGGCGTTTTGAACGTCTGCAATGTCAAATCGGCTTCGAGTGCAATATTATGACATTAATAACGTTACGACGTAATCTCTTTTGATAGTTTTCGACATGAGTTACAGACACGCATTTCTCTCACTTTTCGAGAAACGATGGAATATTTTGTTTAACATCTTTTCGATGCAAAAAGTTCTCACTAAAGTTACAGAACATGGGTACAGGTGTATATTTTTTAAAATTTCCGTGAGATAAAAATGCTTGTTTTCAAACTTCAACCCGATTCCTGTGTGAACTTTTTTAACAATCCGAAAAAATTATCATATTTTTTATTAATGACTTTTAATGTTCTACACGACTGTATAAGCCGTTTTTGATATTCGCAAAAAGTGTGAAAAAGTTATAGCCCTAGTGCTCAGTCGATTAATGCTTGTTCGATTAATCGAACAATTTCAGACGATAAATTGTTCGAATAATTTAAAATTGCTAATTTCGATTAAAGATTTATGCCTGAAATTTCTACAAATAGATATCTAGCTGTGTATAGATATCTATGGTGTAACGAATTTTTCATAATTTTAATACGTATGTCTTATCTACTGATTAAACTGTAGTGTATTTTACACCATCCATTTTTGACAGTTAATTCAAAAAATTAATAAAAACACAAATGTTGCCATATTTTTAAAGAAAATTTAAAGGAAAAAACACGTAGGTAAATTTAACGTTGAAATTACCAAACTAGTTTTACGCATAGGTAAAGATAACTGTTAGGTACGAACGCGACCAGATATCTGTTTGTTGAAATTACGGGCATTAATCGAAGAATTTATACCGATGAATCTTATGATAATAATATACAGAATTTCTGTTAAATGTATAATTTTTTAAAGTTTTACGTCGAACAAACAAACCAAATGCATGTGTCCGTTGGAGTTAAAAAAGGTCATGTTAAGTGAGTAATTGAGCTGATATTTTTGTTCAATTTTTTCAACACAATTCAATAATTCGTTTCACAAAAGAAACAAGTAAGAAAGTATAGTCGGTCAAGCCCGACCATATGATACCCTACGGCTGTAGGAAAAATCGCCCAAAGAAAAATGGCCTAAAAATAAAAATGAAAAATCGCCCAAATGAAGAATCGCCCAAAAGAACATGAAAAATGACCCAAAAAGTTATATATGAAATTTTGCCCAAAAAAAAAGCGAAAAAGGGCCCAAAAACAAAAATTAAAAATGACCCAAAAAGCAAAAACGAATTTTTTCCCAAAAAATTAAAAATTACCCAATTTACAAAAAAGTGTTTATTAATCATATAAATTTAGTTAGTCTGGGTTCACACTATGAAAGTTTTCTTTCAGAAAGTCTGAGCTTATAGGTGAGAGAGGAAGAGAACATTGTGCTATTCTCTCTCCTCTCACCAATAAAGTTACACTTTCTGAAATAAAAATTTCATAGTGTGAACCCAGACTTACATACAAATGTAAGTTTTATGTAAAAAATTGCATTGTATCTTCAACAGCTGTTCGGCAGTATGGACAGTAATACTTATTTGAGCCCTCCTCCAAATTTTGTGCACTCTTCAATAGTTAAATATCAATTAATCACTTCATAGTTATAATCAATTACTCACAACAGAATATAGCTTTTTGCAAGGTGGCATGTCATAAAGTCCAGTGTAGTAGTGTCCATGGACACTGTGACACTTTTGAAAATGTCATAACGTCCGTGAGCATTAAGACACTTTGCAAATTGACATTATGTCATTTTTAAATATGTCATAAGGTCCATAATTACTAAAGATGTTAAATACAAAAAAAGATCTACATACACGCAGAGAAAAACATGTTGTATTATGGTCACAACCAACAAAACTATTTTTAAAGAAACTTATTTTACCATAATATGGTTGTCGGTGACAATGATTTGGTTAAATTAAACATAATATGGTCAACATTTTTTTAAAAATGGTTTTGTTGTTTTTTCTCTGTGTGCATATATTAAACATCCCCTATGGTGTAACATATACCGGCAGCGCTTATTAAAGCGTCTCAGCATAGCCGGCCTTGGCCGGGCGCAAGGTTTTTCTACTGTATGGTATAACAAAAACCGGCTTAGATAATTAAAGCTTCTCTGCATAGCCGGATTCGGCCGCGCGCAAGGATTTTCTCCTCTATGGTATAGCTTCTCTGCGCAGACGGCCTTTGGGCGGACGCAAGGATTTTTTACTTTATGATATAACAAGTACCGGTTTCGCTAAGTAAAGCTTCTAAAATCTGCCTTGTTTCCGAACGAAGGCCGACTTCGCAGATAAACTTTAGTTAACGAAGCCAGTATTTGTTATACCATAGAGGAGAAAATCCTTGCGCGCGGCCGAAGGCCGGCTATGCAGAGAAGCTTTAGTAAGCGAAGCCGGTACTTGCTTTATCAAAGAGGAGAAAATCCTTGCGCCCGGCCAAAGGCCGGCTATGCTTTCGTGTTTGTCCATGGACACTATGACACTGGATGTTATGGCATGCCACCTTTTTGCAATATGTCCCGTTATTTTTATAAATAACATTTAGGAATTCAACGTATAATGATAATGAATGATTTAGACAAATAGTATGTAAGATTTGGACGAAATTTTAAAAATGAAAGATGGCCCGAAAAATGGGCTATTTTTCATACAATATTTTTGGGCGATTTTTCCTACAGCCATACCCTACACCACGGTATATTAGATCACATTTTTTCAAGTGTAAATATTTGGACCTACTTTTGAAAAATTCATATCTTATGTATCTATATGAATATGTTTCTATATTAAAATTTCATTAAAAGCGGCTTGATGTTTACTGCGAAGCTGAAATTGCCCCCTATCTCCCCTCCCGGTCCTATGATTCGGCCAATTTTCAATAGCCTTCGTCCTTGTGCTAATCAAAACCTATGTGCCAAATTTAATTAAATTATCTCCAAAATTGCGGCCTGTACTTTACGCACAAGAATACATGGACAGTCAGCCAGCCGGACGGACATCGTTAGATCGACTCAGCAAGTCATTATACTTTAAGGTGGGTCTATGGCCCATATTTTAAGGTGTTACACACATCAGCACAAATGCATAATACCCCAGTTGGCCACGTCTTTAAGATATCCTCGAAGACGGATGCACGACAATGTTAATTACTGCACGACATGTGACGGACAGCGGGAACAAATCGTCAACGACATTTTCGAACAAGTGTCGCGAAAATCGTACACGACACAAAGAGAGACAATGTCGCCTACTTTGTAATTAACGACTACCTGCATGACAATGTCGTCTATTTCGACGTCCACGACAAAAATTATTAGATGGTTATCTAAATTCAGACAGTTTTTTTTTTGTATAGTTGGAATTTTAATTTCTGTTATATGTTTTGTATTCGACTATATAAGCAATCCTAAAGTTGACAGTGAAGTACTAACTGCACGTAATCCATTTTCCAGCCCGCGAATAATTTCATCATCATTTTTGGTTTTACTGTTTAGAACTTATTTGTAAATTTTTTGTAGGTATTTAAATCAACAATTAAAAAAAAGAATGCAAGAATTTTAAGAAAACCAAGCAAGTGATTGAATAGCATTCAAGAAAACTTTGTCGTCAGTAGCTTTTTTACAAGACAACTTATAAGACAGTGTCGCTCTTACTGTCCCACATAGAGTGTAATAGAGGACAACTTATAAGACAAAGTCGCTCATACTGTCCCGTATAAAGCTAAATAGAAGACAACTTACAAGACAACGTCGCTCAAACTGTCGTGAACGACGCTTTCCTGTAAATTGTCTTCTAGAAAACCAAAGCAACAGGGTACAAGTCGTGCATACATCATTAACGAGGATGTAGTCAACGGCAATCTGCCCAACTGGGATCCTCTCCACTATTGTGGTGTGGGTATAAAAACGACAAAGGTATGTAATTATCGGGTATGTTCTAGAAATCAAAATTAAGTTTAATTGAAATCGAACGATAATTAAAATATAATTCCATATTTACAAAATTGCCGTGCTTTTTCGTGATTTTAACTGTTGTTTTTGCAAAAATGATAGATACTTAAAGAATGAAGTAGATAAAATGGAATATTTTTGTGAGCTTTTATAACAGGTTCGTTTTTAAAATTTGCTCAATTTTAAATCCATTTCATTTCGATTTCTAAAATACGCCCTTATTTTTTAATAAAAAGTTCGTGCGTTTCTCCCTTTAGAATGAGTTTGGTTTGGAAATATTGTACGAAGGATAAATCTAATAATGCAAAATGTTACAGGTGTCCAAAAATGTATTAAAGTAAATGTTCTTCAACAACTTCACTATTTAAAGAAGATGCTCCACCAACAAAATGAAAGGGGGCTACAAGTGATCCAATGAATAAATATTTCAAACAAGATACTTCGATCGATTCGTTAGAGGAAATTATTTGCAGAAGCATAGCAGAGGATGGAATGTCCGTGAAAAGTTTCAAAAAATCCAAAGTTGTATTGGCTCTTTTAAAATCTAAGTGCCCGAAAGTGAAGAAAAAGTACTAATTTTTTCTAAAATTATCGAAAACAAATCTCGTACTTTATAAAATTTCTGGATTTAGAACCATTCGATTAATCAATAAATTTTAATATTATATTCGTTTAATCGAATAAGTTAAAAATGCCAAATATCAATTAATCGTTTAATAGAACAAAAATATAAAACCCGATTATTTGAACACCCTAATGCGTACACAATAAGCGAACATATAAAAACAAAGCCCAAATATTTTAATATTAAAACGAAAAACATGTATTGGCTTTTAGGTCCGAGATCCGAATTAAGTTTAAACAACAAGTTACTTTTATACAAAGCAATACTACAACCCGTGTGGACTTATGGTATACAACTATGGGGAACAGCTAAAAACTCTAATGTTGAAATATTACAACGATTCCAGTCTAAAACCGTGCGATTTATTACTCAAGCGCCTTGGTTTATAACAAATACGGCCGTACCTAATGATCTCAATATACCTACAGTTAAGGAACCCATACAAAAATCTAGCTCCAGATACCTTTATTGACTAAGCAATCATACTATCATATTAGCCATTACCCTGCTCGTTGAAACAGAAGAAGTACGTGTATACATACTTAAAAGATTGCATATTTTAGATTTGCCTTTTACATAATTTATAATATACTAACATATCGTCATCTTAAAGACCTAATAATCTATCTGCAAAAATTTCAAAATTGAGTTTTTTATGGATTTTTATTCCCTATATCATAACGCATATGTGTGCAAAATTTTGAACATGTAATATTAAAAACGACAAAGTTTTTGTACCTAGAGAACCGTTACGTACAAAAAAAAAGAAAAATAAATCATCAAAAATCACGATACAAGTTTAATTTTGTTGCATAGTGTAATTTAAACAAACATGAAGTACTTGTTTTTGCTTAAACCACCCTGTAGTAAATAAAATAGTTGCAAAAAACACTAACTATAAATTAACTTTTTTTTAATGACTACAAATTGGTTTAAATCTCATGCAGATATCAGCCAAAAAGGCGCACGTAAAACACAAATAAAAGCAAAATAAGTAAAACAAGCATGCCATGAAGTCAATTGAAAAAAATAAATACAAACATTTTAAAATAATTAAAAATTAAATCAATACAAATCTGTTTATGTATGTACTAGCAATTATGTGGCGTATTTATTTCAGGACTTTTATACATCATCATTTAGGGCAGTTTTATGCAAAATTTTCATAAATAATTATTTCTACATCAAAATATATAAAAAATACATACATATGTATGTATGCATGTTCATATGTTCATATGTACATATGTATATTTTTTTGACAAAAATTATTTAAAATTTAAATAATTTATTATTAACTGACAATACTTTTAATTAATTACAAATAGGTTGAAAAATAAGTAGTTAGTAGTCAGTTGAAAAGTCATGCAAAGATGGCCAATTGACTACTGCCTATGACATGCCCATGTTAAAATAATGAGTCGTCGACAAGGAAAAAAGTCACTTAATCAACTAGTTGTGGTTATAAAAAAAACCAGTTTGAAGTTAGTTATAAATGTGTTTGACTTCCTACAGGGCAGTAAATGAAACTACTACTGTAATTATTTAATGTATATAATATTCATGTGTATAAAGAAATTCTTATTTATTCATTCTAATTAGTACTGCAGATAGGTTATTTGGTTTCAGATTTTTACAATTCCAAAAAACCTAAGTGTCATAACATAAGCTGTGATTAGAAAAACAAAATTTTCTCAACTGATATATATTACTGGTTTCATTTTAATCAAAATGTGTAATTTTCGTTTCAATATCCTTAATAGCTCCAATTTTATAACGTTTTTTCTCTCCTCTGTTAACTTTTGAAAACTGCAGATAGGTTATTTCGTCTTTTAGGTGACGATATGTATATAAAAAAGTTCAGTGAAATAAACGTTTAATTGATACAACAATACTTTTCGTTTATAGTCACTACCGCTTATAGTCACATAAGCGATATAGTCCATTTTATCTGTTTATTTTGCCGCTATAAGTTAATTTAATATAAAGTATTTACGTTATAGTCCATTTAGCGATATAAGCACATTTCGTCAGCTCAGAATTGGTTTGGCGCATATGCCAAAAAGTCGGAGCGGAGAAAAACGACAAAGAAGATTTACATGAAGATTTCTCAAATTGTACCCGATAGAATTTTTTTCTATTTTTACCACTGCTTCCGGTATATGTTTTGAAGAAAAATGCAAATTTTTGCGCACTTTCATGAATAAAGTTAGAATTTAATAGTACTTTTTTGAAAATGAAAAATATGGTTTTGTGCCGCATACGCCACTTTTCTAAAAAAAAAATTGTGGCTTTTTGTGCTGCATACGTATACTTATTGCTGTGTATTGAGTAACTTGTTGTTGAGATGAATTTTATTTTATAGTTTTTTTATTTGATTTTACTTTACAAAAACAGAAAAAACAGTTCTACTGTTATGAAAAGTTACATAAAAAGCCACAAATTAAACAACTTAAATAATGCAAAAGTAAAAAGAAAATTTAAAACTTAATATTGAGTAAATTTTTATAATAAGCTTTATCAACACGTGGAAGAAATATAAGCAAGTCTTTTATGTCTCTATTTTTGTCGCTGGAAATAAATAATGGTTTCGATATTTTCAAAACATTCGTCAACAAATTCTCAGGAGTTTTCAAACAATTTTTTGATGCAAAGTTAACCAAAATTGCATTTTTATATTTTTCCTCTCTGGTAGAAGTTTTATAATATATACATAAACCATTATTTTAACTGTATAGAAGTACTTTAATTTTAGCAAAAGGGACTTTTCGAAAGTCCGTTTTATTTGCTTCCAACGAGTATGTGCGAACATTTTCCGGAAGCATTTCCATAACTTTAAGTTTTGTTTTATTATTTGGCATTGTTTTAAGCAAATTTAGTAAATGAAGAGGACTATGAATTTCAATATTCTTTAAGTACCGGTCAATAGCACCATGGACACAGTCCACTTCTTGAATTAAAGAATGTTCTGGTTCTGAAGACTTTTGTATTACGGCATCAATATTATTTTGTTTAAAGAACATTTTGATTGCGGTTGCGTTAATTTGATTTTTATTTTGAGGTACGCAAGAATCGCTCCATAATGTCAAAGTTTTAATAAGTGGACAATCTTTTATTAATTCATTTAAAATTTTAATTTAAGCACTAGCAATATTGTTACCACTCCATTATAAAACTATTTTTCACAAATTTATTTTCTTGTTGTCATTTTACTTTGCTTTTGCTTTAACTACTTTTTTTTTCTTACGGCAATGCAGCAAAGCAACAGTTGAATTTATTTTTCACGTTTTTGTATGAAGAATTTGCTGCAATCGCCAAACAATAGCTTGTAGAGCAAAACAGTACTTAACAAATTTTGAAACAGTTGATATGCAGCAAAATTAATGCTTTATATATCAGAAACCATAAAAATTTTCGCGAAACAGGTTTTTGATTTAGAAAGAGGGTATTAAAAAAATATATTCCTCATACCTAACTCATTTTTTTTTTAAATGGTCGGTAGGTCAAACCAGTAATGAGCTGACGATTTGCCATACATATGTGCCATCTATCAACAGTCATCAAAGGGAAAAGTAAAGCAAATGAATGGCGTTATTGTAACATTAGCCATGTTTACTAAGTTCTTTTTAGTTTGCGAAATCACTATCCATCCAAGAAAGAAATAATTAAATCGTTTAATTTTTGTCATCAACTCTCTACTCGTAAAAAATTAGTTTATTAGTTTATAAGTTATGAAATATCTTGTTATTATTTTAACTATTTTTTAAAAAATAAGACGCAACTCTGTTGTAAAACCATAAGCCTGATGTCGGTGTTATTTATATGAATTTGTTATTTTTTATATTAAAATAACATGATTATATTCGGATTCGGTTTGCCTCATGGTGGCATATGTATATGTGAGTTAGATTGAATTAGCGATATAGTCTACGTTTTGTCTGCAACAAAAGGATGACACTATAAGCGAAAAGTACTGTATTACAAATTTAATTAACTTTTTAATTAATCAGGATGGAAAACGACCGTTTTCAAAATGATCGTTTTTAGAAGGTGTGATGAATTTCGACCGAGTTTGTATAAGAAATCTATTTTTAAAGAAACTAAAAACGATATTATCGTTTTCAAATCGTATTGTTTTCAAAATCGTTTTCCATCACATACCTGAATATTACAGATTTTTTAATTGAAATCATTTTTTATTTTTTTTTTTTGTGTACTCAGTTTGTCAAGTCATCTCTTTGTCCACTTTTCGGCGGCATGAAATAACATATATTTTTAGGGGTCATTTCGTAGGAAGTTTTTTCATGCCGCCAACTTTTTCATGGATAGTTTATTCAGAAAGTTTTTAAATTTGTCCCTCGCCGCTCGTCTACAAAAATATGATGAATACAATTTAAAAGTTTTTTTTTTTTAATATTACCTAAGAATGTCTTCAAGACGTGGCCAACTGGGCAAACACAAATGTACATGAGATACATTAAGTTCTTAAACGTATATGTGTTTAAATGTCTTATTTCAAATGTTTGAGAAATAATAACATACAGGGAGAAAAAAAAGCATGTGTCGTCAATTACACTTTATGCTGGCGGTATGTTTTTTATTGAGATAAAAAATTTTAGCTTTTAAAACTAAGACTCACATACATACACCTGGGGAGATGCACGCAAAATTTAGTTCAATAATTCCCTGTTTTTAGTGAGAAAATTAGTTTGAAATGGAAGAACATAAATTAAAAGGTTTCTACTCTTTTTAATTAATTATAATTTGGATGCAGATAATTTATATGTAAAATAATTACATACACACGCTATATTCACAGATGCATTAATCTACATATCGCACCGGTTGCTCTAGAGGGGATCAACTCAAAATCAACAAATCTTCATCGATAAACAGTGGTGATATCTACCCATTGTAAAAATTTTACAAAATTTTCTGTACCCTTTCGCTAAAAAAAAAAAAATATAGTGTTAGTGATATAAAAGTACGTATTTTGGCGCTACTAAATATTTATAAATTTTGAGTTATCCCTTTACAGGAACTAGTGGGATATTTATATACTACCCAGCAAAAACTTGGTAATGACTTGCCATTACTGAACAACTTACTTTTCAATGACTATTCATACCATCTGCATTATATAGAAGTAGTTTGGTAATGGCTGACATATAATCTGATACCTAAGTACTTGTGTATGAGTTGATTAACGAAATTTATAATTCATTCGTAATAAAATGCATCTACGGTTGAAGTTTTTTCAAATCTAATACAAATTGATTTAAAATATTTGTTCTTACAATTTGTTTTTTTTTTTTTTTATTATAAATAAAAAACAATTTGTAATAAATTTGAATATGAAAAATTATGCTGTACTGAAATTTTATAGTCATGACATGTTAGTTGTAATTTTGGTGACATCGGAGTAATAAGTTATTTAAGTCCGTATTTGTAAGCGAATGTGGTAATGACTTATTTAACTCCCTATTTGTAAGCGAATGTGGTAATGACTTATTTAACTCCCTATTTGTAAGCGAGGGTGTAAGTAGTTGCCTCCAATAATTTAATCTCTAAACTACACTGCCCCGGTAGACTAGCTGGTAGTGAGCTAGTCTATCAGCACCGAGGTTGCGCGATCGAATCCCGCCAGAGACAGAAAAAAAATAAAAAATAAAACAAAGTAAAATAAAATAAGAAAAAAAAACATAAAGTAAAGTAAAATAAAATAAAAAAACTATATAAAAAAAATAATAAAAAAAATTTTTTTTAAAGTCATGACATGTTAGTTGTAATTTTGGTGACATCGGAGTAATAACTTATTTAAGTCCCTATTTGTAAGCGAATGTGGTAATGACTTATTTAACTCCCTATTTGTAAGCGAGGGTGGTAAGTACTTGCCTCCAATGACATCACCGTGTTAAAATAATGAGTTAAAATGCCAATGTATAAGTAGTGAAGAGTTGTTATATTAGCTTTTTAACTCATTACTTTGCAATGTAAGTTTTTGCTGGGTAGATACAAGTATATTTATTTAACATTTAATTGCAGGGCAAACAAATCGAAAGGTTTTGTTTCAAGGGTCTTATAAAGGAAATTTTTTGTATATTTAAGTTTTTTATCGACCTTTTCCTTATTTTATTATTGATTTATTTAGAAAATTCTAAATCGGGCTTATTTAGGTCATGTATTCTGTGCAAATAAAAGATTATTTCATAATTTATTTTTCCGACGTTTCGTTGGAGATTCCCAACATCATCAGGGATATTTTATTAGATCTGGCAACATCAAAATAAATATACAATTGAAAAATAATAGTTTAATAACAACAACGATAACTTAGTTCTACAGGAATAATATTACTTTCGTCAATAGTTATGCATTTTGAATATTAAACACACATTCTGTTTTACATAAACACAACATAAAACATAAATTTAATTAAACAAAACAAATGCAAAAATATAAATAAAAGTAAAAAATATCACAGTATAATTAAATTGTATTAAACTAAGTATCACAGAAGCAGAACTAAACTAAATTTTTTGTTTTTGGACCAAATCTAAGTGTATGACCAGATTATTTAAATAGGATTGGATAAAAAGTGCAGAAGTTGTATTTGCGGCATTTTATTGAAAATTTTCCATTGGAAGAATAGAATTACCCTTGCGGCTGACAAGACTTCCATCTAGAACAATGACAACAAGCAGCTTCTGAGGTGTATGATAGGCCATTAGTGGGGAACCCTCGGGGATCTCGTTTCGACTCTGGTTTCAAACCCAGAACCCTAATCGAATTAGGGGCAAGGTTTTGCGCGTACCTTAAGTGTATTATGCTTCCCGCGGAGATGTGATGCGAATCATCCTTATGATATTTTACGTGTTGGTGTTATATCCTCCGGATACACACTTATAAAATTATTACAGTAACTGATTGTGGGTTATTAAATTCGTTTTCCGTAGTGTTAAAATTGAATAAAAATATAGTAATTTTACGGTTAATTTTATTTTTTAACATTTATGTTTGTTATTCAAAAAACAAACTACCAAAAATAATGTTTTTCCGTATTTATTTTGTTATGTACAGGCATGTTCTGAAAATCACTTTTTGTGAAAGTGATTTGAAATCACAAGAAAGGTGTTCTGGAAAAAAAACTTTTTTAATAATTGTGATTTTAAACTGCCCAGCAAAAACTTTGCTTACAAAATAAGCAGAAAAATAATGAGAATTTGACGAGCCGACTACTTACTTTTCTACTAGAAAAAGTACTTATTTTTGTTCGAGATGTCCCAAAAGTAATCCTTTATAATTTAGCCTATTATAATCTAAAAAATAATATGTTTTTTTTATACTTAAAATTTGTATAAAAATATATAGTTACCCAAAGTCAATAAAGTAAAATGTTTTTTATTTTTTTTAATTTTATTTTTTTCTTTTTACTTTTTTAAATTATTTTATTTTTTCTTATTTTATTTTACTTTATTTTATTTTTTTTCTGTCTCTGGCGGGATTCGATCGCGCAACCTCGGTGCTGATAGACTAGCTCGCTACCAGCTAGTCTACCGGGGCAGTGTAGTTTTTTTGTATGTATTAAAAAGCTATGTTTTTTTGACTATAATGACATTTTTATTGTCATAATGAAAATTTAAATTTTTCTTCTGTATATTTAAGATATAATAATAAAGTTATTATTTAATATATAACTAATAATCCAAAAAGTGGCGAATAAAGCTACAAAGTAATGAATTCTTGAAGTCATTAAAAGTAGGATTGTAAGTAAAGTTTTTGCTGGGTGGTCGGTTATGTGGTCGCCGATCAAAGATTTCTTGCTTATATTTTTCCACCATTTTAAACCATGTTAAAACTTTTGTGGTGTCCAAAACACCGTTAAATCACAATTGTGATTTTAAAATCACATGTGATTTGAAAGTTTGTGATTTTCAGAACATGCCTGGTAGTTTGATTTTTGTCTGTTAAAATATATTTTTTTTTACGTAAAAACTAATCAATTATAAGGAATATGAAGTTCAATAAATAAAAAATTTTGAAATTAATGAAAAAATCATTTGTTTTAAATGAATTTAACTACATAATATATTGAGGGCAGGTGTCAATACTCGATATTCGGCAGAAGCAAGAAAAGAGGACCTGCTCCTTTCTAAGTGGTTGGTAACGGCTGATCAGAGAACCTTTTATGGCACCACGGGAACCAGTAGCGCCTGGAAATTCGGTCCTAAACTGGTCATTGGTTAGCCTTCTGCGGGAATGAATTGACGGCGGGAGGAGGGAGTCTGTGAGGTTGTGTTCGGCCTCTAGCGAATTTCCCCTAATAGAAACTGTTTGCCTTTCTGCAATTAAGGTAAGTTAGCTTCAGAGCCTGGGAAAAGCTTCTAAGCAAGACGCGAGTGTATGGTTCTGCAACATCATACATTCAAAATTGCCACCTATGTGTGTTTTCTTTAATTAAAAACTTTTTTGCTATCTTATCTCGGCTTAAGATGTTTTGTCAAAATGCCACAAAACTATAAATCAGTGTCCCATGTATTATATGTTGTTAAACAAATAACTACGATAAATCTTGCCAATTTCATATGGCCTGTATTTGTAGTTTAAACGCCCAAATTTTTTACGTTTAAAGATGGTTTATATGTTTACTGACTTATAGATTTGTTGGTCACCTCCTAGGATTAAAGATTATTTTAAAAGAATTCCAGAAAAAAATTTTTGTAATTTTTTGCCAAGCCTCTGGATACCACCATTTTAGTTTTTTGTATACTGCGCCGCCATTTGAAGTCCGATCATAACATAATTATTGTTTTTTGGTGACATTTTAATGTGACATAAAATTCTGGGCGCCACTTATGCCATCATTTGTACATCTAGTTTTAATGTACTTATTTTTATGCCACGCCCCACAAATAGGCCCACTCTTCTTAACTTATATATATTAAATTGAACTGTTTGTTTTTTATATAAAGCGTCGCCGTTTAAAGTCCAATTTTATTGTATCTCATATCATTATTAAAAGCCTCACTATGGCTTCTTTTTTGTCTTTGGTGACTTTTTAATCCGACATCGAATTTTGGGCGCCACTTATAACATCTCGGATCCTTCCCACCACTAATGTCCAATTCTTTGCACGTGGCAAGAAAGCCATTCTAATACTTTGTATGTCTAGGTTTTAATTTGCTCACTTTTTTGCCACGCCCCAAAATAACGTCCCATTTTTTCTTTTGCACATAAATATTATATTAAACCAGCTAGATCAACATACAAAACCAAGAAAATTGCATCAGTCGGAATGAAATTTTATATTAATGAAGTATCTAGAATTGTAAAAAATGCAGTACTTTTTGTTTTTATTTAAACCGTCTTTTGAAGTCCGTATCGCATGGCGTAAATGTAACTTTATTCCTGCTTCTGATAGTTTCTTAATCCAAATCAAATTTCGGGCGAAACTTAGGCCATAAATTCACCGTAAGCTTAATATAATATTTTCTGAAGTTATTTAAATATATGTACTTCCTTTGTGCAATTAGTCGAGGTTAAATCTAACTCCTTGGGAGATCTGAAAATATGAAGCCCCAGAAAAGCCGCATGTAATCATCTATTCCCTTAATCAAGAATTTTACGCACTACGTCTGTGGAGGATTCTGAGCTAATTATCAGTCTGTTAGACATAAAATCCATTTGTTTCGGAGAATAATATAATTTTTTTATTTTTCACTTCGACCATATAAAATCAAATTTATAATCGAGAATTTTATAAATTTCCTGCAACAACTTAAACTAAACAAATCAAGAAAACTTTAAAGTATTCCATTAAGCATCATGTTATTTCATTTATTTACCCCAATCGTTTAATCGACATGAATATAATAAGATTATTAAGTATTGAAGCGTTTAAATCATTTCAGATTTTCGAGCACATTAAACTAAAATAAAAATTACAACAATATTCAGTACCATATTTGTAAATTAAAAAGGGTTAATATGTTAATCAGCCACATAAAAATTGATATTTTTATTAGCAATAATGTGAATGAAGCCCAAGGCTAAGTTAAAAAGCTTGTTACAAAAAATTATTATTTTTTTTTTTTTAACTTACATAAAGATTATTTTAGGAAGAATTATATAAGAGTTTCCTTTACAGGTCAGATAATTTGGTGATAATATAAAATTTCACACTTAACACCTCAATAGTTTTTACAAGCAATCAACTCATAAATTTATTACATCCCTTTTAACGAACAACAGAAAATTATGCACAAAAATTTGTGTGCAAAAAAAAAACAACAACCTGAGCAAAAAGTTTCTTTTAAAAGTTATTTTTTCTTCTTCTTTTTCCATAAAACGGGCAATTTTAAAATCTTCTTTTTATAATAAGAAAATCGATATTTTTACATACAAAGGAGATTCTTGGAAAAAAAGAAGAACAACAAACATAAAAGAAACAACAAAATTAAAAAAAACAACAATTTCGACACCTTAGACAGTATTAATTATGTTTTAAATGAAAAAGAATTAAATTACAACATAACAAGAACAACCTTAACAAAAAAAAAAAAAAACAGTAGTTAACACTCACATATTTATACTACAGCAATGGCCAGTTAATGAGAAACAGGATTATTTGCATTCTCCATTTGAGGTTAGAAAGAAGAATATTAAAATTTAAGATTTTTTTAAATTTAAGATAAAAATATTAAGATATCCTAGCATTTTTTTATTTAAGATTTTATACATTTTTTCCAGAAGTGGTAAAAACCTGCACTCAAAAGAAAAATCAATTCATCCGTACTCAAATCAATCCGAAGCAAAGTACGGTGAGTACGGATTTTCTTGAATCAAGTACAGAAAGATTGATTCAAGTACGGATTTTCAATCGCAAAATACTTAACCTATCCATATTCAATGCCGAGTTCGTACTTAAAATAATCCGAAAATGAGATTGCTTAAAGTTACACTAAGATTGAACCAATCTCGAAATGCGCTTGATTTAAGTATTATAAAGTTGATGCAATTCCGAATTCGTATTGAAAGAAACCAAAAGTGAAATTAGAAGGAGAATTTTATTAGGATTGATTTGCTTACCAGTTTTACATCTTCTAGAATTTCAATTATAAAACACCAGCCTTATTCCCGATATGGTTTTTAAATTGAAAACTTACCCCCGTATTCATAAACGATTATTAAATTTAACAAACGGTATTTAAATATCAATTCATATTTAAATATAGATTTTCGGCTATGCCGAATCTTATATAGCAGAAAGTTATAAATTTTCTTTAAATATAAGTAAATTTGTATTGACAACCAAGATGATTGTACCCATGGTGGAATAAGCAGGTGGCATCGTTACGGTAACAAATACAACATTACAACAAAAATGGAAATTATATCACCGTTTAAGTCATAAAATACTTAAAACAAAAATAAAAGTGTACCGCTGAACGTAATGAAATAAACAAATATTTAGCCAATTTTTGTTTAATTATGGACAATATCTTATTTATTTTAATTTAAAATGATCAAAAACTTTAAAAAAATACAATAATCACAGCACAAAACGTGGACTTTTTGTAAACATAAACAAAACTTTGACATAAACCTAGACAAACAATTCAAGAGCAAAAAATCGTTAGCCGGCGTAGTGCTGCCACCTGTTTATTCCACCATGATTGTACCTAATTTTGAAACTTTGGTTCTTGCCATTCTCCAAATATGTATACAAAAGCCTATATTGTATTTGTACGGTAGACGTGGCGTCCACTTCTACAAACCCGATTACATTTTTTAGAGAGGTTGTTTATTAATATCTGAGCTAATCCAAACGTTTGTACCTAATTTGGAAACTTTGAGTCTTTCCGTTCTCCAGATATACAGAAATTTATAATGTCTTTGTATGGGAAGTGTCAAGTCAACTTGTCCAATCTTGCCCATGTTTTAAAAAGAGGTTGTGTATTGAAAACCTATGAATGATTGTACCTAATTTGAAAACCTTGGCTGTTGCCGTTCTCCAGATATAAAGAAAAATTAAATTAAAAAACAAAAACAATATCTATGGGTAAAATTAGTGATAGTCGTGGTTTTTCGCTCATATATCAGCCATTTTTGCACTGATCGGACTGAATTTCAATAACAAAATAATAAGCAGATGTGTCAGAAATATATAACAACAAAGTTCCCAGAATATATGCACTTTTTGGGGTCTAAGATCAATATTGCAGAAACTACAAACGGAACGACATACTTTTATATAACCTTTAACCTTCGGTTTAGGGTATAAAAATAATTAACCTTTTGCAAAAAAAAATTAAAAGTTCACATTAGGTAACTAACACATAAAAACCAATTCACTTTTGGTGTTGGTTTACTAATGTGAAGCATAGATGGGGGTGATGCACTCATTTTGCAGTTTCAACCCACACTTAAGGTATGTTCAGACCTAATAAATATTTGACGAAAAAATCCAAAAAAAGCGCGACCAATAAATTGAACAAACTTTAGCTTTATTTTTGACAAGTTCTATTCACTTACTAATCTTTATTTGTAAGAAGAGAATTGTTTAGTGTAATTTAGAAACTCTTTAATGGATTTTAATCAAGCCAAACGTTTAGCAAAAGCAAATAACTCTTTAATAAAGCTAGGGGTTACGTGTAGGACGTCAAATATTTAATAGGTGTGAACGTAGCTTTAGTGATAGTGCAAAATTATTGCAATCATATTTTTGATGTTGAGTGATGAGTTGAAAATTTGCAGCCTCACTAAGCATGAGTGATAGTGATGTTAAAAAATTTTGCACTCAAAAAAATTAGTTTGATTTAAAAAAAAAGCAATCATCAGTTTATTGCAACTTTTTTGTTCTTCACTCATTTGAGTGCAACTTAAAATTTTGCATTCAATTTCAAGTTTAAATTGATTTTGAGTTTATTTTTGTGCACTAATTTAAAGTTTAGTCTAAAACTTCATAAACAAACAAAAAATGAACAGTAATTCAAAAATAATAGAGGACAATAAAAAAAAAAAATATTAAAAATTGTTTGCTTTAAGCAAAACAAGCATTTCAAAATTATTATCACTTTATTTATTTCTTCGAGGAGCGTCTACCATAAGCGCTTTACTGGAGCAGAGGACGGCAAAGGCGTATTATATTTTAAAAACATTTGCTTAACTTTTTTCAAGTCCTCGTCCATATAATGAAACATATGATGCTAAAAATTTGAGTTTTTTGTTTTTTTTTGCAAACATTTTTTTGAGTTTGTTATTGAAAGAAGGAAAAAACAAGGTATAATACACATTACTTAAATACCGCGAAACAATGTTTCCTTGCATGAAAACAAATGCAGTTTCAAAGAGAATTGAGTAAAGTTTCTGCAAAAAATATTTGATTGTATGGACGATACAATTTTTTTTATCTTTTTTTTTTTTTTGAATTTCAACTTAAAACCTTAGATTAGTAGAATTTTGTTGTTGTTAAATTTTTTCATCCGAATAAAATAATTATACATATAATTTTTTGATTATTATCATATATGATTTTTTTTTTTTTTTTTTTTTTTTTTGAAGTTTTCACTCAAAATAACAATGAAAGTAACTATACTAACGGCCATTTTCACCAAGTTCGGTTAAAACTAACTTTCAATTAAAGTTCCGGTTACCAATATCTTTTGACAGCTATAACCGATAGTTAATTATAACCGAACTTGGTGAAAATGGCCGTAAGTAGTAAAAATTTGTATTTTTTGAATTTGTCTTTAAGAATTTCATGCCCACTAATTTTTTTAAAAATTAGTGAGAGTATGTTTATATGCAGCTTTTTTTTGATTGCAAGTTCAAATTTTGCACTATTTGAATTGAGCGCATACTTTTTGCACTCAATCTGCGTTTAGTGATAGTGAAAAAATTTGCAATATCATTAATTTTTTTTAGTGGTAGTTAAATAAATAGCAATCATAACTTAAGCTGATACAAAAGAGTGCAAACTAATATTTTTGCAGTTTTATTTAGTGATAGTGCACTTATGATTTAAATCAATATTTAGTGCACTACCCCCAACTATGATGTGAAGGAGGAATATGTTTAAAAGTAACAAAATTATGATAGTTTTGCTCTCTACATTTCTTGAATGATTTTTAATCCGTTGCTTGGCTTGACTAAAATTCTCACATTCTTTTTCTTTCAGTTTTTATTTGAAATACATAAAATTTAGGAAGTCGTTAAAGCCAGTGAAGTGGAAAAAATGAAATGATAGGTTATGAAAGTGGAACATAACATGTTAGGTTTGGTTAGGTTCGAGTAACATGTTACAGGAATAGAAAAAAAATCCAACGCAACATGTAACATAAACAGAAAACAAAATAAATTTATAACTTGATTTCTGTGGCACTTTGACAAAACATCTTAAGTCGAGATAATATAGCATGTCATGGTAACCTGCCGGCCAGGGTTCGAGCCCGAGCCACGTCAAGAATGAAAGATTATCAATAACAACTTTAATTAATTTTCATGTTGTAAAATTCCTTTCTTCACAAAAATAATTTAATAAAAATTAAATTTCATGAACTTAAGCCTAATTAAAAAATATAGCAAAAAGAGATTTAAAAAAAAACTCGGCGAAAAAATCATTTTTATCCAAATAATTAAGTAAACCGAAATTAAAGAAAAATTTCGTTTATAATACAAAATTTTAAAATCGTAGAAAAAAATGTTTTTTGAAGGAAAATTCGTATAATAAACAGCATTTTTTCAACTTTTTAAATTTGTCTTAAGATGTTTTGTCAAAAGTCCACAGATTTCTAAGAGTAAGAAAAATAACGAAGTAAAATTACGATTGGCTCAATAAGAAAATTGAAAAAATTGCTGAAATAAATAAACATAATATGGTTGATATTGATCATTTATGTAATTGTTAATTTTTAACATAATATGGTTACTTTTGACCAAATCGTTGGTTAATTTTAATTTATTATTAATTATTTTGACAAAATTATGGTTAATTTGCACCAAATTATGATTAATGTCGGTATAATTGTAGCTTATTTAAACCATCGTATTGCAATATTTAACCATAATATGGTTTTCTGCACACATTAACATTATTTAAATTCAATCTCTTAGAATATGGTTACCTTTAGCCATATTTTTCTGCGATCATATGCATGGAAAACTATTAACTACCAAAAGTTTCAGTATTCTATCGTTTTTGATATCTTAAAGCGGTTTATTTTGTAGATAAAACTTCATATTTTGCCAGAAAGTTGAATAAGTCGCAGTTAACACAGGCCAATTCTTTGGCCAAAACCATCTGTGTCAGTTTCAGTTAAAAGAGACCTATAGTCAAAAAATGAGTTTTGGAGAAAACCGATTTTGAAGTTATCAAGTTAATTTTGAAACGACTGTACGCTTTTATAGCTCGATTTTGACAATTCAAAATGGCGGATCCAATATGGTTGAATATTTTTTGTAATGTTTTTGGATTTGTTTGAAACAAGTAGATTTTTATACGCCTGAATGCTTTTATGGCTTGAAACTTATTACCTGGTTATTTTTCGGGTCGAAGATTACGAACCTGGTATTACATTTTGAAAATTCAAAATGCCGGATTCAATGTGGCGGACTTTTTTTTGTAAGTTTAAAGAGTTTGTTTTGATACACCTGAACACTTTTATGGTTTCAAACTTATCATCCGGGGGTTTTTGAGTTTGAAGATAACGAATCTGGTATTAGATTTTGAAAATCCAAAATGGCGGATCCAATATGACGGATTATTTTTTATAACATTATTGGATAAAAGCGATCGACTTGTAAGCTAGCTTTACGAAAAGAAAGTCCGCCATATTGGATTTTGTATTTTCAAAATCTAAAACCAGATTCGTAATCGTCGGTCCCGAAACTCCCAAAAAGGCGAGTTTCAAGTAAATTAGATCAATTACAAATAATTTTGTTACATCGGGTTCTTTTCTTTTCCCCTCCAATCAAAGGTGTATTTTGCTGCAATAGAAAGAGCGTATTATCTTTTAAAAGTATCACCAAAAAAGTAAAAAATCGATTTTTTCATCGATAGGTCCCTTTTAACTGAAAATTAACCAGAAAATTATTCAAGAACCAAAAATAAGTTCGAAATGTACAATTGGAACTTCATAATCAGTTTATACTTTTATGACCATTTCTAACTTGTCGACAACAGCTGTATTTTGCAAAAGATAAAAACATTAAAACAACGAGGATACCCCAAATACAAATAAACCAACGTGTTATAATAAATGGAGAAACTTTGCTCCCTTTTCTTGAAATGAAAACAACAGCTAAAGAAAAAAAAAACATTAACATTAACAACCGGAGTCCTTATTATACAAAGAAAAGTAAAAATAACAAAAACAACAATAACCAGCCTATAAGTGTATAAGTAAAGGCATGAGATTGTGTTCCTGGGGTAAGTGGGTGTAAGAGTTTGTATGTGTGTGTGGGGGGTGTTTGTGTTTGCAATATTTGTCGAAAGAAACACTCATGCATTAAAACTTTTTTCCTTTTTAAGACTGCATTTAGAAAAATATGCTTGTACAAGTACTTTCATTTATTTGTGTAGTGGTGTGTTTGTGTTTGGATGTATGTACATTTTAATGGCGGTTTCCGGTTGCATCTATACTTGCATACACAGATACACAAACATAACCACTCACACCCAGGCATCAACAAATACAAACATCAAATGTGCATTTTAAACAGACGCCAGCCAACATTTGTTTAGTTGTTTGTTTGTTTATTTTATTTGTTGTGCAGCCAGGCTTTTTTGAATTTTTGCTGTTATTTTGCTTTTAATACGTCAAGAGTTAAACCAAAGAATATAAATCATATAGAATGCGCATCTCAAGGAAAACTAAAATATTTTTGAAAAAAAATGCATGATGCGGGCGGGAAGACAAAAGGGAAGAACCAAAAACAAAGAGCGTACCAATGCATCGTTCTCTCGTTGTTTATGAGAACTTTTAATTCTCATTTATCAGCGTATATGTATGTGCGTGCACGAGTGTGTATGTATGTACATTGCCAAGTCAAAAAAAAAAAACACATTAAGTAAAAAATAAAACAAAAACCTAACAAAAGAATTTTTGTTTCTTGCAATTTTTGTACAAATAACCTTCGTAAAAGCAAATGTGACCGATTGTGTAATTGTAGGGTAAGAGTATGTGTTTTATTGTTGTACAGATAAAACTATATCGGTTCGCACCGAAATTCAGATGCAGTTTTTCTGTAAAATTAAAGATTTATAGGAATATAAAAATATCTAAAAACATAAACTGCCTGGTTCATAAAAAATAGTTTATGTTTATTAAAGCGGCATGGCCACACAATGCTTTTGGGGTCTTTTGTCAAACCATGTTATATATTTATTTCATAGCTGTGCAGTATTAATATTCTTATTAAAGATATTTAAAAATAGATTAAAATAAAACATATTATTATTCCTTCTTAAGGAATTTTGTTTGGTTTTTATTTAATCATGTTGCTTGGAAATTAAAAAAATTTAGTTCTCATATATTCGGAATAAATTTAATTTATTTCTAACTTTATGTCTATTCACAAATGTAAAAAAAATGATATTTACAAAAATAAAATTATTTCCAATTAAATTTTCAATCAACCAAAGCGATACAAATACATACATATTTAAAAAGAATTTAATGAGGATATCAACCACCCTAATATTTTAATAAATTAAATCATTCGTTTGATAAAACTTGTATTTTTCTTTTCTTGGAACTTCCTTTTTCTAAAGACCAAAAGCAATGTTTTCGGAGGAGTACTAATTTAATAAATGTTCAC
Source organism: Pollenia angustigena (assembly GCA_930367215.1). NCBI lineage: Eukaryota > Metazoa > Arthropoda > Insecta > Diptera > Polleniidae > Pollenia > Pollenia angustigena. The sequence continues at coordinate 188,090,388 of OV884056.1, forward strand.
AAACTGAGCAATATGAAATTTATTTAACAAACAATCAAGGAGAAATACCTATTTATAATTATGCCACTCCTTTATTTATAAATTCCATTAATATACATACACACATGGTAAGTACATAATTAAATAATCTAAAAAATGGTTTTATAATTCGGTGCAAATCGATATAGTTTAGTTTTTACAAAAATAAAACACATACTGTTGCCCTACAATTACGCAATTGGTCGCATTCGCTCTTACGTAGGTTATTTCCACATAAATTGTTTTAAAACAAAACAAAATCAATTAAAAAAATACCAAAAACCCGTTTCAACGAAAAAAAAAACACAAACACACACACTTTGGCTGGCAAAAACAGCAAACATGTGTATGTGTTAATGCTGCACATTTTGGATGCTCTCTTCAGTTCTCTAAGTGAAAACACAAACCAACAACAAATTGCCTTTGCAAAATTTGTGAGCGAAATTATATGAGAGCGGGGCGTAATGATAAACCCCGCCATAAGAAATTTTGCTTCTACATGATGCGCATTCTATATGATTTATATTCTTTGGTTAAACATAGAAAGAGCTTCAGGAATAAAGTAAAAGTACTTTATTTTTTTTTAGTATTTATTTTAAAAATGAAATGATGATGGTATTACTGCTTGGTGCAAACTGTACTGTATTGCACTGTGTAAGCAGAATGTTAAATGCATCAAATGACTACAACAACACAAAAAAACTTTGCATTTTCTTTTACTGCACTCGAGGGAAATTAAATAGTATCTACGTTGTTATTGATAACTACAACTCTAACCTATTTTAGTCGAGTCCTCTTTCCACAGACGTTGCAACATGTAGCAAAATCAGAACATAAATTGTCTAGCTTAAGTGTGAGTTATAAGGTGAATTATTTGAAGGTAATTGATTGATAATTGGCCGGAATTCTCATAAGGAACTCAATTGAAACAACGCAATAAAGAATTCATCTTTTAAATATGCACTTTCAATTCAATTGTAAACAATAAATAATTCAAGCAAGAAAGAAGTAAGAGTTTTCCCAATGTTTGTTTATATAAACGTATGTATTTTAAAATCAGCATTGTCAAAATACTAAAACTGTTTACTATTTATCTATAGATCATGGATGGGAGTACTGCACTAATTTTGCAGTTTCAACTCACTTTAGTGATAGTTTTTGCACGATTTCGGTGTGATAAATTGAAAATTTGAAGCCCGACTAAACATGATTAAGTGATGTTAAAGCTGTTGCACTCAACAAAACACACGATCTTCATCTTCACAAAAAACTTGTTTTTTTTATTTGTTCTATGGGTTGATGATGTATGCCCACCAAACTTTAGTTGATTTGCCAGTTTCCGAAAAAATATTACAGATGACAGCTGATGTCATTTCATTTCGATTTCATTTGCCAAATAATAAAAATTCCGGAGACCGTAAAATTTAGCTTGCTGTGTATATTTTTTAAGTAAAAAGACGCCAAAAGCTTAAAATAAGTACGTCTTTTGGTTTTATTAGGGACATTTTATTTCATATTTCTTTCTTATCTTGGTAAACAAAATGGATAAAATGACCACTAGACAACAAATGAAATGTATGGGTAAATTACGTATGACAACCGAACTGAAGTTGAGTTGGCAGCAGCGAACTCGAGCAACGCCCGCCGATCATGTCAAAATATAAAATAATAAAAAAAAATTGTTGTATATTTTAACAGAAGCGGCGTTGTCGGATTTCGCTGCTGGCAACTCAACTTCAGTTCTGTTGTCATACGTAATTTACCCATTAAGCCAAGTACATGTTGGCCGATGAATTTGTGCTCGGTCTTTATAGTCTGTACTTAATAATTCACAGCATCTTTGAGAAGACAAAATTATGCCCTCAAGAAGGAAAATTTGTTTATAAGTACAGACGGTGAGTCTAGCGGTCAAGAATTGCCTCTCTAGTGTCGGCCAGCAGATGTCCCGTTCACTCCTTCTTCGCAACCAATTTTTTTTAATGCTCGTGAAAAAATAATCAATAAGAGCTGGTTTAAAAATATCACAAATTATTTTGCTCGCAGTTTTTCATTTAGTGATAGCGCAATGCTGACTTTAATCAATAATTATACTGTGCTAGTTAAAAAAAAATAGAGAAGCATTGCACTTGGCGTTTTAACCTAATTCGGGTACGCTGATTCCAGTAATGCTAACCGTTTTTTAGGTTAGCTCTGGTTTTCGAGATATACCGAAAATAGGGGAGGTTGCACAACATATATTCACGTAACTCAAAAACGGTTAAGTTAATTAAAATAACTAAAAAACGAAATTCCGCAATAAAATTTTTTTAAGAAAGGTAAAACTTATAAAGTGGGGTTGGTCATACATTTGACCCATCTAGGGGCATCCTACGCACGGCGGCAGGTGCCAAATTTAAGAATTTTATAAAAAACAAAAATTTCGAAATTTTGTTAAAAAAAAAATTTTTTTCCCAAAAAAAAAATTATGTTTCTAAAACGACTGCGCATTAGTGTGTCCCAAAAAAATATTTTTTTTGGATTTTCATGGGTGCTCAAGCATAATTTAAGAGCTTATAGGGTAAAAAGTTTTTGAGATTTTTTTAGATTTTTCGGAAGAGGTCGCTCAAGTCGAATTTTTAGCAAAAATCGTGTCTGCCGGCCTTTCTTTTAGTTTTCTTCATAACTTTGTAAAAACCATGATTTTCTTCACTTTTCAGGTATTAATGTAAACAAAAAATGTCCAAGCTTTATTTTGGTGTACAAAGACTATAAGTTTTTGTAATGCATTTGCTCATTTATGAACCCTACATTAAAATTTTTCGTAATTTTTCCAAAAAATTTGTAAATAACGCTTTATAACTTTTAAAATTTTTATGAAAATGAAAAAAAACCAACAAGTTTGAAAGATCAATTTATTCTTTATAACTAGGAACAAATATTTTTGAATTCGCTCTTACCGTTCCTGAGTTATACCGGTTTTCAGATTTGTACCCAGTTTATGTTATTATTACTCATACCCAACATATAAATATAAATAAATATAAATAAAAATCAAACGTTTTATTTTTTTTTTTTTTTGGGACACACTACTGCGCATATTACAAATTTGATTGCGGAATTTCGGTTTTTTTTAGTTTTTTCAATAAGCTAAAGCGTTTTTGAGTTACGCGAACATATGTTGTGCAACCTCCTCAATTTTCGAAATAATGGAACATCTCGAAAACCAAAGCTTACCTAAAAAACGGCTAGCACCACTGGAATTAGCGTACCCGAATTAGGTTAAAACGCCAGGTACCCAGCTTGTCATAAAAAATTTAAAATTCTAGCAGGTTAGCTCTTGTTTTCGAGATATGTAAACCATTATTTATTATTGTTATAAACTTAACCGTTTTTGAGTTACGCGAATATATGTTGTGCAACTTCCTATATATTCTAAATAACGATGTTTCAAAATTTATCTTAAATTTGTGTGTGTACCGCCCTAAATCAACGAACCCTTAAGAATCCTTAAAAAAATCGTATAAATTATTTAGTTATTTTACTTAAGAGCAGGAATACCGGAAAGTTAAAAATTTATTCCCTTTTTTACGGGAAGTCAACATTTCTCGAAAGAACAATAATTCGCACATTAAGCGTTTTTATGTTAACAAAGTATTCGAAAATTTGTATTTTCCATATCGTGGGCGCCCGGGCAAAAGGGGATATGTCAGGAAAAACGAAGTTTTGGGAACTCAAAAAGTAAAGTTTCATTTCACTTCCAAAATCTTCTTTCATTCCTGTTTAAATGAGTGAGAAAAAGTTGACTTATCACCTTTTGCCCGCACGCCCACCACGATTTATTTGTTTATAGTTGTACAAATTTAAATGTAAATTATAAAGTTTTAAACTAATTTAGGAAATTAGAGCATAAACAGCTAGAATAACTAATTTAAATTGAAAACAAACAGCAAAAAATATTGAAAGCGAATCTTTTATAGGTACGAAAGTTTTGAACTACTTTTTAATTAACAAGACTGTACTATAAAACTAAAAAGGCAAAACAGAACAGAAAAAAAATTCCAGAACAATTGGCAGATTAATTATATTCTTGGGTTTAAAACTTTAATATGCGTTAAAGTACATACGAACGAGTGAGTAAAGTTTTTTTTTATTAATTTTATTATTTGTTAATTGTAAATCAATACCCCTACGTACTTAATTCATCCCATAAAACAAATAAAGAATGTAAAAAATATATAAAATTGCTATGGAATAACAAAAGGAAAAAAAAGTTTAAAACAAAAGGCCATAACAGCTGCATTTGCAATATTTTTCACACCTCAATTGAAATCTGTTCTTGTAAACTTCAATAACTTTTTTTCACCAGCAAACAAAAAAAAATAAAAAATATGGAGAAAAAACTGCATTATTTAAACCATACCGTACTAAAATTTCTATAGGAATAGGTCAGTTCTTAACAGAAAATACAATAACAACAACTTGCATATGTGCATATTAAGTTTCAAGTATTTTCTTTACAAACAACAGCAGTAGCAACAACACCAACAACAACAACTACATAAATACATATACGTTTGTATTTATAAAAAAAGCTTAATATTTCTTTAAACAAACAAAAAAGTAATGGTTAGGGCACAAATAATGACGACACACTCGAAAAAACAATCCCCTAGTAAAGTTGCATGCATATTTTTTTAAGTTGAGTTCAATGACTGCATAGAAGGCCACATACAACAAATAAAACAACAACAACAACACCATCACTTTACTAGTTTGTACGACTACAACAACTAGTACTTCTATGAATCTACCTTCTCATGCTACACTATTAAAAAAATAGCATAAGCATAAAACACACTAACACGCTCTCATATGCAACCAAACACAAACATAGAACATTTGCAACCAAACGTACATACTATGTATGTATATATGCAACAACAAGAATAGCACTTGCAACAGCAGCAGCGGCAGCAGCAAACAATGCCAAACAATCGTAAATTTAACTACAACAATTTGCTACACCAGTGGCAAACAAAAATACAAACACAATTTATGTGCCCAACAACAATACAACTAGAAAACTTATATGCACATATGAGAAAATGCATGTTGTCGCGCACTATGGGTCGAATAAAGCATTACCAATTTTTTTCTAATTATGTACTTTAAATAATTTAAACTAAATTTTTTTGTTGAAACTGGTTAGGATAGGTCATAAGAAGAGCTAATTGAAGATCTCATTTACTTTGGTTTCTCATGTCATACGGTGAGAAGAAGTAAAAGCGTTTTTTTATTTCCCAGACTTACCATTTCTGAGCACGTACAATCTTCGTTATTTCGGTTCTCGTTCCCGTAAACGACTAAGTCGTTTTTTGAAGTATGTAGAATAAGAACACAGGTTGTGTATTGCTTAAAGGTTTTACAAAATAATGCTGAATATTTTTTAAAGGGGATGTGATCGTGTAAACTGCTATTAATTAATGGAAATTCATGTATATTTTTTCGCAGGGAATAGTGTCAAACACTTTTAAAATAAATTAATCACTTTTGAAAATTCCGTTTCCTTACGCAGATTTTTACATTTCACTACTGTCAGCCGAAGTTGACTTCTATTTTGCGTACGTTCGTGACCACACGTTTATAACTCTTATTATGAAAACTTAAACTCGATGAAATCCATCTTTTGTACTAAACATAGAGCTACCCTATCGAATCGCAAAAAAATGCTAGGAAAAGTTTTGTTTTCTATATTATTTGTACATCAAAAGCGTACGAACGTACGTTCGTGACCCCAGGAAATGCACATATATTTTTAATGTCAATGAAACGGGCTTTATTGGAAAGAAAATTCTATGAAATTAATGTTCAAATGTGATTTCTGCCATTTGGCCGGCGCGTAGAAGATGCAACCTTGTACACCAATTGCAACATATTTTCGCATTCTGACCATTATTGTTTTTGAAGACTCCGCCAGCACGTAAAACAAACCAAACAGTAATTTTTTTGTGGATGTAATGGTGTTTCTACAAAAGCTTGTGGATTCTCCTCACTCCCAGTGCGGCAATTCTGCTTTTTACGTACCCTTTCAACCAGAAATGGGCTGCATCGGAAAATAAAATTTTGAATGGAAATTCGAAATTTATCAACCCTATCGTGAACAACAAGTTGTTCCCATGAAATTTTCTTTTCCCTCAAAGGGAAAAAAGTAATCGTGAATCTCCCGTGAATATTTTTTCACGCTATCAGTTCCAGTGAATGTAAAAAAAGAAGAAATATTAAAAAAATTAAATATCAATGAAATTTTTGTTCGAAAATATACGCATATATTTTTTAAAGAAAAGTTAATTTAAAAAATTTTGTGGTTATTTTGTTGAACTGTTTATGGGTTTTAATCCAAATTTTGATATGTTAAGCAGGCTAAATAAAGTTCATCAAATTTAATTTTCATTAAATTATTTTTATGAAGAAATTAATTTTTACAACATGAAATTAATTAAAATTTATTGATAATTTTTCATTCTTGACTGCCGAGGGAATCGAACCCAGGCTTTCACGGACAGGTTACCCTAACATGTTTCCATTGCAACCACTCAAACTCTTCGTAGGGGCTTGCCGTTTAACACTGACAGCCATTGACGACTGCTGGCAGTCAATACTCAAACATCAATCTTTAAACCAAATTGTATTTAGCCCTCCTTACTTACTTACTGTTCCTGCTTACTTACTATTAGTTTAACAAAATAACTACAGTACTAATTATTGTTAAAAAGCTAAGGCACGAGCTCTATGTTTACATTTGTCTTTCAAGTTTTGCTCAAAAAGGTCAACAAGAAAAAGAAAGACAAACACATGAATAAGAGAAAAACGTACTTTGGACTTCATAAATAATCACTGGAATTCGTGAAAGTTCCAAAGTACGGAAACTTAATAAAAAATTTTAGCAGACTTTAGTCCCCATTTCATCACAAAAGATCTTTTAACGAATGCAAGTTACAACCAGGCTGACCGATTAATTTATCGATTAGACAAAAAGCCAAATTGATAAAACTGTATTCCTTTAGGATTTTGTTTATTTATTAAGTAATAAAATCTTACACATTTTGCAGAACTGACCTAGGTTTCATGGCCGCAAATAATTGTATAATAAATCCCATTGTGAATACCATCTTTTTTTCAAACAACAAACAAATTGCAATAGCATAGTTCAAAATAACAACAACAATTATGCTTAAACAAAAATATACATGTATGAACTCGTAAACTCGTACATACAAAAACAAACAGCAACAACAAACATTTGTATATTAAGTTCAAAAAGTTCATTCACCATCAATACTGGACTACACAACAAACAAGCTTAAGAGCAAAGAAAAAAAAACAAGCATAAACATATCGGTTAAAAACTAGGCAGAGAATAGCGAAAATACAACAACCAAATCCTCCCCTTTTACTTCGGTTGACGAAGAGATGCGTACGTATGAACGTTTGTACATACTTTCAAACGTGTGCAATGGATGAAAATGCAATTGATTGCAATAAACTCGCTTTCAATAAAGTAAACGGCAATAAATGCAAATATAAACACAAACACACATTTCCTGACAGACGGCAATGAAGACCTCGACCGACCCTTTAGAACTAACGCACGCACACCAACTAAAATACGCACACACTTATACCTTAGTGGAAGCATTTGTTCGCACATTTACAAACATATTTATTTATTTATTCTACAATATTCCTTCTTTATGTATTGTTTAATATTTCACTCTTTTCAATAACAGAAACAGCACAAACAACAACAGCAACAAATATTTGTTTCAATAGTAATACGCACTGTGGTCAGCATGATGAGAATTGATGCTGGCTGGGCTTCAGTTGGATGTATGGATTGTTCAAAAGTAGTACAAGTACAAAATAGAAATACAATTATAAGTAAGTAAGTTAATGCAGTTGCAATTGCAGCTGCATATAACATTAATGATGATACCATCCTTCTTATTTTCATTTATTCATACATCTATTCAACAACTCATTCATTCATCCATCCATGCATCGCTTTGTCATCACTGCATTTGTTTTGAACTTTTTACCAAGTAAAAACGCATAGACCAACCCTTAAAACGTTTAACAATGCAATGGAGAACTAAAACTTTCGCGATTAAAATAATAATAAAAAATAAATCCCACGTCAACAAAAATCTATAGTATTAAAGTAGAGGAAGAAAAATAAGTACAAGCTTAACAAAGACGTAGACTGGTGAAGGGATTTTTGTATTAAGTAAATTAAAATCGAATTATTTAAGGTTATACGAGTATACTAGCATTAAACCAGCTTCTTCGTTAGCGTCTTCCTTTCTTTCGCATACATATATACTTATATATACATACTTACTTAAATGTTTATAAGCAACCGTTTAAGTCAGTAACCTGATTCAGAATAGTTTTCATGCACGTCGATCTTATACGCTTCGCCTCCAGTTTCTAGCAAGAAGATTTGCAAGATCTCTCTCAGCTTGTTCTTTCCCCCTTTTACGTCTTCCTATGGTATCAATTTCGAATGAATGTGTTGATATCTTCGTAAAACTCGTATAGCTCGTGATTCATTCGATGGCGGTACTCTCTGTCGACGCAGATATTATATATATATTTCATCCTGGTTTGTATTTGACTAGAGTTGGGCATTTGATATTAAGGAGGGCCACTAAGCCCGCAGCACTCTACGCTGGCATTTGTTAACAAACACCTAAAGAGACTGGGTTTCGCGCGGTGCCATATTCCACGTTTCGCAACCGTACAATGATGTGGATTTTCATAAAGTTGTTCACTACCTCGAAGTTATAGTAAATTGACCCGGTCTTGCTTCTTCTTTGTTCGCTGATACCATTAATTTTGTTTTATCTTCATTTACAACCAGACCCACTTTTGCCGACCCCTTTTCGATACTTGAGAATGTTTCAGTTACTTCTCGCACTGTATCAATATCATCAGCATTAACGAGTAGCATATGTTTTTTGTTGAAAATTTGTTTCCAACAAGTTATTGAATCGACCACAGGATAAACTATCACCTTGTCCAAAACCTCGTTTGGTATTAAACGTCTCGGAGAGTTCTTTTCCAATTTTAACCAATTATCTTGTATCAGTTTACTTAATTCTACATAAGCGTATTTGCTTTGCAGGTATACCAAACTCAGACATGGCTCTAAATACCTTTGCTCGTATTAGGCTGTCAAAGGCAGCTTTGTAGTCGACGAACAGGTGATAGGTGTCGATTTGTTTTTCTTGGGTCTGCTCCAGGAACTGCCGTAATGTAAATATCTTTAGATTTTTACCATAGTTGGCGAATACGGTACACAACATGCTGAGGTTTTAGTCATCGGGTATACGTTATTCTAGCCAAATGGTTCTAACAAGTCGGTGCATACTCCTTAACACTTCGTCGCCTCCAGTTTTTAACAGTTCTGCGGGCAGACCGGCGGCTCTTGCAGCTTTGTTGTTTTTCAGCCGGGATATTGCTTTCTCAATCTCATTAAGACTTTATGGTGAACATTAGACACCGTCGTCAATGATTGGAAACAAAAAAGTACCAACAGGTACTTTTCATTCACTAAGGACGCTGCACCTATAATTTTATGTTTCTAAAGGTATGTTCAGACTTAACAAATATTTTACGAAAAAAATCCAAAAAAAATGTCTAGTAAATTTAAACTTTAACATAATTTTTAACAATTTTTATTGTTTTACTTAAATGTATTTGTAAGCAGATAATTGTTTAATGTAATTATGAAACGGTTAAATGATGTTAGAAATGGCTTAACGTTTTGCAACAGCATATAATTTTTTAATAAAACAAGTAAGAACGTATAGTCGGCCAAGCCCAACCGATGATAACCTACATTACAATTTTCGAGAAGGATCTTTTTATGTTTTAAACTTCATTGAAATCTGTTCAATAGTTTTGGAGAGGCGGAAATCGCCCCCTATACCCCCTAGTGATCCTATTTTTAAAAAAAATACATGGCTTATGTGTCCATATAAATCTGCCATCGGCAACCTATACTATTACATTTTGCGATTATATACGTTGTACGAATTTTACATATGTTGTTGTTAATTTTGTTAAATTCTCAGCGATGTGTGTGCACATGCACGTAATAAAAAAGCATACAAGAGAATAAAATAGAAAAGAGAAAATGCGGGGCCCTGATTTTGCCGATGGCAGATATAAATATAGATCGATCTATGTTTTAAATTTCATTAAATTAAGTTTGAAAGTAAACACAAAGACCCTATTCCGGAAAGCAGTTTGGGCTATATGAATTTATGGACGGATTCGGTCCATTTTCAATAGGCTTGTTCCTTAAATAAGAGCAATAAGAGCCTATGTACCAAATTTCATCAAATTATCTTCAAAATTGCGACCTGTGCTTTGTGCACAAGGGTACATGGACATCCAGCCAGCCAGCCAGCCGGACGGACAACGTTAGATCGACTCAGAAAGTGATTCTATATACTTTAAAGTGGATCCAGGACCAATATTTTAAGGTGTTACACACATCAGCACAAATGCATAATACCCTCTCCACTATTGTACGATTTTCACCCCTTTAACGTTCGAATTTCGAAAAAGTACCAAATTTATATTATTTTTTAGATAAGTTAGGAATGTGAAATAATTTTTATTTCCCGCCAGACACTCTGGTCTCTTGCAGACAAGCGTAGAACTTCGCGGTATAAGCTTAGAGGGGCAAAAAGTTCCAAAATACCAGTTTTACCGGTAAACTTCGCAAAAGGGCCGAATTTCAAAAAAAGTACCAGACTCATGTCCGCTTATTATTTGAATGAATAACAATAATTATTTAAAAAAATTTTTTTTTATTTTTTAGTTAAGGATACTCTTTATTACCCCCTATAAACATTCTAATTTCCACGAGTCCCGTCTTAGTGGATCGATTATGCGAGAGAACCAACCTCCGGTACAAATTTCGACGTTTTAGCTTTAGGCGTTTAGGATGCGATGATGAATCTCGTCAGTCAGTATACATATTCACCCCTATCGCGAATGTTATGGGAATATGTTATATGGGATCAAACCTAAATTCCCATCCCCAACAAATTGGTATCGCAAATATTTTGGGAGTAAACACATCTATTGTGAATTATTTGTCAGTGCTTTGTAAACAAAAGTCTCTATTGTGAGTAACTTGTCAGTGCTTGTATTGTGAAAGAAAAATATACAAAATAAAATACTAATAAAAATATAATAAAATAAATAATGAATAGTGTTTATCTTCATTTTCTTTATGTACACTTCTTCAATAAAAGGAAAAAGTAATTTAATTTAGTCCTACTTTAGAATACAAATTAAAATTTACATGTTCCCTTCTCGTTCACATCAACACTTGTTGGGAATTTATTTATTAAAAAAATTCGCGGGAGTAAACATTGGCGATGCCAAATTTTATAAGTTTGGGAATTCATTCCCAAAAAATTTGTTATGGGTATCATTCACAATACGAAATAAAAAAATATGGGAATATTTTCATGGGAGTAGTTGTTTGCGATAGGGGTGATTAATAAATAGAAGTCGTAGAATATATGCACTTCAAAAAGCGATAGTCCCCGAAACATTAACACGATTAATATTGTCTGATCAATTTTAAAAACGGAAAAAATCAAACACTCTTACGTTTTCAGTATTAAGTCTTACATCCGCAACTCTAACCAAAGAAAGCTGCGCCGAATCATTTTACAAGCTAAGTGCAAGAAAGTCATGCCCCGTCCGACTAACATTCGTTTTGAGCGATTTAAAACGCTCTTATTGGAATTCGCTTCACTTAAGAACAGGCTTAGTGTTCTTGGCCTCAAAAAGTTATTAGTTATTGTTCGAATATCGCCCTTTTAATTCCAAGTCTCTGGCACTAAAAGCATTTCTTAATCATCCCCTACTGCGCTATTAACGATTCAATTACACTTCTCACAATCGCATTGTCAATGGTAACATAATACGCACATGGTAGATGGATAAAAAAAGCTTCACTTTTTTCTTTGTAATGGCGAAAAATGCATTTCCTTTTCAGTTTTATTTTGGTGTAGAAAATGGATTGTTTGATGGCGACCTGTAGAGGAGTAAGTTTTTTTTAGCATTTAGTTTATTACAAAGAACGACTAAAACTTACATGAAAAATAAAACAGCACTACACATTATCCTATGGTTGATTACAGCTGCTGTAATTGTTGCTACTGCTATTTGTTGAAAATGCAGCAGCCACTGCCATTGCTGATGCAGTTGATGATGTTGCTGCAGTTTGTAATTCCCTAAATTCAACTCTTCTTTTTTGATAATACACAAAGTAATCACTGGCCTACTTTAGTTTTTTTCCACATTTATTTTATTCGTTTTGCTTTTTTTTGCAATTGCGTTTAAACGTTGCATGTAAATGCTACGACGTCGCTGCATAGTGTAGACGTTTTTTTCCCCCTAGCGTTATAACGATGACGCGACATAACATCCGACAACGTTGTTTGTAAAAAAAGAGATTTTAATCAGTTGTACAAAAAATCAGAAAACTAAAAACCAACCAAAAAACTTTAGACTAAAGTACAAACAGTTGACTAAAACTTCGAGAGTTGACTACAAGGACCCAGCTTAGAATGTAGTTTATGAAATTGTAGTTTAATATAGATTAAAAATTAATGATGATAAAGACAACGACAACGACAATGACGTTGATGATGATGGTGTTGGCATTACACAAATACTATATATACTGGATACGACTGAATAAATTTAACAAAAGAACTTAACTATTGCATTTGTTTCCTACGAAGGCAGTCTTAAAAGGCAATATTTGAATAAGAAATTGATCATAAATCATAAAAGGATACTGCGTATGTTTGGTACTCAATCTTGACGAGAGACAAATTCCTTACTGGAACAACCATCTACATATATTTGCCGAAATTGGTTCGGCCGTTCTTGTTCAATACCCATTTCCGCAAGATATTTAACAGAAAAGTTAAAATATGGGAAAAAATGTTATTTGTACTCTTCATGCACAACGATTTCAGAGACGAGAAAGATAAAGTTAGTTTGTTGTCTTATCGAATAAGTTCGTGGGAAGAACACATTGATTTAAAAGCCAGTATGCCAGTTGAAGGAAAAGAAAAACATTTGAAAAGAATAAAAAAACAAAAATAAAAATGAAGAGTAAAAGCAGCTAGATTATGAAGTACATTATTAATAAAAATAACAAAAAAAATTGACTTTGTTGTCAATGTAAAATAATTGTTTTTAATGTAGATTTTAAAATTTCAAAAAAATTTTATTATTCTTTTTCTTAAAAAACATTTTTCAGCAATATGAAAGTACATAAAAAAGTAGTAAGCAAATAAATTTAAAATGCTTTACAAATTACTTATATTATTGCGAAGGTAACAAAAGAGAAAAAATAACATGATTTTACTAAAGTGGCAACATTGCTGTTGAGTAATTATCAGTGTTGCCAATCTATGTGTAATTACGCATTGTCTAATTGGTTTCATGTGTAATCTGTGTGTAATTTTATTTTAAGTTCTTTCTTTTATTAAGTTTTGTAATTTGACAATACTTTTGAAAGGATTTTCGCGAATTTAAATGCGATCTTCATAAATAGCCCAATTACACTACAACGAAATCTAGTACTTACGAGATTTCGAGTTAAATTTAGTTGTTGTTGACTATATTTCCCATGCAAAACAAAATCTACTTCGTGAATAGATTTTGACGAAGTCTTCTCAAAATCAACACGTACTTAGTTATACAACTATTATTTTTCTCCATAAGAAATACTTTTCTTTCAGTAGAATTGTAAGCAGTGACCGTAACTGTTATGACTTTTTTCAAAAAAATCAAATTATTATTTTTTGACCAGTATTTTTTTTGTTCAAAAAGTAACTATTATTTTTAAACTGATATTTTTCAGTCAAAAATAAAAGTTTATATTTGACCACCACTGAATTGTCTGTTTATTCAACAGAGTAATTAATATTTTCTGAGTATCGGAGGTTTAGCGCCCCTGGATCATATCCTACACAGAAAAAATTATTTTTCCAATTCAAACAAAAAATTTGTAGAATCAAACAATTTTTTGCCTGAAATCGGTCCTATAAACAAATTCGCATATTCAAACAATTTATTTGCATTTTGTTTATTGAAAAAAAACACTGATTTTTTCAAACAAATAATTTAACTGAATCAAACAAAAAGTTTACTGAATTTCATATACTAAATTTCAAAATCAAAAAAAAAAAAAAAAGGTTTTTGCACAAGCAATGATGCGCACACAAGCAGGCACTGTATTAGAAGATGATGGCAGAGAGAGCAGAGCGGCCGGCTGGCTTTGAGACACATTTTTTTGTTGGAATAATTTTTAAACGAAGTCTTTTTTTTATACACACAATGTTTTTCGTCATCACTCACTGTTGCTGTACCCTTTCCTTTGCTAATGAAGAAGAAATGTAACCCAAAAACGGCGACAGTCCGACTCGATATTTTTTTCGTCATCATTATATTTTTGTATTTGATGTATTTAAGCAAACAGTTTGAAAAAATTGAATACGGGATTTTGGTTTTTTTTAACCAACTTTGAAACCAACCAAAAATTTTTTTAAAAAGCGTTAAATATTTCATACAAAATTATGAAAACTTGAAACCAATAACGCGTGTATTATATTTTTGAATGGTTGTCAACATTTTTGTTGGTTAAATAAAAATCAAACAAAAATTTTAATTGAATCAGTAAAAAAATTTTTAGAAATTAAAAAAATTTTCAAACAACCGGCAATTTCGGTAATCTGTAACAAACATACAGACCAGAGAACTGCAAAATCCACTATTTTTGTTGATTTACTCATACGCTATAATTTACATTAACTTTATGCCTGCAAAACAAAGTTCAACGTTGGTAATTTTGACATCTTTTGGTACACATTTGATTTGTGCATGTGTGAGTTTTTTATTGAAACTGCTTTTTTTGTTGCGCACGCAATAACACAATTTCTCAAAGTCAAACGGCATTTAGTATTTTGTTTTTGCATTTAAGTAGTCATTGTCCACTCGATGACACAACGACGAATGTAAATTGGTATGAGTAAGAGTCGCTTTGTTTGTATGATTGCTGTAGGCATAAGTTCAAATAAACTAGTTGTATTGTCCAATTTGTTTTTGTGTTTACCCTGCATATAATATTGGACCACCTGATTTTGATCAAATAGACTAGTCATTGGACTAGTCCGATGTATTGCAAGCATGGACCATGTCATTGTTAAAAAGTGTTTGTAGTGAGACGACATGTCTTCGTTTTTTAACGAAATGTGTTGTTTTTAAACGACTTCAAAACTAATCCTCTTGAGTATACCATGGAGTAGTTTCAATAATACTCATTTGTAATCCAAAGCTGGGTTATATGGTCCTGCCCTAGGACATCGTAATGTTATACTATGTTCACACTTGGGTTCTTAAACGCGTTTAAGCAGCTCAAACGTGATTAAGCTCTAATCACTTCAAAATCGAGATGATTACCCATACATTGAAGTGATTTGTTAATCACTTCAAATTGACATGATTACAAGTAAATCACTTCATAAACCACATAGAGTCCACTGAACATACCTCAAACTGAGTGTAATGTAGAATCGCAAACATGACAACCGGCCACGATTTCTGCTTAATATTTTTATTTTGTTTTCTTGAATAATTCATAAATTTTCACAATTTCATCATTAAAATGATTAAAATAATCTGTATAACTCCCTATCTTAATGAACACGCAATCATTCCGGATCACCAGTTCGGATTCCGAGCAAGGCATGGTACAATCGAACAAGTGCATAGAATTATTACCCAAATTAGATCAGCGTTTGATAGAAAAGAATATTGCTTAGCACTGTTTATAGACATTTCCCAAGCATTCGACAAAGTTTGGCATGATGGGCTGATCATTAAAATAACACGAATACTTCCACAAATACTCATAAACTCCTTGAGAGCTATTTAACTGGCAGAGCATTCATGGTAAGATCAAAAAACCAATACTCCCCCACCAAGAAAATAACCCGGCTAAATGTGCTCACTTAACTTTCACGCTCAGAAGACAAACTTGCCCTGCTGTAAAAATAAATAACATCACTGTTCCGGTAGAAAGCCATGTTAAATACTTGGGAATTCATATAGATAGTCACCTGACCTGTTCTCGTCTATCAAAAAACCAATATGGATGTATGGCATCCAATTATGGGGTACTGCATGCGCATCAAACATCCAGAAGCTACAAAGAAGACAGTCTAGGATATTACGGCAAATTGTCTGCACCCCATGGTATATACGTAATGACATTATCCACAGAGATCTTAACATCGCTTCCATCCAGGAAGAAATTAAAAAGTATTCAGTCAAATACATAGATAAACTAATGGTCCATCCCAACTACCTCACTCGGGATCTAATAAAGTTCGAAGGTCACCGGAGGCTGAAAAGATCAGACACTTTAAGCCTAGCAGGCTTTTTTGACACTTGAATGCAATTAATTAGCGGTTACATTGGTAACGGCTAACAAATACAAATAAGAATTAGGATTAAGCTTTGAATACATATTGTAATTTTCGACAAGAAAGATTAAATAAAAATAAATAAAAAAAAAATTTACTGAAATCTGTCAAATTTTAACGTTTATTTTTGACTGAAAAAATATCATTTAAAAAATAACCGTTTTTTATGACTTTTTAAGAAAAAAGAAAAAAATAAAAGTAATTAGCGGTTACATTGGTAACGGCTAACAAATACAAATAAGAATTAGGATTAAGCTTTGAATACATATTGTAATTTTCGACAAGAAAGATTACATAAAAAAAAATAAAAAAAAAATTTACTGAAATCTGTCAAATTTTAACTTTTATTTTTGACTGAAAAAATATCAGTTAAAAAATAACCGTTTTTTTATGACTTTTTAAGAAAAAAGAAAAAAATAAAAGTAATTAGCGGTTACATTGGTAACGGCTAACAAATACAAATAAGAATTAGGATTAAGCTTTGAATACATATTGTAATTTTCGACAAGAAAGATTAAATAAAAAAAAATAAAAAAAAAATTACTGAAATCTGTCAAATTTTAACGTTTATTTTTGACTGAAAAAATATCATTTAAAAAATAACCGTTTTTTAAAGATTTTTTAAGAAAAAAGAAAAAAATAAAAGTAATTAGCGGTTACATTGGTAACGGCTAACAAATACAAATAAGAATTAGGATTAAGCTTTGAATACATATTGTAATTTTCGACAAGAAAGATTAAATAAAAAATAAATTTACTGAAATCTGTCAAATTTTAACTTTTATTTTTGACTGAAAAAATATCAGTTAAAAAATAACCGTTTTTTTATGACTTTTTAAGAAAAAAGAAAAAAATAAAAGTAATTAGCGGTTACATTGGTAACGGCTAACAAATACAAATAAGAATTAGGATTAAGCTTTGAATACATATTGTAATTTTCGACAAGAAAGATTAAATAAAAAATAAATTTACTGAAATCTGTCAAATTTTAACTTTTATTTTTGACTGAAAAAATATCAGTTAAAAAAAACCGTTTTTTTATGACTTTTTAAGAAAAAAAGGAATTTATTTCTTGGCTTATAACAATCACAATGCTTTACACAAATAACGTATAGACAAATTCGTTCTGTCTGACTTTTTGTACTGAAATTATGATAATAAGTGTTATTTTCGATCCCTGATTGTAAGTTTTATTTTGGCTTTTTCTGATATCCCTCTAGATTTATATCTAGAGGGATATTAGAGAACTCTTGATTTTTTTCCCTAGAATTTGTGACATTAGGATAATAAAAGGAATTTATTTCTTGGCTTATAACAATCACAATGCTTTACACAAATAACGTATAGACAAATTCGTTCTGTCTGACTTTTTGTACTGAAATTATGATAATAAGTGTTATTTTCGATCCCTGATTGTAAGTTTTATTTTGGCTTTTTCTGATATCCCTCTAGATTTATATCTAGAGGGATATTAGAGAACTATTAATTTTTTTCCTAGAATTTGTGACATTAGGATAATTTTGAATTTGAAGATTTTAGTTTATCAATATTTCCGAAAGAGATTTTTCAATACCTTTTCAGTCCTATCTCTCCTTTGTGCAAAATTACAACAAACAATCCACATCAGCGAAATTAATGTAATAACATTCTCACAAATACATATCACTATGACTGCCTGTGTGAATGAGTTCAGTAAAAAAAGACGATGTGGTTAGTGTGTGTGTTAATATTTTTTCCCCGTTTGAGTTATTAAAGGAATAAATTAATGTAAGCCAATTTAAACTTTATACATTTACCCCATTTATTTAACTCTTTAGAGTTCAAAACTGCATGAAATGAAATCAGTAAAGAAGGTTCATAATGATGACGATGATGGTGGTGATCATCATCATTTTCATCTTGTACATCATTTCCGTTCAAGATCGAAGATTGTTAAAAGAAAACAAACAGTACTTGTTTTAACTACAAATGCAATAGTTAGTCGGTTAGTTATTATGCCACTATAGAGCCAAAAAATACAAAAAAAAAAACACCACATAAACTTAAATAAAATATATTTTCCTAAGTACTTCAATGTTAACCTCATTCGCAAAAAGTAAAAATCTATCTTACAACAAGACGACTTCAAAAATAATATGGAAAACAACCACAACAACAAAATCTCATATAAATTTCTGTCGTCTTAAAAATTAAAGCAACAAAAAAAAAATATTAAATAAAACTAAAACAAAATAATCCCCTTTTTGATATTTTACTTCTTGTTTTCTTATTTTGACGGTTAAAAGGTTTAAAAATGCAAAATACCTAAATACTTGTAAAAGAAACTTTAAGCAAAATCAGATTTAAATACTTGGAAATGCAGAAAAAAATTTATAATACCCTACAGTACCATTTGAAGACTTTGTCAAAAAATTAGATGGTACAATTTTATTTCATTAATAACGGCATCTTGCTCTTTTTACATAGAATTCCATAGTCGACTGATTCCATACGGAAACTAAAAATAATTAAACTGTCGAATTGACTAATTTGGACTAACGTCATGATTTTTGATTCGCCATTTATAATGTGTGCAGAATCGTTCTTCGAATATGCAAAACGCCAAGGAAGCAGTATGGAGCGTAGCGCCATCCTTTTAAAACCACATCTTGCTCGAATTAATGTCATCCATATTTGAAAAAAATCATGTTGATCATGGTACGGAAACAATCTCCGCCGCAACACAAGCTCCGATTTAATTTTTTAAGAAATAAGGTTCGAAGATGCCACAAGTGTGTAAACCGCATCCAACGACGCATTATTGATGGGATTGTGATTATCCAATATGTGGTAATTTTGTTTATTAACACACCCGTTAAGCCAAAAATGAACCTCACCGCTGCGATAAGACTTATTTTCAAACTTAATTTGGAAAATTTCGTAGCCTTGTTCAAGTGTTTCAGTTGTAAAACTAGCTTTTAAGCGGCTCATACACTTGCAATAAAATTGTTCAATTTTACGTATAGTACAATTATTTCGCCAATGTGTATGTGATATGCGAAGGTGGTACAATATATTCGCAACAATCAAAAGACTTTTGATTTTTATTGCACAACGAAAAGAAAGTGAAGAGTGTTGGCAGCATTATACAATGCTGTTTATGTTATTTATATAGGTTATGTTCCCCTTTTAATTGAATGAATAGAACTATTGTGCGACTTATTGTAAAATATAGGACAAAATGGAAATAATATGGCGAATATCATATACAATAATATTGCAAGTGTATGGGCCGCTTTATACTCATGAAGTGTGTTTGACCTTTTTTCAGTAAACTTTGGCAAAAACATGTTTGAATATGGTCACCTCCAACAAAGCTAATTTTAAAGAAAATTTTAAACATTTTTTATTTAATTTAACCATATTATTGCCCCCGACAACCATTATGGTTAAATTAGTCCTACATCAAGTAGCCACAACCAAATTATGGTTGTTTCTAAGCATGTTATGGTTAAATATGACAATAATTTGTTTTAAAATTAACAATAGTATTATCCTCTTTTCCAAGAGCAAAATGCTATGGTTAAAAACCAACCATTTTATTATAAGTGTTAAAACATATTTTAGTTATTATTAACCATAATATGGTTGTGGCATCTTGATGGAGGACTAAATTAACCATAATATGGTTGCCGCTGACAATATTATGGTTAAATTAAACATAATACCGAGCCCTAACCGCGAAAATAACGCAAGCGTCATGATTTTCAATTTTCGTTTTTTTTACTAAATGACTTTATTGGCAACACTTGCATCATCTCCTAAAATGACATGGTCACAAAAGGTACCGTTACGATTTTATAGCAAAAACAATTTTATTGTAAGCGACAAATTTATATGAAATAAAATAAAAAAGCTCTCTCCTGTAAAATTTGATTTTTGGCGCTTACGTTATTTTCGCGGTTAGGGGTCGATATGTTCAAATTTATCTTTAAAAATAATTTTGTTGGACCATATTAAAACATGTTTTTTCTCTGGGTGCACGCAAAGCCAAATCGTGCAAATTTATTTTCAAAATTTGGGCTCTGTTCGACGAATTAATAGAGCACTTCGTCAGATTTACGGTACGCATAATCGTCCATCTGAGCATCTTATATGCAATACCATGGATCGATTCATGACCTACTACTACTCTTTTATTTATTTATGTAAAGATAAGACGACACATTTTGAATCACATTTAAAAGATTTTTATTTAAAAAAAAAAAAATTTTATTCTTAAAAATTAAAGCGACAAAATTGCATTAAATTGAAACTTTTCAAATCTCTTGGATCGTTGCATCTGTATTATAGGGTGCAAATATTTATATATAGTTTTTTAATAACAATAAATTCCGGCAGGTTCCAATTAATCTACAACAATTAAATCTTACGAAAAAAAATTACACGTTGAATTAAAAATAATAATAAAACTAAACTGCAGCAGTCATACACATCTTTTGTACAAAATTAAACGTTTTAATACCCTTTCCAGGGTTCCACTTACAATTCTTTTTTTTTTTTTTCTTTTCTTTTTTAAGTGGATGGACATTTTCTGCATATAAAAGCCATTATTCAAACATAAAAACCAGAAAAGGGAAAAAACTAACAATAAAGTTCTTAAAAAAAAAAATATTAAATAAATAATAAAAAACTGAAATACTTTAAGAGAGTCATGCATTTTTGTGCAGAACAAGAATATTAAAACAATGAAAATCCTTTTCTTTATTTTGTAATTGAATAACCCGAAAGAAATAAAGCTGGAAGAAATAAATCTAAATACAAAACTACGAATATTTTACCCGTTTGCATATTCACACACTGCAAGAATATTCACTAGATGATACGAGAGAGATACTTACACACATGTGTGTTAAATATTCCTTTTTTTTATTGCAATTCTTTTAATTTTTGGTTGTGTCTTGAATCAAAAATGCATAACGATCATGATGATGATGACCATTCGATGCGATCATTATTAAGATTGTGACGATGACAAACAATAAAAAATGAATTAAAAGATTTATAAATTTATTTCATAAAATTTGCATCCAAGTTTAGAAAGATGATATAAAACAGGAAATAATAGCCGTTGCTGTTTTTTTTTTATTTTGTCATGAAATTAATACGCATTAAAAAGCAACAAAGACCGTTCAGAGCAAAGAAGGATGTTTGGCATCTTTTTATTTGCTCATTGCGAGAAATCCTTTGTAAATAATAGTCAGTAATTCAATTTTATTTCATTTTCTGTTTTATGCATTTCTACTGCAAATTCGATTTCACAACTGCTATCAAATTGAAACAAAGGGTGTATTTTAAGCAGGGAAAAAATTATGAAAGAGTTAGCTGTCAAAGGAATTGCCATACTGCGCTCACTTTTTGACATATATGATCTGTATACTTTGACAAATCATTATTAACAGATTGACGCTTGAGTGCTACGTTATTATCCAAATTGTGTTCGGCAATGAAGCCCATTTTTAGCTTAACGGGTTTGTTAACAAAACAAATTGCCGCATATGGAGTGGGAACAACTTACAACAGACCCTACAGACTCTGGCATCCTCGGACTTCATTTCTTCAAAAACTATACGGAAGCTCGCGATACGGTCAATATAGATCTGCGATCGGCAACATATACTATTCCATTTTGCGATTGTATGCGTTGTATGAATTTTACATATGTTGTTGTTAATGTTGTAAAATTCTCTTCTATGTATGTGCACACAGAAAATTTGGCATTGTTAATTTCGAGAAATGGATCTGGCAGTTGGCCTACAAGGTAGTGCGATTTAAAATCTCCTAATTATTTTCAGAAACAGTTGACGCCAACACTGTTTGTGTTATTCGTGACATTGTTCGTGTTACTCGGCCAGTAATGCACTAAAAAGTGGAGCAACTGACGTCTAGAATGCCCTTTGTCAATTATATTCCCATAATAATTTTCAAATCTTAATGCCATATGTATTGATTATCGAAAAAAAAAATTTTTTATTAAAATTTTATTTTCTATTTTTTTACAATTTCAAGATTAATCCGACTAAAAAAACACCCTTTACGGTGCTAAACATTTGCTTACACTCGCATTGAGCAAACACCAACTAACAGATGCAATAAAATATTAAAAAATTTGAATAAGTTTAACGAATATTAATAATATATACAATAAATGCATACAATTTAATTAAAAAAAAAAACAATGGGTACAAATATTATTTTAAATATTTTTAAACAAAAGATGATTTTGGGCAAAATCTAACATTTTAAAAAAAATTTTTGGTGCAGCTTTTTAAAATTACAACTTAAAAAAAAACTTTAAAATATTCTGGAGGGCTACTTACTCTCTATTTCGATGCGAATACAATTTCGATGCGAAAGCTAAATGCCAACTTGGTACTCTCAATCGTGTTCGCAAAATTTTTTGAAAATGACGCATTTCTGGCAATAAAAATTAAAGATGGAGCAGATTGATAGAAATGAAATGTATTGAAATTTGACATTGGAAAATAAATAGTGATGATTTGCGAAATGAAAGTAATAAAAAGATGCGAAATTTAAATGCGCAAACGCATTAAAGATTACCAACCCTACAGATAATAATGGACTACGTGATCCATTTTGATCAAATGGACTACTTCCCTGGACTGGTCCAATGTTATGCAATCATGGACCATGTCGTTGTTAAAAAGAGCTTGTAGTGAAACGACATGTCTTTGTTTTTAAACGAAATGTTTTCGTTTTTAAACGAAGTTAAAACTTATCCTCTGGAGTATACCATGGAGTAGTTTCAAAACTAATACAATAGGAGCAGGGTTGATAAAGTTGGTACAATTGTACTTTGTTTGGTCCAATTCAAAACTAAAAAGTACGCTGGTAGCCCCGTGACTCATTTGGTACTATTTCCAAATTTTTCAAAACTACATATTTATAATTGTTATGAAATGGCAACTCGTATTTACTGTCCAATGAATATAAGCAGAGTTTTGTGTTTGGTGCAAATAGTCTTGCAAACATGGAAACTACTTTTTGTTGTTGTATTTAACAAAACAGCTATGATATTTTGCATTTGCTCTTTTTCAACACCATTTGCACTGAACACCGCTGTTGTGAGATTGTGATTCTAAATTTAGTATCAGTGGCAGCATATATTGACAAGTTTTTAAAAGATATAAGAAGCCAGTTCTGCAAAAGTTCTACATAGTTGAAAAGACGACTACCTCTCCGTTCAAGATTATTTTGGAACGAATTCATAATATTTTCAAATATTCGTCAACAAGACGGTTGTCACGTCGAGAAGGTATGTAGGTAGAAAGGCTGGTGTGAAGTTTTCTTCACACCTTCACCCAGAGACCAATATGGTACATTGTGACGCCTTATTTAGGAATAGACAAGTGAAAAAAGGAAAGTAGATGAAATAAAGAACGACAGCATGAGATTCGAAAGATAAATAGTAAAAGATAGTAACAGAACAAACCAAAATTCGTCCTACGTGCGGCCAGCACCCCGTCTCCTCTCGCGCAGCCAGGTCATCACCATTATGAATCCTATCAGACCCTCGAGTCCACACCCCGAGACATCCCCTAATTCGATAAGTAATCAACAGAATTTTGGAACAGTGGGAGACCACTCCATTATTATTTTACTCCGAATTATTTTGAAGGAGATTTTACAAGCGCTTAATATAATTGTATTCGGACATTCTTCTTCTTTCCTGTTTCTGCAGTTCGTATTGAAAATTGTAAACACAATAAAATTGGAAATGCAATCCGAAGATTCTCGTATGCACATATTTTTAGAACGCTTGAAATATTTGCTCTCGTTTAAAATTCGAGATCGCATTTTGAGAAACATTCGTCAATGTTCCACAAAAAAGTCAATAAATTCTAAAAAGTTTATGAAAACACTCTCGGGCGGCAATCAAAAATAAAAATAAATGGATTCCTCTACCCTAAAAACCGCATGATACAGGTCTGGTTAGACCAAATACAAATTGTTTGCCTCTATTCTTGAATATTTTGGAAAACTAACTATTTTGAAAAATCCGGGGCTCAAAATAAATTTTTTCTTGGGCAAAGTTTCTAGGAATGAAATATAGACCAAGAATCGCGATGTGCTTTTGACGCGAAAAAATTTTACCCACCGTATTATTATGTATAATTAATGATAATGTATTTTTTTGTATCTATACTTTACATGAACAAATGAATTTTAAGTACCTTTTGTTTCTGTTGTAATTATTTTTTGTTTTTAAAAATAAACAGCCATGTCACAAAGTACAATTCCGTTCGGAAACGGAATTCATTCCGTATTTTGGTGCTTCAGAAAATGACGAAAAAATGTTTCGGAATGGAACCATTTTTGTTTTCATGAACGGTATGGGAGTTGTCTGTATCTGAAAGGCCATAAAACTATCAAAATACACTTTCCATCAACAAACAAATATATTTTCTTCAATTCCGAATGGAATTATTCCGAACGGAATTGTACTCTGTGACATGCCCCAAAATAAAAAAAATTTTTAAAAAAATGATTTAGTACTATTGGGGCCGAAAAAGTACGTTTTTAAAAGTTCGTTGGTACGATATTGGTTTTCTCATTTATCATCCCTGAATAGGAGTATGTATGAACATGGTGTAGTTTTAAGACTACTCCGTTGTAATGCAAAACTGGAATATATGGTCCAGCCCTAGGACATTGTAATGTTAAAAATACCATGTTTTTCAATACATTTGGTTTACATTTGGAGTACTCCTGCTTCTTCATGGACTACTCTTTAAATGCATGTATGGACTAGTCTCGTTATCTGCAGGGAATCTCTAGATTTGCTAGCATTTTCTTTCTCATCGGAATAGAGAGTAGCCCCAGTAAGCGAAATTTCATTAGGTTGGAAATTTGGTGCTTTCTGAATTTCAAATCCTTAAGAATATAAAATTTTTTTGATCCATATTTTTTAATCAATAGTATATGTAGTATAGTATGATATATGGGATCAAACCTAAACAAATTGGTATCGCAAATATTTTGGGAGTAAACATTTCTATTATGAATTATTTGTCATTGCTTTGTAATCAAAAGTCTATATTGTGAGTAACTTGTTAGTGCTTGTATTGTGAAAGAAAAATATACAAAATAAAATACTAATAAAAATATAATAAAATAAATAATGAATAGTGTTTATCATCATTTTCTTTATGTACACTTCTTCAATAAAAGGAAAAAGTAATTTAATTTAGTCCTACTTTAGAATACAAATTAAAATTTACATGTTCCCTTCTCGTTCACATCAACACTTGTTGGGAATTTATTTATTAATAAAATTCGCGGGAGTAAACATTGGCGATGCCAAATTTTATAAGTTTGTGAATTCATTCCCAAAAAAATTTGTTATGGGAATCATTCACAATACGAAATAAAAAAATATGGGAATATTTTCATGGGAGTAGGTGTTTGCGATAGGGGTGGTTAAATCAGATACATGTAGAAAAATTCCTTAAAGTTGACGCCAGACGCATCTAAAAATTAACTGGCCATGGAATATAAAATTTATTTTTCAGTTACATAGACTTAATAGATACAAAATAAGTATTACAAATCTTAAGTGTAGTCCAACCATAATGCACGATGTTAATTGTGAGTCACACCTTAACGTTAAGCCTTTTTCCCAACTTATTTTGACATTAGGAAATGTAAAAAAAACCTGTGCATGCTGCTCGCCCAGTTCGAATTGCGGATAGTGTGGCAGAAGAGCCGTCAACCTCGTAAATGGTGTTCGCTATCGCGAGATGATAATGGACTTCTTGTTGACAGAAATTAAGACAATATGGACCTGGACGATAAGTGGTTCCCACAGGATGGTGCCACTTGCCATACAGCCAACGAAACAATGGCTCTTTTGCGCGAGAAATTCAAATGGCATCTCACGTGCAAACTGTCGCTCTTATCTTATTACTAATTTCCAAGTTTTAACAATTTTTAAATTTAGGTTGTATGGGAGGTGGGCGTGGCACTTGTTAGACTTTCTCCAAATTTCGCATAAATACTTCTTTTCCTAAGAAAAACAATCATGCCAAATTTCACCTCCCTACTCTAGCTGCTTCTATTTTTGGCCACCCGTTGTATGAAATCGCGACACAGTGCGTCGTGGCGATGTAAATTGGCCGCCACGATCATGTGATTTGACACCGATGGACTTCTTTCTTTGGGGATATTTAAAAGAAAAAGTGTACGTCAATAAGCCAAGAACAATTTGAGAGCTAAAGGATAAGATAATTCTGCACATTAACGACATTGAAACTCATTTATGTATCGAGAGTCATTGGAAATATGGATTATTTAACAGAGGTATGCCACCAAAGCCGTGGCAATTCTCTGAAATGTTTTTGGTTGGACCACCCTTTACATAGTTTTATCAAAAGATACAAATATATGAGAACTTTAAATTCAAGATTTGGAAGTAAAAAAGGTGTATTTCTAATATTCGTTACTAGTTTATTAGCTGAAATCGGAAAAATTATTTTTTAAGCCGAACAAAAAAAAAAGGTTAGGGTCTCTGTTATAAATCCAATTGATAAAAACGTTCATTCAGGAACAAAAGAGTTAGATAAGCCTTTACAATTCATATGTATCAATTAGAGAATTTCTTGGCATCACTTGAGTTTTGGCTGGCCAAATGGCCTTGATTTTTTTCGATTTACAAGAGTTTTATTGCTCGCTAAAAATCAAGAAAAATATCTTTTGGCAAGATTTTTTTAAAGCCCAACCAAAAAAACACGTAAGTAGTTTTCAATTTGTTAACAGTTTTTAATAAAAGCAAACTAATATTTCATCGTTTTGTTTTTGTGTATTTAGTTTTAATAGATTTTTAAACGTATACGTTGTGCTTATTCAACACTAATTATTTGCCAAAACTAAATGCTGATTTGAATCAAAGTTGTTGTTTTAATTAATTATACCGAAGCTTAGCTCCTACTAATTTATAGGATTCTGCTATCATACTCGGCGACACATAGCGGCCAAAGGAGACAATTTCACGGATTAATTAACAAAAAATGTTTAAGTACCGTGAAAACTAAAAGTACTCACTTAAACTGCACAAAATTCTACATCACCAGGCATAAAACATTAAATGTCAAATATGTAACGTTGCTTTTGTAGAGACGCGTTAAAATTAAATATTGTGAAAGAAAAGTGAAAAGCTATGAAAAAAGTTAAAAACTTTACGTTATTAAATCTTATTAACTACAAGTAATTATGGAAAGGTTATAAATTTAACCATCAAGTTAAGGTATTTATTCAAATGTTTTGCTTAAATTTGTAAAAAAAATTATTTTTGGAAATGCTTTTGTCTTTTAAATTAATATGGGAAATGAAAAAAAATGGATTTTTTTAGTTTAATGCCCAATTTTCAGGGTAGTATTTAAATCAATATTAAGTTAATTTTCATAACAAACTTAAATCGTATTTAAAACATATTGGTTTTTTGAGTTTTATTTGTAAAGTCTTATTTAATTAAGATAAAAGTATGGTAGCACTTCTAAATACAAACAAAAATATAAAAAAGTGTATTTATTTACAAGGTGGTCTGAAAAACAGCTGACTGCTAATGCTCTGCCTGTTGTTGTTGTGATATTGAGGCCACCTTGCTAAAATATTACAATGGAAACTTAAGCTGAAATTAAGTGTACCACATCGGTGACTTAAGTTTCACTTAAGTTTTTAGTGGAGAAGAGAATTTTGTATTTACGATTTTAAGCGATTTTAAAAATAAATGTGTTTTAATATCAATCCTGAAAATTGGCCATAAGACTTACACAATTGTAAGACAACAATATTGTTACACTCACAATATTATTACAGTAACGGACTGTACTTTATTTAAAAAATATTCCGTTCAGTCATTTTTAAATAAATAAACATTTAAAATTCCAAGCAAATTTATTTTTAACTGATTCTAACAGCTATTCAAAAAACTAAGTGCATATTAATACGGATTTTCAGTTGCAGTTAATATTGTCCGTTGATTGAGTTAAATTCTTCTTTATGTTAAATTAAAAAAAAAATTCAACCGCAAATTGCGTAAAAACAAATGAATATTCAGTTATCTTATCTAAATTAATTGTCAAAAAATTAACTACATATTCCGTAAAAACAAATAAATATGCAGTTATTTTATAAAATTTTAGTGTCAAAAATTCAACACCATATTCAGTAAAAACAATTAAATATTCAGTTATTTTGTATAATTTAACTACCAAAAATTAATTTTTACTTATCTATAAAAAATTAATTGCTTGTTTTGTGTAAGCAATTCTCATTTTCTATTTATTAAAATAATTGAGTTAAATACATCAAATTTTAACAGCCTGTTCGTCGATTTCGAACGTTATCGTTCGCATAGAAAATTATAAATAAAACAAAAACAAAATTCGAAAATTGGTTTTTGTTTTAAATGAAATTTTCTATGCGAACGTTAGCGTTCGAAATCGACGAACAGGCTGTAAAAGTAAAATAATTGCGAAACCATATCGGTCATGCTGCTGGTGTCTTATAATTGAGAGTTCTTCTGTAAACAACGTGATCAGTACAACAATAGTAAAACAAACGGATGTAACAGGGTAAGTAAATAATAATATTCTCCCTCTCTCGCTTATAAGAAAAACAAGCGGACAGGTGTCTGTCTGTCTGGTATTATTTATAAATTCGGCTTTTTTGTGGAGTAAATGAAAATTACTGAATTTAATAAAATAACTGAATATTTAATTGTTTTTACTGAATATGGGGTCAATTTTTTGACAGTAAAATTTTAAAAAATAACTGAATATTTAATTGTTTTTACTGAATATGGTGTTGAAGTTTTGACAGTAAAATTTTACAAAATAACTGAATAATTATTTGATTTTACGGAATATGGTGATGAATTTTTGACAGTAAAAATTAAATGAACTTTTTGTTAAAAATACATGAAAAATAAGTAGACCGGTTTTAATTTGAATTTTCATTTATTTTATATTACAATTTCAGTTAATTTTACGTACAGAATATTGTGAGTGTAGATATCTGACAATCGTGTGGACACTCATTATTACCATTAGCAGATCATTGTTAGACGTTGGAAGCTTATGTTTTATTTTCAGATGTGCGAAGTATATACATCTGACAATGGCATCATTGTTAGAGACCTTTTTCTATTCCGAAAAATACTTTGTGTGGCGGCTAAATGAAGTTACAAAACGATTCTCACCTTTTTTTGAATAGGTTTCTTCTTAATGACAATTTTATCTTGAAGATTTTTATAATCAATCATCTTCAAAATTGCGATCTGTACTTTACGTACAAGTAGGGAAGAAACAATACCTCTAAGGCAGTGATAACCAAGCAACAAACAAAGTTGTTGTATACATATGAATTGCCGACCGTGTCTGTGTAAAAAATACGATTATTGACTATTATTGACTGCCTCGCGAGACTATGGAGTGGCCCGAACAATGTTGTTGTATACATGTGAATTGCCGACCGTGTCTGTGTGAAAAATACAATTATTGACTGCTCGCGAGTATATGGAGTGGTTATAACTGCTCTAAGGTATCGATACTTTTACTCGATGTGGTATCGCTCGTAAGGTATCGATACCTACTTAGTATCGAAAAAAGGACCGATACTTACTTGTATCGGTTTGTATCATAAAAGAATAGAAAGCAGCATTAAAAAACGTTCTTACTAGTGTTTTAGTACTATACAATACAATAAGAACTACGACCCATTAGAATTTTTTTGCAAAACAAAAAGTGTAAAAATTAAGACCACTTTTAGTTACCACCAAGTACCAATCTTTTTTTATCTTAGGAATCAAAATTTTAAGCGGCCCACACACTTGCAATATTATTGTATATGATATTCGCCATATTATTTGCATTTTGTCCTATATTATGCAATAAGTCGCACAATGGTTCCAATTTAAATATTATTCAACTTTCATTTTAATAAAAAGGTGAACATAACCTATTGAAATAACACAAACAGCATTTTACAATGTGGCCAACACATTTCACTTTCTGTTCGTTGTGCAATAAAAATTAAAAGTCGTTTGATTGTTGCCAATATATTGTGCCACCTTCCAATATCACATACACATAGGCGATATAAATGTATAGGGTGTTTTGTTTTTTGGAGTGATACAATTTTGTGTTGGCATCACTGCTTTGTTTGACCACCCATTTAACAACTGATAGTTGCGTTTTGTTTAGTTTGCTTTAACATTTCATTATGGATCGACTTACACCAGAGCAACGCCTGCATATTGTTAAAATTTTTAATCAAACTAATTCGGCGAATGGGCTAAAGCACAAATTGATATTGATTTAGAATTTCCATTCAAAATTTTATTTTCCGATAGAGCTCATTTTAGCAGAATTGTCGCATTTGGAGTGAGAAGAATCCACAAGCTTTTGTCGCAACGCCATCACATTCACAGACAATTCCTGTTGGGTGCGCTTAATGGGCTGGCGGAGTCATTGGCCCATATGTCTTTAAAAACGATGACATTTTATTTACAATGACACTATGAATTTATTTTAAATGCAAATATGTATTTTATTTTTAAATTGAGAAATATCTAATAGAGGGTGGTGAAACCATAATCTACAATAATTGTGAGTCACCTTAACGTTAGGTTTTTTTTCGCAACTTAAAGTGACTTTTCTTTGTTTTAGTATTTAACAACTTCTATCATTGAGAGGTACACATTAAAGCAACCTTTTACAAAAATGGGCGTTCAATCAAAATGCATTTCGGGCACATCGTGATTTTGTTGGTCAGCATAATCGACCAAATGTCTGTAGGAAATGGGAAAACATATGTGCATGCTCGCCCAGTTAGTTCTGTGGCTGGCGGCGTTATCGGGCCGTACTTCCTCGAAAATGAGGTCGGCCATGCAATTACCGCAAATGGAGTTCGCTATCGCGAGATGATAATGATAACGGACTTTATACAGCCAGAAATTGGGGAAATGGATCTAGACGATATGTGGTTTATAGGTGTTTACTTGTCAAACGGTTTCTTGATAATGCTACAGCTGCTCCAGCTTTGGAAAATAATCAAAAATTTAAGATTAATTTCAATACCAAAGTGGAACGACAACTTTTGACCGATACCGAGTATTTTTTTACCGATACTACTTGGTACTCGGTGCTAAGTATCGATTACAAAAATACTTGGTTCTTATATTAAAAGTATCGAATATGTACTTGTATTTACTAGTATCGTTTCATCGCTACGCACAAGTTTACTTAGGCAGACAAACAGTCGGGCGCACATAGGGGTTTTTTGCCAATCTAGCCGGACATTACTTTTTGTTTTAGCTTTTATTGCTTCTTAAAAGTAATTGAGTGCCCCTAGATCGATAAAACTTGGCAGAAATATGTGATATTGTCATAGGTAGGTAAACCTCAAAAATAAATTAAATCGGACCAAGGAGGAAAAGGTTCCCCCTAGAAGAACTAATCCAACCTCTGAAAAATTCAATTTTTTTAAAGTTTTCCCATACTTTTGTTTGGCAAATGCAACTTTTAACGTCGGCTTAAGTTGAATAACCTAAAATTAGACCCATGAGATCGTAAAATTACACTTGTCGCCCCCTTTTAAGGGCGGTTACATAAAATAATATTTAAAAAAAATTTAAATATTAAAAGAAATAGATTACTAACAACTTAATACTATAAAAATTAAATGTTTGAACTTTTATGGGTAGGGGGAGGTATCCCTCCAAACCCCCTCCAAAACTTCTACGTGTGCCACAAGCATAAACGCAAAAATACTTAGTTTTATTAAAATTTCTTTAAAAGTACCATGTAACATGTCACTTAATCTGCGCGTATTATTAATAATCTAAAGTGATTATCCTTAATTGCATAACGAATAGCGTTTGTTAGCAAAACAGAATTTTCTTTAAATAACTTTCAATAACTTTATGTTTTTTAACTAAGTTTAAAATTATTCAATGCATTATGAAACTTTATCATATAAAGTGTTTTTTAAGTGAACAATTTTTCTATGAACATTACTTAACGAACTAACCAACGAACGAACTCCTCCCTTTTCTGTTTCAAGCAGACTTATGACTCCATTTTACTTTAACATTATCTAACTTAAATATTGAATAGTTGGCAAAACTGACAGCAGGGCTTTTGTATGTCAGAAAACTGTGTGCAAGCAATTAACAAATAAAAACCATATTTTGGCAACTACTTCATCATAATACAAATACATACAATTGAAAATCGCATTACAAAATTTAGAATACAAAAAAAACTTTGAAATCTGAAGTACAACTGAACTTGCATTAAGGCAATGAATATGTGTGTGTGTTTGTGTTTGTGTCTGTGTGTAAGTTTATTTAGCCTCAATACGGAGAATATCTAAAGATAAACAGAGTAGACATAGTAAAAGATATAAACTTTGAAATTAAGACAAAAACAAAAATCGAAAAATACAATCAAATAATACAAAAACAAAATTTTAAAGCAAAAAGAAGGAGGTAAAACAAACAAAATGCGCATGATACCAAAAAAAAAAAAAACTCCATAATATTCCATCCATTTTCACCATTGCAAATACACAGACACAACAAAGTGACAAGTGGACAGACAGACAGACGTAGAAATACCGATAAAATAAAATAAAAAAAAACGAAAAACAAATGCTCTCCACTGGAAAACATGAAAAAAAAACAAACAAATTACGAAAATCAAACCTAAAGCCAGACATTGAGACAGACACACAGTCATTTCTAAAAAGACTGTTCGTTTCACTAAAAACATAAAAAAAATTCAAATGATTGGCATGGGGTTTTTCAAGATTTTTAAGGTTTCATGAAATTTTAGACCCAAACTATGGAATATAGAAAAACAAAAACTCCAACATAAAAGTCGCAAGACAAAAATTAAACTCCTTTACTATCTAATGTTTGACAAAAGTGAAACAACAACAATAATCTTTCAAACATTTAAAACGCAAATATATTCGGCTGTGCCGAATCTTCAATGCCGTCCACCAAAAATTAAAATAATGCAACAAATTAAAATCTATGTACCTTTGATGTGATATTACTAGGGAAACCGAAAATATGCGCTTAAAAGAAAATATGCGCTAAAAAGAATAATCACTCTTATTCCATTTAGCGTCATCAATACGAAACGATATCGTTTTGTGTAGATTCTTGTAAAGCAGTATGCCCATTGTCAATATATGTATCAATAATATATATTTTTGGTATACTTTACGCAACGTTGACGTTGGCATCGATAGGTGTTGAAACAGTTTTATTCCTTTTTGATTTTTCAGTAATAATAATGTTGAATTAAAAAAGTGGAAAAAGAGCAACTACATAGGGAAAATTTTCCAGGTGACTGAGCCACTCTAGCACAACATTTCTGCTCTTACTTTTTATACCTACACTACTGTATGTGAAGAGGATCCCTGAAGGAAACCTGGGTGCAAGTGTTTCCAAGTCACCAGTTTTGTCGACTATATTGGTGACATTGTCAACGAAGTGTCTACACTACATTACATTTGCCACTACATTTGGCTTTAATACGAAAAAGATTTTATCAATAACAACTGAGAAGTATTATTCCTATAAAGTTGAAGAAATAATAAAAAAAGATTGCAATGATTTCGTATTCTTACAAAAAGTGTAGATTACTTTTACTAAATTGTACTAGCGCTTCTCTGGTTATAATGTCTACATATGTTCCCAAAAGAACTACCTAGACAGTACCTAGTCAGTAGTACCAACGTCAGAAGTAGATTTCCAATGACACGCACATGTTAAATGTCTATTGTAAATAACATTGCCTGGGGTATAATAAGTCACTAGTACTGGTGACTGTGTCAATAGTGAATCAGTACAGATTCACTAGTGACATTTCCTGCAGGGATATTATGTGTTTGTACGAATGTGTGTAACACATTTAAATAAAGGTTCTGGGCCTGCCTTTTAGTGTACCGATTGACTCAGAATCAATGTCAGAATCCATTTAACGAAGACCGTCCTTCTATCAGGATGGCTGGTAGTCTGTCCAAGATAACCTTGTGCGCATATTACAGGTCCCAATTTTAAAAATAATTTTATAAAATTTGGCACATATGCGTTTATTGTCACAAGGTCGAAACCTTTTTGTAATGGTGAGAAGCAGTTATTTAATTTTAATATCCCACATGAAAACTTCTTTCCGGAATAGGGTTTTGTGCCTATTAATAGCCATTTTGTTTTATAGACATTTGAGTTGAATAAGATCCAAAAATTTTGTTGCAACCTACATAAATCACCAGAACAAATTTTTTTAGAATCGGTCCATATTTGACCCAGATCCCATACGAATACACTAATAATGGTAGTAGATACTTAGATAATATTGGCACAAAAATGTCTTATGTGAATATTAACCTCACAACATACTCTTTTTGGGGAAAACATGATCGCCCATATACTGCAATGTAGAGTCGGACTTGATCGACTATACTTTCTTACTTTTTTTGTGTAAAAAATTGGCTACTTTACTCTATATTTTTAATCTGTTAACAGTACATTTGTTGTCGTTATTATTTGTATGTCTTAACGACAACTTTCGTTAGCTAACGAATTTTAACTACTTAACGACAATTTTTTGTCGTTAAAAAGTAACAGAATTTCCGTACTGATTCGTTACAGCTTAACGATTTTTAATAAATATTAAATTTTTTTGTCATAGCAAATTTTCACGAATTTCCGCCAATTTTACCGTTTTTATCGAATTTTTATGATTTCTTATAGTCTTAGGAATTTTTAATCAATTTTATTCTTGTTTGAAATAATGAAAACTTTCACGAATTTTTGCAAATTCTTTTTTTGAATTTTTCCGACATTTTGTTTTTAATCGATTAAGTGAGTTAAATAAAGTTTTTGGTTTGTTTCCAAGTTTGCAATTTTTCGCGAATTTAAGTCTTGTTCGCGATAAAAGCGTTTTTTTGTGTGATTCTTTACAGCTTTAACGATTTTAAATATGTATGAAACTAACTTTGCTATCATACCGAAATTAGCCAATTTTTTGCGAATTTCCGAAAATGTAGCTATTTTTATGGAACTTTAAGGCTTGTTTAAAATTTTCGAGTAATTTTGTTGCTCTTTTCGGCAATCGTCGCCGTTATAAAGATAACCGCATATAGGAAATTCCATGTCAAATCGACCAAGAGTGGGACACGATTAATTAACCGAGGTTTTGGTTTAATCGATTTATAAGCGGTTAATTTTGTAATTGATCGGTTAACCGATTAATAAAGTTTTGTTATAAATTAAGTAATATCAATATATAAAAATGCAAAAATGATTTATAATATGGTATTTATTAGTAAAAAAAAAACAATGACATAACAAAAAAACAATTCTTGAACAAAATTTGTATGTAAAAAGTAGATAACTCCATGCATTTTTTGACAAAACTAGGTAACTCCATAGTGTCTTAAAAAAACAGAAGCATTAGAAGTTTAAAACGACGTTGTTTCGAAAACTAAGACAGAAAGAGCGAAATAGAAAAAAATCCGGTCACAAGGTCTTTGGGTCAAAATGTTAAACCTAAACATTGCAACTCCCGAGCATTTAGAGAATATTGTTTGCGTTCTTTTCATGAAAGTTTGTTCGAATGTTAAGGGGATAAAAAGGGTAAAAACGGATAAATTGGGTAATATTATATATCCATAACTAAAAGAGATACAAAAAAATGTAATACCTATCGTTGCTCTTTAGAAAAATAAGCGGACAGGTGTCTGGTACTTTTTAGAAATTCGGTCTTTTTAGGGAGTAAACGGGTGAAACCTGTAATTTAAACCAATAAACATATAAATAAAGTTATTATCACATTTGAAACTAATCTAAAAAATCCAAATACGAATTCGGTACTTTTTCGAAATTCGAACGTTAATTGTCTGGCTCCCAATGCAATATTGCAATTTCTGATACTTTAATGGGGAGAAAAAAATACCAAAAAGGGGAATACGGGAAACTTAATTCCTTTCCTTAGATTTTTGTTTTACAATGGTACTTTCTTTAATTAAAATTAATATTTTACCTATAAACATAAGCGTCCTGAGTGGATAAGAATTTTTTGGTACTATTTTATTTAACTTCTATTTTTTTTGAATTTCGGTTAGTATTGGACCTAAGGTCCTTAGACATGTAAGGTCCTCAGTGAATGAGAGTATGTATGAGGTGTCTTTTTGGTACTTTTTGTTCGTTAACTGGTAATTTTTTCAATTTTTTCACGAAAGCAATCCTTAATGCAGCTTATCTTATTTCTCAATTCTTTTCCAGTATTTCTCTTAACAATTAAAATCTTCCATTATTTTTTTTTTTTTTTTTTTTTATTATTGAATCTTTATTATCGAAATTTACAATATGTATTCAAATCTTAATTCTACTTGTTGTTTATTAGTTGTTACCAGTGTAACCACTAACTGCTGTATTCAAATTTTAAAAATGTCTTCTAGTAAGGCTCAAAGTATCGGTTCTTTTTAGCCTCTGGTGACCTTCGAACTGAAGCAAACCCCGAGCGAGGTAGTTAGGGTGGACCATTAGTTTATCGATGTAGCTTATTGAATATTTTTTAATTTCCTCCTGGATAGTGGGGACGTTGAGATCTCTGTGGATAATTTCATTACGTATATACCATGGGGCGCAGACAATTTGTCGTAATATTCTAGACTGTCTTCTTTGAAGCTTTTGGATGTTAGATGCGCATGCAGTACCCCATAATTGGATGCCATATGTCCATATTGGTTTTATGATGGACTTGTATAAGAGAATTTTGTTGTCTAAGGACAATTTTGAGTTTCGACCGAGAAGCCAATGTAGTTGAGCTGCTTTAAGTTTCATAGCCGTTATTTTCGCTTCAATATGACGCGACCAGGTCAAGCGTCTATCTATATGAATTCCCAAGTACTTAACATGGTTTTCTACCGGAACAGTGATGTTATTTATTTTTACAGCTGGGCACGTTTGTCTTCTGAGCGTGAAAGTTAAGTGAGCACATTTAGCCGGGTTAACCTTTATTCTCCATTTTTCTAGCCAGGCCTCTAGTTCATTGATGTGGGACTGCAAATTTTGCGATGCGACTTTTGGGTCATGGTTAACGCTAATAAATGCTGTGTCGTCTGCAAATGTAGAGGTATGCGTGCTCAGGTTTGTTGGCATATCCGCTGTGTATATTATATATAGAAGCGGTCCTAATATGCTGCCTTGGGGAACACCAGCAGAAATTTTCTTGAGGGGGGAGTATTTATCTTGCGACCTTACTATGAATGTTCTGCCTGTTAGATAGCTCTCCAGAAGCTTGTGAGTGTTTTGAGGAAGCATTCGTTTTATTTTGATGAGTAGCCCATCATGCCAAACTTTGTCAAAAGCTTGGGAAATGTCTATAAACAGTGCTGAGCAGTATTGCTTTTTCTCAAACGCCGATCTAATAAGGGTGACAATTCTATGCACTTGTTCTATTGTACCATGTTTCGCTCTGAATCCGAACTGGTGGTCCGGGATGATGTCGTGTTCATTTAGATGAGGAGTTATACTTAAAACGAATATTTGTTCGAAAAGCTTCGATAGGATTGACAATAAGCTTATCGGTCTGTACGACGCAACCTGGCTAGCATCTTTTCCTGGCTTGGGAATCATAACAATTATAGACCTCTTCCATGAGGATGGGAAGTATCCGACTCTTAATATAGCGTTAAAAATGAGCAGCAAGATTCTGGAAGCAGACGATGGTAGGTTTCTTATCATTGGCCCTGT
Source organism: Pollenia angustigena (assembly GCA_930367215.1). Lineage (NCBI taxonomy): Eukaryota > Metazoa > Arthropoda > Insecta > Diptera > Polleniidae > Pollenia > Pollenia angustigena. The sequence continues at coordinate 188,128,809 of OV884056.1, forward strand.
GATGCGGTCAGGTCCGGGAGATTTTCTAATATTCACTTTTTCTATTGCAGATTTTACTTGAGTTATGTTAAATTTTAATGGATGGTTTACCTTATCAGGAATGATTGGACGACAGGAACAAGTATGTGCATCATGTGGCGTGAAAACTTTCTCAAGGTGGCCCGCGAAAGCGTTTAATTTTACATTATGACTTAAGCCTAGTACTCTGTTCAAATTTGTGAAAAATGTTGAGCAACATTGATTATTCCACACGAAAATTTTGGCATTTATCAATGTTGCCAATCTTGCGAGTTTGTACAATTTGACGTTTTTATTCCTTCAAAGTATGCTACATTGTTTCGTGTATGTAAACAAACGCCACATGTATTTTACTAAAATTATTTTTTTTTAATAACAAATTTAATAAATAAATAGTAAATACGGATAAAAAACTGTTACCGATTGTGTTATTTTAATATTTTATTTCGTTTTTAAATATTAAGTTCATACTTTTTTGCTTTTGCTGAAAATTCCACGTGAAATAAAGGCAGCTTACATTATTTCTCAGTTGTAAAAAAAATGTTGCCAGAAACATTTCGGTACTTTTTCACAAAATAAACAGAGTACAACTCCATCAACATTATTTCATGGATATTCCGCACAAGTTTTTTTCATATGCATTTTGACAGCATTTCACGTGAAATGTTGAACAGAGTACCAGGCTTTAATAAGAATTCAGTTTAAATTTTAAAAACTTTAAACACTTCTAATTGCTTCGGTTAATTAATTAACCGAATTCTGTTAAAAGATTGTTTGTGTTACAATCGAGAGTTTATTTTACTGTCAGTTCATCATCTGACTCATCCTGGCAAAGCTCAGCACCGAACATATTCTTATCTTGTACTGTATTTAAAGAATGTATTGCAAGAAGAAAAAAATATTTTACTATACAAATACATTTTTGTAAAAAACAAAAATATATGTTGAAATACTACAAAAAAATTTAAAATTTTGTTACTTCGGTTAATCGGTTAATCGACTGAAATTAACCGGTTTAATCGTTAATCGAAAAAAGCCAATTTTAAATTAACCGATCAGTTAATCGGGTAGTAATTAATCGGTTAACCGATTAACGGTTAACCGAATGAATACCCTAGACACGACCCCTTTCGTGTTGAGTTTATTTCTTCAATATCTCGAAAACTTCTTTACATACGAAGATGATTTTAATGTCATTTTAAAGAGAATACTTGGTGGGGCTACAAACCATATATATTCAAATTTTTTTTTTTTGAAAAATGTAATATTTGCAAAATATTAAATTTTAAAAACGGACTAAATTTGGCTAATTTTTTTATTATAATACCTCAACCTGTTCTTTTAAAATCCTGAAAACATTTAAAGGAGGTGTTTTTTTCTATTTTAAGATATGATTTTTTTTCTTTCGCAACCTTTAAAAAAATAATCTTAAAATAGAATTTAAATATTGTAATTTTGAGCAATAAGTACACTGTGCAAGTTGCAAAAAACAGACAAGCCGGGCACCTGGTATTATAACCTAATTGGGGCACGCTGAATACAGTAGAGCTATCCGTTTCTTTAGGTTGTAGGAGGTTGCACAGCATATATTCGCGTAACTCAGATACGGTTTAGTTTATTGAAATTACTAAAAAAAAAACGAAATTCCGCAATAAATAATAAAGTGGTGTTGGTCATACATTTGACCCATCTAAGAGCATCAGAGGCCACATTAAAGAATTTTATTAATCCGCAATATTTGCATGGTACAGCGCGTAGGATGCTCCTAGATGGGTCAAATGTATTTAAGATTTATACATTTTTTACCCATCCTTACACAGAAAAAATTCTCGCTAATTTTTTCAATATCGATTAATAAAAAATTAAATCTGTTTTAATTAAAAATTTTGTTAAGTGAATTAAACGTTTAGTCAAGTGAATTAAGCGTTTAATTAAATGAATTAAATGTTCAATCAAGTGAATTAAGCGTTAAATGAAATGAATTAAACGAAATGAAATGAATTATTAATTCGTTTACTGGTGTAAATTTAATTAATTATTTAATTAAAATTAGCAGTATGATTTCTAGTCATATAAAGTTAAATGGTACGACATTTCTTGATAATTGGAAATTATGGCTTCAGTCAACTCGGAATTCAATAAGAATCCAGAATATTTATACTTTATGTGATCTGAAATAAATATCTCTTCGTGTTACACTCAGAACGACAAACTTAATATACCTCCATTCACAACTTCTGCTTTAATGAAATAGTATTGACTGTTTAACAAGTTAGAGTGATATATTCGGCTGTGCCGAATCTTTGATACCATCCACCGACAGTTCGAATGTTTTAGGAGTAATATCTGTATGATGTATACTTATTATTAATTTACCTTTATAAAAACAGACATTTGCATTAAAATTGGTTGCGGTTAAGACTTATATTAAATTATTGAGCAACAATCAGAAAGTTTTATGCTTTTTTTAGCAATTTTAAATAGCTTGAGTAAAATATCATGATTCGTAACAGTTTAAGCTGAACTTAAATGATTTTCAGGAGAGCAATTTATATTGGAGCCATGGTAAGCTATGAACCAATCATCCCAAAATCCTGATTTGAGTGAGTGATTTCTGATATTAAAAAACATAAATTTCAAGCAGAGCATCTAGTTTTAGCGTTTGCAGTGAATTTCAGAAGGCTGCTAAAATAGGATCTAAGGTAAATTATGGACCGTATATCACAAAATTGCATAACATTTTTTGTTGGCCATACGAAGCTAAGCTGGAAGAAAGTTTACCGCACGAAATTTAACAGCGTGAATTCTAGGCGAATAAAATGAATTTTTGCAAAATCTTATATCATTCTGTGCATTTTTCCACCATTTACGCTAGTTTTTATAGCAAAATTATCAAGTTTTTTTTAGGTGGTGGTTTCACATTTTGATTCATAGCTCTGATCCTACTGAACCGATTTGGCTGGATTTCAATCCCAAACTGCTTGGGATAACTACAAGCAATTTGACACCAAGTTTGCTTATTTCTTTTGAGTTTTTCGAAAGTGAGCGTGTTTTCAACAGACGGACAGACATACGGACATGGCTAAATCGACTTAGAATTACTCAAGGACCCAGAATATATATACTTTATGTGATCTGAGATGAATAATAAAAAAGTTTCACACGGAATGACAAACTTAGTATACCCTCTTCACAACTAATTGTGGTGGAGGGTTTAAAAAGTTTTGGGTCAGTTTTTTAAGTTTAACGAAATAAACACTCTCACATATTCTTGATTCTCGTTGAAATTTAGCAGGTTTATAGGTAGTTTTGAATCGTTCGTAGATTTCAATCTTGAACCTCATATCACACAAATCTTTGCTTGGCGCATACATCACAGAAATCGACACCAAGCTATTAAACTCACATGCAAGTTTTCCTAACCTTTGACAGTGACTTTTTTGAAATTGAATTCGATATCATAAAAAGCGCAAGTGATTTTTTTCTTCTATTCATTGCAGCTCGAAAGTCATCAATAAGCCCTTGGGATGTGAAGCGATCGAATTTAACAGAATAATATTGGCTGATGTAGAAACGTTTTGGACAGTTTAATGTTAATCTGATTGCCAAAATGTTTGCCAACGTCTCTTTACTCGATTTAGAATACTAGGATCGGTCCCTGTGGCTATCCTGAACTATTTAACCGAGAGTTAAACCTAAAAAATGGTAGGTTGTATGGTAGAGCAATTGGCAAGCATAATGTATATTGCTTATCTTTTATTATAATGCTACACATGACATAAATATCCGATAAATGAGACTCGTAAATATATATATTCGTTAACGGCCCTATGTATGTGCAACATCGAGATTAACTATCTCGATCGCGCTCGGCCGGCGGGAATGTAAAATTTTAGGGTTTTTTTACCATTATTTATGATAAACAACAATCAAAAACTTATCAAACGACCTAATTTTTTAAACACCAAAATTCATATGTATAAAAATTAATGAAAAAAAAATCAATCTCATCCTTGGCATCGTTATTATCAAACCTCATTCAAACCCTTGGACAGCAAAGGAAAGTAAATTCAAACCAACCAAGCAATGACCGAAAGACAGACAATAAAATCATAAAAGCCACCAAGATATAAACTTTATTGTCCAGTAAAAGCAGGCACTTGAAGAGACGAATTATAGTCAAAATACTAACTAAGCCAACCAAACAAAAAATATGTTTTTTTTTGCATTCGTAGGTATAAAACAACAATGGAACATCACAAAATTTTAAAATTGTACATAACCACCACACCAAACAAATGCAAAAAAAAACATAAAGAAATCAAACAAAAATCGGATTTCAGTATGAATAAACTAAACAAAAAAGTATGGAAAAAAGCCTAATATGGAAAAAAGCAGTAGAAATACACATACAAACATGCACTCGCACAATTAATGAAAAAAAAAGCACAAACAAAATAATTTTTTGTCAAGGGTTAATGACCCAGAATCCACAAAAGACAACAAAAATGAAAAAAATATATATGTATATACATATAAACAAAAAGTTAAAAATGAAATACACAAAAAGCGAAAACGTCAAACGTTGCATACAACGCATTTGAACAACAACAACAACATCGCTAAACATTGCCAGCAAAAAATAATAATAAAAGCAACAACAATTTAAAGCAGCAGACGTAATTTTCATAGCATTAGCATTGGAATTAGACGGTGTTGTTGTTGTTGTTTTTATTGTAGCCGCCACCAACCATCGTCTACCAAAAAAAAAAAGATTACCAACCTCTCAACCATCCACATTCGCAAATTTTGCTTACAAACAGTTTCATTTTAAAATATTTGCTGTTTCTCTCTTCTTATTTAATGTATTAAAAATTTTGTTCCAAAACCGATTAATGTTATTACAAAGTACGATATCTAACGAAATTAAAATTTTAGAAAGAAAACTTTCTAAGCCTGAGGCTATTACAGCTAAGATTATCAGCCTGATTACGATTGGCGTAAACGCCTAATTCGTGTTTTGTACTAGATTAAAGAACACAGGTTGTGTTTTACTTTAATCTATTACAAAAAATGACACAGACATTTACGCCAATCGCAATCAGACTGATAATCTCAACTGTAATGAAGCTCCGTTGAATAGCAACCTCGCATAAAACATAGTGATTCGGATCGGCAGTCGAAGTCTACATTGTATAGGGATACGAATAAATATAAATACTTCCTGGACAGCGTTACCGTTGTGATACTAAAGTATCAATTTGACCCTTTTTCGACGGTGTTGATACCTTTTATGACCCTTTTTTTAAATAATACTTTTGTATCATTATCACCTATTTTGTGACACTTTTTGACCCTTTTTTGGAAATAGCTCTCACATTTTATTTTTTGTCAACACTGCGGAACAGAAGTGCTAAACAAATCTTTTCGAAATAAGCATTGCTTGATATGGAACAGACTCAAAGAATAAACTTACAATTCCATGCTTTCTTCTCCTTGGTTTTTGATAGTAAAGTACAATTTCCCTAAAAGCAAACATAGCTCATATACATATTTGTTATTTTTTACGATGGTTTCTTTTCAAAACAAAAATTTGACATATTATTAAAAAAATGCAATTTGGTGTTTTGCTCTCTTAAAGAGTAGCATGTTTTATTCAAAAAAAATCGCCCTTAATAATGGCAAAAGGTATTGAACTTTTCGCCCCCTTTTGAATCGACAGTGTTGAGAGTGTCCTAACAGGAATGAAAACAAGAGGTAAAAATTGCTAAATTAGCGGAAATTCCCAAATATTTGGTAACAGCGGTATGATAGCAAAGTCAAATATTTATTAAAAATCCTACAAGCTTTAAAAAATCTGACACTTACAGGAAAAAATCGCTTTAATCGAGAAAATGGTTACAATTCGCGAACGATTGCAAAATTTAAAACAAACACTAAAATTTATTTGACATCGCTAAATCGGAAAATTTCATAAAAAGTATTAAAAAATTAGCTATAATGATAAAGAATAAACTTTTTGTCAGGTGTTAAAAACAGGACAGAGCATTCCATAAAAAATGAAGTTGTTTGAGCTCTTCCTACCTGGAATATTATTTTTTTGTTTGCTTATAAAAAAAACTTGGGTCTTATTATGTTCATTTAAATGGGAAATACTGCTTATAAAAAACTTGACCCTTTTTTATTGAAATACCCTTTTTTGACCCCTTTTTCTGGAAAATCCACTTTTTGTGACCCTTTTCGAAAATTTCCAACGGTAACCCTGTTCCTGGATACTTTTCATGCGATACCGAGTACTTTTGGCATCGGTACTTTGGCAACGAGTACCATGTAGGTATCGGTCAAAAAGTATTCGTATCGGTTCAAAATACTTGTTTCATATTGTTTGCCAAAAATTGCCTAGTTTAACATAATTTAGAATTTGTGCTTGTTGAAAAAATAGATATCAAAAAATAAGTTTAATTCTTGTTCAAAAAAAAAAAAATTCGAACATTCTTCGAAGTTTGTTTTTGTTTTTAATGTAATTTTCTATGCGAACGATGACGTTCGATATCGTTAAACAGGCAGTAAGTTCATAAGAATCAATATGGAATACTTGAATTGAGTTTCCGATATTTACTTCTATATGCTTTTTTTGTTTTAAAAATTCAAATTAACTGTTAAAATAGCTCTGTTTGCAATATGTACGCTTAAAAACGTTGGTTTGTATCTTGGGTTTAAAAGTTCGAATTAAACTTCAAACACATCAATTTGGATAAACAACAGATTTTGTTCTGCTTTGAAAATGGCGAATTTTGTGCAAACAAAGCATGACAAAGGTTGTAGCTGAAGACCAGCGATTGTTTACAAAAGTTTATTTGAAATATGTTCCATGAATTTTAACGTGCGACAGATGAAAGAAATAGACCGCCTAGGTCAACCAAACAAAAGTTTAAAGCTTATGAAATGGAAGCACTACTCCATAAAGGCAGTTGTCAAACTCAAAAAGTACTTGCTTAATCATTAGAAACCATTTAATACATTTAAAAACATAAGCGAGAACCAGCAGCCGTATTCTGTAACTTGCTCAGTTAAAGCTTAATCTCGATCGCTAAAATTCCTTAGAGAATGCAAAAATTAAAATTTTTAGCGATGACATTAAAAGCCAAAATTGCTGCGAATTAAATTCTTATGGCATTGTTAAATCTAGCAATGCACTTTACAGTACTGTATTCGTAGTAGGCTTGTGTCGTTCTTGAATGAATTACTTCAACTGAATGATTCACTTTTCTTTCCATTTCTTTCATCTTTCGGTTTCATCTTGTATTCTTTCATATTCTGTTTTATGTCTATCTTGTTTGTTATGCTTTTATTGAATGAACTTTTATTGAAATTAAGTTTTTTTTAACTTTTTTATCGAATGACAATAATAGTGTGCTTATTTTATACTTACATTTTTCTAAAACAACTCTTTAACTTTAAATCTAATTCCCATTAACTATAAAAATAAATTTTTGTTTTAAAAATATCAATCAGTTCGGTTTGTGCTTTGTTGTGATACAGACGTGTATTTTTAGCCCCGCATACGATTTGAACTATTAATTAATCACATTTGATTTTGTAATACATAAATATAAGCAGCGAATGGACGCTTAAAAAAAAAAAAATATATTTTGTTATTTAAATTACTTAACATAATAGTGAACAATTTAAAACGATAAAATTAAATAAAATAAAACAGTAAAAATATATATGTATGTACGTATGAATGTTCATACATGTGTATACATATTCTGAACAAAAACATTTAAATTTAAATTTCTTGTTTTTTTTGTTGTTGTAAAATACAATAAATAATAAAAATATTAAAGCAAAGCAAAACGGTGAAAAACAAAAACAACTCTTTGCATGAGTACGAACAGTGAAACAACACTAAGACAAAATGAAAGAAAGAAAGTTTTAGTTCAGGCAAAGGAAAATAATGTAGAAATAAATAAAACAAAACAAAACAATATAAACTATTTAACGGCTAAGCCAATTATTCGAACACGTTCCCTATCACCCTCGGTGTTTACGAAAACAGTGGATAGTGACTCATTAAAAAAACTACAACTAGATTTGGTGACAAGTGTTGCCAGCCCAGCAAGTATTGCCGTGACGTCAAAAACAAATTTAGTGGGAAATGATACCATGAACTCAAACACAAATGCAATGGAAAACCCCCCTGTAAAAAGTTGTCAAAAGCCTACAGTACAAGTTGGTATGGACAGGTACATAACAGTGCTTAAACGGGGACGCAGCCCTACCTCTGCAGCAGTTGCTTCGGCCTCAAAAGTACCATCTTTTGATAAAATAAATACTCAAAATCGTTTTGCAATTCTGGAGGATGAATCCTCTGAAGCACCAAACGTCATTAAACCATCCAAGCCTCCCCCGATATATCTAAGGGAGCAAAATTCAAATGAGCTCATAAAGAGTTTGATATCGGTGATAGGTGAAAATTCGTTTTACGTAGCGGCTATAAAGCGTGGAAGTATAAACGAGACAAAAATACAAGTCAATAATGAGAATGATTTTCGCAAAATAGTAAACAACTTTGAAACGCTTAAAATAAACTTTTATACCTACCAACTGAAAAGCAGTAAAGGTCTACAGGTAGTGATTAAGGGTATTGACTCATGTGTGGTGGACCCAGAAGAGGTTAAAACATTCCTAGAAGAAAAAGGCTTCAAGGTAAAACATGTAGTAAATATTAAAAATAGAGAAAAAATTCCCCAACCACTTTTTCGAGTGGAGTTTGAACCCGGCGACGTAAAACTTAAAAAAAACGAAACACATCATATTTACAATTTAAAATATATTCTCTACAGAAGAATAACTATAGAAGAGCCGCACAAAAAAAATGGACCTGTTCAGTGCTTAAACTGCCAAGAATTTGGCCATACCAAGGCATACTGCTACTTACCCCCTGTCTGCGTAGTATGTGGTGAACTACACGGTACAGTTTCTTGCGATAAGTCTAAAACCGACCCCAACGTAAAAAAATGTAGCAACTGTGGCGGTAATCACACTGCCAATTATAGAGGATGCCCAGTATATAATATTGTCAAGCAGACGGTTGGACCGAAAACAAATACCCCTCAAATGCAGGTTGCAAATCAGGTAAACACAAATGCAATTCAAGCCCCCCAGCCTAGTAATAACAGAACCTCTTACGCTAACGTCCTAAAATCAAACCATCAGCCAATGCAAGGTGCCTCGCCAAGTAATGATGAAACTCCGGTTTCTTATTTAAGTCGTTTAGAAAAAACCATGGAAACATTAGTGCAAACAGTAAATAATTTTACGAACACAATGGGTAATATGATGCAGGAAATGCTTAGAATGCAATCGATGTTATTGCAAGCTGTACTTAACAAACCATGAACTGTTTAAAAATTTGTTTTTGGAACGCAAACGGCATCCGCCAACATAAAAATGAATTAGAATACTTTCTTAAAAATAAACAAATTGATGTCATGATGATTTCTGAAACTCATTTGACCTCAAGAAATACGTTTAAAATCAATGGTTATATACTATATGATACCAAGGACCCTCGAGATAGAGCTTGTGGAGGTTCTGCCATCTTAATAAAAACTCGAGTCAAACACTACATTATGTGTGATCACCGTGAAGACTATCTGCAAGCAACGACTATTTGTGTTGAGGAGCTAAATCGAAACATAGTAATTTCTTCTTTATACTCTCCACCTAGATTTTCCATATCAGAAGGCCAATATTATAAATCATTAGGACCCTGTTTTCTGGCCGCTGGCGATTATAACGCTAAACATACCTTCTGGGGGTCACGACTTATAACACCAAAAGGTCGTGTTTTGTTTAACACAATCTCTAAAATGGGTTTAAATGTAGTCGCGAGCGGGCAACCAACATATTGGCCTACTGATCAGCAAAAAAATCCAGATGTTATCGACTTTGGCGTGATTAAAAACATCCCCACAGAAACGATTCATGTTGAAGCTCCCTTAGAATTATCATCCGACCACACACCTACAATTGTTACTATATCGAACCCAAATAGCGAACTTAGCGACGCCAGCCACACAAATAAATTGGTTAAAATATAAAAAATTTCTCAGTGCCCATTGCACAGAAAATATTCCGCTTAGTACACCGGAGAATGTGGATCTCTCTCTTGTTAACTTTGACAGTTATCTTAAACTAGCTGTTCAACACTCCAGCGTTACCCCCAAAAAAATTAAAAATAATAAAATATGTTCTTCAGATGTCGAGCGGCTCTTGACTGAAAAAAGGAGAGTTCGAAGAGAGTGGCAACTTTACAGATCCCCGCAACTTAAGATTTTATTAAAAGAATGCACAAAAAGGCTAAGAAAGTTGCTACAGAATCAGAAAACGGCTTCTCTAGAAAAATATCTTAAGGAACTTGATGCAACTCCACAATCTGACTACTCATTATGGCGTGCAGCTAGAAATCTAAAAAGGCCAGTTATATCTAAGCCACCATTAAGAAACTTGAATGGTAGTTGGGCAAGAAATGATAATGAAAAAGGAAACCTGTTTGTAAATCATTTGAAAAACGTATTTACACCAAATATATCTCACAATATTGCGGTCGAGTTACCACCTGTTGATGCTAAAGCAGCTATTCCCCTCAGATTTGAGATAAGAGAAATCGAAAAGGCTATTTGTGACTTAAACACTAAGAAGGCACCTGGTATTGATAAAATCAGTAATAAAATGCTTTTGGAGCTACCTCGCATAGCAAAGAAAATTATTCTTTTTATTTTTAATGCTATTTTACGCCTTGAATACTATCCTGAAAAATGGAAGGTTTCCTTAGTTACCATGATACCAAAGCCAGGTAAAGATCATACAAAAGTTGAGTCTTATAGACCTATTAGCTTATTATCAAATATGTCAAAGCTGTTTGAGAAATTATTAGTTTCAAAATTAAAACCAATTTTAAGTGAAAATAGATGTATTCCAAACCATCAGTTCGGATTTAGAAGAAAACACAGCACAATCGAGCAGACTCATCGAATAGTAAATGTCATAAGAAAAGCATTTGAAGAAAAGAAATATTGCTCTGCACTCTTCATCGATGTTTCGCAAGCTTTTGACAAAGTCTGGCATGAAGGCTTATTACACAAATTGAAGCAAAGTTTACCAGCAAACACACACAAGCTGCTAGAAAGCTACTTAGTCGGTCGTCAATTTATTATTAAAGAAGGAAATTTCTTAAGTTCACCTCAGCCCATTGCCGCTGGAGTCCCACAAGGCAGCATCCTGGGCCCCCTATTATACTTAATTTATACTTCGGACATGCCAACAAGCAACTACACACAAACTTCAACATTTGCAGACGATACAGCTTTTCTAAGCGTCCACGAAAATCGTTATGAAGCATCGCGTTACTTACAGCATCATATATTTCAACTAGAAATATGGTTAAGACAATGGAGGATAATGGTCAATGAGCAAAAATGTGTACATATAACATTCACTTTGCGCCGGGAATCTTGCCCCCCTATTACAATCAATAATCAAATAATTCCTCAACATTCGCATGTTAAATATCTCGGTATACATCTGGATCGGCGATTAACGTGGAAATGCCATATAGGAGCAAAATTAACTCAAATGAAACTAAAAGCCATTCAAATTCATTGGCTTATTGGAAGAAATTCTGTCCTTAGTCTTGATTGCAAGCTTCTACTTTACAACTCTATGCTACGGTATTCAACTATGGGGCACTGCCTCGGCCTCTAATATCGACAAAATTCAAAGGCGCCAAAATAAACTTCTTCGAATAATCACAGCCGCTCCCTGGTATGTTAAAAACTCAAACATTCATAAGGATCTCAATGTGCCATTAGTGAAATCTATGATTACAAAATATGCAATATAATATTTAAAAAGGCTTGAACAACACCCAAATCCACTAGCTCGAAATATTTTAAATCATGGCGGCCACACTCGCTTAAGAAGAAGAGAGAGACACTGCAGCACTTACCCAATTAGATGAGCGATAAACACCTATAAAAGTGAACATAACCCGTGATGAAGAAAATTTTGTCTGGCACTGGCAGGAGATAAAATAACGTATTAGGTTAAGATTTGATTAATTATTGTTAGTTCATATTTAATATATGAAGATTCAATAAAAAAATAATGACAAAAAAAAAAAAAAATCAATTTAATCATTCCTCAAACGAAGTTGACACTTCATTCTGAAAGCTGTTTGTGATTTAGAAAGCTGAAAGAAAATAATGAATTAATTCACTTAACCTTTCTGAAAGAGAATGAAAGATTTACATAAATGAAAGATTTTGCCCAATACTAATTCGTAGCCAAAAATCGTTAAATCAACTTTATAGAGATTTAGCTTAAGCGAATTACAGAATACGGACTCATTTAAAAGCAAGGGAATTGGACGCCGCACGATTTAATTTAAAGCTGAGAGGCGTTGAATGACAATTTTGCATGTCCGAAATACTGCTAAAACGCCAAAGATCATTTGGGCATCAAATCATTACTGGCAATAAAAAAAATATGTGCACTACGGCAAACCGATGCGCAAGAAATCGTAAGTGAATTCCGGTAAACCCAGCGAATTAATGACAAAGCCGAACATCCATCGCGCCAAGATAGTGCGCTCTGTAGTTGAGGGGTCTTATCTTCAATAAGCCGGAGAACTCGTACAAGATGATCAGAGAACACGTGTAAAAAACCCAGCTGATTTGTTTGCAGCGAGTCTTAGGCAAAAATACTCCCGGAATATGCGACAAGCCGTTTCGTTTTCTGGCCGTCATGATTATTTTATATATAATTCTATCAGTCAATACTGAACGAATCGAAATAATTTTTTCAGTGTAGTAAAGAATTATTTGAGTTTCCACAACAATGAATTAGAAATAAGATGGCTTTCGGATTAAACAAGTATCCACTCACGACTGCCAGAACAAGCCACCAGCAAAATTCAAATTAATAATAGTGGTTGGGAAGTTTTGCCTCGACCACAACCAAAGCTTGCCGCATCCGACTGTTATTTTTTCGATACATGCAAAACGCTTTCAATAGTATACGCTGCACTGCAGAACACGGTTTCCGAAATTGATTGGTGTGAAAACAATGTTATGGAACGTCGAAAACGAATACGTTAAGAAATTTGACCGCCACCATTTTTTGAAGTTTTTCTAAACGATTTGATTTTGTATTTAATCAGAGTTGTATTTTTATAAAAGCACACGAAGAAAATCAGAGATGGTAAATTGAAATTAAGTTTACAAATTTCCAATATAAAATGCCAATTCAAAAAAAAATATAAAATATCAAGTGCTTTCTTTTAAATTTTAATTTTAACACTAATATTTGTTGTAAAAACTGATTATATACGTTACTCAGCCAAAAGAGTATTAAAAATGTACATTCCCACCCTTGATAAAAATATCAAAAGGAGTTGTTACAAATTACACAATGCGGGTCATTGCCGCCAGCCTCCAGACTTGCAAAGCGAAATGAAACTAGACTACTAGTAGAGCCAGGGTTTCCGAAATTTCGGCCCTTGAATTTTTTGGAAAGACATTTCGAATTAGTCAAAAAAATATACTAAATGTACTTCTGAGCTTAAAAACTATTTGATGTCTTCAATAGAATTAACACTGTTACTTTACACTGTTTTGACTTAATAACCACAGCTTTTGTGAAAAATAAAAATATAGGTTAGGTTAGGTTCAATGGGCAGCCGTCAGGACGACGGCTCACTTGGGTCCTTATAGCGGTCCATTTGTGATACCCTTAGCCAGTGACAAGAGTCAGTCAGTCACTGCAGCCTCGAACCACCCCGATTCCCTGCAGAACAGAGAGATCGATTTCAGTCCCACAATAGACACATCGTCCAGACATGGCAATTCCGGTCTCCCAAAATGCTTAAACCTAATGTCCACCAGACTGGGGCATTGGCAGAGAAAGTGAAACACCGTCTCCTCCTTCTCCTCATCATGACAACTTCTACAGTAGTCATTGTAATAATGACCCAATCTCCTAGCATGGGTCCCTATCACTCAGTGACCCGCCGCGTCATAGCCAGGCCATAGGGTCCTGGCCATAAAGCAGGTATGCTCCCCCTGCCATCTCCCATGAGCCCTCCTGTACGATTGTCGTCTGATGAGTCTTGCAGCGGACCATTGAGATGCCAATCAGGCCATCGACAAACATGTCGTCCAAGAGACAGCCCTGTTTGGCTAGACCGTCCGCAGTTTGGTTACCCAGGCATCCACTGCGCCCTGGTATCCATGTCAGCGTTACACTGGAATGTTCCGGGATCTCATTTAGAGACATCCGGCATTCAACTGTTAACCCTTAGGGCCGGTTCCAGAGATCGCGTGTTATCAAGCAGCTCATCATCATTACCATGATGAATTGTGAATAAAGCACAGAAAAAGCGTTCCGGAGCTCCGCCAGGTCATGTGATGCGTAAAGCGTTACCCTGGCATGACCATAGTTCCGCGTAGACCATAGGCCCACCGCCCCCAGTCTAATAGCGGAAGTCAGGTCCTGTTGTTCGGCCATGATGTCAACCGGCAGCCAGTCAGTAAACAGCGCCTTCGTCGGTGTCTATAAGACATCTGAAATATCTTTTTAGCTCAGAAGTACATATAGTATATTTTTTTTGACTTATTCCAAGTGCCTTTCCAAAAAATTCAAAAACTTCAAGACTAGAAATTTCGCTTACTTTTCAAAACCCTTTAGCAGATTTACTCTACCAGTAGTCTAGTTTCATTTCGCGTTGCAAGTATTGAGGCTGGCGCCGATGGCCCGCACTGTGTAATTTGCCGACAGCATCAGCATCAGAATAAAAATGATTAAATATTAAAGAAATATAACATCGTCGGTATCTCACTTTCATTTATTTTATAATATCTGCTAAAATCACACTAAAAATTAAAGCGCTCCTTAAACAAAAACATAAATATTTTCTATATTGAACAGCTGTTTATATTCTACAAAGAGGTTTCTGTTTATTTGAAGGGTGTGTTGTAGAAGCAAAATGTAATGTAAAAAATTTTCTGCTTGATTTTTTTGACAATCAGACCAAAAATCATTGGATTATGAGAGATCAAAAATTTCAAAAAGACCTTAACCAAAAAAGTGTAAATAAAATCGTTTATAACTCAAGAGTTAGAATGTTTACAACGTATTAAAAAAATTTTTACAAGAGCTTTTATTTAATTTGAAAATTAAGTATCAACTTTGTAGATTTGTAAAAGTTTAAAGGCGATTTTAGTTATCCACAACATAATGCTGCATTCAACTTTTCTACGCATAAATGTTTTATTTTATTTATTCAGCAAAAAAACAAAGATTAGCCAAGTACTAGACTTCATAGTTAAACATGCGAAAAGAAACACATGTTTTTCACTTCCGGTTGTTAAGTTAAACGGATTTTGTTCCTGTTGTTTGTTGTTCTTCTAAATTTTAGATAAAAAGTTCGCTTGTTAAATAATACAAAAAAAAAAGGAGACAACGGAAAAACTTGTTTACTTTTCATACAATTCTAAGCATCCTTATACGAGTAATAACACTCTTCCACTACACTTTTGTATCCCTTTAAGAAATATAAAATAAAGACGACACTTGTACTCACATATACACTCAAACTTGTATGGGCAATACATAGAAATCGTATTGCCATCGCATGTACTTTTGTATTGTAGTATTGTAGCAGAGTATCCTAGGTCATTTTAATTTGCAACTATATTCCTATTGTTTTGTCTTTTGTAGTATTTTTTTTTTTTTTCTTTTATATACTTCTTATTTTTTGTTTGATTGTACTGCTTTGCAACAAAATTTTACTTGTTCATACATGTTTCATGTTCACCCCTAAGGAGTAAAAATGTTCATACAAGGTGCAGAACGGCGACATCGCAACACAGAAGGACGACAATTTGAAATTTTTTTAAACTCTATAACAATAGGCAAAATGAAAATAGTTAAACCTGCAGACAGATGATGACCAATAACAAAAAAAAAAAAATAATGTTTAGTGTCTTTACCGACATGTGTAAAATTGAAAACATGTTTAACTTTATAGTTAAACTACTATCTATCTTAAAAACTATATAAAAAAGAGGTAAATTAAATTAAAAATATACCTAAAAAAGGATATAATATATGAATATTATACATTAGTGTTTTCTAGGATTTTACGCCATTGGCTGGACCCCGTAAACGTTAGGTTTTAGCGATTTAAAATCAGAGTTACCAACAAATTTTAGTACAATATTTAGTACAATATCAATCAAAAAGACTATTGAATTTAGTACGCGGTTTAGAAAATTGTACACTTTTATTGCAATTATGAGAAATAATATGTTCTAAAAATTTAAAAAAAAATATTTTTTGATATAAAGGGTGCCCGAATTTGAGATATCTTCGGTCAATGGAAATCGCTTTAAGAAGATGATCCGAAGCTTTTTGTGGCGGAAAATTGATAATTTAGACATAGAGAATGTGTGGTTTCAACAGTTTGGTGCCACTTGCCACACAGCAAGAGAATCCTTTGAAAAAAAAAAATTCGAAACTTGCATTTTTTTCCTAGAGGAGGAGTGAATTGGCCACTAATATCGTTCGATTTGACACCTTTAGAATATATTTGTGGGCCTTTTTGAAATCGAAAGTGTACAGTTATAATCCAACAATCAATAGCTTAAAAACAATATTATCCAACAGATATCGACCATTGACAAGAGTTTATTGAAAAACGTGATTAAGATTTTTAGTAAACGATTGGAAGCCTGCCGAGCCAGTAGTGGGGGGGAGGGGCGGTCGCTGGACCGACATAATTTTTCATTTTTAACCGCATCCTATTAATAATAAACTGAAATAAAAATATTTTTAATACATATCTTAAAAAAAAAAACCTCTTTTTTTATTAATATGATAAGTCAGTTTTTGGACACCCTTTATATTAAAAAGTCGATGAAAAAAGGAATAAAATCGACTAATTTTCGCTCTACACACAACATTATACATAATAAACTCTTAAAAAAGCGATTCGTTTTTCTATCGATTCAACTTATTTTTTTAATAAAGGAAACCACTGCCTATCTTTTCACAAATTAAGCGGTAAGCCAAGCAGACACCGATAATAATTTCGTTTAAAAACGACCTATAGCAACCCAAGGCCAAGATAGTACGGAACTTTACAAGTAGAAGTGCTTAGCTTGACAAATTTCACAAATTAAGCGTTAGGCCAAGCAGATATCCATAACAATTTTGCTTAAAAACGACCTATAGCAATGCGGAATTTCTATCCTTATTTTGGCAACTTCTACAATAGTCGTTGTTTTCAACATGTTTTCCCAAAATAAAGTAATACAATACTACAGCTATTGCGTAACATAGCTGATTTGTCCTAATGCAATCATTCTAGGTCCTGAGAATATGATGCTGGCCTTCGATGATCATTTGGCCCACGCAGATCTAAGAATATTTCTTATCAATTGATCAACGTCCCTATCGTCTAAAAGCGCCCCAGATCCAGTTAACTGATCCCCAATAGTATTCACAGTAGGGTTGCCAGACGCGCTTGATTTGGCTTGCGTGTCAAGCTTCTTTAATGTGTGTCAAGAATCAAGAAAAAATGTCATTTGTCAAGCTCAACTGGAATTTTAAAAAGAAGAAGAATGTATATCAAAATGACTATCAGTCTTTTAAGTTTCTCATGCACAACATAATGCATTGATTTCATGCATGAATATTGACTTTGGAAAACAAATTTGGATTAACATTGTATAAATATTAGGCCCTAATTATGTAAATCGCAACGCAACACCAAACAAATTAGATTGAAAGCAAAAACAAAGTCATAAATATTTAGAAATTTTGTTGTTGCTTTCTACAGAAATTCATGTACCGTTTTAAAATTTTTAACGCCACAAGCTATGATGCGTTTGAAATTTTAAAACGCACTAAGAATTTCTGTAGAAAGCAACAACAAAATTTCAAAATATTTATAACTTTGTTTTTGCTTTCAATGTAATTCTTTGCCGTTTTAATCGAACAACGATTATTGTCCGATTAGCAATTTTTGGCTAATACCGAAGCCGATTAATCGTTCGGTCACTACTAATTTTCCTTACTATTAGCCCAAAGTTTTTATGAATGTAGTATAAGTTTTTTTTTATTATTTGAAAATGTTCATACCGATTCTAACATGATTAAAATATTGGGAGCAGTTAGATAACTAAACTTGTTTGATGACTTAAGTTCATTATGGATCTATAAAACTTAAATTCTTCGAATTTCATAAAAATTGCAGACTATGGCATATGAAATTAGGTGGGGTTTGTATGGGAGCTACTGCCACGAAATTTAATGGGGAAGATTTGGATTTGAAAACACTTTAACGAATGTTTCTTAATAAAGGGTGGTCCAACCATAATGCACGATGTTAATTCTGAGTCACACCTTAACGGCAAGCTTTTGCCGAACTTAATTTGAAATTTATTTGTTTTAGTGTTTGACAAATTCAACCATGGATTGGTACACAATTGAGCAGCGCGATAAGATTGTTGAAGCCTTTCACGAAAATGAGCGTTCAAATCAAAATGCATTTCGTGCACTTCATAACTTCTTTTTTGGTCAGCATAATCGTACAAATGTTTACACAATCGGGAGAATTGTGTAAAAATATGAGCAAACTTGGTCTGTAGGAAATGTAAAAAAACCTGTGCATGTTCGCCCAGTTCGTTCTGGCTGGCGGCGTCAGCGGGCCGTACTTCTTCGAAAATAAGGTCGGCCAAGCAGTTACCGCTAATGGTGTTCGCTATCGCGAAATGATAATACACTTCTTGTGGCCAGAAATTGAAAATATGGACCTGGACGATATGTGGCTTCAAACAGGATGGTGCCACTTGCCACACAGCCAACGAAACAATGGCTCTTTTGCGTGCGAAATTCAATGGTCGTGTTATTTCATGTCGTGACGATGTTAATAAAAAATAATCATGTGATTTGGCATCGTTGAACTACTTTCTTTAGGGATATTTAAAAGCAAAAGTTTACGTCAATAAGCCAAGAACTGTTCGGCACATTAACGACATTGAACCTCAATTATGTCTCAGATTCATTTAAAATATGGACCATCGGATAGAGGAACGCCACCGAAGTCGTGGCGAGTATTTGGCAGATATTTTGTTTCACACGTAATTGTCATAGATCCTTCTATCATAATCACCCTAATCACGAAATTTGGTAAGATAAAGATACATAAATATAAATATTAAGATAATTTTTTTAAAACTTTTCGTTTTTTAACAATTAACATCGTACGTTTTGATTAGACCACCAAAATTTTCGACGTAGATCCACGGCAATTACAATGAAATTTTGTAGAACTGTCTATCAGGGATGTGCTGGAAATCGAAAACCTAAAACGCAAGAATTTTTAAAGTCGTTTTTTAATAAGATTTCTATAATAAAAGAATTTTATGACAAATATTGTACAAATATTAAACTTCAAAATTCTTGCGTTTTATGTCTGTATTAAAAAAAATGTAAGAAGAGATAAACTCACTGTTTATTGTTGATGTTTTTATCTAAACTTTGATATTGTTACAAGTAGAACTTTTGCTTATAATTCTTATACGTTTAACAGTTCTATTTGGTTTAATATCTTTAGTTTTTCTAAAATCTTTATGGATGAAGTTTCCTGACGATCTGGCCTATATTTATTATTTATTATTTATTATTTATTATTTATTATTTATTATTTATTATTTATTATTTATTATTTATTATTTATTATTTATTATTTATTATTTATTATTTATTATTTATTATTTATTATTTATTATTTATTATTTATTATTTATTATTTATTATTTATTATTTATTATTTATTATTTATTATTTATTATTTATTATTTATTATTTATTATTTATTATTTATTATTTATTATTTATTATTTATTATTTATTATTTATTATTTATTATTTATTATTTATTATTTATTATTTATTATTTATTATTTATTATTTATTATTTATTATTTATTATTTATTATTTATTATTTTTTATTTATTATTTATTATTTATTATTTATTATTTAAGTTAAAGGATCTCCACTTGGAAATTATAAAAAAAACACTAAGGCGCAACCAACAGCGCCTGGTAGAAATTAAACTCACTTTTATATGTTAAAATAGTTTATTGAACAAATACTTTTATTTATTTTTCACTTAACAATTATGATTTCTCAAAAAACGACAAATATAATTTAATGATTTTAAGACCGAATTATTTACTCCAATCAACGACAGCGCAACCAAGACTGACTAATTCCTCTACTCACTGTTGCTTACCAACCCCACCTTCACACATCAATCACGTTGAGCCATCATGTTCAGGTGCCGAAATGCTGTTCCAGCATAATTGTCTTTACCGTGTGAATTGGCTGATCGAGCAAAAATACATTGTGGTAATTTGACTCCTGAGTAGACCGGACGCGCGTGTAGAAGTTGGTAAACAAAATTAATAGCTGATTAGGCTAAATTAATTTTGTTGGCACTGTTGGCCGCATCGTTAACTCCTCCCTCCTCAAATATCTGCGTCCCGCAGATGACGTGAGCGGCTTGGTAGGTAGAGCTATTTGTGTCTGGGATCTTCACATTTGGTAAGTTCAATCTTCTTCCTACCTTGTACCATAAAATTCCGATACAGACTCCTAATGCCAATATGATGGTTGTATGCATGCTGAGTGATAAATTCAATTTCGCTCCCAAGTGTTGGAGTTGACCCACGTTTTGTAGACTTATATCGTGAACCTGGTCAATGTCTACCAACAGTTTCTCGTTAAAGACGCTTGACAGGACTGGAGGCAGTGGCTGCATTTTTGAGATGGACGTGCTTGAAAATGCCTCATTGTCTAGGAAGATAGTTTCATTAGACAGACGTATTAGATAAGTACCATTTAAGGTTTCAATATGTTCTCGACTGTTCAAAACACCTTCAAAATTCGTTAGGAAGACCATGTCTGCTTTAATCATCTCAATTGTTCGAGTTTTTACCATCTTGTATTTACAACTGGCATTACCTCCTTTGAGCAGCCGGGGAATACAAGTTTCTTCAGAAAGTTGGGACAGGGACGACTTCCGACAAACCGTTAATTCGTTGATGCGAAGGCAAGGACTTCTTACACCGAAGGTTTCGTTCTGACTGATAAGAACTTCGTTAAAAGGCAACTCGATTTGCTTATTGTTTCTAACCGTCGTTCTAACAATAAGCCGGTGATAGAATTCCTTCTTCACTTTTGGTATGGATAGAACATACAGTAAAAGAGAGCCGTTTGTGTAGATTGACGGGCTTCCATATTCAATTGCTTCTATAACATTGGCATATGGTAGAGTTTCCACTTCTGTTATGATATTATTTATCTCGGTTTTGTCCAACAGGTTCGAGTTTACAACCCCACTCTTAGCGAGTTGACAAGCCCTCACAATTTCATTTATTAAATCTTTCAATATAAGAATTTGGTTCATCGTGTCTTGGCCAATTCTCTCATTTTCTTTACCGTTGCTTATCTCGTTCATTTTCTTTACGAGTTCATTGGTTTTTTGTACAACTTCGTGTGTTGTGTTCAGGAGCTGGGCGTTGATCTTGTATTGTTCATTGTTGTTGCTGATGATAGCATTTTGGCTTCTTAAGACGGTATTCCAATCCATTGCATCAGGATTGCCAGCAACCCACTTCCAGGCGGAACCAATCCAATTAATTGATCTTCGGCCTCTACTCGTATGATTTCCTAGCTCAAATAGTCTGTCCTTTATTTGGTCGAGGTGATAAAAAATTATGTCCTTTTTATCGCTGGGTGGCATACGTTCCTGAACTAACGCGGTTATGTTATCGGCAATAGCTTTGTAATTATCGAGGTTTATGACGTGGACCAGCTTAAAATTTCCGTTGATAATCCAGCCGTTTCCATCTCGTATGGATATTATAGGTACATCGTAGCGGAAGATTTCCATTGCATGTAGAGTGATTGTACTTATGTTGACGAAGCTCAGTATGGCTATGAGGAGAATCATTCTTCTGGGAAATAGTGAAATTTTTAATTAAGTAATGTAAGTGGTTAGTTTGTTATTTATTCTAGGAAGTTTTACTAGGTTAATTGATTAGTTATTAGTTGATTATTCTTGTTAGTAAATTAGTTGATTATTATCAATAAAAGTTATTATAGTTATAATTAGATTTCTACGGTTTAAACATAATCTTAGGAATAAATTGTGGTTAAAAAAAAAATTTATCTTTTGGTTTCTGTGTTTTAATTTCATATTCTCTTCCCCCTTTTTTTTTAAAAAAATTTTTTTTATAATGCTTAAGTGTTAGCATGAAATCTTGTGAAAAGAAGTAGAAGTTTGTTAAGGATTTATTTTTAAATTTTTAATGTGGGTTTTGTGGATCCTTTTACCACTTACTGTGTGTACTGTGACCCTATTGTCTTTTGCTACTATTTCTCTTCTATACACCGGTTTATTTTTGGCCTTAATATTCTTTATTCTAACAAATATTGTCTCACCTTTCTTAAATTTTTTTGGAGATGACCGTTTCTTATTCATACGTTTATTTCTTTCCTTTACATTTCTTTTAATAATCCTCCTTAAATCTTTATTAATCTTAGAACGTGCTTCTAGTAGTTTATCGTAGTCGGACGTTTTCGTTCTGTTAAAAAACACATCAGCCGGTCTTTTTCCAATTATGGAGTGAATGGTATTATTATATCTGTCAACGGCTACGTACATTAACTCCTGAACGCTTAGTTCTGAATTTTCTGCTCTTAGACACCTATAAATTTCGATAAGAGTTGAATGCAGGCGTTCTACTTGGCCATTTACTTCACTACGCTGCGATGGGGTCAAGTAAATTTTTATCCCTAATCTTTCCAAGAAATCTCTTATCAAGGGGCTGAGGAAACTAGTCTCATTATCAGTTACCAACATTTTTGGTGCTGTAAAGTAATGTACGATCTTAACAAGTTTTTCCCTAACGTTTAAAACAGATCTATCACTGATATGAAATAGTTTAGCAAATTTTGAAAATTTGTCCAGTACAGAAATAAATTTTTGGTCTTGTATCTCGATTATGTCCATGTGCAGGATTTCGCATGGCATGGTTGGCGTGGGGGTGGCCTGCAGTAAAGGCCTGGGCGGGTTCCTATCATACTTATTGCTATTACAAATGTCGCAACGTTCGACGAATTTTTTTATTTGAGACTGCATACGGGGAAAATAATATTTGCCTAGTATTTGCCTTTTATTTTCTCTGGCATTTCTATGCGCTCTACGATGTTCCTTTTCAATAATTTCAAATTGAAGATTTTCTAACCTTGTATCAGATACTTCTTTCTGTGCAATTCTAATCTTGTATTTGGAAAAATGTTGTAAGTAGAGGTTGTGCAAAAGTGGTAAATAGCATTCTGGAATTTTAATACCGTTTATAAGATTTGGGTTAAGAGTTCTCTTTAAGACGTCTGATAGTTTTCCCTCATCCCATTCGGGAGAAGAGACATAATGTCGCAAAAAACCCCGATGGGGTATTTCATTAGATTGTAGCTCTGGACCTATTTTAATGATAATTTGATTTCTAAAAACGTTAATGGGAGCCTCCATGTGGGGAATAAGGTCTGATGCATCTTGGCTTGCACTATGGACGGTTGATCCCATTGATGAAGTGTCATCATCCCCAATTTCTGATGCCGTTTTTGTAATTTCGGAATCATTATCGTTTACTTCTGAGGCTGTTCTTGTAATTTGCGAGTCGCCCTCGCTGGCTGTATCGGTGGAAGATTCATTAATGTGGTAAACGTTAGTTTTTAGTCTAGAGAGAGCATCTGCAACAAAGTTCGATCTACCTGGTTTGTAGATTAACTCGTGGTTGTACTCTTCTATACGAGCCTTCCATCGCTTCAATTTGGCATTGAAGTTCCGGTTACCTAAGGCGTAGGTAAGAGGTTGATGGTCAGTATAGATTTTTATTTTTTTGGCACCGTATAGGTAATTTCTTAGATTGTCCAATGCCCACACTATGGCCAACATCTCTTTCTCATTGGTTGCGTACCCTTCTTCTGTCTTGTTTAGAGAGCGCGATATGAACGCAATTGGTTTGTCTTTCCCAATTTCTCCTTGTGACAGAACGGCGCCTATTGCGTAGTTCGAGGCGTCCGTAGTGAGATTAAAAGGTTTGTCAAACTCAGGGAACGCAAGAATTTCTGCCGATGTCAGAAGAGTTTTTAGCATTTGAAAAGAGTCTAAGGCCTCTTCATTCAGTTCTATCCGCACTTGTCTTGACTGGTTAGCTTTTACTTGAGCATTTTCACCCCTCGTCAGGTTTGTTAATGGTTTTGCCACCTTTGCATAATCCCTAATAAAGCGCCTATAGTATGACGTCATCCCCAAAAATCCCTTAAGTTCCTTAAGGTTAGTAGGAGGTAGTAGATTTTCAATCGCCGTTACCTTTTTAGGATCAGGTTTTATACCCACGGAGCTCACTATGTAGCCTAGAAATTCTACTTCCGTTTGCATGAAATGTGTTTTGTCAATATTGACCTTCAAATTCGCCTCTTCCAATCTTCCGAAAACAATGTCGACATTATTGAGGGTTTCTTCCTCGCTACGACCAAACACAATTATGTCGTCGATGTAAACGTAACATATTTTCCCTATGAATTCTTTTAGGACGTCGTCGATCATTCTTTGGAAGATAGCTGGAGCATTTTTCAGCCCAAAGGGAAGACGAAGGAATTCAAATTTTCCGTTCATCGTTGAAAACGCAGTTTTAGGAACGTCTGACGGTTTCATTGCAATTTGATGAAACCCGGACGTTAAGTCAATCGTAGTAAAAAATTTAGCATTTCCCAGACTTGCTAATGTAGCGTTAATGTCTGGTATGGGGTATGCGTCAGGCACAGTGACGGCGTTCAGCCGTTTATAGTCTACAACTAGCCGATATTGTTTTTCCCCGTTTGGTTTTGGCTTTTTCGACACTACCCAAATGGGAGAATTGTAAGGACTCTTCGAGGGTCGAATTATCCCTTCAGACAACAATTCACTAATTTGTCTTTCTACCTCTGCTCTCATTGCTGCAGGGTAGGGGTAGCTTTTTGAGTAAATCGGTTCTGATGTAGTTGTCCTGATTTCAGCCTGCACATTCGTATTGACAGCTTGACTGTCATTGAGTGGTCCAAATAAGTTTCTATGTTTGTCTATTATTTTATTAATTTTGTCCCCTATTCCTATGGGGAGGGGTTTATTTAGTATGTAGGTTAAACAGTTAGAAATTTTTGATTTAAGAGGTATCCTGATAGTATCCCTAATTAGAAGAACGTTTTCCTTTCTATCGACTACTGCTCCTAATTCTTTAAGGGTATCATCACCTATGATTCCGTCGAAGGTGGTTAAACCTGGTAGTATATAAAATGTAATGGGATCTGAAACGCCATGTCTTGCGAAAAATTTACCTATTATTTTTTTATTTATTTCAATGTTTCCCCCCGCGGTGTTAACTGTAAGGGGCCTAGACATGGATAAACTTCCGGCGGAGAGTTCGGGTCCGCAAAAATTTTTGTTCGAGCCGGTGTCGACCAAAAACTTATATGCCTTGCTATTGGATGTCACGTATTCTATGTAAGGTAGGCTTGAGGGCCTTCCTCCATAAAATTTTGTTCGTTTGCCGCGTCGTCAAAACTACCAACTACTTCTTCATCTCGAGGATAATCCTCAACACTGTCATGACTAGCGTTTAAATGAAACAATTTCTGTTGCTTATTTCTGTTATACATTTCAGATGCACTCCTTTTCTCAGGATGCTTAGGCCGATTCATATAGTTTACTTTCCGAGATTGAGCTGAGCGGTCTACTTCCATTGGCTCTTGTTTAACCTGATACGATCTAGGATAGTGGGTCTGTCTATAATTTTGGTTGAAGCTATTATGAGGGAAGTTATTGTTTCTTTGTTGCCAGTCCCCAGGTTTAAAGTGGTTTGATGGGTAGTTACTAACGGGAGGCCTGGGAGGTCTGGGTGGAGTTGTTGTACCCTGCTGGTTGTTAAATGATTGTACATTGGTTCGATTTGGTACTCTTGAATGCAAAATGTTATTCCTCATGGTTAAATTTTGGAGTTCGAGGCAAGCAGAGTATGCCTCTGGCAGTGTCCTTGGTCGTTGGATAATGACCATTCGGGATAATTCAGGGGTGAGGCCGCGAATGAATATATCCAACGCTCGATTTCTATGCGTTGTGATCAGGGCATTCACGGTCTCCTCACTATATGATTCTGTTTTTAACTTGTTAATAATCAGGGACAAATGATGATTTACCGTTGAGTAAAATTCATCTATTTTTAATGAGCCCTGCGAGAGTTGGTTGAGCTGATGCTCCAACGTCTGAACGTCTCTTTTGTCGGCGTAATGGAGTGATAAAATTTTCTTCACATCCTTCCAGTCACTATCAAATATATTGTAGGAGACTAAGGCTGCGTCCGCCTCGCCAACCACCTTTTGTCGAATACTTTGCATAATCGAACGATATATCGGTTTGTTTCTCACAATTTCGAAATCCTTGAGCACCATTTCTACCGAGTGCACCCAAGAAACGTAATGCAAGGGGTTGCCGTCAAAAGTACGCAGCTCTTTTACACTATCGGGGAGTCCACTAATTGATTTTAAGTCTTCTTCAGTCTGCGGCACTTGCAGGATCGCAACAGCCTCGTCCGTGATTGGTAAGTCATTTCGCCCTAGGTTTTCTAATTGATCTAATCTTCTACCTAATTCGGCTATATCATTACCCTTTTCAATCCTACCTAACCTTCCCTCCATCGTTCTCATTTCCTCCAGGAGACGGTTGACAGCTCCCGTAAGCACAGTTAAACTCGTCTTCATTTCTTCCATGGTCACAGATATAGGTAGTGGTAAAAGGACTCACCTGAATATATTAGGGATTTTCCCTCTTTCTTCCAAATTTATAAAGAAATTATCACTTGCACTTCCACTTCTTACACTTTAAGATTTATTTTATTATTTTTTTTTTTTTCAAAACAAATATTTTCATAGATTTTTTTGCAATTTTTTCTATAAAACAGCTTTTATATTTTTGCAATTTTTATCGCTTTTGTATTATTTCAACAGATATCTTGTATAAAATTTTTTATTTTTATTTTTTCAAAATTTTTAAACAGATTCTTCTTCTATTTCTTCGCAGATATATTTTTAAAATTTTTTTGTATAAATCTTAATTTTATTTTTGCAATTTTTATAGCTTTGGTATTCTTTCAACAGATATCTTGTATAAATTTTTATTTTTATTTTTTCAAAATTTTAAATATATTCTTCGTCTATTTCTTTGCAGATATATTTTTTAGATTTTTGTATAAATCTTAATTTTATTTTTGCAACTTTTATAGCTTTTTATTTTTAAGGATTCTATTAAATTTTCTGTATAAATTTTTTTTTTTTTTTTTAAATTTTTTCATATAAATTTTCTAAAAAAAAAAAAATTTTATTTTTTCACTTTATTTTTCTTTCTTTCTCTTTTTTATTGAACGAGCCTTGGTTACGCGCCGCGACGCGTCCAAGTGGGGAACCCTTTTGTTACCTCGCGGAAGCTTCGTAGGATTCCTTTTTGGAAATCCACTTTTATATTCGTGGATACCTACTAAGGTACGAATAACTTCACTTTCGCTCGAATAACCTTTTGTGGTAAATATAATTTGGGATCACCGGGTTTATTCGGTTGGCGAAGGAGGGACGAGTTTATTATTATTTTTCCTTTATTAGGTTTTAATTTTTATACGCCCTGGAGTGCTCCGTGGAGATCGCAGGGGTGTTTTTATTTTATTTTATTTTATTTCTGGAGTGCTCCGTAGAGATCGCAGAAATTTTAGTTTGTTATTAAGAGACCTTTACTCAGGTCCCTGCTCGGGCGCCAGTTAAAGGATCTCCACTTGGAAATTATAAAAAAAACACTAAGGCGCAACCAACAGCGCCTGGTAGAAATTAAACTCACTTTTATATGTTAAAATAGTTTATTGAACAAATACTTTTATTTATTTTTCACTTAACAATTATGATTTCACAAAAAACGACAAATATAATTTAATGATTTTAAGACCGAATTATTTACTCCAATCAACGACAGCGCAACCAAGACTGACTAATTCCTCTACTCACTGTTGCTTACCAACCCCACCTTCACACATCAATCACGTTGAGCCATCATGTTCAGGTGCCGAAATGCTGTTCCAGCATAATTGTCTTTACCGTGTGAATTGGCTGATCGAGCAAAAATACATTGTGGTAATTTGACTCCTGAGTAGACCGGACGCGCGTGTAGAAGTTGGTAAACAAAATTAATAGCTGATTAGGCTAAATTAATTTTGTTGGCACTGTTGGCCGCATCGTTAACTTTTATTATTTATTATTTATTATTTATTATTTATTATTTATTATTTATTATTTATTATTTATTATTTATTATTTATTATTTATTATTTATTATTTATTATTTATTATTTATTATTTATTATTTATTATTTATTATTTATTATTTATTATTTATTATTTATTATTTATTATTTATTATTTATTATTTATTATTTATTATTTATTATTTATTATTTATTATTTATTATTTATTATTTATTATTTATTATTTATTATTTATTATTTATTATTTATTATTTATTATTTATTATTTATTATTTATTATTAATTATTTATTATTTATTATTTATTATTTGTTATTTATTATTTATTTATTATTATTATTTATTTATCCCCTTATTTATAAAAAAATGTTATAGAAAACAGTGTTGCCACTTTGTGGGTAATTACACGAATTTGGTATAATTTTTACTGTCGTGGGTAGAGCGTGGGTAATTTCTCTAAGGTGTAATTCAGGTGTTATTTGAAATTCTTACTTCAGATACCTCAATAAAATCAAGATTCGATTTCAGTGATGACATTTATTTCTTTTTAAATATTGTTGATAAAAGATGCACAGTCTTCTGAACCAAAGTCTCGGGTCTCTTTAAAGGAAAAGACTTCAATCATTAAATATATATTTTCAAAAGTTTGGTAATAAATGTCTATTGTAGTGATTTAGAACTTGAAGTTTATTGAAAAAAGTTATAAAAAATACAAAATAGCCTTGGGGTAGAAATGTTTCTAATATTCCAACATATAATTAATTTTATTTGTGTCTGGAAACTTTAAAATGCTTTTGTTTGAAGAATATTTAACGCCCTAAACAGTTGTAAAACTAAATTAAGAAAGGGGCAGCTGTTCAAAAACCTGCAGGCATTTAGTTTACTAAATACGGTATAAAGGGTATTTTTTAAGACCATCCAACTTAAAATTATAGAAAACACAAATCAAAAGATTTTAATTGAACGCATTGCAGACGTTAAATTTTTTTTCCTCTTTTTCGAGCATTGCTGGCTGCATGTCAAGAATAAAATAACAGTGTTGGCCTCTAGTATGTCAATTGTTGCTGGTTTATCAGCACAGGCCTACGGAAAACAATCAAGAGGTGTTATTTTCTCTTATTTAACACATCGCCTTCATTTGTAAAAAAAATTGCGTCATTTAAATCATAAAGTCGCCTTTAAGTTGCGAAAATCGATATGGCTGATTTCTAAAGTAAACTTGGATAATTTGGTGGCGTTGTTCAAACATAAATTTATCTATCTATGATGATGTGCCTGATCAAAAAATGAGAGCAGTATGACAGTTTGTTCGACAGCTAACCTTCCGTAAGCTCTCTTGGGCTTAAAAAACACCCATTATAAAGGAATGGCAATTAGCATTTTGAACCTACCTAGAATTTTTGCAACCAAATGTTGAAGTTAAACTCATTATTTTAGGAGTTTTATTTTATGTTTTCTTAATAGTTGTTAAGTCTTTAATATTATTTATTTGAAGGTTAATTTATTATAAATTACAATAAGAATGTTAACAGTTTGACTCATATTGATCTTGTTTCAATGAGTTTGTTGTGTTTTTGCTTCTCTGTAAATGTCTTTTATTAAATAAAACTTAAATTTAATATCAGGTGTAATTTCATTTCAATCGGGTAATTTTGCTTCATCTGAAGTGCAATTTTGAATTTTGCTGGTGGTAACACTGATAGAAAATCCATTTCATAAGGCTTCACAGGTCGTTAGAAAATATTTTTCCATTAGAATTCTTTTTCGGAGTATATCTTATATATCGAGCCCTTATCAGCGTTGCCGTTTTGGTTACTTTTAACCAAAATTGGTTACTTTTTTACTCAATGTGTTCTTGCGTACTTTTTTCCAATTTGGTTACTTTTTTCAACACAAAAATAACCAATTTTTTGTTTTGGAATAAAAACTACCCGTTTCGCTTTTTTGACCCTTTAAAATTGTGTGTGGTATGTGCATCTTAAGCCATTACTTTTTTACTTAAACATTATATTTTTAGGATCTCAAACTTTAACATACCATCATGTTAACCATATACTTTGAAGTAAAGATGGCCATTATCTGCTACTTTGCATGCTTCATTAGGCTAACTGAAACACTTTTCTAGAGAAAGTCAAATGCCCTTCCGATCCCGTTTAATACGATTATATTCCATCTGGCAAAAAGCGTATATATATTAAAGATCTGCCGCAAAATTCAGCTTAATTTTGCATTTGATACCATAACACACAGCAAGGCTTTAAACGTTTTACTTGTAAGAGCTCTTCATATAAAAAGGTTGAAAGCTATAGCTCATAAAGTTTTTAAAATTTACGAAAATACGTGTAAACTTTGTATAGGAGGTGCCACTTCCACTAAAAATGTTTAAAAATTGTATAGCCTATTGTTGTCTCAAGAAATTTGTCCAGAGGCTTATGAGCCTACAAGATACAAACAAACACAATTTCTTCTTTAAACATTTTTTTAAACTGAAGTGCGAATAACATAGAACTTTTGATAAAAAATTATTTTGGTTACTTTTCTTCGCGTTTGGTTACTTAATTTTTTCATTTTGGTTACAATAATAGCAAAAATAATGTAATCAACAACATTTAAGATTTCTGTTTTTTTTTATGAAAATCTATCATTTTTGATCATTTGCATCATCTCTAAAAATCTCATAACTCTGGGAAGTACCGTAACGAAATAAGAGCAGAAGCAATTTCAAACGAAACCCTAGACTTGTAGAAAGAATATTTAAAAAAAAACCTTCCCCTGTAAAATTTTATTTTTGTTGGTAACATAATTTGCTATAAGGGCTCGATATTGTCAAAAAAAAAGCTTAAATTTTAAGGCAAGTTCTAAGAAGGAGTTTCCTTAAATATTTTATTTACGGACCCGCTGTGTTTACATTCTGATATCAGGCATGGAAATCTCTAATGCTTTGGCATATCCCTTTTTCGATTAATTTCTGTTGTAAACAACTTTAGCAAATATCATAATGGATCGATAAGTTTCAATTTCAGATATTTAACCTTTCAAAATAACTTCCACTTTAACCCTCGTTATCTATTCTCAATTCTCAAAGAGCACAAATGGTCAATAGTTTAATATTTTTTTTTTTTTTTTTAACAAAATTGCTTGTTATTTCTTGTTCTTCCATTTTATTATCTACAACCAAAGTGAGTAATTTACTTTATTTCCTATTCTATGTAGTAGTTTTGCATTGTAAATTTTTTGTGCAAAAAGGAATATTTGTAAAAGCCAACACAGGAAACACAGGTCTTTAAAAAAAAAACGTTTTTATTTCAATGAGTATGAGTTTTTAAAATGTCATGTTTATAGCTATTTTTTTTTTCTTCTTATAAATGTGACACACAAGTAACAGGCAGAAGAAATACTACTTACTTGGATTGGTGGTGGTCTTTTGTTATTCTACTATTGGGATTTATAGCTTTGACATAACATAAAATATTTCTCTATTTGCTTTAGTTTGTCTGGGACTTCAATTAAATAATAATGTTGGCATACAAAAGATGTCATAATTAATTTAAAAAGCCTGATTTAGGGGAGAATGACAAAAATAAAATACGGGTATTTTATGTTGGAGTGAAAATCATTCTTTTGACATGAATAGTGTCATAATTCAAAGAATACTATTTTCAGTAGAGCCGTGTTAAGTATTTGACCAAAATAATCAAAAGAGCGTTTTTGCAGAGAATATTAAATGAAAAATCTATAAACTTAACATTATGACAACCCTTGCAAAACTGAGATGTGTCATTCTTACACAAAAAAAAAAAAAAAAAACACGTAATAACATTTAAAATTTTTATCACAAGCAGCGTTACCGTTATGCGACTAAAGTCGCATTTTTGCCCATTTTTTAATGCCATGCCAATTTCTTTGCCCCTTTATTTTAAATCCCCTTTTGTATCATTTTGTATGTTTTTGTGCACCTTTTGCCCCTTTTTGTACTTCCAGCTTTTATATGATTGTATGTTTTTACT
The DNA here is from genome assembly GCA_930367215.1 of Pollenia angustigena. Classification (NCBI taxonomy): domain Eukaryota; kingdom Metazoa; phylum Arthropoda; class Insecta; order Diptera; family Polleniidae; genus Pollenia; species Pollenia angustigena. The sequence continues at coordinate 188,161,317 of OV884056.1, forward strand.
TTACCGCATAAACTGCATCCGCTAAACGGATTTTTTTTTTTTAAATTAGCATTATAAAACAATAAGTGGTCCAATAGACTGAAAGTTGGTACCCGGCAGTCCATGTTGAACTTATTAATAAATATGTATATATAGATGCATATTTTCGGAAATTAGATACTTATATAACAACTAAAGAAACAGCATAGCACTGTAATGCATTAATAAAAATCGTACCACTACTAACTTCTTCTAATAAGAAATATCAGAACTAAATTTGGTCCACCTATCACTCATAATAAAGGCGCTATTGTGACAAAGCCCTTATTTTGAGAATATTAACGTGGTTATAAGTCTATTACTAAGTCAATTAGTAACCGATTTTGTTTAATTAAAAATGGAACGACAAACTTATATAATAACGAACTTATATATTTCCAGCTGTGGTGAAGGGTAAAATTATATGCAGCAGTTCATACACGTTAACTTGCAAACAAGAAGTGTTTTTCACTATGTATATATACATTCGAACATCTCTATAGTGAAGTTCTATAAAATGAAGCTTTCTATATAATGAACAAATTTAAAAATTATTATAATTTGCTCTCCTTACACACAAAAAAAAAATCATAGGTAAAATTACCTAAAAATATGGTATACAATCAACTAAGCGCAAAGGTAGCATGGCAGTATCTTAGTTTCTTGATAACGATTTTAACAACAGTCGCTCGTTTTAGTGGACAAAAATGTAGCAGCATTTCTTTTAAAATAAATTTGATCATTAAAAGTTAAATAAGCAGCACAAAAGGTTTTGTAGCCTAGCAGATTATTTTCCAGCACTTTATTTCTTACAAGCAATTAAACACTTAACGCAAAGGTCTTCAAACTGTTCCTTATATGGATATTATTGAAGCAAATGTTAATAGATAATCGAACTAAAATACCAGTTGTTATAAACAATAGTAAAAAAAATGTTAGTTCTGTATAATATAGGGAAGTTCGACTATATATGGATGTGTCAAATGCTAAAAGGCCTTACTCCACAAAATAAAGACTAGAGAAAATTAGTATTGTTTGAAAAATGGATTTTCAAAATTTAAAATGCTACAAATAGAAATTTGCCAAACACGCGCAGCTTAGCAATTCATATTTAAGCAATATATAATTGCCTAATTTTGTTATGTATATTTTCCTTTTATCTGGCTGGTAGCTTCGGAAAAAATCATATAAGATTAAAACCCTATTCCAATTTTTCATATTTTTTAAAGGAAAATATTTAAATTATAAAAGAACCAAATCATTTTCAAAGAGTTAACATCTAATTAGATAGTAATATAACAAAATTGAGAAATTTTCGAAAAGTGGAGTTAGGCCTTTTATTTATACATAAGAAGAGGCTTATTTTTTGTAACGTTTATGTTTTCCGTGAAAATAACTTAATAAAAATGAAAATGGTCTTATTTTTAAAGTTGCCCCTTTTTTTCTCAGAATTCCTCTTTTTGAGCCACTTTTATTTTGAAAATCCCCTTTTTGTGCCCCTTTTTGAAAATTTTGAACGGTAACGCTGATCACAAGTGGTAAATTTAAAACGATTCAGAAAATTTGTTTAACACAATCGGGCATGTTCTAGAAATCGAAATGAAGTGGATTTGAAAACGAACGAGAATTCGATTGCAATTATTTACAAAATTACTACGGTTATTCCTGTTTTTAAGAGTTGTTCTTGTAAAGATAATTGGTGCTCAAAGTATGAACCCTACAGATAATAATGGACTACGTGGTCCATTGTGGCTTAAATGTACTATTTACAACATGGTCCAATGTACTGTAGGATGGACTATGTTATAAGAAATTTACATGCAGTGCTCCAACAACTGCATGATGTATACTTTTCTATAGTTTACAGTATTACACATTGGTAGCCCTGACAGTGTCCATTATTAATTGTTTATTTAAAAGTGAAAGTTTGTTAAATTTGTGGAAAAAAGGTGGAAAAAAATTTAAAATACCAATTAAATATATTTAATAATAGCATTAATAAAAAAATGAAAAAGAATAATGATTTAACTACCACTTAAGTGTACTCCATACTGTAGTAAAATGAAGTACTTTTAAAACTAACCCACTTTAGTACTCCATGGAGTAGTTTAGGGACTACTTCGGTGGGTTATATAGTCCCCTTCTAGGACATCGTATTAAATGGACCACCTTTTACCCATATACATATCTGGAGTAGTTTTGTCCTTTTATGACTACTCTTTGCATGCATGTATGGACTAGTCTGGTTATCAGCAGGGAAGTACTATATAAAAAGAAAATAGCTTTATGAACTTTCTTTAGGCTATGTTCACATTTGGGTTTTAAGCGCGTTTAAGCAAAATGTTGATTAAGTTAATCAAAGCCGTTCACATTACATTTGAGATGATTAAGGTGGCAGATGATTAAGAAAAAAAATATAACAAACAAATTAATATTTATTTTTTAAAGTATTAAAAATGCTTTTATAAAGTTATTAGAAGATTATTTTTTATTTTAATGATGAAATTGTGAAAATTTATGAATTATTTAAGAAAAAAAATTAAAACATTAAGCAGAAATCGTGGCCCGTTATACACAATCATGTTGGCGATTTTACATTATACTCAGTTTGAGGCATGTTCAGTCGATTCTATGTGGTTTATGAAGTGATTTAGTTGTAATCGTGTCAATTTGAAGTGATTAACAAATCACTTCAATGTATGGGTAATGTTCTCGATTTTGAAGTGATTAGAACTTAATCACGTTCAAGCTGCTTAAACGCGTTTAAGAACCCAAATGTGAGCATAGCATTACAGGCTCGTTTTCAAAATTTGTTCGATTTTAAATCCATTTCAGTTTAAATCAATATCAATAAAATGATATTGCGCACATTTCTTTATACTTAACAAAAAAATCGTCCTTTTTGATTTAAGACACTCTTGAAGTAAATGAGCAAAATGCTAAGTAACGCTGGTTTTTGTTAAACGGTAAGAGAGATTTTGTGGAATACAATTATGTTTAAAATTTGTATGTTCTTTAGTAATTTTTAGTTTTAGAAGGATAGTGAGAGTCTTAAAATTAAACCAGAGTTGGGAGCCACAAAGTAAGAAAATATAAAACATAAAATATAATTAAATTAACAGTCGGACAGTGAGTAGATTACTGGGAGAACATCAAAAATTTGTACTTGATAGTAACGAGAAAAAAATAAAAATGCAGAAAAAATTCTATAACATTTTTTTAAATATATGGACCTTAGCTGACAACAGAAATTGTTTTAAGAAATAAACAAAAGAAACTTAAAATTCAAATCTTGGGCGATTTCTGAATTAAAAAATGAGTTCAGCCATTAGCCACTTTTATTTTAAAATAATAATTTTTATTTTCCCTTAAAAACTTATAAAATTGCTTAAAGTAACATAAACATTTTTAACAATTAAAACGTATTTAATTTAAATCACAACGTTTACAAATGTTGAGAATCGCTAAAAACGATGATGATGAAACATATTTCAAATTAAAGGAACGGTATTTCAATATGTACTTAATTTAGAAAATGGACCAACACAAACAACACTGTTCCTTTCTGGTCGGAAATATTTCAATACAGAGATGCAGGCGCCAACAAAAATTTTTTTAAACAAAAACTAATATATATGTATGTATGTATGTACTTTTAATATATTCAATTAAATCTTTCAACATTGACTAAAATCCCAGTGGTATAAGAAAGAACCATTGCCATTAGTGACTAGCGAAACGGTTGGCATTTTCACTCTATACACCAATGGCGCTAGTGATAGTGTATGCCACATTGTACATACATATCGCGTTCTCCAGACACATTAAGCTATAACAATAGATACCCACTAATTGTAAGCTTCTTCGCTTATCCTAAGTAATGCAGAAAACATATTTTTTTTCTACGATAAATTCTTTATTTGTCACTAACGCATTTATGTCTATTTCAGTAAAGTGGTCGCCATTTTTTTTTAACTACAAACAACTCTGGAAATATATTTTTAAGCGATTTTTAGGGAAAAGAAATTGTTCAACCATTTTGGAGAAGAAAACATTACTAAAAATACCGTTTTTCTACATTTATTTCATAAATAATGCGATATGACGAAAAATCCCTACATATTGGAGATTATAAAAATCTGTCCGATTTTCCCTACGCTTCTATTTTAGTATCACAAATACCTACATGTAAGGATTTTCCCCTACTCATGGCAACACTGCTTGATTCACAAAAAATTTCGATCGGAATTGATTTCTGTGACAGGACCGAATATGTGCATTTTGAATATGAGTTAAAAAAAATTAAAAACCATTAGATTAGGTATTTTAAAATATTTAAAAAAATTTTAAAACTAAAGAGTTAAATTTGATATTAATCTGAATTTAAGATCAAATCCGAGTGCCTAATTAATAACTAGCATACAAAAGGTTAATCATATATTATGATTGGCCTTGACAGAATAGTTTACAAAATACAATTAGTTTTAAAATACCTTAAACATACATATTTTAAAATTGCCTCTTAAAGACATACAGGAGTGTGCTGGAGGTGGCATGTCATAACGTGCAGTGTCATACACTCAATTTACATGATGAATTTTATGACGTCCAATTTTGGACGTCATTTTTTTGTTTGGTAGCAAGCGGTGTAGAGAAGAAAGAGGGGTCGAAAAATAGACATGATTTCTGTTTTCTCTTCCTCTTTCTTCTCTACACCGCTTGCTTCCAAACAAAAAATGACGTCCAAAATTGGACGTCATAAAATTCATCATGTAAATTGAGTGTTAGTGTCCATGGACGTTATGACACTTTTGAAAGTGTCATAACGTCCACCAAAGAAATGTCATAGCGTCCGGGGACGTTATGACACTTTGAAAAATATTAAAATGTGTAAAATTTGTTTTGAAATATCAAAATAAGTAAGTACAATGCCAAAAATTCTTACAAGCAAGAATGTAAACAAATTTGGAATCATAGCCGGCCTTCGGCCGTGCGCAAGGATTTTCTTCTCTATGGTATAACAAATACCGGCATCGCTAACTAAAGCTTCTCTGCACAGCCGGCTTTCGGCCGGGCGCAAGGATTTTCTCCTCTATGGTATAACAAACACCGGCTTCGCTAAGTAAAGCTTCTAAAATCTGCCTTGTTTCCGAACGAAAGCCGACTATGCAGAGAAGTTTTAGTTAGCGAAGCCGGTGTTTGTTATACCATAGAGGAGAAAATCCTTGCGCCCGGCCGAAGGCCGGCTGTGCAGAGAAGCTTTAGTTAGCGAAGCCGGTGTTTGTTATACCATAGAGGAGAAAATCCTTGCGCCCGGCCAAAGGCCGCCTGTGCAGAGAAGCTTTAGTAAGCGAAGCCGGTATTTGTTATACCATAGAGAAGAAAATCCTTGCGCCCGGCCAAAGGCCGGCTGTGCAAAGAAGCTTTAGTTAGCGAAGCCGGTATTTGTTATACCATAGAGGAGAAAATCCTTGCGGCCAAAAGTGTTTTCGTTATATATTTAATATATACACCCAGAGAAAAAGCAGCAAAACCTTTTTTAAAAAATGTTTACCATATTATGTTTCATTTAACCAAATCATTGTCACCGACAACCATATTATGGTTAAATTAGTTTCTTTAAAAATAGTTTTGTTGGTTGGGACCATAATGAAACATGTTTTTCTCTGCGTGTATGCAGATCATTGTTTTTTATTTAACTTCTTTAGTAATTATGGGCCTAATGACACTTTTGAAAGTGTAATAATGTCCATTTGCAAAGTGTCATAGTGTCCATGGACGTTATGACACTTTTGAAAGTGTCACAATGTCCATGGATACTATGACACTTTTTGGAGTGTCATAGCGTCCATGGACACTATGACACTGGACGTTATGACATGCCACCGTGCTGGATACCGGAAACGTAAAACGCAAGAATTTTAAAAGTCGTTTTTTAATAAAATTTCTGTAATAAAAGATTTTTATGACAAATATTTCTCAACTGAACAGAATTTTATAACAAAAATTATAAAAATTAGATTAAAAGTGTATTAAAAACAATTTCCAAATTCTGGCGTTTTACGTTTGCGATTTCCAGCATGAAATTCTTTTTACAGGTACCTACAACAAAACTAAATTGGCATAAAAATATTTAAATAAAGAAACATCTTTGACCCCAATAACCTAAATCCTTTTACCATAAAATATGGCATCATAAAATACAAAAAGAAAAATGTAACAAACTCATACTTTCCTACATTTTAAACAAACAGGACATGCAAAAACAACAACTGCAACGAAAAGTAAGAGAAGCCGCTAATGTGCGGCTGCAACATCATTTATTTTGAGAAAAGATGAAAAAAGTGCAATTGATAGTGTCAAAATAAAAAAAAAGATTAATAGTCAACGATAGTAAAAAGGTTAAAAAAAACACCGTGTATTTCAAAGAGGGGAAATTTAAACTTAAAAAAAAACAAGAGTGCTATATTGGCTATGCCGAATCTTATATACCCTTCACCATGGTGCGATAATAACTGAAAGTTATATAAATATCGATTTTTTTTTAATTTAAGCTAATAGGTTAATTAATGCAAATAAAAAGTAATTTTTTATTACAGTTTTCCCGACGTTTCGTCGATTTTTTGTCGACTTTTTCAAGGGAGCGTAATATGAGCTTTCCACACTAAATTAAATTTCTCCTTTTACATGTAACATTAAACATATAAACATAAAACATAAATTTAAAGTTAAACACATATCGAAACCAGTATCACTGTAACGATTTAGTAATTGCAACCCTAAAAATATCGTTCTTTAGATATAAATAAATCAATTTTGTGCCACGCCTACTTCTCCAAACCTGCACACATTTTGTCGGATGTTGTGTTTTGAAAGCCAAGTTGCTTGTACCTAATTTGAAAAGTTTGGCGCTTGCCGTTCTCCGGATATATAAAAATCAATGTCTTTATACGGGAGATGTCTTTGTAATCCCGCCAATATTTTTAAAGGGGTTGAGTATTAATAACAAAAATGTTTGTACATAATTTGGTAACTTTGGGAGATACAAAAAAATAAAACAACAGCAAGGACTTAAAAAATTAGAGGCAGTCTTAGTTTTTTGTTCATATGTATCTCAGTCGTTTAAGAATCGATCTGGCCGAATTTCAATAGCAAATATTAACGGAGTATATGTGACATAAATATATAACAACCTGGTCCTTACTACTTCTGGGGTCTTCGGAAAGTTCATTTCAACATATGTACACACGGACAGATGGACATCGTTAAATCAACTTCGGTACTCATAAGGACCCAGAATAAATATACCTTATAGGGACTAAGATCAATATTGTAAAAATCACAAACGATGAAGGGTGTTGTGATAAAAAAAATGTAGGTCATCAATTAAGTACACTAAAAATAAGTTGAATTGTGTTAGTAATTGATGTTCTGTGAGTCGATTTTGTTTCTAGAAATCTTTCATGAAAGGTGACGTAAATGTGTCTATTTGTATATGTATGTATGTACTAGCTGACCTGGCAAACGTTGTTTTGCCGTATAACTTATTTCTTTTAGATGTTGCAAATTTAAAAAAAAACCAGTAAGAAAGTATAGTCGGTCTAGCCCGACCATATGATACCCTACACCACAGTATTAAAAACACATCATGCTTATGTGTCCATGTAAATATGGATGTATCTATGTTTATAAACTTCATGAAAATCGGTTTGAAAGTTTGGGAGAGGCAGAAATTGCCCCCTGCCTCCCCTTGTGGTCCTATTTTTTAAAAACTGCATAGCTAATGTGTCCCTATAGATATGGATCTATCTATGTTTTAAATTTCATTAAAATCGGTTTGAGAGGCAGAAATTGCCCCTATCTCCCCTCGTGGTCCAATTTTTTTAAAAATGTATACATTTTGTATCCATATAGATATGGTTCTATCTATGTTTTAAATTTCATTAAAATCGGTTTGATAGTTTCTGAGAGGAAGAAATTTCCCCCTATCTTCCCTCGTGGTCCTACGATTCGGCCCAATAGGCTTAATCCTTATGCCAATAAGAACCTATGACCCAAATTTTATCAAATTATCTCCAAAATTGCGACCTGTACTTTGCGCACAAGGTTACATGGACAGCCAGCCAGCCGGACGGACATCATTAGTTCGACTTAGAAAGTGATTCTGAGTAGATCGGGTCTAAGGTGGGTCTAGGACCACTATTTTAAGGCGTTACACACATCAGCACAAATGCATAATACCCTCTCCACTATTGTGGTGTGGGTATAAAAAGATATAGGGATGGGGAGCTTTTACCCATCTTGCCCTTTTTTTCAAATTTTACAGTGTCTGTATGCCAAATTTTAAGAAAACCGGTTGATTAGTTAAGAATATATATGGGGGCGGAGCTTTTACTCCTCTTGCCCTATTTCCCCGCCTTAATAATAAAAGTTATGGGCTTCCAGATGTCACACTATTTGCCTGCCAAAATAAACGGTTGATTTTACAGTGTCTGCGTGCCAAATTTTAAGAAAACCGGTTGATTAGTTAAGAATATATAGGATGGGAGAGCTTTTACCCGTTTTGCCCTATTTTACGCCTTCTATCGATATGAAACATACCTTACTACTTATTCTCATACCTAGCAAATAAACATGCAAAATTTCATAAAAATCGGTCAAGCCGTTTCGGAGGAGTTCAATTACAAACACCGTGACGCGAGAATTTTATATATAGATAAGATATATATAGATATACAGTCTTTTTATATGCATATACAGCAGAGCGCACCACCTTACAAGGAAAACACCCTCTAATATAAAGTATTTTTGCAAGAAGGTTTAGAATTTTTTTTTTTTTTTTTTTTTTTTTTTTTTGCCGAACAGGCTAGAAATATTTTTAAGAAAAAGTCCCATAATTGCTTAGGAGTCAGACCTAGAGGGATAAAATGTATGACCGACCTCAATAAGTTTTCTCTCCTTTACATTTTCTCAAAACATACAAACATAGTTGCCCTTTATCTTCACACCTTAGGGGGCTTCAATTCAAATATGGCGTTTTATAAATTCTTAAGTTTAAGTAAAATTTTTCATCTTTTGTGAATAAAATCAAAAGTTGTAGACAGATTTTAATCATTAATGGATTGCACCTCCTCTGATAAAATCCTAGACTGCCGACTGTTCTGTTCTCTTTTCTAATTAAATTTAAAAATTTTTCTGCTGGAATTATCAAAGTACTTCCCTATCAAAAATATAATAGTTTCTTGAGAACTTTAACGAGATGCTTGAGGTCAATGACCCACTTAAGGCAAAACATTGGTCTTCTCTAGCCAAAAACATTGATATACCTATCATACTTTAAGATAGGACTGATCTTATATTGGTTCATAAATTATAGGCATTTTAATTAATATTCCTTTTGTAGGTACCTATATGAAAAAAACATTTGGAATACCACGACTAAGCGACTGAATCGATGTTAATGAAATTCGGTATCAAGATGGAATATTCTAGCGAAATTGTTAAAAGTCATATTTTTCTAGAATTTTGAGTCGGAAAGGGATAAAATAGATTAAAAAAGGCGAAACTGGAACAGATGGTTTTGGAGAAAAATGTTTTTCCTATAAAAGAAAATTATGAAAATTGGTCTTTGAGGTACAACATGGAATTTTGAGAACATTTTATCTAACCCCATTTAGACCATAAAATTTAAAAAGTTTATTTATTTTCATACTTCAAATAGGTACCTACCACCAGGGATTTAAAAAAATTAGCTTTTGGTACTTTTTGTAAACATATTCTTTCAAAATACAAATTTTGTACAACCGAAAATCTATGTTCCTTAACATAAAGGTTGTATTCTGTGGTAACGTATTAGGACATAGTGAGTAAATAAGGGAATTTTATTATTCAGTATAATAACTATACCTACTAAAGACCAAAATAAGCAATCTACAGGCTCAATATTTTAAGAGTCATAAATTGCAAATAATTGAAAATGAAAAAACTCCCACAAAAAATGAAATAACACCGAAAACCAAAATAAAATGAAATAACTTCCACGTTAATTATTTCATTGGGATTTTATTTCATTATGAAATAACTCCCAGGCAAAAAATGAAATAACTTCCAAAAAAAATGAAATAAAACCGAGAGGGCTGGGAGCTATTTCATAATGAAATTACTCCCACATTTGTATGAAAATTTTTTTGTGTGTAATTTAATTTTTTTTTCTTGTGACTTATTGCACCTGGGAGTTATTGCACGGAGACTAATAACTATACCTACTAAAGACCAAAATTAGCAATCTACAGGTTCAATATTTTAAGAGTCATAAATAAGCTTTAAGTGGCAGTTCCAAAATATGATATTTGTAATCCAAATTTTATTTTCTTTTTAGAAATTGGCAGGTATGATAACCGGTAAACTTCCTTCAAACGGTTTTATTAAGATATACATTTATTATCAGGGGTGTCATGGAAATCGAAAACGTAAAACGAAAGAATTTTAAGTCGTTTTTCAATAAGATTTCTGTAATAAAAAAATTTTATGACAATTATTATACGAATAATACTCTATTAAACAGAATTTTTTAACAAAAATTGTAAAAATTAGATTAAAAGTTGAATAAAAAGAACTGCCAAATTCTTTAGTTTTACGTTTTCGATTTCCATGACACCCCTGTATACCTATTGCATATTAAAATAGCAAATCACATTTGCTTTTTATACCAAAAATGGACTTTCCAATCAAATTAAATTAATAGCTAACAAAGTTATAAAAATTAATAAAAACCAGTATTTAAATGTTATTTGGGATATGCCGTGCAGCGCATATAGTAAGTATAAATTAAAATAACTAATAAATAAATACCTTATACCTATTGATTGTATTTTTTCTAGTGTGTTTGCAAATTTTGCCTCCAGTATGATGGCGTTTTTCCGAATTGTTTTTTAATTTGTATTTCTATTTATTTTCACTTCTTTTGTTAACACTTATAATATTTTAACACCAATGGTTCAATCATTGAATTATTTACTCAATTTTTTATTTAACAAAACTTTTAAAATCCAACAAATTCTTCACCATTTAAAATAAAAACGTTTATTTTTTTATTTCACTTTGTATAATGTTCGTTAATCATTCACAATAGCATATGTTACAAAAAAAATTGTTTCAATTCATAGGAACATTACGTTAACTCCCTCAATTTTATCTGGCAATGCTGCATTAACAGGTGGCTAGAGTTGCCGTGCTGTTTTTTTATCAAGATTTTTTGGTTGTTAAATGCTGATTAAATGATAATAATTTAAAAATAACAAAAAATTATTTAAACACTCTATAGTTCAAGAATTAAAGGTTTTAAAATTGGGCTTGCAACCGCAGTTAAATGAATATGTTCAAAAATCGTTCGCTAAAATGCAAATAGTCGTAACTAACAAAAATATAATTTTACAGGAGAAGCAAAAAACGTTGAAAAGTGGAAACTATAAACATGTCAGAAAAATATGCATTGATAAGTCATTCTTGAAATTCATCATGCAATTTTCAAAGAAAACCATTGAATTATATTTTGTAAGAACAAAATGTGTAATTATGTCGTTTCCTTTTTCCAAAATAATTTTAGTTACATCCCTTTGTTTTTTCTTAATAAAAGCTTCATTTTTGATCGCAGAAGTTTAAAATTTTGTCAAGACACGTATATTAATGGCATTCATAAAAATCAATCTAAAACTTGATTTTGAATTTTTTTGATGGATACGCCTTTTTTCATTTTAGCCAACGAATAATGAAGGGTAATGATTACATATTTTGAAAAATATGAATTTTTGCAGCAAATGTTTTATAATATGCACGAGGACTTAGAAAATTAATTTAAAAAACAACCATTTAATAGGTTGTATGATTTATGGTTTATAATAAGGGCATGCAAATTTTAAAATTTTGCAATTACAACTGGGACAATATAAATTTATTGTAAGTATTGACATTGGACATTAAAAGTTTATAACACTGCTTTACAAATTTTTAATTTGGAAAAGTACCAAGAACGCCACATGCCTAGATAAGTTAATTGGTACCTCCTGAACACGAAAACCGCTGTAGTTTTTTTTCCTAAGTACCGCTTTTTAGATAACGGTACTTTTGTGTTTTTCGGTGTATGGTCCCACTCAAACCCTTGTGGAGCCCAACAAAAAAGATCGAAATAAATGGCACATCGTTGGAAAGGTAATTGAATGCCTCTTCCGTCGATATGCTACAAATTTCTATCCGATAAGAAATGGCTGAGTAATGGCACCTCAAAGTTCAAAAATTGCTATTTTTTACGTTTTTTTCAAAATTTTACATTTTTATTTAGTTTTTTTTTCTACGTTTTATTAAATATCTGTAATGTTTTATTTTTTAACCAAATAGTATATTTAATTACCAACATTTTAAGCGTAATTTGAAAAAAATCCGATGAGTTCATATTCGGCTTCAGCATGCTAAAACAAAAATCCAACCAAATGTTTGCACATGGATATTACACCAATACCCCGGTTAGTGTCGCTTCGGTTTGCGTCGTTTTCGAAGTTGCGTCTTTTTAAAATTTCTTTGATTTCGAAGTTGCGTCGTTTTTGCTTCCTTTTGCGTCGCATGGCTTCGAAGTTGCGTCGTTTTTGTTTCACTTTGCGTCGCTTGGATTCGAAGTTTCGTCGCTAGTGCTTCGATTTGCGTCGTTAATATAAAAATGTTTGTACAAAGCTTAAACAGAAAAAGGGGATTTCCGGTTGAAGTCTAAAGCAAATATGTATGTGAAGAATGTCTGCTGATTGCAACTGGTTTCAAGTTACATTTGCTGAAGTAAAGTTAAATTAAAATATTTTGCAGCAACAAGTAAAAAAAAGCAAATAAGCTTAGAACAAAAACAGGGCATTTTGACGCATTCTAAATCAGGGGAAAAGGCTGTTGATATTGAAAGGACCCTTGAACTAGCCCTTTCTACAAAAAAATCCATTTGCTGTTCCAGTGATGCTGATAAAATTATGAAATTTGTTGAAACAAGATCATCATTACAACATAATCAGGTTAAAAAATGAGAAAAAAAAATGGAGCCACTCCTTACTATTTGGAATAAAGATCAAAATCAGCAATGAATGCCCTTAAAACAAAAGATTATTCTAAAGAAAGCTTTAACTTTATTTGAAGATCTATAATAAAATTAGCCGTTATAAAGTTTTCAGCTCAAATTATGAATCTCGGCACCAATTAAACAAAAATCAATACAAATGTATAGAAAATCCTGCTTCGGTTTGCGTCGACTTTGGTGTATTCATAAATTTAAGAAAAATATATATTTTACATTATTGAGAAACTTTTTATTTTATAACAATTATGAAAATTTTTATTCACATTTAAGAAGTTTGTTTTGGTAACAAATATATAAAATAGGTGTTTCAATAATTTTTGCTAGTAAAAACCTTACTAACAGAAACTTTCAACAATTTTTATTTGTCTTTAAGTCCCCATTTACACTAGGGACATTTCTTGCCGGACAGACGAAGTTTGTAGGCGAGGGGTCGAAAAGGTAGAGTGTGTAGTACATGAGTATCTGTACTGGACATTTTTTCATTTCCCTTTCTTACTTTTCGTAGTTTACATACAAGTATTATTTTCTGTCTGACTTCTAATGTTTCATATGTAAACGCTTCAGGTAAGATTAAAAGAGAATTCAAAAAATGTACGGCAAAAAATGTCCCTAGTGTAAATTGGGACTAAGGGACTTTACACGGAGTCTTTTTAGACATGTCTGTTTTTGACATTCTCTTTTGAACATGCTTCCAAAAACCTATTGCCTTTTCACGAAGTCTCTCCAAACATGTCTGTTTTCATGTATAATAGTCTAATATACATATACATACAAATTGAAAACATGAAAATTCTTATGAAATGAGTTTTCATGTTTGTTTAGCAACCCCTCTTTCTTCTCTACCCCGATCGCCTACAAGCGAAACAAACGTGTTTGTTAAACATGTCTGAATAGACACCGTGTAAACTCCCTCTTTTTCTTATGAAAATGTTTTATACTTATTTTGAAAAGTTTATTTTGTGTTTAAATATTTGCTAGTAAAAATCTTACAGACATTTTCAACATTTTTTTGTCTTTTAGACTCTCATTACAATTACTGAAAATAAGTAATAGTTTTTAGTTATTAAAATTACGTTTTGTTTTCTTTTTTAAAGGAAAAAGGGAAAAATACTTATTTGCAATCTAGCTCTTCCATGTAATTACTTTTTTTCAAATCACTTAGAAATTATAAAAAAAAATAATTTTTTTGGAGCTTCCTTTTTAATCCGTAATATATTTGTTCATATAGTGGCAAAACTATCCAAGATTTAAAAAAAACTGTAAATTTTAGTTTAAAAGCGATGGCATCTCTTAAAGGGAACGTTAATAAGAAACAAAGAGTGACGTCATATACACTTGTTGATAGGTCGTGTTTAGTAAGCATAATTTTTTTTGGTGTGTTCAAGGTATATTTACACAAGGTAAACTCGTTGGCCCATATGTTTGTCAGCTGTTTACCCCATTTGGAACCCTAGTGTCAAAAGCTATTTATGTTGGTTCCGTTGGTTCCTTGTGTTTGTTTACATACTTATGGTTAGTGCGCGCCATTTTGAATTAAAAAAGTGTAAAATTGTGAAAAACATTTTATTTTTGTGAAATTTTAATTCTTGTGATTACTAAGCAAACAAAATACATTTAAATGCATTATTTTTTGCAATAATACTTTATTTTTATGCTTGACAATGCACAATATATTAAAAATTGTTTCAGCTTATTGTTCTGAACTGCACGTGTTGTTTTTTTTTCAATTTGTGTTTTTATTTTAAAGGCACATTGTTGCGTTTTTTTTTGACACCATGGTTCCAAATACAAAAACAATTTGGCGTGTTGTTTTTGTCTTGTTGTACTTGTTGTAGCAACGAGTTTACCTTGTGTAAATATACCTTGGGTGTGTTTTTATATTTAAAAAAAAACAAAATAACTGTAGAATATTTGTTATAACTTGAATTATTAAATGATTAAAATAAGTGCTTACATCAAAAAACTTCTTTTTAAAATTGTATTCATATCTTTTTCTTGTAAATAGACGAATTTAGCACAATTGTTTTAATTTTTATAAACGATAATGTTTGTACGTTTCTGTTTAATCTTTGGTTTTTATGGGCCTGGTAACTCTAGCTTAATTGTTTTGTTTATTTTTCCATTTCAAGCCACTTCTTAGTTTCAATTCCAGTCCGTCTCAAGTCATTCTTTTCGAGGGCGTAGTTCGACAAGTGTCATTTGGAAATTAGTCAATAGAATTAAAATACAAAAGAATTGCATTGGCGTACTTCTTTTAACTTATTTTGTTTTATTTGTGTTTAGTTTAATTTTAGTAAATTATTCTGTTTAAATAAAGTGTTTCGTTTTACTATTTACTGGGGCAAATTCTGCAAGTGAAAAATGTTTGCAACGAGTGCTCTGGCCAGGAGCTTGTTGCTTTTTGTATTGGTCTTGTTTGTGGGTGTGTTAGCACAGTTTGAATGGCAGGCTCGAGATGCCTTTGATGAAATAAAAATTAAATATGATAAAGTAAATGGCGATAATTGTCCCATACAACATGTTAGTGACTTGTATTTGCCAGAGGATACTGTGTCGCACAAGCCCGATATTAAAGAAATCAATATAAATCCCATTTTTCCAAATCGTACCGCATTATTGCATTTACACAACATGGCGTTAAGTAGAAGTTTCTTTTGGAGTTACATTTTACAGTCACGATTTATAAGACCAGCCATCAATGATACTTATGATCCCGGCATGATGTATTATTTTCTTTCCACTGTGGCCGATGTTTCAGCGAATCCCTCAATTAACGCCTCGGCTATTTATTTTGCTCCTAACAGTTCATATACATCTTCATACAGAGGTTTTTTCAACAAAACTTTTCCACGTTTTGGTCCGCGTACTTTCCGTCTGGATGACTTCAACGATCCTATACATTTGCAAAAGATTTCAACTTGGAATACTTTCGATGTCAGAGATTTAGGTGCCCATCCCCCAGAGTCGGTGTCTAAGGATTATACTTCCGATTTGTATAAAATTAATGAATGGTATAAGAAATGGTTACCCGATGATGTTGAGGGAAGGCACGACACCAAGACTACGTATCAAGTTGAAATTCGTTATGCTAATAACACAAATGAGACATTTACTTTCCATGGACCACCTGGTGCAGATGAAGATCCTGGTCCAATTAAGTGGACTAGGCCCTATTTCGATTGCGGTCGATCTAATAAATGGCTCGTTTCGGCTGTAGTGCCAATTGCTGATATTTATCCTAGACATACGCAGTTTAGACATATCGAATACCCCAAGTAAGTAGCAGTTATTTATTGTCAATTGTAACTAGGTATGTACATTACGGTGGGTCACTGATGTATGAGAAAAAATAAAAGTTCTCGAATCATGTTCTAATAGCAATATTTTTTTGTTTTACTTCAAAAAAAATAAAAAATGAAAAAGAAGTAAAAAAAAAGTCACATCTTAAGCCCGCGCAAGAGCTCCTAAAAATTAAGTATACATATGTAAGAAAAGTAAATTTTTTAAATTTAAATATTTTATTTACTATCAATTATGTACCTATTATTAACTAAAACTGAAAACATTTTGAATTTAACTTAAAAAAATAAAACTTTGCTCCTCCGAAACGGCTCAACCGATTTTTATATTTTTTTTATGTATCAGTACTAAACTTCTGTTAACTTTGTCGTTAAGTAGTAAATTTTAAGTAAACATTTATACTTAACGACAAATTTTTATCGTTAAAAAGTTACAGAATTTCAGTACAGGCCTGTTCTGAAAAACACATTTTATCAAAGTGATTTGAAATCACAAGAAATGTTCATTTTGCGAATATTGTAAGATCCCCGTCATAATAAATAACAAAAAAATATTCACTGGTTAATAATTTTTTATGCAACAAGCTGTTTTCGTAAAAGCTGTACATCACAGAAAAAAAAAATTCGCAAAAATTTTTAATATTAAAAACAAGCCGTAAAATTGATTTAAAGTGCCTTAAACGCGATTGAGTGGAAAAAATTCGTTAAAAATTGCTAATTTAGCGGGAATTCACAAAAATTGCTAACAGGGGCATGATAGAAGAGTCTACTATTTATTATAAATCGTTAAAATTCTTTACAAATCAGAAAATTAAAAATTTTTTTTAACTGATCGCTAAATCAGTTAAAAAATACTTTCGGAAAATAAATTAAAATAAAATAAAAAGCCTTAAAATGGGCTATAATTTTAAAGAACAAACCTTTTGTCAGAGGCCAAATTACGGCATTCGATATGGATTGAAATTGCAATACAATTTGAATGGAATTTCGATTGATATCGAATGACGTAATTTGGCCCCAGGTGTTTGCTTGAGCTTTCGACAATTGAAAATCACACCGAAAAACACAAAAACGGTGTGATTTACAGAACACCATACTAGTATTTGCTATATGGTCGAAATTCCACAATTATTTATGCAAATATGAAGAAAACATTCATATAAATATACATATATGAATTTGTTTTTTTCGTTTTAGTTGATAGTTTTGTCAAGGGGCTAATCTCCGGTCCAAATATTAGCTTCCACTCGAGTCGGGGAATGTTTAATTTAGTTTTGTAAGTTCAGTAATATAAAAAAAATCAAAAAGTACCAATTGAAAATCAAAAAGTACAAAAAAGTCTTCTCTTATAGTTTCTCAATCTCTCTGGACTCTGCATGTACCAGCTTGCATGTTTAATTTTATGTTTTTAGGTCAAAAACTAATTGCAATTCAAAAAGTATCAAAACAAAGAATTACCAAAAAGTTTCCTTTTATAGTTTCTCACCCACTCACGATGTTGCATGTTTAACTCTATGTTTCTAGATACCATACTAACGAAAATCTAAAACGTACCAGTTGTAGAACGAAAAGTTCCAAAAGCTCCCCCTTACAAATTCTTATTCACTCAGAAAAATGTATGTTTCGCAATTTTAACGAAAATTCAAAAAGAACCAGTTGAAGAACAAAAAAATTACCAACCTCATACGTCTTATAGGTTCTCATTTACTTAGGACCCTGCACCTATAATTTTAGGTTTTTAAGTTCACTATTATATAAAATTCTAAAATAACCACATGCAGTAACACTGAAGTAAAGGAAAGAAATTAAATTTCCCTTTTTGATACTTACCCCCTCCCCCACCCCAAAAAAAAAAAAATATTCAATATTGTAGTGTATATGCCAATACATGGTGTAAATGTTTTGAAAAAGTACCAAAAATAGGAACGATTTTCACCCCGTAAACATTCGAATTTCCAAAAAGTACCAAATAAATATTTACTACGGATTTGGTATAATCTTTAATTGGTTTAAAAAGTACCAGATACCTGTCCACTAGGGAATGGTAAATGGATACCAAAATCGATTTTCGATTTTTCGATCGACTGTTTTTATTACGGTTTTTGAAATCGATTAATCGAACCTCAAAATCGATTTTAAAATCGATTTCAAAATCGTTTAAGATAAATTTGCAAACTCATACCTTATATCACAAAGGGGGAGTGTACACCAGCATTTTTTTTTTTGGAAAACTACTAGATAAATTGAACTGAGACTTTTACAGTGTGTAGATATGACTACTTTTCTAATTTTCCTGTAAAAATTGAAATTCAGGGCTGTTCTGCAAATCACTTTTACTCAAATCACGTGATTTCAAATCACATGTGCCTACTAAAATCACACGTGTGATATTTTAGTGTCCCGTTTTTGTGTGCTTTGGTGTGATCTTCAATTGCCGAAAGCACACAGAGAAACACAAAAACGGTATGGCTTTCAGAACACCAGAAAACCGCACGTGTGTTTTCAAAAACACGTGATTTGAAATCACGTGATTTTCAGAACAGGCCCGATTGTGTTAATTTTGGAATCGCTTTTAGAGGAACAAGTACATGTACATTTTACATATTAAAATTGTGTTCTTCTGTAGACAATCAGGCCTGTCACATAAATAAATTCCGATGGAAAGTGGAAGTGATTTGGTATCTTGCTTCTCATTTAATTCTGTGACAAGCCTGAATGTATGGATAGTTTTTCAAAGGATTATGACAGTAGTTCCTGATCGGTGGCGACTGTTTCTTTGCCAAGTTACTATTAGGTTAGTTTAAAAAAACACGTTTGCATGTCATTGATGTATTTGTTAGGATAAATTAGATACTTTTTGTTTTTTCACTCTGCTTATAACTAGATTTAAATATCGCTCACAGAGCCCTTATATTAAACTTGGAAGTATATCAAGGATACTAATAGGTAAATACGTAAAATTACAACTTTAAACTGGGAAAACTGCATAAGCATAAAAAAAGTTCTATTGTGCATGCCCATAATTTATCGATTTAATTAAAATTAAAATTAAAAATTGCCAAAATTTTGATAAAAATAAAAAAATCGATTTTAAAAGCCGAATAATCGATTTCAGTATAAAATCGTATACGTAAATTCGATTGCAAAAAATCGATTTTTTTTACCACAAAATCGATTTTCGAAATCGAAATCGATTTACCAATCCCTACTGTCCACTTATTTTTTTTCGCTGTTTAAAAAGTTACTATGAAAACTTTAAGTTGTTCGCCTTAAAGTTTTCATAGTAAATGTCTATAGATATTTTTTACATTGATTAAACATTTGTAGCCAATTTAAAACTTTTTGCAAAAAATTCTAAAATAACAAAACTTTATTCATTTTTGTGTTAAAATAAACTAATGCAAATGTTTTTTTTATCTCTCTTCAGATACACTGCTATTGCTGTTCTGGAAATGGATTTTGAAAGGCTGGACATAAATCAGTGTCCCAAGGGTGAGGGCAATAAAGGACCAAATCATTTTGTCGATACTGCTCGATGTAAAAAAGAAACTACTGAATGTGAACCACTGCATGGTTGGGGCTTCCGCAGAGGTGGTTATCAATGTCGTTGTCAGCCTGGACATCGTTTGCCTAACGTTGTAAGGCGACCCTATTTAGGTGAAATTATCGAAAGAGCTTCCGCAGAACAATACTATAACGATTATGACTGTCTTAAAATTGGCTGTGAGTATTTTTAAAATTATTAATACTCGAAAAAACAATGTTATATTTTTGTCCTTTAAATAGGGATCCAAAAAATTCCAATTCAGTGGGAAAAAGCGCCTTATCATGTTCGCGAAAAATATTTAGATTTACATCCTGAATATCGCAATTATTCTACTGGTGCTACAGCTTTGCACGAGGAAAATTTAAATATTGATCAAGCACTAAAGTTTATACATGGTGTTAATTATAGAACATGCAAAAAGTAAGTTTTATTTTCTTTATTTTTTTTTTTAATTTATTACAAATATAAACTTGGCCACTTTTTAGTTTCCATCCTCAAGATTTAGTTTTACGCGGTGATGTTATTTTTGGCGCCAAAGAACAATTCGAAAATGAAGCTAAAATGGCTGTTCGCCTTGCAAACTTTATAAGTGCTTTCTTACAGGTATGTACAAACTCTTAAACTAAAGAAAATCGTTACTTTAATTTGCTTAAGACGTAACACAAATGTTCTCAGCTTAAATCATCATTTTTATATTTCAACACTTAATTATAACTTAGAAGTGTTAATAATTTCATTGATTTTCTTGTTTTTGTATCAAGTTCCCTGACAAAATCTCTTGAAGTGTAAATGAAAATTTTTCACGCTTTATAAAACTTTTTTGCAAGAAATTCTATAAAAACAAATATACACAAATATCTTTCTATTGTTTTCCCTATGCCTTAATCTCATGTTTAACAACTTGTTTTTGTGGTAGTTATATATGCAGTGTCAAATGAATCTGTAGTTTCTAATAAAATCTAAATAATTTAAAGAAATACTCGAAAAACTAGATATTTTTAAAAGATATTTGCACAAGTTGTTAAAAATCTTTTAAACAAATAATACTAGAAATCAAAAGAAAAAAAAATAATAATAATGAGGATGACAAAAACGGAAACTTAACGACAACATTTAAACCTAAATTTACAAATTGAGATTCCTGGGCAACAACAATTTTATAAAAAACAATCAAAAACTCTACTATTATCAAGAAAAACTAGTTGCTATTAAAATATATCACATTTGAAATATGCGACACTACATTAGACTAGTTTTTTCTATGTTTAACTATGAATAAAGCAAAAAACATTATGCTTCCTTTCCATAATTTATGTTTATTAAACCCCTTTTTCATTCTCTCTTCTTTTCTTAATTTAACTTCGCTTTTAAATTTCCTACAAAGGTTTCTGATCCCAATGAAGTATATTCGGGTAAACGTGTGGCCGATAAACCACTTACTGAGGATCAAATGATTGGTGAAACATTGGCTATTGTTTTGGGTGATACAAAAGTCTGGTCGGCTGCCACACTTTGGGAACGTAATAAATTTACCAATCGTACATATTTCGCACCCTATGCCTATAAAACTGAATTGAATACACGCAAATTTAAAGTGGAAGATATTGCACGTTTGAATAAGACACATGAGCTGTATACGGAAAGGAAATATTTCAAGTTTTTGAAACAACGCTGGTCGACCAACTTTGATGATTTGGAAACCTTTTATATGAAAATAAAAATACGTCACAATGAGACAGGTGAATACATGCAGAAATACGAACACTACCCTAATTCGTATCGTGCGGCAAGTTTGAAACATGGCTATTGGACACAACCCCAATTTGATTGTAATGGTTATGTTAAGAAATGGCTTGTGACCTATGCAGCACCCTTTTTTGGCTGGGATAGCCTTAAAGTTAAACTGGAATTCAAGTAAGTTGAAATGTCAATTGAAACTTTAAAAAGGGTCCTTTTTCAAAGTAACTTTTGTTTAAATTTAAAATTGTGGAAAATTATATTATTTCATAGCAGCTATTTCTTGTTTGAAAGATTTCTTTTAAGTCAACCCTAATTCATTTTATCTATTCTAATATTATGCGGGCCGGTTTTCATTAATTCTTGTTTGGTTCTTTAAATGTTTCTTAAGAGGTTTTGGGTTTATTTGAATTTTTAAAAGGGTCATTTTTGTTTTTTGTTTTCTTATGAACACTTCAATTTGTTTTCAAATGTTTTGTCCTGATTATGTCTTAATAGTTTCAACAAGTTATAATAATCTTTTGTTGTTATGTTAAATATAATTTATGCTTTGTTGGGCTGATTTTTTTAAAATAGGGTATTTTTTTTTACTGCATACATAAGTGATGACATAAGTTTTGACTTTTATTTAGAAAAGGATAATTTAGAAGTAAAACGATAAAATAATTTTTTGTTGAGTTTAGAAAAGATTACACTTCATTTTGAAAAATGCTGTTGTATAACTTTTAAAATATTTTTTATAAAAATCTTATATTTAAAAAAGTTTATATAAAGGAGTAAATGGCTAAAATATATTTTTATACCCTCCAACACAACTATTGGTGAATATGGGCATATTAAGTTTGTCATTCGACGTGAAACTTTTTTCATATTCATCTAAGACCCCATAAAGTATAAATGTATATTCCGTCCGTATGTTTAAATCACTCTCACTCCTGAGCAGTTTAGGATAGATATTTAGCAAAATCGGTTAAGTAGTATAACAGTTATGAATCAAAATGTAAAACAACCATCCCAAAAAATTGATAATTTTAGTACAACAACTAGCACAAATAGTGGCGGAATGAACATATTGATATGAGTTTTTGCACACGACACAATTTCGTGAAGATCGGTCCTTAACATACGAGGGGCTTAAAGCACAAGGGGTTCAAGTGACTTATGTTAAAAAAATGAAACAAAAGCGGTTGTTTGGCTTGTGCTCCAAGCGAAGCAGGTATTTGAATGTCAAGTGCTTGAATTGTTCACCATATCTAGCGTACGGATGAGAATACTACATTCCCCTCTTGTGCTCTGAACAATTTCTCTGAAATTCACCTATAATTCCATACGTAAACTCAATTTTAGAAAAAGGCACTTAAACCCCTTGTGCTTTAAGCCCCTCATACAATATACCCCATATCAAGTACGCCTAAAACCGTAACGAATAAAAACCGCTATATTAATAAATTTTGGTCTGTCGCAGTTTGTATGAGTAGGAATTACACTGGTAAATTTCGCAAATATCGGTCCTTAATTTACCTTAAGTCCGATATTAAGCCCACTCCTGAAATATTTTAACTGTCGGTGGAGGTTATGAAAGATTTGGCACAGCCAAAAATAGTCTTCTAACTTTTTTAAATTTCCTAAGCTACGAAAATCGTATTGCCAATTAATTTTTAATTTAACATTTCTTTAAAATAGGGAATTATCAAAAAAAAAAAAATTAAAAAAAAAATAATTAGTATTGTGGTAATTTTGTTGAACTATTCCTGGCTTTTAATCTAAATTTTCAATATTTTTAATCAGGCTTAAGTTCATCAAATTTAATTTTCATTAAATTATTTTTATGAAGAAAGGAATTTTACAACATGAAAATTAATTAAAATTGTTTTTGATAATCATTCATTCTTGACTGACCTGAGATTCGAACCCAGGCGGCTGGTTACCCTTACATGTTTCGATCGCTACCACTCGATCTCCTCAGAGGAATTGCCGTCTTACACTCGCAGCCATCGACGACTGCTGACGTCAACAGTCAAACATCAATCCTTAAACCAAATTGAATTTTAACCCTTTTGTAGATCGAAGTTTGCTTTTTTGAATGATTATCCAATTTTAATTGATTTTACATGATTTTCCTTTACCTCTGTTTTTTCGTACTCTTTGTCAAGAATTTTTCTTTAAGTCCAAGTACATTTTTGTTTTTTCATGTTTGTCTTTCTTTTTCTTGTTGGCCCTTTTTCAGCACAACTTGAAGGACAAATGTACACATAGAGCTCGTGACTTAGCTTTAAAAATAATTAGTATTGTGGTAATTTTGTTGAACAATTCATGGCTTTTAATCCAAATTTTCAATATTTTTAATTAATTAATTAATATTTTGATTAAATTATTTTTGTGAAGAAAGAACTTTACAACATGAAAATTAATTAAAATTGGTTTTGATAATCATTCATTATTGGCTGACCTGAGATTCGAACCCAGGCGGCTGGTAACCCTGACTTGTTTCGATCGATCCTCAGAGGGATTAGCTTTCTTCATAAAAATAATTTAATGAAAATAGTTTGATAATAAACTTGCATGTGCCCGTGCAGAAAACTGAATTGCCAAATTGGTTTTTTTGTTGTTTTCTTGCGAAGATAATAGAATGAAACAATTTGTTTTTTAATTTTGTTTTTTCTTTTTACCCACTTACAACTACAATTCGAGTCGGAAAGAACCCAACCAATTGTAGGGGGATGTAAGAAAAGATAAACTCACTGTTTATTGTTGGTGTTTTGTTTAAGCTTTGATATTGTTACAAGTAAGACTTTGAGTGTTTGAAATTCTTATTCGCTTTAGGGTTTTATTTATATAATATCTTTAGCTTTTCTAAAATGTTTGGAAAAGGTTTCCTGATGATCTGACCTAAGCAATCAGTGAAATGCGCATAGAGGCTAGCTTTCCCTCAACAATAAATTTCAGTGTATTTATCAAATATAAAAAATTGGGAATTTAGCACGTCATACAAAAATCTTAATAATAAATTTTGTATTCCCGTAAATAGCTTTGTTAAATTTGATGAACTTAATTAAGCCTGATTAAAAATATTAAAAAAAAAAAAAATATGTAACCAAGGCGAATTCACTACAGGTAATCTTGGTACTACAACTCGTACAAAATACACAAGAAATTTGTCTTTGTAAAATTATTGTACAATGCAAACACAGATAAAAACAAAACAAAAACAAATATAATAAACAAAATTTTGACAAAATATCCTAATAGTAAAGAAAAAAAAAACATTTCTATAAAAATGTAGAAAAATATTAAAAAGAATTTGGCTAAAAAAAATAGTACATTTTTAAATAATTCCTTAAAAATAATAAATTTTCTACAAATATTCGTGTCTGTTCTGAAAATCACGTGATTTGATAATCACACATGTGATTTTGTGGTGTTCTGAAAGTCATAGGGTTTTTGTGTTTCTCGGTGTGCTTTCGGCAATTTAAAATCACACCGAAACACATAAAAACGGAACACCAAAATATCACACGTGTGATTTTAAGAGGCACATGTGATTTCAGTTTAAGTGATTTTTACAACAAAAAGTTTTCCATTTTTAAAAATTTCTTTAAATATGCATATGGGCATTTCCCCAGAATGGTCTACCAGGATGAAAAAATAAAATGTTGATTATCATCGTCTTTTATTGTTTATTATTAGAAAAAAAGTCTATGTTCTTATTAAAGAATGGTTTCCTAGCATATCTGAGCTGTTTTACTTGAGGAAATTGGGCTGGAAACTGGAAAATTTTATAATTTTCTGTATTTTCTACTTCGAAATACATTTTTATATCGACGGCTTATATTCAATACCCGCCATCCGCCAAAATACAATTTTTCAGGAGAGAGAAAAAACTGTTTCTTTCGAAAATTCTTAAGGTATGAATTAATCTTTCTTCTATAATATTTTTTAAATATGACTACTAAGTCACCCTTATAAAAAAAGTAGAACTTTTAACTCTATTCGTAGCGATATGGTTGATGTCGGGTATTGCAACTGAAATCTTCAAATATTTTTATGGCGTATAGCGGTAATTGCACAGTAATAAAAATATGTTTTTTTGCTCTAATATGTAATTTTATTAAATTCTGCATTTGTTTAATGTTTTTCTAACATAAAAGAATTCAATAACAAAACATTAACAAAAAAATAATCATAATTAAAAAAGGTAATTCAAATTGGACATTGTCACATTGCTCCTTATTACTTTGACTCCATCTGAACTAAATTATCATACAAGTAATGATATTATAGTGGTATAACCGGCTTCAAATCTTGAAGATGTTTCCATTTACTAGCCTGGATTGGTAACTGAGCAGTATGCAAATGCATATAATTTAACTGTTAATTTAACTGTTCTGCAACCCGATAATGATGTTAAAAATTATTAAAAGACTATGCTTGAATTACGTATTCATATTTTTTCTATTTGTTTTTCTATGGGAGGTGGGCGTGATCAGGTATATATTTTCAGGAGCCCATTTTACAATTATAATATTTATTTTTTGTGAAAATTTAGTTGATGTATTAGAAATCAAGGCAGAAATCAAATTTCACACAAATGATTATGAGTGTTTCAAAATGCTATGTGCCAAAAAACAATGCCATAGGTCAAAATTTAATTTTCACTTTGTATGGGAGGTGGGCGTTAAAGTGGGCGGATATTTTTTAAATATCACACAAATGATTACGAGTGCTTAAAAATGCTATGTGCCAAAAAACAATGCCGTAGGTTAAAATTTAATATACACTTTGTATGGGAGGTGGGCGTAAAAGTGGGCGATTCATTTTGATTTTTCCATCTTTTTCTTGATTCAAACAAATGCCTATGTGCCAAGTTTCATTATCCTTCAACAACTTCTTCTATTTTTTGCCGCTCTTTCTATGAACTTCAACCAATGTGTGGCGTATGGCGGGTATTGCATTAAAAAAAATCGTGCGGTTGATAGCGGTATCACAAATATTTAAAAAAAAAGAACTTATATTAATTTTTTTTTTCTGAAATTTTTGTCATAGATAACGCTGGCATCAGTGAACAATTTGCCATCAAAAAGTCATTTTCCAATAATTGGTGTATGGCGGGTATTGAATATAAGCCCTCGATATACTTATTTTACATGCAAAAAATATGCTATGTTTACACACTTTCTTCATAATCTCTCCATTACAATCCATTGTAAAAGGAGTATTAAGTTTTTTTTGTTAAGGAAATTTGAAGACATTTATGGTAAAGTGCATGGTTATAATAATAAAAAAACATATGGAAAAATCGTACGTTCGCGACCGGTGCATAAGCCAATTAAACAAAAACCAAGAGAGATATTTTATTTTGTAAATACTGGATGGAGAGCTACACTAAAACACTTTTAAAATATATTAATAACTTTTGACTATTCCGTTCCATTTTCCAGATTTTTAGATTTCACTACTGTCAGCCAAAGTTGACTTCTATTTTGCGTACGTTCGTGACCACATGTTTATAGCTATTATTATGAAAACTTAAACTCGATGAAATCCATCTTTTGTACTAAACATAGAGCTACCCAAATGCTATCGAATCGCAAAAAAAAAAATGCTAGGAAAAGTTTTGTTTTCAATATTATTTGTACATTAAAAGCGTACGATCGTACGTTCGTGACCCCAGGAAATGCCCATATATAATTCTTTCAGAATATTCCTAACCTTAATACATATTTCCTAAAAGTACTGAATATTCGGAAATTAAATATAAACCTTGTGTGTTCTTGATTCAAATTTTATCAAAATTGGTTAGATATTTTCGGAGAGGCACTAATTCTCCTTATGTCCCCCAAAAGGAAGGAGGAGGAGGAGAAGGATGAATAAAGGATTAACAGCGTAATCACGTTAAAATGGCTTTGTTTTTTATTTTGAGTACGGAAACTTTTGCTTAAAAAAATTTTTCGTTAAAAAAATCCACTTAAATAGTTATTAAAATTTATCAAATTATTATTAGTTTAAATAAAAACTTGAAATACATTTCTTTACTATTATGTAATACGATTTCCATATGACGTGCTAAATTCCCAATTTTTCATATTTGATAAATACACTGAAATTTATTGTTGAGGGAAAGCTAGCGTCTATGCGCATTTTACTGGTTGCTTAGGTCAGCTCATCAGGAAACCTTTTCCAAAGATTTTAGAAAAGCCAAAAATATTAAACAAATAAAACCCTAAAGCGAATACGAATTATAATATATTTCTTTTCTTTTACATTTACAGAGGCGTAGTAGCTGTTTCCATGGATATGTTACAATTAGATATAAATCAATGCCCCGACTGGTATTATGAACCAAACGCTTTTAAAAATACCCACAAATGTGATGAGAAAACATCGTATGTAAGTCTTAGGCCCGTTTTCACAAATTACCGATAGCTAAAAGTAGAATTGTATCGTTCCATTATTACATATGCACTTTTAAGTAAAGTGAGCGATAAGTTAAAGAAAAGTTCATTCTTTCCGGTAGGTTAAAGTTAAGTGGTAATAATGAAACAATTTTTATACGGCCGGTAAAATCCTAACTTTAGCTATCGGTAACTTGTGAAAATGAGGTAAATTCTTA
Organism: Pollenia angustigena; assembly: GCA_930367215.1. Taxonomy (NCBI): domain Eukaryota; kingdom Metazoa; phylum Arthropoda; class Insecta; order Diptera; family Polleniidae; genus Pollenia; species Pollenia angustigena. Next base: position 188,189,636 of record OV884056.1, read on the forward strand.
AAAAAAAAAAATATTATTTTCATTTTTAATTTACTTATGAATTGAAAAAATTTTAGTGCGTTCCTATAATGGGTCGTGGTTACGAGACTGGTGGCTATAAATGCGAATGTCTACAAGGCTATGAATATCCTTTCGAAGACTTAATCACCTATTATGATGGTCAATTAGTAGAAGCTGAATACCAAAATATCGTTGCCGATAAAGAAACACGTTACGATATGTTTAAATGTCGTTTAGCTGGGGCTTCGGCAATACAAGCAGCCACCTCATTAATTATTGCCCTTTTCGGTTTGACACTAGTTTTACTATACAAATTCAGATGAAAAGCTTTATAACAAAGGTAAATGATTTGTTTTCTGTATTTTGCGTAAAAGTGTTAAATTTTAACAGAAAATGTAGTTTTGTAGTTTATTTAGTAAATAAGTAAGAAACGAATCCGTCCAAAAAGAAATGAAGCATCTTTCTCAAATATCAGATGAAAAAAATATATATTTAGTTATATTAAACAAGATTTGATAGAGTACAAAAATTAAAGAAGACAAAAAAAACTTGTCACTCATGATTTTTATTTTTTTTATTATAGATCAAATGATGCTACTTCTTTAAACTAATATTTTATAGACTTGAATGTTTTTTTTTTATATTTTATTTAAATAGAAAAAAACATTGTCATCATTTATCCAAAGCGATTAAGTTGTAGACACAATCTATTACAATGAATCTCATTATTTGTCATGCTTTTTTGTGTGTCGAAAAAAAATAAGAAAAATTCCTTGAATTAAAGTTTTTTCAATATTTTTTTATCAAGGCATCATATAACCTCATGTACAAAATTATAAACACTCTAAAGAAACTCTCATAGTAAAAGAAATAGTTTAAAAAGTTTATACAAAAAAAAAAAGCAATTCAACAACGCCTCTCTTTAGCTCATATTACTTTTTCTGATCAAAATCCTTGTGAGTAACTGCTTTTTTGCTGCTTTAACAAAAAAAAAAAAAAAGCGCAAAACGGAAATCAGAAAAAATGTTATTGAAAAATAACGCAAAAATGAGAGAGAAAACAAGCAACAAAGTTTTTATTTGAAAAACTACAAAATCTGTTTTTAATATCCATGAAGTAAATTTTGATCACTAAACACCAACAGCTGTGTCTGTTAAAACTTCTTCAACTACTTTGCAGCAGAAATTCTTAAAGCAACAACAATTTATAAAGAAACACCACTACAGAAAAGCGACAATCAAAAAGGAAACTTAAAAACGACAACGAACGAAACCTGTTAGTATCATAAAAAAGAGTATTTGAAGATTTTGAAAAGAAATCAAGGCAAGTATCAGAAAACTTTGGCTGGATGGAGGTACACGAACATAAGCCTTGAGTGAGAGGAGGGTTGTTACTGGGGTTTATTTTGCACCCCTTCTTTAATGGTCACCACCACAACACGCAATGACCGTTAAAAATTTTTATATAAAGTTTTTTTTTGTGTGTGCATTAATTTTGATTTTTTCTTTATATCTTTTTTGCTTCATTAATAAAAGAACTTCCTCTATTAGAAAAATGACGGGGTTTCTTTTTTTCCTTACTTTACATTTTTTATACAGGCCTTTTTGTTGTTGCTTTTTTTTAAATGATGACCATGATCAAACTCATCTTTTATTATTATCATAGCCTGAGAACTTTTTCTACCCAAAAGAAGTTCTTCAAAAGATCCTTTTGCAAAAAACCGGTTTGCCACTTGGTTTTGGTCAAAGCAAATTCCTAAAAAAAGTCTTATATACTTATTTTTTATGATTTCAAAAAAAGTGTTTTTTTCTAAAGTTTTGATAACAGCAAAAAATTTATGATATTAAAAAAACTTACGGCTGCTGTCTAATATTAGTTTCAAAATATTTTCACACATTTTTCATCGTCAGACTAAAGACAACGGAGTAGAGTTTATCATCTATAGAGTGACCAATAACTAAAAACAATGAACCCTCTATTGTTAAAAAAATTTCATAAAAAAGTAATTCTTAAGATTTTAATATCAATAATGAAAACAACTCCTGCTGTTTTTAATAGTATTGAAAAAAATAAAACGTATAAACTACACACATGTCTCCAATAATCTTGTTTAAATACATTTATATAAAACGTATTCATCATTTTCATTCATTACACTAAAACCGTCCAATTTAGACTTCTTGTTTAAATGTTTAATTTAAGAATAAACATAAAAAAAACAAAAACGCATTATGTACGTTAAATATTGTGCCTTGTAATAAATTTACAATTTTTTTTTTTAAAGAAACTAACATCTGAAAAATATTATTTGAATTATGTAAATTTACTAAAACTTTCTTTAGGTTTTATGACCTGCTTGTCTTTATAAAAAACTAAATCATATGCAGGGGTGTGCTGGAAATCGTAAACGTAAAACGCTCGAATTTGGAAGTTGTTTTTAATACACTTTTAATCTAATTTTTATAATTAAGAATTTTATACTTTTTAATATAGAAATATTTGTCATAAAATCTTTTATTACACAAATCTTATTAAAAAACGACTTTTAAAATTCTTGCGTTTTACGTTTCCAATTTCCAGCACACTCCTGATAGACGAAATTAAATTTTACAACAGTTTAATAAAAAGTATTAAAGTTAGTAGTAGTATTACTTTTTTTTGTCCATTTTTATGTAGATGCAATTTTATAAAAGCAATTATTTTTTACACACAAATATAAAATTTTAATAAATAAATTATTTATTTACAAATTTTATTAAATATTGAAAAAAACCTAATAATTAAAAGACGATAAATATATCACAAAAAAATTTTACAAAATTTTAAGAAAAAAAAAAATCAAACGCTTTTTTTATACTGCCATGTGCGCCAATTGCACATAGTTTGTGAGTTATAGGTACAGTGAAAATTTTTTTAACCAAATTCAAAACAGAGTTTCAGTAAAACTAACATATTTAGAAAAAAACTAAAACGTTTCTAATATTTCTAGTATTTTATCTGAAGTAAATTTCAATAAATACAACTTGTATATTTTACCGCCTTTATAATCTTTAAAACACTATAATACAAGTCTTTATTTAGTATTTTGAGGAATATACAACTCTGACATGATAGTTATTCGTCCTTATCGAGGTTGCCGAATTTCAAGTACGCCTGTGACTGTTTGTTAGTAGATTAAACAGACGCAGGCGTATTCACAATTTTTAAATTAAAATTAGATCAGGAAAGCATTTTCGTCAAATACCTAAGAATTGTATTACAAGCGGTCTAAAAAGCATTTCCGGGACAATGAAATTGTTGTTTTGAAAATGATTTACATTGACTTCTCGCAATGAAGAAACCACGATTTTATTTTCTAAAATTTAGAACGTTTTGCAAACTCTTTGGAAAATTGGACATCTATGTTATTATTTAAAACCTCTCGTATTTCCAGGAAATCAATAACGAAATAAACTTAAGGTCAGCAGAAAACGAAGCAAAATCGAAAAAAAATAAAGAAGTCTTTTTGGCATAGTGCTTATGTTTGAATTTTGTTTCCAATTTTTAAATAGTTTTACATCTTTGTAAACGCTAAAACAATAAAGGCTCAGTTAGGCGAACGTTTCTGTACCCGTAATGTACCGCACCGTACTGTAAGCACATTGGTGCACTTATAGAACGTTTAAAAACGTGTCATATATTTTTCCATACATTAACAAAAAGCAATAGTATACATAAAACAAAACACACAGTGATGGGAATCAAAAATGTTCAAATGGTGACCGTTGTGCAGAAAAGGTACCACGTGATTTAAATGGTATTTAAACCGTATTTTGTGTATGTTAAAAATGTTAATAATTTAATATTTTTATTATAGATTTACAATAAATAAATTTTTATTTTAGCATTTAAAAATTTTTAGCATACATATATTGTAAATGTTCATACACCAAACAAGGTTTTGATACCATTTAAAGTCTTTTATATGTTTCACATTTCCATTGTATGTGTATATGCGTTGGTTTATTTTAAACATCTAAACATATGTATATTTGTATATTTGGAAATATGTTGTATTGTAAGTTGTTTTGTCGCAATTCCATAGATATACTGAAAAAAGTACCAAAAAAAGAGAGCAAAATTACCCGCATTCAATGTAACATACAAGCCGCCCATCACTGTCTTACAAATGTCACGTAACAACGGCATGAAATTCTATTTTATACAGATTGGTACGTTGCAACTACGGTACATTGCATTTCGGTAAGCTTTTGTATTGGTTTTCATATAACTAAAAGCGAACAGCTGATAGATACAGTACAGATACGGTACAGCAACGTTCGCCTGAGCCTTAAGACAATCGCTTAAAATTGCCGTTTGGTCAAACAAATCGTCAGCTCATTATTGGTTTGACCTACCGACCAATATTTAAAAAAAAATCGATAAAGGTGTGGGGTAATAATAAGGGTATTCACGTCACAAGTTGCACCCTTGCAAAAAAGCAAAAGTGCAAAAATAAAACAACAACCACACAGACAATTAGTTGTACGTAAATAATTGTCTTTGTGGTTGTTATATTTTTGCACTTTTCCTTTTTTGCAAGGGTGCAACTTGTGACGTGAATACCCCCAATATTTTGAATACCACCTTTCTAATTCCAAAACCGTTTTCACGAATCTTTTAATGGTTTTAAAGATATTAAGCATAAGTTTTGCTCCATACTCACTATTTTTAAGTTTATTAATACCCGGTATTTTTACAAATAGATATCTAGCTGTGTATAGATATCTATGGTTTTCAAAATTTTAAAACGTATTTCTTGCCTACGTGTTAAAGTATAATGTATTTTAACCCATCGACTTTCGATAGATATTTCACGTATCCAAAATGAAGGTTGAAATTACCAAAATAGGTTTACCGGATAGGTAAAGATAACTTTAAGGTACGAACACGACTATATATCTGTTTTTAGAAATTACTGGCATAAGTATTGTTTTGCTCTACACGCCACTGTTTGGCGAATGCAGAAAATTCCCCATTCAAATACTTACAAAATCAATTTCACTCTTGCTTCGTTTCATTGCCGTATAAAAAGAGAAGTTGCGGATGCGGTACAAAACAATAGTTTTCACTTTTAATAAAATACTATTCGACTTCTACGTTCATTCATGAACGTTCAAAAAATTTATATTTTTCTTTAGAACATATGCCGAAAGCAGAGGGGGGCTACTCTCTATTGCGTTGCGAAAGCAATTTCGATGCGACAGCTTATGCCAACTTGGTACTCTCTATCACTTTCGCAAAATTTTTTGAAAATGAAGCAATACTGGCAATAAAAATGAAAGATGGCGCAGATTGGTGGTAATGAAAAGCTATAATATGTAAAAATATTTGAAATTGGAAAATTTAAATAAAATAAATAGTGATGATTTGCGAAAAGAAAAAATAAATGGATGCGAAAGACAAATGCGCATACGCATTAAAGAGTACCAATCGCTAGATTTGCTACCATTTTCCTTCGCATCGCAATAGAGAGTAGCTCCCCAGTAGTAAAAACACAACAAATTCCCTCGGGTATATTTTCAGAAAACTTCATGTAAACCCTTATTGCCGTTTATCCTTTTACGACCTTTTGGCATATGCGAAAAACCAATAATGAGATGATGAAATATTTGAGAAAAAAATCCAAAAAAGTGTGACCAGTAAATTGATCAAACTTAAGCTTTATTTTTTTAACAATTTCTATTAATTTGCTAAACTTTATTTCAAAGAAGATAATTGTATAATGTAATTTAGAAACTGTTAAATGTTATTTGATCTAGCCAAACGTTTGGCAAAAGCAAATAATTTTTTAATAAAACTAGAGGTGCACGTAACACGACAAATATTTAATAGGTGTAAACATAGCTTTAAGGCAAGCTTAAGAAGTTTGTGCAAATGTTTAACAGGTTCATTTGCAAGGGCAAAAAAATGCACAGTTTGCACATATTGCGATACTTTAAAGCAACGATCATCACGTTTTGCCCCCGGGGGCCGAGCACTTTCGTGAATTCCACACACACACAACACGAAGGTTAACGAAAAAATTGTAAAAAGCCATAATTTTAAAAAACAAGAACAAAACACATAGTTAATGTCTCAAACGAGTAAATTTATTTTCCTCTCTTTACACTCACCACTACATACACATTTTTAACTGTCTCTCTTTTGATTACCGCTGCTTTAAAGCGATATCATGAAAACCATTATTATTGCCGAATACTTAAGGCTCCTGAGAAACACAGTTCTATTCATTATAATACACAACGGCTTTTTACACATGTAATAGGTCCATTAAAGTTCCAGAATCCTTTAATAATCAGCCATGTTCTCGAATCGAAGTCGAGTAAAAATAAAATGGAACAAATTTTGAAAACAATCAAGTTTTAAAAGTTCATAAACATATTTCGATTTATATATTTCATATTTTGAGTACCAGAACTATCCTAAAAACTAGAAAATGTTACGGTTATTGCAAAAAAAATTTAATTAAAAATCTCTACGATTTTAATTCCACATAAATTCGATTTTTCAAACATAGGCAATAAATCAAGATGGTGGGTGAAACTACGAGTTACCGGAATTATTAGAAGGGGGGAAATTGTTTTGAAAGTTTAAAGAATATGGGTGAGTTCCAAAACATAAAAACATATAACATGTGCGGTTTTGATGCTGTTTCGATATAAAGTAACGTGCTGTTTTGTTTACTTTGTAAAAAACATGTCAGTTTGATTTTGTTTGTGCATTGATAACTGTTATTATACATTTAGGGACGTATGACATTGCCAATGCTTAAATGGTTGCGTTTAGGAATGCATGACTTTGTACGGTTGCATTGCAAATGATATTTTGTTATTCACCCTATGGATGTTTTACAAGTAGTAAAAGTATTTAAAATACTAATAAAAAAAATAATAATAATAATAAAAAGTGCCAGTTCAATGCTAAACACCATCAAGTCAACAACAAATTTGGTAACAAATTTTAGAAATTAATATCCTATAATTTTTGTAATTTGAAGTTCTTGTTCGAAGGAGATAAAATTTTGTTTTTAAACAAATCTCTTTTTTTTACATAAAAAAAAATTAGTTTTATAACAAAATTGGGCAACTCACTACTCCATGATCTTTAGAATTTGTTTTACCAAGAAAACATTCGACTTTCAAAATAGTTTAGATTTAACAATTTGATAATACTGTCTGTTAAGTTATTCAGCCTTATTCCGGTTGTCGTTGTCGTCATCAACAGTATCGGTTTTTGTAATAGATTAAAGTGAACTACACAGCCTGTGTTCTTTAAACTTCTACAAAAAAACGACACTGTCGATGACGACAACGACAATCGGAATTAGGCCGATTATTTAATAGTAAAACTAACAATCTTCGGTGTTTTGGAAATCGAATTCAAGTAAATTTAAAATGGAACAATTTTGAAAACGGTCTAGTTTTGAAATTTCAAAAACTATATCCTTTCTACTTCATACCTTGAGTATCATTTGTCTTTACCAAAACTATTATTCAACCCAAATAAAAAAAACTACGGTCATTAAAAAAACATCGAACACTTAACATCTCCATCGATTTCAATTTCACTTGATTACGAAGAACATGGCTGAATATATCCTTTAAAATTTTTCATACTAAAAATTAATTATTTCCACTTACCACTGTATTTATTCATATTGTTTTGAAATGTTTTGTAATAGAGAAGTGAAAAGTCTAGAAAACAAAAAATTTACATTAAAAAATCACAAAGAACTGCAAAATAATTAACAAAAATGATTGTCTTACTTTCAAAATCTTCGGCAAATTAAATTAGAATTAAAACAAAAAAAATTATGATATACTAAACAAAACCACCAAAAAATAACGAATCTTCGATCAAATATTTTTATTGTTTTATTTTTGTTGTTTTAAGAAATGTTTTGTTTTTGCAGCTTTTGGCTTGTTTTCCGCAACTATTTTTTAAAATCAATTAATTTTTGCTTCAATCAAAATTCCTTTAGTTTTGATTTTAAAAATTTTGGCAAAATTTAGATAAATCTTTTTTATTTGATATTTTTGCTAGCGTTTTGGAATTTTTTAAAATAATTTTTAATAAAATTGGTTTTTGAATTTTTATTATGAAAATTGAAGTATTTTTCAAGGGGTTGCTTAAATTTTTGCTATTCTTTTTTTTTTTTTGAAAAAAAAAGTAAAAACAAGGGTGGGTAAATTTTAAATTAGGTGGGAGTAACATATCGATTATTACATATAAGGAGGGATACCGTAAATATGCAATTGTATGTTTTTTTCATATGTGACCAATGAATGCAGAAACAATTGGGGGATTCACAAGGTGTGCTTTTAAGTCATATCGTCATAATGTTCGTCATGTATCGTCAATTTGTAATTTATTCTTTTTTTGTTTTTCCCTACACATAAAACGTTTAAAAATTTTTAAATTTAAAATAAATTAAGAAAAAGACAGTTAATTAAAAAAAAAAGTTATTCACCCTTATTGTGTTTGGCGTATTTTAAATACGCCTACGACTGTTTGGTAATAGATTAAAGAGAACGTGAACTTTTTTTCTTTAATCTATTACCAAACTGTCGTAGGCGTATCTTAAATACGCCAAACACAATAAGGGTGATTTAAAAAAACCAACAAAATTGTTTGAAATTAAACGGCTGTTTTTCACTAGTTGGCACACGTTTGGCAGCTCGTTAACAAGAGTTTAGCAAATCGTTAGCCAGAGTTTGGTGTATTATGAATAACATTTTTGCTAACTTCATGCCAAATTTTCATTATGAATACGGCTGCTAAATTATAAGCGGTTGCCCACAGCAGTCATCTACATTTCTTGTTATTATTTTAAGACATATGACGTTACAATTGTACGACTTTACCACTACCTTGTGAATCCCCCAACTATATTTATACGTTTATTTTGCATCTTTTGCCTTTTTGAGACGTTTTGGGTGATGTAATACATAGAAATCTGGACCAATCTTTAAGTATACCGATCGATTTAGAATCACTTTTTAAAGTGATCTAACGATAACTTCCCTCCGTCTGGCTGGTTGCCTGTCCATCAGTGTGACCACAACTAAAAAAAAATTGGATACTAAATGGGGATTAAAATAATGCTAAAAATAAAATTTTAAAATGCTAAATTTTCTTAAATAATTGTATCATTTTAATGAATGAATTATACATTAATTTACCTGAAAATATTATAGAGCAATTCCATATGAAAGCGATCACCTTTTGGACGACCCCTCTCCGATTTTAAAATAAATAGTATCAATCGATTGCCCAGCAAAAAATAATGTACCTACATATTTTTTTTTTTTTTTTTTATAGTGACTGGTTTAGTGGTGGTGTACACCACTGTCATGTGAAAAATTGAAGAATTCTTCATAAGTGACCTCATTGAAAGTTGTTTTAAAAAACTACTAAAGCGATCGCAACGAGTGATAGCTCGTTGGAAAGGTATTGAATCAGGCTTTAATTGAAAAATAAAATTTTCCTAATTTTTCTTAGAAATTTACCTTTAAATTTTCCCATGAAAATTAAATTTTCCGATTTTCCACAGAAGCTCCTAAATTTTCCGGCTAATTTTTTTTTTTTGGATTCCTCATAATTTTTGCTTTAAGAATCAGCAATAAAAAAATGGGCCCCGACTCATTGTTTGGACAGGAGAAGAGCATTTAAGAGACCACCTTGTTAAAAATACATTTTAAAAATTATTTTACAGTTAAAAATACATTTATGAAGAAAAAATCAATTTTTTTTTAAGAGCCCCAAGTTGAGTGTGTAGTGAATATGGTCTGCCTGCCTTCACAAGATCGGCCATAAATCCATGGATAATAGCAGCAGTGGCATGTAATGGCACACCAAACCCGACTGAGGCTACAGGTCATAAAATGTTTAGTAAATTTTTTAAATTACCAGGTAATAAATATTTCGCCTAAAATGACACGTGCAGAAACAAGTCATAAAACACGGATTGTCCATAAATATGGCGAAATATTTATTACCTGGTAATTTAAAAAATTTGCAAAACATTTTATGACCTGTGGTCGGCTTATTGGCAGTAACCAATTAAGTCCCTCTTTAAAAAACATTTTATGACCAGTAGTTCACGCAAATTTTCCTATTAAAGAAAAGCAAATATCGCTTATTTTTTTTTACCTATTTTTTACCAAAAAATAAGTATAAAAACTTCACACACTCTGAGTCAAATTTTAGTTGAATACTAAATGTGAAAGTGTTAAAATGTTTTTTTTTTGTAAAGTAAAGAGTGAAGCTGTAAAGACAATTTAAAGTAAAATGAATAAATTTTGCTGCAATCCGTTTAACAAGAGTGGACATCGTTCGAAAAAGATAAAAGTATTAAAATTAACTGGTGTTTCGAAGCGATACATGAATGAATTAAATATACAATACGGTGAAGAAGCAGAATTCATTTGCCCCAAGTGTAAAATCGATTTGTCTCAACAAGCAAATGCATTGAAGCAAATGCAGCCACAATCCGAGAGTGAAATGACAAGTGAACAAAATGTTTCATCTGATAGTGAGGCAGACATTCCGATGGTCAATATGTCTTTGAGTCCTTTGAATGAGGCTATTACCACTTTAGGTGAAACGCCTATTAGAAAAAGAAAGTTGCGAAGTGAAACATACAGGAAACAGAAAAAAGGCAAGGTTATGAGTGTAATCGCGACAATATTTGATGAAGGCTCTGATAACGAATGCAGTCAAGCAGATGACGTTGATGACGGCAAACAAATGATTGAGCAGTTGAAAAGAAAATTCAATTTAGCGACCAATTTTCCGGAGAAATATCTCATTTTATCTGTGCTGCCTCAATCATGGTCTATACGCAAGATTTCTGAACAGTTTCAAACATCTTTTTACATCGCGAGAAGAAGCAAAGAATTAGTTCGACAGAAGGGCATATTGGCGACTCCCACCAAGAAATTTGGCTCAAGGACCCTCAGCGAAGCAACGGTGAAATTGATTCAAGATTTTTACTGCAATGATGACAACAGCCGCGCCTGCCCAGGTACACGTGACTATGTTATCACACGTGAAGATGGAGAAAAAGTACACAAGCAGCGCAGATTATTATTATGTAATCTATCCGAAGCATACCATCAGTTTAATGAGAAATACCCAGCAGAAAAAGTGGGATTTTCTAAGTTTGCCATCCTACGACCAAAAGAATGCGTGCTGGCATTAGACAGGCACGGAACGCATTCAGTCTGCGTTTGCATGTTTCATCAAAACATCAAATTAATTTTCTTTCCATGCAAGAAATTGAAAGTATTTCACGGTGAAATTGAAACATATAGGGACCTCCTGTCGAAGTCGTTGTGCGCATACCCCACGGAAAATTGTCATCTGTCCAAATGCGACAATTGTCTGAAGATTGACGAGCTAGAGCAATATTTGGCGGAAAAGTTTGAACAGCTGTTAATTCAGGAGGTGCATTTCAAACAGTGGATAATTAGCAGCGGCAGATGTTCCCTTGAGACCGTGGTAAAGCAGATACCGGAATTCATCGAGGAATTCGGATTCAAGTTGAATGAACTGAAGGCGCACCATTTCATATCCGAGATGCAATCGAAATTTCTAAAGCAAAGTAAGGAGAAATTAGCCCAAAATGAATTCATTGTGATAAGCGACTTTGCCGAGAATTACACTTTTCTCGTTCAGGATGAAATTCAGGCTTATCACTGGGCAAACGACCAGTGCACGGTGCATCCTTTTTGCATTTATTTCAAAAACGAAGATAACGAACTACAGACCGTAAGCCTTGTTGTTGTCGCGGAGAGTTTAGCTCATAATTATGTGTCCGTTTATTTATTTCAAATGAAACTGTTTGAATTCTTAAGATCAAAATTCGATGCAATCGACAAAGTAACGTTTTTCTCAGACGGCGCGGCTTCTCAGTACAAGAATAAAAAAAATTTTTACAATCTTTGCATAATTAAAGAAGAACAAAACTGCAAGGTCGAGTGGCACTTTTTCGCGACGTCCCACGGTAAGGGCCCATGCGATGCGTTAGGGGGAATCCTAAAACGCATGGCGACTAAGGCAAGTTTGCAAAGGCCATATACTGACCAGATCTTAAATGTACAACATTTGTTTTCGTGGATTCAAAGCAAGGAAATTGCCATTAACACAGTTTTATGCACTCAAAAAGAACACGATGCCATGGAGCGACGAATTCAAAACAGATATAATAATGTCAAAACTATAACTGGAACGCAAAAGTTTTATTGCTTCATACCAAATATTTCTGATATGTCAATTAATGTAAAGCGGTACTCTTCGTCTGCCGACGTGCTAAATTTAAAGTTACTTTAATTTTATAATTGAAATTTTTAATAAATATTGTAATTAAGTATAAGCAGCAAAATAAGAAAGATTTTTTCTTCATAAATGTATTTTTAACTGTAAAATAATTTTTAAAATGTATTTTTAACAAGGTGGTCTCTTAAATGCTCTTCTCCTGTCCAAACAAGGAGTCGGGGCCCATTTTTTTATTGCTGATTCTTAAAGCAAAAATTATGAGGAATCCAAAAAAAAAAAAAAATTAGGCGGAAAATTTAGGAGCTTCTGTGGAAAATCGGAAAATTTAATTTTCATGGGAAAATTTAAAGGTAAATTTCTAAGAAAAATTAGGAAAATTTTATTTTTCAATTAAAGCCTGATTCAATACCTTTCCAACGAGCTATCACTCGTTGCGATCGCTTTAGTAGTTTTTTTTAACACCACTAAACCAGTCACTATAAAAAAAAAAAAAAATATGTAGGTACATTATTTTTTGCTGGGCAATCGATTGAGACTATTTATTTTAAAATCGGAGAGGGGTCGTCCAAAAATTTGCCAATTTTGATCGTTTTCATATGGAATTGCTCTATATTTCTTTAAAATAAAATGAAGTTTATATAAAAAAATTATATACATACATGCATTTATTTAATAAAAACAATTCAGTAGTTTGACAAAAGTTAGCGATTTTTTAACAAAAAAAAAAAAACAAAAGGCCTTATCTACAAAAAATTACATGATAAACGATTAAAGTCCTAACCTACAGTTTGCAAAATATGCAACATTGTCAACCGTCAAAAAAAAAAAACTGTTAAGGCGCAACAATTATGTGCTTAAGTTGGCTTAAGCAAATGTGCGAATACATGTAAATCATATGAGGCAAACCATATTGAACTTGAAGAACATTTTTGTTTAGTTTTATGAAACTGCCATTTGCTTAAGCAAAGTGCGAAACTGATCGCACATTCCGTACGGAATCAAATGTATTTTGTGATTTTGTTTTTGTTTTTTTAAATACATTTGAGAGACTTTTTGTTAATTATTGACAGTAGGTTAAGCAAGGCTATGCATATTATGGTTAGGCCTTAAGGTTTTACAAGAAAAGTAAAAGAAAAATAAATTATAAACAGTTTAAGGCGATTAATAAATTTAACATTTTAAATGGTTTTTTGTAAAATTTTCAAAATTATAGATAGGGTTTTTTGCGTTTTAGGTAACGATATACCTACATATCTGTGGCAATAAATAATAATGGCTAAAGTCGAAATTTCGTGTTTTGAGATATTAGGGGTTTTGTCTAAAATGAATTGTGTGTTATACTGTGAAAGTTAAAATATTAATGCGTATAGTTTTATTAATAATGACATTTTATACTTGAATTTAGCTGCTTCATAGATCTTGAAGAAGATAATAATAATATGTAATAAAATTATAAATACTTAAGCCATTATTATTTATTGCCAGAGATATATATTATTAAATACAAAATATAAGTAAAAACAAAAATTGTCATTAAAAACATAAAAGGCTATTCAACAGCATTTTCAGTAAATTTAATTACACATTAAACACACCATTATACGAATTGTTTTCCTTAATTTCCAAAGTGTTGGTCAAAATACCATTAGAATATGATCTGTTTTCATCATATTCTAAACACCTATCCAGAATTCAATGGTTGAACTTTGGTTCATCCATTCGTATGCATTCAGCTTTTGTCAGTGCTGTTCCCAACCCGTTATTTCTTCTATAGTAAAGTCTACCATATCTTATACATTTGTAAAAACGTAAAAATGACAAAATACAATTATAGAGATTGACAGAAGGGATATTGTGAAATAGCAATATATAAAATTTTTAAGATTAAAAAATGCTAAACAATGCTAAACAAATGTTACAAAAATACTGAAAATAATGCTAAATGCTATTTGAAAAATTCGCTGCTTAATCATAATAAATAATGCTAAATTTATCAGTGAAAATGCTAAAAGGGTCACACTGCTGTCCATGTTAATTTTGTGTGCAAAGTTGCAATCTTGTAGATAATTTTATCAAATTTGGTAAAAACATTTTAATTGTACTAAGAACGAAGTCTATCAGTCTATAATTTCACATATTCCCCATACAAACTTCTTTTCAAATTAGACTCTTTGTGTCCGAAAACCATCTGTTGGTATATAGATTAAATTCGCCCTAAAAACATGTTTCTGCAAATTAAATTCTTTTCGAATTAGTTCACATTTCCCCAAAGCTCCCACCTATAAACAGCTTTAACTTCCTTTTAAATGTTTACATTAATAAACAACTGAGTTGAGTTTTAAACCGTAATAGGGGCCTTAAATAAATTAAATAAAAAACAGAAGTAAGGAAAGAACAGGAAAGCAAATTTCGATCTACCAAATGTTAAAATACAATTTGGTTTAAGGATTGATGTTTGACTATTGACGTCAGCAGTCGTCGATGGCTGCGAGTGTATGACGGCAAATCCATCTGAGGAGATCGAGTGGTTGCGATCGAAACATGTCATGGTAACCTGCCGGCCAGGGTTCGAGCCCCAGCCACGTCAAGAATGAAAAGATTATCAATAACAATTTTAATTAATTTTCATGTTGTAAAATTCCTTTCTTCATAAAAATAATTTAATGAAAATTAAATTTCATGAACTTAAGCCTATTTAAAAATATTAAAAATTTGGATTAAAAACCATAAATAGTTCAACAAAATAACCACAATACTAATTATTGTTAAAGCTAAGGCACGAGCTCTATGTGTGCATTTGTCCTTCAAGTTGTGCTGAAAAAGGTCAACAGAAAAGAGAAAGACAAAATGAAGAAACAAAAAAAAATGTACTTGGACTTCAAGAAAAATTCTTGACAAAAGTACGAAAAAACAGAAGGAAAGAACATGTTAAATCAATTAAAGTGGATAATCATTCAAGAAAGCAAATTTCGATCTACCAAATGTTAAAATACAATTTGGTTTAAGGATTGATGTTTGACTATTGACGTCAGCAGTCGTCGATGGCTGCGAGTGTAAGACGGCAAATCCATCTGAGGAGATCGAGCGGTTGCGATCGAAACATGTCATGGTAACCTGCCGGCCAGGGTTCGAGCCCCAGCCACGTCAAGAATGAAAAGATTATCAATAACAATTTTAATTAATTTTCATGTTGTAAAATTCATTTCTTCATAAAAATAATTTAATGAAAATTAAATTTCATGAACTTAAGCCTAATTAAAAATATTAAAAATTTGGATTAAAAACCATAAATAGTTCAACAAAATAACCACAATACTAATTATTAAATAAAGAACATTTATTAAAAAACCCTATGAACTCGAGCTTGAGTATTAATTTCTTTTGAGATTCAAAAAAATTTGGTAAAAAATGTGAGTGATCTCAGACTAAGCTTGATTGATTAAGCTCTAACTTTTCCCACAATTTTTTTAAATGTCCTCTAAAAAACGTTGGTTATGAACGGATTAATTAAATAGTAGCTAAGTATGTAAATAAAACGTTTTCCTGCACAAAGTGGTTATAAAAGGGGGGTTTGTTTAATGATGTCTAAGTGAATGTTATAAAAAGTAAAAAAGTGCAGTTAAGGGTTAATTTTTGACTAAAACCTCAAGAAGTAGTCAACACTTTTTTATTGGGATGGTGAAGTTTTAAATTTTCATTCAAATTGAATTGAAAAGCATCATAAAACTGACATAAACATATCGCTATCTCGAGTCTGTGGCTAGTTTTTTTTAAATGTGTACTGCAAAATCAAAGAATTTCTAAATATCTATTATATTTGGTTATTTATTAGCAGGGCAAGGAAGTTCATGCACTTAAAATCGCAAAATATGCGCATAAAACATGCAATAAAAATAGTGAAATATGCAAAAATAAAAGTAAAAAATATGCATTAAAAATATATTTATTTAACCATATTTAAGAAAAAAAAACATAAATACATTTCATTCAGTTTTAAAAACTTAAAACATAGTTTAAAAAGTAGTAGTATATATATAAATAAATAAGTTTTTTTTAAGTTATCAAATGTAAAACTCATTCTATTTGGTCTTAAAACAGTTTTAAGCATTGAAAATGTTCGTTCGACATCAACGGATGTAATAGGTGGATATTTAAAAGTGGTCAACTCCTTTGTAGAGTATTCATTGTCTGCAATTTTTTCTTCACTGGAACGTAAATTAAAAATATTACCAATTTCTTTAACTTTTTTAAATCCGGCATTCTTTTTTAAAACTGCATAAATTTTGGCTTTTATTTTTTCGCCGATTTGACCTTCAACTTTTCTTATTTTAATGACAGCGTCATCAACGAGTTTAACCGAGGTGTTCAATGATTTAAACCCCTGAAGTTCGGTTATTGTCTCGACTAGAAACCCATTGTTTGAGTGTATAAATTCTAATTGAGCCTTTATATTAGGTACATTTAAAATATTGTTTACTTTTTTATCGTGACTGCATTATTTTCGTTAAAATTATTTACCACATCTTTAAATTCTTCAAAATTTTTGGCATAATACTCAACTGCCTGCAACATGGTTGAAACGGAAAGGTGACTTTAAAAACTTTCATGCATAGCATGAGCTTAGCATGTGACATGTAACATATTTGAGTAAGACATCTTAAAAAAAAAGGTCAAGTAGAGCAAAATTTTATTTTAATTAAAGGATTCTAAAAGAGAAATTGAATCCTTGAAAGTTCGAGCTATTGAAGCATGATCCACATTTTCCAACTTTACGATATTTAACAAAAATTTGTGTTTACTCTGTTCTTCTTCTGCCCAATTACGTAGACATCGAAACGTCGTTCAGTGTCCATTGCTTCGTCAATAGACAGCCACAAATTATGTCACTTAATTCTTTCAACAATGTCACATAGTTGTATAGTGTACAACTTGGCGATATAAGTTTTTATAAGGGTTGTTTCCGTAGAAATGGTTTCATTGATATATTTGTTTAAAAAAATTCTATAATTTTGGTTGATTAGCTAAAATATAGAGGTATATCTGCAGACACCAGAGCATTATACAATTCAAAACTAAATTTGCTAGTCTTACCCCCAAAAGTTGATTTTCTTGAAATTAAAGTTTGCGAAACGTTTTCATAAATTATAAATCTTTGTGTTTCTGGCTTTGAAGGTGCTGATTTACTTGAAATTTTTAAATGAAACACCTTTTTGTAAACTTTGCAAAAAAGTACTTTTCCCTCTATTTAAAAGATTATTTTTTGATATTTTTTCTTTTGACAAAACCAAACACCAACATGTTGTTTTTGCTCCTTGAAAATGTCGAAGTTAGCAGATTTTCCCATACTATTTTGACTGTTTGACAGCTTCAGGGCTGAAACAACTATAACCAGCTGATTCACTGACTACACCTTATAATGAATTCGCCTTGAACAGAAATATATTTCTAAACAAAAAACTAAGAAAAGAGCAATTTTTTTTTTTTATAAATATTACAAAATATGACGAAAAATGTGAATTTATAACAAAATATGACGAAAAATATGCATTTATATCAAAATATGCAAAAACATGCATTTAAAGCAAAATATGCAAAAATATGCACTAACAAATTGATGCCATTTTACTGGAAATATTGTGATTCGCAAAGATATTAACTTTAGGTGGGTCTCAGAGTGCCGACAACAAACATGCATTTGCATGAAGTCCCTTGCCCTGTTTATTAGACAAAAAAAACTACCGAACTTTTTATACATGAAAAATACCATTTTTGGAGCCTTTTTTGACGCGGCTAATTTTCGGAATTTTAATAAAACATGTCAAGTTAATTTTGAGGGTCTTTGAGTCTAATGTCCATACCTACGTTAACAACAGGGACCGTAACAGTTATTCCTTTTTTCATAAAAGTCAGATGATAACAGTTATTTACCATCTTTGGTGGGCAACAAAAAAAGGTTTTAACAAAAATCTCCAAATTATTTTTAAAATAAACGAGATTTGTATTTTGAAATTGAAAATATTTATTGTATTCTCATGATTATATTGACTATGTTTTTTTTTTTTTTAATATTATTAAGATAACTATTTGTTTTCTTTTTTATACTTTTTATAATTTGACTATCGTTTTATATAATAATATTAATTATTATTATAAAATAACATTTACATTATTTAAATTGTTTAATTTTCTTTATTTGCATATAAAATTAATTCCAAATTATCACAAATTATTGGGGGATTTAACATGATTATTTGTTTAAGTTATTTGTCATATTTAATTAAAAAAAAAATACAAACATTTTAAATAAAACGATTAAAAAAAAAAAAAAATTAAATAAACATACAAAACATTTAATTACAGTTTTAATTGTTTTTGAAAAAATTAAAAACAATTTCATAAACAACAACTTAAGCTAGATAAATTATTTGTTTTTATTTTGCTTTAAAACTTAACTTATTAAAAAATACACACATAATTAACAACATTTAATTTATACTCAATAAATATTTTCGCTAAACATTTTCTAATACATAATACTTAGTTTAGTTTTTAATTCGAAAATATTTGTAGTTTTTTTTTTTAATTCATATAAAAAATTTTGGTTCTACAATACATAAAAAAAATATACATACATATAAATTATTAGTTTTTTTTTATTCAGTTCAATTTATTAATAATTGGGGTTTGCAAATCAATTTGAATAAAGTTTTTTGTTTTATATATATATTTTTTTTTATTAATTTTAAATGCAATTTTTTGTCAGAAAAATACTTTTTTTTGCACGAATTTTAAATTTATTATGGTTTATCTCGCTTTTTTTTGTATTGTTTTATTACCGTGTTACTTTAAAACTTAAGTGCTTTATGATTTTGAAAATATTTTATTTTTATTTCTTTTTCATAATGTACATTTTAAAATCCTTAAAAATTTCAAGTTCTTTTTTGAAATCAGCTTTATTAAAAGTAAAATTAGACGTAGAAATTTCTATTTTTTTAACTTTTTTTATTATCCCGACGTCTAGACGCGCAATTTGTATTTGTTTACATAAGCAATAACTTCATCAAAATGACGTTCTGTGATAATTTTTTTTTTTAAAGAGTGGAGTAATCGTATGTCTAAACACAAAACATGAATTTGTATGTATACTTACATTTTCTATGACAAAAAATTAATTTTTAATTATTTTTTTACTACTTATTTGTAAATTTTGTTTAAAAATACGTTTTAAGTTGAAAATATTTCCTTTTTTGTAACTGATAATTGATTTTGTTGCTGAACATGTGTTCAAATATATACTTATTGTATTTATATGGGCCATACATTAATATCTAGTGTGGCAATAGAATTTGATAGTTGCCACGGCAATAATTGCCAAACTAATGATAGTCTAGAGCACAGAGCACACAGAGGCGTCACGAGACAGAAAATATTGTATTTTTTTCTGTCTTTTTCTTCGAAAGCTGCCCTTTTTGCATTTTTTGTTTTGATTACGCAATTTGTGTTAATAGTAGCGGCCTGTTTTTACACATTGCCACTTCACTACCGAAAAACGTTTTCTTTCTCTTTCTGCGAAAGCTGCCCTCGCAAATGATTTAGGCATTTTTCATACGTCACTTTTTTCATCTCTGTATGCTTTGTGGTCTACACTTAGGGTATTGTTTAAACACAGAAAGTCCCAATTCACACGTTGCAAGTCTTATTGATCAGCTTGCTACTTTATAACGAGAGTGAAGAGAGGAAAATAAACGTTTCTCTCTCACTCTCTCTCGCCTATAAGGTAGCAAGCTGATCAATAAGACTTGCAACGTGTGAATTGGCACAAAGATTTAAAAAAAATAATCAGAAATTTAAAAGAGTTAATTACGAATCTAGCCAGATCTTCGCAAAGTTTAACTCTTTTCAGTTCAGTAACTGACGAAATCAAAAAGTGTTTCGTTCCTAAGGTAACGGTTATGAACTTAAGTCATTGGCTCCAGAAATTAATGGTGGTTCACTTACTCAACCTCAAAATATTTTCGATATCTGAATTGCAACTTAATTGATTCTCTTTGTTGAAATGTAAACAAAACAAGAGCCGAATTTTCATCATCAGCATTCACACGAATAATATTATAGTCTTCGTGAGTCGACATCGCTGCATCAGAATTTTTTACCCTATACTCGCAAGTATATGAATATTAGAATTGGGCGTCGCTGCCCTAGAGATTAATACATATGTATATATGTATGTTTCTGTCTGGACGATGGAAGATACTAGCAGACTCGGTGTCCCATTTAATGAATTCTGTCGAAGCTGTAAAGAACTTTAATCTTTTATGTGATGCCCATGTGGTACTTTACAACATACTTATATACATTTTTACTTTGTTTTAACTTTTAATTAAATATAATATAATTAATTAAAAATTGATTGAGTCGGACGTATTTTATTTTGTGAACACCTCCACAGCCAGTTTTTAATTAAAGCGACATAAGCTATTAAGTAATTAGCTTCTGCAAGATCTCTCTGACGTGTCGCAGTTTAAGCTTGGCATTAGGCTAAAATATCTCAACGCAACTGGCTGGATTTAGCGCCCCTCAACATTATATTGATCCTGTAATACGCCGTTCAGACCTTCCATTGTTATGTTTGCTCAAGAACAAAACGTTGGCAAAATAAACGACGCCATATGTTTATGTTCTTCGATATGGGGAGACATATGGCAAGAAAACCTATATAAAAAGCCACAATAACAATCAAGATGGCTGCTGTATATTGTGCCACATTCGAATATCAAATACATATTGGCGATATAATTGTACAATACGTAAAATTGAACAATTTTATTGCAAGTGTATGAGCCGCTTTTCACATCGTTTTGTAACCCTGCGGCCACACGATCAAGTTGTTCTTGATAGTCTTTTACATATACTGCTTGTCAAAGTTTACATAAATTGAAAGCTGTGACGTCGGCTGCACTCAATTTGTAAGCAATTTACTTCCAAGATATCAACAACAACGCAATTTATAAAGACAAACTTGTACTCAGCTGTTAAATTGAGAGTAAAATTGCCAAACAAATGGAAAGGTGAAAGTTGAAAGCCATCTCGTGGTCAATTTAAAAATTGTGTGTTAGTAAAAAACTGAGAGTGTATTGCAAATTGAAAGGAATTGAAAGGTAAAACTTGATCGAGTGGCCTCCAAGTAAGCAACTGTTTTAATAAGAACAAAACAGTCTTCACTATCCAAATTCCTGTGTTCACAAGAAATTGTTTTTTGTTTTAACATCGATGGCTATTCAACATTTTTTCCCAGCTTTTACCAGCCTTCGCCACTTTCTTGCCTATCTGCCTTCTGAATGAATGGACAGGGCGTTCTTTCCTACAGCTTTTTCTATCAGCGTTTCGAAGGGTGTGTGGAATACAATACCACTTTCTCCTTCGATTTTCAAGATCGTAGATTAACTCAGCACAATATTGCCTATTTACAATTTCAAAATACATATTTTGTCTTAGTAACTCTTTATGGTTTATATATCGTATTTATCCGATTTGTCAAGAAGTAACACTATAAGGGCCAAATGAACCACACATGCTGTATGGTCAAACATATGAAAACCGTATAACCACCATGACCCTCCCCTTACAGCCGCGCTTTCCAAAGTATTAAATACTTTCTCACATTTATCTTAAAAAAAAAAAAATTGATGGGGATTTTCAGGAATGAAAGGCTTCACCAATATTTTGCAAAAATCGTAAATTCGTTCTCCCAAAAAAACGTGCTTAATTAGATGTTGAAACCCCAGATTTGGGGAAAAATACTCTCATCAATCAATACTGTTTACATCATCTAAGAAAGCGAGTTTTGGAATAAAAAATTCTATTACTAATTAGTGAACAAAATGGACTTTTATGATAAGCCTGTACAGATTACTTCATCAATCTTATGAGAAGCAAAGGGCCTCTTTATTGCTCCCAGGCTTTTTTTCGACCTGGCGGCTTTGTCAACCTGTCTTTCCAACATGTGGGGCGGGTTTCCCTCTTCTGAGACTGCCTTGCGGGTTCCACTCAATTGCAGTTTGGATATGGCGTCAAAAGGGTTGCGTAGTATGTGGCCAGTCCAGTTCCATTTTCGTGTACTTATTTCACGCTCGATTGCCATATGGTGTGTTGGCGCTCACAGCAAATGGGGGGTTACCGCGTATTTCGATTCGAAAGAAATCATTTACGGATTCGAACAATTTGTACTGTGTATTACGATTTTCGTAATATTTGTTTCGAATAAACGGATGTTTTTCATACTTTATTGAAAACAAAAAATCACTTTCTTAAAAGCCACTCTCTATTACGAACAAAAATTGTTCATCAAATTTCCCATTTACTAAAAAATACAACCTCTGTCATCGTTTCGAACGATTACGAAAATCGTAATACACAGTACAAATTGTTCGAATCCGTAAATGATTTCTTTCGAATCGAAATACGCAGTAACCCCCCTGGTTCGAGATTTTTTTGTTAATGTTGGCGTAAACTTTTAAACAGTTTAATAATAATGTAAATATAAATATTTTCGCATTAATCTTAAAGTAAGTTCAGATACAAAGACATTAAAATTGTAAATAAGACAGGAAATTATTTGTTATATTTTAGAATAAAGCTGATTTCTATTATTAGTTAATATATTGTATGTATTTACGTGTACTTATGTGTTTAGTTAAGTATTAATTTATTTTAATTATTTTTTCTTAATTGCTTTTAACAATTGGCATGTAGTATTTAATTTTAAAATTAATAGAAAAAAATTATGATTTTGATCGGTTTGAAAATCAGACATATTCGAAGGGAAATCGGGAACTAAGGAAAAAAGTGGCAACAGAAAAACAAACAAAATATTTAGGATAATAAGTCATGGCCAGACTTGCAATTTTTTTGCTGCAATTTTTAAAAATTCTGCTTAATTGTTTTAGTGTCCAGATTATGAAATCATAGGTTTGCAATTTTTGTATTTTTTTATCTTGCTTTCCTTTTTTCTTTCTTATATTAATACAAATTCACCTGCACCCAACTACAAGTTAATAAGTGTAAGAATAACAAAACAAAACAGAATTGCAGAGTACATTAAACCTGAGTACCCCTCCAATCTTTCCAACCCTCTCACAAATAAACACAAGAATTGCTGCAACAAAAATTGCAAGTTTGGACGGTGACCAAGCACATCAGTTTGTTTTGCAAGATATTTTTGACAAAGCCTCCTCCGTCTGGTCTCTTCAAATTTTTTTTTTTGTACAAAGTTTTCTGAAAGTTCAAAAAAAATTACAACTATTGTTTTGGAGTTCTTTTTCGTGCAATACAAATTTTTTTTTTTTTGCTTTTTCATATTCAGTTTTTATTATTAAACATTTTGAAATGTTTTGTGAATAAGTTATTTCTTTGTTACGCGTGTGACACTTTCGAAATGATTGTAGAATGGATTCTCAACAGGACCAATCTTGACTGGAACGGCGTGTTCTTAAGAAGACCGATTCTAATCCAATTCGAGACAGGACATTAGAAGTTAAGGTTAGAAATATTTAAATGGAATAAAAATATTAAAGATGCCGCTCATAAAACAAAACTAAATTCAGTGTAGACAAAAATATGTTTTGATTTATTTCTTTTGGAAAAATAATTTAGAGAACTGGGCCGGCCTTGTTTCTCAAAACTAGAAGTTTTGTTCGATTCAAAAGCCATTTTAGTTTTAAATTTTTCAGGCGATACTGAACAATTCGAAATTATTTTTTCACTGCTGTAAACCATTTATTTGAGTTTTCACAACACTGAAAAAATAATTTCGATTCGGCTGATTGAAGTCAAAGTAAAACTGCTTTCGGATCGAAAAGGTATTCGATCACGATTGCAAGAATTGGCAACCTGTTTCTATCTTTGACAGGATTCCTAATTTCTATTTTACAGTGGGGGGACCTTTCAATAAATCCATTAAAGGTTAGTTTACACTATTATACTTTGTATTAATACATATCAAAAACTCAAGTAATCACCCCTATCGCAAACAACTACTCCCATGAAAATGTTCCCATATTTTTTCATTTCATATTGTGAATGATTCCCATAACAAATTTTTTGGGAATGAATTCCCAAACTTAAAAAATTTGGCATCGCCAATGTTTACTCCCGCAAATTTTTTTACTAAATAAATTCCCAACAAGTGTTGATGTGAACGAGAAGGGAACATGTACATTTTAATTTGTATTCTTAAGTAGGACTAAATTAAATTACTTTTTGCTTTTATTGAAGGAGTGTACATAAAGAAAATTAAGATAGACACTATTCATTATTTATTTTATTATATTTTTATTAGTATTTTATTTTGTATATTTTTCTTTCACAATACAAGCACTGACAAGTTACTCACAATAGAGACTTTTGTTTACAAAGAACTGACAAATAATTCACAATAGAAATTTTTACTCCCAAAATATTTGCGATACCGATTTTTTGGGGATGGGAATTTAGGTTTGATCCCATATAACATATTCCCATAACGTTCGCGATAGGGGTGAATATGTAAAAGTGTGATACGTGCTATGAAAACGACAATAATACTTTTCATTTGATCTTGTTCATATGGGCGAAAAATTAAAAGTTATTAAAAGCTGATTATTCTACGATATTGTTATAGAGAAATATTTAGATTTTACTAATCTTAAAAAATTTACCCATAAATTTGTTCACTTAGTTGAAAAATCAGACTGCAAAGTTGTGTCAACATAATTTCTTATATGTGACAATGTTTTATTGTATGTTTTCTTAAATATTTATCTTCCTTAAAAGAGGTGATATTTGATAAAAATTATTCCAAAAAAATTTTCTTGCATGGTCTGTAATCTAAGGAAGAGTTCAAAGAGAAATATATTATTCGGATTAACGGTAAATTTTTCTTTTGTTTTAATCATTATTCAGTTAAATTATTATGGAAAAAATTTCACGTTCGAAATGTCACGTATCGACCCAGATTTTGGCTTAAAAAAATACAGAAGATTTTGGGATCAAACCAAAGACATTTTAATGTTACATTGCTACGTAAATTTCTGAAAGTAGTTTGACTAAAAAATTGTGCCAGGTTTCGCTGAATTACGCCTTTTTATACATGGCCACAAAATCTACTTCTATTTTTTTCACGTTCGTACCGCTAATTTTTCTGCCATTATCTTTGAAATCGCGCCCTCCATAAACTTTAGCATAGATAACAGTGCCTTCTTAGTGCTATAATTTAAGGGTAAAGAGAACGTAAAAATATTTGTTGTTTAAAATGTTATTGCATTTTTGATGCGTACGACTGTCACGTTCAACACTTTAGATTTACCCATATATGATTGTGTGACTACAAACTGTAATGTTACATTAGATTTCTATCTCACAAAGTATTATGGAGTACGTAAGACTTAATTGTAATGATAATTTTTGCTAATAGAATTTGAAAAAGGACCACAAAGAACGGAAAACGTAAAAAGTTGTTGTAATTAATATAAAGCTTATTTTAGGGGATGGACAATAATCGTTATTTTCAAAATAAATAAAGATCCTTAAGATATGCTATACAATATAAGGGTATACTTTTTAACTTGTGTAGTTTATAGAACACGAGCGCCTTACTCGTCCGTTTAACTTACATTTAAATTTCGAAATTTTGTTTTTGTTTTAAATGTAAGTTGAACGGACGAGTAAGGCGCTCGTGTTCTATAAACCACACATTAAACTCTGTTTGTGTGGTTGGTGAGGGTTTTATTTTTCATATTTTAGTTATTGTTTTTGTGGTTTTTTTAATTGAGCATTATTTGAATAATGATATTTTTATATTTCTCTGTTTTCATTTGTTGTTTTGTAATTATAAATATGTAAGTATTACTTTTTTTCGGTTTGTTTTGTAAGTTTCTGTTTGATTGATTATCTTAGAATTAACATCAAATTTATAAATATTTCTTCTTTTATTAATTTATTGATATTTGTTAATTTTTTTTTAAATGTATTTTAAATATAACTTTCTTACCATTTTGTTTGTTTAATAATCATAATTTATTGCATTTGGTAGAGAAGTTTGTAATTAATCTGTGGCCGCATAATAAACAACTGTCGATTTGCGTCGAAAGCCCAAATTGAAAAATGATGTTTCAGATTTCTTACGTTCATGGTCGTGATCATTGCCAAAATATGAAAATAGACGACCGCCACCACTGCCAACTGGGGGAGCACGTAGACTACTGCTGCGGCTACTGGAATGATGGCCGCTGCCCGTTGCTCCACCCCCACCACCTGATGACGATAGAGATAGACTTGAATGTTGAACGAATTGTTGTGGCTGGTGATGTGAAGAGGAGGAATGATGTGTTTGTTGTTGATGATGTTGTTGCTGCTGATGATGTTGTTGTTGTTTATGATGATTGTTTTGTATAAAACCGGTAGGCGATAGATCAGTCATCTCACACGGCCAGAGGGTGACCGAAGATGGGACCTTATGTATCCCGTCCGATAATCTATAATGGTGGGATGCTGACCGGCTAACGAACCGTGGCGAGGACCTCGACCCCATCTATGTTTTAGTTTGTGTTTTTTTTTTTAAATATTGAAGAAGGAAAATTTAAAAACAAAAGTTTAATATTAATTGAAAGTTACAAATTAGATATTTAAAAATAGTAGTCTATTTTCATTGCAAATATTGAAAACCCTAAAAATTTACAAATTTTGTTTAATTAAATGTTGAAAATAGTGTTTGATGTTACCGGGTAATTCGGTCAATAATTTTATATTTATTTTTAGTTTGAAGTTCAATTTTAAATAAAAAATTTGGTTTGTAAGTCCGATAACAAAGATTCGTTCTTCCAAAGCCGTAACTTATTTCAACATTTCTTTTACTTTGCGAATTAAAGTTCCGAATTTAAAAAAAAAAATGTTTTAATTTATTCTTGCTTATTTTTTTTTTAGAATTTTTACTGATTTTACTGATAAAATGTGAACAAATTATGTTGTTATTAAAATAAATAAATAAATAGTATAAAGGAAGGAATAAAAATTATAAAAGAAAAGCTAAAGTTTTTATTTACCAAAAGCAGTGAGAACTAGTTACGCGAGTGTTATTGAAAAAAGTTGTGATGGAAAAAAGCTTTAAGATAAACAGTATAAATAATCTTTAAAGGGTAAAAAATTATTAGAAATGGAAACTTACAGGAAGATGAAATAGTATCAAAAGATTTGCTTTATTCTATAAAAATACTTAAGCAGACATCAAGTACCGAGAAAGGAATGCATTACAAATACAAACAAAATTATATTAAACTACACGATTACACACGATTCCAAAGTATAAGAGTAACAGGGAATTGTTAAATTAAAAACACAACTCAAAATGGAGTAATTTAGAATTAAATTTTAACGATTTTGATAATGAAGTTAAAAAAAAAAAAAAATAATATCAAAAGAATTTTGACAACAATTCTTATGTTAAGACATTTTTTGCACTGCACATACTAAATTTTTACAGAAAATTTTCGCATATGGAAAATTTAGAAACTTTAATAGAAAATGTATTGCTAGCAAGAAAATTTTATAGCAATTTTAGTGCTAGCCAGAAATCTCTATAGAAAATACATCGCTAGAGAGACATTTTTATAGAAAATTTATTGCTAGTAAGAAATTTCGATAGAAAATAGTAATTTTTATAAAAAATTAATCGCGAGAAAGTAATTTTTGTAGCAAATTTATCGTTAGCAAGAAATTTGTATAGGAAGTTTATCGCTAGCAAGAAACTTTATACCAATTTTTTTGCAAGCACCAAACTTTTATAGAACATTTAACGCTAGCAAGAAATGTTTATAGCAATTTTAATGCTAGCAAAAATTTCTATAGAAAATTTAACGCTAGCAAAAAATTTTTGAGAAAATTAACCGCTTGCAAAAAATTGTTATCGAAAATTTATCGCTAGCAAGAAATTTTTATCGAAAATTTGTCGTTTGCAAGAATTTACTATAGAAAATTTATCGCTAGTAAGAAATTTTTAGAGAGAATTTAACACTAGCAAAAAATTTTTAAAAAAAATTTACTGTTTGCAACAAATTTTTATCGAAAATTTGTCGCTTGCAAGAAATATAGGTATAGAAAATTTATCGCTAGCAAGAAATTTGAAAAGCAATTTTTATTGCTTGCAAGAATTAACTATAGGAAATTTATCGCTAGCAAGAAAATTTAACGCTCTTTATAGCATTTTTAACGTTATCATAAAACTATTATAGCATGTTAATTGCAAGCATGCATTTTTAGCAAAATAGTTTCGCTTGCTTATAATCTACATAAAAAACTAACCGTTTGAACTTCATTATCAAATTTTTGTTTCTCCAAATTTTATGTCAAGACATTTTATTATTGAGTTGTATTAATTAGGATTAAACTGCTCATAGATTAGAAGAGAATATACAAGTTACGTTTTAACAAAGTATTAATGTACATACAGATGTAAGTACTTATAATGCGCTATAGTTTAAGCTTAGTAAAAGTTAGTAGTATTTACAAGCCGTTTCATTTCTAGGAAATTTTTTTATTAAAAATCAAATAAAATTAAAGCTCACCCTCTTTTATAATAAAGTGGCTTGTGAAAATGGAATTTGAAAACTGTTTGGATTTTTAGGAACAATAAAAAAATTATTTTTTTTTTTCGAAATTTTCGTTTCAAATCTTAAGCAAAAGCATGAGTATTAACGGCGTAATATTTTTGATTTGCATAAACTTGTTGACATCTGTAAAAATCATGTAATACACAATAATTTACAAAATTTTTGAAATTTATAAAAAAAATTTTAAAAACAATATTTAAATTAATTTAAAAAAAACTTCCTAATAATAAAAACCTATTAAAACAGTTGTAATCGAAATAAATTATTCCTTAATTTATCTATTACTTACCATTGCTTTGCTTTCATAATCCATTTTAATATTTTTATTTATTTCAAAATTTTATTAAAATATTTTACTGTTTTATATTATTATAATAATAATTGAGCAAAATAGTAGTAGTTCTTTTAGATCTTATCTCAATACCTGGCCTATCTTGTTGGTGGTGAGGCAACGACCACATCACGTCTACAAAATGCAGGGCGACTAATATTTTTTTGTTTGGATTTTCATAATGTTCATGTAAAATATTTATTAAAATTTTTTTGTTGGTGAATTTTTAAGCAGAGAAAATCCGATAGTTTTTTTTTTTTTTTTTATTAATGTTTATTTTTTTACATGGAAAAGGTGAAATAGAAGAGAATTTTTAGAAGCCAAAGTTATAGTTAAGTGTTTTAGAATGGTTTTCTTTATTGCTTAAATATATTTTGAAACCAAAGTGTTTAAATAAAAAAAAAAAACGAAATAATTAACGGTTCAAAAGAAAATTATTTTTTTTTTTTTCTTAAATAATAATTTGAAATAGAATTTAGAGTGTCATTATTAGTTAAAGTTTCTTTTTGAGCAGAGAAGTTAGAGTAAAAAAAGGTGCGTTTTGGAGAGAAAAAAAAAACAATCCTTGCAACAGAATTTAGATAAAGCACAACAAGATAAACATTTAAACGACAAAACAAAATCTTATCGCTAACAGTAAAAATATAACAATAAATTTTTATACAAATTTTCCGCAAGCATAGAAATTTTTATAAAAAATTTATTGCTAAAATAAAATTTTTATCAGGGACCGTAACAGTTTTAAATTATATCAAAAAATTTATTTTATAACAGTTATTTTGTGAACTAAAAACAAAAAGATCCAAAAAGTTATTTTTCAAAGAAAAAATAAAAGAAAAGAGGGGTTTTTTTTTCATACAAAATAAAACTCAGTTAAGAAATAAAAGTTCGAATGAAACTCTTAGAGACTAATGGCCTGTTCGTCAATTTATAATTTGTTTTTGTTTTAAATGTAAGTTAAGCGAAAGAAGTCTTCGTTCGAAATAAACGAACAGGCCATAAAACTCTTAAAGAGAGAGTTCTATTAAACAGTCAAAAACTCAAACTCATTTAATGAATTTGATTTTCCATAGAAAATTTATTAGTTTAATAAAATGTTCATTCAATATTTATCGCCTAGGATAAATTATTAAAATAGTTTATTTCGAATATTTATCTGGTTAATCGGTTAAAAAAAAACAAAAACTTGTAAGTTTTCTTAAAATAGTTGAGGGAGAGTATTTATTTGGGACCTATGCTTGACCTTCCAGTAGTGCTGGGATACTATCGATATTTTCTACTATCGATAGTTCAGATTTCACTATCGATATTACTATCGACTGAATGTTTGTACTTAAGTAGGAAAACTGTAACTAGTTTTTTATGAGGCTACAGTTCGTTGTTTTTATCACTACGCACGTTATTTTAGATGATAGTTTTTAAAAATTGTGATGCTGATAAGCACCTTTCTGAAGGAACGAAAGTAACAGGGACTATAAGATATTTTATTGCAACTTTAGATAATGTTCTAAATTGGATTTGATTCTCAACCCAAAAGGTAATCAATCTAGCGGACTTTTCCTCTAATGGTCGTTCATTATCCTATGCTCGCAATTGCATTTTTTTTTTTACATTACAAAAATTTCTGACATTTCAGTCCCTATGAAAACATATAAAAATTTCGGCATAAAGGGGTTAAGTTAGCAGTAAAAAAGCACAGCTAAGCAATCCATACCACCTGCCATTCTTGTTGTTTGTATTCATTGTGTAATTTTGCGCGAATTAATAATAGAAAGTAAAAACTTGCGGCAATAAACTGTTTGTGTATAGCTGCTGTAACTTGTCTTCATAGCTGTATTTTAAATAATAATAATATCGATATTGATATTTTTCTTATCGACATTTTCGATAGTTTAAGACTATCGATAGTACTATCGATAGTTTCCCAGCACTACCTTTCAGCACAAAATTCTGCCATGAAATAGTAGCTGGTATAAAAGACATCGTTGCCAAATTTTATAAATATCAATACCAGCATTTATAAGGAAGTAATTTCCTGGAGTGGTATTTGTATACGAGCTTTGGTCAAATATAGACCGATTTCAATAAGATGATTTAAATTGCAATAAAACATGTTTGTTTCATATTGTATCTAAATGCTAACAGCCGTATTCATAACGAAAATATGGCATGAAGTGAGCTCAAAGTGTATTTATAATACAACTGCCAAACTCTGTCTAACGATTTGTTAAGCTCTTGTAAGCGATCTGCCAAACGTTTGCCCACTTGTGAAAAACAGTCGTTTTTTTAATTTTCTGTCTTTTTTAGTTTATTTTAATTTTGAAAACTTTTTAAAATGTTTTTTAATGGGTGGTCCAACCACAATGCACGATGTTAATTGTGAGTCTAGGTTTTTGTCCAACTTTATTTGACATTTCTTTGTATCAGTGTTTGACAAATTCAACTATGGAGAGGTGCACAATGGAGCAGCGCGTTAAGATTGTTGAGGCGTTTTACGAAAATTGGTGTACAAATCAAAATGTATTTCGTGCACTTCGTGATTTTTTGATCGATACTTTCACCTGAGTCGGTTCGTAAACAAGCAGAATTGCCGCATTTGGGCAAATGAGAATCCATGAGTGATTGTTGAAAGGCCGATGCATCCACAAAGAGTGACTGTTCGAAAATGAGGTCGGTCAAGAAGTTACCGTGAATGTTGTTTGCTATCGCGAGATGATAACGGACTTCTTGTGGCCAGAAATTGAGGATATGGACCTGGACGGTACGTGGTTCCAACAGTATGGTGCCACTTTCCACACTGCCTACGAAACAATGGCTCTTTTGAGCGAGAAATTCAATGGTCGTGTTAACTCACGTGGTGGCGATGTCATTTGGCCGTCAAGATCTTATAATTTTACACCTTTGAACTTCTTTGAGGATATTTAAAAGAAAAAGTGTACGTCAATACGCCAAGAACTTTTCAAGAGCTAAAGGATGAGATAATTCGGCACATTAACGGCATTGAACCTCAGTTATGAATGTCGCAGAGTCATTGAAAATATGGATCATAGGATAAGGGATGCCACCGAAGTCGTGCCGAGCATTTGGTCGACACATAATTGTCATAGATCCTTCTATCATAAGAAAAATTATTAAGATAATTCTCTGAAAACGTTTTATTTTATTTACAATTAACAACGTGCGTTTTGGTTGAACCAACAAAAATTTACCTAAAAGTTTTTTTTTATGAAAATCGAAATAACATTGATGTATTCTTATCGAAATATGGGCTGTATTTAATAAAAGACGTTTCCCTTAATTGTAAACTTTATCTAAATTCTGTGTGGGTATCTTTTTTTTTATTACGAGTATTAATAAAAAAGTAGTGTAATTGGAAATTTTGCAGCAGATTTATATGAAACATCATTACACTTACCTTCTTTTTATAAGACAAATGTACAGCCAATTTTACGATGTCGAAAGAACGCTGTCTTTGAACCAAATAAAGTTGAAACAAAAACAAGTGTTTGAGAATTTGTTGTTGTTTTACATGTAGTTGAGCGAAAGAAAGTGTTCTTTCGCATTTAGTGAAATAGGCAGTTAGAAAATTACATTCGTGTGGGTAAATATTTGAAATAAAATTTTTAAACTACTTAAAGCGGGTGTCGGTGGGTAAAATTGAGTGAAAAAAGTGAAGTTGAATAAGAAAATATTTCTATGTAGGTATGTACATATTTTGCAATGAAGTATTGGGAATATAGAGATTGAGTAAATATATAATATCTATATTTTTTTTTTAAATATAAAAATGTAATAATTATAATACCAGTAGTAGTAGTATAGTCTTTAAATCTGCCATATCCGAGAATTTGATTATTAATTTTTTATTATTTTTGTTTTTTGGTTGTATTTTATTACGGATGTAAAAAAGTTTTGTATAAAAGTTGAAGTAGAGAGAACACAATACATACAAACACATTTAAAGAAATATTTAAAATAAAAAAATATTATTTTAACATTTAAAACTTTTGCTTTTTATTTTTTTAAAAAAAGTATGTTTTTTTTTTTAAGGAGAGCATTACATTTCCAAAAATAAGAAATAATAAAATTAAACACATTTTCTTAAAACATTTATCAAAGTTAAAAAAAAAAAAAAAAATAAAAGAAAAATCAAACGTGTTTTTCTTTTAGGAACAATAAAAAAAAAACCAAAATAATTTCAAAACTAAAAGAAAAATATGAAGTAATTCGGTAATAAATTGAACGTGAATTTCAATTGCATTAACAACAACAATGACACTCTTTTCCTTTTTCTAAAAATTTTTCAAATATGTTTGCTTAAAAAACACCGCAATTCAAAAAGAAACTATAAATAAGACTTTTTTTTTTTAATAAAAACAAAGCATAAATTGTTTTTTTTTTTTGTAATTTGTTTGCAAATCAATTAAATATTTAAAAATAAACAAAATTGTTCAACCTAAAACCTTAAAAAAAACTTAATCGACAAAACTTCTGCAATTCACTGAATTGTTGAAAAAAAACTAAATAAACCTGTTTGTAATTAAAATAAAAACTAAATAAGAAAAATAGTCCTCAACTGTTTGTTTATTTATATTATTGTAAAAAATATTTTATTTGTTTTTTTTTTTTTAACTATTTTGCTGAAACTCACCTCGCGTTGTGACCCAATAAGATGATATTTCTGTAAATATAATGGAAATATCGAAATTCGATTTTTAACAGTGTTTGGCTTAGAAACATGTTCATATAGAAATATTTTTTTTTTTTGAAAAATTTTCTTTTATCTTTTCTTTCAAATATTTTCCATTTTATAAAAATTTGATTTAAAAGCGCATTTTCTGCTTTAATACAGTTTTAAATTGTTTAAAATTTAATTTATAAAAAAAATTAAAAAAAAACACATGCAAAATTATATAAAAAATTATTAGTTTTTTGTTTAAATATTTAGTGATTTAATATTCAGAAAAAGGGGTTGCTTTAAGTTGTTACAATAACAACAAATTTGGTATTATAACTCGAATACTAACAGTTTGTTAAGAATGGGTAGCGAACTTTTGATTTTAAATTTGAATAAAGTTTGTAAATTTGGTTTGTTTACATTATAAACAATGTTTACATAATTGTACAGATAAAAGTTGCCAATTTCATTCCTTGGCCTTAAAGAACGTACAGTAGACTCGGGATAGAGTGAGCTAAAGGCCTGTTCGGAAATGCATCCCTGTGCTACATCTCATGCACATCTTTCAAATCAGCTGTTGCCAATTCAACGGATATTCCCCCAACCCGTTGAGTCAATTGAGATCGAAAAAAGAATACTAAAAATAAAAAAGGCTATAATAACGTGGTAGATCGAAGAAATATGTATAGTTTACGTATTTATTTATTTTTAATAAGAAATACATACTGAAATAAGTTCAACAACGCACTATTTTTCTATCTCTTAATTTTTGGTAGACAACTATTTATTTAAGCGAGTTAAGCTTTGTACAGACGGTGGTCAGATCTTACAATAATGTAAGAAAAATCGTCACCAAAAGTAAATTGCAGTTCAGACTATTAAATAACTACCAAAACTGTCCTTAAGTACAATTTCTCAAATGCAAATATTTCACTTTTCTTAATGCAATTTTGTAGGGAATACATACTTCAAGCCAACTAGATAAGCTTTTTGTTGTTGGTAAATATTAAATGCCGTTTGACAACACGTAGTCAAATTCATTGCATTGCAATCTGTTTATTTATTTTGTTGCAAAGCCTGTATTGCTTTCAAAGATTCTAGTGCTTGTTTACATTATTTCGCGATTTATAAAGAAGAAACTGAAAATGAAAAGCAATAATTTAGGTAAATGTTAATGTTTTTTCTATTTATTTAAAAGGTGGTAATTTTGTTTGATTTGCTTGAAATAAAGCCATTTTTTAAACATAACCTAAAAAGTACTGCGATTGTTTTCAAAATGTAACTTCGTGGAAGCTTTTAAAATTTCGGAGAAGTTCGGCGGATTGAAAGCATCCAGAAATTAATAAATTGAAATGTTTTGTATCAATTTCCATTTATATCAAATAGCCATTTTTGCCGTTTTCGTATAATATCGTAATTTTCAGAGTATTGCGTTTTCTGAAAAGCAGATTAAACTTGTGGATTTTATAGTCGATAAAATTGGTAATGATGAAATTTCCGTGGACGGCATCAAATGTTTTGCGGAAAAAATGCGAAAAATATACACATCATGATCAGCGAAGTGAAAATTGTGGAGGTGTCCTTTAAGTTATATTAAAAACTTATTGGTGGGAAAGTTTTTACTGGAACCAAATCAAACTTGCCATATTTGCGGTTTCATATCAAAGTACTTCTTATAAGTATTATACTTGTGAAAGGTTTCATGCAAAAGATTCTCATTGTAAATTTGGATTGAGCCCATTACGTGTTGGGTTCTTTTTTCGAAAAAGACACGATATAAAAACGACAAGTTGGCCTTTTTTGAGAGAACTTGGTCTTCATTTGGATATGCCAAGATAAGCAGCTTTGGCAACACAGTAAACACTGCGGGTAAAGCATTTACTGATCACGACATCTTTGCTTACATTACGGGCGTTGATCAGACATTAATTTTCCGGTTTAAAATTGGGTACATTAATTTTTTTATCATGCCAGTTTACTTTGATTTCCAGAAACTATCCAAAAGCTTTTAACAAAGTGCTTGGTTACTCCGCCAACAAAAATTGTCCGTTCGCACCCTTGCGAGATAGTTACATGGCAAGAACTTACAAATCTGGTTTTAGACATTGTCAGAAATGTAAATGGCGGGTATATTTTATAAATTGGGAAAGTTGATATATTGTTATTGAAGAAAACAAAGCAATTGCCAGAATTTTTACTATTTTAATTTGTTTTAAATAGAATGCACTGATTTTCATTAAACATTTGCAAAGCTAAACTCTTTTTTTTTCTTTTCACTCATGCATATCAGGAATGGAAACTATGGTGCAGGTGTACTTTGGTGGCTATCATTAAAACAATTTTTTTCGTAATTAATAAGAAGTCTTTTTTCTAAATATATATATAATCAAGAGATGAGCCAGAAAATATAAAATTGGTATCGTCATAGCCTCAAAACTACATTTTATTTGGTACAAAATCCGAAACTCCATTTTCCATCCCTGCTACGTATGTATTTGCAGCGTTGATAATAGAAATGATCTGGCCTAAGCGGTGTTTGAAAATTATGCTATTGTCAGACGCATAAACTTTGCACATCCGACAGTAAAAAATAAGCTTCCAACGTCTGACAATGATCTGCCAATTGCAACGAAGCGTGTTCACACGATTGAAAGATATCTAACAGTATTGTTGTTTTACAGTACACTGACAATGCGTTTTCTGACAACATTGTCAAACAAAAATTGCCAGCCATTTTACTGACAACATTGTTAGATCTGACCATCGTCTGTTCAAAGGTTAAGTGTTGTTCTTAGTTCAATCGATTGCTTTGTCAAACATTTTATTGGCTTCAGTTGCCATTATTTACATTTTTGGTCATTTAAAGCAAAGGTACGTTATTATCACCAACTTATTTCCACGTAAGCTTACAATCTCAGTTTGCAACACACGCACCTCCAATGTCATATCGAGGAATTTGCAATTTTTCTAAATGTTAAGGCATCACGTGCAAAGGGCTATATATAAATAATAATAATATCAATTCTAACAAACAGAACAGCCAGCTATTTATATGACTCTTGAAGTCAAATTTATAGGCTTTAGGGCGTAATTGCATTTTAAATAAGCAAAAAAACTTTAAACGTAGCTCCTCAACATTTAGGAAAATTACAATTGCTCAATATAGCAGTAGAGGTGCGATATGTATTTGGAATCAAGAAATGAAAAACATGGCAAAGTCAACGGATTTATATTTTAAAGAATACGCATGCGGCATTTGCATTTTTTTTTTTTGTTTTTAGTGATGGTTTGCAACACTGCGTTTAGGAAGTCATCAAATTTTTGCCGTCCCCTCAATCTAGTAGTTCTCTCAGTCCTGGGTCCCCTCTACTAAATACTAAAGCTAGTGGTCCAAATTTTATGTGACAAGATACACAGCGAAACGCGTGAAGTAGGCCTTAAAAAAAGGTCAACTATTCTTGATTAAACACAACAAAGCGTAGGGTATATTTTTATAAATTAAAATAGAATTTTACATTTTATTAACTACATTCTTCTTAATCTTTTTTTTTAAATAAAGTTAAATAAACCAATAAAAATTGTTAACAAGTAAGAAAGTATAGTCGGTCAAGCCAGACCATATGATGCCCTACACCATGAAGAACAAATTTTTTGCGAGTGTACCCTGTTTGGGACCATCGGCAATCATGGACCCGCCAGAACAAAATTATGTTATGAGGTTAAGATTCATATAAAAGTTCTTTGTTTGCCTTTAAGTGATTTTAGGAAGGGGGTTTATATGGGACATTAGAGTGGACCTTCAATGAAGGGAGAATTTAAAAAGTTATCTGTTTCAAAAAAGTAGACCAGTTTTGTGTTGGGTTAGGGTAAAAAAAATTTGTAAAATATGAGCTTGATCGGCTGAAAATTGCAGTGCCGTACGCGCATTGAAATATGTGAGAATGAAATTCGAGCTAAATGGAGAGAAAAACGCCCGAATCTATTGAGGAGTCACCCCAAGAGATGTAAAATATATGAGCAACCGCCATTATTTTTACATTCCCAATATATCTCTAGAACAAACGTATCCTCCATCTCCAACCCTTCATATGGTCCCAATACGAAAAATTTAATTTTCCCATTGGGACATTTACTTTATCCCATTAGTGCATGAAGTTCCCCAAGTACTTTTTAACAAAATTCTTTTTGAACACGTAATTTAAAACAACTATTAAAATAATTTTTCGAAATTTTATTTAAATAAATTTAAATTTTTTTTTAAGATTTTAGAAGGAGTCCCTTATAAGGGACATTATCCAATATCGTCACTTGAAATGTGAAATTTTTTGAAACATTCTTTTGGGTGAAGGCTATTATTGCATTTTATGCATATAAAATAAGACTTGTTACCGCAGTTTGCACATCTTTTATACGCTTTGGAGTAGTCTATTATGTGATTTCTACCGTCATACCGAGTGTCAGCACTGAAAATCGATAGTCTGTAACCCTTTACAGAGGGCACACCGCACGTTTCTAGGTAAGAAGTGGCTATATATCTACGGAATTGCAACAAGTTTGAGCAATCTATATCATTTGGATGCAGCTTTCTCCTTAGTAGCCAACCATTATCAACGGAAGCATTCAACAGATATCCGAAAATTGACCACCACTTACGTTGTCTTATACGTGACCGATAAACAACTATTAACTGGTCCATTCTGTATACACCACCCAAGCCTTGATTGTAATGTTGAAATACTTTTGGTTGGGTAGCTGCATGGTGCCTTGTCCTCTTGCATAACGCTTTCACGTTCCAATTTCATTGTTATCAAAATTAGTTCCTAAGGTGACTACGTTATTGTCTTTCCATCGTACGACGAGTATATTGCCATTATTAGAAACACGATAGTCCGTAGAACCTCTTTGATATTTTATCATTTCCGAAACGCGACGGAGTGGGTATTTTTCGGTTCGACTATTTCTTATTGTACCAAATGAGCATATTCCAGAAGCTGACAAATGCCGAAGAAGCTTCATGGATATGAAATAACCTTTCACCTGCTAAGTGAAAGTTTAATTTTTAAATCTTCGTGTTGCTGTAAAGTGGAAAAAAGAGAGCCAGTTAAAAGGGACCTTATGCACTAATGGGTTATTTTGGACCCACCAGCATAACATTTTTCCATGATGTAGTAGCTATCGTTAAAGTTATTTTCGCCAATTTTTAGCTATTTTTGGGACTAGTATTTATACCCACACCACAATAGTGGAGAGAGTATTATGCAATTGTGCTGATGTGTGTAACGCCTTAAAATATACCGATCCACTTAGAATCACTTTCGGAGTCGAACTAACGATGTCCGTCCGGCTGGCTGGCACACAGGACACATAGACACAGAAGGGATGCATTTTTTAAATACTGTGGTGTAGGGTATCATATGGTCGGGCTTGACCGACTATACTTTCTTACTTGTTGTATATGAACTTCTAGTATATAACATTTTCTTAAAAAAATATAACAACAATAAAAAAGTTCAAAGTTTGGTAAGCTAAGGATTATTTTTTTTTTGGGAGAGTTTAGAGGTTGAAGGGCCTTACCACAGAGTAGTATAAAGGCTCACAAGTAGGTGCTATGAGTTTCACAGCCAAGTTAGGACAAGTTTTTTAATTAACTTAAGGATGGTCTTACCATAATGCACGAAGTTAATTGTGAGTAAGTTAACTTAATTTGACATTTCTTTCAGTATTTGACAAATTCAACCTTGGAGAACACAATTGAGCAGCGCGTTAAGATTGTTGAAGCTTATTGCAAAAATGGGGGTTTAAATCAAAATGCATTTCGTGCACTTAGTGATTTTTTTTTTTGGCCAGCATAATCGACGAAATGTGACCGCGTCTTTAGGAAATGTGAAACCAACTGTGCAAGCTCGCCCAGTTCGTTCTGAGAAAAACATTGCTGTTGTTCGCAATAGTGTGGCAGAAGAGCCGTCAACCTAGACTTGTCGTCGTGACATAAAATTTAACATCCCACGAACATCAGTTTTTCTTTACCCACCTGCAACTACATTTAGAGTTGACAAAAAATCAACAGCCCGTAAGAAAAGACAAAATCACTGTTCATTGTTGTTGTTTAAGCTTTGATATTGTTACAAGTAAAACTGGTTTTTATAATTCTTATTCGCTTAACAGATTTTAGATTTTCTTAAATCTTTGGATGAAGTTTCCTGATGATCTGGTCTAAGTAACCAGTGAAATGCGCATAGGAAAAGCTTATCCCATCAACAATAAATGTTTAATTTATCAATAGTATGAAATGGGAATTTAGCACATTTAAACGAAACCTTGATAATTAATTATTTGACTCCCATACTGATAGAAAAATGCATCTTCATATTGATGATGCCCTAACATCAGAATTGTGACGTCAATGTTACTACAAATGGCATCAATGATGCAAAAAATAACATCAATTCAATAACTAACGTCTTCGTACAATTTTGTCATTTTTTACGTGTCATCTATTTTATTACTATAGTGACATTAATTCGATGCCACATTTTGTATATTATTAATATTATTTTCATGATTACAATGTATTATAATAAGCAAAAATCCCTATATTCTATATTTGTAAATTACTAGCGGGCCCGTTGCCTGCTTCGCACGGCAAAACAAAATAAGAAAAGAAACACACTTGTTTTTAATAAAGTTGGTTTTCCTGCGGCAAAAACACACTCACTTCACATACGCACCGCACACACATGCGTTATCGGATTTCAACCAAACTTCATATAAACCATATATGGGCCACTGCCTACGTAGTGTATAATTGGTTGAAATCGCACGACGCGTTTATGAGTAGTTCGGCGACGTACATATACGGACTTATTTTTATATATATAGATTTAGTTAAATACATCAAATTTTTAAAGTAGAATGATAATGAAAACCATAAGATCAATGGTCCTGGTGTCTTATTATTGAGAGTTCTGCTGTAAACAAAGGTCTTAATTCAACAAACGTGAAACAAACATATGTAACGGGTAAGTAAATAGTATTATTCTCTCACTTTGACTTAAGTCAATTCCAATGGCTTTGACTGCGATATTACTGCGTCATCGCACTGAGGACATGTTCGTCATTTCTGTGAGGCCGATGTGTCATCCCATTGATGACATAATTTGATTTTGACCCTGATGACACTTTGGCAAAGTGATGATAAGGTTGACATCACCATGATGAAAAGTGTTATGGGGTCAAAAACAAAGACACTTGCCATAGTACTGATGTCAAAATACATCATCGTTATGACGCCTTTTCTATCAGTGCAAGAAAAACTTTGTTCACTGATACGAATTTTGAGTAAAGATTTAAATCAACACTCTTACAAGGTTTGACTCAAGATCTGAAGCCGCCTACTGAGCATTTCAAGCTTCGTCAATACGCCGAATGGTTGGTTGAGCAGACAAAAGAGAATGGTGACTATACAAAGAAAATCATCTTCATGTGATTTAACTCCGTTGGACTTACTTCTTTGGGGATATTTAAAAAAAAAAGTGTACGTCAATAAGAGACAATTCGTCAAGTCGTTAAAAATATGGACCCTCGGATACTGGTATGCCACCGAAGCCGTGGCGAGCATTTGGCCGATATTTTGTTTTACACATAATTGTCATAGATCCTTCTATAATAATAAAAAATCATAAGATAATTCTCTGTAAACTTTTTCTTTTATTTACAATTAACATCGTGCATTATGGTTGGACCACCCTTTATTTACGTTTGAGTGAGCAAATAAAAAACTTTTTAATGTGTGGAAAGCACATGAAAGTAAAAAAATTATGAAATACGGGCATGTTCTATAAATCGAAATGAAGTGGAATTGAAAAACAAAATTCCTGTAGTTTTTTCTGTTTTTAAGAGCTGTAAATAAAATTGGTAATCAAAGTATGAAGTATATAAAAAGGAATATATTTATAAACTTTCTTTACAGGCCCGATTTCAAAATTTTTTCGGGTTTTAAATCCACTTCATTTCGATTTACAGAACGTACCCGATAGTAACAGTTACTATTGAAAACATGGAGCAAATCTCAAAAAAAAGTATTTTTAAATGTTGATTTTCTTCAGCTTTTTCACCCTCATACTTAATTATATTGCTTTACGAAAACAAAGTTAAAGGGATTTGACCGTAATCTCCCACTGTGCACTAATAGATTTTCAATTAAAATTGGATAGTTAATAATTTCATCATTGCATAAAAAAAAATGAAATAAATTTAAAAATTGTGTATTAAACTTTTTCAATTATTTATTTGTTTGTCTTACTTTCTTTCACTTTTATTTTACCCTTAAGAAATTTTATTTAATAGTAGCTTTATTGAAAAATCAAATTAAAAAATGAAAAAACCTGTCTTATAAAAAAATTTATTTCAACAACATGCGTTTTAAGGTGCTTATTTTTTTTTTTTTTTGTTATCAAAAAAGCAGGTGCTCAATATACAATATCAAAGGAAAAACCAACAGAAACAAAAACAATTAACAACATATTATATACAACTTTTAAAATAAATAGGTATGGTCTGGTTTCCACAAAAATGCAATAACTATTAGGAAACCCCCAAAAAAGATGTTGTTTTAAACTACAGCCGCAATTAAGGTGAGAATTCATTAATTTTTGGTTTAATTTTTTTTAAAAAAAAGGGGTTCAATACTAATAAAATAACATAGAAAAACAACAATTTAACAGCATATTTATGTAGTAAGGAAGTGGCATACATACATATATAGTAAATATATTTAAACGTTTTTATAAATACGTATGTAAACATGTTTGTACATATGTATAAGAAAATAACAACTAAAATAGTTATTTAAAAATAGTTAGTACTTCTTTGTAGGTTATTTGAATTATACACAACATCGATTATACAACATGACGATCATTTTCGTCAATCAATCATTCCATCAAACAGTCAAATTTTTTGCACATGTTCCAATAAACACACTGTTCCAAGCAACAGCAAACTTAACAAAATATAATCTAGAGGTGGTAGTAGAGAAAGAAGTAACAACAATTGGGAACTGTTATATTGAAACTGACTTTTAGTTTATTTTATTTAAAAGAAGTAATTTACAACAGCCTTTAACGAAAAAATATATGTATGTCATTATGTATAAAACGGATTTAAACAATATTTATGAAAATATAGTTAAATTTATTATTTTGTTGCTATAATTGTAAAAAGAGCAGATTAAAGATTTAAAACCACAGAAGATTGACTAGAACGGAAACGGCGAGAAAACTCCCCTAACTCTATGATTGTGTTAGTATGAAATGTGCTTACTTTGTTGTTGTTACACGTACGAAATTTTGAGAGATATTTTTTAATTTTGTTTTGAGGGTATCCATTCTAATCGATCTACTGAGGTAAAAACTATTAGTTGATACGGTTTTTTTTTTAAAGTTGAGAAGAGAGAAAGAGAGCGAAATGTCAGAAGCGATTAAGAAACAACTAAAAACTAAATTAAATTTTTTTTTGTAAAACACAAAAATACAATTAATCAGTTTAGTTGTTCAGTAAAAATCTGTTTTTACGTTTAAATAACATTTTTGAGGTGGTGTCGATAAAAACAAAGCAGTTTTTTAAATTGATGCTTAAATTGCTGTACGACATTTATTGCAATCTACCTAGCATAATGGGTTGAGAAAGCAAAAAAAAAAAAAAATATCTGTTTTATTTTTAACTTTTGAAATATTTAAATAAAGTTCAATAATACATATATGGTATTAGAATCTCAATGGAGAAAAAATGGTACTTCGATGATTACATTATACGAGGGCGGTAGCAAAATTAGCCGACTAAACAAAGAAAACAAAACAAACTTAATACATCTGCTTTATAAGGTTTACCAAAGTAATTTTTTTAAACTACTGCCGTCATCTATACGTCGTTTGGCTAATTTTGGGAACGCCTTTGTATTTTGTACCTAAATAAAAACATTTTGAGCACAACATATTTATAAACGTTTCTCGCTCATAATGTATTAAGCTAAGATCACACTATCGGCGCAAAAAGCACAATCTGGCAACCATTTCTACAAATTGCACAAATAAATTTTTACAAATATCGGCACATTTTGCCACACTATCGTAGCAAATTTTTGTTTATTTTTATTATTAGACTTAATTTGAATATTTATTTTTAAAATAAATTACGCAAAAAAAAAAAAAATTACCAAAATCTACTAACATATAAAAATTAATATTTGTGTGTTCGTATTTTATGCGCGATCAAACCGCATGCCCCCCGATCGTGATATAATTTGGTCAAGATATTATGTGCTACATATTTTTTTTAAATTTTAAGTAGGCGTGGCACCTCCCATACAAAGATAATATAGCTTTCTGTATATCTGGAGGATAGAAAGAGCTAAAGTTTGTAAATTTGGGACATTTATCTGAGGTAACCATACACAACATCTGACAAAATGAGAGCGGAGAGTGGGTGTGGCACAAAACAGATTTATTTCAATAGTACGGTAAGAAAAAAAGTTGTGCAAATTTGATACACATAGCTAGTTAGGTTATCAATAAACAAACAACCTCTCTAAAAAATGATCGGCATTGGGATGTAGGCGTGGCACCTCCCCTACAAGATTTTATAGATTTCTTTAAATCTGGAGAACAGCAAATGCCATAAGTACAAGCATTCTAGTTATCAATACACAACATCCGAAACGAAGCGTATTGGGTTAAGCTAGTTTCCTATATAAAGTAAATTTTAGCAAAATTTCCTATAAAAAGTAAATTTTAGCAAA
Organism: Pollenia angustigena; assembly: GCA_930367215.1. Taxonomy (NCBI): domain Eukaryota; kingdom Metazoa; phylum Arthropoda; class Insecta; order Diptera; family Polleniidae; genus Pollenia; species Pollenia angustigena. The sequence continues at coordinate 188,234,401 of OV884056.1, forward strand.
ATTTCCTATAAAAAGTATATTAAAGCAAAATATCCTATAATTAGTAAATTTAAGCAAAATTTCCTATAAATAGTTAATTTTAGCAAAATTTCCTATAAACAGTAAATTTAAGCAAAATTTCCTATAGTTAGTAAATTTTAGCAAAATTTCCTATAGGTAGTAAATTTTAGCAAAATTTCCTATAAAAAGTAAATTTAAGCAACATTTCCTATAAAAAGTAAATTTAAGCAAAATTTCCTATAAAAAGTAAATTTAGGCAAAATTTCCTTTTAAAAGTAAATTTAGGCAAAATTTCCTATTAAAAGTAAATTTAAGCAAAATTTCCTATAAAAAGTAAATTTTATTAAAATTTCCTATAAATAGTAAATTTTGTCAATATTTCCTATAAAAAGTAAATTTTATCAAAATTTACTATAAATAGTAAATTATCAATATTTTCTATACATAGTAAATTTAAGCAAATTTTCCTATAAAAAGTAAATTTTGGCAAAATTTCCTATAACATATGTCAACAGCAAAAAAAGGCTTTAATAACCACTATATAGATTTGATGCATCATGGCTACCTAGCACAAAAATGGTACAATATTTTAATCCTATGGATAATTTCTTTTTTTAAATAATTTTTAAGTAAAATTGTCAACAATTTGAGACATTTCTCCACTTATGTATGTTGTCATAACAAAAATAACTTGTCCGATTTTGTTACAATAAATTTACAAAAATTTTGGTTTACAGTATCTTTAAATGATGCATGCAACTGTTTTAAATTTGATAAATAGTTTTGAAGTTATGAAACAAATTGTTTGGCAAAAAATAAAAAATCAGATACTGTGCAAAATTTTACAATACATGATGTTTTTTATTCGCCATTTGAAAACAGCACATTTATAAAGTAACGACTGTGACTTTTTGAATGGTCAAAAAAAGTATTAAAATTACAGTAAGTCTAAAATGGAGTAGGTAGTTGGAAGTTTATTTAAAAAATCTCCGAAAATCGGGTAACGACCGTTACTTTAGAAACACCCAGCTGCAAAAAGTATTAAATTTTATTTATTTGTTGTGAAGCTACATATCTTGTGAATAATAGTATATATGAAAATCGATGCATGCTTTACGTTTTTATTTACAATTAAGACCATATTTACATTATGCAATTAACGCCGCAACTTTCGAGGGAAGTTTGAACTTTGGAGGGAAGTTGAAAAAGTTGAAAAAATGCTTGAAAAAAATGTAAATGTAAATGTGAAAAGAGTTTCGTAGAAACTACTTTAAAAGAAAATAGAAAAAAAAACTCGGCGTTAATTGCATATACATATGTAAATGCGGTCTAACTGAAGGAATCGCATATTTACAAGCACTGTAGGAAATGGTATAATAAAAATGCCGAACATAGAAACACTGGGGCATTGTACGACACGGATTTTGGCAAATCCCCTTTACATGTAGAACATTGTTTGAAAAAAACCTTTATGACATTTTTATGATCCTCAGAATTTATAAATAATGAACTAAATGTTGTTACGAGTACTATATGCATTTCAAGTCGATTCAATTTATCTATGAGGTCTTCTAACGTAAAGTAAGTGTAGGTTAATACATTTGGAATATTTTATAAAGGGTGGTTATATTTTAGGGGCCTATGTTAAATGTGAACCACACCCAAACGTCAAATTGTGGGATTCAATTTCGATAGAAATTACAATACAATTTAAATGACATCAATTTAATTGAGATCGATATCAATTGCCTTAATTTGGCTTATGTCAGCACTGATTGTCTACTTTGATCGGCGCACAAGTGGCCGATAAAAATCGGGGCATTTGTAACATTTGTATGTACTAGTAAGTGTTCACGTACTCGAAAAACTTGCAAAAAAATATTGAAAAAAACAATTAAAATATGAGAAACAAAACAATTTTATAAAAATTTCTGATAGTTAGATTTGAACTAGCAAGATTTGATTATGTATTCAATCACCTGTTTCATGTTTTTGTTTCAATTTCACAATTTCATATATTTTTTTTTCATTTTTAGAACAAAAATGTAACTAAAATTTTTTTAAAAATGTAACTAAAGTTGAGTCAAGGCCCATCTATCAGTGGGGTAATTCTGTAACTTTTTATCGACAAAAATTTGTCGTTAAGTAGAAAATTTTGACTTAAAAATACTTAAAATTTACTACTTAACGACAAATTTTTGTCGTTAAAAAGTTACAGAATTACCCCACTGGTCTGCTTACTTGTACAAAAACAAAAAACTTTTTCTTTTAAGCTGCCAAAAACTTACTACCACATATACAAAGCAAAAGGAAAAAACGTGTATGTAAACAACTTTTGAAAGCTCAAAAGAACGAAAACAATGATCATCAGGCTTCTTGCGCAGACCTTTTCAATGGGCCTTGAGTTGAGTCAACTAGAACTTCAGCAACAATTTGTATGAAATTGTTTCTGACGTTTAAAATAATTTTATTTAGTTTTGAATGAAAATTTTAACAAAATGTTTACAAAAATAAAAATAAATGCATAATATTGTTGTGGCTAACATTTGCAAACGGTTTCCTGATCGAAAATGTGTGTAATTACAAAAGAAACTGTTGATCTATTATGAACACCAAGTGAAAATGTTTTTTTGATTGTGAACGCAGCTTAATTTTCATAATTTTTAAATTAAAAGTTTTCCAAACACATAAAATATCGAGCCCTAATAGCGAAACTGATGTTACCAACAATATTTTAGATTTATGTTTTTGATTAAAATCGATACTTTTTGATAATTTGCATCATCTCTAAAGATCTCATATCTCTGGGAAGTGCCGTTACGAAGTAAGAGCAAACGCAATTTCAAACGAAAACCTAGACTTGAAGCAAAGATATTTAAAAAAACCTTCTCCTGTAAAATTTTATTTTTGTTGGTTACATCATTTTTGCTCGATATTAATTTTTCTAAAATTAAAGAACAAAATCCTCGCGCAAGTAGTTCAAAACAACTTAGTTAAGGAAGAAATAATCTTGAATGTTACAGCTGAATACTGTCGATATCCCTTATTGTTAGTTTTTACTGGTAAATCGTTCATTTACTTTTTTTTTTTCAGTAATTGGGAGAAAAATGTTGTAATTTTTTTTAAATTTTTTCGTTGCAAGTTTCTGCTTGTAAAGTTAATGAACACACTTTTCATCGGAACATCGGGGTTGCTTTTAATTGTCCAAAGTGTCGTATTTTCAAAAAATGCGTGCGTTCACATTATCGGCATATGAAATGCAACACAAATTGGTTTATTGCGCCAATGGTATATGATCTTAGCTTTAGAAAAATCATCCATGAAATCAGTTAAACAATGAAAAGAATACTTTTAATGGTGTCAGGTTTTGAACTTAATTGTTTTTATTTAAAGCGATTTAACGAAATATTTAACAGTTTATATGAATAAAAAATTTAAATCATTCATCTTTATGTCTTTTGACTGAAATCTTTTTTATGCAATGCCAAAAGTTTGATTAAAAAGGGAAATATATCGTTTCGTTACTAAAAATCCATAACAAAGCTGCATAATAAGCTGATAATTGAAGACTTCATTATAAAAAAGGCAAATAGCTCTGATGGTGTTTCTTTTCTACAAAAAAAAATTGAGATTTTATTTAAAAAGGCAATTTAATGTTCGTTTCTTAAAAATGTTTTTCTCTCTAAAAGGGTAACATGTTTTATTTTTAAGAATTCATTGCATTTTTCGCCCCGTATAAATCGACAGTGTTGATAGTGCCCATTAAAATAGGTGACTTCGGTTTATATATGAGGCTATTTTTATAACGGCGACGATTGCCCTCTTATATAAATCTTAACCTAATAAAGTAATTTTATTCTGGTCTGTCCATTATTACCCGTTGGACCCAAAGAGGTACACCCGAAAATTGTTCAGTAAAAAATGTAGCGTAGGCTTGAACGAATATACATTTTTATTTGTTATTATATGCAAATATTATAAAAAAAGTCTTTTAGTGCATTTTCCCTGCTCATTACCCTATTGAAAAATGCTGCAATTTTTGCAAATGTCGGTAAATGTCAGTGAATTAAAATAAATTCGTATTGCAATCATTAAACAAAATTTCGATTTATGATACTTCGATACGCTTATTACAATATTTCAAAAGTTTTTTCCAAACCCAAAAATACTTTAAAACTTAAATTTCTTATTTTGATCTATCTTGATTTACTCAACCCACTGTGCACAGTATACTATTTCTGTGGCTTGGAGCTAAAAGGGCGAATGTCAATACTTTGCTGTTTTATGTTAATCGTTGCATTATGTGTCTTTTTTTACTTTCTTTTACTTTGCTGAAACAGCCAATGTCTAATTTTACCCACTACAGCTTTTTTAGGGTTTTGCTAGCCAATTTCACTCAGAACTCTTCTATCAAAAAAACTTCAATTTCAGTTTTCGGAAAAGTGAATATTTCGTCATTAGCCTTTTTAGTTCCAAGCAGCAGATTTATAAGTATGAAAACTTAGAGAATTTTCATATAAATTTGTATATTTTCAAACTACAAGTAAACTTTATAAAATATTTGTATGCAATAAACAGCTGTTTGTTAAAAATTTTAAATTCTGATTATTGTTTATTGAATTCTGGTTAGATTTTGGTGTTGTTTTGTTTTAATTTTTAAAAAGCCTACCGAGTGTGTATAATGAATTTCAGCTAATTCACAACAACATTGGTAGCGAAGAATAGCACGACCACTTTTTCTGAAAGGAAGTTATTTTTTTTGATTTTTATTTTTGGTAGTTGTTTTTTTAATCATTCAAAAATATTATAAAAGAAAACAAAAAAAGAAATTAATTATTTTTAATATTATGTTAAATTTAAGGTACAGTTTTAATTTTCGTTTAAGATTATTAAAAATAAAAATAACAAAAAATATGAAAAAGATAACAAAAAATTATTTTGACTTGTATTTAGCTTTAAATATTTAATGATAATTAAACATATTTTTTTTAGCATGTTTACTTTTTATATAATAAATATAAGTATTAATTAAGAAAACATATGGATCGTTATTAGGAAAAACATAATAATGACAGAAAATAAAAGAACTGAAGGAATAATAAATAAAAATATTGAAAAACAAACTTACCTTAATAATCTGGTTATATAATCTGGCCAATTCTCAGGAAACATTACCAAAAAGAAACCAACTGCAATCAGTATCACACCAGCCAATTTCATGCCAGCAAATGTAGCACCATATAAAACAACATCCAATGCTGTAAAACACAACATGAAATAATATTTATAAAATAAAAACAACATGATTTAAGTTGAATATAGCGGAATTCACGGTTTGCTATTGTAAATTTTATATAGATTTAAAACACGACAAGGCAATACATATGGGAGATTCACAACGTATGCTATCAACTCATATTGTCATAATATCCTAATATTTTACAATAGTTTTAAGCAATTTTTGTAGTGCATATTTCACAAAAAAAAAAAAAAAGGTTCTAAAATAATAAGACTTTTTATGCCGTGGTTATTGTTTTGTCATAATTGCACAGTATAAATCTTAATTATTAGGGGTTGCTCACAGCAAGTCATATTTTTTTGTGTTATTATTTTAAAACAACAAATACGAAACCTTTGATATGAAATGACTTTATCATTTGACATCAAACACAATTCTCAAACGTTTTTCAATTGTTTGATTTTAACATTTAAATTCAAATTGATAATGATTTGAAAATAAGCATTTGAAATCAAATGTTTTATCAATTTAATATCAAATTGGTATCAAATGTTAAATTCAAATCAAAACTAAACTTGGCAATACTAAAGCGAAAAATAAACGTAAAAATTAAAAATGGGGATTAGTTAAATTTTTCGTGGTTAAATGTGTTTAATAAGTAAACGATTAATTTCTTGTGAAAAATAAAAATTATTTGTAAGTAGTTACAATGATAAAGAATATATACAATAAAGAATTCAGCAAAAATAAAATGGGAAAGTAAAGAAATTATAAGTTTGTTGTATGATCGCGGTTCAACAATCTTCAAAATAAAAGAGAGCCAAGTATTTCGTCTTTCCAAGAATTAGAGGCCGGAAAGAACAATATTTCATCTAGCTATGGTGCCGAATGTTTATCTCACAGTTTATTTAAATAAATAATGAATTTAAATTAAAAAAATAAAATATTTTTATTAATGTTCCACATTGTATTATAATCCACATTTGAACAACTTTTGAGAATTACGTTTAAAAGCAAGTTGAAAATAAAGGCATTTGTCAATTTTAAAATAATTTCACCTTTTTCCCAACAAACACGAAGCTTTGATTTCAAATTGAAAATGATTTGAAATCAAACGTTTTCTCAAACGACAAACGTTTGATAATGATTTGAAAATCATTTGAAAATCCTAGCAATCTCAACAAAAAGGGGAAATTATTATCAAGTTGAAAAATGCCTTTATTTTCAACTTGCTTTTAAACGTAATTCTCAATTGTTTTTCAAATGTGGATTATAATACAAGGTGGAATAAAAATATTTTATTTTTTTAATTTAAATTCATTATTTATTTAAATAAACTGTGAGATAAACATTCGGCAACATAGATAAAAGACGAAATGAGGTTCTTTCCGTCCTCTAATTCTTGCAAAGATGACATTAGCTCCCTTTTATTTTCCTTTTTTTTTGTATTCTTAGTCATTGGAATTACTCACAAATTTAATTTTCACAAGAAATAAACGGGTCACTTTAAATTATAATTTATTTTTAATAGTAAAACACATGTAACCACAAAGTAAAAAAATTAACTTTATTCGACATTTTAATGCATTTTTCGCTTTGGTGTTGCCAAGTTTATTTTTGATTTGAATTTAACATTTGACAAACATTTGACATCAAATTGAAAAAAACATTTGATATCAAATGTTTATTTTAAAATCATTATCAATTTGAATATAAATGTTAAATCAAGCAATTGAAGAACGTTTGATGTCAAATGATAAAGTCATTTCATATCAAAGGTTTTACTTCGTGTTTGTTGGGTTTGTTGAGAATGCTATGATTTTCAAATCATTATCAAACGTTTGATTTCAAAACATTTTCAATTTGAAATCAAACCTCCGTGTTTTTTGGGCCGTTTGAATCCCCCAATACATTTAAAAATTACTATGTGTACATCATCAACAATAATAAAAACTTTAGTAGACGTTGTAAGTGCATTTATTTACCAGTGTGACACAGCTGGTATTTTACTTCTAATAAAGTATAAACATTTCTTAAATTAAAAATGGAAACTTTCAAAAAGACAGAAAATATTAGTCCTTCTACATCTAGAATGTCTTGTAAATCTTGATTTAAACAAAGACAACAACATAATGTATTCATTTGTAATGTACCAAGTTTACGCCATGTGCAATACTTAAATTTTAAATGTATGCATTGTGTTGTTGTCGCGTTTTAAATCAAGACTTACAACACCTATTAGTTGTACAAGGTCTTAAAAAGCAAACAGTGAAATACGATACTAAAACAATTTCGAAAAAAAGTCGCTTTAACTTAGATGTTTAAAATAAAAGTATATTTTGAGTTAAAGTTTAAGAGTTTTGAATTAAATATGAATCGTGAATTCCGCTAATATTAAATATAATTTACCTCCTGAAACAGGAACTGCTGTAATTAAACCTAATGTTACAAACATATTGTATGTAACAGCTGAGCTAAATTGCATTAATATATGAAAAACTAGAAGAAAAATGGGAAAAAGATAAAAAAAATCACGAGAAAAAAAAAACGAAAAAGACATTTTAATTAAAGGGAAAGAAATAATAATTGAGATATTAAAGACTAATAACACTAGCCAACAAGGTTTTCCTAGAGTAATTTGGTGAGCTGAATTCGAATCTGTAATTGGTTTTTCTCTATCACGAGATACAAAAAAATGTTTTTATTCGTTTCTTATGTTAAATTTCGACCAAAGATGTCAAATATCAGCATATCAGTAATATCATGGTAGCACCTTTAGATTAGTTTATTTTATCTTTACAATTTTTTTTTTCTTAGAGTTTTTTATATAATTTTTCTGTAACTGTAATTATTTCTAATTAATTTAATCAAAAAATCATTATATTTGAGTAGAAAATATCCACCCTTATCATGAATAAAATTTCACATATAAATTTCCGAATGTGTGAAGAGTTGGTATCATGAATAAAATGTGTTGTGAAAATTTCCGAATGTTTACATTTTTAAGCTCCGAAAAAATTTCTTTCGAATTTGCTTGTTTTCAAAAAAAATTCACACGATTGTGAATAGCTCACATGTGAAATATTTTACCAATTTATGAAGAAAATAATTCACAAAGATTTGTCTTTCGGAAATGGAAGAAAATGAAAGTTTATATTTAAAATTAAAAAAAACAAGTTAGAGTGCTATATTCGGCTGGGCCGAATCTTTAATACCCTTCACCGATGCTAAACTCCTTTCCGAAAGTAGGGTATATATGAGGCATATGGTAAATTATGGGCCGATCTTCACGAAATATAACAGTTTAATTTCTAGTTCTACAAAACTGTCACGTACCGAATTTTATTATGATAGCGTTATTTAAAACGGTTTTAGGCGTACGGAATGACAAACTTAGTATGCCCTCATTCACCACTGATGGTGGTAGAGGGTATAACAACGTTTCAATTGCACAAATTTCATTTATTTCATTTACATACATATGTAGTTTCCTTATAACCGATTTCGCGATTTCAAATAAATTTTAGAATTTTTCGCAAATTTTTGCCATGTTTGCGATAAGAGATATTTTTACTGTAAGTTTTCTGATTCTTTATAGCTTTACCGATTATTAATAAATATATTTGCTAACATGCCGCGCTTAGCAAATTTTTGCGAATTTCCTTTAATTTAGCAATTTTTACCAATATTTTGCCATTCCTTATAGTTTCAGGGCCTTTTAATTCATTTTATGGCTTGTTTGAAATATTAAAAATTTTCGCGAATTTTCGCTATTTTTGCAAACTTTTCCGAATTTCAGCAATTTTCGCGTAGTTTTGTTGCTCTTTGAGGTAATCGTCTTAAATTACAAATCAATAGTAATCGATTATTGTCAATAAAGATTCAGAAAATACAACAGCATGTTGTTCGCGAAAATCTTCTTCCTGTCACAAAGCTTTACATTTTAAAATTTTCCCGAAAAAATTTAGTTCCATAAATTTCCAAAAACAGTTTTCTTAAATACATTAATTGTTTCTTGTTTACAACTCCGAATATAATGACACAGTCTTTTAAAATCAGGTATGTTATTTTATTCACATGGAATTCATGATACGAAATTAAAATCCATGTGAATAAAAAATTTTATTCGGAAATTTTCACATGTGGAATTCATGATAAGGGTGATCATGCATATCTAAACTCTCTACATTATTTAAAACACATTTATATATTCCTGTACATATTATCATAAATAAACGAATTGATTCGTTTCTTACATAAAAAAATCACTAGTTTATTTAAAAATCAATGCATTTTTAAAAGGGAATGGCGTTATTTGAACATCGTTTGTATTTTGTTGGTTCGGTTTCACGTATTAGAGTCCAGCAATAGTCACCCAGCATGCTTTTGTCTCAAAATCCTTTACAAACTCTTTTAATTTTCATTAAATTTTGGTGAGCACGCTCCCCTTGTTCGCGTTCACTGCACCTAGTATTTTTTTTGGAAAAAAAATCTAAGTGCGAATGAACAATATTCAAAACATTGTCGGTGTCCACGGTTTGTCCAAGTTTCTTACTGCAAACACACAGACACGACCTTAGCTAAAATCGTTGGTGTTTCGATCATAAAATACGAGAACTACACATATCCGTGTACGCAACCAAATATTCAAACAAAACACAATCGTGGTTGTGTTCGGCAAGGTTGAAAATTTAGAAACATACATAACTGTTATGTAAATAAAACTTTGTGCTGTTGGCTTTTAAACAGTACATTGTGTGTATGATGTGTGTATTTTCTGAACCCTGGTTTTAAGTATTAAGCCGTTTTATTAATGTAGTTTATTATTTGCTTGTTTAAGTTCTTTGCTCTCGAAAATTTCATAGCTGTATTCTATCGATAAAATTCCTCAGTCAAACAGTCACTTCATACGATAATACACTTTCTGTAACGTCTTTATACCATCATAGTTTGTAACGTCTCATTTCTTTTTAAATATAAATAGTTTTCGTATAAAGTAACGTCTGATGGCTCCTCTTCTCTCTGTTTTTGGTATAGTAACGTTTTTTTTTTGCTTTTTAGCTATTAAGAATTTATCTGTATATATTGGAATGAAAGTGATTTGCGGAACCAAATGTTGTTATTTTCTGCAAATTTTGGGTTTTTACACGAAGTTGTTACAAAATTGGAAACAAAAAATCTTTCCTATGTTTCCCAAGTTAATATAGCAATGGACCCCGTAAGAAAAATGTCCGGTGTTCCAGTGGATATAGCAGACAAAGTTAATGCAAAATTTTAATCAGTTTTATTAAGAAATTTAAGGATTTTCGGTACTAAAATTTATTGGGATATTTTGGGAGGTAAGCGGCAAATACACATTTTCAAATATGCTCCCTTAACATCTGTAGATATAGAAAGAACTTTTTCTATGTACAAGAGCGTGCTGACTCCAAATAGACAGAGTTTTCTTCTCGAAAATTTATCGCATCAATTTATAATTTACTGTAACAAGGTATTAAACGAATAAAGCGGAAAATAAACAAAAAATTTAAATTGCTTTTTTTTGTAATTCTAACAGCTTATTTTCATGTTTTTACACGCTTTTTTATGAGCTTTAATCTGTTTTTAATGCTTTTTTTTTGGTTGACCTACTAACAATGATTTGAATATGGGTATTTCCAGAGGAAAGTCTACTTTTTGTCACGTTACGGTACCGAGCACTTTAAATTGTTTCTCAATGAATAACACAAGGGAACAAATTCGAAATATTTTAACTAATTCGAGGTCGCTGATTTCAAATCTAATCTCCATGTTTCTCTATCAGCTCTACTTTTCGAGATTACCGTTATTTCCAAAATTAAGGTATTTTCACTACATATATTGGAATAATTTGAAAATGGTTGATCATATTCAGTTAACAAAAAAATTCGAAACTCGAAAGCCGTGCCTACAAAAAAAATAGTTATTTACCTATAACTAGGTCATCGACGGACCGATTTTTTTAGTTTTCACTATCAGTATTCTATTAAGCTCATTCCAAATGAGAGTAAAAATAAAGATCATAAATTTCGCGAAGATTTCATAAAGTAAAGGTTTATGGGTTAAAGATTTATGGATAAAAACTAGAGGTAGTCTTTGTTTTCTGATCATATCTAAGCCATTTCTGCATTGATCTGGATAAATTTTGATAGGAACATATTCCAGACTATATCTAAAAATCAAACCCTGTGTCTTAGTCCCGCTAAAACTCGAGAGCTACTTCACCGATTTTTATGATTGTTTTTTTTTTTTTGTTTTGTTCGTCTAATCACGAGGACGGTTTAGATAAAAATAAAGTTCAGAAAAGCCCAAAAAAGTTTAAAAAAATCGAAAAAAGCGAATATTGTGTTTTGTAAGCAAATTTTACATTGCACCATAAATTGCTGTGGATTAGTTTGCTTAAACTCGATAATTGCTAGACCGATTTCAATGATTCTTTTTTGTTTTTTTCGTCTTATCACGGCGATGGTTGCGAAAAAAGTAGAAGAAGAAAAGCCAAAAATAAAAGTCGAAAAATCAAAAAATCTAAAAGGAATTGTATTTCTTCAGTTGGTGGCGGACCCATTGTTTGACAGCTGCATAGAAACAAACCTAACCCATTTAATAAACCTATTTAAAGTAATCTTTTATATTAATATAAAAATAAGTGAACACTTTGATGTCAGCACTAACTGTGGAAACGGGTTATGGAGATATGGCATTTAGATTTTCCCCATACAAATATCAACAAAATGCCCTCCATTTTGAACTTCTCCGAAACGGTTTCACCGATTTTATGAAATTTTGTATGTGTATTTGTTAGGTATGAGAATAGGTTGTAAAGTATATTTAATACTGCTAGAGGGCGCAACAAAGGCAAGAGTGGCGAAAGCTCCCCTATATCTTCTTAACTAATCAACCGGTATCCTTAAACTTTTGTATACAGGCATTTACTTCTGAACGGAAATAGGGAATAGGTCTTGAAGGCAAGAAAAAGTAAAACTGCCCCTCCCTATATCTTCTTAACTTATTAATCGATTTTCATAAAATTTTGAAGGCAAATAGTGTAACATCTGGAAAGAGCTATAGCCTAAAATTTTTATTATTTAAGGCGTGAAATAGGGCAATAGGGTTAAAAGCTCTCCCTCCCCAATCTTCTAAACTAATCAACCGGTTTTCTTAAAATTTGGTATGCAGAAACTGCAACATCTGAAAAGAAATAGGGCGTGAGATAGGGTAATAGCGGTAAAAGCACCCCTTCCCTATAATTTCTTAACTAATGAACGGGTTTTCTTAAAATTTGCAGACACTACCATCTAAAAGAAAATAGGGTATGAAAAAGGGTAAAAGCTCCCCCTCCTGATATCTTCTTAACTAATCAACCGATTTTCTTGAAATTTCGCAGGCAAATGGTGTTATAGTTGGCATAGCATAGTTTTTATTATTTAGGGCGTGAAATAGAGCAAGAGGGGCAAAAGTTCCCCCACCCTATATCTTCTTATCTAATCAGCCGGTTTTCTTAAAATTTGGCATGAAGACACAATAACATCTGAAAGAGAACAGGGCATGAAATAGGGTAAGAAAGGTAAAAGCTCCCCCTACCTATATCTTCTTAAATAATCAACCAAGTTCTTAAAATTTGGCATGCAGAAACTGAGACATCTGAAAGAAATAAATAATATGGCAAAACAACGTTTGCCGGGTCAGTTAGTGTGATATAAATATAAAACCACCTAGTTCTTATCCTATCTGTGATCGTCGGAAAACCAATTTAAACATACACGCGGACTGACGGACATCGTTTAAACTACTTCTATATTAATAAGGTCCCAGAATATATATAAATAAGACAATTAGAAGTATTTCATAATCTGAAATAAGTTTTTTTAAGGAAATCTACAACAATTTGAAAGTATGTAAGTCCACCGTTTAGCTTTTGTACAATGTCTTAATGCGGGGTTAATCTTGTTCACACCAATAAGTTGACTTAAGCTAAATTTGTGTTTATGGCACCGTTGAGATCTCCACGTTCAAAAGTTCACATGGACAACGTTTCAATTATTTTGTATGATTTTTTAGGAAGTTATTACAAAATCTTTTTTTTTTTTTTGTCAAATGTGCAACATTTGGCATTACAACTTAAGTTTATTTCGATTTGCGACACTAAAAACAAATGACCTGTACCTTTAGGCTTCGAACGAAGACTTCGTTAGCTTAACTAGTATGTGAAACAAAAACAATATTTTATAATTTGTTTTTGTTTTATATGTAGTTTTGTTAGTTGCGGGATTTGTGAAGACAACATTAATTTTCAAAAAGATTTCTGTATGATGTGCTAAATTCCCAATTTTTTTATATTACAGTAGAATCCCGATAATTCGTAATCGCAAGGGACCGGCCATTTCTTACGAATTATAGGGGTTTTCGATTTAGCGGGGTTTCGATTTAACGGGGTTAACATAAAATAAATACGAATAAACGGGGTTTTTCTAATTATTAACAAAAACGATACAAAAAAACATAAAAACAATTGTTAAAAATAAAATATATAAAAATTATTCATGTAACAAACTGATCTTAAGAAAATAAATCCACACACAAGCAAAAACCCACGCAAAAATAAATAGTGTTTTTGTTTTTTTTATTACGAATTATAAGTGGTAGTTAGCAAACAATTACGATTTATAAGAGGTAAAGAAAATTTTATTTGAAAAAAAAATTACGAATTAGCGAGGGGACCAAAATGTATGGAAATTTTACGAATTAACGAGATTTTTTCAAGGGACCGACAGTTTATTACGAATTATCGGGAATTACGATTTATCGGGGTACGAATTATCGGGATTTGACTGTATTTGATAAATACACTGAAATTTATTGTTGAGGGAAAGCTTGCTTCTATGCACATTTCACTGGTTGCTAAGGCCAGCTCATCAGGAAACCTTTTCCAAAGATTTTAGAAAAGCTAAAAATATTATACAAATAAAACCCTAAACAATATAAAAGTTCAAACAAAACACCAACGATAAACAGTGAGTTTATCTTTTCTTAATTAATTTTCCATAATTTGCAGCATCGTTTATCGCCAGAATCTTTGCTTGCATTGGTCAGCGAAGGTAGAATCGCTTATGTAGTACCTTAAACCCCCTTTTAAATTGCTTTCTTTGTTTAGATTTTTAAGTTATCCTTGTTAAATTCTTCTCATTTTTTTCCAGAAATATGTATTGTAGCGTAGCATTAGTAAATTCACCACCATCAAAGAGGTGTAATTGAACCTTCTGTTCACAGTTTACATTTGCCATTTAACAACACAGCTGTGTAGTTCGGTTGCAATACAAAAAAAAAATATATTTTTTTTAATTGTTCTTTTTTCAAAACTTCAACTATATCTCTGAAACTACTGGGCAAATTAAAAATCAATGTAAGCATAGCTTAAAGAAAATATTGTTGTTAATTTTGAATTTTCTTTTTTACCTGAATATGGTGAACCGTTTTCATGTTATTCCAATATATGTAGTGAAAGTGCCTTAATTTTGGACATAATGGTATATCTCGAAAAGTCGAGCGGATAGAGAAAAACGGAGATTTGGTTTGACATCAGCGCCCTCAAATTAGTAATAATTTGCAATAAAGTTCCAGGCCGCAAAATGACTGTTCCCCAGTGTAATAGATATGTACATACATATTATAAATTCTTTTTAATCAGATTTTATGTGCATATTTTTATTAATAAATGCGTACATTTTTAACATTTCAATTATAAATAAAGGGCATATGCACATATAAAATTGTATAAATAAAAAAAATTCTTATAAAACAATAACAGCAGAATTAAAAATTAATTATAAACTATTGATTGACATGTATCATGGATGCTTCTGTCAGAGTAAATGAATAAATTAAAAATATACTTACCCAATAACAATATACTAGCAATCAATAATATAATCCAAGGCATACGATCTGATGGCATTATTTCAGTGCCAGTCAAATATAAAGCCACACATATTGGCCACATGAGTAGAGCATTTAAAAAACCTAATGTGGTAAAAGCAAAAGCAATTTGTCCAACAGGCGGATCACCCATCACTTTACGGAACATAACCTTGATTAAAAATTGGTTTAAATGAAATAATTAAAAACATTTTACAACAACAAAAACTACTAAAAACAAGAATAACAACAACAACATGAAACAGGTGTTAAAATGTCAACATACTCGAAACACTGCATAACAAGCTGCTGCCAAAGTGGCCAAAACCACACCACTCAATGTGCGACTTTCCGTAATGCCATCCATATAAGCCAACAATGCAATACCAGTATCACACAATATGACAGCAACAATCTGCGAAGAATACCAAAAACAAAATAAATACAACAAAGATAAAAACAAAAAAAAAAAAAAAGGTGAGTAGGAAAACAAGAGAACATTTTTGTTCTTAATATGGCATAATTAAATAATAAAACTAAAAGGAAGGCTACTTACCCGTACTCCCACAAATTGTTCGTGTAATATTACCCAGGATAGAAGGTAAACACATGCAACATTGGTAGCAAACAAAGCCATAGCATCGGTGGCAAATAAGACACGCAGAGATAACGTATAAAGGTAAGTGGTTAGGAGCCATAGTATACAAAATGATAGACAACGATTGAGAAAACGTCCTGGTGACATTACAGTTAGACGTAAGTGCACGTACATATTAATACAAGTTATGTATACGCCCCGGGTAAAATATAAAATGAAAAAGAAGAAGGAAAAATAAGATTTTATAAAGTATACTTAATTGTATTCTATTTCAGGTTTTGCTTGTAAAAATTCATTTTTATTCTATTCTTTTTCAGACAAACTTCTTTAAAAGATCTGGCAAACTCAGAGATTTTGTAATACATACGTGCAGGTTACTAAATCACTTTTAAGGTGTCGAAGAAAGTTGTGAAATGACAGCGATAGCATGTTGTTTTTACAGCTGCAGCCAATATTTATTTTGCTTCTTTAGTGTCGCTTATCTCCAGTGGCAAAAAAGAAACAGGAGAATGCAGGGGCCGTAAAAAAAAAGTTATCCAGAAGATATGTTCAAATCTTCATGTTAGAATCAACGAAGACCTTTATATACCTATAGATTCGTGTTGAAGTGCTCTTTCAGAATCTATGGTGAACTTGCAAAAACGATCTCAACTCCACAGTCGAATTTAACTCTTTAAAAGACCGTTTTATTTAGACGTCATTAAATAAAAAATTATCATTTATTAATATTATGGCTGACTTCCAAAACGTACTAATACAAAGTCTGTATAAAGTTTTACTACTGTATTTTAACGATGCACATGTACAACGTACCGAAACAATGCAACAATGTGTTCTGTTTATTTAAACGTTTTGAAATGTAAGTGATGCAATGCATAATATTAAAATAAATCTGTATTGATTGCAAATTAAATGTCAAATATCACAAAGCATCAACTTTAAAACCGATGCTCTGATTGCTTTTTTGCTGCGTTACTAATACACCATTGATGTTTTGGAAGGGTTTGCATTGCATATATATTGTACTGCGGCGTAATGAAACATTATACTTTGTTCTTATACAAAGCATTTGACGTTTTGGAAGTCAGCCTATTATTAAATAAAATTTATTATGAACTTCTCAAATGAGTTTTATTTTCTGACATAAAAACTAAAACGGCTAAATAAGGAATTAGAATTTTATTCGACATTTTATTTTTACGTTGAAAAATTACTGAATCGCTAAGTGCAGAAAGGGAACTACTTCAAAACATTGAGTTTGAGATAGTCAATTAAAACAGTGTTGTTAATAATAACACTGTGCTAGTTGAAATAATAGACAAGCCGGGCACATGGCGTTTTAACATAATTCGGGTACTCTGAATTCAATGGTGCTAACCGTTTTTATAGGTAAGCTCTTGTTTTCGAGATATACCGTTATTTCTAAAATGGAAGAGGTTGCACAACATATATGCGCGTAACTCAAAAACGGTTTAGTTTATTGAAATTACTAAAAAAAACAAAATTCCGCAATAAATATATGGGGGATTTCATGTCAAGTGACCAAATTTTTAAATCGATGGCTCTGATTTGGATGAAAACTTTAATCAAATAGCTATCGAAGCTACTTGGGACACATTTTGCTAACACCAATAGGTAATAAGTTACATGGATGAGAAAGAACACCTGTTTGGCCAATATGTCAAACTTTGGCCCCCTCTAACTCAGAAACTTTTTGACCGATCTTGCGTCTAAGCTACTATCCAATAGGACTAATCTGGCTGCAAATTTCATCCAATCTATTTAAAAATTGGGTCACTTGACATGAAATCCCCCATATATATGCACATTAGGGTGGCAGCTAAATTTCAACTTTGGATTTTCAACATCTCCCGGGCGGAATATTGTGCCACATGGTCTAAAACTGATGTGGAAAAAATTTCAGCCAAATCGGATAACTTTTACCCCTGCCCCTTTGAGGTCAAAGTTCAAATGATAAAAAAAAAAATTGGAAAAAAAATTTTTTGCTTGTATGGAATTTTTTTTTTTATCATTTGAAAAGGATTTGACCTCAAAGGGGCAGGGGTAAAAGTTATCCGATTTGGCTGAAATTTTTTCCACATCAGTTTTAGACCATGTGGCACAATATTCCGCCCGGGAGATGTTGAAAATCCAAAGTTGAAATTTAGCTGGCGCCCTAGTAATCATGCTCTTAAATAGGGCCAAAAACTGCATTTTTCCAGTTTTTTACCCCAATTTAGAACAAAAATGCGATGTCGAAAAAAATTTTTTAAAAAAAATTTAAAAAACCTGGTATTAAGAGCAACAAAAAATCTTTAATGTGTGCTTATCAAAACTAAAAAAAATTTTTTTTTGAAAATTTTTTAGAGTAAGCCCCTAACAAGCCTCAAATTTTTTTTTCAGAGTCACTTTTGAAACTGAAAATCTTGTCCGATCGAAATGAATTTTTTTGTTGTTAATAAGCTTATAAAGCTTACTAATATTAAAAAAAAAAAAAAAAAAAAAAATAGAAAAAAAAATTTTTTTGCTTGTATGGAATTTTTTTTTATCATTTGAACTTTGACCTCAAAGGGGCAGGGGTAAAAGTTATCCGATTTGGCTGAAATTTTTTCCACATCAGTTTTAGACCATGTGGCACAATATTCCGCCCGGGAGACATCAATAATAATACAAAAAAATTGCTCCATACATTTAGCTTCCACCCTAATGCACATAGAAACATAATTTTTTTTGAAAAAACAAATAATTTTTTTCTATCAAAATTTCGAAAATTTTGTTTTTTAAAAATTCATAAAAAAATGCAGGCTTCTAATTTTTTCCAGACGAACAAAATTGCAAACAAAACAAGTCATAAAATATTAAAATTTGATAGCAACGTTTGATTTTATTCACAAAAGTCGAAACATTTTAATTAAATTAAGAATTTCATAAAACGCAATATTTGTATGGGAGCCCCCTAAGAATTGGTAATAAGAGCAGGTATGTTTCGAGAAAATGTTAAGAACAAAAAACTAATTGAGGTCAGTTATACATTTTAGCCCACTAGGGACGACTCATGGGCATTTATGGAAGTTTTTCTTCAATATATTTCTTGTCTGCATTGAACATTTTGTATGGGAGTCCCCATAAGGAATGGAGAGAGCGGGTGGGTATATTAGAAAATAATGATTGAGATGAAAAATAAAGTGGGGTTGGTCATACATTTGACCCGTCTAAGGGCATCCTACCCTTAAGCATTAGGTACTTTTAAGCGATATGTATTTTGCAGTTGCTTTGTCAATTATAAAATCCGTATGAAATTGGACTTGTCTGTCAAAATAACAAAACCAGAAGGTTTATAATATTTACTTTTGGTTTCAACTCAGTTGAGTTGTAATTAAGACAACTGGTTGTGGTCAGTTGTAATTTTTGTTATGTTTTTGTTCACCGCAGTATAGCAAAGTTGTAAACCATAATACAAAAATTAAGAAATTACAACTCATCCGAGTCGAGTTGTGAACCGTAATGGGGGCCTTATATTATAAAATTTCATAAAATATTCTATCTAGAATAGAATAAGAATCAAGTAAAAACTCTTTAAATTTTGAGATTTGGGCCGCAGAACATTAGAATTGTCTCATAAAAGTTGTTGTAGGCAATATTTAAATTTCAAAGAGTGTACAAATTATCTTAAAAAGCTTCTTCTCGCATTCTTCTTAACTTAAATATAACACTTGTTAAAATAATAATTTCATAAAGATAAACAATTTCACTTACCCACAGTAAATCCCCGATCCCGAAAACCTCTTAAAACGTCACCTAATATTTCACCAGGTTTATCACATTTTCTCAACGAAACTCTTCCCAAAATGTAAATTGGAAAAAATAACAATGAGAAATTTGTAAAAAACCATGCCGCAAAAAAGGGTGCACTAAATATATTCGATTGCATAGGTGGATTCGGTGGCACATGGAATATTTTTGTGGCATCCTCAACATCGGTTACACTAATCGATGTATCACTGATGGGTATAAGGGAACCTAAAGTCCCTGAATCATCATTTATAACCAAATTCAAATCATTGCCACTCACGGCCAATGTATCGAAATCATCAAGGGCCGATATATATGAACTGCGATTTAAGTACAATAACTTAATACAGTGTGTGGCACCGACCCATGACGCTGTCACCAGTATGGTGACACAAACACCAAAATACATTTTTTGTGCCAATTCGGAACAACATGATTCTTTGCAGGCTTTAAGGCGGGGAAAACGTGTGGTTGCATTATCATTTTGGCCAGGTTCTGTAGGTGTATCGGAATCATTGCCACCGCTAGTGTTACCACCTCCCACACCTCCTCCGCTGACAACTCCTCCTCCTAATCCTCTGGTTAATGCAACTGGGCAGGTTGATTCTGGATGTATAGTTATAACTTCATTAGGATCATTTTGGCTTGAAGATATAGAATCTTGGTGGGCTATTTGAGGATTGCTTGTGTTTAAAATATTCGTAAAACCGCCACCATAGGGTCCATTTGGTGAGTCTCCTGTGACCACCACTGATGGTGTGCGAACTCGATGTTGTTTTGGATTGAAAATAGCTGGTATTTCACCGTCTCGTGTCATGATAATCAAGTCGTTGTTTATTCAATTGCTTATTTAACGAGGATTGATCACACATACTGGTGCGCCCGATTGTGGTCAAATGTTTGGCATCGTTTTGGGTTCTTATAAATGCTTTAAATGTGAATAAGCTGGAAAAATAAGGAAAAATATATGTATTTTAAGTATTTAATCACACTTTTAAGAGAATTTACAATTCCCTTAATACAAGTTATTATTAAAAAAAATAATCATATCGTTGTATACCCAAAGAAAATTATGTGGTTTAAGGTCCAATTAGACGTGACATAAGCATAATGCCACAGCCGTAACGATGACCGTAGAAACCAAAATTGAATGGGCTTGTATGGTATGTTTATGTCGTTTTGGTAATACAGTGGTTATGGTAATACAGTGTTGGTATGGTTATGTCACGTCTAATTGGACCTTTAGGGACTGATCTTACGACGTATGTAGATCAAAATCGTATTAAAACGGTAGAAGTGTTTATTCGAAGCAGCATTTGTGTGTTAAGTTAAAGTTTTCAAATTTTGGATTGAAGAAGTAGGTGTGGCTACTCCCATAGTTATCTGGAGAACTGTTCAGTAATAATTTTCAAATTAGTAAATACAAAAAGCTTGGAAATTAAAACACCACATCTGTCAAAGAGTAGACCCAATTGGAAAAGTGGGCATGACACTTCCCATAAAAAGGCAATATGTTTAAGTTTCTGTATATCTTGAGAACGGTAACAGCAGAAGTTTATAAATTTGGCACAAACAGTTTGGTTATCAACACAAGAAAACATCCCTCAAAAAGTGGACTGGATTGGAGGAGTGGCTGTGGCACCTTCAATGTAAACTCAATATAGATTTCTGTTTTATTTCAATGGAGCTAGCGAAGCGCACCGGGTAAGCTAGTATAAAATAAATCTTTATATTAATATGCAAGTGTTGTAAAACCTAAATTTGTTTAAATGAAATGCCGAATATCTTAACAAAACTGGCCGAGACTTACATATGTATTTGTTCTTCAAAAATCAAAAGTTGTGTCATAATTTATTTTTACATAAACTACTTAAGAGGACTACTTACATCCATTATTGTCAGAAGTGCAAACACTTTGTATTTTATTGTAATTTACTACAAGAATTCTAGTTAAAGCAAATTGTTATTTTTATTCTACTTTTTGTTTTTATTTTGTTAATTAATTATTCAAATGTAAAATATGGCTTATTTTCGTCATACTTCTACTTGCTCTTGACACTGAACGTGCTCGTATACGATTTTATTGTCATTTAACAGAATATAAAGACCATTTAATAGCCTTCACTTTTCATTCTTTTAAAAAGAGTAAAATTAAATTTATGCCTTAAAGACAAATGTTATTGTTGCGCCTGCCATGTCTGCCTGGCTATTCACTGGCCATTTAAAAATTATATGAGCTTCAAGAGATTTAAACGAACAAGTGTACATAAAGAAAAAGGTAGTGTATAAATATGAGTAAATATGTACGTATGTATGTATTTGCGTTTAGGGGTTAAGGTCTAGTACAGGGCACTTGAGGTTTAATTATGATAATTAGTTTTTTTTCTTTAATTAATGTTTTGATTTTGATTTAAGGCTTATTGCTAGTAAAGATTTTGCAACTTAACTGAGATCAAAAGCAAATTTCGCTCAAAATATTTAAAAAAAAGTATGGGATTAAAATAAACATAAAGTTATTGTTGCACACATCGATTTTTGTATAATATTTAGTCTTTTTTGTGTGCTCTTAGTATGGAAACGCAGCAGACCATATTTTTACATAAATATTAAATTACTGTTGTAAACTTTATTGATTTTTGCTCAGTATTAAATGTTTCAGGCGCTTTTAACTCTTTAAAACACTTGGTTTTTCAAACGTTACATGGAAAACACTGAACGAAATTTCATGCTAATTTGAAAAAAAAAGTTAGAACAGATTAACAATGACAGCAACGTTTTACTTCGTGTTAACAATAAATCAACAATATTTTTCACAAGTACACACCTTATTTTCAATCAAGAAAAGGTTTGCAAGTTTTTCCCAGGACAATTAGTAGCCCTGCCGAAGATTGAACTAGTACCAAACTAATACAGAAATATACAGTACTAGTTCTCAACTGTAAACTTTTCTATACTATCTTAAAGATCAAATTAGCAATGAGTGCTTTTTTTGGAGTGATAAAACTTTGAGTTGGCATCACCGCTTTTTTGACCACCCATTTAACAGCTGATAGTTGCTTTTTGTTTAGTTTGCTTTGACATTTCATTATGGATCGACTTACACCAGAGCAACGCGTGCAAATTGTTGAAATTGTTAATCAAAAAATTTCGGCGAATGGGCTGAAGCACAAATTGATATTCACCCCTATCGTGAATAACAAGTGGAATTTTTATTCCAATGAAATTTTCATTCCCCTCGAAGGGAAAAAAGCAATCGTGAATCTCATGTGAAAAATTGTTCACGCTATCAGTTCCAGTGAATGTAAAAAAAGAAGAAAGATTAAAAAAATTAAAAATCAATGAAATTTGTGTTCAAAATATTCAAGTATATATTTTAAAGAAAAGTTAAAATAATAAAGCAAAATATTTAGTATTGGAGGGATAGTTTGATTACAACGTTAGTTTTTTGCACTTTTTAAATTTAATGTAGTAAAAAATTTTCCAAAATTCTGTTACCAGGTCAAACGAAAGTTTCACAAATCCGCAGGCAATCTACCTGTTGCTTTGCATTTTGTTGAGCCATATATCGGTTTGTGCCTTTTTAACTTTATTAACCCTTAATATTCGATTTATAGGAGGAGCTACTTACATACATGTTCTGTTCCCTAGCAAAAATAAAGTGAGCAAATCTAAGGGAAATGTGAACAAATTACGAGGGAAAAAGTTTTTCACGATAAGGGGAAATTTTTCCCGTGAACATTTTTTTACGTTATTATTCTCCTTTGAATTACATTTTTTCATGGGAGTTGTTCATGATCGCAAATATGTGAAAAGGGGAAAAATTACGAATGAAAAATTTTTCACGATAGGGGTGATTGATTTAGAATTTCCATTCAAAATTTAATTTTCCGATGAAGCCCATTTCTGATTGAATGGTTACGTAAATAAGCAGAATTGTCGCATTAAGAGTGAGAAGAATCCACAAGCTTTTGTAAACACCAATACATCCACAAAAATTACTGTTTGGTGCGCTTTATGGGCTGGCGGAGTCATTGACCCATATGTCTTCGAAAACGATGATGGCCAGAATGTCCAATGAAAATTGGTGTTCCAGATAGCTTTCTACGCGACAGCCGTGGCGGCCACATGGCCGAAATCATATTTAAACATTAATGTCATAAAATTTCTAAGTACTTTTGGTTCTAGAAGTGTACTTGTATACTTGTACCACATTGGTTTCTTATGAACCTGTTTGCTACCGCCCAGTAAAAACTTCGCCTACAAAATAATGTGTTACGTAATCAGGAAAAAGTAAAAATACTACTTCCAATTCTACTGAAAGAACCAATGAATTTTACAAGGGATGTCTCAAAATGAACGCATTTTTATGTAAGTCCTTATTTTTTACCTACATACATCTGAAAAGTAAGTAGTTATAGAAGTAATTATAGTAGTTATATAGAAGAAATCTACTAAATAATGAGTGAAAGAAGCTATAAATTTTAAAAAAGTAGGCGGGTAGTTCATGTGTATAGAAAAAATTAGTTAAAAGCTTTTTATAATAAAAACGGCATAAATAAATTATTTGAAATTAAATTTTAGAAGCAGTTTCAAAATACAAAAATGTACTCTAATTTTAGTTTAGTTACGTATGGAAAACTTTGGAGAAAAAATTAAGACTGGATGCATGTATTGTTTACTGTTTTCTGCAAAAATTACTTTTTATCCTCATATTGATAATATTGTAAAAGAGAGTGTAAAAATTTAACAAACCATGCTACATAAGCAAGCGGCTAAAATCATACTGAGAGCGACAAATATGTACATTAGGGTTCGCATTATTTTTCATATTTGCGAAATTGTACCGTTACTCCCTCTAAAAATTTTCTTTCCATCATAAAACTTTGTTTCGTAAATAATTGGGCTGATGGCACATCGGAAAGGCGTGACTCATACGCCCTTAAGTTCGATGGTGCATTTACAAGAGGGGAGAAGTGAATTTTTTTCAGTTTTTGTGAAAATTTTCCCATTAAAAAATTACTTTTGCAATTAAATAAAAAATAATAAAATAATAATTGAAGCACAGTCGCGAATAACGTTTTAAGTTACAAAATAATTATTTTTCAGGAGAGCAAAAAAAGTTTTAACAGACAAGATTATTAATTTTTAATTTTTTTTTTAGATTATTAAAATTAATGATAATAAAAACTTGTATGAAAAATATCAAGAAATTTAAATTTAAAATAACATGCAAATTTACAGTTTTTAACTTTTTTTAGTGGAAAAACGTTTTTTATCTGAATCACGATGTCATTTAAAACGTTCTGCCACTACACAAAGTATCATGACTGGTGGCTTTTAAAACGTTATTCCACGTTTAAAACCATTTACTTTGTATCATTTTCAAGCAACTTACAACGTTCTTCCACTAGCTGACTCTTTTTATGTCATTTTTAAAGGCTTTAAGGTGCATAATTTTGGGTGATTTGAGGTTTAAACAGTGTACGAGAGTAATGTTAATGGTTACCTGCAAAAAACAGTTTTTGCAAAAAGTGGCTTTTACAACGTTATTCGCGCCTGTGCTTCAATTGTAAAAAAATTTAAGGTAAATAAAATTTCCCCAGTCCATTATCGTGTCTCAGGCCACTTGAACAGGAAATATAGAAATAAAATGAGCACATTTTGAGAAATATTTAAAAAAGTAATTTTTACTTAAAATATACCCATATTTACTTTTATATGAGTTTTTGTCTTCGTAGGGTAACGTAAGCCTATTAACAGGTATGACAAAAAAAAAAAAAAATATTTCTTTACCAGCAGCTTCAAAACTCCATTTTAAAATTTTTAAAAATTTTGTTAAACAAATTTCCGAATTTTTTTAACAAACAAATGATTGGGATGTCGATACCTCCCGTAGTTTTTCCGTTTCTGCGATTGAAATTTTGCGATTTTTGGGAAAAACAATTTTTTTTGGCAATATTTTGGCGAATGAGCCTAATTTCTTTACTGTTATGAATTTTAAGTAAAACCTATTCAGTGCCATTGTTCTGTAACGCTCGCGTCGAGAATCTTTTCGATTGAAATGTGTGAAATGACACAAAAATGCCATATATTGAAACAAACAGCTGTTTTTCTCACTAAACTGTGTCTGTAACTTTTTTGGCGAGTAATAGCTGTCACGTTAGGAAATTACTCGCCAATTTACAGAAAAAGTGTGTCTGTAACATTTTTGTGAGAAAAGTTCCCGCTTTGAACTGTCAAATAAACTCACGAAAAAATGGGGCGAGAAACATATTTAACACTAAAAACTATTAAAAATGCAAAATGCATAGAATAATAATAATAATATTTTGTTCATGGCACATTTTTTCATTGTTCAATTATTTTGCTTTTAACATTTTTATAAAATATTCGAATTTCTTCAAAGCTCATTTGCAAACAACAAATATTAAAGTCGCACTTAACATTATTTGGTATAGCCGACGGTTTTATTTTCGACGCCGTCGTTAAAATTGTTTCAATTTTAGTAAATTTTGATCGCCGTCAACGATATGTGTGACTGGCGCTCTCAACGTCTGCAATTTCACATCGGCTTCGAGTGTAATATTATGACATTTATAACGTAACGACGTAATCTTTTTTGATAGTTTTCGACATGAGTTACAGACACACTTTTTTCTGACTTTTCGAGAAACGATGAAATATTTTGTTTCACATCTTTTCGATGCAAGAAGTTCTCACTAAAGTTACAGAACATGGGTACAGAATATCATAGTTCAGATAGTTTTTGATAAACTCTGAAGGATTTACTAAAATCGGAAAACATTAACCAAAAATCATGAAGGTCAAAAAGTCAAATTTTGACATATTTGGAGTTTCTAAAGAAAAGATAGCGAAATATTGTATATTTTGTTGTCGATTTTTATGAAACTGTAGAAAAATAATACCTTAAGTCATACGAAGATAAAACAGTGCCAAAATGGAGATAAATTAGCCTTTAAATGCATTTGGGGTGGAATGGCCCCAAACTTTTTTAATTTAGAAAAATTTGTCAATTTGAATGGTGTTAAACTTAATTCTTTTATATTTAATTGCAAAAGTAATATTTTAATTGCCAAATTTTTGCAAAAAACTAAAAAAAAATTCACTTGTAAATGCACCTTCGACCAGCCTAATTTTTTGCGAAACATAATTTTTTTGATGAAGACAGCTGGTTGGAAAAATTGAAGTTCAAAAATAAAAACTCTCGGGTTGGAAGTGCGTTACGATCCCATTTTTAAACTATTACAGTATAATGAGGACACAACGCTAATTTTGTAAAAAAAAATAGCATACAGATATGCGTCGAAACTAGATTTTTTTTTATTTGAAAAGGGATTTCCGGTTTTGCAAATGAAATCAAACGATTTCCCATAACAATCAAAAGCGATAATTCTTTAGCATCCCAAGCTCGACAAAAAAAAAAATGTTTATTGCACATACATTCACATCTCTTGGAGGTATAGTTAATTCTTGTTTACAAACGTAAAAATATATGGCTCGGCGATAAGAGATTTGATTTTACAAACAAATACCTATTTTGATGATCTGACAAAAATTGGAAAAGCGTTGTAGAAGTGTATGACGCTTAAAGCAGACTACATTAAAAATTAAATGATATTTTACCCAAAAACTTTATTTAAAAAGTTTAAGACTTATTGGCCTGCCCTCGTATATAGCACAACTTTCGTTTTTTTTGTAATAAAAAAACACAAAAAAACTAGTCAAAATTAATTAACCGGGAAAATGTAATATTTAGGATGCTCCCGGCCCCGTCCATTAGAGATATTCGTGGTCTAACTGAAGTGGAGGATATTGTTAGAAGGTAAATAATACATAATTTAATTTTTTTTTTATACCAATTTAAATTTTGAATAGATCCTTTTTCTATTAATTTATGATTACAAACAAGCAAAATTCTTAAAGTCAGACAGATCGTTACAAGCAGTGTTGCCAAAACTTATTGGAGAATTAATGCTAGATTTTGTTAAAAAATATGCTAAAAACTGCTAAATAAATCCTAGAATAAATACCAAAAAAATTTTATATAAAAAATATAGAAAGATCTTTACTAAAGTAACGACAAATAAATATTTTATAATATGCTGCATTTTGGCCTTTAGCTTCAGCGACGAGGCGTCAAATGGCCTTTAACAAAGGTTTGTCAGTTGATCAACAGGTCCAACTGAACTATGCACAGCACATAAACTTGTAGCCGCCTCTGTTGAACTTTGTAACAAACTCTTTAGAAAGGGATGGGATTGTTTTCAGTTATGCCCGTATTATTTTTGTTCTTTCTTGTTTCTGCGTGTTGCTCCAGGGCCCTGTATCAGCCAGGCCCACGATGTCACACGCTACAAAATTACATTTAAAATTTTCTATGCGAACGTTAACGTGTGACATCGTGGGCCTGGCTGTATAAAAACGAATTATATTAAAAACCACAAGAACTAAAAAATGCTAGAAATTTTTAAATAATGATAGAAAATATGCTAAATCAGTTTTTTTCATGCCAAATGACTTAAAAAAATGCTAGATCTAGCATGAAAAATGCTAAATTGGCAACACTAGTTACAACATTCGTGAGATTTTGAAGTCTCCAAAATCGTCATCAAATACACAATTAGAATAGAGCAATAAATGTGATCTTATAGAAGATTTAGCCCAACCATATTTCTGCTTATTTCCATTCCATACCAAGAGGTATATTAAAGTTATCATTTAAATGCATTTAATTACAAAAATTGTCACTTAATGTGTTTGAGCGTAATACTCGTTTAGAAATAAACGAATTAATTATAGAATTAAAAGTACATTAACTAATAAAAACTAGAGTACACAGATATAGTGAGATATTAGTATGTGAAAGGTAGCAACAGAATAAAATGAGCGAAAATAAATGGCCGTTAGTCATGTGAGATTAGCAAAATAAAAGTATGCTTAATACCAAATGAGACAAAACAACGAAATAATTATTTTGCTGGTAAAATTACAAACTACAAAATACATTTTTTATTAAAATATTTTTTTATTTTGTGTTTAACAAGTCCTTTAGTATCTGTCAAAAAAGAGGTTAAGTTGGTTTTTTGTATTTAACGACTAATTTTCAACTTAAAGTACAATTTGTCTTCACAAAAAAAGAAATTGTGCAAAGAAATCTATCTTTGCTTCCATTTTCTCTTAGTAAAACGTTTTAAAATGTCCTTGCTGTACATTAGAGAACATTTTAGAAACACTTGATTTTTGTTGTTATTTTCATTTGTAGTTGTTGCTTGAGTATTTAGTTTTAGCGGTTTAAACAAAAGGACCTTCTAAATGGTAAATAAAAGGAAGGAAAAAAAATATAAAAACAATTAAGAGTAACGGCTGTAACGAATCTTTAATACCCTTTACTAAGAATTAAAAATTTTTGGCAGTAAATACTATCTATAAAACAATCTTTATAAAATCTGGCATCATAATTTCTAGCCTAGTGAAAATAATCTGAAACAAATTTCGTGTACTTGTATAAAATAAGTGTATTGAAAGTGATAAAACCGATCGTCATTGATTTGAGAAGGGTGTTTATAAGTCTTATAAAACTAAATCGGATCAAATTTAAATTTTTCATAGCGATTAAGGCGTATTATTCAAAAGATTTCCGGAAGGGGGTTTTATTTGGGAACTTCAGTAAATTTTAGATTGATCATCGCAGAATTGTATGGTATTCTTTCTAGTCATTTCAAACAAAGTTAGACCAACTTTCACAACAATAGCGTTATTAGTTACGATTTTAGGCGTATTAAAGCGTTTTTTAGAGTGGGCTTTTTATAGGGCCTTGCCTATCGCAAATAATTAATTCTGTTAGCGTTTAAGGTGAAGTTAGGTAGATAAATCTGCACTTCGCCACCAATTTTGCGCTAATTTTTGGTATTTTGTCGCGTAAATACATGATATCATGATTTTTATGATCTAGCGCCCTCCTAAATAGTAGAGTAAACAGTTTCGATACTGGAATAACAATATATCGTTAGGAAACATTAAAAACCTAAATAATGTTACCAAAGTATTTTTTGGGAATACAAAATTTTTAATTAATAAGATTTAGTTTGTTGTGCTTAATTCTTAATTTTTATTTTTGATAAATACATTAAAAATTATTGTTGAACGACAAGCTAGTTTCTATGCGCAGTTCACTGGTAGATTAGACCAGATCATCAGAATTGGAAGCACTCAAAAAGTCCTATTTGCAATGATAAGTGTTCACTTCAAGTAGTAAATACTGTGTTTACAGGAAAAGGAATATTCTTGAAAGTTGGTCCACATTTGGGCCCATAATTCTTCTCTAGCGTTTCATTCCCAAACTGCAACTTACCGTTAACAATAAAAAGTAGTTAGCAAGTGAACAGTAGTTAGCAAGTGAACAGACGCACAGAACGACATGGCCAAATTGACTAAGAACTAGTCAAGGTCCCAGAATATATTTGTGGCATTTTGACAAAACAAAATTAAAAAAAAAATTTCATTTAAAAACCATTTTGTAAACGAAATATTTCATTTAATGTTGGTTTATTTTATTATTTGATAAGAACGATTTTTTAACTGAGTTTTATTAAAAACTTTTTTGCTATCCTATCCCGACTTAAGATGTTTTGTCGAAATGCCACATATACATATATATTTACTGCGCTTTTACCCGTGACTACGTTCACCTGAAAATTAAAGCAAGATTTAAAATTAAAACAAGATTAAAAAATGTTCAGAAATTTAAAGCCGTTTTCTACATCAATACTTTTTTTTTGTTAAAATATTTCAATAAACAGGATTATAAGTTTTGAGCACTCGATACCTTTGAGCAACCGACATTCAACTGGCCA
The DNA here is from genome assembly GCA_930367215.1 of Pollenia angustigena. Taxonomy (NCBI): domain Eukaryota; kingdom Metazoa; phylum Arthropoda; class Insecta; order Diptera; family Polleniidae; genus Pollenia; species Pollenia angustigena. Next base: position 188,264,834 of record OV884056.1, read on the forward strand.
TATCAAAGGCGATCTGTGTACCAAACTTATCTAAAAGAGAAAAAGTGGAATTTTTTACACCATAAAAAGTACCCTTTATTAAAATTTGGGCCATATGCTATCTTATACCAAATTTTTCGAAAAGAGAAAAAGTACCATATTTTACTTATTTTAGGCCCTCAGAGAGTACTGTGTATGTTAATGTAGGCTTTAATCTGTGTGTATATCAAATTTATCGAAAAGAGAAAAAGTATCAATTTAATACCATTTTTTCCCAAAAAGTACCAATTTTCTCCCTTAAAGAGGTAACCTACATTTTAATTCTGACCATATGCAATCTGCATACCAAACTTAGCAAAAAAAGAGAAAAAGTACTAAAGTATAAATTTTTTCTTCGATTTCTCTCTTAAAAAGAACCCTATATTTGAATGTGGGCCATACGTTATCCGTCTGCAAAATTTCACCATAAGGCGGGTTTCGCGTGATTGAGCTACAAACTAGCAAATATTTTAAGATCCAAATATACAAACTTTCTTATTTATAATACTCGTAAAGTTGGAACTTAGATGAATATGGCTTGGTGTTACACACGTAATTAAAAACAAAGTATACCCTTATTAACCACTCGCGATGTTGTAGGGTAGAATAAGCAACACGCAATTATATTTAAAATGTAAACTTAAGAAACGTTATTTTTTATTCTTCCTTTTTTTTGTATATTATTTAGTGATTTTGGCGCGATAATTCACATTCAACCACAACAATACTCATATACACACACACTCTCTCGTTCACATTTAAACATCGTATAAAACAAGACATTTTTCTTTTGTGAACAATTCACGTGTTGGTTTAATTAATACGAGTAGAATCATGAAAACTTCTTTTTGTTTTAACTACTCTCCCTTTTCCGCTATTTACCCCTGTAAACAATTTTATGAATAAGTTATAAGACACCTTGTGTTGTTTTTTTTAAGGGATACAAATTTATGAAATATTCATTATGGTGTATTTCATTCAAACTAAATATTGTTTCAAGTAAGACTTAGAGTGTTTATAATTCATATGCGCTTAAGGGTCTTATTTGTTTGATATTTTTGGCTTTTCTAAAATCTTTGGAAAAGGTTTCCTGATGATCTGGCCTAAGCAACCAGTGAAATGCGCATAGAAGCTAGCTTTCCCTCAACAATAAATTTTAGTGTATTTATCAAATATGAAAAATTGGGAATTTAGCACGTCATACGAAAATCGTATTAATGATAAATAGAATCATTTTATTAACGTTCAAACTTGCTTATGGGGTGTTCAGACGGTAGTACAAGTCGTAGGTATTTTGACGAAAATGGTTATCTAGTTATTTTTTTTTTAAAATTTCCAAAAAAAAACATAACGACATATCATGACAGGGTTGCATTTTCCTTTGAGGAGACAAAAAAAAAATATACCGGACATGCAAAAACTTTTATTTTTCTTTTCATTGTGAGTGAAGATGAAAAGTGTATTTATTATAACAATCCAAAAAGCCAATTGGCATTTTAAAGCGTTTCTAATGGTTCTACAACAATGGGAAATATTCTACAATAAAATTTTTGGCGCTAATTTAACGCTATGCGTTTAAAGGAATTAGAAGAATGTTTTTTCAAAATTTTTCTAGAATATGCCAATTTTTCCAGCCGTCTAATCACTCCAAAGAGAGAAAAAATTGGAACACTGCAAATTAAACCATCCGTAGAAAATTTGATCCATATCGAACGCCGAAATTTGCGCCCTACACAATTTTTAGCAGTAATGAAAATGTTACCAGCTACATATTAAAAAAAAGAAGCCTTTGCCTGAGTTTCATTTCTTTCTATCGATTGATAAATTTTTAGGAGTTTATCAATTAAACCCACACCACAACAGTGAAGAGGGACCAGTCCAAACACGCGTGTAAAGAGTAGCCCACAAGGGACTAGGACTAGTCCAAACGTATGGAAAAAATATGGTCTACTTAACATTACGATGTCCTAGGGCAGGACCATATAACCCAGCTTTGGATTACAAAGGAGTAACAATGAACATCTTCTTATTCCATCCGGCTGGCTGGCTGGCTGGCTGGCTGGCTGGAAGTCTGTCCATGTAAACTTGTGCGCATAGTAAAGGGGCCTTATTCTGTATTGCGATGCGAAAGTCAATGCGATGCGCAAATGAAATGAAAGACTTTCGTAATTCACTGGTAAAAAAAAAAAAAAACAAATAAATGTCAAAATATAATTTTTAATTTTTTTTTTGTGATTTTGATTACAAAATATATTCACTTACATTTTTAAAAAAAGTTGCAAAAAAAGGTTTTATTGTTTTTCCCTTAATAAAATTTCTTTATTAAAAATAAACTGTTCGATCTTAAATTGAAAGCAAAATATTTTGCAGTATTATTTTCAAATTTTTAATATTTTTAATTACGCTTAAGTTCATGAAATTTAATTTTTCATTAAATTATTTTTATGAAGAAAGGAATTTTACAACATGAAAATTAATTAAAATTGTTATTGATAATCTTTCATTCTTGACGTGGCTGGGGCTCGAACCCCGGCCGGCAGTTTACCATGACATGTTTTTGCAACCACTCAATCTCCTCAGATGGATTTGCCGTTTTACACTCGCAGCCATCGACGACTACTGACGTCATTAGTCAAACATCAATCCTTAAACCAAATTGTATTTAACCTTTGGTAGATCGAAATTTGCGAGTGTTAAACGGCAAGCCCTCTGAGGAGATTGAGTGGTTGCAATCGAAACATGTCAGGGTAACCTGTCCGTAAAAACGCCTGGGTTCGAGCCCAGATTGAGTCAAGAATGAAAGATTATCAATAACAATTTTATTAATTTTCATGTTGTAAAATTCCTTTCTTCATAAAAATAATTTAATGAAAAATTAAATTTCATGAACTTAAACCTAATTAAAAATATTAAAAATTTGGATTAAAAACCATAAATAGTTTAACAAAATAACCACAATACTAATTATTATTTTCAAAGTTTATATATATTTATTATATTATATATTATAATATTTATATCCCACCAAGATCCAAAGTAAAAAAAGTATCTATATCAGAAGGACATTTGTATGGGACGGATTCCCACTTCCTATTCCAATAAAAACTAATGTACCAAATTTCATTAATTTATTTATTAAATAACAAAGTCGAATGAACGGACATCGTTAGATTGATTAAAATAGCTATTCTGAACCGGGTCTGAACCCATTTGACTCATTTTAAACATAGACAAATTTTTTGTTTTTCTTAAATCGATTTTTGTCTTATTAACTCTAACTAAACTTTTACAGCTATGAATAATTGAGCACAATAAATTAAAAAATGCTCTTATTTTTATTAAAGACGTGTTAATTTTGGAATCCATATAAGCGATAAATACTGTATATAAATTTAAATTTGGAAATCTCCGTCCTGACCGATGGTTCAATATTAAAAATACAGCCTTTAAAGTGCCATAAACTTACTCATAAAATAGGTTAAATTTTAGCAGCACTATTTCTTAAACAACAAAAATCTTCACAAAAAGACCAGTTCACTCCAATTTTTTCATTTTCAAAGCAGGAAAAAATTAATGTTGTTAAGAAAACAGAACATTCGCTATATTTTGAATATTATTTTTATCAAGCTAATAGGGCCTAAATTTCTTCAATATAAATAAAATTCATTGTTGTAGTTGTTTCTTTGGCCAGAGTGATGAATTTATGAATATTATTTTTGTCAAGCTAATAGGGCCTAAATTTCTTCAATGTAAATTCAATTTTGAATTACAGTATTCCCCGGATAATTACCTCGACAAAAATGCCAATATTTTTGGGTAATTATGCGGGGTAAGCATTTAAACGAATACGCTTAACTACCTCGTTGAGGTAATAATAAGAATACGTTTAACTACCTCATTGAGGTAATTAAGCGAATTCGTTTAAACACCTTAGTGAGGTAGTTAGACGTATTTATTAACAAGATAACTTAACTTTGATGTATGAAAAATTTTAAGAAAGGAATTTTTACATGTATCAGCTAAATCTTAAGAGATAGCAATAAAAAACAAAGGGATTTGTTGTCGTAAATTTTATCTGTAGTGCTTTTTGAGATGTCCTGTCATATCCTACTACTACTCATGGAAGCCGTAAATATGCAATTACATGGTTTTTCTTGTGCGACCAATGAATGCAGAAACAATATATTTATGCGTTTAGAGCTTTTAATGAATTTTGGTATCGATTTGTTTGTAAATAATTTCCATATTTTAGCCATTGCTGCATTTTTATTGCACACATATTTTAACAGCCAATCCCACGATGTCACACGTTAACGTTCGCATAGAAAATTACATTTAAAACAAAAACAAAAAAACAAAAACAAAAATTTGTTTTTTTTTTTAAATGTTATTTTTTTATGCGAACGTAAATGTCACACGTGGGACTGGCTGTAAGTTTTTAAAACATATTTTAATACATGTTAAGCAAATAAAAAACCTACATTAAATTTTCACTGTACAATTTGAAGCCAAAGCAAGTTTTTGTTGAAGATAAATGTTTTTCGCAACTTATAACATAGAAACACTTTTTTAAGTAATCTTTTCGTGTCCGTCCGTCCGTCCATCTTGCTGGTTGTATGTCCATGTAAACCTTGTGCGAAAAGTAAAGGTAGCAGTTTTTAGATAATTTGGTAAAGTTGGGTAAATACGATTAATTGTCATAAAAACGAAACCTATGTAAATTGTAAGAATCGGTCTATAATATCACATAGTCCCCATGCAAACTTCAAACTTTAATCTCTTTAAGACAAACTATCTCATAAATTTGGTGTATCTAGATAATATATAACTCTTATATGAATCTTGACCTCATAACATTACTTTTAATGCAAATATTAATTTGTTGAATATTTTGCTTTTAATCAAGCCATATTTTGTTATTTATGCATATTAAAAAAAAAAAAAAAATAGTTCAAATTTTCAAATTATTAACATGTAAAACTTGGTTGCATTACTTGCTGTGTTTTTGTCAAATAGTACTGAGGCAATTAAACGAATGAAATTTAGGTATAATTTTGTTTTGGGAGTTAAATTTTTAAGGCAATTATCCGAATCGGGTAATTAAGCGAATGTCAATTAAACGTGGATTTTTGTTTAAAAAATGAAAGAAAAAAAACGGGGATTTAAAACTCGAGGTAAATAAGCGTGAAAGGCATTTAAGCGTGGAGTAATTAACCGGGTTATACTGTGCAATGTTTTGTTCCCGACGTTTCGTCGATTGTTTGTCGACTTTTTCAAGGGATTTTTTATTTAAAAATTATAAAAACAATAAAATAAGTACAATAATGTTACACATAAAAAATACAGACTTACAAAATGAAATTTAATCACATAAAAAAGTTTTACATGTACGAAGGAGCATACAAATATAAAATATAATTTTAACATTTAAACACATATTAATTTTGGTTTTTAGTATATCACAGCTTAAGTAATGGCAACAACATAACTCGCATTTATGTTGTTCGTGTCCTCCTTCAAATTAATTGTTCTCTTATATATTTTGTATTAAAATAGCGCAGGTTTTTCTATCATATTAGATGCAAGTTAAAACAAATTTAACTTGCATCTAAATTCATGCTCATACATATTTCTAAAGTACTTCACAAGGCATATTAATGTTATACCGTGACAGCTGTTTATGCGCAATCTTAGTTAGTGCCCATATTTAAGTGAAGCTAAGTGTACAAAAAGCGAATCGGAATATCCCTGTCACTGTTTTTCTTTCATACTGTTTGTTTTTGTATAATAAGCAACACCTTAAATGAAATATCTATATTTAATTCCCGCAAACCCCCCGTTTTTTAACAACAGTGGTTTATGAAGTTGTTAGCAATTTTTTTTTTGCTTTGCATTGTTGTTGTTTATTGCACGAAATGTCAGCCATTTGTAAGCAAAACATTTCAAACCAAAGCAAACAGTTCGATCTGTCAAAATCAGCAAGGCTTTTACCGCAACCTTAAAAGTTAATACGCCTTGATACAAACCATAGGGAAACGACTAGAGTAAAGCCGCTTCAAAACAGAATAAAATATTCACTTTAAAAATTCCGTACGTGCGAAGTTACAAGAATAAAGTAATCACATTTCTTACAAACACAATATCCATGCATTTCAAATTAAATGCATATTTTATTAATTTTTAGGGTATATTTTCGTTTAAGGAGTTTTAACAACATACAAACATATATATTTGGAAATAATATAATAATTGCTTAAATAAACACGCCCTAGTTATAACTAGTAATTTAATAATTTATTTATTATTCAAGAAAATTTTAACAGAATTTTTAAGCAATGGTAAAATAAATATGTACATGGTTTAGTCATAGTTAAGAAATTGTGTTTTCAATCTGAAAACGCATATAACGTCAAAATTAAAACAAGCGTCAAAAATCCAATAAATTAATTTGACATTACACGGCTAAATGAAGACAACTAACTCTTCCTAATGAACCTACCTTGTACTTATTATACTATGATTTAAGCCCATTTTTATAAACGTGTCTTGACGTTTCCTTTTTTTTGCCGCTGTCTAAAAGAAAATAAATTAAATTCTTGCCAAATTGTTTAAGGTGTCAGAAGCGTAAAAGCATTTATTTATAATATTTCGTTTATTTTATAAACTAAAATCGTATGCATGAACATCCTTTTCGAATGCCAAAATTTAAGCAAAAACGTCTATTTCGATTTTAAATCGTTGCTAAATCTATATGAATGCCTTAAATGGCAAAATAAATGGCCATTTGCTAAATTAAAATATTGACCAAACATTTATGTATGCAAGTACAAGGTGGCGGTAAAGTTGTAACCCGAAGTTTTTTAACTGTAAATTTTTTGGGGGGCCTAAGATGTCAGTTTTATGTGCCTAAAAAGCCATCAGATCAAGTGCCTTTGTTCCGCCTCCACGTGGCGGCCCCCGGCAACAACTGGATATTTCAGTTGGCTAAGGAACAGGGCTAAAATATGAAACTATACTATTCTTTCTACTATTGAATATTAAGAGGGATCCCCTCTTAGTAAGGTGGTGCATGGCCTATAAGCAGGAAAATGGTCAAGCCTGGGTTCCGCAAGGAACAACTGTCAATTGATTAGAGCAAGCAACAAGCTGAAACATATCGAGCCCTAACCGCGAAAATAGCGTAAGCTGCATGATTTTCAATTTTCGTTTTTTTTTAATAAATGACTTTATTGGCAACACTTGCATCATCTCCTAAAATGTCATGGTCCCATAAGGTACCGTTACGATTTTATAGCAAAAACAATTTTAATAAGCGACAAGTTTCAAACAAAATTTATATGAAATAAAATAAAAAAGCTCTCTCCTGTAAAATTTGATTTTTGGCGCTTACTTTATTTTCGCGGTTAGGGGTCGATATATTTATATATGTACATCTTCTCTCCTATATAAATGAAATGAATTTGTTAATAATTAAATAAACTATGTATTGGTAACAATACGCTTATCATAGAGAAGCCGTTTGGAGGTATCAGAAGAAAAGTATTTCTTTCCTGCAGTAGAATCGTTGCCATGGAGTCTTTCGGGACTAAGAAATGGTAGTGGTTCGAGGGGCATGGCCGGACTAGGTCTGTCATGTTGATATCTTCTTTCGGACACTGAAAATCTATGGGAGCACTGTGGCTGACGCATGCCACAAGAATGCCAAGAACATCGGAAATGACAGGGCTCTTCAAGTTTACGGATTTTCTGAATCTAGGGTGTGTATGGTGTATTGTACGGTGAAGACTCTGCTTGCAGGGTACATGTGGTGGTTGTCGGTATACTTGATTATAGGATCGTTGTTAACTTTCTTTATTGAAACTGCTTGGATCACTCTATGCAGTGGAGATCTAGATAGCTCCAACTGCTAAGCAAGGGGAGGCACCAAGATTCTTGGTATTGTACCTGAATTGCAACCTGTGTGTGATTGAATGATCTTACACACACAGGAGCACTTGGTAAATGCTAATGAATCACCAAATGGCTAAGATCCACCGTGAGATTGAACTTAAAAGAGGTACTCTCGTTAATCTTTACCATATTTTTACATTTTTTGATAAACGAAAAACTTTTTTTGCTTTTGGATTGTGTTTATTTTATATTTAATTTTTACGGTTAAAACATTTTATACGCCAAATGGCGACATTTATTGCAGTCAATTTCAAAATGATGTTATCTTTAATGTAGACAGCACTTTTTTGCACATATTTATTGCCGGCAATTTATGTTGCAATAATTGTTAATCATAATTGACAATAATAGCTAACAATAAACGTTGTCAATTTAAAAAAGAAGCAAAAAAATAAAATAATATCAAATTATAATTGAAATAAAAGAATTAAATAATTGAAAACAAAAACAAAAATATTTTTTAGCTAAAATGCAAAAAGGCGTTACTAACAAAAAGCTTAAAATCGTATTTGATTGATTATTCACCCCTATCGTGAATAACAAGTGGAATTTTTGTTCCCATGAAATTTTCATTCCCCTCGAAGGGAAAAAAGCAATCGTGAATCTCATGTGAAAAATTGTTCACGCTATCAGTTTCAGTGAATGTAAAAAAAGAAGAAAGATTAAAAAAATTAAAAATCAATGAAATTTTTGTTCAAAAATATACAAGTATATAAAATAAAGCAAAATATTTAGTATTGGAGGGATATTTTGATTACAACGTTAGCTTTTTGCACTTTTTAAATTTTATGTAGTAAAATATTTTCCAAAATTCTGCCACCACGTCTTTCGAAAGCTTCACAAATCCGCAATCGACCTGTCGTTTTGCATTTTGTTGACCAATATATCGGTTTGTGCCTTATTAACGGATCTAGCCCTTAATATTCGAGTTATAGGCGAAACTACTTACATACATGTTCTGTTCCCTAGCAAAAATTAAAGTGAGAAAATCTAAGGGAAATGTGAACAAATTACGAGGGAAAAAATTTTTCACGATAAGGGGAATTTTTTCCCGTTAACATTTGTTCACGTTATTATTCTCCTTTGAATTGCAATTTTTCATGGGAGTTGTTCATGATCGCTAATATGCGAAAAGTGGAAAAATTACGAGGGAAAAATTATTGACTATAGGGGTGATTATGAATGCCCTTAAACTACATATCTAAACAAAATTTTACACTTCTTATTAAAAAAAAGGGACGTAACTACTGTGTTTTTATTTAATAAACGCAAAACGACGAAATTGCACATTTTTTTCTAACAAAATATAATGAAATGGTTTTCTATAAAAATTGTTTGAAAAATTTCATGGAAGACTTGACTTATACAATGTTTTCCTGACATGTCTATAGTTTTTGTTTTCTAAAGTTGTTTGCTTCTCCTTTACAAAGGTTAAATCGGGTGTTCTTGTTGTTCTTGGCAAATCATTGAAACGACAAATTAGACGACCCTTAATGCATCTTTAGAGTTTCGGTTGTATGTGGTACAGTCTGCTCCGTTCCTCCATTCTATTTGAATTACAGATCTCCATTCCCAATTTTTCCAGTTCCACTAGAAGAAAGTCATTGAGGATGGCTTTTTAGCGCCCGCCGTATACAGTGGTCGTTTTGCCCACGGCGTTTTCGAAAAAAATTCGAGCGGTTGTATGTAATAGCTCTTCTTGGGTTATACGCGGAAGCGATAATTCTTCTTATTTACGTATCCACAGAGATGGATACGCTGCGCCAACACCACCGACATATTATTACTAGGGAAAGCAATTTGTATTTACATCGTTTATTATATTTTCTGACTTTGATTACATTTTCTATTGACATTCTTCATAAAAAGTTAAAGGTTGCCCAACATTACATTTGAAAATATTTAATTAACGGGTATATTTACGCAAAAAAGTCGAAATAATAATTCCGCGTATTTGAGGAGTACAGAGTTCTATTTCTTATTGAAATGTTTTTATGTATTTGTCTATTTCACGAATGACAAAGCAGAATATTTATCATCATTTGCAAAAACTATATCCTCTTCCGATACGGTCATGACTTTTGCGCTACCATGTATAAATGTGATGATGTCAAAAAAAAAAAAAAAAAGAAAAATAACAAAAAAAAAACCAAAAAACCGTTTTCCTTTAAAAATATTTTATAAAGATTTTTTGACATCAAAAACAAACAAATTTGCATAGAATTACAAAATTTAAATTCTACCAAGTGCAAAAATGTTTAACATGTAAAGAAGAAACTAGAAGGATGTCTAAGGCAGCCTACGCTGAATAACTTGCCTTAACTGCATGTGAAATTTATTATGAATTTAGGTCAAGTTGAATGAACAATAACATGAAGTTCTAATTCAAATTAAACAAAAAAAATTTAGTTTTTCAAAAAAACTAAAAATAAAGAAAACCCATATAAAAGAATAACGTAACAAATTTAATGAAAATGAGTTAAATTACTTCTAAGAAAGCACTTTGTTAATTAGGTCTTCACAATTAAAATAATTACTTTTACTTAAATTAAGTTCCTTGACAAGTTTGCAAAGAAAATTTTTAAAACAAGCCAAATATTTCTCAATTTGCTTTAATTTTAATAACGCGATGACAAATGTCTAAATTGCATGCACCACTTTACAAATTCTGTATCGTGAAAATATGTTGTGGGGATATAAGGAAACTCCACCTCAAAATGGGAATAGTTTTGACAAAACGCCATTTTCTTAAAAAAAAAAAAAAAATAATGCATGTTTTTTCGAGACTTTAAGGGCCATTATTACAACTTACAAATAGTTATTTTTAGGATGCTATCTGAAAAAAAACATAGGCTAGGGGGTACTAGCCTTAAACTTAAACATCACACAAAGTACCTTTGAATAATATTGGATAGCAAACTGTCGTGGAAACTAAATGTGGGAGAAAGGGTGAAAAAACAACAAACGCGCTCTATGCATGCAAGAAAATGCTGGGCAAAACTTGGGGTGTAACCCATTGGATTTACACAGTGGCGAGTCCAATTTTAATCTACGGAATACTTATGTGGTGGACGGCTTTAGATAAGATATCTTACCGGAATAAGCTAGTGGGCGCTCAAAGACTCGCTGAGCTTAGTATTACAGGAGCTTTGCGAAGCACGCCGACTGCGGCACTGGATGCAATCGTGTACTTACAACCGATTCATGTGGTAGCTGAAATAACAGTAAGAAAATCTGCGATCCGCTTAAGAGCGAAGGGACAACATCTTGTGTACAGACCTTACAGTTCCGGTAGTATTATAAGGTGTATAGACTGTAGCAGCGAATACATCATTCCGAGACTAACCTTGAATAGAAAACCGCGTATTACTTTAGAAGAGAACGGCTGGTTCGTGGGACTCCGATCTGACCATAAGACTTTCAGTTTTTATACTGATGGTTTCAAAATAGAAGAGGGAGCTGGAGCTGCAGTTTACAGTCAGGAACTTGGTATTCAGAATCCTTTAAGCTTCCCGATTACTGCAGTATATACCAGGCGGAAATATTTGCGGCAAAAATAGCTGCTGATTTGGCTCGTGATTCTAATATGTACAAGGAACTCACATGAAAACTTCTTTTTAGATAGTCAGGCGGCGATCAAGGTGATATCCGCTCAATATACATACTCTTTGATCGCCCAGAAGTGGCGGTTTGGGGGAACACCGAAACGTGAACGGTTTCCAGGGTTATGTGGGGATCCTAAAATCCAAAATCTACTAAAATTCTTCTATCGCTACTAAGAGGGGTCTGTAGGCTTCTGGTAGGCTTTATAAAGGGTCACTGCTGGACGGCAGTATACGAAAAAAGGGCGGGACAACTGACTGGTGAAAATTGTATATTCTGTGGGGTACCAAGTGAAGAATGAAGAACACATAATCTGCCACTGTCCGGCACTCATACGCTCCAGAGCTATGATCATTATTTCCAAGGTCTAGGGGAAATCTCTGGAATTGGACTATTGAAATTCCTAGCATTCGCCAAGAGGGTCTGGAGTACTCTGGGTATCATCCCATCGAACGAACCGATTTAAGCAGGGGTTATCGTATAATGTGGTAACGCTAGGGACCAACACGGTCTATGTGGGGTCTTTATGACCGGCCACCTAACCTAAGTTAACATTAACATAAAAAGTGACTCATAAGCTTACAGCAGGATTATTTTTTAATTGTAACTTTACAAGTGAACTTTAAGAACTTGAAGCTGACATATTTTCTGCTGAAGAAATGGTAGCTTAAATTACAGTTTTATATCAAATAAAGTTATTCAAACCTTTTAAAAAAGGGACACAATTTCACATAAAAACAGCTGACACTTTATTTTTGACAATTTGAAAAAACATGTTATTGTACTATGCAATTAAAACATAATGAAATAAATGTTTCATAAACAACATGTTTATTTGTTGCCAGTTTTGCCATTTTTTATACTTTTTAGTTGCTACGGTTTAAACCCAGGAGGGAATCTAATAGATTTTGAGTTTAGATTCGATTTTTTTTGTCTTAAACTAACTGGCATTTACAACGAAAGTTTGATAGCTCCGGTATATCGCGATAAGGTTCCTCACTTTTTATATTCTATATTTTTGCTGATAAGACTAGATTTTTATTGACTAGATTTTGATTACAAATTATTTGCTTTAACAGCAATTTTTTCAAGAAAGTATTAAGAATTCAATAATTTTATATGTTTAATAAAATTAAAGCTTATTGTTCAAGATTAAATCGTAAAATTAAAATTTTGAATATAAAAATTAATAACTATTATTTTCAAACAGAAATATACATTATACTTAAATGTTTAATATGTTTGAAAAAATTTACCCTTAAACGTTTCAAGGTAAACGTTTTTTGTTAAAATCAAAATCAACCTGGGGGTATTTGCTTATGGGATGTCTAATTGTAGTGCTTGTGCATTAAAAAAAACCAACAAAATGCGCAAAAATGTGTATAAATACGAGAAAAAAATTATTAACAATAAAAAATGAATAACAATTTTTTCTAAAATATTAGTTGATGGAAGATAAAATGTTAATGGATAAGATGAAAAGCGAAAAATTGTGATAAAAGTAGAAGCATATTATTTAAATTTTACATCATTTTCATACAAAACAAACAAAAAAAATATTTGAATAGGTTGGTTGAATAAGTGAAAAATATAGTTTTTATATGGTGGGGTGTCATAAGGCCATGGGACATAAAGCCATATGGCGTCAAGTCCCATTCCATTGAGGCATAAGGGCATATGCCATTAAGTCTCAATATAATGGGACTTACCGCCATAAATTTTTTCCGAAAAATGAGACATAAAGCCATATTTTTGATAATGATTGCATGCCACCCCATTTCATGAAAAAAATGCATTGTTGTTTCATGTCGCCCTGTTTTATGTCAAAAATGGGGTGTGGCGGGGTGCTTTAAAACCTTGTGAGATAAGGCCATGATGGCTTTATTTATTGAATGGGAGATAAAGCCATAATGGCCTTATTGTCCAATCATTGAGAGGTAAGGTCATATTTAAAATTTTGCGAAATGACAGATAAAGCCATATTTTTTTTCGCAAACGAGAGATAAAGCCATATTTTTTCAGAATATTGTTATGCATGGTGCAAACATTATGTAAAAGGGAAAATCTTTACTTATCATTAGGGATGAGATTTTCATGCACTAAAAATCCAAAATATGCACTAAAAAGTCCAAAATATGCATTAAAAAATAAAAAATATGCACTTAAAACATAAACATTTTCAATAAAAATGCGTTTTTTTTATTTAAAAGGTACAATATTTTTAAAACTTAATTTCAATTACTAATTTAAACATACACAAATAAATACTTTTTTATATTATCAAAAGTTAACCTATTCGGACAAAAAAAACTTTTGCACATGAAAAATAAACTCTCAACGTCAACCCATGTTATAGGAGCATACTTGAAAGATGCTAATTCATTTATAGAATGTACATATATTTTCTAATTCAGATCCCACATTTGATTCCAGATCTAAAATGCTTGAAATTTGTTTTTATTTTTTGAAAAAACGTTTTGGATTTTTTGTTTAATTTGCTGGGATATTCTTCCTTCCACATTGTTAATTTTACTTCCTGAAATATCAATTGATTTGAGCTGTCTATTTAGTGAACTGAATTCCTCCTATTTAGTGAACTAAATTCCTCCAATTTAGTTATTGTTTCACCAACATATCCGTAGTAGAAAAATACAAATGCTAATTGATCTTTTACTTTTTTAGTTGCATAAGCATCGGTAGCAACAAGTTCTTTTATAACATTTTTAAATTGCTCAAAGTTTTTTGAATATTATTCTACAGCATCAAACCAGGTTCCCCATCTTGTTTATACTGGCTGCGGTGGTAACAGTACAAAAGATACATTTCATTAAAAAAAAATTATTTATTGATTTGAAAATTTTTATCGAAGATTTTTTTGTTTACATGGATATTTTTTGTAGAAATTTTTTATAATATGTAAATAAAAATATATCACTCAAAAATGATAAAATATGCAAAAATATGCATTTAAAACCAAAATATGCATTTTAACCAAAATATGCAACAATATGCAAAAACAAATCGATGCCATTTTAACCCAAATTTAATGATTCGGAAAGATAATTGGTCAACATCGATCTTGGACTATCGACAAAAAACATGAATTTGCATGGAAATCGCATCCCTAGTTATCATTGAAAAACATTTTTTTATTCTTGTGGCGCACGCAGGAAAACTTTATTCAGCGAAGCCACCTGCCGCGTCCTACTGGAGGAAAAAACCCCTAAGCAGAAAAACTTTAGTATGCAGAAAAACTTTAGTATGCGAAGCCAGATTGCTATACACGCAAAGAAAAAACATGGTTGTGGTTAACATATTCTAAGAGCAACATATTATGATAAGAATTATGATTGTAGTCACCATATTAAGATTATTATTGAATCATATTATGACTAAATATACTCGTACTATTACATCATAATATTTTTCCCTTAATCATATTATTATTCTGTTAATCATACTAAGTTAAGAAATTAATCATATTATTGTCATGGTAATCATAATAAGCTAAGAAGTAATCATATTATCATCATGTTAATCATAATAAATTTAGAAGCAATCATATTATGATACAGCACCTTTCATAGCTGTCATAAAAATACAAAATAAATTAAAATATTTTTGCATCGATTTTTTATTTTGTGGCTTTTTACAATTTTTCTTAATGTTAATCAAATAGCGGAGTTCAATAAAAGGCTTGCAAAAGAGCAAATGAAAAATCTGTGGTTTTCATGGGCAACCGCGTGTGTCCATTTTTTCGATTTTAAGATTTTGATGAAATATCGTAACACTTTTATAAAATATAACGAAATCTCTGTGTGTTTTGTTGTTGGATTTTACAAAAAAACTATGATATTTTGCATTTGCACTTTTACATCACTAATACTTGAATGAACTCCGCTAATATTTTAATTTTTTAATTTCTATAGACTTATTTTTTTATGGAATTTTATCTTTTAATTGTTTAACCGCTCACAAATAAAAAAAAACGACACAACTGCTTCAAAATTATTTTACAAATGGCGCTAATATAATATGAGTAGAGTAAAAATAGTTTGATTGCATCTTTATCATAATATGATAAATGTATAGAAAGTTATCATGTTATGGCTATTCAATATCATGATATGATTGTGAGAAATATAATATGTTTAGAAAGTTATCATAATTTAGTTGTTAGAAAAATAATTATTTTTCGGTCAACAATACTCAAATTCATAATTGCGATAAACATTGATATGTTTACAGTAACTATAATATTGTTGATATTAAATAAAAATAACAATTATTTGTGTACGACAACAATATATTGTTACATAAAACATAGTGTTGTTGCCGTAACCATGCCCAACCATATTTTTTCTCTGCGTGTACTTTACTTTAGTGTCTCCAGAACTGAAATGAGAGATAAAGCCATTTTATAATATTGCTAAGGCCATGATGGCTTTATCTCCCATTCAAATGAAAAAAAAGAAAAAGGATTTATCTCCCTATTGAATGAGAGATAAAGCCATCATGGCCTTATCTCACATGGTATTAAAGTAACCCCCAAAAAATGGCGGTATGAACTAAGTCCCCAATGAACTTTTCTCCTCTTTGGTATAAAAAAACCGGCTTCACTTACTAAAGCTTCTCTGCATAGGCGGCCTTCGGCCGGGCGCATGGGTTTTCTCCTCTATAGCATAACAAACACCGGCTTCGCTAACTAAAGGAGCATTCCATAAAAAGAGGGAAATCTGAACAATTTTACAAACATAAACTTTTTTCATATTTTTGCATCTACATAGATATATTAAGTTCTCATCTCAAATAATTAACATACATTGTGACGAGTAGATCACTTTTTTCTTAAATACCGTTATTTTCTTGAGAGTATCAAGAATATCGCTTTTTTATTTAATTTTACACCATTTTTGCGAGGTCGCTTCCACTACTGTTTTTCACATATGAATTTAATTTCTTTTCTGCGTCCAAGTGAGTTATGATCGGTATTGAAGTGCATAATATTTTTTGTTGTAAAGTGCTTTGTTCACCGGGAATTAATAACAATGCAAAGGTAAATTTCTGTGTCGCACACGTGACGCGTAATTCCTTTTTATAATAATAACTGTAAGACAATTCAACTGTACAAATTGATTTTCGTTGTTTACAGCCCACTTTTGGTGGCCTAAAATCTGACATAAAAAATTTGCAATTAAACAATTCACAAATAGTTTTTCTTTCGTGATAAAAAGTGTCTGTACGTGACGCCAAGAATTAAAATATCTGAAATCTTTCAATTTTACTGCTATTTACAAATGTATTTATTATTTACTGCACTGCAATTGTGACCCATACAAATATGACTGATCAACAACCTTCCACTAGTGCTGACCGTATGCAGAAACTTCGCGAAAAGCGTAAGTAAGATGATCCAAACTTTGGCCCTAATGAATCGAAGGGAATATGTGAGCTTTGTAAGCGAAAAAGAGATATGAAGATTTAGCTTAAGCGGAAATAATTTGGAGCGATGGCCCGGCATCGGAATTTAAAAACCGTTATATACACAAAGCCCTTTTTTGGAAAATATTTTGCTACATCTCATGGAAAAGGTGTAATAGATGGAATCGGTGGAAATATCAAGAGATTGGTAAGAGAGAAAGCGATGAGCCAAAACGAACATATTGTCATCCAGTCAGCTAAAGACTTTGCTGATTTGGCTTCTCAATTAGTTTCAAAAAAGTTTCATAGAAAAAAATTTAATCTGAATCACCCATGGAATAACACCAAAGCCATAGCAGGAATTTCAAACTTTCATTTCATGAAAGCCAATCAAAATAGCGTGGAGTGCAAAAAACATAGCTTATCTGCAGACAAAACTGTAATTTACTATATTTTATTTGTCTGTACGTGACAAAATAAAAAAATCAATTTTTTCTTATAAATATTTGTTTTATTAAAAATGTATTACCATCATAAGTAAGCATCGTTGTTAGTTGTAATTTTTTTCTTAGACATATTTTTTCTATATGTAGTCGAATCGCTGAATTTTGGATT
Source organism: Pollenia angustigena (assembly GCA_930367215.1). Taxonomy (NCBI): domain Eukaryota; kingdom Metazoa; phylum Arthropoda; class Insecta; order Diptera; family Polleniidae; genus Pollenia; species Pollenia angustigena. The sequence continues at coordinate 188,282,441 of OV884056.1, forward strand.
TAACTATTACAATTTTAAATGTTGGTTGACCCAAACTGTCGCACACGTGACGAAGTTCGTTCACGCTTTTCTTTAATATTTTATGTATTATTCAAAACAAGTTATATGTAGGATTGAAGACTAGCATGCAGTTTAATTAATAGAAGAAAAAAAAAAAGAAATCCGATTTACCAATTAGAAGTTGTATGTAAAATAAGTGCTAAAAAATAGTTGAGTTTGTCTGTACGTGACGGTGGAATGCCCCTAAAGCTTCTCTGCGTATTCGGCCTTGTTATAACATAAAGGAAAAAATTCTTACGCCCGCCCAAAGGCCGGCTATACAGAAAAGCTTTAGTAAGCGAAGCCGGTGTTTGTTATACTCTGGAGGAGAAAATCCTTGCGCCCGGCCGAAGGCCGGCTATACATAGGAGCTTTAGTTAGCGAAGCCGGTCTTTGTTATACCATAGAGGAGAAAATCCTTGCGCCATACATAGAAGCTTTAGTTAGCGAAGCCGGTCTTTGTTATACCATAGAGGAGAAAATCCTTGCGCCCGGCTGAAGGGTGGCTATACAGAGAAGCTTTAGTTAGCGAAGCCGGTCTTATACCATATAAGCATTTGTAATGCAAAACATCAAATGGGACAAAAAACCATAATTGCTTTATGTCCCATTCTACTAAAATTGATATGAAACTTAAGGCGATATCAAAATTATGGCTTTATGTCCATTTGACATAACATAAAGCCATAAAGGCTTTATGTCCTATGGCCTTGTGACACCTTTTTATATACTGAAGAAAAAGTTCCTAGGAGTCGCCCCTAGTGGGACAAAATGTATGACCGACCTTCATTAGTTGTTTGCCCCAAACATTTCCTCAAAAAATGCTTGCCCCTTATCACCATCCATTAGTGGACTGCCGTACTTAAATCGCGCTTTAAGGAAATTTCTAAACTTGGCCCCTGCAGAGCCTAGGATGCTCCTAGACGGGTCAAATGTATGAATAGCCCCACTTTCTTTAATCCCGATAATTTGTTTCTAACGTAACTACCCGCTATATCCATTTCTTAAGGGGGCTCCCATATAAAATTTTCAACACAGACTAGAAATATATTGAAGAAAAAGTCCCATAACTGCCTAGGAGTGGGATAAAATTTATGACCGACCTCCATTAGTTTTCGTCATAAGCATTTTCTCAATACAAACTTGCCCTTTATCTCCACCCCTTTAGGAGGCTCCACACAAATATGGCGGTTTAATGAAATTCTTAAATTTAATTAAAAATGTTTATCTTTTGTGAATAAAATCAAAAGTTGTAGACAGCTCTTAATCATTTACGCCTTGTTTTGTTTTCTATACGTGTTGAAAAAAAATTTTTTTCTAATACGACTGCGCAGATTAGAAAAAAGTTTAACCTTACTTAAAGGTTATTTTATTTCGAAAGTTCGATTTTTTTTTAGCTAATTTAATAAACCAAACCGTTTTTGAGTTGTGCAACCTCCTCCATTTTGAAAATAACGGCATATCTCGAAAACAAGAGCTAACCTAACAAAACGGTTACACTGGATTCAACGTACCCGAACTAGGTTAACCCGCCAGGAGATCCGCTTGAAATTCAAGCACAGTGTTATTAAAGAAAAGTACATAACTAATAGCAAACAATAAATTTCACAAAAAAAAAAAAACATAAAATAACGGGGAAATAGAAAGAAGAAGCAGTAATAATGTCGATAAGCTTCAATGCGTATTCAAACTTTTGTTCCGTTATTTTTTGTTATACCCTCCACCACAATTAGTTGTGTTTGTCATTCCGTGTGAAACTTTTATACTATTCATCTCAGACTCCATAAAGTATATACATATTAAACATCTGCATGAAACTTAATAATGATGTTCATGAAACCTTCATTAAAATTTTGTGTTCGCTTCATTCGTATTCAGTAAGATGAAATACTATGAAATGAAAGCAGTGAACACTTGATATTTAAGAGACGAATAAGATGAAATTAGTTTATTTGCTTATACAAGAGAACATGAACATCAACAACCATGAAACAGAACAACCATTGAACAAATCTCGAATAAGTTCATGGAAAAACAGTATGATTTATATGTCAGTGTTGCCAGTTGTAGAAAAATAAAAACAAAAGAAAGTTAAAAAAAAAATAGAAATAACCGTGAGGGGTAAATGCAACAAGTTAAAGAGATACATTAATATTGAAATAAAAACTCAAATTTATTTTTGTTTTCAATAAAATTAAATATATTTAATTTTATTTTCAAAAACATTTACTAACATTAAAAAATTTTCGGCAATATATTTGTCTTAAACAGAAAAAAGTAGATAGCTAATAAATTAAAAATGCTTAACAATCTACAGATATTATATTATAATGAGAACTAAAAAAATTAGATAATTCATGGTTAAAATAAAAGAGATAAATTCTAGGCAAAAAAGTGTCATATACATCATCCAGCACGATCAACATCCATCGTTTTCATATTATGATGTAAAACATAATTTGTTCGACTAACGCTGTATTCCACCCAATGACGCAACGTTTTTCGCAAAGTAAATTTCTTGCTTTTTTTTATAAAATGTTACATATTATCTACCAAAAAAAACACGTATGGTTAAAAAGCTGTTATGCTACATACAAACGTGACATCGAGACAAACGTGAGCCGTTATTAATTATATTAACTTACATTAATTTTCAAGTTTTTAATATCTTTCGAAAAAAAAACTACCACGTGGTCAGACTCCTAAGACACTTACAAAACTAACAATTAAATTTCTCATAAACTCATTCCTCCTTTTGTTTTTCATCTTTCACCTAAAAATGTGTTTGATTTTTATGAGTTCGTTTCATTTCAGGGCCGTGTACAGTACATTACAAGACAATAAAATCTTGCTATGTTTCAAAGATTTGTATTATTCAAAAATGCAAATGACAAACAAAAAAAAAAACATATTTTGCATTTTATTTATTGTTTATATTCCAAATTAAATTACACATGGGCAACGCATGCAAATAATTACATGAATTTACTGAAGTGGCAACATCGCTATTGAGTATTAATAAAAATAAATGAGAGAGAATGAAAACTATGAAACAAAGCCCGTTTCATTGAACAACCTCTGTGTGTTTGCGATATGAAACGAAATGTGTTCATAGCAGCATGAATAAAACAACAGTTTGTTCGGTAATCTCAATTTTATTCGAACACGACTTTCAGTGAATAAGCATTTCAGTATGTTTATGAAAGAAGTTGTTCATGCAGCCCTTTAATACATATTCATATTCTGGCTTCTTGAGTAATTCTAAGTCGATTTAGCCATGTCCATCTGTCCGTCCGTCGGTTGAAAACACTCACTTTCGAAAAACTCAAAAGAAATGAACAAACTTGGTGTCAAATTGGGATTTGGGATTGAAGTCCAGCAAAATCGGTTCAGTAGGATCAGAGCTATGAATCACAATGTGGAACCATCACCCTAAAAAAATGATAATTTTGTTACATAAACTTACATAAATGGTGGAACAATCCACGGAATGATATAAGATTTTGCAAAAAATCGTTTTATTCGACTGGAAATAACACTGTAAAATTTCGTCAAGATCGGTCCATTATTTACCCTAAGCCATATAAACCCTTCTGCCGAAAAATAGTTAAGTAGCCTAAAACCATAATTAATTATGCTAGCTGGCACGTCACAGTTTTATAGGACAAGAAATGATACTGTGAAATTTCGTTAAGATTGGTCCATAATTTACCCTAGGCTCCATATAAACCGTACTCCCAGAAGACAGTTTATTTCGCCTAAATCCGTAATAAATAATTCTAACAGAATAAAATTGAATACTTTAGAAGCTTAAGTTAGCCGGTGTTTGTTATACCATACAGGAGAAAATACTTACGCCCAAAAGTGTTTTCGTTATATTTATAGTATATACACTAGACTGGTCGCAATTTTTTTTTTTTTAATTTAATTGTTTGCGCTGCTTAAAATATGAGGTTTGGTGTAAGAAATCATGATCTAATTTTTCAGGTCAATCCGACAGTGCCTAGCCGTGCCGGGTGGGGCCCAAAGTTTCCCATATTATAAAAAAAAACATATTTTCTATCAGATCTTTATAGCTATACTAGTTGAAAAGCCGAAAATCAAAAATTTGACTTCGTTAAGATCTTTCGCAGAGAAAGTACCTCAAGTGTGCCAAATTTCAGCTTCCTATGTCATCAGATGGCTTCAGAAAGTTGCGGAAAGAATAGGACATACATGCAAACATCCTGACAGCCTAAGAAATTATATATTGTATAGATAGATTAAAGTATTTTCTGTTTAATATTTTAGTATGATACGAACGAAAGATTTTTAACCTAATTCGGGGTCGCTGAATCCAGTGGTGCTAGCCGTTTTTTTAGGTTAGCTTTGGTTTTCGAGATATACCGTTATTTCGAAAATTAAGGATGTTGCACAACATATGTTCGCGCAACTCAAAAACGCTTTAGCTTATTGAAAAACTAAAAAAAACCGAAATTCCGCAATAAAATTTACTTTAAGAAAGTTGAAACTTTTTTCTTTATGTTAGCTTTGGTTTTCGAGATATACCGTTATTTCGAAAATTAAGGAGGTTGCACAACATATATTCGCGTAACTCAAAAACGCTTAAGCCTAGTGAAAAACTAAAAAAAACCGAAATGCCGTAATAAAATTTACTGTAAGAAAGGTAAGTTTAAAGAGTTCATTGTGATAAACCCGGACACTTTTATGGCTTAAACTCAAACTTATCATCCGGGGGTTTTTGAGAATCAGCCTTTTCGAATTTTTAAAACCCGACTTTGATTATCTGCTTTTGCAAAAACCTGTAAGTAATGATTTTAAAACAAATATGATCAATTAAAAATATCCCATAATGTTACAGAAAATAGTCAGCCATATTGGATTTGCCATTATTTATTTTTATTTATTTATTAAAAATGGATGCCGCAAGCCCGTAGGGCCTAGTTGGCTAGTCTACAATGAGATCGAGAGTAAAATTAAGAACTTAAATTATAATGATTTTGTTATTCGTGCTTAATTCCCAGTTTTTATTATTGACAAAAACACTTGAAATTTATTGTTGATGGGATAAGCTATTCCTATGCGCATTTCACTGGTTGCTTAGGCCAGATCATCAGGAAACTTCATCCATAAAGATTTTAGAAAAACTAAAAATATTAAACCAAATAAAACTGTTAAACGTATAAGAATTATAGCAACACTTCTACTTGTAATAATATCAAAGTTTAAACAAAACACATCAACAATAAACAACAGTGGGTTTATCTCATCTTACATTCCCCACTACAATTAGTTGAAATTCTCTCAACATTAATTGTAGTTGTAGGTAGGTTAAGAAAAACAAAATAAAAACAACAACAACTTACAAAAGATGTTGTCAATTAAGAGTTTTTTAGGGCGTGCACTTGCCTGTTTTATCAAAAAGTAATTTCAATTTTTGGGAATACAAAATTTTAATTTCAAAAGATTTTGTTATTCGTGCTTAATTCCCAGTTTTTATTCTTGACAAAAACACTTGAAATTTATTGTTGATGGGATAAGCTATTCCTATGCGCATTTCACTGGTTGCTTAGGCCAGATTATAACTACTAAATGTAATTCATATAATAATTTCACTTAACAATAATACTTAATCTAAAAAATATTGGGATTTACACACACCTATTGCGGGAAGAAAGCTGTGGCACCCTTAAGATGGCAACAATATAAAAAATATAAAAAATTTAATGATATTTATTCTACACTCATTAATGTTCAAATAAGGTAAAATTAAATTGTGTTTATTATTCAGCAATAAATACTGGGTATACTCAAGAACTTTAATAAAATTGTCATTACAACTTTCATTCGCAATGAAAGTAGATGAGTAACATCATTAGTGAGTGAATAAGTTATAAAAAATAACAGATATGAAAAAAAAAATTTATATATATATATATATATATATATATATATATATATATATATATATATATATATATATATATATAATTTTTAAAGAAAAGTTAAGTCTCTTTATAAATTCGATAAGAAAATATGTTCAAATTCTGGTAAAGAGTGAGAAAATCCTCGTTCACGATACGGTATCACCCTATTCCATATCCGTGAAACGATTACACGAAACGACATTTCCATAACTGAATAAGAGTATGCAGGATATATTAAAGAATGTGTTCTATTAGAAATGGCAAAATGAAATTTACTCATAAGATAATCGGGTTTACAATATTTTATTGTTTTGTAAAAAAATAATATTTGCCTTAATTCAATATATTTTTCAAAAGAACAACCAAATAAATCTAGGCAATATTCAGAGACATGATTATCGATCGATAAATATACCGAATTACCTTATTAAAACAGACTCTCAATCTAGACCTATTCATTACGGAGGTGCAGGAATAAACTTCAATGCCATAAATTAATAAGGGTAAACATAAAGACAAAGCAATTCGTCGCTTTATCGATAAAGGTAAATAAAATGCAACATTATACAATCAACGTAACGTCCAAGAGATTCGAGAAATAACAGAATTAATGTGATGATTGAATGTTAAATTATCATCCAAAATAATGCCAAGTGTCTTATAATGTGTAACAACTTCTAACGACTCATTATCAAGTAAAATGTTAATATCTATAGGGTGTTTGGAAAATATCATAACTTTGCATTTTGTAGGGTTTAATTGTAAAAAATTACATTTTGACCATTCAACTAATCGGGTGAGTTCAATGTTAATCTGCTCTTTAGAAATACTTAAAGATGACGACAATATTTTCATCTCATATAAAATTCCGTGTTTTTTAAATCCATCAGTTTTAACGTATTTTAAGTGGGACCATGCACCGAAAAACACAAAATTACCGTTATCTAAAAAACGGTACTTAGGAAAAAAAAATTACAGCGTTTTTCGTGTTCAGGAGGTCCCAATTAACTTATCTAGGCATGTGGCGTTCTTGGTATTTTTTGGCTGTAAACCAGTGTTATTAAGCTTTTTTTTTGTTATAATGAAACATCTTTTTTTGCAAAGTTAAGAATGCAAGCTTTTACAATAAAGTGTATATATTGTAAAAGAGCGATATTAAAAATTTATTTTTTTCTTGATGTTTTTGATCAAAAACTCTACACGGCTCTACTAAAAATAGTTGTTTTTGAATTTTGACACCATGAAGTAAATAAGCAATGGATTTTCGATCTGCAGCCGTATTCTGTAATTCTCTTAGCTAAAGCTAAATATCGATCACTAAAATGCCTTAGAGAATACAAGATTTAAAAATTTTAGCGATGACATTAAAGGCTAAAAAGAAGTGATTTAAATTTTTATGGCATTGCCCAATTTAACTATGCTCGTTACAAAATTGCATTCGCCAAAAATCGCTAAATCAACTTTATAGATTTTTTATTGAGAGATTTAGCTTTAGCGAATTACAGAATACGGCTGCTGTACGTCTAATTTAAATACACTTATATTTTTTTTTAATATTTTGCTTACAATTATATTTTTAAATGCTGTATAAAAACTTAATTCCAATTGTTTTCAATCAGAAACTTTGCCAAAATAAAATTCACAATATTCATGTTTTATGCAAATTTTTCTTCTAAAATAAACATTTAAAAATATTATAGGTTTTTAGCTTTTTATTACAATTGTACAAGAAACCTACACCTTTTCCAATTGTTGCTCAGATTGGTCAATTGGAATTCAGAAAGCGTTAATTTTAATTCAGATTAGTCAATTGGAATTCAGAAACGTGACAATTGTAATTCAGATTAGCAAATTGGAATTCAGAAAGCGTCAATTGTAAATCTGAAATGGTCAATTGTAATTCAGAAAGCGTCAGTTGTATATCACAAATTGTCAATTATAATTCAGAAAGAAATGTTGGGAACATTCCAACCAATTGTAGTGGGAATTGTTATTAAGAAAAGATAAACTCACTGTTTATTGTTGGTATTTTGTTTAAGCTTTGATATCGTTGCAAATAAGACTTTTTTAGTGTTTGCAATTCTCATTCACTCTGCATTTTTTTTGCCATAATCTTAATATTTCTAAAAATTTTTGGGAGAATGTTTCCGGATGATCTGGCCTAAGCAACCAATGAAATGCGCATAGGAACTCGCTTATCCTCGAACAATAAATTTCAGTGTATTTATTTATAAAAATGAAAATTGGGAATTAAGGACGACAAACAAAATCTTATAAATTCTGAATTACAACTGGAAAAGGTGTAGTAACCACAAAAATATGGTTTTAAGTTAAACATTTTTAAATTATTTTTTTTTTATTCTTTATTTGGACATTTTACTGCATTGAAAAGAAAAAAAAAAACGGAAAATACTCCATTAAGACTGATACTCGTATGATGAAGCACTGCCACAGTATGAGCAGGAATGTAAGTACATATTTTTAATATACTTTTCAACACTGTCTACACTTGTTTTCTTTCCTTTCCGGCGCAATAAACGTACTTTATACAACGGGCTTTAAAATACACGGAGACAATTTTTTTTTTTTTTTATAAGATATCGATTATTTAGTAAAAAATAATTATTTTTAACTAAATTTTAAAGATAGAAGAAAATTTTTATTTAAAATTTTTGTTTTTAAATAAGTATATGTTTTATAAAACTATGTACATACATATATATATATATATATATATATATATAATATTTTTTGCTGGTATATCAATATGAGGATTATCATTATCATAGTATACAATTAGCGCATGGTGTCTGGTAACATATTCATGGAGTTTTTCATTGATTAGTATCTAGAAACTCTCTTAACTCTACAGATCGGCTCTCCTGTAAAAGTTTAAACAGGTCTTAGGTCAAAAATGGTAGTAGAGATGAACAATTATTAGGTTAAGTATGCTGTGCCGAAATAGTGCACCGTGCGCTGCGGGACTATATCTTCTATGACAGAGAAGCTCGTAAGCAACTATTTATAATAAAAAAGAATATAGTTACAAGGTTGGCTTAAATTTTCCCCGGTAGGCTAGCTAGTCTATCAACCCCGGGGTTGCGGGTTCGATTCCCGCCAGAGACTCTGGTTTCTTTCCTGCAGACAAGCGTCAAGCTTCGCGGGGATTAGCATAGGGAATTAAAAAAAAAAAAAAAAAAAAAAATAAAAAAAAAATTACATTTTATATGGTGTCTAGGGTAAATTATGGACGGATCTTCGCGAAATTCAACAGCGTGATTTAAAACGAATTTTCGCAAAATCTTATATATCATTCCGTGCATTTTTCCACCATTTATGTAACTTTTTGAAACAAAATTATAATTTTTTTAGTTAGTGGTTCGACATTTTGATTCATAGCTCTGATCCTACTGAACCGATTTTGCTGGATTTCAATCCCAAACTGCTGAGGATAACTGCAAGCAATTTGACACCAAGTTTGTTTATTTCTTTTGAAAGTGAAAGACGGACATGGCTAAATTGTTTTAGAATTACTCAAGGATGCAGAATATGTATACTTTATGGGGTCTGAGATGAATAATAAAAAAAGTTTCACAAAGAATGACAAGCTGAGTATACCCTCTTCACAACTTATTGTGGTGGAGGGTACAAAATTATATTGCTTTTGCTTGTGCAAAAAAAAAACAATACAAAAAATGTTGCTCCTTCTCTATTTCCTTCTCATAGAAACGAAAGTGGAAGGTGTATCTTATCTTTTTACGAAAGAGTCGAGGTCTTCTGTTAGGCCCTCTTTAACATTTTAAGCAGGCCTTTAAAAAGGCCTGATGTAAGAAGGTCTTTTGAATTTTCCCGCTGAGAAGCTGCGCATTTAATTTTTCATGTATTTGAAGTTTTTTTTTGTTTGCTCGTGCTATAAGCATTCAAAGTTTTGTTATTAAAGGCTCAGTTAGCCGGGAGTAACAGTAACGTTGCAAATCAGCTGCTTCATTTTGTTTTTCTTATGCTGTTTAACACTTAGAACGATTAAAGTAAGCAGTAAGATGTTACGTCTCAATCTGTAAGAAACAGTTTGGTCTTACTTTTTTACGGTAAGGTTAAGTTAAGGCTAACCGAGCCTTTAGCTTCAGGAATGATGCAATGTAGTGATACTATAGACATACATACATTATATTTTAATGTTCTATAGTGCTTTTTCACATCGATAAAGGAATGAACAAACAAAAATTTTTAGCAGAGCTTTTCACTAGAACACATTGTTGTTGTTGCTTGGCAATTTACACGACCGTAGCGCGAAAAGACTGTGTGGGTATTGAGCTCATGTAAAAACGAACGAAATTTATGGTTTTTTACGAAAAAATAGAACGCAATGTTCTCATTTTTATATTGAGTTGGAAAGAAACAGTAGTATTTTTGTATACGAAAAAATTTTTTTTAAAGTATTTACTACACAAACACTATTAGCGTTTGTGTTTTCCACATTTCTACCGTACAGAACAGAATAGAATGTTTACTTTCGAACACTGGTTTTAATTGTTGCCAGATCTAAACGACAAAAACAAAATAAAAAACTTGCCTGTTGACCAATAGCGATAACTTTTTTGTTTTGGCGTAATATGAAATCCCGTTTATTTCTTTCAGTGTTTTGGCTACTAGCACTTTGTGTCAGTTTAATTTTTTATGGCAAAACAGCAAATTTTATTTTTCCGTTTATAAGCAACAGAGACATGGAAAAAAACAAATAAAAATGTGTTATTTTCATTGTAATTGTGGTTCGTTTGGTAGAACTAACAAGAAAAAAAACAATAAATATGAAAACGACAACAGGTGGATGGGAAATCTTTTAAGGACAACTGAATACTTGGTTTGTTTGACAACAATACTATACCCTCCATAAACATACATACATACAAACTTATGTAGATACACGCATAGGTATGTATGTATGTACATACGTATATATACATGCAAGTTGGTACAACTGTGTTCGAGTACTTGCATATGTTACATATACAAGTAAATATGTGCCGCATTGCATTGTATTACTGTCAATCACTGATGCCGTTTTTATTTTCTTCCATTTTTTCTTATTTTTCCCCTTTACAAGTACATAGTTATTTGTTTATTTGTGTCTGTATGTGTGACTTGTGTTTTAAGTCGTTTTATATTTTAACATTATGTCATTTTTACTGCCGTTGTTGTTCATCTTCTTTACAACATCAGAATATTGTGAATATTTAAAGATAAAAATGGTTTTGAACGACTTGTAAATACGAGTAGTTATGTCTGTCTTAGGATTCATACGTACTTGTTTACATTCTATGAATATTTAAAATTGGCATAGGTAAACGAATATTTACATTCATATGTATGTATGTAAATTGGTGAATTCTAGATTTAAAATCTTGTGCATGTCGGAAAGAAAATCAATTGTCAGATTAAAAACAGTTCCGAAAAGGCAACACGACTGATACTTTGTAGATATCGAACATGCACAATGAATAAAATGTTAAAAAAAAAATGGAATAAATTAAATTTGTTTTTTCAAATATTTGAAATGACCCATTTGGAAATATGTATATAAAGCAGTGTTCGATAATAAACAATTAATATTGCTCCTTAGTGTTCGGTTCGGTAGATTTGTGGAAAACAAGAAATTAAAAAATTTAAATGCCCGAAATTTCGAGAATTCGTTTTAGATACATTGCATGAACTTTTGGTTTTAGAAGACCCCTAGTGAAATTTAATGCAAAAAATATTCGTAGAACATTTTAACCCTTAAAAGTGCCGTTTTAGTATACTTTTGTGTAAGAGTAGGGAAAAAGGACAAAAATGCCCCTTAAAAAGACAGTTAGAGGGTTAATAAATTCTAAGAAAAGAATCGCCATACGATTCTACTAAAGACATCTGAAATTATTTTTTAGCTCAGAAGTACATTTAGTATATTTTTTTTGACTTATACCAAACGTCTTTTCAAAAATTCAAAAACTTTAGGGGCCAATATTTCGGGAGCCCGAGCTAACTTTTCAAAACCCTTTGGCAGATTTGCTCTACTAGTAGTCTACTTTCATTTCGCGTTGCCAGTGTTGAGGCTGGTTTTTTTTGTTGCACAGTGAAATCAAAGATATGATTAATGAATAAAAATATTTTTTATTCTTGTATAATATAAAAAATGCACTTAAACTCGATTCACTCATGTGTTCCGAACAATATTGAGTTTGACATCTTAGTTTTGAGTAACTGAGCTACCTAAATAAGAGCGGCAAGCGTTTGTTTCATGTCAAAACTTTTAATTTTCACACAGTTTATACGAAACATACCTTTGGAAAATATCGGCAGGAAAATCTGATTTTATAGATCGCTTGGTCGTTTTATTTTATTGAAAATGTATTGGAATTAGAATTTTAATGTTAAAAAAAAAAAAAAAAAACGCTTGCTGCTCTTGTTTAGGTAGCTCAGTAAGAGAGAAATTGTTTTGTTCGGCAAGTTTTTTCTTGAATTGGTTTAATTTTTATTTTTGTTCAGAACAAAATCAACAAAACACACTTTTAGAAAACAATTCAAAATAATTGGTTTGCAAGTTGTTGTGCCATTTTGTATAATTGTTTTCATCTGTGAACTATATAGTAACTTTGTTTTCCGGACAAATTTTCCGAAAGTGCTTTAATATAAAAGTTCAAAGAAAGATATTTGTCGCAAGCAAATATTGATAAAAAAAATGTTTAAATTACAATAATAAAATTGTATAAACTTTTAAAGATTGTCCCGTACGATATTGTAAGTATTTCAAATACAAACAGTTGTATGATCTTATTATGTTGGAATATAGATACAATTTTGTTCAAAATATTTTAATTGCGATCTTAATCTTCTTACCAAATTTAATTGTAATCGTTCCATAACAAAAAATTACCTCCCACAATTCGTAATTTTCGCATTATATTCACCTCAAGATTACTTCCGTTTTATGTCACGTACGAAATGCAGTTATTTTGCTAAACATAATTGTAAAATTATTTGCTAAAGCGTTAAATAAGTTAAAGCGTTAAAATTAAGTGTATTTAAATTTGTTTACTGTCTTAAATGGCCGGTACAAACTATCCCCCAAATTATGTGTAAGCACTATAAATTGCTGCATATTAATCCACGTATGAGTAATATAGTAATTTGTAAACATTATTCATACGTACAGATAAGCTGAATAAACGACTATTTACAAAAACAAAAGTTTTATTTCAGAATAAGCAGTTCATCAAGAGTTCAAATGACACGCACTTAAGTTTACTGTTTAGTGCAGTGTATCATCCGAAAAAATAACTGGCCAATATTTTAATCTCTGTCAACTGTCGTGCAAATGGGTCAATGTTAAAAAATGTTCTGAGACAAGCAGCAAGATAAAGCCACAGCACGTTCTACAGTAGGCTTCAGTGGCTTTGGTTTGAGACATATTCCGCAAACGAATTATTTAGCGCACTAGCGACCTCTAGATGATTTAACAGATCTTAACCGTTTTCATTGTTGATATTTGGAAAAATTTAAGAAAAGGTTTTGTTTGTAATTACTTATTTTATTAAGCTTGAGGTCTTAAAATAATTTTTATTTATTAATTGGAATATTTCGCTTAACTATAACAAATTTATAGAAACCAAATCAAACTAAATACTAAAATCGCAGGCCATAAATCGGATCAAAAATTAGAACTCAGTAGAGACACACCAAAAACATCACTTATGAGCCACTGTGTCAAAAACAAACACTCGCCTGATTATAATAATGTTAGTGTGTTACAAGCAGAGCCGAATAACAAACGTCGATATATCGTCGTTCCGGAGTTATCTTGTCGTATATCACAAAATCAAAAAAAATGAGGTAAGACCGTTTCCTGTGTTAAATTTAATAGATCTATCGATCTGCGCAATCCTCACGTCTCTATCTCTTATGGTTAATGAGATATTACGAAGTCATTTTGTTGTATATCCACTTTTGCGAAAAATTTAATGCGTTATAATATCGTATGTAGCGTAGTTGTGGATATACGACAAAAAACGTATGAAAACTTTCAATAAAAATAATCTTGCGTTATCTTGTTGTATGTGAACAAAGTATATTAGGCATGTTACAAAAAAGAGACTATCTTATTAATATTACTGTTATTTTAACATTTTTCGTTTTATATGTAAAGAGATTTTTGTGTACTACCAACGGCTATTTATAATGATGGAATTATTGCTATATTGCCTAAATTCATTTTATTGTTAAACAATTAAAGGTTAAATATTCAGGGTGGTCCAACCATAATGCACAATGTTAATTGTAAATAAAAAGAAAAGTTTTAAGAGAATTATCTGAATATTTTTTATTATTATAGAAGGATCTATGACAACTATATGTGAGACAAAATATCGCCAAAATGCTCGTCGCGGCTTCGGTAGCATACCTCTGTCCGATGGTCCATATTTTTAATGGCTCTGCGACATAATTGAGGTTCAATGTCCTTAATGTGTCAAATTATATAATCCTTTAGCTCTTGAATTGTTCTTGGCTAATTGACGTAAACTTTTAATTGTAAATATTACCAAAGAAAGAAGGCCAACGGTGTCAAATCATATGATCGTGGTGGCAATTGAATTCCTCGTGCAGAAGAGCCATTGTTTCGTTTGCCATGTGACACATTTTTTTGAAACTACTTATCGTCCAGGTCCATATCCCCAATTTCTGGCAAAAAGAAATTCGTTATCAGCTCGCGATAGCGGACACCATTCATTCAAAATTAGCATAAATAAACCGCACCAAGCATGCATGCACAGGCGTTTATACACTTCCTATAAAGCCAGTTTGCTAAAATTTGCGCACAATTATCCCGATTGTGGACACATTTGATCGATTATGCTGACCAAAAAATCATTTTCGTAAAAGGCTTCAGCAATTTAAACGCGCTGCTCAATGCTGTACCTCTCCATGGTTGAATTTGGCGCTGATACTAAGAAATGTCAAATTAAGTTGGACAAAAATTTTACATTACGCTTTGACTCACAATTAACATCGTGCATTATGGTTAGACCACCCTTAATAATAAACCTTAAAATTATACATACACAAGGAAATTCGTAAATATATTTTTCACTTGCATAAATTTTTGTTTCGAAAATTATTATAACTTAATTTTCAATATTGGTAAAGCACGTGATTGTAGGTTTTTAATACCTTATTTTGACTTATATCCCACAAACTAAAAAATATATCGCAAAAAGTGGCGTATACGACAAAATTGAAAAAAATTTTCGGACATGACAATGACCTATAACTTAAAAATTTTTTTCTATGGCTTTGGATATTTTTACATAAATCGATAAAGAACTTCAAACACAATATCTGACAAAAATATTGGACGACTTTTTTCACGTACATTTTTGTGTATAAAAATTTGAACCTTAAGATTCGATTTCCCAAAAAAAAATTTTTGTGATATACGGC
Source organism: Pollenia angustigena (assembly GCA_930367215.1). NCBI lineage: Eukaryota > Metazoa > Arthropoda > Insecta > Diptera > Polleniidae > Pollenia > Pollenia angustigena. Next base: position 188,297,878 of record OV884056.1, read on the forward strand.
AAGATAACTTCGGCACGACGATATGCTGGAAATGCTTCACATCATAGCAACAACAAAGAGTATAAACTTTAAGAGCGACGTAGAGTGTTCGTGTGCTAATAACTACAGAGGTTTAGTAAAGAAGATCAGCCTGCAATAAGGATTTTAAGTTTAGTGCAAGTCTAGATCAGAGAATGACAAAAGTATCATTTTAAGTACTCTTTCAATATTAGTGAGAAAACATGTACGGACATGTGAGGGGTATAGAATCAAAGACTGCAAAGTCCACTTTTTTCACAAACGTAACTAATAATACCTCTAAGTTGTATTTATTGATGCTTCCAGTTAGTGAATATTACATTACCAGAAACACTTTTATCCCATAAAAAAGTATGTTAAAAAATTAAGAATTGATGCAAAAATGACAATGTCCCTTGGACAATGTCGTTTTTGCAATGATCACAATTTGTTAAGCTCTTTTTCTCTCATTTATTTTTGAAAATGCAGGCTATTTTTTTTTTCCTTTTTGCAAAACAAAACTAAAAAGAAATTAAAAATATAACAAATTTTTTTTTTATATGAAGCAGTTTGTTTTATTGTTAATTTTATAACTTTGTCTTTAGTCGTAATTATGGAGCTAAGTTGTTATGAAGTTCCGCCAAATCAATCAAGAAAAAACTAAGCCTTTGTTAAGTTTAAGAATTTTATAACTACTGATTTTTTTAAGTACTTGCCCATGCTAAAAAAGCAGCAATTTCCATTTGATTAGATCAAACACAGCAATGTCCCATTTTATTATTATAATTGCCAGCAAACCGCTATATCGATTTGGTTGAAACTTGCGTCATATCTCCATCATATTCTTATTTACTGAATAGCAGATAAACAATACATAAATATGAATATACTTTGAGCTAGAGGTTTTTACTATTTATTACGAAAACTATAAATGTGGACTTTGCAGTCTTTGATTCTATACCCCTCATGTATGGGTAAAGATCAAAACCATACATATATTACAAGCTAAAGTTGAGATACGCTGCCAATGTGAATTTGCATATTCATTCTTCTTTTTGAATGTACATGCAGATATAAATAAAATGTCTGTTAGCTATCTGCAAAACCCATGTAAGTATGTGTATACCGTAAATATAACGTAAATAAACAGAGCGCGAGAGAGAGCAGAGATGGCAAATGCAATTTTAAAAATGTTGAAACTACGCAAAATTTTTTTGTGTTGTTATTCAGAAAAATATCAATATAATTTTAAAGCTTTTTAACATTTGACTAAGGCGGTAAGCTTATTTTATTAGAACAACGAGGGGCGGTTGGCGGCAATTTCTGCTTCTCCGAAACTATCTAACAGATCTTAATAAAATTTCAAACATAGGGGGGTGTGCTGCAAATCGCAAACGCAAAACGCAAGAATTTGGAGGCTTTTTATAATACACTTTTAATCAAATTTTTATAATTTTTGTTATAAAATTCTGTTTAATAGAGAAATGTTTGTATAATATTTGTCATAAAATTCTTTTATTACAGAAATCTTACTAAAAAACGACTTTTAAAATTCTTGCGTTTTGCGTTTGCGATTTCCAGCACACCCCTGATTGATATATCCATATTAATATGGACACACAAGCTTTATATATTTTTTTAAATATAGGACCCCGAGGGAAGCTCGAGGGTATTTTCTGCCTCTCCAAAACTATCTAACAGATTTTAATGATATTTAAAACATAGATAGATACATATTTGTGTAGACACATAAGCTATGTATTATTAAAAAAAATAGGATACCGAGGGGAGATAGGGGGCGACTTATGCCTCTCCAAAATCATTTATTTTCTACTTTAAATTTATAATTTTTCATATGCTACATACATACACTGGATGACATTTTTAAAGAAAAACTCTTCTTTACAACTTATTAAAAAGAAATGTTTGAATTTTAAAACGTTACAGAAAGGCGTCTAAGCAAGCGCTAAATGTATTAAGTGACGGTTACACGCTTTCTTATTAACACAACATACAAGTCAATACTTTCATGCATACATAAAAAACAATATCTTCTATCTCGTGTCGTCCACCTTTGCTAAGTGTGTGAGACAGCGACAATTGCAGAAGTGCAAACAAATTGTGCGGATGCGTAAAGGTTTTTTACATGCAAATATAAAAATATCGTAGAGCCACTTGTCGCTGTCACGCGCACATAGCATAGGTAGACGACACGATATGGAAGATATTGTTTTTTATGTATGCATGTAAGTATTGATTTGTATGGTGTGCTAATAAGAAAGAATGAAACAACAACTCACTACATATTTATTTACAGCGTTTGCTTAAGATATATGTACACGACATGTTTTTTACATCTGACTTGTCAACTTTTCATGTCACATGTTTCGTAATAGATTAAAGAAAACAAATTCATGTTCTCTTTAATCTATAACCAAATAGTCGTAGGCGTATTTTAAATACGCCAAACACAATAAGGGTGAATATTCGATCAAAAACGTACATGTAATTTGCCCCTCGTGGTCATAGTTAAAAAAAAAAAAAAATACATAGCTAATGTGTCCAAATAAATAAAAACCTTTATATTTTTTAAATTTTATTGAAATCTATTAAATAGTTTCGGAGAGGCAGAAATTGCCCCCTATAACCCTTTAAGTCATATTTTTTAAAAAATACATAGCTTATGTGTCTATGTAAATATGGAAATATCTATGTTTTAAATTTCATTAAGATCTGTTGGATAGTTTTGGAGAGGAATAAATTGCTCCGTATCTCCCCTCGTTATCCTATTTTTTAAATATACCAAAGCTCAAGTGTCTATATAAATATGAATCTATCTATGTTTTCAATTTCATTAAAATCTGTCAGATAGCTTCGGAGAGCAGAAATGGCTCCTTCCCACCCCTCGTGGTCCTATTTTTTATAAAAATGTATAGCTTATGTGATGTTACGGACAATTTTATTTTAAATATCATAAATAATATGTACATAGTCCCATACCTGCCTAGTGACAAAGCACATTTTTGTTAAATTTTTTTTTTCATTTTTACACAGAAGTGCCAAAAATACTGAAGGTATTTTTTTAAACATGGATATTTTATTTGTATGGCAGATAACCAAAACACATTCATGGGTATTGAATAACATCTGCATAATATTCATGTATTTTTGTTTACTGAATGTGGTTGCGTGAAGATATTGCCGTGCATAAGTATAAGTAATAACCATACTTTTTGCGTTATAAATATGTGTATACACAATAACGAAAAGCATGGGTAAATACCTCTGTATATTATTCTAATGGGTACTTGTTGTTATTCTCTGGTCTATATGTCGATGTGAAAGCAATATAGTTTTAAGTTTTTGTGTTTATAAAAATTCACTTTGAGTGTGTATATTTTGTAAACGTACAATAAAAAAAAAGCTAGATTCAATATGGTTGTTGTCCATATATGTTGTTGCTATTTATATGTTTGTAATAATTGTATTTTTTTTTGTTCTTGCACTTAAGGAAAAGAAATCTCTGTGATGATCTTCAAAGAATATCGAAATATTGGAAGCAAATAAAAAGGAATTTTATTTACAATAAAACACTGGTCTCGAGCTTGATTAATTTTTTTTTATTTATTTATTTTAGTTTATAGAAACTGTATTCAAAATCTACACTTATTTTATGCTAAAATATTTCTATAAAAAAACTACAGCAATAATTATATTTCGCCACCATATACGCATGTTAACGTTTTGAGCACTAGACACTCTTGAGAAATCGACATTAAACTGTCTAAATGAAATGCAATGGGGCTATATGTGAATATTCCGGCCGTTGGACCGAACCACATGCAATCTGTTAAGCAAATTTATCAAAAAGAGAAAATGTACCAAAAGTACCAAATTTTTCCGCTTTTACATCATAAAAAAAGTAACCTATATTTTAATCTGGGCTATACGCTTTACCAAAATTTTTCGAAAAGAGAAAAATAGCAAAAGATTACCAATAGTACCAGCTTTCCTCATTTAAGGGCTCCAGAAAGTACACTGTATGTTAATGAAGGCTTTAATCTGTATGAATGTCAAATTAATCGAAAAGTGAAAAAGTAATAATTTAATCCAATCTCAAAAAGTACCAATTTTATCCCTGTAAAGTACCCTATATTTTAATTCTGACCTTTTGCAAACTGCATACCAAACTTATTAAAAAGGTACCAAGCTACAAGTTTTTACTCCGATTTCCTTTTAAAAAAGTGGCCTATATTTATGAATCTGTGCCGTATGCTATCAATTTACCAAATTTCATCCGAATCCATTAAGCGGTTTTTAAACAAACATCTAAAGATCCAAACATACACCCCCGTATTCATAAACGATTATTTAATTTAACAAACGTTAACTAAGTCAAATTTAAAAAAAAAAAAATTGTTTTGTAAGCCTTTATTAAATTTTAAAAAATTTGGAACAAATTAAGTTTACCGATGCAGCTCCAAATAAAAAAGAAGAACCTCGGGTGATAGAAAATTGAAAAATAAGAAGAAAAAATTAAATAAAAAAATTGGCGCAAACGCTTTGTTTTCGAGTTATGAACGTTTTTAGTTTTCATAGAAATATCTAATTTTTCCACTTCATTTCTAAAGGAACATGGACAATATTGTATTATTTTGAAGGTTTTGACTTGTTCTTTCTGGAAATATAGAATTTATATAAAAATTTTTAACTCTCAAACACACATTACAGTTTTTGTGTACTAAGTGTATTTTATTTATTTAAATAAAAGTGTAATACAAATGTTATAAAATAACAAATAACAAACACCAATGGCGCAAACAAAAACTTAGCCGACATTCGGGCGGATGCAAAGATTTTCGCTATCTAAAGCTTCTCTGCTAAGCCGGCCTTTGGCCGGCCGCAAGGATTTTCTCCTCTATGGTATAACAAACATCAGCTTCGCTAGCTAAAACTTTTCTGCACTTAAAAAATCCTTAAGTTAACCTAAAGAGGAAAAAAATATGCGAATACAAAAACAAAATACATATTTGCAATCGTGAGCAAATTATCTTTAATTTAAGTACCCACACGTATCACTTAGTGGGCGGGGCAGTTTGTTGGTTCCAGAAGGCCCCACGGGCCTCAGCCCCCTTAAATTTTAATTTTGGTTTTTTCCTTTTTGATTCTGAATCGGGTGGCATATTTTTTTATTTTTTCCTAGCCCCGTAAACTGTACTTCAGCCAAATCACATACATATTTCTAAAAAACGTCCATAACTCGAAAACTAAGCGTTTGCGCAATTTTTTAATAAAATTTGTTCGTCTTATTTTTCAATTTTCTATCACCCTAGTTACTTTTTTTTTATTTTGAGCTGCGTCGGTAAACTAGATTGTGTAACATCAATGAAGATTCGAGTACAAATTGCGAAAACATGTGTGATACCAGTCCTTACCTATGGATGTGAGATCTTTGCAAGTTGTTATTCAAATTGTCTAAACTTACGTTTAGACACTATAAAATGATTTTGTTTTGTCATATTTATGTCCATAAATTGAGTTCAAAAATTTAAACCTGAAATTTGAATTTTTGTAAATATTAAACTGTTAATGAATTAAAACTTATGTATCTAAATTTGAACTTATGTAAAGTAAAACTATTGGAGTTAAAGAATTGAAATTAAAATTGTAAGATAAGACGCATTAATATTGAATTTGGAATGAATTGTAAACTCTTATTAGTACAAAATTATATTACAGTTTAAAAGTCTTTGGAGTAGTTATAGTTATCCGTAAGTTGCAATATGCAAATGAATTTTAAACAAGTTAATGGCGAAAAATAAAGTTATGTATCGTTCAATTTCCACTTAACAACAGAAGTGAAAATATCGAAACTAAGCCTACCTAAATTGAACTAAATTGTAAATTTCTTAACCTAACTTAAATATTTAAAAATAAACTTAACTTAAAGAATAAAAGTTAACCCAACTGGAAATAGAAATCGAGTTTTTTTTTTGTAATCATAAAGGAATAAGTCTTACCCTAACCTTACCCGATTGTCAATTTCATCTGTCTACGCTGGAACCAAAATCCTAAGGTAACACATACTGGTCATCCTATTTAGTAGACACAGTCTCTGATTAGAAAAGAAATAATAAATTCTCTTTTTGTTATTTCCTTTGCACAAATCCTACAATTATAATCACTCATATGAGTGGTTATAATTACAATCTTCCATTTAAGATCATCCCGCATCTTTAGTGCCCTGCAGTTCTGCAATCAAATCGAAGTTTGTTTAGCATTCTGTGTGACTCCCAAAGACACAGAATTACACAAATAGCAAACATAAGTTGAAGGTAGCTTTTAAGAACATTACGAGTTATGTTTATGGCATTAAAAATTATTTCAGTGATGACAATTATATTAATATTAATATTACCCCGTTTTCAAAAAATATATACATATATTTGAAGACTTGTTGAAAATACGAACTCTTGCTTATCTGCATAAAATAATAACCACTCGTTAACCAAATTATCTCTATAATCGTTTAAATTTTAGTCGCCTCGGAAGGAACAAGAATCTTATTCAATTTAGGCACTACAATCTAGTTTCGGAATGGCAATCTTTTATAACTGCAATACGTCTCTGGAACAATCTTCCCCCAACATTTAAAGAAACCAGCAGCGCCCTGCATTTCAAGCAACAGCTATTAAGATTTTATTCATAATTTAATTTGAAATTCCCGGAAAAAAATTCCCGGGATTAATTTTAAACAAATGTTCCGGGATTCCTGGGAATTCTTTCCCTCGTAGAAACTCTAATATAAACCCATGTGTTCTATTTTTGACGACGAATATTCGAAATAAAAGTTTAAATGAAAACATTATCAATAACAATTTTAATTAATTTTCATGTTGTAAAATTCCTCTCTTCATAAGAATAATTTAATGAAAATTAAATTTCATGAACTTAAGCCTAATTAAAAATATTAAAAATTTGGATTAAAAACCATAAATAGTTCAACAAAATAACCACAATACTAATTATTGAAAACATTTAATATAATATTTACATCATAATATTTGCATATACATATTAACAAATTAGCGGTCTAATTGCATTAATTAAACAAACAATATCTTTTAAATTTTTTTTAAACAACAAAGTTGCACACTAAACTTGCTTAAAGACGCAAGTGTTGCAAGTGTAATCAAAAAATGAGAAAAAAAAGATATATGTAATAACGACCAGCCATTATGAAATATGAAACTATTTATATTAACATTTAAATAACTCTGCCTGTCAGTTTAACTCAAGTACCGCAATAATAATAGATGGCATTTTAAATGTTGGTTAGCGCCAAAAGGACGACAACAACTTGAATACCCGCTCACTCATTCATCAGTGGTCCAACAAAAACAACAATGATGAAAATATAATAAAAAAATAATAATAAACGGATATTTTAAGATGAGTACATTTTTTCAGAGCTTTTACTTTTTCCTCTTTTAGATTAAGTGAACGACAATAAATGGCAGAAGCCATGACAGAATAAACAAAAGAAAGAAAAGAAAAAATAAAAAAAAACATTTTTATAAAAAACAAAAAAAAAAGGAATACAAAGTATTCAAAAAAATAAGTTAAAATACTAGGGCAATAATACAAAAAAACCTTCTTCATTTATAATAAAAATAGGAAAATAAATAAATAATAAAGGCATAAGTATGTCCAATAACAATCAACCACAAATACTACGAGAGAAAAAGCAAAAAAAAAAAAAAGAAATAAAACAATTTTTATTCCACTACCGATGACATTGATACTGGTTATGGTCAAGCTTTTAAATAATTTCTGTTTTTAGAATACAAAACAAATAATAAAGGCTGCAATTTGTTTTGTTGTCATTTACAACAATAATACACAAACTTCCACACACATAAAATGTTTTCTCTGTGTGGCCAACAAAGCACTCGTACGTATACTTGCTCAAAATGTTTGTAGGAAAATAAAAATACAATAAAATTCATTCATACGCACTGTTGTACTGTTTTTAATTTTCGTGAGAAAGAGAGCACTTGTTGTAGGAGAGCAAATGGGGGGTTCTGTACTACAGTTATTTTGTACTCTCTTTCTGGCATAATTTAAAGAAATATGAAATGGATACAAAACATAACAGTTTTATTAACATGTTTAACAGAGATGCCACCATCATTGTGCACATTCTTTTTTGTTTAAAAAGGAATCACCAAAATGTCGCATTAAATTAAAATTTCCCTTAAAAAAGAAAAGAAAGCTTAGCGGATTGGGAGTCTCACCAGATATTTATCAATTATTAAAAAATAATGCAGTTATTCTAATAAGTTACATGCAGAAAAAACATTTTTCAATATGGTCATTTCCAACAACATTATTTTCTCCGAAATGTTTTAAACATATCATGGCTACTTCATTCATAATTTTGTCACCGACAAACATTCATATTATGGTTAAAAAGCCTCAACCATATTGAAAAAAGGTTTTTTCTTTGGGTGTAGAAGGCGAGCAGTTATGCACCAACGCCATAAGGCCTCTATCCGCTTTTTCGAGGGTTTTGAAGAATCAATGGTCAGATGCATAATTAAGTTTCTGTACAATGGAGTGAACTCATGGCAATTAGTATTTTTGGCATCTAGTAGGATGAGACTGGTTCTTATGTTTAAACTTCTAGTTGAAAAAATCTGCATTCAGTAAACAATCCATCGCCTTCAAAATTTGACATCGAATTATACTGTACAATAATTACGATCTTTTTGCAAAATAACGAAATTCTGGGAGAGGAGACCAAGAATAAATGTACGTGTGTCGGGGTTTTGAAAGATCACATCGGCATTTTATTTTAGGAGGGTTAAAGTTTCCCCATTTCGGCCTGTTCATGCAGCATATCGGTATATGAATATATTCTATTCTTTATTTATAGTTTTACGAAACTTGAGAATGTCAAACCGTCTTGACATTTCTGATCAGTAAGGTTGAACAAGTCATCATAATTCGTTTACCACTAAAACAAAGCTTCCAAATAGTGGAAATTTACTTTGAAAAAATAAATCTGTTCGCAAAGTTAATAGAGCACTTCGTCCATTTTACGAAGCTCGTTTCTGGTTAGATGGCTTCGTCAATTAGGAAAAATTTTGTATTTGCAGAGAAGACAATCCTCAGGCATTTGACGAATTACATATTGTGTTAAAAATTGACTGTTTGTGCATTTACGCGCTCTTTCGAAATGAGCAAGGAGCCGCCGTTACGGTGAATGGCGAGCGTTATTGAGCCATGCTGACTTAATTTTTGTTTCCAAAAATTAATCAGCTACAAACATCAATGACATTTGGTTCCAACAAGACGACACAACTTGCCATACAGTGCGCTTAATAATACTGGTCTATAAATTTGGAAAAAAAATTTACAGCAGAAACGAAGCATGTTTTTTAACTGAATTCGAATCTGGTATCAAAATTGGGCTATCACGTCTTTTTTATCGCATGCTGGCAATACTGTAGAACAGTCAATACTGCTACTACAATTTCACAATTATTAATTTGACAGAAGCCGACATTCATTCTAAATCTTCATAAAAGAAGCGTTTAAGAATGTCAGGGAGATCGTGTGTTACTGATTCAAGATATTTTTGGTTGGAAAAAAGGATATGCAATATGAGAATCATTTAAATATGCATATTTACATTATTTTGGTTTTGCAGTCAGAAGCTTGGACAAACCGTGGATACCGACAATGTTTTGCATATTCTTCGTTCGCATTTAGATTTTTTTCCAAAAAAAAAAAAAAAAAAAAAAAAAAACTAGGTGCAGTGGGCGCGAACAAGGGGATCGTGCTTACCAAGATTTAATGAAAATTGAAAGAATTGATCAAGGATTTTGAGACAAAAGCATGCTGAAAGACTATTGCTGGACTTTAATACGTAAAACCAAACCAACAAAATACAAACGACGTTCAAATAACGCCATTCACTTTTCAAAATTTATTCATCTTTAAATAAACTAGCGTTATGACGAAAATAATATTTAAAACATAATTGCCAAAAAATTATCAACCATATTATAAAAAAAATTTAATTTCAACAATATTTTTGTCTTATTTTATAATTTTAAGTTCTCGTGCAGCTAAAAAAAACACCCTATACAAGATGACATAAAAGTTATCACCCGATGTTCTTTGACTAAAATTATTTTAATAATTGAAAAACTTTAGTTTTGCTTCAAGATTGTGTCTATCTATTTTTTTTTCAAGTAGAAAAAATAATATCGGCCAAGCCGCCATATCTTATGACCATACGGGCACGATTTATGGCATTTTCCATCATTTTTGCCAGCACTTTTGGTGATAGGTTCCCGCGTATCTGACGGATATTCTCTTTGGGGACTTCAAGAGTTTGAGCGTTGTTGACGTAGACTCGTAGCTTCAAGAAACCCCACAAAAATAAGTCTAGAATAGTTAAGTAGGGTGCTCACAGAAAAACCCATACAATTTATTTAAAACAACGATGATCACGCTATTCCCCTAGGAGCCGAGCACTAATCGTGATTTTCACAAACACAACATAAATGTTAACGAAACCCACTTCAAAGATTGTAAAAAACTATAAATAAATTCAGTTTTGTTTAGGTAAATGTGGAAAATAGAGTAGGGAAAAAAGTTTTTCGGCCTGTTCATCGATTTCGAACGCAGACTTCATTCGCACGAAGAGTTCGTTCGGGAATAGATGAACAGGCCTTTATTTTCATCTAATATATTTCATAAAGCCGAATGCCTTGTACGCAATCAGAAATTTAAAAAAAATAAAAACATACATTCATTTATAATAATTTTTAATAATTATAATTACAATATTTTTTTTTACATATCGTCGCAGGAATTAAAGAACGCTGTAACTGATAAAACATAATCAGCCCAATTATGAATAAAAATTCCCCGGGAGTGTTTTCCCTTTTCCCATTTTTACAATTGTATTTACACAGGAAAAATGGGAGAAGGATGAAAACTCCCTGGGAATTTTCATTCATAATTGGTCTGAAAATGTTCACCAGAGCCAAAAACCCTGTATGAAAGAAAGTAGAAAAAAATTCATATCACAAAAACTATACAACTTAGGAACATGATTATAAAAACGTATTTTCTTTTTTTCTCGCTTTATATATTGGCTGTAAACATTTCCTCTCAAGTCTATTATTCCCGGAGATTTTGCGGCTTACAGCAACGACTTTTTTTTGCGTAAGTGAATTTGTTTTCATCATACAAATATGGGACCGGGAAAAATCGACGCAGTATTTTATTCTGATAAAAATGATGCAAAAAAACGTATTTTCGATTTTTTGTCAGTTACAGCGTTCGTTAATACCTGCGACGATATGTAGTAAGAAATTTCTTTCAGTGCACTCAAATACAATCACCACTACACACACATCTTTAACTGCATCTCTTTGTGATGACCACTGTTTTAAAATTCCGTGGCTTGGTGCTAAAAAGGCCACTGTCAAAATATTCACTTTTGAGAAAATTTAAATAAAAGTTTTTTTATAGAAGAGTTCTTATTGACATTGGCTAGCAAAACCCTATTCAAGATTCAATTGAATAATCAAACCACATATTTAAATAATCTAGATTTTTTATAAAAATGTATGCATTCTTAAGTAAAATGTTCTGTTTTATTACGATCTACTTGCAAAAACACGGGACAAGTCGACGGGACACGGGATATGGCGACGGGACATAACACTCTTAAACTGGACTGTTCCAGTGAAAACTGAACGGTTGGCAACTTTAAACTAAGTTATTATACCCACACCACAATAAAGAAAGAGGGTATTATGCGTTTGTGCTGATGTTTGTAACATCTTTGTTTTGGTCTTAGACCCACCTACCGATCGACTAAGAATCACTTTATATGTCTATGTCTATGTAAATCTTGTGCGCAAAGAACAAGCTGCAGTTTTAAGATAATTTGATGAAATTTGGTAAACAGGTTCTAAAAGGTGAGAATCGGTCCATAATTTTACATAGCCTTATACAAGCTTCTTTTGAGAAATAGAGTCTTTGTACACATATATAAACCATATTTGTATGTTAGTATTAAGATAAAATTTGGCCGAAACTAATTTCATTGCAATTTAAATCAAAACAGATTTTATTGGAATTGGTCCATATTGATACCGCTTCGGATTTATTTAAGTACGAATGGGTGGATTTTTCTTTTCACTTTACAATTGTTCCGTTTTATAACGAAAAACCGAACACTGCATAATGTTTGTTACTTTTGTAAAAAAGTTATGAACGGTACTTATACACAAACACTAAAAAATTAATGACTACAAATAACGACTATTTTTCAAATTCAAGCTAAAGAAACAAACTAAAAGAGAAGTCATATGTGCACTAGTAATACGTCGCAAAATACAGGGGCCTAATTACCGCATTCGATATCGAGTAAGCTATCGTATCGAGTAAACTATCTTATTTTTCTGCATTCGATAGACACTGACGTATCGAATGAAAACTAGAGAGTTGTAATGGCTTTGGTTACTCGATATCGAATGCTATCATCTCAAATTACGATGCATTTCATTCGATATCGAGAGTCATAATACCAAAATAAAAAATTTCGACCAATTTTGCTCGATATCGAATGCGGTAATTAGACCCCTGCACTTTTTTATTTTTTATATATAAAAACTGGAGTTTTAAATAATTAAAATTAGAAAAAAAAAAACGCAGTAAGTCCGAAGGATTTTTTTTGGTACATAAGCTGAAATCTCATATTAGCAGAGCAACCAATAAAATTTACCTGATCTCACTCTGAAATTTTTTAAACTCAATGTATTTGTCGAAAATACCCCATTTTCGGAGGACTTTTAAAAAATACATTCACTCCTATTATAAAAGTTGACACAAGTCGACGGCAACTGAACAGTAATTGTATTTTCCGAGTCGTTATTGGCAATAATCGATTACTATTGACAGTCAATTGATATTTTCTAAGGTGCTTTTAAGTCGACGTCGAGTAGAATTGTCTCTGTTTTTGTCGACAGGAAATTTAACGACGACTCAAATGAAAGTTAAAGAAATTTGAAATAAAATGAAAACATATTTATTTAATACGTTTAAAATAAAATATGCAAATTAAAAAGAAGTTATGGGAACAAATTTTATTAGTAAATTTAACGCGAAAATTAGGAACAATTTGCCAAAATAGCGAAAATTTGAAAAACTTTTTAAATTAAGAAGATGGCCTCAAAGAGCCAAAATTGCGAAAATTCGGAAAAGTTTACAAAAATAACGAAAATTCGCGAAAATTTTTAATATATTTAAAAAAAGCCATAACATTGATTTAAAGTCCCTAAAACCATAAGGAATGGCAAATATTCGGTGAAAATTGCAAAATTAGCGGAAATTCGCAAAAATTTGTTAACAGCGACGTGATAGCAAATCCGATTATATTTATTAAAAATCGTTAAAGCTGGAAAGAATCCGAAAATTTATAAGAAAAAATCGCTTCTATCGCAAACATGGCTAAAATTGCAAACTTGGAAACAAACCCTTAAATTTATTTGAAATCGCTAAATCGGCTAAAAAAACAAAATGTCGGAAAATAACAAAAAAATGTTATGCAAAAATAGCGAAAATTGAGTCTCTCGCAACAGCGGTGTGATAGAAAAGTCTTATATTTATTAATAAACGTTAACGCTATAAAGAATCTGAAATATCTCTTATCGGAAACTTTTCAAAAATTCGCGAAAAAACTCAAAATTGTAAGCAAACCCTACACTTTATTTGAAAAGCTAAGTCGGTTAAAAAACTATGACGGAAAATAGCATAATAAATAGCGTTAAAAAGTGAGCTTCAACTATGAAGAACAAAAATAATAAAAAAATAATTTGAGATGGATTTTTTTTTGTCAAATTTTCGATTACTAGTCGACGTCGACACAACATTCTTATAAAATACCAAATTAATGTCGAAGTGATGTAGTCGTCGACTTGATGTGACAACAATTAAAAATTAATGTCGACGTTGACGACGATTTACATAATAGAGGGGATTAAAAATATTTCCGAAAAATTTATTAAAACAAATATTGTTCAAACAGGTACTTAAATACATCAAGTTAATGGTTTCATTATAATATTTCTACTTTTCGAAGATTAATACAAAATACAACCACTCGAAATATCTCATGCAAAATTTGTAAAAATTTTTTGACTTTGACCGCACACTGTCAAAAAAGTAAGTAACTCAAATAAGGAATTTTCGCAGTAGTGATGCAGAATTTATATATTTTTTACCTTGACCCAATACCAAACATGACTGTAAAGGATAAAGTTCAGCTTTAGAATTAATTCTCACTTTTACTCAAATTCAACCCTCTGTGCGACATATTCTTAAAATTCTTGTTTAATTAATTTAATTATATATTGGGAAAAGAGCCGTTACTATTTAAACTTCTAAGATAACTTTTAACTATACAACTACAAACATTTCTTAGAAAATTTGTAATGTCGTAACGATATAAACATTGATATCACCCATCAAATAATAAATGACTTCCGTATTTGTTGTATTTTGATTTCTGAAACTTCTGTTAAAAAACGCCAAGGGCCAGTTGTATTGTAATTTCGTTCGATATCGAATGCCATAATTTGGCCCCAGATTTAAAAAAAACCCTATCTTTACTGTGAGAGTTTAAGACAATGGATTGATCAAACACTGCAAATCCCAAAATTAAATTTAATATTTTAAGAAATACAACTTATCAAATCTTCTGGCAACCCTTTAACAGTTCGGGTAGGTCTGTTAGTTTATATCTTTATGTGCCAGACAGATGTTTAAAAGAGATTTGTTGATTGTGTGTGGAATAATGTACAGCGCCGTGTACTGAAATTTTCATACATACACAATTTCATTAAGTTTTCTTTTAATGATTATTCCTTCACAATGTTTTTCTACTTCCTCCTACTGCTGGAAAAGAAACCTTAATACACCTTTATATACACACACATTTAAACGAGAGTAAAAAGTCCGTATATACATAAAATTTTCTTATTTTTTTGTTTTAAACGTAGACTTTGAATGTATATTTATTTTTATTATTCAATTAATTGATTCATTTAAAAATACAAAATTGATGGGAAAAATATTGCAGTGTATTAAGTAACATACCGATTTTTCTTTTTTTTAATTTAACCTTGTTGGTGGTCAACACAGAAAAAGTGATATTTTTTGTTAAAATTTCAATTTTGCAAATTAAATTTTAAATTTTATCACATATTTTCATTATCAAACAAAAATTTTTGTTGGAGTATTCAGATTAATTTTTTAAATCAATTTATTTTTTTCTTTTTTTTTTCAATTATTTTATGCATAAACATTTTATAATTTACAGAAATAAATTCACTTGAGCAGTGGTAAATTTCTTAGAATAATTTTTTTTTTTGCTTTTCTAGGATACAATTTTAAGGTTTTTATTGATATCTGCTTCTTTTAGGCGTTTTTCATGTCAACGTTTTTATATCTAGGGATCTGAACACGAACTGAAAAGAAAATTTCATTGAATTTTCATTAAAATGTTAGTTGATTAGTTGTTGTTTTTGTCTGATGGCCTAAACGAACATTTTCTCAAGATTTTTCATATGCCAGCTTTCCTCATTCAATGTTAACCGTTCTTAAACTCTAGCTATCAACTTCCGTTTTCTTTTGCACTCTCTTTGGGTCTCTTTACATGTGGCTCTCCTTAATAAACACTTGTTATTACTAGATGTTTGTGGTTTTTCCTTTCACATTTTGTTTTGGAAAATTGTTTTGTTTATTCGTATTATGTTCTTTGTTGGTGAAAACAATTGTTGTACGCATGCTTCCAACAATTTTGAACGAAGAAAAGGCACCAACCACATTATCATCCTTAAACGAGGACGGGCAATAAGTTCGCGACTTTTTGAATTTCACGCCTTTTAACTGAAAGGACAACACTGCTTCTGTCAACAGTCATCTGCCAGTTGACTCCTATCAAAATTTTAAAAAACCTGTGTTTTTCTATTATATTTGAAAGCCATTGATAGCAGACTGCCTCGTGACTTAAGGAGAAATGGAAAAAAAAGTATATTTCGTGTGCTCATCAAGCATTCCATGACAAAAATCTATGAATTACAGGCCTGTTCTGAAAATCACTTTAATTCAAATCATGTGATTTTCAAAACTGGCTTGTTAGACTACATATTGCGCTGTGATATAGACTTTTCTCCGGAATTATCCTCCAGTGAATATTCTTGTTTCCAAACCTAAAGAAATGGCTCCTCATTCAAATAGATTTGACTTCAAAGAAGAAATTGCTGTTGATGACCTGACAAATCTTATTTCATTATTTTAGGAGACAACGTGAAAAAAAGATTATTTTTTATCCTAAAACCTGTGATTCATTTTAAAAGTCACCGACTTAATGACCCGCCCTCGTATAATTATGAAAGTGACATGCATGCCGCTCGTTTTGATGTCAATGCACCTGTTTTATTTTTAAACAACTTTTATACTTTGTTGTACTGTTGTTGTTTCCATTTGTAGGTCGGTGTTTGTTGTTGACTGTCAAGTCATAAAGGCACCATTTTAATTGTTTGTCTTTTTTTGTAGTTGCAACAAATTTTTATTTTATAAAAAAAAATGTCGTGCATTATAAAGAAACTTAATAACTATGCACAAGTCTTAAACAGTTTTATATACAACTAACACTTAACCCGCTACTTCGTTAGCGCCTCCTTTTCTTTCCACAATTTATATGCCAAAGTTTTTGTTTCTAGGTGTAAATAAAAAAGTACCAACATTTTTCATCTTTTAGGTTCTAATTCACTCAGAAAGAAAAAAGAAAGAAATTAATTTCCAAATTTTTAATATTTTTAATTAGGCTTAAGTTCATGAAATTTAATTTTTATTAAATTATTTTTATGAAGAAAGGAGTTTTACAACATGAAAATTAATCAAAATTGTTATTGATAATCTTTCATTCTTGACGTGGCTCGTGGCTCGGGTTCGAGCCACGACTTTTGAAAAAGTACTAAATAATTATTTGCATTTTTTAGATAAGTTACGAAGGTGATATAATTTGTATACCCTTCACCATAGGTAAAAATATATAAGTTTGTCGTTACTTTTGTAATTTCTACAATATTGATTTTAGCCCATATAAAGAATATATATTTGGTTCCTTTTGAGTAGCAAAGGTAATCTAAGGATATCCGTCTGTCCGTGTATGTGTGTGTTGAAATGGATGAGGACAAGGTTGGTATACATTTATGTCACATATCGTTACTTTAATATAGAAAAGCCCTAACTAACATTTTCCTTACTTTACAGGAGAAGGAAAAAACTAAATAAAAATTACAGTCTTGTAGTCGCGATTTTTTTTTAAACGCAGTTTTTTATTAAACTCTCTAAACAATTTCATAAAAAACTGCGTTTAAAAATAATCGCAACTACGATATTACAATTTTTATTAAGTCTTTTCCTTCTCCTATAAGAAAGGGAAATGTTAGTTAGGGCTTTTCTATATTATAGTAACGCTATATTCCGTTAAAGTCATAATTTTCTACTTAACGACAAATTTTTGTCAAATGGCCGAGATATGAGCAAAAACCCACGACTGCCTTTAATTTTACCCAAAAATCCCTTTTTGTTGTTGTCTGTATATCTGGGGAACGGCAATAGCCAAAGTCTCCAAGTTAGGTACATACAAGTATTTTCGTTATTAACACACAACACCCAACAAAATATTGGCGGGACTGAAGAAGTGAATGCGGCACAAAATAAATTTCTTTATATCTGGAGAACGGTAGGAGAAAAATGTTCCAAAATAACAAAATTTGTTTACAAGTTTTGGTATAAAAAGAGTTAGCTTAACATATTTCGAATGAAATTACCTTTATTTCTTTGTAATCGGTGCACAACTTTTGATTTTAATTAGAATGTACTGAAACAATTTAATTGATACAAATCGGGATTTTCATACAAAAATAACTTGCTTAATGTATGTGTGTTTACTGCTGTTCTATTTATGGACGTTTTTCATGATTCACTTAAAAATGAGGTATGTACTAAAGCCCTGCACGAATGCATTTGAATGCCGTTTCAAGACATTCGTTTGTTTTTTAAATGCTGATTGTCGATTGCTCTTGCCCAACAAACACGAAGTCAAACCTTTGATATGAAATGACTTTATCATTTGACATCAAACACAATTCTCAATCGTTTTTCAATTGTTTGATTTAACATTTAAGTTCAAATTGATAATGATTTGAAAATAAACATTTGATATCAAATGTTTTATCAATTTGATGTCAAATGTTAAATTCAAATCAAAAATAAACTTGGCAATACTAAAGCGAAAAATAAATGTAATCAATAAAAATGGCGATTAAAGTTACATTTTTTACTTTGTGGTTACATGTATTTTACTATTAAAAATAAATTTTAATATAAAGTGAACAGTTTGTTTCTTGTGAAAAATAAAAATTATTTGTGAGTAATTACAATGATTAAAAATACGAAAAAAGGAAAATAAAATGGGAAAGTGCAGAAAGTTTGTTGAACGATCGGGGTGCTACAATCCTCAAAATAAAAGGGAGCCAAGTAGTTTGTCTTTCCAAGAATTAGAGGACGGAAAGAACATTATTTCATATTTTAGCTATGGTGCCGAATGTTTATCTCACAGTTTATTTAAATAAATAATGAATTTAAATTCAAAAAGTAAAGTATTTTTATTTATGTTCCACATTGTATTATAATCCACATTTGAAAAACATTTGAGAATTACCTTTGAAAGCAAGTTGAAAATAAAGGCATTTTTCAATTTGAAAATAATTTCCCCTTTTTGTTAAGAACGCAATGATATTCAAATCATTATCAAACGTTTGATTTCAAATCATTTTCAATTTCAAATCAAACCTCCGTGTTTGTTGGGTAACTATACCAAATGACCCCAATCGCACCAAACAACAGTAACTGCTTACTGCTACAACAAGACAAAACAACTACAGGCATTTTGTTTGTGTAAAATTCCTCGCCGTTGTCACCCTGCAAATAATAGGACCAGTCCAAACACGCGTGTAAAGAGTAGCCCACGAGGGACCAGGACTAGTCCAAAAGAAACCCAAACGTATGGAAAAAACATGGTCTATTTAACATTACGATGTCCTAGGAGAGTACCATATAACCCACCTTTGAACTACTAAGGAGTAGTTTTAAAACTACTCCATGGTATACACAAGAGGATTAGTTTTGAAGTCGTTTAAAAAGGAAAGCATGTCGTTAAAAAACGAAGACATGTCGTCTTACTACAGACACTTTTTAACAATGACATGGTCCATGCTTGCATTACATCGGACCAGTCCATGGAGTAGTCCATTTATCAAAATGGTTCAGGTGGTCCAATTTTATTTGCTAGGCAATATCTTACTACTACATAGGCGAAACAAAAGGAAAAATGTGTTTTGTGTGCATGTATGTGTGGCAGATCACACAGTGTGTATTGAAAAGTTGACCGTGTTATAGACTTACAATTGTTGTGTTTATGTTTTCGTATACATCAAATTATACATTGAGTTGATTTGTTTAAATTAAACTACTGCTTCACACCGAGTTGTTTGAAACCAACTACTGTTTTGGCATTGATTTGGTTTTTCGTAATGTATCATTCGAACTGATAAAAAAAACACAGTATTTGACACAACAATAACTTGGTGTGAAAAAGAAACAAATGCATTCGTGCAGGGCTTTAGTATGTACCTTCACTAAATTGTGAATAGGAGCGAAACGCGCTCATCGATTTTTATGGTCTATGTCTCATTTCGTTCAAAGGTTTTGTGACTTTACGTGAAAGTAATAAGACTTTAACTCTTTTGTTTTGGATTTTTCATGATTTTTTTTACGTAAACAACCATTACTCACTCAGCCATTTTTATGTGATTTGCAAAAAATTGATTGTTTTGCAAAGCTAACAATTAAAAAAAAAAGAACTCCGAAAATCGCTTCATGAAGAGTGAAGTTATGATTTTTTGAACGGTTAATTTTTGAAAAATGGTCAAAAATTCGATTAGTACCTGTAACATAAAAATGCGAGCTGAAAGAGAAAAACGGAGATTTAATTTGAAATCAGCGACCTCAAACACAGAAAAAGTTAAATTTTGTTCCGCTGTGTAATTAGCCGTATTGCGGTTGTAGTACACAACGTTTTTTGTAGTAATTTAAAGAACATAGGTTGTGTATTACAGTCGTTTACAACAACGACAAACGGCATAAGGCTGAATATCTGACGACGATACTTAGCGGAAGTTGTAAAGTTTGGCAAGTTTTGTACGAATCCAAAGCATACAATACAAAACAAACGATTCGGTTTTTTCTGTCTTATACAGACACATTCTTGGGTTTTCCAAATTTTATGAAAAAAAAGTCCGATAATTTGGAACCCTGTCACACATTTCTCAGCCATCTTGTTACCATAAATTCACACAAAACAAGATATGTTTTATTTTGGCGTTGAAAACAAATAATTTTTAAAGGTTTTTTCTATACTGGTTAAAATTCGTAATTAAATAGTCTCAAGTATTCCTTCGAAATCTAGTTTGAATGCAACAACGTTGTGGCATTTTCCATTTAAATTTGTATGTTTTAAATTTAATACTGTATTTCCACGGAAAAACTCGCCAAAAATGCCAATATTTATGGGTAATTATGCGGGGTAAGAATTTAAGCGAATACGCATAACTTCCTCGTTGAGGTAACTACAAGAATACGTTTAACTACCTCATTGGAGCAATTAAGCGAATACGTTCAAATACCTCAGTGAGGTAATTAAACGTATTTATTTACAAGATACCTTAACTTTGATGTATGGAAAAAAGTTAAGACATAGGAATTTTTACATATATCAGATAAATCTAAAGAGATAGCAATAAAAAACAATGGGATTTGCTGTCTTAAATTTTATCTGTTATGCTTTTTGAGATGTCATATCCTAGTAACAAAAGCTTACTCATAAATATAAACTTATGATCAGTGGCCGTATTCTGTAATTCGCTAAAGCTAAATCTCTATCGCTAAAAATCTTTAAAGTTGATTAAGCGATTTTTGGCTACGAATACAGTACTGTAACGTGCATTGCGAAATTTGGCAATGCCATACCAATTTAATTCACCGCAATTTTAGCTTTTATTGTCATTACTAAAATTTTTAAATTTTGTATTCCCTAAGGCATTTTAGCAATAGAGATTTAGCTTTAGCTAAGCGAATTAGGGAATACGGGTGCAGGAAAACCGTGAATATGCAATTGCATGCTTTTTCTTGTGCAACCAATCAAGGCAGAAACAATATACATATTTATCCGTTTTAGAGCTTTTTATAAATTTTGTGTGTGTGAATAATTTGCATATTTTAACTTTTGCAGCATTTTTATTCACGTTTTTGAAGCATATTTCAATACATGTTCAGCAGATAAAAAAAATTGCTTAAAATTTTGGTTAACAGATCAGAGATCAGCAATGAGTAGTGAAAAAGTGAGTAGAGCTAAATCATGACTCATAAATTCTTGTACTTATACGCACTCATAGTTATAGCAATGTTATTAAAGTCATATTCACTCAAAAGTTTCATTTTATTCATCGTACTCATTTTTAGCAACATTTGTAGTGTTTGATTTAGAATCTACTCAACTCAATGTGTATAGGCGAAGCAAAATGCGAGGCTGCCAGATTTGTCCTGACGATTTGGCTGATTATAAAGTTGTGGGTTTTATCTGTTGTGTTAAAAAGGTAAATGTATGAGCTAAATGATTTAAATCATTGTAAGTATTTTCTTGAAATTATAAATCAAGCTGAGGTCATTTATGAGTATGCGTATAATGTCGACGTCACTCTCATAAATATTTCTCTTGTGAGTATGAGTGAATCAGAGTAGTGTATAAAGTCATTTCCGAAAAAGTAAAAGGAATAGGACTATTACAAAAAAGCTTTATGAAATACATAACTGAAATTTAGCTCATAGAATAAATTCGAAAAATGAAAAATGTTGAATATTATAATTTCAAATTATAATTTGGCATCATTGTTTATGAAAATAATACGAAATCAATACAACTATTTTTCTCTATGATTACACGTGACAGTTTTTTGACCAATTGAATTAAACACCTAATCTATATGTAAAATTTTCCGCTGAATCTGAATATGAAGTCAGAATTTTAAAACTAGAACAGTTTTTGAGATATTCCAAAATAACCGCTATTTGTGTTTTTAAAAAAGATGATGTGACTGAAATGCAAATATCTTCAAAAATTTTAAACGGATTATGTATTTCTTTATTTTTGGTGAAAGGTTATAAAATTTCTAAAATAACCATGGATTGCTTGTGAAGATTGGTCAAGAAATTATAGAGTTACAGGGGACAAAAAAAAAGCTTCATTGAAAATTTTATGATTTTGTTCAATTTTGCTCTTTTTAAGTTATTTTTTTTAAACCAATGATTTAAAAATCCTAATGTTTTATTGCATGCGACATTAGATTATTTTAATATGAACATTTTTAGGCAAACAAGGCATAGATTGGTACAAAAGTGACAAAGCTACAGAAGATTTAGTAAATTAATCCACGTAGAAATTCAATAGCTTCAAGCAATTATTAATATTTTTGTAAACTAAAGGAGAATCAGACCGTCTCAATACTTTAGCCGGAAGTTTCAAAATCATCTTTTAAAAGCAGGGAAAAGAGACGGCGCTCAGATTTTGATTGCTAAAAATAACATAAAATTTGACGAGAAAAAAAGCCAAGGTAACAAAAAAAAAAAAAAGAATGAATTAAGAGTAAAAAAAAGGAAACCGAAATAAAAAAAAGTGGAATCAGTACGTAATTCTTGGGTACATATTAGTATGTAAGACACGGCTTTAAATTGAAAAAAAAAAAAAAAAAAAAACAGACCGCTTATTCAAAAAACTTCAAAACGCTCGGTGGAAAAACCAAGAAAAAAGTTGAATTATTATATTTTCCAGCAAGTTTGTTAAATAAGATTATAAATAATATAAAATAAAAATCACCAGTTTTTAAAATATTTATTAAGAACAAAACAAGATTGTTGTTTGTGTTTAAAAAAAATTTAAGCTAAAATGAAAGGTAAAAAAAAAACGAGTAATTACCTGTTAAGGCTCGGAAAACATTTCATGAGTCGTAAATTGTTGAACCTTTTGTACTTTTCACTTAATAAAGGGAATCTTGATTTAAAATTTCAAATGTTTATTCTTGAAAATCTATAAAAATATTAAAATTAAAAGCAATTAAAAAGTCTTTATTTAAACCATAACAAGTTTATACTAAATAGTTTTACTTTCAAAATTACTCTACTTACATTTAGTTTTTATGTATGTATACTAATGCGCAAAAATATAAAAAGTGTTTGTAGGTAAATGCAGCTAGGAAAAATAAGAGTTTGAGAAAAGCACTTAACTAAGTCATGTTTCCTTTGGTAGGTCAACATGTTTTATTATTTCTAAATTATCAAAATACGGATGTAGCATAGCATTTTTAGCTGAGATCCTTTCATTGGGATCAAAAAGCATCATGACCTGTAAAAAAATATAATAAAGAATTTAATTTTAGTAATTAACATAATTTTTTTTAAACTTACTTTAAAGAGATCAAAGGCTTCATGTTTAGCTATAGTTTCGGGTATATTTGATTTTTCCCATCTAGGAAATTTAGCTTTGTAGTCTGGCAATTGTGATACACCAGGCCATGTATTTTCATCGGGTGTTCCCAAAGTACGAAATATTCTATATAATTGATCAATTTCACTGTCACCAGGAAATAGAGAACGTCTCATTATCTGTAAGTATATAACATTTTAGAAGGAATATTGGTGGTCAAATTAAAACATTGCTTTTGATTTTAATAAATAACTAGCTGGCCCGGCAAACGTTGTTTTGCAATATAACTTATTTTTTTCAGATGTTGCAGTGTCTGCAAGAAAACTGATTGATTAGTTAAGAAGATAATCACCCCTATCGTGAAAAATTTTTCCATCGTAATTTTTCCCCTTTTCACATATTTGCGATCATGAACAACTCCCATGAAAAAATGTAATTCAAAGGAGAATAATAACGTAAAAAAATGTTCACGGGAAAAATTTCCCCTTACAGTGCAGCCACACGATCAAGATTTTCTTGATAGTCTTTTACATATACTGATTGTCAAAATATGCAAAAGTTGACAGCTGTGACGTAGGCTGCACGCAAGTTGAAAGCAATTTACTTTTTCAAGATGTCGTCGCCGAGAAAACAACTCAAAATGTTTTGCTATTTTCCACTTTTGATTTTTCTGCACTGTAGACTGTTCGAAGGGACTTTATCATTTTGCTTATTAATTTTATTAATAAACATATTTCACTATTTTTTTAGGTTTTTAGTTAAAATTTTAAAATTCCCGCAACAATTTGTAAAAAAAAGAACTTCAGCTTTTGCCGGCAAAATATTTGTGAAAAAAAAAAACAAAAACAACTTCAAAAGATTTGTAATAAGCTGTTTTCTTGAACGAAAATTGATACACTCACTGGCAAGAGAATTTTAGAGGCAAGTTCGTATCAATTTTTAAAAGTATGAGTGTATTGGTAAAAAAGTGTGAGTGTATTAAAACTTGATAGCCAAAACTTGATCGTGTAACCCTCAAGTTATCGTGAAAAACTTTTTCCCTCGTAATTTGTTCACATTTCCCTTAGATTTGCTCACTTTATTTTTGCTAGGGAACAGAACATGTATGTAAGTAGCTCCTCCTATAAATCGAATATTAATAAAGTTAAAAAGGCACAAACCGATATAGGGCTCAACAAAATGCAAAGCAACAGGTAGATTGCCTGCGGATTTGTGAAACTTTCGTTTGACCTGGTAACAGAATTTTGGAAATTTTTTTACTACATTAAATTTAAAAAGTGCAAAAAACTAACGTTGTAATAAAACTATCCCTTCAATACTAAATATTTTGCTTTATTATTTTAACTTTTCTTTAAAATATATACCTACTTGAATATTTTTGAACAAAAATTTCATTGATTTTTAATTTTTTTAATCTTTCTTCTTTTTTTACATTCACTGGGACTGATAGCGTAAACAATTTTTCACATGAGATTCACGACTGCTTTTTTCCCTTCGAGGGGAATGAAAATTTCATGGGAATAAAAATTCCACTTGTTATTCACGATAGGGGTGAATAAAAATTTTAGGCTTTAGTTCTTTCCAGATGTTACACTATTTACCTGCCAAATTTCAAGAATATCAGTTGATTAGTTAAGAAGATATAGGGAGGGGGAGCTTTTACTCCTCTTGCCCTATTTCATGCCCTTTCTCTTTCAGATGTAACAGTGTCTGCATGCCAAATTTTTAGAAAATCTCCTCATTAGTTTAAAAAATATAGGGAAGGGGAACTTTTACCGCTATTGCCCTATCTAACGCCCTATTCCCTTTTTCCTTTCAGATGTTACAGTGTCTGCATGCCAAATTTTAAGAAACCCGGTTGATAAGTTTAAAAGATTGGGGAGCTTTTACCTCTATTGCCCTATTTCACGCCCTAAATAATAAAAATTTGAGGCTATAGTTCTTTCCAGATGTTAGACTATTTTCCTGCAAAATTTCAAGAAAATCGGTCGATTTGTTAAACAGATATAGGGAGGGGGAGCTTTTACTCCTCTTGCCCTATTCCTTATTTTCTTTCAGATGTTACAGTGCCTGCTTGCCAAATTTTAAGAAAACAGGTTGATTATCTAAGAAAATATAGGGAGGGAGAGCTTATGCCCTATTTTGCGCCCTCTAGCGATATAAAATATACTCTACGACCTATCTAACAAAAACACATACAAAATTTCATAAAAATCAGTCAAGTCGTTTTGAAGGAAATCAATATATATATATATATAAATATATATATAAAAAATACTCTACGACCTATTCGCATATCTAACAAAAACACATACAAAATTTCATAAAAATCAGTCAAGCCGTTTCGAAGGAAATCAAAATGGAGGGCATTTTGTTGATATTTGTATGGGAATATATAGGAAAATCGAATTGCCATATCTCCAGAACTACTGGGCCGATTTCATGCAAACTTTACATAAACCATCTAAAGACTATCCCCAATGTACCCCAACGTTTTTGTTGAAATCGGTCTTCCCATTTTCGCAGTTAGTGGTGACATCAAAGTGTACACTTCTTTTTATATACATATATAGATTTAATGAAAATAATGACGTTTATACTATATTTATGATCATTGTACATTTTTTATCACAACATAAAACGGTTTCTCGAAAAATGTGATTTAGTTCTATTATACGAATTACTTAATCACCCCTATCGTGAATAACAAGTGGAATTTTTGTTCCCATGAAATGTTCATTCCCCTCGAAGGGAAAAAAGCAATCGTGAATCTCATGAGAAAATTTTCTCACGCTATCAGTTCCAGTGAATATAAAAAAAGAAGAAAGATTAAAAAAATTCAAAATCAATGAAATTTTTGTTCAAAAATATACAAGTATATAAAATAAAGCAACATATTTAGTATTGGAGGGGTAGTTTGATTACAACGTTAGTTTTTTGCCCTTTTTAAATTTTATGTAGTAAAATATTTTCCAAAATTCTGCCACCAAGTCAATAGAAAGCTTCACAAATCCGCAGGCAATCGACCTGTTGTTTTGTATTTTGTTGAGTAATATATCGGTTTGTGCCTTATTAACTTTATTGACCCTTAATATTCGATTAATAGGAGGAACTACTTACATTCATGTTCTGTTCGCTAGCAAAAATAAAGTGAGAAAATCTAAGGGAAATATGAACAAATTACGAGGGAAAAAGCTTTTCACGATAAGGGAAATTTTTTCACGTTATTATTCTCCTTTGAATTACCTTTTTTCAAAGGAAAAAAAAGGAGAAAAATTACGAGGGAAAACTTATTCACGATAGGGGTGAATATGGAGATAATCAGCCTGTTGGCGTTGGCGTATACGCCTGAGTCGTTTTTTGTAGTAGATTAAAGAACAAAGGTTGTATGCTACTTTAATCTATTACAAAAAACGACGCAGGCGTTTACGCCAACCATAATCAGGCTGAAAATCTGAATCACACTGTCTATTCGGGCGAAGACTTGCTTTTGTACAGAATATTCATGTTGTAATGAGGCACAATAGGGTGTCCCGGTAGGCAAGAAGGTAGTGAGCTTGTCTATAAGTACTTAAGATGCGGGATCAATTCCCGCTAGAGGCTCTGGTCTCCTGCAGACAATCGTAGAGCTTCGCAGGATAAGCATAAGAAAAAAAAAAGAAAAAACATAGGACAAAAATGTTTACTACTTATTATTACATTAACGGAAACATCTTGTTTGTAAGCAACAAGATGCTTTTTGTGGTAAACTCTTCGATGCTTATACTTAAATCGATTGAAAGCTCTTGAAAGATATGGAAATTAAATAACGTCGTTCTATCTAAATCAGTGAAGGGCACACACATGCTATCACATTTATGCTTGTGTTGACGAAATAACAACAAAGCAACAGCCGAACGTAGATCATCCCAGACTCACAAAGAAGTTTATAGTGTACATGTGTCGACGTTGCACAAGCAGCATTTTTATTCCTATGCACGCGTACATAGGATTTGCAAATGTGCCCGTCACTGATCTAAATCAACATTGCGATAAAAACACTCTTCCTTAAGGGGTACGATTTATCTCTTTACCCATTACAGGAAATCTTAATAGCAAGCCTACTAAGTGTTTTTCTATATGCTTGTATCTAATTTTAAGTTCAGTTCTTTCAATGATCTAGTTAAGTTTTCATTTCTATAGAAAAATTTTCTTAGAAAGGTTTACAAAAAGCTACTGCAGCAAATATTTGCCGATTTCTTTTTAAAGGCATGTAGAAGAAATTCTAATCACCCTTATCGTAGTTTGCGAATTTAAAAGACACCAGCGACTGTTTGGTAATAGATTCACGTTCTCTTTAATCAATTGCCAAACAGTCGCCGGCGTATTTAAAATTCGCCAACCACGACCGCCAACCATTTTATTTGTTTTTTTAAATGCCACCTAAGTCATTATCAATTTCGTTCAGAACTCGGTACGTTACGTGCAATTTCTGATTAAATACTCACTTCAAGAGTTCACTTTCAAAAAAACTGTTTCAATCGATTTTCTCAGAATTTTGTTTTATTAACATAGCGGACTTTGGACTACTCATATTAATTGTAGATTAAAAAAAATGTGTTAAAAACTACGGTTGCTTTACACAATGTTGGGAAGCTTAAAAGAGGCTTATTTCTTAGCAATATTATTTTAAAGACTCTTGCATTTAAAACATTCCTTGATATCATTACGGCAAAGACGAACAAAATTGATATTTTATCACGTTGCAATCAAACGAGAGTTGAAGCTTCATTATGTTAACAGTCATATCAAGAAAATTTGAAGAAGCATTACCAGAAAATTTATTGAGTTGTCAAAGGTTCATCTATTACTGTTTCTCAAGATTGATTTAAGAACTTTTTCTAGCTTATTAAAAAAAAACATAGAACGAAACTAATATGGCAAGTGTAAGCATAAGATTCCTAAAACTAATTCGATAAATTCTTTTTAGAACATGAGATATTAAGTATGTATTTTTGTAATGTAATTACCCTGCAGGAAATGTCGCTAGTGAATCTGTACTGATTCACTATTGACACAGTCACCAGTACTAGTGACTTATTATACCCCAGGCAATGTTATATACCTTTAAAATTTGTTTTTCTATTAAACAAATTAATAAAATTTACAATAATTACCATTTCAGCAAATATACAACCCAAACTCCATATATCCATTCCAGTGGCATAAAATTTTGTACCCAAAAGAATTTCAGGAGCTCTATACCATAAAGTAACAACTTCATGCGTGTAGGCTCTCATGGGCATATTAAAGGCTCTGGCTAAACCAAAATCGGCTAACTAAAAAGACAATTTATTACTTAAAAAAACGAAACACAAATTCCATCATACTACCTTAATGTTACCCGAAGTATCTACTAGCAAATTTTGCGGTTTCAAATCTCTGTGCAATATACGATTGGTGTGGCAGAAGGCAATGGCATCGAACATTTGAAACATGTAACTCTGTAAAGAATGTTAAATAAAATAAATAAATCTTTTTTTTTTCAATTTGAAACAAAGTGCAAAAATTTAATTATAATCTATAATTATCTAAGTGTTAAAACGACTATTTGCTCCTTATAGCAACAACAGGAATTAATATATGTATGTACATAAGTGTCATAACAATGAATAAATGTATGCAAATCAGAGAACTGCAAAATCCACTATTTTTGTTGATTTACTCATACGCTATAATTTACATTAACTGTATGCCTGCAAAACAAATTTCAACGTTGGTAATTTTGACATCGTTTTGTTCATATTTGATTTGTGCATGTGTGAGTTTTTTATTGAAAGTGCTTTGTTTGCATTTATTGTTGTGCACGCAATAACACAATTTCTTAAAGTCAAACGGCATTTATTCTTTTGCTTTTGCATTTAAGTAGTCATTGCCCACTCGATGACACAACGATGAATGTAAATTGATATGAGTACGAGTCGCTTTGTTGGTATGATATTTGTAGGCATAAGTTCAAATAAACTAGTTGTATTGTTCAATTTGTTTTTGTGTTTACCCTGCAAATAATTTTGGACCACCTGATTTTGATCAAAAGGACTACTCATTGGACTAGTCCGATGTAATTCAAGCATTGTTTAAAAGTGTTTGAAGTGAGACGACATGTCTTCGTTTTTTAACGAAATGGGTTCGTTTTTAAACGACTTCAAAACTAATCCTCTTGAGTATACCATGTAGTAGTTTTAATACTACTCCTTTGTAATACAAAGCTGGGTTATATGGTCCTGCCCTAGGACACCGTAATACCATGTTTTTTCTATACGTTTGGGTTACTTTTGGACTAGTCCTAGTCCCTTGTGGGCTACATTTTACACGCGTGTTTGGAGTAGTCCTATTATTTGCAGGATATTTTTTTAAACGCGTAACAAGCAACATTAACAACAATACATTGTACATACAGAACTACTGTACTTTTTAAGAAATTAAAAAATAAAAACGTCTTCTGTTTCTATGGAAATTGTTTCAGCTGCTGAATAGTCATCAGAGCAATGATTTTTGTGTATTTTTCTTTGTATATGTTTTTTCCCAAAGCAATAATTGGCGAACGAAGCTAAACATGGTATGAATGGCAAAGCCAATACGCTGTGCATGACTTGAATTAATTTTTTAAAACAACACCGATGTGTGTGGCTGAGAAAGTTTGATTGCATGGGCACAACTGAGTGTATTTGATGTTGTTGATTTAATGCGAATTTTTTGCAATCGCACAAAGCCGTTCTCTGATGCAAATATGTTGAATAGAAGAACAAAACAAATAAACCCAAAAGAAGTTCATTAAACTATAACATATTTATAATCCCTTAATTAGCATAGCAAAACGATATCACTCCACTATTTTTTAAAGATGATTTGTTTTTTTTGGATTTAATTCTATTCTACATACCTTCGTTTAAAAACATACCAAAGATTAATAAGTGTCCTTTAAATTAGTAAAAAATTATGGTTTCGACCAAAATCAACATTTCCAACTTCTAGATGCAGAGTGGCGCAGAATGTCCTATATAGTATGAATTCTTTATAACTAGGAATGCGATTTCCATGCAAATGGGTATAGTCTAAAAATTTGCGTTAAAATGTCATCGAATTGTTTTTGCATATTGTTGCATATTTTGGTGATAATGCATACTTTTGCATATTTTAAGTAATTTTTTTGATTTCCATACTATAAAAAAAGTCCTTAAAAAATATTTAAATACTCAAAAAAACTTAAAAAAAAAATCTTAAAATCAATAAATAAATTCATTTTGGAGCTTTGCCTTAAATACAAAATTTTCAAGATTTCGACAAGATCCTTCTGTTTTAAACCGTTGCAGCACCTTACGTGGTTAAGGTTTCTAATGGGTTTTAAATATTATATCTAAAACTGTTACAAGTTACTTGCTTGAAATATGGGTTATGCCGCCTTGCGGAGGAAATTAAAAGCCAAATTTATTCCACAGATTTGTATTTTCCAATTACGGATACATTGGTGAAACAATAACTAATTAGAAGGAATTTAGTCCACTTATTACGCAAATGAAATTAATTGTTATTGTTTAAAGTATAATTAACAATGTGAAAGGAAAAATAGCCCGACAAATTCAAAAAAATAGAAAACATTTTGCAAAAAAAGAAAAATAAAATAAATTTTAAATATTTTTGATCTGATCTGGAATCAAAGTGGGATCTGAAAATAAATTTTTTCCAAATGCATTAGCTTATTTCAAATTCAAGACAAACTTTTACTTTTGATAAAACGGTACTTGTTTATTTTAACAAACAAAAATTTTAATTAGTTACTAGGATCGCCCGGTGGCCGAAATTCGACCACTTTACATTTACTTACGAGAAAACCTGTGCGTTATACAACAAAAACGTACACTTTTTAAGAGAAAGGCAAAATGCACTATTTACCCATCATTGTACTTATATATTTCTAAAGATAAATTAAAACACGTTTCAAACTATTCAACTCAAATAATTTAGAAAAAAATTTACTGTGCATATCTACACAAAAATACCTTTAAAACGATATATGTTTCATTAAAATCGGTGGACGATAAGATGCTTAAAAATCAACCACAAAAAAATTGTTCCCGTATTTATATATAAGATTTAAGTTTTTTAAAGATATTTGAATAACAATAGTCTGAATTTTTTATATTTTTTTGTTTTTAGTGAAATTAAAAAACGTTTTTTTTAGGGAAACTTTTTTAATTTTTAGTGCATATGTTTTACTTTTTTAGTGCATATTTTTTATTTTTTTAGTGCATATTTTAAGTGCATATTTTCGATTTTTAGTGCATGAAAATCTCATCCCTATTTATAACTTTTTTAATTTTTTAATGTATAACTTTACAATCAAATAACGAACAAAAATAACACTACGTGACAAAATTTCAAAAAAGTCGTGACCAAATGAATCTGACAGCACAAATAATCTAATGTCGCATGCAATAAAACATTAGTATGTATTTTCAAATCATTGGCTTAAAAAAATAACTTGAAAGGAGCAAAATTGAACAAAATCATAAAATTTTCAATGAAGCTTGAACTTTTGTCATTTCTTGACCAATCTGACCATGGTTATTTTAGAAATTTTTTAACCTTTCACTAAAAAGAATGAAATACATAATCCGTTCAAATTGTTTGAAGATATTTGCATTCCAGTCACATCATCTTTTTTAAAACACAAAAAACGGTTATTTTGGAATATCTCAAAAAATTTTTTTACTTTTGACAATTCTGACTTCATATTCGGATTCAGCGGAAAATTTCACATAAACTGTCACGTAGTGTAATTGAACCCGATTAATATTATAAAAATGCTTTTTGCTAGGTGTGTGCAGGGTGTCTAGGGCACTATGGCCCAGATTGGATGCGGGGGCAACCAGAGTCCTACTGGGATTGGACAGAGGTGGTCTTAGAACACTTATAGGGTTCTTGACGGGTCATTGTCCTGTTGGGGCTGTTACGGGCAAATGGCACAACACCATACCGGACTTCTGAAGGTTGTGCGATGATGCTGAGTAGCTGGAGACGATCCAGCATGTATTGACAGAAGACAGAAGTCGCTAGGGGATAGATTTCACGACGAACTGGGGGACTGGATGTAATCCGGTGTATCTACTGAGGTTTGTCAGGGAAATAGTGCGGTTGTTTCCGTTGGGGGGACTGTAGGGAGAGTAATAGTTCTACGCGGTACCTACTAACTTTCTTACTCACCTAATACTTCCTTTCTTCACATTTCTAATTCTATAACTTTCCTTTTTTCATTGAAGTGATTCACAATGGACCGCATTGGTCTCCGGGTGGAAGTGTGCCCTTGGGCACATAACCCTTCTTAACCTAACCTAACCTAGGTGTGTGAAACATAGAGGAAAGAATGTTCTATGGTTTGTGAAGTCAGTGAAAACACTTCTTTTAATTGAAGAAATAAAGGTGGCAACCACAATTTTTTTTTTATTAACATATCCAATAATGCCATAATGTTGTTGTTCCAGCGAGTCCTGAAGAACAGGTATTGTTGAGGTGCGATTCCTTGGTCGGTGTTCGTTAAACTCCGAGTTGTTCCAGTGCATAGAACCGATTGCCGTGGAAACGTGTCATATATGTAGTTGCATTTGATGGCTTCTTATATGTGTGAATTTGGCAGTACCAAGAAAGGTTTATCAAGCTTAAATCTAAAGTCAAAAAGTACTGATTTACTCACATAATGAAATACATATCGTCATATTAAATGCAAACGGACGTAACTACGCTTTTTATTTTTTTTACAGGAGAAGCAAACAACTTTCCAAAATCAATAAAAACAAGGTGTAATTGACGTTTGAATTTCGTTAATAAAATCGACATTTTTGATCATAGGAATCTAAAATTTTGCACGAACATGTATTTCGATAAAACAAGCCATAATCGATAAAAAAACTCAATTTGGAAATTTTGTGTAGTTACGTCCGTTTGCATTTAATATGACGATATTTTTTCCGAATTTTGCACACTTTTAATTTTTAATATTTTTGTAAGGAAAAATAAAACTAAATGAAAAACACAACATTTGATCATAAATATTAACTGTCTTATGAAAAAAAGTCAAAGTACACATGAGTAAACCAACACTTTTAGCCCATAGGTACACTTTTCCTGGGCTTAATGTATTGGTTAACTAATGTAAACTTTAACATTTTTTGCAAAAGGGGTTAGAACAGAAGTATTTCTTCCTTATGTTCGCTTGCATTTGTAAAGATGCTTTGAATCAATACAAGAATTAAGAAAAAAAATCCAAGAAAAAAAAAAATTAAAAAATTTCAAAATATTACTCATACTGGTTGTGTGTTACTTTACAGCCTGTTCATCAATTTCGAAAGTTGACATTCGCATAGAAAATTACATTTAAAACAAAAACAAATAATTTGAATTTTGTTTTTGTTTTAAATATAATTTTCTATGCGAACAATGGCGTTCGATATCGTTGAACAGGCATTAAATCTTACATAAACGACTAGATCGATTACGACAACGACAACCGGAATAAGGCTTATTATAGAAACTACAAAAATGGAGACAACCACCGTTGTTTTTATACACAATTATTCAGACATTTTTTAAAAAGTCTTTAAAATCTAAAATTTTTATATCAAATTGTGGATCTACTGACAAATAATATATAATATATAAGTATATAAGTCTTTCAATGCCAAACATAAATGCGTACGTAAATCACTGGATTAGGGATTAGGCTACAAGGTAACGTAAAATAAATGTTTGTAACTTAGAGGTGGGTCTTAAACTTTTTCACCTGTGATGGTGTGGGCATAAAAAGACAAACGAGTTAAGGAAATCGTGACAATTGCCCTAAATGATAAGAAAGTTGATTTTTTACAATTGAAACATCTTTTAGTTTGAGTTATGTTGCCATTTTGTCCTCTACAAACCAAGTTAAATACTGGCGACAGAAAAGTTCTATGGTGAATTAAAATTTTCAAGAATTTCTACGCTAATATCAAAATTTATGCTTGCCCGAACAGTTTCAAAATTTTACTTCCATGAGTACTTTGCTACCGTTTCACACACACCCTGAGGCAAAAATATCTTTAGGTATGTAAAAAAAAAAACAAAACAAAACAAAACAAAACAAAACAAAGCAAAACAAAAATATATATTGCTAACTTACCTTTATCAACTTTGGTGTGAATACTTCTTTCTTTTTGTCCATTAATTTTTTTAAATCCATATTAAGATATTCAAACACCATATAAAGACTAGCATCGGCTACAACAACATCAAACAATTGCACTATATTGTCATGTTGTAAATCTTTTAGCAGGGATATTTCTCGTATAGCTGTTGAGGGTACACCCTCAGTTTCACTAAAAATTTAAAAATTGAAAATTAGTTAGGCTTTGAAGTAAAAAAAAAATATTCTTTGTTTCAAAACTACCTCAATTTTATTTATCCAGAGAGAAAGCGTGTAATATTGATAAAATTTATTTATTAATAAATTTGTAAATACATTGAACACTATATATTTTTGTAAGATTCACGATGATTTATGAACTTCAAGACAAAGCCGAATCATGTGGTGCTACGTTTATAATAATCAAATACATCGGAGCACGTACATGATTCGGATATTATCTGGATTCAGTTGTGAATTTTTTTATGAAAATCATGTAAATACATACACACACAAATATACATTATTTTTTTGTTTTCAAAATTTTTTTTGTTTGTTCTTGCGTTTACGTTTTTATTTCCAATTTATACGTTTTGTTGTTGGTTTTAGTCATTTTTCTGGTTGTTATCTAGTTCGAAATAACCGCTTACGTATTAGAGATGATGCCAAGTGGATTTATATATTAAGAAAACTTAAGTATATCTTAAACCTTTTTGTTGAGCCTAATGTGCATGAGAAGTAATTTTTCTGTTATTTATTATTTAATTGGTTTGGCGCATATCATGGTAATTTAACCATAAAATGCACCAAACCAATTCTGAGCTGAAGATATGTAGATAATGGTATTAAGCCTTTGCTAGATTATGGGTTAATTTGTGATGACTTTAGGGTTTGCTGTTCTGATCAAGTCCATTTCCCGCTATTTTAAAAAATTCTTTAATATTTGCATTTTTTTGCAGGATGTCTTAAATGCAGAAGAATTAATTGACTGTAAGGACTTAAATCATATTGATTGGGAAGCCTAACAATCAATGCATGTCGTGCTACTTTTAACGAAACTTTTTTAGAATTTTAAATTAAATATTTGAATTCACCACTAGTGGTGAATGAGGGTATACTAATTTTGTCATTCCGTGTAAAACTTTTTTACAATATGTACATCTAAAGCGACGGTCACACTTGGCAAATATTTGACGAAAAAGACTTGACCAACAGGCAAACTAAAACATAATTTCCTTTAACTGCAATATTTATTTTGATTTAAATACATACAACATCTTACAAACAACAATTTTTTGCTGTGCCTGACAGTATAGTAAGTTTCATGTTGTAATATAAACACCATGTGTGATCCTACTAACTGTTAACAAGAGTAGTGGTTATGCTTATTTGGGTAAATATTTTAAAAGTGTGACCGTAGCTTAAGACCCCCTAAAGTATATATATATTCTAGCTCCTTGAGTAATTCTTTGTCGATCTGGCCATGTCCGTCTGTCTGTCCTCTGTTGAAAACACGCTCACTTTCGAAAACTTAACAGAAAAGTACAAATTTGGACTCAAATTGCTTGCATTTATTCCAAGTATTTGTTATTCAGTTTGGAAAATCGGCTCAGTAGGATCAGCTCAGCTATGAATCAAAATGTGGAACCACCACACTAAAAAATTGATAATTTTGTTACAAAAACTAACATAAACGGTGAAATAACGCACGGAATGATATTAGACTTTGCAGAAATACGTTTCATATAAAACCTACTCTCGAAAATCAGTTTACTACGCCTAAAACTGTAATAAATAATCAGAATTATATTTAATACTTCATAGTTTTATAGGACTAAAAATCGAACTAATGAATTTCCTGATGATCGGTCCATAAAGACCACTCTGGCAAATTAATTAAATACGTCTAAAACCGTAGCAAATATAGATAATGCGGTAAAATTTGTTCCAACTTAGCTTTCATAAGGCCAAAAAAAAATGTCATGCCATTTTGTGATATACGGTCCATAATTTACCTTAGAAATTTCACTGTAAACGCTTAAACCAATTTCTCCACTGTATTGAAATTTATTCTTCTTTATACCAGAAATTACTCTACAGAATTTTGGGATGATTGGTACATAATTTACCATTGCTCTAATATAAATTCCTCTGCTGAAAATCACTTAAGTTCAGATTAAACTGTTACGAATCATATTTTACTCAAGCTAGTTCAAGTTTATAAAAAGAAAAGCATATAAACTTTCTGATTGTCGATCAATAATTTAATGAAGGTCTACACCGCAACCAATTTTAATGCAGACGTCAGTTTTTATAAATATTAATTAATAATAGATATCATAAAGAGCCCACTCCTGAAATATTCGAACTGTCGGTGGAGCGTATCAAATATTCGCCACAGTCGAATATAGCACTCTAAATTGTTTTTTTTAAATCTATATTTTCTTCGTCTATGTTACTTACGGAAATCTATTTGGTTTTCGTAAGGAAGAGGCCACGCAATGAGCGGCTAAGCGTCAAGCGGCTGAGCGATGAGCGTCAAAGCGTCAAGTTTGAGCGGCAAGTGGCTTATTACTGAGCGTCACTTCTGAGCGGTTAGTTGTTAAAATGCCATTGTAAAGAGTGGCTTGTTCAATGTTATTACGCGAAAATCGTATTCATAAAAATGTAATGCGTTTTTTAAGAAAAAAAAAAATTGCAGCCTGTTCGTCGATTTCGAGCGAAGACTTCGTTCGCTTAACTTACATGTAAAACAAAAACAAATTATAAACAAGTAAGAAAGCATAATCGGTCAATCCCGACCATATGGCACCCTACAACACAGTATTAATAAACACATCATGCTAATGTGTCTATATTTATCAAGCAAGGGGAATTAAACCATTTATATACAAATCTACCCAATACAATACTGCCTTATATCTGTGAAATGATTTGATTTGCTGTTGCTTAAAGTTGACCAAATTGACAAAACAAAAAAATTATTTCTCGGTCAAATTTTTATTTTTTAAATTTGATAATCTGTCTTGCCATAATTCGGTTGGCTTTGTACGGATGAAATCATAAGCTCCATATTAACTTTTGCCATGTTTATTTTTTGACGCTCAGAAAACAACTAAAAATTAGAACAAGTTTTATTCCTGAGCGACGCCGCTTAGCCGCTCAAAAATTTCGCTCGCATGCCGCTCATTTCGTGGCCACTTCAATAGCATTTCATATGTTTTAATTTTTTGACGCTCATCGCTCAGCCGCTTGACGCTTAGCCGCTCATTGCGTGGCCTCGGCCTAAGGGTGGTGCCCACTTATCCAATTCCGCCTACTTTTCGTCAGAAGTTCTGTATACACAATTTAAACAACTTTTCTCTTTCCGTGTTTCAGATAAAAAAAACTTTTGTTTTTGTATGGGAGGTGTCACGCCCACTAAAAACTCGCACCCAATTCCTTTTCTTGATATTTTAATAGTCGGGGTTGAGAAGAACCCTACAAATCAGAGGTCATGAAAATCGGTACAGCCGTTGTCGTGTTATTAGTAGTGTTACACGACATCTATTCTCTTTTTCGGGGGTGACAAACCCAAAAAATCATAAAACATTAAAATCGGTCTAGCCTTTCTTGAGTTCTAATTTGTGTAGCACACCTGACTTTGTTATATTTATATAAAATAGTTTGTGACATTAACTTATCTGGAACGTTGAAAATTTTAGAATATCTGGCCTAACTGTGGGTAATAAGTAAGTATTTAGTGTAATAAATTTAATGTTGATAACATTAATGACTATTTTGCTAACTCTTTTAATTTCTTCAATGATACTACTGATTAAAGCTCCTTTATTGATGTAAATGGTTCATTTTCTTTTGGTTATGCTAAGTTGTTTCTAGGGTAAATGCGATCTGTAACGTTAAGTCTGACTCTATAGGTACTGATACTACTATACCACCCATTCGTTTTATCAAGTTTCAATTGGTTCCTATCAGTGGATACTTTCATTAAAATTAAAGAAAAAATAACGTCAATGTAAAGTTATTATACGTTGAATATTTATAAGAATTCATTAATCGGTGAAACTGTTGTAAAAAATATCATTTTATTTTATAAACTTTATTGACAACAATCTTTCAAAAATCTAAATGTATGACATTCATGAAGGACATTTGATGTTACAGACAAGTACCTGTCTTTTAATGTCCCTACTCCTCTTTTTCGATACGATGCCTTCACTATTTTTGAACAGCAATCTTTTGTGTATTTGACACCAAATACACACACTAATAGGCACGTAGACACTTTTTAGCACCACAAACATACACCGACACCCGAATTGTGTAAATTAAGGACATTTGTAGGAGACAATTTACATTTGAAAAATTTTATATTATTTGTAAACACTTCAGCACGGGCACTTTTATTTCTATTAATTTGTTGGTTAAAAAAGTTCTTACCTTTCCAAACGTATTTTTTTTAAGGCCACATCCTTGCCTGTTTTAGTGTCTCGCGCCTTGTAAACAATTCCATAAGTGCCCTCGCCAATTTTTTCGATTCTTTGAAAGTTTCCAACGTCATGCATTTTTTATTTATCTAAATCAGCTTTATTTCTTTGCAGTGGTATGAATTGTGTTTGTTTTTGTTAAAGTTCTTATTTATTATTATCAAATTTGTTTGTCACCAAAAAAATACACTCTACACTACACACACAAATGCCTTAACGCTAAAAAGCCGCAAAAATTCTATAGTTATCGAAGAAGCCACTAAAATATTAGTGATGTGAGTTTTGGGTCAACGATAACTATTCATATAAACACAGAGTTGGAAATAATAGAAGTAGTATTTAAAGAGGTGGTTGTCTGTGATAAAATACAGAGAAGTCATACTTCTACGTATTTTTTTGTAAAATATTTAAAACGTTTTCTATTTCTGATGAGTAAAGATAACTATTTTCTTAAAACATTTTCAACATAATTATGCTTTCTGCCTGTTTGTAGAACGCGAGCGCAAAAGTGACTCGTTCAACTTACATTTAGAACAAAAACAAAATTCCAAAAGTTAGAGTTAGAGAAAATATAGTACTCTTTTTTTTTAAAGAAAAACAGTTCCTTTGTTAACAATTATACAACTCTGCTTAGTACACTATTTTGAAACTCTGCAAAAGAGTAACTGAAAATAAGAAATCCATTATCAATATTTGAACAAATTTGTGAAAATAAATTTATTTTTAAAAATACATTAAATTGTTGCTCTTACAGACTTTTTTAAATTATTTGGACTTAAAAAAGGAAAATAATCCTAAAGAAATATTGTTAAAAAGTGCATAATTAATTAATATAACAAAAATGGTAAAAAAAAGAAAAAATCAAAATGGCTAATGTGTAATAAACTGAAGATCCTGAACATTAACTGGTAAGTTTTAAAACTTTTGGTAATAAACTTTTTTTTAGTATGAGAAAAGGGTCCCTTTCCGAAAAATTTACAACTCGAATAATATTTTTCCGCAATATTTTAATTTTTGTGATCGCTAATGGAATTTTTAAAATATTCATATCTGTAACTGCCCTGGGCGGGGAAGCAGCTCGTTCTACGTTGTCATAATCTCTTAATTGTGGAAGTTTTCGCCAATACGAAGGTCTAGGTCGACCGAGGACTTTGGTTAGTTGCATTTCATAACGTCCATGCACATTATGACTCACATTATGGACTTTGTAACACAGTGTTTTTTGTTGTACCATAGAGGAGAAATTCTTTGTACATATTTTTGTATATCAAAAATCGGCTTCGCCAATTAAAGCTTCTCTGCATAGCCGACCATTTGTTCTCTATGGTAGGTATTTTGAGATTCAGAATTTTGATACCTACTCGGGATATAAAAAATTCAAGATTTTGATAACATCCCCAATTATTAATTGTTGAACTAAATCAATTTAAAAGAAGTTTCCAGATACTGTTCTTTATTAAAGTTTTATTAAAAAAAAATTGTTACAATTCAATCCGTTCGCTTTCAATTCAAAGTTAAGAAGAAAAGAATTTTTTTTTTGTTTATAAAAGAAACAAAAAGAAAATAGAATATCAATGTTACCAACATTTTAAATTTTACATATGGATAGAAAAATAAATAAGATTACCATATTTCAACATTACTTGTTCTGCGTTGTCATAATCTCTTAATAGTGGCAGTTTTCGCCAATACGAAGGTCTAGGTCGACCGAGGACTTTGGTTAGTTGCATGTCATAACGTCCATGCACATTATGACTCAGCAAAGAGTGTCACAATGTCCATGGATAATAAGATAATTTTAAAAGTATCATAAGATCCATGGACTTTGTAACACAGTGTTATTTGTTGTACAATAGAGGAGAAATTCTTTGTACATACATATGTATAACAAACATCGGCTTCGCTAATAAAAGCTTCTCTACAAAGCTAACCATTTCTTCTCTATGGTATTTTGAGATTCAGAATTTTGATATTCGGGCTTTTGATACTATCCCTAATTATTTATTGATTATAACACATCATAAAAGTCATAGTGTCCATGGACCATTTGAAATTTCATACATTGACTTTTTGACACTTTTAAAAGTGACAATATGTCCTTGGATATTATGATATGGCACCGGTATCGTATTTTTTGTACTTAATTGTAATTTTATATAGAAGTTTACTATTTAGTAAGTAGCTTTAATTAACTGCATAAGGCCCTATAGGCTCGGTTATGTAAATGAGGAATTAATAAAAAAAAAAAAAAAAAAAAATGTACTTAAGTTACAACTTTTTAGGTTTAAACATTAAAAATCTGCTTTCGTTTTTAAACGTAATTTTTTAACCTGGTGGCTAATTCTGGCAGTCGTGATCGGATCCTTTTTCGATAAATCCAGGGATTTTAATATTTTAATCCCGGTATTTTCGGAATTCAGTCAATCCTGAACTTGGTAACTAAATTATTTTTCATCATGTTGCTTTCGCGCGCCCTGCGCCTTCAGCAATTATAAAGAAATTTTAATGTGAAAAGACATTTAAATAATCGAAATAGAAACTTAATAAAAAAAATGTCTTTAGAAATGCAATAAAACAAATAAAGCGAAAAATTCCGTGTGGTTTTATTTTCTAATTGGGTTCACTTGTGCATCAAATGAAAAATTCTAACTTTACTCGTTATGTATTTAGATGTGTTAAAATGGGAATGGAACTTACGGTAAATTATGTACGACTCAAGGCGAATTCATAAAGGT
The DNA here is from genome assembly GCA_930367215.1 of Pollenia angustigena. Taxonomy (NCBI): domain Eukaryota; kingdom Metazoa; phylum Arthropoda; class Insecta; order Diptera; family Polleniidae; genus Pollenia; species Pollenia angustigena. The sequence continues at coordinate 188,339,989 of OV884056.1, forward strand.
GACCGCATCATGAGATAGCATTACGCTAGCTATCCCTTTCTTTTAAAAAATACTATGTATTTTGTTTTTGGAAAAAATTAGAGTGAATGTCAAAATTATTGGTTGAAAATATAAAAGGAATTTCTTTGTTTATGAAATACTTATACAAAATTGCTTTAAAAGGTAAATCTTTTTCCTGTATTGCAAATTTATTGTGGCTCCACGTTTTCCTTACGCCTTTTAAAATCCTCTTGTTAATATTTTTGCTCACTTTTTTTTGTTTTATTACATTTAAATAAATTTTTTTTTCTTGATTTAGATTTTAAATTTTAACAAATTTTTTCACAAAATGTAAATAACGCTTGACATTTAGTATACACACAAGGAAATAAACAACAAACAGATGACTCGAAAATATCACCTTTATGAATTCGCCTTGGTACGACTAGTGGGGGGGGGGTTTGTTTAAATAATGTTTTTATGGTTAAGTTAATAAACTGATTTTGTTAATTAATTTTGAATTTAAATTTCAATTATTGATCTTAATTATTTTAAAAAAAATGTTAATTAAATCTAACAAATAAATCAATTTCTAGTTTGCTCAGTTTAATTACTATATTAATTACACTGTGCTAGTTGAAAAAACCAGCCTTTAAAAAACTGCAGTCAAAGTAGAAAACATGCCATTCCTTCCTTCCACTTCTTCATTTGTCATTGGCAAAAAACAAACTGTTGCTTTTACATACTTCTGATTCATTGAATGTAAACAGTCGCTATCAAACAAACTCAAAAAGCGAAAAGCTGAACACAAATTTTCTTTTTTTTGTTCGAAATTTTAATTTCTAAATGTAAATAATACGAATATTTACGTATTTTTACGCAATATTTTGAAAATGAAATAATATAAAATATCTACCTATCTGTCAATTTTTCCATACGCTGGAAATTTTACGAAAAAATCCCTACAAAAAGGGTCTATGTTCATTTCACCTAGCAAAAAATGTTGAAAAAGGTAATCGGGTTTGGAATTAATCATTTTAGGCGGAATGACTTCTAAACTGGTTAACCTCTCTACGTATTTTTACAGGCCATGCGACTAAAGTAATTAGTTCCTAAGAATTGCTTACTTTCTTAACTTTTTTTTTAATTTCAAAAAAAGTTAGAAGTGAATTTTTTGTACACAATAATAACTTAGGAAATACAGAAAATACTTTTCTTTTAATAATTACTTTTAAAGTAAATATTTTCAGTCATTCTAATATTACTTAAGAAATTTGTTCTTTTGCTACTTCATATTTTTATGATCTATGGTAAGCGTATGGTAATCGAGTGATCAAACTTGGCAACCAAAAGAGTAAGTCATTATATCGCAAGCCGTTCTTTTGGTAATGTGTAGTGTTTTGCTGGGAAGTTATTGCCTGGGTTAAATGCTCAAAGTCTTAAAGAAGAATGTCTTCCAATTGTGATTAAAATTCTGGAGAAACTTTTGGATCAATTTTTGGACACAAAGACAATTATTTACGCACAACTAAAACATTGAAACAAAAAAAATAATATGGGTATTCACGTCACAAGTTGCACCCTTGCAAAAAGCAAAAGTGCAAAAATAAAACAACAACCACACAGACAATTAGTTGTGCGTAAATAATTGTCTTTGTGGTTGTTGTTATATTTTTGCACGTTTCCTTTTTTGCAAGGGTTCAACTTGTGACGTGAATACCCCCAATATTTTTGCTAGTGTAACAAAAGCAACCAAATTTAAAACTGCAAAGCGATATGTTCCATCAAAAGAAAAAATGAACTACTCATTATTTGGAATGTATTTTCTTATGTCATGAACAGGGACCGAAAATAACAGTTATATTGGAATTTTAAAACAAAAAAAGCATATACATAGAGTTAAATGTCGAAAAACTGATTCAAGTATACCATACTGTTCCTCATGCACTTGTCATTGATAAAATATATTGATTTGTATAATTTTGATTTTTATATTTTCGATCAAACTTAACAGTTATTTTTTGATTTTTATTTTTTTGAACAAAAATAACTGTTATTTTTTGATTTTTATTTTTTCGATTAAAAATAACAGTTATTTTTTGATTTTTATTTTTTTGAACAAAAATAACAGGTATTTCGAGCAAAAATAAAAGTTTTAAAGAAGAATGTCTTCCAATTGTGATTGAAATTCTGGGGAAACTTTTGGACACAAAGACAATCATTTACGCACAACTAAAACATTGAAACAAAAAAAATAATAAGGGTATTCACGTCACAAGTTGCACCCTTGCAAAAACAAAAGTGCAAAAATGAAACAACAACCACACAGACAATTAGTTGTGCGTAAATAATTGTCTTTGTGGTTGTTGTTATATTTTTGCACTTTTCCTTTTTTGCAAGGGTGCAACTTGTGACGTGAATACCCCCAATTTTTTGGTTAGTGTAACAAAAGCAACCAAATTTAAAACTGCAAAGCGATATGTTCCATTAAAAGAAGAAATGAACTACTCATTATTTGGAATGTATTTTCTTATGTCATGAATCATGATACTTATTTGCTACTTCGCACATAGGGACTAATAACCGAATTACGACGATAAAAATGGAATTGTTTATTTTGTTTAATATTATTGCACTTAATATGTTCTATATACCAGTACGCAATCAACCTATAAATATTTATTTTTTTAACGTATCACGTATCTGTACGTGAAAAGTATTATTATCTGTTACACGCACTTATACCTGTCAGTAGCATCTATTAGGGTTGTCAGATGTGGCGATTTCTCGCCAAACGTGGCGATTTTCAAACATGTTTGGCGACCTAATTTTTGATTTGGCGACATGGCGATTTTTTGGCGATTTATAAAATAGTTGAAATCGCCAACTGGCTATTTTTGATGACCTATGAATGAAATTTCAGGCAATCATATGTATGATAGCTATTTGAAGGTGTGTTCAAATGGCTGATGAAGTTAATGAAAATCTTCTAGAAAAGTGTTTTTATACCCTCCACCACAATTAGTTGTGAAGAGGGTATATTCAGTTTGTCATTCCGTGTGAAACTTTTTTACTATTCATCTCAGACCCTATAAAGTATATATATTCTGGGTCCTTGAGTAATTTTAAGTCGATTTAGCCATGTCCGTCTGTCTGTCCGTCTGTCCGTCTGTTGAAAACACGCTCACTTTCGAAAAACTCAAAAGAAATCAACAAACTTGGTGTCAAATTGCTTGTAGTTATCCTAAGCAGTTTGGGATTGAAATTCAGCAAAATCGGTTCAATAGGATCTGAGCTATGAATCAAAATGTGGAACCACCACCTAAAAAAAATTGATAATTTTGTTACAAAAACTAACATAAATGGTGGAAAAATGCACAGAATGATATAAGATTTCGCAACAATTCGTTTTATTCAACTGGAAATCACGCTGTGAAATTTCGTGAAGATCCGTCAATAATTTACCCTAGGCCCCATATAAGCCCTACTCCCGGAAAACAGTATATGAAGCCTAAAACCCTAACTAACAATGCTATCATTACAAATTTTGGCAAGTCACAGTTACATAGGACTAGAAATTAAACTGTTAAGTTTCGTGAAGATCGGTCCATAATTTACCATAGGCCCCATATAAAACCTACTTCCGGAAAACAACTTAGTACGCCTAAAAACGTAAAAAATAATGCTATCATAACAAAATTTGGTACATCGAAGTTTTATAGAACTAAAAATAAATCTTTGAAATTTCGTGAAGATCGGTTCATAATTTACCATAGGCCCCATATAAACTTTACTCCCGGAAAACAACTTAGTACGCCTAAAAACGTAAAAAATAATGCTATCATAACAAAATTTGGTACATCAAAGTTTTATTGGACAAGAAATAAAATTGTGTTATTTCGTGAAGATCGGTCCATAACTTACCCTGGGCCCCATATAAACCTTACTCCCGGAAAACAGTTTAGTACGCCTAAATCCGTAAAAAATAATGCTATCATAACAAAATTTGGTACATCAAAGTTTTATAGGACAAGAAATAAAACTGTGTAATTTCGTGAAGATCGGTCCATAATTTACCCTGTGCCCCATATAAACCCTACTCCCGGAAAACAGTTTAGTACGCCTAAAACCGTAAAAAAATAACGCTAGCGTAACAAAATTTGGTACGTCACAGTTTTATAGGACTATAAATGATACTGTGAAATTTCGTGAAGATCGGTACATAATTTACCCTAGGCCCCATAGAAACCCTACTCCCGGAAAACAGTTCAGTACACCTAAAACCATAATTAATAATGCTATCATAACAGAAATTGGTACGTCACAGTTTTAAAGGACTAGAAATGACGCTGTGAAATTTCGTGGTGATCGGTCCATAATTTACCCTAGGCCCCATATAAACCCTTCTACCGGAAAACAGTTTGGTTGCCTTAAACCATAATTAATAACAAATCGTCACAGTTTAAGATTATAATAACATCATACAGATATTACTCCTTAAACATTCGAACTGTCGGTGGAGGGTATCAAAGATTCGGCACAGCCGAATATAGCACTCTAACTTGTTTATATTTAAAATTGCTCTTGAAAAAATCAATAAAAAGAATTCCTTAAAACATTAATATGTTTTAAGTCTATAAACATTATCACATTATACTTATATGTATGTGGCAATTAATTATCACAGATAAAATACGTTGTTGTTAGTGATATTTTAAAAATGTTTATGTTTCCTATCATACCTTTGGACGTTTATGAAACACAATGAAAAAAATTTGCGTTGGTTAATTGGAAAGATAACTACATATATAAGTTTAGGCCAACATTTTAAAGCTACAAGGATACGGCAGGTACGTACAATTTCAAGGACTTACTTTGGCTGTCCTTTATATGCGGTAATTACAATTAGTAATGCCTGTGTAGAAACTATGAACTCCACAAAAACTCGCCTTCGAATTAGAATGTATTTGTTTAGTACTAACCCCCAAAATTCTTTTTTTTGTTGCTTTAAGTAGACTACTAAAAATTATTTTATAGCAAACATCGTACCTTTTTTGTGCGCACTAACTATTTTTATTTCGCTCTAAATAAAAATTAAACAAAATATATATTATCGCGACTTTTTAAGAATTTTTGGCGTATTTTAACGATACGGAAATAATTAATTTTTTAGGATTTAAAAAAAATATTTTTAATAATTTAAAAAAAAGTATTTTATGTCAAAAACAAAGGCTTTGGCGATTTTTGACATTGAATTTGGCAAAAAAGGTCAAAATTAATCTGACAACCCAGGCATCTATAGCGTTTATTGGTGCTACACTCGACAATTTTTTGTAAATTTACAGTTTAAAGCTGTTTGCATATATTTTTAAGCATCAAGTATCTAATTTAATTTGCAGTAACATATTCACCCCTATCGTGAATAACAAGTGGAATTTTTGTTCCCATGAAATTTTCATTCCCCTCGAAGGGAAAAAAGCAATCGTGAATCTCGTGTAAAAAATTTTTCACGCTATCAGTTCCAGTGAATGTAAAAAAAAGAAGAAAGATTAAAAAATATTAAAAATCCATGAAATTTTTGTTCAAAAATATACAAGTATATATTTTTAAGATAAGTTAAAATAATAAAGCAAAATATTTAGTATTGAAGGGATAGTTTGATTACAACGTTAGTTTTTTGCACATTTAAATTTTATGTAGTAAAATATTTTCCAAAATTCTGCCACCAAGTCAATTGAAAGCTTCACAAATCCGCAGGCAATCGACCAGTTGTTTTGCATTTTGTTGAGCAATATATCGGCTTATGTCTAATAAACTTATTAACCCTTAATATTCGATTTATAGGAGGAGCTACTTACATACATGTTCTGTTCCCTAGCAAAAATAAAGTGAGAAAATCTAAGGGAAATGTGAACAAATTATGCGGGAAAAAATTTTTCACGATAAGGGGAATTTTTTCACGTTATTATTCTCCTTTGAATTACAATTTTTCATGGGAGTTGTTCATGATCGCAAATATGTATGTGAAAAGGGGAAAAATTACGAGCGAAAAATTATTCACGATAGGGGTGATTATTGAAATAATAATATTGAAAAATTTACTTTAGCTACGGCTACAAAAAAAGTTCCAAAGTTAACAAAAACAACTGCTAGCAAGTGTAAAAAAGTCAAGTGGATGTCCACCTCTTTTCATTTTCAAGAAATAGAGCATATTTTTCTTAGGTAGTACACCTAATTCTGAAAATCCCACATGCAAATGACATTTTCTTTTAAATCGCTAAGTTTTACATTCTGTGCAGTCTCCTCACAAAATACTTGTGTGTACCACTGATGTATACTTAAACTGCTACGAAAAAATAAAAAAAGGGGAATTCCGTAACTAAATTGTAACTAACAGAACCGCAATATCAAAATTTTTCATTCAGTGCCGTCTTCTTAATTAATTATAATTCGTATTTATTATTATTAACTATAATTCTTATTATTTTAAGTACATAGTATCATCACCAGTGGATCAAATTTAAATAAAAACTTTTAAAAAATATATGTAATTATCAGTTCCGCTTTATATACCCACACCACAATAGTGGAGAGGGTATTATGCATTTGTGCTGATGTGTGTAACGCCTTAAAATAGTGGTCCTAGACCCACCTTAAAGTAAACCGATCGACTCAGAATCACTTTCTGAGTCGAACTAACGATGTCCGTCCGGCTGGCAGGCTGACCTTGTAACCTTGTGCGCAAAGTACAATTTTGGAGATAATTTGGGGCATAGGTTCTTATTGGCACAAGGACCAAGCCTGTTGAAAATGGGCCGAATTGTAGGACCACGAGGGAAGATATGGGAAAATTTCTTCCTCTCAGAAACTATCAAACCGATTTTAATCAAATTTAAAACATAGATAGAACCATAACTATATGGACACAAAAGGTAAGCATTTTTTAAAAAATAGGACCATTAGGGGAGATAGGGGCAATTTATGCCTCTCCAACCGAATTTATTGAAATTTAAAACGTAGATAGATCCATATCTATAGGGACACATTAGCAGTTTTTAAAAAATTGGACCACAAGGGGAGGTAGGGGGCAATTTCTGCCTCTCACAAACTTTCAAACCGATTTTCATGAAGTTTATAAACATAGATAAACTCATATTTACATATATGGACACATAAGCATGATGTGTTTTTAAATACTGTGGTGTAGGGTATCATATGGTTACTTGTTATAAGTATGTATTCTCGTTTTAAGTTTTTAATTAGGAATAATGCTTTGGAATTTGAATTTTTAATAAGAACTGACATCAAAAATCCCGTGTAATAAGTTTTAAGCGAATTCGATAAATTTTTTAAAAATTGTCCGCCATTTTCAATTTTTAAAAACTAACATCAGATTCGTAAACAGCGACCCCAACAAATCCCATGTAATAAGTTTTAGGCGATTTTTAAAAATCGTGCGCCATATTGGATCCGCCATTTTAAATTTTTAAAAACTGGCATCAGAATCGTTATCAGCGACCATAAAAACCTTGAGGTTTTTAATTATTTTGTCGCACTTAATTTCCAATTTGTCCTGTGTGCTTCGTTTCGAAGAGATATTTTTAATTAAATTTTGCATACAAAAAACGCTAGTATAATTTTTCAGTCAAAAATCGCCAAAAACTGAGAAAAAATACAAAAAAGTCGCCGAAGTAAATTTTGTTTTGTTTCTGTTATTTATTTTTAATAACATAAAATGGAGATCATATATCGCTCATTTGCTGCAAGACCGGCATAACTCAAAAAATGAAATTTTGGAGTAAGAGATGCAGAATTCTTCGCTTTGTTTTTCTTTAAATTGTGTATTAAATTCATCTGTATATCTTTTATACTTTCCCAGTTTGAAGAGAATGTGTCTTCTTTTTTCTAAGTAGTTAGAGCAAATCAAAAACTTTAAATGCGCTTATCTCGAAATGGATTTTTTTGAGTTATGCCGGTCTTGCAGCAAATGAGCGATATGTATTCAGTTAAAAACTTAAATTAAGTAAACAAGTCTATAAGATCGTACAGCTACATACTATTATAATTAAATAGTGACTGAATATAAAATTTACTTAATATGTTTTTTTATATTAGTAATGATAACAAAAATGACAAGTTGTTAAAGAAAATTGCCGAAATAATATAAATAGTAAAAATAGCCAAGTTAATCGCCAGTTATATCAGAAATCGCCATAAAAGTCGCCAAATGGGAAATGCCATCGCCAAACACTTTTCAAAATCGCCACGTTTGGCGAGAAATCGCCATATCTGACAGCCCTGGTTTTGAGCAAAGCTGAGGTAACGGTATCTTACGCACTTGAACGAAAAAACGCCAATAGAGAAGAGAACAATTTGTCAAAATAATTGTGCCGACAACTGTATATATATTAGCATTAATTCCGCTACATCGTGAGCGTCTCCCTTTCTTTCGTGGTCATGTGTATTTATATGCCGAAGTTTATGTTTTGAGATTAAGAAACAACCAGTTGTAAAACAAAAAAGTACCAAACAGTTATTATCATCCGCTCAGGACCTTGCAGGTTTAATTTTATGTTTCTAGGTCCAATACTAACGGAAATTCAAAAAGTACCAGTAAAAGAACAAAAAAGTACCAAAAAACTCACTCGCAGGTTCTTATCCACTAAGGACATTGCATGTTGAATTTTATGTTTATAGGTAAACTATTAACTATAATTTAAGAAAGTGCCAGTTGCAAAACAAAAAGCTTAATAAAGGAATTTAATTTCCCGTATTTCCCCCTTTTTAGTACTTTTTTCTCGCCATTTAAGTATCAAGAATTTCAACATCGTAGTGGGAGCCCATAAATTAATACGTATATGTCAATGAATAGAGAAAATGTTTTGAAAAAAAAGACCAAAAATAGTTAAGACTTTTGCCCCTTAAATGTTCGAATTTCGAAAAAGTACCGAATTCTTACTTGTACTTTTTAGATTAGTTTCGAATGTGATATAAACTTGATTTCTATGTGTATAGGGTTTAAAAGATAGATGTGGTGACAAAAAAGTTTAAAAATTCAGGTTTCTCCAGTTTACTCCATAAAAGTGCCGAATGTCAAAAAAGTACAAGACACCTGTCCGCTTATTTTTCTAAAGAACCACGATAAGTATTAAATTTTTTTGTATCTCTATTAGTTATGGAGATATAAGGTTATGGAATTAACCCGCATTTACCCCCTTAACATTCGAATCGCCAAAAATTACGTCTTAGTGGATCGATTTGTGGAGAGACCAACCTCCTCTCCAAATTTCAAGTTTTTAGCTTCAGGCGTTTAGGCTGTGCGTTGATAATCATTCAATTACGTTATAATTTTTTATTTAAATCTAGATATTTAGATGTATGCTTATGTACATATATCAACTTCTGTTCTTTCCCAACCTTTGTAAAGGGTATAGAAGATTTGGCACAGCCGAATACATATAGCACTTTTAATAGTTAATACTGGGGATAAAATAATTCAAAACTTTTTTGTGGCAAATCAAAGTTAGGGATGACCAAAGCTGTCAAAAACTTTGTTTTGAGAAATAAAAGTATCCGATAATCAAAGGTATCAATAATACATTATTACTAATGAAACTTTTCTATAAACAATTTTTCTATGTTTCTACTACAAATTTAAGTTATTGATATCTTAAATTCTCGGCAGAAGAGTTATCGAATACTTTTTTTTTATAAAATTAAAGTTAATGAATGAAACATTAAACAAATTTTCTTAAGAAAAATCAAGGCTTTTGATGACTTTTCAAAACTTAATTTATCGCTTACTTTTCTATAGAAAACAATTATGTATTAAAATTTATTCACCTTTTGTTTTCATTATTATTTGTTTACAAATCCTTAATATTATTTAGTGAGTATGTATGTATTTCAAGCTCACTGATTTTATTCTTCAAATTTAACATCTCATTAAGTAAATGCCCTTTTTATTATGTGCCATAACAATTATTTTGATAATTTGCCAGTCACCTGTTTTGTTTCTTTCAAAACTTAAAAAAAAGCGAATTTAAAACAATGTCTGATGTTACAACGCTTTTAAGCATCTTCTTCTCATAAAGACCGCTTTGTTTATTTTTCCCTTTTATTTTAATTTTTTTGCATAGAAAAATTTAGCAGTATGCAGAACAATAAAAACAGTTCGCACTCGTTAACACTATTTACTTTTCTATATAAAAAATAAAAAAAATCAAATGTCGCATAATGTTAAATGTTTTTTTCAAAGTTAAAATGAGAAAATAAAAGAGCAGCCTGCAGAGAAAAAGACTAAACAATATGACTAAGTGGAATTAAAAGCGTAACTACATTAATTCATTCATTTATATATGAAAACATTCTGAACAAACACACACAGATGTTAATTACCAGCTCTAAATGTCTTTAAAGTTAGTTTTAAATTTGTATATTTGAATTTATTTACATCAGGGGTTTCCACCTTTTTTCGCTTTGCGGACTCCTTAAGAAACATATTTTTTTTCGCGGACCCTTTAATGTAATTCTGTTAGAGGTAAATTCGGTTAAAGGTGAAAAATAAACGTATTCTGAGTTTCAGTTTTCTTGTGTTAATACGACTTTTCAAATATTGAGGAAAAAACTATCTATTTTTTTAAGTTTTGGAATTTGAGGCTTTAATGCCATATCGATGGTCTTCTTCCGCAACCTCGTAACTCAAAACCACAATAGTGGAGAGGGTATTATGCATTTGTGCTGATGTGTGTAACGCATTAAAATATTGGTCCTAGACCCACCTTTAAGTATACCGATCGACTCAGAATTACTGGCTGGCTGTCCATGTAACCTTGTGCGCAAAGCGCAATTTTGGAGATAATTTGATAAAATTTTGTACACAGATTCTTATGGGCACAAGGACCAACGAGGGAAGATAAGGGGAAATTTCTTTCTCTCAACTATCAAACTATCAAACCGATTTTAATGAAATTTAAACCATAGATAGATCTATATCTATATCTATATGGACACATTAGCTATACAGTTTTTCAAAAACAGGACCACAAAGGGAGGTAGGGGGCAATTTCTGCCTCTCACAAACTTTCAAATTAAGTTTATAAACATAGATAAATCTATATTTATATGGACACATGAGCATAATGTTTTTTTAAATACTGTTGTGCTGGGTATCATATGGTTGGGCTTGACCGACTATACTTTCTTACTTGTTTTCATTAAACTATTTTTCTGAAGAAAGGGATTTCATTCTTGACCGTGGCCGGGGCTCGAACCCTGGCCGGCAGGTTACCATGACATGTTTCGATCGCAACCACTCGATCTCCTCAGATGGATTTGCCGTCTTACACTCGCAGCCATCGACGACTGCTGACGTCAATAGTAAAACATCAATCCTTAAACCAAATTGTGTTTTAACCTTTGGTAGATCGAAATTTGCTTTTCCTGAATGATTATCCGTTTTAATTGATTTTAAATGTTTTTTCCTTACTTCTGTTTTCTCGTACTTTTGTCAAGAATTCTTTTTGAAGTCCAAAGTACATGTTTGCTGGAAAAAGGGATTTATGTATATGTATCTAGAGAACGGTAACTTCAGCTTCAGTTTCCAAATTTTAAACGAATAGCTCGGCTACCAATAAGCAACATCAGTGAACAAGTGGGCGGGACTAGATAAGTGGGCGAGCGACAAATGAAAAGTCTGTATATTTTAAGATTGATAGCTTGGTAAGCAATATGCAACATTAGTCAAAAAGTTGGCGTGATTAGATAAGAGGGCGTGCTACAAAATAGAATTCCGTACGTCTGAAGAACTGTAACTTCGGGGTTTGAGATGTGGATTAAGTTTAAAGTTAGTTTAACGTAGTCTGAAACTCATTAAAGACCAACATTTTAAGCAAAGCTGTTCCTTTAAAATTTTGAATTCAAACTCGGTAATTTCTGCACAAATTTGTTTTCAGATTAACTTACCTAGCTTAACTGCAATCTCAAAAACCAAGCCTTAGTGTAAACATGTCCAAACTTGGTACAATTATAATAGTTACCAATATACAACATCTGCTAATAACTTCTAATTTTATGTTTACTATACATACATTAAATTAAATGTATAAATTGCATTATGCAATCACTGTTTGACATTTTTATTGCAAAATATTTATAAATATAATACTAAAAAAATTTGATTTAAAAATTGTTGCATTTATTTAGCCAAACTAAGCAATAAATTTTAAGTAAATTGCCAAATTAAACAAAACTATTATTTGTTTGTACATATTTGTCAGACAGGCATCAATAAGAATATATAAACATATTGAACATGTCATTTATTTTCAGAAACTTATGTTAAACAAAAAATGTAAACAAAATGTCAAATATTTGCATTTTATTTAACTTTATCCAATTACCCGCGAAAAAGACGTTTACTACAAGCAATCAAAATCGAGAACAAATATTTTGAAGGCATTATTGAACAATAGAGACATGTACATATGTATGAGTGTGTACACATTTGTTTTGAAATACATTTTCAAAACAATAACTTGACAGTAGACAGGAATATTGAAATGTTTTGATAAACAATTTCTCTGTTTGGGAAAATTAAAATGGCAATGATGATTTCTATAAGTCCTGGAAATAATTATGGCATTTAAATAAAATAAAATTGTACGTTTGATATTTAATTTAATTAAAGCAGCTGAATTTTGATCAGAGTTTAATTTTTAATAAAATTTGATTTGAGTATTTAAAGTAATCACTTTAATTGTAGGCAAATAAAGTTAAACAATGCTTTTAAAGTAACCGGCTCTAAAAATACAATTTATATTTTATAAAGATTCCAAAGAACTACTCAATAATTTCCCTTTGAAGTTTTTTCTTAAATCCCCCTTCAGACATTTTAGAATTGGTTGACAACAGAAGTGTTTGAAATGTTGTCAAGAATTTCACTAAATTTTATTAAACTTTCAAATGAAATAGAATTACTTATTTTTGCCATTTATGCATTATCTTATTTTATTTTTTTTCAACACATGATTGAATTTAACTTTTTTATCATTTCCCCATACGCCTAAATACAGAAGAATTCAATCACACCTTTGGAAAAATAAATACACTTCGAAACAAATTATTCAAGCTTAACTGTCTACACACATACAAACATAAATGTATCCAAAATAGACATACATACATGCATGTATCTTTTTTTTAGTTTATTATTTAATTAATTAAGATTTATTGAATTGTCTTTTATTTACAATTGCAACAAAAAAGTCTCAATATTTTTCATTAAAATGCACAATTATAAAAAATAAAAAACAAATAGACATTTTATTTATTTGTGGATTATTTATTTACATTTTTATAAAGTTGTTTTATTTAATATTTTGTGGTCTGTTTTTGCAGTCAGTCAGTTTGACTGCTGTGGGCCACTTATCAAAATTGTATGTGAATGGCTACCCAGTAAACAATTATGTGAATTTTATAAATTTTTAAAAAAAATTTATTGATAACTTGAATATGGCGTGGAAATTTGACTGGGTTTTAATTCTTAATATGGGAATACCAGTAATCTTTTTTTAAGTGCACCGTAGCACAGTGTGAGCTTTTAACATTCTAGCTGATCAAAATTGCATATTTATTTAACAAATAAAGGTACAGTCACGCAATTTGGTACAAGTAATATATGACTAACAACACAACTTCTGTAGAAAAATTGGCGGAATTGGATAATTTCCACGCCCACTTCCCATAAGAGATAACATATAATTTTTTAAATTGGTTTATAATTAATAGCAAGATTGCCTTATCTTGAGTAGGACAATTGGGGAAATTCAAACAATACATTAACCATGCATATCTCGTTACCTAAAATGCAAACGGACCTATTAACAAAAAAATTTTATAGGCCGACAATATCTATCTAGTTGACGATGGTGCAGCATTTTTCCAAATTATTGTTTTTTGGTTGTAACCAATATTTTCTAAAGACATTTCAAGTGGGACCATAGATATGCTAAACAAACTCTCGTCAGAAATATTTTCTTGAGAAAATAATTGCTTTAAACGATTATGGTCAGCACCGTCACAACCCCATTTGATCTTAAAAGTCACCTCATTAAAATCATCTTCTATCAAAAGAAATGTATCCTTCAAGGCCAAACAAAGTCTTAAGACTGTTACAGTTATTCCATTTGGATAACAAGCACGCTTGGAAATTTTTATAGAATCATAACAGGGGAACATTTCAGAGTTAATAGACGATGTATGTTGTCTCAAGAATTGGTAGCCATGTGTCGATAAACCGATATCTATTATCATTGCTAATGCTTGATCAGCAGAAAGGCTCATGGGCTTATCTGAAACAATTCTCCTTTTTTGTAAAAGTGTTCCCCTTTTTGGAGAAGCAGTTATAAGCTCACGAACAATTGAGGCCGAAGTTCGTTTGCCATCTAAGTGCATTTTCATTTCGGCTGCCATAAATAACTGATTATGATCAACCGTAGAGAACTTTTGCTCTTGCTTTCCTTTTTCTTGTTACTTCTGAGCCCTCATGGAATTTTTTCTCTGGCCTTCCACTACCCCTTTGAGGTCCAGACTTTTTCTGCCGAAGCGATTTTTATTTTTTCTTATTTTCATAATAAATGGCCCAATAATAGTAACATAAAAAAAATAAGCCCCCCTGGTCCTCTCCTTGCCCCTCTTTTTGCTTGGCAAATGGGCTGAAAGAGAATTTTTTATCCAAAAAATTAAATTGAAAAATATAATGTTTTCTAAATTTTTTATTTATTTAAACTATTTAATTTATATTTTTAAATAACTAACAATTTAAGATAAGTCCTATACGTGGTATTCGCCTAAACAGTTACGTGATGTAAAGCAAGGAAGAAATACATTGCATATAGTACAAAATACATTTGTGAGGCTATATTTGCCATAGCTGGCACAACGAAGGCATCGTTTCCAATTTTCACGTTTTTCCATTTTTCGAATATGAAACCGCCATTTGCTTCTGCTATCATACTCATAGTAACCCTTTTTTTGTTCCTTTAGATCGACACCTCCTATTCCCTTGTTGTAGTACTGGACAACCAACGGGCAATCTATATCAATTGTACCTGCTTGTCCTGCAACACGCCGCTTTACTTTGCACACCACAGTTGGGTTGTTGGGTTGGACTGCTGCACTATCATTATGCACATTTCTGAAACCAAAAAAGTATAGAAAAATAGTAACTTCTATTGCAATATAAAAAGTTGTAATTATAAAAACTTACCTTGAAGATTACAAACAGCATTAAATACATCATACGCTTGCAGCATTTCCACATGTGCATTTACAATGGGCTTAGAACTTGCGAATGTTCATATATGCAATTCTCCTGAAATCCGGTGAAAACGGGGTTTTAATAGGCAAGCGTCTCTCTGAACCAGAAAGTCTTCTCTGGTGGTACAAAAAGTGCTGGCTTTTCTGGTATTACTGCAGCATTTGAAGTCGATGCAATTGGCTCATCCTCTACAGTAACTTTTACCGCTTTACGACCAACGCGAGCCTTTTTTATTACAGGAGATTCTATAGGGTTAGTTCCTTCACCAACAACTTCTATGGGCTCATCTTCTTTGATTTCCAAAGCTTAATTTTCTAGGACAACGATGTCCTCTTCATCCATATATGCAGCAGATTCTTCCTCATTGTCACTGGTGTCGCAAAACCAAAGTTGCTAAATTTCGTCCGGATTAAGGAAAAGAAAACGATCACGGACTGATCCACTCATTTAAATTTTTTTTATTTATAATAACCAAATAATAATACACTGTTTGATCAAAAATTACACTCGAAATACAACAATAATACACTTTCAAATAGTAATGCACGAAAGACGCATGCTCTGATTGATTTCGAATAATAACTGAATAAAAACAAACAAACAATCAACGCAAAAAACTTTGAACTTAAAAAAATAACAGACATGATGCGTTTTGTTCAATTGATTGAATTTTTAGGTGCGTTTTTTTTCCGTTTCAACCTACATGCAAACATACTTGCCAAACTTTTTTGGGGTAACAGTGGGCAGGTTAAAATTTACACATACTTCCCACATATATATTTTGAAAGGTAACCCTGCCTTTACACATGCAAGTAATTACTTGCAAGTAGTATATACGTCGAAGAAAAAGCCGAAAGTCTTGCAAGTAGCTTGAGTGTTTACACAGTCAGTTGTAAGTTCATTTTTCAAATGTTCTCGAAGCGAAAACATCCTATAAAAAAACTTTGTTTTTCGGTTTAACAACATTACCATGTTAAAATATTAACAAGTTTAACAAAATAAATTTAATAATTCCTTCTTTATTTAATTTTCGGTCCATCTTGATGAACAAATTATGTTTATTTTATAAAATATCTGACTCCAGTATTGCCGTAGTGGCGATTTCATAATATTACTGAGAAAATATTTTGATTAACAATTTTATTTTAAAATGCTTGAAATTTATGATAAAATTACCATTGAGATGGGTTGTTGTATAGTTGTTCTCTTTTCTACGTGTTATTTTTTATAAATACACAGAAAATCCGCTATAAACATAACTTTTATATTACTAAAGCCTAGATTACACTATCTCACAAGTCTTACGTATTCCATAATACTTTGTGAGATAGAAATCTAATGAGTTTTGTTGCGACTGTCAAAAAATCTAATGTAGCATGCCAGTTTGTGTGCACACCATCACACAAACTATAAACACTCACACATGAAAAAAATGCAACCCTGATCCAATGAAAAGTATTATTGTTTAGAAATTTTTCAAAAAACGATGAAGTCGTATGGGATATCAAACTTTTTTCATAATACTTATCATTTTCGTTACACATTGCATTCACACTATCACGCTTTGTCATATTACTTGAGATTTTGACATGTATTAATACAAAGTATAATAGTGTAATCTAGCCTTAAGTACTTGTAAATTTATACAAAAGTCATCCATGGTAACACTGTTTCTTCATTTGTCATTTTACTTTCAGCAAGTGTCAAAAATTTACTTGCAAGCAAATTCTCTTGCAAGTTGGGCTGCAAGTACGAAAAATTTGATGGTGTTAGTAAAAATGTGTGAGTGTATTGAGTTTTTCGAGCTTGCACTTGCAAGTGTAAACCCCAGGTAAGTGGCGTCTCCAACATATACCCAAGTTTAAGCCAGTTGCGCCCTACGCTTTCCCCACAGCACCCCCTGAAGTAAGGCGACTTTTTGGCCAAATTTGAGCGGGCGAATGGGACCAGATAGGCCTCTACCACATTTTTGTTGCCCCAACCCTCCGCTACGAATCCGTTTTGAACATATTTACCCTATCTCTTACGTGAACAATTAGATGATGCAAAATCCCCTGGGCAAGTATGTTTGCCTATGGTCGTCAAAGGGTTAAGACAAAAATTCTCATATGGATGTTAATATCTAGAGTGTATTCGGCACAAATGACTGTTATATGAATTTTAACCTATTAAAATAACTTGGTTTTTGTGAGCCGATGACTGCCCATCGTTTCCAAATAGGGTGAAATCTCGAAAATTAGTTTGTAAATACTTGAGTGTTTGGGGTTTATCGGTTATAATTTTAGGATTGTTTTTATTAAATGGAACTGTTATTAAATTGTTCAGGGCATATTTTCAAGATTTTGCTGCATATTTAATGCGCATAAAACGTGTTTTTAGAGCATATTTCTGGTTTCCCTGGTTATTACATACTAAAAGCTTAAAATAAGAACTTTTTATGAATATGGCTGTAAAGACTATGGAAGTATGAAAGCTTTATAAATTATAATTTGACTAAGAATACACATTCAGAAATAAAAATTTAAATAATAAACGTTACTCACCATGAGAAAAAAATTCCCAGATTCTATTTTTTTAATAACATTTATAGAAAATAAATGCCAACACAAAATTTTTTATAAAAAAATCATACCATCAATTTTTTTTATGTAAAACTTGCTTAACCCAGTGCGCTTCGCTACCCCAATGTAAAAAAATTTTTAATACAGATCTCGTTTGAGATCAAATTTGGCAACTTTTTTTGAGGGAACTATAAGTTTATATTGTCTTTGTATGATAGGTACCACGCCCTATTTTCTAAGTTAGCCCACGTTTTGAAAGTATATTGTATAGATAACCCTTCTATTTGTACCAAATATGCACTATTTTATTTGCTATTACCATCAGCAAAGCACAAGGCCAATCATTGACTATTGCTGGCTTAAACGGCCAGTTGTATGTGGCTTGCTCCCGAGTTGGCACGCAAAAAAATTTATAAGTTTTTACACCAAATAAAAAAACAAAAAACATTGTCTATCGGCTGGCCTTAAGATGAAGTAATAAATAAATTACCTTAATACATGAGTTCCTTTTTTGACTGAGCCCATATCTACACCATTTGTAAGTTATTCTGTAAAAAAAACTTTATGATAGGTATTCCATGGATTTTTATTTAAAGGCCGTAAATTTCCTTAAAAGCTCAATTTAAATAGTGTGGTTATTAGAGCTGGGAAGCTATCGATATTATCGATAGTCTTAAAATATCGAAAATATCGATAGAAAAAAAATTTAAATATCGATATTTTTATTATTTAAAATACAGCTATGAAGACATTTAACAGCAGCTATACACACACATTTTTTTGCAGCAAATTTGTACATGCTATAATTAATTTGCGCTGAATTACAGCAATGAATACAAACAACAAGAATGGCAAGTGGTATGGATTGCTTAGCAGTGCTTTTTACTGCTAATTAAAGGCCTTTAAGTCGAAAATTGTACATGTTTATATAGGGACTGAAATGTCAAATATTTTTGTAATGTTGTAAAAAAAATGCAAATCCAAATGCAATTGCAATTGCAAGCATAGGACGATAAATATCGAGAGTAGAAAATATCGATAGTATCCCAGCACTAGTGGTTATATAACACTAATGTTTGCTTAGGGCCAGCAACTCGGACCGGGTCGGCTAGTTAACAATATAATTTTAAGTTGGTTGTCTAAAATAAAAAATAAAAAAATAGTAAAAGTAAAATGTATTTAACATGTCCATATCAGAGAGCTGCAAAATCACTATTTTTCTTGATTTATTCTTACGCTCAAATTAACATTCATGCTTTGCATGCAAAACAAAGTTCAACGTTGGTAATTTTTACATCGTTTCGTACACATTTGATTTTTGCATGTGTGCGTTTTTTATTGAAAGTGCTTTTTTTTGCATTTTTGTTGCGCACGCAATATAACGTATTTGTGTCAAAAGGCACACATTCTTATACTTTTGTATTCAAGTAGTCATTGTCCACTCGATGAGACGCTTTGTTAACATTAACAACAATAAACCACTCGATGAGACGCTTTGTTAAAATTAACAACAATAAAAACATCCAAAACAAGAATACATTGTACATACAGAACTAGTGTACTTTTTAAGATGATAAAAAAAGTCTTCTGTTTCTATGAAAATTCTTTGTACCAACATATGTGCGTTTAGTTTCATATAAATTGTTTTTTTCTTGTACTACATAGTTACTGCTGAATGTCTTCATGAGTAATAATTGCTTGATTTCTGGCTTTTTTGTTTGTATTTTTTTTTTCTTTGCCAAAACAATCATTGTCGGACCAAACACACAAACATCTTAATTGACAAACGAAGCTAAACGATGGAATAAATAACAAAGAACGATGTGCATTATTTGAATAACTGCAAACCAGCAGCGAATGTTTGCGGTTGCGCAAGTTTGATTGTATGACCGCAAGCGATTGTATTTGTTGGTGTTCATTCACTGCGATATTTTTGCAATCGCAGAAAGCCGTACTCTGGTCCATATTAATAAATTAAACATTTTTTCATTATTTTTAAACATATTTGTCATTTTATTTTTGGTTTAAAGAAGCTATAAATTTTCTTACTTTATGAATGGTTTATTAAACTTTAGCAATTTTTGCTTAAAAATAGTTAATTAATCAGAAATAAGTTTTTATGAATAAGGCTGCTATTCCTTCGATATGAAGCTTTATAAATTGTAATTTGACTTAAATTACACATTCGATTAATATGAAAAGTTATTCACCCCTATTATGTAAGGCGTTGTCGACGTCGACATTAATTTTTAATTGTTGTCACATTAAGGCGACGACTACATCACTTCGACGTTAATTTGGTATTTTATAAGAATGTTGTGTCGTCGTCGACTAGTTATCGAAAATTTGACAAAAAAAATCCCATCTCCAATTGCTTTTTTTTTTATTTTTTGTTCTTCACTCACTTTTTAACGCTATTTATGCTATTTTACGACATATTTTTTTAACCGATTTAGCTTTTAAAATAAAGTGTAGAGTTTGTTTCCAATTTTGAATTTTTTTCGCGAATTTTTGGCATGTTTTTGATAAAAGATATTTTTACTGTAAGTTTTCTGATTCTTTATATATAAAAATAAGTCCGTATATGTACGTCGCCGAACTACTCATAAACGCGTCGTGCGATTTCAACCAAACTATATACTATATACTATATATTATACACTACGTAGGCAGTGGCCCATATATGGTTTATATGAAGTTTGGTTGAAATCCGATAACGCATGTGTGTGCAGTGCGTATGTGAAGTGAGTGTGTTTTTGCCGCAGGAAAACCAACTTTATTAAAAACAAGTGTGTTTATTTTCTTATTTTGTTTTGCCGTGCGAAGCAGGCAACGGGCCCGCTAGTTCTTTATAGCTTTAACGTTTATTAATAAATACATATAAGACTTTTCTTTCATGCCGCTGTTAAGGTGCTATCAGACGGGATGTATTTTACATATGTACTATCAAATTTTCCATCTATAAAAGTTGCACACATCGTGTGATACATATGAAACTTTGCATGTGTAAAATACATGTGGAAATACATATGTAAATTTTTCGATTAGAACACGCTCTATTTTCCTGTGGCAAACATAAACAAAACAGCTGGTTTGTTTTGAAACGTAAACAAAAGTCAGCTTTTGTTTACATTTATAGGTTATGTCATAAGGAAAAACATAAGCAGGTGTGATAGCAAAAATTATGAATCGTATGTAAAATGGAAATTTTGACATACATACGGAATTACATATGGAAAAGAAAAGTGACAGTACATATGTAAAATACATCCCGTCTGATAGTACCTTTAGCAAATTTTTGCGAATTTTCGTTAATTTAGCAATTTTCACCGAATTTTTGCCATTCCTTTCAGTTTAAGGGACTTTTAATCAATTTTATGGCTTGTTTGATATATCAAAAATTTTCGCTGTTTTTGCATAATTTTTTTATAACTTCCCGACATTTTGTTTTTTCGCCGATTTAGCGATTTCAAACCAATTTAAGGGTTTGTTTCAAAGTTTGCAATTTTTGCTTATTTTAGCCATGCTCGCGATATCAGCGACTTTTTCCTAAAAGTTTTCTGATTCTTTACAGCTTTAACGATTTTTAATAAATATTAGACTTTGCTATCATGTAGCTGTTAGCAATTTTTTGCGAATTTCCGCTAATTTTGCAATTTTAGCAACATTTTTGCCATTTCTTATAGTTTTAGGGCTTTCGTTATATATTAAAAACGTTCGCAAATTTTCGCTATTTTTGCAAATGTTTCCGAATTTTCGCATTAAATTTACTACTATAATTTGTGCCCATAACTTCTTTTAAATTTGCATTTTTTATTTCAAACGTATTCAATAAATATGTTAACATTTCATTTAAAATTTCTTTAACTTTCATTTGAGTCGTCACAAAATTTCCTGTCGACTAAAACGGGGACAATACTACTCGACGTCGACTTAAAAGCGCCTTAGAAAATATCACTTGACTGTCAAAAGTAATCGATTATTGTCAACAACGACTCAGAAAATACCATTAATGTTCAGGTGCCGTCGACTTGTGTCGATGTCGACTTTCATAATAGGGGTGATTAAAAAAAATTTTAGTTATTAAAAAAATTTAAATATTAGTATTTTTTTCAATTAAAATCACTTACAAAGATTCTGAAAATTGTTTGCTCGCTGGGTTTAATTAAATCAAACTCAATTTGTGATTTAAAATATTAAATTGCCCATTGTCAATTTGTTTTTTATCGCCAAATTTGGTTAATTTATGCATATTTGTAATGAAATACAGATCTGGATTTCACTTTATATTCAAAACTTTAGCTAGTGGCGGCAAAATTGTAAAATTTATAAAGAAAATTTTTATATAAATCAATACAAAATTACTGTGGGCTAGTTTTGTTTCTAAATCATGTTTATACATGACTTATCTTGTCAATATTTTTGTATTTTTTTTTTTTTGTTTCCTAAAAGCTTTATTGTGTCTGAAAATAAATTTATTTACACCAGTATTTTTGTTAAGGAATTTCCTGCTTAGATTGTAAGAAAACGAAAAAAATTTTTTAAATGTAAATAAAATAATTTTGCAAAAATTTGCTATTAAAGTTTAGAAAATTAAAAAATTAAAAATTCTTAATCTAAAGTAAAAGGAGATTTTTAATAATAATTGGTTCAGGAGCGACACATTTTTAATAAATTTCTTGTGTTTTTTAAAAAAGATTGATCGACTTTTAATTTTCTTTCTGCAAATCAAAGCCTCAAACAATTTCTTTTATATTCTCGACAACAAAATCAATAAGCAATTGCTATGAATACATTTAATCGTAACTTGGACACAAAAAATGAGCGAAATTAACAAAAGTGTTTTTATTTGTGTTGTTGATTGAAACTTGTTGCTGTTGAAAAAGCAAACAAGCCGTATAAATGGAATGAATGTATGGGAATAACGAAATTTACATTAGAATATGTTGTATTGATACAGCCAACAACTACCCTCATCTTTAAGTTTTACGATAAATAATCAATTGAAGCACAGCCGCGAAAAACGTTGTAAACGCCACATTTTGCAAAAACTGTTTTTTTGCAGATAAACGTTGACTTTACTCTCTTACACAGTTTAAACATCAAATCAACCAAAACTATGCACCTTAACGCCTTCAAAATGGCGTACAAAGTGTCAGCCAGTGGAAGAACATTGCAAGTTACTAACATAATGATGAAACCGAAATGGTTTTGCAGTGCGGAATAATGTTTTAAAAGCCTTTTGCATTAAAGTTTTTATTATCACTATTTTAAATAATAGAAAAAAAAAATTTTTAAAACAAATAATGCTGCTTGTCAAAAAACGTTTTTTTGCTCTCCTGAAAAATTATTATTTTGTAACTTAAAACGTTATTCGCGGCTGTGCTTCAATTGTTGATTTCATCTTCATCATCTTATGTAAAAAAAAAAAATAAATGTAACAATAATTTTATCTAAAATACCAGCACGTGAATTGAATATTGTAAATAAAACGAAAAGAAGAAGCTAAGGAAACCAACATCAAAGATATAATTTTGATGCTACACAACCTGGAGAAACGAAATATATTTGTAACAATGGGTGATTTTTTAAGAGCTATAGGAAAGTAAAAAAAAAAACACATAAAATTCAGAAAAATTCATGAAATCTTTATTTGAATCGATAGTACGGTCCATATAATTTAATGTTTGAAGATTATTTCATGCAAATGTTGACCGTGACTGCGCCTCAAATGGTCCATCCGCTTAGTCCAATTTTGGCTTACTCTTTCCAACATTTCGGCCGGTATGTATCTCATGAATAAATGCTTCAATATTGTCTTCCAATGCGTCAATTGAAGCGGGCATGTGTGTATAGACATGAGCTTTAACATAGCCCCACAAAAAATAGTCTAATGGCGTTAAATCGCACGATCTATGCAGCCAATTGACCGCTCCCGAACGTGAAATAAAATGTTCACCGAACTCTCCTCTCAATAAGTCCATTGTTAAGCGTGCTGTGTGGCATGTGGCACCGTCTTGTTGAAATCACATGTCATGCAAGTCAAGCTCTTGCATTTTGGGCAAAAAAAAGTTGGATATCATCTCACGGTAGCGCTCACCATTCACAGTTACGTTACGATTCGCATCATCTTTGAAGAAGTACGGTCCAATGATGCCACCAGCCCATAAACCCCACCAAACTGTGAATTTTTCTGGATGCATTGGTAGCTCTTGCAATGCTTCTGGCTGATCTTCACTCCAAAATCGACAATTCTGCTTATTAACGTACCCATTGCGCCAAAAATGAGCTTCGTCGCTGAACACAAGAAGCGCGCTATAAACTTTCTTAACAGATCACGCATTTTGATAATAAAATTCAATAATTTGCAAGCGTTGTTCGTTTGTAAGATGATTCATCGTTAAATTATAGATCAAACTGAAGATGTTTGTCAGTGAAACAAAACACGAAACGTGCGTCAGCTGTTTAAACCAGTGTTGCCAAAAAGATAATAGCTAAAAAATCACCCATTAGAACCCATCTAACATAGTGATTAAACATAAAAAAAATTCTGTCTATCAAAAATTTAATTTGCTTTTTATTGCAAAAATGTTTAATTTAGAGAATTTTTTCCGAATGTAGAGTATTTTAAAGAAATTTGCTTTTAAGTGCTTTAAAAATATTCCCTAAAAGTTTCTATTTATACAAAACTTTTTCCGATAATTTCCTTTATATAGAAAGTGTTGCATTAAATGTCTTATTTTGAGAATATTTTTCCGAAAATTTGCATTTTATAGAAACTTTTTTTAAAGATTTTTTTTTTTTCAAAATTTGCGCTCTAAGGATTTTTATTATATTTTAATTTAAAGCAAAGGTTTGTAAAAGGTATTTCTTTTTAACAAAGCCAACAAATTTGTAATCCATAGAACAACTTCATTTTCTCAAAATTAATATATCTATGCGCTGTCATAGAGAAAGAGACCTAAGGGTAAAAAAAAATTAATTTTCACTTTTTGTTTTTTTTTTTGATGTGGACAACATCTGAGCATCGAATGAGACCGTTCCCTGAACAAAACCGGTTTTTACCCTTAGGTGCCTTTCTATTTTGCTCGTCACATATAAAAACTTAACGAAAATACATAAACAAAATTAAATATGAACCTAAAATAAACTTCTTGCTGACGGTGGCGCCGCGAGATGTCAAAGTTCAATCTAATTAGACCCCAGGGCTGGAAACATCGTTGCCTTCAGTTTTGACGTAAACAGCGCGTATTCAACTTCATTTATACAACCAGATATGTGGTCTGAAAGTCCTGCCAATTGCCTTTAACATGAATTTCTAGTATGTTGTTTCTTTTCTGAGATATCTTAACCTAAAGGTGAAACAATAATTTTCGCTATTATTTTTTTATAATAGTTTTTAAAAATTTTTTTTTTTTAAAAACTTTGACTTAATTTTTGTGCCTTTTTTTTTATATATTTTTAATTTTTCGATCTTTTCCAAATTTTGCAGGCCAGTGCTATTCTTACATTTATCTTATTTTAAATATTATAAACTTGTAAGTTTTTGTTTGCTGGGAAATTATTTCTTCCACAAGACTTGTGTTGCAGCCACTGTTGTCAATTTGATTCTAGCTATTTTTATGTGACCATCTCGGTAAAATGTTTGTTTGGACAGTTCTTTTTAAAAAAAAATTTTTTTTTGTTGGCATTGAATTCGTTACTGCTATAAAACCATTTTACAGAGTTTATTTTACAAAGATTTTATAACTTTTTATAAGAATTTCCAGGCTAACGGCCAATGCCACCAAGTTATTCAGTTATAACCCATTGAGGGAAGCGAACTGACACCAAAGTAGCCCCGTGATAGGTCTTTGGTGGTAGATTTCTAACGCTTTATATGAATAAGACCTATCACTTTTACATGGGGTTGTCATTGGAGGAGATCAATTGACACTATTTGACCAGTCACACATCTATTATCAATGAACGTGTTCAGTGTAAGTTACTACAATGTAAAATTATTTCAATAAAACAAGTCCTAGAACTAAATTTAAGAACCAAATTTAAGAAAGTATCAACAAAATGTGTCACACCACCACAAAGACTGTACTGTATTTCATTACGTTTTCTAACTATTTGATCATCATATACCAGTTATATGATTGGTTATCCTTTCACTGGTTATGAGTTCTTTCTTTTGATACTTGTTCTATTTTCACAAATCCCAGGATCAGTCTGTTAGAACAGTTGACACAAAGTTCCCGCAGGGAACTGTCAAAAACATATTGTTAACTGGAAGTTAATGTAATAGTTAGCTTTAGCTGAACTTTGTGACCTTAAAAATTGACCTTAAAAGTTTAATTAATGGGTTGATATATACCAACCGAACTTCAGTTGCGTTGTCAAATGGTAATGCAACACGGTAAGGCAATTTTAATCTGTTGCAATTTTGACAGGTCGCCAACTGAAAAATGTAAACAATTAAGGCAAACAAAAATGCAAATAAGTAAGAAAAGAAGCATAATTATTTCCGTTCATTTGTTTTTTCGATGACCAAGAAGAAGGAGTGAGCGTGGCATCTGTGTGAAAACATTTGAGTGGCTAGAATCTCCTTCTGTACTTATAAACAAATTTTCGTTTTCTCAAAGATTCTGTGACTTACTGAGTAGAGACGTAAAAGACTCTCTCCACTGTTAAAGTTTGTAATATGTAAAGGGCGTCTCTGTAAGAGTACACTTTTTAAATTTAGTGCAATATCTTTTATGCAAGTGGCAACTATGAAATTATGTTAGCTGTCACATATTTTAATTCCGATTAGTGAAAATGGAGCACTTTACGGAAGAACAACGCGACAACAAAATGAAAAAGTTCATTCTTACTGGAACACCCTTTACGTGGGTTGAATTCTTTTTGTTGGACTGGGGAGCTTCTCTCTATTGCGATGCTAAAATAATTTTGATGCGAAAGCTAAATGCCATCTTGGTACTCTCTATCACTATCGCAAAATTTTTATAAAATGAAGCAATAATCGCAATTAAAATTAAAGATAGCGCAGACTGACAGTAATGAAATGCCAAAATATTTAAAATTGGAAAATTAAAAAAAAAAAATAAAAAGTGATGATTTGCGAAAAGAACAAAATAAAAAGATGCGATAGACACATTAAAATGTACAAATCACCAGATTTGCTACAATTTTCTTTAGCTTCGCAGTAGAGAGTAGCCCCCTAGTAAGTAAAATTTTTGTTTCGTAGTTATAAAAAGTCAAAATTCAGCAAAAAACAAAACAAATTTAGTTTTTGGATTTTTTTTTAAATCTACTCACCAACCAAAACTGAATATTTATTATTTGGGTATTGAAATCGACATCAGTTTTCATCTGTGATATATTTCCGGGAACTGGCAACTTAACTAAAGTTCGGTTGCCGTACACAATCGGCCCATAAACAAAGATTACAATAAAGTTATCAACAGTAAAACGTTTTTTATATTGAAACACTAAAGTAACGAAAAATAATCGGGTATTTTCTAGAAATCGAAATGAAGTGGATTCAAAATCGAGACAATTTACAAACGACCCTGTACTGAAAGTTCATAAAAATATTCCTTTTAATCTATATCATTTTTTGAGTACCAATTAGCTTTACAAGAATATCTCTTAAAACCAAGAAAAACTACGGTCATTTTGTGAATAATTGAATCTAAAATCTAGTTCGATTTCAATTTCACTTCATTTCGATTTCAAGAACATGCCCGAATATCTTCTCCACTGTAATGGAGTTGTTATCATGAGGGGTGTTTGTATATGTTCAACTTCCCTGAATTAAAATGTAAAAATTTTGGCAGATCTAGCGGCATACATCACACTGCAATTCGGAAATTTTAATTGATTTTAATTGAGGTACGTCAAAAAGTTTCAAACGATAATTATTTCTTTTTATTTCTATAACGATTTCCTACGCGATAAGTGCAAATTTGTTTAAATTTGGCAACGATAGTAAAAATTTTAAAACAAAAGGTAAGGTGAGACACTTTCATTGAACTTTACGACTACCTCTAAATTTTTCCAAAAATGCCTTGTTGTTGTATTTATATTACTTTTTTCTGTATATCTGGAGAACGGCAAGAGCTAAAATTTCCAAGTTAGGTGCAAACATTTAGGTTATAAATACACACCATCCCACAAAATATGGGCGGGATTGGAGAAGTGGGCGTGGTACCTCCCATACAAAAAATATCAAAAATTGTATAAAAACCTGAATTTTTTGACTTTAATATGACCTATGGTTACGCCTTATATATCAAAAGATCAGATTTTTAGTAGAAAATATTTTCTGAAAAACTCGGGAAAATCGGTTCAGATACGAAAAAGTTATGACCAAAATATACCCATTTTCGGGAACCAAAGATCTTCTTGAGTCCAAGTTTTATAACCAAAATAACTGGCAAATTTCTTATTTAACACGTCGGTATATAAATCTGTCAAATCGGTTAAGCAATAGCTGAGTTATGACCAAAATACTGAAATCCAAAAAATTACTGTTTTTTATACCCTTCACCGAAGGTAAAAGGGTATATATAACTTTGTCATTCCATTTGTAATTTCTACAATATTTATCCTACACCCTATAAAGTATATATATTCTGGTTCCTTATGAAAAGCGAAGTTCAAATACGGCTGTCGTGTGAGTTGTGATCAGTAAACGGTCCATATTTCATTTTAATGATATCTAAACAACGTTCCTTCATGGTTCAGTTGTCTGGGGGGTGTATTAAGTTAGAAACTTTGAGTTCCCTGGTTCGAATCTTGGTTTTTTAAAAAGAAATTTATTATTCACCCTTATTCTATTTGGCGTCGGCAATAACAACGGCAATTTTAAGGCAACGGCAATTCTTATCAAAGACAACATCAATTCTATGTTAAATTGGTATTTTGTAAGAGTATTATGACGCCGTTGACTATTTATCGATAATGTTAATAAAATACAGCACACATCTCTAATATTAAAATCATCTGATTCATTTTGTTTACTTTTTTTATAAGAAAAAAAAATTCTGTGCTGTTTATGCAAAATTTTAAGTTAAATAAAAATTAGTTTTTTGTAGGGGGATGTAAGAAAAGATAAACTCACTGTTTATTGTTGGTGTTTTGTTTAAGCTTTGATATTGTTACAAGTAACACTTAGAGTGTTTATAACTCTTATTCGCTTAAGGTTTTATTTGTTTAATATTTTTGGATTTTCTAAAATCTTTGGAAAAGGTTTCCTGATGAGCTGGTGTAAGCAACCGGCGAAATGCGCATAGAGGCTTGCTTTCCCTCAACAATAAATTTCAGTGTATTTATCAAATATGAAAAACTGGGAATTTAGCACGTCATACGAAGATCGTATTAATAATGTAAAAAAATAATGTTTAAATAAAAATTTTTTTTTATTATATTAAATATTCCCAAGTGCCTAATGGATTTTTTTTAACCTTTTTAAGATTTGAAAGTTATTTTCGGCTGAATAAACTTTCTTTTAAACATGTGTTGGAAATAGTAGAGCCTCATTTAAAAAGGGAACGTTTGTTCCAAACACAATATATTTGCAGCAACATTGCGTTTTTTGGCCCAGGGATCGTACCAGCTCAGCGTTGGAAATTATTTCAACTTTTGACTGTCCCAGCCACAAGTTTAAAAATTTTGTCTGAGACTCTGGAAGTCATGAAGAGAGAACTTTGTCCACAATGGATAAATTAAAGTGGCATTTCTTTGAAAAGCAGCATTTCCAGGTGTAATTGGCTGTGTGGACGGAACCCACATCAAAATTTTAGCCCCAAAAAAAAAAAAACAAGACCACCATCTCTTCTTTAATCGCAAGGGATATTTAATTTATTAGGAAAACAGACCCTGCATAATTCTCTGACTAGTAATGGATTTTTTACAAGCTCTTCCACTAGCTTCTCGAACTGGCACTTAGTTGTTATTTGAATTTTTTCAATTATATCCACAAAAAATATATCAAAACACAACACAAATGAAGAAAAATATCAAAACCGCCGTAGAAATCAAAATTGCAGCCAACCATAACGTAAATTTTTTAAAACACGACACAAAGCAGCATAAGACAACACTAAAAATGCCGACGAAAAAATCAAGGGCAATTTAAGGCAACAGCAACGCCAATTTTTCTTAGAAAATACCAAACATATGTTAACAGTCATCGAAATATGGCAATATTGCCAACGGAAATACGAAATTGAAACAAAACATAAAAAACGGCGTTGTCAACTGTTGACGACGCCAAATGGAATAAGGGTGATTGTTAAAGCTAAGGCACGAGCTCTATGTTTGCATTTGTCCTTCAAGTTGTGCTGAAAAAGGTCAACAAGAAAAAGAAAGACAAAAAAAAAAAAATTACAAACAAAAACAAAAAATGTACTTTGAACTTCAAGAAGAATTCTTGACAAAAGTACGAAAAAACCGAAGTAAGGAAAAACATGTAAAATAAATTAAAATAGATAATCATTCAAAGCAAACTTCGATCTACCAAAGGTTAAATACAATTTGGTTTAAGGATTGATGTTTGCCTATTGACGTCAGCTGTCGTCGATGGCTGCGAGTGTTAAACGGCAAGCCCTCTGAAGAGATTGAGTGGTTGCAATCGAAACATGTAAGGGTAACCTGTCTGTGAAAACGCCTGGGTTCGAGCCCAGCTTCAGTCAGGAATGAAAAATTATCAATAAATTTTAATTAATTTCATGTTGTAAAATTCCTTTCTTCATAAAAATAATTTAATGAAAATTAAATTTGATGAATTTTAGCCTAATTAAGAATATTAAAAAAATTTGGGTTAAAAACCATAAATAGTTCAAAAAAATAACCACAATACTGGGGTCGTAATAGAGAGTGGCTTTTAAGAAAGTGATTTTTTGTTTTCAATAAA
Organism: Pollenia angustigena; assembly: GCA_930367215.1. Taxonomy (NCBI): domain Eukaryota; kingdom Metazoa; phylum Arthropoda; class Insecta; order Diptera; family Polleniidae; genus Pollenia; species Pollenia angustigena. The sequence goes on from OV884056.1 coordinate 188,370,755, forward strand.
GTGTGAAAAACGTCCGTTTATTCGAAACAAATATTACGAAAATCGTAATACACAGTACAAATTGTTCGAATCCGTAAATGATTTCTTTCGAATCGAAATACGCGGTAACCCCCCTGATTATAAAATTTTTTTTTTTTAACGATTTTAAAAAATATTTACCAGTTTTCATTTATTTATGAAGTTTTAATTATTGTAAATATGTATGTATGTATATGTAAAAATTATTGAGTTGCTCTGTATTCTGCTCGCACAATGGTGAAGGGTATATAAGATTCGGCAGAGCCGAATATAGCACTCCATAAATTCAAAATATTTAGATTTGAGTGCTATTTTTTAAAACCTTCCTAACTAAAGAGTATAGCTGTTTCAAGCTGTTTTTTAAGTGCAATTAAACAAGAAGTGCTCTAAAAAAGTTGACAACAGTGTTTGCAACCATCCCTCTATTACAAAATGTGTGTGTGATAGGTATCCAATACAATGTTAATGTTTAATTCTTAACTTTCAACTTAAATAAATAAAAAAAAAAAAATATTAAAAAACTTTGTCATTTAAGCTCCTGTGACTTATTTATTAAAGTCGATAATAGTACAAGAAACAAATTAAAAAGATACATTTTTTTTGTGGCTTAAGTTTAACTGAGTATTTTGGAATGTTTTTTAAAAGTGAGTTTTATTGTTAAACCAGGGGGAAGCACATATGGTACATTTCAAAAAGTATGCGCATAGTTATGCGCTACGCAATAAGACATACAGAGAAGCAGAAAGGCAAGTGAACGAATTCATAACATGGTATACTTAAATAGGGAATTATCACTAATATTGCTATGCGTTACAAATTTGAACATTAACCTATAATACCCACTTCAATTATGGTGGTGTAGGGTCAAACCCCCATAACAATCCACATTTGTAAGCTTTGTGTATATATGAGTATTTACCCATTCATAAGTGTATCAATACATTGTTGCAGTGCTTTTGTTGTTGTTATTGTCAAACGATGTAAAAACCACAGTTGAACGTTCGAACGTGCCATTTTAACGTTATTTTTTTCGAAATACATACTTTTTTTTTTGAAACTTCAATTTTTTCTTTTATACTACATTTCATTGTTGCATCACACAGGGGTTTTTCGTTTTTCTCTTTCTTCTTTCGATTATTTATTGTGTCATTGTTGTTGAGGTTTTTTTTGCAGAAAAAGTCAAAATGATAAAAAATACACCGAATTTTAGTAGAACTGAAATATGTGAGTGTTTATTTGTACGAATGTTTGTAGGTTTCTGAATGTCATGATATACAGACTTATTTTTTTTAATACGTAATAGATGATTGTTGTTAACAGACGCCTCACCTTTGGCTCAAGTGAAGTGAAGTGTGACATACAGGCATTTACCCCATAGTAAACCCATATGAATTATTCTATATGTGTGTGTATGGGTGTGTATGTATAAATGATGATCACATTCCAATAAATCATTGATTTGTTGATTGTATTAACGAGTGGTTATGATGGCAATGATGATTTCGATTTCAAAGATAAAAAATGCTGTTTAAATTACCGATGATGATGATGATGACGATGATAATATTAATACGCGTGTATTGTAGTGGGAAAGTTCGTCAAAGATAATTGATCCATTTTTGATTAATAATACTCTTTTTAATTATGTTTTTTTTTTTGTAATTGTAATTTTTAATCAAGAACTCTACTTGAGTATAATCCTTAATTTTTTTTTTCTAATAAATACTACATGCCTGTTAAATGATTTCGAATGAAGATTTCATTCGCTTAAGTTGCGTTTAAAACAAAAACAAAGTTTTAAAATTTGTTAGATACAAAATAAAACTAATACAATTTTGTTGTAAATTCGTAAATTCCTTCTTTCACTAAAAATAACTTGATGAGAATTAAATTTGATGAACTTAAGTACAATATAAATATCAAAAACAAAAAATAAAACTAAAGTTATAAAAACAGAGCAGTTTTGAAAGAACTTAAATATTGCAGTAGAGAACTTGTCTATACATTTTGTCATTTATCCTTCTGTTAATCCTTTAGTTTAATAAAACAGACAAGCATACTCCTTTTAACATGCCACATGTTACCCATTAAGCGTATGATTTATGTATTAATTAAATATTAAGTATACGCTTTTGTGTATCCTGCAGCTAAAATGAGCCTTCATTATTAAATAAAAACATTAATTTTGTATTAAAGACAAGTCTTTCAAAAAAATATGGATATGTATTAAAAAAAATTCGCCAATTTAAGTCGAATATTCCGCATTATAAATTTGGCAATTCATTATTAACTACGCGTACTCTTGACCAGAAAGAAGACTTGTTCGCTAATTAAAAGAACTTAATTTAAAAGCAAAGTTTTCTCATTGGTTTTGTAGGATTGGCTTTCTTAGCAAATTTTTTATTTACATTTTTTTGAAAAGTTTCTTTTTATAGTAAATTCTGAAAAAAACATTTTATTTTTAGGAAATTTTTCGAAAATTTTCATTTTACCGGAAATTATGCGAAAATTTCTTTTTTATAGGAAATTATGCGAAAACTTTTTGTTGATAGAAATTTTGCAAACATTTTTATTGCCATTAAAAATTTTCTATTTAAATTTGCAAAAATTTTCTTTTTATATGAAATTTTAGAAAATTTTTTTTTTATAAAAATTTTTTATATTTAGGGCATTAGAAAATTTTCTATTTATGAAAAATTTTGCAAAAATGTTTTTTGCAGGAAATTCTTCGAAAGATTTCATTCCATAGAAAATTTTGTATTTAAATTTTTATTTTTAGGAAATTTTCCAAAAATTTTCTTTTTGCAAGAAATTTTCTTTCTATAGAAAATTTACTATTTATAGGAAATTTTGCAAAAATATTCTCTTTATAGGAAAATTTTCTTTTTATAGAAAATTAAGAAAATGTTTTAATTATGTAAAATTTTGCAAAAATGTTCTTTTTGCAGGAAATTTTTCGAAAGTTTTCTTTCTATAGAAAATTTTATATTTATTTACATATTTATAATTAAATGCATATCGACGGCTTATATTCAATGCCCGCCATCCGCCAAAATACAATTTTTCAGGAGAGAGAAAAAACTGTTTCTTTCGAAAATTCTTAAAGTATGAATTAATCTTTCTTCTATAATATTTTTTAAATATGACTACTAAGTCACCCTTATAAAAAAAGAAGAACTTTTAACTCTATTCGTAGCGATATGGTTGATGTCGGGTATTGCAACTGAAATCTTCAAATATTTTTATGGCGTATAGCGGTAATTGCACAGTAATAAAAATATGTTTTTTTGCTCTAATATGTAATTTTATTAAATTAAGCATTTGTTTAACGTTTTTCTAACATAAAAGAATTCAATAACAAAACAATAACAAAAAAATAAACATAATTAAAAAAGGCTTAAGTTTATGAAATTTAATTTTTCATTAAATTATTTTTATGAAGAAAGGAATTGTACAACATGAAAATTAATTAAAATTGTTATTGATAATCTTTCATTCTTGACGTGACTAGGGCTCGAACCCCGGCCGGCAGGTTACCATGACATGTTTCGATCGCAACCACTCGATCTCCTCGGATCGATTTGCCGTCTTACGCTCGCAGCCATCGACGACTGCTGACGTCAATAGTCAAACATTGTATTCTAACATTTGGTAGATCGAAATTTGCTTTCCTGAATGATTATCCACTTTAATTGATTTTACATGTTTTTTCCTTACTTCTGTTTTTTCGTACTTTTGTCAAGAATTTTTCTTGAAGTCCAAGTACATTTTTTGTTTTTTCATTTTGTCTTTCTCTTTTCTGTTGACCTTTTTCAGCACAACTTGAAGGACAAATGTACACAAGTGGATAATCATTCAGGAAAGAAGTTTCGATCCATTTCGATACCAAATGTTAAAATACAATTTGGTTTAAGGATTGATGTTTGACTATTGACGTCAGCAGTCGTCGATGGCTGCGAGTGTAAGACGGCAAATCCATCTGAGGAGATCGAGTGGTTGCGATCGAAACATGTCATGGTAACCTGCCGCCCAGGGTTCATGCCCCAGCCACGTCAAGAATGAAAAGATTATCAATAACAATTTTAATTAATTTTCATGTTGTAAAATTCCTTTCTTCATAAAAATAATTTAATGAAAATTAAATTTCATGAACTTAAGCCTAATTAAAAATATTAAAAATTTGGATTAAAAACCATAAATAGTTCAACAAAATAACCACAATACTAATTATTCATAATTAAAAAAGGTAGTTCAAATTGGACATTGTCACATTTCTCCTTATTACTTAGACTCCATCTGAACTAAATTATCATAAAAGTAATGATATTCTAGTGGTTTAACCGGCTTCAAATCTTGAAGATGTTTCCATTTACTAGGCTGGATTGGTAAGTGAGCAGTATGCAAATGCATATAATTTAACTGTTAATTTAACTGTTCTGTTATTAAAAGACTATGCTTGAATTACGTATTCATGTTTTTTTTATTTGTTTTTTCTATGGGAGGTGGGCGTGATCAGGTATATATTTTCAGGAGCCCATTTTACAATTATAATATTTATTTTTTGTGAAAATTGAGTTGATGTATTAGAAATCAAGGCAGAAATCAAATTTCACACAAATGATTATGAGTGTTTCAAAATGCTATGTGCCAAAAAACAGTGCCATAGGTCAAAATTTAATTTTCACTTTGTATGGGAGGTGGACGTAAAAGTGGGCGGATATTTTTTAAATATCACACAAATGACTACGAGTGCTTAAAAATGCTATGTGTCAAAAAACAATGCCGTAGGTTAAAATTTAATTTTCACTTTGTATGGGAGGTGGGCGTAAAAGTGGGCGATTCATTTTGATTTTTCCATTTTTTCTTGATTCAAACAAATGCCTATGTGCCAAGTTTCATTATCCTTCAACAACTTCTTCTATTTTTTGCCGCTCGTTCTATGAACTTCAACCAATGTGTGGCGTATGGCGGGTATTGCATTAAAAAAAATCGTGCGGTTTAATTTTTTTTTTCTAAAATTTTTGTCAGAGATAAAGCTGGCATCAGTGAACAATTTGCCATCAAAAAGTCATTTTCCAATAATTGGTGTATGGCGGGTATGGAATATAAGCCCCCGATATATTTATTTCAGCGAAAATTTTCTTTAATTTCTATTTATCCGAATTATGCAATAATTTTTTATTTTAAGAAATTTTCTTTTTCCAAAACTTTTCTTTTTACAAGAAATTTGGCGAAAATTTTCTTTTTACAAGAAAGTTTGCTAAAATTTTCTATTTATATTGTTACGTTACTGCCTTTCAATAACATTTTGGTTTATTTCCTTTATAATAAACCTCTTGAGTTCTTTATTGCACTTTAAATAAAACTAAATAATCACAACACTTTAAACACTGTTTACAATTTACACAACTTTATTAAGTACTTAGTCACTTTAACAACCGTAATTTATAGCTTTTATTCACAACCAACTATAATTTTGATACGTTAATGACAAAGTCTGAACTTCGAATGATCTCATTATGCTAGCCGCCGCAAGTGTTTATACTGTAATTCGGCCGTCTAGAACATTCGAAATGTTTGTCGAAGGTTCGAGGCTTTTCTATTCACCACTATTATGTTTATGGCGGCACTTAGGTTTACATAATTTCATTACTTTACTAAAGCTTTTTTAACGGTCATTTCGAGGTCTTTCTGCACATCGGGATTGAAATCTACGAAATTATTAAAATTTTTTCTACAACAATGTGAACTACTAAAATTACCTTTTAATACAAAACAACTCATATATACAAGATAAATCATAATTAAAACTAATTCTTAACTAAAGTTACTTTCGAAACAATATGAAACTTTGCAAAAAATATCTTTAAAAAAATTTTCACTCATAGGAAATTAAGAAAATTGAAGCACAGCCGCGAATGGTTCATAATTTTGGATGATATGATGTTTCAACAATGTATGAGAGAAATGTTAACGATTATTTGCAAAAAAACAGATTTGGCACAAATTGACTTTTACAACGTTATTCGTGGCTGTGCTTCAATTGGCTATTTACAGGAAATTTTGCGAAAAATATTTCTTTATTGGAAAGTATTTATACTGTAATTCGGCCGTCTAAAACATTCGAAATGTTTTTCGAAGGTTCGAGGCTTTCCTATTCACCACTATTAGGTTTATGGCGGCACTTAGGTTTACATAATTTCATCACTTTACTAAAGCTTTTTTAACGGTCATTTCGAGGTCTTTCTGCACATTGGGATTGAAGTCTACGAAATTGAACTACTAAAATTACCTTTAAATACAAAACAACTTATATATACAAGATAAATCATAATTAAAACTAATTCTTAACTTAAGTTACTTTCGAAACAATATGAAACTTTGCAAAAAATATCTTTAAAAAAATTTTCACTCATAGGAAATTAAGAAAATTGAAGCACAGCCGCGAATAACGTTGTAAGTTACAAAATATTTATTTTTGATATACCGTTATTCTAAGAAGGACATATATTTTGTGCGTATTATGTTTTTGAAATCAATTTAGTTTAAAAACTTCTTTGTTTATAAAATTCTTGATTGGTTTGAAATAAGCTTTTAAATAGAAAAATATGACTAGAAATTTGTGACTTGGTTTTGCGCAACAACTCAGTTATCGCAACAGCCCAAAATTTCTATTGGTTGCGTCCACCGAGGTTACACTGTATTTGCTTTCCATAGAAAATTTTACGAAATATTTGATTTCCATAGAAACGTATGCGAAAACTTTCTTTACATAGAAAATTTTGCGAAAACTTTCTTTCTATAAAATATTTTCGAAAACTTTCTATAGAAAATTTTGTGAAAATTATCTTTCCAAAGAAACCTTTGGGAAAACTTTCTTGCTTTACAAAATTATGCAAAAATTTTTTTCTATTGAAAATTTTGCAAACATTTTTTTCTATAGAAAATATTGCGAACAATTTTTTTCTATAGAAAATGTTGCGAAATTATATAGCATTTTATTTGCTATACAAAATTTTGTGAAAATTTTTTTTCTATAGAAAATTTTGCGAAATTTTTTTTTCTATAAAAAATTATGCGAAAATTTTTTTCTATAGAAAATTTTGCGAACATTTTTTCTATAGGTAATTTGAACAGATGTAGAAAATTAAGAAGAATACGTTCCTTAAGGACTGAACAAAAAGAAAATATTATAATTAAATTTTCTAACTTAAATTTTTGTTAAATTTTATTTAACTTATTATGTTTTTCAAAACTTATAAATTATTATAAATATTTCTTATTATTAAAGTATCTTTTGTTATCTCCTCATTTTTATAAAAAAAAAAAAATAATAATAATGATTGATATAGTTGCAACACATTGTTAATATCTTGTACATCAAAAAGGTTGATCGACCTTTAATTTTCTTACACAAGCTTTCAAATAAAAACCACAAAAAACATGTTTTATATTTTCGCCTACAAAATCAATGAGACATTGTTTGTCAATTGCAAACTGAGAAAATATGAAATAATTACCATAATGAAATTTAAATCCAGAGACAGGGACAGAGAAAATAATACTCGTATTGACGCAAAAAATACTCGAAATAATAAAATGGTTTTCCTTTGTTCTGCTGATTGACACTTGTTGCTGTTCGAATAGCAAAACAACCGAATGGATGGTGGGTATGAATTGACTGATATTTTCATAAGAATATGTTAGAGTTATACACCTAATCACTATTATTATTATTCAATTTTAGTATACAAAATAATCTATTTTAATTCAAGTTGCTTTTATTCGACCTTTCTCTTTATACTACATATTTATTATCTTTTTTATGTTATAAAATGTAACAATGAATGTAATTAAGCCAAAATCATGTGAATAAAAAATTGTGGCGCTAGACATGCAAAGGTTTTTTTTGGTTTTCAATGTCAAAGAAAAGGAACCTAAAAAGGACGTCCATTAGCGTATTTTAGCCGTTCGATAAAACCGTTAATCTAGAAATAGACATTCTGCTAAAGATTTTTTTCGGTGATAATTAGGGTAAGAACAGGATATTATTTTCATTAAACAATTTTATCATTTGCACTTTTCGGAAAAACAAATGTATCTATCTTCAACAAAATGTCGGCTATAAACTGTCCCTATTAGTCGACCCTGTATATTGTTATTAAACCCACCTTCTTTAACTCTCTAAAAGAATTAACAAATTGTTATTGTAAATGTGTCTAATTTTATTTCAATCAACAAATAATAAATGATTTTGCCAATGTTCTCTTTTTCGTTCGAAAATATTTTAAAAGAACAAATCTGTGGCCGTATCGAAAAACTAGATAACTCCATTTTTTTAAAACACGAGAAAAACACACTTTAAGTTTTAAACATAGTTCGCTAATTATTTCATATGAATTTATGTTATTATGCATGCGCACTTTACAAAACATAATTTTAAATAATGCTAAAGATTTCTGGTTCCATTAAACTAATTTTTGGACATTAAAACCGAAAATCAGTGCCAGTTATCTTGTTTTTTCGAAAAAATTTTTTTTCTCAAATTATATTAATATTTTACGGAATTAAGGCAACTTAAGTAATGATTTGTGGGAAAACATTAACTATTTGGCTCAGCACGTTAATTTACCCGTTTTTTTTACGAAAAGATGGAGTTATCCAGTTTTTCCAAACATTATTTTTTTTCCTTTTATGCTTATATATCAAAAAATAAGCCGAGTTTTTGTCTGTTTTTATGCAAATACTTAATTAAAAAGTTTACCCTTCTTGATTTTATGAAATTCATAGGCCAGTTTTTGGGACGTGGATTAACGTTATACTCGGTTTAACATTGAAAACAGCTATTGAGTTTGTGGTTTATTTTATTTCAATAAATATTAAAATTTTAAACAAAAGGTGTTCGTTAAATTTTTATAATAAACTTCGTAATAAAATCGTTTTTAGTTTAGCTGACCAAAACCACTATCTTAGGCTTCTACTTTGTTTGTTAATGTTCTCTAAAAAAACATAATAGTTACACGTACGTGCAAAAAAATGTCAAAATCCACGGAAAAAATATTGTTTAATTGACTGTTACTTTTTCAATTGTGTTTTTTTAAGGTAAGTGCCATTTCATAAGATTTATTTTTAATTTAATTCCAATTCTCAATTCTCCGGTTGATGAGCATTTAACATTGAGAAGATCGTCAAGGTTCCAGAGAAAATAATTTTATAATATTAAAATTGTATTAGTATTAAATATCGTATTGTGTTAAAAATATCAATATGTTCTTAGTTAAATTTAAAAATAAAGAAATTTACTGCGAGGCCCACAATGTCGACAAGAAGATTTCTTTCGCATATTTATATTGAAAACAATATAAATATATATATACAATATTAATATATATGCTTATACATCAAAAAATAAGCTGAGTTTTTGCCTGTTTTTATGCATAAACATAAATAAAAGGTTTAACCTTCTTGATTTTATGAAATGAATTGGCCAGTTTTAAGGACGTTGATTAACGTTATAATCGGTTTAACATAGGTTGAACCTGAAAAAGAGCTATTGGCTTTGTGGTTAATTTTATTTTAATACATATTAAAATTTTAAACAAAAGGTGTTCCGTTAAATTTGTATACTTAACTTGGTAATAAGATCGTTTTTTAGTTTAGCTAACCAAAAACACTGTCTTATGTTATTGTTTAAGCATATTTTTTTTTAATTTGCGAAAAAAATATGCCCTCAAAAAGTTGTGGATCATTTCCTTTTACCTTTCTTTAGTCCTATTTTCATCCATACATGATCTAAACACTAAATCCGCTATCATATTAGAGTTACGACAAAATTGCATTTATATATATTCCAGAGCACCGTGTAAAATGCATCTAATTTGCAAAAATCTAAATTATTTACATACAAAGATGATGTACTTGGCATAAGAAAAAATTTGATACCCATATTGCCCTATTTAAAACGAAGGGCTACCGCCCCATTGCATTTTTTCCAAAACGTGAACTAGCACGAATTTCAAAAAAAAAATCCGAGACACGTATTTAATTAAATCGACTAAAGATTAAAATATGTTAATTTAGCATTTTTATTACAAACAACCCCGAACAAGAAGTACAAAAACCGTTCTTTTTTATAGAATATCCCTAAAAAAGGACATGGGTGATCTTCCTTAGACAAATTGTGCATACAGTTGGAAGCGTCTTAAAAAACCTTTCTTATGATTTCCATATTGTATATGTTGGTAAGGAAACAGATCCTCAAATTAACAAAACATGCAAAAATGTTCCCTTTTTCAAAATGGTCCAGCTCACGAGAGGTCAGAGCTGGATCCGAAATATTTAAGTCAAAGGTTCATTTTTAGCAGGGTACATCGAGCACTTTTTTGGTGAGTCGCTCTAATATGTACATAAAGAATTCATATAATATTCTTTGAATTCTCTGGAGTTGCAATTTTTATGTTCAACATTTTGACCCAAAGAACTTGCGACCCGAATTTGTTCTATTTAGCTCTTAGTTTTCGAAACAACGTCGTTTTAAACTTCTAATTTTTCTGTTTTATCTGGGAGTTATCTTGTTTTTCAAAAAATGCATGGAGTTATCCAGTTTTTACATAAAAATTGGTATTTTTCTGATTTTTGTTTTTCAAATAACTTTTAAATGAGACACTATATCAAAATTTCGAACTGACAGAGTGATAGTAAATGGAATATGCTTTCTATTTTTGGTGTTATCTCAGTTTACGAAAAAAGTTGAGTTAACTAGTTTTTCCATACGGCCACAGAAATAGAGATCAGGTCAGAATTGTTTTTCTTTTTTGTCGTAATAAACTTTGTTAATTTGAGAGAGCGAGAACTAGCCATGAAGACAAGATTGACTGATATTCTTCTATAAGGTTCGTAAAATATTGCAAAAAAAAAAAAAAATAAAAAAAATCAATGCGCATCATATAACGAATATTTTTTAAATTTAAACTAAAAATAATCAAAGTAAAAGAGAAGTGCTACGTGCATAAGAAATACACTAGTAATCTTGACTACCTTTAGATGCATTATTTTTACTTTTTCCCCAAGGTAATCCTGACTACCTTTAGATGCATACATTTTTACTTTTTTAAGTTTTATTTAAAAACTTAACTTTATTTTTTAGAATTTAATTTATTCCTAAGGAAATAAAAATTATATCTATTCTAATATTATAAAGGTGAAAGGTTTGTATGCTTGTAAGAGGTAATTTGAAGAAATTAAATTTTATGAATTCTTAAAATCAAAAAACAGTTTATTTCAATATAAATATGTATTTTTTATTATTTATTTTGCTGTCACCTCCAATTACTTAGCAAGTTTTTGATTTTAACAAACTGAGCCGCAACAGAACAGAAAAACTAATCAATTTCATAGGGTTTTAAATAACAAAAACAAATCAGCTGATTCGTAACAAAACAGAAAGTAAAGACTTAAGGCTCAGTTAGGCGAACGTTGCTGTACCGTATCTGTACTGTATCAATCAGCTGTTCGCTTTTTGTTATATGAAAACCAATACAAAAGCTTACCGAAATGCAATGTACCGTAATTGCAACGTATCAATCTGTATAAAATAGAATTTCATGCCGTTGTTACGTGACATTTGTAAGACAGTGATGGGCGGCTTGTATGTTACATTGAATGCGGGTAATTTTGCTCTTCTTTTTGTACTTTTTTTCAGTTTATCTATGGAATAGCGACAAAATAACTTAAAATACAACATATTTCCAAATATACAAATACACATGTGTTTAGATGTTTAAAGTAAACAAATGCATATACATACACATACAACGGAAATGTGAAACATATAAAAGACTTTAAATGGTATACAAACCTTGTTTGGTGTATGCACTTTAACAATATATGTATGCTAAAAATTTATATATGCTAAAATACAAATTTATTTATTGTAAATCTATCAAATAAATGTTAAATTATTAAAATTTTTTACATACACAAAATACTGTTTTAATAAAATTTAAATCACGTGGTACCTTTTCTGCACAACGGTCACCATTTGAACATTTTTGATTCCCATCACTGTGTGTTTTGTTTTATGTATACTATTGCTTTTTGTTAATGTATGGAAAAATATATGACACGTTTTTAAACGTTCTATAAGTGCACCAACGTGCTTACAGTACGGTGCGGTACATTACGGGTAAGGCTACGTTCGCCTAACTGAGCCTTTATTCTGCCTTTACCCGTTACATATGATTGTTTCACGTTTGTTGAATAACGACCTTTGTTTACAGCAGAACTCTAAATAATCATAATCAATAATGTTTGTAATCATTCTACTTTAAAAATTTGATGTATTTAACTAAATAATTTAAAAAAATAGAATAGAGGAATTTTTGCTTCTTATAATACATTGTAATCATGAAAATAATGTTAATAATGTATAAAATGTGGCATCGAATTGATATCACTATAGTCATAAAATAGATGACACGTTAAAAATGACAAAATTATACGAAGACGTTAGTCATTGGATTGATGTTACTTTTTGCATCATTGATGCCATTTTTAGTAACATTGATGTCACAACTCTGATGTTAGGGCATCATCAATATGAAGATGTATTTTTCTATCAGTGCATAACACGATTGTGGCATAATATGGTTGCCTGTGACGATAATATGGCTAAAGTAACCGTAATATGTTTAAAGTGTATGCTAGTAGCTTTATTTTGTTTAAATATTATATTGTTATGGGAAAATACCACGTCCAAACACTGAACCGATGTTTAGGAAATTTGGTATCAAGTTAGAATATTCCAGCCATTTTATTATAGGTCCTTTTTTTCTTCCGAAATTTTGTGTCAGGAATATACAGAAAAAGGCAAAACTGAAACCGATTTTTTTTTGGAAAACGCTTTCATTCTAAATCAAAAAAAAAAAAAAATTTTTCCTTTAAATTTCTATTGCTATTGCCGTATGTAACAAAAAAGTAACTATTGAAAATCCAGACCAAGCCTAATTTTGCGATAAACATGAATTTTGGTTAGTTAAAAATTTTTAATTTACTTTAAAAAAAAGAGCGTGAAAAGGGATGTGTATTTAAATAAAGATGTCATACAGCTTTAAGTTAAAATTCCAAAAAAAAAAATACATTTGTACGCCAATTTTTATTTTCATCTTTGAAATCGGCAAGTGTGATAACAAGAAAACTTCCTTCAAAGGATTTTAGTAAGATATTTTTTATATCGCACAAAAAATTCGCTAATATCTTGTGCTTTCTCACCAAAAACAAGACTTTCCAGTGAAATGAAAGCATTTTTTTACTTTTTAAAAAAAGTAAAAATAACATATGGAATTGTAAAAAATGAATAAAAGCCAGTATTTCAATGTTATTTGGAAAATTTCTTGCAGTGCCTGGACCAAACAGCTAGTATATTTATAAAATTCCTTAAAAATTCCACTAAAATGTATTTTTGCACAAAAAAAAAAAAAAAAAAAAAAGAGAAACAAAAATAAGAAAACATATGTTGAACTTTAATAAAATCCCTGCCGCATGCCGCACAGTAGCTGCCAGTAACACAAGTTTGTGCCAAATCAAACACATTTATTCATTTTTAAGTGATGAATTATTGTTTTGCTATTTTTCTAGTGACACACTCACACACTGGCATACATGCTCTCTTATAATTATTAACAGGGTTGTGAACTATTTCTAATCAAAAAGCGCCTTGTCCCCAATCAAAAAGCGCTAAAAAGCGCCAAATAAAATTTAAATAAAAAACTTAATGAAATGTTTAAGAACCAAGTTTTATTAATTACACTGGCTGTCAAAAAAATCGTTTTAAATAAAAATATATGAAAAACAAAAATACTACTGCGGTAAATTCAAATCCGTTTTCAGTTTTTTCTATCATGTCTAGACTTTGTCTTTTACAAATAATTATTTTCTAAATTATTTCTTAAATAGTGGTGACCATTTTTCCATGCAAATTAGTTTTTTTTATCATTTATTAGAAATCCAGGTATATTGCGAATAAAATAAGACAAGAAATCAGTAAACAAAATGTTAACTAGACTTGATTGAATAAACTATTTGGATTCAGCACTCTAAAGTGAATTAAAATCACATAATCAAGTTCTCTAGATCGACTTTTTTTTTGTCTTTTGCCGAGCAGTGTTAATAAAACATTAATATTTTTAAAAAGCTTTTTCTGATATTTCAGGAAAACAAAAAAATATAATTTCAAATATACACAGAAAGAATTATTTACTAAATCACCAGAAAATATGTCTTGAACCACAAAAATTTGGCACTTTTCTCGTCCAAGCCAAAAATTTCTTATTCTATATTAACCTGTGTTTGCCTGGTTTAAGCAAAAAGCGAAAATTTTCTAAAATACAGCTAAAAAAAATTTATTTTAAATCAAGTTTTCGCTGCTTTTTATTTTACAAAATCAGAAGAAAAGCCAAAATTTTTTCCATAAAAACGTATAGCACTAGTTAGTTTAAAAAAAAAACTTAATATAAAGATATAAGAACATTTTGATTGATTTGTTAACATGTCGATCCAAATAAAAACTAATTGAATCAAACCAAGTTTTCTTGAGCATTTTCTGGAAAAATTTAAAGAAATCGCTAGCATTTGTTTCTTGATTCTATTTTAAAATCAGACTAATATTAAATAAATGCTTCTTGAAATTTTTGATCATATACCAAAAACGTGAATTTTTTAATGATGAGAAAATGTTTCTTTACTTAAGAAACTTTTACTTAATGCGACCAAAACAAGTTAAAATCAGTTATTTATTTTTGGATTTTCTTGTTTTAAGAAACGAAATAGATTTCTTTAGAAGTAGTATGTTTTGGACAGTTCTACGGCACTTTTTCCATACAAATTTGGGATCATCCATAGATGGGAGTATGTATACATTTCTAATAAGAATTGATATAAATATGTTGTAATTGGATCCCTACAAAATATGATTCATGCCTGGATTTGAGTAAGTAGTTCTAATTGTGTAAGCAAAATCCGTCCGTCCGTTTGAATGGCTGGTTTAAAAATAAAATGATTTGTGTTTGCATCTTTAAAAAAAATTTTTTGTATGTAACAAATGAGAATAAGTTAAACCCGTGTTTCCATCCCTGGGATGAAACTTTTTTTGTAATATTAAACCTTTTTAATTTTCGAATGTGGGATGATGCCTACGCTACGGTGGTTTGAGTCGGCATATATGATTAGTCGGTCGGTTTGCTACAGTTGAGTTAATTAAGGCCATTAATTCATCTTTCACTATGTGTGTGAATGTTAATGTAACATTAAAATGTTTAAGTTAGTTTCTTATTGGGGTCATCCCAGCACTACATTATATGTCTTATGAGATGACTGAGCCGTATATGTGTGTATATTAGACTACCTGATCCATTTTAATTAAATGGACTACTCCCTGGACTGGTTCCAATGTAATGCAAGCATGGACCATATCATTCTTAAAAATTGTTTGTAGTAAGACGACATGTCTTCGATTTTTAACTACTTGTAATCCACAGCTGGGTTATATGGTCCTGCCACAGGACATCGTAATGTTAAATAGACCATGTTTTTACCTACGTTGGGGTTTCTTTTGGACTAGTCCTAGTCCCTTATGAGGCTTTATTTTACACGCGTGTTTGAACTAGTCCTATCATTTGCAGGGTTGCAATTTGTTAGCACCTCCACTTCTATTGTCTGTGTATGTGTGTGCGTGAATGTGGTTATCGTGGCTGTGTGTGTGTGTGTGTGTAAATGCGACTGTCGTGGTTGAGGTGCAGGGTGTTTGTTAGATGTTCGTAAAGTAGGGTGTGTGTAGATACAACCATGTCGGATGGTACATTTTTTGTAATATGAAACCCTTTTATTTTTCGAATAAATTGTACATACGTGATAAATTTAAATTTCATAAAGCTTTTTTTTGTAACTGTCCTAATTAGGGTTTCTAATTTCCCGGACTTTTTCTATTCCCGAGAAACGAAACAAAAAAAATCTTATTCCCGGGATTCTTAGAATAAAACAATTGTTTTACTAAATGAGTTCAAGGCAAAAGTTTTTACTTTACACATATACAACAGTCTAAAAAAAATTAGCCTTACTCATCCCTGTAGGAAGTCAAACACATTTTTAAGTAACTTAAATCTGGTTTTTTTATAACCACAACTAGTTGATTATGTGACTATTTTCCTTGTCGACGACTCATTATTTTAACATGAACATGTCATAGGCAGTAGTCAATTGGCCATCTTTGCATGACTTTTAAATTGACTACTAACTACTTATTTTTCAACCAATTTGTAGTCATTTGAAAAACAGTTAATTTATAGTTAGTGTTTTTTGCAATTGACTATTTTATTTACTACAGGGATTCTACAGAAAACCAAAACAAAACCAAATAAGTTGCTACACTCATACATATGTACATACATATTATATATATATACATATATATATATATATATATATATATATTTTTTTTTTGGGAGATCACGAGTTATTAAAACTTATTAATACTTAGTAGTTATTATTAATAGCGACTTGATAAAATTAATTTTCTTTTAAGAAAATTTTTTTTATATTGATTTTTTTAGAATTTGATATAGCCTTTTCAAGATGATCTTTAAAGATAGTAGATGCTCATCATCTAATGTTGGTATGTCATGTACATTTTTATTTTCTACTTTAAGAAGCTTTTTAGACATTTCATCATGAATTAAAAAGGCTATTGATTTATTGGCGTAGGGAAAGAAGTTTGATTTGTAAGCACTATTTAGTAAAGAATATATTGTTATTAATCGTTTTTGATGTTATCGATGATAAATTTCAAATTAAAATTTCAAAAAATTTAATTTGAAATTCCCGAAAATTCAAGGAAAAATTTCCCCCCCCGGGATTTATTTAAAAAAGTCCCAGGATTCTTTCCCGCGTAGAAACTCTAGTCCTAATCTCAAAGTTCTTGGAAAAATAATGAAATATGAGTCATGCATATGCAGATGTTTACAATTCTTGGAAAAACAAAGAAACCGCTGATGCTGCGGTTTTTGATTATATGAAATAAACTAATGCAATAATTTAAACTAAGAAAAAAATAAATAAATATTTTAAAAAATCTGCTAATTTTTTTGTAATATAAAACCTTTTTATTTTTCGAATGAATTCTACATATGTACGGACAAATTTAAATTTCATAAATCTTTTTTTTGAATGAGTCCTCATCTCAAAATTCTTGGAAAAACAATGAAATATGAGACATGCAAGTGCAGCTGTTTAGAATTCTTGGAAAAAACAAAGAAACCGCTGATGCTGCGGTTTTTGATTAGGACTGTAGTCTCAAAATTCTCAGAAAAACAAATTCTCGGAAAAACAAAGGAATATGAGACATGCAGATGTTTAGAATTCTTGGAAAAAAAAAGAAACCGCTGATGTTGCGGTTTTTGATTATGTTTTTCTTCTTTATTAATTTTTGAGCTTTTGATTATATAATCTTATGTGACACTTACCCCTAACTTATTACTCCCCTCATCAACAATTTTGGATATAAATACGACTACTCCTGAGGAGACAGAATCATTCTTGTTCTGATAGTTAAATCAGTGTGTTCTATACTTAAAAAGTGAAATGGCTGGCGGTTTTATTTGTGAGTTTTGTGATAAAGTATTCACTTTGAATACAAATTTAAGAAGACATGTTCGATTGCATCATGATGGACCATCATCATCGTTTAAATGCCAAACATGTAATTTACATTTTTCGGATCGTAAGGAATGGCACCGACACACACATTCTAATACAAAAGGTGACGACAATGATGAAGAAACTAATATTTACTGTGAAGATTGTGAAAAATATATAAAAAAAACAAATTGGCATTACCATATAAGATCAAATGCACATAAACTTAACTGTGCTGGGAAAGCAGATAATAATAGTGATGTTAAATGCATAAAATCATCATTTAACAATAGAATTGTCACATTTTTAATTGAAAACAACAATAAAAATAATTTAATACCTGAAAAATTTTTAACGGAAATAAGAGAGAAATTAATAAAATTATTAACAGACACCATGCAAAAACACGGAAACATAAAATTTAATATGGAACTGTATGGTGAATATGTGCTGATTAAGGAAGGTGAAGATTCTTGTATGGTGGATATAAAATCCCATCAGACTAAAATGAACATTCTTACTATGCTTTCAACAAGAGATGATATCCTAAATGTTTACAACGAACAATGTAATATTATAATAAAAAAGATGAGTGAATTTCAGGAGCGTGATAGTGGTTGGGCATTAATTGAAATAACACGTTTGGAGATGAATATAAATCAATATAAGTGTATCAGAGGATCACAATACCTTCCTTTACCAGCAAAAATAATGCAGAAAAAAGCATGTGTCAACGTACAAAATCGAGACGAGTACTGCTTCAAGTGGGCTATAATATCAGCACTATACCCAGTCGATCCTGATTATACAAAGAGATGTTCATCGTATAAAATAAATAATATTGAAGATGACATCATTTTGCTGAATAATGGAATCAAATTAAATTTCACCAACTTAAATTTCCCTCTTCCGATTAATCAAATAAAAGATTTCGAGATTATGAATCCTGAACTAAGTGTGAATGTGTTTGGACTAGAAGATGATGTTGTAGTGGGACCATACTACTTTACCAAAGAAGAAAAGTCCAAACACATCAACTTATTATTGCTAGAGGATGGTGAAAGATTCCATTATGTATGGATCAAAAATATTTCAAGGTATGTTAATGATATTTATAAACTATTTATATATGAATATATTATATTAATCAAAACATTTCTGCTTTTTTATATATTTAATTATAGATTGCTAAGTAGTCAACTTACAAAACATGATGGTCAAACATACATATGCAATACATGCTTAATCCATTTTCAAACTGAGTCATCGTTAATTAAACATAAAGAGGAATGTAATAAAATGGTTACAAGGATGCCTAGTATAGATAAAAGTAAGCTAAGTTTTAAAAATTTTAAAAAGCAAATGGATGTGCCTTTTGTTGTGTACGCTGATTTTGAATGTATTCTGGAAACAGTAAACATTCAAAATTCTAAGAACGTAAAATCAACACAAAAGCATATTCCATTTGCTTATAGTTATTTTATTAAATGTTCGTATAACTCAGACTTAGATATTTTTAAAATTTATACTGGAACTGATGCGCCACAACATTTTTTTAAAACTTTAGTTGACGACATTTTAGCTATTTACACTAGTCATCTAAGTGTTATTAAACCAATGAATTCCTTAACACCCCTGCAACAGATACAACATTATGAAAGCAAGACTTGTTATATTTGTACGAAATCTTTATCTAATGAAGATAAAGTAGCTGACCATTGTCATCTAACTGGTCAATATAGGGGTGCTGCTCATAATCAATGTAATTTAGAATATCAAATTGCAAATTTCATCCCTATATTCTTTCATAATCTTTCGGCATATGATTGCCATCTGTTTGTAAGAGAGCTTTCAACAATTGAAGGCGATATAAATATTATACCTTTAAATAAGGAGCTTTATGTGTCTATATCAAAAAGAATTTCTGTAAATGAAAAAGATACAATTGAACTACGTTTTCTCGATTCATTTAGGTTTATGCCATCGAGTATAGCAAAATTAGCAAGTTATTTGTCCGACAGTGATTTAACGGTAGTAAAATCAAGCTATCCAAATGATGAAGAATTTAATTTAATGAAACGTAAGGGTGTCTTTCCGTATGATTATTTAGATTCGATGAATCGTCTTGAAGAAATTCAATTACCACCTCGGTCAATATTTTTCAATAAAATAAATAATGAGTCGTGTAGTGTGGAGGATTATGAACATGCACAAAAAGTATGGAAAACATTTAAATGTAGAACATTAAAAGATTATCTACTTTTATATTTAAAAGTAGATATTCTTTTACTTTGCGATATATTTGAAAATTTCCGTAAAGTTTGTGCAAACATTTATAATTTAGATCCATGTCAATATTATACTACCCCAGGTTTATCCTGGGATGCAATGTTGAAAACAACTGCAATAGAATTGGAGTTGTTGACTGATATTAATATATATAATTTTGTCCTTCGGGGCATTAGGGGAGGTATTGTTCAATGTTCTAATCGACATTCAATTGCTAATAACAAATATATTAGTGATTATGATTCTAACAAAGAATCAAACTACTTAATATATTTAGATGTTAATAACTTGTATGGCTATGCAATGTCACAATACCTCCCCTATAAAAATTTTAAATGGGTTGAAAATTATAACCATTTCAACGTTAATAATATAGCAAAAGATTCTCCATTAGGATATATATTAGAGGTAGATCTAGAATATCCATCTACATTACACGACTATCATAATGATTTACCATTTTGTGCTGAGAATAAAAAAATTGAAACCATGAAACAAAAGAAACTAATAACTGATTTAAATAGTAGAACTAATTACATAATTCATTATCGAAATCTTCAGCAATGTATTCAACATGGTTTAGTTTTAAAGAAAATACATAGAATTCTTCAATTTGACCAATCAAATTGGTTACAAAAATATATTGATTTAAATAACCATCACAGAACACTAGCAAAAAATTCATTTGAACAAAATTTTTTTAAATTGTTGAATAATGCAGTATACGGGAAAACTATGGAAAATGTTGATAAGAGGAAAGACATTAAAATAGTATGTCAATGGGAGAATAGAGGTAAACGTTTAGGAGCCCGTGCTCTTATAGCTAAACCAAATTTCCATAGTTCACTTAAAATTCATGAAGATATGCATGCTATCCAAATGAGTAGAATTAAAACTGAATACAACAAACCTATTTATGTTGGATTTGCAGTATTAGAAATATCCAAATTTAAAATGTACAGTTTTCATTATGATTACATAAAGCCTAAATATCGTGAAAACATTAAACTCAATTATATGGATACTGATTCCTTTATTTACGACATTAAAACAGATGATCTATACAGAGATATTAAAAATGACATAAATACTCATTTTGATACATCTGCATATCCGATAGATAATGTCTACAATATCCCACTTCTTAATAAAAAAGTTTTAGGGATGATGAAGGATGAGTGTAATGGTAAAATTATTAAGGAATTCATTGGGTTAAGAGCTAAAATGTACTCAGTGAAAATTGATAGAGAAGATAAGGAAATTAAAAGAATTAAGGGCGTTAAGCATTGTGTAACTAGTAAATTAAGTATAAATGACTTTAGAAAATGTCTTTTAGAAAAAAAATTATATTATAATTCAATGTATATATTTAGATCTAAGATACATCAAATTTATACTCAAAATATAAGAAAACTAACATTAAGTTATTTAGATGATAAGAGATTTATTAGAGATAATGGCGTTGATACTTTTGCATGGGGTCATTATAGAATAAATAACTATTCTGGACCTATGGAAGAGGATAACGACATTCTTCTCAATGTAAATATAGATTTTTAATTAATTTTAAGTTTTTTAGATAATAAGAAAAATTGTAAATAAAAAAATTATGAAAAAAGAAGACATTAAAATGTTGTTTTTATTTCAAACCATATTTATTTAAAAAAAAAATGTTAAACAAAAAAAAAAAAAAAACACAACTACCTCTAATCTTACCCCAAAAATGCCTTGTTGTTGTTTTTATTTGTTTTTCTGTATATCTGGAGAACGGCAAGAGCCAAAGTTTCCAAATTAGATACTGCTTTTAATCAGCTTTGAATCAGCTTTTGATCTGCTTTCGACCTGCTTTTGATCTGATTTTGATCAGCTTTTGATCTGCTTCCGATCTGCTTTTGATCTGCTTTCGATCTGTTTTATATATAATCTTACTTATAATTGAATAAAATTAATAATTTCCTTGTTCAAGGCAATTCAATGGCTTTATCAAATTTTTTAGAATTTGATAAAGCCTTTTCAAGATGATCTTAAAAGATAATAGATGAGATCATCTGTTTTACAGCATTTCTAATAACAATTTGTTTCGTTTGTTCGCATATTGCTCTACTGAACTGTTTCATATCTGTTTTTGCTCTGCCTAACATCTGCTTTTAATCTGCTTTCGATCTGTTTTATATATAATCTTACTTATAATTGAATACAATTATTAAATTTCTTTCTCTAACGACCGCTATTAATTTAATCTTCCTTACTGACAACAAAAAATCATTATTATCGTTCCAACACATTATCTCGTATCAAATGCTTAGGAATTTTTGTATATGTTCACATAAACTGCGTTAAATTTTGATATTGAAATTCAGTCATAAAAGTCTATAAATGACGGAGATATAAAAAAAAAAAAAACCAAAACTACCTCTAATTTTACCCCAAAAATGCCTTGTTGTTGTTTTTATTTGTTTTTCTGTATATCTGGAGAACGGCAAGAGCCAAAATTTTCAAATTAGGTACAAACATATAGGTTTTTATTACACAGAATCTGTTTTCGATCTGCTTTTGATCTGCTTTCGATCAGCTTTTCATCTGCTTTTGATCTGTTTTCGATCTGCTTCTGATCTGCTTTCGATCTGCTTTCGATCAGCTTTTGATCTGCTTTTGATCTGCTTTCGATCAGCTTTTGATCTGCTTTTGATCTGTTTTCGATCTGCTTCTGATCTGCTTTCGATATGCTTTCGATCAGCTTTTGATCTGCTTTTGATCTGTTTTCGATCTGCTTCTGATCTGCTTTATATCTGATTGCGATCAGCTGTTCGATCTATTTTATAAATACAATATTACTTATAATTGAATATTGCAACATTGTGTTACATATCCATAAGGCGCGAGGATAATAATTTCATTAGTTTCCCTTTCACCTCATCATCCTCTCCTCCCCCCCTCCCCCCTCCCACCAAGTTTTACTGTAACAATATATCGATGATGAGGTGAAAGGGAAACTAATGAAATTATTATCCTCGCGCCTTATGGATATGTAACACAATGTTGCAATATTCAATTATAAGTAATATTGTATTTATAAAATAGATCGAACAGCTGATCGCAATCAGATATAAAGCAGATCAGAAGCAGATCGAAAACAGATCAAAAGCAGATCAAAAGCTGATCGAAAGCATATCGAAAGCAGATCAGAAGCAGATCGAAAACAGATCAAAAGCAGATCAAAAGCTGATCGAAAGCAGATCAAAAGCAGATCAAAAGCTGATCGAAAGCAGATCGAAAGCAGATCAGAAGCAGATCGAAAACAGATCAAAAGCAGATGAAAAGCTGATCGAAAGCAGATCAAAAGCAGATCGAAAACAGATTCTGTGTAATAAAAACCTATATGTTTGTACCTAATTTGAAAATTTTGGCTCTTGCCGTTCTCCAGATATACAGAAAAACAAATAAAAACAACAACAAGGCATTTTTGGGGTAAAATTAGAGGTAGTTTTGGTTTTTTTTTTTTTTATATCTCCGTCATTTATAGACTTTTATGACTGAATTTCAATATCAAAATTTAACGCAGTTTATGTGAACATATACAAAAATTCCTAAGCATTTGATACGAGATAATGTGTTGGAACGATAATAATGATTTTTTGTTGTCAGTAAGGAAGATTAAATTAATAGCGGTCGTTAGAGAAAGAAATTTAATAATTGTATTCAATTATAAGTAAGATTATATATAAAACAGATCGAAAGCAGATTAAAAGCAGATGTTAGGCAGAGCAAAAACAGATATGAAACAGTTCAGTAGAGCAATATGCGAACAAACGAAACAAATTGTTATTAGAAATGCTGTAAAACAGATGATCTCATCTATTATCTTTTAAGATCATCTTGAAAAGGCTTTATCAAATTCTAAAAAATTTGATAAAGCCATTGAATTGCCTTGAACAAGGAAATTATTAATTTTATTCAATTATAAGTAAGATTATATATAAAACAGATCGAAAGCAGATCAAAAGCAGATCGGAAGCAGATCAAAAGCTGATCAAAATCAGATCAAAAGCAGGTCGAAAGCAGATCAAAAGCTGATTCAAAGCTGATTAAAAGCAGTATCTAATTTGGAAACTTTGGCTCTTGCCGTTCTCCAGATATACAGAAAAACAAATAAAAACAACAACAAGGCATTTTTGGGGTAAGATTAGAGGTAGTTGTGTTTTTTTTTTTTTTTGTTTAACATTTTTTTTTTAAATAAATATGGTTTGAAATAAAAACAACATTTTAATGTCTTCTTTTTTCATAATTTTTTTATTTACAATTTTTCTTATTATCTAAAAAACTTAAAATTAATTAAAAATCTATATTTACATTGAGAAGAATGTCGTTATCCTCTTCCATAGGTCCAGAATAGTTATTTATTCTATAATGACCCCATGCAAAAGTATCAACGCCATTATCTCTAATAAATCTCTTATCATCTAAATAACTTAATGTTAGTTTTCTTATATTTTGAGTATAAATTTGATGTATCTTAGATCTAAATATATACATTGAATTATAATATAATTTTTTTTCTAAAAGACATTTTCTAAAGTCATTTATACTTAATTTACTAGTTACACAATGCTTAACGCCCTTAATTCTTTTAATTTCCTTATCTTCTCTATCAATTTTCACTGAGTACATTTTAGCTCTTAACCCAATGAATTCCTTAATAATTTTACCATTACACTCATCCTTCATCATCCCTAAAACTTTTTTATTAAGAAGTGGGATATTGTAGACATTATCTATCGGATATGCAGATGTATCAAAATGAGTATTTATGTCATTTTTAATATCTCTGTATAGATCATCTGTTTTAATGTCGTAAATAAAGGAATCAGTATCCATATAATTGAGTTTAATGTTTTCACGATATTTAGGCTTTATGTAATCATAATGAAAACTGTACATTTTAAATTTGGATATTTCTAATACTGCAAATCCAACATAAATAGGTTTGTTGTATTCAGTTTTAATTCTACTCATTTGGATAGCATGCATATCTTCATGAATTTTAAGTGAACTATGGAAATTTGGTTTAGCTATAAGAGCACGGGCTCCTAAACGTTTACCTCTATTCTCCCATTGACATACTATTTTAATGTCTTTCCTCTTATCAACATTTTCCATAGTTTTCCCGTATACTGCATTATTCAACAATTTAAAAAAATTTTGTTCAAATGAATTTTTTGCTAGTGTTCTGTGATGGTTATTTAAATCAATATATTTTTGTAACCAATTTGATTGGTCAAATTGAAGAATTCTATGTATTTTCTTTAAAACTAAACCATGTTGAATACATTGCTGAAGATTTCGATAATGAATTATGTAATTAGTTCTACTATTTAAATCAGTTATTAGTTTCTTTTGTTTCATGGTTTCAATTTTTTTATTCTCAGCACAAAATGGTAAATCATTATGATAGTCGTGTAATGTAGATGGATATTCTAGATCTACCTCTAATATATATCCTAATGGAGAATCTTTTGCTATATTATTAACGTTGAAATGGTTATAATTTTCAACCCATTTAAAATTTTTATAGGGGAGGTATTGTGACATTGCATAGCCATACAAGTTATTAACATCTAAATATATTAAGTAGTTTGATTCTTTGTTAGAATCATAATCACTAATATATTTGTTATTAGCAATTGAATGTCGATTAGAACATTGAACAATACCTCCCCTAATGCCCCGAAGGACAAAATTATATATATTAATATCAGTCAACAACTCCAATTCTATTGCAGTTGTTTTCAACATTGCATCCCAGGATAAACCTGGGGTAGTATAATATTGACATGGATCTAAATTATAAATGTTTGCACAAACTTTACGGAAATTTTCAAATATATCGCAAAGTAAAAGAATATCTACTTTTAAATATAAAAGTAGATAATCTTTTAATGTTCTACATTTAAATGTTTTCCATACTTTTTGTGCATGTTCATAATCCTCCACACTACACGACTCATTATTTATTTTATTGAAAAATATTGACCGAGGTGGTAATTGAATTTCTTCAAGACGATTCATCGAATCTAAATAATCATACGGAAAGACACCCTTACGTTTCATTAAATTAAATTCTTCATCATTTGGATAGCTTGATTTTACTACCGTTAAATCACTGTCGGACAAATAACTTGCTAATTTTGCTATACTCGATGGCATAAACCTAAATGAATCGAGAAAACGTAGTTCAATTGTATCTTTTTCATTTACAGAAATTCTTTTTGATATAGACACATAAAGCTCCTTATTTAAAGGTATAATATTTATATCGCCTTCAATTGTTGAAAGCTCTCTTACAAACAGATGGCAATCATATGCCGAAAGATTATGAAAGAATATAGGGATGAAATTTGCAATTTGATATTCTAAATTACATTGATTATGAGCAGCACCCCTATATTGACCAGTTAGATGACAATGGCCAGCTACTTTATCTTCATTAGATAAAGATTTCGTACAAATATAACAAGTCTTGCTTTCATAATGTTGTATCTGTTGCAGGGGTGTTAAGGAATTCATTGGTTTAATAACACTTAGATGACTAGTGTAAATAGCTAAAATGTCGTCAACTAAAGTTTTAAAAAAATGTTGTGGCGCATCAGTTCCAGTATAAATTTTAAAAATATCTAAGTCTGAGTTATACGAACATTTAATAAAATAACTATAAGCAAATGGAATATGCTTTTGTGTTGATTTTACGTTCTTAGAATTTTGAATGTTTACTGTTTCCAGAATACATTCAAAATCAGCGTACACAACAAAAGGCACATCCATTTGCTTTTTAAAATTTTTAAAACTTAGCTTACTTTTATCTATACTAGGCATCCTTGTAACCATTTTATTACATTCCTCTTTATGTTTAATTAACGATGACTCAGTTTGAAAATGGATTAAGCATGTATTGCATATGTATGTTTGACCATCATGTTTTGTAAGTTGACTACTTAGCAATCTATAATTAAATATATAAAAAAGCAGAAATGTTTTGATTAATATAATATATTCATATATAAATAGTTTATAAATATCATTAACATACCTTGAAATATTTTTGATCCATACATAATGGAATCTTTCACCATCCTCTAGCAATAATAAGTTGATGTGTTTGGACTTTTCTTCTTTGGTAAAGTAGTATGGTCCCACTACAACATCATCTTCTAGTCCAAACACATTCACACTTAGTTCAGGATTCATAATCTCGAAATCTTTTATTTGATTAATCGGAAGAGGGAAATTTAAGTTGGTGAAATTTAATTTGATTCCATTATTCAGCAAAATGATGTCATCTTCAATATTATTTATTTTATACGATGAACATCTCTTTGTATAATCAGGATCGACTGGGTATAGTGCTGATATTATAGCCCACTTGAAGCAGTACTCGTCTCGATTTTGTACGTTGACACATGCTTTTTTCTGCATTATTTTTGCTGGTAAAGGAAGGTATTGTGATCCTCTGATACACTTATATTGATTTATATTCATCTCCAAACGTGTTATTTCAATTAATGCCCAACCACTATCACGCTCCTGAAATTCACTCATCTTTTTTATTATAATATTACATTGTTCGTTGTAAACATTTAGGATATCATCTCTTGTTGAAAGCATAGTAAGAATGTTCATTTTAGTCTGATGGGATTTTATATCCACCATACAAGAATCTTCACCTTCCTTAATCAGCACATATTCACCATACAGTTCCATATTAAATTTTATGTTTCCGTGTTTTTGCATGGTGTCTGTTAATAATTTTTTTAATTTCTCTCTTATTTCCGTTAAAAATTTTTCAGGTATTAAATTATTTTTATTGTTGTTTTCAATTAAAAATGTGACAATTCTATTGTTAAATGATGATTTTATGCATTTAACATCACTATTATTATCTGCTTTCCCAGCACAGTTAAGTTTATGTGCATTTGATCTTATATGGTAATGCCAATTTGTTTTTTTTATATATTTTTCACAATCTTCACAGTAAATATTAGTTTCTTCATCATTGTCGTCACCTTTTGTATTAGAATGTGTGTG
The DNA here is from genome assembly GCA_930367215.1 of Pollenia angustigena. NCBI lineage: Eukaryota > Metazoa > Arthropoda > Insecta > Diptera > Polleniidae > Pollenia > Pollenia angustigena. The sequence continues at coordinate 188,398,826 of OV884056.1, forward strand.
TCGGTGCCATTCCTTACGATCCGAAAAATGTAAATTACATGTTTGGCATTTAAACGATGATGATGGTCCATCATGATGCAATCGAACATGTCTTCTTAAATTTGTATTCAAAGTGAATACTTTATCACAAAACTCACAAATAAAACCGCCAGCCATTTCACTTTTTAAGTATAGAACACACTGATTTAACTATCAGAACAAGAATGATTCTGTCTCCTCAGGAGTAGTCGTATTTATATCCAAAATTGTTGATGAGGGGAGTAATAAGTTAGGGGTAAGTGTCACATAAGATTATATAATCAAAAGCTCAAAAATTAATAAAGAAGAAAAACATAATCAAAAACCGCAACATCAGCGGTTTCTTTTTTTTCCCAAGAATTCTAAACATCTGCATGTCTCATATTCCTTTGTTTTTCCGAGAATTTGTTTTTCTGAGAATTTTGAGACTACAGTCCTAATCAAAAACCGCAGCATCAGCGGTTTCTTTGTTTTTTCCAAGAATTCTAAACAGCTGCACTTGCATGTCTCATATTTCATTGTTTTTCCAAGAATTTTGAGATGAGGACTCATTCAAAAAAAAGATTTATGAAATTTAAATTTGTCCGTACATATGTAGAATTCATTCGAAAAATAAAAAGGTTTTATATTACAAAAAAATTAGCAGATTTTTTAAAATATTTATTTATTTTTTTCTTAGTTTAAATTATTGCATTAGTTTATTTCATATAATCAAAAACCGCAGCATCAGCGGTTTCTTTGTTTTTCCAAGAATTGTAAACATCTGCATATGCATGACTCATATTTCATTATTTTTCCAAGAACTTTGAGATTAGGACTAGAGTTTCTACGCGGGAAAGAATCCTGGGACTTTTTTAAATAAATCCCGGGGGGGGAAATTTTTCCTTGAATTTTCGGGAATTTCAAATTAAATTTTTTGAAATTTTAATTTGAAATTTATCATCGATAACATCAAAAACGATTAATAACAATATATTCTTTACTAAATAGTGCTTACAAATCAAACTTCTTTCCCTACGCCAATAAATCAATAGCCTTTTTAATTCATGATGAAATGTCTAAAAAGCTTCTTAAAGTAGAAAATAAAAATGTACATGACATACCAACATTAGATGATGAGCATCTACTATCTTTAAAGATCATCTTGAAAAGGCTATATCAAATTCTAAAAAAATCAATATAAAAAAAATTTTCTTAAAAGAAAATTAATTTTATCAAGTCGCTATTAATAATAACTACTAAGTATTAATAAGTTTTAATAACTCGTGATCTCCCAAAAAAAAAATATATATATATATATATATATATATATGTATATATATATAATATGTATGTACATATGTATGAGTGTAGCAACTTATTTGGTTTTGTTTTGGTTTTCTGTAGAATCCCTGTAGTAAATAAAATAGTCAATTGCAAAAAACACTAACTATAAATTAACTGTTTTTCAAATGACTACAAATTGGTTGAAAAATAAGTAGTTAGTAGTCAATTTAAAAGTCATGCAAAGATGGCCAATTGACTACTGCCTATGACATGTTCATGTTAAAATAATGAGTCGTCGACAAGGAAAATAGTCACATAATCAACTAGTTGTGGTTATAAAAAAACCAGATTTAAGTTACTTAAAAATGTGTTTGACTTCCTACAGGGATGAGTAAGGCTAATTTTTTTTAGACTGTTGTATATGTGTAAAGTAAAAACTTTTGCCTTGAACTCATTTAGTAAAACAATTGTTTTATTCTAAGAATCCCGGGAATAAGATTTTTTTTGTTTCGTTTCTCGGGAATAGAAAAAGTCCGGGAAATTAGAAACCCTAATTAGGACAGTTACAAAAAAAAGCTTTATGAAATTTAAATTTATCACGTATGTACAATTTATTCGAAAAATAAAAGGGTTTCATATTACAAAAAATGTACCATCCGACATGGTTGTATCTACACACACCCTACTTTACGAACATCTAACAAACACCCTGCACCTCAACCACGACAGTCGCATTTACACACACACACACACACAGCCACGATAACCACATTCACGCACACACATACACAGACAATAGAAGTGGAGGTGCTAACAAATTGCAACCCTGCAAATGATAGGACTAGTTCAAACACGCGTGTAAAATAAAGCCTCATAAGGGACTAGGACTAGTCCAAAAGAAACCCCAACGTAGGTAAAAACATGGTCTATTTAACATTACGATGTCCTGTGGCAGGACCATATAACCCAGCTGTGGATTACAAGTAGTTAAAAATCGAAGACATGTCGTCTTACTACAAACAATTTTTAAGAATGATATGGTCCATGCTTGCATTACATTGGAACCAGTCCAGGGAGTAGTCCATTTAATTAAAATGGATCAGGTAGTCTAATATACACACATATACGGCTCAGTCATCTCATAAGACATATAATGTAGTGCTGGGATGACCCCAATAAGAAACTAACTTAAACATTTTAATGTTACATTAACATTCACACACATAGTGAAAGATGAATTAATGGCCTTAATTAACTCAACTGTAGCAAACCGACCGACTAATCATATATGCCGACTCAAACCACCGTAGCGTAGGCATCATCCCACATTCGAAAATTAAAAAGGTTTAATATTACAAAAAAAGTTTCATCCCAGGGATGGAAACACGGGTTTAACTTATTCTCATTTGTTACATACAAAAAATTTTTTTTAAAGATGCAAACACAAATCATTTTATTTTTAAACCAGCCATTCAAACGGACGGACGGATTTTGCTTACACAATTAGAACTACTTACTCAAATCCAGGCATGAATCATATTTTGTAGGGATCCAATTACAACATATTTATATCAATTCTTATTAGAAATGTATACATACTCCCATCTATGGATGATCCCAAATTTGTATGGAAAAAGTGCCGTAGAACTGTCCAAAACATACTACTTTTAGAAAATAAACTTCTTTCCTTGTTTAGAATGCTTTTCAGAGTAAAGTATTTACAAAACGGAAACAAATTTTGGTTTAATGTGTCTTGATTTTAATGTATGCAAATAAAAGTGAAAAAATGTTGGTACCTATCAATAAAAGCGCTATGTTAGAGCTCTTTTTAAAAAAAGCGCTAAGGAAAAAATATGCGCCTTTTCGACAGTTAAAAAGCGCTAAATCTAGCGCCAAAGGCGCTAAATTGGCAACTCTGATTATTAAGACATTCATAGAGTAAAACATAGAAAATTAAGGAGAAACAATGCAATGAAAAAAGCAACAGACAAGTTGCAGGAAAAGTTTTCTATCAAACAAAACAAAAATTTTTTCAAACGAAAACACAACTTATCGTATTGGACATTGAGTTTGAAGGCGAACAAAATGTTGTGCGATGTTTTCTATTGTATGGGATGTTTTTTTTAGTAACACACAAACTTTATTAACAACTTTTGCTGTTAAATCAATGTTGCCATTTCCGTTCCATTTTGGAGAATTAGTAATAGGAAAAAATTCTTAATTTTTGTTATTATAATTTTGTGTTAAAGAAGCTAAGATCCCACTATCGGCTCAAAAAGCACAATCTGTGACGATTTTTTTTTGTGCTGTATCGGCGCACATTACACAATTTATTCTTGGGTGGTCCCATTATCGTCGCACATTGGGACAATTTTTTTCGGTTCATATCGGCCAAAACTCAATTGCGATAATAATCGATACAATGCGGTCACACTATCGTGTTATTTGGGCCAATTAAATCATATGTTTTGATTTATTTGCTTGTTGGCAGACATAGTTTTACTTTAAAAATTCGCAAAATTCTCCGTCTGAATAATCCATTATGTTTCCTAATATTTTAAAAAAATATATTAATATAAAATAAAAAAATGTATTCAATTTTATTCAAACTTACTGCACTTGTTCTTTTTTATGTAATTGTTGTTTTGTAAACATATCGATACCTTCCCATAAGAATGTATTAAGCGACACTTTTTTCGAAAATTACTTTTTGATGTGGAACTATACTAGAAGTTAAGCGCCACATTTTGGCCTGGATTTCGCTGCCCTATCATGGATGCAAAGGAAACTAGAGAGAAAATAAAATTGTATCAACCGTCAAGTTTTCTCACTGGAATAATGTTGCACCCTGTAATTTGTATTATCCGCCAAAGAAATTATGCTAAGCCACATTTTTAAATATGTTTTGTATTCTGAAAATCGCTTTCCAAATATGTTCCTTTCAATAAAATCCGAAATATAAATAACTAAATGAGACGTTTTTTTCGTTTCCTACACAATTTTAGAAATGTCGCTTAATACATTCTTATGGGAAGGTATCGATATGTTTACAAACCAGGGATGGCAACATCGATACAACTGCAATGTTTTGGTTAAAGCTAATTGTTTTCTTTCATTTAACAGTACAATGCACTATTTAATGTTTTAATACATAAATAATAGAAAAAACAAATGTAATTTTGGTACAATTAAGCTGAAAAAAGTAAAATTATAGTAGCTAGTTGGTGCAATTTAAAAATTTTGTTTTGCCATTCCTTGTATCGGCGCTGATTGGCGACTGTGATCGACACACAAGTGGCCGATAAAAATCGGTACATATTAAACAATTTGATTGGTCCACATTGTGCAAAAGAGTGTTCACATTATTGGCGCATCAAGGTTAATTTTGACTGTCCACAGTCAGCACAACTTCGGCACAGATTGTCGCATATTAAAACATTTTGACCGTTCACACTATCGGCACATGAAATAAGACAAAAATTGTTACATTGCGCCGACAGTGGGATCTTCGCTTAAGCCTTCATAATTTTCATAATGTTTTTTTTTTTTTGATATTGATCTGAGGGAAGATTAGATATGGGCATTTCCCCAGAATGGTCTACCAGGATGAAAAAATAAAATGTTGATTATCATCGTCTTTTATTGTTTTTTATTAGAAAAAAGTCAATGTTTTTATAAAAGAATGGTTTCCTAGCATATCTGAGCTGTTTTATTTGAGGAAATTGGGCTGGAAACTGGAAAATTTTATAATTTCCTGTATTTTCTACTTCTAAAGGCATTTTTATATACTTATTTTACATGCAAAAAATATGTTGTGTTAACACTCTTTCTTCAAAATCTCTCCATTACAATTAATTGTAAAAGGAGTATTAAGTTTTTTTGTTAAGGAAATTTGAAGACATTTATGGTAAAATGCATGGTGATAATAATAAAAAAACATATGGAAAAATCGTACGTTCGCGATCCGTACGTTCGCGACCGGTACATAAGCCAATTAAATAAGAACCAATATTTGCCTAATATGTTTACCCTAATAAATTTATTATAGTCTTAATATAACTTCCAAAAATATTTTTTTGTCCTTAACATTTTTAAATTCACAATAATAATATAATATGGTGTTTTAAACCTAAAAAGTTACTCTGATCTAGCTAAACATATTAAATTATGTAAAATGTTTGCTGCTATAAATATATTTTTTCAAATATACAATTAAAATCATAATATTAGTTGCGCACAAAAGATATGTTTAATACCATAATATATGTTTGCTTTAAAACACATTCTCTAAATGAGCAAACATTAATTGTCATAATAAACAGTGTGAGTTTATAAAGAAAATAAAATTTTTTCCCACGTCATTTTCCGTCCGCGAGCGTCATTAAATCGGGAAACATGTGTAAGTACGTATAAAAAAATCTGTCTCGCCGTGAAATGAAAAAATATAAAAAGTGGTTTATGCGTCGTGGTGAAGCCAAGAATTTATTAAAAAGCAAAAGCAATTAGTGTGTATAGAAATAAAATTTTTTCTACAGAAACTGTTCCAAGTCTTTTGGCATCGAAAATAAATTGTAACAGTGGCTTAGAGTTTATGTATACTGATTTGCCAAAATATATTTTGGAATAACCAGAAACTCCACTAGCAGATGACAAAGTGGCTTTCAACAACAATATCAGCCAACTGCGGACGTATGAGATTGTTGCAGGAGAAGTTTTGAATGCAGACAATGTATATCAATGAGAAAATCTTATATACTTATATATTGTATTATTATGTAACAAATAATAATAATTAATTAAAAAAAAAAACTGTATTTTTTATAGGCAACTGAAAAGTTATTTGAAGTTCAAAAGGCACTCCAGACAAAGTGTATTACAAATAAACATAGTCAGTCATCTATACTAAAAGTCTCATCTATACGAAAAGTCAATCCGGACAGAAAGTAAGATTCTTTATTGCTGCCATGGTTTTGACTCACACTATCATGCGTTTCGTAGTGATTACGAAGATATTTATTTATCAATTAATATAAAATCTTAAAAGTCAGAATTTATTGGATATATTTGTACATCAAAACACAATATAAAATTTATAAACTAAAACACACACATATACTTATATATGTATATCTGTGGCATTTTGACAAAACATCTTAAGTCAAATTTAAAAAGTTGAAACAAATGTTGTTAATCATACGAATTTTCATTCAAAAAACGTATCTGTTTATGTTTTATATTATAAGCGAAATTTTTCTTTAATTTCGTTTCATTTTATTATTTGATAAAAATTATATTTTCACCGAGTTTTTTTTAAACTTATTTGCTATCTTTTCTCGACATAAGAGGTTTTGTCAAAATGCCACAGATATACGTATTGCATATATCGCACTTGTTCAACAATACTGTATTAACTCAAAATTTTTAGTTTCTCACTTTTTGAAATAGTCGACAGGTATTATTTATATCTACCCACTGTAAAAATATCGAGCTATTTTTTCCACTTTTTTTGTAAAATAATGGTTGGTTTAAAAATATTTTTTCCTATGCCTTTCATATTAAATTAAAAATTGTTTTGCTTCTACTGAAAATTTTAAAATTTTGAGTTAATACAGTATTGTTGAACAAGTGCGATATATTTGAGTTTTTATTCTGAACATAGTAATATTTTTTGGACAATATTTAGCAATAAACATTATGTGTGAACATATATTGTTGCTTACGACGTGTTTGACACAATCATAACCACAAACATAAATGATAGGTTGCGATTGTATCAACCATGTTTTTCTTTGCGTGAAGAGAGATATTTCATTTTGTAAATACTGGATGGAGACCTACATTAATACACTTTTAAAATAAATTAATCACTTTTGAAAATTCAGTTTCATTACGCAGATTTTTACATTTCACTACTGTCAGCCGAAGTTGACTTCTATTTTGCGTACGTTCGTGACCACACGTTTATAACTCTTATTATGAAAACTTAAACTCGATGAAATCCATCTTTTGTACTAAACATAGAGCTACCCAAATGCTATCGAATCGCAAAAAAATGCTTGGAAAAGTTTTGTTTTCTATATTATTTGTACATCAAAAGCGTACGAACGTACGTTCGTTACCCCAGGAAATGCCCATATACATACATACATGAAATTTATATCGTTAAATAAAACTCAATTCTGCTAAAATAGTATGTTAAAAATTCAATAAAAAGTATAATATGCAATATTTTTTTTATCACAATACAAAAATTTGTATAAGATTTCTAAAATTTGAATAAATAAAGCTCTTTAATCTATTTTATTCTCTTAAATCATTTATTCAGGTACATTTAATGTTATGCAGCAATCGAGTTAACTCTATTGGTTTTGTTTGTTTATATTTTTATATTACAGAATAGACGAAATATTTAACTCATTTAACTCTTCATTCAGCTAACATTGTGTAAAAGAAATGCAATAATAAGGTAAGTAATATATTCAGCAATATATTATACATATGTTCCTTTTACTCCTCTGGGGAACATAAGGCCGCATATTCAACAATATGTTTCTAATTTATGTTGACAAATTTATATTCAGGTAAAAAAAATATTCAAAAGTAAAGCGCTAAACATTATTAAGGCAGCTAAAATTATATATTCAGCTGCATGAAATATTATTCAGCAAACGTTGCTTGTCATATCTATATGAAATATTTTTTTGTAACTGAATATATTCAATATTAATCTTAAGAAAAAAATATTTTCCAAAATTCATACTAGGCTAAGGCCCGTTTTCACAACTTACCGATAGCTAAAAGTAGACTTTAAATGGCCTGATAAAAAGTAAGCGATAAAGTTAATAAAGGTTTATATTAAAAATTTTTGCCTGTTGACGAAGATTTAAATAATTTTTAAAAAGCAAAGAAAGGCACTAGGTTAAAAATTCGTTGTAATTAGCATTCAGTAATTTTTTTCAGGTTTTTTTAATAAAATGGGTCATATAAGTACATGTATATATTAAACTCATGCAAATTTTTATTCAGCTTCTAATTTTAAATACAACTAATAATTATTGTTGAAAGCTCAAACTTTCCAATTAGCGGCACTTTGTTTTTATTCAGTCAACATCTTTTGTAAAAAATAAAACTAACCTTTTTTTATAAGCCTAATTTTCATTAAATTATTTTTACTGAAGGGAGGAATTTTTACAACATGAAATTTTATTAAAATTTATTGATAATTTTCCTGGCCGAGCTGGGGCTGAACCTGCGTTCAATTTACATGTTTCACAATTGTTCTTAATTATATAAATTAATTGCACTTCAAATTGTATAACTCATTTAAATCTTTTAACCAAAAACACAAAATGTTCTATCAGCTAACATTTTTTTTTGTGAAAAATGAATATGGCTATTTCCAAAAAAACGTCAAGATTTATTTAGAGAATTGCTTATATTTTTTTAATATATGCGTATAAATTAATTGATTCGAAAAAAAAGATAAATGGTAAACGAAGTACTACAACTTTTAGCACATACTTGTGTATATTAGAAAATATGCATTTGGAACAATACTCTAATCTAAGGCATATTTATGATCTGAAAAACATTTTTTATTAAGTTTCTTATATAAAGAATTATAAATAGCAACATAAAAAAATTTTAAATCGTGGTGGAAAAATTGTCCCGTTTACAATGTCCCGTTTACAATTTATTTAAAAAAATGTAATTCATATTTTATTTTGAAATCGAAACCATTTTGGGGGCACATTAGTACGCAACATTTTAAAATTAATCCCAATAAAATATTGTGTCAGGTTTCGCAGAAATCACTGTTTAAACGGTTACCCCTTAAAATCCACTTCAGTTTTTTGTCCCGTTTACAATCACTGGTTTTTTGCAATTATCTCGGAAACCACGACAGTAAGCGAAAAATTTCATTTGCGGAAATTAAAGAGCTAATTGAGAGTTAAAAGAATCATTAATTTAAAAAATGAAAATCAGGTTGTTTTTTACAGTTTTGTCAATATAAACGTGTGCGAACGTCCCGTTTACAATCTTGGAAGTACCCATATGTATATGGGCATTTCCTGGGGTCACGAATGTACGTTCGTACGCTTTTAATGTACAAATAATATAGAAAACAAAAGTTTTCCTAGCATTTTTTTTCGATTCAATAGCATTTGGGTAGCTCTATGTTTAGTACAAAACATGGATTTCATCGAGTTTAAGTTTTCATAATAAGAGTTATAAACGTGTGGTCACGAACGTACGCAAAATAGAAGTCAACTTTGACTGACAGTAGTGAAATGTAAAAATCTGCGCAATGAAACGGAATATTCAAAAGTGATTAATTAATTTTAAAAGAGTAGTAATGTAGGTCTCCATCCAGTATTTACAAAATAAAATATCTCTCTTGGTGTTTGCTTATTTACCGGTCGCGAACGTACGATTTTTCCATGTTTTTTTTTTTTTATCACTACGCATTTTCCCATAAATGTCTGCAAATTTCCTTAACAAAAAAACTTAATACTCCTTTTACAATAGATTGTAATGGAGAGATTATGAAGAAAGAGTGTAAACATAACATATTTCTTGCATGTAAAATAAGTATATACAAATGAAGCACAGCCGCGAATAACGTTGTAAACGCCTCATTTTGCAAAAACTGTTTTTTTGCAGATAACCGTTGACCTTACTCTCTTACACAGTTTAAACATCAAATCAACCAAAACTATGCACCTTAACGCCTTCAAAATGGCATACAAAGTGTCAGCCAGTGGAAGAACATTGCAAGTTACTAACAAAATGATGAAACCGAAATGGTTTTGCAGTGCGGAATAATGTTTTAAAAGCCTTTTGCATAAAAGTTTTTATTATCATTATTTTTAATAATAAAAAAAAAAAAAAATTTAAAACAAATAATGCTGCCTGTCAAAAAACGTTTTTTTCCTCTCCTGAAAAATTATTATTTTGTAACTTAAAACGTTATTCGCGGCTGTGCTTCAAATGTCTTTAAAAGTAGAAAATACAGAAAAATATAAAATTTTCCAGTTTCCAGCCCAATTTCCTCAAGTAAAACAGCTGAGATATGCTATGAAACCATTCTTTTATAAGAACAAAGACTTTTTTATAATAATAAACAATAAAAGACGATGATTACCAACATTTTATTTATTCATCCTGGTAGACCATTCTGGGGAAATGCCCATATGTATTTTGAATACCCCCTACCTAAATCCAAAAACTATTTCACGAAATTGTTTATGGTTAATCATTAATTTTCCTCTAAATAAACTATTTTAAAGTAAATTAAGTGTTGTTTTGCTTTCCATGCCACTGTTTGGCGATTGCAGCAAATTCCCCATACTAAAATGAACAAAATAAATTTTACTCAAAAGCAAAATTAAATAACAACCAGGAAACAAATTTCACTCTTGCTTCTCTTTATTACCATAGGAAAAAAGTAGTAAAAGCGAAAGCAAAATAAAATGAAAACAACTCAATGCACAGCAGTAACTACAGTAAATAAAATAATAACAGCAGTAAATAAATTCAGAAAAGTGGCGTATGCGGCATAAAACAATCACCCTTATCGTGTTTGGTGTATTTAAAATAATTTGCACTTTCAAAAAAAAAAAAAATAAAAAAAAAATGGTTTCCTAACTTCTTGCATGAAAGTTCACAAACATTCACATTTTTCTTTAAAACATATACCGGAATCAGTGGTGAAAATACAAAAAAATTCTATCGGGTATATTTTCAGAAAACTTCATGCAAACCTTTATTGTCGTTTTCCTCTACTATTACTTTTTGGCATATGGGTAATTCCAAAGTGTTGAACGTAACAGTCATACGCATCAAAAATGCAATAACATTTCAAGCAAAAAATATTTTCACGTTTTCTTAACCCTATGTTAAAGTTTATGGAGGGCGCGATTCTACGTCAAAGACAATGGCAAAAGAAGTAGCGGTTCGAACGTGAAAAAAACAGAAGTAGTTTTTGTGGCCATGTAAAAAAAGGCGCAACTCATCGAAACATGGCACAATTTTTTAGTCAAACTACTTTCAGAATTTTACGTAGCAATGTAACATTAAAATGTCTTGGTTTGATTCCAAAATCTTCTGTATTTTCTTTTTTTAAGCCAAAATCTGGGCCGATACTTGACATTTCGAAAGTGAAATTTTTTCCGTAATAATTTAACTGAATAATGATCAAAATAAAATAAAAATTTACCGTTAATCCGAATTACATATTTCTCTTTGAACTCTTCCTTAGATTACAGACCATGTAACGAAATTTTTTGGGAATAATTTTTATCAAATATCACCTCTTTTAAGGAAGATAAATATTAAAGAAAACATACAATAAAACATTCTCACATAGAAGAAATTACGTTTGCACAACTTTGCAGTCTGATTGTTCATCTAAGTGAACAAATTTATGAGTAAACTTTAAAAATTAGTAAAATCTAAATATTTCTTTTGACGAAAATGCCCATATACGCCAAGCCAACGAGCTGACGATATATCAGCAATATAATATTTTCAGCAGCAAGATGTTTATTTGCTTATTTAAGTTTATACAAAAAAATTATAATTTTTTTTTGGGTTTTTTGTTTTTTAATTTGTAGTAAAAAAAATGGCAACGCTGCGTTCGTGTCAAGTTAAAACAACAACGTAAATAAATATATTTCTTACTAACAAAATTATTGAGTTGAGTTTTTTTCTCTCTCTTTCCGTTCTAGTTGTTTTCTATGTTTTATCATTTAACAATTATAAATAAGAGTTCTGGCAACCCTTCTACTGATTTGTCTTAACTAAACGACAACAATGTTGGCCTATTGGGATTCAGTTTGTGTTGAAAATGCCGACTAGACGGTCATAAAACCAAAAAAAAGTGTTTGTTTTCGAGTTGACACGATTTACATTAAAGCGATGACAGTTTTGTAAAACATTAACTGCCTGCTCAACGAATTCGAACGTTAACGTTCGTTCGTATATAATTTTTTATCAAAAATATTTTTAAAGTTTAGTATTTTTTAAAGAAAATTTCTAAGCGAACGTTAACGTTCTAAATTGTTGAACAGGCAGTAAATATTTTTTTAAAGAAACGGAAAACAAAAATAAAAACGAAAGTGAAAATTGTTTTATGAAATGTTAAATAAGGACTTGACTATAATACATGTTTGATAAAGGCATACCTTGTGCAACATGTTTGATGAGTAGCATAAGTGTTAAAAAAGTATGAATGTATGAAGGAAAAGCGTTTTTCGTTTTTATTTATACTAGCTAACGGTTAATTTGAATTCACTTAAAACATTTAGTCTACGCTGGTTATTTGTCGAATAAAGCTTCAAATTTGCGGAATAAACGAAAAAAAAACTATTTTATGGGGGAAAAATGGTAAAATGAAGTGAATTTCTTTAGAAAAAATAGATACAAAATTAACTACATAAATATAAAAAAGTTTTAACAAAAAAAAAAAAAAAAAAATAATATTAAATAAAATTTAATTTTAAACAGAGAATTTAAAAAAAAATTAAACAAATAAAAATAAATTTTTTCTTAAAAAAAAAGAAATACAAAATCTTTTAAAATCAACGTAAATTGAAAAAAATAATATAAATTCATATTATTTAAAAAAAAAAATTAAATTGTGTTTGTGAATTTTTTCTAAAGATGAAAGAATTTTTTTTTAATTATTTTTTTCACTTTTTTCGAAAGAATTTTTATTATAGTTCTGTTTTATATTACACATGTTTTAAATAGCGTAACAAATTTAAATAAAACTACACATTTCAAAAATAATTTAAAGCAAAAAACAATATTGTAAAGTAATCAAATATTACAGCATTTGTAAATTTTTAATAGAAATTAAAAATATTTTAAACGAAATAAAAAAAAAAAAAAAAAATACGTTTAAACATTTGTGCAAGAAACAACAAGAAATGCAAATAATTTGAATAAAAATATTTAAAAGAAAATAAATAAATATTCAAGTTACCAAAATCAAAAAGAAAAATACCTTGAAAAATAGTGCTGTTTTTTCAATAAATATTAAAATTTTAAAAAACAAAAAAAAAAAAAAAAAATTAAATTTCAACAGTGTAAATATTAAAACAAATTGAATTAATTTCAACATCATTTATTTGATTAAAACGATATTTAAAAACATATTTTAAGTAAATAGAACAAGCTTATGACGAACCCGAAGGATCTAAGATTTAAATTTGTTAAAAACGTTATTCACTATTTAAATTTTTTTTAAATTAAAACGGCTGGCAAGAAAACTCTCCTTGTTCAGGTTGGAATATACTGATGAGCCTTTTTCACAAATTATCATATGACCTTTACCTTTATGTAGGAAGCCGAAACCTTTAAAGTTATTCGTTTATCAATATTAAAAATTTGTTTTTGTTGGAGTATCAAACAGAACGATGCAAACAATTAGTTTAAAAACGAATAGTTAACTGTAAACCCCGAAAAATCTTTAGTGCAATATAGCTATGCGACGCTAAACCATTCACGAATGAAACGTAAAAGGGTAAACAAACAAGGACACCCTGAGTGCCCTTAACTCCTAGAGTAGTTTTACGAATGTGGTTCGCTATACTCGTTTAAAAAACTTTTACGCAAATGCAATGGGGCTGAAGAAATTATTTGTTGCAAATGATGTACACGTTATAATGAGTTTTCTTGAATATGTTATTGCAACTTATGATCAAAATATGTAAAAAAAAAACTTAAATATGTGGTACGCTAACCCGATAAAAAAAATTTGTACAAGTCCATTAGGGCTGAAGAAGTTATTTGCTGTAAATGTAGTATACGTTATAACGATGTTCGACTGTAGTTTGTCTGGCATATGTTTTTGCAACTAATTATCAAAATAAGTAAAACAAAAACTGGAATATGCTCTCAAAAAACTAATGGAAAATTAACAGCCAGGCCCACGATCACGCTATCGTTCGTTTGCGTTTTAAACTACAAACAGCTGATTTTCACCCCACTAACAATTTTCAGCACGACAACGTAACAGTTTTCATACAGATTTGCGGCCCACTAAGAAACATTATGCGACCATAAAATTCAAAATCAGTCACTGGTGTTGTAATTGTCGACAGAGGCATTTAATCAAAATACTAGCTGACCCGACAGACGTTGTCCTGTCCAAATTAGGAAAAATGTTTGCGTTCGATTTTTAAAATCCGTTAAAAAGATAATAACATTAGAAAGAAAAATTAGTCAAATCGATTATAGGTAAATCGAAAAAAGTGGGCGTTAAAGTGGGCGGGGCAAAATTAGACCATGCCGATGATTTTAAAGAAAAAATCGTCCAGCCGTTCTCAAGTTATGCGCTTAATAGAAAAAGTGGGCTTAAAAGTAGGCGTGCTAGATTTTTCTTTCAATGAAAACGTAAAATGGATTAATACGAAAATTTAAAAGAAAAATTAGTCAAATCGATGGCGCCGTTTTTTGATTTTAGGTAAATCGAAAAAAGTGGGCGGGGCAAAATTTTCTTTCCATAAAAACCTTAGTTGGACCATGGCAATCATTTTAAAGAAAAAAATCGTCCAAATCTGTCAAGCCATTCCCAAGTTATGCGCTTAATAGAAAAAGTGGGCGTAAAAGTAGGCGTGATAAATTTTTCTTTCGATGAAAACTTAAAATGGATTAATACGAACATTCGAAAGAAAAATTTGTCAAATCGATTGAGCCGTTTTCTGATTTTAGGTAATTCGAAAAAGTAGGCGTAAAAGTGGGCGGTGCAAAATTTTCTTTTCGTATAATTCTAAATTGGACCCTGGCGATCATTTTAAAGAAAAAATCGTGCAAATTATATAGATGTCATTGGTGGTGCAATATGAAAATTGGATTTTGCCACGCCCCTCCCCCGCAGACAGAAAATTAAAAATCAGACTTCACAGTGTCACCCGCTTGAATATTCTGAAGATTCCCCGAAAATTTCATCAAAATCGGCACAAATCCTGTTTTATATATATAGAAGAAGATTAAACGAAATTTTTCTTATTAATACGATCTTCGTATGACGTGCTAAATTCCCAGTTTTTCTATACACACCAACACCAAAAATTTTTTTATAATGTTTGTCGTGCTTAATTCCCAATTTTTATTATTGATAAAAACACTGAAATTTATTGTTAAAGGGATAAGCTATTCCTATGCGCATTTCACTGGTTGCTTAGGCCACATCGTCAGGAAACTTCATCTAAAGATTTTAGAAAAACTAAAGATATTAAACAAATAAAACTGTTAAGCGAATAAGAATTATAAGCAACAGTTTTACAGCTTAAACAAAAACAACAACAATAAACAGTGAGTTTATCTTTTCTTATATTGCCTACTACAATTGGTTGGAATACTTCCAACATTAATTGTAGTTGTAAGTAGGTTAAGAAAAAATAAAATGAAAACAAGAACAACTTGCTTTACAATAAATAAATGAAATTCCAATTAAACGTGAAATAACCGCAATGCTTTTGCCGCAGCCATGACCATAGAAACCAAAATTTAATTGGTTTGTATGGTTGTGGTTATGGTGGAGGGGGGGGGGGGGGGTAAGTGGTAATCTAATGCAGTGTTGCCCATAAGATTGGTTTAAACAGCTGTTTTGTATGGTTATGGTTATGTCACGGCTAATTTAAGCTTACAACTTGTATAATAATGCTTAAATAAGTATATCAAACGAATTACGTTAGCATGAGGTGAAATTTTACAAAAGCATTTCGACTATCAGAGATTGATCTTCTGTAAGGCGTTTTCTTACAGCAGAGATATGTTTCGATACTGTTCTCTGTACACGGCCAGTCAATTAAAATTTTTATATTACCCTTCCTCTTGCAGTCCTTTTATTGGCCAACTATAGCGACCAAACCAAAAATCTAAAATTTGGCAAGATATTGATTTTTACTGATTAACCATTATCGTAGTGTATTTTAAATAGTTTTGTACGGTTTCCCACTCATTTCTCTACTTTACACCTCTCAAAGAAAAGAAAAAAAAAAAAAAAAAAAATTATATCTTGGTTTTTTTATTATTATTATTAACCAATGAATTAGTGTTAATTTTGTAGAAGTTTGCAATATTTTTTAAAAATAGAACAATAAAAACACAAAACCAGTACAGTACACTTGAAAAACAGCGAAGCTCAGGTTATATTGTTGTAAAATATATTAACATGAAGAAAACCAACAACATTTTTACAACTGTGGCATAGTTTGAGCACATTCGATAAATACAACACAATAGTACACCATGTGAATTCCCTAAGTGTAAAACACATAAAATGTGGGTCGTATTATACAGCCGTATTCATAAACGATTGTTAAATTTAATAAACGTTAATGAAGTAAAATTTTCATGGGAAATTTGTTTTGTAAACCTTTATAAAATTACAAATATTTTTTAGAATACTGCAGTAAGTCATTTACTACCATCATAATACCAATTTCTCAAAACTATGTTCACACCGATCAAATAATTAAAGTAAAGTTAGTCAATAAAAATTGTTAGAATGATCACGCTTTTTTAGATTTTTTCTTCAAATATTTGTTAGATCTGAACATACTTTAACCTTCGCCATACCAATACTTACGCTGATGACCATTTCAGTTTTATTTCTTTAATAACTTCTTAAACTTGCTTCAGTTGAAAGGAAATTTTTTAAAAACTGAACAAATTGTTTTCCTTAAAAAAACTGAAAAAAAATTGTATAACGAAAACTTAAAAAAAAAATAACTTAAAAATAACAAATTTGTATGACGAAAACTTGGTCTTATCGCTTAAAAACATGCTGTAACACACGCGTGGGTATTGTGAAACGATGTAAATAATTTTTTTTTGGTAAGGCAAAGGTTAAGACTGATAAGACCGAATATCTTCTATTTAGAACTAACATTATTGGCTTATTATCGACATAATTAAGCTGCTACACTGATAGGAACGGCGTCATAATGCTGATGTTTTTTTACATCAGTACTATGACAAGTGTTTTCCCATGACACTTTTCATCATTGTGATGTTAACATTACTTGGCAAAATTGTCATCAGGTAAATAATGTCATAAATGGGATGACACATAGAAATCACAGAATCACAGTGCGATAACTTAGTAACATCGGAGAGAGGACTCGTTCAGCTCACTTTAATGACAAACTGTCATTAAATTGAGGAGTCATTGGGATTGACTTAAGTCAAAGTGAGAGAGTTTTATTTTTTACTTACCCGTTCCACTTGTTTGTTTCACGTTTATTGTATTCCGCTCTTTGTTTACAGAAGTACTCTTAATAATAAGACAGCAGCAGCATGCCCGATATGTATGGGCTTCGTAATCATTCTACTTTGAACATTTGATGTAATAAAATAAATAATTTTAACAAATAGAATATGAGAATTTTAGCTTTAAACATGAAAATAATGTTTAATAAAACACAAAATGTCGCATCGGATTGATGTCACTGTATTCATAGCATAGTAGACGCATAAAATATGACAAAATTTAATAATGACGTTCGTCACTAGATTGATGTTACTTTTTGCCTCATTGATGCCATTTGTAATAACATTGATGTCACAACTCTAATGTTAGGACATCATCAATATAAATATGCATTTTTCTATGAGTGTATGTCATGACACGTTATGCTGGTAGGTCCAAAATTAACCATAGGTCCCTTATTAGCCCCATCCTAAAATCACTTAAAGGCGAATAAACCCGTAAAGATGATGATATCTAAATAATGATCGACACAAAAAAACTTTTACATGAACCTTAACGTCATATTGCCCATAGGTTACAAATAGGGTTAATTCTCGAAAATTTGTGGTGTGTTTCTGATACCAAAAAAAAAAAAAAAACACAACAGTGGAAGTCATCTTAAATAAATCTTAACATTCTCTTTTAATCGGTCTTGTCAAAGTTAAAAATTTGCAAAGGGAAAATAATTTTCTCCAAACGGTTCAAGTGTAAATTATTTTCTTAACTTTGTAAACATTTTTATTTATTAAACTGTTATTGAAAAAAAAATCGTGCTTAATTCTTTAATTATGCAAAGTAATAAACGAATTTTTACATCAAACAAATAAATATTAATTTAAATTATTTCATTTATCTAACGTTAATGTTTTCCACACCAAAAAACTATTTTCATTTTTATTAACTCGGTCTTTCAGCGATGTAAATAAATTCCAAAAAATATTTTCTTACTTGCAATTCGTTATTAACAAAATGAAAAAAAAAATTGCATAAATGCTAAATAAACAAATATTTTGAGTTTTATTTGAATAAAAATTCCAGTGTCTGCTCACGTTTTACGAGAGTAATTTGACGTGTTATAAGAGAACACTACACTAATAAATTCTGGTAGTGAAACATGTGTTCTTCCATTTGTGACCTTTAAGTGGGCACAATGTTACCATTCGAATAAATATTAAAAATATATTCAAATTTTTATATTTATTTTCAATAAATAGAAAAAATTCTTTATTTATTTATTTAAATGCAAATCAATTTGTTTAACTCTTCTCTAATGCAATTTGCAACATGTGTGATTTATTTTAAACAACCATTTTTTGTATTTGTAATTTATATTTACATATGTATGTGTGTTATTAATAAAACAATTTATAATAATGAATTAAAAAAACAGTTAAATATTTATGTAATAATAAAATGGTTTGTTTTTTTTCTTTACTTAATTTATGTCGGCAGGCACATTCTGTAATTTTTTGCAGTTAATAGCGAAAGTAAAGATAAATAATTTTGTTTTTGATTTAGTCATCGTCCAGACTTGTAATTTTTGTTGCTGCAATTTTTTAAAATTCTGCTGTAAAATTGCATTAGTGTCCAGATTATGAAATTCTAGTTTCGCAATTTTTGTATTTTCATCTTTTCTTTCCTCTTCTCACCTACTTTTCTTTCCTCTACACCAACTGCCAACTTTAAGTTGAAAAATGTGAAAATTACAAAACAAAACAGAATTGCAGAGTACATTAACTGAAAACGAGGGGTACTCAAGAATTGCTTTCGTTGTTTTGGTTGGTTTTCGTAGTGTTCACTTCACACAAACATTCGAGTAGACTCGAAAGGACTCCCTACCGTTTGACAAGACTACACCACTTTTCAGATGAATTGTCATTAACAATGTATACTTATGTATGTAGTATGCGTTCAACCTGTAGCCGTGAAGTATCTCAGTAGGTTAGTTTGATCCAGCTCAACATACCAAACGTGAATCTGTTTCTCCTGATAGCTAGGGCCAGGAACGGAGAAGAGCGGTACTACTTTTTTCCTGTCACTGCAACTGCGAAAGTGGTCGTTAAAGGGGAGTTCGTGTTGAGTTACTTGCTCATTAAGCGTGCCAGCATCCCTGTTATATCCCTTCCATTGCGGGTTATAAGCTGCACAGTGTATTTCTAATCAAAAAAGGGCCACATTAACTTGGTCTCTAAATTGAGCAATCTGTTTTCAGCCTTTTGAATTTTTAATAGAACCTAGGGGAATTGCGATTGAGGCCGCATTGGAGATACTTGAAGTAGATTGCATTCTGATCAGGGCTAAAAAAACTGCAGTTGAAATCCAAAACTGTCGAACAAAAAACGAAAATGATGTTTACAACTTTTCGCTTTTTGAGTTGGTTTGATAACGACTGTTAACATTTAATGAATCTGAAGTAAAAGCAGCAGGGGGTTTTTTTTGGCCAATGACAAATGAAGAAGGGGAAGTAATGGCAGTTTTTCTACTTTGACTGCGGTTTTTTAAACGCTGATTCTGAATATATTTTTTTTTTTTTTTAAATTTATTTTTATTATTGAATCTTTCTTATCGAAATTTACAATATGTATTCAAATCTTAATTCTACTTGTTGTTTATTAGTTGTTACCAGTGTAACCACTAACTGCTGTATTCAAATTCTAAAAATGTCTTCTAGTTAGGCTCAAAGTATCGGTTCTTTTTAGCCTCTGGTGACCTTCGAACTTAAGCAGACCCCGAGCGAGGTAGTTAGGGTGGGCCATTAGTTTATCGATATAACTTTTTGAATATTTTTTAATTTCCTCTTGGAAAGTGGTTACGTTGAGATCTCTGTGGATAATATCATTACGTATATACCATGGGGCGCAGACAATTTGTCGTAATATTCTAGACTGTCTTCTTTGAAGCTTTTGGATGTTAGATGCGCATGCAGTACCCCATAATTGGATGCCATATGTCCATATTGGTTTTATGATGGACTTGTATAAGAGAATTTTGTTGTCTAAGGACAAGTTTGAGTTTCGACCGAGAAGCCAATGTAGTTGAGCTGCTTTAAGTTTCATAGCCGTTATTTTCGCTTCAATATGACGCGACCAGGTCAAGCGTCTATCTATATGAATTCCCAAGTACTTAACATGGTTTTCTACCGGAACAGTGATGTTTTTTATTTTTACAGCTGGGCACGTTTGTCTTCTGAGCGTGAAAGTTAAGTGAGCACATTTAGCCGGGTTAACCTTTATTCTCCATTTTTCTAGCCAGGCCTCTAGTTCATTGATGTGGGACTTCAGATTTTGCGATGCGACTTTTGGGTCATGGTAACGCTAATAAATGTCTGCAAATGTAGAGGTATGAGTGCTCAGGTTTGTTGGCATATCTGCTGTGTATATTATATATAGAAGCGGTCCTAATATGCTGCCTTGGGGGACACCAGCAGTAATTTTCTTGAGGGGGGAGTATTTATCTTGCGACCTTACCATGAATGTTCTGCCTGTTAGATAGCTCTCCAGAAGCTTGTGAGTGTTTTGAGGAAGCAATCGTGTTATTTTGATGAGTAGCCCATCATGCCAAACTTTGTCAAAAGCTTGGGAAATGTCTATAAACAGTGCTGAGCAGTATTGCTTTTTCTCAAATATATGAATATATGCGCATGGATCCAAACTTAAGTAATGGCATACTGAAGACTCAGCCTTAAAAATACATTCTTGCTCTTCTTAACTAACAGAGATGTAGAAGTGTATGAACTAATTAGTAAGTAAGTGCTCTGTAGGATGGTCATTGGCACTGGATAACACAAAGGGACCACTGAAGGACCCAAGTGAGCTCTTTTCTTAAAAGCTGTCCAAGGAATCTTACTTAACAAGAGAAGATTCTAGTATTACCACATATATTGCATATTATGCTTTACAGGCTGCTTTTTGTTTAACTATTTTTTTTTTTTTTTTGGAATTTACCAAAATTTAATAAACAATTGTTGTTAATCACATTCTGATACAATTAAAATAATATTTTTAAATCAAAGTTAAATAATATTAAGGCCCGTTTTCACAACTTACCGATTGCTTAAAGTAGACTTTAACCTGCCTTATAAAAAGTGTTCCATTATTAAAACTTAACTTTAACCTAAAGTGAGCGAAAAAGTAAATTAAGGTTCATCCTAACTGGTAGGTTAAAGTAATGTTGTATTAATAGAACACTTTGTATACGGCCGATAAAATCCTACCTTTAGCTATCGGTAAGTTGTGAAAACGGGCCTAAAAATAATAAATTTGAAATCAAAATTTTGTATTCCCAAAAATTTAAATTACTTTTTGATAATAAACAGGCAAGTGCACGGCCTAAAAAAGCACTTAATTGACAACATGCTTTTGTAAGTTGTTGTTGTTTTTATTTTGTTTTTCTTAACCTACTTACAACTACAATTTATGTTGAGAGAATTTCAACTAATTGTAGTGGGGAATGTAAGATGAGATAAACCGACTGTTTATTGTTGATGTGTTTTGTTTAAACTTTGATATTATTACAAGTAGAACTGTTGCTATAATTCTTATACGTTTAACAGTTTTATTTGGTTTAATATCTTTAGTTTTTCTAAAATCTTTATGGATGAAGTTTCCTGATGATCTGGCTTAAGCAATTAGTGAAATGCGCATAGGAATAGCTTATCTCATCAACAATAAATTTCAAGTGTTTTTATCAAGAATAAAAACTGGGAATTAAGCACGAATAACAAAACCTTTTGAAATTAAAATAATAAATAATATTCTCTAATTTCAATGTCGTTTTCTTATTGGAAGAAAAGCTAATTTATTGAAATTTAACATACAGGCATGTCACAAATTCCGATCGGAGTGGTTTTAAATCCGTATGTTCTATTCCGATCGATTTAGTTTTAGCTTCTTCAGATTCCGATCGATTTTGCTGAATGTGTTTTTTTATAACAACTCTGGTTTTACATTTACATTGGATATGGCAACTTTACATAAAAACCATATGATTTTTGTGTTAAGTATGGCAATGTTCAGCGTAGTCAATGAAAAAAGTGGTTTGTGAGGAAAAAAAGAATTAATTATGTTTTTAATAAAATCAATATAAAGTAAAATAAATAAATCAAAGTGTGTTATTTCTTCAATCTATATATTATAAAAAACATTTATTTATCCATAAAAAATAATTTTAAGTAGTTTTTTTCGGTTATAAAATACTGAAACAATCAATTCCACTTAGAAAACCAAAAGTGGTATCATTCCGAAAAAATTGTTCGTTTTCTGAAGAACCAAAATACGGAATTAAAACCACTTTCGATGGGAATGGAATTCTATGACAGGCCTGATAATTACGTTTTTTTTTTAATTGACGACTTTTTATTAATTTCAATTAGATCTTTTGATTTAATTCGACGAAATTCTTTAAATTAAAAGAATTCACAAAAGTTGATCAAGTTAACAAATTTTAATGAGGATAACAAAATTTAATCATATTGAACATTTTTTATTAAATCATCAAAAAAATCAAATCAGTTTTGTTAAATTGTACAAAGTTTTTCAGATTTTCAAAATATTTTAAAATAATTTGTATTAAATCTTTTTTATAAATTCGAAATTCTATCGAAATTTTTCTCTTTTCTAAATATGTAAAGGCGACCGTACACTACATGTTTTTGTCATCTGACAGGTCAAATTTTCCACTTCAAAATACATACATGTCGTGTGTTACCATTTTAACTTTGCTTCTGTAAAAGTCAGATGCAAAGTCATATGACAAAATTTCAATTAGAGCGTGCTCTAATTTCTTCTGACAAACCATCTGACATCAGAAATATACATATGACAAGAAGAAACCGGCAGCGGCGTCCACTATTGACGGAATCATTAGCCGGCTGAAGTTAATATTTAACAATACAGAGATTTGTACGATCATCGCACTATTGAATAGAACTTATGTAAATATAAATATAAAAACCGTTTCGTTATAAAATCCTAAATTGGTATCTTTGAATTAAAAGAAAAATATGTTAAGATGGCTAAACTATTTTACGGCGTAAATAAAAATTTTCGTGGCGGCATTTTTATGTTGGTTTTTGCAATAACTATGCGAAAAAAACAGACCCAAGTCAGAAGCAAATTACATGTACGCTTGTGACCGAATATTATAAACCTTCTGTAAAACAGCACTTTTGACAGACATGCACAATTACATGTGACTTGAGAAGTTGACAAGTCAGATGTTAAAAACATGTCGTCTACATGCACCTTAACAAATCTTTGCTTAATGTAAAGAAAGTTTAAAAAAATAAAAATTATTGATTTTGATAACTTATTGTCGTTATGTATCATCATTCTAAAAAACTACAAATTTATTGTAACTAAAAAAATGGTTGCAAAGACATAGAAAAATGCCTTTCGCTCATTTACTTCAATAGTGACTTAACTCCAAAAAATCCATTTCGAAATAAACGCATTTAAATTTACTTTAACAACTTAAAAAAAAACAACACATTCTCTTAAAATATTTAAACAGAGCATTTTTTAATTGAATCAAATAAAAAGTTTGTTGATCTAAAATTTGATTTTAAAAAAACTTATTTAATAAAAATTTTCTTGAGATATTTTTTCTGTGTACAATTGTGGAGTTAAGCTTTGGTTAAAGTTTGTTAACTAATTTAAGTAAATTAGCAACAAATTGATCCAACTTCTCTTTAAAATGTCAAAATTTCTTTAAAAATATATAGTTCATATAAATAAAACTGGCTAATATGAAGAACGCTTTTTTAGTTTTACATGCAAATCTTTAAATTGGACTATGAAAATGTTTACTCCACGAAAAATTTTGTTGCTATAGTTAAATTTGTTGCAAAAAGAACAAAAAAAATTACTAAATAGCCCGTTCAGAAGATATTTTATAAGTTTCTCCATTCAAATTAATATTTGTTAAAACTAAAAAGCTGTGTTGTTTATTTAGAAATAATCTCCGTCATTAGACACCCGATAAGTTTCACCAGTTGATTTGTTTATTGTAACTTAAACAATTAAAAGTGCAAAAAAATTGATTAAAACAGCATCATGATTTCAAAAACCGATTGCAGACTAATATCAACAATGTGGCGATAAGCTTAAAATTTTTTCTATTAATAAAAACAATAAATTGCTGATATGTTCCAAAACTAAAGGCCCAACTATAATATGCATAAGCTAACTTAAGCTACTGTCAAAAATTGACAAAAAGCCTCTTAAAACATTTATAAAAACAAAAATAAAATCAAAAAATATTTTATTCCGTACGGAAAGTGCGATTTAGTTCAAACTTTGCTTAAGTAAATGCCAGTTTCATAAAATTAGCCAAAAAGCTGTCTTAAGTTCAATATGGTTCAATATTATATTTGGGCCTTAAGACTTTTGAGAAATTTTCATAAATACAGAAATGTTTTTATTCTTTTTAATACACAAATTTTAATTGCTGAATAAGGCCATATTTACATTATGCAATTAACGCCGCAACTTTAGCTTGCAACTTTTTGTTCGTTAGCAAGAGGTGTAGGGAAGACAACGGGGTTGAAAAAGTTGAAAAAAATGCTTGAAAAAAATGTAAATGTAAATGTGAAAAGAGTTTCGTAGCAACTACTTTTAAAGAAAATAAAAAAAAAAACTCGGCGTTAATTGCATAGTCTAAATACGGTCTAATTAACTTTTAATTAACCGCACATTATCAATAAATAATATAATTACAAATATCTTTAGAATTACTTTCACTTAAGTGAATACGCCTACCAAATTAGTTTTTGACCTCTTGTAATTTTTCCCACATTAATTGATTTCTCTAGATTAACCACTAAAACTTTTGTAATGAAGGGTTAACAATTATTACAAAATTTTCATTTTAAACTCGTGTAATTTTTTTTATTTATTTTTTTAAATTTTATTAAAGTTTTCTTTATCAGTATTTTGTTTTTTAGATTTTGCTTAATGAAAAAATTACAAAACAAAACACATTCATTCATTTTAAATAAAGCTAAACGTTTTAGTGAAATGAAATGAAATGAAATACTCAGAAAAAACATGTGTATCATTTATTTATAAACAGGGCAAGTTTTTGTATCATGAATTTCACAGAAAAGTCAACCGTATGGGTAAAAAAAATCAAATTGTCAAGAGAGAAGAGATGATATGTAAAATATAATCTCTCAATTTACAGCAACATTTTTAAAGTTGAGTTTTCAAAATTACAGTTGTTTTTCTTCGGTTTCCGTAACTTTTTCCTGGTGGATAAGTTAGGCTAAAGTTTTGCTTCTCTGAATTTTTTCTTTCTGAATGTCGTATTAATTTCGCACTGTACTCTTTTTTACATAATTTGCCCTGAGTGTGTTCGTTTCTGAATTTTGCATGAAAGTCGTATTAATTTCGCACTTAGGGAATCGAAATTTTGTTACTTAACCCAATAAAAAATGGAGCTTCCAACGAAGCAGGTTTGTAAGGGAGAAACATAAACGTTTTGCTTACCATTGCGCCTACGGAAGGCATGCATTTTATATGGCGAGTTCCCACTTTGAAGCAATACATTTTTGACACATGAAGCACATTATTCAGCGCATATAAAAATTGTTGGATGTAACGATTAGCCTAACACACTGAATGTTTTGATACAGTTATTTTTTAGTATTCTCTGCTTAATACTAGTAGTAAGTCAGTAAATAGTATATGTCGATTTTGTCTCGTAAGAATTTAATATAGTCTTATTTTTCAAACTAAAATCTACGAAAAACTTGCCCGGTCATAAAAACAGGTATATTTATTAATGAAAATGCAATAAAAATTCATCAAACATTGAAAACTTTTTTTGAAAGTTCAAAAAATAAATTGATGTCAAAATTAAAAAATACAAACAATGGACTACATAAATTTGAATTTGTATATCCTTTACAACATTTAGAAAGTGTTCACATACGTTTGACATTCCGTTTGTTATGCCTACAATATTGATCTTAGACGCTTTGAATAACTTTAACCCTTTCGGTCCTATTGGGATAATACATCCCAGACAATGTTTGAATGATCCGATTTGTTCTTTAAAGTAAAAAAATCACGTTTGTAATTGTCCCAGTCGAACTTTTTGTGTTAGTTTATCAAAGAAGTAACGGTTGCAAATTTTGAGCACATTTTTATAAGATTTGTACATAGTTTCGATACAAGTGGGACATATTGTCCCATTTGTATTAAAAACCCGGTTGGGACAAAAGTCCGAAAAATCCGATTGGGACAATATCTCAGTAAATTATAGTCCTATTTCTTCGACCTTTTTTTATTAAATACTTTAATAAATTCTTCAAGCTTAAGGTCACTTATTTATAAAATTAATTAAAATATTTTTATTTTCAATATTTCGATTTCCGTTGGAAATCTTCTTCAGGAAATTTTTTAAAATAAAATAAAATTTGACAATAAATGGAAAAATAAAATATGGAAAAATAAATTTTAAAATTTCAAAAAACAAAATTATCATAATAAATTTAAAATTCCATTCTACCATTAACTTTAAACAAAAAGACAAACAAACAAAAAAAAAAGGAAAACAAAATTTTTTTAATTTATTCAAAGCCTAAAGGCTCAGTTAGTCTTTACGTTCTGTTTCTGTTCTGTTCCGTGCCGTTCTGTTACGAAATTGTGGTAGTTACTTTTTCTGTAATAACTTATCAGCCATTTATGACAAATTTATTAGTTTTGCACCGTTCGTTGTTTTTTTCCATAACTTTAATGCACATGAAATTGAAGAAATTAAATTTTATGAATTCTTAAAATCAAAAAACAGTTTATTGCAATAAAAATATGTATTTTTTTATTATTTTTTTTGCTGTCACTTACAAATTCTTAACAATTTTTTGATTTAAACAACTGAACCGAAACAGAACAGAAAAACTAATCAATTTCATAAGTTTTTTAATAACAAAAAAGAATCAGCTGATTCGTAGCAGAACGGAAAGTAAAGACTAATTCTGCCTTAATACCTATTTTAATGTCCCTTTCCGTCAATAATAAGCTATGCCATCTGAAATTTATTTTATAAACAATCAAGGACAAATACCTATTTATAATTATCCCTTACATCAACCTATTTATTTTTATTCAATAAATGTCTATAAGTTTGAGCTAAGCCCTCAGTATCTTTTTTAAAATTAATCCTTTTCTCAAATGGAACATTATTTATCTGCAACATTTCTAACATATATCTTCGTTTCTTAAAACTTTCCGTATTCAAAATTGATGTGTTTTCAAAATCAGGATAACGATTAAAATCCCTACAATGAGTTAGTTGATAACGCCGTTCCATGGGCTGAATTATAATTCCTATATTTTTGGTCATGTTTATGTCCAGCTAATCTAATTTTTAGTTTTGTCCCAGTTGTTCCTACATATATTTTCCTACATTGTTCATTATCATTGCCACCACAATGAATCTTATAAACTAAATTTGACCTATCTGACTTTAGTAATCTATCCATAGTTTTTGTGAATAATTTCCCTACATTATTAATCACCTTATGTGCCATTCTGTATTTCCCTTTATCATATATATTCGAGTTTTCTAATCTTTCTGAAAACCCAGGTACATGCTTAAGCCTAATTAAAAATATTGAAATTTTGATTAAAAACCATAAATGGTTTAACAAAATAACCACAATACTAATTATTTTAATTAATTTTATAAATAAGTGACCTTAAGCTTGAAGAATTTATTAAAGTATTTGACAATATCTCAGACAATATCTCAGAATTATGAAAGGACTTACGGAAAAAGTAATAATGCAAAACATAATACATTTTTAAGCTTTTACAAAATTTGCTTTAACTTTCATTTGAGTCGTCGCAAAATTTCCTGTCGACTAAAACGGGGATAATACTACTCGACGTCGACTTAAAAGCGCCTTAGAAAATATCAATTGACTGTCAAAAGTCATCGAAAATTGTCAACAACGACTCAGAAAATACCATTACTGTTCAGGTGCCGTCGACTTGTGTCGACGTCGACTTTCATAATAGGGGTGAATATCATACATCTAATGTTACATGTATGCCATTAAATTTATGAAATCAAAAATTTTTTTTATAAAAGCAACATATTTCAATAATTGCCTTCATAGATAAAAATGTCATTATAGTAATGAAACAAAAACTTTCAATCCACTTTCAATCAACGTTGTTATTGTTATTATGGACAATTTAATCTCATATTTACGCTCTTAATTGAGTAAAAAACATAGTTTTTTTTATACAAAAGCTACACTGCCCCGGTAGACTAGCTGGTAGTGAGCTAGTTTATCAGCACCGAGGTTGCGCGATCGAATCCCGCCAGAGACAGAAAAAATTAAAAAATAAAATTAAGTAAAATAAGATAAGAAAAAAATAAAAAAAATAAAAAATAATTAAAAAAAATAAAAAAAAAAATAAAAAAATAATTCAAAAAAATAAAAAATTTTACTTTATTGAAAGTATTCATCCAATGAATAATATTCATAGATCTAATGTTATGTTTCATTAAATCCTTTTAATGAAACAGGTTTCATTGATCCAACGAAGCGCTGCATAGGTTCCTTTTTAATGCAATTTTTCATGGGATTAATGTCAAAATTCATTGGTATTGCGAAGAAAATTCTTTCAGTGTATAAAATGTATGCCAAGTTTTAGAACTTTTTTTTATTATTAAACAAATTTTATGTGTTAGATACGCCTTTTCTAAATTAAGATAACGATATTTTGAATTTTGTATTTGCATTTTAAGCAAATTTATTTCAAATAATTCACATCTCTGTCGTTAACACATTATTAGAGTTAAAACACTTTACAAACTATTTATAATTAAAAAAAAGCTATCGAAAATTTTTTTCTGTGTAGGGCTTACACTATTTAGAAACTTTTCGATCCCTTTTATTCTATACTTTCTGACAGTGATACAATTATAATAAAAACCTCTTACGGCCAATTGCAACAACTTCAGTTAAAACTAACTATTACTTTAACTTCCAGTTAACAATATGTCCTTGACAGTTATAACTGATAGTTAATTTTAACTTAACTTGGTGAAAATTGCCGTTAATTTTGCTATAATTTTGATAATGTTATTAAGTTCAGAATATGTCGAGCCCTATTTGCGATTACATATATGGTAAGAGACAATTTATTGAATTTTTGATTTTTTTCTAGCAAATAGGTTATAACTACTCGTTACAGTGATGCACAAATTTATAGACTTTGAATTTGTACCGTTGCACAGTGTAAAAAGTGCTTCAATTTTGATCATATTTTCATAGATATTAGAAAAATGTCCTGTTGTTACGAATATAAACACAAAACATAATACAAAAATGTTGTTAACATTGTGGCGGCAATCAAACAGGGGTTATTAACATGCATTAAAAAAAAAAATTTATGGCCTGCACCAGTCATCAAATAAAAAAAATTAAATCGTGCATGCTTTTTATCCAAAAATTTTTTTTTTCTTTTGTCTCAATAGTTTAACTATAAAATTTTCAATAAACCGTTAAAAAATTTAAGTGAAGTATTTAAATAAACTTGCTTTATAAAAAGCTATAAGTAAGTTTTGAAAAATCTTCATAGGCTTAAACTTTCGTATTCTATAAGACTAGATGATCCGTGCGAATATTTCGCACCGTTAGTTGTCATTTTTGTAACATAAAATGAAAATAATTAATAGAAATTTTAGTAACTTCAATACATTTTATTTAAAGTATAAAAATATTAGAAATCATAATATATATCATTCATATTTACATACATACATACATACATACATACATACATACATACATACATATGTTTAAATGCTTTTATAATACTTCTTTCAATACAATGTCAGAGGTAATGACATGATCATCGTTAACTTTTTGCCCGTACGAATCCTTAATACAAACAAAAATATATTTCTAATTATTTTTCGTCATTAGTATTAGAAATAAGCTTTAAAATGAGATATCATTCATTAAATTTGATGCGGTGGTATGGGAGATATTTGCAACCGACAAAAAAAAGTGCTTTAGAAATAATATATCGTCATATTAAATGCAAACGGACGTAACTACACAAAATTTCGAAATTGATTTTTTTTATCGATTATGGTTCGTTTTATCAAAATACATGTTCGTGCAAAATTTGAGATTCCTACGATCAAAAATGACGGTTTTATTAACGAAATTCAAAAACTAATTACACCTTGTTGCTATTGATTTTGTAAAGTTTTTTGCT
This sequence comes from Pollenia angustigena, assembly GCA_930367215.1. Lineage (NCBI taxonomy): Eukaryota > Metazoa > Arthropoda > Insecta > Diptera > Polleniidae > Pollenia > Pollenia angustigena. The sequence continues at coordinate 188,429,615 of OV884056.1, forward strand.
TCTCCCATAAAAATATAAAAAGTGTAGTTACGTCCGTTTGCATTTAATATGACGATATATGATTCTACGTTGGCACCACAAGGAGGACCATCGAATACATTCCCGAAACTAAATCAAATATCGCGTGAGGAACTTTTACATGTTTGGTTTGATACCATCAAATCTGAGTGTTTCGAAGCGACTTTAAAATTGGTTTTAACAAATTTTGAAAGAGATGTGGACAATGAAAAGTTAAAAGCATGTTTACGAAAGCTGTGCTACGATTTTGACGTGAGATGGAATTAATCTCGACGAGTTAAGAGTTAAGGCCAGATTTATGCATGATAATGCTTTATGGCGTAAAACAACAATTCAAGCTGCAGAGTTCGTTATTGATGTTGCGCCAACAACTTCAAGAAAAGTTTCAATGTCGGAAGCCCATTGCGAAAAATCCCATCTAAATCCAAATAATTGCTTAAGAAAAAAATAATAAAAACTTCTGCTATAAAATTTGCCTTTTGCCGATATAATCGCAAATAGGGCTCGATGTGTCTAATACTCATTTTATATTTAAACCTAAACAATGTATTTTTTGAATTCGTTGGGTTGTATTTTCCCTAAGTGGCGTTTAATATTGGCGGTAGTTTGTTTGCTTGGCAATGAACTCCCCATTGACATTTGTTTGGCGCAACATTTGCGATGAGCGCTTGCTCAATTTTTTTTCAAAAAAAACTCCTAAATGGTTTGGATGACATTTTTATCCGGAAATATGTATACTATAAAGGTTAGTTTGTGGTTCACCCAAAACTATAGATTATCTTACCATTCGCAGAATATAAATAGAGAGTATTTTTTTTTGCCAAATAAAATTAAACCGTTTTTTTTTTGTTGTATTTTTACCGTCTTTTAAAAATTACACATATAAAGACATTTTTGTACACTTAAGCATTTTATTAAGTCATCGCTGTATTTTATCGAACTAATAATCATAGAGAAAAATAGTTGAATTGATTTCGTATTATTTTCAAAAACAATGATACCAAATTATAATAAATATATTATTTCATAAAAAAGTTCGGTGTTCGGTAAAATATTCGCCGAACACCGAACTTTGACCGAACGTCATTTTTTGCCGAACTTCGTAACCGAACCCGAACGTTCGGTCGGACACTAGAAATTAATATTGAAAACGAAACGAAATTTGAGTTTTCTTATTGTTGTTTCGATGTAAATTCCCGAACGAAATTTAAATTTTTTGCTATAAAAACAGGCAATTAGTCTGCGTTCACACTAAGAAAGTTTTCTTTCAAAAAATTTGAGTTTATGGGTGAGAGAGAAAAGAAGAGCCTGTTCTCTTCCCCTATCACCTATAAAGTTGTGTAAACCAAGACTTTATTTATATTTTCTACTCTGTGAATATTTAACTCATTTATTTACAATGCTCTTTAAAAAAAAGATACTTTAATTTTTCAATGTGCCTTTTAAGATTGTTTTAAAAACATTCAAAACTTAATGTCTTTCTAATGAAACAGAAATAATATTCATCCTTAAAGAAATCAAATGTCAAAAACTTATTTTGAATCTTAATTAGCCTTAAGAGACAAATTTTTTCTAAAACACAGAACAACCATAGAAAACAGAAAGAAATTTGTAATAATAAAAAAAAAAAAACATAAAAGTGGTATTGATTGATACGCCTTTGGGGTATGCTTAAAAAAAAATAAAATAAAACACATTTTTAGTTACAAAGTCCTTTCCATTAATCCTTATATAAGTGCATACATACATACATATTTGTTTGTATTTGTATGTTTTTAGGCTCATCTTTTTTTTGAGTTTTTTAAATTTGGTTTTGTTATGTTGTAAAAATATGTATGGGTGTGTTTGTGTGTGTAGGGGTTTTGTGATTAATGAAAATTGATAATCAAAGGTCAGTTTAAAGTGTTGACAGCCGAGATAGGACACAAATAACAACAACAATGACAGCTTTAAAAATGTGTATGTGTTTGTATTTTAACCCCTTCTTAATTAACTAGTTTTGTGTAGTTAAAATAATACAAGAACTAATTATTTATTTACATTTAAATAGAAAATGATTGTGAAAAGCTTTTAGTTTAAAATTGAAACAAAAACATTAAGAAATGTTTATTGGATGAATTATTCAGCAAAGTCCTTTAAATTTTTTAACAGAAAATCCCACCAATCGATAAATTTTCTTAAGAAAATTAAAGATACTACAGTATTTACGTTTTGTATAGAACATCTTAATTGAGTATGAATATAAACTCTACATACATAGTATATATAAAACAAAAGTAATCGATTAATATGTTACACGTCTATTGAATCAATAAGTTATCAACAATTTTCCTAAGGAATGAAAATGTAAGCTATTCCATTTTTCAGTCAACAACTGCTTTTCTTAATTGGTACAGTTAAAGTGAGTAAAAAACTTTTCTACAGAAAATAAGTTATCGAGATTTGTTCTTTAAAATATTAAAAATAGCAGTAACTTTTCTATAGAATACGAAAGTAGTCGATGACTATTTTATAGAATATAAAAGTTATTAATAACTATTCTATTGAATTTGAAATTTCTTTAGGACAAACAAATTTCGATTAAATTTTTTAAGAATATGAAAATAATCGATAACTTTTCTTCAAACAACGAAAGTTATTGGTTAACTTTTCTCTGCAATAGGAAAAGTTATCGATAACTTTTATATAGACTATTATCGATAACTTTTCTATAGACTAAAAGTAATCAATAGCTCTTCTTAAAAATATAAAAGTTATCAGTAACTTTTCTAACGGATATACAAATTTCAATAAAATTCTTTTTATAACGTAAAAGTTATCGATAACCATATAAACCATGAAACTTGTTGGATAACTTTTCTATGAACTATGAAATAAAGAGATAACTTTTCTATAGACTACGAAAGTTAACAATAAATTTTCTTTAAAATATAAAACTATTCAATCACTTTTCTAAAGGATATAAAAAAGCTAATGACAAATTTTTTAGAACTTAGAAGTTATCAATAACTATTTTATGAATATGAAATATGAAGGAAATATGATCAATCACTTTTCTATAAATATGACAATGAAAGTTATTTATACTTTTTCTACGAAATATAAAAGTTTTAGATAACTTTTCTAAAGAATATTGATAACTTTTCTTTATAATATCTATAGAATATAAAAACTAATGGTACATTTTTTACAGGATAAACAAATTTCGCATACATTTATTTAGAATATGACAGTTATCGATAGCTTTTCTATATATATAACAAAAAATAATATAGAATATTTCAAAAACTTTTTAATAGTTATTTTGAATATGAAAGTTATCGATAACTTTGATATAATTTTACTATCGATAACTTTTATATAATTTTATATTAATTGAAAGTTATCGATTACTTTTATATTGAACTTTAAATTAGCTATTCAATACTTTTCTGAAGAGAATCAAATTTTTCGATAACTTTTTTTATATTAAAAGTTATCGATATCTTATTTTCGAAATATGCAAGTTATCGATATTTTTTAAGGAATATAAAAGTTAGACGGGCATGTTTTGAAAATCGAAATCACGTGAAATTGAAATTGAAATCGAACAAATTTTGAAAACGCTCCCGTGTTCAAAGTTCATTAAGATAATTCCTTTGTTATTCCTCATACATACTTTGAAGACCACTTTGCTCTACCATAATAACTTTTTTAATCAGGAAAAGTAACATTCGTTTTAAAAAATTCAATTTAAAATCTTTATCGATTTCAATTTCATTTTCAGAACATGGCCGATAGGCAAAGTTTTTACTAACCGTCTATACCAGAGATAACTATTGCGACATATGTATATTGCAGTAAATGTCAAAATTATGTTATCTTTAATGTTGCAATAATTGTTAGTCCATTTTCGTTGACAATTATTGCTAACATAAAATGTCAAGTTTGGTTGTCAATTGAAAAAAAGAAGCAAAAAAGAAAAAAAAAAATAGTAGCAAATTGTGTAATAAAGAAATTAAATTTGTGGAATGATAGCAAATTATAATTGTAGTAAAAGAATTAAATTAAAGAATTTAATAAACACTTAAATTAGATTACAAAATTATTTTTATTAATATAATTTTTTTCTTATGTATTTGATCTTTATTGTTTAAATTTATATTAATTTGTTTAAGTTTTCGATTGTTTTTAAATTATGAGTTAACATAAATACGTTTTCCCATGTCTTTAACATAAGCTGAGCAATAAGAAATATTGCTCTTTTATTCTGTCGCCGTTTTTGCTTAGATATTTATCTTAAGTGTAGACCTGGGGTTATAGACTATTAAAGTAATAAAAAACTTTGCTTCTCTTAAGGTTAAAGGCAATTTTTTTTATTGAATGAGTTTTAAATAAACAATGATATTTATTGATAGCTTTTCTATGAAAAAGATCGTTATCGATAACTTTTCTATAGAACATAAATATAAGCTATTACATTTTTTTCTGTAGAGTATTATATTTTTTGATAAATTTTCTATTATTTTCAAAGTTTTTTATATCTCATTTTTTAAATATACAAGCTATCATTATTTTTTAAGGAATAAAAAAGTTAAAAAAAAATGTTTATAGACTTTTAAAGTTAAAAACTTTTCTAGTAATTCTTAAAGTTATCGGCAATTTTTTAATTGAATGAACTTTTCTATTCAAAATAATTTTCTTTCAATGTTATCGATATATTTTATATTTAATATAAAATTCATCAATTACTCTTTTGTAGAATATTAATGTTATCGAAAAGTTTTTAATAGACAATGGTAGTTATCAATAGCTTTTCTATGAAATATATAAGTTATCGACAACTTTTTCATAGAATATGAAAATTATCGAATTTTTTTTTATTAAATATGATAGATATCGATAACATTTGAATAGCACATAAAGGTTTTTAAACAATAAGAATCGGTTTTATAGCATTTTGTTCTCTCGAACTCTTAATTTAAAAAAAATTATCCTTTCAGGATTTTGCTTTTAAACTGCGAAAGTTATTTGGAAGGAAAATATTCTTAGTATATGTATGTCTATCAGGAATCTTATTCTGGCAGTCGTGATCGAGTTTTTTCTCGATTCGAAAGCAATTTAATGTCTAATTATTTCAGACAATACTGAACGAATCGGAATGATTTCTTCAGTGTTATAAAGCATTATTTTGAGTTTCACAATACTGAAAAAATAATATCCATTCGTTCAGTATCGACTGAAATAAAATTGCTTTCGAATCGAGAAATTACTCGATCACGACTGCCAGAATTAGGCCCCAGGTATGTGATGGAAATCTATTTTAAAAACGATACGATTTGAAACCGAAAAAATCGTTTTCAGTATTTTTTAAGATGGATTTTAAATGCATATTCCTTTTATTTGGAGTGTTTATTCTTTAAAATTTTATATTATATACGTTAACTGAAGTGTATTCTGATCGAAAATTTAAGACTTTAATTCAAAAATAGATTTTAAAATCGTTCGAAATTCATCACACCTTTTAAAAACGGTCGTTTTGAAATCGATCGATTTTCATCACATACCTGTATATGATGATCAGTGTTGCCAAAACTTATTGAGGAAAAAGAAAAAATTCTAGATTTCGTTAAAAAATGTCAAATAAAGGCTAGAAAAATGCTAAATTGGCAACACTGATAATGATATTTATATCAAAGTATATTTTCTTCACTAATCTACAGTCTACTTAAATATGCCACACTTTTTGTTTTTGCTTGAATTTCAATTTCAGCCAAAATAACTGACAAAAAATTCCTTAAAACCACCAAGAACAATAAAATATTCAATTGCTTGAAATTATTTACTTTCTGACACAATAAACAAATCGATGAATAATAAAATATTCTGCCAAATTTGGTTGAACAATTAATTTGAATTAAACTGGAAAGAAATTGTTTAATAATAAATGACTATAAATGTGTAAAATAAATATGTAATAAAAAAAATTTATTTTAGATAAAAAACTTTTGTATGAATTTTTAATTGAATTTTACTGTTGTTTTGTACAACAATTAAATTCAATTTTTTTTTATTAAAAAAAAATTTAAATAAAAGTATAAAAAACATCAGTTGCAAATATAAAAAAAAAACTTTTTAAACAGAATATGTTAATTGAAACAGTTAATTAATTAACTAATTGCAAACAATATTTTAATAAAAACTTAAACTGATTTAATATTAATGTAATTGAAATTACCAGGAAGTTTTATTATCTTTAAAATAAAAGATTCGGGGAAATGGCGCCAGAGTACTGTTTTGTTGAAATACTGTACAACCAGCGTTGCCAGAAGATTTGGAAGGAAAATCTTCTTTTGGCGAAAAAAAATCTTATTTTGAAGAGAAAAATCTTGAAATTTTTTATAACAAAGGCAAAAAAGTAAAAATTATTAATTTTTTAAAAGAAACTCCTTTTTAATATGGAAACTACATATCGATGGTTTTCTTCCGCAACCACGTTTCTCAATTTTTTCAGATTTTTTGTTTTAACTTGAAAAGTATGCTTTTTCGCATCTACCACACATTTGATTCAAACTTGATTCATTCAATTCAGAACATATCATTTATAGAATTCACGTTTCTGTTTTTTTGATATTTTTTTCTATTTGAAAACAAGAATTCGGTCTGGCCAAAAGGGTAATTTCATAGACTTTTATATAAAAATAAAATTTCACCCGACTAGTTTGCTTCAATCGAATCCAAATTAGTTTCATTCGATTCAGCACGTATCATTTATAGAACTTCGTCCCTGTTTTTTTGTTATATTCGAAAAATATCGCAAGGAAAACACAAATTTGGTCTGGCCCGACCAAGACGGTAATCCTAGGGTTTATTTCCATTAGTTTTACCTTTTGATACTAAGACATAGTAACTAAACACATGAACTTTTTTGTTCTTTGATAAATTAATCTACATTTTTATACTACATTTTTTCTTTTCACAAATAATTTTTTATCAATATTCCCAAAATGAACAACCGCGAATCTTAATGCTTTTTTTAATGTTTTGTATGCCCAGAAATAAATGCATGTTAGTTCAAAAGTGTGCAAAACCAATAGACAACAAGCTGATATAAAACCTCATTGTTTTAAAAATTTACTGTTTAAAAAACTAAAAGAAAATTATGTATGTTGTACAAACTTAAAGTTAAAAATCTTTATTTTGTTCAAAAAATCTTGAAAAATAAGATAAAATCTTAATTCTGGCAACGCTGTGTACAACACACATTTTGTTAAATACTTGTATCGAAGGGAAGACATATTGTAGAAGATATACAAATTTTGGTATTGGCTTTTTTTTAATTTTGTAAATAACAATTGAAAGTGATTGTCCGGTTTTTGTCCGTTAGTTTGATTTTCGTCATATAAAAATTATCTCTCCAAAGTTTTGTGGTGTATAATTTGAAGAAACTTCTAAATTTAATTGGAAAAAAGGATATCGGGAATAAACCGATATAAACCGATTTAAAAAAATGGTTAATATTTGATTTAAGAATAACATGCGGAAGTGTGACAACATTTCAAATCCGGCTTGTTAGTTATACATCAACGATGTCCAGGGGCCATGTTACGGCATTCGATATCGATCGAAATTACAATACAATTTTAATGGGAATTTCGTTCGATATCGAATGCCGTAATTTGGCCCCAGGGCTAAGCGCGAACGGTCTGGCGAATGATAAAGTTTTAATGCCTGGTTTTTAAAATATATTTTGAATTTAAGTACAAAAATATCCAGGGTGTACGTACTACTACTAACCTTGTTTTTAAGTTAAAATCACCCGACTAAAAAATAAATATGATTAATTCCTTTATGTTTTTTATTGCATTTTTGTTATTAAAATATTCTGTAACATAAGTTTTTTACAAAAAAAAAGTTTTAAGGAAAAAAAAAAATTATTTAAAAATCCAACAAATCACCAGGCTTTTTTTCTCTTAGGACCAGCGGTCAGGGGACGACCCCTACTAATGCATTGCATTGTGTTGGAACTACGAAAATAGGTTGTGGGAAGGAGGATAGACGGAGTAGTGTTTGTGAATATTCGACTTGAACTGATTCATGTTGAAAGTGACAGGGAAGACTTCAGCAGGAAGGTTATTCCACATACAAACAGTCCGCGAAAAAAACGAATTCTCTCTGTAATGCGTTGTACGATTCATCTGCCAATCGACCACATAAGGATGGGCTCTTGAGGAAAAACGTGTATTACGAACAAACTTACGGGTTTCGGGAACCAGATCCCTAACTTCTTGAGAACACATCCCATTGTAGTAGCGATAAAACAGGCAAATACAACCCATATTGCGACGGTGCTCAAGGGAGTCAAAAGAATTGGATACCCTACTGTCACCAAGGAGAACCTTCACCCTCTCCTGCACGCGGTCGAGAAGCTCCAAAATAGACTTTAAAGCACCGGCCCACACATGAGAGTTGTATTCCGTACGCGGTCGCATATAGGTGGTATAAATAGTAAGGAGATCAGATGGAGTGAAGTATATCTTACATCGTCTTAGAAAACCGAGGCACTTGAATGCTTCTTTCGACACCTTGAATATATGTTCTGTCCTCATGCCCAGAACATCAAGAGTTTCTGATTCCTCAATAATTATACCACCCATATATACAGATGAGGCACCCCGGTTTGTCGCGCGTTTATGCGTCAGTACGCAACATTGGGTTTTCCGGACATTAAAATCGACCCTATTCGCACGACCATTAGAAATTGAAAGTGCGAAAAAGAAAGAAAAAGCTAGATGTAGAAAAAAGTGATGCCAGGGTAGCAGAATAAATATTAATTTATATAGATGATAATTTGGCCTAGTTTAATATATGTTCCCGAAGTTCCTACATAGGAACCCAACTATAGGTAAGGTTTCGTTAATAATGTTGATTTATCTAATCCGATCCTAGTGCTGGAGCTGCCAGCAAGACTTCCTGGCAGTCGACCTTCTACTTCCTGACACGCCACTTTAGACAATCAGGATAACTTACAGAAAGAAGCTAAGTTTCAGAAGAACTTCTTACTGACCTGAGATGTCATTCGACTATTCAGGATACTTAGCCTCCTTTTTACTCCAGCTAGTCTTGAACGGGTACACGCAGAGAAAAAATATGGTTGGGCATGGTTACGTCAACAACACTATGTTTAATGTAACAATATATTGTTGTCGTACACAAATAATTGTTATTTTTATTTAATATCAACAATATTATAGTAACTGTAAACATATCAACGTTTATCGCAATTATGAATTTGAGTATTTTTTACCGAAAAATAATTATTTTTCTAACAACTAAATTATGATAACTTTCTAAACATTTTTCTCATTTAATATTTAATATTTAATAGCCATAACATGATAACTATCTATACATTTATCATATTATGTTAAAGATGCAATCAAACTATTTTTACTCTAATCATATTATATTAGCGCCATTTGTAAAATAATTTTGAAGCAGTTGTGTCGTTTTTTTATTTGTGAGCGGTTAAACAATTAAAAGATAAAATTCCTTAAAAAAAATAAAATATAATAAAATATTAGCGGAGTTCATTCAAGTATTAGTGATGTAAAAGTGCAAATGCAAAATATCATAGTTTTTTTGTAAAATCCAACAACAAAACACACAGAGATTTCGTTATATTTTATAAAAGTGCTACGATATTTCATCAACATCTTAAAATCGAAAAAATGGACACACGCGGTTGCCCATGAAAACTACAGATTTTTCATTTGCTCTTTTGCAAGCCTTTTATTGAACTCCGCTATTTGATTAACATTAAGAAAAATTGTAAAAAGCCATAAAATAAAAAATCGATGCAAAAATATTTTAATTTATTTTGTATTTTTATCACAGCTTTGATTGCTTCTAAATTTATTATGATTAACATGATGATAATATGATTACTTCTTAGCTTATTATGATTAACATGACAATAATATGATAATTTCTTAGCTTATTATGATTAACATGACAATAATTTGATTACTTCTTAACTTAGTAAGATTTACAGAATAATAATATGATTAAGAAAAAAATATTATGATGATAATAGTACGAGTATATTTAGTCATAATATGATTCAATAATAATCTAAATATGGTGACTACAATCATAATTCTTATCATAATATGTTGCTCTTAGAATATGTTTACCACAACCATGTTTTTTCTTTGCGTGTACACTCATAAAATTATTACAGTAACTGATTGTTGGTTATTAAATTCGTTTTCTGTACTGTTAAAATTGAATAAATATATGAGCCGTTTATTTTGACAGTGGCATAAGTCATTTCGGTTTTTAAGTCGAGATATTTAAGGGTTTGCGTTTTAACACGTTTAAAAATATGGATGCTAACTTTCGAGAAGATTCACTTGTATTTGATACATCATGATAATGATATTTTTCTCAGTATTTATTATTATTATTATTTATTATTATTATTTATTATTATATTTATTATTAACTCGATTTTTTTTGAAAAAGTGACTAATGCCACTTTCAAAATAAACGGCTCATATAGTTATTTTTCGAATATTTTTAATTTTTTAACATTTATGTTTTTAACATTTATGTTTGTTGTTAAAAATAATGTTTTTCCGAATTTATTTTGTTATATAGTTTGATTTTTGCCGGTTAAAACATATTTTTTAAAGGTAAAAACTATTCAATTTTAACGAATATGCTGTTCAATAAATAAAAAATTTAAAAATGAATGTAAAAATCATTTGTTTTAAACGAAATGTAAATGATCTGTTTTCTAAATGAATTTTAATTTGTTTAAAATGAATTTTCGTTCGAATTTAACTAAATTACTAAAACCAGGGGTGTTCTGGAAATCGAAAACGCAAAACGCAAGAACTTTAAACGTCGCTTTTAAATAAGATTTCTTTAATAAACGACTTATGACAAATATTATACAAATATTTCTCTATTAAACAGAATTTAAGAACAAAAATTATAAAAATTAGATTAAAAGTGTATTAAAACAAGTAAGAGTGCTATATTCGGATATGCCGAATCTTATATACCCTTCACCATGATGAGATAAGAACAAAAAGTTCTATACATACATACATAAATAAAGTTCTTTAGACAGGTATAACTAAATATTAATTGAGCCACGCCAACTTTTCATTTCGTCAGCCGAAGAATATAAAAAACAAAAAATTTATATATGCACCTAAGCACTTTTGCCAAAGTTGATGTTTGAAATTCGTTTTATAATCTCAAAATCGTTTTTTAGAACATAAAAAAATTAAATTAAAAAAATAAAAATAAATTCTTTTTGGGATTCAACTGGCAATATCATCAGTCTCAGGAGAGAACTTAACAACTCGGTTACGAATGCTTTTACTAAAGAAGCGTTAAATTAAAATATATTGAGTCTATGAGCTTGTTTCTTTATTTGAGCGACATATCATATACATGCATTAATGTGTATGTGTATGCGTAAAATTAAACACATTACAAATAAAATCCACCACTTGTAGTGAAGGGTACAAAAAAAACCACATTACCACCACTGTATTACCATAGCCACTGTATGACCGTAGAAACCAAAATTAAATTGGAACAAATTTGAGGCAGTCGTGGTTTTTTACTCATATCTCAGCCATTTGTGGACCGATCTTGCTGAATTTCAATAGCAAACAATTCCGGACCATATGTGATATAAATGTATAATAACCTGGCCCCCATCATGTATGTGGTCTTCGGAAAATCCATTTCAACGGACAGACGGACATCATTAAATCATCGCTCCTCATAAGGACCCAGAATATATATACTTTATAGGGTCTAACATCAATGTTATAGAAATTCCAAACGGAATGACAAACTTATATATACCCTTTTCACCACCTGTGGTGAAGGGTTTAAAAACATCTTCCAAATTTTAGCGTTTTGCGTTTTCGATTTCCAGAACACGCCTGAAAATTTCAACTTCAAATACAGCCTAAGTGCTTGGTGGCTTAATGTGACAAAAAGAGAGCTTTTCTGTGTAAGCGCCCATTGGGTCTTAAAATAATATTTGTTGGTGTTACACACGAAATTACCAATTTCTCATAAACCACTTGTAGTAATGAAGTATGTAAAACTACCATAATGTAAATCTGAAATGGAAAAAAGTTAATAAAAAAATTACAACAATAAAAGTAATAAATTTTAAACGCTCGAATGAAACATACAACATAAAATATTTACAACTTGTAATTAAAAATTATTAAAATTGTTTTTTGTTAGCGAAATAAAAAGTGATTAAAATTCATCAATAAATTCAAGTTGAAAAATGTTTGAACGACAATTTTTTCAAAGTACACCATGTAACAAAAATCTACATACGATATAAGCCAGTATACAGACTTTCGTTAAATTTTCAATGCATTTGTTGAACTATGCTATATGTGACCCGGTCTATGAAAAGGTGGCTTATGACTCAAAAACAAAATTTCGAAAAATCAGCCGTTAAAGATTATCAATGCATTTCGCAAGTTTCTTGGTAAAAAAGTGAAAATTGAGTCATAAGCCACATTTTCATAGACCGGGTAACATATATTAATAATTAAAGATTAAAGTTTTTTTTTATTTTATATAAAACTTCATAAATTTTAAACAAATTGGTAGACTTTTGTTGCATGGTGTAACTTGTGTTGTATTAAGTTTACAAAAAACACAAACTACTACTTCAATTTTGATACCCAAATAGGCCCATCAATTTAAGGCTGGAGGTGTGTTTACCACAAATAAAAATAAAATTATGAATAACAAATAATAACAATTCAGCTAAAGGTGTTATGATACTTGCTATTTTTTGTATTGGATTTTTTCAGGATTGACTGAAAGAAACAACAAATGCGAGAAAGAACAAGAAATACAATTTGATAAAATGTAAACAAAACAAACAATACTGCCCACGTTTTTTCCCCACAAAAAAACCGTCATAAAAGCTAAAAATCGTAAAAAAAAAGTTAAAAACCGTTTCTTTCGATCAAAAACTAAAAAAATTGGCAACAGTGCTAACAATTAATCTGGAAATGTCAATTTTAAGTTAAAAAATTTTATATTTTTTTTGACAGTCTTAGATTATTTATCGATAACACATGTATATTTGTTTGACATTTCAAGATTTTTTATGATATAATCATACTCTTTACACTTAGTCAGTTTTCCTATGCAAATATATTTGCACTGTTCTCCAATATAGAAAAAATACAAAAAATAGCAAGTATCATAACAGCTTAAGTATTGAGAGAGCAACAAATGTTTGTACAATAAATACAGTGCAAGACAAAAGTTAATAAACAAAATTGTTTAAGCTATAACAAATTTTATTTAATAATGTTTGTTTAAGAATTTTTGTTATAATTTGCTTTTATTTATTAAAGCTAGGCTTCTGAGTCTCAGTTAAACTAGGCCGCTATCAAGTTTGTATACAAAATTCTGACGGAACAGCTTACTTTTGCTTAAAATGTTGGTCTTAAATGAAATAATAAAAAAAATTACATTTCGCCAGAAAAACCTGAGCTTCAGACTTCGTTAAACTAAGTTTAAACTTAATCCACATCTCAAAACCCGGCCTGAAAGTTACAAATATAATTAGAAATTATTTTTTAACTTAGCTTACTAAGCAATAGTAATAAAGACTTTCAGCCCGTTGTAGAACGACAAGCCAGAGTCCCTGGCGCGAATCGAATTCGCATCTCTCACACTGATAAACAAGTTCACTTACAACTAGCCTATCTTAGCACCCGCTTCAATAAAGATATTTACTTTTATAATACTGTGTCTTTACCCATGGCAAACCCACCGCTCTCTCTCGTTTTATAGTACATACTACACAATTTAAAAATATGCGTGTGCTAATAACACTGGCCGTCAAAAAATAAAAAGTCGGGATTTAGATTTGTCCAGCGATTTTCAGGATACATATACAGCTTTTTATTCGTAGTATACCTGGCTTTCTGATATGTATGATAACAATGTAAAAGTGTTGTCCTTATAATATCGAGCCCTAATAGAAAAATTATTTAACCAACAACATTTAAGATTTTTGTTTTTTGATGAAAATCGATCATTTTTGATCATTTGCATCACCTCTAAAAATATCATATCTCTGGGAACTACCGTTATGAAATAAGAGCAAAAGCAATTTCAACCGAATCCCTAGAAACCTTCTCCTGTAAAATTTTATTTTTGTTGGTCACATCATTTTTGCTATAAGGGCTCGATATATTTGATTCATTTTGAAAACAAAAAATTATACTTATTTTACATGAAAAAAATTATCGGAACTAGTTTCTAAATAGCTGCGACACAGTGGAAAACATAAAAACACACGCATTAATTCCGGTACTTCGTGAGCGTCTCCCTTTCTTTCGTGGACAAATGTATTTACAATATGCCAAAGTTTTTGTTTCTAGATTAAAAACGACCAGTTGTAAAACAAAAATTTAATAAAGTACCAGCTAAAGAACGAAAAAGTACCAAAATAATCCCTTTCACAGATTCTCATTCACTGAGGACATTGGATGTTTAATTTTAGTTTTAGCTCCAATACTAACGGAAACTCAAAAAGACCAGTTTAAAGAACAAAAAAGTACCAAAAGCCTTCTTACAGATTCCTATTCACTAAGGATCTTCCACGTTTTATTCGCTCAGGACCTTGCACGTTTAATTTTACGTTTCTAGATCCAATACTAACGCAAATTCAAAACATACCAGTTAAAGAACTAAAAAGTACCAAAAAAAAATCACTCACAGTTTCTTATCCACTCAGGCAGGACATTGCATTTTGAATTTAATGTTTATAGGTACATTTTTTTTACTACAATTAACGAAAGTACCAGTTGTAAAACAAAAAGCTCAAGAAAGGAATTTAATTTCTTATATTTCACCCTTTATGGTACTTTTTTTCTACCCATTTTAAAATCAAGAATTTCAATATTGTAGTGGGAGCCCATAAATTAATACGTTTTATGACAATGAATGGAGAAAAATGTTTTGTAATAAAAGTACTAAAACGTTCAAATTTCGAAAAAGTACCAAATTTTTATTCGTTGTTTTTTGATAAGTTTCGAATGTGGTATAAACTGTATTTCTATGTTTATTGGCTTAAACGATAGATGGGGTGACAAAAAAGTTCCAAAATACTGGTTACGCCCGTTTACTTCTTAAAAGCAGGGACCGTAACAGTTATGCCTTTTTTCATAAAAGTCAGATGAAAACTGTTATTTTTTGATTTTTATTTTTTTGAGCAAAAAAAAACCGTTATTTTTTGATTTTTATTTGTTTTGATCAAAAATAACAGTTATTTTTTGATTTTTATTTTTTTGATCAAAAATAACAGTTATTTTTTGATTTTTATTTTTTTGAACAAATATTTATAACAGTTATATATTGATTTATATTTTTTCGAGCAAAAATAAAAGTTATTCTCGAAATAAATTTACGTGTTTTAATAATTTAGATGACTTTAATAATTATTTTAATGTGCATAAGGAATTCCAATGATAATTACACACTAAAATAAAAATTTTAAGTCAACTAAATTATTAAATCACGTACATTTATTTAGAGAATAACTTTTATTTTTGCTCGAAAAAATAAAAATCAAAAAATAACGGTTATTTTTGTTCAAAAAAATAAAAATCAAGAAATAACTGTTATTTTTGATCGAAAAATAAAAATCAAAAAATAACAGTTATTTTTGTTCAAAAAATAAAAATCAAAAAATAACTGTTAAGTTTGACCGAAAATATAAAAATCAAAATTATAAAAATCAATATATTTTATCATTGACAAGTGTATGAGGAACAATATGGTATACTTGAATCAGTTTTTCGACATTGAATTCTATATGCTTTTTTTTTGTTTAAAAATTCCAATATAACTGTTATTTTCGGTCCCTGCTTAAAAGATCGGAAAAAAGTACCAGACACCTGGCCGCTTATCTTTCTGAAGAACAACGATAAGTATTACATTTCTTTTGTATCTCTTTTAGTTCTGGAGATATAAGGTTACCGAATTTACCGATTTTTACCCTTTTTAACCCATAAACATTCGAATTTTCAAAAATCCCGTCTTAGTGGATCGATTTGGGAAGAGACCAACCACCTGTACAATTTAAAGTTTTTACCTTCAGGCGTTTAGGCTTTGCGGTGATGAATCTGTGAGTAACGTAACAATTTTTTGTATAAAGATGTTCTTTGGATGACTTAAAGGACATTTCCTAATCAGTTGTAAGTGTTTTCAATAAAAAAGGGCAAATCATTATCAAGTATATATTAGCATAATCCTCTTAGTTCGGGCCAAATATTAGTCAAACCAAATAAGACGATATAGAAAAAAAACTGAAAACAAATTTGAATTTAGCGCTTTAAAATCTTTTTATTCCATATATTTTTATTTAAAAAAATTGTTGCTGCAGACAAGTGTAATTAGTGTGATACATTCTTTTTTTTCAGAAACACAATGTTCAAGTTTCTCGCAAGCAAAAAAAGAAAAACTAAAACTATATAAAAATTAAACAAAATAATAATACAAATAATGAAAAACAACATAAAATACAATTCACCTTAAGGTTAAACGTTGTAAAATCAGAGTTAGTGACAAGTGTATACAAAATCTAAAAAAAAAAAAAAAAATAAACAACCATCAAAAAGCCATAAATTTGTTAATCCAAGCCTCCGTTTTAAAACAGTTTTGAAAAAAAATTTCGAAAGCAACAAAAAAAAAAAAAACACACACTTAACTTTGTGACATATACTACTCATGCAACTGAAGCGTGCCTACGCTGGCAAAATTTATTGCACAAAAATAAAATAAATAATTTTAAAGTTAAATTTTTTTAGCAACTGGCAAACAAATTAATCCACATTTTCAGCCACTATGCAATTTGGAATTAAAACAATTTAATGGTAAGTTTAAAGAAATTAATAATATACGATGTTGTAAAAATAAATAATTACATGTTAAACTTTTTGATTAAGAAAATTAATTAAATAAATTTCATTTATTTAGTTTAAACTTTGCAAATAAAAACGTTTGGAATTGATTTGGAAAGGCAATTGAATTTATACAGGCAATTGAATTTATACAGGCAATTATTAAATTTATTAAAAGTTATCGATAACTTTGGTGTTTTATAGAAAAGTTATCACTAACTTTATTATTCTATAATAAAAGTTATCGATGACTTGGATATTTTATAATAAAACTTATCGATAACATTTATTATTTTATTCTATAAAAAAACTTATCGATACCACTAACATTCTAGAGAAAAGTTATTGATTAGCTTAAAAGTTCTATTGAAAAGTTATCAAAAGTTTGATATTAAAAGTTTTCGATTTATAGAAAAGTTATCTCTTACCTTAATATTCTATAAAAAAGTTATTGGTTACTTTGACATTCTATAGAAATGTTATCGATAACTTTAATATTTCAATGAAAAGTTATCCATAATATAAAATTTCGGCGGCTCGCTAAATGACCCCAGGAAATAAGGGCTCAAAAAGGAAATGATGGATGGGTCCAAAATCTTACTTGAGACACAACAACAAGCAATTTTGTGGCAATTTATTTTGGAGTGTTTTTGCATTTTAAGTTAAATGAAAAATGGCCCAAAATAAAATCATAAAACTTTGGGGCTTTTATATATATGTAATTATAAAATTTCTGACATCTAACAAGAATAAAAGTAAAAAAAAAAAACACACAAAATTCAGAAACATGCACCAAATCTTTATTTGAATCGATAGTACGGTCCATATAATTTATTGTTTGAAGATTATTTCATGCAAATGTTGACCGTGACTGCACCTCAAATGGTCCATCCGCTTAGTCCAATTTTGACATACTCTTTCCAACATTTCGGCCGGTATGTATCTCATGAATAAATGCTTCAATGATGTCTTCGAATGCGTCAATTGAAGCGGGCATGTGTGTATAGACATTAGCTTTAACATAGCCCCACAAAAAATACTCTAAAGGCGTTAAATCGCACGATCTAGGCGGCCTATTGACCAGTCCCGAACGTGAAATAAAATGTTCACCGAACTCGCCTCTCAATAAGTCTATTGTTAAGCGTGCTGTGTGGCATGTGGCACTGTCTTGTTGAAACCACATGTCATGCAAGTCAAGCTCTTGCATTTTGAGCAAAAAAAAGTTGGGTATCATCTCACGGTAGCGCTCGCCACTCACAGTTACGTTACGATTCGCATCATCTTTGAAGAAGTACGGTCCAATGATGCCACCAGCCCATAAACCGCACCAAACTGTGACTTTTTCTGGATGCATTGGTAGCTCTTGCAATGATTCTGGCTGATCTTCACTTCAAAATCGACAATTCTGCTTATAAACGTACCCATTGAGCCAAGAATGGGGGTCGATTAAACTGACCACAAAATGGAAGAAGCGTGCGATGAACTTTCTTAACAGAGCACGCATTTTGATAATAAAATTCAATATTTTGCAAGCGTTGTTCGTTTGTAAAACGATTCATGGTTAAATTATAGACCAAGTGAAACAAAACACAAAACGTGCGTCAGCTGTTTAAACCAGTGTTGCCAAAAAGATAATCACCCCTATCGTGAATAAAAATTCCTTGGGAGTTTTTCCCCTTTTTCCATTTTTCCTATGTTAATTCAATTGTAAAACTGGGAAAAGGGAAAAAACTCACAAGGAATTTTTATTCACGATAGGGGTGAATAGCTTAAAAATCACCCGATATAAAACAAAAAAGCTACCAGCAGGGCTTTAAAGATCACCTTTAATTAGAGATACCAATTCCGATCACGGGACTTAAATTTTTTAATCCCGGGACTTCTTGGGAATTCTTGTATTATCGAAATAAACAAAACATATTTTTATAATTTAGGGGGGAATCCGCGCCTGCCTCCAACAATACTTTTTTTAAAGAAAATAAAATTAAATTAGTCCTATATCAAGAACCCACAACCATAATATGGTTGCCTCAGAAAATATGATAATAATTTGTTTTTAAATTTACAATATGGTTGAAAACCAACCATGATTTTGTAAGTGTTTAACAAACTTTAGTTATAATTGACCATAACATGTTTGGAGGCAACAGTAATATGGTTGGGGCTTCTTTATGGAGGCCTAGAAGTCTTCTTCCCAAATTTTGTGAAGATCGGTCAATAATTTTCCATATGGCCCATATAAAGCCCACTTATTTCATAAAGATGTATGTTTTGTAATTTTTTCTGTGCATAATTTTGCATATGTCGGCTAAAAACTCCGCGCCGTAAAAAAAATTCTAACTCTCTGGGGAGAGTATCTTGGAGATTCAGCACAGCCGAAAATAGTGTTCTTATTTGTTTTTTACTAAATATGTATGACACAATATGTCGAAAATGTCAATATTGTTTTTATAAATTTCTATTGTTTTTGGCTTAAATGTTTATTTTATTTGTTTTTGTTGTTTTTGTTTAACCAAATAGCAATAAATTATTTACCCTCATAAATAAACAATTTGCTAAAATTTATCAACTATTTTTCATAATTTTACTCAGGTAAGTAAAATGATGCTCAGGTTATTTATGATTAATAGCTTGGCAATAAATATGAAATAGAAAATGACAATAAATTAAATAAAATCGTTTTAAACAGGGACCGAAAATAACAGTTATATTGGAATTTTAAAACAAAAAAAGCATATAGAATTAAATGTCGAAAAACTGATTCAAGTATACCATATTGTTCCTCATGCACTTGTCAATGATAAAATATATTGATTTTTATAATTTTCATTTTTATATTTTAGATCAAACTTAACAGTTATTTTTTGATTTTTATTTTTTTGAACAAAAATAACAGTTATTTTTTGATTTTTATTTTTTCGATCAAAAATAACAGTTATTTTTTGATTTTTATTTTTTTGAAAAAAAATAACCGTTATTTTTTGATTTTTATTTTTTCGAGCAAAAATAAAAGTTATTCTCTAAAGAAATTTACGTGATTTAACAACTTAGTTGACTTTAAATTTTTATTTTCGTGTGTAATTATTATTGGAATTCCTTATGCACATTAAAATAATTATTAAAGTCATCTAAATTATTAAAACACGTAAATTTATTTCGAGAATAACTTTTATTTTTGCTCGAAAAAATAAAAATCAACTAATAACTGTTATTTTTGTTCAAAAAAATAAGAATCAAAAAATAACTGTTATTTTTGATCGAAAAAATAAAAATCAAAAAAATAACAGTTATTTTTGTTCAAAAAAATAAAAATCAAAAAATAACTGTTATTTTTGCTCAAAAAAATAAAAATCAAAAAATAACAGTTATCATCTGACTTTTATGAAAAAAGGCATTACTGTTACGGTCCCTGGTTTTAAAAGTTTTAATTACATTATGCATGTAAATTGTGCTTTAAAATGTTTATTTTTGAATTTATTTAATGAGAATTAAATAAAGTAAATTCTAAATCCTACACAAAAATTTTATACCCACACCACAATAGTGGAGAGGGTATTATGCATTTGTGCTGATGTGTGTAACGCCTTAGAATATTGGTCCTAGACACACCTTAAAGTATACCGATCGTCTTAGAATCACTTTCTGAGTCGAACTAACGATGTCCGTCCGGCTGGCTGGCTGGCTGTCCATGTAACCTTGTGCGCAAAGTACAGGTCGCAATTTTGGAGATAATTTGATGAAATTTGGGTCGTAGGTTTTTATTGGCACAAGGACCAAGCCTATTGAAAATGGGCCGAATCGTAGGACCACGAAGGAAGATAGGGGGAAATTTCTTCCTCTCAGAAACTATCAAACCGATTTAAATGAAATTAAAAACATAGATAGAACCTTATCTATATAGACACAAAATGTATGCATTTTTTTAAAATAGGACCACGAGAGGAGATAGGGGCAATTTCTGTCTCTCAAACCAATTTTAATGAAATTTAAAACATAGATAGATCCATATCCATAGGGACACATTATCTATACAGTTTTTAAAAAATAGGACCACAAGGGGAGGCAGGAGGCAATTTCTGCCTCTCACAAACTTTCAAACCGATTTTCATGAAGTTTATAAACATAGATAAATCTATATTTATATGGACACATAAGCATGATGTGTTTTTAAATACTGTGGTGTAGGGTATCATATGGTCGGGCTTGACCGACTATACTTTCTTACTTGTTTTTTTTGCAACTGCATTGCACATAATTTACTTAAAAGTTTTTACTGCATGTATGAAAACGATACCATGATAAAATAAATGGTTCTGGTATCTGTTAGTGTAAACATGAATAAGAAACAGAAACCCAACCGAATTTTGGTAAAACTCATAAATTTCTGGTATGAAGTAGTTGAAGGAAGGAAAGATGTTTTAAAGAATAATTCATTCTGTTTTGTTTTTTTTTTTTTTGGACGAACTAACGAAGGAAAACAATATAAAAAGAAAGAAAAACTAAAAAATTGTGAAAAAAATTACAATTTCGTAATAAAAAACTAAACTGCCAAAAACCTAAAAGCTGTGAAAAGAGAAGCGCCACAGCAAAATCTGTATCAGCTTCTAGAGCAGCAGCAGTAAAAAGACGGTTTGTTTGGTCGGTTGGTTGGATGGTTGGTTGGTTGCCTGGTTGTATTCATTCAAAAAAAATTTAGTGACTGTAAAAAGAAAAATCTTCGTTTACATATTTTTGCATAAAAGTTAAGTGAATGAATAAAGCTGATGCCACTTTATTTTTGGCCATATTTTTTATTTGTAATACACACTAGCAATAGTGAATAAAAAAATAAAAAAACAACTACTGATTCACAGTACTTCGTAAATAAAGTGCACTTTATATAATAAATAACTTTTTCAACACACTTTTTTCCTAGATTTAAGCCTAGAGAGAAACAGTTTTTGGCATAAAAATAAATGATACGTAGGTACTTGTTCGTGAAAACAAAGTAGTTAAAAAAGAAAGCACTCATGCCTTTTTTCTACTGCAAAGAAAAATAAAGAGATGGATAAAATATATTAAAAAAAATATTCACATGAATTGGTTTTAAAAATCAAGGTGTTATAAAAAGTAA
Source organism: Pollenia angustigena (assembly GCA_930367215.1). Lineage (NCBI taxonomy): Eukaryota > Metazoa > Arthropoda > Insecta > Diptera > Polleniidae > Pollenia > Pollenia angustigena. The sequence continues at coordinate 188,451,710 of OV884056.1, forward strand.
ACAAGTTTTAAATTTTCAAACATATGGAAATCTCAGTCAAAAAATTCCAAACCAAAGTAAGAAATTTAATTTATCTTTTTCTTTAAAAAAGCTGAAACTGCACAAAATTATTAATAGAAAATCTTACAAGATAAATAAGCGATAATATTTATATAGACAATCATTTAAAGAAAAAATTTTCTTTAAAAAATTTCTAAAAGTGACAAAACGGTAAAACGGCAAAGTATTCTGATGATGGGGATTATTATGGGGGTTATTCTCGAAACATGTAAATTCGGCCCGAGTTCAATCCCGTGTTAAGTCAATAATAGAGTTTCTACGCGGGAAAGAATTCCCGGGAATCCCGGAACACTTTTTTTAATTAATCCCGGAAAATTTTTTTCCGGGAATTTTCGGGAATTTTAAATTAAATTTTTTTAAATTTTAATTTGTTAGCGGTTACATTGGTAACGTCTAACAAATACAAATAAGAATAAGGATTAAGCTTTGAATACATATTGTTATTTTCGACAAGAAGGATTCAATAAAAAAAAAAAAAAAAATTTGTTAGCATCGTTAAAATCAAAAACGAGCAATAAAAATTTATTATTTACTAAAATTACTAAAAACTATCTTCAAATCGAACTATTTTTCCAACACCAAGTGACAAAAATGACTTTAAAAAAGAATTTGACGTCTATGAAGTCACGGGTAACAGGCCAACAAATTTAAAATCTTTGTACAATGCGCTTCTTACTAAATATAAAACCAACGTCTGTAGAAAGCGAGAGCACGTTTTCGGTAGCAGGTAATCAGGGATGTTAGATGTGACGATTTTACGTCATTTTGAGAATTTTTTTTCGATGAATTTACCAAAATGACGATTGACGATTTTTAATGTAGAGCCACTTAGGTTTTGACGATTTAATCACGTCAAAAAATTTGTTTTAAACTTTAATCTGGCATCAATTTTATAACACTTCAATCTGGCAAGTAAAGTTTTTCCTTAGTTTGTATTGTGTGTAGAGGCGAATATATACCCTACAAGAAATGAATGAGCGAGTAGTCACATTTTTCATTTTGGTGTTAAGAAAATGAAAAATGTGACTACTCGCTCATTCATTTCTTGTAGGGTATTTATATTAGCGGACCCGACGAACTTCGCCTCGTCCCAATTTTAAGCCTTCAGGCAAACTTTAGAGTAATAATACAACTCAAATATTTAAATTTTCAATGTGATTTATTTGAATGGAATCAATAAAGAGCGATTTGATGAACGATGTTTTTCGATTTGTTTTCCGGCGCAAAAACAAATAACGAAGACGGTTTCCCAACACGCGAACATGCAACGTACAGCTGACCGTGCGGAAAACAGGGAAATTCGAGATTAATCCCACAGACTTCTAGTGATTGGCTTTACGATTTACGAATCCAATAGAGATTTTTGTAATTTTGTGCAATGCCAGGGAACACTTGCTGATGAGTTCCTCCTTGGACGATGTGAATTCACATAAATTTTCAGGGAACGATATCAATCCACTCGAAACATCAATAGCAATTTGGCCGTTGCCAAGCTCCAGCAGTTGTCCCGAGAATTTAGCAGCCGATGGGTCGTTCTTCAACGCGACTCTCATGTTTGTGGTCAATTGCAACTTCTGGACATGCCTCCACAAAGACGACTATTACAGGCACGCGTTAAGTTCATCCTCAGCAGAAGATTTGGGAAGACAAGTGTTCGACGAAAATCTCCGGAGAGCAATATCAAAGCCCCACCAAATTATCTTAAAAGAAATAGAATCTATGATGAGCTTTTATATGCTTTAATGCAGTGATAACCAAGCAACAAACAAATTTGTTGTATACATATGAATTGCCGACCGTGTCTGTGTAAAAAATACGATTATTGACTGCTTCGCGAGACTATGGAGTGGCCCGAACAAAGTTGTTGTATACATGTGAATTGTTGACCGTGTATGTGTGAAAAATACAATTATTGACCGCTCGAGAGTCTATGGAGTGGTTATGACTGCTTTAATGATAAAAAAAAATTTTTTTTTCTTAAAAGAAAATTAATTTTACCAAGTTGCTATTAATAATAACTACTTAATAATAAGTTTTAATAATTCGTGATCTCCCAAAAAAATATATATACACGTATGAATGTAACAATTTATTTGGTTTTGTTGTGGTTTTCTGTGGAATTAATCAAGCTAATTTTTTTGGACTGTTGTATATGTGTATATTGTTTTAAAAAAGGAAAAACTTTCGACTTAAACTCATTTAATGAAATCATTGTTTTATTCAAAGAATCCCGGGATTCTCGGGAATAAGATTTTTTTCGTTTCGTTTCCCGGAAAATTAGAAACCGTAGTCAATAATAAAATGATCGCAAAAGTCATTTCATGTTGTAAATTCCTTTCTTCACTAAAAATAATACGAACTTCGCATATTTGATAAAAAAAATTTTTGAATTTTCAGCGATGACGATTTGTGCATTATTGATAAAAAAGTTTGTAGGTATAGTTATTGAATTTTTAGTCAACAACCAAGTTTATGAATCAATAAAAAAAGTTGTTGCCCAAAATAATTTTTTTCAACAAAATGTTTACGTGATTTGTTAAAATAAATTGTTGGAAATGTTGAATAAATCAAACAAAATGTTTATCGAAATTTTATTTATTTGTTTATTAATAATGATGTGCTAAATTCCCAATTTTATTTTTTGATAAATACACTAAAATTTATTATTGGGGGATAAGCTTGTTCCTACGCGCATTTCGCTGGTTGCTTAGGCCAGATCATCAGGAAACCTTTTTCTAAAGACTTTGGCAAAACTAAAGATATTTAACCAAATAAAAGTGTTAAGCGAATGAGAATTATGACCTATTATAAAATGGACAAGAGTTGTAAAAATACTGTTTTAACGTTGATTCAAATATTTGTTTTATTGAATATCAAGAAATATTTAAATATTTCATTATTAAATATGTTTTATTGAGTGCTAGTTTGCCAAGTGTATATTTGATAAATTTTTTCATTGAATCAAACAAAAAGTTTGTTGAACAAAAATTATATTTTTAACAAACTGTGTTTATAAAAAGCAAAAAAAAATTTTACAAAAAATTAAGAAACGCGACAAAGTTTCTATAAAAATATTTTGAAACCCGGGAAATTTTCTATAGAAAGCCTTAAAACAGTGTTCAAAAATAAACATTACATACTGTTCTTTAGTGTTCGGTACAGTAAAAATATCGAAAACACAAACGCTTTTAGTGTTTTTGTAGTAAATACCTTAAAAAACTTTTCTCTGTTTGTGATCTTCGTACACAATAAAAATACTGTACCAAGCGAACTCAACATATAGATTAGAACATTTCAGATTTGCTAAAATGTTTTGCATGGTTATAGAATATTAAATAATTGGTGAGTTTTCTGTACACACAAAAAAAAAAAGACTGTAATCCCAAAAGAAATTGATTTGGATTCAAATAGAATTTACATTCGGATAGTGCCCAACAACATTTTGCATTTGTAGCAACAAGTCTGTTTCTTTTGTCCCAAACTGTAAATTCATTGTTCAAATACAAATTTGTTTACGACAACAGTAATATTATTTGATTCAAAAAATAAATATTTTATGGCAACAAAAATTGTTATTTCCTGCAAATGCCAATCCTTTACGTCAACAGCAATTTTCAATGTGCTGTTATTTCAGAGGAAAACCTTTAACGACAAAAGTTATTTTATTTGGAACAAGCAATTTTGCTGTTTAAAAAACTACAAATACTTTCATGTTGTTGCGGTAAAAAAAAAAAAATATTGTTGGAAACTTTCTTGCGACAAAAGGTTTTCATTTACGCCAACAATGTTTTGTTTACGCCAACAGCATAATCGTCAAATGCTCAAATTATTTGGCATCACAATGTTTTTTTTTTGTGTATATGTAATCGATAATATTGAGTATGGAAGCTATAAATAACTTGTTAATAGTGTATTGAAAAAATCCAATACTTTTCTATGAATTGTTAAAGTTACCGATAACTTTTACTGCAGATTATAAAACTTTCATTATTAACAGCAGTATTGCCAATTTAGCCATTAAGTAACATAATTTAGCCCAAAGTAATTGAACTTAAATTTCATCTTGCAGTTTTTTGTTAAGCTATTTAAGAACACTTTTCAACGATAAAAAATCAAATCTGATATGATCATAATTTGAAGTAGAATTTTTCTAAATTTAAGTATGCAAACGACATATTAAACGAAAATGTTTTATTCTTTTAATGATTTGACTGTCTGTTGTTGAGTTTCAAAAAACTGTTCTATAAAAACCCCAATATTTTCGATAACTTTACTATAGAGAATAAATACATGGTATCATGAACTTCTCTATGGGGCATTAATGTTCTTTAGAAAACCCAAACTATAATAGAGAATACATGTTATCGATAACTTTTTTCTGTTATTAATTACTTTTCTAAAGGAAAAGTTAATTATCGATAAGTTATTTGCATTAAATTTTAACTAACTTTAAAATGGCAATTTGACAAAACATCTTAAGTCAAATGTAAAAAGTTAACAAAAAAATGTTGTTAATCATACGAATTTTCATTCAAAAAACACTTTTGTTTACGTTTTTTTTTATAAGGGAAATTTTTCTTTTATAAAAATAATTTTTTGGCAGAGTTTTTTAAAAAAACTTTTTTGCTATCTATCTTAAGATGTTTTGTCAAAATTACACAGATATGTAAAGAATTCATTGGAGTTGAATTTCCAATATTTACTTCGTTCATCTTGCCCGCAAAATATAAAATTCCCAGTAAGAAGAAAAAAAATAGCAACATTTTCATTAGGTTTTAAATGTAAGAAAACGAAACAACTTTTTTTTTAAAAGGAAATAAACATTAAAAGAAAACTAAATTTTTTTAATGCATTTTGCGATTTGATGCGCATAGAATAGGGAGGGTCGTCATAAGAGTTTTTAGTTTACCGATCTCTTTCATTTCCCGAGAAATCAGGATTTATTTTTCAATTTCCTGGGAATTCCCACTAATTATAAAACGGTCTAAAATACCTGTTCATGCCCAATTTACTAGCTCTGTTGTATGGCTTATCGTTTAAAATACGATTTTGGTTTTTTCTCTAGTGAATAGACAAAGTTGTTGGTATCGTTACTTTATCGTATTGCTAAATGTCGAAAATATTAACCTATAATTCAATGTACATAGCCAATTCACTTCACTTCACTTTAAGATCCCCTTTTTTTTACCAAATAATAAAAAAATATGAAAAGTAAAACTAAAAAGGAAATTAATTTTAGGAATATTTTTTTTACTTCACTCTTCTTAGTTTGTATTTATTTCTTCTTTAATATTTGCTACTCACACTATTCGATAGCATGAGTTGGGAGTTGATATGATAATAAATATTAATTGACTAGAAATTTTAATTAAAATAGCTTAACAAAAAATTAATCAAAATTAAAAAAAAAAATATAGTAGTCATTAAGAAGAATTTAATATGTAGTGTTAGTTATCATATTCTCAAAATATCATATTCTCAACAAATTCACGAAACAAATTGAATATTTCCAGGGCTGGTAAAGGTATAAAATTTTACAAAACATATGTATGTATGAAAATCAATCGTTTAATAGACAAAAACCTTTGTGTGACAATTACCAACAATAAAAATACAACATTGTATGATTAGACAAGTGAAGGGCACACACATACTATCGCATTTATGCTTGTGTTGACGAAATAACAACAAAGCAACAGCCGAACGTACATTGTCACATAGCACACAAAGAAGTTTATAGTGTAAATGTTTCGGCGTCACACAAGCAGCATTTTTATTCCTATGCACGCGTACATAGGATATGCAAATATGCCCTTCACTAGATTAGACGATTATACAACGAATATGACGATAATGCGAGCTTGTGATGTGGATAATAATTTAATTACAATTCATGATATCTATTAAATAAGTTTATGAACAAATTAAACGTTAGTAAAAAAATAACAAATTTCCGAAAAGGATTTTCTTTAAAACGAATCTGCATTTTCTTCCCTAATTGCTGCATTGAGAATTTCCTTAAATGTAAATTTTTAACTTTTATAATCACTTCGTATAGAAATAGTAATTACTGCATTTTCAGAATCTTATCCAAAAAATATTTTATGCAGCTGCTCAGCATATAAATGCATTAAACCATTTAAATTTAATGAAAAATTCCGGGAATTCCCGCACATATTTCTTGGGCTTTTTCCCCCGAAAAATGTGCGGGATCCCGTGATTTTTGCCGCGGAAAATCCCGTTTGAAAAACACCTGACATCATAAACCATTATTTAATATTGAGTAAATTAATCTAACGAATCTTTTAATGAAATTGCTATTTCAGCTTTATTTAATTTTTTTCTTGCGTAGAGAAGATTGAAAAATCATGAAATAACATTCAGCATACATTTTTAAAATAAAATTGAAAAAAAACCCATTTCAAAGATGAGTGATAAAAATTACAGTAAACCCCACTCAACTGCCCCCACTAAACTGCCTAAATGTCAGTTTGAGAATTATAAAAGTTAAATGACAGCAATTTTTTTTTTTTTTTAACAAATTGATGTTTATGTTTCTGCTCAGCATTAAGGGTAGACAGAAGGAATATAATAAACGCTTTACAGGAAATACAAAGTATCAAAAAAAAAAAAAAAACAGACAATTGCCAAAAGCAGGCAGTAGGATGCTTAATACTGACTGTTGACACAAACCGACTGACTAAAAAACTAAAGAAAAGTACAACTAAAGCACAGTGTAATATTTTGACAAGCTTGGTGGACTAAATTATGTATTTTCGTAGACCTTCCGTTCATCGTAGTAAAACAGATCAGAGTCTCTGGCGGGAATTGAACCCGCCTGAATTGAAAACCTTGCGCTATTAGACTAGCTCACTGCCAACTATTCGGACACCTCATTTTCTTCAAAATATATGTACATATTTGTAACAAAAACTAATTTAAAGGCATTTTATTAGGTAAAACTCAAACAAAGGGCAAAAAGCTATTCTTTTTCAGAAATGTTTTTAAATTTTACTGTGTTTATTTTGCGCTTCATAAGAGAGCGGCCCGACTGGTAGAAAAAAAACAAAAACAAAATTTTCCATCTCACAATATCTTGTGCACCGTCTCAGCCATGGTATGGTCCATTAACATTTTTCGAGATATAATTCCCATACTCTTTCAATGTGACGATGTTAATTAATCGCATCGAAAATCACGTTAAATCGACTTAAAAGGTTTGCATCTAATCCATTTAAAATTTGTCCGCATTTCAAACTAATTTTTCCGCAACCTTGGCATGTCGACAAGTAAATGACATTCCTTTCTTAAGTTTTCCTTCAACTTGTACTTCTTTTTGCTCTTTCAAAATTTTATTGTCGAAGTCTTTGACCTTCCCGAATGACAGGCTTTACGAAAGCTGCAAAAACAAGCAAAAATAAAACTGGATCCAAGCATAAAAGGAGGCCAAATAAAGGAAAGCCCAACAACAGTTTTTTTTATCTATTTTTTAGTGTTTGTGTATGAGTATTCAGCGGTTATAGCCCTGATCGCCGCTTGACTATCAATGAAAAAGTTTACGTGCGAGTTCTCAGTACTGGAAACACGTGCCAAATCAGCAGCCATACTCATACTCGTCTGTCGTCCAGGAGTGTAGGGACTCGATAGATAGACTCTGTGCCAATAGGAGAGTGCATATCTACTGGGTTCGCGGTCACCAGGGCATAGAGGGCAACGAAGAGGTGGACGAATTGGCGAAACGGGGGGCCCGTTTACCACACGATAGGATGATGGTCATCCCGGCTCCAATTCAGAATATTAGGAGAGATAGGGACTCTGCTATACGGAGGAGATTAGAGGCGTTTTGGGAAAACACAAGAACGTGCAGGGTTTCCAAGGTAATGCGGGGATCCTACGATCCGGAGTCGACGAGAATTCTTCTGTCGCTATCGAGAAGGGACTGTAGACTTCTGATAGGTTTTATGACGGGTCAATGTTGGACTGCGGATACGCCCGTAGGGCTGTGCGATTGAATTGTGACAATTGCAGATTTTGTGGGGTACCAGGGGAAAAGGAGACGGTAAAGCACTTGCTATGGTACTGTCCGGCACTCGTGCGCTCCAGGGCGAACTGTCTGGGAAATCATTATCTCCAAGATCTCGGGGAAATCTCTGGAAATGGGTTAATGAGACTCCTGTCAATCGTCAAGAGAGTGTGGGGTACTCAGGGTACCATCACATCTGACTGACCTTTTTACTGGCTTTCTTCTGCAGGTTATCGTACAATGTGTTAACGCTAGGGACCTGTTTGGTCTATGCGGGGTCTTTGTGACCGGCCACTCTAACCTAACCTAACCTAGTGTTTGTGTATTAATTAGGGTATTCATTTAATCGAACTTTTGCTTTAATCGGTTTATCGCTCGATTAATTAACCGAGGTTTTGATTAAATCGGTTAGTAATCGATTACTCTGTTTTTTTATAGGTTAACCGATTAATCAAGCTTTTTTTATAAATAAAGTAATTTTAATATATAAAAATGCATTACTTGTTTATTATTTGGAGTTTATTAGTAAAAAAAAACATAACAATTCTTGAAGTAAAAACAATTCATTAATATGCAATATGAATTTTTTCAATTAAGTGCTATCAAATCACATCTTCATTATATCCTAAATAATATTTTACAATTGTTTAAAATAAATAAAAAAAAAAAAAAAATTTAAAGTTGTGTTCATTGATTCGTCATAACTGTACAGTAGAAATCGAAATAACAAGCGGTAGCCCACAACAGTCATATCGTCGAAGAAAAACTACATGCTGGTCGACGAGGCGTATCTTTCTCTAACACACGGCATCAACATCTCAATTTACATAAAAATTGGATTTAGCCGGTTTCCATATTAAACCGACGATATATATTTCTTGTAATTATTTTAAGACATAAGACTTTATGACTTCTTGTGAATCCCCCAATATGTATTTCTAAAATGTTGTTTCTGGATAGCGGCTGAAAGAGAAATATACATCAAACCCACAAATGTATCGTTATCTGATGAATGTAACTTGGTAACAAGTTGTCTTCTTTTGATTTGTTTTTGCAAGAGTCAAAAGGTTTCTGCGGCCTACTACGACCACATCGGAATATTTAAGATACAAGCCAATTGCCATTATAAGACAAAAAGCGTACATAGCGACTTTACGATTTGTTCCACTTTTCTTGAAGTATGCAGCTCAAAGTCCGATTTTTTGCTTTGCTTGGCAGCAGCCCCATGATAGTGTAGAATTATTTGCTGCTTCTAAAACATTAGCAGATAATGGTGCCGATCTAGCTGAAATTTGCGTTTTAACTCAGATATATCAAATAAAGTCTGGTTTGAGTTATAAAAGTTTATCTGTAAAATTGGTAGAATCCAGGACAAACAGGTGGAGAGGGTATACAAAAGTTTGTCATTCCGTTTTCCAGTTCTACAAAACCGATCTTAGACGCTAAAAGGTATATACATTTTGGATTCTTATAAGTAGCTTAGTTGATTTAAGGATTTTCTTTTGGCTGTTGAAATGTGTTTCCAGAAGACCCCAAAAATGGTGGGAACTAGGTTGTTATAAAGTTCTGTCACATATGCTCCGTTAAATTTTGCTATTGAAATTCAACCAGATCGGCCAATAAATGACTGAGACATGAGCCAAAAACACGAATGCCTGCAATTATTGCCGTAAAATGACCTATCGTTGTTGTTTTTTTTTTTTTTTAAACACATGACAAATACATTCATTTAACCGTTAAATCACGCTCAAAAATACTTACGTTAGTTACCCTCGTGTGTGGTTTTTCACACATATGCAAATTCTGTCTACTTTGCTGTGGCGCCATAGTCTATTTGTAATCAAAGCCATGATTTACGTAACATTAATGATGTAAATATACATATCGCTCATTTGCTGCAAGACCGGCATAACTCAAAAAATGAATTTTTGGAGTTAGAGATGCAGAAATGTTCGCTTTGTTTTTCTTTATATTGTGTATTAAATTCATCTTTATATCTTTTATACTTTCCCAGTTTGAAGGGAATGTGTCTTCTTTTTTTCTAAGTAGTTAGAGCAAATCAAAAACTTAAAATGCGTTTATCTCCAAACGATTTTTTTTGAGTTATCCCGGTCTTGCAGCAAATGAGCGATATATCCCGTTGGTGATCAACAATGAACCATACAAAGCTTATATAAGCACCCACTTTTTTAAACATACATTGCATGCAGTTCGCAACAATATCAAAAATATTCACACTTGCCGACAAAAATTGTTGTCTCTAGTGCAAATAATAAAGAGACTGCATATGTGTGGAAAACCACACACAAGGGTAACTTACGTAAGTTCTAAAATATTTCGTTACTAAAAAATATTTTTTAATAAAAAAATGTGTTTTCAGGACTTTACTGATATTGCTAACAAAGTCAAGAATTTTCTTTAGTGTACCTCAACAATTTTCTTTATTTATTTTATTTATTTAGGTTTAATATTGTAATATAAATATTTTAATGCTAAAAGTATAGCTATAGCTACAAGGCCTTAAGCTTGTTTATCGTGTTATAATGATTCATTTTGTGTGGTTTTTTCACACAAGGGCGATTAAAGGGTTAAACGAAAAATTTACTCTACATGTTTTATTTTTTTTTAAATTCTGCTTGAGAATGTGTGTTAGTGGGTGTGTGGTCTAAGATGCTGAATTACGTTAGGTTAAGGTTATTAAGGCTTCGGCACAGCCGAATATAGCATTATTACTTGCTTTTTTGTTTACCAGTTTTATTCACCTAGATTATTCAAATATCACACTGTGCCAAGAAAGAAAGATAAAAACTTGTGAATGTGTTAGCTTGAGTGACTTGTTTCGTTTTCATGCTCTTTTATTTTTATTTGGATTTTCTTTTTCGCCTTTTTGTTAAAAAACATTTACAACAGCCATAAAGGCATAAGAGCAATAAGATTATTAAGCAACTTGCTGAAATAATACCCAACAAAGCAGAACCAGTAAACAATTCTAACAACCAACATCCACCCACTGTAAGCCCTTAAAAAAATATGAATGTTGCCAAGCAAAAACTAAATACGCATTGGTTGTAAAACACCTGCAGCTATAAATTATTGTTCCTTCTATACTTCTTTTTTTCTCTCTCTCTCTCTTTGCTTATCTTCCTGTTCCGCTTTCCTGTACTAAACGCTTTTACGTTTTGAATTGAACAGAAGTTTCGGATTAGCGAAATAAAAAGTGATACAGACGTGTTCGACACAATAAACCCGCTGTTGCAAATAAAGCATATCAAGTTTTGTTTTGGATTTACCATAAAATTAATGCAAACGAGGAAAACAAGATTCTTTAAAATCTCTGAAAAGTTTTAAGGGGAAATTCCTTACATTTGTGGATCTCTAGTTATGGTGGTTTATGGGGGCGAAAATTCCAAATGCAAATACCATGATATTAATGAAAACTTTCACATTACTGAAGTTAACATGAAGCTTTTAAGTATAGTTGTTAAGTAAATGTTTTTTTAAGGCGAGCCTTCTGCGAAGCAGACAGGATGAGAACAAAAATTTAATGTTAAAAAAAAAAATACAAAAGTTTTTATAATTTTTAGAGAATCTTTCGAAAAGTTATCCATTTCATTATTTCATATTCAATAGAAAATATATTTATTATGCTATAGAAAAGTTATCGATGCAATTTTTCAAATTATAAATTCTATTGAATAGATATTGAATGTTTGACGATAAACGTAATGTTTATCGTCAAACTTTAAATAAAATGTTTTTCATGTGGTAAATAATTTTTGTTTTTGTTGAAATTAAGTTTTTCTCAAATGAAATTTAAAGAAATTCCGTTTACACACATTAAACTGACTTGAATTTGTGCAAAAATCAAAAGTATTTTAATTTTCATCATAGTGGCATTAAACCATACGGGTGCGTTTAGTTTTATTGCAATGCTTACACAATTACCGAAATGTAAGTTTGATGACTCGAAATTTAAGTTTGTTAAGCCAGTTAGATGTGTGGTCGCTTTAAACAAAACAAAAGTTATCGATGGAAAATTTGCTTGCTTTTTTATTTATAGAAAGTTGACTATTAACTTTGTTGTATTAAAACGGTGCAACAATTGACTCTACACAGACAAAATTATTGCAAATTTTTTTTTTCAATTAAACCATTAATCAAAAATAAAATCAATTTTTATTAAAAATTTAATCAAGTGAATTAAACGTTTATTTATATCAATAAAATTAGTGCAGAAAGTATTGTTAATATCTAAAACTATTGAATTGATACTATTAATTTGTTTACTGGTGCAAATTTGATTAATTTTTTTAATTGATATTAAAAATTTTTAAATTAAAATCAATTTTTATTTTTTTCTGTGTATTTGAAAGCATGCAGAATAATGCTTTTTATTATTTATCGATAACTTTGTTATTCTGTAGAAAACTTAGCGATTATTTTACTACTGCAAAGAAAACGTATCGTGTAATTTGTTATTCTCTATAAAAACTAATCGAAAACCTTGTTATTGAATAAAACACCGATAAATATCTTTAGTATTTTACTTAAACGATTCTAATAATAACTTTGTTATTCAATTAAAAATGATCGATTATAACTTTGTTATTCTATAGAGGATTTATCGACGCTTGTTTTACTATTCCATAGGAAAGTGATTAACGTTTATTCTTTGCAAAATTATTAAAAATTTTAAAGTCAACAATATTTTTGTATTCTCATAGAATTAAATTGTATGAAAAAAAATAAAAATTTTTAAATTAACCCAAACAAGTCACATATAATCTGATTATAAATTCTGACAAAAAAAAAAAAAAAAAAAAGAATAAAACTCATGTGCACCGAGTATTTCAGTAGCCGTAACTTAATGTGATTCATGTAATTTAATCATTTTGTTAGAAAAGCAAAAAAAAAAATCTGTCTCAGAAATTGTTGAAAAACTAAAAAACCAAAAGATGTTTTGTTAAAGATGATGAAAAAAGTAAATATGAACTTACATACATGACTACACGCAAACCAACATGTGCGAATACGTACCCTGCAAACAAAGAAACTAGTATTTAGTTAGTAATATACTAGTTGCTAATTACATATGTTCAGACTAGTTTCACATCTGTTTTGTTTTTTTTTTTAAATATCGAACTATATTGAAGTTTTCCGTTGGGTTACCATAGGAGCCCAACTCCATTATTTGCTAGTAGTTGTATACTAGTTTAATACCAATTGTTTTATTTATAGTATAAAAAGAATAAAAAATTATGTAAAAATAAAAGTAAAATGCTTTAAGCCAATTTTTGGTTAACAGAAAAGAAGAAAAAATTTCAATTCAGAGGCGTACATCAATCATATTTGTTATATTTTGGTGAATATTTCGAGGACATCAAAAGATTTTGATCTTCTGGTTACATGTTTCACTTAAGCTGGAACCCCCCTTTGGTTATCAATGAAGTACATTTTTTTTTAACTAAAAATTGATTTACAATTATCAGGTGACACCCCAAGAGCAGAATGTAATACCCTTTCACTTTTCTCTCGCAATTTCATGTATTGAACTTAACGAATTAAACAAATAGAAATTGGGAATTTTTCTTTAATTTTATAAATTATTGTATGTTATAAACATGATGAAACAAACTGTAATTTTTCACAAATATTATATTATTAATATTATGTTACATTCACTACACCCGAAAAACAATTTGCATAAAAACACAATTTGTCAACTTTGAACAAGTGTTTTTTTCTTGTAGTGTTGTTGTTTTTTTAGAACGAACAAGTAAATCGTTGTCTACCTATTTTTTTATTCTCTTAAAAAGCCGTAGTAAAACATCTTGAGGATCTTTAATGTTACATCCACTGGCGAATATACAAGTTTTGTCATTACCTACAAATTGAACAAGTGCCTGGCAACAGGTTCGCGTCCATAGAAAAGCCTTCGGGAGGTATTGGAAGATTTATCTTTTCCGTATTATAGTATGGTACTATAATGGACTTCCAAGAGAGATTAGGTATATTGGACATGGTGAGTTAGTTAAATTGGTGTTGATGATAGTACTGTGTGGTTGTATATGTAGAGGAATGATAATGGAGAGCGAATAATGAGAGGACCACCATGTATGAATGAGGTATCCCGCCCGGTCCAGGTGGGACGTATAAATGTTGGATAAAGTATGAACACAACAGCGCCATGAGTAAATGAGGACTCCTGCCTGGTTCAAGTTTGATGTATAAATGTTGAATAAAGACTGTCCCAATGCTAAGGTTCAGTAAATGTTTGAGTACATCGAATGCACCCTTAAGGAGCATGAATGATTATGAATGGAGAATGTATTGAGAGGATGATTATAATGCGATGAAGGTTGACGATGAAGAGGAAGAAAAAGACTATTCTCAGATGGTTCGCTCTTGACAAAGGTATGCACTTCGTTAGAATTTTCCTCAAGTTGGAATACTTTCAGGCTGTAGTTTAATCTCAAATAACGGGTAGGGATACCCTTTAAATCCCACAAAAGGGCTGAGTTTTCACCACTTGTTTGAGAGTTTGGCCCGCGGGAGGACTATCCCTCGCTGCTGTTTCTATTTAGCGGAAGCTGCTGGATACTTTAAAGCAGTGGAGGTTAAATAGCTCCGGCTCCTTAAAAAGGCGAGTGCATGATTTTTGTCAGATCAAGCACTCAAAATGGTTACTTGTGCGTGAAGTATCTACACCATCGTCTTCAACAAAGGGCGTGTGTGAGTGAAGTATTCATGACAACACGGGGCGATTGGCAAACGCATAACTTGACACCAACGTTGACTGAAACCACCATTGGATGAGGTTACAAGCCAGGTACTCATGTAAATTCTTTTAATATCTTTCCAAAAACGTAACCAGTTAAGATTTTAGCTGCAGGGTAGCCAAACACACACATACGTACGCGTATAAACACCCAGACATTACGATGAAGAAAAAGGTTCATAAAACGAAGCATGTGCTAATACGTTGCACTTTACGATCGTATAATGAAGTGTCATATGATGAATCTATTTAGAAACATAATATAAGCATAAAAAACATATTTACTTGGCAGAAAATTATATTACTTATAGAAAAGAATCACGACAAAAAAAAAAAAAAAAATAATAAAATGTAATAAACACTTGTATGTCTAAATATTAAAATGAAAAAAAAAAAAAATAGAAACTACAAACATTTTTAAGAAAAACATGTTTTATTATAGAAAAAAAACCAGAAATATGAATAATCAGCAACAATGTGCCTGGGTTTTTGCAGATAAACAGACAGATGTTTAAATAATAAATTTCTTTGGATGTTTACAAATGACATCTTGTTGTTGTTACTTATTTGAACATAACAAACATAATTAAATAAAATAGGTCTAGCAACAAACCTTTATTTTCAAACAAAAACAAATTAATTTTTATTAAATATTTACAAAATTTAGTGCTAATTTTTATATTCTGCAGAAAGGTTTTCAATAATGATTTTCGATAACTTTTATATTCTGTATAAAATAATTAATAACTTTTATGTTCTATGGGAAAGTTCTTCTACCGAAATGGTTTTATAACAATCTATATTAAAATGATCGACAACAAAAATATTTAACAGAAAATTATGAATAACTGTTACACATCCCAATAAAAAATGGAGCTTCGAACGAAGCAGGTTTGTAAGGGAGAAACATAAAAGTTTCGATTCCTATTGCGCTTATGGAAGACATCAATTTTATATGGCGAGTTCCCACTTTGAAGCAATACATTTTTGACACATAAAGCGCATTATTCAGCGCATATAAAAATTGTTGGATGTAACGATCAGCCTTACACACTGAATATTTTGATACAGTTATTTTTTAGTATTCTCTACTCTTTACTGCATTTCTGTATGTCTTATTGCGGAGCACATAATTGTGCGCTTATTTTTTTAAATGTAAATTTAGTGCTTCGCAAAATGATAAAATTTTTTATTGGGATATTAAAGGTTTATCGATAACATTAACGATATATTAATATATTGACGATAACTCTAGTACTATATAGACATGTTATCGATAACTTAAAAATTCTAATGGATTAATATCTTGTATTGCTGGATCAAATAATACTATTGAGTTTTTTCTTTTGCATTGCCTCTTATTAAATCTGTTAAAAAAAATCGTTATTGTCCTTTTTGTTATTAACAATATATAATAGAATATATTCGAATATACAGTTAATCTTCAGTATCTGAAAAAATACAACCACGATTTTTATTTAACGGATTTAATAAGAGGCTGTACAAAAGAAAAATCTGAATATTAAAAATTCTCCTTAAATAATTAGCATAACTTTCTTTAAGTAAAGAAACGTTACCCGATAGTTTTCAGATTGTATTGTAAATTAAATCAAAAAATAAATTCGATAACTTTTTATTTCTATAGAAAAGCTTTCTATAAATTTTATATTTATTGAAGAATTAAGTAAAAATTCTATATATAATAAAAAATCTATCGATAACTTTTATTTATTATAGAAAAGTAATAGATAACTTTTATATTCTATAAAATATATAGCGATAATTTTCAAATTTTATGGAAATGTAATTGGTTATGTTTTCCTTATATGAAAAAGTTATCGATAAATTTAAATTTAAAAGATTTTGTTATTCGTGCTTAATTTCCAATTTTAATTCTTGATAAAAACACTGAAATTTATTGTTGATGGGATAAACTATTCCTATACGCATTTCACTGGTTCTATAGCAGAGATAGACAAAATGCCTCCCATGGGCGCTTTGTTATTCTGTCTTTTACACGTACTTTAGCACACGTAAAGAAGAAAAAAATGAAAACAATTCAGTCTCGCTTGAGCAGTCGCACGGGTGTGTTGTGTTACGCTTCTTGCTGGAACAGCGTTGCCAAATGTGATTTTTTTTGTTAAAAGAATTATAAAAAATGTTTTATTTTATAACTCTGTTTAAAAAAAAAGTTTTTTTGTAAATTGTTTTTTTAAGTTCTTTTTTATAATTCTTTGTTAAAAAATAAGGTTTTTGTGTAAATGGTGCAGTTTTACATTACAATTTTTTTTCTTTCAATTTTGGTATTATATTTCTTACGACTTTTAAAGGCTTGATCGAACTTCATTATAATCCATTATTATGTAACATTGAAACACATAATAGTGACAGAAAAGAAGAACTTAACTTTTTCAAAACTTTTGATTAATTCATCTTGTCAAACTTGTAGGGTCTTCGAGATGTTCATCTGTGAGACGATTTCTGTGCTTTTTTTATAAACTTCAAAAAAACAAAATGAAGATTCACATATAAAGGTTTATCCAAGCATCGAATACATCTTTAGAATTAATTTTTTTCTTTTTGGATATATGTTTTTGTTGATATTTTTTTCCAGAAGTTTATTCCACTTTCTAGAGGTAAAGATAAATTAACTTGAATTTTTTAAGTTCTTCTTTTATGTCACCATTATGTATTTCAATGTTACCCAGTAACGGATTATTATAAAGTTCGATCATATTTAAAAAAAAAAAGAATTATGGCAACGCTGCAGAACAATGAGAGCGGGAGAGTCATATAGCACTAACATTGTTATGAAATACAAATGTATGTGTTTGCCTATCTTTGTTCTATAGAAAATATTTCGATAAATTTAAAATTCTATAGAAGAAATAATTAATAACGTTAATATTCTATAGAATAAGTAATTCCTATTCGCTTATAAAAATGTAATCGATTACATCCATATTTTATACAAATTTTATCGATCATTTTAAACTTTAATAAAAAAGTTATCGATATAGTTTATATTCTTAGAACGGTAATCGATAACTTCAATTTTTTATTAAAATGTTTTAATATCTTGTTCTATGGAAAGTAATTGATAACTATATCTATATGTCTGTATATATAAATCATAGCTGTTAAGTAATGATTAGTAATCGTAATAATTACGTATAAGATTACTTTTTTTTAAGGATAAAGTAATGATTACAATTACGAATACCTTTGGTTTTGCATGAATAATAATTGATTACGATTACAAGTAATCAAAAACTAATCAGAAGTATCGGCGATTTCAACAAAATAATCAAAAAGAATCAAAATGTAATCCGATTAGGATTATTTTTGATTACTTTCAAAAATTTCGTATTCATTCGTACAATTATTTTTTTGGAAACAGTTAAATGTTATCATTATTCAAAAATGTACTGGCGAACACTTTTATCCATATAAAATTTGACCAGTATTTGAAACAGGTCGTTCTCCACAAGACCATATAAAACCTGACTAGTTTGTTCAGTCGGTTAATTCTTGTTCGATTAATCGAACAATTTTTGGACGATTTATTGTTCGACTAATTTTCAATTACATGATTAATCGAAGAATTTATACCAATTAGCCGAATGATAATAATATTTAGTATTTTTGTTAAATGTCGAATAAACAAACCAAATGTCCGTTGGAATTAAAAAAATAATCTTTATTTACTCAAGTACTAATTTTTTCTAAAATTATCGAAAAAAAAAATCTCGTAACTTTTAAAATTTCTGGATTTTGAATTATTCGATTAATCGAGTAATTTTCAAACTTTATTCGTTTAATCTAATAAGTTCAAAATGCCAAATATCGTTAATCATTTAATCGAACAAAAATAAAACCCGATTAATTGAACACCCTAAAGCTGACCAACGATCCGCTATAAAGCATCAATTCTTCAGCTATCTAAACGATAATTCAAACGCTGACGAGAATTGCCAAAAATATAAATTGCTAAAAGATGCATTTATATACCTTAATACTCCCCTGACGTCTTCAGCTCCAGTGGAACACGACTGTTTTCTTTTGCCGGGATCGTTAACAGTTCCTTTGAAAAATTACTTTTAATGAAGGAGAATTGTAAAAATATTAATCATAAGTGTCCGACGTTGCTCGACATTTGTTAATACATTTTTTTTTTTTTTGTTTTTTTTATTACCAAAAATTGTTACTTATAGTCCTATTTCTTCGACCTTTTTTGTTATTAAATACTTTAATAAATTCTTCAAGCTTAAGGTCACTTATTTATAAAATTAATTAAAATATTTTTATTTTCAATATTTCGATTTCCGTTGGAAATCTTCTTCAGGAAATTTTTTTTAAAATAAATTTTTTTAAAATAAAATAAAATTTGACAATAAATGGAAAAATAAAATATGGAAAAATTAATTTTAAAATTTCAAAAAACAAAATTATCATAATAAATTTAAAATTCCATTCTAAAAACTTTAAACAAAAAGACAAACAAACAAAAAAGGAAAACAAAATTTTTAAATTTATTCAAAGCCTAAAACCTATTTTAATGTCCCTTTCCGTCAATAATAAGCTATGCCATCTGAAATTTATTTTATAAACAATCAAGGACAAATACCTATTTATAATTATCCCTTACATCAACCTATTTATTTTTATTCAATAAATGTCTATAAATTTGAGCTAAGCCCTCAGTATCTTTTTTAAAATTAATCCTTTTCTCAAATGGAACATTATTTATCTGCAACATTTCTAACATATATCTACGTTTCTTAAAACTTTCCGTATTCAAAATTGATGTGTTTTCAAAATCAGGATAATGATTAAAATCCCTACAATGAGTTGATAACGCCGTTCCATGGGCTGAATTATAATTCCTATATTTTTGAGAATATTTTGAGGAATAATAGTTTTCCCAACAAATTGATTTGAAATAGGTATTAAGGCAGAATTAGTCTTTACTTTCCGTTCTGTTACGAATCAGCTGATTCTTTTGTGTTATTAAAAAACCTATGAAATTGATTAGTTTTTCTGTTCTGTTTCGGTTCATTGTTTAAATCAAAAAATTGTTAAGAATTTGTAAGTGACAGCAAAAAATACATATTTTTATTGCAATAAACTGTTTTTTGATTTTAAGAATTCATAAAATTTAATTTCTTCAATTTCATGTGCATTAAAGTTATGGAAATAAACAACGAACGGTGCAATACTAATAAATTTGTCATAAATGGCTGATAAGTTATTACAGAAGAAGTAACTACCACAATTTCGTAACAGAACGGCACGGAACAGAACAGAAACAGAACGTAAAGACTAACTGAGCCTTTAGGCTTTGAATAAATTTAAAAATTTTGTTTTCCTTTTTTTTTGTTTGTTTGTCTTTTTGTTTAAAGTTAATGGTAGAATGGAATTTTAAATTTATTATGATAATTTTGTTTTTTGAAATTTTAAAATTTATTTTTCCATATTTTATTTTTCCATTTATTGTCAAATTTTATTTTATTTTAAAAAAATTTCCTGAAGAAGATTTCCAACGGAAATCGAAGTATTGAAAATAAAAATATTTTAATTAATTTTATAAATAAGTGACCTTAAGCTTGAAGAATTTATTAAAGTATTCAAAAATTGTTACACAATTATTGTTTTTTTTTTGTTTAATAAATAAGTTTACAACTTACTATTTCTTTGGCTATTTTTCTTCAGCTACTTTGAATTACGTGCTGTAGTTAATGTTGCTTGTTTTTTTTTTAATAAATATGTTAAAATTTATTGATAATGAAAACTTTAAACAGGTTATCAACTACATATTTCGAAAAGAAATCAAAAAGAATCAAAAATAAATGTTGAAAGTAATCGGATTACTTTTTGTTTACTTTTAATTATTTTGTAGTAATTGCCGGTACTTCTGATTATTTTTTATTACTTTTAATCGTAATCAATTAGTATTCAGAAATTTTTTCTTATAGAGTTATATAATCATTACGATTCTTTTTAAAAAGTTATCTAATTGATTACTCATCGTAATCAAATTTAAACAGGTTCAATATAAATATAGAAATGTTATCAATTACTGTAATATTCTATAGAAAAGTTATAAGTTGCTTTGATTGTCAAAAGAAAAATTATCGATTGTTATTATTATCTATAGAAAAATCAAGGATATGTTTTTTTTGTCAAAAAAAAATATAATCATTACGATTTTCTATAATAAAGTTGCCTAAAACTTGAACTTTCTATAGAAAGTATATCGAGAACTTAAATTATATATTGAAATTTAATCGATAACTTTGATTTTTTACAAAAATATTTATATTTTTACTTTTCTATAACAAATTTAACTCTCGCTTTAATTGGCTATAACAAGTTTATCTCTTGAATTAATTCTATAGAAAATTTATCGCTTCCTTTATTTTTCTATAACAAATTTATCGCTTAGTTAATTTTCCATAGAAAATGTATCGCTTGAATTTTTTCCATAGAAAATGCTTAGCTTGCTTTTTTTTAGTATAGACGATTTATCGCTTGCTTTATTTTTCTATAACAAATTTATCGCTTTACTAATTTTCCATAGAAAATCATCGCTTGATTATTTGCCATAGAAAATGTATCGCTTGCTTTAAAATTCCACAGCAAATATATTGGTTAAATAAACTTTTATTTTTTTGAAAATTTATCGTATGATTTAAATTTTTGCATACAATTTTCTGCATAATTTATTTTTTTAGAGAAATTTCTAGCTTGTTTTAATTTGCTTCAGAAAATATTTTGCATGCTTTAACTTTTTTTAAAAAATGTATCGCTTGATTTATATTTTTACAGAAAATATATCGCATGCTTTAACTTTTTTTAAAAAATGTATCGCTTGATTTAATTTTTTATAAAAAGTTTATCGCTTGATTTAATTTTTTATAAAAAGTTTATCGCTTGTTTTAAGCTTTTGTAGAAAATTTATTCTGTAGTTCATATTTTACAGAAAGGTAATCGATAACCATGTTTATTTTTTGTTTAATGTTGTTGTCTTTTTTATGTTTGATTCTTTACAGCTTCTGTTATTTGTTAATTTTGTTTTTATATTTTTTTTTTAGATTTTCACGGTACGTTAAATAAATTACACCTGGCAAGTTAACACGTACATTGTATTTAAGCCCGTGAGTATTAATCATCATGCAAATGACTTACTTTTTTGAATAGATGGCTTTAAAATTTTAAAACTATTTAAAATAGAATTCGGTCTTCTCATTCAAAGTATTATTTGGAAATTTGATAGTTCTACAACACAGCAACAAAAAATTGTTCAAACAAATTTTAATAATGTTAGTAATTTTGTTGCAATAAATCATATTTAGTAAATAAAAAAACTATAAAATTGATTTGTATTTAAATTCAAAACGTGATTTGCTTAATATTAAAGTAAAAAAAAAACTTAATATTTTAAAGTGAACTTGACAACATTAAAAATGCTCTTATTTATTTTTTGCAGTCGATACTAAAAAATATTCGAATATAAAATTTAGCCAGCTTAAAGCAATTTTCAGAAGTGTGCGATCGAGAAGTAAAACTCAAAACATGTTTTCAATAATGAACAAAAAAAATTTTAATAATAATAATTGGTTTTTAGTTTTGACACACTTAAAAAAATGTATTAAATCATGCAAAACTAAAAGTTAATTTAAAGTCAATGTAGAGAAAAAGTTAGCAATTACATAAATTAACCTTTAATCGCAAAAAAAAAAAAAAAAATAAATAAAATTCAAGTCGTCTGCGCAGCGTGTGCGGATGAATTGTACATTTGTCAACATTTTACGCACGATTTAATTATAAATGTCATGTGTAAATTATTCGATAATACGTGACAAAAACGTATTTAATGAAATTCTTATAACGCGCAACTTAATTATGTGGAAAATTGAGTTATACAGCTTCTAAAGAAATACAATTACAAAGTCATTGAATAGTATTGCAATTAGTCTTAAAAGTGGCGCAAATTTAGTCCATTTATCAAATTCCGTTATGGAAAGTCATTAAAGCAATCGAACTGTTTTATTTTCTTAAGGAATTGAATTGCAATTAACAAATTTTCTGTAATAATTTAAAACAATCAATTACTATTCCACTCAAACCAATATTATTTTTTTTATACAAAATCAAAACTATTGCAATTTTGCCATAAAAAATCCATGTAATCAATAATTTTTTTTTTAAAAAGTTTAATACATCGATAAATTCTATGTAGAATAGCAAAGTTATTAATTTCTTTTCTAAAGAACTTAAGTCTTCGATAACACTTTTGTTATGAATTTTTAATTATCTATTACTTTTGTGAATAAATTTTCTGATGAACATTAAATATTATTAATATATTGTCTATATTTCCTTTAACAAACAATATCACTGTTATCGTTAATTTTTCTGTACCAAATTGCAGGTTTTTTTTATTCATTTTTTGAACAAAAAAAAAAAAAAAAAACATTTCCATTTAATATGAGGGGTATTGTTGCCTTAACTATAAAATATAAGAGTTATCGACAAGTTTTATATAGAACATACAGGTAATTGATAACTTTTTTATAGAATCAATCACTTTTCTTGAGAATAACTTTCTATTTTTCTTAATATTATAGGCATTAAATTTATCGATAACGTTTCTATTGTGTATCAAATAAATTAGCTAGCGATACAATTTTTATAAAATACATAATTTATCAATAACTTTTCTATAGAATAGTAATTTTATCGATATGTTTTTTTAAACAATATTTAAGTTATCGAATACTCTTCTAAAGAATATTGTAGTAATTAATCTTTTTTTAAGACCATCAAAGTTAACGATAGTTTTTTGTAGATTAATATAGTTATAGACAATTTTTTTTTATAACATCGAAGTTGTCGACAATTAATTAATAATTGTCGAATAATTTTTTTAAATATTGAATTTATCGATTAAATTTTTATAGAGTATCAAAGTTATCGATAAGAATATACAAGCTATCAAATTTTTTGCTATAGACTATTAAAGCTACGAAACCAATTTTCTTAAAAATATGAAAGTTAACGATAGCATATATGTAAAATACCAAATTAATCGACAATTTTTCTATAAAATATTATAGTTATCGATAACTTTTTTGAAGAGTTTCAAAGCTATCGACAACTTTTATTTCCAAATATTGAAGTTATCGATTAAGTTTTTATAGAATAATAAAGTAATCGACAACAGCTAGAATACTAAATATATCTACAATTTTTCTATATAATATTATTGCTATCGATAAATTTTTTAAAGAGTATTAAAAATATCGATTTTTTCTATATTTTGTAATATTGAAGTTATCGATTGAATTTTTTTACAATATCAAAATACATAACTTCTATATATGTAATACAAAAGAACAAATAAGTTTTCTATAAAAATTCAAGTTATCGATAACTTTTCTATAAAAATGTAAGTTATCGATAATTTTCTATAAAATATCAAAGAGCTATCAATCACTTTTTTTAAAGAAACTCAATTTTTTATTTTTTATAGTGTTCTATAGAAAGTGAAAGGTATCGACGACTTTCTGTAGAACAATAAAGCAATGCTTAACTTTTCTTTAGAATATTAAAGTTTTCGATAACTTTTGGGATATTTTATCTTTTCATTAGTTTGCTACAAAGATTTAAAGTAGTGAGTAGCTTTGAGAATGAAAAATTTACCGATAATATTGCTATGAAATATCAAAGTTATCGTTAACTTACTATAAAATATCATTATGTATGTATTTTAATTTTAAAAGTTTTGCATTTTTATACTTAATAACCTGTACGTGTAGTTTAATTTTTAATGGCTAAATTTACATCTTTGATTGTTAGCTTGTTTACCATCTTCGACAATGACATTGTCGCTTAGTTATTTTTTAAAAGTAGAGAATTTTTTTTTAAGAATAATTTTTACAAAAAATTGCACATTTTATATGCAAACCTTTGTCTATATTTGTTTTTAAACAACACAAACGTACATGAAGTGCTAGAAAAATGATTACATAAAATATAACAGTAAATAATGTATATAAATGCAAAAGTACTACGAGAAATGTCAGCCTTGAGCACGTACTTTAACACGCACAGGTGAAGTGAATAGACACACAGATACAAAAACATACTAATGCATGTACATATTTATTTGTTTAAATAAAGACAATATGCTTGGCATGTTGTTTAATACAGAAGTCGTACTAACACACATGTATAAAATTAAGAGCACTTTTACAAATACGCGAAGTGACTGAGCAGTTATGATAAAAGAAAGGAATGCCAAACTTATATATATCCTTTTAAATTCGGTGAAGGGAATAAAAATAACTAAAGGACGTTTTCTCAATATAGCCACAAACTGATAGACTGATGAACTGTTCGTTGACGATTTTGTTTCTCTCAATATACCGAACAAAACATTATTATCATTTGGCAATACCTCTTAAAATAGATGTGAAGGTTAGCAATCAGCTGGTTAAATTTATCTGTACGGCAAATAAACAACTGTCAGATAAGGGCGGGTAAGCTTTGCAACAGAATATAAAAAGTTTTCGCCTAATGAGAAAACGGCCATTGATAACAAATAAAACTGCCTTCAGTTTTCAAGAAAAATGTCTGCTCAAGACCCTGAAATATTTATCTGTATAATATACTTGTGTATGTAATATGTAATACTGCACACCAGACAAATACTTGTACCTACAACCAAAATATAAATGTATCCGTTAACAAAATACCAACAAGTAGAATAGTTTTTTAACAAAAAACTTGACAACAAAACAGCACTTCATGTTCAAAACCAGTACTATGAAATAATGTATTCTGTTATATTTCTTAAAATCAAATCGAATTAAAAGTAGTGGTCGTCGAGATTATTAAACTATTAAGTTTGAAGGCGAAAGGGGAAATTGGGAAAGAGAATAGGCAAATGGAAAAAGTTTAGACACTTTGTTTCATGTGTGTACATGAAGTTTTTGTCAGTTTGTTACTCAGAATAAGGAAAAGGGTAAGGCATTAAAAATACTTAAACTGCTGCTAAACAAATTCTCTTTTGCAACTATCAATTAAAATGTGAACAAAGTTTTTGCTGCAAATCTTTCATAATCTGGTCGAAGACGCAGAAAATATTCCTTATAATCAAAACCTTAATATTTAAGGTTTTTAGCATTTTTGCATGCAATTTATTTGATAAGAACTCATGTCCTAGTCAACATTATTCTAAATGAATGCATTATTTGAAACCTTGTGGTGAAAAAACACACATACAAATGCACTTAAAAAAAGCCATCAATTTAGTGTGTTATAAAACATTTTGAAGGATTTCCTATTTTGTTTTTTTCTTTACAAGAAAAAAGAATGCGTAAAAAATCTTGTCTGAAAAAGATTTTTAATAGTGAATATGTATTTTTTGTTTTGTTTGCTCAATGTGTTCCTTGCATATAAACAGGAGGCTACCTTTTTTGGGAAGTTATCGATAAATTTGTTTTTCTATTTCAAGCTATTTATAACTTTAATTTTCTGTAAAGATGAAAATAATGATAACTTTGTAATTCTTTAGACAAGCTTTTGATTACTTTTATTTTTTATAGGAATGGTTACTTTAATTCACCAGGTAAAAGTTATCGATAACTTTGATTTTATATTAAAAGTTATCGATAATTGTTATTTGCTATAGAAAAGTTATCAACAATTTGTAGTTTCTTTCGAGCAGTTATCGATAACTTAGATTTTCTATAGAAAAGCAATCGATGACTTTGATTTTCTATGACTTTGATTTTCTATGGATAAATCATCAATCATTTTAATTTTCTTTAGAAAAGTAGTCGATAACTTCAATTTTCTATAGAAATGCTGTCGATAACATTGATTTCCCGTAGCAAACTTGGATTTTCTAGAAAAAAATTGATCAACAGTTGTGATTTTTTATGGGGAAAATATCGATGACATTGTTATTCTCTAGAAAATTCATAGATTACTTTGATTTTCCAATAGAAAAGTAATCGATACCTTGATTTTCTATAGGCAACTTTAATTTTCTATAGAAAAATTATCAGTTTGGATATTATTTAGAGCGGCTATCAATAACATAGATTTTCTATAGAAAAGCTATCTATAATATACATTTTCTAAAGAAAATTTATCGATGACTTTGATTTTCTATACAAAATAAAACTTATTGCAAAATTGTCGATATATTAAATTTTCTATAAAAAGTTATCAATAGCTTTGATTTTCTATACATAATCTGTCAATTAGTTTAATTTTTTATAGAAAAATTGTCGATAAATTCAATTTTCTATAAAAAAGTTATCAATAGCTTTGATTTTCTATAGAAAAGTTGTCGGAAGTTTCTTGAAGAAAAATTTTTGATCACTTAAATTGTATATAAACAATTTATCGATAACTTTGATTTCCTCTAGGAAAGTAGTCAAAACTTTGATTTTCCAAAGAAAAGTTGACGATAAATTCGATTACTTATAGAAAAGTTGTCGGTTACTCTGATTTCCTCTGATAGATAACTTGAATTTTCTTTAGAAAAGTTATCAATAATATTGATTTTCTTTAGAAAAGTTATCGATGGTTTTGATATTCTATAGAAAATTCATAGATTAGTTGATTTTTCAACAGAAAAGTTATCGATAACATAAATTTTTCAACAGAAAAGTCATCGATAACTTTAAATTCTATAGATAATTTGTCAAGAAGTTTGATTTTCTATAGAAAAGTTGTTTATAAATTAAATTTTCTAAGAAAAAGTAATCGATAACTTTATTTTTCTCAAGAAAAGTTATCGAAACGGTATATTTTTTCGTCGTTGAAAATGCATAACGTTTTCCTTTAAATTTAATTTGTCCATGACACATTGTCTTAAGGTATGCTATAAAAAAACTCAACAGAAAAATTTTTTGATATTTTAATAATAAATAAAAATGTTGCCAAATTTAAAGAAATTTAAATCTAAAATGTTTTACAAATATGGCTTCCCTGTTCAATTTATCGCTTAAAGTTACCAAAACTTTTAATTCAGTTTCTTTCTCGTTTGCTTTCAAACTTATTTGATAATACTCGTATATTGCAAATTATGAAGAGCCACCAGCAAAAAAAGTAGACAATAACTTTTTTCTTTTTCGATACTTCGCATGAATAGTTTGAGGGGAAGCGGATATAAACAAGGGAAACAAAATGTGCGATAGAACTCTTGTATTAAGCCAGAGCAACGACAAAAAGTACGCCCAAGTATAAACACTTTACTGCACTTTTCCATAATGGAAAAGTTCATCTTGTGGCAATAGTCGAAGAGAAAAGTTGAAAGAAAATAAATATTTTTGTATAAATTTATGTATAACAACATGCACGCAACCTAAATTGAGTATATCAATAAAAGTTTAACCAATCAAAATGGAAAAAAAAACTTCATAAATGCATCAACAACTGCTTGTACAAGAAAATATAAGTGCGGAATGAAGACTTACGTAGATACGAATGAAAACCATAATATATTTAGAATTGATGAAACTTTAATGCAGCAGTGTCACGTAGATAGTTGGGAAGTTAGTACAAGGGTTATTAATAATATTTATTGTTTTCAACATTCAACTTTCTATAGAAAGTTTTTCGCTTAAGTGCATTTAGTTTGGAATTCGTTTTTACTTATTTTAATTATCTACAGAAATTGTAAATCTTAATTGAATTTTCCATACAAAATTTATAGCTTGATTGAATTTTCTATAGAAGATTTATCGCCTAGTTAAATTTTTTTTAGAAAAATTTATCGCTCAAATAAATTTTATATAAAAAAAGTAATCGTTTAAATAAACGTTTTTCTTTTTATTGAAATTTCTAAAAATAATTTTTTCGCCCCATTGATTTTCATTAGGGAATGTATCGCTTAATTGAACTTTTGTTTAAAGCAAATTTATAGCTTATTTTAATTTTTATTTAAAAATGTATTGGTTACTTTAATTTTTTATAAAAAATTTATCGCTTAACTGTATTTTCTATACAAAATGTATCGCATCCGTGAATCTTCTGGAAAGAATTGATCGCTTAATTGAATTTTTAAAGCTGGGCGGTTGCCGCATAGAAAGAAATAATTTACGAGTTCGAACAATTTGGACCGTGCTTAACGATTTTTGCACAATTTGTTTCTAAAAGAACGAAAGATTTTTCTACTTTAAAAAAATCGCTTTAAACAGCAACTTTAGAACGGGTAATAACTTTTGATTTAATTAACCATTTGCTTATAAATACAACTCTTCCATCGTTTTGAATGAGTACGAAAATCGTAATACACAGGAAAAATTATTTAAACTAGTAAATAACTTCTTTGGAATCACAAAACCCATAAGTGCATTTGAAAATCAAATGTGTACCAAACAGCCACAATGACAATGCTATGCGTAATGCTCGTCGCAAAATTAAAATAGTGATATGATGGCTATAGCATTCAAAATACACTCCAGACAGTACTTGTTTCTTTCAAAACCTTTCAATACAGTAACATTTTGTTGGCTATACTCATGATATTTGAAATTTATCTCATCTCGTGCAGTCTGAGAGAATTTGCGATGTTTACTTTTGTGTTGTATGCGGCGTACGCATACATATAATTGTTTTTGCCAATAATTGTTTTTAAAATATTATTAAAAAAACTAACATCAATATACACGTATCCCAAACATTTATAAAAAAATAAGAAAGGTGTGTATTTTTTGTTCTCACTCTAATTTCTGCGTGTGTTTATCATTCCCTTATTAATTGTTGAAAGTATTTATTATACCAGCACTTTAACTATATTGCAGCATTTGTTATTTACTTCTAATGTTTAAGTGAAGTGTACACCGGTTATAAGCATTTTACGCTTATATGCATCGAAACTTATGTAATTGCAGTTTGCTTTTTAAAATAACCAGACTTGCTACGTATTTAAGCATTTGCTTGTATGCATTTCCCGCATTTATGCATCATTGTAAAATACAATTTTAATAAATTGCATTAAAAAAACTCTCATATTAATATCGTTTTAAACTTGAGTGAAATACAATGAACACCTCAAAAGTAAAATAGCTTTGTTTAGATGCGGGATAAGTGACTTTTTTATAAGCACAGTAAATGCATATAAGCGAGTCTTTATAAATGCATACCTCGGTTAAAAGCACCAACAATGCTTATAAGTGATAAATGCTGTTTTTTTTATAAGCACAGCAAAGGCATATAAGCGAGTCTCTAAATTCATATCGCGGTTAAAAGCACCAATAATGCTTATAAGTGATAATTACTGTATTTGATTTTGCCAATGACTCTACAGTGTAGAGTTCAAAATTTTTTCAATAATTTAAATGTGTTTTCAAATGGAATTGTGCATGCATCAATTCTAAAACGCGGTAACCCCCTGGGTCAAAGTATGTATGAGATTATTTTTAATCAGGGACCGTAACAGTTATGCCTTTTTTCATAAAGGTCAGGTGAAAACAGTTATTTTTTTTGATTTTTATTTTTTCGATCAAAAATAACAGTTATTTTTTGATTATTATTTTTTTGAACAAAAATAAAAACAGGGACCGAAAATAACAGTTATATTGGAATTTTAAAACAAAAAAAGCATATAGAAATAAATGTCGAAAAACTGATTCAAGAATACCATATTGTTCCTCATGCACTTGTCATTGATAAAATATATTGATTTTTATAATTTTGATTTTTATATTTTCGATCAAACTTAACAGTTATTTTTTGATTTTTATTTTTTTGAACAAAAATAACTGTTATTTTTTGATTTTTATTTTTTCGATCACATATAACAGTTATTTTTTGATTTTTATTTTTTTGAGCAAAAATAACAGTTATATATTGATTTTTATTTTTTTTTGAGCAAAAATAAAAGTTATTCTCTAAATAAAAGTACGTGTTTTAATAATTTAGATGACTTTAATAATTATTTTAATGTGCATAAGGAATTCCTATAATAATTACACACTAAAATAAAAATTTAAAGTCAACTAAATTATTAAATCACGTACATTTATTTAGAGAATAACTTTTATTTTTGTTCAAAAAAATAAAAATCAAAAAATAACTGTTAAGTTTGATCGAAAATATAAAAATCAAAATTATAAAAATCAATATATTTTATCAATGACAAGTGCATGAGGAACAATATGGTATACTTGAATCAGTTTTTCGACATTTATTTCTATATGCTTTTTTTGTTTTAAAATTCCAATATAACTGTTATTTTCGGTCCCTGTTTTTAATCACTTACCGTTTTTCTTTTAAGAAATAAAACGTTAGCGAATTCTTAAAAAAAAATGTTAAAAATGTAAAATAAATTTCAATTACAGCATTTTTTCTTTGTTACTTACACTTCTAATTTTTTTAAGCGAAAAATTGGATTTCCTTTTTAAAACATTTGTATTTGTTTAAGGATTTCTTCATAATTTTATTTAAAGCCCATATACTATTTTCGGTTTTTCCTCTTATTAAGATTTGTTGACATAGTACTTTTTTTATATTAAAAGTATTATCTTCATATTATCGCGACAGTGTTTACTATTGTGGTGTGAGGAAAGACTTCTCATATGGATCTGAAACGTCAACCAAACGTCGTCTTTTTGTAATATTCTGCTTTCCTTTTTTTACTTTTGTTCATATTTATCAACAAATATTGTTAAACACTTCATGGTCTTATAGAAATAACATCAAACAAGATGAAAAAAGAAAAAAAAATTCTATATTTGAAGTCTTGAAATATTAAAAAAGTATATTGCATGATGAAAGAGGGTTTACATGACAATTGATTAAACCGTGAAAAAAAATAAAAAAAAATAAAGCCAGCTTTACTATTTGGGTTTCATCATCATCATCCTGTACTCAACTCATCTGTTCAGGTCTTATCATTTTATCTCATTTAATATTCTATTTTTTTTTTGTAAGATTTTATGATTATACTACGATTTCGTGCTGAAATAGGATATATGTATGTTGGTTTGTTAAATATCCTTTTTAACATCCTTGTAAATACAAGCAGATTGAAATAAATTTTTATAAATAAAACGAATAAGTGAAAATATATGAAAATTAAGGGGAACATTATAAAAATAAAACAAAACTTGAAATTTTTTTCTCATTAAAATAAAATTTTCGCTTAAAATTGTTAAACACTTTTGGAACTAATTTCTCTACTTAATTATCAAATAACATTTCTTTACGTGATGAGAAAAATGTTTTGAAGAATTACTGAAATAATGGGTTAATAATTAAATAACGAAAAAAAAAAAATATATAAGCAGCTTAATTGCTATACAAAAGAACATTCTTCAACTTGACATTTAAACTGACTGTTCAACGGTTTCGAACGTACAGTGAAATCTCACACAACAGGATACTCACCATCGCGTCACCGCGTCACCGATCACCGGATCGGTTATTATTTTGAATATTTTATAATAAAGCAAATCAATAAAGCAATTATAAGCTACTGCTGTTTAAAAACCATTTATATAGAGTAGAAAGGTTAGATCGGTTCAATTTGAGTGACGGATTTTCAAAAGGACTTTTAGGTTTTTGATGTGTTGAAATGCAACAAAGTCGTCTTTGCCAAAATTCGTCAAACGGCAATTGTTTTTTTTTTTTTTTTTTGTTACTTCATCATAAAAATTTATGGACTCAGATATTTCCACATGTATCACGTTTTCAGAGTGTTTAGACTGCCTTATCCCCACCACTGCGATTAAATTTAATATTTCAATACACACAGAAAAAAAATATTGATTTAAATTAAAAAATTTGTTATAATTTAAAAGATAATCAGTATTGTGGTTATTTTGTTGAACTATTTATGGTTTTTAATCCAAATTTTTATAATTAGGCTTAAGTTCATCAAATTTAATTTTCATTAAATTATTTTTATGAAGAAAGGAATTTTACAAACATGAAAATTAATTAAAATTTTTATTGATAATCTTTCATTCTTGACGTGGCTGGGGCTCGAACCCCGGCCGGCAGGTTACCATGACATGTTTCGATCGCAACCACTCGATCTCCTCAGATGGATTTGCCGTCTTACACTCGCAGCCATCGACGACCGCTGACGTCAATAGTCAAACATCAATCCTTAAACCAAATTGTATTCTAACCTTTGGTAGATCGAAATTTGATTTTCTGAATGATTATCCATTTTTAATTGATTTTACGTGTTTTTTTTTTTAAATTAATTTTCATGTTTGTAAAATTCCTTTCTTCATAAAAATAATTTAATGAAAATTAAATTTGATGAACTTAAGCCTAATTATAAAAGTTTGGATTAAAAACCATAAATAGTTCAACAAAATAACCACAATACTGATTATTGTTAAAGCTACGGCACGAGCTCTATGTATTCATTTGTCCTTCAAGTTGTGCTGAAAAAAGGTCAACAGAAAAAAGAACGACAAAAATGAAAAAAAAAACAAAACAAATGTACTTTCGACTTCAAGAAGAATTCTTGACAAAAGTACGAGAAAACAGAAGTAAAGGAAAAAAAACACGTAAAATCAATTAAAAATGGATAATCTTTCAGAAAATCAAATTTCGATCTACCAAAGGTTAAAATACAATTTGGTTTAAGGATTGATGTTTGACTATTGACGTCAGTGGTCGTCGATGGCTGCGAGTGTAAGACGGCAAATCCATCTGAGGAGATCGAGTGGTTGCGATCGAAACATGTCATGGTAACCTGCCGGCCGGGGTTCGAGCCCCAGCCACGTCAAGAATGAAAGATTATCAATAAAAATTTTAATTAATTTTCATGTTTGTGAAATTCCTTTCTTCATAAAAATAATTTAATGAAAATAAAATTTGATGAACTTAAGCCTAATTATAAAAATTTGGATTTTAAAAGATTTTGTTATTCGTGCTTGCTTTATTCCCAGTTTTTATTTTTGGTAAAAACACTTGAAATTTATTGTTAATGGGATAAGCATTTCACTGGTTGCTTAGGCGTACCGTCAGGAAAGTTCATCCATAAAGATGTTAGAAAAACTAAAGATATTAAACCAAATAAAACTGCTAAACGTAAAACGTAAAAAAAGTTGTGTTTAACAACATGGCACAACCACAATTACCAATATTTTGATCTAATTTTGGCTACCTTAGTTTTAATATGTTTACTATTAAATAAAATTAAAATTTTTGAAATCGGTGACAAACAAAAATTGGACTTTTGGCCAATGAAATAAAATTTTCAGCCACTGTGCGCCGTTGATAAAACGATGTCTGTCTGAGCGTCTGCATGTTTGTATGTTGAAATGGGTTTTCTAAAGACCCCAGAAATGATGGGGACTAGGTTGTGACATATTCGTGTCACATATCTTACGTTTAAAATGACTGAGCTATAGGTAGCAAACAACGTTTGCCTCTCATTTTTGTCGACAGACCCCCTGTTGTTGTTTTTTTTTTCTTTATTTTAATGTAGACGTTTTTTCGTGTTTTCTACAAATAACAAATACATAACGTTAGCTAAAATGCAAAAAGGCATAACTTACAAAAAATTCCAAATCGAGTTTTTAATTGATTAATTTGAATGCCATACAACTACATGTTTTGACAAAATTTTACACTTCTGCGATTAACAATGACGTTTTTATTAAAAAAAACAAAGGGACGTTACTACAAGTGTGTTTATTTGCTTAATTCAAAAAGAAGTATGTAATTACATATTTTTTTAAGATTTTGTTTAGCGTGCTTACTTCCCA
Organism: Pollenia angustigena; assembly: GCA_930367215.1. Taxonomy (NCBI): domain Eukaryota; kingdom Metazoa; phylum Arthropoda; class Insecta; order Diptera; family Polleniidae; genus Pollenia; species Pollenia angustigena. The sequence goes on from OV884056.1 coordinate 188,486,325, forward strand.
ATTTTTATTCTGTATAAAAACACGGAAATTCATTGTTAAAGGGATTAGCTATTCCCATGCGCATTTCACTGGCTGCTTAGGCCAGACCGTCAGGAAACTTTATCCAAAGATTTTAGAAAAACTAAAGATATTAAACAGATAAAACTGTTAAGCGAATAAGAATTATAAGCAACAGCCTTACTTGTAACAATATCAAAGCTTAAACAAAAACAATAACAATAAACAGTGAGTTTATATATTTTTACATTTCCCACTAACAAAATATAATGAAATGGTTTTCTTTGAATATTGTTTGCAGAATTGCATGAACGAATTATCAATGCATGTTTTTCTGGCATGTTTGTAGTTTTCATTTTACAAAGTTTTTTGCTTATCGTGTAAAATTATATTTTCATTAGCTATGCCTTTTTGCATTTTAGCTAACGATGCATGATTTGTCGCTAAAATAGAGAAATGAGTTTTAAACGAAAACATTTACTTATCATATTTTATTTTTTTAATTTAATTCTGTTTGATAATGTGCGTTAGTGGGTGACTGGTTTAAGACGATGCATTACGTTAGGCGAAGTGTGTTAAAGATTCGGCACAGCCAAATCAAGCACTCTTGCTTGTTTGTTATTCGGTTTCGTTGAAACATTAAATGAAAATGTAATAAAGCTTTTAACTTTTACACGCATATACCACTTACATACATATACAAATGGGTGTACATGCAAACATTTATTAGAATGTGTTATGTATAAATCGCTATTACAACAACGCCTACAAAATCCATATATTTTACATTAAATACGAGGAAAATAGCAGCCGACAGTTTTACTGCACTATGAGCAAAACAGTGTAAGTTGTGTTTCATAGAAATGAAATTATTATTTCGAAAACAACTGTAGACTAGAAACTTTTATGTAAATGCGTAAGACCTGTTTTAAGAGAATACAGACGCAAAATGGTACTAAAAACCATAGTGACCACAGTGGTGCATTTTCAGTTATTTGATTTTGAGCCAATTTGACGATTTAAATTTTTTTTGGAATTAACATATTTGATAGTTAGGTTTGTATTAAAACCAGTGCGCTTCGCTACCCTCATGAAAATAAAATAAGATTTTATTATTTAATCTTAAATGAAAATGGTCCCCGTCAACGCCGTCGCCATATTTTAAATTTTGGAGGTATACAATATTCGGCACAGCCGAACGGAACTTGTTTTGTGTTTAATTAAATTGTAAAAATGGCTTAGTGCTTTTTTACGCTTTTTTTTGCTCGAAATAGTGCTTTTTTAAGTTTTAAAGTGCTTTTTGCACTTTTTCAAAAACTTGGCATCACTGCCCTCAACCCCAGTATTTACTCTCGGTAGTTAGTCTTTAGTTAGTCGTACGACTAACGTATTTCGCCGACCGCCGGTGCCTCCGAATTCTAAGCCCGTATTTTTAAACCAGTTGTTAGTCGTATTTACCCGAACACCTCGTCCTCGAATTCCGTAGGTGCCTGTAGGTGCCCGAATGCCTCCGCATTGCATTCGGTAGCCGACTTAATACAAGCCCGTATTTTTACCAGTTATTAGTCGTGTTCAGCCGACTGCCGCTACCTCCGAATTCCATTCGGTAGCCGACTGAATGCAAACCGTATTTAACCGAACCTGATTAACCAGAACCGTATTTAGTATGATGCCCGAAGTATTCTACACAGTATTTAACAAAACCGAATTCAAGCGAGCCCGATTAACCAGAACCGTGTACTAAGCCTCCTAAATCTCTTGGTGTCCGAAGTATTTTTAAGTCGTTTCTAGTATTTAAGACCGTAGTTAGCCGAACGCCAGGACCTCCTAAATCTCTTGGTGTCCGAAGTATTTTTAAGTCATTTCTAATATTTAAGACCGTTGTTAGTCACTCCATCAGCGTTACCGTTCAAAATTTTCAAAAAGGGACACAAAAAGAGGATTTTCCAAAAAAAGTTTCACAAAAAGGGGAATTCTGAGAAAAAAGGGGCAACTTTAAAAACAGGACAATTTAAAAAAAAAAAAAAACAAACATGTATTTAATCAATTATTTTCATCGAAAACTAATCGTAACAAAAAATAAACTTCATATTTTTCAAAAAATACATTATATAATACAAGATCTTATATCAAATTCCGTTTTTTGTTAAATACTGATGGTGGCCGAATATAGTCTGTGAGCCATGAAGATGAAAATGTTGTCGTTCCACAAAATCCTTAATAAAAACTTTATTTTTCATCCGATTTTTTTTTAAATCACGCTTTAAATATTGGTAATTAAATACACTATTTGGTAAAAAAATAAAACATTCCAGATATTTAATATAACGTAGAAAAAAAAAACGAAATAAAAATGAAAAATTTGGAAAAAACGTAAAAATAGGCAAATTTTTGAGGTGCCATTACTCAGCCATTTCTTATCAGATAGAAATTTTCAGCATATCGGCGGAAAAGGCATCCAATTACCTTTCCAACGATATGCCATTTATTTGGATTGGTTGGGCTCCACGAGGGTTTGAGTGGGACCATACACCGAAAATCACAAAAGTACCGTTATCTAAAAAACGGTACTTAGGAAAAAAAATTACAGCGTTTTTCGTGTTCAGGAGGTCCCAATTAACTTACTTAGGCACTTAACGACCTATTCTCATACCTAACAAATACACATACAAAATTTCATAAAATTCGGTCAAGCCGTTTCGGAGGAGTTCAAAATGGAGTGCATTTTGTTGATATTTGTATGGGAATATAAATACATGTTTCGGAATGAATGCAGTGTTTACTATTGGCTATAACTCAAGAACCAATACACATTTGAAGACCGTTGATACATAAAAACCTTGGTATTGACGTCACCTTCCACTTGAACTTGAAGAAACAAAATCGGTTCACGCATTTCAGAGAACATCAATTATTAACATAATGCAACTTATTTTTATATATATAGATAAAAACGGAAACAATTTCAAAGTAATTTATGTCTTCAGCTGACTTAATAAATACTGGATCTAAAACCTTTAATGAACTCAGTCTCTTATCGCTTATATTAAAAGGGGCGAAAGGGGCACAAAAAACTACAAAATGATACAAAAGGGGATTTAAAACAAAGGGGCCAAAAAAGTGGCACGGCAGTCAAAAAGGGGCAAAAATGCGACGTAAGTCGCATAACGGTAACGCTGCACACCATGGCTAGCCAACCGTCTGCCAAAGACTTATCCGAGGCCGTAGTTAGCCGAACACCCGAGGTTACGAGATCCTCCTCTGTTCGAAGCGCTCGGCCCAACTAGTCGAAGTAGTTAGTCGTGCGTACAGCCAACTACGGGGCGCACCGAATGCTCCGTACTCGGCATAGTTTCGATCGTAGATGTAGATACTTACAACCTATAGCCGAAACCCGTTTATTTTCTTCTATCTGCCAGATCGAAACCTCAGTAACTTAACACTGCCCCACCGATAGTCACCGTACGTGCCTAATGCCAACAACATCTAGCCGCTCCTAACGTCACCAGCCGTACGTGCACGCAATTACGCTGCCACAGCACCTGTTCCCGTCCACAGCCGCGTCAAATCAGCCGAAGGCCGTCGGTAGTTCTAAGTAATTAGCGTAGATTAAGATTTCGTAAATAAAGCTTTGTTAAACTTGCTGTAAGCGAACATACACGAAAACATCCCGTGTTTCATTTCAAAGGAAGCAGACCTTTGAATTGACCCTGGACAGACTGAGTCATACCTCAGCTGGGAAAGTAAACTGCGTTACAAACTTATCTAATCGAGCTTACTCTTTGACAGTTGTTTTGTACCATATTTGTAAATAATAGCTATTGCCGTTCCCTAGATATACGAAATTTTATTTTTTGCCACACCCACTAATCCCGCCTTCTCTTTGAGTGATAATGCGTATTGTTCGCCACGATATTTTTTCAAAATATTGGAAACTTTTGCTGTAACCATCCTCTAGACACACACAATTCTAGTTTGCGCCACGGCAAATTCTCTAATTCCGCCCAGATTTTGTCGAATGCTGTGAATTGCTAACCCATAGAATTGTACCTTATTTGGAAACTTTAACTTTTGCCCTTTTTAATTATATCCAGAAATCTGAAATGTATTTGTATGAGAGTCAAAATAGTTTGCATGTAGCTTGTTCTATGAAAATACACTGGTTTAACTTTTTTTGACAGAAGTCGACAGAAGGCGCGCGCACTAACGCGTGTTGTGTACTTTACCTTAAGTGCTCATTTACCGATTTTTGCCGCTACAACTTTTGTCGGTTCTTCTTTAAAATTGCTTTTGCGCTTAGATTGTGCAATTTATGTCGCAGCAACTTTGTTTGTGCGACCGAACTTTAATAAATTTTTCGTCAAATGTGAGAACGAATGAGCAGACAAAACGAATTTTGTGTATCCCTTTTAATTCCGCTCTCCCCTCTCGCCAATAAAGTAAGAATCGCAGTGATAAAAATCGCACAATGTAAACGGGTACTAAGTGCAAACAAGTTGCAAAAACGAGTTAAATTTTTTCGAATAGCAATAAATTTCTTGGAAATTTTTACAATTCCGATTTATTTAGAAAGATTAAAAGTAGCAGAAACAATTTCTATAATTTTTCTTACAAATTTGCAGAAACTGTTTACTTGAAATAACTATAAATTTCTAAGTTCCTGAAAAATATCTATGAAATTGCGAAGAATTTCTATAGACATATATTTGCAATTTCAATGAACAGAAAATTTTGCATTAGTGTCAATTAAAAAAATCAAATTGCGACAAATTTTAGCTGTTTTTTAAAGTTTCTTTGAAAATTTGCTACCTTTAAAAAAACTCAACCCACGGTGTTTTCTAATGCATAGAGAAAATATAAATTAATAACAAAATGAAAAGCAATTTATGTACTTAATTACTTAAGCAATGCACGATATTTCACTCTCATATTGCTGTAATTTAAAAAACACCAAAAAACAAAAAAAAAAAACAAAAAAAATGAAAAAAATGTTTTAAATTAAAAAGACCGGGGAAATAAATTTACTTACTACAGTTTCCCACCTTAAGTAAGCCACATTAAGATTATTTCATCCATAAATGGTCTTCATTACCTGATTATTTATTGAAAATTACTTTAAAGATTTAGACTAATGGCCTTAATAAAATTTTAAATGAAATTTAAGGTAATACATTCAATCTAAATAAAGCATCGAAAACAACTTTAAAATACAAGAAAAGGAAATGTTGAAGTTTAAAAAAAGAACAAATTTCCTTATCTGCCCCTTCCCCTTCCCATCAGTATCATTCAATGGTCATTCGTGTGCTGACTTGGCTTCTTTTCATTTACAATAAGATATAAATTGTTCTCAGGAATGGTCATGAATAGGGCATGGAATTTTATGCAGTCTATATTGGAAATTATGCGCATAAAGTATGCTTTAAAATGCGACCATTCATTATTTTTATTTCTAAATATTAAAAAAAGGAAATATTAATGGAAACTGAGAATTATTTCCTTCCAAAAGTTACTTTATATTATATTCTGGTAGTGTATAAAGTCATTTCTAGAAAAATTGAAGGAATAGAACTACCCAGCAAAAACTTTACTTACAATCCTACTTTTAATGACTTCAAGAATTCATTACTTTGTAGCTTTATTCGCCACTTTTTGGATTATTAGTTATATATTAAATAATAACTTTATTATTATATCTTAAATATACAGAAAAATTTATATTTTCATTATGGCAATAAAAATGTCATTATAGTCATTATAGTCAAAAAACATAGTTTTTTAATACAAAAACTACACTGCCCCGGTAGACTAGCTGGTAGAGAGCTAGTCTATCAGCACCGAGGTTGCGGGATCAAATCCCGCCAGAGACAGAAAAAAAATAAAATAAAATAAAGTAAAATAGAATAAGAAAAAATAAAAATAAAATAATTTAAAAAAAATAAAAAAATTTTTACTTTATTGACTTTGTGTTACTATACATTTTTATAAAAATTTTAAGTATAAAAAAAACATATTATTTTTTAGATTATAATAGGCTAAATTATAAAGGATTACTTTTAGGACATCTCGAACAAAAATAAGTACTTTTTCTAGTAGAAAAGTAAGTAGACGGCTCGTCAAATTCTCATTATTTTACTGCTTATTTTGTAAGCAAAGTTTTTGCTGGGTATTACAAAAAAGCTTTATAAAATACATAACTGAAATTTAGCTCATAGAATAAATTCGAAAAATGAAAAATGTTGAAGGAAATATTAATGTTTATTTTTTTATTAAATTTACGTAACTCCGCTGTCTTTCAAATATTAAATAATATTCGCAATAATTAGCGAAAACATTTAATTTGTTTGATTTTGATAACACCAAAAATCATTTGAATGAAAAAAAAAAAAATTTTTAAATAATATTATTTTTTCAGCTAAAACTAACATAAAATATGCAAATTTATATCCATTCTTAAACATTATATGACAAAAAATGCATAAATGATAAAATATGCAAAAATATCCACTAACAAATCGATGCCATTTTTATTAACTTATTCACTTACCCCCGTATTTATAAACGATTATTAAATTTAACAAACGTTTATTAAGAAACATTTTCATACAAAATTTGTTTTGTAAACCTTTATTAAATTTAAAAATTTTATATAAATACAGGCGTTAATATTTTAACCTTCGAGGAGAAACATGCATTTGCATGAAATTCCACGCCCTAGTCATGAATTATTCTGATACATTTCACATTTTCATTTTGACTTTATGAATGAATTAAAGCATTTTTTTTATATTATTTTTTTTATAGATTTCTATTTACTCAATTGTTGTTTTTCGTCGAGTCTTTAGATTTTATAGAAAATTGTTGTGTCCAGTCAAGTGAAATAAGATTTAAATTTAAAAATTTCATTTTATTTTTTATCGCTTATTCCTTAACAAACTTACGAGCGCTTAGGCGCACTCATGAACGCACATGCATATCTTTACATATTTATTGTCAAAGTAGGATTTATTATTCCAAAAAAATTTTAAAGTTGTTATTAAGGAAGCTTAATTATTTATTCCGGCATTTTTATTTTAAAAACATTTTTCAACATTGAAAGTATGGTCGGTCAAGCCCGACCATATGATACCCTACACCACAACATTTAAAAACACATCATGCTTATGTGTCCATATAAATATGGATTTATCTATGTTTATAAACTTCATGAAAAACGGTTTGAAAGTTTGTGAGAGGCAGAAATTGCCCTCTGCCTCCCCTTGTGGTCCTATTTTTTAAAAACTGTATAGCTAATGTGTCCCTATAGATATGGATCTATCTATGTTTTAAATTTCATTAAAATCGGTTTGAGAGGCAGAAATTGCCCCTATCGCCCCTCATGGTCCGATTTTTTTTTAAATTTATACATTTTGTGTCCATCTAGATATGGTTCTATCTATGTTTTAAATTTGATTAAAATCGGTTTGATAGTTTCTGAGAGGAAGAAATTTCCCCCTATCTTCCCTCGTGGTCCTACGATTTGGCCCATTTTCAATAGGCTTTGGTCCTTGTGCCAATAAAAACCTATGTCCCAAATTTTATCAAAGTTATCTCCAAAATAAAGACATGTTCTTTGCGCACAAGGATACATGGACAGCCAGCCGGACGGACATCGTTAGTTCGACTCAGAAAGTAATTCTGAACTAAGGCTTGGACTGATTTAGTTTCTAGAAATTCTACACGAAGTGTGACATCGAAACCAATATTGTTCTCCCAGTTGAAAACGTCTGCAAAACATGCTCGAAGACGGATGCACGACGATATTAATTCATATGCGACATGTGGGGGATAGCTATAGAAATAATTGTTAACGCCATCCTCGAACAATTGACGCGAAAATCGTGCATGACACAAAGGTTACAAAAGGTTACACAGCCGACAATGTCGTCTACTTTGCGTCAACGACAAAAATTTATTTATGGTAATTTCATCATGTACTTTATTAGAATAGTTGCAATTTTATTTCGCTTTTTTCTCGTACATTTTATATCTGTGGCCTTTTGAAAAAACATGTTAAGTCAAAATTAAAAAGTTGGAAAAATTCTGTTAATTATACGAAATTTCCTTCAAAAACATTTTTGTTTACGATTTTAAAATTTTGTATTATAAACGAAATTTTTCTTAGATTTCGGTTTATTTTATTATTTGATAAAAATGATTATTTCAATTTAAATCTTGTTTTGCTATCATATCTCGACTTAAGATGTTTTGTCAAAATGCCACAGATATATTTTACTTTTCTAAGTCTGAATTCACACGTTTCATCTTTTGATGCTCAAATTTGTTTCAATTCCCTTTTGAAGATGCCAATGTGATCTCACGCAGCAAACGGTTTCAATTTTGTTCGGTTCAAAACAACAACAATTTTATTCACAGCGAATCAAAGAGATAAAGAAAAGAAAAAGTTGGTCATCAAAAGATGAAGCGTGTGATAGTCTTCTTTCACACGCTTCATCCTTAAAGTGACAGTGAAGGAAAAACTGCATGTTATCCGTTTTCCAACCCGCGACTTCCTTCATCAGCATTAGGTATTTTAATCAACAATTAAATTAAGTGAGCATTTTAAGCAAACCAACCAACCAAGTGATTGCAAAGCATTCAACTACGGCAGAAGAAAACTTTAACTTAAGTAATATCCCCCATAGATTTTAATAGCAGACAACTTATAATGCTATTTCGCTCATTTTGTCTCTCATAAAGTTTGATAGGTGACCCCAAACAAGACGTTGTCGCTCATACTGTCAAGCAGGACGATTTCCTTTAAATTGTCTCTTAGAAAACTTAGCCGATAGGGGACAACTCGTGCATACATCATCGACGACAATGCCGTCAACTACAATATTGCCAGCTGGGGTGTATAAATTGTCTCAGTATGTATGTGTATTGGTTCTTGAGATTTTAATCAGAGCTCTGATATAGTTTGAAAATAACATTATATACTGGAACTTTAGTGTTCTACACGGTAGAAATATGGAAAACACAAGCGCTAATACGTTTTTTATATTAAGTAAGTATATCAAGTCATTACCGCAAAAAAACTTATTTATTGAGGAATCAGAATCTCTTGATGCATGAGGATACAATGTGATGTCCGATGGACAGAACATATATTCAAGGTGTCGACAGAAGCATTCAAGTGCCTCGGTTTTCTAAGACGGTGTAGGATATACTTCACTCCATCTGATCTCCTTACTATTTATACCACCTATATCCGACCGCATATGGAATACAACTCTCATGTGTGGGCCGGTGCTTCAAAGTCTATTTTGGAGCTTCTCCACCGCGTGCAGGAGAGGGCGAAGGTTCTCATTGGTGACAGTAGGGTATCCAATTTTATTGACTCCCTTGAGCACCGTCGCAATGTGGGTTGTATTTGCCTGTTTTATCGTTACTACAATGGGATGTGTTCCGACGAAATTAGGGATCTAGTTCCCGAAACCCGTACGTTTGTTCGTAATACACGTTTTTCCTCAAGATCCCATCCTTATGTGGTCGATTGGCAGGTAAATCGTACAACGCATTACAGAGAGAATTCGTTTTTTTCCCGGACTGTTCGTATCCTGCAAAAGTCTTCCCTCTCACTTACAACATGATTAAGTTCAAATCGAATGTTCACAAACACTACTCCCTGTATCCTCCTTCCCACAACCTATTTTCCTAGTTCCCACACAATGCAATGCATTAGTAAAGGTCATCCCCTGAGTGCTGGTTCTTACAGTAAAAAAGAAGGCTCAACCATAATATGCATATCCTTGCTTAACCTACCGTCAAAAATTAACAAAAAGTCTCTCAAATGTACTTAAGTAAACAAAAACAAAATAAAAAACATTTGATTCCGGAATGTGCGATTATATTCGCACCTTGCTTAAGCAAATGACAGTTTTATTAAACTTAGCAAAAAGTTTCCTTAAGTTCATATCATTTAATTTACATGTACTCGCACATTTGCTTAAGCCAATTTAAGCACATTATGGTTGGGCCTTAAGTCAATTATTAAAAAAAAAAACGAAAATTAAAAATGATGTCGCTTAAGCTATTTTTGCGGTAAGGGCTCGTTATAATGGGTGATTTTTTAAGAGCTATAAGGAAAGTTTTTACAAAAAAAACACATAAAATTCAGAAAAATTCATGAAATCTTTATTTGAATCGATAGTACGGTCCATATAATTTAATGTTTGAAGATTATTTCATGCAAATGTTGATCGTGACTGCGCCTCAAATGGTCCATCCGCTTAGTCCAATTTTGGCATACTCTTTCCAACATTTCGGCCGGTATCTCATGAATAAATGCTTCAATGTTGCCTCCCAATGCGTCAATTGAAGCGGGCATGTGTGTAACATAGCCCCACAAAAAATAGTCTAAAGGCGTTAAATCGCACAATCGAGGCGGCCAATTGACCGGTCCCGAACGTGAAATAAAATGTTCACTTAACTCGCTTCTCAATAAGTCCATTGTTAAGCGTGCTGTGTGGCATGTGGCACCGTTTTGTTGAAACCACATGTCATGCAACTCAAGCTCTTGCATTTTGGGCAAAAAAAGTTGGATATCAAGATTCGCATCATCTTTGCCCATTACCCCCCCCCCCCCCCCCCAAACTGTGACTTTTTCTGGATGCATTGGTAGCTCTTGCAATGCTTCTGGCTGATCTTCACTCCAAAATCGACAATTCTGCTTAAGCCTAGATTACACTATCTCACAAGTCTTACGTATGCCATAATACTTTGTGAGATAGAAATCTAATGAGTTTTGATGCCACTGTCAAAAAATCTAATGTAACATGACAGTTTGCGTTCACACCATCACACAAAGTATAAACACTCACGCATGAAAAAAATGCAACCCTGATCCAATGAAAAGTATTATAGTTTAGAAATTTTTCAAAAAAAAAAAAATGAAGTCGTATGGGATGTCAAACTTTTTTCATTATACATGTCATTTTCGTGACACATTGCATTCACACTATCACACTTTGTCATATTACTTGAGTTTTTGACATGTATTAATACAAAGTATAATAGTGTAATCTAGCCTTTATTAACGTGCCCATTGAGCCAAAAATTAGCTTCGTCGCTGAACACAAGAAGAGCGCGATGAACTTTATTAACAGAGCACGCATTTTGATAATAAAATTCAATAATTTGCAAGCGTTGTTCGTTTGTAAGACGATTAATGGTTAAATTATAGACCAAACTGAAGATGTTTGACAGTGAAACAAAACACGAAACGTGCGTCAGCTGTTTAAACCAGAGTTGCCAAAAAGATAATAGCTAAAAAATCACCCGATATTTAAAATTCAAAAAACCAAACAATCCGGGCCATTGCAGGCCGTCTGGCAACGCTAGGTGTACCCCATTTAGCCTTTAAAATTTTCATACTTTTCTTGAGGATTATCTTTTTTTAACACAGATTTAAAAAAATTAGGTTTATCTTCTTGTTTTTGCTTGATGTAAAAAGATAAACATAAAATCTTTTTCTACGCCTTTTCTTTATTCTTCTCTGTTTGCAATTATTTTCTTATGAATGGTTCATTTTAAGCAGAGTTGTTGGTTTGTTACGTTTATTATAAACATGCTGGATATTCAATTAAATGTTTACGAGTGTTAAACTTCTGTTTACTCGTTTGCTCAAGTGTTTGTGTCAGTTAGTAAATGAGTGTGTACTTTAACGTCTCTGCCTCAGCTAACACGACATACCTTAAGAAAATTTCATGGGTACTGTTGTCATTTTCTAAGAATAATAAAATTTATTATTTAGTTTGTTTGATGATGGTGCCAGAAGTGTTTTCAACAAATGTGTACAATTAAATTTACGCAGCGCATAAAGACAACAACAAATTAAAGTTTTGTATAGCACTTAAATACTGGCTGCTCTTGTTAATGCAACATTTTATTGCTTTAATAGTTAATTGTTTGTCGGTGGGTATTTACTTGCTGTAAATGTGTATTATTGCTCGAGATACACTTCGTGCTAAAGTATAAGTGCAAATGTAATTAAAAGGGTTTTATTACTTTTTATAGTGTAATTAAGTATCCAAGGTGTTAAGTGAACTGAAGATGCCATTAAATAAAATGCCGTTAAAGGAAGCAATAAAATACCAACAATAACAAGATATGGTAAACCATCCTTACATCCTGGCATATTTTTTTTACAAACACGTCTGGATTTTCTAAAAGGAAATCCTGAATTTATTAGTTTTATTTTTAAAACATAAGTTATCACAAATATTCAAATAAAAATTAAATAATTTTGGTTTACACATTTTTAACTAACTTTCCACTTTGAGTGTAAATCTCATGGACGTAAACCAAAATCATTCTAAATTCTGTCATTACTCACCATCTACATACTTTAAAAGTTTTATTTCTTTTCCATACCATTTAAAATTCAATAAACAATGTGAATGTATTTTTTATATTCGTACAAGAAAAAAAAGAATCACCCACCCACCGGAAATTCACGGCACTTAATCACACTTCTCATTAATTTTAAATCAACATTAAATCCTCAACATTCCAGATATTAAGTAATAAATACAAGCGGTAAATAAATTCTTTGTAAATACTTGTGGAAAATAATTGTTAATGGTATGAAAATTAAATCCAAAATGGAATGGAAATACATCATAAACATTGATTTATGTTTTACAAATGTTTTTTTTTCCAAAAAGGTTGGGAACACACCCATTAGAGGGTGTGAATATACTTAAACCACAAACTCATTTGAAAATTTATTGAAAAAGCAATTTTTTTATATCGAACACTTTTAAGAAAAAAAAAAACTAATCGATAAATCCTGTATAGAAAGAATTAGAGTAAGCAAGAAATCTTTAACATGAAATTTAAATTCTACATAGACTCTTTAATTTACAAAATTGCCTTTTTTAATGCGCGTTTTAAAAAAATTAATCATAATATATTTAACAGCTTAAATTTTTAACTACAATTTTACAGGATAACATTGTTTATCGTTTTTAAATTTAATGGCATGCAAGTGCCAAATTTCCTCTCGCATGCAAAATTCGCTACCACTGGAGCTACCATTGCGAATAATGTGAGTGTATTCGTAAAAAAATCGTGAATTTATTGGGGTTTTCGAACTGGCAGTGGCATGTGTAAATTCCAAGTTAAGCAAGCCATCGATGTTTTGTAGTAACATTCAGCAAGAATCAGATAACTTTTCTAAAATATAAATATAAAAAATCGATAAGTGTTTTATAAAACACTAAAGTTATTGACAACTTTTAACAAAATAAAAAAGTTATTGATAATTTTTACATGGAATATCATGGTAAAGATCAAAGCAATCGATACGGTCTTAATAGAAAATCAAAGCTATCGATAACTATTTAATTTAGTGCAATATATGCACAAGTAATTGATAGCTTTTCCATAGAAAATTGAAGTTATCGATTTTATAGAAAATAAAAGTAATAATCGATAATTTTTCTTTATAATAACAAATTTATCGTTGACCTTTTCATAGAATTTCAAAGTTATCGATAACTTTTCCATAGAAAATCAAAGTTATCGATGACTATTTCATGCAAAATGTGTACATGTTATCAATAGCTTTTCTATAGCAAATCAAAGTTATCGATTTTATAGAAAATAAATGTAATTAACAATAATTTGTTTTAGATAACAACGATATTATTAATACTTTTTGTAAAGAATATTTACGTTGGCATCGATAGCATATTTTTTTAAAATTTCAAGTTTCATCGATTACTTTTCTATATAATTGTAAAGTTAGAATTGATAACTTCTATAGAATAAACCAATACCAATTATCATCGATAACCTTTTAGATAACGTTTCTATTAAATATAAAAAAAATCGATAAATTTTTTATTAAACACCTAGCTATCGGCTACTTTCAATGAAATTAAACATCATGGTATTGAAAATCGAAGTTATTAATAGCTTTTTCATAGAAAATCAAAGTTATCGATTTTTTTTTAGAAAAATAAAGTAATCACCGATAATTTTTATTTAAGATTAACAATGTTATCTGCAATAATTTTGTAAAGAATATTTACTATGGCATCGATAACATACTTATATAGAATTGTTAAGTTAAAATTGATAATTTCTATAGAATATACCAATTATCATTGATAACCCATAAGATAACGGTTAAATATAAAAAAATCGTCTACTTTCAATGAAATAAAAAGTTATTGATAACTTAAACATTAAATATCATGGTATAGAAAATCAAACTTAACAATAAGTTTTTCATCAAAAAATCAAAGTTATCGATAAATAGTTAATCCAATATAAATACAAGTTATAAATAGCTTTTTCATAATATATCAAAGTTGTCGAAGTTAGAATAAAAAAGTAATCGATAATTTTTTCATAGAAAATTAATATATTTGAAAACTACTTAAAGAAAGTAAACGTTTTACCAATGACCAATGACAAACAAAGCTAAAGTCTTATCGATAACCTTTTTTATCGAAAACAAATTTTTTAATTTTTTATAAAATTATTAATTATTTTTGCAAAGAATATTTACGTTGGCATCGATTATATATTTATATAAAATTTAAAGATATCATCGATTTCTTTTCTATAGAATTGTAAAATTATTATTGAAAACTTCTAGAGAATATACAAATTACACTGTGTGACAAATCGTAGGGGTCAGTGATCGAGAAGGGTTCAAACTACCAGGAAAAGTTATATCAGTAAAAGAGAAGTTATACGTGTCCCGGCGTTTCGCTGGGTCGCGTCTAGGAATCGAGATATATCGATTTGAAAATTGGGCTAAAACACATCAAAATTTTTATAAAAACCTAAATTTTAGGGCTGCCATACGTCCTATTTATATGACTTATATACCAAAATTAAGTAGAACATATTTTATAAAAAACTCGGAAAAATCGGTTCAGATAAAAAAAGTTATCACCAAAATTAAATTTTGTTTTCTTAAATACCCACTTTCGGGAACAATAGATCTCCCCGAGTCCAAGCTTTATAACTCAAGTAAATGGTAAATTTTTTCTTAAACACGTCGGTATATAAATCTGTCAAATCAGTTAAAAAATGGCTGAGTTATAGCCGAAATACTGAATCCCCAAAAATTGCTCTTTTTATACCCTTCACCGAAGGTAAAAAGGGTATATATATATATTTCCGATATTTTGGTATATAAGTCATATCCATAGGACGTATGGCAGCCCTAAAATTTAAGTTTTATAAAAATTTTGATGTTTTTTGGCCCTTTTTCAAATCGATATATCTCGATTCCTAGACATGACCCAGCGAAACACCAGGACACGTATAACTTCTTTGTCAGAACATGGTCGTATATAGTATTTCATGTTTTCATCGATAACTTTTTTTTATAGAATTCTTAAGTTATCATTAGAATATACCAATTATCATCGATAATTTTGGTTTATAGAATATCAAGGTTATGTCGCTTATATATCTAAAGAATATTAACGTTATCATCGATAACGTTTTTATAAAATATTTAAGTTACACATTTCTAAAGAAAAGTCAATCAACCATGTTCTGTAAATTTTAATCCCGTGAAATTAAATCGATGGATATTTAAAATTCATCTTTTCTAAAAACTAACGTAGTTCAACATAGTAAAGACATGTTGTCTTCAAATTATACACAGAAAAAATTGTCCAAAATTTTTCACCAATTAAAGCATTAATCAAAAATAAAATCAATTTTAATTAAAAATTTAATCAAGTGAATTAAACGTTTAATTAACTGGTTTAATTGGTACTATTAATTTGTTTACTGGTGCAAATTTAATTAATTTTTTAATTAATATCACAAATTTTTTAATTGAAATCAATTTTTATTTTTTTCTGTGTATGGTATATTAAAGAAAATATTTTTATGATCTTTAAACACAGAATAGCGTTTAAAATTGGTTCGATTTCAATTTCACGTGATTTTGATTTCCAGAACATGACCGAACACAAGTCGCTCACTCTTTCTTTGTAAATAAAAGATGACTTCTGTACAAACAATCAATATACGTATGTATTTTTAATATAAAACAGTTTTTTTTTTGATTACTTCCTATTCATCGATGTTTTCGACAACTTTTCCAATGACATTAAAGTTATTGATGATTAATCAGATTATGCAAGTTAACGACAACTTTTTATGAAATATAAAAGTTTTTTTATGATAGATGACATTTAATTATTAGTTCTTTTTATTGGAATATGAAAGTTATCGATATCTTTTTTTATGGAATATAAATGTAATTATGTATAACTTTTCTTTTGTAAATGAAAGTTATTTTTCCTCAAGATGTTTTCTTAAAGCAAAGCCATCGTTAAAATCATGTTATAGAAATCTTGTTAAAAAATAAGTACATTTTCGTTATCAAAGTCTTACTCTGACTTCTTTTTCGATTAAACTTGCTATAATAATATTGTTAATACAATAACTTAATAATAATATTAATGCCAAGAAATAAATTTCGTACAAACTTAGACAATATTTGTTTCTACATATTTGTATGCTTATGAGATGTTGCTTTTAAAAATGCTCATAATATTACAACTCATGATATTTAATTAACATTACGGAAATACATCGCACAGTGTATTGATTCCATATTACTATTGGACATACAGATAAGAGATTGCGTTAAAATAAATAAAACTGAGTTACTCATATAAATAAAAAATTTTGTGAATATAATTTTAAGGCCACGTCCATCTTTCATATATGCTTAAGAGAAATATAAAACTCAATTGAAGCTCACATTATGTCAGTGCTCGAAAATAAATACTAAATGTCGCTCCTTAGTGTTCGGTTTGGTAGATTTGTGGAAAACACAACGAAAATAGTGTTTGTTTAAAAAATCATAGAAAATAACGTTTCCCTGTTTGTCATCTTTCGAACACAAAAATAACGAGAAAAGATGAGAACATTAAATTGTTTTTTTTTTTAAAAGAAAGATTATAGAACAATAAAATATAATGTTTGTTTACAGTATCCCTACAATTATTCTGTTTTTTAACGAAGAACACTTTATAACGTTCGGCTCTTTCTTGAAAATAGTTACGAATTGTATTAAGGGTTGTGTTCGTCTACACAAACACTAAAAAATAGAAATCGTTCCTGGGTGTGTGAGCCGAACGTTAAATAATGTTCTCTTCATTTTCGAACACTGCATTATGTACCGAATGTACAGTCATGTGAAATATAATAGGGACTCTTTGCGTGTTGCCTAACTCTGGGTTCATACCATGAAAGTCATAAAGTGTGAGTTTATTGGTGAGCAGGAATAGAATAATAGCATGTTCTCTTCCTCTCTCACCAAAAAACTCAGACTTCTTAAAAGAAAATTTCATAGCTTGAGACCAGGCTTAATAATGCAAATAAAACTGATATTTTCATTAAGTTTGGAGTAGTCTTTTAATTTTTTTAAAGACTTTTATTCCTACCATAAGTAAATAAGAGCAAAACACATTAAAGAAAAATTTAGGGACATTTGCAGAGTTTTTATGAAACAAAATATTTTATTCAAGTATTTTGGAAAATGCATTTTATTTTAAAATATTTTTTCTTCATTACTCCGTTGCAAATCCTTTACTTTGTATAACAAACATGCATCGGCGAGGCATTGAGTCAACCAATTTTTGGCAAGAAGCTACTTTTACTTCTTACCACAAGTTTTCGATCGGTTTCAAGTGAAATTAGAATTATAATTTTTTTATGATTGATTTACTTACCCTTTTTACACCTTACAGAATTTCAATTATAAAACACCAGCTTCATTTCCAATATGGTTTTTACTTTAATAACTTAATAAGCTTACATAACTGAAAATATAAACTAAATGAGAAGCAAGAGTTCTCAATTTAACCATTTAAACATGCAAATAATGTCTTGTTCTGTTGTTTTTGATGTTTCTACACACATCAAGCAACTCGTTTTTTTAACTACTTGTGTGGTGTGGTTGTAGTATCTGCAACAAACTTTGATAGTGAAAATTAGATTAAAACGCTCACTCTGTAATGTTACTCTCAGAGTGGCACTCAGTGTTGTCATTAGGATACGAAAGATACATTTTTCGTATATTTTGATGGCTTCACGTACCATGTATAATCCTGACATTTTTCGTATCTTTTGAATCTGTATGCAAAATGTACTAAAACTTATTAAGACGGATCATCGTAACCGACTCAATACTTATACAATAGCAGCTTTCATAATGGTAAAAGAAAACATTAAGGATGTTTCAACTAGTGCTGGGATACTATCGATATTTTCTACTATCGATATTTATTGATAGTTCAGATTTTACTATCGATATATCGATATTAATATCGACTTAATGTTTGTACTTAAGTAGGAAAACTTAAACAATTTTTTTATCAGGCTACATACAGTTCGGTGTTTTTATCATTTTATTGAACGTAAGAGACGTATGCATGTATGCACGTCATTTTAGATGACAGTTTTTAAAAATTTTGGTGCTGATTTCTGAAGGAACCAAAGTAACAGGGACTATTAGATATTTTATTGCAACTTAAGATAATGTTCAAAATTGGATTTGATTCTCAACCCAAAAAGTAATCAATCTAGCGGACTTTTCCTCAAATGGTCGTTCATTGTTTTATCCTATGCTCGAAATTGCAATTGCA
Organism: Pollenia angustigena; assembly: GCA_930367215.1. Lineage (NCBI taxonomy): Eukaryota > Metazoa > Arthropoda > Insecta > Diptera > Polleniidae > Pollenia > Pollenia angustigena. Next base: position 188,504,996 of record OV884056.1, read on the forward strand.
TTTCTATTTGATTATTTTTTTAAACATCATTAAACCATCATCTGACATTTCAGTCCCTTTGTAAACCTATAAGCAATCCATACCACCTGCCATTCTTGTTGTTTGTATTCATTAGGGTATTCATTTAATCGACCTTTTGCTTTAATCGGTTAATCGCTCGATTAATTAACCGAGGTTTTGGTTTAACCGGTTAATAATCGGTTAATTTAGTTTTTGATCGGTTAACCGATTAATAAAGTTTTTTTTATAAATTAAGTAATTTCAATATATAAAAATGCATTGATTGCTTATTATTTGGAGTTTATAAGTAAAAAAAAAAAACCATAAAATACCAAACATAACAATTCTTGAACTAAAACAAGCAAGCAAAAAAAAAAAAACAATTCATAAATATGTAAAATGCATTTTCCAATTAATGCACAAGGTGTGGTATCAAGTCATATCGTCATAATATTCTAAATAAAATTTAAAATTTTTTAAAGTAAATATTTCAAACAAAATGAAAATTGTAATGCTGTGTTCATTGATTCGTCACAACTGTATATTTTAATTCAAAATATAAGCAGTAGCTTACAGCAGTCATATCGTTGGCTTAATATGCAAACCTGCTAACTCACTTTCAGCACATTTCACAGGAGAGAAAAAAAACTTTTTATTTCTCCTATTTGAAGCTTGATAGAAAATTAAAATTACAGTCAGTTTTACACACTTCAAGACTTAAATAGAAGAAAAACTACATACTGGTCGACGAGGCGTATCTTTCTCTATCACACGGCATCCAAAATCTCAATTTACATAAAAAGTGGATTTAGAAGGTTTGCATATTAATCCGACGATATATATTTCCTGTAATTATTTGTGACTACCTTGTGAATTACCCAAATATTTACATATTTATACAAAAATAAACTGAGATAATTTTATTAGTTATTTCAATAGTTAAAGGAGATCTTATAATATAATCTTTAAAAAAAGTTATTTATTTTAAATGTTTAGGATTAAAGCGACTCTTTTCTTTCGTTTAACAAAATTTGACTGGGAAAATATTATTTCACTTATCGTAGATGAATGTCTAGTTTCTCAGTCCTTTTCCAGGATTTCTCTAAACATATAAAATACTCTATTATGCCATTAAAGCTGTTTTAAATTTTTAACACTTCTTATTGTTTTGGTTAATTCTGTTAAAAGACTGATATGAGAAGAAACAAATAACTAAACACATCCACATAAAAAGTACGTAAAACAAATAAAAGTTGGCAATCAAATATTTAACCCATTTTTCGCCACATTCATGTTGATCGATGATGAAGATAAAAAAACAATGAAAAATATTGGAATTTTAGTCATCGGTCGGCGGAAAATAGGTTAAAATGAAAAAATATTTTCTAAACAAATACATTTTGTATATGAGATGAAACAAATAATTAAAAACACAAAAAAAAAATATGTTATAATACTACAAAATATTGAAAATTTTTTTACTTCGGTTAATCGGTTAATCGACTGAAATTAACCGGTTTAATCGTTAATCGAAAAAAGCCAATTCGAAGTGAACCGATCAGGTAATCGGGTTGACGGTTAACCGAATGAATACCCTAGTATTCATTGCTTTAATTCTGCGCGAATTAATAATAGCAAGTAAAAATTGCGGCAAAAAACTGTTTGTGTGTATAGCTGCTGTAACATGTCTTCATAGCTGTATTCCGATAGTTTACGACTATCGATAGTACTATCGATAGTTTCCCAGCACTAGTTTCAACATACGATTAACTTAACTCGAGGATTACAAGTAGTGCAAAGTTGTTCGGAGGAAATATGAACATCTTTTATTTTCAGGAAATTTATATGAACTTTTTGATATAATCGCCTCCTTAACTCGTTTATTAATTTTTACATAAATGAATTTGTTTCGATAACATCAAAAGATAGCTTCATATAATTAAATTTAATGTTTGCTTATTGTATTTTTAAAAAATACATACCTAAACGTTAAAAATAGACTTAAAATTTTTTTTCAAAATGTATATTTTTGGGAAAAAGTGTATCTTTTTTGAAACTAAAACGTATCTTTCTCGAAATTTCACTGGCAACATTGGTGGCACTACCAACGAAAATTATAATTAACAAGGTTTCGTTTTAATGTGCTAAATTCCCATTTCATACTATTGATAAACTGAAATTTATGGATAATGGGATAAGCTATGCCTATGCGCATTTCACTGGTTGCATAGGCCAGATCATCAGAACACTTTATCTAAAGATTTTAGAAAAACTAAAGATATTAAACAAATAAAACTGTTAAGCGAATTAAGAATTATAAATCCCAGTTTTACTTGTTACAATATCAAAGCTTAAACAAAAACAGCAACTATAAAAACTGGGCTTATCTTTTCTTACAGTCCCGATTACGATTGATTGATGTTTTGTCAACTCTTTTTTACTTGGTTTAAGAATTTTTTACTTATGAAAGTTATCCCATTCAGGATTGTACTTAAATTTTTGACAACGACTTGTACTTAAAGTAAGTATAAAAACTTAATTAATTCCGAGTGTTTCTTTGTATAAATCATTATAAAGCCAATAATAATCGTTTGGTTTTAGTGTAATCTTATGAATAATATAAATTTATGTTTTAATAAAATCGGTTTTTATATGCTAAAAAATTTAAATGTCCCTTTAAAATATGAATGCACTGTGCGACACCCTCCTAGAAACACACTCACACAAATTGTTCAATGCTTCTATGCCAACAATTTAACTCAATTTAACCTTGACATATACACACACACACCCACCACATTATCCTAAGACAATTGCTAAGTAGGATTCAATCAAATTTTCGGATTGATGTCAAATATTAGGAATTAAGCCAAAATTTTGCTGTTCCTACGACTAAGCAGTAGAGAGAGAGAGAGAGAGAGAGAGACAAAAGCTGAGCGTTATCCAATGTTTATTGTCAGCGTGGATGTTCGTTCATATTAAAGATAATTCCAAAAGTAAATCAAACTCCAAAAGGAAGTATATAAATGAGTTCGTAATAAAATATTAGTAAAATACATCAACGTTAAGATAATTTGTAATTTTAGTAAGAGCATCATCAGATTATAAATTGCACACTACTACACTACACAGACAAAGTTGTAAATCAAAGCCGTTTACTTTAGAAAATTGTTGCTTTTAGTAGCGGTATGTTAAAGTTTTTTTTATCTTATATCCTGAGTGCAGGATGATACGACTAGTGTGTCATGCCATTCTGCTTTATTGTCTGCTATATTATTTTTTGTTTTTTTTTTTTTTCATTTAACATTCACTACATTATTCAAAATCGATCAATAAGTTCAGAGGAAATAGTATTCTTTCTTTTTTAGTTACTCAAGAAAAAAAGTTGGATCGAATATGAGAAATTAAATAAAGCATAAATAAGACATTAAACGTAGACTATCCCTTAAAATTTTGCCTTCCAGCAACTGTTTGTAGTTAAGGATTCTAGAAGATAAACAACTTTACAAACGAATTTGACAGTTGGAGATTAATTTCGTCAAACGCATGATTTTGAAAAAAAAAAAAAATTTACTTGTGATACCTTATGACTTAAAGAAAAAGGCATCTCTATTGTAATATGTACTATTCAATGCAGTGTTGCCAGAAGTAAAAAATTAGTTCTATTAATGAAAGTTAGTCTGTGTTCATACTGCTCTTGTCTTATTGACATGATTGCTACTTTATAGGTGAGAGGGACGAGGGGAAAAGAAATGAGTACACAGATGCATGTACTGTCTTTACATTTTGCTTTTTCATTCATTGTTTAATATTGTTATTGTTTTCAATACCAAAAAAGCACATGTCGTCAACATGACATGAATCATTTGAATGCCAATTCATTTTCAAAGCAGAAAAATGAAGAATCTTGTCAATAAGACATGAGCCGTATGAACTCAGACTAAGGTTCCTCGGGCAGCCAGCTAGAATACCGCTCACCTGGGTCGTTCAGTGGTCCCTCTGCGATACCCAAGACCAATACCCATCCTACTCAATAGGCATCACTGCATATTTCAACCAATTCGTTATCCTAATAAAAAGAAAAAGCAATATTAGTTCCGTCTTAGACAGATCATGCAAAAAGACAAAAACTGGTATCTCCCCCTAATGTCATGAATTCCATTGATACAGAATATGAAGCACAGTTTCCTTGGACTCTTTTTCACTGAGTGTTTACTAAGAATACTGTCATGGTTTGTTCCCCATTGAACCTCAGTAGATAGCATGTCCTCCGCTTTGCAGGTGGATTAACGAGTCCACCTTTTCTACATATACATTATTCGAGAATAGACTAGAGAAGTTCCAGATAACTTAAGGAATCACATCTTGTACTTTTGGAATCAGATGTAAATCTAGTAGTAAAGGATTTTTTGAAGCAATACTGTTTTTAAGCTCAAGAGAATTCATAAGGTCTGAACTACACATGTATTACCTGATAAGACAGCGGCGAAGGCTAAGTGCTCCTTATGGTATATTCGAGCGACAGCCTTTTTTTCGCAATTCGCTTTCTCGTTCATAATTTACATCCCAATTATGATCCAAATTACATAATTCGGCATACAAAATTTTGAGAGCGAAATTTCTCATTTATTTATTTTGAATTACTATGACAACCAGCGTTGCCATAATTATTTTAATTAATTAACTGCGTATTAAAAAAAACTGATTTTAACTTAAAAAAAAAACTGCACATAAAAAAAGCCAAAAAAATATAATTTATTATATTTTATTATTTATTTCTTATACAGAAACAAATACAACGTAATATTATTAAGGAATATCATTACTTTGTAGGCTTGATGAAGAGAGTCTTGCGATTTGTTTGTTTCTTCATTTGAGACAAAATTTATTTTATATATGAAAAATTGCTGCAATAAAAATTTTGCCATGTAAACTCAAAGGCAACTTTAAAATTAAACAACACAAAAATCACAAAATTAAAACAGGGAATAAATTAAATTTTCAAAAGTAAAAGCCTTTTAAACTACTCAAACGGCTTGGCAGACATGTCAAAATTGTACGTTTGTACGTTGTTAATTGGGGTATTTGACAAGTGATAACATAACATGCTTAGAGACAACCAGGGCTGCCAGATTTGTCGATTTATCGTCATTTTGACGATTTTTTGTTCCGGAATTAGCAAAGTGCCGATTTGCTGATTTTTTTTCTAAAAAGTGACGTTTTCTTCAGTCTGGAAAGTCTGAATAAAACTCTAAATGTTCTGACACGTTTGTATTTTAATCTTGGAATGTTTAATAGCCGTACCTTAACAAGAGCGGAAGCCGGAACGTTTTTTTTCGTTGGCCAAAAAATAGCTTAATTGCCATTATTAATTAACGGCAAACTTCACTATTAAACGAGCTTTCAATTTGCAAATCTATGAGGCCGCTCTATTCAAAAACTAGAAAACGCGTGCCGCTTTTGTTTAGGTACGGCTGTAATATGCAAGTCTTAAGAAAATCTTTAAATTATTATTTTCAGAGTACAAAAACAACAATGTTACACTTTGTATATCTTTTGTCAAACCATGATCGAATGAACCTTTTACGGCTCTCTGTACACGGAGAAAACTATAAAATGTTTAGGTACATTTTTGAATATGCAACTTTGCGCATAAATTATGCCTAATAATCATAAATTCTGCACAATCTATTAGAATCGTGCATAAGTTCCCAGTAAAAACTTCGCCTACAAAATAATGTGTTGAGTAATCAGAAAAACATAAGAGCACTACTTACAATTCTACTGAAAGGACCAATGAATTTTACATGAGATGTCCCAAAATGAACCCACACGTAGAGAAAAAACATGTTTAAATATGGTCACCTCCAACGAAACTATTTTAAAAGAAAATTTTAAACATATTATGGTTAATATAACCATATAATTGTCAGCGACAACCATATTAGGGTTAAATTAGTCCTCCATCAAGAACCCACAACCATATTATGGTTGCCTTGTAAAAATGTTATGGTTAAATATGATAATAATTTGTTTTGAAATTTACAATAGTATTTTCCCCTTTTCCAAGAGCAACATACTTTGTTTGAAAACCAACCATGCTATTTTAAGTGTTTAACAAATTTCAGTTATTTTTGATCATAGCATGTTTGGAGGCAACAATAATATGGTTGGGGCTTCTTGATGGAGGCCTTATTTCACCATACTATGGTTATCACTGACAATAATATGGTTATATTAAACAAAATATGTTTAAAATTTTCTTTAAAAATAGTTTGGTTGGAGGTGACCATATTTAAACATGTTTTTTCTCTGGGTGCATTTAAAAGTAAGTCATTATTTTTTTTACCTACATACAACCAGTAAAAAATAGTTGCAGAAGTTGGTACCTACATCTAGGTAATGAACAACTAAATAATGAGTTTAGGAAGCTATTCATTTTGAAAAATTAGGCGAAAAAATGTTCACAATTTGTGAACATTGCTCATAGCTTAATTATTTGCAAATTAAACACAATTGATCATAATGAATATTGTGCATGAACGAGTATTAACACTTATTGTTCATGAGTTATGCTCACTTGTGCATAGATTTTGCCCAACATTTTGATATGTGTGTATCTTGTTCATAAGTAAATGGGCACTTATGCATAGATTATGAACAATGCGCACTCATATGGATAATGAGTATGCATTAATTGCAAGTTAGTTTCACTTATGTTCTTTGATTTAAGAGTGCCGGTTTAGGAGCGACAGTAGCTGAAGTGTGTTATATATCATTTTGTATTATTTAGAAATATATAATTATTAAGCACTTGTAGTTTGAAATAAAGACATTTGAAAATAAAATGAAATTTTGTTTCTTTAATATTAGCAGGAGGTGTACAAATTTTTCTTATTTGTTCACAATCTATGAAAATGTTGTCCATAACCTAACCACAGTTGTTCATAGTCTTTTCCCAGTTGTTCAGAATCTTTGAAAATATTGTTAATAATCTATGCCCAGTTGTTCATAAGACTCATAGTGCTGAACTTAAGTTATGAAAAAGTGTGAATAGATTATGAATAACTATTTTTAGTAATTTTTCGTGAACAATTTGTGCATAAGTTGTGCCTATACCGCATAATTTCTGCACACAATTCTCTCCGTGTATACATAATATTTTCAACAATTATACGGCGAAAATTTTACGGGTAGTAAGATAATATGTACATGAGTCTCATACGGCTCTTGACATGAAAGACTCGTTAGATAATCTTTAATCACGTCTTAAACGATTGAAAAGGCGCCTTTCGCTGTGCTATGGAAGAATCTCAGTCGTGTTACAGTTGTTTCCGAGTGAAGAATCTTCTACGATTAAAAAATGCGGTCATCAATGATCAAAAACGCTCTTCAAGAGACTGCGTGCTTGCTAAGTATGAAGTAAATATGTTTGTGTTTGAATGTTTTATTTACAAAAATTGTTAAAAAACTAAATTTTAAGTTGTCCGATTGTTTTTGACGATTTTTCGAAACGTAAAAGACGATTTTTTTATTTTTTCTCAGGAAATTGACGATTTCTTCACACATTTAGCCATGGAGGCAACCATAATATGGTTGTGGCTTCCTGATGGAGGACTATTTTAATCATAATTTGATTGTAGGTGACAATAATATGGTTAAATGAAACATAAAATATGTTAAAAATGTTCTTAAAAAATGGTGTTATTGGAGTTGACCATATTTAAACATGTTTTCTCTGCACTCATAAAATTGTTACAGTAACTGATTGTGGGTAATAAAACTCGTTTTCCGATCTGTTAAAATTTAATACAAATATAGTTTTTTTTACGAATAATATTATTTTTTAACATTTATGTTTGTCCACTGTTGCCAACTTTTTTTGAACATTTCCCGCCATATTGGACTTTAAAGCCGCTAGAAACCGCTAAATATTTAATTTAGCGGGAAAAATACCGCTAAAACCTAGTATTTTTTAAAGTTTTATATTAATCTAGATATAGGCTGCTTTTGCAAAGGTATATGACTCACAAATTACGTTACATACTTAGATTTCCAACTTCCCTAGGTATTTTATTTCCAAAAAAATAAAAATAAAAGTGTGAGTTATGTATTCAGCTGTGCCGAATCTTTGTTTCCCTTCACCTATAGTTAGAATATTTCCGGAGTGGTCTTTATATGGGACATATGGTAAATTATGAGCCGATCACTACGAAATTTGAACAAGTAGTTTATTGTCTTATAAAACTAATGCCCCTATTGCGGTTCTCCACTCAACTCAGTTTGGTCGTGTTGGAACTCAACCCAACTTATGCACAACCAAACTCATTTTAGGTATTGTGATACTCAACTGTTTTTGGTTGAGTTTGCTTTAAAGTTGCCAACTTAAAATATCGATTTGCCAACTTTAAATATAACGTTTGACAAGTGAAAATTTTATAAAATTAAATAATTTTTTAAACTAAAAGTATTTCTAATTGTTGTGTTGAATAAAAAGTATTTATAATTGATATTAGTGTCAACTTATTTATGTTGATGAAAAAGAAAACTCTTGTATGAATGCTCTACATACAAGAAGACAAATTCGTGATTAGTCCAACCCTCCTGAACTTTCCAGTGCCAAGTAAGAATTCCTTATAAGTAACGAAACTTTCTTGTGCCGGATGAGTTCCTCTTCTGGTTGGGGTAGCTGTTGGCGAATCTTCTGGCTGTATTATTGGTTAAACTGACTCAGTAAAATTGTCACTTGATGGTGGAATATTTTCTACACCAAATACTTGGCCGGACTTGCAATACAAGAGCTGCGAAACAGTATCCTTAAGGCTATTTAATAAAACTTCTTGTGATAGCCCTCCCCCGTCGCTTGAGTGTTTCTTTTATTTTTGGCAAGTTTTTTCTTTATACTTGCCTTGTAGTGTATCCAAACCTGTGCCAAGAATATTATAATTAGATTAAGAAGATTATAAGTGTTTGAAAGAAGTTTTTGTCGTGGTCCCAAACTATTTAACTCCACTATAAACTCTTCCCATAACTGCTTACATGAATTTTTCATCATACCAAACTGGTGTTTTCCGCGAACAATTTCTAAGTTTCTCTTGACGAGACGCTCAAATTGAGCTTTCGTTTTTATTTTCAAACTAATAAAAGTTTTTAAAAAAACCGAAATAGTTATTACAAAAATTTATACATACGATTTCTCCATTTTGTTTTCGATTTTCACCGAAATTAAATAAAATAAACTTTAACTGACAATAACACAACTACTTTTTAGCAGTTGTGTGTATTTAACATTTTTGTCGACCAAACTTTTACAAAGTTGAAAATGGCAATACCGCGAAACAAACAGATACACAACTGAATAGCCAACTGCCAGTTTAGTTGAGAATGGCAATGTGAATTTATCAAAGACAACCAAACTGTTACAAAAGTGGAGAACCGCAATAGGGGCATATGACTGACCAAATGTTAGTAGAATAGAACAAAGATTGAGAGAGTAAAGGTTTTAAGCGTACTAAAACTTTTTCCGAGAGTAGGCTTTATATGAGGCCAATGGTAAGTTATGAACCGATCTGCACGAGAGTTAACAGCGAAATTTCTAGTCATAAAAAAACTGTGACAGACCAAAATTTATTAAAATAGCAATATTAGGGTTTTAGGCGTACTTATCTATTTTCTGAGCGTAGGCTTTATATGGGGCCTATGGGAAATTATGCACTGATAATAACGAAAACTGACAGCGTGATTTCTAGTATTATAAACTGTGGCGGACCATATTTATTACAATAGCATTATTTGCTACAGTTTTAGGCATACTAAAAGTTTTTTTTCGAGAGTAAGCTTTATATGAGAATTACTACTCAAGGAGCCAGAATATACATATATACTAAATGGAGTCTTAGACAAATATTAAAACAGTTTCACTCGGAATGACAAACTTAGAACGTAAGAACGTAAACGCAAAAAAGTTTATAACATTTACGTTATTTTTGGTAATTATTTTCCGTTTTAAGCAATCAAATAAAATTAGTTATCGAGTCAATTAGTATCGAGTCAATTTATATCAATACCTTACCTTTTGTTTCAACATTTTTAGCAAGCTTAAAGTTGTAAAACAGTTTGTCATCCAAAAAACAAACTACCAAAAAATAATGTTTTTTCGTATTTATTTTGTTATGTAGTTTAATTTTTGTCGTTATATTTTTAAAAGTAAAAACTTTTCAATTTTAAGGAATAAGCTCTTTAATAAATAAAAAATTTTAAAATAAGTGAAAAAATAATTTTTTTTAAATGAAATGTAAATGATCCGTTTTTTAAATGAATTTTAATTTGTTTAAAATGAATTTTCGTTTGAATTTAACTACCTAATATTTTGAGTGTGGGTATACAGTAGGGGTATACCCAAAATAAGAACCTATCATTACGGCATGGGCAATGTTATACTGATATTAAAAATCGATATCAGGGGTCATTTCGGTCCAAAAACCTTCGGCACCGAATCAATTTCTAAAACACCAAACATTTTTTTTTTTTGTCGCATAAATTGTAATATAAATTTTTATGGTGGGTATCCTACCCTTGTACTGTTTTTTTGGTTTCTTTTTTTGGAATGCAAGGAATCGCCATTTCATAAAAAAAAACACGAAATGCAAAGACCAGCATGGCTTTCGACGTTAGAATTATGGATTTCATGTAAAACTGAAAAAAATTATAAGCTAAAACTTCATCGCGATCGGTGCCGAACCCTTTAGAACGCTCGCGAAAAAAGGAAGGCACATTTCTTCATATTTTTTATGCACTATCTAACTATGATAGGTCCCTTTTGATATTTGCAAAAAAATGCAAATGGTTATATCCCTAGTATACAGTCAAAAGTAACAGCAATTATTTGTTTTGTATTTAGTTCTATGATCTATGTATTATAAATCTTTTTTAAATATTTAAAAAGCTTTGCATACCAAATTTTCGATAAAGTGAAGATATGCCACCCACAAGTTATTTCCAATTATTGCAAATTTTAGAGTTTATTTTTTGCTAATTTTAATGATATCCTTCGTATAAGAGTCCTTACATTTTTCATTCTACTATGTTTTGCCTTAAATAATGTTGATTAATTCCTACACGAGCATGCGAAATATTTCTTTTTTAATTGTTTCCATGCAAATGTAATATCAATATTTACTTAATAAGCATGTGTGTATGTTGTGATGTGGTTGAGTGTGGGTTGTTCTCATAAATATATTCATGCTTTTGAGAAACATTTGTGAGAGTATTTTTTTATTGCTGTTATTGTTGATGTTTGTTTTATGAACAAACAAAGAAACAAACCAACAAAAAAGATTTGTTATGTGCATAAATTTGTTGTTGTAGAAAAATGTTATTCAAAAACTTTTCTTTATCTGGCTTGATTTGTTTTCACTACTTGAATAAGTAGAATGAATATTTAGTAGTATTAATTTTCTTTCTCTGACTCTCTAACGTTCAATGCCTCACCAAAGTCTCCCTTAATTTCTGGTAATTTATTACGTTTGTTGGTTTTATGAGACTCTTGAGTATTTTTATATGCAGAGATTTTTCTGTTGTTTTTTTATTTTTTTTTTTTTTTTAAATAATTGAATTTGATGGGAGGGAGCTCTTTATGAGGAGGCAGTTGCAATAAATATTTATGTTTTTAGTTGCCACAAAAACAAAAATGTTAGAAAATATAAATATATAAATCTTATAACAAAAATTTTCAAGTATTTTGCAGATATTTTCAAAGTATGTTGTTTTGCAAATGTGTGAATAAAATTCTAAAACGCCAGATTGCTTTAATTGATTTTTATGATGTGATATATGGAATAAGATCTTATCAAACACGATAGAGAGTGTCCTTTCAGAAAGGCTTATACATTTTATACGGTTGTGAGATCTGGCAATCCTGTTAACAGTTGTTTTTATTTTATCATGAATTGATAAATGATAATGATAATGTTACAAATTTTAAAACATTTTTCGGAATAACTCAAACTTTTATTTCAATATATAAATCAGGGATAATGCTAATTTTGGTTTTACATACAAGACAATTAACGAACTTGCAATGTTTAAAAAAATGGAAATTTATGAGAGAAACTGTACATCCACAAGAAGGACGTTTTTAAGGACATTGGAAACTTAAGACTTTAGTTCTCTATGACAGGTTTTATTATGGTACTATCAGTGGCCACTGCATGATAGACAGTTTGAACGTGGTTGCAGGATCTGACTAGTCGGATTTTTGTAGGTTGTGCGAGAAAGCACAGTGGGATGGCTTTATAAATTTTTTGTGTAAAAACTAGTGGGGTGGTCTAAGATCATTGAAATATAGCACCGAGCATAACATTGACTAAATTAAAAATAAAAATTAATTTCATCAATATCGGGAAAGTCTTCAAATGTGGTACATACACAGAAAAAATTATTGCCGAATTATTTTCAAAAAAACGCTTGTTTGAAATTTTTTTTGATTTCTACAAATTTTTTTACTGATTCAATCAATATTTTTGTTTGATTTTTATTTAACCAACAAAGATGTGGACAACTCTTCAAAAATATAATAAACGCGCTATTGGTTTCAAGTTTTCATAATTTTGTATGAAATATTTAATGATCTTTAATGTGGTCGTCCTTTTGCATTTTTTTTTTTTTTATTGTAAGCAACACTTCTTTATGATAAATATAAGAACTACAACAAAAAACACATGCAGTCTATTTTTGTACGCTTTAAAAAAGTACAGCAATAAGAAAAATGATAAAATAGCGTGACGAGGTTTGTAGTAAAAAAACAACAAAAACAATAGCAGGTAAAAAAAACGTTTCATTTTTTTTAAACAACAGAAATGACAACATTATAAAAAACAAAATAAATTTTTGGTTGATTTCAAAGTTGGTAAAAAAAAAAACAAAATCCCGTATTCAATTTTTTCAAACAGTTTGTTTAAATACATCAAATACAAAATAGAATGATGGCAGAAAACATATCGAGTCGGTCTGCCGCCGTTTTTGGTTACATTTCTTCTTCATTAGCAAAGGAAAGGATAAAGTAACAGTGAGTGATGAAGAAAAACACTGTGAGTAGAAATATGACTTCGTTCAAAAATTATTCCAACAAAAAAAATGTGTCTCAAAGCCAGCCAGCCAGCCGGCCGCTCTGCTCTGCTTCATCTTTGCAAACAGTGCTTGCTTGTGTGCGCGTCATTGCTTGTGCCAAAACTTTTTTGTTTGATTCAGCAAAATTATTTGTTTGAAATTTATATGAATTTCAGTAAACTTTTTGTTTTGATTTTGTAAAATTATTTGTTTGAAAAAATCGGCGTTTTTTTTTTCAATAAACAAAATGCAAATAAATTGTTTGAATATGCGAATTTGTTTGTAGGACCGATTTCAGACAAAAAATTGTTTGATTCTACAAATTTTTTGTTTGAATTGAAAAAATAATTTTTTCTGTGTATACTTTCTAAAACAAAGAAAAAAAAAAAAAAAATGACTGATGCCAAGTTTCAATGAAATCGGTCACACCCCCCTAAACCCATCGATAGATAAAAATTTTTTGATATTATTTCATAATTTGACAAAAAACTTTATTTATTCTTCATCTATCATTTCTTTGACTACATCGTTATATTCCAAATCCTGTTTGGATGGCTGATGTCTTTAGCTGGTTATAAAAGGTTCTGATTAAACCAGAAAGCGACGAAAAACATCAGTGTTTGTCGAAACTCATTTGAATTTCCTAGAAAACATTCACCCTTATTGTGTTTGGCGTATTTAAAATACGCCTACGACTGTTTGGTAATAGATTAAAGAGAATGTGAACTTTTTTCCTTTAATCTATTACCAAACAATTATGGTGATTTCTTGCTTCTTCCGCTTCTTTACTAAGCAATCCAATATGAAGAATTGCTGCAGCGATTATTTTATGTTGCTCTGCTATTATTCCAACAACAGATGTTCTTAAGAGTTTACCTTGTTGAATTCGCCTTGCCTTTAAATATAAAAATGAAACAAGTTAGAGTGCTATATTCGGCTGTGCCGAATCTTTGATACCCTCCACCGACAGTTCGAATGTTTAAGAAGTAATATCTGTATGATGTTATTATTATCATAAACTGTGAAGATTTGTTATTAATTATGGTTTTAAGCGACTAAACTGTTTTCCGGTAGTAGGGTTTATATGGGGCCTAGGGTAAATTACACTGGTTTACAGCAAAAAAATACCAAGAACACCACATGCCTAGATAAGTTAATTGGGACCTCCTGAACACGAAAATCGCTGTAATTTTTTTTCCTAAGTACCTAAGGTAATCGAATGCCTTTTCCATCGATATGCTACAAATTTCTATCTGATAAGAAATGGCTGAGTAATGGCACCTCAAAGTTCAAAAAATGTTTATTTTTTACGTTTTTTTCAAAATTTTTCATTTTTATTTCGTTTTTTTACTACGTTATATTAAATATCTGGAATGTTTTATTTCTTAACCAAATAGTATATTTAATTACCAATATTTTAAGCGTAATTCGGATGAAAAATAAAGGTTTTATTAAGGATTTTGTGGAACGACAATATTTTCATCTCATATAAAATTCCTTGTTTTTTAAATACGTTAAAACTGATGGAAAGGCATTCGATTACCTTTCTAACGATATGCCATTTATTTCGACCGGACTTTTTGGTTGGGCTCAACAAGGGTTTGAGTGGGACCATACACCGAAAAACGCAAAAGTACCGTTATCTAAAAAACGGTACTTAGGAAAAAAAAAATTACAGCGATTTTCGTGTTCAGGAGGTCCCAATTAACTTATCTAGGCATGTGGTGTTCTTGGTATTTTTACAAATTAAAAATTTGTAAAGCAGTGTTATGGACCGATCATCACGAAATTTCACAGCGTCATTTCTAGTCCTTTAAAACTGTGACGTGCCAATTTCTGTTATGCTAGCATTATTAATTATGGTTTAAGGTGTACTAAACTGTTTTCTGGGAGTAGGGTTTCTATGGGGCCTAGGGTAAATTATGTACCGATCTTCACGAAATTTCACAGTATCATTTATAAGTTTATAAAACTGTGACGAGCCAAAATTTTTTATGATTGCATTATTTTTTACGGTTTTAGGCGTACTAAACTGTTTTCCGGTAGTAGGGTTTATATGGGGCCTAAGGTAATATATGGTCCGATCGTCACGAAATTTCACAGCTTTATTTCTAGTCCTAAAAAACTGTGACGTACCAAATCTTGTTACGCTAGCGTTATTTTTTACGGTTTTAGGCGTACTAAACGGTTTTCCGGGAGTATTGTTTATATGGGGCTTAGGGTAAATTATGGACGGATCATCACGAAATTTAACAGAATGATTTCCAGTCAAATAAAACAAATTTTTGCAAAATCTTATCTCATTCCGTGCCTTGTTCCAGCATTTATGTTATTTATTGTAACAAAATTATCAATTTTTTTAGGTGGTGGTTGCACATTTTGATTCATAGCTCTGGTCCTACTGAACCGATTTTGCTGGATTTCAATCCCAAACTGCTTAGGATAACTACAAGCAATTTGGCACCAAGTTTGTTAATTTCTTTTGAGTTGTTCGAAAGTGAGCGTGTTTTCAACAGACGGACAGACAGACGGACATGGCTAAATCGACTTAGAATTACTCAAGGACCCAGAATATATACTTTATGGGGTCTGAGATGAATAATAAAAAAGTTTCACACGGAATGACAAACTTAATATATCCTCTTCACAACTAATTGTGGTGGAGGGTATAATAAAAATTTTGACTACTACAATATATTTTTGATTTTCATATTTTTATTAAGGTTTTTTGTAAACCAAAAATACAATATTTTTGGTTTGCATAGTATTAAATTTCTTGTGCATATAAAAACTAAACCTAATCATAAATACAGCCGTAACAAAGTGATATGAAACATGAAAATTTGTTCGTTATAGAAATGTCTTGCTTTTACTGTGCTTTATAAATTGTTTTGAATTTTAAAGTGAAACCAATGAGACTGCAGTTAAGTGTTCATTATTAATATATTTCGTTTAATCTGGTGTTTGTTATAACAGTTTTTTTTTTATTGTACATCTTTTTTTATTAATAGCCAACCTTTCAATAAAAATTACAAGCATAATATTTCATTATTATCATCAATCTGTTTAATAAAAACATTTTCTAAGTTCAAGAATTATTTCAAGTATTTCAAAAATCATTTTAGTACTTAAGTATCAAGCAAACACACACTCAAACACTTCAGCATAAATTGTTATGATAGATGACAGCATGCAAAAACAAATGTTCATGGGGAGCACAAAGAAAAATTAAGAAAAACTGAGGAAAAATATTCCATTTAATCTCTTTCAATTTTATAGGCACGTACTTATGTTCGTTTAAAATTAAGGTGTAGGCTTCAATATGAGAATCATAAATTACTTACAGTACACTTCATTACATTACCCACATACAAACACACACACGCACACACACACACACACATGCATGTGCAGATGAATTTAAGCTCAGTGTTTAAATAATACAAAACTCCTTTTCTTTAAGTGCAAACATACTAATACTTTATTAAATTTTTTCTGCTCAGATGTTTAGAAGACCTACTTTGGATCAATGATGGCCAAAGCAACCATATTTACACTTGCGTGTGGTAATCTTCAGCAAATGTATTTTGTAGATGTGTCCCAATTTACAATATGGACATTTCTTGCCGGACAGACGCAATTTGTTGGCGAGAGAGGCAAAAAGTAAAGTTTGTCACGCATACAGCGTCGAAAAACTTTGTCTGTCCGGCATGAAATGTCCATAGTGTTAATTCGGACTATATTAATGTAGCACAGTGTAGCCCAAAAAATATGCTTTAATGTTTTATAGAAGCAAGATGTGATTCGCCTTAGCATTTAAAAGATCGAGGGCTTATATTCAAATAGCGCTATCTGTAATATTTTGGAAAATGAGTTTTTTTTATAGCAACGTGCGCACTGACTGTATTTTCATGTGTCAAAAATAGAGGGGGTTGGTGCAGCGGTAGCAAGACATTTTTACAGAAGCTTTCCGTGAGCCCCATTAAAATAGACTACATAGGAAGCAAATCTCGAATCAAATTTTAAACAAAGTCAAGTGACTAATTAATTCATCATTGCGCAGCCCAAACGGCTGAAGATAGAGAAAATTTGGACAGTGTTTAAGTCTCCCAACAATTCGATCCACTGAAGAGAGATTTTTAGAATTTAAATATTTACAGCCGTATTCATAATGAAAATTTGGCATACAGTTAGTACAAAGTTTATTCATAATACACTTACCAAACTCTGGCTAACGATTTGCTAAACTATTGTTAACGAGCTGCCAAACGTTTGCCAACTTTTGGAAAACAGCTGTTTAATGTTAAACAATTTTGTTTGTTTTATTTTAATTTACTATCTTTTATATAATTTATTTTAATTTTTAAAACTTTTTAAATTTTTATAAGTGAAGGGAAAAACAAAAAATAAAAAATAAAAAATCCAGCGACGATTAAAATTGCATTTTGGGTTGCATTTTTGAGTAATATAATGTGGCATCATTAAAAGTTAGCAGTTGGATAAAATTTTGTTATGAATAACCTCTGTGCCAACAAGCTGCTAAGCTTAATCGACATTCTAGTCAGCAGCTCGTTGTACCTAGTGTACAAAATGTGGCTAACTTTTTGTTATGGCTGTTAGAGCCTAAAAAGGGGTAGAATCAGTAGACGTATATCTCCTAAACCACTACATTTTATTTGAACCGGGTAGCGAAGCGCAACGGGTTAAGCTAGTTGTTAATAAAATAGAGAGAAAAGACATATTTATTTTATAGGTTAAAGTTTTTACTGTCTAAAAAAACTCACTTATTTTTATAAAATGCTTAAATTTAACAAACTTTGATGGGGTATAAAAAAAATATAATAAAAACATATTTTTTATTCCCTTTTTTTGAAAATAAATAATCACCCCTATCGTGAATAAAAATTACTTGGGAGTTTTTTCCCTTTTCACATTTTTACAATTGAATTAACATAGAAAAAATGGGAGAAGGGAAAAAACTCCCAAGGAATTTTTATTCGCGATAGGGGTGAATATGTTCTCTTAACTAAAAAAACCAACTACTTGTCCCACAACTTAAAATATGAGTAGGTGAGATGCAAAACTCGTTCGTTACAAAAATTAAAAAAAACGAGATGACAATTGATTCTTAAAGTTCTTTTGAAGCCTAATGAGAAGGAATATACTCATCGACTTAATACATTTATATTTCGATGTTTTTTTATGACCTAAAATTGCAGTTAGTAGCAAAACTGGTTTGTTCCATTTAGCAGTCATTTTCAAAACTATCTCGTTACATGTTCTGTAGCAAAAGTCGCTTGTTCACTGGGTTATTTGTCAACATTAATGTTGCAGTTTAAAATAACTTATAACAATAACAACTAAATACAAATTTTGTGTTTAAATATGCATTTACTAACAACAAACATATGTAAATACCGTTTAGCGCGACATGTATCAAAACTTTATGAAAAAAAATTGGATTTGTGCAACGAGATAAAACAAACACCGTTTGAACAAATTTTTGTAATAAGAACTTACTGGTCCTTTACTTTTACACGATTAAGTTGAATATATTTTAACCCAATAACCTTGTAGTGAAATCAAATAGCTTAAATTTAAAAAGGATCCAATGAAATCTACTCTATTGTATAGTACCACCTAAAGAATAAAAACTTGACAGACATTCAGGAAGTACAACTGTTTTGTGATGGCTGCCCACGACAAAATAAAAATATCACTGTTTTAGGAATGCTGAGCAAGTTTTTGTCTGAATCACGAAATTGCAAAAAAATTACAATAACTTATCCTGTAGTAGGGCACTCATTCATTCCACCCGATAGGGTGTTCGGAGGATTGAAAAAAAATTAAAAAAAAAGATACGATCATAAAGCCAAGCGAATACTGGGACTTATTTAACGAATTCGTTACACTTCGAAAAGTTGGGAGTGAAGTGCCTGTATATGACTGGAAAACTGCTGTAGCTTCTGTGTTGAAAGCACCAGGGCAACTACATTTCCAATTTAAATCCTCAAAGCGAATTATAATAGAAAAAACAGGGAAACGAATAATGACTCTTCAATGAGAAATGAATTACAGAATTAATTCTTGCCAGCCTAAACCATTCTTGAAACGAGGAAAAAAAATTAAGGATATTAATCCAGAAGAACTTCCAATCAATGTGGAAATTAAGCCTGAAAAGAAAAAAGATGATGAAAAGCTGTTATCAAACCACTTATTGGGGTAAATTGGAAAAATAATAAAGAATTGCAGTTTAATGTTTCTGTCTTGGACAATACCAATGTTGATCATGGAGTAGAAGAAAACAATGAGGAGTACGCTGAAGATGAATTACATTCTTAATAGGTTTAAAAACTTAAAGTTGTTTCTTAAACTTTATAAAATAAGCTTTTAAATTATTCACCATTTTGTCCATAATTTAAATAAACTGATATAACTTTAAAAATATACTAAAGTTCAATAATTAATTTTTCTGGTGGGCTAAAGTGCGTTGCAAAACTAGTTTGATCCCATATGGATCGTAGCAAAACTAGTTTCTTTCGAAAATTCGTAGCAAAACTCGTTCGTTACAAAATTAGATCTATTATTTATCTTTTTTCAGTTAGTTTCAATTTTTCAACTGTTGAGTTATTAATCAAGAATGGCATAACACTTCAAAATCAAAAAAAAAAACTAACTAATTTGGTCCAGTTAATCCGGCGCTATATGTTTTTTGCATTTTCCCAATATTCAAAAAAGGTGTAACAAACGAGTTTTGCATCTCACCTACTCATATTTAATAATGTCTAAATTAGAGAATTTTTCATAAATTTCATTTATTTTTAATAGCTTGAGGCAAAAAATTGAACAAAAAGAAGTTGTAATGTAACCAGGAATAATCAAAATTGTCAGATCCTTTTTATACCCTTCGCCACAGGTGGGAAGGGTATATGGGTGTTTCCATAGAAAATGACCCCTTATAGCTCAAAAATTAAATTATTATTTTGAATTTATTTTTCCGCTAATATTATACAAAATAAATGTTTCTGATATTTTCCGAAAGATTAACTTTAATTTTCTTAATACTAGCAAAACTATTTATTTTTTTTTTTTTTTTTTTGTTATCCATAATAAATGAATTCAGACACAAAAAAACTTTAACTTTTTATAATGTAACGACCGTTACTTAAAAAAAAATTTTTTTTTGGTAACAAATTTCTTTGGTTTGAAAATAAATCCATTCCTTAAACAAAACAATTCAAAGAATTTAATCAAATATTTTACTTGACATATCCTGTGCAAAATTTTACAATACATGACGTTTGTTTTCGACATTTTAAAACAGGACATTTATAAAGTAACGAGCGTTACTTTTTCAATGGTCAAAAAAGTATTGAAATTATATTTTTTATGAAATCTTTTGGTTGCTACCGTTGCTTGAACTTTCGTTAGTCCAAAATGGAGCAATCCTCGTGGCATATTTGGGTAGGTTGGAATTTTATCGGTAACTATAAAATATACATGGGAAACACCCATGTATATGTTCGTTTTTTATATAAGTTTGTCATTTCTTTTGAATTTCTACACCAGCGGTCATCACAAAGAGAGACAGTTAAAAATGTGTATGTAGTGGTGGGTGTTTAACTATGTGTTTTGTTCTTGTTTTTTTTTAAATTATGGCTTTTTAAAAATTTAAAAATAAACTTAAGACAATAAACAAATAAAACTGTTTAGCGAATAAGGATTATAAGCAACAGTTTAACTTGTAACAATATCAAAGCTGAAACAAAAACAACAACAATAAACAGTGAGTTTATCTTTTCTTAAATTCCCACCTGCAATTGATTTGAATTCTTCCAATATTAATTCTGTGGCTTGGTGCTAAAAGGGCCAATGTGAAAATTTTCTGTTTTGAGTTTATCGTTGCATTAGGTGTGTTAACGCTACTCCCAAAACACTATAGTTTAATTTTGTTTTAATCTTGCAACACTATTTTAACTCCGAAAAAATTTATAATACGTAAACTAATGTCATTTGTATTTTTTAACGAATGTAAATTGTCAAGAAGCGTCTTGGCGCCTTCGCCGTTCTTTTTCTTTGTTAAAATTTAATTGCAAGGTGACCTAGACGTGATACAGAAAGCCAAGAAGATTTTTTTATATCCAGTAATTTTCATACCAAAAAGTATGTAAAAATTATTTAGACCTACTATGTACATATATTTGAAAATATTGTTTAATTGTTTTTAAAGGAATTTTAATATAAATACAATTGCATGATACATCAAGCCTTTTATTAAGCCTTTGTATTTTATTCAAAATCCCGTGGAAATTGCTGGCTCGGCTGAAAGCCTTCTCAACATTTTTAAAATTCTTTTTGGTTCGATACACCTCCATTTGTGTCACATCAATTTAATGCCAATCTCAGAGTAAGTACTAATGGATAAAGAATTAGAAAAGGGTCAACAACAAAATGGTAAATTTAATTCGCGTCCTAATCTCCTTACTGACAATATGGCGACTTGTACCAAATGCAACAAAATATTTAGAAAAAATTACGTAAATATTTCAGAAAACATTAATGTTTTATGTCCGCAATGTTCGGTTAATAGGTCAAATTCTCCTGACCACAGTATTAGTGATCAGCGATCTGTTCAATCTCAACACTCACAATCGCGTAGCCTTCAACTTCAACTTCAACGCCTAGAAGAAGAACAAGCCTTAAACCTAAAGCAAATTCAGGTACAACGCGATTATTTGAACAAGAAATATCAACTTCTAGAAGAAGCTGACAATTTATGTGAGGGTGTGTCCAATAAATCTCAATCCATTCAGAACTGGATAAACGAAACGTCCTTAGAAAACCCAGACTTTGAACAACCTGCTCAGAATCCACCAACTACAAATAATAATGCTGATGACTCAATATGGCAGCAAGCACATGACGTGCCAAACGAAACTATTCCAATTAATAGTAAAACTTACACAATAAAACAAAGTTCTAGATTTTGCAGAAACACTGAGGTTCAAAATGATTCGCGCCTTTCTAAGGCAAATATTGCTCCAACTTGTGCAACAGCCCCCACTAATAGTGGCGGACATAAGATACAAGAACATCCTCCTAATATGCAAAATGTTTCACACCGACCAACTAATGTGACATTTTCCTATTTACCTGCATCTGATTTAAATTTTAATTCAATGCCGCCGCACTATTTTAATACAGGCACAGCACTTCCGTGTAATTCAGCATTACCACCAACTTTCGATAACAACCCACCAATTTCTTCTTTTAATTACACAAATACATATAATCCATTATTCACAACACAAATTAATAATACTACACAGCTCCAACAAAGTGCCCTTAACGCACGACAATCCGTTCCAAAGGAGTTGCCTATATTTTCTGGTGAACCAGAAGATTGGCCTTTATTTATTTCCACATTTGAATGGTCTTCAACCACATGTTGTTTTTCAGACGCTGAAAACCTCATTCGCCTTCGAAAATCTTTAAAAGGTAATGCTCTTCAAAGCGTTCAACACATGCTCGTACACCCCTTAAATGTACCCAGTGTCATAAATATTCTTCGTATATTATATGGACAGCCTGAAAAGATTTTAAATTCTATAAAAAACAGAATTAGTTTATCCCCAAAGGTTGATGAAAATAACCTTCAAAGCCTTACTTCTTTCGCAATTAATGTTCGCAGCTTAATATCCACTATTAATGCCGGCAACCTACCAGATGAAATAAATAATTCTTTTTTACTACAACAGTTGCTAGAAAAACTACCAACTTATTATCAAATGCAGTGGGCTTCTCTAAAGTTGCAATTAGTGAATCAAAAGAAAAAACCAAATTTATATGAGTTTGACAATAATAATACAGTCAGCAACAAACATACAACAACAGCTTCAAAGAGATTTTATGTTAATTCTCATAGTGGTGAACGTAGATGTGTTGTCTGTAATAACAGTGACTGTAAAACTGTAAGTGAATGTCAAACGTACCCATCATTGGATCGTAATGAGAAGTGGAAGGTGATAAGAGAAAATAAATTATGCAAATACTGTTTGTGTTTACATAATGGTGAATGTAGAGGAAAAAAGAAATGTGGTGAAGAAAACTGTGATTATTATCACCATCCATCATTACACCGGTATAATTCACCTCAAAACAACGATAATAAAGAAACGTCAAATGTACAAAATATGCATGTTTCCAGTGAACAAGATGAAGAAGAAGAAGTAATTCATAACTCCCATATCAATGACAAAAATAAAATATTATTTAAAATAATACCTGTGAAAGTACACAATAACGAAAAGGTGATTGAAACCTTTGCATTCATTGATGAAGGGTCGTCTATAAGCCTGATGGACGAATCAATTGCAAATGAACTGGAAATAAGTGGTATGCCAAGCCCACTGTGCTTGAGATGGACAGGAGGTATGCAAAGAAGCGAAGCAAATTCAAAGAAATTAATTATTGAAGTTTCAGGGGAAAACGAAAAGCGTGTAAAACTAAATGTAAGTACGGTGAAGTCCTTAAATTTACCAACGCAATCTTTGGATTACACAGAAATGTGCCAACGATATCGCCACCTGCAAAATTTGCCAATTAAAAGTTATTTCGATGCTGCTCCAAGACTTCTTATCGGATTAAATCATTTCAACCTAGGTATATCAAGCAAAACTCGTGAAGGTGCCCAACATGAGCCTATAGCGGTACTCACAAAACTCGGATGGCTTATCTATGGATCAACAGCTGCAAATAAACCCACAAGTAAGCATTTCAATTATCATATTTGTGATTGTTCTGAAAGCGATAAGAAGTTAGATGAGTTAGTTAAGAGTTTTTATACACTAGAGAGTATAGGAATTTGTGCAAAAGACCCCCTTGAATCTGAAAATGACACTCGTTCGTTTAACTTGTTAAAAAAATATACAACGATTAAAGAAAATGGACATTATGAGGTTTCATTGCTTTGGAAAATCGATGATTTTAAATTGCCAGACAGTTTTAATATGGCTCTTAACCGGCTAGTCTGTCTAGAAAGAAAGTTAATTCGGGATTCAGGTCTTCACCAAATTTTTCAAGATACAATCAAAAGTTATCTAACTAAAGGTTATATACGTAAGCTTAATGAAAAAGAAATAAAACGAAACGATGGAAGGGTGTGGTATCTGCCTATATTTGCAGTGTTTAATAAAAATAAACCAGGCAAATCACGAGTTGTTTGGGATGCGGCTGCTAAGTCTGAAGGGTTGTCATTAAATTCATTTTTATTAAAAGGCCCCGATATGCTAGCATCATTACCCTCGATTCTTTTTAAGTTTAGACAAAAGGCTATAGCTGTTTGTGGTGATATCGAGGAGATGTTTCTTCAAATACACATAAGACCAGAGGATCGCGATGTTCAAAGATTTTTATGGCGCGAATGTGATCAAAGCAAAGCACCCGATGTTTATGTTATGGACGTCATGATTTTTGGAGCAACATGTGCTCCCTGCATATCCCAATATGTAAAAAATTTTAATGCTAATAAATTTCAGCAATACTTTCCAGCTGCTGTCAAATCAATTAAAGAAAATCATTATGTTGATGATTTATTAGATTCTGTCGATACGCCGGAAGATGCGATAAAATTAATTTCTGATGTGTCGTATATACATCGCCAAGCATGCTTCAATATAAGAAACTGGGTATCGAATAGCGAACTTGTGAGAAACAATTTTGCAACACCGAATTCAGATGGTGCCAAATGCTTTAACTTTAAAGATGATAGTCAAGTGGAAAAAGTTTTAGGGGTTTTCTGGGAATATAAAGAGGATATTATTACCTTCAAAATTGCTTCGTGGCTTATTTTTAGCGATTTATTTGCACTAAGAAAGTTTCCTACAAAGCGTGAAATGTTACGATTAATCATGTCGATTTATGACCCTCTGGGTCTGATTGCACATATAACAATGTTTGTTAAAATACTGATGCCAGACGTGTGGCGAAGTAAAATCGAATGGGATGAATCAATTCCTCCTGAATTGATGGCAAAATGGTCTCAATGGGTTAAACAACTTCCTAATATACAAAATATTAAAATACAAAGATGTTATTTAAAATCAATTAAAAGCTACAAGGAGGTTGACATTCAGTTGCATACATTTGTTGACGCTAGTGCTGACGGTTATGCAGCAGTATCGTACTTTAGATTGCGAAAAGATGGCGTGGTTATTTGTTCATTGATAAGTGCTAAAGCCAGGGTGGCACCAATGAAAATAACTTCTATTCCCAGACTAGAGCTTATGGCTGCTTTGATTGGAGCTCGTCTAGCCAAATTTATAACAGAAAACCACGAAATAAAAATTTCTAAAAAATATTTTTGGAGTGATTCTAAAACCGTGCTTAGCTGGATTAATTCCGATCATAGGAAGTATCATCAGTTTGTAGCCTTCAGAGTTACCGAAATTTTAGAGCTCACATCTGTTAGCGAATGGAATTGGGTACCAAGTAAACAAAATGTTGCAGATGAGGCAACAAAATGTTCAAAAATACAGCAAGTGTTCCAATCCAGTCGATGGTTTAATGGGCCCCAATTTTTGTACAAGCCTGAAGAAGAATGGCCTCGACCCGAACCTTTCCCACAGGGTATTGAAGAAGAGCGTAAGCACTTTATTCACCAAATAACAAAATATGAGCCAGTTATTGATACCTCCCGATTTTCAAGGTGGGTTCGTCTTGTAAAGACAGTAGCATATGTTTTACGCTTTATTAATAACAAATGTAAAAGACAAAAGGGAGAATTTACTCAGGAAGAGTTAAATAATGCTGAGCTCATTTTATACAAGCAAGTACAATGCGAATATTATTGGCCAGAGATTTCTGCGCTAAGATCAAACAAAACTTTAAAAAAGACAAGTGAGATATACTCTAAATCACCCTATTTGCAGGATGATATTTAACGTGTTGATGGACGGATTGACCTGGCAGAGGTTTCCTTGCAACAAAAGCGTCCAATTATATTGCCAAGGAAAAGTTATTTAACCAAGCTTATTTGTCTGCACTATCACAGCAGTCATGAAACGGTTGTCAATGAGTTGAGGCAAAAATATTGTATTTCAAGACTTCGTGCTACATACAAATCAATTGTTCGATGTTGCCAAATGTGTAAAATTGCGAAGGCTACTCCACAGTTTCCACAAATGGCAAAGCTGCCACGTGCTCGCGTTGCATCATACACGGCTCCTTTTACTTACACCGGGATCGATTTTTTTGGGCCCATGCTAGTGATCGTCAACCGCCATAAAGAAAAACGTTACGGTTGCTTGTTTACATGTTTGACTGTAAGGGCGATTCACATTGAAATTGCGCATTCTTTAAACACAAGCTCCTGTATTTTGGCTATTCGAAATTTTATGGGACGAAGAGGAATTCCTCTTGAGTTTTATAGCGATAATGGGACCAATTTCGTAGGTGCTGAGAGAGAATTACGTGAAGCCCTAGCTGATGTGGATCGAAATGAGCTAGTAAAGACTTTTACATCCTCCACTACCAAATGGAGTTTTAATCCACCAGCTTCACCCCACATGGGGGGCGCATGGGAGCGCTTAGTTCGTTCGGTAAAGACAATTTTTTACAAAATTACGCCTTTCAGACACCCAACTGATGAACTTCTATTAAGCATGTTTATTGAGGTTGAAAACATTATTAATTCGAGACCCCTTGCATATATTCCAATTGAACCAGATACGACAGAAGCCATAACTCCGAACCACTTTCTGGTAGGAAGCTCCAGTGGGCTGAAACCGTTAACTACATGCAACGATAACGGAATTGTATTAAGACAAAATTGGTTAATTTCTCAGCAATATGGAAATATATTTTGGAAGAAATGGTTAACTGAGTACCTGCCATCATTAACATGTCGGACAAAATGGTACGAAAAATGTAAACCTTTAAGTCAGGGAGATTTAGTTATCATTGTTGACCCTTCCCTACCTCGAAACGTTTGGCCTCGCGGCAAAATAATTGAAACGAGATTGGCTGGCGACGGGCAGGTCCGAAGTGCAAAGGTGCTAACACAGCGAGGCATATTGGAACGACCTGTAAGCAAGCTGGCAGTATTGGAAGTAGCTCCACCAAAAGAAGTCTGACAGCGAAAAGGTTTCTTGCCATACTGCGGGGGGAATGTTAACGCTACTCCCAAAACACCATAGTTTAATTTTGTTTTAATCTTGCAACACTATTTTAACTCCGAAAAAATTTATAATACGTAAACTAATGTCATTTGTATTTTTTAACGAATGTAAATTGTCAAGAAGCGTCTTGGCGCCTTCGCCGTTCTTTTTCTTTGTTAAAATTTAATTGCAAGGTGACCTAGACGTGATACAGAAAGCCAAGAAGATTTTTTTATATCCAGTAATTTTCATACCAAAAAGTATGTAAAAATTATTTAGACCTACTATGTACATATATTTGAAAATATTGTTTAATTGTTTTTAAAGGAATTTTAATATAAATACAATTGCATGATACATCAAGCCTTTTATTAAGCCTTTGTATTTTATTCAAAATCCCGTGGAAATTGCTGGCTCGGCTGAAAGCCTTCTCAACAAGGTGTTTTCTCTTAACATCTTTTTTTTTTTTTGATGAAATAGCCAATGTTTTTAGCCCAGAACACCTTCATAAGGGT
The DNA here is from genome assembly GCA_930367215.1 of Pollenia angustigena. Lineage (NCBI taxonomy): Eukaryota > Metazoa > Arthropoda > Insecta > Diptera > Polleniidae > Pollenia > Pollenia angustigena. Next base: position 188,532,774 of record OV884056.1, read on the forward strand.
TTTGCTACCAAATTTCAGTAAGAATTGTTCTTAAAAACAATTTAATTTAAATTTTCTTAAAAGTAAATATTTTGGCATTAGCCCTTTTAGCACCAAGCCACAGAATTGTAGTTTTAAGTAGGTTAAGAAAAAACAAAATTAAAAATAAAAAAAGAACTTGCTTTATTGTTTTCGCAAAAAATAAAGCATGTTGCCAGTTTAGTTTTTTTAAGCCGTGCACTTGCCAGTTTATTATCAAAGCAATTTTTAGGGAATACACAATTTTTATTTGTCAAGATTTTGTTTGTCGTACTTAATTCCCAATTTTTATTCTTGATAAAAACAATTAAGTTAAGTAATTACTCTTAGGCTGGGTTTTTTAGATCTCACTTAAGCTAGGTTTAGTTAATCTGAAAACAGATTTGTGCCGCCATTACCAAGTTTGTATACAAAATTTTGACAGAACAGCTCGTTTTTGCTTAAAATGATGGTCTCTAGTGATATAATAAAAAAAAATCACATTTCGCCGGAAAAATCCAAGTTTCAGACTACGTTAAACTAAGTTTAAACTTAAACCACATTTCAAAAACCCAGCCTTAGAGTTAACAAAAAAAATTTTTATGTTCTCCTGTAAAATTGAGATTTTGCAGATAGCACTTTTTGAATGAAAGCCCCTATAATAAATTTAATTTAAGACAAAAAATTTGTTTTTTTTATTTAATTTTCAATACCAAGAGTAGATAAAATTAATTCTTTAAAATACTTTTTTTTTAATTATAAACAAATTTTTCTTCGATTAATTAATTTTTGATACAGAGAAATTAATATAAATTAATAATAATATGCACATATACGTTTATATTGATATGTACTTATGTATAAATATCTTTAATAGTCTCTTGTAAATTGTAAAAAAGATTCTTGATATATTAAATAACATGTCAAGCAATTAGCTTTTAATTTGTTGTTTAATATACCAAAGGTGTGAATAATCTCTACTCAGCTTGAAAAGAAGTTTGGAAAGATATTTTTATTGTAAAATATCCAAATGTACTCCCATGTTCTAAAAATCGCATTCGAGTGCAATTAAAATAGAACCGATTTGAAAACTTTGCTATGTTGAAATTAAAAAAAGTTATATCCTTTTCTATACCTCATACTTCGAGGATCACTTATAGATACTAACCATCGATTTCTAATTTCATAACATGGCCGTATATATTGAAATGAATTTTTATATGATTTTCAAAATAAAGTACATACAAAATTTAATAAATGAGTTTTGAAGATTTATTGAAGATTTTTAAATATTTGGCGGAGATTTAGCAGATGTTTTGATGAAAATTATGATTTTTGGCTGATTTTACTTCTTAAAGTTCTGGCTTGAAAATGCTTATGATTGCTCTTAATAAGTCAAACACACTTTTTCTTTTTTCGGTGTCTACGCAGTCGTATTACGAACGCTATAAGCATGATTGGTAGTCCTCAAACAATTAATATTTAACTTTGCTTAATTTCTCTCTTTATTTTAACCAATCAAAGCACGTTAACATTAAGTGATTTTTGTTTGCTGCATTTTTTGTCGATTCTGCTTTAAAGTTTCTTGGAAAATTTAAATGGGAACAAAACGGTGTGAAAAGTTTACGCACTTGTGATCCTTCCTCTTTTCTCTCTTCCCTTTCGCTTATTAAATGAGAGTTGGGGCAACAAAAATCGCTTAATGTGAACGGGTACTAAAATTCTATCATTTACACTAAGGCAAATATGTAGAATGAAATAAGAGAAGGTTTATTTTTAACTAGTCATTTACTTACTCAATTTTAAACGTGTTATAAGTCGCATTTATTTATTTTTTGTAAACAAATTAGAACTGAGCTCATTAAACTAAAAGGGACTTCTGTGTAAAAAATTAATTAAAAACTACGTTACTAGTACAAAATTGTGTAAGTCTGACAAATGGACAATTTTTCCGTGTTGAATGTGTAATTCTTTTTGATTATTTAACTAGGCACACAACTAAAAGTGTTGCCCACCACTGCTCTTAATTCAAAATGGAAATTACTTTATATCATTTGTTTTTATAAACTTTCTCACCTACCCTCGTATAAATTCCTGCAATGTGTAAACTAAAACAAAACATTGAAAAGAAAAACCTGTTTTACCAATACATATGAATGAAATGAAGGTTCATGGCTTACACGTACATGTATAAGTGCAAATGCGAATATATTTATGTACATAAGTATTTATATGTATTACGAGAATAAAAATTAGATGAATAGTTTTTCAAGACTAAACTGAAAGGAAAAAAGGACCATATTTTATGTTAACAAGTCTATGGTATGCCTGTGTATGAAAATTTATGTGTATAAAAGTACAACACAAGTGCATGAGTGGTTTTAAAAAGAGTGTATTTTCATATCTGTTCATGTGTTTAGAAGTCTGTGTAAACAACACTTAAGTGGCCATGAATGTAAATGAAAATTTCATGTGAATTTAGGAAAGAATTTAAGATGAATGAAGAACAAATTTTTTCAATGGTTTTTGACTGGCAAAAAAAAGAACCAGCTTAAAAATAAACTATTCCTAGAGGTTCTTCCTTTTTTCCGTTTTATTATCCTTTTTTGTTTTATTACTAAACACATTTTTAAAATGCTTTACAGGAGTTTTATTATAACGATTTCAAACTAAAATTTTTAATTTTTTAATAACAATTATAATTTTTTTTTTGTTGTTTAATTGTTAATGGGTTTAATGGTGAGGGTGGGTTGGTGGTGGGTCGGGGGGGGGGGGGGGGGGGGTTGTATAATTTTAAAATGTTGTATTGTGTGCACCTTTTTTTCTATGAGTTACTGTAAAAATTTATGTTAATTTTTGAAAACCTTTAAAAATGAAAAAAGTCGTTTTACTAAAAATATGTTTTGGTATACAAAATGCGTGAAAAGTTTTTATTTTAATTCATGCAAAGATGAGAAAAGCTGTAACTTTTTGTTTTTGAAAGAAATTTTTGAATAATCTTAATTTTATTGAAATAAAAATATGAATTTAAAGTCTTATTAGCTGCAAATGTTCTTCGCAATATGTTTCCTTTAAACTTTTTAAAAAACTTAAAACATTAAAGATGTTTTAGTAAAGAAATGCTTAACTTTGCCAACAAAATTGTCAAGTTAATTGCCTTTGTATTACTTACCCTGCACACAGAAAAAAATACCAATGTAAAATTAACATGGCGAAATGTTGATCGAGAACTATTTAAATTTATCATTATTTCATATTAATTTTAAATGACGAATATTAAAATAACCTTAAATCACGTTTATTTTATATTATTCACTGTTAAAATAACATTGTTCAATATTGAATCCATAAAAACCAGTTTTATATTAAAATCAAAAGTTTATCTTGTTAAATTAACATGCATACCTACTTAAGCATGTACATTTTTTTATTTTTATTTTTAAAAAATGTTATAAAAAGAAAACAATGCCTGCATTCTTTTTGTTTTATTAAAATTATTTAGTTAAATAATAGCAAGTGATAGCAGAGAAAAGTATAAAAATGTCTCTCCTGTAAAATTTGGTTTTTGTAACATACGATAATTTCGCGCAAAGGGGTTGATATGTTGTCTCTGAAGCTTCTTCACACTGTTATATCATACTCCAACCAATTTGACTCTACATGAAATTCACGTTGTTTCAACTTGAAATAACTTTCATTCAACGTGATTCGGATTGTTATTTCAATATAAATGAGATTTTGCTCTGACTTTACTGCAATGTTAACATGAATTATTGTTATTTTAAAAGAAAAAAATGTTGTTCGCAAGTTATTGCACACAGAAAAAAATACCCATGTAAAATTAACATGGAAAAATGTTGATTGAGAATCATGTTAAATTTCAGAAAAATTATGCCCTTTACTTAAATTTATCATTATTTCATATTAATTTTTAATAAAAAATATCAAAATAACCTTAAATTACGTTTATTTAATATTATTCACTGTTAAAAAATAAAAAAAAAAAAATATTAAAATATAAATAAATCTGGATTCAATATTGAACCCATAAAAACCAGTTTTGTATTAAAATAAAAAGTTTATCTTGTTAAATTAACATGCATACCTACTTAATTATGTACATTTTTTATTTTCACTTTTAAAATATGTTATAAAAAGAAGACAATTCCCGTATTCTTTTAATTAAAATTGTTTATTTAAATAGTACATCAAGTTTTCAAAGTAGAATGATGACAATATCGGGCGATTCTGCTGATGCTTCTGTTAACAGAGGAGAATACAAAATAAGTGAAACATGTGTTACAGGGGTTTGAATTATTCTTACATAAATGCAAATGTTGTCTGAAGCTTCTTCACACTGTTAAAATACACTCAAACCCATTTGATTCTACATGAAATTCACGTTGTTTCAACTGGAAATAACTTTCATTCAACGTGATTCCGATTGTTATTTCAATATAAATTACATTTTGCTCTAACTTTACTGCAATGTTAAATTAACATGAATTATAGTTATATCAAAAGAAAAAAATGTTGTTCGCAGTTATTGTAAAATCAGGTTGAATTTACATGAAAAACTTCTGAAGCAAAATTACCACCGAAAAATTTTAAATCAACCTTGTTTTCTGCGTTTAAACTTGATTTTTTTCTGTGTGGGAAGTTACGTGAAACGGAAAACTAAAGTTTTTGATATTAATATTAAATTTAAGTTCATCAAATTTAATTTTCATTAAATTATTTTTAATGAAGGAACTAAGTTACAACAAAAAATGAATTAAAAAATTGTTTAAAAACTTATTCATGGCTGAGCACGGGATTGAACTCGGGTCGAATTTATATGTTGCGAGAATAAACACATTCCCATCATCAGAATTTGTTGCCGCTCTACCGTTTGGGCCACTGCGGCGCCTGCATCTCTATAGTTAAACATCTTTCTTTAACCAATTGTATTAGTGGATTGAAATTTGCTGTAATAATCAAGATTATCAATATTCAATTTTATTTACATGAATCTTCCTTACTTCTGTTTTTTGTACTTTCTACCAAGACTTTGTCTTGAACACTTAAGTACATTTTTTTTTTTGTATGTTTCTTTTTCCTTTTTTTGTCTTTTTCTCGTTGAACTTTCTTTATACAACTTAGAGGAGAAATGTAAACTTAGAAAGCTTGTGTCATAGCTATTTTATAATAATCGTGATTTTTCATTGAACGGCTGGTTTTCAATTGAGGTTTTTGATATTTAAATTAGGCTTAAGTTCATCAAATTTAATTTTTCTTAAATTTTTTTCTAGTGAAGAAAGTAATTTACAACAAGAAATAACTTAACATTTTTTTGATAGTTTTATTCTTGACTGAGCACGGGATTGAACTCGGGTCGAATTTACATGTTTCGAGAATAACCACATTCCCATCATCAGAATTTGTTGCCGCTCTACCGTTTGGGCCACTGCGGCGCCTGCATCTCTATAGTTAAACATCTTTCTTTAACCAATTGTATTAGTGGATTGAAATTTGCTGTAATAATCAAGATTATCAATATTGAATTTTATTTACATGAATCTTCCTTACTGCTGTTTTTTGTACTTTTTACCAAGACTTTGTCTTGAACACTTAAGTACATTTTTTTTTATATGTTTTTTTTTTCCTTTTTTTTGTCTTTTTCTCGTTGAACTTTCTTTATACAACTTAGAGGAGAAATGTAAACTTAGAAAGCTTGTGTCATAGCTATTTTATAATAATCGTGATTTTTCATTGAACGGCTGGTTTTCAATTGAGGTTTTTCATATTTAAGTTAGGCTTAAGTTCATCAAATTTAATTTTTCTTAAATTTTTTCTAGTGAAGAAAGTAATTTACAACAAGAAATAACTTAAAATTTTTTTGATAATTTTATTCTTGACTGAGCACGGGATTGAACTCGGGTCGAATTTACATGTTTCGAGAATAACCACATTCCCATCACCAGTGTTATTTGCTTTAGATTAGAAATATTATATTATGGAGACTTTTATCTATATATAAATCGGCTAAGGCAAAACAGTTAAGAACACTTTCCTCCTCTGTATGTCAACCGATTTGAACAAAATATACACCATTTGAAAGATATTTACGTACAGAAGTGCACAATATATATTTTACTAACACAAATACAAAAAATTTGTTTTTTTTAATTATCAAATAATTAAAAAATAGGGTTGTCGATTGTTCGATATTTTTTAGAAACCGGTTTTCGAATATTTCGACTATACAATGTCGGAAAATAGAATGTGATAATTTTTAAATTTTCTATTATATTGAACTTAGAAACGTTATGTTATAGGTGCGTGGTCCTGAGTGAATGAAACCCTATGAGATTAAAAATGTTGGTACTTTTTATTTTTTCTTTGGTATGTTTTGAATTTTTGTTAATATTTGACCTATAAAGATAAAATTAAAAATGCATGGTCCCGGGGGAATAAGAACATGTAAGGGGAGTTTTTTGTACTTTTTCGTTCAACATCTGGTACATTGATTACATTTCGTTAATATTAGACATTAAAAAATAAAATTAAACTTGCAATGTCCTGATTGACAAACTATTAAGGAGATTTTCTGATACATTTTTGTTTTATCAATTTAACACACTTTAAATTTATATATTAAATAAACGAAAAATTTACATTAAAAAAAAAAAAAAAATAAATAATATTTTTACAAAAAAATAGTTCCTTCACTCATAAATTTATATCTAACTTGTATTACTATGAACTACAAAATGTAAAATCATCCAAACATTTTGCCTTAGACATTTTAAGAACAACAATAAAGTGAAAACTTTTCCCTTTAAACCTTCTGGTCTAAAAAAAAAATTAAAACAAAAACAAAATGTTTAATCCATTACAAAAGCCATATTTGATGCCCATATTCTTTTGAATTTAAAAAGTGTTAAAAAAATCCCACATAAAAAGTTAAAATAAAAATGTAATTTTCATCTACAATGGGGTTAGTAGTTGTTTGTTTAATGAAAAAAGTTCACAGCAAGTTCAGTTAAAAAACAAGTAAAAGGGCTTTGTTTGGTTATGCCGAATCTGACAAACCCTACAACATAGTAGTTAAGAGGGAGCATATTTGAATGGGCAGGGCAATAAGTCAATTTATAGTTCGGTGATTTTAAAAATAAAAATATAATAAAAAAATTCTCTAAGCTAATCCCGCGAAGTTCTACACTTGTCTGCAGGAAAGAAACCAGAGTCTCCGGCGGAAATATAACCCGGAACCCCAACGCTGATAGACTAGCTCACTACCAGCTAGCCTACCGATGCACTCAGTAATGAGCCTTTCGTACCAAAATGCTTAATTCGGAAGGACACTTGTATGGGGTCCAGGTGAAATAATAACAGAGTTGGCTTATTTATAATAATCTTTATATAAACAAAAATTTATGGGATGAAAAAATAAGTTATTTGTCTATTAACAAGACTTACAACCTTTTAAAATTGCCAAAACGGGACGCTACTAATAAGTCATGCAAAAATGCAAACAAATTCGTCTAAAAATGGGCCAATGTTTGTCTAAATCAAGCTCAAGTTACCATACAAAAAATTTATTCAGTAAATTACTTATGTGGTGTTTATAGAACACGAGCGCCTTACTCGTCCGTTCAACTTACATTTAAAACAAAAACAAAAACAAAATTTCGAAATTTGTTTTTGTTTTAAATGTAAGTTGAACGGACGAGTAAGGCGCTCGTGTTCTATAAACTACACATTAATATTTAATTTCATGCCCAGCTGAGTAAATTCAGAAATGAAACCCGTTTTGGAAATGTGTTTAAGAAGAAGTTTGTTTAGTGAGCAGAACAATACTTTACAATGGCAAACAAAATGTCAAAAAACTAAAAGTAAAGGCTCAACTATAATATGCTTAAGTTAGCTAAAGCAATTGCGCGAATACATGTGATTCATATGTGTCGAACCAAATTTAACTTAAGAAAACTTCTTGTTTAATTTTGAATAAAATACCATGTATAAATAGGGGTGGAATGGATGTAGGTAATTAAGAGTAAACTCCATTGAACTTATAGAGTGTAAGCCTGAGATATAGGGAATTTATTAAATCAAGACTTGAGAGGTTAGATTATGAGACTGATAGAGTGATCAGGAATAAAAAGGGTGGACTGTATTTTGTATACTTGCGTGTATGTTAGCAGGAACGGTGACGATGATGATTGACCAGATAGATCAACTCAAAGAGATACCACTGTAGAACAAAGGCAGATACAGAGATTGTAAACCCAGTAGTTCCAGAAATAAATTTAGTCAATAAGATTTAAATTCAAAGTTTAAAGTTTATTTAACAAAGTGGTGTTAAATGAAAGGTTTACAATGTACACAGAAAAAAATTACGACAAATCAATTGTCATATTGAATACCATATTCGTCAATACAATTAATTTTTTAATTGAAAAGGCACCAACAACCGAATTTGTAAATATAAAAAATAATTTTGTTAATTCAAATTGTTGATATTTAACAAATATTTTCAACAACGAAGTTGTTGTATTGAATAAAATATTTGTTAACAATTATATTCAAATTTTAATTACGAGTTTCTGACGTTAACAAAATATTTTGTTTTGCGTCTTTGCAAGAATTAAATGCATTTCAAATATTTGCTTAATTCATTTTTATTGAAATATGTTGAATACTGCATCACAAACACTATAAATATTTATTTCAGCATGCAACTTAAATACTGGATGCACAATAATGTTTTAACATCTGCGTAAAGGCGAATAGTGATATCATAGACCAGAATTAAAAGCTAAAATAAACGAAAGACCCATTAAATTCTCTTTACTTTGCAAACAACAACTGAACTTACCATAAAGATTGCTTAAGTTTCTCAGTAATCTGCCTCTAGTTTGGCCTTTTAGTGATTTAAACCAAAATATTTAAAAAAATTTTTTTGACATAAAATTATTTTTTATGTATTTATTTTTTTAACTGAAAAATATTGTCAATACGACAATTTATAAATATGTTAATTAAGAAAATTGTTAACTATATTTGAAAAATTTCTGTAATTACTTAATAACTATTGTTATTTTTTTCTGTGTAATGATGAAAGGTATTTAAATTTAGATGTTGGCTCTTTGGCGCTTGAAAAGTAAGTAAGTATAAAATACAATAATGACTTACCAGTTGACAATTGTAGATGTTATTTTTATCCACTAAATAACATTAGTTTAAAGTTTGTAGGAGCCGAAGATGTCAGTCTGATGTGCCTTACAAGCCATCAGATTGGCATCGAGAACCAATGTTTCGCCTCCGCGCGGCGGCTCCTGGTAACAACTGGATTTTTCCAGTTGGCTAAGTGAACAGGGTTAGAAAATATATGAAAAGTCCAAGGACTGGCTATACATTAAAATGAACTTTATTTTTGGTGAAAGCATGGTACATGGTCGATAGACAGGGAGAATGGTCACGCCTGAGTTCCGCAAGGAACCGAAAGGTGGCCTACATCAAGAAAAACAGTAAAGTGCTTGGGTATGAATCCACCCTTGCATAACTGCTAACTGATTAGAAAAAGCTCAACAAATGAAAAATTTATATGAATCTTTCCTTGTGTAAATTAAATGAATTTGTGAATATTAATGAAATATGTAGCTGGTGACAGTGCGATCATCATAGAGAAGCCGCTAGGGGATATCAGAAGAAAAGTATTTCTTTCCTGCAGTAGAATCTTTGCCATGGAGTCTTTCGGGACTAAGAAAGAAATTGTGTTGATATCTTCTTTCGGACATTGGAAAATCTATGGGAGGTCTGTGGCTGATGTATGCCACAAGGATGCCAAAACATCTGAAATGACAGGGCTCTCGAAGTTTTCGGATTTCTTTAGTCTGGGGCTGTTCACCTGAGCACCCTTGCATAATGTTATTCAGGTGCCACGGGAGTCATATAGCCCCCGGAAGTCACAACCCGGAATGACTATATGGTGAGGTCTCTGCTTGCAGAGTACACGTGGTGGCTGCGGTTCTTGATCTTAGGATCGTTGTGAATTCTCTTTTTTGAAACTGCTTGGATCAAACTTTGCAGTGGAGGACTAGATAGCTCCAACCCCTAAGCAAGGAGTGATATTAAGATTTTGGACTTATATCTAAATTGCAACCTGTATGTGATTGAATGATCCTACACATACAGGGGCATTTGGTAGGTGCATATATAACTCACCTAGTGGTTGAGATCCACCGTGCGACTAAAGCTCATCTAGAGGTATCCACGTAAATCATAACCATTGTTTAAAGTTTGTTCAATGGCTTTTAAACTGTAACATTAAACATTAGGAAGTTGATTTACCGGACGGTTATAATTCAAATTTAAGAGCAATACAATTTAATAAGTAATAAATAGTGAAATCGATAAAAATACAATTAGCAAGGATACGGTTTAGCAACACTTTGTGCTAGTTTAAACAAATTTTATGAAACTGGCATTGCGAAACAGATCGCACTTTACGTACGGAATAAAACATTTTGATTTTTTTTTTTAATTACTTTTTTAATTTTTTTTGTTAATTTTTGACAGTAGCCTAAGCCAGCTTATGCATATTATAAGTTGGGCCTTAAGAAAAATTAAAACGCAAATATTAAAAAAAAAATAATTTAGCTGAAAAGATCAACGAAAAATAGAAAGACAGAAAAAGAAAAAACAAAAACAAAAAAATGTACTTTGGACTTTTAGAAGAATACCTGACAAAAAGTATAAAAAAAACAGAAGTAAGGAAGAACATGTGATTCGATTAAAAAAGATAATCATTCATAACAAATTTCAATTTACCAAGTAGAACAACAATTGGTTTAACGATTGATGTTTGTCTATTCGTCAGCTCAGAATTGGTTTGGCGTATATGCCAAAAAGTCGGAGTGGAGAAAAACTACAAAGAAGATTTACATGAAGATTTCTCAAAATGAACCCGATAGAATTTTTTATATTTTCACCACTGCTTCCGGTATATGTTTTGAAGAAAAATTTAAATTTTTGCGCACTTTCATGAATAAGTTAGAATTTAATAGTATTTTTTTGAAAATTAAAAATATGGTTTTGTGCCGCATGCGCCACTTTTCTAAAAAAATTTAAAAAAGTGGCTTTTTGTGCTGCTTACGTATACTTGTGACGACCAAAGTCACCAGGGCTCGTTTTGGTCGCACCAACATTTTTAGTTTTAAGTATGAGATTTAATTGTATGTATTTATTTGTTGGTATTATTTTGTATTTAGTATCATTTGTAAGGCGGTTTGAATTTAACGGATATGTAGTGAGGGAGCTGGTGCCACCTGGTTGTCATAGTCGGAGGTGTACACCGCGGGTATACAGCACTGAATAGCGACAGCTGTTCTGTGTTGTCAGCTGGCGTGTGTGTGTTGTCAGTTGACAGACTTGGGTGAGTTAAGATCTACTAACGATAGTGGTGCCACGTCTGCAGTAGAGCTTACATTACTCAGTCTAGACACTAAATAATATTAGGGTGAGAGGTGAACCTCACAATAATATTGTGGACTGCATTGGTTAGCTATACGGGAGGGGTGTGTTAATATTGTCGGGAGCGGTGAACCTCACGTCAATATTGGTTACGACCTTCCACTAACCTCTGAGGGCAGTCCGTATAGTATTATCGGGAGTGGTGAACCTCACGATATTAGTATTGGCTACCATCAGAGCGTACGCTCACGAGTACGGGAGAGAGCGCGTCAAGACACGCACACACACACGCGCGCTGCGCTAACGGTGTCTACTAATTTCTCTGCTGCCGAACCAGGAGCCAGCACCAGCACCATCACCACTAAGCCGGCAAACCATAAAGAAAGCCCAAATAAAGGATTTTATAACGTGTAAGCGAAGAGTGTTTCTACTGAGAGAGAAGAACTGAGCGACCATGGACGCCGCTGAGTCTACCCCAGCAAACGGCGGAAACCGTGTCGTTACATACTTATTGCGTGAGTGACTGACTTATTCATCATCGTAAAGCCTAAACGCCTGAAGCTAAAGACTTGAAATTTGGACCGGATCCACTAAGACGGGATTTTTAAAAATTCGAATGTTTAGGGGGTAAAAAAGGGTAAATTCGGAAACCTTTTATCTCCAAAACTAAAAAATAAGTGGACAGGTGTGTGGCACTTTTTTAAAATTCTGCTCTTTTAGGGTGAAAACGGGTAAAACCTGAATTTTCGTTCGTTTTTGTCAGCCCATCTATCTTTTGATCCAATAAACCTAGAAATAAAGTTTATACCACATTCGAAACTTATCAAAAAAATACGAATACGAGTTTGGTACTTTTTCGAAATTCGAACGTTTGAGGGGTGAAAATCGTAACAATTTTTGGTACTTTTTTACAAAACATTTTGCATTTTGCAATTTTTGATACTATAATGGGGGGAAAAAATAGTACCAAAATGGGAAATACGGGAAATTTAACATCTTTCTTCAGCTTTTTGGTTCTACAACTGGTATTTTTTAAATATCGTTAATATTTGACCTCAAAACATAAAATTCAACATGCAATGTCCTGAATGAATGCTTTATATCTCAGAAACCACAAAAAATTTCGCGAAACAGATTTTGGATTCAAAAAGGGGATATCCAAAATATATATACCCCATACCTAACTCAATTTTTTTAAAAATGGTCGGTAGGTCAAAACAATTCTGAGCTGACGTATTGACTGCCAGCCGTCGTCAATGGCGGTGAGTGTTAAACGGCAAACCTCTCTGAAGAGATTGTGTGTTTACTATTGAAACACTTCAGGGCAACCAGAAAGTTTTTACATGGTTCGAGTCCCAGGTCAGTCAAGAATTAAAATTTATCAATAAATTTTTTTTTAATTTCATGTTGTAAAATTCCTTTCTTCTTAAAAATAATGAACTTGAAGATGAACTTTTTCCTGGTTAAAAATATTAAAATTTAATTAAAATAAAATTTTCCGCATAAATTTCCACACAATTGCTGAATAAAACTTATACCTCAGATGTAAACAACACATAGTTTCATAGACCGATATGCTGTACGAACTGTCATAAAAAGTGAAACTTTAACCCCACCCTCCCCACGCTCTAAAATAAAATTCCAATGTCATCTTTCAGAACACCGATAGACATATATTTTATTTGTAATCCCTCTTCCAGATTCCATTGTCAGAACCCCGTTGTTTTGAAAAAAAAAAAATAAAAAAAATCAAAATTGTTGTACAGTGTAATTTTATTCATTGTTTCATTTAGGGATTGCTTTTCGGTTTTAACCGAAATCGAAACCGCGGTTTTAAATGACTATAAACCGAAACCGAAAACCGACAAGAAAACCTCGGTTTTAGGATTTACTTTAACAATATATTTATGCTTAAAGAAATTGAAAATTATACATAATACTGGAACTTCATATTCAAAAACTTTATACAAAACAGCTTGCAACAATGGCAAGGTATTTCAAAATTCTTAAAATTCAAAATAAGTATTAAGAAGAACAAATATTACCTTTTTAACTCTAAAATAGACGCCTAATTTGTGTGGCACCAATAGTATTTTGTATGGAGTTTTTGTGGCTACAGAAAAAACTCAGACTAACGAACGCCTGGACAAGGCTGGGACTACTTTTATATGTATGGAGTTTTATGGCTATAGCAGGAAAATTTTGTCGGGAAGTGAAATAATTCTTCGAAAAAACAGTAAAGAAAGAATGCTTATGTGTTGCGTATGATTTTTGATACGTTTTATTTTGATTTTATAAACAAAATTTTCATTTGGCCAATTGCGACGCCCACGGTGTTTACACTTTTTTCTCATTTTCTTGAAAAAAACACTTTAATTGAGGAAAACATAATGTTTCGTTTTGATATACTTAATAAAATTTATTAAAAAAAACTGAAAACAAGTCCAAAAACTTCTTAAAACTTAAAAGACTTTTAATAAAAGTACCTGCATTGAAACAAATAAAAAAGATATATATTTTTATGTTTAACTTTGACATTTTCAAAACCGAAATCGAACCGAAACCGACCGGTTTTAATCATTTTAAAACCGAAACCGCGGTTTCACATTTTTACGGTTTTAAGCAAACTCTAGTTTCATTCTAAGGCCCAATTTCACCAACTTTTCATATAATTTTGTTTTGACATAAAAAAAAAACAAATTGATATTTAAATACAATTGGTGAAGTAGGCACTAAGATATGAAAGTTTTAATAAAAAAAGATTAAATAAATACAAACAGAATGCTAGTCTTAAGTTCATAGCTAAATATTGATTATTAATTTAGTATAGTCATGAATAAGTAAAAAGACGTGTTGAGTTATCACCCAAATATCTGCACAAATAATAATACGTAAACAAACATTAAAACGAGCATACATACCAACATGTAAAAATTTATTTTATTATGGCAATTACAAAACACACAAACACTCATAAACTCAAAAAGCCATATTAGTTCAATTAAAGACATTAAAGCACATGTCTTTACACACACTGATGGTTATAAATATTTGAAATTATTTGTTGTTTAACCCAAACACATACAAATATACTTACTACACACACATACTATATACTGCACTCTTACTTATGCCACTTAAAGCACGCTTCAAAACGAGTTGTCAACATACTTTATAAATGAAATAAAAGAAAGTTACAAACGCCAGTACATGTCACTTTTCTTTTTATTCAACTTTAAATAGAAAATATTATAAATAGAAGCAAAAAAAAAAAAAAAAAAAAACTGTGTTTATATTAAAAGAAAGGAAAAAGGAAATGAAAGCAAGAGCAGAAAAAAAAGTTCAAATTCTTAAACCTATTAACACATTCCGGCAGCACATTATTAAAAAAAAATAAGTAAGAAAGCATAGTCTGTCAAGCCCAACAAAATGATACCCTATAGACAATTTTTTTAAAGTTTATCCTATTTGGACTCATGGGAAATCATGGACCTGACAAAGCAATATTAAGTTATGAGGTACAGATTTATGTAAGATTATTTTAAAAATACATATCATGGTATTACCGCAAAAAAAGCTTAAGCAACAATTTTTGTTTTTCTTTTTTAATAAGTGACTTTCTTGGCAACACTTATATTATCTCCTAAACTGTCATGGTCGCATAAGGTACCGTAACGATTTTAAAGCAAAAACAATTTTATCTTAAGCGACAACCTTCATTTAAAATTGTGTTTTTGTCGCTTAAGCTTTTTTTGCGGTAATGAATAAAGATGCTTTAAAATCAAACACAAAACAAAAATTAAATGTGTGTACAAAACGTTTGCTGTTCAAATTAAAATTGGATTACAGCCATAGAATTATTTCACTCAAACCAGCTGTATCAGTTATACCTTGAAAAATATAAAGAAAAAAATTAATTTTACATACAATACGTATGATTGATATTTAACTAATATATATTTAAAAATAACTCATACGTCACCAATTATTTTGAGATAAAAGAACAAATTTATTTAATGGGTCAATTACGATTGAACTGAAGTTGAGTTGTTATTAGCGAAATTAGGCAAAGCGGCTAATGTTAAAATATAAAACAAATTGTTTTGTATACTTTTACATGAGCGGCGTTGCCTGATTTCGCTGCTGGCAACACAACTGAAGTTGAGTAATCCGTAATCGACCCATAAGATTACATAAAAAACCAGTTAGAGTGCTATATTCGGCTGTGCCGATTCTTTGATACCCTCCACCGACAGTTTGAATGTTTTAGGAGTAATATCTGTGTGATGTCTATTTATTATCATTATCTTTATACACTGAAAGAATTTTCTTTGCAATACCAATGAATTTTGACATTAATCCCATGAAAAATTCCATTAAAAAGGAAGCGCTTCGTTGGATCAATGAAATCTGTTTCATTAAAAGGATTAAATGAAACATTACATTAGATCTATGAATAATATTCATTGGATGAATACTTTCAATGGATGAATATATTCAATATTTATTTTTTCTTATTTTATTTTACTTTATTTTATTTTTTATTTTTTTTTTTCTGTCTCTGGCGGGAATCGATCGCGCAACCTCGGTGCTGATAGACTAGCTCACTACCAGCTAGTCTACCGTGGCAGTGTAGTTTTTGAATAAAAAAACTATGTTTGTATTTGAATTTATTTGGTATTTAGTATTAGAATCCGATTAGTTATTAAATATTAAAAAAAAAACAAATTTTAAACAAAGTTTCGGCTTAAACCTAAATACATATTAGAAAATCAAAAATTTAAAACAAATTGAACATTCATAATTTAAGCATTAATAATAATAAATATTCAAAATTTTAAGCAGTTACATAATAAACATTCTAAAAGTAGTATTCCATTAGTAATTTTTTAAACTTTATTGCGTTGCTAGTGAATTGTATGTTTCTGGGAAGATGGTTCCAGAGATAAATTGTGAAAATAAAAAATTGATGAGAAGATGCTGTATCTCGATAGTTAAAAGTTCTGATTGAATTATTTCTGGGTGAAGAAGTAAATGTTAGTTTTTCAAATAAGTAGCTGGGCTCTTTAGTTGTTATAATTTTGTGTAAAAAAACAAGATTTTTTAGCTTCAAATAATCATCAAGAGAGATACCAAAGATACGTTTAGTGTACAAGGACACACTCTCAAATATTTTTATATGTTTTTATGTTTTTTACTCAATTAAGAGCGTAAATATGAGATTAAATTGTCCATAACAACAATAACAACGTTGATTGAAAGTGGATTGAAAGTTTTTGTTTCATTACTTTAATGACATTTTTATTGTCATAATGAAAATTTAAATTTATGAAGGCAATTATTGAAATATGTTGCTTTTATAAAAAAAATTTTTGATTTCATAAATTTAATGGCATACATGTAACATTAGATGTATGAAATTATTAAATGTTACATTTTTTAATTAACAATTAAACATTTTTTTAAGTAAACTATAATTTTGTATTAATTTATGAATAAAGTTATGTTTGTATATTGTTTTTTATGTTCCCAATTAAAATTTTTTGTTTAACTAGGACAAACTTAAGCTTTCATATATCCAATGAAAATTTTTAATGTAATTAAGAAATCCAATAAAGCGATTTTAACGAAAATACTTCATTATAACTATGAAATTCCTTTTAGACAGTGAACATTTTCATTTACCCAAGGAAAATTTTTTTATGAAAATGATTCATTAAATATATGAAGCATTTTTCTTTTAGTGTAAAAACAGGCATCTGCATTAAAAATGGTTGCGGCTTAGAACTATATACAATTATTGACCGACAATCTGAAAGTTTAATGCTTTTTTTTTTAGCAATTTTTACTAGCTTGAGTAAAATATAATGATTCGTAACAGTTTAAGCTGAACTTAAATGATTTTCAGAAGAGCAATTTATATTGGAGCCATCATCCCAAAATTCTGCAGAGTGGTTTCTGGTATTAAAAAACATAAATTTCAATACAGCGAAGCAATTAGTTTTAGCGTTTGCGGTGAATTTCAGAAGGCTGCTAAAATGGGACCTAAGGTAAATTATGCACTGTATATGTATATTGCTTAACATTTTTTGTTGGCCTGCAAAATCTATATCTGCTACGGTTTTAGGCGTATTTAATTATTTTACCAGAGTGGGCTTTATATGGGGCCTAGGGTAAATCATGGACCGATCTTCACGAAATTTTACAGTGTCATTTCCAATCCTACAAAACTGTGACGTACCAATTTCTATTATGATGCATAGTTAATTAAGGCGGACTAGACTGTTCTCCGGGAGTAGGGTTTATATGGTGCCTTGGGTAAGTTATGGACCGATCTTCACAAAATTTCACAATGTTATTTCTAGTCCTATAAAACTGTG
This sequence comes from Pollenia angustigena, assembly GCA_930367215.1. Lineage (NCBI taxonomy): Eukaryota > Metazoa > Arthropoda > Insecta > Diptera > Polleniidae > Pollenia > Pollenia angustigena. The sequence goes on from OV884056.1 coordinate 188,550,608, forward strand.
ATGTACCAAATTTTGTTATGATAGCATTGTTTTTAAGGTTTTAGGCGTACTAAACTGTTTTCCGGGAGCAGGGTTTATATGGGGCCTAGGGTAAATTATAGACTAATCTTCACGAAAGTTCACAGTGTTATTTCTAGTCCTATTAACTGTGACGAGCCAAAATTTGTCATGATTGCATTGTTTATAAGGGTTTTAGGCGTACTATACTGTGTTCCGGGAGTAGGGCTTAAACGAAATTTTACAGCGGATTTCCAGTCGAATAAAACGAATTTTTGCTAAATCTTATATTATTCTGTTAATTTTTCCACCATTTATGTTAGTTTTTGTAACAAAATTATAAATTTTCTTTAGGTGGTGGTTCCACATTTTGATTCATAGCTTTGATCCTACTGAACCGATTTTGCAGGATTTCAATCCCAAACTGCTTAGGATAACTACAAGCAATTTGACCACCAAGTTTGTTTATTTCTTTTTAGTTTTTCGAAATTGAGCGTGTTTTCAACAGACGGACAGACGGACAGACAAACGGACATGGTTAAATCGACTTAGAATTACTGAAGGATCCAGACTTTATCGGGTCTGGGGTCTAATCACCGCATTAGATACTATCGTACCGAATAAACTATCGAATGTTTTTGCATACGACAGACACTGACGTATCGAATGAAAACTCGGTAAATGTAATGTCGAGTTACTCGATAACGAATGCTATTATTTCAAATTCCACAATTTTCATTCGATATCGAGTTTCACGAAATAATAAAAAAGTTTCACACGTAAAGACAAACTTAGTATACCCTCTTCACAATTATTTGTGCTGGAGGGTATACAAATTTTACATGGAGCATTCCACGCCAAAAACACGATTTCAAATCCAAAAATCTTAATCAAAAGCACTTGGAATTAATTTTTCTCTCTAAAAAACATTTAAAAACGAATATTTTTCCCAAAAATTTTTCAATTTGGACGTTTATTAAGAAAGTTGTGAACGAAAACCTAAAAAAACGTGTATGAAAAAAAATGTAAAAAATTACTAGGAAGGGATTTTGGAAGTGTACAAAATTGGGGAAATTTGTTTTAAATTTATGCATCTATGCATAAAAATATTTTAAATTTAATAAGGTTTACACAGTATTGACGCGGAATGCCCCATATATAAATCACAACAGTCTTTAAACCATCTGGCTTGGCGTGGAATACGCCATATTTATGCTTCAATCCCAAAAAATAATTTAAACTTAATACCCAATAAAAATTTTTACCATTTTGCGAAGCACTAAAGGTACATTTAAAAAAATAAGCGCACAATTATGCGCTACGCAATAAGACATACAGAAATGCAGTAAAGTAAGTGAAAGAACTCTCAACAACTTTTATAAAAAAAAATAACATTTCAAGTGCTACGGCATTCCCTTACTACGCAGCAGGTTTGTAAGGGAGCATACTAAAAAATAACTGTATTAAAACATTCAGTGTGTAAAGATGATCGTTACATCCAACAATATTTAAGTGCGCTGAATAATGCGCTTCATGTGTCAAAAATGTATTGCTTCAAAGTGGGAACTCGCCATATAAAATTCATGTCTTCCGTAAGCGCAATGGTAAGCGAAACCCTTATGTTTCTCCCTTAGAAACCTGCTTCGCTGGATGCTCCATTTTTTACTGGGTAAGGTTTTCAATGAAAATTTTGTTAAATTTAATAAGCGGTTATGAATACGGGAACAATTTCATTCTTAAGATGCCTTTAGCACTAAAGTTTTTTTCTAGAATTTTTGAATCGCTTTCAATACCCTCTTTCCCGGGAATTAATTGCGGGATTCTCGGGAAATTTTGAAGAAAAACTTTAGTGAATCAATGTGGGACTCGTATCTTAAGTTGTTTTACCAAAGTTAATTTTAAGACAATATTGATTTTTGGGAATGCGAATATCTTGAGGAAAATAAATGAGTGCCAAGTTCGTGTTCAATCGCCCCGCTTTACCTTGGAAAACATCTTATTTTTGAGGTTATGACAAAAAGTTTAAAATTTGTGAACCAGTGTCTCTAACATATGAGCCGTTTATTTTGAAAGTGGCATTAGTCACTTTTTCAAAAAAAAATCGAGTTAATAATAAATATAATAATAAATAATAATAATAAATAATAATAATAATAATAAATACTGAGAAAAATATCATTATCATGATGTATCAAATACAAGTGAATCTTCTCGAAAGTTAGCATCCATATTTTTAAACGTGTTAAAACACAAACCCTTAAATATCTCGACTTAAAAACCGAAATGACTTATGCCACTTTCAAAATAAACGGCTCATATCTTTACGACATTTTATTTCTTGTCTTAGCAAACGGTTGTAGGCTAAGTTTTACAACAAAGTAAAGTTAAGTATTTTCCGAGATGTGGCAACAAAAACGAAAAAATAATCAAGATTAAAGCTATTTTAATATATTTAAGTGGTTATTTTTGATGCCAATAGGATATACGTATAAACATAGTTAAATTCAGAGCTCAGTTGTAGAACTACACACAGCGAAAAAACATGTTCAAATATGGTCACCTCTAACAACACTATTTTTAAAGATAACTTATTATGTTGAATTGAACCTTATTATTGTCAAATTATAATAGTTTTCTCCGAACATGGTATGGTTAATAAAAACTAAAATATGTTTAAAACTTGTAATAGCATGGTTGGTTTTCAACCATAGCATGTTGCTCTTGAATAAGAGGAAAATACTATTGTTAATTTTGAAACAAATAATTGTCATATATAACCTAACATGATTAGAGGCAAACATAATATGGTTGTTGCTTCTTGATGGAGGACTAATTTAACCATAATATGGTTGTCGGTGACAATAATATGGCATAATTAATCATAAGATGTTTAAAATTTTCTTTAAAAATGGTGTTGTTGGAGGTGACCATATTTGAACATGTTTTGTCTCTGCGTGGAGTTATGCAACTGAGCCCTGAATTTGACTATCGGCCATGTTCTGACAATCGCAAGATTTGAAATCGCATAACGCCAGATTTATTTTATGGTGTTCTTTCACTCGTGCGTTTAGCTTGCGATCTTCCATAGTGTTTTACAAATATTCTAGTTCTCTTTTGCAATTTGCAATCGCCAAGCTTCTTGCTATTGCGATTAACAGAACACCTAATTTGCAATTTTTAGTTAGAATCGCCAATTTTTAGCGTTTTGCGATTGTCAGAACATGCCGGTATGTTTATACGTATATCCTATTGGCATCAAAAATAACCACTTAAATATATTAAAATAGCTTTAATGTTGATTTTAATATAATATAATATTAGATTTAATTAGTTTAAGCGTAATAGCCAGTAAAAAACATCAGTTTAATTGGAGAATTAAGTTAATTTATAAATAAAATAAATTTTGGGCGGGAATCCCGGGATCCTGGGAATTTGATTTTAATTTTCCCGGGAATCCAAAATCTGCGAGAAAAAACTCTTCTTACCACCTATCACTACTCTTAGTTAAATTTTCAGCAATTAACCGAAAATTAGCATTTAATATTCAAATCTTTCAATTGAAAACAAAAAATGTAAAAAGAGCTCATGATTTCCACAAATGAAATAAATATTTCAATTAACTGAACATTTTTTGTATTATTTGTTGTAAAGATTATTTTGTGATTTGTGGGGTATTTTTGGGATTAACTTCGTCTGGGAACCTTGATGTGTGTTTTTTTTTTTGTATGAATATTTAATGAGGAAAATTTTTAAAGCTTCGTTAAACATAAAGACATAAATAATTATTTTAAGCTGTCCCAAAACTCAAAGTCCCCAAAACATTACGAATTTCTTTTATTTCTAAACAATATTCAAATTAAAAACAAAAAGGCAATAAAATAAAAATGGATTATATTGTACATTTAACTTTGCGTGTCTTTAGCGAGTTAAAATTCAATATGGATTCCCTACTACGTAAATAATTTCGATAAAACATTTTTTGTTTTTAATAAATTTTAAGGTTTTTTATTATTATTATGACTCTGCCACCAAATAAATACATTAGAAACAAACTGCCTTAGCGGCAGCTGTTTTATTTTTATATGTGAAAAAGAAAAAATGATTGAACGAACACCGGATGTTGGCCTGTAACATTAACACGGCGTGTGTGTTTGTGTGTGAGAATGTTGAAATGTGTTTTTGAGGATAAACACCCTTTTCGCTTTGTTTTTGTTTTTCATAGAAGTATTGCATGTTGCTAAAACATATACATAATTCTAAAAAAAAAAAAAAATTTATACCAAAATGTTAATATATCATAAATTAATGACTAAATGACGGCCAGTCAAGGCCAAACGAAATACAGAAAAGCCTCAAAAAGTTTTTGTTAACTCTTGTTGTAATTTTATCTTGTGGTGCCCACACAAACATGAAAGATAATAAAAAAAATTCAATATATTCTTTTTAACCCGAAAATGATAATAAAAAAAAGCAAACGGGAAAAAGTAATATGTGTAGACTGTTAAAAGAAATTCTAATTTAGTTTTTTGTTTTTAGGTAGGAGTTTTTTTTCGAAACACTGTCATTATGTGACGCAAGTCAACCAACAATTAGTAGACACTTGAAATGTCTAGTGATTAAGTTACCCTGTGGTGTTTTTCTCATAGATGGCGGAAAGACTTGTATTATTTTAAGTTGGGAACGCAAAAAAAAAAAAAAAATGTTAATTAATAAGTTGAATAAAAACTATAAAATAGTCATACGTCAGGGTTGTTATAATGATTGTCATTCATCAACAATTTGTTTAAATAGAAGAGAGAATAAATGCGTGCGTTTTAATGAAATAAGAAAGATATTTTCCTACAAAATAGCATTTGACAGATGGCCCCAAAAAGAAAATAAAAACTGATCCCAAATTTATGGCATTTTTTTATAATGCAATATGGCACAATTATGTACAATTTTAATTGAAAAGTCATTCCAAAAAAATTAAATATGACCCTAAATTTTTTGTAAATGTTCTTAATTAAAAATCGCCTTGAAATATTAAATTAATTTTCCCCCAAAAAATGTTAAATTTAAAAAAAATTGATAAAGGAAGGTTTATTAGTAATTTGGGTTGGGTAAGGTAATGTAAGGTTAGGTTCCTTGGGCTGTCATTAAGAGATAGCTCACCTGGGTCCCCCAGTGGTACCTTTGTGTTACCCAGTGTCAATGCACATCCTACATAACAGTTACTCAATAGGCGTCACTGCAGAATTCAACCAATTTGTCTTCCTAAGGAAGAAAAGAAGCAACCTAAGTTCAATCTTAGATAGATCATCCAAACATGAAAACATGAAACACAGTTTTCTCTCCCTCCTCTTCATGACATCTTCCGCATTAATAATTGAATTCCAGATTCATTATCCTTGCATGAGTCCCCAGAGGCAAGTGCCAATTCACAACTGAGACCACAGTTCGCATCTGGTCCCTATTGAACCGAAGTAGAAGGCTAGTTCTTCGTTCATCATAGCCAGGCCGTACAGACCTAGCAATAGAGCAGTTGTATTCACAACTCAACCAGCTTGGTAAGTGACTTACAATGGAAGTCCACCGAATTGATCAATGAATGCATCATTAAGACGATCACCTTCTTTGGCAAGCTCATCTGTTATCTGGTTGCTCGGGCAGTTAACATGCCCTGTTACCCACATTAGCGTTACTCTCGCTCGTATGATTCGCAATCTCATTAAAAGACATCCGTCATTCTGCAGTTAACCAAGATACAATATAGACACCCGCTACGGAAGCAATGACTGCCTTGCTACCGTTAAATATACATATATCCCTCGATATGCGATGAAACATATTCTAGTTAGCCACGAAAATTCCTGCCTATACGGAACCACGGTTTTCAGACAGGACGATACCAGTAACCGAAAGGGTCAAGTACTTGGGTGTGATCCTTGATCGGAAACTAAAGTGAAAACATCACATAGAAAAACAACCAACAGGGCGATCCGATGTTTGGCGCCATGTAGAATGGCCATAGACCCGTAATGGGGTCTAAGTCTAACTATGACACACTGGCTCTACAGAAGTGTGATTAGACCGATTCTAAGTTACGCATCTGTAATCAGGGGAACTGCGTTGGACAGGGCGTGCAATATCAGACAACTGCATGGCGTCCAGCGTACATGTTTCTTGGGTATAAGTGGAGCAATGGGCACTACATCAACCAAGGCTCTGGAGAAACTGCTGGATATACTCCCGATCAAAACGCAGGTGAGGTACGGCGCGCCACTCGCGGCCGAACGGCTCTTTTCTCTCGGCGAATTGTATTAAAGCTACTACAGAGCATGCCACCTGTGTACATTTTATACACCGACCGGATACTTACGTCCATCGGACATGCCCGACCGAATACCGGAGACGGATATTGTCGGAAGCTGCGAGATTATGATCCCCGAAAGGGAATCATGGTCGAGTGGAACTTAGGCAAACGCCTCTGGGAATCTTTTGCTACACGGACGGCTCTTAGCTGAGGAATAAAACAGGCATAGGGGTGTATGTTGAAAACCCTGGCACCGAGATATTCTACCGCCTTCCTGACCCCAACACTAGCTTCCAGGCGGAAGTGCGTACTATCACGGAATATGTGGGATAGATTGAATCGAATATAGGGAAGGTAGACTTCAACATATTAACCGATAGCAAAAGGGCAATAAGGGCGATATCAGTTAATAGGGTTAGGACCAGAACCTAATTGGACTATAGAAGGGATATTACCGACTTCTCCTCTGGCGGCAGGATCCGTATCATATGGGTGCCAAGCCACTCGGGGATAATAGGTAACGAAAGGTCCAATACACCCGCTATCAGGGGAATGTAACAAGAGGCATTAAATCTGGATAATGCGAAACAGTTTGAGGCAAGTAAAATGGAACTGAAGGCGTTGGATAGGGAAACCCATACAGCCAGCTGGGGTAACTCAGACGAGAGGAGAATAAGAAGCCTCCTCAATAGGAGTAAATTCAAGGTTAATATTATGGTGCGATCCAAACACCTCTATGTCATAATGGACTTAGGATCCCTGGGGAATGTAGACTGGAAAACCCGGGAAACTGAGTTTCTTAACGCCGAACGTTAACTCCCTCCAAAACCTGTTGGTATTGCTGCCCACCTAGATATCAATGTTCCTAAGGAGAGCACAATAGGCCCAGTAGAGGCCTAAGTTGCATCCTTGATGTCTCATCCTTCTTTTCACCTAACCCAACCCGTGATATGCCCGAATCTTAAAATTTCGAATTCCAAAATCCCGAACTTCAAAATCCCGAGCTTAAAAATACAGAATTTCAGATTCCTGAATTTAAATATCCATGGTGGGACGTTTGTCTGGGCGCAAGAATTTTCTCGTCTATGGCACAAACAAACACCGGCTTCGTTAACTAAAGCTTCTCTGCATAGCCGGCCTTGGGCAATTTGAAATTTTTATGATATCCATTGAAACTTTTTTATAAAATTTTTTTAATTTTTGAAAGTTTTAAACTTAAAATTTAAAAATTAGAAAAAAATAAGTCGTTTATCAAAAAGAAGGAAAAAAACCCAATTATTTGTTGGTGTTTTGTCTAAGCTTTGACATCGTTGCAAACAAAATGATAGAAATAAAGATTACGACATCAGGCAGATATAAAAAGTTTTTACTGCGCATGTAGGAACTGTCACGTCACACAACCTTCGTTCTCATTGGCTTTTAATTTGTAACCAAAGTATACTAAGTAACACGACTCTTTGACAATCCCTCTCAGAAGGTACCTAGCAAAGTATACTAAGTAACACGACTCTTTGACAATCCCTCTCACAGGGTACCTAGTAGTACATAACTCAAATATGTGTTAGTGAAAAAAAATGTACATGTATTGATACATTTTTATTTTTCACCAGACATACAGGGTTTCATTAAATATGTTAAAATTCTATTTATTTTATTAAGTACTTTTTTTACAAAAATATTTTCAAATCGCATTGCTTAAGTTTTAAATATGTACGTATATGCATATAATTTATATAAAACGTAGAAATTTAACCGTAAACCGTATTTTAATGTATCATGTATACAAAAATCGTTTTAAAGTTATTATTATTTAAAAAAAATGTACTGTAAAAAAAATTTTGCTACCTTTATCATCATCTTTAAGAATACATTTTATCACTTTTTTTACCTCGATAAATAAATCATTAACAGAAAATAATACTTGAAAATTTTAAAATTAAAATATATAAATATTTGCAAATATTCAATGGGGCAATATAGTCAATATTTCTCGGCAGATGTTATTCATTAACACAAGACAATTTAGAACACTTTTTCGGGCACATACGACGTGGAGCAGAAAATGTCGCACAATGTTCTGTAGTCTTTTCCAAAAACGGTGGGGTTAAATTTTGTAAACGTTGTCGCAAAAGGCAATTGCGAAATATATAATGAAAATGAAATTTCTAATTATGATACACCTAACTCAACTCCCGAGTTATTACTAGAAGAAGCTGTACTGAACTTTAACATTGAACAACATTTAGATTTAATCCAAAATGTACGTACAGAAGATTTTTCACATGATTTGAATGATGTAGAAAATTTAGAAGAAAAGATATTTTTGGAAAACAATGCGGAAACATGCGTGTGTGGTTATCTTTATAAAAAATTATACAAAATGCATAATTGTTTAAATGATTTGCCAAAATTTAGCGATATAAACTTTTATGACAAGTATTGCTTTTGTTATGAAAAGGAATTAATTGTAACGATATCGAAATGATATCATATAGGTGATAGAAAGTATCACAAGTGATAATCGTTTACGAATCGAAAACGATAGTTTTTACGGACTAAATTGTACCTTTCCTTATAATATCGTTTTTCCATAAAATTATGATATCGTTTTCGATATCATAATTTCCAATAATAACGATAGTGAAATCGCATTTTTAAACTTTTCGAAAAACTATCGTTTTATTATACTGATAATGATATTATATGTATCTAATAACAAGGTAAAATTATTTTTTTTAAATGAAAGAAAAATTCTTGAAATATAATAGCTAATACTTACAGTTTTGTGTAATTTTTATAGGATAATTCTATCACAATGTGCATACATATTTTAATAAAAACTTTGTTTTTAATTTTTATATTAATCTTTGTTAAAATAATTTATTATGTTTAAAAAAATTTGAGGTTTTTTTTTCAAATTTTTGTTTTTAAATTGGAAAAAAATATTTTGGTAAAATGATGTCGTAGCGATATCGTTTTAAATATTAGTAAATACTACTATACACGCCGTAAAATATAATATCGTTTTCGCTATCATATCGTTCTATGGTTTATTGGGTAGTTAAACCTCCTGAAGATTTCCAGGAATACGTCAAGTAATTAAGTGAAGCATTCCTAAGTTTATTTAATACTGTGTGTCATTAAAAAAATTTTTTAACAAAAATTGTATATGAAAAACATAAATCACAAAGAGTTCATATAATTTTTTATTAGAGTGCGGATTTATTTAGTTTTGAAATTTTTCAACAGAGATTCTGCCACTCCAAATTTAAAAAGTAAAGTTTTAAAACTATCTAATATAAATTTAAGATTTGCATTAAAAAACTGTTTTTAAAACTATTTTTAATTATATTTCATTTAATTACTGGTGGTGTTCTGTAAAAAGAGTTATAGAGTTATAGAAATGTTACTCTGCAATAAAAGAGAATTCCTTTGCAATTCATGGCGATACAGAACCCAGTAAAAACTTCGCCTACAAAATAATCTGTTGAGTAATCAGAAAAAAGTAGAATAGCCTACTTACAATTCTACTGAAAGAACCAATGAATTTTACAAGGGAAGTTCTAAAATGAATGCATTAAAAAGTAAGCCATTATTATACCCTTCACCACAGGTGGTGAAAAAGGATATGAATGCATATGTATGCATTTAAGTTTGTCATTCCGTTTGTAATTTCTACAATATTGATCTTAGACACTATAAAGTATATATGTTCTGGGTCCTTATGATGAGGATTTAACAATGTCCGTCTGTGTGTTTTTTGAAATAAGAGTTATCTTAAAGTAACACATTTCAATAACCATTACTTTGTTTTTGAAATTATGTGTTGAACAATGTAATTTAAGCATTTAGAAGGTTTATGTGAACTTTGTCAGTTTTTATTTTTTTATCGCTTTTTTCAACACATTAATACTAAAATTAGCAACTCTGAAAACCAATTTAAAATCTACCATAAAAAAATTTTGCGTCAAAAATTATATTTTTTATTTGTGCAATAAGAACTTATTTTATATGTTAAAATGTGAAAAATATTTATAAAAAATTAAAATAATTATAAGTGTTGTGATAAAAATGTGGAACAATCCCAATTTTCCGAAATATTTGACGAACAATTTCGTGACATTTCTTTTGTTTTTGTTTCTCTCAAGTGTGTTGAATTCACACAGGACATGTACATGTGAGAGAATAAAATTTAAAAAAAAGTGGTGTTACTTATTATACTTTGTTTGTAACTTTCAAACTGTAATGTTTATGTGTAAACATGACAGTGGAACAATTTATTATTATTTTTCTATTTAAAATATTTGAAAACTGACAATTTTTTTTAAGAAGTTCCTTTGTTCTTCATAACTTTATTTTTAACTTACATAAATATATATTAGCTATAGTTAAAATTAAATTAAAAGGACGCAACACGTTAGTTTTTCGCACAATTTCCCGATTTGTTTTTTTGCGGCTAACTTGTTGGCATTTGCCCACTGCACACTTCATGTTTGTTCTCTTTTCTGCTCTCTTCTATTTTTATTTAGACTTTATTTTTCTTAATTATGCTACTTTTAACAAACTTTTGAACACTTTTTAAAATTTTATTTATTGTAATAATATTTTTAATATAAAATATTAAGCAAAATTCTTAGTTTTTTAATAATTAATATAATATTTTTTTTTGAACTCTCTGAGTAAATTAATTGCAGGGTTGCCAACTATCACGTAAAACATAAATTTTTTGTAAGAAATTACGTTTTTCACATATAAAAGAAACTTGGTTATCTTAACAAGGGAACTAATACGTCATCAAACGGTAAAACATGCGCAAGGCTTAATCTTTATTTCTATCATTCTTGGTTGCAAATAAGACTTGAGTGCTTGTAATTCTCATTCGCTTTACAGTTTTATTTGTATCTTTAATATCTTAAGCTTTACCAAAGTCTTTGGGAAAAGGTTTCCTGATGGTCTGGCCTAAGCAACCTGCGAAATGCGCATAGGAACTAGCTTGTCCCCTAAACAATAAATTTCCTTGTATGTATAAAAATTGGGAATTTTGTACACAACAATATCAAGTTAATGAATAAAAAATGTGTGTATAGCCGAAATTAACTTTGATAAATAAGAAAAAAATGGTTTTACATCAAGATTATTATTTTTTATTTTAATTGATCTTACTTCTTCTGTAAAAGAACCTTTAAATGTTTTTCTATTTTGATCAGGGTTTAAACAACTGCAGTCAAAACAAAAAACTGTCGAACAAAAAACGAAAATTTGCGTACAACTTTTCGATTTTTGAGTTTGTTTGACAGCGACTGTTTTTATTTAATGAATCAGAAGTAAAAGCACAATTTTTTTTGGACAATGACAAATGAAGAAGCGAAAGAAATCGCAGTTTTTCTACTTTCACTGCAGTTTTTTAAACGCTGATCTTGATAGTGATTTTGAATAAAACCTTTTTCATATCCTAAAATTTGCAATATATGTAAGTAAGTTAAGAGTAGTTAAAATTGCGATTTTATTTGGGGTCATTTTTCATTTCACTTAAAACGCAAAAACACTACAACATTAAAATGCAAAAAACCAAAAAAAAACCCCTCAAAATTGACTACTGCATTGAGGTATCGATATGTTTATCGAACCGTCAAAGCCTGGGTTCGAGCCACGCGGCAGTCCAAAATTCATTCGATCGATTTGCATCAAAATTGTATCGCATTGTTTTTAAATAATTTAGTTTCCAAGTCTTTAGTCGTAGCAGACTTTTGACTTCACTTAATCCCCAAAAAAAAAAAAAAATCGAGAGGAGTAATATCACACGATCTAGGCGGCCAGTTGACAGGTCCAAAACGCGAAGTTAGCTGCTAACCAAAATTATTATTCAATAAAGCCGTTGCTGTGCGCGCCATATGTTCCGTAGCACCCTGATTGCAAGTCGATCGGTATACTAAAATGTTGGTCTAGGACCAAGATTTTGTATTTCAAACATCGGCAAAAACGCATAATATCTCCACTATTGTGGTGTGGGTATAAGAAACCAAAACAGTAAATACGTATGATTAATTTTATTTCATATAAAAGGTTTGAATTACTCATACGCATTAATTGAAAGTGATAAAAATTAAAGGAGGATGATGAAAAAGTTATAATAATTTAATTTTCAATTTGAAATTTGAATCCTTAGTTAGGCTTTAGTTCATCAAATTTAATTTACATTAAATTATTTTACTGAAGGAAGGAATTTTACAACAGGAAAATAATTAAAAATTTTTTTTTATTCTTGGCTGAGCTGGGGACCGAACTCGGATTGAATTTAACATTCGAAACTAACCACATTCCCAACATCTGCAGTCTTTGCAGTTCTACCCCATGCACCGCTGCGGTGCATACTAGCCAACAGTCAAACATCAATCTTTAACCCATGGTATTGGTGGTTCGAAATTTGCTGTAATTAAGTAGTATTTTTCAATTCATTTTCATGTTTCTTCCTTTTCTGAGCGAACGGGAGTCCACAAGCATTACTAGGGGAATCTGGTTCTAAGACTAGAAGTGTGAGTGCTTTCAGAAGTTCAGCAAATGATTCACTCCTGGCCATTCCAAAGCGATTGACAATCAATGGCCTTTGAGCATCTGTGAAAGACCCTGATGCCCTTTTACGATTTGTTAATTAATTATATTTAACAATATTTCTAAAATATTTTTAAACAGAGTAGCTAACCACTATATTCTGCTTTAAATTTTAAGCAAAAATCTAATACAAGTAACAAATTATCCATTTCAAAAGATATTGTTATATTAAATTTAGTGCAATCGTAACTTTATAAAGGAACGAAGTCAGTTTGGAAAACATGTTTATTACATCTACGTGTAACTCATCTCATAAATAACAAAATATGTTGCAATAATAGTGGTGCTTTAACAGAATCATACTCAGTTGAACGGTTTTAAACTACAGCAAAAAAAAAAAAAAAAATTAAGTGTCGTACGTACACCTGAGTTGTAACGCGTATTAAAATAGTAACTAATATATATATATATATATATATATATATATATATATACATATTGCACGGGTAGAGAGGGAAAATATAAGGAAGGAAAAAAATATTCTGCAAAGGTTTAGAATTAACTAGGCTAGTAGAATTGGAGGACAGTAGTTCAACAATTAACTTGCAATATTTTTATATGGTTTAATTGAACTAAAATTCTTTGACTTTACACATGTTATACTATGTTCACACTTGAGTTCTTAAACGTGTTTAAGCAGCTCGAACGATAAAGCTCTAATCACTTCAAAATCGAGATGATTACCCATACATTGAAGTGATTTGTTAATCACTTCAAATCGACATGATTACAACTAAATTACTTCATAAACCACATAGAATCCACTGAACATACCTAATAATGTAGAATCGCCAACATGTCGTGTACAACCGGCCAAGATTTCTGCTTAATGTTTTTATTTTTTTCCTTAAATAATTCATAAATTTTCACAATTTCATCATTAAAATGATTAAAATAATCTTCTGATAACTTTATAAAAGTGTTTTTATCCATTTTTAATACTTTAAAGAAATATAAATTTGTTTGATTTTTTTTGTGTGTTTGTTGTCTGTTTTTTTCTTAATCATCTGTCATCTTAATCATCTCAAATGTAATGTGAACGGCTTTGGTTAGCTAAATCAACATTTTGCTTAAACGCGTTTAAAAACCCAAGTGTGAACTTAGCATTATATTGGGTTGATTGGAAATCCGACAAGAGGCTGGCTCATTTGGGCTCTTACAATGATCCCTTTGTAACACCCTGAGTCAGTGACTAGTGTCAGAGTTAGATTAATCCTTATCCATCACTGCAGCCTCAAACCGTTTCGACTACTCGCAGAAAAGAATGATTGACCTTTACCCTATCTCTTATTGAACATTTAAACCGGGAAATTCTTTGGAAAAAAATGCATTGTCTTTTTACCACTCAGATTAAGGATTAAGTGCAAAGTAAAATATTCTCTTCCACTATTTCATTCTGCGACTTTTAAGAAGTCACTAAGTTTTCGACCCATCGTAATTGCATGTGTCCTTATCAACCGTTCAACCAAAAGTTTTCACCAATTAAAGCTTTAATCAAAAATAAAATAAGTTTTAATTAAAAATTCAATCAAGTTAATTAAAGGTTTAATCAAATGAATTAAACGTTTAATCAAGTGAATTAACTCTTAATTGATACAATTAATTTGTTTAGTGGTGCAAGTTTAATGCAAGTTTTCAATTTTTATTACAAACTTTTTAATTTAAATAAATTTTTTTTTTTAGGTGTAAAAACGGTAGTCTTCCTCGCATTATGACTGGGACAAAAAGTTCTGGCCCAAGGGCTGGCATATTCACCCAGCCATCTCGCTTGAGCCTTCTCCTACGACTTGACGTTGAATAAGCGACGTTACAATGCCAACTACTTTCTGTAGAAACTTGTCGTAAAAAAGAGATCCTTGTTTTGATAGGCCGTTTGAAGTGTAGTTTCCCCAACATGCACTGTGAACTAAAATCCAAGCTAGCGTTACCTTAGAATGTTTCACAATCTCGTTCAAAAATATTCAAATATTCTTGAAGGTGACCATATTGAAACACTTTTTTCCTTTCTTTTTTTTAGAACAAGTTACTACTGTATTTTCAAAGGTCTTATACACCGATTTCACTTTTCTCAGTCCTTAGAGCAACATACCATAAAATGTGTAATAATAAAGAAATTCTAAGCAATTTCAGTAATAAACTTAAATAGATTTAAGTACATCTGTATGCACTTGCACAAACACACACACACACACACACACTCACAAACACACACGCACGAACACTCGAACACATTAAAGTAATAGTATGTACTTTCAACAGACTTAATGGTTAAATTGAAAATATTTATTTTGTTCTTTTAACTACCACAACAAGGGTTTCTATGATGGGGAAAAAAGTAATTGGGAGTTTCTGAAAACTGTTTTTGAAATACCCGCACTCGAAAGAAAAATCAATCCATCCGTACTCAAATCAATCCGAAGCGGTATTAACAGTACGGTGAGTACGGATTTTCTTGAATCAAGTACAGAAAGATTAATTCAAGTATGGATTTTCAATCGCAAAAAACTTAAATTATCCATATTCAATCGTGATTTCGTACTTGAAATAATACGAAAATGAGATTGATTTAAGTAAAACTAAGATTGAATCAATCTCAAAATGCGCTTGATTCAAGTATTATAAAGTTGATTTTGTTTTGAATAAGAAAGAAAAAATTATAATGATTGATTAACTTGCTTGTACTACACCTCACAGAATGATAAAACACCAACATCATGCCCGATATGGTTTTTATTTTAGAAATCTTATGTACATATTTAACCAAAACTATAAACTATATGAGAAGCAAGAGTTCAAATTTACTTTTTAACCCTTCGTGGTACACATGAGTCTGGCCAGACCTTGTTTCAATGTGTATAGAAAATCAAAACATGCGTAAGCCGGAGGATTAAACTCAACGAAAAGTTGAATCTTTTTTACTTGATTTAAGAATTTTATGCTTACTTCAAGAAATTCCGGGATTGATTTTCGAAAGTTATCCCATTTAATTAGTATTGTGGTAGTTTTGTTGAACTATTTATGGTTTTTAATCTAAATTTTCAATATTTTTAATTAGGCTTAAGTTCATCAAATTTAATTTTCATTAAATTATTTTTATGAAGAAAGGAATTTTACAACATGAAAATTAATTAAAATTGTTATTGATAATCATTAATTCTTGACTGACCTGAGATTCGAACCCAGGCGGCTGGTTACCCTGGCATGTTTCGATCGCTACCACTCGATCTTCTCAAAGGGATTTGCCGTCTTACACTCGCAGCCATCGACGACTGCTGACGTCAATAGTCGAACATCAATCTTTAAACCAAATTGTATTTAAACCTTTGGTAGATCGAAATTTGCTTTTTTTAATGATCATCCATTTTTAATTGATTTTACATGTTTTTCCTTTACCTCGGTTTTTTCGTACTTTTTGTCAAGAATTCTTCTTGAAGTCCAAAGTACATTTTTGTTTTTTCATGTTTGTCTTTCTTTTTCTTGTTGACCTTTTTTAGCACAACTTGTAGGACAGTAATTAGCCTTAGTTTTAACAATAATTAGTATTGTGGTAATTTTGTTGAACTAGTTATGACTTTTAATCCAAATTTAACTTCCATTAAATTATTTTTATGAAGAAAGAGATTTTACAACATGAAAATTAATTTAAATTGTTATTGAAAATCATTCATTCTTGACTTACCTGAGATTCGAACCCAGGAGGATTTGTTTTGAGTACGTTTTAGTGTTATTCGTATTTGAATTTTTGAGTAAGACTCGTACTTAAAGCAATCATAAAAAACTTGATTTATCCCGAGTGTTTTTCTTTCTGTGCGGGTTTGTTTAAGCGGATAATTTCGATTTAGATTTAAGTTTTTGCGACATTAACCTGCACTAACTGCCAGTTTGGTAATTTCGAATGACATGAAAGAAGGCATCATGCCGTAAGAGCCTTAAGTTTGCTTTTGTTTCTAAAGAGAGAATTAAGTTTTCAGTATCATCCGTTAAGGCAATTTAAGAACAATATAAGGGCAAGGAAACAAAATCACCGAACTTAGGCAAAAATAAAAAAAAACTTCCAATGACCTTAAAGTAGGCCAATTGTTCGAAGAATTGCCCCGGTAGGCTAGTTGGTAGTGAGATAGTCTATCAGTGACGTAGTTGCGGGTGTCTATCAGTCTATCAGTGACGTAGTTGCGGGTGTGATTCCCGCTAGAGACTCTGGTCTCCTAAAGCCAAACGAAGAGCTTCGCGGGATTGTTTTAGCAAAAAAAAATTTTTTTTCCGACGGACATCTATAACGAAACACCCAACCGCTGGCGGCTCATCAGCTGAAATGTTTTTTAGAACAAATTTCTTCTTTACATATCACGATTTCAAGATATATTAAATAAAAAGCAAGCTGAGCGACTTTTGTTGGACTCTACTAATGTTTAAAACAGATTCCGAACTAAACACAAGATTAGGTTATTTTTTAAATGTTGCACGTTTTATTGCATAAATTTACTGCGAATTGTCAGTGATTGCTTCATCATGTGTAGTTTTTGTTTTTTTAAATATTCTTCACAAAAAAATTCCCGATAATTTCCGGTGGTAAAAGACAAATTTCAACTGCTGCCGGAAACAGCAAAAGGAACCCTGAAAACAGCAAAAGGAACCCTGAAAAACTACAGCACTAATATTATGCTTTCCAAGAACAAGACTGCACCAAAGAGAACGAGAGAATGGGCTAAAGAAGCAAAAGCAAGAGCAACTGAAATGCAGTCAATTAGTTAAGTGTGCGTGTTAAAGTGTATGGGTGGGCATACAGAACATACATATATTTTCATATGAATTGATACACAAGTATGTTTATGTGTGGCTGCAGAAAGAGCATTAAAGAAATAAGTTAATAGAGCATACATGGGCTTACATACACCCACATACACATATGAGTACTTCTACTTGTGTATATGTAGTAGTAGTTGACGGTAGGTATTCATTATAGGTAAAAATTAAATTATACTTACGTGGCAATGATGATAATTAAACTTGGCAATACGCAAATTAGGATTTTCTTTAATTAAACTCAAATACAGAGATAGAAAATGAGAAAAAAGTCTGAGATTTAGATTCAGTTAATGGAAACAGGAGATTTACCGATTAAAATAGAATAGATTTTAAAAGTTAACATTAAAAATATTTTTCAAATCTTTTCAATTATTTAAAAATCCCTTTTAAATATCTTTTTAGTTATAAAGGCAAAAAATTCTTAATAAAAAAATGGTTTTATTAAAAGTAATAAATAGTGATCCAACCGAAACGTACGATTTTAATTGTAGATGAAACAAAAGTTTTCAGAGGATTATATTAATATTTTTTATTATGATAGAAGAACTATGTCAATTATGTGTGAAACTAAATATCGGTTAAATTCTCGCAACGGATTTATAGGCATACCTCTATCCGATGGTCCATATTCCCAATGACTCTGAGACATAATTGAGGTTCAATGTCTTTAAGTGGTGAATTATCTCATCCTTTAGCTCTTAAATTGTTCTTTTTTTTTATTGACGTTCACCTTTTCTTTCAAAAATCCCCAAAGAAAGAAGTATAACGGTGTCAAATCACATGAACGCGGCGCACAGTGGGGCCTTTTGACTTTTTTCGTTGCAAAAATCATAACTTTTGAACTGATAAAGATATTTAAAAATTTTAAAAAGCATTTGACAGAAAACTCCTTTATCTTTAATATTTATGATTTGCAAGGTCATAAAATGGTTAAAAATGAGCATCATTATTGGCCATAGCTTTGTGGGGGAACTTTGCACAGTGTTTTTTTTTTTTTGTTGAAAACATCATCATTTTTAAAGTTACCAAGAAATTTGTAATGGGGGAAAAACACTTGATTTTTAAATCTCTTAGGATCAAAATAAGTGCTCCCTTATTGTAATAGGCATTGGAAACGATGACACCTTTAACCTTTCTTGTCGCAAAAATCATATTTTTTGAGGTAATGATATTTTTAAAATTTCTCGAACACTTAAAACACAACTTTTAGTGCTTTAAATGACATTCTCATAGGGAAGTCTAGAAAAAATGCTACTCTAATAAAGGGTTTCAAGGGCCGATGTTGATTTTGAATAAAACACAAACTATTTAGGAAATTATTGTAATTTTATTTTATTATGATTTATTGGTATTATTCAATTATGTATGGAACAAAATATCGGCCAAATGGGCGCCGCGACCACGGCGGCACACCTCCATCCGATGGTCCAAATTTTCGATGACCCTGAGGCATAATGGAGGTTCTATGCCGTTAATGTGCCGAATTATCTCATCCTTTAGCTCTTGAATTGTTGCTGGCTTATCGACGTACACCTTTTCTTTCAAATAACCCCAAAGAAAAAAGTCCAACGGCGTCAAATCACATGATCTTGGCGGCCAATTGACATCGCCATAACGTGAGATAACACGGCCATTGAATTTGTTGCGCAAAAGAGCCATTGTTTCGTTAGCTGTGTGGCAAGTGGCACCGTCCTGCTGAAACCACATATCGTCCACATCCATATCTTCCAATTCTGGCAATAAAAAGTTCGTTATCATCTCACGATAGCGAACACCATTCACAGTAACTGCCTGACCGGCCTCATTTTGGAAAAAATACGGTCCGATGATGCCGCCAGCCCATAAACCGCACCAAACAGTCACTCTTTGTGGGTGCATTGGTTTTTCGACAATCACTCTTGGATTCTCATTCGCCCAAATGCGGCAATTCTGTTTATTGACGAATCCACTGAGGTGAAAATGTGCCTCATCACTGAAGATGATTTTTTTCGAAAATTGATCATCCACTGTTGCCATTTCTTGCCACCATTCACGACGTTTGGAATGGTCAAGAGGCTTTAGTTCTTGAGCCAATTGCACCTTGTAAGCGTGTAAATGCAAGTCTTTATGCATAATGTTCATCAACGACGAGCGTGAGAGGTGCAATTGTTGGGCACGACGACGAGTTGAGGTGGACGGCTCTTCAGCCACACTATCGCGAACAGCAGCAATATTTTCTGCAGTACGAGCTGTACGAGCATGCACTGGTGTTCTCACATCTTCTACAGACCCGGTTTGCTCGAATTTTTCCACGATTTTTGCGATTGTACGCACATTTGGACGATCAAATTGACCAAAAAAATCACGAAGTGCACGATATGCATTTTGATTTGAACGCCCATTTTCATAATAAGTCTGGATAACTTTAACACGTTGTTGGATTGTGTATCTCTCCATGGTTCAAGTCTGAGTAAGTAAGTCTGAAATAGAGAAATGTCAAATTAAATTCGGAAAAAAACTTGGCGTTTAGGTGTGGTTCACATTCAACATCGGCCCTTACAATTTAACCACCCGCATGTTATAATAATATAACTCTTTTTATTTATATTACAGATAAAAATTATTGAAATATTTTTAATACTAATGTTTATTTATAATAATTAGTATTGTGGTTATTTTGTTGAACTATTTATGGTTTTTAATCCAAATTTTTAATATTTTTAATTAGGCTTAAGTTCATGAAATTTAATTTTCATTAAATTATTTTTATGAAGAAAGGAATTTTACAACATGAAAATTAATTGAAATTGTTATTGATAATCTTTCATTCTTGACGTGGCTCGGGCTCGAACCCTGGCCGGCAGGTTACCATGACATGTTTCGATCGCAACCACTCGATCTCCTCAGATGGATTTGCCGTCTTACACTCGCAGCCATCGACGACTGCTGACGTCAATAGTCAAACATCAATCCTTAAACCAAATTGTATTTAAACATTTGGTAGATCGAAATTTGCTTTCCTGAATGATTATCAATTTCAATTGATTTTACATGTTTTTTCCTTACTTCTGTTTTTTCGTACTTTTGTCAAGAATTTTTCTTGAAGTCCATTTCAATTAATTTTCATGTTGTAAAATTCCTTTCTTCATAAAAATAATTTAATGAAAATTAAATTTCATGAACTTAAGCCTAATTAAAAATATTAAAAATTTATTTATAATATTATTTTATAGTATGATATATTATAATATGATATTGAGTTATTTTTATTAATTTTTTTAACAGTTAGTTTTCTTCAAAATAGTCATTAACATTTTGAGCGATTTGTAATAGACTTAACATATCGGAGCTATAATTATATTATTCCAAATCCTTTCGAGATCTTACATGTCTCCGCGATGAAATCAGTGGGTCTGAAGAGGCCGCCAACATATTAAAAAGATCCTCATTCTGTCTAATCCGTGAAATTTTGCAAGTATTCGCATATCTAAAGTGCTTGCAATTTTTGTTTTTGCATTCCTGGGCTTCTTCTGATAACTCTCCAATTGGTAAGCATTGATATTCAATTAAATTTTGGCCATGAGCCAAAATCTTATGGAGTATGTAGGAGTAAGTTTCTTCTCAGGGTACTTTTGAGCCAAAAGCTGGACAGTTGTTGATGCATAATCCTGAAACTTTGGGCCATTTACAATTTCTCTAGAGTTTATAAAATTTAGAATAACTGCAAACCTTTTTATAATATGGTTGTCGACACCAGTAATTTGGGCTGTTTCCTCATCATTTTCAAAAAACGATCTGGTCCTGTTACCATCGTTAGTATTTCCATATCCCTGCTTTGGGCAGCCTATTTTTAGTACAATGTTCTTAAGAAATTCATTTTGTATAATATTTTTTCGAGCAGTTAGTTTTTCTTTTGGTGTTGCATTCCCATGAAAACGTTCTCCTACTCTCGGAATTGTATACGCTAATTTTAAAATAAACTCCATGCACCTAATTCTGGCATGTAACGGAGAAATTCCATATTCATAGTTTTGCTCATCACTTGAATCATTAAAATTTTGAAAGTCCTTCTGTGACTTTTTGCAAATTGCACACTTCAAAGTGGAAGAAGTATCTGTTATTACATTTAAGACTTTGCCATCAATCATTGTTAGACAAAATTCATAATAAATGAAAACCTTTTTTCCATTCTTTATTTCAATAACAGAAGGCTTTAGTTCGGAAATTTGCTTTTTTATATCATTTACTGTAGACTTGATTATTTCTGAAGACTCTTTTGCATATTTAAAAAATATCGGACGGCAAAAATGGACTGACGATGGGCGAGGATTTTTCCAATGCTCAGAGATTTCACCTCTAAGTCGTAAAGGAACTATAGAAGCCATAAAGATATTTGCATCTGTAATAGTTATGTCAGTTGTGGATATTGTTTGTTTGTAAGCACTTTGACCAGATGATCCATCACATCCCCACTTGCTTAAGCGTTTAGATGTATGACCCATTAAGTCTTGCAGTTCAACTTCTGCTGATACTTCAGTAACTTTTACATTAGATGGTACTGCTTCTTTTTTTTGGCAGAGGTAACCTTTTTATATCCAGGAAGAACATTCACATTATGATAACATAAAACAGATAAAATAAAATATAAAAAATATTAAAATTTTGGTAGCTTTTTTCTTTATTTGGCAATTTTTTTTTTAATTTTGTTTGCAAAAATATCTTGGCTGTGGCAACGCTGTCTATAAGATTGTAACATCTTTCTTCAAATTTCAAGAATACCTGTAATTTTTTGTGGCCCAATTTAGCTAAATTATTTAAAGTGCTGTGTAGTAAATATGCTTACAAAATATGGGCGTGACCATTTTTGCCCATTTTTAGATATTCTCTATTTTATTTGTAAAAAGTACCTAAATATAGGGTGTCTGAAAAACTGCAACTGCCAAAAAAGTAGGGTATCTGGTGGACATTTTCTTACTTTTTTTAATAAACAATAAATATACCTTTAAAACAATACCAAAAAAGTGGTGATCACATGGCAATATTTCAGACACTTCAATTCTAAAATGTCTTTTTATTCTCAAAATCACTTTTTTTGGAATTTCTAAAAAACTGTCGACTTTAAGCAGCTCCACCAGCTATAATTCTTATCCAATTAAGAAAAACGTTTTTGAGTTCTGATCAGTAAAATGGTGTTAATACGATGTATTCATTCATTTTACAAAATTTTGTCATCAAATTTTGTATTTTTGCCACGGTTTTTGGGAAAAGGCGCAACAGTGCGGCGGCCAATTAACATCGCTACGACGTGAGATTACACAGCCATTGAATCTTTCGCGCAAAAGAGCCATTGTTTCCTTGGCGGTATGGCAAAGGGGCACACATGTCGTCCAGGTCTATATACTCAAATTCTGGCTGAAGATTTTTTTGTTTTTTTTTTTATGGAAGAAATATTCGTAGTATATATATCGATACCTTCCCATAAATAAGAATGTATTAAGCTTCACTTTTTTCAAAAATGACTTTTTAATGTGGAACTATACTAGAAGTTAAGCGCCACATTTTGGCCTGGGTTTCGCTGCCCTATCATGGATGCAAAGGAAACTAGAGAGAAAATCAAATTGTATCAACCGCCAAGTTTTCTCACTGAAATAATGTTGTACCCTGTAATTTGTATTATCCGCCACATTTTTAAATATGTTTTGTATTCTGAAAATCGCTTTCCAAATATGTTCCTTTCCATAAAATAAACAAATAAATAACTAAACGAGACGTTTTTTTTCGTTTACTACATAATTTTAGAAATGTCGCTTAATACATTCTTATGGGAAGGTATCGATATGATGATATTTATATCAAAGTCCGCTGTCATTTCGCGTTAGGGAACACTATTCATGGCAACTGCTTAGGCGACCTTATTTTCGAAGAAGTATGGCCCGATGATGTGGATATGGCTGCATCGGCTTTTCAACAATCACTCGTGGGTTCTTATTTGCATAAATGCGGCAATTCTGCTTGTTAGCAAATCCACTGAGATGAAAGTATGCAAGAAATTTATGTTGATTTTAACGACCATTTTGAAAAAAGTCTTTTTTAATCTTAAGGCGCCGCTCAATTATGTACCTCTTCCTGGTTGAATTTGTCAAGCACTGAAACAAAGAAATGTCAAATAAAGTTGGGCAAAAAACCTGACGTTAAAGTGCTACTCACAATTAACATCTTGCATTATGGTTGGACCACCCTTTATAAACAGTTTTAAAGGAGCACTTAAAATTTTATTCCATGTTTTACAACATTCAGCCACAATTATCGCAAAGAAATTATTAACAAAAGTTTATGCATGTGTATATATCTTTCTCTTTCTAACAGAACTGCCCTCAAAATATGATTAAGGCAAATTTTAAGCGCCAAACGGTCGTGCGATTTGACAACTTTAGATTGTTTTTTGTGGTGTTTGTTTTTTTAAATCGAAAGTGTACAGCAATAATCCTACAACAGTTCAAGAGCTAAGAAACAACAATATCGAGCAGATAATTAAAAACAGTTTATTAAAAAAAGTGATTGAGAAATTTGGTAAAATATTGGGGCTTGCCGTATCTGTAGGGGGGGGGGGGGGGGGTAACTTGACTGGCATAATTTTAAATTTTTAACCGGAACCTATTTGTAATAAACTTAAATAAAAATATTTTTAATATCTTTAGAAAACTCTTTTTTTTATTAAAATTCAAATGATACTTCAATTATGTTGTACTTGTTGTGGAACTAGGGTTACCCTATTAATTGTAACATGTATTTTCCTAAATTCAATCGAGCAAGTTCATTTGCTGTCATGTGTACTAAATGATGTTAGTGCTGCCATTTCTGACAACTTGTTACAATTTAATCCCCATCGTGTTTGCTAGTTTGTTTTATACTTTGCAATAAAGTTTTTAGATATTTTTTTTTTGCTCCTCAATATATTTTCTCATAAATCTAATTGCAATTATTTATTTTGCTATATTTTCAGATTTTGCCATTAAAACAACATTGAAGAAACTATTTTAAGAAAATAAAAATAAAGAAAATAATCTATAAAAAAAACTTAGCCGTACGTGCTTTTTTCTACTCCTACTCTTAAATCCGCTGCAACGCTTGTTTAACGACTTCCACTTAACTGATTGACATTTAAAACTAAAAATAATAATGTTCAACTAAACTTTTACGTTAAGCCAGCAAAAAAAAAAAACATAATTTGTGTCACACAAATATTGATCAAGAATAGAGAAGAGACAGACAGACCATCTACCAACAGCACTAGAAGAAAAAGTAGCAAAGTAATAATGTTCTGGTTCTGGTATCAATATCTTGGGGCATCTTTATGATGATGATGACGATAATAATGATATTGGTAAATGTAATGGCTGACGGGTATACAATAACGTCTTTGTTACATCAATGTAATTCATACTACTATCAAATCTTCTACAAACAACAAATACAAGAAAAACAAATAATAATATTGTCATTTTTACCAAGAGCTAGAGAAACAATAGTAAAAACCAAAAAAAGGAATTTGATACAAGTTACAGACTTTTTTGCAAAACAATTGAAATTAAATGACATTTTCTGTTGTGGTAAAAAAGATTTAAAAAATGGATAAAAATCATTTGAAATTAAAACTTGTATATAAAAAAAGTAAATGTAATTCATGGTTGCAACAGATGCCCAAAAACAAACTACTGCTTTTACTGGTGAGTTGAAAGAAAAATACATTTTATATTTAACTAACTTAAACTTAAACTGACTTAAGCTTTAAATTTCAATTGAAATACATACAATCATATATATTTCTTTTTTAATTATTTGTTAAAATCAATTAAACTTTCGTTTTTTTGAAATACATGACCTGTTTACGTATACGAACTAACTTTCTTTTCAATTTAATTTTCGCTCTTAAAAAAATTCTCTTTATTTATTATCTTTTCTTCTACACTGAACTAAAATTCTTATCGCACTTGAATATAAAGAGGGTATTAACTCAAAACTGCTATTTATACACTTATTGGATAAAATCGTCATTAGTTTGCTTCATCGGAAAATTTTTACATTTTGAGTAAGTACTCTTTTTATGATCAAGTGCATTATGTAATATAATTAAAAGTTATAGAAAACTCGCACAATTTTCATATCGACATTTTTATACCCACACCACAATAGTGGAGAGGGTATTATGCATTTGTGCTGATGTGTGTAACGCCTTGGTCCAAGACCCACCTTAAAGTATACCGATCGACTCAGAATCACTTTCTGAGTCGAACTAACGATGTCCGTCCGGCTGGCTGGCAGGCTGGCTGTCCATGTAACCTTGTGTGCAGAGTACAGGTAATAAATCCATATTTATATGGATATTTAAGCATGATGTGTTTTTAATACTGTGGTGTAGGGTATCATATGGTCGGCTTGACCGACTATACTTTCTTATTTGTTTTTTTTTCGGCAAATCCCAACAAGCTTTCTTCATTATTTTTTTTAAATAAAATTGAGTTAAATAAGATATCACATCTTGTTGTATTAGAAAGCCAACTATATTGTGATAAAAAATAAAAAAATAAGTAAGATTTTGCAAAATCAAGAAAAATCCATCATGATAGAAGTAAATGAATAAAATTTGTCAAATTGTTTGAATCAGTGTTCGCAAATAAACACTTAATATCGCTCCTTAGTGTTCGGTTCAGTAGATTTGTGGAAAACACAAACGCAAATAGTGTTTGTGTAGTTAACCATTAAAAACAATAACGTGTCCCTGTTTGTCATCTTTCGAACACAAAAATAATACTGTTTTTATCCAACTCAACAAAAGATGAGAACATTTCCCGTTCGGTTCGGTTTTTTTTAAACCGCAAACTTTATTGTGTTCGGTTCAGCTCAGGGTTGATAAAGTTGGTACAATTGTACTTTTTTTGGTTCAATTTAAAACTAAAAAGTACGCTGGTATCCCCGTGACTCATTTGACACTATTTCCCAATTTTTCAAACCTACATATTTATAATTCATATAAAATGGCAACTAGTATTTACTGTCCAATAAATATAAGCGGAGTTTATTGTTTGGTGCAAATTGTCTTGCGAAAATGCAAAATGTCGTAGCTTTTTTATGAAATCTAAAGGAAACTCTATTTTTTGTTGTTGGATTAACCAAAACAGCTATGATATTTTGCATTTGCTCTTTGCAAGACCATTTGCACCAAACATCAAATTTCGCTACAGTGAATAGATTTTTGCACTTGTTCATTGAACGATTGCTTATGCCACATTCTAAGTTTAGTATGATGATATTGACTAGTTTTTAAAAGATATAGGAAACCACTTCTGCAAAAGTTCTACATAGTAGAAGAGCCGAATTCCTCTCAATTCAAGATTATTTTGGAATGAACTCATAATATTTTCAAATATTCGTCAACAAGCTAGTTGTCACTTCAAGAAGTTATCAACAGAATTTTGGAACAGTGGGAGCTCACTCCATTATTATTTTACTTCAAATTAGTTTGAAGGAGATTTTTACAAGCGCTAAATAAGATTTAATTTTATATTTGGACTGCCTACTCCTTTTTCTTATTGAAAATTGTAAACATTATAAATTTGGATATGCAATTCGAAGATGATCGTATGCACATATTTGTAGAACGCTTAAAATTGTTATTTTCGTTTAAAATGCGATACGGAATTTTGAGAGATATTCGTCAATTTTCCACAAAAAAAGACGATAAATTCTAAAAAGTGTATCAAAAATAAAAATTAATGGATTTCTCGACCCTAAAAACCGCATGATACGGGTCTGGCTAGATCAAATACAATTTGTTTGCCTCTACTCTTGAATATTTTGGAAAACAAACTATTTTGAAAAATCCGGGGCTCGAAATTAATTTATGGCCCATGATTTCTTTGGGGCAAAGTTTCTTGGAATGACTAATAGAATAAGAATCGCGATGTGCTTATGACGCGAAAAATTTTAGCCACTCTCTATTATTATGTATAATTAATGTACAAATGAATTTTAAGTACGTTTTGTTTTTGTTGTATTAAATTTTTAGTACTATTGGGGCCGAAAAAGTACGATTTTAAAAGCTCATTGGTACGATAAAAAAACCAAACGTTTTTAACAAAAACAAAATACACATACGAAAAAAAAACAAAAAGCCAGCAAAATAATTTTACACAAAAAAAAAACGTATACACAATACAAGCTGTTCGTGCTGTGAAACTTTTTTGCTTGTTCATTTCTTAATCAATGTTAAAAAGAAACCTTATAGAACATGAAAATATACAAACATTTCTCTATTAAACAGAATTTTATAACAAAAATTATAAAAAGTAGATTTAAAGTTTATTAAAAACAGCCTCCAAATTCTTGCGTTTTGCGTTTGCGATTTCCAGCACAACCCTGATAATCACTATCACTACAACTGTTCTGTTTTTTAACGAAGAAAAGAACACTGTATAACGTTCGGTCATTCTTGAAAATAGTTACGATCGGTATAAAGGGTGGTGTTCGTGTAAACAATCACTAAAAAAATAGATATCGTTCCGGGGTGTGTGAGCCGAACGCTAAATAATGTTCTATTTATTTTTCGAACACTGGTTTAAATAAATTTTTTGTTTATTTAATTGCAATTTGATTATTAAGTCTCCAAAAATAAAATAAAAGCCTAAGAATTTAAAAAAATCTTTTAAATATATGCAATTTTAGAAGCTGCTGTAAAAAAGAAAATAGTATACAGTTTACTGCCAATTTCACCAAGTTTAGTTAAAATTGACTATTTCTTTAACATCCAGTTAACAATTTCTTTTTCAAATTTATAACTAACAGTCAATTTAATAAAAAATTTTTGTTACATGAACAAATTTTTTTAGATTGATTACTTTTTCGATTAAAATCAAACAAACGTTTTAAAAATTTTTGATGACTAGCAATTTGAAGAGAAGCTTTAAAAATTGACAAATAAATTGTATTTAAATCATGAATTTTCGATAAAATAAATAATTGTTTGCAACAGGAAAGAGAAGGACAAAGTGAAAAAACAAAAAATGTACTTGGACTTCAAGAAAAATTCTTGACAAAAGTACGAAAAAACAGAAGTAAGGAAAAAACATGTAAAATCAGTTAAAATGGATAATCATTCAGGAAAGCAAATTTCGATCTACCAAATGTTAAAATACAATTTGGTTTAAGGATTGATGTTTGACTATTGACGTCAGCAGTCGTCGATGGCTGCGAGTGTAAGACGGCAAATCCATCTGAGGAGATCGAGTGGTTGCGATCGAAACATGTCATGGTAACCTGCCGGCCAGGGTTCGAGCCCGAGCCACGTCAAGAATGAAAGATTATCAATAACAATTTTAATTAATTTTCATATTGTAAAAATTCCTTTCTTCATAAAAATAATTTAATGAAAATTAAATTTCATGAACTTAAGCCTTATTAAAAATATTAAATAAATAATTGTTTGCATAATTTTTTCTTAAATTGGAAAAAAAAAATAGTTAAACAAACTAAAAAAATGCATAATATTAAAAAAATTTCCTTTAAAAATTGCAGAAAAAAGTAATTTTAGTGCAATTGAAAAAACCTTGTGTCATATTAAAGAAATTTTGTTAAATTGATGTAATTTATTTATTGAAATTAAATAAATTCCTTAAAATCTATCAAGAACACGCACTTAAATGGCCAATTCCACCAATTGTATTTGTGGAGACCGGTATCGGAGAACACTCAACAAACATAGATAACACTACGTGACAAAATTTCAACAAAGTCGTGACCAAATGATTCTGACAGCTAATCATTATGTAAAATTGTCCGCTGAATCCGAGTATGAAGTCAGAATTGTCAAAAGTAGAACAGTTTTTGAGATAACCGTTATTTGTGTTTTTAAAAAAGATGATGTGACTGAAATGCAAATATCTTCAACAATTTTAAACGGGGTATGTAATTCTTTCTTTTTAGTGAAAGGTTATAAAATTTCTAAAATAACCATGGATTGCTTGTGAAGATTGGTCAAGAAATTACAGAGTAACAGGGGACAAAAGTTCAAGCTTCAATGAAAAGTTTATGATTGTGTTCAATTTTGCTCTATTCAAGTTATTTTTTTTTAAACCAATGAATTGAAAATCATAATGTTTTATTGCATGCGACATTAGATTATTTTAATATGAACATTTTGCGCCCGACAAGACATAGATTGGTACAAAAATTACAAAGCTACAGAAGATTAATGGTCATTTTCTCATTAGGCGATTATCGGCGATAACGAAAAACTGCACATTAAAGAAATTTGGTTTTCTCAATGTCTCATTTGCTTCGATTTTATCGCAAAGCTAACCGGCACTCATCTGCCAATTATTTATTTTCCTTTTATTTGCCGTTCAGATAAATTCAATCAGCTGACTCCCATCTTTTACATGTATTTTGAGTGGTGTTGCCAGCTGAAAACTTTGTTTTTTGTTGGAATATTGAGAAACCCAAAATCGTTAACGGAAATTTATGTTGACATTAAGTAACAGACAGTTTGTCGATACATTGAGAAAATGGCCATTAGTAAATTAACCCACATAGAAATTCAATACTTTTAAGCAATTTTTAATATTTATTGTTACTAAAAATTTAGCTTTGTATATTAATTTTTTGTGGGTTAGTTCAATTAATCTTCTGCAATTTTGTCATTTTTGCACAGATCCGGATCCTATTGGGCACAAAATGTTTGTATTGAAATAGGCTAAAATTTTATTTTTTGGATATTTGCATTTCAGCCACAGCATCTTTTTTAAAAACACAAATAAACACAATATCTCAAAAACTGTTAGATAAAACATAAAGATTAGGTGTCAAATTCAGTTGGTCAAAAAATTGTCACGTAGTATAATTTATACATTTGTATTAGCTTTTAGTTTTCTTTCGATACTGAACGAGAAAAGAAGTTTGATATTCAATTAAATATAATACGAAATAATACGAAACTTTTAATAAATAAACCTAATTTGGTACATGGAGGTATTACAGTATTTAAATGTAAATTCAAATATAAATATCGTTTTTCAAATAATTTTGTTTTTATTTGACATGAAAACGAATTTTTAATATTAATTGTCAAATAAATTGGTGAAATTGGCCAACATGAAATATATTAAAAATTAAAAAAATTTTTTTGTAATCAATTTGATGAAATTGAAATTTGTAATCAATTTGATGGAATTTTCACAGAAAAGGAAGAAGAATATTACAAATATGAAATATGTAGAAGAGATTATCATCTTCCCCCGGGGGGAAGATAATCTAGCCCGGTAGGCCAGCTAGTAGTGAGCTAGTCTATCAGCCCCGGGGTTGCGGGTTTGATTCCCGCTAGAGACTCTGGTTTCTTCCCTGAAGACAAGCGTAGAGCTTCGCGGGGATTAGCATAGGGAATTAAATAAAAAAAAAAAATTAAAAGCTTTCGAATAACATACAGATTAGTTATATTTAAAAAGTCTGTGTTTTATTGATTATCTACAATAGATATTGAACAGTCTGTGTTTTATTGAAGAAATTTTGTTCATATTTGGTCATATTATTAAGATTAGTGTTTGCCAAGTGGTCGAAATAATTTATAAAAATAATAATAATAATAAAAAACCATAATTTTTATGCAAATATGAAGAAAACATTCATATACATAAGTAAATATAAATTTACATGTTTCGAGCATTTGGTTGTTTTCGGCTTAGTGGAACGATTTGTCGTGGGACCAAGATCCTGTCCATATATTATCTTCCACTCAAGTCTGTGCATAATTACTTAAGTTTTGTGAGTTCAGTAGTATAAAAAAAATCATAAAGTACCAATTGAAAATTGTTTAGTTTTATGTTTCTAGGTCTTATACTAACGAAAATTTAGAAAGTACTAGTTAAAGAAAAAAAAGTTCCTTAAGTAACCTTTTATTAATTCTCACCCAATCAGGACATTGCATGTTTAATTTTATTTTTCTAGTCCCAATACTAACGAAAAATCAAAAAGTACCAGTTGAGAAACAAAAAAGTAACAACATTTTACATCTTATCTCAAAAACTCAGGATCATGTACTTATAATTTTATTTTTTTAAGTCCAACATTACAGAAAACTCTGAAAGTAGCACAGGCAGTACAACAAAAGAAAAGAAAGAAATTTAATTTCCATATTTCCCCTTTTTGAAACTTTTCGTTGTTTTCTCCCCTTTGAAGTATCAAACGATTTTAATATTGTAGTTGCAGCCTATAATTTAATACGTATATGTCAATACATGCAGAAAAATGTTTTAAAAAAGAACGATTTTTCGAATTTCAAAAAAGGACCAAACTTAAATATGTTACGAATTTGGTATAATATTTATTTCTATGTTTATTGGCAAAAAAATCCCAAAAGGGCTGAATTTCAATAAAGTACCAGACATCTTTCCACTTATTTTTCTAAAGAACAACGATTAGTATTACATTATTATGTTTTGAAGATATGAGGTTAAATACTTAAATAAATAAAATTTATATTCTGCCCTTCCGTAAGTAAATACCTTTCAAATTGTGTATTTTTTGTTAAAATCGGTTGACAAACAGAGGACTGTTTTGCCTTTGCCGATTTATATATAGATAAAAAAACTCATATTTTTTTTATTTTTTTTTTTTAATTTTGTTAATTCAGTCACTGGAAAATAAAAGGGAATATCAATTTTGATATAAACGGATAGAATTGGCGTTTTCCATGTAAAAGGAAGATAATTTTTTTTTTTTTTTTGTAAAATTCAATAAATTTAATGTAAGAATAGAAGAAATGTAAAATCAATCAACAATTTGATGTTAATAAGATTCATAAAAATTTTTGAAATTTAATATTAAAACTTGAAAATTGCAAGCTTGTGGCTTGTGGCTTAACGTCTGAACCTATACGGGTTTTCAAAAGGAAATACTAGTTTTGATGCAGGATTATGAGAGATAGTCTGAAACATAACGTTCTTATAAGTTAACAAATCTATTGATGCTATTTATATTAACAAAAATTTAGTAGAAATAAAGTTAACAAGGTTTGGTTTAAATGTGTTAAATTCCAATTTCATACTATTGATAAACTGAAATTTATTATTGATGGGATAGTAATTGCTACTCGCATTTCACTGGCTGCTTAGGCCAGATCATCAGGAAACTTAATCCAAAGATTTTAGAAAAACTAAAGATATATTATATAAATAAAACTGTAAAGCGAATAAGAATTATAAGCACCAGTTATACTTGTAGCAATATCAAAGCTTAAACAAAACCATAAACAGCGAGTTTTTTTTTACAGTTCCGAATACAAGTAAAAAATATTATTAAAATCGACGAAAGGATGGTAATATGAAGGGAAACCAGAAATATGCAATTGCATGTTTTCCCTTCTGCGACTAATGAAGGCAGAAACAATATATTTATACGTTTTAGAGCTTTTTATGAATTTTGGCATCGATTTGTTAGTGCATATTTTTGCATATTTTATCGTTTGAAGCATTTTTTGGCATATTTTAGTTAAAAGAGACTTTTTGCAGCATTTTTTAGGTTAATAGCGCATATTTTGCCTTTATAATGCATATTTTGATAGATATTCAATCTTTTAGATGCCTACAATAGCTTTTGCAGCAATAAAAAAATTTTTATTTTTGAAAATCTGTTACTTCAATTTCGGCATCTACATTTAATTTTTACTCTTAAATTGTAAGACAAAGCAGGTTGGCATTAAGGATAAATGTTATGCGATTTGTATCTAGATCAATCTTTTAAAAATTCCTATCGACTCAGAATCACTTTT
This sequence comes from Pollenia angustigena, assembly GCA_930367215.1. Lineage (NCBI taxonomy): Eukaryota > Metazoa > Arthropoda > Insecta > Diptera > Polleniidae > Pollenia > Pollenia angustigena. Next base: position 188,584,111 of record OV884056.1, read on the forward strand.
GAAAGTGATCTAACGATGTCCATCCATCCGCCTGGCTGGTTGTCTGTCCATGTTAGCCTTGTGCGCAGAGTACAAGTTCCAATTTTGTAGATTATTTGATCAAATATGGACGAAGTCTATGCAAATGGTTAGAATCGGTCCATAATTTAACATCCAAATTATACTCTGCGGACACAAAGAATACGATGGTATTTGAATTAAATTCGTGCCAAAAATATTTTACTTCAAATTAAATTATTTTCGAATCGGTTCACATTTGCTCAAAGCTCGCATCCTTAACTAGCCTTAAATTCCGACCGTACCTTAAATCCCTTTAAGACAAAAACCCATATGGATGTTAATATCTAGATAATATTCGGCGCAAACATTTCTTATATGAATTTTATATTTTTTTAGGTTTTTTTTAGATTTTGTTTTAAATTGTTGAATATTGTGACTTCAAATGAGCAATTTTTAATTTTTAGGGCATATTTTCCAGTTTTTACTGCATATTTAATGCGCATAAAACGTGTTTTTTAGAGCATATTTCTGGTTTCCCTGGTAATATGTAAGAAATTCCATCAACTTAATTATAAATCATTTTGCAAAAAAAGTTGAGCAGTAATTTGATTTCAACCATGTTTTTGATTTTAAAGTTAAAATTTTAAGATGCGTCGAAAGCCTATTTTATATGAATAAACATTTTTTAATCTATATGTATTTATAAAAATAAGTTGCATTGTGTTAGTAATTGATGTTCTCTGTAATGCGTGGACCGATTTTGTTTCTGCAAAGTTCACGTGGAAGAACGTCAATACCAAGGTTTTTATGTATCAACGGTCTTCAAATGTGTATTGGTTCATGAGTTATAGCCATTTTAGTGAACACTGAATTCATTCCGAAACATGTATTTTTTTGCATGGAAATTTTTCGAATTTGAGTTAATATTTTGAAAAACTGAAGTTCAATTAGTTTTTAAATTCATTACAATTCGATTTTAGTCAAACCATTACTTTAATTAAGCGTATTAGGTATTGTAAATCACATCTTCATAAGTTCTAGCCATTTAAGTGAACACTGCTTTCATTTAGAAACATGTATTTTTTCGTGCATGAAAATTTTGCAAATTTAAGTTAATATTTTGAGAAACTGAAAGGCGTCTTCTGGCATTGCAGCCACTTTGTTGGTTGATGGTGGCACAGCACATTCTGCTATGAAATTACCAATGAAACTCCCACATGTAACGTTTTAAAAACATATGGAACGGCAAAATTATTGAAACGTTGCGGTATCATTATTTGGGATGAATGCACTATGGCGAATATATGAAGCATTGGAAAGAACAATGAAAGACCTTCGAAGTAATTCGGAGTTGCTTGGTTGTGTCTTGATTTTATTGTCAGGCGATTTTAGGCAAACATTGCCCATCATTCCTAGATCGACAGCTGCCGATGAAATCAACGCTTGCTTAAAGTCTTCATGCTTATGGAGATTTGTAAAAACATTGAAACTCACTACTAACGTTCGTGTTCAGTTGCAGAATGATCCATCTGCTGATAGGTTCTCTAAGCAATTGCTGAAAATCGGGAATGGTGCAACAATGCCTGTTAATGACACTGGATTGATAACATTGCCAAATGATTTCTGCCATTTCGAACAGCCAAAAGAGGAATTGATTGAACGTGTGTTCCCTAACATAGCACAAAAATATACATGCCATACATGGTTGAGTGACAGAGCAATTTTCGCGGCAAAGAACAAAGATGTTAATGAATTAAATATGGTTATACAATCAAAAATTCCTGGCGAATTGGTTTCGTTTAAGCCTGTGTATACTGTTACCAATGTGGAAGATGTTGTGAATTATCCAACAGAATTTTTAAATTCGTTGGATTTATCAGGATTGCATTATCTCCAATTGACAGTTGGAGTCACTTTTATTTTGCTTCGCAATATCAATCAACCCTGTTTGTGTAATGGCACAAGACTTTGAAGCTGCTATTTTAACTGGAAAATTCAAAGGCGAAGATGAATTCATTCCACGCATCCCAATGATTCCGTTTGAATTCAAACGACTTCATTTTCCTGTTCGGCTTGGGTTTGCGGTTACTATTAATAGGGCGCAAGGCCAATCATTAGGAATTTGTAGAGTGAATTTAGAGTATCCAGTTTTCTCACATGTGCAGTTGTATGTAGCCTTATCGCACGTTTGCAAACCATCGCTTTTGTATATTTACACCTAAAATGGAAAAACAAAAAATGTTTTGTACAGCATTACAATAAAAACAATTTATCACTGATTTAAATGAATTCGAATTGATTTCTTATTTTCTTTTTTTCACTACGAAGTGTGCAGGGGTTCGCTAGTATTGAACCTAAATTTAGTTAATATGAATGATTTTCTTCAATAAATTTTTCAAAAATTTCATTTAATTAATTAATAACGTTAAAAAAAAGAAAATTTCATTAAACTATTTGAAGAATTTTTTTCTTTGATTCTATACGATATTTTACACAAGCTGCATCCCATTTTTCTTGCAGTGTAAAAGCAAAGAGCGTAATTGTTAGTTAACCCACTTTTTCTTCGTCGCTTCTTTACTCTACTTGCCCTCTATTTTTCTTTACGTGTAAAAGTAAAGAGCGTACTCTTCGCCCACTCAAGTCTGATAAATAAATAAAAAGAATCCTTTTAAAAGTGCAATTTATCTATGAAAGAATGAATGAAAAGAAAAATAGTTCGATTCAATTCAATTCAAATTGTAATAGTGTTTGTTTTATCAAGTGATGCAAATATTTGCTATTAAATGAACTATTTTGCTTTTTTCTATTCTTAATGTTCCAAGGTGTGTTTTAAGTTTTGTAGATTTTTTAACCTTGAATTTCAGAATTCATGGTGTTGATTCAAGTGCAATTTAATTTATATTTTCTATTATTTTGCGTCATCAACAAAATGATTAATATATAAAATATTTTTTTTTTTTTTTATTTAAGATTTTATTAGCTTTGAATTCTTGGTTAGGTGTATAAAGATTTCCTTAATATAAATGGAAATTAAAAGCAAATAGTGTACAATGGGACTGAATCGAAATATTTGATAGAACTTATATGTTTTTCCATTGATTATTTCTAGAAAAAAATGTCAAACTATTGTTTGTTTCTTTTTTTAATTATTTCATTTGCGATAAAGTCTTTATATAATTGCCAGATTTGGCAATTCTTAACATGAGTTACTAACACGTTTTTTTCACTTTTTGAGAAACGAAGAAATGTTTGGTCTCGCATCTTTTCGACGCGAGCAGTTCTCACCAAAGTTACAGAATGAGCAGGTATAGTCCAAATTAGTTATGGATAGTCTTACATTTTCTATGTGCTTTACACATACAAATATTTTAAAGTATGTGTTTGATGCCTACGCTAGCCTAAATCAGGGATGGCAAAGTGACTTTTAAAATGTTACTCTTTTGCTCTTGATTATAATGAAATACACTATTAAATAAATCTGGCGTTTTGCGATTTCAAATCGTGCGATTTTCAGAACATGGCTGAATGTTTTTATAAACGTCCCACACTTGGAGATTTTAGAAAAAAAAAATTAATATAATTCTGGATTTTCTAAACGGTGAGTCCGATTGAAATAATATTTGCGATGGTAAGAGACTTGTAGTCGAGCTTAGGTTTTGGATATAAACTTATCAGAATAGGCGCCATAGGTTCCCAACGAATGGCAACTCGGAAATTTTTAAAAATAAAAACTTCAAGGCCGCAAGGTCTTTCACAATCTTTACCTGTCACTACACATTGAAGAGAAGTGTAGGCGACCAATTCACGTAAGTTTGTGAACGTGTAGAAGCAAAAAATGTGAAAGTGCGAATATAAAACATTCTCTCGAAAGTTAACTAGAGAATGAAAAATACACGCAGCAATGAAAGTGGGAACAAAAATATACACAAATTCTCTAATTTTTTTTTTTTAATGTGAGTTCGGGATATGTATGTACGGAATATTTTGTATATTTATTTCCTTGATAACATTGCAACAACAATTCTTTCTTTCTTTGTATGCGAGACAAATTTGCTAATAAGGTGGCCTCACTGCTACAACAATGCAACAGAAGAAAAAACAACCGGCATGCTTTTAAAAAAATGTAAACAAACAAATCAAAGAGACCAAACGTCGGAGCTCGAAGAAAAACAATCCAGCGTGTTCTGGAAATCGAAAACGCAAAACGCAAGAATTTTAAACGATGTTTCTTAATAAGATTTCTGAAATAAAAGAATTTTATGACGACTATTGTATAAATATTCCTTTATTAAACAGAATTTTATAACAAAAATTATTAAAATTTAATTAAAATGGAATTAAAAATAACTTCCAAATTCTGGCGTTTTGCGTTTTCGATTTCCAGAACACCCCTGAATGCATGTCGTTTTTGTTTTTGTAAAACTAAGGCCACTTTATGATGCGTCCGCTTCATACGACAGACAACTAAACAGCACAAGTTCTCGCAGACTGCATAAGGTTACTTTCAAATACTAGCAAAAATTTTTGACTTTATTGAAAGGCTTTGAAAAGAATCAAGTACTGTCTGGAGTGTATTTCTTTGAATAGTTGCACCTATAAAACACGTTTTAAATTGTGCGACGAAGAGTAACGCACAGTATTTGTCATTGTGGCTGTACACATTTGCTTTGTGCACACATTTAATTTGTGTTGTGTGTTTGATTTTCAAATACATTTATGCATCCCTATACAATATTTTAAAACTAACTTACAAATTCGCAGAAGATTATCCTCGCACTCTAATGTGCAAACATTTTGTAAACATTTTTATTTTAAATTTTCTTCCTCTTAAAAATATTAATTTTTTTTTTTTAAACATACAAACATGATGCTTTAAATACGTAGTTATTTTTGAACTGTTCCTAATAAGCTTTAGGGTCACAGCATGGATTAAGTACCTATAAATAAAAATCTATTAAGAATTGAGCAGATCAAAGTGAAAAATAAATTAAAAAAGAGCCTACTTATAAGGAATGTTTTACGAAAGCCTTAAAGATATTTAAAGGAAATGTATTTCAATTATTTATAACATTCTTGTATAACTACTAAGAAGCTAGAAAAAATTATTGCCTACCTCAGGGCTTTTAAATACAATTGATAAATTTGCATACTTTTAGGCAATTTTTTATTTAATTTTTTTTATAAATAAACATATTTTAAAGAAAAACCATGCCATTGAAATAATATTTAAATTAGAAAACTGTTCAAAAAGCAAAATTAAAACCAATTTTGGTTTTTACGCAAAGCTTAAAACTATTCCTTCTCTGGAGTCAAACATTTTATTAATAAGATTTAGTTTTAATGTGCTAAATTCCCAATTCTTACTATTAATAAACTGAAATTTATTGTTGGTGGGATAAGCTATTCCTATGCACATTTCACTGGTTGTTTTGCCTGAAAACAAAATAGACCTACAACTTATCAAAATATCGGTCATTACACAGTACAACACATGATTTGCCAACTCAATTCTGTGAACTGTATGTGAAATTAGACCCAAAAAGAAGAATTTCTGCATCATTCGTTTTGTCTTCTTACCTGCGATTTGAAGTTAGTATCGATTTGAAGTTAGTACTATCGTATAGGGGAATTTATCACGTTTTAGGCCCTGTTGTTTGACATAGCTCGACAACCACTAGCCCAATTTAATTGAAATAAATTTTAAAAAATTAAGAATTACAATTCCCTTAATCTGTTCATATATTGTTTTCCTATACAAGTAACACTTTCGAAGTTAAAAATTAATGTATGAAGGGAAAAAATTATTTTTTGCCTAAAAATTAAAATTTTTTTTTTTTTAAATACATAAAAAATCCAAAATGGAAAAAGTTTCAAGTCTAGTTATTTTTTCGCAAAGTCACATAACCTATGAGCAAAATGAGACAAAGATCATAAAAATCGATGCACGCGTTTCGCTTTTATTCGCAATTGAGTAAAGGTATGAATTTCAAAAATCAGTTATAGCCACCACCCTTAAAATAAAAATAAAAATATAAATTAAAAAATTATCATGCAAAAAAAAACTTTATTTATAAAAACTTAATGAAAATAAAATAATATGCAATTAATACGCAATTATAATATGCATAAAAACAAAATTTAGAACATTTTTTCAATTATTGGCAATATCCATCCTTGTAGAAGTTGACGCTTGTGGTTCTGATGATCTTGTTTTCTTCGTAGGTTGTTCATATTCATGGTCTGAGTCTGTATCGTCATCCGAGATACACATACTATTAAAGGGCGTGTTTCTTTCACTGTGTCCACCAATTTCAATGTCTTCATCTTCGGTGCTTTCTTCAAACTGCATAATTGTGGAACTCCACCAACAAACCTCCGCAAGCAATGCATCCAATTTTTTGCTTTTGAACCGCTTTTCAAATGGCATGGTCACCTGGTGGAACCTCTCTCCTTGTTCGTCTGATTCCTGAGGTGATTGTGCCAGAAAAGTATCGAGGTGGTGGTGCAAGAAATGCAATTTCAGCGTCATGGATGCACCGATTTTTTCGAAATAAAACAGCAACCTGTCCACTCGTTGCTGTATCTCTTCTCGCTGGACACGGTTCTTTCCTAGAACGCCTACTATTACTTCTTTCAATGCGTTCCATGCATGTTGGTGGTCGTGATGCTCTGAAAGCAAATGTGTGAAAGAATCACTTTTGATCAATTTCCGAATATCAGGTCCATTGAGAATACCTGTTTTAAATACATAAGAAAAACGAAAAAATTATTGGTAATGCGAATGTATAGAAATTAACAAATTTAGATATGACAATATTGAAATACAGAGTACGATACGTACCGTTTTTAATTTTCTCATCACTGAGTTTCGGAAAGATGGATTTCAAACAGTCAAAGGCGCCGTTAACTTTTTTGACCACCACTTCAACGAATTTCCCAGCTATTCCCAGTTTCATGTGGAGCGGTGGCAACAAAATATCATCCAGGTCCTTTATCATAGGTTCATTGCGTAATTTTAATTGTTTGTTGAGCTCGGGAGTTCTTCCTTTCCAATCTTTACATTGATATTGATTTCCTTTGTATCGTGAATCCCAATTACAAAGGAAGCAGAAGTATTTTGGATATCCGCCCTTTTCTATAATCCCTTGTAGTATGTTGACCACCTTCAGATCGCAACAAATGTTCCATTTGTGTTCATCGTATTTGATTTTCTTCAAAATTTCGCCCAATGCTTCATACGTTTCCTTCATAGTTGTGCTGAATCCCAATGGAATGCATGGTTTTTTATTTTTTTTGTGCAGCAGCACAGCCTTCAAACTAGTAACTGAACCATCGATGAATAAACGCCAGTCGCCAGCGATATAATCCATTCCCAATTTTTTCACTAAACCTGGGGTATCATGGCAGTACGTGAACGTATTTGCTTCGTCAACGGAATAAAATGTCTGAAAATCAGCTTGGCGTTGTCGGTATGATGTTGCGCTGACATTTTGCTGTGTGAGTTTTCTTCTCTTCAAAAATGATGTCAGCCATTCGGAGTCGTGTTGTGATAGTCCCAGCTTGGCCACAATGTAATCCATTTCGATTTGTGGTAGCGGTTGTGGTGCACTATTTTCAATATCGGGTATCCAATCAGCATCATCCAAATCGGTCGGATTGGTGAAAACGGTTTCGGCTAGCAGGGACACAGTATCCGCACTCGGAGGTTTAGGTGCATTGGTATCAGCAGGGCATTGCACTGGAAGTGTGGCAGTAAATGCAGCAGTGTATACTTTTGTTTTCAATTGTTGTCTGTTTAATCCAGGACGAAAATTTATGCATGCATAGCACCTGGATTCATCATGTCCAGTTGTGTCTTCCACCCAAATTACTGGCTTCATAAAAGATAACTTTCTACTTTTTCCGTGAATCCATTTTAGAAGGGTAGTATAACAACTGTTGCACACTGTGTTCGGCGTAAAATTTGCACCACTTAAATCTGCTTCATCGAAATAATTACAATACGCGGTTTTTTCGATCTTTTTTCTGTATTTTTCGGACGATATGACCACAAACGTAACAATATTCATCCAAATATGGGCACTTGTTGTTTTCCATATTGATATATTTTATGTTTTGTTGTTATTCACTTTTAAAAAACTGGAGAAAAATCACTTTTACTGTTCGCGTTCGTCGGCACTGGCTGAATGCCAAAAATCGATCAATGCACACCTATAAATACTACGTATTTTTTAATATTTTACTGCCAGGTACTTATAAATGGGCGCATATTTTAAGGGCGGCTGGCTATATACCTGATTCAGCACTTGTACGTTTCAAACTGTGCAAAACTTTCCAAATAATGACCACCCTTAAATGTGGGTGCAATTTCTGTAAAAAAATCATATAGGTAGCCACCGGAAAAACCCAAATAATAAAAAGGTCCACTTTCCGTTTAATTGTCCACGTACATTTATTACCGCAATCATAAAAATCAAATAACCTTTTGTTTATTCCTTTTTTTTTTTAATTCTCAGAATCATGAAAAAGGTGTCAATGTTTTCTCCAAATAATGTTGTGCATATCTCGAGCAAATTTTTGAAATTCATACATTTACTTAATTGTGAATAAATGACAAACGCGTGCATCGATTTTTATGATCTTTGTCTCATTTTGCTCATAGGTTATGTGACTTTGCGAAAAAATAACTAGACTTGAAACTTTTTTCCATTTTGGATTTTTTTATGTATTTTTTAAAAAAAAAATTTAAATTTTTAGGCAAAAAATAATTTGTTCCCTTCATACATTCATTTTTAACTTCGAAAGTGTTACTTGTATAGGAAAACAATATATGAACAGATTAAGGGAATTGTAATTCTTAATTTTTTAAAATTTATTTCAATTAAATTGGGCTAGTGGTTGTCGAGCTATGTCAAACAACAGGGCCTAAAACGTGATAAATTCCCCTATACGATAGTACTAACTTCAAATCGATACTAACTTCAAATCGCAGGTAAGAAGACAAAACGAATGATGCAGAAATTCTTCTTTTTGGGTCTAATTTCACATACAGTTCACAGAATTGAGTTGGCAATCAATTAACTGAAAAATGTTGTACTGTTTTTATTGATTCCTTTAGCAACAAAAAAGTCTTTGAATTTTATAGAATAAATCACAGGATGTGAATAAAGCAAATCAAATAAATAACACCACTACAACCAAACATGCAATATTGACCATAACATCTATCTGGCATATAAATCGGCAAAATGATAAAAAAAATCATCGCATATCGCACAAATCACCCAGAAACAAAAAACAAAAAACTCTTAAATAAAGAAAATGATGATGTTAACACCCCACAATTAAATAAATGGCCTGGTTTACTAAATCCGCATATAAATAAACAAAATATGTAGATGAATGCAGCAATAAATAAACGAATGGATAAACGAAGAAATTAATGGAAATTTATATGAAAAAAAGAGATAAACCTACCACAATTCAATACAGCTCCAGGCAAAAAACCAATAGCTAACAAATGTTTTTCCATAGAATGATAAATTAAAAAAAAAGTGGTAAGAGAGTAAAAATATAAAAGGACTTCATCAGAATTGATCAAAAATGAAAAAATTACTGCTGATTTCAACTCGAAGCTAATGCCAGAGGTCGGTCATTCTTTGCTTAAGTATGTGCATTTGTAAAAAAAAACTTGTTTTGTTTGGTGTTTTTTTAGTACTGAAACAAAAACAAAAGAAAATATTTTTATTATAAACTTTTTTCCAATAAATAAATAAACTCTTTCTATTTAATTCTTGTGATTGAAAATTTTATTTGCACAAACATTTTTAAATGGTTCCATGGTTGACTGCCCACTGGGTTACCCAGAAATAATTTTTAAGTTTTATTTACAGAAAAATAAAAGAAAATGATTATAAAATGCATACAATGTATTTATATTCCCATTTATGTGTATGTTCACTCAAAAGAAAAACCAGTCCATCCGCACTCAAGTCAATCCGAAGCGGTATTAATAGTACGGTGAGTACGGATTTTCTTGAATCCAGTTCAGAAAGATTGATTCAAGTACGGATTTTCCATCGCGAAATACTTAACTTATCCATATTCAATCCCGAATTCGTGCTTGAAATAATCCGAAAATGAGATTGAGTCAACTTCAAAATGCGCTTGATTCAAGTATTATAAAATTGATTTAATCCTCAATTCGTACTTAAAATAAACCAAAAGTGAAACAAGAAGGAGAAATTTATTATGATTGATTTACTTGCCCGTTTTACACCTTACAGAATTTCAATTATAAAACACCAGCATCATTTCCGATGTGGTTTTTATTTTAAAAACTTAATGTGCATATACATATAACTGAAAGTATAAACTAAATGAGAAGCAAGAGTTCTCAATTTTACCATTTGAACATGAAAATAATGTGTTTACGTCTTGTTCTGTTGTTTTTGATGTATTGACACACAAAACGCAAATCGTTTTGTAACTACTTGTGTGGTGTTGTTGTAGTTTCTGCAACCAACTTTGATAAGTTAAATGAGATTAAAACTTTCACTTTGAATTTTACTCTCAGAGTGACACTACCAACGAAAAGTTAAATCTTTTTTTTTTACTTGGACCCCTTGCCCTTTACTTGGACTAACTTGCCGAGTCTGAGGCAGTAAAGAAAGTAAAATGAACAATGTGGAAAGAAGAATAGCCCGGCTAATCAAACAAAACGTTTTGCAATAAAAAAATTTGGATTTCAAAAATAAAATAAATTTCAAATATTTTTGATCTGATCTGTGGGGTAATTCTGTAACTTTTTAACGATGAAAACTTTTCGTTAAGCAGCACATGTTTACTTAAAAATACTTAAAATTTACTACTTAACGACAAATTTTTGTCGTTAAAAAGTTACAGAATTACCCCACTGGAATCAAATCAAAATAAATGCATTGGCATTCTTCAAGTACCAAAGTTTTATTTTTGCTAAAACAGTACTTATTTATTTAAACAAATACAAATTTAAACAAGTAAGAAAGTAAAGTCGGTCAAGCCCGACCATATGATACCCTACACCACAGTATTTAAAAACACATCATGCTTATGTGTCCATATAAATATAGATTTATCTATGTTTATAAACTTCATGAAAATCGGTTTGAAAGTTTGTCAGAGGCAGAAATTGCCCCCTACCTCCCCTTGTGGTCCTATTTTTTAAAAACTGTATAGCTAATGTGTCCATATAGATATGGATCTATCTATGTTTTAAATTTCATTAAAATCGGTTTGAGAGGCAGAAATTGACCCTATCTCCCCTCGTGGTCCTATTTTTTAAAAAATGCATACATTTTGTGTCCATATAGATATGGTTCTATCTATGTTTTAAATTTCATTGAAATCGGTTTAATGGTTTCTGAGACGAAGAAATTTCCCCCTATCTTCCCTCTTGGTCCTACGATTCGGCCCATTTTCAATAGACTTGGTCCTTGTGCCAATAAGAACCTATGACCCAAATTTCATCAAATTATTTCCCAAATTGCGACCTGTACTTTGCGCACAAGGTTACATGGACAGCCAGCCAGCCAGCCTGCCAGCCGGACGGACATCGTTAGTTCGACTCATAAAGTGATTCTAAGACGATCTGTATACTTTAAGATGGGTCTAGGACCAATATTTTAAGGCGTTACACACATCAGCACAAATGCATAATACCCTCTCCACTATTGTGGTGTGGGTATAATTAGTTATTTAAGTTTTTTAAAGATATTTGGATAACAATAGGCTGCATTTTTAATATTTTTGTTTTTATTAAAATTAAAAAACTATTTTTTATGGAAATTTTTTTGGTGCATATTTTTATTGTTTTTAGTGCATATTTTAGATTTTGTAGTGCATGAGATTCTTCACTCTACTAATCATAAATGTCAAAAGTAAGTGAATTTCGACAGTTGGTTTAGTCAAAAGTGAGTGAAGTACGACATGTGGTTTGACAGCTTATCCTTTCGAAAGTTATATTGGGCTTTAAAAAATACCCTTAATTTTTTTTTAAATAAAAAGCGTTTGTTATTATTAAACAGTCCAAAAAACCTGGGACCGGATATTATTTTTCTTGTAGGGCTTGTCGAGTAAAACAAGATTCCAATAGTGAAATATACCGGACACCTCCAAAATCCGGATTTACGGTGAAAAAACCGGGTTTTGTACCTTTGCGCACTTATAAGCCTGTAATTATGTTGATAATAATCCGATTTTCAATTCAATTCAATTCGAGCAAACATAAATTTTGAAGATTTTTTAAAAATTGTTCAACTTTGGTGACGTTTTTATACATTATTTTATTAAGAAACTATAATACTATTTAATTTATTCAAAAAGTATGTTTATTTACGATTACAACGCAATATTTGGGTTTAAAAATAGATAAAGCTTCGTACAGACGATGGTCAAATGTTATATGAAAAATAGACCATTTTCAGGCCATTTTTCATTTTTAAAATTTCGCCAAAATCTTACATACTGTTTGACTAAATCATTCATTATTAATATACGTCGAATTCCTAAATGTTATTAATAAAAATAACGGGACTTATTGCAAAAAGGTGGCATGTCATAACGTCCAGTGTCATAGTATCCGTGGACAAACTCGAAAGCATAGCTTACAAACTCGAAAGCATAGCCGGCCTTTGGCCGGGCGCAAGGATTTTCTCCTCTTTGATAAAACAAAAAATCGGCTTCGCTAACTAACATAGCGTTTACATTTGCCAGTACTGGCAAGACAGTAGCAATTCATTCAAACTCTTTCACTAATACATAAACACTTTTACAGCTATTTTGTTTTTGCATTGTTTTGCCAACTAATATGTATATGCTTACTGTCTTGCCAGTACTGGCAAATATAAACGCTGTGTAAAGCTTCTCTGCATAGCCGTCCTTCGGCCGGGCGCAAGGATTTTGTCCTCTATGGTATAACAAATACTGGCTTCGCTAACTAAAGCTTATCTGCGAAGTCGGCCTTCGTTCGGAAACAAGGCAGATTTTAGAAGCTTTACTTAGCGAAACCGGTACTTGTTATACCATAAAGCAAAAAATCCTTGCGCCCACCCAAAGGCCGTCTGCCTAGAGAAGCTTAAGTTAGCGAAGCCGGTCTTTGTGATATCATAGAGGAGAAAATCCTTGCGCACAGCCGAAGGCCGGCTATGCAGAGAAGCTTTAGTTAGCGAAGCCGGTTTTTGTTATACCATAGAGTAGAAAATACTTGCGCCTGGCCGAAGGCCGGCTATGCCGAGACGCTTTAGTAAGCGCTGCCGGTATTTGTTACACCATAGGGGAGAAAATCCTTGCGCCCAAAAGTGTTTTCGTTATATGTTTAATATATGCACGCAGAGGAAAAACAACAAAACCATTTTTAAATGTTTAATTTATCCATATCATTGTCACCGACAACCATATTATGGTAAAATAAGTTTCTTTAAAAATAGTTTTGTTGGTTGTGACCATAATAAAACAGGTTTTTCTCTGCGTTAACATCTTTAGTAATTATGGACCTTGACATTTTTAAAAATGACATAATGTCCATTTGCAAAGTATCTTAATGCCCACAGTGTCCATGAACATTACGACACTGGACTTTATGACATGGCACTTTGCAAAAAGCTATATTATGTTTTGAGTAATTGATTATAACTATGCAGTGATTAATTAATATTTAACTATTGAGTAGTGCACAAAGTTTGGCGGAGCGCTCAAATAGGTATTACTGTCCATACTGCCGCGCAGCTGTAGAAGATACAATGCAATTTTTTACATAAAACTTACGTTTGTATGTTACTAAATTTATATGAATAATAAACACTGTTTTGCAAATTGGGTAAATTATTTTTTTCTTTTTGGGTGATTTTTCATTTTTATTTTGGTCCCTTTTTCGTTTCTTTTGGGCAAAATTTCATATATAACTTTTTGGGTCATTTTCATGTTCTTTTGGGCGATTCTTCATTTAGGCGATTTTTCATTTTTTGTTTTTGGGCCATTTTTCTTTGGGCGATTTTTCCTACAGCCGAAAAATATACTAATGTTTGTTAGCTATACCACTCATAAATGAAAGGTCGTCGCTGACTTAAAGGTTTTGACAATTTTATTTGGTATGCAAGGTCGTTACACAAAGTATCCGTGCTATCTTTGTGAATGGGATAGTCGTGCACCAAATCGTTATGATCGCAAAGTATGGCCATCTTAAATGACCAATTAGTTAAAGCTGAGGACGTTAATCTGTCACCACTGCATCTTAAACTGTGATACATGAAACAATTTGAAAAAGGCTTAGATGTAAACGGCGACGCTTTTTATCATCTCAAAGCGGTGTTCCCAACTAAGTGAAGCCAATTGGAATCTTGTTTTACTCAACAAGCCCTACAAGAAAAATAATATCCGGTTCCAGGTTTTTCTATTTCATTCCATTTTGTAACACTGTGTAATCTTATTTGTGTGGTTAACACAATTTTTGAATAATTTTACAGCTTTGTCTGTGTAAAACTGAATCTGGATTCCGGCAACACTGTTTGGTATGCTGTTATTTTATTACTGTTGCTGCAAAATTTACTCAATTACTCAAATACGAACTTGAAGCTTGTTTATTTCGATATGCGTTTGTATGTATAAGTTAAAGTGTTTTACAGAAATGCACACAAAAAACCCAGCAGTTCTAGCCACCTTCTCCAAACTAATAATTTTACTCACTTTTTTGGAAAAGTATAAGGCAACAAAATTCTTACGGCAGATTATTCACCCATATTACTTTCTTTCGATAAATAAAATAGTATTATTAAAAAAAAAAAAATTGTATAAGCCAAGTTATCAGTCGTGGGTAGTTGAGAAGAAAAGACATTTACTTTCAAAACTGCTGGAATTTAGAAACATTGCTTTTTGTTTGTACGTGTCTTTATTATAGTGCGATGTTCTAGGATTTATTTTACCATTAAATGCACTACTTTGGGGGGGGTTTTCTACTTATTGTTATATAAACCACATTTGTTCTTAATAGTAATACAAATGCAAGTATGGTCCGTATTCAATGTGGGAAAATAATTAAAGGCCTTTAAACCAGTGTTGGAAAATAAATACTAAATATCGTTTCTTAATGTTCGGTTCGGTAGATTTGTAGAAAACACAAACGCTAATATTGTTTGTGTAGAAAATCATGAAAAAATAACGTTTCCCTGTTAGTCATATTTCAAACACAAAAATATTACTGTTTGTATCAAACTCAACAAAAGATGTCAACATTTAATTCCGTTCGGTTTTTCTTGAAAATCCACAAACTTCAATGTGTTCGGTTCGGCTCGGTAATGTTCTTCCCTTTTGGCTGGTAAAAAAAAACCAAACATTTTTTACAAAAACAAAATACACACACGAAAAAAAACATTATAGAACATTAAAATATAATGTTTGTCTACAGTATCACTACAATTGTTTGGTTTTTTAACGAAGAACCAAACATTATATAATGTTCGGTTCTTTCTTGAAAATAGTTACGAACGGTATTTAGGGTTGTGTATGTCTACACAATCACTAAAAAAAATAGATATCGTTCCTGGGTGTGTGAGCCGAACGTTAAATAATGTACTGTTTATTTTCGAACACTGCTTTAAACTAAAGATCTTTGAAAACTTATTATTGTTTCTTTTTGAAATGCCAAATGAAAATTTTAACCTTCTTTATATCCAATTTGCACACAGCAAATTTTTTATCGCTGATCTCGAGATTTTTTCTGAATTCTTATTTAGCAAAACTTAAAATTTTATTGAAACACATTAGAAAATGGTTCATTAATTATTTCAGAATAAAGAAAGATTCTGTTTTATGTTGTGTGTATATAAAACTAAATTTGTTAATACTTAAAATCAAAACAATTGACGAGAAGATTATATGTGAGTTACATTATTCGTGTAAAACTATACTGTCGTTTTTTTATAAAACAGTGGTTTTTCTATTGTATATTTACATAATGATTACCAGATCAATAAAAATATCTCCCTGAAGATGTTGGGAATCTCCAACGAAAAGTCGGAGAAAAAAAATGTTTATAAATATTTTTATTTCCACAGAACACACGACCTTAAAAAGCCCGTTTAGAGATTTCTAAAAAAAAACATTAAAAGAAAAAACTTAAGTTTAGTGCGAGGCGTTTCTTTTTATGCAGCTCCCATATTAATACTAGTCCCAAAAAAAGTTTTTTATGCCATAACAAGGGCAAGATTGTTCATGCACTTAAAATTGCAAAATATGCAAAAATAAAACAAAAAAATATGCTCTTATAACTGATTTATTTAACCATAAAATATTCATTTTAGTCCTAAAAAATGCAAAAATAGTTTAAAAAGTAGTTAAACTTTAGATAATGATTTATTAATACAAATGTTCGCCTGATGGTCTAAATTCGACCATAAATTTGTATGTTCATGTGAAGAAAACATAGCACATCTATGTTTCGAGCACTTATTTTTTCCGTCTTATTGGATCGATTTGGCAAGGCACCAAGCTCCGGGTCATATTTTATCTTCTACGTGAGCTAATTTAATTTTGTAAGTTAAATATTAAAAATTTCAATTAAAAAACAAAAAAGTATCAAAAAGTATTGTCATCCACTCAGGACATTGCATGTTTAATTTTATGTTTATATGTCTAATATTAAGGAAAATTAATCAAAGTACCAGATGTTGAACGAAAAAGTACCAAAAAGCTCTTATTCACCCAGTTTAATTTATAGTTTTATCTTTATAGGTCGAATATTAACGAAAATTCAAAAAGTCCCAGATGAAAAATAAAAAGTACCAACATTTTTAATCGTATAGGTTCTAATTTACTTAGGACCCTGCACCTATTATATAATGTTTCTAAGTTCAATATTAGAGAATATTTAAAAATTATCAGAAAAAGCTCCCCTTACATGTTCTTATTCACCTAGTTTAATGTATAATTTTATTTTTATAGGTCGAATATTAACGAAAACTCAAAAAGTTCCCGATGAAAAATAAAAAGTACCAAAATTTTTTATCTCATAGGTTTTCACTCACTCAGGACCCTGCACCTTTAATATTATGTTCCTAAGTTCAATATTATAGAACGTTTAAAAATTATCACTTGAAGCACGGAAAAGTAAAAGAAAGAAATTTAATTTCCCGTATTTCCCCTTTCTGATACTTTTTTCTCACAATAGAGGTGCGGTTGACAAATAAAGGAAGACAACGTTCTTACACTCATAAAATTATTACAGTAACTGATTGTGGGTTATTAAATTCGTTTTCCGTACTGTTAAAATTGAATAAAAATATAGTTATTTTACGAATAATTTTATTTTTTAACATTTATGTTTGTTATTCAAAAAACAATCTACCAAAAAATAATGTTTTTCTGTATTTATTTTGTTATGTAGTTTGATTTTTGTCGGTTAAAATATATTTTTTGAAAGTAAAAACTATTCAATTTTAACGAATATGATGTTCAATAAATAAAAAACTTAGAAATGAATGAAAAAATCATTTGTTTTAAATGAAATGTAAATGATCCGTTTTTTAAATGAATTTTAATTTGTTTAAAATGAATTTTCGTTTGAATTTAACTACATAATATTTTGATTGTAATTGTTTTGCCTGTGCCGATTTACACAAAAGATTTATATAGTCGAAATATTTTCATTATTTGATAAGACTGCTTTACAAATTTTTAATTTGGAAAATTACCAAGAACGCCACATGCCTAGATAAGTTAATTGGGACCTCCTGAACACGAAAAACGCTGTAATTTTTTTTTCTAAGTACAACTCTTATCATAAGAGATTTCTTACAACATGACAACAAATATGATGGCAATTTGCAAATGACTTACTCTCGCTATAGTTTTGTAAGTGCTTTTAAGAATGCTGTCCCGTTATTTGACGCATGCCTTAATTTTGTATTCTTAGTTAAGGCGACCGTACACGACATGTTTTTGTCATCTGACATGTCAAATTTCCCACTGCAAAATACATACATGTCGTGTGTTACCTTTTAAACTTTGCTTCTGTAGAAGTCAGATGCAAAGTCATCTGACAAAATTTCAATTAGAGCGTGCTCTATTTTCTTCTGACAAACCATCTGACATCAGAAATCTATGCCGCGAAGAAACCGGCAGCGGCGTCCACTATTGACGGAATCATTAGCCGGCTGAAGTTAATATTTTACAATACTGAAATATATATAATCATCGCACCATTGAATATATAAAAACCGTTTCACTATAATATCCTAAATTGGTATCTTTGAATTAAAAGAAAAATATGTTAAGATGGCTAAATTATTTAACGGCGTAAATACAAACTTTCGTGGCGGCATTATTATTTTGGTTTTTGTAACAACTATGGGAAAAAAACAGAGACAATGTCAGAAGCAATTTACATGTACGTTTGTGGCCATATATTATAAACCTTCTGTAAAACAGCCATTTTGACAGACATGCACAATTACATGTGACTTGAAAAGTTGACAAGTCAGATGTAAAAAACATGTCGTCTACATGCACCTTTAAAGTTTTCAGTCTTTGTGTGTGGTCCGAAGAGTGAAGTGTTTTAAATTGTTTTAAACAGTGCACAATTGTAAAAAAAAAGTAATATAATATTATATAAGTAAAACACTTTTTGTAAATATGCCATATAAATTTAAACAGAATGCTCGTAAAGAATGTAATCAATCTTATTAATGTTAAGTAAAGCATTTTTCTGTAAGCTTATTCTAATATTAGACTTCTTAGCTTACATTATATTTTATACAATTAATATTATCGCAAGGGATCAGTTTTCATTATTAAATAATTGTTTATAATCCTTTTATAATAGTAATCACAACACTTTTCTAAGCTTAAGGCTTATGCTAGTAAGCTTGCTACAAGTTCTTTCTAAATCGTTTTGGCTTGTTGGGGTAGACCTTCGACCGTTGTATTTAAACAGACCAGAGTCTCTGGCGTTAATCAAACCCGCAACCCCCGCACTGATAGACTAGCTTACTACCAACTAGCCTACCAGAGCGCCCATTCGCGAAGATATTAACTTAAAGTGGTTTAAACACCGGGTTAAACATTCGCATCTTATTTTTACAAGACAAGACTTTTGGGCACTTTAAGCATTGAGTTTTACCCTTTTCTTTTGCCTTATGAAAATATTGCCAAACAATAGAACTCATTTCTTTTTTTTATCTCATTAGTGCGCAGAGTCCCTTATAAAGGACACTCAAATTTTCTACTGTAGCACTTTTAAAAATTATAATTTTTAAATATCAAGTAAGCAATACCACTACTGACATTCCAACAAAGCACGTTTTATTTAATTTGTTTCAACTGTTCTTATTTCTGTGTTGTATTTTATGCAAAATATGGAAAAACCCATTTATGAAAAAACAAATATCTCGAGCCGGGTAAGAAAAATTGGAATATATTAAATATTATGTGAATATTTGTTATTTTCTGTGGGTTGTTATTTGTAAATAAGTGTAATGATTCAATTGATATAAACAAATTATGACAAAATGTTATGCCCCGCGCATATAGTGCAATGTCCCCTTAAAGGGACACTGCGTCCGTAGTACAATTGTGATATCATGATCGAGCAAATATTTTTTCATATATTGACTTACAGTTTTTGAAATATTGGATGAGCTGACTGCCCTTGACGATAATATTTTCAATGACTTTGACATTGACACAATTCCACTATTATATGGAGCCGATACTGAGCATGATACCGATGAAAGCGATGATGGCATAAAGCAATTTTAGTCATCTCGGTCCAACATTATTATTTACGGAATGTGAAGAAATTACTGCGGATTATGTAATCGGAATATGTACTTCAGGCACTATACGAGAAGGGCGAAGAGAAGAATGTCCTCTTCGCTCAATCCCGGTAATGAAAAAAGAAGAAATGGGACCTGTAGATCACAGATTTACAAAAAAATGGAAGCATATTGCTCACACGATGGAATGTTGTCACAATTGCAACACATTTTGATATTAATGAAATATGATCATCCCAACAATTCGTTATGTATTTTCAAACCAAATGTGTTTCATCGATATAATATGGACATGCAGGTGTTGATAGGACGGAAGAATTAGTTGTAGTCTACCGCTCGCGAATCAGACAAAAGAAATGGTGGTGGCCAATCTTTGCATATATTCTTGATGCCTCATTCGATAATGCATGACTGCGGATGAAGAAGTTAGATCCCAATGATGCGACAAGTGTGTTTCTTCTTATTTATGGTACTCCATTTACAAGAGGTTCGCGCACTAACAAAGTGACGGCCGAAACACGATATGATGGCAGAAACCACCTTATTGAATATTCAAAAACTGATTAACGATGTCGACATTGCGGAAAAAACAAACTTCTTTTGCAATAAATCGGAAAACGGGCTTCAGAATTTAAAATTAATCATACGCCAAGTGTACCTACTGCGCAGTGTCCCTTAAAAGGGACGGTCCATAACTCCAAAACTATAAGTTTTTTTAATAAAATGTTTTTGAACCGAATTTATCACATAATTTTATTAATTATTGGGGGAAAGTGGCCAGCGAACTTCTTACACTAATGGGTTATACTTCTTATTATTATTTAATAACTATATACAAAACAAGTAAGAAAGTATAGTCGGTCAAGCCCGACCATATGATTCCCTACACTACAGTATTAAAAAACACATAATGCTTATATGTCCATATAAATAAATATTTATCTATCTTTATAAACTTCATTAAAATCGGTTTGAAAGTTTGTGACAGGCAGAAATTGCCCCCTACCTCCCCTTGTGGTCCTATTTTTGAAAAACTGTATAGCTTATGTGTTTATATAGATATGGATCTATCTATGTTTTAAATTTCATTAAAATTGGTTTGAGAGGCAGAAATCTCCCCTCGTGATCCTATTTTTTAAAAAATGCATCCCTTTTGTGTCCATAAAGATATGTTTATATCTATGTTTTAAGTTTCATTAAAATCGGTTTGATAGTTTCTGAGAGGAAGAAATTTCCCCCTATCTTTCCTTGTGGTCCTACGATTTGGCGATATTCAATGGGCTTGGTCCTTGTGCCAATGAGAACCTACGTCCCAAATTTTATCAAATTATCTCCAAAATTGCGACCTGTACTTTGCGCACAACGTTACATGGACAGCCAGCCGGACGGACATTGTTAGTTCGACTCAGAAAGTGATTCTGAGTCGATCGATATACTATAAGGTGGGTCTAGGAACAATATTTTAAGGCGTTATACACATCAGCACAAATACATAATACCCTCTCCACTATTGTGGTATGGGTATAAAAAGTGTTGTATTTTTGAAAAGTGGAAATATAAAATTTAAGATATATTTATACAAGGAATTCGCAGCTTTAATAAAATTATTGAAATTTTAGCAAATTAAAACACCGAATATGTTGAATACTTCGATACACAAACCACGACTTTGTATAAACCGGATTTTAAAAACCGGGAAAATAGGACTAAATGGAGTTTTCGAATTAACCGGAAGACTGGGTTGACAACTCTAGGCGACAATAACTTTGACACATAGCTACAATGTCTTGGCAAAATGTTGTGATGGCGGATCCACGATTGCTAGTGCGTGTCAAATATTTTACACTGTCGATAATTTGTTTCTAAATACTGTGGTGTAGGGTATCAGATAGTCGGGATTGACTGACTATTTATTCAAACTTGTTTTTTTTTTTCTTGATTGTCCAGTTTTTCTTAAGGCCCCTATTACGGTTTTCAACTCAACTGAGTTGAGTTGTAATAAAGACAACTGGTTGTAATCAGTTGTAATTTTTGTTATGTTTTTGTTTATCGCAATTTAGGAAAGTTATATATAAAAGAAAAATTAGGAAATTACAACTCAATTGAGTTGAAATGTAAACCGAAATAGGGACCTAAAGCTTTTCTTTTATAGTTTTTATCGATCACTGTATACATGGTGATCTTTTAAGAGGCCCCTTTAAAAAAATTTTTATTACCTTCCTGGCCCTGGTTTTTTAAAAAGTACTTCAGTCGTTCCACATATAGAAATACTGAAAATGGATGTATGAAAATAATTGTCTGGTTTTTGTTGGAGACCACACAATAAGTGCTTAAAATACCACACGCGCCAGTACAATAACCACATTTTTTCTACACCATTGTAATAACAACAACAAAAACTACAACAGCTTTAACATAAATTGAAAGCATCATTAATAAGAACTTTAATAAAAAAAAAAATAACTCAAACAAAATCATTTCAATGACCGTGTTAGTGATTATGGTTTACAAAATTACCTAATCGCATTAATTCACATTAAAACAATCTGTTTGAAAATTTCCTTCTTGTACCCCACTGTTTACAACTACACTGGATCAAATAACATAAAATTACTAACAGAGAGAATGAATGGCAAGTGGAATGCCTAAAATAACACTGGCATAAAAATACACTGCAATTTACAATTAAATCCTTACAATCAAACACACGCATACACACACACTCACACTAACTTTTAAATACACACAAACATAGATACACAACAAAATTTTTAATTAAAATAGTACGAGGTACTTAAGAGTTGTTCAAAATTTTTAATGGAAAAAATAAAAAAAAAAAAAAAGAAAAGGACTTTTAGTGAACATCGTTATTTACAGTTAAATACAGAACAAATTAATTTTTTTCATGTTTTTTATTATAAAATATTTGTGCCTGAAATACAATTATGCAATATAATAAGGTATTTGGAATTTTCATGCTATAAAATAAATACTCCAATTCTAAAATGAAAGCCGATAGGTTTTACTTTGCAAAATTACAAAGGTAAACATTTTAAAAATTACGTACATAGCCAGAAAAATAAAGTTATGTAATTCTGTTTGCCTGAACTCCATACACTACCTAAAGCTGGAGGTCCACAACATGCGTTAAATGTGTTGATACGTCTATGAATCTGTTAAAAAAGTAGAAACTGTAAAATTGTACTGACAAGACCCGATATATTCTATTTGGATTAAAGATAAAAAAATCGGTTGAAAAAAGTATTTATGGTCTTTAAAGGAGAGCACCTAACTTTATGCGTGGCGCTCTTGGGAACTAAAGCCCTACAACAAATTACTGATTGAAACTAAAACAAAACACGGAAAAGGAAAAATTTATTTTAAGCATATATGAGGACACAAAGAAATTTATACGAAAACAAAAAGATAATATAATTATAACAAATGCAGACAAAGGAAACAAGACAGTGGTAATATATAAAAAGGATTATATGGAAAAAATGTATAATTTACTTGAGGACAAAAATACGTACAAAAAAATCGAAACAGACCCAACAGAAACCTTACAGAGGAGAAACAATAATCTAGTTATACAACTTTTTAAGGAAGGTTTATTAACAAAATTTGAAAAATTTAAATTGACAACACACGCTGCAGCGGCACCTGAACTATATGGTTTACCTAAAATCCATAAGGAAAATGTACCACTGAGGCCAATATCCTCATCAATGGGAGTGCCTTGCTACAATTTAGCAAAATATGTGGGAAATATAATAAAGAACACCATTTCAAAAACTTACAACATACAAAACTCATTGGAACTTAAACAAAAACTTAAAGAAATAACATTGGAAAATGACGATGTCATGGTTTCCTTCGACGTGGTATCATTATTCACCAACATTCCGGTTCACCTGGCAATAAAAAACATATTGGGAAAATGGGAAATCCTAAAGGGACATACTACAATACCAAAAAGAAAATTCTTAACGATTCTACAATTCTGTTTAACTGACAACAATTATCTCACATTTGACAACAAATTTTACCATCAATTATATGGTATGCCAATGGGAAACCCTCTATCGCCAACAATTGCTGATATAGTACTGGACGCACTACTCGACGATGCAATAGACGAACTCAGATCGAAGAATATAGAAATCAAGTTTATAACAAAATATGTAGATGACCTTTTTGCAATCATAAGAAAATCTGACGAGGAAATAATTCTAAAAACGCTTTATTCTTACCACAATAAGATCCGTTTTACTATCGAACGTGAAAAGAACATGACAATACCATATTTGGACATCAACATTATCCGAGAAAACGGTAGAATAACAACTGACTGGTACACAAAACCAACGTCATCAGGAAGAATGATAAATTTCAATTCCACACAACCATTGAAAATGAAAACGAACACAGCGACAAATCTAATAAAGAAAGTACTGCATATCAGCGACGAAAAATTTAAAAAGAAAAATATATGCAAAATAAAAAATATCTTGACTATGAACAATTATCCAACACACTTAACAAATTCATTAATAAATAAAATTCTAAAAAGCAAAAATCTTGAGAAAAGGAAAGAATCGGAAACAGAAAAATATTTTTACAGTGTACCATACATCCCAAAACTAACGGAGACAAGAACATTAAAGAACTTGATCACGGAAAAAACAACAACAATTGCACATAAATCAAACAAGACACTAAGGCATTTGTTTACATTTAAAAAAACCAAACTGGACATATGTAAAATAGATAATGTGGTTTATGAAATAAAATGTGACGGAAACGAAAGGGAAAGGTGTAATAAGGTTTACATTGGAACAACAAAAAGAAGGTTAGAGAAGAGAATTCATGAACACAAAACAGACGTCAAAAAAGGTAAAATAGCGACGGCACTATCTCTGCATGTAAAAGAGTGCAATCACAACATGAACTTCGACAATATAAAAATATTAGACAGAGAGCGGAGAGAGAACAAACGTTACACTCTTGAAAGCTTACGAATCCAAGAGAAAATTAAAAATACAATGAATACGAAAGAAGACAAGGACAATACAAAACTGCAATACTCCGCTGCAATAGTTAATGATTATAATTAGTTATAGTTCTGTGATATTTACATTAAGTTTGACTTTTATTCGGTGTTTGTGTTGTATTTTACTTATTAATTATTTATTTATTTCTGTGTCGTGTAGTCCAGTTTTTAATATAAAATAGTTAAAAAGTGCAATACAAATGTAAACCCTAATTTGTAAGTTAAGATGTGATATTATTAAAGTTCAAAAATTTATTATAATTATTGTCTAATTGTCTAGATTTTTATGGAATAAAAATAACCCCTGATGAAGTTCGAAAAAAGCGAACGAAACGTTGGGAAAAGAAAATAAATTAACCATAAATGTTTTTTAATTACATTTGGTAAAAAAACGATTGATCATATTAGCCCGTGAGGAAAACAAAAACCTCAATAATAATATTAAATATAACATTGATCATAAAACAAAAATATAAATAAAACAAACAAAACTTATAAACTAACACACTTTAAATTTTGTATTAGATTCACGCATGTATATTAAAGTTCACATGTATGAGTGGGAAAAAATGTCAGACGTACACGAATGTTTACATCAGTTTTTTCATATTGCCCTTAATAAAATGATAGATACTTCTGATGTATATACCCATCAGCAATGCCCATCAGATGATGCATTAATTGACTGTCATTGTTCTTGTAGTTAGATCGCCTGTGGCTAAAAACAAGCAGCTCTTGCAGATTGCGGAAGAGTGGAGCAGTGTTGCCAAAACTTGGTGACCAAAAATGGCTAAATTTACGGGGAAAAATGGCCAAAAATGGGCTAAAAAATGGCTAAAAGCTTTTTTAAATAAAAACACATTAAGTGACAGCAACTTTATAGTCAATTCTGAAAATTCTAAAACGTTTTTGTTACCGCTTGCATCCCTTAATTGAAATACTTGCAACCAGAGAGAAACAGCGATGTGTGTGTTGATCCATTTTATAAATATAATAGTGGAATACAGTTCCTTTATTTTGAAAGATGTTTCAGCGCCATAGTTTATAGCAATTTTCAACATTTGTTAAAGTTGTGATTTAAATTAATTGTTCAAAATGTTTATTTTACTTTTATAAATTTTTATAATAAAATCAAAATTATTCTTTTATAAGAAAAACGGCCAAAAAATGTTATGGCTAAACGGGGTGAAAAATGGCGAAATCTAGCCACTAAATGGCTAAATTGGCAACACTGGAGTGGAGTCCTATTCGGTACCACATTAACTAGTAGCCATAAAGGGCAAGATATACCCTGACCTTTCAACCCGTTGCCAAGACCACTGGGAGGCAAAGGCCCTTCATCATAAAAATTCCCCGAGAGTTTTCTCACTTCTCCCATTTTTTCTATATAAATTCAATTGTCAAAATGGGAAAAGGGAAAAAACTCCCGGGAAAATTGTATTCACAATTAGGTTGATAATAATCCTTCATACATTTGCTTACCACGGTTAAGCTAATTTTATTTATAAATTATACCCATTATTCAGCTCTGTTGAATCTTTAGTTAGCTTTCTTTTGCTTCCTTTTTTATCTTCTTCACAAATACAAAGCATTAAATACATTTGCCCACCACTGCTTTTGAGAAATCATCTACCTCCTTTAGAATTTATTTCAACAAAAATTCATGAGTTTCATAAATATTTAGCTCTGCTGTATATATATTTACCAAGTTCTTGTTTGCTTTCTTTATTTATCTTCTTAACAAATTTAAAGCATTTAATTTTAACAACTGCAATAAAACTAGAAACTTTAGTGCATAAAATGTTTACAAAACAATCAGTTTGTTTAACAAAGAGTTTATTTAATTTAAAAACAAAAAGAAAACAACAACAAAAAGTTTTATACAAATTGATGGTATAGAATTACGAAAATATTTAAATCACTGACTTTATTTAATGAATACACGCCTTTTTTAATTAAAATAAACAACACTCAACAAAAGCAACAAAGATGTTGTTACTCTTGTTCCTCTATTAAAACTTACAGTTAAGTGTCAATTTGTTAAAGAATGTACAAATTGTCTTAGTATGTATGTGTGAAAAAGATTAAAGGTGTGTGTGTGCCTTTATATTTGTATGTACAAAAAGGAGTATAACAATTTGGTTTTGTTGGTTTTTCTTAGAAAATCTAATTAGATTGGTTTTATTGAAATTTCCTTTGATTTTTTTCCACTGTTTTAAATAAAAAAAAAAATCTTTCTTTTTTAATCCTGGTCCCCTAATAATCGAATTTTATTTTTGACTTGATTGTTGTTGTTTATTTAATGCTTTTGTTGTTGTTTAACTACATTGGTGTTGCTTATTCTAACGTTCAAACTTTTGTTAATGATATGAATGTGAGTAAGTATGTAAAAACGACTAACAGTGGAAAAACTTTAAACAAAAAATTAAAAAAAAACAGGGAAACCAAAGTATGTTGCTCTTAGAATATGTTTACCACAACCATATTTTTCTTTGCGTGAATGTGTAATACAATTTACCCTGCAGACAAGGTAACTAGTATTAAGCTAGAAATATACTGGTTGGTTTTTACTTCAAACCATGTAGTTGAACTTTTGTCATAGGAGCCCAACTAGTTAATTTTTATGCATTTATACACAGAAAAAATTCTCCACAATTTTTCACCAATTAAAGCATTAATCAAAAATAAAATCAGTTTTAATTAAAAATTTAATCAAGTGAATTAAACGTTTAATCAAGTAAATTAAACGTTTAATTAATACTATTTACTGGTTTAATTGATACTATTAATTTGTTTATTGGTGCAAATTTAATTAATTTTTTAATCAATATCACAAATTTTTTAATTGAAATCAATTTTTATTTTTTTCTGTGTAGTTTAAAACTAGTTGCTTTATTTACAGTATAAGTACAAATAAAAGCAAAACTAAATTTTACAGTTCCCCTTAATATTTTGTTCATACTTAATTATGGTTTTATAATGTATGAATTTATTTAAGACTAACTCTAAGCACTTACCCCTGGAACCAGAGAGTGAGAGAGAGAGAATATTATAATTTACTTTTCCTGATATACCATGTTTAACTTTTGTTGAACTCCCTGTGTTTATAGAAATTTAAGAACATAAACATATTTTATTTACCTACATAATTTTAACAAAAAGAATACGAGAATTTTCCTTCTTTTTGTTAATTTTTTAAACATGAAAATAATTTGTAAACTTTGAAATCAACCAAAGATGTACGATGTTTCTAAAACAAACAAGCAATATGTTTTTTTTTTTATCAACTTTTGAACAGCTGTTGTTGTTCCTACAACAAACATGTAGTAAATCATTATTTTTTTTACCAACTTTTGCAGTGTTGTTGTTGTTTTTTCTACAACAAACGGCGTCACGTATAAAGCCGCACGCAAAGAAAAAACATGGTTGTGGTAAACATATTCCAAGAGCAACACATTAAGATAAGGTTGTAGTCACCATATTAAGATTATTAATGAATCATATTATGGCCAAATATATTTGCAATATTACACCTTACTATTTTTCCCTAAATCATATTATTATCCTGTTAATCATAGTAAGTTAAGAAGTAATCATATTATTGTCATAATAATCATAACAAATTTAGAATAGCAATAAAATTAAAATTTTTGCGTATAGATTTTTTTGTGGGATTTTAAAATTTTTTTAATGTGAATAAATTTTTTTCAATTTATTTAAACTTGTTTTTTTTTGGGAATTTTTCTTTAAATTGTTAAACCGCTAACTACCATATAATTCGATAGGCATTTTTAAAAGAAACGACACAAAATTATTTGACAAATGGCGCTAACAAAATGTTATTATATATATATTGATTCCTATGGTTCCAAATTGGAACAAAGGGCCGAAACGAAATCCTTCCATCCGGATCCATCCTGTGTCATTAGTCTGATTTCAGACCAGGTTTTTTCTGTCAATTGCCATCTTCGATATATCATCATGAGGTCTTCTTAGGATATGGCCAATCCAGCTCCATCTCCTTTTTGCAATTTATATACGGATTGGTGTTTCGCCTGTTCTTTGCCACAGGTCGCAATTGGAAACTACGTTCATCCAAAAAATTCTCAATATTTTCCGCAAGCAACGGTTAATGAATACCTGTAGATGTTGTATGTCGTATGCCGTACAGTTCCAGGATTCACATCCATATAGCAGGGTAGAGAGAACATTTGAGGAGAAAATACGCAGCCTAGTACCTGTATGTATTTCTGGTGATTTCCATATTCTTTGTAATGCTCCGAATGACTGCTTTGCCTTTTTTATGCGATATGCAATATCTCCACGGGAGCCGCCCGTAGAGGAAATTATGCTTCATAAGTAGCAAAACGATTGCACTTCCTGGAGCTCTATGTTTTTGACCCTGACCTTTAGAGATTCGTTGCGTTGATGCGTATAACCTTTGTTTTGTCGATGTTAATATGAAGACCAACATTCGATGCTAGCTGGTGTATCTGTTCCAATTTGGCTGATATGTCGGTAAAGTTATGAGCAAGTAAGCAGATATCATCAGTATAGTCCAGATCCTCTAATCGACTATTCATACCCCATGTGATGCCTCTTCTAGTGCGAATTGATTGCTGCATTATTGAGTCCAATACAATATTGAATAACAGCGGGGAAAGGATACATCCCTGTCGTACACCAGTACTTAAACCAATTGGGTTGCCTAACACGCGTTCATGCCGTACCCGGCTTGTTGAGTTGCCATACAAAGCTTTAATAATGTCGATAAGCTCAGGTGGGACTCCCTTGCATCGGAGTGCATGACAAATGCCTGATGGTGGATAGTATCGCATGCCCTGGCAAAGTCTATGAATATCAAATATAGAGGAGAATGCCATTCCACTGATTGCTCCACTATGATCCGTAGGGTATTTATCTGGACAGGTTGTACTTACGTCAGATCTAATATCATGTGAGGTACAGTGACATTGCCAGACAGATGTGGGTTGCGGAATTGACAGTATGCCGGCATAATAGTCAGACCATATTGCCAGTTGCCGCTCCACGAAGTAGTGTCACCCATTGAATCTTTAAGGGGATATATGTTTGAACGGGCGTTCCCCGATATCTGCTTTGCATTTTGTACAGATCCCTATTTTGTACAGATCCCTACTTCGGTGTGTATCGGCTGCTGTCTGGGCGTTTGTGGTCATGTTTTCTATCCAAGCTCGCTTCTCGCGCCGCGCACTACGCTTCACCAACCGGTCTAAACTGAAATACTGAGCTTGAAGATTAGTTTTAGAGGCTCTTGTTCGGGCAACGTTAATAGCACCTTTAAGTTCTCTTCTATCCTCGATAAGCTGCCAGGTTATGTCTGAGATCTACACTCTACGTTTAGGTTTAGGATGCCCAAGATATTGCTTAGCACTGTTTGTGAACAAAATATTAGAGTAAAGATATTATATTTAAATCTTAAACATACTATGACTACACGTATATAATGTTATTATGTTATGGTTGTAAGAAATTAAATATGTTTTCAAAGTTATCATTATTAAGTTGTAAAAAAATAATTATTTTTCGGTCAAAAATACTCAAATTTATAATTGCGATATTAAATAAAAATAACTATAATTTGTGTACGACAACATTTCATTGTTACAACAAACATAGTGTAGTTGCCGTAACCATGCCCAATCATATCAACTTTCTTATCTTTCGACGCCAAACTACTAGTAACAAACTAGTCCAAAACTATATTAGTAACGATTTGAGTAGTTGGGTACTTTCTTAGTCGAGATTTAAACTTGGAACTTTTCTGTTTTAGTTTTGCGTTCTAGCCATCTGCGGTGCTACGTGCATATGCGTACACAGAAAAACATTTTTCACCAAATAAAGCATTTATCAAAAGTTAAATTAGTTTTAATTAAACAATTTAATCAAGTGAATTAGACGTTTAATTGATTCTACTAATTTGCACCAGTAAACAAATTCACTTTATTACAAGTTTAATTCACTTGATTAAACGTTTAATTCATTTGCTAAAATTTTTAATTAAAACTGATTTTATTTTTGTTTAATGCTTTAATTGGTAAACAAATTTTTTTCTGTGCCGTACTGCAAATTGCGGTAAAGTACTTTAAAAACTGATGAAATGTTATGTTACGAAGTAACGGTTACGTATGATACACAGTATTTTAGGTTCTGGAATCACGAAAACTACATGAGCGCTGATAAATGCGCTGGCTTTTACACACTACTAAGAAGCAGAAGAGAATAGAATACCATTTAACTGAATTTATAATTCGAGTTAATAAAAATGATTAAATAACTTCGCCTTATCTCTTTTAAGTAAGCAGGTTGTAAGTGAATAATTAAAATCAATTTTTTAAAGAAAGCAGCAGATTGTATTGTAATGATTTTAAAATGTGTTTACGATCATTTCCGAACAGTGTTCGAAAATAAACAGTACATTATTTAACGTTCGGCTCACACACCCAGGAACAATATCTATTTTTTTAGTGATTGTGTAGACCTACACAACCCTTAATACCGTTCGTAACTATTTTCAAGAAAGAACCGAAATTGTAGTGATACTGTAGACAAACATTATATTTTAATGTTCTATAATGTTTTTTTCGTGTGTGTATTTTGTTTTTGTAAAAAAATTTTGTTTCTTTTTTTACCAGCCAAAAGGGACGAACATTAACGAGCCGAACCGAACACATTGAAGTTTGTGGATTTTCAAAAAAAAAACCGAACGGAATTAAATGTTCACAATTTTTGTTGAGTTTGATAA
This sequence comes from Pollenia angustigena, assembly GCA_930367215.1. Classification (NCBI taxonomy): domain Eukaryota; kingdom Metazoa; phylum Arthropoda; class Insecta; order Diptera; family Polleniidae; genus Pollenia; species Pollenia angustigena. Next base: position 188,615,753 of record OV884056.1, read on the forward strand.
ATACAGTAATATTTTTGTGTTCGAAAGATGACTAACAGGGAAACGTTATTTTTTTAATGATTTTCTACACAAACACTATTAGCGTTTGTGTTTTCCTTTCTACCGAACCGAACATTAAGAAACGATATTTAGTGTTTATCTTCGAACACTGTTTCCGAAATATTACCGAACATAGAAAAATATTTTTTTTTTTTTTTTTTGTACGCAATCAGTCAAAAAATTATTTTTTAGCAGAGAGGAAAAAGTAGTGCTTCCCAGTGGGAATTCGCCATATAAAAATCATGCCTCTTGTAAGCAGGTTTGTAAGGGGTATTGTGCTTCTCTCCCTTACAAAACTGCTAACCAGTAAGCTCCATTTTTTACTGGGATAGATAACGTGTGTTGGGAGGGGTTACGGATAATGTTATTGGCAAATTGTAAGTAAAGTTTTCGTGCTTGAAAGTTACAATTGTTAAGATACTTAAATAAAAACTTAAAGTTTGCAAATTGAAAATTGCAGAACGGAAGTTTTTGAATTAGATTGTGGCTTTAAAGAGCAACTTGGAGTATTCAAAGCGGATTTAGGGAGTAAAATCAGTGTCAAAGTATAAAATATTAAAAACGTTTAGACAATGCTCTGTAAGAGTAGTTTGTATTATGACCAGTGTTGCCACTTTGTGGGTAATTACCCGAATTTGGTATAATTTTTACTGTCGTGGGTAGAGCGTGGGTAATTTCTCTTAGGTGTAATTCAGGTGTAATTTGAAATTTTTACTTCAGTTGCCCTAATAAAATCAAGATTCGATTTCAGTGATGACATTAATTTCTTTTTAAATATTGTTGCTAAGAAATGCACAGCCTTTTGCACCAATGTCTCGGTTTCTTTTTAAGAAACGACTTCAATCATTAAACATACATATATTTTCAAATGTTTGGTAATGAATGTCGCAGGATGGACTCTTAGATTTGGATCAAGATGCCTATCATAGTGATTTAGAACCTGAAGTTTATTGAAAAAAGTTATTTAAACTAACACAAAGTTTAATGATTATTGTTGGAGACTCAAATATAGATTTATTTAAGAGTTCACATTTTTCGGATTTATCTGATTTTTTTTATTACTATGATTGCCACAGTTGCCATAATTTGATAACAAGGCCCAGGAGTAAGACGTGTATTGATCAAGTTTTTAGCAATATATATGGCCAAATATGTATTGATTCTGTAGAATCTAAGTTGACAGATCACAATATTATATGTTGTAAATTAAAAAATAATCGTATTTTAAATCGCAACATTGAAATAACCAAAAACCACTGTGATTATAACAAAGTTAAGAATTATTTAAGGAACAACTTAATGGATGGTAATTTGACGAGTAGTTCAACAGAACTAACGGAAAGTTTTATTTCCAGTATCAGTAATGCCATTACCTTTTCAACTACAACAAGTAATTATGGAAAAAAATTAAGATTCGAACTTGCTCCCTGGATAAACAAGAATCTACAAAAATTAATACTGTTAAAACGCAAAATTCTAAATAAGCGGAGAAAGTTTAAAGATAATTCATATGATAATATACTTAAAAGAATAAGTAAAGTTATAAAGTTAGCTTGTAAGTCGCTAAGAGACAATTACTATTATAACAATATGAAAGAAATTAATGGAGACTCGATGAAAACCTGGCAGTTTATAAATAAAATTCTTGGGAAAGTATCAAATAAGGACATAAAAATTGTTACATCAGCAGGTGAAATAATATCTGATGATCAAATGAAAGCTAACGTATTGAACCAATATTTTATAGATTCTGTTCGTGACTTAATTCAGCAGATACAAATACTCCCTGGGGACAATTGTAATCAACTCAGAACACTTTGTCAACTTTTAGACCGTTTTACTCTATCTCCGATTACAACTGAGGACATTTTCTAGCTATTAGTGGCTTAAATGCCAAAAAAGCATCGGGTAATGATAAAATTACCCCTAAGGTAATAACTAGTTGCATAGATGTTGTTGCCCCAGTTATAGCAAAAATTTATAACACAATAATCAATACTGCGGTTTATCCAGATTGCTTAAAAATTAGCAAAATTGTGCCAATTCCTAAAATTTCAAACTCCTATGTTCTTAATAATTATCGTCCAGTTGCAGTTCTGACTATAATTGACAAAATATTTGAGAAACTTATACATCAAAAGCTTATGGAATATATCGACATTAATAAAATTATGTATAAATATCAATTTGGTTTTAGGAAAGGATGTGGTGCGGAGGAAGCTGTTGTTAATGCCGTTAATTATATTTGTAATAGTTTGGATCAGGGGTCAAAAGGAGTTGCAGGATTGTTCTTGGACTTTACGAAAGCATTTGATCTTGTGGATCACGAAATAATGTTGAAAAAGCTTAAGTATTATGGAATAATTGGTAAAGAGCTAAAGTTGTTTGAAAGTTCTTTAAAAAATCGTTAGCAATATGTGCAAGTTAATAATGCCAAAAGTTTAATGCTTGATGTTGAGTACGGGGTTCCACAAGGAAGTTGTCTAGGACCATTATTATTTTCCTTATATATTAACGACTTGTGTAATCTGAATCTTACAGGTAAATTATTTATGTTTGCAGATGATGTATGCCTATTTTACCCATATAATTTTGACTTGGTTTTGAAAACAAATATGGAACGTGATGCCTCTTTAATTTTTGAGTTTGCTCGGTTGAATAAATTAGTCTTAAATGAAAAAAAGACGAAGTTGGTTTGTTTCAGACCAAACTCTTATAATGCTGGAAGAAACTTTAACATTTTTGTAAATGGCTCTTTAATACATGAAAGCCCTTTTGTAAAATATTTAGGGATAACGATGCAGTGCAATTTATCCTGGGATATGCATATTTCTGAAACTAAGAGTAAAATAGCACCAGCGATTGGTGTTCTCTATAAGTTAAGGTATAAATTAAATGAGAAGACGAAATTACTTTTATACCACTCGTTAATACAAAGTCATTTAAATTATATGGTTATAATATATGGAACTAAAAACACAAATGTTTTAAAAAATCTACAGATAATGCAAAATAAAGCTTTAAAAGTAGTTTTTAATTTACCACTTACCTATTCGACTTCAGCTCTTTATAAAAATATTTGTAAGCCTATATTGCCAATTCACGGATTGTATTATTATCGTTTATTAATTTTTATATACAAATCATTAAGGAATATTGGGTACCACACAATTGATTTTGTGCAGAATCAATCAGCTGTGGACACTAGAAATCAGCAGAATCTTAGAGTTTCAAGGTGTAGACTGGAAAAAACAAAACAACGTATTGAATTTATGGGTTGTTTAAATTATAACCAGTTGCCTCTACAGCTTAAAAGACAGAACAGAATATCGCTATTTAAAACAGATCTTAAAGAAAATATATTTCAAAAACTAGAAACGCTTCTATAAATCTATAAATCTAAAGAATATTATTACTAATGTATACATAATAACTATTACTCTTTATAAATTAAACTTATTTAAAATTTGAAATTAGTATATAAATAAGCAATAGACCAAAAACTTATGTTTATTTTTAAAGTACATGTAAGTTAGCCAACTTGCCTCAATAATGCCTAAATGGTGCTGAGGTCATAAAAACCTATGTATTATATTGTACTTGAAATATTGAATTAAAAAAAAAAAAAAAAAAAAAAAAAAAAAAACTTGCCTGGGGGACGATATGTTTCCAATATTGCAACATATAATTAATTTTATTTCTATCTTGCTACTTTTTAATGTTTAAGTTTAAAAAATATTTAACGCCTTTTACAATTGTAAAACTGAATTACGAACGGGACAGTTGTATAAAACTCTGCATGCATTTTGCTTACTAAATAAGGTATAAAGGGTATTTTTTAACACCATGCAACTTAAAATCGTAGGCAACACAAAAAAAAATTAATTTTAATCGCAGATTGATACACGGCATTACCATTTGAAACTGATTTAAAACAAATAGACACCGCGCCTGTCCCTGACGAAACGCATTGCATACGTCCCATTTTGTTTCTCTTTTTCGAATAAAATGAACAATGTTGACCTCCAAGACACCGATTGTTGCTGGTTTATCAGCATTAACCACTGACTTCACAGCCCTACGGAAAACAATCAATTAGTGTCACATCGCACGGCCTTGAAGTCTAATTGACAGTTTATTTTCTCTAAATCAACACATCGCCTTCATTTGTGAAAAAAGTTGCGTTATTTAAATCATGAAGTCACCTTTAATTGCGAAAATCGATGGCTGATTTTCAAAGTATATTTGGATAATTTGGTGGCGTTTTTCAAGCATGAATCTATTCATGATGATGTGCCTGATCAAAAAGTGAAAATAGTATGACAGTTTGTAAGCTCTATGGGGCTAAAAAGCAGCCATTATAAAGCAATGTCAAGGAAGATTTTAAAGATATATCAACCAAATGTGGAAGTTAAACTCATTATTTTAGCAGTTTTATTTTATGTTTTATTAATTTTTTTTTAAGTCTGTAATGTTATTTTTGTTAATTTAAATAAAATTAACAGCTTAGGTTAGGTTAGGTTCCATGGGCAGCCATCAAAAGACAGCTCACTTGGGTCCTTCAGTGGTCCCTTTGTGATACCCGGCGCCAATGCCCATCTCCTAGATCAGTCATCCAGATGGCGTCACTGCAGGTTCCAACCACTTCGTCTTCCTAATGAAGAGAAGGAGCGATTTCAGTTCTGTCATGGACAGATCCCCCAAACAGGAAAACATCGGTTCCCCAAGGTATTTTTCCCTGATGCCCCGCAGTCCAGGGCAATGACAAAGGAAGTGAAGAACAGTCTCCTCTTCCTCCTCGTTCTGACAACTCCTACAGTAGTCATTAAATTCCAGACCCATCCTCGCAGCATGAGTCCCCACCGGCCAGTGTCCAGTTAAAACCGATATCACCGTCCTAATCTGGTTCCTGTTGAAACCAATTAACAGCTTGACTTATATCGATCTTGTTTTAATGAGTTTGTTGTGTTTTTGCTTCTTTGTAAATGTCTTTTTATTTCATAAAACTTCAATTTTATATCAGGTGTAAATTCATTTAAAACGGGTAATTTTGCTTCATCTCAAGTGTAATTTTGAATTTTGCTGGTGGTAACACTGATTATGACCTACTAGAACCCACGTGTGACGTCAATTGTTCGACATGCTGACATGATGGCGTAATCATTATTTCTATAATTTTTTGCTAGAACCTATTACGTGGTTACTTTGCAGTCAACAGTTGATCCATTTAAAGATATCAATTAACGAATTAACTCCAGAATTAAAAGAGAAAATATATTGTTGATATACAATTAATTTTTTTTATTAATTTTTTTTACATATTTTTTCATTTCGCGCTACTGTGCAATTATTGTGTAATGTTGCTTTTGTAATTGTTGTCGTTAGAATATTGTAGTTGCTTGTTTGGTTGTAGTGGCTGTGAAAGTTGTCCTGACTTCTCTGGGCTAATAAAATTGCCATTTGTTTGTGTGTTTCCAGGGCTGGTGCTATGCTCATTTTACTAACATTAAACGATTGTTATTGTTGTTTTTAATGTCTTGACGCCACCAGTGTGTTGTTAAATACATTTTGTCCTGTATTTAGTGGCTGTTAAGTGTAAAATTTGCTTTAAGTTTATGTTTTAATAAGTTTTTTTTTTTTGCAGTATTTTAATTAACATTGTGCTTTTGGTGTTTCGCTAAGAATGGGCGTTTGATAGAGACCAGGTTTTTAGTTGGAATTTCGTTTGTCTTTCTTGCAGAGTGTTAATTGGAAATTGATTTTGGCATTACAGAGTTAGAAAGTTTAAATGGGAATTTTAGAGCAATTATGTTCGCTTTAAGTGTAAGAGTTTTTCTTTTTGTGGTATGTAAGAATAATTTAATTAATTGTAAATGCTATTAAATACATTGGCTTTAAGACTTTTAAATGTCGTGCTAAATTTATTTTATATATAAAAACACTAAATTAAACTGCCAGATTTTTGGCCTGTTTTGTTGTTGTTTGTGTGATGGTAATAAGTGGGTATGGTTGGTTAGTTGTCCATTTCTCGGCCATTGCACAGAAAAAATTATTGCTAAACCTTGAAAGTGGTATTGTTGAAAATGTTATTTAGTCTCTTAAATTTTTTTTACTGTTTCTATTAATAATTTTATTTGAAAAAAAAAACGATTTGCTTGTATATTTAGTTACAAAAACAACACACAAAAAAGTAAGTAAAAAACCGATTTACTTGTTTGTGTAAAAACAAAAACATCACTATAAGAAAAAAACATGTACATTTTTGGTTGGTTTTAGAGTTGACAGACTGCGTTTTTATGCAATTGTGTTTTCTATATAAATTCCCGAATTCTACGTGTTAAAAATGATGAGTTAGTAACAACAAATTTTTAAAGTAGCAAGATGACGAAAACCATTTTTGACAATTCTTCTGTAGACAAAGAAAGGAAATACTGCAAAAATGAGTGAATGAAACAGGAAGAAAATATATGAGAGAGAATAACAACATCTCCAGCCAAGATCTATTCTAAAAACAGTAACGTCCAAAACGTAAACTGTGGTTGTATTGCTTTATATTAGTTTAAGTGAGTTGAGAGACAAGTATTCTTAATAAAAATATAAAATTTACAAAAGGTGTAAGCATCTGCCGCATGTGCACTCGCCGCTTGTACTCTCGTGGACTAAATGAAAGAGTGTAAGAAGCGTGTGAAGAACGTGTGTGAACCAGGGGTGATAAATATAGAAAACCAATATCGTACCAATAGTACTAAATCTTTTTTTGTACATTTTTTTAAATTTAATTTTTAAAAACAAAAATTTAACACAACAAAAACAAAAAATACTTAAAATTCATTTGTACATTAATTATACATAATAATAGGGTGGGTAAAAATTCTTCGCGTCAAAAGCACATCGCGATTCTTATTCTATTAGTCATTCCAAGAAACTTTGCTAAAGAAACCATGGGTCATAAATTAATTTCGAGCCCCGGATTTTTCAAAATAGTTCGTTTTCCAAAATATTCAAGAGTAGAGGCAAACAAATTGTATTTGATCTAGCCAGACCCGTATCATGCGATTTTTATGGTCGAGAAATCCATTCATTTTTATTTTTGAATGCCGCCAGAGAGCGTTTTCATACACTTTTTAGAATTAATCGTCTTTTTTTTGTGGAAAATTGACGAATATCTCTCAAAATGCCGTCTCGAATTTTAAACGAAAATAACAATTTTAAGCGTTCTACAAATATGTGCATACGATCATCTTCGAATTGCATATCCAAATTTATAATGTTTACAATTTTCAATAAGAAAAAGGAGTAGACAGTCCAAATATAAAATTAAATCTTATTTAGCGCTTGTAAAAATCTCCTTCAAACTAATTTGAAGTAAAATAATAATGGAGTGAGCTCCCACTGTTCCAAAACTCTGTTGATTACTTCTTGAAGTGACAACTATCTTGTTGACGAATATTTGAAAATATTATGAGTTCGTTCCAAAATAATCTTGAATTGAGAGGAATTCGTCAATTCTACTATGTAGAACTTTTGAAGAAGTAGTTTCCTATATCTGTTAAAAACTTGTCAATATTATTAGAAAATGCACGCTAATATTTTGTCGCTGATACTTAATTTAGAATGTGGCATAAGCAATAGTTCAATGAACAAGTGAACAAATCTATTCACAATAGCGGAGTTCAGTGTTTGGTGCAAATGGTCTTGCAAAAAGAAAATGCAAAATATCATAGCTGCTTCGTTAAATCCAACAACAAAAAATAGAGTTTCCCTTAGATTTCATAAAAAACACCAAACACTAAACTCCGCTTATACCACCTATTCATTGGACAGTAAATACGAGCTTCCATTTTATATCAATTATAAAAAATTTGGAAATAGTACCAAATGAGTCACGGGAGTACCAGCGTACTTTTTAGTTTTGAATTGTATTAAAAAAAGTACAACTGTACCAACTTTATCAACCCTGATGTGAACTAATTTATTCACACTGCTGCTGAGTGCGGTCGTTGTCGCGCCTACGTGGTTAATAAAGCAAAAAGTATGTTAACAAATATGGATGGAAAGGAAAAAAATTTTTTTTTTTTTTTTTAATGTTTTTTATAAAAATTATTAAATAATTTTGTTCTTAGATTCTACGATAAGTTGGTAAGAAATTAACGTCCAAATTTAATAAACATTTTGTTTGTTTCGGATCAACATGTTTGTTTAAAATTGTGAAGAAGTTATGAATAAGTGCAGATATACCGAATGCAAACAAACAGATTAATTCACTTTTTCTATGAAAGTTAAAAAACCTCAAGATAAATAGCCTGTTCAACGATTTCGAACGTTAACGTTCGCATAGAAAATAATATTTAAAACAAAATTCCAAAATTCCTTTATATATTTACTTGAAGAAAAAGCGTACGAGTACAAAAACTTTTGCGAGCTTATTTTCTTTTCAAAAAAGTATTTAAATTTTAAAATTTTGCGCCTTTTTGCAGTGAGAAATATTTAAAATTTTCCATTCCAAAATATCCATCTTCCCAACTTAATTTTGCAAGTAACAAAGTTTTATTTGCCTAATTTTGTTAAAAAAGTTACTACTTTAAATTTATCTTAAAATTCGTTAGATCTTTTTTAATTTAAATTAAAAATTATCCCTATTAATAGCATTTCGTGCAGAATATTCAGTTTCATAGACATTTGTACAAGTCCTAGTGCGAAAAGTTCATCAGTAAATCTAAATTATTTAATTGAATTTTTCCAATTTTAAATATTAAATTATTTTCTCTCATTTTCCAGTTTCCTCCATGCCCGTTGATTTATCTCTAATGTTTCTAAGTATAAATGTATTTCTGTATGTATGTGTTTGTGAGACTGTCGTATTGCTGCGTTTGTGTGGGAGTTGATACAATTGTATCTGATTGACACTTGTTATAGTTGCAAAAATATTTATGTTTAAATAAATTAAATTATAACTTTTTAAAAATGTTTACTCAATTAAACACTCACACAAAATGAATGACAAATAGACTAGAAGTCAGATGAACGTATTAAAGCCAAGTTTATGAAAAGTTCAATAGAACTTATTACTTATGAAGTTAAATAAAAGAAAATAAATATATTTATTTTATGTATATCAGTATTAAGTAATTAATATTATTTTGCTGGAAGACTATTGATTGTATTGCTAACAATGAATTATTTTTGATAAATTGAATAGCTAGAACGCGAAACATATTTTTGGAAAATTTAATTTTTTAATTAAATTAGTTTTCCACAACATGGCTGAATATATAGCTCACATTATATTATAAAATATATACTCATTTCTTTACTGCAATAAAGTACTCTTGTGCATGGGACAACAAATTAATTTAATTTAAAACTGCTTATCTCACTGTTTATTGTTGCTGTTTTGTCTAAGCTTTGATATCGTAGCAAATAAGACTTGAGTGTTTGTAATTCTCATTTGCTTTACAGTTTTATTTGTATAATATCTTTAGCTTTTCCAAAGTCCTAAGAAAAAGGTTTCCTGATGATCTGGCCTAAGCAACCAGTGAAAAACGAATAGAAACTAGCTAATACCCCAACAAAAAATTTCAGTGTATTTATCATAAATAAAAATTTGAAATTGAGCACATCATAACTAATAAATTTAAAATTTAAATTAAGTTTCATTAAGGTGAAGGTGAAAAAAGAAAGTTCACAGACTATAAGCAGACACCAAGCAGGCTGTATTTCAATATCAAACTATTCCTGACTTTGTGTGATGTAAATATATAACAACCTAGTCCCCAGCAGGTGGACTGCATTGGATAACAGCAGGCACCGCGCGATGCATAGACTTGTCGCATTGATGATCACGGGATCAATGCAATCTACTCCCACGAGGGCGCTGTTCAGGGTTGTCAGATTGATTTTGACCTTTTTCGCCAAATTCAATGTCAAAAATCGCCAAAATCGCCAAAGCCTTTAATTTCAAGTTTTTGGCAGTAAAATACATATTTTTTAGCTGTTTGTAGTTCCTTCTTAAGCTAATACGGCCTATAATATTTAATGTAATTAAAAACACAATTTTAATACATTTTTTTCCCGACGTTTCGTCGATTTTTTGTCGACTTCTTCTGGGGATCGTCTATTTAATTAAAGCATGACATTAATTAACAATTATTTACCAAATAACATTTAGAACTTACATTTTTTATATATTATTACATTAAAAAACAAACTTTAAAAACAAAAATTTTTACATTTAACATATATAATACAAAAAACATAAAAACTTCGAATTATTTTTAAACACATAATATTTAACAACTGTGATACAAGTTTATTTGATGGCTACTCTATAACTTGCACATATGTTGTTGGTGTCTTTTTTCAAATTCATTGTCTTTTTTATGTTTTGCTGAATTCTCAAGCTTTCCTTCGTAAATCTCTTTCTCATATTTTCCTCCTTGTCTAATATTCTAATACGTTGAAAATCTGGTGCATGGTGTGAACTAATCATATGCATTGCTAGTGCTGTTGTTTCTTTCTGCCGCGTTATATCCGTCTTGTGTTCTCCTATCCTTGTTGATAAAGCTCTCTTTGTTGTTCCTATATACACCTGAGCACAGAGTTCTTCGTTGTTTCCTTTACATCTTATTTCATAAACAACGTTATTTTGTTGTTGTTTTTCTACTGGCGCCTTTATTTTAGTGAATATTGCATATGTTGTTTTGTTAGGCTTATACGCAAAACATATGTTATTTTGTTTCAGTGTTATTATCATGTTTCTGTTGTCAGTAAGGCCAGGGATGTATGGTACACTGTAGAATTTTTTGTTTTCCATTTCATCAGTTTTGTCAATTTTCTTATTTTCATTTAATCGTCTAAATACGTCGTCTATTAAAGAATTTATTAATTTTTTAGGGAAACTATTTTGTATCAATATTTCTTGTATTATGTTTATATTTTTGTTGTGGAATATTTCGTCACTAATTTTCAGTACCCTCTCTATTAAATTTCTCGCTGTATTTATAATCTGACTTCTGGGTTGTGTGGCGTTAAAATTCATAAGTCTGCCTGAAGCTGTTTCCTTAGAGTACCAATTAAAAATAATGTTGCCCTTATTTTTCCGTAGTTTTGCGTCGAGGTATGCTATTTCATTATTTTTTTCTATTTCGATGGTGAATTTAATTTTTTGATGGTGAGAATTTAAAGTTTTAAGAATTTCGTCCTTATCGTCATTATTAATGATAGCGAAAATGTCGTCTACATATTTTGCTATGTATTTAATATTTATATTTTTATTTTTTAATTTTTTTATTGCATTATTAAGAACAAGAACAATATCAAGAACAATATCCGCTATTGTAGGAGAGAGCGGGTTGCCCATTGGCATACCAAATATCTGATTAATTACTTTTTTACCATAAACAAAGTAATTAATTTCCGTAAGACAGAACTTCAAAATTTCTAAAAATGTCGGTCTAGGAATGTTTGTAAATTTCCTTATTGTTAGCCATTTTTCCATAATATTTTTAATGGCTGTGAAAAGTGAGATGACGTCAAAAGATACTAATATATCATTAGGCTCAAGTTTTATATTATACAGATGATTTTTTAATTCAAACGAATTTTTGATGTTATATTCCCTAGATATAATATGTTTAAGGATATTTCCTAAATATTTAGATAAATTGTAACATGGTACTTGTATTGATGACACAATGGGCCTAAGAGGGGTTTCCGGTTTATGGATTTTTGGTAATCCGTATATTCTTGGGGCAACAGCCGCATGACAAGTAAGATTACGTTTTTGCCACATATCAATGAATCCATTCTTTTCTAAGTTTGATATGATTTATTAAAAATATTTTTTATAAATCCTTAAAAAATTAATTTGTTCCGCATCGCTAAAATACGCCAAAAATTCAAAAAAAGTCGCCATGATATATATTTTGCTTAATTTTTATTTAGAAAAAAGTAAAAATAGCTAGTGAACACAAAAATGGTACGATGTTTACTGTAAAATAGTTTAAAGCAGCAACAAAAAACGATTTTTTGCAGCTAGTATTAAAAAATATAATTGAGGTTCTATCTCATCCTTTAGCTCTTGAATTGTTGCTGGCTTATCGACGTATACCTTTTTTTTAAATAACCCCAAAGAAAGAAGTCCAACCGTGTCAAATACTTGGTGGCCAACTGACATCGCCACCACGTGAGATAACACGGCTATTGACTTTGTCGGCGCAAAAGAGCCCTTGTTTAGTTAGCGGTGTGGCAAGTGGCACCGTCCTGTTGACACCCCAAATCGGCCACATCCATATCTTCCAATTCGGGCCATAAAAAGTTCGTTATCATCTCAAGATAGCGAACACCATCCACATTAACTGCCTGACCGGCCTTATTTTGGAAAAAATACGGCCGGATGATGCCGCCAGCACATTAACCACACCAAACAGTCACTCTTTGTGGGTGCATTGGTTTTTCGACAATCACTCTTGGATTGTCATTCGCCCAAATGAGGCAATTCTGCTTATTGACGAATCCACTGAGGGGAAAATGTGCCTCATCACTGAATCACGAAGTGCACGAAATGCATTTTGATATGACGCCCATTTTCATAATAAGCCTAAATAACTTTAACGCGTTGCTCGATTGTATATCTTTCCATGGTTCAAATTGAGTTAGTCTGAAATTGAGAAATATCAAATGAAGTGCAGAAAAAAACTTGACGTTTAAGTGTGGTTTACATTCAACATCGGCCCTTAAAATTTAACCAACCTTTACATTTTTATATATGTAGTTGCAGCTTTATTATGTATCTTAAACGCTTCACCGACAAAGCTCCCTATTTGTCTGCTTTTTTGGAATACATTGTAAGGGTATTGCATTTATTCAACGATGGTATAAAAAAAGTGCAACTTGTAACACCTAATAACGCGTTTAGAAGTTCGTAATGTATTCTACTTCGAAGGCGAGTTTTAGTAAAGTTCATAGCTTAAACACAGGCATTGCTAGTAATAATTACCAGCATATAAAGAACAGTCAAAGTAAGTTCCTTAAAATTGTACGTACCTTCCGTACCGTTTCAGCTTTAACGTTTTGGCATAACTTGTTTATCTTTCCAATTAACTAACGATAATTTTTTCATTGTGTTTGAAAAATGTCCAAAGGTATGTAAGATGTCATAAAAATATCACTAACAACAACGTATTGTATCTGTGATAACAAATTATCACATACATATAATGAAAAAATTTTCATAGACTTTAAATACATTTATGTTTAATTCTATTGATTGATTCTTTCAAAAGCACTTTATTTTCTCGGAGATATTCATTATCTTCATCAGCCATTTAAACATACTTTCAAATACTGACCATTCTTCTTATGAATGCCTCAAATTTCATACATAAAAATACTAGGTATAAGTATAATAAAAATAATATTATTTCTCAGTATTGAATTTAACGAATTTTAAAACAAATGCATAGCCCATCAAAAATAGCCAACAAAATCGCCAACTTTTTTGTTAAATCGCCAAAAAATCGCCATGTCGCCAAATCAAAAATTAGGTCGCCAAATAAGTTTGAAAATCGCCACGTTTGGCGAGAAATCGCCACATCTGACAACCCTGGCGCTGTTTACGATATTAAACTGGATCCCTGTTGACATCACGGCCAGACAGATGGCTCTTTAATCGGTGACATGGATGCACGCGGCGCACAGCCCTAATGGAGTGGACTTCTTTGTGCCTTTCTTTGGCTCGGGGTTCGTGGCACAAGTGGCGCACGGCAATGTGCTGTCGGTTACTTTCCATGAACCGACCCTAGGCGATTATACTGATGGTTCGAGGAAAGGTAAAAGGGTTGGCGGAGGTTTCTTCATAGAGGAACTGGATGTGAAAGTTTTCTTTCGTCTGCCGGATGGATGTTGTGTCCTGCAGGCGGAGATCTCGGCTATAAGGTGGACAGCAAACTGGCTGAGGTTTCGTCGCATATGGGCAGATATACGTTTATTTACTGACAGCAAGGCTGCCCTTGCTTCCCTAACGGGTGTCTACACGACATCTATGTTAACTGTAGAATGCCGGATGTCTTTGGATGAGATTGCGAAGCATTCAAGGGTAACGCCAATATGGATACCGGGGCGTTCAGGTAGCAGATGGGCTGGCCAAACAAGGTGGTCGCATGGATGACGTATTCATTGATCAATTCATTGACCTTCTAATGGCTCACTATAAGTCACTTATCAGGCGCGAGTCTTATAGAGTTGCGCAGATGCGGTTGACCTGTGAGTCCACCTGCTCGATATCTAGGATCCTATGGCCTGGATATGATGAACAGAGAACTAGCACTCTACTTAGGTTCATCAGGGACCTGGTTAGGACGGTGATATCGGTTGTGTCTGGACACTGGCCGGTGGGGACTCATGCTGGAAGAATGGGTCTGGAATTTAACGACTACTGTAGAAGTTGTCAAAACGAGGAGGAAGAGGAGACTGTGCTTCACTTTCTTTGTCATTGCCCTTGGTTGCGGGGCATTATGGAAAAATACCTGAGGGAACCGGTGTTTGGCTGCTAGGAGGATCTATCCAGGATAGACCTTAAATCGCTACTTCTCTAAACTAGAAAGACGAAGTGGTTGGACTTTGCAGTGACGCCATCTGAGTAACTGCTCTATAGGATAAGCATTGGCGTTGGGTATCACAGAGGGACCTATAAAGGAGCCAAGTGAGCTGTCTCTCGATGGCTACTAATGGAACCTAACCTAACCTAGTCCCTAGCACAACTGAGGTATTCGGAAAACCTATTACAATCGGCAAAAGGACAACGTTAAATCAACTTCGCTACTCATAAGGATCCAGTCTACTATTGTAGAAATTATAAACGGAATGACAAATTTTCTACCTGTGGTGAAGGATATAAAAAATACTTTTTTTAATTTCACTTAATTATTTTCTTTTATTATGTATTTTCATATTTTTCTTGGAATTGCAGTTTTATTTTGTTAAATTTTATTAGATTTTTTTTTTCTTCTTATTTTTCTTGCTATTTTTCGCATTATAACTTTGTTATGTTGAATAAATTTAATCATTTTCGCTTTAGATTAAGTTTGCAGTTTAGTTTTTATAATCGCACTTTTCATGCCATGCAAATCTAGCAGACTTAAAAGCTTTTTAAATAAAAACACGTGTTAAGGAAAAATGAATTTTAAGAAGAATGCAAAAAAAGTTAAGAGTTAGATAATTTGAATTCTTAATGCTTATCCCAGCAGTTCGTGCAGCATTTAGCCATCACACCAAGCGTAAATAGGAGGCATAGGCGATAATTTTTCGACCTTTTATGAGACAAAATTAAGTAAGTCTTATTGTGCTTGGAAGGGAGGGGGATCTAAAAGAATCGAAGAATCGGAGGGAATTTAATAGTCAACAAATTCTTACTTTAAGGCTAATCATATATTTATTTTCACTACACTTAATTAAAAGCGCAAAATTATCTTAATGCAGACGTCAATAGCGTTAGTGCCGTTTACCCAAAGTAGCGCATAGCCGAGCTACTTCCATGACATTTTCCATAAGTGTATTTACGATTTTCAAAGCTATCGCTCAAATTTCTTGTCGAATATAATTATACCCACACCACAATAGTGGAGAGGGTATTATGCATTTGTTCTGAAGTGTGTAACACCTTACAATATTGGTCCGAGACCCACCTTAAAGATACCGAACGACTCAGAATCACTTTCTGAGTCGAACTTACAATGTCCGTCCGGCTGGCTAGCTGGCAGGCTGACCATATAACCTTGTGCTCAAAGTACAGCTCGCAATTTTGGACGGACTTGATAAAACTTTGAAACATAGGTTCTTATTGGCACAAGGACCAAGCCAAAATGGGCCGAATCGTAGGACCATGAGGTCCTATCAAACCGATTTTAATGAAATTTAAAACATAGATAGAACCATATCTATATGGACACAAAAGGTATGCATTTAAAAAAAAAAAAGGACCACGTGAGGGGATAGGGACAACCTCAAACCGATTTCAATGAAATTTAAAACATAGATAGAACCATATTTATATGGCCACATAAACTATACAGTTTTTCAATAGGACCACAAAAGGAGGTAGGGGGCAATTACCGCCTCTCACAAACTTTCAAACCGATTTTAATGAAGTTTGTAAACATAAAAAACCATATTTATATGGACACATAAGCATGATGTGTTTTTAAATACTGTGATGTAGTTTATCATATGGTCGGGATTGACCGACTATACTTTCTTGTTTTTTTTGTTGCGTTATACTCTGTGAACTAATCATGTTAACACGTTCTTTAAAATTATTCTAAAGGAAACAATCGGAAGTCCTTAAATCTGGCAAACGCGTCGGCTAATTAAAAACGCTGATTTTGGCGTACACCAAAATGTACCGTTACAACAAAATGTCCAGATCAGTAATACTGTTAACTTTTTTCCAAACGACGTTCGTTGGGTTTTTTAATACCAAAACTGGGAATTAATTCAAAAATAAAATAAGCTAGAACGGATTAAATTAATGTACTCGGTACCTGGCAAAGGACGAAAACGTTTCTTTATGGCTTTTAAGTTTGAAAAAAATACGTGGCTTAAATATTATGTAATATGTTTTTCTTGCCTTAATGGCTTTGTATTACAATTTGGATTAATAAAAAAATAAAATAAAATAAAATAAAAAATAAACCGCCCTCCAAACAATGCATTCATGAAGCCCCCTAACAATTTATTTCTTTGGAAAAGGGAATAACATCATGGCTAAAAATCTGGCAGCCGCTACCTTCTGGGAAAAAGGTAGGAATCAAAGATTAGCAAAGTTCCCCACACTAAGCAGAGGGCATTGGTTCTAGGCAAAGACAGATTGCACCTACATTCTTCTGGGACCTGCTACAGCAGACCAATCAACTACTTTGCTGGAACAACAACCAATAAACGAAACTGAATGCATCGATCCTCCAAGAACTAAGTGAGACAGTGCAATCTTACATATGCGACGCGAAAACAACTCTAACAAATCGTGAAAGATGAAGATGCTCTGTGGAAGGCATATGCTCCCAAAGGAGGTAGTAGAAAAAACCAAACTCGGTCATAGTTCGAAAAATTCCACATCAATAGCAACAAAAAAAAATTACAACTACAGTTATTGAACTAACTATACACTTTAAATGCTAGAATAATTTGATGTTATTCTTATGTTCAATGAAAAACAAACTTTTTGGTGCTTTAACAATAAGTATTTTTTGCGTTCTGAAGTGAAGACTAAAAACATAATAATGGAACCTACAACCTCGGGATAAATTACGATTTATAGTTGTGAGTGAAACCAAGTTAAGCAAAAAGCTTTTTTACCCGCTATACTTTAAACATTTCTGCATTAATTTGTAAAAATATTTTGCTTATTTTTGCTCTTTTTAAAAATTGAAAATTTCCCAGAAAAATTTTTTTTTCATATGAATTTTTATTTCGTATCATGAATTCCATGCAACTGAAATAACCTACATACTGTTACCTTAAACGCAAAAGGCCCTATCTAACAAATTTTACAGGAGAAACAAAAAACAATTTAAAACTATTTTTAATTTATTTTAATTTAATTATATTAAACTAACGTAGACAGGGGTTTTTTTTTTTTTTGTTAATAAAATCGCTCATTTTTATCGAAAGATTCCAAAATTTGTTAAGAATATTTGTGTTGATGCAATACATCAGAATCAATTGAGGCTATCAGCGCATAAGTGGGGTAAGCCCAGACTACTTATAATGAGATAATGAGGAGTCAACACTACTCTTGCACTGTAGTACTTGGTTGTAACAGCCCGTGCAAAAACTATGTTTCTAGCGCCATCTGTTTTGGATACAACCAGTTGTCTTACTCGCTCGGGGTCTGCTTCAGTTCGAAGGTCACCAGAGGCTAAAAAGAACCGATGCTTTGAGCCTAACTAGAAGACATTTTTAAAATTTGAATACAGCAGTTAGTGGTTACATTTGTAACAACTAATAAACAACAAGTATAATTAAGATTTGAATACATATTGTAAATTTCGATAACAAAGATTCAATAATAAAAACATAAATTAGAAAAGAAAAAAGTACTGTAAACAACAGTACAAAGAACATATCTTTCACCAGAACCGCGAAAGAACTTAATAAAAAGTCGATCTTTAATTTTCGGTTGGTGAGCACCTTTTTTATTGTAGGTAATTTTATATTTAATTATATTCGGAGTTGTAAAAAAAAGAAATGCGATAATTTAAATATTTTTGTCTATATTGAAATTTGATAAAATTAAATTTTTTCAAGTACATACATAAATTAAAAAATGTTATTGGCATTATTCAGCAATAAAACTACATATATTTTAAGCAACAAATGTCTAAAAGTGTAAGTCACTGATTAACTTACCCAACAGACCAAAATGTAAATGAGTTGAAGAATAAACTTGTCATAAGGGATTTGCTACAGCATGACAACAAATGTGATTGCAAATAACTTATTCTCGCTATTGTTTTGTTAGTGTTGTTGAGAATTATGTCCCGTTATTTGACGCATGCCTAATCTTTGTATTATTAGTAAAAGTTTTCACTCTGTGTGTTTTGTTTGAAAAGGAAAGTGTTTTAAACAGTGAACAATTTTAACAAAATTATTAAATATTATATAAGTAAAAAATTTTTGTAAATATGGCATATTAATTTAAACAGAGTGTTCGTAAGGAATGTTATCTTATTGCCTTTAGATTAGAAAAGTATTTTTATATAAGCTTATTCTCTAACTAGACTTCTTAGCTTATCACAAGGGATAATTTTTCATTATTAAAAAATTTTTAATAAGCTTTTTATAACAGTAATCTCAACTCATTTCTTAGCTTAAGGCTTATGTAAGTAAGCTTGCTACAAGTTCTTTCTAAATAGTTTTGGTTTGTTGGGTAGTATTTACACATCTTCAACAGGCCAAAAAAGAGCAAAATGTAAATGAGTCGTAGAATAAGCTTATCATAAGAGATATCCTACAACATGACATTCAATATGATTGCAAATGACTTATTCTCGCAATAGTTTTGTAAGTGTTTTTGAAAATGATGTCCCGTTATTTAAATTTTGGATTATTAGTTTCAGTGTTTGAGTTTTGTTCAAGAAGTGAAGTGTAGTAAAGAGTTTTATACAGGTCACAATTTAAAAAAAGTAATTAAATAATATATAAGTAAAAAACTTTTTGTAAATATGACATATAAATTAAAACCGAGTGTTCGTAAAGAATTTAATCTTGTTATAGAATAGAAAAGTATTTTTCTGTAAGCTAATTCTATAATTAGACTTCTAAGTTTACATTATATTATAGATAAGCAATATTATCGCAAGGGATCAGCTTTCATTATTTAACAATTATTAATAATCCTTTTCTTATAGTAATCACAACACTTTTCTAGGCTTAAGGCTTATGTTAGTTAGCTTGCTACAAGTTCTTTCTATATCGTTTACTAATACAGTCTCATTTTTCGCAATGGCAGCTCGAGTGGTAGACAAGTTTGCATGCGAGTGGACGATAAACAGTGTTACCCTGTTTTCAGTTTAATGCAAATTTACTAGATTATTGAAAAATTGTATTTAAAGTTTTCACTTGTTAAATGGATAATTTTTTCAAACGCGCATTAAACAAGTAAGAAAGTATAGTCGGTCAAACCCGATCATATGATACCCTACACCACAGTATTAAAAAACACATCATGCTTATATGTCCATATAAATATGGATTTATCTATAATTATAAACTTCATGAAAATCGGTTTGAAAGTTTGTGAGAGGCAGAAATTGCCCCCTACCTCCCCTTGTGGTCCTATTTTTGAAAAACTGTATAGCTTATGTGTTTTTATAACGATATGGATCTATCTATGTTTTAAATATCATTAAAATTGGTTTGAGAGGCAGAAATCTCCCCTCGTGGTCCTATTTTTTAAAAAATGCATCCCTTTTGTGTTCATAAAGATATGGTACAACTTATGTTTTAAATTTCATTAAAATCGGTTTGATAGCTTCTGTTTCTATCTTCCCTCGTGGTCGTACAAATTGGCCCATTTTCAAAAGACTTGTGCCAATAAGAACCTATGTTCCGAATTTTATCAAATTATCTCCAAAATTGCAACCTGTACTGTGCGCGCAAGGTTACATGAACAGCCAGCCATCCTGCCAGCCAACCGGACGGACATCGTTAGTTCGACTCAGAAAGTGATTCTGAGTCGATCGGTGTACTTTAAGGCGGGTCTAGGACCAATATTTTAAGGCGTTACACACATCAGCACAAATGCATAATACCCTCTCCACTATTATGGTGTGGGTATAAAAAGGAAGTTTGTAAATAAAAATAAATGTAAACATTTTCCCCAAAAATGTTTCTATATGATGAACTCGTTACCTATATTTTGTTTTCTGGTTGTACTACTTGCATGTGTAAAGGCAGCGCAAATAAAAGCTTTCTTCGCAATTTTGAAGGACCAAATAAACAAACCAAACAAATCGTGTTTAAGTCTTTTTCACTTTTTCAATTATAATTATATTTTTGCATTCTTGCCATTTCCCGGTAGTGCCTTTTCATTTCCTTGTGTTTGCTGTTCATGAAGTTTGTCAAGTGCCCTGTTAATTCGTCTGCAACTCATCTCCTCAACATGGGAAAGTTTTTCGGCTGTAGCTTAAAATTGTTTCATCTCATCACAAAGTTTTTTTTAGATTGAATTTAGGAACGAATTTAGTTAACCAACTCCAAATAAGAAATAAGCATACGGTGATAGATTATTGAAAAATAAAGTATCAATGTATTGCATCTTAATTCGAATTCAAGAACGAATCTAGTTAACCAGTTGTAATTTCTGTTTTTCTTTTTTACTGAGTTTGCCTGATTGATTGCTAGTTCGATTGATACTTCATTTGTAAACGAATTTGTTTGCTTGATCCTACATTTTCTTTACAAGTACTTAAGTTTTGTGTTTCACTCGCTAGTTTTGTATTTTTAGTCCGAATATTGTTCTTTTGTGCCAAGTATTTTCAAAATGCTCCTCTCAGCTGGCGAAAACTTATATTCTGTTAAAGTACCACCTCCCCTTTCATTTCTGTGTTTGCGTGTTGGTTGTAGTCGTTTTCCACAAATTAATGTATTCATTTTGCAAACTTTTAAATTCGGCCTTGTACTAGGAATCGAAATCAGGTCAAATTGAAATGGATGGATGTTTTCAATGGATTTTTTTTTTTAAGAAACGTAAATTTTCCTGATTTCACAAATAGTTCTGTGGGGTAATTCTGTAACTTTTTAACGACAAAAATTTGTCGATAAATAGAAAATTTTGACTTAGATTAGATTAGATTAGATATTTTTCTTTATTGAAATATATAATATTACGTATAACAATATTTGTTTTAATATAAAACTTTGATATAAAAATTATAATTATATTTTAAATAAAGATATTTACGGCTTGGTTTTTTAACCGTCAGCCGGAAGTTTGCCTTTAAAATATTTTTAACTATTGTTAAAATTGTATTCATCGACTAAAAATTTTCTATATGTTAATGCATTTTTTACAAAAAGATAAAGTGAACTCCAGTTTTCTTCTCTTCCCCCATTTAGAAGATCATAAATTTCATAATCTGTAAGTCTTGAGTACACTAGGAATTTTCTTCGTATATTTGCAAGTATTGGGCACCTTCCTATAAAGTGCAAAATTGTTTCATCTTCATTCAGGTTACACAAAGAACAAAGAGTGGATTGATTGGTGGTATATTTATTTGAATTTAGCATTAAAAGATCTCCGCGAGTTTTCATTATTAAGGATATTTGGTGTTGGTTATATTTTTCGTTACAATAGGTAAGGCCTTTTGAGTGGTCTAAAAACTTATATATTCGTTGTTGACTTTTTAGTGCAGTTTCGCGGTAGTTTTGACTAGATTTAGATTTCATAGTATCAATTAACGATTTGCACGAGTTATTCCATATGTTTTTAGATTGGTGTATATTATTTGAATTCAAATCAAAAGAATTCAAACGATCAACGTAATTTTTGTACCAGTAAATGTTTTTTGATATTATTTTTGATGAAAGTCTGTGAGGTAGCCTATGATTTTCATATTCGAAAAGCGTCTTAGAAATATATTGAAGGTGTAGACTGTAAGTATACAGGTGTGCATCTTCTTGACCGGTTTCTAGAGCAAGTACGTAGTTTGGGGTATTTTCTGGTAATTTTAATATGCGTTTAGTAAAAAACCTTTGCAATTTATCAACAATGTCAAACCAACCCAGGCCCCAAACCTGAGCCCCATATGCTTGTATAGATCTGCAAACAGCTTGAAATAACTTCCACTTTGCCTTTAGCGACACATCCCTTTTTGCAATAAAACTTTTCCACGTGATATTTACACAAACTTTTGCAGCATCATTTTTTGTAGTTATATGTTTCGTGTAAGACATTGCCGGAGTTAGTATAATACCTAAATACTTGTATTGAGCCACGACTTTTACCTCATCTCCTTTAAACTTCCACTTTTCATTTAAGGCAACACGACCACCTTTCCTAAAAACCATTATCTCCGATTTTGTTAAGTTCACTTCCATTCCCCATGTTTCACAATATATTTCCAAATTATTTATCATTCTCTGTAGGACGCTTATATTTTCGGCAAGAATGACAATATCATCCGCATACATTAAAATTCTTATGTTCAGTTCATCTATGAACAGACCGCCTTCCAGTTGCTCATGAAGGTCATTTAGATACAAGGAAAACAACAAAGGCGACAACAAACATCCTTGTTTTACGCCAGAGTTTGTACTAAAGTAATCTGAGATTTCATCTCCAGTCCATACTGCAGAAAATGTATGTTTATATACATTTTGACTTAAAAATACTTAAAATTTACTACTTAACAAAAAATGTTTGTCGTTAAAAAGTTACAGAATTACCCCACTGGTAAAGGTAAGTTGTCCTCAAAGTATGATATCCCTCATAATATTTTTAGTATATTTAAACACAGGATAGTTTTCAAAGTTTGTTCAATTTAAATTGCATGTGATTTCGATTTCCAGAACATTTCTGATAAAAATATTTATTTCTTGCTCAAACAGGTGCAATTAATTTAAAAAATTTGGAATTTTTTCCATTCAGCAGTTGTTTTTATATGCGGCTATTTAACTGGGCTTTGACGATTTCCCAAAAATAAGACACCTTAGCTTTATTTTCCCCAACAAATTTTTTTGCAATGTATCAGTTTTCAAGCATATATTTAAACAAAATATTCATTTGCTCCTTGTTTACCGGAGTAAAATCCTTTAACAATTACAAATAAACAAATTTGTAGACTTAAATTTGTGTTTTTTTTTATGGATTAAAACTTAAATTTTTCCCTCCTTCTGCGTTTGACAAAGTTTTGTGAACGTTTTTCTTCGATTTGTTTTGTTCGGTCATTCGTTCTCTCATTGGAAGAAAAATGTATTTTAGATCGCTAGCACAGAAAAATTGCTGGCATTAAAATTGCACAACGTACACGTAAAAGCAATTTTAAAGATGATGCGACAAAAGTTGCAGCGACAAAAATCGTATATTGTTAATGGGCACTTATGAAACATTTGCTGCAAATCTTTAAAAATTCTCTTTTGAAACTGTATTTGTGTCCATAGAAACGAACATTTGTTTTGCAGCACTTCAATTGGTAAAAAGTTGCAATTCATGAAAGTGACTTATATTTAGTTGTGTTAGAAAATATACTAATAGTTAATCCCTTCTGCTAAGTGCTTAAAAGTCCTAACTCGAATTGTGACACTATGGATAAAAAAATCCTATTTGCATTTTATATTAATTAGACATGTGTCAGAAAAAATTCAGCCAAAGTGACACAACTTAAAATAATTTGGTAACTTGTGCAAACACGTCATCAAAAAGACATAACAAAAAAAAAAAATTTTTTTTAAATGGGTATTTTAACGATTTTTAAGGCACCCTTCTCCCTTTCCTTTTTCGGGGAAAGTATGTTCCGCTTTTTTTCTCCTATTCAATGTTAATAATTTGCTTCAGACACAAAAGAGATATTTCGTACGGTATATCGAGATATAACCGTGTTAAAATATAGAAAAAGTAATAAATTTGTGGCTACTTTCACTTACATTCTCAGAATTGAGTCCAAAAATCATGTTAACCGGCTTAAAATAAATTTGATTAATATGTAATTGAAAATATATAAACTTTATTTCTTTAATCTAAAATTAAAAAATAGTGAAAGCAACCTTGAGTTAATTCCAAGTTTTGAAACAAAATTATTGATTATTTTGTATGGGGAGTACCTCCTTCCATGCAGCTACCCCGCACATTTTTCACCTAACTTCGTATTACCTTGCACCAAATCTGAAGCCTGTTACTGTTATAGGTTTGTATAGGGTGTCCAAATTTGTGGTATCATCGGTAAATGGAAATCCCCACAGAGAGAAGATCCGAAGCTTTTTGAAGCGAAACAATGGATCTTTTAAAAGAAAAGTTCGAAAATCGCATTATTTATCGTAGAGGAGGAGTTTATGGCCCCTAAGATCGTGCGATTTAACACTTTAAGACTATTTTTTGTAGTGGTTTTTGAAATCGAAAATGTACAGCAATAATTCCACAACAGCTAAAGAGCTTTATCAGAGCTTAAGCAGAAATCAACCACTGACAACAGTTTATTTTAAAATGTGACTAAGACTTTTGGTAAACAATTAGGAACCTCTAGAGGCAGTAGGGGGGGGAGGGTTAGGTCCCTAGACCGACATAATTTTTTATTTTGAACGGGAAACTATTTGTAATAAACTGAAACAAACATATTTTTAATAAATAATTTTTTTTAAATACCTCAATTGTTGCACACCCTCATAGCAGAATATTATTAACTAATTTATACGGTGAACTGCCCTCTTCCCAGTCCTATTCCTCCAATTTTTTTGCCTTACTTCGAAGCCTGCTCTATTTAAGTGAAATTGACAAAAAAAAAAAAAAACTTTTGGCTTCGTAAGCCCCACTGTGCAAAGTATTGCGTAGTATATAACAATATTAATTTCCAATTTGATTCTAATAAGATTATTAGATAATTTACAAATGACCTCCATCCTTTTGCGTCTAGTTATAAGAACTCAATTGAAATGTAATTTTATACGCATTAAAAATGGTCTATTATTTACAGTTCTTATTACGATATTACCCCATTACAACAACTTTACGTACTTATATTACCAAAAAACACAGCCGTATGCTGTCAACCTATAACAAACTGTTTATTCGTTTTTATGTTTTAGTGTTTTAAACCAGTCAAAACACAAAACGAAATATGAAAAGCGAAAAAATAAAGTTACCCACAATTTGGAATACTGAAGAAAAACGTTAATGTTGCTTTTACATGTCAAATATTAATTAAAATGTAATTGCGTTTTTTCGTTGAATTTGTTGTTTGAGTTGATTAAACATTTTATATTTCCTGCTGCTAAAGCCAATATCTACAAAGTAACAGGTTTGGTTTGGGACAAACTAGGAAAAGAATTTTTATTTTCGTCATAATTTTCTCTTTTTTTTATTATACAGATGAACAAGGTTAAAATGAAAACAATTGTTTCAGATTCCTTTGAAGTCATCACGAATACGTTTTTAGCAAACTTTTTATAACGAATTAATTTGTCTGTCCTCATAAACAAAATTTCAATTATAACGAACTGTTCCAAATGAACTTTCCTAAAAACAAATGTTTCTAGAGAAAAAATTTGTTTGGCATATGAAATTCTATTTATTTCTCAATTCAGTTGTATGTCTCTTTAGTTTTTTTTAAGCATAAACAATTTTTAAAATTTTGGCATTTCTTTAATACCAATACAACTAACGCACTAAAGTCGTCGGGCTGTTTGAGTTTGTTATAACAGTGTTCTGTTGTATCGGGAGATTTTTTAAGAGCTATAGGAAAGTTAAAAAAAAACACATAAAATTCAGAAAAATTCATATCCATATAATTAAATGTTTGAAGATTATTTCATGTAAATGTTGACCGTGACTGCATACTCTTTCCAACATTTCAGCCGGTATCTCATGAAGAAATGCTTCAATGTTGTCTTCCAATGCGTCAAATGAAGCGAGCATGTGTGTATAGACATGAGCTTTAACATAGCCCGACAAAAAATAGTCTAAAGGCGTTAAATCGCACGATCTAGGCGGTCAATTGACCGGTCCCGAACGTGAAATAAAATGTTCACCGAACTCGCCTCTCAATAAGTCCATTGTTAAGCGTGCTGTGTGGCATTTGGCACCGTCTTGTTGACACCACATGCCATGCAAGTCAAGCTCTTGCATTTTGCGCAAAAACAAATTGGATATCATCTCACGGTAGCGCTCACCATTCACAGTTACGATTCGCATCATCTTTGAAGAAGTACGGTCCAATGATGCCACCAGACCAAAACCCGCACCAAACTGTGACTTTTTCTGGATGCATTGGTAGCTCTTGCAATGCTTCTGGCTGATCTTCACTCCAAAATCGACAATTCTGCGTATTAACGTACGCATTGGGCCAAAAATGAGCTTCGTTGCTGAACACAAGAAGCGCACGATGAACTTGCTTAACAGAGCACGCATTTTGATAATAAAATTCAATAATTTGCAAGCGTTGTTCGTTGTAAGACGATTCATGGTTAAATTATAGACCAAACTGAAGATGTTTGACAGTGAAACAAAACACGAAACGTGCGTCAGCTGTTTAAAGCAGTGTTGCCAAAAAGATAATAGCTAAAAAATCACCCGATATTATTGTGTTAAGAAATTATATTTAAAACTTATCAATTACATTCTTTTGATTAAAAAAAGGCAATAAATTTTTTTCTTTAAAGTCTTTGAATATAATTAACGCCTAATTTCTTCTAGAAATTTGTAACAAAAATTCTTGTAACTTTAAATCTTAGCGTCCTTAGAGAATGCGCTAACTTATCCTAATGGAATTTCTTGGAACTATTTTACGTTTTAAAATTGTTCGATTTATTTTTCCTTTAAAAAAGAAAAATCGAAAAATAAACAGTTTGCTAATAAAAAAACAATAGAACTTTAACAATATGCTTTTATTAATTTTCCTTTAATTTTCTTTTCTTTTAAAGGATAACAAATTTTAAAAATAGATTTTTGAGAATTTCTTCGTTATGGATATAACGAACTGAAATTGTCCGTCACTTCGAGTTCAATATAAAAGTGATCCACTGTAGACTTTTAATAACAATTTATATTTTCTTAATCCATCAATCATATTCCTTTGATTAAAGTAAAAAGCAATCAGTATTTTTTTGTTTTATCTAAAAAGGCTACAAAATTTAATTTAATTTTTTTTTTCTACAAATTTGTAGCAAAATTTCTTTCTTGTACATATCTTCTAATCCCTATAAATCTTACTGTCCTTAGAGGATGCGTATACTTATCCTAATGGAATTTCCTTTGTTTTTTTTTTCATTTTAAAGTTTTCTTCTCTACTATTTCTAAGAATGGCACTGTTATGCTCTAGAAAGAAAAATCGAAAAAATAAACAAACGCAAAATAAAACAAAAGAATTGTAACAACTTGCATTAGTTGTTTCCTTTTTTTTTTCAAAAGACAATAAATAACTGTGGGCTTACAGTGCTCAAGAAAACATAAAACAAATCCATAGAAATGGGAAAAACAAAGAAATGAGGGAATATAAATAAATAAAAGTAACAACTGGAAAACAATAGAGCCATTAAGTCAACAGTACTTTTTTTTTTTTGATGCAACATCTTGGAAAACAAGTTGCTTATTTGTTGCACATAAATGTTTAACATGGCCATTAAACTTTACGAACTAGTTGCAGTTTTTAGAGGACAAGATTTTTGAAAGATTTAAATAGTTGTAATAAGAATTTGCTGACACAAAAGTAACAAATGAGAATAAGATAAAGGACCAAGCAACGACCAGTGTTAAAAAAAGTTAAAATAGGTGAAGAGTTAGCCCCCTATTACGGTTCACAACTCAACCCAGTTGAGTTGTAATTAAGACAACTGGTTGTGATCAGTTGTAATTTTTGTTATGTTTTTGTTCACCGCAATATAGCAAACCATAATACAAACATTACGAAATAACAACTCAACTGAGTTGAGTTGTGAACCGTAATAGGGACCTTAGACTAAACCAGAGTACGGAGAGTGCCCGCATTAAACTCGCTCGCGAGCGAATTCAAATCGTGTAAGTTTTATTTTTCGCTTTAAAAAGATTTATTATTTTCCGAGCGCGAGTAAAAATAAATAAAACTCGCGAAGGAGAGAGTCGAAAAATATCACTCGCGGAAAGAATTAAAGTTTTAACAGTCAAAAAAATACAACTTAACTCGCGCAAATAAATTGTTTCTTGTTTATTTGTTTGTATACGTGGAGAAAAAACATGGTACAAGTATGTGCAGAAAAAACATATTATGGTCCCTGCAATGGTAACAAACAAACTTTTGTTGTTTTGAACATAACTTTTTTCACAATTGATAATATTTTGATTCTATTTAACCCTTCTGCATCCCTTGGATATGTGCCCTTCCTATGATCCTTTGCGTCAATATGACCCAACAATAAAATGTTAACAGCATTTCATATTTAAGTGTAATAAAAACAAAAGCGATTCTATTGATTATTTGACCGAAAAAATTATTGATCGATGATTCTGAATGAAGATGAACTCAATTCAATAGAAAACAAATTTTTAAAGTGGAATTAAACTTGCAATATCGCATGTTGGGTCATATTGACCCAAAGGATATTAAATGTGTGTAAATCGTGTTTTTTGGAGGGGGAAGGAAAAACTAAAATTTTATTATTTTCATTTAAATTTATAATTTTTGTCCCTGTAATGGATAAATTGAAGTTTCACGTCCATATCTTATATTAAAAGGGACAAATTTTGCGTTTGAAAACCAAAATTGCGTCAAATTGACCCAAGGAGTGCAGAAGGGTTAACAATAAAGTGTTTACCTCCCATGAAACTTCAAATATAGGTGAATTTAACAATTTAATGCTTAAATAAAATAAAGCTACAACATACACTTAGGCCCGTTTTCACAACTTACCGATAGCTTAAAGTAGACTTTAAACGGCCTTATAAAAACTGTTCCATTATTAAAACTTTACTTTAACCAAAAGTGAGCGATAAAGTAAATTAAGGTCCATCCTACCTGGTTGGTAAAAGTAAAGTTGCAATATTGGAACACGTTTTATACGTCCGATAAAATCCTTTTAGATATCGGTAAGTTGTGAAAATGGGCCTAAAACATCTAACGGTAACTTTAACTATATTATTGTAACCGGCAACTATATTATGTCTCCAAACATGTTATGGTTAATAATATCTATTATATGTTTGAAATTATAATATTTTAAAATATTGTATATGGGCATTTCCTGGGGTCACGAACGTACGTTCGTACGCTTTTGATGTACAAATAATATAGAAAACAAAAGAAAACAAAAGATGGATTTCATCGAGTTTAAGTTTTCATAATAAGAGTTATAAACGTGTGGCCACGAACGTACGCAAAAAAGTCAACTTCGGCTGACAGTAGTGAAATGTAAAAATCTGGCAAATGGAACGGAATATTCAAAAGTGATTAATATATTTTAAAAGTGTTTTAGTGTAGGGCTCCATCCAGTATTTACAAAATAAAATATCTCTCTTGGTTTTTATTTAATTGGCTTATGAACCGGTCGCGAACGTACGATTTTTCTTTATGTTTTTTTTATTTTAAAAGGTTTTGTTATTCGTGCTTAAGTCCCAATTTTTATTCTTGATAAAAACACTGAAATTAATTGTTGATAGGATAAGCTATTCCTATGCGCATTTCACTGGTTGCTTAGGGCAGATCGTCAGGAAACTTCATCCAAAGATTTTTGAAAAACTCAAGATATTAAACAAATAAAACTGTTAAGCGAATAAGAATTATAAGCAACAGTCTTACTTGCAACAATATCAAAGCTTAAACAAAAACTACAACAATTAAAGGTGGAAGTACATAACACGCGTTATTTCGTCGATGAGTATCGTGCGTTTTAAAACTTTAGCGCGTAAAAATTGCAAGTTACACAACACGCGTTACAAAAGCCATTCCTGTCAGCTGTTTTTTATTTGTTTACTTATTTGTGCATTAAAAACGGGTTCAAAAGTATATCAAGATTTTGTTATTTATTGAATTTATTCTTTTTATTTAAATATTGTATGTTTTTTAAACTCTTCAATAAGTAGTGTGACAAATATTTTTGGTCTTTCTAAAATTTGTTTCTTGAATTCCATTCTACGTCTTGTTTTATTGAAATAATACTACATTGTATTGAAATAATACTTTGTTGTAGTAACTGTCACTAAACACGTCCATTAAGAATAGATGTGTGACTGGTCAAATGGTGTCAATTGACCCCCTCCAATGACAACCCCATGTAAAAGTGATAGGTCTTATTCATAGAAAGTGTTAAAACTAGAACTACCAGCAAAGGCCTATCACGGGACTAATTTGGTGTCAGTTCGCTTCCCTCTAGGGTTTTAGCTGAAAAATCATAGAGCAACAAACCGAGATGCAAAAATACAGAAAAATAAATGAAAAGAAGACGCGGGAAAGCATGAGGTTTACTTGGCAAATGAGGAAGAGCGCTCCACCATACGAACTATGGATCAAAAAAAAGGCGATGTCGGACGAACGCCAACCTGAGGAACGAAAAAACAATTGCGAATGCGTAAGTGAAAAAAGAAAGAAGAAAATATAAAATCTAGATGATGTAGCAGGAGCCAAGCTTGATTTTCATTGTTTTGAAAAAAAGAAAATTCCTCAGATTCGTAATGCCAACAGAGAAAAAGCAAGAACATTTATTTGAAAGATGACATAAGCCACCAAGCATTCAGAAATTGGCGTAAAAATAAAAACGCTGATACTGAATTGCTACGCAAAATGGCAAGGTCTTCGTGTTCCAAAGCACTTAGACGGGAAAAAACTCTTCACGAGCAACGTCTTCGTGCTGAAGTTCTTGCTGCTCCCCGGGGTAGTAAAAGCTTCTGGTCATTCGTTAAAAGAGTAAGGGTTAATGCTAGTTCTTCAATACCAACTCTTTTAAAGGATGGCCGATCATTCACGGACCCGGTTGATAAGGCTAATTGTCTTGCTGAATTATTTGCTAATAATTCTTACCTACCAGCTAGCAGTCAACCACTACCCGAACTCGAAAAAGTATCCGTAACTATGCCTAGAATATTTTTTCGGGGTCGAGCTGTTAAAAGGGTTCTTGCGGATCTCGACGTAAACAAGTCTCCTGGGCCGGATGGTATACCTGCACTGGTCTTGAAGCAGTGCTCTTCGACGCTAGCTCGTCCCTTAGCAAATCTTTTCAGCACTTTATACCGTGCCGCGGAATTTCCAGTCTGCTGGAAAATTGCTAATGTAACGCCAATTCCTAAAAAGGGAACCGCTAATAACCCTGAAAATTACCGCCAAATTGCAATTTGTTCGGCACTTTCCAAAGTTATGGAGAGTATGGTAAATTACCATCTTGTCAAATATTTAGAGTCAAACTACCTTCTAAGCGACCGCCAGTATGGCTTTCGTAGAGGTCGCCCTACTGGAGACTTACTAGCTCTGTTATCGGAAAAATGGTGCCGTTCCATTCACCATTTTGGCGAAAGTAAGGTAATTGCTTTGGATATTTCCAAGGCGTTTGATAGAGTCTGGCATGGTGCACTCTTGTCAAAACTTGCTGCGTTTGGTGTCGGTGATAATTTCTCTTGATTTATATCGAGTTTTCTCAGAGATCGCACTATACGAGTTGTTATAGATGGGGTTTCGTCAAACGAGTTCAAGATTCATTCAGGTGTACCGCAAGGCTCCGTTCTTTCTCCTACTCTATTTCTTATCTTTCTAAATGACCTCCTTTGTCAAACTTCCAACCCTATCTACTCTTTTGCAGATGACAGCAACCTTTGCCATTCGTACTCATTCGAGTGCAGACCAAGCGTATCCGATGTCGTTGCTATGAGGCAGAATATGAATGAAACGCTTGGCCGAGACCTTGACATAGTCTCGGAATGGGGTCGTGCAAATAGGGTCGATTTTAATGCCCGAAAAACCCAATGTTGCGTGCTGACGCATAAACGCGCGACAAACCAAGGTGCCTCATCTGTATATATGGGTGGTATAATTATTGAGGAATCAGAATCTCTTGATGTTCTGGGCATGAGGATACAATGTGACGTCCGATGGACTGAACATATATTCAAGGTGTCGAAAGAAGCATTCAAGTGCCTCGGTTTTCTAAGACGGTGTAGGATATACTTCACTCGATCTGATCTCCTTACTATTTATACCACCTATATCCGACCGCATATGGAATACAACTCTCATGTGTGGGCCGGTGCTTCAAAGTCTATTTTGGAGCTTCTCGACCGCGTGCAGGGGAGGGCGAGGGTTCTAATTGGTGACAGTAGGGTAACCAATTCTATTGACTCCCTTGAGCACCGTCGCAATGTGGGTTGTATTTGCCTGTTTTATCGTTACTACAATGGGATGTGTTCCGACGAAATCAGGGATCTGGTTCCCGAAACCCGTACATTTGTTCGTAATACACGTTTTTCCTCAAGAGCCCATCCTTATGTGGTCGATTGGCAGGTGAATCGTACAACGCATTACAGAGAGAATTCGTTTTTTTCCCGGACTGTTCGTATGTGGAATAACTTTCCACATGAATGTTCACAAACACTACTCCCTCTATCCTCCTTCCCATAACATATTTTCCTAGTTCCAACACAATGCAATGATCCCCTGAGTGCTGGTCTTAACAGTAAAAAAAAAAATGCCAGGACGCAACGTCACAAAAAGAGTAAAAGGGGCGCAAATGCAATTAAAATACATGACAATATCCGTTGGAGAATGCTACCAGCTTTTTAAAAAAGTAAATCCGGAAATAAAAATGGGAAAGTCTATTTTTTACGAAAGCCGGCCAGAGCATGCATTTCAAAGACCCCACCAAATCTGTGCGTCTGTATTTACCATGCTAATTTTGAATTTTTGCTGAAATATTTTGATTGCCACTTGAGCTTGAATTTTGTCTAAATTCGCGTTGGAAGCAGTGGATACAAAATGATAAACGTACAAAAGTAAAAGATGAAGAGGGACTTTGCTGAAAATTTCACTTTTGTTTTCCAGGATAAAGCGCAAAGCGCTCACTGGAATCAAGCACAAGGAACAATTTTTACAGCATGTGCACCAAGCGGAAATTGATCTCACATCATATTCTTTTGCTATAATCAGCAACGAATTGATACACAACAAAGAAAAAATTTGGTATTTTCTTAAACTCATCATTGCTTTTTATATAGAGTTAATAACCATTCACGTATTTTCGGATGGATATGCCGCGCAGTTTAAAAAGCAGATTTAATCTTTTTAATAAGTATATGCTCTCAAACCAAGACTTTGATGTTGACTAAACTTGGTCTTTTTTTTTGCATCTGGTCATAGTAAAGGTGCTGTAGATGGTATAGGGGCCACCGTGAAAAGATCCTTGTGTCTGCAATTATATCCCGGCAAGCAATAACAAACACTCCAAAAAAAGTCTTTAACACTACAAAAAAGTTGGAAGGTATTATAGTGTTTTACTACGAAAAAGACAATATCAAATCAGAAACCGAACTTTAAAAAAACGTTGGGAAAAAACCCATCCAAAATATTCAACAATAGCATTATTTTCAAAAAGCTAACATAAATTCGGTGCAATCCGCTATTAAAATGAACAGTCAAAACGCTTGCTTTATAATGACGTTTATTGTTCATCTGAAAGCGAATGAAATTATGCCAACAACATAACACACTAACTTTACGCAATATGATAAAGCTTTTCATTTATATATGTTTTTTTTTTATCTAATATGTATTTTATTCGACCTTTATTATTTTAATATGTAAATTAAATATTCGAGCTTAAGGTCTTATTGTTTTATGTAAAAAACTTTTTTTTATAAATTTATTCACACCAATATTTCGGCACTTCCTTTGGGTGCCTTCTTCAGGGTTTTTTTATTTTTAACAAATCGGACAGATTTTTCATAATCTCCAAAATGTAGGGATTTTTCGTCATATTATTACTTATAAAATAAATGCTGAAAAATCCGTTTTGATATTTTACTGTCCAAAACGGTTAAAAAAATGTTTCCCCTAAAATAGGTTCAATATATAGTTTGTGGTTGTAAAAGTTGACGACGCTAACATGTATGTAGGGCAGGCGCGGATCCAGCTTGAGCCTTAGGGGGGGGGGGGGGGATTTTGTATGATACAAAAAAGTAAAACAATAGTTTTTAAAAGTTTATTAAAAACAATATGTGTATATTATATTAAAAAAAAAACTCAACAATAAGGTTAAATAATTAAAATAAATTAATCTTTTTAAATAAGCAATTTATTATTTCCTTGTGAGGCAAATTTATGGCGTTTTCTATTCTGAGAAATATGTTGCATAAATGTAACATGCTCTATCTCTTTTGTGTAGAGCATGTTACATTTATGCAACATATTTATCAGAAAAGAAATCGCCATTAGTTAGTACAGTCTATCTTCTGTCATTGTCAAGTATGGGCACCACTACATTGAAAGCTTTGCATGTGTGGCATTGTATTGGTTTGTTTACGTTTGCATTTGTTGGTTTTATGCTCTTTTGCTCTTTGTTTTTTGTGTATGTATACACATCGTTCGCTCTTTTTGCATTTTGATTTTGCATTTGCCCATAGCTGGTCATTGTTAATCTGAGCCATGTTTTTGTTCGACGAAGGGTAGGAAATGACCTCTCGCTCGTTGCATTACTGACGAGCATTGAAACTAAAATTTGAAATATTTTTCTTAGATTTGGGTAGATATCTTCATCACAGTTTATTAAAGCATCTACAACGTTATCTGATAGATTTTCAGATATTTTCCATGTTTCTAGCCAATGCAACAGTTCAGGCTCAAGTTTAGATGTTAGTAGGTGTTTATCTCTTTAATCAAATATAATCAGCTCATCAGCAAGTTTTGGCTTTAAAAGTTTTATATCTGTATATGACTTGATTACACTTTGACGTTGAAGTGTTTTTAAATCTTCAAAAATAAATTCAATAAGAGGAATGAAACTACAACTCGGTAGTAATCTTCAACATTTGGGATGTGATTATTTTGTTCAAACCTTGTCTTTTCGATTGGAACCTCGATTTGAACGCAAATAATTTAAACTTTTTCAAAAATCGCTTTAAATTGTTCTTCGGCTTTATTTCTTATCTCTTCAATGCACATGATTAAATTTTGATAAGGCTTGATCCGTTTTGAAGGTCTATATCGTGCTTTCGTTAAATGATACTAGCGGCTGTGTTACAAAAAGTATCACCCTTAATATGTATATTCCGTAAATAAATTCAAAAGTACTAAGTGAGTTCCTTAATATAAACATTTTTAACAAATGATACAACTTTTTGTATTAATGGCACTTTATTGCTTTGTGAAATTGAGTTGTTTGATTTATGGGAATAGCAAAGCGTTTGTTTCGCATTTGTCGCGGTTTCCAGAATTTTTAAACAGCTCCATTTTCTGCTGACATCAGAGGACACTAATCTATTCCAACTCCTTAAGGTGTTATGATACTTGCTATTTTTTGTATTGGATTTTTTTAGGATTGACTGAATGAAACAACAAATGCGAGAAAGAAAAAGAAATACAATATGTAAACAACCCCTTTTTTCTGATTGACATTTCTCATGTAAAATTTTTTCTTTGACTAAAACAAAAAAAAAATGGCAAAAGCTTGGGCAGATGAAACTATTTTGTTTTTGATAAACGAAATGGAGCACGTGCCCTTCATATGGGACTTCAAATCATTAATTTTCAATTAAAGAATATACCACGATGTAATTCGTTATATTTTTCATTATTTGCATTAAATTTTATTGTATTTAAAAAAAAAATTGTTTGTGATTCCAAAATAAAATGTAAACAAAACAAACAATATTGCCCACGTTTTTTTCCCACAAAAACCAGTCAAAAAAGCTTAAAATCGCAAAAAAAAAAGTTAAAACCGCTACTTTTGATCAAAAACTAAAAAAAATGGCAACAGTGCTAACATTTAATCTGGACATGTCAATTTTAAGTTAAAAATTTTTATATTTTTTTTGACAGTCTTAGATTATTTATCGATAACACATGTATATTTGTTTGACTTTTCAAGATTTATTATGATATAATCATACTCTTTACACTTAGACAGTTTTCCTATGCAAATATTTTTTTAGGTAAAGACCAAAATTTGTCAAAGCCTTAAGAACTATTGATGATAATGCCTTCGAATTAATTGACACATCAATGTCTTCAATATTCTTTGAAGCCTCTTCAAATGAGTTTACAACAAGGCCAGTAAATACTTCCTTAACAACTTTTTGTTGTATGTTGATATATCTTAAAGATAAGGAAATCTTCTATTTCTTATATTAAATATTTTGGTAAACTTGCTACAGTTTTTTATTTATTTTTGACACGGCTGATTGCTTAACAATTTTATAAATTTGGCAAA
Organism: Pollenia angustigena; assembly: GCA_930367215.1. Taxonomy (NCBI): domain Eukaryota; kingdom Metazoa; phylum Arthropoda; class Insecta; order Diptera; family Polleniidae; genus Pollenia; species Pollenia angustigena. Next base: position 188,652,374 of record OV884056.1, read on the forward strand.
AAAAAAAAAAGTACGGGATATTCGTGCAAGAAGAAGAATATTTTTCTCTTAAAAGCTCCACCTTACCAAACTTTGAGTACGGGAACAGTTTTCGGTAAGAGTACGGGAACACACCTAATGTTAAAAGACTTAATTAAATTTAATTAATACTACATACACATCGTTTGCTAAAATGCAAAAAGGCGTAACTAAAAAAAATATTATTTTACAGGAGAAACAAAAAACTTTATAAAATGAAAACTATAAATTTGTCAGAAAACATGCAGTGATTACTAGTCCATGGAATTATTTAAACAATTTTAAAAGGACACCAATTGTTAGAAAAAATGAATTATTACGTAGTTTTGCATTTATAAAATTAACCATCTTGTAGTTCCGTCCCTTTGTTTTTTTGTTAATAAAATCGTAATTTTTGATCGAGGAAGGGTAAAATTTTGTCAAGACATGTAGTTCAATGGCATTCATAATAACCAATCAAAACACGATTTTGAATTTTTTGTTAGTTACGTCTTTTAGCACTTTAGCTAACGACATGTAAATTTTTTTTAGTTTTGTGCTTATTTAATGTCAAGGCTTTACTATTCACATTTGAATAAAATTCATTTTTTTATAACTAATATTTGTTCTTCTGTTTTAATGATAATAATGCGTAGGGATATTTGTCGGGGAAATTTTTTCAACGTGTAGGGAAAAATCGGATTTTTATTAGTATGTGTAGGTATTTTTTCGAAAAATTTACTGGCAACACTGATAGTTATATATGATTTTCAGAATTTTAAAACGTATTTCTTATCTACGGGTTAAAGTGTAATGTATTTAACACCACCGATTTTCGATAGTTAATTCACGTAGGTAAAATTAACGCTTTAATTACCAAAATAGTGGCACCGGATAGGTAAAGATAACTGTTAGGTACCTAGATATCTGTTTGTAGAATTTACGGGCATTAACTGTAGACTTTTTAAAAGATCGAAATAGAAATTAAGATATGGAATATGTTGTAGAATATACTATTTATTAAAAAAAAACTGAAGACCAAGCAGTGGAGTAAGCTATGGACTAAACTATTTATTAAACAAACTAGAGAGCAAGCTTTAGCTAAAGGGCAATACTTATTAGTGAATTCGCCTTGGTATAAACTATTAATATACTGAACTTTAGACTATACGATTGGCTAATCTTTACGACAAACTTAAATGTAGACATAGAAAGTAAACTTAAGATAAAAGAATAAACTTTACTTTAGACTGATCTTAATTTTTTACGCACTAAAATATTGACTGGCACACGATGTCGATCGACAAGTTAAGTGAGCGACAACAAGTCTCTCATTAACGTTTCCACAAATAAAACGCTAGTTTAAAAATAAAAATCGGCAAAACATGTAAACTAAGCCATAAAAACACAGCTCTATGATATTTGCTTTGCTACAAATGACAACAAGGCAGCAACAATGGAATCTTCTATGCTTAAGGCTCTCATATCAATAGCTGCTTATGATTTATTATTCGATTTCATTTCTATGACGTCTTATAAAAAATTAAAAAACCAAGGACTTGGGAAATCCTTAAATATATCATCATGCAATAAACAAATGAACTTTACCTTGATTTATTAGTTTCCTATACCTTCTTTTCCAATATTTTTAATATTTTATTATTGTTCATTTTATTTTCTAAAATCTATTACACCATAAACTTTCGCATCAAGGGCAATATAAATATTTGTAATCAAATGATAAAGAATATTTCTTTTTTTAAATATTATTTACTGACAATGTAGTGACAGTTGTAAAACAATGGCACAAAAAAATATACACTTTGACATTAAAATGTCATGAGAACTACCCAAGTTTAAGGCTGAAATTCTGGAGGGTGGTTCAAAATAAGTTATTTATTAGATAAAAAAAAAAAAAAAAACTAAATGACAGAAAAAGTAATAATTTTGTTATTGACCTTGATATTGCCTTTATTGTTATTAAGAGTGATATATTTCACGTAAATCTTTTGTAGGAAGAATTTGTTTTTATATTTCATTGGGCACATAAATGAATATTGTCTCTATAGATTTAGCAAAATTCTCTATAGAAAGCAAATTTAGCGCGAAATTGATAATAGAAAATTTAGCTAAAAACCTGTATGTGCGATAATTTCTGAATTTAAGGAGTTTTTAGTACTTATACCCTTTGAAAAAAACGTTGTGTAAAGTTTTTTTTTTAGAAAATTTGTTGTTTATATGAAAAATTTACCTTAAATTTTATATTTGTAGTGAAATGTAGGGAATTTTTAAAAAAATGTTCCAGCCTGTCACAGAATTGAATTCCGATAAAATGTTTTTTTTTTTTTTTGTTTTTTTTCCAAAAAACGAAAATTGAATTAAAAATCTCAACTAAATTCTATTGAAATTGCAACTACGGAATTTTAAACATTTTGATGGGAATGTGTGAAAGGCCTGATTTTATATAGGCATTTTCACAGAAACGTCTACTTTTTCTTACGTTACGCTACCAAGCATTTGAGCTTTTATTTTAGACCCATCTTGTGCAAATTTTTTTCCTCTTTAAATTTATGTGGAGCAAATTGTCAAATACAAAAAAGTAATAATTTATAACTTTTTCTTTAATAAAGTCCATGGCCCAATTAGAAGGTCTGCTCGAAACGCCTGCGATTTTTACAGAGTTGTGGTTTTAGAATAACACATAGAACTGTTGCTTATAAGTCTTATACGTTTAACATTTTTATTTGGTTTAATATCTTTAGTTTTTCTAAAATCTTTATGGATGAAGTTTCCTGATGATCTGGCCTAAGCAGGCGCGGATTCAGGGGGAGGGGGGGGGGGGGGGGAATAAGGAAATTTCCCCCCCGTAAATTATAAAAATATGTTTTGTTAATTTCGATAATACAAGAATTCCCAATAATAATATTTTTTTTAATGAAAAAAATTTTTGGAAATCCCAGCAAGGTTTTTTTTTTGTTTTTTTTTTATTGAATTTCTAACGAAATTTTCAATAAGTATCCATATCTTAATCCTAATATTTATTTATTAGATATTTCTAAAGAAACATCTGTTTACCGTATTCAAAAACTTATTATTCTACATTCAATCCCAGCAGGTGCCATCTTTATCCAAAGGCTAAATGTTTGACTTGATAATGCGTGCGGTTGAATTATTAAAAGCCTTAGTATTTGCAATATTTATGTATATATTTATGTGTTATATGAATCAAAATTCTATTCGATAATTTTTTACGAAAGCAGTGATTTGTCGGGGAAAACCCAGATTTCCTTATCTTTAAGATATTTCAACATACAACAAAAAGTTTTTAGGGAAGAATTTATTGGCTTTGTTGTAAACGGATTTGAAGAGGTTCAAAAGATATTGATGACGTTGATGTGTCAATTGATGCGAAGGCACTATCATCAATAGTTCGTAAAGCTTTGACAAATTTTGTTCCTGACCTAAAACATTGTGTAGGAGATGGAACAGATGGGTGTCCTCTGATGTCAGCAGAAAATGGAGCTGTTCAAAATTTCTGGAAAAGCGACAAATGCGAAACAAACGGTTGCTATTCCCATAAATCGAACAACTTAATTTCTAAAAGCAATAAACTGCCATTAATACAAAAAGTTGTATCATTTGCTAAACAAACGACAAAATTTTTTAAATATAATCATCCCAAGCGAAAAACAGTTTTAGCAAAGTATTTGGGAGCCAAACTCTCTTCATTATGCGTCTTTGCAACAAGTGTGCATCATATAGTAGAAGCTTTGGAAAAAATATATGAGTGGAAAGATAGTAATCTACCTTTATATTAAGGAACTCACTTAGTACTTTTAAATTTATTTGCGGAACATATTAAGTGTGATACCTATTGTAACACAGCCACTTAGTATCATAACAACTTTCCCAATAGATATCCCAAATGTATTGAACATACCTAAACTTCTACCTCAAAGTGTAATCAAGTCATAAACAGATACAAAACTTTCAAAACCACAACTAGCTGATGAGCTGATTATGTTTGATAACAGAGATAAACACAAACTAACATCTAAACTTGAGCCTGCACTGTTGCATTGCCAACAAACATGGAAAATATCTGAAAATCTATCAGATAACGCTGTATATGCTTTAATAAACTGTGATGAATATATCTACCCAAATCTAAGAAAAATATTAAAAATGTTCGTTTCAATGCTTGTCAGTAAAGCTACGAGCGTGAGGTCATTTTTTTAAATAGGGTAAAAACTTTTTTTGGACAAAATTTCTTCATCCTACCACGCGATGGGCAATTTAGTATTGATAATGAAAATAATTTTTTTAGGCCATTCTGGCCAAAAAGTTTCCGCACCAAGTGCAATTTCTAAAGCTTCTCAAAAAAAATTTTTTTTTTTTTTAATTTCCATACACATTATAGTACATTTATTATTTATATATGCTATATATTTTAGCCCCCATATTCATAAATGATTATAAAATTAATAAACGTTTATTAAGGAAAATTTTCATAGAAAATTTGGTTTTCAAGCCTTTATTAAATTTAAAATATTTTTATGAATAAAGGTATAAATACATAAAATAAGCAACTGTATAACAAAAATATAAAGTTTTTTTTTGGGTTTAATGAAATAAATTTTAAGTTTAATGTGCGAGTTGATTTACATAATGGAAAAATATGTTGTGCAACTTTACTGGCTCGTTCCGCGCATATATTACTACGCTGCTGAAAATTATCACTGTTTCATATAACCGCCAAACAACTCATCTATCACAACATCTATCATTTGCCATTAAAATTTAGTTTAATGGCAAATTTAGTTTAATGGTTCTTCGGTACAAATGGTAAGATCTTGTTATATTCATGAAATTATATGTTAATTTTGTATAGTAAGGAGAAAAATTGAACTTCAAAACTTTATCGCGTTTGGTGCGGAAACTTTCTTCACGATCGCGAAAAAGTAATACATAATTTCTTAATATTTTTTCACGGTCTATACGGCTATGCGATGAAGAATTTGATATTCGCCAAAATTGCAAAAAGTACCTACCCTAATACACATATTGTTTTAAATAAACTTTTAAAAGCAAATTTTTTACTTTTTTGTATTATACAAATGTAAAAATGCATTTAATTTATATTGATTCTATACCGCCCAATTCCTTCTAAGCACTTTTTTTAAAACAAACATATCTTACGAAAATTTTAATTGAAAATTTTTCATTCAACAAAAAAACACATGAAAAATACAAAACAAATATTTCTTGACAGCTGACAACTTTTTGACATTTTTACCATTTGTATACACAAACAAAACGTATGTTGTTTTTTCCATTGTTGCATTGTTGTAGTTGTGCGCAGACCTACTAATTGGGCCATTAATAAAATCATTTAAAATTGGCATTTGTAGAAGAGCGCAAACTTGCGGGGGTTTTTTTTTCTTTGTTAGAAACGTCAATACAAAAATTAATTTAAAAAAATAAAACCCGAAAAGTGAAAATTTGTGTCTTAAAAATAAAATTTGCTTGCTCAAATTAGTGCAAGAATTGGTTGTTTGTGGCAAAAAAAACGCTTGTATTTTTAAGCAAAAAACGACAAGACTTAAAACTTCTGTTTTAATAAATGCAAATTTAAACAGAACAAATTTGAGAGCCGTATTTGTTAGGAAAATCTAGGAAGTTCGTGTAAAAGTATAAATTAACTATACAAGCAGTTTGACAAGAGTAACAAGATATTTGTGTAAATATTAAAAAAGCATAGGTCGAGATTGCGAGGCTTAATTGAATTGCTGGCTAGCGTAATGTGACAACAAGTCGATTATTCTGTGGAAATGCTTATGAAAATAATGAGCAAAATTGCTAATATATAAGTTTCGTTTACAAAAAATTGCTCGGATCTTTTGAAAGAAAAGTTCGCAAATCGCATTTGTTCTCGTAGAGGAGGAGTTAATTGGCCACCAAGATCGTTCGAGTTGCCACCTTTAGACTATTTTTTGTGGGGTTTTTTTTAAATCGAAAGTGTACAGCAATAATCCCACAACACTTTAAGAACTTAACCCTGGAAGGTTACTCTTCATTTTAGTACAATAAAGTTACTCTTCGTCGAATGGACGAACTTTTTAAAAAATTAATTCTAGCGGAACGGGTTTTAAATTAAAAAAATTTGTTTTAGTTAAGCGTTTTATATAAAAAAAATAAAAAAATATATAAAAAATAAAAATTCTTTTTCTCGATTCGATATGAATTTTAACTCCTTTTTTGTTTTTCAAATTAATTAACTTTTTAAAACAACAAAATTACTTAAATTACTTTTTTCTTACTCACCACAAAGTTAAATTTTATGTTCACAACAGATGCTTTTCTTGCATATATTACATGTACTTTTCGTCATTCCGAGGTTTCTATAGGGACAGAGGTGACAAATTTTAAGCTCTTTTGGTCCTTTGATAACATTTTCGTCGGATTCTTGTTAATTAAGTATTTTATTTTGAATTTTTCCTTAATTATGGTCTGCAATGTAGGTGTCTCGAATCGGCCTCTTAAATAGGAAGCCATGAAAGATTAATGAAGATTTTTCAGGTACCGTTGTCAGTTTTTTTATGGAACATATTTTGGATACATGTATACAGTGAGCCAAAGAAAAACTTGTGCACTTGTTAAATTAAAATAAAAGAAAACACAGAGATTAAAGTAAAACCATATTATAACTTTTATTTCACATTAATTAAATTTTAAGATCTATATTTTAATTTAAATAAAACTTCTTTTTCATTTTGTATATTTTAACGTAAAAAAACAACAAAAACAAAAATATGCTAAAACTCATAAACGAAAAAAAAGTTGTACAGGACAAAAAACTAAACGTCACTTTAAAAAAGATTAAAATATTTAGGTTTTCAGTATTTTGTATGCTGTCCTTTGTCTTTTTTAACAGAAAGAAGTCTTCGTGGCATCGAATGGACTAGATTTTTTGTAACTTCTTGGGGAATAGAACTCCAGATATCTTTGATAGCGTATTTTAAGGAATATTTTCCGGATATGTGGTAATCTTTTAACTTTGTTTTCATATGACCTCAATCGGATTTAAATCCGGGCTCTGGGGTGGATGAGGCAAAACTTTTTTTGTGTTATAAAGCAACCATTCCCTTATGATAACGGCCGAATTTTTTGGATCATTATCTTGCATGAAAACAAAATCATTCCCTAAACCCATTTTTTGGGCGGATTATGCCAAATTATTTTTCAGGATATTTAAAGAATCTATTTTATTCATGATTCCCTCGATACACACAAGGTTACCTACTCCATTAGCACTCATATACCCCCAAACCATAACATTGCCGCCACCGTGCTTAACAGTATGAAAAATATTTCGTGGATTAAGTGCTTCGCTTTACTTTTTCCATACAGATTTACGTCCATTTCAAGATGGACGTAAATAAACCTGTCTGCACTTGAGTTCGTTTATTAAGTGCTTTCCCTTTCTTATGGTTTACTTTAATCTCTGTGTTTTTATTTTAATTTAACAAGTGTACAAGTTTTTTTTTTTTGCTCTCTGTATGTCGTAGCTGTTGACAAAAGTAAAACATTAGATCCCAAAAAATAGATACGAAAACTCACACTAAGGTAATTCTGCGTTGCGACGAGTACACACCTCTCAGCTTTAAAAAACTGTGGATCGAGCGTAAATAAACTCACTACAAGCTTACGGCACCAGCTAACGTTGTTAACAAAAAAATGGCTTTATTTGAACACTCATAAAAAAGTTTTATGATAAAAAGAAAAATAGCTTTATCGATTCGACGAACAGTAGCCATCCAGGGTTAAAAACAATATTATCGAGCAGATACCAATCATTGAGAACATTAAATTGAAAACGTGATTGAGAATTTTGGTAAATGATTGAAAGCCTGCCGAGCCAGTAGGGGAAATCCCTTGGCCGGCATAATTTTTCATTTTTAGCCGGAACCTATTTTTTATATTTCAAAAAACTCTTTTTTTTATTAAATTTAAAATGATACCCCAATTTTGGATACCATTTACATACTTTTTAAATACGGCACAATCTTTTTAACTGTTTATATTTATGTGAGAATAAATAAACAAAAGATGAGCCCATTGTGTTGTACCTGTGTGAGTTGGTTATTGAAAACAAGAGTTCAATTTAATTTTAATAGCATTTTTTGCTGTTGTTGTTGGTTTTTCTGTCTCTACTAAGTAGAGTCTACTTTTATTTTTGTTTTTGTTTAGTATATAAAATATGAGTATATGTAACGGTAGTCTGAGAAGAAGAGAGAGTACATAAAAAATCAAAAACAATGAAAAATCAATATTATTTACTCATAACTGTTGTTTTGAGTTTATTGTTGTTGCATAAATTATTATTATTGTTGTAATAGTCTTGTTGCTGTTTTTTACGATTTTGTTTATTTATTTATGTATTTTTTTTTTTTTTTTGTATTTCCCTTGTTGCATTATTGTAATTTATAACAGCACGTTCCACAATAATAAAAATATGTAATAATCGAAATGGTAACACTAGCATTTTAGTGAAAGTAGTAAATATTTAGTGGTGTTAGTTTCTTGGTATTGGTATTGCGGCGGAGGAGACAATGGTAGAAAAACAATACGATATCAATTACTAACTAGTCACATTTGACGTCAGTAAACGTATTAAAATTATGGAAAACAAGTATTAAAATAATAGGAAAATACAGCATGTTTTTTGTTTTCTTGAATATTTAATTCATTTTGATTACAATTGTCCTGACAAAATTAGATTTTCTTTTTTGTTTTTATTGTCTTTTTAATATTTCCGTTACACAGTCAAGGGTGAAACTTAACTATGTCTGTATGTATGTAGGAAACAAAAGTATAAGAAAACAAATAATTTTTTTGTATCTCCAAATGAAGACAAATTTAAAATTAAAACTTTGTTTTTGGGTTAAATTAATTAAAAAAAGTTTTGGAAGAAAATGTGTCATAATTTTTAATTAAAACAACCTCTTTTCTTTGACGTAAATTAACAACTCTACAGTTGCTTTAAAACAACAACAACAACAAATTATTTATGCATTCAGGGTTTCGTTTTAATTAAAATAAAAATAAAAAAAAAGAAGTTGTTTATTTATTCTTTTTATTTGTCTTTCTTTGTTAATATAATTTTAAGAAATTAGGAAACAATTAGTAAATAACACACAGGGGGTGTCAAGATAAAATTAGGAATGAGAAAACTTAGGAAGCAGAAAATGAATTAATTTTTTAAACGACATTTAAATAAATTTCTTTTATCAAAAAGTAATTTTAATTTTTGGGAATACAAAATTTTAATTTCAAAAGATTTTGTTATTCGTGCTTAATTCCCAGTTTTTATTCTTGATAAAAACACTTGAAATTTATTGTTGATAGGATAAGCTATTCCTATGCGCTTTTCACTGGTTGCTTAGGCCAGATCATCAGGAAACTTCATCCATAAAGATTTTAGAAAAACTAAAGATATTAAACCAAATAAAACTGTTAAACGTATAAGACTTACAGCAACAGTTCTACTTGTAATAATATCAAAGCTTAAACAAAACACATCAACAATAAAAAAGTGGGTTTATCTCATCTTACATTCCCCACTACAATTAGTTGAAATTCTCTCAACATTAATTGTAGTTGTAAGTAGGTTATTTTTTTAAAATTTAAGAAAAATTAGCTAAACAAAATCACAGCAATTTGCTATTATTTTTTTTTTAACTTTTCTCTTTGTTTTAGAAAACTTGCAAAAGTTGCTTTTAAAAAAATAAAATTTTACTCAAAGTTTGCTACTTAAAAATAATTTTTGCCAAAAGTTTTACGTTTTAAAGTAAATTTTGCCAAAAATTTACAATGTATTTTATAGCAAAATTCGATTTTTGAAATTTAAATTTGAAATTTAATTTAAAATTTTAAAAATTTTGTTTAAAACATTGTTTTTTAAATAAAATTTTGAAAACAAAAAATTGTTTTTTTTTTAAATTGCAAAATCTTTGACATTTCAAATAAAATTTTTCTAAAAATTTGTATTTTTTTATTTGTTAATTCTTCATATGAAAGCAGTTAATAGATTATATGGGCATTTCCGTCCAAAGGTCCACCGTGTACGAAAATTTTAAAGTTATTAAAATCTGATTATTTTACGATATTGTTATAGAGAAATATTTAGATTTTACTAATTTTCTAATTTGTTCACTTAGATGAGCCGATCAGACTGCAAAGTTGTGCAAACGTAATTTCTTATTTGTGAAAATGTTTAATTGAATGTTTTCTTTAATATTATCTTTCATAAAAGAGGTGATATTTGATAAAAATTATTCGAAAAAAATTTTCTTACATGGTCTGTAATCGAAGGAAGAGTTCAAAGAGAAATATGTTATTCGTAATAACGGTAAATTTTTATTTTGTTTTAATCATTCTTCAGTAAAATTATTATGGAAAACATTTCACGTTCGAAGTGTCACGTATCGACCCAGATTTTGGCTTAAAAAAAAATACAGAAGATTTTGGAATCAAACCAAAGACATTTTAATTTTCCATTGCTACGTAAATATCTGAAAGAGGTTTGACTACAAAATTGTGCCAGTTTTCGCTGAATTACGCCTTTTTATACATGGCCAAAAAAACTACTCTTAGTGCTATAATTTAAGGGTCAAAAGAACGTTAAAATATTTGTTGTTTAAAAAGTTATTGCATTTTTGATGCGTACGACTGTCTCGTTCGACACTTTGGATTTAATGCTCAGTCAGCCAGGAGTAACAATAACGTTGCAAATCAGCTGTTTCTTTTTGTTGTATGTAAAGCACTTATAACGATTACAGTTAGCAGTAAGATGTTACGTCTCAATCTGTAAGAAATAGATTGATCTTACTTTTTTACGGTAAGGTTACTGTTACTGTTACTCCCTGCTAACTGAGCCTTTACCCATTTGCGCTATTTTTGTATGAACTTTGTATGGGGAAACCCATGAGGTTTTGAACATTTCAAACAAAAGTAATGAGCTTTTCGCACAAAATATAAGTAGTGAAGAGTTTTTTGCATATTTATTTACTAGATAAATAGAGTTTTTTTTTTGTGTAATTTTTGTTAAAAGTGTGTAGTTAAAAAAGAAATTTTATTAAACATTTGATATTTTACCAGAAACAAATTTTAATTTTGCCCTTTTATTGTTTGCAAAATAAGCTATTTATACGAAATTTAACAAGATTTGCTATTTTTTAAAAAAAAATTTCCAAGATTGTTACTAATAAGATTTTAGCATGACGTGCTAAGTTCCCATTTTTTCATACATATTTGTTTAATACACTAAGGCCCGTTTTCACAACTAACCGATAGCTAAAGGTAGGATTTTATCGGCCGTATAAAAAGTGTTCCATTATTACAACTTTACTTTCACCTACCAGGTAGGATAAACCTTAATTTACTTAATCGTTCACTTAAGGTTAAAGTAAAGTTTTTATAATGGATCACTTTTTATAAGGCCGGTTAAAGTCTACTTTTAGCTATCGGTAAGTTGTGAAAACGGGCCTAAGATTTATTGTTGAGGGACAGCTTGCTTCTATGCGCATTTTACTGGTTGCTTAGGTCAGCTCACCAGTAAACATTTTTCAAAGATTTTAGAAAAGCCAAAAATATTATACCCACACCACAAAAGTGGAGAGGGTATTATGCATTTGTGCTGATGTGTGTAACAGAGAACGGCTTTGTGCAATTGCAAAAAAATCGCATTAAATAGCAACAAATACACTCGCTTGCGGTCATACAATCAAACTTGCGTAACCGCAAACATTCGCTGCTGGTTTGCAGTCATTCAAATAATGCACATCGTGCTATGTTATTTATACAATCGTTAGCTTAATTTTTTAATAACGATGTTTGTGTGTTCGGTGCGACAATGATTGTTTTGGTAAAGAAAAAAAAAAAAAAAAAAAATACAAACAAAAAAGCCAGAAATCAAGCAATTATTACTCATGAAGACATTCAGCAGTTACTATGTAGTACAAGAAAAAAAATGTAAATGAAACTAAACGCACATACTGATGTAGGTACAAACAATTTCCATAGAAACAGAATACTTTTTTTATCATCTTAAAAAGTTCAGTAGTTCTGTATGTACAATGCATTCTTGTTATTGTTGTTAATTTTAACAAAGCGTCTCATTGAGTGGTTTATTGTTGTTAATGTTAACATAGCGTCTCATCAAGTAGACAATGACTACTTGAATGCAAAAGTATAAAAATGTGTACCTTTTGAATTTAGACAAGTGTGTTATATTGCGTGCGCAACAAAAATGCAAACCAAGCACTTTCAATAAAAAACTAATAAAAAATCTATGCAAAAATCAAATGTGTACGAAACGATCTAAAAATTACCAACGTTGAACTTTGTTTTTCAGGCAAAGAGTGAATGTAAATTTGAGCGTATGAATAAATCAAGAAAAATTGTGATTTTGCAGTTCTCTGGTGTGTAACACCTTAAAATATTGGTCCTAACCCACCTTAAAGTATGTATACCGATCGTTTCAGAATCACTTTCTGAGTCCAACTAACGATGTCCGTCCGGCTGGCTGGCAGGCTGTTATTTTGGAGATAACTTTGAGACATAGGTTCTTATTGGCACAAGAACCAAGCCTATTGAAAATGAGCCAAATCGTTGGACCACGAGGGAAGATAGGGGGAAAGTTCTTCCTCTCAAATCGGTTTTAATGAAATTTAAAACATAGATACATACAACCATATCTACTGGACACATAAGCTATACAGTTTTTCAAAAATAGGACCACAAACTTTCTCACAAACTTTCAAACCAATTTTAATGAAGTTTATAGACATAGATAAATCCATATTTATATGGGCATATAAGCATGATGTGTTTTTTAGTACTGTGGTGTAGGGTATCATATGGTCGGGCTTGACCGACTATACTTTTTTACTTGTTTTTTTTTTAAGGACCAACACTCAGGGGATGTCCTCTTCTAACGCATTGCAATGTGTTGGAACTAGGAAAATAGGTTATGGGAAGGAAGATAGAGGGAGTAGTGTTTGTGATCATTCGACGTGAACTTATTCATGTTGAAAGTGAGAAGAAAGACTTTAGCAGGAAGGTATTTCCACATACGAACGGTCCTGCCAAAAAACGAATTCTCCCAGTAATGCGTTGTACGATTCACCTGCCAATCGATCACAAAAGCACGGTCTCTTGAAAAGAAACGTGAATTACGAACAAACGTACGGGTTTCGGGAACCAGATCCCTAATTTAATCAGAACACTTAACATTGAATTAACGATAAAACAGGCAAATACAACCCACATTGATACGGTGCTGAAGAGAGTCAATAGAATACCCTACTGTCAGCAATGTGAACCTTCGCTCTCGCTTGCACGCGGTCGAGAAGCTTTAAAATATAGATTATGTCTAGGTCTTAGCCAAATGCATCGTTAATTTTCTGCCTTATAGCACAAACATATGAAACGCTTGGCCTATAATCAAAGCAAAACGAATAGCAAAGGTTGCTGTCATCTGCAAAAGACTAGATAGGGCTGGAAGTTTAACATAGCAGGTAATTTAAAAAAATAAGAAACAGAGCTGGAGAAGAAAAAGGAACAGAGCCTTGCGGCACTCCTGAATGAATCATGAACTCGTTTGACGAAACCTTATCTATAACAACTCGTATAGTGCGATCTCTGAGAATGCTCGATATCGATCGAGAGAAATTATCACCGACACCAATATGATATTTTTACAAAATTTTCTTTTTATCAAATAGAATGTGGGAATTATTTCTTTTTCATAAATATTTTTTTTATATTAAACAATTTTGCGAATCTAATTCTATTAGTAAAAACCTTTATTAATTGAATTTTGACTCATAGAAGCACATTCGAAAAAAATTTTAATAAAATCTTCTTTTTACAGCGAAATTTTTCATAACTTTTAGGCCCGTTTTCACAACTTACCGATAGCTAAAAGTAGACTTTATTCGGCCTTATAAAAATGTTTCCAATATTAAAACTTTACTTTAATCTGAAGTGCGATAAAATAAATTGAGATTCATTTGTAGAATCAAAAAATTTTTTTATTAATACGATTTCCGTATGACGTGCTAAATTCCCAGTTTTTCATATTTGATAAATACACTGAAATTTATTGTCGAGGGAAAGCTAGCTTCTATGCGCATTTCACTGGTTGCTTAGACCAGCTCATCAGGAAACCTTTTCCAAAGATTTTAGAAAAGCCAAAAATATTAAACAAATAAAACCCTAAAGCGAATAAGGGTTATAAACACTCTAATGGCCATTTTCTCATTAGGACATTATCTTTTTTCCCAACGAAAAACTGCACATTAAAGAAATTTGGTTTTCTCAATGTCTAGTTTGCTTCTATTCTGTCGCAAAGCTAACCAGCACTCATCTGCCAATTATTTATTTTCCTTTTATTTGTCGTACAGATAAATTCAATCAGCCGACTCCCAACTTTTACATGTATTTTGAGTGGCGTTGCCAGCTGAAAACAATGTTTTTTGTCGGTATATTGAGAAAACCAAAATCGTTAACGGACAGTTTATCGGTCCAATAAATTTATGTTGACATTAAGTAACAGGCAGTTTGTCGATACATTGAGAAAATGGCCATAAGTCTTACTTGTAACAATATCAAAGCTTAAACAAAACACCAACAATAAACAGTGATTTTATCTTTTCTTACATCCCCCTACAATTGGTTGGGTTCTTTCCGACTCGAATTGTAGTTGTAAGTGGGTTAAAAGAAAAAACAAAATAAAAAAACAAACCGCTTCATTCCATTGTCTTCGTAAGAAAATAACGAAAAAAAACCAATTTGCCAATTCAATTTTATTCACGGGCTCATGCAATTATATTAACAAAGTTATTTTCGGGAATACAACGTTTATTATTAATACGACTTCCGTATGACGTGCTAAATTCCTAAATTCTGAAATCGGTCCTATAAACGAATTCGCATATTCTAACAATTTATTTGCAATATTGTTTATTGAAAAAACACCGATTTTTTGAAACAAATAATTTAACTGAGTCAAACAAAAAGTTTACTGAAATTCATATATATTTCAAATAAATCATTTTGCTGAATCAAACAAAAAAGTTTTTGCACAAGCAATGACGCGCGCACAAGCAAGCACTGTTGGAGAAGAAGAAGCAGAAAAGAGCAGAGCGTCCGGCCGGCTGGATTTGAGACACATTTTTTTTGTTGGAATAATTTTTGAACGAAGTGTTATTTATACACACAAAGTTTTTATTCATCACTCACTGTTGCTGTATCCTTTCCTTTGCTAAAGAAGAAGAACGGCGGCAGACCGACTCGATATGTTTTTCGTCATCATGATATTTTTGTATTTTATGTATTTAACGAAACAGTTTGAAAAAATTGAATACGGGATTTGGTTTTTTTTTTACTAAATTTGAAACCAACCAATAATTTATTTTGTTTCTTATAATTTTGTTGTTGTTTCTGTTGCTTAAAAATAGTGAAACGTTTTTTTTTTACCTGCTGTTGTTTTTGTTGTTTTTTTACTACAAACCTCGTCACGCTATTTTATCATCTTTCTTATTGTTGTACTTTTTTAAAGTGCCCAAAAATAGACTGTATGTGTTTTTGTTGTAGTTGTAAATAAAAAAATGCAAAAAAAACGACAACTTTTAGGAGCGTTAAATATTTCAAACAAAATTAAGAAAACTTGAAACCAATAACGCGTATATTATATTTTTAAATAGTTGTCAACATTTTTGTTGGTTAAATAAAAATCAAACAAAAATATTTATTAAATCAGTAAAAAAATTTGTAGAAATTAAAAAAATTTTCAAGCAAGCGTTCATGTAACGTTAATGTAAACGCCTTATACTCAATGCAAATGGATGAAACTTTGCAGGTATACATATTCCCGATGACAATACACGAAAACATGGGCGTAGCCGGGATAAAATGTAGGGGGGGGGAGGCAAAAAATATAGCTTTTTTTGACCGCCTTTTACTCAATGCACACGGATGAAACTTTGCAGACATGCATATTCCCGATAACAATACACGAATACATGGGCGTAGCCAGAATAAAATCTAGGGGGGAGGGCAAAATTTTGTTTAAATGATATTTTTTAAGAAAGAAACATTTTTTTAAATGTTCTTATTTTTTTTTTTTAAGTATTTTTCAATATTTTCTATTTTTTTATATTCTTTTTTGAACATTTCTCTATTTTATTTCTCATTAAAATGTTGCACAATTCAATTTTCATTTATTGTTCTTTACATTGCTTTCTTTTACACTTTGGCTTAAATCTATGTTTTTTATTTTGTAAATTAACTGAAAAATTGAATTGCGTTTCTTTAGTCTTCTTAAAAAAGTTGCGTGTAGATTTCAATTAAATTTTGTAATTAATTACAAGTAGCAAGAAGTATACTTAATGCTTTTAGTTGTGTAAGAAATTGTTAAAGGAATAGAAAACGAAAAGGAAAAGGAAAAGGAAAAGGAAAACGACAAAAAAATAATAAAATAAAAAAACCAAATAAAAAATCTAAAACGATTTTAAACGAGATAAGAATTCCATGAAAAATCTAGCAATACCTACATAATGTTTTCTATTTAGTAACTTTTTTTTTTACTTTTTTAATATGTCACACATGTGACAAGCCTTTATAAAAAAAATCGACTAAAGTTTAAACTGACAAACGGGGGGAAAATAATATTAAATAACACCTCCTGCTAATTTTTTAAGTTTAAATGTTAAGAAGCCACAATATAAGGCAGTATGTGGTCAAGTACTACAAATATTTGAGTTTAAATCTATTTCATGCGTTTGAAAGTTCTATTAAAAAAACAAAAATAGTCCACAATACTATGAAAACTTTTAAAAACGACATCCATACAAAAAAGTTTATTGATTACTTTTTATTTTAGTCTTTTTTTATCGTAATGAAAAACTTATTGATTCTTTTTTACTTTCATTTCTATGCCCCCCTGAAAAAAACAAAAGAACTTTAAACCTTGAGTTATTATCATTTTATCAAACATTCATAAAATCAATATAACCCCGTTGAATGGGATTTATGAGCAGAGTATAAATCTGTTGGCATTCAAATTGAAAAGCAAAAAAAAAAAAAAACAATTCATTTGATTAATAAAGAACACAGCTCGCAGGCGTATGAGTGTTTTTGTGAGAAATTAATTCCATAAAAGAAAATATACATCATACGCCTGAAGAATAGAAATTAAATAAATGTTATAGTATGTTCACATTTGGCTTCTTAAACGCGTTTAAGCAGTTCGAACGTGATTAAGCTCTAATCACTTCAAAATCGAGATGATTACCCATACATTGAAGTGATTTGTTAATCACTTCAAATCGACATGATTACAACTAAATCACTTCATAAACCACATAGAATCCACTGAACATACCCTAATAATGTAGAATCGCTCGATTGTGTACAACCGGCCAAGATGTCTGCTTAATGTTTTTATTGTTTTTTCCTTAAATAATTCATAAATTTTCACAATTTCATCATTAAATTGATTAAAATAATCTTCTGATAACTTTATAAAAGTGTTTTATCCATTTTTAATACTTTAAAGAAATTAAAATGTGTTTGTTGTTTTTTTTGTGTGCTTGTGTGTGTTTTTTCTTAATCATCTGTCACCTTAATCATCTCAAATGTAATGTGAACGGCTTTGATTAGCTAAATCAACATTTTGCTTAAACGCGTTTAAAAACCCAAATGTGAACATACTATTAAGCGGCTCATACACTTGCAATAAACTTGTTAAATTTTACGTATTCTACAATTATACTGCCAATGTGTATGTGATATTCGAAGGTGGCAAATGTATTGGCAACAATCAAAAGACTTTTGAATTTTATTGCACAACGAAAAGAAAGCGAAATGTGTTGGCAACATTGTACAATGCTGTTTATGTTATTCCTATAGGTTAAGTTTACCTTTTTATTGAAGGAATTAAACCAATGTGCGGCTTATTGCATAATATTGGACAACATGAAAATAATATGGCGAATGTCATACACATACATAAAAGTGTCCGACCGAACGTTCGGGTTCGGTTACGGAGTTCGGCGAAAAATGATGTTCGGTCAAAGTTCGGTGTTCGGCGAAATTTTTACCGAACACCGAACTTTTTTATCAAATAACATATTTATTATAATTTCAAATTATAATTTGGCATCATTGTTTATGAAAATAATACGAAATCAATACAACTAGTTTTCTATATGATTATAAGTTCGAAAAAATACAGCGATGACAAAATAAAATGCTTAAGTGTATAAAAAATGTCTTTATATGTGTAAATTTTAGAAGACGGTTAAAAATGCAACAAAAAAAAAACGGTTAAATTTTATTTCGCAAATAAAAACTTTCTATTTGTATTCTGCGAATGGTAAGATAATCTATAGTTTTGGGTGAACTTCAAACCAAACTTTAGAGTATACATATTTCCAGATGAAATGTCTTCCAATCTGGAGTTTTTTTTTTTTAAAAAATTGAGCAGCCGCTCAATTTACATGTTGCGCCAAACAACTGTCAGTGGGGAGTTCGTTGCCAAGCAAACAAACTACCGCTAATATTAAACGCCACTTAGGGAAAATACACCCCAAACGAATTCATGTATACTAGGGCTATAATCAAATTATTGGCATAGTACGACGGAGTGGCCAATAATGTTTTAGAAATGAAGCACCTGTCTCCCGTCGTTTTGCGAAAAAAAACCGCACGCAGGGAAGCAAATTCCTAAAATCTTCGAAGAAATTTTGAACCGCGATTGTAAACCGTAGGAAAATTTTTAAATCTAAAGCAGTGGATAAATTCCAAAATAGAACTAAATTGATACATATAGGAATATATACAAATATCAGGTGTATATTTTTTTAAAATTCCGTGAGTTTAAATGGTTGTTTTCAAACTTCAAACCGATCCCTGCGTGAACTTTTTTAACAATCCGAAAAATTATAATATTTTTTATTAATAACTTTTAATGTTCTACACGACTATACTATGCCGTTTTTGATTTTCGCAAAAAGTGTAAAAAAAGTTATAGCCCTAATGTATACTGTATTAAACTTGAACTTTATTTTTTATAAAGTGCAATTTATCTTTTCATGTTGCATCCTTCCAAAAATGTAAATGGGCATTTCCCCAGAATGGTCTACCAGCAGCCGCATTCCGTAATTCGCTAAAGCTTAATCTCTATCGCTAAAAATCTATAAAGTTGATTTAGCAATTTTTAATTACAAATGTAATTCAGAAACGTGCATTGCTAAATTTGGCAATGCAACACAAATTTAATTTGCCGCAATTTTAGCTTTTAGTGTCATCGCTAAAAATTTTTAATTTTGTTTTCTCTAAGGAATTTTAGCGATCGAGATTTAGCTTAAGCTAAGCGAATTACAGAATACGGCAGCAGGATGAAAAAATAAAATGTTGGTTATCATCGTCTTTTATTGTTTATTATTAGAAAAAAGTCTATGTTCTTATAAAAGAATGGTTTCCTAGCATATCTGAGCTGTTTTACCTGAGGAAATTGGGCTGGAAACTGGAAAATTTTATAATTTCCTGCTTTTTCTACCTCTAAAGACATTTTTATATACTTATTTTACATGCAAAAAATATGTTATGTTTACACTCTTTCTTCATAATCTCTCCATTACAATCAATTGTAAAAGGAGTATTAAGTTTTTTTTGTTAAGGAAATTTGAAGACATTTATGGTAAAATGCATGGTGATAATAATAAAAAAAAACATATGGAAAAATCGTCCGTTCGCGATCCGTACGTTCGCGACCGGTACATAAGCCAATTAAATAAAAACCAAGAGAGATATTTTATTTTGTAAATACTGCATGGAGACCTAAATTAATACACTTTTAAAATAAATTAATTACTTTTGAAAATTCCGTTTCATTACGCAGATTTTTACATTTCACTACTGTCAGCTGAAGTTGACTTCTATTTTGCGTACGTTCGTGACCACACGTTTATAACTCTTATTATGAAAACTTAAACTGTATGAAATCCATCTTTTGTACTAAACATAGAGCTACCCAAATGCTTTCGAATCGCAAAAAAATGCCAGGAAAAGTTTGTTTTCTATATTATTTGTACCTCAAAAGCGTACGAACGTACGTTCGCGACCCCACGAAAAGCCCAAATATAATAATTTCCCGAAATTTTATTTTGTTTTAAATAAATACATTAAAAATAGTAAATTGTTCAGATTTTTAAACAAAAAGTTCGGCTTCGGGTTCGGCCGAACTTGTCAAAATTTACCGAAGTTCGGGTTCGGGTTCGGTCTCAAAAAGTGCGTTGGGTCGGACACAAATACATAATGTTAATCAACAAAATGTATTTATTCAAAAGATCACTACATGGCAATAACATTTGAAATTAAGTTTGGCCTTATGGGCACCGCGGATGTTCTTAAAAAAGCGCTTTCTGGAGATTCGATTTTGAGCCAACTTTTTAAGCAGTGCTGACCGTATGTAACAAATAAGACGAACAATGTTGGCCTCGAATGCGTCAATTGTTGCTGGCTTATCAACAATAACCAATGACTTAAGGTAGCGCCACAGGCATAGTTGCCAGGTAAAATGTGTTGAAAATCGTAAAATCGCAAAAAAATCATCGAAACCATCAAATGACTTACTTAAATGGTCACAAAAATCGTAATTGTAAAGATAAGTCCAAGCACGATGTAAATTGTAAATAAAACAAAAAGTTTTCAGAGAATTATCTTAATATTTTTTTATTATTATAGAAGGATCATATGACAATTATGTGTGAAACAAAATATCGGCCAAATGCTCGCCACGGCTTCTTTTCGATGGTCCATAACTCTAAGATGTAATGCAGTTTCAATGTCGTTAATGTGCCGATTTATCTTAGCCTTTAGCTCTTGAAATGTTCTTGGCTTATTGGCGTAAACTTTTCTTTTAAATATCCCTAAAGAAAGAAGTGCAACGGTGTCAAATCACATGTTCGTGACGGCCAATTAACATTGCCACGACGTGAGATAACAGGGCAGTTGAATTTCTCGCGCAAGAGAGCCATTGTTTTGTTGGCTGTGTGGCACCATCCTGTTTGAACCAGGGTTAAAAAAAAAAACTTTAGTCGAAACCAAAAACTATCGAAACTATTGAAAACCATGGAATGACATCGACTGTTTACATTTAAGGAACCAGAAGGAAAAGCAACAGTTTTTTTGGCCAATGGCAAATGAAGACGTGGAAGAAATAGCAGTTTTTCTACTTTGACTGCAGCTTTTAAACGCTGGTTTGAACCACATATCGCTCAGGTCTAAATCTTAATTTATGGCCTCAAAAAGTTCGTTATCATCTCGCGACAGCGAACATCAATCACGGTAACTGCTTGGCCGACTTCACTTTCGAAGAAGTACGGCCCGATGTAGCTGCCAGCCCACCCAGCGGTAAATATTGAAAGGACCGCAAGTGGCAGGCCGTTTTGAAGGCCTCTATACTCCTTTCTAAAAGATTCGCTTCGCATGATATCCTGCCTTCAAAAGTAT
The DNA here is from genome assembly GCA_930367215.1 of Pollenia angustigena. Classification (NCBI taxonomy): domain Eukaryota; kingdom Metazoa; phylum Arthropoda; class Insecta; order Diptera; family Polleniidae; genus Pollenia; species Pollenia angustigena. Next base: position 188,673,953 of record OV884056.1, read on the forward strand.
GCCTTCTAGAAGGTATAAACTTCTTTTTCAAAGACCTTCTGAAATATTCAGTACACATTCGCTACTCCCTTCTTTGAGAAGGGAGAAAGGAAGGTGTTCAGTTTTATTTGCTTTTTATTTTTAGTGACCTACCTTACTCCCTTCTTTGGGAAGGGATCGAAGTTGTTTTTAAAGGAAGTGTAGAAGGCCTTGCGCCCAATGACAATCTGTGTAAAAAATAAATAAGTATGGAATGCGGCGAGAAGGGCTTCTGACTGCTTGTGACTGCTAAATAAGGCCTTCTATTAGGCCTCTTTACTCATTCTAGTTACCGCTGGGCATAAACTGCACCAAACAATTACTCTTTGTGGATGCATCGGCTTTTCAACAATCATTAGTGGATTATTCTCATTTGCACAAATGCGGTACTCTGCTTGTTTTCAAATCCACTGAGGTTAAAGTGTGCCTCGTCGCTGAAGATGCAGTGCACGAAATGCATTTTGATTTGAGCGGCCATTTTCGTAAAAGGTTTCAACAATCTTAACGAGCTGCTCAATTGTGTACCTCTCCATGGTTGGTGGAAATAAAGAAATGTCAAAGATGGGGAAAAAACTGCACGTTAAGGTGTGATTCACAATTAACATCGTGAATAATAGTTGGACAACCCTTTAGAAATTGTTTGTATCATTATGTAAAATTGCTTGTAAAACCGTTATAGTTTACACTATTTCAATAAATTTTTGTGACGAGGTGTATTTGAATGAAATGTATTTTAATCACTGAAAAACTCAATTTCGTAAAAAATACGACTTAGGACCTTTTTACTTCAGACCATTGATATATAAAAAAATATTCAAAATTATAAAATAATAACAAATAATAATTTTGTAAATAAGTTCAAAATATCGAACACCAACCGCGAAAATAACGTAAGCGACATCATTTTAAATTTTAATTTTTTTTATACCCTCCACCACAATTAGTTGTGAAGAGGGTATATTAAGTTTGTCATTCCGTGTGAAACTTTTTTATTATTCATCTCAGACCCCATAAAGTATATATATTCTGGGTTCTTGAGTAATTCTAAGTCGATTTAGCAATGTCCGTCTGTCTGTCCGTCTGTCCGTCTGTTGAAAACACGCTCACTTTCGAACAACTCAAAAGAAATTAACAAACTTGGTGCCAAATTGCTTGTAGTTATCCTAAGCAGTTTGGGATTGAAATCCAGCAAAATCGGTTCAGTAGGACCAGGGCTATGAACCAAAATGTGGAACCACCACCTAAAAAAATTGATAATTTTGTTACAAAAAATAATATAAATGCTGGAACAAGGCACGGAATCAGATAAGATTTTGCAAAAATTTGTTTTATTTGACTGGAAATCACGCTGTTAAATTTCGTGAAGATCCGTCCATAATTTACCCTAAGCCCCATATAAAAACTTCTCCCGGAAAACAGTTTAGTACGCCTAAAACCGTAAAAAATAACGCTAGCGTTACAAAATTTGGTACGTTACAGTTTTTTAGGACTAGAAATAACACTGTGAAATTTCGTAACGATCGGTCCATAATTCACCTAAGGCCCCATATAAACCCTACTACCGGAAAACAGTTTAGTACGCCTTAAACCGTAAAAAATAATGCAATCATAACAAATTTTGCTTCGTCACAGTTTTATAGGACTATAAATAATACTGTGAAATTTCGTGAGGATCGGTACATAATTTACCCTAGGCCCAATAGAAACCTTACTCCCGGAAAACAGTTTAGTACACCTAAAACCATAATTAATAATGCTATCATAACAGAAATTGGTACGTCACAGTTTTAAAGGACTAGAAATGATCGGTCCATAATTTACCCTAGACCCCATATAAACCCTACTACCGGAAAACAGTTTTGTCGCCTAAAACCATAATTAATAACAAATCGTCACAGTTTAAGATAATTATAATAAATAGACATCATACAGATTACTCCTTAAACATTCGAAATGTCGGTGGAGGGTATCAAAGATTCGGCACAGCCGAATATAGCACTCTAACTTGTTTTTTAAATGAGTTTATTAGCATCTTCTTAAATGTCACATAAGGTAACATTACGATTTTATAGCAAGAACGATTTTATCGTAAGCGACAAATTTCATACAAAATGAATATGAAATAACATAAAAAAAACTCTCCTGTAAAATTAGATTTTTGGCGCTTGCGCTATTTTTGCGGTTAGGGCTCGATATGTCCTTTGGAAAATCGTCAAATTTACGGCATTAGCTTAGGGAATTTAAAAAAAAAACACGTCAAATAGGCCATTTTCGGACCCCAAAATCGTCAAAATTACGATAAATTTTCAAATCTGGCAACATTGTGGCCCACAGGAAATGATTTGAGCTAGATTGACAGGTTCATTTCTCGAAGTTTACTAAGCGCCAAATTTTGATTTCATTAAGCCGGTGGTTGCGGGCGCCGTATGGTACGCAACGCCATAAAATCACAACTAGCCCTGATCAATGTCATTCATTAGGAAAAAGCTCAGTTAGCATTGTCGAGCTCCGGTTATATTTTTAAAGCAATAAGGTCAAATGGTGCCTCCAGCGTGTAAGCCTCACAAGACGGTGCATTTTTCTGATTATAATGGAGTATGAAGGGTCTGCTGTGGATGCGGCAAATTTTGAGTTATTTACAAACCCAATTAGATGAAAAAATAAGCCGCATCGCTGCACAAAATATTGTGGTAAAACGTGGATGAATGGTTTTAAAAGTAAATTTGGATAATGTTTGTCCCTATCACGGTTTACAACTCAATTCATTTGAGTAGAATCTTAAACAACTTAAGGCAGACTAAAGGCAGAATAAGTCTATACTTTCTGTTCTGTTACGAATCAGCTAATTTATTTTTGTTAAAAACCCTATGAAATTGATTAGTTTTTCTGTTCTGTTACAGTTCAGTTTGCTAAAATCAAAAACATGTTAAGTAATTGTAAGTGACAGCAAAATAAATAATAAAAAATAAATTTTTTAATTGAAATAAACTGTGTTTTGATTTTAAGAATTCATAAAATTTAATATTTTCAAAATTATGTGCATTTAAGTTATTAAAATAAACCAATGGACGGTGCAAAGCTAATAAATTTGTCGTAAATGGCTGATAAGTTACTGCAGAAAAAGTAACTATTACACTTTCGTATCAGAACGGCACGGAACAGAACGGAAACAGAAAGTAAAGACTGCATTTAGCTTTACAACTGCTACTGATAAGTTGTAAATGTTTGAGGTTTTGTAAACCCCACTAGCACATATTTGTTAGCAAATAAATAATAAAGGCTTAAGTCGAAATAAATTGTGTTTGGGTTTTTTTAATAAGATTTTAAGCCACAGAAAAAGATACACATTTATTTAAAACAAAACTGTTAATTTTATAAAAAAAAAATTAGCTGATATTTATATACATTTATTATAACTTAAGCTACTGCAATAAAAGGCAAAATAAGTTTTATTGATAGTAAGTCGAGATGAATGCTTTAGGTTAAATTGAAACATGGGGAAGATAAGATAAACTTTAGTTGAATGTTAGGTTTTTTTATGAGAAATAATTCGAAAAGGCGTCATAATGCTGATGTATTTCGATATCAGTACTATGACAATTGTCTTTGACCCCATGGCACTTTTCATCATTGTAATGTTAGCCTTAACATCAGTTGGCCAAATTGTCATCAGGGTCAAAAATTAGAATTATATTACAATGTGACGACACGTCCACAGCACAAAAATGAAGAATTGCAGTCAGTTTAATAAAAAATTTCATCAATGCAATGACTCAGTTACATCGAAGAAAGGACTCATTTGGCTCAATATTATGACAACCTGTCATTAAATTAAGTCATTGGGATTGACTTAGGTCAAAGTGAGAGAATGAAATTATTTACTTACCCATAACCCATGTTTGTTTTCACTTTTGTAGTATTCCGCCCTTTGTTTACAGAAGAACTCTTAATTAAAAGAAACCAGCAGCATGCCCGATATGCTTTTCGTAATCATTCCACATACTTTTTAAATTTGACGTATTTAACGAAATAGTTTAAACAAATAGAAATTCCCATATTCTTTTTGTTTAAATTGCTTCTCATTTATCTTTTTAAACATGAAAATAATGTTAATAATACACATAATGTGGCATCGAATTGATGCCACTTTAGTCTAAGAATAGACGACGCATAAAATATGACAAATTTTTATAATGACGTTCATCATCGGATTGATGTCACTTTTTACCTTTATGGTATTTTAAGAACAGTGATGTCACAATTCTGATGTTAGGGCATCATCAATATGAAGATGCATTCTTTATCTATGAGTGTATAGAATTATTTAATAAAGCTATAGAATTCTAGGTCACTTTTAACATTTATATTTTGTAATAAAACTAAATTCTATTAATTGCCTTTTTTTGTGGCTTTCTTTAGCTTAATCGATGCTTAACTAAAAAAAAAAATAATAGTTCAAATCAAATTTCGTTTAATGTTAAACTAGCTAACCCGTTAAACGTTGTTTTGCCTAGAAAAGTATTGTTTTTGTGTATATCTAAAATACAGATACAGAATCAGGTACAGGTAATATTCGGTGCAGATAATTTATCTTTATTTACAAAAAAAAAAAAAAAGGATATGAAAATTTAAATTATAAGTAAACTATTGAATTTGTTAAGAGAAAATCATTGAAGCACTTTGTGATAAACAATATTTTTCGTTTTGTTGTCAGGTGCGAAAATGAACAAAGAGGATGGCTTTCCGACACGGGAACTTGCGACATAGAGTTGAGTTGTGAAAAACAGTCGTTCTCCAAATTTAGGCCACAAACACTCAATGATTGCCCTTGGGATTTGTTGATTGTCATATCGAATGCGAGACGAATTGGAAATTGGATTCGTTTAAACTCGAATGGCATATCGGTTAGGATCATTGGAATTCTCGGAATGAGAACTTCCTCTCCTGTAAACTTTCCTTTTAGCACTCCACACAAAATGTATGAGAAAATGAATTTTCTTTATAATTTCTTTTTTCTGGAATATTTTAGACATTTTTTAGCATGATCAATTGCATAGCTTACGATTTAATTAATTTTCAATGGCACTTCTTGTCGGAAATTGGTCATACCAACCTAGAAACCTTTGTATGGTAATGCTCAACAGCTGTGCTAAAGATCATAGCATGATCAAATCCACAGTTTATGATTTAACTCATTTCGAGTAATTTTCAGTGGCGCCACCTGTCTGAAATTGGTCATATCAATTTATAAACCTTCGCCGGCTCATGCTCAACAACTTTGCTAAAGATCATAACATCGTCAAATGCAGAGTTAAAGATTTAATTCATACTGAGTAATTTTCAATGGCGCCACCTATTTTAGATTTTTTTTTGTTGCTATTCTTCTTACTTGGTCAGAGACAGTCGGTCCAGCCGTTCTTTAGTTATAAACGTAGTAACTAACGCCACTTTCTTTTATATATATAGATGTACATATATTTAAATAAATTAAGTTTATTTTATTTAAATTCTTTCTAATCACCTTTTTATTTATTTTTTTCTTTTCAGGTAGTGAATACATTTCAACACCCATTATTGAGTTACCGCCATGAATGAAACGGAGTGTGATAATTTAATCAAGTCGGTAAAATGGACGGAACCCTCAAATTTGATCTCACTTGCGATACTCGAATTTATCAATGTTTTAGTCATAGGAGGAAATCTTTTAGTTATTGCTGCTGTCTTTTGTTCAACTAAATTACGCAGTGTTACAAATTTTTTTATTGTTAATTTGGCGGTGGCAGATTTACTGGTCGGTTTGGCGGTTTTGCCATTTTCTGCAACATGGGAGGTATTTAAGGTGAGTTGGAAGGTTGCATTAAAGAAGCATAGAGATCATTTAATTCTTAAAAAAGATTCAGTATTATCAAGTTAATTATACTTTTTAAGAGCAATATATTCAATAACGTCAGGGTTGAATTTATCACATTGTGATTGTAAGCACTGTATCCAAGAAAAAAATCATAGATTCATGTTATTTATGGTGTATGGTAATATAAAGCCCTATGCTCTTTATAGAATCGATGGGAACATATATGGGGGATTTCATTTCATTATTACCTATTGGTGTTAGCAAAATTTGTCCCAAGTAGCTTCGATAGCTATTCGGATATCGGAAGACATCGATTTAAAAAATTAGTCACTTAACATGATATAATCGAAAACATTTTAATTTAATAAGATCACGGATAAATAACCATTGTATGTTTAAAACAATATTTTCAATTATAATGGAAGCACAATTGTCCTATGTTTTTTTTTTAAATAGTATGTCAGCATCAGGGTTTAAAAGCATCCATCAGCTGGCTGCTTTTTATTTTTACTTTTGCCACTGCTTTTGAAATTTTTAATTTTTTTCCAATAGCCAATGTTTTGTTTTTCGTTTGTGCAAATAAGCAAATCTCCTATTTTGAATATTTTTATTTTCTGACAACTGCTTTTTTACCAGCCAGCGACAAAAATGGACAACCACATAAAAAGCAAAAGCTAAAAAAAATTTTTTCGCCTTTTGCTTTTTTACTTTTTCCTGAAAGAAGAGCTAGTTAAAAAAGACAAACCAAAAAAAAAATCTAAAGTTCAAAGAACAAAAATTCTTCTCTGGCTGGTAATAACAAAAAGCCGCTGAAGTGTGTGCTAAAAGCAGTCTGAGCAGAGCTATTAGCTCTGCAAAAAGGCAGATTACAACAAAAAAATACTGATCAGTGTACAAGCAACATGGTTTTTTTTCATGGTGGTGAGGAAAAATAAATTTTTGCCTTTCTTCAGTAATGTTGTTTGCATGACTATAGCACGAAATGTGTGTGTGTGTGTATTTTGGTTTTTTTTAAATACATATTTTTAATAAAGGCAACCAGCCAAAGTGTCTGTTGGATTTTTTATTGTATAGAAACAAAAACAAATTCTTGATGTATTTGTTTTGCATGAAAAATATCACTTGTCGTCGTCGATCAAGTGCCTTTCAGCAACCTTTGCGCTGCTTTTATCTCCTATTTTGCGGCTATTAGCATGCAGTGGTTTTTGATTTGGCGGCTGTTTGACAGAATCTTTTTGTTTCATTCTCTTTCCTACATATTTTCTCCTACAACAGAAAAGTTATTGCCGTTGCTTTTTGAGTTCCATCAAATAAGAAATTTTTGCTATTGTTAAAAAAGCAATAGTTGGAAAAAGCAGTGTCCATTAAAAGGTTACTTTTCAAAAACAGTGTGTTTATTTTGCTGCTGCTTTTGAAAAGTGTGGGCTTTTTTAGCAGTGGAACTTGTCGGCTTTTTATTTTTGATTTTTTTTTTAATAGGAAAAAGGCAAAATTTGGCTGCTTTTGCTAATATGGCGATAGCATTTTAAACCCTGGTCAGCATTTCAATAAGAAGCTTCATTATAATGGGTGATTTTTTAAGAGCTATAAGAAAGTTAAAAAAAAAAACACATAAAATTCAGAAAAATGCATGAAATCTTTATTTAAATCGATAGTACGGTCCATATAATTTAATGTTTGAAGATTATTTCATGCAAATGTTGACCGTGACTGCGCCTCAAATGGTCCATCCGCTTAGTCCAATTTTGGCATACTCTTTCCAACATTTCGGCCAGTATCTCATGAATAAATGCTTCAATGTTGTCTTCCAATGCGTCAATTGAAGCGGGCATGTGTGTATAGATATAAGCTTTAACATAGCCCCACAAAAAATAGTCTAAAGGCGTTAAATCGCACGATCGAGGCGGCCAATTGATCGGTCCCGAACGTGAAATAAAAAGTTTACCGAACTCGCTTCTCAATAAGTCCATTGTTAAGCGTGCTGTGTGGCATGTGGCACCGTCTTGTTGAAACCACATGTCATGCAAGTCAAGCTCTTGCATTTTGGGCAAAAAAAGTTGGATATCATCTCACGGTAGCGCTCACTATTAACAGTTACGTTACGATTCGCATCATCTTTGAAGAAGTACGGTCCAATGATGCCACCAGCCCATAAACCGCACCAAACTGTGACTATTTCTGGATGCATTGGTAGCTCTTGCAATGCTTCTGGCTGATCTTCACTCCAAAATCGACAATTCTGCTTATTAACGTACCCATTGAGCCAAAAATATAGACCAAACTGAAGATGTTTGACAGTGAAACAAAACACGAAACCTGCGTCAGCTGTTTAAACCAGTGTTGCCAAAAAGATAATAGCTAAAAAATCACCCGGTATTATATCTAGCTGTGTGGCCCCGGCGCACATTGGTTGGTTGAAGATTGTCCGAAATTAATTTTTTTAATGTTCGCCGATTTGGATAATTTTTTGGTAATTTGTTGTCAAATATCTTAGGCTGATATATTTATTATTTGTTTGGACAGACACGCTCAAAGTTCATATATATTCGCTTGTTTAAAATGGCTTGCAAATTTACTGTATCTTTCCGCAAATGACAATTGTCATAGATGAAATTTGCATTAAAAAAAGTTGGAAAAAGTGCCAAATAAAAAATTTGGTAGAACAAAATATAAGCAACATAGACATTTCAATATTCATCAACTTCAGTAGACTGCATTTAGTGCTGTGGAGCGCTGCTCAACGAAAGATGTCAAATTACAGCTTGAAGTCTCAGCTAAAAGTTAAAAAAAAATGCAGCTGCTCCTACCTGCTCCTTTCCAAAAAAAAAAAAAACAGTAAAAACTATAAAATGATAAAGTAACAAAACATGCATTTTCGTTTATGCTTGTTGTTGTTGCCATAATTATTTACTGTTTAAAATTATTACATAATAAAATATACATACTAGTCAATAGTGTTAATTGTTTTATATTTCATTGTTGAAAAATGCATAAGCTTCAATTGAATTTAAATTAATTTGAATCAGGTATGCTGTCCGAGGAAACTTAGGAAGCGAGGAATAAAGACTATAGAACCTATAGATTACATCATTCGCCAAGAATTGGACGTGTAGCTTCTTATGAAGACGTAATGCATAATCTCTTATTGTCTGCAGACCCATTTATAAATAGATTTCGCTTAAAGCTGCAAATCAAAAATTAGAGTACGCTGATGAGTTTAAAAATTAGTAAAAGAATATGCTTAAATTACTTATTCATGTTTTTTCTATTTGTTTTTTCTACGGGAGGTGGGCGTCAAAGTGGGCGGTTCAGGTGTATATTCTCAGGTGCCTATTCTACAATTATAATATTTATTTTTTGTGAAAATTGAGTTGATACATTAAAAATCAAGGGAGTTATGCCACTTTTTCAATGCAAATTGTATGGGAAGAAGGCAGGATATTTTTCAAATTTAACACAAATGATTTTGAGTGCTTAGAAATGCTATGTGCCACAAAACAATGCCGTAGGTCTAAATTTAATTTTCACTTTGTATGGAGGTGGGCGTAAAAGTGAGCGGATCATTTTGATTCTTCATAATTTTTGATTTCATTGTCCTTCGACAACTTCTTTTATTTTTAGCCGCTCGTTCTGTGAACTTCAACTAATGTGCGGCGCTGCTCGGGATATTCCAAATAATAATTTAATACTTGAGAATTTTGTTAATAACTTGACCCCAGCGCTATTTTATCAGGAAAAATTGTATTAGGATACTTATATTCAGGGAAACCAGAAGTATGCTCTAAAAAACACGTTTTATGCGCATTAAATATGCAGTAAAAACTGGAAAATATGCCCTGAAAAATGTTAAAAATATGCCTTAAAAATTAAAATTCATGTAAGAGATGTTTGCGCCGAATATTATCTAGATATTAACATCCATATGGTTAACAAATGTTGACATTTAAAAGGAATTTAAAGCTAGTTAAGGATGGGAGCTTTGAGCAAATGTGAACCGATTCGAAAATAATTTAATTTAAAGTAAAATATTTTTGGCACGAATTTAATTTAAATACCATCCTAATTAGATAGCTTGCGGACACAAAGAGTCTAATTTGGATGTGAAATTATAGACCGATTCTCACCATTTTCATAGAATTCGTCCATTTTTGATCAAAATTTCTACAAAATTGGAGCTTGCACTCTGCGCTCAAGGCTAACATGGACAGACAACCAGCCAGGCGGATGGATAGACATCGTTAGATCACTTTAAAAAGTGATTCTGAGTCAATCGTAATACTAAAAGATTGGTCTAGGTACAAATCGCATAACATTTATTCATAATGACAACCTGCTTTGTCTTACAATTTAAGAGTAAAAATTAAATGTAGATGTCGAAATTAAAGTAACAGATTTTCGAAAAAAAAACATTTTTTTTTTGCTGCTAAAGCTATTTTGGCATCGAAAAAAATATGTATTAAAATATGCATTAAAAAAGGCAAAATATGCGCTATAAACTTAAAAAATGCTGCAAAAAGGTTCTTTTAAAGAAAAAATGCTGCAAATGGTAAAATATGCAAAAATATGCACTAACAAATCGATGCCAAAATTCATAAAAAGCTCTAAAACGGATAAATATATTGTTTCTGCCTTCATTAGTCGCACAAGGAAAAACATGCAATTGCATATTTCTGGTTTCCCTGCTTATATTAAATATATTTTGTGTATTAGCCAAATCGTACCATAAATTAAAAAAAAAATGTAATATTACGACAACAGCGCCACCTATCAAGAATAAACTTAAGAGCAACCTGGCTCCCGACTAATCAAATTTACTGACCAAGTTTGTTGTCAATCGTCCCGTTTAGTGAGTTTAAGGAGCACATACACGGCACAAACGTTTCTATATATAAATATAAAGTATTGGACATTGCAAGTGATAATTTTGTACAGACTTTCCGATAATAGATGAATAGAATAAAAAAACTATATAAACGAATACTTATCTTGTAGCCAGAAACTAGTACTATTCCAGTCTGACTGATAGGGATTGATCAAAACAAATATAAGTCAAACAGCTTACGATCTTGTCTTAAAGCGTGTGCGGTCTCACAGCTGTTTTCTAATAGATTTTTTTGGTGCACCGACATAAGCACTAAAATTTTCTATAATAAAAACTACAACTTCGTGTTTGATTGGATATTCTAAATGAGTTTGTTGATTGACCTTCTTGGGTGGATCAACTCTTATCTGCAACTTGATATTCTGATCAATGTTAAACATTTTAAAATACTCACTAAATAAAGATCATAATACAAAGAAAGCAATAAGTTTCGCATAAAAGTTTGAAAAATCAAATTTAGCACGTCATACAGAAATCTTATTAATAATAAATTTTGTATTCCCAAAAATAGCTATGATAATAAGTTTCCATTCTGGTAGAGGAGACCCCAAAAAAAAAGTGTATGGCCATATAAAAAAATGTATGTCGCGAGGTCACATTAGGCTGCCCGGTTTTGGCAACTTCTTTTTATAAGTCAGTGTTCGAAAATAAACAGAATATTATGTAGCGTACTGCTCACGCACACAGAAACGATATATACATTTTTTAGTTTTTGTATAGTCTTCTAAGCACAACTTAAACGAACAAATATTAATGTACCTAACCGAACGCAACGAAGTTTGTGTTTTTTTCATATATCTACCGAACCGAACACTAAGGAACGCTATTTAATGTTTATTTTTGACCACTTTTATAAATCGGCATAAAATCAATGTAACCGTTGTTACGTTTAAGGTTTATGATATTTTCAGAAGATCTTTCCTATGGAACATTTTAACCCTCTATTTCTACCGCGTATAGGTCTTTTTTGCCTCTTTCTTAAAATAAGCCAAAAATATCATTAAAGACTGTTATACACTATCCCACAAAGTCTTAAGTATTTTACGAAAATGCATCCCTGATCTAATTGTTGTTTGAAAATTAAAAAAAAGACAATTACAACTTTTCATAACAGGGTTGTACTTTCATCAAAATACGTAAGACTTGTGTTTTACTGCAAAACAGCCTTAACAAGGGACGTAATGGGTTGAAATGCTCCACAAAAATATTTTCTCAAGCGGATATTGACTTTAGAAATCTGCAAAAATCAGATTATGAATTTCACAACTTTAAATATATATTAGCGACAATCATATTCACCCCTATCGCGAATAAAAATTCCTTGGGTGTTTTTTCCCTTTTTCCATTTTTCCTATGTTAATTCAATAGTAAAAATGGGAAAAGGGAAAAAACTCGCAAGGAATTTTTATTCACGATAGGGGTGATTAATTTTCATTCAGAAAATTACAATAGTTGCTTTACACACATACTTCTCTAAAATAATAATTTATTAATAACTAAAATCCTTTAAAATATTTTCACTTTTCAGGTTTGGATTTTCGGCGATGTTTGGTGTCGTATTTGGTTAGCAGTCGATGTCTGGATGTGTACAGCATCAATATTGAATTTATGTGCCATTTCATTGGATCGTTATGTGGCCGTAACACGACCAGTAACTTATCCCAGCATAATGTCTACCAAAAAGGCGAAATCTTTAATAGCCGGCATTTGGGTTCTATCATTTGTAATTTGCTTTCCACCATTAGTCGGTTGGAAAGATCAAAAGGTGAGTTGTCATAAGAAATTTGTTATATCGCTTTCTTTAATTTTTACCTAGTAAAAGTATTTGAAATTTATTACACTTTATAGAACCCCCAATAGAAATAAAATTTGTAAATTTTTTTTTAAAAACTATCTCGTGCATTGATAACTACCTAATTTGTAACCAATTTCGATACTTCTACGTTATTCTTTTAAACAGATTTAAATTGTCCTTGTATGAGAGGTTCCACGTTCACTTTTCCAGTTCAGCTGGCTTTGAATTTTTAAATGTAACTGTTTTCCAAATATGTTGAATTTATATTGTCTCTTATGGGAGGTGTCACGCCCACTTGCAAACTTACAAATATTAATAACCTAAGTTAAGTTAACCGGGTAATTAGGAAATTACTGTGCCAATCAGAACACCATTGAAATAAAATTAGTAAAATGTATTTAAAACAGATCTTGTGTTTTGCTAACCAAACCAATAACTGGAATTCGACAAAAAAATTAAAATTGACAGATCCCAAGAGATTTTTACGCAGTTGGCAGGACTTTTTAAAGGCTGTTATACTCTTTTCTTAAAGATTCGCTTCGTATGATATGATTCAGAAGTATATTTTCTAGACGGTATAAATTTAATTTCTGAAATAAGTACCTTTGAAAATATTCAGTAGACATTCAACAACCTGGAATGCGGCGAGGAGGAATTGTGTCTACTTAATAAGGCCTTCCATAAGGCTTCTTTACCCATTCTTTTTACCGATGGGTGAGGCCTCCGTTAGTAAGCTTCCTGCAGGAACTGTTTTCTGTCTTTCAGGGAGATTGTCATTGGGGAAGTTTCGCCTATTCGCGACAGGATACTTTCACGGATCACGTGGTGGTTGTGGTTTAATACCCTAATACGTAAAGGACTGATTTTTCACCATTTGTGCTAAAGTTCGGCTTAAGGGAAACCTTCCCCAGGTGCATTTGCTACTCAACAGCAGCTGCTGGCATTATTTCCAAAGCACCGGAGGAAAGATAGCTCCAGTTCTTTTACAAGGGGCGGTTATTAAATCTTGCCGCATTAGGCACTTAAATTACTACATGGATGTGTTGGCTGCGCTAACACCCAGGGGTAGTTGGTAAACGCATTGCTTATCACAAATTTGGTTGCCATATGCCAGGTGCTCATGTAAGTCTTTTCCACAGCTGCCAAGTTCTGGTGAGTTTTTCGTGTAAATTCTTTATCTGTCTTTGTATGAGAGGTGCCGTGCCCACGGAATCTTTTACAAATATTCAAAGCTTATGTTAAGCGCCGGGTAATCTGGAAATTACTATGAAAATTTCAGGACAATCACTTCAGTATTAAGAAAGACTTTGGGAAACAAACAAACACACAACCAAAAGGGTTTTTATGTGCAGGTATAGATAATAGCCGTTAATTAAAACACAAAGAAGAATAAAGAGGATTTGTTTAAACATAATATTTATTATGACAGATTTGCATTTACAAAAAAGCCTTATTTTCTTTTTTGTCATAAACAAAGTGTTTTTTTTTTTATTATTTTGTGCTAAATAACTGTTGAGCTTTCACCTGATTCCATTGAAATGTTCCATTTAGGTTTTTGTTGTCATTTCCGCTTTACAATACAATTAAACACAAAGTTGTAGTGGTTTATTCTTTTGTTTACATTTACATTCAAAAATTTTGTGTTAAATTTTTGTATTTTTATTATTCTTGACTTCAGATTGTAATAAAACTGTCAACATTTGTTTTACTTCCGTTTAATTTTTTTTATATCTCTACTTATGCCCTTATTTTTTGGTATTTTGTTAAATAGAATTACAAATGACAAAAAATTTACATAGACATATTGTTTGCTAAAGAATTTATAGAAATAAACAAGTGGGTTAACATATGGAGCGTAAAATTGACAAAAAGTGCAAAGAAATGTTGGCATGAACAAGGACAATCACCCAGGCTAGAAAAAACGAAATATTTGGTAATTTTTTTTCCTTCACTTATAGTTACATACACACATACGAGGGTGGGATATGAGCAGTGTGGACATATTCAAATATATTTTACAGCTAAATCGGCTTAAAAATAATGCTAAAAAATTTTGAAAATTTTTTAATAAATTTCAATTAATCCAAATTTTTAATATTTTTAATTAGGCTTAAGTTCATCAAATTTAATTTTCATTAAATTATTTTTATGAAGAAAGGAATTTTACAACATGAAAATTAATTAAAATTAACTGATCATTTTTCATTCTTGACTCAATCTGGGCTCGAACCCAGGCGTTTTTACGGACAGGTTACCCTGACATGTTTCGATTGCAACCACTCAATCTCCTCAGAGGGCTTGCCGTTTAACACTCGCAGCCATCGACGACTGCTGACGTCATTAGTCAAACATCAATCCTTAAACCAAATTGTATTTAACCTTTGGTAGATCGAAATTTGCTTTGAATGATTATCTATTTTAATTTATTTTACATGTTTTTCCTTTACTTCTGTTTTTTCGTACTTTTGTCAAGAATTCTTCTTGAAGTTCAAAGTACATATTTTGTTTTGTTTTTTCATTTTTTTGTCCTTCTTTTTCTTGCTGACCTTTTCAGCACAACTTGAAGGACAAATGCAAACATAGAGCTCGTGCCTTAGCTTTAACAATTATTAGTATTGTGGTTATTTTAAAATTATTAAAAATATTAAAAATTTGGATTAAAAACCATAAATAGTTCAACAAAATAACCACAATACTAATTATTGTTAAAGCTAAGGCACGAGCTCTATGTTTGCATTTGTCCTTCAAGTTGTGCTGAAAAGGTCAGCAAGAAAAAGAAAGACAAAAAATGAAAAAACAAAACAAAATATGTACTTTGAACTTCAAGAAGAATTCTTGACAAAAGTACGAAAAAACAGAAGTAAAGGAAAAACATGTAAAATAAATTAAAATAGATAATCATTCAAAGCAAATTTCGATCTACCAAAGGTTAAATACAATTTGGTTTAAGGATTTATGTTTGTTAAACGGCAAGCCCTCTGAGGAGATTGAGTGGTTGCAATCGAAACATGTCAGGGTAACCTGTCCGTAAAAACGCCTGGGTTCGAGCCCAGATTGAGTCAAGAACTTTAGTTTTATTGAAAAATATATTATTTTAATTCATATTGAGCCCTAATAGCAAAAATGGGTGGCATGTCATAACGTCCAGTGTCATAGTGTCCATGGACACTGTGACACTTTTAAAAGTGACATAATGTCCGTGGGCACTGTGACACTTTGGAAATGGACATTATGTCACTTTTAAAAGTGAAATAAGGTCCATAATTACTAAAGAAGTTATACACAAAAACAGATATACATACGCGAAGAGAAAACCATGTTTTATTATGGTCGCAAACAACAAAACAATTTTTAACTAATTAACCATAATATGGTTGTCGGTGCCAATGATTTGGTTAAACTAAACATAATATGGATATAATTTTATTAAAAATGGTTTTGTAGCTGTTTCTCTGGGTGTATATATTAAATATATATATATATATATATATATATATATATATATATCGAAAATAAGGATTTTCTCCTCTATGGTATAACAAATACTGGCTTCGCTAACTAAAGCTTCTCTGTATAGCCGGCCTTCGGCCGGTCGCAAGGATTTTCTCCTCTATGGTATAACAAATACCGGCTTTGCTAACTTGAGCTTCTCTGCGTAGTCGGCCTTGTTCGGAAACAAGGCAGTTTTTAGAAGCTTTACTTAGCGAAACCGATTTTTGTTTGACCATAGAGGAGAAAATCCTTGCGCCCGGCCGAAGGCCGGCTATACAGAGAAGCTTTAGTTAGCGAAGCCGGTGTTTGTTATACGATAGAGGAGAAAATCCTTATTTTTGATATATATATTTAATATATACACCCAGAGAAAAAGCTACAAAACCATTTTAAAAAAATATATCCATATTATGTTTAATTTAACGAAATCATTGTCACCGACAACCATATTATGGTTAAATTAGTTTCTTTAAAAAAATCACTTGAAATTTTAACGGTATTTAAAAAAAAAATTTACACATTTTTGATTATAAGTTAAGTTGTGGACATTATAACACTTCTCCGATGGGCATTATGACACTTTTAAAAGTGTCATAAAGTCCATGGACACTATGACACTGTAAGTTATGACATGCCACCACAAAAATGATGTAACTAACAACATTTTAGATTTTTGTTTTTTGATGAAAATCGATAATTTTTGATCATTTGCATCATCTCCAAATATCTCATATCTCTGGGAAGCACCGTTACGAAATAAGAGCAAAAGCAATTTCAAACTAAACCCTAGACTTGAAGCAAAAATATTTAAAAAAAACCTTCTCCTGTAAAATTTTATTTTTGTTGGTCACATCATTTGCTATAAGGGCTCGATATATCTTTATAAAATATTTATTTTTCGTAATTCCCCCCTATAAACACCATTACCAAATCTTTTTGTAAAATAATTTCATATAAAACAGGTAGATGTTAAACCAACAAAGGCCATATTAATACGAAGCAAATTCATATCAGGTAGACTCGCCTCAACATTCCTATTTTGCATGTCAAGTAAGTGCTAGCGTCAAACTATTTTCAAGAGTATTCAACCTTATTATGAGTATCGTTGTTGTAGTAGAAACCTACACTTGATTAAGACCATGATTTTTTCCCATGATTTTTAAGACATTCACCCCTATCGTGAATAGCAAGTGGAATTTTTGTTCCCATGAAATTTTCATTCCCCTCGAAGGGAAAAAAGCATTCGTGAATCTCGTGTGAAAAATTTTTCACGCTATCAGTTCCAGTGAATGTAAAAAAAGAAGAAAGATTAAAAAAATTAAAAATCAATGAAATTTTTGTTCAAAAATATTCAAGTATATATTTTAAAGAAAAGTTAAAATAATAAAGCAAGATATTTAGTATTGGAGGGATAGTTTGATTACAACGTTAGTTTTTTGCACATTTAAATTTTATGTAGTAAAATATTTTCCAAAATTCTGCCACCAAGTCAATTGAAAGCTTCACAAATCCGCAGGCAATCGACCTGTTGTTTTGCATTTTGTTGAGCAATATATCGGTTTATGTCTAATTAACTTATTAACCCTTTATATTCGATTTATAGGAGAAGTTACTTACATACATGCTATGTTCCCTAGCAAAAATAAAGTGAGAAAATCTAAGGGAAATGTGAACAAATTACGAGGGAAAAAATTTTTCACGATAAGTGGAATTTTATTTATTTATTTATTTATTTAAAATACTATGACTATACATTAGAAATTTTATATAATAAATTCATTGTAAAAAAATTATATAATTATACTAATTAAATCACAACTTCCAGTATTTATATATTTCCCCCCTTTTGCACAACTATTGAAGTTAAGTTAAATCATATGTTATAAATGGTTTGTATAATTTACAGTACTTTGTTGAACTAGTAACAGCTAATAAAAAAGTTACAAATATTGCTTTACGGTCTTCTTAAATTCCTTAATAGATTTAGTAAACTTCCTCTCATTATTTGAAAGGCAGTTTTTCCATATCCTTGCAACCCTAACTAGGAAGGACCTAGTCATATACAATGTAGAATGATTTGGACAAATAAGACTATTGGTTCTAGAAGATCTCCCAAAACTAAACTTTTCAAAAAGATAAGAAGGCCTGCCATACTTTACTATTTTATAAAATTGAAGCGAAAAAGGGTGCTTCATGAAACGAGTCTCGCAAGTTTGCCCATTTGCACAAAGGGCAATTTTCAGGATAATATTTAAATCGATATTTAGTTGATTTTCATATAAACTTAGAACGTATTTAAATACAGATTTTTTGAGTTTTGCTTAAAAAGTCTTATTTAATTAAGATAAAAATATGGAAGCGCTACTAAATACGAAATGCCCCGGTAGACTAGCTGGTAGTGAGCTAGTCTATCAGCGCCGGGGTTGTGGGTTCGATTCCCACCAGAGCATCTGGTTTCTTTCCTGCAGACAAGCGAAAAGCTTCGCGGGATTAGCTTAGGAAATTAAAAAGAAAGAAAAGAATATATATCATAAACAAGTGTATTTATTTACAAGGTGGTCTCCAAAAACAGCTGTTTGCTATTGTTTTGCCTGTTGTTATTGCATTGGCTTAATATTGAGATCACCTTGCTTAGTTTTTCCAATGAAAACTTAAAATGCATTTAAATGTACCACATCAGTGAAATAAATTACATTTAAGTGTTTAGTGAAGAAAAGAATTTTGTATTTATAACGATTTTAAACATGAATGTGTTTTAATATCAATCCCAAAAATTGGGCATTAGTACAATATTGTAAAAGTTTTACTTGTATATGAAGTAAAGTTGTATTTTAAAGCTATGGGGATGACCCTAGAAAGCCCAATCAAGCAGGCCATCTCTCTTTTATGCTAAATTCAAAACAAAGGGTACGTTCGTAAATGCATCAAAACTGTGCATCCCTGCTGCAGTGATGCAATATTTTGTAGCTGATGCGTGATCACCAGTTGCGCTTTTTTTTTTGTTATTCGTGCTTAATTCCGAGTTTTTATTATTGATAAAAACACTTGAAAACTGGGAATTAAGCACGAATAACAAAATCTTTTGAAATTAAAATTTTGTATTCCCAAAAATTGAAATTACTTTTTGATTCACAAAAAAAATATATAAAAACCAAAAATTAATCCTTCGTCTTACTCATAGTCTGGCCAGACCTTTTTCAATGTATTTTGAACGAAAAACTTCCCAGCGGTAAATATTGAAAGGACAGCAAGTGGCAGGCCTTTTTGAAGGCCTCTATACTCCTTTCTAAAAGATTCGCTTCGCATGATATCCTGCCTTCAGAAGTATGCCTTCTAGAAGGTATACACTTGTTTTTAAAAGACCTTCTGAAATATTCAGTACACATTCGCTACTCCCTTTGAGAAGGGAGAAAGGAAGGTGTTCAGTTTTATTTACTTTTTATTTTTAGTGACCTTCCTTACTTCCTTTTTTGGGAAGGGGTCGAAGTTGTTTTTAAAGGAAGTGTGGAAGGCCTTGCGCCCAATGACAACCTGTGTAAAAAATAATTAAGTATGAAATGCGGCGAGAAGGGCTTCTGACTGCTTGTGACTGCTTAATAAGGCCTTCTATTAGGCCTCTTTACTCATTCTAGTTACCGCTGGGTTGTGTAACACGGGGGGTTAAAAACAATTTCATTTGTTTTAATTTTATTCCCTTTTGTGCTTTTCGTTTGTTTTTTTAACATTTTTAAGACAGAGATGTTACAAAAATACAGCTGTTTTTTATCGTTAAAAAAAGTTACAGCATTACACTATCGTTACTGCAAGCGAATATTGCGATTGTCGGTTCGTTAAAAGTTAGTGAATCGCCCCACAGGTAGGATGAACCTTAATTTACTTTATCGCTCGCTTCAGGAAAAAGTAAAGTTTTAATAACGGAACACTTTTTATAAGGGCGGTTAAAGTCTACTTTTAGCTATCGGTTAGTTGTGAAAACGGCCCTAAGGATGTTAACCTTTGTGAAATATCACAATAAACTAATTTTTTCGCCTTATTTAAAATAAGTCACCAAATTTTATTGCGATAGGACCATTACTTTCCATATGGGGGCCTAAAATTTCATTCTAAATTAATCGCCAGGTATTGTGCATTATACTGGAGTTGGTACATAATGCGATCATAGTTCCCGTTTGACCATCTTTCCCTAAAAGTTGCTCAATTTACCTAATTTATTAATTAAAAGTAAGAATTTTCTTTTTTCTATTTACAAACATTCACATTTAAGGGATTTCTTTTACACTTTTTGTAACAGACTTATTTGGGCATGTCACACATTCCGATCGGAATGGTGTTGATTCTGTATTTGCATTTCACATGGATTAAGTTTTGGGTTCTTAAGATTCCGTACGATTTCGTTTGTGCCCAAAAATTATAAAACCTCTACTTTTTAATAAAGTATGGCAATGTTGTTTGTATATGAAAAAACATCATTTGCGTTGCCACCGCCTAAGTTTGTTCTACTTTATAAATTTTAAGTTACAAAAATAAGTGGTTTGCACTTAAAAACCGATTGAAAAATATTAACTAAATGCTTGAGAAATCGATGTAGTAACCAAACGTACTGCTTAATCTTTCATTTTGACTTGGTTTAATTAATCATTTAAAATGGCAATTAGAACTTAGAAAACTAAAAGTGGTTTCATTCCGAAAAATATTTTCGTTTTACTTTTTGCAAAGAAGAAAAATTCTTAAGCTTAGTCTACACAATATGTTGAATCAGCAAATTTATGTTGAAAAATTTGTTTTCAGCGCCAACATATCGTGTAGACACCAAATTTTTTCAACAATCGTATGCTTACCAACATATGACAGACATTTGTTAACGATGTCAGCAAACTTTTGTTCACAATTATAGCATATCGTCTAGACACAATATTTTTTGCTTTTCAACAAATTTTTTACGTATGTTGACAAATACGCTATTTGTTGAAAGTCGTATGCAAGCTTTTCAGCATACAGCAAATTTGGTAGCATATGAATAATATAAAAATTGGTATTCTTTTAATAACTTGATTAATTTTTTACATAACCCCGGAACTTATCCAGATTTCTAGCTCATCGGCAAACAAGGAACAAAAAATTGCATTTATAAGTGCTTTGAAAATAGAAATGTTTGCCAAAGAACTTTGTTTTATAGTTAAAGCCCATAAAAGATGATCAATTCTTAACCAATATTTCTTGAAGTATAAATTGGATCACAGCAATATGGGTATCGCTGAAGGGTGTTTCCAAATACCTTTCACATGGTATATAAAACATGCCGATTTATTAACCCATTAAGAACCAATTTAAAAAAACATTTTAATTTACTAATGCATTTTATCAAAACTAAACCTAATTTCAATACAGTTATTAATTTTGTAATTATTATTTATTATTATTAAGACATGTTCATTAATTACAATTCATTAACAAATTTTAATTAGAACTTAGTCTATTTACAAATGTTTTTTACATATATCTTCCAGTCTTCCCTCTCCCTAGCTATGTATTGCAACTGGTTGTAGGATTTACTTGTTTCCTTGGCCACTGTATTCCTCCAAGATGTTTTCGGTCGGCCGACGCTTCGATACCCCTGTGGGTTCCACTCAAGTGCTGCATGTGGGACCTCGGATCTTTCTTTCCTTAGTGTGTGTCCCAACCATCCATATTTACGTTTCTTTATTTCGCTTTCAATCTTTAGTTGATTAGTTCTTATAAGCAGATTTTCGTTAGTTATTATTTGAGGCCACCATATTCTTAAAATATTGCGAAGACATCTATTGATGAATGTCTGTAATTTCTGAGATAAATCTTTTGTGAGAAACCATGTTTCACATCCATATAACAGGATGGATTTTACGCAGGCGTCAAATATTCTTATCTTGGTTGCTGTGTTAATTGTGTTTGATCTCCATACCTTAAACAGCATTTAGCTTTCTTTAGTCGGCTTTCAACGTCAATTATTGTTCTCCCATTAGTGCTTATAATGCTGCCGAATTTTGTAATTATCGACCCAAAAATCCAGTTAATATTGCTAAACTGCTACAAATCATGATAGTTTATTCAAATTTGGTCAAATTAAGTTATATGTGATCAATAAGTCAGTAAAGTCCGACCATATAATAGGGGTGTACCTAATTTGGGACTCATCATGGACCCAATAAAACAAATAAGGTAATAGTCACCAAATTTTGTATTAATACTACAATTTTTAAGGATGTCATGGTATTGGTAATATTTTTGTGAGTGATAATTGTATAGGAACTATAGATTTAGAATATGAAGTTTAATCTTAATACCAAGGTTAAGAAAATGATTTATTGGCACAAAGATTCTAATCTGAAAAGTAGTTAGTATGTTTGAGAAATTATGGACCGTTTCTCACCGTTTTCAATAACAATAAATACTTAGTACATGTACCAAATCTTATCAAATAATTGCGACCTGTACTTTGCACACTACAAAGTAAGCACCCAGCAAGTCGGCCGGACAGACATCGTTATATCGACTCAAGATAGTAATTGATTTCATCGGGATACTATAAAATGGTTATAGGACCAATATTTTTAAGTGTTACAGACACTATGGTGTTGTGGGTATCAAAATTAAAAACATACTGCTGGCCGGCCCATAACTTACCATAACGGTAGAACTGTAACATATTATAAACTTAATAAATAATTTTTAGATGAATCCAGTTCACATATTTTAACTACATATTTGCGGATTCGACCAATATATCTTTCTTACTTATTCAGTATTAATATGCATGCATAAAACTATTAATTTTTGCACTAAAGGCGATAATTTATAACAAACAAATAATTTATAATAAAAAAATTTAAATAATAAAAAAAGAGAATTGTCAAATTTATTTGAAATTTTTAAACAAATGTTCTCTTTACTCAACATACATAAGAACATACGAAATTCAACATATCGTGTAGACACAAAAATTGTATGCTAACTTAATTGTTGAAATATCATTTGCTAGCATATAATGAATTTGAAAAATTTAGTATTTTCAGCATATCGTCTAGACACGTAGCATATTGCATATGCTGATAGAGACATTTGTTATTATTTTTAAGCATATGAGTATAAGCATACATTTGCTGATTCAACATATCGTCTAGACTAAGCTTTAGATAGTTCCACTTTCGATCGGAATGAAATTTTGTGATATACCTGATTAAATTACCCTCGTACCTTACTGACACATATATTAAATTGGTGAAAAAAACTCGCCAATTTTTTTCCTACTCGAAGTTAACTTGAAAAATAATTTTAGTTTTTAAGACTCTTGTTTGGGATAGTAACACAAAAAAGTGCCAAAAAATAAAACCGTAGAATGCAAGAAAATGTCCTTCCAAAAATATATATGCTTGACATAAATTGGTCAAGTTTGTTACGAGTTTTTAAGTAGGTTTGTAGGTAATAAATTTATTAGTTTTATTTTCTTTTTTTTTGGTTCTAAATACTAAAAGAAAATGTTTTGCCTAAAATGTTAAGGACGAAAAAGTAAGACAAACAAAAAATAACAATATATGGTGCTCATAAAATAAAACAAACCGGAAGCGAAGTTAAAATGTTCACATACTTGACAGGAGAAAAAAATTCAATTAGCCTTAAATGTTTGGTTTGGTAAACAAAAAAAAAAAAAAAATGTTTTCTTAATAAAAAAAGTAGGTCAACTTTTATTTAATTAGATGAACTTTTTCCATGCTCTGGACTGGAATCCACAGGGCCATAAAAATCCTGGAAGGCCCCGAAACACATGGATAAGAATTGTGAGAAATGGATGCAGATCGCGTAATGTGACTTGGAAGTATGCAAAGATCATAGCTAATGATCGAGTAAAGTGGAGAGAATTTGTTGATGCCCTTTGTTCTTCGTTAACTTTTATCTAATTTACATTTACCACTCTGTAAATTTTATAAAGAAAGGAAATACATATAAAGGGTATTGTTTTATAGAGTGACACAAGTTGAAATCATAATTAAACAAGAAAATATATTTTTAATATCAATGAAACAGGCTTTATTGGAAAGAAAATTTAATGAAATTAATGCTTAAATATGATTTCTGCCATGTGGGCGCCATGGCTGGCACCAAGGAGGCGCAATCTGGAACACCAATTTTCAACAACTTTTCGCATTCTGACATCACCGTTTTTTAAGACATATAGGCCAATGACTCCGCCAGCCCATAATGCACTATAAACAGTAATTTTATGTGAATGTAATGGTATGTATTTCGTAATTCTCCTCACTCCAAATGCGACAATTCTGCTTATTTTGAATGGGTACGTACATTCAAGAAATGGAAAAAAACATTTTGAATTTAAATTCAAAATCAATATCAATTTGGACTTCATTAGGCCCATTCGCAGAAATAGTTTGATTACAAATTTCAACAATTTGCAAGCGTTGCTCTGGTGTTAGTCGATTCATAATAAAATTTCAAAGCGAACTAAACAAAAAGAAACTATCAGCTGTGAAATGAGTACTCAAATAAAGGAGTGATGCCAACTGAAAGTTGTAGCACTCTAAAAAACACCTTTTATATTAGGGTGGCTGCTAAAAAGGATTTCTTTTGTGGGTATTAAAAAAAAAACAAGGCCAAAAGAAATTTTAGGACGATCGGCGAAGGCTGAGCCGAGCCGTCCCTCACGCCCACCAAAGTTTGAGAAAATTTGACTTTAATGTTCCATAACTTAAAAATAAATCAATTTTGTAGAAAAGTTGTTAACCAATTTTTCCTTAATCTCTTATTAAATAAAATAAACTGAAAATATCGAAAAAAATAAAATTTTTAATTTATTAAAGAAACGCATTTTCTATGAATCACGTATCTTTCATTTTGTTGAAAAACATTTTTATTATTTATATTGAAAAAAACCCAACCAGCCGGGTACCAGAGATCAGCAATGAATCGTTTTTTCGCTACTCCTACTGACTCATGCAATTGTAAGTATAAGTGCGTAGACATCATTTCAACTTAACTACTTTGATTCACTCATACTCACAAGACAAATATTTATGAGTGCGACGTCGACATTATACGCATACTCATCTTGATTTATGATTTCAAGAAAATACTTACAATACTCACAATGATTCAAATCTTTTAGCTCATCCATTTACCGTTTTAACACAACAGATAAAACACACAACTTAATAATCAGCGCTGCCAGATAAATTTGCCGAAAAATCGTCCACTTCATACATGTAACTTTAGTAAACTGTAATTGCCAAATCTTCACTTTGCTATTTCGGGGACAAATCTGGCAGCCTTGCATTTTGCTTCGCCTATACACATTGAGTTGAGTAGATTCTAAATCAAACACAACAAATGTTGCTAAGTATGAGTACGATGAATAAAATGAAACTTTTGATTGAATATGAGTTTGAATAACATTGGAATAAGTATGAGTGTATATAAGTACAAGAATTTATGAGTCATGATTTAGCTCTACTCACTTTTTCACTACTCATTGCTGATCTCTGCCGGGTACCCGGTGGTTTAACTTAATTCGGTTACGCTGAATCCAGTGGTGCTAACCGACCGACAACATCCCATCTTCGTTAACTACGGGATTTTTTAAAAGTTTCAGACTGTCAAACCAAACGCTTCCGAACATGTCGACTTTCGTGGTTCTTTGTTGTGTACAACTTTTAGTTTTTTGATTTTACCTTGACTGCGACTGTTTTCATTTAATGAATCAGAAGTAAAGCCAACGTTTTTGTTTTGTTAATTAATTCGAAAAATGAAAAATGTTGAATATAATATAAAGTAACCTTCGGAAGGAAATAATTCCCAGTTTCTATTTGTTAAAAATATTTACTTAATAAAATCGAATTAACGGTTGCTAAATGTAACCTATTTCTCAAATTTAACGATGTTTTTTTGGATAAATACCCTCTCTACTTCAGCATTAGACCATGGAAGTGAAAGCAACTTTATAGTCAATTCAGAAATTTCTAAAAAAAATTGTTGCCGCTTTCATCTCTTTAGTGAAATACTTGCAACCAGTAAGAAACACCGATGTTTGTGTTGATCCATTTTATTAATTTAATATTGGAATACTGTTCCTTTGTTTTGAAAGATGTTTCATCATCATCGTTTAAAGCGATTTTCAACATTTGTAAAAGTTGTGAATTAAGTTAAAGGGGTTTTCATGGTTAAAAATATTTATTTTGCTTTTATACATTTTTATAATGAAATAAAAATTATTCTTTTAAAAGAAAAAGGGCAAACAAATTTTATGGCTAAATAAATGGCTAATGGCTAAACTCATTTTTTAATGGCTAAACAGGGTGAAAAATTAAATCTAGCCACTAAATGGCTAAATTAGCAACACTGGTTGTAAACAACAATTTAGGAAATTTCGATCTAGTTATAAACAATTTTTTTTTTTCTTGTTATTTATTAACCTATTTTGATCGCAATTAAAGAAAACAATTCCCATCCAAAAATTGGAAACATACCTTTAAGTTCCCCTTATGTTTAAGTATTCTTTAGGGTGGAAGTACATAACTCGCGTTAGTTCGTCGACGAGTATTTTGCGTTTAAAAACTTTAGCGCGTAAAAAATTGCAAGTTACACAACACGCGTTACAAAAGCCATTCCTGTCAGCTGTTTTTTATTTGTGCATTAAAAACTGGTTCGAAGGTATATCAAGATTTTGTTATTTTATTGAATTTATTCTTTTTATATAAATATTGTATGTTTTTTTAACTCTTCAATAAGTTATTCTTTCATGATTCACGAATTTGTTAAATTATTCTTTTTATTGTCATCTGATTACTTGTCAGAAATACACAACGCGTTAAAAAGTTCAAAGTTAACCAACTTTCTGGCGCAAACGCGTCAACATATTTTGCATGTAGCTTGTTCTATGAAAATACACTAGTTTAACTTTAACTTTTTTTTGACAGATGACGACAGAGCGCGCGCGCACTAACGCGTGTTATGTACTTCTACCTTTATAATTTTAATAAAAGTATCTATTATTTTATATTCAAATATTTCTATAAACTCTCTTAGAAAAAAAATCCAATTTAAAATAATAATAATAACAAACATTAGTTAAATTTAGTCAGCTAGGGGAAAGTTTAAATAAAGACACACCACTTTTATTCTTTTTCTAAATCACTGAACTTTGTAATAAAAAATTTGTAATGCAGTTCTTTAAATAATGCCACTATCCATATTTATTAAACTATATTTGCAGCCCGTGATACAACCAACTTATACAAGGGGAAATAATACGCTTTATTATGCCACTAGTGCAACAACAATTTCAATGGAGTCATCAACTAGGCCATCTTCATCATCCATAGCTGGAGTAGCGGCCATTGTAGCACCCACATCAATAAAACACAAAGGAAATAGACAAAAAGCATTTGGAAAAAGAAAATTAAAAACATCTACAACAAACTCTCCCTACACAATACATTCACCATCATTACCACCACCACCTGCAACGGTAGCCAAAGCTTTACGGCACGCCAGAAAGGTCTCATCCAAGTTATCATCACCATCATTGTATAATTCATTTAATCCATATGATCCCTATTACGCGCATTTACAAAATCATAGTATGGGTGATAAAATTGTAAATAAACAGTTTGTAGTTAATACTGGTCGTGCTTCAGATGCAGCAGCATCGTCTCACTTAGAAAGTAAAAATAATTCTCCAGCTGACAACGTCAACTTCAACTACAATAATGAGGAAGAGGATGAGGCTGACTTAGGCAATAGTGCTGCTGCTGGTGCTGTAATCGATGATGATGAATACATTTTACAAACAACCAGTGACAGTTCCGAAAGTAGTAGTATCCGTTATAATAATAATCCAACCTCAGCCTTGTATTATGACGCAGCAGACACAGGTCGAGAGTTAGATGACGGTAGAGAACTATCAAGAACAATGTCCACAACAACTTCGGCCTCATTTGCAGCATCATCATCTTATATGGCACCTCCGGCATGCCCCTGGAAATGTGAGCTAACAAATGATCGTGGTTATGTGTTATACTCTGCCCTCGGCTCATTTTACATACCGATGTTTGTCATGTTGTTTTTCTATTGGCGCATCTATCGGGCGGCTGTTCGAACAACACGTGCCATTAATCAAGGTTTCAAAACCACAAAGGGTAAGTGAAAGTTTACAACTTAATAAAGTGAAATGAATGAGTGTGCACAGTGGGACAAAGAGAGGAAAAGTGAAAATTTAATTTAAGAAATTTAACAAAAAAGTATTTTCAAAATACATATAGCACATACTTTAGAAAGTTAGAAGATTTGTCCTTTCAATCCATTCAATCATTCTGCAATAGGGATTTATAAGCAGTAGTTTTTCAATTGACATATCAAAGGCCAAAGTTGACTTAAATTTTTTTGTTTGTTTTTAAATTATAGTTAGTTTAATTTTAAAGGTCAAACAACCGTCACCACTATTTTTTCTTGCAAATATCTTTTTTTTATTCTTTGACATTTTATTTTTTCGAATTAAAGTAAAATACTAAGTTCGAAAGGCCAAAGGTGATTTACCCCAAACATTTAGATTTAAATATGTATAATATTTTGGTATTTATATGTTTTATTTATCGTGAACTTTTTGCACTTTACGTACATTATAACCTGTCCATATCACAAAAGGTTAAAGGCAAATTTTTTGGCGTTCAAAAATCATGTCGCAACTTTCAAATATTAACGAACTTTCAAATATTTAACAAAAAAATCCAAAAAATGTGTGACCACTAAACTTAACTACTTTTGACTTTCATCTACTAATTTGATCTACTGAAAAAATTAAAGAATTATGTTATTAATAAAATATTAAATGAAATGCTGTTTGATCTAGCAAGCGTTATGTAAAATCAAACAAATATTTTACAAAAATAGTGGTTACTTGCGAGGCGTCAAATGTTTGATAAATGTGACCATAGCTTTACTGATAAAAAAAAAAACAAGTTAGAATGCTATATTCAGCTGTGCCGTACATATAATACCCTCCACTGACAGTTAGAATATTTAAGGAGTGGGCTTTATATGGGACGAAGTTTGACAGCGTGATTTCTAGTCATATAAAACTGGGACAGACCAAATTTTTTTACAACAGCATTATTGGTTACGGTTTTAGACGTTCTAAAGTGTTTTCCGTAAGTTTTCTTTATATAGGGCCTATGGTAAATTATGGATCGGTTTTCACGAAATTTTGTGCTACGATTTCTAGTCATATAGAACGAATTGGTTCAAAATCTTATAAAAATATGTGTATTCCGTCACTATTAGTGCTAGTTTTTGTAACAAAATTGTCTATTTTTTACGGTGGTGGTATCACATTTGGATTAGTTACTCTTATCCTACTTACCGATTTATCTGGATTTCAATTCCAAACTGCTTAGGATAATAAGAAACAACTTGACACCAATCCCTGCAAATAATATTGGACTACTTGATCCATTTTGATCAAATGGAATACTCCCTTCACAGGTCCAATGTAATGCAAGCATGGACCATGTAATTGTTAAAAAGAGTTTGTAGTGAAACGACATGTCTTCGTTTTTTAACGACATGTTTTCGTTTTTAAACAATTTCAAAACTAATCCTCTGGAGTATACCAGGAGTAGTCTTAAGACTACTCTTTTGCAATGCAAAGCTGGGTTATAGGTCATGCCCTAGGACATTGTAATGTTAAATAGACCATATTTTTTCCATATATGTGGGCTACCTTTGGACTAGTCCTAGTCCCTTCTGGGGTACATTTTACATGCTCGTATGAACAAGTCGCATTATTTGCAGGGTTATCGTTCTTTTCTTTTGAGCTTTTCGAAATTAAGCGTGTTTTAAACAGACTGACAGACAGACAGACGGACGGACATAACTGAATCGACTTTAAATTACTCAAGGACCCAGAATATATAAACTTTTTGGGGTCTTAGATGAATATTAAAAATGTTTTACGGAATGACAAACTTATGCTGTTCACACCTATGAAATATTCGACGTCCTACACGTAACCACTAGCTTTCTTAATAAATTATTTGCTTTTGAAAAACGTTTGCTAGATCAAACATTATTTCTACAGTTTCTAAATTATATTATATCGGGGTTTTCAACAAGAACTTTGTTTTCTAAAACAAAGAAAATAAATAAAATTAGGATGAAGATCATTTAAATTTTTATTGTATTACGAAGAGAAAAGTACGGCAATTATGAATGAAAAATGATATCTGGCAAATGTCCACCACTAGCACGATAACAGATGTCGATTCGTTCATCAAAGTTTTTAATCATTTTTTGGCAAAATTGCGGCGGGTCTATTTCGTTAAACACTTTACTGATTTTGAGTTTTAAGGCTGCAATCGGTTTGATTGGCTCCGAACAGACAAAAAATAATCCAGTGGTGTTAAATCACACGATCTGGCAGGCCACTTAACAGCTGATACTGAGGGGAAAAGAAATTACATTCTCTTTTCCCTTCTCTCCTTAAAGCTCAAGACTTGACAAGCCAAACTTGACGTGTTTAAACCGCCACTAACGAATGAACATTTTTTTAACCCATTCTGGATCTTTCAATTGTTTATGTTTTTCTCCCAATGGGCCCAAAATGTCTTAATTTAAAAATCTCTTCAAAAAGCTATCTTGGCTAACCCATCTAATATGAAAAACAGGTTAATCTTCTATGGCATGTAGATGGTTTGATGATATTTTCCCTTAATTTGACAATTTTTTTTAAATTTAAGTACACGTTTTAAACGAAAAGATTTGATATTAACCAAGTTAATTATGTCTGCGACCGACTGTCGAACTGTTCGCCCACTCCTGAGCCATGAGGATCAAAGTATTAATTATTATTGCAACTACATCGATTTTCACCTTATCTTTGCAAGATCTTTATTCACTTCCGAAAGAAAAGAGCGCATACTTCTTGAAATCAAAAAATATAATTGTGTAAAAAGAGTATTTTTCGTTGGACTATTGACTTAAAATTTTAACGAAGATATAATAACTGCGACAATTTCGAGTTGAGTGTATCTTTTTAATTTTTGTGATAGAAATAGAAAAGAGAGACTTGGACGTAGGATGTCGGTATCAAGGATAGTTTAAAATATCTCCGTTCATTTGCAATAGTTATTGCCGATTTTTTCCAATTTATTTAAATATCAATTTATGTTTAAAATTCGTATTTCATATGAATTGATATGCAAATTGAATTGGTGAAATTGAACATGAGTTTGATTAAAATGTTTCTAATATGTTGTTCCTAATTTTAAATTTAATTTTTGGAATATAGTCAGAATTTCCAGAAAGCAGAGAAAGTTAGATGGAGTTAATTTTTATGAATTAATTAAAAACTTAGAAATATATAAATTTTAGATAAACTTTAGAATATTTCTGTTTAGGCTAGAAAACTATTTATAGGAAACAATTTAATTTATCTTCTTTATTTTCTAATTTTACAATATTTCTAGTTATATTTCCAATATTTCTTCTCTTCTCGCCCACTGTGCACTTTTCTGTTAATAAAACAAAACACTTTCATTTATTTTTAGCTAAACACTCTCACAAAAAAAAAAACACTTTTATATAAATATTTTCTTTGTTATTTAATTAAAAAAAAAACGTAGTAGTTTTGTTCGTAGAACTGAAAATAATTTAAATTTTCTTTGTCCTTTAGAATTGTAATTTTGTCTTTTTTAACTCGTATCATACATATCCTATATAAAAATTTAAATTCATAAAAATTACAAAAATAAAAGTTATAAATCCAATATTTCACTAAAACCCACATCTATCAGACACAATCTTTTGGTTTTTTCGAAAAAAAAAAAACATATTTTGTTTTAATGTTTAAACAATTTTATATGTAAATTAGTTTTTTCTTGTGTGTCCCCTACACGTTGCGACTTGTTGTAAAATTTGAACAAGTTGTACAACCAATTGTAACTTTAAAGGTGTGATTGTTCTTCGGTTGAATAAACAATCAGAAGAAATTTATGTTCATTCAACTGGTATACTAAACTTAATTGCATTAGTTTATGTATGTGCGCAATATTAAAGTTTCCTTTCAGAAAGTATGAGTTTATGGGTGAGAGGGGAAAAGAACATGTAATTCTCAGACTTTCTGAAAGAAAACTTTCATAGTGTGAAGCCAAACTTTAGAAAAGAAGAACAACTTTAAATACATTTTGAAGAAAAAATCCATTTTGTAATATTTCTTTTTTTGTGTACAATTGTTTATGCCCCTTGAATTCCTTACAACAGATATACATACATACATACATGAATACCAAAATTATTAAAATTATCGTTCAGTTGAAGTTTTAGACGACCAGGGGCCACATGTTCATTTGTTATTCATACTAACATTTACAAAAATGTTTAAAAAATGAAAAAAAAAACACAAAGAAATTAACATGAATTCATTTGTACCTTTTTTTTAAATATCTATGTACATTTTTTTCTTTCTTTAGTCCTATTTTCATCCATACATGATCTAGAAACTAAATCCGCTATCACATTAGAGTTACTACAAAATTGCATTTATATATATTCCAGAGCACCGTGTAAAATGTATCTAATTTGCACAAATCTAAATTATTTACATACAAAGATGATATACTTGGCAAAAGATAAAATTTGATACCCATATTGCCCTATTTAAAACGAAGGGTTACCACCCCATTGCATTTTTGTCAAAACGCGAACTAGCACGAATTTCAAAAAAAGCTGAGACACGTATTTAATTAAATCGATAAAAGATTAAAATATGTTAATTTGGCACTTTTATTACAAACAACCCCGAACAAAAAATTCAAAAACCGTTTTTTTTACAAACTGGTGTGTGATGGAAATCGATTTTAAAAACGATACGATTTGAAACCGAAAATATCGCTTTCAGTATCTTTTAAAATGAATTTTAAATGCATATTCCTTTTATTTTCAGTGTTTATTCTTTAAAATTTTATATTATATACGTTAACTAAAGTGTATTCTGAACGAAAATTTAAGACTTTAATTCAGAAATAGATTTTAAAATCGTTCGAAATTCATCACACCTTTTAAAAACGCTCGTTTTGAAATCGATCGATTTTCATCACATACCTGAAAAAATCCTTAAAAACAGGACATGGGTGATCGTCCTTGGACAAATTTTATATACAGTTGGACGCGCCTTAAAAAAACCTTTCTTACGATACCCAACTTGTATATGTTGGTAAGGAAACAGATTCGTAAAGTAACAAAACATGCAAAAATAGACCCTTTTTCAAACTGGTCCAGCTCACGAGAGGTCAACCCTGGAGCCGAAATATTTAAAATGTCATCTTAAAAAAGTCCAAGGTTCATTTTTAGGAGGGTACATCGAGCACGAATTTTGCTCCCATACAACTTGAGTCGCTCTAATTTACATACATACAAACAAACAAACAAACATTTGTTCAATTGTATGTTTATACTGAATCCCTTCTACATTCAAAAAGTGTCTTTGTATCGTTCGTACGCACACTGGCTTTGTTTTTGTAATTGGTCTCATTTGTAAAAATAAATTGTGAATATTCTAACGAAATCATTCAAAATCCCTTCTCCTTATCCCCCTCCTGATAA
Organism: Pollenia angustigena; assembly: GCA_930367215.1. Lineage (NCBI taxonomy): Eukaryota > Metazoa > Arthropoda > Insecta > Diptera > Polleniidae > Pollenia > Pollenia angustigena. Next base: position 188,707,631 of record OV884056.1, read on the forward strand.
CCCCCTACTTGTTAAATACATATGTACACACATGAATATCTTTACACTTAAGATGTAACATGTTTAAACATGTTTCGAACTTGGATGAAGGATGTGTTCACATTAAAAAAAAAATCAAAGAATTGTAAAGTGTCAAATCATTTTTGTACATGTTACATTAATTTGTCATTCATTGTGAAACAGAAACAGAACCAAACATGCAAAACATTTGTTCTTGAACACTAAACTTAGGCAGACTTGGTAATAATGACAGTAAGTGTGTAGAATTATAAATGTTTTTGAAAAAAAGTGTTTGAAAAATAAAGAAAAAATAAATCGTGTTGCAGATTAAGAAATTTAAACAAAAATTGGTAAGTATGAAAAAGTGAATAATCTTTAGAAATAAACCGGTTCGAAAAGAAATTTAAGATTTAGTTAACAAAACAATAATCAATCCATATCAATCAGAAAAATTTATAAATAAAAACAATCAAGCTTTTGGCGAACAACTATATACAACTACATACATACAAATCGAAAAACTCAACGTTTTTTCTAACTTTTTAACCCAAAGCTTTTAGTTCCCATGTTGCTAATAAGATTGCTAAAGGCGAGCTTACACTATCACACAAGTCTTGAGTTAAACTTAAGCCTGATTTAAAAAATATCAAAAATTTCAATTGCAATTTAAATTTAAATAATAATTTTACGTAGCCCCCATGAAGTTTTACGTTGACGAACAAAAATTTCATTTTCCTATTTTTTTTAGGAAATCAATAAGAAATATGTGTGGGTTACTGCACTTTCGACACAAGTCTTACATACGTATTTGAAAAAAAATTCAACCCTGTCAGGATGAGTTGTTAATGTTTTATGAAACTTTTCCAACAATAATAAGATCAGAGATGCATTTTCGTCAAAATACGTACGACTCGTGTGATCGTATTAACTAGTCTTAATAGCACCAGCACGCAGGTGCAACACTGGCGTCTATTTACAAAACAAACAAAAAAAGGAAATACGTAGTTTATCTGCCATTTTATTTTTTGCCTAAATGTAACGTAACCTTGCCAATAATGTACCATTTTCCACAAAAAATTTACTGAACGGCGATTTATAAAATATTTGGCTACTTTTAGCCTTAAAAACGACACAGAAATTTGGAAAAGTTTTGTGAATCCATACAAAAACCGTTGGATGTTGTAAAATTTTGTTAAATGCTGTTCTTTTTATGATGGTAATTCCAACTTGTGAACTCCAATAAAACTCGCCTTCCAAATATAATCTAATGCGAACTTATTGACGCGTTATAAATTATGTGAATGTAAATAGCAAATGTTGCACTTGTTTTGAACCTTTGCAAGAAACATAGGTTAGGTTAGGTTAGGTTAGAGTGGCCGGTCACAAAGACCCCGCATAGACCAAATAGGTCCCTAGCGTTACCACAATTGTACGATAACCCACAGAAGAAAGTAAAAAGGTCAGTCATATGTGATGGTATCCAGAGTACCCCACACTCTCTTGACGAATGCCAGGAGTCTCATTAACCCAATTCCAGAGCCTTCCTGAGATCTTGGAGATAATGATCCCCCAGACAGTTCGCCCTGGAGCGCACGAGTGCCGGACAGTAGCATAGCAGGTGCTCTACCGTCTCCTTTTCCCCTGGTACCCCACAAAATCTACAATTGTCACTATTTAACCGCCCCGGCCTATAGGCGTATACCGCAGTCCAACAATGACCCGTTATAAAACCTATCAGAAGTCTACAGTCCCTTCTCGATAGCGACAGAAGAATTCTCGACGACTCCGGATCGTAGGATCCCCACATTACCTTGGAAACCCTGCACGTTCTTGTGTTTTCCCAAAACGCCTCTGATCTCCTCCGTATAGCAGAGTCCGTATCTCTCCTTATATTCTGAATTGGAGCCGGGATGACCACCATCATATCGTGTGGTAAACGGGCCCCCCGTTTCGCCAATTCGTCCACCTCTTCGTTGCCCTCTATGCCCTGGTGACCGCGAACCCAGTAGATATGCACTCTCCTATTGACACAGAGTCTATCTATCGAGTCCCTACACTCCTGGACGACAGAGGAGTATGAGTATTCCGCGGTTATAGCCTTGATCGCCGCCTGACTATCAATGAAAAAGTTTACCTGCGAGTTCTCGGTGCCGGGAACACGTGCCAAATCGGCAGCCATTTTGGCTGCAAAAACCTCCGCCTGGAAAACGCTGCAGTAATCGGGAAGCTTATACGATTCCCGAATACCCAGTTCCTGGCAGTAGACTGCAGCTCCAACTCCGTCCTCCATTTTGGAACCATCAGTGTAGAATCTGAAGGTCCCTTGGCCAGATCGGAGTCCTACCAACCAACCGTCCTCCTCTAGGGTAACTCGCGGTTTCCTTCCAAGTGTCAGTCTCGGAATGGTGTAGTCACTGCTACAATCTATTCCCCTTATAATACTGCCGTGACCATAGAGTCCATATGCAAATTGTCCCGTCGCCTTTAAGCGGATCGCAGACCTCCTTGCAGTTCCTTCTGCCACTAGATGAATCGGCTGCAAGTCCAGGATCACATCCATTGCAAGAAACATACTTTGAAAAAATTAAATTCCCATACCTGTTAAAAAAAAATAAGGAAAGGAAAAAAGGCGTTACCAACACAAAAAAAAAATCAAAATTGAGTTGATTGGTTATGATCAGGGCAAGTTTTTTATGGCATATGAAATTTGTTTGCCATTTCTTCAATTCTTTCTCTAAAAAGCCACTTTTGGTCCAGCTTGCCAAAAAAAAATTTTAAAATAAGCTTAGCGAATTTTAGGCAGAATCTATGTTAAATGTCAACTTTCAATGCATCTGCTCAAACAAAAGGGCTTTCTATAAATTAAAGCTAAGACTTAATTGACAGTGCTATGGAAAATATAAAAGATGTCAATAAAAAAAGATTTTGTTGAAAAGTTTTAGAACGTAGTGCCGGATTATAATAATAATTAAAATAAAAAATAGTATACATACTTATGTGAGTAGTCCACTTGCAAACACCGCTAAGTTAAAAAAAAAATTCTGTAAAAGCCACCCTTTTATTTGTTTTTAAAAATGCCTCCCTAAGCCACTATCAAACTCTTACAAAACTCCGCAAATAACGCGAAATTTCTGGTTAATTATTCAATACTCCTGTAGAACTCTCTATATGGCTTGGTATTTCTGTTTAACTGTTAAACTATTACTTTAACTTCCAGTTAACAATATGTTTTTGACAGTTATAACTGATACTTAATTATAACATAACTTAGTGAAATTTAACCGATTTTCATATATTATAGTGCATTTACACTTGTAATTTTTAAACTAGTTTACGATTGTAAACTACTTTCATAAACTATACCGTTTACATCAGTATTTTTGACAGTTAAGTGGTTTATCTTTGAAAAGTTCTTAGCCCCAATAATAAAAAAAAACGTTGATACACATACAGTCAGCGTCAAAAGAAAGTGTACACCGAACAGTTCCACATTTATAAGACCGTAGATGATAAAAGGGGGAGATTACAAAAAATCTGTTTTTATGATTTTGAAGTGTATTCAGTACTTGTTTATTTTATTAAAAAAACATTTGTCATTTATTTCTTCTTCATGTTCAAATTAACATTAATCTCAGAAAACGCCTTATTTTACGCGTCAAAAAAAAGTGTACAATCTCATATTATTTCCATGTTCCTTCGTCATAAAGGTAATTTGACCCCTAGTTTTTTGTTTTTTTCTTCTTTAATTATCTTTTCTATCTATACTGATCAATTAAAAGTCATGTTAACTTTAGTTTGTAAATAATAGTTAACATGGGTAAGCAGACTACAGTAGAAAATCGTAATTTAGTGGTAAAATTGGCATCTGAAGGCAAATCTTTGAGAGAAATCGGCAGTACTATTGGCAGATGTCATAATAATATGAAAACAAATATAAGGTAAGTACAAAAATGTGAAAAATGTTAAAGACCTTACACCCTCTAGCAGACCTAAAACTCTGTCTGACGTGGTGAAGAGGACAATAGTGCGAAGAGTAAAGGCTAATCCCTGTCGCAGTACACTAAAAATAGCAGAGGAACGAGCAATAACATTAGGAGCAAGTGTTAGCGACAGTACTGTTCGCCAAGCACTACATGAACATGGGATATACCGTAGTGTTCGCAGAAAAAAGCCACTTGTATCTGAAAAACCAAAAAAATCGTCTGGAATATGCGAAAAAGCATAAAAACAAAGATAAATAAATATTTTTTGTCCCATAAAGAAAAAATAATTTTGTTGTGTTGCTTTTTCGCATATTCCAGACGATTTTTTTTATTTTTTACAGATACAAGTGGCTTTTTTCTGCGAACACTACGGTATATCCCATGTTCATGTAGTGCTTGGCGAACAGTACTGTCGCTAACACTTGCTCCTACTGTTATTGCTCGTTCCTCTGCTATTTTTAGTGTACTGCGCCAGGGATTAGCCTTTACTCTTCGCACTATTGTCCTCTTCACCACGTCAGACAGAGTTTTAGGTCTGCTAGAGGGTGGAAGGTCTTTAACATTTTTCACATTTTTGTACTTACCTTATATTTGTTTTCATATTATTATGACATCTGCCAATAGTACTGCCGATTTCTCTCAAAGATTTACCTTCAGATGCCAATTTTACCACTAAATTACGATTTTCTACTGTAGTCTGCTTACCCATGTTAACTATTATTTACAAACTAAAGTTAACATGACTTTAAATTGATCAGTATAGATAGAAAAGATAATTAAACATCCGTAATATAATTTTAAGAAGAAAAAAAACTAGGGGTCAAATTACCTTTGTGACGAAGGAACACGGAAATAATATGAGATTGTACACTTTTTTTTGACGCGTAAAATAAGGCGTTTTCTGAGATTAATGTTAATTTGAACATGAAGAAGAAATAAATGACAATTTTTTTTTTTTAAAATAAACAACTACTGAATACACTTCAAAAACATAAAAACAGATTTTTTGTACTCTCCCCCTTTTAACATCTTATAAATGTGGAACTGTTCGGTGTCCATCTAAAAGAAAATATGTAAAAATACTAACATTTCTTATAAATTTGGAATTTTTAAACATTTTCTTTGTTTATTTTATTTTTCTTGCCAAAACAATGGCTTTTTTTTACAGATAAAAGTAAATTCTTTTTTACTTGATTTTTTTTTTGAGGAAATGTCAAATATCACTAGCATTGCCAGAACAAAATTTGGAAAAAAGAGTTGCATTAACAAAAACTGGTTGCTTGCAACTAGTTTATCTCAAAAGCTAGTTAGAAACGTGTTTATAATTTGTATGGATAAACAAGTTTCTCAAACAAGTTTATCATCATAAACAACTTATAACCTGTTTATGGCGTAGGTGTAAATGCACTATTAATGAAAGTGAGGCGGATGAATTTATTGACAACTCCATCTGAACTGTCAGCGTTCAAATATGCTCCAGTTCCATCTAGCGATGTTGAAAGAGCGTTTTCCATTTATTGAACTGTTGTATGCGATAACAGGAGATTATTTTTTTCGACAATTTGAAGAAACATATTCAATATGGGCATTTCCATTTTTACGTGTCGTGATATTTGTACCACAAAATTATCAAATTTAAAAATCTCTGCTCGTTTTAAGGTAAATATGGAAATTTTTAGCGAAAAGTCTACTTTTTTTAATGTAACGCCAAATTGCAAATAAGGTTGTATTTTAGGACCATGTTGTTCAACATTATCCCTTTTGTTACTTAATGTAGGGCTAGTTGCGCTTTACACCAAATTATAAAAAAGTAAACTATACATATAAAATTCTTTGAGTAACTCTTTAAATTACTTCTGGTGTTACGTTACTAAAAGTTGACTTTTCGCTGGAACTGCCCATATACAATCAAACTTAATAAAAAAATTTTTCTTAAACAACAAGTTTATTTTGTAAGTTTTGCCCTGGTTATGATGCACCAGACGAAATTATATGTGTTGTTACGCCCTATTGCATTATAGGTAACGATATGTTTATCTAATATTTGTTTAATAATAATCACAAAAATATTTGTTTTTGCTATTAAAGGTAGACTACTAAAACTATTTTATGGTAAATATTGTCACTAATAACAGTACGTGACAATTTTTTGACCAAATGAATTTGACACCTAATCTTTATGTAAAATTGTCCGCTGAATCCGAATTAAAGTCAGAAGTTTCAAAAGTAGAACAGTTTTCGAGATATTCCAAAATAACCGTTATTTGTGTTTTTAAAAAAAATGCTGTGACTGAAATGCAAATATCCAAAAAATATAATGTTAGCCTATTTCAATACGAACATTTTATGCCCAATAGGAACCAGATCGGTGCAAAAATGACAAAGTTACAGAAGATTAATTGAATTAACCCACAACAAATAAATATACAAAGCTAAATTTTTATTAACAAAAATTGCTTGAAATTATTGAATTTCTATGTGTGTTAATTTACTAAATCTTCTGTAGCTTTGTAATTTTTTTACCAATCTATGTCTTGTTGAGGTCAAAATGTTCATATTAAAATAATCTAATGTCGCATGCAATAAAACGTTAGGATTTTTAAATCAGTGGTTTAAAAAAAATAACTTGAAAAGAGGAAAATTGAGCAAAATCATAAAATTTTCAATGAAGCTTGAACTTTTGTCCCCTGTAACTCTGTCATTTCTTGAACAATCTTCACAAGCAATCCATGGTTATTTTAGAAATAACCACGAAAAAGAAAGAATTACATAATCCGTTTACAATTTTTGAAGATATTTGCATTTCAGTCACATCATCTTTTTTAAAAACACAAATTACGGAAACTGTTCTACTTTTGACACTTCTGACTTCATATTCGGATTCAGCGGAAAATTTTACATAAAGATTAGCTGCCAGATTCATTTGGTCACAACTTTGTTAAAATTTTGTCACGTAGTGTAATTTATTGTTTGTTTAAAATAAAAACAAAATATAAAATAGCCACTTTTTTCCATTAATGGCGAATTTTAGCGATTCGGAACGAATTTATTTTTTAGGATTGATAAAAAATATTTTTAATAATTGTAAAATATATGTGTTATCATCAAAAACAAAGGTTTTGGCGATTTTTAATATTAAATGTGACAACCCTGGTGCTAATATTCTAATTTATGTAATATCTATAGCATACTTTAAGGCGGTAGCATAGGAAATTATATGTGTTGCCCTGTGCCAGTTTTTGGAAACAGGATGACTCAAATACTATTTACATCCCTAAAGTATGCTGTGAAACTTTTTTTTAAAAAAAGTTACTTGCTGTGTTTTCTGACATTCTGCGCGCCTGGTATTAAAAAAAGTGGCACGGACAAATTGCTAATAAAAATAAAAACGAAAAAAGAGTGTGACGTCATGGTGACTGAGGCTGATGACTGAGATTAAAAAAAATGCATGAAAATTATTTTCAATGAATTAAAAAAAACAGTTTTTAAAGGTAATGTGGTGGCTTTTTGCTACTAACTATTCTCGTATGTATAAGAATGAAGAAAACTAATGATGACTATGGAATTTAAAAACAAGGAAGAATTTTTTTTTGTTTATTCATATTAACTTAACCAGTTTTTTTATTTATTTTAACAATTTTATTTCTTTATTTGATTTTATTTACAGATTCTTTTAATAATTTTGTTTATTTATTTTATTAGGTTTACAGAAAACTACTTAATACAGCTTAAACAATAAATAATCATGATATTTTTTGTAATGGGATTGATTTTACTTCAGTTTTTTAACTTTTAAGCCAATTGTATTAAACCCTTTTAAGCCAGAACCTTTATTCTTGATGCTTAATTAAACTCATGTAGAAGATTTGTCGGATTTTCAAAGTTAGAGCTTCTCTCTGAAAGAATCCAGATGATGTTTATGAATAATCTGAAAGAAAAAATAATACATTTTACTAAAATCATTAATTTAAAACGAAGTAAAATTATTATTTTATATACAACTTAAATAGTAATCACATAATCATTGAAAGCAAAAAAACCAATGAACTAAGTAATAAAAAACTTAAAAATTAAAAATAAAACAAATAAAATTTATATTTTTAATATACTTCTTATTTAATAAATTATAAAATAATACCAGAGATTAATGGCCGTTTTCTCAATGTATCGACAAACTTCCTGTTACTAAATCTCGACATAAACTTATTAGACTGATAAACTGTCCGTTAATTTGGGTTTCTTATGGCGATTTCTTTTCTGAGAAATATGTTGCATAAATGTTACATGCTCTATCTCTTTTGTGTAGAGCATGTAACATTTATGCAACATATTTTTCAGAAAAGAAATCGCCATTAGTATAGACAAAAACATTATTTTTAGTTGGCAGTATCTTTCAAAATAGATTGTCTAACGACGTCCGTCCGGCAGGCTGTAACCTTGTAAGCCATGTTACCTTGTGCGCAAAGTACAGGTCACAATTATGGAGATAATTTAATTAAATTTGGCACATTGGTTGATATTGGCACAAGGACAAAGCCTATTGAAAATGGACCGAATCGTAGGACCAAGAGGGGAGATAGGGGTAAATTTTTGCCTCTCAGAAACTTTCAAACCGATTTTAATGAAATTTAAAACATAGATAGATCCATATACATAAGCCAAACAGATTTATAAAAATAGGACCCCGAGGGGAGATGGGGGGCAATATTTTCCTCTCAGAAACTCTCAAACCGATTCTTATGAAATTTAAAACATAGATAGATCCATATTTATATGGAAACAAAAGCTATGCATTTTTTTAAAAAATAGGACCACCAGAGGATATAGGGACAATGTATGTCTTCCAGAAACTATCAAACCGATTGTAATGCAATTTAAAATATAGATAGATCCCTATTCATATAGCCATACTCTATTAAAAATTTGTTTTTAAATACTGTGGCTTAGGATATCATATGGTTGGGCTTGACCGACTTTACTTTCTTGTTTACATTTTTCGTAATTTTTAAAGACCCGACGTAATATTTACAATTTTGTTTTATTTGACCACATTTTCATACCTTTTGGAACATGATAATCAGTTTCTCTGAAAGCAGTTTTGAATTTTCAAACTTAGTAACTTTTTACCTATAGAACAAAATGTATTCATGAGTCCTAGCCCAAACATCACCTTAACAATTAAAACAAGTTCGGAATCAGATTTATTAGGGCGGAAAAAAGGTTGAGCGAAAACGTATAATCAAATTATATTCAAAGTATATATGGAGCGTTCAGAGCTGAAGCGAACCAAGTAAAAAATCATATTCGAAATTATTTTGAGTTTGAGTAAGTAAACTGCCATAAATTTCTGTAGCTATTGTCATGGGTTTATCACAGAAAGCTTAGAAAGAAAACAGAGCACTTTTAAAGTAAGTCCGTTGCAGAACTACATAAATAAAGTTAAACCCCGAGAATTTTCCACCGGTTTTGAAGTCAGCATATTTATATAAATTTTTTTATGACTTGGTTCGGTTCTGTGCTGCAAATCTGTAACTTTTTGAATTTAACTAACGTAACGCTACGAGTAACGAGAATTCCAGTTACTTTAACGAATTTGTTATTCTCTACAAACATCCGTAAAAATAACAGATCGTCAAAGTTGAAATTTTTTAAAATTAACAGGTAAGAAAATGTATTCAGTCAAGCCCGACCATATGATACCCTAAACCACAGTATTTAAAAACAAATTTTCGAGGTCAGATTAAAAAAAAATGCATAGCTTATGCGGCCATATCAGTATGGATCTATATAAGTTTGTAATTTCATTTAAATTTGTTTGATAGTGGGCATAAAGTCCCTATTCCGGAAAGCAGCTTATATAGGGACTATATGATATTATAGACCGATTTGCCCCATTTTTAATAAGCTTGGTCCTTGTGCCCATCAGAACCTATGTACCAAGGTCTAGCTAGGACCAATTAAAAAAATTTGCCTGTAAAAAAATTTTTCCTTTAAAAAAACATGAATGAAATCCAGTAAAAATTGATTATGTATATCTCTAAAAAAATATGTTAGCTTCAAATCTTTTTATAAAAAAGAACCCAACAAACCAAATGACTTGAGAAAAATATTATAATAAGCTTACCAACACAAGCGTTAAGCTTGAAAAAGATTTGAGAATATATTGAAAAAGGCTATCGTAACAATTGTAGAAAAATCAAAACGGAACCCTCGTTAAAATATTATATACATATGGGCACTTCCACAGAAAATCTCTCTTTTTGTCACGTCACGTCACCTAGCAATTAATCTTGTATTTTAGAACCACGTTGTTCAAATTTTTCCTCTCTTTCACCTAATGAAAACCTAGTTGCGCTCTACACCCAAATGCAAAAAAGTAAGTAATATTTTCATTATTCTTTGAGAAACAATTAAAAATGGTTGGTGACGTTACGTGACAAAAAGTAGACATGCATGATTAATATAAGCGTATCTTTGCAATTGTAGAATAATCTTACGAAAATAGTATGAAATTAACTTTTGTATAGAAAAGCTTATTCGTCTTATGTGTAGTTTATAGAACACGAGCGCCTTACTCGTCCGTTCAAATTACATATAAAACAAAAACAAATTTCGAAATTTTGTTTTTGTTTTAAATGTTTGTTGAACGGATGAGTAAGGCGCTCGTGTTCTATAAACACCACATTAATATTTTTTTAAGCTTTTTTTATAATTGTACAATAAGCTTCACAAATAATATATTATTTTGCGTTGAAAAATAATATCTTTGGTTTTTCTTTTACTTTTGTTTAATTTATATTTATTTAATAAATTAGTTAGTTTTATTATTTATAGTTATTTCCATGGTGGAATAAGCAGGTGGCAACGTTACGGCAACAAATACAACATTACAACAAGAATGGAAATTATATCACCGTTTACGTCAAAATATACTTTAAACAAAAATCAAAGCTTGCTGCTGAACGTGCTGCATTTTTAATTTTTCGAATTTATTCTATGAGCTAAATTTCAGCTATGTATTTTATAAAGTTTCTTTGTAATAGTCCTATTCCTTCAATTTTTCAGAATTGAAATAATTCCCAGTTTCTAATTATCAAAAACTTTAATAAAATACAATAAAAACGTGGACTTTTTGCAAACATAAACAAAACTTTGACATTAACCTAGACAAATAATGCAAGAGCAAAAAATCGTCATCTGGTGTAGTGCTGCCACCTGTTTATTTCACCATGGTTATTTCTTAAATTAATGCAAAATTTGTAACTTAATTGACACGAAAAATACTTTCAACAAATTTGCTCAAAGAAAAAAGCAAAATTTAACATTATTTTAAATGAAATTAAGAAAAGCTTAGAAAACACTGTTAATATAAGCTTATTCTCAACTTGTATTGTAGTTTGATTACTATATGGTTTGTTGGTAAAAAGTTCGAGGTACCCGAGCCACTTCTGTTTGTAAGTATAGGTTGTAAAACCACCATTTTGTAAACCGATTGACTAGATCAATTTCAGAATCGATCTAACGAAGTCCGTTCTATCAGCCGGTTGGCTGGCTGTCTGTCCAAGTTAACCTAGTGCGCAAAGAACAGGTCGCAATTTTAGAAGTAATTTGATCAAATTTGGCACTTTTATTGTTTCCAGGGACGAATAGAGCTTTGCCCATAAAACTTGTTGTTTTGTAGGTATTTGAGTTTTATTAGGTTCAAACATATTTTGTGGCAACCTTAATTAGAATCGGTAGTTTTCACAGTAAAAGAAGTATTTATTTATATAATGTTTGGCACAAAAATCTCTTATGTGAATCTTTACCTCACAACATACTCTTTTTGACGGAAATATGATCGTACTCGATCGTCTATACTTTCTTATTTTTGCTTTTTGTATTAAAAATTGGATATTTCACAATATATTTTAAATTTGTTAATAGTATATTTATCATCGTTATTATTTAACAAGAACTTTTTTTATACCGTTAGCTACCAATTACGATTTTTAATGACGTAAAATTTTAATTATGAAATATTTTACATTTTTTGTAATTTTGTATTAATCTTTTTTGTAGTTATTTCTTAAAACTACGTTTTTGGAATGAAAAAATAATGACTATTTACGAAAACTTTCATATTGATATTTTACACAACACGACAATCCCAATAAATTAAAAAAAGCACATGTAAAAAACATAAATAGTAGTATGATTAAATACATACATACATGTAACGTAGGTTTTTATTATCTTTACGACAAGTTTCTTACATTTTGCATAAGAAACAAAGAGAACACTTAAATTTAAAAAAAAGTAATTTTTAGGAGTTGTAATTTAATTAATGAAAAGTTTCATAACATTAACTAAATTTCATTAGCGTAATTTCACGGGACTAAACGGACAATAATCTCATTATCTATATAACGAAATTGATTATTTAAGGTTCAAAAACAAATAGCAAGAGAAAAAACCAGAGCAACAAATTCTTACATTCTTTTTCCGTTAATTAATAATTAAAATGCACAAAATTTACGTAGCATTACAAATCAGTACAACGGAAATAATACTGATGAAGGTCGTCCTGCACAGAAAAAATTATTGGAAGTTTTTTTTCAATTAATAGTGATTTTTGAATTTTAAAATAAATTTGATTACGTTCTTAATTGATTGAATTAAAAAAACACATTTTTTTCAATTAAAATTTTACTTGATTTTAAGCTTAATTTTAATTAAAAGTTTAATTGAATCAATCAACTCGGTTGTTTGAATTGAACACTTTGTTGCTTTCTCCTTGTTGCTTTCCTCCCTCATCAACAGTTTGCGAAAAATGTTACAAGTGCAACCAACATCTTTATAAATTTATTGTCTTTGCCCTAACATGTACATACAGCCCATGGGCTGGAAAATTAATTACAAGCAACTACTTCACTGCCCATTAAAGGTTAGCTTGTGAAAATGGAACAATAATATGGTGCAACAGGAATATATAAAAAGAAATAAAAAAAACGAAATAAAATTATACATTAAAAAAATGGCATAAATAAATAACCAAAATAACTAAATAAATAACCAAAATAAGATTGCATAAATGTTAATTACGTTGCAACGTAATACATGAACGTATAAAAAAACGACAAAAAATATGATTGTTTCAATGAAACATTGTTTTTAAATAAATAAAATTCATTCATTTGGGGTATTCACAAGGTGTCATAAACTCATATGTCTTAAAATAATAACATTAAAAAATACGAATGTTGTGAACAACCCCTCATAATTTAGTATGCTATTTTGAATTTAAATCAGCTGATTTAAAACAAATATAAAAAATAAATAATTAACTGACATCAAAATATTTTTTAATTCTTTTCCATGAATTAATAAATTAAATGGATCTTACCTGACTATTTTCCATTTTGCAGACGCAAATAAGAAATAAATTTTATTTTGTTTGTTTACCAAACAGCAGAGTCATACGCCGATCTTATTTGACGCCGCAAGTGATTTCTTGCAAAAATTGCTAGCCGCAGGTCAAATTTTGTTGTTAACCGGATAAAATCATACCATCAATGGCGACGGCTACAAGAACTAACGCGATACGGCTCAGCCGCTCAGCTCTGGTCTCTTCTGAATAATTAAGACAGCACAATAAACATAGCAAGCAACGTTCTATTTATTTAAGACACTTTTTGTTAACAAAGCAACAACAATTTTTTTAAACCATTGTAAAATGTTAGAACATTATGACATATAACTTGATAGCACACCTTGTGAATACCCCAATTGTAATGATTAATGACAACATGCAGTTTGACAATGAAATGATTTCATCATATCGTTAATTACGTTGCAACCAGAAAACTGCAAAATCACAATTTTTCTTGATTTATTCATACGCTAAAATTAACATTCACTCTTTGCTTGCAAAACAAAGTTCAACGTTGGTAATTTTTACATCGTTTCGTACACATTTGATTTTTGCATTTATTCGTTTTTTATTGAAAGTGCTTTATACTAATATATATTTATATATACTTATACTTTTGCAGTCAAGTAGTCATTGTCCACTCGATGAGACGCTTGTTAACATTAACAACAATAAACCACTTTGTTAAATTTTTGTTAAAATTAACAACAATAAAAACAACAATAACAAGAATACATTGTACCTACATACAGAACTACTGTACTTTTTAAGATAAAAAAAGTCTGTTTCTATGGAAATTGTTTGTATGTATGTACCTACATATGTGCGTTTAGTTTCATTTAAATTTTTTTTTCTTGTACTACATAGTTAATGCTAAATGAATATATGATTAATAATTGCTTAATTTCTGGCTTTTTTGTTTGTATTTTTTTTCTTTACCAAAACAATCATTGTCGCAAAGAACACACAAACAAAACATCTTTATTAAAAAACGAAGCTAACGATTGTATAAATAACAAAGCACGATGTGCAATATTTGAATGACTGCAAACCAGCAGCGAATATTTGCGGTTGCGCAAGTTTGATTGTATGACCGCAAGCGAGTGTATTTGTTGTTGTGGATTAAATGCGATTTTTTTTCAATCGCATAAAGCTGTTCTCTGGTTGCAACGTAATACATGAACGTATTAAAAAACGACAAAAAATATGATTGTTTCAATGAAACATTGTTTTTAAATAAATAAAATTCATTCATTGTAATGATTAATGACAACATGCAGTTTGACAATGAAATGATTTCATCATATCGAGCCCTTATAGCAAAAATGATGTAAACAACAAAAATAAAATTTTACAGGAGAAGGTTTTTTCTAAATAGTTTTGCTTCAAGTCTAGGGTTTCGTTTGAAATTGCTTTTGCTCTTATTTCGTTACGGTACTTCCCAGAGATATGAGATTTTTAGAGATGATGCAAATGATCAAAAATGATAGATTTTCATCAAAAAGCAAAAATCTAAAATGTTGTTGGTTACCTTATTTTTGCTATTAGGGCTCGATATAAACTAAATTAGTTCATGTCGTTAATGATATGGTACATTTAAGTCATGAAAATTAACTTTGCATTGCAGAATTTATGGCATAGAAATTAATGAAAAAATTTGATTGTATTTATGACAATACTTAATGAAACTATTTTTAGTAGCGAGAATAACGTGCTACGTTGGCTCAAAAATAATGACAAAATTCATCATTACATTTACGAAGGTTTTTCTTTTAGTGTATCTTAAAATTCTTTAGAAACGAAAAACAAAAAACTTTTATAAAGATTTCCTTTATTAAGGCAATTTACGCAAAAATAAATCATAACGTTTTATGTGAAAGAAAAATATCTCTTCCCAAAGTTAACGTTTTTCATTAGCCCACAAAGGTTCTAAATTATAAATTTTTTTTTACAATTTTAATTCATGTCTTTCAAACCACACTAAACAATTAAATTTGCAACATCAAAAAAATCAATTTGTCACCCTTTTATCAGTTTAACGCTAACAATAAGAGAGTTAGCGAAAGAATGTTAAGAAAACACAAAACCCAGGAAAAAGAAAACGAAAATGGCCTACAGATACAAAAAAGTAAAACAATGGAAAATGTCAAGAACACAAACTAACAGGTCGCACACAGGCACTTAAGCCAACACAAACAAACATTTACCTACAAACACAGTACAAGGTAAACAACAAAAACCTTTAGGAAAACACACACACAACCATACAGAGACGGTTAAGCACGTAATGAGTTGGAGAAACAAAACACGCACATACTCTTAAAGACTTTTTCCATGTATTGTAGACCTTTGGAAAAACATAGACAAGGTCAAATGAAGAAGCACAAAAAAAAAAGAAAACGAAAACAGAAGGATTTTGGTAAGACAAATTTAAATAGTCTTAACAATAACGAAACACCTTAAGAACAAACAATAAGCAAAACAAACATTCAAGTTCATGAAAAGGATTCTTCAGCTCAAGGATGAACAATCCAAAACAGCAAAACCAAGACTACGAGACATTCAAACATCTGGTGGAAAGATATTAACATGCTCATCTTCATTGTAGGATTTTGCACACTGACATTTAATCAGTCCCCATGGCAATTAAATTTCTTAATATATACAGAAATATATTTTTAATATCCATTAAACGGGCTTTATTGGAAAGGAAATTTTATGAAATTATTGTTTAAATAGGATTTCTGCCATGTGGCCGCCACGGCTGGCGCGTAGAAGGCGAAATCTGGAACACAAATTTCCACATATTTTCCCATTCTGACCATTATTGTTTTTGAAGACATATGGGCCAATGACTCCGCCAGCCCATAAAGCGCACCAAACAGTAATTTTCTGTGGATGTAATGGTATTTCGACAAAAGATTATGGATTCTTCTCACTCCAAATGCGACAACTCTGCTTATTTACGTACCCATTCAACCAGAAATGGGCTTCATCGAAAAATAAAATTTTTAATGCCAGTTCAAAATCAATATCAATTTGTGCTTCAGCCCATTCGCCATGTATTTTAAAGCTAGTGCAATTCACCATAAAGTTTAACTGCATCGAGCTCTGTATGTTTCGTTCTTAAGGTTACGGTAATAAACCCAAGTCAATGGCTTTATAAATTAATGTAAGTTTACTTTCTCAAGCTTTAAATATTTTCAAATTTTCTTTTTTATCTTAGTTCGCTTCAACTCTGAGCCCTCCATATGTATATACTTGTATACTGTAGATTAACAGTTTAATCTCTAAGGATTTTTTAAATTATGTCTATTTTTGGTAAATATCTCAAAACCCCATACGGAAATGTTAGGCATGACATGATATACGACAGAATTTTTCTAAAATGTTCAAAATAATTACGATTTACTTCTGTTACGTAGTAGAAGCCTAAGGCCTTGTAGCCATGGCCTAGTTATTCATTAGTCTATAATTTGTAATTATTTTCTAATGCTATAAATAAATAAAATAAATACTTCTGTTACGATTTCTTTTCTGAAAGCTTTCGAAGAATTTTTGAGAAAATGCAAATCAAGCGAATATTATTGTTTAAAACAGATTTAGTCTAATGTCAGCAGAATAATTTTTTTTTATTACTTTTTTTTTTAAATGACAAAATTATATCAATAATTGGCTACATGGGGTACACTTTTAATAAATTTGTTTCCAAAGAAGAAATTAGGAACTTTTATGGGGAGAGATCTGTGTCATATCTTATTTTATAACTAGTACAAAAATCCTCTTCTTAACATAAATTGCTTGCAAAAATCCAGTCTAGTTTTATGAGACACAATGTCAAGAGTAACCCTTCAGCGTATACCTGTGCCTGACCAGGCATTTTTGAAATTGTTTCAACTTTTTTTTCTTATAATACATAAATATATTTGAACGAAACTTGATTCCTCCATCAAAGTGGTTGTTACAAGAAATCGGCCTAATGAAAAAGTTGTTCCTATTGTATCCACTTGGGCCTAGCCAGGCCCTACCCTATAATATATGTACTGTAGTAAATAACATAAAAACGAAACGTATCAAAAAGCATACGCAACACATAATAATTATTTTTTTTTTTACTTTTATTTCGCACTTATTCTAGTTGACAACAAAATGTCCTGCTATAGCCATAAAATTCCATACATATAAAAGAAGTCCCAGTGTGAGTTTCTGCGAAAGCCGCAAAAACTCAATACAGAATAAAGGGGTCCCAGCCAGGCCCAATTACGCAAGACTTTAAACTTATCGCATTCTCTTACATCCAAAGATTTAACTCTTCTACATCACTTGGGTTAAAAAAAAGTTTTCTTAACATAGGCAAATAAAAAAAAAAATGAGTGGTTTTGGCACATGACAACCAAAACACAAATTGTAAAGCACTCGCTGCTTAATTAATCTTGAACTTGAATGTAGAAGAATGTCTATCCTTATCTACAAGTGAAATTAAAGCAAAATAGAAGAAAAGGCAAATTAGATAACAATCTTACTAATTGCAAATGTCAACAGGATATTGAAAAAAGGAAAATTTAATAAAAACAAAAGGTATTTAAAACATTAAAATGTTTGTCATATGTAGACATAGACACACAAAAGTAATTTGATTCAATGATTAGGGTACGCGAACGCAAAAACCGACCTTCAGCCCGTTGCACAGTGTCCGACTTTGAAAATTAGGATGACAAAAATCATATTACTTTGTAAATAACAGAGATAGAATTCTGATTTTTTGTTCAAGCACTTCTTATGTGTAGGAGAAAAGTCTGGCAAAAATTAAGCAAATCCCCCCACTGCGACTACAACCTTTCATATACATTTCTGTCGAACCCTTAGTTTGAGTTTACGGTAACTTGTGAAAGAATTAAGATATAATCAGTGTGAAATTAATTTTATAACCGTTTTAATTAGATATCTCTTATATATATTAATAAGTAGGGATGCGTTTTCCATGCAAATGCATGTTTTTTGTCGATAGTCTTAGAACGATGTAGACCAATTATCCTTCCGAACCATTAAATTTGCGTTAAAAATGCATCGATTTGTTTTTGCATATTATTGCATATTTTGGTGAAAAATCATATTTTTGCATATTAAGGTTTTTAATGCATATTTTGACATTTTTAAGTGATTTTTTTTAATTCCATATTTTAAAAAAAGTTCTTAAAAATTTTTTTAAATACACAAGAAAACCTTAATTAAATTATTTTGGAGCTTTTAATCGTTGCATAGAATACATGACCTTAATAAGCCCGATTTAGAATTTTCTGAACAAATAAGGAAAAGGTCGATAAAAAACTTAAATAAATTTTTCATTAAGTTTTTATACCCTTCACCGAAGGTAAAAGGGTATATATATGACTTTGTCATTCCGTTTGTAATTTCTACAATATTGATCCTACACCCTATAAAGTATATATATTCTGGGTCCTTATAAAAAGCGAAGTTCAAATCCGGTTGTCCGTCTGTCCGTCCGTCTGTCTGTTGAAATGGGTTTTCCGAAGCCCCCAGAAATGACGGGGGCTTGGTTTGTTTATGCATCTGTCAGGTATTCTAACTTTAATTTTGCTATTGAAATTCAGTCAGATCGGTCCAAAATTGGCTGAGATATGAGCAAAAAACCACGAAGTTCAAATCCGGTTGTCCGTCTGTCCGTCCGTCCGTCTGTCTGTTGAAATGGGTTTTCCGAAGCCCCCAGAAATGATGGGGGCTTGGTTGGTATATGCATCTGTCAGGTATTCCTACTTTAATTTTGCTATTGAAATTCAGCCAGATCGGTCCAAAAATGGCTGAGATATGAGCAAAAAACCACGACTACCTCTAATTTTTTCCAAAAATCCCTTGTTGTTGTTGTATTTTTATTACTTTTTTCAGTATATCTGGAGAACGGCAAGAGCCAAAGTTTCCCAATTAGGTACACACATTAAGGTTATCAATACACAGCATCCCACAAAATGTGGGCGGGATTGGAGAAGTGGGCGTGGTCTCTTCCGTACAAAAAATATCAAAAATTGTATAAAAACAATTTTTGGGAATACAAAATTTAAATTTTTAAAGATTTTGTTATTCGTGCTTAATTCCCAGTTTTTATTCTTGATAAAAACACTTGAAATTTATTGTTGATGTGATAAGCTATTCCTATGCGCATTTCACTTGTTACTTAGGCCAGATCATCGGGAAACTTCATCCATAAATATTTTAGAAAAACTAAAGATATTAAACAAAAAAAAAAAAAAAAAAACTGTTAAACGTATAAGACTTATAAGCAACAGTTCTACTTGTAACAATATCAAAGTTTAAACAAAAACATCAACAATAAACAGTGAGTTTATCTCATCTTACATTCCCCATTACAATTGATTGGAATTCTCCCAAAATTAATTGTAGTTGTAAGTAGGTTAAGAAAAACAAAAACAAATTTCAAATGCATGTTGCCAATAAGTTTTTTCAGGTCGTGCACAGCCAGTTTATTATCAAAATAATTTTTGGGAACACAAAATTTAAATTTTTAAAGATTTTGTTATTCGTAATGCATAGGAATAGCTTATCCCATCAACAATAAATTGCAAGTGTTTTTATCAAGAATAAAAACTGGGAATTAAGCACGAATAACAAAATCTTTTAAAATTGTATAAAAACCTGAATTCTTGGACTGCCATTTGACCTACGGTTATCCATCCATCAAAAGATCGGAAATCTTTAGTAGAAATTATTTTCTGAAAAATTCGGAAAGATCGGTTCAGATACGAAAAAGTTATGGACAATATAAATATAAAAAAATTTTCGGGAGCCATAGATCTTCCCGAGTAGGTAAAAGGGTATAAAGTCATTCCGTTTGTAATTTCTACAATATTGGTCCTACACCCCATAAAATATATATATATATATATATATATATATATATATATATATATATATATATATTCTAGGTCCTTATGAAAAGCGAAGTTCAAATCCGGTTGTGCGTCTCGCCCCCCCTTGACATTTGTTTACATATACTAGCATAATGCCCAATATGATTTTCGTTATCACCTTCTTTATTATTTCATCTATTTAACGAAATAATTTTAACAAAAATCTAGGAATTTTTGTGTTTTTTTTTTCTACTTAAAAACTCGCCAAAAAAGATAAAATAAAACAAACAAACACACATACATGGCACAAACTATTTTGGTGAATAGATTTCCCTATTTCGCTTCACAACTCAAATAAGTTGATTTGTAATTTTTGTATTATGGTTTACAACTTTGCTATTGCGGTGTACAAAAACATCAAAAGTAATGACAACTCAACTGTGTTGAGTTGTGAGATGTAAACTGGCGATATTTTATTTTAATGATATTCAAATAACGTTCCTTCATGGTTCAGTTGTCTAGGGGGTGTGTTAAGTTAGAAACTGAGAGTTCCCTGGTTCGAATCTATGTTTTTTTAAAAAGAAAATGTTTTTTTAATATATTTATTTTTTTTATGTTCTAAAAACGATTTAAAAAAATATTTACCAGTTTTCGATTTTTAAATTAATTTTTAATGAAGTTTTAAGTATTATAAGTATGTATGTATCATATGTAAAAATTATTTAGTTTTTGTCTAGTTGCTCTGTATTCTGCTCGCACAATGGTGAAGGGTATATAAGATTCGGCACAGCCGAATATAGCGCTCTTACTTGTTTTTTTAAATTTTATTTAGCGCTTTTTGATTGGGGGCACGGCGCTTTTTGATTAGTTCACAACCCTGGTTGGTAGACAAAAGGAATTAGTTATTTACTTGTTTTCATCGACGGCCAAAACAAGTAAAGTCGTATGTCGTAAGAACGTAGGGCGTCAGGTCGTAAATTTCTAAAAACCAGTGTTCGAAAATACACATATACTGACCTTTAGTGTCCTGTTCGGTGGATATGAGAAAAACAAAAATGCTTAAAGTGTTTTGAAGTAAATCGTTAAAAAAAACAAATAATAATACCGGTTTTTTCCAACCCAACAACATGATCAGAAAATTTTATTGCGTACTGTATTTTTTTTTAAACCACAAACATCGTTGAATGTGGTTTAGCTTATTTTCATTCGTTGGTTTAGTTGTGCTAAGCGTTCATTTGGCTGGTAAACAAAACGAAAGGTTTTTACAAAAACCAAATACATTAACGAAAAAAAAAAAACAGAAAGGCAAGAAAATTTTAACACAAACAAATCATGTACACAATACGCACACAAACTATTCCTGTTGTGGTCGCGCAAATGTCCCAGCAACACCAACAATACTACACCTTTTTCCATTGTAATTTAGAAGGCATACATTGTAATTCATATTAGTCACTTGTAATTCAGAAGGTGTCAATTGTAATTCAGAACGTGTCACATGTAGTTCAGAAAGCTGCCAAGTTTGATTAACTGTAAATTTTTAGTTTGCTATAACAAAAAAAAAAAAATGTGCATTGAAGAGCTAAATATATTCTTAAGTATGCAGAATTTCGTTGCATGTTTTACAGAATGTAGATTATGGACCGACCGCCATGTCATTAATTGCCTGGTGAACTGTATAGTATTACACAGCACAACGCAGTCACTTCCAGTTATGGTGGTCATCACATGATGTTTAATATCCTCAACTAGATCAATCTTTGTTCTATCTTGCAAGGACCTGCAACATTTGGAACACGAACGTTGCATTAGGCATCGGCTTTAATGTTAGACCAAATACTCTCAAAAGGGAGGCTGTCGAATTTTTGGTGATTTTTCATTATTACATTACAGTTGAATGCTTTCTGATTTACAATTGACGCTTTCTGAATAACAACTGGAAAATGTGTAGTGAGAACGCATTACTAAAATTTCTTGTTTGCTCATTCCTTTATCAGTGTAAAAAACACTATAGAACATTTAAATATAACGAAAAACAGAACACTATAAAATGTTTGTTACTTTTTTGGAAATAGATATAATTTCTGTTTATTTTCGAACACTGCTAAAACACAAAATTCGTAATTCATCGTAATCGAATTTTGTTTTCTTTTGAATTAGAAAATTCAAAATTTCTTCTAATTATTTTTTATTTTGTTTTGAATTTAAGAACACAAAAATAATTTCATTTTACGTTTGTCATATGTGACAATATGGCAACCGGCTTATTAAATAGGATTAGATATACATATTTCGACATACGACGTAGATATACTTTCACGTTTGCCCCAGCTATCGTGTGCCTTTGTATTAAATATTATACATTTAAACTACGTTTACACGGTGTAATTATGTTCCTACGATAAGGATTACGTATTACGAACGAATGAAGGTGTCGTCGTTCTTCCATTATTTCAATTCCTTAAAAACAAAAATCTTCTAGTTTTAACATTATCCCATCCTACAGTACAAAAAAATACACTTACTAAGTTATTTAGTTCACAGTTCCTTTGAGTAAACCTACCACTATTACTCCTTCTACCTACACAAAAGACAACAAGAGCAAAAGTTAAAAACAAAACAAAAAACTTGACATTTTTCGAATGACTATTACAACAACTATCAGATTGTCACATACCACAGAGCAGATGTAAGTGGTATTGTAACATTGTTTCCTATTTTGTCCTGTTCGAAGTATATTTGTTGTTTTCATTTCTGTCTCACCATCTTACTTTCATTTCTCCATCCACTACAATGAATGAATTGTATCTATGTTCGTTAATATATGTGGGCGTATTTGTTAATGGGATACATTGCCAAAGGCTTATTAATAGTTCGCTTTTTATTCTTCTCTTTCTTGCCGTTCTTTCACACAAACTTTTTTGTACAACCCAGAAAACACAAGAGTTCGATTCATTAAATTTCCTTGCAATAAATAATTATTGAAAAATAATTTAGATATATTAGAGTTTTAAATTTAAATTTTAAGAATTTGTTAAAAAAGATTTTTTCTAAACATCTGTTTTTATGGTTTTCTGTATCACAAATGAACTAGAATTGGATGAGAACTAAAGTAAAATTGAACTTTAACTATGCCCCTATTACGGTTTACAACATAATTAAATCAACTGCTAGTGATGTATTGAAAATTTTTGATATTTTGCTAACCGAACTATAACAGAGATGTAATCCATAATATAAAAACTGCAAAACTGAACAACGGTTAAGTTGTTAACCGTAAAATAACCATTAGGGGTAACTGAATAAGAACTGCACTACATTTACACTAGAACTTAATTACAACATAACTAGAATTGAACTAAAACCAAATTAAAACTAATCTAGAATTGAAGTAGAATTGAACTTGAATTTATCTAGAACTAAACTAGTATTAGACTAGAACTTACTACCACTGAACTAAAACCAAACGAAAAATAACAAAAGCGGTACCAGAACTGAAGTGAAACTAAACCGATCTCGTATTTAAACTAGAAAATGAAGCAGAGCTAAACTAGTATTATACTAGAACTGTAGTAGGACCTAAACTACCACTGAAGTTAAACCAAACTAAAAATTAAAAAAAGAACATACTAGAACTTAACAACAAACTGAACAAAAATCTAAAGTAGATGCTAAACTCAAGTCTTAAATAGAACCCGACACTGAGTCTGAAGCTGTGCCAAAATCTTATATTGGACTTTAAATAAACGTTGAACAAGAACTTGAACTGAAGTGCTAAACTATTATTAAACTTGAGTCAAATTAAGACTTTAGACACCAGTTTGCACGATCTGGCGTTTGTCATCAGATAAAATTACTAACTAAATATTACCAAAACTGGCAGCCGATGAAAGAAAATAAAAAATTTAGAAACAATCACCTTTAATATTATGAGAAAGATAGATTTAACCACTGCGTCTCATTCGACCTTTTGTACAACCTGTAAATTTACAATGACATTGACAGGTTAAAGATTGGTATGCAGCAAACTGTGTTGCCAGGTGCTAGACCGTAAGTTTCACTTGGATCTTAATATAGTTACTTTCCCCAAAAGATCTCTGTCTATGAGTTACTAGCACGGGACAATAACAGAGCAGATGTCTAATCATATATAATGCAGAAGCTGCATTGCTTGGTACATAATATCTTGGACTGCAGTAATCAGGGAACAGGCCGGTAAAATATATCGTTATAATATTTAATCTGATAATTTATTTCTCGTGGTGAGTAACATTTATTCATATTAATTCGAATTTGTATTCTTAGTCAAATTACAATTTTAAAAGCTTTTATACTTTAATAGTCTTATTCCTTCAATATTTTCTATGCACTACCAGAAATTTTAGTTTGTATATTTCTGTTACGAGGCTTAGTTTAGCTATCCTTTGGCTAGCAATGAAGTAAATTGTACAGAAAATTTATAAAACTGTTAGATACCAGCACAATGTAATGCATTTTCGTCAGCATTCTTTGTATCTTATAACTGGATAGTGCCTATTGTAAATTTTATATATTTAACTTAATAAGAATACACATTCGAATTAAAATGAACATTTATAAAAGATTTAATTTTTATATTAACCTTTATTTGATATCAAGATCATTTGTTAATTAGTAATGAAATTTTTGTTTTAAATACATTCGAAATTGAGTTGAAAATATTTTAACTATATGGTAAAACTATATGGCTTGAAAAGCGATTGGGGGTGCCTAAATTTTAATGTAAGACTAAAATTGAATGTTTGCTGGGTTATTATCCCAGCTTACATACACGTTTCCATAGATTAGTAGTTTGTGGTAGTAAGATGCTGGTGTGTTTAAACAGTTACAAAATCAAAACAGCAAAAACCACAACTTCGACATACAAATAAATATATGGAAAATAAAAAAAGTGCCTCTATTTATCTACCAACATTATATATGTATGTACATAGATTCAACCTTCATCATTAGATGTTCTGAAAAAAAAACTACCAGAAAGAAGGAAAATGTGTTTGGAATAAAACAGTAGGAATAGGAGAAGAACATATAGTTTCCAACTGTTGGATTTTTTGTTATAAAAATACACACACACATATCGTTACCTAAAACGCCAACAGTCCTAACTAACCAAATTAAAAATCAATACAAATGTCCACAAAAAATGTTGGAATCTTTCGACCAAAATTAGTTATTTCGTTAACAAAAAATAAATGGCCCTATCTACAAAAGAGTATATGATAAACGCCAAAAGACCTTACAGTTTGCATAATATGCAACATTGTCGGCTGTCAAAACAACTGGAAGGCTTTACAAGAAAAATAGAAGAAAAATTGATTATACGCAGTTTTAGGCTATTTATCATTTTAAATAGATTCTTGCTTCTCCTGTAAAATTTTCGAAATGTTAGAAAGGGCGTTTTGCGTTTTAAGAAACGATATACTGGTTGATTTAATTTAACTTGCTAGTAAAAAAACATGATTTTTAATCATGTGCACATAACAATTTACATTAATTTACTTTTACAGGAATATATATTTTCAGTTTATGCCCAATAGTTCTGAAAGACAGACTTTTCTCATTAATTGTTGAAAGAAGAAGAACAGAAGCTTTAACTGGTTTATAAGGTGCGAAATTGTTCTGAGATTTTACAGTCTATAAATATCCGCAAATGACAAATTAGAATATATCCATTACCAAGTTATCTATAGAAGACGAAATAGTCTTGGTCAAACCTAACAAAGAAACTACAGGGTTGCTTTGCTTCCTCGATGATTAGTTGGGATAGTATGTGCTCTCCTGAGTAAAGGACTATATATGATGTTCATTAACTTAATAAACGGGTATTCTTCATCTTAATGAGTCATGTATGAACATTGTATTTATAACAAAGAAATTCATTTGTTAATGTTATTAAAAGGATCCCTTTTTTCTTATCCTTCTCCAAATGTTAAAAAAAAGAAATTAGGAAATCGTGCATGTAAAACATAAAGAACAGTTTAAAGTTAAATATCAGAAAAAATGTTATATTTTATTTTTGCAGAAATTTAAATTAACAGAGATAAAAATTATTTTGAAGGCAAAATTTAAACAAAGGGATTCTTTAAGAAACACATCAAACAAGAATTCTTTAACAAAACGTGCTGGTACGTTTGCTACAAAAATTGATAACAGATTAAAGGAAGTTTGAAGTTTTTTTTGAAAAATATTTTAATCTATAACAGATTTTTTCTTTAAAGGTATTTTAGTCGATAACATATTTTTTTTAGACAAATATTGTTATCGGTAACTGTAAAATAAATTTTACAAAACGTTTTGTTATCGGGTACGATTTTTTCTAGAAAACTAGTTTTTTCTGTAAAAATTTGGCTATCGATTTAGACAACAGTTTTTTCTCGAAAAATATTGTTATCGAGTTGTATGCAAGAATTTTTTATGAAAAATTCGATAATTGCTTACGATAACATATTAAAAAAAATTGTTATCGAGTACTTTTAAATATAATAGAGCTCGAGAGTATTGTTATCGAGTTCGATAATAGACTTTAGAAAAATAGTTTAATGAAAACGATAACAAATTTCGTTTAGAAACATTTTGTTATCAATAACTGTAACAGATTTTTTTCTAAAAAAGAGTTGTTATCAATTACGATGACCGATATTTTCTAGAAAACTGTAGTTATCGACAAGGATAAAAAATTTTTTCTAGAAAAATTTTGCTATCCGAAAAATATTGTAATCGTGTTGTATAAAAGAATGTCGTCTCAAAAATATTGTTATCGATAACGATAAAATATAAATTATAAAAAAATATTGTTATCGAGTTCAATAAGAGATATATTTTTAAATATTGTTATAAAGCACGACAATATTTATGATAATAGGCTTTTTAATATTGTTATCGATTACGATAACAGATTTATACTAGAAAAATATTGTTATCGATTACGATAACAGATTTATACTAGAAAGATATTGTTATCGTGTTCGCTAAGAAATTTTTAATATTATTATCGAATATCGACTTATCAAGACAAAGGTTTTTTTAAGAAGAACATTATTATAATTTTTTTCAAAATATTGTTATCAAGTTTGGTAACAGATTTTTATACAAAAAATATTTTTATCTAGTTTGATAACAGATTATTTTTAGAAAAATTTTGTTATCGAGTTCGAAAAAAAATTTTCGGTAGAAAAATATTTGTATAGAATTCGATAACATAATTGTTCCATCAAAAATAATCAGTAACTGATTTTTTTCGAAAAATTTGTTATTGAATGCGGTGATAGATTACGCTTTTCTTTTCAAATGTTTACAAATTTTTTATCTTTTTTTAATAAAAAAAAAAGATTTCGAAAACTTATATTTGGTGTTATCGAAAAGAGGTTTCCTTAAGGTTGTAAAAAAACTTTATTCGTTAAAATGGCTGTTATTAAAACAATAAAATTTTTACAAACCTTGTCATTTATCGATATCAATAACGGAAATAGATTGTAAATTTTCTGATTGCTAATGGATTGCTTTATTTTGAAAGCATATTTAAGTATGGTTTCATTTTAAATGCTGGTGCCTTGTTGGTCTCACTTAACAAATATTTGACGCCCCACACATAACCACTCCTTTTATTATGCAAACCGTTTGCTAGTTCAAACATTAATTAGCAGTGTATAAACTACACAATACTGCGATATTTTTACAAATAAAGTTAATTAAATAAAAAATTGTTGAAAGGAAAGAAAAATGTTTACCAATTTAATGGTTCCGTTTTTTTTTGTAAAATATTTGTTAAATGTGAACATACATACCTTAAGTGTTTAGAATTTTTATACACGTACACAAAACTCAACTTTCGAGTAACACAAACGCTATTATTTTACATTAACAATTTCCAATTCCCTGACAAAATTCGTGTTTTTTTCACATACGTGGGATTAGAGTAAGTGAAATATTATTTTTATCAGAAATAATTGTGATTAATTCTCTTTTATAAAATATTTATAAACGATAATAAATTTGTATTGGAAATTACAAAATTTTTAATCAAAGTTACATGAATCAAGAGAACACTCAATCAAAATTACTTTTTGTAACATTCTTTATAGATTAAATAACAAAAATAAAGTATAATTTTGTTGCAACAAAGCAAAATACTTAAAAAAAAAAAAACTTAAAAAAAATAAATTATTTTGATTGTTTTATTGTTGTAAAGAAATAAAAACAAAAAAAAAATTTCAATGAAAACAAAGGAATATTTAAAATATTTACAAATGCTGTAACATAAAAAACCTGAAACTGCACAGTGGGACATCATTAAAAAATTAACGGAAAAAGTAACAACGTCTTTATTTTTGGCTTAAGATGAGTCAAAATCAGTACCCGGGGCAGTGTTGCCAAAACTTTGTGACCAAAAATGGCTAAACTTACGGCAAAAAATGGGCTAAAAAATGGCTAAAAGCTTTTTTAAATAAAAACACATTAAAATTCAATAACAAAACAGAAATAATTCATTTAAAGTTGTTTACGATGAAATTGTGATTTAAGATCAATTTGATAAATAAGCATAAACGTAAATTTATAAAAAAAAAAAAATTAATAATAAAAAATTAAATCATCGAATAATTCGATGTCGTTATTGTACATCTCATAGGAATCACTCATTAGTGTCAAATAATCATAAGTATTAAATAATTTAAAGGTAAATCATAATCACGACAACATTTACCCAACCTTTTGAGTCCAGATTTACAAAAAAAAAAAACAAGTAAGAAAGTATAGTCGGTTAAACCCGACTTTATGATACTCTACACCACATTAGAACCTTTGTACCAAATTTTATCAAATAATCTCTAAATTGCGACCTGTACTTTGCGCACAAGATTTACATGGACAGTCAGCCAGCCGGACAAACATCGTTAATTCTACTCGTAAAGGTGGGCTAAGGACCAATATTTTAAAGTGTTACAGACATCAGCACAAACGCATAGTACCCTCTCCACTATTGTGGTGGTGGTATAAATATTGAATTGTTATGGTAAAAATATTTACCTAATTGGAAAAATCGAATTAACGGTTGCTTAATGTAACCTATTTCTCAAATTACTTTTAAAGACGTTTACTTGGCTAAACACCCTCTCTACTTCAGCATTAGACCATGGACTTTATAGTCAATTTTGAAATTTCTAACACAATTTTGATACCGCCTGCATCCCTTTATTGAAATACTTGCAACCAGAAAGAAACAGCAATGTTTGTTCCTTTATTTTGAAAGATGTTTCAGCGTCATAGTTTATAGCGATTTTCAACATTTGTAAAAGTTGTGATTTAAATTAAAGGCGTTTTAATTGTTCAAAATGTTTATTTTACTTACAAAGACAATATAATGAAGCGGTTTGTTTTTTAATTTTGTTGTTTCTTTTAACCCACTTACAACTACAATTCAAGTCGGAAAGAACCCAACCAATTGTAGAGGGATGTAAGAAAAGATAGACTCACTGTTTATTGTTGGTGTTTTGTTTCTTCTTGTGTTATGTTGTGATTTTTAGTTATATTGTGATGGATAAAAACTTTTTGTTTTTCATTTGTTTTACTTTTATTTTTTTTTTTTTGTCGCAAAATTTTTAACAATAGCTGACATTAATTATTAAAAATCAGTGCTGTTAACGCTTATTGGAATTGTAAGAAAATTTAATGTGGAAAATTGCTACAAGCGTGGTGAATATCGCTTTTAGTACAAACTTTGCATTCAATATTTAACACGCTAAATACACATTAGTGTTGAGTGTAAAACGTAGCTATTATTTTGTTCCATTGTAATTTAGAAAAATGTATCACTTTGTAAGGGTTCGTGTTACCTAATAAATATATTACACAACTATAATGCATCATTATTTTTTAGAAAAGAAAACACCATTAGAGTGTTTATAACCCTTATTCGCTTTAGGGTTTTATTTGTATACTATTTTTGGCTTTTCTAAAATCTTTGGAAAAGGTTTCCTGATGAGCTGGTCTAAGCAACCGGCGAAATGCGGATAGAAGCTAGCTTTCCCTTAACAATAAATTTCAGTGTATTTATCCAATATGAAAAACTGGGAATTTAGCACGTCATACGGAAATCGTATTAATAATAAACTTTGTATTCCCGAAAATAACTTTGATAAAAATTATTCTTTTAAAAGAAAAACGGCAAAAAAATTTTATGGCTAAAAAAGTTGAAAAATGGCTAATGGCTAACTCATTTTTTAATGGCTTAACAGCGTGAAAAATGGCTAAACAGGGCGAAAAAAGGCTAAATTGGCAACACTGACTCGGGGGTTTCTTGAGGCTGCCGATTTGATTTCTGCCACTAGTTTGCCCATCTGGCGAAGTGTGGCTAACTATTGGTGAGGGGAGGGAAGTGAAAAAACGTAATGGATATTGTTTCCTTTGCTTGTAGGTGCTCCGATTTAATTTTTGCCATTATTTTTACTATTACGATTTATATAAACAACGAGTGAAGGGGAAAAATTAAGGTTTTTTAGTAATTTTCTTTCATTGTACTTTAACTAGCAATGATATTTACATAATTTATATAACACACACAACTAAAAAATGTAGTCCAAAATTTGCCGCAAGTGCTGCTACTGAAAAATACTCAATATTGCCTGGTCAACAAGGTGCATGGAATCTTCAAAACAGTACATTTTCGATCTAACTGGAGAACCTAAACAAAAGCGGCAAGCGTTTTTTTGAACATGAAAATTTTATTTAAAAACAATTTCAATACAACAAACCGACATAGCAAACTGTCAAATAAGATTTATCAGCCGGGTGGTTTCTAATTCGCATTCTGATGGTTTGTTTCGTATAAATTGTATGCAAATGAGAAGTTTTGACATACAAAAAACGCTTCCGCTCTTATTTAGGTAGCTCAGTAAGTGGTTAGTTGAGCATTGTTTAAGCCTCAAACTACATCTGGATTATAACTTAGGGTTTTAGAATTTTGTCCGCTCATTTCTTAAGTCTGTCCCATCGTGACCAGCGTACCTAAACACAAACACATACATACAAACATACCTCATACACACAATATTTAACATTAAAAATACAACATCAACAATAGTTTTTTTTTCAATTATTTTTTTTGTCTTGTGTATTTATTTATTTAATAAAAAAAAAAAAACAAATCATATTGTCATAATATCGTGATATTTTACAATACTTTAAAAATATTATTGTTGTGTTTCATACAAAAAAAGTCCTAAAAAAAGTGAGACTTGTTTATGCTGTGTTTATTGTTTTGTCATAAGTACTCAGTAGAAATCTGAATTATGAAGGTTGCTCACAGCACTTTATTTTTTTCTTTTTATTGTTTGAAGACATATGACTTTATGACTTTTATGTAAGTTTTGCTTAATGCAAAAATAAAATTAACATAAAACCTTTTTTACTCAAAAGAATTTTTAAAATTATTTTTAATTTAAATATTTTCTTCTTTTCAAAAAATCTAAATGTTGTTGTATTTTTGGCTAAATATATATATATGTGTGTGTGTCTGTCTGTGTGTGTGTTTTTCTTCCGTGTTTTTCTTAAAAATTAATCATTTCTTTGAAACATTTCTTTTGACCATTCGAAATAATAAATAACAAATTTGAAAAACGTTTTAAAAGCAAGTTTTTACATAAACAATACATTTAATACATTTCGATCGTTGCTAAAAAATCGATATCACTGCCCATGTTCTGTAACTCTGTAACGAGAAACTTTTCGATTGAAATGTGTGAAATGAAACAAAAATAACATATATAGAAACAAACTGTTGATTTTCTCGTTAACTGAGTAAGGAAATTACTCGCCAATTTTCAGAAAAAGTGTGTCTGTAATATTTTTGTGAGAAAATTTCCCGCTTTGAACTTTCAAATAAACTCACGAATAAAAATAGGGCGAGAAAAAACACTAAAAAAAACAATTAAAAATGCTAAATGCAAAGAATAATAATGATAATAATCTGTTCTTGGCACATTTTTTCATTGTTTAATTATTTTGCTTTTAACATTTTTATAAAATATACGAATGTTTTCAAAGCTCGGTTGGTATAGTCGATTGTATTTTCGCCGCCGTCGTTGAAAAATTTTCAATTTTGTAAATTTTGGTCGCCGTCAACTAAATATGTGGTTGGCGTTCTCAACGTCTGCATTGTCACATCGACTTCGAGTAGAATTTTATTACATTTATACCGTAACGACGTAATGTATTTTGATAGTTTTCGACATGAGTTACAGACACACTTTTTTCACTTTTCGAGAAACGATGGAATATTTTGTTTCACATCTTCTCGATGCGGGAAGGTCTCACTAAAGTAACAGAACATGGGTAGTGATTCAGAAATACACTTTGTCATCGTCTGCTAAGTACATGGCTTATCTTTAATGTCTCTTATGCGATTAGCCTAGCAGCAATTTATCCGATTTGGTGACAATAAAGTTAAAAATCGATCTTTGTTTTTATAGAAACTAAATCTGTAGAGAAAGTGTAATTGTTTAGGAAAAAAGTACCAGCATTTTAGAACATCTGTCCACAATTAGCCACTCAAAAAAGCTTACAAAAATCACAAACGGGCCTTGACTTTAATGTAAATAAAACCTTTAAAGCTTATGGTGTTTTCTTTTCTACAAAAAAGTGTGACATTTTATTTAAAAAAATGCAATTTGGTGTCTGTTTCATAAAAATTTTGCTTCCAAAAAAAGGGTGAAAAATGTTTAAGAAACAGACTCCAAATTTAATTTTTTTAAATAAAATGTCACATTTTTTGTAGAAAAGAAAACACCATTAATCTTGCCAAGTTGGTTCATAATAGCCCTTTTTAGAAAAAAATACTTAATTTATAAGGGCTGATTGGCATTTTATTTTAAACCTTAAAAACAGCATGCCAAGTGACGATATTTCTGTCGGTCGGAATATAATATCCTGAGTTCTATGGCCTTCATTCTTTTCAAGCAAAACAAGAATTCTCTTCACTTTAAATGGGAATTTAATTTGTGTGTTTGGACAAATGTCAGAATTTTGAGAATTTTGTTGCGGATGTGAACCGGCTTAAATGGAAACAACTAGACCAAAAGGAGTACGGGTGGGTAGACTTTTCATTTTGGCACTTTTGGCGGAATAGATACCTACAGCCTGCTTGTGTCTATGGGTTAGGTTTAAAAGGGTAAGGCGCCCAAGGCCACACCACCAATGCGGTCCATTGTGAAACAATGTCTATAAGTATGCAGGTCTTTCAAAATCGCGGCTTACCAGAGTCGTATATACTACCGCGAAAATCAGGACTTTATTGCTCCTGTAGTGCGATTCACTAACTTTTATAACGATAATCGAAACGTTAAAATAAGTATAACGAAAATTTATCGAATATGCTATTCTGTAAAATTTTTAACGATATTCGCTGTCGTTTAAAGTCAGCTGTTACTTTAAGCAATTTTTTTGTCGTTATCTTAGCGACAATAATTTAGTTTGTGTTTATTTTATCGATAAAATGTTTTTTATGTTTAAAATAGCTTACATACATACAAAGATATATTCATATGTATGAACAAAAACAAAATAATTTTTTTTTTTTTTTTTTTTTAATATTTTTAATTAGGCTTAAGTTCATGAAATTTAATTTTTATTAAATTATTTTTATGAAGAAAGGAATTTTACAACATGAAAATCAATTAAAATTGTTATTGATAATCTTTCATTCTTGACGTGGCTCGGGCTCGAACCCTGGCCGGCAGGTTACCATGACATGTTTCGATCGCAACCACTCGATCTCCTCAGATGGATTTGCCGTCTTACACTCGCAGCCATCGACGACTGCTGACGTCACTAGTCAAACATCAATCCTTAAACCAAATTGTATTTTAACATTTGGTAGATCGAAATTTGCTTTCCTGAATGATTATCTATTTTAATTGATTTTACATGTTTTTTCCTTTACTTCTGTTTTTTCGTACTTTCGTCAAGAATTTTTCTTGAAGTCCAAGTACATTTTTTTGTTGTTTCACTTTGTCTTTCTCTTTTCTGTTGACCTTTTTCAGCACAACTTGAAGGACAAATGTACACATAGAGCTCGTGCCTTAGCTTTAACAATAATTAGTATTGTGGTTATTTTGTTGAACTATTTATGGTTTTCAATCCAAATTTTTTTTAATATTTTTAATTAGGCTTAAGTTCATGAAATTTAATTTTTATTAAATTATTTTTATGAAGAAAGGAATTTTACAACATGAAAATCAATTAAAATTGTTATTGATAATCTTTCATTCTTGACGTGGCTCGGGCTCGAACCCTGGCCGGCAGGTTACCATGACATGTTTCGATCGCAACCACTCGATCTCCTCAGATGGATTTGCCGTCTTACACTCGCAGCCATCGACGACTGCTGACGTCACTAGTCAAACATCAATCCTTAAACCAAATTGTATTTTAACATTTGGTAGATCGAAATTTGCTTTCCTGAATGATTATCTATTTTAATTGATTTTACATGTTTTTTCCTTTACTTCTGTTTTTTCGTACTTTCGTCAAGAATTTTTCTTGAAGTCCAAATTTCGATCTACCAAATGTTAAAATACAATTTGGTTTAAGGATTGATGTTTGACTAGTGACGTCAGCAGTCGTCGATGGCTGCGAGTGTAAGACGGCAAATCCATCTGAGGAGATCGAGTGGTTGCGATCGAAACATGTCATGGTAACCTGCCGGCCAGGGTTCGAGCCCGAGCCACGTCAAGAATGAAAGATTATCAATAACAATTTTAATTGATTTTCATGTTGTAAAATTCCTTTCTTCATAAAAATAATTTAATAAAAATTAAATTTCATGAACTTAAGCCTAATTAAAAATATTAAAAAAAAAAAAATTTGGATTGAAAACCATAAATAGTTCAACAAAATAACCACAATACTAATTATTGTTAAAGCTAAGGCACGAGCTCTATGTGTACATTTGTCCTTCAAGTTGTGCTGAAAAAGGTCAACAGAAAAGAGAAAGACAAAGTGAAACAACAAAAAAATGTACTTGGACTTCAAGAAAAATTCTTGACGAAAGTACGAAAAAACAGAAGTAAAGGAAAAAACATGTAAAATCAATTAAAATAGATAATCATTCAGGAAAGCAAATTTCGATCTACCAAATGTTAAAATACAATTTGGTTTAAGGATTGATGTTTGACTAGTGACGTCAGCAGTCGTCGATGGCTGCGAGTGTAAGACGGCAAATCCATCTGAGGAGATCGAGTGGTTGCGATCGAAACATGTCATGGTAACCTGCCGGCCAGGGTTCGAGCCCGAGCCACGTCAAGAATGAAAGATTATCAATAACAATTTTAATTGATTTTCATGTTGTAAAATTCCTTTCTTCATAAAAATAATTTAATAAAAATTAAATTTCATGAACTTAAGCCTAATTAAAAATATTAAAAAAAAAAAAAAATTTGGATTGAAAACCATAAATAGTTCAACAAAATAACCACAATACTAATTAAAAACAAAATAATAAATTTAAAATTTGCAAAAAGAAAGCAAATTAAGAACAAAAATAAAATTCTAAATGTAAAATTCACAAAAAAAAATATAAAACCACAAATTAACCCTTCGTCTTACTTATGAGTCTGGCCAGACCCTTTTCAGTGCATTTTGAATGAAAAAATATGTGTAACAAGGGGGGTTAAGAACAATTTCATCCCTGCAAACAAATGGAAGATATCATCTAAGGCAATAGTTTAGCAATATCCCAAAATTGTCATCTGGAAGAAAATAATCAAAGTAATTTTTTATTTTCTTTCTTTAATAGTTTAAAAAAAAATACAAAATATAGACAGGAAAAAATTTAAATTATTTAAAATTATACATCCATTACATTTTATATATTTTTAAAAAATATATAAAAAGGACGTATTCTCCACGGTAACAAATATTACAGATATTAGAGAAGAAGGCAAGAGACAGGCAAGCTGCAAAATTTATGGACCAAATTTTTACGGAAAACGAAGAAAGATTAAACTCAAGTGTCGTACATGTGGTAAATAAAGATAATGTTCTCTATTCTTTCTCAATAACTTTATTTTATTTATAAATTGTATTATTTTTAACTATATCTATATATATAAAAAGAAGTGTACATTTTGATTGTCACTCCATAACTCGAGAACGGCTCGACCGATTGCCATAAAATTTTTAGGGAAGGTACAGGGAGGAGTGATGATGGTTAGTTGATTTTGAAATCCAAAATCGGGGCAGGGGAATTGGTACCCCCCATAGGATGCCAATATTTAATATCGCATATCTTAAGACCCGCTGCACGCATTTTGTTGAACTTTTGGTAGTAGGATCTTCTAAGCCCCAAAATTCAAATAAAACAGTAGCGGGGGAAGTGGTTCCCCCCATAGGACGCCAATGTTTAATATAGCATATCTTAAGAACTGTTACAGTGAGAATGTTCAAACTTTGTAGAAGTCACTCTTATGGTATACTACTCTATTGAGAATAAAAATAAAGCGGTAGGCGCAGGGGGGAAATACCTCCCATAGGATGCATATATTAAATATAGCTCAACTGAAGAACTATTTAAGGGACAGCCTTCAAACGTGGTTAAAGCTACTATTATGGTAAAATGAAAATTTCAATATAAAAATGGGCGGGGTTGACAGGGGAGGAGCAGTACCCCTCATAGATAGAAATATAATTAAGAGCCGCTGCATGCATTTTGTTGAACTTTTGATAGTAGGGTCTTCAGAGCCCCAAAACTGAAATAAAATAGTAGCGGGGGAAGTGTTACCCCCAAAAGGACACCAATGTTTAATATCGCATATCTTAAGAACTGTAATAGTGAGAATGTTCAAACTTTGTAGAAGTCACTCTTATGGTATACTACACTATTGAAAATAAAAATAAAGCGGGTAGGCGCAGGGGGGGAAATACCTCCCATAGGATGCATATATTAAATATCACTCAACTGAAGAACTATTAAAGGGAGAGTCTTCAAACGTGGTTAAAGCTACTATTATGGTTAACTTTAAATTTCAATATAAAAATGGGCGGGGTTGACAGAGAAGGAGCAATACCCCTCATAGATAGAAATATAATTAAGAGCCACTGCACGGATTTTGTTGAACTTTTGATAGTAGGATCTTCAGAGCCCCAAAACTGAAATAAAATAGCAGCGGGGGAAGTGTTACCCCCCATGGGACACCAATGTTTAATATCGCATATCTTAAGAACTGTTAAGTGAGAATGTTCAAACTTTGTAAAAGTCACTCTTATGGTATGCTACACTTTTGAAAATAAAAATAAAGCCGGTAGGCACAGGGGGAAATACCTCCCATAGGATGCATATATTAAGTATCTCTCAACTGAAGAAGTGGTTAAAGCAGTGTAGCGAAGCGCACGGGTTAAGCTTGTTTTATATAATAAACAATGTTATTTAAAATAAAAATGTGTGGTTTTTTGAAATGCAAAATCTTCTTTTTATAACCCTTATGATATTTTGGCGATATCTTCCTATTTGCTTATACTAAGTGGTTGTCTGGCAATATTGCTAGTTTATCATCTAGAAGAATCGCTTTCGTATTGCTTAGAAGTATTGCTATCGAGACACGTTTCTTCCCGAAGGAAGTATCTTCCGCAATACGAAATCGATTATTGCCGCAATAATATTTTTCATCCAGGCAATACGTTTGGCAAAACATATGGAGTATATCTGTGTTTGCTGGGATATGTTTTTATTTTATTCTCTTTTGTGCTTTTCGTTTTTTTTTTAACATTTTGTAGACAGAGATGTTACAAAAAAACAGCTGTGTACTATCGTTAAAAAAAAATACAGAATCACACTATCGTTACTGCAAGCGAATATAAATGTCGACAAATATTACGATTGTCGGATCGTTAAAAGTTAGTGAATCGCACCACTGAACTGGTTACTGATGAAGATTTTCTAGTTCGTCCTAGCATATAATCCAAGGTAAAGTTTGCCATGCTCATAAAAACCTCTCCAATAGGAGCTGTTTTGCAGTGGTGATAAGATAGTTTAGCTCCTCTAAAAATGGTTTGGCTACCTCAGTGTTGAAAGAACTGTGAGGTGAAGCCGCATTGTAAAAAATAATAAAATTAAATTTTAAGAAAAATAAAAAATACTATTCGAAGACCGATCCATGGAATTAACATTTGAAAATTATTTCGGGCATACAATGAGCATCGCGGTTGTTGTTGACGAAGTGAATTTTGGACGTTCAATTTTGGGCCACTTTTGTGAGCATTGCTAGTCGTATGTCGCAAATACCAGGAACAATAATCAGCCATCATGGGTGCGCTTTAGTAGGTTACCCTTCTGCCGTCAGTTGTTGCTGGTTTATCAGAACATAACGGCGACTTCACGTAGCACCACAGAAAATGGTTGCGAGTTGTCAAATTGCACGACCTTACAGGCCAACTGACACGACCATTTTTTGAAATCAACTTATCGTCAAAGTCTATTGTTGCGGTCGTCGTACAGCACACATCACTATCCTGTTTAAACCACATCTTGCCCAGATATATGTCATCCATATTTTCGAACAAAAAAATATTGTTAATGATGCGTTAACGAGCTTCGGTTTGCGTTTTGCAAAAGAAGGTCCGATGTTGTCACCAGCGTGACATTCGTCTTAATACGATGTTTCTTTTGTTAATGTGATATAGTCGAACACAGAAAACAATATCAATGTTAAATTAACATTACGCAATGTTTATTTAAAATCATAGTAATTTCCAGCAAAAGTATGGACATTATTTAAAATTATCATTGTTTTATAGTTATTTTAAAGGAAGGTATAAAAATTTAAACGAAAAATGTTAAAATAACATTTTTAATTTTTGAATCCATAAAATCCCGTCTTATTTGTTTTGTATAGCGACAAAACGTTAAAAAGAAAAACATAATTTTTCTTATTTTCATGTTTAAAATTATTAATAAAGAGAAAAAAAATTCCCGTATTCTTTTTGTTAAAATTATTTAGTTAAATAGTACATGCAATTATCAAAGTAGAATGATGACGAAAACCATATCGGGCCATTCTGTTGGTGTCTTTTAATTTCTGTAAACAAATGGAAAAATAAACAAGTAAGAAAGTATAGTCGGTCAAGCCCGACCATATGATGCCCTACACCACAGTATTTAAAAACATGCTTATGTGTCCATGTAAATATGGATTTATCTATGTTTATAAACTTCATGAAAATCGTTTTGAAAGTTTGTGAGAGGCAGAAAATGCCCCCTGCCTCCCCTTGTGGTCCTATTTTTCAAAACTGTATAGCTAATGACTCCCTATAGATATGGATCTATCTTGTTTTAAATTTCATTAAAATCGGTTTGAGAGGCAGAAATTGCCTCTATCTCCCCTCGTGGTCCGATTTTTTTGAAAAATGTATACATTTTGTGTCCATATAGATATGGTTCTATCTATGTTTTAAATTTCATTAAAATCGGTTTGATAGTTTCGGAGAGAAATAAATTTCCCCCTATCTCCCCTCGTGGTCCTACGATTCGACCCATTTTCAATAGGCTTGGTCCTTGTACTAATAAGAACCTGTGACCCAAATTTTATCAAATTATCTCCAAAATTACGACCTGTACTTTGCGCACAAGGTTACAAGGACAGCCAGCCAGCCAGCCTGCCTGCCAGACGGACATCGTTAGTTCGACTCAGAAAGTGATTCTGAGTAGATCGGTATACTTTAAGGAGGGTCTGGGACCACTATTTTTAGGCGTTACACACATCAGCACAAATGCATAATACCCTCTCCACTATTGTGGTGTGGGTATAAAAAGTGAAACATGTGTTACAGGAAAATAAATAATTACATTCTCTCTCTCTCTCTCTGTTTCTGCGGGATGTGTTTCTTAAATTAACGCATATGTTGTCTCTGAAACTTCTTCTCACTGTTATTTCAAACTCCAACCAATTCAATTATACATGAAATTCACGTTGAGGCAACTTTAAGTAACTTTCATTCAACGTGATTCGGAGTGTTATTTCAATATTAATGTCAGTTTGCTCTAACTTTACGGTAATGTTAAATTAATATGAATTATAGTTATTTTAAAAGAAAATAATGTTGTTCGCAAGTTATTGTAAAACCATGTTTAATTAACATAAAGTACCTATGAAGCAAATTAACTACCGAAAAATTTAAAATAACCTTGTTTTCGAGGATTTTACATTAATTTTTTTAGTGAGTTATGGCTTTGCATATCCAGTGCGTAGTTTTTGCATATATGTAAGTTAATTTTTCTGGATGTATTAGAGTATTTAGGATTGGTTTTATTTAGAAATGAGCCTAACCGGTTAACAGTAAAACATCAATGGCAGTAAAATATCAATGGATGGCTTAAAAAGTTCAAGCACACATTTTTTTATAATTATTTATCAGAGTATTCTGATCATAAATGTAAAAAAAGTGATCGACAAATAAGGCGGATTAAAAAATCACCTTCGTAATCTAATTTTTTAATTAATTTTTTTTTGTTTTCTTAATTTTACTTTTTGCAATTTTGCGTACTTAATGAGCCATAATGAAGTTTTTTTTTCTTGTTATGCGTTTCTTACATTGAATGAATAAAAACCATATTTAGCTTAACCGAAATACACAATTCTAATCACTTTAATAAAAAGGTAAATAAATGACTTCTTTCAATTTATATTAAAAATTAAACTTATTTTGTATTACAAATGATTGATGACTATGAAGAAAGAAAAACATTAAGACAAACCTCGAATTACTTGCGTCAAGGCCAAAAACGTATGAGTGTTTTTAATACCAAAAAAGTATACGCCTCATTAAACATTTCCAAAACAAAATTTAAGTCTAGTTTCTATAGAAATTCAGTAAAATGAATAATAAATATTTTTATCTTAACACATTATAACCACACATATTTACATTAACATTAACAAATACTTTTATAAATAATTCAATACCATTACCAACATACCCTCGTTTTTTTTGGTTGTGTATTATTAATATGATAAATAATAAATATTCATTATGTCTGTAATAATACTTTTTCCTAATCAACACATTTTTTTAATGCATTTTGTAATTAAGATCGTTTTTGTTAAATTAATTAACATTAATTTATATATATTTTTTGGATGTCCCTCTAACGAATGTGTTTTTTACTGTCCACAACTAAATCACCTAATTGTTTTGTATAAAAAAAATTGTATATTTTAATTCTTAATGTCTTGGTAACAAACTTGTTTAATTCCATCATACACTTTTTGTCTTTCTTTTCACAAGAACTATTAAAAGAAAAAAAAAACAAAAATGAGAAATTAAATCAAAAAACCAACAAAACGAAACAAAAAACTTACATTTACAGGCAGTCCACATGAATCGCGTACAAATCGAGTGGATGAAACACAACTGGTGCTGCGCATACATCGTGGCAGACCCTGTTCTACACCCCAAAGAACGCCTTTGTCCGTACATTCCATGTCTTCAACGCTGAGTGTGAATAGCAATAATGAGGAAATGTATCCTTTGCAACATCATGGCAATGTGGCTCACCACCTGAGTGCTACTCCTAAAAGGGCCACTTCAATGAGAGTTCCTAGAACAAAACACGAAAAAGTCTCCATAAAAGTATCGTTCCCATCCTCGGAGAACATGTTGGACTCCACTATCTCCATTGACAGTACACCACCGACTTATGCATCAGTTGTAAGCACAAATGCGTCCAGCACGCATCAAACAGCTGCCACCTCATTGATCAATGGTCGTAGAAGTTCCTTTAAAAGTGATCTGTTCGAGATAGGTGAAACCACCTTTAATGTGGAGAGAAGCAACAATTTGGACAACAATACTCCTTCCCATTCGAGCAGAGTAATAGAATCCCACACAGATAGTTTACTCAAAAAGAACGATAAGAAACACAGGGGTAAAAGATCGGTAAGATTTCAGGTCAAACGTTTTAAGGTGGAGACAAAAGCTGCCAAAACTTTAGCCATTATAGTGGGTGGTTTCATCTTCTGCTGGTTGCCATTTTTTACCATGTACTTAATAAGAGCCTTTTGTGATCACTGTATACAACCAACCGTTTTTTCTGTACTCTTTTGGCTCGGCTACTGCAACTCGGCCATAAATCCTCTCATTTATGCCTTATTTTCTCATGAATTTCGTATTGCCTTCAAGCGTATCGTCTGCCGTTGCGTTTGTACACGCAGCGGTTTTCGTGCTTCAGAGAATTTCCAAATGATTGCAGCACGAGCTCTTATGGCACCGGCAACATTTCATAAAACCATTTCGGGCTGTTCGGACGAAGGCGATGGTCCTGAATTTAGTTGACTAATGATGATTGATGATGATGATGACGGTGGTGTTGGTGGTGTTGGTGGTGGAGATGGGGCCGAAGCGGAGGATGTGGATATAAATTCCTCATTTCAACAGCAACAACAAAAAAGCTCAAGCAGAAAAACACATACAACATCAACAATAATGTCACTGCCAAATAAAGAAAAGGTGTTGGAAATTAAACCATTAGAGTTGGGGGAGAGGGCAAGTGCCGGTATTTCACGTAATAATTCAGCCAACAAAAGTGGTCGTCGTGGTGGTTTTTGTAAAGGTAAAATAATGTACTAACAACCCTCTAATGCTTAGTAAAGTCTTCTTCTTTTTTTGTTTTTTAAGAATTAAAGATAAAATTAATTTTTACGGCTAAGGATTTTGAAAGTTTGAAGGAAACAAACCAATAAATTAAAATGTAACAATTTTTTTTTTTTTTTTCATTAAGTTTTTTGCAGTGAAATTTAATCTTAAAACTGATGACAATTTTTAATATTGTATATTCCTTAAAATTCGTAATATAAACATTGTAATAACTCAAGAAGATTTAGGTCTAAGTATTAAAATCGCAACGCAACGGCAAAGAATTGCATTGAAAGCAAAAACAAAGTCATAAATATTTTGTAACTTTGTTGTTGTTTGTTGAAAATTTACATGAATTTCTGAAGAAAGCAACAACAAAATTACGAAATATTTATGACTTTGTTTTTGCTTTTAATGTTATTCATTAGCGCTGCGTTTTACATAATAAAGGCCTTAAAGAAGATGAAATTTCATTAAACCGTGACTATTTGTAAAATTAGAATCTTTATAAATCAAGGAATAGAAAATTCCTTTAAAGAACAAGTTTTTAAAATAATATACAGATTTATACTATTTTGCTTTTGGGGCAAAATAGCCTGCGGTAATGAACTCTATCGGGCCTGTTCTGAAAATCACGTGATTTCAAATCACGTGCATTTGAAATCACACTTGTGATTTGGTGGTGTTTTGAAAGTCATACCCTTGTTGTGTTTCTCGGTGTGCTTTCTGCAATTGAATATCACACCAAAACACACATAAACGGGACGCTAACATATCACACGTGTGATTTTAGTAGGCACATGTGATTTGAAATCACGTGATTTGAGTTAAAGTGATTTTCAGAACAGGCCTGTATATATTTATTTGCATAACTTTGGGAAAGACGTCTATAAAGCAAAAAGTGATATAAATTCCTGGCTTAGTTTCCAAGGTGTTTGAACATTTACCTCAAATTGTCCATTTTATAGGCAATCCTAATAATCTCCATCCAAGATGTCCAAAATTGATGGTGTGTTTGTATCAGCCAATAGTTTCACGCTTACCAAGACAATAGTTTAATCGCACGGTCTTAATTGCCAATTGGTTTGTCAATATGAAAAATTAAATCGTTTCCAAACTGTTTCCTTTAGTGAGATTGAAATCGTCGCTCCCGTAAACATTTTACAGCATTCCATTCATCCTTAGAATCTCTGGTGAATTCATCTTACTCAAAATGTCCCAAATGTAACTTTCAGTATACCAATTAAGTCCAAAAACATTAACTGTGCAAATGGAATAGTGTAATAAAAAATCCAGGATAACGGTACCAAACGTTGGGAAATGAAAATAAGAGAAATTCTTACAAAACAAAATAAAAAATTAACTCTCAAAATTCCTCACGTGGCGACTTACCAGCTAGCATTTGGGTTATAACTTTTGTAAAAATCACCTAAATGAATCTTCTCAGATCAGTTTTGATGATTAAAAACTGATGTATCACTTGAGCGACTAAAAAAGGATTCTTATATATGATTCATTATATATGTGTCTAGCGCCTCAACAAACACGTTCCAACGTGATTTAGCTTGGCCAATGCATTTTATTTCTCCCCCAATTCGTCTCATTGTAAAAGCTTCGATGTCGATTTGTCGTCGCCACGTATGAGCAGGTCTCCCAATTCTACGGTTACCTTGGGGGTTCCACATGATGGTATTTCTGGTGAAGTCGTTGAATTCATATCTTCAAATTATGAATTTAAAACTGAAGAAGGAATCGGAGAATTGCCTCACAAATGATTTCTCGAGGTGATTCGTCGGTA
This sequence comes from Pollenia angustigena, assembly GCA_930367215.1. Classification (NCBI taxonomy): domain Eukaryota; kingdom Metazoa; phylum Arthropoda; class Insecta; order Diptera; family Polleniidae; genus Pollenia; species Pollenia angustigena. The sequence goes on from OV884056.1 coordinate 188,752,364, forward strand.
GGGTTGGGGTATTAGTTTATTTAGTCTGAATTTTCACGTTTTATCTTTTGATGCTCAACATTTTTTCAATTATCTTTAAAGATGCCAATATAATCACACGCAGCAATCGGTTTCAACTTTTTTTTGGTTCAAAACAACAACAATTTTATTAACAGCGAATCAAAGAGAAAAGGAAAAGAAAAAAATTACATGAAACCGTCGTTGTGCATATACCAATAAATAAAAACACAAAGCGTACTGACCGAGTACAGGCATCTCCGTACTAACCCCCTCTCTTCTTTCTTCTCTCACCTAAAAACATTAGAGTTGAGCATCAAAAGATGAAACGTGTAAATTCAAACTAAATAAAAATAAATATGAAAACCCAGCTAACATTTTGTATTAATATCGAATCTTTTTAGAATCATCTTCACGAGTTAAATAACCGCATATGAGCTTATATTTCGATCATAAATGATACTTTTGTTGTGTGAAAATGGTACCCCACAGATGAATCACTTCAAAGATCATACATGGATTCTTTTTCAATCGTTCTAGTGCTAAATCTGTTTTAAATTCAAAACATTTAGAAATCATTATCGAAACATAGAAATGAATCAAATATGATTAATTTCTCAAGTGATAAATCAGTTTTTAATCATCAAAAGTGATCTGGAAAAACTCATTTATGTAATTTTTTTTTTTAATTATCACCAAAATCCTACCTGGGAAACGGCAAGCCTACTGTGTTATAATAATAATAGAGTTGCTGAATTAAAAAACCGTAAAACTGTTTAATCCCTCTTGCAAGACAAAGTCTTTAGCTAACTCATTTATAAAGACCGTGTGCTTCACAAATCCCTGTAATAAACTATAAGTTGAGTTTCAAAATTAATCAATTTGGTATCAGATAAACTTGCATCCGTGCTCCAGAATTTTTAGTCTAACAAAGTCGAACATTTGAAAGGACTTAATAAATTTACAAAGGTCGAAGCATTTGTACAATCTGCCTGAGATTAAAAAGTTGTCTTTGTCGATGCGAACCCAAGAATATTTTATCAAACAAATCTTCTAGCGTCCAAGTCAAAGCAGCAAAACTTTTTGAACCAGAGGTTTTCACCGAGTACACAGTTAGACATTAAAAAAGGTTTTTTAACCATTCCAACTGATTCTGAGCTGAAAATAAACTGAGTTTTATCCCATCACGTTACATTTATCAGATAATAATCCATTTGTATATTTCACTCTTTTCTTTGAGCCGCCATTCGAAGTTAAGTGCTGGTTCCTAATGTTGTAGGATTTTTAGTTTTTATCCAATTTCAGTCTATTATGGCCTTAGTTATAAAACAATGCATTTCGTCATTAGTTGTGGTCAAAATATTTTCCAAATTGACTATAATTGGCGAAAAACATTAAAAATTTTCATAAAATCTTAATTTGATCCACTTTAACTAAGGCATTTTTTATCCACTATTAACGACACGTTATTTAGTAGCCATTCAAATAAGATAAATTATTTCAATGGAACCAGCCAGCACTTTATTCTTGATGGCGGTTAAAAGAGAAGTATTAGAGCGAAAAACACAAATGGACCATTATCGGATACATTTGACGTGACGGGAGAAAACTGAGTTTCATTTTCGTCTTCAGTACGCCAATAACCATAAAAATCAGTTGAAATGGTTAAACAAACATTTTTCAATGTCTATCTATCTGTGTTATCTTTAAAGAGTTTGTTTTAAAAAATTAAATTTTTTTTCATAGGAAGTTAAAGCGTTTAAAAAATTTTCTATAGTATTTTAAATTTTAGAACAAAATCTCACTTAAAGCGGATTTACCCATTTTTTACGGAGATCGCGATTTACTAATTTCAAAAAATTATTCGGAAACACAAGGCCACTATATCTACCCAAAATCTCTTAGCTTACCAAGGGTGGTAGTTCTTCAGCGACTAATTATATTCTGTTTTTTTGGTGTCAAACCAAATATTTCAAATACCTTTTTCTCAAAGGTTGTGGCTTAAAATGGATTAAAAAAATTAACACACAAAGTTTAATTTCAGAAACACAATCTTTGCGTACAAAATTTAAGTTCAAGTTTGTCCATCCAAAATTAAAATTAAACCAATTCAAGCTGAGAGTTTTGTGCCCCTCTCTCTCTTTCAAAAAGAGAATTGTTAAAAAACATATAAAACATTTCGTCCGTATAAAATCTTTATACGGGCAACATGGAGGGGTTAATCGACCTTTTTTTAACCATAACCAAACCAATAATTATCAAAAACATTAGAGGGTTACAAACTGTATAAATTAAAATAATTTTAGCCATAATGTACAATAAAACTCACAAGAATATTTTCTGTTTAGTATTAAAAAAATAATAACAAGAAGTATTAATTCCCCAATTACGGTTTACAACTCAACTCAGTTGCGTTGAATTTTAAACAACTGCAAGTGATGAGTGGTAAATTTTTAAAGCTTTTGTTAACCACACTATATTATAGTGTGAAACCATAATACGAAAATTGCAAAATTTGAACTGAACTAGAGAGCTGAGTTGTAAACCGTAATAGCGCTATAACTTAAATTTAAAATATCAACTCAGCAAAACTAGACTTAATACACTTAAAAAAAAACTAAAAACTATAATAAGACTAAACAACAAAATCATGTAAGTGCTATTTTTTAAAGCCTAAAAGTATGCTAATTTCAATAAAAAAAAATCTATAAAATTAACTAAACGCGGAAATGAATAATTAGAAAAGTTGCGTATGTATGTGTAAATACATTTTTGCAACAACAAAATTTTAATGTTAAACGAAATTGTAAACTTATGGCAATAATTTTTACTTATTTTAAAATTAAAAAAAAAAAAAATAAAGAACAAAAAGAATTTGTTTTTAAGTAAAAAAGAAAAATATTAAATGTTAATAAGTTTTAGATGTATTAAAAAAAATGTTTAAGTATACATTTGGCAAAAACAAAAACTAAAATAACAATCATAGCATATTATAAATAAAACATTTACTGCCATTTTCACCGAGTTCAGTTAAAACCAACTATGACTTTAACTTCCAGTTAACAGTATGTTTTGACAGTTATAACTGGTAGTTAATTATAACTGAACTTGGCGAAATTGACCGTTAATGTCATAATAGGAGTAACTATATATTTACAAAAGTTTAAATTTTTATTAAAATTTAAGTTTTGTGTGTAAAGAAAGAACATAAATAAAATATTGAATATTTTTAAACAACTATGATTAAATTGAAAACTGTGGTCGCAGCAACAAAAACAAAAGAAACACGGTATGTATATGTTACTAAATTAGAACAATTTAAAATTTCATACACGTTTTCTAAATAAGGAATTTTTCTACTCTAAGAAGGGTACAACTTATACAAATATAAAATTTAAAGCAAACCAACCAACCAAAATTTAAGATGTCATTCAAAGATTTCACCTTATTAAAAAAAAGTACCAAAAAAATAAAAATTATGAATTTTTTCGAGTTAACCACACATATGAGTGGTGATATTTGTCTTATAGAAATTCATATCACGTATACGCACTCATGCACGAGGGAGGTACATACGTGTGCCAGCTGGATTAGTGTGTGACAAAAAAAATTTTAAAAGCGCAATAACAAAAACTCGTGAAGATGTATTAAAATTACAGTTAAGGTTTTCTAAAGAAAATTTCATATAGAAAATCAAAACAATTTAATGAAATTTCTAAAGAAAATTAAAGACATAGTGATACATTTTTTAACAAAATAAACAAACCAAAGGTAAATTTTTTAAAGAAAAACTAAATCAAGCGATAAATTTCAGATAGAATATAATACATTTTCTAAAGAAAAATAACCCAACCGAATTTGTTTTTATACAAAAACTGTGATATGATAAACGCATTTCACATCGTAAAACTTTTCGCATGAAACGTGTGAATTGCAACAAAAATAGTGTGAAATGAAACTAGGGTAGCCAGATATGGAATTGACAAAAAAAGTACATTGATGAAAAAAAGCAGTACATTTAAGAAAAAAAAGTGCATTTATTTTTTATTAAAAAACGTTTAAAAAAATTCATTAAATAACATAAAATAACAATTTATTCAATAAAGAACATAAAAATGAGATTGTAAATCAAAATTTAATTAAAATATCTAAAACAGCACGATATTTTACAATAACTTCAAAAAACTTCACATAAATCGCTCTGGTAAAATGTTTGACACTCGTTTTGTTTTGATTCAGAGTGGAAGTATATCGAAGGCTTTGGCTTTAAATTTTGCTTGTAACCAAACGTTTAATAAGTAAAGCAAAAACGCCAGCAGTTGCTTTTCTACTTATATAATGTAAGAAAACAATCTAAATTCAAAGCCAAAGCCTTCAATGTACTTGTACCCTCAATAGCCATTGTAGATATTTTTACTGGGTGTTTCAAAGAACTTTTTTTTCTACACTAAAAAAAAAAATACTAAAAACGTTAAGCACAGAAAAAAAAGTACAAAAAGAAATACAAAAGGCTAAAAAAAGTACTTTTTTAGGTGTTATGCAGTAAGCAGTACATTGATGAAAAAAAAGTACGTGTACTGCTGAAAAAAGTACGTCTGGCAAGCCCTAATGAAACAAAAAATGGGTTTTCTCACACAAGTGGTTCTGTATCTTTTTTTTGAGAGAATTATCTGTCATTTAAATAATTTTCCAGCAATTATTGGAAGGATGCGAGAAAAAGTGTTTCTATAACAATATTTTGCGAAAAGTTTCTTTCAACAACTGTCAAAATAAGTAACATTTGAAATTGGTGGCGAGAAAAACAAAATGTAGATATTTTGAATTTAAAATATGTTTATATACTATTTTTTTAAAATAAATAAAAAAATAGAAGGAATATAAATGATGAATGCATAATTTATAAGATGAAAATAAACAAAAAACAATTGTCATATTTTGTTATATAAATTTTTTTTTAGCCTTTTCTTGTTTTGGTTTTAATCAGTGTTGCCAGATAAATTTGTGTCAAAATCGTCAATTTCCTGAGAAAAAAATAAAAGAGATCGTCTTTTTTGTTTTAAGAATCGTGCAATTTAAAATCATTTCTAAACAAATTTGTTTCAACTTTTATACTGTGGCATTTTAACAAAACATCTTAAGTCGAATTTAAAAAGTTGTAAAATATGTTGTTAATTATACGAATTTTCATTCAAAAATCATTTTTGTTTAAGTTTTTGAAATTTTGTATTATAAACGAAATTTTTCTTTAATTTTGGTTTATTTTATTATTTAATAAAAATGATTTTTTCACCGAGTTTTTTTAAAAAACTTTTTTGCTATCTTATCTCGACTTAAGATGTTTTGTCAAAATGCCACAGCGATAACAATTAAAAATTGTTATTTTTCCCTGGAGAAGTTACACAAAGGCATGAGAAAATATCATTTTAAACAAAAAATAAAATAAATATTTTTACAAAAGCAAAAAGAAACCAAGCTTAATAAAAAAAACATACATCCTTTTTTAAAATAGTGTACATATTTACAAAAACCGAGATCAAAATGGAAAATTTTTAAATTAAATCAGCTTTGGTAACAGTATTATAAATATTCTGGGTTTTTATGGAATTGATAGTGACAACGTTGTTTTATATTTATATCGTATGTAGTCCAAAATAGTAAGGGTCTTCATGATATCGCTTAAAATTGCCATTTGTGCAAATGGGTAAACTTGCGAGACTCGTGTTATGAAGATCCTTTTTAATTTTTGTGTAATTTTAAACAATTACTGTCATTTCAAACTGAAACGTCAATAAAAAAATATATTAAAAAAAATAATCAAAAATATAATAAAAAAGTTGAAATTTGTGAATAATAAATGAAATTTGTTTTTAAACATGCATAAAGAAAGCCAAAACACTAATATGCTTATGTTATTACAAGAATTTATTGTTTGTGATTTATTAACACTTGAAGTTTTCATTGAAAACGGCGGTATGCATTAAAAAAATTTGTTTGTATAAATGCACAATTGAAGACACAAGTTTACGAGTCATAATTGTTGGGCAAATTTAAGCAGTTTGTGTAAATTAATTCTCATACAATTTTTGACAGTTCATTTACGAGGGCGTAAGAATGCACAGTTTGCACACATTACGAGACTTATAAACGATATCATAAGGACCCTTAGTATATTATTGAAATTTAACTATATCGGTTTACAAATGGCTGAGATATAAATCTTTAATTTACCTATTCCTATAATCTTTTTCTTTTTTACCTGAAATAGACTTAGTAGAATACCTGGTAGTTAAAATTTTAAAAAATCGGTTCATAAATAAACGGGTTAAAGACCCAGTAAAATCTTCGCCTACAAAATAATATGTTAAGTAATCAGAAACACATAAAAGCACTACATACAATTCTACTGAAAAACTAATGAATTTTACAAGGGTTGTGCCAAAATGAACAAATTCAAAAGTAAGTAATTTTTTTTTGTCTAAATACATCCAGAAAAAAGGAGTTATCGAAGTTCTTATGGAAGAAAGCTACTAAATAACGAGTGAAAGAAGCTATCCATTTTCAAAAAGTTTTTACTGGTGGACATACAAATTTCTTTCTTGCCGAAATAATGGTTTTGGCACAAAAGTGTACATATAAGATAAGAATATCAAATATCAATCATATTTTGTATATGTATATAAGAAATATCAAATGTTCAAAATAAGCCAAGTCGGTCCATTACTTTCCCTCGAAATTTTGCTTTTGCCGATACATTTTTTAGGGAAGAGCCAAACAATTTCGAGGACAATTTTCACAATAGGGATAAATATAAAAATTTAACCCTTGTTTCTAAAGATAGCTTTTTTTCTAATAAACAAACATATAAAAATATTTACAATTATCTTATTTCGAAGCCTAAGGGGGTAATTTTGTAATTTTTGAAATTTTTAAAATTAAAAAAATTTTATATGAAAATTTTCTCAACGCAAGGTGAAGTGAACAACAAAATTACCCCCTAAGTGTAAAACGCAACGCCAACAAACAATAGAAGGGTTTGAAATTAAAAAATTCAAGATGAATTTCTATAGAAAGTAACAACAAAATTACAAAATATTTTTGATTTTGTTTTTGCTTTTGCTTTTGCTTTCGTCACTTTTTTTTAGCAAAAATCATCAAAACGTCACTTTGTTTATATCGGAACAAAAAATCGCCAAGATGACGATAACTCGTCCAATCTGGCAGCCCTGTTTTTATTATATTTATTTCTTTTGTTGACGTTTCGCGGAAATATTCCAGTATAAACCGAATTTGTTGTGTCTGTTTTTGCATTCAAATACAGAAACACTTTTATCTCATAAATCGAGAAACGATGGAATTTTTTGTTTCAAACTTCATGTAAGAAATTTTACGATGCGAGAAATACAGAAACGAGCTACTGTCCTTATTATTATTATTATTTTTTATTTAAGGATATTTTAAGATTTTCCCTTTTAAGAAAGTGATTTTTTTTTTTAAGTATTTTACAACAAATTCTACGATTGATCGATAACTGTAACATATAAGTCTATAGAAAAGTTATTGATGCTTAACTTTTATTAAATTCTTTGTTAACTTTATATTAATAAGTTGTACGAACGCAAAGTTGTATGTTATATTAACAAAGTTATCGAAAATAGGCTTTACAAATTATCGATGCACAATCTATGAACTATATAGACGTATCTGAAAAATGTTCATAAGACTATAAGATTGCACTGATCGGCGAAAAAAAAAACGGTAGCACAAACTTTGTTATTTACAGATTGATTCTATCATGTCTCGTTTTTTTATGGGCCAGACTTATATTTCGCCCGAAATAAGGCGGTTGTGCTAATACATTTTATCATAACTGGAGAATGATTTCTGCGATTTTAATCAAAGCACTAACAAATGTTATACATTTTCTGTTTTAAAAAATTTATAATCTTTAAAATATAAACTTATTGAGAATTTTTCTATGAATTATTTAAAGTTATCCTTAACTTGTAAATATACTACAATTAATATCGATAACTTCTTCATGGAATATAAAATTTATCGAAATCGTTTCTATCCACTATCGATAGAAGTAGGCATCGAAAACTTTTCTATAGGTCTAAAACTTGTTAGTGCTGGGATACTAGCGATGTTTTCTACTATCGATATTTATCGATAGTTCAGATTTCACTATCGATATATCTATCGACTGAATGTTTGTACTTGTGCAGGACAACTTTAATTATTTTTTTATAAGGCTACAGTCCGTTGTTTTTATCACTTTATTGAATGTTTCAGACGTTTGTATATACGCACGTTATTTTAGATGGCAGTTTTTTAAAAATTGAAAAGTATCTTTCTAAAAGAACCGAAGTAACAGGGACTATAAGATATTCCATTGCAACTTTAACAAATTTCCTAAATTCTAAACCCAAAAAAGTAATCAATCTAGCGGACTTATCCTCTAATGGTCGTTCATTGTTTTGTTCTATGCTCGCAATTGCAATTGCATTTGGATTTGCATTTTTTTTTTACATTACAAAAATATTTGACATTTCAGTCCCTATATAAACATGTACAAATTTCGACTTAAAGGCCTTTAATAAGCAGTAAAAAGCACTGCTAAGCAATCCATACCACTTGCCATTCTTGTTGTTTGTATTCATTGCTGTAATTCAGCGCGAATTAATAATAGCAAGTAAAAATTTGCGGCAAAAAACTGTGTGTGTGTATAGCTGCTGTTAGATGTCTTCATAGCTGTATTTTAAATAATAAAAACATCGATATTTATATTTTTCCTATCGATATTTTCAATATTTTAAGACTATCGATAATATCGATAGTTGCCCAGCACTAATACTTATACACCCCTATCGTGAAAAACTTTTCCCTCGTAATTTTTCCCCTTTTCACATATTTGCGATCATGAACAACTCCCATGAAAAAATGTAATTCAAAGGAGAATAATAACGTGAAAAAATTTTCACGGGAAAAAATTCCCCTTATCGTGAAAAATTTTTTCCCTCGTAATTTGTTCACATTTCCCTTAGATTTTCTCACTTTATTTTTGCTAGGGAACAGAACATGTATGTAAGAAGCTCCTCCTATATATCGTATATTAAGGGTTAATAAAATTAAAAAGGCACAAACCGATATATTGTTCAACAAAATGCAAAGCAACAGGTAGATTGCCTGCGGATTTGTGAAACTTTCGATTGACTTAGTGGCAGAATTTTGGCAAATATTTTACTACATTGAATTTAAAAAGTGCAAAAAACTAACGTTGTAATCAAACTATCCCTCCAATACTAAATATTTTGCTTTATTATTTTAACTTTTCTTTAAAATATATACTTGAATATTTTTGAACAAAAATTTCATTGATTTTTAATTTTTTAATCTTTCTTCTTTTTTTTACATTCATTGGAACTGATGGCGTGAAAAATTTTTCACATGAGATTCACGATTGCTTTTTCCCCATCGAGGGGAATGCAAATTTCATGGGAACAAAAATTCCACTTGTTATTCACGATAGGGGCGAATGATAACTTTCGGTGCAAAATGTGTCACAATGCCAATTGCGATTATATCGTAAGCGACAATTTGTCGAAATTTAGTAGAAAAAGCTCATCTAAATCCAAATAAAATATTGCATTGCTTAAGAAAAAAATAATAAATACCCCTCTCCGAGGATAATCAAATTTGTAAACAGGTGGAGTTAATTTTGAAATGTTTGTATGGCATCAAAAATACATTATTCGGTTCCACAATGCAGTTAATGTCATCTGCAGTCTGTCTTAAGTTTCAGTGGTTTTCTTAACCATTCTCTGTCTACTTATGTAAATGTTTTACCGAATTAAGAAGTTCTAGTTATCGAAGCCGGTATTTGTTGTATCATAGACTAAAAATTCCGGCTTTGCTAACTATAGCTTCTCTAAATAGCCCGCCTTCGTCTGAGCACTACGTTTTTCTCCTCTATGGTATAACAAATACCGGCTTCGTTTACTAAAGCTTCGAAATTTGGGGTTCTCTTTCGAGATTTTTAAACAGAGTATTTAAAATTCGGGACAATAAAGTTCGGGATTTTGTGAGATTCAGATTTCTGAAATTCGGTATTTTGACATTTCGGGATTTTGATCTATCCCAAATAAATATTTTGTTAAGTCTTTTGTCTCAAAGCTTCTCAATAATGGAAACAACAATTAAGTAGTTATAACACAACAAAAAGGGTCATAATGTCCATAGACTTTATGGCATTCCGTACATGGACTTACTGACACTACTTTAAGTGGACGTTATAACATGCCACCTAAATTGATAAATTTTTATAGACTATAAAAGTAATAAGTAGATTTTTAATATACTTTAGAAGTTATCGATTACTCTTCATAGACTTTAAAATTCATCGATAACTTTTTTTGCTATAAAAATTATCGATAGATTAATAGAATTTGGATAGATTTAATAAATTATCGATCACTCTTTATAGACTACAAAATTAGTCGATAACTTTTTTTTGCTATAAAAATTATCGATAACTTTTTGATAGACCACAAATGTTACGATAGCTACAAAAGATATCCAAACGTTTCATATACAAAAAAGTAATCGATGACACCTTAATAGAATATTAGAATTATCGATAACTTATTTATTGAGCTTATGAGTTATTGATAGCTTTTCTTTAGAAAATCAAAGTTATCGATTACTTTTCTATAACCTTAGAAATGTAAAAAAACAACTTCTTTTACTTGAAATTAAAACTTTTTCAGAGCATTCATATGGCTTTTTTGTGAAAAGTAACAGTCTGGCCGGCGATGTTGATCGGCAACTTAAGCGAGCGAGAATTATGGACTCATTATCGTTCACATTAACGCTCCATTAACTATCGACCTGTCGGTCGTTAGGTTTTCCGCTTCTACACAAATTAAACGCTAGTTTAAAAGTTACAAGTTTGTAGTGATTAACTGTGTTTATCTTTGTGTCTGTCTGTTCCAGAGTTAAGACGGCTGGACCATTTCTTTAATTCGTTTAAAAGGTGATGACCGAGAGAGTTCTTAGCTCTGTTAGAAGAAAATCGGTCCAGCCAATAAGAAGTTATTACCTCTTTTCTAGTTCTATTCTCTTGCATCTGTGCCCGTGGAGCCGTTGCTAGCAAACGCCTATATATATTTGAATTTAGTTTTTGTTGTTTGAAAGGTGACTTTATCTTTAATCTTCTTACCAATATATCGAGCCCTAATAGCAAAAATTATGTAACCAACAACATTTTAGATTATGGTTTTTTGATGAAAATCGATAATTATTGATCATTTGCATCATCTCTTAAAATCTTATATCTCTGGGAAGTACCGTTAAGAGCAAAAGCAATTTCAAACGAAACCCTAGACTTGAAGCGAAAATATTTAAAAAAAAACCGTCTCCTGTAAAATTTTATTTTTGTTGGTTACATCATTTTTGCTATTAGGGCTCGATATGTTTGAAGAAAATTGGTTCAGCTGTTTCAAGTTATCATCATGAAAGATCTACTGTTTTCATATTTGCATACATATTCAATATTAACTTCTCAGTAATAGGGCCCATACACAATACCATCATGATTGTACAATCAAGTGATTGTGCAATTAAGCTTAAAGCACACAACACACCAGCATGCTGGTACAAAATTCATTTTTTACCAAAAATTGTGTGGAAAAGGTTGTAATGAATAACAATAAAATTTGTGCTGCTGTTATTATTGCTATTATCCTAAAACGAAAACGAATAAGGAGTAAAAAAAACATGTTTTAATTAAAATTTTGTTTTAAATTTTGTATTTTTTGATGCTTATGCCTTGACGATTTAACATTTATGAGCTAACTTTACAGCACACGATGCAATCATGCTGGTACAATCAAAAAAATATCAAACTATTTTTGATTAAGCACCATCAGCTGGTACAATCACACCACAAGCTCATACACGGTCCATCAGCTGGCACAATCACTTGATTGTACAATCATGATGGTATTGTGTATGGGCCCTATAAGTTAAGAGAAATTTCGGGAAATATACGTTAAATCGGTTCTTGTAGAATGTTTATGCGAGTAGATTTAGTCAGTGGTTGTTGGTTTAGTTGTGTGGAATGATTTTGAAATTGCAAAGAAAGAATTTATTTTAATTTAAAAATTTGTGATATTGATAAAAAAATTAATTGAAGTTGCACCAGTAAAGCTGTTATGATACTTGTTATTTTTTGTATTTTTTCTATATTGGAGAACAGTGCAAACTTGTTTGCATAGGAAAACTGACTAAGTGTAAAGAGAATGATTATATCATAAAAAATCTTGAAATGACAAACAAATATACATGTGTTATCGATAAATAATCTAAGACTGTCAAAAAAAATACAAAAATTTTTAACTTAAAATTGACATTTCCAGATTAATTGTTGGCACTGTTGCCAATTTTTTTAGTTTTTGATCGAAAGTAGCGGGTTTTAACTTATTTTTTTGACGGGGTTTTGTGGGCAAAAAACCTGGGCAGTATTGTTTGTTTTGTTTACATTTTATTTTGGAATCACAAACAATTTTTTTTCAATAAACAATAAAATTAAATGCAAATAATGTAAAATACTAAGAATTACATCGGGGTATTTTCTTTAATTGAAAATTTATGATTTGAAATCCCATATGAAGGGCACCTGCTTTATTTCACTGATCAAAAACAAAATAGTTTCATCTGCCCAAGCTTTTACCATTTTTTTTTTGTTTTAGTCAAAGAACAAAATAAACATGAGAAATGTCAATCAGAAAAAAGGGTTTGTTTATCAAATTGTATTTCTTGTTCTTTCTCGCATTTGTTGTTCCATTCAGTCAATCCTAAAAAAAAATCCAATACAAAAAATAGCAAGTATCATAACACCTTAAACGAATTAAAAGTATCAATTTAATATTTTTTTGATATTAACAACATTTTCTGCAACAATGTTGTTTAATTCACTTGATCAAATTATTAATTAAGACTGATTTTATTTTGATTAATGGTTATTTTTAAAAAATTGGCGCGAAATTTTTCTCTGTGCACATGGAAAACATCTAAAGGCACTACGAACAAATAGCTGAAAATAGTTTTCAGCTTTTGTGACAACGTCATCAACGATTTTTTTTTTATTTTGTTTCAGAAAGAAAATAAACAAGGCGAATTAATTTTTCAGGTCGCGTTGAAAGCACAGCTGTGCTACTTTTTTTTCTTACTTAGAGAGAGGAATGTCAAAAGTTGTTTATGTTTTTGACATCGACATACGAAAGCAACAAATAAAATAAAATTTTGTGTTTTTGGGGTTATACTTGTTGTAGTATCGCCACCATTTTTTTTTTGCATTAATTCGCCTAAAAATATTTTATTTCAAATTAAAAATTCATATTAATAAATAAAATTTTTTAATCAAACGTTTTTTATATGAAACAAAAACCAAAATGATGACTTCAGAAATATTTAAATACGGCCTCAGATTTTAAATGATATTAAAGAAATAATTCCTGCTAGAATTGCAACAAAAGGCCTCCGTCAATAACCACAATACAAGTGACGGATTTTGACACTTAAAATAGACTTAAAATTTAATAAATGAAGCACAGCCGCGAATGACGTTTTAAGTTACAAAATAATTATTTTTCAGGAGAGCAAAAAAACGTTTTGAACAGGCAAGATTATTAATTTTTTTTTTTTTAGATTATTAAAAATAATGATATACAAATTTGTATGCAAAATATCAACAAATTTAAAATTTCAATTACATACATGCAAATTTACAGTTTATTACTTTTTTTTTTTTGAAAAACGTTTCATAACCACAATATCGATGTCATTTAAAACGTATTCCACTACGCAAAGCATCATGACTGGTGGCTTTTAAAACGTTATTCCACGTTTCAAAACCATTTACTTTGTATCATTTGTAAGTAACTTACAACGTTCTTCCACTAGCTGACTCTTTGTATGTCCTTTTTTAAGACTTTAATGTGCATAACTTTGGGTGATTTGAAGTTTAAACAGTGAACGAAAGCCTTGTTAACGGTTATCTGCAAAAAAACAGATTGTGCAAAAAGTGGCTTTTACAACGTTATTCGCGGCTGTGCTTCAAATGTTTAACATTTTCAACTTACCCTCTTTTTGCAATTGATTACGGATCTGTAAAAGAGTAAAAGAGAAATTATAAGTTGGTTAAAATATTGCTTATTTAATTATTAATTATTAAATATTTGAACAAATTTAACTACATATAACTAGACATTATAATTATACTTATTAGTATTTTTAGTCCTTCTTATAATACAAAGCAACCCACCATTAACATTTTATATCCAATTAATTACGTTCAAAAGTCTGATGATAATTAAATCGATTATTATTATTCACTTCTTTTGTATTAATTACAATTATTTAATTGATATTTTTAGAAAAAAAATCGTTTTTCTATTTAGCTAAACACCGATTGTTTAATAAGTCAACTGAGAAAAACTATTAATTAAAGTGAAACTTTGCCAACAGGCAGCTAACGCTTCGGTTAATAATTTTGAAGTTATTATTTAAACATCAAGGGAAAGGGAAAAATCTAAAATTTTTTTTTTGTTTATTTGCTTGGCTATACGTACATGTTGGCATATAGTATACGAAATTATTGCACGGTGGACAATTTCGACCAAAAAACAACAACTTTTTTATTTCTCTAAGGAAATAGCTAAACTTCAGTTTGCAACTTAAAAATAACATATTTGATCCCACGTTAGAATTTAGGAAATGTGTGTCCCAAAAAAATTTCATGAAAGTATGATATGAAATTTTATTAAAAACTGCATAAATTTTAGGAACTCATTTTTAACAAAATTTAAAAAATGTGTAATATATTAACAAATTTAAGCAGCTCGCCATACCCCTGATGTAAACAAAATACAAGGGATTTTCTTTCTTTGCTTTGCTCTGATTTAAAAGATTCTATAAAAAGAAATTTTACACCACGTTATTTCTTAAAGTTAAAGAAAAGCTGAAATTTCAAAATTTTTATTTTTTCAGCAGTTTACAGCAAAAATTTGTTTCAAATATTTCGTTGGATTTACATGATATTCCCAAACATTTACACTTCACAGTTTTTATCTACAATGTAAAATGTCCTCATACTTTTATACGTAACTAGTTGGCCCGGCAAACGTTGTTTTGCCACATAACTTATTTCTTTCAGATGTAACAGTGTCTGCTAGCAAAATTTTAAGAAAAAAATTATAGGCCATAGTTCTTTCCAGATGTTACACTATTTGCCTGCCCAATTTCAAGAAAATTAATTGATTAGTTAAGAAGATATAGGAAGGTGAAGCTTTTCACCCTCTTGCCCTATTTAATGACCTGTCCTCTTTCGGTGTTACAGTGTATGCATGCCAAATTTTAAGAAAACCGGTTGATTGGTTAAGAAGATAGAGGGAGGGGGAGCTTTTACCCCTCTTGCTCTATTTTTCGCCCTAAATAATAAAAACTATAGGCTATAGTTTTTTCCAACTATAACACTATTTGCCTGCGAAATTTCAAAAAAAAAATCGGTTGATTAGTTACGAAGATATAGGGAGGGAGAGCTTTTAGCCCTCTTACCCTATTTGACACCCTATTCCTTATTCTCTTTCAGATGTTACATTGTCTGCATGCCAAATTTTAAGAAAACCGGTTGATTAGCTTAGAATATTGGGGCGTGGTAGCTTTTACCCCTATTGCAATATTTTGCGCCCTCTAACGATATAAAATATACTCTATGACCTATTCCCATTAACAAATACACATACAAAATTTCATAAAAATCGGTCAAGCCTGTTCGGAGGAGTTCAAAATGAAGGGCATTTTGTTTATGTTTGTATGGGAATATAAATACATGTTTTGGAATGAATGCAGTGTTCATTAAAATGGCTATAACTCACGAACCAATACACATTTGAAGACCGTTATTTCAATATATATAGATAAAAAAATGGAAAAACAATTTTTTTTTGATAAGGGCATTTCTTAGATTCCCTTAATGTAAAATTTTTTTACAAAACAGGTAAGACGTTTCTTAAGCTAAAACCAAAATATTTTCATATGAAATTTCTTTTTGAGTGCAACTTTTTTAGAAGTCAAAATGTATAATAGTTTGTAAAAAAAAGTTCAGTTAATCAATAAAACTATTCCTCCAAACTTAACGTAAAGTTAAAAACATTTTATAAAAATAATGAAGAAATGTAAAATTGCAAAAATTACCATACTTTTAGATTTCGCCTTTCCCAATCTTATTGCGATTTTACTTCGTAATTCACCGTCCTATTTCGGCGGTTTTTCAAATATTTAATTAGGGGCTCTTTCTTTGGTTCTCTTAACTTTTCTTTGTTTCTCACAATGTTTAGTAAAGGATATCAAACTGTTAAGCTTTCTACTCCTAATTATTATATAATAGCGGAACGAAAAGATCTCTCCGAGTTTCTTTAAATTTTTAATGTCAATTCACAGCAATCTATCTTGATGTTTCATTGACCCATTCCAGTACCCATGTTCTGTAACTATAGTGAGAACTTCTCGCATCGAAAAGATGTGAAACAAAATATTCCATCGTTTCTCGGCAAGTGAGAAAAAAGTGTGTCTGTAACTCGTGTCGAAATCTATCAAAAGAGATTACGACGCAACGAAATAAATGTCATAACATTGCACTCGAAGCCGATGTGACGTCGCAGACGTTGATAAATACACATTTATCGTTGACGGCGACCAAAATTTACTAAAATTGAACATTTTTGAACGACGGCAGCGAAAATACATCCGTCGGCCATAAAAAATAATGTAAAGTGCGGCTTTAATGTTCGTTGTTTGCAAACGAGCTGTGAAAGCATTCGTATATTTTATAAAAATGTTGAAAGCAAAATAAATTAACAGTAAAAACATGTGTCAAGAACAAAATATTTTTATTATAATTCTTTGTATTTTGCATTTTAATTGTTTTTTAGTATTAAAATTTTTCTCGCCCCATTTTTATTCGTGAGTTTATTTGACAGTTCAAAGCGGGAACTTTTCTCACCAAAATGTTACAGACACACTTTTACTGTAAATTGGCTAGTAATTTCCTTACGTGACAGCTTGTACTCGCCAAAAAAAAGTTACAGACACAGTTTAGTGAGAAAAACCAATGTTTGTTTCAATTTATGGCATGTTTGTTTCATTTCACACATTTCAATCGAAAAGTTTCACGGCACGAGAGTTACGGAATATAGGCACAGTTGTTGATAATTTTCGTACGATAATTATACAAATGCAAATGATACTTTATGCTAGTGCCTATTCACACGTTGCAAGTCTTATTGATCAGCTTGCTACCTTATAGGCGAGAGAGAGTGAGAGAGAAACGTTTATTTTCCTCTCTTCACTCTCGTTATAAAGTAGCAAGCTGATCAATAAGACATGCAACGTGTGAATTGGGACCTAGGAATGCTTAAAATGAACATGAAAAAAAACAAAGTAAACGAAAAACATTTGATTTTTATTTGTTTGTTGGGTGTGAGTAATAATATCATAAACTGAGTACAACCTGAACGGTCTAACTCAGGAACGGTCATAGCACATTCAAAAATATTTGTTTCTAAATTATTAAATTAACAAATTGATCTTTTAAACTGCTTTGTTGGTTTGTTTTGATTTCATATAATTTTAAAAGTTAAAAAGCGTTATTTACAAAATTTATAGAAAAATTACGAAATATTGTAATGTAGGGTGAATAAATGACCAAATGCATTGCAAAAACTTATAGTCTTTGTACACCAAAATATAGCTTGGACATTTTTCTTTTAAATTACTTTCTTAAAAGTGAAGAAAATCGTGAATTTTGACAAAGTTATGAAGAAAACTTAAACCGACTAAGAGAATATTTTATTTTGCGTTAAAGAAAAAAGTATTTTTTGAATAAAAATTATAAAAAATTACATTTTTTTGTTTCATTTTTGTATTTTTGTTTGTATTTTTTTTTTCTTTTGGAATTTATTAACAAAATATTCGTTAAATATTCGCTGAAATTTGGCGAAGACGAATAAGAATGTCGTAAAATAGGCGAATATTCGGCATTTTCAACACGAATACGGATATTCGCATTATCACTTGTTTCTATGTCTATTATTGAAGAAAATTTATCAAAGTACCAGATGTAGAACGAAAAAGTACCAAAAAGTTCTCTTTAATACCCCTTAATTAAAGAGAACTTTGCAAAGACTGCAAAGTCCAATTTTTTCACAAACGTAACTAATAATACATACCTCTTAGGGCCATTATTACAACTTGAAGTTAGCTAAAGTAAAGATTAAATTGACATATAATATTGTGTTATCTGTCAAAAAGCGTCTGTTAACTGTCGGATAACAGCTAACGCCAAGTTATAATAATGGCCCTTAGTTGTATTTATTGAATGCTTCCAATTAGTGAATATTACATTACCAGAAACACTTTTATCCCGTAAAAAAGTATGTTCAAAAATTAAGAATGGACATTGCCGTTTTTGCAATGATCACAGTTTGTTAACCTCTTTTTCTCTCAACTATTTTCGAAAATGCAGGCTATTTTTTTTATTTTTTTTCCTTTTTGCAAAACAAAACTAAAAAGAAATTAAAAATATACCAATTTTTTTTTTATATGAAGCAGTTTGTTTTTTTGTTCATTTTATAACTTTGTCTTTAGTCGTAATTATGGAGCTAAGTTGTTATGAAGTTCCTCCAAATCAATCAAGAAAAAACTAAGCCTTTGTTAAGTTTAAGAATTTTATAACTACTGATTTTTTTAAGTACTTGCCCATGCTAAAAAAGCAGCAATTTCCATTTGATTAGATCAAACACAGCAATGTCCAATTTTATTATTATAATTGCCAGCAAACCTCTATATCGATTTGGTTGAAACTTGCGTCATATCTCCTTCATATTCTTATTTACTGAATAGCAGATATACAATACATGAATATGAATATACTTTGAGCTAGAAGTTTTTACTATTTATTAAGCTGTTATGATACTTGCTATTTTTTGTATTTTTTCTATATTAAAGAACAGTGCAAATATATTTGCATAGGAAAACTGACTAAGTGTAAAGAGTATGATTATATCATAAAAAATCTTGAAATGTCAAACAAATATACATGTGTTATCGATAAATAATTTAAGACTGTCAAAAAAAATATAAAATTTTTTAACTTAAAATTGACATTTCCAGATTAATTGTTAGCACTGTTGCCAATTTTTTTTAGTTTTTGATCGAAAGAAACGGTTTTTAACTTTTTTTTTTTTTGCGATTTTTATCTTTTATGACGGTTTTTTGTGGGGAAAAAACATGGGCAGTATTGTTTGTTTTGTTTATATTTTATCAAATTGTATTTCTTGTTCTTTCTCGCATTTGTTGTTTCATTCAATCAATCCTAAAAAAATCCAATACAAAAAATAGCAAGTATCATAACAGCTTTACGAAAACTATAAATGTGGACTTTGCAGTCTTTGAATCTATACCCCTCAATTATTCCTTTTCAATCAGGACTATCCATTTTTAATTTTATCTTTATGGGCCCAATATTAACAAAAATTCAAAAAGAGCAAAAAAGCACCAACATTTTTCATCTTATAGGTTCTCATTGACTCAGGTATATTTCAGATGTATATTTGATTTTATAGAAAAGTTATCGATAACTTTGATTTTCTATCGAAAAGTTTTTGATAACTTTGATTTTCTATTCTATAGGAAAGTTATCGATAACTCCATATTCTTTCGAATAGTTTTCGGTACTCTATAAAATAAACTAACGATAACTATGATATTGTATTAAAAGTTCGTCGAAAACTTCGATCGATATTTTAAAAATAATTCAAGGAAACTTTTTATACTCTATAAAAAAGTTATCGATGATAATTATTGAAAGTCATAGAAAAGTTAATGGAATATCCTGATGTTTGTAATACCTTAAAATATTAGTCCTACAGCCACCTTTTCGTATACCAATCGACTCGAATCACATTTTACCTTGTGCGCAAAGTAAAGGTCCTGAATTTGGAGATAATTTGATGAAATTTGCACATGTGTTCTATTTTATAAAATAAATTTGCTTTACGCTGTTTTGACTGTTCGCGTTTTATAAATTGACATATCTTATCGATTATATAAATTTTCTTTAGAAAATTTGCCGATTAGTCAAACTTTTTTATTAATTTTCTATAGTATATTTATCGACTTCTTTTGTTTTCTATATATGTACAACTAATCGATTAAATAAAGTTTTCTATATCGAAGGATTGCCTTTGTTTTCTTTAATAACTTTTCAAATACTTGAATTATCTATAAAAAATGTTCGTTTGCCAAAAAAGTTTCATGAAAATATATTTTGTATAGAAAACTTATCTGGGTTAACGACTGCAAGCTTCAGTTGACTATCAATAAATCTACTCGTATTTGATAAAAACAAATTAAACTTTAAGTATCTTTATATCTCCATTGGGCATGTTTTTACTTTATTTAACCAAAACTTATTGTGATGGAGCGATTTCGTTACAAACTAAAAGTATTTCTTTTATTCTTATTTCTTGATTTATATTTGTTATGTCGGAGAAGTTTTTTTTTTTATTTGTTTGTACAACGTATTAAAAACGAAAAGGGAATAAAAGGCTACAAACATTTAAACATGTTATTTTTGTTGAAGACACAAATACAGGGGAGTTCAACAGGATGTTAAAAAAGTATCCTTTAATTAAGATTTGTTTACCTCTTTATGCCGTTTGAGATGTACAATGTTCAACCAATTCTATGTAATAGATTGTTCAATTGAGTACTTTCTTTAGATTAAGACAAACATATTTCACATGATTTCCATTTCTAAAAAATGGCCGTATAACTCTTATAATGGCTACAATTTCAAGACAACAGTTTGTTGTTGCAGAACTCACTATAAGTCTAATGTAAACCCTGTCTCTAAAATGACGTTAAGATAAAATTTTTTCTGTAACTGTTGATACCTGTATAATATTTGGCACAAATAACTCCTATAAAAATCTCTACAACATAAGATAATTTTTTTTCTCGTGGGGGTCCATAAATACCCACTGGTCCCAAAAAGGTACACTCTTAAAAATGTTGTCTGTTAATAGTGTGATGTGTGGTCGAGTTTGACCGACTATACTTTTTTACTTATTTCTTGCTATCTACGCTGTAGTTGTTTGTGAGCGTGTCAAACTATCTATTTCTGTCATCCGGTATGAATCTAAAACTGATAAAACCAGATGGTTCGATAAGAACTTTGGAAATGTATTAGTAGTTCGGTGGTTTTGTATGTGTGTGTAATAGTTTTTAGTTTAGGTTAGTGGATTACTTCCTTATCTATTTTTTTTTTTTCTAAAAGTTAGTCAGCAAAACATTTTTGGTTTTTTCATTAAGTTTATTTAAGGCTTATGTAATTTTAAGATAATATTTAGCTGGATAAATACGTAATCAAGAGCTTAATGTACAAGCCAAAAAGAAAATAAAATGGCTTTCAATTTATTACAAAAGGTTTGTATGGCAGTTAAGTTTGGTTTTAAAAAAAAAACAAGTAAAACGAGATGCTAAGCCCGAACATATCGAGCTCTAACCGCGAAAAAAACGTAAGCGCCAAAAATCTAATTTTACAGGAGAGTTTTTTTTTATTTTATTTCATATAAATTTTGTATGAAATTTTTCGCTTACGTTAAAATTGTTGTTGCTATAAAAACGTAACGGTAAATGATGCAAGTGTTGCCAATAAACTCATTTATAAAAAAAAAACAAAATTGAAAATGATGTCGCTTACGTTATTTTCGCGGTTAGGGCTCGATATAATATTCCACAACACAGAATTTAAAAGTAAATGTTCGAGAGTTAATTCAGAATGACACAGTAGCTATTTTGTTATGACATAGTAGCTATCGTTAAAGTTATTGTGCTCAACACAATAAGAAGTTTAATGGGCATAAAGACTTTAATCCGGAAAGAAGCTTGTATGGGGGCTTTATGAAATTATGAACCCATTCTGACCATTTTCAACAGAAGTGGTCCTTCCGCGAATTAGAATTCGAAATAATATCTAAATTTGCGACCTGTACTTTGCGCACCAAGTTTACCTTGACATCGTTAGATGACGCAGAAAGTGTTACTGAAACCATGGGTGTACTTAAAGGTGGATCTAGGATAATGTTTTAAAGCGTTACAAACATCAGCACAAACGTAAAATAACCTCTCCACTATTGTGATAATAGAAACAAATTTCTTACCAAATCTGTTCGCTAAACTTTTCAAATCTCTTTTTCCTATAGACTTATGTCAGTTTGTTAGCCCACACCCGTTTAAAAGAAAACCCCCTTGTAAACATATGCTTTCTATAGTTTTAGGGATGTAATTAAATCTAAAATTGTTCTTTTTCTATTTGTTCATTGTTTTATTGACTTGTGGCTTTTAATTGCTTCGTCATTAATTAACAAAAATTGTTTGGCTTCGCTGTATCTGTTTATTAATATTTGCACGTTCTGCTTTGGTAATAACAAACTTCATTTGAAAATCAAATAAAAAAATATGTTAATAAAAGAACACATTAACTTTGGGAAATTCTATAAAGTTTTGCACAAATGACCAGCTTTAACAGTTTTATAATAACTTAAGATATTAAGTCTCTAATACCGTGTTCAGATATGCACCTTAATTGAGTTTTACGCAATAAATGCCATTATTGAGCTCAATTTTCCATACAAAATTGCAATTTAGGTATTGCTCAATTAAAACGAAATTGTAATAAATATTGAGTAAAATTAAAATGCAACACTGCAGTGCACTGTCACAAGTGTGTTTGGTAAGTCAAACCCAACTCACTAAACAAAGTGTTTTGACATTTTTGCCAACAACAAAACAAAGGTCCATCCATTAGGTCTGCGCAAAAGACAGATGTTTATTTTGTTTTTTCTTTAAAGATGTCAAATGTTGTTTACATTTTGCTAACTTAATTGCCAATTGGTAATTGAGTAAGCTAAATTGTGTATGTGTGAACAGAAAGATAATTATGTCAATAAACCGAATATTGACTCAATAAAAAAGGTATATCTGAACACGGTATAATGCTATGTTCACACGCGATATGAACCAATTCCCAACAAAAATGAGGAAAGAGGCTAATAGAACCCTTTATTTAAAAGACACAAGCCCTCCTCGCCGCATTCCACACTTATTTGATTTAAATTAACCGAGCAATAGAAACGCAGACCTTCAACCCGTTGTAGTGAAACAGACCAGAATCTCTGGCGGGAATCGAACCCGCAACCCCCGCACTGATAGACTAGCTCACTACCAACTAGCCTACCGGGGCACCCGAACTTGCTATAATTTGCTATCAATGTAAGAGGTTACAAGCTCTTTGATTGCTATTCACTTGGGAATAACCAGAAGTGATTCCTTTACCGAATTCCACAAGCAGCTCACTACTTCCGGCCATTGGTCAAGTATCCCCTGGTAATATCGCACAGGCATCCAATCCTGCCGACAGCTAAAGTGAGAAGGCGATTGCTTTGCTGAGTAACCTGAATGGCACGCTAACACCGTTGCGTCTCAGGTAAGTAGGTGTCACTGAAACTCGGCGTTGTACCATTAGCCGCATGGCGGCTAGCCTTCTCAGAGGCTGTTGGCAGCCCCAACACTGGGATCGTATGTACTTGTATTTTTGAGTACGACTCGCACTTAATGTAATCATAAAAAATTTGATTTATCCCGATTGTTTTTCTTTCTGTAAAGTCGAGTACTATAAAAAAGTTAGCGACATGCATTAAAGTT
The DNA here is from genome assembly GCA_930367215.1 of Pollenia angustigena. Classification (NCBI taxonomy): domain Eukaryota; kingdom Metazoa; phylum Arthropoda; class Insecta; order Diptera; family Polleniidae; genus Pollenia; species Pollenia angustigena. The sequence goes on from OV884056.1 coordinate 188,776,187, forward strand.
AACGCAAAATCCGACTTTGAAAATAAGAATGTTATTTTTGCCCTTCCTTGTTCTTGTATTTTGCAAATAAAATATGGAGTTCAGCTATAAATTTTTAATTGAGTTAATATTCGGTTTATTGACAAAATTATCTTTCTGTTCACATATACACCATTAAGCTAACTCGATTAGCAATTACCTCAAGCAAAATATAAACAACTTTTGACATCTTTAAAGAACAAACAAAATAAACATCTGATTTTTGCGTTCACCTAATGGATGGCCCTTTGTTTTGTTGACATTTCAGTTGCCAAATGGCTAAACACATTTGTGACAGTGCTGCAATTTTATTTTACTCAATTTTATAACAATTTCGTATTAATTGAACAATAACTAAATCTAAATTGTATAAGGATAATTGACCTCAAAAATGGTATTTATTGCGCAAAACTCAATTAAGGTGCATTACTGAACACTAGACTGGTCGCATCTTGTATGGGAATTTAAATGTTTGCGCTGCTTTAAATATGAGGTTTGGTGTAAGAAATCAAGTCCTAATTTTTCAGCTCAATCCGACGGTGCCTAGTCGTGCCAAGTGGGGCCCAAAGTTCCCCATTTTATAAAAAAAAAACATCTTTTCTATCAGATCTTTATAGTTATACTAGTTGAAAAGCCGAAAATCAAAAATATGACTACGCTACGATCTTCGGCAGAGAAAGTACTTCAAGTGTGCCAAATTTCAGCTTCCTATGTCATCAGATGGCTTCAGAAAGTTGCGGAAAGGATAGGACATACATGCAAACATCCTGACATACTAAGAAATTATATATTGTATAGATAGATTAAAGTATTTGCAGTTTAATATTTTAGTATGATACGAACGAAAGATTTTTAACTAATTTTAACTAATTCGGGGTCGCTGAATCCAGTGGTGCTAGCCGTTTTTTTAGGTTAGCTTTAGTTTTCGAGATATACCGTTATTTCGAAAATTAAGGATGTTGCACAACATATGTTCGCGTAACTCAAAAACGCTTTAGCTTATTGAAAAACTAAAAAAAACCGAAATTCCGCAATAAAATTTACTTTAAGAAAGTCAAAACTTTTTTCTTCATATTGGCTTTGGTTTTCGAGATATACCGTTATTTCGAAAATTAAGGAGGTTGCACAACATATGTTCGCGCAACTCAAAAACGCTTTAGCTTATTGAAAAACTAAAAAAAACCGAAATTCCGCAATAAAATTTACTTTAAGAAAGTCAAAACTTTTTTCTTCATATTGGCTTTGGTTTTCGAGATATACCGTTATTTCGAAAATTAAGGAGGTTGCACAACATATGTTCGCGCAACTCAAAAACGCTTTAGCTTATTGAAAAACTAAAAAAAACCGAAATTCCGCAATAAAATTTACTTTAAGAAAGTCAAAACTTTTTTCTTCATATTGGCTTTGGTTTTCGAGATATACCGTTATTTCGAAAATTAAGGAGGTTGCACAACATATGTTCGCGCAACTCAAAAACGCTTTAGCTTATTGAAAAACTAAAAAAAACCGAAATTCCGCAATAAAATTTACTTTAAGAAAGTCAAAACTTTTTTCTTCATATTGGCTTTGGTTTTCGAGATATACCGTTATTTCGAAAATTAAGGAGGTTGCACAACATATGTTCGCGCAACTCAAAAACGCTTTAGCTTATTGAAAAACTAAAAAAAAACCGAAATTCCGCAATAAAATTTACTTTAAGAAAGTCAAAACTTTTTTCTTCATATTGGCTTTGGTTTTCGAGATATACCGTTATTTCGAAAATTAAGGAGGTTGCACAACATATGTTCGCGCAACTCAAAAACGCTTTAGCTTATTGAAAAACTAAAAAAAAACCGAAATTCCGCAATAAAATTTACTTTAAGAAAGTCAAAACTTTTTTCTTCATATTGGCTTTGGTTTTCGAGATATACCGTTATTTCGAAAATTAAGGAGGTTGCACAACATATGTTCGCGCAACTCAAAAACGCTTTAGCTTATTGAAAAACTAAAAAAAACCGAAATTCCGCAATAAAATTTACTTTAAGAAAGCTAAAACGTTTTTCTTATATGCGCAGTCGTTTTATTAAAATTTCGGAATTTTTGTTTTTAAAAATTCATAAAAAATTGAAAAATTAAGCTATGCTTCTAATTTTATAGAGTCATATAAAAAACAATATTGCAAACAAAACAAGCTATAAATGATTAAAATCTGTTCACAACTTTTGATTTTATGTATTCAAAAAAGACGAAAAATTTTAATTAATTTAAGAATTTTATTAAACCGCCATATTTGTATAATTGAAATTCTTATATTTGGCCCGTGTAGTGCCTAGGATGCCTCAAGAAGGGTCAAATGTATGACCAACTCCACTTTATTTTTCATCTCCATCATTTATTTCTATAATACCTACCTGCTATCTCCATTCATTAAGGGGCTCCCATTCAAAATTTTAACTACAGACCAGAGATCAGCAATGAATCGCTTTTTCGCTACTCATACTGACTCATGCAATTGTAAGTATAAGTGCGTAGAAATCATTTAAACTAAACTACTCTGATTCACTCATACTCACAAGAGAAATATTTATGAGTGCGACGTCGACATTATACGCATACTCATAAATGACCTCAGCTTGATTTATAATTTCAAGAAAATACTTATAATACTCACAATGATTCAAATCATTTAGCTCATCCATTTACCGTTTTAACACAACAGAGAAAACACACAACTTAATAATCAGCGCTGCCAGATAAATTTGCCGAAAAATCGTCTACTTCATACATGTTCTTTAGTAAACTGTAATTGCCAAATCGTCACTTTGCTATTTCGGGGACAAATCTGGCAGCCTCGCATTTTGCTTCGCCTATACACATTGACTTGAGTAGATTCTAAATCAAACACTACAAATGTTGGTAAATATGAGTACGATGAATAAAATGAAACTTTTGAGTGAATATGAGTTTGAATCACATTGGAATAAGTATGAGTGCGTATAAGTACAAGAATTTATGAGTCATGATTTAGCTCTACTCATTTTTTCACTACTCATTGCTGATCTCTGCTACAGACTAGAAATATATTGAAGAAAAAGCTCCATAACTGCCAAGGAGTCAGACCTAGGAGAATAGAATGTATGACCGATCTCAATTAGTTTTTTGTCCTAAACATTTTCTCGAGACATACTTGCCCTTTACCTTTACTTTTTAGGGGGGCTCTCATACAAATTCATTTAAAATTGGAAAATGCAGCTATGCTTCTACAATCATTTTTTTTATGAAAATTTCGAAATTTCAAAAAAAAGTGTAAATTTATTTGATTGATTTTATTAAGTTGAAAAATTTAAAAGAGAAGATTTGGTGTGGGACGGATATAAATGACGATAGTGCTCAACAACTTGGATTAGGTACTGCTTATCTGTCTCATCTTGAATACATAAAATCAAAAGTTGTTAACAGATTTTAATCATTTATAGCTTGTTTTGTTTGCAATATTGTTTTTTATATGACTCTATAAAATTAGAAGCATAGCTCCATTTTTCAATTTTTTATGAATTTTTAAAAACAAAAATTCCGAAATTTTAATAAAAAAATTATTTTTTTTTCCAGAAAAAAAAATTATGTTTCTAAAACGACTGCGCATATAAGAAAAACGTTTTACCTTTCTTAAAGTAAATTTTATTGCGGAATTTCGGGTTTTTTCAGTTTTTCAATAAGCTAAAGCGTTTTTGAGTTACGCGAACATATGTTGTGCAACCTCCTTAATTTTCGAAATAACGGTATATCTCGAAAACCAAAGCCAATATGAAGAAAAAAGTTTTGACTTTCTTAAAGTAAATTTTATTGCGGAATTTCGGTTTTTTTTAGTTTTTCAATAAGCTAAAGCGTTTTTGAGTTGCGCGAACATATGTTGTGCAACCTCCTTAATTTTCGAAATAACGGTATATCTCGAAAACCAAAGCCAATATGAAGAAATAAGTTTTGACTTTCTTAAAGTAAATTTTATTGCGGAATTTCGGTTTTTTTTAGTTTTTCAATAAGCTAAAGCGTTTTTGAGTTACGCGAACATATGTTGTGCAACGTCCTTAATTTTCGAAATAACGGTATATCTCGAAAACCAAAGCCAATATGAAGAAAAAAGTTTTAACTTTCTTAAAGTAAATTTTATAGCCGAATTTCGGGTTTTTTTAGTTTTTCAATAAGCTAAAGCGTTTTTGAGTTGCGCGAACATATGTTGTGCAACATCCTTAATTTTCGAAATAACGGTATATCTCGAAAACTAAAGCTAACCTAAAAAAACGGCTGGCACCACTGGATTCAGCGACCCCGAATTAGTTAAAATTAGTTAAAAATCTTTCGTTCGTATCATACTAAAATATTAAACTTGTAACGATTCTGTTTGGGTGTGCTGAGTTTGGGAACGAGGCTACCTAATATATTCGGCTGTGCTCGTCGGATGGGGAGGGTTGTGTAATGTTCCCAATAGCAAAAGTTGGAATAATTTAAGAATCGAAACCGGAAACTTTACTTTAGGTAGCATATCTAAAAATAATGACCTACAGAGTTAGAGGGAGAAAAGAGATGAAAGAAGTGGTTGCCGATTGTAGGGTAGCTTGAGATGGTATACACTACCCTATGACCTATCCCGCCCACCATGCTGACAGTATGTTAAAATTTCCCTGTCAGCCCAAAATAAAAAAAAATTAAAGCAAATGAAAACTAAATTAAATTACATACCTCAATATCCTACTTCACCTTTCGTAGTAAAAAAAAAATTAAGATTTCATGTTATTACACATTATAATATTTCAAAATATTTATTATAAAAAAAAAATTATTAAAATTAATCACCAAGTTTTAAATAGTAATTATGAATTAGAAGATTCACCATAACATTAAAATTTGTTTAACATTGTAATTAATAAATAACAAATTAAAATGGCTGAGATTAAAATTTAAAGGGTTTATATTTCCATTCAAATAAACTCCCCATTAGGTATTTAAAAAGAATACAAAATAAAATCAAACTAATAAAAAAAAAATATTTCGTGTGCGTAGAGTGTTCTTAATTCGTAATATGAATATCTATAGAACAAAATAAACTTAAATGTTTAATTGTTTAAATAAGCAACATTTGCTGATTTTTAAGTTGTTGTTAGTTATTTATTTCAGGCAAACAATAATATCTGCAACATTTGTTGCCTATTTGTATTTAATTATGTTTATAAACAATGAATGTTTAAATACAGACTGACACAAATGGTTTTGAGAAATTTGAATTTATAAAAAATATGTAAATCGCATTATGTAGAGATTCAAATGTTGCTAACATATGTATTCATATTACAAATAAAAAAAAATTAAATATGTAAACAAAAAAAAACTACCACTTACTTAAACATGTTCCATCGTAGTCAGCAGGCGCCGGATGACAAAGGACTGTTGCGCAGTTGGTTTAACGAAGATTGTTTATTTTATCGAAGGGTGTATGTTTGTGTGGAATTAGCTACATTCGAGAATGTTGCTTATGGTTTAGATAATGTGTTTATGTGTATATGTATGAATGTATAAGTGTATATAAATGTATGTATATTGAGAAGGTTTATGAATTTGATTCTATTATGGTTGAATTTGAATGAAAATAAGAAAACTAAATAAGGTGACCATATAAGAAATTAAGAAACTACATATATAACAATTGAAGTTCAATGTGTTTTAACACAAGATAAAGTAAAATTTGAAAATCAAAGATAACAATTAATAGTATTTAAATTTTTATAAACAATAAGTAAAATTAAGTAAATTTAAAATTAAACTAAGCGAAAATTAATTGAAATTTATATACATGTGTATGTATATGAAGTAACCAACTACAACTAAATGAATTAAAACATAATTATGTGAAGTTATTAAATTTCTAAATTTTTGGTTTGTTTAGAACCCACGTTTTTTTTAAAATTGAAATGTTTGTAAAGAATTTACTTTTATTTTAAGATAAATCTGTTTGAAATTTATTCAAACAATAGTGAGGTCCCAAAAAGAAGGAATATTTTGTAATATTAATACTTTGGATGCTAATAAGATCATTTGGTCACCCTAATATATAAAAGGGTACCAAGATTAATATCCTCACACAAATGAGTAGTTGGAGGCGATGTTGTTGCAATAACCTTTTACCATCTGGTTACCCCAATGCACATAGGGGTATTTCTTTCGTGATATAGCAAACACTTAAGACCAAACCACTTCACTTAGATATTAATAAAAACAAATCGCACGTGACTAAGACAGGCACTATGGGTACAAATAACTGCAAACGAATATTTCCCGGAATTTTTGCTCTTGAATTAGCCTTAGGAGATGGTACTATAACAGGCAATACAAAAAAAATCACGTCAAATCCCTCGAACAATTCTAAAAATCAAAAAATAGTCATTATACCTACGATCAGGCACAGAACACAAGATCCTTACCTCACAATTTACGACTCCAAATTCACAAATAGCACGGTCCACAAACAACAAGATGAGCTCCTATAGACTCTGTCCACAGTTCTATCTTCCTTTCCAATTTTATTATTTTTTTGATTTATTCCCCTGTCCTTTAGTTTATACCTTTTCCTTCCTTTTCAACCGACTCACTCAAAATTATATTTACAAATGAAAATTTTTCCCTCAAATATAAAAAACTTGAAAATTGAAAATTCAAAGCCTGCCACTTTTGAAAATTTCGAAAATAAATAAATATAAAAATTAACATGAATTTTCCTACAGCCGAAATTATATGTTAGTAAAATGTAAACTTAAATTCAGTTAATTATCAAAGAAAAACTAGTCGCCATCACAAAACAGATAAAATACAAAGGACACTGCAGAATTTTATCTGAAACAGGTGACATTTGATGCTTTCTATGTCCATATATCCTTAACATGGAATATTCCTACATGCTTGCCCTTAATGTCCTCGAGTTCGTAATTCACGTTACCAATTTTCCGTTTAACGACAGCCCTAACGCCCGTTGGCGCAAGCTTGGCATTAAAATTGTCTGCCAGTGAGCTTTGGACGAAATTGCGTCTTACCACTGATTGGCCAACATTAAATTCCCGCCTACGTGATCTAAGATTGTAGGACCGAACATTACGTTCATACGCGTCCTTTATCTTTGTCCCTATAGAGTAACGTAAAAGTGTAAAATTGTCCTGTCTTTCTAATTGTGTATCTGTCTCCGCCAACAGTTTGAGATTACGTAAAATTGTATAGTCCTGTCCGTGTGTAATCATAGTCTGCCCGAATACTAAGTTATAAGGTGTCTGTCCGGTGGTCTGATGAACGCTGCTACGAATAGCACAATTGACGCTAGGAAGATAATTATCCCATTGTCGTTGGTCATTACGAACGTAAGAGCGGAGAGCCTCATTTATAGAGCGGTTTACTCTCTCGCTTGCGTTGGACTGTGGGCTATGTACAGCGGTGAATTGGTGCTGAATTCCGAACTTGTCAACTAACGTTTTGAATTCATTAGACTTAAATTGGCTTCCATTATCAGAAACAATTATCTCAGGGACACCAAAGCAAGTAAAAATCTCGTTCTGAAGATATTCGACTATGGGTTTTGTCACAAATTTTTTTAGTGGTTTCAAAAATGTAAATTTGGTAAAGTGGTCAAGGATTATAAAAATGCCTATATTACCGGATTTAGTACGTGGGAATGGTCCTATGAGGTCCATATAAAGACGTTGGAAAGGCCTTTCGGTTTCAACCATCTGACCCATAGGTGGTTTAAGACTAGATGCTGGTGCTTTGGATGTTCTGCACAATTCGCAGTTGAGGACGTATTTCTTGACGTCGGACACTAGTTTTGGCCAAAAGAAGAATGATCTGATTCTATGTACGGTTTTGGCTATACCTCCATGTCCTGCGTGCGGTATGTCATGAGCAGCGTAAATGACATCTTCGCGCAACTCATCAGGCACATACAATTTCCATGAATCAGACTCATCGAAGTTGCCAGAAGTAAAACCTGCCCTCTTATAGATATACTTGTCCACCACTCGATAGTCAGGAATATCAAACTTTGAAAATTCTAATCTTAAACGACAATATTCTGGGCTATTAAAAGCCGCAGATTGTAAATCTACAGATGGCAAAGTCTCTATATCCAAAGCAGCGATGTTACTCTCTTCTTCGAATGCTCGGGATAACGCATCCGGCACAACATTTTCGCTCCCTTTTCGGTGTTCGATTGTAAAATCATAGCCTTGTAGCTTAAGCGCCCACCTGGCCAAACGACCGGCAAGATCTTTCTGCCGCATAAGCCACTTGAGGCTCGCGTGGTCAGTTATGACCTTAAACTCGTGGCCCTCAATATAGGCCCGAAACTTCTTAATGGCCAGAATAACAGCCAAGCACTCAAGTTCAGTTATGGAATAGTTCCTTTGGGCTTTACTAAGTTTTTGAGACATGAACGCAATTGGCCGTTCGATGCCATCGTCGTCGACCTGTGCCAACACGGCGCCGATACCATAAGTACTGGCGTCGCATTGAACTACAAACGGTTTTTCGAAATCGGCGTGTACCAAAACGGGAGCTGTCGTTAATTTAGTTTTGACGCTCTCAAAGGACTTCTGAGCGTCGACTGTCCATACAAAGGTTTTACGTTTCGACAAGAGCTCAGTCATTGGAAAAGTCACAGTTGCGTAATCGTCAATGAAACGACGATACCAGCCCGCCATACCAAGAAATTGGCGTAGCTGGCGCACCGTTTTAGGAACCGGAAACTCAGAAATGGCCTTCACCTTTCCCGGATCCACTCTTAGCGATCCTTCCCCTACAATATATCCCAGATACTGAACCTTGCGTAAGCAAAATGAGCTCTTCTTAACATTGATAGTTAAGTTGACTCGGCGAAGTTGTGTGGCCACCTCCTGCAAGTGTGTCATGTGTTCGTCAAAGTCTTTCGAAATAATTAATAAATCGTCCAAGTACACAAAAACATTTGTTTTAAGGTTATACGGAATGACACGGTCCATTAGTCTGCACATTGTTTGTGGGGCATTACACAATCCAAACGGCATTCTTGTGAATTGGTACAAGGGCCGATTAGGGATTGTGAATGCAGTCTTCTGTCGCGATTCTTCGTCCAATTTAATTTGCCAAAAGGCATCCTTGAGATCCACTTTTGAAATATAATAAATTGGAGGAAGTCTCGAAATAAGTCCGTCTATGTTCGGTATCGGGTACGAGTCTTTTATAGTCACAGTATTTAATTTACGACTGTCCAAGCAGAACCTCACTTTCCCAGGTTTAACAATCAAAACCCCTGGAGATGACCAAGGTGATGCTGGGCATTCTTCAATAACACCTAACTGCAGCATTCTGTCCACTTCACCACATAAAAGTTTTTCCCTGGCTGGTGAGATAGGGTAGTACCTTTGTTTGATAGGGGAGGAATTGCCAGTATCGATACTGTGTTCTAGCAATGAAGTGCATCCTAGCCCGTCGCGATCAGAATTTGGGTAATAATCAATTACTTTTTGTAATTGTTGCTTTTGGGATGGAGTTAATACCATTTTGTCCGGATCCACGTCGGAAACTATCCCACTAAGGGTAAGCATGGGAACGATTTGGATCCCGAATTTCTCCCAGAAGTCCATCCCACATATCACGTCTTGGGTAATAGAAGGTATTACCAAGAAATTAATTGATTTCTGTTGACCACTGTACGTTATATCCAACGTCACAGTACCTAAAACTTGCTGTCGTTGTCCGTCTGCTGTTTTGACGTTACCCAAACCACGTCTGAAATTGTGAAAATTTAATATTTCTGTCCCAAGCTCACCACCAATGACATTTACATTCGCGCCACTGTCCATTAATGCCAAATAATTTTTATTTAGAATATTCAATCTAATGTAGGGTCTATTATCGTCTTCCATATTTATTAAAGAGGAAACAACATACGTTCGAAAATGTTTTCTACGATCGTAAAATTCACGAATCCTTCTGGAGGAACGGGTTGGTTTAAGTTTTATATATGGCTCGCCGAAGATTCTTGCCCTAACACGATTATATTCCCCAAGGCGAATGTGGTAAGGTCGTTGGAGCGGGTGTAACTTCGGTAATTCCGATTTATTTTTAGTATTGTCAAGTGCATATCGAAAGTCAGTTAAATTTGTACGTCCCGGTTTTACGCCCGAAGAAATGTCGCGAGTTATATCTTTTCCGGATGTCCGTCCTTCGTCGCACGAACATCCCTTTTCACGTTTCCCCGCTTTGATAGACAATTGAAACAGTTGGGCTTGTAAATATTCTTGGCCCCACAACCGTAACAAAACACTGTCCTCGGTTCTAAACAGTCTATGAAACTGTGACCAAAATTGTCACAATTCCAACATTTACCCGACTTAATTCCACAACAAATTCCTGAATCATTCTCGTCAACGTTGTCGGTTACTTCGGCGTCGGTTACTACGATCTCGGACAACTGTTTCTGGAAAGAACGTTTGCTCGAAGTTGAAGAAAAATCCTTAATAAACTTTTCGTACCTTCGTACTGCACGTCTCAATTGGGATAACCGAGTAATTTCGAGATGTAAGATCTCGTGTCTTACTTCAGGTCTTAAATTGCGTTGGATAGTCTCGCATAAGTCATTTTCTGAAAAGGGAGTTCGCAATTTGTCACAAAGAGTCATAATTCCGTCATAAAAATCATCAAAAGTCTCGTTCGGTCTTTGTTTACGTCGTAAAATATCGTCCTTAATGTCAAAGTCTGTTGTAAAGTCTTTATATTGACGCTTCAAAGCGTCACATAAATCATCCCAGTCCATCAGTTCAGTTGTCCTGTGGTACCGCCAATACCATTTTAGGGCTTTACCCTCGAAAAGTAAATGAGCGTGCTCACATAGCAAATCAAAATCCCCCCTAAGGTTGGATCTTGTGAGAGTATTGACTCTATAAATAAATTCTTCAATACTGATTTCCGATAATTCACCGGTGAATCGAATTCTCCAGCTGCGAATAATGTTCAGAATTCGTTCCGAACTTGAGCCGAAGTCCCTGATACCATGATCGTCCCGTCCTTGTCTAGAAGTTACACTTCGAATATCCTCGTCAGCAGGATTTCTGTCAATTCGTCTAGTCATATTTTGTCGTCTGTCCTGACCATCCGGTACTTCGCCTGACAAGTTGACATTTCGCATCCTATTAGTAATCAAGTCGGCTATTTCATCCCTAAAACCGCTCATTGTCTCATGGACAATTTGTCGAACACGGGCATCATTCGAAGTTTCCTGTTCGACTGCTTCCCGACGAGCTTGTTGAAGGGTCCAAGGTCGATTTGTAGGTCTAAATGCGTCACCGCCGGCGGCTTCATCTAACGTTATGGTTCTGTTGGCCGTCTCCTGTCCCACATTCGTAGGAATGTCATCACAGCTACGAGCCACAAACATTGTCACAAATCAAGGAAAAATTTGACAATAAGTCAGTTAATTGAAATCAAGTAAAAAAAAAACCTGACTGAAATATATTCAGTTAATTTTCAAAAACACTAGTTAATACGATCTATAAATTTACTACTACTCGGTGAAGTAAAATGGGTAGAAAATATACAGCTGACAAAAAAAAATTATAATTAAATAAAATAAAAGAGATAAATAATTTAAACAATCATCAACCACTGCAAAATAACAAAGTTGTTTGTTGCTCACTTCAAATGGAAACTTTTGACAACAGCCAAAAGAATAAAGTCCAAGGTTAAACTGAGACAACGGTTTGGAATGAGGGAGTGATTATCCGGTGCGGGAAAGTAACAATCTATCATCATTAACTTTACGTTCACACATCCGGAAAAATCAAACAAGAAAACTAAATTTTGAAGCAAGAGAAAAGTTACCAAACGAAAAGATCAAAGACTAGAAAGAGAGGAGAGAATGAGTCGAACGAGTATTGTACCGAAACCGTCCAATACAACTTCTCTAGTTCGAACCCAAACCCTGATAACTAAAGTCCTATCGAATGAAAACCGGGGAATTGGTAACTATATTAATAATGACCAATTAAGTCCTCAGATCCAAGTAATAGAACAAAAGCTAAAAATGCGGAAAAATGAAAAGATAAGAGAAATAAAAAAAAAAGCAAATCACCACCCCAAAAAGGATTCAAAGAGGCCTCAGCATCTAGATAACAATTGCACAAAAAAAAAATCTTAAACTTACGAAAGCTGAGGCCCCACGTTGGGCGCCAAAAATCTCCTGTAACGATTCTGTTTGGGTGTGCTGAGTTTGGGAACGAGGCTACCTAATATATTCGGCTGTGCTCGTCGGATGGGGAGGGTTGTGTAATGTTCCCAATAGCAAAAGTTGGAATAATTTAAGAATCGAAACCGGAAACTTTACTTTAGGTAGCATATCTAAAAATAATGACCTACAGAGTTAGAGGGAGAAAAGAGATGAAAGAAGTGGTTGCCGATTGTAGGGTAGCTTGAGATGGTATACACTACCCTATGACCTATCCCGCCCACCATGCTGACAGTATGTTAAAATTTCCCTGTCAGCCCAAAATAAAAAAAAATTAAAGCAAATGAAAACTAAATTAAATTACATACCTCAATATCCTACTTCACCTTTCGTAGTAAAAAAAAAATTAAGATTTCATGTTATTACACATTATAATATTTCAAAATATTTATTATAAAAAAAAAATTATTAAAATTAATCACCAAGTTTTAAATAGTAATTATGAATTAGAAGATTCACCATAACATTAAAATTTGTTTAACATTGTAATTAATAAATAACAAATTAAAATGGCTGAGATTAAAATTTAAAGGGTTTATATTTCCATTCAAATAAACTCCCCATTAGGTATTTAAAAAGAATACAAAATAAAATCAAACTAATAAAAAAAAAATATTTCGTGTGCGTAGAGTGTTCTTAATTCGTAATATGAATATCTATAGAACAAAATAAACTTAAATGTTTAATTGTTTAAATAAGCAACATTTGCTGATTTTTAAGTTGTTGTTAGTTATTTATTTCAGGCAAACAATAATATCTGCAACATTTGTTGCCTATTTGTATTTAATTATGTTTATAAACAATGAATGTTTAAATACAGACTGACACAAATGGTTTTGAGAAATTTGAATTTATAAAAAATATGTAAATCGCATTATGTAGAGATTCAAATGTTGCTAACATATGTATTCATATTACAAATAAAAAAAAATTAAATATGTAAACAAAAAAAAACTACCACTTACTTAAACATGTTCCATCGTAGTCAGCAGGCGCCGGATGACAAAGGACTGTTGCGCAGTTGGTTTAACGAAGATTGTTTATTTTATCGAAGGGTGTATGTTTGTGTGGAATTAGCTACATTCGAGAATGTTGCTTATGGTTTAGATAATGTGTTTATGTGTATATGTATGAATGTATAAGTGTATATAAATGTATGTACCCTGCAGATAACGAGACTAGTCCATACATGCATGTAAAGAGTAGTCCATAAATGAGTAGGAGTACTCCAAAACTACTCCAAATATATGGGTAGAAGGTGGTCCATTTAACATTACAATGTCCTAGAAGGGGACCATATAACCCACCGAAGTAGTCCCTAAACTACTCCAAGGAGTACTAAAGTGGGTTAGTTTTAAAAGTACTCCATGTTACTACAGTATAGAGTGCACTTAAGGGGTAGTTTAAGCATTTTTCTTTTTCATTTTTTACTAATCGCCTTTTATGGTGTGTACTGTACTCTATTATTGCTATTATTAAATATAGTTACTTGGTATTTTTAATTTGTTTACCTTTTTTCCACAAATTTCACAAACTTTCACTTTTAAATGAACAATTAATAATGGAAAACATCAGGGCTACCAATGTGTAATACTGTAAACTATAGAAAATTATTCATCATGCAGTTGTTGGCAGCACTATGTGTTTATTTCTTATAACATGGTCCATACTACAGTACATTGGACCATGTTGTAATTAGTCCATTTGAGCCACAATGGACCACGTAGTCCAATATTATCTGTAGGGTATATTGAGAAGGTTTATGAATTTGATTCTATTATGGTTGAATTTGAATGAAAATAAGAAAACTAAATAAGGTGACCATATAAGAAATTAAGAAACAACATATATAACAATTGAAGTTCAATGTGTTTTAACACAAGATAAAGTAAAATTTGAAAATCAAAGATAACAATTAATAGTATTTAAATTTTTATAAACAATAAGTAAAATTAAGTAAATTTAAAATTAAACTAAGCGAAAATTAATTGAAATTTATATACATGTGTATGTATATGAAGTAACCAACTACAACTAAATGAATTAAAACATAATTATGTGAAGTTATTAAATTTCTAAATTTTTGGTTTGTTTAGAACCCACGTTTTTTTTAAAATTGAAATGTTTGTAAAGAATTTACTTTTATTTTAAGATAAATCTGTTTGAAATTTATTCAAACAATAGTGAGGTCCCAAAAAGAAGGAATATTTTGTAATATTAATACTTTGGATGCTAATAAGATCATTTGGTCACCCTAATATATAAAAGGGTACCAAGATTAATATCCTCACACAAATGAGTAGTTGGAGGCGATGTTGTTGCAATAACCTTTTACCATCTGGTTACCCCAATGCACATAGGCGTATTTCTTTCGTGATATAGCAAACACTTAAGACCAAACCACTTCACTTAGATATTAATAAAAACAAATCGCACGTGACTAAGACAGGCACTATGGGTACAAATAACTGCAAACGAATATTTCCCGGAATTTTTGCTCTTGAATTAGCCTTAGGAGATGGTACTATAACAGGCAATACAAAAAAAATCACGTCAAATCCCTCGAACAATTCTAAAAATCAAAAAAATAGTCATTATACCTACGATCAGGCACAGAACACAAGATCCTTACCTCACAATTTACGACTCCAAATTCACAAATAGCACGGTCCACAAACAACAAGATGAGCTCCTATAGACTCTGTCCACAGTTCTATCTTCCTTTCCAATTTTATTATTTTTTTGATTTATTCCCCTGTCCTTTAGTTTATACCTTTTCCTTCCTTTTCAACCGACTCACTCAAAATTATATTTACAAATGAAAATTTTTCCCTCAAATATAAAAAACTTGAAAATTGAAAATTCAAAGCCTGCCACTTTTGAAAATTTCGAAAATAAATAAATATAAAAATTAACATGAATTTTCCTACAGCCGAAATTATATGTTAGTAAAATGTAAACTTAAATTCAGTTAATTATCAAAGAAAAACTAGTCGCCATCACAAACTGCAAATACTTTAATCTATCTATACAATATATAACTTCTTAGTATGTCAGGATGTTTGCATGTATGTCCTATTCTTTCCGCAACTTTCTGAAGCCATCTGATGACATAGGAAGCTGAAATTTGGCACACTTGAAGTACTTTCTCTGCCGAAGATCGTAGCGTAGTCATATTTTTCGGCTTTTCAACTAGTATTACTATAAAGATCTGATAGAAAAGATGTTTTTTTTTATAAAATGGGGAACTTTGGGCCCCACTTGGCACGACTAGGCACCGTCGGATTGAGCTGAAAAATTAGGACTTGATTTCTTACACCAAACCTCATATTTTAAGCAGCGCAAACAAAAATTGCGACCAGTCCACTGAACACGGTATAAGATTGAAACTTTTTAAGCATTTTTGAATGAATTACCAGTAAATCGATAAATATTCTACAGAAAGAATTGTGAAGAAATATTTAAAAATTAAAAATCAAATGGGTAATTCCATGTCCAAGAGTGGGACACGACCCCTTCCGATTTTAATGAAATTTGGTGGGAAGGTTGCTTTTATCTTATTAGGAACATATATGAACGAAAAAAATTTTTAAAATTTTTTTTTCGAAAGTTATGTCATATTCAAAATGTCATAATTTCGCAGAATTAGCCGAATGTGTTGAGCTTATTTCTTCAATATCTCGAAAACTGCTTGACATACGAAGATGATTTTAATGTCATTTGCAAGGGCCAATTAAAGAATTTTATTAAGCCGCAATATTTGTATGGTACAGCGCGTAGTATGCTCCTAGATGGGACAAATGAATGACCAACCCACTTTATTATTTGTTGCCGAATTCCGTTTTTTTTAGTTATTTCAATAAACTAACCCGTTTTTGAGTTACACCAATATGTGCTGTGCAGCCTCTTACAGTTTCGAAATAACGGTATATCTTGAAAACAAGAGCTAACCTAAAAAAAACGGTTAGCACCACTGGATTCAGCGTCCCCAATTAGGGTAAAATCAGGTGCGCGGCTGGTCTGTTTTTTGCAACTTGCACAGTGTACTTATTGCTCAAAATTACAATTTTAAAATTCTATTTTAATATTATTTTTTTAAAGGTTGCGAAAGGAAAAAAATCATATCTTAAAAAAGAAAAAAAAACACCCCCTGAACAGTTTCAGAATTTTTAAAGAACAGTTTGAGGTATTACACAACAAAAAAATCAGCCAAATAAAAAAATAGGTTTTTGACTTAGTCCGTTTTTAAAATTTAACATTTTGCAGATATTACATTTTTTCAAAAAAAGTTTTTTTTTTCAATATATGGTTTGTAGCCCCAAGTATTCGCTTTAAAATGACATTATCACCTTCGTATGTCAGGTAGTTTTCGAGATATTGAAGAAATAAGCTCAAAACATTCGGCTAATTCTGCGAAATTATGACATTTTGAATATGACATAACTTTCGAAAAACAAATTTAAAATTTTTTTTCGTTCATATATGTTCCTTATAAGATAAAAGCAACCTTCTCAACAAATTTCATTAAAATCGGAAGGGGTCGTGTCCCACTCTTGGTCGTTTTGACATGGAATTACCCAAATGAATATATTTGATGTTAAAATTCTGAAAAATTTTCGTGTTTTCCATTTAGCTAAAAAAAGTATTGTATTAATAAAAAAGTTGTTAAGTGCCGGTCCACACGCGGCTAGTTTGACTCGTGAAGTCTTGAGCTTTTAGGAGAGAAGGGAAAAGAGAATGCCAGGACCCTTCAAGTTAGAGGATCCCTCTGCCCAAAACTCAAAGGTATGCTTCGATCGGCATGACAGCGGTTTTGGATGTTATTTTACATATTCTGCCTTTTGAGTAGTTAGTAGGGTATTCATTCGGTTAATCGTCAATCGGTTAACCGATTAATAACTACCAGATTAACTGATCTGATAATTTCAAATTGGCTTTTTTCGATTAACGATTAAACCGATTAATTTCAGTCGATTAAACGATTAACCGATGTGATAAAATTTTCAATATTTTGTAGTATTATAACATATTTTTTTTGTGATTTTAATTATTTGTTTCATCTTATATACAAAATGTATGTATGTGTTTAGAAAATATTTTTTAATAAAAACAAAAAAGATGTTCAGTGATCTTTATTTTAACCCATTTTCCGCCGACTGGTGACTAAAATTACAATGTTTTTTTATCTTCATTATCGATCAACAGGAATGTAGCGAAAAATGGGTTAAATTTTTGATTACCAACACGTTTTTTTTTGTTTTATGTACATATGTGTTTAGTTAATTGTTTCTTCTTATATCTTCTCATATCAGTCTTTTAACAGAATTAACAGAAACAATTAGAAGTGTTAAAAATTAAAAAAAAAACTCTAATGGCATAATGGAGTATTTTATATGTTGAGAGAAATCCTGGAAAAAGACTGAGAAATTAGATATTCATCTACGATAAGTGAAAGAATTTTTTCCAAGTCAAGTTTTGGCAAAAAAAAAACTTTTCTAAAAGATTATTTTAAAAGATCTCCTATAACTAATGAAATTATGTCAGTTTATTTTTTTATAAATACATATTTGGGGGGTATACAAGATAGTCATAAAGTCTTATGTCTTTAAATAATTACAAGAAATATATATCGTTGGCTTAATATGCAAACCGGCAAAGAGTGTCAAACTAACTTAATTTTTAATTTTCTGTCAAGCTGCAAATAGGAAAATTAAGAAGTTTTTCGTCTCTCCTGTTAAATGTGCTGAAAGTGACTTAGCAGGATATTAAGCCGACGATATGACTGTTGTGGGCTACCGCATATAATTTAGATTTCTACTGTACAGTTATGAAGAATCAATGAACACAGCATTAAAATTTTTATTTTGTTTGAAACACAACAATATTTATTTTAAACATGATTTAGCCAAATAGTATGTAAGATTTGGACGAAATTTTAAAAATGAAAGATGGCCCGAAAAAATGGGCTATTTTTTATACAATATTTTTGGGTGATTTTTCATTATGAAATTTAAAAAAACGAAAAATCACCCAATAATAAGGAAAAATAACCCAAAAATTTTGGGTCACTTTTCATATGAATTCAGGCCCAATTTAACATGGAATTTTTTTGGGCGATTTTTCCTACAGCCATTATGGCGATATGACTTGATAGCACACCTTGTGTATTATGTAATTGAAAAATGCATATTAAATATTTATGAATTGTTTTTTTTTTGTTTGCTTGTTTTAGTTCAAGAATTGTTATGTTTGGTATGTTATTGTTTTTTTTACTAATAAACTCCAAATGATAAACAATTAATGCGTTTTTATATATTGAAATTACTTAATTTATAAAAAAACATTATTAATCAGTTAACCGACCAAGAACAAAATTAACCGATTATTAATCGATTAAACCAAAACCTCGGTTAATTAATCGAGCGAATAACCGATAAGAGCAAAAGGCCGATTAAATGAATACCCTAGTAGTTAGTATGTAAAGCCATTCAAAAGTAGGATTAAATTAAGTATGCAGTAAAAACTTGATAATATGCCCCAAAAAACTTTAAAAAATGGCTTATTTAAAAACAAAACGTTTAACAATTTAAAAATATTTGCATATAATAAACAAGTAAAAGCGAAAAAATATCCGAGTATGCCCTATTTGGGACCCATATGCAGTAATAAACACAACGTAACAAAATTATATGATGTGGTTAAGATTCATACAGGAGTTATTGATGAAGAATATTATCTAGATATAAACGTCTATAAAAGATTTTTTCGTCTTATAGTGATACAATGGAGACGGGAGTCAAAACAAATTTTGATATACCAAAGTTAAAATACCATTTGGCTTAAATATTGATGTTTGACGATTGGCTGCCAACCGTCTTCATTGGCGGTGAGTGTTTAACGGCAAACCCTTCTGAAGATATTGTGTGCACACAGAAAACAAATTGGTTGGAAAACGGTTGCAGTAATAAAATATTGATCAGGAAATATAATTTATTATTGCAACTAATAAAAATGTGTAACTCTAACTGATTTTTAATACTAATGACTATTAAAGCGTAATTCTAACTGAAATATGAGACCTTCAATTGATTTATTAGTTATGATAACTAATTTTATTTAATACTAAAATTTAGTACGAATAGTGTCAATCACAACCAAATTTATTGAAGTGTAATACTGAATATTGGTTATTACAGTTAATAATTTGCTTTTGTCAATAAATTTTATAATATAATTGCTTATTCATTTATTGCAGCTAATTATTGATTGTTAGTATGGTTTCAATTCGTGTACAACAAATGAAAATATAATTATTTGGTATTCACAACCAAAAAAAAAGCTATATGTCCCAATTGTTTATTGTGAGTACTAAACTAATTATAAGCTGAATTTTCTGTCAAAAGCAGGGCTGTCAGATATGGCGATTTCTCGCCAAACGTGGCGATTTTGAAACGTGTTTGGCGATGGGATTTCCCATTTGGCGACTGGCGACTTTTATGGCGATTTCTGATGTAACTGGCGATTAACTTGGCTATTTTTACCATTTATATTATTTCGGCGATTTTGTTTAACAACTTGTAATTTTTTGTTATCATTACTAATATGAAAAAACATATTAAGTGAATTTTATATTCAGTCACTATTTAATTCTAATAGTATGTATGTAATTCTAATAGTATGTAGGTCAAAACTCCAGTAATGAAATCGGCGAGGCTGAAGTGTACGATTTTATAGATTCGTTTACTTAATTTAAGTTTTTAACTGAATACATATGGGCATTTCCTGGGGTCACGAACGTACGTTCGTACGCTTTTGATGTACAAATAATATAGAAAACAAAACTTTTCCTAGCATTTTTTTTGCGATTCGATAGCATTTGGGTAGCTCTATGTTTAGTACAAAAGATGGATTTCATCGAGTTTAAGTTTTCATAATAAGAGTTATAAACGTGTGGTCACGAACGTACGCAAAATAGAAGTCAACTTCGGCTGACAGTAGTGAAATGTAAAAATCTGCGTAATGAAACGGAATTTTCAAAAGTGATTAATTTATTTTAAAAGTGTATTAATGTAGGTCTCCATCCAGTTTTTACAACATAAAATATCTCTCTTGGTTTTTATTTAATTGGCTTATGTACCGGTCGCGAACATACGGATCGCGAACGTACGATTTTTCCATGTGTTTTTTTTTTTATTATTATCACCATGCATTTTACCATAAATGTCTTCAAATTTCCTTAACAAAAAAACTTAATACTCCTTTTACAATAGATTGTAATGGAGAGATTATGAAGAAAGAGTGTAAACATAACATATTTTTTGCATGTAAAATAAGTATACAAAAATGTCTTTAGAGGAAGAAAATACAGGAAATTATAAAATTTTCCAGTTTCCAGCCCAATTTTCTCAAGTAAAACAGCTCAGATATGCAAGGAAACCATTCTTTTAAAAGAGCATAGACTTTTTTTCTAATAAAAAACAATAAAAGACGATGATAATCAATATTTTATTTTTTCATCCTGGTAGACCATTCTGGGGAAATGCCCATATATGATCTCCATTTTATGTTATTTAAAAAAACATTACAGAAACAAAACAAAATTTATTTTTTTCTCAGTTTTTGGCGATTTTTGACTAAAAAATTATACTAGCGTTTTTTGTATGCAAAATTTAATTTAAAAAAAAGAAAATTTTACAAATATTTTTACAAATTTTACAAATTTTACAAATTACAAATTTTACAAATTTTACAAATTTTACCGCATACGTGATCGAATAAAATTGTTCGTAATTTTTCTCTTTGGAATTACCGCATTTGTTATCGAACAAGCACAATCGAAATTTGAGATGATAGCATACGATAACGAGGGCGTAATCGAGTATCAGGTGTTTAAATTTTACTCGTCATCTCAATACTGATCGAAATCATAAAATTTTTAATTTGTGTGCAAAAAATAAAAAAAGATATAAGTTTATTATTATTTTAGAAGTTTTAAAAACAAGATAATAAAGTGATTTTTGTTTATAGGACGATTACCAACAAAATAAATTGAAAACAAAAAGATGTTATTGCGCAGTACATGGTCGATCATCCTAATTTGGCCATTTCCCTCATTTCTTTCCGGATATGTTTTGTGTTATAATCAACTTTAGAATCGGAAAACAATAAGCACAATGATAGGAATGTAGCCATTCCTTATTTAATTTTATTTTTGTTTTTAAAAATATATAAATTCACTGAATATGTTGAAATAAGCCGCGAAAATTTGGTTTTGTTTTTTTATATTTTTTTTAAAACATGTACTTTTTCTTCTTATTAGTGTCATTCTGCTAATAATATGCACTAAACATATGTTTTTTTTCTATTTCAACGTAACACAAATTTAGTACATCTTGGAAAAATTTCGTTTCGTCAGCTATCGAATGCTATAATCCATCCATTCGAAACGTGGCGAAATTTTATTCGATACGAAAGCTTTCTCGTTCATGTATGCGGTAATTCGGCCCCTGAACAAAATCGACGTTTGGCGATTTCTAACATCCGGTTTGGCGATTGAGCTCAAAAAAATCTGACAACCCTGGTCAAAAGTAAAAAACAAATTATTTAATAATATAAGTTTTAATATCATATTTAGAAAATATTTGGTCCGATCAACATCGTACATATGGGCTAACTCTCCACGCACGCTCTAAAGACACCAATAGATCACTTGTCCCGTCAAAGTCTATATTCCACCTTCTGAGCTTATCCATCCATTTTGGACTCGGCGGCTATAGATGCTATCGAGGGGGGAGTCATCTTATTACTGCTCTACCGGTGATTTTACCACTATATTCAGCTCCGGTGTCACTAGGAATTTGGGCGAGGATAGACCACCTATTGCTTCCTGCTTCATTTGGATTTCTTAAAGGCGATGTGTTTCAATCTCTTCATGTTCACCACTTATGAATTTAGTCCAATGCTTTCTCAGTTCCTCAACACTGCCCGCTTGGTCTAATTGGAACTTGTTAAGGTGCGATAAGAATTCTTTCCGTTTAAGGGAGAAGGTCCTAGATGTTCTCAATATTGTCTGTATTGGTCGGATAAATTATGTATGTATGTATTTTATAACACTAAATAATCACCTTTTTCGTGGTTGGCGAGTTTAAAATACGCTTGCGACTGTTTGGTAATAGATTTAAAGAAGCAAATTCACGTTCTCTTTAATCTATTACCAAAAGTTCGCCTAACACGATAAGGGGGAATAAACAAACGGTACATAAATAATAAATAAACACACAAAAAATGGAGGTTATTGGAATTATTTTGATTTTTTTATTTATAAATCGGGAAAATGGTTAATGCAACCGAAGGGAAAAAGATATTAGTTAAGTCAATCTAATCTTTTGTTATGAACACCAATTATGTGTTAATTCAGTTGCATCTATCATATATTCGGGTATAAGCATATTTTTGGTTTCTAAAAACAATACTAACACGTAACAATATCTGTGGTTATAACTGATAGTGTACTAAAATTCAAATGTTGCTATCAAAAATATTATG
The DNA here is from genome assembly GCA_930367215.1 of Pollenia angustigena. NCBI lineage: Eukaryota > Metazoa > Arthropoda > Insecta > Diptera > Polleniidae > Pollenia > Pollenia angustigena. Next base: position 188,799,021 of record OV884056.1, read on the forward strand.
CTAAGAATCGAAATTTTCAGTAATTGTAACCGAATTGTGTGATAGGACATGCAACCGACAAAATTCGATTGGCGCCAAATTCGGGTGTGATCACGAATCTGTCTTCTCTGTGTCGTTACAATTAAAACATGTAAGGGCAACATGTTCGTGAAAACCTGGGTTCTGTTCCCAGCTTAGTCAAGAATGAAAAATTGTTAAGGGTTTTCATGATATCGCTAAAAAGTCTCGCAATTTGTGCATTTTTACGCCCTCACAAATGAACTGTCAAGAATTGTATGAGAATTCATTTACACAGACTTCGTAGATTTTACCAACAATTTTTACTCGTAAACTTGCGCTGTTCAATTGTGCATTTATACAAACAGATTTTTTAATTGCTTTTAACACCGTTGTGAATAAAATATCCAAGTGTTTATACATCACAAACAATAAAGTCTAGCAATAGTTTGAGCAAATTAGTCTTTTGGCTTTCATTGTGTATTTTTAAAAACAAAATTCACGTATTAATCACAAATTTCAACATTTAATTTTATCACTTTCTCATTGTTAAGCTTGTTATCCCTGGAGCTTTAATGTAAATAAAACATACATTTTTTACAGTTTTTCCCAACGTTTCGTAGAGTATTTGTTTACTTCTTCAGAGGGGCGTCTATTTAAATATGTGTAAAAATTTACTTTACAATATAATATTTTTGTTAATTCAAAAATATAACTTAACTTATTTTTGTAAAGACGTTTCTTACAAACTGATATATATATTGTTCAAAATTACATATAAATTAAAAAGGTTCTTCATGAAACGAGTCTCGCAAGTTTGCCCATTTACACAAATGGCAATTTTAAGCGATATCATGAAAACCCTTGTTAACTTTACCCTGATTAAAATAGAAAAATTTGGATTAAAACCCTTAAACATTTCAATAAAATAACCACAATACTAATTGCTATTGCTATAATAACAAGCCATATTCCCATTTACTGCCTCAAATAAAACATTTCAAATTTCAGTATTTAACTGTGAATAAATAACCGGCCATAGAAATAATAAACAAATACTTACACATAATCAGGACAAATTTTGTTTGTTTTTTGTCCTGTTTCGTCAACAAAGAAGAAATGTTTTTTTTTTTGGTTTCTAAACGGTGAAGATTTATTGCTGGCAAAATGTGTGATGTTATGTGGCATATACAGGGTGGACCTAAAGTTACCATGGGGCTTAAAAATTATATAACTTTTTCGTTTATATAGTTTTTTATTTAATTTTTTTTCAGGCTAGATATACATAAATAATACCTGGAGAAAAAATAATGAAGAGATTCACAACTGAAGAAATAACCAGAATAATATAATTTTTTTATTAAATTAGCGATAAATTATTTTAGGCAAAGATCGTATCGTCGACAGTTTAGTTTCAGAATATCGCCATCTAGGCAATGATTCATTGATTAAAGATACGTTGAAAGAAATCAGAAATATTTTTTTTGGGAGTTAAACCCTGTACGTTGCAGCCTATACGAAGACATTATTGATTTCTGTATATAAGGCGAACGGTACAGTAGACAAAAAGAAAAAACTTGTACCAAATTTAAGTTTTTCTACTGACTTAAATACAAGTAGTACTTAAAAACTTAAGTACGAATAACACTGAAAAGTACTAAAAACAATCCAAAATGGGATAACTTTCGAAAACCAATATGTGTGCATACGTGTGTTTGTAAAAGTTTGTTGTAGAAACAACAACAACTTTACAAGAACAAAAATATAGATTATTTTCATGTTTAAAAAGTTAAAAAAAAATTTACCTCAGTACTTATGACCAGTAACTTCGTTTTTGACCCCTTGACACTTTTCATCATGGTGATGTCAACCTTAACATCACTTGGCCAAAGTGTCATCAGGGTCAAAATTAAGTTATGTCATCAATGGGATGACACATCTTCATCACGAAAATGATGAACATGTCCTCAGTGCGATGACGCAGTAAGATCGGAGAAAGGAAACATTAGCATCAGTTTAATGACAGTTTGTCATTAAGTCAAAGTCATTGGAATTGACTTAAGTCAAAGTGAGAGAATATTATTACATATGTTTGTTTCACGTTTGTTGAATTACGACCTTTGTTTACAGCAGAACTCTCTCAATAATAATAATATGGTTTTCGTAATCATTCTATCTACTTGAAAAATTTGATGTATTTAACTTAATAATTTAAAAAAATAGAATATAGGAATTTTTGCTTCTTATAATACATTGTAATCATGAAAATAATGTTAATAATATACAAAATGTGGCATCGAATTGATGTCACTATAGTCATAAAAAAGATAACACGTAAAAAAAGACAAAATTGTACGAAGACGTTAGTCATTGGATTGATGTTACTTTTTGCATCATTGATGCCATTTGTAGTAACATTAATGTCTTAATTCTGATGTTAGGGCATCATCAATATGAAGATGCATTTTTCTATCAGTGTGCAACAATCCGTACTTGAATAAGGAAATCCGTACTTACCGTACCATTGACACCGCTACGGCTTGATTTTAGTACGCATGGATTGATTTGTCTTTTCAATTTAAGAAAAAAAATATATAAACATGATCTGAAATACTTGATTATCAATACACATTATTAGCAAAAAGTGAGCGGTATTGAAACAGAGGACATAATGAAAACTATACAATCTAAAAATTAATTTGTGTAGATTTTAATATGGGTTGCGGCATAGCAAAGCTCACCGGAATAAGTAACTATATATGGGCATTTACTGGGGTCACGAACGTAAGTTCACACGCTTTTGATGTACAAATATTATTAAAATCAAAACTTTTACTAGGATTGTTTTTGCGATTCGATAGCATTTGGGTAGCTCTATGTTTAGTGCAAAAGATGGATTTCATCGAGTTTAAGTTTTTACTATCATAAGCCTGGTGGTACTCTGTTCAACATTTAATGTGAAATGCTGTCAAAATGCATATGAAAAGAACTTGTGCGGAATATCTATGAAATAATGTTGATAGAGTTGTACTCTGTTCATTTTGTGAAAAAGTTCCGTAATGTTTCTGGCAACATTTCTTTACAACTGCGAAATAATGTCAGCTGCACTTATTTCACGTGGAATTTTAAGCAAAAGCAAAAAAATATGAACTGATTATTTAGAAATAAATAAAAAATTAATATATCACAACCGGTAACAGTTTTTTATCCATATTTACTTCCTTAAAAAAAAAAAAATAAATTTTAGTAAAATAAATGTGGGGTTTGTTTACATACGCAAAACAATGTCGCATACTTTACATGAATAAAAACGTCAAATTATACAAACTCGCAAGATAGGTAACACTGATGAATGTCAAAATTTTCGTATGAAATAAAAAATGTTGCTCAACATTTTTTACAAATTTGAACAGAGTACTAGGCTATAGTAATGACAGTATTGAAATGTAAAAATCTGCGTAGTGGAACGGAATATTCAAAAGTGATAAATGTATTTTAAAAGTGTATTAATGTTAGTCTCAATCCAGCATTAACAAAATAAAATATCTCTTTTGGTTTTTGTTTAATCGGCTTATGTACCGGTCGCGAACGTACGATTTTTCCATATGTTTTTTTATTATTATCACCATGCATTTTCCCATAAATATCTTCAAATTTCCTTAACAAGCAACTTAATACTCCTTTTACAATTGATTGTAATGGAGACATTATGAAAAATGTAAAATAAGAATATAAAAATATCTTCAGAAGTAGCTTAAAAAGAAAATATAGAATTTTCCAGTTTGCAGCGCAATTTCCTCAAGTAAAACAGCTGAGATATGCTATGAAACCATTCTTTTATAAAAACATTGACTTTTTTTTATTACAATAAACAATAAAAGACGATGATTATCAACATTTTAGTTTTTCATCCTGGTAGACCATTTTGTGGTAATGCCCATATTAAAACGTAAAAGGGCGGAATTTTTAATAGATTGCGTATGAATTTTGTATATGCGGTTTGTGTCTTAATAAACTTTTATAGCATTCCTGTAGCGCGATTCACTAAGTTTTAACGAACGGACTATCGTAACATTTGTTAATATTCGCTTGCAGTGCACTTAGAGAAAAAATATGGTCGGGCATGGTTACGGCAACAACACTATGTTAATTGTAACAATATATTGTTGTCGTACACAAATAATTGTTATTTTTAGTTAATTCAACAATATTCACCCCTATTATGTAAGGCGTTGTCGACGTCGACATTAATTTTTAATCGTTGTCACATCAAGGCGACGATTACATCACTTCGACGTTAGTTTGGTATTTTATAAGAATGTTGTGTCGACGTCGACTAGTTATCGAAAATTTGACAAAAAAAAAATCCCATCTCCAATTATTTTTTTTTTTTTTTTTTTTTGTTCTTCACTTACTTTTTAACGCTATTTATCTGGTATGTGATGGAAATCAATTTTAAAAACGATACGATTTGAAACCGAAAATATCGTTTTCAGTATCTTTTAAAATGAATTTTAAATGCATATTCCTTTTATTTTCAGTGTTTATTCTTTAAAATTTTATATTATATACGTTAACTGAAGTGTATTCTGAACGAAAATTTAAGACTTTAATTCAGAAATAGATTTTAAAATCGTTCGAAATTCATCACACCTTTTAAAAACGGTCGTTTTGAAATCGATCGATTTTCATCACATACCTGTATGCTATTTTCCGACATGGTTTTTTAACCGATTTAGCTTTTTAAAATAAAGTGTAGAGTTTGTTTCCAATTTTGTATTTTTTCGCGAATTTGTGGCATGTTTTTGATTAAAGATATTTTTACTGTAAGTTTTCTGATTCTTTATAGCTTTAACGTTTATTAATAAATATAAGACTTTTCTTTCATGCCGCTGTTAGCAAATTTTTGCGAATTTCCGTTAATTGAGCAATTTTCACTGAATTTTTGCCATTCGTTACAGTTTAAGGGACTTTATTCAAATTTATGGCTTTTTTATATATTAAAAATGTTCGAGAATTTTCGCTATTTTTGCAAATGTTTCAGAATTTTCGCAATTTTGGCTCTTTGAGGCGTTCGCCTTAAATTGGACATTTTCGCGAATTTTCGCTATTTTAGAACACTTTTCCGAACTTTCGCAATTTTCGCGTTAAATTTACTAATAAAATTTGTGCCCATATCTTCTTTTAAATTTGCATTTTTTTATTTTAAGCGTTTTCAATAAATATGTTTACATTTCATTTAAAACTTCTTTTACGTTCATTAGAGTCGTCGCAAAATTTCCTGTCGACTAAAACGGGGATAATACTACTCGGCTTAAAGCGCCTTAGAAAATATCAATTGACTGTCAATAGTCATCGATAATTGTCAACAACGACTCAGAAAATACCATTACTGTTCAGGTGCCGTCGACTTGTGTCGACGTCGACTTTCATAATAGGGGTTAATATAATTACTGTTAACATATCAATTTTTATCGCAATTATAAATTTGAGTATTATTGAGCGAAAAATAGTTATTTTTCTAACAACTAAATTATTTTATCTTTCAAAACATATTGTATTACTCACAACCATATCATGATATATAATAGCCATAACATGATAACGTTCTATACATTTATCATATTATGCTTAGCATGCAATCAAACTATTTTTACTTTAATAATATTATGTTAGCGCCATTTGTAAAATAATTTAGAATCAGTTGTGTCGTTTGTTTAATATGTGAGCGGTTAAACAATTTAAAGATAAATTCGCTTAAAAAATAATAAGTTTAAAGAAATTAAAAAAATTAAAATATTAGCGGAGTTCATTATTAGTGATGTAATAGTGCAAAATATCGTAGTAAAATCCAACAACAAAACACGCAGCGATTTAATTTTATTTTATAAAAGCTTTACGATATTTTGCATTTGCTCCTTTGCAAGCCTAATATTGAACTCCGCTATTTTATTTGCATTAACAAAAATTGTAAAATGTCACAAAATAAAAAATCGATGCAAAAAAATTTTAAATTATTTGTATTGTTATGGCAGTTATAAAGGACCTGTATCATAATATGATTGCTTCTAAATTTATTATGATTAACATGATGATAATATTATAACTTCTTAGCTTATTATGATTATCATGACAATAATATGATTAGTTCTCAACTTATTATGATTAACATGACAATAATATGATTACTTCTTAACTTATTATGATTAACAGAATAATTATATGATTAAGGGAAAAATATTATGATGTAATATTATTATGTATTTAGCGATAATATGATTCAATAAGAATCTTAATATGGTGACTGCAATCATGAATCTTATCATAACATGTTGCTCTTAGAATATGTTTACCACACCCATGTTTTTTCTCTGCGTGTAACGATAGTGTGATTGTATAATTTTTTTAGTATACAGCTGTATTGTTGTACTTATTAAATTTAACATCATTTATTTAATATCCTTTACATTTTATACGACAGCGAATATCATTAAAAATATTACTGAATAGTAAATTTCCGTTATATATATATTAACGATACAATTATCGTAAAAACCGTTTTTTTTTTCATTTTTTTCGCCGGTATACAAAATTATTTGGTAAATTTTATTCAGCTTTAAAGGTTTAATGAATTCAGAAAGCTTTAAGGATATAACAATTAGTTTTCTGGCTTTATAATAAACAAAAGTAAACCGAATAAATTAATAAAAAACAAATATTTAACATTTCTTATCGCTTTTAAACAAATTTTCATTTCACGCTCAAATATGCTCTGTTTTGCTCTTTTCAGGTTCCAAAGGCATTGGTTCACGTTTCGATGAACAACGTCTTACTTTAAGAATCCATCGAGGACGTGGTTCAAATCAACATGATTCTACACACAGCAATGGAAGTACACAAAGTACCACCACTACTTTGGGTACACCCTCTCCCGAAAGATTAAGCAAATATTCAACCCGAAGACTACAAAGCAATCACGATAAAATAAAAATTTCCGTTTCATATCCCTCGAACGATAACATTTCTGAGTTAGCTAATGATAGTCTGCATCATGAAAGAGGTAGAGAACATCGGGCCTCATCGGCCAGTTCTGGCAATATGCTATTTGCTGTACACTATGGCTCCCAAAACGGAAGGGATTGTAATGAGACCCAATTGTTTAGGCACCAACATGACAGTAATTGTTATCTGCAAGTGGGTAAAAATATGCCGGACATGCTAAGAAGAACTTCGAATACCAGTGAACATCAGCAGAATAGGCCAAATAAGAAAATGGGTAAGAGAAATATTAAGGCCCAGGTGAAAAGATTTCGCATGGAAACTAAGGCCGCTAAAACTTTGGCCATTATTGTGGGTTTGTTTATATTCTGTTGGTTGCCTTTCTTTACCATGTACATTATTAGGCCGTTTTGCCAGGACTGTATAGATCCTTTACTCTTTTCGGTACTATTTTGGTTGGGCTATTGCAATTCGGCCGTGAATCCAATGATTTATGCTCTATTCTCAAAAGATTTTCGTTTTGCCTTCAAACGCATTATATGCAAATGCTTCTGTTCGGGTAAGAGTATTAATTTGAAAACTTCACGACGTGGTTCGGATTTATCAGCGATACGTATACGAGCACGCACCCCCAGTATAACTCCTAGTGCGGCGGCCCATTCATTTGGCGATGAGTCCGAGTTGCATCATTCCGAAATGAGTTCGAATGATAGATGACGTTCATTTGGACCCACAACTTCTAGTTCATCGAATAGTTTGGGGGTCCGTAGGTCGAGTTTAAAAGTTCCTGTCTATGAAATCTGTCACCCCCTGGTAATGGATATTGGCAGCAATGCAAACGGGAAACGAACGCAATTGTAGCCCCTTGCCGAGGCGAGGAGAACGAGTAGTAGTCGAAGTCGTAGTCGTAGGGAAGAGATTAATTTACAAGTATTTAATAGTTCTGGTAAGTTAAAAAGGGGTAAGGCAATACGCTTAAAGTAAAGAAATTAATATTTATATAAAGTTTTTTATTAATTTATTAATATGTGTAATTAAACAATATATATTTCAATACTTGTTTGTAAAGAAAAATGTTTTTAAATAAAAGCAAATTTAAATAATTAAATTTAGGGAATTTTTTTGTCTTTGAGCTTGTAAGTTAAATGTAATTGAAAACTAATAAATGTATACAAATTAATTAAATCTAAGCCTTCATAAAAAAAAAAATTAACAATTTGCTTGTTATCAATAAAAAGAAAAAAAACTTTGAACTTTAGCTTAATTTATTTTTGCTGAATTATTTTTTAAGTAAAAAAATTTCCTCTTTAGTACAATAAATCTATTTTGTATAAATTATATAACAAACATACATACATGGGATACTTGTGCATACTTTTCTTTTAAGTCCTTGTCAATATTAAAAAACATTTGAGTTTGTAGAGAAAAGGGAAAAGATAAATGGAAGAGTGTTTTTTGTATAAGAAGCTATTATGAGTTTCTAAACAGAAGAAGAAGAAAGAGGAAAGGTATTCAAAATACGAAAAATGCTGCCTAAGCAAAGTTTCATTTTAGTAAACACGAATGCAGTTTTAAAATAGAATTGAAGAAAGGTTTCTGCAGCAAATGTTTCATAATATGAACGAGGACTAGAGAAATTTGTTTGCATTACCCGTACAATGTTACGAAAAGTTCCCATCTATGGAAACCAATATAATTAATTAATAAAATATTTTAAATAAAAAAAATAAATACATTTTTTTTCAACTAAAATCCTAATGCAAATGTTTTCATGTTAAATAAATAAAGATAAATATTAGAATTAAGAAATTTTAATTGATATTTTTGTATTAGTTTAATTTAGCTAAATGTTTAAACAAAAAGCAAGCAAAAACATCAAATTAAATAAAAAAAATCGTATATTTAAATATTCCTTTATTTGTTATTTATCTGTTAATTGATATATAAACATTAAATTAATCGGATGCATTACATAAATTAAATTAAATTAATTGAAAAATAATTTATACATTTACATAAATATTGTGAAATTAAAATAACAAATAGTTTATATTAAGTATTAAAACTAAATTATATAACAAAAATTTAATAAATGAAATTTTTTTGCTGGTATTACTAAAATGCAAATATTTGAAAGTAATAATGAAGTTATTTTTATTCTGAGAGCAAAAATATTTCGTTAAGGTAAGAAAGAAAAACGAGTTAGAGTGCTATATTCGGCTGTAGCGAATTTTTGAAACCCTCCACCGACAGTTCGAATATTTCAGGAGTGGGATCTTTATGAAATCTATTTATTATAAATTTATCTTTTTAAAAACAGACTTCAGCATTAACATTGGTTGCGGTTTAGACATATCGTCGGTTGAATATTTAATTGTCGTATGTCGTATGTAATTTGTATCCACATACGACAATTAAATAATCAACCGACGATATATTAAATTATTGACGACAATCAAAAAGTTTTATGCTTTTTTTTAGCAATTTTAAATAGCTTGAGTAAAATTTCATGATTCGTAACTGTTTAAGCCGAACTTAAATGATTTTCAGGATGGGAATTTTTACTGGAGCCATTGTAACCCAGCAAAAAAAGACACGCAAAAGAAGTAGTAAATGCATGGGTTCCAGGGATAATGCACTGTTTCTTTTTAGGTAAAACATGCGTGATTTTAACATTAGCGTGCCATTGGCGAGCATGGGTTCACATTTAGGTAAATGGCTCGTCATTAAAAATACTGCTTAGATCCAATGAAAGTTCAGTGATTAGATCGGGGTTTTCATTGATCTGGAATATTAACTGCAATGAGTGTGAATGAAAAGCAATGAATCTTTAATCATTTGAATGCGTATTTTCATTGGTGCTCAATATTAATTTTTATATGCAAAATGGGAATGTATTATTACTTAATTTAAGAAAAGCATGAAAATGTAAATAAAATAAGGCATTTTGTAATCTTTTGAATTTTTTTATTAAATAGTTATTATATTCGCCCCCTTTCAATCCTAAAAGAATACCAAATTATAGTGAAATATTGTAATTGCTACATAAGAGTAGAATGGGTGCATTGCATGTAATTTTTCATTGGTTCACTTATTTAAAATTAATTCGAATTTTGGAAGACATTTTAATTTTAAATTCATTCAAGTAGTTAAGTGCGAAAGAAGTCATGAAAATAACCCTTCTACTTGAACAACTTCCAAAGTTTTTTGCTGGGAAGTTATGGACCAATCATCCCAAAATTCTGCAGAGTGATTTCTGGTATTAAAAAACTTAAAATTGAATAAATTTCAATACAGCGCACAGTGGCGAAAATCTGTAACTTTTGAACTGATAGAGATAAATTCGCCACTTTTTTTGCTGGAAAAAACAATTTCCTACAATTTTAATTTAATTTAAATCCGTTTAGAAGTTATTGAGAAACGGCAAATCCCTCTGAGGAGATCGATTGGTAGCGATCGAAACATGTCAGGATAATCTGCCGCCTGGTTTCGAATCTCAGGTCACTCAAGAATGAATGATTACACAGGCCAACACTCAATTTGCTTCTTTGAATTTATAAACTGATTTTAGTTAATTTGGGTGCGCTGAGTTCAAAACTGTAATCAGTTTGTCTCTATCAGCTCTAGTTTTCATGATATAGCTTTTCTATACCCTCCGCTTATGACCTCCAATTACCAATTACCCAAATTTTTTTTTCCAAATTTTTTTTTTACTGTTATAGTTATTGCCAAAAAAAAAATTCCCAAATTTTTTTAAGTATTTTTTTATTTTAATAAATTTGTATGAAACAGTTTTACTTCTTTTTATTTTTTTTAAATTCCTATGGAAAAGTTTTACCCTTCAAATACTTAAAAAAATTTGGGAATTTTATTTTTTTTTGGCAATAACTTAACAGTAAATAAAAAAAATTTGATAAAAAAAATAAAAATGGAAGAAATGAATTCAGCGCACACAAATTAACTAGAATCAGTTGATAAATTCAAAGAATGTCGGGCTGTGTTAGCAATAACAATTCAAATTAATTTTCCTATTGTAAAATTCCTTTCTTCATAAAAATAATTTAATGCAAATTAAATTTGATGAACTTAAGCCTGATTAAAAATATTAAAAATTTGGATTAAATTTATGGTTTTTCATGGTTATGGTTCAATAAAATTACCACAATACTTATTATTGTCAAAGCTAAGGCACGAGCTCTATGTGTACATTTGTCCTTCAGGTTGTGCTGAAAAAGGTCAACAAGAAAAAAAGACAAACATGAACAAAAATGTACTTTGGACTTCAAGAAAAATTCTTGACAAAAAGTGCGAAAAAACAGAGGTAAAGGAAAAACATGTAAAATCAATTAAAAATGGATAATCATTCAAAAAAGCAAATTTCGATCTACCAAAGGTTCAAATACAATTTGGTTTAAGGATTGATGTTTCACTATTGACGTCAGCAGTCGTCGATTGCTGCGAGTGTAAGACTGCAAATCCCTCTGAGGAGATCGAGTGGTAGCGATCGAAACATGTCAGGGTCACCAGCCGCCTGGGTTCGAATCTCAGGTCAGTCAAGAATGAATGATTATCAATAACAATTTTAATTAATCAAAAAGTAATTTAAATTTTTGGGAATACAAAATTTTAATTTCAAAAGATTTTGTTATTCGTGCTTAATTCCCAGTTTTTATTCTTGATAAAAACACTTGAAATTTATTGTTGATGGGATAAGCTATTCCTATGCGCATTTCACTGGTTGCTTAGGCCAGATCATCAGGAAATTGAAATTTTGTACGTTCGTAAATGCATCACTGCGCTGCATCAGAAAAGCAAACTTTTTTTAATGGCGATAAAAGAATAATTATAACTTTTATTATTGTGTGACTATTATTTTTGTGGAGTATTTCACAATTTTTTGGTCCACATTTACTTCACTGATAAATATATAACCACTTGAAATCACTGATGCAGCGCAGTGATGCATTTACGAACGCACCCATTACTTTTTGATAATAAACAGGCAAGTGCACGGCATAAAAAACACTTAATTGACAACATGCTTTTGTAAGTTGTTGTTGTTTTCATTTTGTTTTTCTTAACCTACTTGCAACTACAATTAATGTTGGGAGAATTTCAACCAATTGTAGTGGGGAATGTAAGATGAGATAAACTCACTGTTTATTTATTGTTGATGCTTTTGTTTAAACTTTTATATTGTTACAAGTAGAACAGTTGCTTATAGGTCTTATACGTTTAACAGTTTTATTTGGTTTAATATCTTTGGTTTTTCTAAAATCTTTATGGATGAAGTTTCCTGATGATCTGGCCTAAGCAACCAGTGAAATGCGCATAGGAATAGCTTATCCCATCAACAATAAATTTCAAGTGTTTTTATCAAGAATAAAAACTGGGAATTTAGCACGAATAACAAAATCTTTTGAAATTAAAATTTTAATTAATTTTCATGTTGTAAGATTCCTTTCTTCATAAAAATAATTTAATGAAAATTAAATTTGATGAACCTAAAGCCCTTATGACACTACATTTTTAATGCATTGTTCAAGTTTTGGTGAACAGTGCAAATATAAAGTAATCTAAAAATTTACCAAGTGCGAAGGGTTCAGCTGTATTAAGATAAATGGTAAACTGTCCAAAATTTTACTAAAGTTATCGATAAAAAATGAAGTTATGCAAAAAAAAAAAAAAATGTAAAATTGTTCAACTTAAAATTGACATTTTAAGCTTGAAATAATAAAAGTGTTGCTAAATCAGCGGTTTGTGGGCAAATTCAGCGATTTATCGCTTATTGTTTTTAGGTTTCCCATAAACAAAAAATGGGCAACATTTAATAAAATTAACAGAACAGGGATGGCTAATTGTTTGAATTGTACTTTTTTGTTGATACTTTTTAAACTAAGATTTATAATACCTTTTTGTGGTGTTTTTTAAGAACATAAATAAAATTAATTTCAACTAAAAAAAACTTTTAGTACAATTGGGGTAAAAAAAATACAATTTTTAAAGGTTGTTGGTACAATTTTAAAAATTCTCAACGCCATCCCTGAAACAAAACCATAACAAGAGAAAAAAAAACTAAAAAACTTTGTTTACATTTTTTTTATAGTTTGCTCTTTCTAGCATTTACTTTTTCTTTCTATCAATTCTATATCAAATAATAAATAAAAAATGTAGTGTCATTAGGTCTTAAGCCTGATTAAAAATATTGAAAATTTGGATTAAAAACCATAAATAGTTCAACAAAATTACCACAATACTATTGAGAAATTTAAGGTCAAAGTTCAACTTTTGGAGTTCTTTTTTTGGCATTTAGTAAAAAAAATGCTTTGATTGAGATTGCCGAATTTCATTTTGATATCTTTATTTATATTAGATTTATAGAATGTCAAACCTTAAAATTAATATTTTTTTACTCATATTGAAAGCCCTTTCATTTATTTACACTAAGTATATTAAAAATAATAATTTTAATGTTTGACATTCCATGAATCAGACATAGATAGAGATATCACAATGAAATATTCAAGTTCAAGATATCTTAAAACAGTAAACTTTAAAGCTTCACCATTTTATCTAAAAATATCCAAAATTCCCAATCCCGGAAAAACATAAATAGTGGCAAAACTTAAATAAACTTTTTTGTTTGTAAAATTTGATTTTTTTCATAACGACTTCTTTCGAGAAATATAAACATTTTTAATTATTTCTGGAATAAATATTGTCTTATCAGCGAAAGAACCTTGCCTTTTTTGGTGAAATAGTAAAAATTAGTATTTATATGTGAGGCCGTCATCGCAAAAGTGGAGTAAGCCTTATCTACGCCAAATTGATTAAAACTGCGAAAATAAAATAAGAAACTAGTTTATCTCTTGTTTTACCAATCACTAACAGAAAGCGTTGCAAAATTTTGGTTGTATTTATTTATTTTTGCCCTACTTATAATACAAAAGTTGCCATAAGCCACACAAATATGAAATAAATGTAATGTGGCTTACACCACTTTTGAGCTGACGGCCTCATGTATTACCTTTATATGCATTAACTTTCGCCTCGCATATACCAATAAACTTCTAGAAAAATTTAACAATACAACAAGCCACCAATCTTAAGTCTGCTTGCCATATCAATATAAAAAATGTTTTACTCAATATTGCTAACAGTTTGATATTAAACATAATCCACCCGATTAAAAAACTAGAAAAATCGTTACAAAAAATCAGTAAAAAATCCGTTTTATCCGAATATCTTGAAAGGCAAATGAGACAACTTAACATATTTATTTAAGCATATTTTTGGTAAGCCACCTTAAGGCCGAGGCCACGCAATGAGTGGCTAGGCCGACTGAGCGAAGAGCGTCAAAGCGTCAAGTTTGAGCGGCAAGTGGCTTATTACTGAGCGTCACTTCTGAGCGGTTAGTTGTTAAAATGTCATTGTAAAGAGTGGCTTGTTTAATGTTATTACGCGAAAATCGTATTCATAAAAATTTCATGCGTTTTTTAAGAAAAAATTGCAGCCTGTTCGTCGATTTCGAGCGAAGACTTCGTTCGCTTAACTTACATTTAAAACAAAAACAAATTATAAACAAGTAAGAAAGTATAGTCGGTTAAGCCCGACCATATGACACCCTACACCACAGTATTAATAAACATATGCTAATGTGTCCATATTAATATGGCTTTATCTATATAAACTTCATTAACATCGGCTTGAAAGTTTGTGAGAGGCAAAACTTGCCACATACCTCCCCTTGTGGTCCTAATTTTGAAAAACTACATAGCCTATGTGTCCATATAAATATATTTCTATGTATGATTTAAATTTCATTAAAATCGGTTTGATAGTTTCTGAGAGGCAGAAATTTCCCCCTATCTTCCCTCGTGGTCTTACGATTCGGCCCATTTTCAATAGGCTTGGTCCTTGTGCCAATAAGAACTTATGTCCCAAATTTTATCAAATTATCTTCAAAATGGCGACCTGTACCCTGCGCACAAGGTAACATGGACAGATAGCCTGCCAGCCACCGGACGGACATCGTTAGTTCGATTCAGAAATAGATTCTAAGTCGATTGGTCTAGGACCAATATTTTAAGGCGTTACACACATCGGCACAAATGCATAATACCCTCTCCACTATTGTGGTGTGGGTATAAATGTATTGTATTGGGTAGTTTGGTTTACCATTTATATACAAATCTACCCAATTCAATACTGATGTATGTCTGTGAAATCCTTTGATTTGCTGTTGCAAAAAGTTAACACCAAATTGACAAAACAAAAAAATAATTTCTCGGTCATATTTTTATTTTTAAAATTTGGTAATCTGTCTTGCCATAATTCGGTCGGCTTTGTACGGATGAAATTATAAGCTCCATATTCACTTTTGCCATGTTCATTTTTTGACGCTCAGAAAACAACAAAAAATTAGAACAAGTTTTATTCCTGAGCGACGCCGCTTAGCCGCTCAAAAATTTCGCTCACATGCCGCTCATTTCATTTTTGACGCTCATCGCTCAGCCGCTTGACGCGTGGGCTCGGCCTAAGTCTAATTTTTTGCAATCCATAAATACATTTATTCTTAACGAATTTTTGAAACACTTGAGTATCCGCGGCAACCAATTTAAAAGGGCTACAAGTCACTCTCACGACCCTCTATGGACCCGTGTTCTTTCATATCAACTCAAAAGTTGCCCGGCTTTGACAGTTTCAAGAATTGCATCAGTTGCACAATTAGTTTTGAAAACAAAACGTTCGTTAACCATTGTGTTGTCTATTTATATATAAAATTGTAACGTTAATGACTGATTCATCATCGCACAGCCTAAACGCCTGAAGCTAAGAACTTGAAATTCGGACCGGAGGTGGGTCTCTCCCCAGAACGGTCCACTAAGACGGGATTTTTGGAAATTCGTTTGTTTAGGGGAAAAAAAGGGTAAATTCAGATAAATTCGATAACCTTATATCTCCAAAACTAAAAGAGATAAAAAATCTGTAATACTAATCGTTGTTCTTTGGAAAAATAAGCGCACTGGTGTCTGGTCTTTTTTGAAATTCGGCTCTTTTAGGAAGAAAACGGGTAAACCCTAAATTTTGGTACTTTTTTGTCACCCCATCTATCTTTTGAACCAATAAACCTAGAAATGAAGTGTATACCACATTCGAAACTTATTAAAAAAATACGAATTTAAATTTGGTACTTTTTCGAAATTAGAACGTTTAAGGGGTGAAAATCGTATTTTTGGTACTTTTTTTAAAAACATTTTTCTTCATTCATTGACATATTCGTACTAATTTGTAGGCCCCCACTACATTACTGCAATTTTTGATACTTTAATGGGGGGGAAAATAGTACCAAAATGGGAAATACGGGAAACTTAATATCTGTCTTTAGCTTTTTGGTTCTACAACTGGTATTTTTTTGATTATCGTTTATATTGGACCTTAAAACATAAAACTCATCATGCAATGTCCTGAGTGGATACGAATCTATGAGGGAACTTTTTTGTATATTAACTGGTACTTTTTGAATTTCCAAAATTTAAGCAAGTTAAAACCTAGAAAAACAAACTTTGGCATACAGATATGTCCACGAAGAAAAAGGTGACGCTAACGAAGTAGCAGGTTAAATGCTAGTATATCATAAACCTAAAAAGAGAAATAAAAATATTGCAAGTAATTTCATTAAAATGAAAAAAATTTTCAACAGACAGTTCCAAATAGTTGCAAAAGTGTATATGGGTTAAGGAGGACACTTTCAGCTTTCTACTTGTACCAAAATCTCTTTAACCCTAGAACCTAGGGAAACTTTTAATAACACATCACGTATAAATGATTCAGAGATGTAAAGAAGCATTTTTTAAAAACAACTCACTAATGTAACAAAAAAAAAAAATTTCTACCCATTATTGATAACAGTTTGCGAGAAATCATAATTTAGTTTTAATCAAATTTAGAAAAATTTTATTTGTTCTAAAACAACATACAATATTTGTTTCCATCAGCATGCCGCCACACCCACAATTACCAATATTTTGATGCAAGTTTTTGGATACCTTAGTTCTAATATGTTTGCTTTTGAATGGCATTAAAATTTCTGAAATCGGCGGTAGCAAAAAATTGGATTTTTGGCCGATGTAATTCAAATTTTCAGCCATAGTGCAGCGGTGAAATTAGCTTTAGTGTTTACAGTAAAGATGGCTGCTAAATATTGGATCAAAGGTATCACAAAATTGCATGACATTTTTTCTGGCCATAAGAAGCTTGGTTGGAAGAAACTTGACCGCAATAAATATATCTGCTACGGTTTTAGGTGCATTTAATTAATTACCCAGAGTGGTCTTTATATGGGGCATATGGTAAAGTATGGCATGATCATTACGAAATTTATTAGTCTGATTTTTACTCCTACAAAACTGTGAAGTATTAAATTTTATTCTGCTAGCATTATTTATTACGGTTTTAAGCGAAAAAACAACTTTCCAGGAGAACTGCTTATATGGGTCTTATATTAAACTATGGACCGATCTTCACGAAATTTGACAGAGTGACTTCTAGTCCTATAAAACTGTGACGTACCAAATTAAATTATGAAAGCATTATTAATTGTGCAAATGAATTTGTGGAAGATCTTTCGTACATTATTCTACCAGTCAGTTAGTTTTTTTTACAACTACAAGCTATTTGACACCGAGTTTTTTTATTTCTTTTGAGTTTTTTCGAAAGTAAGCGTGTCTTAAACAGACGCACATGGCTAAATCGACTTAGAATATATATACTTTATGGGGTCTTAGATGTAAAATAAAAAAGTTTCACAGGAATGACAAACTTAGTATACCCCCATTATCCACTAGTTGTCGTTTCCTGATTTCGAAAATACAACAGTTTTAAATACGGAATATAATTATAAACGTAGATTTATGTTAGAAATGTTGCAAGTTATTAATGTACCGACAATATCAAGAATAAATTTTAAGTCAGATACTGAAAGTTTAGCACAAAATTATAGACATTTAATTTATTAAAATAGAAACGGAAGTTAAAAATTTATTTAAACTGTAATAGATTAGGTTTGAATTGGAAAACCTTTTTTGTATTTGAATTGGGAAACCTTTTTTGTATTTAAATGATAATTGTTATCAGACTTTTTGTTAAATTTGTTTAATTTGTTAAAAATTTGTGAGTTTTTTTTAAAACATTTAAGAAAAAAAACCCTGAAGAAGGCACACAACGGAGTGCCGAAATATTGGATTAAATAAATTTAATTTGTTGTATATAAAAAATAGACCTCAAGCTTAATTAATCAATAATAATACTAATAAAATTTAGAAGAAAAATTAGTCAAATCGATGGAGCCGTTTTTTGTTTTTGGTAAATCGAAAAAAGTGGGCGGGGCAAAATTTTCTTTCCGTAAAAACCTAAGTTGGACCATGGCAATCATTTTAAAGAAAAAATCATCCAAATTATTTAGAAGTCATTGGTGTTGCAATATGAAAATTGGATTTTGCCACGCCCCTCCGCGCGCAGACCGAAATTCAAAAATCACAGACTTCACAGTGTCACTCGCCTGAATATTCTGAAGATTCCCTGAAAGTTTTATCAAAATCGGACCAGCCGTTTTGAAGTCCATACGTTACATACACACATACATTTATCCTATTTTATATATATAGAAGAAGAAGATAGAAGATAGATAGACAATTAGTACGTAATATTGTTGTGGGCAAAATTTTAAAACGTTTTCTAAATTGAAAAAGTGTGGGGTGAACACCAAGTGAATATGTTGCTGCCATTGTGATCGTTGATTTAGGTGCTAATTGTGTAAAACGCAACACAATGCCAAGAACTACATTGAAAGCAAAAACAAAGCGAAAAAGATTTTGTCATTTTGTTGTGGCTTTCCACAGAAATGTATACTTATTTTTAAATTTTAAACGCTGCATATCTTGTGGCGTTGAAAATTTTAAAACGCAATCAGCACAACTGAGATTTACATAGAAAAAATGGGAGAAGGGAGAAAACTCCAGGGGAATTTTTATTCATAATTGGGCTGATTACAGTGTTGCAAAATTGGAATTTTGAAATAGTACTGAACTTCAACATAAAGAATATTTTCCCCACCAAATGGTACTTTTTGTTAAAAAAAAACAATAATTTATGAAAACAAGAGGAACAAAAAATAGTTTATAAGAATTCATTTATCTAAGTATTTAATAACAAACAGTATTTATATTTGAGGTACACATGTAAATAATATTTCTGTTATACATAAGCGTCAAGCGCCCCATCCATTTCCAATATTATTGTATATGTTATTCGCCATATTATTTCTATATGGCGCCATATTATTCAATAAGTGGCGCAATGGTTTCAATTAAAATATGGCGCAACTCTTAAAAAAAAACACAAACTTTAAAGCAAAACAACATAGTACATTGTTGCAAACTCATTTCACAGTATATTGCACTTCTTTTCTGATTTCGATTCTTGCCAATATATTGTGCCACCTTCGAATATTACCCATTGGCGATAAAATTGAACAGATACTGCCTGCTTGTAGAACGCGAGCGCAAAAGTTACTCGTTTAAAAATTCAAAATTTGTTTTTGTTTTAAATGTAAGTTAAGCGAGTCACTTTTGTGCTCGTGTTCTACAAACAGGCAGTTATTTTGCAAGTCTATGAGCCGCTTAAGGTACGTTTTTTCAGTATTTTCTAAAAAATATTTGAAATAGTTCATATATTTATGAATAAGCAAATAAGTCAAACATTTTATTTCTGTTAACATATTGTAACTGCAACAGCAACTACCAGTTGATTTTAATAGATATTTAGTTTTAATCAAACTTGAAACAGTTTCTACATGTAATCGATTTCATCCTTTGCTTTTTACATAATTTTGCATTTGAAAATATGCGTACAATTGATGCTCAAAAATGTGGTATCGATAAAATACCAAAAGAAATATATGAAATGTCAGCAAACATTAGCTTCGTTCTTAATATTGGATATATTTTTCCAAGATGCTTTATTTTTGAAATATCCGCTAGAACACGGAATTGAGAATTGATATTATTATAGTTTTCGTTTGTAAATAACATAGTTAACATCAGTTTTATGCTAATGTTTTTTTCGAAAACAATAATGTTTTAAGGTTTTATGTTCAAAACAAAATTTAGTTTCGCACATTGTCGAATAAAACGATTTCGCAGTTTCTTTTACTAAATAAACCATTTCCTGTATATTGCATGTTTCTATAAATATGGTTTTCATTTAAATTTTCCACTAACATATAATTCAATGCATCTGTTTTTATAAATTTTCTTGCCACTTATAAAAACAAATATCGCATTCTGGGAAGCAAAATATGAATCCTGGCGTCCGCGCTTTGCATTTCAATATAAACGTCGTTAATTATTTTTTAAATAGGACAACATAAATTTTCCAACCAACACATGATAACCTAAGCCTGCTATCGAATGATCACATCACAGTTAAAAACTTCAAGGGATAAAAAAGTACTAAAAGCAACGCGGGGGTACTGCGGTATTTTTAATATGAAAAGGTACTGAAAAAAAGTACCAAAGTACTGAATTTTTCAACACTGGCTGATTATGAATTTCTGTAGAAAGCAAAAACAATTGGGCTATTCACAAGGTAGTCATAAAGTTGTAAAGTCATATGTCCTAAAATAATTACAAGAAATATATATGACTGCTGTGGGCAAGCGCTTATAATTTAGATTTCTAATGTATAGTTACGACGAAATAATGAACACAGCATTAAAAGTTTTATTTTGTTTCAAACACAACAATATTTTTTTTTAACAATTGTAAAATATTATTTAGGACATTCTGACGATATGACTTGATAGCACACCTTGTGAATAGCCCAAATATTATGAAATATTTTTATAATTGTTGGTGTTTTCAATGTTATTTTTGAATTACGTTGCGATTTACACAATTAAGGCCTTAGTTTAAACATTTTTATTCAACAAAATTGATAGAACCAAAATTCAAGAAAAATTTCGTTTATAATACAAAATTTTAAAAACGTAAACAAAAATGTTTTTTAAATCAAAATTCGTATGATTAACAAAATTTGTTTAACGTTTTAAATTTGACTTAAGATGTTTTGTCAAAATGCCACATATTTTTGTTTCCATTGAATCTTAACAATTCGTGGTAGGTTTTGAATTTTAAAAACGAATTTTTTGTCATTGAGCTTTGCCAGCATTTCTTTTAAAAGCTAAAGGTGGATTTTCATTAAGATTTTTTCCGGTTTTTGATATTTTGTTGCTGAAGAGGTTAGAGCTAGATAAACAGTTTTACATTATTCCTCTACAAAATTCAAAGACATGCCCCAAGCAAAAAGGATAAAGTTTCGTTATCTATAGTTGAACAAAGTAGAAAAGTATCTACTCTTAGGTATAATTTATGCAAAAGTTTTTTTGATTAAAAAATTTCTTTGGGTTTCTAAAAAGCGAGAAAAAAGTCGATTTTTTAAAGAAGTTTAATATGTTAATTTTCTTTTTATTCCTTAATCAAATAAATGAATTCAAAATAATTTCCATTCTTGTCATCTTAAAACAACTCTTTTTTAGTACAATTTCTCAAGAAAATAAATAATAATAATCTTTCAGCCGACCTTTAACTTGTTTTCTTTCTTTTTCCCCTCTTTCTGCCTAATCTCTCATGACATGGGTTACTAATTTCGAATTTATTTTGCTTTAAGTTTTTTTTCTCTTTGCTGTTCCTTGACATTTTAACGATTTGTAGGGGGAAAAAAATTAACAAATAACCAGTCCTTCAAAACGTTATTACGCCTTTTAAAAAGTTAAAGTGTCGCAAATATTTAAGTAAGCATGTGACTTGCCTGAGTTAGTGAATTAGTCAACAAGTCAGACAGTCTGTCAATCAGTCATTCAAAATAAAAGTCATTTACATTTTTTTTTTTTATTTATTTAATATTTGGCCTAATAACAATAATAAAAAATTGTGTGCACGATTATTTGGGTATGATTTTGTGTAATAAATCATTGAGATTGGTGGATTGTTGAACATAAATTGTTTTGTCATTCATTGTGACGTCAATTCATTTTAATGCCAAATTAAGAAGTTAGTTATGCTTTTTAGCCTTTAGAATTTTTATTATTATATTTTAAGTTTATTTTTTTTTTTTTTTTGCAGGAAACGTTAGTGTTAGTTGTCAAGTCTTAAGTTTTTGGAAGAGATAGGGAAAGAGAAAGGAAAAGAAATGGCATTCTTGTTCCCATTCTTTCCTAAAAACTCAAGACTTGATGACTTAAGCTTCGTTCACAATCAAAAAAACATTTTCACTTGGTGTTCATAATATAGCAACAATTTCTTTTGTAACTACACACATTTTGCATCAAGAACCCGTTTACAAATTTTAGCCACAATAATATTATGCATTAATTAGTATTGTGGTTATTTTGTTGAACTATTTATGGTTTTTAATCCAAATTTTTAATATTTCTAATTAGGCTTAAGTTCATTAAATTTAATTTTCATTAAATTATTTTTATGAAGAAAGGAATTTTACAACATGAAAATGAATTAAAATTTACTGATAATTTTTCATTCTTGACTCAATCTGGGCTCGAACCCAGGCGTTTTTACGGACAGGTTACCCTGACATGTTTCGATTGCAACCACTCAATCTCCTCAGAGGGCTTGCCGTTAAACACTCGCAGCCATCGACGACTGCTGACGTCATTAGTCAAACATCAATCCTTAAACCAAATTGTATATAACCTTTGGTAGATCGAAATTTGCTTTGAATGATTATCTATTTTAATTTATTTTACATGTTCTTCCTTTACCTCTGTTTTTTCGTGTCAAGAATTCTTCTTGAAGTTCAAAGTACACATTTTGTTTTTGTTTTTTAATTTTTTTGTCTTTCTTTTTCTTGCTGACCTTTTCAGAACAACTTGAAGGACAAATGCAAACATAGAGCTCGTGCCTTAGCTTTAACAATAATTAGTATTGTGGTTATTTTGTTGAACTATTATGCATTTATTTTTATTTTTGTAAACATTTTGTTAAAATTTTCATTCAAAACTATATAAAATTATTTTAAACGTCAGAAACAATTTCATACAAATTGTTGCTGAAGTTCTAGTTGACTCAACTTTTATTACATTTTTAAAAAAATTGTAGTTACAGTTTTGTTCTAAAAATGAAAGGAAAATATATGAAATACTTTAGGAAGAAAAAATATAGAAAAAAAACGAAATTGTTATTTTGATTGTGAACGTAGCTTAAAACTTGAAGCGTGTGTATCATCATATTAATAAATTACAGTTAAAACATCCAAAGGGCAATAATTTGATTAAAATTAAGTTTTTTTATAAAGAAAATTAAAACATACATGTGTTCATATATCGCAAACTAAATCTTAAACATAAAATTATAATCAAGCTGAGTTCCACAGTAAAGAAACCCCTTTGAAAAGTTTATTTTTTTTTTTTATTTTGTGCTGCTATTTTAGAATCAAGTGGTAATTTTGAGTTGTGGATCTTTAGTCTTTTGCCACAACTCTTAATGGTGCACCATAAAACTAAATACTGTTTTTATTAATAGCGTCACAACTCGAAATAATACTATTCATATGGAAGTGTCGCTTAAGCCGACACAAGACAAAATTGCGTTATTACAATTAAAAAAGGTGTAACAATTTTTAATAATTAATTTAAGTTTATGATATTTAAGTTAAGGTCCAACTAAAATATGCATAAGCTCGCTTAAGCTACTGTCAAAAATTAACAATAAATTTAAAAAAAGTATTTTAATAAACAAAAATAAAATCATAAAATATTTTATTACTTACGGAAAGTACGATCTGTTTCGCACCTTGCATACTTGCATAAGCAAATGCCAGTTTCATAAAATTAACCAAAAAGTTTTCTTAAGTTCAATATGGTTCAACTAAGGACAGGCTTGATTGTAAAGCTTTTTCAATATTTAATTTTAAAAAGTTTCGATTAAATTGTCAAGAAAAATCAAGAAAAAGTAATCATTCGTGATATTTATATTTGTCCTGCAGTTAAAATGAATTGTCGAAAAGAATTATGAGAATTTGTATCCTAAAGAATAGTTGAAGAATGTATAGCAGAAAGATTGTCAGAGTCTTATTTGTTTTTCATTTCTTACGAATTCCATTAATTTCATGTTTCAATTTTAACTTTAGAAATCAATTCCGGATTAATAAATATTATACGAAATATCTGAGCAAAATTAAGTCGTCCTATCTCATAGTTCTTTTTTAGAACGATTTTGTTATTTTCACAACCAGTATTCTGCAAGTTGATTTTATATGAAAGTTGAAAAATAAATTTCTTAAATTATAACTAGACTTTAAAAAGCAAAGACTTATATGAATAAATAAGAGGCATTCATAATTTATAACTGATATCTGAGCTACTAGTGTACTGATCTTGGCGAATTTCAATTCCGATATACGCGATATAAAAATCTTCTTCAGAAAACCCTTTTAACATACACACACGAAGATACAAACCAACGCACAGTGATTCAGCTAGAGCATGCTAGCGGGACAATATTCATGACGTAATTTCCATTAACCACTGATAGCGTCTTGTAAAGAACCCCTCAAGGTAGCGAATTCCAAAAATTTATTTGTTTATCACCTCATAAAGGTGTCTTATCAGGGGTTCAAAGTTACCCTTTATAATAGAGGTAATTTTTCATTTGCAAATCAGTTGCATTTTATGCACACTTGTGGTAACATATTTTAAAATATGTAGCAAAGTGAAACGATTTTTTTTGTGATGGAATATTCTGTTGAAGGTATGTACTATATTATGGCTTATATTTTTTATAAAAAAGATGTATACTTTTGGTGTAATGTCAATTTGTAAATGTATAGATAAATCTAGCATATTTACCATTTTAGCAACTTTTTTTATCCACCTAGATTTTTCTATATGTAATACCTACAACATTCAGAAACATATTGATATATTTTATAGACCCCGAAAAGGCTCGCAAGTAAAATAATTTAATTTTTCTCAGAGCGAGTCGTGGCTATGACGAAAATGGAGTTTTTGAAAAACGGCTTTAATATGACAAAACTGAACGGCACAATGGCATTTTTTATTATATTAGTGTAGGGCTGCCAGATGTTTGAATCTATCAACCAGGACCAAGGATCGGAAAATGTTTTTTTATTTTGTTTCTAAAAAAATATTTATTGTGCAAGTTTAAAAAATTCTACATTTTACAGAAAACAAAAAATTTCTAAAATAGTTTTGAAAAAAAAGCCGTCGAAAAAAATAAATAAAATAAAGTTTTTGACATAAAACGTTTTCTTAAAAACGTTAAATAAAGTTTTTAAAATAAAACGTTTTCTTAAAAACATAAAAAAACAAAAACAAAATAATTATATTTAAGCATTGTCATAAAAATTTCATTCTTCAAAACAAATTTCAATAAAATTTATGAAGAGGTTTCTGAGAATACATACATACATATTTCATTTTTGAAATATACATACATAGAAAAAAAAATTCTAAAAAAAAAACGTTTTAAAAAATATTTTTCAACAAAAAAAAAAGTTTTTTGAAAATTTGTATTTGTTTTTTTTTTACAAAAAAAGTTTTTGCTATTTTTTGAAACTATAAATTTTGTTTTCAAAGAAAATGTTTTTTTTCTTTTTCGTTTAAATTTTAAACACAGAAAAACAATATTCTTTTTTTCACACACAAAAATTTTTTATTTAAAAAATAAAATTTAATTTTGTGTTTTCCGTTCGTAAAATCCGGTCCTTGATCAGGACACATGGAAAAAATGGATAAAAAATTATACCAACAGAAAAGTTTTTTTTAATACATAAGTATGTATGTTGTATATCGCACTCTAAATACTAAATGGTCACAACTCAAAATTTTTCAAAAATGACTTTGTCATAAATTAATTCTCATTTCACATCTCTAGCTACTTGAAAAAGGCACAGCAAAACTGTCTTCAAATTGTACTTTTTTAATAATATCACAATTTTTACATAAACTGTTTTTTTGGCTCTCCTGAAATTTTAAGAATTTTGAGTTGTTACAGTTTAGTATTTAGGGTGCGATATGTAAAAACCATCCAGTTTTTATTTTAAATCCAATAATATATGAAAAATAATAAAAAGTTGAGCTTAAAATGTTTTAAACTAAAATAATTTTCAGAAGATTGCAATTTTTCTAGAACTGCATTTCGGTCTTTGATACAGTTATAAAACAGGCAGCATGTCATATTAAAATCGAACTTACATTGAATAATGCTTTCCAGTGTTTCAGTCTTTAACGAGTTTTTTTCCATTGTCCATTGAGCAGACTAAGTACTCAACTTGAAAACTGGACAACTGTCAATCTAATCCAGTGTCCGAAAATAAACACTAAATATCGTTTTTTAATGTTCGGTTCGGTAGATTTGTGGAAAACAGAAACGCTAATAGTGTTTGTGTATAAAATCATTAAAAAAATAACGTTTCCCTGTTAGTCATCTTTCGAACACAAAAATATTACTGTTTTTATCAAACTCAACAAAAGATGTGAACATTTAATTCCGTTCGGTTTTTTTTGAAAATTCACAAACTTCAATGTGTTCGGTTCGGCTCGTTAATGTTCGTCCCTTTTGGCTGGTAAAAAAAAAACATTTTTACAAAAACAAAAAAATGTACTGTTTATTTTCGAACACTGATCTAATCAATTGACTAAGCCATACACGCTTTGATTTGGACAACGACCGACTCAGTTGACAATTGAATTGAAACGTGTATGGGCTGCCTTAGAGAAAGCAATTTGTTATCGGTTTTCGATTACTTATAAAAGTTGTTTACACGGTATAACTTTTTACAGCCACTAGTTGAAACAAAATTTGAAAGAGGATTGACTATCATCTAATATTATTGAAAGCTTTTACCAGCTTTACACCAGATAACAGTTGAATTTAATTAAAGTTATGTTAGCAGTGCTATAACAGAAATCTTAACTTTTGTTAACAATTTAAACCAGCAAAAAACAAATTTGTTTGTCTTGACCTGTACAAAAAACCAGGACAATTTAATAGTGGACCAGGACACCAGGACAAGTAGTCTAAAACCAGGACAATCCTGGAAAACCAGGACGTATGGCAGGCCTATATTAGTGAAAAATTGAATATGTCTGATGTTCCTGATGAATCTCTAAAACAACTCAAAATAAAAATATCAAGCCTTTCAGCAAAATTCGGTCAAGAGTTGACTTCTTTAATGTATAACAAAGAAATGTTTATAATCAAACATAAAGAATGGTTAGAGGGATCCGAAATCAAAATAAAGATGTGTTCTAACCATCCGTGCACTTCAACATCATTAGCGGCTCTCTCCGTAGGACGACCCAGAAAATCATTTCAAGACTCATCAACGAAAACGAAGAGACGGACAGTAGAAGATCTTTTGGAATCGCGAACTGCTAGTGAGCTGCTTACCGCAGCTGAGTTAGCTACTCGAAAAGAAGGGCATCGAAGTGTTGCTAAACAGATCCATAACGTCGCGGTGAGTGAAACTAGAGAAAAGAATAAGTGTTCAGCTTTAGCTTATTATGTGGACTCGAAATCAACTTCTCACTCATATAAACAAGCAAGAAAGTATTCAATAAAAGCAGGACATCAAGTATAGTCATCGTTTTATTAAAAACAAGTAAGAGTGATATATTCCGCTGTGCCGA
Organism: Pollenia angustigena; assembly: GCA_930367215.1. Classification (NCBI taxonomy): domain Eukaryota; kingdom Metazoa; phylum Arthropoda; class Insecta; order Diptera; family Polleniidae; genus Pollenia; species Pollenia angustigena. The sequence goes on from OV884056.1 coordinate 188,826,745, forward strand.
ATCTTATATACCCTTCACCATTGTGCGAGTAGAATAGAGAGCAACTAAATAATTTGTACATATACATATACATATTTACAATACTTAAAACTTCATTATAAATGAAATTTAAAAAGCGAAAACTGGTAAATATTTTTTTTAAATCGCTTTTAGTTTCTATTTGTTAAAATTATTTCGTTAAATATATGATATAATAAAGAAGGGTGATAACGAAAATCTTATTGGGCATTATGCTAGTATATGTAAACAAATACGAAGGGAGGGTGAGGGGATTGGAAGAAGAGACGACAACCGGATTTGAACTTCGCTTTGCATAAGGACCCAGAATATATATACTTTATAGGGTGTAGGACCTTCGGTGAAGGGTATTAAAAACAAACTTAATTATAAAAAAAAGAGTAATTTTTGGGATTTCAGTATTTTGGTCATAACTCTGCTATTTCTTAACCGATTTGACAGATTTATATACCGACGTGTTAAAGAAGAAATTTGCCAGTTATTTTGGCTGTAAAACTTGGACTCGGGAAGATCTATGGTTCCTGAAAATGGGTATTTAAAAAAAAAAATTATATTTTGGTCATAACTTTTTCGTATCTGAACCAATTTTCCCGAGTTTTATATTTGCTATTAAAAATTTCCGATCTTCTGATATATAAGGCGTAACCATAGGTCATATTACAGTCAAAAAATTCAGGTTTTTATACAATTTTTAATACTTTTTGAATGAGAGGTACCACGCCTACTTCTCCAATCCCACCCACATTTTGAAGGATGGTGTGTATTTATAACCTAAATGTTTGTACCTAATTTTAAAGCTTTGGCTTTTGCCGTTCTCCAGATATACAGAAAAAAGTAATAAAAATACAACAACCACAAGGGATTTTTTGGAAAAATTATGTGCAGTCGTGGTTTTTTGGTCATATCTCAGCCATTGTTAGACCGATCTGGCTGAATTTCAATAGCAAGAAATGGTGGACTATATGTGACATACATGTAAAACAACGTAGCCGCTATCATGTCTGGAGTCTCCGGAAAACACATATCAAACGTAAGACGGACGGATGGATATCGTTAAATCAACTTCTCTCCTCATAAGGACCCAGAATATATATACTTTATAGGGTCTAAGATCAATATTGTAGAAATTACAAACGGAATGACAAACTTATATATACCCTTTCCCACCTGTGGTGAAGGGTATAATAAAACGGCTGATAATTAGTCATTAGAAGTGTGTTACCTCGTTCATATTATACGTTGGTAAGCCAATAAGGCTGTGATGGGAATTCGGGGCATATCACGTATAAGCAGAAATTTGACACCACTAACGCTACAGATGAATTTTTGTTCGTATACTTATTTGTCCCTATGAGACAGCTTGATGGCGAAACTGTGATCTGGCAAAATCCAAGACCTTCCTCTTCTTTATATTGCCGTCCTATTAAGTTTATTTTTGCCAAGGAGACAAAAGAGTTTACGAAAGAAGAAACTTTAAAAATTTTAGATGTATCCAGTCAACTTCTTCCAACATTATGTAACGTTGCTGGATCTCAAATCTCTGTTAAACACGATTTGTTGTTAGCAATGACTGATGGCAAAGTACAGACACCAGTTCAACACAAAAAAGTTATATTTGCGGTGCCACCCTGTCTACTATGAACGAGGAGTTAAAGAAATATCCCATCAACGAAGAACGCCTTGCATTTGGTTCATCTACTTTGCATTCACGTTTGAATGTTTGCTTCACATCAGCTATCGCTTAGAAATAAAAAAGTGGCAAGTTAGGGGAGATAACGACAAAGCTATTATGAAGCAACGCTCACAATAGATACAAAAAGTGTTTAAAGATCGTATGGGTCTCATTGTAGATAAACCAAAACCTGGGTATGGTAACACGATGGAAACACAGCACGTAGATTTTTTTCCAAAGTTGAATTTAGCAGCGAAATTACAGGATTAGACGTAAACCTTATTCGTAGATATTATGTATGTTATGGATATGACATAAATTATATTGAATTCGAAAAGTTTTGTGTTGATACTAGAAAATTATACTTGATCTGTATTCTTGGTATTCCATGTCCGTTACTGTGCATAAAATTCTTGTACACAGCGCGGAAGCTATGAAGTCTTTTGTTCTTCCCATAGGACAACTCTCCGAAGAAGCCCAGGAGGCAAGAAATAAAGACTGATGTTAATTCCGTGTACGGCACACCAGGAAGCGGTCAGGTATTGCCACAAATACAGATCTTTTGAAAATGCTTTTAATTACGTCTGATCCTGTTATCAAATCGTATAGAGTTACCGCGCAGAAAATTTACTTCTTTGCCATTGGAGGTTCTGCAGTTGATTATCCCACCTTCATTTCCATCCAAAAGAACATCAGTAAGTCATCATCACGAATTAAATGAGGAGGATTATTTACTCTCTGAAGGTGATTTGTAGGTTTGAGTATTTTTTTATTATAACTATTATTCTTATTTTATTGTGTTAATATATAAGTTATTTAATATTATTTTTCTTTGACTTATACACCTTTTTATTGTTAATAATTGATAAACAGAAACGGTTATTGTACAAATTTATTTAAAAAGAAATAATATTTTCTAAGTTAATAAATGTGGGTACATTATCATTATGATTTTTATTTTTTCTATAAATTTCTTTGTAAACAGGCATAGGTAGACGTAGCTTATTAAAGAACAATTAGCGAGAATAGTGAACAAATGAGACACAGGAGTAAACCACTTCCGTTTTGCAGATACATTAGGGTGGGTCGATTTAGCAATCGATACTACCTATTATTATTAAAAAAAAATTAAATCAGGAGATTTTTTTTATTACCTACTAAAAAATCTTAAAAATAAAAGTTGAGAAAAAGTCAAAACATTTAAATTTGGGCGCCTTTATTTTTAAGTAATAAGTAACAGTACATTAGACTGGGTCGACAAAAAAAAAAGTTGTGCCAGTCACCCCCTAAAATGAAAGATATGTCAATGAAGTTTCTAAAACAGGAAAATTTTTTTGCCACGCCCCAAAATACAGCACTTTTGGTTTTTTATATGAAGCGCTGCCATGTAAAGTCCGACCTCATCATATCGCATATCGTTGTTCATGGCTTGACAGTGGATTCATTTTTGTCTTTGGTGACTTTTCAATCCGACCTGAAGTTCTTTTTCTTTTTCACATACATACTACATTAAACCAAGTAGAAGCCAATACAAACCAAAAAAATTTTCATCAGACACGCCATAGAATAAAAGGTAATATATTAAGTCTGAAAATCTTTAAAAAAATAGTTTTTGCCACGCCCTAAATTGCTGCTCTTTTGGTTTTATATATACAGCATCGTCATTTAAAGTCCAATCTCATCGCATCGTATTTCATTGTTAATTGCTAGAATGTGCCTTTATTTTCGTATTTAATGCTTTTTTAAACTTACTTAAAATTCTAGATGGCAATTATGATATCTCGGATCCTTCCCCTCTGATGTCTAAGTTTTTCATGTGCTAAGAGAGTCCCTCTAAAACTTAGTATTTCTAGCTTTTAATATACTCGCCATGCTCCAATTTGAGTCGCCTTGAGTGTAGCTAAGATTTATATACACCGACTGCCTAATTTATAATTTGTCGCATAAATGTTTTAAGGCATTAATTTGTATGCATTTAAATTACATATTTTTTAAATTTTCATTTTTAGAATTCTGCTTTCTTTATATTTTTTTAGTTCTTGTTTTAACTCTGTATCATGGTCTCATATTTAACATTATGTTTGCTTTTACAAATGTCTTAATTAAGGTTTTTAATTTGTAGTGTTTAAATAAATAAAAAAATACGGAAAAACAGTGCCAGAAGAGTTTCACAGTCCAGCAAAAAAAAAAAAAAAATGCCACGAAAAATGCCACAAAATATCAAAACTGGCAAAAAAAAGCTAGTAGTTCAGATAGAGAATGCTTGTCAATAAATTCATCCGTCTTACTTTCATTAAAATATGACTAGTCCACCAGCAAACACCGCTAAGTTAAACAAACCAAAGGCTAAGAAACAGTTTTTAAAAATTGAAATGCCAAGCCATAGAGAGTGGTTTTCAGGATTATTGATTAATTAACCAAAAATTGCGCGTAACTTACAGAGCTTTGTACGAGATTGATAATGGCTTAGGGAGCAATTTAAAATAAAATAAAATGGAGGCTTTTGCAGAACTTTTATTTTGCTATATGTCTAAAACAAAAAAGGCTGTAATTTAGGGCGTGGCAAAAATTATTTTTTGATGTTCTTGAAACCTAATAAATATACCATTTATTCTAGGGCGTGACTGATGAACATTTTGTTGGTTTGTATTGGATTCTACTTGGTTTAATGTAGTATGTATGTATGTGAAAAAGAAAAAAGGGGCTTAATTTGGAGGCGTGTCATAAAAGTGAGCATATTTAAATCTATAAATAAGTAGTTTTATAAGGACTTTCGTGGACCGTCAAACAAATTGGACATTTGGGGGAAGGATCCGAGATGGCATAAGTTGCGCCCAGAACTTCAGGTCGGATTGAAAAGTCACCAAAAACAAAACTGAAGCCACTATCAAGCCATGAACAACGATATGCGATATGATGAGATCGGTCTTTTAATGGCAGCGCTTCATATAAAAAACCAAAAGTGCTGTATTTTGGGGCGTGGCAAAAAAATTTTTCCTGTTTTAGAAACTTCATTGACATATCTTTCATTCTAGGGGGTGACTGGCACAACTTTTTTTCGACCCACCCTACAGTACATATTTTACAACTTTTTTTTCTTAAAATAGCTTGAGATACCTGGAATACATAAATATTATTATAAACAATTGAAATAAGTGAAGAAATAATATTGTCCCGCTAGCTTGTACTAGCCGACACACTGTGCAACGGACGGAACGTATAACCAGGGTTTAAAATGCTATCGCCATATTAGCAAAAGCAGCCAAATTTTGACTTTTTCCTATTAAAAAAAAAATCAAAATTAAAAAGCCGACAAGTTCCACTGCTAAAAAAGCCCACACTTTTCAAAAGCAGCAGCAAAATAAACACACAAAATAATTGGCGCTGGCTTTTTTCAGCTTTTGCTTTTTTAAAAATTTGATGGAACTCAAAAAGCAACGGCAATTACTTTTATGTTGTAGGAAAAAATAGGTAGGAAAAAGAATGAAACAAACAGCTTCTGTCAAACAGCCGCCAAATCAAAAACCAATGCATGCTAATAGCCGCAAAATAGGAGATAAAAGCAGCAAAAAAGGTTGCAAAGGCACATGATTGCGAAAAAAAATACTCGACGACGACAAGTGATATTTTTCATGCAAAACAAACACAACAAGAATTTTTTATTTGTTTGGCGAGCAACAACAACATTACTGAAGAAAGGCAAAAATTTATTTTTCCTCATCACCATAAAAAAACCATGTTGCTTGTACCAGAGAACCTCAAAACGCACTATTTTTGTGCATTTATTCATACGCTAAAATTTACAATAACTCTATACATGCAAAACAAAGTTCAACGTTGGTAATTTTTTTTTCCTTTCGTACACATTTGATATTTTCATTTATTCGTTTTTTATTGAAAGTGCTTTATTTGCATTTTTGTTGCTCACGCAATATAACACAACTGAGTAAATTCAAAATAGCACATTCTCTATACTTTTGTTTACATTAACAACAACAACAATAAACAACGATGAGACGCTTTTTCAAAATTAACAACAATAAAAACAACAATAACAAAAATACATTCCCTGCAAATAAAATTGGACCACCTGACCCATTTTGATAAAATGGACTACTCCATGGACTAGTCCGATGTAATGCAAGCATGGACCATGCCATTGTTAAAAAGTGTTTGTAGTGAGACGACATGTCTTCGTTTTTTAACGACATGCTTTCGTGTTTAAACGACTTCAAAACTAGTCCTCTTGAGTATACCATGGAGTAGTTTTAAAACTACTCCTTACTGGTCCAAAGGTGGGTTATATACCATGGAGTAGTTTTAAAACTACTCCTTAGTGGTCCAAAGGTGGGTTATATGGTCCTCTCCTAGGACATCGTAATGTTAAATAGACCAGGTTTTTTCCATACGTTTGGGTTACTTGTGGACTAGTCCTGGTCCCTTGTGGACTACTCTTTACACGCGTGTTTGGACTGGTCCTATTATTTGCAGGGTTGTACCTACTACTACTACTACTGTACTTTTTGTTTCTATGGAAATTGTGTGTACCTACATAAGTATGTGTGTTTAGTTTCCCTGCAAATAATAGGACCAGTCCAAACACGCGTGTAAAGAGTAGTCCACAAGGGACCAGTACTAGTCCACAAGTAACCCAAACGTATGGAAAAAACCTGGTCTATTTAACATTACGATGTCCTAGGAGAGGACCATATAACCCACCTTTGGACCACTAAGGAGTAGTTTTAAAACTACTCCATGGTATATAACCCACCTTTGGACCAGTAAGGAGTAGTTTTAAAACTACTCCATGGTATACTCAAGAGGATTAGTTTTGATGTCGTTTAAACACGAAAGCATGTCGTTAAAAAACGAAGACATGTCGTCTCACTACAAACACTTTTTAACAATGGCATGGTCCATGCTTGCATTACATCGGACTAGTCCATGGAGTAGTCCATTTTATCAAAATGGGTCAGGTGGTCCAATTTTATTTGCAGGGTTCTTTTAAATTTTTTTTTTCTTGTACTACATAGTTAATGCTGCATAAATACATGAGTAATGATTGTTTCATTTCTGGCTCTTTCGTTTGTATTTTTTGTTTCTTTACCAAACAATCATTTGCGCTCAGAACACTTAGAATCCTTATAAAAAAAACGAAGGCAACGATTGTATAAATAACAAAGCACGATGTGCGTTATTTGAATGACTGCAAACCAGCAGCGAATATTTGCGGTTGCGCGAGTTTGACTGTATGACCCGTAAACGAGTGTATTTGTTGTCATGTATTAAATGCGATTTTTTTTCAAATGTACAAAGCCATTCTCTGGCTTGTACACTGATCAGTATTTTTTCGTTGTAATCTGCCTTTTTGCAGAGCTAATAGCTCTGCTCAGACTGCTTTAAGCACACACTTCCGCTGCTTTTCATTTTATTGAATCGGCTTTTTGTTATTACCAGCCAGAGAAGAATTTTTGTTCTTTGAATTTTAGATTTTTTTTTTGGTTTGTCTTTTTTAACTAACTCTTCTTTCAGGAAAAAGTAAAAAAGCAAAAGGCGAAATAATTTTTTTTAGCTTTTGCTTTTTATGTGGTTGTCCATTTTTGTCGCTGGCTGGTAAAAAAGCAGTTGTCAGAAAATAAAAATATACAAACGCACAAACGAAAAACAAAACATTGGCTGTTGGAAAAAAAATTACAAATTTCAATAGCAGTGGCAAAAGCAAAAATAAAAAGCATTCAGCTGATGGATGCTTTTAAACCCTGCGTATAACATCAGTATTGTAAAAATAATAAACTGAACAAAAATATAAGTTTGTTTTTTCATTTAACCGAATATTTTATTATAAAGAAAAATCAAGCTTTTTCTTTTGGATGTCAAGCTTTTTGCCGATTTCGATCTGGCAAGCCTAAGTTCGACACATATGAATCTCAACTTAAGCATATTATAGTTGGGCCTTTAGGCTTAAGTTCATCCAATTAAATTTTCATTTAATATTTTTACAACATGAAATGAATTATTTTTTTTTTATAATTTTTATTCATGACTGAACACGGAATTGAACTCGGGTTGAATTAACATTTCGAGAATAAGCAAATTCCTATCATCAGAATTCTCTGCCGCCCTACTGTTTGCACCACTGCGGCGCCTGCCAGTCTACAGTAAACATTTTAAAATTTTGACTAAAATTCTTTTTTTAAACATTTACTTTTAGACTCTATTAAATTTGTTTCCACACTGATAGAAAATGCGTCATAACGGTGATGTATTTTGGTATCAGTACTATGAAAAGTGTATTCTCTTTTGACCGCAAAACATTTATCATTAGTGTGATGTCAGCTTTAACATCACTTGGCCAAATTGTCATCAGGGTCAAAAATTTAAATTATGTCATCAATTGGATGACACATCGCCATCACACAAATGCCGAATTGGAGTCAGTTTAATAAGAAATGTCATCCGTGCGGTGACTCAGTAATATCGGAGAAAGGACTCTTTGGGCTCAATTTAACGACAAACTGGCATTAAATTGAATCATTGGGATTGACTTAAGTCAAAGTGAGAGATTTGTACTTAGTTACCTTTTAAACATGTTTGTTGCACTTTTGTTGTATTCCGCCCTTTGTTTATAGAAGAACTCTCTATTTTTTAAACATCAGCAGCATCAGATTTAAAGCACAATACTCCGTGAATAAAACTTCAACAAAACTAAGGATATCTGCAAACCACAATATTTGACTTTTCCATATTGGCATTGATTTATAAGCGCACAGTCACAACTAAAAACAGCACTCTTTAGTTAATGATGTACAAGCGACACAAGTAGTGTTTCTTATACCGGATTTTCCGCATATTTCTCGGGATAAAATTTAGGGAAATTTTTGCGGGAATTCCTGGGAAATCCCGGGATTTTTCATATTTTATTATGGCAACTGCTTCGTATTTTATTATGATTACTGCTGATGTAGTTGTTAATTAGCTAGGTCAATAAATAGATGTAAATTCAAATCCGATTAGTAAGGCAATTGTTGATGCTCTGAAATTTCGAATTTTGTTTACATAATTTTACTTTTTTGGTTTTATGTCAATGCTGTTTATTGCATTGATTAACTTATTTAATAGATCTCATGAATTGTTATTTGTTTAAATAAATTAAATTATTTTTTGCACCGTTTAAAATTAAGCGGGAATTCCTGGGGAAACTGTATTTTTTCAGTTAAAGAAGACAGTTATCGTTAGAGATTTGATTTGTGAACGGATTTACAAAAAAAAAAACTATTTTGAGTTGTGACTGTTTATTATTTAATGTGCGAAAACTATGGCTGACTTCCAAAACGTACTAATACAATGTGTACAACGTACCGAAACAATGCAACTATGTGTTCTGTTTACTTAACCCTTAACAACCCACAAGTGTCTAGCGAACACATTTTTGAATTCCATTGCTCATAAAAGCTAAAGTATTTATTTTTGAGAAACCCCGTTTTACCTATTCTACCTCGATGGTCTTGAGAATAGAAATGCGCAATTAAAATATTTTTAGCATAAATAGTTTATTATTTGTTATCAATAAACGAAGATAGTAGCGCATCAACCCACAAGTGTCCAATAGACACATTAATATATTGTTTATTATTATATAAGGAGCTGGTCAACCATCTGAACCTGATTCAAAACGAAAGAAGCGTTGTCCCATTTGCCACTCAAAAATATCTAGAACTTCCAAACACTGCTGCGAGAAATGCAAACGGTATGTCTGATCTGAACACTCTGTAAAAAACAAATATTGTAATCAAAAATTGAATTTTAGTTCTGAATTGCTTGCAAATTAAATGTCAAATATCACAAAGCATCAACTTTAAAACCGATGTTCTGATGCGTTTGGAAGGGTTTGCATTGCATATATATTGTACTGCGGCGTAATGAAACATTATACTTTGTTCTTATACAAAGCATTTGACGTTTTGGAAGTCAGCCTATGTTAGTTTTATTTTATGTATAATTTTGTTCGATCTTAAAAGAGACAGTGTTCATGCCTAAACAATGTTTGTTGTCCAACCCTGGTTCATAATTGATAGTATTGCCACATTTACCTGTGGGCCAAAAACAACGAAGAAGCTTGAATATTCACGAACATTCTCGCAAATAATTTTAGAAGAGTCAGGACTATTTGCAAATAAAGTTTCAGAGTGAATTGTTGTTGGCAAATAATACTTTTTGAGTGTTTGCAACTCTTATTCACTCTAGAGTTTTATTTATTTATTAATATTTGTTTATTTATTTTGGAGAATATTACCTGATGATCTGGCCTAAGCAAACAGTGAAATGCGCATAGAAACTAGCTTAATTTTCAACAATAAATTTCTGTGTTTTTATCAAGAATAAAAATTGGGAATTAGGCACGACAAAGAGAATCTTGGAAATTAAAAATTTTTTATTCCCAAAAATTACTTTGATAAAATAGTGTATTTCGTAATTAAAAATTTAGTTGATAGTAGGTCAATTAATTTAATTAGGAAAAAGTCAAGTTCGGAATTACTGTTCTCAAGTGAAGCGTATTTTAGTGAGAGCATTCGATGGAAATAAATGGTAATCGGACAGCAAAAGACTTGGTATGTAAAGCAATATTTCTTAAACAAAAAAGTTTTAAGCTGATCTTGCCACATGCGATCGATTGCTGTTATAACGGAATATAACGGCTTTATGTCTGGCTACTTATCTTGGGTTTCCCTTTGGCAATGCTCACTTTAAACGCTGTATAGGCCCCCTGTGATCGTCTGGCAAGTAAAAGGAAAAAAAGAGATAATCACCTTGGCGTCATGAACATTGTTGGGCTTTGACATTGATTCGTTTGACTAACCAGGGGCCTAATTGTGGCAGTCGTGATCGAGTACTTTCTCGATTCGAAAGCAATTTTATTTCTAATTCTTTCAGTCGATATTGAACGAATTGTGAAACTCAAATTAATGCTTTACAACACTGAACAAATAATTCCGATTCGTTCAGTATTGACTGAAATAGTTAGATATTAAATTGCTTCCGAATCGAGAACACGATGTTCTTCAAGTTGTTGTAAGTAATTTAATTTTCCATTGCCAGTAAAAGTTAAATGCTAAAATTACTTCTTTTTATGATTTTCCAGCAAAAGCGTTGACGTGTTCGAAATTTTGTTCATCATTTTTACCGAATTTCGAATATTTGGGAAATTTCGGAAATGGCGTTAAAAAATATAGTATGAAATTAAAAAAAATAATTTGCCAAAAATAATACAAAATATTGTTAACAATTTTCGCTGAAGTTTTAGGCATTTTAGTGAAAGGAAAGGAAATATGCCACAACAGTCTTTAGTAAAACTTAAGAACTTAAATTATCAACGATTTGGGAACGAAATTATTAGAAAAACTTTCGAGTCTTCTATTGGAATCTAATGAACGAAAAAGGCCCTAGAGAGAAATAACGATTTCAGATTTTTCCCATTTTACTAACTATGCAAATAACAAACTGTATGTAAATACAGAAAATTACAGAAACCCTGAATAAAATGCATAACTACCATTTATACAAATTATTTTTAGTTTTGCAAGGTATTTTCAGGAAACAATATTTATTTGTTTTTAAGTTAAACTTTTGTTTTTTTGTGGCCAAAGGGGAAAATATTTCTGTATGTATGTTTTGTCTTTTAAAACATTTCAATATTACACAACTTCGGTTTAAACGATTTGTTGTTTAAAAATTTACTTCTATTCACAAGTAATAGTTACTTAAGTACGTTATTGTATCCCCTAAAGTATGTTTTAATTTTGTTTATTATTTATTTACAAATGCAGAAAGCAACATAGTGGGGCAAACGCTGCAAAGCACTTCATATAAAAAATCCAAAATGAAGACTTTTATCAGTAAATAATTTGATCAAATCTGGCAATCGGTGTAACAGTATTTAGCTTTTAAAATATAACGAATCTGATTTCATCTTAAAAAAGTCCAACAATTCACCCCACTGTGCAATATTTTCCCTATTATTCTGCTTCCTATTACCAAATCAAGTAAAACAAAACCTTAGTTGTCCTCTTTTTTAGCCTCTTCCGTTCTTCGTTAAGTTTATTGTTTGCATTCATCATGTAACAAACAACATTTTCGTAAGATTGCTTTTGCAACATGGGTGTCCGTGAAACGTGCATTTATAAAATTTATAATGCCAGCATTTTTGTTATGTATAAAAGCAAAGGTTTTGTCTTGGCATCTGGCTGGCAACGATGATGCTGGTAATGCACGGATGATGTCTCTGATAATGATGATAGTTGAAAGTTCAAAGTTAAAAGTAAATTGCATAATTTAGCTACATCACGTTGTATGCATGTGTTGTCGCAAATGTTCTTATGTGTTTTTTTTTAATAGAAACGGTTTGTTTTCAAACAAATGGTTTGTTTTGATGAAGTTCGTGCTCATTTGTATTCAAATTTAAAATGTCTTAAAATGTTGGTAAATTTATTGGATTGCGAGGAAATTTTGTTTCATTCAAGCTGTTGGTGTTTTTCGGTGGAACCGAATGAGAGTAAATATGAGAGGGAGTGTGTATGTGCGTGGATGAAATAGCTTTATTATATACCCGCACAGCTCAAAAGTTTTATGTATTAGAATGTGAAAGGGGTGCGTTTTATAAGGTCACCGTTTTTAAGACTTTCAGCAAATTTTAAGGGTCTTGCCAATTATATAGCTAAAGAAATTTGTAGCATTTGGAAAATTACTCACAAAATTCGTAGTCGGTGCTCGTAAATAGCGAATTTTCGTTAATGATTATCGTTTCACAAACATTTACTTTCCGCTGTAGCAATATGATTTTTATATTACTAACGAACTCTAATCAAGAGAAATATCGATCGTGAAGCCAAAAATTATTAGAAACATCAAATATTTCCTTATGGGCAAAAAATCTTATAAAAATCAATAGTTTTATACTTAACTTTAGGCTGTCGCTTTGCATTTCATACAGTCAGTGATGTCAGATGTTGCAAATTTTCCTTTTTTATAGGGAATTTTTTGAAAATATTGGATCGTAGGGAAAAAGGAAAGATTCAATTCGGAAAAATGTCATCTTCTGATCATTTTTGCCAATTAAGCCATTTAGTGGCTAGATTTAGCCTTTTTCACAATAAAATTTTTATTGGTACCAACAAGAGAATGACAAAAGTATCATTTTAAGTACTCTTTCAATATTAGTGAGAAAACATGTACGGACATGTATGGGTAAAGATCAAAACAATACACATACGTACCAATACCCATTACAACCCAGTTGGCCAGATTGCCGTTGACGACATCGTCGTCAATGATGTATGCACGACTTGTCCCCTGTTGTTTAGGTTTTCTAGAAGACAATTTATAGGAAATCGTCGTGCACGACAGTTTGAGCGACGTTGTCTTGTAAGTTGTCTTCTATTTAGCTTTATGTGGGACAGTATGAGCGACTTTGTCTTATAAGTTGTCGCCTATTAAACTCTATGTGGGACAGTATGAGCGACACTGTCTTATAAGTTGTCTTGTACAAAAGCTACTGACGACAACGTTTTCTTGAATGCTATTTAATCACTTGCCTGGTTTTCTTCAAATTCTCACATTCTTTTTTTTAATTGTTGATTTAAATACCTACAAAAAATTTACAAATTAGTTTTAAACAATAAAATAAAAAATTATGATGAAATTATTCGCGGGCGGGAAAATGGATTACATGGAGTTGCGTATAGGAGTTGAATATAAAACATATAACAGAAATTAAAATTTAAACTATACTAAAAACTGTCTGAATTAGATAACCATATAATAATTTTTGTCGTGGACGTCAAAATAGACGACATTGTCAGGCAGGTAGTCGTTAATGATAAAGTAGGCGACATTGTCTTTCTTTGTGTCGTGCACGATTTTCGCGACACTTGTTCGAAAATGTCGTTGACGATTTGTTCCCGCTGTCCCTCACATGTCGTGCAGAAATTAACATTGTCGTGCATCCGTCTTCGAGGATGTCTTAAAGACGGGGCCAACTGGGAAGCTAAAGTTGAATATGTATAGGTATACGCTGCCAATATGTATTTGCATATTAATTCTTCTTTTTGAATGTACATGCAGATATAAATAAAATTTATGTTAGCTATCTGCAATACCCATATAAGTATGTGTATTACCGTAAGTATAACGTAAATATACAGAGCGCGAGAGATGGCAAATGCAGTTTTAAAAATGTTGAAACTAGGCAAAATTTTTTTGTGTTGTTATTCAGAAAAATATCAAGATAATTTTAAAGCTTTTTAACATTTGACTAAGGCGGTAAGCTTATTTTATTAGAACAACGAGGGGCGGTTGGCGGCAATTTTTGCTTCTCCGAAACTATCTAACAGATCTAAACATAGATAGATCCATATTAATATGAACACACAAGCTTTATATATATTTTTAAAAATAGGACCCCGAGGGAAGCTCGAGGGTATTTTCTGTCTCTCCAAAACTATCTAACAGATTTTAATGATATTTAAAACATAGATAGATACATATTTGTGTAGACACATAAGCTAGGAATTTTAAAAAAATTAGGATAACGAGGGGAGATAGGGGGCGACTTATGCCTCTCCAAAATCATTTATTTTCTCTAAAATTTCTTGATTACTCTCCATACTTTAAATTTATAATTTTTCATATGCTACATACATACATACACTGGATGAAATTTTTAAAGAAAAACTCTTCTTTACAACTTATTAAAAAGAAATGTTTGAACTTTAAAACGTTACAGAAAGGCGTCTAAGCAAGCGCTAAATGTATTTAGTGGCGGTTACACTCTTTCTTATTAACACAACATACAAATCAATACTTTCATGCATACATAAAAAACAATATCTTCCATCTCGTGTCGTCTAGCTATGCTTTGGGTGTGTGACAGCGATAAGTGCAAAAAAAAAATTGTGCGGATGCGTAAAGGGTTTTCACATGCAAAAAGAAAAATATCGTGGAGCCACTTGTTGCTGTCACACGCACATAGCATAGGTAAACGACACGAGATGGAAGATATTGTTTTTTATGTATGCATGTAAGTATTGATTTGTATGTTGTGCTAATAAGAAAGAGTGAAACAACCACTCACTTCATATTTATTTATAGCGTTGGCTTAAGATACATGTACACGACATGTTTTTTACATCTGACTTGTCAACTTTTCATGTCACATGTTGCTGTGCATGTGTGTTACAATTGCTGTTTAACAAAGTTTTTTTTAATTATTGTTATTGTGTTTGGCGTATTTAAAATACGCCTACAACAGTTTGGTAATAGATTAAAGAAAACAAATTCACGTTCTCTTTAATGTATAACCAAATAGTCTTAGGATAGTCTTAAATACGCCAAACACAATAAGGGTGAATATTCGATCAAAAACGTACATGTAATTTGCCCCTCGTGGTCATAGTTTGAAAAAAATACATAGCTGATGTGTCCAAATAAGTAAAAACCTTTATATATTTTAAACTTTATTGAAATCTATTAAATAGTTTTGGAGAGGCAGAAATTGCCCTCTATAACCCTTTTAGTCATATTTTTAATAAAATACATAGCTTATGTGTCTATGTTAATATGGATCTATCCATGTTTTAAATTTCATTACGATCTGTTGGATAGTTTTGGAGAGGAATAAATTGCTCCCTATCTCCCCTCGTTATCCTATTTTTAAATAAATACACAGCTCAAGTGTCTGTATAAATATGAATCTCTCTATATTTTAAATTTCATTAAAATCTGTCAGATAGCTTCGGAGAGCAGAAATTGCTCCTTCCCACCCCTCGTGGTCCTATTTTTTATAAAAATGTATAGCTTATGTGTAGTTTTACATAGGTACTGCTGATGTTACGGACAAATTTATTTTAAATATCATAAATAATATGTACATAGTCCCATACCTGCCTAGTGACAAAGCACATTTTTGTTAAATTTTTTTTTTTCATTTTTACACAGAAGTGCCAAAAATACTGAAGGTATTTTTTTAAACATGGATATTTTATTTGTATTGCAGATAACCAAAACACATTCATGGGTATTGAATAACATCTGCATAATATTCATGTATTTTTGTTTACTGAATGTGGTTGCGTGAAGATATTGCCGTGCATAAGTATAAGTAATAACCATACTTTAGCGTGGTTAAATACCTCTGTATATTATTCTTATGGGTACTTGTTGTCATTCTCTGGTACCAACATAATGGTTGTTGAACGGGTTCGACTACGGGACAAAGTTTTTGATGCGCTACTATGGCGGCGATGGTTACCAAAAGATAATGATTCTATTTAAGAAATGACATCAGTAATTTTCTTCTCTATTGCATTTATCCGATCATCGCCATTTGTGGAAACTGCGTTGACAATGCTTGCGTTATCAGATTGGTTATGAATTTTATCACCAATAAGAGACAGCTTATCGACTGTATTATAACTAACCGATAAAACGGCTTTAGTTGTTTTTGGAAGACGTTGAATCCACAATGTTATGAGTAAATCTTCAGAAACTTTTCCGGCTGCCAATGCACGCATTTCTCTTAAAAGAGTGGATAGTTGTTTGTCACCAACGTCTACGTTTTTCAGAAGCTGGCGAAGTCTCCTTTCCTCAATGAACTCGGTTAATAATGCTATTTTAAGGGTTTCATATTTGTTTTCAGCTGGCGGTTCTTCAACAATATGACTAACATGGTTCAAAATGCTGCTTTCAATAGAACCAACCATTGTATGGTATTTCGTCGCATCTGAAGTTATAGCAAAACTTACAAATTGAGACTCCAATTGACGAAACCATAGTTTCGGATTTTGACGTCAAAATGGAGGAACGCGTATAGCAACTCGCGAGATTTCGGATGAAATTGAAGAAGCGGCAGATCCAAGTTCCTCTGAAGTTGACATCGTTTATAATTTTTAAAATCCTCGGGGTCACCAATGTTGGTTTTTATATTACAAAAGTTAAAACTCAACTCAAATTTATTTTATTTCCATTTTTCATTACAATAAGAAAATTAAAACTAACAAACTATAAAAAGAACTATTGATTATTTTAAAATTAATTTTCAAAGTAGAAATATAAACAAGTGTTTATTCACTATAAACAGATACTAATAAATGCAAATACCGAAAACAACGATTTTGTCTAAGTTGGTCCAAAAATAAAAATTTCAAGCAAAATAAGAGAAAAAAGCCAACCCAATTTAGGGAAATAAAAGAAAAAGTAAACTCATTGTTTATTATTGGTGTTTTTGTTTAAGCTTTGATATTGTTACAAGTAAAATTTTAACGGTCTTATTCATAAAAATGTCTTGTTTCAGCTTTAATGAATACAATAGTTATCAAACACTTTTTGTTTTATAAACCATTAATAAAAAAGTCTAATTTATAAACGCTTAATAGGAGTGGATTAACAATTAAACGATTATATTCAGCCATGTCACAGAGTACAAATCGAAGAAAACCTATTTGTTTATTGATAGAAAGTGTATTTTGATAGTATTTTGGCTTTTCAGATACAGAAAACTCCTGTTCGGTTCATTAAAACTAAAATGATTTCATTCCGAAAAATATTTTCGTCAATTTCTGAAGCACCAAAATACGGAATGAATTCCGTTTCCGAACGGAATTGTACTCTGTGAAATGGCTGATTACTTTTGTATTATTATGCTGGCAACAACATGTTATTTTAAATGATTTTTTTGTAATAGTGATGCATACAACTAGGGATGAAAATATACGAGTAAATAAAAATATCATACATCGAACGAATTTTAAGTAAATTTCTGTTTTGTTTTCAATTTAAAATGAATTTCTGTTTTTTAAAACGTTATATTTTAATTAATTTTATGTTTTTTTTGTTAATAAAATACATACTATTGAAATAGAAGCGAAATATGTAAATCATATTTCAATATCAAATTTTTACTGTTTTAACCCTCTACGTTCCAAAAGAGATTATACAGCTTTATGTTTAATGAATAATTTAACCAATTTTAGCCAGATGTTTTGAAAATAAAACCTCCTAGGTTTTAACAAAACATTTTTAGCCACATATAACTGCCAAAATATTTTAAGTTCAAATGTTTTCATTTACCTGAACATTCAGGCTATAGTAAGCCTTTCTGTTTATATAATATTGTGCAAAATTCCCGCCGGTTTTTTTTTTTTTTTTATACGTATGTGCGTACCAATAACGTCTGGGAAATTTTTAAATATCTTAAATTCTCTCATAAGGATTGCTTCCTCTTTAAGAGATGAAGGTATTTTAATTTTTCTTTTGTCCCAGCGAGCTAAGGCACGAGCCACTCTGGCTAAAATTCTATACACTGTTGCTTGAGAGAACCCATGAAGATCGGCTGCATCATCCTAAATCTACAAATTGTTTTTTTAACTTCAATTTAATTTAATTTAGGATGATGGCCTAAGATGCTAGTGCTCTTACAATTCAACTGTATAATAATTTTATTATTATGTAGTTATAATAAATAAATAAATAAATAATAAAATAAAATTTTATTTTAACAAACATTGAAATATCACTTTATTTAACGCTTAAAGTAGGGTAAAGGCTACAATTAATATTTAAAATTTATGAAACGTTTAAAAAGCTATTAAACATTTATAAATACTCTTTTTTCGACTTTTGCTTATTAATGACTTATTAAGCTGCAATGATGTGTTTATGAATTAACTGTAAGTGTTTATAATTCTTATTGCTTTACAATTTTATTTGTTTAATATTTTTAGCCTTTCTAAAATCTTTGGAAAAAGGTTTCCTGACGATCTGGCCTAAGCAACCAGTGAAATGCGAATAGGAATAGCTTATCCCATCAATTCTTATTAATAAGAATTGGCTGTTGTTTGTTCCCTATAGACTCCTTAACTTCCTTTAATGTTCACAGTAATTTTCTAATTACCCGGCGCTTGATGTTGGCTCTAAGTAAATGTAAATTTTCAAGTGCACATGGCACCTTTCATCCATAGGCAATACATATAAATTACAGTAAAAGTATACAATAACAGTTTTCAATTTTGGAGCAAACTCATATTTTGGGAAAGTTGAGCGTGTATTCTCGGATCCAAGGAAAATATAGATGTCTAAATATCAGAAGAAGAGTAGCGGTAGAAGTTTCTTAATTTGGTATGAAAAGCTTCGTTATCAATACACGAAATCAGTTTTAACTAAATTTTGCCAATTTTATTTCAATGAGGGTACCAAAGCGCACTGAGTTCAATAAGTATTAAACATAAATAATAACATTTTGGGAGCCTGCTTATTCTCAAATCTTCTTTTATAATACAAATTTCCCCTAATATTTAAGTATTTTACTTTTTTCCAATATACTTTATAATAGTCTCTGATGTAAAATAAAATTTGCATTAAAATTTAAATAAAATGCTTAAAATACATTCACATTTTTTTTTTATAATCTTCATTTTGGGAAACCACATAAGTGTCATAAAATGTTTAAAGCCTCATATTTTATTCGTGTTTTTCATGTCAATAAAAACCAATAAAACTCATTTATATTACACCATTATTTCATTTTTTATTTGTTTCGTTTTACACACACATTTAGATAAAAGGATGTGAGAGCATATGGAAATATCTTTGTGGTTGTGGGTGTCTTTTGTATGTGTTTGAACATTTTAAGTTATTAAATATTATTTGTTTGTTTTTGTTCATGTTTATGTTGTAATTGAAAATAATTATAGAGCGATTATAAAAGTAGAAGGTAAAATAAAGTGGACATGACAATACAAAACAGAACATGCAAGCATCATTTTGAAAAAAAGAAAATAACCAACATGAATGAGGAATTTTGTAAATGAATATACATACATATCTGCGATAGATAGACAATTCTAATTTTAAATCTAATTTAATGACTTTTTTAAGTATTCGTGTAGTTTTATTTGTAAATTGATTTTGTGGCCATGTTATTTAAATTTAATTACCTGAATTATAAAAAAATTTTGATTATGCCTAGTTTTTATTAAATTTTTATTTTTTGTATTGTTTAATTTAAAAATTTTGTAAAATTTTTATATGGGTGTTAAATATTTATGAAAAATAAGATTAAATGGTTTTGCATTATGAATTAAGTGGAATGTTATTATGAATGAGATTTAATTTAGTTTTTTTGCTAGGGTCTTTTTACGGGAAAAATTCTTAAGAATTTCCGAAAAAAATATTTTCGAATCTTTGGGAATTAAAATACGGTAAATTTCAGGAGTTTCTCGGACAAATCCTTAAGTTAAGCTTAAGGTACTGTAAAACTACCAAAAATTATGGATCGAAACAAGGCGCCTAAAATTGGCTAACCTGATCATTCTTGCTTGAATTTATGGGTCAAATAACTCTCAAAATAAATTCTTTTGATTCCTGTTATAAATTTTTGCTAACAATTATCCAGAATTGAAGACGCTACCAAGAATTTCGGAAGAAAAGAACCGGCTGAAAGCGGCACGCGTCAATGCTTTTAAATTGGAAAAAAAGATTTTAATAGTGCGCTTAACAGTAAAGTTGGCCGTTATTGTTAATAAGTAATTCCAACTACACAATTTTTTTTTGGTCAATCTTGTGCTTTTATCTCCATTTTTTTATTGCTATTCGGGCATGTTCTAGAAACTGAAATGAAGTAGATTCAAAATCAAGCAAATTTTTTAAACGACCCTGTGCTTAAAGTTCATACAAATATTCCATTTTATCAATTAAGTTTTGTGCGTACCAATTTTTAAAACCAGGAAAAACAACGGCCATTTTGTAAATAATTGAACTTAAAATCTTGTTCGATTTCAATTTCACTTCATTTTGATTTCTGGAACATGTCCGAATATGTGGATTTTATTAAACAAAAAAGTGAACACTACTGTTCTTTACACAACGTTGATGCTTTTGTTTAGGTATCATATATCAGCGTGAAAGCTAAGCGAAAGAAAATATCCCTCCTTCTGCTCTTGTTTAGGCACGGCTGTAAGTCTGAGTTTATACGGCTCATGTCTTATTGACAAGATTGCTACTTTAAAGGCGAGAGGGAAGAGGGGAAAAGAAACGAGTACACAGATGCATGTACTGTCTTTACGTTTTGCTTTTTCATTCGTTGTTTAATTTTGTTATTGTTTTGAATATCAAAAAAGCATATGTCGTCTACATGACATGAATCATTTGAACGCCAATTCATGTTCAAAGAAGAAAAAGGAAGAATCTTGTCAATAAGATATGAGCCGTATGAACACAGACTAAGTTCAAAATTAAGATTCCTGCCCAATGAATGCACAAAATGTGACATAAATTTCTAATTTGCATATGATTTTTGACTTCAGGTGGCGGTTATATCACCAAATATTATTTAATAAAAGAAGTGACCTCCACTCAATTTAATTAATATTTATATAAAAATTGGTATTTGATTATTCAAAAAAGGTTCTTTTTAGTTTTAAAAGAATTCCAATTTTTTGGGAAATTAAAGCAAACAATGTTTGTAACTGTAGTTTATCTAAGAAATATTCCGTTGTTTTTTTTAATAAATAAACCTTTAACATTCCAAGCAACTTTTTTTTATTTGATTCTAACATTTATTCAAAAAAAAAGCGAAGTGTATATTAATACCGATTACACTATGGAACATTTTTGGGATTATTGTCTGGGGGGTGAGAAATTCCAAGTCAGGGTGATGGTACTAGGTCAGTATAGTAAAACCCTTAAAGGGTTTGGCGTTCGTATGTGTCAGTTTTTTTTTTTATGACATTTTAAATTTTTTCCTTATCTTGATGTTTTTTCGCTTAGTTGTAACATTTTGGCAAAAACGTAGTTTAACATAACTCGAGAACCACTTGTCCGATTTTGCTAAAACAAACTCAAAAAAATTTAGAATTACAATTTCTTTAATCCGTTCATATAACGTTTTTCTTTATAATCAACAGTTTTGCCGGTAAAAATAAATTTGTGGAGAAAAAAAAATATTTTTTTGCCTAAAAATTATGGATGAAGTTTCCTGATGATCTGGCCTAAGCAACCAGTGAAATGCATAGGAATAGCTTATCCCATCAACAATAAATTTCAAGTGTTTTTGTCAAGAATAAAAACTGGGAATTAAGCACGAATAACAAAATCTTTTGAAATTAAATTTTTTTTTTTAAATTCATAAAAAATCCAAAACGGAAAAAAGGATCAAGTGTTATTAATTTCATGTAAAGTCACATAACCTATAAACAAAATGCGACATAGATCATAGAAATCGATTAACGCGTTCTGCTTTTATTTACAATTAAGTGAAGGTATCCCATTTTGACAAGAATATTGATATTTGTTTTTATTCAAAAAAGTGTCATTTATCGCCTTTTTTATAAATTTTCCCCAATAACTCCAGACTTCTGGCCATAAACTACTAAAAAAATTAAGGTAACATTTTTATAATTTTTTATTTTTATTTTATTTATTTATTTTTATTTATTTTAATAAATATTGCCTAGACTTTTTCGATGGTGGTTGTTCGGGACTAGTGGCATCGCATTCATCGCTATCATCAGTTTCTGAACCACACATAATGTCAATGTGTGACTCCACTGTTGGCCCTTCTGCATCTCCTGAAAATTCTTTATCATCAAGATCATCCTTGTCTTGCCACACAAGCTTACTCCACCAGCAAATTTCCGCAATTATTGCACTCGGCGACTTTTTGCCTCTATATCTGTAAGTTTTTGTTTTATTAAAATGAGTTTGAAAAAATAAAAAATCAGTATTACCTCATTTCAAATGGCGTAGCAACTTGATGATAGCGTTCACCTTGTTCATCAGATTCGGTAGCCAATTGTTTGCTGAAGTAGTCCAGATGATGATGTAAATAATGGATTTTCAAGGACGTGTGGACACCAATTTCCGAGAATGCTCTTAACATCCTTGCGACAGAAACATCGTAGTTGTTAGAACGATGCTTTCCCAACAAGCCTTCTATTACTTCTTTGATTGCCTGCCATGCATTCAATTCAGCGTCAATCAAAATATTGTTGAATGCGTCACTTTTAATCAGCTTTCGTATATCTGGACCATTTAGTACGCCTGATTGGAAAAAATTAATTTGTTAAGATGGAAAATCATGGGAAATGAATGTGATATTATAACTTACCTTCTTTAATTTTACTTTCGCTGAGTCTCGGGTAAATTAGTTTCAAACACAAGAAAACTTCATCTCTTTTGGCGACAGTTTTGATAAAATTCTAAACAATTCCAAGTTTAATATGCAGTGGAGGCAGCAATATCTTCTCCTTCGGCACTAGAGGCTCACGAATAATATTGGCCGTTTGTAACCTGCTGTGCTCTCTGAGTTTCCATCCGTGGCATGCATATTGGTCACCGGAAAATCGTGTGTCCCAATCGCACAAAAAGCACATATATTTTATATAGCCGCTTTGAAGACCGCAAAGCATTGCTACAACTTTTAAATCGCAGCATATGCGTAGTTAACCATTTTTAAAATATTTTCCAGTGCATCATATGTTTCTTTCGTTTCTGTACTATAGGCGATTGGAACTGAGGGTTTTTTATTGGTCTTATGCAGTAAAACCGCCTTCAAGCTGAGTTTTGAACTGTCAATAAATAATCTCCAGTCATCTGTTTTATTTCCATGGCGTCCATCAATTTTCCTACATCCGGGCAATATGCAGAAGTTTTTTCATCATTCACAAGGAATAAACTTTGGAGTGTTGCCTGACGACTTCGATAAGCTGTGACTTTCACACCGGGTGCCAACAAATTGTTTGATTTCAAAATGGAAGCCAGCTCTTCCGATTTATGCTGTGTTAATTCCAACTTGGCAACAATTGAATCAAGCTTATTTTGATTTATTAAAATTGGCTCATTGGATACTGGTGACTCATATGGGGGATCATCACGTGCATGATATGTCGGAGCAGTCGTAGAAGAGAAAATATCTGGGCTAGAAGCTTTTGGCACAGGAATGTGGTCTGAATGAGGCACATTCTTCTATTTTTCCAATCCATTAGACGGTTGTAGCAGCTTTTACACTATATTTGGTACCCAATTTTCGTTCAATATAACATTTTGGTTGAAGTAAATCTCGTATGTTTGAACAAAATCAGTACTGAAATTTTCCCTTTTTTATGTGTTGAGACATATTGGCCACAGCAGTAGCAAAAGCTATTTATATCTGGCTTGCACAGTTCCATATTCTGTTCTCTTTTGTTCACTTTTCAAAACCTGGAGAAAAATCACTTTTACTGTTCGCGTTCGTCGGCACTTGTTGAATGACAAAAATCGATAAATGAACACCTATAAATACTACGTATTTTTCAATATTTTACTGACAGGTACGTTCCAAAACATGAGCACTAATAGATGTGGGTGGAATTTCTGTAAAAATATCATACAGGTAGCCAACGGAAAACCCCAAATAATTAAAAAAGTGCACTTTCCTTTTTTCCTTTCAATTGTCCACGCACATTTATTACCGCTTATTACTTTGCTACCGCAATCATAAAAATCAAATAAACTTTTGTTTATTACTTTTTTTTTTTGAATTCTAAGAATCATAAAAAAAGTCATAAATGTTTTTGCAAAGAATTTTGTGCATATCTCGAGCAAATTTTTGAAATGCATACCTTCACTTAATTGTTAATAAAAGCGAAACGCGTTCATCGATTTTCATGATTTATGTCTCATTTATTTCATAGGTTATGCGACTTCACGTGAAAGTAATAGGACTTGAAACTTTTTTTTACTGTTTTGGATTTTTTATGAATTAAAAATAAAAAATTTTAATTTTTTGGGCAAAAAATATTTTTTTTCTTCATACATTCATTTTTAAATTCGATAGTGTTGCACATATAGGAAAACGGTATAGAAACAGATTAGAGAAATTGTAATTCTTAATTTTTCTAAATTTGTTTCATCAAAATCGGACAAGTGGTTCTCGAGTTATATTAAACTACTTTTTTGCCAAAATGTTACAACTAAGCGAAAAAACATCAAGATAAGGAAAAAATTTAAAATGTCATAAAAAAAAAAACTGACACATACGAACGCCAAACCCTTTGAGGGTTTTACTATACTGACCTAGTACCATCACCCTGACTTGGAATTTCTCACCTCCCCAGATTGTCTGTTGTACTGTGTTATCAGTTAAGTAACGAAAAGTTTATATAATTTTTACTGTCAAAAATTCAACCGTGAATTCCGTAAAAACAAATGAATATTCAGTAATTTTATATATGTAATTTAAATATCAAAAATAAATTTTTACTTTTCTATAAAAAACGATTTGCTTGTTTTGTATAAAACAATTTCCAGTTTCTATTTGTTATAATAATTTAGTCATGTCGGTCATGCTGCTGGTGTCTTATAATTGAGAGATCTTCTGTAAATAACGTGGTCATAACAACAAAAGTAAAACAAACGTGTTTAATGCGGCTCATACACTTGCAATAAAATTCTTCAATTTTACGTATTGTACAATTATTTCACCAATGTGTATGTGGCACAATGTATTGGGAACAATCAAAAGACTTTTGATTTTTATTGCACAACGAAAAGAAAGTGAAAAGTGTTGGCAACATTGTACAATGCTGTTTATGTTAGTGCCGGTTCACACACGTCAAGTCTTGAGTTTTTAGGAGAGAGGTGAAATAAAATGGCATTCTCTTTTCCCTTCTCTCCTTAAAACTCAAGACTTAACGAGTCAAACTTGACGGGTGTGAAGCGGCACTTATTCCTATAGGTTATGCTTACCTTTTTATTGAATGAATTAAACCAATTTCCGGCTTATTGCATTATATAGGATACAATTAAAATATTATGGCGAAAGCCAATCATAATAATTGTGCAAGTGTATGGGCCGCTTAACGGGGTAAGTAAATAATATTATTCTCTCTCTCTCTCTCTCTCATTAGAAAAACAAGCGGAAAAACACAGAAACTCGGCTCTCTTGTGGAGTAAACGAAAATTAGTGAATTAAATAAAAAAACTGAATATTCTTTTGTTTTTTACGGAATATGTAGTTAATTTTTTGACAGTTAATGTATATAAAATAACTGAAAATTCATTTGTTTTTACGGAACATGGAGTTGGATTTTGGACAGTATAAAAAATAAAATGAACTTTTCGTTAAAAATAAATGAAAAATAAGTTGACCGGTTTTAACTGAATTTTCACTTATTTTATATTACAATTTCAGTTAATTTTACCTACAGAATGTTGTGAGTGTAGGGATTTCCATTGACCGATGATACCTCAAATTTGGACACCCTTTATATAGAATATTATCAAACTTAACCAGTCATTGTAAGCACTTCACCGAACTTTGCAAGATCTACAATACAATCAGAACCGTTTTGATGGTGCAAAGAATTTGTTGGCAGTTGATTTTTGCCAAACTTCCACGGTCAACACCAGCCGATGAACTTGACGCGTGCTTGAAGCCTTCATTTTTGTTAAAGCATGTCAGAAAACATAAATTGAGTACTAACATGCGCATCAAGTTTAATAACGCCCAATCTGGAAAATTATTATCGAAACAATTACTACCCATTGCCAATGGCAAAATGCGTGTTCTTTTTTCGACAGGCTGCATTAACTTTCCTGTGAATTTTGGTCAGTTATCCGAATCAACGACCGAACTCATCCAAAAGGTGCTCCGAAACATCACACAAAATTATATTGTGAAGCCGTGATTCCATAGAGCCCAATAACTTCGTTAGATAGTTGACGACATCATCTTGGTTAAAAATTTAATCCACCGATTTGAGCGTCGGTTCGGTTCATTTATATAACTTATCACAACAACAAATTCATTAAAATTTTGACGGAACAACGTATGTAGAGTCATCCTGTAGAACATAATTTTACAACAAGTTGAAGCAAAACCACCTACAAATCCTGATCGACATGAAGAAAATTTTCTTAACGTATTATTAATAACTTTAATTATGTAATTCCCCACTGTGCAGCTTTAGGAAAGCTTGCCTAATGTGAACTCAGACTAACAGAATATGTATAGAGCAGTAAGAATATTTTGTCATGTCACCGTTGACAAGAAGGGGCAACAGGATATCATTTCTTTTTTCTCTCAGCTACATTTTCGTTTTTAAATGTAGTCCCAAAGGAATAACGAACTATAACAACGTTGTAATCCAACACCTTTCTTAGAAACATTGTAAAATTAAATGAAAAAAAAAAACAAAACCCCAACCATAAATCAAATTCTGTTATATTCACAGCAATAAAAGGAAAATACATGAAAATTATAACATTTCAAATTTGTATTACTACGAGCTAAAAGACAGCATAAGTTCAGTTAAGCTCATGGTTTTGGGTAAAACAAATCTATTATTAGAATAGAGCAATTAGAAAACAAATATAAAAATATATGTAAGTAGAAAACTAAAAGTGAGTAACACCTGATGCAAACCAAAAAGTCATTGGACATATTTGTTTAAATGTTACAGTTGGCTTAAAACAGCTTTCTTCCTTTCCAGCCAATTTCCTGACATGTCTGTGTTTGTGTAGTATCATGTTTATTTGTAACTTTTTTTTTCTCCTTTTGTTACCAGTACCACTTCCGGATTTGCTTTTTTGTTTCCTTTTCCTTTTAGGAATTTGCTGGTGTGTTTTATTTTTATTTGAAGTAATTTTAATCCATTTCATGCTAAACAAACGTTTTTATTATTTCATAAAAGTATTACAAACAATAATTTTCGTTAATTTTTTTTGGCTTTCACGCACTTTTTCGCCATGTTTACAACGTCATTTGTTTCTTTGTGTGGTTTAATGATTTAATGCGTTACATTCACTGCCTTTAATGCCTATAAAACGCACATACATTTGCACGCTTTTTAAGATTTATGTCTTTCGATTAAAGGTAATTTGTTGTTTGCCATAGAACATGAAACAGAGAACAAACAAATCCAAATATAGAAATAAAACATACATGGCGTGTTTATAAATAAATGTGCTTGTTTAAATATGAAAAAAATACTCCCAAAAAATTCCTGAGTTACATACAGGAATATGTTTTTTTTAAAACGAGGGGGGTTGCTTGAAAAGAGTCATAAAAAGTTTAAGCAGTTAAGCCACGCTAATATGTTCAAATAAAAGACGGAGCAGTGAGAGGACGAACAAAAAATTTAAACATATCTGCAGTTTTTATACAGGTTGTACGTTTTTGAAAAAAATTCGTTTAGTTCAAAGATCAGAATATTTGTCCTTTAAAATATTTTAGTAGTATAATATTATATAACATATTATGTTAAAATAGAGATCTATATGATTAGTGTTGCCAAATTGTAATATTAAAGTGGAAGAACATTCTTAACGAATCAATTTAAAAGAAAATAAAATCTATTAAATCAACGGTTCTCAAGAAAGGGTCCGTGACCGATTTCGTCTTTTTATCTTTTTATAAAAAAAAAAAACTAAAAACATCATAAAATGGCAGCATTGAGTGCAAGCAACATGCGGTAACACAACTTTTCTGCTTTAAAGCTCACACCCACCCGTAGGTGTGAGATAAAAAGAGAAAAAAGCACGATGTAGTAGTTTTCTCGATCTGTGGCATTAATAAAGCCTTGCCGTGTTACCGATTTAGAGAATTATACCTACGGCTTTAGTGGGAACGCACCTAGTAAGGCACCTCTAATATATTACGATTACACTACCTTTCGAACCCTGTTTTCTATGCTTCAATATGCCCTTAGTTTCGCATTGAATATCGAGGCCAGTATTAAGTCCACACACTTGTGTACAGTTGCGAAAGATAGAACGCAGCTACTCGCCCCATGCAAAAGAAAATTGTTCGTGAACTGTTAGTTTCATAGGACTCTTTGTATTTTCGGGCAAAGCAATATCTATGTCTAATCGCACACTTTGCCAAGGAACTGGCTAAAAACCCTTATCGATTGAAATTAGGAGGCACAATTGGCAGTAAATTGCCCCTAGAAGGCAATTAAACGACATCAGCAGAATTGCCATAGAATGGAGTTGGGAACAGAACAAGGAGTCTAGTTTATATATAGATAAGACAGATGAATGCTGAGCTAACCAGAAGCGACCAGAGTTGTTTAGAACTACCACGTTAACATTTTCTAGAGAACTTTTGAGTTGCCGTAATTATATTTTACCAAGTTATATCAGCTTTTTATAGAAAATTTTTCTAAAAAATTTTGTTACAAAATGTGTTTTTCTCTGTTTTAATTTAAAGGCATATTTTTTTCGACGGGAATAAAATTTTTATAACCTGTTTTTTTTATCGCACACCTAGTTCAAAAGTGACTCAACTCAAAATTGTAATTTTTCCGGTTTATATGCTTAAACCAGTGTTCGAAAATAAACAGTACATTGTTAAACGTTCGGCTCACACACCCAGGAACGATATCTATTTTTTTTTTAGTGATTGTGTAGACATACACAACCCTTTATACCGTTCGTAACTATTTTCAAGAAAGAACCGAACATTATATAATATTCGGTTCTTCGTTAAAAAACAGAACAATTGTAGTGATACTGTAGACAAACATTATATTTTAATGTTCTATAATGTTTTTTCGTGTGTGTATTTTGTTTTTGTAAAAAATTTTTGGTTTTTTTTTACCAGCCAAAAGGGACGAACATTAATGAGCCGAACCAAACACATTGAAGTTTGTGGATTTTCAAAAAAAAAAAAAAAAAACCGAACGGAATTAAATGTTCACATCTTTTGTTGAGTTTGATAGAAACAGTAATATGTTTGTGTTCGAAAGATGACTAACAGGGAAACGTTATTTTTTTTTAATGATTTTCTACACAAACACTATAAGCGTTTTTGTTTTCCACAAATCTACCGAACCGAACATTAAGAAACGATATTTAGTGTTTATTTTCGAACACTGGCTTAAACTATACACAATACACTTGTTTATCTATTTATAAAAAAATATACGTATATTTTGTTGATATTAACTGTTGCTAAAAAAACAGTTATGTCTTTCTTGATGTTTCAATTGGTAGAAAGTTGCAATTCAAAAAAGTGACTTATTTTTAATTGTGTTACAAAAAATAATGATAGTAGATCTCTACTGCTAAGTAATAAATAGTCTTAATTCGAATTGTGACACTTTTGCTAAATAAATAAATCTTTGTTGAAGTTTATATCAAATAGACTTGTGTCAGTTTAGAATTTTGCAATTTTTCTGATGAAAGAATGTGGTTATTCTCGAAACATGTAAATTCAACCCAGGCTCGAACCCCAGCTCAGCCAAGAAAATAATCAATAAATTTTAATAAAATTTCATGTTGTAAAAAAATAAACAATAAAAATGCCTTCCTTCAGTAAAAATAATTTAATGAAAATTAAATTTGATGAACTCCAGCCAAACTAAAAATATCAATAATTAAAAAATTGACAGTTCAACTAAAAATCACAATTGAGATAACTTAAAATAGTTCGGTAACTTCTGCAAATAATACATCATCAAAAAGACACAACTAAAAATTGTTCCTTATCTAGTGTATAAATGTTCAGGGGTGTTCTGGAAATCGAAAACGCATAACACAAGAATTTTAAACATCTTTTTTTAATTAGATTTCTGTAATACAAGCATTTTATGACAGATATGTATTATACACATATTTCTCTAATAAACAGAATTTTATAACAAAAATTATATAAATCAGATTGCAAGTGTATTTGAAGCAACTTCTAAATTCTTGCGTTTTCGATTTCCAGAACACCCCTGATTTAAAAAAAAAAATAGCTTTTAAGATCATAATTTTGTATGGATTTTCTACTTATGGTCCAAAGATTTGTTTTAGCTTTATTTTTTTTGACATTTGTTGTAGCAAAAAACTAAGAAAACATTTTTTTTTTGGTAGTTTATGAATCAATGATATACATACATAAGTATAATCTTTCTTCCTTAACTTTTTAATGTCTTGCTATAATCGACTACAAAGTTTCAACAAATAGAAACAAATTTAATTTTTTCCATTGAAATGCATTATTTATAAGCGCCTCTGCTAATTTTATAACACATCACGGACCAAGGAATATTTACTAAATTTGTGAATTTCTTAATGAATTGCAACTTTCTCGTCGATATTTGAAAGGTATTTAAAAAATAAAGAGTAAACATAATGCCAAATAGGACTCTGGTCCGCTGCGATCTTTTAAATTGATCTTCCACACTGAAAGAAAAACACTCGGGATAAATAAAGTTTTTTATATTTACTTTAAGTACGAGTCGTACTCAAAAATTCAAGTACGAATAACACTAAAACGTACTTAAAACTATCCTGCAGGAGATTTCTTTCGAAAATCTATTTCGGAATTTCTTAAAATAAGTATACAATTCTTTAACCAAGTAAAAAACGTCTTAGCTTTTCGTTGGTAGTGTCACTCTGAGAGTAAAATTACAAAGTGTTTTAATCTCATTTTCTTATCTAAGTTTGTTGCAGAAACTACAACAACAACACACAAGTAGTTAAAAAACGATTTGCGTTTTGTGTGTCAACACAACAAAAACAACAGAACCAGACGTAAACACGTTATTTTCATGTTCAAATGGTAAAATTGAGAAATCTTACTTCTCATTAAGTTTATACTTTCAGTTATATATGCATATTAAGTTTTTAAAGTAAAAACCATATCGGAAATGAGGTGTAAAATGGCTAATTAAATCAATCATAATAAAATTCTCCATCTTATTTCACTTTTGCTTTATTTCAAGTACGAATTCAGGATTGAAACAACTGTTTAATACTTGAATTAAGCGCATTTTGAGATTGGTTCAATATTAGTTTAACTTAAATCAATCTCATTTTCGGATTACTTCAGGTACGAATTCGGGATTGAATATGGATAAGTTAAGTATTTCGCGATGAAAAATCCGTACTTAAATCAATATTTCTTTCAAGAAATTCGTACTCACCATCCCAGTAAAAAATGTGCTCCAAAAGGAGCAGGTTTTGTATATGAATTCATACCTCAAATCGCTTCAAACCTGCGGATGGGATGCCTGATTTTTGTATTGGGTGTTCCCGGTTTGGAGGACTATTTTCTGCTGACAATAAGCGCTTCTTTAAGATGCAAACAAAGCACTCCTAAAGTGCTTTTTTAAGGTGCTAACTATTTTAACATATTCATTAATGTTTTGCTTTAACTTGTTTAAACGCCTTTTTTCCAATCATTTTCGTATATTTTTATGTTTTTCACTTTGCAACCTTCTTCGTTGTCAGCACTTAAATAGCAGCTTTTTTGTATATTTTATTCTATATCATTAACTGCTTTATAAAAGCTCTTTTATTGAAGCGCTCGATTATGCGTTTTTTCTCTTAAGTGCTTCAAAAAATCCCATTTTTTTTACTGGGATACTAATAATACCGCTTCAGTTTGATTTGAGTACGGATGGATTGATTTTGCATTTGAGTGCAGTTTTTAAAGCCTTCTTTGCACCCGAAGTTTCGACTTTATTAAGAAGGTTCTTCTGAAACTTTTCACAATGGCTTTTTTAAAATATTGAATTGGAAATAAACCTAATTTCCAAAATAAATACATTTCTTAGAAACAGAATAACAAATTTAGTTTAGCCCCAATACCTCATCTGAAAAGTTCTAAAATCAACCATTAAAATAATGTAGATTTGTTAAATTATACAGCATTTTTTTTATTGAAATCACATTATGGCATAAATACCAAGAAAAAATGTACGTTCCATAAAGAAAACATTTTGTAACCACAAAGTATTTGTACAATGCTGCTCAAAGAAGCACACACACATACAGTTGTATATCGTCATTATTCCTTGCCCAGCCAACCAAGCTTACACATTTTGTCTGATAAAAGACAATTCTGTACAAATTCGTAAGTTTTTCGACATATCGTACAGAGTTCTTTAAAAATTGTTAACGAGCTTTCGAGGAATTTTATATTTTGCTTATGCAGAAATGTCTGCAGGATTTCGTTCAGCCTTCAGATAGAAACCTCGGAGGAATATTTCATATTCATTTGTTAAGAAATATCTGCACGAAAGCTTGCAGACTGCTGATAGATTTTCATTTATGTTTTGCTTGTGCAGAAAAATCTGTAAGATTTCGTACAGCACTCGGATCAAAAGTTCGAAGTTTTTTTTCAATTCTTTGTTTGATCAATATTTACAATAAAAGTTTAATGTGTCTAACGGGATTATCCAATTTGAAGAAAAGAAAACATGTTAATAATAGTCGTTCACAGCAGTGTATCAAGTGAATTTGGAAAGAGAAGACGTTCTTAAAACATAAAGTGTTTAGTAATAAATGTGGTAATAATAATTAAATTGAATTTGAATTTAATTGGATCTGCACGATTTGTCGG
The DNA here is from genome assembly GCA_930367215.1 of Pollenia angustigena. Classification (NCBI taxonomy): domain Eukaryota; kingdom Metazoa; phylum Arthropoda; class Insecta; order Diptera; family Polleniidae; genus Pollenia; species Pollenia angustigena. The sequence goes on from OV884056.1 coordinate 188,859,798, forward strand.
CAATCATTTCAGAAATAAAAAAGATTTATTGTCAGATTACTGGCATATATCTGTACAAACTGTCCCAAAAACTATGCGAATTTTAAACGACTACAGGTACGATTCCTGTCAGACATCGATTGGAAATATCGGAAGGAAATCCAGAATTTCCCTAGGAAATAACATCAGACATCGTTCAGATATCAGACAGATCTATCTGTGAAGTTAAGGGAATTTCCCCCGACAGTTCTTACAGAACTCGTGTCAACCACTTCATATATTTTTCGTGTCGACTTCTAGACGAAATCAGTCCCGAAATCGGCAACTTGTGCAGAAAGTCGTTATGAAGTCTGAACGATTTCGTTGCATTTGGTTTGCTGGGTGCTTACAAAAAATAGGATTTAACCAACCAAACCAGAAGAATAAGAAAGAAAAAGCAACAACATTTTACAATATTAAAGCAAATACAATGTTGAAATGTTAAAATGGTTTACACACACAGATACAAAAGAGATAAAGGCGGAAGCTTAAAAAGAATTTTTTACAAACTAACCCAACAAGCATTTGTAAGATCAAATGATTAAAAATCTCTAAACTGAGTTTTCTTCGAGTATTTTTTATGACAAAAAAACTTGCGCGTTGAAAAAAGACTCACAAATTATTCGCCCTTCGCATAAAATTAATTTAGAATTCGAAAACAAAATCCAAAAAAATTGCAAATTATTAATGATGGAATTTGACGATTAGAAACCGATTTTTGTGATGTTGTTTCTGTTTTAAACAAGACGGTAAAAAAGTCAAGTGGAAAATTTTTTGGCAATTTTTTAGTGTTAATGCGTAAAGGCGAGTTTCAAGTCTTTTTTCAAACACGCAAGGGACAAATTACTTTTCAAGCATCAGTACTCGAAGAAGGCTCAGTTAAGTAAGCTTTGAAAAAAAGTCGACGAAATGATAGCTGGGTTATTAGATTCATGCAAACACAACAATATAGATAGGAATGCAAGCAAAGAAATTTGCACCCAGCCCACATATTTATTCTGCGATGATGTGCGTACGTGTTGGTTTATTCAACTTGCATATTTTGGAGAAGGTTGTATACGATTGCAAAGAGATACATTTGCAGTATAAATTACAACTCTCACACATTAACACATTGTTTATTTTAAATTTACGAATACAATGTTCTTTTAAACAGTTGATGCTGTAAACTTTTAGAGTTATTTTAATTTTTTCCATCATTTCAAGGAGAAGAAAGTTGAAATGTGAAATATCTTTGAAATGACATGTGTTGTTGGCAGGCGCGGATTCAGGGGGGGTGAAATAAGGAAATTTCCCCCCCCCCCCCTAAATTATAAAAATATGTTTTGTTTATTTCGATAATACAAGAATACCCATTAATATTATCTTTTTTAATGTACAAAATTTTTGGAAATCTCAGCAAGGTTTTTTTTTGTTTTTTTATTGAATCTCTAACCAAATTTTCAATAAGTATCCAAATCTTCATCCTAATAGTTATTTATTAGATATTTTTAATGAAACATCTAGTTTACTGTATTCAAATACTAATTATTCTACATTCAATCCCAGCAGGCGCCATCTATGTATAACCAAAGAGTTAACGTTTGACTTGAAAATGCGTGCGGTTGAATTATTAAAAAGCCTAAGTATTTGCAATATTTATGTATATATGTGTTATATGAAAAAAATCCTATTCGATAATTTTTGACGAACGCACTGATTTGTCGGGGAAAAGCCAGATTTCCTTATCTTTAAAATATTTCAACATACAACAAAAAGTTGTTAGGCAAGAATTGTTTTGGCTTTGTTGTAAAAGCATTTGAAGAGCCTTCACAGGATATTGATAATGACGCTGATGTGTCAATTGATGCGATGGCACTATCATCAACAGTTCTTAAAACTTTGACAAATTTTAGTCTTGACCTAAAAAATTGTATAGGAGTTGGAACTGATGGGTGTCGTTTGATGTCAGCAGAAAATGAAGCTGTTAAAAAATTCTGGAAACCGCGACAAATGCGAAACAAACGCCTTGCTATTTCCCGTAAATCAGGCAAAACACGTTTTTAGTAAAGTATTTGGGAGCCAAACTCTCTACATTATGCGAGACAAGACGGGTGGATCGTCACGACTCAGCTTTACACTTTGCAACAAGTGTACATCATATAGTAGAAGCTTTGGAAAAAATATCTGAGTGGAAAGGTAGAGATACTTCATCAAGAGCCTTATATTAAGGAACTCACTTAGAACTTTTGAATTTATTTGCGGAATAAACATATTAAGTGTGATACTTATTGTAACACAGCCACTTAGTATCATTTTACAAAAGCAAGATATAGATCTTCAAAAAGGATCAATCAAGCCTTATCAAAACTTTAATCATGTGCCTTGAAGAAAAAAGAAATAAAGCTGAAGAACAATTTAAAGTGATTTTTAAAAAAGTTACAAGTTATTTGCGTTCAAATCGAGGTTCCAACCTAAAAACCAAGATTTGAACGAAATAATCACATCCAAAATGTTGAAGATTTCTACCGAGCTGTAGGTTTCATTCTCTTATTGAATTTATTTTAGAAGATCTCAAAACACCTTTCCAATAGATATCTTTAATGTATTGAATATACCAAAACTTCTACTCAAAGTGTAATCAAATCAAGTCATATACAGATATAAAACTTTTAAAACCACAACTCGAGATAAACACCTACTAACATCTAAACTTGAACCTGAACTGTAGCATTGGCAACAAACATGGAAATTATCTAAAAATCTATCAGATAACGTTGTAGATGCTTTAATAAACTGTGATGAAGATATCTACCTAAATCTAAGAAAAATATTTCAAATTTTCGTTTCAATGCTCGTAAGTAATGCTACGAGCGAGAGGTCATTTCCTACCCTTCGTCGAATAAAAACATGGCTCAGATCAACAATGACAAACTGAACATAGACTGTACTATCTTAATTTGCCTCACAAGGAAATCATAAATTGCTTATTTAAAAAGATAAGTTTATTTAATTTATATTGAATATTTTATTTAACCTTATTGTTGAGTTTTTTTAGTATAATATACACAAATTGCTTTTAATAAACTTTTAAAAACAAATTTTTTTGTATCATAAAAAATTTCCCCCCCCCCCCCCCTAAGGCTCAAGCTGGATCCGCGCCTGGTTGTTGGTGAATATCTGAATTCAACATTTCGTATTTTTAAATAAGCCACATTCTTCATATTCCCGAGACACATCGAGAAAGCAAAATTCAACTAAATCGGGTAAAATAATTTATTAAACAAATAACAATCACGAAGAAATTTACACATGCCGGCCTCTCACAGAAATTAATTTCGATCGAACGTGGTAGTAATTCTGTATTTTGCTTTTGCAAAAAAAACCATTTTGATCGGAATTGGGGACACCCCTTATAGTTTTAAATTATAAATTGTTCATATAGGAAATTTAAGCTATCGAAAAATATTCTATAAAAGACATATATATATAAATTAGAGCGACTCACCAAAAAAAGTGCTCGATGTACCCTCCTTAAAATGAACCTTGGACTTTTTTAAGATTTCATTTTAAATATTTCGGCTCCAGGGTTGACCTCTCGTGAGCTGGACCAGTTTGAAAAAGGGTATATTTTTGCATGTTTTGCTACTTTAAGAATTTGTGTCCTTACCAACATATAGAAGTTGGGTATCGTAAGAAAGGTTTTTTTAAGGCGACCTGAATTTTTTTTTAATTTGCGGAAAAAATATGCCGCCAAAAAGTCGTGGATCATTTCTTTTTTTCTTTCTTTAGTCCTATTTTCATCCATACATGATCTAGAAACTAAATCCGTTATCATATTAGAGTTACTACAAAATCGCATTTATATATATTCCGGAGCACCGTGTAAAATGCATCTAATTTGCACAAATCTAAATTATTTACATACAAAGATGATATACTTGGCAAAAGATAAAACTTGATACCCATATTGCCCTATTTAAAACAAAGGGTTACCACCCCATTGCATTTTTGTCAAAACGCGAACTAGCACGAATTTGAAAAAAAGCTGAGACACGTATTTAATTAAATCGACTAAAGATTAAAATATGTTAATTTGGCACTTTTATTACAAACAACCCCGAACAAAAAATTCAAAAACCGTTTTTTTTTTTACAGAAAATCCTTAAAAAAAGGACATGGATGATCGTCCTTGGACAAATTTTATATACAGTTGGACGCGCCTTAAAAAAACCTTTCTTACGATACCCAACTTCTATATGTTGGTAAGGACACAGATTCTTAAAGTAGCAAAACATGCAAAAATAGACCCTTTTTCAAACTGGTCCAGCTCACGAGAGGTCAACCCTGGAACCGAAATATTTAAAATGTCATCTTAAAAATGTCCAAGGTTCATTTTTAGGAGGGTACATCGAGTACGAATTTTGCTTCCATACAACTTGAGTCGCTCTAATATACATACATACCAAGGTAATTTTCACAAGGAAGCACATACGTATTTATATGAATTTGACATTTTGAAGTCGTAGATTTCACATATAGAAGACATATAAAACTAGTGCTGCTACCTTGTGCTATTGGTTTTTGCAAACAGATTTGTCTATAGAAAATAAAAAGCTTCTATTAAATAAAATTAAGCGTGCTGTGTGGCATATGGCACCGTCTTGTTGAAACCACATGTCATGCAAGTCAAGCTCTTGCAATGTGAGCAAAAAAAAGTTGGATATCATCCCATGGTAGCGCTCACCATTCACAGTTTCGTTATAATTCGCATCATCTTTAAAGAAGTACGGTCCAATGAAGCCACCAGCCCATAAACCGCACCAAACTGTGACTGTTTCTGGATGCATTGGTAGCTCTAGCGATGCTTCTGGCTGATCTTCACTCCAAAATCGACAATTCTGCTTATTAACGTGCCCATTGAGCCAAAAATGAGCTTCGTCGCTGAACACAATAAGCGCGCGATGAACTTTCTTAAAAGAGCACGCATTTTGAAAATTTGCAAGCGTTGTTCGTTTGTAAGATGATTCATGGTTAAATTATAGACCAAACTAAAGATGTTTGGCAGTGAAACAAAACACGACACGTGCGTCAGTGTTGCCAAAAAGATAATAGCTAAAAAATCACCCGATATATCGTTAGCTATAAAACAAAACCACGTAACTAATAAAAAGTGCTAAATCAGTTCTTTAATTGAATACAACGCATATTAACAAGGAACATGTCTTCTCCAATTCTTACTCTCACCATTTTCAAAAGGCTTCGTTCGATCGATCTTATGGAAATTGAAAGATATGTATCAAATTGCTTCAAAGTATCTCAAAAATGGCGAAATGGGGGCTAATTCTGGCAGTCGTGAACGAATACTTTTTCGATTTCAAACCAATTTTATTTTTTATTCTTTTAGTATACAGAATGAATCGAAATTATTTTTTCAGTGTTGTAAAGCTTTAATTTGAGTTTTCACACACGTTTGCCGACTCATATACCCATGTTCTGTAACTATAGTGAGTACTTCTCGCATCGAAAAGACATGAAATAAAATATTCATTCCATCGTTTCTCGAAAAGTGAGAAAAATAAAATTTGACCACCTGATCCATTTTGATAAAATGGACTACTCCATGGACTGGTCCGATGTAATGCAAGCATGGACCATTGATCATTGTTAAAAAGTATTTGTAGTGAGACGACATGTCTTCGTTTTTTAACGACATAATATTCTACTCGAAGCCGATGTAACATTGCAAACGTTGAGAACGCCAGTCACACATTTAGTTGACTGCGACCAAAATTTACTAAACTTGAAAATTTTTCAACGACGACGGCGAAAATAAAACCTTTAATGTTCGTTGTTTGCAAACGATCTTTGAAAACATTCGTTATTTTATAAAAATGTTAAAAGCAAAATAATTACACAATGAAAATATGTGTCAAGAACAAAAAATTATTATTAAGATTCTTTGCATTTTGCATTTTTAATTGTTTTTAAGTGTTAAAATTTTTTCTCGCCCCATTTTTATTCGTGAGCTTATTTGACAGTTCAAAGCGGAAACTTTTCTAACAAAAATATTACAATCACACTTTTTCTGTAAATTGGCCAGTAATTTCCTTACGTGACAGCTAGTACTCGCAAAAAAAAGTTATTGTTTAGTGAGAAAAACAGCTGTTTGCTTCAATATATGGCATATTTGTTTCTTTCACACATTTCAATCGAAAAGTTTCTCAACGTAAGAGTTACAGAACATGGGCACAGGTCTAGAGCATTTGATGTCGTCTTTAAGCAGCACCTTCTGCAATATGAAATTCGCACAGGTTTATTTGTTTTATTTTTAATTTTGAATCATCTTAAAGCTCTATTCACCCACGCGTTCCGAAGAATATTTTTGTCCTGACAAAATTCTTTTTATATTGAGTTTGACGTCTAAGGCCCAACCATAATATCCATAATATCTATCAAAAACATGCGCGGATTAAGGGGGGGGAGGGAATAAGGAAATTTCCCCCCAGTAAATTATAAAAATATGTTTTGTTAATTTCGTTAATACAAGAATTCCCAATAATAATATTTTTTTTAAAGTACAAAATTTTTAGAAATCCCAGCAAGGTTTTTTTTTTTTTTTTTTAATGGAATCTCTAAAAAAATTTTCAAAAAGTATCCAAATCTTAATCCTAAAAGTTATTTATTAGATATTTTAAATGAAACATCTAGTTTACCTAAACGTCTAACTTGCTAATGCGTGCGGTTGAATTATTAAAAAGCCTACGTATTTGCAATATTTATGTATATATTTATGTGTTATATGAATCAAAATTATATTCGATAATTTTTGACAAAAGCACGGATTTGTCGGGGAAAAGCCATATTTCCTTATCTTTAAGATGTTTCAACATACAACAAAAAATTTTTAAGGAAGCATTTATTGGCTTTATTGTAAACGCATTTGAAGAGGCTTCAAAATATATTGATAACGTTGATGTGTCCATTGAGGCACTATCATCAATAGTTCTTAAAGCTTTGACAAATTTTGGTATTGACCTTAAAAATTGTGTAGGAGATGGAACAGATGGGTGTCCTCTGATGTCAGCAGAAAATTGAGCTGTTCAAAATTTTTGGAAAAGCGGCAAATGCGAAACAAACGCCTTGCTATTCTATTGCCATTAATACAAAAAGTGCCATTAATACAGAAAGTTGTATAATTTGTTAAAGAAACGACAAAATTTTTATAATCATCCCAAGCGAAAAACAGTTTTAGCAAAGTATTTGGGAGCCAAACTCTCTTCATTATGCGCCTTTGCACCAAGTGTACATCATATAGTAGAAGCTTTAAAAAAATATCTGAGTGGAAAGGTAGTATATCTACCTTTATATTAAGGAACTCCTTAGTACTTTTAAATTTATTTGCGGAATATACATATTGAGTGTGATACCTATTGTAACACAGCCACTTAGTATCATTTTAAAAAGCAAGATATAGATCTTCAAAAAAGATCAAGCCTTATCATTTATTTTAATCATGTGCCTTGAAGAAAAAAGAAATAAAGCCGAAGAACAATTTAAAGCGATTTTTTGAAAAAGTAAAAGTTATTTGCGTTCAAATCGAGGTTCCAATCGAAAAGACAAGATTTGAACGAAATAATCACATCCAAAATGTTGAAGATTACTACCGAGTTGTAGTTACATTCCTCTTATTGAATTTATTTTAGAAGATCTCATAACAACTTTCCCAATAGATATCCCAAATGAATTGAACATACCTAACTTTCTACCTCAAAGTGTAATCAAGTCATATACAGATACAAAACTGTTTAAATCACTGATGAGCTGATTATATTTGATAAAAGAGATAAACTTGAGCCTGATCTATCAGATAGCGTTGTAGATGCTTTAATAAACTGTGATGAAGATATCTACCCAAATCTAAGAAAAATATTAAAAATTTTCGTTTCAATGCTCGTCAGTAAAGCTAAGAGAGGGAGGTGATTCCCTACCTTTCGTCGAATAAAAACATGGCTCAGATCAACAATGACAGAAGATAGACTGCACTGTCTAAATTTGCCTCACAAGGATATCATAAATTGCTTATTTAAAAAGATTAATGTATATTGAACTGATCATATACTTTATTTAACCTTTTTTTGAGTTTTTTTAATTAGGGTAATGACTTTTTTGGACAAAATTTCTTCATCCCACCACGGGCAATTTAGGATTTATAATAAAAATAATTTTTTTAGGCCAAATTTGGCCAAAAAAGTTTCCGCACCAAATGCTATTTCTAAAGCTCCTCAAAAAAAATTTTTTTTTTTAATTTCCATACACATTTGGTGGATTCACAAGGTGGTCGTAGAGTTGTAATGCAATATGTCTTTAAGAATTCTACTGTACAGCTATGACGAATCAATGAACACAGCATATAAATTTTTATTTTGTTTCAAACACAACAATATTTTTTTCAGCAATTGTAAAATATTATTTAGGACATTATAACGATATGACTTGATAGCACATCTTGTGAATCCCCCAACTATATATGGTACATTTATTGTTTATATATGTTATATATTTTAGCCCCCATATTCATAAATGATTATAAAATTTAATAAACGTTTATTAAGGAAAATTTTCATAGAAAATTTGGTTTTCAAGCCTTAATTAAATTTAAAATATTTTTATGAATGCAGGCATAAATATATAAAATAAGCAACTGTATAACAAAAATGAAAATCTATTATTTTGGGTTTAATGAAATAAATTTTAAGTTTAAAGTGCGAGTTGTTTACATAATGGAAAAATATCTAGTATAACTTTAATAGCTCGTTCCGCGCATATATTACTACGCTGCTGAAAATTATCACTGTTTCATATATCCGCCAAACAACTCATCTATCACAACATCTATCATTTGCCATTAAAATTTAGTTTATTAAAAAAACCGCGAAATAGAGTAGCGATTTTTTTTGCGCCCTTCTTTCGTACAAATGGTAAGAACTGGTTCATGAAATTATTAGAAAATACTTAAAATTTTGTAATTAAATGTTAATTTTGTATAGTAAGGAGAAAAATTGAAATTTAAAACTTTCAATTCGCGTTTGTTGCATCATCTCCTTATATTTTTCACGGCCTATACGGCTATGCGATGAAGATTTTGATATTCGCAAAAATTGCAAAAAGTACTCACCCTAATACACATATTGTTTTTAATAAAATTTTAAAAACAAATTTTTTACTTTTTTTTGTCATACAAAATTTCCCCCCCAGCTTGCGCGGATCAAGCTTAACAAAAATTAACAAACAGTCTCTCAAATGTATTCAAAAAAACAAAAATAAAATCAACAAACATTTGATTCCGTACGGAATGTGCGATCAATTTCGCACTTCGCTTAAGCAAATGACAGTTTCATAAAATTTTACAAAAATTTTCCTTAAGTTCAATATGGTTTGCATCATATGATTTACATGTATTCTTTAATTTGCTTAAGCCAACTTAAGCACATCATGGTTGGGCCTTTACTTTTGAGAGAGGGAGCGAGAAATTATTTTGTTCGACAAGCTTTTCTTGAACTGGTTTAATTTTAATTTTTGTTTAGAACAAAATGAGCTGAGTTGCCACTTTTTTTAATTTTTACATAAAGTTTGAAAAAAAAATAGTATAATTAAAAATAATTAAATCATTTTCCTATTTTCGTCCATTTTCTTTAACACACTTTTAGAAAACATTTCAAAATAAGTGATTTGCTAGTTGTGCTGTCATTTTGTATAATAGTTTACATCTGTAGACCATATGGTAGCTTTGTTTTTCGTACAAATTTTCCGAAATGGGTTAATCGTTCTGCAGAACACTCTCAGTAAAAAAATTATTCTCCGGACAAAAATATTGGTCGGAACGCATGGTTGAATTCACCTTAAGTGAAATTTTGAATTTTGCTGGTGGTAACACTAATGGCCAATTTTCAGGATTGATATTAAAACACATTTATTTTTAAAATCGTTTTAACTACAAAATTCTCTTCTTCACTAAAAACTTAAGTGAAACTTAAGTCACCGATGTGGTACACTTAATTTCAACTTAAGTTTCCATTGTAATATTTTAGCAAGGTGGCCTCAATATCACAACAATACAACAACAACAGGCAAAGCATTAACAGACAGCTGTTTTTTCAGACCACCTTGTAAATAAATACACTTTTTTATATTTTTATTTTGTATTTAGTAGTGCTACCATACTTTTATCTTAATTATATAAGACTTTTTAAATAAAACTGTTATGAAAATTAACTTAATATTGATTTAAATACTATCCTGAAAATAAGGCATAAGTCGATATATTGTTTGTAGAAAATTTAGACATTTAAATTTTTTTTTCTATTCAGAAAATTAAAGCAGTCGACAATTTTTTAAAGAAAATTTAAACACTCGCAAATATTTTCAATCTATAAATTTTCTCAATTTCAATTGAAAACCAAATTAAACTCCATAGAAAACTCTTAAAAGGTTTCCCTTATCCAATTGCACCATCAAGTGAAAACGCGCATACTAAAAAAGAATAAAAATATACTTTTTGCACGGTATGTTATTTTGCCAGACTCTTGTTCAAGGCATATTTCAATTTCAACTTGATAACTAAGTCAAAATCAACTTTTCAGGCGAATCATCACTTTTTGTTACAATTCTTCCCTTTTCTAATTATCTCCTTTTTAAATTTTCTAGCACACTTGGGGCATTTAACAGAAATAGAAAATAATAAATGAAATTGTTAACAACTGAACTTGTTAAATACAAACACGTGGTTGTTAATATTCATCCTGCGTAACCCGAGGAGCCTTTAGTAAAAAAACTTGTGTTTCAAGATGTACGTTTAAGTGTTCCTTTTTAGTATCACATAGATATAATATTTATATAATATATAAAGTTGGTGATGTTTAAGAATATTAAGTAAAATACAAGTTAAGCAAACTAAAATGCACATAAATTTTTTTTTTTTTTTTTGTTTTTGGTAAGGAAACACTTTCGCACAAATGCTGGTTAATGTACGCTAAATGTTATAGAAAAAAATAAAAAATATAAAGTTTCAAGAAAACTAAGTCTAAAACATTTAAAAGATAGCAAAGAAAGACAATTGAGCTATATGAATATCTGGAACAAACTTCGTTAAAATACTTGTGAAAATAGAACATTTAACATTTACGGTAAATTTTACCAAGTTCAGTTAAAACTAAAAATTACTGTATAACTTATAACTGATAGTTAATTATAACTGAACGTGGTGAAATTGGTCGTAGGTCGTGTACAAAATTAATAGAAAACTTTCATAAAATTATCGGTTACTTTGCTATTCTTGAGGAAAGTAATCGATAAGTTTGATATTCTATATAATAGTTATCGATAAGTTTGATATTCTATAGAAACGTAATCGATAAGTTTTATATTCTATAGACAAGGAATCGATAAGTTTGATATTCTATATAAAAATAATCGATAAGTTTGATATTCTATAGAAAACTAATCGATAAGTTTGATATTCTATAGAAGAGTCAATTTCAACTTGAATACTCTTTGGAAAAGTTATTGATTACTTTGATATTTTCTATAAAAAAAATATTTATAATTTTAATACATTATATTAAAAAGTTATCGATAACTATAATGTGTACTTTCTACGAAATAGCTATGAATTACTTAAATATACTGTCAAAAAAATCATCGATAACTTAAATATTTTTTGAAAATCGGTAGCTGTGATACTTTCTATATATTTGCTATAAAAAAGTTATAGATAACTTTCAATAGAAAAGTTTCTTTACATTTGCTATAAAAAAAAGTTATAGATAACTATGATTTCTGTGGCCCTATGGAAAAACTAGTTAACTCCACTTTTTGCGAAAATTAAGATAACACAAAAATAGAAAGCGTGTTTCATTTACTATCACTCTCTCAGATCGAAATTTCGATAAAGTTTCTCATTTAATAGTTATTTGCAATAATAAAAAATAAAAAAAAAATAAAAAATTTATGGGACAATTTTGTATGGGAACCAGTGTTGCCAAAGATTTTTTGAAAAATACCTACGCATACTAAAAAAAATCCGATTTTTCCCTACATGTTTCAAAAATTTTCCCTACAAAAATCCCTACGCGTTTTAGTCATTAAAGTATAAGAAGAAACAATAGTTATAAAAAACGAATTTCATTCGCATATGTTTAGTAAAGCTCTAACTAACAACAAAAATAAGTAATAAAACAAAAAAAATTATGTACTTTTTTTTAAATTTAAATTTTTTTTTTAATTTATTGAAAAAAACAAGAGGTTTAAAAAAAAAATATGTACCCCCGTATTCATAAACACTTATTATTATTTTACCAAGCATTTTTCAAGTAAAATTTTCATAGAAAATTTGATTTGTAAGCCTTTATTAACCCTTATGTGTGTGGAAAAAAACACCTTCTATAGGGTGGATAGGTACCTGGGTACCTTCATGCAAATTGTATGAGAAATCTAATTTTTTGTCTTGTATTGTACAAAAAATCGATGGTTAATGATATAATATTAGAATTTTACTCTGGTTTTCCCCTTTTCATATATTTTTTAAAATCCTACACCCAAAAAAAAAAATTTGTAATATAAAACGTATACAGGTACCCAGGTACCTATTCACCCTATTAAGGGTGCAAAAAGCAAATTGCCAATCAAAGTCACGTGAAAATGAAATCGAACAAATTTTGAAAAGTCTCTCAAAAAAGTATTTCCTTTAATATACCTGAACTACTTTTGAATTCAGGAAAAGCTGCTTTCATATTTATAATAATTTAATTAAGAATCTTCGTCGATTTTAATTTCACGTTATTTCGATTCCCATGACATGGCCGTATATTTATGTATTTCTTTTGAACTTAATTTTCTAATGTGACCATTAGTATATTCGAAATTAAAGCAGCCTCTTCCGTTTTTGTTGCAAAAATTATCTTATAATACAAATTAAACTTAAAGTTGTGTGGCTCAATTTGTATCGCTTTCTTGTGGTCTCACTGCATCACCATTTGCATTGGGTAAAGCAAACAAAATCCGAACCAGTTTTGATAAATTTGGAAACACAACCTCGTCATTATAGTTTTTCATTTTACCATTTTTATCGAAAACTGTTTCAACTCCATGTTTCAAAACAAATTAGTTTCACAATTTCAGAAAATTAATTGTATGCGATAGTTCTACACTCATACAAAAGATCATTGAGGCTTTAGTTAAATTGTACTCATCTTTTTTTGTCCCAAAATATGTTCGAGACTTAAGAATTCCATTTCTTTAAATATTAAATCATTAATTAAAATTAATTTTTTGCATTTATTTCGTATACAATGCAATATAAGAAAAAATACCTATGTACATTTTGGCGAATATAAGAAATCTGTCCGATTTTCCCTACGCTCCAACTTTAGTAACAAAAAACCCTATATGTAGGGATTTTTCCCTACTTTTGGTAACACTGATGGGAACGCTCTTAAGGTATGTTAGAAATAAATGATTGAGATGAACAATTAAGTAAGGTTGGTCATACATTTGACGAATCTAGTGGAATTCTTGTCACTGCAGCAGCCAAATTTAATTATTTCAACCATACAAATATGGCGGTTTGATAAAATTCTTAAATTTAGCTCCTGTAGTGTCAAGGTTACCCCTAGATGGGTCAAATATATGTATGTTCAAAGCAGACTTGAAATATATTGAAGCAAAGTACCATAAATTCCCAGGAGTCGCCTCTTGTGGGATATAATGTATGACCGACCTCAATTTGTTGTCCTTAACATTTTCTCGAGACCTACTTGCCGCATATCACCACTTCTTATGGGGACTCCCATACCAATATTGCGTTATATGAAATTCTTGAATTCATTAAAATTTTCGAGTTTTATGAATAAAATCAAAAATTGCTAACAGATTTTATCATTTATGGCTTGTTTTGTTTGCAGCTTCGTTTTTTATATGTCTGGAACAAATTAGAAGCATAGTAGAAGCATTTCCAATTTTTGATGAATTTTTAATAAACAACAATTCTAGCACAGTGTTATTTATGCAACATATCGTCGGTTGATTATTTACGACAGTATGCGGATACAAGTTACATACGACATACGACAATTAAATAATCAACCGGCGATATGAATTTAGAAAGAAAAATTAGAGCTATTCACATTTTGGCACATATTTTCAGAATGGAACGAAACCCAGTGCGAATGTTTTTGTCAGAAAAGAAAATACCATCAAAGTAATTTTTGAGAATACAATATTTTTAACTCACAAGATTTTGTTTGTCAGGCTTAATTCCCAATTGTTATTCTTGATAAAAACACTGCTTTATTGTTGATGGGATAAGCTATTCCTATGCGCTATGTTTGTCGCTTGATTATTGTTATTTTCCTTTAGTTTCTTAATACTATGTTTTTATATAGCATACTTAAGGAGAACAAAAATAATAAATATAATCAAAAACTAATTTCAATTTTTGGGAATACAAAATTTTAATTTCAAAAAGATTTTGTTATTCGTGCTTAATTCCCAGTTTTTATTCTTGATAAAAACACTTGAATTTATTGTTGATGGGATAAGCTATTCCTATGCATTTCACTGGTTGCTTAGGCCAGATCATCAGGAAACTTCATCCATAAAGATTTTAGACAAACTAAAGATATTAAACCAAATAAAACTGTTAAACGTATAAGACTTATAGCAACAGTTTTACTTGTAACAATATCAAAGCTTGAACAAAATACATCAACAATAAAAAAGTGGGTTTATCTCATCTTACACTCCCCACTACAATTAGTTGAAATTCTCTCAACATTAATTGTAGTTGTAAGTAGGTTAAGAAAAACAAAATAAAAAACAAACAACAACTTACAAAAGATGTTGTCAATTAAGTGTTTTTTTAGGCCGTGCACTTGCCTGTTTATTATCAAAAAGTAATTTCAATTTTTGGGAATACAAAATTTTAATTTCAAAAAGATTTTGTTATTCGTGCTTAATTCCCAGTTTTTATTCTTGATAAAAACACTTGAATTTATTGTTGATGGGATAAGCTATTCCTATGCATTTCACTGGTTGCTTAGGCCAGATCATCAGGAAACTTCATCCATAAAGATTTTAGACAAACTAAAGATATTAAACCAAATAAAACTGTTAAACGTATAAGACTTATAGCAACAGTTTTACTTGTAACAATATCAAAGCTTGAACAAAATACATCAACAATAAAAAAGTGGGTTTATCTCATCTTACACTCCCCACTACAATTAGTTGAAATTCTCTCAACATTAATTGTAGTTGTAAGTAGGTTAAGAAAAACAAAATAAAAAACAAACAACAACTTACAAAAGATGTTGTCAATTAAGTGTTTTTTTAGGCCGTGCACTTGCCTGTTTATTATCAAAAAGTAATTTCAATTTTTGGGAATACAAAATTTTAATTTCAAAAAGATTTTGTTATTCGTGCTTAATTCCCAGTTTTTATTCTTGATAAAAACACTTGAATTTATTGTTGATGGGATAAGCTATTCCTATGCATTTCACTGGTTGCTTAGGCCAGATCATCAGGAAACTTCATCCATAAAGATTTTAGACAAACTAAAGATATTAAACCAAATAAAACTGTTAAACGTATAAGACTTATAGCAACAGTTTTACTTGTAACAATATCAAAGCTTGAACAAAATACATCAACAATAAAAAAGTGGGTTTATCTCATCTTACACTCCCCACTACAATTAGTTGAAATTCTCTCAACATTAATTGTAGTTGTAAGTAGGTTAAGAAAAACAAAATAAAAAACAAACAACAACTTACAAAAGATGTTGTCAATTAAGTGTTTTTTTAGGCCGTGCGCTTGCCTGTTTATTATCAAAAAGTAATTTCAATTTTTGGGAATACAAAATTTTAATTTCAAAAAGATTTTGTTATTCGTTGCTATAAGTCTTATACGTTTAACAGTTTTATTTGGTTTAATATCTTTAGTTTGTCTAAAATCTTTATGGATGAAGTTTCCTGATGATCTGGCCTAAGCAACCAGTGAAATGCATAGGAATAGCTTATCCCATCAACAATAAATTCAAGTGTTTTTATCAAGAATAAAAACTGGGAATTAAGCACGAATAACAAAATCTTTTTGAAATTAAAATTTTGTATTCCCAAAAATTGAAATTACTTTTTGATAATAAACAGGCAAGTGCACGGCCTAAAAAACACTTAATTGACAACATCTTTTGTAAGTTGTTGTTTGTTTTTTATTTTGTTTTTCTTAACCTACTTACAACTACAATTAATGTTGAGAGAATTTCAACTAATTGTAGTGGGGAGTGTAAGATGAGATAAACCCACTTTTTTATTGTTGATGTATTTTGTTCAAGCTTTGATATTGTTACAAGTAAAACTGTTGCTATAAGTCTTATACGTTTAACAGTTTTATTTGGTTTAATATCTTTAGTTTGTCTAAAATCTTTATGGATGAAGTTTCCTGATGATCTGGCCTAAGCAACCAGTGAAATGCATAGGAATAGCTTATCCCATCAACAATAAATTCAAGTGTTTTTATCAAGAATAAAAACTGGGAATTAAGCACGAATAACAAAATCTTTTTGAAATTAATAAATATAATGGCATAATTTTAACCCTTAAATAGTTTCCAAAACCTTTTAAACTTCGTTACCAAAAAAAAAATCAATAAGTTTGGCAAAAGTATTAAAAGTTAAACTTTAAGTATTAAATTGTTTTCATTTCTTTTTTCTTTTGTTGCCGAAAAAATGAACAAAATAACTTGTGTCAGACTTTTGGCGCCTTTATAACCATAAAAACAACAAAAAACTACTAAAATTTCATTGAAAAAAATTCTTAAACGATAACATAAATTAATGGATTCATAAATTAAAATTACCATTTTTATTTTGTAAAAAATAATTTTTTTTTTTTTACTTAAATGAATTCAAATGAGTTGTTAAAAATAAAAGCTAAACTCATCGACCATACCTCTGGGACTCTTCAATCAAAATCATTATCTATTAAACAATGTCAGAGAGGCAGCAGCAACAACAACAAAAATTATAGAACATTAAAAATGTTGTCGAAATAAAATAACAAAAATACCAACATAAATTCTTTAAAACTTTTATTTTCAATTTGTTTGTCATTTTTACAAAATCACTAGAGAACTTGTTTTCATTACCCGCTTCCGTTTCATCGTTTATTTGTTGTCATTCTTTATATCATTTGTAATACCCTTAACAAAAAAACCACTTCTTATGGCCACCATCATCGGCATCGTCATACTTAACATCTCCTGTTTTTGTTAAGTTTTTTTTTGGATAAGAACATGTTAAATACAATTGGAAGAGAAAAAGTAGTCACATTAACGGAGAGTTAGAAATATAAATGTTTAGCCAGACTTGTTGTCTCCCCAATTTAGTAAATGCCATAAATTATTAAAGTGATGTCCTTGTTAATAATAAACAAAGCAGGAGAAAAAAAAACACAAAATATTATAACAAGGGCGTCTTTTCAGTCAGCAACTTAAATGTTAAACAGGATAAAGACCAAATAAATATCACTCACGGCAACAGCAACAACAACAACAAGATCTGCTATGAAAACAACGCCAACAAACAGAAAATAAGAAAACTGTAACTATTAATAAATTCATATGTCTGTATTTATGCCTCCTTGATACTGGAAGACAAAAACGAAGTAAAATAATCGAAAACATGCTTAAAAAGATATAAAATATGTATGTGGATCGAAAATTAGAAATATGTACGTCTTGCAAGAAAAACACCACATAAATTTATTTCAAGTGATGGTATCGTTGACAAAGATCTTTTCCAAGCATTCCGGCAATATGTGCATTTTGTAAATAAGAAATGCTCAAGATTTGAAGCCAAGAACGAATTAAGCCAATTTCGTATACCGTTTTTGCAGTTTAGAGTATTCAAGTTAGAGCATTCTGCGTCGATAAAAATAATAGTACATAAATACATAAACTCGTGTTGTGAAAGCTGTAGAAAATTAGGAGTAGACTTTTATCGCTTTTTTCAAAGTCAAAAATCAAAATTTAGTGAAATTCAAAATGAAGTTGCTCAGTTAAACGAGCGTATATCTGCTTATGGGAATTTGTTTAATGTTTATAAATCGTTAGATGATTTAAAATCTCCTATTCAACCTTCCCCAAAACGCCGTAAATCTCCAAGAAACAATAATAATAACAACAATAATAAAGCTAAAGATAAACTGAATGTACGTCCTGCTGTTCAATGCGATCCGACATCATCTGGAACAGATGTTTTCAATTCATATCCTGGTGTAAACACTGAAGTAATTAGTAATAACCCGCAAAAAAGTTATACTGAAGCTGTTTTAAATTCAGTCAATGAAAATGTTCGTGCTAATAATGTTCCATTAACATATAATACTGATGCTGTTGTATATAACCCGTTAAGAGCTGTTGCCCCAAGGAAAACTATTTTTGTTTCTCGTCTAGCAAGTGATACTTCTGTTGATTCAGTTAAATATTATATCAATAATAAAATTGGAAAGGAATCTGATACCTCAATACAAAAATTCAATTTTCATCAGTTAAGATCCATATCCTCTTTCAAGATTATAGTTTCTGCTGATCTTTATGAAATATTAATCAAACCGAGTTTCTGGTCAGTAAATACTCTGGTACGTGAATATGTATATAGAAATAGATCACAAAATGTTGGTATCCTCCCTCAACGTGAAGCTAATGAGTCAAATAACTAAATAGAACTACTGATTACATTTCTGTTGTTTATCAAAATGTCCGTGGCCTAAGAACAAAACTTTCAACTTTATATATGGAAAGCTTTAATATCGATCATCATGTCCTAGTGTTTACAGAAACATCGTTAAATGATAGTTTTTTAAATACTGAAATACTTTGTAGCAATTTCAATATTTTTCGCCGAGATCGTGGTAACAAAACTACTGGTGGTGGTGTTCTTATTGCAGTTTCTAGCAACTTTTCCGCTGAGTTGGTTACTGTTGATCCAACGCGTGATATAGAGTTTATATCAGTAGTGATAAAACTTGATAATAAACGAGTATATCTAACTTGTTCTTACGTTCCTCCAACGTCCCCGCAGAGTGTGTACACTAAACATGCCGAGTGTATTGGAGAAATTGTTCGTTCCTCTTTAGATGGTGATTCTGTTATCGTTTTTGGAGACTTTAATATACCTTACATTACCTGGAAATATCTTCCAGAAGATAAATACTTCGTTCAAACTAAGCACAGCGCGAACTATGATGAATGTTTTGATGTCCTGTATGATTTAAGCTTATACCAAATTAATGGTATTACGAACAGTTGTAATCGAATATTAGACTTAGTGTTCGTCAATGATTTAGATGATTGCTTCATAAGGCGCTCATCTCCTATTTCAACTCCTGAAGATATTTACCATCCTACAACTGAACTGCTCTTCTCAATTCCCTGTAATTCTGTGTCCTATGTATTAAAAAAGAAAAGGTATATTCGTTCAAACATACTAATTATAACATATTAAGTGAACTGTTTTCTAATACAAATTGGCACAATACTTTATCATGCTTTACTGACGTTGATCAGATGTGTACCGCATTTTACAATAAAGTTTACCATTTTATGGATTTGGCTATTCCAAAAACAGTAAAAAAGGAAATAACTGGTCCACCTTGGAATAATAAACAATTGGCTCGTGCTAAAAACAAAAAGAATAAATTCTACAGAAAATTCAAACAATCCGGATCATCCGTGGATTATTTAAGATACTCTACTAGCCGCTCTGAATACACTTTGCTTAATAAATCGTGTTACGAAAATTATTTAAATTCAATGAAAAATAATTTCAGGCGTAATCCGAAATCGTTTTTTAAATTTGTTAACTCTAAGAAGAAAACAACTGGCTTTCCTTCATCCATGAAGTTCCAACATATGGAATCCAGTGATAATGGCACAATAAGTAATTGGTTTGCCGATTTTTTCTCTACAACTTATTCGAATGCTTTTTAAGACGAATCTGTAAATTATCTCTTCAAGATAAATGCGAACCAAACAACTCAAATTCCATTTATTGATATCGCAACAATCGCAAAGGAATTAAAAAGTCTTAAATTCTCATTTAATTCTGGTCCTGATAATATTCCAAGTAACATTTTAATTAACTGTGCTGATAGTTTTGCTATCCCTCTAACAATTTTATTTAATGTATCGATCAAGCACGGTCACTTTCCGGATCTATGGAAGAACTCGTTTATTATACCTTTGTTTAAATCGGGAAATAAATCTGAGAATGAAAATTACCGTGGTATTGCAAAATTGAGTATTATACCTAAACTATTGGAAAAAATTGTCACCAAAATTCTTTGTTACCAAGTATCTAATTTGATTTCACCTTACCAGCATGGGTTTCAGAAAAGATGTTCTACTACAACTAATCTCCTTCATCTTACAACTGTCATACATCGAGGATTTATTCAACAACTGCAAACTGATGTGATATACACTGATTTTACCAAGGCCTTTGATAAAGTTAACCATAGACTTTTGAAAGTTAAACTTCATTTACTCGGTTTTACTGATATAAGTATAAAATGGATATATTCATACCTAAGCAACAGAACACAAACGATTTGCTTTAATAACACAATTTCTAGAAGCATAGAAGTTCTGACTGGTGTACCTCAGGGAAGCCACCTTGGGCCACTTCTTTTTACATTGTTTATTAATGACCTACCTGAGGTGATTCATTCATCCAATATTCTGATGTATGCGGACGACGTGAAAGTTTTTCTCAGCTATCGTCAAATATCTGAGCAACAACTTCTTCAAAACGACTTAAATTCTTTTTACACGTGGTGCAATGTGAATCTTATGCAACTTAATCTAAAGAAATGTAAATACATGCGTTTTGTTAAAAAGAGTCCAATACCTGCATGCTACTTTTTTGAAAGGTATCAGTTGGAGTCGGTGGATAATTTCTTAGATCTTGGAATTCTGCTTGACTCGAAACTAAATTTCATCGCACACATAACAATGACAGCTAATAAAGGCAGTGGTATGATCGGTTTTGTAAAACGATGGGCTAAAGAGTTCAAGGATCCATATGTTACGAAAAGTTTGTATACTTCCCTTGTAAGACCTGTATTGGAGTATGGATCTGTAATATGGGACCCTATATATAGTAAATATTCCGACCAAATTGAATCAGTCCAAAAACAGTTTCTGACTTTTTGTCTGCGTGGGTTGAACTTTAACCAATAGAATATGCCGTCTTATTCTGCAAGACTAGCCCTTATCAAGCTGCCAACTCTAAAGAGCCGTAGAACTGTGATGAACATCTCGTTTATTTTTAACATAATTGTTGGCGACGTATGCTCTGGATGCCTAATCAATAACATAACATTTAATGTCCCTCAACGCTCATCACGTCATTTGGTTCCGTTATCAGTTCAATTTTTAAGAGCTAATTATGCTAATAGTGACCCGTTAAGAAGGATGTGTATTGAGTTCAACAAGTTTTATAAATTTATTGACTATTCTTCTAGTCCCACTGATATTAAAACTAAATTATTAATCTTTTTAAACACATAATTTTTGTAAGTTTTTTTTTTCACATATATATATGTTTTTTAAAATTTATTTTTATTTAATTAAGAAGTCTGTAAGGATTATATTCCATAGACAAATAAATAAATAAATAAAAACAAAATAAAAATAATTGGATTTAAAAAAAAAAATTATGCTTTATAGAAGTGTAATATTTTAACTGGCTCTACGAAATAAGGCCCAGGTGCAATAAATCCCAGTTCAATAAAAAAAATTAAATAATAATGAAGTCTAAAATGAAAAAACCCCAACTTTTGGCAGTTGCTTCACTATGAAATAACTTCTAAAGACATTAGTAAAATAACTTCCAAAAACAGTCCATCGAAAAGAAATGAAATAAGGGAAACAACAAAAAAAAAAAAAAATTAAAGAACTCCCAAAGAAATTTATTATGATATATATTATATTCGTTTTACTTCAATATTTACATATCAGGTTACCAAAAACTTAACTTGAGTCCTCGACATTTTGGCAACAAATTGGGCATTTCATTGTATCCTGACCTCTTGTAATGACAGCTGCCTGCAGTTTAAGCACGAAGCTTTTGCAAGTTTTTAGGTGCTTGCATGGCAAAAAGAGAGTATTTGATTCCCTACCCATACATATGGCACAATCGTTTGTACAAGGATTATCTCCTCTATGGTATAACAAACACCGGCTTCGCTGACTAAAGCTTCTTTATATATTCACTAGCTGACCCGACGTTGTCCTGTCCAAATAAGGAAAAATGTTTGCGTTCGATTTTTAAAATCCGTTAAAAAGATACGAAATTTGAAAGAAAAATTAGTCAAATCGATGGAGCCGTTTTCTGATTTTAAGTAACTCTAAAAAAGTGGGCGGGCAAAATTTTCTTTCCGTAAAAACCTAAGTTGGACCATGGCAATCATTTTAAAGAAAAATCGTCCAAATCGGTCTAGCCGTTCTCAAGTTATGCGCTTAAACTGAAAAGTGAGCGTAAAAGTAGGCGTGGTAAACTTTTCTTTCGATGAAAACTTAAAATGGATTAATACGAACATTCGAAAGAAAAATTTGTCAAATCGATTGAGCCGTTTTCTGATTTTAGGTAATTCGAAAAAGTAGGCGTAAAAGTGGGCGGGCCAAAATTTTCTTTTCGTATTAATCTAAGTTGGACCATGGTGATCATTTTAAAGAAAAAATCTTCCAAATTATATACATAGATGTCATTGGTGGTGAAATATGAAAATTTAATTTTGCCACGCCCCTCCGTCAGCAGACCGAAAATCAGACAGTGTCACCCGCCTGAATATTCTGAAGATTCCCTGAAAATTTCATCAAAATCGGCCCAGCCGTTTCGGAGTCCATACTAGAGATCTGCAAGAGTAAATAAAAAGCAATTTCAACACACTCATTTGTTTTTTAACTACAATGTGTCGAGCACCGAATAATAACGAAACAAATGAAAGAATAACCAAAGACAAAACAAGCAAAAACTAATTCAATTCAGTCAACTCAAATCAAATGAGTTAAATATTCAAATATAATTTGAATATAAAATATCTGTACCAACACATTATGTATGTATGTGTAAGCTTAACTCTTATAAGTAAAAGAAGCCACAAGCTTACACACATATTACGTCGATGTATTCAAATAAATGTATGCACATTCAATTATTCAAAAATTATTCGAATGTTTTTTGTAAACTTGCTCTCTCTAACGGGTCATTCCAATGTTTTGTTTTTTATGAATGACTCTCGAATTCATTTACAGTAAACAAGTTTTTTATTCATTTCATTCTTTTTTATTTTTGTATATGGCTTACTCTCTTCTTTTTTGAATGTTTTATATTTGAATAAATGTTGTGCACTTTGAATAAAGGCAAACGAGTGAGTTATTCAAAGCAGACCTCTAGTCCATACGTTGCATACAAACATACATACGTACATACATACGAGAGAACTGCAAAATCACTATGTTTCTTGATTTATTCATACGCTAAAATTAAAATTCACTCTTTGCTTACAAAACAAAGTTCAACGTTGGTAATTTTTACATCGTTTCGTTCACATTTGATTTTTGCATGTGTTCGTTTTTTATTGAAAGTGCTTTGTTTGCATTTTTGTTGCGCACGCAATATAACACAATTGTGTAAATTCAAAAGGCACACATTCTTATACTTTCGCATTCAAGTAGTCATTGTCCACTCGATGAGACGCTTTGTTAACATTAACAACAATAAACCACTCGATGAGACGCTTTGTTAAAATTAACAACAATAAAAACAACAATAACAAGAATACATTGTACCTACATGCAGAACTACTGTACTTTTTAAGAAGATAAAAAAAAGTCAGTCTGTTTCTACCTACATATGTGCGTTTATTTTCATTTCAATTTTTTTTCTTGTACTACATAGTAACTGCTAAATGTCTTCATGAGTAATAATTGCTTCATTTCTGGCTTTTTTGTTTGTATTTTTTTTTTTTTTTTTTTTTTTGCCAAAACAATCATTGTCGGACCAAACACACAAACATCTTAATTGACAAACGAAGCTTAACGATGGTATAAATAATAAAGCAAGATGTGCATTATTTGAATGACTGCAAACCAGCAGCAAATATTTGCGGGTTCGCAAGTTTGATTGTATGACCGCAAGTAAGTGTATTTCTTGCTGTTCATTTAATGCGATTTTTTTACAATTGCACAAAGGCGTTCTCTGATACATACACACATCCTGTCTTATATATATAGATTCTTCAGCCGTTTGCAAGGATTTTCATCTTCACTCCCCTCTTTTCACGTTTTTAACATATGTATATCCTTTACCTTTTCAAAATATTCCAAATGTATGTGTAGCAACTGATTAAACTATTCCGTTATAAATACCGTTTAAAATGGTTAACAATTTATAGAAATTGCAAATAATTGAAAATGAAATAACTCCCACAGCAAATGAAATAACACCGAAAACCAGAATAAAATGAAATATTTTATTTATTTTATTATGAAATAACTCCCAGGCAAAAAAATTAAACAAAACCGAGAAGGCTGGGAGCTATTTCATAATGAAATTACTCTCATATTTGTATGAAAAATTGTTGGGTCTAATTTAATTTTTTTCTTGGGACTTATTGCACCTGGGAGTTATTGCACGGAGCCTTTTAACCAAGTGTGTGTAACACGCTTACAATGTGGAGCATTTTTCATATTTTTTAACGGAACAAAATAACGTCTTTATTTTGAACTTAACACTAATATATTTTGCTTGTCAAATATTGAAGGCAAGCTTTTTACCAATAAACAATATTCACCACGGTAGAAGCGATTTTCAACATTCAATTCTGTGTGGATGGCAATGAGCGTTAGCAGTACTGTTGTAAAATAAAAATTCCCAAAAAACTTTTGAATACATTTAAGTTAATTAGAACCCTTTCAGACTCGGCGAGTTAGTTGCGAAAGTTACTTGCCGAGTACAACAAAGTCTGTACAAACATTTTTTTTATCACCCTGACCTTACCGCTGAAGTCAACAAGCCAAGAGTTGCGCAAGTAACTTGCCTAGTGGAAAAGGGGTCTTACAATTTCACAATATACATATATGTGAATCCTATTGTAGGAAAACACAAGGATGCATTGAATCAGATAAATACTCGCTTGTATAAAAAAGTACTAAAAAGTGTATTATCTCACCCTCATATATAACTGGGGGTAATATTTAGAACATATTCACCATCAATTCATGCAACATATTAACAAAGAAAAATGAGAGCTTTTCACATTTTTGCACATATTTTTAGAATGGAACAAACCCAAGCGTGAATAGTTGCATACATGGAATATTTTTGTCAGAAACGAAAATACCATTAAAGGTTTTCAATTGGCCCTGCAACATATGGTGGAGCGTTTGAATAATGGAATATTACGGCTTCATATTCTGGCAATTGCTTGGTCACTGCTTGTCTAAATCGAATCAATTGCAAACGGAAGGGGTCCAGGTGACGACCTATTTTAGCAAATTTGCTCACACCAAATACGGAACATTTCCTTAGGCCATATATATTCGACTTTGGAATTGATCGGCTGGTTGGTCCGGCTTCGTACACGATTTAGTGCGTTTCGGGCAGAGACCTGCGCCTTGACGGCTTAAGCCGGCTGAGCCGCGCCGCCGATTATTTTTAACAGCCGCCGCCGCCGCAAATTTATCGACTAAAGTCGGCTTAAAGTCAGCCGCCGGTCACAGTCATTTAATCAAATATAGCTGTTTTATTTTTAATAAAAACAGTTGTTTTTAATACATAAGAATGTTAATGAGTAAGATATAGTCCTTGTATATATTCAAAGGTTTTGCGGTAAAAATTTAAAATCTCATTTAGGAATAGATAACGTCCACAAGCATTAAAATAAGTATATATACAAATTAATTTTATTATTTAAACTAAAATATGAAAGTTGGTAAAAAAAATAATTTTTAAATTTGCCTAAGTTTAAGTCGGCTTAAGCCGGCTTTGAGCCGCCGCCGGCAAAATTTTTGGGCTTTCTACGCAAGGATAGGAATGAGGATTTTGAACATTCAATTTGATTCTTCAATTCAACTCGTGTGGTACGCAATTGCAAGTATTTTAAAATTGCAGCTCGTTACTAATATTAAAGGATAAAATCTTAAAACTAATAAACTTATTTTCTTCAAAATAAAGAAAATTCATAAAAACAAATAATATTATGTATCACACCGAAGGAATGTTTTTTATGCCATCCACCCCCTACACTAGGATGGTGGTGGAAGAATAAGGGTATACTAAGTTTGTCATTTCATGTAAAACTTTTTAAATATTCATTAAAGAGTCTTAAGGTATCTATATGCCGTATCTTTGAGTAATTCTAAGTCAATTAAGGCATGTCCGTCTGTCTATCCGTCTGTTGGGAACACGCTAACTTTCGAAAGACACAACACCGAATTAGTGTCAAGCTCGTTCTTGTTCTCATAAGCCGTTTGGATTAAAACCCTGAACAATCGGTTTAGTAGGAAAACGAGAGAGATGAGATGAGACATGAGAACTCCTAACTTTTTGTTATTATTATATTTTCATAGGTGTTTATATACAATATCAGTTGGGGGGGGGCGTGGCATATCAATTTGCTTTTTGCACCCTTAATAGGGTGAATAGGTACCTGGGTACCTGTATACGTTTTATATTACAAATTTTTTTTTTGGGTGTAGGATTTTAAAAAATATATGAAAAGGGGAAAACCAGAGTAAAATTCTACACACAGAAAAAAATACCCATGTAAAATTAACATGGAAAAATGTTGATTGAGAATCATGTTAAATTTCAGCAAAAGTATGCCCTTTACTTAAATTTATCATTATTTTATATTAATTTTAATTGAAAAACATTAAAATAACCTTTAATTACGTTTATTTAATATTATTCACTGTTAAAAAAATAAAAAAAAAAAAATATTAAAATATAAATAAATCTGGATTCAATATTGAACCCATAAAAACCTGTTTTATATTAAAATCAAAAGTGTATCTTGTTAAATTAACATGCATACATACTTAAGTATGTTCATTTTTTATTTTCATTTTTAAAATATGTTATAAAAAGAAGACAATTCCCGTATTCTTTTAATTAAAATTGTTTAGTTAAATAGTACATCAAGTTTTCAAAGTAGAATTATGACCATATCGGGCGATTCTGCTTATGCTTCTGCTAACAAAGGAGAATACAAAATAAGTGAAACATGTGTTACAGGGTAAGTGTTTTGAATTATTCTTACATAAATGCAAATGTTGTCTCTGAAGCTTCTTCACACTGTTAAAATACACTAAAACCCATTTGATTCTACATGAAATTCACGTTGTTTCAACTTGAAATAACTTACATTCAACGTGATTCCGATTGTTATTTCAATATAAATTACATTTTGCTCTAACTTTACTGCAATGTTAAATTAACATGAATTATAGTTATTTCAAAAGAAAAAAATGTTGTTCGCAGTTATTGTAAAATCAGGTTGAATTAACATGAAACCCGTATGAAGCAAAATCACCACCGAAAAAATTTAAATCAACCTTGTTTTCGACGTTTTTAACTTGATTTTTTTCTGTGTGTAATATTATATCATTAACCATCGATTTTTTGTACAATAGAAGACAAAAAATTAGATTTCTCATACAATTTGCATGAAGGTACCCAGGTACCTATCCACCCTATAGAAGGTGTTTTTTTTCCACACACATAAGGGTTAATAAGTATGTACATTAAATTTATTAAATACCTGGAAATGCTATCAAACATTTCACATGTGCACATTCACTTAGCCATGTGTGTTCAATGATGCGATGAAATTAACAAAACTTCTGGGAACTCATCACTATTCTTCATTAGCTAATTCCTCTGTTGCATATAATGTACGCAAGGCAACATACTGACTGGTCATCTCTCAATAATTGTCATAGAAATAATTACTGTGACCTACTCGGTAATGTAAAATGTAGTATATGGTTATATGGTTAAAAGTGCTTTTCTTTCGTTTTAAATATCTGTACCCTTTTCTGGTTCTCTTTTTAGCCTTTATAATATTGTTAAGTTGCTTGGATACTTGGTTGGTATTAGAGGTCTGCAAGAATAAATAAAAACCAATTTCAACACACTCATTTGTTTTTTAACTACAATGTGTCGAGCACCTAATAATGAAGAAACAAATGAAAGAATAACCAAAGACAAAACAAATAACAACTCATTCAATTCAGTCAACTCAAGTCAAATGAATGAAATATTCATATACATATACTATGTAATTTGAATGTAAAATTTCTGTACCTACACATTACGTATGTATGTGTAAGCTTAACTGTTACAAATAAAAGAAGCCACAAGCTTACACACATATTATGTCAATGTATTCAAATAAATGTATGGACATTCAATAATTCAAAAATTATTCAAATATTTTTTTTAAACTTGCTCTCTCTAACGGGTCATTCCAATGTTTTGTTATTTATGAATGACTCTCGAATTCATTTACAGTAAACAAGTATTTTATTTAATTCATTCTCTCTTATTTTTCTTATTTTTTTGAATGTTTAATATTTGAGTAAATGTTGTGAACTTTGAATAAAGGCAAACAAGTGAATTATTCAAAGCAGACCTCTAGTTGGTATTTTAGCGCTAGATCTCGAAGCCACCCTACACACTCCACGAAACGTATCGGCGTTTCGCCCGGACCACGCAATCGGCGTTCTCTCGGGGAATATACCAAGGTGTTTGGATCCTTGGCTGGTATTCTGGAGCTGTAGACCAAATCCACCCCTATATACAGTCCACACTCCACGAAACGTATTGGCGTTTCGTCCGGACTATTACAAGACGTAATCGGCTTTTAATAATTGCATGTGTGAAACCAGACTTACCTCAATTACAAAAAATGTAATCTGGTTGTTTTTTATTATTGTAAATCTGGCGATTCCATTACAATTTAAAAAATGTTAAAAAGTGTTTGTACAAAGCTGCTGGCGTTGCTAAGCTTAATAGAAGTTAGGTAGTTTAATGTGGATGAGTGGAGATTAAGTGGAAGGTAGGCACTAGAAACAACAGTTATATATAAGCCGAGAATAGGGTGCTTGTTGAACTAACTTTGCTGCTCAATACTTTATAATTTTTAAGATTTCGCTTGGAAATATTATAAAGGAATCAGCGTGACGTTGAGACAAAGGGAAACAAAAGAATAAGTGCTTGTTTAAATTCAGCATACAATTTAATTTTAGCTCACGTTAGGAGTTTTATATAAGGTTACAATGAGTTAGAGAATTTAAGGTAAGGTTGGTTTGATTTGAAAGCTAGCTTGTTAGTAAAGTATAAAAAAGATTCTCGCTAACAGGAAACTTGTTTTTTACAAAAACAATTAATGGTTTCGAATTTTAGCCATTATAAATAATTCACAATAGTTTTATCTAACGATTAACAAAATAGTCATTACCCTTACTAATGTCTTAACAATCAGCAATCATAATTCATCAATTATAAGATACATTTTAGTTAAGATACGTTTGACTTCAAATAACTGAAAATAAAAATAATGGACTCATCAAAGAGTAAAATAACAGATTGTTTTAAATATTTTGATTTTAAACAGAGTTTTCAAATAAATCAATAAACTTTAATACAATTTCATATATTATTATTATTAGAGAGCAACAATATATAAAATTATATTTAAATTTAAGAAATGTAATCATTTTCTTTGAACCCATGGACCGATTTTGCTCATTTTTAACACTTTACATCTGAGAGCAGAACAAAGTATTTAAGCAAAAAACCTGGCATCCCAAATGAACTGGTGTGCTTGAATTGCGCGTAAAAACGCGAAATGAATTGATCTAGAAAAAACTGAGAGATACGTATACTTTTTTAAGATATATTTTCAGAATCTGGTCAGTTTGATCATGGGTAAAAAATCGTGTCAGACAGTGTAATAAAAAAAAAAAAAAAAATTGTTTTATAATGACTGCTTCGTTTTATTTTTGTGAGAAACTGTAAGTCTATAGTCGAAAATCACACAGAAAAACTATCTTAAGAAAATTTCTAAAATACAGTTTGTCAAAAATAAAATTTTAGGTCAACAAACTTTTTATTTTATTCAATGAAAAAATTTATCGAAATTACACTTTGCAAAAAACATATTTAATAATGAAATAATTTAAAATTTTTACATATTTAATAAAACAGTATTTTTACAACTCTTGTCCATTTTTTAATACCTCATAATTCCCATTCGCTTTATAGTTTTATTTGTAGTATTATATTTGTAGTTTTACCAAAGTCTTTAGAAAAAGGTTTCCTGATGATCTGGCCTAAGCAACCAGCGAAATGCGCATAGGAACTAGCAAAAATGGAATAGACAACCCGAGCAACACTTGGTTCTGCGAGCAGCTCGTCAGAATCAAATCGGTCACTGGCTTCAATTCGACGCAACTACTCCAGAGACCGTAAATAACAGTTATCCAAAAAAATTCAACTAAAAACTTTTCATATTAGAGTCAACGGTGGCCTTAACTCTCATATACTAATAGATTTGTATTAAAATGTGTACAATTTACTTTAATAATTAAAACAATTGTCGTTGAATGTTTGTAAGACACTCGCTTGCGTTGAATTTAAATGATTGGCTTGGTTGTGCCCCGGTAAGTTGTGGTAAAATTAGAGCATCAACTTCCACTACTTGATCACTTAAAAATCTTGGTTTTATCATTAATTTTGTCTTAGCTTTGGCTATACCAACCATTGCGCCTCCCAAACCATACATTTCCGTTGTACTTCTCATCCGTGGTAGCGCTAATATTTGAGCCGCTTCCTCTGACAAGGTGGTTACTTGTGAACCTTGATCAATTAATCCTCTTAACAGTATCAGTTCCCCATTACTTGACTTGACCTTGACTTGCACTGTAGCAAGCAGAACGTCTACTGGAGCTTTTGTGTTCATTGAGTTTGATCTTTGTTCTTGCGACTTCTTTGCTGATTCATCGTAATTAATATGCAAAATATTGTGGTGCATTTTTCCACACTTATCGCACTTAGTTTTCTGGAAACATCTTTTATCCATTTTGTGGCTTAGACATACTTTGCAAATCTTGGCGTTTCTTACCCAAGTATTTCTACCCTCGACTGTTAAGTTTATGAATTTACTACATTCCCACATTTTGTGATTAGTCTTCTTACAGTAGTTACAGAAGCCACTTCCAAACGACAGCATTGTTGTCCTGTCTTGATGTTTTTTGTCGTAACTGGTATTGCTGCTATGCTTCTTACTTGATGATGCTTCTAACGCTTCACATTGTCGTTCAATGAAATTCATTACATCGCTTAACTTTTGTATATCTTTAGATTTTTTAGTGCTTTGCTCATATAACACTAGCCCATCTTTGTCTAGTTTCTTCAACATAATTCTGGCAATAATAGGATCAGCTTCATCTAACTGAACTCCCATTGCCTTTAATGCTTGCATACTTTCATTTGTAATATTCAGCAAATGTCTCAGGCTACTCGCTGAATTTATGTTTGTGTTTGGTTGATCTAGTATTTTATCTACTAACTTTGTGAACAATATTCTTTTATTATCATATCGTTGGCCTAAAATTTCCCAGGCTATTTGATAATTATTTTCAGTAATCTGAAGATTTTGAATTATTTTTAATGCTTCGCCTCTTACTTGGTTTTTTAGCCTTACCAACTTTTCTACAGCTGGAAGATTACTTGAATGAACAAATTGACTAAACATATTTTTGAACGATAGCCATTCCTCAATGTCACCATTAAAATTCGGTATTCTTATTGCTTCTAATACCACTGGCTTTCTTTCTTCTTTTAGTGTAGATATTTTCCTTAATAATACGTTTAAGGCTTCTTCATATTGTTTTTCAATCAGCTCCCATTCTTCTTCAACGTCTTCGTCGACATTATGATTGATTATTAAGTCATGGTATATGCTTTTTATGTTCAACATTTTCTTTTCCCAGACACTTTTTTTGTGCTCTAATAAAAAATTCTTCCAGTTTTTGAATTTCTTTTCTGAAATGTATGAGCCAGTTTGTTTTTATTTTTTCTTCTGGGATTTCTTTAACTTTGCTGGAATAGTTTTCTGCCTCCTGAGCAAATTGCGGAAATTTTTTCTCTGTTCTCTGGGCATCAAGCAATTGTTGAATCATTGCTTTTATCTCTCCTCGTGTTATTGACGATGTATCTTCCTCAGGAACCTGTACTTCCCTTAGCATTGCTATTTTGCATCGATCAATCATTTCTGTTACCATTTCAAAATAATTTTTCTCAAAATAGTCTTCTGACGTCTTCCCTAATTTGAGAAGTTTATCGTCATTGCTTTTGAATTTAGCTTCTAAGCTCTCAATCCGTTTTTGATATTGATTGATTGTTGAACTCCTTACTGAACTGCTTTCCAATTTTGTTAGAATGCTAGCAATCTCATCGCTTATTTCTTTTTGCGATTCATATAATTGTTGTCTTTGTGCCATTTTATTTTCGCTATAAAACTTTCTGGCTTTTAAAATTCTTCTTTTTCGATTGTCGCTGTTTAAGCCACGACTAACGCTTGTATATATTTTTTTTAATAGTCGCTGTTTCAGCCACGACTAACGCTTCTATATATTTTTGTTAATAGTCGCTGTTTCAGCCACGACTTACGCTTCTATATTATTTATTTTAATAATAATATTTTAAAGTCACTGTTTCTTTTTTTTATCGAAGGACCATGTACAAATTACTTTAATAATTAAAACAATTGTCGTTGAATGTTTGTAAGACACTGAATTTTATTTACAAATTAAAAACCTTAAGAGCTAACTTAACAAATCTTAAACTAATGTAGGAAGAAATAATGAGGCTTGGTTACCTGCGTGTGTCAACGCACATGCGTATGTTTTATCACACATTTAACCTGAAACCCTAATTATCTATTACAATTTGGGAAAACCAACATCATTACTGCAGATGTTGGTAATTATGTTTGTTTCTTTACTTATAAAGTAATCAGTGGAAAGTACCTGAAATTTTGTTTACTTCTAATGATGTTTAAATCATTAGTGGGAAAAACATTAATGTATGTTTACTTATGCTTAAATTATTAACTGTAGATTAAATGTGTTTTATTCCTTATCCACTATTTAAATTCATGTTCAATGATTATTTGAACAAAATGCTTTTTCATAATCTAAGGGGTCGCCTTTTAACCTTTTTCGTTATATCGTAGGTATTTACAGTCCGAACTTAAAGTGCGATAGATCAATGTTTTTGCCTCGAGAAGGCCAATGTTTTGCCTTTAGGGGCCATTGACCTCAAGTATTTCGTTTTTTACACCAGATCCCTGTTCGTACCACCCTAATTTCAGAAAATTAAGGCTCGTAAGAAACTATCAAACTTTAGCTAAGGAAGTAATTCGATAATTCCAGCTGAAATGTTTTTAAATTTAATTGAAAAAAAATATAGTTTTGCTAAGGAAGTATTTCTATAATTCCTGTAGAAGAGTCGGCAATTACAGTTGGATCTTTAAATCCGATGTTGTTCAAAAACAAATTTTATGTTTTTTTTTTTTTTTGGAGAAGCTTAAAAGACTTTGGTCATGGACCGGTTTTTAGTGAGACTTATTCGAGAATCACTTGGTGCCTGTGGTTCATACTCTCTTGCTGGGGATACGGACTTACCAGACATCCTATCTAGGGACCTTGGGGAACTTGGACGTCGGTCCTGGAATGGTTATTGGTGAGACTCCGTCGGGAATTTATTATTCCCAAAATCGCGGGAAAGGAGATCCTTAACAGTCTGCTTTAAGGTTTAAATTAATAAACACAGGGAAGTTAAGCGGCCTGAAATCTATACGATTAAAATTACCAATAATGTGTGTAGTGTAATATCGAAATAAAACATGGGGGCGTTGGTAGACTAATTGATTGCACCCGGTGTATGGACCACCCTGAGTTTTAGTCGCTGAAGGTGGTATCAAGTCACTTTTTCACAAAAATTTCACTTTTTCACAAATAACTTGAAGTCCTTGTAATTTTTAAATTTAACATTTGCCGTTTTTTTTTTAATTTCAGGACCGATTGTCCTTCAATTCTTTCACTTAATCACTTTTATATTATTGAGAATGATCAATTTAATCTAGAGCATTACACTTTAATGTCTTAGTTTAATCTGGCACATGAAAGTCCTGTTAAAAACATCTAAGGATAACAATTTTTCTCTAACCTGTTGATCGTCATCAAAAATTCTGGAAAGATTTTTACGCGTACCAAGTGTTTCCAATTTTTTTTATTAGAAAATTTAAATGATTTACAATGCTTGTGCATATAAACTTAATTTAAATGTGCCACTTTATTAATACCCTTGGCATAACGGACCACCCAACACATTTTCACTGTGGTACATCTAAACCTGTTAAATTATCACACACTCAAACCCGTTTTCTCATACATATAAAAGCATAAATGCACACACACACATATGGAAGATGATATAAATCAAATAATTCTTCCGCTCTATAAGGGACTCTTTAATACTATTTCCACACCACTACCACCAACATATTAATTATATACATACATAAAAAATTTTGCTTTATAACTATTTATAGTCATGTGTTAAAGTACCCGGTAGTTCTCGAAATTCTGCCGTTAAAGGAGATTTATGTGAATATTTAGGGTCTTTACTGATAAAATAAAAAAATGGAAAGTTGATGAAATATAGAATACAAAAGAAGTTATTTGTATATATATTGGCATTGCCGAATCGAATATTCCCTCCACAATAGTATCTATTAAAATCGTAGCTTAAATTTTGGAGTACGCTAGTTTTGGACCCAAAAATCATCAAAATGAGGATAAATTGTCAAATTTGGCAACAGTTATTGCAGGACCACTTTCACACCTTACGGCCTTATGCAAAAAAATTAATGTGAATTTAGAGCCTTCGTTCAACAAAAATTTTGTATGAGAACCCGGTTTTAACGAACACTTCAAGATCACATAAATATTATTCATTACACTGATAGAAAAATTCATCTTCATATTGATGATGCCTTAACATCAGAATTGTGACATTAGTGTTACTACAAATGGCATCAATAATGCAAAAAGTAACATCAATCCAATGACTGACGTCTTCGTACAATTTTGTCATTTTTTTATGACAAACTGTCATTAAATTAATGCTAATGTGTCCTTTTTCCGATGTTCGTCATTTCTGTGATGCCGATGCGTCATCTCATTGATGACATAATTTCATTTTGAACCTGATGACATTTTGGCCTAGTGAACATCACCATGGTTGACATCACCATGATGAAATGATGGGGTCAAAAACGCAGACACTTGTT
Organism: Pollenia angustigena; assembly: GCA_930367215.1. NCBI lineage: Eukaryota > Metazoa > Arthropoda > Insecta > Diptera > Polleniidae > Pollenia > Pollenia angustigena. The sequence goes on from OV884056.1 coordinate 188,895,281, forward strand.
TGTCAAAATACATCAGCGTTATGACGCCTTTTCTATCAGTGTAGGGCATTAAAGTTTACTTAAGTGTTTTTTTTTTAAACGACTAAAAAGAAAAGCAACAGCGAAATCAATCAATTAAATCCCTGATGAATTGCAGGAGATGAATATTATCCAAACTGGTTTCAAAACTACTGCGTCTAATTAAGCGTGCTTATGTGTAGTCATGCATATTTATACAAATATAGTTTATGTGTGTATCTCGGTTAGTAAACATGCTTCGTTGGCTACTTGGCTGTTGGTAATGATGCCTTAATTAATTTAGTTTAAGTCATTTAATTTGCTCATAATTCATGCTTTAGCTATTCTCTTCATCACAACAGAAGCTGTGTGACAGCAGTGGCCACAATATTGGCAAACAGGACTAGCAACAACAACATCAACATCAACAGCCAATGCGAAGAAAAAAAAAAACTTGGCAGTTTCACACTAAATAGTCGTGTTGTTGATGTCTAAAAATTTTTTTCAGCAATAACGGGTGTGTAAAAATATAGTGGAGAGTTTTTTACTAAAGATAAAATAAAATTTATTGATAATTTTTCATTCTTGACTGCCGCGGGGCTCGAACTCAGGCTTTCACGGACATGTAACCCTTACATGTTTAAATTGTAACCACTCAGTTTCTTCAGAGGGTTTTGCCGTTTAACACTCACAGGCAGTCACACGCAAAGCAAAAACATGGTTGTGGTGAACATATTCTAAGAGCAACATATTATGATAAGAATTATGATTGTAGTCACCATATTAAGATTATTATTGAATCATATTATGCCTAAATATACTCGTACTATTACATCATAATATTTTTCCCTTAATCATATTATTATTCTGTTAATCATACTAAGTTAAGAAATTAATCATATAATTGCCATGTTAATCATAATAAGCTAAGATATTAATCATATTATTGTCATGCTAATCATAATAAGCTAAGAAGTAATCATATTATCATCATGTAAATCATAATAAATTTAGAAGCAATCATATTATGATACAGCACCTTTCATAGCTGTCATAAAAATCCAAAATAAATTTAAATATTTTTGAATCGATTTTTTATTTTGTGGCTTTTTACAAATTTTCTCAATATAAGGCTTGCAAAAGAGCAAATGAAAAATCTGTGGTTTTCATGGGCAACCGCGTGTGTCTATTTTTTCGATTTTAAGATGTTGATGCCATATTGCCTAATTTTGAACGCTCTTTAAATTTTTTTTGAAAAAAGATGGATTAATTCCGATTTTTTAACGTAATGACAAAGTTTAAAATGTGCAATACCCAGCCCATAGTTTGATCTTGAATGGTTTTTCGGCTTTCCCGAACAATTTGTTTTAAGACATACGCGGTTGCCCATGAAAACCACAGAAATATCGTAGCACTTTCATAAAATATAACGAAATCTCTGTGTGTTTTGTTGTTGGATTTTACAAAAAAACTTAGATATTTTGCATTTGCACTATTACATCACTAATACTTGAATGAACTCCGCTAATATTTTAATTTTTTTAAACTTATTTTTTTATGGAATTTTATCTTTTAATTGTTTAACCGTTCACAAATAAAAAAAACGACACAATTTCTTCAAAATTATTTTACAAATGGCGCTAACATAATATGATTAGGGTAAAAATAGTTTGATTGCATCTTTAACATAATATGATAAATGTTTAGAAAGTTATCATGTTATGGCTATTAAATATCATGATATGGTTGTGAGAAATATAATATGTTTAGAAAGTTATCATAATTAAGTTGTTAGAAAAATAATTATTTTTCGGTCAACAATACTCCAATTCATAATTGCGATAAACATTGATATGTTTACAGTAACTATAATATTGTTGATATTAAATAAAAATAACAATTATTTGTGTACGACAACAATATATTGTTACATTAAACATAGTGTTGTTGCCGTAACCATGCCCAACCATATTTTTTCTCTGCGTGCAATAGTCAAACATCAATCTTTAAACCAAATTTTATTTAACCTTTGGTAGATCGAAATTGGCTTTAAATGAGTGAGTGTTAAACGGCAACTCCCTCTGAAGAGATTGAGTGGTTACAATTGAAACATGTAAGGGTTACCTGTCCTTGAAAGCCTGGGTTCGAGCCCCGCGGCAGTCAAGAATGAAAAATACCAATAAATTTTAATTAAGTTCATGTTGTAAAATTCCTTTCTTCATAAAAATAATTTAATAAAAATTAAATTTGATGAACTTTAGCCTGATTAAGGCTGGGTTTTTGAGATCTCAGTTAAACTAGGTTTAGTTAATCCGAAAATTGATTTGTGCCGCCAATAGCAAGTTTTAAAACAAAATGTTGCCGGAACAGCGCAGTCTTGCTTAAAATGTGGGTCTTTAATGAAATAATAGAACAAAAAATCAAATTTCACCGTAAAATCCCAGTTGCAGAGAACGTTAAACTAAGTTTAAACCTAATCCCCATCTTAAAAACCCCTCCTAAATGTATCAAAATTTGGATTAAAAACCATAAACAGTTCAACAAAAAAACCACAATATTAATCATGTTTAAAATAAATTTTATTGAGTATAAATTATTGTTAAGTTCAAATCCCGTGTTCAGAAACATTTATTCAAACTTAACAAACGTTTATTAAGAAAAATTTGTTTTAAAACCTTTATTAAATTTTAAATATTTTAATGAATACAGATTTAAGATATTAGTTTTACTATTTGGATAGCCCGCCTTGTTTATCACTGTGTGGGTTAAGGGTTGGATTCCTGCCAGAGTCTCTGGGCTGAAGGACAGTTACTGATCTACTTTGATAAGAGCGTTAAGTGTTTTTCATATGTCAAAACTTTCAAATTTTCATAGAGTGTACATTATGAATCAAACATTTAGAATGCGAATTCAACACTACCCGTATGGAAAATTTTATATGACAGACAATTGGATCGGTAAGTTTTATTGAAAATTGATTGGCAATAAAATATTCATGTTTAAAAATTCGTTTAACACTCTTTTAGGTACCCTGTCGTAGATTCAACTAGTACCAAACTACTATAAAAATATCCAGTACTAGTTCGCAACTGTTAACTTTTCTATACAATCTTTATGCTCAAATTAGCATTGAGTGTGCTTAGAAAATCTCGTGTACAAATGGTTATAGACGTGTATTATCTTTTTATCACAGTTTGTTACTAGTTCCTGTGTATTGGAAAAAGTGGCATACATAAATGATTTGAAATCAAAGAATCAGTATCAAAATACAATTATGTTCTTGAATTTTAGTTTTGTTACAAAAACAGCCTACAAGTGGTGCCCTTGTACTTCATCAAGTACTGGTACTCATAAGCACTAGAATTTTTATATAAAAACTTTAACCCCTTAACACTACTACCTCTTGTTCTAGTAATTGTGCTAGTGAATATAGTTAGAATATAATTTGTAACTGTATTTGTTACACTTGAAAAAATCCACACAGAAAAAAATATCAATGTTAAAATAACATGGCGAAATGTTGATTGAGAATCATGGTAAATTTCTGCAAAAGTATGTCCTTTATTTAAATTTATCATTATTTCATATTAATTTAAAATGCAAAATATTAAAATAACCTTAAATCAAGTTTGTTTAATATTATTCACTGTTAAAATAACATTGTTCAATATTGAATCCATAAAAACCTGTTTTATATTAAAATCCAAAGTTTATCTTGTTAAATTAACATGCATACATACTTAAGTATGTAATTTTTTTTATTTTCATGTTTAAAATATGTTATAAAAAGAAGAGAATTCCCGTATTCTTTCAATTAAAATTATTTAGTTAAATAGTAAATCAAGTTTTTAAAGTAGAATGATGACGAAAATCATATCGGGCGATTCTGCTAATGCTTCTGTTAACAAAGGAGAATACAAAATAAGTGAAACATGTGTTACAGGGATAAGTGTTTTGAATTATTCTTAAAAAAATGCATATGTTGTCTCTAAAGCTTCTTCACACTGTTATATCATACTCCAACCAATTTGATTCTACATGAAATTCACGTTGTTTTAACTTGAAATAACTTTCATTCAACGTGATTCGGATTGTTATTTCAATATAAATGACATTTTGCTCTAACTTTACTGCAATATTAAATTAATATGAATTATAGTTATTTTAAAAGAAAAAAAATATTGTTCGCAAGTTATTGTAAAATCATGTTAAATTAACATGAAACAACAATGAAGCAACATCACTACTGAAAAATGTAAAATCAGCCTTGTTTTGAACGAATTTACATTGATTTGTTTCTGTAAGTGTAAGTGTAAAAATTGATGTGAATACAGCTTGGATAGAAGCAAGTTTGAGACAAGCCCTGAAACTGCTACCAGGCGAAGTTATCAGCAGTTAATGATGTCAAGACAATTTTTACATTTACAAACTCATAATCAAGTAAAATTTTAACCGAATAAACAAGTGAATCATCGGAATTGCAGAATATGGCGCATCTTAAATCCAACAAGAATGGTTGAGCATCAAATGTTCCCACATAAGACACAATATGGGGTGAAATACTATTCAGAAACGATCATTGATTGAACCACATTTTTTGGAAAACGACGAACAAGTTGTAGTTAAAATGAATGTCATTTAATACTGCGAAATGGGAATGGATACATCCGTGATGCGAAAACGCAACACTGGGCCTAAACAATATACAAATTACATAAAATTATCAAATAAAATATATTTATACAATCACTTGCTATTTAAAACAACATAATAAAACATGTATACATGTAAATTATAAGTTGTTGTTATTACGCAGTAGGTAAATTCTCTATGTCAAGTGTGTTATTTTCCTAAAGGGAAGCGAACTTACACCAAAGTAGTCCCGTGATAAGTCTTAGTTCTCCTTTCACTGGTCATGAGTTCTATCTTTTTGAACTTGTTCAATTTTCACAATTCCTGGAACAATTGACACAAACTTCCAGCAGGGTTACTTCAATAGCTAAAGTAAAAGAAAACTAAACAAGTAATGTGAAATTATCCTCTCCCAGGATATTAAAGAAAAACCAGTTAGAGTGCTATATTCGGCTATGACAAATATTTGATACCATCCACTGACAGCTAGGATATTTCAGGAGTGGGTATTATATTGAACCTGTGGTATATCATGAACCGATCTTTACGAATGTACTAAAGTGTTTTTCGAGAGTGGGCTTTATATGGGTCCTATGGTAAATTATGGACCGATCAATTTACAAATGTGAAAAAAGTGACGTAGCAGTGCACCCAAAGTGTCTTGGAGCATATCATAATTGAATTAAAAATAAAATGTAAATGAATATTATTTTAATTTTTTTTTAAAAACGTGAATAAAATAATTTAATTTAAAATTTTTACAAATGCGCTTAATTTGTATATCGTTTAGGCCCAACGTTGCGTTTTCGCAACGGGGGTTATCTGGGCTCCCACGTATCCGATATGCCCAAAATTTGTTTTCTTTCATATTTAGGTATAAACAATCAAATTGTAAAAGTTTCATCATTATAGGTCAATGGGATCATGGCTCGGGCCTTAATGGGTTAATAAAGCCATCGATTTTTCATTGAAAACGACAGTAAGAACAGCGCAAGTTTTCGAGTCAAAATTGTTGGACAAATTTACGAATTTTCTGTAAAGAATTCTCATGAAATTTTTGACAGCTCATTTGCGATGGCGTAAAAATGCACAGTTTGCACAGATTGCGAGACTTTAAAGCGATTTACGCATTTACAAAACCATTTTTTAAGTACATTTTCCTCAATAAATTTTTGTTAAATTAAAAAAATCGCTTTAACATATTTTTAAATGATAATCCAAATTATTATCAATTATCAATTAAAATCAGAAAGAAAGAAATTATTTAAGAAATAAGTCATTATATTATAAACGCGCCACCCTGTATTTAAATATGTAAACAAATATCTCTTCGGCACACATTTTCTTCCTTATTTTTGGCAGTGTTTGGTATCATTCTAACGTTAGTAAAACTTATAATTATTAGTTAATAAAATTAAGTACCAAACCAGGTTGTTAATATTTCTTATCAACAACTATTTTCCTTAAGGCTTTTTCTGCCAAATAAAGGGAGAGCAACAATAGATATTATAAAATGTCAAAAACAATCATTAAAATATAGCCAGTAGACTAAAGAATTTTCTTTCCTCATGTAAATATTTTTGGAAAAGTTATGTCACATGTAAGAAAATAAAACAGGCGAGAAGGGTCCTATTAAACCCTACACCAATTGTAAGTATTGCTAAATAATTTTCAATAGTGGTACCTATTGGTAATTATGGACTTTTTAGCATAATATTTTGTTATTAGCCTAAGATTTGTATTGTAAGTTATTTGCGCCGATTTCTATTTGGGAATATTTTATTTATTTATTTAATTTAGTATATATAATTATTATCAAAGTAGTTTTTGGGAATAAACAATTTTTAATTAATAAGATTTTGTTTGTCGTGCTTAATTCCCAATTTTTATTCTTGATTTAAACACTGAATTTTATTGTTAGTTTCTATGCGCATTTCACTGGTTGCTTAGGCCAGATCATTAGAAAACATTTTCCAACAATTTTAGAAAAGCCAAAGATGATTTTAGCAAATAAAACTTCATGGTGAATGAGAATTGCAAACACTCAAAAAGTCCTATTTGCAACGATATCAAAGTTTAAACAAAATACCAACAATAAACAGTGAGTTTTATCTTTTCTTACATTCCCCCCCACTGCAATTGGCTGGAATTCTTCCAATATTAATTGTAGTTGTAAGTAGGTTACGAAAAAGCAAAATAAAAACAAAAAGAACTTGCTGTATTGTTTTCGCAAAAAAATCGAAATTAAGCATAAAGCTATTAATCGGGCTTGCTGGGGGAAGAAAATTATATATTCTTTAAAAATATGCATTTTTTGGAACCAGCTGCAATCTTGCATGCACAATTCAAAAATTGATGCCTTGCTAGAATTTAGTTCATTTATTTTAAAAATAAATATTATGCCCTCGAAACACTCGAAACACACGAAACAAAATTATTAATGTAGCAATTGCACGCGTCACGTTAAAAATATTTCTAGGCCATCAGTGGGACTTTACCCCAAAATTGGTCACCTTGTAGGCTTTTTACACTGATCAACATCTACCATCAATTTGCCACAATTTGTGAAGATTTTTACATAACACGCGTTAGTGCGCACGCGCTCTGTCGACTTCTGCCAAAAAAGTTAAAGTAGTGTATTTTAATAAAACAAGCTACATACATGCAAAATATTTTGACGCGTTTGCGCCAGAAAGTTGGTTAACTTTGAACTTTTTGACGCGTTGTGCACTTAAGCACGAATAACAAAATCTTTTGAAATTAAAATTTTGTATTCCCAAAAATTGAAATTACTTTTTGATAATAAACAGGCAAGTGCACGCCCTTAAAAAACACTTAATTGACAACATGCTTTTGTAAGTTGTTGTTGTTTTTATTTTGTTTTTCTTAACCTGCTTACAACCAGTGATGCCAACTTTTTGAGAGCAAAAAGCACTTTCAAATTTAAAAAAAGCTCTAAAAAGCACGATTTCGAACAAAAAAAGCGGTAAAAAGCACTAAGCCATTTTTACAATTTAATTAAACACAAAACAAGTTGCATTCGGCTGTGTGAGGGATTTTCATTTAAAATTTAATAAAAAAAAATATATTTACATTCGTATATAAACATTTTTAAATGTATTATTATTATCTTCAATAAAACTATCATCCAAATCACTTGTATCACCATCAGCTGAGTTTGAATTGGCCATAAAACAGTTTTAAAGTAAAACAGTGCGAGCTCGATTTTCGTTTAAATAATTCTATGTTAAAATCGTGCAAAGTTTAATAAAACAATCGGCATATGATATTGTCCAATTATTTTAACCTATGAACGCTTCTGAATGAAGAACACACATAAGGTGCAAAATAGAAAAACTTGTATGCTTTTATTCTGATACTTAGTCAACCTTTTTGCAATAGTACTAGAGGTAGAAGTGTACAACATGCGGTTAATCGGAGACGAGTGTCGTGTGTTTGAAAACTAAAGCGCATGAAAAAATGGCTTAATGGGCCATGTCACAGAGTACAATTCCGTTCGGAATTGAAGAAAACATATTTGTTTGTTCATGGAAAGTGTATTTTGATAGTTTTCTGGCCTTTCAGATACAGGCAACTCCCATACCGTTGATGAAAACAAAAATGGTTTCATTCCAAACATTTTTTCGTCATTTTCTGAAGCACCAAAATACGGAATAAATTCCGTTTCCGAACGGAATTGTACTCTGTGACATGACTGAATATGTTGTCAACGCTAAAAAGTGTTACGTTTTGTAAAATTTCCAAATTGCTAGGAAGTCTATCATTTGAAATCTTATAATCTTTGCAGTCCTTCTTAAAATTGTACCCCAAATAGCAAATCTCATCTAAGTCATCCTCTTTATAATCAAAGTTTTAAAAAATTATAGAAAAAAATAAAAATTGTAAAAAGCACTAAAGGCACTAACGAAAAATTGAAAAAGCACCAAGTTAGTGCGTTTGCTTAGTTTGGCACTAAGGATAAGATTTTGGCGTTTTGAGGCATCAAAAATCACCATAAATAGTGCCAAAAGAACTAAGTTGGCATCGCTGCTTACAACTACAATTAATGTTGAGAGGATTTCAACAAATTGTAGTGGGGAATGTAAGATGAGATAAACCCACTTTTTATTGTTGATGTGTTTTGTTTAAACTTTGATATTGTTACAAGTAGAACTGTTGCTTATAAGTCTTAAGCTGGGATCACACGATTGCCGCAAATGCACCAATATGGCACAATTTTGATTGTGCTTTATTGACGCACAATAAAGAAATTGCACCAATCAAATATTCTGAAATCACACGATTGCCCTGTTTTATACAAATTTAATTGCCGCTAGTTGGTACAAAGTGAAATGGGTACAATAATTGCCGCAGCACATTCACACGATTGTTATTACTTGACAACTGCGAAAACAGCTGTTGTGGTAGCTTTTTTATTTGTTTGGAAGTCCTAGTTGGTATGTTCATTAAAAACGTAAATTTTTTTCATAGGTACTCTACAATTTTTTGTTGAATAGTTTTGTTTAAAATATTTTAAGAAAAATTTATGAAATTCTAAAAATTAGTTTAACAATTTCATATGTTAATTTTATTAAATATCCTTGATAAAAATATTCGCACTTAGCAGCTACATACATAGTATGCTTGTGAACATATGTACATACATATTTGTTAATAACATAAATTAAAAAAAAAAAAATTAAAATGCATAATAAATAAATACATATTTATCTTCATTACTTGCTAAAAGAAACACAAAAACGTAAAATTTATTTAAAAAAGGCAAATATTGGCGTTTATTGTGTTGTTTGATTGCCGCACAAGAAGGCAATAAATATTGGTGCATTTTTATTATTTTTATTGACGCGCGGTTGCATAGCAAACAGTCACACGATTGCCGCACCAGGGTTGCATTTGATTGGTAAAAGTAAGCACAATATTGTCCTCGATTGGTACATGAGCCAATTGGTTGTGCAGTCACACGATTGGTGTATTAAAAAGTGTGAAAATTGGTGCATTGCGGCAATCGTGTGATCCCAGCTTTATACGTTTAACAGTTTTATTTGGTTTAATATCTTTAGTTTTTCTAAAATCTTTATGGATGAAGTTTCCTGATGATCTGGCCTAAGCAACCAGTGAAATGCGCATAGGAATAGCTTATCCCATCAACAATAAATTTCAAGTGTTTTTATCAAGAATAAAAACTGGGAATTAAGCACGAATAACAAAATCTTTTGAAATTAAAATTTTGTATTCCCAAAAATTTAAATTACTTTTTGAAAACATACAATATTTATATAAACAGAATAAATTCCATAATATTATAAAATCTTGATATACTTTCGAGTCCGTTTTCAATGCACAAATAAGTAAACAAATGAAAAACAACTGACAGGAATGGCTTTTGTAACGCGCGTTGTGTAACTTGCAGTTTTTCATGCGCTAAAGTTTTTAAACGCACGACAAACGTCGACGAATTAAAGCGAGCACCTTAAGAAACACATTTGGCTTAAAACCAACGTCTTTCAACACGTTTAAAAGATGTACCTATCTCATTTTATTCCATTCTACATCTTTCGAATTAGTTCTATTATTATTGTGGCATCACTGATAAAAAAAAAATTTTTTTTTGAAAGCAGCGTTACCATTTGTCAAGTTTTCTGTTTTATTGCAACGTTTTTTGTTAATTATTTTTTATATTAATTTCAAAAGATTTTGTTATTCGTGCTTAATTCCCAGTTTTTATTCTTGATAAAAACACTTGAAATTTATTGTTGATGGGATAAGCTATTCCTATGCATTTCACTGGTTGCTTAGGCCAGATCATCAGGAAACTTCATCCATAAAGATTTTAGAAAAACTAAAGATATTAAACCAAATAAAACTGTTAAACGTATAAGACTTATAGCAACAGTTTTACTTGTAACAATATCAAAGCTTGAACAAAATACATCAACAATAAAAAAGTGGGTTTATCTCATCTTACATTCCCCCCTACAATTAGTTGAAATTCTCTCAACATTAATTGTAGTTGTAAGTAGGTTAAGAAAAACAAAATAAAAAACAAACAACAACTTACAAAAGATGTTGTCAATTAAGTGTTTTTTTAGGCCGTGCAACCCACTTTTTTATTGTTGATGTGTTTTGTTAAAGCTTTGATATTGTTACAAGTAAAACTGTTTCTATAAGTCTTATACGTTTAACAGTTTTATTTGGTTTAATATCTTTAGTTTTTCTAAAATCTTTATGGATGAAGTTTCCTGATGATCTGGCCTAAGCAACCAGTGAAATGCATAGGAATAGCTTATCCCATCAACAATAAATTTCAAGTGTTTTTATCAAGAATAAAAACTGGGAATTAAGCACGAATAACAAAATCTTTTGAAATTAAAATTTTGTATTCCCAAAAATTGAAATTACTTTTTGATAATAAACAGGCAAGTGCACGGCCTAAAAAACACTTAATTGACAACATCTTTTGTAAGTTGTTGTTTGTTTTTTATTTTGTTTTTCTTAACCTACTTACAACTACAATTAATGTTGAGAGAATTTCAACTAATTGTAGGAGGGAATGTAAGATGAGATAAACCCACTTTTTTATTGTTGATGTGTTTTGTTAAAGCTTTGATATTGTTACAAGTAAAACTGTTGCTATAAGTCTTATACGTTTAACAGTTTTATTTGGTTTAATATCTTTAGTTTTTCTAAAATCTTTATGGATGAAGTTTCCTGATGATCTGGCCTAAGCAACCAGTGAAATGCATAGGAATAGCTTATCCAAACAACAATAAATTTCAAGTGTTTTTATCAAGAATAAAAACTGGGAATTAAGCACGAATAACAAAATCTTTTGAAATTAAAATTTTGTATTTTTTATATTTTTAAACAAATGGAACAAATGGAATACATTTTTTTGTTTTCTTTTTAAATATTGGCACTTTTGTAGAAAAAAACATTTTTTATTTTAAAAACATTTTTTTTTTTTTTTCAAAAATGGGGAAATTTTTGTTTGTTGGTAGATGTTAGATGTGACCAGTGTAAACGAGTATTGCAAATATTCTCCATCTTTGATGGCAGATGTTAGATGTTAACCGGTATAAAAAGCCTTTTAGCGTTTTTTTTGATAAGCATATCGACACCAAAACTGTGAGTTGAATGTAGGAATGGGCAAAAAATATCGATATATCAAAAAAATTATATATTTTAAAAAATAATCGATATATATCGCCGATATTTAAAATACCAATATATCGATATTGAAATAAGACTATCGAATTCGATATTTTTTAAAGTCAGTTTTCATTAAAAACTCAAAATTTTAGCCGTTTTCCAAACATTTTGTATTTAAAAATTGGCATCACTGTAGCATCATATGTTTTTTTTAAACTAATATGAAGATCTACAACTCCCCGTCTACAACTGACATGATTTGATAACATGATTATAAAAGCGTTGTAAAAACATTTGCATAAACAACCGTGTTATAACATGAGAAAATCTCTAACATGATGAGCCTATAATTAACACAAACATCATATCAGTGTTAATGTTAAGCATTTCATGGCAGTTGTAGACTGCATGTATTAAAAGAAGAATTAAAAAAAAGCGGGGGTTTCACCTTGCAGATTTCTAATTAAAACAGTAAAGTCAAACGAACTTGAAAATATATATATTTGGAATAATAAAAAGATTTGTGAATATATTTTTTAATTTGGCAATACGTTCGATATATCGATACATCGATATTTTTAAAATAATTAATATTGATACTCTTAAAAAATATCGATTCGATATATATCGATATATTTTGTCAATTTGCCCATCCCTAGTTGAATGGCAAAAAATCTACATTTTTTTTAGCTTGCAATATTCCAACTGATTTTTTAAAAACAGATGCAGAAAATTGGGAAGTCAAAAAGTCATTTCAAGATGCAAAGAACAAAGTTCAACATATACAAGTGGTTAATGATGTGGCAGAACGAGGTGTGGCTTTGGTTAAGACTTCCTTCAATGCCACAACTTCAGAAATTGATAAATGATTTTTAAACAAAGCGAAATAAAACGCTTGATTCTAATTTTTTTGTTGGGTATGAGTAAAAATACCATAAACTGGGTATAAATCTAAAAACGAGTATAACTCAGGAACGTTAAGAGCAAATTGAAAAATATCCGCTTCTTAATTTTTTAAAAGGAATTGGTCTTTCAAACTGCGTTGCTAGTTTTTTCAAATTCATAAAAATTTTAAAAGTTATGAAGCGTTAAATACAAATTTTATGGCAAAATTGAGAAAAATTTTAATGAAGGGTACCTAAATGAGCAAATTCATTGCAAAAACTTACAGTTTACGAACACCAAAATAAAGCTTGGGCATTTTTCTTTTGAATTATTTCCTTAGAAGTGAAGAAAATCGTGTCTTTAGACAAAATTTTGATAAAAACTCAAACAAGGCCGGCAGACCCGATTTTTGGCAAAAATTCGACTTGAGCGACCTCGCAACCACTTCCGAAAAATCTCGAAATACTTAACCATATAAGATCTTAAATTCTGCTTGAGCCCCAAATCTTTGGGTGTTCAAACATTCCTATTAGATTAATTCGCTTCAATGCGATTTTTTAAAGGGGGTCGATGTGGGACTCATGGCCAATTCTTTACCTATCGTCGCAAACTGTTGCTATAACCCAGTCTTTAAAAACAGAGTTAACTATGTTCTCGAAATTTTATCACAATTCGAGGCTTCAAAAGAAGTTCATGGCAGTGAAAATGATTATCGGGAGTCTTATTCGTCTGAAAGCTCTTGTCAAATATATAGACCGATTATCATAAAAATTAAAAGCATGATTAACGTAGGCGATATTACATTTGTGAGATAAAGCCTGAGTTCTAGTTCATCATAATACTTTGCAGTCAAAGTCAAAAATGAATCATCAAGTTTAATTTTACACGGTTGCTTTGTAGAAAGCATTTAAAAAGCGAGTTGCATTGCAACCAACGTTTAAGTAGTCAGCGACATTTTTTGAAAAAACGGAAAACAACATCAATAGAAGGTTTATAAACACTTATGCCTGTATTTATAAAAATTTTCTAAATTTAATAAAGGTTTACAAAACAAATTTTGTATGAAAATTTGACTTAATAAACGTTTGTTAAACCCAGTAAAAACTTCGCCTACAAAATAATGTGTTGAATAATCAGAAAAATATAAAGGCACCTACTTACAATTCTATTAAAAGAACCGATGAATTTGACAAGGGCTCTCCCAAAATGAACGCATTCAAATGTAAGTCATTATTTTTTTACCTACCTTCATCCAGCAGAAAGTAGTTATAGAAGTTGTTATAGGAGTAGTTATAGAAGAAATCTACTAAATAATGAGTAAAAGAAGCAATTCATTTTTAAAAAGTAAGTGAAGTTTTAACTGGGTATTGAGTGAGAAAGGCTATTCATGTTGAAAATGTAAGCGAGGTTTTAACTGGGAATTAAATAATCGTTTATGAATACGGGGGTAAAGCTTAATTTTGTGGTATTATTTTTATTTTTATACCCACACTACAATTTGTGATGATGTGTGTAAAGCCTTAAAATAGTGGTCCTAGACCCACCTTAAAGTATACCGATCTACTCAGAATCACTTTCTGAGTCGAACTAACGATGTCCGTCCGGTTGGCAGGCTGACTGGCTGGCTGTCCATGTAACCTTGTGCGCAAAGTACAGGTCGCAATTTTGAAGATAATTTGATAAAATTTGGGTCATAGGTTCTTATTGGCACAAGGACCAAGCCTGTTGAAACTGGGCCGAATCATAGGACCACGAGGGAAGATAAGGGGAAATTTCTTCCTCTCAGAAACTATCAAACCGTTTTTGATGAAATTTAAAACATAGATAGATCCATATCAATAGGGTCACATTAGCTATACAGTTTTTAAAAAATAGGACTACAAGGGGAGGCAGGGTTCAATTTCTGCCTCTCACAAACTTTCAACCCGATTTTCGTGAAGTTTATAAACATAGAAAAATCCATATTTACATGGACACATAAGCATGATGTGTTTTTAAATACTGTGGTGTAGGGTATCATATGGTCGAGCTTGACCGACTATACTTTCTTACTTGTTTGTTTCACAATTGTTATAGGCTTTGTTCTAATCAGATAATTAAATCATAAGTACCGATTTGTATCAAATCATCGTCAAAAATGAGAACTGTACTTTTCATTAAGCGTTTATGATAACAGACAATTTGCGAGACGGCAGACCGACCAGCAACGTCAGATCAATTAAGAAAGTAACTCTTAGGCCCAGAACAGACGGTGAAACGCAACTGCAACGAAATTGCAACTTCTAGTTATTTTCCAGTTTCATTTCAGTTCATGCCATAGACTCCTTTGAGGGACCACACACGACGCGACCATTTTGAGACCGGTTTGAAATGCATTGGAAATCAGTTGCACTGAAACCGGCGTGCAGGAAACTCGTGTTTGCGTTTCATCTGTTCTCAAAGAAAATCGAAATGTTTGTGATAATTTCATTACATTCTGGTACAATTTAGGTTGCAGGGTGTGTGGAAAACGATTGAAACTGGTTTCAAAACAATAATTTCTAAAGGGTTTCGTTGCAGTTGCGTTTTACCGTCTGTTCTGAGCCTTAGTCGATTGGCATATTTAAAGGTGGATCTAAACCCAATCTAATTTTGTGATACACACATCAACGTAAACGCATAATGCCCTTCTCACACATGTTTGTTGGTGTAGGGAAAAAATACACAAACATTATTATTAAGTTATAACTGAAAATCACAAACAAAATACCCACCGATACCCAAAAGCTCTACAACTATCCGTGTTAATCATTTTTCTCTGTGGGGAGTTTGTTTAATGTTTTTGTTGTCATTTTATGTGACAAATAAATTTCCAAACCAACAAAATAATTTTGTGCCTGGTGGCATTAATAAATATTGGCTGTTGTTGTTTTTGGAGCAAAAAAACAGGGAAAACATTTTGTGTAACAAGTTTATGGAAAAAGACATCACACCTCTAGGAATTAATGATTTTTTAAACTTGAAAGCAAGTGAAAAAAGTAGATTCTGAAAGACACTTTAAAAAGAATTTCAGATGACAAATTAAATTTACAGAAAAGAAATCATTGAAAAGGGCTAAACCTCGCAGCACTAACAAGACTCTCACAATAAGTGACATTTTCCAATAAATTTTTCCTTTAATCGGCCGCTTTGAAGTTTCTAAAAAGGGGAAACTTATTAGCCCAATTCAAAATCTTGGGCAAATGGTAATGCATTCTGTGAACTGGGGTATTATATTATAATATAATAAAATTTGTTATTTCCTATGGGTTTGATAGAAATTTTTCATACGTGAATTCGGTCTTAAGTTTTGAGTTTAAAACCTTTGCGAGCACCGGGTATAGTCCTACAGTCGTTAGGACTTAAAAATCTTTAGTCTGTATATGAGTTAACTTTTCAGATTATCACTTGACTGGTCTGATTCAATTTTGTTTAACTAGGCTTTAATTTAACCAGTAAGTCTAAGATTTGATTAGTCACAACTTAATTTGACTAGTTTTTGCTAGTCATTATACTAGACTAAAATACAACTTTACTTGTCACATTAACAGCCTGGTCCACGATGTCGAGCCACAACTCGAGCGAGCGACAGCAAGTTACTCTTTATCGTTCTCATAGTTAGAGTATCGACTTGTTGATCGACAGGTTTTACGTTTTTAACGCAATGAATTTATTTATTGTCAGTTACTTAATATTGCAACATAAGCAATTCCACAAATAAAACGCTAGTTTGAAAATCAAAATCGGCAAAATATGTAAATTTAGCCATAAAAAACATTTCTGTGCTACAAACAAAGGAGTAAACAAACAAAGCAGCCCTGTGGAAAATTTCTGTCAATTGTTCTTAAAGCACTCGGGATGACTAGTGAAAACTATACTTTAATAAAAAGGAACGAATTGTGATTGGTGAAAACGAGACATATCATTTAACTAGTGATAATGTATTAAAAGTGTTGTTGCTTAAGCAAAGAGATAATTGACATAAAACTAGACATGTAACTGAATTTTGTGCGAGAAGTGGCTGATTGTATCTGGTTCTCAAATTTCTCATTGAGGTTATTTCAATGACCTGCCAAAGTGTCAAAAGACGTCAATTAACCCCTTCCTAGAGTGTCGCCATTTTTAGATGACAAGTCCCACGAGAGATAATTTCGATTAATAATCCAACAAAATGCCTCTGTTGATAACTACAACACGAGTAACTGATTTAAATATTTGTGGTCTCATAATATTCCTAATTGGGGTGCATATTCGCAGGGTTGTTAGATGTGACGATTTTTCGTCATTTTGACGATTTTTTTGTGAAAATACAGTAAAATGACGATTGACGATTTTTAAACTAAAAGTAATAGTGTTATGACGATTTTCTGGCATCAGTAAAACAGAATATAAACAATTGTATTGGGAACAGTTCAAAACTTAAAAATCATTTTTCGATATACAAAAATTATTAGAAATTAAACAAAAAAAGTTGTTCCCCCATCACAAACCAGGTGGTTTTCATTAGAAGCAAAAGTAACTCGAATTCTACAATTAAATGAATGTCCCGATTTGCGTCGGTCCTATTTGGTCCGCTTTTTAAAAATTGGTTAAATCCGCTTTGCGATTTAATGATTTCGATTTGCGTCGCTTCATACGATTTCATTTTTTCGCTGAAGTCATAATCATATTTGAAGAATTTTTCTATTTGCGTGTAAAAAGCCGAATTCCCATTTAATTCTGTTTCGTAAGTTATTCTAAGTATAGTTGAGTGTTAGGAAGTAAGAAGTTAGTTCTTAATAAGAAGTTGAGTAGAAAAATGAGTGCAAAGTGAAGAAAATGCACTCGTTTGGAACTAAAATTGGACGTCATAAATCGTTTCAAGGCGGCTAAAAGACTGTTGATTTAGACAGAACCCTTGGTTTATCACCTTCAACAGTAAAATTAATCATTCAAAGATAGCTCGAGTTAATAGCAAATGAGATTTTATTTTTTATTTACAGCCCAATTATGAATAAAAATTCCCCGGGAGTTTTTTCCCTTTTCCCATTTTTACAATTGAATTTACATAGGAAAATTGGGAGAAGGGAGAAAACTCCCGGGGAATTTTTATTCATAATTGGGCTGTTAATGTTTTTTGAATATGGATATATGAAATAAATGTTTGTTATGTTTTTATGAAAATATATTTTTTCTTATGTATTTCTTTTCAAATGATAAATATATTTCAGCCCACTTGCTGAAATAAGTAAAATAAAACTTAACGTTATCACTTTCTTTATCATAAATATAACACAGGCCAACACTCAATTTGCTTCTTTGAATTTATCAACTGATACTTGAAAAGAACAAAATTGAACAAAATCCTAAAATTTTCAATGAAGCTTAAACTTTTGTCCACTGTAACTCTGTCATTTCTTGACCAATGTTTACAAACGACCCATGGTTATCTTAGAAATTTTATAACCTTTCACTAGAAAAAAAGAATTACATAATCCCTTTAAAATTCTTGAAGATATTTGCATTTCGGTCACATCATCTTTTTTAAAAACACAAATAAGCTATATCATGAAAACTAGAGCTGATAGAGACAAACTGATTACAGATTTGAATTCAGCGCACCAATTAACTAGAATCAGTAAATTCAAAGAAGCAAAAATTTTTTTTAATTTTGTCGGGCTGTGTAATTTGTTGCTAAAAATTTAGATTTTTGAACCACTCAATGCAATAAATTGTCTCCAATTTGTAAAATTTAAATATTTGACGATTTGTTGACGATTTTGTTAACTGTCCATGACGATTTTGACGAATTTTGTTGAAACTTTTGACGATTTTTAAAGAAAAAAGCCTAACAACCCTGCATATTCGTATGAAAAGTATTACATTATCGTGCTGAAAATTGTTAGAGGAGCCAGTGTTGTCAGAGTTTTGAGCTCCATCGCCAAACCGGATCTCAAAAATCGGGAAATGTCAGTTTTAAACTTTTGTTAATGTATTGTATTTCAAAATACAGTAAAAATTCGATAATCCGGATAGTTGATTGCCGACCCCAATCCGGAGTAGCAAATTATCCGAATTACCGAATGTATGTATTTATTAAAAATTATAATAATTCATAGCAAAATTAAACATAAAAATATTAATATACATATGTAAATTGTACACATTTACATACATACAAACTTAACAATAAATAATCCCTGCAAACAAATAGGTTAGCAATATCCCCAAATTGTCATCTAAAAGAAAATCATCAAAGTAAGTTTTTATTTTCTTCCTTTTATAATTTTCAAGAAAACTACGCAAAATAAACAGAATAAAAATTAAATTATAATGTACGTCATAAATTAAAAAATAAAAATCAAGCAAATTATAAAATCTAAGAAATTAGTTCTCAAAATATTCTACAAATGGTAAATATTTAAATTCAATAAATCTGTTAAATATAAATCTGTTTCCTTTTCAATATAGTCAAGATATTTCTCAACCCTGGATGCTATTTTAAAGAAGTTGTAGGTTTTTTTCTCAAAAATATGGTGGAAACTAAATATTTATGTATATTATTTTATTTTGTTTAATTATTTAATAATAAATAAAAAGATGTGCTTCTTTGTACGTAATTGACAATTTTTTAAAATGCAAAATCTTCTTTTTATCATCCCAATAATATTTTGGCGATATCTTCCTATTTTCTATTAAGTGGTTATCTGGCGATATTACTAGATAATCATCTAGAAGTATCGCTTTCGTATTGCTCAGAAGTATTGCCATCGAGACACGTTTCTTCTCGAAGGAAGTATCTTCCGCAATACGAAATCGATTATTGCCGCAATAATCACCCTTATTCTATTTGGCGTCGGCAATAACAACGGCAATTTTAAGGCAACAGCAATTCTTATCAAAGACAACATCAATTCTATGTTAAATTGGTATTTTGTAAGAGTATTATGACGCCGTTGAGTATTTATCGATAATGTTAATAAAATACAGCACACATCTCTAATATTAAAATCAGCTGATCCATTTTTTTTATAAGAAAAAAAAAATTCTGTGCTGATTGTGTAAATTTTAAGTTAAATAAAAATTTGTTTGTAAAAAAATGTTTAAATGAAAATTTTTTTTATTATATTAAATTTTCGCAAGTGCCTTTGTTGTTATTTTCGGCTGAATAAACTTTCTTTTAAACATGTGTTGGAAATAATAGAGCCTCATTTTAAAAAGGGAAAGTTTGTTCCAAACACAATATATTTAGAGCAACATTGCGTTTTTTGGCCCAGTGATCGTACCAGCTCAGCGTTGGAAATTATTTCAACTTTTGACTGTCCCAGCCACAAGTTTAAAAATTTTGTCAGAGACTCTGGAAGTCATGAAGAGAGAACTCTGTCCACAATGTACAAATTAAAGTTGCATTTCTTTGAAAAGCAGCATTTCCAGGTGTAATTGGCTGTGTGGACGGAACCTACATCAAAATTTTAGCTCCAAAAAAAAAAAAAAAAAAACAAGACCACCATCTCTTCTTTAATCGCAAGGGATATTTAAATTATTAGGAAAAAAGACCCTGCATAATCCTCTGGCTAGTAATGGATTTTTTACAAGCTCTTCCGCTAGCTTCTCGAACTGGCACTTAGTTGTTATTTAAATTTTTTCAATTATATCCACAAAAAATATATCAAAACACAACACAAATGAAGAAAAATATCAAAACCGCCGTAGAAATCAAAATTGCAGCCAACCATAAAGTAAATTAAAACATGACACAAAGCAGCACAAGACAACACTAAAAATGCCGACGACAAAATCAAGGGCAATTTAAGGCAACAGCAACGCCAATTTCTCTTAGAAAATACCAAACATGTGTTTAAAGTCATCGAAATATGGCAATATTGCCAACGGGAATACGATTTTAACACAAAACATAAAAAACGGAGTTGTTTACTGTTGACGACGCCAAATAGAATAAGGGTGAATATTTTTCATCCTGGCAATACGTTTGGCAATACATGAGGTGTATTTCTGTGTTTGCTGGGATATTAATTTCAATAAGTTCATGCCATTGGATATTTTATCTTTCAGTACAGTAGCAGAACATTAAATACGCGAGTACACCGTTTGAATTAATTTGTATCCGTATTTTGTTCACCTTTCTGTCAACACACAGCTTGTTACGTACCCTGTTCAAGGAGAAAAGAGATTCACACACCCTGGCTATTTTTTGAAACCTTATTCTTTGGAGATAAATAATAAGATTGATTGGAGATTGGGAATTCTATACCTACAGCAGCATTAATTTCGTTATCAATTCTCGAATGGCGCTGAATTTTAGGAAATAACGAACTTCAAATCTAGGAATTAGTAAAATAATTCCCAATCTTTTAATGCTATAAATTATATTCTGTAATCTTACCTCTATTAGCGATAAAAGAAAAATCCCAAATCGTTTCTTAATTTAAATTAATTTTTATACGTTTTTGTAATAATTTTATTCTCCTTGAAAATTTAAAAGCAAAGCTTGAATAATGAAAAATTTTTCAATTAAAATTTGAAATGTAAAATGTAGAATATGGGAAATATAGATTTAGAAAAAAAAAAATATAAACACAGTATTTATAAATTGCCCCACAGGCGGCTGGTTACCCTGACATGTTTCGATCGCTACCACTCGATCTTCTCAGAGGGTTTTGCCGTCTTACACTCGCGCCATCGACGACTGCTGACGTCAATAGTCAAACATCAATCCTTAAACAAAATTGTATTTTAACCTTTGGTAGATCGAAATTAGCTTTTTCTGAATGATTATCCATTTTTAAGTGATTTTACATTTTTTTCCTTACCTCTGTTTTTTCGTACTTTTTGTCAAGAATGCAAGATGGCAAAACCCTCTGAGGAGATCGAGTGGTAGCGATCAAAACATGTCAGGGAAACCAGCCGCCTGGGTTCGAATCTCAGGTCAGTCAAGAATGAATGATTATCAATAACAATTTTAATTAATTTTCATGTTGTAAAATTCCTTTCTTCATAAAAAAATAATTTAATGAAAATCAAATTTGATGAACTTAAGCCTGATTAAAAATATTGAAAATTTGGATTAAACACCATAAATAGCTCAACAAAATTACCACAATACTAATTATTGTTAAAGCTTAGGCACGAGCTCTATGTGTACATTTGTCCTTCAAGTTGTGCTGAAGAAGGTCAACAAGAAAAAGAGAGACAAACATGAAAAAACAAATATATACTTTGGACTTCAAGAAGAATTCTTGACAAAAAGTACGAAAAAACAGAGGTAAAGGAAAAACATGCAAAATCAATTAAAAATGGATAATCATTCAAAAAAGCAAAATCGATCCACCAAAGGTTAAAATACAATTTGGTTTAAGGATTGATGTTTGACTATTGACGTCAGCAGTCGTCGATGGCTGCGAGTGTAATACGGCAAAACCCTCTGAGGAGATCGAGTGGTAGCGATCGAAACATGTCAGGGTAACCAGCCACCTGGGTTTGAATCTCAGGCCAGCCGCCTGGGTTCGAATCCCAGGTCAGTCAAGAATGAATGATTATCAATAACAATTTTAATTAATTTTCATGTTGTAAAATTCCTTTCTTCATAAAAAATAATTTAATGAAAATTAAATTTGATGAACTTAAGCCTGATTAAAAATATTGAATATTAATTTCGTTTGACAGGGTGTTATTCAATCCGGACTATAGAGTTGCAACCAATCGGCATTATAGAATACTAAATGACTGTATTTTTCAAAACATGTTGTGAATAATTGAATAAAAAAATAAATAAAAACCGGTGTTATTCAATCCGGATTATAGTGTTGCAATCAATCCGAATTATAGAATACGCAATGAGCTGCAAAATTCAGTCCGGATTGCCGAATATTCCGGATTAGTGGAGTCCGGACTATCGAATTTACACTGTATTAACTTTTTTTACACAAAAACTTGAAATTTTTTAACACAAAAAATTTGTGCAAATAAAATTTTTTACAGAAAAAATTTAGTATAATATTTAAGTAAAAAATCGCCAAAATCAAAAAATATCTTTAAAGTGGTCTGAACACAATCAAAATGCTTGTCCAGCAGGCGAGTTCAATCGTGTACGTGTGATAGACGTTATATTCGCAGTCATACACATTTTCACTAATGCTACCAAAAAGCTTGATGAGAAATGCTTGACCGTGTACAGGCCCCTAAATAACAATGGCCCATAATCATAGTCAAAAATAAAGACGACTTTTTCTAAAGTTTTCATTAAAGCAATGGTGTTCACATGCATTTAAAGCCGGTTTTGGTTTAAAGTATACATTATTTTGATTATGATTATGGACCAATGAATTTTGTTTGTAATTAAAAATTAACACATTTTATGATGGAAAAAGTTCGTAAACTTTAAATACCTTTAAATACAATTATGTTGAAAGGAATCCTTAAATTTTGAACATAAAATAATAAAATTATGTAACTTATTTTGTCATATTGCCTTTAACGATTCCCTAAGCAAATTCATGGGTCATCAAAAATAGCCAAAAAAATCGAAAAAAATCGTCTTATAACGAAATTTAAAATCTTGCCGTACAACGTGTTTAAAAATTGCCACGTTTGGCGGATAGTCGCCATATCTGGCAGGTCTGTATTGAGCGCTGATCAGCAGTTTGACGTTGAAAATGCAAGAGAACGATAGCGATCGACATCGTGGGACAAGCTGTATGACTTGATTAGCTAGACTATCATTTACCTAGTCAGACTAGTCTATGAGTTGACTAGTCACGCAATGACTTGCCTCATTAGACTAGAATTGTACTAATCAGACTATGATATGACTATGACCTGGCTGGGCAGACTAGCATTTGACTGGTAGCACTGTGATTTAGCTTAACAAACAGTAGTTCGACAAGTAAAACTAAAACTTTATTAGTCAAAGTATAATTTAAGGAGTTTAACTTGAACTTAGCTCGACAGGCTATAATAATTATGGATAAACATTTCAAAGGAGTTTTCTCCCTATTCACATTTTCCTAATTAAAAATTTAGAAAGAGTAGCAAACACGTGAGAAATATTTATTTATAATTAGGCTGAACGAGTTAAGCCACAACTTAATTAGTTAAACTATTATTTGAGTCAAGGAATAACTAGTAAAAGTCTTAGAGAACTGCAGTCAAAGTAGAAAAGCTCCCATTACATTTTTCATTGGCCAAAAAAACTTTTACTTTTACTACTGATTCACAATCGCTGTCAAACCAACTCAAAAAGTGAAAAGTTGTAAACGAAATTTTGTTTTTGTTCGAGAGTTTTTGGTTTCGACGGCTGTTTTTTGAAAATGCTGAGTAAGTCTATAATTTAATAAGTCGGAATATGATTTAACGAGTCAAGGAGATCGAAGTGATTAGCAAGACTAGACCGTGCTTAAAAAACTTTGTTACTACCCTAATTATCTATCTTTCTGCCTTTTATAGAGTCTTTTCCTAGATTATGACTGTATATACGGGAGAAGAGCAAAATATTTACAACCAAAATCCAACACTAACATTTATGTTCTTAAACGTAAAATAGAATTAAGTCATACACAATTAATGGCAATAAAAGTTTGAGCTTTAGGAAAACATTTAACAATTTATGGAATTTTTTATGAGATTTATGTATGTATTTTTTTTATTGAAATGCTTTTGCTTAGCCATAAGAAATTAAATATACGTTTTATGATACAGGTAGCAAATTTCGAAGATATGAAGCTATTTTTTTAACTTTCATTGGTAATTTATAAATTTTTTATTTTGAAAGACGAAACCATATGATTTTGAATTTGTAACTCTGCCAATAAGAAAATAATTTACTGCAAAAACCCCAAGCAATATAAAATATCCAGTCCGTAAACAATCAATTTACAATTTAAGAAATAAATATTCGATAAATATGTATATGATGAATTATTGTCTAGCAAGAATTTTAAAGATTACAATCGCTTTAATGTAATTCTCAGTTAATTTACTACTTAATTTTTTTTATTCAAGTAAATAAAATGAGGTTAATACTTACAGACAGATGATTTCAACGAATTTTATGAATGAATGTAAGCTCACTGTTGCCTGCAAAAAAGTAAAAGAAGAAGATAAAGTAAGTAAAAATTCAATAAAATCGTTAGGTCATAGCAGAGATAATTTATCATTTTTTAAAAAATTTACAATCACATATTCAACTGTTATACTCAAATATGCACTCAAATGTATTCAATGTAATAGGGGAAATGAACCGGGGGGATTTCGTATAGAAATGAACAAACACTTAAGCTATGTTCACACCTATCTGATATTTGACGTCGTTAACGTAACCACTTGTTTTATTAAAAAATTGTTTGCTTTTGCAAAGCGTTTGCTAGATCAGACATCATTTAACAGTTTCTTAATTACATTATGCAATTATCTTCTTATAAATAAAGTGAAGTAAATCAATAAAAATTATTCAAAATAGAGCCAAAGCTTAATAAATCCAAAAAAGCATAACCAGTAACATGCTTTTTTAGATTTTTTCTTCAAATATTTGTAAGGTCTGAACATACCTTTAAGCTAAAATAAAAAATGTTCTACTGAAAATCAGGCAACATTTTTTTAATATTAAAGAACCCAATTTTTCAGTTTCTAGGTTAGTTTTAGTTCAGTTTCCATTCAATGCTTCTTCAGTTTTAATTATAGTTTTGTTCAAGTTCAGCTTAATTTAGTTCTTGTACAGTTCTACTTCCATTGTAATTCAATTCTAGTTCAGTTCTAGCTCAGTTCTAGTTCAGTTCTAGTTCATTTCAAGTTCATTTCCAGTTCAGTTCTAGTTCAGCTCTAGTTCAGTCCTTGTTTAGTTCTACTTCAGTTCTAGTTCATTTCTAATTAAGTTAAGTTCTATTTCAGATCTATTTGAATTCTATTTTAGATCTAGTTTAGTTTTGATTAGATCCTGCTCAGTCCTAGTTCATCTTTAGATTAGCTTAAGTCCAGTTTATACTCAACTTCATTATACCCTCCACCACAATTAGTTGTGGAGAGGGTATACTAAGTTTGTCATTCCGTGTGAAACTTTTTTATTATTCATCTCAGACCATAAAGTATATATATTCTGGGTCCTTGAGTAATTCTAAGTCGATTTATCAATGTCCGTCTGTCTGTCCGTCTGTTGAAAACACGCTCACTTTCGAAAAACTCAAAAGAAATGAAAAACTTGGTGTCAAATTGCTTGTAGTTATCCTAAGCAGTTTGGGATTAACATCCAGCAAAATCGGTTCAGTAGGATCAGAGATATGAATCAAAATGTGGAACCATCACCTAAAAAAATTGATAATTTTGTTACAACAACTTACATAAATGGTGGAATAATGCACAGAATCATATAAGATTTTGCAAAAATTCGTTTGTTAAATTTCGTGAAGATCCGTCCATAATTTACCCTAGGCCCCATATAAGCCCTACTCCCGGAAAACAGTATAGTACGCCTAAAACACTAATTAACAATGCTATCATAACAAATTTCGGCTCGTCACAGTTTATTAGGACTACAAATGACACTGTGAAGTTTCGTGAAGATCGGTCCATAATTTACCCCAGGCCCCATATAAAACCTACTTCCGGAAAACAGTTTAGTACACCTAAAACCGTTAAAAAAATGCTATCATAACAAATTTCGGCTCGTCACAGTTTATTAGGACTAGTAATGACATTGTAAAGTTTCGTGAAGATCTGTCCATAATTTACCCTAGGCCCCATAATAACCCTGCTACCGGGAAAACAGTTTAGTACGCCTTAAACCATAATTAATAATGCTATCATAACAAATTTTGTCACGTCCCAGTTTTATAGGACTAGTAATAATATTGTAAAGTTTCGTGAAGATCGGTCCATAATTTACCCTAGGCCCCACATAAACCCTTCTTTCGGAAAACAGTTAAGTACGCCTAAAACCGTAAATAATAATGACGCTGTGAAATTTCGTGAAGATCGGTCCATAATTTACCCTAGGCCCCGTATAAAGCCCACTCTGGTGAAATAATTAAATTTTCCTTAAACCGTAGCAGGTATAGATATTGCGGTAAACTTTCTTCCAGCTTAGCTTCATATGGCCAACAAAAAATGTTTTGCAATTTTGTTATATACGTTCCATAATTTACCTTAGATCTTATTTTAGCAGCCTACTGAAATTCACTACAAACGCTTAAACTAATTGCTCCGCTATATTAAAAGTTATGTTTTTTAATACCGGAAATTACTCTGCAGAATTTTGGGATGATTGGTTCATAGCTTACCATGGCTCCAATATAAATTCCTCTCCTGAAAATCATTTAAGTTCAGCTTTAACTGTTACGAATCATGATACTTTACTCAAGCTATTTAAAATTGCTAAAAAAAAAAACGTTTAACCTTTCTGATTGCCGGTCAATAGTTTTATATAGGTCTAAGCCGCAACCAATTTTAATGCAGATGTCTGATTTTATAAAGATAAACTAATAATAAATAGACATCATATAGATATTACTCCTAAAACATTCAAACTGTCGGTGGAGGGTATCAAAGATTCGGCACAGCCGAATATAGCACTCTAACTTGGTTTTAGTTTATTTTTTTAAGCTCAGTTCTAGTTCGGTTCTGGTTATTTTTTGTAATTGGATCACAAATTTTTCTTGCTTCTTAATTTGATGAACTAAATTCCGGAAAATGTCGCATATTCTATTTCTGTTTTTTTTTACAAATTACAAAAAGAAAAAATTCTAAACGTTTTAACTTGTGTACATTTAAGTTGCTTTATGAAATTAAGTGGCGAAATTCTCCCTTTAGAAATACTGTACATGCATATTGATAAATCTACAAACAAAAAATTGTAAAAATACAAATAAATATAGAAACTTGTAACATTTCTTATTGTGAATCTCATTTCACTTCACTTTGGGCTCCAAGTAAATAATTTTATATCAAAAGGATTCATGCTGTTTTTTTATTCCCCTTTCAGCACATAAACAGGATGGACAAGAAAAGAAAGGAACTTAAGTAAATGATATTTATAGAGAATCTCTCCCTCAAGACTTGTGATCTGAAATACATAATTCAAAAAGATATTACAAGGTGTTTACTCTTAAACATACACATTAAGGTGGACAAAAATTTTAAACAAAAACGAAAGTCAATGGAGTGTGAGGTTAGGATAAAAAACTTTTGACAAAAATTTGCCTCGGTCGGTTAAAAATTGGCGTGCCACACGAGGGTTGAAGGGGTTGAGAGAATAACAATTGGGAGAAAATGGATAGGAAAAAGCTTGTAACTACTCAGGAGTTGCCCCTAGGGGGGTAAAATATATGAGCAGCCCTCATTATGTTTGTGTCCCTAATATTTCTCTAGAACAAACTCAACTTCTATCTTTAGCATTTTAGGGGCTCCCCATATAAACAACTGGATTTTCGAGAAAATTTACCAAAATATTAAACAGTGGAATAACACCAATTAGAACTAAACTAATGAATAAGACGATCTCTTCGATAGTGTCGCTCTTAATGCACTCACAACGATTACAATAGGGGAAGATAGCGATTTTTTTAGCACAGAGGCCGTCCATGCAGCATGATTAACCTTGCCATGGCTCTTGTTGGCATTGAAAAGAGAAAAGGCAGTAAAACAACGGCGATTACTGTAATTAATAATTTAGCAACCGATAGGTATTGTATACTGTAGAAGACGATCAATTTTATCATTTATATTCAATTACAGGGCAATTCATTTCATCTGCCGAATCGTCAGACAATGCTGGCGCTGGTGGAACGGATTTGAAAGATGACGCTCTACCGTCGTTTTTTAAAGGTTTTAAAAGAGGAACACAGTCATTAAAAATCCTTTCTGAATTCGATAAATTCATGTTATCAGATAGCTGCAGTAGATGAAGCATAAAATTAGTTGTGTTCTACGATCCGATTCACATTCAAAGCTTTTAACTTGGTGCAATTCCATATAATTTTTTTTATTTTAAACATTTATCGGGAAAATTTTGTATTTGTGTATGGGGACCCCCTAAAGAGTTAAATATGGGCACTTAAAGCGAAAAGTCGACTTTTTGTAGCGTAACGCCAGCAAGTAATTAAAATTGTTATCAAAACAATTTTATATGTATAATTTACGTTTTTATATTTTGGTGCAGAGCGCCAATGGCTCTACATTAAGTACACAGAAAAATTCTCCAACATTTTTCACCAATTAAAGCATTAATCAAAAATAAAATCAGTTTTAATTAAAAATTTAATCAAGTGAATTTAACGTTTAATCAAGTAAATTAAAAGTTTAATTAATACTATTAACTGGTTGAATTGATACTATTAATTTGTTTACTGGTGGTAAATTTAATTAATTTTTTAATTAATATCACAAATTTTTTAATTGAAATCAATTTTTTTTTTCTGTGTAACAAAAGGGATGACTTTTAGACAACATTGCCCAAAAAGACATGCTTATTTGCTTGCTGGCGTACGTGTGTGAAGATAAATATGAAAAGTTAAATTCGTTTTTAAAAAATATCGCATGCGATAAAAAATATTTTAAGAAAATATCGCATGCGTATTATAAAGAAAATACGACTATTTATACGAAATTTTACAGTTTTTATGAAAAATTAATAATTTTTATTTAATATTTAAAACTAATTAGATATTTATTTAGTCTTTTTTTATTAAAATTTATGATTTTTGAAAAAATACGACTTAGAGTGAAATTCTCATGAAAGTGCTGTGTGAGGGATATGGCCACTGTGTCCAAACCCTTCGATCTCAGGGAATCAAACCTAATGGAAAATGAAGACTATGGGCAGGGCTACAATAACCTATAAGCACTTTTTCCAAATTGTATTTGTGAAAATTTTTATACATTTTTGAAAATTGGACTAAGAGTGAAATTCTCATGAAAGTGCTGTGTGAGGGATATGACCACTGTGTCCAAACCCTTCGATCTCAGGGAATCAAACCTAATGGAAAATGAAGACTAAGTGCATTTTCCATTAGGTTTGATTCCCTGAGATTGAAGGGTTTGGACACAGTAGCCATATCCCTCACACAGCACTTTCATGAGAATTTCACTCTAAGTCAAATTTTCAAAAATGTATAAAAATTTTCACAAATACAATTTGGATAAAGTGCTTATAGGTTATTGTAGCCCTATCCATAGTCTTCATTTTCCATTAGGTTTGATTCCCTGAGATCGAAGGGTTTGGACACAGTGGCCATATCCCTCACACAGCACTTTCATGAGAATTTCACTCTAAGTCGTATTTTTTCAAAAATCATAAATTTTAATATAAAAAGACTAAATAAATATCTAATTAGTTTTAAATACTAAATAAAAATTATTAATTTTTCATAAAAACTGTAAAATTTCGTATAAATAGTCGTATTTTCTTTATAATACGCATGCGATATTTTTTTAAAATATTTTTTATCGCATGCGATATTTTTTAAAAACGAATTTAACTTTTCATATTTATCTTCACACACGTTGCTGGCGTTGCGTTACAAAAAGTAGACATTTTGCAGGAAATGCCCTTGTAGAGAGTAGGTTTGTTCTAGAAAAAATATTGGGGACATAAAAATAATGGGGGTTGCTTCTATATTTACCCTCCCTAGGGGCAACTTTTTTTTTACTTTCGATTTTCTAAAACTGAAGGTCCACCTTAATAAACATACACTTACAAGGCATCACACATAACCAAATGTACATGGCAAGATTCATACAAAGTTTTGAGCTCAACGTTAACATTTGAAGTAGGGAGTCGAAATGTATATTTTTGATTGTGTGAGTGTGTTTATATGACTTTTAATACTTTCTTATATAAATTTCAAAAAGTGTATGTACGTTTATGTGTATCTTATTGAACCAGTACAAATATTTATAAATTTTTATTATCGTTTTCAACAACATTTCGAAAATATTGTAAACATAAAGAAAAACACATAAAATATTAAGACATGTAAGTGACGCCAATACCCTCAAACAAGCCCCAAAATTTTCTAACCACAAAGCGTTGAAATATGATAAAAAAAATTTTATTGGATTTTTTAAGAGAAATATTTTAACACTTAAGTAAAATACAAAAAAAAAAAACATAAATAAAAACAAAGGATTTGTGTTAAAACCAAAAAAGAAAAAAAATGAAAATGCTTTTTGAAGCGTATAAAAAAATTATATTAAAAAGTAACATGGGATTTACTAGGCGTCTTAAAGTCTTTAAGTTGTTTCATCAAGTTTATTTATTTCTGTTAAAGTTGCACAATTTAAAATGTTAGTAGTAGAAGAATAAATAAAGGGTATTCACTTTGGATTAATAGCGTTTTCGTATCAGTAACATACAATTTGGCTATAGATATGGGTCATACGTATTGTGGAAAAAAATTACTTAACCGTAGAATGCACAACCGGGTACCCGTGTGCCGACTAGCAACTTTAAACGTTTTTAGCTGCAAAACCAATACTAATAGAGTCTTGAAACTTCGCATCAAGGAAATTCAAGTTAATAATTTTTCTGTAAGACAAAGTGACTAAAAATTGTAATGGGGTACACAGGTACCCTGGCTATTCGTTTGTGCTTGTTTTTTTTTTTTTTTTTTTTTTTTTTTATATGTTTCGGCATCATTTTTGTTGTAATAATTAAAAAATAATTTTATTAAATACATTTAACTATTTAACTAAATAGTTTTTTTTTATATACGTTGTTTTGCCACAGATCTTATTTCTTGCAGATGTAACAGTGTCTGCTAGCCAAATTTGAAGAAAAAATTATAGGCTATAGTTCTTTCCAGATGTTACACTATTTGCCTACCCAATTTCAAGAAAATGAATTGATTAGTTAAGAAGATATAGGCAGGCGGAGCATTAACCCCTCTTGCCCTATTTAATGCCCTGTCCTCTTTCCGATGTTACAGTGTATGCATGCCAAAATTTAAGTAAACCGGTTGATTAGTTAAGAAGATAAAGGGAGGGGGAGCTTTAACCCCTCTTGCTCTGTTTTACGCCCTAAGCCTTTGGAGGAGTTCAAAATGGAGGGCATTTTATTGATATTTGTATGGGAATATAAATACATGTTTCGGAATGAATGCAGTGTTCACTTAAATGGCTATAACTCATGAACCAATACACATTTGAAGATCGTTGATACATTAATACATTTCAGAGTACACCAGTTACTAACACAATGCAACTTATTTTTATATATATAGATAATATGTGTATTACGGTATTTAAAATTAAATTTTTTTTCTGTGAAGCTAAAAATAATTAAAAATTACAAAATGTTATGCGTTTGTATGGTATTGGTTATGCATTATACGGTTCATGTGAATGTTTTTCAATACATATATGAATATTTTCTAATATATTTGCTTAAAGGTTAGGTTAGATTAGGTTAGGTTAGGTTAGGTTAGGTGAGGTGAGGTAAGGTTAGGTTGAAAGACTGGTGCGAAGTCACCCAGAGACCAATATGGTCTATTGTTATCCCTTAGTTAAAATTCTAATAAGAAAAAGAGGAGAAAAAAGGGTGAATGCACCAGAATAGAGAAAGTAGTGGAACATAAAAATACAAGCAAGTGCACCCTACTTAACAGAAAACTGCCCTACATGTACCCAGTCCCTGCTGCTTAGCCAGGCCAATCTAATAACAAGTCCCAAAACATCTACCAATTCTACTACTACCACAAATCTACTACCTGGCCATCTCAGCCTGGTGTTCTGTAGCCTGGACACTGCTTTTCTGTCTCCAACTCCTGCTGCTTAGCCAGGTAATTCTAATTACAAGTCCCAAAACATCTCCCAATTCTACTTCTACTACAAATCTACTACCTGGCCATCTCAGCCTGGTGTTCTTTGCTTAACTGTCTCCAACTCCTCTGGGTCCTCACACAACCTAAATATATCCGACAATTCAGATCCCAACCTCACCGCT
This sequence comes from Pollenia angustigena, assembly GCA_930367215.1. NCBI lineage: Eukaryota > Metazoa > Arthropoda > Insecta > Diptera > Polleniidae > Pollenia > Pollenia angustigena. The sequence goes on from OV884056.1 coordinate 188,927,910, forward strand.
ATCCTGCCTATCATGCAGTGGCTCGTGCGTATTACACGTATTAAAACAAATCTATATTTCAAAGTTAAGGAAAAACTAATATATATGTATGTATGTATATTTTTTTTTATTTATTTTTTTTTTTACCTCTTTTTCAAGAATGAGACATTATCAAGCCTCATTTATAACTGTTCGCCTCCATTTTGTCTTTGTCTGCTCCTACTCCTCGAACCCTGTAAGTTCCATTTTATGCCAGATTGCATTGTATGGCTTCCGAAAAGTATATATTTTCTTTTCTTTTGTACACGGTGTTGGTGAACGTCTGTATTTTGAATTTAACCCATTTCTCGCCGCACCAAATAAACTGACAATATCATAACGAAAAAAGATTTTAAGTAGCTGACGGAAATAAAAAACAAGAGTATGAGTGCTGGTGATTATAATCACCGGTCGGCAAAAAATGGGTAAAAGCTGTAAGTTAAAAGATAGGTTTCTGGTCAGTATAGGAGTCGTATTTTCGGTGTGAGGGTGTTAGATTTCTCGATATGTCGAAGCTCGTAGTACACTCTTCTTGTTTTGTGTAATCGTTAACTTACGTTATCTTTAGTACCGACGTCTGCAGTTATACGGTTCCTGAATATCAAAAGTTGTTGAAAATTTTGATTGGGCCATTGCCAATAGAAAAGTTAGATGTTTGGTTGCGTTTAGTACTCATGCACTTCGTTTTACTAGAATTAATTACACTGTGCAAGAAATTGGCACTTTTATTTTGAGACAAGCTGAGCACCTGGCGTTCTTACCTGATTCGGGTACGCTGAATGCAGTGGTGCTAGCCGTTTTTTTAGGTTAGCTCTGGTATTCGAGATACAGCGTTATTTCGAAAATGGAGGAGGTTGCACAACATATGTTCGCGTAACTCAAAAACGCTTTAGCTTATTGCAAAAACTAAAAAATCGCCAGTTAGTTTTTCTTTTTAATAATTTGTTGTTTTTAAACCCTCCACCACAATTAGTTGTGAAGAGGGTATATTAAGTTTGTCATTCCGTGTGAAACTTTTTTATTATTCATCTCAGACCCCATAAAGTATATATATTCTGGGTCCTTGAGTAATTCTAAGGCGGTTTAGCAATGTCCGTCTGTCCGCCTGTTGAAAACACGCTCACTTTCGAACAACTCAAAAGAAATGAACAAACTTGGTGCCAAATTGCTTGCAGTTATCCTAAGCAGTTTGGGAATGAAATCCAGCAAAATCCGTTTAGTAGGACCAGAGCTATGAATCAAAATGTGAAACCACCACCTAAAAAAAATTGATAATTTTGTTACAAAAAATAACATAAATGCTGGAACAAGGCACCGAATGAGATAAGATTTTGCAAATATTTGTTTGACTGGAAATCACGCTGTTAAATTTCGTGAAGATCTGTCCATAATTTACCCTCAGCCCCATATAAACGATACTCCCGGAAAACAGTTAAGTACGCCTAAAACCGTAAAAATTAACTCTAGCGTAACAAAATTTGGAACGTCACAGTTTTTTAGGAATTAAAATAATACTGTGAAATTTCGTGACGATCGGTCCATAATTTACCTTAGGCCCCATATAAACCCTTGTACCAGAAAACAGTTTAGTACGCCTTACACCGTAAAAAGTAATGCAATCATAACAAATTTTGGCTCGTCACAGTTTTATAGGACTACAAATGATACTGTGAAATTTCATGAAGATCGGTGCATAATTTACCCATAGAAACCCCATAGAAACCCTACTCCCGGAAAACAGTTTAGTACACCTAAAACCATAATTAATAATGCTAGCATAACATAAATTGGTACGTCACAGTTTTAAAGGACTAGAAATGACGCTGTGAAATTTCGTGATGATCGGTCCATAATTTACCCTATGCCCCATATAAACCCTACTACCGGAAAACAGTTTAGTCGCCTAAAACCATAATTAATAACAAATCGTCACAGTTTAAGATAATAATAACATCATATAGATATTACCACTTAAAGATTCGGCACAGCCGAATAAAGCACTCTAACTTGTTTAATGTCTATTTCTAAGATACGCAGTCGTTTAAGTCGCTTGGCAAAAAAAAAATAATTTTTAAGCCACATTTTAAAATTTTTGTTTTTTTTAAATTAATTAAAAATTTAAAAATTGAGAAGAATTGAGAAAAAAAATACTCTTCTTTAAGGAAATTTTATGGCGGAATTTCGGTTTTTTTAGTTTTTTCAATAAGTTAAAGCGTTTTTGAGTTACGCGAACATATGTTGTGTAACCTCCTCCATTTTCGAAATAACAAGAGCTATCTTAAAAAGAAAACGCTAGCACCATTTGATTTAGCGTACTCAAATTATGTTAAAACGCCATGTGCCTGGCTTGTCTGTTTTTCAACTAGCACAGTGTTATCAGGCCGTATTCCCATGCCGTTGACACTTAATCATATATTTTCCTCGGTATCTTCTTTGTTTGTGGCAATAGAATCAGGTCGTCAGCGCAGTCTTGACTTTTTAGTTATTGGTTGATTCGCCATTGTATGCCTCTGCTTTGTCCGGCTGTTTTCGACATAACTTCATCGAACGTTGTTACGAATACTTTAGGAGATAACATACATCTTTGATTGCTAATGTGCTAAATACCTTGCATGTCTTACCGTAATGTAAAACTCTTATACTGGATTCATCGTACTGAACTTTGATAAGTTTGATGAGTTTTCCTGGTAAGTCTTTGTTTGCAAGAGCTGCCCATACTTTGTTTTGTTTAACAGCTTCAAAAGCTTTTTCAAAATCAATAAACATTAAATACAATTTTGTATTCGTTGCACTGCATGTGCATGCATATTTGCTCGTATAGTAAAATTAATTAAATTAATTACACACCTTTTAAATATTCCATAAAATCATGGTTAAGGCCAAAGAATAATAAACGAAAAACCATAAGAAAATAATTTAATTTAAAACATGATATCCACACTTCAATACAACAAAATACCTGGAATTGATGTAAAATAAAAAAAAAAATCATATGTAATTTTCTCTGCACTTCAATTTCAAATTAACCTAACACGCGAAGGTCAATTATTGAATGGTTTTTCTTAAAAACTTTAAAATCCTTTTAATACTTTCTTTTAATTTAAGCATATTATATATTTAAAAATGATTTGTTTGCAGTTGGTAGCAAAGTATAAAAAGTAAGTCGTCTCTTTGGCAATTCTTCTCAGCAGTACCTTCTGGTGCCGAACTCAAACATGAGCTAGTGAATAAATGTACATGTATTCAAGCATTTTTAGTTTTCACCAGACATACAGAGTTTCATAAAAATGTTTGATTTTTTTTTTAATCAGGGCGAATTCACTACAGGTGGCGGCTGAATTTGACACTTCGAATCAATCTGTTTTGCATTTACAGCGCAAAAACTCTGTGTTTTTTGTATTCTTGTAGAATTGCTGACACCCAGGGCTGCCTGATAAATTTGTGAAGAAACCATCTATTTCCTGAGAAAAAATAAAAAAAATCGTCTTTCTCGTTTTGAAAAATCGTAAAAAATAATTGGACAACTTAAAATTTAGTCTAATTTTTTGAATTTGTCGATATTTAAAAAAATATAATAACTTCATACCCAGCAAGAATTTTCAATCGTTTAAGAGCTACTGGGAGTCTCATGAAGAGCGTTTTTGATCGTCGATTAGCGCATTGTTTTTGGTCGTAAAAAATTCTACACACAGAAGAAACTGTTACACGAGTGAGTTTCTTCCAAAAAACAGCGAAAGACTCTAATTTAAACGTTGTTGGAATCGTTTGGGATGTGGGTCAAGATAATCTGACGAGTCTTTCAAAAAACATATATCGTATGAGACTCATGTAGATATTCACCCTTATTGTGTTTGGCGTATTTAAAATACGCCTACGACTGTTTGGTAATAGATTAAAGAGAATGTGAACTTTTTTCCTTTAATCTATTACCAAACTGTCGTAGGCGTATTTTAAATACGCCAAACACAATAAGGGTGATTATCTTGCAACTCGTAAAATGCCTGCCGCATAATTGCTTAAAATATGATTTATACAAAGAGTCGTAGAAGGTGCTTTAAAAATGGTTTGAAGAAAGGTAAGCAGAGAGTCACATGCCACAGTCGTACCTAAACAAAAGTGGCACGCGTTTTCTAGTTGTCCAATTCATCAGGGCCATACTATTTCTATGAAGCATCTCTAAATAGCGCGGCGTTTAATAGAGAAAAACACAAAAAAAAAAACTTCATCTGAAATTTTGCTTTTCTCCATAAAGTTTTAAGGGGAAATATCTATCTGAATATATAAAAACATTCACAGCCGGTTTAACGATTGCGAACGTCAACGTTCGCAAAGAAAAATTATATTTAAAACAAAAACAAAATTCGAAAATATGTTTTTGTTTTAAATGTAATTTTCTATGCGAACGTTAACGTTCGAAATCGATGAACAGGCTGTTAAAGTTTTCTCTTTTTGGTGACTGAATAAAATCTTCACTTTTTAGAAAAAATCAGCAAATCGGCACTTTGCTCACTTCGGAGCAAAAAAATCGTCAAAATGACGATAACTCGTCAAATCTGGCAGCCCTGCCACCGTGTACATACATTTGCCTCGGTTTGAATTCTCTGTGATTTTAACTCATTGAATTTATGATTGTCAAAAAAGAAATATTTTTTTTGCAAATAAAAAAACATTTTCGCAGTGCAATCATTGTAAAAGAGATGCAAAAATTCAAAATACTTTCAACAAATCAAATAGCGATAGCATTTGATATTTAAGTTCCTAATATTAAATTTAAATGTTATAACTTTTATGTTAATTTTCTCTTTAACAAGTTAGAGTGCTATATTATTATAATCTTTGTAAAAGCAGACATCTGCATTAAAATTTGTTGCGGTTTAGACCTATAACAATTATTGATCGACAATCAGAATCAATTTTAAAAAGTTTGAGTAGAATATCAGTTTAAGCTGAACTTAAATGATTTTTAAGGGAACAAGTTATATAAAAGCCATGGTAAGCTATGAACCAATCATCCCAAATTCTGCAGAACGTTTTCTGGTATTAAAAAACATAAATTTCAATACAGCGGTGCAATTAGTTTAAGCGTTTGCAGTAAATTTCAGAAGGCTGCTAAAATGGAATCTAAGGAAAATTATGGACCGTATATCACAAAATTGCACAACATTTTTTCTGGCCATATGAAGCTAAACTGGAAGAAAGTTTACCGCGTATTTAATTATTTTACCAGAGTGGGCTTTATATGAGGTCTATGGTAAGTTATGCACCGATCTTCACCAAATTTCACAGTGTCATTTCTAGTTCTATAAAACTGTGATGTATCAAATTTTGTTATGATAGCGTTATTTTTTACGTTTTAGGCGTACTAAGCTGTTTTCCGGGAGTAAGGTTTATATGGGGCCTATGGTAAATGATGGACCGTTCTGCACAAAATTTTAAAGTCTTATTTCTCGTTCAATAAAACTGTGATGTACCAAATTTTGTAATGATAGCATTATTTTTTACGTTTTTAGGCGTAATAAGCTGTTTTCCGGGAGTAAGGTTTATATGGGCCTATGGTAAATTATGGACCGATCTTCACGAAATTTCACAGTCTTATTTCTAGTCCTGTAAAACTTTTATGTTCCAAATTTTGTTATGATAGCATTATTTTTTACGAATTAAGGTTTACTAAGCTGTTTTCCGGGAGTAAGGTTTATATGGGGCCTATGGTAAAAGATGGACCGTTCATCACAAAATTTTAAAGTCTTATTTCTCGTTCAATAAAACTGTGATGTACCAAATTTTGTTACGATAGCATTATTTTTTACGGATTTAGGCGTACAAAACTGTTTTCCGGAAGTAGGTTTTATATGGGGCCTATGGTAAATTATGGGCCGATCTTCACGAAACTTAACAGTTTCATTTCTAGTCCTATTTAACTAAGACGTGCCAAAATTTGTTATGATTGCATTGTTAGTTAGGGTTTTAGGCTTACTATACTGTTTTCCGGGAGTATGGCTTATAAGGGGCCTAGGGTAAATCATTGACGGATCTTCAAGAAATTTTACATCGTGAGTTCCAGTTACATAAAACGAACTGTTGCGAAATCTTATATCATTCTGTGCATTTTTCCACCATTTATGTTAGTTTTTGTAACAAAATTATCAATTTTTTTTAGGTGGTGGTTCCACATTTTGATACATAGCTCAGATCCTATTGAACCGATTTTGCTGGATTTCAATCCCAAACTGCTTAGGATAACTACAAGCAATTTGACTCCAAGTTTGTTTATTTCTTTTGAGTTTTTCGAAAGTGAGCGTGTTTTCAACAGACGAACAGACGGACAGACAGACGGACATGGCTAAATCGACTTAAAATTACTCAAGGACCCAGAATATATTGATGGTTTTCTTCCGCAACCTCGTAACTCAAAAACAACTACTTTTCAGGAGAGACAAAATACTTTATTTTAACCAAATATTTGAAACTTTTTGCTTCATATTCTTTTATAATCCAAGAATTAGGAAAAATTCCGATATTCCGCCAAACAAAAAAATTTCAAAATTGTAAAGCGGTATTTACTGATTACTTTCCCAGTTAAAACAAAAAATCATAAAAAATCGAGTTACGTGGTTGCGGAAGAAAACCATCGATATATACTTTAAAGGGTCTGAGATGAATAATAAAAAAGTTTCACAAGGAATGACAAACTTAATATACCCTCTTCACAACTAATTGTGGTGGAGGGTATAAAAAATGTGCACTAGCACATGTAGAGTAGTTTAAAAAAAATGGAGCCGATATACTTTATATACATACTTTGGAGGGTAGTTGAAGTATAAACTACAAGTTGTAATTTTTTTAAAAGAAAACAACGCAGAATAATTATATTTATTAAAAAAAAAAAATTAATAATTCATTTGTCGCCTGTGAGCATTTAATATATGCAAAACGTGACCTACACACCTTTAAATTAATATTAAGAAAAAAGACCAAGTAAAAGTTGTATATAAAATCTTATACACTCAGGTCTCCTTTTATGCGATAGATGCGTTCCTCCTAGCTTCATATAAAAACGAATAGTTCGTTAAAAAATTCTGGAAAACCGCATAAATTTAAATTTAAATTCAAACATCAAAACAAAATCGCATAAAAAAAAATCAACAAAAATAAATTTGGGGCATTATTTGTAATAAAAAAATTTTGCTGGTAAAGGCATAAAGGAATTAGATATAAATATGTGTGCGAATTACTTTTTTCTAGATGTTTCTTTTTCGAGTTACGGGATGGTAAAGTGTTGCCGTTTACAAAAAAATAATTTTTTTAAGTTTTTTTTCGAACTTAAAACTTATCAAAAAAAAAAAAAAATTGGCAAAAGTGCACTTTACGGGGCGTACGAAAAAAAAATTGGACCCCCTCTGGAATAAAAAAAGAAAAAAACCAAAATTAAAATTTAAGGGGGCTGAGGCCCGTGGGGACCCCTGGGTCCAAAAAACCGCCCCACCCACTGAGTGGTATGTGTGGGTACTCAAATTAAAGGTAATTGTGTAAAAAAAAAACGAAAATAATAAAATTTAGGTCGGGTGGGACTTCTGGTTCCCACGCCCCATGATGCTGATACTTGTTCCTGTCGTCCAATTATTCCTGATACAGTTAACGATCTAATAAAATTTAAAGTAACCCAATTAAAATCAGCGATAGAAAATGTCAACATTAAAAATCTCCCGGTCCTAACCGCATCACAGGCTCAATGATAAGAAACTTACCTACGTCTGCTTCAAGAATCTTGCTGCTCATCTTTAATGCGATATTACGAGTTGGCTACTTCCCATCCTCTTGGAAGACCTCTACAATTGTTATGATTCCTAAGCCAGGAAAAGACGCTAGTCAAATTACGTCGTGCAGACCAATCAGCCTACTATCAATATTATCAAAGCTATTCGAAAAAATATTTCTTTTAAGTATAACTCCCTATCTTACTGAACACACAATCATTCCGGATCATCAGTTCGGATTCCGAGCAAGGCATGGTACAATCGAACAAGGGCATAGAATTGTTACCTAAATTACAAATAAGATCAGCGCTTGAGAGAAAGGAATATTGCTCAGCACTGTTTATAGATATTTCCCAAGCATTCGACAAAGTTTGGCATGATGGGCTGATCATTTAAATAACACGAATGCTTCCACAAAACACTCACAAACTCCTTGAGAGCTATTTAACTAGCAGAACATTCATGGTTAGATCAAAAAACCAATACTCCCCCACCAAGAAAATATCTGCTGGTGTACCTCAAGGCAGCATATTAGGGCTGTTAGGACCAAAAAGTTGCATCGCAGCATTTACATTCCCACATCAATGAACTAGAAGCCTGGCTAGAAAAATGGAAAATAAAGGTTAACCCGGCTAAATGTGCTCACTTTACTTTCAGGCTCATAAGACAAACGTGCCCTCCTGTTAAAATAAATAACATCACTGTTTCGGTAGAAAGCCATGTTAAATACTTGGGAATTCATAAAGATAGACGCCTGACCTGGTCTCGTCATATTGAAGCGAAAATAACGGCTATGAAACTTAAAGCAGCTCAACTACATTGGCTAATCGGTTGAAACTCAAACATATCCTTAGACAACAAAGTTCTCTTATACAAGTCCATCATAAAACTAATATGGACATATTGCATCCAATTATGGGATACTGCATGCGCATCAAACATCCAGAAGCTACAAAGAAGACAGTCTAGGATATAACGGCAAATGGTCTGCGCCCCATGGTGTATACGTAATGACAATATCCACAGAGATCTTAACATCGCTACGATCCAGGAAGAAATTAAAAAGTATTCAATCCCAACTACTTCGCTCGGGATCTAATAAAGTTCGAAGGTCACCGGAGGCTGAAAAGATCCGACACTTTGCGCCTAGCAGGCTTTTTTGACACTTGAATGCAATTAATTAGCGGTTACATTGGTAACGGCTAACAAATACAAATGAGAATTAGGATTAAGCTTTGAATACATATTATAATTTTCGACAATTAAAAAAAAAAAAAAAAAAAAAAAAAAAAAAACTTGGTTTAATTTAAAAATGGTAAAAAAGCTTAAAAAACATCTAAGATTTCAAAATCTGTTAAAGTTCTAAAATAAAATCGTAAAATTAAAAATCGCATAAATTTGAATCCGCATAAAACGAACCTGAGTGTATTCTAGAGTTGTCGATTATTCGCCTTTCAACTTTGTTCGAATAATTCAAATAATTGTTTTTGTTCGTTCGATCAAACGATTAATCCTAAAAAATTTTCGATTAATCGATGAGGATAACGAATAAAAAAAATTAGTTTAACAAAAAAGTAACGTATTTTAAATAGATATATATGTTCATTTATCTTCAATTATGGAAAATCTTCCATTTTTTCTTAATATTTTTCTCAAATCCGCTTTGACTTCATCTTTTTTTTATGCATAAAACTTTTCATCATATTTCCTAATTCTTAAATAATCCGATATAACTTTGGATTTTGAAAAATCGTTTGCAGACCAACCATCTTCAGCCATTCGTCTGCATACAATTTCTTCTATATAGAACAACCGCTGTATCTCTATGTATTTTTCCTATGAACTAAGCTCTGCATTTTTTTGATGTCGTTGGATTGTCTTCCACGGCACACAGTGGCTGAAAATCGTTTTTCATTGGCCAATAATCTGTAACTTTTGAACCGAAGGAGATATTCTAGTGAAATCGACAGTTAGATTCTTAAACTTTCTTCACTTTAAATTTCATTAAAATCGGTTGAGTAGTTATTGAGGAATTTAAGGTCAAAGTGGAACTTAAAATTTTTTTTTAATTTAGGGTGCAATATGTTTTTTTTTTAATTCTTTTAATTATTTAAAAATTTAATTTTTTGATTTAAATAATAATCATTAACATTTTTTGTAATAATGGGACACTCAAAAAATTAAATGCTTACTATAAAAAAAATTTTAACATAAAAAAAAAATAGTAAAATCCACTGGAAATTTTGCTATTATTGCTGAAAAATAAACAATTTTTTGCTTTCAAATTTGTTTACACTTATTTATTCTTATTTATTAAAACATTTCATACATATGTGGATAATGTATGAATAATAGCAGCAATAGATTTTAATAGCTTTTGTAACAACGTGAGCTTCTATTTATTATTATTTTTTACTAATACAATGTCTGTCTTTGATCTAATCAATTATAATTATTGTTCATTTAATTGAAAGATTGATTGCAAATATTCCATATTTTGTTTTGTGTTATTTCTGTTCTTAAGTAGTTTTTTGACTTCTTCATCTAAATCCCGATGTTCCACTTTCCATTGATTTCGAATACTGGAGATGAACGGATCTGACGTTGCCAATAATATATTAAATAGATCTTCATTAGTGGAATTTCGTGAAATTTTTCTAGTATTGTGCTCTCTATAAAATTTGTAATCCTTATTCCTTTTTTCCTGAACTTCCTTTGATAAATCTCCAAGTGGCACCAACTGATATTTAATGACATCTTCTCGATGATAAAGGATTTTGTGAACTGTAGCAGACATATTTCTCCATGGGTACTTGGTTGTATATATTTTTGCAGTTTCCTTAGCAAAATCTCCAAATTTTCTAGAGTCAATTTCGTCATTGCACGCAAGTACTTCTAGGATTATTTTAAATCTAAAAATTAGGTTAAAATCAACACCTGTTATTTCAGATGATGTTTCTGGATCTGAAAAGAATCTTCTTGCGGTATTGCCATCATTTGTATTGCCTGACCCTTGTTTCGGCTGATCTATAATCAACCCAAATTTGCGATATTCATCTTGAACATGTTTCCTTTTTGAACTTCTTAACTCCTTGTTGGTTTCGTTGTTTCTTATTGATCCTGAAGATCCGAAATCCAAATCATAACTGATTTTAAGTATGTGTTTCATAAGTCGTATTCTTGCATGTAGTGGTGATAATCCAAATTCATATGCATCAGTATTATCTAATGATTTTGTCGGGACTTGGTTTAATTGGCTTGATGTTGCATGGCATATGATGCAGCTGGATGCAGCCTTCGTGTTAGTCAAAGCCTGGCCTACTTTTCCATCTATCATTGTTAGCACTAATTGGTAGCTAACTTCAATTTGCTGCCCATCTAAATCTAACTGTAATGGCTGTAGCATTGCAATTTGGGCCTTGATATCACTAACTTCTTTATTAATGGCATCATGAGTTTCTTTTTTGAATTCAAATTTTATAGGTCTGCAATATTTCGTAGAAGATGGTGTCTCATTTTTCCCTTGTTTGCGTTGTACTTGTCGAAGGCTCTGAATCTTCCAAAAAAATTTTTAATCGCAATGGTACAAATGATACCATGAACATATCTGAGTCCGAAATATTTTCACATACTACTTGTTTGTATTGTTTTTGTCCGGAAGAACCATCACATCCCCATTTACAAAAAAGAATTAACTTTGTGTTTCCATATTTCTTTGACTCATTTCCTTTTATTGATTGTAGCAAGCGTTCGGATGTGTGATCAACTAGAGATTGTAGTTGTACCTCTGCCGAAATTGATGTGATTGTAATAGTGTCCTTTAATGGCAAACAGTCCATTTTAGCAGATGTTATGTGATGATATGCTGGATACAGATTTGAGCCTTTTTCAATCGCACGCAATCTGAGCTGTATATATTGCTGTTTTGTTAATTTTAAATCCAGAAATAATGCTAATGCCTCCTCATTTGTGAATTGTTTTGCATCGCTTGGAGTTGGTATACTTTTAAGAATCCGTTTTGTTCTCAATGGACTAGCTCTAACAACTTTTTCAATGATATCCACTTTTGTCAATTGTTTCTGTGATCGCAATTGATGTAGGAAAGTATCTTGAATATTTTCATATCCGATTTCTTCATTTATATCCTTAAGCTTCCGCCTCTTGGATCTATCGCTACAGTTGTCCAGCGATTTTTGTGGTCTCCCACGTGTGTTTTGATTTGAAGTTTCTGAAGCGATCTGGACAGAAAGTTCGTTCTCTAACCAGTTTGTAAAGCTCTTATAAACTCTATCTTTGCTGTAATCAACTTTCCTGTATCGCTGCTTTAAATGTTTGATGAAAACATATAATTTATTTTCTAAGTCCGATTGTATTTCAGTGCTATAGGAATTTAAGTTTCCTTTTTTTCGAATGTAATTTTTAACATCTTCCTCGTTTTTGTTTCTAAAATACTCTCCGGCCAATTCTTTATAGCTGAAGCTCTCCATGTTTATGAAAAACGTTGTTATTGCTCAGATATATTATATCCACTGAGTTTGCATCCGAATGTCACTTGCTTTTAAACCTTTTCATACTTTTTTTCATACCAAGTACAGGTAGAATAAAAAGGATTAAAAAACTTAAAATCCTTTTATTTATATGCTATAAAATACCTGACACAAATTTAACAACGCATTGCATAGCTATAGGGTCATGGACTATTATAAGAGTCACAAAAACAGATAAAATAAAAAGACCGAACAAAATTTAAAAAGCCCTTCTAAGGTGGGAGTCACAATATACCTGTTTAGCGTAAACGCGTGTATAAGCTCTTTATTCTACTATAGAATACGCTAGTGTGAACGTAGTTTAACGGATAAGGATGAATCAGGGTAGCAATACGTTTTTCTGATTGTGTAACATTAATAAAATTTTTTATATGTACTACCTGTATTATGTTCTATCACGATCAATTTTCCCTATATCATAAAATTTTTTTGAAGACAATAGCACATGATTTCTGTTACTTCTGCAAACATTTTTGCGGAATAAAAAAAATTTAAAAAAAAATGTTTTTTTCTGAGTAATTTCATTAAAATTACCTTTCTATCAGTGGTTTTACCTTCTTAATCCCTTTTGGGCCGCAAAAGTTCTATTCTTCTAAAGTTGAAATATGACAAAAATATAGTAGTTTAGAAATTTTTTTTGAGTAATTCCATTAAAATTTAAAAAGTGTTAAACAGACGGGTCCAAACGGGCACAAGAGTATATACAGGGTAAAAGAAAACACTTTCACCTTTCTATCAGTGGTTTCATCTTCTTGGTCCCTTTTGGGCCGCAAAAGTTCTATTCTACTAAAGTTGAAATTTGACAAAAATATAGTAGTTTAGAAAATATGTCCTAGCATCTCAAAACTAAATAACAAAACAGTCGCAAATATTACCTTTTTAAAGATAACAAGACTACCAACCTAACAGAAAAGCAAGCAGGTCATTATCGCTTATAGTTTTTGTGCAATGATAATTTCTTTCGGATTAAATATTAAAAAAAAATACTTTTTTCTGAATTAAAAAAAAAAGTTGTGTTTAATAACATGTCACACCCACAATTACCAATATTTTGACCAAATTTTTTGGCTACCTTAGTTTTAATATGTTTACTATTAAATCAAATTAAAATTTTTGAAATCGGTGACAAACAAAAATTGGACTTTTGGCCAATGAAATAAAATTTTCAGCCACTGTGCGGCATCGTTTTCTATGGTAATATTGTGACAGTTACGCAAATATAATATAAAACATAATTTTTTCTTTCATGATATAATTTATATAAAATGATTCTTTATTTGTTTACCTTTATGTTTATTTCTAAGTTTTTCACCCGAGAGTGAAATTTGTTAACATTTGATTTAAACAGAAAACAGCTGATAGAATTACCTGTCAAATATTTGTTTAATAAGAACATTAAATACTTAACACGATTTTTCTTACTAAACACTAAGATTAATTACAAAAAGGGCTAAATTATTTTTTAACTTTCCTATAATTGTGAGTCACACCTTTAGGTCAAGTTGTTTGACCAACTGAATTTGACATTTCTTTGTTTCAGTTTTTGACAAATTCAAAATTGGAGAGGTACACAATAAGCAGCGCGTTCAGATTTTTCAGCCACTTACGAAAATAGGCGTTCAAATCAGAATGCATGTCATGGTTTTATTCGTCAGAATAATCGAGCAAATGTGTCCACAAACATGAGAATTGTGCGCAAATTTCAGCAAACCGGTTCTCTAGGAAATGTGAAAACACCTGTGCTTGCTCGCCCAATTCTTATATGGGCTGGTGGCGTCATCGGACCGTACTTCTTCGACAATGAGGTCGGCCAAGCAGTTACCGTGAAAAGTGTTCGCTATTGCGAGATGATATCGGAATTCTTGTAGCCATAAATTGAGAATATGGACATGGAAGATATTCGGTTCCAACAGAATAGTGCAACTTGCCACACATCCAACGAAGAAATGACTCTTTTGCCAAGAACAAGTGTACGTAAACAAGCCAAGAACAATTCAAGAGCTAAAGGATGAGATTATACGGCACATTAACGATATTGAACCTTTTAATTATATCTCAGAGTCAATGAAAATATGTATGGACCATCGGAAAGAGGTATGCCACCGAAGAGCATTTTGCCGATATTTTGTTTCACAAATAGGTGTCATAGAACCTTCTATAGTAATAAAAAATATTAAAATAATTTTTCAAAAACTTTATGTTTTATTTACAATTAACATAGTGCGTTTTGGTGGGACCACCCTTTACAAAATCACGAAAAACGTGTAAGAATAAATCAAATCCTAAGCTTTTATTTAATTAATTTTTTTAACAAAAAAAAAAAAAATTGTTCGATAAATCGACATTAATTAATCGATTTATTCGTTATTCGAAAACCGCCATTTTAAAATAATTCGAACAAGAGTTTGGTTTTGTTTGATCGATTAATCGAATTATTCTTAATCGGTTGACAACTCTAGTGTATTCCCTTCACCATGATTTTGAAAAGAAAATTGTTCCCTGGGATAAATGGTCCGATTTGGCTAATTTTCAATACTAAATACTGCTTATATATGGAAAATATTTGCGCAAAAGTTGGTCCTCCTATCTTTTAAAGTATGGGCGCTATTATTTCGGGAAGAAAATTGTAGTTTTTTGCTAACACTAAGTCATTTTAGAATCGATTTTCCCTACAAGAATTCTACTAAGTTTAGTTCAGGTAAATTTTACGAATCAAAGTTCATTAATTACAAGAAGACTTTATAGACACAATGTTTATGGGTAAAAACTATCGTTTTTAGGTAAAAACTGGAGTTAATCGTGGTATTTTTCTAATATATCTGCCATCTGTAGTCCACAGAATTCAGACAGATTGGACCAATAGCAAAGTGATATAAATATGAACCAGGTAGTCCCCATATATCTAAGATTTTCGGAAAAAAACATTTCAACATGCATGGACAGAGAAAAAATGGACGGACAGCAATCATAAATTCGACTTCGCTACTCATTAGGACCCAAAATATACAACACTGCACAGCAAACGAGCTGTTGTCTATTTATGGCAAAGACGTCAATCAATTAGAAAATTTAATTGTGCACTGGTAGGCTAGCTAATAGTGAGCTTGTCTGTCAGCGCCGGGGTTGCGGGTTTGATTCTCGCCAGAGACTCTGTTTTCTTTCCTGCGGATAAGCGTAGAGCTTCGCGGGATTAGCTTAGGGAATTTAAAAAATAACTATTTTTCAGCCCGTAATATTGCTTAAAATTGGAATTTGCCAACGAACTGTGAAAGAGAAAAACTATAAGCGCGCATGAAGCAAAAAAATTCCAAACAAGTTTGCTTACCGACAGAGATGCCCTAGTCATGGAGCACTAAACGGTTACAAAATAGGTAAAAACATCTTAAAAGGCTTGCAGACGCCATAAACAAGCCAGTTAGTGAGTGAGCACTTTCAGATAAGAATGTTAAGGCGCGCTTAAATTTTTGCAAAGAGCACAATAATTGTAGTGTGGAAACCTGGAAACCAAAATAAACTATTTTCGGTCAGATGGAAAAGAAATTCAAAAAAGCACCAACTAAAGGAAACGATAAAACATGGAGATGGAAGTTTAATGGCCTCGGCCTCATATACATGGTGGAACCTTGGCCCATTGTAAAAATTCCATGGTATAATGAAAACGGAAGAGTACCATCGGCAATTTACGCGGTTTTGTACATACCCGTAGGAAGATGTTGTTTTTTAACAGGACGGGAATTCAAAACATTTAAGCAATATTGTTATAATCATTTTATGAAATTCCGGGATTCGGATGTACATAATATCATTTTGGATGGTTCGAGGTACTTAAATTATTTAATTTTTAGGCAGAAATCGTCCATAAAGTAAATGATTTTAAAGAATACAGTTTTTACTCGTTAACTCCAAAAGAACCGAATTTCTAAAAAATTCCAGACACTTGTCCGCTTGTTTTTCCAATAAGAGAGAGAGAGGGGGAGACAGAATATTATTATTTACCTATCCCGTTATACATGTTTGTTTTTCTTTTGTTATACTGACCCAGTTGTTTACAGAATAACTCTCAATTATAAGACACCTGCAGCATGAACGATATGGTTTCGCAATTATTTTACTTTAAAAATTTTATGTATACTAAATAATTTCAACAAATAGAATATGGGAATTTTTTTACACAAAAGAAGCAAATCGTTTTTTATAGATAATTAAATATTTATTTTTTGGTAGTTAAATTATATAAAATAAATGAATATTCTTTTGTTTTTTACGGAACATGGTGTTGAATTTTTGACAGTTAAAATTAAATGAACTTGTCGTTGTTTTAAATAACATTTTCATTTAATTTTACATACAAAACACTTAAACTTAATCAACGGACAATATTAACTGCAACTGAAAATCCGTATTAATAAGCACTAAGTTTTTTAAATAATTGTTAGAATCAGTTAAAAATAAATTAGCTTGGAAAAAAATAAATTTGAAAAAAATGACTGAACGGAATACTTCTTAAATAAACTACAGTCCCTTACTGTAATAATATTGTGAGTGTAATCGCGAAAATAGCTTTAAATGCCATAACATCCTTATAAATGTTGGGGTTGACATACAATATGGCCACAATAGCTCTTGTCATAGCTACTTTCACAAATTGTTGTGCGTATGCGTTAAGCTGTTTCTGTTTTCAAAGGTTTTTCTGGAGTACAAAATTTGCTATTCTTTAATTATGAAGTGCTGAATTCCAAATGTTTATTGGGGGATAAACGCATTTTACTGGTTGCTTAGGCCAGATCATCAGGAAATCTTTTTCCAAAGACTTTAGAAGAGCTAAATATATTATACAAATAAAACTGTAAAGCGAATGAGAATTACAAACACTCAAGTATTATTTGTTTTTGGTTGCAGTGTTGTTGTAATGCTCTACCAAATTAGTCTACCTTGTGTAAATGTACCTTGGCATGGGTAAGAAAGGAAAAAAAATAGAGAGAGAGAAAGAGTAAGAGTAAGAGACATTATACATAATCTGTATCAAGGCAGATCTAGCATATACATATGTATATATTTGCACTATTTCCAGTGTTGCTAATAAATATTTCTACTTATTTCAATCACACATTTACCCTTATCAATTGTGATGAGGGACACTAATGGATTCGTAATATTTAAATCTCTAGGGAAAAGTTTTTGCTGTATCTTTTATAATTTGAAATGTTTAACTTACGTCCGAGTGGCAAAAAAACACACAAAGATTGTTTCAAAAAATTGTGAGCAGTAGTTTTGCTTATAATGCAAAAAGGAAAAAAAAAGAAAAAGTCACACAAATTGAGTTTTTCTTTTCATTTTGAAATGTATATTTTACATGACCATATACATTGGTCTATGTTAGATTTGCCTTTTTCCATACAATCAAATATGTACAAACAACAATATAATTTAAAACTATAATTTTATTGTAGACCATTTCTATTTCTTTCCTAATCCCAAGACCCTTCCAGCAATGTGGGATTTTGGTTTGATTTAACATAAAATATATTTTTAGCAACAATGAAACTAAATAAAATTTTATTTTCCACAAAGTGTAAATGCATGTAACAGGGGCTTATTGAATTGTTGTTGAAAAATTTCTTACACTGAAGTTTAAATTAGAGCTAAAGCAGAAAAAAAAGAATTTTAATCAGGTCAAGGTGTCGAAGGCTGATACGGGATGATTGTTTTGCATCTTGCTAAAAAACAAAATTTATTATTTTTTATTACCAAATACACAATTTTTAGACCATTTTTTTACTTTTTCTTAGTTTAATTTCATAAACAATCTTTTCTCATTTCTATTGTTATTCAAGTACACTGAACAAAAAAAAAAAAAGTGTAAAAAAAATTTTATCAAAGAACAAATTAATAATAATCATGGTGAAATAAACAGGTGCTGCACTATGCCAGATGACGATTTTTTGCTCTTGCATTGCTTGTTTAAATTTATGTTCAATTTAAAGACAGAATTAGGAATATTACATTAGATAATAATGAGAGGTTTATTTCTCTTGATGTAGTTTCATTGTTTCCTAGCATTCCAATAGACTTAGCTATAAATATAGTAGAGGAAAAATGGAATATAATAAGGGAACATACGAATATGGAGAAGGACTTATTCTTACGTATTGTTAAATTTTGTATAATAGATAGTAGATATTTTCAATTAAATAATCATATATATAATCAAATGAAAGGACTTCCTGTGTGTTCGCCAGCTTCTCCGATTGTAGCAGATATAGTTATGGAAAGGTTATTAAATATATGTGTTGAAAAATTAATTACAAAACCAAAGATCTTAACAAAATATGTTGATGATTTATTTTGTATAATTTCTGAATCAGGAATAGAACAAATGTTAGATATTTTTAACTCATTTCATTCAGACATTAAATTAACAATTGATAGGGAATATAATTCAAGAATACCATATTTAGACACCTTTATAATTAGAAGAGGAAATAGGATATTAATAGATTGGTATCAAAAACCAACATCTTCTGGCAGAATTATTAATTATTTCTCGAAACATCCAAAGAGAATAATTATTAATACAGCTAAAAATTTTATAGAAAGAGTTCTAAAAATAAGTGATTCAGAATTTAATAGAGACTATATGACCCGTGCGAATATTTCGCACCGTTAGTTGTCATTTTTGTAACATAAAATGAAAATAATTAATAGATATTTTAGTAACTTCAATACATTTTATTAAAAGTATAAAAATATTAGAAATCATAATATATATCATACATATTTACATACATATATATGTTTAAATGCCTTTATAATACTTCTTTGAATACAATGTTCGAGGTAATGACATGATCATCGTTAACTTTTTGCCCGTACGAATCCTTTATCAATGAAAAAATTAATTTTTCAATTTCTAATTATTTTTCGTCATTAGTGTTAGAAATAAGCTTTAAAATGAGGTATCATTCATTAAATTTGATGCGGTGGTATGGAAGATATTTGCAACCGACAAAAAAAGTGCTTTAGAAATAATATATAAGATGATAATAAAAGGAAGATTTCAGGTATTTTAACTGATAATAGCTTTCCTAAACAATTAATAACAGATTTATTAATATGTACAACATAATAATTGTAGATTAAATCACCGAAATAGTATTACAGAACAGAGGATTTTTAAGTCGGTAACATACACACCAACATTTTCAGAAAGATTAGAAAAATCAAATATATATGATAGCAAAATATACAAAATAGGCCATAAATCCTTTAACACAGTAGGTAAACTATTTACTAAAATGAAAGACAAAGTAAAGAGGATGGATATGTCAAATATAGTTTATAAAATACCATGTAAGGTAGGCCTGCCATACGTCCTGGTTTTCCAGGATTGTCCTGGTTTTAGACTACTTGTCCTGGTCCACTATTAAATTGTCCTGGTTTTTTGTACA
Source organism: Pollenia angustigena (assembly GCA_930367215.1). NCBI lineage: Eukaryota > Metazoa > Arthropoda > Insecta > Diptera > Polleniidae > Pollenia > Pollenia angustigena. The sequence goes on from OV884056.1 coordinate 188,947,677, forward strand.
GGTCAAGACAAACAAATTAGTTTTTTGCTTTACTTGTTAACAAAGGTTAAACTTTCTGTTATAACACTGCTAACATAAAGTAATTGTATAAAGAACTTTAATTAAATTCAACTGTTATCTGGTGTAAAGCTGGTAAAAGCTTTCAATAATATTAGATGAATTTCAAATTTTGTTTCAACTAGTGGCTGCAAAAAGTAATATCGTGTAAACAACTTTTATAAGTAATCGAAAACCGACAAATTGCTTTCTTTAAGGCAGCCAACTCAAAAGCTCAACTTTTTTTATTTTTCATCGTTTTTATGTACATGAAGTACACGTTAATTTTTTTTCTATATATTGTTGGATTTAAAAATAAAAACTGGATGGTTTTTACATATCGCACCCTAAATACTAAAAGCTGACAACTCAAAATTCGTAAATTTTCAGGAGAGCCAAAAACAGTTTATGGAAAAATGGTGATAATATTTAAAAAAAATAGTTCCCTTATTAAAAAAGTCCAATTTGAAGAAAGCTTTGCTATGCCTTTTTCAATTTTGTAAGTAGCTAGAAATGTGAAATGAGAATTAATTTATGAAAAAAGTAATTTTTGAAAAATTTTGAGTTGTGGCCATTTAGTATTTAGGGTGCGATATACTACATACATATGTATTAAAAAAAAACTTTTCTGTTGGTATAATTTTTTATCCATTTTTTCCATGTGTCCTGGTTGAAAGGTTCAAACATCTGGCAGCCCTAATGTAAGGGTAATGATAGTGGACTGTGTAATAAAGTATATATAGGTACAACAAAAAATAAACTAAAAACTAGGATAGCAGGACATAAATCAGATCAAAAATATAGAAATATTTCATCACAAAAAACAGCTTTATAAGCTCATTGTGCTAATCTAAACCATTATCCAGATTTTGAAAATACAATTGTTTTAAATACAGAAAATAATTATAAACGTAGATTTATGTTAGAAATGCTACAAATTATAAAGGTTCCGCTAATTTCGAGAATTAATTTCAAGTCAGACACTGAAAATGTAGCACAAAATTATAGACACTTAATTTATAAAAATTAAAACGGAAGTTAAAAATTTATTAATATTGTAATAGATCAAGTTTGATTTGAAAAATATTTTATTTTGTTTTTGAATTTAAAATTTTTTAATTTGTCACTTATTGTTAAATTTGTTATAATTTGTTAAAAATTTATAAAATAGGAAAAATAACCCTGAAGAAGGCACTCAAGGAAGTGCCGAAATATTGGTTTTTAAATAAAAGTTAAAAGTTTTTTATAAAAAAAGACCTTAGGCTCGAAAATTTATTAAAAGGTTTGTTTATGTTTACAAAAAGGCCACGTTTTGTGCTGTGATTATTGTATTTTATTAAAGTAAGTTTTTGATAATTTTAAATTAAATTAAATAAGATATTGACTATAATTAAATAAAAATTTTTCTGTACATAAAATATACCTCATTGCTTTCCAAAGGAAAGCTTAGGTAAAATGTAACAAGAACATACAATATAATAGTCTGGTAGTGTATAAAGTCATTTCTGAAAAATTTAAGGAATAGAACTATTACAAAAAAGCTTTATAAAATACATAACTGAAATTTAACTCATAGAATAAATTCGAAAAAAATAAAAAATGTTGTCTCTAATTTAACCATGAATCGTCTTACAAAAGAACAACGCTTGCAAATTATTGAATTTTTTTATCAAAATGCGTGCTCTGTTAAGAAAGTTCATCGTGTGCAGCGACGAAGCTCATTTTTGGCTCAATGGGTACGTTAATAAGCAGAATTGTCGATTTTGGTGTGAAGATCAGCCAGAAGCATTGCAAGAGCTACCAATGCATCCAGAAAAAGTCACAGTTTGGTGCGGTTTATGGGCTGGTGGCATCATTGGACCGTACTTCTTCAAAGATGATGCGAATTGTAACGTAACTGTGAATGGTGAGCGCTACGTGAGATGATATCGAACTTTTTTTGCCCAAAATGCAAGAGCTTGACTTGCATGACATGTGGTTTCCACAAGACGGTGCCACATGCCACACAGCACGCTTAACTAAGTCCATTGTTGAGAGGCGAGTTCGGTAAACATTTTATTTCACGTTCGGGACCGGTCAATTGGCCGACTAGATCGTGCGATTTAACGCCTTTAGACTATTTTTTGTGGATCTATGTTAAAGCTCATGTCTATACACACATACCCGCTTCAATTGCCGCATTGGAAGACAACATTGAAGCATTTATTTATTAGATACCGGCCGAAATGTTGAAAAGAGTATGCGAAAATTGGACTAAGCGGATGAACCATTTGAGGCGCAGTCACGGTCAACATTTGCATGAAATAATCTTCAAACATTAAATTACATGGACCGTACTATCGATTCAAATTAAGTTTTTATGCATTTTTCTGAATTTAATGTGTTTTTTTTTTAACTTTCATATAGCTCTTAAAAAAGCACCCATTAAAATTTAAATAAGTTTTTCTTTCAAGTACTATTAAAATTTTATTGAATTTTAAATTTGATTAATTGTTACATAAAATGTACAAGGCTTGACATTCAGTACCCTCCAAGCAATTGGCAGAGTAATATTCGATTATCAACTAAATTTGAACTACTTCGTCACATTTGTTAGTTAAACAGTAGATTTTGTGGAATTTAGCAACAACAAAATACGTTAGAATCGAATAACGAGTTCTAAAATTATACCTTTTCGAAACTTTAAAAAGTTGTTCGAACAGAAAGAAAGCATGGTTTAATGCAAACATAAAAAGTGCTATCCTCGAAAGAGATAAATTGTTTGCGTCTTGGAAGCGTTTTAAAACAAGTAATTTAAATCGCAAAATAAAAAGCGCCAAGACTACTTTTTACCTTAGTGTCTTCAGTTCTTCCCTAGATTCTAAAAAACGTGGAAGAATATACGTAAATTGGTATTGGCAAATCTAAACCACCAGTAGAATCGGGAGTTGACGTTGAAGCCTTAAATGATATGTTCGTCATGTTTCCACCCGTACCTGTGTATGATCATTTCTACGACTGGAACACTTATGCCCCTACACTATCATGTGCATTTAGTTTTGATTGTGTAACTGAAGTCGATGTGTTATCAGGTAGTCTTGATATCAAATCCAATGCTGTTGGTTTTGACAATATTCAGCCAAAGTTTCTGAAACTTATCCTGCCCATGATAATTCCATATATAACTTATATATTTAACAATATAATAACAAAGAGCACGTTCCCTGAGAACTGGAAGTATGTGAAAATAATACCTATACCTAAATCTAATGGTGATTTTCGTCCGATTGCAATTCTTCCATACCTATCTAAAGTTTTTGAAAAACTGGTATATAAGCAGATTTATAAACATATTAATAATAATAACTTAATAACTGAAAGGCAATCTGGGTTTTGACCTGGACATAGTTGTGTCAGTGCACTTATTGATGTTTCTGAGGAAATACGTAAAAGTATTGATAGTGCTCATGTTTCGTTGCTTGTCCTATTGGATCATTCAAAAGCCTTCGATATGGTCGATCATGGTATATTATGCAAAAAACTTGATAAAATGTTCAATTTCTCAACTGCTTCTGTACGTCTAATTACCTCATACCTCACAGATAGAAGACAGTTTTTGCCAATAACATAAGATCTCATTCACTAAATGTAACAAAAGGTGTTCCACAAGGTTCCATACTGGGCCATTACTTTTTACTATGTATACAAACGACTTGGCAAGCCAATTGTTATATTGCAACATCCATATCTATGCTGACGATGTACAAATATACATAAGCTCCCCTGAGAAATATATTGATGATTGTGTAAGTAAGTTAAATTTTGATCTCACACGTGAACATTCATGGGCAACGGCAAATGGTCTCTGCATTAATCCGTGCAAGTCAAAGTGCTTAGTTATAAAAAGTAAATCGTCAAGAACTAACTTTTTACCAGAAGTTGCATTAAACGGTCAAAGAATTGAAGTTGTTAGGACAGCAAAAAATCTTGGCATATTATTTAACAGTACTCTTACATGGAATGACCAAATTAATATAGCTTCTGGAAGAACATATGCTATGGAGAACACAAAAATTTATTCCTATAAGAATTCGTTTAATTCTTGCAAAAACATATTTGATTCCTTCTTTGTTATACGGGTGTGAAATTTTTGGAAGTAGTGATTCAAGCAGTTTGAGGAAATTGGAACTTAGTTATAATGCAGTGATTAGATATGTGTATGGTCTAAGGAGATTTGATCATATTACACGATATGCAAGTGACTTATATGGAGTAACTTTTATCAACTTATTGATAATAAGAACATTAACTCTATTGCATAAAATTATTAATAAACGTATGCCTATTTATGTATCTCTGTAGGAGACTCTCATTTACCTGTTCACAAAAATTCAATGATTTGATGCATGTCAGATACCGAACTCTACAGTCATCTTGGCAATTTTATACCCACTCAATTCGTCTTTGGAACTTATTACCCCCAAGCATTCAATAATATAATATAACTTGTTTCATTAACAAATATACATATAAATATCATTGTTTTCTTCTATTTTTTTATTATTTATATATTCTTTATTATGTAATTACCAAATATGTATGTAATTTTAAATTTTGTAGAAAAATTTTGTTAAATTTAGTTATACAAATTCCCATTTACCTTTTCTTATCCTGTACTGTAATTATAAGAATTAATGTCTTGTTGTACAGTATAACAATATGATAAATAAATAAATAAATAAATTGTTACAGTTATCTAATTACAACAACAGCAAAAATGAACATTGCCCATGTAATATTGACTTCTTCGCAACGATTTGCATTTAAGTACAAAAGCAATTTGCCTCAGTGATGGCAGTTTTTACATTAATTTCATTATGATCGGTGGTGCGTGAGTGTGAAATAGTATAAAGCTGTAAAATAAAGTAAAATTTTAAATATTAAACAGTTATATTGTATAAAAAGTTAAGACCCCGCTGGATCCAAAAGTTACAGCACGTTCTAGTACACAAAATAGCCCAAACTCACTCTTTGGGAAGATTAGGTAAATTTTTAATAATTAAGCCAATAAAAGTGAATTAAAAAAAAATGATTATTGTCTTTTTTAAAGGATATTAGTGTTTTTTTGAACTCTTTGTTTATTCAATGACTTTAATAATTTTTGTTGAAAATTAGTGTTTATATTTTTCTAGTGAAAATTATTGAAAAAAAATTTATAAAATAATTTTTGCAAGGCATTAAAAAATATGCTAGTTATTATATGATGAAACTTTTAAATGGTTACTGTTTGAACAAATTGGCGACTTTCTGTAAATTTCTTTAAGAAAAATTTGTCCACATTATGTTTTAAACTTTAAAACAATAATGGCCAATTACACCAATTTCTTTAAATATCAGTTTATGTTTTTCGTGTCAAATTAAACAAAATTAAATGAAAATAAAAAAATTAATTTTTATATAAAAAGGATTGGTGAAATTTGCCATAACAATTGTTTTGCCTAATGTACTACAGATTTTAAATTATTTGTAAAAGTTTCAGCTCAGTTTATTTTACTCAGACTCGTCTAACAAAAACAAAGAAAGATAAACAGTAAAATGGCCCACTTTTTATTATGAAGAAAAATAAGAAAAAATTAACAACAAAAGAGTAATTTTTAGAGCCAAAAGCGATACTACTAAATTCAATTGATATTCAACTACCAAAGCGCTCTAATTCGTCATAAAATATAGACACTAAGTAGATTCTTAATGGAAATATTACCATAGTGAGACACTTCTTCCCGAACGATTTTAATACATAAATAAGAATTGAATAGCAAAAGCGATAGATTTTTGCTAAATGGGGACACTATTTAGATTATTTTTCGATCGAAATTGTTGCAGGGTATACACACAAAAAAAAAAACGATAGGCAGATGAATCGAAAATGTCAACAGTATGAATTCGCCTTGGTCTGTTAATATGTATTTGTAATTGTCGAAAGCACACCGAGAAACACAAAAACGGTATGATTTTCAGAAACCACAAAATGACACGTGTAATTTAAAAAGCACGTGACTTGAAATCTCGTAAAATTCAGAACGGACGTATTAAACAGATTTTTCTTAAATGTAGGACCACTACACCTAAACAAATCATCAAGAGCAGTGATGGCAAAAATATACACATACTATGATAAATATTTCCGGATTTTTGGATAAATCATCAGAAACAATTTTAATACAAAAGTGTTTCAAATTCATGTTTTAAAAATATCGCATGCGATAAAAAAATATACTAAGAAAATATTGCATGCGATAAAAAAATGATTATGAAGAAAATACGACTATTTACACGAAATTTTAAAGTTTTTATGAAAAATCAATCATTCTAATCATATATATTATTTCTAAAGCACTTTTTTTTGTCGGTTGCAAATATCTCCCATACCACCGCATCAAATTTAATGCATGATATCTCATTTTAAAGCTTATTTCTAACACTAATGACGAAAAATAATTTGAAATTGAAAAATTAATATTTTCATTGATAAAAATTACGGTGCGAAATATTCGCACGGGTCATCTAGTTTAATATTAAAAACTAATTTAATATTTTATTAGTCTTTTTATATTAAAATTTATGATTTTTTTAAAAAATATGACAGACTGAAATTCTTATGATAAGCCCCGTAAGAAATATGACCACTGTGTAGGAATGGGCAAAAAATATCGATATTCAAAAAAAATCGATATATGGGTATCGCCGATTTTTAAAATACCGATACATCGATATTGAAATACGACTATCGAATTCGATATTTTTTAAAGTCAGTCTTCATTAAAAACTCAAAATTTTAGCAATTTTTCAAACAATATGTTTTTTTGAAGAATTCGCATCACTGCATGCATCATATATTTTTAAAACTAATATGAAAATCTGAAATGATTAGCATTTAAAAGAAGAAGAATTAAGAAAAAAGCGGGGTTTTCACAGTGCAGATTTCTAATTAAAACACTAAAGTCAAACGAACTTGAAAATATTTATTTTATGCGGTTTTGGTACAATATATGTATATTAGGGCGGGTCGATTTGTATGGATGAAAAAAAATTTAAAATCGTATAGCAAAAACGAAATCTACATAAAATTCTAAGAAAATTCTCCTAAGAAACCATGGGTTTAAAATAAAATCCTAATCCGCGCCTCTCGACTTGAAAATTTTTTTACTTGGGTGAAAAATTTTTTTAATGTAAAAAAAATTTTGAGTGTAAAAAAATATAAAGTCCAAAAGAACTACCTTACTAAACAATTTTATTCAAAAAATTCGATTTCTTTTTGGAAAAAGCTATTTTTTCAAAAAAAAAATTTGTTTGCAAAGGCGGGCTTAGGATTTTATTTTAGACCCATGGTTTCTTTGGAGAATTTTCTTAGAATTTTATGTAGATAACGTTTTTTCTATACGATTTAAAAAAAAAATCGACCCGCCCTAATGTATATATAAATATTTTGAATAATAATAGTTATATATATTAGTAAAAGTTTCTGAAAATTACGTTCGATATATCGATATTTTTGAAATAATAAATATCGATACTCTTAAAAAATATCGATTGGTTATATATCGATATATTTTTTCAATATTCCCATCCCTACCACTGTGTCCAAATCCTTCCATGTTAGGAAATCAAACCTATAAAACAATAAAATATCAAATAAGTTTTTAATTTTTTTTTTTTAATTTGTACAAATAAAATCTCGACGAAAGTGGACAAAAAAACATAATAAACAAATGTATTCAGGTTTTCAAGACAAAGTCTTGACAGAAAGAATACGCAAAAAAAAAAAACAGAGGAAAGGAGGCAACATGTAATTTGAAATTTAAGTGATAATAACAGCAAATTTCGAACCACCAGTACTACTGGTTAAAGATTGATGTTTGACTGCTGGCTAACGGGCACCGCAGTGGTGCAGTGGGTAGAACTCAAAGATCTTCTGATGATAGAATGTGGTGATTCTTGAAACATGTAAAGATCAACCCGGGTTCAAATCCCAGTTCAGCCAAGAAAAATTATCAATAAATTTTATTAAAAAAAATTCCAAGTTGTAAAATTCCTTTCCTCAGTGAAAATAATTTAATGAAAATTAAATTTGATGAACTCAAGCCTAATTAAATAATATCAAAAAATTAAAAATTAACAGTTCAACTAAAAATCAAAATTGTTCATAAGTTTTTAATATTACACAAAAATTATTGATTTTTCAAAAAAAAAAAAAACTTTAAAATTTCGTATTAACACGTTGACTGCCATGTGACCCACCGGTGGGTCACATTTTTTTTTGGCCTCATGGCCTCATACATGTGTACCACCGGTGGTGCACACGTATACTTTACTTGTTCATCAAATAATTTTCGGTCTGGTGATAATAGATAAAAGTTTTATGCAGTGGCACCCTGGTAAAACTATATCCTTTTCACTGTATAAATTTTTTTTAGGGCTCTGCTCACACAAGTCGAATTTTTAACACCGATTTTTTTTTTTTTTTTTTCCTTTTATTTAACTATTTATTATTTTTAATTCATTTTTGGACATTTTAATTAATTTTTAACTTCAAATTAAATGCATAACAAAGAAAATATATAAAAAAAATGTAGAAAAGTCACAATATATATGATTTTTATTGAAGAACTCCAGGCATAAGGCAGGGTCACCATTGCCTTGACCACAATATGTTGTTACTTTTTTAGCCTTTTTTACTGCGGCGCTTCTTCCAACAATAATAAAACTAAAAGCCTCAATAAATTTGTGACCACCGGTGGTACACATGGCATTACTTTAAAACACTTATGAGTAAAGTGCCATGTGAACCACCGGTGGTCACAGGCTAAAAACACTCATGAATCGTCAAAAATTACTAAAGACAAGGTAGGAACACGTAATATCTCAGTAACAATCACCGTGAAACTGTTATTAAAAAAAAAAAAATATTGGAATGACTTTTTTTTTATATGGTGGCAGCCAACGTGTTAACAGTCGTATTTTCTTAATAATATTTTTTTTATCGCATGCGAATTTTTTAATATTTTTTTTATCGCATGCGATATTTTACAAAAATGAATTTAACTTTTCGTATTTATCTTCACACGCGTTTCATTCATGTATTCCAAAGTCTGATAGTTGTACAAACACACCTCTTAAATTCTTTTTTTTTTTTTTTTTTTTTTTTTGGTAGATATAATACTTGGAGATAGTAAAGCACAAACGTTCCTAAAATTCTTTATCACCACAATGATGCACCAAAAACTATTGCAGTAAACTGGTTGTATATTCAATTGCCTATGACTCTTGTATACCCTAGAAAATTCAAGAAACCTCTTGTTATTTCTGCTGCGTTGCTGTACAAGAAATAGAATAAGCTTTTATAGAATAGACTTGAGCTCTTATAAAATCATTTAGCAACTCAAAACAATATTTCTCAAGTAAAGGTTTTGTTGAAAATTATGCTAAGAAATTTATTTTACTATTTATACATTTACATACAACAGATAAATGTAGCTGTAGAACAGTGGCAGGCATTTCCCACTGTGTGCGAGATGTTGTTGATAAAGAAATAACAAAAAAGCAACAAAAGAACGCAGACAAGAAATAGAGAAAGATTTGTACAAGTGAAAGTATTCCGACATAACACTAGTAACATTTTGTTTCCCAAGTAAACGGGCCGAACATTTTTTATACAATAACGTCTTAAACAGCCATTGTTGAATCATTGTACTTAAGCAGATCAAATTGTTCAAAAAAGCACAATGGCAACAGAAATAAGTTGTACTAAGAATGCCATTGGTATGCCAATGTACTTTTAGAGATCAAATAAAAGTTAACAAAAAAATACAATTTTACCTACGAACAGCGTTGGCAGAAGATTTGGAAGGAAAATCTTCTTTTCGCGAAAAAAAATCTTATTTTGAAGAGAAAAATCTTGAAATTTTTTATAACAAGTGCAAAAACGTTAAAATTATTAATTTTTTAAAAGAAACTACTTTTTATTATGGAAACTACATATTTAAATTAAAATACGTAATTGCGGTATTTAACAAAATTAAATTGTAGGTTTAAAATTGTGTTTAGTTATATTTTCCAAAAAAAAAATACATTTTAAATGCACTTAATTTCTAATAAATAAGAATGTTAAAAAGTCCATTTATATAAATAAGTTTCATCGAAAGTAATTAAATTCTTATATTAGAGATGTATAAATTTAGGGCAAACAAATTTTTGGTTTGGGAGCTATGAAGCTCATACATCATATGAAATCTTGAGAGTTCTCAATTTAATATTATATTTTTTGATACCGTTGTTATATCGAAGGCGTTTTGAGAAAATTGCATTTAAAAAAAGCTCACTGTAAACTATGGATTTTCCTAAATATATTCCTAATGAATTTTTATTAAAATAATGTTGGTACACGTTTAAACAGATATTCTTACAAATTATCATAAACATGGAATGTGGTATTTTCAAACCAAAAGCTTCACAACCCTTAACTGTAACTTTTAACTACTCCTCTTGGTCTAGGTAGACCACAATTACAGCAGCTAAAAAACCCAATTAAATAAAAAGTTAATAAATATATTTTTTTTTATTGAACGTATGTTATTTGCTAGATTATACGAATTTACTAGCTGACCCGGCAAACGGTGTTTTGCCATATAACTTATTTCTTTTATATGTTACAGCGTCTTCATGCCAAATTTTAAAAAAACCGGTCGAAGATAATAAATATTATAGGCTATAGTTCTTTCCGGATGTTTCACTATTTGCCTGCCAAATTTCAAGAAAATCAGTTGATTAGTTAGAAGATATAGGAAGGGGGAGCATTTACTCCTCCTGCCCTATTTCATGCCCTGTTCTTTTTTAGATGTAATAGTCTCTGCATGCCAAATTTTAAGAAACCCGGTTGATAAGTTAGAAGATATAGGCAGGAGGAGCTTTTACCCCTCTTGCTTCACGCCTTAAAAAATAAAAACTATAGGCTTTAGAACTTTTTAGCTGTAACACTATTTGCCTGCGAAATTTCAAGAAAATCGGTCGATTAGCTAAGAAGATATTGGGAGGAGGAGCTTTTACCCTTCTTGCCCTATTTCACATCCTATTCCCTATTTCATTTCAGCTGTTACAATGTCTGCATCCCAAATTTTAAGAAAACAGGTTGATTACCTAAGAAGATATAGGGAGGGGGAGCTTATGCCCTATTTTGCGCCCTCTAGCGATATAAAATATACTCTACGACCAATTCTCATACCTAACAAATACAAAATTTCATTTAAATCAGTCAAGCCGTTTCGGAGGAGTTTAAAATGGAGGGAATTTCGTTGAAACTTAACTTAAACCATCTACAGACTATTCCCAACGTACCCTGAAATTTTGGTTGAAATCGGTCGAACCCTTTCCGTAGTTAGTGGTGATATTAAGTGTACACTTCTTTTTATATAGAAGATTATACATTTTTATTATTTTATTTTACATGCAAGTCATCGAATATGTAGTCCTTAATTTTGCACATTGCTTTTTCGCACCTGCCACACTTTTGATTCAAACTTGATTCATTAAATTCAGAACATATCATTTATAGAATTCACGTTTCTGTTTTTTTTTTTTTTTTGATATTTGTTCCTATTTGAAAAATATTGCAAGAAAACAAGAATTCGGTCTGGCCAAAAGGGTAATTTCATAGACTTTTATATAAAAGTTTGCTTCTATCAAATCCAAATTAGATTCATTCGATTCAGCACTTATCATTATAGAACTCACGCCCCTGTTTTTTTGTTTTATATTTGAAAAATATTGCAAGGAAAACACAAATTTAGTCTGGCCCGACCAAAACGGTAATCCTAGGGTTTAGTTCCATTAGGTTTACCTTTTGTTACTAAGACATAGTAACTACATACATGAACTTTTTGTTCTTTAATAAATTAATCTTTAAATATATACTTTTTTCTTTTCACAAATAATTTTTTTTATCAATATTCCTAAAATGAACAACCGCGAATCTATGATGCTTTTTTAATGTTTTGCATGCCCAGAAATAATGATGCATGTTAGTACAAAAGTACAAAAGTATGCAAAACCAATAGACAACATGCTGATATAAAACCTCATTGTTTTAAAAATTTACTGTTTAAAAAACTGTAAAAGAAAATTATGTATGTTGTACGAACTTAAAGTAAAAAATCTTAATTTGAGAAAAAAATCTTATTTTGTTCAAAAAATCTTGAAAAATAAGATAAAATCTTAATTCTGGCAACGCTGCCTACGAACGAAACAACTTAAAGTTTTTATAATTTAAGTAGAGAACAGAGAGAAATTATACAAATTTACATGTGTCGACCAGCGATGCCAACTTAGTGCTTTTGGCACTATTTATAGTGCTTTTTGATGCCTCAAAACGCCAAAATTTTATCCTTAGTGCCAAACTAAGAAAAAGCACTAACTTGGTGCTTTTTCAATTTTTCGTTAGTGCCTTTAGTGCTTTTTACAATTTTTATTTTTTCTATAATTTCTTAAAACTTTGATTATACAGAGGATGACTTAGATGAGATTTGCTATTTGGGGTACGATTTTAAGAAGGCCTGCAAAGATTTTAAGATTTCAAATGATAAAAAAGTGATTAAAGATAGGTTATTTACAAGGTTAGAGCTAGGCTTCCTAGCAATTTGGAAATTTTACAAAACGTCACACTTTTTAGCGTTGACAACATATTAAGCAATCGTAATAAAAATGATGTATTTGTTTTCAGTAAACATATTTTTAAAGATGTAGACACTTTTTCAAAAATAGAAAAAGGACGCAAAGATTTTAAAAACAAAAAAAGGGCCGTGTTTAATAAATTAAAAACAGCTGACAGAAAATGCTTTTATAACGAGCGTTGTGTTAGTCCCGGTTCACACACGTCAAGTTTGACTCGTCAAGTCTTGAGTTTTTAGGAGAGAGGGGAAAAGAAATGGCATTCTCTTTTCCCTTTTCTCCTAAAAGGTCAAGACTTGCCGAGTCAAACTTGACCTGTGTGAACCAGCACTTACCTGCCATTTTTCATGAGCTTTTTTCAAACACACGACACTCGTCTCCGATTAACCGCGTGTTGTACACTTCTACCTCTAGTGCTATTGCAAAAAGGTTGACTAAGTATCATAATACAAACATACATGTTTTCCTATTTTGCACCTTATGTATGTTCTTCATTCAGAAGCGTACATAGGTTAAAATAATTGGACAATATCATACGCCAATTGTTTTATTAAACTTTGCACGATTTTAATATAGAAAATTATTTAAACGATGAAATATCAGGTTTTTTATTAAGAATGGTCGGTTATTGCAAATTTTCGGTAATTGCAACAGGTGCGATTTTTTCGAGCTACGAAAATCGAGTTCGCACTGTATTACTTTGAAACTGTTTTATGGCCAATTCAAACTCAGCTGATGGTGATACAAGTGATTTGGATGATATTTTTATTGAAGATAATAATAATACATTTAAAAATGTTTACATACGAATGTAAATATATTTTTTTTTATTAAATTTAAAATGAAAATCGCTCATCAAAGCCGGAGGAGGTATGTCATATTTTGCACAGCCGAATGCAACTTGTTTTGTGTTTAATTAAATTGTAAAAATGGCTTAGTGCTTTTTAACGCTTTTTTTGTTCGAAATAGTGCTTTTTAGTGCTTTTTTTAAATTTTAAAGTGCTTTTTGCTCTCAAAAAGTTGACATCACTGGTGTCGACGTCTTGCCAGCACAATTTGGCTTGCCTCAACAACCTTGTTAAACTCTCTAATGTCAACTTTCAGAATCATTATTATGAAAATAATTATTTTATGGTATTTTTGAAAAAATATTTTTAAGCCCGTAATGCCATGTTTCCACGACGATTTGAATCACCTGCTTCGCTCCCTGAATCATGTTAATGAATCATGGTGTTAACACGACGTATCTATTGCTTCGATTTGACAATTGTCTTTAATAAACAAATCAGTGTTGTCAACTTTGCATTTTCAAAACGCACCAAAATGGAGAAAAAACGCAGCAAGTTTAGAATTTCATTTTTATCTAAAATATTGAATTAATTTTGCATAACATTTTTATATTAAAAATACAGTAGAATCGTAAATTGTGGTTCAAGAGGAGTTGTGCACTTTAAACCAGCCGGTGCAAATTAAATTTAACTTAATTTGTTAAAAATAAGTAATTTAAATAAATTTAGTGTGTTATTTTCGAAAAACTTGCTTATTATTGCATTTTTTACAATTAAATGCCGCTTAGAAAATTTAATAGTTCAAAAAAGTTAACAACCCTTGGAATATTTTGGTTTACTTTTTCGCGATTCTACTGTATAACATGTTTTATTGTTATACAGTAGAATCTTTCCAGTTCAGAGTTTTTTGAAAAAAAAAAAATAAATCTTATCAAACATAAAAAAACTACACAAATTTGTTAGCATTAGAGTTAACCTTGTTGAATTCGACTCGGTATTGATATGTGCTAGATAAAATTTTTTAATTGCATAAAATATATACAAATTTTTTTTTATAAAGAGATCAACATTAAATATCTAGTAAGGATTCAAAATTAACAATAGTTCAGTATTTGACGTTTTATTAAAATATTTTAAAAAATACATACTCATATATATTTTTTTTAAGAAGTTTAATATTTTCATATTAAAAATATAACAATAAAACAAACAGCCTTTTACATTTTACATAGTTAAAAAAGAAAAACACTTTAAAAAAAAGTTAAACCAATTTCTACATAAATACATACCCCTATATTCATGAAAAATATTTTGGGTTTATGACAGGTTTATTAAACAAATTTTCATAAAAAATTCGTTTTATAATGAATATAAGGGATAGTATTTATGTTTGCATTCATTTGTACAAGATGATTTATTTTCGTAAATTAATTTAAAAATTTCTGTTTAAAACTTTTTAAAAAGTGATCAAAAATTTATTATAATTATTCCAAATTAATAAAGTTAATATTTTCATCATTGTTGTTATCGCAGAAAAAATTTAAAAAAGCACCAAAAATGGTGCGAAACGCACCGAGTTGACAACTCTGAAACAATCGATGTTTACAGCTAGTTCAGATAAACTTGCGATAAAAATTGGAGAAGAGAGTAATTTTTCGTGCTTCGCAAGTAGATTCAATATGAATCTACTTGCTTCGCTCTCAAAATTTTGTATGGCGAAGCAGTTGCTTCGTTCATGATTGGGATGTGAAGCATGAATAGAGAGCGAAGCACGTACCGTGGAAACATGGCATAAAATGAGTCGTTTAGTTTCCAGGCGAGAAAACATCAAGGAGTACCTTGAGGCACCCTTAGGCATCTAGTAATAAAACACATTTAGTTTTTGGAGAAATCTGTTTGTTAGTTTATATTGAAAATAAAAACTAATGAAAAAAATTAAATATACATACATATTTAGTTTTGGTTATGATAATCAAAAAAGAAAAAAAAAGTTTATATTTTGAGCAGCATAAATTAAGTTTGCATTTTGAACAAAATCAAAGTGTTCAAGATTGTTTACAATGCATTAGGACTTTAAAGAGCTTTCGAAGCTTCTACAAATATTTTTCTAGATCTTTAAGCAATTGTAATAAAAGGGAAATAAATATAAATGAATTATGTATTGGAAGTCAGTACAAATTTTGTAAAGCATGCCTTGAGGCACTCTTAGGCATTAAAGGGTTAAGTTTAAAAAATGTTAATAATTAAAACTATAATCTGAATACACAGCTGAAAATAGTCCTTTAAAAGTATTCCGAAACTTTTCTACGACTGGCAGTCGTGATCGTAGTCTTTTTCTAGTCGAAAGCAATTTAATTTCTAATTCTTTCCCCAGTAAAAACTTCGCCTACAAAATAATGTGTTGAGTAATCAGAAAAACATAAGAGCACTACTTACAATTCTACTGAAAGAACCAATGAATTTTACAAGGGATGTCCCAAAATGAACGCATTAAAAAGTAAGTCATTATTTTTTTTACCTACATACATCCAGAAAAAAGTAGTTATGAAAGTTGTTATAGATGTAGTTATAGAAGAAAGCTACAAAATAATGAGTTAAAGAAGCTATTCATTTTGAAAAAGTAGGCGAAGTTTTTACTGGGTCAGTCGTTACTGAACAAATTTTTTCGGTGTTTTTAAGCTTTTATTTGAAATAATAATTTTGATTCGTTCAGTATCGACTGAAAGAACTCGAAATGAAATTGCTTTCGTATCGTAAAAGACTTCTATTACGACTGTTGCCTTCAAGAGTCGAGCACAGTCAAATAAATCTAGTAAAGATAAAAGGCACTTGCCAAACTGCTCTGGTTCGGAAAGCTGCTCGCGTGTCATTGCCATTATTGCCTTCTTGCGTTTAAGGTTTCGCCTACTATGGTTAATAATTTGGCGTCACAAAGAAACCGATGACATCGAATTCAAACCGAAACGGTTGAGGATATATTGCAAATTCTATATCAATTTTATAACGTGAACCCTTGTATTAAAAATATGCCCATCACTCATCTAGAATCATGTTTTTGATTTACATAAACTTTTGTGTCTTTAAAATTCAAATTCCAAATTAAATCAATTCCGAGAAGCTCTTGTAAAATCAGTTTACCATCAACCTTCACAAAACTATATTTGTAAACGCATAGATTAAATTTTTTTTTAAAAATCAGAGCAATTCTACAGAATTGGTTGAAAAAAAATGTTGTATTCCCAAAAATTACTTTGATGAACAAAATGAATATTAAAATTAAAATAAAGGTAAAGGTTTATTAAATTCTCTTTCATAAAAAAGTACATGTTTGCAATATTTAGCTTTCCATTTTCTTGAGAAAAACCAAAAATTTAAATATCTGGATGTATTTCCATTTCAGTTGAAAAAATCCGGGATTTATTCAAATGAAAAATCTTGGTTCTTTTACACACACATTTTGTGTTCCTTTTTCTTTTTGAACGTTAAGCCTTTTTTACATTCTCATTTTCTAGATGACAAATTCAGTTTTTTTTTAACTCATTGCAAACAATTTCATTTTATTTGACAGCAGTTCCAACAACCAAATCAGATAAAGAAAAATCTATGAAGTTAAATAAAAAAAAGGAAAAAAACAAACAGAAAATATAAAAGCTGTTGCTGACATTTACCATAAAGACCATGTTTTAGTCCTGCATTGATTCCTATTTTATAGTCCTTGTTTTTTCATCATCATCATCGTCATCAGTTTCCTTTCCATTCAGTTGAAATACATCTATAAACTTAAGAAGAAATCAATAGAATTTTTTTTTTTGGTTTTTCTTACTTATTTTCGAGTTTTATTATTGTATGATTTGTGGTTTTTTCTAGAAACAGAAATGATTTTCAATCAATATAAACATTTACGGGATTCATAGACATGAAAAGTGAAATAATAAATGAAATAAAAAAAACGACATAAAATAAATAAACTTTGCTAATGGCAGCATGGAGAGAGATTAAAACCGAAGCAACCCAATGCAATAAAACTAAGTAGTTGTAGAGATGAAAATGCAATTAAATGATTAAAATTGTAAATCAATGTTATTTATTTGGAGATATTTTTTTGGGGGGAGCTTTAATACCGTGTTTAGATAAGGCCGTTATGGCATTAAATCTCATTCAATAGGGAGATAAAGCCTTTTTTTCATTTGAATGGGAGATAAAGCCATCATGGCCTTAGCTCACATTAGCAATATTAGAAAATGGCTTTATCTCTCATTTAAGTTCCGGAGACACTAAAGTTAATTACTGAAATGTGGCTTCGCATACTGCACAGATAAAAATAATTTTCATATTTGAATACGAAAATCACATATTTGATAAAAAAAATTTTTGAATTTTCTGCGATAACGTTTTTTGCATTATTGATAAAAAAAAGTTTGTAGGTATGCTATTGAATTTTTAGTTAACAACCAAGTTTATTGAATCAATAAAAAAAGTTGTTGCCCAAAATAATTTTTTTCAACAAAATGTTTACGTGATTTGTTAAAATAAATTGTTGGAAATGTTGAATAAATTAAATAAAATGTTTATCGAATCTTATTTTATTTATTTATTAATAATTATGTGCTAAATTCCCAATTTGTATTTTTTGATAAATACACTAAAATTTTGTATTGGGGGATAAGCTAGTTCCTATGCGCATTTCGCTGGTTGCTTAGGCCAGATCATCCGGAAACCTTTTTCTAAAGACTTTGGCAAAACTAAAGATATTTAACCAAATAAAACTGTTAAGCGAATGAGACTTCTGACCTATTATAAAATGGACAAGAGTTGTAAAAATACTGTTTTGACGTTGACTCAAATATTGTTTTATTGAATATCAAGAAATATTTAAATATTTCATTATTTAATATGTTTTATTTGAGTGCTATTTTGCAAAGTGTATATTTCATAAATTTTTTCATTGAATCAAATAAAAAGTTTGTTGAACAAAAATATATTTTTAACAAACTGTGTTGTTAAAAATTTTCTTGAGATATTTTTTTCTGTGTAGAGCTTTCCTGCGTGGCGGCCTACGGCCGTGCTTAGGGGTTTTTTACTCCAGTAGGACACTGCAGGTGGCTTCGCTGAATAAAGTTTTTCTCACAGAAAAAAATTATTTTCATATTTCAATACGAAAATCGCATATTTGATAAAAAAAATTTTTTTAATTTCAAAAGATTTTGTTATTCGTGCTTAATTCCCAGTTTTTATTCTTGACAAAAAAATGTTAAAATTTTCTGCGATGACGATTTTTGCGGTATTGATAAAAAAGTTTGTAGGTAAAGTTATTGAATTTTTAGTCAAAAACTAAGTTTATTGAGTCAATAAAAAAAGTTGTTGCCCAAAATAATTTTTTTCAACAAAATGTTTATGTGATTTGTTAAAATAAATTGTTGAAAATGTTGAATAAATCAAATAAAATGTTTATTGAATCTTTATTTATTTATTTATTAATGATGATGTGCTTAATTCCCAATGATTATGGGGGGATAAGATAGTTCCTATGTGCATTTCTCTGGTTGCTTAGGCCAGATCATCAGGAAACCTTTTTCCAAAGACATTGGCAAAACTAAATATATTATGCAAATAAAACTGTAAAGCGAATGAGACTTTACAAATGGAAAAGAGTTGTAAAAATACTGTATTTACTTTGATTCAAATATTTTTTTTATTGAATATGTAGAAATATTTAGTTATTTCATTATTAAATATGTTTTATTGAATGCTATTTTGCAAAGTGTATATTTGATAAATTTTTTCATTGAATCAAACAAAAATTTTATTGACCTAAAATTTTATTTTCAACAAACTGTGTTGTTAAAATTTTTTTTGAGATATTTTGTTCTGTGCTGCAGGCGTCACAAGAATAAAAAAAATGTTTTTCAATGATAACTAAGGATTTTCCCTTTTACAGAATGTGTACACCATGCATAACAATATTCTGAAAAAATATGGCTTTATCTCTCATTTGCGAAAAAAAATATGGCTATATCTCTCATTTCGCAAAATTTTAAATATGACCTTACCTCTCAATGATTGGGCAATAAGGCCATTATGGCTTTATCTCCCATTCAATTGAGCAATAACGCCATCATGGCCTTATCTCACCCCCCACACCCATTTTTTTCTCAGGGTACTCAATACACAGAATAAACTCTACAAAAATTTTCAACGATTAAAGCATTAATCAAAATTAAAATCAGTTTAATAAACAATCAAGTGAATTAAACGTTAAATCAAGTGAACTAAGCGTTTAATCAAGTGAATTAAACATTCGATGAATACTTTTAGCTTGCATACTGCTGCAAATAGAATTAATTTTTTAATAACAATCACAAATTTTTTAATTGAAATTAATTTTAATTTTTTGTATTGAGACTAGATATTAGTTATGATTTTTTGCTTGGGAAGAAAGCCATGTCTTTGAGTTTAATGGCAGAAGGTTGTAGAAGAACTAATATACCCCGCATGCATTTCTGAACAATATTTCTACCAACAATGCAAGTTCAATGTTTCTTGATTTTTTTTTTAACTTATTCTTTAATTTGAGTTGAACTCTGCTATAAGGGGGTGTATATTTGACAAAACATTTGTCCATAACTGTTTTCCGTCTGATACGATTATGCGGAATAATACCTCCCAGGTTATGTACCACTTGCTGTAACATCGTAGGAGTAGAATGTTAAGGTGAAACTGACAGGTCTTACTTTTTCAGGATGATCGCCTATCAGGAACCACGGCCACTGATTGTTTATCCACTGTTCGGAAGTTCGGCCTACTGGGGGATCTTCCTAGTTGCCGTTGCTTGTCAATGGAGGTTAGAAAGCTCCTTAGTAAGGAGTAAGTGTACAACTTAATATTGGTAGACGCACTGAGTCCACCTCGTGTTAAGATAGCCATGGAGTTATGCAGAAAAGGGTATCTACATAAATCTAAACATACATATATATATATATACATATCTACTGCTTGAGACTACTTAAAAAGTATGTAGACAGACAAATGTGTCTAGATCGTCCTACAATAACTCCAGGTCCCAAGAATATAGGTATGTACATATATACGTTACAAAGTCTTAGATGGATATTGTTTGTGTTGCGTGCATAGTGGTTATCTTACCACATGTACCTTTATAGGATAATAAAATTTAATAAATTCCAGGGCATTCATAAAAGTCATCAGACTTCGTGCTAATGGCATTTAAGCTTGAGAGACGAAATTGCGATATCTATATTTTTTTGCCTGTGTGCTGTAGACAAGTTTCAATTAAATTTTGCATCTTTATATGAGGCCTATCAGCGCGGAAGTGGTGTAACTCACAATTTAATTTGGTTACGGTTCTGGTGTTAAATATGTTCTTTGCACTGTTCTTTACAGTGTAATAGTCGAGTAAGCCAACTGTTTATATCTAAAACAGATGGCGCTAGAAACATAGTTTTTGCACGGGCCGTTACAACCAAGTACTATAGTGCAAGAGTAGTGTTAACTTTTCATAATAAGTAGTCTGGGGTTACACCACTTCTGCGCTGATAGCCTCATATATAGACACATTAAAAATTAAAGAACATGGTGGCGCAGAACAGTCCCCACTGGGAACTTTTTTGATTAACTTTGAAAAGTTATATCACTTAAGAAGTGACCTGGGGTATGTAGGGATATATTCTCCGGGGGATTTATTGGAGTAACATCTTTGGGGAAAATCATGTGCAGTCATTACCCGGATTTCGGCAGAGTTCAGAATCGCTAGATCCCTTAACATCGGATATTCTGTCTGTTACCACGAGAGTCATCAGTTCCTGAAACTTCATTTCCAATCTGACCATTGGTTAAGGTGTCCTTTGGGATCACGTGCTTGTTGTAGTTTAAACCCAAATTCGCAGAAAGAGAGATTTAAAAAAAGCCTTAATAGGCTGATTTTCAACCTTAAGGGGAAACTGTCGGTCTCTCTAGGTGCCGTTGCTATTCTACAGATGCGGCTTGATTTAAAACCGAAGCAAAGGTTCCGTATCCCCAAACAAGGTTGAGGGTTGGTGGAGCTCCCCGTGTGTGCCTAGACCACGTAAGGTCAAGCCAACATAGCCGGTTCTTATGTTAATGTTTTGCATTACTTATTATCTAAGTGGTAGCCCTATTCTGCTTTGTACATACCCAGTACAAACTTCGCCTACAAAATAATGTGTTTAGAAATCAGAAAACACTAAAAGCACTCTAACAATTCTCCTGAAAGAACCGATGAGTTTTACAAGGGATGACCAAAAATCAACGCATTTAAATGTGGGTCATTTTTTTTTACCTAAATACATCCAGAAAGAAGAAGTTATAGAAGTAGTTATAGAAGAAAGCTACTAAATAATTAGTGAAGGAAGCTATTAATTTTGAAAAAGTAAGCGCAGTTTTTAATGGGAACGTGTTCTTTAAAACATATTTTCCACAACTTTTTTCACAATTTCAGGTGTATGGCTGCCGCTTCATTTCGAATGTTGGATCTTAGTTGGGAAATGGTTCTTGGCTTGGTAACATATCAGAGAACTGCAAATTTACTATGTTTCTTGATTTATTTATACGCTCAAATTTACATTCACTCTTTGCCTGCAAAACAAAGTTCAACGTTGGTAATTTTTACATCGTTTCGTACACATTTGATTTTTGCATGTGTTCGTTTTTTAATTGAAAGTGCTTTGTTTGCATTTTTGTTGCGCACGCAATATAACTTATTTGTGTAAAGTCAAAAGGCACACATTCTTATACTTTTGCATTCAAGTAGTCATTGTCCACTCGATGAGACGCTTTGTTAACATTAACAACAATAAACCACTCGTTGAGACGCTTTGTTAAAATTAACAACAATAAAAACAACAATAACAAGAATACATTGTACATACAGAAGTACTGTACTTTTTAAGATGATACAAAAAAGTCCTCTGTTTCTATGGAAATTGTTTGTACCTGCGTTTAGTTTAGTTTAGTTTCATTTAAATTTTTTTTCTTGTACTACATAGTAACTGCTGAATGCCTACACGAGAAATAATTGCTTGATTTCTGGCTTTTTTGTTTGTATTTATTTTTTCTTTGCCAAAACAATCATTGTCGGACCAAACACACGAACATCTTAATTGATATACGAAAATAAACGATGGAATAAATAACAAAGAACGATGTGCATTATTGAATGACTGCAAACCAGCAGCGAATGTTTGCGGTTGCGCAAGTTTGATTGTAAGACCGCAAGCGAGTGTATTTGTCGGTGTTCA
Source organism: Pollenia angustigena (assembly GCA_930367215.1). Taxonomy (NCBI): domain Eukaryota; kingdom Metazoa; phylum Arthropoda; class Insecta; order Diptera; family Polleniidae; genus Pollenia; species Pollenia angustigena. The sequence goes on from OV884056.1 coordinate 188,970,475, forward strand.
TTTACTGTGATTTTTTTGCAATCGCGCAATCCGTTCTCTGTAATATATACTTTTTTTTTGCAAATATTCCTAAAAAGGACGGTCAGAGTTGTTTAAACCGAAAAACGTGGAGACCAGTGGTGCAATTCACTAACTTTTAACGATCCGACAATCGATATATTTGTCGACAATTATATTCGCTTGCAGTAACGATAGTGTGATTCTGAAATTTTTTTTAACGATAGTACACAGCTTTTTTTTGTAACATCTCTGTCTACAAAATGTTAAAAAAATAAACGAAAAGCACAAAAGAGAATAAAATAAAAACATATGAAATTGTTCTTAACCCCCCTTGTTACACATGTTTTTTCATTCAAAATGCATTGAAAAAGGTCTGGCCAGGCTCATAAGACGTAGGGTTAATTTGTGTTTTATATTTTTTTTTTGTGAATTTTACATTTATAATTTTATATTTGTTCTTAATTTGCTTTCTTTTTGGAAATTTATTATTTTGTTTTTGTTCATACATATACATATGAATATAAATTTGTGTGTATGAAAGCTATTTTAAACATAAAAACATTTTATCGATAAAATAAACACACACTAAATTATTATCGCTAAGATAACGACAAAAAAGTTGCTTAAAGTAACAGCTGACTTTAAACGACAGCGAATATCGTTAAAAATTTTACAGAATAGCATATTCGATAAATTTTCGTTATACTTATTTTAACGATTCGATTGTCATTATAAAAGTTAGTGAATCGAATTAGATTAAGTAGCTTGTTCACGAAAAAATGCGTTCGCACAATATATCACCTGCTAAAGCTATTGAGTACGTGCTCTGGCTCTGTCGCGCTGTAACAACAAGGTTGGATGGTCATCCTTTCGAAATTGTTCAACATCGTCCGATGTGTACCACCTTTGACAGAGTTCAAAACGCTTACGTCATTTTCGAAAAATATGTACATGGTCCAATTATTATTTCGGATTATACATCGCACCGAACACTACACTTATGCGTTGCTGTACTGCTCTCGGATTTGCAGTAGCCCAAATCCCACACTTTACTTTGTTGCCGTAGCCAGGGCTTAAAAAACATCAGTCAAAGCCAAAAACTGTCGAATAAAAAACGTTAATTTGTGTACAACTTTTGGCAAAATGCTGCAAAAAAAAACAAAAACATCTAATAATTGAAAAAGTTATAAAGAACTCACCTTAAACAGCTCATTCTGCGCCACCCTGTTTTATTACGATTGTATAAATATCTGAATATTAATAGTAAAACATATTCGTTTTTGATATAAAATAAATAAACATGGGAAACATACATAAATATACCTAAAGAAAACAGAATAAATTGTAGGTGGAACTCCTGCGGTCGATAGAATATAAAATTTGATGAAAACAAATAAAATGTTATTAAAACAAAAATAGATAAATTGAAAAATGTTTATTTTTCTTGCGTTGTAAAATGAAAAAAATTGCAAAACATACCGAAAGCTAAACACCACACTGACATTTAGACATTTGAATCGAAATATATGTACTATTTTTTATTTGAAAACTTTAGATAATGTTGTTTTTTTACTTCGCAGGAAAGCGGAAGAAATTTTTTTTGTTTACTTAGGATAACAGGACTTTCTGTTATAAAGAAAAATAAGAATATAATTTAATCATTTTTGAAGATTCTAAAGCTCTCTAATGTTAAGCGTGTGGTATTTAAGGCAAAAGAATATTGCTTCATTTTTATTGTTTTTAATAATTTCTTAAGATGTTGTTTTCTCAAGATTGCATAAATAATATAACTTAAAAATGCGGGACTCGCAACAGATGGGGTTTCATACATGGTATAATCTTCAATAATTTATATGTCATTTTGGATGCTAAATATCTGTAATTTAGTCTTACTAACTCCTTAAACGAAATAGTGCAAACAACCAAGTTTCAGTGGCTCTAAAAATGTCGAATTTTGCACCAACAAATATCATTAGCGGGAATTTTTACTTTACTTTATCAATTAAAACAGAAATGCAGCTGAATCACTTCGATGGCTTACCAAAACTTATCATGATTATGCTACATGGATCTTAATGTCGGAAGGTATTTTGTTCATTTCAAAAGTAATAAACACACATCAAATTCACTTGATTAAACGTATAATTCACTTGATTAAACGTTTAATTCACTTGATTAAACGTTTAATTTATTTGATTACATTTGTTATTAAAACTGATCTTATTTTTGATTAATGCTTTAATTGGATAAAACTTTTTCTGTGTTTGATACCGATCGAAATCAATATATAATTCAAAAGGTTAAGTCAGCCAGAATGTTCGAAGAATACGAATTTGTGTTATTTGTTCATGATTGTTGTCAAGCTTGAGAAAAACTAACAAAATTATTAAAAGCCACTCAAAAAGAAATTCCAAAGCCTTGGCAAGCAGCAGGATTTATTCAAAAGTAAATAAATTAAGTTGTATCCGAAAAACAGACGTGTAAAATATTCATGTGAGCACCAGTCATGCCGGCCCAATCTCAAGGTGAATCTTATCCACTTGGATGACAAACAATGTGTTAACCAACCGCTACTGTGTGTCAGAAGCACCATCACTCATAGTTAGCAATTTGATTATAAAATATGGCAGGATTATACACTCGCCCCTTATTAAGGAGTTGAAGCTATCTAACCTCCACTGATTTTGGATGAATGCCAGCAGCTTCTGCTGAGTAACAACAGCACCTAGGGATAGTCCTCTCTCAGACCGAACTCTTCCCATTACATCAGAGCTTCGATGGGATTTTTCAGTGTATCTCCTCTCCCCGCGACTTTGGGTTTAAACCACAACCACCACGTGATCCTCGAAAATATCCCTTTGTCAAAAAAGCATCTGCCGTTCAACCTCTTACCTTAAGCAGTGCAATCTCAATCGTTGAAAGTAATGATTATAAGAAAGGTGAAGCTTCCGCAAAGAAAATCATCCTGAATGTCAGGAAGAATTTCCCGGAAGAAGCATTCCAACGAAGGTATCAACCATTAGTTAGCCCGGTGTCATGTCATCGGGGGCTACTGACTCTTTGGATTTGGATTTTGCCGAATTTCTGGTATAAGCTCCACCTGATTATGAGGGGGAAGATATAACACCAAAAAATGGAATATAAATAAGACGATCCCTACACCCCCTGGAGGTGTATCCGAGAACATTAAAAGACCATTTTGCATATCGTAAATGATACTTGAAGTCATTTTTTTGGCTCTATAATTAATTTTTTTGAAGCATTACGAAATTTAACAGTGTGATTTAAAGTCCTTTAGAACTTTTACATACCAAATTTCATTGCAGTAGCGTTGTTGTTTACGGTTTTAGGCTTACAAGACTGTTTCCTGAGAGCTGGCTTGTTTATGGGGCCTATAGTAAATTATAACCTGATCTTCATGATTCCCAGTCATATAGAACGAATTTGTGCCAAAGATTTATCAATCCATGCATAATACCACAATATATGTAAGTTTTTGTAACAAAATAATCAATTTTTTAGGATAGTGGTTCCACATCTGGACTCATAACTCTCATTCTACTAAGCCGATTTTAAATTTAAATCTCAATCTGCTTAAGAGACCCAGTTTGTTCTTTTCTTTTGAGTTTTTCGAAATTGAGTTTGTTTTTACAGACGGTCATTGTTGAATCGGCTTAGAACTACTCAAGGAGCCAGAATATATATGCTTTATTGGATCTCAGATGTTTCACACGGAATAACAAACTTAGTATACCCTCATTCACCACTAGTGGTGATTTGTGGTTGCAGATTTTGGAATTTTCGAGAACATTTTTTTTTTTGCCAATACTGGTGTTAATTTTATGAAATATCATGAAATGAAGAAGAAATCTTGAAACTATAAGAAGAATCTTCCTTTGTAAGTGATGCTGGAGAAGATGAAGAGCTTTTCTTTAAGTTTCTTAAATTTAGGCAAACGCTTGTGGGGATCTGTTGCTAGACAGACGGCTCTAAACTGGGGAAAAGAACGGGCATGGGGGTCTATGTTGAAAACCCAGAAACCGAGATATTCTACCGTTTTTCGGATCAAAACACAAGCTGCTAGGCGGAAGTCCGTGCTATTACGGAATGCGTAAGATGGATGGAATCGAATATGGGGCACAAAGACGCTTATATATTTTTCGACAGCCAAGGGGCAATTAGGTCGATATCAGTTAAAAGGGCTAAGTCCCGTAATCTGACGAGTGTAAAGCGTGTGGTGAGCAGAGCCGGACGCTGGAACACTTTCTCTGCCACTGTTAGGTTTTTGTCGAATTAAGATCCAAACACCTCGAGAGTGATGTCACGTTGGACTCAGGAGCGCTGAGGAACATTGAGTGGAAAACCTTAGGGTATTACGTCCGGGAAACTGAGTGTCTAAACGCCGGACGTTAACACCCTCCGTATAGGTGGTGGTAGCACTTCCCACCTCAATACCCTTGTTTCTAAAGGAGCGAAAAACAGGCCCGGTAGTGGCCAAAGTGTATATCGCACTAATATGAAGTTGCATACTCGATGATTCGTCCTCCTTTCCACCTGACCTAACCTAAGTTTCTTTAAAAAGTGAAGCAGTGTGAGAAAAAATTTAAGTTGAAGAAGTCTAAAAAGTGAAGTCTAAGAAGAGAAGTCTAAGAAGAATTGAAGTGTCACACCTTGAAAGCACCAAAACCCAATTCACTTAATGCCTCTGTTTTATGAATATATGACGGTCAATCGATTTTTTTTATTACGCTTCAGCAATTGCCCTTGGAGGAAAATCGTTTCTTGGAAGAGCAAATAAATCCATTCAAAGGAAAATCTTTTTATATTGAGCCATTGCAAAGCACAAAAAAACAAACCAAAGTGCTCCTGCTTAAGAAGTTCAACAAGATAGTTACATCCACTTAAGGCCATTACACACTATCCCACAAAGTCTTAAGTATTTTTCAAAATGCTTCCCTAATCTATTTATTGTTTGAAAATTTTTAAAAAACCATAACAACTTATCATGACAGGGTTGCATTTTCATAAAATATTTGAGACTTTGTGGGCCATTATACGCCTTTACTAGCATTTTTAGAAAATACAAACACTGATTGCTGCAAAATAGTCGGTTGTTCAAAAAAATGATTTTTTATTTGCAAAAAAAGTTATGTTTATCTTTATGAAAAACGTGAAAACAATTGCTTTGGTATCTATCACACAAAATAAATTTTTTTAAAACTCTTGTCTCATTTAATTACACATTTTGCCTTTAAGTTTACTTAGAAGAAACATGTCCACCGAGTAATTTTGTCCAATATATTGGACAACATCTTGCGGCTAGGTGAGGCCACTTACCTGTAATCTGACTCCAGATTCTTAATCAGCATCCTCAAGATTTTTATCCCAACTAGTTCTATTTAATGTCTGAAAAAATAATGAATACAATTTAGAAACTTATTTTAAAATCGTTCGAAATTGGTCACTACTTTTAAAAACGTTGGTTTTGAAATCGGTCGATTTTAAACGATCGTTTTCAAAATGATCGTTTTTAGCAGGTGTGATGAATTTCAATCGATTTTAAAAACAATTTCTGAAATCAAGTATTCATACACGATTATTAAATTTAATAAACGTTTATTAGGAGAAATTTTCATAGAAAATTCGTTTTGTAAGCCTTTATTAAATTTAAAATATTTTTATGAATACGGGCCTTAAAATACATAGACAGTAAAAAAGGAGAAAATGAATTATAAATCAATTTTTAAAAATACTGAAAAGGACATTCATTACACTGCTTTACAAATTTTAAGTTTGGAAAAGTACCAAGAATGACACATGCCTAGATAAGTTAACTGGTGCCTCCTGAACACGAAAAACGCTGTAATTTTTTTTTCCTAAGTACCGTTTTTTAGATAACGGTACTTTTGTGTTTTTCGGTGTATGGTCCCAATCAAACCCTTATGGAGCCCAACCGACAATATTTTCATCTCATATAAAATCCTTCAGTTTTAACGTATTGAAAAAAACGAAATTTTATATGAGATGAAAATATTGTCGTTCCACAAAATCCTTAATAAAAACTTTATTTTTCATCCGATGTTTCAAATTACGCTTAAAATGTTGGTAATTAAATATACTACAGTAGAATCCCGGTAATTCGTAATCGCAAGGGACCGGCCATTTCTTACGAATTATAGGGGTTTTCGATTTAGCGGGGTTACGATTTAACGGGGTTTAAATAAAATAAATGCGAATTAACGGGGGTTTTCAATTTATTGACTAAAACGATAAAAAAAAGATAAAAAACAATTGTTAAAAATAAAATATACAAAAATTATTCATGTAACAAACTGATCTTAAGAAAATAAACACACACACAAGCAAAAGCAAAAACCAGCTTGTTTTTATTACGAATTATAAGTGGTAAATAGCAAACAATTCCGATTTATAAGAGGTAAAGAAGGTTTTAATTGAAAAAAATTACGAATTAGCGAGGAGACCAAAATGTATGGAAATTTTACGAATTAACGAGATTTTTTCAAGGGACCGACAGTTTATTACGAATTATCGGGCAAATTTTGAACTTTGATGTGCCATTGCTCAGCCATTTCTTATCAGATAGAAATTTTCAGCATATCGACGGAAAAGGCATTCGATTATCTTTCCAACGATGCTACTTGTTTCGATCTGACTTTTCGGTTGGGCCCCACAAGGGTTTAAGTGGGACCATACACCGAAAAACACAAAAGTACCGTTATCTAAAATTGCAGCGTTTTTCGTGTTCAGGAGGTCCCAATTAACTTATCTAGGCATGTGGCGTTCTTGGTATTTTTTGGCTGTAAACCAGTGTTATCCATTTCAAATCGTTTTGTTAACCAAATTGTTTTCCATCACATACCTGAATACAACGTTTTTGAAATTCTACAAATTTAACGCTTTAAATTTAACTACAACTCATTTTATAAAATATTTTCAGCTCTTAAATTATAGTTTTTTTCTTAAAATTTCGCTTCTTTGTTCATATTTCTTTTTCCTTTATTTAGTAACAAAAGAAGTGTTTTAGTTTCTTGTGTTTTGTCTTGTAAGTATTTCATGGAAGTTTATTAAGTTTGTAACAAAAGAACTTGTTTGTTGTTTGACATTTTTGACGAAATTTAAATTGTGGGACAAAAGGTGCAAATTCTATTATAAATGCATTAAAAGTGACTTAAACGTGGCCCTACAATTCAAACCAAAGTCTTGTTGGTGAAAAAAACAAAATTTTTGATAAAAACTATATGTATTGGCATTAGTTTTTATCAAAAATTTTGTCGTTTAGTTTAAAGCAATAGAATCTGGAAATTCATTTGTCATGGTGAGTAACATTTATTATATTAATTTTCATATTAATTCGAATGTGTATTCTAAGTCAAATTACAATTTATAAAGTTAATACGAATCTAAATTTAATTTTATAATAGCAATAAATTTATCATGAGCCCAGCATACCTCGAATTTGTATCGGAATTGTATCGATATTGGGTTCAATATAATTTCCAGTATGCAAAATGTGTGACTTTTATTGAAATGTTATAACGTTTTTGTAAAATTTAAGAAGCTTATGGATTATGTGATGTGACGACCAGTTGAGTGAGCGATGGTGTTAGAAGTGGAGGAAGCAGAGTTGTGTTGGTTGAGATGTTGTAGTTGTGGATCGGATGAAGAGTTACCACTGGCACAGAACCATTGATATTTTAGATTTTGTAAAGTGGAGCAAAGTTAAGAGACCAGCTGAGCGTTTTAATCTCATTTAACTTAACAAAGTTTGTTGCAGACACTACAACAACACCACACAAGTGGTGAAAAAAACGATTTACTTCTTGTGTGTAGAAACAACAGAACAAGACGAAAACAAATTATTTTTTGGTTTAGCAAGTAAAATTGAGAACTCTTGCTTCTCTTTTAGTTTAAATTTTCAGTTATATATGAGTCGTTCAGTGGATAAAGGGAATGAGTTCAAAAATTTGAAATGGATAAAAACGACAGAATAGTTGACGTTGACCTTAAAACTAGTTGTTACAATAAAACTCAAAACTAAAATTGCAAAATTAATTATTAGGGCTTCTTTTACAATTTGTAAATATATAATGTTAGTATGTTAGTGTATGTGTTCACAAAACCTGTTAATATCCCAGCGGTAAATATTGAAAGGACCGCAAGTGGCAGCCCTTTTTGAAGGGGTCTATACTCCTTTTTAAAAGATTCGCTTCGCATGATATCCTGCCTTCAGAATATGCCTTCTAGAAGGTATAAACTTATTTTTAAAAGACCTTCTGAAATATTCAATACACATTCGCTAGTCCCTTCTTTGAGAAGGGAGAAAGGAAGGTGTTCAGTTTTATTTACTTTTTATTTTTAGTGACCTTCCTTACTCCCTTCTTTGGGAAGGGATCGAAGTTGTTTTTAAAGGAAGTGTGGAAGGCATTGCGCCCAATGACAAACTGTGTAAAAAATAAATAAGTATGGAATGCGGCGAGAAGGGCTTCTGACTGCTTGTGACTGCTAAATAAGGCCTTCTATTAGGCCTCCTTACCCATTCCAGTTACCGCTGGGATGATACAAATACATTTTAATTGATTAGAGTTTCAGTGGAAAAAGGGAATAAGTCAACCAAATTTTTTGTGGTTAAAATCGATAGCGTAAAAATTCAAATTAATTATGTTTTGACTTTGAGCATTCGTTCGGAAATAAAAAGAAAAAATATCCATCTAAATATTGGCTTACCCTGCGGCCACACGGTCAAGTTGTTCTTGATAGTCTTTTACATATACTGCTTGTCAAAATTTAAATAAATTGAAAGCTGTGACGTAGGCTGCATTCAATTTTTGAGCAATTTACTTTCAAGACGTCATCAAGAAAACAATTTATAAAGATAAACGAAAAATTTGCTCACTTACCTTGAAATCAGCTGTTTTCTTGAACGTAAATTGAAACACTCACTGACAAGAGAATTTTAAAGGCAAGTTCGTATCAACTTTTAAAAGTATGAGTGTATTGGTAAAAAAGTGTGAGTGTATTAAAACTTGATCGTGTAACCCTCAAGATACCTCGCGTAGTGTTTAAATTGAATTAGTATATTTTGGAAAGAGTACATTTATTATAATTTGGCAAAAAAGGCTGCAGCTAATTTTTTAGTTCAGTGCATTCGCTCAGTTCTATTTTTAATGAAGTTAAAAAAATAACATAAAACATTTCTTCTTTTTAAAACAATAATTAACTAAAAAAAATTCTTCTTTTTAAATGAATCGTAAGTATAACAAATTTAACAAAATAATATGTCTTCTTCAGAATAATCTTCCTGACTTGAAACTGTTTTCAAGTTTTTATAGAAAGTATGGTACACGGGAGGGATATATTTTAATAAATCAATTATATCCTTTTTCTTTTCTTTTGTTATAGCTCTAGTTTGAGGATACAGTAGACTTTGACTCACGCTATTCAATAACACTACTTTACCTTTCTTTCTTATGTTTATATTTTCAAATCCAAAATTTTTATCGTTATTATTTTTATATTGTATTACCCATGGTTTCGATCTATCTAGTTCGATCCACCTCATTTGGAGCCAGTTTACCGGTTTGACCGCGGTGTTGGTTTTGCGATTGCAAACGTTATTTTCCAAAGATTTTGTAGAGAAAAAATCAAAACTGGTAATTTTAACCACTCGAAACTGTTCCTTTATTTTGCATGTTGACCACAAAACAATCCGATCGTGCGTATCAGCAAACATTTTTATATATTTGACCAAACAAGATGCGATATCTTGCGAGCTTCTTGAGCCCTCAGTTTCTGGCCAAACAAACATGGCTCTAGCACTGTTTTGAAACTCATGGAAAGCAAAGTTAACAAGTGATTAATGCAATATAAATGCAAGCGTGGACTTATTCCCTTTTTCCACTGAAAATAAAAATTTTGTGTTTCGTACAAAAAAATGTTTTGTCTTTAAAAGGGGGTTAACGTTGAAATTTGACAACAAAATTTTTACCATACATTGTTAGTCATAAAAGGAAGTGTATCCTCGCTAAATCTCAAAAACCCCAAAAATGGACTCATTCCCTTTATACACTGAACGACTCATATGTAACTTAAGTTTTTTAAGTAAAAACCATATCGGGAATGATGCTGGTGTTTTATAATTAAAATTCTGTAAGGTGTTAAACGGTTTAGTAAAATAATTATAATAAAATTATCTTCTAATTTCTTTTCAAGTACGAATACGGGCTTGAATCAACTTTGTATACCTGAATCAAGCGCATTTTAAGATTGATTCAATCTTAAGCTTCGTACAGACGGTGGTCACATCTTACAATGTTGCCATTTATCTGACAATGGTGCCATTGTCAGATGCATTGATTTTACACATCTGCCAAATGAAACTGAGCTTAAAAAGTTCAAACAGTTGCAATACGTTTTTAGGCAATTTTAATGACAACATTGTAAGATCTGACCACCGTCTGTACGAAGCTTTAGTTTTTCTTAAATCAATCTCATTTTCGGATTATTTCAAGTACGAATTCGAGATCTAATATGGATAACTTAATTATGTCGCGATTCAAAATCCGTACTTGAATCAATCTTTCTGTACTGGATGGATTGATTTTTCTTTTGAGTGTACTAGTTGTTGATCGGATCAAGCAGGTATGATTGGCAAAGGGTTAGTATGATTATTTATTAGTTTTTAAAGCACCGAAAATACCAGTTTGGTGGTGATAGTGGTGGTAACGATCTTTAATTGAAGGGTCGAGGTAAGACAAGCTATGGTCTGTATTTGGATGGCTGGCTAAGGTTGAGGTACCGGATGAGTGCGTTGGTTATTGTGCAGTAAATAATGTTGACTGTCACACTTAGTGTGCGTTTTATGGCATGATGCTTTTGTAAAGAAAGTGCCGCTCTCTTGAGGGCGTGTCTTTGGGGAATAGCGGCTGTGACTTAGGCGCAAAGACGTGGGAAGAGAATCCTGAAAGACATTGCAGCTTCACTTATGGAAGCTCGAATTGTGGTGAAAGTTCTCTCTAGGTGCTGTTGCAACATATGCTCTAGATTATTCTTATTAAAGGGGGTTAAGAATGCTGCAGCTCCTAAACAAGAAACGAGTGTGTAATTTTAGCGGAATTATTCACTTGAATTTCTACCTGGGTGTGTTGGTAGCGCTCACACGCGGGGCGTTTGGTTAACGTATAATTTATCACCCAATAGTAAAAAACAACGTGAAATAAGGTCTGCTTACAGGTATTCATGTTAATCAAAGGCCTTATCTGCCTATTATGAGCTACTGATTATTAGACCAGATGTTTACAGAGTACCTGTAACAAACACTATTGATTTATCTGAAGCGAGCATTCGCCATCAAACGCCCGTTGTATGCAATGAAACAGTAATACTCCATCAGAACAACACTAGACCACATGTCGCAAGACAAGTGAAAATCTAACTTTTCAAAAAAAAGTGGGTAAGAATATTTGCCTCAACTGCCTTAGAATTCATACCTCGCCTCTTTTCACCACAACTTGTTTCGACCGATGAAGTGTATCCATTTAAGATCTCAAAATATGCGCAATCCTTTTGGAGCAGTTGCAAAAATATAGGAAAGAGTTCATCACCATGATAATACTTTAAATAAGATTACGATACATAAATTGTGCCAATGCCTTCAAAGAAATGCTGAAAATTTGCGCGTTTTTAAGTTTTACCCCAGTATTAACAAACTAAAGCTTTTTTCACTGCAATAAAAGTCCTGTTTAAACAAAATGATTAAAAAAAAAAAATTTCACAGCAATTTTTTAAACTTCTCTGAGGATGCTCAAATTCTTATTCCACCACTACCGCCTTTAATTTTGCCTTCAGTTTCTTAAATTGTAGTTAACATAAAGTTTAATTTGCAAAGGAGCTATACATTACACCCTCAAACTTCCTTTTGTATCAAACTGTGAAATTGTCTTGGTCATAGCTGAGGTTTTACCGAATTTATATTTCTTAAAAAAAAAAATCTTGGAAATTTTCTTATTTTGTTGTTGTTGTGGTTCTAATTTGTTTACAAAGTAGAAAATTTTCTTTTTTCCAGTTTGAAATTCTCATTAAAATTCTATAAGAGAAGTGGTTACAGCATTTTGAGTTTGTTTAACAAAGTATAAAGAAAGATTTGTATATCCTCTTACGAAGTTTGTCCAATGTTTGTGCAGTTGTGTTCATATCTTAGATTACGTGTCAAACAAAGTTCGCACTAACTTTTTCTCAACCCCTGCCCTAAATAGTATCAATAATCAATTCAGTTTGTTTATTTTTTTTTTTTGTTTAGTTGGATTCAGTTGATTTGTGTCTGTTAATTATTTAAGTATATTAGGGCAAATAGAAAAAATAGTACTTTTTTCTATTAACTGTGTATTGGTACTTGGTATTAGATGAATTTAGGGTGGAATTAACACGTGTACTGGCTAAATGAGTGGATTATATTTCGCTAACTTGCAGGGCTGCCAGATTTTGGGTTCGAAGCCCTTAATTCCAAATACATATTCGAAAAAGTAAAATTTCTTTTAAACTATTGTCCATAAACACAATGTATAGTGACTGTTCACCAGTGCTTTAAAAAAACTTGCTTTTAGAATTGAAAATTAGACGAATCGGACTATTTGAGATAGGGAAAAATTTTGTTTTCAATATTTTAGTGAAGGAAATATAAAGGTCTAACCATAATCAAATGTTTTTTGATTTTGTTATTGTTTTTTAAATATGTACATTTGAGAGACTTTTGGTAATTTTTGACAGTAGGTTAAGCAAGGTTATGCATATTATGGTTGGCCCTTAAGATTTGGCAAAGCCAAAAAGCTGCTATTTTCTAAAGAAATATATTATAATGATTTAGTTGCCGTTAAATATTTATCTCAAGGAATTCCCATTTAAATATTTTAATTCAACTTAAATTTTTTTAGAAAAAGGAAACTGGGAATTGTTTACCGCTTATTTTATAGATAAGTAAAAATTTATTTTTGAAAGTTCAATTATATAAAATAACTGAATATGCATTTGTTTTTACGGAATTCGCGGTTGGTTTTTTGGCAGTAAAAATTAAATGATCTTTTCGTTAATTTAAATTACATTTTCATTTAATTTTACATAAAGAAGAAATTAACTTAATCAACGGACAATACTAACTGCAACTGAAAATCCGTATTAATATGCACTTAGTTTTTTGAAAAACTGTTAGAATCAGTTAAAAATTTATTTGCTTGGAATTTTAAATGTTTATTTATTTAAAAATGACTGAACGGAATATTTCCTAAATAAACTACAGTCCGTTACTGTAATAATATTGTGAGTGCATTCTTTAGTTATAAATAAATCTATTTTATGCCCTGCCCACTTCACCAATCCCGCTCATATTTTGTCGGATGTTGAGTTTTGACAACCAAGATGCTTGTACCTAATTTGGAGACTTTGGCCCTTGCCGTTCCCCAGATTAACACAAGAAAAAAATTACAGGGAATTTGAGGTTAAGACTTAAGGCAGTCGTGGTTTTTTGCTCATATCTCAGTCATTTGTTGACCAATCAGGCTGAGTTTCAATAGCAAATAATTCCGAACTATATGTTCCATAAATATCTAAACACCTGGTTCCCAACATATCTAGTGTCTTTGGAAACCCCATTTCAATAAACAGACGGACATCGTTAAATCCACTTCGCTACTCATAAGGACCCAGAATATATTCTTTATATGGTCCTAGATCAATGTTGTAGAAACGGAACGATTAACTAACAAATATATGTGTACCCTTTTAACTTCGGTGAAGTTTATCATCACAATTTTTTGAAAAAAAGCCTTTCTATTACGTTCCCTGATTTAAATGCGTCAGTATCCTGCTAGTTACTAATTAACGCAACCAAATTTTACTGAGGTAGAAAAAATTTTCCGTAAATTAGTTAAATAATGAACAAAACTATATCTGCTGGTGTTTGTGAGATTTAGTGATAAACAATTTATTTCACCCATTGGCACAGATATGTTTTTTGAAAAGTACACTCAAAAGAAAAACCAATCCATCTGTACTCGTATGAATCAGCAGCGGTATAAGTACAGAAAGATTGATTCAAGTACGGATTTTCAATCGCAACATACTTAATTATCCATATTCAATCCCGATTTCGTACTTGAAACAATCCGAAAATGAGATTTATTTTAGTAAAACTAAGATTGAATCAATCTCAACATGCGCTTTATTCAAGTATTATAAAATTGATTCAATCCCGAATTCGTTCTTAAAATAAATCAAAAGTGAAGTTAGAGAGAGAATTTTATTTTGATTGATTTACTAACTGGTTTTACACCCTACAGAATTTCAATTATAAAACACCAGCTTCATTCCCGATATGCTTTTTGCCTTAAAAACTTAATGTATACATATAACTAAAAATATAAACAAAATGAGAAGCAAGAGTTCCTAGTTTTACTTTTTAAACATGAAAATAATGTGTTATTGTCTTGTTTTGTTGTTTCTACACACAACAAGCAAATCGTTTTTTTAACTACTTGTGTTTTGTTGTTGTAGTGTCTGCAACAAGCTTTGATAAGTTAAATGATATTAAAATCTTTTTTTACTTGGTTTAATAAATTATTTATTTTAAGAAATTACGGAGATGATTTTCGAAAGTAATCCCATTTATGGCAAATAAATCAATGAATGTTTAAACGTTGGTTTAGTTGAACTAAGCTTAAATTTATATGTAGTTTAAAGTTAACAGCTGTAAATCAATGCCCCATATATTATATGAAGTGCAAAAAATAAAAATGAGACAGCACTACGATAAACGTTATCAAATTCATATGGTTTGTATTGGTAGTTTAAGAGCCCAATTTTATGCATTTGGAGATAGTTTAAAAGTTTACAGAATTAAAGATTTGCTGGTTTAAGCCAGTGTTCGAAAATAAGCAGTACACTATTTAGCGTTCGGCTCACACACCCAATAACGATATCTATTTTTTTAGTGATTGTGAAGACGAACACAACCCTTAGTGCCGTTCGTAACTATTTTGGAAAAAGAGCCGAACATTAAATATTGTTCTGTTCTTCGTTAAAAAACAAAACAATTGTAGTGATACTGTAGACAAACATTATATTTTAATGTTCTGTAATGTTTCTTTTTTTACATTGATAAAGAAATGAACAAACAAAAAATTTTAGCAACGACCGCACCACGAACAGCTTGTGTGTGTATTGTGTTTATGTTTTGTGTGGGCAAAATTATTTTACTGGCTTTATGTTTTTTTTTTCGTATGTGTATTTTGTTTTTGACAGCCAAATGAGCCTAACCGAACACAATAAAGTTGGTGAATTTTTTAAAAAAACCGAACGGAATTAAATGTTTTCATCTTTTGTTGAGTTTGATAGAAACAGTATTATTTTTGTGTTCGAAAGATGAATAACAGGGAAACGTTATTTTTTTTTTAATGATTTTCTACACAAACACTATTAGCGTTTGTGTATTCCACAAATCAACCGAACCGAACACTAAGGAACTATATTTAGTGTTTATTTTTGAACACTGGTTTAAACACATTTTAAACCAAAAAGAGAGTTTAACTTTCACTGATTTATTAGCCCTTTGGATTCTTTTAAGTACGTTTAAGTGTTATTCGTACTTGAACTTATAAGTACGACTCTTCTTAAAGTAAGTATAACAAACGTAATTTATTCCGATTTTGTACAAAGTTTTGTAACATACAAGAAGTATCAAGCACATGGTACAAGAAAGGGTTGACTCAGGCTCAGATAAAAATTATCAACACTGAAACATGGTACAAAAAACAAATAATCTATTGAAAACTAGTCATTAAAAATATTATTTTGTTAAAAAAGAATTCTTTGGGTATTTTGCCTTTTAGCAGGATGCAAATATTTACTTGGCAGCCCTGCTAACGCGTACGACTGTTTGGTAAAAGTTTGGACAAAAATGTTTCGTTTTTTTTAATTTGTTTTACTTTTGACTTTAAGGTTAGTTTAAATGATGAAACAGAACTGAGTCTTCAACTTCAGGCAAAAATTTTAAAGCCCATAATTAAAACGTCGCAGTAACTTCAAATTGTCTCTCATTTCTTTCGTTTTCTATTGTTCTTATTTTTCTTTGTTTACAAAATGTATGAAACTGAATGAAAGTATGGTAGCATTGTTAAGAGAATAACTATCTATATGTGAGAGCATTAGAAAAAACGTGCTCAAAATAAAATTGATTTTATTTCTCGACCGCATTCTCTGGCATAATTTTATGTCAAACTGTATGAAAAACATCGTTCAGCCCCAGTTCTGTTTCATCATTAAGATTAATATTTGTTTTTGTATTTTATAAAATTTTAGGAATAGTAAGTGCTACTTTAGAAGTTTAGTAAATTTATAATAGTATTTTTGTACTGATATTTATTTATTTATGTATTGTACTTATTAAGTACTATCTTGGATACTGTTGTTGAAAGGTTTTATTTAAGTGCAGGTACTTAGAGCTGTACTTTAATTATAGTATTCCAATCTTTTGTAATTGTACTTTTTAAATAATACTTCGGTAAAGTGCCCCGGTAGACTAGCTGGTAGAGAGCTTGTCTATCAGCGCCGGGGTTGCGGGTTCGATTCCCGCTAGAGACTCTGGTTTCTTTCCTGCAGACAAGCGTAGAGCTTCGCGGGATTAGCGTAGGGAATTAAAAAAAAAAAAAAAAATCAAAGAAGAAGAAGAAGAAGATATACATATGTACTCATTAACAACAGTACTTAAATAACCCTACAATTGTAGCAGTTTAGCAATGATACATAGATGATAGTAAGTTAGTTCTGGTACATAAGTATGTAGTACTTTTATAATAGAAATAAAGTACTCTACTTTTCAGTTTTTGTAAAAGTACCTTTTAATGTTACTTTAATAAAGGTTCGTTGGTAATCCCAGTAAGCAAATGTACTTTGGTCATGTCAGTAGTTGTACTTTAATAAAGAGACTTAAGCGATAGTACTTCGGTAGTAGCACTTTGTTAATTGTTACTATAATCGTGGTTGTTATTTCTATATTACTGGTTCTAGTACTTTGTACTTAGACAATGGTTCATTATAATTTGCACTTAAATAAAGGTTCTTTATAGTTCTTTAAGGCCGTTTTACATACAAGTCTTAATTATTACCTGATCTAATTATTGTTTGAAAATAGTCGAAAAAAATAAAAATCTTATCATGGCTGGGTTGTATTTTCCTTTAAATACTTAAGACTTGTGTTATTGTGTGAAACTACCTTTAGCATTATAATTTACATAATTGTGCTGAAGAAATCGTTGTTCAGTAAAAGGTCTTTAGCACACAGAAAGAAAAACACTCGGGATAAATTAAGTTTTTTGCACTTACTTTAACAACGAGTCGTACTCAAAAATTCAAGTACGAATAACACTAAAACGAACTTAAAACACTCCTAAACGGGACTACTTTCGAAAATCAATCCAGGAGTTTCTTAAAATTAGTATAAAATTCTAACCAAGTAAAAAAGATTAAACTTTTCGTTGGTAGTGCCACTCTGAGAGGAAAATTGCAAAGTGAGCTTTTTAATCTCATTTAACTTATCACAGTTTGTTGTAGACAAAAGTAGCAGGACAACACATAAGCACATTATTTTCATGTTTAAAAAGTAAAATTGAGAACTCTTGCTTCTCATTTAGATTATATTTTCAGTTATATATGTACATTAAGTTTTTAAAGTTAAAACCATACCGGGAATGAAGATGGCTTTTTAAAATTAAAATTCTGTAAGTTGTAAAACGGGTAAGTAAACCAATCATTATAAAATTCGCCTTCTTATTGCACTTTTGGTTTATTTCAAGTACGAATTCAAGATTGAATCAACTTTATAAAACTTGAATCAAGCGCATTTTAAGATTGATTCAATCTTTGTTTTACTTAAATCAATCTCATTTTCGGATTATTTCAAGTACGAATTTGGGATTGAATATGGATAAGTTAAGTTTTTCGCGATTGAAAATCCGTACTTGAATCAATATTTCTGTACTTGATTTGAGTACGAATGGATTGATTTTTCTTTGAGTGCAATAGTACTTTAGTAGTGGTACTTTCTTAATAGTAATTTATTAATGCTTCTTTCATAGAAGCAGTTTAGTAAATCTTCTTTTGAAATCGAACATACCTTTGAATTGGTATTTTAGAGAGGACACTATAGTATGGGTACTTTACTGATAGTGCTTTAATAAAAGCACTTAAGGAATGCTACGTTTCTTATAGTTTTACAAAAGAGTTGTTGTATTTTCATTATAATGTTTAAGAAGTTGTTTTTTATCAACGGTACTTTAAAATTTGTACTTTCTTAATGTTACCTTAGTAATGGTTCTTCAATAGTGCTAGATAAGTTAATTTTCTTTAGAAATGATACGTTAGTAATTGTGTTTTAAAAATGGTACTTTGCAAATGTGACTTTAGTTAAAGTTATTATACCATTAATTTCCTTAACTTATCCTTTATTGCATTTATAATTTAACAACACATAAAAAGTTTATATCTTTCAACATATTAACCCAGCTAGCATTTTGTATCATAATCGAATCTTTTAGGAATCAGCTTCAAGAGCAAAATAACATCATATGAATTAATTTTTCTATGTTTAATGATACTCTCGTTGTGGTATATCACCTCAAAATATCATTAATGATACAATAATCTAATTCGTTTTTGGGCATTTTAATGAATTATATGTGAATCCTTTTGCAATCGTTCAAGTTATAAATCAATTTATAGTTATCAAAAGTGATCTGAAAACACTGAAAACAAACATCTGGGTGGTTTGTACAAAAAATAATCACCCAAATGCTAGCTGGGAAATTTTCCTAGTTGACTTAAAAAAAAAACTATTTCTTTTATTCAGTTGTTAAACAATTCATAACCGCACACTATTGTATTATCTTTTAATCTTTTTTATGTTTTCTTTTCAAATCAAACGCACACACACATTTAAGACAAACATTTACCAATAAAAATGTAAATTATTTATGTTGGTGTTTTATGCTGCCCAGCAACACAGAGAAACAAAGTAAAATACATTAAAGCCAAATGGATCTGGTAACAATTTCATTATGGTTTTAAAATTAAATTTGTGAGTTTGTTTGCACAGTGGCCAATAGTAGCCATAAATATGGCCTTGTGTGAGTTCGTGTATACCCTGCAAATAATAGGATCAGTCCAAGCACGCGTGCAAAGAGTAGTCCACAAGGGACCAGGACTAGTCCAAAAGTAACCCAAACGTATGGAAAAAACCTGGTCTATTTAACATTACGATGTCCTAGGAGAGGACCATATAACCCACCTTTGGACCACTAAGGAGTTGTTTTAAAACTACTCCTTGGTATACTCAAGAGGATTAGTTTTGAAGTCGTTTAAAAACGAAAGCATGTCGTTAAAAAACGAAGACATGTCGTCTTACTAGAAACACTTTTTAACAATGACATGGTCCATGCTTGCATTACATCGGACCAGTCCATGGAGTAATCCATTTTTTCAAAATGGATCAGGTGGTCCAATTTTATTTGCAGGGTTTGCAGGGTAAGCAAAGTAACCTTTGTAATGTATGCTTAATAAAATGTTAGTAAGCCAACACATCATCTTCCTTTATTAACATAAAACGGATATGTATGAACAGGGTGGCGCCCAAATTACGTCATGCTTTAATTATTAAAAAAGATTTTTGTATACGAATTTCCTTTTTCTAGAATTAAGTTTAAAGAGCTTGTCATGCAAACCTCAGGACAGAACAAAAAATCTATTTTTTAAATTTTTTAAGTCAGTATTCGAACGCTAAAATAATTTTGAAATAATGATAATTATGTATGTTGCGAAGTGAAATAACAAAAAGTATTGTGGTTATTTTATTGAGCTGTTTATGGTTTTTAATTCAAATTTTTTATAATTTTTAAAAGTTCATCAAACTAAATTTTCATTAAAATATTTTTTTAAAGAAAGGAATTTTATAACATGAAATTAATTAAAATTTTTTTGATAATTTTACGTTCTTGACCGCTCCAAGAATTGGACTCACAGACAGGTTGATATGACATGTTTCGATAGTATTGATGACTGATGAACTTAAGCCTGACTAAAATAAAAAAATTTGAAATTAAATTAAATTAAAATCTCCCCAACAAAACGAAACAATTCCACTTTTACAATTGTTGGATACATGAACAAAAAAAAAAGATGAATTTAAGCAAGTACGATGTATTTTTGTATGTAAAATAGTTGCGTTTTAAATATAAGGATTTTAATATTACAATTTAATCCAGAAAAAAACACTCAACTTAAAAAGTGGAATTGTTTCGTTTTGCTATGGACCACCGCATATAGCTTAGAAATCTGGATTTACAGTTTGAATAAAAAATAAGACTGTTTTTTTTCTCGGTACAGCGTACAAAACGAAAAGACTTCCACCAGATGATGTTCTCAGCAGTTCGTAATGTCAAGGCGGTGTTTGCAAAGAACTCTACAAGTTGTACCTTTTCTCATTTAAGATTCAATTATTTTTCCGGTTAAAACTAAATGATGTAGGACTAAGCATTTAGTAAAGGATTGTGGAGGGAAAACAAAGATTTTGCACACTAATTCTTAATAAAGTGATTAGATGCATTTTAACCCATTAAGATTACATAAATACACAAAATTACAAAACACAGGCTGCCTTAAATCTATTGGCATTCAAATTAAAATGTATTTCGTGCCCTTCGTGACACACACTTTCTCCTAAGTATATTTGTTAACATGCAGAATTGCCGCATTTGGGCAAATGAGAATCTACCAGTGATTGTTAAAAAGCGGATGCTTCCACAAAGAGTGACTATTTGATGGGGTTTTTGGGCTGGCGGCGACGTACCTTTTCGAAATGGAAGTCGGTCAAGCATTTATCGTGAATGGCGTTCGTTATCGCGAGATGAAAACAGAGGGCACGTTCCGATAAAACAATAATTATAAAAAAGGTCAACAGAAAAGAGAAAGACAAAGTGAAAAAATAAAAAATGTACTTGGACTTCAAGAAAAATTCTTGACGAAAGTACGAAAAAACAGAAGTAAAGGAAAAAACATGTAAAATCAATTAAAATGGATAATCATTCAGGAAAGCAAATTTCGATCTACCAAATGTTAAAATACAATTTGGTTTAAGGATTGATGTTTGACTAGTGACGTCAGCAGTCGTCGATGGCTGCGAGTGTAAGACGGCAAATCCATCTGAGGAGATCGAGTGGTTGCGATCGAAACATGTCATGGTAACCTGCCGGCCAGGGTCCGAGCACGAGCCACGTCAAGAATGAAAGATTATCAATAACAATTTTAATTAATTTTCATGTTGTAAAATTCCTTTCTTCACAAAAATAATTTAATAAAAATTAAAATTTCATGAACTTAAGCCTAATTAAAAAATATTAAAAATTTGGATTAAAAACCATAAATAGTTCAACAAAATAACCACAATACTAATTATATTTTTTTTTATTGTGTGACTATTATTAAAAATTTGGATTAAAAACCATAAATAGTTCAACAAAATAACCACAATACTAATTATATTTTTTTTTATTGTGTGACTATTATTTTTGTGGATAATTTGACAATTTGTTGATCCAAATCTACTACACTTATATAAATACATATATTTAAATAAACATTTGACAAAACTGATGCAGTGCAGTGATACATTTATGAACATACTCGAACTTCTTGTAGCCAGAAATTGAGGAAATGAACATGAAAGATATGTGGTTCCAGCAGAATGGTGCCACTTGCTATACAGTACACGAAACAATGCACTTTTGCGTGAGAAATTCAATGGCCGTGAATTCTCAGAAAACTTTTAGTTTTATTTACAATGAACCGCACGATGTTTGTGTTTGGACCACCTTTTATAAAATCACTAAAAAGTTATAAGAATAAATCAAATTCTAAGCTATTATTTGAATTATTTTTAAGTAAAAAAATTGTTCGATTAATCGATTTATTCGTTATTCAAAATCGCCATTTTAAAATTATTTAAAATTATAACAAGAGTTTGGTTTTGTTTGATCGATGAATCGAATTATTCTTAATCGGTTGACAACTCTAGTCTATACAGATGGTTCCAGGATATAGGCAATAGAATAGGTGGAGGTTTCTTCATCGAGGAATTGGCAGTAGTGCGCTGCAGGCGGAAATTTCTGCCATAAGGCGGGCAGCAAACTGGCTGAGGTTCTATCGTATATCGAAAGGTATATGTATATTTACGGACAGCAAGGCAGTGGAATACCGGATGTCTCTAAATGAGATCGCGGTACCAGGGCACAGTGGATGCCTGGGTTACCAAACTGCGGACGGTCTGGCCAAATGGGGCTGTCTCTTGGACGACATGTTTGTCGACGGCCTGATTGGCGTTTCAATGGCCCGCTGCTAGACTCTCATCAGTCGAGAGTCTCACAGAAGGGCTCAGGGGAGATGGCAGGGGGAGCATACCTGCTTGATGGCGAGGACTCTATGGCCTGGCTATGACGCGGCGAGAACGCGCGTGCTACTTGGTCTCGGTAGGGACCAGATGAGGACAGTGATATCGGTTATTACGGGTCACTGGGTTATGGGGACTCATGCTAGGAGGATGGGTCTTGATCACAATGACTACTGCAGAAGTTGTCATGATGAGGAGGAGGAGGAGACGGTGTTTCACTTTCTCTGCCAATGCCGCGGTCTGGGGGACATTAGGTTAAGGCATTTTGGGAGACCGGCATTAACATGTCTGGACGATGTGTCTAATGTTAGACTGAAGTCGATCTCTCTGCTCTGCAGGGGGAGGTATTTCCCCCCTGCACCTACCCGCTTTATTTTTATTTTCAAAAGTGTAGTATACCATAAGAAAGACTTCTACAAAGTTTGAACATTGTCACTATTGCAGTTCTTAAGATATGCGATATTAAACATTGGCGTCCTATGGGGGGAACCACTTCCCCAGCTGCTATTTTATTTCAATTTTGCGGCTCAAAAGATCCTACTACCAAAAGTTCAACAAAATGCGTGCAGCGGCTCTTAAGATATGCGATATTTAATATTATCATAAATCCTATCGAAAAAATAAGTAGCCTATTTTATTTTTAGGGCTAACGTGATGTTACTGTAAAAATTTCAGGGAAATCGGTTCAGTAGTTTAGGAGTCTATAAGCCAACAAACAAACATACAAACATTTTTCATTTTTATATACATATATAGATAGATGTGATATAATAGGTCTGTCTGGGTACTTTTCCAGTAGCAAATACTCAGTAAATTTTTTTGGGAGAGTAAGACCAATATTACTCTATCGGCTGAAAAAATCTCAAAAAGTACGCAGACAGTATCCAGTGAAATTTTGCAAGAAAACAGCTGATCGGTGTGTAAACAATTGAAATAACAAAGGAAAAGAATTTTAGCATATGAGTACGCAAAATTGAATTCTCGGGGTAAATTAAAAAATTATTAATTAAAGTAAAGCTTAAAAAGTGTTGTAAATTAAAAAGCTTGTTTATTACACTGTTATTAGTTTGGTGAATTCAATTTCTTCTTAGTTTTTAGTTTTATTTGTCGGGTTTTTTATAAAACTTCCTTTGTTTACATTGCCCAACATAGTGCCGGCTTACAATGGAAAAAAAGAATGAAATGCCCAATACAGTGCCTTCCAACAGCTTGACAACGCAGAAAAATAATTTGGATGTGAAGTGCCAGGAACACAATTCCAAATACTCGTCTCTTCAATTGCAAAGTTTGTCCCACAATGTTCTGCTGGTTCTATCGGTTCTGCCATCTCCACTCCACTTACGCCACGATCGCACTGTATATTTGGATGTTTCTAGCATGAAGTAAAATGTTTTGTTTATTATAATTTATTATAAACGTTAAAAATCAACACAATTCTAACTACTTACCTCTGCCATTGTTAAATTTAAATTTTTATTTTCATTTCACAAAAACTATTTCATTCAAACAGCTGTTCAAACTATTTCCAAAATCTTGCAAGCGGAAATTTCTCCAGTAACATTTTGCAAGTTCTCTAACTTCCAACCAGGGATGTCAGATGTGACGATTTTACGTCATTTTGACGATTTTTTTCGCTGAATTTACCAAAATGACGATTGACGATTTTGAATGTAGAGTCACTTAGGTGTTGACGATTTAATCCCGTCAATAAATTTAGTTTAAACTTTAATCTTTCATCAAATTTTTAACACTTTAATCTGTCAAGTAAAGTTTTTTTCTTACCGAACGTTTCCACATGCAAGTAATTACTTGCAAGTAGTGTATACGTATTATCAACAAAAAATCGAGGAAACAGCCGATTGGCTGAACGAACAAAAATTGTGTGAATGTTAGTGAAAAAGTGTCAGTGTATTGAGTTTTTCGAACTTGCACTTGCATGTGGAAACGGGGGGTTAGTTAATATATGTATATAGAGGCGAATATTTATTTATATCTACTAGCGGACTCGACGAACTTCGCCTCGTCCCAATTTTAAGCCTTCAGACAAACTTTAGAGTAATAATACAACACAAATATTAAAATTTTTAATATGATTTATTTGAATGGAATCAGTAGAGAGCGATTTGATGTACAAAAATCTATAAATCACTAAATATATAACCCATCTTTAAACGCATAAAATTCGGCGTTTAAACTACCAACACAGACCATATGAATTTGATAAGATTTATCGTAGTGCTGTCACATGTTATTTTTTTACAACATATAACACATGGGAGAATGATTTATAGTTGCTGAGTTTAAACTACATATAAATTCAAGTTTAGTTCAACTAAACCAAGTACAAGTTTTTTTTTTAGAAAAACTAAAAAACAACTAGTTAATATTAGTCAGGGCAATTTTTTGATGTTTTTTTTTTATTGGCAGGACGATTTTTCGAAAAAAAAAATTATCTGACAGCACTATTTCACTTGTTTGTTTTGTTTGAGTATAATAACTGCCTGTTTTTAAAAAACGAGTACAAACCTCTTTCAAATTGCTGCCTGCTTTTAGATCGCGAGCACAAAAGTGACTCGTTTAACTAATATTTAAAACAAAATTTAAAAATGTCCATTCCTTAAGGGGTTCCCATACAAAAAGTTTAATACAGACTAGAAATATATTGAAGAAAACGTACCATAACAGCCAATTTTTCGAGACATACTTGCCCCTTATCACCACTTCTTAAGGGGGCTCCCATACAAATATTGCGATTTATGAAATTTTTAAATTAATTAAAATTTTTTGACTTTTGTGAATAAAATCAAAAGTTGTTAACAGATTTTAATCATTTATAGCTGTAATTTTTAATAGACTTTTAACAAACAAAAATTTCGAAATGTTGATTAAAAATTATTTTTGTTGCCAAAAAAAAAAAAAAAAAAAAAATATGTTTCTAAAACGACAGCGCATGTTAGAAAAAAATTTAACGTTTAAAGGAAATTTTATTGCGGATTTTCGATTTTTTTTAGTATGTAATTTCAATAAACTAAACCGTTTTTGAACCGGTATTGGATTCAGCGTACCCGAAAAAGGTTTAAGCGCCAGTTGCCAAATTCTAGCACAGTGTAATTGTTTGATAAAACTTGCGAAAAGCAATAAAAAACATTTTTAAATATAACAATAAAAAGAAATTAATTGGACTTTATATTTATACTGTGTACTTTTTTTCTTAACCTTTAATAATCAATGTACTTTAATTGCAACAAAAAAATTGGGAACCCTATATGTAGTTGTCCTGCGATTTAACTTTGAATAATTAAGTTTAAGTTATCGACGTCCTTATTCTTCGCTGCTATTATTGCCCGTTCACCAATCCAATCGAGATTTTTGTAGTTTTGTGCAATGTCGGGGAACACTTTGCTGATGAGCTCCTCCTTGGACGATGTGAATTCACAAAAATTTTCAGGGAACGATATCAATCCATTCGAAACATCAATAGGAATTGGGCCGTTGCTAAGCTCCAGCAGTTGTCTCGAGAACTCAGCAGCCGATGGGTCGTTCTGCAACACGACTCTAATGTTTGCGGTCAATTGCAACTTCTGGACATGCCTCCACAAAGACGACGATTTCAGGCAGGCGTTAAGTTCATCTGCAGCAGAAGATTTGGGGATGACGGGAATTGTTTGACGAAAATCTCCGGAGAGCAATATCAAAGCCGCACCAAATCGTCTTAAGTATTAAAAATTCTAAATTTTTTTGTTTTTCTATGATTTTATACTTAAAATTTTTTTATGTTTTAATAGAGTGATATATCCGTGTTTATAAAAAAACGATTTTTTTATATGACGATTTTTCGACGGTTTTTTTCAAAACTACTGACGATTTTGACGATTTTTTTTTTAAATTTTGACGATATTTCGAAAGAAACATCTAACATCACTGCTTCCAACTGTCAAAAAATTCTCTTTTTGGCTCTCTCGCTGCAAGAGATTTAGAGTACGCAGACAACATTTTGCAACATTTTGCGCAAAATATGTGTACGCAGACAGACCTAATATCGTTAATCTTAAAAAAGCAATAGTCAGCTTTTTAAATAGAGTATAATTTCAAATTCCATTGAATTTCTTTCAGGTTTTCTACCTATTCGAAAATTATTCTTTCTATTTTTTTAAAACTTTTTTTTAACAAAAGATGTCAAAATTTAATTTAACACTTAATTTTAGCCAACAAAATCATTTCTTAGAATAATTTTTTTTTTAATTTCCTTTATTAAGATTTAAGATTTAACATACTTTTTCTGCATTTAAAATATTCATGGTCAATTTAAATATTATTGTTTTTTTCTCCTTTACATAATTGCATATAATTTTAATTGCACTATTCTATTTAAAGTTTATTTGAACTAGAGCACAAACAAGATAAAATTAAATGTCACTGATTGTATGAATAAAGTTTTAATTACATTTTAAAAACTTTTTTTAAGAGGGACACTATAGAAAAAAGGAGAGTAAAATAAAATTTTTAAATGAGATGGAAATACTTTTATGGCAAAATACTTAAAAAGTTTGAGACAATGACCAAGAGTTATAGCAAACGTGAGTAAAAAAACTATCGAAATTTTGCACAGGTATAGAATGGGGATTCCCATTTAAGGGAAGTCCAGCTCATATATGGAGAAGAGGGATTCATGCTGTGGTAACCAGTAGCAGCCAGAGTTGTGGAGAAAAAATTGCGGTAATGCAAAGGACACTTTAGTACTTCTACAACGGCAACGAATAATGCTATTGTAATAGATTTTCTCAAAGTTATTTTTAGGAATTCAAAATGTATTATTAATAACATTTCTGTATTTTTTCATATTTGATAAAAACACTAAAATTTATTGTTGAGAGAAAGCAAGCTTCTATGCGCATTTCACTGGTTGCTTAGGCCAGATCATCAGCAAACATTTTCCAAAGATTTTAGAAAAGCTAAGAATATTATACAAATAATAAGAATTATAAGCACTCAAAGTCTTACTTGTAACAATATCAAAGCTTAAGATTTTGGTCTGTCTAAGAAATCAAACTGTTAACTTTCGTGAAGATCGGTCTAAAATTTACCCTAGGCCCAACATAAAGCCCGCTCTCGGAAAAATCTTTAGTACGAGTAAAAACTTGACGAAGAACGTTTTTATAAGAAATGTGGGTTTGTTACGGTTTTATATCACTAAAAACACTCTTTAAAATTTCGAAAGATCGGTCCATAATTTACCATAGTTCCCATATAAAGCCCACCCTCGTAAACTACATATAATGCACACAGAGAAAACATATGGTTTGGCATGGTTACGTCAACTACACTATGTTTACTATGGCAATATTTCTCCATTTCTGCTTCTAATAGTAGCTCCCATACAAAACGTACACAATTTGGAAAAAGATGAAATAAACAAGTAAGAGTCGAATTTGGCTACAGTTGCTAGTTAATATTGTCAGTTAAATGTGCTAGTAATGTCTTGCAACTGTGTTAGCTGGCAAGTTTTGCTTGGCAACGTAGTCATAAAAAGCATTGTCAATCCATTGAAAGACAGCAATTTTGTAAGACATCTGCCAATTGTCAGATTATCCTCAGACAATGTAAGCTCCTTTTTTATTGTAAGATATGCGAAGTTTAAGCATCTGACAATCGCATCATTGTCGTAGGATAAGAAATCACACTGTGAAATTTTCTTGAAGATCGGTACATAATTTACCATAGGCCCCATATAAAGCCTACTCTTGGAAAACCCTTTAGCACGCGTAACGAAACTGCTGTGTTGTGCATAGGGCCTCAACATATGTCTTCCATCTGAGTTTTTCTGAAGCAACACATTTTATTTCATTCCAGGATACACCAGTCTTCGCTGCTTCCACCACCAATAATCTGCGTCAGGTTTTTATTGGGCGTACCCTTCTTCGGCTTCCTTGAGGTGTCCTTACCTTACCTTGTAATATCATCTGGCGATTTTCGTAGGGTGTGTCCTAACCGCTTTATTTCCGCATGAATCTGAGTCTGAGGAGTTCTTACCCACAAATCACTATTAGTGATAGAATTAGGCCAGAATATACGGAGAATTCTACGAAACCAACGATTTAAAACGCCTGCATTATTTGCAATTTACGATTGGATGGATTCAACGTTTCACATGCGTAGAGAATCACAGGCTTTACGTTGGCATTAAAGATTTTTATTTTAGTGCCTCTGGATATAGAGGTAGACTGCTAAACCGGGGGGAAAACACCGTAGGCAGCTTAAGTCATAGTTTTTGTATTTTTGTATTTGTATTTGTACGTGCTTTTATGTTTTCACCATCACTGCAAGCAATAATGCTCCCGAGGTAAGTGAAGGAGGGAAATGATTCTTTTTCTGTGCCGTACAAAGTAAAAGGCCTATTCGTAATCGTATTGCTGACAATCGTTTTTGTTTTTTTGACATTGATCTTTAGCCCGCACTCGGTCGCGAACTTGCACAGTTCGTGTAATTTAGATGACGTATGGGAACTTCTATGAGTGAAACGACAAATGGCGTCAGCAGAATCTAAACCATATAATGTTTCGCGAAGTCCCCATGTTATGCCAGTGTTACTTGGAGTCGCGTTACTAAGTATGTTATCTAAAACGATGTTCAATAACTGGTGTGAGAGCACGCATCCTTGTCTAACACCAGTCATTACCGAAATCCTAGCACTTAAGTTTTGGTTGTATTTGATGCGACAACTTGCACCGAGATACATCGCCTTGATTAAGTTTACGATTTTAGGCGGCACTATCTTACATTCCAACTCATTCCATATGGCTTGGTGTTGTAGTTTACCAATTCCTTTTCAAAGTCAATAAAGATGAGATAGAGAGCCGAAAGCCATTCCACCGATTGTTCAACTATTACGCGAACTGTATTTGCATGGTCTATACTCGGAATAAATTAAGTTTTTTATACTTGCTTTAAGTACGAGTCGTACTCAAAAGTACGAATAACACTACAACGTACATAAAGTGGGCAACAGAATAGTATTTTTAGTACAACGTTACGAATAGCGCTGCCAGCTGTCAAAAGTTAAAGTTAGAGTTGAAGCGCAAAATTCAAATGCTACAGAGCATTCGGCAGTTTCAGCTACTACTACAACTACTTTATTCTGATGCAGGCCTTAAACAATCCTAAATGGGATTACTTCCGAAAATCCATCCCGGAATTTCTTAAAATAAGTACAAAATTTTTAAACCAAGTAAATAAAGCTTGCATTTGTCGTTGAGAGTAAAATTACAAAATGAGCATTTTACTCTCATATAACTTATTAGTCTCATCTCTGTGCATTGCTTTCTCTATACGTGCATACGTTTGTGTTTAACAA
The DNA here is from genome assembly GCA_930367215.1 of Pollenia angustigena. Classification (NCBI taxonomy): domain Eukaryota; kingdom Metazoa; phylum Arthropoda; class Insecta; order Diptera; family Polleniidae; genus Pollenia; species Pollenia angustigena. The sequence goes on from OV884056.1 coordinate 189,000,327, forward strand.
CAAAAACAACAGAACAAGAAGAAAAACATAAATTATTTTTTTGTTTGGAATAATTTTAAAGTCGAAAATATAATCTACTTCTTCTGTCTCTGGGATGAATGATTAAGGTTAGAATCAATCTAATTTAACTTTCGGATTATTTTTGGAACGAATTCGGGATTAATTCAACCAATTCAAATAACACTTGAATCAAGCGCATTTTGAGATTGATTTAATCTTAGTTTTACCTTAATCAATCTAATTTTCGGATCATTTCAAGTCCGAATTGGTTATTAAATATTGACAAGTTACGTTTTTCGCGATTGAAAATCCGTACTTGAATCAATCGTTCTGTACTTGATTCAAGAAAATCCGTACTTACCATACTATTGTTACTGCTTCGGATTGATTTAAGTATAGATGGATTGAATTATCTTTTCAATGTACAAGTACGTTGGGGACTTAAACCGGCTTGTTATCTTCTTAAATGCGGGTCAAGAACATTTACTAACCTTTTACTAAATATGTGGGCACAAATTTTGTTAATAATGCAAAGTAATGTTATATCCTGCCAGTTTTTACAATTGGTCAAATAACCTTTTTTGGAAACATTGATTATAGTGCCCTGTTTAGTATCTTCTGGAATTATTAAAAACTAAAGATGGTGGGGGGGTACAATCTTGGCACTGTTCTTGTGTCTACCTTTAATAATTCTGGAGGGATGTTATCTGGACCAGGAGCTTTGTAGTTTTTTGAGAGCCTTCATGCTCGGGACGTGAGTGTTAATATCGTATCTGCCTGCATGGTCTTGACATGTACAGATTTTTGATACCGATGTTGGGGGAATTGATAGCATATTAGCGTAATGCTCTTCCCAGATTGCAAACTGTTCCTGCCCTGAGGAAGTAAGGACGCCCTGTTCGTTCTTCAAAGTTTTTGTGACATTTACAGTTTTGTTTGTCATCTGTTTTACGATTTTATAGAGATCTCTAGTACGATTAGCGTCAGCAGCCGTCTGATCACTTTGAGCTAATTGATTAAACCAACGTATCTTGTCATTCCTTGCGCTTTCCTTAACTTTATCATTAATCTCGGAGTATTTCCTCTGCAATTCTATTTAGCTAAATCTGTGGCCGTATTCTGTAATTCGCTAAAGCTAAATCTCGATCGCTTAAAATCTTTAAAGTTGATTTAGCGATTTTTGGCTACGAATGCAGTACTGTAACGTGCATTGCTAAATTTGGCAATGCCATAACAATTTAATTCACCGCAATTTTAGCTTTTATTGTCATTACTAAAATTTTTAAATTTTGTATTCTTTAAAGCATTTTAGCGATAGAGATTTAGCTTTAGCTTAGCGAATTACGGAATTCGGGGGCTGGTTTTTGCCATTTTAAGATCGCTTTAGATTTCTTTTCTACTCTGAATCAAATACCACGTGCAGTCAGAGATCCATTATTTTCTTTTAGTTGCAATGAAGCAAATATTTCGCTCCGCGACTGTTAGAAATATATCTAACAGTCGCAATGGCTCAGAGGACTGCTTGCGTATCGAGGGCTGTCGTTAAAAAACTATAACATCGAGTCTCTTCTGTAGGTTGCAGGTTTTGTCTCTCTTTTATGGCTGCATATTTTAATCTGATTTTTGCGATAGCAAGATGGTGATCACTATATATATATGCCCCTCGTTTATTACAAACATCCAACAAAGATCCTCGCCAAGTCTAACTACTGGTGGTCTATTTGATTTTCGGTCCTATTATCAGGGGAGTCCCACGTAACTTTGTGTACATTCTTATGTGGAAATAATGTCCCTCCTATTACCAGATTGTTGTTTGCATATAATGCATATAATATAATAATAAAAGATCTCAATTTTCGTTCATATTCCTACAACCATAACTCCCCATTACACGTTCATATCCAGCATTGTCACAGCGAAGTTTTGCGTTTAAGTCACCCATAAGAGTTATGATGTCTCCACGCTTAATGGTTGATAAGACATTCGTGAGACTGCTATAATGGTGCACAACATTGAATCATCTAGTATATTATTATCGTTTTAGTTTTTTCCAAGTCATTAGTTATGTCAATATAAGTTTCATAACCGTAATAGCGTGCAGAAACCGCTCAAATATCTTAAAGAATCGCAAATTAAATACGGTAATGATAAAAGTGTAATATTTGTATATAAAAGCATCTAGTTTTGTTCTATTGAAGTTGCACAACATGTTACACTTCGAGTGGTTATAGGTAACATTAGAAAGTGTTACACGTATTTACTGTAATATATTTCTCTCAGAAAAGAAATCACCATAAGTCATTTATGAACCGGTTTTCACTAAAAGTATTCTTTAAGTCTCGGAAAATCTATTTTCTGGTCCTATGTAAATTTATTATGGGGAAGTTCGACTGTTTATGAGGGCCCTTGTGATTTTAGCCTATCATATGTATTTTTCAAACTAAAAAGGCATTTTTGAGTGTAAAAATGTTCGACGAATATTTTTTCTGTATCAAATTTCACTAGGGCCTTCGAGGACCGAAAGTTCGTGAAATATATGTAAAATGCTTAATAATGGAAAATTTAAAAGTAGCAAATATTTTAATTTTTCACAAAAGCAGTGGTAAAGTATGTCTGATCTAAATGGTATATTAGGATTTATAAACAAAAAATCTTATGGCATTTTATATAGAAAACTTAACCCTCTATTTTAATTTTCTGGGGTCTTTTTTGTCCTGTCTTAAAAAAGTAGTTAAAATTATACAATAAATATGCCTTAAATGTTCTACAAATATTTTGCAAAACAAGCTAAACGAATTTTTTGCCGTAAAAAACATTAAAAGCTAGGTGCTTCGAGGTCTTTTAGATGTTGTTGGGAGATGGCCATTTTGGCAATCATTGCTATCTGCTTGTGAGACCGATATACATACGCCTAATTAAACATTTTCCTAATTTGCGAAGCACTTATAGTAAAGTTTAAAAAATAAGCGCCCATTTATGCGCTACGCGTTAAGACATACAAAGATGCAGTAAGGAAAGTGAATCAATTCTTAAAACATAATATAAAAATTAAAAATTTATAACAAATCAGGTTTGTAAGGGAGAATATTAAAGAATACCGTTAACCAGTATTTAACAAACTGCAGTCAAAAATAAAAAATTGCTTTTTCTTCGACATTTTCATAGGACGAAAATGAACTGTTGCTTTAACTTCTAATTTATTCGATGTAAACAGTCGAAGTCAAAAAAATGCAACAATGAACTTTGGCAGACGACATGTTCGGAAGTTTTTAATTTGACGCACTGAAGCTTGTAATAACCCTGCAAATATAATTGGACCACCTGATCCATTTTGATAAAATGGACTACTCCATGGACTGGTCCGATGTAATGCAAGCATGGACCATGTCATTGTTAAAAAGTGTTTGTAGTGAGACGACATGTCTTCGTTTTTTAACGACATGCTTTCGTTTTTAAACAACTTCAAAACTAATCCTCTTGAGTATACCATGGAGTAGTTTTAAAACTGCTCCTTAGTGGTCCAAAGGTGGGTTTTATGGTCCTCTCCTAGGACATCGCAATGTTAAATACACCAGGTTTTTTCCATACGTTTGGGTTACTTTTGGACTAGTCCTGGTCCCTTGTGGACTACTGTTTACACGCGTGTTTGGACTGGTCCTATTATTTGCAGGGAAATGGCGAAGTTTACGCAGATGGGATGATGTGTGTGTGTTTTTGTTTTGTTATTGATTTTTTTTTTGCAGAAAAAAATTCGTTCAGCTTGTTTTGCCCCGGTAGACTAGCTGGTAGAGAGCTTGCCTATCAGTGCCGGGGTTGCGGGTTCGATTCCCGCCAGAGACTCTGGTTTCTTTCCTGCAGACAAACGTAGAGCTTCGCGGGATTAGCGTAGGGAATTTAAAAAAAAAAAAAATTTGTTAAACATAGTTATTCTTTTTTTAAACAGGACAAAAAGAACCTAGATAATTAAAATATAGGATTAATTTTTCTAAAACAAATGCCATAAGATATTTTTGTATAAATATATCATTTAGCTCTGAAATCCTTTACACAGTTTTGACTTAATTACCACTATTTTTGTGAAATTTTTTTTTAAATTTTACATTTATTGCACGAACTTTTGGTCCTCGAAAACCCCTAGGGAAGTTTGATGCAGAAAATATTTGTCGAACATTGTAACCCTCAAAAGTTCCGTTTTAGTATACTTTTGTGTAAAAGTTGGGAGACACGACCAAAATTACCCCTTCAAATGAGAGTAAGAAGGTTAATATGTTCTAACACAGCGTTTACATTTGACAGTACTGGCAAGACAGTAAGAAAATACATATTAGTTGCCAAAACCACTACTTACTGTCTCCTTGACGTAGGCCTCCAGACAGTAGTTAAGACAGTTCACTTTTTAAAATATGTCAAACGTGAATGTTGCAGCACAAGTCCACCTAAACGTATTTTATATGAACTAAAAAAAATTAAAAACAGCTTAAAATAACTTAATTGTGTAAACAAACATAAAACTTAACTCAAATATAAAAAATCAAAGCAAAATATATTTTAATTTTTTATACATTTTGATTTTTTCCCCTTTTGCTAACTAAACTTTACATTACTGTTAGCAAATGTCAAATCACTGTCCAATTTTACTGTCTGCAAAATTTGCTAGACAGTAGACAAGACAGTTGGAAAAGTGTGCATGAATTAGTGAAAAGGTTTGCATACAGCGTTACCGTTATGCGACTAAAGTCGCATTTTTTGCCCCTTTTTGACTGCCGTGCCACTTTTTTGGCCCCTTTGTTTAAAATCCCCTTTTGTATCATTTTTTAGTTTTTTGTGCCCCTTTTGCCCCTTTTAATATTAGCGATAGGAGTCTGAGTTCATTAAAGGTTTTAGATCCAGTATTTATTAATTCAGCTGAAGACATAAATTACTTGAAAATTGTTTCCGTTTTTATTGATATAATTACTAACCCAGAGGATTTTGCAAAAGAGTTTAAACTTTTAGAAAACAGACCAAAAGATAAAAGCTATGAAGCAATTTTTAAAATATCTTAGCCTGAAACATTTTGGTACGAAATTGGCAAAACTGGGTGACAATTTATATTCAAACTTGTTTAAATTTGCTTCTTATGTTTTTACTTTACCATAAAGTGGTGCATCCGCTGAGCGGAATGTTTCTAAGTTAGCATTATTAAAAAACAAGTAAGAGTGCTATATTCGGCTGTGCCGAATCTTATATACCCTTCTTCATTGTGCGAGAGGGACATCATATGGTTAAATCAAGTTCTCTCCTCATAAGGACCCCAAATATATATACTTTATAGGGTCTTAGATCAATATTGCAGAAATTACAAACTTTATGACAAACTTATATATACCCTTTTCCACCTGAGGTGAAGGGTATAAAAATAGTAATTTTTGGGATTTCAGTATTTTGATTATAACTCAGCCATTTTTTAACCGATTTGACAGATTTATATACCGACGTGTTTAAGAAGAAATTTACCATTTACTTGAGTTATAAAACTTGGACTCGAGGAGACCTATGGTTCCCGAAAGTAAGTTTTAAAAAAAAAATTTTTCCACCTGAGGTGAAGGGTATAATAAATGGTCAAATAGACTGAAAGTAGGTTCCTGTCAGTCCATGTTATCCGCTTTAAATTTGTATCAAAATAACTTGGACCTTAACCTTTCAATACTTGTATATGCTTTTTGGTCGAGGTTTTTTCGTAACTTAATTTTTTTAGTAAAAAAGTAAAATAATTCAAGTGCTAAATATTTATGGTTATACACAATTTTAAGATTTCTCTCCTCAAAATAAGATTTTTTCGCTAAATGAAGACTTTCCTTCCTAATCTTCTGACAACGCTGGTCGTTCTATTTACAAGTAATTAGTAACTGTTTGTGTATAAACGTTTATTTGCAAACAATACATGGATTTTCACGATATATGTATTTTTTTTTTAATGTTCCTGTTTTTAAAGTTGCCCCTTTTTTTTCTCAGAATTCCCCTTTTTGTGACACTTTTATTTTTAAAATCCCCTTTTTGTGCCCCTTTTTGAAAATTTTGAACGGTAACGCTGTTTGCATATATTGCTACTGTCTTGCCAGTGCTGGCAAATGTAAACGACAGGTAAGAAAAGGATCGCCATCCAATTATACTGCAGACATCTGAAATAATTATTTAGCTCAGAAGTACATTTAGTAATTTTTTTTCACTTATTCCAAATGCCCTTTCAAAAATATTCAAAAACTTCAAGGGCGGAAATTTCGAAAGCCCAAGCGAACTTTTCAAACCCCTTTGGCATACCTTAAAATTAAAGCAGATATGGGAGTTTTGAATGGTTGTAAATATTAATTGACAAGCAATGTTAATAAAAACAATATGAAATTAATTAAACATATAAAATCATTAAAAATAATTAAATCTTTGATGCTTTTGTCACATTCTAAAAAGATTTTTACAAATTTACCAAGCAAATCGAATATTTCCAGCCCTGGTATAATGAGACAACATTCTTGTATGAAAATGACCAACAACAAATATACAATATTGTATAGTTATACGATTATACAACGAACACGACGTTGTTTTCAGTGCAAATAACGCAATAAAAATTGTTGTTTTTTTGAAAATTTTCTAGTTTTGTAAGTTGCCCCATTTTTCAGATAATATTATTAACTATCCTGATGACTTTTCAAGTTTGTATTTGACACAAGTACACCGAGTTACGCCAATCTTCTATCTATCTATCTATCTATCTATCTATCTTCTTCTCTATATATATAAAACAGGATGTGTGTATGTATGTATGTAAGATATAGACTCCAAAACGGCCGGGCCGATTTGATGAAATTTTCAGGGAATCTTCAGAATATTCAGGCGGATGACACTGTGGTCTGATTTTTGATTTTCAGTCTGCGGGCGGAGGGGCGTGGCAAAATCCAATTTTCATAATGCACCACCAATGACATCTATATAATTGTGACGATTTTTTCTTTAAAATGATCGCCATTGTCCAACTTAGATTTATACGAAAAGAAAGTTTTGCCCTGCCCACTTTAACGCCCACTTTTTTCGATTTAAAATCAGAAAACGGCTCCATCGATTTGACTAATTTTTCTTTCAAATGTTCGTATATATTTAACGGATTTTAAAAATCGAACGCAAACATTTTTCTAATTTGGACAGAACAACGTCTGTCGGGTCAGCTAGTAACGGAATAAAAAAGGAGGATGAAAGACTGGGTATTTGACAATTGACAAACCTAAAACCCTTCATCAGTTACAATAAATTAAGCTATGATATATAAATGTATATGTATATATATATAAAGATTAAATTATTAATCCAATAGGACTAACCCTGGTACGAAATTTCATAACGGTCGGAAGACATCGCACTATGCTTCGACTCATAGACAAAAATCAAAAAAAAAAATCTTTGTCTCAAATTGTTTTTAAATACAGATGTTTTGAAAGAGAATAAGGTATCTGAAATAAATATTAACAAAAAAAATTTTTCTGATTGCTTTTGCCGCCACGAGAGGGCGTTAAAAGCAGGTAATTTCTTGCAAAAATTATTTAACAAAAAAATGAGTTTTAGTTGTTTCACAAAAATAATTCTGAAAAATTAAATTTTTTAACCCTTATGTGTGTGGACAGGTACCTGTGTACCTATTGCGTTTTCAAATCGAAATTTTTTATATACGATTTTAGTCTACAATTCTACAATTTCATGAGAACTCCTAACTTTTTGTTATTATTATATTTTCATAGGTGTTTATATACAATATCAGTTGGGGGGGGGGGGGGGGCGTGGCATATCAATTTGCTTTTTGCACCCTTAATAGGGTGAATAGGTACCTGGGTACCTGTATACGTTTTATATTACAAATTTTTTTTTTTGGGTGTAGGATTTTAAAAAATATATGAAAAGGGGAAAACCAGAGTAAAATTCTAATATTATATCATTAACCATCGATTTTTTGTACAATACAAGACTAAAAATTAGATTTCTCATACAATTTGCATGAAGGTACCCAGGTACCTATCCACCCTATAGAAGGTGTTTTTTTTCCACACACATAAGGGTTAAAAAGTCGCTCGAAATTTGGTTTTCAAGTACTTTGATATATTTGCAGTTAAATTAAAATTTATAATTTTGTATTTATTTACAAAATAACTTTTTTTATTGCTCTGAAAAACACATTTTTTTGTTGAAAATCCAAAAATTACTTAAGTTTGATGGAGTATAAAAAAAAAATTATATACAGGTATGTGATGAAAATCGATCGATTTCAAAACGATCGTTTTTAAAAGGTGTGATGAATTTCGAAAGATTTTAAAATCTATTTCTGAATTAAAGTCTTAAATTTTCGTTCAGAATACACTGCAGTTAACGTATATAATATAAAATTTTAAAGAATAAACACAGAAAATAAAAGGAATATGCATTTAAAATCCATTTTAAAAGATACTCAAAACTATATTTTCGGTTTCAAATCGTATCGTTTTTAAAATCGATTTCCATCACATACCTGATAAAATTATATATTTTTTTTTCTGTTTTTGTAAGTTTATACTCTTAGCTAACAGGGTATTCAAAAATTAGTGCCTATTTTTTACCACAACTTAAAAAACAATGCGTTTTATGATTTTACGATTTTTACTCAAATATCAGGCATTTAAGAGTGTTTAATATCATTGCGCAACAGGATTTTATATTTTGAATGTTAAAAAATAAAAAAATTTAATTATATCATTAGTAGACCAAACCCCCAAACATTTAAGATAAGCTCGGAGACCCAAAATTTGTTGCACAGTGTATGCAACTGTAGCTTTAAGTTATGTAAAATATCTCATTAATAATTAGTTAGATCCAATTAAACTATAAATTAGATTCTGTTTCATATTTAAATTACTATTTTAAAGTGTAAGTTGCGATTGACTTCGATTTTGAAGTTTTTTTTTGTTTCATATTTTTGTTTTGCTTTATCATATTATTTGCCGTTATTTATTTTTTTCAAATTAGAGATGATAGCGTGACACATTTGTTTTTAAGTTACAATACACGCGTGTTATAGTAACTATATTCCAGCAGCGCTAATACGACCATATATTAAATTTTCGGAAATGCGAGAGAAATTTTTATTTTCTATAAAAGTTTCAATTGTATAAAAACCGTAAGTGTTACAAATTGAATTGCCTTTTACATAAGTGATCGTGAGTGCTAGTGGATGAAAATACTAACGGGTCCATCTCTATTTGTAATGTAAACAAGGTTTAAAAAATAAATTTATAAATTAATGTAACTAATCTGTGGTGATGGCAAATATTTTAAAAAATTCCGATATAAATGATTGTTGGATAGCAGCATCCTCAAACAATAAAATATCAGAGGTGTATAAATATGTAAAACACAAGATAGGCGATTCATATTTTAACAAAAAAAACTTAATACAAAGTATTCAGTTTTTTAATAGTAAAGTGAATAAGTTATGGAGAGAAAGCAGATATAATCGAAGTTATTTTGAAAAAAAAAATTCTAAATGGTTAAGTTATACTTTTTTTGATCCCGACAATGTAAGTTTATCAGTTTTTTACTTCAAATTATGAAAATAAAGAAAATAAAAATACTTAGGAATCTAGCACAAGTAAAACTTGCCTTAAAAATGTGGCTTCCATAGACCCAACAGCTCTTACTTATGCAACAACTACAACAATACCAGCAGAAGGAATAGTAGAAACAGCAGCAAGGGCTTCTGAAACAACAATGGATCCAATAGAAGCAATGGACCTATTAACTGCAACAACAGAAATAAAAAAAAAACGCGGAAGACCGCTAAAAATGTTTCATGAATCTTCCAGCAAAACAAAAAATAGAAGAGTAACAGATTTGATTGAAAAGTATTCTCTTGAGGAACTTGACTTTGCCTTAAAAAAACTAAAAAGAAGATCAAATTCTATTTCAGAAAGCCATGAAACAAATCTGAAATGTCTACCAGTTTCAAAAGCTTTGGCGCTTTATATGGACTTAGATCTATCGGAAAGAAAATACAGTGTTCTGCGCCAAGCAATCAACGAATTACATCCAAATTGTTTTCCATCTTTGTATGGATTGCGAACCGAAAAGCAAAAGTTGGTACCAACTATATTAACAACGGAAATTTCAGCGGAAGTGGACTTAAAAAGCATAATGCGCCAAACAGCAGCAAGTATATTTGAACTTTGTGATGTTCAAGAAGATAAAAGTAAAATATCGTTAATTTGTAAGTGGGGTATGGATGGTAGCTCCGGTCATAGCCGCTACAAACAAAAATTTCAAAACGAAAACCATACGGATGAGTTTATGTTTTTCATAGCATTTGTTCCACTAAGATAAGTACATATTTACTTAGTTAAATGTATGTACTATTTTACTAAATTTTTAAATAAATTTCTATTTTCAAGAATGGTAAACTTGACATCAAAAAAAATAATATGGTGTAATAAAACACCATCTTCAACGTTGTACTGTAGGCCTATGAAATTTGTTGTACAAAAAGAGAAGCCTGATCTAGTTAAGAAAGTTTTCAGCGAAGTTGATGAGAAAATTAAAAATTTGGAATGTGATGTCATTGAAATGAAAGGTGCAGTTGTAGAAGTTTCTTACGAAATGCATTTTACAATGATAGATGGTGCAGTTGTTAATATTTTAAGCGATACAAATTCATCAAGTAGGTGCTTTATTTGCAATGCAAGTCCGACAGAGATGAACAACATAAACCTTTCAAAAACTCCAAATGTAGATAATTACAAATATGGACTTTCTACGCTTCATTGTTGGATAAGATTTTTTGAATGTTTACTGCATATTGCTTACCGGATCCCCATTAAAATTTGGCGGGTAGATAAAGAAAACAACAAACAGTTTTTGGAAAACAAAAAAAGAATTCAAAATGAATTCAAAAAAAGAACAGGAATAATAATAGACCAAGTTAACTCTGGATTTGGCAATACGAAATTTCGAACAGTAAAGTAGCGGCCGAAATTACAGGAATTGATAAGCGGCTTATTGATAATTTTGCCATTATATTGAGAGTGCTATCTTGTGGATCGCCAATTAATGTACAAACCTTCAAGCAGCTACTTATAATCACTAGAAATATGTATTTAATACACTATGGTTGGTATTATATGCCTAGCACAGTTCATAAGGTTTTAGTTCATGGATGTGATGTTATCGCCTTTTTTAATTTACCAATTGGTATTTACACATTTTATTTTACCGACAAAAAATTAAATAAAAAACTAATTAGCTTTTTTTCATTCAAGGATGTTTGTCTGAAGAAGCATTGGAAGCCAACCATAAAAATGTGAGGAAAGTGCGATTGTCTCACACTAGAAAAACGTCTCGAGAAAACACAAATAAAGATTTAATGACATATTTGTTGTTGTCTTCAGATCCCGTATTGTCATTAAAGAGAAACATTAAGATTAAAAATAAAATAAGAGATGCTGAAATTGGAAAATATATTCTTAGAGAAAATGTTGAAATCGAAGATGAGATAACAGAAGACGAGATGAGTTCTTCGTTAAGCGAAAACTGGTTTTGGGAAGAATCAAGTAGCGATGATGCTTTGTAATAAGTTTGTATTTATATGTTCTTTTTTAACGTTTTTTATTTTAGCAGTGATAAAACATAATTATTAAGTTGAACTATTATAATTTTTGTTTAAAAATCCAAAATTTTAATTTTTTTATCAAAATATATCGCACTTACTGCCTATTTCACGATGTCACTCGAACGTTTACGTTCGCTCAAATAACATATAAAACAAAAACAAAATTAAAAAATTTGTTTTTGGTTTACATGTTATTTGTGCGAACGTAAACGTTCGAGTGACATCGTGAAATAGGCAGTTAACCAACAGGAGGGTATTAACTCAAAATGTTCAGTAGAAACAAAACAATTTTAAATTTAATATTAAAGGCACATGAAAAAGAATTTTTAAGCCAACCATTTCATTATCAAAAAGTAGGCAAAATAGCACGCTATTTTTACAGCGGATATGAATACTACTCGTCGATGTTTTTCGAAAAGTGGAAAAATAAAAATTTTGATGGATCAAGTGCGATATGATTTTTTCATAATTTTTTAATGACGATAACATTGCTAGTTTTCCTTTTTAATTTTTTCATTTATGTTATCTTTCAAATATCCTTATAGTTTTATTTGTGCAAGAGCATTTTAACCGGTTTATCCTATTTATCCTATATTCCACATTGATAATCCGATTCTGCACAAATATATATCTTGTAAATATCAATTTACATACCAAAATTTATTACGATCGGATAATTTTTGTAGGAGTGATAGCGTTTTTAAGAAAGAGGATATATGGCAGGACCTTGAGTCCTTAGCCCGATTTAAATAAAAATTTACACACACGTTGCTAGTTGGATCTGTATCAGCATGACCACTTTTTGTAATTTTGTGGGCATTATTGAAGCTAAAATTACATTTTTCAATTTCAGGACACATGGGAGGTAGGCGTGTCCTTGGGCCGATTTTTCCAAAAATTCAAATTTTTCTTAACTAAGCTATTTTATGCTAGTGTACCAAATTTCAGAAATATCTGACAACTCCTTCTATTATTGTCCCTTCGTTATATGGGAACGAAGCATAGTGCATCGCCCCATATATACCCTTCGACTTTGTGGTGAAGGCTAAAAACATTCAATACAAATATACTCTACAACCTAAACACAACAGTTCCAAGTGACCGCCATTAAGTGCATCTTTTAGGTAGACGGGAGTCACAACAAAAACAAAAAACAAAACAAACAAAAACTTTGTCTATATAAATTTTTTACTCTAAAATTTTCGTCTGCAACCATTTTAAAAGACTTTAAATATTTCAGAGATGAAAAACAATGTTTGCCCTAAAGACGACAGGACATCACTTTTTGGGCAACTGAAAATTCTACTCTATTAAATATTTAAGCTTTTTTAGTGAAAGTTCACAGTAAAAGAAGAAAAATATTTTTCTAACATAACTTCCTTCCGTTTGCATTGCGAAAGCCTCCTGGGCATTTGAAAGTCTATTATTTATTTAAATGTTGAAATTATCAGTGAAGTCTGGCAATGAGTTAACAATGTCAGTCATGAAAAATGTGAACAATAACAGGAAAAAGTTTTAGTTTGTAACAAAAATAAACGAATAATATCACTGTATTTCTTTGACACACTGGCATTATTTCACAAAATTCTGTGGTAGATGATGATTTATTAATTATGATGAAAACGATAATGATTAAAGCGATGGTAATGACGATGACGACGATGACGGCATAATCCATTGTCAATAAACCAAAAAAAAAAAAAAAATAAGACAACACAGCTGTTGGAAACTAAGGGAATAAGGGAAGGTCTGTGAACGATAATAAATGGATATTAACTGCCTTTTTATTAGAAAACGGGTGCAAAATTCATTCGTTTAACTTATTTTTAAACAAAAGCAAATTTTGTTTTAAAAGTAAGTTTAACGAACGAAATTCGCGCTCGCGTTCAAGTCTTTGTTATTTATCTATTTATCCAAGAAACAAAACTAAATTAGACAAATAAAAAATTGTACAAAAAAGGCTCTACTATATCGAAGTTATTATTGTTGTAATCAGGAAACCAGAAATATGCTCTAAAAAACAAGTTTTATGCGCATTAAATGTGCAGTAAAAACTGGCAAATATGCCCTGAAAAATATTTAAAATATCCCCTAAAAATTAAAAATTGTTCATTTGAAAAAACAATATTTAACATTTTAATAACAAAATTTAAAAAAAAATTTAAAAAAGGTGAAAATTCATATACACAACTTTTTTTATTGACTCAATAAACTTGTTTGTTGAGTAAAAATTCAAAAACTATACCTACAAACTTTTTTATCAATACCGCAAAAATCGTCATCGCAGAAAATGTAAAATTTTTTTTTATCAAATATGCGATTTTCTTATTCAAATATGAAAATTCTGTGTAAGAGAAGTTTGCGCCGAATATTATCTAGATATTAACATCCATATGGGGTGTTGTCTTAAAAGGATTTTAGGTACGGTCGCTAAATTGTTAACAAATGTTAATATTTAAAAGGAATTTTAGGCTAGTTAAGGATGGGAGCTTTGAGCAAATGTGAACCGATTCGAAAATAATTTAGTTTGAAGTAAAATATTTTTGGCACGAATTTAATTTAAATACCATCGTGATTAGATAGCTTTCGGACTCAAAGAGTCTAATTTGGATGTGAAAGTATAGACCGATTCTCACCATTTGCATAGACTTCGTCCATATTTGATGAAATTATCTCCAAAATTGGAATTTGTGCTCTGCGCACAAGGCTAACATGGACAGATAACCAGCCAGGCGGATGGATAGACATCGTTAGATCACTTTAAAAAGTGATTCTGATTCGATCGGAATACTAAAAGATTGGTCTAGATACAAATCGCATAACGTTTATCTTTAATGACAACCTGCTTTGTCTTACAATTTAAGAGTAAAAATTAAATGTAGATGTCGAAATTAAGTAACAGATTTTCGAAAAAAAAAAAAATGTTTTTATTTGCTGCGAAAACTATTGTAGGCAACTAAAAAAATTGAGTATGTATCAAAATATGCATAAGAAATGCAAAATAAACCTAAAAATGCTGCAAAAAGGCTATTTTAACTAAAATATGCCAAAAAAAAATGCTACAAACGGTAAAATATGCTAAAATATGCACTAACAAATCGATGCCAAAATTCATAAAAAGCTCTAAAACGGATAAATATATTGTTGCTGCCTTCATTAGTCGCACAAGGAAAAACATGCAATTGCATATTTCTGGTTTCCCTGGTTATAATTGTGCAAAAAGAGAATAGCTCCGCCTTAAATTACTTTGTAATGGATAAATATCCAAGCCGCTATTTAAACGTATTTTACTAGCAAAACAGTTAAAACTTTAATGCAGATTTTTGTTTAAGAATAACTTTAAGAAAATATAAAATTTAATTAAATTTCCTTACAAAAGTATAAGACTAAATATTCCAATGTAATTGGAAAATAAATAAAAAAAGTAAAAAATGCACACAAGCCTTTAAGCTCTGGCCAAAACTAAAAGACGATTTATTTCGTTAAAGTTTAAATAAAGAAAAAATATACATAAATCATTCTATGAAGTTAGAATCGATTTAGTACTTTTTACTTTAATAACCAAAATAACGAGACGCCTACAATTCCATTATACATTTTTATGTATTTTGAGCCTTATGGTATGCAATACAATTATTGTTCCTTTCATAGATTTCTATAAGCATAGCCTTAACAAATGCCAGCCCAAAAGTTCGGATAAATTTACAAAAAGTAGCTATTTAGAGAAATATATAAGTGCACAATTATTGAATAAATGGTTCATTGCTTAAAGATCGCCTTTGCGTTACCTGTTGATTTACTCTAAAGTAGATTTCCTGCATTGTAATGGTAAATGTGTGCCCAATATTAAAAGATATTGAAAGAAAATTGACTCTGTTAAGTATTCAGTCATTTGGAAAGAAGCCTCTCTAAAAACTAAGATTTTATTGCAATTTTCACAACAAAAAACAAAAGTGTGCGTATTTATGTTTCGGTTACTGTAGAAATAAGTTAAATCATTTTGCTGTTGTATAAAATGTTAAGTGCCTTACGGGCATTTCCGTAATAAAATTCAATTTTACCCCACAAGTCTTAAATCGATTTTCATATCAGATGACCTGATTTTTATTTATCAATTTACGTTGAGTGTACGTTGAATATACACATATTTCATGTTCATCTGTGTCATCTTTTAAAGGTTTTTCTCCATTTAAATTTTTAATGCTCTTTCGTTGAGTAAATATTTATTTAATGCCTTAAAAACACTTAAAGGATTATGGTTCATGAAGGACTATTAAGACTTATTTATGTAAATACAATTATGTACGTATAAATATAATTTAAGCACAATTGAACGGAGTTAAAAGAAAGGGAATTGCTTAAGCCGTGCTTGGAAGTATAAATAGGAAAAAGCCAAAAGAGACGATGTGCCATTTGTAACAAATTGTATTTGTGAACATTTTTGTACATTTTTGAAAATTTGACTTGCAGTGAAATTCTCATTAAAGTGCTCTGTGAGGGATATTGCCACTGCGTCCAAATCCTTCGATCTCATTATATTGTTGAAGTAATAAGGGTTCCGCGGCATGCAAGCTACATCATGGCGATTGAATGCGCGTCAAATCATTTGTCTTTTGAAGAAATTATAACGTCGTAGACATTTTTCCCCCATGATAACATAATCGATCACCATTTGTAAAATATCCAGGGTTCTCTGGACGTCCCTACAAAAGAAAACGTAAAGATTTTCATTGAACCTTGGCAAAAAATTCGATAAAGACTTTTATATGTATTCTGACAGGCCACTGTATGATTTCAAAGTGAGTCTCAGTAAGAATGCACTTTCTCATTTTAAAATAAAAACACTAATTTTTTGAGATCCATAGTTTTTGTGTTTTGCTTAACAGGAGATTGTACGCTGAGACATTTCGTTATGCAACTCTTTTAAGATTTGGACTGTCTATTACGAATACGGATTATTTTTAATTTCACCAATAGGAATCGCAGCAGTTTTTTAAAAACCTCGCAAAATATGCAAAAACTTTTAGGTCAGAGTTGGAAAAACTATATTTTGAAAAACTTTTCTCTATTTTTGCAATTTTCTTTTTAAAATTTTCCGGCATTTTGTTTTTTTTTACTCACACAAAAAAAATTATTTTTCCAATTCAAACAAAAAATTTTTAGAATCAAACATTTTTTTGTCTGAAATCGGTCCTATAAACAAATTCGCATATTCAAACAATTTATTTTCATTTTGTTTATGGAAAAAAACACTGATTTTTTCAAACAAATAATTTAACTGAATCAAACAAAAAGTTTACTGAAATTCATATAAATTTCAAACAAATAATTTTACTGAATCAAACAAAAAAGTTTTTGCACAATCAATGACGCGCACACAAGCAAGCACTGTAGGAGAAGGTGAAGGCAGAGCAGAGCGGCCGGCTGGCTTTGAGACACATTTTTTTGTTTGAATAATTTTTGAACAAAGTCTAATTTATACACACAATGTTTTTCTTCATCACTCACTGTTGCTGTATCCTTTCCTTTGCTGAAGAAGGAGAAATGTAACCAAAAATGACGGCAGACCGACTCGATATGTTTTTCGTCATCATTTTATTTTTGTATTTGATGTATTTAACTTAACAGTTTGAAAAAATTAAATTTTTTTTTACCAACTTTGAAACCAACCACAAATTTATTTTGTTTCTATTATTTTATATTATTGTTGTTCTTTCTGTTGCTGGGTACACACTATGCAACACATTTACGCAATCTAGTGAATTAAATTCATTTTCATTCATTCCAGGTTGCATCAACATCAAAACGCTTTGATATTTTGAGGTTGCATTGAAACAGATTGCATGTAGGTTGCACTGTGTGTACCCAGCATGTTATTTAAAAAGAGTGAAACGTTTTTTACCTGCTATTTTTTTGTTTTCTTTTTTACAACAAACCTTGTCATGATATTTTATTATTTTTCTTTCTTATCCTTTTTAAAAGGATGATGTGTTTTTTGTTGTAGTTCTTATATTTCACATAAAGAAGTGTTGCTTACGAACAAATAAAAAAATGCAAAAAGACGACAACATTAAAAAGCGTTAAATATTTATTTATTTATTTATTTTATTTATTTCCAATTCTATACACAAGACTTAAAGCCTCTTATTGCAGTATAGAACATTGTTTTAGCAGAAACATTTATAATTATAATTTGTAAATGATAAAATTTAAAACAAAAGAAAAAATTTAAAAGAGAGAAAAAAAAATTATTAAATTAATAAATTAAATTGAAAATTAACAAAATAATTATATTTAAAATTCATAAAAAAAATGAAAAAAAATTAACGTGCAAAAAATTTAAAATGCTTTTTTTAAAGCTCAGTGCGTTACTAGTTATTTGTATATTATGCGGGAGTAGATTCCAAAGACGGATTGCATTATGGAAAAATTGCCAATCGGAAGTTAAACTTTGGTGTCTAAACAATAAAATTCTTTTACCTCTATTAGACCTAGATATGGTTAAGCGGTTATACAGATGTTGTGGTTGTTGAGTAAACACGATTTTGTGCATAAATATTAGTACTCTTGTTTTGAGAAGGTCATCAAACTGAATACCATATAATTTTACCGTAAAATTATAAAATTACAAAATTATGAAATTTGAAACCAATAACGCGTATATTATATTTTTAAATAGTTGTCCATATTTTTGTTGGTAAAATAAAAATCAAACAAAAATATTAATTGGATCAGTTAAAAAATTTGTAGAAATTAAATAAATTTTCAAACAAGCGTTTGTTTGAAAATAATTCGGCAATATTTTTTTCTGTGCATTTAGTTATTTCAAATAAATTTTAGTGTTTGTTTAAAAGTTTGCGTTTTTTTCGCGAATTTTAGCCAAGTTCGCAATAGAAGCGATTTATCCCTGTGATTCTTTACAGCTTTCATGATTTTTAATAAATATAAGACTTCGCTATCATGCTGCGCTGTCCCTTTCCCAATTTATTCGTCGTTCATCTGCGTAAGAAATAGAAATAAACCTATCGCAGTGTTCGTTACGCAGGACGAATTTCGGTCTACGTAATGATTGTGTGTATTTTCATGTATGTATATGTACCAATGTGTTCTATTTCTGACGACGAATATTCATTGCGAATAATTCGTCGTTTGTCCCAGTTGTGTTTCTAGTATTACAATCATATTGTATATGGATCACTTATACCAAGACGAATTTAAACCAGGTGAACTTATCTTGCTACGTAAGCAACAGCTGATTACTAACCTGTTGGTTCTGAGGAATCTTAGCTAAATTCTATAATTTTCGATTAAAATTGTGAAATTTAAAACTTTTTTAAGTTATAACATTTCAAAAAACACGATTTAATATAGAAACAAAATCAAATATTTGTTTGAATTTTTGACACAACGTTAAAATATTTTACAGTGTTGTAAAACGTTTTCAAAATAAGACCACCTTGTATGAATTCGCCTTGACTTATACTATGAAATATTTCAAAAACATTTAATTGTTCACAACGTACAAAAGAAACCTGCCTTCCAATAACATTTTAAATCCATTCATTTTAAATCCATTCATTCCATTGGAATCTACTTTATTGATATCAAAAAATAAATTGCAGATTCATCAAATTTTCTCTTATTTTTTTGTTCATTAATTGTCCAAATGCATTGATTGGCAGTATTGAGATAAACAATAAATTTCCAATAAAATTCTCGCGAAAAATAAAAATAAATAAAATTGTATGTTTTTGATTTACAGCTTTTCGCTTTTATTTATAAAATAATTGCCAGCGAGTTGCAATAAATTGTTGAATATTTAACTTTTTATGCAATAATTAACATAATATGGCTTAATGCGGAAAAAAGAGAATAAAAAAAAGTATTTTAATTGAAATGTTACTTTTATTTACTTTCATTGTTGGAGCACGTGGAATAGGGTGTCCAGTAAGAAAGTTTTTTTTTTATAAAAGTTCTACATAATTGTTAAAGATTAACCAAAATTTATTAACATAGTTTATTGTATATTTAAAAAACCTTTTAAAAATCATGACTTCCTTAAAAAATAAAAATTCAAGACACCCTAATGTGCAAACATGAAAATGAAAAAATTCCGCATAACTACCACTACATGAATGGAAATTTAATTTATTTTTTACATTGAAAGGAGTTAAAGTGGAAACTTTTTTATTCTATAAATTAAAAACAATTAAATGAAATTAAAAACTTCTTTTTTCGCGTTAAAAGCTATTAAAAGGTATTTTGTAAAACAAATTGGATTTTAAAGAAAATTTTGAATTCGGTGTTTTAAATATGGAAAATAAAAGTTGCTAGACACTCAGGCCTGCCACAGAAATCAATTCCGATCGAAATTTATTTCGTTTTATGTGAAGCAAGATATGAAACCACTTTCGATCGGAATTGTCTGATCAAAACTAAATGTAACTTTCTCGATTCAAGGATTTGGGTTAAAGGATTGCTTTATAAATATAAGAGTGTTGTGGAATTTACAACATGGTGTGTGTATTTGATAACTTTCATACATCTTCATTGCTCACACACTATATTCGGCGTCCATCAGTTTTACCGTATTTAAAAAAAACGGAATTTTATATGAGATGAAAATATTGTCGTTCCACAAAATCCTTAATATAAACTTTATTTTTCATCCCATTTTTTTTCAAATTACGCTTAAAATATTGGTAATTAAATAAACTATTTGGTTAAAACATAAAACATTCCAGATATTTAATATAACGTAGAAAAAAAAAACGAAATAAAAATGAAAAATTTTGAAAAAACCGTAAAAAATAGGCGAGTTTTGAACTTTGAGGTGCCATTACTCAGCCATTTCTTATCAGATAGAAATTTTCAGCATATCGACGGAAAAGGCATTCAACTTGGCAACCACTTGTTTCGATCGGACTTTTTGGTTGGGCTACACAAGGGTTTGAGTGGGACCATACACCGAAAAACACAAAAGTAGCGTTATCTAAAAAACGGTACTTAAGGTACGTTCAGACTGATGACATATTTGATAGCAAACATCAAATATTTCACTAACGTAGTCTGAACACAAAATATTTTTGAGTGTCAAATAAAATAACAGCAGATTTTGAGCAAATAAAAGTATTTGCCGGCAAACAAATATTTGTCCAATGCGAACATAATGTGAACACAAACAATCAAATATTTTAGTAGTTTTTGAGCAAACATTTATTTGATGTTACAAAAAAATTGTAAGAGCAAACAACGACAAATAATTTTAGCCATGTTGCCTATAGAAGCATTTTTTCTTGTAAGTTTTCGGATTCTTTACAGTTTTAAAGATTTTTTATAATTATAAGACTATGGGTACGTTCGTAAATGCATCACTGCGCTGCATCAGAAAAGCAAACTATTTTTAATGGCGATAAAAGAATAATTATAACTTTTGTTATTGTGTGACTTTTATTTTTGTGGAGTAGTTCACAATTTTTTGATCCACATTTACTTCACTGATAAAAATATAACCACTTGAAATCACTGATGCAGCGCAGTGATGCATTTACGAACGCACCCTTTGCTATCATGCCGCTATTGTCAAATTTTTGCGAATTTCCGCTAATTTAGCAATTTTTAGCGAATTTTTGCCATTCCTTATAGTTTAAGGCACTTTTAATGAATTTTATGGTTTGGTTTGAAATGTTAAAATTGTTCGCGAATTTTCGCTATTTTTGCAAATTTTTTATTTGTTTTCCCCGACATTTTGTATTTTTTTAACCGATTAAGCGATTTCAAATAAATTTTAGGAGTTGTTTTCAAGTTTGCAATTTTTCGCGAATTTTAGCCATGTTTGTGATAGAAGCGATTTCTTTCTGTGATTCTTTGCAGATTTAACGATTTTTAATAACTATTAAGCTTTGCTATCATGCCGCAAATTGCAAATTTCCACTAATTTGGCAATTTTTACCGAATTTTTGCCATTCCTTATACTTGTAGGGACTTTTAATCAATGTTATGGCTTGTTTGAAATTTTAAAAATTTTCGCGAATTTCCGCTTATTTTGCAAAAAATTATTTTTGCTATTTTGCGAAAATTTGTTTTTTTAACCCTTAACAACCCACAAGTGTCTCGCGGACACATTTTTGAATTCCATCGCTTATAAAAGCCAAAGTATTTATTTTTGAGAAACCCCGTTTTAAGGCGCCCGTACACGACATGTATTTGTCATCTGACATGTCAAATTTTCAAGTCACATGTAATTGTTCATGTCTGTCAAAATTGCTGTTTTACATAAGGTTTATAATATTCGGTCACAAACGTAGATGTAATTTGCTTCTGACATTGTCTCTGTTTTTTTTCGCATTGTTATTGCAGAAACCAAAGTAGTTCTCGGTTTCAAAATAGCTTGCTGCCGCCACGAAAATATTTATTTGCGCCGTAAAATAATTTAGCCATCTTAACATTTTTTTCTTTTATGTTAAAGATAATAATTTAGAATTTTAAAATGAAACGGTTTTTATGTATATATTTACATAAATTATATTCAATGGTGAGATGAGCATACATATCTTGGTATTGTAAAATATTAACTTCAGCCGGCTAATGATTCCGTCAATAATTGACGCCGCTGCCAGTTTCTTCTCGGCATAGATTTCTGATGTCAGATGGTTTGTCAGAAGAAAATAGAGCACGCTCTAATTGAAATTTTGTCAGATGACTTTGCGTCTGACTTTTACAGAAGCAAAGTTAAAAAGGTAACACACGACATGTATGTGTTTTGCAGTGGGAAATTTGACATGTCAGATGACAAAAACATGTCGTCTATACGCTCCTTTACCTATTCTACCCCGATGATCTTGTGAATAGAAATGCGCAATAAAAATATTTGAAGCATAAATAGTTTATTATTTATTATCAATTAACGAAAATAGCAGATCATTAACCCACAAGTGTCCAATAGACACATTAATATTTTATTTGAATCGATTCGGCCAAGTTTCATACAAGTGACCGCCGTTCTGAAACAGTCCAGTCGGCGTTGAAGTCATTGCTTCTTCTTGATTCTCTAAACAGGTTGTTTTTTTTTTCTTTTATAATAAATGAATCAATCGCAGATTACATTTTGTCACAATATTAGTTTTACAAACATAGCACAGGGAGAATTGAACGAGCCCTTTCTGAAAGTGACAATGAAGATATTTCTTTAAAAAATAACTAATTAAAGTTAAATAAACAAAAAATTAAATTAAATTATTATAATAATAATATCAATAAAACATTTTTTTTAATGTATACTGTCTTTGTTTTCTTAAAGTATCATTAATTTCTTTACAAAAGCATACTGGGTAGTTAAGCTATCATGCCGCTATTGGCAAATTTTTGCGAATTTCCGCTAATTTAGCAATTGTTAGCGAATTTTTTCCATTCCTTATAGTTTTAGGCACTTTTAATAAATTTTATGGTTTGGTTTGAATGTTAAAATTGTTCGCGAATTTTCGCTATTTTTGCAAATTTTTTATTTGTTTTCCCCGACATTTTGTATTTTTTAACCGATTAAACGATTTCAAATAAATTTTAGGGTTTGTTTCCAAGCTTGCAATTTTTCGCGAGTTTTAGCCATGCTCGCGAAGAAGCGATTTTTCCCTGTGAGTGTTTACAGGCTTTACTATAATACCGCTATTAGCAAATTTTTGCAAATTTCCGCTTATTTGGCAATTTTTACTATTTGTGAAATATATTTTGATTTTTGAACACTTTCATTAAATAATTATTTGATGCAAATATTTGTCTAAGTCTGAACGCATGGCAAACATGATTTCATTTATTTTATTTGACACTATTTGCCAACTGTTTTAACAAACAAAAATTGTCAAATATTTGAGCTTAGTGTGAACATTAAACAAAATATTTTTTTGTTTCACACAGTTTGGGGCAAATAGCAGAACAAATATTTTTGTCAAATATTTCATTAGTCTGAACGTACCTTTAGGAAAAAAAATACAGCGTTTTTCGTATTCAGAAGGTCCCAATTTACTTATCTAGGTAGTGGCGTTCTTGGTATTTTTCCAAATTAAAAATTTGTAAAGCACTGTTATTGATTTATGCCACTGTAATTTGAACGAATCGTTTTAGTTTATACAAAGTTAGCTTAAGCCAAATTTAACAAAATATTGCCCCTTTTAATTGAGCAAACTAAAGTAAATTTTGTAGTCAATTAAAGTAAAAAGGAGAAAAGTATTTGGTAGCAATAGAATCCGCATTCCTTAGACTACCCCAGCATTCAATTATTACAAAATCGATGACGCATGTCTTTATTGTTTGAATTATAGTATGAAAGAATAAGTATGTATGTATGTGTAGAGTTAAACAGACGTTATTATACAGACTAATAAAAGTCCACCTCTTCATTTAAAAAGAAAACCGTCATAAGAAATAAAACGAGACACAGAATTTGTGACGCACATCTAACAACTGTTGACGACAGTTTATTATTTTTAACTTTTATTACACTTAAGCCAAACATTAAGAAAACAGAAAAACTTTTTTAAATAAATCTACAAGATAACAAAAAAATATTTAAAATGTCCACAAGCCTATTCAAAGGACATTTAAAATGTCGTTTTAAATGAAAATATTTTTAAATGTAAATTCAATTTTATTATCTATCACGCAAAATCTGTAACAAAATAAAAAAAGCGGAATAAGTAACTAATGAATTTATAAGTTAAGAAGTTTTCTTAAAATTGTTTTGTGCGTTTTAATTTGAATATTAAAGAAGCTTTTAAAGTAAAAAGAGTCTCTAAGCAATAATAAAGTTTTGTACAATAATATTTGCATTTAGAGTAAAAAATGAAAGTCAGTAAAGGCAATACTTCACAATATTTACAGAAGAATTTTCGATATAATACCCTATTTGGAATCGGTGGGCAGTCATGGTCTCACCAAACCAAGTTATGTAATGAGGTTAAGGTCCTTATTTAAGTAAGTTGTGCCGAAGACTATCTTTATATCGCACACTTATTAGAAACAGGCACAACTCAAAATTCACTAAATCATAAAGAGGCAAAACTCAAAAATGTTTAGCAGTGCTGGGAAACTATCGATAGTCTTAAAATATTGAAAATATCGATAGGAAAAATATAAATATTTACATTTTTATTATTTAAAATACAATTATGAAGACATCTAACAGCAGCTATACACACACAGTTTTTTGCCGCAAATTTTAACTTGCTCTTATTAATTCGTGCAGAATTACAGCAATGAATTCAAACAACAAGAATTACACGTGGTATGGTTTGCTTAGCTGTGATTTTTTACTGCTAATTAAAAGCCTTTTTAGTCTAAATTTGTATATGTTTACATATGGACTGAAATGTCAAATATTTTTGTAATGTTGTAAAAGAAATGCAATTGCGAGCATAGGATAAAATAATGAACGACCATTAGAGGATAAGTCCGCTAGATTGATTACCTTTTTGGGTTTAGAATTTAGAAACATTTTTAAAGTTGCATTAAACATCTTATAGTCCCTGTTATTTCAGTTCCTTCAGAAAGGTACTTATCAATTTTTAAAAAACTGCCATCTAAAATAACGTGCGTATATCAGAGAAAGCCAAAAAGTTATATTTTTAATACTTATAACCAGGGCAAGGGACTTCATGCAAATGCATGTTTGTTGTCGGTACTCTGAGACCCACCTAAAGTTAATATCTTTGCGAATCACAATATTTCCAGTAAAATGGCATCAATTTGTTAGTGCATATCTTTGCATATTTTGCTTTAAATGCCTGTTTTTGCATATTTTGATATAAATGCATATTTTTCGTCATATTTTGTAATATTTATAAAAAAAATTGCTCTTTTCTTAGTTTTTTGCTTAGAAATATCTTTCTGTTCAAGGCGAATTCATTATAAGGTGTAGTCAGTGAATCAGCTGGTTATAGTTGTTTCAGCCCTGAAGCTGTCAAACAGTCAAAATAGTATGGGAAAATCTGCCTACTTCGACATTTTCAAGGAGCAAAAACAACATGCTGGTGTTTGGTACTGAATTACCTACATTTTATTATAAATTCACCTTGTTTCTTTTACTTTTAAAAAGTAGCACATACAAAACTTATACAATTTGTATAATTGTGCAAATAATTGTAGAAGTAACAATAAAACAGTTTTTGACATTTCATTTTGTTCGCGGTTTTTTTTATTTGAAGAAGCAGCAAAAAAAAGAATGTTCGGCGAAGAAAAAATAGAACTCAACAAAATATTTTTGATTTACGGTGTAAGAAGTATGACCTAAAATCCAAAAAGTATTAATAAAATAAATTGTTTTTAAGGAAAAAAATGCCAAAAGAAAAAATATCAAAAAATAATCTTTTAAATAAGTGTGTTTTTAAGTCTTCAAAATAGAGGGAAAAGTACTTTTTTGCAAAGTTTACAAAAAGGTGTTTCATTTAAAAAAGCCAGAAACACAAAGATTTATGATTTATGAAAACGTTTCGCAAACTTTAATTTCAAAATCAACTTTTGGGGATAAGACTAGCAAATTTAGTTTTGAATTGTATAATGCTCTGGTGTCTGCAGATCTACCTCTATATTAGCTAATCAACCAAAATTATAGAATTTTTTTAAACAAATATAACAATGAAACCATTCCTACGGAAACACCCCTTATAATAACTTATATCGCCAAGTTGTACACTATACAACTATGTGACATTGTTGAAAGAATTAAGTGACATAATTTGTGGCTGTCTATTGACGAAGCAATGGACACTGAAGGACGTTTCGTTGTCTACGTAATTGTGATCTTGAATGCAGAAGAAGATCTTGAATGCAGAAGAAGAACAGAGTTAACACAAATTTTTGTTAAATATTGTAAAGTTGGAAAAGGTTGATCATGCTTCAATAGCTCGAACTTTCTAAGATTTAATTTCTCTTTTAGAATCCTTTAATAAAAATAAAATTTTGCTCTACTTGACCTTTTTTTAAGATATCTTACTCAAAAATGTTACATGTCACATGCTAAGCTCATGCCATGCATGAAAGTTTTTAAAGTCACCTTTGCGTTTTAACCATGTATAACAAGATGGGGTACCTGGTTGCAGGCAGTTGAGTATTATGCCAAAAATTTTGAAGAATTTAAAGATGTGGTAAATAATTTTAACGAAAATAATGCAGTCGCGATAAAAAAGTAAACAATATTTTAAATGTACCTAATATAAAGGCTCAATTAGAATTTATACACTCAAACAATGGGTTTCTAGTCGAGACAATAACCGAACTTCAGGGGTTTAAATCATTGAACACCTCGGTTAAACTCGTTGATGACGCTGTGATTAAAATAAGAAAAGTAGAAGGTCAAATCGGCGAAAAAATAAAAGCCAAAATTTATGCAGTTTTAAAAAAGAATGCCGGATTTAAAAAAGTTAAAGAAATTGGTAATATTTTTAATTTACCTTCCAGTAAAGAAAAAATTGTAGACAATGAATATTCTACAAAGGAGTTGACCACTTTTAAATATCCACCTATTACATCCGTTGATGTCGAACGAACATTTTCAATGCTTAAAACTGTTTTAAGACCAAATAGAATGAGTTTTACATTTGATAACTTAAAAAAAAAACTTATTTATTTATATATGTAAATATATCTTTATCTACTACTACTTTTTAAACTATGTTTTACGTTTTTAAAACTGGATGAAATGTATTTATGCGTTTTTTTTTTTTTTTGTTAAATATGGTTAAATAAATATATTTTTAATGCATATTTTTTACTTTTATTTTTGCATATTTTACGATTTTTAGTGCATGTTTTATGCGCATATTTTGCGATTTTAAGTGCATGAACTTCCTTGCCCTGCTTATAACCTATTCATACGCCACCGAGCACGAGTACAGGCAAGTATGACTACCAAGAAGTATGAATATACATAAGTTTTACGTACGAGTTTAGGCATGTATCGATGAGTATCGACAAGGAACTTTAACAATTCGTATGGTTTTTGTAAAGCAAGCCGTGTTGCCACGATCTAAAAATGTTTAATGCAGAAAACATAATTATATTTTAATTACTTTCCAAAACCAGCAAAACAATTACCGTGGATACCTTGTGAAGTGTTTTTCCACCATAGCATGATGTCGAAGTCTTCTGTAAGGCTAACATTTTCGTTTTCATACTGATTGACTTCAGCCCTTAAATTCTGAACCATTTTAAACGTCTTAAAAAAGCAACTGGCAACAGATAATCTTCTCAAAGTTATAATATGTATGAATGTATTAACCTGTGATATCTCATTTCTTAACTGCGAATATTTTTCTATTTAAATAAAAAAGCTGATCTTTATATTCAAGACATTTTTTATAAAGTCAACAATCGTTTTACAATAAAATTTTGTTGAATTGTACTCAAACGATTTTGAAAAAACGTATTTATTTGTGATTCAGCAATTTGAAAAAAAAAATTTTGGTAACATTTATGAAAAAATTTAACAAAACAAAAAATGCTTGAAGCCAATGCTACAACTATGGGTGTATCTGGATATGTGCGAGTATGAAACACAATAAGTATGATAACATACATGAATGAAATCAAATGCGCATAGATATACACAAGTATGAGAATAAACTGATACGAGTACGCACCAGAGAAAGCCAAAAAGTTATATTTTTAATACTTATAACCTATTCATACGCCACCGAGCACGAGTACAGTCAGGTATGACTACCAATAAGTATGAACATGAATAAGTTTGTATATCGACCGATATGAGTATGACCAAACAGGCATGCTTATGGATAATCCTTTGAATGCGTATGAGTATAGGCATGTATCGATGAGTATCGACAAGTAACTTCAACAATTTGTATGGTTATTTTAAAGCAAGCAGTGTTGCCACAACCTAAAAATATTTTATGCAGAAAACATATGTATGTAATTATATTTTAAGTACTTCCAAAACTAGAAAAACAAATATAGCACTGATTATATTAGATTTTTATTAATTAATGTTAAAGTTGTATTAAAACATAAATATTTGCTATAAAATTAAAATAATGCTTCTACAGCTATAATAAATTATAATCTATTTTACGAAAGAGGTTTTTTATACAAAAAATTATTAAAAAGGAGGCTATCAACTATTTTGGGATCTTTTATGTTTTCAGCTAAAGGGAAATCTTTATCTAATGCTGCGCTGCAGGCAGGAAATTTCATAAAATTCTTGATTCTTATTAAGACAACCGTGGATACCTTGTGGAGTTGTTTTTCCACCATATCATGCTGTCAAAGTCTTCTTTAGGGCTAACATTTTCGTTGGCATACTGATTGACTTCAGCAATTAAATTTTAAACCATTTTTTAACGTCTTAAAAATGCAACTGGCAACAGATAAACTTCTCAAACTCATAATATGTATGAATGTATTTAACTGTGATATCTCATTTCTTAACTGCGAATATGAATATTCGATTTTTTTTTTTTTTTTTTTTTTGATTACGGTAACTTTTTCTGTTTTATTAAGAACTATTAAAATAACACGACGTATTTTAATTTGCTTCCATTTAGTAATTTTTTTAGATTTTCTTAAATAAGAACGCAAATCTTTATATTACAGAAATTTTTTTAAAGTCAACTATCGTTTTTCAATAAAATTTTGTTGAATTGTGATCAAACGATTTTGAAAAAACGTATTTATTTGTGGCAACATTTATGAAAAAAATTAGCAAAAAAAAAAAAAAAATGTTTGAAGTCAATGCTTATAACTATGGGTGTATCTGGATATGTGCGAGTATGAAACACAATAAGTATGATAACATACATGAATGAAATCAAATGCGCATGGATGTACACAAGTATGAGAATAAACAGATACGAGTACGCACACGTATTGAAATTTTCGATATGTACTAGAGTACTTTAGTTTTGTTTATACCCATTGACTTTCTCTGGTACGCACACGTATTGAAAATTGTCGATATGTGCTAGAGTACTTTAATTTTTTTTATATCCATTGACTTTCTCTGGCGTATATACATACGTCTCATACATTCAATAAAGTGATGAAAACAACGGGCTGTTGTAGCCTTATAAAAAAATAATTAAAGTTTTCCTGCACAAGTACAAACATGAAGTCGATAGTAATATCGATATATCGATAGTGAAATCTGAACTATCGATAAATGTCGATAGTAGAAAATATCGATAGTATCCCAGCACTAATTCACAGCATTTTCAGCATTAATTTTTAAGTGACCCAACAATTAGTATCGGTCTCCTGAACAACAACTATGTGTGGTTTTTGGCTTAATTTTAGTAATACTTGCGTCCAGTGTTTTTCCTCGCTTAGGAATTATCTTTTTTTTCATCAAACAAAAACGCTATGATATTGGAGTTATTGTTTTGTTGTTGACGCACAAAAGTTCTGCACTTATTTTTTTCTCGAGCTACTTTGGTTTTATCCATAACAATAAATTCACCCTTTTGTCGTTAACTCCAAAGTCCTCGTTTTAAAAGAGTTTCTTCTGCTATAAAAGGTGCTTGATATTCTTTTTCATTGTCAGTATTAATTTCCGAAAATGTAGCCCATAAACGGACCAGGACTAGTCCAAAGGTAAACCCAATGTATGAAAAAACATGGTCTATTAAACATTACGATGTACTAGGGCAGGACAATATAACCCAGCTTTGCATTACAAAGGAGTAGTCTTAAAACTACTCCATGGTATACTCCAGATGATTAGCTTTGAAATCGTTTAAAAACGAAAACATGTCGTTAAAAAACGAAGACCTGTCGTTTAACTACAAACTCTTTTTAACAATGGCATGGTACGTGCTTGCATTACACTGGACCAGTCCAGGGAGAAGTTCATTTGATCAAAATGAATCGAGTAGTCCAATATTATTTGCTGGGATGTGCACTCGTCGCTGATTCATTGACAACAATGCTGCCAGTGAAATCTCGGGAAATATACATTTTATTTTCCAAAAAGATACAATTTTCCTAAAAAGATACATTTTGAAAAAAAAAATTGAAAATCAATTTTTAACGTTTAACATTTCGTCAGCTCAGAATTGGTTTGGCCCGGTAGGCTAGCTAGTAGTGAGCTAGTCTATCAACCCCGGTGTTGCGGGTTCGATGCCCGCCAAAAGGTCGAAGTGGAGAAAAACGACAAAGAAGATTTACATGCAGATTTCTCAAAATGTACCTGATATAATTTTTTTATATTTTTACCACTGCTTCCGGTATATCGAGGCATAACCCCAAAAAAAGCTTAAGGAACACTATTTTCAATTTTCGTTTTTTTTAATAAACGACTTTATTGGCAACACTTGCATCATCTCCTTAAATGTCATGGTCACATAAGCAACCGTTACGATTTTATAGCAAAAACAATTTTATCTCAAGCGACACTATTCACACAAAATCTTTATAAAACAAAATAAAAATGCCTTCTCAATTAAAATTTTGTTTTTGTCACTTAAGCTTTTTTGGCGGTAATGACTCGATATGTTTTGAAGAAAAATGTAAATTTTGGCGCACTTTCAAGAATAAAGTTAGAATTTATTAGTATTTTTTTGAAAATGAAAAATATTGTTTTGTGCCGCATACGTCACTTTTCTAAATAAAATTAAAAATTGGCTTTTTGTGCTGCATCGTACAGCCTAAACGCCTGAAGCTGGATCTCTCCCCAAATCGATCCACTAAGACGGGATTTTTAAAAATTCGAATGTTTAGGGGGTAAAAAAGGGTAAATTCGGAATACTCTCCAAAATTAAAAGAGATACAAAAAAACTGTAATACATGTCGTTGTTCTTTTGAAAAATAAGTGGACAGGTGTGTGGAACTTTTTTTTAATTCGGCTTTTTTAGGGTGAAAACGGGTAAAACCTGAATTTTGGTACGTTTTTGTCAGCCCATCTATCTTGTGATCCAATAAACCTAGAAATAAAGTTTATACCACATTCGAAACTTATCAAACAAATACGAATATTAGTTTGGTTCTTTTTTGAAATTCGAACTTTTAAGGGGTGAAAATCGTAACTATTTTTGGTACTTTTTTACAAGACATTTTGCATTTTCGATACTATAGTGGCGGGAAAAAATAGTACCAAAATGGAAATACGGGAAATTTAATATCTTTCTTCAGCTTTTTGGTTCTACAGCTGGTATTTTTTAATTATCGTTAATATTTGACCTCAAAACATAAAATTCAACATGCAATGTCCTGAATGAATGCTTTATATCTCAGAAACCACAAATAACTTCGCGAAACAGATTTTGGATTCCAAAAGGGGGTATTCAAAATATATATACCCCATACCCCATAACTAAATTTAAAAAAAAAATGGTCGGTAAGTCAAACCAATTCTGAGCTGACGATTTATTAACATAACATTTTTATGATAACCTTAAAAAACTTTGTCGGAGTTGGAAAGTTTAATATTTTATTTCTGTACATTTTGCGTACAAATTCAAAAGATACGAAAAATGTCGGGATTATACATGGTACCTGAAGTCATCAAAAAATACGAAAAATTTATCTTTCGTATTCTAATGGCATCACTGATTGGCGACTTAATGAAAGAGAATAAGAATGTGTGTGAAATAATTTCCACAATTGTAAAGTATCGGCATTTAAAAAAACATTTTAAAGTTGATGTAGCAGAAACCTAGAAAACGTTTGTCAAGCTTATTAACGTTTTGTAGGTTAGGATGCGGATGCGAAAGATAAATTTTTCGTATTTTTTGACGACTTCAGGTACCATGTGTAATCCCGACATTTTTCGTATCTTTTAAATTTGTACGCAAAATGTACAGAAATAAAATATTAAAAGATAAATTTTTCGTATTTTTGACGACTTCAGGTACCATGTATAATCCCGACATTTTTCGTATCTTTTGAATTTGTACGCAAAGTGTACAGAAATAAAATATTTAACTTTCCGACTCCGACAAAGTAGAACTTTCAAGTTTAATATATTTTTTTTATTATTATTATTTAATTAAGCTTGAGGTCTCTTTTTTTATAAAAAAATATTAAATTTATTAAACCAATATTTCGGCACTCCATTGTGTGCCTTCTTCAGGGTTTTTTCTTGAATTTTTGACAAAATTAACAAATTTAATAAATATAACAAAAAGTCATAAAACAATTTTCAATTAAATACAAAAAAGGTTTTCCAATTCAAAAACTAATCTATTTGAAAAGAAAATATGGTACATAATAAGAACGTTTCTTTTTTACGTAAAACCAAGAATAACATTTTTTTATTATTATCAAAATAATTTTAATACAAAATTTTAATTTTAAAAGATTTTGTTATTCCTGCTTAATTCCCAGTTTTTATTCTTGATAAAAACACTTGAAATTTATTGTTGATGGGATAAGCTATTCCTATGCGCATTTCACTGGTTGCTTAGGCCAGATCGTCAGGAAACTTCATCCATAAAAATTTTAGAAAAATTTAAGATATTAAACCAAATAAAACTGTTAAACTTATAAGACTTATAGCAACAGTTCTACTTGTAACAATATCAAAGTTTAAACAAAAAAACATCAACAATAAACAGTGAGTTTATCTCATCTTACATTCCCCACTACAATTGATTGGAATTCTCCCAACATTAATTGTTGTTGTAAGCAGGTTAAGAAAAACAAAATGAAAACAAAAACAAATTTCAAATGCATGTTGCCAATAAGTTTTTTCAGGCCGTGCACTGCCAGTTTATTATCAAAATAATTTTTGGGAATACAAAATTTTAATTTTAAAAGATTTTGTTATCTTTAGTTTTTCTAAAATCTTTATGGATGAAGTTTCCTGATGATCTGGCCTAAGCAACCGGTGAAATGCGCATAGGAATAGCTTATCCCATCAACAATAAATTTGTGTTTTTATCAAGAATAAAAACTTGGAATTAAGCACGAATAACAAAATCTTTT
Organism: Pollenia angustigena; assembly: GCA_930367215.1. Taxonomy (NCBI): domain Eukaryota; kingdom Metazoa; phylum Arthropoda; class Insecta; order Diptera; family Polleniidae; genus Pollenia; species Pollenia angustigena. Next base: position 189,033,907 of record OV884056.1, read on the forward strand.
AAATTTTTTTTATTATTTTATATTCTATTTTTATTGTTAAAAGTAAAATTTGCATTATTTGTACTGCTGTAAATCACTGGACCATGAGTGCAACTTTTTTTACTTATAAAGAATGAAAAAACAAATCGAAGGTCATCTTGTGTTGACACACTCTAATATTCATATTTATGCACACATTTAATGAAACAGACTTTTTATTTTATTTCATTTATTTTCCATGACAACTACTTTCATAAACTAGTCGTTGCTCGTGCTGTAATGCAAGATGAAACATGTTTGTTTTAATACATATTTTGTTTTGTTTTTAGTTCATTAACTTGTTGTTGGGTTTTACTCGATATCCTGTTTCCTTTTTTTATGGTATGGAAATGATGATGCTGCTGGTGTTGACAATAATTGTCTTTGACATACATACACATATTTTTTTTCCTACTCAGATGAAAACCTTTTGTTTCTTCTTATACTGACATATTAGTTTATTAAAAATGACATGTATTTTTAGATTAGTTTAGTATAAAACAATAATAAAAAGGAGAGAAACAAAAGAATATAAAATAGTATTCCTAGTTTTTTTTAAAGAATACATACCATTTTAAAAACTTTTGCATACAATTTTTATATGTTTTGAGGTCATTCTATTAAATTATTGAAAGGTAAATGTGTTGTTTAAAAATTTCAAACGAATATTTTAAGTTTTCGAATTTTTTCCTTTTTTTTTATTGGTAAAACTAACATGTATTTAAGTTTTAAAATAACTTGTTTCGAGTCAATACTTCTCTCGAAAAAATTTCACACCATCTTGAAAATAGTGAATCTATTTCTTTTCTCTAATAAATCTATATTTTTCCATTTTTAAGTTGAAGTATTTCAAGTCTTCCAAACAAAATCAATAAATAAATAAAACTTTTTGAAATTAAGTTTAAAATATTACGACCCATTGTTACATTGTTAAAGTTATGAGTGAAGAGGCCTTTAAATCTTTTATTATAACTTCCATGTAAGGCATTAATTCCTCTCATCTCTCTCATCCATAAGATAAGAATCGCAGCGACATAAATGTTACTTACATCCTTCGGGGAAATCAGGTGCAGTCAATATCTGGGATTATGCAAAAAATCCAAAATTGCCAGTTGTCAACAGATTTGTGCGATTACTTCATATTGCGGCTGATCAGAGATCCTCTCTAGTGTCATAGGAGTCAGTAGCCCCTGGTGAGCTTGCACCGGAATGAGTATTGAATAAAGCATCCGAAAGTATACTTCTTGCGGCAAATATATACTTTCTGTCTTTTAGAAAGATTGTCTTTAAGGGCAGTTTAACTTTTCTGTTTAAAATATTCTTTCGGAGATCACGTGGTGATTGTTGTTTACTATTCAAAGTCGTGGAAAGGAAGATCCTGAAACCCGACGGATATTGCACCCCTTGTGGGAGAGTTTGGCCTGAGTGTTGCTGCTGCTCAACAGATACTGCTAGCATATTTTTAAAAGAAGCGGAAACAAGATAGCTCCTGCTCCTGCTCCTCAGCATAGTGCGAGAGTATTATCTTACCGGATTATCAATGAGTCAATCCGTCCTGCTCGGTGTCCTAGGATCTTAAGCAGACTCTATATTGGGAAAAGGATATCTACAAATGTACGCCATCTTGTTCTTTTCTCGGTGACGTCCTTCAGTTTTGTTATTTTGTATTATCTTCCTTCTCGTTGTCTTGGCCTTTCATTTATCACCATCAGCACAAATCGTCACGAATTCGTTTTTGGCCACCCAGGTTTTCGGCTACCCTGAGGATTGTACGAAAGAGCCCGATAATTGTATTTCCTCCTTTTTATCGTATTAATATTTTCTTGATCGAATGGGTGCCTTAGAAATTTGATAACAAACGATATAAAACCGAAAGATTACAAAAACGATTTTGCATATTCGAATAATGCTTGATGATACATGATCCATTACGAGAACCATAAAGTGCAGGAAATGGTAACTAAAGCCAAGTCAATTAGCCGAATATCCATGGCACCAAGATAATTATGTGTTCTTGGTGGGACACGATAGGACCTACCAATTATCAGATACTAGAATTAAATCAGACAAGATATAAACAGCGCATAATTAATTGAATCGAATATCGATCAAAGCGAGCCGTAATTTTCCATAATGTCAATACTATTCACATGATAATATGAGCTAAAAAACTGTTGAAACAGAAGCTCTTTGGGAAGTATTGCCGTCACCGACTTTTAATCCAGAACCTGCCCTTTCCGATTACCATATATGACAATTAATATAAAACGCTCTCACTGGAATACAATTTACTTCTAAACCAAATTTTACAGGAGAGCCATTTTTCTACTTTTCTCTGCTATCACTCGCAATATCAAAATGAAAATATACATTAAAATTTCGGAGCAACTAAATGGAATTCGCCTACAATTGTTTGTCAGGTGACGTCTCTTTGAATGTAGAACAAGATTGCATTAAAAACTCGTTTTTTTATTTTTGGCACAAAATCCATGTGTTGCTTAAAAGATGGGAAAAGGTCATGGCTTACGATTACCAATACTTTAAATAAATTTATATTGTACATATAAGTGACTCTTATTTTAAAACAAAATTACATATGAAAAAAAAAAATAAAAACAAGTAAGGAAGTTTAGTCGGTCAAGCCCATCCATATGATACACTACACCACAGTATTAAAACACACATCATGCTTATATGTCCATATAAATATGGATTTATCTATTTTTATAAACTTCATTAAAATCGGTTTGAAAGTTTGTGAGATGCAGAAATTGCCCCCTACCTCCCCTTGTGGTCCTATTTTTTAAAAACTGTATAGCTAATGTGTCCCTATAGATATGGATCTATCTATGTTTTAAATTTCATTAAAATCGGTTTGAGAAGCAAAAATTGCCCCTATCTCCCCTTGTGGTCCTACTTTTTAAAAAATGCATCCCTTTTGGGTCCATAAAGATATGGTTCTATCTATGTTTTAAATTTTATTAAAATCGGTTTGATAGTTTCTGAGAGGAAGAAATTTCCCCCTATCTTCCCTCGTGGTCCTACTACGATTTGGCCCATTTTCAATAGCCTTGGTCCTTCTGCCAATAAGAACCTATGTCCCAAATGTTATCAAATTATCTCCAAAATTGCGACCTGTACTTTGCGCACAAAGTTACATGGACAGCCAGCCTGCCAGCCAGCCAGCCGGACGGACATCGTTAGTTCGACTCAGAAAGTGATTCTGAGTCGATCGGTATACTTTAAGGCGTTACACACATCAGCACAAAGGCATAATACCCTCTCCACTATTGTGGTGTGGGTATAATAACCATGGGTGCATTTAACTAAAACTGTTTTAACCTTTAAACGCATTAAAAATCAACTGTTATACGCATTAAAAATTCAACGCGTGAAAGATTAAAGGTTGGCTCTGATGAACCGTAAAATTATATACAAATAGAAACAATAAAATAAACTCTAATAATTTAAGCATAACAAATACCAAACTCTGCCAGATGTGTTGATATTTTTCGATTATCGACACAATTTATATGAACGTTTTATTAGGATATTTCGTTTTAAAGAAAAATCTGGATAATAGGGCGCTCAACTTAACCACGGACTTTATGTGAAATGTGTCATGTTAAGCAACAAGTTGAAATGTTTTATCATTTTTGTTTTCAACAGCTTCAAATTATTTAATTAAACTTTAGTTATTTCAATTAAAATGCAAATTAAAGCTAAAAGCAATAAAACAAAGAATACATTTTATTTCGTCCTCTTTACAGTTTCTATGTATTCGAGGTATTCCTTTAGGCAGATGGCAGCAGAACAAAGTTATTTTAACCTGGTTTCTAAGTTTTACTTTCATTTCCTTTTTTTTTTCTTTTAAAAAACTCTAACATTTTTTTATTTTCTTTTAAAAAACTAATTACATGTGTTGAAATTCTAAACTATTTTGTAGCAAAAGTTATTATCTTTTATTTTTTTCCTCCACAAAAAAAAAAAAAAGAAAAACAACAAGTTAAAACACACTGAGAAATACATTCCTTAACTTGCACTCAGAATGTGAAAAGAAAACTCACAAGTATTCCAACATTCCAATACATACTGACTCAGTAGGGAGCAGAGGTGAACGGGACACAGGACTAGTGACTACATGAAATCACGACACCTAACAGCTTTTCAGAATTGCAAAACAAACGCAAAAAAATGCTGAAAATAAAAGTTCGACAATAAAGAAACAAGTCTGTGATAGAAAAACTACTGGCAAGAAGGGTGAGTAGTGAATAAAAAACTTTATTGCTTTCTAAAGTTCAATTGAGTGAGAGGAAAAGATAGATAGATGGCTTGTCGAGCTTAAAGCAAATAAATGTGAACATACACTATGAGAGAATTTAATAAAGTAAAAAAGAATATTAAATTTTAATAACATAATCTTTCATAGCAAAGTTATACATATTTTTAATTTCATGAATAATTTTGAATATAAAAAAAAGGAAAAAAAAAAATAAAAAGAGTAACTAGATTTTTACTTAATTATCAAAAAGTAATTTCAATATCAAAGCTTTAACAAAACACATCAACAATAAAAAAGTGGGTTTATCTCATCTTACATTCCCCCCTACAATTAGTTGAAATTCTCTCAACATTAATTGTAGTTGTAAGTAGGTTAAGAAAAACAAAATAAAAAATAAACAACAACTTACAAAAGATGTTGTCAATTAAGTGTTATAATTGTAGGGGGGAATGTAAGATGAGATAAACCCACTTTTTTATTGTTGATGTGTTTTGTTAAAGCTTTGATATTGTTACAAGTAAAACTGTTGCTATAAGTCTTATACGTTTAACAGTTTTATTTGGTTTAATATCTTTAGTTTTTCTAAAATCTTTATGGATGAAGTTTCCTGATGATCTGGCCTAAGCAACCAGTGAAATGCATAGGAATAGCTTATCCCATCAACAATAAATTTCAAGTGTTTTTATCAAGAATAAAAACTGGGAATTAAGCACGAATAACAAAATCTTTTGAAATTTTTACTTTATATTTTTCTGGAAAAGAAAATTATTCAACAACTTGATTTTTCATAAAAAATTTTAACGGCTACTTAACTTACCTAAAAAAAATTCGGCTACTTGAATTTTCCAAAGAAAATCTAAAAATTTAAATAAAAAGTTCTTGGCTACATGAATTTTTCTTGATAAATTAAATGTTAACTTAAGTTTTCAATAGCAACTTTAAATGCTTCTTAAATTGTCTATAGAAGAATTATCTTAACATAAAATTTTCAATAGAACCTTTATCAGCTACTTGAATACTCTTAAATAAATCATCAGCTACCTGATTTTTTATAGAAAATTTAAATGCAACTTATTTACTGATTATTGTATTGATGAATTTTTTATTTCGATATTTTAAATAGAATATTATTGGCTACTTTAAATTTCTTCAGAAAATAATTCAATAACTTTAGTTTTCATATAAAATTATCTCGGCTACTTAAACTTTTTATAAAAAATGTACGGCTACCTAAATTCTTCAAAGAAATCTATCACTTATATGCTTAAATTTAAATTAAAACTTTTTTGTTTTAAAGCTATTTAAGTTTTCTATAGAAACTTTAAATACTACTTAAATTTTCTAAAATTATCTACATATTAAATTTTCTATAAAAATTTCACAGGCTACTGCAATTCTCTTAAAAAGTCATTAGCTACCTTATTTTTTCAGAGAAAATTCAACAGCAACATAAATTTTCTATAGAAAACTTAAGCTGCGTTCACAATCAAAAAAACATTTTCACTTGGTGTTCATAATAGAGCAACAATTTCTTTTGTAACTACACACATTTTGCATCAAGAACCCGATTGCAAATTTTAGCCACAAATATTGTTGTTGCATTTATTTTTATTTTTGTAAACATTTTGTTAAAATTTTCTTTCAAAACTAAATAAAATTATTTTAAACGTCAGAAACAATTTCATACAAATTGTTGCTGAAGTGCTAGTTGACTCAACTTTAGTTACATTTTTAAAAAAAAATTTTGTTAAATTTTTGTTCTAAAAATAAAAGGAAAATATATGAAATACTTTGGCAAGAAAAAATATAGAAGAAAAAACGAAAATGTTTTTTTGATTGTGAACGTAGTTTTATTTGCTATTTTCTGTAGAAAAAATAGTTATTGAATTTTCTGATTAATTTTCTTTAGTAAATTTTCTATTTTGATATTTTAAATAGAATATTAATCGGCTACTTTAACTTTCTTAACATAATTATTCAACAACTTGATTTTTCATAACAAATCTTATCGGCTACTTAAATTATCTATAAAAAATGTACCGGCTACCTGTATTTTCCGTAGGAAATCTATAAATTTAAATAAAAATTGTTTGGTTACATTAATATTTTATGATAAATTTCAGGCTACTTAAGTTTGCAATATAAACTTTGAATGCTACTTAAATTTTCCAAAGACAAATTTTATACACATTGAATTTTTAACATAACCTTCACCAGCTACTTGAATTTTATTAAAAAAATCAATAGCTACCTAATTTTTTTTAATAGAAAATTCAACAGCTTCTTAAATTATCTATAGAAAACGTATTTGCTATTTTCTGTAGAAAATATAGTTTAAGAATTATCTGATTAATTTTCTATAGTAAATTTTCTATTTTGATATTTTAAATAGAATATTAATCGGCAACTTTAACTTTCTTAAGAAAATTATTCAGCAAATTGATTTTTCAAAAAAAATCTTATCGGCTACTTTAACTATTTATAAAAAATGAACCGGCTACCTGAATTTTCCGTAGGAAATCTTTAAATTTAAATAAAAAGGTTAAGATAAAATTAAGGCTACTTAAGTTTGCAATATAAACTTCAAATGCCACTTAAATTTTCTATAGACAAATTTTATACATATTGAATTTTCAACAAAACCTTCACCAGCTACTTGAATTTTATTAAAAAAATCAATAGCTACCAATTTTGTTTTTATAGAAAATTCTTAAATTATCTATAGAAAACTTATTAGCTATTTTCTGTAGAAAAAATAGTTAATGAATTTTTTATAGTGAATTTTCTATTGTGATATTTTTAAAAGAATATAAGTTGGATACTTTAATTTTTTGAAGAAAATTATTCAACAATTTGATTTTTCATAAAAAATTAGCTACTTTAATTATCTATAATGGCTACATTAATATTTTATGTTAAATTTAAGCGTACTTAAGTTTTCAATAGCAACTTTAATTGCTACTTTAATTTTCTATAGAAAAGTTAACTTACTACTGAATTTTCTATAGAAAATTCACAGGCTACTTGAATTTTTTTTAAAAAATATTAGCAAGCTGATTGTTTTTAGCGAAAATTCAAAACCTGCTTAAATTTTGTGTAGAGACTTATAACTTATTATCTCTAGAAAAAATAAATAACGAATAACCCAGTAATTTCTTAAAGAAAATTTATTGACTACTAACATTTTCTAAAAAAATGTTTCGGCTACTTGAGATTTTCATAGAAATTTTATCTGCTTCCTGACTGTTTCTATACCAAATTTTTCATACATAATTTTTTGGTACTTTCTTAAGAAAATTAGCCGACAATTTATGCTTTAAATTTTCTACAAAAAATTCTTAATTTTTTACAGAGCACTATTATCTACTTAAAAAATTTATTGATGTTATTGATATCTTCAATTTTCTACATATATAAATCTTATATAACTTTCACTAAATTTTGTTTTAAATCTTAAATTTCGTCTACAAATCGTATGTGATTCCTTAACTTTCTATAGAAAATGTAAAAGCTACTTAACTTTTTATTTTCTATGAAAAATTTTTTGATATCTTGAATTTTCTTAAAAAAATCTTAAATGCTACTTTAACCTTCCATAGAAAATTTCTTAGCTACTTAAACTTCTATCGAAAATTTTTATCTACTTAAACTTTCTATAGAATTTTGTTTAGCTACTTTAACTTTCTATAGAAAATTTATTAGCTACGTAAATTTTAAATGAAAATCAAATCGGTTTTTTGATATTTCTATAGTATATTAATCGACTACTTGAATTGTGCATAGAAAACTTATTGGCTACTTGAATTTTTTTTTATAGAAAATGCATTGGCTACTTTAATTTTGTATAGCAAAGGCATCAGCTACCCAAATGTTTGACAAACAGAACTTATAGACTAAATATTTTCTAAAAAAAATTCTTGGTGTAGTAAACTTATCTATAGACAATTCAGCGGTTAATTACAATTTTTTTATTGAAAATTTACCTTTTACTCAAATTTTCCATATCAAATTTATTGTGTACTTAACCTTTCGGAAAACGTGTATTGTTTCTCTATTTTTTGTGGGAGCAGTGTTTAGAATGAAAATTTGTCGATATATTGACTATAATGTTTTATCGTTTTTTGGTATGTTTGTGTGCGTGCATTCATACATAGTTAGCATTGTTAGTTAGTATTTTTATAGTATTAAAACAATACCGGCAACAAAGTCGATAGCAGTATCAGTATCAATAGCAACAACAACGGCAGCTTTAACAAAAAACAGAGCGAAGCTAAAAAAAAAATAGTTAAAAAATCATTGTGGTTATCAGAGGAAGCGGAAGTGATAAACGCATAGACATGATACCGACTAATGTTCGAAAGCATTTGCTATAAAAAATACAAAATTTAAAAGGTTGTTTATTTTTCTTTTTGTTCATTTGTATTTTTATACGTCGATTATTAAAAAAAAACATATTTAATTTTTATTTAAGCAATTTAAATCTTCTATGTGAATAGTCACAAAATTATTGATTTTACATTGTTATCAAGAGAACAACAAAAAAATATTTAAATTCATCACTTTAAGTTTCATTTAAAAGGATATGAAGAATGAAATTTTTATTGGTTTAACAGGTTGGTGGAGTTGAGGAGCAGTGTTTTTTTTTCTAAAATCTTAAAAGTTTGGCTCCTTGTTGAAAACAAACTTTGCAAGCTGTTTCCCCTTAGCTGTGAATAACTTTTTTAAGGTGATAATAACATTTTCACTTTTTAAAACTTTACATATCTTTCAACGCATAAGTATATAAAACATTCCTAAAATGGATTTAGAAGAGCTCAATAATAACTAAAAAATGTTTCCTTTTAGTCCTTTTATATCTCTTACCTCTTTTATATTATTTTTTTTTTTTATTTTTTAAATGGAAGAGCAAAAGTTTTACTTAGTTGCTGAATGTCATTGTGTAGTAGTAAATATATTACATTTAAAAAAATAACTTATATTAAAGACGAATATTCAAAGAGTTAACTGTCAGTTTGTTGGGTATTAACCCTTTGAGGACCAGACTTTTTCTGCCGAAGCGATTTTTTATTTTTTCTTATTTTCATAATATATGGCCCAATAATAGTAACGTCAAAAAAATAGGCCCCCTGGTCTTCTCTTTGCCCCTCTTTTTGCTTGGCAAATATAGTTGCCTATGGGCTGAAAGAGAATTTTTTATCCAAATAATTAAATTGAAAAGTGTAATGTTTTATACATTTTTTATTTATTTAAACTATTTAAAAAGTAATTTATAAATAACTAACAATTTAAGATAAGTCCTATACGTGGTATTTGCCAAAACAGTTACGTGATGTAAAGCAAAGAAATATATTGCATATAGTACAAAATACATTTGTGAGGCTATATTTGCCATAGCTGGCACAACGAAGGCATCGTTTCCAATTTTCACGTTTTTCCATTTTATGAAAAGACATCGGCTTTTTTAGAGAGAAACTTCCAGTTCTGGTTGCTTCCGGGAATCTGCGCGGTCTTGAACAGAAGTCATTAATTAATTCCTTTGCGAAAGCTGACCGAAAATCAATCGAGGCCACTTTTGTCGCGAAGTTGTTAGCCAACATGAGTTTGCTATATATCACGTAGCTATTATGGACGCATATTTCGAAGAGATCAAAGAACAATCGATTATAAAACCGCCATTTGCCTCTGCAATCATTCTCATAACCTTTTTTTGGTCCATGAGATCGACATCTCCCATTCCCTTGTTGTAGTGCTGGACAACCAACTGCTTGTCCTGCAACACGCCGCTTCACATTGCACACCACAGTTGGGTTGTTGGGTTGGACTGCTGCACTATCATTATGCACATTTCTGAATCCAAAAAAGTATAGAAAAATAGAAACTACTATTGCAATATAAAAACTTGCAATTATTAAAACTTACCTTGAAAATTACAAACAGCATTGTGTGGAGGTTTTAATCTGACAGGATTAATATTAGTAAAGGCAGAATCGCCGTGTGGAGGATTAATATTTGTTTTCCCTATAACCCTTGGTTATTAAACAGCTGTCAGGGTTTCAGCCAGTGAATAGGCGTTCAAAAGAACTGCCGGAAAGATTGAGCCTCTCAAATTAACCCATTAAAGACTGAACCCCGATTTCGTGGTACGATTTTGATGAAATTTCACACATTTGATATTATGGGCATTTATATTGACATTGCGTTTTTTTCTTATTTTTACCTGTCAAACCTTGGCCCCTAGACCATGGGTATTTTTCTACCCACTTCGCTCTTAAAGAGTTCTAAAACACAAGATTTTTTGAAAACCAAAAATTTAAAAATTCATTTATTGCATCCATTGATGTGTGTGTTGTGTGATTATTTCACTATGTACGTTGAATCTGTCCCAGCGGGAAGAGGAAGAAGTACGGATGCCTTCTAGAGGGCCTTTGTATTCCTTCTTTTGGATGAAAAGGATGGTTTAATTTTAAGGGCCGATGTTGGTTTTGAATAAAACACTTATTATTTAGGAAGTTATTGTCATTTATTTTTATTATTATTATTAGTATGGTTCAATCAGTATGGAACCAAATATCGGCCAAATGGCTGAGGCATAATTGAGGTTCTTAGCCGTTAATGGGCCGAATTATCTCATCCTATAGCTCTTGAATTATTGATTGCTTATCGACGTACACCTTTTCTGTCAAATAACCCCAAAGAAAGAATACCAACGGTGTCAAATCAAATGATCTTGGCGGCCAATTGACATCGCACCACGTGAGATAACACGGCCATTGAATTCGTTGCGCAAAAGAGCGATTGCTTCGTTAGCTGTGTGGCACCGTCCTGTTGAAAGCACATATCGTCCACATCCATATTTTCCAATTCGGGCCATAAAAAGTTCGTTATCATCTCACGATAGCGAACACAGTAACTGCCGGACCGGCCTCAATTTGGAAAAAACAGTCACTCTTGTGAGCGCATTGGATTATCATTCGCCCAAATGCGGCAACTCTGCTTATTGCCGAATCCACTGAGGTGAAAATGTGCCTCATCACTGAATCACGAAGTGCATTTTGATTTGAACGCCCATATTAATAATAAGCCATAATAAGGTGAGGTTCACATTCAACATTGGCCCTTTACAAGGTTTGCTCGCTTTATTCCACTCTCATATCTTTTTACACACGTTGTCATTGCTCTCGCTTCTTTTGCAGTTACATAAGAATGGTAACGGGATCAAAAAAAAATTCTTTTGCTTTTGCTTGTGCGAAAAAACATAACAAAAAATGTTACTCCTTCTCTTCTCTGTTGTCATAGAAGGGAATGTGGAATGTTTTATACTTTATACGAAAGAGCCGAGGCCTCCTTACTAATGCTTTGGATGCTGCTATGGTGTATGCCAGGAATTTACACTGCATGCTAAGAAAACCTGAAGGATCTCCAATTATAAGTCAATTTTATTTCATGTGAGCGTTGTTGAAGCATTGGTGTAAGAGAAAAAGTTGTCACAAATGCACAAGAAATTGCAAAGCGCATGGAAAGCTTTGACCACATGATAAGCCATATTATTCAGCGTGGCCGTTTCGGACAATGTGAAGCAAAACTGAGTTTGGTTGTACAAAATGCAAATTTTAGTTACACCCAAAGGCTTGTTTTGCACATTTTCATGCTGGTGTCCTAAAATCATTAAAAATAAAAAAATTATCTCAATAATCGACCACAGTTGTGATATTTATTTCTATATTTTTTACTAATAAATAGTTAATTTTACATAAAACATCGCGTTTTAACTTGCCAAAAATTAAAAAAAAAACTATGTGTTTTGAACCCTCTGACAGCGAAGCGGGTATTTAAATACCCATGTCATTGAATCAAACCTGTTGTCAACGTTATTGGCCCAATTTAGCTAATATTTTTTTCTAAAGCATAGCACACCTAAGGCTATAAGTCACCAAGAGGGTTTTCCGATTTTCCACTCTCCCAATTTTCCAGAGCCGTTGTCGTTCACTTTTTCCAAATATTAAAAATTGCTAACTTGTAAGCCGCTAACTTACCCAATTAAAAGGGGCAACATTTAATTTCAAAAATTTGTTTAAGTAGTCTTATCCCTTCTTTATCTATCTGTAAAAACCAATTTTCGATACCTCTTACCTGAAGTTAGCCAGAATTTTTCTACGAAGGCTCTGTTTTTGGGTATTTAAATACCCATCCGTCCTTAATGGGTTAAAACACAAGGCAAGTAATTGCCAAATTTTTAGTTGTTAGTTTTCAAGTCTGATTTTATTTAAATTTACAAGTGCTTATATACTATATTTGAGATTTTGGCTTAGCCGTTCTAACTTATCCTAATTATCGACAGAGCTATGTTTTTCTCTGTCGGTATTATGAAAATGTCAATATTAATCGTTTAAATATTATTGATTTACTCCCTGCAATTGTTCTTGCCCAATCAGAATGTTTTGAGTTTAGAATGCACTCAATTACATTCTTCACTCAATTTAGATTGATCAGTTTTGTTTTTATATTTGTTGTCAGTCAGTTTGCCGTTATTTGATCTAGTAAAATACCCTACTCTGTTTTAGTTGGCATATGTAATTATCAGAGTGGTCTAAGGGTATGCGGTGGCAACTTATGAGGTACACTACAATTGAACACATCATACGCTTGCGGCATTTCCACATGTGCATTTACAATGGGTTTTAGAACTTTGCGAATGTTCATATATTCAATTTTCCTGAAATCCGGTGAAAACGGGGTTTTTGTAGGCAAGCGTCTCTCTGAACCAGAAAGTCTTCTCTGCTGGTATAAAAAATGCCGGCTTTTCTGTTATTACTGCAGTATTGAAGTCGATGGAATTGGCTCATCCTCTACAGCAACTAGTACCGCTTTACGACCAACGCGAGCCTTTTTAATTACAGGAGATAGGATTAGTTCCTTTACTAACATTTCCAAAGCGTAATTTTCTAGAAAAACGATGTCCTCTTCATCCATATATATATATATATGCAGCTTCTTGCTCATTATCACTGGTGTCGCAAAACCAAAGTTGCTCAATTTCGTCCGCATTAAGGAAAAGAAGACGATCACGGACTGATCCACTCATTTAAATTTTTTTATTTATAATAACCAAATAATAATACACTGTTTGATCAAAAATAACACTCAAATACAACAATAATACACTTTCAAATAGTGCACGAAATACGTATGCTCTGATTGATTTCGAATAAGAAATTAATAAAAACAAACAAACAATCAGCGCAAAAAAAAACTTTGAACTTAAAACAATAACAGACAAGATGCATTTTGTTTAATTGACTTAAAAACTATGTATATACACTAGACTGGTCGCATCTTGTATGGGCGGTATGGTATGTGGCGGTTTAATAAAATTCTTAAATTAATTAAAATTTTTCGTCTTTTGTGAATACATAAAATCAAAAGTTGTTAACAGATTTTAATCATTTATATCTTGTTTTGTTTGCAATGTTGTTTTTTATATGTCCGCATAAAATTAGAAGCATAGCTGCATTTTTCAATTTTTTATGAATTTTTAAAAACAAAAATTTTGCGTAACTTCGGTTTATTTAGTTTTTCAATAAGCTAAAGCGTTTTTGAGTTGCGCAAACATATGTTAATCTATCTATACAATACAAGGATGTTTGCATGTATGTCCTATTCTTTCCGCAACTTTCTGAAGCCATCTGATGACATAGGAAATTTGGCTCACTTGAAGTACTTTCTCTGCGGAAGATCGTAACGAAGCCATATTTTTGATTTTCGGCTTTTCAACTAGTATAACTATAAAGATCTGATAAAAAAGATGTTTTTTTTAATAATATGGGGAACTTTGGGCCCCACCAGGCACGGCTAGGCACCGTCGGATTGACCTGAAAAATTAGATCATGATTTCTTACACCAAACCTCATATTTTAAGCAGCGCAAACAATTAAATTTAAAAAAAAAATTGCGACCAGTCTACAATAATGAAAATAAAAAAAAATATTTAGATTATTTTTAGGTGCGTTTTTTTTCCGTTTCAACCCACAAGCAAACATACTTACCAAACATAGTTGGGGTAAATGTGGGCAGGTTGAAATTTACACATACTTCCCCCGAATATATTTTGAAAGGTAAGAGGTGCCTCCAAAATATACCCGAGTTTTAGCCAGGTGCGCCCTACGCTCTCCCCACAACACCCCCCTGAAGTAAGGCGACCTTTTGGGCAAATTTGAGGCCTCCTAGCGGACAAATGAGGCCAGGTAGGCCCCTACCACCTACCACATTTTTGTTGCCCCAACCCTCCGCTACAAATCCGTTATGAACATATTAACTCTATCTCTTACGTGAACAATTATATGATGCAAAATCCGCTGGGCAAGTATGTTTGCCTATGGTCGTCAAAGGGTAAAAAGAATAAAAAGTGCCCGTTTAGAAGGATAAATGGTCACTTTAACTAGTTAATAACTTTTAACACATGCCGCATTTTCAGTTCATTTTATTTCCATAAAAACAGTTAAAATATCCCATAATTAAGAACTCCGATTGGAAGCTGCCTAAAATTCGTCAAACAAATCTCAAGAATATTTTCTTTTAGTGTATTCCGTTAAGTAACATTGTACTAAGTATCATGCATGAAAACGTAATACTAGTTAACTGTACATAAGATATATATTTAACATTTCTGCAAATATGTATATGTATCTTTAACTTAGATTCTGAATCAGTGATGGGCAATTTCTTAATTTCTTTTTGTGTACACGTGTTTGTGTAACAAAATTTCACCTGTGTAACTATTTGTTGTAAGTTTTGTGTAGCCGGCAGAATTTGCCACTAGCCACGCTAATACTTTTGCCGATCTCAACTTAATGAGGGCAAAAGCAGACTTTTAGAGTAAATAAAATGCAAGGCAGATATTGCCGGTTTGTAGTTCATATTCAATCTATTTTATTTCGTGCAGTGAGCCCCTTTTTATACAAAATTTATCTTACACTTATTTCTTATTCTACTTCCCCTTTACAATTCTTGACCAATCATAATAAGATTGGGAAATTGAGTTTAATGATAAAGTAGTCTGCAAACTGCATATGTTGCATTTTTAACAAATTAATGTTCGTTATTTATAAGGGTTCACCACATCCATTTGGTAGAGTGTATTAGGGGACACTACAATATATATTTCGAATACCCAGCCCCTTTCTGAATCCTCCAAACCTGTTTCACGAAGTTTTAAATTGTTTCTGAGAAATTAAGAAATAATTTAGCTCCATATCAACTATTTTGGAGTTTATTAAGTATTGTTTTGCTATTCATGCCACTGTTTGGCAACTGCAGCAAATTTCTTCTACAAAAACGATAAAATAAAAAAGTAGTAGTTAAAGCAAAAGCAAAATAAAATGTCAACAACTCAATATACAGCAGTAAGTTTATTATGCAGCACAGAAAGCTTCTTTTTAAATATAAATTCAGACAAAAATTTACACTTTTCATTAAATACTATAAACTTCTTAGTTCACCGTTTACAAAAATTTATATTTTCCTTTGAAACATGTGCCAGCAGCAGAGGTGAAAAAACAAAAAAAAAAAAAAAAAATCTATCGTGTATATTTTCAGAATAAAAGAGAGTTCAATCAACGCCTAGCTATATCGCATGAAAAAGATTTTTGATATTACGAAAAAATTCAATGGCTGTAGCAACGAAAAATCGGTGCCAGTTAGAAGCAAAAGCGGAGAAATTATAACAAATACACGAGCCAAGCTCTACAGATGGAAATAACACTTTTTGGAAACGATGAATATTCAGCATTCCGGAATTGCTGCAACACATGTCGAACACGTCAAACGACTTCCCATACAAACCCTCCTACTAAATCAGAAATATATGAGTCAATAAATGCCCTAAAACTAAACAAAGCTGCCGGGGTTGATAACATGCCAGCAGAAGTATTTACAACGGATCCCAATATGTTTTCTGAAATGCTTTATCCACTTTTTATGAAATATGGGAGATAGAACGCTACCCTATGTATATGATAAATGGGAATTATAATTAAACTTCCAAAGAAAGGCGATAGGACACGATGTGACAACTTGCAAGGTATAACGGTTCTTCCAGCTGTGATGAAACTACTCATGAAAATAATATTAGAGCGAATGATGACACATATTAATAACAAGTTATGACCTGAGCAAGCTGGCTTAAGACCAGCTATGTCCTGCACGGACCAAATAAACATGCTCCGTATAATGATAAAATAATCTCTGGAAATGCAATCACCCCTATACATGCTGTTTTTTGATTATGAAAAAGCATTTGATTCAATAAATAGCAACTGTATTTAGGCTGAGTTAGCCAACTTTGGCGTACCGGATAAAATAACATTTGAATGCACCGTGCTACATAATGGTGAAACGTCTACCCCATTTAAAACAACGTCTGGGTTTAGACCAGGGTGTTTACTATCACCGCTTCTGTTTCTAGTTGTACTAGATGCTGTTGTTAAATGCTCAACTACAAATAGACCGAGAGGAATTTTATGGGATCCCTTAAACCCGCAGGTTCGATTAAAGTCGCTGGACTATGCAGATGATAAGTATGAGCTTTCCCACAGACGTGCTGATATACAAGTAAAAATTAATGATATTACCAGAGAATCTGAGAAGGTTGGGTTGAAAATATTAATAAAACAAAAGAAATACGCATTAATGCAGAGTAAACTGAACTACTAACCATCGCCAATGACGTAATAGAAAGTGCAAGCGAGTTTCAATACCTAGGCAGTATGAAAGATACAAATGGAGGTGCCCTTCTTGATGTCACGACAAGAATACGAAAAGCAAGAGGCGCTTTTGCAATATAATCAGAAACTTGTATTCATTTGACGAAGTTAAATATATTTTCAGCATGTGTGCTGCCCTGCCCGTCTTATTATATGGATGCGAAATATGGCCTGTAACTGAAGAAATTAAGCGTAAAATGCAAGTTTTTACCAACAGATGCCTCCGGATAATACTGGCCTAATACAATTAAAAATGCTCAACTGCTCGCCATTACAAATATGAAGGACATAAGCTGTGAAATCCAAAGACGTAAACTTGGCTGGATAGGGCACACACTTAGAAAAGAAGATGACAACATATGCTAAAGAGCGCTAACATATAATCCCCAGGGTGCAAGAAGGCGACAAGGCCGAACAACTCTTGGCGACGTTCAACATTAAACGAAATTAACAAGCTGCCTGATTTTAATGATAGAAAGATAGTTTATTTGACGGAACTGCAAATTATTGCAAATATACGCTTCAGATGGAGATTTCTTATTGAGAGACTATGCCCACAATGAGGTATCACTAAAATAATTTTAGAGCAAAGCTTATTATTATTATTATATTATATTTTCAGAAAACTTTTACTGTCGTTTTTCTCCACTACTACTTTTTGGCATATGCGCCAAACCAGTAATAAGCTGACGAATTGCTATTTTGATGGTGATATGAAGGTAATAAAAACCAAACATTTTTTATTTTTTCATGATATGTGGAAATTTTAATTTTAAACACCTCACATAATTTTTTTAAGTTGGGTACAGAATGGATTGTTCTTTAGTAGACTGAGAACAATGCGTTGTCGAAATGACAACTAATTGTTGGCATTATACCAACGGTGAATTGTCAAAAATCAATAACACATGTTGTCGGAATAACACCATTATGGTGATAATACAGGATGGCCCAAAATGACCGAAGGAAATTGATATCATTATAACATTTTATTAAAGAAATGCATGATTAAATAATTTAACAAATTTTCTGCTTAGTGCTCTTTTTAACATAGTTTCCAAAACTTTTCGCAAAGTTTTGAGTTTCAAGTCTTCTTGACAAAATGCTGAAAAAACTGGGAAAAAATAATAATTACAAAAAATATAAAAAATTCCAACCACTTCGGTAAATTTGGGCCATTTTGTATATTAAGAGTTTCTTGCCAGAATGACACCAAATGGTGACAAAACGACAACGAGTTAGTTAAAAAATATTGACAGCATCCGTTGTCAAATCGAACGCAAACTTGTTTGGTTCACTTTTGACAACGGATGGTGTGAATTCTGGTATTTTTAAACCGGATCTTTTCCTCTGAGTACATAAAGTTTTTGAAGTTGACACAAAATCTGAGAAGCTGTTATCCATTCCTATTGAGTACACAATAAAACTCTTCTCTATTGTCCTTAATCATTTCTTAATATGTGTGTTGCCCACCACTGATCCTAATATGTACATGTTTAAATCATTGCAGTAAATAAGAATTATAATGCTCACCACAATTGCAATAAAAATGTAGATATTTTGTAAAAATACATTCCATACGCGTTTGTGTTATTTAATTCGTTTAATATTATGACTATTCAATAGGGAGATCGAACGGTTAGTATTCTAACGGTTTTAAGCGTTTTTTTAGTTTTTCCCAAGTCGGATATTTTAAAATGTCCATTTTTCGAATATCGAATAAACCGGTTGTTTTGGTAAAATTAACCAGTTATTTAAATAATATGTAATTTATATACGCTTTCCTTACTTTTGTTATAAATGTATCCGTAATTTAAGTATTTTTCTGAATGAATTTCGCGCAAACTTAAGTTTTTTATGAAGAATGTCAAAACAAATGTAACAAAAGTCAAAAACATTATGAGCAATGAAAATACAAATCGCTTATTCGAGCCCTATTTGCGATTATATCATGAGCGACAATTTATCGAAATTTACTTTTTTTCCTTGCACAAAGGTTATAAGTACTCGTTACAATGATGAACAAATTCATAGACTTTGAATTTGAACCTCTGCTTAGGAAAAGCGTATCTTAATCCAAATAATGTATTGCGCTGCTTAAGAAAAAAATAATAAAAACCCTTTTCCTGTAAAATTTGCCTTTTGTAGATTACGATATAATCGCAAATAGGCCTTGATATAAGCGTGTGTTCTTGTAACAAAAACCAAAAACAATTCAAAAGACTAAACAAACATTTTCAGCTTAAAGTGTAATTAGCAATTTGACAGTTATCTAAATATTATATATATTAATAACAAATAAATCTTTAAGCTCAACTTCATATATTTATTATATATATTTTAATAAGGATATCATCTCTGGTTATATTTCAAACTGATTTAAAAGACAATGGTGCTTAAAGGGCCTTAAAATGAAAAGTTGCAAAGGTTGTTCAACGTCACGACTTATTAATCACCTTTATTTAGTCCACAAGCTTGTCAAAAATATACGCCAAGTAAAACTTGACTCTGTTCCACAAAGTTCTTAAGAGACTGCAAATAATACTTTACCAAAATATGCTGCCAAAAATAAATCATTGGGTGAAATATTGTGTTGCCTAGGACGGATTGCCCGTTAAGGTACTTAATATCATACAGGAAAATTCATCAGTTTTATTTATTAAAACACCAAGACCTTCAAACAAAATTGAAGGAATCAAACAAGGAAGCTGACAAGACTTTAAATTGTGAACGATGAATTGACAAATAAAGGGTGGTTACATTTTAAGGGTCGATGTTGATTTTGAATACAATACAAATTATATAGGAAATTATTGAAATTTGTTTTTATTATGATAATATTGTTATGATTCAATTGTGTATGTAACAAAATATCGGCCAAATGGCCGCCGCGAGCTCTGCGGCACAACTGCATCCAATGGTCCAAATTTTCGATGACGCTGAGGCATAATTGAGGTTCTATGCACTTTATGTGCCGAATTATCTCATCCTTTAGCTATTGAATTGTTGCTGGCTTATCGACGTACACCTTTTCTTTTAAATAACCTAAAAGTAAGAAGTCCAGCAGTGTCAAATCACATGATCTTGGCAGTCAATTGACATCGTCACCACGTGAGATAACACGGCCATTGAATTTGTCGCGCAAAAGAGCCATTGTTTCGTTAGCTGTATGGCAAGTGGCACCGTCCTGCTAAAACCACACATCATCCATATCTTCCAGTTCGGGCCACCAAAAGTTCGTTATCATCTTACGATAGCGAACACCATTCACAGTAACTGCCTGACTGGCCTCATTTTGGAAAAAATACGGCCCGATGATACCGCCAGCCCATAAACCGCACCTAACAGTCACTCTTTGTGGGTGCATTGGTTTTTCGACAATCACTCTTGGATTATCATTCACCCAAATACGGCAATTCTGCTTATTGACGAATCCACTGAGGTGAAAATGTGTATCATCACTGAAGATGATTTTCTTCGAAAATTGATCATCCACTGTTGCCATTTCTTGCCACCATTCTGGCCGTTGACGACGTTTGGAATGGTCAAGAGGCTTTAGTTCTTGAGTCAATTGCAAGTCTTTATGCACAATGTTCATCAACGACGAGCGTGAGCGGTGCAATTGTTGGTCCCGACGACGAGTTGAGGTGGACGGCTCTTCAGCGACACTATAGCGAACAGCAGCAATATTTTCTGCAGTACGAGCTGTGCGCACTGCGCACTGGGGTTTTCACATCTCCTACGGACCCGGTTAGCTCAATTCTTTGCACGATTTTTCCGATGGTACACACATTTGGACGATTAAATTGACCGACAAAATCACGAAGTACTCGATATGCATTTTGATTTGAACATCCATTTTCATAATAAGCCTGAATAACTTAAACGCGTTGCTCGATTGTGTATCTTTCCACGGTTCAAATTGAGAAATCTCAAATGAAATGCAGGAAAAAAACTTAACGTTAAAATTTAACAACCCTTTATTTCATACAAAAAGCATGTTCATATTACTATTCGTTTCTATCATCCAAGAAATAAAGTTTAGTAAATAAATAGAAATTGTTAAAAATAAAGCTTAAGTTTGATCAATTTACTGGTCACGCTTTTTTGGATCTTATCGTCAAATATTTTTTAGGCCTGAACACACTTAAGTCATATCTATGCATTTTGTTGGTTCCTTACCTTCCCGAATGGTTTTGTTTCCATTTAAAATTAACTTTTTATTACAAACACTTATTTGATGTTTGCATTTTTATGTTTTCGAATTTAAATCGGCTAACCGGTTATTTTTAAAATTCTTAACCGAAAACCGGGTTGTATTTAAAAAAGCAGCTATTCGAAACTCGGTTTTTTAAAAAAGTCGAATAATCGATCTCCCTTCTATTCAAATATATTTCTTTGCATGAGGTTGAATATCAATGAAATACTTACAATCTAAAACAAAATATGAATTTCATGACTCTATGTGTGGCTTTGTGTGTGGCTTGATGAGACAGTGTAGGTGTTCTCCGAATGCATGTGTTAAAGTGTGCTAATGCCCACGTATGAAATACGATTAAGTAAAAGTTTTACAATGCAGCAGATAAAAATGTCAGATTAAATAGAATTTTTGTTGCACAGATTTATGTAAATAAAATTATGAATTTAATGCTCTTGCAACAATAAAATATAATTTATCGTTTGTTTTTAAATACCATGACTTAATATATTTTTGGGAAAAAATAGAGAAGTAGTGAAACCCGAATCAAAAATAAGAAAGAGATAAAAGTTGGCCAAAATTTTCAGATAAAAAACATTATGACCAGTTACAGAAGGGACCTTTGAAATGTGTTTTTCAAAAGAGCGCCCACTTCAGAAGGTTCTCTGTTAAGAGCAGGGATGTTAGATGTGACGATTTTACGTCATTTTGACGATTTCTTTCGATGAATTTACCAAAATGACGATTTTAAATGTAGAGTCACTTAGGTTTTGACGATTTAATCCCGTCAATAAATTTATTTTAAACTTTAATCTGGCATCAATTTTATAACACTTCAGTCTGGCAAGTAAAGCTTTTTCTTAAGCTGGAGGTCCACACCACGCGTTACTCGCTTTTTCGCAGCATACGCAGCTGTCAAAAAAGTAGAATCTGTG
Organism: Pollenia angustigena; assembly: GCA_930367215.1. NCBI lineage: Eukaryota > Metazoa > Arthropoda > Insecta > Diptera > Polleniidae > Pollenia > Pollenia angustigena. The sequence goes on from OV884056.1 coordinate 189,056,098, forward strand.
TAGTTATACGTAGTAAGTTACATGCACAAAAGCGTAGATGCCTTGAAGCGAAAAGTAGGTTTACTTTCTCCTTTTGTAAGCGTCACAAGCAGCATTCGAACAAATCAGCTGATTTTGACAAATTAAATTTTATTTTTACTTGTGCTGCTGCTGCATAAAACGCGTTGCATGTAACTTGAAACGTAGTTCGTAAGTAATGTAAGAAAAGCATGCGCTGCGTGGAGGCGACAACGCGTGGTATGTACCTCCAGCTTTAGTTTGTATACGTGTGTAGAGGCGAAGATATATTTATACTAGCGGGCCCGACGAACTTCACCTCGTCCCAATTTTAGGCCTTCAGACAAACTCTATAGTAATAATCAAGGCGATTTCAACTACAGGTGATGTCGGAACTACAACAATCCAAAAACAACAGAAACAACATAGGGTTTTTGCATTGCATTGCTAGTGCCATTAGCTCGAAATGTCAACCGTTATTAGCAAAACTCTAACAAATCAAAACATATAAGCCCGAACTGTCAAAATCAGATGCCGTTTCGACACCACCTGTAGTTAATTCGCCTTGCGTAATAAAACAACACAAATATTTAAATTTTCAATGTGATTTATTTGAATGGAATCAGTAGAGAGCGATTTGATGAACAATGTTTTTCAATTTTTTTTCCGGCGCAAAAACAAATAACGAAGACGGTGTCCCAACACGCGAACATGCAACGTACAGCTGACCGCGCGGAAAACAGGGAAATTCGAGATTAATCCCACAGAATTCTAGTGATTGGCTTTCGAATGCCGATCGAACGGGGAACTGAATCCGCTTGAATTGGAATAGAAGGTCAGTTGGAATAATGAAAATTCGTGGGATAAGGACTTCCTCTCCTTTGAATTTGCCCTTGATGATTGTCGCCTGAATCCCATTATTTATTAGCTTTTTGACGGACAACCGCGTACCGTTGCACATTTTTGGAGGATTGAGATTCCGCAACATGTTTATGATCGATACCACCTTCAGCTGTAAATTATGCGGCGGAGTTCCTGGTACATCAAGCGAGTTCAAAAATTCCGATGGGTAGCTGGTCGTTTCATTTTCGTCGGTCACGCAGTCAGCAGATTTGCACGTATGCAGTTTTCCTGCGATTTGACTTTGAATAATTAAGTTTAAGCTATCGACGTCCTTATTCTTCGCTGCTAGTATTGCGCGTTCACGAATCCAATCGAGATTTTTGTAATTTTGTGCAATGCCAGGGAACACTTTGCTGATGAGTTCCTCCTTGGACGATGTGAATTCACAAAAATTTTCAGGGAACGATATCAATCCACTCGAAACATCAACAGGAATTTGGCCGTTGCCAAGCTCCAGCAGTTGTTCCGAGAATTAAGCATCCGATGGGTCGTTCTGCATCGCGACTCTTATGTTTGTGGTCAATTGCAACTTCTGGACATGCCTACACAAAGACAACGATTACAGGCACGCGTTAAGTTCATCCGCAGTAGAAGCTTTGGGGATGACAGGAAGTGTTTGACGAAAATGTCCGGAGAGCAATATCAAAGCCCCACCAAATCGTCTTAAGTATTAAAAATTCTATATTTTTTGGTTTTGTATAGTTTTATACTTAATAATTTTTTTATGTTTTAATAGAGTAATTAATCCGTGTTGATAAAAAAACGATTTTTTATATGACGATTTTTTGACGGTTTTTTTTTCAAATTTTGACGATAATTCGAAAAAAACATCTAACATCACTGGTTAAGAAGGAGAACCCTGTGCGTTTATTTTTTATTTATCTAAAGTTTAACCTTTTAACTATTCTTGTGTACTCTGTATACTTATTTATAGTGAACACTATAGTGTTCTAGGAAAGCAGAAGCACAAATGTTGAATACGTGGAAATTTCTTTAAAGGACTCTCTAAGGTATCTTGAAATGATGAGCGATGTCTTTCTACATGACGGTTGCCGGTTTTGAAAGAGCGGAAAAATTTTAAAAACTATAAAAAAACTTAGGTATTTTTGATATTCTTTTAACCCTAGAAAGATAAGGTTCGTCTGCGAGACGTAGCCCTTTTCAATTTTGTGCTCTTACTGTCACATTTGTTAACATACAACTTTCTCACGTTCAATAATCTCAGTTGTTAGCAGCACCTAGTTGGTGGTGGCAGTTTTTATGTTGGAAGTTATGTATTTTTTGAGAAATAAACCCAAATAAACACAACATATGTCTGAGAGACGTATCGTTATCTTTAGTGTTACTTTTGTAGCGAAGATAACATTGTGTTTTATTGGAATTTTAAGGTATTGTTTTAAAAATGTGTTGTAAGCTCGGATTGGGCGACGCAGAAATAGGCGTTATTTTGCAAAGCGTGTTGGAGGACTCGGATTCACTGGAAAGTGCGAGCGAATCGGAAGATGAATTATTGGAGGATAGTCTTCATAGTGATGTAGAAGATGAGCTTTTGACATCCTTGAGCCTGACGAGAATATACCAACGATTCAGGAAAATCCTTATGAACCTGAACATTTTACTATTTCTTCCGATAGCTATCTGCGTTATTTTAATATCTCGACCCACTTTAAGAAATAAAAGTAAGTGAGCTACATCGAAGGGTCAAAGTGATGGCCGAGTTGCTTCAATGAATATAGTTCGTACGGCAAGAGGACCTACTCGGGAATTAAAATCACTGTACGACCCAATTTCATGCTTCGATATTTTTTACTACCGAAATAATTTCGGAAATTGTTTAATGGACCAGTGCCGAAATTTCCATACATTTTTAAATTTTAAGGCCAGAAATCCCTATTTTATCGAAAACTTCTACCGACAACTTTGAACAAATTTTACCAAATGCAGTAAGTAATGATTGAGGTTGTAGTGGAGAACAGCGTGAATCAAAAAAGAGATAATACGGTGGCTTCTGTATGTGGCGACTACAAAATTTAAATTTGTAAATCTTGCACATAATGTTATTCAAATTATTTTTTTTTTTATTTGGTTTATATAAGTTAATACAGATAACATTATCTACATAAAATACAAAGAAAATATTTATTTAAGTTTTTAGAACCACACTGAAGTCCTTTATAAAAACTCTTTAATTTTTGATAATGCTTATTGAATTTTATATTTAATATTATCATATATACTATTTCTAAAGCACTTTTTTTTGTCGGTTGCAAATATCTCCCATACCACCGCATCAAATTTAATGAATGATATCTCATTTTAAAGCTTAATTCTAACACTAATGAAGAAAAATAATTAGAAATTGAAAAATTAATATTTTCATTGATAAAGGATTTGTACGGGCAAAAAGTTAACGAAGTATTAAAAAAGCATTTAAACATATGTATGTATGTATGTAAATATGTATGATATTGTTACGAAAGTTAAATTATCTAAGAATTATTTATAGTTATAAGTTATCTTGTAAGTTATAGTATTATGTTACTTAAAATTGTCATGTATAATTTTCAACACAACTGTTATTTTAAAAATAGTTCCTATATAAATTTCCCAGTAATTTCTAGAAATGGTTATAGAACATAATAAATAGTTTTAACGGGAAGGTTCAGGAAAAATCTAGAAATAATTATGAAATATAAAAAGGGGTGACTCATGTAAAATTAGTTTAGTCTGTTTTGGAAAACGGTTCTGTTCGTAACTAACAATTGTGAACAAAATAATTAATTTCAATAAAGTTTGTTAAGTTGAATAAGTGTGTGTATTTATTTTTATTTGCAATTAAAAGAACTCAACGGTTTATTATAAAGGGAGTAAACCGAACGCGTTTATTAAAGGAAAAACGTAACAATATGTATTATGATTTCTAATATTTTTATACTTTTAATAAAATGTATTGAAGTTACTAAAATTTCCATTAATTATTTTTATTTTATGTTACAAAAATGACAACTAACGGTGCGAAATATTCGCACGGGTAATCTAGTTTTTATAATAATTTTCTATTTAAAAACTTTATTTTTTTAAAGAAATAAATAGAATAAACCCAGCAAAAACTTTACTTACCTGGTAAGTTAGCAAATAATGTTGGAGAAAATAAACACTACTTATTTTTCGGCTGAATAACTACTTATTTTTATTCGAGGTGTCCAAAGAATTCAGTACTTACAAAATACACTTACTAGAAGTCAAAAAATACCTAGTTATTATTTAACTACTAGTAAGTTGAGTTGTAAGTATTTACAATAAACTTACCAGAAGCCAAAAAATCACTAGTTAATAGACCTAATAAGTAGTTATTGAGTACGTTACCAGTAAGCAAATATTCAGTAGTGAAAATAACAGAAGTAATAAGTAGTTGCTGAGGTCATTACTAGTAAGTGCTTATTGAAGTTTTCAGAATAATAAAAATTGTAATGACAACTACTTACCAGGTAGTGTATGAAATAATTACCACGTATTACAAAAAATCAAAAAGTTTTTCCTGGGAAATAAATGATTTCAACAATAAAATTCATCAATATTATTTTCGATGATATCCTTTAAAGGATATAAACAAGCATACGTCTTTCAGACGTATCGTTATCTTTTCAGTACAAAAAAATAACGTTATCTTTCTATTAGGCTTGAGTGTTCATCAAATTTAATTTTCATTAAATTATTTTCATCGAGGGAAGGAATTTTTACAACTTGTAATTTTTATTAATTTTTTTTTTTTTTGGTGCAGTGGGTAGAACTCAAAGATCTTCCGACGATAGAATGTGGTGATTCTTGAAACATGTAAAGATCAACCCGGTTCGAATCCCAGCTCAGCCAAGAAAAATTATCAATAAAAAAAAAAAAAATTTAATAAAAATTACAAGTTGTAAACATTCCTTCCCTCAATGAAAATAATTTAAGGAAAATTAAATTTGATGAACTCAAGCCTAATTAAAAGAATATCAAAAATAAAAAATAACAGTTCAACTAAAAATCAAAATTGTTCTTTAACGTAGGCATTTTGAAAGTTTTGCGGGGCAAATAAGACCAAATAAAACAATTCTACATCGAAGTATTTGTAGTTTAAAAATATTTATAGCGCTTAAGAAGAGAAAAAAATATTCATTCGTTATATGAAAAAATCCATACCTTATATTTAATATTAATTCCCATTTAATATTATATTTAGCCAATCTCTTTAAATTTTGGGCTTTTTGCTTTTTAACTTTTAATTTTGTTTAAAGTAATCACAATATCGCTTACAATACACAGAAATAAAACACAGTGTAACAATTTGTATCAGTTCGGTAAAAAGTTAACAACAGTGAAACACTTAAATCAACTGTTACTGTTTTTTATTTCACTTGAAGGTTACTTAATTAAAAATAATAAATTCTAAATCGCGGGAAATTCAAAAAGCGTGACAATACCGCAAAAAAGCAGTAAAGCTGGCATTCCTATTCTACACTGAATAAAAAAAGGTACATAAATACAAAGAAAAATATTTAAGTCATCGAAATTATTCTTTTTTTTTTGCAAGAAACAGGTTCGCTTTAAATTGTTGATTTTAACGTAACAGTTCTCTAAGTTTAAAATTCAAACGTCAAAACTGTGCATCGCCTGTATTCAAACTTGTATCTAAAACTTTAAACTTAATCCTCTCCAAAAGTTTTTAATCAACATTTATTAAGAATTAAACCAACAAAATTGCACCAAATTGAAGTACTTATATTTAACTTTAGAATTAGAAGAACGAATAAAATCAAAGAGTGGGTTCCAAATTAAGTTCATATCGAGCCTTTGCTGCAAAAGTCATAACTAAAAAAAACTGACTTTTAAGCTTTTATATTTATTTATTTAATTTACAGTGGAACATAGGGCCGCCTACTAGCTTACAGTGTGGAGTTAATCGCCATATCATTTCTTCATATTGTGTACAAATTTCATACAAATATCCAGGGATGTGGCGTCGGTGTTGAGGTTTTTATACCGGAGTCGGGGTCGAAGTATCCACAAAAATTCGCGGCTCCGACTTCAAAATTTTTCGTCATAAAAATTTTTAATATTAATTAGTATTGTGGTTATTTTGTTGAACTATTTATGGTTTTTAATCCAAATTTTTAATATTTTTAATTAGGCTTAAGTTCATCATAATGAAAATTATTTCATTATTTTTATGAAGAAAGGAATTTTACAACATGAAAATTTATTAAAATTTACTGATAATTTTTCATTCTTGACTCAATCTGGGCTTGAACCCAGGCATTTTTACGGACAGGTTACCCTGACATGTTTCGATTGCAACCACTCAATCTCCTCAGAGGGCTTGCCGTTTAACACTCGCAGCCATCGACGACTGCTGACGTCATTAGTCAAAACATCAATCCTTAAACCAAATTGTATTTAACCTTTGGTAGATCGAAATTAGCTTTGAATGATTATCTATTTTAATTTATTTTACATGTTCTTCCTTTTACTTCTGTTTTTTCGTACTTTTTGTCAAGAATTCTTCTTGAAGTTCAAAGTACATATTTTGTTTTGTTCTTTCATTTTTTTTGTCTTTCTTTTTCTTGCTGACCTTTTCAGCACAACTTGAAGGACAAATGCAAACATAGAGCTCAAGAATGAAAAATTATCAGTAAATTTTAATTAATTTTCATGTTGTAAAATTCCTTTCTTCATAAAAATAATTTAATGAAAATAAAATTTGATGAACTTAAGCCTAATTAAAAATATTAAAAATTTTTAATATTAATAAAATTTTCTTTGCCGTGCCTAATTCCCGATTTTTATTCTTTATAAAAACACTTAAATATATTGCTGGAGGATATGCTAGTTTCCATGCGAATTTCACTGGTTGCTTAGGCCAGATCATGAGGAAACATTCTTCTAAGAAATTATAGAAAAGCCATATTTATTAGCAAACAAAACTGCAGAGTGAATGAGAATTGCAAACACTCGAACAGTCTTATTTGCAACGATATCAAAGCTTAAACAAAATGCAAACAATAAACCGTGAGTTTATCTTGTCTTACATTCCCAACTATAATTATTAATTAAAAATTTTTTATTCCCAAAAATTATTTTGATAATTTTTTTAATATAAAAAGTTGAGAGTGGCTGCTTTAAAAATTTTAAAGTAAGAGAATAAGGACCAATCTAATTGACACATGTTAATAATTATATTAAAGCTCAATGCTGTACGTGTTAGAATTAAAATATCGATTTGCAATTTTTACAGAATCATTTTTTTTTTTGCTTTATTAACCATTTAAGGGCCATTATTATAACTTGGCGTTAGCTGTTATCCGACAGTTAACAGACGCTTTTTGACAGATAACACATTATTATCTGTCAATTTAATCTTAACTTTAGCTAACTTCAAGTTGTAATAATGGCCCTAAGAGGTTTAAGTCAATAAGAACTACTCTCATATACATTTAGCATCAAGGTTATATTAGGAGTCGGAGTCGTACTTAAAAAATTTAGCGAATGCAATCGGAGCTAAAACTATTTCTTAACGACTACACAGGCCTCCAAATATCCTAAATACCCAACTCTAGAGAGAAGAATGAAATTTGAAGATGCTGGAAAATTTTAATTTGAGTTATGATTCTATTGCAGCAAAGGCTTGATATCTACATACAATTTTACTTTTAATCAGTGTTCGAAAATAAACACTCAATATCGCTCCTTAGTGTTCTGTTCGATAGATGTGTGGAAAACACAAACGCTAATAGTGTTTGCGTAGTAAAACGTTAAAGAAATAACGTTTCCCTGTTTGCCATCTTTCGAACACAAAAATAATATTGTTTTTATCCAACTCAACAAAAGATGAGAACATTTAATTCCGTTTGGTTTTTTTTTTAACGGTTCGACTCTTTAATGTTAGTCGCTTTTGGCGGGTAAAAAAACATCAAAAAATGTTTACAAAAACAAAATACACATACGAAAACAAAACAAAAAGCCAGCAAAATAATTTTGCACAAACAAAACATACACACACAAGCAGTTCGTGCTGTAGTCGTTGCTTACATTTTTTTTTTGTTTTTTTCTTTATCATTGTAAAAAATTAAATATTATAGAACATTTAAATATAATGTTTGTCTACAGTATCACTACAATTTTCCTGGTTTGTAACGAAGAACAGAACACCATAAATGTTCGGCTCTTTCTTGAAAACAGTTACGAACGGTATTATTCGTCTTCACAGTTACTAAAAAAATAGATATCGTTTCTGGGTGTGTGAGCCGAACACTATATAGTGTTCTGTTTATTTTCGAACACTGCTTTAAATGTCAATGATTTTTTTTTTATACACAACGTAAGATTCTTTGAATTAGGGCTTTTTTTAAAAAAAAATTTTCAATGAATTGAAATCAATGGAAATGAGTTCGTTGAATTTATGTAAAACAATTTTTTCAACTGAAAATAAAAGCCCACAGACTGATTGTTATAAAAATAGTTATAGCACAAACTCTGTGTTTACATTTGTCCTTCAAGTGGTGCAAAAGAGAAAGACAAAAAAAAAATACTTTGTTTGTTACACAAGAAGAATTCTTGAAAAAAGTACGTTAAAATAGAAAAAAGTAAGAAACATGTAAATAAATTGTAAAATAATGAATCAATTACAGCAAATTTCAGTTAAAACATAAATGTTTGATTATAGAATACACAGAACTGTAAAAAATGACGTGTGAAAAAGGCCCAAATCAGTTGCGAGGGCAGCTTTCGAAGAAAGAGACAGAAAGCTTTTTTAGTAGTGAAGTGGCAAGGTGTAAAAGCAGGCCGCAACAATGAACACAAATGGCGTGATCAAAACAAAAATAACAAAACACAAATCACGTTAAACAAATGCATTAGTTCAGCAAACGTTGTTTTTTTGTGCAAAAAAAATGTATTTAGGAATATTGTTTTGTTTTATATTGTTATTTTCTTACTTAAGTATTATTTAAGTAACTTATGTATGGCCAATTTTCAGGATTGATATTAAAACACATTTATTTTTAAAATCGTTTTAAATGCAAAATTCTCTTCTTCACTAAAAACTTAAGTGAAACTTAAGTCACCGATGTGGTACACTTATACTATGTTCACACTTGAGTTCTTAAACGCGTTTAAGCAGCTCGAACGTGATTAAGCTCTAATCACTTCAAAATCGAGATGATTACCCATACATTGAAGTGATTTGTTAATCACTTGAAATCGACACGATTACAACTAAATCACTTCATAAACCACATAGAATCCACTGAACATACCTAATAATGTAGAATCGCCTACATGTCGTCTACAACCGGCCAAGATTTCTGGTTAATGTTTTTATTTTTTTCCTTAAATAATTCATAAATTTTCACAATAGGTCTTTCTGGGTACTTCTCCAGTAACAAATACTCAGTAAATTTTTTTGGGAGAGTAAAGGTACGGTCACATATGGCAAACATTTGTCAAAAAATATCAAATATTTGTTTGCCCTAATCTGACCACAAAATATTTTTGAGGGGCAAACAGAAAAACAGCTGATTTTGGGCAAACAAAATTATTTGCTAGCAAACAAAAATGCTCCTAATGTGACCATTTAACGTCAAATATTTTCCTTATTTTTAGGCAAATAAATATTTGTTCTTACAAAAATTTTGTAAGAACAAACAGCGGCAAATAAAAAGCTTTAAAATAAAAATTATTGAATAAAATTGAAAAAATTAAAAAAATTAAATAAGTTTTTAATGACGAAAAAACTTATTTATGTAAACAATTTTTCCTGTGTTCTCTTTTTAGCAAAGAGATTTAGGATTCAAGATGTTACAAAATACATTTTTCTTAAGTAAATGGGTAATTTCTATGAGCCTATGTTATGAATTATGAATTGCAAGCATGGCGTATCTATTTAAATATATAAATTTTTGAGAGTGTATCAGTTTGGGGTCATTGGACAATCAGAGACCCGCCAAAATAAAATTATATAATGAATTTAAGTTTTATATAAAACATATTAACGCCAAATAATATGCCGACATAGACTTTATGAGATTTATTTTCGTCTTGAAGTGATTGTAGCAAGTGACCTAGAACCAATTCTCGGCCTAACAAGACGAAATTTTGACACGACATACAAGCTATTATAGAAATTATTGCCAAAACCGACATTTATAAGATTATTATGACATTAAAAGCTATTTACAGAAGTGGTATTTGTATAAGAGCTATGGTAAAATATGGATCGATTACAATAAGATTTGGTAAGGTGATAATAGATTGTATATGGGCACAAGGACTGTTCTCCAGAAATAAGTTTTTATGGGGGCTATATGAAATTATTGACCGGTTCTTTCCACCTCTTATGACATTAAAAACAACATTTCATTACTATCAGGTGTGTTTTTGGAATCCGCATAATTCAGAAATTGATGTTCTGAAATCCGCATGTTGTTGTGTATTCGAAGTTCTTGTGCAGGAAAAACAATTTATGATGTTTTCTTTGATAGTGCCCTGTAAAATAGGTGACTACGGCGGGGCTATCTTAATAATGGCGACGATTGCCGAAAAACGCAACAAAGATATGCGAAAATTGCAAAAAATTTGCAAAAATAGCGATAAATTTTAATATTTCAAACGAACCATAAAATTGATTAAAAGTCCCTAAAATTATAAGGAATGTCAAAAATTTGATAAAAAATTGCAAAATTAGCAGAAAATCACGAAAAATTGCAAAGTTGGAAGCAAACCCAAAAATGTATCGGTTAAAAAACAAAATGTTGGAAAAACAAAAAATTTTAAAAATAGCGAAAATGCGCGAAAATATTTAATATATTTGGAATAAGCTTTAAAGTTGATTAAAAGTCCCTAACACTACAAGGAATGGCAAAAATTCTGTTAAAATTGCGAAATCAGTGGAAATTTGCAAAAATTCGCGATATTCGCAAAATTCTGTTTTTGCTTAAAATGTTCTCAAATATAAGAATAAAAGTCGATTTGTTTTACTTTCACTAACCCCTTACTACCCTAATTGAAAACGAATAAAAACATGTGGTGGTGAATTGCAGAACACAAAAAATGCTGAATTAATCCACTTTCGAGTGAATTCGGATTTTAGAACACACCCGATTACCTCAAAAATTGCGACATGTACTTTGCGAATAAGGTTAACATGGACAGCTAACCGGACGGATGAACATTGTTATATCGATTAAGAAAAGGATGCTGACGAAAAATAAAAATTTTGGTGGCAAGTTCACTCAAGTTCTTTTAAGCAGTTTGGATTGAAATTTAGCACTTTTAGTTCAGTAGGAAAAGCGTTATGGACTAAAATGTGAAACAACCTCCCGAAAAATCGATATTTCTGTAACAAAAAGTAACGTAAATTGGTGGCGGAGTGCACCTTTTATCGTTAAATTTTGCACAAACTCAATTTATATGCCTAGAAATCATACAACTAAATTTCGTGAAGATCGGTCTATAAAGTGTTTCTAGACAGTGGATCTATTGTAATCCACTGTCTAAAAACACTTTATTACTTGCGTAACTAAACCGTAACGAATATTGCTTTAGTTCATAATATAGTTTAATTTAGTTGTATTAGACTGGAAATTACTTCGCCAAACTGCATTTATCTCTTTATATGTTATGTAAATCCTTTTTTACTTTTAAAACTGTTGTTCTCGCTCTTCTATACCATAAAACCATAAAAGTTTCAATATTTTGCATCAAAATGATAATTTTTAGTTTTAATAAAAAGTAATTTTATTTATTTAATTTTTATTTTTGACAATTTGTTCAAATATTTATTTTTAGGCAAATATTTTTATATGTGAACACAGGGCAAACATGTTTTCCCATTTTTTATTTGAAGCTATTTAATATCTGTTTGAACAAACAAAAATGGGCAAATAAATGTGCGTAGTGTGACCAGCAAATAAAATTTTTATTTTTTTTAACAAATTTTTTAAAAATGCCGGCAAACAAAATTTGACAATTGTTTGCCATATGTGACCGTACCTTAATACCAATATTACTCTATCGGCTGAAAAAATCTCAAAAAGTACGCAGACAGTATCCAGTGAAATCTTGCAAGAAAACAGATGATCGGTGTGTAAACAATTAAAATAACAAAGCAAAAGAATTTTAGCATATGTGTACGCAAAATTGAATTTCGAGGTATATTAAAAAATTATTAATTAAAGTAAAGCTTAAAAAGTGTTGTAAATTAAAAAACTTGTTTATTACACTGTTATTATTTCGGTAAATTCAATTTCTTCTTAGTTTTTAGTTCTATTTGCCAGGTTTTTTATAAAACTTCTTTTGCTTACATTGCCCAACATAGTGCCGGCTTACAATGGAAAAAAAAGAATGATATGCCCAATACAGTGCCCTCCAACAGCTTCACAACGGAGAAAAATAATTTGGATGTGAAGTGCTCGCCAGGAACACAATTCCAAATACTCTCCTCTTCAATTGCAAAGTTTGTCCCACAAAGTTCTGCTGGTTCTATCGGTTCTGCCATCTCCACTCCACTTACGCCACGGTCGCACTGTATATTTGGACGTTTCTAGCATGAAGTAAAATGTTTTGTTTATTATAATTTATTATAAACGTTAAAAATCAACACAATTCTAACTACTTACCTCTGCCATTGTTAAATTTAAATTTTTATTTTCATTTCACAAAAACTATTTCATTTAAACAGCTGTTCAGACTATTTGCAAAATCTTGCAAGCGGAAATTTCTCCAGTAACATTTTGCGAGTTCTCTAACTTCCAACTGTCAAAAAATTCTCTTTTTGGCTCTCTCGCTGCAAGAGATTTGGAGTACGCAGACAACATTTTGCAAGATTTTGCAACATTTTGCGCAAAATATGTGTACGCAGACAGACCTAATTTCATCATTAAAATGATTAAAATAATCTTCTGATAACTTTATAAAAGTGTTTTTATCCATTTTTAATACTTTAAAGAAATATAAATTTGTTTGATTTTTTTTGTGTGTTTGTTGTGTGTTTTTTTTTTCTTAATCATCTGTCAACTTAATCATCTCAAATGTAATGTGAACGGCTTTGATTAGCTAAATCCACATTTTGCTTAAACGCGTTTAAAAACCCAAGTGTGAACTTTGCATTAATTTCAACTTAAGTTTCCATTGTAAGATTTTAGCAAGGTGGCCTCAATATCACAACAATACAACAACAGGCAAAGCGTTAACACTCACCTGTTTTTTCAGACCACCTTGTAAATAATTACACTTTTTTATATATTTCTTTTTGTATTTAGTAGTGCTACCATACTTTTATCTAAATTTATGTAATAAGACTTTTCAAATAAAATTAAAAAAACCAATCTGTTTTAAATTCGATTTAAGTTTATTATGAAAATTAACTTAATATTGATTTAAATACTATCCTGAAAATTGGGCATTGAAGAGTTAATTTTTGCAACAGCTTTGCAAATAAATCTTAACTAAATAAACTTGTGTTCATTGTATTGCGGCATAGTAGATGATGAAAAGAGAAATGCAAAAGGGCAGCTTTCTTTGAAAGAGACAACAAAAAAAAACGCAAAATCTTCCGTCTCCTGACAGTTCTGTAGTATTCAGTGCTATAGCCTGCCAGTCGTCGCAGTGGCGAAAAGAGTAAAACGGCAAAGAATTTTGAAGATGAGAATGTGGTTGTTCTCGAAACATGTAAATTCGATCTTAGTTCGAGCCCATGTTCTGTCAAGGATAAAAACTATCAATAAATTTAAGTTAATTTTATGTTGTAAAATTCCTTTCTTAATCTATATACATATAACCATTTGAAAGGTATTTACTTATAGAAGTGCACAATATATATTTTATCAAAATCTGAAAGGGTAAAAAGGGTAAATTATGTAACCTTATGTGGGCATTTCCGTGTCGTCTTATTTGTACCACAAAATGTAAAAAAATTAAATGAATAAGTCAAATTCGTAAAAAGGGTTTTTATCTATACAAAGTAATGAAGTAGCACTATATTCAGAAAAAAAATTACAGCAACCAACGCTAAGGATTTGCAGATATAAGCAAAAATATGCGTTGGCGGGACGTTAAAAAAACGGAAGTGTATTTTGACTTGCATTTCAAAACTGAATAAGACTGCGAATTGGGCAAGACGTTTTGTATAAAACCTTTTTTTAGCAAACTTAAGACTTATATAGATTGATTTTTCAAGCTATCAAATTTAAAAATCTTTGCTCGTTTTAAGGTACATATGGGCATTTTCAGCGAAAAGTCTCCTTTTTAAATGTAACGCCAGAATGCGAATAAGGTTGTATTTAAGGACCATGTTGTTCAACCGATATCCCTTTTGTTACTTAATGTAGAGCTTGTTGCGCTTTACACCAAAATATAAAAAAGTAATTTATTCATATAAAATTTTTTGGGAAACAATTTAAATTACTTCCAGCTTTACGTTACAAAAAGTAGACTTTTCGCTGGAACTGCCCATATGTTCAAAACTAAAAGAGATATACAAAAAAAAAATTAATACTTATCGTTGTTCAACAGAAGAATAAGCGAACAGGTGTTTGGTACTTTTATGAAATTCCGTTCTTTTGGAGACAAAAACGGGTCAAACTTGTATTTGGTACTTTTATTCACCACATCTATCTTTTAAACCAGTAAACATAGAAATAAAAATCATGCCACATTTGTTACTGGTCTAAAAAATATTAATATGGTACTTTTTCGAATTTCGATCGTTTGTGGAGTGAAAAACGCATCTCTTTTTGGAACTTTTTTCCAAACATCGATATTAACGATTTTGAAATATCGATGTTTTTTAGCATCGATGCTTATTTTGGAAACATCGATGTTTTTCAGAACGATGTTGCAGCCCTAATCCCAAATTTTTGGTACTTCAAAGGGGGAGGGGTCGGGGGGTAAGGTATAATATGGATGTATATATGGAAAATTTATAATATTGAACTTAGAAACTTAAAATCATAGGCGCAGGGTGGTGAGTGAATAAAAAGCGATAAGATGAAAAATTTTGGTACTTTTCAGATCTTTAACTGGTACTTTTTGAATTTGTGTTATATTTCACTTAGGGCCATTATTATAACTTGGCGTTAGCTGTTATCCGACAGTTAACAGACGCTTTTTGACAGATAACACATTATTATCTGTCAATTTAATCTTAACTTTAACTAACTTCACGTTGTAATAATGGCCCTTAGAAACATAAAATCAAACATCCAGGTCGGGAGTGCATAAGAAATTGTAAAGGGCAACTTTTTGTGTGGTACTTTTTTAATTTTTGTTGGACTACTATTTCCTTCTTAAACTGAAACTCTTTAAAATTTTATTAATACTAAAACAAAAAATAAACAAGTAAGAGTGCTATATTCGGCTGTGCCGAATCTTATATACCCTTCACCATTCTGCGAGCAGAATACAGAGCAACTAGACAAAAACTAAAAAAAACTAGAACATAAAAAAAGAGTAATTTTTGGGGATTCAGTATTTCGGGTATAACTCAGCCATTTTTTTAACCGATTGGACAGATTTATATACCGACGTTTTCAAGAAGAAATTTGCCATTTACTTGAGTTATAAAGATACTATTTTCCGATATTTTGGTATATAAGTCATATCCATAGGACAAATGGCAGCCCTAAAATTTAGGTTTTTTTTATACAATGTTTAATTTTTTTTTGTACGCCCATTTTTCCAATCCCGCCCACATTTTGGTGGATGGTGTGTAATGGCAACCTAAATGTGTGTACCTAATTTTGCCGTTCCCCAGATATACAGCAAAAAGTAATAATAATACAACAACCACAAGGGATTTTTGGAAAAAATTAGAGGTTGTCGTGGCCAGTGTTACCGTCGGATATTTTAAGAAAGTACCAAAAAAAGGGGATATCTACAAAAAAAGTGGTAGTTATAAGTTATCTTATAAGTTCCCTGCAAATAATAGGACCAGTCCAAACACGCGTGTAAAGAGTAGTCCACAAGGGAACAGGACTAGTCCAAAACTAACCCAAACGTATGGAAAAAACCTGCTCTATTTAACATAACGATGTCCTAGGAGAGGACCATATAACCCACCTTTGAAATATAAAAAGGGGTGACTCATGTATAATAAGTTGAGTTTGTTTTGTGAAACGGTTCTGTTCGTAACCAACAATTGTGAACAAAATAATAAAGTTTGTAAAGTTGAATAAGTGTGTGTACTTATTTTTATTTGCAATTAAAAGAACTCAACGGTTTATTATAAAGGGAGTAAAACGAACGCGTTTATTAAAGGAAAAACGTAACAATATATTTCTTGTACTTTTTCCTTCTGAAACATTTTCTTTGATTTATTAAAGACATTGTATTGCACAGGTAGACATTAAAAAACATTTTAGAAATTTATTTGACCATTCCAAAAGATTCATATGTTTATTGGAATGCTTTGGCCGAATATGAGCACAGTTTTCTCCCATCACGTCACATTTATCAGATACACCAATAACTGTAATTTCGGAAGATGATTTGTACCACAATTAATAACAAAATCCATAGTTTTATAATTTTATCCTACAGTCAACCGAATTACAAAAGTTGTAGGCCCAGGCCCACGATGTCCACAAGAACTTTTCTTTCGTATATTTGTATTGAAAACAAATTTTGGTTTTTTATAAATATGCGAAAGAAGTGTTCTAAGCTATAATCGGATAATAACAAGAAATCCTATGACAAAAAAAAAAAAACGAAAATATCCCTTTTTCAAATAATTTATATTTAATCAGTTCCGTACTTTAATACAAATACATGCAATCATGCTATTGAATTTAAGTGCTAGTGTTTTAATTCCTTTACTAAAGCATATTTCGTTTTTATCCAATTTCGTCTATTATTGCTTAAAATTTTTGTAATCAGGTTTATAGACCAAAACTATTAAACTGGATTTTGTTATTAATTGTGATACAAAACATCTTCCGAAATTACAATAATTGGTGTATCTGATAAATGTGACGTGATGGGAGCATTCTAAAAAATATTAGAATCAGTTGGAATGGTTAAACAAACTTTTTCAATGTCGTCCTGTGTTATTTAGTAATGGTCAGTTTCATACACATTTTTTTACGCATGACAAGAAAAAAAATCATATAAAAGTTTATTTTCTAACGGATTTTTTGGGGGTTGGGAAAGACTTGAACCCACCAAGGACGCTAATTTTTTAAAGCTGGGAGCTATAATAAAACAAAAAGAAAAAAAGTATCTTTTCCTAACGTAAAAAGTATCACAAAAGTGGCAAGAATCACAAAAAGTACCACATTTGGGTGCATTTTGTAATAGTATCCAAGCAGCCGAAAAAGTGGCAAATTGCCACTTTAGTGGCAACAACGGTAACGCTGGTCGTGGCTTTTTGCTCATATCTCAGCCATTTGTGGACCGATCTTGCTGAATTTCAATAGCAAATAATTCCGGACCATATGTGACATAAATGTATAATAATATATATATAGAATATATATACTTTATAGGGTCTTAGATCAATATTGTAGAAATTACAAACGGAATGACAAACTTTTATATACCCTTTTTACCTTCGGTGAAGGGTATAAAAAAACAACATGCAGAGACCAGAGTGTTTGAGAAACTATAAGAGGAGACTTTGGTACTTTTTTGATTTTCAATTGGTATTTTCTCTTTTTTTTATATTATTGAACTTATTTTATTATTATTCACGGACATAAGTGTCATAAGTGTTGTCGCCAAATTGATCCACTAAGGAGAAAAGAAACAAATGTTCGCAACACGTCAATTCATGTATCTATGTTTTCTTCATATTTGCATTAAGAATTATGGTCGAATAACGATCACAGGACAAACACTAGTTAAAATAATTTAATGAAAATGAAATCAAAAATTTTATGTGTTGTTTATTTTTTTTTTTTTTTCTTTAATTATGTTGTTAAATAATTCATTTGAAAACACAACAATAATTTTATTTTCTATTTTAAACCAGGGCAACTAGCGTATGAAATAAAATTAGATCTATATCGACCAACGACGTTCATAGTTCCGCTTTTACGTATGCGCCATCTATTAAACGTTTTGCTTAAAATATAACACGTTTTAGCTGAACAACGTATTAACGTGATATGCTACAACGTTTATACGGTGCAGTTGTTTCTACGTGTTAAAATTTCGCACATAGACTTTCATTGAATTCACATCCTTTAAAAACAGACTTAATATTTAATAGTGTATTTACTCTACACCCTGCTCTAAAGTCTTATCTATTCATTTTTCCATATTGCTATCTTTAGTCTTTTCAATATGTATTTTACTTTATAGAATATTCAATAGCCCTATAAATTATATCTAAAATAAAAAAAGCACAAC
Source organism: Pollenia angustigena (assembly GCA_930367215.1). NCBI lineage: Eukaryota > Metazoa > Arthropoda > Insecta > Diptera > Polleniidae > Pollenia > Pollenia angustigena. The sequence goes on from OV884056.1 coordinate 189,074,380, forward strand.
GAATAGCATTTTTGCTATAATAAAATAATAAATTTATTGAATGACTTGCTATTAAAATCATTAATGTGCTTCTTTCACACGGTGTAACTTTAAACGAAAAATAAAATTTAAATGTATACCAAAACACAAAAATTTTTTATAAAATAGAACTAAAGAAACAGAACATATAAAAGGAAGTGTTTTTACTACAACATTTGTGCCGAACAGTCCAACAGACAGATGGACGGACGAACAAAAGCGATGCAAAAATTAATTCCATATAATTTAATGGTTTTGAACAAAATTTCTTTATGCTACAAAAAAAATATTAAAAAGAAGCTAAAATAGATACAACACCTAACATAAAGTTACCCAGCAAACAATTATGTTTGGAAAGTTCAGAAAAGGACTTTCATGACTTTCAAAAAGATTTGAATTTATAAGATGTAAAAAAATGTTTTATTAATAACTGAAAAAAATTTCTAAGAATCGCAATCAATTGATCTTGTTTATAAAGCCATGATAATATTTTCTTTACGTTAAGTTTGCTGGGTTTTCAAAGATTTTTCTCTTTCCTTTTTCAACAGCTTTTGGGTTTATTTCAGGAAAAAGGTGCCACAAAGATGTTACAAATAAAAAAAAAAAAAAAAATAGTCAGAATTTGTTTCTTTTTTTTATTTCTATTTTGTTACTTTGTGACATGGGTTGAATTTGTTGGCTTAAAAATTATAGTAAATTATATTTGTAGAATTTGTTCTTAATTTTTTTTTGTTTGTTAATGTTTAAATTTAAATCTTTGAAAATTTAAATTTTTATTGTGCAGACGTGCCTAAGCTGAAAATATTGCAATAATCAGCGTTAAAAGGAAATCGCATTTTTCTTCGTTTTTTAAAGAAAAGAAGACAAATTTAAAAAATTTAAAATCAAACGATTTTGATTTTTGTCTACATGACCACTTATGGAAATAAAATTGTCCCCAAATTGATTTTGCAATAAATCGTTTGTTTAAAGCGTTGCATGGAAGTTACGCTAGTACGTTAGAACGAAATGTCGTTGATGTTTAGCTGCTTAAATTTTGGAAACAAAATTTCAGTCAATATGGCTCGATAGTGCTCGCCATTCACCGTAACGGCGGTTCCTTGATCATTACGAAAGATCATGTAAGCTTTACCAAACATTTCATTTTAATGGATGCAACGGTGAGTCTTTAACGACTTGGAAATTGTCTTCGCTTCATAATTTTTTGCCAAAAATTACCCTCATCACATAAAACGTAATGCTCTATGAACTTCTTAGATTTTTTTTTTTCTTTTTTCAAAGTAAATTTCCACAATTTGGAAGGGTTTTTTTGCGTTATACGATTCCTGATGACTTTCCAAGCCGTAATGCCAACACAGTTTGACATATTCAGGTGTCAAACCATAGTAGTCGATATCGAAAGTTCTTTTGCAACTACAAAAAACACCCGATATATATAAATTCATAAAGTTACTTACTTATACGAGTGTCAAATATACAATAAATCTGTTATCCTGACCTGTCCGGGTCTCTTCAAAAAGGTACGTGATGCAAAACTCCCTAAGAACTATTGTTTGGAATAGCTTTTAACTCAACCAGCAACATGTGGCCGAGCGTTTTAATATTTCAAGTCAAGTTGCATATACCAGGCAGCTTTCGGCCAATGCTTGCGTTCAATTGATCAATTGTGTTTGATACTGGAGCCTTATTTCTATACCTCACATTAGATGACAGCATCTTTATTGCACCAATTACAGAAAATTAACTTGGTAAAATAGATATTTGGCTTTGCCATTTATTAGGATCTTTGACCAAGCTTCACACACAATTTCGTGTACTTCTGGTTGTTGAATGTTTCATTGTAAAATACTTCCTTTTTTGCGTTTAAGCAGCATTTCGAACATGAAAAATCGTATTTCCAAGTCTCTAAGCTTCAACTCGTGTGATTAAAATTTTTATTGGTTTTTAATCAAGTCTTCGAAAGAAAACATTTAAAAATTGCTTCTTAAGTCGCTTCCAATAATTTGAAAATTTCTTTTTATGGAGTTTACATTAATCTTCAAAAATAAAATATCTCAAAATTTCAAAATTTTTTTTTAAGCAAACAAAAAACACTTTGTTGTTTACACTAATTATTCAGTCACATAAATTTATCCTCAGAAATTCGCTCAATGTTATTAAAGGCGGCATGAAATAACCCCCCAAAATATAACCCCCCAAAAAATAATGAAATAACTCCCTAAAAGTTTGTACAGAGAGCAACAAAAACGATTTTTGGGGGATTATTTCATTTTGTTTGGGGTGTTATTTCATTTTTTTAATTGGGGTATTATTTCATATGAAATTATCCCCCAAAAAATCATTATGAAATAAAGCCCCAATATATTTTTTGGGGGATTATTTCATTTTCAAATATATAATGAAAACTTTTTTGGGCGCAAGAATTTATCCACTTTGGTATACAGAACACCGGCTTCGATAAATAAAGCTGCTCTGCATAGCCGGCCTTCGGCCGGGCGCAATGGTTTTCTTCTATATGGTAAACCAAAAACCGGCTTCGCTTACTAAAGCTTCTCTGCGTAGCCGGGTCAATTCGGTATTTTTGTACTGAGGAGAAAATCGTGGCGATATGCAGAGAAGCTTTAGTTAGCGAAGCTGTTGTTTGGTATACCATAGAGGAAAAAGTCATTGCGCCCGGCTGCAGGCCGGCTATGCAGAAAAGCCTTAGTTGGCGAAGCTTGTGTTTGGTATATCATACCATGATATCTATTGAGTGATTCTTTAAAGCAAAAGTGTATTATTGATTGTATTAAATATACTGGGCTCTTATTTCATTTCGGAAATTGGGGTTTTATTTCATATGAAATAAGCCCCCAAAAATTAGGAAATTATTTCATTTATGTTTGGGGCGTTATTTCATTTCGTTGGGGGTTAATTTCATTTTCAAAATTGGGGCTTTATTGCATATGAAATAAGACCCCACGCTTTGGGGGGTTATTTCATTATTTTTTTGGGGGGTTATATTTTGGGGGGTTATTTCATGCCGCCGTTATTAAAGACACAAACCATAAGTAAGATTTTGGTCATCTGTAGGGCAACCAAAAAAAAAAAGCAAATGCTTATTTTTTCTATCTTGAATGTTTTTGATTGAACACAAATTCCGATCATAAAAAAACAAAGAAAATGAGATATATTTGTTAGAGGATTTTTTTTGCTTATTTTGGCAATATCGGCTTTTTTTAGTTATTTTTCCAATATCGGCTTTTTTACTTTTTTTGCCATTTTAAGGTTATTTTTTCATTTTTTCATACGAAAAAAAACTTATTCAATAAATTTTTGATGTGGAAATTTTTTTTATAAGTACATACTAACAAAATCTACCTTTTTTGTGAAGGCGAATTCATGAATTCGCCTTTCTTTTTGTGCTGAAACAACTCTGGTTGAAAAAAAACGTTTAAATCAAAGTAGCCAAGTTTTTACTGTCAACAAATTTACATTTTAAAATTTTCTTTGAATTGTTGAAAGCATAAAATTTGTAAAACTTTGCAAAGTTGTCTTAACTCAAAAACAGATAAGATTACCTACATTACCTCTGCATTTGCATCTCTTTGTTAAAAAGTTGTTTATAGTTTTTTTTATTTAGAAAATGCCTAAAGTCAAGGAAAGCAAATTGGTTAACTTGCGCAAGCTAGTCAAACAGTATCCAGATTTAAAAACTGATGGATCAGCTTTAGTGTGTAACGTGTGCTCAAAACCTTAAAAAATTAAAACATAAAACAACATTTGGATTCGAAAAAGCACAAAGAACTAAAAGAAAGAGAATGCAAAAAAAAAAATTACAACAAACTTTTCTACAAAGTCCTACAAGTTCTTCGGCAGCCGATAAATTTTGCATTGATTTTTGTGAAGCCTTTGTATCAGCAGATATACCATTATACAAAATTCGACATTTAAAAATACAACAATATCTTCAAAACTATACATCATTTCATATCCCATCCGAATCGTCTCTTCGAAACAAATATACAAAAATAGTTTATGAATCGACAATAAACAAAATAAAGGAAGAAATACAAAAACATTTTATTTGGGTCTCTATAGACGAGACCACCGATGCGTCGAACAGATTTGTGGCAAACGTTATTGTGGGTATACTGCATGTGGATGAAAATATTTCAGAAAAACGAAAACAGTTGTACTAGAAAAAGTCAATCATTCCACTATTGCACGTTTGTTTGATGATTCAATGAAAGAATTTGACATAGACAAAGACAAAATTCTTCTTTTTGTAAGTGATGCCGCACCATATGTTGCGAAAGCTGCAAAAGCCATTGCTATATTTTACCCACATATAACTCACGTAACCTGCCTTGCACATGGAGTTCACAGAGTTTGTGAACATATAAGAGAATGCTACTCAAATGTAGACTCATTTATTTCAAATGCAAAAAAAAAACGTTTCTCAAATCTCCTGCAAGGCTTCAAATCTTACGAGAAACAGCACCAGATATACCACTACCTCCACAACCAGTGACAACTCGATGGGGAACGTGGATAATGGCTGTAAATTATTATGCCAAATATTTTGATAATTTCGTAGAAATTTTTTCAAATTTAAACTCTACAGATTCTTCAGCAGTGCGTATATGTCAGGCTTTAATGAATGAAACCAATTTGCGGAACCAAATATTGTTCATTTCTGCAAATTTTGGGTTTTTACACGAAGTAGTAACCAAATTGGAAACAAAAAATCTTTCATTGGTTTCCCAAGTGAATATAGTTATGGACACCGTATTAAAAATGTTCGGTGTTCCAGGGTATATACTTTGTCTCCTAAGTGAATAAAAAATTTGAATCAGTTTTATTAAAAAATGAAGGATTTTCGGTACTAAAAGATATTGGGGATATTTTGGAAGGCAAGCGGAATTACCTCAGAGCAAATACTCAATTTAAAATATGCTCCCTTAACATCTGTAGACGTAGAAAGCAGTTTTTCTTTGTACAAAAGCGTGCTGACTCCAAATAGACAGGGTTTTCTTTTCGAAAATTTATCGCATCAATTTGTAATTTACTGTAACAACGCATTCAACGAATAAAGTGGGGAAAAACAATAAATTTAAATTGCTTTTTTTTTATTTTAACAGCTTATTTTCATGTTTTTAAACGCTTTTTTTAAGAGCTTAAAACTGTTTTTAGTGCTTTTTTTTGGTTGCCCTAGTCATCTGTTATAGATCTTGCCTTTTTAAGTTATACACCGAATAAGGAGTGAAATGTCAGTAAAATTTTCAGTCAATACTCTTAGAGAAAATGTATATTGCGTTCGTTACAATCCAGGTTTAGCTTTTAAACCGAGCTGCGTCGAAAAATTTGTCTTAGAAGAACTTCCTTAAGATATGTAAATATTTTTTTATTTTGAGAACGTTTCATTTTATGTTTTCACATACATACATTAACAATGCTACCATACTTTCATTAAATTGTTTACAAAAGAAAAAGAAAAAATGGGAGAGAATTTCGAGTTACAGCCGTAGACTCAATTCAGTTTGAACACATAGTTTTCGCAATGCCAAAGAAATTTACCTTCCCGTTAGTTTGATAAGCTCCAGTAAAATATAAACTACCTAACTAACTACTTAGTACACAACAGTCGGCAATATTTTCCCTATTTCATCAGCAATATGAAGAAAAATTTTTCGTTACAAATTGAAAATGGCATAAATCGATCCACCGCATAATGTTCGATTTTTAAATATAGGTGGCTAAAATTACTTACTTTAAAGTGATTTCTTACATATTAAACAAGAGGAGTTGTGCTAAAAAAATATTTATAAAAAACCGCCCACGGGCACGTCTACTAATAATCACCCAATTATAACAAAAAAAACTCAAAATTTAAAATATTTTTTTTTGCAATTTTATTACTTCTTTCAAAGAAGTAAAAATATCCAATTCAACTTGATTTTTTAAAAAGAAATAAACAGAAAAGTGAAGCAAAATAAAAAAAAAATCATGAGAAATCTGCACGAATATTATTAGAATCACTTTAATTTTTACTATCAGACTCTTCAGGAAATTTGTGGCAATTGTTCATAAAGCACTTATCCTGTGACCAGCGAACAGAATATTATAATGAAATGGACCTAATTGTGATAGGTGAAAATAAGACAAGACAAGACAGGTTTTGGCGGGCTGATATATATATATATATAAATATATAGATATCAGCTCTTGCTATCTGCTTATATTCCTAAATATATAATATAATATAAATATGGTTCACTCGGGACAATATCTGCGACAGGCAGACAGTGTTCATTTATGTAACTAAGGTGACCTCTTGCAAAGTGTCAATTAACTAGCTCTGAGGACATCGCCATGTTTCATATAAATTAGCGGCGCTTAATTTTTTGTATGCAAAATTAATACTATTTTTTTATTATCAAAATAATTTTTGGGAACACAAAATTTTAATTTAAAAGATTTTGTTATTCGTACTTAATTCCCAATTATTTTTCTTGATAAAAACACTGAAATTTATTGTTGATGGGATAAGCTATTTCTTGCTATTCCTATTTTTTTATATTTAAAAATTCATAAAAAGAAATGTAAAGAAATAAATTTTATACTTTTATCATGATTCTTTCCGATTTCCGAAGGGAATTTTATTTCTGGAAAAATCGTTACAGTTTATTATGAAATGTTTTAGCTTAGCCGCCTTATTTCGGGTTTTCAAAAAATTTCCAAGTTTCACGGGCCCAAAATTTCGAAAATCCACATGCATTGCACGAACTTTTGGTCTTAAAAGACCCCTAGTGAAATTAGATGCAGAAAATATTTATGGAACTTTTTTACCCTCTAAAGTGCCGTTTTAGTAAACTTTTGTGTGGAAGTTGAACAAAGAACAAAAATAACCCCTTAAAATTAGTGTTAAAGGGTTAATATTTTCTAAGAAAAGAATCGCCACACAGTTCTACTGTAGACATCTGAAAAAGTCTTTAAGCTCAGAAGTATATTTTTTTGACTTATACCAAACGCCTTTTCAAAAAATTCCAAAAATTTAGGGGCCGATATTTCAGGAACCTGTACCCATGTTCTGTAACTTTAGTGAGAACTTCTTGCATCGAAAAGATGTGAAACAAAATATTCCATCGTTTCTCGAAAAGTGAGAAAAATGTGTGTCTGTAACTCATGTCGAAAACTATCAAAAGAGATTACGTCGTTACGCTATAAATGTCATAATATTGCACTCGAAGCCGATGTGACATTGCAGACGTTCAGAACGCCAGTAACACATATCGTTGACGGCGACCAAAATTTACTTAAATTGAAAATTTTTCAACGACGAAAACACAACCGTCGGCTATGCCAAATTGTGTAAAGAGCGACTTTAATGTTTGTTGTTTGCAAACGAGCTTTGAAGACATTCGTATATTTTATGAAAATGTTAAAAGAAAAATAATAAAACAATGAAAAATGTGCCAAGAATAAAATATTATTATTATTATTCTTTGCATTTTTAATTGTTTTTTAGTGTTAAAATTTTTTCTCGCCCAATTTTTATTCGTGAGTTTATTTGACAGTTCAAAGCGGGAACTTTTCTCACCAAAATGTTACAGACACACATTTTCTGTAAATTGGCTAGTAATTTCCTTACGTGACAGCTTGTACTCGCCAAAAAAAGTTACAGACACAGTTAAGTGAGAAAAACATCTGTTTGTTTCAATTTATGGCATTTTTGTTTCATTTCACACATTTTAATCGAAAACTTTCTCGACGCGAGAGTTACAGAACATGGGCACTGAGCTAACTTTTCAAACCCCTTTTGCAGATTTGCTCTACCAATAGTCTAGTTTTATTTGAGGCTGTTTTTTTTTTTATTGTACAGTATTAATCGGTGAGCTATTAACATTTTGGAACAGTTTTTCAGCGAAGGCAATTTCGGGCATCAATTTTTTTAGTTTCTTTTAAAAAATATCAAAATCTGATATAACTATCAAAAGCTGGACCGCAGCTGGTAGCAAGTAAAAGTTTTCGTCAAGGCATTTTTTTCTTTAATTTTAACATTTTTTAGAGCTCCTCTAATATTTATATCTAGCTATAGCTTAAATTGCCTTCATTCAAAAATATACAAAAGTCATGCTGTATACTAAAAACAGTTACAGTTTCATCTAAAAATAAACATTTTTTAGTCTGGGATCACACTATGAATGTTTTTTTTTTCAGAAAGTCTGAGTTTATGGGTGAGAGGGGAGAATAGAAAAGCATGTTCTCTTCCCCTCTCACCAATAAACACAGACTTTCTGAAAGAAAACTTTCATAGTGTGAACCCAGACTTAGCAATATGCAAAATTAAACTTTTTGTTGTTGTTCAAAGTTTGAATTTATTTTGACCATAATTAATTGATTTTCTTTTGTTTATTTTACAAATCAATCACTTTACCTTTATCAGCCTAAAATAATACATATGTATGTTCCAAATAAAATGAGTAAGGAAATAACCTAATTTAATAGTTTGCTGTAAAGCAAGAATGTCTATCTTTAAAGTTCATTTTTGAGAATTTGGCCGTCAGAATTGATGACTATGCACATCAATTCTAGCCGCGGCGGCCTAGTGTTATATAATTTTTTTTTTTTTTACTTAACGAAAAAAAATTAGATATCAATTTAAAAAAAAAGGTTACAGTCAAAGAACATCGGGCGACAACTTTTGCGCCACCTTGTATAAGAATTTAAAAAGAAGCCTGGGGCCAAATTACGGCATTAGATATCGATCGAAATTGACCGTTAAACTGTATTGTAATTGCGTTCCATACCAAATGCCATAATCTCGCCACTGACCTTCTGTCTCAATCTACTCTTAAAGACAATAACTTTAAGAAGGGCCAATCTACAACTTAACCCAAAATAAATTCTACTTAAACTCTACAGAAGCAAGCAACCTTAAAAACTTTAATGTTTTTTTTTATACCCTTCACCGAAGGTAAAAGGGTATATATAACTTTGTCATTCCGTTTGTAATTTCTACGCCCTATAAAGTATAAATATTGTGGGTCTTTATGAAAAGCGAAGTTCAAATCCGGTTGTCGTGTGACTTGTGAACAGTAAACGGTCCCTATTTCATTTTAATGATATTTAAACAACGTTCCTTCATGGCTCAGTTGTCTAGGGGGTGTGTTAAGTTAGAAACTGTGAGTTCCCTGGTTCGAATCTTGGTTTTTTAAACAGAAATTTTTTTTAATATTTTTATGATCTAAAAACGATTTTAAAAAAATATTTACCAGTTTTCGCTTTTTAAATTTTATTTATAATGAAGTTTTAATTATTGTAATTGTATGGGATTTTTTTTTTTTTAATTTAATTGTTTGCGCTGCTTAAAATGTGAGGTTTAGTGTAAGAAATCATAATCTAATTTTTCAAGTCAATCCGACGGTGCCTAGCCGTGCCGGGTGGGGCCCAAATTTCCCCATATTATAAAAAAAACATCTTTTCTATCTGTCTTTATAGTTATACTAGTTGAAAAGCCGAAAATCAAAAATATAGCTTCGTTACGATCTTCCGCGGAGAAATTACTTCAAGTGTGCCAAATTTCAGCTTCCTATGTCATCAGATGGCTTCAGAAAGTTGCGGAAAGAATAGGACATACATGCAAACATCCTGACATACTAAGAAATATATTGTATAGATAGATTAAAGTACATTTTAGTATGATACGAACGAATAATTTTTAACCTAATTCGGGGTCGCTGAATCCAGTGGTGCTAGCCGTTTTTTTAGGTTAGCTTTGGTTTTCGAGATATACCGTTATTTCGAAAATTAAGGATGTTGCACAACATATGTACGCGCAACTCAAAAACGCTTTAGCTTATTGAAAAACTAAAAAAAAACCGAAATTCCGCAATAAAATTTACTTTAAGAAAGTTGAAACTTTTTTCTTTGTGTTGGCTTTGGTTTTCGAGATATACCGTTATTCGAAAATTAAGGAGGTTGCACAAAAAAACCGAAATTCCGTAATAAAATTTACTTTAAGAAAGGTAAAACGTTTTTCTTATAAGCGCAGTCGTTTTAGAAACATAATTTTTTTTTCTGGAAAAAAAATAATTTTTTTATTAAAATTTCGGAATTTTTGTTTTTAAAAATTCATAAAAAATTGAAAAATGCAGCTATGCTTCTAATTTTAGGCCAACATATAAAAAACAACATTGCAAACAAAACAAGCTTTAAATGATTAAAATCTGTAAACAACTTTTGATTTAATGTATTCACAAAAGACGAAAAATTTTAATTAATTTAAGAATTTTATTAAACCGCCACATACGATTATTGACTGACTCGCGATCCTATGGAGTGGCTATCACTGCTATAAAGATCTGATAGAAAAGACGTTTTTTTTTAATATGGGGAACTTTGGGCCCCACCCGGCACGGCTAGGCACCGTCGGATTGACCTGAAAAATTAGATCATGATTTCTTACACCAAACCTCATATTTTAAGCAGCGCAAACAATTAAATTTAAAAAAAAAAATTGCGACCAGTATATGTAAAATTATTTAGTTGCTCTGTATTCTGCTCGCAAAATGGTGAAGGTAATGGGCCTCATGCATAAACCGTGAGCTTGAGCTCTGACTCGTTTTTTTGAGTAAAAGGTGCTTGTCGTATGCATAATAAAATTTTATGAATTTGCTTTTACTCACTGCTTACGTTTGAACTCGTCTTGCTCAGTTTGAACTAAGTTAGATGAGCATGTGCTCATTTTCATATGCATAAAAACAAGCTTTTGCTTCCTTTTGTGAGCTCTTGCTCAAATTTTGTTGAGCATGCCTTATAGTTGACTCGCGTCCACTAAAAAGGAATCATGGCTGAATATTTTGTACCGCAAAGAAATAAAAAATGTTATCAACAGCGTAAAAAAAATTTAGCAAGTGAGGATAAAAAATTGTACAGGTTTGTATTCGTAATTATTATTATTTTTTTATTTAATTAATAATAAAATGATAAATACATAGGTTTGATGATAGTAGCATCTGCTGGTTGGCTAATTACTTTTTTGAGGAGTCAGAAGAAACACGTGGTGGTGCCCTCAGCAACTATGATAAAATTAAACTGTATTTAAGACTTTGTGCCGATCCTGGATTCCAAAATGGTATAGCCACAGATATTGGAGTCCATCAATCAACTGTGTCGCGAACTATTGCGGAAGTTGCGAAACTTATATCTGCCAAAGCAAGCGAGTGGATAAAATTCCCGAAAGATGCTGATGAAATAAAAGATGCTCAAATGAAATGGCAAGCAAATTATTGCTTTCCATTTGCAATTGGAGTGATTGATTGTACGCATATAAAAATAAAAAAACCCTCAAATCAAAGCGATGAGTATATTTGTAGAAAAGGCTTCCACTCTATAAATGTGCAGGCAACTTGTGATGGAAAAGAACTTTTTACAAGCGTTGACATATCCTGGCCTGGTTCAGTTCATGACTCACGTATCTTACGAAATAGCGAGTTATGTAGAATTATCCAAAATGCCACAAACGATGCATTGCTTCTAGGGGATGAGGGCTATGGAATATGCCCTTGGCTAATGACACCATTCCGGAACCCAACAACTGACATTGAAAAAACATTCAACAAAGTGTTTACAAGGGAACGTGTCATTATAGAACGGTGTTTTGGGCAATTGAAGCAAAGATTTTCGATACTTCAATACAAAATTCGTGTATCGACAGAGTTAGCGCCCTACGTAATAGCCAGTTGTTTCATTTTGCATAACATAGCTAAATTTTTAAAAGACGATTATATCCTTATCAATGACGATTACAACAATAATGATGTATGCCAATTAGAAAATGATATCGAACAACAAAGAGCAAGAAATTCAGAAGCTGGAAAAAACAAAAGGATGATGATCGCAAATTTGTTATCAAATTAGTTTATTATACAAATAATATAAATGGAAATCTTAAATATTTTTTTGGTCTATAAAAATAAAAAAACGTAAATACATTTCATTGTTTTATACAAAAATAAAATATATGTAATTCAATTTTAGGCATTAAATATATATTAATAAAAATCAAAATTCATGTAATTGCAAGTTTCTTTCCACAAGTTTTTCTTGCAAAATTTGTAATTTTGCAGAAAGGACTTTGTTTTGTTTTAACAAAACAAGCCTCTGCAGACTTTGAAAATTCAAATCTCTTGTCTCATCAGTTTCATAGCGACTCAAAACTGCTGTTGACTTTTTGTTAACCTTCAAAATAAACAACATATAGCAAAATGTAAAATAAAATTTAAAAAAAATATTACAGGTTGGTCATCATTATCAGTGCAACGGCGCTTTCTTTGTTGTTTTGCTACTGGTGTTGCTGTTCTTTTTGTTTCTGAGGATGTTGTTGCTGATATCTCTTCTAATGTATCAAACGTACAGTTGTCATCATTAGTTCCAAGAGAGAGATGAACTGTAAAAAAATAAACGAAGAGCGAAATCAACAACAAAATTTGAATTCGATAACGTTACACTTACCTGGAAGTTTGTTTGTTGAGGGATTTGAATTAGCACAAAGCAGTTGTGACAAATCATTTTCCCAGTTTTTTAAATTTATTTTTTTATTGCCTGTTTTATTTATGTCTATTTTATTTTTTATACGACATTTCATATTAGCTATTTTTTTTATTATATTTTTCCCCGTTAATTCAATTCCAAATTTCTGCTTAATTTCTTTTACACATTCTTCTATAGTTTGTTTTTTTTTATTTTTTATACTTGGTAATTGACTCTTTTCTAATAAATATTTATTTTGTTTTATTTTTTCCACTAAAAATTTAGAAATGTCGTCATTTTCTACTTTATTATTATTATTAAGTTCTATTTCTACTTCACTTTCACTTGACGACATGTTTACACTTCAATAACAGTTACACGTTTGAACTCCCTTTGCTCAAGTAATTGCAATTGGTTTGAACTCTTTTTTATGCATACGAAATTGAGCAAAAGCTGTTGCTGTTTGATAGAACTCGACTTTATGAGCAATTGCTCACCTGCTTCAACTCAGCGCTTTTACTCGTTTTTATGCATGAGACCCAATATAGCACTCTTACTTGTTTTATTTCGCTTTAAAAATTTCTATCAGGACCCTCAATCAAACAAAAATAGCAATTTGTAATTCACATTTATGGTACTGTTATTATTTTGTTATTGTATTTATATAAATAAATAGTTATTGCCTCTGCTGCTGCTTCTACTTGATATTGCTGCCTTTGTTGTTGTGGTTATTACTTTTGGTATTGTTGTCAGCATTAAATGATGCTTGAACACAGGTGTTCTCCCATAACAATTAGGAAGGGAAATTAGGTAAATAAATAGTCAAAACTCCTAGCAACAGCAACAAATAGGTATTCATGCTAAAATAATTTGTAAATGGTTCTTTAAGATGAAAATTTGTAGAAAATACATACAGAAAAAGTATGCATATAAAAAGCTGTGTATTAAAGTTCCAAAACCCAACTATGGTGGTCCGAAGGAAACGCTGATACATACGTTTTGAGGGGTATGGCCTTTATTAAGAGATAGATTTATGCTCTAGCTCCAGCTCCAGAATATCAGTTAAGCATTAAAACACTTTGGTGATGTTCCCAAAGTCTGATTGCCTTTTTCGGAATTTTGGAGTGTATTCAGCGCTTAAATATCAACTAAGTATCTAAAGAACTTGGTGATTTTATAAAGGCTAGAAACCAAAGAGGTAAAAAGACACAAATATTTAAAACAAAAAGAAATCACTTCTAACGATAAAAAAAAACACTTTCCTGTGTTTTCTAAAATTTTCTAAATTTCTATTTTATCGATATATATAAAATTGTAACTTTAATGACTCATTCATCATCGCACAGCCCAAACGCTAAAAATTTGGACCGGAGGTTGGTATCTCCCCAAATCGATCCACTAAGACGGAATTTTTGAAAATTCGAATGTTAAGGAGGTAAAAAAGGGTAAAAACGGGTAAATTCGATAACCTTATGTCTCCAAAACTAAAAGATATACAAAAAAACTGTAATACTTACCGTTGTTATTGATTGTTATAATTCGGCTCTTTTAGGGAGAAAACGGGTAAAACCTGAATTTTGGTAATTTTTGGTCACCCCATCTATCTTTTGAACCAATAAACCTAGAAATAAAGTTCATACCACATTCGAAACTTATCAAAAAAACACGAATATAAGTTTGGTAATTTTTCGAAATTCAAACGTTTAAGGGGTGAAAATGGTAACTATTTTTGGTACTATTTTTACAAAACATACTCACCATTCATTGACATATTCATACTTAATTATGGGCCCCCACTACAATACTGCAATTTTTGATACTTTAATGGGGGGAAAAATTGGTACAATATTGAAAATACGGTAAATTTTTTTATCTTTCTTTAGCTTTTTGGGTCTACAACTGGTATTTTTTTTAATTGTCGTTAATATTGGGACCTAAAACATAAAATTAAACATGCAATATCGTGAGTAGATACGAATCTATGAGGGAACTGTTTGGTACTGTTTTGTTCTTTAACTGGTACTTTTTGAATTTCCGTAAGTATTTGAACTAGAAACATAAAATTCAAGATGCAATTTCCTGAGTGGATAAGAATCTATAAGAGGAAACTTTTTTGGTAGTTTTTTGTATATTAACTGGTACTTTATGAATTTTCTATGAAATTGAACTTAGAAACACAAAATTATAGGTGAATATCAACATATGGGTAATTCCATGTCAAAACGACCAAGAGTGGGATTCCGATTTTAATGAAATTTGGTGAGAAGGTTCCTTTTATCTTATTAGGAACATATATGAACGAAAAAAAATTTTAAAATTTGTTTTTCCAAAGTTATGTCATATTCAAAATGTCATAATTTCGCCGAATTAGCCGAATGTGTTGAGCTAATTTCTTCAATATCTTGAAAACTGCTTGACATACGAAGATGATTTTAATGTCATTTTAAAGAGAATACTTGGGGCTACAAACCAAATATTGAAAAAAATAAATTTTTGAAAAATGTAATATCTGCAAAATGTTAAATTTTAAAAACGGACTAAGTCAAAAACCTATTTTTTTATTTGGCTGATTGTTTTTTTGTGTAATACCTCAAACTGTTGTTTAAAAATTCTGAAACTTTGAAGGAGGTGTTTTTTTTTTTTCTTTTTTAAGATATGATTTTTTTCCTTTCGCAACCTTTAAAAAAATGATATTAAAATAGAATTTTAATATTTTAATTTTGAGCAATAAGTACACTGTGAAAGTTGTAGAAAACAGACCAGCCGCGCACCTGGCATTTTGCCCTAATTGGGGACGCTGAATCCAGTGGTGCTAACCGTTTTTTTAGGTAAGCTCTTGTTTTTAAGATATACCGTTATTTCGAAAATGTAAGAGGTTGCACAGCATATATTCGCGTAACTCAAAAACGGTTTAGTTTATTGAAATAACTAAGAAAACCGAAATTCGGCAATAAATAATAAAGTGGGGTTGGTCATACATTTGACCCATCTAGAAGCATCCTACGCTCTGCAGTGGCCAATTTAAAGAATTTTATTACGCCGCAATATTTGCATGGTACAGCGCATATGATGCTTCTAGATGGGTCAAATGTATGACCAACCCCACTTTATTATTTATTAGACCGATGCACCACCTTACATGGTCAAGGCTTCCAATGGGCTTAAAATATTTTATCCAAAACTGTTACAAGTTACTTGCTTGGCACATGGGTATAGCGCGTTGCAAAGGAAATAAGAAGAAAAGTCGATAATATTGGAATTTTTAATAAAATGAATTCCACCGCAGCAAGTAGTAACAAGATGGGGGCCTGGCTAGATGCTTCAGAATTCTATTTAAAAAACTTTGAGTAATTTAAGAATGTTAGAAGAGCTTTTTGATTATGATTATGCAATTAAAAAAGTAAAAGAAATATTAAATTTAAATATGTTACATCAGAAGTCAATAAGCATTTGCATTTTCCAATTACGGATATATTGGTGAAACAATAACTAATGAGTGACTTGGTTCACTTAATACTCAAGTCAAATTAATTGATATTGCAAAATGCAAAATTAACAATGTGGAAGGAATATTAGTCCGTTATATTAAAAATAAATCCAAAACATTTTGCAAAAAAAAAATAAGAATTTCAAATATTTTTGATCTGAGCTGGAATCAAAGTGGGATCTAAAAATTAATTTTTCCAAAATGTATTGGCATTCTTCAAGGCCAAGACAAAGATTTACACTGGATAAAACAGTACTTTTTATTTAAGCAAACAAAAATTTAAATGGTATGACAGTCGGGCCTCGATTATCCGTGATGGTCGGGACCAGAAGCATTACGGATAATCGATTTTCACGGTTAATCGAATAAGGATTTTGATTAAAAAATTTGTTTTAATATTTTTATTATTTAATAAGTGAACATTGGTGTACATACATTTTTAAATTAAAAAAGTATGTATTCATTAAATTTTCTACTGAAGACATGATGCACAAACGGACATTAAGCAAAAAAAGAATACGATTTCTTTAAAAGAGTCGTGTAATGTTGCTTGTCTAATATTTTTCAACTGCCATCACGGATAAAAACGGTAATCACGGATAATCAAAGCAAACAATTTGAAAACATTGCAGACAAAAAACAATAGACTGATCTTTGGCCTACACGGTTAATCGGGGTTACCGGTTAACCGGATCACGTATAGTCGCCGCCCGACTGGTTTAAGTCTTTAAAAAATATTTGAATAATAATATACTGAATTTTTTATATTTTTGATTATGGTAAAATTAAAAAACGGTTCTTATGGAAATTTGTAAAGTTTTTAGTGCATGTTTTAAATTTTTAAGTGCATATTTTACGTGCATATTTTTGATTTTTAAGTGCATGAAAATCTCATCCCTTATGATCACATATAGTCCGGAATTGTTTGCTGTTGGAATTCAGCCTGATCGGCCCACAACTTGTGAGGTATGAGGAAAAAGAAACATTTAAAAAAAGAACGGACCTGCACAACTAACAAAAGCCAATATTATAAATTTATATTAAACTAATATTTCACTGACACTTGAAAGGAAACCGCGAGTTCCGATCTGGCCAGGGGACCTTCAGATTCTACACTGACGGTTCCAAAATGGAAGACGGAGTTGGAGCTGCAGTCTACTGCCGAGAACTGGGTATTCGGGAATCGTATAAGCTTCCCGATTATTGCAGCGTTTTCCAGGCGGAGGTTTTTGCAGCCAAAATGGCTGCTGATTTGCTCGTCTTTCCAGTACTCGCACGCAAAGTTTTTCATTGATAGTCAGGCGGCGATCAGGGCTAAACCGCTGAATACTCATACTCCTCTGTCGTCCAGGAGTGTAAGGCCTCGATAGATAGACTATGTGCCAATAGGAGAGAGCATATCTACTGGGTTCGCGGTCACCAGGGCATAGAAATCAACGAAGAGGTGGACGAATTGGCGAAACGGGGCCCATTTACCATACGATAGGATGATGGCCATCCCGTCTCCAATTCAGAATATTAGGAGAGATACGGACACTGTTATACGGAGGAGATCAGAGGCGTTTTGGGAAACCACAAGAACGTACAGGATTTTCAAGGTAATGTGGGGATCCTACGATCCGGAGTCGACGAGAATTCTTCTGTCGCTATCGAGAAGGGACTGTAGGTTTCTGATAGGGTCATTGTTGGACTGCGGTATGCGCCCGTAGGGCTGGGCGGTTGAATAGTGACAATTGCACATTTTGTGGGGTACCAGGGGAAAAGGAGACGGTAGAGCACTTGCTATGCTACTGTCCGTCATTCGTGCGCTTCAGGGCGAACTGTCTGTGAGATCATTATCTCCAAGATCTCGGGGAAATCTCTGGAAGTGGGTTAATGAGACTCCTGGCATTCGTCAAGAGAGTGTGGGGTACTCTGGGTACCATCACATCTGACTGACCTTTTTACTGACTTTCTTCTGCGGGTTATCGTACAATTTGGTAACGCTAGGGACCTATTTGGTTTATGTGGGGTCTTTGTGACCGGCCACTCTAACCTAACCTATATTTAACATTAGCCTCATTTTAAAGTTATACACCTAATATTTTTTCCTTCTAAAACAGATGTAACACATACTACTTCTAAGTCCTTAAATCCCTAAAGTAACAATAACCTTAATTAATAAGAAAAACTTTATAAGTATTCCTTGACATAATTTTAAGTAGTTTTCTAGCAACCCCCCCCCCCCCCCCCCCACACTTTAATGTGGTTTCTAACTTGTGTCTTACGTTTGTTTCGGTTTAAATTCTCTGAGGCTTTGATTCTCTAACAAAATGAGTTGGCTGTTAGTTACTAGTGATGTTGCGAATATCAATTTTGAATATTCGAAAATACGAATAAGAAATTTATTTCTTCAATAAAGCGTTCACTCTGACACCTTTAAGCATTGAAACAGCAAAACTGTTATCGCTTCTATATTCTCTTCACTTCTAGCGGCCACTTTGATATCAGCTTTAGAAAATTAGTTTGATTATTCTGGGAAAAATTATGAATTAAATATTATTAAAAATATTTTCAAAGCAATTTTTGGGAATACAAGATTTTTTATTTAACGATTTTGTTTGTCGTGCTTAACTCCCAATTTTTATTCTTGATAAATACAAATTTATTGTTGAGGGAAAGCTAGTTTCTATGCTTATTTCACTCTTTGCTTAGGCCATATCATCAGGAAACAAATTTTAGAAAAGCCAAAGATATTATAAGCGTTTTATTTTATTCAGAATGAATGATAATTGCAAACACTCAAACGGCCTATTTGCAACGATATCAAACTTAAATAAAATACCTACAATAAACAGTGAGTTTTATCTTTTCTAACATTCCCCACTTCAATTATTTAAAATTCTTCCAACATTAATTTTAGTTGTAAGTAGTTTAAGAAAAAATAAAAACAACGTTCTTTATTGTTTTCGCAAGAGAATCAATATAAAGCAAGCTACCAGTTCAGTTTTTTTTTAAGCTATGCACTTGCCAGATTATTATCTTTTATAATGAAAACTCTCGACTTTTTTATGCCGCTCATTTATAAAACTTTTTTAGAGATTTATTTGAATTACCATTTCTTAAAAAAAAGTTTCGAATTTAAATGATAACGGATGAACTTTTTTCATAATCCATGTCATAAAATAGGCGAATATTCGGCTATACGAATACGAATATTGATAACATCACTATTATCTTCTCATTAAAGGACATTAAAATTTATCCTTGTCATGTCGGGTGGTGTTGAGGTAAAAGTTAAGAAAACTTTTTTTGTAGCATAAAATATTTGGACAAACATAAAGAGATTAATTTAAGTATGGAATTATAGAATTGATTTAATCATTTAATAACTTAAACTTTTTTAAAGCAAAAGACAAAGTTTTTAATAATAAATTTCATTTCAGTATAATTTCAAGTTATTATTTAAGGGAATATATTGTTCTATAATTTTTAAAAACTTGCTGTGTTTGTAATTGTACAAAAATGTTAAAAAAATTTGCTACTTTTTTAAATTAAAATATGTATGCTTCTTTATAAGAAATGTATCCAAAAATTATCATTTGTCAAAAAATTTGTAAAAAAGTTGTTATTTTATAGGGAATTTAAGAAATTCTAACAATTTTTACTATTAAGTACTATTAGATTTAGGTTTAGGGTAGAGTGACCGGTCACAAAGACCCCGCATAGACCAAAGGGCCCCTAGCGTTACCACGTTGTACGATAGTCCACAGAAGAATGTTAGAAACTGGTCATTCCGATGTAATGGTACTCAGAGTACTCCACACTCTCTTGATGAATGCTAGGAGTCTCAGTAACCCAATTCCGGAGACTTCCCCGAGACCTTGGAAATAATGATCTCCCAGAGAGTTTGCCCTAAAGCGCATGAGTGCCGGACAGTAGCAGTGTAAATGCTCCACTGTCTCCTTTTCCCCTGCTACCCCACAGAATCTACAATTGTCACTATGAAACCGCCCCGCGCTCTGGGCGTATACCGCAGTCCAGAAGTCTACAGCCCCTTCTCGATAGCGACAGAAGAATTTTTGTCGACTCTGGATCATAGGATCCCCACATTACCTTGGAAAGCCTGCACGTTCTGGTGTTTTCCCAAATAGCCTCTGATCTCCTCCGTATAACAGAGTCCGTATCTCTCCTTATATTCTGAATTGGAGCCGGAATGGTCATCACCCTATCGTATGGTAAATGGACCCCCCCGTTTCGCCAATTTGTCCTCCTCCTCTTTGCCTTCTATTCCCGCGAACCCAATAGATGTGAACTCTCCTATTCGCACAGAGTCTATCTATCGAGTCCCTATACTCCTGGACGATCAAAGAGTATGAATAATCAGCGGTTATCGCCCTGATCGCCGCCTGACTATCCTATTTTGTAGTAGATTTTGTAAAAAAAAAATTTTATACAACATTTTACAAAAACGTTTCGATATTTTGTTCGTGAAAAAAATTTTAATTATTTGCTATGATGCCGAATGTTTAGCTGTCACATTTGTTTTAGTAAAAAACGAGTAGAATTTTAAACTAAAAGAAAACAAGCCTAATCTAGCACTCGCTTCACCATAAAATGGAATGAAGTGCGTTAATGGTGAAGGCTGTAGTGATGGTTGAATGAAGGATGAAACCATTTTAATGCGGTGAGACCAAGATTTTGGGCTTAGCGAAGGTTGAGAAACCGTCGAGGCGACCTGGGTTGATGATGGCTGAAACCAGTGTTACTACCATAAAAATAAAAAATTACACTTGAGATGAAGCAAAATAACCCTATTAAAATGAAATTACACATGATATAAAATTGAAGTTTTATTTTATAAAAAGACATTTACAAAGAAGCAAAAACATAACAAACTCATTGATAGAAGATCAATATTTGTCAAACTGTTAAGATTCTTCAAAGTTTTTCTTGGTAGTCAAAAAAGTATTTTACAAGGTTTCGTTTAAATGTGCTAAATTTCTTGTAATTGTAATTTTAAATATATTAACAAAAATAACATTAAAGACTTAAAAACAATTAATAAAACATAAAATAAAACACTTAGAATAATGAGTTTTACTTCCACATTTGGTTGCATATATCTAGGGAAGGCTTTTTTTTTAGCACAATAGAGCTTACGAAAGGTTAGCTGTCAAACGAACAGTCATACTGCTTTCACGTTTTGCTCACGCACATAATCATGAATAGATTTATGCTTAATATCAGTAAAATCAGGCATTGATTTTCGCAACTTGTTTTTTTTACAAATGTAGGCGATGTGTTGATTAAGAGAAAATAAACTGTCAATTGGACTTTAAGGGAGTGCGGTGTGACATCTTGATTGTTTACCGTAGGGCTGTGAAGTCACTGGTGTATGCTGATAAGCCAGCAACAATTGACGCCTTGAATCAACGTGGTCCACTTTAATCATGACATGCAGCCAGCAATGCTCGAAAAAGAGGAACAAATTTGCTTTAAATCAGTTTCAAATGGTAATGCCGATTACACTATGGAACATTTTTGGGATTATTGTCTGGGGGGTGAGAAATTCCAAGTCAGGGTGATGGTACTAGGTCAGTATAGTAAAACCCTCAAAGGGTTTGGCGTTCGTATGTGTCAGTTTTTTTTTTATGACATTTTAAATTTTTTCCTTATCTTGATGTTTTTTTGTTTAACATAACTCGAGAACCACTTGTCCGATTTTGCTTAAACAAACTCAAACTAGGATCCAGTAAGACTCCAATATCAAGAAACGAATCAACCAACTCCAGTTGATGACCACCAAAAGCACAATTAACAGCAATACAGTTATTTCTATAAAAACGCATGCTTTTGCATTTCACAAGATTCAGCTCCATCATATTATGATTACACCATAAAAAGAAGTTATTAAGATCCGATTGAAGATAAAAATGATCCGAAAAAAAATCCCTAGAAAAGGGGAAATCCCCTACTGTTGGCATCACTGAATGTGGGTGTATTCTTTCAAATAACAAACAAAAGTCCGACGATTTTCACCGATCGCTTAAAAAAAGTCACAAAAATTGCAGTGCAGGTTTGTGATCAAATCTGCTGCATACATCCAGGCTTGAACATTTTTTTGCACTTATCAATTATAATTCTCCACAAATTTATTTTTACCGGCAAAACTGTAATTCTTAATTTTTTTGAGTTTGTTTTAGCAAAATCGGACAAGTGGTTCTCGAGTTATGTTAAACAAAAAAACATCAAGATAAGGAAAAAATTTAAAATGTCATAAAAAAAACTGACGCATACGAACGCCTAACCCTTTGAGGGTTTTACTATACTGACCTAGTACCATCACCCTGACTTGGAATTTCTCACCCCCCAGATTAGCTGTTGTACTGTGTTATTATTTTGCGACTAAAATTAATTTTTTGTCTACCATTTTAAGTTTCATGGTCTTTAAAAACCCTTTATTCATTATTTAGTTAACAAAATGCCTGTAAGGTTTTATACAACTGTCCCTTTCGTAATTCAGTTTTACAACTGTTAAGGGCGTTAAATATTTTTCGAACTAAAATATTTGAAAGTTGCCAGATAAAAATAAAATTAATTATATGTTGGATTATTGGAAACATATCATTCCCCTAGGCTAGTTTTTAGTTTCAATAACTTTTCAATAGACTTCAGGTTATAAATAACTATTATAGTCATATTTATCCAAATCTAAGAGTCCATCTTGTGCATTTTTTATCAACAATATTTAAAAGAAATAAAGGTCATCACTGAAATCGAATCTTGATTTTATTTGGGTGTCTGAAGTAAGAATTTCAAATTACACCTGTATTTTACCCACGCTCTACCCATGACAGTAAAAAATGTACCAAATTCGAGCAATTACCCGCAAAGTGGCAACACTGGTTGAAACGCAATAGTTGTGGAGCAAAAAATGTAATGATGTACTGTGTTCTGAAGTACGTGGAGTACCGTATGGTAAACGGGTGAAAAGGATCGGTGAAATTTTTGATTTTTTAAAGTTTGAATAGTTAAAAGACTGATGTAAGTGAAGTGCGTCTTTGGTTTGTGCGGCAAGGTCCTGAATTTGAAGCGGACCGAAGATTGAGTAACTTTTTAAGCCAGCTGGCTTAAAGGTGGGTGTGAGATTTGGAGTCGGTGCTACGCGACGAATAGTACCGAGCCACTGTTGGTTAGAAAGTTGAATGAAGAGTCAAGAGCCTGGATGAAGAAGAAGCTGATTATCTAATTAAATTTTTTTCTAAAGGAATGATGCTCTTCTACAGAGAGTGCTGTTCACATGGGAGCGTGTTCTTAGGGATAATGTAGATAGTGGACGTCATTAAAATCTGAAACCGCCGGAGGAGAGTCCCTGTACTACATGAGAGCTTTCACTTGTGAAAATTCGAAGGTGGGGACGGATTTCTCTATGTGCTGTTGTTATTTAACAGATGTTGCCAACTATTTTAATGCAACTTAGGTTGGAAAGCTCTAGCTCCTTAACAAGGGGGCGAGAGTCTAATTTTAGCCAAATTAGTCATTAAAATTGCTTCCTGTGTTTGTTGGTTGTGCTCACAATCTGGGGCTTTTGGTAAACGCATAGACTGTCACCCAGTTGTTAAAACCTGCCATAACATTAGCACAAAATGGCGGTGCTCATAATAATCTGTGTCACAATACCCTTTTCATCTGTGGTAAAGGGTTAGTTAAAAGAAAAATGTGAATTTACAAAACAAAATATATTTTAGATTTATATACCACATTGCATTATAATACTTTTACGCTCTATGTTCTTCGTGAACTTTTTATTTAATTTTAATTTTCCTACGTATATTTATTTAAGTACATATAATATATAATCCACAAGAGAAAACCATTTCAGAACAAGTTTTGAAATCAAGTTGAAAATAAATCAATTTCTTAATTCAAAAATATTCAAATTATTCTCAAACGTTTGTCGTTCGTGGAAGGGATTAATAATAAATTATTTTCCCAATACAAAGACTATTTGTTTTCAAAAAGCAATCAAGTCGTTTCATTACTTGAAATTTACATCATAGCAATGTCGTACGTAAAAAAATAAAACGACATAATTTGGCCCAAGGCGAATTTATTACAGGTGGTCTTAAAAGCCCTGCTGATATTAGCTAAAATCACTGTTGGTTGTCAAAATTTTGTTTATTCTCTTTTATTATCTTTGTTTCTGTTTTGTTTTATTTCTGTTTTTGACATTGTACAATGATTTTACAAAAACAAATTGCTTGTGGTTTTTGTACGTGTTGTACTTGTTGTAGTACCGAGATTACCTGGGATGAATTCGCCTTGATTTGGCCTAAATACTTTTTTAGAAAAGAAAATTTTGTATTGAAAATAGTTTAAATTGCTTTAATATAAATTACAAAACATTTTTGTATAAAATTTACAAACAAAATGTGAGCTATGTATGTATGTACATTAACTCAAGATGCCACATATAAACGTGCAACAATTTTATGTGGCATATACGGTTTCCGGTTGGTTTTTGTTTACAAGTCGATACAGTAGCAACAACTACAATTACAATGCAATACCAACAACGCAGAAACACAAGACTCATCAAAATGAGAATAAAAAGCTTTAACCAGCATTCAACCAAGCTGTCTAAATAGATGGCATTAGTATGAGTGGTTTGTTTGTTTGTATGTGTGCATGTGCGTGTGTTTAATGAGAGCGTGTATAAATATAATAAGCAAGGAAGGGAAAATGTACCCGACCAAATGGGAAAAGTAGCCGCATACACATAACTCGCATCAAACACAGGCGTACAAATTATTTTAAATGGTGTCAATTATTACAATCATGATTAGGACGTGGAGTTTAATGCAAATGCATGTTTTTCCTCAAGGGTTTAAATATTAAGTAGATAACTTATTTATCCAAATTACAATTTTTGCTGAAGAATGGCATCGATTGGTTAGAACATATTTGTATCCTTAATGCTTTTTTTGTCATAAAATGTTTAAGAATGCATACAAATTCGCATATTTTGTTAGTTTTTCCTAAAAAAGCCTATTTTTAGCAAATTTTTTTGTATGAATTTAAATGATTTTTGAGGTTATCAAAATCAAAAATTTGAATATCAGGATTTTTTTGTGTTTAACCAAAATCTTTAATTTCGCAACTCAATTAATGAAGTGTCAAACACACAACCTTCACACACAACCTTTTGTTCCAGAAAGAGAAAATGCATACCATTAAATTCCTTCAGAATATATTGAATTTCTGAAGCGTTTTTTTAAAAGACAAATTCTTAACATAAACTTTTTTCGATTAAACTTTGTCGTTGCGTTTTAGAAAAATAAGAATACGCTGTATATAGTATTTGCACATTTTACGCTTTTATGCATCCAACATTGTGCAATTATAATTGCTATTTAAGATAGCCAAAATAGTTTTAAGTATAAACATTTGCTTATATAAAGGGTGGTTAAATTTTAAGGGCCGATGTTTAATGTGAACCACACCTAAACGTCAAGTTTTTTTGTGCATTTCATTTGACATTTCTCAATTTCAGACTAACTCAATTTGAACCATGGAGAGATACACAATCGAGCAACGCATAAAAGTTATTCAGGCTTATTATGAAAATGGGCTTTCTAATCAAAATGTATATTGTGCACTTCGTAATTTTTTTCGGTCAATTTAATGGTCCAAATGTGCGTACAATTGGAAAAATCGTGCGAAAATTCGAGCAAACCGGGCCTGCAGGAGATGTGAAAACACCAGTGCATGCTCGTACTGCAGAAAATATTGCTGCTGTTCGCGATAGTGTGACTGAAAAGCCGTCCACCTCGACTCGTCGTCGTGCCCAAAAATTGCACATCTCACGCTCGTCGTTGATGAACATTGTGCATAAAGACTTGCATTTACACGCTTACAAGTTGCAATTGATTCAAGAACTAAAGCCTCTTGACCATTCTAAACGTCGTCAACGGCCAGAATGGTGGCAAGAAATGGCAACAGTGGATGATCAATTTTCGAAGAAAATCATCTTCAGAGATGAGGCACATTTTCGCCTCAGTGGATTCTTCAATAAGAAGAATTGCCTTATTTGGGTGTATGATAATCCAAGAGTGATTGTCGAAAAGCCAATACACCCACAAAGAGTGACTGTTAGGTGCGGTTTATTGGCTGGCGGCATCATCGGGCCGTATTTTTTCCAAAATGAGGCCGGTCAGGCAGTTACTGTGAATGGTGTTCGCTATCGTGAGATGATAACGACCTTTTTATGGTCCGAATTGGAAGATATGGATGTGGACGTTATGTGGTTTCAACAGTACGATGCCACTTGCCACACAGCTAACGAAACAATGGCTCTTTTGCGCGATAATATCAATGGCCGTATTATCGCACGTGGTTGGACTTCTTTCTTTGGGATTATTTGAAAGAAGGATGAGAATAATAAAATAAAAATTTTGATGCCAGCATTTTTAATGTTGTTGATCAATTTCAAAGAGCTTTTTAACGTGCATATTATGAAACGCTTTAAAGCCAAAAACTGTCAATATTGAAACGTTTGATGTAACTTTAATTTCAAGGCGAATTCATTACAGGTGGTGTTAAAAGCACTACTTGTATTTTTTTTAACTTTATAATTGTTGGATTTCAAAATGTTGGCCCTAATTGTGTAAAACGCAACGCCAAAAATTTCATTAAAAGCAAAAACAAACTCAAAAATATTTCAAAATTTTTTCGTTCTTTCTTCAGAAATTCATAATGCGTTATAAAATTTTCGACGCTACAAGATATGCAGCTTTTGAAATTTAACATGAATTTCTGTAGAAAGCAACAATAAAATTAAGAAATATGTTTGACTTTGTTTTGTTTTCAATGAGATTTTTGGCGTTGTGTTTGCGTTTTACACAATTGGGGCCTTTGTTTATTATCTTTGTTTCTGTTTGGTTTTGTTTCTGCTTTTGACATTGTAAAATGATTTTACAAAAACAAATTATTTGTGGTTTTTGTAAGAGTTTTACTTGTTGCAGTACCGAAATTACCTGTAATTAATTCGCCTTGTTTAGTTCTATTAAAATGTATGTAAAAATTAAAAAAAAAATCAGTAAGTTACTCTCAGTTTTTCTTTAAATAATAATGCATATTTTTATAATTTTTAAGGCATATTTTGAATTTTTTAAAGCATGTTTTATGCGCATATTTTCCAAAATTAAATGCATGAAATTCCACGCCCTAATTGCGATGTTTCTGATGAAGATGATGACGATGATGGTAATAATGGGTTCTTTCCAATATAATAAATGGAGACCACTGACACTTATACACTCACACCAATAAACTTGTTGGATTCATTTCTTTGTGCATGTGTGTGTATGTGTTTGAGAAAATGCTGGCATTCAGGGGACCCATTTCAATCAATTGATTTTTCCACTACAAGGTCGCCAGCAGAAGAATTATTTTTATCAAATGCAAATTGTGAAAAGAGGTGTAACCAAAGGAGGTATGTACTAGAGAGGGCGTTGTAGAGTTGAGTTGAACGTGTGTTTTGATATTTATCTGACAAAGGGTTTGTTTATGTTTTTGAAAGGGACAAAGGTCTATTATTTTATTTTTCTATCTCTCTCTCTCTCTATCTCCCTATATTTCTATTATTTTACGTCACATTTGTCTCACTGAAAGAGTGGGTTATTGTTTAAGCCACAAGTGACAGCTACAAATTGCTATAATAACTTGTCAAAAACCAACAACTACGATAGCAACAAAATATTTTGTTTATATTCAAATATACCAGAAACAAAGAAAGTTTTATTTTTTTATTTTTGAAACATTTCAAATGCAAACAACAACAGCAACGTCTGTGATAGAAGAAGCAGCAACAGCTTTTACAGCATCAGTTGCCGTAATGATTTATTTCCTGTTTTAGTTAATGAATTGTAATGAAAATATCCGGTGCAAAAATTAAAAAAAAACAACTTATGTGCGTCAAATGAATTGCTTTGTATTAACAGGGAAGACTATAACATAATAACAAGTATTGTGTCGCAATTAACACAATAAACAAATTGTAGTAGGAGTGATAAGGGGAAGTATCATATTAAAAAAATTACAGACAATTTTATCTTTAAAAGAAAATTAATTTCAATACCCCAAAATCCTGTAGACAAATTCGCTGCGAGTAAAGAAATTCTTAATTATATAGAAACTATATAGACAGATTTAATTCGAGGAGCATTTATGATGAACAGGGAAACCATAAGTATGCAATTTGTTTTTTTTTTAGTGCAAAAAATTAAGGCAGCAACAATAAATCTATCCCTTTTAGAGCTTTTTATGAATTTTGGAATCGATTTGTTCTTTCACTTAAGACAAAATTCCGTTGAAAATTCTGCCTGGTGCACACTTTTTGGGACCCATTGGCAATCATGGACCCGCGAGATCGAAAATATTCTATAAGGTTAAAATTCCAGTGAAAGTATTTTGTGCCGAATGATATGCTATGGTAAAGGCCGTGACATACTATCACAAAATTAGTACGTATTTTAAGGAAAATACAACCCTGTCTTGGTAAGTTATTATTGTTTTTTGAAAAGTTAAAAGCAATAATTAGATCAGAGATGCATTTTCGTAAAAAAAATAGTGTATCATGGTCTTTAGAAATACTTAATTATCATTATATGTATTACCAATAAATTTCTGTCTGGCACTGGCTTGACTTAAGGTTCAAGTATTATTGTTAAGAGTTGATAAATATAACTGTAAGTAGGCTTGCCATTTCTATTTTGAGAAAAAGAGGACGACAGCATACAAAATGTAGGACATTTGCTTGAAAAAAGAGGACACTTTCTAAACAACCTAATTTCAATAAAATTTACGACGGCATAAAAATTAACCACCAAAAGTTGTTTTTACACAAAAACTTAATTTGGGTAATTCCATGTCAAATCGACCTAGAGTGGGACTTGACCCCTTTCAATTTGAATGAAATTCGGCGAGAGGGTTTCTTTCATCCCATAAAGAACATACATATATCCACGAAAAACAATTTTTTAATTTTTTCAAAAGTTATTTCATATTCAAAATGTCATAATTTCGCCGAATAAGCTGAATGTGTTGAGTTTATTTTTTTAATATCTCGAAAACTACTTTACAAACGAAGATGATTTTTGTCAGTTTAAAGAGAATACTTGAGGCTACAATAAATATATTGAAAAAAATGTCTTTGCAAAATATTAAATTTTAAAAATGGACTTAGTCAAAACCCTATTTTTTGCTGATTTTTTTTTTTTTTATATAATACTTCAAACTGTTCTTTCAAAATCCTGAAACTTTGAAGGATGTACTTTTTTTAAGATATGATTTTTTATTTCTTTCCAAAAATAAAATTTCAATATGGTCATTTAAGCAATAAGTATTTATTTGAACAAAAGTAACGACACTGATAAGGTTGCTTTCGCTTATTTGTTGCATTTTTTTTTTGGGCGCCCCTTTTTTTGTCCCGTTACGTCCCCAAAAATGTAATCATACCAATCTAAAAAAAACCAGAGCACCTTAATCTTTTTTTTAGTGAATTTTGTGACCTGTGATTTAAAGTTTAAATGCAGGAACAATTTTTCAATGAAGGTGATGAAAAAGAAGTAGGACTGCCCCGGATACCCAAAAAAAGAGGACGGTGTCCGGGGAAAAGAGGACGGATGGCAACCCTAACTGTAAGTTCATAAAAATATGAAAAAATAAAATGTTTTTGTCTTTAAGTGATGACAGAAAGGGAGTTATAAAGAACCTATATGGGCACTTCCAAGATTGTAAACGGGACATTCGCACACGTGTATATTGACAAAACTGTAAAAAACAACCTGATTTTCATTTTTTAAATTAATGATTCTTTTAACTCTCAATTAGCTCTTTAATTTCCGCAAATGAAATTTTTCGCTTACTGTCGTGGTTTCCGAGATAATTGCAAAAAACCAGTGATTGTAAACGGGACAAAAAACGGAAGTGGGTTTTAAAGGGTAACCGTTTAAACAGTGATTTCTGCGAAACCTGACACAATATTTTATTGGGATAATTTGTAAATGTTGCTTACTAATGTGCCCTAAAAATGGTTTCGATTTCAAAATAAAATATGAATTACATTTTTTTAAATACATTTTTAAAGAAATTGTAAACGGGACATTGTAAGCGGGACAATTTTTCCACCATGATTTAAAATTTTTTTATGTTGCTATTTATAATCCTTTATATAAGAAATTTAATAAAAAATGTTTTTCAGATCATAAATATGCCTTAGATTAGAGTATTGTTGTTCCAAATGCATATTTTCTAATATACACAAGTATGTGCTAAAAGTTGTAGTACTTCGTTTACTTTTTTTCGAATCAATTAATGTATACGGATATATTAAAAAAATATAAGCGATTCTCTAAATAAATCTTGAAAAGAAAAAATTTTTTTTTCCATTTTTTGTGGTTGACGTTTTTTTTTTTTGAAAATAGCCATATTCAATTATGTTCCTACAACATAAAAATTTGACACGACAAACCACCTATCGTCAAAGTTACTGTCGCCAACATTTATTTAAGGCCAGTTTACACGGTAATGCAATGTATTACGCCATTACAAAATTTCATGTAGAATGAAAAAATCTTATCATGTAAAAGCAAAATATATTGAGTAAGGGAGAATACGAATACAAAATCTGAGAAGCGGTCGGTAAATGGTTTTTTTTCTAAACCATTTTAGAAACTTATGTATTCTCATCACACCAGAGGTGTATGTTAACAGAGTATATCGAAGGTGGTAGCATTTTTATACAATTACAAAAACAACTAAAATCAACTCAGGAAATTTTAATGTTGTTTTTGTTAAAATTTAAAACTGCAACCATCTGCTTTTTGTTATTATTTTTGATTTTACTTATACCATCCGTGTAAACATGAATTACACTTACAAAAGATTTTTCTTTTTATACCCACACCACAATAGTGGAGAGGGTATTATGCATTTGTGCTGATGTGTGTAACGCCTTAAAATATTGGTCCTAGACCCACCTTAAAGTATACCGATCGTCTTAGAATCACTTTCTGAGTCGAACTAACGATGTCCGTCCGGCTGGCAGGCTGGCTGGCTGGCTGTCCATGTAACCTTGTGCGCAAAGTACAGGTCGCAATTTTGGAGATAATTTGATGAAATTTGGGTCATAGGTTCTTATTGGCACAAGGACCAAGCCTATTGAAAATGGGCCAAATCGTAGGACCACGAGGGAAGATAGGGAGAAATTTCTTCCTCTCAGAAACTATCAAACCGATTTCAATGAAATTTAAAACATAAATAGAACCATATATATATAGACAAAAAATGTATACATTTTTTAAAAAATAGGACCATGAGGGTAGATAGGGGCAATTTCTACCTCTCAAACCGATTTTAACGAAATTTAAAACATAGATAGATCCATATCGATATGGACACATTAGCTATACAGTTTTCAAAAATAGGACCACAAGGGGAGGTAGGGGGCAATTTCTGCCTCTGACAAACTTTCAAACCGATTTTCATGAAGTTTATAAACATAGATAAATCTATATTTATATGTACACAAAAGCATGATGTGTTTTTAAATACTGGGGTGTAGCGTATCATATGGTCGGGCTTGACCGACTATACTTTCTTACTTGTTTTCTATTAAACACGGAGAGAATTTCATAATATTTGTATACTACAAAGTCGTAATACATTGTATTACCGTGTAAACTGGCCTTAAGAAGTTATAGCATTAAATATTTTGGGTAGAAGAATTTGTATGGGAGCTATAGTCAAATATGAACCGATTCCAATCAATTATGGTAAGATAATTATCAATTATAATTGAGATTGCAATAAAATATAGTCCAATAAGACACAAAGACTTTATTCCGGAAAGGAGCTTGAAGATTCTCACCATTATCAATAGACTAGGTTCTTGTGGCAATTAGAAGATATGTGCCAAATTATCTACAAAATTGCAACCTGTACTTTGGCACAAGGTTTACGTGCAAGACGGACGGACAGTGTTAAATCGATTCAAAAAGTAATATTGAGTCGATCGTTATACTAAAATATGAGTCTAGCTCTAGGTCTAATACTCACAAACAAAAGCTCTAACGAATAATACCCTCTATGCTATTGTGATGTTAGTATAGTTATGCAAATCAATATACGTTTTATAGAAAATTTATGATAGCGATAACTTTGTTATAGAAAATGCAAGACACCGTTAGATTTTCTACAGAAATTTTAAGATACCAGTGACTTTTTACAGAAAATGAAAGATAGCGATAACTTTGTTATAGAAAATTTAAGATATCGATAAATGTTTTACAGAAAATGAAAGATAGCTTAAATTATTATTATTTAAGAAAAACAATTGACCACACCAAAAAATGTTGTCTACAATTAACCTCCCAACAACAGGGCAATATGGCGCCTCATGTTTAATTATTGCATGTCTATTTCCGTTGCAAAAAACGTTCATTAATTAAATAACTAGCAAATGAATATAAACAAATATGTGCTCATTAAAAAAAAAATACATAAATATACAATCACTTTTTCTGTATTTTATTATAGACAGCAAACTTTAATAAACATCTTTTCAACTTCATCATAAACAAATACACACATTTTATTATTTACCATTATTAATGTATTTGTTTACTACCCTGCAGAAAATGTCACTAGTGAATCTGTATTGAATTACTATTGACACAGTCACCAGTACTAGTGACTTATTATACCCTAGGCAATGTTATTTCGAATAGACATTTAACATGTGCGTGTCATTGGAAATCTACTACTGACGTTGGTACTACTGACTAGGGACTGACTAGGTAGTTCCTTTGGGAACATATGTAGACATTGGAAACAGAGAATCGCTAGTACTCTTAGTAAAAGTAGTCTACACTTTTTGTAAGAATACGAAATCATAACAATCTTTTTTTATTATTTCTTCAACTTTTATAGGAATTGTACTTCTCAGTTGTTATTGATAAAATCTTTTTCGTATTAAAGCCAAACATAGTGGCAAATGTAATGTAGTGTAGACACTTTGTTGACAATGTCACCAACATGGTCGACAAAACTGGTGACTTGGAGACACTTGCACCCAGGTTTCCTTCAGGGTAGTTTGCATGTATGTATGTATATGTGCGGTTGGTTTCTTTGCAGACAAAGTAACTATTACTTAAGTAGAAAAATACTAGTTATATTTACTCTAGTCAAGTTGCACATCTGTCTTTTTTCATGTATTTATTTAAACATTGAATTATTCATTGGTACGCAGTGATAAACTAGTTATAAATTATGTAGTTAGTTGCTAAATTTGTAGTACAAAAAAAAAAATTTTTTATAAAAATAAAAGTATGTAAATTACTTTAAAGCCAACTTTTGATTAACAGGGAAGAAGAAGCTTTAGCGCAGAGACATACTATCACATTTAATTTGTTATACTTTGGAATAATTCTGATGGGCACAAGCAGATTTTGAAACTTACTGTCACATGTTTTACTTTATTAGCATCTCCCCTTCTTTTAGTTTTTAATGAAATAAATTTTATACGTAATTTAATTTACATTTACAACTATCAGACGACACTCAAGGGCAGAATGTAATGATGCACTTTCTGTGCCGCTTCGTTTTTAGTCATAATTTTGCATTGTAAATTTTATTTTAACTCAACCATTTAAACAAATAAAAATCGAGAATTTCTTTCTTCTTGTATGTTTAAATTTTAATTTTGAAAAATAAAGCAAACTAAATATTACCAAAGTTCAAAAATGTTAACTTTTTGTTTTACATTTTACTAAAAACTCAATTTGGCAACTCTGAAATTCAATATGTGGTTTTTTCTTGTAGAGTTGTTAACGTTTTTTATGACAAGCAAGTAAATCAATTCGTGCAATTTATGGAGAGTGTCACTTGTAAAGCAAGTGCAGTCGACGTTTGAACATGTTACTTATTTTTGCGCATATTTGACTAGTAGGAAACTAGTACTTTTGCAACTAGTATCGTTACAACTAGTAATAAGATAGTCCCAATTCGTGACTGTAATATATATATATATATATATATATATATATATATATTTTTTTTTTGAAAATATTACCATAATTTGGTATATTTTTTAATTGACAAATTTTATATTTTGCAAAATTTTTTAATTTTTCCAAAATTTCATAATTTTAAAAAATGTTTATAATATTTAATTGTGATTTTAGCTGCAGGGTTAATCCAGTGAGCATGTGTTAATATTTTAATTGTATTTTGAACACATTTATGTGTTTCGGAGAAAGTGTCTGTTGATGTGTGCATTTGGGTCATTAAATTAAAATGCAATTAAGTGCGCAAATAATTCATTCGATTTTAAATGTTCGAAATCATTGACCTCAAACAAACAACAATTTAAATCACACATTGAACTTAGTTGTACTTAAATAATTGTCTGTTTATTAAAGCGAAAGTTGTTTTTGGGATTTATTATTATTATAAAATATATCATAAAATCTGTTTAGGTAAATAAAATTTCCATAAAAATCACTATTTATGTGTTTAATATAAAAAAAAAACTTTTGTATGGAATATTCGCGCCGTCGCGAAAGTTAAAGTTCATCTTTTGAATTAATCGCCACTTTTGATGGGTTTCACCCCTCTGTGCGTCAAAATGTTTTTTTTTTTACAAATAATAAAAAAAATTAATGATATCGTATAATTTTTATCTAAGAATTGAAGCCCTTTCTTAAAAATTTTAATTCATTTCATGTTGTAAAATACTTTTCTTCATAAAATAATTTCCCTGCAGCAGATTAGGAGTTAATTGTCCAACTGCCACTAATGAGTACCAGTACTTGATGTAGTACAAGGGCACCACTTGTAGACTGATAGAATTTTATTTTATTTATTTATTTATTTTATTAATTTATTTATCAATACAATACAACAAGAACAAGTCTTATATTACAGTATTGGGTAGTAATTTGGTAGATAAGTAAGATTTATATTTAATAGTATGAAAATACAATTAATTGAAAAAAGAAGAAGAAAAATAAATAAAGAATGAAAAATAAAATGACTAAAAATTTTGTGTACAAATAAATATATATATTAACAAATAAGTAAATGTAAAGTAAGGCTATTTTAACTGTAGTACTCAAATATGGCAGATTTAAAATGGCTTGCATTGCTTATGATGTGGATTCGAGGGGGTAGTTGGCTCCAGAGACGAATCGAGTTAATAAAGAAGTGTTGATAAGAAATTGATTTGTTATACCTGATCCTATTAATCTTGTAACCTCTGTTCGATCTAGAAAAAGTGATTCGATCATAAAGGTAGGAAGGCTATTGACTATATAAAATCTTATGCAAAAACAATAGAGTTCGGCAAGTCAATAAGTTATCAAATGTTATGTTATATGTCTGTTTCGCATATTGTGAGATGCTATGGTTCCTTTTTATTCCAAATAGATATCTAGCAATATTATTGTATGTTACGTTGAGCCTTCGCCTACTAACCGAATCGCAACTTGAAAAAAGCTCGCATCCATACATGAGTTTTGGCAATAAATACGTTTTAGCTAATAGCATTCGGATGTGAATCGGTGTATAATATTGTGACATCCATAAGTTCCTTAGAATAGAAAAGGTTTTTCCACAGCTTACTTTCACATGGTCTGACCAATTAAGTTGATTGTTAAAAACAACACCAAGATTTTTTGCAGTATCAACATAATTAAGTGTCATTTCATTAATCTTTATTGGTGGTAGACACGTGTTTATATATATTTTAATGGTCCAATAACAATAGCAACTGATTTTTTTGGGTTTAAGCTTAGGCCATTTGCAGATGCCCAATGATAAATATGATAGAGATCTTCGTTTATTAGTTGAATGCAATTTGCGGCGTCTGATATTTTACAGCTTATATAGAGTTGCACGTCGTCAGCATACATTTGAATTTTACAATGTTTCACTTGCAAAGGCAGATCATTAGCGTATATAGAATACAATAGTGGTCCAAGAATTGAACCCTGTGGACACCTCTGAGCATTAAGCAACGTTCAGAGACATTTGATTCGTGGGATACACTTTGACATCTGGCACTTAGATATGACGTTAACAGTTTTAATGCTGTTGAGGAAAAATTGCACATGTGCTTTAATTTAAGACAGAGAATGGAATGATGCACTGTGTCAAAGGCTTTGGAGTGATCAAGCAGTATTAGGAATGACATCATTTGACGTTTATCAATTTGGCATCTTATTTCCTCCGTGACATCAATCAGAGCAGTAGTACAGCTGTGCTTGGGTCTAAATCCAGATTGCCTATCATTTAACATGGAGTTTGTATAAAGGTAGTGGCTTATTTGCGAGTGTATTATTTTCTCACAGACTTTTGAAAAATAAGGCAAAATTGAAATCGGCCGGTAGCTCTTATCAGATTTCAGGATCGGTATAATTTTAGCATGCTTCCATTCAGACGGGAACGTAGACGTTGTGATGATCGTGTTAAAAATATGAATTAAGTGGGTTAGTATGTAGGGAAGAGTAAGCTTGATAAACTTTGGATGCAATCCATCATAACCAACGGCATTAGATTTGATATGAAGAAGTGTTTCAAGTACAGTTTCCTTGGTAACGTGTGTAAATTGAAAGGAAGTTATTTGGTTGTGACTACTGCCCAAGTTATTATAAAAATTTGTGTTTATTGGGGGCAAATTGAAAGTTTAATTCGTTCACGTCAAGGACCTCTGCAGAGACATTCTTACGATTTACTAAACCCATTTTACGAATTTCCCTCCATTTTCTACCAGAGTCAATATATGTTTGAAATTTATTGTGATAAAACTTCGATTTAGCCATTCTGATTTTTAAGTTTACGGCAGCCCTAGCATTTTTAAAGATACTATATAATTCTGGCATTCTGAAACGTTTTCACCTATTGTAAGCATGATTTCTGCACTCAATTAGACTTTTTATTTCGTTTGTAAACCATGGTTTCTCATTTCGTATAACTTTTGCTTTTAAAGAAACATATTTATTAAAAATATAGATCAAATTTTGTTGTAGAAAATTTAATTGTTCGTCAACAGTAGCCATATAGTAAATATCATTCCAGTTTAAGGATGATAACTCAGTATCGAGCGACTGAACGTCGATGTTCTTGTAATCTCTACATTCTAGTAATCGTGGTGTAGTGTTATTTACAATATTAAAGTCATAACATACAAACAACAAGTCATGTTTGGAGAACATGGATGCCGATAGCTGGTCGAACAGAAGCAGATGTGATTTGTTACAAGTAAAGCAGATACCCAATAACGTACTAGAAGTTGTCGTAAAATGAGTTGGGATTCTATTATTAGCTATATGAAGTCCAATTGAGCTCATATCACACACAGAAAAAAATACCCATGTAAAATTAACATGGAAAAATGTTGATTGAGAATCATGTTAAATTTCAGAAAAATTATGCCCTTTACTTAAATTTATCATAATTTCTTATTAATTTTTAATAAAAAATATCAAAATAACCTTAAATTACGTTTATTTAATATTATTCACTGTTAAAAAAATAAAAAAAAAAAATATTAAAATATAAATAAATTTGGATTCAATATTGAACCCATAAAAACCTTTTTTGTATTAAAATCAAAAGTTTATCTTGTTAAATTAACATGCATACCTACTTAATTATGTACATTTTTTATTTTCACTTTTAAAATATGTTATAAAAAGAAGACAATTCCCGTATTCTTTTAATTAAAATTGTTTATTTAAATAGTACATCAAGTTTTCAAAGTAGAATGATGACCATATCGGGCGATTCTGCTGATGCTTCTGTTAACAAAGGAGAATACAAAATAAGTGAAACATGTGTTACAGGGTTTTGAATTATTCTTACATAAATGCAAATGTTGTCTGATGCTTCTTCACACTGTTAAAATACACTCAAACCCATTTGATTCTACATGAAATTCACGTTGTTTCAACTGGAAATAACTTTCATTCAACGTGATTCCGATTGTTATTTCAATATAAATTACATTTTGCTCTAACTTTACTGCAATGTTAAATTAACATGAATTATAGTTATATCAAAAGAAAAAAATGTTGTTCGCAGTTATTGTAAAATCAGGTTGAATTAACATGAAACCCGTATGAAGCAAAATCACCACCGAAAAAATTTAAATCAACCTTGTTTTCGACGTTTTTAACTTGATTTTTTTCTGTGTGCATCAACAAGGCTATTGTCTACCAAGATATTTGAGTTAAAGTCACCAATTAATACTACATGATCATATCCGAGAGTACACGTGCTCAGCGTTTCTAGTATATGATCCATGTTGATGTTATTATTAGGTCTGTACATAGTCCCAACCAGCAACTTTTCTATGTCGTTAGAGAGTTCGACTAGTATGTACTCTATGTTGTCTGAGGCAAGATTTTTACACTTTTCTTTACAGGTTATATTTGTTTTTATATATGTTGCAACACCACCAGCATTTGTTGATCGATCAGCACGAAAAAGATTATAACCATTTAAGTTGTACATATCACTATGAACATCCGGGTAAAACCATGCCTCTGAGACGCATATGATGTCTATGTTACTGTTTTCAAAAAGTTGTTGGAATTCATCCATTTTGTTGTTTAGACTCTCGGCATTTATGTGACAGATTTGAAGTCCGGAAATATTTTTCGAAAGTATTTTGACCATAGTGCTTAAGTTTTCCCTAGATCCAACCCTCATATAATTAGAGTTTAGGGTCATAATAAAAAATAGTAATAACAGCAATGCAAGCAATTAACATTTTGGAGAGTACTATATAAGTTTTGTAAGCAGTATAATAAGGAGAAACAAATAAAATACAATTAACTGAAGTCATAGATTTTGAAAATACATAAATGACAAAGTAATTCGCAATTATGTAACAAAACTAAAATTCGAGTAGATATTTGTAATTTGATACTGCTTCTTAAATTTGAATTCAAATCATTTATTTATGCCATTTTTTTATAAAAAAATTTTAAAATGCAAAAAGCTAATTTTTTTCTATACACAAGAACTGATTCTTTAACGCCCAATGTGGTCCAAGTGTACTAGTACTCGTCTAGAACCAACAGTAATAGTAATTTTCCAAGCACACTCAATGCTAACGGGAGCATTAAGATGGTAAACAAAAGTTTACAGTTGAGAACTAGTAGTGGATATTTATATGTAGCAAGAGAGGTAGAGTTTTTATATGAAAATACTAGAGCTTATTAGTACCAGTACTTGATGTGGTACCAGGGCGCCACTTGTAGACTAATGGCGATTTCTTTTCTGAGAAATATGTTGCATAAATGTTACATGCTCTACACAAAAGAGATAGAGCATGTAACATTAATGTAACATATTTCTCAAAAAAGAAATCGCCATAATATAAGTTTTTGTAACAAAACTAAAATTCGATTACAGATTTGTATTTTGATAATGCTTCTTAAATTTAGTTTAAAATCATTTATTTATGCCATTTGTTTTATATAAAAAACTGTTAAAAAGCAAAATGCTTATTTTTTTATACACAAGAACTAGTGACAAACTAGTTCTTAAGCACCCAATGTAGACCAAATGTACACGCTTAGTACCAATAGTACTCTCCAAGCACACTCAATGCTTATATGGGCATTTCCGTCAAAAGGTCCACCGTGACCAAAAATTGAAAAGTTATTAAAAGCTGATTATTTTACGATATTGTTATAGAGAAATATTTAGATTTTACTAATTTTATAAATTTACTCAAAATTTTGTTCACTTAGATGAACAATCAGACTGCAAAGTTGTGCAAACGTAATTTCTAGGGATGAGATTTTCATGCACTAAAAAATCGAAAATATGCGCATAAAACATGCACTAAAAATTCCAAAATATGCATTAAAAAAATAAAAAATATGCACTTAAAACTTGACCATTTTCAATAATAAAACGCTTTGTTTTTTTTATTTTATATAAAACAAAACAAAATAAAAAATTCTATTGTTGTTTTTATTCTTTTGTTATTCAAAAGTATAATATTTTTTAGAACTTACCCCCTGTTCATCGATTTCGAACGAAGACTTCGATCGCCTTACTTTAATGTAAAACAAAAACAATGTTTTATAATTTGTTTTTGTTTTAAATGTAAGTTATGCGAACGAAATCTTCGTACGGAAATAGATGAACAGGCAGTTAATTTAAATAACTACATCATTTAAATTGCATAGTCAAATAAATACTTTTTTTAGTAGTAAAGTAAGCCTTTGTCTGTTAAAAAGCTTTTGTACATGGAAAATTATCTCTCAACGTCAACCGAAGTTGAGGCATACTTCAAGGATGCCAATACAGTTGAAGAATATTTATTTTCTTATTCAGTGCCCATGTTCTGTAACTCTCGCGTCGAGAAAGTTTTCGATTGAAATGTGTGAAATGAAACAAAAATGCCATAAATTGAAACAAACAGCTGTTTTTCTCACTTAACTGTGTCTGTAACTTTTTTTGGCGAGTACAAGCTGTCACGTAAGGAAATTACTAGCCAATTTACAGAAAAAGTGTGTCTGTAACATTTTGGTGAAAAAAGTTCCCGCTTTGAACTGTCAAATAAACTCACGAATAAAAATGGGGCGAGAAGAAATTTTAACACTAAAAAACAATTAAAAATGCAAAATGCAAAGAATAATAATAATAATATTTTATTCTTGGCACATTTTTCATGGTTTTATTATTTTGCTCTTAACATTTTTATAAAATTTACGAATGTCTTCAAAGTTCATTTGCAAACAACAAACATTAAAGTCGCTCTTTCCACAATTTGGCATAGCCGACGGTTGTGTTTTCGCCGCCGTCGTTGAAAAATTTTCAATTTAAGTAAATTTTGGTCGCCGTCAACGATATGTGTAACTAGCGTTCTGAACGTCTGCAATGTCACATCGGCTTCGAGTGCAATATTATGACATTTATAACGTAACGACGTAATCTCTTTTGATAGTTTTCGACATGAGTTACAGACACACATTTTTCTCACTTTTCGAGAAACGATGGAATATTTTGTTTCACATCTTTTCGATGCAAGAAGTTCTCACTAAAGTTACAGAACATGGGTACAGATCCCACATTCGATTCTAGATCAAAAATATTTGAAATTTGTTTTATTTTTTGAAATCCTCTATTTTTATTTGCAACAGTTTTTGGATTTTTTTTTTAATTTGTCGGGCTATTTTTCCATCCACATGTTAATGTTACTTTTTGCCATATCAATTAATTTGAGTTGGCTATTAAGTGAACTAAATCCTGTATGAAACCAATAAATCAATATTATCGAATTGGCTTCAAATTTCCTCTGCAACTCGGTGGAACCCATGTGCCAATCAAGTAGCATGTAACAGTTTTAGGACAATTGGCAGCCTTAACCATGTAAGGTGCTGCATCGGTTAAAAATTTAATGATCTTTTGTCGAAATCTTGTATTTTAAACAGAGCTCAAAAAAATTAATTAATTGATTTTAAAAAAATTTTTTTGAAGGGTTTTTTTTATACAATTTGGAAATTTTTCGAAGAACTTTTTTTTATAATATGGAAATTTAAAAAAATATATCACTCAAAAATGTTAAAATATGCAAAAATATGCATTTAAAACCAAAATATGCAAAAATATGCATTTTCACCAAAATATGCAACAATATGCAAAAACAAATCGATGCCATTTTAACGTAAATTTAATGATTCGGAAAAAATTGGTCGACATCGGTTTTAGACTATGGACAAAAAACATGCATTTGCATGGAAATCGCATCCCTAGTAATTTCTTATTTTTGAGAATGTTTTATTCTATGATTTCTTTAATATTATCTTCCTGAAAATGGGTCATATTTGATAAAAATTATTCCAAAAAAATTTCTTACATGGTCTGTAATCTAAGGAAGAGTTCAAAGAGCAATATGTTAGTCGAATTAACGGTAAATTTTTTTATTTTGTTTTAATCATTATTCAGTTCAATTATTATGGAAAAATTTCACGTTCGAAATGTCACGTATCGACCCAGATTTTGGCTTAAAAAAAAAGAAAATACAGAAGATTTTGGAATCAAACCAAGACATTTTAATGTTACATTGCTACGTAAAATTCTGAAAGTAGTTTGACTAAAAAATTGTGCCAGGTTTCGCTGAATTACGCCTTTTTATACATGGCTAAAAAAACTACTTCTGTTTTTTTCACGTTCGAACCGCTACTTCTTTTGCCATTATCTTTGACCTAGAATCGAGCCCTCCATAAACTTTAGCATAGATAACAGTGCTTTCCTAGTGCTATAATTAAAGGGTTAAGAAAACAGTAAAATATTTTTTGCTTAAAATGTTATTGCATTTTTAATGCGTACGACTGTCACGTTCAACACTTTGGAATTACCCATATGAGCATTAAGATGGTATAAAAAAGTTAACAGTTGAGAACTACTACTGGATATTTTTGTACTAGTTCGGTACTTGATTGTTCAATCTCCGGCAGGGTCACAACACACACACATATAAAAAAGTTTTTTTTTATATTTTTTGAAACAGTTGTAAATTTTAAAGCTTTTCTTAAAATATTGAATAATTGTTCTGTGTCACTTACCGATAATTTTATTCAACCGATGACTTTGCCAATTGAAACTGTAAAAGAAAAAATAAATTGGTTAAATTATCACTTTTTATGTGTTCGCTTGGAGCAATTTAACTAGAGTAAAACTTAAGTAACAGTAGTAATTTTATTTGTAAATTTAATAAAATTAGAACATTAAAATAATTAAATTAAAATGAGTGAATTTAATAAAATTAGTCAATTAAATCACTGGAATTGACAACTAACACTATTGTCATAAATTTAAAGCACCATGTGTTTCAATAGCACGAAGTATTTTCTTTTCAACTTTCCTCGATTAGAAATAAAGTTGGCTGGGCAATTTTTTTCACAGTTGGAAACGTCAGTCTATACTACATATTTAATCAATAGCAGAATTAAGTGTTTGGTACAAATGGTCTTGTGACCATTAACTCTTACAGAAACTCTGTGTATTTGTTAAATGATGCGATATTTGGCATTTGCTCTTTCGTACGGCCAAGGACGGCACTGTAGTACGCCCAAAATTATAACGAAAAACGGGATTTTAGGTTAATTTGTCATAGTTTTGTAA
The DNA here is from genome assembly GCA_930367215.1 of Pollenia angustigena. Taxonomy (NCBI): domain Eukaryota; kingdom Metazoa; phylum Arthropoda; class Insecta; order Diptera; family Polleniidae; genus Pollenia; species Pollenia angustigena. The sequence goes on from OV884056.1 coordinate 189,117,590, forward strand.
CACTACATACAAATCACACTGTTTTATTTCGTAAAGATAGCTTTATAATATACCATAGGCCCCATACAAACTTCCTCTCGGAAAACACTTTATTACGCCTAAAACCATAACAAATAATGTTATTGTTGTAAAATTTGGTCTGGCACAGTTTCAAAGGAAGCCACACTGCCAAATTTCGTAAAAATTCGAATACAATTTACCATATGCCCCATTTAAAGTCAACTCTGGGAAAAACTTTATAAAGTACGTCTAAAACCATAACGTATAATGCTGTTTTAATAAAGTTTGGTCTGTATTAGTGTCATAAGATCAAAAATCACATTGAAGATCGTGAAGATCGCTTCATAATTTACCATAGGCCCTATATAAAGCCTTTTTTCGGAAAACACTTTAGTACGCCTAAACCACAACGAATTATAGTAATTTGCGCTCGGTTTTAATTTATATTGGCATAATTTTTTTAGATATAACCCTTATCCTGAAATATGTATTCATGCTCTCGGTGGAGGGTACCAAAGATTCGCCACAAACCGATAATAAAAACGATAGAAGAGCTGCAGGTGAACAGCAAATGAGAAATCCGTAGAATCTCAAACTTGAGTCATGCAAAATTTGGTCCATCGTGTAAGCGCTGCAGCTGCGACCAAATAAACAATGTCGAATTCCATAAATAATGGCGTCAGATGTTTTTCACTTGAAAAATAAATAATTTTCATAACAAAATGCGTCACTCTTAATGATACACTAACAAACTAACGGAAAACAATTGAAAGGAAAATATAACTTTATTTATCAATGCTAGAAGAGATTGTTTATTTCTGAATAATTTATAATGCTTGCATAAATTTTTTTGTTTTATATGTATGTCTATAATAATGGTCTATACAAGACTCTTTTAATGTTTTTGTTTATCTGAACATAAATCAAAAATTCATTGTTAATTAAATATTTATCTAAGAGAATTTATTAACAAACATTTACGGTGGCAAAGAAAAGCCTGCAAACATTCTTGTTTGTTTTTATTTAGCAAAACAAAATAAATGTTGTCTGCTTAACATACCCAGTATTAATTATGTAAACTTTTCTCTGACCCTGTACATTAAATGCTGACATGGGTTAATGTTAATTCTATTACTTTCTACCAGCATTTGAGGACTAGGGCTACAGCATAGTCTTACAAATAAAATTCTATATGTATTTGTTTGAATATGCGTTTTATGTAGAAGCAAATTCTTGTATCTATAAGAGATGTGATTGAGACCTAAATTCTGTGTATATTTTGATGATTTATGTCACTGCAAATAATAGGACCAGTCCAAACACGCGTGTAAAGAGTAGTCCACAAGGGACCAGGACTAGTCCAAAACTAACCCAAACGTATGGAAAAAACCTGGTCTATTTAACATAACGATGTCCAAGGAGAGGACCATATAACCCACCTTTGGACCACTAAGGAGTAGTTTTAAAACTACTCCATGGTATACTCAAGAGGATTAGTTTTGAAGTCGTTTAAAAACGAAAGCATGTCGTTAAAAAAAGAAAACATGTCGTCTCACTACAAACACTTTTTAACAATGACATGGTCCATGCTTGCATTACATCGGACCAGTCCATGGAGTAGTCTATTTTATCAAAATGGATCAGGTGGTCCAATTTTATTTGCAGGGGTTCTATAAGCTATATCGTATCAAAAGAGTAAGCCAACATTTTTTTTCTTACTACCCTTAAAAATCTGTAAGAAAACAACAAGCTATTCCAACTAATGACATTACATCCTCTGGGGAACTATGAGCACAAAATACCTGGAATTCGACAGAATGCGAAATTGAAAAATCTCTGTAGAACGCTGCTGATCGGATATCCATTCTGGTTCCACAGGGATCAGTAGCCCCTGGAATCTCGGCAGCAGCCTGACTATTAGTTGAAGCTTGTGAAACTATAATTTTAGCTAAACAAATGCTTTTTGTCTTTTAAAAAGTTTTTTTTACAAGGACTTTTCACTTTTCTCACGAAATTCGAGGGCTTATTATTCACCACTTGAAGGAAAGTTCGGCCTGTGGGCGGATCTTCCTATGTGCTATTGCTTTACAATAGCTAGCTAGCAGAGCCAATTACCAAAAGCCGCGGAGATTAAATAGCTCCACCTTCTTAAGAATCATCCAGTGGCTAAGGGAACCTTGAGACTAGGCCACCACGACATGTGCTAATGTAAATATTATAAATATCTTTCCTGCTCGATGGCTTATAATCTTAAAGTCATGCCTGTTCTACAAAGCAATATTCGAATTCACTAAATTCGAAACAAGTCTTTCTTTTCCAGAACTACATGTAAAACAAAAACAAATTCTCAAAATTTTGTTTTTGTTTCAAATGAAGCGTTCTTTCTACAACGTGAAATCGACAGTTAAGGCTCAGTTAGGCGAACGTTGCTGTACCGTATCTGTACTGCATCCATCAGCTGTTCGCTTTTTGTTGTATGAAAACCAATACAAAAGCTTACCGAAATGTAATGTACCGTAGTTGCAACATAACAATCTGTATAAAATAGTATTTCATGCCGTTGTTACTCTTTTTTTTTGGTAGTTTTTTCAGTATATCTATGGAATTGCGACAAAACAACTTACAATACAACATATTTCCAAATATACAAATATACATACATATGTTTAGATGTTTAAAATAAACAAATGCATATACACATACAATGGAAATGTGAAACATATAAAAGACTTTAAATCGTATCAAAATCTTGTTTGTTGTATGCACATTTGAAATATATGCATGCTAACAATTTTTATATGCTAAAATACAAATTTATTTATTGTAAATCTATAAAATAAACATTAAATTATTAACATTTTTTACATACACGAAATACTGTTTTAATATCATTTAAATCACGTGGTACCTTTTCTGCACAACGGTCACCATTTGAACATTTTTGATTCCCATCACTGTGTGTTTTGTTTTATATATACTAATGCTTTTTGTTAATGTATGGAAAAACATATGACACGTTTTAAAACGTTCTGTAAGTGCACCAACGTGCTTACAGTACGGTACGGTACATTACGGGTACAGCAACGTTCGACTAACTGAGCCTTTAGTGTAATTTAATGAAGTTGCTTGGACTTTTTGAATATCTTTCACTTTTTAGTTTAATTTTTGTTATAATGCCATTGCAAAATCCAATGTATACCTTTGGTTAACCGATCTGTAAACATTTTAGCTAAAGTTGCAACAAAAAAAAAAAAAATAAATAATACTCGAAAACTAAACGAAATTTCGACAAACGAGTCCTAAATATAAATTTTGTTCCTCGATTCATATATTTAAAACACTTCCAAGTAAAAAAAAAAATGTTCCTTTCAATAAAAATCTTAAAAGGAATTTCTTATAATTTCTCAAAAAAAAAAAAAAATAATCCCGCGAATAACAAATTTGCAGTAAATGTTTCCTCTATATAAACCCTGCCCTTATTTCTGTATCACTTACACACGTTCTTTCTACACAAAGAAAAAAATCATGCTCCGACATGCTATAAATTTTGAGTATTAATCCAAATTTTTAATATTTTTAATTAGGCTCAAGTTCATGAAATTTAATTTTTCATTAAATTATTTTTATAAAGACGGAATTTTACAACATGAAAATTAATTAAAATTGTTATTGATAATCTTTCATTCTTGACGTGGCTGGGGCTCGAACCCCGGCCGGCAAGTTACCATGACATGTTTCGATTGCAACCACTCAATCTCCTCAGATGGATTTGCCGTCTTACACTCGCAGCCATCGACGACTGCTGACGTCAATAGTCAAACATAAATCCTTAAACCAAATTGTATTCTAACATTTGGTAGATCGAAATTTGCTTTTCCGAATGATTATCCATTTTAATTGATTTTAAATGTTTTTTCCTACTTCTGTTTTTTCGTACTTTTGTCAAGAATTTTTCTTGAAGTCCAAGTACATTTTTTGTTTTCTCATTTCGTCCTTCTCCCTTCCGTTGACCTTTTTTAGCACAACTTGAAGGACAAATGTACACATAGAGCTCGTGCCTTAGCTTTAACAATAATTAGTATTGTGGTTATTTTGTTGAACTATGTATGATTTTTAATCCAAATGTTAAATATTTTTAATTAGGCTTAAGTTCATGAAATTTAATTTTTCATTAAATTATTTTTATAAAGACGGAATTTTACAACATGAAAATTAATTAAAATTGTTATTGATAATATTGATAATTATGGATGAAGTTTCCTGATGATCTGGCCTAAGCAACCAGTGAAATGCATAGGAATAGCTTATCCCATCAACAATAAATTTCAAGTGTTTTTATCAATAATAAAAACTGGGAATTAAGCACGAATAACAAAATCTTTTGAAATTAAAATTTTGTATTCCCAAAAATTGAAATTACTTTTTGATAATAAACAGGCAGTGCACGGCCTAAAAAACACTTAATTGACAACATCTTTTGTAAGTTGTTGTTTTTTTTTTTTCATTTTGTTTTTCTTAACCTACTTACAACTACAATTAATGTTGAGAGAATTTCAACTAATTGTAGTGGGGAAATGTAAGATGAGATGAACCCACTGTTGTTTATTGTTGATGTGTTTTGTTTAAACTTTGAAATTGTTACAAGTAGAACTGTTGCTATAATTCTTATACGTTTAACAGTTTTATTTGGTTTAATATCTTTAGTTTGTCTAAAACCTTTATGGATGAAGTTTCCTGATGATCTGGCCTAAGCAACCAGTGAAATGCATAGGAATAGCTTATCCCATCAACAATAAATTTCAAGTGTTTTTATCAATAATAAAAACTGGGAATTAAGCACGAATAACAAAATCTTTTGAAATTAAAATTTTGTATTCCCAAAAATTGAAATTACTTTTTGATAATAAACAGGCAGTGCACGGCCTAAAAAACACTTAATTGACAACATCTTTTGTAAGTTGTTGTTTTTTTTTTCATTTTGTTTTTCTTAACCTACTTACAACTACAATTAATGTTGAGAGAATTTCAACTAATTGTAGTGGGGAAATGTAAGATGAGATGAACCCACTGTTGTTTATTGTTGATGTGTTTTGTTTAAACTTTGAAATTGTTACAAGTAGAACTGTTGCTATAATTCTTATACGTTTAACAGTTTTATTTGGTTTAATATCTTTAGTTTGTCTAAAACCTTTATGGATGAAGTTTCCTGATGATCTGGCCTAAGCAACCAGTGAAATGCATAGGAATAGCTTATCCCATCAACAATAAATTTCAAGTGTTTTTATCAATAATAAAAACTGGGAATTAAGCACGAATAACAAAATCTTTTGAAGTTATTGATAATCTTTCATTCTTGACGTGGCTGGGGCTCGATCCCCGGCCGGCAGGTTACCATGACATGTTTCGATTGGAACCACTCAATCTCCTCAGATGGATTTGCCGTCTTACACTCGCAGCCATCGACGACTGCTGACGTCAATGGTCAAACATCAATCCTAAAACCAAATTGTATTCTAACATTTGGTAGAGAAGGACGAAATGAGAAAACAAAAAATGTACTTGGACTTCAGGAAAAATTCTTGACAAAAGTACGAAAAAACAGAAGTAGGAAAAACATGTAAAATCAATTAAAATGGATAATCATTCGGAAAAGCAAATTTCGATCTACCAAATGTTAGAATACAATTTGGTTTAAGGATTGATGTTTGACTATTGACGTCAGCAGTCGTCGATGGCTGCGAGTGTAAGACGGCAAATCCATCTGAGGAGATTGAGTGGTTGCAATCGAAACATGTCATGGTAACCTGCCGGCCGTGGTTCGAGCCCCAGTCACGTCAAGAATGAAAGATTATCAATAACTATTTTAATTAATTTTCATGTTGTAAAATTCCTTTCTTCATAAAAATAATTTAATGAAAAATTAAATTTCATGAACTTAAGCCTAATTAAAAATATTAAAAATTTGGATTAAAAACCATAAATAGTTCAACAAAATAACCACAATACTAATTATTTTGAGTATTTTTATCTTTTACAAGTGTAAATACATACATAAGTGTGAAAAATTTTGTCGTTGTACAAAAACTCCTTCCATTTATGGTCACTAGTTTTATGAACTGACGACACTGTGAGTTAAAAATAAGTTTTTTTTAGAGTTTAAATTTAATGTTTCTTTATTAATAAAAATAAAATTTCAAAATTGAAAAACTGTTTTTGATTTTGCGGAATTGTAATTGGGGCAAAGAAAATTGCATCTGGAAAGAAAATTCTTGTATTTTCCGAATTGTATTTGGAGCTAAGACAATTAAAAGGTTTCTATATTTTCCGAATTGTATTTGAGATAACAGCACTTTTGTAGTCGCAACAAATAGGAACTGGCATTGGAGACGATTTTAAGCAAATTCTTATTTCGGGTAAGGTTAAAATCGATTCTCGTTACTACTTTTTCTTTGTGAAACTAACACAAGGAAAAAAATCGAGAGCGGTTAAATATAGCAAACGTGGCTGCGAATCCAGTTAGCGCTCTCTCAACATGATGTGTGTATTCGAAAATGTTCCACTTAACTATAGCTTTTCTTATTACCTTGTTGCTTCGTCTTGTAGAAACCTCATTTGTTGGTGATTTTTTAATAGTTGGTCGTCAGAAAGTTTATTAGGCTTAATGCTGTATTGTACACCAGCGACGTTAACCATACACACCTAACCTTCGTCGAATCTACGAAAACCTTAAACAAATACCACTTTTTCACTTTTGCGCGAGCCGTGATCGCCACAAAATTTCTTACCAGCTTAGTTTACGCTGAGCTCTTGCTCTCGGTGCGTAAGCACATCATTTCTGGAGATATTACATGCTCAAAATGCAAAATTGCAATTTTTGGTGGGCATAAAGTTGATTTCTGCACACAATTCTATGATCTCAAAAAATAGTGCATTTTGAAAAAACGGATTATAATAAATACATATCGAGCCCTTATCGCAAAAAAAGCTTAAGCAACACAAACAAAGAAACAAAGAAGACTTTTTTTTATTTCATAACGTAACGGTAACACAAGTGGCCATGATAATTTTGGAGATGATGCTTGCTTGCTTATTGCCAATAAAATAAAAAATAAACGAAAATTGAAACTAGTGTGGCTTAAGCTTTTTTCGCGGTAAGGCATCGATATGCAATAAAATAGAAATAAAAATAAAGAACTTGCTAAAGATGCGTATGTATTAGACATAAAAAATTAAAATATATTTACACCCGTTATTATTGTCCCAAAAAGTGCTCGAAGGTTATGTGTGCAGGGTTAAAACCCAAAAAATTTTTTTATCATTTTGCGAAACACTAATGGTAGGTACATTTATAAAAATAAGCGCACAAATATGCGCTACGCAACAAGACATACAGAGATGCAGTTAAATAAGTGGAGGAACTTTAAGCAAGTTTTATAAAGGAAAAATAATATTTCAAGTGCTACGGCATTCCCTGACTACGAAGCAGGTTTGTAAGGGAAAAATAACTGTAAAAAACATTCAGTGTGTAAAATGCACGCTACATTCACCAGTTTTTATATGCGCTAAATAAAGCGTTCTTTGTGCCAAAAATGTATTGCTTCAAAGTGGAAACTCACCATATAAAATGCATGCCTTCCGTAAGCGAGATGGTAAGCGAAACTCTTACATTTCTCATTTACAAACCTGCTTCGTTTGAAGCTACATTTTTTATTGGCAAATTCTAACTTCTTTCAAGATAAATGGACCAATTATCCTTTCGAAAAATATTTCAGAACAAAGTATTTATTTTAAAAGTAACAAATTCCCCATAAAAAATCTTCAATAATTTTCCATTGCCCAATTTTTGCCATTTTGTTTATTGATGAAGTCATTTAATTCCAAAACAATTTCGTCATTCTTGTGTATAAAATCATGATTCATTTTCTTTAATTCAGTTATTTTTTTGATCTTTGTTCGTTAGTGGACCATTCCATTTTCAACATCCCAGGTCTTCTTTACAACACAATTGAATAAAATTGAATAAAATCATATTAAAATAATGTAGTTATAGACCATTAAAACCCCTTTGTTGCTTAAAGGCCACCCTGTAGATACATTTATTTGAATGTATTGGCTAAATAAATACGAAACATTTAATCAATTGATTTCTATCTTCAACTCATCGCTTCTACATCTTTGCATGTTATATGTGTTTGTATGTGTGTAAAATCTAAGCAGACTTTTTGTAACAAAATCAAATAAATTAAATTTCTTAAATTACTTTTACTTTTTCTTATTCTTGCTAGAAACTTATTCTGCCCTTAATGTTGCTTAGATGAACTTTTTTTTTTGTTTGTGTCTTCAACAGCCTGAAATGGCTTGAAATCTATGAAATTGTTGTTGTAGTTGCGTGTGCGTGTTGCTGTTGGTGTATTTAATTTATGTAACAAATCCAATTCAATCGTCCAACTTGCCGCCACCAATTCGACAGGCATTAAAACGGATTCTAAGAAAAAAAAATTGCTTTTCTTCTTTATTATTAGCAATTTTTATTTTGGATTTTAATAAATTTATTTTTTAAAATATTTTTCAATCGCCTTTAGTTTTGGCTTAAATACGATTTTTTTAAGGGTACTTTTGATTATAATTATGTTTTAAAATTGGATAAAGTAAATCAAAGGCTAAATTATAAACTGAAATGATTCTTATAAATGAAGCAAAGATAATAAATAATAAACCCGTTAAATTTTGATTGAATTTTGTTATTTTATTCGGCATATTATTGTTACCCACAAACATACTATGGTTAAATTCGTCCTCTATCTCGAGAATCCACAACCATATCATGATTGCCTCTAAGCATATTTTGGAGATAATATGACAATAATTTGTTTTTAAATTAATAATAGTATTTTTCTCTTTTTTAAATGCAACATCCCAGTAAAAAAATTTAGGTTTCTGGAAGCACGAATACTACATGAGCGCCGATATTGCACACAGGGTTGCCGAACATGGTCTTTTCCGACCAAATTTGGTCGGATATTTTTGGTTTGGTCGGACGGTAGGCCAAACCTAGTTGGCTCCACGAAAAGCCCCCAATGAAATAACGCCCAGGAAATAGCCCCCAATGAAATAATCCCCAAAAAATAGGAAATAACACCCAAAAGCAGTGAATGAAATAACATCGAAAAATAAATGAAATAAACCCCAAAACGAAAACGAAACACCCCTAATATTTTGATGTTATTTCATATGAAATAACACCCAATGATGAAAATGAAATAACCCCCAATGAAATTAACCCCATCAGCAACAAAAATGAAATTATGCCCAAAATTCATAAAAGAGTCAGTTTCACCAAGGATTTCATGAAGTCAATATGGACCAACAGCAAAGTCGCAAAATTATTGAAATGAATCGTGTGGAGGCCCGCAGGCGTCTTCTTAATAATAAGGATATATTCGGTTCAAAAATATTGCTGTAGTTATTTTACCCGCCCGTAGATCCTTGTAGCCCTGCTCTATTTTTGCAGTGCGGAAGACAATTTGCCTTCTACGTTTGGCCTTTACACGGGGGGGGGGGGGTGCTTTTTAACCATGTGAGGTAAGGCCTTAATGGCTTGATTGCTCAATTGAATGTGAGATAAAGCCGTTATGGTCTTATCGCCCAATCATTGAGAGGTAAGGTCATATTTAAAATTTTGCGAAATGAGAGATATAGCCATATTTTTTTTCACAAATGAGAGACAAAGCCATACTTTTCCAGAATAGTGTTACGCATGGTGTCAACATTCTGTAAAAGGGAAAATCCTTAGTTATCATTGAAAAAAATTTTGTTATTCTTCTGACGCACGCAGGAAAACTTCATTCAGCGAAGCCACCTGCCGCGTCCTACTGGAGGAAAAAATCCCTAAGCACGGCCGCAGGACGTCACTTAACTTTGGTGTTAAAAATTAAATAACCTCCGAATTAAAAATGAAATAACACCCAAATTAAAAACGCTATGAAACAAGCCCCGAATTTTAAAAATTTGTTGGGTGTTATTTCATTGGAGATTATTTCATAATTTGAAAAACCCAAATGAAGAATGAAATAATTCCCAAAAAAAATGAAAAACGGCCCAAAAAAATTGGGAGTTTTTTCATATGAAATAACACCCAAAAATGTATGAAAAAAATTTGGGGAATATTTCATTTCTCGTTTGGGCGTTATTTCATTGGGGGGCTTTTCGTGGAGCCACCTAGTTTTGGTCGGTTTTAAAAAATTGGACAGATAGCAGACAATTACAAATCTCATGGCTTTTTTACCAAACACAAACAAATTGTGTGGCTGCTTTGTTAGGAGCAAGTTACTTTGACGGTGTTAGTTTAATAAAGGATAGTTTTGTCATCTTTTTCGAGCTTACCAAGTCAGATGCCGTTTAAATTTTTCTTCTTATAAAAAACTTTTTATCAACAAACAATATTCCTATACACAATTTGATCGGATTGGCAACAAACGGCGTTCTCGCCATGACTGGAACTGTTGGTAAGCTTATAGCCTATTCATCGATGTCGAACGTAGACTTCGTGCGCTTAAATTGCATGTAAAACAAAGACAATATTGTATAATTTGTTTTCGTTGTAAGTTAAGCGAACGAAGTCTTCGTTTAGACATAGATGTACAGGCAGTTAATCTTACTTAGCAATGCAAAAAATATTAAGGTTCTTTGTGGTAATATTTAAAGTTTTTTCACATAGGGTGTGTGTGAAACGGTAGCAAAGTTCTATGGTGAAATGAAATTTGTTTGTGGTAGAAAATTTTCATATTTGTGCTGTGTGATATTGTAACATTTTTGACAACGTAAAATTTTGACATAAAGAAAAAAACAATTACTAATAGTTTTGTGAAAATGAATAAATTAAACAAACGTTTACCAATAATCATTTCAATTATGTTGGAAATGAGATCGTCCCAACCATTTGATGAATTCGTTCTGATATTTTAACAATTTTTACAAAAAGTTTGGGCAAAAAAGCTTATACATATTTTAATATTTAAATCATGTATACTTCTTTTTAATTTTTTTTGCCACTGGTCCTGCTTCCATATTATTTTTTATTTTGTTTAAACAAATTTGATGAAAAAAAATAATTTTGTGGTTGTCAAAAATTTCTACACTAATGTCAAAATTTATACTAGCCCCTAGGGCTAGTGAAATTTTATTCACCTCAATAGTGTCAAAATTTTACTTCTATGAGTACTTTGCTACCGTTTCACACACACCCATAGTCCTAAAAGAATAACATAAATAAAACAATTTCAGGAGTTCTGATTAGGTGTTTCTTATACAAGATGGACTTCTTAAAGGAAGATTTTGTAAAAATCGTAGAACATTGGGATGCTTTAATACTGTATTTTGAAGTGTAGGACATTAAATATTTAATAGGTGTGAACATAACCTTACTTTTTTGTTTTTACTATAATTGCATATTACAAAAAAAAAAAAAAAAAAAAAATAATATGTAGATTTGCTTAATCTAATAAAAATTATACTTTTTATCAAAAATACATATACATATGGAAATATCGTCATATAAAATGCAAACGAGCCTATGTTCATTTTAAGAAAAAGAAAGATAACAACATAATAAAAAGGCAGCTATTGTGCTTATAACAACGGGGTTTTCTGGTTAATATCGTTAACACATTACGCCTGATTGACACTATCCTGAAAAACTGTTTTTGTAATAACAGTCGTATCGCTACTGAAAATGTTTTAAAAATTATGGTAGGCCCTTTTGCATTTTTATGACGATATAATTGTTTTTAAATATTTCAAAAATTTGGTCGGTTTCAAAGGATTTTGGTAGGTTTTGCAGACAATTTTGGTCGGATAAAAATTTTCCAAACGGCAACCCTGATTACACACTACTTAGAAGCAGCAGCCCAGTAAAAAAAATTTGGGTTTTTTGAAGCACTACAGAGAAAAAGCGCATACTCAAGCGCTTCAATAAGAGAGCTCCTATAAAGCAGTAAATGATAACGAATAAAACATACAAAAAAGCTGCTATTTTAGTGCTGACAACGAAGAGGGGTTTTAAGCGAAAAAAACAATATATTATGGTTTACGGAAATGATTGAAAAAAGGCATTTAAACAAGTAAAAGCAAAACATTAATGAATATGTTAATATAGTTAGCCCGTAAAAAAGCACTCTAGGAGCGTTTTGTTTGCATGTTAAAAGAAGCCCTTATTGTCAGCAGAAAATAGTCCTCCAAACCGGGAACACCCCATACAAAAATCAGGCATCCCATCAGCAGGTTTGAAGCGATTTGAGGTGTGAATTCATACAAAAAACCTGCTCCTTTTGGAGCACGTTTTTTACTGGGAGAGAAGCGAATACCATTTAAGTGAATTTTAATTATTAAATAACTTCGCATTATCCCTTACAAGTAAGCAGGTTGTAAGTGAATAATTAAAGTCCGTATTTTTAAAAAAAAATTCACGAACAATGTTCTAAGTGCTTCTGTTATTCCCTTGCATTGAAATTTCATGACGATCACGTGCCAATAAAAAATAAGATAATCAAAAATAGTTTAATTTCCAAGCCATTGTTTGGAAATGAAATTAATGAATACAAATACAAATGATTTTAAAATGTGTTTACGATCTGTCCCGAAATATTACCGAACATAGAAACTACATTTTTTATAACGCAATCAGTCATCAAATTGTTTTTTAGCTGATATGAATAAAGTAGTGATTCCAAATAGGCATTCGCAATATAAAAATCATGCCTCATGTAAGCCTGTAAGGTTTGTAAGTTGGTATTGTGTTTCTCTCCCTTACAAAACTGCTTACCAGTAAGCTCTATTTTTTTAATTGGGATGCTATGGTTGAAAAACAACCATGCTATTATAAGTGTTAAGCATATTTTAGTTATTATTAACCATAACATGTTAGGAGGCAACGGTGACAATAATATGGTTAAATTCAATATTGTTTGAGGTGACCATATTGAATGATGGTTTTCCTCTGGGTGTGTGCGAAAGGAGTTCATGAGTTCGCTTTAATTTTAGACAATAACTGTTCTTTATTTATTAAATTATGATGGCCAAAATTACAAAATACTCGTACTCTTCATTTTAATAATTCGACACTATTATTTTTAATGTGAATGCAAAAGTTAAATATTTATTTAATAAGAGTTACAAATACAATTACAAATTATATTCTAACTTAAATTACCGAGAAATAGTAGCGTACACTTTCAGCTCGTTGTAGTGAAACAGACAAGAGTCTCTGGCGGGAATCGAACCCGCAACCCGCACACTGATAGACTAGCTCACTTCCAACTAGCCTATCGGGGCACCCAAAAGTTAAATATAAAATGTTCTGTTATTTAAAATTAAATCAAGCAGTTACTTAAACGACATCTGTTTAACGCATTTTCAGTTAAAATTGTCTTTGCGCTAAAAAGCAAGAAATAAAGAATATTTCTTTTTTAAATACAACGCACACAATACTATAACTTGTAGATACAGTTTAACTCAGAGTCATAGAATAAGAAAGTTTTCTGCAAAGAAAAAAAATGTCGTGAATAAGCGAAAACAAAAGCACAAACTATTAAAAAAAGAAAGGAAAGCAAATATAAGTATTTAAGAAATAAAGTCAAAGTTGTTAAAATTAGGGTGACCAAATTATAAAAAAAGACAAAAAATAAGTTTGGCAATTTTGTATAAATTTTGTTTGTATTATGCACAGAGTGCCAGATCTCTATCTCTCTAGCAGCTGTTAGGATGCTCCTTTCGTCTCGATCTTCTGTCCATCTTTGGATGTTTTTATAGCTTTAATATTTCCCTTCTATCACTGCCACAGCTTCCTCCTAAAAGATTGTCTAACCATAATGCAGGATATTAATTGTGAGTCACACCTTAACGTCAAGTTTTTTGCCAAACTTAATTTGACATTTCTTTGTTTCAGTGCTTGACAAATTCCACCATGGAGAGGTACACAATTGTGCAGCGTGTTAAGATTGTGGAAGCCTTTTATAAAAATGGACGTTAAAAAAAATGAGGTCAGAAGGCTCTTTGGATGGTTTGTTTAAAAGAGGGATTGAAGCCACTTTATCTTAAAACTTGAAGACCAAGATGGAAAATTTGTTTTGTTCTCTGCCAGTAATTGGCATTAAGATTTTGTTTAAATCAAATTCAAATCTGTTGAAGATCTATTAGTTCCAAGTCCTACCAAACTTGAGGTGTTTTTTATATCAATAATTCTCAACGGGGTAAATACTCCTTGAGATGTATCCAATCAAGCCCGATAAAGCAACCCCTAGACAATCAGAGTGTGGGAGCCGTGCCGAATGCCTAACAAAATTGTTGAAATTTGGGTTATTGAACCGGTCACTGCTGGTATAAATTATACTTCAAATCAAAAGATAGGTTTATTTTAAAGTCAGTTTAGTAAAGTTTTCATTATAAGAAATCTTAATATGATTTGTAAAACTCTTTCTGAATGTTAAATTTGAAAGTTCCAATTCGTATTTCAAGAACAAATATATTTTCATTTATTTTTCCTAAAATCCCTTATGGGAACTTAAAAAAAAATAAAGCCTCACTGACGTCTTTACATTTCTTAGACAACCAACTGAAAAGAAATAAGACATGATATTCCTGAATGTACCAGATGGAATAAAAAAAAACAGAATAATGTTCAAATGGCGACAAATGTTTTTCAAATTAATTTTTTCTCTGCAGACTTTTAAAAATAGAATCATATCTCACTTTCTCAAGAGAACTCAAACCGTAAGCAAAATGCTGAAAGTACAAAAAAAAAAAAAAAAAAATAACAAGATTCTTTCGTTATTCTTTGCAAAATTTTTAAATTTCTCAAGTTAAAAATGAACCAATTTTAAAGGCCAAATCATCCTTACAATGAAAGTAAATTAGAAATCATATCGCTATGTCAACAAAAGATATAAAAAACTTCCTTAAAGATTTTCTTTTAAGATTTTTCTTGTTAACTTTTACTGCCTGGTTGACTGTTTTATCGCAAATTCACGTGTTTAGTATTTTTCCCCCCCAAATTTTATTAAGTCTTAAATGATTTACATACTTTTTGTATTATTTTCATGCGCTTGTGTGATTTTTATGTTGAAGTTAAAGCCCATTTTCTTTTATTTCCTGTTTTAGTTGAAAGCAAGTAGGAATATGTACTATATTTGGCTGGGCCGAATCGAATCTCTGATACCCTCCACTAAAATTCAATTTCTTCAGGATGGGATCTGTAAAATCGAAAATTACAATTTAAACTAAAATAAAAATAATGTCTGAAAGATATTTCATGACATAACCAAAATGTTGTATGCTCGCTTATGCGTGGGACACAATTGGCTCGCTCGTACGCTGGGGCCAAATCCACCAAAAGTGGCGAAAAATTCAGGGAAGTCGTAATTTTATAATATTGTTATTTTTTATTAATGAATATTCATAAATACATAAAAACCACCATTTAAAAAAATAAAAAAGGTGTAAAGAAATTGTTTACCTTTGTATGGACTTTTGTTGTATTTTGGAAAAAATGGTCTCATCTCACAATTTTGCTGTAACTTTGGAATGAAAAACGATAAATTAGTATACTTAATTGGAAATTACTTAATTGGCATATAAAATGTACTTTTAGAAAACAATATACATATGTACATATCGCTTATTTGCTGCAAGACCGGCATAACTCAAAAAATTAAATTTTGGAGTTAGAGATGCAGAATTGTTCGCTTTGTTTTTCTTTATATTGTATATTTAATACATCTTTATATCTTTAATAGTTTCCCAGTTTGAAGAGAATGTGTCTTCTTTTTTTCAAAGTAGTTAGAGCAAATCAAGAACTTTAAATGCGTTTATCTCGAAATGGATTTTTTCGAGTTATGCCGGTCTTGCAGCAAATGAGCGATATGTGACAGTTTCAGTTAAAAGGGACCTATGGATAAAAAAAAATCGATTTTTACTTTTTTGGTGATTCTTAAAATAGACAATGCAATGCGCATTTTCTAATGCAGCAAACCGCAGTTTTCATACTTCATTACTTTTGTCATAAGTAAGCTTTGATAAGAAAAAAAGGAAAAGGAAAAGAACCCGATGTAACAAAATTTTTTGTAATTGATCTAATTTACTTGAAACTCCGAAATCACCAAACTGCTAATCAGTAACCTCGAAACTCCAGAATAATAACACAGTGTTAAGCAGAGGCTTAAACTCCGGCATTTTGAATTTGGAAAGTCTAACTTAGATGCATAACCTGCTACCCAGAAAAACCTTGAGTTACGAGTTTCAAACAAATTCAATAATATTACAAGAAAATAGGCCGCCATATTGGATCGTCATTTTAAATTTTCAAAACCTAATACCAGATTCGTAGTCAGCGACCCCGAAAATCCTTAAGTGACAAGTTTCATGCGATTCCAAAAATGTTACAAAAAAAAGGTCCGCCATATTGGATACGCCATTTTGAATTTTCAAAATCTAATACCAGATTCGTAATCAGTGACCCAGAAACCCCGTGAGTGACGATCCGCAAGCAAATCCAATAATGTTATAAAAAATTATCCATCATATTGGATCCGCCATTTTGAATTTTCAAAATCTAATACCAGATTCGTAATCTTCATCCTCAAAAACCCCCGGCTGATAAGTTTAAGCCATAAAAGTGGTCAGGTGTATAAAAATGAACTCTTTACACTTACAAAAAAATCCGCCTTATTGAATTCGCCATTTTTAATTTGCAAAATCTAATAACAGATTCGTAATCTTCGACCCCAAAAATAACCAGGTAACGAGTTTCAAGCCAAAAAAGCATTCAGGCGTATCAAAATCCACTTGTTTAAAACAAATCCAATTACATTACAAAAAATATTCAACCGCATTGGATCCGCCATTTTGAATTTTCAAAGTCCAATACCACATTCGTAATCAGCGCCCCCCAAAACACCTATAAATTAACCTGTTACCAACATTTTTTCATTTTTCGAATTTATTCTCATAGAATGTTGAATATAATATAAAGTAACCTTCGGAAGGAAATAATTCCCAGTTTTCTATTTAACTTGTTAACTTCAAAATCGTTTTTCTCCAAAACTCATTTTTTGCATATAGTTCCCTTTTAACTGAAACTATCACATATGTTTTTAAAAAAATAAAAAGGAATAAATATTTTATATTTTTTTTTATTAGAAAAATTTTAAATTAAAGTCTGATTTTTGTTCGCCAAATTCCATAATTCCACAAACAGTAAACACTGTGCAAATCGAATAATAATAACGTGTGTGAAGATAAATGGGAAAAGTTAAATAAATTTTTTTAATATATCGCATGCGATAAAAATATATTAAAAAATATCGCATGAGATACAAATAATATTATAAAGCATATACGACTATTTACACGAAATTTTAAAGTTTTTATGAAAAATCAATAATTTTTTTAACATTAAAAACTAATATTTAAATATTTTTAATTAGGCTTAAGTTCATCAAAATTAATTTTTATTAAATTATTTTTATGAAGAAAGGAATTTTACAACATGAAAGTTAATTAAAATTGTTATTGATAATCTTTCATTCTTGACCGTGGCCTAATTAAAAAATATAAAAAATTTGGAATAAAACCCATAAATAGTTCAACAAAATAACCACAATACTAATTATTAAAAACTAATTTGATATTTTATTAGTCTTTTTATATTAAAATTAAAGATTTTTGAAAAAATATGACAGACTGAAATTCTTATGAATAAGTTCCGTGAGGGATATGGCCACTGTGTCCGAATCCTTCGATCTCAGCGAATCAAACCTCAGAGAAAATGAAGACTATGGACAATGCTACAATAATCCATTAGCAATATATTGGACACAGTAGCCATATCCCTTATAGAGCACTTTCATGAGTATTTCACTCTAAGTCAAATTTTTAAAAATGTATAAAAATTTTCACAAATACAATTTGGATATAGATCTTCAGATTATTGTAGCCTCTTCCATCGTCTTTATTTTCTATTAGGTTTTATTCCCTGAGATCGCGGGATTTGGACACAGTGGCCACATCCCTCGCGAAACTTATTCATAAGAAAAAGACTAATAAAATATCAAATTAGTTTTTAATGTTAAATAAAAATGTTTGATTTTTCATAAAAACTTTAAAACTTCGTGTAAATATGTAGTCGTATTTTCTTTATAATATTTTTTATCGCATGCGATATTTTTTAATGTATTTTTTATCGCATGCGATATTTTAAAAAAATGAATTAAACTGTTCTTATTTATCTTTACACACGTTATTACTATTCGATTTGCACAGTGCTTACTGTTTGTGGAATTATTGAATTTGGAGAAAAAAATCGGACTTTAATTTAAAATTTTACTAATAAAAAAAATATTAATTTCAAAAGATTTTGTTATCCGTGCTTAATTCCCTGTTTTTATTATTGATAAAAACACTTGAAATTTATTGTTGATGGGATAAGCTATTCCTATGCGCATTTCACTGGTTGCTTAGGCCAGATCATCAGGAAACTTCATCCATAAAGATTTTAGAAAAACTAAAGATATTGAAGCATTAAAGCAAAAGCAGCTATCAATTCCAGCAGAACACGATCTGAAAAATCAAGATGTCAACAGCTGCGTAGCGACCTTAATCGCAAAGTAAAGCGAAGCGCACGTCGAGATAAACGGAATTGGGCCAACAACATAGCTAAAGAAGCACAAGCGGCCGCTGAAACAAATCGGGCTAGAGACCTATACCGCGCTGCAAGGAAATTAACCAAAAATACAATTTCCATCGGTAAACCCTTAAAAGACGACTCTGGACAACTTGTTACATCCAAGGAACAACAACTGAATCTCTGGGAAACATTTTATTCCAATATGCTTTCCACGCCCCAACCCACGCTTCAAACCTCGCACAGTACGATATGCAACTGCGCCACACATACTCCGAACCCAAATATCACCATCGACAGCCCTGGTATCACAGAAATATCCGAGGCAATAAAACTATTAAAAAACAATAAATCTCCAGGCTCAGATAATATTTCCCCAGAGCTGCTTTCAATTGACCCAATAACTAGTGCTCAGCTACTGGCTCCCGTTATAACAAACTTCTGGCTGACTGAAACTCTTCCAGAGCTCGCGGATGGCGTGATTATTAATCTTCCTAAAAAAGGGGACCTAACCGCCCGCAAAAATTGGAGAGGCATAACACTTCTGAATATGGCCAATAAAGTTATTGCAAACATAATAAGCAATAGACTATCTACAACTGTTCTCCCTGAGCTCAGAAAAGAACAAGCCGGCTTTCGTGCGCACAAATCATGCATAGACCATGTAAATAGCTTAAGGATTATTGTGGAACAGTCAGTAGAATGGAGGTCACCACTATACCTAACATTTATAGATTTTGAAAAGGCATTCGACACCATAAATCACACTTATATATGGAAAGCACTAGCGTGTAAAGGAGTTCCCAATAAACTAATAGATCTCATCAAGGGACTATACGCCAATGCCACCTGTCGCATACAACAAGAGAGACAACTAAGTAAAAAAATTTCTGTGGAAAATGTAGTTCGCCAAGGCTGCGTTTTATCACCACTGCTTTTTAATTGTGTCCTCGATGTAGTAATGAAAAAGGCCACAAGTCATAGACGAGGCATAACGTGGGGTCTGCAAGGTCGCTTAGAGGATCTGGATTACGCAGATGACATCTGTTTGCTGACACATTCATTTTCTGATATGCAGTCAAAGTTAATAACTATCTATGAAACCGCACTATCTGAATTTAACTTCTTAATTAATCTTCACACACGAATAATATCAATTTTTTAGGAAGCTTAGTTCAGATTTGGGATTATTACTCTTTGCTTACTGAACCAAATTTTTATGGATTTTAATACTAAGCTGCTTAGAAGAACTAGAAATAATTTAAGACAAAAGATATTCTTTCTGTTGAGTTATTCGTATAGGACATCAAAATCGTCTTAAATTTAAATAAGTACCCATATTTCTTAATGTTACACACATCATCACAAACTTAATTTACCCTCATTTACTACTCTTTGTGGTGGAGTATATAAAAAGGAGGTAAGAGTATCCCATATTTTAGCCGCAAAAGAACTGAATTATTTTTTATTTTTATATTCAATGTAAAAAAAAAAACAACTTAAAGAAGCTTCAACTATACGACTTTTTATATTCAATGTAAAAAAAAAACAACTTCAAGAAGCTTCAACTATACGACTTAAGTACCTTTATTTAAAACCTTTTCAAACTTTCAGTATTCTGTTTAAATTTTTTTAAAAGCAAATAATAAAAACCTAGATTATAGGACTTTAGCAATAACTCTTTTAAGATATGTTAAAAAAAAAGATTGTAAAGGTGTTATCTGTGAAGACGTGTGACACTCTCCTAAATGTCATTAACATAGTCCGTATCAGTACAAGTGTTGTAAACAATTTCAGCAAAGTAAACACGAGTACTAGGGAAATCAAAATTTGATAACCGCAGAAACAACAGAAAATGTATAACTAAACGTAGCCAGTATTGGTGAATAACAAAGTACTAATATAAATTGTCTAAACTGAATAATGCTGTGGCATTGATTAATCAAGAAAAGCTCTGTCGAGAATATTAAAGAAAATCTAAAAAAAAATCTTAACTGTAAGATCCATTATAGCTGGGTCGTTTTCGCACCGCGTTAGTTCTTAATCTAGGTTTAATAGCGATTTTTACTTGACGGCCTCCCTGAGCAACTAAATTTTTATTATCATGGGTGGTACCCAACCATAAATTAGTAATAGCATAAAATAAAGGTGGCATGTCATAACGTCCAGTGTCATATTGTCCATGGACGTTATGACACTCCAAAAAGTGTCATAACGTCCATGGACACTATGACACTTTGCAAATGGACATTATAACACTTTCAAAAGTGTCATTAGGCTCATAATTACTAAAGAAGATAAATACAAAAAAATGATCTGCAAACGTCCGCGGACGCTATGACATTTCTTTGATGGACGTTATGACACTTTTGAAAGTGTCATAAAGTCCATGGACACTATGACACTGGACGTTATGACATGCCACCAAAATAAATATTTGCTTGTTATATTGATATAATGGGAAATTTTTAAAGACAAATCAACAAAAATTGGATTGGATTTGATGTTGGATGGATTTGTTTTGCATATTTAAAAAAATTATAATAATAAAAGTTTTAAAATGTCCTAGTTGGTAGTCAGTTTGTCTATCTATCTATCTGTGTGAGGGTAGCGGGTTCAATTCCTGCCAGAGACACTGGTCTGTTTTACTAAATTTTCTCTAAATTGCAATCATATTTTCTAGATATAATAAATAAATTCAAATGTTCATTGGTAACAAACACCCACACTCAAAAGAAAAATCAATCCATCACTACTCAAATAAATCCGAAGCGGTATTAATAGTACGGTGAGTTCTTGAATTACCCTTATGTGATTGGCAAGGTACCCGGGTACCTTTGGCGTTTTCAGTTGATTTTTTTTTTTTTTAGAAACAGATGATCCATATAGCTGAAACTTCTTGAGCACTTCTAACTATTAATAAATTTGAAATGACCATTATTTTTTAGCTTCAAAATAATTTTGAAAGGGCGTGGTGGACCAATTTTCGTCATACACCCTTTACGTTATGGCAAGGTACCCGGGTACATTCATACATTTAATATGAAAAAACGATTTTTGCAAGTATATTTTTAGTGAAAGCTGCTATAAAACAATTAAAGAAAGACGTTATGGGTATTTGAGATTAAAACTTTTATTTTGTAAAAGAAAAACAAACAAAAGAATTACCTTTTTTCAATATATATTTTCATAAATAAAAAAAAAACAACCAGAAATGAACACTTAGCTGCATATTGGACAATTTGTTGAACGCCTGTTATCAATCGGCTTGGAGCATCTGTTGCAAGCTTTACGTGTTTTTTTCTTCTTCATACGTATTTGCAAGCACACGTCGTTATAACTCCCAACTACGGTGGTGCGGCCGCTCTTATTATTTTTTTGCGAACCAGAAAAGTTTGACTTCAAAATCTTTCCCAAGCACACTCTGTATTACAGATTTGACTTATGATTGGGAGATAAGGAAAAAAAGTGCCAGTAGTTACATTTCTTCCAGAGTTTTTGTATGTAAAATCAGATCTAAAAGCGTTATTCGTCTTTACTTTCCATGTAGAGTTTAATGCATCGCAACCCAAAGAATTAAGTCTGATGTAAATTCTCATTCCCCATTGTCCAAATATCCAATAAAATAGAGCAGCAGCTTTACCAGTTTCTGCTCGTAATAAGCGGGTTTCATCATTATCAACATAAGATAATTTTGAATCTGCAGATAAACATTACTGCCGAAAAAACGGCAAGAGAGTAGGTTTCCACAACTCTATTTTGTGTTCTCTATTTCACTTGTGGACGCCAGCATCTAACACTGCTAAACGAAATGGCTCCGATGTTTAAATTTTTTTTTCTGTTCTGCCTATATTTGTGTTGTAGTCGTTTGTTTTCTTCTCCTTAGGTTACATCTTTGCAATAACGGAAATCACCGGTACAGCTTTTTTGTTTCACAATAATTAACTTTGATATGCATTGAGAAATATTAGAGAGAACGTTGCACAACCCACAGCGTTTACAAAATATTGAAATTTATTGAAAATGAACATCTATTGTAAGCCTCAGAGTTCTTTTCTGTGATAATGCACATATTTTAGGCAAAAAAAAAAAAATTAGTTTACCTTGCAATGCTGTTAAGGGTGTTTTTTTTTTGCCATTCACATAAGGGTTAAGTACAGAAAGATTATTTCACGCACGGAAATACTAAACTAATCCATATTCAATCTTGAAATCGTTTATGAAATAATCCGAAAAAGAAATTAGAAAACGGAAATTATAATGAGTGCACCAGCATCATTCCCAATATGGGCACTTCCACAGAAAAGCCATCATTTTGTCACGTCACGTCACCTAGCAATTATTCTTGTATTTAAGATCCAAGTTGTTCAAATTTTTCCTCTCTTTCACTAAATGAAAACCTAGTTGCGCTCTACACCCAAATGCAGAAAAGTAAATCATATTTTCATTATTCTTTGAGAAACAATTAAAAATGGTTGGTGACGTTACGTGACAAAAAGTAGACATTTCTGTGGCAATACCAATATGGTTTTTACTTAAAATTTTTTACTTTTTCGAAAATCCGTCTTACATACATTGCACGATTTTTTGGTATTAGAAGACCCCTAGTAGAATTTGATGCAGAAAATATTCGTAGAACATTTTAAACCTCTAAAATGCCGTTTTAGTTTGCGGGGAAGTTAAAAAAAGGCCGAAATTTACCCCTTAAAATGAGGGTTAGAGGATTAATATATTCAAAGCAAATAATCGCCATGCAATTATACTGAAGACATCTGAAATAGCAGCCTTTTCCAAAAATTTAAAAGATTTGCTATACCAATAGTCTATTTTAATTTCGCGTTGCAAGTATTTAGACTGGCGGCGATGACCCGAACTGTTTTATTTGCATTTTATGTGTTCTTTTGTTTTTTATTTTCTGTTTTCAAAATGTATAAGATTGAATGAAAGTATGGTAGCATTGTCGATAGAACGAGATTCCATTTCATGACGGCTTTCTACGGAAATTTTTTTGTTAAATGTGGTGTCGCCGCAGAATGTGCAAAAACGAAGGGAACAGTCCCCAAAAAAATCTGCCGATGTAAACTTTAAAAAGGCCGACACATGTTAATTTTTTTTAATAAATCGCCGTTAGATTTTACAAAGAATGTTTACTTATTAAGTCAATTATTACATCCTCGTTTAATTTTTATATTATTCCGATTTTAGTAAAATTTAGCTGTTTTTTTTCTCTTCGAAACTTATGATGTACCAGTTATAGCTGTTTTACACTTTCCCAAAAATCTCACTACGTATTTGGAAAAAAAATATCACCCTGTCATAATAAGTTGTTATTGTTTTTTCAACATGCTCAAACAATAATTTGATCAGAGATGCGTTTTTGTCAAAAAAAAGGGTATTTTTTAGAGTGCTACAACTTTGAGTTGGCATCACTACTTTATTTGAGCACCCATTTAACAGCTGATAGCTTTTTATTTAGTTTGCTTTGAAATTTCATTATGAATCGACTTACAACAGAGCATATTGTTGAAATTTATCATCAAAATAATTAAGCCATTGGGCTGAAGCACAAATTGATATTAATTTTAAATTTCAATTCAAAATTTTATTTTCCAATGAAGCCCATTTCTGGTTGAATGGGTAAATAAATAATAAGAATTGTAGTATCCACAAGCTTTTGTTGAAACACCATTACATCAACAGAAAATTACTGTATGGTGCGCTTTAGGGGCTGGCGGAGTCATTGGCCTTTATGTCTTCCAAAACGATGATGGTCAGAATGCGAAAAGTTGTTGAAAATTGGTGTTCCAGATTGCGCCTTCTACGCGCCAGCCGTGGCGACAACATCAGAAATCAGATTTAAACATTAATTTCATAAAATTTTCTTTCCAATAAAGCCCATTTCATTGATATTAAAAATATATTTCCTTATTTAACTATGATTTAAACTTGTGTCACTCTACAAAAAATACCCTTTAGTACGAATTTTGTGTGATAGTGTAAATAGGTGTTTAATGGTATCTAATGCTACAAAACCCTAAGTTAAGGTTAAGTAGATTGAAAAGAAATTTCTGAAATTTCCGGGAATTTAAAAAAACAATTTTTCGAGATAAAACAATTTTTGCGAGTGTACCCTATGGGGCAATCATGGACCCGCCAGAGCAAAATTCTGTAATGTAGTTTAAGATTCATTTTAAAGTTCTTTGTGCCGAATATTATTTGGATATCTTCATCTGTATAAAATTTTTTGGTATTTAAGTGATTTTTGGAAGGAGCTTATACATATTAATTTAATTTAATTTTGGAGTAACCAGAACTACATTTTGTCATGATATAGAAGTTATCGTAGAAGTTGCTGTCGCCAATTTTTATATAAATGTAAACATTTATAAGGAAGTTATGGTATTAACTGCTGTTTTCGGGAGTAGTATTTTTATGCTCAAAAATGTACCGATTCCAATAAAATTTGGTCAAATTATTTTGATTGCAATAGAAAAAGTTTGGACCAAATTTAATCTTAACATCAATATAATGAGATGGTTTATGGGCACAAAGGCCCTATTCCCGAAAGAAGCTTGTATGGGACCTACGCGAAACTATGGACCGATTCGCCGTCCCATTTGTACCAAATTTCATCAAATTATCTACAAAATCGCGACTTGTACTTTGCGTACAAGGGATACATGGACAGCCGAACAGACATCGTCGTTAGATCGACTCAGAAAGTGATTCTAAAAAAAAAATATTCATATTCTGTTTTATGAGTCTTATATCACATATGTGTGTGGTTATTCTAAAAATAGTTAAAGGATGGTGAAAGTAAAAAAGTATGCATTGCAAATTCTGTCAAAACATTTCTTATCTCTCTAAATATTTCTTATTTTAAACATAATTTACATGTCATAAGCATGTAAAATATTTTCGTGATATCATATGCACACATGTATGTATGTATTTATGGGTATGTGGTAAATATAATATAATCATGTGTCATTTTTAAAAAGCTATTTGATGGTATTTTAACACGCTTAATGGTATTCCTGGCTTTATTTTTGAATACTCCTGCTTCCTTTTATTTTATGATTTTTTTAAGATACTTAAACAGCTAAGGTGTAATAAAAAAAAAGTACTGTTCTCTCTATTATACTCCTTATATCTTATTTTTTATTATAACCTCCACCACAATTAGTTGTGAAGAGGGTATATTAAGTTTGTCATTCCGTGTAAAACTTTTTTATTATTCATCTCAGACCCCATAGAGTATATATATTCTGGGTCCTTGAGTAATTCTAAGCCAATTTAGCCATGTCCGTCTGTTGAAAACACGCTCACTTTCGAACAACTCAAAAGAAATGAACAAACTTGGTGCCAAATTGCTTGTAGTTATCCTAAGCAGTTTGGGATTGAAATCATGCAAAATCGGTTTAGTAGAACCAGGGCTATGAATCAAAATGTGGAACCACCACCTAAAAAAATTGATAATTTTGTTACAAAAAATAACATAAATGCTGGAACAAGGCACGGAATGAGATAAGATTTTGCGAAAATTTGTTTTATTTGACTGGAAATCACGCTGTTAAATTTCGTGAAGATCCGTCCATAATTTACCCTAAGGCCCATATAAACAAGAGAACTGCAAAATCACACTTTTTCTTGATTTATTCATACGCTAAAATTTACATTCACTCTTTGCTTGCAAAACAAAGTTCAACGTTGGTAATTTTTACATCGTTTTGTGCACATTTGATTTTTGCATTTATTCGTTTTTTATTAAAAGTGATTTGTTTGCATTTTTGTTGCTCACGCAATATAACACAACTGTGTAAATTCAAACGAACACATACTTAAGCTGGAGGTCCATACCACGCGTTTTCGCCTCCACGCAGCGCATGCTTTTCTAACCTTACTTGCGTTTTACGTTTCAAGTTACATGCAACGCTTTTTATGCAGCAGCAGCACAAGTAAAAATTAAATTTAATTTGTCAAAATCAGCTAATTTGTTCGAACGCTGCTTGTGACGCTTGCAAAAGTAGAAATTAAACCTACTTTTCGCCTCAAGGCATCCACGCTTTTGTGCATGAAACTTACTACGTTTAACTTCACAGATTCTACTTTTTTGACAGCTGCGTATGCTGCGAAAAAGCGAGTAACGCGTGGTGTGGACCTCCAGCTTTATACTTTTGCAGTCAAGTAGTCATTGTCCACTCGATGAGACGCTTGTTAACATTAACAACAATAACAACAATAAACCACTCTCATGCTTTTTTAAAATTAACAACAATAAAAACAACAATAACAAGAATACGTTGTACCTACATACAGAACTACTGTACTTTTGAAGATAAAAATAGTCTGTTTCTATGGAAATTTTTTGTATGTATGTACCTACATATGAGCGTTTAGTTTCATTTAATTTTTTTTTTTTCTTGTACTACATAGTTAATGCTGAATGAATACATGAGTAATAATTGCTTCATTTCTGGCTTTTTTGTTTGTATTTTTTTTTTCTTTACCAAAACAATCATTGTCGCAAAGAACACACAAACATCTTTATTAAAAAACGAAGCTAACGATTGTATAAATAACAAAGCACAATGTGCAATATTTGAATGACTGCAAACCAGCACCGAATATTTGCGGTTGCGCAAGTTTGATTGTATGACCGCAAGCGAGTGTATTTGTTGTTGTTGATTAAATGCGATTTTTTTTCAATCGCATAAAGCTGTTCTCTGATATAAACACTACTCCCGGAAAACAGTTTAGTACGCCTAAACCCGTAAAAAATTTGTTTTATTCGACTAGAAATAACACTGTGAAATATCGTGAAGATCGGTACATAATTTACCCCAGGCCCCATAGAAACCCTACTACCGGAAAACAGTTAAGTACGCCTAAAACCGTAAAAAATAATGCAATCATAACAAATTTTGGCTCTTCACAGTTTTATAGGACTATAAATGATACTGTGAAATTTCGTGAAGATCGGTAAATAATTTACCCCAGGCCCCATAGAAACCCTACTCCCGGAAAACAGTTTAGTACACCTAAAACCATAATTAAAAATGCTATCATAACAGAAATTGGTACGTCACAGTTTTAAAGGACTAGAAATGATGTTGTGAAATTTCGTGATGATCGGTCCATAATTTACCCTAGGACCCATATAAACCCTACTACCGGAAAACAGTTTAGTCGCCTAAAACCATAATTAATAACAAATCGTCACAGTTTAAGATAATAATAACATCATACAGACATTGCTCCTTAAACATTCGAACTGTCGGTGGAGGGTATTAAAGATTCGACACAGCCGAATATAGCTCTATAACTTGTTCTTTTATGTATTTATTTAAAAATTCAGTTTGAGCTCAGGCATTGTCAAGATACTTGTAAAGGGTAAATTAAATTACCCTTTAAAAAAAAATTTGTTTTTTTTTCTTTATCTTTTTTTTTCATTTACCGCCATTTTTTTATAATTAGATGTATTTAATTGTTAAAAGATTTACTTATAAAGGGACTTAAGTGTCATCCTTTAAAAACAGCTACTAATTACTTTGTTTAATTGAGAAAGCTGTAAAGGTTGTATAAATTCAAAGAAAAAGCCTTAGTGAAAAACAACAGCTGATACTAATGTCTTTTAAATTAAAGGGGTTTCCTTATTTCTGTTTGTTTGTTTGCTTGTTTGATCAATCTCGTCTAAAAGGACATCCCAGCAGGGACATGCAAATTTATTTAAATGTCTTAAATAAAAAACTGCGGAACTTACAAGTATTTTATTTTGTTTGTTTGTTAACATTTAAAAAGCATAAACAAAATCGGATAGCAAATTTATGGTAAGGAATTTACAAATTTAAAAGTGGTTTGAACAAAAGGATTTCTTTGATATAAAGAAATGACTTTATTTGCGTTAAAATTTGTGAGAAAGATGATCAGATTTTAATGGCCACAATTTCTACAAGATATCTGTTTGTCGTGTTCATATCTAACAGTTATCTCTACCTACCCGGCATCATTTTTTTTGTAACTTGAACGTTAATTTTGAGTACGTGAATTAACTTTCGAAATTTGATAGTGTAAAATTCACTTGCACTTTAGCCTGTAGGTAAAAAAAAATGTTTTAAATGTTAAACAAGTAAGAAAGTATAGTCGGTCAAGCCCGACCATATGATACCCAACACCACAGTATTTAAAAACACATCATGCTTATGTGTCCATGTAAATATGGATTTATCTATGTTTATAAACTTCGTGAAAATCGGTTTGAAAGTTTGTAAGAGGTAGAAATTGCCCCTATCTCCCGTCGTGGTCCGATTTTTTTTTTTAAATTTATACATTTTGTGTCCATATAGATTTGGTTCTATCTATGTTTTAAATTTCATTAAAATCGGTTTGACAGTTTCTGAGAGGAAGAAATTTCCCCCTAACTTCCCTCGTGGTCCTACGATTCGGCCCATTTTCAAATGGCTTGGTCCTTGTCCCAGGTAGCCAGCCAGCCGGACGGACATCGTTAGTTCGACTCAGAAAGTGATTCTGAGTAGATCGGTATACTTTAAGGTGGGTCTAGGACCACTATTTTAAGGCGTTACACACATCAGCACAAATGCATAATACCCTCTCCACTATTGGATTTTATCGGCGGCGGCTGTGGCCCAAAAATTACTCGGCGGCGTCTCGAAGCCGGCTGTTAGCCGATAGAATATTTAAAAATTAAATAAACATTTGTGTGCACATATTTGTATGTGTTTTTGCTATAACACGAACAATTAAGCCATTTTTCGTACTCAAAATTCCTACTCCTAACTCATTTTTGAATATGTCGTTATTTTAAAAATGTTGGTGCTTAATAAACAAGAACTGACAGTATTGGGAGACAGACATTATTAGAGTTACACTTTTTAAGAATAGTCAACCAAAAAATAATGTGGTAAAGTGTTTAAAAATAAAAGAATAAAAATGCTTTACAAAGTAATCAGTGGCCAAGCTGGAGCCGATGTTTAGCTGAAGAATTGTCGTCGGCGACGGCAACAAACATTTTTATCGGCGGTTTGCTTAGCCGGCTGTTAGCCGCTTCAGCAGCGGCATGAAATAACCCCCCACGAAATAAGACCCCAAAAAAATTATGAAATAATTCCCCACGTAGCGGACCCGCGACATACGCGGCAGGTGCGCTCTATATTGCATTTTAACCGCCGTTCTTCAATATATTGAAAGCATTTTTGTCTGTTGCTATGATCAACATTTCCGGGTTTTATTTTTGTTTGATTTAACTATAAATCGATATTTGCCATTTTTAACTTATTCGGTTAAACGATAATTCGATAATTTTGGAAAAAATTTGTACTTGAGTAAATAAAGATCCTTTTTTAAATAAAACTTCTCAATGTAGCTCCAAATTGTTGCTTAACTTTCGGGCACTTAGATTTTAAAAGCCAATAGAACTTTGGATTTTTTGAAACTCTTCACGGACATTCCTCCTTCTGCTATGCTTCTGCAAATAATTGTCTTCGTCTAGAAAATCGATCGAAGTATCTTGTTTAAAATATTAATTCATTGGACCACTTGTAGCCCCCTTGGATTTTGTTGGTGGAGCATCTTCTTAAAGTACTAAGTTACGGTCACTGCGTAAGTGGTAAATTAGTGAAGTTGTTGATGAACATTTACATTAATAAATTGTTGGACACCTGTTACATTTAACATTTTTAGATTTATCCTTCTTAAAATATTTTTTAACCAAACTCATTCTAAAGAAAGAAATGCATGAACTTTTTTGTAAAAAAATACGGGCGTGTGCTAGAAATCGAAATGAAGTGGATTTAAAATCGAGCAAATTTTAAAAACACCCCGTAATGAAATTTCATAAAAATATTCCATTTTATCTATTTCATTCTTTAAGTTTCTATTATTTTTGCAAGAACAACACTTAGAACCACTTAAATTGAGTTTAATTTATCGTTCGATTTCAATTTCACTTCACTTCGATTCTAGAAATCGATACAGTATAAATTTATTATTAAATTGTGTTGGAAAAATGTAACAAAAATATAAGCGAAATTACCCACACAGAAAAAAATAATTTTCATATTTGAATACGAAAATCGCATATTTGATAAAAATAATTTTTGAATTTTCTGCAATGACGATTTTTGCGGTATTGATAAAAAAGTTTGTAGGTAAAGTTGTTGAATTTTTAGTCAACAAACAAATTTATTGAGTCAATAAAAAAAGTTGTTGACCAAAATAATTTTTTTTAACAATATGTTTACGTGATTTGTTAAAACAAATTGTTAAGGATGTTGAAATAATCAAACAAAATATTTATCGAATTAATGAAATTTTTTGTTGAATTTTTTACAATAATTGATAACAAAAATTGTTGAAAGTGTACCTATATTTAACAAAAATCTGTGTTGATTCTAATTTAACATCAACATTTTTATTAAATACTTTTTAAAAGAAAACTCAATTTTTTTTATATTTTTTTTTTTTTTTTTAAAGGAACGTTTGTTATAATTCAGTCTTTAAAGCTATGTTTACAAGTATTCAATATTTGACTTCCTACACGTAAAATTAAATTATACAATTATCTTTTTACAAATAAATCAATTGGAATTGTTAAAATTAAAGCCAAAGTTTGATCAATTTACTGGTCACGCTTTTTTGTGTTTTTTGTTCGTCAAATACTTGTTAGATCTAAACATAGCATAATAATTGTACATATATGTATACAAATAAATCTAAACTACTCCATGGAGTACTAAAGTGGGTTAGTTTTAAAAGTACTCCATGTTACTACAGTATGGAGTACACTTAAGGGGTAGTTTAAGCAGTTTTCTTTTTAATTTTTTACTAATCGCCTTTTGTTGTGTGTACTGTAGTCTATTATTGCTATTATTATATATATTTACTTGGTATTTTAAATTTTTTTACCTTTTTTCCATAAATTTCACAAACTTTCACTTTTAAATAAACAATTAATAATGGACACCATCAGGGCTACCAATGTGTAATACTGTAAACTATAGAAAAGTATACATCATGCAGTTGTTGGCAGCACTGCATTTTAATTTCTTATAACATGGTCCATTCTACAGTACACTGGACCATGTTGTAAGTAGTCCATTTAAGCTACAATGGACCACGTAGTCCAATGTTATCTGTAGGGTACTAGCAACTTAATGACTGTTGTGTTTTCTTCTGTTGCATTGTTGAAGAACTGAGGTCACCTTATAAATACTTTTTGCTGCCACTTGAACATAAGAATAACAAAAATAAGAAATGATGTTACTACGTCATAAAAAATGGATAATGCAAAACAAATCATGCTGTAGTTTAAATAAACGACCAAAAATAATAATAACAAAATCGAACACAAGCAGTAAAAATTCTGATTATCTACATATCGCACCTGTTCATCAAAAGTAACACAACTCAAAATTTACAAGTTTTCAGTAGAGGCAAAAAACTAATTCCGCCAATATGATGGAATTATTGTTATAAACAAATATGTATAATGTTATAAAGGAATCACTAATATTTCAATAAAATCACAAAATTTATTTCTCTTCTTCCTTTTTCCGAAATTATTACGGATTTTTGATTTAATACAGTTTTCATGAAATTTTTTGATCTACATGTCAATATTATTTCAAGTTATGCTTATCACAACCCAAAATCAACAGCTATTGATAAACAGATTTTTAACATGAAAACAATCACAACTCGAATTAATACAGTTTTGCTGATTCATTTGAGCACCATAACCCTTGAACACTTCAACGCAACTAAAATTACAACTCTTTAATTGAATCAAAACAAACAATATGAGTACGCAAAGAAAGACATAAAGGCATTTCTCTCATGAAATATTACAAATAGAATACCAAAAATTTTACAGTCGTTAGATATGGTAATCATACACTGTTTCCTTCAAAAAAGTGGAAAATAGAATTTTTTGAGTTGTGTTACTTTTGATGAACAGGTGCGATATGTATGTACGTTGATTTAAAAATTTTTTTTATTGAATATAAAGGAATATTTAATTATTTCTTTATTGAATATGTTTTATTGAGTGCTATTTTGCAAAGTGTAAATTTGATAAATTTTTTAATTGAATCAAACACAAATTCTGTTGACCTAAAATTTTATTTTTAACAAACTGTGTTGTTAAAAATTTTCTTGGGATATTTTTTTCTGTGCACTTAACATGACTGTTTTTTTTTTTAATTACAACGGAGATATAAATGCTAATGTCGTTTTTAATAAAAACAATTAAGAGAGTATCAAATACTTCAGTATTAAGGAAATATTTTCCAGATTGTACCCTTTTTGGAACCCGTGGCCAATCATGATCCTGGCAAAACAAAATTATGTCATGAGAATAATATTCACTTAGAGTTCTTTGCGCCGAATATCAGCTTAATATCATCTTCAATATGAGATTTATTTCGTCTAACAGCAAAAGTCAAAAATTAATTTACAAGCTTTCGCTTAAATTTGCTAAATTCCCAATTAATACTATTGATAAACTGAATTTATTGTTGGTGGGCTAAGCCATTTCTATGCGCATTTCACTGGTTTAAGGAAAATTATCATTAAATTTTTAGGCAAATTGCCCAAGACTATTTATCAAACTATTTAAGTCTATTAAAAGCACATTTAAAGAGGCCATTTAAGTAAGTATCTATGTATAAATAATTTAGCAATTATTTGCTGAACATTCTTAAATTCTTAAACAATTTAATACAAATTTACTCAGAATTGTAAACTAAATAGTCAAGTTAAAAATTACAAAGAAATATCTAACGAATTCTCTGAAAGATTACTTTTTTTATGTATGTACTCGACGTCGCAATTAGGCGAACATAAATTTTATTAACTTTATTCATTTATAAAGGAATTTATATAAATTTTTATTCTGAATTCTTTTCTAGCTTTTCCATTGAAAATTAACGTTTGAAGTATAAAATGTGATTGAGTACTATTAGGGTGGCACTAGAATATGCACAAAGAAAGATACTAATCTAACGTGCTATGTTATCATCAGAATACAGTTAGGACGCAACTTGGGATTAAATGCAATATAAAAACTATATATTAGCCCCGAATAGAATTATAATCTTCAAAGTTATTTTTGGGAATATAAAATTTATTATTAAGATTTTTCCATGACGTGCTAAATTCCCAATTTTATTTATTGTTGAGGGAAAGCCAATAGTTTCTATGTACATGCATTTCAGTGGTTGCTTAGGCCAGATCATCAGGAAACTTTTTTCCAAAGATCATACAAATAAAACTGTTAAGCGAATAAGAATTACAAACACTCAAAAGTTCTACCTGTAACAATATCAAAGCTTAAACAAAACACCAACAATAAACAGAGAATAATCGCGACTTTGGTAAGCTAAGAATGTGTGGCGCATACGCGACGTTAATTAAACTCTTTTTAAACCTTCTAGCAATATATAAGCAAACAAAAAATCTATGACCCCATAAAGTAATGGGTGATTTTTTAAGAGCTATAGGAAAGTTAAAAATAAAACTTATAAAATTGAGAAAAATTCATGAAATCTTTATTTGAGTCGATAGTACGGTCCATATAATTTAATGTTTAAAGATTATTTCATGCAAATGTTGACCGTGACTGCGCCTCAAATGGTCCATCCGCTTAGTCCAATTTTGGCATACTCTTTCCAACATTTCGGCCGGTATCTCATGAATAAATGCTTCAATGTTGTCTTCCAATGCGTCAATTGAAGCGGGCATGTGTGTTTAGACATGAGCTTTAACATAGCCTCACAAAAAATAGTCTAAAGGCGTTAAATCCCACGATCTAGGCTGCCAATTGACCGGTCCCGAACGTGGAATAAAATGTTCACCGAACTCGCCTCTCAATAAGTCCATTGTTTAGCGTGCTGTGTGGCATGTGGCACCGTCTTGTTGAAACCACATGTCATGCAAGTCAAGCTCTTGCATTTTGGGCAAAAAAAATTGGATATCATCTCACGGAAGTGCTCACCATTCACAGCTACGTTACGATTCGCATCATCTTTGAAGAAGTATTGGTATTGGTGGCTCTAGCAATGCTTCTGGCTGATCTTCACTCCAAAATCGACAATTCTGCTTACATACGTGCCCATTGAGCCAAAAATGAGCTTCGTAGCTGAACACAAGAAGCGCGCGATGAACTTTCTTAACAGAGCACGCATTTTGATAATAAAATTCAATAATTTGCAAGCGTTGTTCGTCTGTAAGACGATTCATGGTTAAATTATAGATCAAACTGAAGATGTTTGTCAGTGAAACAAAACACGAAACGTGCGCCAGCTGTTTAAACCAGTATTGCCAAAAAGATAATAGCTAAAAAATCACCCGATATAAATATTCTGGGTCTTTGAGGAACTCTAAGTCGATATAGCCTTATCAGTCCCTCTCTCTGTTCGCCTGCTTAAATCAAGCTGGCTTTCGAAATACTCAACAGACAAGAACAATTTTTGTGCCAAATTGTTTATAGTTTTCCTAAGCCGGTTTGAGATTGAAGTCCAGAAAGATCGGTGCATTATAAAAAGATTAGTGGACCCAAATAAGAAAACCCTCCTTAAAAATCATCAATCTCAAAATGCGCTTGATTCAAGTATGATAAAGCTGATTTTATCCCGAATTCGTGCTTTAAAAAAAACAAAAAAAAATAAGAAAAAAAAATTATTATTATTGATTTACTTACCCGTTGTACACCTTACAGAATGATAAAACACCAACATCATGCCCTTGGTTTCTACTTTAGAAATCGTATGTACATATTTAACCAAAAATATAAACTAAATGAGAAGCAAGACTTCAAATTTACTTTTTAACCCTTCTTGGTACACTTGAGTCTGCCCAGACCTTTTTTAATGTGTATAAAAGAACAAAACATGCAAAAGTCGGAGGGTTAAATATGAAAATAATACATGTTTTTCTTCTTATTCTGTTGTTTTTGTTGTTTACTTATTTCAAGAAATTCCGGAATTGATTTTCGAAAGTAGTCCCATTTAGGATTGTTTTGAGTACGTTCTAGTGATATTCGTTCTTGAATTTTTGAGTACGACTCGTACTTAAAGTAATCATAAAAAACTTGATTTATCCCGAGTGTTTTTCTTTCTGTGTAAAATTTAATGGTTTTTACTTTTAAAAAATATATTTTAACCGACAATAAATCAAACTACATAACAAAATAAGTACGGAAAAGCATTATTTTTTTAATAACACGTAACTATCAGGGGTGTTCTGGAAATCGAAAACGAAAAACGCAAGATTTTGGAAGTTGTTTTTAATACATTTTTAATCTAATTTTTTTAATGTTTGTTATAAAATTCTGTTTAATAGAGAAATATTTGTATAATATTTGTCATAAAATTGTTTTATTACAGAAATCTTATCAAAAAATTACGTTTCAAATTCTTGCGTTTTGCTTTTTCGATTTCCAGAACACCCCTGTATATTTTTATTAAATTTTAACAGTCCGGAAAACGAATCAAATAACCCACAATTAGTTACTGTGATAATTTTATAAGTCAATTAATCATACTACAAAGTTTCGTGAAGATCGGTGCAAAATTTACCATACTGCACTAAAATATGCCTAAAACCGAAACAGATACACTGAAAAGAAAAATCAATCCATCCTTGCTTAAATCAAGCCGAAGCGTTGTCAATAGTACGGTAAGTACAGAATAATTGCTTCATGTACAGATTATTCAGGTGCGCTGTACTTAAAACAATCCAAGAACTGGATTGACTTAAATAAAAGTGAGATCAAAGTTAATCTCAAACTGTGCTTGATTGAAAAATTTATATGTTGGTTTTAATCCCAAATTCGTACTTGAAGTAATCCGAGAGTGGATTGTTTCTAACCTAAACTCTTATCCCAGAGAATCTGAGAGAGAAAATGCCATTATTTATTTAGGCTATTTACTTACCTAGGCGTTTGTTACACATGTTTGTTTCAGCCTTTGTTTTTCGTAATCATTCTAGCTTGAAAATTCGACGTGTTTAACTAAATTTGTTTTAAAAATAGAACTCGGGAATTTTCGCTTCATTTTTACTTTATAAACATAAAAATAATTCATGTTTTTCTTCTTGTATCACAGAAAAAATTTTTGCCGAATTATTTTCAAACAAACACTTGTTTGAAAATTCTTTTAATTTCTATAAATTTTTTTACTGATTCAAACAATATTTTTGTTTGATTTTTATTTAACCAACAAAAATGTGGACAACTCTTCAAAAATATAATAATCGCATTATTCGTGTCAAATTTTCATAATTTTGTATGAAATATTTAACGCTCTTTAATATTGTCGTCTTTTTGCATTTTTTTATTTGATCGTAAGCAACACTTCTTTATGTGAAATATAAGAACAACAACAAAAAACACACACAGTCTATTCTTGGACGCTTTAAAAAAGTGCAACTATAAGAAAAACAATAGCAGAAACAACATTACAAGAAACAAAATCCCGTATTCAATTTTTTCAAACTGTTTACTTAAATACATCAAATACAAAAATAGAATGATGGCGAAAAACATATCGAGTAGGTCTGCTGCCGTTTTTGGTTACATTTCTTCTTTAGCAAAGGAAAGGATACAGCAACAGAGAGAGATAAAGAAAAACATTGTGTTGTGTGTATAAAAAAGACTTCGTTCAAAAATTATTCCAACAAAAAAAATGTGTCTCAAAGCCAGCTGGCGGCTCTGCTCTGCCGTCATCTTCTCATACAGTGCTTACTTGTGTGCGCGTAATTGCTTGTGCAAAAAACTTTTTCTGTTTTTATTTTGAAATTTAGTATATGAATTTCAGTAAACTTTTTGTTCGATTCAGTTAAATTATTTATTTGAAAAAATCAGTGTTTTTTTTTTCAATAAACAAAATGCAAATAAATTGTCTGAATATGCAAATTTGTTTATTGGACCGATTTCAGACAAAAATTTGTTTGATTCTACAAATTTTTTGTTTGAACGGGAAAAATAATTTTTTCTGTGTAGTGTTTTTGTTGTATCTACGCAAAACAAGCAAATCGTTTTTTGCCTGCTTTTGTAGCGTTGTTGATGTTTCTACAACAACCTTTAACATCTTGATATCAGAATTTTATACTTATTTTAAGAAATCCTGGTATTGGTTTTTGAAAGTAATACTATTTTGGAGTACTTTCTCGTTGTTAAATTTTAAGTACCACTAGCACTTAAAGAAAGTGCAAAAAACTTTAATTTAGTACGAGTTTTTTCTTTCTGTGTAGTAAATTAGCAATCATCCAAATTAAAATTTCGCCAGGAAAATTTCTAAGAAAATTACTCAAAAATATTTGAAAATCATATAATTTTCATTTAGCCTCTTATATCTTGTACCTCCCTAATTTTGCACATTTTCCCATTACCTTTTGTCAACTTGTTGTATATGATTTATTAACTGAGAAAATATTATGTAAATAATCTAGTTATTAAAATAGAGTTTATTTAATATTGTATAAACATACACAAATGTATAAATATCATTTTCAATTTTGTAATCCTAAATGTTATTCTATTTATACAATCTCTTGTACGTTGAAAAGAAAATAAATACAAAACTAAATAATCAACATTATGATAAATAAACAAGTCAAATTGATTGATAATATTGTAATAAAATGGCGACAATGACAAACAAGTAAGAAAGTATAGTCGGTCTAGCCCGACCATTTGATACCTAACACCATGAAGTATAGATTAAGAATATTACGCCGTATGCATATTTTTATATTAGTTCGTATTAAAGCGATTTTGGAGATGAGTGTTATAATCAATTTTGTACCCACCAGTACAATGAGGATTTTATGGCACTTAAGGCTTTTTTCGGGAGTGATATTTGTATGGTAGCTAAAGTCATATATGGACCGATTTTAAAAACTCTGTTAAGATGATTTATATTGCAAAAAGAAATTTTTGGACCAAATTTACTCTAAATACCAACAAAATAAGATTATTAAACCATGGGCTGGCGGCATGATCGGGCCGTATTTTTTTCAAAATGAGGCCGGTCAGGCAGTAACTGTGAATAGTATTCGCTATCGTGAGATGATAACGAACTTTTTATAGACCGAAATGGAGATATGGATGTGGACTTTATGTGATTTTAACAGGACGGTGCAACTTGCCACACAGCTAAAGAAACAATGGGTCTTTTTGCGCGACAAATCAAATATGAAAAATTGGGAATTAAGCAAGTCATACAAAAATCATAATATTAAATTTTGTATTCCCGAAATAACTTTGAGAAACACGTTCACTTTCTATGAGACTTTTAACTTTTCGCCATTTCCTTGAAAAACTTGTAATTGATATTTTAAGAAATGAATTTCTGTAAGATGAGATAAACCCACTGTTTATTGTTGATGTGTTTTGTTTAAACTTTGATATTATTACAAGTAGAACTGTTGCTATAAGTCTTGTACGTTAAACAGTTTTATTTGGTTTAATATCTTTAGTTTTTCTAAAATCTTTATGGATGAAGTTTCCTGATGATCTGGCCTAAGCAACCAGTGAAATGCGCATAGGAATAGCTTATCCCATCAACAATAAATTTCAAGTGTTTTTATGAATAATAAAAACTGGGAATTAAGCACGAATAACAAAATCTTTTGAAATGAATTTCTTTAAATCAAATCAACATTTTCTTCACTATTTGCTGTAGTCCAAATTTCTTCAATTGTTAATTTTTTACTTTTATCAACATCTCTTCTTTAATAAATATTTACTTAATGTAATCCAAAAAGTCCATTATGCAGCTGCCATAATTAAATAAAAACAAGTAAGAGTGCTATATTCGGCTGTGCCGAATCTTATATACCTTTCACCATTGTGCGAGCAGAATATAGAGCAACTAGACAAAAACTAACCCAGCGGTAACTAGAATGAGTAAAGAGGCCCAATAGAAGGCCTTATTTAGCAGTCACAAGCAGTCAGAAGCCCTTCTCGCCGCATTCCATACTTATTTATTTTTTACACAGGTTGTCATTGGGCGCAAGGTTTTCCACACTTCCTTTAAAAACAACTTCGATCCCTTCCCAAAGAAGGGAGTATGGAAGGTCACTAAAAATAAAAAGTAAATAAAACTGAACACCTTCCTTTCTCCCTTCTCAAAGAAGGGAGTAGCGAATGTGTGCTGAATATTTCAGAAGGTATTTTAAAAAGAAGTTTATGCCTTCTAGAAGGCATACTTCTGAAGTCAGGATATCATGCGAAGCGAATCTTTTAGAAAGGAGTATAGAGGCCTTCAGAAAGGCCTGCCACTTGCGGTCCTTTCAATATTTACCGCTGGGAAATAATTTTTACATATACATACATATTTACAATACTTAAAACTTCATTAAAAATTTTGTTTTTAAAAAACCAAGATTCGAACCAGTAGCTCGTTTCTATATTTCTCGCATCGTAAAATTTCTCACATGACGTGTGAAACAAAAAATTCCATCGTTTCTCGATTTATGAGATAAAAGTGTTTCTGTGTTTGAATGCGAAAACAGACACAACAAATTCTGTTTATACTGGAAAATTTCCAGACAAATTCAAAGGCCGTGTTATCTCACGTGGTTGCGATGTCAATTGGCCGCCAAAATCATGTGATTTGACACCGTTGGACTTCTTTCTTTTGGTTATTTGAAAAATAAATATATAACCTAATAACCAGCCTTCTGCGAACCAGTCTACGTTTGTAGACTTCCAGCCAGAAGATGCGTCATTTTGAAAAGCAGGATCTGAGGGGTGCTGTAAATTAGTTTTTAGCGTGTCAGTAACCAAAACTGCTAAGAATTGATTTTTAAGAAGCTACTAAAAATGTCGGACCGTGTTTTTGTACAAATTTTTTTTTATCAACTTTTTCTGCAAAAACGCTACAAATGTAGGCTACCGAGCACATAAAGGTGAAGTGCGATATGTTTTATCTTAATATTTTATTTTACAATCGGTTTTTTTTAGTTTTTTAATAAACTAAAGCGTTTTTGAGTTACACGAACATATGTTGTGCAACCTCCTTAATTTTTGATATAACGGTATATCTCGAAAACCAAAGCCAACGTAAAGAAAAAAGTTTTAACTTTCTTAAAGTAAATTTTATTGCGGAATTTCGGTTTTTTTTAGTTTTTCAATAAGCTAAAGCGTTTTTGAGTTGCGCGAACATATGTTAATCTATCTATACAAAATATAATTTCTTAGTATGTCAGGATGTTTGGATGTATGTCATATTCTTTCCGCAACTTTCTGAAGCCATCTGATGACATAGGAAGCTGCAATTTGGCACACTTGAAGTACTTTCTCTGCGGAAGATCGTAACGAAGCCATATTTTTGATTTTCGGCTTTTCAACTAGTATAACTATAAAGATCTGATAGAAAATATGTTTTTTTTATAATATGGGGAACTTTGGGCCCCACCCGGCACGGCTAGGCACCGTCGGATTGACCTGAAAAATTAGATCATGATTTCTTACACCAAACCTCATATTTTAAGCAGCGCAAAGAATTAAATCTAAAAAAAAATCCCATACAAGATGCGACCAGTCTAGTGTGTAAACTTTATTTTTGTCAATTTAACTGAAATATTAATTGTAAAGAAAAATCAAGCTTTTTCTTGATATGTGGACATAGTTTTCCATACAAATACATATTTGCTACAAATGTAGACTTCCGACCGCCAACGTAAGTTTACAATCCCGAGCACATAAAGGTTAATCAACAAGAGGGTATTAACTCAAAGCATTTTCAGTAGAAGCAAAACAATTTTTAATTTTCCATTAAATGCATATGAAACGAATTTTTTAGCCAACCGTTTCATTACCAAAAAATTAAAAATAAAGCACGATCTCAGAAAATTCTTTGCGGCTTATAAATATTCACTTTGCATGTCAAAATCTTAGAAATGTAAAACTTTTTGCATTTAACAATTTGTTAAATTACTTAACTCGTTTTCATTAATATCACAATTCCTGAAACATACAAAATACAACTAAAAATATGCAAAAGAATTTTTTTTTTGCTTTTATAATAAACACAAAAATAAAAGTACAAGTATTTTTCTTCTACGAAATAAACTTAATTTTTTACAATTTGATACTTACACTCAAAAAAATCCATGCTACATTTTACGGAAGAAACTTTTGTAGCTACTTTGTTGTACTATTTACCAGAGTTTTGCATAAAATGCGAAAAATAGTCTGCTCTTGCATAAATTATATAAATTTATTTTGCATTTCGTTCTTTTGTGGTGTCAAATTACAAACGATATCGTACAATGTAAAATAGTTTTCGTATATATAAGGCAGCGATTTGTTTTGAGTGTATCAATAAAATAACTTTACAGGAAAAAAAAAAATTAAATTATTTTTATGTGACTTCGAAGAAAATGCAGACAACGCACAGTGGCTAAGAAATTAATATCATTGGCCAAAAGTCTAATTATACCCTTAACCGAAGGAAGAAAGTTTCCAAATTAGGTACAAAAATCTTGGTTATCAATCTCAACATCCGACAAACTGTTGGGGGATTGTCCAAGTGGGCGTGGCCCTAGGGTGGTTACAAGAAATTTATGTTGATTTTTCCGTCGGGGCAACCTCCTTATATGTGCCAATAGCATAGAAAATGCGATTGATGAAGTTTCAGCCCAATGGGATAACGCAAACATGTGCCCCATTGAGAATAAATTAAGGAAAAACAGCGATTTTTTCACTAAAATTCGTATTTCTTTGCCTTTATAGCCGAAACCATTCATTCTAGGAACCTGAGTCCAGTCTTGTTTTATAGGAAATTTTATTCTTATTAATTTTGATATTGATAGTTTCGTTCCTTGTACCAATAGATAAAGTGATATTTAGCATTAATTAAGGACAAAGAAATACGAATTTTAGTGAAAAATCACTGTTGTTCCTTAATTTATGCTCAATGAGGCACGTGTTGCCGTTATCTGATTGGGCTTAAACTTTGTCAATCGGATGTTCTGGGCTATTGGCATATTTTAGAGGGGAGCACCAAAAGATAGCCCCCAAACAAAATTTACCATATCTTGTAACGACCCTAATAGGGTGGTTACCAGAAATCAATGCTGGATTTTCCGTCGGGGCAACCCCCTAATATGTGCCAGTAGCATAGAAAATGCGATTAATGAAGTTTCAGCCCAATCAGATAACGCAACCATGTGTCTCATTGAGCATTAATTAAGAAAAACAGCGATTTTTCACTAAAATCCGCATTTCTTTAACTTTCTAACCGAAACCATTCATTCTAGGAACCTGAGTCGAGTCTTGTTTTATAGGAAATTTTATTCTTATTAATTTTGATTTTAATAGTTTTGTTTCTTATACCAATAGATAAAGAGATATTTAGCATTTATTAAGGACAAAGAAATACAAATTTTAGTGGAAAATCGTATTTCTTTGTCCCACCCATACAAAACATTATAGAATCTAGAGAGCAGCAAGAGATAAAATTTCCCAATTAGGAACTTGGTAAACTGGTAGATGGTACAAAGTTGAGTTATTTAAATTAAAGAATGGTACTTATATAACTTTGCGTTAGTATTGCACCATGGTAATGGGGTATTGAAGATTCGGCATAGCTGTTTAGCAGTCTTACCTGTTATTATCATCGATTTCCAAAATTTAATGCCATTCAATAGTAGACATATTAAAACTAAGGTAAGGTTAAAATATTGTTACGAAAGTAACTTTCGTTAAGAATTGGATTAATTTATTTGTTATCTTGTATTGATTAGTTATTTAGTATTTGTTAGTTATTTTATTTAT
The DNA here is from genome assembly GCA_930367215.1 of Pollenia angustigena. Classification (NCBI taxonomy): domain Eukaryota; kingdom Metazoa; phylum Arthropoda; class Insecta; order Diptera; family Polleniidae; genus Pollenia; species Pollenia angustigena. The sequence goes on from OV884056.1 coordinate 189,161,065, forward strand.
GCACACTTCTAGTGTAAAAATCAATGTACAGATGTAATGTTGAAATTGTTGTGCTTAATTGTACTTCAACCCCACTGTAAATACTAGAATGTTCGATTTTAACGCCTAAAAGAATGCCTTAGTTTATGATGCCTTATAACTCAAATAATTCAGCCATATACATAGATAGTAACTATAGCTGAATAAGTTTAATTAACAAAATAGCCGTTATAAAACGAACTTTCTAGAGCCATCTAGACATTACTAGTATCATCTACATGTCTGGGCTAGAGTATTAATAGAATCGCAAGAGATGGCATAATATCATTCTAAGTTCAGACGTTGCCAATAACGCATCACGCGGATAAAGTTATAAACATTGTAGTGAGTTGTGAATAAAAGCTATAAATTACGGTTGTTAAAGTGACTAAGTTCTAAATAAAGCTGTGTAAATAAAAAATAAGTGTTATAAATTAAAGTGTTGTGTTTATTTAACTTTATTAAAGTGCAATAAAGGAAATAAACCGAAAACGTTATTGAAAAGGCAGTAACGTAACAATATTGTGAATTGTGGACGTGGTATGCTGTTGAAAACAAATATTTTGTGTAAACTCAGTCACTTTCTGAGTCGATCAAACAATGTCCGTCCGTCTAGCTGGCAGGCTAGCTGGTTGCCTGTCCTTGTAACCTTGAGCGCAAAGTACAGGTCGCCATTTTGAAGATAAGTTAATGACATCTGTTTCAATTATCACTACCTACACTAACAATATTCTGTATGTAAAATTTACTTAAATTGTAATATAAAATAAATGAAACCGGTCTACTTGTCATTCGTTTATTTTCAACGAAAAGTTAATTTAAATTTAACCCCATATTCCGTAAAAACAAATGAATTTTCAGTTATTTTATATAAATTAACTATCAAAAAATTAACTACATATTCCGTAAAAAACCTATTTTCCTAGTTCCAACACAAGACAATGCATTAGTAGGGGTCATACCCTGAGTGCTGGTCCTAACAAAAAAAAAGGACTGTAAGACAAATTTGTGCAAAGTCTCATATAGCAGTCCGCGCATTCGGCTTACATTTTTGTTAGTTGTTGTAACAAAAAAATCTGTTTTGTAGTGTGGTTGCTCCATATTTGGATTCATAACTCTTATCCTATTTGGCGATTTTTCTGGATTTCAATACCGAACTGCTAAGGAGAATTAGAAACGATAAGACACCATTACTAATCTTATCTTTTGATTTGGTCGAAAGTTAGCGTGCTTAATGATAAGTTCACACTTGGGTTTTTAAACGCGTTTAAGCAAAATGCTGATTTAGCTAATCAAAGCCGTTCACATTACATTTGAGATGATTAAGATGACAGATGATTAAGAAAAAAACACACAAAAAAACAACAAACAAATTTATATTTCTTTAAAGTATTAAAAATGGATAAAAACACTTTAATAAAGTTAATGATGAAATTGTGAAAATTTATGAATTATTTAAGGAAAAAAATAGAAACATTAAGCAGAAATCTTGGCCGGTTGTAAACGATCATGTTGGCAATTCTACATTTAAGGTATGTTCAGTGGATTCTTTGTGGTTTATGAAGTGATTTAGTTGTAATCATGTCAATTTGAAGTGATTACCAAATCACTTCAATGTATGGGTAATCATCTCGATTTTGAAGTGATTAGTGCTTAATCACGTTCGAGCTGCTTAAACGCGTTTAAGAAGCCAAGTGTGAACATAGTATTAAACAAATGGTCATAGCTTAATCGATTTAGAAGTTATTGAGTTTTAAATAACTAAAAAAAAAATTCTTAAAAAGTGTTTAATTAAATTTTTTATCATTTCAAAAAATATCTAAAAATACGAAAAACCTAAGCAATTAAGAAAAAGTATGTAACTTAGAATAACGATTTTAGGTTCTAGTTAACTAGAATTTTACGTTTACGTTTACCTGTCGCCACTTTGAGCATTATTCAACCCACTGTGCGATGGGGTTAAACTAGAAGGATATTTTTTTTCCTTTTTTATGTTTCACTTGAATTTTATACTTTTATTATCCAGATTTTATCTTTAAATTACTAAGTGAAAATTGCTTAACAATGAATTTTATTAAAAAGCTTCTTATAAAAATAAAATACGCACTTAATTATAAAATTATATTCTCAAGAAAGAGTTTTTTTTATCCTTCTCAATTTTAAAGCCGAGTTCGTTTTTAGTTTAATATTGGTTTGGTTGTAGCTCAGGTTTAGCTGCCTTTTATAAACTAAATAAAATTTTCGACTGTATTTGGTATTATGGGGCACGTTTAACCAAATAAAGCACTGTTGTGAATTTTACGGATTTGTTTTATTCACAGTTAAATTCAAATTTCGACAAATAAAACTAAAAGTTACATTAAACATGACCACGAGGAAATTTTGGCGTGATGATTCGTATAATGTTCCTGGATGTTCCAACATGCAACAAATTCGAAAGGTACACCACTACATAAGTTATTCCCAACCAAATTTTAATTTCTGTTTTTTTTGATTATTAAACAAAATCGGTGTTTGGTGCATCAAAACAAAAAGCGTTTTTCGATGTATTTGCAGCGTCGAAAGCCAAGTTTCTAATTTTATTTAAGAAGAGTCCTGTTAATGAGAATAGAAACGCATAGAAGCTAGCTTTCCCTAAGCAATAACTTTCAGTGTATTTATCAAATATGAAAAATTGGGAATTAAGCACGTCATACAAAAATCATAATATTAAATTTTGTATTCCCTAAAATAAACTTTGAGAAACACGTTCACTTTCTATGGATGCCAAAAGAGCATAACATAATCTCTGAGACTTTGAACTTTTCGCCATTTCCTTGAAAAACTTGCAATTGATATCTTAAGAAAATGAATTTCTTTAAATCGAATCAACATTTTCTTCACTATTTGCTGTATTCAAAATTTCTTCAATTGTTAATTTTTCAATTTTATCAACATCTCTTATATAATAAATATTTACTTAATTTTTAGAATGTAATCCAAAAAGTCCATTATGTAACTGCCATAATTAAATAAAAAAAATCTCGAGAATTTCCTCACAAATTTCTCATAATTTTTTCCTGGAAATTTGTACAGGGTCCAGGAAGTCCCGTATGAAAAAAACGAGTTGTAATTCATCTCTTATTTTGTTATAACTCAGCTCTGCTTCAGTTTTCTTAAAGTTGAATTCAATGATGTTCAACAAATATGAGTAAAAATGATTTACTTGAACAACTGGCGTGTTGGCCTAACCTCAAGTGGTCTAAACCACTGGGTGACAAACAATCCATTTACGAGCCAGGCCCGATTTTACTAAATATTTCTTTGTTTTTACGGAATATGTAGTTAATTTTTTTATAGTTAATTTATATCAAATAACTGAATATTCATTTGCTTTTTACGGAATTCGCGGTTAAATTTTTGACAGTAAAAATTAAATGAACTTTTCGTTACTTTAAATTAAATTTGTTTTTAATTTAACATAAAGAAGAATTTAACTTAATCAACGGACAATATTGGTTGTTTGACTAAATGTTAGAATCTGTTTCAAATAAATTTGCTTGGAATTTTCTGTTTTGTAAACCTTTATCAAATTTAAAAAATTTTTATAAATGCAGGCGTAAATGTTTTTTTTATTTAAAAATGACGGAACGGAATACTTCTTAAATAAACTACAGTCCTTTCGTTGTTAAATAAAATTAATATCTAGTACACGTTAAAGAAATTAAGAAAATCATTATATTTTCAAACGTTTTAACAGAAGTTTCCCTGTTCCAGCAAACATAATCCTCTTTTCAAGACAATCAATTCACACCAAAGCCAAGTACAAATGACCTTGACGTTATCAGATATTTTATAATCTATAACGACATAAAAAGGATTAGAATTTAAAATTAGCAAAAAAAAAAAGAAGAAACAAGATTTTTTTTTAATTTTGTTTTAAGTTTATTTGTTTGTTGAAGTAAAAGATAATCTAAGGAGCAAGAAAGAAAAATTATAATTTAAAGGACTTTTCACGTCATGTTTTAGTCCTAAAAAAGGTCTTTGCAAAAACATGATTTTATTTCCTTAAAAATATTTAAATATGGGGAAAAGAGGGAGGAAAAAGCTGCTTGAATTAATCAATCTTCTGGATTCTTAATTATTTTTATAAAGCAAAAACAAAAAAAATTAATATTATACGTTTCTTAAAGATATAAAAGACTTTTTCTATACTCCCCTTAATTTTTTTTTTTTTTTTTTGTTTATTTCAAATTTTGTTTGTTAGTAAAGTACAGTGGAGCTTAATGAAAAAGTTAATGAGCTAAATAAGAGCTGCAAGCGTTTTTTTATCTTAAAATTTATTATTTTCATCGTAACTTTTAAATCAAATGAGATACTCGAGAATAAGAGCTTGAAAAGGGTTCTAAGCTTTTTAGGTGCCTACTTTTTTGTTATAAAATAAGAAATTTGTGAAAAATCAATTATATGGGAAGTAAAATAAAATACTTTTAAAAATTTTTGATTTTTTATGTTTCCTTTTAAACGATTTTATGATTTAAAATTATTCCAGAAAAGATTAAAAAATTTTTTTTTTTCAATTTATTTTTAATATTTTGTAAAATATTGCGGACAATCCGTAAAATACCTTCTAAATCTGAAAGACTTATCATTTCTGAGCTTTAATTATTTTCTTACTCTTTTCGTGACCTTTTACATGCCTCGGTGTTGAAATAAGTGGACCGGAAGATTATCCTTACATGTTGAAGAGATCCTAATTTCGTCTCGTCCTTGATGATTTGAAAGTGTTCAGCATTCTATATTTTTTATAAAATTTGTTAAGGGACTCCTGTGCTCCCTTAGAAATCTCTCCAATTGGCAAAGTCTAAATATTTAATTATATATTTGCCATGCGACAATATTTTATGAACTGTCGGGCTCAACTGCTTCTGCAGGCTATAATTTTGCTAAAAGTGATGCAGTTTTCGAAGCATATTCTCCCTATTTTACAGAATCAACTTTTCCTTGCAGTTTCCTTGCAGTTAAAAACATTAAAGCCTCATCATTTTCAAAATATCTCCTCGAAGTCTACATTAAGTGCAACTTGTTGGAAAAACGCACCCTGTATTCGATTCTTCCTGATCCTTTTGTTTTAGTTCAGTTCTACTTCATTTAAAATACCTGTTTCTTTTCTAAGATCGGATTGCAGCTGTTAGTTCTAGTTTGACTTTAATTCAGATTTCAGTTATGATTCTAATTAAGTTTCTTGTTTAAGGATTTGTTCTGGTTCAGATTTTAGTTCATGTTCGAGTTTAGTTCTTTTTTATTCTTATTCAGATTTAAGATTTGATTATAAATCAATCGATATCGATCGAAATTTTCATTTAAATTGTATTGGAATTTCGATCGATATCGAATTCGGTAATTTGCCCCTAGGATCTAGTTCTAGTATTACTTTAGATTAAAATCAAGTTCTGATTCAGATTCCAGTAAAGAATGAACTTCTAGTGTGAATTGTGTTTCTAGTTCTAGTTTATATTCGAGTTTAGTTCAGTTTGTAGTTGAGTTTAGGTTTTAATTCACATTCTTGTTAATGTCAAGGTAGCATTTCACTTAAGATTTATGTTCAGGTTTTAGTACAGCTTCTAACTTAAGCGATTTTTGGCTAACAATGCAATTCTGTAACGTACATTGCTAAATTTGGCAATGCCGAAAAAAAACTTAATTCGCCGCAATTTTAGCTTTTTATGCCATCGCCAAAATTTGAAAAATTTTGTATTCTCCAAGGCATTTTAGCGATAGAGATTTAGCTTTAGCTAAGCGAATGACAGAATAAGGCTGCTGGTTTACTTCTCGTTAAATTGAAGTTTACTAAGTTAACCAGTGCCACTGTTCTACGCCATTAAATTGGGAAGCCATTTGGGTTTTTTTTCTTTTGCCCTTTCAACATTATTGTACTAATTTTGAAGCATATTGTTTGTTTTCTCATGTATGAGAATATCTGTTGGCGTAGTTACTGCGTTGGTTGTTATTATTACTAGAACCTGCAGGAGGCAGTGGGAGTAAATGGCTGGTATATCTGTGAATTTGTGAGCTTTTATTTGTAGATTTGTGAATGCTTATTAGTAGTTGCTCAATTATTGCTTTTTGCGTTTTGCTGCTGGTGTAAATTTTTTTTATAAGTATTTGTATCTGTGTGCATGTATACGTTAGCCTCAGTTAGTTTAAATATCTTCACAGCTTGTGGCACTTCCGGGTATCTAAACAATATCTGGTGTTTGTGTTCTTTATAATGTTTTTTGTCTATGATCTTTTATTAAATATTTCCAAACATTTGTTTTGTTTTTTATACTTTGTAGTATTTTTTAGCATTTTATTTTTCGTGCTCTTAAACACCAAAAGCATGACCTTAAGGTATCTTAGTACTTTTATTGTTCATGGCTTCAAGTAGCTAAATCAGAAAAATAGGAGGGTGAGTTTTTTTAATTTTAGGACAAAACGTGGATTACCAACAAAACAATTAACAAAAATTAAATCAGGTCAGATAGATGATAGCAAATAGCTGTTTCACATTTAAAGACTTTAGAAATGCCCTAGAGGGAAGCGAACTGACACCAAAGTAGTCCTGTGATAGGTCTTTGGTGGTAGAGACCGGTTCTAGTTTTAACACTTTCTATGAATAAGACCTATCACTTTTACATGGGATTGTCATTGGAGGGGGTCAATTGACACCATTTGACCAGTCACAAATCTATTCTCAATGGACGTGTTTAGTGACAGTTACTAAAATGAAGTATTATTTCAATAAAACAAGTCCTAGAATTAAATTCAAGAGTGAAGACTGTACTGTAATTTATTACTTTTTCTACCTTTTTGTTCTTCATAAACCAGTTACATGATTGGTTCTCCTTTCACTGGTCATGAGCTCTTTCTTTTTGTACCTGTTCTATTTTCACAAATCCCAGGACCAGTCTGTGGGACCAATTGACAATAATTTCCCGCAGGGTGTATATACGAAGACCGTAAAACCTTTATAAAAAATAAGTTAGGGTGCTATATTTGGCTGTATCGAATCTATGATACCCTCCACCTACAGTTATAATTTTTTCGCAGTGGGCCATAGTAAACTAGGGATGTGTTTGAAGATAAAAACGTATTTAACTAGCGAAGACATCCACCACAATTTCTGAACAGCAACCATTTGCAGTTAACATTGCACTTAACTGTGCTACCGATTGCACATATGAATATAGCTCTTTAGAGGATTCTGGTTGTGGGATATCTAAAGTAATTTTGGAATTTCAGAAATTCAGATTTAAAAAATTTCGTTTTTTACAGAAATTTCTTGCGAGAATTAGTGACCATTTTGGTAAAATATGGAATATTACCAGCAACACACTATAATTAAAGATTAGTTATGATTTTAGGCGTACTAAAGTATGTTTTGTGAGCGCGCTTAAAGTGAGGCCAATGGTAAATTACGGACTGTTTTTATCGAAATTTTGTGGTATGCTTTCTAGACATATGGACAACATTTGTGTAAAATCTCATATCCATATGTGCATTCGCCACAATTTATATTAGTGTTTATAACAATATTATAATTTTTAATTAATCTACATTTTAAATCATCTTATTCTACTAAAACCGATTTTACTGGATTTCAATCCCAATCAGCTTAGGAGAATTATTAGAAACAATATGACACCAATATTTTTCTTTTCTTTTGAGTAGTACGAAAATGAGCGTGATTTCAACAGGCAAACAGACAGATAGACGGATATGTCTAAGTCGAGTTAGAACAAGGATCCAGAATATGTATACCTTAGGGGGCCTTAGATGAATATTTATAAAAAAAAATGGTTCGCACGGAATGACAAACTTACTATTATTCCCTCTACAAAAAAATAAAAAAAAGTATTGAAGACAGCGTTTAAAAAGCTGCAGTCAAAGTAGAAAAACTGATATTTCTTCCACTTCTTCATTTGTCATTGGCCAAAATAAAGAAAGATTGATTAAATGTAAACAATCACTGTCAAAATCGACAGATTTTGGTTTCGACTGCAATTTTTAAACCCTGTTTAAAGAAAATGTTTTGAAAATGTACCCTTGCAACCATGGATCTGCCAAAATGAAATTTTGTAGTTGGGAAGAGATTTTTAAAAAGTTCTTTATGTTAAATGCTATCTATTTATGTATATCTAAGCTTGATTTTTTGTGTTAAAGTGATTTTAAGGAGGAGGTTTAAAGTGATTCAATTAAATTCTCACTAAGCTGAATTTATTAGCGTTTACTAGCAACGCTTTGTGCTGGTTACGGTCGTACCTAAACTGCAGGACACAGTGTGTTCTTTTTGATTATCCACCTCCAAGGAAATTTCTGTCAGCTCCGGTGTCCCCCAAGGAAGTCACCTAGGCCCTTTGTTAAGATGTTTCTCAGCTACAAATTATCTTCAGATGGGGCGTATTTGCAGCAGGATTTAAATAGTTTTTACGCATGGTGTAAATATAACCAAATGGAGCTAAACTTAAACAAATGCAAGTACATGCGATTTTCAAACATATTATAATGACGATTAATAAAGCTCGTGGTGTGCTTGCTTATATAAAACAATGGTCGTAAGAGTTTACAGATCCTAATGTAACGAATCAACTTTACACATCGCTTGTAAGGCCACTTTTGGAGTATGGGTCTTTTGTCTGGGATCCTGAAATGAATATGCACATAGATCGAATTGAGTCTGTTCAAAAGCAGTTTCTCTTATTCTGCCTGAGGACCTCATTTGGTTCTTATGCTGGGAATCTTCCTTCGTATACTGCGAGGTTATCATTAATTAAAAAGCCGAAGGACTATGCTAAATGTGGCATTTCTAATTAATTTGATTAATGGTGATGTCCTCTCCGACTTCCTTCTTGGTAACAAAAATTAATTTTAATATTCCACGACGTTTTACCCGACACCTCATACCTCTGCACCTACCTGTTGTTCAAACAAATTATGCTGATCCTGATCCTTTGAGGAGAATATGCAAAAATTTCAATGAATTGTATAGCTTAATCGATTTTTCTATTAATGTAAATGTAATTAAACGCAATATTATCGTGTTTTTAAATAATTAATATGTCTTAACAAAACTTTTTCGTCAATAATTCCTTTATATAAAATCTTGTAAAGATTCATATCCATAGATTAAATGAAATAAATAAATAAATAAAAATAAAATTCTGAGCTTAACTGAACATGTCTTAGCATTTGTTGTAGAAGCTATCGTCCCCAAATTGTATACATTGTAAGTTCCATTTATTGACACATTCCTTAAGCGGCCACCCCTTTTTAACGGACACTATTTCCATGTCCCAGCAGCGTTCTAAGGAAACTAATTAAGATCTTTTGAAAGTCCCCTTGTACGGACACATTTTTATGCTCCTTACATTGTCCCTTAATGATAGATTTCACAGTATATAGAAGTTATGGCATTGAAAGCAATTTTGGGGAGTGGTATTTCTATGTCGTCAAATTTGAACCGATGAAAAGGCAGACCGGATGCTCAAGGCTCGAACGGTTCGAACGCAGGGTGTGGCAGTAACAATAAACCTGGCAAATATCAAAAGCAAAATCTTCTGACACTATCTCGATATGGCTAATGGTAGATGGAGAAAACTGGACGGCTGCAGGGCTACCAAGATAATGAATTATATAAACGACACGGGTAGCTCTTAGCGACTTCTGAACTTCAGCCGTAAGGATATATCGTGACTAATATACTCACTTGTCACTGGACGTTTGGTAAGCACGCTATAAGACTCGGTCGTCCTGTTCATGAATACTGCCGCAGCTGCAGAGAATCTGTAACTGAGGAGAAAGAATTTCAGCTTCTATGTTTTTGTTTTCATTATTAATTTATTAAATTTCCATATATTAAATATGAACTAACCATAATTAATCAAATCTTATCCTTAACAACTTGTACTTGAGGCTTTTGACAACTTTTTATTTGAGGTGTTTCCATTGCATCTTCTATGTGATTACCCAATGTTCACTTAAGCACGACAAAGATTATTTGGGAATTGCCTTCTACAAGGACTCTCTAAGATATCGCGGGGTGAAACTCGGTAACTTGGCGAAATAGCTCAACTCAACGGTCTGGCTCTAGGCACTTCAGTATTCCCCTGGTGTCATGCTTGATCCGGAGTTCCTATTCCGGACGGGTTGTGTAGTGTCAAAACGGAGTCACTATTGACTCTACTTGCAGTACGCCTAGTCTTTGGGCGGTCTATCACGTTAACCAATATCTCAAAAACATTTAGAATTTAATTTTACTGACTTCGGCATATTGTAGCTATGTATAGGCTAGGAGAAGGTTAGGTTAGAGTGGCCGGTCACAAAGACCCCGCATAGACCAAATAGGTCCCTAGCGTTGCCACTAGGCTAGGAGAAAGAAAGTGTTAAAAAAAACTGACCAGAAATCACTGCATTTATTGCCTCAATGTTGCCAAAAGTTGAAAAAATTTTCAATTTGAATATCTTTTTCCATTATTTTTGACCCATAGCTGCCAAACTGTGGAAAATTTAGTAAAATAATCTTCATAAAAAGATTGCTTCATTCATCATTTAATTCATAATCCTGGAAAGTGCTCTTTCCACATTATCATTTTAATTTATTTCAACAGTTTCAGTGGTATTTTATATCGAAAATGCGATAAATGTATTTAAAATGTAGCAAGAGGCAATAAAAAAAAGAATTAAGCAATAAGAAGTTTTTCTTCTTTCGCTTAATTTTTCATTTCGATGTAAAATACAACTGGAAAATGAGAAAAAACAGTTTATATAATAACAATGTTCTGAAGAATTATGAATTATATAAAAAAAAGTATTTTTCTGACGACTACTTAACTGAATTTCCAACCGTTTGGCATCTGTGGACCAAACCCTGATTCTTTCTCTTTCACCTACTTTGGTTGAGTTTTTTTTTTTTATCTGAACAAAAAAATCTATCGTATTGATAAGAATTGAAAAGAAAATCCCTAAAGAACTTTGTTCATAAAGAACATTTTTATTACTTAATAATAAAGGGGCCTAAATGGGACAATAATAAATATCCTTGTCTGTTCCATTTTGCTTCCTACAAGAAAGAAAAACACTCGGGATAAATTAATCTTTTTATACTTACTTTAATCACGAATCGTTCTTAAAAATTCAGGTACGAATAACACTAAAACGTACAAAATCAATCCCGATATTTCTTGAAATAAGTATAAAATTCTTAAATCAAGTACAAAAAAGATTAAACTTTTCGTTGGTAGTGCCACGCTGAGAGTAAAATTACAAAATTAGGGTTTTAATCTCATAAAACTTATATGTCTCATCTCTCAGCATTGCATTCTTTTATGCGAGCGTACGTGTGTGTTTTTCAAAATTTGTTGCACAATTACAACAACACAACACAAGTTCGAAAAAAAAGAATTGTGTTTTGTTTGTAGTAACAACAAAAACAACAGAACAAGAAGAAAAACATATACATATACATACTTATATGTATGTATTATTTTCATGTTTAACCCTGCAAATAAAATTGGACCACCTGATCCATTTTGATAAAATGGACTACTCCATGGACTAATCCGATGTAATGCAAGCATGGACCATGTCATTGTTAAAAAGTGTTTGTAGTGAGACGACATGTCTTCGTTTTTTTACTACATGCTTTCGTGTTTAAACGAGTTCAAAACTAATCGTCTTGAGTATACCATGGAGTAGTTTTAAAACTACTCCTTAGTGGTCCAATGGTTGGTTATATGGTCCTCTCCTAGGACACCGTAATGTTAAATAGACCAGGTTTTTTCCATACGTTTGGGTTACTTTTGGACTAGTCCTGGTCCCTTGTGGACTACTCTTTACACGCGTGTTTGGACTGGTCCTATTATTTGCAGGGAAGTTGTTGCCAATTTAGAGATTTTCCCGCTAAATCTAGCGTTTTTGCACTGATAATCGCGGGAAAAAAGTACGTTTTAGCGGTAAGCGGGAAAGCTAGCGATTTTCAAACATCTCTCAGCGGCTAATTTTCGCTACAAAAACCTCTCTCAAATTTAAAATTTACAGATTTTATACGAAATATTAAGTTTTTTTTTGTTTTTCTGGCTAAAAACTACTTGTTAAGTTTCAAGGTTTTACGTACTTTAGTGAAGATTGTATGCGACATTTTTTTCTTCGATTTTGAGTTATTATTTTGTTAGGGCTGTATGTGACAATTTACAACTTTAAGGTTACTAAAAATTTTTAAACAAAAGGTAAGGTATTGATCTAAATTGCCTCTATATATCCCAAGCAATATAATTCATTACCTTTCATCTAACTAATTTTATCTAATTGTTTTTTATAAAGGCAAAGGTATACCGTCCACCACAACTAGTTGTGATATACTAAGTTTGTCATTCAGTGTCAAACTGTTTAATATTCATCTAAGACCCCATAAAGTATATATATACTGGGACCTTGAGTAATTCAAACTCCATTTAGCCATGTCCGTTTGTTGAAAAAAGATAAATATTGAAATCAAATTGTTTCTAGTTCTCCTTCGCAGTTTGGGATTGAAATCCAACAAAATCGTTTCAGTAGGAAAAGAGATATGAATCAAAATGTGAAACAGCCACCCTAAAAAATTTATAATTTTGCTACAAAATCTAGCATAACTAGTAGCGGAATGCATATATTGATATAAGATTTTGCACAAATTCATTGTATATGACTAAAAATCATACTGTCAAATTTCGTGAAGATCGGACCATAATTTACCATAGGCCTCATAAAAAGCCCACTATCGAAAAACACTTTAATAGACGGTCACAAATAGTGCTTTTGTTATACATTTTGGTCTGTCACAAATTTTTATTACAATAAATTACACTGTCAACTTTCGAGCCGTTCGGTCCATAACTTACCGTTGAAACCATATAAAGCCTTCTCTCGGAAAAACCCGAGTAAAACCGTAACGCTCTCAATCTGTGCTCTATTATAATAAAATTTGGTCAGCCATAGTTTCATAAGACTCTTAATTACTTTTTCAAATCTCGTGAAGATCGGCCTAATTTACCACAGGTCCCATATAAAGAACACTCCGGGAATTTTCTTACTGTATGTGTAGGGTCTCAAAATTTGACACAGCCGAACTAAGAAAGCCCCGAACGCACGCACACAAAGATATTATTTGCTTGGGTGCGGTCGCAGAGACTGATGATAGTCTGATGTTTTGGAACGAACAAAGTTGTAATATACATGTGAATTGCCGACCGTGTCTGTGTGAAAAATACGATTATTGACTGGCTCGCGAGTCTATGGAGTGGTTATCACTGCACTATAACCTTTTTTTTTTTGGGGAATAAAATAGATAGGGAAGTTGGAAACCTGAGTATGTAACATAATTTGAGAGTCGTATACATTTGAAAAAGCACCATATAGGTATCTAGATTTATATTAAACTTAAAAATGTTTAGGGTTTAGCGGTATTCTTAAGATAATTCCCGCAAAACTAAATATTTAGCAATTTCTAGCGGTTTTGAAGTCCAATTTGGCGGGAAGTGTTCAAAAATAGTTGGCAACAGTGTGTTTAACCATCCGGCTTATGCATGTTTTGATTATCTATACACATTTAACAAAGGTCTGGCCAGACTCATGTGTACCACGAAGGGTTAAAAGTATTTTTGAAATCTTGCTTCTCATTTAGTTTATATTTTAAGTTATATATGTACACACGATTTTTAAAGTAAAAACTATAATGGGGCATGATGTTGGTGTTTCATCATTCTTTAAGGTGTTAAACGGGTAAGTAGATCAATCATAATAATTTTTTCTTTCTAATTTCTTTTTTGGTTTGTTTCAAGCACAAATTGGAGTAAAATAAAATCAACTTTATAATACTTGAATCAGGTGCGTTTTGAGATTGATCCAATCTTAGTTTTACTTAAATCAATCTCATTTTCGTATTATTTTAAGTACGAGTTCGGATTAAAACAATTTTATAATTCTTGAAGCACGCGTATTTTGATATTGATTGAATCTAAGTTTTGCTTAAATCAATCTCATATTCGGAATACTTCAAGTAGAAATCGGGATTGAAAATGGATAATTTAAGTATTTTGGGATAGAAAATCCGTACTTGAATCAATCTTTCTGTACTTGATTCAAGAAATTCCGTACTAACCGTACTATCAATCCCGCTTCGGATTGATTCGAGTACGTTTGGATTGATTTTTCTTTTGAGTCTATAGAGTTTGTAAAATCTATTTTGTTTTTCCTTTTTTTCCACCCTCTTTCAATGTGTTACATCAAAGGTGGCAAATCATCAAAATTGCTTGCCAAATGTGACACCAGTTTTATTGGAATTTTCTAAAAAAGAATTCTTCTGTTACTTCAGAAATGAAAAAGTTAAACTAAACAACCAAGTAAACCAGAAGTTAAAAGGATAAACATTTATGGAACCGTGTTGTACATTTTCTCCTCTGATTCTTCTTTATCATGGATTATTATTCTTTTTTTTATTACAATCACTTGTTTTACAAAATATTTTTACCAACTTTTTTCATTGAAAAGCAAAAAAAAACTGAACAAAAGTGAAATGGTGACAGCAAGTTAAAGAACAAATTTAGACAAGAAATATTCTTAATGTTTTTATTGCAGCAGCAACAGTAACAAAAAAAACTGACTGGTATTTACAAGAAATTATGAAACTTATGACAGGCGTCAAAGAAGTCAGTCAGAAGAATTTAAAAAAATAAGAGAAACAAAAAACGGTAAAAAATAACCCAAGAAAGGCTGCAACTTTGCAGACATAAAAGTTTTATCAAGAATTTTTTTTTTTTTTGTTTTGCAAACCACCCGCATTCACTTTGACTTTGATAACAAAATAAAAAATGTAAAAAATTTTTCGTGCTAATAATTTTTTTTTTATTTAACTTAATAAAATTATAGCCCTAAAGAAAAAAGAGCAATTTAAAAGAAACTGCTAATTAATACAATAACGAACAAACTGTTTCAAACTCAGGGTTAAGAAGAAAACTAAAATTTTGTTAAAGTTTACATATTTAATCAAATTATACTTTATTAGGACAGTGAAATTGCTAAAAATAAAAGCCAAAATTTGGTAAAATAGAAAAAGAAATGTTTAAGGGATATTTTTTATTAAAATTTTATATTTTTGCAAAAAAAAAAATTAAAAGGTTGCAAAAATTTTGCGAAAAATTTGCTATTTTCATTAAAAATTAAGCTATAAGTTTCCTGTTTCCTAGGACATTTTATAAGATTTTATATTTTATAGGAAAAATTTACTTTTTGGATAGGAAATTAGTTTAACATATTGCTTTTTGCTATTAAATAGGTAACATTTTTTAACACAGATATGAAGCTGCTTGTAAAAAATGTTGGATACTTTTACTGTTTCCGTTCGCCACATATAAAGAGATAAATGGTTGGTTGGTTGGTTAACGTGGTAGCCCTCCCAAAGGCTAAACGTGCTGCTGTAGAGTCGGCAGTCACTCCGTTTTGACACCACCCAGTTCGTCAATAATAGAAACCGCGGCCTAAGCATGACACCGGGGAAATACTGAGGTGGCTAAAGCCAGCCACTGCGTTGAGACATTTCACCAAATGGTCGAGTTTCACCCGCGATATATCAGAGAGTCCTTGTAGAAGGCAATTCTAAAATAACCTACATCGTGTAAAAGCAATCACATAGAAGATTAAATTTTGTCTACTAAGTTACAGGTTTTCTATAGCTGAGGCAGCATTCATATAAAGGGAGACCGAGTATCAAGCAAGCTTACTGAATGTCCAGTGAACAGTGAGTACGTTTATAAGTCTCGCTTGAAGTGAAGAAGTAGCCCACAGTGAGCCCTGCAGCGGTCAGTTTTTTTCATCTTTCATTAGCCATATCGAGATAGTGTTTGAAGATTTCGCTTCTGATATTTCCCAGGGGTATTGTGATTGACACACCCTGCAAACTATTATAAGCTGCTCCAGTCTTGGCCGGCCCGACTGCCTTTTCATTACCATAAGGTTCCCTTTACGCAGGGACCCATATTAAGGTAATAGCAAATAGACTGCTCAGTTTGGATAGTTCTTTCTTACACTGGTTTAGGAAGATGGACGTTGTCCATTGCGACCTAAGTGACATCAGAGCCGCCTGGCTACAGACATAAATACCAATATTTCTGCCAATATTCTTGTTATGAAGTGTTCTTCTCTTGTGCTTGTCTTATCGCCAGTATTTCGGTCTGAAATACGCTTCATAGAAGTGGATATTCTTAGTGTTCAACTATTTCGAATATTAAAGTTTGCTTAGAAAATTTCTATAAAAAACACTCAGTTATAAAAATATTTTTCACATAAAATTCTAAACGAAAGTTTTAAGTTCGTAATGGTTGAAAAGGCGAAAATTTCACATAAATCGGTTTAGTAGTTTAGAATAGAAAACAAACAAGCAAAACAAAATAAAATATATTTTTTATTTTTTTTGGAAATTTTTTAAAGTGGAAAACCGTTAAATAGAAAACGACGATTCGGTAAAATTTATCTATATATTTAGAATTATTATAAAAATGGAAAGGAACCAAGAAACTGAGACACAATGGGGATGCTTCGCAAAATGAAAAAAGACAATCGATGTGGCTAGATGTAGCCACATAAAGGCCAAACTGATCACAGTAGAGTTGTTGGTGGCACTAATAATTATTGACATTAACAAACAAACTTTTTTTCTGAATCGGTCTAATGATGTCCGTACGGTTTGCTTTGAGTCTGTCTGTCCATGTAAACCTTGTTCGCAAAGTGTAGGTCGCAAATTTGGAGATAATTTGATGAAACAGTATCTATTTGGTGTAATGGGTTGCATCTAAGTGCTTGTTTAGAAACAATGGCGACGTAGCAGCAAGTAATTCAGCATTAAAATGAGTCGATTAGTGATGGCAAACAACTGGAGTTGTGTTTATATGACGTATGGCAACTGTCAACTAATAGCATCTTATTTCAACATCAAAATAGTAGTTGCTGCTAATATTTTCTAAAGAATATAAGGCGGCATTACTAATAACTAAGTTTATTTTTCATACACAGCCTAACCGCCTGAAATCCATCTATTAAGACGGAATTTTTTAAAACTCGAAAGTTTAGGGTAAATTCGGTAACCTTGCGTCTCCAGAACAAAATGAGATAAAAAAAAATTTTAATACAACGATAGTGTTTTTTAGTAAATCGGTGAAACCTGTATGCTGGAACTTTTTTTCACCCCATCTATCTTTTAAGCCAGTAAACATAGAAATAAAGTTTATAACATATTTGAAACTAATCTGAAAAGTACAAAGTCGAATTAGGTAGTTATTTGAAATTCGAACGTTTAAGTTCCAAAGTCTCAACTATGTTTGGTTCTTTTTTTACATGTTCCGTCATTCATTGACATAAACGTATTAATTTGTGGGCAGCCATATTAAAATTCTTGGTACTTTAATGGGGAGAAAAAAAAGAACCAAAAAGGGCGAAATACGGGAAATTAAATTCCGTTCTTTTTTGTTTTACAACTGGTGCTTTTATTAAATGTAGTAAATTTTTTAACCATAAACATAAAATTCAACGTGGAAAGTCCTCAGTGAATGAGATTCCGTAAGAGGGATGTTTTGGTACTTTTTTCTTCTTTATCTGGTAATGTTTGAATTTTCGTTCGTTTTGGACCTAGAAACATATAATTGTACATGCAAGGACCTGAGTGAATTAGAATCTGTAAAAGGGATATTTTTGGTATTTTTTTTTTTTGTTATTTAACTGGTCCTTTTTTTAAATTTTTGTTAATATTGTACCTATAAATATAAAATTAAACATGTCCTGAGTGTATGAGAATGACTGTTTGGTACTTTTTTTTTATCGTTTTTTAATCTAGAGACATAAACTTTGGCATATAAATACATATGTGCATGAAAGAAAGGGGGACGAACACGAAAAAGCGTAATTTGTGCTAGTTTTTTATGAACTATTTTTTAAAGTTTATGAATACATATCTTAAACTTCAAAATGGTAAACATATGTAACAGCTCGAAAACAGTTTAAACTTTTAATCCGTTAAATGGAATTTAAGAGTAAAATTGCTCGTTGTGTTTGGTCTTTTGGGGAAACTGAAGCTTCATGAAGGCGTATTGCAACTTTAGAAAAAAAAGTCACACAATAAAAAAAATTAATCCACTACCGCCGGAGAATCGCCAAATGAAATAATGTTCCCCCCTATTGAACAGGCTCCAGCCGAGCTTTAACAGAAGAAGCTGGCAGTAAATCTTAAAGCCAAAAAAAAACTTTAATAATATAATTGCATGTGCCCGTGCATAAAACTGAATTGGCAAATTGGTTTTTTTTTTTCTTACGAAGACAATGAATGACGCAGTTTGTTTTTTAATTTAGTTTTTCTACAACTACAATTCGAGTCGGAAAGAACCCAACCAATTGTATTATTGTTGGTGTTTTGTCTAAGCTTTGATATTGCTACAAGTAAGACTTATGGTGTTTTATTTTCTGACAATAATGTTCCATATATGCTACCATTCGTGCGGGTTTTTGTTCCATTCTAAAAATATATGCAAAAGTGTGAGAAGTTGTCGTTTTCCTTTCTAAGCATGTTGCAACAATAAATGGCAAATTTGTTCCATTTCCTACCCGTAGTTATAACTGAGTGTGAGACAATACCCTTTTTTGCATCTGCGTAAAGTACTTTTTTATGCAAGCAAGTATTTTTTTTTTCTTGTGTTTGCGGACAATTTACGTTATATTGTTATTTTTAGTTATATTGTGATGGATATAAAAACTGCTTGTTTTTCGTTTGTTTTACTTTTATTATAATTTTTTTGTCGCAAAATTTTTAACAACAGCTGACATTAATTATTGAAAATCAGTGCTGTTAACGCTTATTGGAATTTTAAGAAAATTCAATGTTGAAAATTGCTTCAAGCGCGGTGAATATCGCTTTTAGTACAAACTTTGCATTCAATATTTAACACGCTAAATACACATTAGTGTTGAGTGTAAAACGCAGCTATTATTTTGTTCCATTGTAATTTAGAAAAATGTATCACTTTGTAAGGGTTCGTGTAACCTAATAAATATATTACACAACTATAATGCATCATTATTTTTTAGAAAAGAAAACACCATTAGGGCCGTTTTCACAACTTACCGATAGATTCATTGGCCGCATGAAAAGTGTTCCATTATTACAACTTTACTTTAAACTTCCAGGTAGGCTGAACCTTAATTTATTTTATCACTCACTTTAGGTGAAAGTAACGTTTTAATAATGGAACACTTCTTATAAGGCTGGTTAAAGTCTCCTTTAAGCTATCGGTAAGTTGTGAAAACGGGCATTAGAGTGTTTGTAATTCTTATTCGCTTTAGGGTTTTATTTGTTTAATATTTTTGGCTTTTCTTAAATCTTTGGAAAAGTTTTCCTGATGAACTGGCCTAAGCTACCAGTGAAATGCACATAGAAGCTAGCTTTCCCTCAACGATAAATGCCAGTGTGTTTATCAAATATGAAAAATTGGGAATTTAGCACGTCATACGGACATCGTATTAATAATAAACTTTGTAATCCCGAAAATAACTTTGATAATATGATTATTTTTAGTTTTATTTTATTTAACTATTTATTCACTTAGAATCACTTTTTTGTTCGTAGTTTCAATTTCTTGTATATCTGGCATTATGGATAACTGAACAATGTTACCGCATCGTAATAGACCCATTTTTGGTTGGGTTTTCCCAACGTTGTTAGTTTTCCTTGATATTCCTTGCCTTTAGTTGTTAATATTCCTGTCAACATCTTTCATGACAGCAAGTAATAGGAGAGACGACAATATGTTACCCTGACACACTCCTCTCTCCACAATCAAAGAATCTGACAGTTTTCCCTTGTGCAATTTCCGAAACTAATTATTTTTTACGTATGTATGTATGTAGGTATGTATATTCCATTTAACTGCTACTTGTAACAAAGCAAAAGTTTGAAAAAGTTCCAAGCAAAACAAGAAGAAACACAAAAGAACTTGTTCCTAATTACTTTTCTCTTTTTAGTACTTTCGAACTTGAGTAGGTGTCTTATTAATTCCAATAAAACAAACCTACCTGATCGCAATCTAAATGAACTTTTTTACTCATCCCCTCAACCCTGCACTCAATTTTCATTGTTTTAATTTGACTTAATTAGTGCGTCCTTTTTATCTCGTCTTTTTTTCGATAGAAATTTTTAAAATGTGTGTGGGATTTAATTCAATGAGTGTGTGGGACGTAAATGCAATTATTTTGTTACTTGTATGTGAGTAAATTGTTTAATAATTAGTCAATTATATTTAATTGTACATATTAAAAAAAAGTGTAATTATAATGTCATAGTGTGGTTTCATATCAATTAATTTATTTAAACTTATTGTTATGTCAAAGATTGACACAATTGTCAAATTAATGAGGCATTAAATAAATTAAATATTAAAATTATAATTAATAATTATAGCAAATATACAATGTTTATAAAAATTATAGCATTGAAATATTTTAGTATTAAGTTAGATTTGTACCAAAATGATTTGCCGTTACTACAAAAACTTATGTGCTGTTTTCACAACACAAGTGACTGAACGTGTAGTAAAATTTATATGAAAAGCTCTCAGGTTTTTGAGTGTTTTCCATATAAATTTTACTACACGTTAAGTCACTTGTGTTGTGTTAACAGCACGTTAATATTATTTTTTATTAAATTACTGAATTTAAACAAAATTTTCCATAAAAAGCTATTATTTGAAAAATTTCCTTTCAATGGAAAATCCTTTAAGCCGTTACTTGTAAAAACGGCAAAATTGAGCATTATTTTTTTCAAGGTTCTATTCCAGTGATAACCAAGCCCCGAACGTACGCACACAAAGATGTGCTTGTGTGCGGTCGCAAACAGAAGCTGCGGTCGCTGATAGACTGATGTTTTGAAACGAACAAAGATTTGTATACATGTGAGCTGCCGACCGTGTCTGTGTGAAAAATACGTTTATTGACCGCCTCGCGAGGCAATGGAGTGGTTATCACTGTTCTATTCTAATAAGCTTCAAGTATATTCGGCTATGCCGAAGCTTTAAAATATTTACCCATAAGGCCAGAAAATTATAGAACACCGCTGTTTAGATTTAAATAAGTCTATTTTGCACCACGCCTACTTATCCAATTTCGCCCATATTTTGTCGGATGTTATGTTTTGAAAAACTAGTTGCTTCTACCTAATTAAGAAAGTTTGATTCTTGCCGCTCTCCAGATATAAAGATGTCTACAATGTCCTTGTACAGGAGATGCCACGCCCACTTATCTAATCCCGCCCATTTTAAAAAGTTTTTATTTATTGACAACCCACCTACACAGAAAAAATAATTTTCATATTCATATCACAAAAATTTTTGAATTTTATGCGCTGTCGATTTTTGCGGTATCGCTAAAAAAGTTTGTAGGTATAAGTTAATTGAGTCAATAAAAAAAGTTGTTGCTCAAAATATTATTTTTTTTTTTTTTTTCAACAAAATGCTTACGTGATTTTTTAAAATAAATGTTTATCGAATATTTGTTTATTAAGTAATAAATTATGATGTGCTAAATTCCTAATTCTTATTCTTAGATACATACACTAAAATTTATTGTGAGGAAAGAAGCTAATTTCTATTCGCATTTATCTGGCCAGATAATCAGGAAACCTTTTTTCAAAGATTTTGGAAAAACTCAAGATATTATTCAACTAAAACTGTAAAGCAAATGAGAATTATAAGCTACAAAAAGGACAACAATTTTAAAAATACTGTCTTTACTTTGGTTCAAATGTGTTTTATTGAATATGCAGAAATATTTTTTTTAATGAATTTAATTTAATTTTGATAAATTTTTTCATTGAATCAAATAAATAGTTTGTTGACCTAAAATTTTATTTTTAACAAACTGTGTTGTTCAATATTTTTTTCTGTGTATGTGTACCAAATTTGGTAGATTTTTTCTTTTACCGTTCTTAAGATATAAATATCTTTTTTTTGTGACATGCCAACTTCTACACCCGCCTACATTTGGCTGGCTTTTATCTATTGATAACCAAGATTCTTGTACCTAATTTGGAGAAAGGCAACTCAAGATGTACAGAAATCTATAATGTCTGAATACAGGAAGTGCCACTTCCAATTTAGTTTTTTAGAAAGATTGTGTAGTCGCCAGAAAGGTAAATAAAAAGATGTTGCCAGTTGATTAAAAAATATAAAAAACAGTGAGTACTATAAGCGAACATTTTTGCATAAAGAATTATAAATTCATGCCAGAGAACGGCTTTGTGCGTTTGCAAAAAATTCGCATTAAATCAACAACATCAAATACACTCATTTGTGTTCATGCAATCAAACTTTCTCAGCCACACACATCGGTGTTGTTTTAAAATTCATTCAAGTCAGGCACAGCGTATTGGCTTTGCCATTCATAACATGTTTAGCTACGTTCGCCAATTATTGCTTTGGTTAAAAACATATACAAAGAAAAATACACAAAAATCATTGCTCTGATGACTATTCAGCAGCTGAAACAATTTCCATAGAAACAGAAGACGTTTTTATTTTTTTTTTATAATTTCTTAAAAAGTACAGTAGTTCTGAAGGTACAATGTACAATGTATTGTTGTTATTGTTGTTAATGTTGCTTGTTACGCTTTTAAAAAAATACTCTGCAAATAATAGTCCTATCACGCGTGTAAAATGTAGGCTACAAGGGACTAGGACTAGTCCAAAAGTAACCCAAACGTATGGAAAAAACATGGTCTATTTAACATTACGATGTCCTAGGGCAGTACTTTATAACCCAGCTTTGCATTACAAAGGAGTAGTATTTAAACTACTCCATGGTATACTCAAGAGGATGAGTTTTGAAGTCGTTTAAAAACGAACATATTTCGTTAAAAAGTGAAGACATGTCGTCTCACTACAAACACTTTTTAACAATGACATGGTCTATGCTTGCATTACATCGAACTAGTCCAATGAGTAGTCCATTTGATCAAAATCAGGTGGTCCAATATTATTTGCAGGGTAAACACTAAAACAAATTGGACAATACAACTAGTTTATTTGAACTTATGCCTACAACAATCATACCAACAAAGCGACTCGTAGTCATACCAATTTACTTTCGCCGTTGTGTCATCGTGTGGACAATGACTACTTAAATGCAAAAGCAAAAAAATAAATGTCGTTTGACTTTAAGAAATTGTGTTATTGCGTGCGCAACAATAAATGCAAACAAAGCACTTTAATAAAAAACTCACACATGCACAAATCAAATGTGTACAAAACGATGTCAAAATTACCAACGTTGAACTTTGTTTTGCAGGCATAGAGTAAATGTAAATTACAGCGTATGAGTAAATCAACAAAAATAGTGGATTTGCAGTTCTCTGATGCATGCCAAGAAAATGAGGCTTTTAAACGAAAATTAAATGCAAGCAAAATGGACCTTAGAACAAATAATTTTTATGAAATTCAAAAAAATCTGCATGTGAATATGACATTTTTGGCTTAAATCCGTTTTTGGCCTTTAAGCGGAATGGGATGTAGGATATAAAAACGGAATATTGGGAAGACTGATTTTAGGTTTTATTTCGAGAATATTATAATCGATATTCGCAATCTTTGATAAAACCAATTCTGAACTATTCTGATTTTTAAAAACAGGCCAGACTGAAGTCTCGCCATTTAAAACTCCCAAATGAATCTAAGATGTTTGGATCTGTTTGAATCCGTTCAAAAATCCCAAATGAATCTGGGACTGTAATTCTTTGGCGATTCAAACACTAGCACAAATTCATCCTATACGAGCAGTAGTGTAGGGCATAAAATAAATTTAAACAAAACAGAATCTTTGTTAGTTTATCGTTTCCTTCTTTTTCCATTTAGAGGGATTATGATTTTGACCATAAATATTTTGAAAGCACATCATGTTAAAAATGCAAAAAAAATAGACTTTTCTCTCGATTTCATTTACTTTGTATGTGTGTGTGTGGAAAGGAGTATAAAAAGCTGTATATAAACTGAGTCAATGTGCGTTTCTTTTTCTTTTTTTTTTTGGTGGGAAAACCTAACAGAGCATTCTAATTCAACGTAAATATAAATAAGCAAAGCGTGCTTAGATTATTTAAAAAGATAAAATATGGATTTGCCGTATTTTCTTGTATAAAATAAGATTTTTGTTCATCCTATTAAAGTCGAATAGGTTGACTTAAATAAAGAGGCGTTACCAGCAGAAAAGGTAAGAGTTTTGAAAAATGTGTGTAGTAAATAAGTAAATAACTGTCGTCTGTTCTACCAGACTATAAAATATCCTCCACCAATTGCGAATGTATACTTATGTATGTAAACTGGCTCCACGAAAATCCCCCTAATGAAATAACGCCCAGGAAATAACCCCCAAGGGAATAAACCCCCAAAAGCAGTGAATGAAATAACATCGAAAAATAAATGAAATAAGCCCCAAAACGAAAACGGAACAACCCCCAATATTTGGAAGTTATTTCATATGAAATAACACCCAATGATGAAAATGAAATAACCCCCAATGAAATAAACCCCATCAACAGCAAAAATGAAATTATGCTCAAAATTCATAAAAGAGTCAGTTTCACCAAGGATTTCATGAAGTCAATATGGACCAACAGCAAAGTCGCAAAATTATTGAAATGAATCGTGTGGAGGCCAGCAGGCGTCTTCTTCATAGTAAGGATATATTCGGTTCAAAAATATTGCTGCAGTTATTTTACCCACCCGTAGATCCTTGTAGCCCTGCTCTATTTTTGCAGTTCGGAAGACAATTTGCCTTTAAGTTTGGCCTTTACACAACTACCTCTACTGTTTTAATATAATTGTTTTTCACTTAAAGAATATAGCAAATTTCTATTTCTTCGTTTTCCACCAACAACTTCGAATTCCATTTTTTTAAATATTAACACGAGATGATGTAAAGCGTCCGAACTTCGCTGCACAACTGAAAATATTTTATGTTTTACAACAACTCAACATGCAAGGCAGATTTTACTCATATGTTGACACTGTTATTCCAAAAAACAGTTACTTGAATTCTCAAAAAAAAAAAGGAAAAAGATCAAACTAAGCAAATGAAATAAAATGAAATATCCCCCAAAAACAAACAGCTTTCAAAATGAAATAACCCCCGAATATAAAATAAAATATTACCCAAATTAAACACGCTATGAAACAAGCCCCAAATTTTAAAAATTTGTTGGGTGTTATTTCATTGGAGATTATTTCATAATTTGAAAACCCCAAATGAGGAATGAAATAATTCCCAAAAAAAAAATGAAAAACGGCCCAAAAAAATTGGGAGTTATTTCATATGAAATAACACCCAAAATTTATAAAAAAAAATTGGTGAATATTTCATTTCTCGTTTGGGCGTTATTTCATTGGGGGGCTTTTCGTGGAGCCATGTGAACTATTGGGTTCTATATGTGATTAAAATAATAGGTTTTTATAAAAGTGAATTACAGAAGAGGAGACGATGCTAAGCCTGTTAGAAATTATGGATCTACAATTATGATTATGTTGTATGTTAGCAAATGTTAGCACCTATACAAAACTTTTGGTCGATTTTGAACCTATCGTCACAAAATATTGTTATTTTTTATTGAATGTTTTAAAATATTTAGATTTTTTTAAGTTTCAATTTTTTTTTCTAAAGATATTTTTTATAAGTTTGTGCCATTTTGAGAACTATGCCTTTTATTCCACTCTTGTAAGTTATTTGCTCTTTCAACGAACACATTTCTAATTTTAGATATTCTTTAATTAGGCTTGAGCTCATTAAATTAAATTTTCATTAATTTATTTTCACTGAGGGAAGGAATTTTTACAACTTGGAATTTTTATTTAAATTTATTGGTAATTTTTCTTGGCTGAGCATGTTTAGGGTTGCCATACGTACTGTTTTAAGCAGTACATGTACTGATTTTTTGCAATTGTACTGTTTTATGCACAACTCCTAAAACAGTACGCAAATGTACTGTTTTTTTACACTTTGTACTGTTTTTTGTACTGTTTTTTTTGTTGCTCAGTCTATATTTAACAGAACTGGCCTACAAAAAATTATGTTGTGTTAAAAAAAAAGTTGTAAAATAATAAGAGTTTTTACGCTGTGGTCATTGTTTTCTCATAAATACACAGTAGAAATCTAAATTATAACGGGTGGCTCGTAGCAGTGGTATATTTTCGTGTTGTTATGATTTTATGGCTACCTCTTCCAATAGTCTTTCCCTTTCCACACCTGAGAAAGACAAAAATAAAATCAAAATTTTTTTTAAGTACTAAAAAAATAATTATTCCAACACAGTTATCGTTAATTTTTAGAACTTTTTTAATTTTCGGGCATGTTCTGGAAATCGAAATCACGTAAAATTGAAAACAAACAAATTTGGAACATTATCCGTGTTCAAAATTTATAAAAATACCTAATACCTTTGAGGACCACTTTTCTTTACCTAAACTACTGAAATAAGAAAAAGATAAGAGTGAATCCATGTCAAACCGTTAAGTCGTTCGGCATCATCACCTCCGATTTGAATGAAATTCAACACAAATGTTGAATGTTATTGGACTTTAACAAAACATAAATTTTCAGACCCCAGATTCTTTCGGCTTCCGAAATATGACGTCATAAAAGATGAGAAAAATGTGAAAAAACCTCAAAAGTCTCCTTACAAAAGGGGATAGAACTCTTGAACTACGCAAGATAATTTAGTTTTATTGGTATCGTTTTAAAGGTGAAAGTGCACCCTTTAAAATGATATGCATATTGTGTTTTTCTAAGAAAAGGTCAAAGCTCAATTATTGGGGTCTTGAGTTCAAAGCTCCATATCTAGAAAAGTATATTTTTTAAAATTCTTAAAAAAATATGTGTTAAGTATTATACCCTCTTCAACATTTGCAGAAAATTTAGAGGTGGAGACTCGATTGGTGTTAGAGTTATATACCAGAACGTGATGCTAAGTATGTTTTGTGTTCAAAAATCCCTTGTTGTTGTTGTATTTTAATTATTTTTTTCAGTATATCTGGAGAGCGGCAAGAGCCAAAGTTTCCAAATTTTGTACAAACATTTTAGTTATCAATACACACCATCCCACGAAATCTGGTCGGGACTGGAGAAGTGGGCGTGGTACCTCCCGTACAAGAAATATCAAAAATTGTATAAAAACCTGAATCTTTGGACTGTCATATGATCTATGGTTACGCCGTATATATCAAAAGATCGGAAATCTTTAGTAGGAAATATTCTCTGAAAAACTCGGAAAAATCGGTTCAGATACAAAAAATGTTTGATATTTTTTGTACGGGAGGTACCACGCCCACTTCTCCAGTCCTGCCCACATTTTGTGGGATGGTGTGTATTGATAACTTAAATTTGTGTACTAAATTTGGAAACTTTGGCTCTTGCCGTTCTCCAGATATACTGAAAAAAATAATTAAAATACAACAACAACAAGGGATTTTTGAACACAAAACATACTTAGAATCACGTTCTGGTATATAACTCTGACACCAATCGAGTCTCCACCATTAAATTTTCTGCTTAACATATATTTTTTTAAGAATTTTAAAAAATATACTTTTCTAGATATGGACCTTTGAACTCAAGACCCCAAAAATTTACCTTTGACCTTTTCTTAGAAAAACACAATATGCATACCATTTTAAAGGGTGCACTTTCACCTTTAAAACGATACCAAAGAAACTAAATTATCTTGCGTAGTTCAAGAGTTCTATCCCCTTTTGTAAGGAGACTTTTGTGTTTTTTTAAACATTTTTCACATTTTTATGACGTCATATTTCGGATGCCGAAAGAATGTGGGGTCTGAAATTTATGTTTTGTTTAAGTCCAATTACATATAACATTTGTGTTGAATTTCATTCAAATCGGAGGTGCTGATGCCGAAAATGCCATTTTTTCGTGATGGTTTGACGTGTTTTACCTCATAAGTTAATTTTTACAAAATTTTTTTTGAAAATATTCATCATTTTCAATTGCACTTGATTTTAAATATTTTCAGATTTTGTGAAATAAAAATAAACCAAACTATTTTTTTTGGATTTTATAGATTAATGGCCAATTTCACCAAGTTCAGGTTTAATTAACTTTCATTATAAAAGTCAAAAAACCTATTGTTTTAGTAATAGTTAATTATAGCTGAACTTGGTAAAATTAGCCGTAAATAATTTAAAAATTATTTAAAATTGGAAAATTAATTTAGGAAACAAACATTTTCTCAAATTCAATATGATTTGTGCAACTATGTGTGTAGTGAAAATTGCTTTAAATACGAATATGTTTAAAGAAAATCGAACTTACAAAATCAATGAGTTGATTGTTTTGAGCTAAGTAAGGCTTTTCTCCTATATGGCTTACAGCAATGTTATGGTTTTCCTGGCCAAATGCTTCGTTTGTGGTGTTTGCTTTTTAAACGCAAATGGAGTAATTTCATATGTATATTTATAAAATGTCATAAACTGGAAATAATTCCTTTGACGTTACACATTTTAAGTGTATTTCTTTCTTTATATAATTGGTGTTGCATATGAATCAAAAGTTTAAAATATTTACCCCAATTTCACCAAGTTCAGTTAAAACTAACTATTACTTTAACTTTCAGCTTACAATATGTTTTGACAGCTTGAACTGATAGTTAATTATAGCTGAACTTGGTGAAATTGGGGGTTACTTATTAAAACAAATGGTAATGTTGTCGTCCAAAAAAAAATGTACTGTTTTTTTCTTGATTGTACTGTTTTTATGTATTCAATGTACTGTTTTTCCGAATTTAAAATCTGGCTACCCTAAGCATGTTTCAAGAATCACCACATTCTATCGTCGGAAGATCTTTGAGTTCTACCCAAATTTCGATCTTTAATACTTTTCCTACAACGGAATGATTTTCAGTTAGTTGTACGGCCAGAAAGATTATGCAAACAAGTTATTTTTTTAGTCAGTCGATTTAAAAGCCCGACAAAACTACTGTTCCGTGCATTTTCTGCTTTTGGTTTCACACCTAAGCAGTGATGTTAACCGTACGGTAATTACTAGAGTTGTCAATTATTCGCCTTTCAACTTTGTTCGAATAATTCAAATTATTGTTTTTGTTCGTTCGATCAAACGATTAAATCAAAAAAATGTTTCGATTAATCGATGAGAATAACGAATAAAACAATTATTTTAACAAAAAAATTACTACGGAAAACCTTTCATTCCATCCGCTATAACTTCTTCTTTTTTGATGCATAAAATTGTCCATCTTAACTCCATATCGTTAAATTACTTAAAAGCATCGTAAAACCCTTAATTCCTTAAGCTGTTATGATACTTGCTATTTTTTGTATTTTTTCTATATAAGAGAACAGTGCAAATATATTTGCATAGGAAAACTGACTAAGTGTAAAGAGTATGATTATATCATAAAAAATCTTGAAATGTCAAACAAATATGCATGTGTTATCGATAAATAATCTAAGACTGTCTAAAAAATAACTTAAAATTGACATTTCCAGATTAATTGTTAGCACTGTTGCCAATTTTATTAGTTTTTGATCGAAAGAAACGGTTTTTAACTTTTTTTTGCGATTTTTAGCTTTTATGACGGTTTTTTGTGGGGAAAAAACGTGGGCAGTATTGTTTGTTTTGTTTACATTTTATCAAATTGTATTTCTTGTCCTTTCTCGCATTTGTTGTTTCATTCAGTCAATCCTAAAAAAATCCAATACAAAAAATAGCAAGTATCATAACACCTTTAATTATCCGATATTACTTTGGATTTTCGAAATGCGTTGGCAGACCTACCATCTTCAGCCAAACTTCTGTAAACAATTTCTTCTATAAAACAGCCGCTGTCTTTCTTAATGTATTTTTCAATCGGACAAAGTTCGGCATTTCTTAATGTAGTTGGATTATCTTCCACTACATCAATTTCAATGGTAATATTGTGACACTTACGCAAATGGTAAAGAATACATATGTAATTTAAAAAAAAAAATATAATACAATAACAACATTTTCTTCTTTCAAGAATTATACTTTGTTTCAAGATATGAATTATATAAAGCTTTTTGTTTATTTCTAAATTTTTCACCCGGAATTGAAAAATTCCCTTTTTTGAAATTTTTTTAACGTTTGATTTAAAAATAAAACAGCTGATACAATTAAGAAGGTGAGTTGTAAAACTCGTTCCTTACAAAATTAAAAGTACGAGATGGCAATTGATTTTAACAGTTCTTTTGGCCCTTTATTAGACGAAATATTCTGATTGCATCAATGCATGTCCGTGCTAAAAACATGGAAGAGTGTCATCTCGTATTTTTATTTTTGTAACGAACGAGTTTTGCAACTCACCTACTCGATTGTTTGTTAAGATTTGTTAAGTAAGAACATAAAATAAATTCTTTGAATACTACGGTTATTGCAACAGGGCTTTGACAACAATGTTTTTTAACTTTCATACATTTTATAAAATCACTTAAAACTTATGAGAATAAATTAAATTTCAAGCTTTTATTTAATTTATTTTTTAATAAAAAAAATGTTCGATTAATCGACATTAATTAATCGATTTTTTCGTTATTCGAAAATCTTAAAGTTATTCGAACAAGAGTTTGCTTTTGTTTGATCGATTAATCGAATTATTCTTAATCGGTTGACAACTCTAGTAATTACCCTTTTTTACGGTAATTTTGAGCCCCAAAAGGTAGCAAGGTAATTTCATTTAAAAAACGATAATATCAAGATTTGGGTTTTTGATATTCTTATACATACTAACATATGAAGGCTCTATGATTTTAACTTTTGAGGGTGATTTCCAACGGCAGTTTCAAAACTAGATTAATGTTATACAAAAAATTAAGAATGTTATGTTTCTGCAAATGCTTAGGTATAAGTGATAAGTGTAAAATATGAAAAATTAAATAACTCTTGTATATTATTAATTTTATTTTTAACTTTTTGATTGTTTCAAAATCAAAAATTTTTAAGCATTTGACTATAGTAATATATTCAAACTTTTCAGTAGAAGCAAAACTATTATGTAATAATTTTGTATCAAAGGCATATGAAAAAGAACTTTTAAACCAATCGTTTTATCATAAGAAGATGATAAAATAGCACTATATTTTACAGTGGGTAGATATGAATACTGCGTGTATATTTTTTTCAAAACGTAAAAAATAAAACATTTTGAGTTAATATTTTCTTGCGATATTCGAATTGAACGATACCAACTCCAGTCCAAATTTAAACTTCTTAGTTTTAGTCGTTTAGGCTGTGCGATGATGAATCAGTCTGTCAGTTTCGTTACAATTTTATTTATATGATGATTTTACTTTCGTATTGATAAAATGTATAATAATTTTTGGTTAAAATGTATTTAAATCAAAGATTTTCATTGAAATTTTTCATAAAACACATTTAAAATTTAAATAAATTGTTTTTGAATAGTGCTGTGAATGTTTAAATGAAAAAACCTTTGCGTACGGTAATTTCTTCTCAAAAACGGTAATTTTTAGAGGCCCGTACGGTAATGAAAAAATAAAAGTTAACATCACTGCACCTAAGTGTGCTCTCATATTTACACAATACGGCACTATCGCTTATTTCAGGATCTCAATGTTGCCATTGTGCTATGATTCATAACGTTTCAATTAATGCCATAAGATACTCACAATTTATGTTTTAAGATAAATAATTATTTTTGTTTTATTTTTTTTTTCGAATTTATTCTATGAGCTAAATTTCAGTTATGTATTTTATAAAGCTTTTTAGTAATAGTCCTATTCCTTAAATTTTTCAGAAAGGAAATAATTCCCAGTTTCTATTTTTGTTTTAATTTAACAAATTTTTTTTTTTTAGTTCAATGTAACCATATACTTTTGGCAAGTTTTTTTAATTATTTTTTATTAACAATTGTTATTTATTTGAACTGTTAATTTTAATCTTTGATTTTTTCAGTTAGGCTTGAGTTCATCAAATTTAATTTTTATTAAATTATTATACCCACACCACAATAGTGGAGAGGGTATTATGCTTTGTGCTGATGTGTGTAACGCCTTGAAATATTGGTCCTAGGCCCACCTTAAAGTATACCGATAGTCTTAGAATCACTTTCTGAGTCGAACTTACGACGTCCGTCCGGCTGGCTGACTGGCTGTCCATGTAACCTTGTGCGCAAAGTACAGGTCGAAATTTTGGAGATAATTTAATAAAATTTGGGACATAGGTTCTTCTTGGCACAAGGACCAAGCCTATTGAAAATGGGCCGAAGCGTAGGACCATGAGGGAAGATAGGGGGCAATTTCTTCCTCTCACAAACAATCGAACCGATTTTAATAAAATTCAAAACATAGATAGAACCATATCTATATGGACACAAAAGGTATGCATTTTTAATAAAATAGGACCACGAGGGGAGATAGGGGCAATTTCTGCCTCCCAAACCGATTTTAATTAAATTTAAAACATAGAGAGATCCATATCAATATGGACACATAAGCTATACAGTTTTTCAAAAATAGGACCACAAGGGGAGGTAGGGGGCAATTTCTGCCTCTCACAAACTTTCAAACCGATTTTAATGAAGTTTATAAACATAGATAAATCCATATTTATATGGGCACATAAGCATGATGTGTTTTTAAATACTGTGTTGTAGGGTATCATATGGTCGGGCTTGACCGACTATACTTTCTTACTTGTTTTTACTGAAGGAAGGAATTTTTACAGCATGAATTTTTATTAAATTTTATTTTGATAATATTCTTTTTCAACATGTAAATAAATTGAAAAATGATAATTACAGCAAATTTCGAACCACCAGTACCACTGGTTAAAGATTGACGTTTGACTGTTGGTTGGCAGGCACCGTAGTGGTGCAGAGGTTAGAACGCAAAGAATTCTGATGAAAGAATTGTGGTGATTCTTGAAACATGTAAATTTAGCCCTGGGTTCGAACCCCACCTCAGCCAAGAAAATTATCAAAATAAAATTTAATAAAAATTCATGTTGCAAAAATTCCTTCCTTCAGTAAAAATAATAATTTAATGAAAATTAAATTTGATGAACTCAAGCCTAACTGAAAATATCAAAGATTATTTTTTATTCTCATACTGAAAAAGCTAACACATGTTTAAATGTTTCTGATTTCCGGACACTGAACCAAAGTGAAATTGAGCTTTTTGACATCTGTCAAAAGAATTCAAAACCAAAAATACCAGATGAAATAACAAAAAAAAAAACAATTGGAAAAGAAACTCGTTATTTAAGGACCAAGTTTATTTATTTCTGATAACAAGACGTATGAGTAATATGTTTAGCTTGTGTATTTAAAACAGTGACGGGCACATGTGCAAATCCTATGTACGCGTGCATAGGAATAAAAATGCTGCTTGTGCGACGTCGACACATGTACACTATAAACTTCTTTGTGTTTCTGTGACAATGTACGTTCGGCTGTTGCTTTGTTGTTATTTCGTCAACACAAGCATAAATGTGATAGTATGTGTGTGCCCTTCACTGATTTATAACAATACGTCAGCATGTTTTACTTCTTGCATGCCTGTTGTTTGTTTGCCTGATGAGTTAATGACCAACACATTTTCCATTTCATTTAAAGGATTTATTAACTTCGTCTTCTTGGTTTTTTGTTCAAATAACAAAACATTTATTTAATTAATTGTGTTAATTTTTGGGGAAAACGTGCATTAACCTTTTAAGTCTTAATTGTATTACACACTAAATACGTAACAAATTAAATGCTGTTACAATGTTGTAAGTTAGTTTTTGTAAGCGATACACGCAATGAGTTGTTGGAAATGAACAAAAAAATCTAAGAAGGAGAAAAAAAACTAAAATATAATTTACAGTATTCTTAGTAAATGGGAGTCAATTAAACGATTTAAATAGTTTAAAAACGAAAAACTTTATCAAAACTTGTGTATGTTAAATATCGAAACGATTTGAGATATTTAAGCATAGAATAAACTTCATACGGTATGGCCAAAGTTTTATCTACAAATGTTAAAATCGTATAACTATTTTATTTTCTGGTATATTTTTTTCTTTTGGTAGATTATAACTGAATTCTTAGGAATTTATATTGAAAGCAAACAGTATTTCTCTAAACATGGCAACGATCCATTGTTATGGTGCAACAAAAATATCGTAAATTTTTCAATTCAGTTCAGCTCCCGCAGGATAAATTATTGGGAATTAAAAAGGCTGTTTAAGGAACGGGGTACATTAGTCGATCATCGTGAAGAGGTGCACATTGAAATTATCACACTAAAGAAAACGTGGAAGCTGTGTGGCAGAGTGTTGAAAATTATCCATTTGCTTCATCTCGTCGTTATTTCGGCATTTCCAGAACAGCATTGCAGAACATTTTAAGGTTGGATCTAAAGATGCATCCATACAAAAGTTAAATTGTCCAAGGAATGCTACCGCAAGACCACTGACAACAATTACGTGAGGTCTTTTTTGGACAACCCTGTACATAAGTTTAGTTAGGTAGGTAGAATGGTAGTCATTACTCATTTTACACACTGACCCAATGATCCAATGTGGTATCATGCAGTGCATTTTACAGAAACCCAACCAATAAACCAACCCGAACTTCTAAGGAAGTTCAAATGCGCTCTAGTTTAACGCCGCACACTGGGGATTTTTGTATGGAGGTGAGGAAAAAAGTATATTTTTCAAAAAATATAATGATTTCATTACAAATTTAGTTTTATTTATATAGTAATACACAAAAGTAATCAAAATAAAGAAAGTTAGAGAAATATATATCGTTACCTACAATGTAAAAAGCCCTAACTAACAAAAAAAATGTAAATGATTTTTTTAATTCATTATTTATTTTAAATCTATTTTTAATTTCATCACAAACTTAGTTTTATTTATATAGTTATATACAAAAGTAATCAAAATAAAGAAAGCTAGACAAATGTATATCGTTACCTACAATGTAAAAAGCCCTAACTAACAAAAAATTTAAATGATTTTTTTAATTTTTAATTTATTATTTATTTTAAATCTACTTTTTAATTTATTATTCTAAAAGAGCCTTAACTTCGTCGCTTATATCACTATGCTTTTTCTGGCTAAATGAAGGAGTCAAGTGTGAGATCATGGGATCTGATGTTACCATCATTCGGTGCATAATATCTTCGTTCGTGGAAATTCGACTGCATTTTCTGGAGTGTCTAAGGCGATATTTTTTATAGTCTTTGTTACGACTTTCCTGAGCCTCTTCGGATAATAAGCCCACAGGAAAAATACACTTTTCAATTATATATTTTCCATGAATCAGAATTTTGTGGAGTGTTGGTGGCATATTGTACCACTCGTACAGTGCAACAAACTTTTTTGCCGTCTCCAGACAAAAATCACCAAATTTTTTCGGATCTAGTGCCTCGGTAATGGTTATAGCTTCGAGAATTGTTGAAAACCTCTTGATTATGTCTTCATCTAGACCCGTGGTTTCGGAAATTAAAGCAGGATTAGCAAAGAATCTTCGTGACGTATTTCCTGAATTTGTCGTACCAGAGCCTTGTTTAACAGTATCAACCTGTATTCCAATTTTCTCTTTAATTTCACGCTTTATCAAACATTTTCGGGCTTCTCTTATCGGACGAGTATTTGAGTCGACTCTTCCACGTTTAAATTCAAGATTGTAAGCTACATGCAAAAGACACTCCATCAGCTTAATACGCGCATGAAGTGGTGACATACCAAATTGCAGTGCTTGTTCATTTACGGGCATAGCTTGAACTTCTTAGATTTTATTCATCTTGGATGTTGTTGCTCCACAAATAAAACAAGAAGATGCTGCTGGTGTCTCTGTTACTGATTGTGCTGTCTTGCCGTCAATCATTGTAAAATATAATTCATGTTTAACTTTAAAGTTACGATTATTTACTGTTAACTCAAATTCTTTTAGTTGAGATATCTCCTCATCGACTCTTCTCTTTTCTTCTCGTATAACTTGAGGTGTCTCTTTAACGTACGCAAACTGTAGTGTTCTACAATATTGTGTGGAAGAAGGTTTATTGTTGTTCCATACTAATTTATTTATGTCATCACTCAATGATAATTTTAGTGGTACAACTGATGTCATATATAAATGAGAGTCAGAAATTTGATCATCTGAAAACCTCTGTTGGTATTCGCTTTGACCAGATGCCCCATCACATCCCCATTTATAGTACATTGTTAGATTTCCGCTTTCAATATTATTTATTTCCTTTACTGATTTGGTCTCTAGGACTCTTTTAGCAGTATGATCCAACAGATTTTGCAGAGGTACACTGCCTGAACTTTCAGTGATAGAAATTTCTAGAGGATAACTGTTAGTTTTTTCTTTCGTGAGTTGTTTGTATGGTACGAGTATGTTATATCCTTAATTTTGTAACCAATGCATTAGATACTCGTATTTTTCTTTTGTAAGTTCAAGCTTTGTAAACATCCCCAAAGTTTTTAATGTACAAATTTTGTGGTTGGTTTTTGAAATATTAGAAGAAAAATCAATTACTTCTTGAGGAAACATAGAACGTACTTCATCCCTTTTGTATCGTTTGGCGCGATCACAGCACTCCTCAAACGATTTGCGGGGCCGACCAAGTGCAGAACTGGTAGAACATTCAGCCTCAGTAAACTTAATTGTAAATGTGCCTTCAAGCCAATTTACATTCTTTTTTTCAAATCGCGACTTCGTACGGTTAGAATCCTGCCATCTTTGTTTGAAGTTATAGTAAAAGTGTTTATATATTGTATCCAAAATTTGCAAAAACTGTTTTAATTTTGTTCTGTCTTTGTCAAATTCCAGAAGCTTCGAGCATAAAACCCCATGAGAAATAGAAAAACTTTCCATTGCCGTAAAACTCTTGGTCCTTAGTTTCAGTTATAATTAAATAATTTCGCGTTCGCCAGCACTTGTTGAATGACAAAAATCGATCAGTGAACACCTATAAATACTACGTTAGTTTCAACATTTTACTGAAAGGTACTTATGAATTCGCGCATCTTTTAAGGGAGTCTATATACCTGTTTCGTGTGCGTTTAAAATTTTTCGAAACGTTCTAAAACATGACCACTCATAAATGTGGGTGCAATTTGTGTAAAAAAATCATGCAGGTAGCCAACGAAAAAAACCCAAATAATTAAAAAAGTGCATTTACCTTTTTTCCTTTCAATTTTCCACGCACATTTATTACCGCTTATTACTTTGCTGCCGCAATCTTAAAAATCAAATAACCTTTTGTTTATTGCTTTTTTTTTTTTAATTCTGAGAATCATAAAAAAAGTCATAAATGTTTTTGCAAAGAATTTTGTGCATATCTCGAGCAAATTTTTGAAATGCATACCTTCACTTAATTGTGAATAAAAGCGAAACGCGTTCATCGATTTTCTTGATTTATGTCTCATTTTTTTCATAGGTTATGCGAATTTACGTGAAAGTAATAAAACTTGAAACTTTTTTTTACTGTTTTGGATTTTTTATGAATTAAAAATAAAAAATTTAAATTTTTTGGGCAAAAAATATTTTTTTTCTTCATACAATTATTTATAACTGCGAAACTGTTGCTTATGTAGCAAAATGTTATATAAACAGATGAAAGTAATTGTAATTCTTGATTTTTATAAATTTTTTTCAGCAAAATCCGACTAGTTGTTCTCGAGTTATGTTAAACAAAAGAGCCTTATCAGAATTGAGTCCCGAATCAATCAGCTGAAAAATGTTGTACTGTGTAATGCAAAAACTTGAGAGGTGGCACCTGGTGGCACTTGAAATTGATTAATAATGTTAAAACAGATATAAGACAATGTATTCGGTGTGATTTCAAACTGAGGAAAAGTAAAGAAAAAATTCCAGGTCCAAATGTTTGGAGAAAAATGGGTAGATATCTTTCTTCATCACAGTTTATTAAAGTATCTTCAACGTTATCTGACAGATCAGGCTCAAGTTTAGATCTTAGTAGGTGTTTATCTCTTTTATCAAATATAATCAGCTCATCAGCTAGTTGTGGTTTTAACAGTTTTAATATGACTTGATTACACTTTGAGGTAGAAGTTTAGGTATGTTCACTAATGAGAAAGGTGTTTTGAGATCTTCTAAAATAAATTCAATAAGAGGAATGTAACAACTCGGTAGTAATCTTCAACATTTGGGATGTGATTATTTCGTTCAAATCTTGTCTTTTCGATTGGAACGTCGATTTGAACGCAAATAACTTAAACCTTTTTAAAAATCGCTTTGAAATATTCTTTTGTTTTATTTCTGTACCCTTCAAGGCTCATGATTAAAGTTTTGATAAGGCTTGATCCTTTTTGAAGATCTATATTTTGCTTATGTAAAATGATACTAAGTGGCTGTGTTACATTAAGTATCACACTTAATATGTATATTCCGCAAATAAATTCAAAAGTACTAAGTGATTTCCTAAATATAAAGGTAGAGATAATACCTTTCCACTCAGATATTTTTCCAAAGCTTCTACTATATGATGTAAACTTGTTGCAAAGTGTTAAATTGAGTCGTGATCGCATAATGTAGAGAGTTTGGCTCCCAAATACTTTGCTAAAACTGTGTTTCGCTTGGGATG
The DNA here is from genome assembly GCA_930367215.1 of Pollenia angustigena. Taxonomy (NCBI): domain Eukaryota; kingdom Metazoa; phylum Arthropoda; class Insecta; order Diptera; family Polleniidae; genus Pollenia; species Pollenia angustigena. The sequence goes on from OV884056.1 coordinate 189,199,764, forward strand.
ATTATATTTAAAAAATTTTGTCGTTTCTTTAACAAATGATACAAATTTTTGTATTAATGGCAATTTATTGCTTTTAGAAATTGAGTTTCTTGATTTATGGGAATAGCAAGGCGTTTGTTTCGCATTTGTCGCGGTTTCCAGAGTATTTTAACAGCTCCATTTTCTGCTGACATCAGAGGATACCCATCTGTTCCATCTCCTACACAATTTTTTAGGTCAAGACCAAAATTTTTCAAAGCTTTAAGCACTATTGATGGGTGCCATGTCATAGTATCATAGTGTCCATGGACAAGTACAATAAAGGATTTTCTCCTTTATGGTATAACAAGTACCGGTTTCGCTAAGTTAAGCTTCTAAAATATGCCTTGTTTCCGAACGAAGGCCGACTACGCAGAGAAGCTTTAGTTAGCGAAGCCGGTTTTTGTTATACCATAGAGGAGAAAATCCTTGCGCACGGCCGAAGGCCGTCTATGCAGTGAAGCTTTAGTTAGCGAAGCCGGTTTTTGTTATACCATAGAGGAGAAAATCCTTGCGCCCGGCCGAAGGGAAGCTTTAGTTAGCGAAGCCGGTTCTTGTTATACCATAGAGGAGAAAATCCTTTATGGTACTTGTCCATGGACACTACGACACTGGACGTTATGACATGCCACCTATTGATGATAGTGCCTTCGCATCAATTGACACATCAACGTCAACAATATCATTTGAAGCCTCTTCAAACGCGATTACAATCAAGCCAATAAATTCTTCCCTATAAACTTTTTGTTGCATGTTGAAATATCTTAAAGATAAGGAAATCTGGCTTTTCCCTGACAAATTCGTGCTTTCGTTAAAATTATCGAATAGGATTTTGATTCATATAACACATAAATATTGCATTTACTAGGGTTTATTAATAATTCAACCGCACGCATTATCAAGTCAAACGTTTAGTCTTCGAAAATAGATGGCACCTGCTGGGATTTAATGTAGAATAGTGAGTATTTGAATACGGTAAACTAGATTTTTCATTTGAAATATCTATTAAATAACTATTAGGATTATTGAAAATTTCGTTAGAACTTCCATAAAAAAAAACAAAAAAAAACCTTGCTGGGATTTCCAAAAATTTTGTACATTAGAAAAAATATTATTATTGGGAATTCTTGTATTATCGAAATTAACAAAACATATTTTTATAATTTACGGGGGGGAAATTTCCTTATTCCCCCCCCCCCCCCTGAATCCGCGCCTGACACAGACATACATACATATTAACGTGTCAAAAGGATTTTAATAAAAACACTTAAACAAATGCAGTTTTGCACAAATTAAAAATGAATTAAAAATAGATAAAAATGCTATACGTGAATATTTGGAATATTTGATACCCTCCTCTAAGAATTAATAGGCTAAGGGGATTGATTTTTATATGTGATCCCTAATCTATATATGTATATAAAATTGTAACATTACTGACTGACTCACTGACTGATTCATCATCGCACAGCCTAATCGCCTGAAGCTTGAAATTTGGACCAGAGATTGGTCACCCTCCAAATCGATCCACTAAGACGGGATTTTTGGAAATTCAAATGTTAAGGGGGTAAAAAAGGGTAAAAACGGGAAAATACGGTAACCGTATATCTCCAAAACTAAAAGAGATACAAAAAAAATGTGACACTTATCGTTGTTCTTTAGAAAAATAAGCGGACAGGTGTCTGGTACTTTTTTGAAATTCGGCCCTTTTATGGAGTAAACGGGTAAAATCTGAATTTTGGTACTTTTTTGACACCCCATCTATCTTTTGAACCAACAAACATAGAATCAAAGTTTATACCACATTCGAAACATATCAAAAAAAACACGAATACAAATTTGATACTTTTTCGAAATTCGAACATTTAAGGGGTGAAAATCGTAACTATTTTTGGTACTTTTTTTAAAAAACATTTTCCTCCATTCTTTGACATATTCGTACTAAATTATGGGCTCCCACCACAATACTGAAATTTTTGATACTTTAATGGGGGGAAAAAATAGTACCAAAAAAGGAAATACGGGAAATATGATATTTTTGTTTAGCTTTTTGGTTCTACAACTGGTATTTTTTAATTATCGTTAATATTGGACCTAGAAACATAAAATTCAACATGTAATGTCCTAAGTGGATAAGAATCTAAGAGGGAACTTTTTGGTACTTTTTTGTTCTTTAATTGGTACTTTTTGAATTTCCGTTAGTATTGGACCTAGAAACATAAAATCCAAGATGCAGTGTCCTGAGTGGATAAGAATCTATAAGGGGAAGTTTTTGGTACTTTTTTGTTCATTAACTGCTACTTTTTGAATATCCGTTAGTATTGGACCTATAAACATAAAATTAAACATGCAATGTCCTGAGTGGATGAGAATCTATAAGAGGGAAATTTTTGGTCCTTTTTTATTCATTAACTGGTACTTTTTGAAGTTTGGTTAGTATCGGACCTAGAAAGATGAAATTAAACATGCAAGGTCCTGAGTGGCTGAGAATCTGTAAGAGGAATCTTTTTGGTACTTTTGCGTTATTTCACTGGTACTTTTTTTTATTTTCGTTAATATTGGTCTTATGAACATAAAATTTAACCTTCAAGGTCCTGAGTGAATAAGAATCTGTAAAAGCGCTTTTTGGTACTTCTTTGTTTTTTAACTGGTCCTTTTGGAATTTCCATTATTATTGGAACTAGAAATATGAAATTCAATATGCCATGTAATTAGTGGCTAGGAATCTATAAGAGGGAAGTTTTTGGTACTTTTTTGTTCTTTAGCTGGTACTTTTTTAATTTCCGTTATTATTGAACCTATAAACTTAAAATTAAACCTGCAAATTCCTGAGTGAATGAGAATCTCTAAAAGCGCCTATTGGTACTTTTTAGTTCTTAAATTGGTACTTTTTGAATATCCGTTATAATTGGACTTAGAAACACAAAATTCAAGATGCAATGATCATTAACTGGTACTTTTTGAATTTCCATTAGTATTGAACCTAGAAACATGAAATTAAACATGCAAGGGATTGAGTGAATGATAATCTGTTAGAGGGATCTTTTTGGTACTTTTTTGTTCATTAACTGTTGTTTTTTGAATTTCCTTTAGTATTGGACCTAGAAACATGAAATTAAACATGCAAGGTCTTGAGTGAATGACAATCTGTTAGAGGGATCTTTTTTGTACTTTTTCGATTTTAACTGGTACTTTTTTAAATTTTCGCTAATTTTGGTCTTACGAACATAAAATTAAACCTGCAAGGTCCTGAATAAATGAGAATCCCTAAAAGAGCTTATTGGTACTTTTTGGTGCTTAAACTGGTACTTTTTGAATATCCGTTATTATTTAACTTAGAAAGATAAAATTTAAGATGCAATGCCCTGAGTGGATAAGAATCTATAAAAGGGATGTTTGTGGTACTTTTTGTTCTTTAACTGGTACTCTTTGAAATTCCGTTAGTATTGGACCTAGAAACATACAATTAAACATGAAAGGTCCTGAGTGAATGAAAGTCTGTAAGAGCGCTTTTTAGTACATTTTTGTTCTTTGACAGGTACTTTTTGAATTTCCTTTAATATTGAACCTAGAATCATAAAATTTAAAATGCAATGTCCTGAGTGGATGTGATTCTATAAGATGGAACTTTTTGGTACTTTTTTATTCATTAACTGGTACTTTTTGAATTACCGTTAGTATTGGACCTAGAAAGATAAAATGAAACATTCAAGGTCCTGAGTGAATGAGAATCTGTAAGAGGGGGTTTGATACTATTTTGTGTTTTAACTGGTACCTTTCAATTTAACATACAAGTTCCTGAGAATTTGTAAGAGGGATTTTTTGTCACTTTTTCGTTCTCTAACTGTTACTTTTTATAAATATACTGGTACTTTTTTTAATTTAATATTTATTTTTGTCCATTAAATCAAAAACAAAAAAAGCAAATAGGTGTCTGGCACATTTACGAAATTCAGCCGTTTTTGGTAGTAAATGGGTAAAACCTGTATTTTGGAACTGAAAATACTGAAATTTTTTATACTTTAATGGGGGGAAAAAATAGTACCAAAAAAAGGAAATACGGGAAATTAGATATTTTGCATTAGCTGTTTGGTTCTACAACTGGTATTTTTTTTATTATCGTTAATATTGGACCTTAAAACATAAGATTCAACATTTAATGCCCTGAGTGGATAAGAATCTATTGCGGAATTTTTTGGTCCTTTTTTGTTCTTTAACTGGTACTTTTTGAATTTCCGTAAGTATTGGACCTAAAAACATAAAATTCAATATGCAATGTCCTGGGTGGATGAGAATCTATAAGAGAGAACTTTTTGGTACTTTTTTATTCATTAATGGTACTTTTTGAATTTTCGTTGGTATTGGACCTAGAAAGATAAAATCAAACATGCAAGGTCCTGAGTGAATGATAATCTATAAGAGGGAAGTTTTTGGTACTTTTTTGTTCATTAACTGTTTTTTTTTTTTTAATTTTTGTTAATATTGGTCTTATTAACATAAAATTTAACCTTCAAGGTCCTGAGTGAATAAGAATCTGTAAAAGCGCTTTTTGGTACTTCTTTGTTTTTTAACTGGTACTTTTTGAATTTCCGTTATTATTAAAACTAGACACATAAAATTCAATATGCAATGTAATGAGTGGATAGGAATCTATAACAGGGAAGCTTTTGGTACTTTATACATATCGTCGGCATAATATGCAGACCTGCGAAATCCACTTTTTAAGTAAATTGAGATTTGATGCCGTGTGGTAGATAAATATATGCCTCGTCGACCAGCATGTATTTATTCTTCAATTTGAGTCTTGAAGTGTCAAATCAACTATATTTTTGGTTCTCCTCTCAAGCAGTAAATAGGAAAAATATAAAGTTTTTCCTGTAAAATTTGTTGAAAGGTAGTTAGCAGGTTTGCATATTAAGCCGACGATGTATAAAAATTTACATTTACTTAAGTAAAATTAGTTATAAAAAAAAACAACTAAACTTTAATAATCATTGCAAAAAATTATTAAAAATTTTATACTGTAAGTGTATGAGAGTCCAGTAGGAGTATGAACAGAACAAGCATGGCACAACATTTTCCATACGATTGCACAGAAAAAACCGTTGATCACCGTGAAATAAAATTTTTAATTTTAATTTATAAAAATAAAAGCAAATATTGGTCATGCTTTTAAAAATAACCCTTCTGCACTCCTTGGGTCAATTTGACCCAATTTTGGTTTTCAAAAGCAAAATTTGTCCCTTTAAATATAAGATATGGACGTGAAACTTCAATTTATCCATTACAGGGACAAAAATAATAAATTTAAATGAAAATAATAAAATTTTAGTTTTTCCTTCCCCCTCCAAAAAAACACGATTTACACACATTTAATATCCTTTGGGTCAATATGACCCAACATGCGATATTGCAAGTTTAATTCCACTTTAAAATTTGTTTTCTATTGCATTGAGTTCATCTTCATTCAGAATCATCGATCAATAATTTTTTCGGTCAAATAATCAATAGAATCGCTTTTGTTTTTATTACACTTAAATATGAAATGCTGTTAACATTTTATTGTTGGGTCATATTGACCCAAAGGATCATAGGAAGGGCACATATCCAAGGGATGCAGAAGGGATAAAGAGGACAAAGATGACAGATTATGAAAAAAGATGATAAAAGAGGACACAAATTTTATAGAGGACAGCCAGTTAAAAAAGAGGATTGTCCTTTTAAAAAAGAGTACGTATGGTCACCTTAATTTAAGCCAAAAAATTTTTTTTTCTCAATTGGCGAAGTCCTTAGAAGCACAAAATTATAGGTGCAAAGTCCTATGTCAATATCAACCTATGAGATGAAAAATGTCGGAACTATTTTGCTAAAACCTATTTACATATTAGATTACAAAGTAGCGGGTTAAATGCTAGAATTTAAACAAATTTAAACCTAGAAAAATAAGCTTTGGCATACAAATATGTCCACGAAGGAAAAGGAGACGCTGACGAAGTAGCGGGTTAAATGCTAGTAAATTATAAATACACTCACAATATTATTACATTAACGAACTGTAGTTTATTTAAGAAGTATTCCGTTTAGTCATTTCCAAATAAATAAACATTTAAAATTCCAAGCAAATTTATTTTTAACTGATTCTAACAGTTATTCGAAAAACCAAGTGCATATAAATACGGTTTTTCAGTTGCAGTTAATATTGTCCGTTGGTTAATTTCAATACTTCTTTATGTAAAATTAAATGAAAATGTAATTAAAAATAACGAAAAGTTCATGTAATTTTTACTGTCAAAAATTCAACCGCGAATTCCGTAAAAACATATATTTTATTAAAATCTGTTCAATATTTTCGGATTAATAAGCGTGACAATTAGCTACAAACACATATGCAGAACACATATGTATGTAAATACAAATTTTGTTTTTTCAATTATCAAATAATAAAAAAAATAGGATGCTCGATTATTCGACATTTTTCAGAAACCGGGTTTCGAATATTTCGACTAAATGAATACGGGAAATTAGATTTTTTTCTCTTACTTTTCCGTGTTGCATGTGATAATATTATAGGTGCAGCCTGAAAAAGGTTGTAACTTTTTTTTATCTGGTACTTTTTGAAGTTTTGTTAATATTCAACCTATAAAGATAAAATTAAACATGCATGGTCCCGAGTGAATAAGAAAATGTATGGGGAGCTTTTTGGTTTTTTTCGTTCAACATCTGGAACTTTGACTAATTTTCGTTAATATTAGACATGGAAAAACAAAAAAAACATGCAATGTTCCGAGTGGATGAGAATATATGAGAGGGGACTTTTTGATACTTTTTTGTTTTTCAGTTGAAAGAATCTGATATTTTTTATATTAAACCTACAAAGGCGATACACTAAGACGGAAAATATAAATGCTCAAAGCACGTATATTTATATATGTATACTTAGATATACTATGTTTTCTTCATATATAAATACAAATTTATGGTCGAATTTTGACCATTAGGTCTATAAAAACGATTTGCTTGTGTTGTGTATAACAATTCCCAGTTACTATTTGTTAAAATAATTTAGTTAAATACATCAAATTTTAAAAGTAAAATAATTGCGAAGCCATATCGGTCATGCTGTTGGTGTTTTATAATTGAGAGTTCTTTTGTAAACAACGTGGTCAGCAGGGTTCTCAGATGTGGCGATTTCTCGCCAAACGTGGCGATTTCCAACCTTGTTTGGCGACCTAATTTTTGATTTGGCGACAAGGCGATTTTCTGGCGATTTTGTTGGCTAATTTTGATGAGTTATAAATTTGTTTTGAAATTCGTTTAATTCAATACTTAGAAATAATATTATTTTTATGTGTTAAATCTGAGGCATTCACATGTACACTCATGTACGTAAAATTAACTGAAATTGTAATATAAAATAAATGAAACTTCAATTAAAAACCGGTCTACTTATTTTTAACAAAAAGTTCATTTAATTTTTAGTGTCAAAAATTCAACACAATATTCCGTAATATCAAATTAATATTCAGTTACTTTGTAAAATTTTACTGTCAAAAATTCAACACCATATTCAGTAAAAACAATTAAATATTCAGTTATTTTTTAAAATTTTACTGTCAAAAAATTGACCCCATATTCAGTAAAAACAATGAAATATTCAGTTATTTCATTAAATTTTCGTTTACTCCACAAAAGAGCCGATTTTCTAAAAAATACCACATAGACACCTGTCCGCTTGTCTTTCTTATAACCGAGAGAGGGCGAATATTATTATTTACTTACCCTGATATACAAGTTTGTTTTACTTTTGTTGTACTGACCACGTTGTTTACAGAAGAACTCTCAATTATAAGACAACAGCAGCATGACCAATATGGCTTCGCAATTATTTTACTTTTAAAATTTGATGTTTTTAACTAAATTATATTAACAAATAGAAAATGGGTATTGCTTACACAAAACAAGCAATTCATTTTTTATAAATAAGTAAAAATTAATTTTTGGTACTACAATTATATAAAATAACTGAATATTTAATTGTTTTTACTGAATATGGTGTTGAATTTTTGACAGTAAAATTTTATAAAATAACTGCATATTTATTTGTTTTTACGGAATATGTAGTTAATTTTTTGACAATTAATTTATATAAGATAACTGAATATTTATTTGTTTTTACGGAATTCGCGGTTGAATTTTTGACAGTAAAAATTAAATGAACTTTTCGTTGCTTTAAATTACATTTTTATTTAATTTAACATAAAGAAGAATTTAACTCAATCAACGGACAATATTAACTGCAACTGAAAATCAGTATTAATATGTACTTAGTTTTTTGAATAACTGTTAGAATCAGTTAAATAAAATTTTCTTGGAATTTTAAATGTTTATTTATTTAAAAATGACGGAACGGAATATTTCTTAAATAAACTACAGTCCGTTACTGTAATAATATTGGGAGTGTATGATCAGTATTTGAAAGTATGTTCAAATGGCTGATAAAGTTGAAGAAAATCTTCGAGAAAAAAGTGATTTTGTTAACCCTCTGAAAATAAAGCTTGATATGTTTATGATGATTCCCAACATATTTTGGTTCTAGCGTTGACCATTTGTGAGCTGAACCATTTTTAAACAAGGTCTTTTTTCAGTTTTTTAAATTTTTTGGTCTTTGCTCTAAGACGACATAAAAAATTTGGTATCATAGAAAAGAGTTTTTGAAGCTGCATCCAATGGTATATAAAACTTGATCACTTGCGATCTACTAATTGAGATATTTAACTAAATACATAAGTATTTTCGTTTCGGGTTTTCATATAAATTCTTTGTATGTGAAAATAATGTTCTGCTTTTCAAATTGAATCTGTTTTAAAATAATGTTAATTTATTATTTTTTTTTAATTATTCACATAAAATGCGATATATTTTATTTTTTTTCATATATCGTCACCTAAAATGCATAAGGGCGTAACAACAAAAAAAATTCAAAATCGAGTTTTTGATTGATTATGATGCACTAGACTAAATAACATGTTCCTATAAAATTAAAAAAAAAAAATTATAAAGTGTTGTTACGCCCTTTTGCATTTTAGGTGACGATATGGCAATATGTTATCACGTTTATTAATTTTTCAATTATAATACCGTGGTGATAAGCAAAAGGTCCCTTTTCAAACCCTGGATGCTGTGAGATACGTTTAAGTTTTTAAAAATTAATTTTTTAATTAAAAACATATTAATCTATTAATGACAGGTGCACCATAAATTTATAATATTAGACTTAAAAATAAATTTACGAATACACTAAAAATGGCTTTTCTTCTGTTCAGCTGAACAGAACTAAGCTTCCGACAAACTGTGACATAATCCAGCATTTGTTATTTTTGCGACAGCAGTGCAATAACCAGTCAAACTCTCCAAATTATATACAGCAACGATTACGGAGGTATGTGAGTTATGGAATTTTGTTCAAATTCCAACAAAAACTTATCCAGCTATATGGAAGAAGGCGGAATACCTCACAAGGAGATATCAGGACGTCTAAAATAATCACCAAAATGAAGACTACTATGAACTGGAAATCTGGAAATCGAAAACGTAAAACGCAAGAATTTGGAAGTTGTTTTTAATACACTTTTATTCTAACTTTTATAATTTTTTTATAGAATTCTGTTTAATAGAGAAATATTTGTGTAAAAATTGTCATAAAATTCTTTTATTACAGAAATCTTATTAAAACGACGTTTTAAATTCTTGCGTTTTCGATTTCCAGAACACCCCTGTATATCATGGCGACTTTTTTTGAATTTTTGGCGTATTTTAGCGATACAGAACAAATCTATTTTTTAGGATTTAAAAAAAAATATTTTTAATAATCAAAAAGTAATTTCAATTTTTGGGAATACAAAATTTTAATTTCAAAAGATTTTGTTATTCGTGCTTAATTCCCAGTTTTTATTATTGATAAAAACACTTGAAATTTATTGTTGATGGGATAAGCTATTCCTATGCATTTCACTGGTTGCTTAGGCCAGATCATCAGGAAACTTCATCCATAAAGGTTTTAGACAAACTAAAGAAAAACTAAGTGGGGAAATTTAAGATGAGATGAACCCACTGTTGTTTATTGTTGATGTGTTTTGTTTAAACTTTGATATTGTTACAAGTAGAACTGTTGCTATAATTATTATACGTTTAACAGTTTTATTTGGTTTAATATCTTTAGTTTGTCTAAAACCTTTATGGATGAAGTTTCCTGATGATCTGGCCTAAGCAACCAGTGAAATGCATAGGAATAGCTTATCCCATCAACAATAAATTTCAAGTGTTTTTATCAATAATAAAAACTGGGAATTAAGCACGAATAACAAAATCTTTTGAAATTATTTTTAATAATATAAAAAATATATATTTTATTTTCAAAAACTTGAAAATAAAGGCTTTGGCGATTTGTGACATTGAATTTGGCGAAAAAAGTCAAAATTAATTTGACAACCTTGGTCAGTACAACAAAAGTAAAACAAATAATAATATTCTCTCTATCTCATTAGAAAAACAAGCGGACAGGTGCCTGTCTGGTATTTTTTAGAAATTCGGCTCTTTTGCGGTGTAAATTAAAATTGCTAAACATTCCTTTGATTTTACGGAATATTCAGTGAAAAAAAAAAAAATAAATCTTTTATTCAGTTTGGCCAGATTTTAAAATAATATAAAGATGACTTAGTCTTTGAAATAGAAATTAAAAAGCTAAAGAAGGAACTTTAAAAACAAAAAATAAAGCTTAATATTTTTTATAGGTTTCTAAGAGTAACATTGTTGATTATTTTAATATTTATCATAGATTAAATTGTTTTTATTTAGGTATTTCTGTAGGTTGAAATTTTGACCGGAGATTGGTCTCTCGCCAGATCGATCCACTATGGCCGGATTTTTAAAAATTCGAATGCTTAGGAGGTCAAAACAAAAACGTGTAAATTCATCTTCTGAGTTCCAATTTTTAGCTCAATTTGCAACATTATTCGACATTTGATGTACAATAGACAGATACAGGTTCATTCATGGTTCCGAATTTCATGTGTTGCATCCATCGAAAGACGATTTTAAAATTATTATAATAAAAGTAATAATAATGCCTTGTCCTTCGTGTAGTTCATTTCGGGTTGCCTCTAAACTAGGTATAGGCTGTCTACTAGTTGCCTCCATCTTTTTCTATTTGCTGCTAAGTCCTTGAGATCGCCAATCTTGTTAAATGCACGTCTTAGGCTGACTGCCATTGGCTTATCTTCTTGCAATGAGGATCTTTGCTATGTGTTTCTTGGACGACCTCTTTTCTTGCTACCCTGTGGGTTAAAGACAAGAGCGTGATTACTTACCTCTTTAGGAGGTTTCAATATTGTTATTTACTTCTGCTCTTGCCCAAAGTAGTTCGTTGTACGAGATTGTAAGTATTTTTCGAAGACATATGTTAACAAAAACTCTTAATTTATTTTAAATATCCGCGGTAACGAACAATGTTTCGCATCCATAGAGTAATACAGCTTGGACAAATTATTTAAATATTTAAATTTTCAACATTTTTTATTTTTGACGACACTGCCCAAATATTGGAATTCTTCGAAACGTTGGACAGGTCTCTGGTGAAGTATTAAGGGGTCATGCAACAACTCAAGACATTTATTGGTTCTGGTAAGGTTCCACTAGGGTATTCATTCGGTTAACCGGCACTCGGTTAACCGATTAATTACTACCCGATTAACTGATCGGTTACTATCAAATTGGCTTTTTTCGATTAACGATTAAACCGGTTAATTTCAGTCGATTAATCGATTAACCGATGTTACAAAAATTTCAATATTTTGTAGTATTAAACCATATTTTTTTGTGTTTTTAATTATTTGTTTCGTCTCATATTAACTGGTGACTAAAATTACAATGTTTTTAAATGTTTTTTTATCTTCATCATCGATCAGCAGGAATGTGGCGAAAAATGGATTAAATGTTTGATTGTCAACACCTTTTTTGTTTCACGTTTCTCATACATATCTTCTAGTATCTTTTAACAGAATTAACCGAAACAATTACAATATACTACCGAGAAGAGACCAAATCAAAATAATTAGACTAAGGCTCGGTCACACTAGAATCTCAAATGCTCATATAATGAATAGTAACCTATCAAAACAATGTCCATTCTGTGGTTTTAACCCAATAAGCATTGATCATCTCTTTTCAAACTGTCCGCACATTAATTCATTTAAAAGCACCAATATCAATAATAACGACTTCTCACAACTAATAGACTGTACTATGACAAATGGCAATATTAAAAGCTTTTTAAATTTTTTAAAAAACTGTAGCCTCTACTACAGTATTCCACGGATAATTACCTCGACAAAAATGCCAATAATTTTGGGTAATTATGCGAGGTAAGCATTTAAACGAATACGCTTAACTACCTCGTTGAGGTAATTAAGCGAATTCGTTTAAATACCTCAGTGAGGTAATTAGTCGTATTTATTTACAAGATAACTTAACTTTAATGTATGAAAAAATTTAAGAAAGGAATTTTTACATGTACCAGCTAAATCTTAAGAGATAGCAATAAAAACAATGGGATTTGTTGTCTTAAATTTTATCTGTAGCGCTTTTTGAGATGTCCTATCATATCCTACTACTACTCATGGAAGCCGTAAATATGCAATTGCATGGTTTTCCTTGTGTGACCAATGAATGCAGAAACAATTTATTTATGCGTTTAGAGCTTTTAATGAATTTTGGTATCGATTTGTTTGTAAATAATTTCCATATTTTAACCATTGCGGCATTTTTATTGCACACATATTTTAAGTTTTAAAACATATTTAAATACATGTTAAGCAAAAAAAAACTTATAACATAGAAACCTAGACGCATCGTTTAGTAAACGATCGAATCAGAAACACTTGTTTAAGTAATCTTTTCGTGTCCGTCCGTCCGTCCATATTGCTGGTTGTATGTCCATGTAAACCTTGTGCGTTTAATTGTCATAAGAACAAAACCGATGTAAATTGTAAGAATCGGTCTATAATATGACATAGTCCCCATGCAAACTTCAAACTTTAAGACAAAATATCTCATAAATTTGGTGTATCTAGATAATATATAACTCATATGAATATTGACCTCATAACATAACTTTTAATGCAAATATTAATTTGTTGAATATTTTGCTTTTAATCAAGCCATATTTTGTTTTTTAGGCATATTTTTAAAAAAAAATTTTAATGCATATTTTCAAATTATTAACATGTAAAACTTGGTTGCATTACTTGCTGTACTTTTGTCAAATAGTACTGAGGCAATTAAACGAATGAAATTTAGGTATAATTTTGTTTTGGGAGTTAAATTTTTAAGGCAATTATCCGAATCGGGTAATTAAGCGTATGGCAATTAAGCGTGGATTTTTGTTTAAAAAATGGAAGAAAAAAACGGGGACTTAAAACTTGAGGTAAATAAGCGTGAAAGGCATTTAAGCGTGGGGTAATTAACCGGGTTATACTGTATTCCATTTAAAAAAAAAAAAATTTAGCTTAAGGCCATCGTTGCCATAGCTTTCCATTCATTATACTAATAATTTACTTAAGGTGCTATCAGACGGGATGTATTTTACATATGTACTGTCAAATTTTCCATCTGTAAAGTTGTACACATCGTGTGATACATATGAAACTTTGCATCTGTAAAATACATGTGGAAATACATATGTAACTTTTTCGATTAGAACACGCTCTATTTTCCTGTGGCAAACATAAACAAAACAGCTGGTTTGTTTTGAAACGTAAGCAAAAGTCAGCTTCTGTTTACATTTATAGGTTATGTCATAAGGAAAAACATAAGCAGGTGTGATAGCAGAAATTATAATTCGTATGTAAAATTTCAATTTTGACAAACATACGGAATTACATATGGGTAAGAAAAGTGACAGTACATATGTAAAATACATCCCGTCTGATAGCACCTTTATAAGTATAATTTGTAAATAAATAAATAAATAAAAAATTAGAAGTGTTAAAAATTTAAAAAAAAAACTCTAATGGCAAAATGTTGTTTTATATGTTTAGAGAAATCCTGGAAAAGGACTGAGAAATTAGATCTACGATAAGTAAAAGAATTTTTTGGAAGTCAAGTTTTGTCAAAACTAAAGAAAAGAATCGCTTTAATCCTAAACATTTAAACCAAATTACTTTTCTAAAAGATTATTTTATAAGATCTCAACTATTGAAATAACTAATAAAATTATCTCAGTTTATTTTTTTTATAAATACATATTTGGGGGATTCAAAAGGTAGTCATAAAGTCTTATGTCTTAACATAATTACAAGAAATACACTTTTTATGTAAATTGAGATGTTGATGCCGTTTTCTTCTATTTAAGTCTCGAAGTGTGTAAAACTAACTTTATTTTTAATTTTCTATCAAGCTGCAAATAGGGAAACTAAAAAGTTTTTTGTCTTTCCAGCAAAATGTGCTGAAAGTGAGTTAGCAGGTTTGCATATTGAGCCGACGATATGACTGTTGTGGGCTACCGCTTATAATTTATATATAATTATATATTTAAAATTTTTATTTATTTTTAAACAATTATAAAATATTATTTAGGATATTATGACGATATGACGTGATAGTACACCTTGTGTATTAATTGAAAAAATCCATATTACATATTTATAAATTGCTTTTTTTTTTTGCTTGTTTTAGTTCAAGAATTGTTATGTTTGGTATGTTATTGTTTTTTTTACTAATAAACTTCAAATAATAAACAACTAATGCATTTTTATATATTGAAACTACTTAATTTATAAAAAAAAAACTTGATTAATCGGTTAACCGATCAAAAACAAAATTAACCGATTATTAACCGATTGAACCAAAACCTCGGTTAATTAATCGAGCGATTAACCGATTAAAGCAAAAGGTCGATTAAATGAATACCCTAGGTTCCACACAATACCTCGGCTTTTGTTTTCTTAGACACGTTTGGAAACTGCATCAATAACGATCAGGAACAGAAGCGGCGATATAAGGCAACCTTGACGTACACCTGATATGGTGTTGAACGGTTCAATATTTGGCCTTCATGTAGAACTGAGCATTTGAAGCCACCGTATACTGGAGATTATCTTTTCCGGCACACCAAAATTTCGCAGTTTGGCCCATGTACACTCATTTTATATCGAATCAAACGCTTTCTCGTAATCAATGGACAGTAAATATAGCTGAGCGTGTTAATATGAACAACACACGATCTGCTGCCTAGTCTTGTTTTCCTTCTAGGAAGATTTTCATGATAACGCATAAAATGGTAATGCCTCTACAATTGTTGCAGTCTGTTGCATCGCCTTTTTGGGCAGTTTCACTTTAAAACCTTGCAATCACGTATTAGGAAAACATTCCTAATTCCATACCTATGCAAAGAGGGGTTGTAATATTGTCGAGAATAATTCGGGGTTTACCTTTAACTCTTTTGCCTACAACCACTGCCTTACCATTCTTAATGGCCTCTACAATCTCGAGTTTTGATGGTACTTCTGTACTGATAGGTAGATGCCTGGTAGGGTTTTTAATTATAACGATACCTTCGCGTTTGATGTTTTCAACATCTGAGTTGGTCGTCTATGTTTCTAACCAGCATTTTGTTTGGTTATTATAAAATGGTCCTTCATGTTGTTTACTGCGGCAGCATTTTCAGCTTCTCTATGCTTTCTCTTATCATCTCTTTTAGCACGCTTGACCTGTTTATCCTTCAGAGTAAATTCCTTTTGAAGTATCTTCCTCTCACTAACGCTTCGGGTAGAGTTTGTTTTATTCTTGCGCATTGCCCACTCATTTATAATCCACCAAGTTTGTTGTGTTATAAATTCCTTTTATTTCTTTGTATTTCCACGTTTACCAAGCCCCTTAATGCAGGCTAACGCATTTACCGTTCCTGTGCTCCCTCACCACCAAGCAATAAGCCGCAATTTACCAACCAGGAGATGGTCTTCCGACCCTATGTCAGCGATTCGTCTGTTGCGAACATCACAAAGGCAATTAGTCCATTTAGCACTGACGCATAAGTGGCCTATTTAATTTTCAGTTCTGTTAACCGGAGACCTCCAAGTTACCTTATGGCAGTGTTTGTTTGCGAAAAACGTTCCACCAATCTTAAATTCATTAACACCACAAAGCTGAACAAGTCTTTCAGCATTATCATTCAAAGTTCCAGTTCCATTAACTCCCATTATGTGGTGGTGTCGGGACCAACTTTGGCATTAAACTCACCCATAAGCACTTTCATATCATTCTTTATTATCGTTCCAATTGTATTTGTGAGGGAGTCATAAAACGCATCTTTCGCATCGTTCGTGGTGTCTTCCGCCGGCGCGTAGAATTGTATGATAGTAAGATTCTTTCTAGTTCCCTTAAATCTCTTCATCATAATGCGTTCAGTTACGAACTTGTAGTCAAGAATAGCCTTGCGGAATCTCTTGTGCACCAAAATGATTATGGGCTAATAAAAACATAATTTCGTAGTGCTTTTTCGAGTCTTATTTCAGGGGTTTTCAGAAAAGAACTATAAATAGGACCTATGGAAAATTATGTACCGATCATAAGGAAAGTTGTTACTTAACTTATAGTTTTATACAACAGATTTCCATCAAATCAAATCAAATTGTTTATCAATTTTATCTAAGGTGTTTGAACATGTAATAAGAACTCAAATTATAGAACACATTGAGTTGTATTCGTTGTTAAATGACCGACAAACTGGGTACCGTCGTAGTTGTAGTTCATCGTCTGCCTTGTTAGGAATAACAGTGTCTATTAGAGACATAGTCAATAAAGGAGAAACGAGTATTTTAGTATCATTGGATCTATCTAAGGCCTTTGATCGTGTTAATCATTTAAAAATGATACAGAAGCTAAGAAACGAGTTCATGTTTTCAGGCTCAGCATGTTCACTGATTAATTCCTATTTGTCGGATCGGGAACAGTTTGTATCATTTGGAGTTCGTGAATCACAGCTACGAGAATTAAGATGTGGAGTCGCACAAGGGTCAGTTCTTGCGCCATTATTGTTTTCAATGTACCTAAATAACTTATTTAACGAAGTTGAATCTGAAATGTGTTTGGTGTATGCATTCGCGGATGACATTCAATTGTTTTTCCGTGGCAATCATTTAAGAGAAGAACTACAGTTAGGCATATTATTTTTTATTATTTATTATTTATTAATAGATATGAAATTATTTGGACATTAAAAGTTCTTAATAGTATACAATTTATTTTATCTATATATGGCGTAACAAAATGTTGTAAGCCAGATTAGCATATTACTATTATATTGACTGTAATATATGATTAGGGTACATTTCTATTTATTTGGAATATAAAGATATTTCTAGTAATTAAATTCATTTAACAACAATTTTCTATACGTCAAACAAACTTTAAGGTATTTATATAGTTTGCAATAGTTCAAGCCGTTAAGTATGCTGATGACCTCATTTACATTAAGCTGCCTTTTACCAAAATATTCCAGCCTGTATGTGTTGTATATAGGGCATACACCGATAAAGTGTTGTATGTTTTCAGATTCATCCGAGTTACATATTGTACATATACCAACCGTATTGTTTCTAAATGCTCTTCCATTGAGGTCTAGTAAACCGCCTCTTGCTTTTATTATAATGCCAGTCATCCGGGCGTTAAAACCTTCTAGAAGAATTGGAATACGATTAAAATTTAGTTGTGGGTAGAGGTCGTGGAACTGTGAATTAGATGCATCAGACAAAAACTCTTCCCTCTCTTTTACCATCAGTTGATGGAGCACACCCTTCCAATTCTGGCTGATAAACGTGGTAGTGTCGTCAGGAATGAAGTTGATGCGTTCTTTTAATGATTCCCAATCGTTGAACCAGTATAGTTTATTATTTATTACATATTCAGCCAGTATGCGTGGTAATCTTTGTGGATTCATTTTTAAAACTTTGTTAACATAACAGAAGTGTAACTTTAATGAGGTGATAAACAGAGAATTTAAACCAGTTTCTAAGTGCAACATATAATTTGGAGTAGAGTTTGGCAAGTGTAGCATTTTCTTTACGAAAAATCGGAGTAGTTTTTCAACATCTTCGTATTTCTTAAAGCCCCAAACCTGTGCAGCATATAACATTATTGACCTGGATGCAGCATGAAATATTTTTAATTTATTGGTATTAGAAATGACTGGGTTATTTATATATTTGGACCATGTGGAGTTAATAGCGAGTTTGGAGGACGATAGTTTGTTATAGAGATGTTTTTTAAAAGACATGTTATATGTGATTTCTACACCTAGATATTTGTAGTAGTTCACTATCTCAATATATTCTTCACCATATTTCCAAGACAGATTTGAAGAGATCCTGGTGCCAGAGCGGAATACCAGTATTTTTGACTTCTCAAGGTTAACTTTAAGGCACCATGTCAGACAGTATTTACGTAGTTTATTGATCATAGCTTGTAAACCACTTGCCGAGTCAGATAAGATAACAATATCATCTGCGTATGCCAAGATTTTAATATTCACTCCGGCCACGTTAATACCCCCAGGTAATTCTTCATCTAAGTCATTAGTATACAGTGAAAAAAGAATTGGACTAAGGATACATCCTTAATACGTTAGCAAGAGTTGAATCTTGGATGGCGTCAAATTATTTTCTATTGAATGTCTCGAAAACTAAAGTAATAAGATTTGGTTTATCACATTTGCACGATATTACGGTAGATAGAATTTGTAGACAGAATGAAAATTTTGGGTGTTATAATTGACGAAAAACTTGATTATTCTTATCATATTGACAATGTTTACTCAAGAGCGTGCTTTACTCTTCGTCGGTTATATTATCTCAACATGCATTTACCATATCGAGTAAGATATAAAGTGGCACATGCTCTATTAATGTCTCAAATATCCTATTGTATGGAAGTATATTTATGTACATCGTCCGGTAACATTAATAGGATAAGGCTTTTAGTAAACAAAATTGTAAGATTTGTTTTTGGTATAAGGCTTTGTAATCGAAATCGAAATTTAATTCAAAATGGTAATCAGCATAGTTTATACAATCATATATCAGCACATGTGAATCGGTTTTTAAAATGTTCTTTTGACAATTTTGTAATTATAAGGTATATGCTAATATTTTACAAGCTTATCAAAAATGCAACACCACAGTTTTTGTTACACCGTTTTAGATTTACGCACTCCACCAGGAATGTTCAAATTTTAATCCCTAGAATATATTGCTCATTGTTTGAAAAATCTTTTCTTATTATTGTTGCGCGTAATTGGAATTACCTGCCTAATGAACTACGAATATTCAGTTTTTCTCAATCAGTCTTCTGTAAAAGAATAACTGAACACCAAATCTAATTTTATTTTTTTTCTGGTCCATCGTTGATTGTGGACTTATGTTCTTGTTTTCTATAGGTTGTATGTAGTGTTACAAATTGAAGCTTTTTACAAAACATTAGATTATAGGTATTTTTAAAGTTTTATTGTTTTGGGTTATTATATAACTAATCATATCATATATATTTTCAATTGTAATATGTACTTTGGCCACAAAGGGCTTTTAAATTACACAATTATAACAAATAAAAAAAAAATTCATGATCATACCAACGTGCAGCTACCGATCTTATGACAGCTTTATTTTATAGCATAAATTCCTTAATTTGGGTTATTGTTGATATACCAAGATATAGTTAGAATACATTAAGAAAAAGTATTTAACGTTGCACAGTTGGATCACATGCAAAAAAGTGGTACAAAATCTGAATCGCCAAAACTACTGGTCAGTGAACAAAATAATGTATGAGCGTGCAATAGAGCAGGGCATAGGCTTTAAGAAAATAAAGTTTGTGACCACCCTGTTAGAACGCAAGGTGAGATACATGGTGTAAAAGTTGAGCAACTCGGATTAGGTAAACTTTGTAAAGCTTGTTGATTGTGCAAATAAAATTTTTTAAGAATGTGTGTCCACAAATGAGGGTATAATTGTCTTCCTATTTCTATTATTTAAATCCTTAAGTGCCAAGGAAAACTAGGCACAATCAAACAATTATTTCCTGTTAAGTCGCTCAGAAGTATTGCCAACGGAATGACAAACTTTAAATACCCTTATTCACAGCTCGTAGGGGAGAAGGATATTAAAACAGGTATGAATAAATTTTTTATCATATGAGTACAGTTGCAAAAGAATGTTAACATTTGCATAAATAATAAATGCTTAAAGTAGTTGGAATGCAAAAAAGCTTATATTTGTTATGAGAATTTTCTTACAATGAATATTTATTCAGAATTAGGCTAGTACCAAAGAAATGATTTAAAAAGCAGGATAAGAAAATATTCTACTCGCGAGCACAATTCGAATCAATTTTTTACGACTCGTCAGATTTTTCTGCTCAACTCGTAAGCATAAAACGACTATTTTTAAGATTTGTGCTTACGAGTTTTATTTTTAAACTTTTAAGTGTTTACGAGATTTATTTTTAAGATCGTAAGTACAAATTGTACTCGTGCAGGAAACAAGCGAGCTATAAGAGTTGAAATCAAGCTACTCTTATAACAAAGTAATGTTTGCTTGTGCGAGGTAAAAACGTACGTATGTATGTATTGAAAAGAACCCTGTCGAACTTTAAGCTAATTTATGGTCAACCAGAAATGAGTCACAGGTGACTCAAAAGCTAACTCATTTCCCTTGTTAAACTCTATTCAGTTTTTGCACATAGTGTCATCAGAGCGAGTCAGTACTCACTTACTCTGCATAAGTTTCAACCAAGGACTTAATAGTTATAACTTTTATTCGATAAAAATTGCGAATAATAATTACGAATAAATTTATATTTTATTTATTAAGAATAATTATTATTTCCAATTTTTATTTTCAAAAATTGATGATAACTATTATGGGTATCAAACAAAAGTATTTCTCAAACATAACTATTACTATTCGATAGATATATTAATAATTATTTTTAATAGTTATGAATAAGAAATAACATAACAGTTATAACTAATTTTAATGTGTATTTATATATGCACATGCATAATCTGCAAAAATAACACAATTAATATCAAGAAAACATTAAAAATAATTATTTTCATAATAAATAAAAATAATAAAAATCTTTAGTAATAGTTATCTGTAAGAGAAATACATATTTATCGATCTTAATAGTTATGAGCCAATGTAAAAAGATATTAATTGGATATAATAGTTATGTTAAACAAATATTTATTTTCATTATACATAATAATTATGAGCAATTTTTTAGAATATTTCTTAAAAGTGGTCAATTTTTTGGTACCTGTAAAATGAGCATAATTATTATTTAGGGTCCTTGGTTTCAACTAACCACAAGTTAGCTCATTATGAGTTAGCTTGCAGTGCATAAAGTAAAAAGGCACTATGAGTTAGGTTAAAACTGACTTACTAATGATTAGCTCAAGGCGAATTTACTTTGTAGTTTTTTGTCTCTTCTGTAAAATGTGTTGAAAGGGAGTAAGCAGGTTAACATATCAAGCCGACAATATTATTTATTTCTGCTAGAAATGTTACAAATAATCAACACACCAATAGAACAAAGAATTCATTTTAAAACCGATACAGACAATGTAGCTCAAAATTACAGACATTTACCCCCATATTCATAAAAAATATTTTTGTTTTATTGGAGGTTTATTGAACGAATTTCCTATGAAAATGTGTTCAATAAACCGCCAATAAAATAAAAATATTTTTTATGAATATGGGGGTTAATTTATAAGAATAAGATAGGAAATTGAATAAGTTTAGAAAAATGTAATAGAATAATTTTGTTTCCTGTGTATTATTTTTATTATTTATTTTTCATGTTGTCAATTTTTGTTATTTAATTTAAATTTTGTTTTATAAAAAATTTGTTTAAAATTTATAAACTTAAGATCCCTGAAGAAGCTGTCCATTGTGGCAGCGAAATATTGAAGGAATAAATTAATATATTTTTCTTAACCTGACCTTGAGCTTGATTTGAAAAAAGAAGAAATATTTTCTATTTGCATTTTGATTTTAATTTTCTGAAAAAACTAGACAAATTTGTCTCAGTTAACTGTTTAAAAATAATAATAAAATAAATATTTCAAAAAAAATAAAGTTTCAACTTTAATGTTCATGTTTTTTAAAGTTTGTTTATTTCTGCATCAGCTTTAAGTTATTTCTGAAGTAAGTTGAAAATGAGTTAGCTATAAGTCAGCCTAATTTTGAGTTAATTCATAAAAGTCCGACAGGGAAGGGCGGTCAAGACGTGTGTGTAAGGGTTATAAAAGTTAGGGATTGCTGTACGGTTTTAACCGATATCGAAACCGCGGTTTTAAAAGCCTAAAAACCGAAACCGAAAACCGACAAAAAAAAACCTCGGTTTAAGGATTTACTTTAACAATTGGGCTATTCACAAGATAGTCATAAGACTGTAAAGTCATGTGTCTTAAAATAATTACAAGAAATATATATGACTGCTGCGGGCAAGCGCTTATAATTTAGATTTCTTATGTACAGTTACGACGAAATAATGAACACAGTATTAAAATTTTTATTTTGTTTCAAACACAACAATATTTTTTTTAAACAATTGTAAATTATTATTTAGGACATTATGACGATATGACTTGATAGCACACCTTGTGAATAGCCCAAATATATTTATGTTTAAAAAAATTGCAAATAATACATAACACTGGAACTTCATATACAAAAATTTTATATATGTATAACAGCTCGCAACAATGGCAAGGTAATTCCAAATTCTTAAAATTCAAAATAAGTACTAAGAAGAACAAATGATACGTTTTTAACTCTTAAGTAGACACCAGAGAACTGCAAAATCACTATTTTTCTTGATTTTTCATACGCTCAAATTTACATTTTTACATCGTTTCGTTCACATTTGATTTTTGCATTTATTAATTTTTTATTGAAAGTGCTTTATTTGCAATTTTGTTGCGCATGCAATATAACACACATGTGTAAACTCAAAGGAACACATTCTTATACTTTTGCATTCAAGTAGTCATTGTCCACTCGGTGGTGGTTGTTAATGGTAAACGACAACAACAACAATAAACCACTCGAAGAGACGCTTTTTTAAAATTAACAACAATAAAAACAACAATAACAAGAATACATTGTACCTACATACAGAACTACTGTACTTTTTAAAAGTAAAAAAATTCTGTTTCTATGGAAATTGTTTGTATGTACCTGCATATGTGCGTTTAGTTTCATTTCAATTTTTTTTTTTTCTTGTACTTCATAGTTAATGCTGAATGAATAGATGAGTAATGATTGCTTGATTTCTGGCTTTTTTGTTTGTATTTTTTTTTTCTTTACCAAAACAATCATTGTCGCTCCGAACACACAAACATCTTTATTAAAAAACGAAGCTAACGATTGTATAAATAACAAAGCACGATGTGCATTATTTGAATGACTGCAAACCAGCAGCGAATATTTGCGGTTGCGCAAGTTTGATTGTATGACCGCAAGCAAGGCGAATTGACTAGAAGGTGAGGTCAACTCTACAACTACAATGCTTCTGTGGTCGGGTTGTCAAAAATATTGCTAGTAAAAATGTTGCACAAAATTTTCATTTGGCCAATTGCGACGCCCATGGTGTTTACACTTATTTCTCATTTTCTTGTAAAAAACACTGTGATTGAGGAATACAAAAAGTTTCGTACAAACATACTTAATAATTATATAAAAAAACTGGCAAAAAAAAAACAAAAAATGCCTGGCCAGGCCCAGGTATACCAGGGTTAATAAAAATACCTGCATTAAAACAGATAAAAAAATATATAAGTTTATGTATGAAGTTTAACTTGGATATTTTCAAAACCGAAACCGACCCTTTTTATCATTTTAAAACCCAAACCACGGTTTCACATTTTTACGGATTTAAGCAAACTCTAATAAAAGTAATGTTCATACCAGTGTTTGAAAATAAACAGTACATTAATTAGCGTTCGGCTCGCACACCCAAGAACAATCTCTATTTTTTTAATTGATTGTGTAGATGAACACAACCCTTAATACCTTCGTAATTATTTTTAAGAAAGAGCCGAACATTATATAGTGTTATGTTCTTCGTTAATAATATACCAATTGTAGTGATATTGTACACAAAAATTATTTTTTAATGTTCTTGCATTGATAAAGAAATATACATACAAAAATTACCGCAGCACGAACAGCTTGTGTGTGTATTGTGTAAAATTATTTTATGGTTTTTTTTCGTATGTGTATTTTGTTTTTGTAAAATATGCTTGTTTTTTTACCAGCCAACAGCGACGAACATTAATGAACCGAACTGAACACAATTAAAGTTTGTGGTTTTTTTTAAAAAACCCGAACGGAATTAAAGGTTCTCATCTTTTTGCTTGTTCGCAGCAAACACGAAGTCAAACCTTTGATATGAAATGACTTTGCATTTGACATTAAACACAATTCTCAAACGTTTGATTTAACATTTAAATTCAAATTGATAATGATTTGAAAATAAATATTTTAATATCAAATGTTTTATCAATTTGACATCAAATGTTTGTCAAATGCGAGAAATAAATGTAATCATTAAAAATGGCGATTAAAGTTTCATTTTTTACTTTGTGGTAACATGTGTTTTACTATTAAAAATAAATTTTAATATAAAGTGAACAGCTTATTTCTTGTGAACAATAAAAGTTATTTGTGAGTAATTACAATGATTAAAAACACGAAGAAAGGAAAATAAAACAAGAAAGTGAAGAAAGTTTGTTGAACGATCGCGGTGCTACAATCCTCAAAATAAAAGGGAGCCAAGTAGTTTGTCTTTCCAAGAATTAGAGGACGGAAAGAACATTATTTCATCCTTTAGCTATAGTGCCGAATGTTTATCTCACAGTTTATTTAAATAAATAATAAATTAAAAAAAATTAAATATTTTTTTTATATTCCACATTTGAGAATTACGTTTGAAAGCAAGTTGAAAATAAAGGCATTTTCAATTTGAAAATAATTTGCCCATTTTCAAATGATTTTCAAATCATTATCTAACGTTTGTCGTTTGGAAAGCATTTGATTTCAAATCATTTAATAATTTTCAATTTGAAATCAAACCTCCGTTTTTGTTGGGTTGGATAAGAACAGTGTTATTTTTGTGTTAGAAATAAAACAAACAGGAAACGTTATTTTTTTGCGTTTTCCACAAATCTACCGAACCGAATACACAAACTGATGCTGGTCATAAACATGTAGATATGTACGTACACAGAAAAAAATATCTCACGAAATTTTTAACATCACAATTTGTTAAAAATATAATTTTTTTTCAACAAAATTTTTGTTTGATTCAATGAAAAAATTTATCAAATATACACTTTGTAAAATAGCACTCAATAAAAGATATTTAATAATGAAATATTTAAATATTTCTTGATATTCAATAAAACAAATATTTGAATCAACGTTTACACAGTATTTTTACAACTCTTGTTCATTTTATAATAGGTTATAATTCTCATTCGCTTAACAGTTTTATTTAGTTAAATTTCTTTAGTTTTGCCAAAGTCTTTAGAAAAAGGTTTCCTGATGATCTCGCTTAAGCAACCAGCGAAATGCACATAGGAACTAGCTTATTCCCCCATAATAAATTTTTGTGTATTTATTTAAAAAGGAAAAAAATTGGGAATTAGGCACGTCATAATTAATAAATTAAGATTCGATAAACATTTTATTTGATTTAGTCAACATTTCCAACAATTTATTTTAACAAATCATTCAAACATTTTGTTGAAAAAAATTATTTTGGGCAACAACTTTTTTTTTTATTGATTCAATAAACTTGGTTGTTGACTAAAAATTTAATAACTATACCTACAAACTTTTTTATCAATAATGCAAAAATCGTCATCGCAGAAAATTCAAAAATTTTTTTCATCAAATATGCCATTTTCGTATTCAAATATGAAAATTATTTTTTTCTGTGTAGGTGTGTACTCTTGTTTAAAATTAATGTTGCGTAATAAAATGTTTGCGTTCTTCAGTGACATATAGAAGTGTTTGTGATTGATTGCCAACATATTTTTTTCATAAACACTGCTTTTTA
Organism: Pollenia angustigena; assembly: GCA_930367215.1. Classification (NCBI taxonomy): domain Eukaryota; kingdom Metazoa; phylum Arthropoda; class Insecta; order Diptera; family Polleniidae; genus Pollenia; species Pollenia angustigena. Next base: position 189,225,963 of record OV884056.1, read on the forward strand.
TAGTGAATAAAATCAACATTTGTCAACCGATTTTCATGGTTGATGCCTTATTTTATTCACTGTAACTTGGCTTTCTAATAAATTATAAAAATATGTAACATTTTTTTTTGTCGATTTTCGAAATCAAAAAGAAATAATAATTTTTCGTATAAAAAAAAAAATGGCCACTAATTTCTGAATGACTCCGAAATAGTTGCAAATTAAAAAAAAAAATCGTTTGACATAAAGGAAATTTTATTCCAAATCGTATTAGCAGAACCGCCTCTTTTCGGGCGAAATATTAGTCAAGCTCATAAAAAAATCTGAGCCCGATAAAAAAAAATTAAAACGGATTTGTTACATTTTTTGTTTGACCATGTGAATTGATATTCACAAAAATGTATTATATTAATATTTATTGTTAAGCTAGAAACTTTTTTCTATTGAACGGTACTAAAATTATTTGTTTACTTCTTTTATTTTGTTGTTAAAGAGCCATACTGCCTGTTTTTCGATAACGAGCGCAAAACTTACTGGATTGACTTTAATTTTAAATAAAACAAAATTTTGTTTTGTTTTGAATGTTAGTAAAACGAGTTAGTTTTGCGCTCGTTACAAAAAACTGTCAGTTAAAGAAACATTTATGCACTGAATAAAATATGTATTCTTTATAAGTCAATATTAAAGAAAAAATTGAGTTTTTTAATTAAAAAAATGTTTGCCGTTTTTTGTGTGCTTTAGCTTTTAAAAAAGACGGATTTAAAAAAAATATTCATACACACGCACATTTATCCACATTTACAAACAAATAAACAAGAAAAAAAATTTTAGCTTAAAAAATAAAACTCGCGAAAAATTCTTTTCCGCTCGACTCGCGAGTTGAGTTTTATTTTTGACTCTTAAAGTTTGAATTCTTTTCACTATTCTTATTTTTCGACTCTCAAAAATAAAACTTATTTTTATTACTCGCGTAGAATAGTTGTTCTAATATGGAAAATAAAACTCGCACGAATTCAATTCGCTCGTGAGCGAAATTTTTGTGATCCATTGGGACACCCAAAGTTTAAGAAGTTCCATTTAAATGTCCTTTAAACAAAGAATAGCTACTCAATTTTATTTCGCAATAGATTTTGGTCCTAAGTTTTCAGCTGCCACCTAATAATCACAATTTTTTACACCCACTTAACTCTGATTATGAATACATTTCATTTTTTTTTTTTTTAAACAAGTATTAAACTATGACAATAGTTAATGAGAAAAACTGCAGTGAAACAATATGCTAAAGTTAATTAAAATGTTTAAGAATATAAAAAAATTGCTTTTAATTTATAGTGAAAAAAGTTTTCGTTTAATAGTAAAAAATAGGGCTTTAACTATAATGCTATTGCGTCAGCATTTGCTATGATTCATTCTAGTTTTTCTTTCAGTAGATGGATTCCGTTCCAAAAAAGTGTTGCTCACCTATTGTAGGTTTTTCTTTTATCGAATTTATTGATTTCTTCGGAAAGCGGGAATGATTTTTTAATTAACCGGGAATTCCCAGAAATTCCCGCACAATACAAAACAATGTAAAATATTATATAATATAATTTTATTAAGCAAAAAACAAATAACACCTCATGAGATCTATTAAATATATAGTAATATAATAAAGATAATGTTTGCATGTTTGTTTGTAGGAGGTAATCTACATAACCGCTGAACCGATCTTTATGAAACTTTTACCTTTCAATATTTTTTGGAAAAAATAGATGAATGTGCATCTGAAGAAGGGCATTAGCTTAATTTTCCTAATTTGGTACGAGTATCTTGGTTATCAGTACACAACACCTGACAAAAAGGTGGGCGGGATTAGAGAAGAAGGCGTGGTACAAAATATATTTCTTTATATCTAGAGAGCGAAAAGATTTAATGTATCCAAATTCGCTTCACAAAGCTGAGTTATCAATATACAACCTCTCTAAAAATGGGCGGGATTGGAGAAGTAGGCATGACACCTCACATACAAAGACATAGATTTTTGTATATCTGGTGATAAGCATGAGCCAAAATTTTCAAATTATTTAGGTACAAGGTTATCCAACAAAATTTGGGCGGAAGTGGGCGTGCCACAAAATAGATTTCTCTATATCTGGAGAACGGTGGTAGTAAAATTGTCCAAATTTGGTTGTCAATGCACAATCTCTTAAAAAAAACAAGTAAGAAAGTATAGTCGGTCAAGCCCGACCATATGATACCCTACACCACAGTATTAAAAAACACATCATGCTTATATGAGCCGTTTATTTTGAAAGTGGCATAAGTCATTTCGGTTTTTAAGTCGAGATATTTAAGGGTTTGCGTTTTAACACGTTTAAAAATATGGATGCTAACTTTCGAGAAGATTCACTTGTATTTGATACATCATGATAATGATATTTTTCTCAGTATTTATTATTATTATTTATTATTACATTTATTATTAACTCGATTTTTTTTGAAAAAGTGACTAATGCCACTTTCAAAATATACGGCTCATATGTCTATATAAATATGGATTTATCTATGTTTATAAACTTCATTAAAAATCGGGTTAAAAGTTTGTGAGAGGCAGAAATTTCCCCCTATCTCCCCTCGTGTTCCTATTTTTTAAAATAACATATGGTTCTATCTATGTTTTAAATTTCATTAATATCGGTTTGATAGTTTCTGAGAGGAAGAAATTTCCACCTTATCTTCCCTCGTGGTCCTACGATTTAGCCCATTTATTATCTTCATAATTGCGACCTGTACTTTGCGCACAAGGTTACATGGACAGCCAGCCAGCCAGCCATCCTGCCAGCCAGCCGGACGGACATCGTTAGTTCGACTCAGATTTTGAGTCGATCGGTATACTTTAAGGTGAGTCTAGGACCAATATTTTATGGCGTTACACACATCAGCACAAATGCATAATACCCTCTCCACTATTGTGGTGTAGGTATAAATAGACGGGATTGGAAAGTAGGCGTGGCTCCTCTTATACAAAGACATTATATATTTCAGTATATTTAGAGAACGACAAGTGCTACAGTTTCCATATTTGGTACAAATATCTTTGTTATCAATACACAAACTTCGAGCAGTAGTGGAGAAGTCGGCATGGCACGAATTAGAATTCTTTATATCTAGAAAACGGGAAGTGTACAAATTTAGTGCAAATAGATTGGTTATCAAAACATAACATCTTTGAAAAAGTTGACCGGATTGGGTAAGTGGGCGTGGCACCTGTCATATAAAGACAATGTAAATTTTTATACATATGTATATCTCGAGAACGGTTTGTTTGGAATTTAATTGGTAACAATTACCAAAACAAATTATATGTAGCGATGATGGTCAAAAATTCCCAAATGCAATTAAACAGATTTGTATCGTTACCTTTAACCTTTATGTGCTTGGGATTGTAAAGTAACGTTGGTGGTCGGAAGTCTACATTTGTAGCAAATATGTATTTGTATGGAAAACTACATATGTATGTACACATATCAAAAAAAAACATTTGTAGGAGAGTGTTGTACTTTAAGGCATATTTGTCAAATATAATAAGGTCAAATATGCAAGCACACTAGGCTTGCCAGATCGAAATCGGCAAAGAGCTTGGCATTGAAAAGAAAAATCTTGATTGTTCTTTACAATTAATATTTCGGTTAAATTGACAAAAAAAAGTTTATATTATTTATATCCTCCAACACAGGTAGACATACATACGTAAGTTCGTTTTTTATATAAGTTTATAATTCCTACAATATTAATCTAATAAATGCGGAGTAAATTTATCGTTCCCCGTCTATTCGTCCGTCGGTTTTTCTATCCGTGTAACGTTGAAATTGGTTTTTTTTATAAAGTCCGGAATAGCTTGCAATTGAAATAAGGCCAGATATCCGCAACAAATTACGACTGCCTCTAATGTTTACTCATAAAACTTGATTTTTAAAAGTCTTGTTATATATAATGAACTTTTTTTTCAACTTTTGCATAAAATAAACGGTCTATAAAAGATCCAGTTATAGACAGATCAATAATTCTTATTGTTTCTTGATTGACTTAATTTAATTGAACAATTTTTAAAATTCCGTTTTAGCTTGGCAAATGATATTTTTTCTTGATTCTTGACACTCATTGAAAAAACTCTACAATCAAGCAAAATCGAGCCCGTCTGGCACCCCTCATGCAAACGCATGCATACACAAACGTGCACAAGAAAAAAAATGTTGAAAAAAAAAATACTAAATTACATGTTCGACATGCCCCATTCATTTTGTCATTTTGAAAAGTAGGGTCTGGGGGATGCTGGAAATTGTTTTTTTAACGTGTTAGTAGCCAAAACTGCTTAGAATTGATTTTTAGGAAGCTGCTGAAAATTTCGGACCCTGTTGTTGTGGAAATTTATTTTTATTCAACTTTTTCTGCAAAAATGCTACACATGTAGACTATCGAGCTCATAAACGTTAAGAAAAATAACAATATTTATTTTCAGTCCTTGGAATAGAGTCAATGTGAATAAGTAAAAAATGTTCTCGTATAGGATGTTATTGCATAAAAGTCTGCTTACGGCATAGAGAAAGATTCCAGCGGTAGTCTGGCATCATAAAAGTAATGACAGATATTCATCCCGCCGTAGACAACGAAATGTCATTCTATGTTTTCGCTAAAAAAAATCTATTCTCTTTTACAAAAAAATATAGAAAAAGTGAAGTAGGACTTTTCGCTTTAGGCTTACTAATTTCCAAAATTAATTATTTGGAGGCAGATATCGATGAAACATTACGACTGAGTTTTTTTTGACTTTCCTCTAAAATTGCGTTTAAATGAAAAATTTGCAAGTATTTATGAATTAGGTTTGCAAAATCGTAACAACAAATTTCTACGGTCCATTCCTAATATTAATATCTTTTTATACCCTCCACCACAATTAGTTGTGAAGAGGGTATATTAAGTTTGTCATTCCGTGTGAAACTTTTTTATTATTCATCTCAGACCCCATACAGTATATACATTCTGGGTCCTTGAGTAATTCTAAGTCGATTTAGCCATGTCCGTCTGTTGAAAACACGCTCACTTTCGAAAAACTCAAAAGAACTAAACAAACTGGGTGTCAAATTACTTGTAGCTATCCTAAGCAGTTTGGGATTGAAATTCAGCAAAATCCGTTTAGTAGGATCAGAGCTAAGAGCTATGAAAATGTGGAACCACCACCTACAAAAACTACCATAAATGGTGGAATAATGCACAGAATGACATAAGATTTCGCAAGAATTCGTCTTATTTAACTGGAAATCACGCTGTAAAATTTCGTGAAGATCGGTCCATTACTTACCCTAGGCCCCATATAAACCCTATTCCCGGAAAACAGTTTAGTACGCCTAAGACCATAATTAATAATGTTATCATAACAAAATTTGGCTCGTCACAGTTTTATAGGACTAGAAATGATTCTGTGAAGTTTGGTGCAGATCGGTGCAGATCGGTGCATAACTTACCATAGGGCCCACTCTGGTAAAAAAATTAAATACGCGGTAAACTTTCTCCCAGTATAGCTTCATATGGCCAGAAAAAAGGTTATGCAATTTTGTGATATACGGTCCATAATTTACCTTAGATTCCATTTTAGCAGCCTTCTAAAATTCACTGCAAACGCTTAAACTAAGTGCACCGCTGTATTGAAATTTATTTGTTATAATACCAGAAATCGTTCTGCAGAATTTGGGATGAATGGTTCATAGCTTACCATGGCTTTTATATAATTTGTTCTGCTGAAAATCATTTAAGTTCCGCTTTAACTGATAGTCTACTCCAGCTTTTTAAAATTCATTCTGATTGTCGGTCAATGATTTTATATAGGTCTAAACCGCAACAAATTTTAATGCAGATGTCTGTTTTTACAAAGATTATAATAACAAATAGACATCATACAAATGTTACTCCTAAAACATTCGAAGTGTCGGTAGAGGGTATCAAAGATTCGGCACAGCCGAATATAGCACTCTAACTTGTTTTTATTGCAATTTAAGTTTCAACCAACAAACGAACATCAGTCAAATCCTTCGCTTATAAAAGAAATTTTTGTATTAAAATGTTTATAAAATAAAAAAAAAACTAAAAACAGCATATCATTATTTAAAATAACGTATCAATCTTAAAAATCCCAAATAAACTTGATCTTTTGAAGTCCCACATTTTTAACTGAAGTGTTTCAAAGCATTAAGTTAAGTAAATGGATTCCAATAAACCTTTTAGGCATCAAAAAAAAAATTTAGACCAGGCTCTTAAAAGACTTTTCTCACATCCTTAACTCGAATTTAACAATTTTAGCAAACTAAAGTAGATTAATCAAAATGAAATAATAACTTCTGAATGATAACCATTTATAATAAAAAAATTGTGTACACTTTTTCTTAGACATTAAGATAAACCATTTACAATAACCACAATTTTGTGAACAAAGTTAAATTAAGGGCAAAATCGTATTAAAGGATCAAAAAGGAAACTACTTGAAACATAAATTTATATTTAAATAATACATTCATAAATAGCAACATTTATTTTATTGGTTGTAAATAATATGTTAGTTTACATATATGTACAGTGAAAGACATAACTGAACAAATGTAAATTATAAATTTTTAATTTTAGCTTACCACTAAAGAAAGTGTCGTCATAAACCTCCTGAAAAGAAAAAGAAAATATAGGTTATTAAAATAAAATAAATGGTAATAAGTGTTTAAACATTATAAAAAAAATTTTTTGCCTGCTACACTGAAAATAACATTATTACGGTAATTACGGATTTCCTTAGTCCAAGTGGAGAAAGCTTAATTAAAGTGAAGATTATTCAAGTTAAAGACTTAAAACAATGCGAAAATGGGATTGACTTAATGGTGTTTTCTTTTCTACAAAAAAAAGTACCACATTTTAAAAGGTGCATTTATAAAATGTCTTGCCGAACATGTAATACTGCAATTTTTTATTTGACCAGAACAAAACATAAAATTGGATGGCCCTGTTTTTAACAGCTGACAAAATGTTTGTTCTTTAATATATAAAAAAAAATATGTACATTAGGGATATAACTTTTTAAAAATTTTTTAAAATATCAAAATTGGCATAGCACAGTCCGATAGAGCATAAACAACTATAAGTGAACGTATATTTATTTTTTCGCTAAGGTCAAAAAAGTTCACGCACCAACCGCGATGAAGTTTTGAAAATATTTAATTTTCTTTTTGGTTAAGAAAAATTAATAATATGTTTATATAAAACAAAAAATAGCTCATGTATGAAATTTCATTAATATTTAGAGATGGTAAGAGATTTTTCCGCAAACTAAAACATATCTTTTACCTTTTTTAACAAAAAAAAAATTAAAAAAGAATAAAAAACACCGTATAAAATTATGAATATTCAATATTGCATTGGTTTGGAAAAACCAATTGGTGCGTGTACTTTTTTGGGAAAAATTACAAAAGATTATGATTTTCGGGGTACTAGAACATGGTTGACCTCATGGTACTATGCCAAAAAATTGGTTATACCTAGGATATTCATTCGGTTAACCGTCAACCGGTTAACCGATTAATTACTACCCGATTAACTGATCGGTTAATTTCAAATTGGTTTTTTTCGATTAACGATTAAACCGGTTAATTTCAGTCGATTAACCGATTAACCGAAGTTACAAAATTTTCAATATTTTGTAGTATTGTAACATATTTTTTTTTTGTGTTTTTATTTATTTGTTTCGTCTCATATACAAAATGTATTTGTTTAGTAAATATTTTTTCATACAAACAAAGAAGGTGTTCAGTTATCTTAATTTTAACCCATTTTCTGCCGACCGATGACTAAAATTACAATGTTTTTTTATCTTCATCATCGATCAACAGGAATGTGGCGAAAAATGGGTTAAATATTTGATTGCCAACACCTTTTTTTGTTTCACGTACTTTTTTGGGATGTGTTTAGTTATTTGTTTCTTCTCATATCAGTCTTTTAACAGAATTACCGAAACAATTAGAGGTGTTAAAAATTTAAAACAACTTTAATGGCATAATGGAGTATTTTATATGTTAAGAGAAATCCTGGAAAAGGACTGAAAAATTAGACATTCATCTTCGATAAGTGAAATAATATTTTCCAAGTCAAATTTTGTTAAACTAAAGAAAAGAGTCGCTTTAATCCTAAACATTTAAAATAAATAACTTTTCTTAAAGATCATTTTATAAGATCTCCTTTAACGATTGAAATAACTAATAAAATTATTTTAGTTTATTATACCCTTCACCGAAGGTAAAAGGGTATATATAACTTTGTCATTCCGTTTGTAATTTCTACAATATTGATCCTACACCCTATAAAGTATATATATTCTGGGTTCTTATGAAAAGCGAAGTTCAAATCCGGTTGTCCGTCTGTCCGTCTGTCCGTCTGTCCGTCTGTCTGTTGAAATGGGTTTTCCGAAGCCCCCAGATATGATGGGAGCTTCGTTGGGGTATCTTTCTGTCAGGTATTCTTATTATAATTTTGCTATTGAAATTCAGCCAGATCGGTCCACAAATGGCTGAGATATGAGCAAAAAACCACGACTACCTCTAATTTTTCCCAAAAATCCCTTGTGGTTGTTGTATTTTTATTACTTTTTGCTGTATAACTGGGGAACGGCAAAAGCCAAAGTTTCCAAATTAGGTACACACATTTAGGTTGCCAATACACACCATTTTACAAAATATGGGCGGGATTGGAGAAGTGGGCGTGGTACCTCCCGTACAAAAAAATTTTAAGGCTGCCATATGTCCTATGGATATGATTTATATTTTTAGTAGAACATATTTTACATAAGACTCGGGAAAATCGGTTCAGACACAAACAAGTTTTGGCCAAAATTAAATTTTTTTTATTAAAATACCCACTTTCGGGAACCATAGATCTCCCCGAGTCCAAGCTTTATAACTAAAGTAAACGGTAAATTTATTCTTTAACACGTCGGTATATTAATCTGTCAAATCGGTTAAAAAATGGCTGAGTTATGAGCAAAAAACCACAACTACCTCTATTTTTTTAAAAAAATCCATTGTTGTTGTTGTATTTTTATTACTTTTTGCTGTATATCTGGTGAACGGAAAAAGCCAAAGTTTCCAAATTAGGTACACACAATTAGGTTGTCAATACACACCATCCTACAAAATGTGGGCGGGATTGGAGAAGTGGGCGTGGTACCTCCCGTAGAAAAAATATCAAAAACTTCATAAAAACCTGAATTTGTGCACTGCTTTATGACCGATGGTTACACCTTATATATCAAAAGACCGGAAATCTTTAGTAGAAAATATTTTCTGAAAATTTCGGAAAAATCGGTTCAGATGCAAAAAAGTTATGGCCAAAATAAAATTTTTTTTTATTAAAATACCCATTTTCGGGAATCATAGATCTTCCCGAGTCCAAACTTTTTAAGTCAAGTAAATGGTAAATTTCTTCCTTAGCACGTCGGTATTTAAATCTTTCAAATCGGCTTAAAAATGGCTAAGTTATGATCAAAATACTGCAATCCCAAAAATTATTTTTTTTATACCCTTCACCGAAGGTAAAAGGGTATATATAACTTTGTCATTCCGTTTGTAATTTCTACAATATTGATCCTACACCCTATAAAGTATATATATTCTGGGTTCTTATGAAAAGCGAAGTTCAAATCCGGTTGTCGTTATTTGTCTAGTTGCTCTGTATTCTGCTCCCACAATGGTGAAGGGTATATAAGATTCGGCACAGCCGAATATAGCACTCTTACTTGTTTTTGTATAAATATGTAAATATTTGGGGAATTCACAAGGTAGTCATAAAGTCTTAAGTCTTAAAATAATTACAGGAAATATATATCGTCGGTTTAATATGCCAACCGGCTAAATCCACTTTTTATGTAAATTGAGATTTTGATGCCGTGTGGTAGAGAAAAATACGCCTCGTCGACCAGCATGTAGTTGTTCTTCTATTTACGTCTTGAAGTGTGTAAAACTGACTGTAATTTTAATTTTCTATCAAGCTTCAAATAGGAAAAATAAAAAGTTTGTTTTCTTTCCTGTAAAATGTGCTGAAAGTGAGTTAGCAGGTTTGCATACTAAGCCAACGATATGACTGTTGTAAGCTACAGCTTATAATTTAGATTTCTACTATACAGTTATGACGAATCAATGAACACAGTATTACAATTTTTATTTTGTTTGAAACACAACAATATTTACTTTAAACAATTTTAAATTTTATTTAGGATATTATGACGATGTGACTTGATACAACACCTTGTGCATTAATTGGAAAATGCATATTACATATTTATGAATTGTTTTTTTTTTTTGCTTGCTCGTTTTAGTTCAAGAATTTTTATGTTTGGTATGTTATTGTTTTTTTTTTTATTGCTTATAAACTCCAAATAATAGGCAATTAATGCATTTTTATATACTGAAATTACTTAATTCATAAAAAAAACTTTATTAATCGGTTAACCGATCAAAAACTAAATTAACCGATTATTAACCGGTTAAACCAAAACCTCGGTTAATTAATCGAGCGATTAACCGATTAAAGCAAAAGGTCGATTAAATGAATACCCTAGTTATACCCCTAATGAACATAAATCAGCGTGTTTTTCAAACAATAAAAAACAAATATGCATAAACCCAATTTTTTTATTAGATTGATATTAAATAAATTAACAAAATGAATGACCAAATTCCAATTTCTTTAGTTTGTTTTTCATAAAATAGGTTAACAAGAAAATACCTTTGCCAGATTGCCGACTTATTAACATTTCTTGATTTGAAGTTTTCATTCAAAAACAATTTTATAACACCGAACCCATTTAAATTTTATATCACTGACAACCTACCATTAACAATGTAATGCTTTCTTGTGTTTTTACTAAAACTAATAATTTTTAGTGTCCTGATTGGAGGCGATTTTTTTCCAACTTCGACTGGTAACCCTATATATAAACAGAAGCCATCTTTTTACAGGGCATTATCAACACTCTCGATTTATACGGGGCGTAAAGTGCAATGCCTTATGACATTTAAGGGTGAATTTTTTTAGAATAAAACACGCTGCCCTTTTAGAGAGCAAAGCATTTTTCAGAAACGAACACCAAATTGCATTTTTTTAAATAAAATGTGACATTTTTTGTAGAAAAGAAAACACCATAAGTTAAAGTGGGATAGAAATGAATCTAAAACTGTAATCGGTTCAATGAACTACACAAAAAGAAAAGCACTCGAGATAAATTAAGTTATTTATACCGACTTTAATACTCAAATACGAATAACACTAAAACATACTTAAAACATTACTTTCGAATATCAATCCCAGAATTTATCAAAATACGTACAAAATTATCTAACCAGGTAAAAAAAGATCAAACTTTTCGTTGGTAGTGCCACTTTGAGATTAAAATTGTAAAGTTAGCGTTTTAATCTCATTTAACTTAACAAAGTTAGTTGCAGACACTACAACAACACCACACAAGTAGTTAAAAAACGATTTGCTTGCTGTGTATAGAAACAACAAAGACAACACAACAAGACGAAAACACATTATTTTCGCGTTTAAAAAGTAAAATTGAGAACTCTTGCTTCTCATTTAGTTTAAATTTTCAGTTTTATATGTACATTAGGTTTTTAAAGTTAAAACCATATCGGGAATGATGCTGGTGTTTTATAATTGAAATTCTGAAAGGTGTGAAACGGGTAAGAAAGAAAAAATCATAATACATATATTTCTTCTTCCAATTTCACTTTTGAGTTATTTCAAGTACGAATTCGGGATTAAATCAACTTAAAAATTCTTAAATCAAGCGCATTTTTGGATTGATTTAATCTTAGTTTTACTTAAACCAACCTCATTTTTGAATTCTGGATTGAATATGGTTAAGTGAAGCGATTGATTAAATCAATTTTTCTGTACTTGATTTAAGAAACTGCGTACTCACCGTACTATAAAAACCGCTTTGGATTGATTTTCTTAATGTACTAAGTCGGTTTTAATCCCAAATTCGTACGCGATATAATACGAAAGTGAGATTTTGATTCTAACCTAAACAATTATCCCAGAGGACCAGAGACAGAGAACATTTTATTTTATTTACCAGTTTTTAGTTTTACAATTGATGAGCAAAACGAAACAATTCCACGTTTACAATTTAGTTTTACAATTGATGAACAAAACGAAACAATTCCACGTTTACAATCAGAGCTACCGTTCAAACTTTTCAAAAAGGGTCGCAAAAAGGGATTGTTCAAAATAAAAGTCGCACAAAAAGGGGAATTCTGAGAAAAAAAGAAATTAGAAAAAATGTTTGCGTTCGATTTTTAAAATCAGTTAAAAAGATACGAACATTTGAAAGAAAAATTAGTCAAATCGATGGAGCCGTTATCTGATTTTAGGTAAATCGAAAAAAAGTGGGCGTTAAAGTGGGCGGGGAAAAATTTTCTTTCCGTCAAAACCTAAGTTGGACAAAGGCGATGATTTTATAGAAAAAATCGTCCAAATCGGTCAAGCCGTTCTCAAGTTATGCGCTGGATAGAAAAGTGGGCGTAAATGTAGGCGTGGTAAATTTTTCTTTCGATGAAAACTTAATGTGGATTAATACGAACATTTGAAAGAAAAATTTGTCAAATCGATGGAGCCGTTTTCTGGTTTTAGGTAATTCGAAAAAAGTGGGCGTAAAAGTGAGCGGGGCAAAATTTTCTTTTCATATAAATCTAAGTTGGACCATGGCGATCATTTTAAAGCAAAAATCGTCCAAATTATATAGATGTCATTGGTGGTGCAATATGAAAATTGGATTTTGCCACGCCTCTCCGCCCGCAGACCGAAAATCAAAAATCAGACTTCACAGTGTCAACCGCCTGAATATTCTGAAGATTCCCTGAAAATTTCATCGAAATCGGCCCAGCCGTTTTTTAGTCCATACGTTACATACATACATACACACATCCTTTTTTATATTGTAGATAAAAAAAATTCAAAATAATTTTAACTGCATATTTTTTAAATTTTTAGCGCATATATTACTATTTTAAGTGCATTTTTTATGCGCATATAACGCGATTTTAACTGCATAAAAGTCCGGGCCCTGGTTATCATAATCATTCTACTTTGAAAATTTTATGTATTTAACTTAATAAAATTACCAAATATAATTCGGGAATTTTTGCTTCCTACTTGACCTTCAAAACATGAAAATAATGTATGTTTTTCTTTTTTGTAGTGTAGTTGTTTCTTTTTTTTGGTACACAAAAAAAGTAAATCGTTTTTATCTACTTTTGTATTGTTGCTGTTGTATCTCCAACAAACTTTTACAAACTTTTACGTATGCAGGTAATCCCATTTTGGATAGTACTTTTTTTAATTACTTTGTGGTGTTATTCGTACTTGAATGTTTAAGTACGACTCGTAGTAAATGTAAGTGGAAAAAACTTAAATTTAGTTTGAGTTTTTTCTTGCTGTGTATGTGCACAAACAGTTTAAAAATATGCGACCTTAATAAAATATGCAAATAAATATTTAAAAAAACTAGACTTTAATTAAAAACTTTTGGTTTTTTTTTTTTTTTTTTTTTTTTTTTTGTTTGCTAAAAATATCGATAATAATTTTTTTAAATACTTAAAATACACAAAAATTGTCCAGACTTCTATCTATAGTTTTTGGTTAAATTGAGAATGCTGTTAATAATAGCGTAATTATTTATTTTTCTCTCAGTCAAATTTTTAAAAACATTTAAAGACATTTAATATTTGCATAACTTACGTCATATTTTGTAAATTATTTCACGAACGAATCTCCAAACCTTTTAATATTTTTTGGATAACTTGTCAACACAAAAACCTATTTCATTTTAGTAGAGTCACATAAGTCATACATTTTACCCCCTTAGGGGGGCTCCTAGGCAGTTATGGGAATTTTTCTTCAATATATTTCTAGTCTGTATTGAAAATTTTGTATGGGAGCCACCTGAAGTACGTTAGAAGCAAATGTTAGTTATAAAAATTAAATTGGGATTAGGTTTTTAAGGTAAGTTTTTAAAACGTTAAAAAAATCTAATTTCTGCACAAACTAGACAGACATTCTAACAAACTATTATTAGTCCCGAAATATCTAGCAACCAACTTCACAGTTTATCTTATTTTATGTAGTACTAAAAAATGTTTCCCTTCACATACAAATTAAATATGTTTACAAGATTTTTTAAACACTCTTGAAAATTTGTCTCTAAATATTGTGGTGTGGGGTTTGTTCTATATAAATGGGGGGAGGGGTTGGCCACGCCCACTGGATTATTAAAAAAAAATTGGTTAAGTGGTTTAGAGGTCATAAAGTAAGAACAGACAGACTAAAATTTTTATATATTTTGGCATATGCACATACATACGTATGTATATCGATGAGACATAAAAACATTTAAAAAGGTTTTTGTTTTTATGTAATAAAAATACAATCCTTTTAACCAAAACGACCTTTTTATGAGAATTAGATCTAAAAATAAAATATAGAAAGATACATGGGGATAGCTGTAAGACTTTCATTTTACCTTAAAGTTTTTTCTCTAAAATGTAAGAGTTAAACATCAATTATTTATGCCAAAAATATAGACCGTAATATATGTAAAAGGGAAGAAAATAATATTTAAAACAAATTTATGAAATTTACTTTTTATATACATACAATTTTATTATTCCATTATAAACGTGTTTAAGTTAAGGCGAAACCGGAAATGGAAGGAGGGAAATGAATAATAACACATTTATTATATTAAAATAAAAATGTATGCCTAACACACACGTATACACAAATTTACTTTTAATATAAGAAGAAGGTTAAGAAGAAAATGACATCTATAACAATAACATTTGCCTACGAAATTGGTAAGCAATTCCCTACAATCCACTAAACATTTACATATCGTCACCTAAAATGCGAAACAACGTAAAATCACTCTTCAAGACTTTACAAAAGAAGCAAAGAACTTTCTAAAATGGACGCTACTTGTAATAGTGGAGTAAAATTTTAAAATCTGGATTTAATTGAAACTAGAAATACACTCCCTGCCACATGAATAGGACAACCTAACACAATTCAAAAGGTAAAAGCTTCTACAAAAATATTTTACCAACTGAATTTTCATTTCTATATTAAGGTGACTTAGATGTTATTGAACACTACAAAAATCGGTTCAATATATACACTGGTTTTGTTTTTATAAAAAAAAAATCCTAAACCAAGTAAAATAAATGTCTTCAAAATTTGCGTCACGTGAATACATTTTCAATGAAGATAAGGTCCGGCGAGAAAGGGGGCCAATCGAACACATTAACATTTTGTTTGTGTAACCATGGCTTAACCACCCGGGCAGTATGAATTGTTGCATTGTCATGCCGGTATGTTCACTGAAGGCCTCCAAAAATGTTTTTGAAAGTGAGAAAATGCTTCTTGTAGCACTCCAATATAGAAATTAGCGTTCATGACAAAAGCTTCAGTTCGAAGGTACAATAATAGGATATAGCTCCCCACAACATAACCCCTCCCACTCTGCTAAGCAAACGATACAAACGATGCTCCTCTATTTGGAGATCGGGAACATAAGGATTGAAACCATTAGGGCCTTCTAAATTTATTTATTCTATTCATCTGAAAAAACGACAAGACAGTTCGGTAAAAAGCCAAGCGCATATTTTTTCGAGTATCGTTAACCCATTAAGGCCCGAGCCATGATTCCATTGAGCTATAATGATGAAACTTTTAAAATTTTATTGTTTATACCTAAATATGAAGAAAACAAATTTTGGGCAAATCAGATACGTGGGAGCCCAGATAACCCCCGTTGCGAAAACGCAACGTTGGGCCTTAACAATATAAAAATTAAGCGCATTTGCAAACATATTAAATTAAAATTTTTTGTTCACGTCGTTAGGATATCATTTTTAATTCAATTATATATATGCTCCAAAGCACTTTGAGTGCACTGCTACGTCACATTTCTCACATTTGTAATTGATCGGTCCATAATTTACCATAGGCCCCATATAAAGCCCACTCTCGTAAAACACTGTCAGTGGATGGTATGAAATATTTGGCATAGCCGAATATAGCAATCTTACTGGTTTTCTTCAATATCCTGGGAGACGATAATGTCACACTACTTGTTCGATTTTCTCTTACTGTACCTATTGAAGTAACCCTGGGGGAAATTTGTGTCAATTGTTCCAACAGACTGGTCCTGGGATTTGTGAAAATAGAACAAGTTCAAAAAAAAAGAATTCATGACCAGTGAAAGGAGAACTTATTATCTAACTGGTATATTAAGAACAAAAAGTGTAAAAAAGTAATGAATTACAGTACAGTCTTCACCGATGGTGTGACACTTTTTTTGGGACTTGTTTCATTGACATATGACAAGCCCATCTTAAAGTGTATTCATATAAAGTGCTAGAACTAGAACCGGTCTCTATCACCAAAGACCTATCACGGGACTACTTTGGTGTAAGTTTGCTTCCTTCTAGGAAAATAATACACTTTGGGCATAAGAAAAAAAAAGAAATTGTCATAGAGAATTTACCTACTGCGAAATATCCTGCATTTTAAAAATTGGCCATTTTTATTTGATAATTTTATGTAATTTGTATATGGTATAGGCCCAGTGTTGCGTTTTCGCATCACGGATATATCCAATCATAAAAAAGGTCTCAAATGTCTACGATGATTGGATTTTTTAGTAGAAATAATATTGTTTGTATTTAAGCTACCTCCTTCAGAAGTTTCAGATAGGTATATTATATATTACTTTATTTTTTTTAACTTTTTCCAAAAGTACCCAAAAAACAGGAAAAATTAAAAATTTAAATAAAAAGTTTTATAAAAAAAAACTTATGTATGATACAAATCCAAAAACAAGTCGATTAGATATTAAGTTAAATTTTATTTCACTGTGCTTTATAACAATATCACGTAACAACAAAATGCCGGAGGGAAGGTTTAAGTGAACGTTGCGAAAACGCAACGCAGGGCCTTAATGGGTTAAGTGGTGGTATTTTCTTGAGTTTAATAGCTTCAGATCTTCAGTCTTTGAAATTACACGCTGCACAGTTCTATCGTTTGCCGAAACAACAGTTTTCACTTTAATTCGTGGAGACGAGTCGTGAGAATTTGATGCTACTCTGAGAATAACACGTTTATCAGTTGCCGAAAGTACACGGTTACTACAGCCTTTCATATTTTTTGCGTAGTTTGACTCATTCCTTAAAAAAATTAGATCGTTCAGCAATTTTGTCGATCGAATATCCAGATTCCTTATACATTAAAATTTTGTTTTGTTTTTGTTAATGTTAATGTTTTTCCTCGACCCATTTAAAAAAAAAAAAACAAAAAAACATTTAAATATTGAAATTTGCATTAAAACAATTTTTTTTCTATTGAAATTGTGCACTTGCTTAAGAAAATTAAAGTTATTGCGGGGTGTCCTAATAAAGTGACGCAACAACAATAGACAATTTTGGTCAATAACAAAATAAAATATAAAAAAAATTATAACGATACTTTTCCAAAACACAAATTTGATCTCAAAGCAGGTTAACAGCTTTAACCGTAAAATGCATACCCGGGTACCCGTATGTCCACTAGTAAATTTAAACGTTTCTTGCCGCAAGACCAATACTAAAAGAGTATTGAAACTTCGGATCTAGGAAATTCAAGTCTTTTTGAGTCGCTTTATTGACCATTTATGAAATTCAGTTCAGCGATTCCATAACTATTAGCTTCCAACGATGACATATATGCCAACGCATAACCGGGGTACACGTGTACCCAAAAGTTTTTATTTGAAAAAAATGAGCAATTAAAGTGCTGTTTTAAGACGTTTTAAATAAATAAATTAAATAATTTCCTTAATATTTAAATATTTTTAGTAAACAGTCTTAGGCCCGTTTTCACAACTTACCGATAGCTAAAGGTAAGATTTTATCGGCCATATAAAAAGTGTTACATTATTACAACTTTACTTTAACCTACCAGGTAGGATTAACCTTAATCTACTTTGTCGTTCACTTAAGGTTAAAGTAAAGTTTTAATAATAGAACACTTTTTATTAGGTCATTTAAAGTCTACTTTAAGCTATCGGTAAGTTGTGAAAACGGGCCTTAAAGTTACAATAATTTTGAAGGCTGTAGGAAAAATCGCCCAAAAAAATAAATGAAAAATCGACCAAAAAAATTCCATGTAAAATTGGGACTAAATTCATATGAAAAGTGACCCAACATTTTTGGGCTATTTTTAGTTACTATTGGGTGATTTTTCGTTTTTTAAATTTGTATGAAAAATAGCCCATTTTTCGGGCCATTTTTCATTTTTAAATTACGTCAAAATCTTACATACTATTTGTCTAAAGCATTCATTATTACTATACGTCGAATTCCTAAATGTTATTTATAAAAATAACTGGACATATTGCAAAAAGGTGGCATGTCATAACGTCCAGTATCATAGTGTCCGTGGACAAACTCGAAGCATAGCCGGCCTTTGGCTGGGCGCAAGGATTTTCTCCTCTTTGATAAAACAAGTACCGGCTTCGCTAACTAAAGCTTCCATGTACAGACGGCCTTCGGCCGGGGCAAGGATTTTGTCCTCTATGGTATAACAAATACTGGCTTCGCTAACTAAAGCTTATCTGCGAAGTCAGACTTCGTTCGGAAACGAGGCAGATTTTAGAAGCATTACTTAGCGAACCCGGTACTTGTTATACCATAAAGGAAAAAATCCTTGCGCCCGCCCAAAGGCCGGCTATGCAGAGAAGCTTTAGTTAGCGAAGCCGTTTTTTGTTGTACCATAGAGTAGAAAATCCTTGCGCCCAGCCGAAGGCCGGCTATGCTGAGACGCTTTAGTAAGCGCTGCCGGTATTTGTAACACCATTGGGGAGAAAATCCTTGCGCCCAAAAGTGTTTTCGTTATATGTTTAATATATGCACCCAGAGAAAAAACAACAAAACCATTTTTAAAAAAATTTTAACCATATTATGTTTAACTTAACCAAATCATTGTCACCGAGAACCATATTATGGTAAAATAAGTTTCTTTAAAAATAGTTTTGTTGCTTGCGACCATAATAAAACATGTTTTTCTCTGCGTGTATGCATATCTTTTTTTTTGTATTTAACATCTTCAGTAATTATGGAAAATTACATAATGTCAATTTGCAAAGTGTCTTAATGCCCACGGACGTTATGACATTTTCAAAAGTGTCACAGTGTCCATGCACAACAACATGCCACCTTGCAAAAAGCTATATTCTGTTTTGAGTAATTGATTATAACTATGCAGTGATTAATTAATATTTAACTATTGAAGAGTGCACAAAGTTTGGCGGAGGGCTCAAATAAGTATTACTGTCCATACTGCCGAGCAGCTATTGAAGATACAATGCAATTTTTTACATAAAACTAACATTTGTATGTAATTAAATTTATATGAATAATAAACACTTTTTTGCAAATTGGGCAATTTTTTTTTTTTTTTTTTTTTTTTTGGAAAAAAATTCCTTTTTGCTTTTTGGGTAATTTTTCATTTTTTTTGTGCCCTTTTTCGTTTATTTTGGGCAAAATTTCATATTTAACTTTTTGGGTCATTTTTCATGTTTTTTTCGACGATTCTTCATTTGGGCGATTTTAAATTTTTTTTTTTGGGACATTTTTCTTTGGGCGATTTTTCCTACAGCCAATTTTGAAATAAATAAAATTAAATTTTTTTTTCTGTGAAGCTACAATTGATTAAAAATTACAATGGGGTACACAGTGTACCCGGTACACGGGTACCCCAGTTATGCGTTTATGTTCTATTTTTTGGTTATGCATTCTACGGTTAAAACACAAAACAAACCACCGATAATTGTTTACAAATATCGGAGAGAGGGTGTTCCTATTCATATGGTCGGGAGTGTTTATACCGACGAAAATTTTTTTTTTATTTTTAGTAACTAACGTTATTTTGAATTGTTATTTTCTGAAACAAACTAACGTATCATCAATTTAATTTTTTTAGATTATAAACATATTTACTTTAAATTAAAACTGATTGTTTTATATATTTGGGTTTTTTATTTATAGAAATTACTTACAACTATTTCTGTAAACTACTTGTGAACCCAACTAAGTTCCCTATAATTCAGAGGAATTCATTCAACCTCGGGCCCTAGTTTCCGAAATACCGAGGGGTGACAAAAACTTTTTACTGCACACTTGATGTCGCAATGTAATACAGAAAATAGTTAAATTAATTTTCTTTTTGTCCCATGACATCTGCCAAGAACGTTCAAATATTGGCTTTTGAAAATTTTCGAAAAAAGAAAACAATACAGAGTTGGAGCTTTTACGCCATATTTTGACGTGCACAGATTTATTTCTCTGGGCTTGCTGATGCAAATATTTTCTTTTGATAAGCTTTCATATTATTACCATTCATTTGATTTATTTTTTTTCTTTCGTCTTTTTTGTAAATTTTTTTTTATACACTAGCATGTTTTCATTAAAGCTATTTTTGGTTAGAAAACACCTTAATTATACCCACACCATAATAGTGGAGAGGGTCATATGCATTTGTGCTGATGTGTGTAACGCCTTAAAATATTGGTCCTAGACCCACCTTAAAGTATACCGATCGAATCACTTTCTGAGTTGAACTAACGATGTCCGTCCGGCTGGCTGGCTGGCTGTCCATGTAACTTTGTGCGAAAAGTACAGGTCGCAATTTTGCAGATAATTTGATAAAATATGGGTCATAGGTTCTTATTGGCACAAGGACCAACCCTAATGAAAATGGACCAAATCGTATGACCACGAGGGAAGATAGGGGGAAATTTCTTCCTCTCAGAAACTATCAAACCGATTTCAATGAAATTTAAAACATAGATACAACCATACCTATATGGACACAAAATGTATAAATTTTTAAAAAAATCGGACCACGTAAATTTTGGCCTCTCAAACGGATTTTAATGAAATTTAAACCATAGATAGATCCATATATATATGGACACATAAGCTACACAGTTTTTAAAAAATAGGACCACAAGAGGAGGTAGGGGGCAATTTTTGCCTCTCACAAACTTTTAAACCGATTTAAATGACTTTTATAAACATGGTGTTTTTTAATACTTGACTTTCTTACTTGTTTTATTTTAGCACTTTGATTTTCATTTCACTTTTGTAATAACCATTCAAGTCCCACTAAATTCCAGATAGCAATTAATAAGACATAAATGATTAAAAAATAATCAAAGCCAACAGAAGTTCGTAAAGAAACCATTAAAAATTGTTATTTTGTTTTTTTTTAGCCAGAGTGATGATACGTGGTTTTGTTTAAGAAAATCGAACACTGATGATATGTATGTCGTTTTGAATATTCAATTTTACTTAATAATTTTTTTTATAATTAGTATTGTGGTTATTTTATTGAACTGATTATGGTTATTAATCCAAATTTTGACATATTAATCCGGCTAAAGTTTTTATTTGTATGAATAAAGGAACTTTACAACATGAAATGAATTAAAATTGTATTGAAAGTTTTTCATTCTTGACTGACTGGGGAATCGAACTCACGTTCACGGACAGGTTGATTTGATATGTTTCGATAGTAACCACACTATCTCTTCAGAAATCTTTGTTGTATAACAGTTACCCCCGTTGGCGACGGCTGGGAGTCAATGGCCAAACATCAATGTTTAAACCAAATGGTTATCTTACTTTGGTTGATCGAAATTTGCTTTGAATAATTATGTATTCTAATTGATTTTAATGAAAATTAAATTAAATTCGCCTAGGCCTGATTAAAATATCGAAATTTTTTTTTATATATTAGATGTTAAAAATTGTATCCACACTTCTTTACTTATATAACATATAATAAAAAAAGTCAATTTAAAATTAAATAAATTTCTGATGATACGTT
Organism: Pollenia angustigena; assembly: GCA_930367215.1. NCBI lineage: Eukaryota > Metazoa > Arthropoda > Insecta > Diptera > Polleniidae > Pollenia > Pollenia angustigena. Next base: position 189,247,938 of record OV884056.1, read on the forward strand.
GTTTTGTCTTTTAGGTGACGATATATATTTTTTTCTCAATACAATACAAACCAAAATATAAACATAAAAATAGAAAAAGGGAATAGAAATGAAATAAAAATAAGATTTCAAATACTTTGGCACAGAAAACATAATAGTAATTTACCCTGACAGCCAGGATGACAATCAATATCATGCAAATATTAGTTTGGTACTCAAGACAACGATACAAGCAAATGCGCTTCGTCAACAACAGCGACATCCGCCTATTTCGCTGGGTTTTTATTTCAAAGTATTTTGTTCTTTTGACAATCATTTGATACACACATTCGTTCATTTAATCGTCTACCCACTTCTTAACTTTTTTTTTACTGTATCCTTCGCTGAACTTGAATATTTGATGATACCAGGAAAGAGTTACTTAGTGGTATTTGTCTGTTGAATAACACACCAAACCTTGACTTACAGCGATATTTAAAAATGCACATTTAACTCCCAAACCAATTCTGTGGCATTTTGACAAGATGTTAAGATGTTTAAGTCAAATTTAAAAAGTTGAAAAAAATTTTGTTAATCACACAAATTTTTATTAAAAACATTTTTGTTTATGTTTTTAAAATTTTGTGTTATAAACGGAATTTTTCTTTAATTTTGGTTAATATTATTATTTGATAAAGATGATTTTTTCACCGAGTTGTTCTTAAAACTTTCTGCTATCTTATCTTGACTTAAGATGCTTTGTCAAAATCCCACAGAATTACTTGTCCAGCATGTCATTGAGAAGCTCGATTCGACATGGGAATAGTTTGAATAATGAACTGAAAGTATTTCCATCAAATTTTTTTAATATCATATGTGTTCCAATCATATTTTTAGGTTCCTTAAAAAAACGTATTCCGCGATCGCTTAAAACCCATTTATCATTTAATTGTTTACAAACATCCTCATTCATGGAAAAAGGCGAAATTGTTATTTTAGATTAATTAAAATTAATTAAAAGCCATTAGTGATTAGCAAGATATTCTTATTATTTACCATAACATATTCGGCGGCAACCACAATATGGTTTTGGCTTCTTGATGGTGTCCTAATTAAACCATAACATGGTTGCCGGTGACAATTATACCCATATAAATTATAATATTTTTTAAAATTTTTCGTTAAAAAGAAAGTGAAACAAAAATTGGAGATGGAAAATAAAGTAGAGGTGCGCATATATAAGACTCATCTTAGGGCATTGAAGGTGCTGCAGAGTCCAAATTTGAGAATTTTACTAAACTGCCATTTTTGTGTGGGAGCCGCCCTAAGGCGTGGAGATAAATGGCAAGTATGTTTTGAGAAATATTTAGGACGAAAAACAAATGAGGGTAAGTCATACATTTTCCCCGCCTAGGTGGACTCGGTACGGTAATACCCTTTTTTAGGGTAATTTTGGGCTGCAAAAGGTAGCAAGGTAATTTTATTTAAAATACGGTAATTTTAAGAAATTTGAATTTTTAGTATACATATACATACAGTATAACCCGGTTAATTACCCCACGCTTAAATGCCTTTCACGCTTATTTACCTAGAGTTTTAAATCCCCGTTTTTTTTCTTCCATTTTTTAAACAAAAATCCACGTTTAATTGCCATACGCTTAATTACCCGATTCGGATAATTGCCTTAAAAATTTAACTCCCAAAACAAAATTATACCTAAATTTCATTCGTTTAATTGCCTCAGTACTATTTGACAAAAACACAGCAAGTAATGCAACCAAGTTTTACATGTTAATAATTTGAAAATATGCACTCAATTTTTTTTTTTAAAAAATATGCCTAAAAACAAAATATGGCTTGATTAAAACAAAATATTTAACAAATTAATATTTGCATTAAAAGTTATGTTATGAGGTCAAGATTCATATAAGAGTTATATATTAGATAGATAGATACACCAAATTTATGAGATATTTTGTCTTAAAGAGATTAAAGTTTGAAGTTTGCATGGGGACTATGTGATATTATAGACCGATTCTTACAATTTACATAGGTTTCGTTCTTATGACAATGAAACGTATATACCCAATTTTATCAAATTATCTAAAAACTGCTACCTTTACTTTTCGCACAAGGTTTACATGGACATACAGCCAGCAAGATGGACGGACGCACACGAAAAGATTACTTAAACAAGTGTTTCTAATTCGATCGCTTACTAAACAATGCGTCTAGGTTTCTATGTTATAAGTTGCGAAAAACATTTATTTTCAACAAAAACTTGCTTTGGTTTAAAATTGTACAAATTTAATGTGGTTGGCGAAATTAAAGCAACAGAAAATTCACTGTTAACTAGAATTTTAAGCAATTTTTTATTTGCTGAACATGACCGCATTTAGACTATGCAATTATCGCCGAATTTTTTTTCTATTTTCTTTTAAAGAAGTTGCTACGAAACTCTTTTCACATTTACATTTACATTTTTTTCATGCATTTTTTCAACTTTTTCAACCCCGTTTTCTTCCCTACACCTCTTGCTAACAAACAAAAAGTTGCATGCGAAAGTTGCGGCATTAATTGCATAATGTAAATATGGTCCATGTATTAAAATATGTTTTAATAACTTAAAATATGTCTGCAATAAAAATGCAGCAATGGCTAAAACATGTACTAAATTATTTACAAACAAATCGATACCCCAATTCATTAAAAGCTCTAAACGCATAAATATATTGTTTCTGCATTCATTGGTCGCACAAGAAAAACCATGCAATTGAATATTTACGGGTTCCATGAGTAGTAGTAGGGTATGACAGGTCATCTCAAAAAGCACTACAGAAAAAATATAAGACAACAAATCCCATTGTTTTTTTTTACTTGCTATCTCTTAAGATTTAGCTGATGCATGTAAAAATGCCTGTCTTAAATTTTTTCATCCATCAAAGTTAAGTTATCTTGTAAATAAATACGTCTAATTACCTCACTGAGGTATTTAAACGAATTCGCTTAATTACCTCAATGAGGTAGTTAAACGTATTCGTTTAAATGCTTACCCCGCATAATTACCCAAAAATATTGGCATTTTTGTCGAGGTAATTATCCGTGGAATACTGCTACTTACATATGTAGGGTTATAACAAAAAAATTAAGAACATTATGTTTCTATAAATATTGTCGTAGCACCGATAAGTGCAAAATAAGAAAAATTTAATTACTCTTGCATATTATTTATTTTATATTTAACTTTTTGTTTGTTTAAAAAACCAATAATTCCAAAAAATATGAAACAGTCGCAACGTTTTAAATTTAGCTATAGTTTTCGGAATATTTTAAGTACGGATCGAATTCAAAATTATTTTACTACGTTATTCATAAAAAAAAACCATAATTTTGGTTAAAAATGTTTTTAAGACAAGAATTTACATTCAGATTTTTTTAAAACACATTTAAAATTTAAATAAATGGTTTATAAATAATGCTCTTATGTGCTGTTAATAAATGACAGGCGGTAGACTGAGTGCTTTTCATATTCATATTCATACACAATCAATCGCCTGTCAATTGGAAACAGTACATTAATGTTTTGATTTAAAATCTTTGCGTACAGTAATTTCTTCTCAAAAACGGTAATTTTTAGAGCGCCGTACGGTAATGAAAAAATAAAAGTTAACATCACTGGTGGACTCCTACGCAGTTATGGGAATTTTTCTTCAATGTATTTCTAGTCTGTATTGAAAATTTTGTATGGGAGCCACCTTAAGTACGTTAGAAGCAAATGTTTGTGCAAAAAATTTAATTAAGATGGATCATAGATTTGACAGGGGCCATATTTTTATGGAAGCTCATCTAAAAGGTGAAGATTTGGAGCCAGTATGTTCTATGAAAACGTTTATGCCAAAAAACAAATGGAGGTCAGTCATACATTTTACCCCCAAGGGGGCTTCTAGGCAGTTATGGGACTTTTTCTTTAATATATGTCTAGGCTGTAGGGAAAATTTTGTATAGGAGTCCCCTTAAATAATAGATATAGCGAGTAGGTATTTTAAAAAACAAATATTGATATTAAAAAAAAAGTTGGTTCGGTCACACATTTGGCCCCTCCAAAAGTGACTTTGCGGCGGTCATGGGATTTTTTCCCTTTTTAATTGCACTTTGAGCTTGATGAGAAGATATTTTTGCTTTATTTGGGGTTCATTTAAAAGGTCAGTGCCTTAATGTTAACTGCATCCGGTTTTCTAAATTCGACCAAATGATTTTGGGAAATCAATAAGGGTATACTCCTCTGCCATAGACTGCCTTAAATCACCAGTATTTTGCATTTATTTATACCGTTAGCCTTCCTATAACTTTGATCTTGAACTGATCGCTCCTGAGTCTGTGTTCATGCGGCTCATGTCTTATTGACAAGATTGCTGCTTTATAGGTCTGAGTTCATACGGCTCATGTCTTATTGACAAGATTCTTCCTTTTTCTTCTTTGAACATGAATTGGCGTTCAAATGATTCATGTCATGTTGACGACATGTGCTTTTTTGATATTGAAAACAATAACAAAATTAAACAACGAATGAAAAAGCAAAACGTAAAGACAGTACATGCATCTGTGTACTCATTTCTTTTCCCCTCGTCCCTCTCGCCTATTAAGTAGAAATCTTTTCAATAAGACATGAGCCGTATGAACTCAGACTAGGCGAGTGGGACGAGGGGAAAAGAAACGAGTACACAGATGCATGTACTGTCTTTACGTTTTGCTTTCTTATTCGTTGTTTAATTTTGTTTTTGTTTTCAATATCAAATAAAATAAAATAAAAAACATGTCGTCAACATGACATGATTCATTTGAACGCCAATTCATGTTCAAAGAAGAAAAATGAAGAATCTTGTCAATAAGACATGAGCCGTATGAACTCAGACTGAGCAACAAAACAATATCAAAAACTTTCGTTCTTTTCTAAAGAAACTGGCACAGCAGTGTAAAACACATTTTCGGGGTTTACTCGGAGTACCCTTTATATAACAAATAAAAGACAAGTCGAATATATAAATTGTAGAATAACCCGGCAGATGAGAAGCGAGTCCTAATTTTGACTTTCGATGACCAGAAAGAATACAAATCTATTGGTTGTGATTATTGAGAAATGCCTGGGAAAATCAATGTTTGTCTGTTAAGGAGATCTATCGAAGATAGAACTTATGTTGCCTATTCTTTTCATTAGGAAGGCCATTAGCGCTGGGTATCACAAAGGGACAACTATAAGACCAAAGAGAGCTATCTTCTAAATCGTTGCTCGAGGAGCCTCAGCTTAGATATAATCAATATGGCAGCTAGTGCATAACTTTATATTAAATGGGCTCAACCTCTCTCCCTCCTTATTCAGTTCCAAATTCAAAAATTTTTCCACGAGTGTATTGCTTAGTATGCACTTATTTACGTATTTGTCTTATGTTGGACGCTTTTTTATTCCCCCCATTTTTATTTCAATATCTTGGATTGAGAGCATATTTCTTCCATTCTTGTATTCCGTTTCTTTATACTTAAGTATCCTATTTGATATTGTTTTCCCGACCAATCCCTGACGCCCATAAAAATTCTCTTCTCTATATTTCATGTATTGATTAAATATACATTGTTCAATACACACACAAACATACATACTTACATGTATAAACCTTGTACAATAAAACTTTTGGCAAATATTTTCTTATTTGATTTCATAATAATGTGAAAAGTTTGAATGTTCTTTAGTTTTCGACGGGACTCTTTTGGCACAATGGAATGAATATTATACTTGAGTTCTGGTAAACAATATGAATTTTAAAACAAAACGTAAGACGAAACGGAAGGAGTTTTCTTTTTTTTTTTTTTTTTTGACAAATTTAATGTATGAGTTTATTTATTGTAAATATATGCAATTTTTTGCAAAAAGCTCGGTAGGAGGTTGAAAGGAAATGGGTGAAAAGCAAAAAAAGTTTTTTCGCAAATAAAATGCAATGAACCATAAATTTGGTTAAATTTTTTTTTGTTTGCGGGTTATTTTATTAAACAAATATGAAGGTATATTAATGAAAATACTTTGGCATGGGTATGTGCATTTGTGCAAAATCCCAGCAAGCATTTTGTATTATAAAATAATCTTTTTTCAGCTTCAAGACCAAAATAACCGCTTATGAGCTAATTTTTCGACCATAAATGATACTCTCGTTGTGAGAAAATGTTACCCTACAGATGAATCACCTCAAAGCATCATTTGTGATACAATTTGCTGATTCGTTTTTGAGCATATAAATTAATCATTTGTGGATCCTTTTTTCAATCGCTCAAGTGATAAATCAGTTGTTAATCAACAAAAGTGATCTGAAAAGACTCATTTTAGTAATTTTTACAAAAATTAGTCCCCAAATGCTAGCTGGGTTAGAGTTTTTCCTCCGGGCTTTTTTTACGTAAAAGCCGAGAAAAAAAATTTATTTCGTGGGATCCCAGGGATTCTCGCTTGAATGGATAATGTTTGTAATATTTTAAAAAATTTTAAAGTACACAGAAAAAATTAAAAAATGTTTTAATCACAAAATTCGTAGAATCAAGCAATCAATTTTTTGATTTTGCATCTTTAACTAAAATGATTATATTGATTACTAAAGTCTGTAAAAATTTTAAACGGCGATTTTTTTTAATAAATGACATTTTTAATTTTGATTAAAGAATTATCAAAAAACTTTTTAAACAATGTATTAATTGATTCAATTAAAAAAGTTATTAACAAAAATGCTGTATTTAATTCAATTACCTCAGGTAATAAAAATAACTATTAAAGTAATTAAATTGACTTAACTAGTAATCAAATTTCAACACTAAAGCATTATTTTTCATAGTTTAAGGCGTGTTAAGTGTCTCCTATGAATGGGCTTTAGAGGGAATTAATAGTTATATGGACCGATCATCAAAAAAAAAATATATATATATATACAAAGTGTTTTATCTATAGCCATTAGTGCTGGGAAACTATCGATAGACTATCGATATTATCGATAGTCTTAAAATATCGAAAATATCGATAGGAAAAATATAAATATCGATATTTTTATTATTTTAAATACAGCTATGAAGACATCTAACAGCAGCTATACACACACAGTTTTTTGCCGCAAATTTTTACTTGCTATTATTAATTCGCGCTGAATTACAGCAATGAATACAAACAACAAGAATGGCAAGTGGTATGGATTGCTTAGCAGTGCTTCTTACTGCTTATTTAAGGCCTTTAATTCGAAATTTTTACATATTAATATAGGGACTGAAATGTCAAATATTTTTGTAATGTTGTAAAAAAAAAATGCAAATCCAAATGCAATTGCAAGTATAAAGCAAAGCAATGAACGACCATTAGAGGATAAGTCCGCTAGATTGATTACCTTTTTGGATTTAGAATTTAGAAAATTTTTTAAAGTTGCAATCGAATATCTTATAGTCCCTGTTACTTCGGTACCATCAGAAAGGTACTTATCAATTTTTAAAAAACTGCCTTCTAAAATAACGTGCGTATAAACATATTAGGGATGCCAAACGGCAAATCCCGAATCCCGGGATTTCTTTTTATTAATCCCGGGATTTTTAATATATCAACTTTTGTGTACAAAAATTTTCGTTTTTATTGAATTTGTATACTGTATACAAAAAAAATTATTAAAAATTATATTTCAGTTGCATTTTTTATTTTTAAAATTCTTATTTTCTTTTTTAAAAATATATGTTATATATATAATACCTTTTGAAAATTCATAAATAAATAAAAAGTGTTGTTTGTTTAAAAAAAATCCCGAAATCCTGGGATCCAGAAATGCCGGAATTTCGGGATCGAGATTTCAAAATCCCGAATCCCGGGATTTTCTAAAATCAATCCCGATTGGCATCCCTAATACATAAGTTTCGTCTCATACATTCGATAAAAACATAAAAACAACGAACTGTAGGCTTATAAAAAAATAATTAAAGGTTTCCTGCACAAGTACAAACATTCAATCGATAGTAATATCGATATATCGATAGTGAAATCTGAACTATCGATAAATATCGATAGTTGAAAATATCGATAATATCCCAGCACTAATAGCCATAGGAAACTTAATTAATTAATTTTAAATTTCAATTAAACAATTAAATTCATTCAATAAAAATTTTTTTTGAATCTATTCAATTAAATTATATTATTAATTTTTTTTTATTTATGTTAATTACCTGAGGTAATTGAATAATATATAGATTTTTTTTAACTTTTTTGTATTTGTTTTTAATTAAATCAATTATTAAGTTGTTTGAAATATAATAATCTTTTTTTTATCAATATTAAAAACAACATTTACTGAAAAAAATTACAATCTTCAATTTTTAGTAATGAATATAATCATTGTTGTAATAAGTGCAAAATCAAGATATTGCTGCGTGATTCTAAGAATTTGGAGATTAAAAACCATTAAAATTTTTTTCTGTGCATATCGCATACCATTGATAAGCCATTAAAGCTAGAGTTAAACCATGACAATGATATGCGAAATAATGAAATCGGACTTTAAATATACAAAACAAAAAGTGCTGCATTTTGGGGAGTGGAATTTTTTCTTTACTTATTTTCTTTTCTTAGGAACTGCATCGACATGCGTATCTTTCATTCTAGAGGAAGGCCGATCAGCTTTAGTGTGAACTCCAAATATGAGAATGGATAAGATTAAAGTTTTAGAGTTCAGTTTTTACAATAAATCAAAAAAGATACAAGAAAGAAAGTAAAGTCAGTCCAGCCCGACTATTTTATACCTTACAGTACAGTATTTACAAAGAAAAAATTATTGGCAGTTTTTTTTCAATTAATAGTGATTTTTGAATTTTAAAATAAATTTGATTACGTTCTTAATTGATTGAATTAAAAAAAATATATTTTTTTTAATTAAAATTTTACTTGATATTAAGCTTAATTTTAATTATAAGTTTAATTGAATCAATCAACTCGGTTGTTTGAATTGAACTCTTTGTTGCTTTCTCCTTGCTTTCCTCCCTCATCAACAGTTTGCGAAAAATGTGACAAGTGCAACCAACATCTTTATAAATGTATTGTCTTTGCCCTTACATGTACATACACACAAACACACATGTTTTTGTCATCAAAATGAACAGTAAGCGTCGCGTGCAAAAAAAAACTATCAACTAGTAAAAAATGAACTGAGATTTGTTATAGACTAATTACAATTATGACCACAACCAATGTCAATATTGAGCCTACATACATATGTATATTATGCGTAAAATAAAAAATAGCCTTGAGAATAAGCTGAATACCCTGAAGAATCAGAGTTATTCTACAATTTTATACAAAGTTGTATGTATGAAATTCCTTTGTCAAAAAAATCTTCCAAAATTTGTACAATTTAGCTAATCTATTACAATTAAACACATAAAACAAGTTATTTTTAAACCATATTTAAACAAAACATATATTTTAAATATTATTATTTTGCTTCATTTAACCATCAACTGAATTGATTTAACAAACTTATTCAATTAACAATTTGTTTGATGGAATAATTTGCGTAATTGAATTTAGATTGTATTTCAAATACACTGTTTAGTTTATTCAATTAAAAATTTAATTGATTTAATGCAAAAATTCAATCACTGTTTTAATCAATACAATTATTAAATTAATTAATTTTCTGTATTGTAATCAATTACGTTAGTAATTCATTCATTTAAAATATTGATTTTTATTTTAATTAATTTGTTAATTCATTCAATTAAAATATTGTTTAATATTAATAATTTTTTCAATTACTTTTGTAATTAAAATATAAAAACTTTTTAATTGGAAAAAAATTCTTGTTTTGCAATTTTTGCAAATTTGAGTAATTGGTATAATCATTTCGGTGATAGGTGCAAAATTAAACAATTGTTTGCTTGTTTCAATTATTTTGGTGATCAAAACCTTTTTTTACTTTTTTCTGTGTAGCGACAAATTTTTTTTATTGTGTTAAATCTACACTGATAGAAAAGGCGTCATAACGGTAATGTATTTTGACATCAGTACTATGACAAATGTCCTCGTTTTTGGCACCATGACACTTTTCATCACGGTGATGTCAACCTTAACATCACTTGGCCAAAGTATCATCAGGGCCAAAATGAAATTATGTCATCAATGGGATGACACATTGGCATCACAGAAATGGCAAACATGTCCTCAGTGCGATGACGCTGTTGCATCGGAGAAAGGACACATTAGCATCAATTTAATGACAGTTTGTCATTAAGACAAAGTCGTTGAAATTGACTTAAGTCAAAGTGAGGGCATATTATTATTTGCTCACCCGTTACGTATGTTTGTTTCACGTTTGTTGAATTTGTATACAGCAGAACTCTCAATAATAAGACATCAGCACCATGCCCCATATGGTTTTATTAATCATTCTACTTTTAAAATTTGATGTATTTAACTAAATAATTTAGAAAAATAGAATAAGGAAATTTTTGCTTCTTATAACACATTGTAATCATGAATATAATGTTCATAAAATACAAAATGTGGCATCGAATTTATGTTACTATAGTCATAAAATAGATGGCACGTAAAAAATGACCTTAATCATTGGATTGATGTTACTTTTTGCATCATTGATGTCAGTAGTGCAGCAACGTTGATGTCACAATTTCGATGTTATGGCATCATCAATATGAAGATGCATTTTTCTTTCAGTGTAGACCGAATCGACCTCCATACAAAAAAAAAAGTTGTGCCAGTTACCCCTAGAATGAAAGATATGTCAATTAAGTTTCTCAAAAATGAAACAATTGTTTTTGCCACGCCCCAATTTACAGCGATATGATGAGATCGGACTTTAAATGGCAGCGCTACATAAAAAAAAAACCAAAAGGGCTGTATTTTGGGAAGTGGCAAAAAAAAATTGTTCATGTTTTAGAAACTTCAGTGACATATCTTTTATTGTAGGGGTGACTGGTACATCTTTTTTCGATCCACCATAGTGTACTCTATTTGGGAGCCGTGGGCAATCATGGACCCGCCAGAACATAAATATTTTATAAGGTCCTTGTGCCGAATATTATAGATAGATTTTTATGAGATATTTTCGTCTTCAAGCGATTTTACAGAGGGATTCTATATAAGACATAAATAAAGTGAATGCTAGACAAATAAAAATTGTTAAGGAAATAGTGTTGAGTTTTTTTATTAAACTTTTTCAAATACATTGATCTGAAAAAAAAATTTGTATGTTCCAAAAACATTTTTGAACATTTTTTCGAGCTCTGAAAACAAAATTAATTCAAATTAGATATTCGTTAATGACTAGCTAGGTAAATTTTACGTGTTTATTTTCCAAGGTCAAAAAAAAATAAAGCTATGATCCTGAATCCCAAAATCCAATTTTTATATTTAAGAATTGCTTTAAAATCCCGCATTAGATCCCGGTAAAGAAATTCCGGAAAAACAACACTCGTATAGGTATAAATGCTTTGTTTTCAAAATGAAAGCATTATCCACAATCAGCATCATTGTCGTCGCCGGCATCGTCATTATTACAATTGTTATAATTATAAAAATAACAAAAAAAAAAAAAATTATAATATCAATCTGACATAATGTTGACACAGGTGTCAAACTGTTTGCCAACATACTTGACGTTATTTTTCTGTTTTCTTTCCGTGTTCACTGAAATAACAAAAAAAAAAAGACAGCAAAAAATCAAATAGAATGACAACAAAATATTCAGCCTTCTTACATACAAACTGATATAAACACATTTACCCACACAGAGGCAATTTATTGTTTACATTTAAAGTATATAAACAAAAATATTGCTTGCATTTTAAAGGGGATTTATTAGCGAGTGAGATCGATAAAATAAAAATTTCCTTTTTTGGGCCACAAATATTTTAGCTTTCGATTGGCTTTATAATAAACGAATTTAGTATTGTTCTGTTGATTTTTTTTCTCCGACTATTGTTCATATCAATTTTACATTTTAAATATTTCCCCGGAAGTTGCTTTAAGCACTGAATGGTAGAGTGATTTGTAATATCTCAAGTTTGTCTGTTGATTGCAGTTTAAGGACCGCTAAAAATGCCTTATTTGGCGAATGGATAATGACGCTCAAGCTCTTAAAGCATTTAAGAAAGAAGCATGGAAAAAAGTGTGGCCCAATCTCTATTAACAAAAACAGGAGCAAAAAGATCAAAAAACAAACGTTTGCTAAGGCGCAAACCGATCCTCGGTTGTAATCGTTAGATAAGAAAAAAGTTAATAAAAATGGCAGTAGACTTTAGAAACCTAATGTAGAAGTACATAACACGCGTTAATTCGTCGATAGATATCGTTTCTTTAAAAACTTTAGTGCAGAACCATAGGGGCAAGATATAATTTGACAGTGTGATTTATAGTCCTACGAAACTGTGACATACCAAAATTATATAATAATAATGGCATTATTCGCTACGGTTTTACGCGTTAGTTAGGTGTTTTCCTAAAGTGGACTTTATATGGGGTCTATGGTAAACTGTGGACCAATTTGTAAAGTCGACAGTATGATTTCTAGACCTACAAAACTTTACAAAGCCAAAATTTATTATAACTTCATTATATGTTACGGCTTAAGAAGGATTAATAAGTGCGCTTAACATGGGGCTTGTGGTAAATCATGGTCCTAACTTCACGAAACTTTGCGGCATGACTTAAAGTCATATAGAACGAATTTGTGCATAATCTTTAATCAATATGAGCATTCATTCGCTATTTATGTTAGTTTTTGTAACAAATTTTTTTTAGAGTGTTGGTTCCACATTTGGATTCATAACTCTTATCCTACTGAACCGATTTTGCTGGATTTCAAACCCAAATTGCTTAAGAAAGGTAGAAGCAATTTGACACACATATTGTTTTTTTCCTTTGAGTTTTTGGAAAGTGAGCGTGTTTACAAGAGACGGACAAGGCTTAATCGACTTGATATTACTCAAGTACACAGAATATATACACTTTATTGGGTCTTAGATGGATATTAAAAAAGTTTTAAACAGAATGACAAACTTTGATATAAATATCATCATTTATAACTAAGAATATTTTGTCCACAAAAAAAAAAATTAAACAAAAGTATGCGCACTTTATAGCTAGTTGTAAAGAGGACACTTAATTGAATTTATAGTCATATTGATTTTTTCAGTGTACTTGAAAAAGCCTTATTTAATTAAGATTAAAGTAGGGTAGCACTTTTAAATATCAAAAAAAATTTATGAATTATAAGGTGGCCCTTATAAAAATCAGCTGACTGTTTTTGGTGAAGTAAGTTTCATTTAAATGTATAGTTATAAACAGGGAAACCAGAAATATGCAATTGCATGTTTTTCCTTGTGCGACTAATGAAGGCAGGTACAAAATATTTTCCGTTTTAGAGCTTTTTATGAATTTTGACATCGATTTGTTAGTGCATATTTTTGCATATTTTACCGTTTGCAGCATTTTTTTTGGCATATTTTAGTTAAAAGAGCATTTTGCAGCATTTTTTAGGTTTATAGCGCATATCTTGCCTTTTTAATGCATATTTTGATACATATTAAATTTTTTTAGATGCCTACAGCATATACAATTTTTTTTTTCGAAAATCTGTTACTTCAATTTCGACATCTACATTTAATTTTTACTCTAAAATTGTAAGACAAAGCAGGTTGTCATTAAGAATAAATGTTATGCGATTTGTATCAAGACCAATCTTTTCGTATTCCGATCGACTCAGAATCACTTTTTAAAGTGATCTTATGATGTCCATCCATCCGTCTGTCCATGTTAGCGTACAAGTTTAAATTTTGTAGATAATTTGATCAACTATGGACGAAGTCTATGCAAATGGTGAGAATGGGTCTATAACTTCACATCCAAATTAGACTCTTTGTTTTCGCAAGCTATCTAATTACGATGGTATTTAAATTAAATTCGTGCCAAAAATATTTTACTTCAAATTAAATTATTTTCGAATCGGTTCACATATGGGCACTTCCACAGAAAAGCTCTCTTTTTGTCACGTCACCTAGCAATTATTCTTGTATTTTAGAACCACGTTGTTCAAATTTTTCCTCTCTTTCACTAAATGAAAACCTAGTTGAGCTCTACACCCAAATGCAAAAAAGCAAATAAAATTTTCATTATTCTTTGGGAAACAATTAAAAATGGTTGGTGACGTTACGTGACAAAAAGTAGACATTTCTGTGGAAATTCCAATATGCTCAAACCTCCCATCCTTAACTAGCTTTAAATTCCTTTTAAATGTTAATATTTGTTAAATATTAAGCGATCGTTCCTAAAATCTCTTTAAGACAAAAACCCATATGGGCATTTCCATGAGAATGTCAACCACGACTCAAAAAATTAATATGCTTGAACCTTTTTTTCAAATATGGGAGAAAGGAAAAAAAAAACACCCAAACTTTACTATGCTGAGGTATTTATAGCTTATTACAATTTTTAAAAAGCAAAAAATAAAAGTTTTAACACACTTTCTTATTAATTCATTTTTAGTAACTGCAATTGACAATTTTCAATATTCTGCCGAATTAATACAGATACTGGCAACCCTGGAATTATGCTTTGAAATTAATGTTACAACAACAATGAACAAGATTCATGACGAAAGAACATATTTATAGTTCGATTAGCGGTATATTTTTGTGTTTGTTTTGGATGCTATTCTAAAGTCACGTACGTGGTGCAAAAACATCATTTGTCTTTATCATTTGAAATTGATCAGTCTTAGGAGTTTCAAAATAAAAGTTCAAAGCAAGATATTTGTTGCAAAAAAATATTGATCGAAATTTTTTTTTAAATTGGTATAAAAAAAATTTTATAAGCTTTTAAAGTTCGTCACGTACGATATTGTAAGTACTCAAATGCAACTAAATGCGTCATCTTATTTAGTTAAAATTTGGTCAAACCTTATTTTATTACAATCAATATCATCTTACCAAATTTTATTGGAGTCGGTCCATATTTGACCATAGCTCACATACAAGTACTACTCCCGAAAATAGCTTTTTTTTACATAAAAATTGGCGAGAATGACTTTTACGATAGGTACTATGTCATGACAAAATGTTGTGCTGTTAGATCCAAAATTAACCATAGGTCCCAAATAAACCCCTTTCTTTAAATCGGTTAGGGGCAAACAAATCTCATATAAATGAAGACAACTAAATAATATTCGGCACAAATAACTTTTATATAATTCTTAACTTCATAGCATAATTCTGTTTTGGCGACCTTGATTGGCCATGGGTCCCAAATAGGGTACCCTCTCAAAAAATTTTTTTTTCAATATAATGGTGTGGGGTCTCATATGGTCGGGCTTGTTTGTTTTAAGTTTTAATATACATATATCTACAAAAAATATATTTCATACCTTGTAAATGCTATAAGAGAAAAATCTGTCACGTACGGTATGTCACGTACGATATTACATTTGGTTCATTATAAAACTATCCAAAAAAAAATAGTTTTTTTTTCCAATTACGGATTATAAAGAAAAAATATGTGGTTTAATGTATGAAATTAAAAAAAAGGAGAAAAACCTCCCACAATTCGCAGATTTTCGTATTATTTTACATTCACACAAATATCACTTCCGTTTTATGTCACGTACGATATGCACTTATTTTGCCCGATATTTTGGACAACAAGGTTCCGAATTAGATAAATTTTTTTTCATATAAAGTTCCCTCTAAATTAAACATAATGATAAAAAAATTTTCCAGTTACTACTATTTTTGCCAAATATCTATCGCTCTGAAGGCGTACAAATGTCGCGTACGATGACATGGAAATGCCCATATGGATGTTAATATCTAGATAATATTCGGCGCAAACAGCTCTTATATGCATTTTAACATTTTTTATGTTTCTTCAAATGACCAATTTTTAATTTTTAGGGCATATTTTTAACATTTTTCAGGGCATATTTTCCAGTTTTTACTGCATATTTAATGCGCATAAAACGTGTTTTGTAGAGCATTTTTCTGGTTTCCCTGGTTATAAAAAAGAATTTATATTAAAAACTATTTTAAATATAAATGCGATTTAAAATCAAACATAAAAATTGGACGTTAGCTTCTTTTTTTTTTTGTTTTAGTTTTAGGGCGGGACGCCTTCTTTTTTTATTTAAAACTACATGTTTCTTAAACCTCTTTAAAAAGTTGTTCCTTGGTAGTTCCCAAATTTGTTTTAATAGTAGGGATTCATTTAATCGGGCTTTTACTATACTCGGTTAATCGCTCGATTAATTAACCGAGGTTTTGGTTTAATAAAATTTTTGTTATAAACTACATAAGTAATTTCAATATTTTTAATTATATTATGTATTATGTATTTCAACTAATAAGATCTTCTTATAAAATAATCTAAACATAAAAAATAGAGTCATGTTTTAATTTTTTAAATTTTTAACACTTCTAATTGTTTCGGTAAATTCTGTTATCAGATTTTTTGTGTTACTATCGAGAGATTCTTCTGTTGTCTGATCATCATCTGACTCATCCTGGCAAAGCTCAGCACTAAAAATTCTTCAAAAAAGTTTATTTCCTCCTTCAAATAATGAAAAACAACTACAATTCGAGTCGGAAAGAACCCAACCAATTGTAGGGGGACGTAAGAAAAGATAAACTCACTGTTTATTGTTGGTGTTTTGTTTAAGCTTTGATATTGTTACAAGTTAGACTTTGAGTGTTTGAAATTCTTATTCGCTTTAGGGTTTTATTTGTATAATATTTTTAGCTTTTCTAAAATCTTTGGAAAAGGTTTCCTGATGCTCTGGCCTGAGCAACCAGTGAAATGCGCATAGAAGCTAGCTTTCCCTCAACAATAAATTTCAGTGTATTTATCAAATATAAAAAATTGGGAATTTAGCACGTCATACAAAAATCTTAAAACAATTACATTCACCTAAATTTACAGTTTGGTGTGGTTTTTGGTCTGGTGGAATCATCGGTCCGTACTTCTTTCGAAATGAAGCTGGTAACACCGTTGTAGTCAATGGAGAGCGGTATAGATCGATGATAACAAACTTTTTATGGCCGAAATTGGAGGAAGTTATTCCTGACAACATTTGGTTCCAAAAAGACGGGGCTACGTGCCTCACAGCAAATGCAACAATTGCATTATTGCGAGAAAAATTTGGTGATTTGATTATTTCAAGAAATTGTGACATTTAATGGCCTCCAAGAAGTTCTGATTTAACACCATTGGACTATTTCTTGTGGGGTTATTTCAAGTCATTGGTCTTTCGAAATAAACCAGACTCTCTTTAAGCTTAACAAGTCAATATTAGACGTGGCATTAATGATATACGACTAGATTTAGTGGAGAAAGTGCTCGAAAATTGGAGGTCGTGGAGGCCATTTGAATGATGTTTTATTTACAACTTTATTGTATTAATTTTACTTGACATTAAATAAAAAACTTTTGAATTTCCTTAACAAAAAGTGTGTTTTTTTTATAGAAATCATATCACTCTTATTGGAAAACCCTTTATTTTGTACAAAAAAATATTTTCTAAACACATACCTTTTGTATATGTGATGAAAACAAAAATAATTAAAAACCAAAAAAAATTGTTATAATATTAATACAGAGTACAATTCCGTTCGGAAACGGAATTCATTCCGTATTTTGGTGCTTCAGAAAATGATGAAAAAATGTTTCGGAATGAAACCATTTTTGTTTTCATGAACGGTATGGGATGTCTGTATCTGAAAGACCAGAAAACTATCAAAATAAACTTTCCATCAACAAACAAATATGTTTTCTTCAATTCCGAACGGAATCATTCCGAACGGAATTGTACTCTGTGACATGGCCCATTAATTGTACTACAAAAATAAAAAATTTTGATGTGTGTGAAGTTAAATTTTAAAATGTATAACCCTAGACACATTCTGTTATGTTTACACAACAATGTTAACCACTTAACAGACCTAATGTTAATGCTGTAATAATGGATAAGTCCAGATTTCTGGAAAAGAAGTCAACGTGGGCGAAAAAAAATGATTAGGATTTGTGGACAATACTATTCTCCATCGTTTTCCATCCCCAGAATTTTTAACAGAGCGAGTTGCACCGACTTATGGCCAATTTTCTCTTTTGAATTCTCTAGGGGATGAATCCAGATTTCTGGAAAAGGAGTCAACGTGGGCGAAAAAAAATGATTAGGATTTGTGGACAATACTATTCTCCATCGTTTTCCATCCCCAGAATTTTTAACAGAGCGAGTTAGACCGACTTATGGCCAATTTATAAATCCTTATCATTTTTTTCGCTCACGTTGACTCCTTTTCCAGAAATCTGGATTCATCCCCTAGAGAATTCAAAACAGTAAATTGGCCATAAGTCGGTCCAACTCGCTCTGTTAAAAATTCTGGGGATGGAAAACGATGGAGAATAGTATTGTCCACAAATCCTAATCATTTTTTTTCGCCCACGTTGACTCCTTTTCCAGAAATCTGGATTCATCCCCTAGAGAATTCAAAAGAGAAAATTGGCCATAAGTCGGTCCAACTCGCTCTGTTAAAAATTCTGGGGATGGAAAACGATGGAGAATAGTATTGTCCACAAATCCTAATCATTTTTTTTCGCCCACGTTGACTTCTTTTCCAGAAATCTGGACTTATCCATTATTACAGCATTAACATTAGGTCTGTTAAGTGGTTAACATTGTTGTGTAAACATAACAGAATGTGTCTAGGGTTATTAATTTGAAAATTTAACTTCACACACATAAAATTTTGTTAGATCGATTAATCGGTTAATCGTTAGTCGAAAATATCCAATTTTAAATTAACCGATCAGTTAATCGGGTTTTAATTAATCGGTTAACCGATTAACGGTTAACCGAATGAATACCCTATTAAATATGTCCTTTTAAGCTTATTACTTGTCAAAAACATATAACCCGTTACAAAGTTTAAAGCTGACCAACTTTCTTCCGCAAACTTTTTTCTAAGAAAATAATACTAGTTTAATTTTTTTGGCAGAATTCTACAGCGAATTCGCGCATTAACGCGTGTTATGTACTTCCACATTGGGCGTATTGAACTTTACAACACTAAAAATAATAGTCTGAGTTCATACGGCTCATGTCTTATTGACAAGATTCTTCCTTTTTCTTCTTTGAACATGAATTGGCGTTCAAATGATTCATGTCATGTTGACGACATGTGCTTTTTTGATATTGAAAACAACAACAAAATTAAACAACGAATGAAAAAGCAAAACGTAAAGACAGTACATGGATCTGTGTACTCATTTCTTTTTCCCTCTTTCCTCTCGCCAGTAAAGTAGCAATTTTGTCAATAAGATATGAGCCGTATGAACTCAGACATAAAAAGGATCCAACAAAAAATTCCTTTCATTTTCGATACAATTATATTAACGTGTTTTTGTTAAATATTCCATTTTTTTTGGAGGACCCACACGCAGAGGAAACATATTTTTCTATATGGTCGCTCACCTTTAACAAAATTATTTTTAACGAAATAATTATAAACATGTTATGGTTACTTAAATCTCACTACTGCGCGAATAACGTTGTAAAATCCACTTTTTGCAAAAACTGCTTTTTTGCATATAACCGTTAACATTACTCTCGTACACTGTTTAAACCTCAAATCATTCAAAACTATGCACCTTAAAGCCTTTAAAAAGTGCATACAAAGAGTCAGCTAGTGGAAGAACGTTGTAAGTTGCTTAGAAATGATACAAAGTAAATGGTTTTAAACGTGGAATAACGTTTTAAAAGCCATCAGTCATGATGCTTTGTGTAGTGGAAGAACGTTTTATATGACATTGTGATTGTGGATATGAAACGTTTTTCTACTAAAAAAAAGTTATAAACTTTAAATTTGCATGTAATTTAAGTTTTAAATTTGTTGATATTTTGCATAAAAATTTTAATTATCATTATTTTTAATAATCTAAAAAAAAATTAATAATCTTGCCTGTTAAAAACGTTTTTTTGCTCTCCTGAAAAAAATTATTTTGTAACTTAAAACGTTATTCGCGGCTGTGCTTCAATTGTAAAACAACCATACTACTATAATTGGTGATCATATTGTTATTATTTGCCAATAACATTTTCGGAGGCAACCATAATGGAGGAACAATTTAACAATGTATACTAGTGTTGCCAGTGACAATAATATGGTTAAAGTAGCCGTATATGATTAAAACATTTTCGTTAAAAAAAATTTTGCTAGAAGCGATCATATCGAAATAACTGTTTTCTTTACGTGCAAGTTATTGGTAAGCTTTAAACATTATCACCAGTAGCTCGTTTCTGTATTTCTCGCATCGTAAAATTTCTTACATGAAGTGTGAAACAAATAATTCCATCGTTTCTCGATTTATGAGATAAAATTGTTTCTGTATTTGAATGCGAAAACAGACACAACAAATTCTGTTTATACTGGAATATTTCCAGTAATTAAGTGTCAAATAAAAGCGAAACGTCAACAAAAGAAATAAATATAAAAACAGGGCTGCCAGATTTGACGAGTTATCGTCATCTTGACGATTTTTCGTTCCGATATTAACAAAGTGACGTTCTGATGATTTTTTCTAAAAAAGTGACGAAAGCAAAAACAAAATCAAAAATATTTTATAATTTTGTTGTTACTTTCTATAGAAATTCATCTTGAATTTTTAAATTTCAAACACTTCTATTTTGCGGCGTTGAAAATTGAAAAAAATAATATGAATGTCTGTAAAAAGCAACAACAAATTTATAAAATATTTTTGATTTTGTTTTTGCTTTTAATGAAATTGTTGGCGTTGCATTTTACACTATAAGCCAAGGCGAATTCATAAAGGTGACATTTTCGACTCATCTGTTTATTGTTTATTTTTTTGTGAGTATACTGAATGTCAAGCTTTGTTTACATTTTGTGAAAAAATTAATTCAAATTTAAAATTTAATAAAAATTTAAATAGTTAAAAAAAACTTTTTTTCAATTTTATAAAATAAAAAAGTGAATATAAAATATAAACACAAGAAATTAAAAATGCGTGAGGAATAAGTGGTGCCACAATTAATTTGCAATGAAGGACTTTCTAAAGCAATTGTGTATATTTAATTAACAAAAAATTTCCTTTTTAATATTTCCAACAAATATTTTTGACATTCACTCTAACTTTATACAAAAACAAAATACATAGTATTTTTCAATAGAAAGGTAGCTATCCATAACTCTATCTCATGATGCGGTCACCTTTATAAATTCGCCTTGCTATAAGCCCCTTAGTCTTCGAAATAAGATAATTGTAAATATTTGTATATGTTTGTTTATTAGAAAAAAAGATATCTTTAGAAACAAGGGTTAAATTTTTATATTTATCCCTATTGTGAAAATTGTCCTCGAAATTGTTTGTCTCTTCCCTAAAACATGTATCGGGAAAGCAAAATTTCGAGGGAAAGTAATGGACCGACTTGGCTTATTTTAAACATTTAATACTTCTTATATACATAAACAAAATATGATTGATATTTGATATTCTTATCTTATATGTACACGTTTGTGCCAAAACCATTATTCCGGCAAGAAAGAAATTTGTTTGTCTCCCAGTAAAAACTTTTTCAAAATGGATAGCTTCTTTCACTCGTTATTTAGTAGCTTTCTTCCATAAGAACTTCGATAACTACTTTTTTCTGGACGTATTTAGATAAAAAAATTACTTACTTTTGAATTTGTTCATTTTGGCACAACCCTTGTAAAATTCATTAGTTTTTCAGTAGAATTGTATGTAGTGCTTTTATGTGTTTCTGATTACTTAACATATTATTTTGTAGGCGAAGTTTTTACTGGGTCTTTAACCCGTTCATTTATGAACCGATTTTTTAATTTTAACTACCAGGTATTCTACTAAGTCTATTTCAGGTAAAAAAGAAAAAGATTATAGGAATAGGTAAATTAAAGATTTATATCTCAGCCATTTGTAAACCGATATAGTTAAATTTCAATAATATACTATTTCGGACTACATACGATATAAATATAAAACAACGTTGTCACTATCAATTCCATAAAAACACAGAATATTTATAATGCTATTATCAAAGCTGATTTAATTTAAAAATTTTCCATTTTGATCTCGGTTTTTGTAAATATGTATATATCTATTTTAAAAAAGGATGTATGTTTTTTTATTAAGCTTGGTTGCTTTTGTAAAAATATTTATTTTATTTTTTGCTTAAAATGATATTTTCTCATGCCTTTGTGTAACTTCTCCAGGGAAAAATAACAATTTAAAATTGTTATCAGATTAAAGAAAATAAATAATTTTTTTAAAAATAATCCTCCAGCTTAACAAAAAAAAAATATAAATTAAATGAAATTATTAAATACCCATGAACTTTAACTATGTTTTTGTTTGATTATTTTTTAATAAAAGTCGAAAAAATTTGTTTAAAATTGATTTTAATTTGCACGATTTTTAAAAAACAAAAAAGACTATCTTTTTTATTTTTTTCTCAGGAAATTGACGATTTTGACACAAATTTATCTGGCAGCACTGATTAAAACCAAAACAAGAAAAGGTTACAAAAAATTTTAAATAACAAAATATAACAAATGTTTTTTGTTTATTTTAATCATATAAATTATGCATTCATCATTTATATTCCTTCTATTTTTTTTATTTATTTTAAAAAATAGTATATAATCATATTTTAAATTTAAAGTATCTACATTTTCTTTTTCTCGCCACCAATTTCAAATGTGACTTATTTTGACAGTTCTTGAAAGAAAACTTTTCGCAAAATATTGTTATAGAAACACTTTTTCTCACATCCTTTCAATAATTGCTGAAAAATTATTTAAATGACAGATAATTCTCGCAAAAAAAAGATACAGAAACACTTGTGTGAGAAAAACCATTTTTTGTTTCATTTCACACTATTTTTGTTGCAATTCACACGTTTCATGCAAAAAGTTTTACGATGTGAGAAATACAGAAACGGGCTACAGGTGTTATCATGAAGTTTAATAGCATCAGTGAAAACGACTCCCGGATAGGTTATATTTATTGTAAATATAAACCAAATGGGCTCAACAGCGTGCAATCTTAAAAATAATCACAACTAGACTTTCATTGAACTCATAAGTGCTTAGAGCACGTAATGCAGATACATTCACATTTTACAATGCTCGCTTATTATTATTTTTTCCTTGACTCTTTCTACTCACGCAACATACAGCTGTTCATAAGACGCGTTCAACTAACAAAAAAAAAACACGCACACTTGCATCTTACAAATGCCATAAAACTTGTTGCAGTTTGCAACACATAACACTTTTAAATTGCCATATTATTTCGACTGATTGTAAATATTGTTACTAACTCTTTTGTAAGGAAAATCCATATATTTTGAATTATCAATAACAGTCAGTACTGAAGAAAAAAGAAACGAATCTCATAAAAGAGGAATTACTTTAGCATTTATTTTTCTGTATTTTAACTGTTGAGTCCTCATTACACTCGGTAGTTGTTAAATTCGTTGTATGTTTAATCTTGGTATGTTGAACGCCTTTCAAAGTTGTTTCTATTTAATTTAGTAAATCGAAAAAAAATTAACTGCTGTTCTGAGTTCCTCACAAGAGGTGTGCATCGAATAAATGGTACACGTGAAGTTATGTTTTCTTTCGAGTAAAACACATGCGTTTTTATCACTCTCATTACTCAAACAACGAAGAGAACTGTAGCTTGTTTCTATATTTTTTGCATCGTCAGATTTCTCACATGAAGTGTGAAACAAAAAATTCCATCGTTTCTCAAGTTGCGAGAAAAAAGTGTTTCTGTATTTGAATCCGAAAACAGACAACACTAAATGATGAAACAGAACTGGGGCTGAACGATGTTTTTCATACAGTTTGACATAAAATTATGTCAGAGAATGCGGTCGAGAAATAAAATCAATTTTCTTTTGAGGACGTTCAAGGTATATTTACACAAGGTAGACTCGTTTGGGAGTGTAGACATGCTGCTCTATAAAAGGAACCAAGTTGTCAAAATTGTCTTCATATAAAACAAAAACAATTTAACGCACCCATGTACAAATTTTTTCTCATATACACGAAATTTGACGTTAAGGTTCCAACTAGGGGTAATCAGCTGACAAACATATGGGCCAACAAGTTTACCTTGTGTAAATATACCTTGAGGACGTTTTTTCAATGCTCTCACTTATTCTCTTAACAATGCTACCATACTTTCATTCAATTTCATACATTTTGTAAACAAAGAAAAATAAGAACAAAAGAAAATGAAAGAAATGAGAGAGACTTTGAAGTTACTGCCGACGTTTCAATTATGGGCTTTAGAATTTTTGCCTGAAGTTGGTTCCCTTTTAGACAGGCAAAGTTTTCTTTGCAAAGTCTTGTGTAATTCTCTTTTAAACTTTGTTTGGTGTTTAGACACACAAAGTTTAATTTGACACATTTTTGTTTATTTGTTGTTGCAGCGAACTTCAGATAGAGGGTTGATAAATGGCATTTTTTAAAATGTACCTAATTCAGTAAAAAAATTTTACATTTTTTACCCTAATTGTACTTAATGCCAAAAAAAATATTTTTTACAAGTTTTATTATTTGAATAACAAAAAATGTACACTAAAATGCACTTGTGCTATACATTTATATTTGAAATATACCTTTGGCAATTAACAATAAGAAAAATTAAGTAAATAATAAGGAATTTAGACGAATTTAGGAATTCAGATTTCTGCTGAAAGAACCAGTGAATTTTACAAGGGATGTCACAAAATGAACGCATTTTTCTGTAAGTCGTTATTTTCTTCCTACATACATCTGAAAAATAAGTAGTTATAGAAGTACATAATTATAGTTGTTATATAGAAGAAAGCTACTAAATAATGAGTGAAAGAAGCTATTAATTTTAAAAAATTAAATGCTCGTAATTTCTACTAAAAATATCTAGCTGTGTACAGATATAAATTTATATATATACATATATATACAAATGCCATCGAATCGCAAAAAAAAATTGATAGGAAAATTTTTGTTTTCTATATTATTTGTACATTAAAAGAGTATGAACGTACGTAAGTGACCCCTGGAAATGCCCATATATAAAATATTTAATAAAAAATTACAGCAATCAGGTATAGTAAGGAACATAAAATTTATATTGTTAAAGAAGACGATTATACATGAGGATCAAGAAGACTTTCAAATAAATAGAAGGCACGAAACAAACATACACGTCTCTACCGAAAATCCATCCTTACAAGAAATTATAGACGCAATACATGGTCTAAAAAACGGGAAAGCACCCAGGAATGATAGCATACCAGCAGAATGTTATAAAGCGTGCATAGAAGTCTTTTCTGAAAAATTACACCCTTTATTTCAGAGAATCTGGGAAGAAGAAAATATTCCATATGATTGGAAAGAGTCAATAATAATAGTAAAACTACCGAAAAAAGGAGACAAGAAAAAGTGTGACAACTCGAGAGGTATCTCCATATTACCATCTATTGCACAAATTTTCAATAAAATAATACTAAATAGAATTTCTGATCCTCTAAACAGACTTATACGCAAAAACCAAACCGGATTTCGGTAAGCGGTAACTCATGTATTGACCATATATGTACAACACGAATTATAATTGAGCAGTCTGTCGAATACAACACAACTCTATATTTAACATTCATCGACTACGAGAAAGCATTCGATGCCCTCGACCGTAAATATATATGGCTCGCACTTTTGGCTAGGGGTATACCAGAGAAAATTGTTAATATCCTTAAAAATAGTTACAACGGTACCTCTTGTAGAGTACTACATGATGGATGTGTCAGCGAACCGTTTGCTACAACAAGCGGAGTGCGACAAGGTTGTGCTCTATCACCATTACTCTTCATCACTGTGCTTGATATGGTATTAGAAACATTGGATAGAAATCAAACTGGAATCAACTGGGGTCTTCATCATAGACTAGGGGATCTTGAATACGCTGACGACGCGGTTCTTTTAACCAACACTCACTCAGACATGCAATCCAAAATGGATTTACTAGAACGCGAATCCATTAAATTAGGTTTAAAAATAAACATCCGAAAAACCAAGGCTATGAGGATTAATACAAGCAATGCTACTCCTTTTGTTATTAGTGGACAACAGATAGCTGATGTAGAAGAATTCGAGTATCTGGGTAGTGTTTTAGCGACAGATGGTGGTGCCTATGTAGATATATGCAATCGAATAAGGAAAGCACAAAGGGCATATGGATCTCTTAGAAATATATGGATGTCAGAAACAATAGCTCTGCAAACAAAAATTAAAATATTTAACGCATGTGTCAAATCAGTATTACTATACGGGTCGGAGACATGGCTAACGACTGTTGCCATAATTAATAAGCTGCAATCTTTTATTTATAGATGCCTACGGTCCATTTTAAAAATATGGTGGCCACGTACTATCTCCAATCAAAGATTATGGACTATTTCTCATCAAAAAAGTATACACAATGAGATCATCAAAAGAAAATACGGTTGGCTCGGTCATACTCTAAGAAAGGACGTAAACGAAATATCACACTCTGCTCTTCAATGGAACCCACAAGGTCACCGATCCAGAGGGAGACCAAGAAATACGTGGCGTAGGACAATTAATTCTGAAACTGACAAATCAAAAGACCATTTAAGATATATAGCAAGAAATAGAACTGAATGGAAATCCTTTGTAAATAGACTAAGTTTATAATTTATTAAATATAATATGAACATGTCATAATAATAATAATAAAGAAGACGAAAGTTCGATTTGTGTAGGAATTTAGTTTTGTAACATATTTTTATTAGTTTTCGATATAGCATTTACATAAAGGCGATTTCTTTGCTTTGTTTTTATCATATTTTGGTAGGAAAAAGCGTTTGCAATTTTTAAATTGTACTAAATTTGCATTGGAGTACTTTATTACTTTTGCACTGCTAATAGTAATAAAAAAAAAAGTACAATTGTACTACTAACTTTACCATCCCGGCTCAGAAATAAACTACGAACGAAAAACAAAAGGAATTTGCAAGTACAGCAAAGTGCGTACTCCCCCGCTATTCTCTTTTCCCCTCCCTTCCATAAACTCAAGACTTTGCAAAGTCTGGGATCACACTATGAAAGTTTTCTTTCAGAAAGTCTGAGTTTATTGGTGAGAGGGGAAGAGAACATGCTTTTATTTTCTCCTCTCTCACCCATAAACTCAGGCTTTCTGAAAGAAAACTTTCATAGTGTGAACCCAGACAAAGTAAACTTTGCCTGTCTAAAAGGGGACTTGAAGAATCCATTCTGTTTCATCATTAACTCTGTGTCAAATGGCAGCGAAACGTCAACAAAAGAAATAAATTATGCAACCATTGCTGCCAGATTTGACGTTTTATCGTAATTTTGACGACTTTTGTTCCGAAATAAGCAAAATGACTATTTTCTGATATTTTCCCTAATGATTTTTTTTCCAATAAACTAAAACCCACTTACAACTCCATTTAGAGTTGACAAAAAATCAACCAATTGTAGTCGGGACTGTAAGAAAATATAAACTGACTGTTTGTTGTATTTGTCTAAGCTTTGATATTGTTACAAGTTAAACTAGGGCTTATAGTTCTTATACCCTTAACAGTTTTATTTGAATAATATCTTTAGTTTTTCTAAAATCTTTGGATGAAGTTTCCTGACGATCTGGCCTAAGTAACCAGTGAAATGCACATAGGAATTTCTTATTACATCAACAATAAATTTCAGTTTATCAATAGTATGAAATAGGAATTTAGCACATTTCAACAAAACCTTGTTATTTAGTTTTTTGAATCCCAAGAAAAACTTTTAGTGTCGTTAAATGTTTAGATATTAGGAAGCACAAAAAAGGTTTTAACAAGACAGCTTTAATTATTATGTATGTTTTCTTTTAAAATTTCAAAGGAAAAACTTTTAACTTTTTATTCACGACAGGCCTGATTATTTAATGCATTTCTTGATATGATCAAAACATTAAACCACTACCGCAGTTTTCTGCCAATATAGAGGGAATTTTGAGTTTAGTCAATTTAAATAAAACAACAAGGTAAAATGTAAAAAACGGCTTTGTCGCATATTTTATACCCTTAACAATTGAATCGTAAATCGTCAGTAAAATAATGGACCGACTTGTTTTTTTAACATATATTACTTGTTATATATAAATAAATTGTGGACCGAATTCGAACCCCCTAGCTCATATGGGCGCATTTGTGTCAAAGAAAAAAGTAGTTAATTGTCTAAAACTCGGTCTCTTGTGAACAGATTTTGTTAATTTTCACTATCAGTATTCTACTTGAATAAAGTTTTGTTTTGTTTTTATAAATTTTTTTTTTACCATTTTTCAAAACGAGAAAGTGGATTTTTTTAGTTGTTCTCATCAAACTGACGATTTCTTTATAAAAAAAGTAAATTTTAAGTTGTCCGATTTTTTTTACCATTTTTCAAAACGAAAAAGTCGATTTTTTTTATTTGTTCTCATCAAACTGACGATTTCTTTACAAATTTATCTGGCAGCCCTGTATATAACCAAAACAACGAAAGACTAAAAAAATTAATATAACATAATATAACATTTATTTCCATCATTTAAATTATTCTTTCACCATTTAAATTCTTTATATTTATATTAATAGTATCCAAAACACATTTTAAATTTAAAATAACTATATTTGGTTTTTCTCGCACTAATTTCAAACTTGTATTGACAGTTCTTGTGAAAAACTTTTCGCAAAATATTGATACAGAAACACATTTTCTCACATACTTGCTTATAATAATTCAAAAGCACATATATAATATCAAAAAAGCACATGTCGTCAACATGACATGAATTATTTGAACGTCAATTCATGTTCAAAGAAGAAAAAGGAAGAATCTTGTCAATAAGACATGAGCCGTATGAACACAGACTAAGCGACAAATTTCATACAAAATTTATATTAAATAAAATAAAAAAGCTCTCTCCTGTAAAATATGATTTTTGGCGCTTACGTTATTTTCGCCAGGAGAGATTGATTCTGGCTGTGAATTTATTTTTATAAAGGGTGATATCATCAGATATCATTTTAACTTTAATAAAAAAAGTTTTTTTTTGAGATATAAAAAATATTTTGATTTCCGTTTATAACAAAAAGGTTCCGGTTAAGAATGAAAAATACCATCGGTCAAGTGACCCACCCACCTCTACTGACGCGACAGACGCCCAATCTTTCACCAAAATTCTCAAACGAGTTTCCCAGCAAAAACTGATACTTTCTAGGAAGCAGTAATGTAATGGAGAATTCGGAGTGAAGCCGTTACACTTCTAAGAAATATTACATGATTTTTGTTTTAAATTCCTCGCGTAGAAGCTCTGCTGTAGAGATCTGAAGATCGCTTATTTCACGCTTTGACAATATACATGATTTCCGTGCATAAGCCCATTAAAAAATGGAGGTTCGAACGAAGCAGGTTTGTAAGGGAAAACATAAAAGTTTCGCTTACCATTGCGCTTACGGAAGACATTAATTTTATATGGCGAGTTCCCACTTTGAAGCAATACATTTTTGACACATAAAGCGCATTATTCAGCGCATAAAAAATTGTTGGATGTAACGATCAGCTTTACACACTGAATGTTTTGATGCAGTTATTTTTAAGTATAAGAAAATGCCGTAGCACTTGAAATGCTATTTTTTTTATAAAAGTTGTTGAGAGTTCTTCCACTTACTTTATTCCATTTCTGTATGTCTTATTGCGTAGCGCATAATTGTGCGCTTTTTTTTAAATGTACCATTAGTGCTTCGCAAAATGATAAAATTTTTTATTGGAAAGTAAGTGAAAAATTTTTATTTCAGCGCTTTCAAATTTTTGTATGAATATAAAATAATTTTTCGGAATAAAAAAGTTATAGTTTTATAATAATTATGTATGATTTTTTATCAAAAGCATAAATGATTTCACTGCTTCAATAAAGCAGTAGAGTAGTAATCATAAAAAAACGAATAAACAACGATTCTCTTCTAGTATTTAGCACCGCATTTAAGAATTGTATGATTGTATGCCTTATCTTACAGCAGTAAAGTAAGGCAGTAATTTTAAGAAGCAAAAAAGGAAGCGATTAAGATGCAGTTTACGTGTTTATTGCTTCCAAATTTTAAAAAAATTTTGCTGGGTCAATTAACTGGTGTCAATGGTTGAAATATGCTCGAAAAAGTCGTTGTTAAGTTCTAGAACTATTGTGGGATTATTGCTTTACACTTTCGATTTAAAAAACAAATTCTACAGAAAATAGTATAAATATGTCAAATCGCACAATCTTGGTAGCCAATTCACTCCTTTTCTACGAGAAATAATGCAATTTTCAAGCTTTTATTTTAAAAGATTCATTGTTTCTCTTGCTGCGTGGCAAGTGGCATTATCCTGTTGAAACCACATATTCTCTACGTTTTAATCATAAATTTGCCGCCACAAAAAGCTTCGGATCATCTCTCTGTAGCGATTTCCATTGACCGATGATACCTCAAATTGGGACACCCTTTATATAGAACATTACCAAACTTAACCAGTAAAGTCCGTTACACACTAATCCACAAAATCTAACGTATTTTATGAAAATGCTTCCCTGATCTAATTATTGTTTATAAATTTTCAATAAAACAATATCATGCCAGGGTTGCATTTTCATAAAATACGTAAGACTTTGTGGGATAGTGTGTAACGGCCTTAAGCAGTTACCAAGTGACGCGCGAACTCAACTAATATGACAAAGGAAAATTCGTTATACAAAAAAGCCAGCAGAATACTATCAATATTGTTGTCAATGTATCCAATTTAAAAAGAAACCGGTAACATTTAAAACAAAAACTCATTTATTGGCTATTTCAAGTTAATAAGTGTGTCTGTATGTATTTGTTTGTACATAAAAGTGTCCCTTTTTAAGCCATTGTTTTTATGGGTTGTGATGTGGTTGGTGAGTGTGTATTTTTTTGTCACTTTACAGAATTGCTCTTAATATAAGCCAAAGAAAAGCAATTGTTCATTTTTAAAGAGCATAAGGAGGATACTCTATAACAGGTGTAGCTCTGTAGTTTTTTTTTTTTTCAATGTCATCTAGTGGGAACCATGAAAAAAACTAAAACTTAAACAGAATAGGAAGAGGAACAGAACTAGAACTGAACTAGTATTTACCTTAACTAGAACTTATACTAAAACCTGAAATTGAAGCTAAACTTAATGCTGGATCAACTTAATTCAGAGGCGAAAGCCGAGCTGAAACATGAACAAGAAGCCAAATAGGAACTTGAACCAAGGCATAAGCTAGAATCTGAACTAAAACTTAAACTAGAGTTTTGATATTCATAACATTTGACCCTACTGTAAACTCATATGGTCATGCTTTTTAAACTTGTAGGGTATTTTTCTTTTTACTTTAGTACCAAAAGCGCACATTTTTTGTTCATTTAACCTTCTTTTGATTTTATTTTATTTGTTTTTATTTTTCTGCCACTTTTATTAACGCTTTTTTCTGCTAGCTCTTATTATTGTTGTTTTCACCCTGTTCCATGTTTTTTTTTTTATTTTTCTTTTTCCATTTAAGTTGTGTCAACAATCGATACCCAGTCACAACGAATATATGTGCAATTTAAACCTCTTTAACACAATAGAATGCTGTTGATTTTTCTACTGTTGTTTCCTTTAAACAATTCTCTTTTCTTGCTTTTATTATTTTAATACGCATTTGTTGGGGGCGGCAGTGTAAGAGGAGGGGGGGAGGGGCAGAGGTTAAATACAAAAAGCAATACTAACAGAGGGAACGAGAGCTTAATATTTGAATTTTTAAGCCCAAATCATGTTTGGCAGGATGATAATAAAAACCAAAGGAAAAAAAACATGATAAAGGAAGGATTTTCCATGGTAATTGGTTTTGTTTCTCTTTTTCCAATTTTTTCATTCTTTTATTGTTTCTGTTATAAGTGGAAAATGTGATTTTTTTATTATAATTTTTTTTCTATGTTTTCGAGTTTTTTTTCTTCAATTTTATTATAATTTTAAGGTTCAATATTGAAGCGGAAATAATAATACTTGATATCTTTGTTATACAGTTAATTATTGTCGAGTTACTTATTTTTTAAATAAAATTTGATATTTTAATAAGTATTAAATTGTGTTAGGAATTTAAATATAATGCTGCCTATCTTTAGGCAAATAGACTTGTTTTGAATTTGATATTCATTGCTATGCTATTGATGTAAATGTAAAACTAAGTAACAATTAAAACTCTAATCAACTTAAGAAGAATTTTTAGAACATCAAAGCCACTTTAATACACAAGGAAGTGTAAGGAAAAAAAGAAAATAATAGAAGCACGAAAAGGATCTCCGGCATAAAATGAATTTATTTGCTAGTGCTGTTCTGTTGCTGGTTCTTAAGTTTTTATAGTTAACACAATATGACAAATGAGTTTTCCAATTTGTCTTTACTATCCAGAACTTTATTTAATTTTTTTTTTTTTTTTTTTGCAACCCAGTAGAAAAAAGATACACTTACTTTATTTGTTTTCAACACTTAAGAGCGCCAAAAAAAAAATGTAATCTAATATATTTCTATAGATAAATCGGCAAAGGCAAAAGAGTTAAGAACACTTTCCTCCTCTGTATGTCAACCGATTAAAACAAAATATGCACCATTTAAAAGGTATTTACTCGCTGAAGTGCACAATAATAATTTCAGAGTTATAAGCGTTCAAATTTGCTACTAACACAAATGCAGAACACATATCGATGGTTTTCTTCTGCAACCTCGTAACTCAAAAACAACTACTTTTCAGGAGAGACAAAATACTTTTTTTTTTGCCAAATACTTGAAAGATTTTGCTATATATTCTTTTATAATCCAAGAATTTCGACTATATAAATCTTATGTATAAATCGGCACAGGCAAAACAGTTAAGAACACTATTCTTTTTGTGTTTGTCAACCGAACCTCAATGGAAAGAAAAAAGTTTCAAAAGAAGAAATACGGGAAATTAAATTTCTTTCTTTTGGACCGTATTTACATTATGCAACTAACGCCGCAACTTTTGCATGCAACATTTTGTTTGTTAACAAGAGGTGTAGGGAAGAAAACGGGGTTGACAAAGTTGCACGACGACGCATGGATAGGCATTTTTTTTCGTGTTTGTTTTGTTTTATTTTCGCTTTTAAATATTTTGTTTTTCTTAATGTTGTCAAATTTTGTGCCGAAAAAAAACGCCGTCTTCATAAAAATATTTTAAAATTATAAATGTTTAAAAACATACTAAAGCGAAGTTCGACCGTATGATTTTTTAAAAATTTTGCAATGAAGAGGTAAAAACAAACCAAACTGTTGTTCTTTTTATAAAAAATAAAATTTTAAGGTTCTTGTAATTTGCGTGTTTTTTTTATTTGTATCCGAAAGAATTTTAATCGGTTAGTAATAATAGAAAATACGAGATTGACAACACAGTTTTTTTGTTTACATTTAATTTGTGGTTGTTAAAAAGTGAAAAAATTTTTAAATTTAAGATTAATCATAAAAAGCTTATTGTATTGTATTACATAAACATAATAATGTGGAATAGGAAAACTGTGGAGCTACTCCTAGTGCAATACGGACAAAAAGAAAATTTATATAATGTTCGACATCCAGACTACCAAGATCGGGTAAAACGTTCAAAGTCACTTTTTGAAATTTACGAATGCCTAAAGGATTTTGATTCAAATGTGACTACAGAGTCCATTAAGTTAAAACTCCATAGTTTACGGACACAATATTTGAAGGAAATGAGAAAGGTTGCAGAAAGCAAAAGAAGTGGTATTGGACGGGAAGACGTGTATGTGCCAAAACTATGGTGTTATGACCAAATGAAGTTTTTAAAAACCCATATTTGCTCAAGACCATCTTCATCAAATATAACTAATGAAGGTATTTTTTAATTATAAAGAAACACTAAAATAGTAAATAAATACTTATATGTATTTGTTATTTTAGAAACTAATAATTCAAGTGACAGTATAACAATTGAAATAGATGACTACGATGATTGCTCTGTACCTGGCCTTTATTCTATATTAAATGAGGAATCGTCTACATCCCAACAATCAACTCCAAGCCCTGGCTTATGTTCACCTCAAGTATCGACGTCAGCTAAAAAAAAGGGTAAATTAACTAAAATCTAAATATTATACATTAGCAAATAACGCATTTCATTAATTTCAGAAATCTATGTTGAGCGACCAAATTAGTGGTGTGAAAAAGTTAATATGTAAACATCTAGAAGAAAAAAGCGACTACGAATGGCTTAGCAAGCAAGAATTTGAATTTAAGTCGATTCGTGATGAAGTAATTCGTCGGGAAACTGCTTGGAAAATACAAAATATTTTACGGGAAGCTGTGGTAGCAGATGTTGACAAAAGAAATGTACATACATACATGACCACTATGTCTACATCATAATTTAATTAACGTTAGTTTTTTTATTGTTTATTTGGCAATTTGAATTCCATTTGTTTATTTGCTTATTGTTGTTTTTTGTTTTTCTTTTTATTGAATAAATATTTTATGTTTTACATTATTAACAACACATGTAGTTTTACAATTTGCTCTCCTGCCAATCAACTTCTCCCTCATTGCAAAAATAGTCCTCAAATCCCTTTCTAATAAGTTCTGCGGCACCTCTTGAATTTGTAACGCTTTCTGATGACAATGTTTCTACTCTCTCATAGCTTTCAGCCGGTGTTAATTGTAAGTAAGTCTGTTGCATTGTTTTGCTAAGCAGATTGTGGAGGACACAGCATGTCTTTGTAACTAACTCAACATTTTCAACTGACAAATTTATGGTTTGTTGGAATATGCGAAATCTATTAGATAAAATTCCAAATGCATGTTCCACGACATGGCTTGCACGAGAAAGGCGAATGTTGAAAATTTGTTGTTGTTAGATTTTTGTTTTATATGTATATGGCTTCATGATGTGCTTTTGAAGTGGAAACGCATCGTCGGCCACTATAACATACGGCAGATATCGGTTATTTCCAAGTATTTTATCGTTTGGAAAATGGGTTTCTGCATTATTTATAACCTCTTTTAGGTCGCTTTGAAACAAGACGCCGGCATCGTGGCATCGTCCATTGCATCCGACATTTATATATGTAAAACGGCAATCAGCATCTACAAGGGCCAATAGTACAATGCTATTTGTTCCCTTATAGTTGTAGTAAAAAGAACCGTCTGTACGTTTAGCTTGAAAATTAATATGTTTCCCGTCTAGTGCCCCTAAACAATGTGGAAACTGCCATTTTAATGAAAATTGTTCAGAAATCTGTTCCCAATCATTTTTCTTTGTTGGAAACTGTTTTTAGACACATAAAGTAAATAAATGTTATTTTATCAATTGCATTTAAATTTATGGGTATACATATATTTATGTACATACTTTCAAATATTCGCCTTTAAATTTCCTCCAGATTTCTCGGCAGACCTCTGGAACTGCATAGCACAGAAATGGTGCAGAGAGCCTGGTTTGAAAATTTGTACTGGCGTACGATTCACCAGTTGCTAAAAAACGTAAGGTAGCGGCCAATTTTTCCTCCGGCGATATAGATTGCCTCAATAACGTGTTTTGTTTCACAATGCCGTCTTTTATGCCAGTCAAAATATAATTGAAGGTGGCTTCGTCCATACGAATGTATCCGAAAAAAGAAGACGCATCAACTGCTAGCTCTTTTATAAGAAAAGAAAAAGATCCCATGTTTCCTCGTTCTTTTCTCCATGGCTTGATCCACTCCCTTTTTTGCCTTTTATTAGGCAGCTTGAAAGCAGTTTCACAACAGTCTAATAAATCTGCTATAATTTTAACGTCTTTATCGTTGCTTAAGTCCATATTTTCTATGGCTAAATTAGTGGTATTAATAATATTTTTTACAACTTCTTCTTTTGATTCACTCATATTGGTTTTAACAAGAAAACAATTTAAAAACTATTTTAAATTAAACACAGAAAAGCATAAACCGAAAACTGTCAAAATAAATGCTTGGGAAAAAATTGTAATGTAAATGTGAAAAGAGTTTCGTAGCAACTTTAAAAGAGAACAAAGAAAAAAACTCGGCGTTAATTGCATAATCTAAATGCGGTCTTAGTTTTCCGTGCTTCGTGTGATAATTTTTAAATTTTCTATAATATTGAACTTAGAAACATATTATAGGTTCAGGTTACTTAATGAATGAGAACCTATAAGATGAAAAATGTAGGTACTTTTTGTTTTTCATCTGGTATTTTTTGAGTTTTTGTCAATATGTTATCTACAAAGATAACAAGTAAGAAAGTATTGTCGGTCAAGCCCGACCATATGATACCCTACACCACAGTATTGTAAAACAAATTTTCGAGAGTGTATGGCTATATAAATAGGGATCTGTCTATGTTTTAAATTTCATTACAATCGTTTTGATAGTTTCTGGGAGGAAGAAATTACCACTATCTCCCCTGGTGATCCTATTTTTTCAAAAATGCATAGCGTTTGTGTCCATATAAATATGGATCTATCTATGTTTTAAATTGCATTAAAATCGTCTTAATAGTTTCTGAGAGGAAAATACTGCCCCTCATCTGCCATCGTGGTCCTATTTTTATAAAAATGCGTAGCCTATGTGTCCGTACAAATATGGATCTATCTGTGTTTTAAATTTCATTAAAATCGGTTTGATAGTTTCTGAGAGGCAGAAATTGCGCCCTATCTCCCCTTGTGGTCCTACGATTTTTAATAGGCTTGGTCCTTGTGCCAATATGAACCTATGTGCGAAATTTTATTGAATTATCTCCAAAACTCCGACCTGTACTTTGCGCACAAGGTTACATGGACAGCCAGCCAGCCTGCCAGCCGGACGGACATCGTTAGCTCAACTAAGAAAATGATTCTGAGTTGATCGGTATACTTTAAGGTGGGGTAGGACCAATATTTTTAGGTGTTACATACATCAGCACAAATACATAGTACCCTCTCCACTATTGTGGTGTGGGTATAAAAACAAAACAAGCATGGTCCTGAGTGAATAAGGATGTATAAGAGGGAGCTTTATGGTACTTTTTCGTTCTACATCTGGTACTTTGATTAATTTTCGTTAATATTAGACATGGAAACATAAAATTAAACATGCCATGTCCTGAGTGGATGGCAATCTATAAAGGAGACATTTTGATACTTTTTTATTTTTCAATTGATATTTTCTTATATTTTTTATATTAAACCTAAAAATTCAATTAGTTCACGTAGAAGATAATATCGATAAACTAAGACGGAAAAAATAAATGCTCGAAACATGTAAATTCATATATACTTAGAAGAACTATGTTTTCTTCATATTTACAAAAAACTTTATAGTCGAATTTTGACCATTAAGCGAACGCTGGCTGTTGCTGGTTCTTAAGTTTTCATAATTAACAAAATATGACAAATGAGTTTTGCAATTTGTCTTGACTATTTAGAAAATTATTTAATTTTTTTTTTTTTTTTGCAACCCAGTAGAAAAAAGAAACGCTTAGTTGATTTGTTTTCAACACTTAAGAAAGGAAAAAAATTTTAATCTTTATATATATATATATATAGATATATATTAATCGGCAAATGTAAGACATTTAAGAACACTTTCCTCCTCTGTTTGTCATTCGATTTGAACCAAAATACACAATTTTTTCCCCTAAGCTAATTCCACGAAGCTCTACGCTTGTCTGCTGGAAACCAGAGTTTTTGGCGGGAATCGAACCCGCAGTCGCGGCACTGCTAGACTAGCTCACTACCAGCTAGCCAACCGCGGCACCCTTAATATGAAAGGTAGTTACTTACGGAAGTGCACAAGATAAATTGTATTCAAATGTAAGTGGATAAAAACGCCCGAAAACGGGTAAATTCGGCTACCTCATATCTTCAAAACTAAAATTGATTCAATAAAATTTAATACTTATCGCTGTTTATTAGAAAAAATCAGCGTACAGGTGTCTGGTGCCTTTTTGGAATTCGACCTTTTGGGACTTCTTTGTTACCCCAGAAATCTGATAAACCAATAAACATAGAAATAAAGATTCTATAAAAGTCGTAACGTATTAAATTATGGGCTCGAGTTATGCGGTATGGGCACAACTTATGCACAAATTGTTCACGAAAAACGACCAAGAACAGTTGTTCATAATCTATGCACATTTGTTCATAACTTAAGTTCAGCACTATGAGCATGTCTTATGAACAACTGGGGATAGATTATGAACATCATTTTCATAGATTCTGAACAACTGGGAAAAGACTATGAACAACTGTGCATAGGTTATGAGCAACATTTTCATAGATTGTGAACAAATAGGAACAAATTTTACACCTCCTGCTAATATTAAAGAAACAAAATTTAATTTTATTTTCAAATGTCTTTATTTCAAAGTACAAGTGCTTAATAACTAATATTATATATACACATATTAAAATAAAATAAATCATATTCTTCAGTATTAACATGTTTGTTTAATATAATTTATAAAGTCATTATTTTTTTTACATTTCTATAAAATTCTTATCATAAAACATAGTCTAGTGCTTAATATTGGATAAAGCTCAAAGGGTTTAGAAAATTCAAGTTCTGTAATGGATTTTAATACATAATTTTCCGTTCTTTCCCCAATAATATAAGCATAATAATGCAAATCAAAATTTTCAATTTGGTATCCTTAAGAATGATCAGAAATGGTTGAAAAGTTATGAGTGTGCTCACACAAAATTCTTTACGCTTGTTTATAGTGCTTTGTATGTCAGCAGCGCTATTTATTTCAACGACAAAGGAATTCCAAGCGTCGCCTGTGCCAAACTTTAACGTCTGCTTCTCAATTGTTTTTCTTGCCACAGGCTTAAAAATTGCTGCCAGCACCATCGAGACTTCAATTAATTCTAAATCTGGAAGAAAATTCAAAAATAATAATTAAATTACCCAGTAAAAACTTCGCCTACAAAATAATGTGTTGAGTAATCAGAAAAACATGAAGGCACTACTTACAATTCTACTGAAAGAACCAATGAATTTTACAAGGCATGTCCCAAAATGAACGCATTTAAAAGTAAGTCATTATTTTTTTACTTAAATACATCCAGAAAAAAGTAGTTATAGAAGTTGTTATACATGTAGTTATAGAAGAAAGCTACTAAATAATGAGTTAAAGAAGCTATTCGTTTTGAAAAAGTAAGCGTTTGGGTAGTTCTTTATATCATAAGTTTAAATTGTTTTTTTACCTTTGTTTGTTGGAACATTATTTATAATTTTTTTAGCAGCTGGAAATTTAACAATCTTTTTGCATACTGCTATGATGTTATCCTTCAGTGAATTCCAGTTGATAAGAAATAAGTTTGACTTTTCCGGGTACAAATTATGGAAGTCAATATCGATCTAAACATAAAAATATAAATTTTTTACTTATATATTATATAAATTTATATTTTCTACCAAACGATATCCGTTACTATACGCATATAATGGCCAGTCAGAAAGTAAAAATTGTAGCAGATGGATATTAATGGCCTGGCGCCGAAGAGCAAAGCTGGAGTTCCATTTCAATTCCACCGTCTCCCAAGGCGAATTTCTTGTTTTTAGCCAAATGTTATCTTCTGAATCGATTCCTGATACCGAAATAGCACTTACTTATTCACTTCACTTCAACTACTGTCGCTTCTAAACACAACCGACACTCTTAAAACAGAGAACATAAGTGAAACTAACATGCAATAAATGCATCCATATGTGAACGCATTGTTCATAATCTATGCATATATGGGCACAACTTATGAACAAGATACACACATATCAAAATATTGGGCCAAATCTATGCACAAGTAGGCATAACTCATGAACAATAAGTGTTAATAGTCGTTCATGCACAATATTCATATATGTATTATGATCAATTGTGTTTAATTTTCAAATAATAAAGCTATGAACAATGTTCCCAAACTGTGCACATTTTTTGTGTATAACTTATGCACAATTTTAATAGATTGTGCAGAATTTATGATTATTAGGCATAATTTATGCGCAAAGTTGCATATTCAAAAATGTACCCAAACATTTTATAGTTATGAACAGCTTGTGCATAAATAATGCACAACAGTTTTCTCCGTGTACAATATTGAAATTATGGATACTTAAATGGGGAGAAAAGAATATTTTAGAATATTCTCTTATATATAAAAATAAAATTATAGGTCCATGGTCCTGAGTGAATGAGAACCCATAAGATAAAAACTGTTAGTTCTTTTTCATTCTTCAACTGGTACTTTTTAAATTTTCGATAATATTGGGACTAGAAACAACAAATTAAAGATGCATGGTTACGAGTGAATAAGAAAAGAAAGGGTGAGCTTTTTGGTACTTTTTCGTCTTACAACTGGTACTTTTTTCATTTTCGTTAATATGTATTGGACCTAAAAACATAAAATTAAACATGCAATGTCCTGAGTGGTTGAAAATCTATAAAAGGGAACTTGTTGGCACTTTTTTGTTCTTCAAGTGGTACTTTTTAAATTTCCATTTGTATGGGACCTAAAAACATCAAATTTAACATGCAAAGTGCCGAATAAATGAGAATCTATAAGAGGGATCTTTTGGTACTTTTTCGTTCTCTTACTGGTACTTTTGGAATTTTTATTAATTATGAACCTAGAAACATTAAATTCAAGATGCAGAGTCGAGAGTGATTGATAAATTATAAAAGAAGACTTTTTGGTACTTTTTTGATTTTTAATAGGTACTTTCTAATTTTTTTATATAATTGAACTTACAAAACTAAATTAAACATTAGTTCTTATAAAA
The DNA here is from genome assembly GCA_930367215.1 of Pollenia angustigena. NCBI lineage: Eukaryota > Metazoa > Arthropoda > Insecta > Diptera > Polleniidae > Pollenia > Pollenia angustigena. Next base: position 189,288,854 of record OV884056.1, read on the forward strand.
GACCACTTTGTCCACAAATTCCCTAAAACTTTATCCGCCAATCTCCTACCTTTTTCCTTGAATTCGGAATAATCGTCTAAAGATATTGTAATTTAAAAAACTTAAAAAAAAAACATATAAGGTCATATTATATTTCTACACTAATAAAAGTAATTGATAAGCGGGATATGTGCTAAGTCCTAGATTTTTTTTCTAGTCCATTTGATCCAAAAATCTAGGGAGAATTCCAATTTGAATACATGTATCACAATTTTATATTGAAAACAGTGTTATGTTAGCGCTTTACAAGAACTCTGTTATGCAATAAATTTCGAAACTTAACTTCACACACATAAGAATAACCTTTTCGTAAAATAATGTTAAATAACTGATGAACCTCTACTACCTTCCGGCTTTAACTTTCTTTTAATTTAAAATTAGATCTCATTTCTTACAACTGTATTCTTTGACTTTATTATGGGCATATTGCATTAGAAATGACTTTTAGTTAAAAAAAAAAGAAAAGTGAAAACTAAAGACAACACTATCAACAAGACTGGCAAGTACAAACAAACTACGCACAAAAAGCCCTAACAGGATTAAAAATAAATTAAAGCCACTACAACATTTTTCTTCTTGTTATATTATATTCATTTACTCTACTCCTTTTCACTTCTTAGCACAAATGCAAAAAAAAAGATACCAAGAAAAATTAGCTTATTAAAAAAAAAAAAAAAAATTGGAAAAGTAGAAAATATCAAGAAATTCATAGTCTAAGTTGCACTTTACATAAAAAGCTAATTAAATGCAGACCGTATAAAAAAATCTTTAGATCCTTAAAAAATTAAACACACGCTCACACACATTCTATACACCGATAAAGGCCGTTTTACACTTTAACACAAGTCTTAAGTATTTTGATCAAAATGCTTCGCTGCTCTAATTATTGTTTAAAAAGGTTTTTAAAAAACAATAACAACTTATTATGGCAGGGTTGTATTTTCTTAAAAATACGTTATGCTTGTGTGATAGTGTAAAGTACCCTTAACTAACACCGCTAAGCATTCCCACACCAGGAAACACAAAGAAAATGAAATGGATGAAAAGACAAAAAAAAATGAGGAAATAAAGTCGGAGAAAATTAGAAAATTTGAAAGGAAGATAAAATAAAATTGACTACGAAAAAAATTGTAGTTCAAAGGAATTAAAATAACGGTTGCTTAAGAAACTGTAAAGGATTGCCAAGGATATGGTTTAGAGGCATTTAATTAATGTTGTAGAAAATAGAGTAATCAATCTGGCGTAAAAAGTAACGCACTAAGAGCTTAAATTTTCTTTTTTAAATTGTTTTTTATTAAAGAAACTGAAAAATAGAAAAAATTTACTGTCAGCAGTCAAACAAATCATGACAGGAGAAATATTTATTTAAAAAAAAAAGCAAAAAAATGAAAATTAAAAATTTTTATGGCTAGAACTGAACTACAAATCAACTTTAACGAAATTAGAACTACACTTAAACTTAGTTCAGTTAAAGTGAACTCTGAACTAGCATCAGTGTGCCCCCAGCAAGGTTCTAAATTACACTTGCGATCAATGTTCGAAAATAAACACTAAATATCGCTCCTTAGTGTTCGGTTCGGTAGATAAGTGGAAAACACAAACGCTAATAGTGTTTGTGTCGAAAATTATTAAAAAAAAAAACAACGCAAGGCGAATTTAGACCAGGTGAACTTATCTTGCTACGTTAGCAACAGCTGATTACTAACCTTGTGTCAAAATGGTAAACCGTCCTGTTGGTTCTCGGGAATCTTAACTAAATTCTATAACTTTCGATTAAATTTGTGAAATTGAAAACTTTTTTTAGTTATAACACTTCAAAAAAACACAATTTAATATAAAAACAAAATCAAATATTTGTTTTAATTTTTGACACAACGTTAAAATATTTTACAGTGTTGTAAAACGTTTTCAAAATAAGACCACCTTGTATGAATTCGCCTTGAAACAACGTTTCCCTGTTTGTCATCTTTCGAATACGAACATAATACCGTTTTTATCCAACTCAACAAAGATGAGAACATTTAATTCCGTTCGGTGTATTTTTTAAATCACAAACTTCATTGTGTTCGGCTCGGCTTATTAATGTTCATCGCTTTTAGCTGGTAAAAAACACCAAACATTTTTTACAAAAACAAAATACACATTTGAAAAAAAAAAACAAAAAGCCAGCAAAATAATTTTACGCAAACAAAACATATACACAATGCACACACAAGCTAATCTGTTCGTTCTGCGGTCGTTGCTAAAATTTTTTATTTGTTCATTTCTTTATCAATGTAACAAAAGAAACATTATAGAACAGGGGTCACCAACTGGCGGACCGCGGTCCGGATCCGGATCCGGACCGTAGACCTATTTTATGCGGACCTTGGGTTAACAATGCAAAATATTTTACATTATGTATCAACAAATTCATGAGAAATATATTACATTTAGTTTTCTTAGCGATAAAGAAAACGTAACTTCCATTGCTTTCTTATTAGAAATTTTTAAACTCATCAATGATCTGAACTGTAAACTTTAAGGCAAAGGAAAACATTGATTTGGATAATAAGCGACTGCACTTCCCTAATTTAAAAAAAAAAATCTGCAATGACAACGAGCTTAACGTCGGCCAATACAAGACGTTCATTGAGGATCTAAATCCGGAATTTGAAAACAGATTCGCAGATTTTAAGAAATTTAAGAATGTCGTCGTTATCCTCAGCAACATTTACTCTCTGAATCCTGAGGATTAATGGAGTAATAAAGCTGCAAATATTTTCGGAAGTAATAAAGCTTCTCTCCAGATGGAAATGATAGATTTCCGAGAAAATACAGTTTTAAAATACCAAAAACAGGAAGTTTCTTGTAAAGAATTTTGGATAAAATTTGTTTGTGCTAATAAATAACCAGAATTAAAAAAATTAGCCTTGAAACTTCTCACTTTGTTTGGATCAACATATGTTTGTGAAGCAGCATTTTCTAAGATGAACTTCATTAAAAATAAATTCCGGAACAGACTTGCCGATGAACATCTCCAAGATTTAATGAGAATAGCCTGTACAAGCCTTGGACGGATAGTCCAAGACAACCAATTGAATTTTTTCTCATTAATATTGTAAAAACCCTTAGTACTTACTTCATTTTATTCAAAGCATTTGTTTATTATTTAACAAAATAATGCATCGAACCCCATTCGTTTTATTTGTCCATTGATACTGTATCTAAACATATTATTTAAATAATTCAGTTTTTTACCTTCCAGACCGCGACTGTCGCGATATTTAAAAAAAACGGACCCCAAATGAAAATAGTTGGTGACCGCTGTTATAGAACATTAAAATATAATGTTTGTCTACAGTATCACTGCACTTGTTCTGTTTTTTAACGAAGACCAGAACACCATATGATGTTCGGCTCTTTCTTGAAAATAGGTACGAACGGTATTAAGGGCTGTGTTCCTCTACACAATCACTAAAAAAATAGATATCGTTATTGGGTGTGTGAGCCGAACGCTAAATAGTGCACTGTTTATTTTCGAACACTGCTTGCGATGAAGCAAAATAAGCCGATTTTGCTAAAATTACACCTGATTTCAAATACATCTTTAATTATATAAATAAAAAACTTTTTCACAAAAGAAAACACAATGAATTCACTTAAAGTAGTAATACCGTTTATATTTGTAAGTTATTAACAAAAAATTAACACAAACTACATTAAAAGCTTAAAATTAATCAATAACAAATAAAATAAAATAAAATAAAATAAAATAAGTAAGAAAGTATAGTCGGTCAAGCCCGATCATATGATACCCTCACAGTATTAAAAAACACATCATGCTTATATGCCCATATAAATATGGATTTATCTATGTTTATAAACTTCATTAAAATTGGTTTGAAAGTTTGTGAGAGGCAAAATTGCCCCCTAACTCCCCTTATGTTTTTTTTTTAAACTGTATAGCTTATGTGTCCATATATGGATCTATCTATGTTTTAAATTTCATTAACATCGGTTTGAGAGGCAGAAATTGCCCCCTACCTCCCCTTGTGGTCCTATTTTTGAAAAACTGTATAGCTTTTGTGTCCATAAAGATATGGTTCTATCTATGTTTTAAATTTCATTAAAATCGGTTTGATAGTTTCTGAGAGGAAGAAAATTCCCCATATCTTCCCTGGTGGTCCTACGATTTGGCCCATTTTCAATAGGCTTGGTACTCAGAAAGATTCTGAGTCAATCGGTATACTTTAAGGTGGGACTAGGACCAATATTTTAAGGCGTTACACACATTAGCACAAATTCATAATACCCTCTCCACTTTTGTGGTGTGGGTATAAAAAGTTATGAGTTCTAATTCCATATTTCGTTTTTTAGATAACTGTACTTTTGTGTTTTTCGGTGTATGGTCCCACTCAAACCCTTGTGGAGCCCAACCGAAAAGTCCGATCGAAACAAGTGGAAAGGTAATGGAATGCCTCTTCCGTCGATATGCTGAAAATTTCTATAAGAAATGGCTGAGCTATGGCACCACAAAGTTCAAAATGTGCCTATTTTTTACTTTTTTTTCTTCAAAATTTTTCATTTTTTTCGTTTTTTTTTCTACGTTATATTTAATATCTGGAATGTTTTATTTGTTATCCCAATAGTATATTTAATTACCAACATTTTAAGCGTACTTTGAAAAACATCGGATGAAAAACAAAGTTTTTATTAAGGATTTTGTGGAACGACAATATTTTCATCTCATATAAAATTCCGGTTATTTTTAAATACGTTAAAACTGATGGGCGCCGAATATAGTGTGTGAGCAATGAAGATAAAAATATTGTCGTTCCACAAAATCCTTAAAAAAACTTCATTTTTCATCCGATTTTTTTCAAATTTCTTATGAGATAGAAATTTTCAGCATGTGATGTGCCACTTATTTCGACCGGACTTTTCGGTTAGATTCCACAAGGGTTTGAGTGGGACCATACATCGAAAAACACCAAAGTACAGTTATCTAAAAAACGGTACTTAGGAAAAAAAAAAAGCGTTTTTCGTGTTCAGGAGGTCCCAATTAACTTATCTAGGCTTGTGGCGTTCTTGGTATTTTTTGGCTGTAAACCAGTGTTATCAAGGTTTTACATATCAAAATAAACGACGGAAAAAAATAGACAGTGACTTTGGTTAAGAGGACGGTGCATTTTTTGGATCAAAATTTGATAAATCTTGAAGCTAAGAAAGTCTTATGTTATAAATTGCATCACTTAATTCAATCTTTATAATATTTGTTTTTAAATAAAGGACTTTCAAGCTGCCTCTAATCTTCACCTTAAAAAAATTACCCACGCTCTACCGACGACAATAAAAATTAAACAAGAAGTGGCAACACTGGCTAGAACTTAAGAAGAAATAAAATAAAATTCAAATAAAATTGAACTAGAACTTAATTAAAATGCATATAAAATGGAACAATTGCTAAACTTTGACCTGGACTACAACCTAAACTAAATGATAAGATAAAATTTGAAACAGATAATAACATAGAACATAATCTAGAACATGAATAAGAACTTGAATTAGAGCCTGCATTGAAACCTCAATTATAATCTAAATTAGAGCTTTTATGAAAACGTGAACCGGAACTAGAACTAAACTGAAAGTAAACTATAAAAGAACTAGAGCTCAACTACCCTAGGGGAATGGAAATCAATATCAAACTTCGCACGTGAAAGTTCTAAAGTGGTAGGGACCGGTTCTAGTTTAACACTTTATATAAAGGGGACTTGTCACATTAACATGGCGATGTTCTAGGAGGGAGTTGTTTTTCACCTTTTTGACTCTTTGTAACAGGTCACTTAAATTACCTTAATGAACACATTAAATTTCAGTTAAAATACAGTATACGCTCGGTTATATGAGTACCCAGTTATATGCACATCCAGAATAGTGAACAACAAAATTTTTACACATGAGGTTCTTAAGAGTGAACACAACCTATCTCTTTTATGTGAACAACTAGCAACCGTTAATGTGTTTGTAACTATTTGTTCTAAAGGGTGCTTTTTTAGAGTATCACAACTTTGAGTTGGCATCCCTCCTTTATTTCAGCACCCATTTAACAGCTGATAGTTGCTTTTTGTTTAGTTTGCTTTTAAATTTCATTATGAATCGACTTATGACTTATTATGAATCGAGCAACGCGCAAATTGCTGAAATTTTCAATCAAAATAATTTGGCGAATGGGCTGAAACACAAATTGATATTGATTTTGAATTTCCATTCAAAATTTTATTTTCCGACGAAGCCCATTTCTGGTCGAATGGGTACGTAAATAAGCAGAATTCTCGCATTTGGATTACATCCACAAAAATTACTGCGCACCAAAGCTTTATGGGCTGGCAGAGTCATTTAAATTTCATAAATTTTTTTTCCAACAAAGCCCGTTTCATTGATATTTAAAATATATTTCCTTGTTTTAGTTTTTTTTTAAACTTGTGTCACTGTATAAAAACACCCTTTATTAGAAATCTGTTCTTCCCCGAAATAAGCTAGTAAATGTGTATTTACGAATGCAAAGGAAAATTTATAAGACTGTTGGTGTTTGTAAAGTTATTGCTTGGAGTGAAAATAATATATCTGATAATGATATTTGGCATTGCGAATACGCAGGAACAAGGCATTACAGAAATCCCTTAAAGCAAAAAAATATAACCGACTACTTTCATGTAAATTTATTATTAACAACCCAATTTAAAATAACAACTTAATATAGGTTATGTATGTACATTGTACAAGTATTAAAAATGTTTTGAAATACTCATTTTATATTGTCTCGATTATGTGAACTTTTCCATTTAGTGAACAGGCCCTGTCTGAATTAGTTCATATAAGCGAGCGTCTACTGTAATGCCAATCGCAGATATTGTCCCGAGTGAACTATGGTAATAAGATAGATATATTTCTTCTGTAATAACTTCACTTTAAAAACTTAATCACTAGTTCAGTCTCGTTTTCAGCTATTACAATTCGTTCCATTTTCTTATAATATTGTGTTTACTGGTTGCTTTAAGAACAATTGAGACAAATTTCCAGCAGGGTAAATAAATTTACTTTAGGCTACATCTTAAGTCGTTTGTATATGGGGCATTCTATGCCAAATCGGCTTAAACATTTTTTTTTTTTTTTTTTTTTACTTTTTAAATTTTTTTGATATTTTTTAGTTACTTCAAGAGGACCACCCTGGTATATTTTAACATTTTTTTTATTTCTCGTTTAAAAGACACTTTTTTAAGTTTTTTGTTCATACCTTTCTTAATAATGTTCCAAATTGGAATTAAGATACATTCGTTTTTAGATATTTCTTAAAGAATATTCCAAGTGTTTTTGATTAAGATTTTTTTGATTTTAAATTTTAAACCATGTTATTCAAAATTATTCGATTCTTTTGAAAATGAGTTCTATCCACCCAACAAATTTTAAGCCCAGGCCGGTAGTGCGTTCCATGACTAATATTTTTTCGATTTTTGAAAATTTAAAAAATCAAAAATCAGTATTCTAAATCAAAAAAAAAATTTAACTATTAGATATGGCGTGGTATGCTCCATATATTTCTATAGTTATCTGCCTAACACAGTGCCCAATATATTAAAAAAGCTCGCAGCTCATACAATGTGATCTAACAAAATATCGCCTAAATCGAATTGCAATTCAAAACCGAAGCTCAACTTATAAAAACTGATTTAAAATTAAAGATAGCTAACCAGAATTATTTATCAATTTCTAAACTCACAGCCAAAAATATTTGTATTTCTGATTTATCAAATATCTGATGTCTTATTGAATTAAATGATTTATCAATTTTCTTCGCATAAATTAAGTTTAAAAAAGGCCATTTGATACCTTCACTAAAAATTGTTTTCTTTTTTAATGCCATTTCCATTTAGTAGCCTTTTCTCTACCTTATTATAGTGTTAAGAAAAAATCTTAAAAAATGTTACATTTAAGACATAAAATAAATAAAAATATGCGCCAATACTTTTTAACTTATTTATACACGAACTCTTGAACAAAGTTGAGAATATCATTGGTTTTGCTGATGATATCATAATTTATCACTCAGATAATAAAATTGAAAAAATTAACGATAAGTTACAAAAGTATTTTTATATCATTGAAAAATATACAATAGATTGGCACATGAAAATTAACTTAAATAAATGCGAAACAATACTTTTCCGCCCCCCTGTGGGAAAATGCAATAACAACATTAGACGTTATTGGAAATCCTTTAACGTGAAGTCCACAAATAACATTATTATTCCAAATAAACAAGTCGTAAAGTAGCTGGGTATACATCTGGATAAGTTCCTTTATTTTAATGACCACATTAATCTTCAAGTAAACAAGGCTAAAAATGCCTTTTTTATGTATAAAAAATTATTTTATTCAAAATTTCTGAATTCAAGGGTTAAGTCATTAATGTATCAGTCCCTAATAAGGCCTATACTTACTTATAGTTGCCAAGTTTGGTACAACATTTCCCCATCTTATATAGAAAAAATTAGACTTTTTGAAAGAAAATGCCTTAGAAGCTGTACCTCACTTTATAGATCAGCAAATGGCAATTACAAAAAATACATATCAAATCAAAGATTGTACAACGAGGCTCAAGTTAGCAGAATTGACATTTTTATTATCCATTTAATTAGAAACCACATTTTAAAGAGTACTAAATGTAACGAGAATAATTTAATCTTAGCCCCCTATTATGCTAGTGACGATTACATATCAAAAAGCCTTCAGGAGGGTTTTGTCCCACCTGAAGCATTCATTTTTCTTGATAGAAATGGTTTTATTCAAAACGAAGCAGGCATACCTATAGTTTATCACATCTATAGACGAGCTAACATAAAATCAATTGCAAGTAAACAATTTACAACGGAGAACAGTAGATTTGTTACTAGCTTATGCGTAACAGATAAAAACAAATCAAACTTATATAATAAAAAATATTGGTGGCTCACCGAATAAGTTTTTTTCTTTATTTTTAACCTAGGACCTTATCTTTTATTTTATAAAATATTGTAGTGAGATTTTTTTTCAACTTTTTGCTCGCATTGAATATTTGATTATTCAGTACATAAAATTTGTAAATTAAAAAATCAATATTACCAAAAAAATTATATTCATATTCTAATACTTCATATACTAAATACACTGTCCCTTTTTATAAGTATGTACTATTGTTTATTTATAGTTGATTATATATAACATACAATTTTGATTAAATAAACAAATTTAAAAAAAAAAAAAAAAAAAAAAAAAAATAAAAATATTTTAAAATTTTTCTTATGTTACCACACCGAAACGAAAGCAAAAAGGATACAAAGTCAAACCAACTAAAAAAAAAACACGTAATACGAAAAAACAACAAGTCAATATAGGAAAAAATAACAGTTATAATTGACATTTTGGTTACATTATTTAAAGGCCGATAGACTAGTTACTCCGGATGAGAAAGGAGGAGGGAAACGTCGCACAGTGCTTTGTCCCCATATAACGAAGGGACATAAATAGAAGGAGTTGTCAGAAATTTTTGAAATTTGGTACACAAGCATAGAATAGCTTAGTTAAGAAAAATGTGAATTTTTGGACAAATCGGTCCAAGGACACGCCTACCTCCCATGTGTCCTGAAATGGAAAAATGTAATTTTAGCTTTAATAATGCCCACAAAACTACAAAAAATGGTCATACTAATACACACACAACTAGCAACGTATGTGCAAATTTTCACTTAAATCTGAACAAGGACTCAAGGTCCTGCCATATATCCTTTTTCTTAAAAATGTTATAACACTTCCAAAAATTATCCGATCATAATAAAATTTGGTATGAAAATTGATATTTGTTAGATATATATGTGTGCCAAATTTTGGTAGAATCGGATTATAAATGTGAAAAATACAAAAACATCATTTAATGAAAAATGAGTGAAAAACGCTTAAAATGCTCGTGCAAAAATAACAAGTAAGAAAGTATAATCGGTCAAGCCCGACCATGTGATATCCTATAGCATAGTATTTAAAAACAAAGTTCCTAGATTGTAATCTATTTGGGACCCATGGGCAATCATGGACCCACCAGAACAAAATTATGTTATGAGGTTAAGATTCGTTTCAAAGTTCTTTCTGCCGAAACTTATTTAGATATCTTCATCTTCATATATGGGTTTTTTGGATGAGGGTTTATATGTAACCTATGGTTTATATTGGTATGTTACTACATATATTTTTAAGGAAGCTGGCATTAAAAGCTATTTTCGGGAGAATGATTTGTATGGGAGCTATGTTCAAAAATAGAAAGATTCCAATAAAATTTGATAAGCTGATTTTGATTGCAATAAAATTGATTAGAGATGTGCACGTTCATTTTTTGAACCACGCGCCCTCACTTTTACTCGTTTGTAAAAGTAAGTATTTATTAAATATATAAATTGATTTAACATTTTAATAGAAAATTTTTATTTTCTTTTAAATTGAAAACCCTGTATGCAATATTTTCGAACACTCCACAATAGAATTGCTCTTACTACAAACAAAGGCTGTTACCAAAAAAAAAACCTCTGTCACGTAACCATCTTCAATTTAAATAAAAAATAACGGCACTAAGTCACATTTTGAAAATATTCTTTATACGATGAAAAACCAACGTCATCTGGGAATTTAGCGCCATCTTGTGTCGACAAAAAGAAACAGACACAACTGTTATACTAATTTTTTTTAATTTATCTTGTCAATTTTTCTAATTCAATAGTAGATATATTTGGATTTTTTTCTTATTATGTTCCTAGTTTATTTTTTTTTTAACTAATTCAATCTATGAAAGTTTGAGCAAAAATCACGAAAATGGCATTTTTTTTAAATAAATTTTTTTTTAAGTTGTGGTAAAATTTTTTAATTTTTTTTTTTGTAGTTATTAGAAAACAGTCTAAATATTCGAAATCAGAAAAAAACCCATAGACCATATTTTTCTTTTTTTTTTAATATTCCATCAAAGTTAAGAAATTTTTAGAGCTTAACTAAATAATAAGCATTTTTCAATCCATTAAAAAATATGTATAGGAGCATAATTCCAGTAAATTTTTTTATAGATGGTTTAGAATATAGTTAGCTGTTACAGAAAAAAATTTGAATCTCGTAATCCAAAAAATTAATTTTTTACAATTATTTTCTTGAAACAATAAAAAACCAAGGGCATTTGTGATTTCAGCGCCCTCTTATGCCGTAAAATGCAGACAAACACAAACAATTTTTTATACATATTTTGATTTTTGTTGTTTTTTATTGAATGGTATAAGTTTGAATTAATATTTCACAGTATTTGTAGTTAATTGTCTTTTAAACTCCTGAAAACTATCAAAATTTGATCAAAAATCATGAAAATAGCAATTTAAAAAAAGTTTTTTTTTTTCAAGTTGTGGTAAAATTTTTTCAATGTTTTTTTTTGTAGTTATTAGAAAACAGTCTAAATATTCGAAATCAGAAAAAAACCCATAGACCATATTTTTCTTTTTTTTTTAATATTCCATCAAAGTTAGAAAATTTTTAGAGCTTAAGTAAATAATAAGCATTTTTCAAACCAATAAAAAAACACTTATGAGAAAATAAATCAATAAAAATTTTTTACAGTTAGTTCTAAATATAGTAAACTACTACAGAAAAAAATTTCAATCTCGTGCTTTAAAAAACAACAGTTTTACAACAGTTTTCCTAAAGCATGTAAAACTCAAGTAGTTGTTTGGCCATTTTTACTATAAATTCTCAAACTTTGGCGCCCTCTAGCGCCGCCAAAAAGAGTTAAATCTTAAAAATTCTTCAAAATTCATTTTAATTATTTTGTTATCTATCGATCTGTACATTTTTAAGCACAATATAAGACTTGTTTTTTTTTTGATTTATGTCTATGGGCCAAAGCACTGTGCGTCGCACTGTAATTAGTTAGAAAAATACACGGAAAGAATTATTTACTAAATATGACTTGAGCCAAGAAAATTTTGCATAATTCTCGTCCAAGCCAAAAATTACTTATTCTAAATATGTTTTTTTATTTAAAAAAATGTTACTAAATACGAACAAAATAAGTTGAAATCAAGAAATTATTTTTATGCTAAAAAAACGAAATCGATTACTTTAGAATAAAAAACTTCTTTCCGTGTACTAGTGCCAACAATACCTTGTGCAGTGACTGGGAAGTAGTGTGGGAGCAGCCCGCCCGACCAGGATAGGGGATAGCTGACCAATTATTCACTTTCCTAAATAACAAGTAGATTACATCGATCAAACGCAAATGAAAAATACTGAACCGAAAAACAAATTACCGACCTGGTGACGAAATACGAACTTGTAACTTAAAAAGCCTGAATGGAAAAAAAGTGAATTAGTAGAAGAAACTAAGAAGGCCAAAACAAAATACCTGGCAATAACAGAAACTAAAAGAAAAGGATGCAAAAAAACAGGAATGATTTTATTCTTATTTACTCATGAGATAGCAAAATCTGGTGCGGAATTAATCGTTCAGTGCATCAGTTGTTGCACACTCTCGTTTCTTTCTTTCACCTTTCTTTCACCTTCAACAACTGCACCACAGATCAAGTCAAAACCTTAAATAAATCTTGCTACTTAAAATTGAAACAATGATGGCTGGAGATATGCATATCGCTCTTCCCTTCTATACATAATTTTCTTCTGAGTAGTGAGACATCTGTCATTACAATTCTAAAGGCCGACTTTTAGATTCAACTTTTCATGGTTTAAGACTTTCGCAGGTTCAATAATTCTATCTTGTGATTATTTCATATAAAAACATTTATTATACCCACACCACAATAGTGGAGGGTATTATGCATTTGTGCCGATGTGTGTAACACCTTAAAATATTTTAGACCCACCTTAAAGTATACCGATCGACTCAGAATCACTTTCTTAGTCGAACTAACGATGTCTGTCCGGCAGGCAGGCTGGCTAGCTGGCTGGCTGTCCATGTAACCAGGGTTGTTAGATGTGACGATTTTTCGTTATTTTGACGATTTTTTTGAGAAAAAACCGTAAAATGACGATTGACGATTTTTTACTAAAACTAATAGTGTTATGACGATTTTCTGGCATCAGTAAAACACTCACAAGAAATATTAACAATTCTGTGGTCACAAGCAATAACCGCCTAAGTCGAAATGATTTTTGAGAAAAGGCACTTTATATTTGTGCTTGCGTTTCTGAAAAAATTATATGCATTAGAAAAAAAGTAATTCAGAATCAAATATTATTAAACCCACAATGCTAAAAAAATTTAAAACGAAAGTTTATTTTAGAAATATTTAATAAAAACAAATATCAGCTCAAATGTTTCTTAAGTCGACTTAGGCGGTTATCGCTTGTGACCACAGAATTATATTGGGAACAGTCCAAAACGTAAAAATCGAAAAACAAATTTATTGGAAACTAGCATATGCCCGCTACTTCGTTAGCGTCTCCTTTTTCTTCGTGGACACATTTTTATGACAAAGTTTATTTTTCTAGGTTTAAACTTGTTTAAATTCTAGCATTTAACACGCTACTTTAGAAGAACCAAAAAGCTGAAGAAAGATATCAAATTTCCCGTAATTCTTTTTTTGGGTACTTCATTTTTCCCTCATTAAAGTATCAAAAATTTCAGTATTGTAGTGGCAGCCCATAATTTAGTACGAATATGTCAATGAATGGAGGAAAATGTTTTGTAAAAAAAGTACCAAAATTAATTACGATTTTCACCCCTTAAATGTTCGAATTTCGAAAAAGTACCAAATTTTTATACCTTTTTTTTTTTTTTGATAAGTTTCGAATGTGGTACTAACTTTGTTTCTATGTTTATTGGTTCAATAGATGACAAAAAAGTACTAAAATTCAGATTTTACCCGTTTACTCCCTAATAGGGCCAAATTTTAAAAAAAGTACCAGACACCTGTCTGCTTATTTTTCTAAAGAACAACGATAAGTATTACCTTAATATTGCATCTCTTTTAGCTTTGGAGACATAAGGTAACCGAATTTTCCCGTTTTTACCCCCTAAACATTCGAATTTCGGAAAATCCCGTCAAGGTGGATCGATTTGGGGAGTGACCAATCGGTAGTCCAAATTTCTAGTTTCTAGGGTCAGGGGCTTGGGATGGGCGATGATGAATGAGTCAGTCACTCTTTTATATATATAGATTAAACAAAAAAATTCTCAAAGCAGGTGGCTTTCATTAGACGCGTCGGTCCTATTTGGTCAGCTTTTTAAAAATTGGTTAAATCCGCATTTTTTTGCTGAAGTCATAATCACATTTGAAGAAGTTTTCTATTTACGTGCAAAAAGGCGAATTCCCATTTAATTCTGTTAGGTAACTTATTCTAATTATAGTTGCGTGTAAGGAAGTAAGAAATTGGTTCTTATTAAGAAGTTGTGTAGTAGAAAAATGAGTGCAAAGAGAAGAATGCAATGCAATGTTGATATAGATAGAACCTTCAACAGCAAAAACAATTTGCAAAAGTAAAAACGCTTAAAATTAATCATTTAAAGATAGCTTGAGTTAATAGTAAATGAGATTTTATTTTTTATTAAGATTTTTGTATGACGTGCTTATTTATTTATGTTTTGTGAATATGGATAAATTAAAAAAATAAAATTTTGTTTGGGTTTTTGAAAATATATTTTTTCTTGTGTATTTCTTTTCAAATGATAAATATGTATATTGTAGTGCTGGGATACTATCGATATTTTCAACTATCGATATTTATTGATAGTTCAGATTTCACTATCGATATATCTATCGACTGAATGTTTGTACTTGTGCAGGACAACTTTAATTATTTTTTTATAAGGCTACAGATCGTTGTTTTAATCACTTTATTGAATGTATGAGACGTATGTATATACGCACATTATTTTAGATGGCAGTTTTTTAAAAATTGATAAGTACCTTTCTCAAGAAACCAAAGTAAAGCTGGGATCACACGATTGCCGCAATACACCAATGTTCACACTTTTTAATACACCAATCGTGTGACTGCACAACTAATTGGCTCATGTACCAATCGAGGACAATATTGTGCTTACTTTTACCAATCAAATGCAACTCTGGTGCGGCAATCGTGTGACTGTTTGCTATGCAACCGCGCGTCAATAAAAATAACAAAATTTAACCAATATTTATTGTCTTCTCGTGCGGCAATCAAACAACACAATACGCGCCAATATTTGCCTTTTTTTTAATAAATTTTACATTTTTGTGTTTCCTTTAGTAAGTAATGAAGATAAATGTGAATTTATATATTAAGCATTTTAGTTTTTTTTTTTAATTTTTGCTATACATACTATGTAGCTGTTAAGTGCGAATATTTTATTAAAGATATTTAATAAAACTACGTATTATTTAATATGTTAATTTTTGGATTTTCATAAATTTTTCTTAAAATATTTCAATTAAAACTATTCAACAAAAAATTGTATAGTAGGTACCTATGTATATGAACAAATTTTTCGTTTTTGATGAACATATCAACTAGAACTTCCAAACAAACGAAAAAGCTACCACAACAGCTGTTTTCTCAGTTGTCAAGTAAGAACAATCGTGTGACTGTGCTGCGGCAATTATTGTACCCATTTCACTTTGTACCAACAAGCGGCAATTAAATTAGTATAAAACAGGGCAATCGTGTGATTTCAGAATATTTGATTGGTGCAATTTCTTTATTGTGCGTCAATAAAGTACAATAAAAATTGTGCTATATTGGTGCATTTGCGGCAATCGTATGATCCCCGCTTTACAGGGACTATAAGATATTCTATTGCAACTTTAAAAAATTTCTAAATTCTAAACCCAAAAAGGTAATCAATCTATAGCGGACTTATCCTCTAATGGTCGTTTATTGTTTTGTCTTATGCTTGCAATTGCATTTGGATTTGCATTTTTTTACAACATTACAAAAATATTTGACATTTTAGTCCCTTATATAAACATGTAAAAATTCCGACTTAAAGTCCTTTAATTAGCAGTAAAAAGCACAGCTAAGCAATCCATACCACTTGCCATTCTTGTTGTTTGTATTCATTGCTGTAATTCAGCGCGAATTAATAATAAAAAGTAAAAATTTGCGGCAAAAAACTGTGTGTATAGCTGCTGTAACATGCTGTATTTTAAATAATAATAATATCGATATTGATATTTTTCCTATCGATATTTTCGATACTTTAAAACTATCGATAATATCGATAATCTATCGATAGTTTCCCAGCACTAGTATATTGCAGCACACTTGCTGAAATAAATAGAATAAAACTTACATATATCACTTTCTTTACCATAAATAGAATTTCTTGCTAAAAATTTAAATTGTTGAACCAATCAAATGCAATAAACTGTCTCTAATTTGTAAATTCAAATATATGACGATTTGTTGACGATTTTGTTAAGTGTTCTTCACGATTTTGACTAATTTTGTTAAATCAATTTTGGAGATAATTTGTTAAAATTTGGGACATTGAAAATGGGCCGAATCGTAGAAATAGGGGGAAATTTCTTCCTCTCAGAAACTATCAAACCTATTTTAATGAATTTTAAAACATAGATAGGACCATATCTATATGGGCACAAAAGGTATGCATTTTTAAAAAATAGGACCACGTAAATTTTGGCCTCTCAAACCGATTTTAATGAAATTTAAGCCATAGATAGATCCATATATATATATATGGACACATAAGCTATACAGTTTTTCAAAAATAGGACCACAAGGGAAGGTAGGGGGCAATTCCTGCCCCTCACAAACTGTCAAACCAATTTTAATAAAGTTTGTAAAAATAGATTAATCCATATTTATATGGACACATAAGCATAATGTGTTTTAAATACTGTGGTGTAGGGTATTATATACACAGAAAAAATTATTTTTCCAATTCAAACAAAAAATTTGTAGAATCAAACATTTTTTGTCTGAAATCGGTCCTATAAACAAATTCGCATATTCAAACAATTTATTTGCATTTGGTTTATTGAAAAAAAACACTGATTTTTTCAAACAAATAATTTAACTGAATCAAACAAAAAGTTTACTGAAATTCATATAATAAATTCCAAATTTAAAAAAAAAAACAGGTTTTTGCACAAGCAATGTTGCGCACACAAGCAGGCACTGTATTAGAAGATGATGGCAGAGAGAGCAGAGCGGCCGGCTGGTTTTGAGACACATTTTTTTGTTGGAATAATTTTTGAACGAAGTTCTTTTTTTATACACACAATATTTTTCGTCATCACTCACTGTTGCTGCATCCTTTCCTTTGCTAATGAAGAAGAAATGTAACCCAAAAACGGCGACAGACCGACTCGATATGTTTTTCGTCATCATTATGTTTTTGTATTTGATGTATTTAAGCAAACAGTTTGAAAAAATTGAATACGGGATTTTGGTTTTTTTTTAACCAACTTTGAAACCAACCAAAAATTTATTTTGTTTCTTATAATGTTGTTGTTGTTTCTGTTGTTTAAAAAGAGTGAAACGTTTTTTTACCTGTTATTTTTTTTTACTTTAAACCTCTTCATCTTTCTTACTGTTGAACTTTTTTAAAGTGTCCAAAAATAGACTGTATGTGTTTTTTGTTGTAGTTCTTATATTTCACATTAGGGAGTGTTGCTTACGATCAAATAAAAAAATGCAAAAAGGCGACAACATTAAAAAGCGTTAAATATTTCATACAAAATTATGAAAACTTGAAACCAATAACGCGTGTATTATATTTTTGAATGGTTGTCAACATTTTTGTTGGTTAAATAAAAATCAAACAAAAATTTTAATTGAATCAGTAAAAAAGTTTGTAGAAATTAAAAAAATTATCAAACAAGCGTTTGTTTGAAAATAATTCGGCAATAATTTTTTCTGTGTAGTCTGGCTTGACCGACTATACTTTCTTACTTGTTATCTTTGTCTTTGCCTGCATTACGAAATTTTTTTGAAAGTTTGGCATTTTTAGTTTGGTATTTCACATTTTGTTGGAAAGATTTATGAATAATCACTCTTAACTGCCTGTTTAACGATATCGAACGTCATCGTTCGCATAGAAAATTACATTTAAAACAAAAACAAATTCGAACATTGTTCGATGTTTGTTTTTGTTTTTAATGTAATTTTCTATGCGAACGATGACGTTCGAAATCCATGAACAGGCTGTAAATTTTTCTTTCTTTTCAAAATTTTTAGTGAAATTTTTATTGCAGAGGATTTTGGAATTGCGAACAATGTCACGCTTATTTGTTGCAGTGCTAACAAATTGCCACAACCTATTTCAAAGTGCGGTGTAGTTTTTATAGACCCATACTGGAATTTAGCAATGGCACTCATTAAAATTTTGTACGTAATGCTTGGTTGAAAGACAAAATAAAAAAAGAAATAAAGGATGAGATAGATTGCAAGTGTGATCAAGATAAGACTCTTAATGAGGAAAAAGGTAAATAGCCTAGAACTACATAGTCGATAAAGGAAATCATAACCTAAAGAAATAAGTTTTTAGACTAGAATAAAAGCTATCACAACACTCACAATATTCTGTGGCTGTAGGAAATATCGCCTAAAGAAAAATGGCCCAAAAAAATAATAAATAAAAAATCGCCTAAATGATGAATCGCCCAAAAGAACATGAAAAATAACCCAAAAGTAAAATATGAAATTTTGCCCAAAACAAACGAAAAAGAGCCCAAAATAAAAATGAAAAATCACCCAAAAAGAAAAAAAGGATTTTTTTCCAACAAAAAAAAAAAAAAAAAATAATTAAAAATTACTACTCTATGGTATAACAAAAACCGGCTTCGCTAACTAAAGCTTCTCTGCATAGCCGGCCCTCGGCTGGGCGCAAGGATTTTCTCCTCTATGATATAACAAAGACCGGCTTCGCTAACTAAAGCTTCTCTGCGCAGACGGACTTTGGACGGGCGCAAGTATTTTTTCCTTAATGGTATAACAAGTACCGGTTTCGCTAAGTAAAGCTTCTAAAATCTGCCTTGTTTCCGAACGAAGGCCGGCTGTGCAGAGAAGCTTTAGTTAGCGAAGCCAGTACTTGTTTTTATCAAAGAGGAGAAAATCCTTGCGCCCGGCCATAGACCGGCTATGCTTTCGAGTTTGTCCACGGACACTATGACACTGGACGTTATAACATGCCACCTTTTTGCAATATGTCCCGTTATTTTTATAAATAACATTAAGGAAGTCGTCGTATAGTAATAGTGAATGATTTAGACAAATAGTATGCCCGAAAAAATGGGCTATTTTCATTTAAAAAACGAAAAATCACCCAATAGTAACGAAAAATATCCCAACAATTTTGGGTCACTTTTCATATGAATTCAGGTCCAATCTTACATGGAATTTTTTTGGGCGATTTTTCATTTATTTTTTTGGGCCATTTTTCTTTGGGCGATTTTTCCTACAGCCATATTCTGTACGTAAAATTAACTGAAATTGTAATATAAAATAAATGAAAATTCATTTAAAAACCGGTCTACTTATTTGTCATTTATTTTTAACAAAAAGTTCATTTAATTTTTACTGTCAAAAATTCAACACCATATTCCGTAATATCAAATAAATATTCAGTTATTTTGTAAAAAAGGGGAATTGCTTACACAAAACAAGCAATTCATTTTTTATAGATAAGTAAAAATTAGTTTTTGGTAGTTAAACTTTATAAAATAACTGAATATTTAATTGTTTTTACTGAATATGGTGTTGAATTTTTGACAGTAAAATTTTATAAAATAACTGCATATTATTTGGTTTTACGGAATATGTAGTTAATTTTTTGACAATTATTTTATATAAGATAACTGAATATTCATCTGTTTTTACGGAGTTCGCGGTTGCATTTTTGACAGTAAAAATATAATGAACTTTTCGTTGCTTTAAATTACATTTTTATTTAATTTAACACAAAGAAGAATTTAACTCAATCAACGGTCAATATTAACTGCAACAGAAAATCCGTATTAAGATGCACTTAGTTTTTTGAATAACTGTTAGAATCAGTTAAAAATAAATTTGCTTGGAATTTTAAATGTTTATTTATTTAAAAATGACTGAACGGAATATTTCCTAAATAAACTACAGTCCGTTACTGTAATAATATTGTGAGTGAACCAAAGCACCTTTTGTCATATTTAAAACTACTGTTCCCTTTCGTCTTTTCTCATCTCTTCTATCTTCATATCTACTTTCATTTTTGAGACGGACACTTTTTCAACCTCTCACACTTCAACTTTAATCTCTGTGTAGTCTTATCTTCATCATATCGCTCATTTGCTGCAAGACCGGCATAACTCAAAAAATGAAATTTTGGAGTTAGAGATGCAGAATGGTTCACTTCGTTTTTCTTTATATTGTGTATTAAATTCATCTTTATATCTTTTATACTTTCCCAGTTTGAAGAGAATGTGACTTCTTTTTTTCTAAGTAGTTAGAGCAAACCAAAAACTTTAAATGCGTTTATCTGGAAATGGATTTTTTTGAGTTAGGCCGGTCTTGCAGCAAATGTGCGATATTGTTATGATATTTAAATTTTGCTATTTAATAAATGACCTTAAGGCTTAGTTTATAATCGTTGATTTTCCCAAGAACTTTGTAACCTCTGTGGTTAGTTTTTTTTTCTGTGGTAGTGACACGTTCAAGTGTTTTAAAAATGTGCATAATTTCCTGGCCTGACAATCTTGTGTTTTACTCTTTTCAACGTGAGATGGGGAACGAGAGCAATGCCATAAAAAGTATTTCTTTAAGTTACAGAAATATCCAATTTGCATTTAATTTAAAATATTAAATTTCAGCTTGTGTTACTTTAATATGCAGTTGCTTCTTTAAAGCTTTTTTAAATGAATTTTATATTTTCTTCAATGTATCTTAATGGGATGTGTGAAAGAAAACGAGAGAGACTTCTTGTAATAGTTTGTGGTCGCTTTAGCTAAGAAACAAAATGATTTAAAATAATAAAAATTTATTTAAGCGCATTTAATAATAAAAAAAATCTTTAACTTAGAGTTTTGAGTACGCACCGAGGTAAAAGCTATTTTAAATGTTTTAAAAATCACTTGAAAAGTTTACTTTTCTAAATGTTTTTAAACCTCGCCTGCAAAGTAGGAACCAAAGTATACTAAGTAACATGGTATAAGGATTACAAGGTAGTGCCACTCTCTCTTTTATTCTGACATATTGCCTTTTGACAACTAACGTGTTTTGTGAAAACTGTGCTACCATATTTGTTCTTAATAATCCCATTTTCTTCTTTTTTTTTTTTGTCAAAATAAAATTTTATGTTGAAAAAATCAACAACACAAAAAGTTTTTAAATTGACATTTTTACAAAGAGAAAATGAGCTGCATATTCCAAGACTGCAAGAACACAAGGTGCAACTGTAAGCGTTTGTATATCACATTTTTCAAATACCGCTGTTGCCGTTCTTACGTAAAAAGTTGTTGAACGCTTGCAGGAAGGAAGAAGAAAATTTGAAAAAAGAATCATTTGTTTGCTCAATTCATTACGTTCAAGAAGACCTTCGAGTGAATAAGCGCAATGTAAGGATTAATAGGAATGCCATTCCCTTCCAAAACAGGTAATTTGGAACATTATAGTTATAAATGATGGTTCATTGTGAACGGATCAGGCATCCAATGCCAAAGAACATCTTTGTTTTTAGAGTTAATTATCGTTAAAAATTATCTTTCAGTCGGCTTAATGATTTTTTTGAGTCCCATGTTGAAGAATATCTTAAAGAATATATCCAAGAGCGTGATGAATATTTAAACAGGCTTAACACTTTTTTTTTGAAGTTTAATCATGAGCAATTATCCACAAAAGCAAATTACATGAAAACTTTAATTAATATGTGTGACTCAAATTTAGACCATAACATTGTAAAAAGATTTATTTTAGGGAGAACAGTTTTATAAATTTGCAAGTTGAATCATAAATATAAGAACCATTTGCATGTAAATAAAAAAATTATACAAGCAATAAGTTAATAAAATTTATCATATAAATTATAACTGATTTTCATCACTATTTTAAATTAAAATGTTTCTATCACAAGACTCACAGAACTAAACTAAACAGAACTACCAGGGTAAATAAGGGTTTCTTAAATATTTCGCTATTACATATTTTTAATTCATTAAATATTCATTAAATTCATTAAATTTCACCAAGTTCAATTCAAACGAACTTGTAATTAAAGTTCTAGTTACCAATATGTTTTGACAGCTATAACTGATAGTTTATTATAACCGAACATGGTGAAATTGACCGTAAGACTAAAAATTTTCCGTAATTTTCATTGATTTTAAACTACACATTTTACCTTGTAATTTCTGGGAATATCTATCCATTTTCCTCATGTGGCAATATTTTTTAAACCTGAATAAAAAATACAACCGAGCAAAACACAATACTTGTCAAAAAATTTTAAGTGGCACTACCTTGTTTTCCTTATACCATGCTAAGTAACACGACTCTTTGACAATCCCTCTCAGCAGGTACCTAGTAGTACATAACTCAAATATGTGTTAGTGAAAAAAAATTTACATGTACCCCGTGGCGAACGTCATAGTGATTCAGAGTGACAAACGCTGACAATATTAAATCATCGATGACAAGTATTGATTTTACTTTGGTGTCATATATGAATTTTTAAAGTATTTGTCCAAACTGTCATAGAGATGACCAATGTTGATTTTGTCTTGTAGGCGTCCATTTGTTTGTGAGTCCTAACAGACAATATCATCAACTTTCATTAGTGAACTTTTTCAGGTAGAGTGACAAGGAAAACGCAGAATAAACTCAAGTAATAAATGGAACACAAGAAACAGAAAAAAGAAACGGTCCGTTATTTTCTGATTTATTCATTGAAGGAGACATGTTGCAGACAAAGTCCTGCAGCGCTCACTTCTTGATCTATTCATAACAGACAATGCCGCTAACGGAACAGTGACATTGCAAAGCCGTTGTCATGCATAACTCCCTAAATATCAACTTGTTATATAAGTATACTGACTCTGGTGCGGTTATTCATCGATGAAAATGTCATAATGACAATGTCGTTCATAAACGCCACCGCGTATTGATACATTTTTATATTTCACCAGACATACAGGGTTTCACAAAATATGTTAAAATTTTATTTATTTTATTAAGTACTTTTTTACAAAAATATTTTCAAATCGTATTGATTAAGTTTGAAATATGTCTTGTAATACGTATATGCATATGATTTTTATAAAACGTAGAAATTTAACAGTTAACCGTATTTTAATGTATCATGTATATCGTTTTAAAGTAATTAAATTAAAAAAATTAAAATATTATTTTAAAAAAAATTCACTGTAAAAAAAAATTTTCTACCTTTAATATCTCATCTTTAAGAATAAATGTTTTCACCTTTTTTTAGGTGGCATGTCATAACGTCCAGTGTCATAGTGTCCATGGACGTTATGACACTCCAAAAAGTGTCAAAAACGTCCATGGACACTGTGACACTTTGCAAATGGACATTATGACACTTTCAAAAGTGTCATTAGGTCCATAATTACTAAAGAAGTTAAATACAAAAAATGATCTGCATACGAGCAGAGAAAAACATGTTTCATTATGGTCCCAACCAACAAAACTATTTTTAAAGAAACTAATTTAACCATAATATTGTTGTCGGTGACAATGATTTGGTTAAATGAAACATAATATTGTCAACATTTTTTTAAAAATGGTTTTGCTGCTTTTTCTCTGGGTGTATTTATTAAATATATAACGAAAACACTTTTGGGCGCAAGGATTTTCTCCTCTATGGTATAACAAATACCGGCTTCGCTAACTAAAGCTTCTCTGCACAGCCGGCCTTCGGCCGGGCGCAAAGATTTTCTCCTCTATGGTATAACAAACACCGTCTTCGCTAACTCAAGCTTCTCTGCACAGTCGGCCTTCGGCCGGGCGCAATGATGTAGAAAATTCAGAAGAAAAGATTTTTTTTGGAAAATAATGCAGAAACATACGTGTGTCGTTATCTTTATAGAAAATTATACGAAATACATAATTGTTTAAATGATTTGCCAAAATTTAACGATATATCCTTTTATGACAAGTATAGTTTTTGTTATATAAAGGAATTAAAAAGGAACACATTAGTTAAACATCCTGAAGATTTCCAGGAGCAATTAAGTGAAGCATTCCTAAGTTTATTTAACACTTTGTGTCATTGAAATAAATTATCAAAAATTTTATATGAAAAACTTTCACAATGTGATCCAAAATTTAAATGCTGTAATAACATAAATCACAAAGATTTTATATTTCTTTTTATTAGAGTGCGGATTTATTTCGTTTTAAAATTTTTCAACTGAGATTCTGCCACTCCAAATTTAAAAAGGAAAGTTTGTAACGAACCTTCTTGACTGGAGTATCACTCGCCGGATTACCAGGGTTCACTCACAATAAATTTATTATTTATTCGAGACCTCGTAAAGAAAGAAAAACACCACACCAGTCCTTTTTAATTTTTCAAAACACACGACTTTATTTCCAGAATAAAATTACAGCTCTACTACAACGGCGATTATGGTTTCACACGTCCCTGCTCGGGCGCCAACTGTAACGAACCTTCTTGGCTGGGGTATCACTCGCAGGATTACCAGGGTTCACTCACAATAAATTGATTATTTATTCGAGACCTCGTAAAGAAAGAAAAACACCACACCAGTCCTTTTTAATTTTTCAAAACACACGACTTTATTTACAGAATAAAATTACAGCTCTACTACAACGGCGATTATGGTTTCACACGTTACCTCGGGCGACACGATCACGGGATGGCGGAACGACAGGTATGCCTGATTCAGACGACAGTGGTATGTTTGTACGGTGTGCGCTAACTCTGGCCCAGTGAAGCCGCCCAACGACAACGAGTCTGCGGGACGACCACGGATTCGTTGCGCTGGGTTGCTCGTAGTCGTAAACCTGCGGGACAACCACGGGTACACTCCTACGCTCGGCTTTGATGTCGGTGTAGCACCGCATTGGAGACCTGCGGGACAACCACGGAATCTACAACCGGCCCCACACACACACCACAAACGAAGAGGCCCAGTGAAGTCACCAGACACACACGAATCTGCGGGACAACCACGGAGACGTTGTGTCGAGTAACTCGCAGTCGTGTACCTGCAGGACAACCACGGGCACACCACTACGCTCGGCTCTGAGTGTCAGCGTAGCACCAAATTGAAAACCTGCGGGACCACCACGGAATTTCCAATTTGATCCACACAAACACTACTAAACAAACTACCAATATAATACAGCGGGACAACCACCGTATAATATGACTTACCTACCACTGCGCTTGGCACCGACTGATCATGATTTTCATTTTTGCTCTGCTTTTATACTTTTCGGCCGTCATAAGTACATGGTGGCTGCATCTGCCCATCTGTTTAGATCAGCTGTTTAGCCCATCTGTTCGGCATGTGTTGACTGCTACGAATGACACATATCAAAAGTTCATTTTAAAGAAATGTCAGCTCCACGATAATAGAATAATAATAATAAAAAAAATATAATACTAAATAACCTAATCAATGCATCCATGGTGTAGATGGAAACGAGGTTCACCGACTTCCATCGTCACACATCCCCTCTTCGTCACGGGCCGTTGACTTCGTCTCACGGCAGGACCTCTACTTGGACTCTTTCCATGGTGGAATGATTGGGCTAACTTGGCAGCAAAATTCTCTGTGGCGTTGGACGATGGATGTTGTCGCAGTAACACTGAGTCACCGATCCCCGGCTTCCATCGTCGCCGCCTTAGGTTGCAGTACGTTTTCTGATTCTGTGGATCTTGGTTTAGGTTACGGCGTACCATCTCAAAAATCCGTCGTTCTTTTGGGATGGCTGGCTTCGCCCCTGTTCCCCTGGTGACCTCATCGCACAGGGTGTGTGACAGCAGAGGCTCTCGACCTTGTTTAAGGAACGCCGGCGAATATCCCGTGGTTTCTAAAACACTCGAGTTGAGGGCCAACATGATTTCTGGGATTTTGGTCAACATTTCACCCGCCGGCTTCTGTTGACTCACCTTAAATTGTTGACAGAACTGGCAATGTCTTACATGCTTTCTAACATCTCGGGACATTCCTAGCCAGTAGTATCGACTGGCAACCCGTAGGGTCGTCTTCCGCACCCCCAGATGCCCGGCTGTGGGATTATTGTGGTTTTCCTCTAGGACGCGCGTCCTGTGTTGAGAGGCCACACATAGCTTAAAAGGCGTACTGTTCTCGTCGTTCATCTGTCGTGGGAAGTTCCGGTAGAGCTGGTTGTTAATTAGTGCGTAATCGGCGTACTTTGCCGGGTTCTCGTGCACCTTCCGAACCAGCCTGGCGAGCCATTAACATTGGATGGGGGGGATAGCCTCACACGTGGCCAGGTTGACGTTCTCACGTGGCTGGCGAGACCATGCATCCGTTGTCATTGGCTCGGTCTGTTGTTTATGGACTACAATTACCTTCCCGCATGTTGCGGGACTAAGCACGGGCTGCGAGCTGAGGATTTGTGTTCCGGCTTCATCACTAGAGCAGTTCAGCGTCAGGCCGGCAATTTGTATGCTCGTTACGAACTTCCGAAGGAACTCAAGTCCCAAGATGACCTCTTCACTCGCATTGGGCATCACGAGGTACTGACACTTCCTCGTCTTATTTCCAAATACTGTCGATAGCTCTATGGATCTTGAGACACAGCACACGGTTCCATTGGCTATCACTATTTCCAGATCTTCCTGGTGATACGAGGGGGATGGTTTAAGACGTCGGAGGATATTTTGGTGGATGAAATTTCGGCAAGCGCCGGTGTCCACCACAGCTTTAATGGCACTGTTGTTTATTAGAATCGTGGCCGTTACCTGCGTTTCCTCGCGTTGCAGGCCGGTCATGTTGATGGAGGAGGTAATTTTTGTTGCAGGAAGGCCGACCATCCTCAATTGCGTTGACTCCCGTTGGCATTTCCCAGCTTCGGGCCTAGGGCAGCGATTTGCGTAGTGACCCTGTTCTTCGAAATTGTGACAACAGATTGTCTGCCCGTTCCCGGACCTTCTTGTGGGAGTGGCTAAACATTCCGGGGCAGGTGGGGTTACGCCTGGTATACTCTCCAGGTCCTCTGCCATACGTATCAATTCGGCAAGCGACCCGAAATCTTTTCGCCTAATATATAATTTATATTTCGTCTGGGCGTTCTGAAAGATTCGTTGTAGCTTCTGGTCTACTGTTAATCCTGCATGCCGCATCAGGGTTTGGATGTCTAACACATAGTCCTTGAATGGCTCCTCCGGTTGTTGCACCTTGGCTCGAATCTGATCATCCAGCCGCTCAAAGTACCGGGTAGGAAGGAAGAAGGACAGAAAATCTGTTCGGAAAGAAGACCATACTTCCCAGTGCGCGTTGTTGTTTCGATACCATGCTAGAGCTCGTTCACACAAAAATTCTGGCATAACTCGGGGTAGGTGGTCCAATATGACCCCATAAATTTCTGCCAGTTCCTCCACCCGTTCAATGAAAGCCAGAGGTTCGCCGCAGCCATTGTAGGATAGGCCCCACTTTCGTATCTGGTCCATTAGACTACTCCTACTGCTCGTCAGATTCGCATTTGGGAAGGTCCATCATTTTTTTTTACTTTTCGTTTTTTCCGTTTTGCGACTCACGCGGTTACCGAATTTGACCGATAGTGTTTCTTTAAAGAGGTCCCTGCTCGGGCGCCAACTGTAACGAACCTTCTTGGCTGGAGTATCACTCGCCGGATTACCAGGGTTCACTCACAATAAATTTATTATTTATTCGAGACCTCGTAAAGAAAGAAAAACACCACAACAGTCCTTTTTAATTTTTCAAAACACACGACTTTATTTCCAGAATAAAATTACAGCTCTACTACAACGGCGATTATGGTTTCACACGTCCCTGCTCGGGCGCCAACTGTAACGAACCTTCTTGGCTGGGGTATCACTCGCCGGATTACCAGGGTTCACTCACAATAAATTTATTATTTATTCGAGACCTCGTAAAGAAAGAAAAACACCACACCAGTCCTTTTTAATTTTTCAAAACACACGACTTTATTTACAGAATAAAATTACAGCTCTACTACAACGGCGATTATGGTTTCACACGTTACCTCGGGCGACACGATCACGGGATGGCGGAACGACAGGTATGCCTGATTCAGACGACAGTGGTATGTTTGTACGGTGTGCGCTAACTCTGGCCCAGTGAAGCCGCCCAACGACAACGAGTCTGCGGGACGACCACGGATTCGTTGCGCTGGGTTGCTCGTAGTCGTAAACCTGCGGGACAACCACGGGTACACTCCTACGCTCGGCTTTGATGTCGGTGTAGCACCGTATTGGAGACCTGCGGGACAACCACGGAATCTACAACCGGCCCCACACACACACCACAAACGAAGAGGCCCAGTGAAGTCACCAGACACACACGAATCTGCGGGACAACCACGGAGACGTTGTGTCGAGTAACTCGCAGTCGTGTACCTGCAGGACAACCACGGGCACACCACTACGCTCGGCTCTGAATGTCAGCGTAGCACCAAATTGAAAACCTGCGGGACCACCACGGAATTTCCAATTTGATCCACACAAACACTACTAAACAAACTACCAATATAATACAGCGGGACAACCACCGTATAATATGACTTACCTACCACTGCGCTTGGCACCGACTGATCATGATTTTCATTTTTGCTCTGCTTTTATACTTTTCGGCCGTCATAAGTACATGGTGGCTGCATCTGCCCATCTGTTTAGATCAGCTGTTTAGCCCATCTGTTCGGCATGTGTTGACTGCTACGCGCCGCTAGGGGGTCTCATATGCCAGTTCGAGTAGCCTGGCTACCACTAGAGGTCGCCATAAAAGGCCGCTAGTAAATTCAAATTCAATTTAATTTTTGTCTTATAACTATTTACAAACAGTAATCATATTAAATAATAATAAAAAATAATAATGACACATATCAAAAGTTCATTTTAAAGAAATGTCAGCTCCACGATAATAGAATAATAATAATAAAAAAAATATAATACTAAATAACCTAATCAATGCATCCATGGTGTAGATGGAAACGAGGTTCACCGACTTCCATCGTCACAAGTTTTAATACTATCCAATATATCGAGCCCTAACCGCGAAAATAACGTAAGCGACATGCTTTTCAATTTTCGTTTATTTTAACAAATGACTTTATTGGCAACACTTGCATCATCTCCTAAAATGTCATGGCCACATAAGGTACCGTTACGATTTTATAGCAAGAACAATTTAATTGTAAGTGCAGGTTCACACACGTCAAGTTTGACTCGTCAAGTCTTGAGCTTTTAGGAGAGAGGGGAAAAGAGAATGCCATTCTCTTTTCCCCTCTCTCCCAAAAACTCAAGACTTGACGAGTCAAACTTGACGTGTGTGAACGGCACTAAGCGACATATTTCATACAAAATTTATATGAAATAAAATTATTATTATTATTACATTTCATTTAATTACTGTTGGTGTTCTGTAAAAAACGAATTCATATACCTTTTGCTGATCAGTTAATAAATTTCAACACATTAATACTAAAATTAGCAACTCTGATTAACTAATTTAAAATCTACCATAAAAAAATTTTACGTAAAAAATTATAAATTATTTTTTTTTTATTTGTGCAATAAGAACTGATTTTATCTGTTAAAATGTGAAAATATTTATAAAAAATTAAAATAATTAGATGTGTTATAATAAAAATCTGGAACAATCCCAATTTTCCAAAATATTTGACGCAAAAATTCGTGACATTTATTTTGTTTTTGTTTCTCTCAAGTGTGTTGAATTCACACAGGACATGTACATGTGACAGAATAAAATTTAAAAAAAGAGTCTTGTTAATTTTTTTAACTGTCGAAAAGGCGCATATTTTTTCCTTAGCGCTTTTTTTAAAAAGAGCGCTAAACTAGCGCTTTTATTGATACCCAGCATTTTTGTACTTTTATTTGCATACATTAAAATCAAGACACATTTAACCAAAATTTGTTTCCGTTTTGAAAATACTTTACACTGAAAAGCATTCTATACAAGGAAAGAAGTTTATTTTCTGAAGAAATCCATTTCGTTTCTTAAAACAAGAAAATTCAAAACTAAATAACTGATTTTAACTTATTTTGTTCGTGTTAAGTAAAAGTTTCTTAAATAAAGAAACATTTTCTCATGATTAAAAAATTCACGTTGTTGGTATATGATCAAAAATTTCAAGAAGCATTTATTTAATATTAGTCTGATTTTAAAATAGAATCAAGAAACAAAGTTTTTTTTATAAACTAACTAGTGCTATACGTTTTTATGGAAAAATTTTAGGCTTTTCTTCTGATTTTGTAAAATAAAAAGCAAAGAAAACTTGATTTAAGTAACTATTCTATAGTTGAATGAATTTAGCTGTATTTTAGTTCGCTTTGAGTCACAACTTTTTGCTTATGTTTATATACAATAAGAAATTTTTGGCTTGGACGAGAATAGTGCAAAATTTTCGTGGTTCAAGACATATTTTCTGGTGAATTAGCAAATAATTCTTTCCGTGTATAGTTGAAATTATATTACTTTAATCTTCTTTAAATATCAGAAAAGGCTTTTTAAAAATATTAATGTTTTATTAACACTGCTCGGCAAAAAACTAAAAAAAAGTCGATCTAGAGAACTTGATTATGTGATTTTAATTCACTTTAGCGTGCTAAATGCAAATCGTTTATTTAATCACGTCTAGTTAACATTTTGTTTACTGATTTCTTGCTTTTTTTATTCATAATATACCTGGATTTCTGATAAATGATAAAAATACTAATTTGCATGGAAAAATATAATATAAAATATAAAATAATTATTTGTAAAATATCAATATCGTTCTCAAGTTATGATAAAATATATGTAGCATAAATGCCTTATTTCGGTCAAAATATAAGTCTAGCCCATAAAAGAACAAGACATGATAGAAACAACTAAAAACGGATTGGAATTTAGCGCAGTAGTATCTTTGTTTTTCATAAATTTTTATTTAAAACAATTTTTTTTGACGGCCAGTGTTATTAATAAAACTTGGATCTTAAACATGTCATTAAGTTTTTTATTTAAATTTTATTTAGCGCTTTTTAGCGCTTTTTGATTGGAGACACGGCGCTTTTTGATTAGAAATAGTTCACAACCCTGATTATACTTTATTAGGAACTCTCCATAAAAAAAAAAAATCTTGTCTCCCGTAAGCGAAATGGTACTACGAGCGAACATTTTACATGACTCTCTTACAAGCAGAATTTTTTATTGAGATAACATTAATTAAGCTTGCAAACCGTTAAGTCGTGTATTAGCACATACATATTTAAACTTTGTTTCTTTTATTTTTAACCCTTAGAGAGCAAACATGCCGCCACATTTTTTCGAATGTGTTCATATGAGTAAAATTTAAATTTATAAAGCTTTTTTAAAATAGTCCTATTCCCTCAATATTTCACAGAATTTTTGCTTATACCAAACTTTATTTAAAAAAAAAAGAAATTTATGAAAAAGTAGTAATTCCCACATTCTATTTGCCAAAATATTTTAAATTATTGCTTTTTTATACTTTTTTATTTAAATTTATTGACTTCCTCACTATAACAGATTTAGATTATAGAAGACCCTACACACTATCGCAGCAAACATGAAGTGAAACCTTTGATATAAAATAATTTTGTGATTTGGTATCAAGCAAAAATTTCAAACCCTTTTCAATTATTTGATTTTAACATTTGAATTCATTTGCTAATGTTTGAATATAAACAGTTGACAAACAATGCTTTATGAATTTGTTATCGAATAATTATAATTATTAATGACTAGCATTTAGCTCGCTACTTCGTTAGCGTCTCCTTTTTCTTCGTGGACATATCTGTATCCCAAAGTTTGTTTTTTTTTTAGGTTTTAACTTGTTTAAATTCCGGAAATTCAAAAAGTACCAAAAAGCTCCCTTATAGATTCGTATCCTCCCAGGAGATTGCATGTTGAATTTTATGTTTTAAGCTCCAATATTAACGATAATCAAAGAAATACCAGTTATAGAACCGAGTGGAGTTAGAACCCGGCGACGTAAAGCTGAAAAAAACGAAACGCACCTTATTTACGATTTGAAATAATTCTGTATAGAAGAATAACTATAGAGGAGCCGCACAAAAGAAATGGTCCCGTTCAATGTCTAAGCTGCCAAGAATTTGACAATAAGTCTAAAAATGACCCCAATGTAAAAAAATGCAGCAACTGTAGCGGTAATCACACTGCCAATTATAGAGGATGCCCTGTATACACTATAGTCAAGCAGTCATCTGGACCGAAAACTAATCCCCCTCAAATGCAGGTAACAAATCAAGTAAACACTAATGGCATTCAGGCTCCGCAGCCTAGTAATAACAGAACCTCTTACGCTAACGTCCTAAAATCATACCATGTGCCTATGCAAAGTGCTTCGCCAAGTAATGATGAAACTCCGGTTTCAAATTTAAGTCGTCTAGAAAAACTCATGAACACATAGTGGAAACAGTGACCAATTTTACGAACACAAAGGGTAATATGATGCAGGAAATTCTTAGAATGCTAATGATGTTATTGCAAGCTGTAATTAACAAGCCATGAGCTGTTTAAAAAATTGTTTTTGGAACGCAAACGGCATCCACTAACATAAAAAAGAATTAGAATGCTTTCTTAGAAATATTCAAATTGATGTCATGATGGTTTCTGAAACTCATTTAACCTCAAGAAATACGTTTAAAATCAATGGTTATATACTATATGATACCAAGGACCCTCGAGATAGAGCTTGTGGAGGTTCTGCCATTTTGATTAAAAAAATCGAGTCAAACATTACCTAATGTGTGATCATCGTGAGGATTATCTGCAGGCAACGAATATTTGTGTTGAAGAGCTTAATCGAAACATAGTAATTTTATCTCTCCACCTAGATTTTCAATATCATGAATATTATGAATATTATAAATCACTAGGACCCTGTTTTCTGGCCGCTGGCGATTATAACGCTAAATATACCTTCTGGGGGTCACGACTTATAACACTAAAGGGTCGTGTTCTGTTTAATGCAATCTCTAAAATGGATTTAAATGTGGTCGCGAGCGGACAACCGACATATTAGCCTACTGATCAGCAAAAAATTCCAGATGTCATCGATTTCGGCGTGGTTAAAACATCCCCACAGAAACTATTCATGTTGAAGCTTTCTTAGAATTATCTTCCGCCCACACACCTACAATTGTTACTATAACGAAACCCTTTAGAATTGTATATCCGACTGGTTACTTAGCGACGTCAGCCACACAAATAAATTAGTGAAAATATAAAAAATATCTCCGTACCGATTGCACAGAAAACATTCCGCTCAGTACACCGGATTACGTAGATCGCTCTATTGACAATTTTGACAGTTTTCTGAAACTAGCTGTTCAACTTTCCAATATTGCCCCCAAAAAAACAAAAACTATTAAAATATATTCCACCGATGTCGAGCATCTTTTGTCTGAAAAAAGGAGGGCTCGAAGAGAGTGGCAATTGCACAGATCCTCTCAACTTAAGAACTTACTTAAAGAGTGTACAAAAAGACTAAGAAAGTTACTGCAGACTCAGAAAACGGCTTCTCTGGAAAAATATCTTAAGGAACTTGATGAAATCCCACAATCAGACTACTCATTATGGCGTGCAGCTAGAAATCTCAAAAGGCCAGTTGTCTCTAAAACACCATTAAGAAACTTGAATGGAAGTTGGGCAAGAAATGATATTGAAAAAGGAAATCTGTTTGTCAATCATTTAAAAAAACGTATTTACCCCAAATATATCTCACGATATTGATGTCGAGTTACCACCTGTTGCAGCTAGAGCAGCTGTTCCCCTAAGATTTGAGTTAAGAGAAATCGAAAAAGCTATTTGTGACTTAAACACTAAGAAGGCACCTGGTTTTGATATGATCAGTAATAAAATGCTTTTAGAGCTACCTCGCATAGCAAAGAAAATTATTGATTTTATTTTTAATGCTATTTTACGCCTTGAATACTACCCTAAAAAATGGAAGATTTTCTTCCCAGCAAAAACTTTACTTACAATCCTACTTTTAATGACTTCAAGAATTCATTACTTTCTTAGCTTTATTCGCCACTTTTTGGATTATTAGCTATATATTAAATAATAACTTTATTATTATATCTTAAATATACAGAAAAATTTAAATTTTCATTATGACAATAAAAATGTCATTATAGTCATTATAGTCATTATAGTCAAAAAACATAGTTTTTTAATACAAAAACTACACTGCCCCGGTAGACTAGCTGGTAGCGAGCTAGTCTATCAGCACCGAGGTTGCGCGATCGAATCCCGCCAGAGACAGAAAAAAAAAATAAAATAAGAAAAAAAAATAAAATAAAATTAAAAAAAATAATTAAAAAAATAAAAAATTTTTACTTTATTGACTTTGTGTAACTATATATTTTTATAAAAATTTTAAGTATAAAAAAAAACATATTATCTTTTAGATTATAATAGTCTAAATTATAAAGGATTACTTTTGGGACATCTCGAACAAAAATAAGTACTTTATCTAGTAGAAAAGTAAGTAGTTGGCTCGTCAAATTCTCATTATTTTTCTGCTTTTTTTGTAAGCAAAGTTTTTGCTGGGTTATTTACCATGATGCCTAAGCCAGGCAAAGATCATACAAAAGTTGAGTCATATAGGCCTATTAGCTTATTATAAAATATGTCAAAGCTGTTTAAGAAATTATAAGTTTCAAAATTTACTCCGATTTTAAGTAAAAATAGATGTATTCCGAACCATCAATTCGGATTTAGAAGAAAACACAGCACAATTGAACAGACTCATCGCATGGTAAATGTCATAAGAAAAGCATTTGAAGAAAAAAAATATTGCTCAGCACTCTTCATCGATGTTTCGCAAGCTTTTGATAAAGTCTGGCATGAAGGCTTATTACATAAATTGAAGCAAATTTTACCAGCAAACACACACAAGCTGTTAGAAAGCTACTTAGTCGGTCGTCAATTTATTATTAAAGAAGGAAATTTCTTAAGTTCACCTCAGCCAATTGGCGCTGGAGTCCCACAAGGCAGCATCCTGGGCCCTCTATTATACTTGATTTATATTTCGGACATGCCAGCAAACAACTACACCCAAACTTCGACATTTGCAGACGATACAGCTTTTCTAAGCGTCCACGAAAACCGTTATGAAGCATCTCGTTACTTACAGCATCATATATTTCAACTGGAAATATGGTTAAGACAATGGAGGATAATGGTCAATGAGCAAAAATGCGTACATATAACATTCACTTTCACATAACACTTTGCGCCGGGAATCTTGCCCCCCTATTACAATCAATAATCAAATAATTCCTCAACATTCGCATGTTAAATACTCGGTATTAGGGTATTCATTTAATCGACCTTTTGCTTTAATCGGTTAATCGCTCGATTAATTAACCGAGGTTTTGGTTTAACCGGTTAATAATCGGTTAATTTAGTTTTTGATCGGTTAACCGATTAATTAAGTTTTTTATATAAATTAAGTAATTTCAATATATAAAAATGCATTAATTGCTTATTATTTGGAGTTTATAAGTAAAAAAAAACAATAAAATACCAAATAGAAGAAAAACTACATGCTGGTCGACGAGGCGTATCTTTCTCTACCACACGGCATCAAAATATCAATTTACATAAAAAAGGGATTTAATCCGACGATATATATTTCCTGTAATTATTTATGACTACCTTGTGAATCCCCCAAATATTTACATATTTATACAAAAATAAACTGAGATAATTTTATTAGTTATTTCAGTAGTTGTAGGAGATCTTATAAAATAATCTTTAAAAAAAGTTATTTATTTTAAATGTTTAGGATTAAAGCGACTCTTTTCTTTCGTTTAACAAAATTTGACTTGGAAAATATTATTTCACTTATCGAAGATAAATGTCTAATTTTTCAGTCCTTTTCCAGGATTTCTCTTATCATATAAAATACTCCATTACGCCATTAAAGTTGTTTTAAATTTTTAACACTTCTTATTGTTTCGGTTAATTCTGTTAAAAGACTGATATGAGAAGAAACAAATAACTAACACATCCACATAAAAAGTACGTAAAACAAAAAAAGATGTTGGCAATCAAATATTTAACCCATTTTTCGCCACATTCATGCTGATCGATGATGATGATAAAAAAACATTGAAAAATATTGTAATTTTAGTCATCGGTCGGCGGAAAATAGGTTAAAATGAAGATAACTGAACACCTTCTTTGTTTGTATTAAAAAATATTTTCTAAACAAATACATTTTGTATATACATCGGTATACATCTGGATCGGCGATTAACGTGGAAATGCCATGTAGAGGCAAAATTAACTCAAATAAAACTAAAAGCCATTCAAATCCATTGGCTTATTGGAAGAAATTCTGTCCTTAGTCTCGATTGCAAGCTTCTACTTTACAACTCTATCTTAAAGCCTATCTGGTGCTACGGTATTCAGCTTTGGGGCACTGCCTCGGCATCTTATATCGAAAAAATTCAAAGGCGCCAAATACGGATCTCAATGTGCCATTAGTAAAAACTATGATTACAAAATATGCAGTAAAATATTTAAAAAGGCTTGAACAACACCCAAATCCACTAGCTCGAAATATTTTAAATCATGGCGGCCACACTCGCTTAAGAAGAAGAGACACCGCAGCACTTACCCAATTAGATGAGCGATAAACACCTATATATGTGAACAGAACCCGTGATGAAGAAAATTTTTGTATGGCACTGGCATTTGATTAATTATTGTTAGTTCATATGTAATATATGAAGATTCAATAAATAAAAAATGAGACAAACACCAGGCAGAACAAAAAAAAAAAAAAAAATACATGTTAGAGTGCTATATTCGGCTGAACCGAATCTTTGATACCCTCCACCGACAGTTAAAATGTTTAAGGAGTAATATCTGTATGATGTTATTATTATCTTAAACTGTGACGATTTGTTATTAATTATGGTTTTAGGCGACTAAACTGTTTTCCGGTAGTAGGGTTTATATGGGGCCTAGGGTAAATTATGGGCCGATCATCACGAAATTACGCAACGTCATTTCTAGTCCTTTAAAACTATGACGTACCAATTTCTGTTATGATAGCATTATTAATTATGGTTTTAGGTGTACTAAACTGTTTTCCGGGAGTAGGGTTTATATGGGGCCAAAAGTAAATTATGGACCGATCGTCACGAAATTTCACAGTATCATTTATAGTCCTATAAAACTGTGACGGGCCAAAATTTGTTATGATTGCGTTATTTTTTACGGTTTTAGGCGTACTAAACTGTTTTCCGGTAGTATGGTTTATATGGGGCCTAAGGTAAATTATGGACCGATCGTCACCAAATTTCACAGTATCATTTATAGTCCTATAAAACTGTGACGTACCAGATTTTGTTACGCTAGAGTTAGTTTTTACGGTTTTAGGCGTACTTAACTCTTTTCCGGGAGTTGTGTTTATATGGGGCTAAGGGTAAATTATGGACGGATCTTCACAAAATTTAACAGCGTGATTTCCAGTCAAATAAAACAAATTTTTCCAAAATCTTATCTCATAACAAAATTATCAATTTTTTTTAGGTGGTGGTTCCACATTTTGATTCATAGCTCTGGTCCTACTGAACCGATTTTGCTGGATTTCAATCCCAAACTGCTTAGGATAACTATAAGAAATTTGGCACCAAGTTTGTTCATTTCTTTTGAATTGTTCGAAAGTGAGCGTTGTTTTCAACAGACGGACAGACAGTTGGACATGGCTAAATCGACTTAGAATTACTCAAGGAATATATATACTTTATGGGGTCTGAGATGAATAATAAAAAAGTTTCACACGGAATGACAAACTTAATATACCCTCTTCACAACTAATTGTGGTGGAGGGTATAAAAAAAAGTTGTAGAACCAAAAAGCTGAAGAAAGATATTAAGTTTCCCGTATTTCCCATTTTGGTACTATTTTTTCCCCCATTAAAGTATCAAAAATTGCAGTATTATAGTGGGGGCCCATAATTAAGTATGAATATGTCAATGAATAGAGAAAAATGTTTTAAAAAAAATACCAAAAACAGTTACGATTTTCACCCCTTAAACGTTCGAATTTCAAAAAAGTACCAAATTTATATTCGTATGTTTTTGATGAGTTTCGAATGTGGTAGGTAAATTGGTTCAAAAGATGCCAAAAAAGTACCAAAATTCAGGGTTTACCCATTTTCTCCCTAAAAGAGCCGAATTTGAAAAAAAGTACCAGACACCTGTGCGCTTATTTTTCATAAGACCAACGATAAGTAGTACAGTTTTTTTGGAGATATAACCCAGTAAAAAAAAATTGGGTTTTAGTTTGGAGATATAACCCAGTAAAAAAAATTTGGGTTTTTTGAAGCACTTAAGAGAAAAAGCGCATAATCGAGCGCTTCAATAAAAGAGCTTTTATAAAGCAGTAAATGATATTGAATAAAATATAAAAAAAGCTGCTATTTAAGTGCTAACAACGAAGAAGGTTGCAAACCGAAAAAAATAAAAATATTCGAACATGATTGGAAAAAGGCATTTAAACAAAAGTAAAAGCAAAACATTAATAATTATGTTAATATAGTAAGCCCCTAAAAAGCACTTTAGGAGTGCTTTGTTTGCATGCTAAAAGAAGCGCTTATTGTCAGCAGAAAAAAAGTCCTCCAAACCGGGAACACCCCATACAAAAATCAGGCATCCCATCAGCAGGTTTTAAGCGATCTGTGGTATGAATTCATACACAAAACCTGCTCCTTTTGGAGCACATTTTTTACTGGGAAGGTTATCGAATTTAGCTGTTTTTACCCTTTTGTTTCCCCTAAACCCGATTTGGTCTGAATTTTAAAAATTTTACAAATTTTATTTCGATTGGGGTAGCACAGTGCACCGGGCTAAGCAAGTGTAAAATAAATTACATGTTTTATTAAAATATCGGTTTCGTGTGGGGCGTCAAATATTTGTTAAGTGTGACTATAGCTTTATATGTACTAGGTTTATTACCTTTCTCTTTTCATTTATTGTGCAGCTTTGTCAAATATTTCGTTCTAGAACACAACTTATCAAAGCTTACCTGAAACAAAATTACGCAGTTTATGGTAAATGCTAATTAGTGCAAAGTATAACCCAGACCTAAAGTGTATTGTTTTAACCTACAGCCTTACAACAACGCTAAATCTAGTAAACAAATAATAAAAATAATTATAATTTGCAAGACCTCAAATAATTAAATCGATTTTCAAGTTTTATTTAATATGGGTTTTTATTATTTAATGACACATTCCAGAATTCAAGTTCATTTTAAATATAAATTTATTTAAAATTCTATTTCAAAAAATAATATTAAAGATTTAATAAATAAGACAAGAACATGATGAAGTTTATTGGATCATGGATTTGCATAAAATAGCAATTTCTTTCGTACACAAATCAAAAAAAAAAAAAAACTAGTTTAGTAACGTATGAGTTTATGAAAAGCCATGATCCATTATCCATCCCCAAGTTCCAGTCATTTAATTCAATTTATGTGCAAAAAGCAGAAAAATAGTGATAGACAAACTTGTTGAACTACTTTAGCATTCCAAATCACATGCAATTATTTTCCAACCACATGTTCGATTTCTATTACTTGTACTGTTTAGCAGTCGCAGTTGTTCGTGCTCCTGCCCGCCCTGCATTTGCTTTTGAGTGTTTGGCAGTTACTTCAAATCATTCATTCATGACTAAAGATTTCATTATGGAAATTAAGAGCAGTACAGTTCGTTTAAGTTTACTCATGTCTACTTTGCCAACGTCAACTTTGGTCTCTTAAAACAATAAATACTCTTTCCATTTACACATTCTCAAACACTTTGACATGAACACTAGTGAATTAGCAGATTTGTTTGCACTTTCCGCTCCCTTAACTCTTGGCGAAGTGACAGCATGACGTTTTTCGTCATTCAGTTGAAGTAATAAAATTTAAGAAGAAATTGCGTCTATAGAAAATAAAAAAAAAAGTTTTTATTGTACGAGGGCTGTACAGTAAAATCGGCAAAACTTAAAACAATGTGCCTTGGTTGAAATCAGATTGAAACTCCATTAATATTGTAATTGAATCTGTATTTATAAAGTCTTAAAGATGACATGCAGAAGGTAAGATAGGAGTCTTTTAAAATTCTCTAAAGGATCCATGGTATAATCGTCTATCTGGTACGCTCAAAGTGCCAGCTAATTATTTTTTCTTTGCTGAAGCTAAAAGGTTACTCTTTAAAAACAAAATGAGATAAAGCAACAAGGACTACAGACAAACCTTATCTTCTAGACATCTTGCTTTTGAAGCTTTGATAAGTCAATTCAAAAAAACAGAGCTAGAGATACGATGGAACTTATTAAAGACCCACAGTAGACCTACGATTAAACACCTCAATACACAAGGGTTAAATAGAATTCCAGACAAGGTAGATCTCTTAAACAAACAAGAATTTAAACTGAGATAATTTCGTAAAATTTTCATTCAAGCTAATTAAGGTCTCTCCAGCAGCGGTTTCTAATGCTCAGACAAAGTTAAGATACTTAAAATCCAAAAATTCAAGCTTAAAACTTATCACTCAATTAATATGGTTGTTAAACTTAAAAAAAAATCTTGGAAAATCGTTGGGATCTACTCAGGCAGTAATCTAAAAAATTCAGCAAGGAGGATACTTCCTCCAAGATCATGATGATTGGATACCGCATGAGTTGAAGCGGAGTAGTATTGAAAGATTATTGTGCATCTGGAAACTGAAACTGCTGACGCTGTAAACAGAAGAAATTTTTGCATTGAATTATTACTTACGATGAAAAATTAATCCATTGCGATAGTCTGAAAAGGGGAAAAATCGTATGTCAAGCCTGACCAACCAGCTGTATATCGCTGTCGTCAAGGCAATTTTATATTTAGATTAGGCGGATCCCAACTATTTTAAGCAGCTTAAATCGAGGTTTTCACTAACAGGGACCTCCACCAAAAAAAATTTATTTGATTGGCAAAAAAACGAACAAAATATGAGACAAGACATAAAGTAACACTTTATCACGATATAGCGTTAAAAACTATTTAGAAATTAACGGTAAGGAATTTTTTCTTACCCACTTTATAGTCCAGACCTTGCCGTATCGACAATCAGAACAGATTATCCGTATTGCTTAATTTGCTTTAGACGGTTAAAAGTTAACAGTTCAAATAATGGCCAATATGTTTAAATGATTTAAGCAAAATTTGGTCGCCCAAAGACCCAATAATTTGAGATAAAATCGAACTGGTTTTAGGTCATTATAGTGAAATTAATGGTGTTTTCTTTTCTAAAAAATAATGATGCATTATAGTTGTGTAATATATTTATTAGGTTACACGAACCCTTACAAAGTGATACATTTTTCTAAATTACAATGGAACAAAATAATAGCTACGTTTTGCATTCAACAACGTGTTAAAGTGCTGGTTCACACAGGTCAAGTTTACTTGAACAGTTTTATTAAAATTTTATTTTGAACTTGCGTTCACGTTCATGCACAAAATTAATTTTTGTTTTCTTTTCCTTCAACTTTGTATCTTTTTATTATATTACGGATGAAAAAAGAAAATAAAAATAAAAACTGACTGGTACGGTCAAGTATGTACCCCTTTCCATTCTCTTTACCCCTCTCTCCTAAAAGCTCAAGACTTGAAGAGTCAAACTTGACCTGTGTGAACCAGCACAAATTTTGAATGCAAAGTTTGTACTAAAAGCGATATTCACCACGCTTGTAGCAATTTTCAACATTAAATTTTCTTACAATTCTAATAAGCGTTAACACCACTGATTTTTAATAATTAATGTCAGCTATTGTTAAAAATTTTGCGACAAAAAAAATATAATAAAAGTAAAACAAACGAAAAAGAAAAAGTTTTTATCCGCAACACAAGAAAAAAAATTTTTTTGCTTGCATAAAAAAGTACTTTACGCAGATGCAAAAAAGGGTATTATCTCACACTCAGTTATAACTGCGGGTAAGAAATGGAACAAATTTGCCATTTATTGTTGCAACATGTTTAGAAAGGAAAACGACAACTTCTCACATTTTTGCATATATTTTTAGAATGGAACAAAGACCCGCACGAATGGTAGCATATATGAAACATTATTGTCAGAAGAAAACACCATAAGTGTTAATTATTGAGCTCTAAAAACACAGAATTGGAGCTGAAGGAAAAATACAATAGTTCAGAAAGTTGTAATTTCTCCGAATCATGAGAAGAATATACATTTTTTTAAATCCAAGGACTTAAATAACGAGAATTCAAGGTAAGATGGGACTTACGACAAACATAAGCTTAAAGACAAAAATGGCACTGTTAAAAGTTAGATCACAGAGAAGACTGCAATAACTACCCGTCTCCACCATCCATCAACTTGGTAAGAACATCATGTCGCACATGAATTCTACTCGTGTAGACTGTTCATGTTTCGTCCATATGTCTGGGTTCACACTATGAAAGTTTTCTTTCAGAAAGTCTTAGTTTGTTAAAGAGAGGGGAGAGGAAAGTGGCATATTATCTTCCCCTCTCACCAGTAAACTGATACTTTCTGAAAGAAAACTTTCATAGTGTAAACCCAGACTATGCTGCCATCGTTGCCTAAACATTCGTCTTAGCATCCATGTGCGCCATGATGTTGGCCATACAATGAATTTTCTGTATACAACCAAACGCACAACAACAAAAATTGTGGTCAATCAGAACATGAACATCAACACGTATTCGCCACATACAAGAACATGAACAAAATAATACCGTTGCTCTGCCGGCGTTATGGTCATGTCATGTTCTAATCGAAAGAGCATGGAGACGTGGGGTAAGCTAGAATTCGAGTAAAGTCCCTGCAAATAATAGGACCAGTCCAAACACGCGTGTTAAGAGTAGTCCACAAGGGACCAGGACTAGTCCACAAGTAACCCAAACGTATGGAAAAAACCTGGTCTATTTAACATTACGATGTCCTAGGAGAGGACCATATAACCCACCTTTGGACCACTAAGGAGTAGTTTTAAAACTACTCCATGGTATATAACCCTCCTTTGGACCAGTAAGGAGTAGTTTTAAAACTACTCCATGGTATACTCAAGAGGATTAGTTTTGAAGTCGTTTAAACACGAAAGCATGTCGTTATAAAACGAAGACATGTCGTCTCACTACAAACACTTTTTAACAATGGCATGGTCCATGCTTGCATTACATCGGACTAGTCCATGGAGTAGTCCATTTTATCAAAATGGGTCAGGTGGTCCAATTTTATTTGCAGGGGTTCGAAACCTCAAAAGTTTTAAACTTCTTGGGATAAATATTTTTTAGAACTCTTAAAGTGTGAACTTAAACGGGGTTCTTTA
The DNA here is from genome assembly GCA_930367215.1 of Pollenia angustigena. Taxonomy (NCBI): domain Eukaryota; kingdom Metazoa; phylum Arthropoda; class Insecta; order Diptera; family Polleniidae; genus Pollenia; species Pollenia angustigena. Next base: position 189,332,487 of record OV884056.1, read on the forward strand.
AATTCCTATAAGTAAATCTATAACAAGAATCGTAAATAAGATGTAACCCAGAATTGCTTCTACAATAGGAAATCTTGAAGACAAAAGTTCAAATGGTAATGACAGTCTTCGAAGGACGGTGCAAACTGACTAATTGAAACTAATTTAAACAAAGTTTGAAATTAAAGCTCGGATTGATTTGGAATTATAAAGAGAATAAAAATAACAACCCTCCCATTGGAGAAAAAAAACTTAGCTTTTAGTTACACTTGTTACATTCTTTATTTAATAATATGTATTTGTATTTCAACCTAAACTTATAGCTAAACTATTTAAAAAAGGAAGGTAAAATAATTTGTAGATAAATTATTTATAAAATATAAAAGACACTAATCCATCTTAATATAAAGGGTGTTTTTTAAGACCCAGCGAGCTTACAAAAGGGTATATTCTGGCAATTCAGCATGAATAAATTTACGGTTAAACAATGTTACCAAATTATTAAAATTTTCTTTGAAAATCAGTCATTGATATTTAATCGAAAAATCGGCTTAACGGGTTTGTTTATATACACAATTCCCGCATTTGGAGTGAGACCTGCCTCACAGAAAAAATTATTTTTCCAATTCAAACAAAAAATTTGTAGATTCAAAAAATTTTTTGTCTGAAATCGGTCCTATGAACAAATTTGCATATTCAAACAATTTATTTGCATTTTATTTACTGAAAAAAACACTGATTTTTTCAAACAAATAATTTAACTGAATCAAACAAAAAGTTTACTGAAATTCATATAAATTTCAAAATCAAAAAAAAAAAGTTTTTGCACAAGCAATGACACGCACACAAGTAAGCACTGTAATAAAAGATGAAGGCAGAGAGAGCAGAGCCACCAGTTGGCTTTGACTCAAAGCCTTTGAGACACATTTTTTTTGTTGGAATAATTTTTGAACGAAGTGTTGTTTAAAAAGAGTAAAACGTTTTTTTTTACCTGCTATTGTTTTCCCTACAGTTGCACTTTTTTTGTTATTTTTCTTATATTTCACATAAAGAAGTGTTGCTTACGATCAAATAAAAAAAATGCAAAAAGGCGACAACATTAAAGAGCGTTAAATATGTCATACAAAATTATGAAAACTTGACACCTATAACGCGTTTATTATATTTTTAAAGAGTTGTCCACATTTTTGTTGGTTAAATAAAAATCAAACAAAAATATTGATTGAATCAGTAAAAAAATTTATAGAAATTAAAAAAATTTTCAAACAAGCGTTTGTTTGAAAATAATTCGGCAATAATTTTTTCTGTGCTATAGACTTTTTTATATTGAGACAAATTAACCATTTGGTGCGTTTGACACGCAAGTGGCTTTATTGGACGTCAGTTCTTCGAAAAGAAGCCGAAGCTTGTATTAATTTTTTAGCGCACCATTATTATTGATTTTTTGTTTGAAAATATGGATGATCCAGGCGAAATGTGCCATACGGTGATCTGAACCATCATACTCTTGAAATCAAAAGTTGACGACAAGTTGATTTTATTAAATGGACGTCCGATGTTGTGCGATTGGACAGCTTTCGATAATTTAATGTGGGTCTACGTAAAGTCATTGGTAAATGTTGTTAAACGAACAATAATTGACAACTTGGAGAACAACTTTGTTCATGTTATTCCATTACGGCCAGCATGCTCAAAAACGTTACCCAAAATTGAACGTCCAGACTGTATTAAGTCAGGATATGCCCGAAATAATTTTTTAATTATATTAATGCTTTATATTGATCTTTCAAATAAAAAAATGTTTTTTAATAAAATTTTTGCTTTTTGTGAAATTTTTTACAATTTAAAGTTCTAACAAATCACCCTCTATAAGTGGTCTGAGAAATAAAAACCCACACTTTTAACAGTTTTGCTAACTGTCTTTGAGACATAATTTTTTTTATATAATTAGAAATGCAAATTTCAATTTTTAACAACAATAAAAAAACATAAAGCAAAAGTAAACTGCAGTAATTAAAAAGATAAATTTCATAATTAAAATGAGATTAAGCGATTATGCCTTATAAGTGTCCGACCGATTAATCGGCCAAAAAATTTTAATCTGCCAATAATCGGTGTTCGACATTAAATTGTCTAAATTTTACCTGAGGGCGAACTTTTCTAAATCCATTATTTGCAAATGTTACAAAACCATGCAGAAATAAACAACTACGAACTTCGTTTTCCGAATTCGATTTTGCAAAATTATATTGTTTTCAAAAAAAGGGAAACAAGCTAGCTATATCTAAAAGAAAACAATTTAGGTTCTATATTCGGCTGCGTCGAAACTTTGATACCTTCCTCAGCCAACTAGAATATTTTAGCAGTACACACAGAAAAAAATACCAATGTAAAATTAACATGGCGAAATGTTGATTGAGAATTATTTAAATTTATCATTATTTCATATAAATTTTAAATGAAAAATATTAAAATAACCTTAAATCACGTTTATTGAATATTATTCACTGTTAAAATAACATTGTTCAATATTGAGTCCATAAAAACCTGTTTTATATTAAAATCGAAAGTTTATCTTGTTTTATTAACATGCATACATACTTAAGTATGAACATTTTTTTATTTTCATGTTTAAATTATGTTATAAAAAGAAGATAATTCCCGTATTCTTTTAATTAAAATTATTAATTTAAATAGTACATCAAGTTTTCAAAGTAGAATGATGACGAAAACCATATCGGTCGATTCTGCTGATGCTTCTGTTAACAAAGAAGAATACAAAATAAGTGAAACATGTGTTACAGGGTTAAGTGTTTTGATTATTCTTAAATAAATGCATATGTTGTCTTGACACTGTTATATCATACTCCTACCAATTTGATTTTACATGAAGTTCACGTTATTTCAACTTGTAATAACTTTCATTCAACGTGATTCGGATTGTTATTTCAATATAAATTCGATTTTGCTCTGACTTTACTGCACGAATTATGGTTATTTTAAAAGGAAAAAATGTAAAATCAGGTTGAATTAACATGAAAAACGTATGAAGCAAAACCACCAGCGAAAAATTTTAAATCAACCTTGTTTTCGACGTTATTAACTTGATTTTTTTCTCTGTGTAGGCTTTGTATGAGACCTATCGTAAATTATGGACCGATCTTTACGAAATTTTACGCTGTGTTTCCTACAATGTTTAAAAATCACAGTCAAATTAAAAAAATTGCTTTTACTTCGTCTTTTTCATTTTACATTGGACAACAAATAAACTGTTGCTTCTACTTCTAAATTATTCAATGTAAACAGTCGAAGTCAAGTTAAAAGCAAAAATCGAAAAGTAGTACACAACAAAGAACTTCGGCAGACAACATGTTCGAAAGTTTTTGGTCTGACTGACTGAAACTTTTAATAAACTCCGAAGTTTACGCTGAAGGGATGTTGTGTGTTCTTGTTTTTGGTTTACTGGCTGCGTTGGAAGGGGAATCAATTGGCTTATAATTTTCTCTGCAACACGGTATTACCCATTTGCCAAGCAAGCACTTTGAAACAGTTTTGGATAAAATATTTTAAGCCCATTGGAAGTCTTTACCATGTAGGGTGCTGCATCGGTTTTGTCGAAATGTTGAGAATCTTGTATTTATTATTGATTTAAAAATGTTTGTGTAAGTACATATGTATTTAAAAAAAATTTTTAAGAACTTTTTTCATTAATGATGAAACAGAACTGGGGCGGAACGATGTTTTTCATACAGTTTGACATAAAATTAAGCCAGAGAATGCGGTCGAGAAATAAAATCAATTTAATTTTGAGGACGTTTTTTCTAATGCCCTCACATAAAGACACTTATTCTCTTAACAATGCTACCATACTTTCATTCAATTTCATACATTTTGTAAACAAAGAAAAATAAGAACAAAAGAAAACGAAAGAAATGAGAGAGAATTTGAAGTTACTGCCGACGTTTTAATTATGGGCTTTAAAATGTTTGCCTAAAGTTGAAGACTCAATACTGTTTCATCATTAATATGGAAATTAACCAAAAAAAATCTCTCAAAAATGTGAAAATATGCATTTAAAACCTAAATAGGCAAAAATATGCATTTTCACGAAAATATGCAAAAACAAATTGATGCCATTTTAACGCAAATTAAATGATTCGGAAAGATAATAAGATAAAAAACATGCATTTCAAAGTTTTTTCTGGTTGTGAATTTCGGTTCATACGAATTAAGAAATTTTGGCTGAACTTCGGCATCGGCCTAAAACAGTGACTTCGGTCGGACACTAAATCGTATGTATTTACAGTATTTTTTATGATATGCAAAATGATTTGATATTATTTTTTTTATTATTTTACATATTTGTCATTTAAAATTTATTGCCGTTCAGTAAATTTGCAATTATTGGCAAGGTTACGTTTCTTTAAGGTAAAAAAATTGCAGACAACCTAAAATGTTACGTATTTCCTTCTTTTTTTTTTTTTTGTAAATAGACGCCTGCTTTGCACCTGCAGTTTTGTTCATACAAATAGCACACCTACTTAAATTTATTACAGTATTTATTGCTTAGATGAATTTTCTGATTTACACGTCTGTTGGTGATTTTAAACAAGAAATGCATCTGTGGGTACTCGCTTATTTTAGTTTTTAGTGTTGTTAGCAAAACTAGCTTGTTTTCATATATAAAAACTTTAATGGAGTTAATCGAATTTTAAATTGAACTTAGAAAATGTAATTGTGTTCACGAAAATCGGAACTATGCTTTAAACAAAGTGTTTTATGGGCAATAAATATCCAGTAAAGACTTGACAATATGCCCTAAAAATGACATTTAGACAAAGTAATCAACAATTTAATAATATTTATATTAAAAAATCAAGTCAAAAATTATAATCGGAAAAGCCCATGCAGACGATTTTCGAGATTATACCCTATGGGCACTCTGTACTCACCAATGCAAAGCTTTGTTATTCGGTTTAAATTCATATAAGAGTTATTTGTGCCGATTATTCGGTGTCATTATGAGTGTCGCTGTCGTTTTTGATAACCAGCAGTTAACGACATAATACGATAAACATTCTATGTGTGTTTTAAGGTGACCATGCGTACTCTTTTTTTGAGAACAATCATCTATTTTAACTGGCTGTCATCTATTAAATCTGTGTCCTCTTTTGTCATCTTTTTCATAATATGTCATCTTTGTCATCTATATTTTTAAAAGCATGGTCAATATCTGTTTTTATTTTTATAAATTACACTAGGCAACAGCCATTTTGTTATTTGGTTCTAGCATACTTTTTCTCATGGATTTGGACCTACTGAACACGAAAATGAATTTTAAAAATTTTTCTGTCGATTGGTTTGCGAGATACAAATTTTTTAATTTTTTTTTTTAATTTTTGGAGGTACACTTACTATTTTGAGCATATCTTTAGTCTTCTTTGACCTATTTTATCCTACTACTACTCAAATTAAAGACAATTGAGCCGTCTACAACTTATTTTCAGAAAATTTTCAAATCGGGTTAGTAGTTTTGATGTTGGCGGCTTAAAAAGGTTAAAAAACTGGGTTTTTTTAGTAAAAATGTGGCTGAAAAATTCATATAAAAATTCATATAAAATATAAAACGCGATGTTAACAGCGATTTTAATTTTTTTACGTATAGCTGACACTTTTCCAAAGAAAATAAGCCCTTACTTAACAAAATCTGATGACAAATGGCCGACTTATTATTTTTTTGGTAAACGACCGAAATTCCTCTATTTCACGATTTTTTGATTTTCATTATTTGCACAGCTTACCTACCCAACGCAAACGAATAAATACATTTGAACTTAATTTAAAATAAACAAATTAGTCTTCGTATATTATTTTTTAATTTATTTACAGCACTACATGCTCATACATATTTAAACATAAGGAGACACGGTTATCAATTGCATTTCAAAACTGTCTGTGAAAGTGTAAAGAAGTTAATATTTAGAAAACGCAAGGAAGACAATGAGTAAAAGACTACGTGTGTTCGAGTGTTTGAACGATCCAGACAATTTCTGCAATGTTTGTGGCCAGTTTATAAAAAAAAATCACGCACACAAGTTTACTCCAGCAGTACAATTGCACTATTTGAATTATTTTGGTATTTCACCAAATATCACAGAACCATGGACACCTAAGTCGCTGTGTGATCTTTGCTATATAATCTTAACCAACTGGGCAGCTGGCGGAAGGTAAGAATTTTTATTTAAACACATTATACATAGCGAATATAGTAATTTATTTTAATTTTAGCCGCCATATGAAATTCGATACACCAATGATGTGGAAAAAGCCGCTATGCCATTCCACAGACTGTTATTTTTGCCTCACCACAAACAGTGGGGTAGGAAGATTTTTTAAATGGAACTACGCTCAAGTGGGATCGTTTGCGCTTCCAGTACCACATTCGCATGATGTGCCATATCCAGTGTGCCCTGGTGCATCTCTTCAAAAAGCAGAATCGTCAGAAGAAGAGTCCGAGTCAAATGCAAGCGAATTTGAGCCGGGTGCAAAGCGAAAATTACTGTCACAGGCCGAACTAAACGATTGGGTGCGCGATTTTGGTCTCACTAAGGAGAAATCCGAACTTTTTGCGTCTCGGATGATAGAGTGTGGATTTGCGGCTTCAGAAGTGAAAGTATCAACGTACAGAAACCGTCACAAGGAGTATGCAAAATTTTATACAAAGAAAGACCAAATATGTTTTTGCAGCGACATTTCAGGCTTGTTCCAAGAGCTTCACCAAATTCACAACCCCAACGAATGGAGGTTGTTTATTGACAGCAACAAAGAGAGCTTGAAGGCAGTTCTCTTACATAATGGGAATGAAAAGCCATCTGTTCCTATTGCTCATGCGGTTCATTCAAAGGAGAACTATGAAACTATGGACATTTTGCTGAAATGCATAGAGTATAGGAAATACAATTGGAAAATATGCGCCGACCTTAAAGTTGTGGCCATTCTGTGTGGACTCCAAGGAGGCTATACGCGACATTGCTGTTTTCTGTGCCTTTGGAATAGCCGCGCTGATGATCAGCATTATATAAAAAAAAAATGGTCGGTACGAACGAAACCTGTAGTTGGAGAAGCGAATGTTCAGCGCAAACCACTAATAGAGAACCGTGAAAATATAATACTTCCGCCGCTGCACATAAAATTGGGTTTGATTAAAAATTTTGCCAAAAAATTAGACAAAGAAGGTGAAGCTTTTGCCTATTTACGGTCAATTTTCCCTTACCTTTCGCTGGCAAAAATTAAAGAAGGAGTCTTCGCAGGACCCGAGATAAAAAAAATTTTGAAAGATGAAAAATTCCCAAAGCTGTTATCACCCATCGAAGCCGCAGCATGGAATTCCTTCAGGCTTGTTGTGGAAAACTTTTTAGGAAACAACAAAAGCCCGAATTATAAGGACATAGTTGAGGATCTGGTAAAGAACTATGAAGCCATGGGAGTGCACATGTCACTTAAAATACACTTTCTGCATTCTCATTTGGATTTTTTCCCTGAGAATTTAGGAGACGTGAGCGACGAACACGGCGAGCGCTTTCATCAGGAATTGAAGGCTATGGAACGACGCTATCAGGGCATGTATGACACGGCTATGATGGGTGACTATATTTGGACCCTAATACGTGAGACCGATTGCAGCGAATACAAAAAACAAAGAAGAAGTCAGCAGTTTTTCCACATGTAGCATGTAGTGCTGTAAATAAATTAAAAAATAATATACGAAGACTAATTTGTTTATTTTAAATTAAGTTCAAATGTATTTATTCGTTTGCGTTGGGTAGGTAAGCTGTGCAAATAATGAAAATCAAAAAATCGTGAAATAGAGGAATTTCGGTCGTTTACCAAAAAAATAATAAGTCGGCCATTTGTCATCAGATTTTGTTAAGTAAGGGCTTATTTTCTTTGGAAAAGTGTCAGCTATACGTAAAAAAATTAAAATCGCTGTTAACATCGCGTTTTATATTTTATATGAATTTTTATATGAATTTTTCAGCCACATTTTTACTAAAAAAACCCAGTTTTTTAACCTTTTTAAGCCGCCAACATCAAAACTACTAACCCGATTTGAAAATTTTCTGAAAATAAGTTGTAGACGGCTCAATTGTCTTTAATTTGAGTAGTAGTAGGATAAAATAGGTCAAAGAAGACTAAAGATATGCTCAAAATAGTAAGTGTACCTCCAAAAATTAAAAAAAAAAATTAAAAAATTTGTATCTCGCAAACCAATCGACAGAAAAATTTTTAAAATTCATTTTCGTGTTCAGTAGGTCCAAATCCATGAGAAAAAGTATGCTAGAAACAAATAACAGACAAAAGTTTGTTATTTGTGACCTAGTGTTATAAACAAATTTTATTTCATGGCGGTTTCTGACAAATCGTATGAAAAATTTGACAAGCTTGTTCTGTTTATACTCCAACTGAACTCTCATACACTTGCAGTAATTAGTGCAATGAATTTTTAAGTTTCGTTATTTGTTTAACTGATCTATGGACACAGTCTATTTTGGAAAGAAGTTTGTATGAGAACTGTGTAACCTAAGACAATTTTAAGGTATTTATTAATAGCATCTTGTACTTTGCGCACAAGGTTTACGTGGACAGACAGCAAGCCAGACAAATGGACGGATCGGTATACTTAAGGCTCAGTTAGGCGAACGTTGCTGTACCCGTAATGTACCGCACCGTACTGTAAGCACGTTGGTGCACTTATAGAACGTTTAAAAACGTGTCATATGTTTTCCCATACATAAACAAAAAGCAATAGTATACATAAAACAAAACACACAGTGATGGGAATCAAAAATGCTCAAATGGTGACCGTTGTGCAGAAAAGGTACCACGTGATTTAAATGGTATTAAAACAGTATTTTGGGTATGTAAAAATTTTTAATAATTTAATATTTTTATTATAGATTTACAATAAATTAATTTGTATTTTAGCATGTATAAATTTTTAGCATACATATATTGTAAATGTGCATACACCAAACAAGGTTTTGATACCATTTAAAGTCTTGTATATGTTTCACATTTCCATTGTATGTGTATATGCATTTGTTTATTTTAAACATCTAAACATATGTATATTTGGAAATATGTTGTATTGTAAGTTGTTTTGTCGCAATTCCATAGATATACTAAAAAAAGTACCAAAAAAAAGAGCAAAATTACCCGCATTCAATGTAACATACAAGCCGCCCATCACTGTCTAACAAATGTCACGTAACAACGGCATGAAATTCTATTTTATACAGATTGGTACGTTGCAACTACGGTACATTGCATTTCGGTAAGCTTTTGTATTGGTTTTCATATAACAAAAAGCGAATAGCTGATTGAAACAGTACAGATACGGTACAGCAACGTTCGCCTAACTGAGCCTTTATATAAAATGAGTCTAGATTTTTATGTACACACAGAAAAAAATCAATGTAAATTCGTTCAAAACAAGGTTGATTCTACATTTTTCAGTAGTGATTTTGCTTCATTCTTGTTTCATATTAATTTAACATGATTTTACAATAACTTGCGAACAACATTTTTTTCTTTTAAAATAACTATAATTCATGTTAATTTAACATTGCAGTAAAGTTAGAGCAAAATGTAATTAATATTGAAATAACAATCCGAATCACGTTGAATGAAAGTTGTTGAAAGTTGAAACAACGTGAATTTCATGTAGAATCAAATTGGTTGGAGTGTGATATAACAGTGTGAAGACAACATATGCATTTATTTAAGAATAATTTAAAACACTTACCCCTGTAACACATGTTTCACTTATTTTGTATCTCCTTTGTTAACAGAAGCATCAGCAGAATGGCCCGATATCGTTTTCGTCATCATTCTACTTTGAAAACTTGATGTACTATTTAACTAAATTATTTTAATTAAAAGAACACGGGAATTGTCTTCTTTTTATAACATAATTTAAACATGAAAATAAAAAAATGTTCATACTTAAGTATGTATGCATGTTAATTAAACAAGATAAACTTTAGATTTTAATATAAAACAGGTTTTTATGGATTCAATATTGAACAATGTTATTTTAACAGTGAATAATATTAAACAAACGTGATTTAAGGTTATTTTAATATTTTTCATTTAAAATTAATATGAAATAATGATAAATATAAATAAAGGGCATACTTTTGCAGAAATTTACAATGATTCTCAAACAACATTTCGCCATGTTATTTTAACATTGGTATTTTTTTCTGTATATATACAGGTAGATATTAAAAGCAGAAAAGCCATCTGTTAACCAGAACTTCACACAATTTTTTTTTTTTTTTTTTTGCTGCGAAAGCACTTGTAGGCACCTAAAAAATATTGAAAATGTACCAAAATATGCTTAAAAAAGGTGAAATATGCAAAAATGCTCTTTTAATTCTTTAAATGCCGAATGATGTAATAATTTTTGTACAGCATCTTTTTAATTCATTCAAGTCTGAAACGATGCTTATATGAGAATTTTTTAAAGCAAGTTATTAAATTTTTAGTAGATTGTGATGCAAAAATACGGAGTATGCCTTTAAGCAAATGCTAAGACAGCAAACAATTTATGCTGTTTAGAATAACAAACCATAATTCCACAAATCGGGATGCATTAACTCGTTCAGCTTATTACCACTGTGCACATAAGCTAAAAATACTGTTAAATTATGTTGATCACTACCCTACTAAATAATGATGATTGTTTAAAGTTATCACTATACATGTAGGTAAGAGAACCCTATTCAGAAACGGTCTTCTATTGAACACAGAAAAAAATAAAAATTGATTTCAATTAAAAAATTTGTGATATTAATTGAAAAATTAATTAAATTTGCACCAGTAAACAAATTAATAGTATCAATTAAACCAGTTAATAGTATTAATTAAACGTTTAATTTACTTGATTAAACGTTTAATTCACTTGATTAAATTTTTAATTAAAACTGATTAATGCTTTAATTGGTGAACAATTTTGGAGAATTTTTTCTGTGAAGGAAATATGAGGATCTACTTAGAACTAGAACTTAAGCAAAGTTGGAGTTCTAGAATAGCCTAAGATCAAAGCAAGGATGAAACTATTGTATGGTCTACAATTAAATTGAAGAACTGAAGACCTACGATTCAACTTACGATCGGTCCCTTAAATAACTATTGGATGAAGAAAAGAAGATTTGTCAATACTGAAGCGCTTTTACGACTCAAGAATAAAGCAGTAAAGGAACGTTTTAAAGGATTGTGTTAAAGACCTTATAAAACCATTGTGATTGGAGAAGTGGAGTTTTTAAATAAACTATGGTTACCCAAATATGGGACAATAATGGGACAGTGTTAAAGAGATATTGGGGTCCTTTAAAAGTCAAGAATTATTGTATAATTGGCACTATTTAATAATGAAGCAACAATAAAATTGTTTCAAACGTAAAATTATAGCAACGATAAAACCATTTTAATTAAAGCAGTGATGGAAGGTTTTAAAGGATGTAGATATAAGCGGAGATGGGTCTTTTTATTACTGTATGCTTTAACTAAAGCTAAGATTAAGACAAAATTTAAAGACCATGAATTAATGGCACTCGTTAATGCCTTGCGATTAAAAAGACGATGGGGTTATTTATTGACTTATACTTAATACAAGCCGGCAAAATTTGGAAAAGTCGAAACTCTGGGACTTATTCCTTCTCTGAGATATATTAGCCTGAAAAGAGGTTCACAACGAACACAGGATCAGAAAATGAATTTTACTTCATTTATGTTTTCTTTGGATATTTTTCATATTATTCTTTGTAAGTTTGTTGTAGAATAAGAACGAAATTTAGAAAACAATCTATAGGATGTGCAAAAATACCATGAATATAGCGAAAACCCTTTCGACAACATATTCGGTTTTATAAAAAATTATGAATTGGCGCAGTTATAACGTCTCGAATATGGCTAAAAAGCGATTTTTAGCAAAGTACAAAGGTCTAATCACCGCATACGATATCGAGCAAAATTCATCGACATTTATTACGGTATCATGACACTCGATGACATGATAGCATTCGATATCGAGTAATCAAAGACATTACATCTCTCGAGTTTTCATTCGAAACGTCAGTGTCTATCTTATGAAAAAAATTCAATACTTTACTCGATATCGAATGCGGTGATTAGTGCCGGTTCACACACGTCAAGTTTGACTGGTCAAGCCTTAAGTTTTTAGGAGAGAGTGGAAAAGAAATGACATTCTATTTTTTCTTCTCTCCTAAAAGCTCAAGACTTGATGAGTTAAATTTGACGTGTGTGAACCGGCACTTAGATCCCAGATTTAGATTCATCGAAACTTCTATTTTTAGAAAATTACACTCTGGTCTATTAGATGAAAATTTGTGGGCTTGCGTAATTGAAGCATATTAAAGGTCTACGATTAAGCACAACAATGAATCTTTATTAACTTACAACTGAAATGGGAATCTTAAGTAATCCTTGATAACACCAAAGAAGGGACATTTTAAACTGTCTGATTTCTCAAAAAATAGACTCTTGAATGACCTTCTTACCTTTACAAAACTGAAGAAGCCTTTTAAATATCTATGATTCGAGATGGCAGAGGATTTTTTAATACAATTAATTTAAGCTTAGTAGAGTTGACTTTTGAACAGCCGCTGAAACTCCTCAAATTACCCCCAATTTAAGAAATATTGGGCTCTTAGATTAAACTTAAAATATATCCAACATAAAATTGTCTTGCGCCACAAGTAGCGGATAATAGAAATAAAAAAAAACTTCATGTAACATGTTTTTGTCGCCTTCGATTAATTTTACAAGCAACAAAAAAAAAAAAAAACAAAGAACGTACTTCAGTTTCTTGTAAATAAGAAAAAATAATAAAATATTTTATTACAATAAACATTTTAAAATAAAATTTTTTTTCATTTCTATTTCCAGTTATTAGACCCTGAACAGAGCAAGTTGACACCTTGTTCTTAGCCGCAGGTCATAATTACACAGTAGCAACAATATAAAACGTACTTTTGTTACAATAAATTTAAAACTTTAAGTGGAATTTTATCTTATTAAAAACCAAGTTAACCAATAATTCAATATTATTGAATCTAATATTTTACTCAAAGATCTGCCAGCGGCAATGTGTTCATAAACTGCAACATGAAGTGTGGAATATTTTGACAGATTTCTTAGAAGCACTTTAATAATTTCAAGTTCACGTCATGGCGTTGTAAATTGCAATAGAAGAATTAGAAAAAAATGTTGTGCAATTTTTTTTACACTTTACGGAATGAGAGCGAAAAATATTGAAAGTTTCTTTATGTTTTATGGAAGACTTAACTTAAATTAAATTCGATTAAAGTGAGAGAATATTAACAAAATATTTACAACAATTAGCCAAATGATTAAAGTTTAATTTTTCATTGTTAAAGACTTTTAAATGAGCTACAAGAAAAAATTCCTTAAAAAAATATGTATGTTTTAACAAAATTCTGCAAAAATTTAAGTTGGGTTAAGTTATAAGATCGGTTATAGATTCGGTGCATAAAAATCGCATTGAGTGTGTCACCTGGTCTGTAGACATGCCAGTGAAAGTCAATACACTTGCAAGACATTTCTGAAGATTTTTTGAAACTTGCAGCAGTTATAATAATTAAAGTTTGAATTTGAATATTTCTTGTTCTTTTTTTGCAAGTATGCGTCAAGAAGACAATAGATAGAATTATTAATTCCAACTCTTTATTTATAAATAAAGCACAGTGTCGCGCTTTATACCTCTGATTTATAAAGAAGTTTCACTTGACTGTGTAAACATTCATGCAACTTGCATGATATACACTATTTCTGCGACATTTTCTATTTCAAAATGAACATACATACATGTATGTACTCTACTTGCAAGTAATTACTTGCATGTGCAAAGGCAGGGTAAAGGCTGGAATTCACTATCCTACACAATCGTCCGATTCATTTGCACGAAAATTTGACCTAATTCAATTCATGATAACTAAAATGTCTGCAAAGTCTGTTGTCAACGCCACACTATCACACAAAAAAGATGCCAAATCTCGATTAAATACAAGCTATAAGTTTATGAAAATTTTCATAAATATGTGTTAGGCGGACAGACTTGTCAGAAAAACATGATACTTAATTTAATTTTTTAGGGCACACTAGGTCTCTTTAATAACAGGAAGTCGATTTTCAATAATTATTACTAGAATGTGTTCATCATCATTGATAGTGCTTTGAATCTTGGCCTCCCGTAAAAATTTGTTCCATTTATCTCTGTCTTTGACAATGGTTCTCCAATTTCTGCAGTTCTACATTGTTCACCCACCGTTCTTAGGGTCTTCCGATTTATTTTGATTGTATAGGTCGTTTTGGAATATTTTCTGTTATGTGTTCACGTGCTCGAAAAACTAGCAAGAAGAGAGTGAAACTAGCCCAATAAAAATTGAGCTTTATACGAAGCAGGTTTGTACGCGAGAAATGTAAGAGTTTCGCTTACCATCTCGCTTACGGAAGGCACAAATTTTATAGGGTGAGTTTCCTCTATAATGCAATACATTTTTGACCCAAAAAGCGCTTTATTCAACGCATAAAAAACTGGTGAACATACCGTTCAGCTTTACACACTGAATGTTTTTTACAGTTTTTTTTTTAGTATTCTCCCTTAAAAACCTGCTTCGTACACAGAAAAAATACTCCAATTGAGGCATTAATCAAAAATAAAATCAGTTTTAATTAAAAATGTAATCAAGTGAAATATTCGTTTTATCAAATGAATTAAACGCTTAATCAAATGAATTAAACGTTTAATTGATACTATTAATTTGTTCACTGGTGCAAATTTAATTAATTTTTTAATTAGTATCACAAATTTTTTAATTGAAATCAATTTTTATTTTTTTCTGTGTAGTAAGCTAATGCCGTATCACTTGAAATGTTATTTTTTCTTTTATAAAACTTGTTAAGAGTTCCTTCACTTACTTTACTGCATCTCTGACTGTCTTATTTCGTAGCGCATAATTTTGCACTTATTTTTATAAATGTACCATTAGTGCTTTGCAAAATGGTAAAATTTTTATTGGATACAGCATACAAATTTGAGAGACAAACATTTTTTAAAAAAATTTTACCAGCACTAATTATTCAATAACTTAAAATATTTTTTTTTTCTAAAATTTGAGAATAAATATCCCTATACAGAAAAAATATTTTCCTAATTAAAGCATAAATAAAAAATAAAATCAGTTTTAAATAAAAATGTTATCATGTGAATCAAACATTTAATCAAGTGGATTAAGCGTTTAATCAAGTTAATTTAACGTTTAATTGGTACTATTAGTTTGCACCAGTAAACAAGTTAATAGTATCAATTAAACGTTTAATTGGAACTATTAGTTTGCACCAGTAAACAAGTTAATAGTATCAATTAAACGTTTAATTCACTTGATTAAATTTTTAATTAAAATTAATTTTACTTTTGATTAATGATTTAATTGGTAAACAAATTTTTTGTGTATCCTTCCGCAAATAGCTCAAAACAATTGAATTCAGGAAGAAATAATCTCGTATGTTACAGACGAATACTTTCGGTATGTCGGTAATTTACTATTTTGTTGATTAACTAGAACAGTGATAACCACTACATAGACTCGCGAGCCAGTCAATAATCGTATTTTTCACACAGACACGGTCGGCAATTCACATGTATATTACAACTTTGTTCGTTTCAAAACATCAGACTATCATCAGTCTCTGCGACCGCACATAAGCACATAATATCTTTGTGTGCGTGCGTTCGGGGCTTTCATAGTTCGGGGCTTGGTTATCACTGCACTAGAAGAACAATTTTTTAAATTTAAAATTGTTTTGACAAGTCGTACGACTGATTAGGATAGTGACATGCGTAGACCATATCTCCCAAAAATCGAACCGCACATCCACTATGTAGTTTCTTAAGGGTTGCAATTCAAGTCTCGTAAGGTTCCTTTTGTTAGGCTAGATTAGTATAAGTGGCTAGATTTAGCCATTTTTCACCTTGTTACGCCATTAAAAAATTAATTTAGTCATTAGCCATTAGCCATTTTTCAACTTGTTTAGCCATAAAACTTTTTTGCAGTTTTTTCTTTTAAATTAATAACTTTTATTTTCATATAGAAAATTTTTAAAAGTAAAATAAACCTTTTAACCTTTAAAAAAAATTGAGTTAGGTATGGGGTATATATATTTTTGAATATCCCCTTTTTGAATCCAAAATCTGTTTCGCGAAATTTTGTGTGGTTTCTGAGATATAAAGCATTAATTCAGGACATTGCATGTTGACTTTTATGTTTTGAGGTCAAATATTAACGATAATTAAAAAATACCAGTTGTAGAACCAAAAAGCCGAAGAAAGATATTAAATTTCCCGCATTTCCCATTTTGGTACTATTGTTTCCCCCCATTATAGTATCAAAAATTGCAAAATGTTTTGTAAAAAAGTAACAAAAATAGTTACGATTTTCACCCCTTAAACGTTCGAATTTCAAAAAAGTACCAAAACAATATTCGTATTTTTTTGTTTGGATAAGTTTCGAATGTGGTATAAACTTTATTTCTAGGTTTATTGGATTAAAAGATGGATGGGCTGACAAAAACGTACCAAATTTCAGGGTTTACCCGTTGTCACCCTAAAAGAGCAGAATTTCAAAAAAGTACCACACACCTGTCCACTTATTTTTCAAAAGAACACCGATATGTATTACAGTTTTATTGTATCTCTTTCAGTTTTGAAAATAAAAGGTTTCCGAATTTACCTTTTTTACCCCCTAAACATTCGAATTTTTAAAAATCCCGTCATAGTAGATCGATCTGGGGAGAGATCCACCTCCGGTCCAAATTTCAAGTCTTTACCTTCTGGCGTTTATGCTGTACGATGATGAATGAGTCAGTCACTCACGCAATAAGTATACGTATGCAGCACAAAAATACTCTTTTTTATTTTTTTTTTTGAAAAGTGGCGTATGCGGCACAAAACAATATTTTTAATTTTCAAAAAAATACTATAAAATCCTAACTTTGTTCATGAAAGTGCGCAAAACTTTACATTTTTCTTCAAAACATATACCGGAAGCAGTAGTAAACATATAAACAAATTCTATCGGGTACATTTTGAGAAATCTTCATGTAAATCTTCTTTGTCGTTTTTCTCCACTCCGACTTTTTGGCATATGCGCCAACCCAATTCTGAGCTGACGGTTTAGCAACCGTTAATTCGGTTTTATCGGTTAGGAAAATATTTTTACCATAACAATAAAATACTTTACCTACAGCCAGGGTTTAAATAACTGCAGTCAATACAAAAAACTTTGTGTACAACATTTCGCTTTTTGAGTTGGTTTGACAGCGACTGTTCACATTAAATGAATCAGAAGTAAAAACAACAGGTTTTTTATGGTCATTGGATGAAATTACACTTTTTCTACTTTGACTGCAGTTTTTTAATAGCTGCCGTAACAACATTAGCGGAAAGGGTAACATGCATTTGCTTGTATTACCTTAAAATAAAGTATATCGATGTCCGTCCGACTGTCTGTCCATGATAACCTTGTGCGCAAAGTGTAGGTCGCAATTTTGGAGATATTTTGATCAAATTTCTAATGTGGTGTAGGGTATCATATAGTCGGGTTTGACCGATTATACTTTTTTATTTGTTTTTTATTGTAGATTCACCTTCAAAATATTTAAAACTAACAGGCTCGAGTGCTTCCTATGATATGATCAATAATGGCATTGAATTTTAAATGCTAAAAAATTAATTTAGCTTTATTCTTATGTAAAAAATTGATCTCAACTTACAATGTTATTTATGGGCAATTTTCAGCCATTTTTAGCCATTTTTCCGAAAATTTTGCCATTTTTGGTGCCAAGTTTTGGCAACACTGATTCAATTACACTTAGGTAACAAGAAGAGCAAGACTGTCTCATTTTTATATTGGTATCAGCCAACACACATTTCATTTATGGTTATTCTTTTTTGGCCGAGATTCCTGAAAAATTTGTATTGTTTTCCTACAGAGAATATGACTGAGTTCCCAAAAAAAAACCATTATAATACTATGCAGTCAAAAATGTATCATCAAGCTTAACAGTGCACAGCTTGCTAATTCTGTACGCATCGATAACTTTTTTGGTGCACTTTGGGATGGAAAACATTGTAAAATTATACACGGTTGCATTGTAGAGTGCATTTAAAAAAAGAAAGTTACTTTGCAATCGACGTTTTGGAACTCAGTCTAAAGAAATATATTTTAATTATTATTGTGGTTATTTTATCGATCTGTTTATTAAAAATATTAAAATCCAAATTTTTTATATTTTTAATTAGGCTAAAGTTCATGAAACTTAATTTTTCATTAAATTATTTTTATGAAGAAAGAAATTTTACACCATGAAAATTAATTAAAATTGTTATTGATAATCTTTCATTCTTGACGTGGTTGGGGCTCGAACCCCGGCCGGCAGGTTACCATGACATGTTTCGATCGCAACCACTCGATCTCCTCAGATGGATTTGCCGTCTTACACTCGCAGCCATCGACGACTGCTGACGTCAATAGTCAAACATCAATCCTTAAACCAAATTGTATTCTAACATTTGGTAGATCGAAATTTGCTTTCCTAAATGATTATCCATTTTAATTGATTTTACATGTTTTTTCCTTACTTCTGTTTTTTCGTACTTTTGTCAAGAATTTTTCTTGAAGTCCAAGTACATTTTTTGTTTTTTCATTTTGTCTTTCCCTTTTCTGTTGACCTTTTTCAGCACAACTTGAAGGACAAATGTACACATAGAGCTCGTGCCTTAGCTTTAACAATAATTGGTACTGTGGTTATTTTTTTTTTTTTTAACTATTTATGGATATTAAAAATTTGGATTAAAAACCATAAATAGTTCAAAAAAATAACCACAATACTAATTATTTTTAAATATTAAAATGTATTTTCCTTGAAACAGTCAACGAAAGTTAAACATAGCAAAAAACTCTTCTCCATAAGCTTTTAGATCGTAGGATATGAACCTTTTTATTTGACAACACTGATGGAATTTCAGACTTAAAGTTATTAAAATTAAAAATAGTTAACATATTTTAATGGATCTAGATTATAAAGATGCCAGGGTTCGAGCCCGGGCCACGTCAAGAATGAAAGATTGTCAATAACAATTTTAATTAATTTTCATGTTGTAAAATTCCTTTCTTCACAAAAATAATTTAATAAAAATTAAATTTCATGAACTTAAGCCTAATTAAAAATATTAAAAATTTGGATTAAAAACCATAAATAGTTCAACAAAATAACCACAATACTAATTATTGTTAAAGCTAAGGCACGAGCTCTATGTGTACATTTGTCCTTCAAGTTGTGCTGAAAAAGGTCAACAGAAAGGAGAAAGACAAAGTGAAAAAACAAAAAAAAAAAAACAAAAAATGTACTTGGACTTCAAGAAAAATCCTTGACGAAAGTACGAAAAAACAGAAGTAAAGGAAAAAACATGTAAAATCAATTAAAAATGGATAATCATTCAGGAAAGCAAATTTCGATCTACCAAATGTTAAAATACAATTTGGTTTAAGGATTGATGTTTGACTAGTGACGTCAGCAGTCGTCGATGGCTGCGAGTGTAAGACGGCAAATCCATCTGAGGAGATCGAGTGGTTGCGATCGAAACATGTCATGGTAACCTGCCGGCCAGGGTTCGAGCCCGGGCCACGTCAAGAATGAAAGATTGTCAATAACAATTTTCATTAATTTTCATGTTGTAAAATTCCTTTCTTCACAAAAATAATTTAATAAAAATTAAATTTCATGAACTTAAGCCTAATTAAAAATATTAAAAATTTGGATTAAAAACCATAAATAGTTCAACAAAATAACCACAATACTAATTATTGATGCGGAAGATATCTATATAAAAGGAAGCCTAACTTAAGTACATACATATGTTTCTCCAAATAACTTTTAAATTCTAGAAAATAAAACCGCTGCCTGTTTTCAATATTCGAGCAGGTGGCAGGCCTGCAGGCCCAGAAATAAAACATATTTTTGGCAAACTTAAACTTAAGAGATACTTTAAAAAATACAGACCAAAAAAGCAGCTTCCTAGACTAGGCATTTTCATGGGCTTGTTGTGATTTGCAATCTTAACAAAGAATGTACCCCTACCAACAGTTTGAGAAAAAATTAACAGTTTAAGCATTGTATATGGATACTGCTTCTCTCTCATTTCAATGACCAGAAACAAGATTTTTTCGATATCCCATCATATTTTCGATAAAGTACCATTGTTAGGATTTAAGCTTAAATCAGTTAGATTTAATCGTAATTGCTGTTCAAAACCATGGCAGCTTGTGTATTGACACAAGTTTGGGCATAATCAGCAATTGAAGCTTGAGTCTTACCCTGAAAGAATTTTCTTCACAATACCAATGAATTTTGACATTAATCCCATGAAAAATTGCATTAAAAAGAAACATATGCAGCGCTTCATTGGATCAATGAAACCTGTTTCATTAAAATGAATTGAATGAAACATTACATTAGATTTATGAATATTATTCATTGGATGAATACTTTCAATAAAGTAAAAAAAAATTTTTTATATTATATGGTTATTATATTATTATATTTTTTTAAATTTTTTTATTTTATTTTACTTTTTTTTAATTTAATATTATTTTTTTTATCCCGCAACCTCGGCGCTGATAGGCTTACCACCAGCTAGCCTACCGGGGCAGTGTAGTTTTTGAATAAAAAAAACTATGTGTTTTGCCATTATTCAATTAAGCGCGTTAATATGAGATTAAAAAACATTTTTGATTTCATAAATTTAATGGCATATTACATTAGATGTATGAACTAATTAAATCTTACATCTTTTAATTAGCAATTAAAAATTTTTTTAAGGAAACTATAATTTTGTATTAATTTATGAATATTTCCCATGAATAGTTCCCAATTAAAATATTTTGTTTAACTTGGACATACTTAAGTTTTCATTTATCCAATGAAATTTTTTAACGTAATTACGAAATCCAATGAAGCGATTTTAACGAAAATACTTCATTATAACTATGAAATTCCATTTAGGCAATGAAAATTTTCATTTAACCAATGAAAATTGTTTATGAAAATGATTCATTAAATATATGAAGCATTTTGCTTTCAGTGTAGCTGCAACAGCAATAGCTAGAGCTTAAGTAGATATTTTGCGTCCTTTTATTTAACAAAATACATAATTAATGTATCCTGTTTGTTACCAAATCCCAGAGGTCTGTATGGATTTTTAGTTAGAATTAATTACAGCCCATAATTATTCTAACTAAAATTCTAAAATTAAAAAATTATTGAAGATTTTTGTCTACTAATCCGAATCGTAAGATATTTTGCTTGAAAAAACGCTGCGAAGAAAATTTAATTCTGACTTAGATTTTCAGAACTTAATATCTGTATGTTTATCAACACTTGAGGAAGTTTTAGCAGGTCTAATGGCTGACAAAGTACCTAATGAGAGGCAAAAGATATTAAAACAAAACAAAAAAAAAAAAAAACAATCACATCGTATTTGGCAAAAGCTAATTAAACTTCTTCCTAACGGAATATGTCTTCATTAAAATCTGCTCAAAGCAAATAAGATTTACATTTAGAACTGTTAAATTTGTTACATTAAATGTAAAAATTGTAATCAATAGATGATTTATTAATCTTATTAAATAATTAAAAATACCTTTTGAAACGAATGTAGTTCTACCTACACAGCAATGATATACTTTTTATTACGTATAACAACGAGTTTGCGAGAAAATTAAACGATTTTTTTTCTTTCATTCTCTATTGTTTTCATTTCAATACGAGTCAAAAAGCTCGTAACAAGTATCGTAAATATAAATAAATACATAAATAAACTACATACATTACAGCACTTTATTAACTTCTGGTAGAACCTTGGATTCTATAAATTGCTAAACAAATTCTTAAAGAACTCACAGTTTAATTGATCTCTAAGTGCACGAAACAACGTGATTTAATAAGCGAGTAGAGCACTTTTAAATAAATATCAAACTGATTTAAGAAATCAATAAGAAATAGAGCAGATTTCAATGCGTTCTACAAAATGAGGCTATCATCGGTAAGAATTGCTGTGATTACGAAAAAAGAAGGATTACAATATTTTTATTCTTTTCAATTTGGGGTTTCATTCCTTTAGGTTGTATTATTAACCGTTGTTGTCTGTGTGGCCACTTATGGCGGTTATGCCAAAGCTAGTTATATACCATTGAGTGGTGTTGTGCCACCTTATGTTATTTTACATCAACCCAATGTAGTTGTGGCAACTGCTGCTGACCCAGATGGATCTGCTGCAGTGGCAGCTGCTGCTGAAGCTGCTGAAAATATTTCCAATAGTATACAGGAAGCTGCCAATCAAGCTGTTGTAAGTGCTCAAGTTGCTGCCGATGCTGCTGGTGTAAACGCTCAAGCTGCTGTAGACGCTGCTCAAGCGGCTAATGATAAAGCTTCAGCTGATATTGCTGCGATAGCGGATGCTCAAGCTGCTGCAAATGATGCTGCTATTGCTAAGGCTCAAGCTGCTGCTGAATCTTTAGCTGCTGCTAATGCTGAAGCTGCTGCAAGTGCTGCTGCAATTGCTAACGGACAAGCTGCTGCTGCAAATGCCGCTGCTGCAGCCAATGCTCAAGCTGCTGCAGAAGCCGCAGCTGCTGCAAATGCTGAGGCAGCTGCTGCTGCCAATGCTCAGGCTTTAGCCAATGCTCAAGCTGCCGCTGCTGCCAATGCTCAGGCTGCTGCCGCTGCTAATGCTAATGCCCAAGCTGCTGCCAATGCTCAAATCGCTGCTGCTGCTAATGCTCAAGCTCTCGCCGCTGCTAATGCTCAAGCTGCTGCTGCTGCCAATGCTCAAGCTGCTGCAGCTGCTAATGCTCAAGCAGCGGCTGCTGCTAATGCCCAAGCTGCACTTAATGCACAAGCTGCCGCTGTTCAGGCAGCTGCTGGTTCTGGAATTGTTCTTTCTGTTGTCCCAGCTATCCCCGGTCTGCCAGGTGCTCCAGGAAATCCAGGTGCCCCAGGCGGAGGTGGTGCTCCTGGGGGTTTAGGAGGTGCTGGTGGTTCTGCACTTGGTATTGCAGGTCCTGGCGGTGCGGGATCTGCTGGAGGTGCGAATGGCGGTGCTGGTGGACATGGCGGATCTGGTCCTGCTGGTGGAGGTGGTGCTGGTGCAGGCGGTGCTGCTGCTGGTGGTAGTGGTGGTGGAGGCGGCGGTGCTGGTGCAGGTCCTTTAGGTGGTAGCGGTGCTGGTGGTGGTGGAGCAGGTGGTGCCGCTGGTGGAGCCTTGATTTCTGGTGTCAGCGGTGGTAATGGTGGCAATGGCGGCCCTTCAGGAGGTTACGGTTGTGGTCCAGATGGTCCCGATGGCGCTGATGGTGCTGACGGACCTAGTGGCCCAGAAGGATCTATAGGTGGTAAAGGCGGTAAGGGTGGTAAAGGGGGAAAAGGTGGTTGCATTGGCGCCGGTGGTGCTGCCGGCGGTGGAGGTGGCGGTGGTGCTGCCCCAATACCCGGACATGCTCATGCTTGGCCTCAGCCCATAGTTCTCAATACCATTCAATGGTAAACATGTTTATAGCTTATTATTTCTACTTATTTCATTTAATGTTTAACATTGCAAAAATTTCACTGAGGCAACATTAAATTTAAGAAAATTATTTGAATTTTGTGTGATTTCTGTTTCTTAATGATTTTATTTTTTTTATTTCTTATTTTTTTTTATCCTATACAAGGAAATGAAGGTGCATACACATACAATTTTTCATAAATTTTGAGTCTAAGTTAACCTTAGTTTAAGTCTAGTCATTAATAACATCTTAAACGAAAACTACATTGTGTTTGTTTGTCTTTGCATGCGAATATAAAAATATTCAAAAGAAAATGTTCAGAAAAAGTGTGTTTTATTTAATTTAAATGGTAATTTGAAACACATATTGAATTTGTTTCGAGACTCAAATTTATTAAAAAAAAGGATGAGGAATTTACCAGCAAAGCGTGGTTTTAAAAAGTTACAACAGCTCTCAACCATAGATTTAAGAAAAAGGGCGTCTTGTCGATAAATTTTTTAAGTTTTAAGCTTGAAACCTATAAAGAAAAATGGGCGGACCAAGAAGGGTTCCTATTTTCTTATTTGAATTAATGTTTACGAAAAGAATGTATTTGACTTTAAAATTAATAGTTTTTGTTAGATTATTCTCCAATTTTAAGCTAATAGCGGATATAAATTATTTTTAATTTAAATACTTTGTTATGAATTTTATTTTCCTTAAGGTCGAGTAAGAGACTTCCGAAAAAAAGGTGTAGCTGGAATCAAAATGTGCAAACTGAGTTTTCGATGGCTTTCCAATACTCATTTGTTTCAATAGTGACATAAAAAAATGCTATTTTTTAGTAGAGCCGTATAAAGTTGTTAGTCGTTCATAACTGTCAAATAAGAACAACAAAACGAAAAATTTTTAAATATCGACTTCAGTGCTTTACAAGTGACGTTTTCCGTAAATTCAGAGAACTCCCTTTTTATGAAAATAAATAGTTTGAATCAGTGTTCGAAAATAAACAGTACATTATTTAACGTTCGGCTCACACACCCAGGAACGATATCTATTTTTTTAGTGATTGTGTAGACCTACACAACCCGAACCGAACATTATATAATGTTCGGTTCTTCGTTAAAAAACAGAAAAATTGTACAGGGATGTGCTGGAAATCGGAAACGCAAAGTGCAAGAATTTGGAAGTTGTTTTTAATACACTTTTAATATAATTTTTATAATTTTTGTTAAAAAATTCTGTTTAATAGAGAAATATTTGTTATATTTGGCATAAAATTATTTTATTACAGAAATCTTATTGAAAAACGACTTTTAAAATTCTTGCGTTTTACGTTTTCGATTTCCAGGGAATCTAGGGAATTTTAGCGATCGTGATTAAGCTTTAGCTAAGCGAATTACAGAATACGGCTGCTGGACCGACAAGTATAAAATTTTACAAAGGAGTTATAGAAGTTGTATTCTCTATATTTTATATTAATAGCAATATTTATAAGGAAGAAATGGACATTTCTAGTTTCGGGAGTGTTATTTGTATCAGTCAAATATGGACCGTTTCCAATAAAATTTTTGTTTGATGATTTAAATTTTAATAAAATAAGTTTGGACCAAATTGCATCTCAATGCCAATGTAATAAGATATTTATGTGCACTTTATTCCGGTATTAAGCTTATTTCATTCTTGGACAACACACATCGTATATTCTGGAAAACCTATTATCTTAACCTTATGGCGACACGTGCAAAACTGAGTTGTGTCATTGTCAATAATAAAAAAACGCGTAATAAAAACTAGAATATTGGTACATTTTGACACAAGCGGTATATTTTTAACGGTTTATAGCCTATTCACATTTGTCAACATATACTATCATTCGTTTATTCTAGAGTCACAGCTACGAAGTTAGCAATTTCTATTAATAATGTGGCATCACTGACAAAATTACATGTGTTTAAAAAGCGCGCGTTACCATTTGTCAAGTTTTCCCTTTTTAGCAACTACTTTTTTTGTTGGTTTAATTTTGTTTTACATTTTTTAAAAAAAATTATTTCGGTGACACTTTGAATTGATAGCACGGTGCTACAGTGAAAATATACTTGGAAAATGACCCTGTGTAAGTTGAAGGCCTTGTTGAGTAGATCTCAAATCAGTTTTAAAATGTTCGGACACACCCTCAAATTTCGGAGTTATTCCGAAAAAAACATTTTCGGGTAGGTTCGAGTACTTATGAACACGTAACTCAGTTGATTTTTATCCGATTTTTAATTTTTTAATGGTTTCAGAAAGAAGAGACGTGTGCCTTTCTAAATGTATACACTTTTTGGTATGTGTAAACAATTTTTGTAGTGATATTCTTAATTATATCTGATTTTAATTTGATTTTTTCTCGATTTTTCAAATTTGGTGCCATTTTTTAAAATTAGTTTGTTAGAAACATACCAATATGTATACACCTTATTAAAGCTAATTTAGTTTTGAGTTAAACCAGCTTTCATTTAATAAAATCGAACAAAAAATAAAAAAGTTATCAAGGTTTTTCAAAAGTGAAAAAATTAGCTTTTTCAAATATTGTTCAATAGACCGGGTTACCTCCATAAAAAACCAAAATAATGCCAGTCTCCCCGTAGAATGAAAGATATGTCAATAAAGTTTCTAAAACAGGAAATATTTTAATTTTTTTCTGCTACGCCCCCAAATACAGCCCTTTTGGTTTTTTATATAAAGCGCTGCCATTTAAAGTCTTATCTCATCAAATCGCATATCGGTGTTCATGGCTTGACAGTGGCTTAATTTTTTATCCGACTTTAAAGTCTTGGCGCCACTTATGCCATCTCAGATCCTAACCCCAATTTTTTTTTTTTTTTTTTTTTGTTTTTTAAGCATTTTATGTCAATTGTAATATTTTTGAAAAACACACAAACTGTGTGCATTGATGAAAACGTAATGACAAACCATACCTAAAGTAGAGTGTGTATAAGTGTATTGAACAATATTTGAAAAAGCTAAATTTCTTTCTGAAACCGTTTAAAAAATAAAAATCGGATAATAATCAACTGAGTTACGTGTTCATAAGTACTCGAACCGACCCAAAAATGGTTTTTTCGGAATAACTCCGAAATTTGAGGGTGTTTCCGATCTTTTTAAAATTGACTTATGATCTACTCAGTAAGGTCTATAACCTACACTAGGTCGCTTTTCAAGTATAAAAAAGTGCTCATTTGTAGCACCGTGTAGTTGATGTTATATATTGCAAGTATGAATGCATGATCACACTTTGAACATCTTCCATGCGTTCCTCCCTAACACATGCGATTGTTTAAACGACATTAGGAATAATTTTTTTTGCACAACATTAATCAGGGTCTTGCGGATACTTTCTGGATACTTTACTAAAAAATATTTGCTTTTTGATTAATGGCAAAATTGAGATAAATGAGCGATATGTTCGTAGTTATTTTAGACGAGTCATTTTTGTAGGAAAAAAGTATCCCAGTTTTGGACATTTTCAAGATGTTTTTGAGAATTAAAACATTTTTCACTATTTGACGCTAGTGAAATTTCTACTTAACTGTTAAATTTTTTAAATACACTAAGAAACATCTTTGAAAATGGAAATCTTTGGAAAAAGGTTGCCTGATGATCTGGCTTTAGCAACTGTAAAATGCGCATAAAAACTAGCTGTCTCTCAATAATAAATGTATTCACCTAAAATAAAAATTGGGAATTAAGCACGCCATACAGAAATCTTATTAAATATAAATTTTGTTTTCCCAAAAATAGCTGGTACATCATTTTTGTTGGGACACAAACAAAACTCATTTTTCACAAAATCACAACAACATAAACTCACTGTTTATTGTTGGTGTTTTGTTTAAGCTTTGATATTGGTACAAGTAAGACTTATTCGCTTTTAGGGTTTTATTTGTATACTATTTTGGCTTTTCTAAAATCTTTGGAAAAGGTTTCCTGATGAGCTGGCCTAAGCAAACAGTGAAATGCGCATAGAAGCTAGCTTTCCCTCAACAATAAATCTCAGTGTAT
This sequence comes from Pollenia angustigena, assembly GCA_930367215.1. Classification (NCBI taxonomy): domain Eukaryota; kingdom Metazoa; phylum Arthropoda; class Insecta; order Diptera; family Polleniidae; genus Pollenia; species Pollenia angustigena. The sequence goes on from OV884056.1 coordinate 189,360,197, forward strand.
TTATCAAATAGGAAAAAATGGGAACTGAGCACGTCTTACGGAAATCTTATTAATAATAAATTTTGTATTCCCAAAAATAACTTTGACAACTACATCCTTTTTTTAATTGTATTTTTTTTTTTTTTTTTTTTTTTTTTTTGGCAAAAAATTTTCAGTTCTAAATTAGCTATTAAAAAAACAGTATTTTTCAAACAATAAAATATTACATATCGACCTACAACTAATTTCCATGCCTAACAATAATCAAGGACAAAATTTGGACTCATGGCGAAATTATCTAATTTAATATTTTTTTCCTCATTGGAACCCCTTGACAAAACCGTCTAAATTTCCCTATGAGTTTTGAATTTGTGGTCTATTGTTGCAACTCGACTACTCAAATTCTATCAAAATCTGACTTTCCGTTTAGAAACTGAAGATTAACTTCCTTTTTTTTATACACTCAAAATCTACAAAATCCAATAGTTTTTTGTTATTTTCCGGCAAATAATGACCTACTAGAACAAAATATGACCTTCAAACTTTTAAGTAGTAATTTGTGTCGAACATTTTTATGGGACTTAGGATTAATTCTTACCATCACAAAATTTAATTTTAAGTTTTCGTTAGTCGTACTTTTATGGGAGCTACGGTTAGATATCGCCAAATTCCAATTATATATGGTAACGTCATTACGAGTGCTTTAAAAGATTTATAGGCTGCATTTAAAAAATTTCAGAGTTCTCTATGTCGTGAGGACATTTAATTATATTAAATTATTTTTAAAATTGCGACCTGTACTTTGTATACAAACATTAACACATAGACAGCCAACAAGCCAACCAAAAAGATGGGCGAATATGATTTAATATATTAACAAAGTGATTCTTAGTAAGTTGAAGTTATATTTTTATTCGTTACACACTTTTGCATAAATTTGTTAAACCCTCCCCAACTTATTGTGGTAGCGTAGGGTATAAATAAGCCCATACAAAACATCTCTTAATTAAATCTTTTTGATTACATTACACATACATACATCATATCTACATACTTATTTTTCATTTAATTTTCTAATCTAAAAGCTCTTTTTGGTCCAAAGCTTCTATATTAAATTCATGAAGCCTAAACGTATGCCAACAAATAATTTTTCTTTTCAATGTCAGTTTACTACTTAATTTTTTTAATTTTTCAATTACCCTTAAATAATACTTGTACGATTTATATTACATGATTGATTAAAGTGTCATTATTTAATCAGGAAACATACATACATAAGTAGGAAATGTCAAATGCATGTTGATTAATAAGAAAAGTTTATAATTGATTTAAAAACTAGATAAATAAATATTTAAATTCTATTTAATTATTGTACACGCTGAAATTTTCCTATTAAAAAAAAATTCAGACAGAAGAATCAAGAACCTAAAAAATGCTTGGAAACTGGATGGAGTCATTCCGGTTAAAAAAGAAAACAATTAGATTATACCTATTGCACAGAGATGTAAATAAATCATTCATTTTTTAATTAATTCGTGAATCATTCATGCACTGAATTAGCAAATTTTGAACTAATTCTTTTCACCAAAAAAAATTAATTGAATGAAATTTAAGTCAATTCATTTAAACTAAATTGACTTTGAATTAATTCAAATCAGTTAGAAAAAATTAATTGCAATTCATTTTCAATTCATTTGAATTGATTTTAAATTAATTCAAATGAGTTAATGCTCATGCTGATAGGATTTTCGCAGCTCCCTACTAATTCAAGTCATATTCTGGCGTTACCTGCTTATTACAGTACCTCATTGGAACTTCTATTCTTATTATTTTCTATGCCTTTCGACGATTATCTCGTACTAGGTGATATCCGAAATGAGTGTAATGCTGTCTGATATAATAAAATGAATTGTATAACAAAACGGGAGTTATGCTTCTTCACATGTACTTACAGTAGTCTTTTTTCAAAATCAATTGAAATGAATTGGAAATGAATTGCAATTAAGTTTTTCTAACTCATTTGAATTAATTCAAAGTCAATTCAAATGAATTGCAATGAATTGCAATTCATTTTACCAATTCATTTGAATTAAAAATGAATTCCAATTCATTTTGCTCAATTCAAATGAATTGACTCAAATTTTATTCAATTCATTTTTTGTGCGAAAAGAATTAATTAAAAATTTAGCTAATTTATAATGAATTAAAATCAAAAATGAATGATTCATTAACATCTCTGCTATCGCAACCCTTCGACATCGTCATTCAAGCAAAACATTTCCAAAATATATTGCGGTCAAGCGGAGTTTGTAGACAGATGCTCTAAACGACATTAAGATTAATCAAGTATATCAGAGCGCGATCCTATTACAATTATGGCAAAGGATATTGAATTTGCCAATAGTTTTCTTTGAGAGATTTACAACTTATTTACTTATGGTCTACACATTACATAAAATTAATAACTTTAAAACAAACTTCAAGTAAATGTTAAGTGTTTATCGCTCATGTTAAAGATTTAACATGGTTGCTGAAACATTTCAGTATGTTTTGACTGTGTTCATGTTAGAGTTACATCGCGTAACACAAATTAACAACAAAATCTAAATCAGCACTCGTTTTTACCTAGACATAGGAGGTGAACAAGAGCTTAGGCGAATTGAAGGTCAAAACAAACGATGTAAACAAAAAGCACAGCCACCACGGGAATACCTGGGCAAGTCCTGAACCAACATCTCTTAAGGGTATTAGTGACAGGGAGGTATGTATGTTTGTCTGAAATTGCTTAATTACCACATGTGTTTTGTTGTGTTCACCAGAAAAGATAATTGCCATCAAGAGCATTCAGAACTGTTTAAACAAAAATTTAATGTTGCTAAAATGAAACTCTTAAAACAGTAACAGCCGTCAAAATACCTTAATCCACTCTTCAATGATATAAATAAAGTCTGGAGATTCTTCGAAAATGGCCTTAGAGAAATCATCCAATCTTCAAAATCACGTCTCCGAGTTTTGCCGGACAATACATTCACCTATACGAAGAGAGCAATTAGAAGTAAGTTATCCATTTGATAGTCATAGAAACAAAAGTAATTTTCCAGTTTTAGGTTACCGCATAAACGTTTTACATCGAGGTTCTACAACTTAAGTAGCAAACGTGTCACCCGAAGAGATCACTCAGCATCATACGAAGAGATCACTCAACATCACGTAGTTATGAACTTAACTTGTACAAGGCATTTACAAAGAAAAAGACTTAAAATTTACCGTATGAATGACGTACTTTGATGTCACCCACAGCATGTACTTGATACAAAAACCAAAAGGAGTGCGGACACAACCCAAAAAAAGCCATGCACCTGGCATGTGATCACAATATCAACCATACGTTACTACGTATGTTCTAGAAAACAAGATTGGACAAAATATCTTTACACATAAGAAAACAAGTATTATTTGTGATGACCAGGGTAAGCTATTATATTCTCATAAAATTTGGGAGTATACCAGCAAAGAAGCTTAATGAGGCAATTAAAAAAAAGGCACAAAATAGGCAAACCAGTTAAAGAATATAGAATAGACTTCATCAAAGTATTAAAAAGCCAACTGTTGCCTAGCTCATAAGGTATGAGTAGGGTAGCCAGATTTTAAATTCGGAAAAACAGTACATTGAATACATAAAAACAGTACAATCAAGAAAAAAACAGTACATTTTTTTTGACGACAACATTACCATTTGTTATAATAAGCAACCCCCAATTTCACCAAGTTCAGCTATAATTAACTATCAGTTCAAGCTGTCAAAACATATTGTAAGCTGGAAGTAAAAGTAATAGTTAGTTTTAACTGAACTTGGTGAAATTGGGGTAAATATTTTAAACTTTTGATTGAATATGCAACAACAATTATATAAAGAAAGAAATACACTTAAAATGTGTAACGTCAAAGGAATTATTTCCAGTTTATGTCATTTCATAAATATACATATGAAATTACTCCATTTGCGTTTAAAAAGCAACCACCACAAACGAAGCATTTGGCCAGAAAAACCATAACATTGCTGTAAGCCATATAAGAAAGGAGAAAAGCCTTACTTAGCTCAAAACAATCAACTCGTTGATTTTGTAAGTACGATTTTCTTTAAACATATTCGTATTTAAAGCAATTTTCACTACACACATAGTTGCACAAATCATATTGAATTTGAGAAAATGTTTGTTTCCTAAATTAATTTTCCAATTTTAAATAATTTTTAAATTATTTACGGCTAATTTTACCAAGTTCAGCTATAATTAACTATTACTAAAACAATAGGTTTTTTGACTTTTATAATGAAAGTTAATTAAACCTGAACTAGGTGAAATCCAAAAAAAATAGTTTGGTTTATTTTTATTTCACAAAATCTGAAAATATTTAAAATCAAGTGCAATTGAAAACGATGAATATTTTGAAAAAAAAATTTTGTAAAAATTAACTTATCTTTTTCTTATTTCAGTAGTTTAGGTAAAGAAAAGTGGTCCTCAAAGGTATTAGGTATTTTTATAAATTTTGAACACGGATAATTTTTTGTTTTCAATTTTACGTGATTTCGATTTCCAGAACATGCCCGAAAATTAAAAAAGTTCTAAAAATTAACGATAACTGTGTTGGAAAAAGTATTTTTTTAGTACTTAAAAAAAATTAGATTTTATTTTTGTCTTTCTCAGTACCTCGTTTCTGTATTTCTCGCTTCGTAAAATTTTCCGCATGAAACGTGTGAATTGCAACAAAAATAGTGTGAAATGAAACAAAAAATAGTTTTTCTCACGCAAGTGTTTCTGTATCTTTTCTTGGCGAGAATTATCTGTCATTTTAATAATTTTCCAGCAATTATTGGAAGGATGCGAGAAAAAGTGTTTCTATAACAATGTTTTGCGAAAAGTTTCTTTCAAGAACTGTCAAAATAAGTCGCATTTGAAATTGGTGGCGAGAAAAACAAAATGTAGATATTTTGAATTTAAAATATGTTTATATACTATTTTTTTTAAATAAATATAAAAATAGAAGGAATATACATGATGAATGCATAATTTATATGATGAAAATAAACAAAAAACCATTGTTATATTTTGTTATTTAAAATTTTTTTTAGCCTTTCCTTGTTTTGGTTTTATTAGGTGCTGCCAGATAAATTTGTGTAAAAATCGTCAATTTTCTGAGAAAAAAATATAAAAGATCCTCCTTTTTTGTTTTAAAAATCGTGTAATTTAAAATAAATTTTAAAAAAATTTGTTTCGACTTTTATTAAAACAAAATCAAACAAAAACAAAGTTAAAGTTCATGGGTATTTAATAATTTCTTTAAATTTATATTTCTTTTGTTAAGCTGAAGGATAATTTTTTATAAAACTATTTATTTTCTTTAATCCGATAACAATTAAAAATTGTTTTTCCCTGAAGAAGTCACACAAAGGCATGAGAAAATATCATATTAAACAAAAAATAAAATAAATGGCCCATAACTATAGTCATAAACAAAGCATACTTTAAGAGTTCTAAAGTAAACTTTTATTAAAAATATGCTTTTGATCTACTATAGACAAGCAAAAGCATACTTTACACGTTAAACCCGATGTTAATTTTAATACCAGCTGAAGTTGTGTTTAACTCATTTAACAACAGCATCAGCTGTTTTTCGCCAAATAAAAAAGTACTTGCAAAAAGTTAAAAATGTTTATGTTATAAGATGTTGGCTGATATTTTGCAATTATTAATGATTTGCAGGAAAACTTTTATGGAAAGAAACACAAAATATATATGTATAGGCCCTAATTGTGTAAAACGCTAGGCCAAAATTGCCTAGCGTTTTACACAAAGTTTTGTAATTTTGTTGTTGCTTTCTACATAAAATCATACTGCGTGTTTCAACCGTACAAGATATGCAGTGTTTTATTTATATTTTAATTTTCAATGTCGGCTGCTTAAAGTTGCCACTTGCTTATATTTTGTTGTATGTTGTATGAAAAATTTGCTACATTTGAGGTGGCACCCAGTTAAAGTCGGTTCAATTTAAAACATACTTAAGTTTCGACTATAGTAGCAAAATATTTAAAATAATGTTTTTATTTTAAAGTTGTTTTTAAATAGAACCGACTTTAGCGTTTGACTATGATTATGGGCCAATATTTTTACAAAAGCAAAAAGAAGCCAAGCTTAATAAAATAAACATACATCCTTATTTAAAATAGATAAATATAGATAAATAGATAAATTTTTTAATTAAATCAGCTTTGTGAAAAACCTAGAATTCATAGTGACAACGTTGTTTTATATTTATATCGTATGTAGTCCGAAATAGTATATTATTGAAATTTAACTATATCGGTTTACAAATGGCTGAGATATAAATCTGTAATTTACCTATTCCTATAATTTTTTTTTTCTTTTTATACCCTCCACCACAATTAGTTGTGAAGAGGGTATATTCAGTTTGTCATTCCGTGTGAAACTTTTTTACTATTCATCTCAGACCCTATAAAGTATATATATTCTGGGTCCTTGAGTAATTTTAAGTCGATTTAGCCATGTCCGTCTGTCTGTCCGTCTGTCCGTCTGTTGAAAACACGCTCACTTTCGAAAAACTCAAAAGAAATCAACAAATTTGGTGTCAAATTGCTTGTAGTTATCCTAAGCAGTTTGGGATTGAAATTCAGCAAAATCGGTTCAATAGGATCTGAGCTATGAATCAAGATGTGGAACCACCACCTAAAAAAAATTGATAATTTTGTTACAAAAACTAACATAAATGGTGGAAAAATGCACAGAATGATATAAGATTTCGCAACAATTCGTTTTATTCAACTGGAAATCACGCTGTGAAATTTCGTGAAGATCCGTCAATAATTTACCCTGGGCCCCATATAAGCCCTACTCCCGGAAAACAGTATATTAAGCCTAAAACCCTAACTAACAATGCTATCATTACACATTTTGGCAAGTCACAGTTACATAGGACTAGAAATGAAACTGTTAAGTTTCGTGAAGATTGGTCCATAATTTACCATAGGCCCCATACAAAACCTACTTCCGGAAAACAACTTAGTACGCCTAAAAACGTAAAAAATAATGCTATCACAACAAAATTTGGTACATCAAAGTTTTATAGAACTAAAAATAAATCTTTGAAATTTCGTGAAGTTCGGTTCATAATTTACCATAGGCCCCATATAAACTTTACTCCCGGAAAACAACTTAGTACGCCTAAAAACGTAAAAAATAAAGCTATCATAACAAAATTTGGTACATCAAAGTTTTATAGGACAAGAAATAAAACTGTGTAATTTCGTGAAGATCGGTCCATAATTTACCCTGGGCCCCATATAAACCCTACTCCCGGAAAACAGTTTAGTACGCCTAAAACCGTAAAAATAACGCTAGCGTAACAAAATTTGGTACGTCACAGTTCTTTAGGACAAGAAATAACACTGTGAAATTTCGTGACGATCGGTCCATAATTTACCTTGGCTCCATATAAACCCTACTACCGGAAAACAGTTTAGTACGCCTAAAACCGTAAAAAATAATGCAATCATAACAAATTTTGGCCCGTCACAGTTTTATAGGACTATAAATGATACTGTGAAATTTCGTGAAGATCGGTACATAATTTACCCTAGGCCCCATAGAAACCCTACTCCTGGAAAACAGTTCAGTACACCTAAAACCATAATTAATAATGCTATCATAACAGAAATTGGTACGTCACAGTTTTAAAGGACTAGAAATGACGCTGTGAAATTTCGTGATGATCGGTCCATAATTTACCCTAGGCCCCATATAAACCCTTCTACCGGAAAACAGTTTGGTTGCCTTAAACCATAATTAATAACAAATCGTCACAGTTTAAGATTATAATAACATCATACAGATATTACTCCTTAAACATTCGAACTGTCGGTGGAGGGTATCAAAGATTCGGCACAGCCGAATATAGCACTCTAACTTGTTTTTACCTGAAATAGACTTAGTAGAACAGCTGGTAGTTTTAGTTAAAAAAATCGGTTCATAAATGAACGGGTTGCAGACAAACAACTTTTTTTCGTGAAGAAATAATGGTTTTGGCCCAAAAATGTCCATATAAGATAAGAATATCAAAAGGGTGTTTCCACAGAAATTGACCGCTTATAGCTTAAAAATTAAATTTTTATTTTGAATTAATTTTTCCGCTATTATACAAAATAAATGTATCGTGTCATATTCCTAAAGATTAACTTTAATTTTATTTATACTAACAAAAATATATTGTTTTTGTCACCGATAATAAATGAATTCACACGCAAAAAATTTGTAATTTTTATAATGTATTATTTAAACAAAACATTTCAAAGAATTAAATCAGATATTTAACTTGACATATCCTGTGCAAAATTTTACAAAACATGATGTTTGTTTCAGACATTTAAAAATAGCACATTTATAAAGTAACGGCCGTTACTTTGGATACACCCAAATATCAATCATATTTTGTTAATGTATATAAGAAGTATTAAATGTTCAAAATAAGCCAAATCGGTCCATTTCTTTCCCTCGAAATTTTGCTTTTGCCGATACATTTTTCAGGGAAGAGGAAAACAACTTCGAGGACAATTTTCATAAAAGGGGTATATAAAAAAATTTAAGCTTTCTTGTTTGTAAAGATATTTTTTTTACTAATAAACAAACATATTAAAATATTTAAAACTATCTTATTTCGAAGACTAAGGGGCAACGCCACCAATTTCATTGAAAGCAAAAAAAAAATCAAAAGTATTTTATAAATTTGTTGTTACTTTCTACAGAAATTCATTTTGTTTTTTCAATTTTCAACGCCACAAAATATGAAGTGTTTGAAATTTAAAAATTCAATAAAATCATTAAATCGTCACTTTGCTAATTTCGGAACAAAAAGTTGTCCAAATGACAATAACTCGTCAAATCTGGCAGCCCCGTTTTTATTATATTTATTTCTTTTGTTGACGTTTCGCTTTTATTTGGCACTTAATTACTGGAAATATTCCAGTATAAACAGAATTTGATGTGTCTGTTTTCGCATTCAAATACAGAAACACTTTTATCTCATAAATCGAGAAACGATGGAATTTTTTGTTTCACACTTCATGTAAGAAATTTTACGATGCGAGAAATACAGAAACGAGGTACAGCTGTGGAAAGGGAAAGACTATTGGAAGAGGAAGCCATAAAATCATAACAACACGAAAATATACCACTGCTACGAGCCACCCATTATAATTAACCACAGCGTAAAAACTCTTATTATGTTAGAACTTTTTTTTTAACACAACATAATTTTTTGTAAGCCAGTTCTGTTAAATATAGACTGAGCAAAAAAAAAACAGTACAAAAAACAGTACAAAGTGTAAAAAACAGTACATTTGCGTACTGTTTTAGGAGTTGTGCATAAAGCAGTACAATTGCAAAAAATCAGTACATGTACTGCTTAAAACAGTACGTATGGCAACCCTAGGTATGAGCGCTGTCGAAAAATCTTTATTTCAGATCGTATTTGTACGGGCACCAGGTAAAATATAGGTCGATTTCGCTAATTGTCAAAACCAAACATTTCTCATATAAGAGAATATTTCAGCGCAATTATGGACCATTAAGCCTTGAATTGAGACCGATTAAAATAAATGAACGATTTGGCTCATTTGAGTACTCTTTGCTTTTAAGAATTATCTACGTCAAATCACATGGTATGGGCGAAGCCACATCCCTTTTTTATTACTTAAGGTGAAAGTAAAAAAAAAAAAAAAAATCACAGATTTTAAGGAGACTTCAAAAAGGGTTTGGGGGTTAAAATTAGAGGCAGCCGTGTTTTTTTGCCAATTGTTAACTGTTCTATAGAGTTGCAAGAAGGCCTGGAATTGCCTGGATGGGCCAGAGGGGGCTTATATAAGGCCAGTGGTCAGTTCTGGACCGACCAGTTCAAAATTTTACAATGATATAGTAGGAGTTATAAAAGTTCTCTTCTCTACATTTTATATTAATAGCAGTATTTATAAGAAAGTAATGGATATTTCTATTTTTGGAAGTGTTATTTGTATCGGTCAAAAATGGACCGCTTCCAATAAAATTTTTGTGAGATGATTTAAATTTTCATAAAATAAGTTTGGACCAAATTGCATCTCAATGCCAACGTAATAATATATTTATGTGCACGTTATTCCGGTATTAAGCTTATTTCATTTTTGGAGAAAATACATCGTATATTTTGGAAAACCTATGATCTTAACCTTATGGAGCCACGTGAAAAACTGAGATGTGTCATTGTCATAAATAAAAAAACGCGTAATAAAAATTAGAATATCGCACATTTTTGGCACAAGCGGTATATTTTTAACGCTTTAAATGTAAATGTACTTTTTTATGAATTTTATATGTGACGTTTCCTTGTTTTTTATGTTTTTTTTTTTTTAATGTAAAAAAATCTAAAGTTAAATTTTACTTTTTCTTAAAGTTAAGCGCATTTTAAAATTGTCCAGCTATATTTTCAAAATCCAGGTGAAATTTTTCTATTGTCCAGTTATTTGACTCTTGGTATCTGGCAACCCTACTGTTATAGCTAAATTTCAATATAAAAATATTTCGGAATATATGTGATATAAATGTACAACAATATACTCGCCATCGTATCTAGGGTCTTTGCAAAACATATTTCAAACCACACGCAGAAAAACGGACCTCATTGAGTCAACTCTACTACTCATACTTTATAGGGTCTAAGATGAATATGTAGAAAAAACAAACAGAACGACAGATTTTCGTATACCCTGTCTACCTGCCGCCCAGGGGTAGTAAGGGATATTCCACCTTATAGTTTTACATGGTCTGGGGAAATCAGGTGCAACCAATGCCTGGAATTTGGCTGAATTCAAAGTTTACAAACCTCTTGAGATCGCGGCTGGCCAGAGATCCTATCTGGTGCCACGTAAGTCAGTAGCCGCCGTTGACAAGGCTCTGGTTTGACTATTGGCTGAGGAACCTTCGAAGATAGTGGTTTAAACCAAAGTCGCGAAAAGGGAGCCAATTTTTTACCACTTGTGGGAATGTTCGGGCTGTGGGAGGATTTCAAATAGCTGCTGTGGGAGGATTTCTTATATGTTGTTTTCATTTGTCTCAAAAAATCTTCTTCTTCATCTGAATCATTGCGGTTTAAGTCTGTACTAAACATTTTTTTTAAATAAATGTTTTCCCAAACTCTTTGGTTTCAGTCTTTGTACTACATTTTAAAAAATGTTTACCCGAAGGAAATGTTCCAGAGTTAAGCAACAATAAAAGGGTATTTAATTCGTACCGGCTAGGTTTTTTACATTAAAACAAATTTTCGATTAATCGACATAAATTATTCGAATTATTCGTTTATCGAAAATAAGCAGTTTTATATTATTCGAACAGTTAATCGCCCCAAATTATTCGATAAATCGAACAATGGTTAATCGTTTGAATACCATAGTTGTCACCCAATGGTTAAGATCACCCCGGAATAGGGCCAACACGACAGGTGCTCAAGTAAATCCTTTTAACATATACCCTTTCAATCTGCGGTGAAGGTTATAAAAAGCTTGAATTTTCATATCAAAAATCTTAAAAAAAAACTTTATTTTTTTTTTAGAAAATATTTTCTGAATTGAATTATTGAGTAAGTAACCAGACGTCCTGCCAAGATCACAAATATTGGATGTTAATTTACAAAACATGCATATAAAGCATTTAAAAATGTAACCCCGGTGATGACCAAATAAAAGAAAATAAAAAAAGTGCTTGCAGGTGTGGTTTTATAACACCCTCTTTTAGGAAAGATTATAATAATTTAAATTGCAAGAAATGCCAAATTTAAGTTTACAATAAACAAACTTAAAAATCTTAAAAAAATGTGCAAAACAAATTTAACAAGTTGTGACACGCGATCATATGTATATAAAATAATCTGGGCCTTTAAAACGTTACAATACAATAATTGAAAAGCAACTACCTACAAACAATTTTTTTTAATACAAAGTTAAGGAAATGTCTGGCATTGCTGCAGCTTATTTTGCTACACAATTAACAACTTAAGTTTTAGTTTAACCTTTATGTCAACAGCTGAAAAATTATACTTACGTCAACAGTAAGCATACCCGGGTATACACATATATTTTATTTGGGATTTTTTTTGTTATATGCTGTTTTGCGTTAGCGATTTTAAGTTTAAAAGTTAAAAAAAGGTGGTTTTTAGTTTGGTTTTTACTTTTGTGGTTTTGTGAGTTAAACTATTTGGAAAATGGGGTGTTTTAACAAACACAAGTTTTTTCGTTGTTTTCAAACTTAATTTTTGGTAAAAATGTTATAACACCAGGTAATTCAGAGCAAGATAAAAATGGCAGATGTTGAAAGACTCACTCCAAGGCAAATAAGTACATTTGATTATGATAAACAACAGGAACTTATTCGTCAAAGATTTATTAGTGTCCGAAGCAGTTGTGCACGGAAACGACGCTGGTGTATCTCCAAATTACTCCGATGTGGAAAAAATCCAGTAACCAAAATACAATATATATGATGATATAACTGATGACAGTGACGAACTTTCTGATATACGGTGTCAAAGTGGACACAGCTTTACGTAAAGATGAAATAACTTTGTTTGCTGCACCACCAGAAACTGTCAGGTTCTCACAACATACTAAAGTCGGCAAACATATGAACCAGTAAGAAGTACACAAGGGGTTTCTATTATGGAAACATTCAGGTTGATAATGTCCGATGAAATTTGTGACTTAATTATTCTTGAGGAAAATAATGCTATGAGCGTGAGGATATAAAAATCCCTACACGACAACATTGTATATGGAAAGCTCTAACAAAAAGCGAGTTTGATTCGTATTTTGGTCTTCTCTTACTGAGTGGCATAACACGTTTTGGCAACGTTCACACTTAAAGCTGGGATCACGCGATTGCCGCAAAAAAATTAAAAAATAAAAATTAAAAATGCATAGTAAATAAATACGTATTTATCTTCATTACTTGCTAAAGGAAACACAAAAACGTAAAATTTATTTAATAAAAGGCAAATATTGGCGCGTATTGTGTTGTTTGATTGCCGCACGAGAAGGCAATAATTATTGGTGCATTTTTGTTATTTTTATTGACGCGCGGTTGCTAGCAAACAGTCACACGATTGCCGCACCAGGGTTGCAATTGATTGGTAAAAGTAAGCACAATATTGTCTTCGATTGTGCAGTCACACGATTGGTGTATTAAAAAGTGTGAAAATTGATGCATTGCGGCAATCGTGTGATCCCAGCTTAAGACTTGTGGAAAACAACCGCACATCCGCTATATCGCGGTGCGAAAAGTTTACGGCGCTTCTAGGTAATAGGACGCTTCATACGTTTTGATAACGGGAATACAAGCGGCAGCAATGACGGTTATATTTTTGATGCTGCATAAAAACCTCGTCCAACAATGAAGATCTACACATTATGCAAAAGACCCATATTTGCAGTTCATTCTACTGATATGTCGCAATGCAATAGTTTTAGTTAAAAATGTTTAATTATTTACAACTGGTTAATTTTCATCTTTAATTATAATATTAGTTTTGTGCATTTTTAACTTGAAAATTAATTTTACTTACTAACTTTATGCAATAAGCATGTAAAATAAATTTTATTTGTATACGTTTGTCTATACATACCCAGGTATGCAGCTGTTGACGTAAGGGGTACAAATTGAAAATTGTCCTTCCCTTTGCCCCAACTTGACCAATTTCACCCAGGTGTAGGAATATGGTATATAACACTTTTATTAAGGATATCATGAAATTTCACGCCGAGCCGATGATTACTTTTCATGATATAGCGGTTTTAAAACGCAAAACATACCCGGGTATGTAGCTGTTGACATAAAGGTTAAATAAAAGTTTAAACTTGTATTAGTTGTTAAGTGCCATGCCGGTATTGAAAAAGCAGCAAAAGAAAAACTAAATGTAACAAAAATTATAATAAAAAATAAACCATTTCAGAAACACTTGTTAAATTTGTAATTGTTGCTTGAAAAAATATAAAAAAGAAAAAAAATGGTGAAACATTAAATGCCAGGTGATTTGTGTTTTGTTTTTTTTCAAGTTTTTTGTTTAAAATTCACTATTTTTTTTGTTTACTTGTAAATTTACTTGAGTATAATTAAGAAATTCTAAATACTTAATAGAGCATAGAATTATTACCATGACTACTTACAAATAGCTGATGCAAATTTAAATATTTTGTTTCAGTTTAATTCCAAATCAACAACTGATCATGTATAAATACGAGTTTAATTAAAAAAAATTGAGGTGTTTTAGTGAACGATCGTCAGCTGCTTTTTTAAGGCGCCAGGTTTTTTCGGTTAATAATAGATGTTGCATTTTTGAAAATTACCATTAATATTAGGAATTTGTTGCTTATATACATTATTGATTTTGGTTTATTAAAGAACCAAATATTGACTACTAAGAAACAAAAGTAAATGCTTAAACTAATTTTGATTTTCAGCAGTGGAATTAAAAGAGAGCAGTGATTGCTACTGATGTATTTGGTTATATAAGTGTGCCGTGTTAATTTTTAAAACGGTTTAAGACCTAACTTTTCTGTCTTTTAGAATAGATTATACAACACTTCGGGTGTTTTGTTGGAAAAAGCTTTTTTTTAGTTCTGACCATTTCTTTTAGAGGCAAACGGCCATGTTCTCAAAATCTAATTCCAGTGGGAAATTGAGTGATGGCAGATTAAACTTGCTTGAGCTCCAAATCTAATTGTTTCAATTTGCGTTTATTTTACTGTACAAACTTGGTTTGGACTATAATCATTAAAACAGTGCCAACAAAACTATCATCTATTCACATTAAAGATTTTTATTTTCAATGTTATTGCACGTTACTTATTCATTATTTTACTAACATATAAAGGGTGTTTTTTTATATCATAATAAAACATAGTAATATATTTTTGATAGCAATGAAACGGTCTTTATTGGATAGAAAATTTTATAGCATTAATGTTTAAATATAATTTCGGCCATGTGGCCGTTTGGAGGTACACATATAGATCGATATACTGTGAGAATAAAAGGTTTTATATATACCCCTTCCATAGCGGTGAAAAACAGATAGCTTTCGAATTTCGAAAAGGGAAAATCTTCACATGTATTTATTTAGAATATTTAATATGTATGTATGTGGGTTTTAGTTAGGAATTGGAATAGGCATTCAAAATGTTTACAGTGAGGGGTAACGATCATCGCTTGTTTTTTACTAGAACGCTTTGTATATATATACATATATATACATAGTATGTAAAGGTTATGTAAACAGGGTAGAACCAACAGGGCGAGACGATGTTGGGCGCTGTAGAAGGGCCATAGGATTGAAGTTGGGTCTTAGTTTAATTATGACACACTGGCTTTACAGAAGTGTGATCAGATCAATTCTTACTTACGGTTTTGTAATCTGGTGGACTTCATTGGACAGCAAAATTTAGTATAAGACTACCTCAGGGGGTCCAGCGCACATGTTGTTTGGGTATAAGTGGGACAATGTGTACTAATATGTGGCCAATTTTTGTAATAAAAAACTATTTGATGTTAACATTATTAAAAAAATTTGAATAGTGAACACCGTTTCAGGAGAAAAACTTAAATAATAACACAATTTTTGTTTATCTTCATTTCGAAACTAAGTATATGCAGCGGCTCGGAGGATAATCATATCCAGATTGCCGATTTTTATGAAGCTATTCTGCAATGGCCAACTATATTTATTTACAGCCACATATAGAATGAAGATGATTTTTAATTCATATGTTTATCTTGATGAAATATTTTCGTTTTTGGTCCATGAATGTTCATACATGTTTTTTAATTTGTAATCTTAATAGACATAATTGTTGCCCTTGTACATATTTTAGGTCTTTTAAATCTTGATTGAAAACACCACAACAACAAAATGCCTACATTTTAAATATAAGTATAATAGATGGAGTAAACTAGGGATGCCAATCGGGATTGATTTAAGAAACTCCCGGGATTCGGGATTTTGAAATCCCGATCCCGAAATTCCGGGATTTCTGGATCCCGGGATTTCGGTATTTTTTTTAAATAAACAACACTTTTTAAATATTTATGAATTTACAAAGCTATTATATGTTTATATAAAATATATTTTTAAAAAAGAAAAATAAGAATTATAAAAATAAAAAATAGAACTGACATATAATTTTTAAAATTTTTTTTTGTATAGACTTTGTATAATTCGTGTTTAAAGTTTATGTCAAATCGGATGTCTATTAAAACCTCAATATCGCGGTAAATAAAAATTCTTCATATTGGATTTTTCGACGAATACATAATACCGTTTCTTGTCTTTAAATTGACCAATTTTTTTTATTCTACGTAGGTACGCATCCTTTAAGACCATAAATATGTCATACAAAGTGCAAGTCCTCAATATAGGCTATTTTATTTTTTAAGGAATTCGTATGATGTATCTGATACACTATTTTATTTTGTATGGTACCTATACACTGTTTTATTTAATAATTTTACGGTATTTTTATTAAAATATTTGATCTCAAAAATATCAATTTGTAACATTATAAAACGGTGATTAATTCATAGTTTTGTTAACTCAGTGACACATAGTATTCATTACTTTCCAATTTGGGTTAAACAAAATATTATGACAAATTAAGGTATACATTGCGTAAATCAAAAATAACTACAAATTCATTCGTCTTCTTTTTCTTCCTCTGCTACATCTGGCTCATCTAAACAATTTCGCTTCTTGCCACCTTGTATGTTAAAAAAAAAATGACTTCGAGCCACGAGGAATTACATTCTTCTTGCACAAATGTTAAAGATCATGCAGCTTTCGATGGTCGAAATGAAACTATTTCTCAAACAATAGTGTATATTATTATAAGCTATTTTATGAGTTAAAGTTTTCATAAATTGTATTTTTTTCTACAGGCTAAAATGAAGTATAATGCGTTTACACTATTATTCTTTTAACAACTTTGGAGTGGCAATTTCAAGTAAAATAGCGCATATGAGCTTACACACTTATTGAAGGAAAATTTTGAACAATAAATTATACACTATTTTTTCCAACGACATTTTGACCCACTTTTTGGAAGTAGAATTTGACGAAATTTTGACCAGACATTAAATTAATGATGGAGATTCTAAATATGCAATGCGTATGAGCGCATACCCTATTGTTATATTAAGGGGAAAATATAGAGTATAAAAATTCAATAAAAACGAACATTTTTGTAAACAAAAGTTGATACCTACATAGGTATATTAAAAATCCCGGGATTTTGGGATTCGGGATTTCCCGTTTGGCATCCCTAGCGTAAACATAGTTAATTTATAATGTACATATGTATTTTGTTGGCGTATTTGAAATCCAGATTTACAAGATGTACAAGGTCTACAATAGCAAACCGTGAATTCCGCTATTGTTTTCTTGTATCACGACTTTACAATAGGTTAAGGCTAAGGCCCAACTATAAAATGCATAAGCTTGATTAAGCTTCTGTCAAAAACTAGCAAAAAAACCTCTCAAATGCATTTAAAAAATAAAATAAAAAACAGTTGCATCCGTACGGTAATTGCGATCTGTTTGGCAATTTGCTTTAGCAAATGTCAGAATCATTACACTTAACAAAAATGTTCCTTCAGTTCAATATGGATTGACACATACGATTTACTTATGTAAGTAGGTAGGTATCAAGGCGAATTTATAACATGTATTTTGTTTTTGCAATTTTCTGACTTGTTGCCAAATTTCAGTATAGAAACAAAACAATCAGCCTTATTGTGTTTGGCGTATTTAAAATACGCCTACGACTGTACGTTTCACCATTTTTTTAATTCGCCGTGGATACAGCTGACGAACGGCTGACGAGTTGAGCCAAGGCGAATTTATACAAGGTAAGTGCAACTCTACAACTACAAAGCAAGGCGAATTAACTCCATGTATTTTGTTTTTGTAATTTTCTTACTTGTTGTCAAATTTCAGTATAAAAACAAAACAATATTTTGACGTTTCATGATTTTTGTGGATACAGCTGATGAACGGCTGACGAGTTGAGTTTACCTTGTTGAATTCGCCTTGAGTTGAGCTTACCTGGAGTTAATTCGCCTTGGTAGGTATATTATAGTTTGGCCTTTATTCAGATTTACTCACCTCCATTAAAACTATCGTTCTGTTGCCTTATCTTCAATTTTTAAAAGTTTAGTTTACTTTTTAATTTTATTTAAATTTTTTTTATTTAATATGCCTAGGTATGTACCTATGTATGTACTTCGTTTTATTTTTTCAAATTTTTATTCGAAATTTTTATAATTTCTTATTGACTTTTTAATTTTAATTTAATTACATTTAAATAATTAAAAACACCTTATTTTAGTTCTCTACTTGCTTATTTTCCCATCCACTTATTTTAAACTTTAACCACTTGCAATTATTTGCACCTTTAACTTTACTTTAAGACAATACATAACAGCAGGGCTGTCAGATATGGCGATTTCTCGCCAAACGTGGCGATTTTGAAACGTGTTTGGCGATGGGATTTCCCATTTGGCGACTGGCGACTTTTATGGCGATTTCTGATATAACTGGCGATTAACTTGGCTATTTTTAGCATTTATATTATTTCGGCGATTTTGTTTAACAACTTGTCATTTTTTGTTATCATTACTAATATAAAAAAACATATTAAGTGAATTTTATATTCAGTCACTATTTAATTCTATAAGTATGTAGGTCAAAACTCTAGTAATGAAATCGGTGAGGCTGAAGTGTAAGATATTATAGACTTTTGTACTTAATTTAAGTTTTTAGCTGAATACATATGAATATAATCTCCATTTTATTTAATTTAAAAAAAAAATTACAGAAACAAAACAAAATTTACTTCGGCGACTTTTTTGTATTTTTTCTTAGTTTTTGGCGATTTTTGACTGAACAATTATACTAGCGTTTTTTGTATGCAAAATTTAATTTTAAAAAAAAAAGAAAATTTTACAAAAACTGAACAAAATCGACGTTTGGCGATTTTTGGCGATTTCTGACATCCGGTTTGGCGATGGAGCTCAAAAAAATCTGACAACCCTGCATAACAGCAAAGAAATAACGATAATAATAAACATAAAACACTTCGATAATATGATGACGTCATAATGATGAGAGCTAACAAAAGAGCAAATTGTTACATTTGCAAAAAAAAAACTTCTTGAACAACAACATTAAGAGATGCACACAATAATTAAATAAGAATCAAGGCGAATTCGCCTTAATACGAATTAAAGCAAAAACAATGATAAAATGACTTCGTTAAATAACACGATCTCAAATAAATTGCACTTTTAATTTTTGACAAAAATTCTTTTATTTTCACTACTTTCGCTTACAAGCTAAGAAATTAATAAAGAATTGTTATTATTGCACTAAATGTAACACTTTTCTTTTAATAAAACACTTTAGTTAATTAATTAGAAATTAATTTACCCACAACGGCATTAAGACGACCGTTTTAAAACCAAGAAATTTAACAACTGAACAGGAATAAGAAATAAGAGTTGCCAAATTTAAGACCTTCTCGTTCATTAAAGGATGTTGATAAATATTTTCTCCCAAATAATTTAACACAAACAATATGTACAATATGTTGTTTATTTTTAATAGTATTTAAAACAATATTAAATTTGTTCGTTTAACTTGGCTTTTAAGTTAAGTATGCAAGTGTAATTAATTTAATCTTTATGTAATGTTTACCGTTAAATTTATATATATGTATATAAAATTGTAACGTTACGGACTGACTGACTCATTGACTCACTGATTCATCATCGCACAGCCTAAACGCCTGAAGCAAAAAACTTGAAATTTGGACTAGAGATCGGTCACTCCCCAAATCCATCCACTTAGACGGGATTTTTGAAAATTCGAATGTTTTGGGGGTAAAAACGGGAAAATTCGGTAACCTTATATCTCCAAAACTAAAAGAGATAGGTACAAGAAAAATGTAATACTTATCTCTGTTCTTTAGAAAAATAAGCGGACAGGTAGTTGGTACATTTTTTAAATCCGGCCCTTTTAGGGATTAAACGGTTAAAACCTGGGGTCAAATCATGGCAGTCGTGATCGAATACTTTTTCGATTATCGTAAAAAATTAAGTTTCGTAAAGACGGTGGTCAGATCTTACAATCGTTTTTCTGACAATGGTGTCATTATCATTAATTAATTATATTAATTAATCATTAATTAATTATTTCAATTAATTTTACACATCTGCCGAATGAAAATGAGCTAACAATGTTCATACAGTTGCAAGACATTTTTAGGCAATTTTAATGACAACATTGTAAGATCTGACCACCGTCTGTACGAAGCTTTATTTTCAACATGCAATGTCCTAAGTGGATAAAAATCTATTGCGGAACTTTTTGTTCTTTAACTGGTACTTTCCGTTAGTATTGGACCTAGAAACATAAAATTCAAGATGGAATATCCTGGGTGGATGAGAATCTATATGAGTGAACTTTTTGGTATTGGACCTAGAAAGATAAAATTAAACATGCAAGGTCCTGAGTGAATGAGAATCTCTAAGAGGGCTTTTTGGTACTTTTTGTTCATTAACTGGTACTTTTTGAATTCACGATGTAATGCCCTAAGTGGATAAGAATTTATAAGAGGGATGCTCTTGGTGATTTTTTGTTCATTAACTGGTACTTTTTGAATTTCCGTTAGTATTGTACCTAGGAACATAAAATTAAACATGCAAGGTCTTGAGTGAATGACAATGTTATTTTTTGGTACTTTTTTATTTTTTAAATGGTACTTTTTTTAAATTTTCGCTACTATTGGTCTTATGAACATAAAATTAAACCTGCAAGGTCCTGAGTGAATGAAAATCGCTTAATGGTCCTTTTTAGTTCTTTAGTTGGTACTTTTTGAATATTTGTTATTATTGGACTTAGAATAATTAAATTCAAGACGCAATGCCCTGAGTGGATAAGAATCTATAAGAAGGAAGTTTTTTGTCCTTTTTTGTTCTTTAACTGGTACCTTTTCAATTTCCGTATTTATTGGATCTAGAAAAATAAAATTAAACATGCTAGTTCCTGAGTAAATGAGAATCTTTAAGAGGGACTTTTTGGTACTTCGTCGTTCTCTAACTGGTACTTTTTTAAAATAAACTGGTACTTTTTTTTACTTTTAACACTATTTATTTTTGTGCATTAAAAAAAAAAAAAGAAATAGGTTGGTGGTTCTTTTACTAAATTCAGCCGTTTTAGGTAGTAAGCGGGTAAAACCTGTATTTTGGAACTTTGTTGTCCACTATCTAGCTTTTAAACGCATAGGAATAAAAATTATATAACATTTGTAACTTATCTAAAAAATACAAATGCATATTTGGTACTTTTTAGAAATTCGAACGTTTAAGGGATGAAAATTGTACCTATGTTTGTTACTTTTTTCAAAAGATATTTTCTCCATCTATTTGTCTTTCATTGCAGAGCCTGAAGCTAAAAGGTTGTCACTTGGACCGGAGGCTTGCCTCTCGCAAAATTCTGCTAACCTCATACCTCCTAAGCTAAAAGAGATAGAAAACTTTAACACGTATTATTGTTCATTAGAAAAAATCGCTAACCTCATATCTCCTAAGCTTAAAGAGATACAAAAAATTTAAAACTTATTATTGTCCATTAAAAAAATAAACGGACAAGTGCCTGGTACTTTTTTGAGCTACGGCTTTTGGGGTGTAAAAGGGTAAATAAAAATTAAATCACATTCAATGCTTATCTAAAAAATACAAAACAGACTTGGACTTTTTTTTTAATTTAAACGTTTAAGGTGTGAAAATCGTCCCTAATTTTGTTACTTTTTTCCGAACATTTGTCTCCATCTATCTATATAAAATAAAATTGTAAAGTTATTGACTGATTCATCATCGCACATCCTAAACTGCTGAAGCTAAAAAGGTGACTTTTGGACCGGAGGCTGGCGTCTCGGCAAATCGATCCCGCTAACCTAAAAAATCCAAAACTAAAAGAGATCAAAAAAATTAAAAACTTATTGTTGTTCATTAAAAAAATAAGAGGACAGGTGTTTGGTACTTTCTTGAAATTTTGTGCATTTGGGGAGTAAAACCTGTACATATTTTTGAAACTTTTTGTCACGCCATCTATATTTTAACCCAATACATTTTCTTTATTCTATGACATAAACGTACTAAATTATAGGCTCCCACTACAACATTGAAATGTTTATACATAAATGGGGAGATAAAAGTATCAAAAATGATCATACGGGATATTAACTGTTTTTCATTTGATTTTGTGTTCTACTTTTTGAATTTTCTATAATATTGAACTTAGGAACACAAAATTATAGGTGCAAAGTACTGTGTGAATAACATGCTATGAGATAAAAAATGTTGGAATTTTTTTGCTAAAACCTACATATGCTTTGGCATATAAATATGTTCATAAGAGAAAAGGCCCAATTACAAAGAAGCGGGTTAAATGCTAGAATTTAAACAAGTTTAAACCAAAAAAATAAACTTTGGCATACAAATATGTCCATGAAGGAAAAGGAGACGCTAACGAAGCAGCGAGCTAAATGCTAGTATTCAATAATTTTGTTTCTTTGTATTTAAACTACAGTGACTATGAGTTTGCAAATGATGTAACAAAAACAAAATGCTATCATTATTATTTTGAAAATATTTTAAGTTAGTTTTGAGAAGATTTCAAATTAAGAATTCATCGCTCTAGAAACTTATAATTCTTAAAGAGATTTTTAATTTTCATCTCCAAATAATACTTTGGATCTCAATTTACATTTTCAAAGTTTTTCAACATAATAAGCTTTTACTTAATGATTTTAAATGTTATATAAACTTTTGAAACTTTAGTTTTATACCTATTAATAAAAAGTTTTCTAATATTTTTAATGAACTCTTTGATATTTTAGTTAGGCTTGAGTTAATCAAATTAAATTTTCATTAAATTTTATTCTTGACTGAACACGGGATTGAACTCGTGTCAAATTTACATGTTTCGACAATAACACATTCTCATCATAATTCTTTGAAGTTCGGAAAACAGGTCTTATTTCAAAAAAATTAATTTTGAATTTTTGATTTGGTTTAATTAACTAACGGTTGCTTCCAATCGTAATCATTTGATTTTAATAAAATAAATGAATAAAATAAGGCAATTACATACATATGGGCACTTCCAAGATTGTAAACGGGACATTCGCACACGTTTATATTGACAAAACTGTAAAAAACAGCCTGATTTTCATTTTTTAAATTAATGATTATTTTAACTCTCAATTAGCTCTTTAATTTCCGCAAATGAAATTTTTCGCTTATTGTCGTGGTTTCCGAGATAATTGCAAAAAACCAGTGATTGTAAACGGGACAAAAAACGGAAGTGGGTTTTAAGGGGTAACCGTTTAAACAGTGATTTCTGCGAAACCTGACACAATATTTTATTGGGATTAATTTTCAAATGTTGCGTACTAATGTGCCCTAAAAATGGTTTCGATTTCAAAATAAAATATGAATTTCATTTTTTTAAATAAATTGTTAAAGAAATTGTAAACGAGACAATTTTTCCACCATGATTTAAAATTTTTTTATGTTGCTATATATTTATAATCCTTTATAAAGAAACTTAATAAAAAATGTTTCTCAGATCATAAATATGCCTTATATTAGAGCATTGTTGTTCCAAATGCATATTTTCTAATATACACAAGTATGTGCTAAAAGTTGTAGTACTTCGTTTACCATTTATCTTTTTATTTCGAATCAATTAATTTATACGCATATATTAAAAAAATATAAGCAATTCTCTAAATAAATCTTGAAAAGAAAAATTTTTTTTCCATTTTTTGTGGTTGACGTTTTTTTGGAACTAGCCATAGGTATGTTATTTTACATTTAATATTAAGAAAAACTACAAGTTCTGACTTAACAAGTTTTTGTTACACTTCAAAGAATTTTTGTTGAAATAAAATATTTTTGGGCCGAAGTTTGTCTAAATAGTAATATAATAAGTTAGTTTATGGACACATATACTACAATATGGAAAAAAATGTTAATAGGGGCTATGTGAAGTTATGGACCGATTATTGTAAATTTCAAACAACGCATGTACCGAGCAGGATGGACAACTCACCGCACAAGCTCATAACACCCTCTTCCAATGGTGGTGTCGGTATAAAAAATAACATTTTAAACCTGAAATTAAAAAATAAAAACCGAAAATAATGAGTTCTACTTCCATTTATTTAGGGAAGGTTCAAAATCACTATGAAGCTCAAATTTATCGAAATCTAATAGTCCGTCTTCCGCTATTCACTATCAATATTTTTCTTTATAAACGATGTTATTCTTTTTTTTTTATAAACACAGTGAAATCCGCTATGGTTTTACCTGATCACAATAGCTATTTAGGTTATTCATATTTGCTCACCTGCCTTAAAGCTATCCTCCTCTTGTCTTGTGTTCAATTTGTATACCTATCTTAGTTCATTTTATATAGGTACCTATATATTTCTGTATTTTGTATTTAATTTTATTTATATTTTTTTTATTTAATACACATAGGTAACCAGGTATAATTTATTTTCACTTTTTTATATTTTTATTAACAATTTTATATAGGTAATTTCTGATTGATTTTTTTAATTTAATGTAATTACATTTTAATAATGCTAAAAACCTAATCTAACTACTTTACTGAAAATACCATTTTCATAAAACAAAAACACAACTATGGCAGCACTTGCTAATTTTAGCATTAATTTATTTTATTTCCTTCTTTTAAGTTTCCACCAATTTTACACTTTATTTTATTTGAAAAATTTACTACTTGCAGTTATTTTCACCTTGAACTTCACTTCACAATAACAACATTGTAATCAACATAAACAAACCACTTCGATAATATTATGACGTCATAATGATGAGAGCTAACAAAAGAGCAAATTGTTACATTTGCAAAAAAAACTACTTCAACAACAACATTAAGAGATTCACACAATCAATTTAATAAGAATTAAAGCAAAAACAATGGTAACATGACTTCGTTAAATTAAACGATCACAAATCATACAAATTTCACTTTTTATTTTTGACAAAAATTCTATTATTTTCAAGATTTACGCTAAAAAGCTATGAAATTAATAAACAATTATTATTATTGCACTAAATGTAACACTCTTCTTTTATTAAAACACTTTAGTTATTTAATTAGAAATTAATTTACCCACAACGACATTAAGACGACCGTTTTAAAACCAAGAAATTTAACAACTGAACAGGAATAAGAAAAAAGAGTTGCCAAATTTAAGACTTTCTCGCTCATTTAAGGATTTTGATAAATATTTTCCCCCAAATAATTTAACGGAAACAATTTGAAAAATTTTTTATTTATAATAGTTTTAATAGTTTATTATACAATAGTTTTAAAAAACAATATTTAATTTTGTTGTTTATTTGGCGTTTTAGTTAATTATGCAAGTGTAAATCATTTAATCTTTGATATATATTTATCGTTAAATACCTATTCAACTAACGACTGTTATTAATTAGTTATATGCACTTTGTAATTAGTATCACTCATTTAACTAGTATATTGTTTATTTTCCCCTAAGCTTAAGCTATGAACATATCGTCAACTTAAATGCAAAACGACGTAACAGCACTTTTTATTTTTTTACAGGGGAAGCAAAAAACTTTACAAAATCAATAACAAGAAGGTTTACTTGGCGTTTGAATTTCTTTTATAAAGTCGCCATTTTTGATTGCAGGAATCTCAAATTTTTTGTGATCATTTATTTTAATAAAACGAACAAAAATTATTCAAAAACTATATTTCGAATTATTTTGTTGTTACGCCCTTCTGCATTTTAGGTGACGATATACTATTACATATTTTATTTAATTGTTTGATGAGTT
This sequence comes from Pollenia angustigena, assembly GCA_930367215.1. Taxonomy (NCBI): domain Eukaryota; kingdom Metazoa; phylum Arthropoda; class Insecta; order Diptera; family Polleniidae; genus Pollenia; species Pollenia angustigena. The sequence goes on from OV884056.1 coordinate 189,386,215, forward strand.
TTTAATTGTTGTTAACGTCTGGCAACCATTTTATAATAACCCTAAAAAGGTATATACATTTTTGATTTTATTTTTTTTATTTATTTCAAAACTATCACAACAAGGATAAATCTTAAAAATTACAGTGATAGTAAATAACATTTCTCATACTGTTACATGTCAACGAATACAACAAATTGATACGAAACAGGCAATAAAAAGTGGCAAATAATATTTGTAATTAATAATAAAATTTGCGTTTTAAGAAATTTAAAAAGTTTCCTTTTAAAGCAAAGTGTTGCTTTCAATTAGAAAACATGAAGGTTATTGGTTTCAAAGATGCGACGAATAAATAAAATTAATTTTTTCCCATTTTTGGATTTGTCGAACACTATTTTCAAGAAAATATATTCAGGTTCTTTTAAATAATAAAAATTAATTAATTTTAATAATAAAATCTATATATAAATCGGCTAAGGCAAAACAGTTAAGAACACTTTCCTCCTCTGTATGTCAACCGATTTGAACAAAATATACACCATTTGAAAGATATTTACTTACATAAGTGCACAATATATATTTTATTGAAATCTGTTCAATAATTTCAGAGTTATAGACGTTCAAATTTGCTACTAACACAAATACAAAAAATTTGTTTGTTTCAATTATCAAATAATAAAAAATAGGGTTGTCGATTATTCGATATTTTTTAGAAACCGGTTTTCGAATATTTCGACTATATAAAGTCGGAAAATGGAATGTGATCATTTTTAAATTTTCTATAATATTGAACTTTGAAACGTTATGTTATAGGTGCATGGCCCTGAGTGAATGAAACCCTATGAGAATTTTTTGAATTTTTGTTAATATTCGACCTATAAAGATAAAATTAAAAATGCATGGTCCTGGGGTAATAAGAACATATAAGGGGAGCTTTTTGGTACTTTTCCGTTCAACATCTGGTACATTGATTAATTTTCGTTAATAATAGACAGTAAGAAATAAAATTAAACTTGCAATGTCCAGATTGACAATCTATTAAGGAGATTTTTTGCTACTTTTTCGTTTTATCAATTCTGATGATATTGATCTTATAAAATAAAATTAACTGTCGTGGAAGTTAAAATATGAAAAAGAGGTTGGTCCCTCGCCAAATCGATCCACTAAGACGTAAAAAAAATGAACGAAACATGTAAATTCTTATATACATAGATGTACTCTGTTTTCTTCTTATGAACATGAAAATGTATGGTCGAATTTTGACCATTATGTTCATATATTTTCTAAAAATTTATAAATTTCCTGCCGGCTAGCATACCGTTGTATACGACTCAACCCACCAACTACATTAACATTACATATGGGCATTTCCAATTTGACGTGACGTTTGAAGAAGTCAAATTTGTAAAAAGGTTTTTAATATTTGAAAAGTAATAAAGGAGCACTATATTTAGTAAATTAAATTACAACAATTGACCCTTAGGATTTTAAGATATGTATGTACAAGCAAAAATATGCGCTGGTGTTACAAAAAATAGAAGTGGATTTTTACTTGCAATACAAAATTGCATAAGTCTGCGAATTAAAAAATACTTTTTGGTACAGGGTGTTTATGTTTTTAATAGCTAGGAATATGAAGTGACAAATGGGCAATTTCAATTTTGATGAAATTTTTAGATCGCTTATTTATAATTAGTAAGAATGATAGTTATAAAATAATATACAAATTATTTTTAGCAAAAGTAGTTTGAAATATAAAATTAAAAATACGTATTTATAAATTCATATTTTAGAAATACTTTATGGACTTAACACAACTGGGGCGAGCGACGACCTTCCTATAGCGGGACGAATTCGTCGGCTAGAGCTCGTGCCGTAAATTCTACCAATAGGACGAAATAAGTGCGTAAAAGGAGTTAAGGACATTAAAAATTATTCTTTAATTATTTTACTGCTATCCATTTTATTCTTTTTTAAATACACATATATGTACATAAGTACAAATAATTGAAAAAGTTTCCAGCAAACACAGAAATACTCCATATGTACTGCCATACGTATGTATTGCCTGGATGAAAAATATTATTGCGGCAATAATAGATTTCGAAATGCGGAAGATACTTCCTTCGGGAAGAAACTTGTCTCGATAGCAATACTTCTAAGCAATACGAAAGCGACTCTTCTAGATAATAAACTTGCAATATTGCCAGATAACTATTTATATGAAAATAGGAAGATATCGCCAAAATATCATTGGCGTAATAAAAAGAAGATTTTGTATTTTTAGAAATATTCATTTATGCACATATGTAAAAACAGGATCGTAAATAAACTAAAAAAATTATGTAGTTTCCACCATATGTTTCAACCAACTTCTATAATATTTTTGCAGAATATTTTAGAGTTAATAAATTTTATTTTTTTATTTATGGCGTACAAATATGTTAAAATTTATTTTTTTTCTGTCTACAAAATAAACAAATTACTTTGATTATTTTCGTTTAGATGACAATTTGGGGATATTGCTAAACTATTGCCCTAGGGGATATCTTCCATTTGTTTGCAAGGTTGTTATTAAATTTAATGGTATTAATACATATAAAATTAAATAAAAAATATATACATATGGGCATTTCCTGGGGTCACGAACGTACGTTCGTACGCTTTTGATGTACAAATAACGTACGATTTTTATTTATGTTTTTTTAATATTATCACCATGTATTTTATCAAAAAAACTTAATAGTCCTTTTACAATTGATTTTAATGGAGAGATTGTGAAGAAAGAGTGCAAACATAACATATTTTTTGCATGTAAAATAGGTAACAAAAAATATAAAACCGTCTTCAGAAGTAGAAAATATAAGAAAATATAAAATTTTCCAGTTTCCAGCGCAATTTCCTCAAGTTAAACAGCTGAGATAGGCTATGAAACCATTCTTTTATAAAATCATAGACTTTTTTTTATAATAAAAAACAATAAAAGACGATGATTATCAACATTTTATTTTTTCATCCTGGTTGACCATTCTGGGGAAATGCCCATATAAAAAAATTAACATTATTTACTAAAACACTTAAGAAATTCTAATAAAAAGGGATCATCCTGCCCCAATTTATTCGTTGTTTGTCTGCGTAATAAATATAAATAAACTTATCGCGGAGTTCGCTTCGCACGACGAATTACGGTCTACGCAATGATTGTGTGTTTTTTTATATACACCAATGAGTTCTTCTTCTAAAGACGAGTTTTCGCTGCGAATAATTCATCATTCGTCCCAGATGTGTTTCTAGCATTATTTAAATAAAATAGAACCAATTTGCGTAAAAATACAAGAAATCAAGACAGTCAAATCGGTACACTTTGAATACAAGCGGACGTTTATATATAAATTCGTAAATATATAATTTCGTAAAAAGAGAAACAGAAACAACATAAATACAACGATGGCAAAAAATTTTACATGCGACATGCCACTTGTTACAGTGATCAAAACTAAGCTAAAAAAAAGTATTAATGGGTAAAAAAAAACATTTTTAAGAGACATTAGTTCACAGCAATCTAGAGTTTGTAGTATTAAAAAATTGCCTAGGGTTTCGCCGAACTCGGCATTTGAACTTCCAAGTGCGAATGCCTTGCTTTTTAGCAGTTGTCTGGAAAACTAAAAAAATTATCAAAATGATAATTAGCATTAATTATAGGGCTAATTAAAAGCTATAAGTTTAATCTATTGTCAACATAAAAATCCGTTTTATTTTACCTTTTTCACTTTAAATGTTCGACTTGATGGAAATGCCCATTCGGCATGCTTCGACAGTTGTATTATTCAATCCCAGGCTTTATTTGTTTAATTTTTGGTTTTAAAATATTTAAATTTTAAAAAGATTGATTACAAGCTTAAAAACGATGCAAAGGATTCTAGATCGACACCACAAAAAAAAAACTAGTATAGTATTTAAGTAAAATATATCTCCTAATAAAAGCGACTCGAAAATTTAGAAATTTTTTATTTTCAGAATTGCAATCGAAAGAAACCTATTTTAAGTTTAATTATTTAAAAAATTACCGTAAAATTTTTAGGTTTTAAGAAAAGTTCTGGTAAAGATAAATAGAATATTGCTATGAACTAAAAAAATAAAATCGTTTTTAAAATTTGTCATTCGTTCGACTCAGTTTCCAAAACATGGTTATTTTTATTTTTTGCGAAAAGAATAAAGCAATTTGTTTTTGTTTTTATTTAGTTTTTCTTAACCTGCTTATAACTACAATTAATGTTGGAAGAATTCCAACCAATTGTAGTAGAGAATGTAAGCAAATATAAACTCACTGCTTATTATTGTTGTTTTTGCTTAAGCTTTGATATTGTTACAAGTAAAACTGTTGCTTATAATTCTTATTAGCTTAACGGTTGACAATTTTAAATACATTATCTTAATTTTTCTTGAACATAAAATTCATACTTAGAACGAATTCATATCTTTAAAATTGCCGCCCTTCAGCATCAAACCTCAGAAGGTTTTAACACATTATTTTGTAATAATAACATAAATCCTTAACTTGGCAACCCTATTACCATTATTCTTTTTACTTTTAGTTTTTGTTAAAGTTTTCATCAGCAGCACCGTTATATGCAAGGCGAATTGAATAGTCTAGTCAATTCGCCTTGGTGATATGTAATACAAATTCAATTGTCACTATAGAAAGTGAAGTTTTCGTTATAAAAAGTGTTAAATCTATTTAAATATGTAAATACCTACAAAATATTAACAATACTTAGCAATTATTTTATCAAAATATGCAATAAAAATGAAAATTTTAGTCTTCTATTCACTAATTTATAACGAAGAAGTACAAATGGTCTTGTTGTTATAATTAATGTCATTCATGCATGTGTGAACTTTAGTGTGTATGTACGTTTTTTTTGTTTGATTGAATGATGCATAAATAAGAGAGACGAGCAAGAGACGAGTAACAATAAGAAGAGCTAATACAAATGTTGTTGTTGTTTGGCTAATTGTTTTGAAAGGAAATGCAAAACGAAAAAGTGTTGTACTTTTGGCGTTTAAGATCCTAATGATCTTTTTTTATTCGGTGATAAATTAAAGTTGGCAGTTAAAGATTAAGATAATTAATTTTAATTTGCGTTTTCATACAAAAAACTCGAATTTTAGTAAATAAAAAAGAATATTAAAATTTTAATATATAATAAAAAAAAAATCGAATTTTAAAAATCATACCGATCCCAGATTAACATTACTTAAGCTCAAACTCTTAGATTTTCCAAGCAAATAGCAATTTTAGCTTTTCATAGAAAAAAATAGAATTTTTAAAATGCGAGTGATCTCATATTAAGCTTATATAAGTTCTAACTCTTTTAGTTCCGAGAAAATGTCAATTTTAGTTTTAAATATAAAAAGAAATCAAAGTTTAATCAAAAATATGAGTGATTTTCTTACGATTTTTGTATGAAAAACTTTAAATGCGTTTTTCTTGGAAACTAAAAGTGCTAGAGCCAAAATAACGAAAATCGGTGATCACTTTTTTTTTCCATAGAAAATTGATTTTCTTAGGACTTTATATAAAAAATTTTAAATGCGTTTTTCTAGGAAACTATAAGTGCTAGAGCCAAAATAACGAAAATCTGTGATCACTTCTACCTTCCATAGAAAATTGATTTTCTTAGGATTTTTATATGAAAAACTTTAAATGCGTTTGTCTAGGAAACTATAAGTGCTAGAGCCAAAATAACGAAAATCTGTGATCAATTCTATGTTCTATAGAAAATTGATTTTCTTAAGATTTTTTTATGAAAAACTTTCAATGCGTTTTTCTAGGAAACTATAAGTGCTAGAGCCAAAATAACGAAAATCTGTGATCACTTCTATTTTCTTTAGAGAATTGATTTTCTAAGGATTTTGATTTGAAAAACTAAATGCGTTTTTCTTGGAAAATATAGGTGCTAGAGCCAAAATAATACACAAAATAAAAACAACAACAACTTACAAAAGATGTTGTCAATAAAGTGTTTTTTTTTAGTTTTTCTAAAATCTTTATGGATGAAGTTTCCTGATGATCTGGCAACCAGTGAAATACGCATAGGAATAGCTTATCCCATCAACAATAAATTTCAAGTGTTTTTTATCAAGAATAAAAACTGGGAATTAAGCACGAATAACAAAATCTTTTTGAATTAAAATTTTGTATTCCCAAAAATTGAAATTACTTTTTGATATTAAACAGGCAACTACATGGCCTAAAAAACACTTTATTGACAACATCTTTTGTAAGTTGTTGTTGTTTTTATTTTGTTTTTCTTAACCTACTTACAACTACAATTAATGTTGAGAGAATTTCAACTAATTGTAGTGGGGAATGTAAGATGAGATAAACCCACTGTTTATTGTTGATGTGTTTTGTTTAAACTTTGATATTATTACAAGTAGAACTGTTGCTATAAGTCTTATACGTTTAACAGTTTTATTTGGTTTAATATCTTTAGTTTTTCTAAAATATTTATGGATGAAGTTTCCTGATGATCTGGCCTAAGCAACCAGTGAAATGCGCATAGGAATAGCTTATCCCATCAACAATAAATTTCAAGTGTTTTTATCAAAAATAAAAACTGGGAATTAAGCACGAATAACAAAATCTTTTTAAATTAAATTAGAATTATGGGTACTTCCATGTCAAAACGACCAAGAGTGGGACACGACCCCTTCCTATTTTAATGAAATTTGGTGAGAAGGTTCCTTTTATCTTATTAGGAACATATATGAACGAAAAAAAATTTTAAAATTTGTTTTTCGAAAGTTTTGTCATATTCAAAATGTCATAATTTCGCCGAATTAGCCGAATGTGTTGAGCTTATTTCTTCAATATCTCGAAAACTACTTGACATACGAAGATGATTTTAATGTCATTTTAAAGAGAATACTTGGGGCTACAAACCATATATTGAAAAAAAAATTTTGAAAAATGCCATATGTAATTTTACATTTAATATTTAGAAAAACTACAAGTTCTGACTTAACAAGTTTTTGTTACACTTCAAAGAATTTTGGTTGAAATAAAATATTTTTGGGCCGAAGTTTGTCTAAATAGTAATATAATAAGTTAGTTTATGGACACATATACTCCAATATGGAAAAAAATGTTAATAGGGGCTATGTGAAGTTATGGACCGATTATTGTAAATTTCAAACAACGCATGTACCGAGCAGGACGGACAACTCACCGCACAAACTCATAACACCCTCTTCCAATGGTGGTGTCGGTATAAAAAATAACATTTTAAACCTGAAATTAAAAAATAAAAACCGAAAATAATGAGTTCTACTTCCATTTATTTAGGGAAGGTTCAAAATCACTATGAAGCTCAAATTTATCGAAATCTAATAGTCCGTATTCCGCCATTCACTATCAATATTTTTCTTTATAAACGATGTTATTCTTTTTTTTTATAAACACAGTGACTTTGGTTGAATAAACTATAAAATTTTAAGATCAACAATATCTTACGACACGACACTAGCAAAATGCATACATTTTTAATTAACTATGTTTACGCCATCTTAATAGGTAAATACTTAAATTGTAAATGTGTGCATTTTGTTATTGCCGTGTTCTAAATTAATTTTTCCAAGACCTACAAGATATACCTACAAGGCCTACAATATCAAACAGTAAATCCGCTATGGTTTTACCTGATCACAATAGCTATTTAGGTTATTCATATTTGCTCACCTGCCTTAAAGCTATCCTCCTCTTGTCTTGTGTTCAATTTGTATACCTATCTTAGTTCATTTTGTACCTATATATTTCTGTATTTTGTATTTAATTTTATTTATATTTTTTTTATTTAATACACATAGGTAACCAGGTATAATTTATTTTCACTTTTTTATATTATTATTAACAATTTTATATAGGTAATTTCTGATTGATTTTTTTAATTTAATGTAATTACATTTTAATAATGCTAAAAACCTCATCTAACTACTTTACTGAAAATACCATTTTCATAAAACAAAAACACAACTATGGCAGCACTTGCTAATTTTAGCATTAATTTATGTTATTTCCTTCTTTTAAGTTTCCACCAATTTAAAGCTTAGTCTAGACGATATGTTGAATCAGCAAATGTATGATTATACTCATTTGCTTAAAAATAATAACAAATGTCTCTATCAGCATATGCAATATGCTAGGTGTCTAGACGATATGCTGAAAATACCAAATTTTTCAAATTCATCATATGCTAGCAAATGATATTTCAACAAATAAGTTAGCATACAATTTTTGTGTCTACACGATATGTTGAATTTCGTATGTTGTTATGTATGTTGACTAAGGAGAACATTTGTTTAAAAATTAAAAATTCATTTGACAATTCTCTTTTTTTATTATTTTATTTAAAATTTGTTATAAATTATCGCCTTTATTGCAGAAATTAATAGTTTTAGTGTAATTAACACTTAAAAAGTAAGAGTGCTTTATTGGGCTTGGTCAAATCCGCAAAAAATTAAAATATTTAAGTTACTTAATTTATTTCAGTTCTACCCCTATGGTAAACTATGTGCCGACCAGCAGAATGTTTTATGGATTTATTTGATACCCACACCACTACAGTGTCTGTAACACTTAAAAATAATGGTCTTATAACCATCGTTTAGTATTCCGATCGACTCAATCGCTATCTGAGTCGATATAAGGATGTCCGTCCGGCCGGCTGGCTGGCTGTCCACTTTGTAGTGCGCAAAGTACTTGTCGCAATAATTTGATGAAATTTGGTACATTGGCTCTAATTATTTATTGTAATTAAACGATGAGGAACGGTACATAATATCTCAAAGATCCCATAAAAACGTCCTTCCGAATAAGAGTCTTTGCGCTCATAAACCATGTTCTATGTTGGTATTAAGACTAAATCTTGGTCAAAAAGTTTTATAGTAAATCTATTGTTCCCATACAAATACCACTCCATATGCAATACCATAACGTCCTTAAAAATGTTGATCGATTGAGTAATTTTTAGTATTAAAAACATAAATAAGACTAAATTTCAATACAAAACACTTGTATGTTTCAACCGTTTTAAAGTCCCGCTTTCTACGGGAGCTATAGTGAGTTTTTTTTGCCGATTATCACAAAATTGCATCGTGTTATTTCTAGCCACTTAAAGCTAAATTGAACTATATTTTTCCACATTTAAATGATTTCCCAGAGTGGGCTTTAAGCGGAGCCTATGGTAAATTGTGGGCCGATCTTCTCCAAATTTAGTTGTGTGATTTCTAGTTTTATGAAAATATGACCGACCAAATTTTACTATAATAGCGTTATTCGGTACGTCTTAGGCATATTTAAGTACTTCCGAGAATGGATTTAACATGGGGCCTATGGTAAATTATGGAGCGATCATCTTAGTGTAATATCTAGTCATAGAAAGTTCTTGCAAAATTAAATAGCAATCGGTGCATTCTGTTGCGGATTTTTGTTAGTTTCTTTAACAGAAATATCAATTTTTAAGGGTGTTGGGGTTCTGGTTTAAAAGAAGAAAATTTACTCAGCTGAGCGAAGTCGTTGCTTGATATACCATTAAATTAAGAACCCTTATGTCCAGTCGAAGACCGGCAATAAGGAAAAAATTTATTAAGCAAAGCTGATGTTTGTCATACCATTGAAGCAATTACATAAAGTATATTAAATATTACCACATGTGTACTAAAACCTAATATATTAAACAAAAAGATTTATTAGAATATAAATGGTTATTCTTAATAGCTTCAGAATTTTATACGCTCCTGTACCATGCATTATATTATATGAAAGCTTGAAGATTTCTCTAGAAAATATTATATGTAAATAAAAATACCTTAATATCGACACAATTTTGACATAAGAGCCATTTTGATCAAATAAATTAGTAACTAAAAATATTTTTTGAAATATGGGTTTTAATGGGTTAATAATTCGGCATATTTTATATACCACGTGAAAGGTATTTGGAAACACGCTTCAGCGCTACCCATATTGCTGAGATCAAATTTATACTTCAAGAGATATTGGTTAAGAATTTTTCAACTTTTATGATCTATATCTCTAAGGCCCGTTTTCACAACTTACCGATAGCTTAAAGTAGACTTTAAATGGCCTTATAAAAAGTGTTCCATTATTTAAACTTTACTTTTACCTAAAGTGAACGATAAAGTAGATTAAGGTTAAGCCTACCTGGTAGGTTAAAGTAAAATTGTAATAATGGAACACTTTTATTACGGCCGATAAAATCTTACCTTTAGCTATCGGTAAGTTGTGAAAACGGGCCTAAAACAAAGTTCGTTGACCAACATTTTTATTTTCAAAGCACTTCTAAATGCAATTTTTTGTTTGCCAATGAGCTAGAAATCTTGATAAGTTCCGGGGTTATAGGTATACAAAATTAAACAAGTAATTGAAAGAATACCAATTTTTATCTATTTTATATGCTAACAAATTTACCGTATGCTGAAAAGCTTGCATACGACTTTCAACAAATAACATATTTGTCAACATACGTAGAAAATTTGTTGAAAAGTAAAAATATTGTGTCTAGACGATATGCTATAATTGTGAACAAACGTTTGCTGACTTCGTTAACAAATGCCTGACATATGTTAGTAAGCATACGTTTGTTGAAAAAATTTGGTGTCTACACGATATGTTGGCGCTGAAAGCAAATTTTTCAACATAAATTTGCTGATTCAACATATCGTGTAGACTTAGCTTTACACTTTATTTTATTTGAAAAATTTACTACTTGCAGTTATTTTCACCTTGAACTTCACTTCACAATAACAACATTGCGATCAACATAAAGTTTACATCATAAACAAACCACTTCGATAATATTATGACGTCATAATGATGAGAGCTATCAAAAGAGCAAATTGTTACATTTGCAAAAAAAAAACTACTTCAACAACATCATTAAGAGATTCACACAATCAATTTAATAAGAATTAAAGCAAAAACAATGGTAACATGACTTCGTTAAATTAAACGATCACAAATTGCACTTTTTATTTTTGACAAAAATTCTATTATTTTCAATATTTACGCTAAAAAGCTATGAAATTAATAAACAATTATTATTATTGCACTAAATGTAACACTCTTCTTTTATTAAAACACTTTAGTTATTTAATTAGAAATTAATTTACCCACAACGACATTAAGACGACCGTTTTAAAACCAAGAAATTTAACAACTAAACAGGAATAAGAAAAAAGAGTTGCCAAATTTAAGACTTTCTCGCTCATTTAAGGATTTTGATAAATATTTTCCCCCAAATAATTTAACGGAAACAATTTGAAAAATTTTTTATTTATAATAGTTTTAATAGTTTATTATACAATAGTTTTAAAAAACAATATTTAATTTTGTTGTTTATTTGGCGTTTTAGTTAATTATGCAAGTGTAAATCATTTAATCTTTGATATATATTTATCGTTAAATACCTATTCAACTAACGACTGTTATTAATTAGTTATATGCACTTTGTAATTATTATCACTCATTTAACTAGTATATTGTTTATTTTCCCCTAAGCTTAAGCTATGAACATATCGTCAACTTAAATGCAAAACGACGTAACAGCACTTTTTATTTTTTTACAGGGGAAGCAAAAAACTTTACAAAATCAATAACAAGAAGGTTTACTTGGCGTTTGAATTTCTTTTATAAAGTCGCCATTTTTGATTGCAGGAATCTCAAATTTTTTGTGATCATTTATTTTAATAAAACGAACAAAAATTATTCAAAAACTATATTTCGAATTATTTTGTTGTTACGCCCTTCTGCATTTTAGGTGACGATATACTATTACATATTTAATTTAATTGTTTGATGAGTTTTTAATTGTTGTTAACGTCTGGCAACCATTTTATAATAACCCTAAAAAGGTATATACATTTTTGATTTTATTTTTTTTATTTATTTCAAAACTATCACAACAAGGATAAATCTTAAATATTACAGTTATAGTAAATAACATTTCTCATACTGTTACATGTCAACGAATACAACAAATTGATACGAAACAGGCAATAAAAAGTGGCAAATAATATTTGTAATTAATAATAAAATTTGCGTTTTAAGAAATTTAAAAAGTTTCCTTTTAAAGCAAAGTGTTGCTTTCAATTAGAAAACATGAAGGTTATTGGTTTCAAAGATGCGACGAATAAATAAAATTAATTTTTTCCCATTTTTGGATTTGTCGAACACTATTTTCAAGAAAATATATTCAGGTTCTTTTAAATAATAAAAATTAATTAATTTTAATAATAAAATCTATATATAAATCGGCTAAGGCAAAACAGTTAAGAACACTTTCCTCCTCTGTATGTCAACCGATTTGAACAAAATATACACCATTTGAAAGATATTTACTTACATAAGTGCACAATATATATTTTATTGAAATCTGTTCAATAATTTCAGAGTTATAGACGTTCAAATTTGCTACTAACACAAATACAAAAAATTTGTTTGTTTCAATTATCAAATTATAAAAAATAGGGTTGTCGATTATTCGATATTTTTTAGAAACCGGTTTTCGAATATTTCGACTATATAAAGTCGGAAAATGGAATGTGATAATTTTTAAATTTTCTATAATATTGAACTTTGAAACGTTATGTTATAGGTGCATGGCCCTGAGTGAATGAGACCCTATGAGAATTTTTTGAATTTTTGTTAATATTCGACCTATAAAGATAAAATTAAAAATGCATGGTCCTGGGGGAATAAGAACATATAAGGGGAGCTTTTTGGTACTTTTCCGTTCAACATCTGGTACATTGATTAATTTTCGTTAATAATAGACAGTAAGAAATAAAATTAAACTTGCAATGTCCAGATTGACAATCTATTAAGGAGATTTTTTGCTACTTTTTCGTTTTATCAATTCTGATGATATTGATCTTATAAAATAAAATTAACTGTCGTGGAAGTTAAAATATGAAAAAGAGGTTGGTCCCTCGCCAAATCGATCCACTAAGACGGAAAAAATGAACGAAACATGTGAATTCGTATATACATAGATGTACTCTGTTTTCTTCTTATGAACATGAAAATGTATGGTCGAATTTTGACCATTAGGCGGACACTAGTATATGTAAATATACATGTAAATATGTTCATATACTTTCTAAAAATTTATAAATTTCCTGCCGGCTAGCATGCCGTTGTATACGACTCAACCCACCAACTACATTAACATTACATATGGGCATTTCCAATTTGACGTGACGTTTGAAGAAGTCAAATTTGTAAAAAGGTTTTTAATATTTGAAAAGTAATAAAGGAGCACTATATTAAGTAAATGAAATTACAACAATCGACCCTTAGGATTTGAAGATATGTATGTACAAGCAAAAATATGCGCTGGTGTGACGTTACAAAAAATAGAAGTGGATTTTGACTTGCAATACAAAATTGAATAAGTCTGCGAATTAAAAAATACTTTTTGGTACAGGGTGTTTATGTTTTTCAAAGCTAGGAATATGAAGTGACAAATGGGCAATTTCAATTTTGATGAAATTTTTAGAACGCTTATTTATAATTAGTAAAAATTATAGTTATAAAATAAAAATACAAATTATTTTTAACAAAAGTAGTTTGAAATACAAAATTAAAAATAAGTATTTATAAATTCATATTTTAGAAATACTTTATGGACTTAACACAACTGGGGCGAGCGACGACCTTCCTAAAGCATGACGAATTCGTCGGCTAGAGCTCGTGGCGTAAATTGGACCAATAGGACGCAATAAGTGCGTAAAAGGTGTTAAGGGCATGAAAAATTATTCTTTAATTATTTTACTGCTATCCATTTTATTCTTTTTTAAATACACATATATGTACATAAGTACAAATAATTGAAAAAGTTTCCAGCAAACACAGAAATACTCCATATGTACTGCCATACGTATGTATTGCCTGGATGAAAAATATTATTGCGGCAATAATAGATTTCGTAATGCGGAAGATACTTCCTTCGGGAAGAAACTTGTCTCGATAGCAATACGAAAGCGACTCTTCTAGATAATAAACTTGCAATATTACCAGATAACCATTTATATGAAAATAGGAAGATATCGCCAAAATATCATTGGCGTAATAAAAAGAAGATTTTGTATTTTTAGAAATATTCATTTATGCACATATGTAAAAACAGGAACGTAAATAAAGTAAACTAAAAAAATTATGTAGTTTCCACCATATGTTTCAACCAACTTCTTTAATATTTTTGCAGAATATTTTAAATTTAATAAATTTTATTTTTTTATTTATGGCGTACAAATATGTTAAAATTTATTTTTTTTTCTGTCTACAAAATAAAAAATTACTTTGATTATTTTCGTTTAGATGACAATTTGATGATATTGCTAAACTATTGCCCTAGGGGATATCTTCCATTTCTTTGCAAGGTTGTTATTACATTTTATGGTATTAATACATATAAAATTAAATAAAAATTAAATACATATGGGCATTTCCTGGGGTCACGAACGTACTTTCGTACGCTTTTGATGTACAAATAACGTACGATTTTTATTTATGTTTTTTTAATATTATCACCATGTATTTTACCAAAAAAACTTAATAGTCCTTTTACAATTGATTGTAATGGAGAGATTGTGAAGAAAGAGTGCAAACATAACATATTTTTTGCATGTAAAATAGGTAACAAAAAATATAAAACCCTCTTCAGAAGTAGAAAATATAAGAAAATATAAAATTTTCCAGTTTCCAGCGCAATTTCCTCAAGTTAAACAGCTGAGATAGGCTATGAAACCATTCTTTTATAAAATCATAGACTTTTTTTATAATAAAAAACAATAAAAGACGATGATTATCAACATTTTATTTTTTCATCCTGGTTGACCATTCTGGGGAAATGCCCATATAAAAAAATTTACATTATTTACTAAAACACTTAAGAAATTCTAATAAAAAGGGATCATCCTGCCCCAATTTATTCGTTGTTTGTCTGCGTAATAAATATAAATAAACTTATCGCGGAGTTCGCTTCGCACGACGAATTACGGTCTACGCAATGATTGTGTGTTTTTTTATATACACCAATGAGTTCTTCTTCTAAAGACGAGTTTTCGCTGCGAATAATTCATCATTCGTCCCAGATGTGTTTCTAGCATTATTTAAATAAAATAGAACCAATTTGCGTAAAAATACAAGAAATCAAGACAGTCAAATCGGTACACTTTGAATACAAGCGGACGTTTATATATAAATTCGTAAATATATAAATTCGTAAAAAAAGATACAGAAACATCATAAATACAACGATGGCAAAAAATTTTACATGCGACATGCCACTTGTTACAGTGATCAAAACTAAGCTAAAAAAAAGTATTAATGGGCAAAAAAGAACCATTTTTAAGAGACATTAGTTCACAACAATCTAGAGTTTGTCGCATTAAAAAATTGCCTAAGGTTTCGCCGAACTCGGCATTTGAACTTCCAAGTGCGAATGCCTTGCTTTTTAGCAGTTGTCTGGAAAACTAAAAAAAAATTATCAAAATGATAATTAGCATTAATTATAGGGCTTATTAAGAGCTATAAGTTTAATCTATTGTCAACATAAAAATCCGTTTCATTTTACCTTTTTCACTTTAAATGTTCGACTTGATGGAAATGCCCATTCGGCATGCTTCGACAGTTGTATTTAATTCAATCCCAGGCTTTATTTGTTTGATTTTTGGTTTTAAAATATTTAAATTTTAACAAGATTGATTACAAGCTTAAAAACGATGCAAAGGATTCTAGATCGACACCACAAAAAAAAACTAGTACCTATAGTATTTAAGTAAAATATATCTCCTAATAAAAGCGACTCGAAAATTTAGAAATTTTTTATTTTCAGAATTGCAATCGAAAGAAACCTATTTTAAGTTTAATTATTTAAAAAATTACCGTAAAATTTTTTTGTTTTAAGAAAAGTTCTGGTAAAGATAAATAGAATATTGCTATGAACTAAAAAAATAAAATCGTTTTTATTTTTTGCGAAAAGAATAAAGCAAGTCGTTTTTGTTTTTTTTTTAGTTTTTCTTAACCTGCTTATAACTACAATTAATGTTGGAAGAATTCCAACCATTTGTAGTGGAGAATGTAAGAAAATGTAACTCACTGCTTATTATTGTTGTTTTTGCTTAAGCTTTGATATTGTTACAAGTAAAACTGTTGCTTATAATTCTTATTAGCTTAACGGTTGACAATTTTAAATCCATTATCTTAATTTTTCTTGAACATAAAAATCATACTTAGAACGAATTCATATCTTTAAAATTGCCGCCCTTCAGCATCAAACCTCAGAAGGTTTTAACACATTATTTTGTAATATTAACATAAATCCTTAACTTGGCAACCCTATTACCATTATTCTTTTTACTTTTAGTTTTTGTTAAAGTTTTCATCAGCAGCACCGTTATATGCAAGGCGAATTGAATAGTCTAGTCAATTCGCCTTGGTGATATGTAATACAAATTCAATTGTCACTATAGAAAGTGAAGTTTTCGTTATAAAAAGTGTTAAATCTATTTAAATATGTAAATACAAAATATTAACAATACTTAGCAATTATTTTATCAAAATATGCAATACAGTACTTTTCGCTTATAGTCCATTCCGCTTAAAGGCCAAAAACGGGTATAAGCCAAAACTGTCCTATTCACACGCACATTTTTTCGAATTTCATACAAATTATTTGTTCTAAGGTCCATTTCGCTTGTAGTCCATTTTCGTTTAAAAGCCACATTTTCTTAGCATGCATATATAATTATTCATGCAAAAATGTTCGCTTATAGTCCACTATATTTTCTAAAATTTTTATAATCAACTGGCAACAGTCAAACTTCATAGAAAAAAAACGCTAATAAAAATATTAGAGTTTTTTCATATAGACTTTGACGTTTGGTATAACAAAAAATTGTCAGGTAAAAATCCTATGAATTTGATATTTATGTTGTGTTTGATTTCGTCATCCAAGGAATTAAAATGAATCTCAAACTCATTTGATTATATTGAAATCTTTTAAAGCATTTGAATTATTAATAAAAAAGATTTTTGTTTTAACTATTTATTTAAAATAAATCAATATTTGATTATGTTTTAAATATACTTTTCTTTTGTTTAAAAAGAGTGGTTTTATTGAAGGAAATCATTTTTATATAGTCCAAAATGTGGATTATACAAGGTTTCACTTATTATCTATAAAATGGCTTATAAAAAAATCGGTTATAGTCCAAATTCGCTTATAGTCCACAAAAGTTGTGCAACTATAATAGTGGACTATAAACGAAAAGTACTGTAAAAATGAAAATTTTAGTCTTCTATTCACTAATTTATAACGAAGAAGTACAAATGGTCTTGTTGTTATAATTAATGTCATTCATGCATGTGTGTACTTTAGTGTGTATGTACGTTTTTTTTGTTTGATTGAATGATGCAAAAATAAGAGAGACGAGCAAGAGACGAGTAACAATAAGAAGAGCTAATACAAATGTTGTTGTTGTTTGGCTAATTGTTTTGAAAGGAAATGCAAAACGAAAAAGTGTTGTACTTTTGGCGTTTAAGATCCTAATGATCTTTTTTTATTCGGTGATAAATTAAAGTTGGCAGTTAAAGATTAAGATAATTAATTTTAATTTGCGTTTTCATACAAAAAACTCGAATTTTAGTAAATAAAAAAGAATATTAAAATTTTGATATATAATAAAAAAAAATCGAATTTTAAAAATCATACCGATCCCAGATTAACATTACTTAAGCTCAAACTCTTAGATTTTCCAAGCAAATAGCAATTTTAGCTTTTCATAGAAAAAAATAGAATTTTTAAAATGCGAGTGATCTCATATTAAGCTTATATAAGTTCTAACTCTTTTAGTTCCGAGAAAATGTCAATTTTAGTTTTAAATATAAAAAGAAATCAAAGTTTAATCAAAAATATGAGTGATTTTCTTACGATTTTTGTATGAAAAACTTTAAATGCGTTTTTCTTGGAAACTAAAAGTGCTAGAGCCAAAATAACGAAAATCGGTGATCACTTCTATTTTCCATAGAAAATTGATTTTCTTAGGACTTTTATATGAAAAATTTTAAATGCGTTTTTCTAGGAAACTATAAGTGCTAGAGCCAAAATAACGAAAATCTGTGATCACTTCTACCTTCCATAGAAAATTGATTTTCTTAGGATTTTTATATGAAAAACTTTAAATGCGTTTTTCTAGGAAACTATAAGTGCTAGAGCCAAAATAACGAAAATCTGTGATCACTTCTATTTTCTTTAGAGAATTGATTTTCTAAGGATTTTGATTTGAAAAACTAAATGCGTTTTTCTTGGAAAATATAGGTGCTAGAGCCAAAATAATACACAAAATAAAAACAACAACAACTTACAAAAGATGTTGTCAATAAAGTGTTTTTTTTTTAGTTTTTCTAAAATCTTTATGGATGAAGTTTCCTGATGATCTGGCAACCAGTGAAATGCGCATAGGAATAGCTTATCCCATCAACAATAAATTTCAAGTGTTTTTTATAAAGAATAAAAACTGGGAATTAAGCACGAATAACAAAATCTTTTTGAATTAAAATTTTGTATTCCCAAAAATTGAAATTACTTTTTGATATTAAACAGGCAAGTACATGGCCTAAAAAACGCTTTATTGACAACATCTTTTGTAAGTTGTTGTTGTTTTTATTTTGTTTTTCTTAACCTACTTACAACTACAATTAATGTTGAGAGAATTTCAACTAATTGTAGTGGGGAATGTAAGATGAGATAAACCCACTGTTTATTGTTGATGTGTTTTGTTTAAACTTTGATATTATTACAAGTAGAACTGTTGCTATAAGTCTTATACGTTTAACAGTTTTATTTGGTTTAATATCTTTAGTTTTTCTAAAATATTTATGGATGAAGTTTCCTGATGATCTGGCCTAAGCAACCAGTGATGCGCATAGGAATAGCTTATCCCATCAACAATAAATTTCAAATGTTTTTATCAAAAATAAAAACTGGGAATTAAGCACGAATAACAAAATCTTTTTAAATTAAATTAGAATTATGGGTAATTCCATGTCAAAACGACCAAGAGTGGGACACGACCCCTTCCGATTTTAATAAAATTTGGTGAGAAGGTTCCTTTTATCTTATTAGGAACATATATGAACGAAAACAAATTTTAAAATTTGTTTTTCGAAAGTTATGTCATATTCAAAATGTCATAATTTCGCCGAATTAGCCGAATGTGTTGAGCTTATTTCTTCAATATCTCGAAAACTACTTGACATACGAAGATGATTTTAATGTCATTTTAAAGAGAATACTTGGGGCTACAAACCATATATTGAAAAAAAAAAAAAAAAAATTTTTTGAAAAATGTAATATCTGCAAAATGTTAAATTTAAAAAACGGACTAAGTCAAAAACCTATTTTTTTATTTGGCTGATTTTTTTTTTGTGTATTACCTCAAACTGACATTAAAATCATCTTCGTATGTCAAGTAGTTTTCGAGATATTGAAGAAATAAGCTCAACACATTCGGCTAATTCGGCAAAATTATGACATTTTGAATATGACATAACTTTCGAAAAACAAATTTAAAAATTTTTTTTCGTTCATATATGTTCCTAACAAGATAAAAGGAAACTTCTCACCAAATTTCATTAAAATCGGAAGGGGTCGTGTCCCACTCTTGGTCGTTTTGACATGGAATTACCCATATATTAAAAAAATATAAGCAATTCTCTAAATAAATCTTGAAAAGAAAATTTTTTTTTCCATTTTTTGTGGTTGACGTTTTTTTGGAAATAGCCATATGTAATTTTACATTTAATATTTAGAAAAACTACAAGTTCTGACTTAACAAGTTTTTGTTACACTTCAAAGAATTTTGGTTGAAATAAAATATTTTTGGGCCGAAGTTTGTATAAATAGTAATATAATAAGTTAGTTTATGGACACATATACTCCAATATGGAAAAAAATGTTAATAGGGGCTATGTGAAGTTATGGACCGATTATTGTAAATTTCAAACAACGCATGTACCGAGCAGGACGGACAACTCACCGCACAAACTCATAACACCCTCTTCCAATGGTGGTGTCGGTATAAAAAATAACATTTTAAACCTGAAATTAAAAAATAAAAACCGAAAATAATGAGTTCTACTTCCATTTATTTAGGGAAGGTTCAAAATCACTATGAAGCTCAAATTTATCGAAATCTAATAGTCCGTCTTCCGCCATTCACTATCATTATTTTTCTTTATAAACGATGTTATTCTTTTTTTTTATAAACACAGTGAAATCCGCTATGGTTTTACCTGATCACAATAGCTATTTAGGTTATTCATATTTGCTCACCTGCATTAAAGCTATCCTCCTCTTGTCTTGTGTTCAATTTGTATACCTATCTAAGTTCATTTTATATAGGTACCTATAGGTACCTCTATATTTCTGTATTTTGTATTTAATTTTATTTATATTTTTTTTATTTAATACACATAGGTACCCAGGTGTAATTTATTTTCACTTTTTTATATTTTTATTAACAATTTCATATAATTTCTGATTGATTTTTTTAATTTAATGTAATTACATTTTAATAATGCTAAAAACCTAATCTAACTACTTTACTGAAAATACCATTTTTATAAAACAAAAACACAACTATGGCAGCACTTGCTAATTTTAGCATTAATTTATTTTATTTCCTTCTTTTAAGTTTCCACCAATTTTACACTTTATTTTATTTGAAAAATTTACTAGGTACTTGCAGTTATTTTCACCTTGAACTTCACTTCACAATAACAACATTGTAATCAACATAAACAAACCACTTCGATAATATTATGACGTCATAATGATGAGAGCTAACAAAAGAGCAAATTGTTACATTTGCAAAAAAAAAACTACTTCAACAACAACATTAAGAGATTCACACAATCAATTTAATAAGAATTAAAGCAAAAACAATGGTAACATGACTTCGTTAAATTAAACGATCACAAATTGCACTTTTTATTTTTGACAAAAATTCTATTATTTTCAATATTTACGCTAAAAAGCTATGAAATTAATAAACAATTATTATTATTGCACTAAATGTAACACTCTTCTTTTATTAAAACACTTTAGTTATTTAATTAGAAATTAATTTACCCACAACGACATTAAGACGACCGTTTTAAAACCAAGAAATTTAACAACTAAACAGGAATAAGAAAAAAGAGTTGCCAAATTTAAGACTTTCTCGCTCATTTAAGGATTTTGATAAATATTTTCCCCCAAATAATTTAACGGAAAGAATTTGAACAATTTTTTATTTATAATAGTTTTAATAGTTTATTATACAATAGTTTTAAAAAACAATATTTAATTTTGTTGTTTATTTGGCGTTTAAGTTAATTATGCAAGTGTAAATCATTTAATCTTTGATAGGTACCTATATATTTATCGTTAAATACCTACCTATTCAACTACCGACTGTTATTAATTAGTTATATGCACTTTGTAATTATTATCACTCATTTAACTAGTATATTGTTTATTTTCCCCTAAGCTTAAGCTATGAACATATCGTCAACTTAAATGCAAAAGGACGTAACAGCACTTTTTATTTTTTTACAGGAGAAGCAAAAAACTTTACAAAATCAATAACAAGAAGGTGTACTTGGCGTTTGAATTTCTTTTATAAAATCGCCATTTTTGATTGCAGGAATCTCAAATTTTTTGTGATCATTTATTTTAATAAAACGAACAAAAATGATTCAAAAACTATATTTCGAATTATTTTGTTGTTACGCCCTTCTGCATTTTAGGTGACGATATACTATTACATATTTAATTTAATTGTTTGATGAGTTTTTAATTGTTGTTAACGTCTGGCAACCATTTTATAATTACCCTAAAAAGGTATATACATTTTTGATTTAATTTTTTTTTTATTTATTTCAAAACTATCACAACAAGGATAAATCTTAAAAATTACAGTGATAGTAAATAACATTTCTCATACTGTTACATGTCAACGAATACAACAAATTGATAAGAAACAGGCAATAAAAAGTGGCAAAT
Source organism: Pollenia angustigena (assembly GCA_930367215.1). Lineage (NCBI taxonomy): Eukaryota > Metazoa > Arthropoda > Insecta > Diptera > Polleniidae > Pollenia > Pollenia angustigena. Next base: position 189,408,330 of record OV884056.1, read on the forward strand.
AATATTTGTAATTAATAATTAAAATTTGCGTTTTAAGAAATTTAAAAAGTTCCCTTTTAAAGCAAAATGTTGCTTTCAATTAGAAAACATGAAGGTTATTGGTTTCATTGGTTTTCCCATTTTTGGATTTGTCGAACACTATTTTCAAGAAAATATATTCAGGTTCTTTTAAATAGTAAAAATTAATTAATTTTAATAATAAAATCTATATATAAATCGGCTAAGGCAAAACAGTTAAGAACACTTTCCTCCTCTGTATTTGAACAAAATATACACCATTTGAAAGATATTTACTTACAGAAGTGCACAATATATATTTTATTGAAATCTGTTCAATAATTTCAGAGTTATAGACGTTCAAATTTGCTACTAACACAAATACAAAAAATTTGTTTGTTTCAATTATCAAATAATAAAAAAATAGGGTTGTCGATTATTCGATATTTTTTAGAAACCGGTTTTCGAATATTTCGACTATAGAGCAATTCCATATGAAAGCGATCACCTTTTGGACGACCCCTCTCCGATTTTAAAATAAATAGTCTCAATCGATTGCCCAGCAAAAAATAATGTACCTACATATTTTTTTTTTTTTTTATAGTGACTGGTTTAGTGGTGGTGTAAACCACTGTCATGTGACAAAATTGAAGAATTCTTCATAAGGGACCTCATTGAAAGTTGTTTTAAACAAAACTACTAAAGCGATCGCAACGAGTGATAGCTCGTTGGAAAGGTATTTAATTGAAAAATAAAATTTTCCTAATTTTTCTTAGAAATTTGCCTTTAAATTTTCCCATGAAAATTAAATTTTCCGATTTTCCACAGAAGCTCCTAAATTTTCCGGCTAACTTTTTTTTTTGGATTCCTCATAATTTTTGCTTTAAGAATCAGCAATAAAAAAATGGGCCCCGACTCCTTGTTTGGACAGTTAAAAATACATTTATGAAGAAAAAATCTTTCTTATTTTGCTGCTTATACTTAATTACAATATTTATTAAAAATTTCAATTGTCTTGGCATCATTATAAAATAAAAGTAACTTTAAATTTAGCACGTCGGCAGACAAAGAGTACCGCTTTACATTAATTGACATATCAGAAATATTTGGTATGAAGCAATGAAACTTTTGCGTTCCAGTTATAGTTTTGACATTATTATATCTGTTTTGAATTCGTCGCTCCATGGCATCGTGTTCTTTTTGAGTGCATAAAACTGTGTTAATGGCAATTTCCTTGCTTTGAATCCACGAAAACAAATGTTGTACATTTAAGATCTGGTCAGTATATGGCCTTTGCAAACTTGCCTTAGTCGCCATGCGTTTTAGGGTTCCCCCTAACGCATCGCATGGGCCCTTACCGTGGGACGTCGCGAAAAAGTGCCACTCGTCCTTGCAGTTTTGTTCTTCTTCAATTATGCAAAGATTGTAAAAAATTTTTTTATTCTTGTACTGAGAAGCCGCGCCGTCTGAGAAAAACGTTACTTTGTTGATTGCATCGAATTTTGATCTTGAGAATTCAAACAGTTTCATTTGAAATAAATAAACGGACACATAATTATGAGCTAAACTCTCCGCGACAACAACAAGGCTTACGGTCTGTAGTTCGTTATCTTCGTTTTTGAAATAAATGCAAAAAGGATGCACCGTGCACTGGTCGTTTGCCCAGTGATAAGCCTGAATTTCATCCTGAACGAGAAAAGTGTAATTCTCGGCAAATTCGCTTATCACAATGAATTCATTTTGGGCTAATTTCTCCTTACTTTCCTTTAGAAATTTCGATTGCATCTCGGATATGAAATGGTGCGCCTTCAGTTCATTCAACTTGAATCCGAATTCCTCGATGAATTCCGGAATCTGCTTTACCACGGTCTCAAGGGAACATCTGCCGCTGCTAATTATCCACTGTTTGAAATGCACCTCCTGAATTAACAGCTGTTCAAACTTTTCCGCCAAATATTGCTCTAGCTCGTCAATCTTCGGACAATTGTCGCATTTGGACAGATGACAATTTTCCGTGGGGTATGCGCACAACGACTTCGACAGGAGGTCCCTATATGTTTCAATTTCACCGTGAAATACTTTCAATTTCTTGCATGGAAAGAAAATTAATTTGATGTTTTGATGAAACATGCAAACGCAGACTGAATGCGTTCCGTGCCTGTCTAATGCCAGCACGCATTCTTTTGGTCGTAGGATGGCAAACTTAGAAAATCCCACTTTTTCTGCTGGGTATTTCTCATTGAACTGATGGTATGCTTCGGATAGATTACATAATAATAATCTGCGCTGCTTGTGTACTTTTTCTCCATCTTCACGTGTGATAACATAGTCACGTGTACCTGGGCAGGCGCGGCTGTTGTCATCATTGCAGTAAAAATCTTGAATCAATTTCACCGTTGCTTCGCTGAGGGTCCTTGAGCCAAATTTTTTGGTGGGAGTCGCCAATATGCCCTTCTGTCGAACTAATTCTTTGCTTCTTCTCGCGATGTAAAAAGATGTTTGAAACTGTTCAGAAATCTTGCGTATAGACCATGATTGAGGCAGCACAGATAAAATGAGATATTTCTCCGGAAAAGTGGTCGCTAAATTGAATTTTCTTTTCAACTGCTCAATCATTTGTTTGCCGTCATCAACGTCATCTGCTTGACTGCATTCGTTATCAGAGCGTTATTGTCGCGATTGCACTCATAACCTTGCCTTTTTTCTCTTTCCTGTATGTTTCACTTCGCAACTTTCTTTTTCTAATAGGCGTTTCACCTAAAGTGGTAATAGCCTCATTCAAAGGACTCAAAGACATATTGACCATCGGAATGTCTGTCTCACTATCAGATGAAACATTTTGTTCACTTGTCATTTCACTTTCGGATTGTGGCTGCATTTGTTTCAATGCATTTGCTTGTTGAGACAAATCGATTTTACACTTGGGGCAAATGAATTATGCTTCTTCACCGTATTGTATATTTAATTCATTCATGTATCGCTTCGAAACACCAGTTAATTTTAATACTTTTATCTTTTTCGAACGATGTCCACTCTTGTTAAACGGATTGCAGCAAAATTTATTCATTTTACTTTAAATTGTCTTTACAGCTTCACTCTTTACTTTACAAAAAAAACACTTTAACACTTTCACGTTTAGTATTCAACTGAAATTTGACTCAGAGTGTGTGAAGTATTTATATTTATTTTTTGGTAAAAAATAGGTAAAAAAAAAAATAAGCGATATTTGCTTTTCTTTAATAGGAAAATTTGCGTGAACTACTGGTCATAAAATGTTTTTTAAAGAGGGACTTAATTGGTTACTGCCAATAAGCCGACCACAGGTCATAAAATGTTTTGCAAATTTTTTAAATTACCAGGTAATAAATATTTCGCCATATTTATGGAAAATCCGTGTTTTATGACTTGTTTCTGCACGTGTCATTTTAGGCGAAATATTTATTACCTGGTAATTTAAAAAATTTACAAAACATTTTATGACCTGTAGCCTCAGTCGGGTTTGGTGTGCCATTACATGCCACTGCTGCTATTATCCATGGATTTATGGCCGATCTTGTGAAGGCAGGCAGACCATATTCACTACACACTCAACTTGGGGCTCTTAAAAAAAAAATTGATTTTTTCTTCATAAATGTATTTTTAACTGTAAAACAATTTTTAAAATGTATTTTTAACAAGGTGGTCTCTTAAATGCTCTTCTCCTGTCCAAACAAGGAGTCGGGGCCCATTTTTTTATTGCTGATTCTTAAAGCAAAAATTATGAGGAATCCAAAAAAAAAAAATTAGCCGGAAAATTTAGGAGCTTCTGTGGAAAATCGGAAAATTTAATTTTCATGGGAAAATTTAAAGTCAAATTTCTAAGAAAAATTAGGAAAATTTTATTTTTCAATTAAAGCCTGATTCAATACCTTTCCAACGAGCTATCACTCGTTGCGATCGCTTTAGTAGTTTTTCTTTAAAACAACTTTCAATGAGGTCCCTTATGAAGAATTCTTCAATTTTGTCACATGACAGTGGTGTACACCACCACTAAACCAGTCACTATAAAAAAAAAAAAATATGTAGGTACATTATTTTTTGCTGGGCAATCGATTGAGACTATTTATTTTAAAATCGGAGAGGGGTCGTCCAAAAATTTGCCAATTTTGATCGTTTTCATATGGAATTGCTCTATATAAAGTCGGAAAATGGAATGTGATCATTTTTAAATTTTCTATAATATTGAACTTTGAAACGTTATGTTATAGGTGCATGGCCCTGAGTGACTGAAACCCTATGAGATTAAAATTGTTGGTACTACTTATTTGTTCTTTGGTATGTTTTGAATTTTTGTTAATATCCGACCTATAAAGATAAAATTAAAAATGCATGGTCCTGGGGGAATAAGAACATGTAAGGGGAGCTTTTTGGTACTTTTCCGTTCAACATCTGGTACATTGATTAATTTTCGTTAATAATATACAGTAAAAAATAAAATTAAACTTGCAATGTCCAGATTGACAATCTATTAAGGAGATTTTTTGCTACTTTTTTGTTTTATCAATTCTGATGATATTGAACTTATAAAATAAAATTAACTGTCGTGGAAGTTAAAATATGAAAAAGAGGTTGGTTCCTCGCCAAATCGATCCACTAAGACGGAAAAAAATGAACGAAACATGTAAATTCGTATATATATAGATGTACTCTGTTTTCTTCTTATGAACATGAAAATGTATGGTCGAATTTTGACCATTAGGCGGACACTAGTATATGTAAATATACATGTAAATATGTTCATATACTTTCTAAAAATTTATAAATTTCCTGCCGGCTAGCATGCCGTTGTATACGACTCAACCCACCAACTACATTAACATTACATATGGGCATTTCCAATTTGACGTGACGTTTGAAGAAGTCAAATTTGTAAAAAGGTTTTTAATATTTGAAAAGTAATAAAGGAGCACTATATTTAGTAAATTAAATTACAACAATCGACCCTTAGGATTTTAAGATATGTATGTACAAGCAAAAATATGCGCTGGTGTTACAAAAAATAGAAGTGGATTTTGACTTGCAATACAAAATTGCATAAGTCTGCGAATTAAAAAATACTTTTTGGTACAGGGTGTTTATATTTTTCAAAGCTAGGAATATGAAGTGACAAATGGGCAATTTCAATTTTGATGAAATTTTTAGATCGCTTATTTATAATTAGTAAAAATGATAGTTATAAAATAATATACAAATTATTTTTAACAAAAGTAGTTTGAAATATAAAATTAAAAATACGCATTTATAAATTCATATTTTAGAAATACTTTATGGACTTAACACAACTGGGGCGAGCGACGACCTTCCTATAGCGGGACGAATTCGTCGGCTAGAGCTCGTGCCGTAAATTCTACCAATAGGACGAAATAAGTGCGTAAAAGGAGTTAAGGACATTAAAAATTATTCTTTAATTATTTTACTGCTATCCATTTTATTCTTTTTTAAATACACATATATGTACATAAGTACAAATAATTGAAAAAGTTTCCAGCAAACACAGAAATACTCCATATGTACTGCCATACGCATTGCCTAGATGAAAAATATTATTGCGGCAATAATAGATTTCGTATTGCGGAAGATACTTCCTTCGGGAAGAAACTTGTCTCGATAGCAATACTTCTAAGCAATACGAAAGCGACTCTTCTAGATAATAAACTTGCAATATTGCCAGATAACTATTTATATGAAAATAGGAAGATATCGCCAAAATATCATTGGCGTAATAAAAAGAAGATTTTGTATTTTTAGAAATATTCATTTATGCACATATGTAAAAACAGGATCGTAAATAAAGTAAACTAAAAAAATTATGTAGTTTCCACCATATGTTTCAACCAACTTCTTTAATATTTTTGCAGAATATTTTAAATTTAATAAATTTTATTTTTTTATTTATGGCGTACAAATATGTTAAAATTTATTTTTTTTCTGTCTACAAAATAAAAAATTACTTTGATTATTTTCGTTTAGATGACAATTTGGGGATATTGCTAAACTATTGCCCTAGGGGATATCTTCCATTTCTTTGCAAGGTTGTTATTAAATTTTATGGTATTAATACATATAAAATTAAATAAAAAATAAATACATATGGGCATTTCCTGGGGTCACGAACGTACGTTCGTACGCTTTTGATGTACAAATAACGTACGATTTTTATTTATGTTTTTTTAATATTATCACCATGTATTTTACCAAAAAAACTTAATAGTCCTTTTACAATTGATTGTAATGGAGAGATTGTGAAGAAAGAGTGCAAACATAACATATTTTTTGCATGTAAAATAGGTAACAAAAAATATAAAACCGTCTTCAGAAGTAGAAAATATAAGAAAATATAAAATTTTCCAGTTTCCAGCGCAATTTCCTCAAGTTAAACAGCTGAGATAGGCTATGAAACCATTCTTTTATAAAATCATAGACTTTTTTTTATAATAAAAAACAATAAAAGACGATGATTATCAACATTTTATTTTTTCATCCTGGTTGACCATTCTGGGGAAATGCCCATATAAAAAAATTAACATTATTTACTAAAAACACTTAAGAAATTCTAATAAAAAGGGATCATCCTGCCCCAATTTATTCGTTGTTTGTCTGCGTAATAAATATAAATAAACTTATCGCGGAGTTCGCTTCGCACGACGAATTACGGTCTACGCAATGATTGTGTGTTTTTTTATATACACCAATCAGTTCTTCTTCTAAAGACGAGTTTTCGCTGCGAATAATTCATCATTCGTCCCAGATGTGTTTCTAGCATTATTTAAATAAAATAGAACCAATTTGCGTAAAAATACAAGAAATCAAGACAGTCAAATCGGTACACTTTGAATACAAGCGGACGTTTATATATAAATTCGTAAATATATAATTTCGTAAAAAGAGAAACAGAAACAACATAAATACAACGATGGCAAAAAATTTTACATGCGACATGCCACTTGTTACAGTGATCAAAACTAAGCTAAAAAAAAGTATTAATGGGTAAAAAAAAAACATTTTTAAGAGACATTAGTTCACAGCAATCTAGAGTTTGTAGCATTAAAAAATTGCCTAGGGTTTCGCCGAACTCGGCATTTGAACTTCCAAGTGCGAATGCCTTGCTTTTTAGCAGTTGTCTGGAAAACTAAAAAAATTATCAAAATGATAATTAGCATTAATTATAGGGCTAATTAAAAGCTATAAGTTTAATCTATTGTCAACATAAAAATCCGTTTTATTTTACCTTTTTCACTTTAAATGTTCGACTTGATGGAATGCCCATTCGGCATGCTTCGACAGTTGTATTATTCAATCCCAGGCTTTATTTGTTTAATTTTTGGTTTTAAAATATTTAAATTTTAAAAAGATTGATTACAAGCTTAAAAACGATGCAAAGGATTCTAGATCGACACCACAAAAAAAAACTAGTATAGTATTTAAGTAAAATATATCTCCTAATAAAAGCGACTCGAAAATTTAGAAATTTTTTATTTTCAGAATTGCAATCGAAAGAAACCTATTTTAAGTTTAATTATTTAAAAAATTACCGTAAAATTTTTAGGTTTTAAGAAAAGTTCTGGTAAAGATAAATAGAATATTGCTATGAACTAAAAAAATAAAATCGTTTTTAAAATTTGTAATTCGTTCGACTCAGTTTCCAAAACACGGTTATTTTTATTTTTTGGGAAAAGAATAAAGCAATTTGTTTTTGTTTTTATTTAGTTTTTCTTAACCTGCTTATAACTACATTAATGTTGGAAGAATTCCAACCAATTGTAGTAGAGAATGTAAGCAAATATAAACTCACTGCTTATTATTGTTGTTTTTGCTTAAGCTTTGATATTGTTACAAGTAAAACTGTTGCTTATAATTCTTATTAGCTTAACGGTTGACAATTTTAAATACATTATCTTAATTTTTCTTGAACATAAAATTCATACTTAGAACGAATTCATATCTTTAAAATTGCCGCCCTTCAGCATCAAACCTCAGAAGGTTTTAACACATTATTTTGTAATAATAACATAAATCCTTAACTTGGCAACCCTATTACCATTATTCTTTTTACTTTTAGTTTTTGTTAAAGTTTTCATCAGCAGCACCGTTATATGCAAGACGAATTGAATAGTCTAGTCAATTCGCCTTGGTGATATGTAATACAAATTCAATTGTCACTATAGAAAGTGAAGTTTTCGTTATAAAAAGTGTTAAATCTATTTAAATATGTAAAAACAAAATATTAACAATACTTAGCAATTATTTTATCAAAATATGCAATAAAAATGAAAATTTTAGTCTTCTATTCACTAATTTATAACGAAGAAGTACAAATGGTCTTGTTGTTATAATTAATGTCATTCATGCATGTGTGTACTTTAGTGTGTATGTACGTTTTTTTTGTTTGATTGAATGATGCAAAAATAAGAGAGACGAGCAAGAGACGAGTAACAATAAGAAGAGCTAATACAAATGTTGTTGTTGTTTGGCTAATTGTTTTGAAAGGAAATGCAAAACGAAAAAGTGTTGTACTTTTGGCGTTTAAGATCCTAATGATCTTTTTTTATTCGGTGATAAATTAAAGTTGGCAGTTAAAGATTAAGATAATTAATTTTAATTTGCGTTTTCATACAAAAAACTCGAATTTTAGTAAATAAAAAAGAATATTAAAATTTTGATATATAATAAAAAAAAATCGAATTTTAAAAATCATACCGATCCCAGATTAACATTACTTAAGCTCAAACTCTTAGATTTTCCAAGCAAATAGCAATTTTAGCTTTTCATAGAAAAAAATAGAATTTTTAAAATGCGAGTGATCTCATATTAAGCTTATATAAGTTCTAACTCTTTTAGTTCCGAGAAAATGTCAATTTTAGTTTTAAATATAAAAAGAAATCAAAGTTTAATCAAAAATATGAGTGATTTTCTTACGATTTTTGTATGAAAAACTTTAAATGCGTTTTTCTTGGAAACTAAAAGTGCTAGAGCCAAAATAACGAAAATCGGTGATCACTTCTATTTTCCATAGAAAATTGATTTTCTTAGGACTTTTATATAAAAAATTTTAAATGCGTTTTTCTAGGAAACTATAAGTGCTAGAGCCAAAATAACGAAAATCTGTGATCACTTCTACCTTCCATAGAAAATTGATTTTCTTAGGATTTTTATATGAAAAACTTTAAATGCGTTTTTCTAGGAAACTATAAGTGCTAGAGCCAAAATAACGAAAATCTGTGATCAATTCTATGTTCTATAGAAAATTGATTTTCTTAAGATTTTTTTATGAAAAACTTTCAATGCGTTTTTCTAGGAAACTATAAGTGCTAGAGCCAAAATAACGAAAATCTGTGATCACTTCTATTTTCTTTAGAGAATTGATTTTCTAAGGATTTTGATTTGAAAAACTAAATGCGTTTTTCTTGGAAAATATAGGTGCTAGAGCCAAAATAATACACAAAATAAAAACAACAACAACTTACAAAAGATGTTGTCAATAAAGTGTTTTTTTTTTTAGTTTTTCTAAAATCTTTATGGATGAAGTTTCCTGATGATCTGGCAACCAGTGAAATACGCATAGGAATAGCTTATCCCATCAACAATAAATTTCAAGTGTTTTTTATCAAGAATAAAAACTGGGAATTAAGCACGAATAACAAAATCTTTTTGAATTAAAATTTTGTATTCCCAAAAATTGAAATTACTTTTTGATATTAAACAGGCAACTACATGGCCTAAAAAACACTTTATTGACAACATCTTTTGTAAGTTGTTGTTGTTTTTATTTTGTTTTTCTTAACCTACTTACAACTAAAATTAATGTTGAGAGAATTTCAACTCATTGTAGTGGGGAATGTAAGATGAGATAAACCCACTGTTTATTGTTGATGTGTTTTGTTTAAACTTTGATATTATTACAAGTAGAACTGTTGCTATAAGTCTTATACGTTTAACAGTTTTATTTGGTTTAATATCTTTAGTTTTTCTAAAATATTTATGGATGAAGTTTCCTGATGATCTGGCCTAAGCAACCAGTGAAATGCGCATAGGAATAGCTTATCCCATCAACAATAAATTTCAAGTGTTTTTATCAAAAATAAAAACTGGGAATTAAGCACGAATAACAAAATCTTTTTAAATTAAATTAGAATTATGGGTACTTCCATGTCAAAACGACCAAGAGTGGGACACGACCCCTTCGTATTTTAATGAAATTTGGTGAGAAGGTTCCTTTTATCTTATTAGGAACATATATGAACGAAAAAAAATTTTAAAATTTGTTTTTCGAAAGTTTTGTCATATTCAAAATGTCATAATTTCGCCGAATTAGCCGAATGTGTTGAGCTTATTTCTACAATATCTCGAAAACTACTTGACATACGAAGATGATTTTAATGTCATTTTAAAGAGAATACTTGGGGCTACAAACCATATATTGAAAAAAAAATTTTGAAAAATGCCATATGTAATTTTACATTTAATATTTAGAAAAACTACAAGTTCTGACTTAACAAGTTTTTGTTACACTTCAAAGAATTTTGGTTGAAATAAAATATTTTTGGGCCGAAGTTTGTCTAAATAGTAATATAATAAGTTAGTTTATGGACACATATACTCCAATATGGAAAAAAATGTTAATAGGGGCTATGTGAAGTTATGGACCGATTATTGTAAATTTCAAACAACGCATGTACCGAGCAGGACGGACAACTCACCGCACAAACTCATAACACCCTCTTCCAATGGTGGTGTCGGTATAAAAAATAACATTTTAAACCTGAAATTAAAAAATAAAAACCGAAAATAATGAGTTCTACTTCCATTTATTTAGGGAAGGTTCAAAATCACTATGAAGCTCAAATTTATCGAAATCTAATAGTCCGTATTCCGCCATTCACTATCAATATTTTTCTTTATAAACGATGTTATTCTTTTTTTTTATAAACACAGTGACTTTGGTTGAATAAACTATAAAATTTTAAGATCAACAATATCTTACGACACGACACTAGCAAAATGCATACATTTTTAATTAACTATGTTTACGCCATCTTAATAGGTAAATACTTAAATTGTAAATGTGTGCATTTTGTTATTGCCGTGTTCTAAATTAATTTTTCCAAGACCTACAAGATATACCTACAAGGCCTACAATATCAAACAGTAAATCCGCTATGGTTTTACCTGATCACAATAGCTATTTAGGTTATTCATATTTGCTTACCTGCCTTAAAGCTATCCTCCTCTTGTCTTGTGTTCAATTTGTATACCTATCTAAGTTCATTTTATATACTTAGGTACCTATAGGTACCTATATATTTCTGTATTTTGTATTTAATTTTATTTATATTTTTTTTATTTAATACACATAGGTAACCAGGTATAATTTATTTTCACTTTTTTATATTTTTATTAACAATTTTATATAGGTAATTTCTGATTGATTTTTTTAATTTAATGTAATTACATTTTAATAATGCTAAAAACCTCATCTAACTACTTTACTGAAAATACCATTTTCATAAAACAAAAACACAACTATGGCAGCACTTGCTAATTTTAGCATTAATTTATGTTATTTCCTTCTTTTAAGTTTCCACCAATTTTACACTTTATTTTATTTGAAAAATTTACTACTTGCAGTTATTTTCACCTTGAACTTCACTTCACAATAACAACATTGCGATCAACATAAAGTTTACATCATAAACAAACCACTTCGATAATATTATGACGTCATAATGATGAGAGCTATCAAAAGAGCAAATTGTTACATTTGCAAAAAAAAAACTACTTCAACAACATCATTAAGAGATTCACACAATCAATTTAATAAGAATTAAAGCAAAAACAATGGTAACATGACTTCGTTAAATTAAACGATCACAAATTATACAAATTGCACTTTTTATTTTTGACAAAAATTCTATTATTTTCAATATTTACGCTAAAAAGCTATGAAATTAATAAACAATTATTATTATTGCACTAAATGTAACACTCTTCTTTTATTAAAACACTTTAGTTATTTAATTAGAAATTAATTTACCCACAACGACATTAAGACGACCGTTTTAAAACCAAGAAATTTAACAACTAAACAGGAATAAGAAAAAAGAGTTGCCAAATTTAAGACTTTCTCGCTCATTTAAGGATTTTGATAAATATTTTCCCCCAAATAATTTAACGGAAACAATTTGAAAAATTTTTTATTTATAATAGTTTTAATAGTTTATTATACAATAGTTTTAAAAAACAATATTTAATTTTGTTGTTTATTTGGCGTTTTAGTTAATTATGCAAGTGTAAATCATTTAATCTTTGATATATATTTATCGTTAAATACCTATTCAACTAACGACTGTTATTAATTAGTTATATGCACTTTGTAATTATTATCACTCATTTAACTAGTATATTGTTTATTTTCCCCTAAGCTTAAGCTATGAACATATCGTCAACTTAAATGCAAAACGACGTAACAGCACTTTTTATTTTTTTACAGGGGAAGCAAAAAACTTTACAAAATCAATAACAAGAAGGTTTACTTGGCGTTTGAATTTCTTTTATAAAGTCGCCATTTTTGATTGCAGGAATCTCAAATTTTTTGTGATCATTTATTTTAATAAAACGAACAAAAATTATTCAAAAACTATATTACGAATTATTTTGTTGTTACGCCCTTCTGCATTTTAGGTGACGATATACTATTACATATTTAATTTAATTTAATTGTTTGATGAGTTTTTAATTGTTGTTAACGTCTGGCAACCATTTTATAATAACCCTAAAAAGGTATATACATTTTTGATTTTATTTTTTTTTATTTATTTCAAAACTATCACAACAAGGATAAATCTTAAAAATGACAGTGATAGTAAATAACATTTCTCATACTGTTACATGTCAACGAATACAACAAATTGATACGAAACAGGCAATAAAAAGTGGCAAATAATATTTGTAATTAATAATAAAATTTGCGTTTTAAGAAATTTAAAAAGTTTCCTTTTAAAGCAAAGTGTTGCTTTCAATTAGAAAACATGAAGGTTATTGGTTTCAAAGATGCGACGAATAAATAAAATTAATTTTTTCCCATTTTTGGATTTGTCGAACACTATTTTCAAGAAAATATATTCAGGTTCTTTTAAATAATAAAAATTAATTAATTTTAATAATAAAATCTATATATAAATCGGCTAAGGCAAAACAGTTAAGAACACTTTCCTCCTCTGTATGTCAACCGATTTGAACAAAATATACACAATTTGAAAGATATTTACTTACATAAGTGCACAATATATATTTTATTGAAATCTGTTCAATAATTTCAGAGTTATAGACGTTCAAATTTGCTACTAACACAAATACAAAAAATTTGTTTGTTTCAATTATCAAATAATAAAAAATAGGGTTGTCGATTATTCGATATTTTTTAAAAACCGGTTTTCGAATATTTCGACTATATAAAGTCGGAAAATGGAATGTGATCATTTTTAAATTTTCTATAATATTGAACTTTGAAACGTTATGTTATAGGTGCATGGCCCTGAGTGAATGAAACCCTATGAGAATTTTTTGAATTTTTGTTAATATTCGACCTATAAAGATAAAATTAAAAATGCATGGTCCTGGGGGAATAAGAACATATAAGGGGAGCTTTTTGGTACTTTTCCGTTCAACATCTTGTACATTGATTAATTTTCGTTAATAATAGACAGTAAGAAATAAAATTAAACTTGCAATGTCCAGATTGACAATCTATTAAGGAGATTTTTTGCTACTTTTTCGTTTTATCAATTCGGATGATATTGATCTTATAAAATAAAATTAACTGTCGTGGAAGTTAAAATATGAAAAAGAGGTTGGTCCCTCGCCAAATCGATCCACTAAGACGTAAAAAAAATGAACGAAACATGTAAATTCGTATATACATAGATGTACTCTGTTTTCTTCTTATGAACATGAAAATGTATGGTCGAATTTTGACCATTAGGCGGACACTAGTATATGTAAATATACATGTAAATATGTTCATATATTTTCTAAAAATTTATAAATTTCCTGCCGGCTAGCATACCGTTGTATACGACTCAACCCACCAACTACATTAACATTACATATGGGCCTTTCCAATTTGACGTGACGTTTGAAGAAGTCAAATTTGTAAAAAGGTTTTTAATGTTTGAAAAGTAATAAAGGAGCACTATGTTTAGTAAATTAAATTACAACAATCGACCCTTAGGATTTTAAGATATGTATGTACAAGCAAAAATATGCGCTGGTGTTACAAAAAATAGAAGTGGATTTTTACTTGCAATACAAAATTGCATAAGTCTGCGAATTAAAAAATACTTTTTGGTACAGGGTGTTTATGTTTTTAATAGCTAGGAATATGAAGTGACAAATGGGCAATTTCAATTTTGATGAAATTTTTAGATCGCTTATTTATAATTAGTAAGAATGATAGTTATAAAATAATATACAAATTATTTTTAACAAAAGTAGTTTGAAATATAAAATTAAAAATACGTATTTATAAATTCATATTTTAGAAATACTTTATGGACTTAACACAACTGGGGCGAGCGACGACCTTCCTATAGCGGGACGAATTCGTCGGCTAGAGCTCGTGCCGTAAATTCTACCAATAGGACGAAATAAGTGCGTAAAAGGAGTTAAGGACATTAAAAATTATTCTTTAATTATTTTACTGCTATCCATTTTATTCTTTTTTAAATACACATATATGTACATAAGTACAAATAATTGAAAAAGTTTCCAGCAAACACAGAAATACTCCATATGTACTGCCATACGCATTGCCTAGATGAAAAATATTATTGCGGCAATAATAGATTTCGTAATGCGGAAGATACTTCCTTCGGGAAGAAACTTGTCTCGATAGCAATACTTCTAAGCAATACGAAAGCGACTCTTCTAGATAATAAACTTGCAATATTGCCAGATAACTATTTATATGAAAATAGGAAGATATCGCCAAAATATCATTGGCGTAATAAAAAGAAGATTTTGTATTTTTAGAAATATTCATTTATGCACATATGTAAAAACAGGATCGTAAATAAAGTAAACTAAAAAAATTATGTAGTTTCCACCATATGTTTCAACCAACTTCTATAATATTTTTGCAGAATATTTTAGAGTTAATAAATTTTATTCTTTTATTTATGGCGTACAAATATGTTAAAATTTATTTTTTTTCTGTCTACAAAATAAAAAAATTACTTTGATTATTTTCTTTTAGATGACAATTTGGGGATATTGCTAAACTATTGCCCTAGGGGATATCTTCCATTTGTTTGCAAGGTTGTTATTAAATCTAATGGTATTAATACATATAAAATTAAATAAAAAATATATACATATGGGCATTTCCTGGGGTCACGAACGTACGTTCGTACGCTTTTGATGTACAAATAACGTACGATTTTTCTTTATGTTTTTTTAATATTATCACCATGTATTTTACCATAAATATCTTAAAATTTCTTTAACAAAAAAACTTAATTGTCCTTTTACAATTGATTGTAATGGAGAGATTGTGAAGAAAGAGTGCAAACATAACATATTTTTTGCATGTAAAATAGGTAAAAAAAATATAAAACCGTCTTCAGAAGTAGAAAATATAAGAAAATATAAAATTTTCCAGTTTCCAGAGCAATTTCCTCAAGTTAAACAACTGAAATATGCTATGAAACATTCTTTTATAAAATCATAGACTTTTTTTATAATAAAAAACAATAAAAGACGATGATTATCAACATTTTATTTTTTCATTCTGGTTGACCATTCTGGGGAAATGCTTAAGAAACTCTAATAAAAAGGGATCATCCTGCCCCAATTTATTCGTTGTTTGTCTGCGTAATAAATATAAATAAACTTATCGCGGAGTTCGCTTCGCACGACGTATTTCGGTCTACGCAATGTTTGTGTGTATTTTTATATACACCAATGAGTTATATTTCTAAAGACGAGTTTTCGCTGCGAATAATTCATCATTCGTCCCAGATGTGTTTCTAGCATTATTTAAATAAAATAGAACGACATGCCACTTTTTACAGTGATCAAAACTAAGCTAAAAAAAAGTATTAATGGGCAAAAAAAACATTTTTAAGAGACATTAGTTCACAACAATCTAGAGGTTGTCGCATTAAAAAATTGCCTAAGGTTTCGCCGAACTCGGCATTTGAACTTCCAAGTGCGAATGCCTTGCTTTTTAGCAGTTGTCTGGAAAACTAAAAAAATTATCAAAATGATAATTAGCATTAATTATAGGGCTAATTAAGAGATATAAGTTTAATCTATTGTCAACATAAAAATCCGTTTTATTTTACCTTTTTTCACTTTAAATGTTCGACTTGATGGAAATGCCCATTCGGCATGCTTCGACAGTTGTATTTAATTCAATCCCATGCTTTATTTGTTTAATTTTTGGTTTTAAAATATTTAAATTTTAAAAAAGATTGATTACAAGCTTAAAAACGATGCAAAGGATTCTAGATCGACACCACAAAAAAAAACTAGTATAGTATTTAAGTAAAATATATCTCCTAATAAAAGCGACTCGAAAATTTAGAAATTTTTTATTTCCAGAATTGCAATCGAAAGAAACCTATTTTAAGTATAATTATTTAAAAAATTACCGTAAATTTTTTAGGTTTTAAGAAAAGTTCTGGTAAAGATAAATAGAATATTGCTATGAACTAAAAAAATAAAATCGTTTTTAAAATTTGTATTTCGCTCGACTCAGTTTCCAAAACACGGTTTATTTTTATTTTTTGCGAAAAGAATAAAGCAAGTTGTTTTTGTTTTTATTTAGTTTTTCTTAACCTGCTTATAACTACAATTAATGTTGGAAGAATTCCAACCATTTGTAGTGGAGAATGTAAGAAAATTTAACTCACTGCTTATTATTGTTGTTTTTGCTTAAGCTTTGATATTGTTACAAGTAAAACTGTTGCTTATAATTCTTATTAGCTTAACGGTTGACAATTTTAAATACATTATCTTAATTTTTCTTGAACATAAAAATCATACTTAGAACGAATTCATATCTTTAAAATTGCCGCCCTTCAGCATCAAACCTCAGAAGGTTTTAACACATTATTTTGTAATATTAACATAAATCCTTAACTTGGCAACCCTATTACCATTATTCTTTTTACTTTTAGTTTTTGTTAAAGTTTTCATCAGCAGCACCGTTATATGCAAGGCGAATTGAATAGTCTAGTATAGCATTCAAATGTTCCAATAATTTTGACCGGAGATTTTAATGCGTGGAACTCTTTATGGGGTTCACCAAATTCCAATAACAAGGGATTAATAATCGAGAATTTTATGATTAATTCTGATCTTTCTGTACTTAATGATGGTTCACCTACACATTTTAGCTCGCGAAATACCTTCTCACATATTGATCTAACTATTGCATCGATTCCTTTAATCGCTATTTCCGAATGGCATGTTATAAAAGATCTGTATAATAGTGATCATTACCCAATTTTGACGCAACTATTAACTGACAACCGTAACCCCCAACCAAAACTTTCAAAGTACAATACAAATAAAGCTAATTGGGCTGCTTTCCGAAACAATATATGCCATTTAGTGATGGTATTTGTATATCGGACAATGTTAATAGGGAAGCCGCATTAATAAGAAAAATAGTCAAACTTTCGGCCAATAATACTATTCCACTCTCCTCAAAAAAATATAAATCTAAAACGGTACCCTGGTGGTCTCGAGAATTACAATTACTAAGAGATGAAAAGCAAAAAGCTTGGAGGGATTTCCGACGTAACATGTCCACAGATAATCTCTTGCGATATAAGAGAAGCATTGCAATTTTTAACCGTGCCAAAAAAGTAGCTAAGCTTAAATCATTTCAAGAATTTACGAACAACATAAATCCTAGAACGCCATCTAGTCTTCTTTGGCAAAATATTCGAAAAATAACGGGACATTACATTCCACAATCTATCACTATTATTACAACCGATTCTAACAATTTAACCGACCACTGGGAAATTTCCGAGGCATTCGCCAAGCATTGGTCTAATAATTCAAAAGATTCGAACTTTTCAAATAATTTTCAATTAAATAAATCTCAAACTCTAACATCACTAACAGCGTCTGCTGGCGATGCTAAAGCTTATGTTATAGAAGCCCCATTTAAAATCCAAGAACTTTTACACAGCCTAAAAACATCAAGGGGTAAAACCCCAGGTTTAGATAAAATAACATATCCTATGTTAAACAATGTTCCAGATTCATTCAAAAATCGTATTCTATTGTTATTTAATAACATATTTTCTTCAGGTACAATACCTCAATTTTTCAAAACAGCCACAGTAATTGCAATACACAAGGGCAACAAACCTATGGAAAATTTTGACTCATACCGCCCTATTTCTCTCCTACCATGCTTAACTAAACTTCTAGGAAAAATAGTTTCTAGAAGATTATTATGGTATATCAAAAAACATAGATTAATATCACAAAACCAATCCGGTTTTCAATCAGGTCTCAGCACAATAGACGCACTTTTATATTTAGACCATATTGTCTGTAAAAATCGATCAACAAAACGGCATACTTCCATCCTATCAATAGATTTTATTAAAGCATTTGACAAAATTGGGGTACATATAGTACTCCAGAAATTATCAAGTTGGAAAATTGGACCTAAAATGTTCAATTTTGTTAAATCATTCCTTTCTAATAGAAAATTCAATGTCCGAGTAAATAATACCTATTCTAATGTATACCCACTGCATAATGGAATCCCACAGGGATCCCCCTTATCAGTAACATTATTCATAATTGCGTTTGACGATTTAAGTCGTATGTTAAATAATAATAAGAAAGTTGATCACTGTATTTATGCAGATGATCTCTACATTTTAGCGAAGGAACAAGATAACAACAAAATTGAACAAGATTTCAAAGAAACCTTAGAATTAATTGATAATTGGTCCATGAACTCTGGTGCTGATATGTCGCTTGAAAAAACAACACATCTGCATATTTGTAGAAAACTAAACTGTAGTAATATTAACGTTAGCTTTAAGAATACAATTATACAAAATGTAAATAACTGTAAAGTATTAGGACTTAATTTTGATACTAAATATAATTTTAAGAATCACTGTAATTACTTAAAGAGAGATCTGACAAATAGACTAAACATCATAAAATATTTATCGTTCTCCAAGAGCCTCATGCACACCAACAGCCTACTAAGATTAGTAAAATCGATAATACTATCGAAAATCGATTACGGTCTGGTCATCTATAATAAAGCTTCCAAAACTACATTCAGACCACTCGAAACCATAATGAATTCTGCATTACGAACAAGCCTGAGAGCATTCCGTACAACCCCAATTAAAAACATTCTAGCCGAGAGTGGTTTTGATCCTCTTCGCATTCGCGCCAATAAACAAAAATTCTGCTTACTTCACAAAACATGCTGCCATAAATCGTCTCTATTATATAAACATATCAGCCTGCTTAAAAAAAGGAAAACTGAACAGAAGTATGCATCAACCCTATCAAATCTATTCAAAATTGCTAATAAATACGAAATCAAATATACTGTGCCTTTGGAGCACAACCCACCTTGGACGTTAGATTCAACAAATTTTTTAAAAAATCTTCAAATATATAATAAAAACAATTACCCAGCTATTATTTTTAAATCATTGTTCTCTGAAATCTATAATACATTCAAATCAGATAATTGGCACTTTTTCTTTACTGACGGGTCAAGAACTGCTAACCATGTAGGTTTTGCAATCACTGATGATGCCGGGCATACGCAGAAAAAAGGCTTATTACCACAAGAAGCAACTATATTCGAAGCCGAAGCGGTGGCAATAATCGAAGCTATAAAATTATGTGAAAAATCTAACTTTAAACACATCATATGCACAGACAGCCAGTCAGTTTTTCAAGCAGCTTTAAATTCCTCAAACAAAAACGACATAATTGTTTCTCTTCAACAATATCTGTTAAAAATTAAGAACAAAGTCAAGTTACTATGGGTTCCTAGCCATATTGGTATCACAGGAAATGAGGCAGCTGACATAGCTGCGAAAAATGTCTGTCGTGAACCCACCTACATTTTTAAACCTAATTCCAAACACTTTTTAGCCAGAATTCCAACTTCAAAATTAAACACATTTATTAATCGGAAGTGGTATAATTACGAGCATCCTTATAAATCTATTAACCCTAATAAAAAACCCATACATCTCCCAACGTCAACTAATTGCCAGAAAAATAAATGCTTTGTTAGACTACGGTTATCTCACACAAAGCTTACTCATGAATACCTGATAAATAGACGCCCCCAACCTGAATGCTTATACTGTATTAATTCACCTTTAACGATTTCACATATATTGAGCGACTGCCCTGCCCTTGCTGAACTTCGCAGTACCATCTCTAATTCACTAAATATGATAAATATGCTAAAAACTCCATCCGAAAATAACATCAACATAGTCTTCAATTTTTTGCAAAATCTCTCTTTACACAATAAAATTTAATAATGCAAACTTTATATATGTATCTTCTACGTTAATACATAGAACCTACTTATTAGTACCTAAGAGCCGATAGCCGTTAGTCGCTAGTGCTTTACAATTAAGATTTATTGTAATTCAATTATAATAAATGTGTTAATAAATAATAATAATAATAATAGTCTAGTCAATTCGCCTTGGTGATATGTAATACAAATTCAATTGTCACTATAGAACAGTGACGTCCAATATTTAAATTGTGGTTGTATTGCTTTTTATTAGTATTAGTGAATAAAGAGACAAATATTCTTAATAAAAATACAAAAAATATGTAAGCATCCGCCGCATGTGCACTCGTCGCTTGGTAATCGACGACTGAATTGTGTACTCTCGTAGACTAAATGAAAGAGCGTAAGAATGCGTGTGAAGAATGTGTGTGAAGCAGGGTTGTGAACTATTTCTAATCAAAAAGCGCCGTGTCTCCAATCAAAAAGCGCTAAAAAGCGCTAAATAAAATTTAAATAAAAAACTTAATGACATTTTTAAGATCCAAGTTTTATTAGTAACACTGGCCGTCAAAAAAAATCGTTTTAAATAAAAATTTATGAAAAAAAAGATACTACTGCGCTAAATTCAAATCCGTTTTCAGTTGTTTCTATCATGTCTTGTTCTTTTATGGGCTAGTCTTATATTTTGACCGAAATAAGGCATTTATGTGCTACATATATTTTATCATAACTTGAGAACGATATTGATATTTTACAAATAATCTATATATATAAAAAGAAGTGTACATTTTGATTGTCACTCCATAACTCGAGAACGGCTCGACCGATTGCCATAAAATTTTTAGGGAAGGTACAGGGAGGAGTGATGATGGTTAGTTGATTTTGAAATCCAAAATCGGGGCAGGGGAATTGGTACCCCCCATAGGATGCCAATATTTAATATCGCATATCTTAAGACCCGCTGCACGCATTTTGTTGAACTTTTGGTAGTAGGATCTTCTAAGCCCCAAAATTTAAATAAAACAGTAGCGGGGGAAGTGGTTCCCCCCATAGGACGCCAATGTTTAATATAGCATATCTTAAGAACTGTTACAGTGAGAATGTTCAAACTTTGTAGAAGTCACTCTTATGGTATACTACTCTATTGAGAATAAAAATAAAGCGGTAGGCGCAGGGGGGAAATACCTCCCATAGGATGCATATATTAAATATAGCTCAACTGAAGAACTATTTAAGGGACAGCCTTCAAACGTGGTTAAAGCTACTATTATGGTAAAATGAAAATTTCAATATAAAAATGGGCGGGGTTGACAGGGGAGGAGCAGTACCCCTCATAGATAGAAATATAATTAAGAGCCGCTGCATGCATTTTGTTGAACTTTTGATAGTAGGATCTTCGAAGCCCCAAAACTGAAATAAAATAGTAGCGGGGGAAGTGTTACCCCCAAAAGGACACCAATGTTTAATATCGCATATCTTAAGAACTGTTATAGTGAGAATGTTCAAACTTTGTAGAAGTCACTCTTATGGTATACTACACTATTGAAAATAAAAATAAAGCGGGTAGGCGCAGGGGGGGAAATACCTCCCATAGGATGCATATATTAAATATCACTCAACTGAAGAACTATTAAAGGGAGAGTCTTCAAACGTGGTTAAAGCTACTATTATGGTTAACTTTAAATTTCAATATAAAAATGGGCGGGGTTGACAGAGAAGGAGCAGTACCCCTCATAGATAGAAATATAATTAAGAGCCACTGCACCAGAGATCAGCAATGAATCGCTTTTTCGCTACTCATACTGACTCATGCAATTGTAAGTATAAGTGCGTAGAAATCATTTAAACTAAACTACTCTGATTCACTCATACTCACAAGAGAAATATTTATGAGTGCGACGTCGACATTATACGCATACTCATAAATGACCTCAGCTTGATTTATAATTTCAAGAAAATACTTATAATACTCACAATGATTCAAATCATTTAGCTCATCCATTTACCGTTTTAACACAACAGAGACAACACACAACTTAATAATCAGCGCTGCCAGATAAATTTGCCGAAAAATCGTCTACTTCATACATGTTACTTTAGTAAACTGTAATTGCCAAATCGTCACTTTGCTAATTTGGGGACAAATCTGGCAGCCTCGCATTTTGCTTCGCCTATACACATTGACTTGAGTAGATTCTAAATCAAACACTACAAATGTTGGTAAGTATGAGTACGATGAATAAAATGAAACTTTTGAGTGAATATGAGTTTGAATCACATTGGAATAAGTATGAGTGCGTATAAGTACAAGAATTTATGAGTCATGATTTAGCTCTACTCACTTTTTCACTACTCATTGCTGATCTCTGCACTGCACGGATTTTGTTGAACTTTTGATAGTAGGATCTTCAGAGCCCCAAAACTGAAATAAAATAGCAGCGGGGGAAGTGTTACCCCCCATGGGACACCAATGTTTAATATCGCATATCTTAAGAACTGTTAAGTGAGAATGTTCAAACTTTGTAAAAGTCACTCTTATGGTATGCTACACTTTTGAAAATAAAAATAAAGCCGGTAGGCACAGGGGGAAATACCTCCCATAGGATGCATATATTAAGTATCTCTCAACGGAAGAAGTGGTTAAAGCAGTGTAGCGAAGCGCACGGGTTAAGCTAGTTATTTTATATTTTATATTATATTTTTCCATGCAAATTAGTATTTTTATCATTTATCAGAAATCCAGGTATATTATGAATAAAAAAAGCAAGAAATCAGTAAACACAATGTTAACTAGACGTGATTGAATAAACTATTTGCATTAATCACGCTAAAGTGAATTAACATCACATAATCAAGTTCTCTAGATCGACTTTTTTTTGGTTTTTTGCCGAGCAGTGTTAATAAAACTTTAATATTTTTAAAAAGCCTTTTCTGATATTTAAGGAAGCTTAAAGTAATATAATTTCAACTATACACGGAAAGAATTATTTACTAATTCACCAGAAAATATGTCTTGAACCACGAAAATTTTGCACTATTCTCGTCCAAGTCAAAAATTTCTTATTGTATATAAACATAAGCAAAAAGTTGTGACTCAAAGCGAACTAAAATTTACTAAAATACAGCTAAAAAATTAATTTTAATTCTATAGTTGCTTAAATCAAGTTTTCTTTGATTTTTATTTTACAAAATCAGAAGAAAAGCCTAAAATTTTTCCATAAAAACGTATAGCACTAGTTAGTTTATAAAAAAAACTTTGTTTCTTGATTCTATTTTAAAATCAGACTAATATTAAATAAATGCTTCTTGAAATTTTTGATCATATACCAAAAACGTGAATTTTTTAATCATGAGAAAATGTTTCTTTATTTAAGAAACTTTTACTTAATACGAACAAAATAAGTCAAAATCAGTTATTTAGTTTTGAATTTTCTTGTTTTAAGAAACGAAATGGATTTCTTTAGAAAATAAACTTCTTTCCTTGTATAGAATGCTTTTCAGAGTAAAGTATTTTCAAAACGGAAACAAATTTTGGTTTAATGTGTCTTGATTTTAATGTATGCAAATAAAAGTACAAAAATGTTGGGTATCAATAAAAGCGCTAATTTAGCGCTCTTTTTAAAAAAAAGCGCTAAGGAAAAAAATGCGCCTTTTCGACAGTTAAAAAGCGCTTAATTTAGCGCCAAAGGCGCTAAATTGGCAACTCTGGTGTGAAGTAATTTCCACAATTGCGGTATGGGCTGGACACCAATGCTATAGAAAGTGAAGTTTTTGTTATAAAAAGTGTTAAATCTATTAAAATATGTAAATACAAAATATTAACAATA
This sequence comes from Pollenia angustigena, assembly GCA_930367215.1. Taxonomy (NCBI): domain Eukaryota; kingdom Metazoa; phylum Arthropoda; class Insecta; order Diptera; family Polleniidae; genus Pollenia; species Pollenia angustigena. The sequence goes on from OV884056.1 coordinate 189,432,735, forward strand.
CTTATGGCCGTTTTCTCATTAGGCAATTATCTTTTTTCCCAACGAAAAACTGCACATTAAAGAAATTTGGTTTTCTCAATGTCTCATTTGCTTCGATTTTATCGCAAAGCTAACCGGCACCCATCTGCCAATTATTTATTTTCCTTTTATTTGCCGTACAGATAAATTCAATCAGCTGACTCCCAACTTTTACATGTATTTTGAGTGGCATTGCCAGCTGAAAACAATGTTTTTTGTTGGTATATTGAGAAACCCAAAATCGTTAACGGAAAGTTTATCGTTCTAATAAATTTATGTTGACATTAAGTAACAGGCAGTTTGTCGATACATTGAGAAAATGGCCATTAGCAATTATTTTATCAAAATATGCAATAAAAATGAAAATTTTAGTCTTCTATTCACTAATTTATAACGAAGAAGTACAAATGGTCTTGTTGTTATAATTAATGTCATTCATGCATGCGTGTACTTAAGTGTGTATGTACGTTTTTTTTGTTTGATTGAATGATGCAAAAATAAGAGAGACGAGCAAGAGACGAGTAACAATAAGAAGAGCTAATACAAATGTTGTTGTTGTTTGGCTAATTGTTTAGAAAGGAAATGCAAAACGAAAAAGTGTTGTACTTTTGGCGTTTAAGATCCTAATGATCTTTTTTTATTCGGTGATAAATTAAAGTTGGCAGTTAAAGATTAAGATAATTAATTTTAATTTGCGTTTTCATACAAAAAACTCGAATTTTAGTAAATAAAAAAGAATATTAAAATTTTGATATATAATAAAAAAAAATCGAATTTTAAAAATCATACCGATCCCAGATTAACATTACTTAAGCTCAAACTCTTAGATTTTCCAAGCAAATAGCAATTTTAGCTTTTCATAGAAAAAAATAGAATTTTTAAAATGCGAGTGATCTCATATTAAGCTTATATAAGTTCTAACTCTTTTAGTTCCGAGAAAATGTCAATTTTAGTTTTAAATATAAAAAGAAATCAAAGTTTAATCAAAAATATGAGTGATTTTCTTACGATTTTTGTATGAATAACTTTAAATGCTAGAGCCAAAATAACGAAAATCGGTGATCACTTCTATTTTCCATAGAAAATTGATTTTCTTAGGACTTTTATATGAAAAATTTTAAATGCGTTTTTCTAGGAAACTATAAGTGCTAGAGCCAAAATAACGAAAATCTTTGATCACTTCTACCTTCCATAGAAAATTGATTTTCTTAGGATTTTTATATGAAAAACTTTAAATGCGTTTTTCTAGGAAACTATAAGTGCTAGAGCCAAAATAACGAAAATCTGTGATCAATTCTATGTTCTATAGAAAATTGATTTTCTTAAGATTTTTTTATGAAAAACTTTCAATGCGTTTTTCTAGGAAACTATAAGTGCTAGAGCCAAAATAACGAAAATCTGTGATCACTTCTATTTTCTTTAGAGAATTGATTTTCTAAGGATTTTGATTTGAAAAACTAAATGCGTTTTTCTTGGAAAATATAGGTGCTAGAGCCAAAATAATACACAAAATAAAAACAACAACAACTTACAAAAGATGTTGTCAATAAAGTGTTTTTTTTTTAGTTTTTCTAAAATCTTTATGGATGAAGTTTCCTGATGATCTGGCAACCAGTGAAATGCGCATAGGAATAGCTTATCCCATAAACAATAAATTTCAAGTGTTTTTTATCAAGAATAAAAACTGGGAATTAAGCACGAATAACAAAATCTTTTTGAATTAAAATTTTGTATTCCCAAAAATTGAAATTACTTTTTGATATTAAACAGGCAAGTACATGGCCTAAAAAACACTTTATTGACAACATCTTTTGTAAGTTGTTGTTGTTTTTATTTTGTTTTTCTTAACCTACTACAATTAATGTTGAGAGAATTTCAACTAATTGTAGTGGGGAATGTAAGATGAGATAAACCCACTGTTTATTGTTGATGTGTTTTGTTTAAACTTTGATATTATTACAAGTAGAACTGTTGCTATAAGTCTTATACGTTTAACAGTTTTATTTGGTTTAATATCTTTAGTTTTTCTAAAATATTTATCGATGAAGTTTCCTGATGATCTGGCCTAAGCAGCCAGTGAAATGCGCATAGGAATAGCTTATCCCATCAACAATAAATTTCAAGTGTTTTTATCAAAAATAAAAACTGGGAATTAAGCACGAATAACAAAATCTTTTTAAATTAAATTAGAATTATGGGTACTTCCATGTCAAAACGACCAAGAGTGGGACACGACCCCTTCCTATTTTAATGAAATTTGGTGAGAAGGTTCCTTTTATCTTATTAGGAACATATATGAACGAAAAAAAATTTTAAAATTTGTTTTTCGAAAGTTTTGTCATATTCAAAATGTCATAATTTCGCCGAATTAGCCGAATGTGTTGAGCTTATTTCTTCAATATCTCGAAAACTACTTGACATACGAAGATGATTTTAATGTCATTTTAAAGAGAATACTTGGGACTACAAACCATATATTGAAAAAAAAAATTTGAAAAATGCCATATGTAATTTTACATTTAATATTTAGAAAAACTACAAGTTCTGACTTAACAAGTTTTTGTTACACTTCAAAGAATTTTGGTTGAAATAAAATATTTTTGGGCCGAAGTTTGTCTAAATAGTAATATAATAAGTTAGTTTATGGACACATATACTCCAATATGGAAAAAAATGTTAATAGGGGCTATGTGAAGTTATGGACCGATTATTGTAAATTTCAAACAACGCATGTACCGAGCAGGACGGACAACTCACCGCACAAACTCATAACACCCTCTTCCAATGGTGGTGTCGGTATAAAAAATAACATTTTAAACCTGAAATTAAAAAATAAAAACCGAAAATAATGAGTTCTACTTCCATTTATTTAAGGAAGGTTCAAAATCACTATGAAGCTCAAATTTATCGAAATCTAATAGTCCGTATTCCGCCATTCACTATCAATATTTTTCTTTATAAACGATGTTATTCTTTTTTTTTATAAACACAGTGACTTTGGTTGAATAAACTATAAAATTTTAAGATCAACAATATCTTACGACACGACACTAGCAAAATGCATACATTTTTAATTAACTATGTTTACGCCATCTTAATAGGTACATACTTAAATTGTAAATGTGTGCATTTTGTTATTGCCGTGCTCTAAATCAATTTTTCCAAGACCTACAAGATATACCTACAAGGCCTACAATATCAAACAGTAAATCCGCTATGGTTTTACCTGATCACAATAGCTATTTAGGTTATTCATATTTGCTCACCTGCCTTAAAGCTATCCTCCTCTTGTCTTGTGTTCAATTTGTATACCTATCTTAGTTCATTTTATATAGGTACCTATAGGTACCTATATATTTCTGTATTTTGTATTTAATTTTATTTATATTTTTTTTATTTAATACACATACATAGGTAACCAGGTATAATTTATTTTCACTTTTTTATATTTTTATTAACAATTTTATATAGGTAATTTCTGATTGATTTTTTTAATTTAATGTAATTACATTTTAATAATGCTAAAAACCTCATCTAACTACTTTACTGAAAATACCATTTTCATAAAACAAAAACACAACTATGGCAGCACTTGCTAATTTTAGCATTAATTTATGTTATTTCCTTCTTTTAAGTTTCCACCAATTTTACACTTTATTTTATTTGAAAAATTTACTACTTGCAGTTATTTTCACCTTGAACTTCACTTCACAATAACAACATTGCGATCAACATAAAGTTTACATCATAAACAAACCACTTCGATAATATTATGACGTCATAATGATGAGAGCTATCAAAAGAGCAAATTGTTACATTTGCAAAAAAAAAACTACTTCAACAACATCATTAAGAGATTCACACAATCAATTTAATAAGAATTAAAGCAAAAACAATGGTAACATGACTTCGTTAAATTAAACGATCACAAATTATACAAATTGCACTTTTTATTTTTGACAAAAATTCTATTATTTTCAATATTTACGCTAAAAAGCTATGAAATTAATAAACAATTATTATTATTGCACTAAATGTAACACTCTTCTTTTATTAAAACACTTTAGTTATTTAATTAGAAATTAATTTACCCACAACGACATTAAGACGACCGTTTTAAAACCAAGAAATTTAACAACTAAACAGGAATAAGAAAAAAGAGTTGCCAAATTTAAGACTTTCTCGCTCATTTAAGGATTTTGATAAATATTTTCCCCCAAATAATTTAACGGAAACAATTTGAAAAATTTTTTATTTATAATAGTTTTAATAGTTTATTATACAATAGTTTTAAAAAACAATATTTAATTTTGTTGTTTATTTGGCGTTTTAGTTAATTATGCAAGTGTAAATCATTTAATCTTTGATATATATTTATCGTTAAATACCTATTCAACTAACGACTGTTATTAATTAGTTATATGCACTTTGTAATTATTATCACTCATTTAACTAGTATATTGTTTATTTTCCCCTAAGCTTAAGCTATGAACATATCGTCAACTTAAATGCAAAACGACGTAACAGCACTTTTTATTTTTTTACAGGGGAAGCAAAAAACTTTACAAAATCAATAACAAGAAGGTTTACTTGGCGTTTGAATTTCTTTTATAAAGTCGCCATTTTTGATTGCAGGAATCTCAAATTTTTTGTGATCATTTATTTTAATAAAACGAACAAAAATTATTCAAAAACTATATTACGAATTATTTTGTTGTTACGCCCTTCTGCATTTTAGGTGACGATATACTATTACATATTTAATTTAATTTAATTGTTTGATGAGTTTTTAATTGTTGTTAACGTCTGGCAACCATTTTATAATAACCCTAAAAAGGTATATACATTTTTGATTTTATTTTTTTTTATTTATTTCAAAACTATCACAACAAGGATAAATCTTAAAAATGACAGTGATAGTAAATAACATTTCTCATACTGTTACATGTCAACGAATACAACAAATTGATACGAAACAGGCAATAAAAAGTGGCAAATAATATTTGTAATTAATAATAAAATTTGCGTTTTAAGAAATTTAAAAAGTTTCCTTTTAAAGCAAAGTGTTGCTTTCAATTAGAAAACATGAAGGTTATTGGTTTCAAAGATGCGACGAATAAATAAAATTAATTTTTTCCCATTTTTGGATTTGTCGAACACTATTTTCAAGAAAATATATTCAGGTTCTTTTAAATAATAAAAATTAATTAATTTTAATAATAAAATCTATATATAAATCGGCTAAGGCAAAACAGTTAAGAACACTTTCCTCCTCTGTATGTCAACCGATTTGAACAAAATATACACCATTTGAAAGATATTTACTTACATAAGTGCACAATATATATTTTATTGAAATCTGTTCAATAATTTCAGAGTTATAGACGTTCAAATTTGCTACTAACACAAATACAAAAAATTTGTTTGTTTCAATTATCAAATAATAAAAAATAGGGTTGTCGATTATTCGATATTTTTTAAAAACCGGTTTTCGAATATTTCGACTATATAAAGTCGGAAAATGGAATGTGATCATTTTTAGATTTTGTATAATATTGAACTTTGAAACGTTATGTTATAGGTGCATGGCCCTGAGTGAATGAAACCCTATGAGATTAAAAATGTTGGTACTACTTATTTGTTCTTTGGTATGTTTTGAATTTTTGTTAATATTCGACCTATAAAGATAAAATTAAAAATGCATGGTCCTGGGGGAATAAGAACATGTAAGGGGAGCTTTTTGGTACTTTTCCGTTCAACATCTGGTACATTGATTAATTTTCGTTAATAATAGACAGTAAAAAATAAAATTAAACTTGCAATGTCCAGATTGACAATCTATTAAGGAGATTTTTTGTTACTTTTTCGTTTTATCAATTCTGATGATATTGATCTTATAAAATAAAATTAACTGTCGTGGAAGTTAAAATATGAAAAAGAGGTTGGTCCCTCGCCAAATCGATCCACTAAGACGTAAAAAAATGAACGAAACATGTAAATTCGTATATACATAGATGTACTCTGTTTTCTTCTTATGAACATGAAAATGTATGGTCGAATTTTGACCATTAGGCAGACACTAGTATATGTAAATATACATGTAATATGTTCATATATTTTCTAAAAATTTATAAATTTCCTGCCGGAAAGCATGCCGTTGTATACGACTCAACCCACCAACTACATTAACATTACATATGGGCATTTCCAATTTGACGTGACGTTTGAAGAAGTCAAATTTGTAAAAAGGTTTTTAATATTTGAAAAGTAATAAAGGAGCACTATGTTTGAGATCTTATTAAATTAATAGTTTAATCACAAACCCTGTTTTAACGTAACCATATTTTAACGTAACGTACATTTTTCTTATTTGTTGTATTTGCTTTTTTTTTATTAATATATTGAGCGGTTTTGATTTTTTGTAATGTTCTAAAGTGTGTATCTATTGAGTTTGTGTAAAGTTATTGAAGCGTGTAGTTCTCAGCCGCAATGTAAATTAAAAGAAATTAAAATTAAATAAATGTTAGTTGTTTTAATAATATTCAAATCGTTTCAATCTGAAATTCTCGTACATTTTAATGGTGCCGAAACCCGGGACTCTATCAATTCCAGATAGAAAAACTCAACTTTACTTTTTATAACTTAAATATACTCCTCCTACGTGGATATAATAAATATAATCTCTACCAGAATCAATTACTTGTGAACTATTAAATCTCATATTTTATATGTAAATTTCTTTATTTTCTGGCTGCAGCATATTAAAAAATTTAGAGCGAAATCTTTTAATTGCACACTTCACAAAATGGAGCATATTTCAACTGTTATAGAAACACAAAAAACCGCAATTCGACATTTGCAAAAAATTTCGTTAAATTTTGAACAAAAGCCAAAAGAAGAATTAACCAAAGGCTACATACAAACCTTACTTGAAGAAGTTGAACTAACCTACAAACACTTTAAAGAAGATCACGAACAAATATGTGAAGCTGTTCATGAAAATACAATACTTGAAAGTGATGTTCCTTATTTAAAAGACGATCTTTATTATATCTTTTTTGATAATTATTTAACGCTTAAATCAAAACTTCTGGATTTATCTGCCGAACCTACAACATCAAACCAGCACATGTCAAGCACATTCGTATCTACTACAATGCAAAACGCATCTTTTACAGCAAGCGCAAGATTACCAAAAATTGAACTCCCATCGTTTACTGGCGAATACATTGAGTGGATTCCATATCGTGATATGTTCCTTTCTTTGGTACACAACAATCAGTCTCTTACAGGCATACAAAAATACTTTTACCTTAAAGGTTCATGTAAGGGATCTCCACTAGAGATTATTAACCAATATCCAGCATCAGAAAATAACTACGCTGCAGCATGGAGTGCACTAGAAGAAAGGTATCATAACACTAGAAAAATAGTAGAACAAATATTAAAGAAATTGTTAAACATTCCCACGTCAAACGGGTCATTTGAAAGTATAAAAGAATTGCTTGACACAACACGTTCTTCAATATCTTTGCTGAAGTCTCTTAACATTGAGGTAGACAAATGGGATGCTATGTTGATTTTTCTTACAAGTCAAAAATTAGATAAACAAACCAGAAAGGAGTGGGAGCAGTCCATAAGTACCAACACTCGAATTCCAACAATGTCCAGTATGTTTAACTTTCTTGAATTATCATTCCGCACGCTAGAATCAGTCGAAGAAGCTCACACAGCTGCAAAATTAGAAAATATTAATAAAAACTCACAACAAAGGTTTAATAAAAGAACTTTTCATGTTAATAACACAACAGTAAATAGCAATTTCTGCCCTTGCTGCCAACGTCGACATCCACTGTACAAATGTTTCAAATTATCGTCACTGCCCCCAGCAGAAAAAAAAGCTGTTATACAACAAAATAACATTTGTTTTAATTGTTTACATACTGGCCATAGCGTAAATCACTGTACATCAACAGCTCGCTGTCAAGAATGTAAGCAAAAACACCACACTATTTTACATATTTCATTTTTAACCGAGAATGAAAACACACAAACACAGCAAAATACAAGTGCTCTGTCTACTACAGTTGAAAACAATAATCAAAGCTCATCGCGCCAGTGATGCCAACTTTTTGAGAGGAAAAAGCACTTTAAAATTTTAAAAAAGCACTAAAAAGCACTATTTTACACACAAAAATAGCGTAAAAAAGCACTAAGCCATTTTTCAATTTAATTAAACACAAAACAAGTTGCATTCCGCTGTGCCGAATATTATATAACTCCAAAATTTAAAACAAAGGCGACGGCGTTGATGTGGACCATTTTCATTTAAGATTAAATCATAAATATATTTGCATTTGTATATAAACATTTTTAAATCTTCAATAAAACGTTTTTCATTTTGGTGCTGAGAAAATGATAGAAAGAAATGACCGAATGTGACCGAAAACTTTATTTCAGTCATTTCTTTCTATCATTTTATTAACACCAAAATGAAAAATGTGACTACTCGCTCATTCATTTCTTGTAGGGAACGTTCGTTATAAAAGCAATAACTGTCAGCTGGTTTTAATGTATTTAACACTTTGCTTATACCAAGCTACGGCTCTTTTTTTGTTTTTAAAGTCTTTGCGTTTTTTTGTACGGTTTCCCACTGCATGTTTTAAACAATTCCTAATATTTTTTAAGCCATTTTCTATATTTGAAACAGTATCTACATCTTTCAAAAAATGTTTACCAAAATACTTTGTTTTTATTACGATTACTAAATATGTTGTCAACGCAAAAAAGTGCAACGTTTCGTAAAATTTCCAAATTGCTAGAAAGCCTAGCTCTAACCTCGTAAATAAAGTTTTTGGTAAAACGAATGCAAGTCTCTTTTATCACTTTTTTATAATTTGAAATCTTAAAATCTTTACAGGCCTCCTCAAAATTGTACCCCAAATAGCAAAGCTCATCTTAATCATCCTCTATATAATCGTAGTTTTAAAAAATGGTAGAAAAAAAATTAAAATTGTAAAAAGCACTAAAGGCACTAACCAAAAATTTAAAGAGCACCAAGTTAGTGCTTTTTCTTAGTTTGGCACTATGGATAGAATTTTGGCGTTTTGAGGCATCAAAAAGCACCATAAATAGTGCCAAAAGCACTAAGTTGGCATCACTGCATCGCGCAGCAGTCAACATAACGAACAGTGTTTTGGTAACATTTCTTCACATAATGTAAACAGTAAATCTCAAGTACTGTTAGCAACAGCTAATGTTTTAATAAAACACCAAACTGGAACACATACTGTAAAAGCTTTAGTAGACCCGGGCTCTCAAGCATCATTTGTAACAAATGAAATTGTACAGCTGTTAAATCTAAATAAAGAAAAAATAGAAGACACATCTGTTAGTGGAATTGGAGGGAATAACAAAATGTTAATAAATTATTGCGTACATCTGCAGTTGCTGTCAAACTATGACAAAAAGTTTTGTTTACGAATTAATACATTAGTAATGCAAAAATTGACGTCTTATAACCCATGTAATATAAACAAACGTGAATTACCAAATTTAAATCAATTTTTTTTATCAAACCCCAAGTTTTATTTGCCAGCAAAAATTGATATTTTATTGGGAAGTGATGTGTACGGTGAGATCATGATAGCCAATTCATTTAAGTTTCCAAATAGTGTTTATTTACAGGAAAGTCGGTTTGGTTGGCTAGTGTCAGGGCCTGTTGTTAATTGTTCTACTGAACAGCGGCTAAACATAAATATTTGTAACCTTGAAAATCAACTACGACTTTTTTGGGAGCAGGAAGAGCAAACAGAAGAAAGAAAGTTGTCATTAGAGGAAGAATTGTGTGAAAGGTTATTTAGTAAAACTTATAAAAGAGATGCTAGTGGTCGATTTACTGTACATTTGCCCTTTAAAAACACTCTTTTTGGAGAAGCTTTACCCAAGTTCCACAATACCGATTACAACGCATTAAAAAGGCTAAAACAATTGGAATCGTCATTTATTGCAAGACCACAGTTTGCAGCAGCTTACAAGGAGTTTATGGCCGAATATATAAAACTAAACCATATGGAAAATATTGGTAAATATCCACAATCTCTCCCACATCAATGCTTTATTTTACCACATCATGGAGTGCTAAGAGAAAATAGTGCTACTACCAAACTTAGAGTAGTTTTTGATGGAAGTAGTAAAACCTTGCCGTACACTTCTTTAAATAATGAACTTAGCCCTGGACCCCCACTACAAAATGATTTACCAGAAGTGATTACACGTTGGCGACGATTTAAGCTCTCATTTACTGCCGATTTAGAAAAAATGTTTAGGCAAATTAATATTTGTCAAGAACATCAGAAATATCAATGTATTCTTTGGCGCGATGAAATTACAAACGATATTAATATTTACAAACTTAAAACAGTCACTTATGGCACAACAAGCGCACCATTTCTTGCAATAAGAGTAATTAAACAAATTGCTACTGATGGAGCTGAAAAATTCCCTCTTGCCAGTAAAGTGCTTAAATCTGACATATACGTAGACGATGTAATATCTGGTGCAGACACTCTTCATGAGATCATTCAATTACAACAACAACTGCGTATGCTGCTGGAAGGTGCTGGATTTAATTTACGTAAGTGGAATTCAAATTCTGCGGAGTTTTTGAAACACATTCCGAAGGAGTACTTAGCAACACATCCCTTTGAGCTGGAGCATTGTGAAATGGTTAAGGCACTAGGTTTATCATGGAACACTCAAACTGATTGCTTTTGTTTTAAAATAAATTATAATTTTTCTGATAAAATAACAAAAAGTAGTGTTCTTTCAGATTCAGCTAGACTTTTTGACCCTCTTGGTTGGCTGGCACCTACCACAATTATTGCAAAATTAATGTTTCAAAAACTTTGGCGAGAAGGACTAGATTGGTCAGATACGTTGCCAAAGTCACTAAGCGATGAGTGGTCAAATTATCGTATCGCATTAAAAAATATCGAACAAATAACAATACCTCGCTGGTTTAGCTGTAAAGCGTCAGAAAAAGTTGAATTACATACTTTCTGTGATGCATCAAAACTAGCGTTTGCTGCTTGCTTATACATCAGAATAATAGCCGAAGATGGTTCAGTTCATGTCAATCTTGTGCAAGCCAAAACCAAGGTGGCACCCCTTAAAGTGCTCACAATTCCAAAACTGGAATTATGTGCAGCTGTATTAGCGGCAAAATTGACAAACAAAATTAAACATAATATTGGTTTACATGTTAAAAAAATCACATATTGGTCAGATAGCAGTACAGTCTTAAATTGGATTAAGTGTCAATCGTCACTACTACCAGTTTATGAGGCGAATCGTGTTTCGCAAATACAAAGATTAACCAACGTAATTGACTGGAAATACGTCTCCACTAGAGATAATCCAGCAGACTGTGCAACAAGAGGGTTATTACCACAAGAACTTTCTAAGCATACACTTTGGTGGAAAGGACCCTATTGGCTAGTAAATGAGCCTGAAGTATGGCCTGTTGTAAAATTCAGAAATTCCATACGATCCACAAACACTAACATTGATGTAGCAACAACAACACTGTCAACCACAACTAATAATCAATTGTATCCCGACTTATTTTCAAAATTTACAACATTTACCAAACTTAAACGAGTAACAGCATTTATATTACGCTGGTATTATAATTTGAAAGATAATATATTTAGGAAAAAGAATGGCGAAAGTATAAAAGTTAAAACAAATATTTCGAGCATACAATATCTCTCAACAGCAGAATTAAATAGAGCTCAGTTTGTCATAGTTAAACAGTGTCAACAAATTTCGTTTCATGAGGAAATCAAATGTCTACTACAACAAAAATGCTTACCGTTTTTTACTGATGCACATTTTAAAACACTACATGGCGGTTTACAACTGATGCAAACTTATGTTTTGTCTCAATTCTGGATAATATCATCTAGAAATATTGCAAAATCTGTAAAAAGAAAATGCATAGTTTGTCTAAAATATACAGCAAAAGCCGCACAACAAATTATGGGCAATCTGCCATCGGTGCGCTTACACCCTGCAAGACCATTTAAGCATAGTGGCTTAGATTATGCGGGTCCTATATTGATAAGACAATCATCGTTACGTAGAAGTACTACAAGCAAAGGCTACATTTGTCTTTTTGTTTGCATGTGCACAAAGGCAGTACATCTTGAAACAGTTTCTAACCTTACAACGGATGCCTTTCTTGCAGCTTTTAGGCGATTTATTTCACGAAGGGGACCTTGTACGGATTTATATTCCGATTGCGGAACTACTTTCGTTGGAGCAACCAAAGAGCTACGTGCTTTACATAATCAGTCGAGAAGTTCTCTTCCAAATGACTTAGCTGAGACGTTAAACAACGATGGCACAACCTGGCACTTCATTCCACCCGCTTCACCCCATTTTGGAGGATTATGGGAAGCTGGTGTGAAATCAACTAAGCACCATTTACGTCGTATTATGGGAGATCGTATCCTAACATTTGAGGAGTTATCAACTCTTTTGTGTCAAATTGAAAGTTGTTTAAATTCAAGGCCATTATGCCCCCTATCAACTGATCCAACAGATCTGAACGTTTTAACACCAGCCCACTTTCTGGTTGGAGAACCGACTACGACTATATCGGATGGAGATCTACTAGATACTAAAATAGACCGACTATCGCGTTGGAAGCAAATTGAAAAACTTAAACAACATTTTTGGCAACGATGGTCAAACGAGTTTATCTGCAGGTTGCAATCAAGGCCAAAATGGAACGCTATAAAGAGAGAAGCTCGAGTTGGGGATATTGTATTGCTTCTACATGAGCGCTATTCCCCAGGAAAATGGCCATTAGCCAGAGTAGAGGAAGTTCATCCAGGTTCAGATGGCCACATTCGTGTAGTAACCCTATATTGCAATGGAAAGTATTTAAAGCGACCAGTGGCTAAAATTAGTTTTCTTCCCGCAAATGATGACGAGACGAGACATCCTGATGAATGATTCCGGTTTAAGAACTATTGTTCTTAGTGGGGGAGAAATGTTTGAGATCTTATTAAATTAATAGTTTAATCACAAACCCTGTTTTAACGTAACCATATTTTAACGTAACGTACATTTTTCTTATTTGTTGTATTTGCTTTTTTTTTATTAATATATTGAGCGGTTTTGATTTTTTGTAATGTTCTAAAGTGTGTATCTATTGAGTTTGTGTAAAGTTATTGAAGCGTGTAGTTCTCAGCCGCAATGTAAATTAAAAGAAATTAAAATTAAATAAATGTTAGTTGTTTTAATAATATTCAAATCGTTTCAATCTGAAATTCTCGTACAACTATGTTTAGTAAATTAAATTACAACAATCGACCCTTAGGATTTTAAGATATGTATGTACAAGCAAAAATATGCGCTGGTGTTACAAAAAATAGAAGTGGATTTTTACTTTCAATACAAAATTGCATAAGTCTGCGAATTAAAAAATACTTTTTGGTACAGGGTGTTTATGTTTTTAATAGCTAGGAATATGAAGTGACAAATGGGCAATTTCAATTTTGATGAAATTTTTAGATCGCTTATTTATAATTAGTAAGAATGATAGTTATAAAATAATATACAAATTATTTTTAACAAAAGTAGTTTGAAATATAAAATTAAAAATACGCATTTATAAATTCATATTTTAGAAATACTTTATGGACTTAACACAACTGGGGCGAGCGACGACCTTCCTATAGCGGGACGAATTCGTCGGCTAGAGCTCGTGCCGTAAATTCTACCAATAGGACGAAATAAGTGCGTAAAAGGAGTTAAGGACATTACAAATTATTCTTTAATTATTTTACTGCTATCCATTTTATTCTTTTTTAAATACACATATATGTACATAAGTACAAATAATTGAAAAAGTTTCCAGCAAACACAGAAATACTCCATATGTACTGCCATACGCATTGCCTAGATGAAAAATATTATTGCGGCAATAATAGATTTCGTAATGCGGAAGATACTTCCTTCGGGAAGAAACTTGTCTCGATAGCAATTCTTCTAAGCAATACGAAAGCGACTCTTCTAGATAATAAACTTGCAATATTGCCAGATAATTATTTATATGAAAATAGGAAGATATCGCCAAAATATCATTGGCGTAATAAAAAGAAGATTTTGTATTTTTAGAAATATTCATTTATGCACATATGTAAAAACAGGAACGTAAATAAAGTAAACTAAAAAAATTATGTAGTTTCCACCATATGTTTCAACCAACTTCTTTAATATTTTTGCAGAATATTTTAAATTTAATAAATTTTATTTTTTTATTTATGGCGTACAAATATGTTAAAATTTATTTTTTTTCTGTCTACAAAATAAAAAATTACTTTGATTATTTTCGTTTAGATGACAATTTGGGGATATTGCTAAACTATTGCCCTAGGGGATATCTTCCATTTCTTTGCAAGGTTGTTATTAAATTTTATGGTATTAATACATATAAAATTAAATAAAAAATAAATACATATGGGCATTTCCTGGGGTCACGAACGTACGTTCGTACGCTTTTGATGTACAAATAACGTACGATTTTTATTTATGTTTTTTTAATATTATCACCATGTATTTTACCAAAAAAACTTAATAGTCCTTTTACAATTGATTGTAATGGAGAGATTGTGAAGAAAGAGTGCAAACATAACATATTTTTTGCATGTAAAATAGGTAACAAAAAATATAAAACCGTCTTCAGAAGTAGAAAATATAAGAAAATATAAAATTTTCCAGTTTCCAGCGCAATTTCCTCAAGTTAAACAGCTGAGATAGGCTATGAAACCATTCTTTTATAAAATCATAGACTTTTTTTATAATAAAAAACAATAAAAGACGATGATTATCAACATTTTATTTTTTCATCCTGGTTGACCATTCTGGGGAAATGCCCATATAAAAAAATTTACATTATTTACTAAAACACTTAAGAAATTCTAATAAAAAGGGATCATCCTGCCCCAATTTATTCGTTGTTTGTCTGCGTAATAAATATAAATAAACTTATCGCGGAGTTCGCTTCGCACGACGAATTACGGTCTACGCAATGATTGTGTGTTTTTTTATATACACCAATGAGTTCTTCTTCTAAAGACGAGTTTTCGCTGCGAATAATTCATCATTCGTCCCAGATGTGTTTCTAGCATTATTTAAATAAAATAGAACCAATTTGCGTAAAAATACAAGAAATCAAGACAGTCAAATCGGTACACTTTGAATACAAGCGGACGTTTATATATAAATTCGTAAATATATAAATTCGTAAAAAAAGAAACAGAAACATCATAAATACAACGATGGCAAAAAATTTTACATGCGACATGCCACTTGTTACAGTGATCAAAACTAAGCTAAAAAAAAGTATTAATGGGCAAAAAAGAACCATTTTTAAGAGACATTAGTTCACAACAATCTAGAGTTTGTCGCATTAAAAAATTGCCTAAGGTTTCGCCGAACTCGGCATTTGAACTTCCAAGTGCGAATGCCTTGCTTTTTAGCAGTTGTCTGGAAAACTAAAAAAAAGTTATCAAAATGATAATTAGCATTAATTATAGGGCTTATTAAGAGCTATAAGTTTAATCTATTGTCAACATAAAAATCCGTTTCATTTTACCTTTTTCACTTTAAATGTTCGACTTGATGGAAATGCCCATTCGGCATGCTTCGACAGTTGTATTTAATTCAATCCCAGGCTTTATTTGTTTGATTTTTGGTTTTAAAATATTTAAATTTTAAAAAGATTGATTACAAGCTTAAAAACGATGCAAAGGATTCTAGATCGACACCACAAAAAAAAACTAGTACCTATAGTATTTAAGTAAAATATATCTCCTAATAAAAGCGACTCGAAAATTTAGAAATTTTTTATTTTCAGAATTGCAATCGAAAGAAACCTATTTTAAGTTTAATTATTTAAAAAATTACCGTAAAATTTTTATGTTTTAAGAAAAGTTCTGGTAAAGATAAATAGAATATTGCTATGAACTAAAAAAATAAAATCGTTTTTATTTTTTGCGAAAAGAATAAAGCAATTTGTTTTTGTTTTTATTTAGTTTTTCTTAACCTGCTTATAACTACAATTAATGTTGGAAGAATTCCAACCATTTGTAGTGGAGAATGTAAGAAAATTTAACTCACTGCTTATTATTGTTGTTTTTGCTTAAGCTTTGATATTGTTACAAGTAAAACTGTTGCTTATAATTCTTATTAGCTTAACGGTTGACAATTTTAAATACATTATCTTAATTTTTCTTGAACATAAAAATCATACTTAGAACGAATTCATATCTTTAAAATTGCCGCCCTTCAGCATCAAACCTCAGAAGGTTTTAACACATTATTTTGTAATATTAACATAAATCCTTAACTTGGCAACCCTATTACCATTATTCTTTTTACTTTTAGTTTTTGTTAAAGTTTTCATCAGCAGCACCGTTATATGCAAGGCGAATTGAATAGTCTAGTCAATTCGCCTTGGTGATATGTAATACAAATTCAATTGTCACTATAGAACAGTGACGTCCAATATTTAAATTGTGGTTGTATTGCTTTTTATTAGTATTAGTGAATAAAGAGACAAATATTCTTAATAAAAATATGTAAGCATCCGCCGCATGTGCACTCGTCGCTTGGTAATCGACGACTGAATTGTGTACTCTCGTAGACAGGGTTGTTAGATGTGACGATTTTTCGTCATTTTGACGATTTTTTTGTGAAAATACAGTAAAATGACGATTGACGATTTTTAAACTAAAAGTAATAGTGTTATGACGATTTTCTGGCATCAGTAAAACGGAATATAAACAATTGTATTGGGAACAGTTCAAAACGTACAAATCATTTTTCGATATACAAAAATTATTAGAAATTAAACAAAAAAGTTGTTCCCCCATCACAAACCAGGTGGTTTTCATTAGAAGCACAAGTAACTCGAATTCTACAATTAAATGAATGCCCCGATTTGCGTCGGTCCTATTTGGTCCGCTTTTTAAAAATTGGTTAAATCCGCTTTGCGTTTTAATGATTTCGATTTGCGTCGCTACATACGATTTCATTTTTTCGCTGAAGCCATAATCATATTTGAAGAATTTTTCTATTTGCGTGTAAAAAGCCGAATTCCCATTTAATTCTGTTTCGTAAGTTATTCTAAGTATAGTTGAGTGTTAGGAAGTAAGAAGTTGTGTAGAAAAATGAGTGCAAAGTGAAGAAAATGCACTCGTTTGGAACTAAAATTGGACGTCATAAATCGTTTCAAGGCGGCTAAAAGACGGTTGATTTAGACAGAACCCTTGGTTTATCACCTTCAACAGTAAAAACAATTAGTGATAGCGCTAAAAATTAATCATTTAGAGATAGCTCGAGTTAATATCAAATGAGATTTTATTTTTTATTTACAGCCCAATTATGAATAAAAATTCCCCGGGAGTTTTTTCCCTTTTTCCATTTTTACAATTGAATTTACATAGGAAAATTGGGAGCAGGGAGAAAACTCCCGGGGAATTTTTATTCATAATAAGGCTGTTAATGTTTTTGAATATGGATAAATGAAATAAATAAATGTTTGTTATGTTTTTATGAAAATATATTTTTTGTTATGTATTTCTTTTCAAATGATAAATATATTTCAGCCCACTTGCTGAAATAAATAGAATAAAACTTAACCTTATCACTTTCTTTATCATCTATATATAAATCGGCTAAGGCAAAACAGTTAAGAACACTTTCCTCCTCTGTATGTCAACCGATTTGAACAAAATATACACCATTTAAGAGGTATTTACTCAAAGAAGTGCACAATGTATATTTTATTAAAATCTGTTCAATAATTTCAGAGTTATAAGCGTTTAAAATTGTTACTAACACAAATGCAAAATAAATAAATAAAAATTTATTTTCAATTATCAAATAATAAAAAGTTAGGTAGATCGATTATTCGACATTTTTCAGTAACCGGTTTTCGAATATTTCGACTATATAAATCAGACCAGGCAAAACTGTTAAGAACACTTTCTTCCTTTGTTTGTCAATCGAAGCTCTGTGGGGAGAAAAAGAGGGGATATATGGGAAACTTAATTTCTTTTTTTTTTACTTTTCTGTGCTTCATGTGATAATTTTTAAATTTTCTATAATATAGAACTTAGAAACATAATATTATAGCTGTAAAATCCTGAGTGAGTAATAACCTATAAGATAAAAAATGCTGGTATTTTTTGTTTTTCATCTGGAACTTTTTGAATTTTCGTAAATATTCGACCTATAAAGATAAAATTGTACATTAAACTGGGTGAACAAGAACATATAAGGGGAGCTTTTTGGTACTTTTTCGTTCTACATCTGGTACTTTGATTAATTTTCGTTAGTATTAGACATACATAGAAACATAAAATTAAACGTGCAACGTCCTGAGTGGATGACAATATATGAAGGAGACTTTTTGATACTTTTTTGTTTTTCAATTGGTATTTTTTATACTGAACTTACAAAATTAAATTACTCACGTAGAAGATTAAATATGAACCAGAGGTTGGTCCCCCGCCAAATCGATCCACTTTGAAGGAAAAAATAAATGCTCGAAACAAATAAATTCATATATACTTAGATGAATTATGTGTTCTTCATACATATTTACAAAAAAAAAATCATGGTCGAATTTTGACCATAAGGCGAACACTAGTAAATATAATTTCTTGATAAAAATTTAGATTTTTGAACCACTCAATGCAATAAATATTCTCTAATTTGTAAAATTTAAATAGTTGACGATTTGTTGACGATTTTGTTAACTGTCCATGACGATTTTGACGAATTTTGTTGAAACTTTTGACGATTTTTAAAGAAAAAAGCCTAACAACCCTGCTCGTAGACTAAATGAAAGAGCGTAAGAATGCGTGTGAAGAATGTGTGTGAAGTAATTTCCACAATTGTGGTATGGGCTGGACACCAATGCTATAGAAAGTGAAGTTTTTGTTATAAAAAGTGTTAAATCTATTAAAATATGTAAATACAAAATATTAACAATACTTAGCAATTATTTTATCAAAATATGCAATAAAAATGAAAATTGTAGTCTTCTATTCACTAATTTATAACGAAGAAGTACAAATGGTCTTGTTGTTATAATTACCCTGCAAATAAAATTGGACCACCTGGTCCATTTTGATAAAATGGACTACTCCATGGACTGGTCCGATGTAATGCAAGCATGGACCATGTCATTGTTAAAAACTGTTTGTAGTGAGACGACATGTCTTCGTTTTTTAACGACATGCTTTCGTTTTTAAACGACTTCAAAACTAATCCTTTTGAGTGTACCATGGAGTAGTTTTAAAACTACTCCTTAGTGGTCCAAAGGTGGGTTATATGGTCCTCTCCTAGGACATCGTAATGTTAAATAGACCAGGTTTTTTCCATACGTTTGGGTTAGTTTTGGACTAGTCCTGGTCCCTTGTGGACTATTCTTTACACGCGTGTTTGGACTGGTCCTATTATTTGCAGGGTAATGTCATTCATGCATGCGTGTACTTTAGTGTGTATGTACGTTTTTTTTGTTTGATTGAATGATGCAAAAATAAGAGAGACGAGCAAGAGACGAGTAACAATAAGAAGAGCTAATACAAATGTTGTTGTTGTTTGGCTAATTGTTTAGAAAGGAAATGCAAAACGAAAAAGTGTTGTACTTTTGGCGTTTAAGATCCTAATGATCTTTTTTTATTCGGTGATAAATTAAAGTTGGCAGTTAAAGATTAAGATAATTAATTTTAATTTGCGTTTTCATACAAAAAACTCGAATTTTAGTAAATAAAAAAGAATATTAAAATTTTAATATATAATAAAAAAAAATCGAATTTTAAAAATCATACCGATCCCAGATTAACATTACTTAAGCTCAAACTCTTAGATTTTCCAAGCAAATAGCAATTTTAGCTTTTCATAGAAAAAAATAGAATTTTTAAAATGCGAGTGACCTCATATTAAGCTTATATAAGTTCTAACTCTTTTAGTTCCGAGAAAATGTCAATTTTAGTTTTAAATATAAAAAGAAATCGCATTTAAATCAAAAATATGAGTGATTTTCTTACGATTTTTGTATGAAAAACTTTAAATGCGTTTTTCTTGGAAACTAAAAGTGCTAGAGCCAAAATAACGAAAATCTGTGATCACTTCTACCTTCCATAGAAGGTAAGATTTTTATATGAAAAACTTTAAATGCGTTTTTCTTGGAAACTATAAGTGCTTGAGCCAAAATAACGAAAATCTGTGATCACTTCTACCTTCCATAGAAAATTGATTTTCTTAGGATTTTTATATGAAAAACTTTAAATGCGTTTTTCTAGGAAACTATAAGTGCTAGAGCCAAAATATCGAAAATCTGTGATCACTTCTACCTTTTTTGATATTCTTATTCTTAGGATTTTTATATGAAAAACTTTAAATGAGTTTTTCTAGGAAACTATAAGTGCTTGAGCCAAAATAACGAAAATCTGTGATCACTTCTGCCTTCCATAAAAAATTGATTTTCTTAGGATTTGTATATGAAAAACTTTAAATGCGTTTTTCTAGGAAACTAAAAGTGCTATAGCCAAAATAACGAAAATCTGTGATCACTTCTACTTTCCATTAAAAATGATTTTTTAAGGATTTTTATATGAAAAACTTTAAATGCGTTTTTCTAGGAAACTATAAGTGCTATAGCCAAAATAAACTTAAAATGCGTTTTTCTAGGAAACTAAAAGTGCTAGAGCCAAAATATCGAAAATCTGTGATCACTTCTACCTTCCATAGAAAATTGATATTCTTAGGATTTTTATATGAAAAACTTTAAATGAGTTTTTCTAGGAAACTATAAGTGCTTGAGCCAAAATAACGAAAATCTGTGATCACTTCTGCCTTCCATAGAAAATTGATTTTCTTAGGATTTTTATATGAAAAACTTTAAATGCGTTTTTCTAGGAAACTATAAGTGCTAGAGCCAAAATAACGAAAATCTGTGATCACTTCTACCTTCCATAGAAAATTGATTTTCTTAGGTTTTTTATATGAAAAACTTTAAATGCGTTTTTCTAGGAAACTATAAGTGCTAGAGCCAAAATATCGAAAATCTGTGATCACTTCTACCTTTTTTGATATTCTTATTCTTAGGATTTTTATATGAAAAACTTTAAATGAGTTTTTCTAGGAAACTATAAGTGCTTGAGCCAAAATAACGAAAATCTGTGATCACTTCTGCCTTCCATAAAAAATTGATTTTCTTAGGATTTTTATATGAAAAACTTTAAATGCGTTTTTCTAGGAAACTATAAGTGCTAGAGCCAAAATAACGAAAATCTGTGATCACTTCTACCTTCCATAGAAAATTGATTTTCTTAGGTTTTTTATATGAAAAACTTTAAATGCGTTTTTCTAGGAAACTAAAAGTGCTATAGCCAAAATAACGAAAATCTGTGATCACTTCTACTTTCCATAAAAAATGATTTTTTAAGGATTTTTATATGAAAAACTTTAAATGCGTTTTTCTAGGAAACTATAAGTGCTTTAGCCAAAATAACGAAAATCTGTAATCACTTCTACCTTCCATAGAAAATTGATTTTCTTAGGATTTTTATATGAAAAACTTAAAATGCGTTTTTCTAGGAAACTAAAAGTGCTAGAGCCAAAATATCGAAAATCTGTGTCACTTCTACCTTCCATAGAAAATTGATATTCTTAGGATTTTTATATGAAAAATTTTAAATGCGTTTTTCTAGGAAACTATAAGTGCTAGAGCCAAAATAACGAAACTCTGTGATCACTTCTACCTTCCATAGAAAACTGATTTTCTTAGGATTTTTATATGAAAAACTTTAAATGCGTTTTTATAGGAAACTAAAAGTGCTATAGCCAAAATAACGAAAATCTGTGATCACTTCTACTTTCCATAAAAAATGATTTTTTAAGGATTTTTATATAAAAAACTTTAAATGCGTTTTTCTAGGAAACTATAAGTGCTAGAGCCAAAATAACGAAAATCTGTGATCACTTCTACCTTCCATAGAAAATTGATTTTCTTAGGATTTTTGAGGATATGAAAAATTTTAAATGCGTTTTTCTAGGAAACTAAAAGTGCTATAGCCAAAATAACGAAAATCTGTGATCACTTCTACTTTCCATAAAAAATGATTTTTAAGGATTTTTATATAAAAAAATTTAAATGCGTTTTTCTAGGAAACTATAAGTGCTAGAGCCAAAATAACGAAAATCTGGGATCACTTCTACCTTCTATAGAAAATTGATATTCTTAGGATTTTTATATGAAAAACTTTAAATGCGTTTTTCTAGGAAACTAAAAGTGCTATAGCCAAAATAACGAAAATCTGTGATCACTTCTACCTTCCATGGAAAATTGATATTCTTAGGATTTTAATATGAAAAACTTTAAATGCGTTTTTCTAGGAAACTATAAGTGCTAGAGCCAAAATAACGAAAATCTGTGATCACTTCTACCTTCCATAGAAAATTGATATTCTTAGGATTTTTATATGAAAAATTTTAAATGCGTTTTTGTAGGAAACTATAAGTGCTAGAGCCAAAATAACGAAAATCTGTGATCACTTCTACCTTCCATAGAAAATTGATTTTCTTAGGATTTTTATATGAAAAACTTTAAATGCGTTTTTCTAGGAAACTAAAAGTGCTATAGCCAAAATAACGAAAATCTGTGATCACTTCTACTTTCCATAAAAAATGATTTTTAAGGATTTTTATATAAAAAAATTTAAATGCGTTTTTCTAGGAAACTATAAGTGCTAGAACCAAAATAACGAAAATCTGTGATCACTTCTACCTTCTATAGAAAATTGATATTCTTAGGATTTTTATATGAAAAACTTTAAATGCGTTTTTCTAGGAAACTAAAAGTGCCATAGCCAAAATAACGAAAATCTGTGATCACTTCTACTTTCCATAAAAAATGATTTTTAAGGATTTTTATATAAAAAACTTTAAATGCGTTTTTCTAGGAAACTATAAGTGCTAGAGCCAAAATAACGAAAATCTGTGATCACTTCTACCTTCCATAGAAAATTGATTTTCTTAGGATTTTTATATGAAAAACTTTAAATGCGTTTTTCTAGGAAACTAAAAGTGCTATAGCCAAAATAACGAAAATCTGTGATCACTTCTACTTTCCATAAAAAATGATTTTTAAGGATTTTTATATAAAAAAATTTAAATGCGTTTTTCTAGGAAACTATAAGGGCTAGAGCCAAAATAACGAAAATCTGGGATCACTTCTACCTTCCATAGAAAATTGATTTTCTTAGGATTTTTATATGAAAAACTTTAAATGCGTTTTTCTAGGAAACTAAAAGTGCTATAGCCAAAATAACGAAAATCTGTGATCACTTCTACTTTCCATAAAAAATGATTTTTAAGGATTTTTATATAAAAAACTTTAAATGCGTTTTTCTAGGAAACTATAAGTGCTAGAGCCAAAATAACGAAAATCTGTGATCACTTCTACCTTCCATAGAAAATTGATTTTCTTAGGATTTTTATATGAAAAACTTTAAATGCGTTTTTCTAGGAAACTAAAAGTGCTATAGCCAAAATAACGAAAATCTGTGATCAATTCTACTTTCCATAAAAAATGATTTTTTAAGGATTTTTATATAAAAAACTTTAAATGCGTTTTTCTAGGAAACTATAAGTGCTAGAGCCAAAATAACGAAAATCTGTGATCACTTCTACCTTCCATAGAAAATTGATTTTCTTAGGATTTTTATATGAAAAACTTTAAATGCGTTTTTCTAGGAAACTAAAAGTGCTATAGCCAAAATAACGAAAATCTGTGATCACTTCTACTTTCCATAAAAAATGATTTTTAAGGATTTTTATATAAAAAAATTTAAATGCGTTTTTCTAGGAAACTATAAGTGCTAGAGCCAAAATAACGAAAATCTGTGATCACTTCTACCTTCTATAGAAAATTGATATTCTTAGGATTTTTATATGAAAAACTTTAAATGCGTTTTTCTAGGAAACTAAAAGTGCTATAGCCAAAATAACGAAAATCTGTGATCACTTCTACTTTCCATAAAAATGATTTTTTAAGGATTTTTATATAAAAACTTTAAATGCCTTTTTCTAGGAAACTATAGGTGCTAGAGCCAAAATATCGAAAATCTGTGATCACTTCTACCTTCCATAGAAAATTGATATTCTTAGGATTTTTATATGAAAAACTTTAAATGCGTTTTTCTAGGAAACTATAAGTGTTAGAGCCAAAATAACGAAAATCTGTGATCACTTCTACCTTCCATAGAAAATTGATTTTCTCTGAATTTTTAAATGCAAAACTTTAAATGCGTTTTTCTAGGAAACTAAAAGTGCTATTGCCAAAATAACGAAAATCTGTGATCACTTCTACTTTCCATAAAAAATGATTTTTAAGGATTTTTATATAAAAAAATTTAAATGCGTTTTTCTAGTAAACTATAAGTGCTAGAGCCAAAATAACGAAAATCTGTGATCACTTCTACCTTCCATAGAAAATTGATATTCTTAGGATTTTTATATGAAAAACTTTAAATGCGTTTTTCTAGGAAACTATAAGTGCTAGAGCCAAAATAACGAAAGTCTGTGATCACTTCTACCTTCCATAGAAAATTGATATTCTTAGGATTTTTATATGAAAAATTTTAAATGCGTTTTTGTAGGAAACTATAAGTGCTAGAGCCAAAATAACGAATATCTGTGATCACTTCTACCTTCCATAGAAAATTGATTTTCTTAGGATTTTTATATGAAAAACTTTAAATGCGTTTTTCTAGGAAACTAAAAGTGCTATAGCCAAAATAACGAAAATCTGTGATCAATTCTACTTTCCATAAAAAATGATTTTTTAAGGATTTTTATGTAAAAAACTTTAAATGCGTTTTTCTAGGAAACTATAAGTGCTAGAGCCAAAATAACGAAAATCTGTGATCACTTCTACCTTCCATAGAAAATTGATTTTCTTAGGATTTTTATATGAAAAACTTTAAATGCGTTTTTCTAGGAAATTAAAAGTGCTATAGCCAAAATAACGAAAATCTGTGATCACTTCTACTTTCCATAAAAAATGATTTTTAAGGATTTTTATATAAAAAACTTTAAATGCGTTTTTCTAGGAAACTATAAGTGCTAGAGCCAAAATAACGAAAATCTGTGATCACTTCTACCTTCCATAGAAAATTGATTTTCTTAGGATTTTTATATGAAAAACTTTAAATGCGTTTTTCTAGGAAACTAAAAGTGCTATAGCCAAAATAACGAAAATCTGTGATCACTTCTACTTTCCATAAAAAAATGATTTTTAAGGATTTTTATATAAAAAACTTTAAATGCGTTTTTCTAGGAAACTATAAGTGCTAGAGCCAAAATAACGAAAATCTGTGATCACTTCTACCTTCCATAGAAAATTGATTTTCTTAGGATTTTTATATGAAAAACTTTAAATGCGTTTTTCTAGGAAACTAAAAGTGCTATAGCCAAAATAACGAAAATCTGTGATCAATTCTACTTTCCATAAAAAATGATTTTTTAAGGATTTTTATATAAAAAACTTTAAATGCGTTTTTCTAGGAAACTATAAGTGCTAGAGCCAAAATAACGAAAATCTGTGATCACTTCTACCTTCCATAGAAAATTGATTTTCTTAGGATTTTTATATGAAAAACTTTAAATGCGTTTTTCTAGGAAACTAAAAGTGCTATAGCCAAAATAACGAAAATCTGTGATCACTTCTACTTTCCATAAAAAATGATTTTTAAGGATTTTTATATAAAAAAATTTAAATGCGTTTTTCTAGGAAACTATAAGTGCTAGAGCCAAAATAACGAAAATCTGTGATCACTTCTACCTTCTATAGAAAATTGATATTCTTAGGATTTTTATATGAAAAACTATAAATGCGTTTTTCTAGGAAACTAAAAGTGCTATAGCCAAAATAACGAAAATCTGTGATCACTTCTACTTTCCATAAAAATGATTTTTTAAGGATTTTTATATAAAAACTTTAAATGCCTTTTTCTAGGAAACTATAGGTGCTAGAGCCAAAATATCGAAAATCTGTGATCACTTCTATTTTCTACAGAAAATTGATTTTCTTAGGATTTTTATATGAAAAACTTTAAATGCGTTTTTCTAGGAAACTAAAAGTGCTATAGCCAAAATAACGAAAATCTGTGATCAATTCTACTTTCCATAAAAAATGATTTTTTAAGGATTTTTATATGAAAAACCTTAAATGCGTTTTTCTTGGAAACTATAAGTGCTAGAGCCAAAATAACGAAAATCTGAGATCACTTCTATTTTCTATAGAAATTTGATTTTCTTAGGATTTTTATATGAAAAACTTTAAATGCGTTTTTCTAGGAAACTATAGGTGCTAGAGCCAAAATATCGAAAATCTGTGATCACTTCTACCTTCCATAGAAAATTGATATTCTTAGGATTTTTATATGAAAAACTTTAAATGCGTTTTTCTAGGAAACTATAAGTGTTAGAGCCAAAATAACGAAAATCTGTGATCACTTCTACCTTCCATAGAAAATTGATTTTCTCTGAATTTTTAAATGCAAAACTTTAAATGCGTTTTTCTAGGAAACTAAAAGTGCTATTGCCAAAATAACGAAAATCTGTGATCACTTCTACTTTCCATAAAAAATGATTTTTAAGGATTTTTATATAAAAAAATTTAAATGCGTTTTTCTAGTAAACTATAAGTGCTAGAGCCAAAATAACGAAAATCTGTGATCACTTCTACCTTCCATAGAAAATTGATATTCTTAGGATTTTTATATGAAAAACTTTAAATGCGTTTTTCTAGGAAACTATAAGTGCTAGAGCCAAAATAACGAAAGTCTGTGATCACTTCTACCTTCCATAGAAAATTGATATTCTTAGGATTTTTATATGAAAAATTTTAAATGCGTTTTTGTAGGAAACTATAAGTGCTAGAGCCAAAATAACGAATATCTGTGATCACTTCTACCTTCCATAGAAAATTGATTTTCTTAGGATTTTTATATGAAAAACTTTAAATGCGTTTTTCTAGGAAACTAAAAGTGCTATAGCCAAAATAACGAAAATCTGTGATCACTTCTACTTTCCATAAAAAATGATTTTTAAGGATTTTTATATAAAAAAATTTAAATGCGTTTTTCTAGGAAACTATAAGTGCTAGAGCCAAAATAACGAAAATCTGGGATCACTTCTACCTTCTATAGAAAATTGATATTCTTAGGATTTTTATATGAAAAACTTTAAATGCGTTTTTCTAGGAAACTAAAAGTGCTATAGCCAAAATAACGAAAATCTGTGATCACTTCTACTTTCCATAAAAAATGATTTTTAAGGATTTTTATATAAAAAACTTTAAATGCGTTTTTCTAGGAAACTATAAGTGCTAGAGCCAAAATAACGAAAATCTGTGATCACTTCTACTTTCCATAAAAAATGATTTTTAAGGATTTTTATATGAAAAACTTTAAATGCGTTTTTCTAGGAAACTATAAGTGCTAGAGCCAAAATAACGAAAATCTGTGATCACTTCTACCTTCCATAGAAAATTGATATTCTTAGGATTTTTATATGAAAAACTTTAAATGCGTTTTTCTAGGAAACTATAAGTGCTAGAGCCAAAATAACGAAAGTCTGTGATCACTTCTACCTTCCATAGAAAATTGATATTCTTAGGATTTTTATATGAAAAATTTTAAATGCGTTTTTGTAGGAAACTATAAGTGCTAGAGCCAAAATAACGAATATCTGTGATCACTTCTACCTTCCATAGAAAATTGATTTTCTTAGGATTTTTATATGAAAAACTTTAAATGCGTTTTTCTAGGAAACTAAAAGTGCTATAGCCAAAATAACGAAAATCTGTGATCACTTCTACTTTCCATAAAAAATGATTTTTAAGGATTTTTATATAAAAAAATTTAAATGCGTTTTTCTAGGAAACTATAAGTGCTAGAGCCAAAATAACGAAAATCTGGGATCACTTCTACCTTCTATAGAAAATTGATATTCTTAGGATTTTTATATGAAAAACTTTAAATGCGTTTTTCTAGGAAACTAAAAGTGCTATAGCCAAAATAACGAAAATCTGTGATCACTTCTACTTTCCATAAAAAATGATTTTTAAGGATTTTTATATAAAAAACTTTAAATGCGTTTTTCTAGGAAACTATAAGTGCTAGAGCCAAAATAACGAAAATCTGTGATCACTTCTACCTTCCATAGAAAATTGATTTTCATAGGATTTTTATATGAAAAACTTTAAATGCGTTTTTCTAGGAAACTAAAAGTGCTATAGCCAAAATAACGAAAATCTGTGATCAATTCAACTTTCCATAAAAAATGATTTTTTAAGGATTTTTATATAAAAAACTTTAAATGCGTTTTTCTAGGAAACTATAAGTGCTAGAGCCAAAATAACGAAAATCTGTGATCACTTCTACCTTCCATGGAAAATTGATATTCTTAGGATTTTTATATGAAAAACTTTAAATGCGTTTTTCTAGGAAACTATAAGTGCTATTGCCAAAATAACGAAAATCTGTGATCACTTCTACTTTCCGTAGAAAACTGATTTTCTCTGAATTGTTATATGCAAAACTTTAAATGCGTTTTTCTAGGAAACTAAAAGTGCTATTGCCAAAATTAAGAAAATCTGTGATCACTTCTACTTTCAATAAAAAATGATTTTTAAGGATTTTTATATAAAAAAATTTAAATGCGTTTTTCTAGGAAACTATAAGTGCTAGAGCCAAAATAACGAAAATCTGTGATCACTTCTACCTTCCATGGAAAATTGATATTCTTAGGATTTTTATATGAAAAACTTTAAATGCGTTTTTCTAGGAAACTATAAGTGCTATTGCCAAAATAACGAAAATCTGTGATCACTTCTACCTTCCATAGAAAATTGATTTTCTCTGAATTGTTATATGCAAAACTTTAAATGCGTTTTTCTAGGAAACTAAAAGTGCTATTGCCAAAATAACGAAAATCTGTGATCACTTCTACTTTCATTAAAAAATGATTTTTAAGGATTTTTATATAAAAAAATTTAAATGCGTTTTTCTAGGAAACTATAAGTGCTAGAGCCAAAATAACGAAAATCTGTGATCACTTCTACCTTCCATGGAAAATTGATATTCTTAGGATTTTTATATGAAAAACTTTAAATGAGTTTTTCTAGGAAACTATAAGTGCTATTGCCAAAATAACGAAAATCTGTGATCACTTCTACTTTCCGTAGAAAACTGATTTTCTCTGAATTGTTATATGCAAAACTTTAAATGCGTTTTTCTAGGAAACTAAAAGTGCTATTGCCAAAATTAAGAAAATCTGTGATCACTTCTACTTTCAATAAAAAATGATTTTTAAGGATTTTTATATAAAAAAATTTAAATGCGTTTTTCTAGGAAACTATAAGTGCTAGAGCCAAAATAACGAAAATCTGTGATCACTTCTACCTTCCATAGAAAATTGATATTCTTAGGATTTTTATATGAAAAACTTTAAATGCGTTTTTCTAGGAAACTATAAGTGCTAGAGCCAAAATAACGAAAATCTGTGATCACTTCTACCTTCCATGGAAAATTGATATTCTTAGGATTTTTATATGAAAAACTTTAAATGCGTTTTTCTAGGAAACTATAAGTGCTAGAGCCAAAATAACGAAAATCTGTGATCACTTCAACCTTCCATAGAAAATTGATTTTCTTAGGATTTTTATATGAAAAACTTTAAATGCGTTTTTCTAGGAAACTATAAGTGCTAGGGCCAAAATAACGAAAATCTGTGATCACTTCTACCTTCCATAGAAAACTGATTTTCTCTGAATTGTTATATGCAAAACTTTAAATGCGTTTTTCTAGGAAACTAAAAGTGCTATTGCCAAAATAACGAAAATCTGTGATCACTTCTACTTTCAATAAAAAATGATTTTTAAGGATTTTTATATAAAAAAATTTAAATGCGTTTTTCTAGGAAACTATAAGTGCTAGAGCCAAAATAACGAAAATCTGTGATCACTTCTACCTTCCATAGAAAATTGATATTCTTAGGATTTTTATATGAAAAACTTTAAATGCGGTTTTCTAGGAAACTATAAGTGCTAGAGCCAAAATAACGAAAATCTGTGATCACTTCTACTTTCCATAAAAAATGATTTTTAAGGATTTTTATATAAAAAAATTTAAATGCGTTTCTCTAGGAAACTATAAGTGCTAGAGCCAAAATAACGAAAATCTGTGATCAATTCTACCTTCCATAGAAAATTGATATTCTTAGGATTTTTATATGAAAAACTTTAAATGCGTTTTTCTAGGAAACTAAAAGTGCTATAGCCAAAATAACGAAAATCTGTGATCACTTCTACTTTCCATAAAAAATGATTTTTTAAGGATTTTTATATAAACAACTTTAAATACGTTTTTCTAGGAAACTATAAGTGCTAGAGTCAAAATAACGAAAATATGTGATCACTTCTACCTTCCATAGAAAATTGATTTTCTTAGGATTTTTATATGAAAAACTTTAAATGCGTTTTTCTAGGAAACTAAAAGTGCTATAGCCAAAATAACGAAAATCTGTGATCACTTCTACTTTCCATAAAAAATGATTTTTAAGGATTTTTATATAAAAAAATTTAAATGCGTTTTTCTAGGAAACTATAAGTGCTAGAGCCAAAATAACGAAAATCTGTGATCACTTCTACCTTCCATAGAAAATTGATATTCTTAGGATTTTTATATGAAAAACTTTAAATGCGTTTTTCTAGGAAACTGTAAGTGCTAGAGCCAAAATAACGAAAATCTGTGATCACTTCTACCTTCCATGGAAAATTGATATTCTTAGGATTTTTATATTAAAAACTTTAAATGCGTTTTTCTAGGAAACTATAAGTGCTAGAGCCAAAATAACGAAAATCTGTGATCACTTCTACCTTCCATGGAAAATTGATATTCTTAGGATTTTTATATGAAAAACTTTAAATGCGTTTTTCTAGGAAACTATAAGTGCTAGGGCCAAAATAACGAAAATCTGTGATCACTTCTACCTTCCATGGAAAATTGATATTCTTAGGATTTTTATATGAAAAACTTTAAATGCGTTTTTCTAGGAAACTATAAGTGCTAGGGCCAAAATAACGAAAATCTGTGATCACTTCTACCTTCCATAGAAAATTGATTTTCTCTGAATTGTTATATAAAAAACTTTAAATGCGTTTTTCTAGGAAACTATAAGTGCTAGAGCCAAAATAACGAAAATCTGTGATCACTTCTACTTTCCATAAAAAATGATTTTTTAAGGATTTTTATATAAAAAACTTTAAATGCGTTTTTCTAGGAAACTATAAGTGCTAGAGCCAAAATAACGAAAATCTGTAATCACTTCTACCTTCCATAGAAAATTGATTTTCTCTGAATTTTTATATGAAAAACTTTAAATGCGTTTTTCTAGGAAACTATAAGTGCTAGAGCCAAAATAACGAAAATCTGTGATCACTTCTACCTTCCATGGAAAATTGATATTCTTAGGATTTTTATATGAAAAACTTTACATGCGTTTTTCTAGGAAACTATAAGTGCTAGAGCCAAAATAACGAAAATCTGTGATCACTTCTACCTTCCATGGAAAATTGATATTCTTAGGATTTTTATATGAAAAACTTTACATGCGTTTTTCTAGGAAACTATAAGTGCTAGAGCCAAAATAACGAAAATCTGTGATCACTTCTACCTTCCATAGAAAATTGATATTCTTAGGATTTTTATATGAAAAACTTTAAATGCGTTTTTCTAGGAAACTATAAGTGCTAGAGCCAAAATAACGAAAATCTGTGATCACTTCTACTTTCCATAAAAAATTATTTTTTAAGGATTTTTATATATAAAACTTTAAATGCGTTTTTCTAGGAAACTATTAGTGCTAGAGCCAAAATAACGAAAATCTGTGATCACTTCTACCTTCCATAGAAAATTGATTTTCTCTGAATTGTTATATGAAAAACTTTAAATGCGTTTTTCTAGGAAACTATAAGTGCTAGAGCCAAAATAACGAAAATCTGTGATCACTTCTACTTTCCATAAAAAATTATTTTTTAAGGATTTTTATATATAAAACTTTAAATGCGTTTTTCTAGGAAACTATTAGTGCTAGAGCCAAAATAACGAAAATCTGTGATCACTTCTACCTTCCATAGAAAATTGATTTTCTCTGAATTGTTATATGAAAAACTTTAAATGCGTTTTTCTAGGAAACTATAAGTGCTAGAGCCAAAATAACGAAAATCTGTGATCACTTCTACTTTCCATAAAAAATTATTTTTTAAGGATTTTTATATATAAAACTTTAAATGCGTTTTTCTAGGAAACTATTAGTGCTAGAGCCAAAATAACGAAAATCTGTGATCACTTCTACCTTCCATAGAAAATTGATTTTCTCTGAATTGTTATATGAATAACTTTAAATGCGTTTTTCTAGGAAACTATAAGTGCTAGAGCCAAAATAACGAAAATCTGTGATCACTTCTTCTTTCCATAAAAAATGATTTTTAAGGATTTTTATATAAAAAAATTTAAATGCGTTTTTCTAGGAAACTATAAGTGCTAGAGCCAAAATAACGAAAATCTGGGATCACTTCTACCTTCCATAGAAAATTGATATTCTTAGGATTTTTATATGAAAAACTTTAAATGCGTTTTTCTAGAGCTAGAGCCAAATAACGAAAGTCTGTGATCACTTCTACCTTCCATAGAAAATTGATATTCTAAGGATTTGTATATGAAAAATTTTAAATGCGTTTTTGTAGGAAACTATAAGTGCTAGAGCCAAAATAACGAATATCTGTGATCACTTCTACCTTCCATAGAAAATTGATTTTCTCTGAATTGTTATATGAAAAACTTTAAATGCGTTTTTCTAGGAAACTATAAGTGCTAGAGCCAAAATAACGCAAATCTGTGATCAATTCTACTTTCCATAAAAAATGATTTTTTAAGGATTTTTATGTAAAAAACTTTAAATGCGTTTTTCTAGGAAACTATAAGTGCTAGAGCCAAAATAACGAAAATCTGTGATCACTTCTACCTTCCATAGAAAATTGATTTTCTTAGGATTTTTATATGAAAAACTTTAAATGCGTTTTTCTAGGAAACTAAAAGTGCTATAGCCAAAATAACGAAAATCTGTGATCACTTCTACTTTCCATAAAAAATGATTTTTAAGGATTTTTATATAAAAAACTTTAAATGCGTTTTTCTAGGAAACTATAAGTGCTAGAGCCAAAATAACGAAAATCTGTGATCACTTCTACTTTCCATAAAAAATGATTTTTAAGGATTTTTATATAAAAAACTTTAAATGCGTTTTTCTAGGAAACTATAAGTGCTAGAGCCAAAATAACGAAAATCTGGGATCACTTCTACCTTCCATAGAAAATTGATTTTCTTAGGATTTTTATATGAAAAACTTTAAATGCGTTTTTCTAGGAAACTAAAAGTGCTATAGCCAAAATAACGAAAATCTGTGATCACTTCTACTTTCCATAAAAAATGATTTTTAAGGATTTTTATATAAAAAACTTTAAATGCGTTTTTCTAGGAAACTATAAGTGCTAGAGCCAAAATAACGAAAATCTGTGATCACTTCTACCTTCCATAGAAAATTGATTTTCTTAGGATTTTTATATGAAAAACTTTAAATGCGTTTTTCTAGGAAACTATAAGTGCTAGAGCCAAAATAACGAAAATCTGGGATCACTTCTACCTTCCATAGAAAATTGATTTTCTTAGGATTTTTATATGAAAAACTTTAAATGCGTTTTTCTAGGAAACTAAAAGTGCTATAGCCAAAATAACGAAAATCTGTGATCACTTCTACTTTCCATAAAAAATGATTTTTAAGGATTTTTATATAAAAAACTTTAAATGCGTTTTTCTAGGAAACTATAAGTGCTAGAGCCAAAATAACGAAAATCTGTGATCACTTCTACTTTCCATAAAAAATGATTTTTAAGGATTTTTATATAAAAAACTTTAAATGCGTTTTTCTAGGAAACTATAAGTGCTAGAGCCAAAATAACGAAAATCTGGGATCACTTCTACCTTCCATAGAAAATTGATTTTCTTAGGATTTTTATATGAAAAACTTTAAATGCGTTTTTCTAGGAAACTAAAAGTGCTATAGCCAAAATAACGAAAATCTGTGATCACTTCTACTTTCCATAAAAAATGATTTTTAAGGATTTTTATATAAAAAACTTTAAATGCGTTTTTCTAGGAAACTATAAGTGCTAGAGCCAAAATAACGAAAATCTGTGATCACTTCTACCTTCCATAGAAAACTGATTTTCTCTGAATTGTTATATGCAAAACTTTAAATGCGTTTTTCTAGGAAACTAAAAGTGCTATTGCCAAAATAACGAAAATCTGTGATCACTTCTACTTTCAATAAAAAATGATTTTTAAGGATTTTTATATAAAAAAATTTAAATGCGTTTTTCTAGGAAACTATAAGTGCTAGAGCCAAAATAACGAAAATCTGTGATCACTTCTACTTTCCATAAAAAATGATTTTTAAGGATTTTTATATAAAAAACTTTAAATGCGTTTTTCTAGGAAACTATAAGTGCTAGAGCCAAAATAACGAAAATCTGTGATCACTTCTACCTTCCATAGAAAATTGATTTTCATAGGATTTTTATATGAAAAACTTTAAATGCGGTTTTCTAGGAAACTAAAAGTGCTATAGCCAAAATAACGAAAATCTGTGATCAATTCTACTTTCCATAAAAAATGATTTTTTAAGGATTTTTATATAAAAAACTTTAAATGCGTTTTTCTAGGAAACTATAAGTGCTAGAGCCAAAATAACGAAAATCTGTGATCACTTCTACCTTCCGTAGAAAACTGATTTTCTCTGAATTGTTATATGCAAAACTTTAAATGCGTTTTTCTAGGAAACTAAAAGTGCTATTGCCAAAATTAAGAAAATCTGTGATCACTTCTACTTTCAATAAAAAATGATTTTTAAGGATTTTTATATAAAAAAATTTAAATGCGTTTTTCTAGGAAACTATAAGTGCTAGAGCCAAAATAACGAAAATCTGTGATCACTTCTACCTTCCATGGAAAATTGATATTCTTAGGATTTTTATATGAAAAACTTTAAATGCGTTTTTCTAGGAAACTATAAGTGCTATTGCCAAAATAACGAAAATCTGTGATCACTTCTACCTTCCATAGAAAATTGATTTTCTCTGAATTGTTATATGCAAAACTTTAAATGCGTTTTTCTAGGAAACTAAAAGTGCTATTGCCAAAATAACGAAAATCTGTGATCACTTCTACTTTCATTAAAAAATGATTTTTAAGGATTTTTATATAAAAAAATTTAAATGCGTTTTTCTAGGAAACTATAAGTGCTAGAGCCAAAATAACGAAAATCTGTGATCACTTCTACCTTCTATAGAAAATTGATATTCTTAGGATTTTTATATGAAAAACTTTAAATGCGTTTTTCTAGGAAACTAAAAGTGCTATAGCCAAAATAACGAAAATCTGTGATCACTTCTACTTTCCATAAAAATGATTTTTTAAGGATTTTTATATAAAAACTTTAAATGCCTTTTTCTAGGAAACTATAGGTGCTAGAGCCAAAATATCGAAAATCTGTGATCACTTCTATTTTCTACAGAAAATTGATTTTCTTAGGATTTTTATATGAAAAACTTTAAATGCGTTTTTCTAGGAAACTAAAAGTGCTATAGCCAAAATAACGAAAATCTGTGATCAATTCTACTTTCCATAAAAAATGATTTTTTAAGGATTTTTATATGAAAAACCTTAAATGCGTTTTTCTTGGAAACTATAAGTGCTAGAGCCAAAATAACGAAAATCTGAGATCACTTCTATTTTCTATAGAAATTTGATTTTCTTAGGATTTTTATATGAAAAACTTTAAATGCGTTTTTCTAGGAAACTATAGGTGCTAGAGCCAAAATATCGAAAATCTGTGATCACTTCTACCTTCCATAGAAAATTGATATTCTTAGGATTTTTATATGAAAAACTTTAAATGCGTTTTTCTAGGAAACTATAAGTGTTAGAGCCAAAATAACGAAAATCTGTGATCACTTCTACCTTCCATAGAAAATTGATTTTCTCTGAATTTTTAAATGCAAAACTTTAAATGCGTTTTTCTAGGAAACTAAAAGTGCTATTGCCAAAATAACGAAAATCTGTGATCACTTCTACTTTCCATAAAAAATGATTTTTAAGGATTTTTATATAAAAAAATTTAAATGCGTTTTTCTAGTAAACTATAAGTGCTAGAGCCAAAATAACGAAAATCTGTGATCACTTCTACCTTCCATAGAAAATTGATATTCTTAGGATTTTTATATGAAAAACTTTAAATGCGTTTTTCTAGGAAACTATAAGTGCTAGAGCCAAAATAACGAAAGTCTGTGATCACTTCTACCTTCCATAGAAAATTGATATTCTTAGGATTTTTATATGAAAAATTTTAAATGCGTTTTTGTAGGAAACTATAAGTGCTAGAGCCAAAATAACGAATATCTGTGATCACTTCTACCTTCCATAGAAAATTGATTTTCTTAGGATTTTTATATGAAAAACTTTAAATGCGTTTTTCTAGGAAACTAAAAGTGCTATAGCCAAAATAACGAAAATCTGTGATCAATTCTACTTTCCATAAAAAATGATTTTTTAAGGATTTTTATGTAAAAAACTTTAAATGCGTTTTTCTAGGAAACTATAAGTGCTAGAGCCAAAATAACGAAAATCTGTGATCACTTCTACCTTCCATAGAAAATTGATTTTCTTAGGATTTTTATATGAAAAACTTTAAATGCGTTTTTCTAGGAAATTAAAAGTGCTATAGCCAAAATAACGAAAATCTGTGATCACTTCTACTTTCCATAAAAAATGATTTTTAAGGATTTTTATATAAAAAACTTTAAATGCGTTTTTCTAGGAAACTATAAGTGCTAGAGCCAAAATAACGAAAATCTGTGATCACTTCTACCTTCCATAGAAAATTGATTTTCTTAGGATTTTTATATGAAAAACTTTAAATGCGTTTTTCTAGGAAACTAAAAGTGCTATAGCCAAAATAACGAAAATCTGTGATCACTTCTACTTTCCATAAAAAATGATTTTTAAGGATTTTTATATAAAAAACTTTAAATGCGTTTTTCTAGGAAACTATAAGTGCTAGAGCCAAAATAACGAAAATCTGTGATCACTTCTACCTTCCATAGAAAATTGATTTTCTTAGGATTTTTATATGAAAAACTTTAAATGCGTTTTTCTAGGAAACTAAAAGTGCTATAGCCAAAATAACGAAAATCTGTGATCAATTCTACTTTCCATAAAAAGTGATTTTTTAAGGATTTTTATATAAAAAACTTTAAATGCGTTTTTCTAGGAAACTATAAGTGCTAGAGCCAAAATAACGAAAATCTGTGATCACTTCTACCTTCCATAGAAAATTGATTTTCTTAGGATTTTTATATGAAAAACTTTAAATGCGTTTTTCTAGGAAACTAAAAGTGCTATAGCCAAAATAACGAAAATCTGTGATCACTTCTACTTTCCATAAAAAATGATTTTTAAGGATTTTTATATAAAAAAATTTAAATGCGTTTTTCTAGGAAACTATAAGTGCTAGAGCCAAAATAACGAAAATCTGTGATCACTTCTACCTTCTATAGAAAATTGATATTCTTAGGATTTTTATATGAAAAACTATAAATGCGTTTTTCTAGGAAACTAAAAGTGCTATAGCCAAAATAACGAAAATCTGTGATCACTTCTACTTTCCATAAAAATGATTTTTTAAGGATTTTTATATAAAAACTTTAAATGCCTTTTTCTAGGAAACTATAGGTGCTAGAGCCAAAATATCGAAAATCTGTGATCACTTCTATTTTCTACAGAAAATTGATTTTCTTAGGATTTTTATATGAAAAACTTTAAATGCGTTTTTCTAGGAAACTAAAAGTGCTATAGCCAAAATAACGAAAATCTGTGATCAATTCTACTTTCCATAAAAAATGATTTTTTAAGGATTTTTATATGAAAAACCTTAAATGCGTTTTTCTTGGAAACTATAAGTGCTAGAGCCAAAATAACGAAAATCTGAGATCACTTCTATTTTCTATAGAAATTTGATTTTCTTAGGATTTTTATATGAAAAACTTTAAATGCGTTTTTCTAGGAAACTATAGGTGCTAGAGCCAAAATATCGAAAATCTGTGATCACTTCTACCTTCCATAGAAAATTGATATTCTTAGGATTTTTATATGAAAAACTTTAAATGCGTTTTTCTAGGAAACTATAAGTGTTAGAGCCAAAATAACGAAAATCTGTGATCACTTCTACCTTCCATAGAAAATTGATTTTCTCTGAATTTTTAAATGCAAAACTTTAAATGCGTTTTTCTAGGAAACTAAAAGTGCTATTGCCAAAATAACGAAAATCTGTGATCACTTCTACTTTCCATAAAAAATGATTTTTAAGGATTTTTATATAAAAAAATTTAAATGCGTTTTTCTAGTAAACTATAAGTGCTAGAGCCAAAATAACGAAAATCTGTGATCACTTCTACCTTCCATAGAAAATTGATATTCTTAGGATTTTTATATGAAAAACTTTAAATGCGTTTTTCTAGGAAACTATAAGTGCTAGAGCCAAAATAACGAAAGTCTGTGATCACTTCTACCTTCCATAGAAAATTGATATTCTTAGGATTTTTATATGAAAAATTTTAAATGCGTTTTTGTAGGAAACTATAAGTGCTAGAGCCAAAATAACGAATATCTGTGATCACTTCTACCTTCCATAGAAAATTGATTTTCTTAGGATTTTTATATGAAAAACTTTAAATGCGTTTTTCTAGGAAACTAAAAGTGCTATAGCCAAAATAACGAAAATCTGTGATCAATTCTACTTTCCATAAAAAATGATTTTTTAAGGATTTTTATGTAAAAAACTTTAAATGCGTTTTTCTAGGAAACTATAAGTGCTAGAGCCAAAATAACGAAAATCTGTGATCACTTCTACCTTCCATAGAAAATTGATTTTCTTAGGATTTTTATATGAAAAACTTTAAATGCGTTTTTCTAGGAAACTAAAAGTGCTATAGCCAAAATAACGAAAATCTGTGATCACTTCTACTTTCCATAAAAAATGATTTTTAAGGATTTTTATATAAAAAACTTTAAATGCGTTTTTCTAGGAAACTATAAGTGCTAGAGCCAAAATAACGAAAATCTGTGATCACTTCTACCTTCCATAGAAAATTGATTTTCATAGGATTTTTATATGAAAAACTTTAAATGCGGTTTTCTAGGAAACTAAAAGTGCTATAGCCAAAATAACGAAAATCTGTGATCAATTCTACTTTCCATAAAAAATGATTTTTTAAGGATTTTTATATAAAAAACTTTAAATGCGTTTTTCTAGGAAACTATAAGTGCTAGAGCCAAAATAACGAAAATCTGTGATCACTTCTACCTTCCATGGAAAATTGATATTCTTAGGATTTTTATATGAAAAACTTTAAATGCGTTTTTCTAGGAAACTATAAGTGCTATTGCCAAAATAACGAAAATCTGTGATCACTTCTACTTTCCGTAGAAAACTGATTTTCTCTGAATTGTTATATGCAAAACTTTAAATGCGTTTTTCTAGGAAACTAAAAGTGCTATTGCCAAAATTAAGAAAATCTGTGATCACTTCTACTTTCAATAAAAAATGATTTTTAAGGATTTTTATATAAAAAAATTTAAATGCGTTTTTCTAGGAAACTATAAGTGCTAGAGCCAAAATAACGAAAATCTGTGATCACTTCTACCTTCCATGGAAAATTGATATTCTTAGGATTTTTATATGAAAAACTTTAAATGCGTTTTTCTAGGAAACTATAAGTGCTATTGCCAAAATAACGAAAATCTGTGATCACTTCTACCTTCCATAGAAAATTGATTTTCTCTGAATTGTTATATGCAAAACTTTAAATGCGTTTTTCTAGGAAACTAAAAGTGCTATTGCCAAAATAACGAAAATCTGTGATCACTTCTACTTTCATTAAAAAATGATTTTTAAGGATTTTTATATAAAAAAATTTAAATGCGTTTTTCTAGGAAACTATAAGTGCTAGAGCCAAAATAACGAAAATCTGTGATCACTTCTACCTTCCATGGAAAATTGATATTCTTAGGATTTTTATATGAAAAACTTTAAATGCGTTTTTCTAGGAAACTATAAGTGCTATTGCCAAAATAACGAAAATCTGTGATCACTTCTACTTTCCGTAGAAAACTGATTTTCTCTGAATTGTTATATGCAAAACTTTAAATGCGTTTTTCTAGGAAACTAAAAGTGCTATTGCCAAAATTAAGAAAATCTGTGATCACTTCTACTTTCAATAAAAAATGATTTTTAAGGATTTTTATATAAAAAAATTTAAATGCGTTTTTCTAGGAAACTATAAGTGCTAGAGCCAAAATAACGAAAATCTGTGATCACTTCTACCTTCCATAGAAAATTGATATTCTTAGGATTTTTATATGAAAAACTTTAAATGCGTTTTTCTAGGAAACTATAAGTGCTAGAGCCAAAATAACGAAAATCTGTGATCACTTCTACCTTCCATGGAAAATTGATATTCTTAGGATTTTTATATGAAAAACTTTAAATGCGTTTTTCTAGGAAACTATAAGTGCTAGAGCCAAAATAACGAAAATCTGTGATCACTTCAACCTTCCATAGAAAATTGATTTTCTTAGGATTTTTATATGAAAAACTTTAAATGCGTTTTTCTAGGA
This sequence comes from Pollenia angustigena, assembly GCA_930367215.1. Lineage (NCBI taxonomy): Eukaryota > Metazoa > Arthropoda > Insecta > Diptera > Polleniidae > Pollenia > Pollenia angustigena. Next base: position 189,473,699 of record OV884056.1, read on the forward strand.
AACTATAAGTGCTAGGGCCAAAATAACGAAAATCTGTGATCACTTCTACCTTCCATAGAAAACTGATTTTCTCTGAATTGTTATATGCAAAACTTTAAATGCGTTTTTCTAGGAAACTAAAAGTGCTATTGCCAAAATAACGAAAATCTGTGATCACTTCTACTTTCAATAAAAAATGATTTTTAAGGATTTTTATATAAAAAAATTTAAATGCGTTTTTCTAGGAAACTATAAGTGCTAGAGCCAAAATAACGAAAATCTGTGATCACTTCTACCTTCCATAGAAAATTGATATTCTTAGGATTTTTATATGAAAAACTTTAAATGCGGTTTTCTAGGAAACTATAAGTGCTAGAGCCAAAATAACGAAAATCTGTGATCACTTCTACTTTCCATAAAAAATGATTTTTAAGGATTTTTATATAAAAAAATTTAAATGCGTTTCTCTAGGAAACTATAAGTGCTAGAGCCAAAATAACGAAAATCTGTGATCAATTCTACCTTCCATAGAAAATTGATATTCTTAGGATTTTTATATGAAAAACTTTAAATGCGTTTTTCTAGGAAACTAAAAGTGCTATAGCCAAAATAACGAAAATCTGTGATCACTTCTACTTTCCATAAAAAATGATTTTTTAAGGATTTTTATATAAACAACTTTAAATGCGTTTTTCTAGGAAACTATAAGTGCTAGAGTCAAAATAACGAAAATATGTGATCACTTCTACCTTCCATAGAAAATTGATTTTCTTAGGATTTTTATATGAAAAACTTTAAATGCGTTTTTCTAGGAAACTAAAAGTGCTATAGCCAAAATAACGAAAATCTGTGATCACTTCTACTTTCCATAAAAAATGATTTTTAAGGATTTTTATATAAAAAAATTTAAATGCGTTTTTCTAGGAAACTATAAGTGCTAGAGCCAAAATAACGAAAATCTGTGATCACTTCTACCTTCCATAGAAAATTGATATTCTTAGGATTTTTATATGAAAAACTTTAAATGCGTTTTTCTAGGAAACTGTAAGTGCTAGAGCCAAAATAACGAAAATCTGTGATCACTTCTACCTTCCATGGAAAATTGATATTCTTAGGATTTTTATATGAAAAACTTTAAATGCGTTTTCTAGGAAACTATAAGTGCTAGAGCCAAAATAACGAAAATCTGTGATCACTTCTACCTTCCATAGAAAATTGATTTTCTTAGGATTTTTATATGAAAAACTTTAAATGCGTTTTTCTAGGAAACTATAAGTGCTAGGGCCAAAATAACGAAAATCTGTGATCACTTCTACCTTCCATAGAAAATTGATTTTCTCTGAATTGTTATATAAAAAACTTTAAATGCGTTTTTCTAGGAAACTATAAGTGCTAGAGCCAAAATAACGAAAATCTGTGATCACTTCTACTTTCCATAAAAAATGATTTTTTAAGGATTTTTATATGAAAAACTTTAAATGCGTTTTTCTAGGAAACTATAAGTGCTAGAGCCAAAATAACGAAAATCTGTGATCACTTCTACTTTCCATAGAAAATGATTTTTTAAGGATTTTTATATGAAAAACTTTAAATGCGTTTTTCTAGGAAACTATAAGTGCTAGAGCCAAAATAACGAAAATCTGTGATCACTTCTACCTTCCATGGAAAATTGATATTCTTAGGATTTTTATATGAAAAACTTTAAATGCGTTTTTCTAGGAAACTATAAGTGCTAGGGCCAAAATAACGAAAATCTGTGATCACTTCTACCTTCCATAGAAAATTGATTTTCTCTGAATTGTTATATAAAAAACTTTAAATGCGTTTTTCTAGGAAACTATAAGTGCTAGAGCCAAAATAACGAAAATCTGTGATCACTTCTACTTTCCATAAAAAATGATTTTTTAAGGATTTTTATATAAAAAACTTTAAATGCGTTTTTCTAGGAAACTATAAGTGCTAGAGCCAAAATAACGAAAATCTGTGATCACTTCTACCTTCCATGGAAAATTGATATTCTTAGGATTTTTATATGAAAAACTTTACATGCGTTTTTCTAGGAAACTATAAGTGCTAGAGCCAAAATAACGAAAATCTGTGATCACTTCTACCTTCCATGGAAAATTGATATTCTTAGGATTTTTATATGAAAAACTTTACATGCGTTTTTCTAGGAAACTATAAGTGCTAGAGCCAAAATAACGAAAATCTGTGATCACTTCTACCTTCCATAGAAAATTGATATTCTTAGGATTTTTATATGAAAAACTTTAAATGCGTTTTTCTAGGAAACTATAAGTGCTAGAGCCAAAATAACGAAAATCTGTGATCACTTCTACCTTCCATGGAAAATTGATATTCTTAGGATTTTTATATGAAAAACTTTACATGCGTTTTTCTAGGAAACTATAAGTGCTAGAGCCAAAATAACGAAAATCTGTGATCACTTCTACCTTCCATAGAAAATTGATTTTCTCTGAATTGTTATATGAAAAACTTTAAATGCGTTTTTCTAGGAAACTATAAGTGCTAGAGCCAAAATAACGAAAATCTGTGATCACATCTACTTTCCATAAAAAATTATTTTTTAAGGATTTTTATATATAAAACTTTAAATGCGTTTTTCTAGGAAACTATTAGTGCTAGAGCCAAAATAACGAAAATCTGTGATCACTTCTACCTTCCATAGAAAATTGATTTTCTCTGAATTGTTATATGAATAACTTTAAATGCGTTTTTCTAGGAAACTATAAGTGCTAGAGCCAAAATAACGAAAATCTGTGATCACTTCTTCTTTCCATAAAAAATGATTTTTAAGGATTTTTATATAAAAAAATTTAAATGCGTTTTTCTAGGAAACTATAAGTGCTAGAGCCAAAATAACGAAAATCTGGGATCACTTCTACCTTCCATAGAAAATTGATATTCTTAGGATTTTTATATGAAAAACTTTAAATGCGTTTTTCTAGAGCTAGAGCCAAATAACGAAAGTCTGTGATCACTTCTACCTTCCATAGAAAATTGATATTCTTAGGATTTTTATATGAAAAATTTTAAATGCGTTTTTGTAGGAAACTATAAGTGCTAGAGCCAAAATAACGAATATCTGTGATCACTTCTACCTTCCATAGAAAATTGATTTTCTCTGAATTGTTATATGAAAAACTTTAAATGCGTTTTTCTAGGAAACTATAAGTGCTAGAGCCAAAATAACGCAAATCTGTGATCAATTCTACTTTCCATAAAAAATGATTTTTTAAGGATTTTTATGTAAAAAACTTTAAATGCGTTTTTCTAGGAAACTATAAGTGCTAGAGCCAAAATAACGAAAATCTGTGATCACTTCTACCTTCCATAGAAAATTGATTTTCTTAGGATTTTTATATGAAAAACTTTAAATGCGTTTTTCTAGGAAACTAAAAGTGCTATAGCCAAAATAACGAAAATCTGTGATCACTTCTACTTTCCATAAAAAATGATTTTTAAGGATTTTTATATAAAAAACTTTAAATGCGTTTTTCTAGGAAACTATAAGTGCTAGAGCCAAAATAACGAAAATCTGTGATCACTTCTACCTTCCATAGAAAACTGATTTTCTCTGCATTGTTATATGCAAAACTTTAAATGCGTTTTTCTAGGAAACTAAAAGTGCTATTGCCAAAATAACGAAAATCTGTGATCACTTCTACTTTCAAAAAAAAAATGATTTTTAAGGATTTTTATATAAAAAAATTTAAATGCGTTTTTCTAGGAAACTATAAGTGCTAGAGCCAAAATAACGAAAATCTGTGATCACTTCTACTTTCCATAAAAAATGATTTTTAAGGATTTTTATATAAAAAACTTTAAATGCGTTTTTCTAGGAAACTATAAGTGCTAGAGCCAAAATAACGAAAATCTGTGATCACTTCTACCTTCCATAGAAAATTGATTTTCATAGGATTTTTATATGAAAAACTTTAAATGCGGTTTTCTAGGAAACTAAAAGTGCTATAGCCAAAATAACGAAAATCTGTGATCAATTCTACTTTCCATAAAAAATGATTTTTTAAGGATTTTTATATAAAAAACTTTAAATGCGTTTTTCTAGGAAACTATAAGTGCTAGAGCCAAAATAACGAAAATCTGTGATCACTTCTACCTTCCATGGAAAATTGATATTCTTAGGATTTTTATATGAAAAACTTTAAATGCGTTTTTCTAGGAAACTATAAGTGCTATTGCCAAAATAACGAAAATCTGTGATCACTTCTACTTTCCGTAGAAAACTGATTTTCTCTGAATTGTTATATGCAAAACTTTAAATGCGTTTTTCTAGGAAACTAAAAGTGCTATTGCCAAAATTAAGAAAATCTGTGATCACTTCTACTTTCAATAAAAAATGATTTTTAAGGATTTTTATATAAAAAAATTTAAATGCGTTTTTCTAGGAAACTATAAGTGCTAGAGCCAAAATAACGAAAATCTGTGATCACTTCTACGTTCCATGGAAAATTGATATTCTTAGGATTTTTATATGAAAAACTTTAAATGCGTTTTTCTAGGAAACTATAAGTGCTATTGCCAAAATAACGAAAATCTGTGATCACTTCTACCTTCCATAGAAAATTGATTTTCTCTGAATTGTTATATGCAAAACTTTAAATGCGTTTTTCTAGGAAACTAAAAGTGCTATTGCCAAAATAACGAAAATCTGTGATCACTTCTACTTTCATTAAAAAATGATTTTTAAGGATTTTTATATAAAAAAATTTAAATGCGTTTTTCTAGGAAACTATAAGTGCTAGAGCCAAAATAACGAAAATCTGTGATCACTTCTACCTTCCATGGAAAATTGATATTCTTAGGATTTTTATATGAAAAACTTTAAATGCGTTTTTCTAGGAAACTATAAGTGCTATTGCCAAAATAACGAAAATCTGTGATCACTTCTACTTTCCGTAGAAAACTGATTTTCTCTGAATTGTTATATGCAAAACTTTAAATGCGTTTTTCTAGGAAACTAAAAGTGCTATTGCCAAAATTAAGAAAATCTGTGATCACTTCTACTTTCAATAAAAAATGATTTTTAAGGATTTTTATATAAAAAAATTTAAATGCGTTTTTCTAGGAAACTATAAGTGCTAGAGCCAAAATAACGAAAATCTGTGATCACTTCTACCTTCCATAGAAAATTGATATTCTTAGGATTTTTATATGAAAAACTTTAAATGCGTTTTTCTAGGAAACTATAAGTGCTAGAGCCAAAATAACGAAAATCTGTGATCACTTCTACCTTCCATGGAAAATTGATATTCTTAGGATTTTTATATGAAAAACTTTAAATGCGTTTTTCTAGGAAACTATAAGTGCTAGAGCCAAAATAACGAAAATCTGTGATCACTTCAACCTTCCATAGAAAATTGATTTTCTTAGGATTTTTATATGAAAAACTTTAAATGCGTTTTTCTAGGAAACTATAAGTGCTAGGGCCAAAATAACGAAAATCTGTGATCACTTCTACCTTCCATAGAAAACTGATTTTCTCTGAATTGTTATATGCAAAACTTTAAATGCGTTTTTCTAGGAAACTAAAAGTGCTATTGCCAAAATAACGAAAATCTGTGATCACTTCTACTTTCAATAAAAAATGATTTTTAAGGATTTTTATATAAAAAAATTTAAATGCGTTTTTCTAGGAAACTATAAGTGCTAGAGCCAAAATAACGAAAATCTGTGATCACTTCTACCTTCCATAGAAAATTGATATTCTTAGGATTTTTATATGAAAAACTTTAAATGCGGTTTTCTAGGAAACTATAAGTGCTAGAGCCAAAATAACGAAAATCTGTGATCACTTCTACTTTCCATAAAAAATGATTTTTAAGGATTTTTATATAAAAAAATTTAAATGCGTTTCTCTAGGAAACTATAAGTGCTAGAGCCAAAATAACGAAAATCTGTGATCAATTCTACCTTCCATAGAAAATTGATATTCTTAGGATTTTTATATGAAAAACTTTAAATGCGTTTTTCTAGGAAACTAAAAGTGCTATAGCCAAAATAACGAAAATCTGTGATCACTTCTACTTTCCATAAAAAATGATTTTTTAAGGATTTTTATATAAACAACTTTAAATGCGTTTTTCTTGGAAACTAGAAGTGCTAGAGCCAAAATAACAAAAATCTGTGATCACTTCTGCCTTCCATAGAAAATTGATTTTCTTAGGATTTTTATATGAAAAACTTTAAATGCGTTTTTCTAGGAAACTAAAAGTGCTATAGCCAAAATAACGAAAATCTGTGATCACTTCTACTTTCCATAAAAAATGATTTTTAAGGATTTTTATATAAAAAAATTTAAATGCGTTTTTCTAGGAAACTATAAGTGCTAGAGCCAAAATAACGAAAATCTGTGATCACTTCTACCTTCCATAGAAAATTGATATTCTTAGGATTTTTATATGAAAAACTTTAAATGCGTTTTTCTAGGAAACTGTAAGTGCTAGAGCCAAAATAACGAAAATCTGTGATCACTTCTACCTTCCATGGAAAATTGATATTCTTAGGATTTTTATATGAAAAACTTTAAATGCGTTTTCTAGGAAACTATAAGTGCTAGAGCCAAAATAACGAAAATCTGTGATCACTTCTACCTTCCATAGAAAATTGATTTTCTTAGGATTTTTATATGAAAAACTTTAAATGCGTTTTTCTAGGAAACTATAAGTGCTAGGGCCAAAATAACGAAAATCTGTGATCACTTCTACTTTCCATAGAAAATGATTTTTTAAGGATTTTTATATGAAAAACTTTAAATGCGTTTTTCTAGGAAACTATAAGTGCTAGAGCCAAAATAACGAAAATCTGTGATCACTTCTACCTTCCATGGAAAATTGATATTCTTAGGATTTTTATATGAAAAACTTTAAATGCGTTTTTCTAGGAAACTATAAGTGCTAGGGCCAAAATAACGAAAATCTGTGATCACTTCTACCTTCCATAGAAAATTGATTTTCTCTGAATTGTTATATAAAAAACTTTAAATGCGTTTTTCTAGGAAACTATAAGTGCTAGAGCCAAAATAACGAAAATCTGTGATCACTTCTACTTTCCATAAAAAATGATTTTTTAAGGATTTTTATATAAAAAACTTTAAATGCGTTTTTCTAGGAAACTATAAGTGCTAGAGCCAAAATAACGAAAATCTGTAATCACTTCTACCTTCCATAGAAAATTGATTTTCTCTGAATTTTTATATGAAAAACTTTAAATGCGTTTTTCTAGGAAACTATAAGTGCTAGAGCCAAAATAACGAAAATCTGTGATCACTTCTACCTTCCATGGAAAATTGATATTCTTAGGATTTTTATATGAAAAACTTTAAATGCGTTTTTCTAGGAAACTAAAAGTGCTATTGCCAAAATAACGAAAATCTGTGATCACTTCTACTTTCATTAAAAAATGATTTTTAAGGATTTTTATATAAAAAAATTTAAATGCGTTTTTCTAGGAAACTATAAGTGCTAGAGCCAAAATAACGAAAATCTGTGATCACTTCTACCTTCCATGGAAAATTGATATTCTTAGGATTTTTATATGAAAAACTTTAAATGCGTTTTTCTAGGAAACTATAAGTGCTATTGCCAAAATAACGAAAATCTGTGATCACTTCTACCTTCCATAGAAAATTGATTTTCTCTGAATTGTTATATGCAAAACTTTAAATGCGTTTTTCTAGGAAACTAAAAGTGCTATTGCCAAAATAACGAAAATCTGTGATCACTTCTACTTTCATTAAAAAATGATTTTTAAGGATTTTTATATAAAAAAATTTAAATGCGTTTTTCTAGGAAACTAAAAGTGCTATTGCCAAAATTAAGAAAATCTGTGATCACTTCTACTTTCAATAAAAAATGATTTTTAAGGATTTTTATATAAAAAAATTTAAATGCGTTTTTCTAGGAAACTATAAGTGCTAGAGCCAAAATAACGAAAATCTGTGATCACTTCTACCTTCCATAGAAAATTGATATTCTTAGGATTTTTATATGAAAAACTTTAAATGCGTTTTTCTAGGAAACTATAAGTGCTAGAGCCAAAATAACGAAAATCTGTGATCACTTCTACCTTCCATGGAAAATTGATATTCTTAGGATTTTTATATGAAAAACTTTAAATGCGTTTTTCTAGGAAACTATAAGTGCTAGAGCCAAAATAACGAAAATCTGTGATCACTTCAACCTTCCATAGAAAATTGATTTTCTTAGGATTTTTATATGAAAAACTTTAAATGCGTTTTTCTAGGAAACTATAAGTGCTAGGGCCAAAATAACGAAAATCTGTGATCACTTCTACCTTCCATAGAAAACTGATTTTCTCTGAATTGTTATATGCAAAACTTTAAATGCGTTTTTCTAGGAAACTAAAAGTGCTATTGCCAAAATAACGAAAATCTGTGATCACTTCTACTTTCAATAAAAAATGATTTTTAAGGATTTTTATATAAAAAAATTTAAATGCGTTTTTCTAGGAAACTATAAGTGCTAGAGCCAAAATAACGAAAATCTGTGATCACTTCTACCTTCCATAGAAAATTGATATTCTTAGGATTTTTATATGAAAAACTTTAAATGCGGTTTTCTAGGAAACTATAAGTGCTAGAGCCAAAATAACGAAAATCTGTGATCACTTCTACTTTCCATAAAAAATGATTTTTAAGGATTTTTATATAAAAAAATTTAAATGCGTTTCTCTAGGAAACTATAAGTGCTAGAGCCAAAATAACGAAAATCTGTGATCAATTCTACCTTCCATAGAAAATTGATATTCTTAGGATTTTTATATGAAAAACTTTAAATGCGTTTTTCTAGGAAACTAAAAGTGCTATAGCCAAAATAACGAAAATCTGTGATCACTTCTACTTTCCATAAAAAATGATTTTTTAAGGATTTTTATATAAACAACTTTAAATGCGTTTTTCTAGGAAACTATAAGTGCTAGAGTCAAAATAACGAAAATATGTGATCACTTCTACCTTCCATAGAAAATTGATTTTCTTAGGATTTTTATATGAAAAACTTTAAATGCGTTTTTCTAGGAAACTAAAAGTGCTATAGCCAAAATAACGAAAATCTGTGATCACTTCTACTTTCCATAAAAAATGATTTTTAAGGATTTTTATATAAAAAAATTTAAATGCGTTTTTCTAGGAAACTATAAGTGCTAGAGCCAAAATAACGAAAATCTGTGATCACTTCTACCTTCCATAGAAAATTGATATTCTTAGGATTTTTATATGAAAAACTTTAAATGCGTTTTTCTAGGAAACTGTAAGTGCTAGAGCCAAAATAACGAAAATCTGTGATCACTTCTACCTTCCATGGAAAATTGATATTCTTAGGATTTTTATATGAAAAACTTTAAATGCGTTTTCTAGGAAACTATAAGTGCTAGAGCCAAAATAACGAAAATCTGTGATCACTTCTACCTTCCATAGAAAATTGATTTTCTTAGGATTTTTATATGAAAAACTTTAAATGCGTTTTTCTAGGAAACTATAAGTGCTAGGGCCAAAATAACGAAAATCTGTGATCACTTCTACTTTCCATAGAAAATGATTTTTTAAGGATTTTTATATGAAAAACTTTAAATGCGTTTTTCTAGGAAACTATAAGTGCTAGAGCCAAAATAACGAAAATCTGTGATCACTTCTACCTTCCATGGAAAATTGATATTCTTAGGATTTTTATATGAAAAACTTTAAATGCGTTTTTCTAGGAAACTATAAGTGCTAGGGCCAAAATAACGAAAATCTGTGATCACTTCTACCTTCCATAGAAAATTGATTTTCTCTGAATTGTTATATAAAAAACTTTAAATGCGTTTTTCTAGGAAACTATAAGTGCTAGAGCCAAAATAACGAAAATCTGTGATCACTTCTACTTTCCATAAAAAATGATTTTTTAAGGATTTTTATATAAAAAACTTTAAATGCGTTTTTCTAGGAAACTATAAGTGCTAGAGCCAAAATAACGAAAATCTGTAATCACTTCTACCTTCCATAGAAAATTGATTTTCTCTGAATTTTTATATGAAAAACTTTAAATGCGTTTTTCTAGGAAACTATAAGTGCTAGAGCCAAAATAACGAAAATCTGTGATCACTTCTACCTTCCATGGAAAATTGATATTCTTAGGATTTTTATATGAAAAACTTTACATGCGTTTTTCTAGGAAACTATAAGTGCTAGAGCCAAAATAACGAAAATCTGTGATCACTTCTACCTTCCATGGAAAATTGATATTCTTAGGATTTTTATATGAAAAACTTTACATGCGTTTTTCTAGGAAACTATAAGTGCTAGAGCCAAAATAACGAAAATCTGTGATCACTTCTACCTTCCATAGAAAATTGATATTCTTAGGATTTTTATATGAAAAACTTTAAATGCGTTTTTCTAGGAAACTATAAGTGCTAGAGCCAAAATAACGAAAATCTGTGATCACTTCTACCTTCCATGGAAAATTGATATTCTTAGGATTTTTATATGAAAAACTTTACATGCGTTTTTCTAGGAAACTATAAGTGCTAGAGCCAAAATAACGAAAATCTGTGATCACTTCTACCTTCCATAGAAAATTGATTTTCTCTGAATTGTTATATGAAAAACTTTAAATGCGTTTTTCTAGGAAACTATAAGTGCTAGAGCCAAAATAACGAAAATCTGTGATCACTTCTACTTTCCATAAAAAATTATTTTTTAAGGATTTTTATATATAAAACTTTAAATGCGTTTTTCTAGGAAACTATTAGTGCTAGAGCCAAAATAACGAAAATCTGTGATCACTTCTACCTTCCATAGAAAATTGATTTTCTCTGAATTGTTATATGAATAACTTTAAATGCGTTTTTCTAGGAAACTATAAGTGCTAGAGCCAAAATAACGAAAATCTGTGATCACTTCTTCTTTCCATAAAAAATGATTTTTAAGGATTTTTATATAAAAAAATTTAAATGCGTTTTTCTAGGAAACTATAAGTGCTAGAGCCAAAATAACGAAAATCTGGGATCACTTCTACCTTCCATAGAAAATTGATATTCTTAGGATTTTTATATGAAAAACTTTAAATGCGTTTTTCTAGAGCTAGAGCCAAATAACGAAAGTCTGTGATCACTTCTACCTTCCATAGAAAATTGATATTCTTAGGATTTTTATATGAAAAATTTTAAATGCGTTTTTGTAGGAAACTATAAGTGCTAGAGCCAAAATAACGAATATCTGTGATCACTTCTACCTTCCATAGAAAATTGATTTTCTCTGAATTGTTATATGAAAAACTTTAAATGCGTTTTTCTAGGAAACTATAAGTGCTAGAGCCAAAATAACGCAAATCTGTGATCAATTCTACTTTCCATAAAAAATGATTTTTTAAGGATTTTTATGTAAAAAACTTTAAATGCGTTTTTCTAGGAAACTATAAGTGCTAGAGCCAAAATAACGAAAATCTGTGATCACTTCTACCTTCCATAGAAAATTGATTTTCTTAGGATTTTTATATGAAAAACTTTAAATGAGTTTTTCTAGGAAACTAAAAGTGCTATAGCCAAAATAACGAAAATCTGTGATCACTTCTACTTTCCATAAAAAATGATTTTTAAGGATTTTTATATAAAAAACTTTAAATGCGTTTTTCTAGGAAACTATAAGTGCTAGAGCCAAAATAACGAAAATCTGTGATCACTTCTACTTTCCATAAAAAATGATTTTTAAGGATTTTTATATAAAAAACTTTAAATGCGTTTTTCTAGGAAACTATAAGTGCTAGAGCCAAAATAACGAAAATCTGGGATCACTTCTACCTTCCATAGAAAATTGATTTTCTTAGGATTTTTATATGAAAAACTTTAAATGCGTTTTTCTAGGAAACTAAAAGTGCTATAGCCAAAATAACGAAAATCTGTGATCACTTCTACTTTCCATAAAAAATGATTTTTAAGGATTTTTATATAAAAAACTTTAAATGCGTTTTTCTAGGAAACTATAAGTGCTAGAGCCAAAATAACGAAAATCTGTGATCACTTCTACCTTCCATAGAAAATTGATTTTCTTAGGATTTTTATATGAAAAACTTTAAATGCGTTTTTCTAGGAAACTATAAGTGCTAGAGCCAAAATAACGAAAATCTGGGATCACTTCTACCTTCCATAGAAAATTGATTTTCTTAGGATTTTTATATGAAAAACTTTAAATGCGTTTTTCTAGGAAACTAAAAGTGCTATAGCCAAAATAACGAAAATCTGTGATCACTTCTACTTTCCATAAAAAATGATTTTTAAGGATTTTTATATAAAAAACTTTAAATGCGTTTTTCTAGGAAACTATAAGTGCTAGAGCCAAAATAACGAAAATCTGTGATCACTTCTACTTTCCATAAAAAATGATTTTTAAGGATTTTTATATAAAAAACTTTAAATGCGTTTTTCTAGGAAACTATAAGTGCTAGAGCCAAAATAACGAAAATCTGGGATCACTTCTACCTTCCATAGAAAATTGATTTTCTTAGGATTTTTATATGAAAAACTTTAAATGCGTTTTTCTAGGAAACTAAAAGTGCTATAGCCAAAATAACGAAAATCTGTGATCACTTCTACTTTCCATAAAAAATGATTTTTAAGGATTTTTATATAAAAAACTTTAAATGCGTTTTTCTAGGAAACTATAAGTGCTAGAGCCAAAATAACGAAAATCTGTGATCACTTCTACCTTCCATAGAAAATTGATTTTCTTAGGATTTTTATATGAAAAACTTTAAATGCGTTTTTCTAGGAAACTATAAGTGCTAGAGCCAAAATAACGAAAGTCTGTGATCACTTCTACCTTCCATAGAAAATTGATATTCTTAGGATTTTTATATGAAAAATTTTAAATGCGTTTTTGTAGGAAACTATAAGTGCTAGAGCCAAAATAACGAAAATCTGTGATCACTTCTACCTTCCATAGAAAATTGATTTTCTCTGAATTGTTATATGAAAAACTTTAAATGCGTTTTTCTAGGAAACTATAAGTGCTAGAGCCAAAATAACGAAAATCTGTGATCAATTCTACTTTCCATAAAAAATGATTTTTTAAGGATTTTTATGTAAAAAACTTTAAATGCGTTTTTCTAGGAAACTATAAGTGCTAGAGCCAAAATAACGAAAATCTGTGATCACTTCTACCTTCCATAGAAAATTGATTTTCTTAGGATTTTTATATGAAAAACTTTAAATGCGTTTTTCTAGGAAACTAAAAGTGCTATAGCCAAAATAACGAAAATCTGTGATCACTTCTACTTTCCATAAAAAATGATTTTTAAGGATTTTTATATAAAAAACTTTAAATGCGTTTTTCTAGGAAACTATAAGTGCTAGAGCCAAAATAACGAAAATCTGTGATCACTTCTACTTTTCATAAAAAATGATTTTTAAGGATTTTTATATAAAAAACTTTAAATGCGTTTTTCTAGGAAACTATAAGTGCTAGAGCCAAAATAACGAAAATCTGGGATCACTTCTACCTTCTATAGAAAATTGATATTCTTAGGATTTTTATATGAAAAACTTTAAATGCGTTTTTCTAGGAAACTAAAAGTGCTATAGCCAAAATAACGAAAATCTGTGATCACTTCTACTTTCCATAAAAAATGATTTTTAAGGATTTTTATATAAAAAACTTTAAATGCGTTTTTCTAGGAAACTATAAGTGCTAGAGCCAAAATAACGAAAATCTGTGATCACTTCTACCTTCCATAGAAAATTGATTTTCTTAGGATTTTTATATGAAAAACTTTAAATGCGTTTTTCTAGGAAACTAAAAGTGCTATAGCCAAAATAACGAAAATCTGTGATCAATTCTACTTTCCATAAAAAATGATTTTTTAAGGATTTTTATATAAAAAACTTTAAATGCGTTTTTCTAGGAAACTATAAGTGCTAGAGCCAAAATAACGAAAATCTGTGATCACTTCTACCTTCCATAGAAAATTGATTTTCTTAGGATTTTTATATGAAAAACTTTAAATGCGTTTTTCTAGGAAACTAAAAGTGCTATAGCCAAAATAACGAAAATCTGTGATCACTTCTACTTTCCATAAAAAATGATTTTTAAGGATCTTTATATAAACAAATTTAAATGCGTTTTTCTAGGAAACTATAAGTGCTAGAGCCAAAATATCGAAAATCTGTGATCACTTCTATTTTCTACAGAAAATTGATTTTCTAAAGATTTTTATATGAAAAACCTTAAATGCGTTTTTCTTGGAAACTATAAGTGCTAGAGCCAAAATAACGAAAATCTGTGATCACTTCTACTTTCCATAGAAAATTGATTTTCTTAGGATTTTTATATGAAAAACTTTAAATGCGTTTTTCTAGGAAACTATAAGTGCTAGAGCCAAAATAACGAAAATCTGTGATCACTTCTACCTTCCATAGAAAATTGATTTTCTTAGGATTTTTATATGAAAAACTTTAAATGCGTTTTTCTAGGAAACTATAAGTGCTAGAGCCAAAATAACGAAAATCTGTGATCACTTCTACCTTCCATGGAAAATTGATATTCTAAGGATTTTTATATGAAAAACTTTAAATGCGTTTTTCTAGGAAACTATAAGTGCTAGAGCCAAAATAACGAAAATCTGTGATCACTTCTACCTTCCATAGAAAATTGATTTTCTCTGAATTTTTATATGAAAAACTTTAAATGCGTTTTTCTAGGAAACTATAAGTGCTAGAGCCAAAATAACGAAAATCTGTGATCACTTCTACTTTCCATAAAAAATGATTTTTTAAGGATTTTTATATAAAAAACTTTAAATGCGTTTTTCTAGGAAACTATAAGTGCTAGAGCCAAAATAACGAAAATCTGTGATCACTTCTACTTTCCATAAAAAATGATTTTTAAGGATTTTTATATAAAAAAATTTAAATGCGTTTTTCTAGGAAACTATAAGTGCTAGAGCCAAAATAACGAAAATCTGTGATCACTTCTACCTTCCATAGAAAATTGATATTCTTAGGATTTTTATATGAAAAACTTTAAGTGCGTTTTTCTAGGAAACTAAAAGTGCTATAGCCAAAATAACGAAAATCTGTGATCACTTCTACTTTCCATAAAAAATGATTTTTTAAGGATTTTTATATAAAAAACTTTAAATGCGTTTTTCTAGGAAACTGTAAGTGCTAGAGCCAAAATATCGAAAATCTGTGATCACTTCTACCTTCCATAGAAAATTGATTTTCTTTGAATTTTTATATGAACAACTTTAAATGCGTTTTTCTTGGAAACTAGAAGTGCTAGAGCCAAAATAACAAAAATCTGTGATCACTTCTGCCTTCCATAGAAAATTGATTTTCTTTGGATTTTTATATGAAAAACTTTAAATGCGTTTTTCTAGGAAACTATAAGTGCTAGAGCCAAAATAACGAAAATCTGTGATCACTTCTACCTTCCATAGAAAATTGATTTTCTTAGGATTTTTATATGAAAAACTTTAAATGCGTTTTTCTAGGAAACTATAAGTGCTAGAGCCAAAATAACGAAAATCTGTGATCACTTCTACCTTCCATAGAAAATTGATTTTCTTAGGATTTTTATATGAAAAACTTTAAATGCGTTTTTCTAGGAAACTAAAAGTGCTATAGCCAAAATAACGAAAATTTGTGATCACTTCTACTTTCCATAAAAAATGATTTTTTAAGGATTTTTATATAAAAAACTTTAAATGCGTTTTTCTAGGAAACTATAAGTGCTAGAGCCAAAATATCGAAAATCTGTGATCACTTCTACCTTCCATAGAAAATTGATTTTCTTTGAATTTTTATATGAAAATCTTTAAATGCGTTTTTCTAGGAAACTATAAGTGCTAGAGCCAAAATAACGAAAATCTGTGATCACTTCTGCCGTCCATAGAAAATTGATATTCTTAGGATTTTTATATGAAAAACTTTAAATGCGTTTTTCTAGGAAACTTAAGTGCTAGAGCCAAAATAACGAAAATCTGTGATCACTTCTGCCGTCCATAGAAAATTGATTTTCTTTGGATTTTTATATGAAAAACTTTAAATGCGTTTTTCTAGGAAACTATAAGTGCTAGAGCCAAAATAACGAAAATCTGTGATCACTTCTACCTTCCATATAAAATTGATTTTCTTAGGATTTTTATATGAAAAACTTTAAATGCGTTTTTCTAGGAAACTATAAGTGCTAGAGCCAAAATAACGAAAATCTGTGATCACTTCTACCTTCCATAGAAAATTGATTTTCTTTGAATTTTTATATGAAAATCTTTAAATGCGTTTTTCTAGGAAACTATAAGTGCTAGAGCCAAAATAACGAAAATCTGTGATCACTTCTACCTTCCATAGAAAATTGATATTCTTAGGATTTTTATATGAAAAACTTTAAATGCGTTTTTCTAGGAAACTTAAGTGCTAGAGCCAAAATAACGAAAATCTGTGATCACTTCTACCTTCCATAGAAAATTGAATTTTTATATGAAAAACTTTAAATGCGTTTTTCTAGGAAACTATAAGTGCTAGAGCCAAAATAACGAAAATCTGTGATCACTTCTGCCTTCCATAGAAAATTGATTTTCTTTGGATTTTTATATGAACAACTTTAAATGCGTTTTTCTTGGAAACTAGAAGTGCTAGAGCCAAAATAACAAAAATCTGTGATCACTTCTGCCTTCCATAGAAAATTGATTTTCTTTGGATTTTTATATGAAAAACTTTACATGCGTTTTTCTAGGAAACTATAAGTGCTAGAGCCAAAATAACGAAAATCTGTGATCACTTCTACTTTCCATTGAAAATTGATTTTCTTAGCTTATTTGCAATTAAATGGCTAGGTTTACAAAAAAGAAAGAACTGGATGAACATGTATGAAGGCACGTATCCACGCGAAGTATTATTTTTGGTAACGTCGGCAGAAAAACTGCACAACATGAAAAAAAAATTTATCTAAAAATTAACACAATTTCTTTTATTAAAAAGCACAAAAATACAAAGTCAAATTTGAAGAAATTAAAATCAAATTAGTATTGTGGTAATTTTGTTGAACTTTTGATGGTTTTTAATCCAAATTTTCAATATTTTTAATCAGGTTTAAGTTCATCAAATTTAATTTTCGTTAAATTATTTTTATGTAAAAATCGTAAAATTCCTTTCTTCATTAAAATAATATAATGAAAATTAAATTTTATGAACTTAAGCCTGATTAAAAATATTGAAAATTTGGATTAAAATCAAATTTGACATTTTATGTTAAACAATATTTCTTCAAAAAATGTTTGATGTATGTATGTGCAAAATATGATTTTGCGGTCTGGTGTAAGTCTGGGTTCACACTTTTGAAAATCTTCTTGCAGATATCTATATTATTGTGAGGGAGAGAGAGGAGAGAGGGAGAGATGAAAAGTGAAAAAGTCAGGGTTTAAAACAAAAGTTTGACTGTGATGGAAACTGAAAAAAATTGACAAGACTTAATGTTAATGAAAATATAGAACTTAAAGTGAAATTACACACAGATTATACATGGAACTAATTAAACATGTAAAAGTTACACACAATATGTGTGATTACATATGGATTGGCAACAGTGATGCCAGGAGAAATTTCAAAAAAATCCAACAAGAAAAAAACCAAGTAAATACGTAAATTCCATACGCACACATATAAAAATGCAATTTCAAAAATAGCAGTGTGTGGCAAATTTAATTTTTTTCTTTTTAGCAGAAACGCCTCATGGGGAACTGATTATGTTTTGTCTCTAGATTAAAGGATATATAGAGGCGTTTCCTTTAATCTAGAGACAAAACATAATCACTTCCCCATGTTTTGTCCTTTTTAAAGAGCTTAATATTTTTTAAAAATACTTATTTTAAATAATTTTTTTTAATATAAGTAAAGTAAAGTATAAAAAAAAATTCCTTTAAAAATATATCCTTCCTTATCCTCAAATGTTTTCATTAAAAATTTTTTAAAAATTGTATTGTTTTTATGTGTGATTGTTTTTTTACAAATTAATTTCTACGAAGAAATTTCAGTCATTAGATATTTTCTTTTAATATTCGCATACATTTTAGCAAATGTAAGCGCGAATGTAAATAGCAAAAATAAGAGATTAGTTCGCAAACGAATATTCGTCGCCCCATAGCAGTGTTCCCAGTTTTGGGGATTTTTTTTTTTATTGGGGATGCAACTTTCGTGAAAATCCCCAGGGGATTTTTTAGGGAAACGCATTTTTTTGGCTGGGGATTTTTGGGGATAATATATTATTCACCCCTATCGCGAATGTTATGGGAATATGATACATGCGATCAAACCTAAATTCCCATCCCCAACAAATCGGTATCGCAAATATTTTGGGAGTAAATATTTCTATTGTGAATTATGTTTCAGTGCTTTGTAAACAAAAGTCTCTATTGTGAGTAACTTGTCAGTGCCTGTATTGTGAAAGAAAAATATACAAAATTAAATACTAATAAAAATATGATAAATAACTAATGAATAGTGTTTATCTTCATTATCCTTATGTGCACTCCTTCAATAAGAGGAAAAAGTAATTTAATTTAGTCCTAGTTTAGAATACAAATTAAATTTACATGTTCCCTTCTCGTTCACATAAACACTTATTGGGAATTTATTCCCAAAAAATTTTGTATGGGAATCATTCACAATACGAAATAAAAAAATATGGGAATATTTTCATGGGAGTAGTTGTTTGCGATAGGGGTGATTATAAATTTAATTTTTTCAATGGCAAGACCGATTTTCTCAAGATGTGGGTACAAATGTTAGTCTTTTTAGCAGTTTAAAACTTTTTCAAGAACTTGTTGAAATAGTTTTAAATATGCTTTTTGTACCAACTTGCATTACTTTTGTTGAACTAGTCTATTTCTGTAATGAATACAACCAAAATCAATATTTGCAACAGAATGCAATATAAGTTATTAGAATTAATAAGAATAAATAGACACTTTAAAATAATGTGACAAATTCATTCAATCATCTCAAATGCAATTTATAAACCAACAACATGTAAAACAAAATTGCACTGGCTGATGAATCAGAAGATTTTGATTCCCTAATTTGTTACCCTTGTTACATAATATACATTGGTACATAGATACGTAGAACTCAAAGAAAAAATAACATTAGTTTTAATAATATTACACAAATGGATTTATTTAAATAAATCGATGCACGCATATTTTTCCATTGACATTTTATTTTTAAGAAAATGTGGGGATTTTTGGGGATAATAAAATAGCTATTTTGGGGATGAAAAATCGCAAATTGGGGATAAGGCTTACCAAACGCTGGTATATGGTTTTGGCAAGTGTTGAAACCTGCCAGGCTGTTAGAAGTCACTGTTCATGGTTTCTGGTGAAAATACAACATTTGAACTTAAATACTATTGCAAATATATAAAAAAAATTAATCCTTAAATGAAAATAACACGAATATTTACGTATTTTTAGACAATATATTGAAAATCAGATAATATTCAGAAAATTCCCTACATTTGCCTCAGAATAAAAAATTTGTCCTTTTTCCGCTACGCGTGAAATTTTCCAAAAAAAAATCCCTACAAAAAGGGAAAATTCCCTACAATTGGCATCACTGGTTGGCAACACTGCAATGCATAGAACTCAATCATCATTTGGTGAGTTTTATTACTATAAAAATTTTTTCAAATGTTTTAAATTTTTGTATTCTCAAAAATTATGTTAATTTGTGTTGTATGTACCTAATTTTTGTAAATATTCCTTTAATATCCTGAGAACGTAACACAAAGGAGTTACAAATTTTGATTAATAAAAATTAATAAGTCTTTCCTTTTTAATAAATCTATATATATAGGTATAAATCGGCTAAGGCAAAACAGTTAAGAACACTTTCCTCCTCTGTATGTCAACCGAGTTGAACAAAATATAAACCATTTGAAAGATATTTACTTACAGAAGTGCACAATATATATTTTATCGAAATCTGTTCAATAATTTCAGAGTTTTAAGCGTTTTAATTTGCTACAAACACACATGCAGACCACATATGTAAATACAATTTTTCAATTATCAAATAATAAAAAAAACAGGGTGCTCGATTAGTCGACATTTTTCAGAAACCGGTTTTCGAATATTTCGACTACATAAATCTTATGTATATATCGGCACAGGCAAAACAATTAAGAACGCTTTCTTCCTTTGTTTGTTAACCGAACATCTATGGGGAGAAAAAGTATCAAAAAGAAGAAATACGGGAAAATAAATTTCTATCTCATACTTTTCCGTGCTGCATGTGATAATTTTTGAATTTTCTATAATATTGAACTAAGAAACATAATATTATAGGTGCAGGGTCCTGAGTGAGTGAAAACCTATAAGATGAAAAACTTTAGTACTTTTTTATTTTTCAACTGGAATTTTTTGAATTTTCGTTAATATTCGACCTATAAAGATAAAATTATACATTAAACTGGGTGAATAAGAATATGTAAGGGGAGCTTTTCGGCACTTTTTCGTTCAACATACGGTACTTCGATTAATTTTAGACATAGAAACATAAAATTAAACATGCAATGTCCTGAGTGGATGACAATCTATAAAGGAGACTTTTTGATATATTTTTTTTTTTTTGCTATTGAAATTCAGCCAGATCGGTCCACAAATGGTTAAGATATGAGCAAAATACCACGACTACCTCTAATTTTTTACAAAAATCCTTTGTGTTTGTTGTATTTTTATTACTTTTTGCTGTATATCAGGGGAATGGCAAAAGCCAAAGGTACACACATTAAGGTTGCCAATACACACCATCCTACAAAATGTGAGCAGAATTGGAGAAGTGGGCGTGGTACCTCCGGTACAAAAAAAAATTAAAAATTGTATAAAAACCTAAATTTTAGGGCTATGGATATGACTTATATGCCAAAATATCGGAAATTTTTAGTAGAACATATTTTATAAAATACCCGGAAAAATCGGTTCAGATATAAAAAGTTATGACCAAAATTAATTTTTTTTTTTTAAATACCCACTTTCGGGAATAATAGATCTCCCCGAGTTCAAGCTTTGCAACTCAAGTAAATGGTAAATTTTTTCTTCAACACGTCGGTATATAAATCTGTCAAATCGGTTAAAAAATGGCTGAGTTATAACCGAAATACTGAATCCCCAAAAATTACTTTTTTTTTATAATTAACTTTGTTAAAATATATGTTTACAAGTTTATATAAATGTTTATATATAAATATAACTTAAGTAACTGGTAAAATTCTTGCTTAACACGTCGGTATTAGGGAATGGTAAATGGATTCAAAAATCGATTTTCGATTTTTCGACCGACTTTTTTTATTTCGGTTTTAGAAATCGATTAATCGAGCCTCAAAATCGATTTTAAAATCGATTTCAAAATCGTTTAAGATAAATTTGCAACCTTATATCACAAAGGGGGACACACCTGCATTTTTTTTGTTTTGGCAAAATACTAGAGATATTGAATTATGATTTTTACAGTGAACAGATATTACTACTGTTTATAACTTTCCTGCCAAAAGTGAAAATGTGTTAATTTTTAGATGACGTTTACAGGAACAATTGCAATATTTCGCATATTAAAATTGTGTTCTTGTGTAGTGAGTCAGGCCTGTCACAGAAATCAATTCAGGCCTGAGTGTATGGATAGTATTTCAAATGATTATGACAATAGTTCTTGTTCGGTGGCGACTGTTTCTTTGCTAAGTTATTATTAAGTTAGTTTTAGAAAAGAAACGTTTGCATGTCGGAAAGATGCAGATTTATTTCCTTATAATTTTGTATTTGTTAGGATAAATTACATACTTTTTGTTTTTTCACTCTGCTGATAACTAGATTTTAATATCGCTTACGCACTGGTCTGTTTGAATATTAGCGTATTTCCACAGGAATGTCATGGTTTAATTCACCTGTTGTGCTTCTATAATATGTTGATTTTCACAAAGCTCACTTTTAGTGTTTGGTTTGGTGCGATAAGTTTAGTTAGGACTGTTTTGTTCAATGTCCATTGATGACTTCAATTTCTGAAGAACAAGAGGACCTATATTAAAGTTGGAAATATACCAAGGGTACTAATAGGTAAATACGTTAAACTACAAAGGTTTTTTTACTTTAATCCAGGGAAACATTTCAAGTTTTATTGTGCATGCCCATAATTTATCGATTTAATTAAGATTAAAATTTAAAATTTACAAAATTTTGATAAAAATAAAAAAATCGATTTTAAAAGCACAATAATCGATTTCAGTATAAAATCGCATACGTAAATTCGATTGCAAAAAATCGATTTTTTTTACCACAAAATCGATTTTCGATTGGAATCGAAATCGATTTACCATTCCCTAGTCGGTATATAAAACTGTCAAATCGGTTAGACAATGGGTAATTTATGAGCAACATACTCCAAAAATGGGCTAAAAACCATCAACATTTTTATAAAAACCTTAATTTTAGGGCTGCCATACTTCCTATGGATATGACTTATGTACCAAAATATCGGAAATTAGTAGAACATATTTTATAAAAAACTCGAAAAAATCGGTTCAGATAAAAAAAAATGTTATGGCCAAAATAAATAAATACATTTTTTAAAACCTATTTTGCTCTGTATTCTGCTCCCACAATGGTGAAGGGTATATAAGATTCGGCACAGCCGAATATAGCACTCTTACTTGTTTACTATTAATTTCAATAAAAATATAACAAGATCTTGATATAAAACACGACAACAACAAAATGCATACATTTTTAATTTACTATTTTACGCCATGGCGTATGCATTTTGTTATTTTCGTGGCTTAATTAAAGATTTACAAGATTTACAAGACCTACAAGATGTACAAGATCTACAATAGCAAACAGTAAATCCGCTATTGTTTTATCATATCACAAATTAAGATTATTCATATTTACTCACCTTCATTTAAACTATCCTTCTGTTGTCATATTTTCAATTTGTATATGTAGGTACCTATGTTTATTTTATATTGTATAGATGTAGGTAGGTATCTATGTATGTATATACATAGGTAGGTTTTTTAAATTTTCTTTAAATTGTTTTTATTTAATAACTACCTATACATAGGTAGTTATATTTTCACTTTTGTATATTTTTAAGAAAAATTTAAATAGGTACTTTTTGAGCCTTTTTAATTTTAATTTAATAACATTTAAATATGAAATGCTAAACACTTAATTTTACTACTTAATTGCAACAACCATTTTCATAAAACAAAAACACAACTGTGACGACACTTGCTTTTTTACCATCAATTTATTTGATTTCCTTTTTTTAAGTTTCCACCCATTTTACACTTAATTTTATTTGTATAATAAACTATTTTCACTTTGAACTTCACTTAACAACAACAGCAACATAGCAATAATAATAAAAATTAACAAAACACTTCGATAATTTTATGACGTCATAATGATGAGAGCTAACAAAAGAGCAAATTTGTACATTTGTAAAAAAAAACTACATCACCAACATCATTAAGAGATTCACAAAAGCAATTTAACAAGGCGAATTGACAAGTCAATTCGCCTTGCAATTTCATAAGAAGTAAAGCAATATGACTTCGTTAAATTACACGATCACAAATCATATAAATTGCACTTTTTATTTTTGACAAAAATTCTTTTATTTTCACATTTTCCGCTAAAAAGATAAGAAATTAATAAACAATTATTATTATTGCACTAAATGTAACACTTTTCTTTTAATAAAACACTTTAGTTATTTAACATGAAATTAATTTACCCACAGCGACATTAAAGCTCGATTCACCCATGCGTTCCGAACAATATTTTTGACCGGACAATAATTTTTTTTACAGAGAGTGTTCTGCAGAACGATTCACCCATCTCGGAAAATTTGTCCGGACAAACAAAGCTACCATATGGTTTACAGATGGAAACGATTATACAAAGTGGCAGCACAGTTAGCAAACAATTAGTTTTTTTTTTATAAAAGTGTGTGAAAATGGAAGAAAGAAGAAAATTAATTTTATTTTTTTTTAATTGAATTGCATAGAACTAGGGTATTCATTCGGTTCAGAATTATTTTTGTATACAATATATTTCCTTCTATAAATACATTTTTAAAATACAGTAAAAAAGCAGAAATTAAGGAATTCGGAAACGAACTTTTTTGCAAAATATTCGGTGCTGACTTTTGTCAGGATGAATTAGATGGTGACCTGACAACAGAAGAAACTTACGATAGTAACGCAACAACAGAATTAATCCAAACAATTAGAATTGTTAACAATTTTAAAAAATAAAACAGGATTTAAATGGTATAATGGAAGATTATATATGCTTACAGAAATCCAGAAAAAAAGACTGAGAATTTAGATATTCTGTATTATGGGTTGCTTTCGAAAATTGAAAATAAAAAAGTTGTTAATTCTATCCTGTGTTTAAAATTGATGAAATTATTTCTTTTTCATTACCTCATACTTTGAGGACCACATATCTTTACTTTTGAAATCAGGAAAAGCTACGTTCATTTAAAAAAAATTTAACTTAAAATCTCCATCGATTTCAATTTCACGTGATTTCGATTTACAGAAAGTGGCCGAATATGTATTAATTAAAAAATATGTATTACAGAGTTATGAATTATTTTTTTTTTGCTCGTTTTAGTTCACGTATTGTTATGTTATTGTTTTTTTTTACTACTAAACTGCAAATAATAAATAATTTTTCATTTTTATTAATTGAAATTACATAATTTATAAAAAAATACTTTTTTAATCGGTTAACCGATCAATTACAAAACTATCCGATTAAACAAAACCCTCGGTTAATTAATCGAGCGATTAACCGATTAAATCAAAAGCCCTGTTAAATGAATACACCCTACATAAAACCCATTTACTAGCAAAACAAATTTATCAAAAAAGGTTGAAAGTAAAAAGAATAACAGTGTTTTCCACACACTTGTTCCTGAGATGCGCTTTCATGACGTGGAATCGTTTATAATTAATTAACATTCACTTGCTACAATAATTGGTAAACATTATGTTAAAAAATATTAAAATTTACCATTTAAAATTTACTTACGACCAATTCCAATAGATTTTTCTACTTCCGTCTATATATTTTGTTTTTGTAAGTATTTGTATATGAACGATTTCCTATATCATAAATACACTAGATGACCCGTGCGACTATTTCGCACCGTAATTTTTATCAATGAAAATATTAATTTTTCAATTTCTAATTATTTTTCGTCATTAGTGTTAGAAATAAGCTTTAAAATGAGATATCATTCATTAAATTTGATGCGGTGGTATGGGAGATATTTGCAACAGACAAAAAAAAGTGCTTTAGAAATAATATATATGATGATATGATGATGATAAAAGACACCGTATTACTACACTTCATAAAACAAACAATGCCATGACAATAACGACATTACCAAAATGGCTTTTACAACTTTATATATTATGTGGAATAGCATTACAATTAAGCGACCCTGTTTATCGCACTTGATCTAACAACTACTGCAAAGTATTTCCAAAACAGCTTTTTACAACTTAATATGCATATTCTATATAACTGACTTAGTAATAAACGGCATTATAGTAAATAGCGGTATTGCCAGAATGGATTTTAATACATACTATAGTATGTAGAACTGCATTACTATTAAGCGACCCTGTATTACCACATTTGAACAGTATTATCATGCAGTTCTGTTAAGCGACCCAGTCTTACCACGTTTGAACAGTATTATCATGCAGCTCTATTGCAGTTCTATATAAAATATAATTTTTATCAATGCAAATATTAATTTTTCCATTTCTAATTATTTTTCGTCATTAGTGTTAGAAATAAGCTTTAAAATGAGTTATGATTCATTAAATTTGATGCGGTGGTATGGGAGATATTTGCAACCGACAAAAAAAAGTGCTTACGAAATAATATATATGATTCTCTTCCTGGATTTTTTTATTTCCTTTAACATCCATTTTTGTTTAATTTTTTTTTTTTTAATTATTCAGCACAAAACGAAAAATTTAATAAGTGGCAGCTCAATTCAACTTTTATGTACAAATTGAAAAAAAGTGGCATCTCAGTTCATATTGTTCGGCACAAGAATTAAAATTAAACCAATTCAAGAAAAAACGTTCCGAACAAATTCATTGCTCTCTCTCTCAAAAGTAAAACGTCAAACTCAATATAAAAAAAATTTTGTCCGGACAAAAATTTTGTTCGGAACGCATGGGTGAATCGAGCTTAATACGACCGTTTTTAAACCAAGAAATGTAACAACTGAACAGGAATAAAAAAAAAGAGCTGCCAAGTTTAACCCTGTTTCGTTCATTAAAGGATTTTGGAACATATGTTTCCACAAATAATTTTACGGAAACAAATTGTGCAGCATGTTGCTTATTTTTCAATGATAATTGTATTAAAAACAATATTTTCGATTATCGTTAAATATCCAATAGTTTTGTTATATTTTTTAATGCTGAAAAACAAGCGACTGTTTGTTAATTATTAGTTGTATGCAGTTTTTAATTGTTATTACTAACTAATCTAGTCTATTGTTTGTTTTCCCTAAAGCTTAAATTAGGTATAAATTGTTTCATATTATTTAATTGTTTTATGAATTTTTAATTACTGTTTACGGCTGACATTTTTTTATATTATTAACCCCAAAAAGATATTTTAATTTTAGTTTTTCTTCGGATTAAACCCACAGTGACTATTTGCAAATGATGTGACAAAAAATAATATCTTCATTATTTTGAAAATATTTTCTGAGATTTCAAATTAAGAATTCAATTAAAAAATTGAAATTTATATAAACTCTTGAAACTTAAGATTTATATTAATAAAATGTTTTCCAAGGTTTTTAATTAAAGTTTTTGGTATATTAATTAATTTTCATTAAATTATTATTAGTGCAGGGAGGAAAATGCAAATAAAATTGATAATTGGTAATCAAACACAGCAAATTTCGATCCATCAATTGATGTTTAACTATAAACTGGTAGCTGCCGCAGTTTATACCGCGCAAACGGTAGAACGGCAAATTATTCTGAAGATGTGGTTATTCTCGAAACATCTAAATTCGCACCGTGTTCAGTCATGAATAAAATTATCAAAAAAATTCAATTCATTTCATGTCGTAAATACCTTTCCTTACTAAAAATAATTTAATGAAAGTTAAATTTGATGAACTTACTTAATTAAGCCTAATTAAAATGTTTTCTTTCAAAAAAGTTTTTCTTTTTAACTTGTATATTTTTAATTGATATTGTCAAATTTCTGTCTAAAAACTGCATAAAACTGAATTGGCAAATTGTTTTTTTGTTGTTGTTGTTTTCTAACGAAGACAATATAATGAAGCAGTTTGTTTTTTAATTTTGTTTTTTCTTTTAACCCACTTACAACTACAATTCGAGTCAGAAAGAACCCAATCAATTGCAGGGGGATGTAAGAAAAGATAAACTCACTGTTTATTGTTGGTGTTTTGTTTAAGCTTTGATATTGTTACAAGTAAGACTTAGGGCCATTATTACAACTTGAAGTTAGCTAAAGTTAAGATTAAATTGACAGATAATAATGTGTTATCTGTCAAAAAGCGTCTGTTAACTGTCGGATAACAGCTAACGCCAGGTTATAATAATGGCCCTTAGAGTGTTTAAAATTCTTATTCGCTTTAAGGTTTTATTTGTTTAATATTTTTGGCATTTCTTAAATCTTTGGAAAAGGTGTTCTGATGAGTTGGCCTTAGCATCCAGTGAAATGCGCATAGAAGCTAGCTTTCCCTCAATAATAAATTTCAGTGTATTTATCAAATATGAACAATTGGGAATTTAGCACGTCTTACGGAAATCGTATTAATAATAAACTCTGTATTCCCGAAAATAACTTTGATAATAATTTTTTGTAGTTTTTAATTTTAATATAATTTTATCAGTTTTAACCTTTTATTTCATAAAAAATTTTTGAATTATTTACTTATAGAAAGTTCAAAAACCAATGTCGGATAAGACAAAACACGAAAGAGTGAAAAACAAGCATAAGAATTTGAGAGAAAAAAATTTGTTGAAAATTTCTGATACTAAAATTTTTTACTAGCAAGATAGTTCAAAGCAAATGAACTCAGAAATAAATAATCTCGGATCTTACAGCTGACTAGTGTTAAGGTGCGTAACTTGTTATTTTGTGCTGGTAAAGTAGGAATGGGCAAAAAATATCGATATATCAAAATATCGATATTTTTAAAAAGAATAATCGATATATATCGCCGATATTTAAAATACCTATATATCGGTGTATCGATATTGAAATACGACTATCGAATTCGATATTTTTTAAAGTCAGTCTTCATTAAAAACTCAAAATTTTAGACGTTTTTCAAACAATATGGGCAAATCCCAGAAACATTCCACCAACCCAAAATTTTTCAAATCAATTTTTTTTAATGGAATATAAGACTAGATGTATAATTTCATTTTTATATTAAAAAATATGTATTTCAATGATCATTAATGCAATAATTTTTACCAAATCCTACCCCCTACGTGAATTTAGCAATTTTTTAGGTGATTTTTGTGCTTGAAATAGCACTTACAGCAGACTTATCAAAATATAAATTTCGTTAAAAAAAAGTTGATATTCATTAGTTAAGAAATTAGTTTAAGAAATGCAATTCATAAAAATATAATTTGTTTTGTTAAAATAAATAAAATATGATAATAAAATACTACTGGAAAAACTGTAGCGTGCGTTACGTAGCGTGCGTCACAAAGGGTTCACTGCTTTTGTCAAAAAATCACAACATTTTTTGGCTGCGAATAAGTGCGTTTAGAATTGTCTTATAGTCATCTTTCTTTTAGGAATTAGATTTTGGATACCTTATGATGCCAAATTCGCTAAAAATTAGAAAACGCACTTCAACCTTTGAAGCTACTTCCACTTTTTGTAGCGTGCGTCACAAAACTTTGTGATCAATTATTTCGCAACAAATACTTGCTAAGAAATTATGATATATGCCATTCGTAAGTACATATTAATGTCACTAAATACTATATATAAGTTGAAGCTATCTTTTTTGAGATACCAAAAAATGTTTATATTTCAATCAGAAAACGCGTACGAATGTAGCGTTCGTCACGCAGGATTTGCCCATATGCGTTTTTTAAGAATTTTAAGTATGAAGATATATAACTCCCAGTCTACAACTGACATGATTTGCTGTTATAACATAATGTTATAAAAGGGTTGTTAAAACATTTGCATTAACAACCGTGTTATAACATGAGAAAACGTCATATAAGTGTAAGTGTTAAGCATTTCATGTCAGTTGCATTTATAAGAAGAATTAAGAAAAAAGTGGGGTTTTCACATTGCAGATTTCTAATTAAAACAGTTAAGTCAAACGAACTTGAAAAGATTTATTTTATGCGGGTTTGAACAATATATGTGCCTATATATATTTGGAATAATAATAATTAGATTTGTGCATATATGTATATATATATTACATTTTCAATTTAGTAATAGTTTCAGCAAAATACGTTCGATATATCGATATTTTTGAAATCGTATATATCGATACTCTTAAAAAATATCGATTCGATACATATTGATATATTTTTTGAATTTGCCCATCCCTATGGTAAAGCATTCACTTATTTTTTAGAGTAATTGGGAGACACATTTTGTAAATTTATAATTAACTCTCTCGTTGAAAGTTCCTGCTAGAAAAGTAAATGAAAACAACTATTATTTAATAAAAAAAAAATATTTTCATATATGGGCATTTCGATGAGAATGTCAACCACGACTCAAAAAATTAAAACGCTTGAAACAATTTTTGCAAATATGGTAGAAAGGAAAAAAACACCCAAACTTTACTATGCCGAGTTACTTATAGCTTATTACAATTTTTAAAAAGATAGGTATTTTAAGTTTAATAATTTAAAAGTGACCATAGTTCTTCTAGGTTTTAAGAAAAATTCTTGAAAGATACATAAATGATGTTTAACGTATGAAGCTTGTATGTAAGGAATATAGTTATGAACTTATAAAGTATGTTGGTTTTCAAAATGCTTGAAATTTTATTTTACTCAAATTCAATTTCCACAGCCTATAACTTTAAATAAATTTTCTTAATTAATCCAAATTTTTAATATTTTAATTAGGCTTAAGTTCATGAAATTTAATTTTTCATTAAATTATTTCTATGAAGAAAGGAATTTTACAACATGAAAATTAATTAAAATTGTTATTGATAATCTTTCATTCTTGACGTGGCTGGTGCCCGAACCCCGGCCGGCAGGTAACCATGACATGTTTCGATTGCAACCACTCAATCTCCTCAGATGAATTTGCCGTCTTACACTAGCAGCCATCGACGATTGCTGACGTCAATAGTCAAACATCAATCCTTAAACCAAATTGTATTCTAACATTTGGTATATCGAAATTTGCTTTCCTGAATGATTATCCATTTTAATTGATTTTACATGTTTTTTTCTTACTTCTGTTTTTTCGTACTTTTGTCAAGAATTTTTCTTGAAGTCCAAGTACATTTTTTGTTTTTAATTTTGTCTTTTTCTTTTCTGTTGACCTTTTTCAGCACAACTTGAAGGACAAATGTACACATAGAGCTCGTGCCTTAGCTTTAACAATAATTAGTATTGTGGTTATTTTGTTGAACGAAATTGAATGAAAGATTATCAATAACAATTTTAATTAATTTTCATGTTGTAAAATTCCTTTCTTCATAGAAATAATTTAATGAAAAATTAAATTTCATGAACTTAAGCCTAATTAAAATATTAAAAATTTGGATTAAAAACCATAAATAGTTCAACAAAATAACCACAATACTTATTAATTTTCTTAATTTTTAATTTAATTAAGTTCAACTTACCTTTCAACTTCCAATATGTAAAAGGGGTCTTACAGATAATCTTGTAAGATTTACATTAATCCTTAACTTGGCAACCCTATTTACAATTATTTTTTTCGAATTTAGTTTTAGTTGAAGTTTTCGCCCTAATAACATGTAGTAGCAACACCGTTATAGTACATAATCAATTTTAATATAGGAAGTGAAGTTTTTGTTATTAAAAGTGTTAAATCTATTTAAATAAATCCAAATTAATAATATTTAGCAATCATTTTATCCAATTATTCAAAAAAACCAAATATTTAAGTGAAGTGAAGCTTAATAACCGAAAATAAAGAACAAATAATGGTATTGTTGTTGTAATTAATGTCTCGTATCCATGTGTGTACGTTAGTATATATGTATGTATTTATTTTTGTTTGATTGATTGATGCAAAGATAAGAGAGATGAGTAAAAAAGAAGAGCTAATACAAATGGTGTTGTTGTTTTGCTAATTGTTTCGAAAGGAAATGCAAAGGGAAAAAGTGTTGTGTTTTTGGCGTTTAACAACCTAATAAACGTTTTTTTTTCGGTGATAAATTAAAGTCGGCAGTTAGAGATAAAGGTAAGTAATTTTTAAGTACATTATAATTTATGTTTAAATTTACTAATTAAAAGCAAAATCAATTTTTTTTATTAATTTATACTATTTTTCAAATAAGTCCCATTAGACTTTTAATCAGCGCTTTTTGTCACATATTTCCGTTTTGTGGGGTTTTAATGACACGTTTTGTATGATATGAAATGGCGTTATAGCTATTTACATTTAGGGGGTAATTTTGTTGTTCACTTCACCTTGCGTTGAGAAAATTTTCATATAAAATTTTTTGAAATTTTGAAAATTGAAAAAATTTTATATGAAAATTTTCCCAACGCAAGGTGAAGTGAACAACAAAATTACCCCCTTAATTTCATATTATTAATTATATTGTTATTCTCTCGCTGTTTTGTTATTTTAAATACTAATAATTGTTTCAATAGTAGTTATGAAATTATTTAGTTTTTTGTTTGTGCAAATTAATCCGTTTTTATAGAGTCATATAAATAGCAAATATTATTTATTTACCTGGCAAATATAAATTGTAATGATACTGTGTGTTCATGGATACATTTGTATGTATTTGCATGTACACTGATCCAAGAGGTAAATATTGAAAGGAACGCAAGTTGTAGGCCTTTTTTAAGGGGTTTACAGCTGCTTCTTTCTAAAGGATTCTTCTAGAAGGTATACATTTCTTTTAAAAGAATTTCCAAAATACATATTCAGGAAACATTCGCTACTCCCTTCTTTAAAAAGGGAGAAAGAAAGTTGTTCGGTTTTATTTTTTTAGTGTCCTTCTTTACTCCCTTCTTTGGAAAGCGAACGAAGTTGTTATTAAAGGGAGTGTGCTCCCAATGACAACCTGTGTAAAAAATATATAAGAATGGAATGCGGCTAGGAGGGCTTGTATCTGCTAAATAAGGCCTTCTACTAGGCCTCTTCACTCAATTTTGTTACTACCGGGGTATGTTATTACCGTACAATATGCGAATTGCTACAATCTCATATTGTTAAATTGATTGTGTTTATGATTATTATTTATGTTGCTGAGAAAAATAAATGTAATTAATTTTTTAATTGTTGTAATAAATTTTCTGCTTAAGTTACACACCTGTAAAATGGCTTTTAATAAAGATGTTAATCAACGACAATACTTAAATCTTTATATTGCGTTTATATTTTAAAATCGTTATAATGGCTAGACATGCAAGTTTATGGATAAATATGTGTACAAAATTTTAATAGTAAAAAATAGTAAAATCTTTTTAGATGTTAGATTAAGACTTAGATTTAATTTTTTTTACTATTGTAATTTAAAAAAATTAGAAAAAGAAATTGTTCAATAAATTTATACAAAGAAAGTATCTCTGTAGAGAACTTATTTTTCGACAAAATTCAAAAGTTGTCTATATAAAATAAATACTGTTCCTAATGCACAGTATTTATTGCTTAGTGAGCGTTATAAACATCCCAAACTGTTCAATTATAGTTTGCTATATAAAATAGCCAAATGGTTTTACTATACGTAGGTATTAGAATTTCTACGCGGGAAAGAATTCCCGGGAATCCCGGGACACTTTTTTTAAATGAATCCCGGGAAATTCTTTTCCGGGAATTTTAGATTAAATTTTTTTAAATTTTAATTTCTTAGCATCGTTAAAACCAAAAACGAGCAATAAAAATATGTATAATAGGTACTTACTAAAATTACTAAAAACTACCTTCAAATCGAACTATTTTTACTACGCCAGTAAATCGACCGTCTTTTTAATTGCTGATGAAATGTCTAAAGAGCTTCTTGAAGTAGAAAATGAAAATGTACACGATACACCATCACCAACACCAGATGATGAACCATCTACAAATTTGAAAAAAATAAATGTAAAGAAAATACAAAAGCCTGAAAATATCTTTAAAAAAGAATTTGACGTTTTTGAAGTCACGGGTAACAGGCCAACAAATTTAAAATCTTTGTATGATGCGCTTCTTACTATAAAACCAACGTCTGTAGAAAATGAGAGCATTAGAAATGCTTTAATAATACTTAAAAATTTTTTTTTTAAAGAAAATTTATTTTACCAAGCTGCTATTAATAAAACCTACTATATATTAATAAGTTTTAATAATGCGTAATCTCCCAAAAAAAAAAAAAAAAAAAAAATAATATATATATACATACATATATAATATGCACAATGTGTGCATTGCACATGTACCTGTGAATTTAACAATTTATTTGGTTTTGTTGTGGTTTTCTGTGGAATTAATAAAGCTTATTTTGGACTGTTATATATGTGTATATTCTTTTAAAAAAGTAAAAACTTTCGTCTTAATCTCATTTAATGAAATCATTGTTTTATGCAAAGAATCCCGGGATTCCTGGGAATAAGATTTTTTTCGTTTCGTTTCCCGGGAATAGAAACAGTCCGGGAAATTAGAGACCCTAGTAGGTATTCATTTAAATATAATTGAAAAGCATCCAAAAAACTGACATAAACATCTCGCTATCTCGAGCTTGTGGTGGATTTTTTAAATGTTTAAATGCAGAATCAAAGAATTCCTAAATATCTATTATATTCATTGGACAAAAAAAAATTACCGAACTTTTTATTCATGACAAATACCATTTTTTGACTCTGTTTAGCTAACGGGAGATAATCGCTAGGGCCAAAATATTTTGGGAAACTTCATAAAACATGTCAAAGTTAGTTTTGAAGGGTGTACATCAACAACTTTTTTTTTTAAGTTTGTCTAATGAACATATTTATAAAATTATAATGCATAATATATAAATAAATATTTATCTTTATTACATACTTAAGAAACACAAAAAAAGTAAATTTAATAAAAAAAGTAAATATGTATTTGCGCTTTTTTTGTGCTTTAATTGCGCAGTTGCATATCAAGCAGTGTTGCCAGTGGATTTTTCGAAAAATACCTACACACAGAAAAAAATCAATGTAAATTCGTTCAAAACAAGGTTGATTTTACATTTTTCAGTAGTGATTTTGCTTCATTGTTGTTTCATGTTAATTTAAAATGATTTTACAATAACTTGCGAAGAACATTTTTTTCTTTTAAAATAACTATAATTCATGTTAATTTAACATTGCAGTAAAGTTAGAGCAAAATGGAATTAATATTGAAATAACAATCCGAATCACGTTGAATGAAAGTTATTTAAAGTTGAAACAACGTGAATTTCATGTAGAATCAAATTGGTTGGAGTGTGATATAACAGTGTGAAGACAACATATGCATTTATTTAAGAATAATTTAAAACACTTACCCCTGTAACACATCTTTCACTTATTTTGTATCTCCTTTGTTAACATCAGCAGAATGGCCCGATATCGTTTTCGTCATCATTCTACTTTGAAAACTTGATGTTCTATTTAACTAAATAATTTTAATTAAAAGAATACGGGAATTGTCTTCTTTTCATAACATATTTCAAACTTGAAAATAATAAAATGTACATACTTAAGTATGTTTGCATGTTAATTTAACAAGATAAAACAGGTTTTTATGGATTCAATATTGAACAATGTTATTTTAACAGTGAATAATATTAAATAAACGTGATGTAAGATTATTTTAATATTTTTCATTTAAAATTAATATGAAATAATGATAAATTTAAATAAAGGGCATACTTTTGCAGAGATTTACCATGATTCTCAATCAACATTTCGCCATGTTATTTTAACATTGGTATATTTTTCTGTGTATACACATGCTAAAAAAAATCTGATTTTCCCTACGCGTTAAAAAATTTTCCCCTACAAAAATCCCTACGCCCTATTGACATTAAAATAGAACAATACCCACTATAATAGTAATAAACAATAAATTTTTGTCAAATATGTATATTACAAAAAATAAGTACAAAACTAGTACATATCGTCGGCTTAGAGTGTAAACCTGCTAAATCCACTTTTTAAGTAAACTGAGATTTTAATGCCGTATGGTAGAGAAAGATATGCCTCGTCGACCAGCCCTTAGTTTTTCTTTAATTTGAGCCTTGAAGTATGTCCAAACAGCAATAATTTTGGGTTTTCTCTCAAGCAGCAAATAGGAAAAATAAAAAGTTGTTTGTCTCTCCTGTAAAATTTGTTAAAAGGGAGTAAGCAGGTTTACACTCTAAGCCGACATTATTGCACTTGTTCAACAATACTGTATTAACTCAAAATTTTCAAATTTTCAGAAGAAGCAAAACAATTTTTAATTTACTATGAAGGGCATATGACGAAGTATTTTAAAACCAACCATTTGTATACAAAAAGGTAGACAAAATAGCTCGATATTTTTACCTGCCGATTATTTCCAAAAAGTAAAAAACTAAAATTTTGAATAGTCGCACCTATAGTATGTATGTACTTTTTAAAATTCAATTAAGTGATATCTTAGAAAAAACATACACATAGTTATTACTGTCGCCCACTTCTTAAACCATAAACAACTCTGGAAATATATTTTTAAGAAATTTTAGTGAAAAGAAAAATTTTCAACCGTTTTGGACAAGAAAATATCACTAAGAAAACGTTTTTTCTGTATTTATTTTAAAAATAATGCGATATGGCGATAAAAAATCTGTCCGATTTTCCCTACGCTTCTGTTTTAGTATCAAAAATACCTACATGTAGGGATTTTCCCCTACTTCTGGCAACACTGATATCAAGTAGTAACTAGATTGCCGTACCAGGGTTGCATTTTAAGGTAAAATTGGCCTCGATTGTCACATGAGCCATTTAATTGTGCAGTCACAGGATTGGGGTATTAAAAAGTGTGAAAATTGGTGCATTGCGGCAATCGTCTGATCCCAGCTTTTGTTTTCTGTAAGCACTTTATATGCAATATAGCTGGTTTTTTATAGATGTATTATTTCTTGTTTAAAAGCTCAAAAAACGTGCAAATACATTTAATACATTTAAGCGATAATTACTATACGGCTAATCTTGGTTTCCCGAGCAGTGGATACATTTTCGTTAAAAGAGAGATCTAGTGATATTGTGTTTTATTTATGCAAAACAAAAATAGATAATCAGTTACAACAAATTTCGATCCACCAAGTGGAATAACAATTGGTTGAAAGATTGAAGTTTGGCTTTTGACAGCCAGCCGTCGCCAATGGTTGTGAAAGTTAAACGACAAGTCTCTTTGAAGAGATTGTGTGGTAACTATCGAAACATGTCAGAGCAACCTGTGAAAACCTGGGTTCGATTCCCAGGTCAGTCAAGAGTGTAAAATTATCAATAATTTTTTTATTAATTTCATGTTGTAAAATTCCTTTCTTCATAAAAATAATTGCATTTTCGGAAAATTCCAGGAGTTTTGTGTAAAAAAACATGTTTAAAAGTAAGATCTTGGTTTGTTAAGAATTATTCCATATATTTTTACAAATATTTTAGAACCTGTATTATTTATATTGTCACTGTGGCCAAGGAATTTGTATTTTTTTTAATAATTGGCTCTTGTTTTTAAGATCTCTAATAAAATAAAAAAATTTATTATTTTTGAATGCCCTTGATACCGTCTTTTTAGTTTTCACTAGTTTTTTTCTGTTCGTTTAATTGCCTTAGACTTCAGACTATAGGGAAACAACAATTTAGAATACATAACGCTTGAATATGGTATTTGTGCCTATAAATCAATTTTAACTGTCAGGCCCACGATGTCGACAAGAACATTTAATTCGTATATTTATATTGAAAACAAAAACAAATTTTTTTTATTGTGTTCAATATTAATATGCGAAAGAAATGTTCTTGTCGACATTGTGGGCCTGGCAGTTAATGTTGCTATTAAGATTAAATTTGGAATCAGTTCATATTTGACCACAGCTCATATACAAATAAAACTCCCATAAATAGCTTTTATTGCCATAACTTTTTATTAATGTTGGTAACTTCTTAAACCGCTACTATGCATAGATCCAGAATTGATCAAATGTCCCATAAAACCCCCTTCCCCTTGAAAGTCCCAAAATAAAAAACAAATTTTATTTGCCGCCTTTTACGCAGTTAAGTGTTGGCAAACCTAAAAAAATTTCGACAGCTGACAAATTAGGGTAACTAAAAAATGCAGCGTTTACACGATAGAATAACGTGTTTTATTACACTGTGTTTAAAATTCACATTTTTTTTGAGACAAACTGGGTACTTGGCGTTTTAACCTAACTCGGGTACGCTGAATTCCGTGGTGCTAGCCGTTTTTTGTAGGTAAGCTCTGGTTTTCAAGATATACCGTTATTTCGAAAATGGAGGAGGTTGCACATCATAAATTCGCGTAAATCAAAAACGCTTTAGCTTAAAACTAAAAAAAACGAAATTCCGCAATAAAATTTCCTTTAAAAAAACAAAAACTAATTTTTATAATATAAGCAATATTTTTAGAAACATTATTTTTTATATCAAACTTTCGAAATTTTTGTTTTTTAAAAATTCATAAAAAATTGGAAAATGCAGCTAGGCTTTATATTTTTTGCAGACATATAAAAAACGAAGCTGCCATAAATGATTAGCAACTTTTGATTTTATTCACAAAATTTAAATTAATTTAAGAATTTCATAAAACGCAATATTTCTATGAAAAAACTCTAAATCTTAAGAAAATCAATTTTATATGGAAAATAGAAGTGATCACAGATTTTTGGTATTTTGGATTTAGCTCTTATAGTTTCCAAGAAAAACGCATTTAGAAAATCAATTTTCTATGGAAAATAGAAGTGATCACAGATTTTCGTTATTTTGGCTCTAGCACTTATAGTTTCCAAGAAAAACGAATTTAAAGTTTTTCATATAAAAATCTTTAGAAAATCAATTTTCTATAGAAAATAGAAGTGATCACAGATTTTCGTTATTTTGGCTCTAGCACTTATAGTTTCCAAGAAAAACGCATTTAAAGTTTTTCATATAAAAATCTTTAGAAAATCCATTTTTTATACAAAATAGAAGTGATCACAGATTTTCGTTATTTTGGCTCTAGCACTTATAGTTTCCAAGAAAAACCCTTTTAAAGTTTTGCATACAAAAATCCTAAGAAAATCAATTTTTTATAGAAAATAGAAGTGATCACAGATTTTCGTTATTTTCGCTCTAGCGCTTATAGTTTCCAAGAAAAACGCTTTTAAAGTTTTGCATACAAAAATCCTAAGAAAATCAATTTTTTATAGAAAATAGAAGTGCTCACAGATTTTCGTTATTTTGGCTCTAGCACTTATAGTTTCCAAGAAAAACGCATTTAAAGTTTTTCATATAAAAATCCTAAGAAAATCAAATTTTTATAGAAAATAGAAGTGATCACAGATTTTCGTTATTTTGGCTCTAGCACTTATAGTTTCCAAGAAAAACGCTTTTAAAGTTTTGCATACAAAAATCCTAAGAAAATCAATTTTTTATAGAAAATAGAAGTGATCACAGATTTTCGTTATTTTGCCTCTAGCACTTATAGTTTCCAAGAAAAACGCATTTAAAGTTTTTCATATAAAAATCCTAAGAAAATCAATTTTTTATAGAAAATAGAAGTAATCACAGATTTTCGCTATTTTGGCTCTAGCACTTATAGTTTCCAAGAAAAACCCATTTAAAGTTTTTCATACAAAAATCCTAAGAAAATCAATTTTTTATAGAAAATAGAAGTGATCACAGATTTTCGTTATTTTGGCTCTAGCACTTATAGTTTCCAAGAAAAACGCATTTAAAGTTTTTCATATAAAAATCCTAAGAAAATCAATTTTTTATAGAAAATAGAAGTGATCACAGATTTTCGCTATTTTGGCTCTAGCACTTATAGTTTCCAAGAAAAACCCATTTAAAGTTTTTCATATAAAAATCCTAAGAAAATCAATTTTTTTAGAAAATAGAAGTGATCACAGATTTTCGTTATTTTGGCTCTAGCACTTATAGTTTCCAAGAAAAACGCTTTTAAAGTTTTGCATACAAAAATCCTAAGAAAATCAATTTTTTATAGAAAATAGAAGTGATCACAGATTTTCGTTATTTTGGCTCTAGCACTTATAGTTTCCAAGAAAAACGCTTTTAAGGTTTTGCATACAAAAATCCTGAGAAAATCAATTTTTTATAGAAAATAGAAGTGATCACAGATTTT
Source organism: Pollenia angustigena (assembly GCA_930367215.1). NCBI lineage: Eukaryota > Metazoa > Arthropoda > Insecta > Diptera > Polleniidae > Pollenia > Pollenia angustigena. The sequence goes on from OV884056.1 coordinate 189,513,316, forward strand.
CGTTATTTTGGCTCTAGCACTTATAGTTTCCAAGAAAAACGCATTTAAAGTTTTTCATATAAAAATCCTAAGAAAATCAATTTTTTATAGAAAATAGAAGTGATCACAGATTTTCGTTATTTTGGCTCTAGCACTTATAGTTTCCAAGAAAAACCCATTTAAAGTTTTTCATATAAAAATCCTAAGAAAATCAATTTTTTATAGAAAATAGAAGTGATCACAGATTTTCGCTATTTTGGCTCTAGCACTTATAGTTTCCAAGAAAAACCCATTTAAAGTTTTTCATATAAAAATCCTAAGAAAATCAATTTTTTATAGAAAATAGAAGTGATCACAGATTTTCGCTATTTTGGCTCTAGCACTTATAGTTTCCAAGAAAAACGCATTTAAAGTTTTTCATATAAAAATCCTAAGAAAATCAAATTTTTATAGAAAATAGAAGTGATCACAGATTTTCGTTATTTTGGCTCTAGCACTTATAGTTTCCAAGAAAAACGCATTTAAAGTTTTTCATATAAAAATCCTAAGAAAATCAATTTTTTATAGAAAATAGAAGTGATCACAGATTTTCGTTATTTTGGCTCTAGCACTTATAGTTTCCAAGAAAAACCCATTTAAAGTTTTTCATATAAAAATCCTAAGAAAATCAATTTTTTATAGAAAATAGAAGTGATCACAGATTTTCGCTATTTGGGCTCTAGCACTTATAGTTTCCAAGAAAAACCCATTTAAAGTTTTTCATATAAAAATCCTAAGAAAATCAAAATTTTATAGAAAATAGAAGTGATCACAGATTTTCGTTATTTTGGCTCTAGCACTTATAGTTTCCAAGAAAAACGCATTTAAAGTTTTTCATATAAAAATCCTAAGAAAATCAATTTTTTATAGAAAATAGAAGTGATCACAGATTTTCGTTATTTTGGCTCTAGCACTTATAGTTTCCAAGAAAAACGCATTTAAAGTTTTTCATATAAAAATCCTAAGAAAATCAATTTTTTATAGAAAATAGAAGTGATCACAGATTTTCGCTATTTTGGCTCTAGCACTTATAGTTTCCAAGAAAAACCCATTTAAAGTTTTTCATATAAAAATCCTAAGAAAATCAATTTTTTTAGAAAATAGAAGTGATCACAGATTTTCGTTATTTTGGCTCTAGCACTTATAGTTTCCAAGAAAAACGCTTTTAAAGTTTTGCATACAAAAATCCTAAGAAAATCAATTTTTTATAGAAAATAGAAGTGATCACAGATTTTCGTTATTTTGGCTCTAGCACTTATAGTTTCCAAGAAAAACGCTTTTAAAGTTTTGCATACAAAAATCCTGAGAAAATCAATTTTTTATAGAAAATAGAAGTGATCACAGATTTTCGTTATTTTGGCTCTAGCACTTATAGTTTCCAAGAAAAACGCATTTAAAGTTTTTCATATAAAAATCCTAAGAAAATCAATTTTTTATAGAAAATAGAAGTGATCACAGATTTTCGTTATTTTGGCTCTAGCACTTATAGTTTCCAAGAAAAACCCATTTAAAGTTTTTCATATAAAAATCCTAAGAAAATCAATTTTTTATAGAAAATAGAAGTGATCACAGATTTTCGCTATTTTGGCTCTAGCACTTATAGTTTCCAAGAAAAACCCATTTAAAGTTTTTCATATAAAAATCCTAAGAAAATCAATTTTTTATAGAAAATAGAAGTGATCACAGATTTTCGCTATTTTGGCTCTAGCACTTATAGTTTCCAAGAAAAACGCATTTAAAGTTTTTCATATAAAAATCCTAAGAAAATCAATTTTTTATAGAAAATAGAAGTGATCACAGATTTTCGTTATTTTGGCTCTAGCACTTATAGTTTCCAAGAAAAACGCATTTAAAGTTTTTCATATAAAAATCCTAAGAAAATCAATTTTTTATAGAAAATAGAAGTGATCACAGATTTTCGCTATTTTGGCTCTAGCACTTATAGTTTCCAAGAAAAACCCATTTAAAGTTTTTCATATAAAAATCCTAAGAAAATCAATTTTTTTAGAAAATAGAAGTGATCACAGATTTTCGTTATTTTGGCTCTAGCACTTATAGTTTCCAAGAAAAACGCATTTAAAGTTTTGCATACAAAAATCCTAAGAAAATCAATTTTTTATAGAAAATAGAAGTGATCACAGATTTTCGTTATTTTGGCTCTAGCACTTATAGTTTCCAAGAAAAACGCTTTTAAAGTTTTGCATACAAAAATCCTGAGAAAATCAATTTTTTATAGAAAATAGAAGTGATCACAGATTTTCGTTATTTTGGCTCTAGCACTTATAGTTTCCAAGAAAAACGCATTTAAAGTTTTTCATATAAAAATCCTAAGAAAATCAAATTTTTATAGAAAATAGAAGTGATCACAGATTTTCGTTATTTTGGCTCTAGCACTTATAGTTTCCAAGAAAAACGCTTTTAAAGTTTTGCATACAAAAATCCTAAGAAAATCAATTTTTTATAGAAAATAGAAGTGATCACAGATTTTCGTTATTTTGGCTCTAGCGCTTATAGTTTCCAAGAAAAACGCATTTAAAGTTTTTCATATAAAAATCCTAAGAAAATCAATTTTTTATAGAAAATAGAAGTGATCACAGATTTTCGTTATTTTGGCTCTAGCACTTATAGTTTCCAAGAAAAACGCATTTAAAGTTTTTCATATAAAAATCCTAAGAAAATCAAATTTTTATAGAAAATAGAAGTGATCACAGATTTTCGCTATTTTGGCTCTAGCACTTATAGTTTCCAAGAAAAACCCATTTAAAGTTTTTCATATAAAAATCCTAAGAAAATCAATTTTTTTAGAAAATAGAAGTGATCACAGATTTTCGTTATTTTGGCTCTAGCACTTATAGTTTCCAAGAAAAACGCTTTTAAAGTTTTGCATACAAAAATCCTAAGAAAATCAATTTTTTATAGAAAATAGAAGTGATCACAGATTTTCGTTATTTTGGCTCTAGCACTTATAGTTTCCAAGAAAAACGCTTTTAAAGTTTTGCATACAAAAATCCTGAGAAAATCAATTTTTTATAGAAAATAGAAGTGATCACAGATTTTCGTTATTTTGGCTCTAGCACTTATAGTTTCCAAGAAAAACGCATTTAAAGTTTTTCATATAAAAATCCTAAGAAAATCAATTTTTTATAGAAAATAGAAGTGATCACAGATTTTCGTTATTTTGGCTCTAGCACTTATAGTTTCCAAGAAAAACCCATTTAAAGTTTTTCATATAAAAATCCTAAGAAAATCAATGTTTTTAGAAAATAGAAGTGATCACAGATTTTCGTTATTTTGGCTCTAGCACTTATAGTTTCCAAGAAAAACGCTTTTAAAGTTTTGCATACAAAAATGCCAAGAAAATCAATTTTTTATTGAAAATAGAAGTGATCACAGATTTTCGTTATTTTGGCTCTAGCACTTATAGTTTCCAAGAAAAACGCATTTAAAGTTTTTTATATAAAAAATCCTAAGAAAATCAATTTTTTATAGAAAATAGAAGTGATCACAGATTTTCGTTATTTTGGCTCTAGCACTTATAGTTTCCAAGAAAAACGCTTTTAAAGTTTTGCATACAAAAATGCTAAGAAAATCAATTTTTTATAGAAAATAGAAGTGATCACAGATTTTCGTTATTTTGGCTCTAGCACTTATAGTTTCCAAGAAAAACGCATTTAAAGTTTTTCATATAAAAATCCTAAGAAAATCAAATTTTTATAGAAAATAGAAGTGATCACAGATTTTCGTTATTTTGGCTCTAGCACTTATAGTTTCCAAGAAAAACGCTTTTAAAGTTTTGCATACAAAAATCCTGAGAAAATCAATTTTTTATAGAAAATAGAAGTGATCACAGATTTTCGTTATTTTGGCTCTAGCACTTATAGTTTCCAAGAAAAACGCTTTTAAAGTTTTGCATACAAAAATGCTAAGAAAATCAATTTTTTATAGAAAATAGAAGTGATCACAGATTTTCGTTATTTTGGCTCTAGCACTTATAGTTTCCAAGAAAAACGCATTTAAAGTTTTTCATATAAAAATCCTAAGAAAATCAATTTTTTTAGAAAATAGAAGTGATCACAGATTTTCGTTATTTTGGCTCTAGCACTTATAGTTTCCAAGAAAAACGCATTTAAAGTTTTTCATATAAAAATCCTGAGAAAATCAATTTTTTATAGAAAATAGAAGTGATCACAGATTTTCGTTATTTTGGCTCTAGCACTTATAGTTTCCAAGAAAAACCCATTTAAAGTTTTTCATATAAAAATCCTGAGAAAATCAATTTTTTATAGAAAATAGAAGTGATCACAGATTTTCGTTATTTTGGCTCTAGCACTTATAGTTTCCAAGAAAAACCCATTTAAAGTTTTTCATATAAAAATCCTGAGAAAATCAATTTTTTATAGAAAATAGAAGTGATCACAGATTTTCGTTATTTTGGCTCTAGCACTTATAGTTTCCAAGAAAAACGCATTTAAAGTTTTTCATATAAAAATCCTGAGAAAATCAATTTTTTATAGAAAATAGAAGTGATCACAGATTTTCGTTATTTTGGCTCTAGCACTTATAGTTTCCAAGAAAAACCCATTTAAAGTTTTTCATATAAAAATCCTGAGAAAATCAATTTTTTATAGAAAATAGAAGTGATCACAGATTTTCGTTATTTTGGCTCTAGCACTTATAGTTTCCAAGAAAAACGCATTTAAAGTTTTTCATATAAAAATCCTGAGAAAATCAATTTTTTATAGAAAATAGAAGTGATCACAGATTTTCGTTATTTTGGCTCTAGCACTTATAGTTTCCAAGAAAAACCCATTTAAAGTTTTTCATATAAAAATCCTAAGAAAATCAATTTTTTTAGAAAATAGAAGTGATCACAGATTTTCGTTATTTTGGCTCTAGCACTTATAGTTTCCAAGAAAAACGCTTTTAAAGTTTTGCATACAAAAATGCTAAGAAAATCAATTTTTTATAGAAAATAGAAGTGATCACAGATTTTCGTTATTTTGGCTCTAGCACTTATAGTTTCCAAGAAAAACGCATTTAAAGTTTTTCATATAAAAATCGTAAGAAAATCAATTTTTTATAGAAAATAAAAGTGATCACAGATTTTCGTTATTTTGGCTCTAGCACTTATAGTTTCCAAGAAAAACGCTTTTAAAGTTTTGCATACAAAAATCCTGAGAAAATCAATTTTTTATAGAAAATAGAAGTGATCACAGATTTTCGTTATTTTGGCTCTAGCACTTATAGTTTCCAAGAAAAACGCATTTAAAGTTTTTCATATAAAAATCCTAAGAAAATCAAATTTTTATAGAAAATAGAAGTGATCACAGATTTTCGTTATTTTGGCTCTAGCACTTATAGTTTCCAAGAAAAACGCTTTTAAAGTTTTGCATACAAAAATCCTAAGAAAATCAATTTTTTATAGAAAATAGAAGTGATCACAGATTTTCGTTATTTTGGCTCTAGCACTTATAGTTTCCAAGAAAAACGCATTTAAAGTTTTTCATATAAAAATTATAAGAAAATCAATTTTTTATAGAAAATAGAAGTGATCACAGATTTTCGTTATTTTGGCTCTAGCACTTATAGTTTCCAAGAAAAACGCATTTAAAGTTTTTCATATAAAAATCCTAAGAAAATCAATTTTTTATAGAAAATAAAAGTGATCACAGCTTTTCGTTATTTTGGCTCTAGCACTTATAGTTTCCAAGAAAAACGCTTTTAAAGTTTTGCATACAAAAATCCTGAGAAAATCAATTTTTTATAGAAAATAGAAGTGATCACAGATTTTCGTTATTTTGGCTCTAGCACTTACAGTTTCCAAGAAAAACGCATTTAAAGTTTTTCATATAAAAATTAAAGGAAAATCAATTTTTTATAGAAAATAGAAGTGATCACAGATTTTCGTTATTTTGGCTCTAGCACTTATAGTTTCCAAGAAAAACCCATTTAAAGTTTTTCATATAAAAATCCTAAGAAAATCAATTTTTTATAGAAAATAGAAGTGATCACAGATTTTCGTTATTTTGGCTCTAGCACTTATAGTTTCCAAGAAAAACGCATTTAAAGTTTTTCATATAAAAATCCTAAGAAAATCAATTTTTTATAGAAAATAAAAGTGATCACAGATTTTCGTTATTTTGGCTCTAGCACTTATAGTTTCCAAGAAAAACGCTTTTAAAGTTTTGCATACAAAAATCCTGAGAAAATCAATTTTTTATAGAAAATAGAAGTGATCACAGATTTTCGTTATTTTGGCTCTAGCACTTATAGTTTCCAAGAAAAACGCATTTAAAGTTTTTCATATAAAAATCCTAAGAAAATCAATTTTTTATAGAAAATAAAAGTGATCACAGATTTTCGTTATTTTGGCTCTAGCACTTATAGTTTCCAAGAAAACGCTTTTAAAGTTTTGCATACAAAAATCCTGAGAAAATCAATTTTTTATAGAAAATAGAAGTGATCACAGATTTTCGTTATTTTGGCTCTAGCACTTATAGTTTCCAAGAAAAACGCATTTAAAGTTTTTCATATAAAAATCCTAAGAAAATCAATTTTTTATAGAAAATAGAAGTGATCACAGATTTTCGTTATTTTGGCTCTAGCACTTATAGTTTCCAAGAAAAACGCTTTTAAAGTTTTGCATACAAAAATCCTGAGAAAATCAATTTTTTATAGAAAATAGAAGTGATCACAGATTTTCGTTATTTTGGCTCTAGCACTTATAGTTTCCAAGAAAAACGCTTTTAAAGTTTTGCATACAAAAATGCTAAGAAAATCAATTTTTTATGGAAAATAGAAGTGATCACAGATTTTCGTTATTTTGGCTCTAGCACTTATAGTTTCCAAGAAAAACGCATTTAAAGTTTTTCATATAAAAATCCTAAGAAAATCAAATTTTTATAGAAAATAGAAGTGATCACAGATTTTCGTTATTTTGGCTCTAGCACTTATAGTTTCCAAGAAAAACGCTTTTAAAGTTTTGCATACAAAAATCCTAAGAAAATCAATTTTTTATAGAAAATAGAAGTGATCACAGATTTTCGTTATTTTGGCTCTAGCACTTACAGTTTCCAAGAAAAACGCATTTAAAGTTTTTCATATAAAAATTAAAGGAAAATCAATTTTTTATAGAAAATAGAAGTGATCACAGATTTTCGTTATTTTGGCTCTAGCACTTATAGTTTCCAAGAAAAACCCATTTAAAGTTTTTCATATAAAAATCCTAAGAAAATCAATTTTTTTAGAAAATAGAAGTGATCACAGATTTTCGTTATTTTGGCTCTAGCACTTATAGTTTCCAAGAAAAACGCTATTAAAGTTTTGCATACAAAAATCCTAAGAAAATCAATTTTTTATAGAAAATAGAAGTGATCACAGATTTTCGTTATTTTGGCTCTAGCACTTATAGTTTCCAAGAAAAACGCTTTTAAAGTTTTGCATACAAAAATCCTGAGAAAATCAATTTTTTATAGAAAATAGAAGTGATCACAGATTTTCGTTATTTTGGCTCTAGTACTTATAGTTTCCAAGAAAAACGCTTTTAAAGTTTTGCATACAAAAATGCTAAGAAAATCAATTTTTTATAGAAAATAGAAGTGATCACAGATTTTCGTTATTTTGGCTCTAGCACTTATAGTTTCCAAGAAAAACGCATTTAAAGTTTTTCATATAAAAATCCTAAGAAAATCTATTTTTTATAGAAAATAGAAGTGATCACAGATTTTCGTTATTTTGGCTCTAGCACTTATAGTTTCCAAGAAAAACGCTTTTAAAGTTTTGCATACAAAAATCCTAAGAAAATCAATTTTTTATAGAAAATAGAAGTGATCACAGATTTTCGTTATTTTGGCTCTAGCACTTACAGTTTCCAAGAAAAACGCATTTAAAGTTTTTCATATAAAAATTAAAGGAAAATCAATTTTTTATAGAAAATAGAAGTGATCACAGATTTTCGTTATTTTGGCTCTAGCACTTATAGTTTCCAAGAAAAACCCATTTAAAGTTTTTCATATAAAAATCCTAAGAAAATCAATTTTTTTAGAAAATAGAAGTGATCACAGATTTTCGTTATTTTGGCTCTAGCACTTATAGTTTCCAAGAAAAACGCTTTTAAAGTTTTGCATACAAAAATCCTAAGAAAATCAATTTTTTATAGAAAATAGAAGTGATCACAGATTTTCGTTATTTTGGCTCTAGCACTTATAGTTTCCAAGAAAAACGCATTTAAAGTTTTTCATATAAAAATCCTAAGAAAATCAAATTTTTATAGAAAATAGAAGTGATCACAGATTTTCGTTATTTTGGCTCTAGCACTTATAGTTTCCAAGAAAAACGCTTTTAAAGTTTTGCATACAAAAATCCTGAGAAAATCAAATTTTTATAGAAAATAGAAGTGATCACAGATTTTCGTTATTTTGGCTCTAGCACTTATAGTTTCCAAGAAAAACGCTTTTAAAGTTTTGCATACAAAAATCCTAAGAAAATCATTTTTTTATAGAAAATAGAAGTGATCACAGATTTTCGTTATTTTGGCTCTAGCACTTATAGTTTCCAAGAAAAACGCTTTTAAAGTTTTGCATACAAAAATCCTAAGAAAATCATTTTTTTATAGAAAATAGAAGTGATCACAGATTTTCGTTATTTTGGCTCTAGCACTTATAGTTTCCAAGAAAAACGCATTTAAAGTTTTTCATATAAAAATCCTAAGAAAATCAAATTTTTATAGAAAATAGAAGTGATCACAGATTTTCGTTATTTTGGCTCTAGCACTTATAGTTTCCAAGAAAAACGCTTTTAAAGTTTTGCATACAAAAATCCTAAGAAAATCAATTTTTTATAGAAAATAGAAGTGATCACAGATTTTCGTTATTTTGGCTCTAGCACTTATAGTTTCCAAGAAAAACGCTTTTAAAGTTTTGCATACAAAAATCCTAAGAAAATCAATTTTTTATAGAAAATAGAAGTGATCACAGATTTTCGTTATTTTGGCTCTAGCACTTATAGTTTCCAAGAAAAACGCATTTAAAGTTTTTCATATAAAAATCCTAAGAAAATCAAATTTTTATAGAAAATAGAAGTGATCACAGATTTTCGTTATTTTGGCTCTAGCACTTATAGTTGCCAAGAAAAACGCTTTTAAAGTTTTGCATACAAAAATGCTAAGAAAATCAATTTTTTATAGAAAATAGAAGTGATCACAGATTTTCGTTATTTTGGCTCTAGCACTTATAGTTTCCAAGAAAAACGCATTTAAAGTTTTTCATATAAAAATCCTAAGAAAATCAAATTTTTATAGAAAATAGAAGTGATCACAGATTTTCGTTATTTTGGCTCTAGCACTTATAGTTTCCAAGAAAAACGCTTTTAAAGTTTTGCATACAAAAATCCTAAGAAAATCAATTTTTTATAGAAAATAGAAGTGATCACAGATTTTCGTTATTTTGGCTCTAGCACTTATAGTTTCCAAGAAAAACGCATTTAAAGTTTTTCATATAAAAATTATAAGAAAATCAATTTTTTATAGAAAATAGAAGTGATCACAGATTTTCGTTATTTTGGCTCTAGCACTAATAGTTTCCAAGAAAAACCCATTTAAATTTTTTCATATAAAAATCCTAAGAAAATCAATTTTTTTAGAAAATAGAAGTGATCACAGATTTTCGTTATTTTGGCTCTAGCACTTATAGTTTCCAAGAAAAACGCATTTAAAGTTTTTCATATAAAAATTATAAGAAAATCAATTTTTTATAGAAAATAGAAGTGATCACAGATTTTCGTTATTTTGGCTCTAGCACTAATAGTTTCCAAGAAAAACCCATTTAAATTTTTTCATATAAAAATCCTAAGAAAATCAATTTTTTATAGAAAATAGAAGTGATCACAGATTTTCGTTATTTTGGCTCTAGCACTTATAGTTTCCAAGAAAAACGCTTTTAAAGTTTTGCATACAAAAATGCTAAGAAAATCAATTTTTTATAGAAAATAGAAGTGATCACAGATTTTCGTTATGTTGGCTCTAGCACTTATAGTTTCCAAGAAAAACGCATTTAAAGTTTTTCATATAAAAATCCTAAGAAAATCAATTTTTTATAGAAAATAGAAGTGATCACAGATTTTCGTTATTTTGGCTCTAGCACTTATTGTTTCCAAGAAAAACGCTTTTAAAGTTTTGCATACAAAAATCCTGAGAAAATCAATTTTTTATAGAAAATAGAAGTGATCACAGATTTTCGTTATTTTGGCTCTAGCACTTATAGTTTCCAAGAAAAACGCATTTAAAGTTTTTCATATAAAAATCCTAAGAAAATCAAATTTTTATAGAAAATAGAAGTGATCACAGATTTTCGTTATTTTGGCTCTAGCACTTATAGTTTCCAAGAAAAACGCTTTTAAAGTTTTGCATACAAAAATCCTAAGAAAATCAATTTTTTATAGAAAATAGAAGTGATCACAGATTTTCGTTATTTTGGCTCTAGCACTTATAGTTTCCAAGAAAAACGCATTTAAAGTTTTTCATATAAAAATCCTAAGAAAATCAAAATTTTATAGAAAATAGAAGTGATCACAGATTTTCGTTATTTTGGCTCTAGCACTTATAGTTTCCAAGAAAAACGCATTTAAAGTTTTTCATATAAAAATCCTAAGAAAATCAATTTTTTATAGAAAATAAAAGTGATCACAGATTTTCGTTATTTTGGCTCTAGCACTTATAGTTTCCAAGAAAAACGCTTTTAAAGTTTTGCATACAAAAATCCTGAGAAAATCAATTTTTTATAGAAAATAGAAGTGATCACAGATTTTCGTTATTTTGGCTCTAGCACTTATAGTTTCCAAGAAAAACGCATTTAAAGTTTTTCATATAAAAATCCTAAGAAAATCAATTTTTTATAGAAAATAGAAGTGATCACAGATTTTCGTTATTTTGGCTCTAGCACTTATAGTTTCCAAGAAAAACGCATTTAAAGTTTTTCATATAAAAATCCTAAGAAAATCAAATTTTTATAGAAAATAGAAGTGATCACAGATTTTCGTTATTTTGGCTCTAGCACTTATAGTTTCCAAGAAAAACGCTTTTAAAGTTTTGCATACAAAAATCCTAAGAAAATCAATTTTTTATAGAAAATAGAAGTGATCACAGATTTTCGTTATTTTGGCTCTAGCACTTATAGTTTCCATGAAAAACGCATTTAAAGTTTTTCATATAAAAATTATAAGAAAATCAATTTTTTATAGAAAATAGAAGTGATCACAGATTTTCGTTATTTTGGCTCTAGCACTTATAGTTTCCAAGAAAAACGCATTTAAAGTTTTTCATATAAAAATCCTAAGAAAATCAATTTTTTATAGAAAATAAAAGTGATCACAGATTTTCGTTATTTTGGCTCTAGCACTTATAGTTTCCAAGAAAAACGCTTTTAAAGTTTTGCATACAAAAATCCTGAGGAAATCAATTTTTTATAGAAAATAGAAGTGATCACAGATTTTCGTTATTTTGGCTCTAGCACTTATAGTTTCCAAGAAAAACGCATTTAAAGTTTTTCATATAAAAATTATAAGAAAATCAATTTTTTATAGAAAATAGAAGTGATCACAGATTTTCGTTATTTTGGCTCTAGCACTTATAGTTTCCAAGAAAAACGCATTTAAAGTTTTTCATATAAAAATCCTAAGAAAATCAATTTTTTATAGAAAATAAAAGTGATCACAGATTTTCGTTATTTTGGCTCTAGCACTTATAGTTTCCAAGAAAAACGCTTTTAAAGTTTTGCATACAAAAATCCTGAGAAAATCAATTTTTTATAGAAAATAGAAGTGATCACAGATTTTCGTTATTTTGGCTCTAGCACTTATAGTTTCCAAGAAAAACGCTTTTAAAGTTTTGCATACAAAAATGCTAAGAAAATCAATTTTTTATAGAAAATAGAAGTGATCACAGATTTTCGTTATTTTGGCTCTAGCACTTATAGTTTCCAAGAAAAACGCATTTAAAGTTTTTCATATAAAAATCCTAAGAAAATCAATTTTTTATAGAAAATAGAAGTGATCACAGATTTTCGTTATTTTGGCTCTAGCACTTATAGTTTCCAAGAAAAACGCTTTTAAAGTTTTGCATACAAAAATCCTGAGAAAATCAATTTTTTATAGAAAATAGAAGTGATCACAGATTTTCGTTATTTTGGCTCTAGCACTTATAGTTTCCAAGAAAAACGCTTTTAAAGTTTTGCATACAAAAATGCTAAGAAAATCAATTTTTTATAGAAAATAGAAGTGATCACAGATTTTCGTTATTTTGGCTCTAGCACTTATAGTTTCCAAGAAAAACGCATTTAAAGTTTTTCATATAAAAATCCTAAGAAAATCAATTTTTTATAGAAAATAGAAGTGATCACAGATTTTCGTTATTTTGGCTCTAGCACTTATAGTTTCCAAGAAAAACGCTTTTAAAGTTTTGCATATAAAAATATTTAGAAAATCAATTTTCTATAGAAAATAGAAGTGATCACAGATTTTCGTTATTTTGGCTCTAGCACTTATAGTTTCCAAGAAAAACGCATTTAAAGTTTTTCATATAAAAATCTTAAGAAAATCAATTTTTTATAGAAAATAGAAGTGATCACAGATTTTCGTTATTTTGGCTCTAGCACTTATAGTTTCCAAGAAAAACGCATTTAAAGTTTTTCATATAAAAATCCTAAGAAAATCAATTTTTTATAGAAAATAAAAGTGATCACAGATTTTCGTTATTTTGGCTCTAGCACTTATAGTTTCCAAGAAAAACGCTTTTAAAGTTTTGCATACAAAAATCCTGAGAAAATCAATTTTTTATAGAAAATAGAAGTGATCACAGATTTTCGTTATTTTGGCTCTAGCACTTATAGTTTCCAAGAAAAACGCTTTTAAAGTTTTGCATACAAAAATGCTAAGAAAATCAATTTTTTATAGAAAATAGAAGTGATCACAGATTTTCGTTATTTTTGCTCTAGCACTTATAGTTTCCAAGAAAAACGCATTTAAAGTTTTTCATATAAAAATCCTAAGAAAATCAATTTTTTATAGAAAATAGAAGTGATCACAGATTTTCGTTATTTTGGCTCTAGCACTTATAGTTTCCAAGAAAAACGCTTTTAAAGTTTTGCATACAAAAATCCTGAGAAAATCAATTTTTTATAGAAAATAGAAGTGATCACAGATTTTCGTTATTTTGGCTCTAGCACTTATAGTTTCCAAGAAAAACGCTTTTAAAGTTTTGCATACAAAAATGCTAAGAAAATCAATTTTTTATAGAAAATAGAAGTGATCACAGATTTTCGTTATTTTGGCTCTAGCACTTATAGTTTCCAAGAAAAACGCATTTAAAGTTTTTCATATAAAAATCCTAAGAAAATCAAATTTTTATAGAAAATAGAAGTGATCACAGATTTTCGTTATTTTGGCTCTAGCACTTATAGTTTCCAAGAAAAACGCTTTTAAAGTTTTGCATACAAAAATCCTAAGAAAATCAATTTTTTATAGAAAATAGAAGTGATCACAGATTTTCGTTATTTTGGCTCTAGCACTTACAGTTTCCAAGAGAAACGCATTTAAAGTTTTTCATATAAAAATTATAAGAAAATCAATTTTTTATAGAAAATAGAAGTGATCACAGATTTTCGTTATTTTGGCTCTAGCACTTATAGTTTCCAAGAAAAACCCATTTAAAGTTTTTCATATAAAAATCCTAAGAAAATCAATTTTTTTAGAAAATAGAAGTGATCACAGATTTTCGTTATTTTGGCTCTAGCACTTATAGTTTCCAAGAAAAACGCTTTTAAAGTTTTGCATACAAAAATCCTAAGAAAATCAATTTTTTATAGAAAATAGAAGTGATCACAGATTTTCGTTATTTTGGCTCTAGCACTTATAGTTTCCAAGAAAAACGCTTTTAAAGTTTTGCATACAAAAATGCTAAGAAAATCAATTTTTTATAGAAAATAGAAGTGCTCACAGATTTTCGTTATTTTGGCTCTAGCACTTATAGTTTCCAAGAAAAACGCATTTAAAGTTTTTCATATAAAAATCCTAAGAAAATCAAATTTTTATAGAAAATAGAAGTGATCACAGATTTTCGTTATTTTGGCTCTAGCACTTATAGTTTCCAAGAAAAACGCTTTTAAAGTTTTGCATACAAAAATCCTGAGAAAATCAATTTTTTATAGAAAATAGAAGTGATCACAGATTTTCGTTATTTTGGCTCTAGCACTTATAGTTTCCAAGAAAAACGCTTTTAAAGTTGTATAGGTACACGGGGGTAATGGTATATAGGGGTTATAAAAAAAGTAGTGGGATGGACTTACCGATGGTTGTGTCTGTGATGATAGTTAGTGACGGGACGGTTGAGCCTCTTCCGGCCACCAGATTCTAACGTGAGGGTGATGTCCTTTTTGTTATTGTTGAGCTACGAGGTTTAACAAGCACTTTCCTCTTTCTGGTTCGTTTAGTGTTATGTGGTGTAGGTGGTTGGTATTACTTCACAATGGGAGTGGGAGCTGCTGTAAAAACGGTAAAGCAGAATTGGCGTTGCCGGGTTGGTGTTAAAGGTGTATCTGCCTGGGTAAATCGCTTGGCGGCAGCTTGCCTGAAACTGAGCCGCGGACGGTTTCACCAAAACGAAGGATGGACACTTGGTTGTCACACCGTCACTTCACTTAAACTTCGTAGTCGCCAAGCTTAAAGTTGGTTGGTGGCGTGATCTATAACCACGAAAATTCTTCACGTTTTTGCCCCTTGAGGTCAACGGAGAACAAAGGGATTTTAATTGTAAGCTTCCCCAGAAGTTGGGACCAATTGACACACATAAAACACAATTTATTTGATTTTAAAAATCTATGGTTTAATAACACTTTTAATTCTTGGGCTATAAACACATTTGTACCTTATAACTATAGAGTTATATACGTGGGCTATAAAAACACTTGTAACTTATAACTATAGAGTTATATACTGAAAAACACTTTAAATTACTTTGCACCGTCAGACAATTTTCACTTTAAATTTTAATTGTTCAAGAAAACGTGTGGACTGTTCTGGTCACTGTCGTTACTGAGAATGATTTTAAAGACAAAAGTAAAAAAGTAAAAGAAACACAGCGAGTCAACGTACTCGTTGTTACAAATATATAGGGTTTTCATACCTTGCAAAACGTTGCAAAATATGTAGGGTTTCCGTGCCTAAACATCCCGCCCCCCCCTTGGTATAACCAAGATAACCACGAGGGTAGGTTGCACAGGCCTAGAAATCTTAGCCACGGACAGCAGTTAAGTTCTAATAAGGTTGCAAAGTAATTTATATAGTAAATTCAATAGGAACATTAGTGAAGTGAAAATATAAAAAAGTTATCATACAATTCAAGGGAAATACAAAAAAATTTCATTAGTTAGGATGCATAAGTATAAACATAAGGGCAAGTATAATTCTTGATTAAATTCAATATAATTTCATTAAAAAAAAAGTGTATAAATGTTGTGATGGTAAATATGTTGTCGTTTAAACGCCAAATTTTCCAATGATGACCCATCCTAATACAGTGTCTTGGGCGACTGGAGAGCCAATTGAGGCCAGTTGAATCCCGTTGCGTATGATTCGTGGGTAGATATCTGCTCCCAGGACAAGGTTGATGGAGTTACTTTCGAAGAAATCTGGATCAGCCAGCCGTAAATTACGATATGCGTCTGCGACACTACGATCGAGATGTTTAGCTGGTGGTTTTAAGGGCAACTCACTGGAAACCTTGGCCCTTACAGTAAATGTCCCGTGTTCTTCTTCAAACCGGGTCCGAAACGTCAACTGACACCATTTGTCTGCATTAAACCGCTCAAACGGCAGGTGGTACCGTTCAACAATAAATGGTGCGATTAAACTTGTAGTTGCGCACGGATTTAGAAGGCCGCGGACCATGTTCCACTCATTGTCTAAACGAATTTGCAGCAATACTGTAGGGATCACGGTGGTGTCATCTGCTCGACTCAAATTCTCGTTTGCCCTGGTGATCTCAGGCTGATGAAGGAGAGTATGGTGTTGTCCATTGCAGTCGTGACAGCGCTCACTGCTGCGACAGTTTTTTAGACAATGAGAGTGGGCGAGGCAATTTCGGCAGTACTGGTGACGCTTAACGATGTCCTTTCTGTCAGAGACGGTCATTCGCAAAAATTTGCTGCATTTGCGGAGTGGATGGCCCTTACGGCATAGGCGGCAGTCCGGGTTGGTAGAACGTGGTTGCACTCGTTTGCTCCGCTCTTCGACGGGAGAAACTTCGCGGCTGCGGTGGTGCATAGTTACTGTAATGAGGAAAAAATAAGGGGGGAAAATTAATTGTCATGCCTTTGACGGGAGTGGCAGTAGCACAAGTTTTACAATCGGACGGGTTATGAGGCCAGTAGCGGTGCGGATTTCAGAAACTCTAACTCGGCTATCGGGACCAGTAAAGATTTTTTCAATGCGACCCAGACGCCATTGATTTGGGGGTAAGTTATCGTGTCGAATAACTACCAGATCGCCGATGGCAAAGTCTCGCTGAGGGTGTTTCCATTTATTTCGCTTGTGAAGTTCGGTGAGGTATTCTTCCTTCCATCTACGTGCCAAGTGATGGTGAAGAATTTTTAGCTTTTGCCAACGATTGACATAGCTGAGGGAATGGCTGGACAAGTCAGGTTCGGGGGGAGATAGTAGTGGGGTCCCGACGAGAAAATGACCTGGCGTCAGGGCGCATAAGTCTTTTGGGTCCTCATTCATGGGGCTTAAAGGTCTTGAATTTAAGCACGCCTCAATTCGTGCTAGCATTGTGCTGAATTCTTCATACGTAAAACTTTGACTATGGCACAGTTTCTTGAAATGGGCCTTGAAACTTTTGACCCCTGCCTCCCAAAGGCCACCCATATGGGGAGCGCCAGGGGGGATGAAGTGCTAGTCGACGGGAGTAAATCCATCCTGAGAGAGAAGCCCCCTTTGTATCTTGGACAAGAAATGTTGTTGATCGCTATGGAGGACATTAGCAGCGCCTACAAAGGCGGTGCCATTATCGGAGTACATATCGTGAGGGGTGCCTCGTCGTGAAAAGAACCGAGCAAAGGCGGCAAGAAAAGCTTGTGTGGATATATCGCCGGTAGCTTCGAGATGGATCGCTTTTGTTGAAAAGCATACGAAGACCAACACGTATCCTTTGGTGACTCTACAGCCGCGACCCGCATAAGATTTTATGTCAAAGGGCCCCGCGAAGTCTACGCCAGTGTGACAAAAGGGGCGTGATAAAGTTACACGTTCGGGGGGTAAAGCGGCCATGATCTGTTGACCAATTTGGCGTTTATGTCTCACGCACGTTACGCAATGGGATAAAATAGTCTTAATCAGCATTTTTAATTTAGGGACGTAGTAACGGAGTCTCGTCAAGCGAAGTAAAAGCGCATTTTGCCCATGTAGAGTGTGTTTGTGTAAATACATGAGAAACAATCTGGTGAAGCGCGCATGGTAAGGCAATAAAATGGGGTAACGTTCATCATAGCGCAAGGTAGGGGAGTCTGCCAATCGACCATTTATCCGCATGATTCCGTTGGAATCGAGAAAGGGGTTAAAAGTTAGAAGTGAGCTTTTCCGAGGCAGTGGTTTTCTTTCAGATAACTGTAAGTATTCTTCGCTAAAGTGGGATTTTTGACAGGCGACTATTAAACAATTTTTTACGGAAATTATTTCCTTGGCCGACAATGTTTTTTGACTTATCTCTTCCGCTGCCAACTTGGTTCTTGTGCGTTTATAAAATCGAAAAATATAACCTATTACTCTTAGCGCTCGAGGTAGGTCTGAAAAATACTCAAGAATATCGTCTTGCTTTATCAAGGTTGTATGTGCACGAATTGTTCTAATTTCTTCTTCTGTGTCAAACTCCTTGTCTCGCGATGGCCAGTCTGAATGAGGACGTCTTAGCCAAGCGGGCCCACGCCACCACAACTCACTAGATGATAAGTCACGTACTGAAATGCCACGTGAGGCCAAGTCAGCGGGGTTACTTTTTGATTCGACATGAGACCACGAATCCTTTCCTACCTTTTCGATTATAGACGAAACTCGATTTTCGACGAACGTTTTCCATTTATGAGCCGGTTTCCTCAACCACGCCAACACGATGGTGGAATCTGTCCACAGGAAAATTTTATAGTCTTTGAGATTGAGTTGCGCTTGAATAGAATCGATCATATTCGCTAGCAATTCTGCTCCACATAATTCCTTACGTGGTAGGGAAACAAATTTAACAGGGGCAACTTTCGATTTTGCTGCCAAAAGGTGGCTAGTGACAAATCCTTCATTTTCGGAGCGAATATAGATGGCGGCTGCGTACGCCTTTTCCGACGCGTCGCAGAAACCGTGCAACTCGACTTTGTAGGCAGGGTCATAATCTACGAAACGGGGAATTCTGACTTCTTCAATTTTCATGTAGTCATCGAGAAATTCGCGCCATTTGTTCATAGTAAGGGGGTTCAAATCTTCATCCCAATCAGTGCCATCTTTCCATATTTGCTGCATAATTATTTTTGCCACTATAATCTTGGGAGATAGCCATCCAGCTGGGTCGAATAACTTGGCAATTTCAGAAAGCACACATCTTTTTGTGGTTAACTCACGATTCGGTTTAGCTTTGAGTTTGAAATAAAAATGGTCGTTGCCAGCATTCCACCTGAGCCCTAAAGTTTTCGTAATACTGGACTCAGACAATCGAAGGAATTCTTCACCTAGCAAATGTGTTGAAGGCAGACCTTGCAGCAACATTTCGTTATTAGATGTCCATTTTCGTAGCGCAAAACCTGCTGTTTTGAGAACTGCTATAAGCTCATCGCGAGATTTTATTGCCGACGATATGGTATGGGCACCCGAAAGGACATCATCAACATACATGTGATTTCGCAGGATTTCGCATGCTTGAGGGGAAGTGGATTCACTTTCTTTTGCGAGTTCTAGCAACGTTCGTATGGCTAGATAGGGCGCACAGTTCACACCGAAGGTGACTGTGTTCAACTCAAAGTCCTGGGTTAACTCATTCGGGGAATCGCGATGCAGAATTCGTTGAAAAGGGGTGTGCTTGGGGTGCACCAAGATTTGGCGGTACATTTTTTCAATGTCCGCGTTAAACACGTAGCGGTAGAATCTCCATCTCAACAATAAAATCATTAAATCTGACTGCAGAACTGGGCCGGGATGAAGCAAATCATTAAGGCTTATGCCATTGGATGAGGGGCTGGAGGCATTAAATACCACGCGCAATTTTGTTGTGGTGCTGTCGGGTTTGAAAACAGCATGGTGGGGCAAATAATAAGTGCCGCTGTCACCATTTATGGGGGTTACTTTGGTCATTTGACCCAGAGTAGTGTACTCTGTGATTACCTTATCGTATTCAGTTTTAAGTTGGGGGTTTTTGATTAATCTCGCCTCGTTTCGTAGAAACTGGGAGAAAGCGATTTTCCGAGAGGGGCCAATATTTATCTTTTCAGGGTAATCTTTTTTAAAGGGGAGTGAAACCACAAATCGACCTTCTTTATTTCGGAACGTAGTGGATGTGTACAAATTTTCGCAGTATGTGTCCTCCGGGGAGGACGTTTTTACCCTCGGGATATCCTCGAGCTCCCAAAACCGCTGAAGTTGATTATTCAATTCTATGGAGCTAAAAAATGACAAAACCGCCTTTCCGCACGGGTGTGCGGGTACCTTTCCCGTAATAATCCACCCGAAAACTGTATTTTGGGCAAGCAAGGATTGTTGTGAGTCTCTTTGTAGACCGTCCAGAATAATTTTTGGGTAAACATCTGCACCAAGCAGTAAATCTATCTCACGACAGCTATGACGATAAGTGTCAGCCAATCGCAAATGGGAGAACTCGCTATCTTTTATTGCCGATGAGGGGTAAAAGGGAAGGTGGCCGGTAAGTTTATTGATGATTAAGGCATCCGAAAAGACTTCAAACGATTTGTCAACCGGGGATCCGATTTTTACGTGACAACTTTGGGTTGAAGTTGCAGTCACGGAGTCACTTAACCCATGGACTTGGGCTGCGGATGGACGGGCGTAAAGACCAAGATGTCTTTGTAGTTTTTTCGAAATGAATGTCGCCTCCGAGGCGGAGTCTATTAGCGCGCGGACCGTACACTTGAGGTCGTTATTATAAACGTCGACTAACGCTGTACCGAGTATGACAGACTGTGTGGTGGGTTCAAGTTGAGTTGAAAACGATTGCAGCGTTCTGTTTGCTGCTTGGGACGAGGTAGAAGGGGTCACGTCTAAAGCGGGAAGGGGGTTGTTATTTTGATGAACGGGGGTACTTTTAACGTTATTGTTATTATTTGGGGTTTTCTTCCCGTCTACGCGATGAAGCAGCGAATGGTGTTTTCCCTTACATACCTTGCAAGTGTATTTACTTTGGCAATTCTTAGTCCCGTGGGATGTTCCCAGGCAGTTAGTGCACTTATTTTGCTTTTTCACCGTTGCGTATCTGTCTGCAACAGACATGGCCAGAAATATGGCGCAACATCTAAGCGGGTGAAATTCGGAGCACAGCGCACATTTGCCCTTGTTGTCAGGGGCAATGTTGGTCTGATAGCTTTTCACCTTGGGCCCTTGGGATGAAGATTTTGAAGGTTTTGGGGCATGCGAGTTTGAAAACGTTGATCGAATATCCGCGACCGACTCTAAAGTTTGAAACCTTGATGATAAGAAATCATCTAAGGCTTTCCACGTTGGCAAATCAGTGGTGCGCGGCAAAGATTGTTCCCATAAGCTCAGGGTGGTCTCAGGTAGACACGTTGAGCAAATATAGACAAAAATTACATCCCAATTGTCGACTTCAATGTTTAATAAACGAAGGTTGGTGATACAGTCATTAATCGTGCGTTGTAAACGTCTAAGATCAGAACCAGTTTCCCTTGATACGGGCTTTATGTTGAAAAGCGACTTAAGTTGGGCGTTCACTAGGATTCGCTTATTTTCATAGCGGTGAACTAAATTTTGCCACGCCATATTAAAGCCATCATTGGTCATAGGGCATGTCTTTAAAAGCTCTCGCGCTTCACCCTGAGTTTTCTTGACCAGATGGCACATTTTCTCTACTGGTGACAGTCGCTTATTGTTGCGGTATAGGGCCGTGAACATATCGCGGAAAGTTGGCCATGATTTATAGTCACCATGAAAGATTTCGGTATCGCATGGGGGTAAAGAAATGTGTGGGGTCATATCGCGTGCGCTATCACTCGAGGGGGAGGCTGTTTGAGCATTGGCTTGAAGAGCCTCACGGAGTTCGTGGATCTTTGCAATGACAGCTGTGTGGCTGCCGAAGGTAGAGTAAAACCGCCCTTTTAGAGTTTCTAGATCGATCTCCTCTTTAATAACTTCATAGTTGTCCATCACATCTTCATAAGATGACTCGAAACTTGACCAGAGACGATCGATTTGTTTTTCGTGGGCCTCGAGGGTGTGTCGCGTGTGCGACTCTACTTTTAAACCGTCAAAGTAGGTTTTAAATTCGACCACACGATCAGAATACCGTATGACATTTTTTACCGATGCCATTTTTTTTTTTTTTTTTTTTTAAGTGACTATACGATTTAAAATTTAGAAATTTTATTTGAAAAAATTCAGGGAAATTTTCGATGGTGCCTCGTAGAAGCGACCCGTAAAATTATTGAAAATTCAAACGCAGTGAATAAAAACTCAAGTAAATTTTCAAAGGTGCTTCGTAAAAGCGACCGAGGAAAATTTAAAAATATTATTTGAAGAAATTACCAAAGAAATTATCAAAGGCACCTCGTAAAAGCGACCGATGAAAATATTTTAGAAAATTTGAATGAAATCTTCAGAGGTGCTTCGTAAAAGCGATCGCTGAAAATTATTTGGGAAAAAATGTAAATATATTTTAAGAATTTTTCAAAGGTGCCTCGTAAAGGCGACCGGTGAAAATAATGTGGGAAAAAATTGAAATAAATTATCAAAGGTGCTTCGTAAAAGCGACCGATGAAAATATTTTAGAAAATTTGAATGAAATCTTCAGAGGTGCTTCGTAAAAGCGATCGCTGAAAATTATTTGGGAAAAAATGTAAATATATTTTAAGAATTTTTCAAAGGTGCCTCGTAAAGGCGACCGGTGAAAATAATGTGGGAAAAAATTGAAATAAATTATCAAAGGTGCTTCGTAAAAGCGACCGATAAAAAATAGATTGAGAAAATTTAAAGAAATTTTCAAAGGTGCTTCGTAAAAGCGACCTATAAGAAAAAATAAGTTGAGAAAATTTAAAGAAATTTTTCAGAGGTGCTTCGTAAAAGCGACCAATGAAAAATATTGGGAAAAAAATTTAAAGAAATTTTCAAAGGTGCTTCGTAAAAGCGACCGATGAAAATAAGTCGAAAACAATTTTAAAGAAATTGTTTGAAAAAAGGATTTAAAGAAATTTTCAAAGGTGCTTCGTAAAAGCGACCGATGAAAATGGTTGGCAAAAATTTAAAGAAACTTTAATGAGTAATTTTTGGATAATGTATTGTTAAAAAGTTTAAATGAATTTTCAGAGGTGCTTCGTAAAAGCGACCAATGAAAAAACTGTTTGCAAGAAATTTTAATAATTAATTTATAATTAATTTATTATTAGGAAAAAAATTTTGAGAAATTTTCAGAGGTGCTCCGTTAGAGCGACCAATGAAAATTAGTTGCTAAAAAAAATTTAAAGAATTTTAAATGATTTATTTATAATATGGGTATATAATTAATTCGCAGCAAAAGGGCTATCATGTGTCATGGGATTTATTTATTTATTTTCATATATTCACTTTATTTTATAATGGTACTAATTTATTTTAATAGTAAATATTAATAGGTAATATAATAATAATTCTATTATATTTCCACTGACTTTTCGAGCTGCCCTCGTATCCAGCGGTTAGTATAAAATGTCTTATATACTATTCAATTTGTCCCAGTGATCTAGTTATTTTCATTTACTTATGTTACACCGTACATACATACATTTACTCATATGGTTTTTTTGATGTTTGTTCTCCCATCAAATATAAACCAGCGAGTTGGTTGACTGCGTAAATTATGAGACGTTAATATCAGAGAGGGAATTAGTGCAGTTGACGATTACAAAAAAAACAAGAAAGAGATGCCGACTGATATTAACCTTGAATATCAGACAGTAAAAACGCAATGTAATTTTGACTTTTTTCTCCTTTTTATGTCTTCTTTTCTTTCTTATTTTTTTTGTGTGTTTTTGTTTCATCAACTTGATGTGTTGATGTTTATGAAGTTGATGATATTCAAAAAGCTGCGGGGGGATGGTAATTGATTGCAGATTTTGTTAGTTTGTTTGATGCGGTACAAACTGGTTTTGTAATTTTCTTCTTTTGCAACTAGCTCAACTGTTGCTAATTCTTAGTAGGTATGTTTGTTTAGATGTATGTATGTATGTATGTAGTAATTTTGGTGGTGGTTTTTGCTTTATGAAAATAAATGCAAATTGTATGTAAGGATGTACATGTGGTTATTTCATAAGCCAAAATATGATTTTTTTTACTTTTGCGCGACCGTTAGGTTCACCGTATGATGGTTTGGGAAAAAAGATGACACATGATAGGTATGTTGCGGGGGGAAAATATATATTTGATTTTTTTTGTAATTTTGTATTTTTATGTGACCGTTAAAAATACAAAAAAATACAAAGTGAGCACGTTATGCCGCGAGGGGGGTTATTATGTATGTACGTATGTATACTTATGGAGGTAAGTATACACACATGGCTTTGCACAGGGGATTGCAGGGGGATAAAATACGATGTCAAGAGGGTTTTCCCGGGTTATGGATGACCCGGATCCGGCTCGAAGGACCAAAATGTATAGGTACACGGGGGTAATGGTATATAGGGGTTATAAAAAAAGTAGTGGGATGGACTTACCGATGGTTGTGTCTGTGATGATAGTTAGTGACGGGACGGTTGAGCCTCTTCCGGCCACCAGATTCTAACGTGAGGGTGATGTCCTTTTTGTTATTGTTGAGCTACGAGGTTTAACAAGCACTTTCCTCTTTCTGGTTCGTTTAGTGTTATGTGGTGTAGGTGGTTGGTATTACTTCACAATGGGAGTGGGAGCTGCTGTAAAAACGGTAAAGCAGAATTGGCGTTGCCGGGTTGGTGTTAAAGGTGTATCTGCCTGGGTAAATCGCTTGGCGGCAGCTTGCCTGAAACTGAGCCGCGGACGGTTTCACCAAAACGAAGGATGGACACTTGGTTGTCACACCGTCACTTCACTTAAACTTCGTAGTCGCCAAGCTTAAAGTTGGTTGGTGGCGTGATCTATAACCACGAAAATTCTTCACGTTTTTGCCCCTTGAGGTCAACGGAGAACAAAGGGATTTTAATTGTAAGCTTCCCCAGAAGTTGGGACCAATTGACACACATAAAACACAATTTATTTGATTTTAAAAATCTATGGTTTAATAACACTTTTAATTCTTGGGCTATAAACACATTTGTACCTTATAACTATAGAGTTATATACGTGGGCTATAAAAACACTTGTAACTTATAACTATAGAGTTATATACTGAAAAACACTTTAAATTACTTTGCACCGTCAGACAATTTTCACTTTAAATTTTAATTGTTCAAGAAAACGTGTGGACTGTTCTGGTCACTGTCGTTACTGAGAATGATTTTAAAGACAAAAGTAAAAAAGTAAAAGAAACACAGCGAGTCAACGTACTCGTTGTTACAAATATATAGGGTTTTCATACCTTGCAAAACGTTGCAAAATATGTAGGGTTTCCGTGCCTAAACAAAAGTTTTGCATACAAAAATCCTAAGAAAATCATTTTTTTATAGAAAATAGAAGTGATCACAGATTTTCGTTATTTTGGCTCTAGCACTTATAGTTTCCAAGAAAAACGCATTTAAAGTTTTTCATATAAAAATCCTAAGAAAATCAAATTTTTATAGAAAATAGAAGTGATCACAGATTTTCGTTATTTTGGCTCTAGCACTTATAGTTTCCAAGAAAAACGCTTTTAAAGTTTTGCATACAAAAATCCTAAGAAAATCAATTTTTTATAGAAAATAGAAGTGATCACAGATTTTCGTTATTTTGGCTCTAGCACTTATAGTTTCCAAGAAAAACGCTTTTAAAGTTTTGCATACAAAAATCCTAAGAAAATCATTTTTTTATAGAAAATATAAGTGATCACAGATTTTCGTTATTTTGGCTCTAGCACTTATAGTTTCCAAGAAAAACGCATTTAAAGTTTTTCATATAAAAATCCTAAGAAAATCAAAATTTTATAGAAAATAGAAGTGATCACAGATTTTCGTTATTTTGGCTCTAGCACTTATAGTTTCCAAGAAAAACGCTTTTAAAGTTTTGCATATAAAAATCCTAAGAAAATCAAAATTTTATAGAAAATAGAAGTGATCACAGATTTTCGTTATTTTGGCTCTAGCACTTATAGTTTCCAAGAAAAACGCTTTTAAAGTTTTGCATACAAAAATCCTAAGAAAATCAAATTTTTATAGAAAATAGAAGTGATCACAGATTTTCGTTATTTTGGCTCTAGCACTTATAGTTTCCAAGAAAAACGCTTTTAAAGTTTTGCATACAAAAATCCTAAGAAAATCAATTTTTTATAGAAAATAGAAGTGATCACAGATTTTCGTTATTTTGGCTCTAGCGCTTATAGTTTCCAAGAAAAACGCTTTTAAAGTTTTGCATACAAAAATCCTAAGAAACTCAATTTTTTATAGAAAATAGAAGTGATCACAGGTTTTCGTTATTTTGGCTCTAGCACTTATAGTTTCCAAGAAAAACGCTTTTAAAGTTTTGCATACAAAAATCCTAAGAAAATCATTTTTTTATAGAAAATAGAAGTGATCACAGATTTTCGTTATTTTGGCTCTAGCACTTATAGTTTCCAAGAAAAACGCATTTAAAGTTTTTCATATAAAAATCCTAAGAAAATCAAAATTTTATAGAAAATAGAAGTGATCACAGATTTTCGTTATTTTGGCTCTAGCACTTATAGTTTCCAAGAAAAACGTTTTTAAAGTTTTGCATATAAAAATCCTAAGAAAATCAATTTTTTGTAGAAAATAGAAGTGATCACAGATTTTCGTTATTTTGGCTCTAGCACTTATAGTTTCCAAGAAAAACGCATTTAAAGTTTTTCATATAAAAATCTTTAGAAAATCAATTTTCTATAGAAAATAGAAGTGATCACAGATTTTCGTTATTTTGGCTCTAGCACTTATAGTTTCCAAGAAAAACGCTTTTAAAGTTTTGCATATAAAAATCCTAAGAAAGTCAATTTTTTGTAGAAAATAGAAGTGATCACAGATTTTCGTTATTTTGGCTCTAGCACTTATAGTTTCCAAGAAAAACGCATTTAAAGTTTTTCATATAAAAATCTTTAGAAAATCAATTTTCTATAGAAAATAGAAGTGATCACAGATTTTCGTTATTTTGGCTCTAGCACTTATAGTTTCCAAGAAAAACGCTTTTAAAGTTTTTCATATAAAAATCTTTAGAAAATCAATTTTCTATAGAAAATAGAAGTGATCACAGATTTTCGTTATTTTGGCTCTAGCACTTATAGTTTCCAAGAAAAACGCTTTTAAAGTTTTGCATATAAAAATCCTAAGAAAATCAATTTTTTGTAGAAAATAGAAGTGATCACAGATTTTCGTTATTTTGGCTCTAGCACTTATAGTTTCCAAGAAAAACGCTTTTAAAGTTTTGCATATAAAAATCCTAAGAAAGTCAATTTTTTGTAGAAAATAGAAGTGATCACAGATTTTCGCTATTTTGGCTCTAGAACTTATAGTTTCCAAGAAAAACGCATATAAAGTTTTTCATATAAAAATCTTTAGAAAATCAATTTTCTATAGAAAATAGAAGTGATCACAGATTTTCGTTATTTTGGCTCTAGCACTTATAGTTTCCAAGAAAAACGCATTTAAAGTTTTTCATATAAAAATCTTTAGAAAATCAATTTTCTATTGAAAATAGAAGTGATCACAGATTTTCGTTATTTTGGCTCTAGCACTTATAGTTTCCAAGAAAAACGCATTTAAAGTTTTTCATACAAAAATCTTTTGAAAATCAATTTTCTATAGAAAATAGAAGTGATCACAGATTTTCGTTATTTTGGCTCTAGCACTTATAGTTTCCAAGAAAAACGCATTTAAAGTTTTTCATATAAAAATCTTTAGAAAATCAATTTTCTATAGAAAATAGAAGTGATCACAGATTTTCGTTATTTTGGCTCTAGCACTTATAGTTTCCAAGAAAAACGCTTTTAAAGTTTTGCATATAAAAATCCTAAGAAAGTCAATTTTTTGTAGAAAATAGAAGTGATCACAGATTTTCGCTATTTTGGCTCTAGAACTTATAGTTTCCAAGAAAAACGCATATAAAGTTTTTCATATAAAAATCTTTAGAAAATCAATTTTCTATAGAAAATAGAAGTGATCACAGATTTTCGTTATTTTGGCTCTAGCACTAATAGTTTCCAAGAAAAACGCATTTAAAGTTTTTCATATAAAAATCTTTAGAAAATCAATTTTCTATAGAAAATAGAAGTGATCACAGATTTTCGTTATTTTGGCTCTAGCACTTATAGTTTCCAAGAAAAACGCTTTTAAAGTTTTGCATATAAAAATCCTAAGAAAGTCAATTTTTTGTAGAAAATAGAAGTGATCACAGATTTTCGTTATTTTGGCTCTAGCACTTATAGTTTCCAAGAAAAACGCATTTAAAGTTTTTCATATAAAAATATTTAGAAAATCAATTTTCTATAGAAAATAGAAGTGATCACAGATTTTCGTTATTTTGGCTCTAGCACTTATAGTTTCCAAGAAAAACGCTTTTAAAGTTTTGCATATAAAAATCCTAAGAAAGTCAATTTTTTGTAGAAAATAGAAGTGATCACAGATTTTCGTTATTTTGGCTCTAGCACTTATAGTTTCCAAGAAAAACGCATTTAAAGTTTTTCATATAAAAATCTTTAGAAAATCAATTTTCTATAGAAAGTAGAAGTGATCACAGATTTTCGTTATTTTGGCTCTAGCACTTATAGTTTCCAAGAAAAACGCATTTAAAGTTTTTCATATAAAAATCTTTAGAAAATCAATTTTTTATAGCAAATAGAAGTGATCACAGATTTTCGTTATTTTGGCTCTAGCACTTATAGTTTCCAAGAAAAACGCATTTAGAGTTTTTCATATAAAAATCTTTAGAAAATAGAAGTGATCACAGATTTTCGTTATTTTGGCTCTAGCACTTATAGTTTCCAAGAAAAACGCATTTAAAGTTTTTCATATAAAAATCTTTAGAAAATCAA
Source organism: Pollenia angustigena (assembly GCA_930367215.1). Taxonomy (NCBI): domain Eukaryota; kingdom Metazoa; phylum Arthropoda; class Insecta; order Diptera; family Polleniidae; genus Pollenia; species Pollenia angustigena. Next base: position 189,541,718 of record OV884056.1, read on the forward strand.
TTTTCTATAGAAAATAGAAGTGATCACAGATTTTCGTTATTTTGGCTCTAGCACTTATAGTTTCCAAGAAAAACGCATTTAAAGTTTTTCATATAAAAATCTTTTGAAAATCAATTTTCTATAGAAAATAGAAGTGATCACAGATTTTCGCTATTTTGGCTCTAGCACTTAAGCACTTATAGTTTCCAAGAAAAACGCATTTAAAGTTTTTCATATAAAAATCTTTAGAAAATCAATTTTCTATAGCAAATAGAAGTGATCACAGATTTTCGTTATTTTGGCTCTAGCACTTATAGTTTCCAAGAAAAACGCATTTAAAGTTTTTCATATAAAATTCTTTAGAAAATCAATTTTCTATAGAAAATAGAAGTGATCACAGATTTTCGTTATTTTGGCTCTAGCACTTATAGTTTCTAAGAAAAACGCATTTAAAGTTTTTCATATAAAAATCTTTAGAAAATCAATTTTCTATAGCAAATAGAAGTGATCACAGATTTTCGTTATTTTGGCTCTAGCACTTATAGTTTGCAAGAAAAACGCATTTAAAGTTTTTCATATAAAAATCTTTAGAAAATCAATTTTCTATAGAAAATAGAAGTGATCACAGATTTTCGTTATTTTGGCTCTAGCACTTATAGTTTCCAAGAAAAACGCATTTAAAGTTTTTCATATAAAAATCTTTAGAAAATCAATTTTTTATAGCAAATAGAAGTGATCACAGATTTTCGTTATTTTGGCTCTAGCACTTATAGTTTCCATGAAAAACGCATTTAAAGTTTTTCATATAAAAATCTTTAGAAAATCAATTTTCTATAGAAAATAGAAGTGATCACAGATTTTCGTTATTTTGGCTCTAGCACTTATAGTTTCCAAGAAAAACGCATTTAAAGTTTTTCATATAAAAATCTTTTGAAAATCAATTTTCTATAGAAAATAGAAGTGATCACAGATTTTCGCTATTTTGGCTCTAGCACTTAAGCACTTATAGTTTCCAAGAAAAACGCATTTAAAGTTTTTCATATAAAAATCTTTAGAAAATCAATTTTCGATAGAAAATAGAAGTGATCACAGATTTTCGTTATTTTGGCTCTAGCACTTATAGTTTCCAAGAAAAACGCATTTAAAGTTTTTCATATAAAAATCTTTAGAAAATCAATTTTCTATAGCAAATAGAAGTGATCACAGATTTTCGTTATTTTGGCTCTAGCACTTATAGTTTCTAAGAAAAACGCATTTAAAGTTTTTCATATAAAAATCTTTAGAAAATCAATTTTCTATAGCAAATAGAAGTGATCACAGATTTTCGTTATTTTGGCTCTAGCACTTATAGTTTCCAAGAAAAACGCATTTAAAGTTTTTCATATAAAAATCTTTAGAAAATCAATTTTCTATAGAAAATAGAAGTGATCACAGATTTTCGTTATTTTGGCTCTAGCACTTATAGTTTCCAAGAAAAACGCATTTAAAGTTTTTCATATAAAAATCTTTAGAAAATCAATTTTTTATAGCAAATAGAAGTGATCACAGATTTTCGTTATTTTGGCTCTAGCACTTATAGTTTCCATGAAAAACGCATTTAAAGTTTTTCATATAAAAATCTTTAGAAAATCAATTTTCTATAGAAAATAGAAGTGATCACAGATTTTCGTTATTTTGGCTCTAGCACTTATAGTTTCCAAGAAAAACGCATTTAAAGTTTTTCATATAAAAATCTTTAGAAAATCAATTTTCTATAGAAAATAGAAGTGATCACAGATTTTCGTTATTTTGGCTCTAGCACTTATAGTTTCCAAGAAAAACGCTTTTAAAGTTTTGCATATAAAAATCCTAAGAAAATCAATTTTTTGTAGAAAATAGAAGTGATCACAGATTTTCGTTATTTTGGCTCTAGCACTTATAGTTTTCAAGAAAAACGCATTTAAAGTTTTTCATATAAAATCTTTAGAAAATCAATTTTCTATAGAAAATAGAAGTGATCACAGATTTTCGTTATTTTGGCTCTAGCACTTATAGTTTCCAAGAAAAACGCTTTTAAAGTTTTGCATATAAAAATCCTAGGAAAGTCAATTTTTTGTAGAAAATAGAAGTGATCACAGATTTTCGCTATTTTGGCTCTAGAACTTATAGTTTCCAAGAAAAACGCATATAAAGTTTTTCATACAAAAATCTTTTGAAAATCAATTTTCTATAGAAAATAGAAGTGATCACAGATTTTTGTTATTTTGGCTCTAGCACTAATAGTTTCCAAGAAAAACGCATTTAAAGTTTTTCATATAAAAATCTTTAGAAAATCAATTTTCAATTGAAAATAGAAGTGATCACAGATTTTCGTTATTTTGGCTCTAGCACTTATAGTTTCCAAGAAAAACGCATTTAAAGTTTTTCATACAAAAATCTTTTGAAAATCAATTTTCTATAGAAAATAGAAGTGATCACAGATTTTCGTTATTTTGGCTCTAGCACTTATAGTTTCCAAGAAAAACGCATTTAAAGTTTTGCATATAAAAATCTTTAGAAAATCATTTTTTTATAGCAAATAGAAGTGATCACAGATTTTCGTTATTTTGGCTCTAGCACTTATAGTTTCCAAGAAAAACGCATTTAAATTTTTTCATATAAAATTCTTTAGAAAATCAATTTTCTATAGAAAATAGAAGTGATCACAGATTTTCGTTATTTTGGCTCTAGCACTTATAGTTTCCAAGAAAAACGCATTTAAAGTTTTTCATATAAAAATCTTTAGAAAATCAATTTTCTATAGAAAATAGAAGTGATCACAGATTTTCGTTATTTTGGCTCTAGCACTAATAGTTTCCAAGAAAAACGCATTTAAAGTTTTTCATATAAAAATCTTTAGAAAATCAATTTTCTATTGAAAATAGAAGTGATCACAGATTTTCGTTATTTTGGCTCTAGCACTTATAGTTTCCAAGAAAAACGCATTTAAAGTTTTGCATATAAAAATCTTTAGAAAATCAATTTTTTATAGCAAATAGAAGTGATCACAGATTTTCGTTATTTTGGCTCTAGCACTTATAGTTTCCAAGAAAAACGCATTTAAAGTTTTGCATATAAAAATCTTTAGAAAATCAATTTTTTATAGCAAATAGAAGTGATCACAGATTTTCGTTATTTTGGCTCTAGCACTTATAGTTTCCAAGAAAACCGCATTTAAAGTTTTTCATATAAAAATCTTTAGAAAATCAATTTTCTATAGCAAATAGAAGTGATCACAGATTTTCGTTATTTTGGCTCTAGCACTTATAGTTTCCAAGAAAAACGCATTTAAAGTTTTTCATATAAAATTCTTTAGAAAATCAATTTTCTATAGAAAATAGAAGTGATCACAGATTTTCGTTATTTTGGCTCTAGCACTTATAGTTTCCAAGAAAAACGCATTTAAAGTTTTTCATATAAAAATCTTTAGAAAATCAGTTTTTTATAGCAAATAGAAGTGATCACTGATTTTCGTTATTTTGGCTCTAGCACTTATAGTTTCCAAGAAAAACGAATTTAAAGTTTTTCATATAAAAATCTTTTGAAAATCAATTTTCTATAGAAAATAGAAGTGATCACAGATTTTCGCTATTTTGGCTCTAGCACTTATAGTTTCCAAGAAAAACGCATTTAAAGTTTTTCATATAAACATCTTTAGAAAATCAATTTTCTATAGAAAACAGAAGTGATCACAGATTTTCGTTATTTTGGCTCTAGCACTTATAGTTTCCAAGAAAAACGCATTTAAAGTTTTGCATATAAAAATCTTTAGAAAATCAATTTTCTATAGAAAATAGAAGTGATCACAGATTTTCGCTATTTTGGCTCTAGCACTTATAGTTTCCAAGAAAAACGCATTTAAAGTTTTTCATATAAAATTCTTTAGAAAATCAATTTTCTATAGAAAATAGAAGTGATCACAGATTTTCGTTATTTTGGCTCTAGCACTTATAGTTTCCAAGAAAAACGCATTTAAAGTTTTGCATATAAAAATCTTTAGAAAATCAATTTTTTATAGCAAATATAAGTGATCACAGATTTTCGTTATATTGGCTCTAGCACTTATAGTTTCCAAGAAAAACGCATTTAAAGTTTTTCATATAAAATTCTTTAGAAAATCAATTTTCTATAGAAAATAGAAGTGATCACAGATTTTCGTTATTTTGGCTCTAGCACTTATAGTTTCCAAGAAAAACGCATTTAAAGTTTTTCATATAAAAATCTTTAGAAAATCAATTTTCTATAGCAAATAGAAGTGATCACAGATTTTCGTTATTTTGGCTCTAGCACTTATAGTTTCCAAGAAAAACGCATTTAAAGTTTTTCATATAAAATTCTTTAGAAAATCAATTTTCTATAGAAAATAGAAGTGATCACAGATTTTCGTTATTTTGGCTCTAGCACTTATAGTTTCCAAGAAAAACGCATTTAAAGTTTTTCATATAAAATTCTTTAGAAAATCAATTTTCTATAGAAAATAGAAGTGATCACAGATTTTCGTTATTTTGGCTCTAGCACTTATAGTTTCCAAGAAAAACGCATTTAAAGTTTTTCATATAAAAATCTTTAGAAAATCAGTTTTTTATAGCAAATAGAAGTGATCACAGATTTTCGTTATTTTGGCTCTAGCACTTATAGTTTCCAAGAAAAACGCATTTAAAGTTTTTCATATAAAAATCTTTAGAAAATCAATTTTCTATAGAAAATAGAAGTGATCACAGATTTTCGTTATTTTGGCTCTAGCACTTATAGTTTCCAAGAAAAACGCATTTAAAGTTTTTCATATAAAAATCTTTAGAAAATCAATTTTCTATAGAAAATAGAAGTGATCACAGATTTTCGTTATTTTGGCTCTAGCACTTATAGTTTCCAAGAAAAACGCATTTAAAGTTTTTCATATAAAAATCTTTAGAAAATCAATTTTCTATAGAAAGTAGAAGTGATCACAGATTTTCGTTATTTTGGCTCTAGCACTTATAGTTTCCAAGAAAAACGCATTTAAAGTTTTTCATATAAAAATCTTTAGAAAATCAATTTTTTATAGCAAATAGAAGTGATCACAGATTTTCGTTATTTTGGCTCTAGCACTTATAGTTTCCAAGAAAAACGCATTTAAAGTTTTTCATATAAAAATCTTTAGAAAATCATAGCACTTATAGTTTCCAAGAAAAACGCATTTAAAGTTTTTCATATAAAAATCTTTAGAAAATCAATTTTCTATAGAAAATAGAAGTGATCACAGATTTTCGTTATTTTGGCTCTAGCACTTATAGTTTCCAAGAAAAACGCATTTAAAGTTTTTCATATAAAAATCTTTTGAAAATCAATTTTCTATAGAAAATAGAAGTGATCACAGATTTTCGCTATTTTGGCTCTAGCACTTAAGCACTTATAGTTTCCAAGAAAAACGCATTTAAAGTTTTTCATATAAAAATCTTTAGAAAATCAATTTTCTATAGAAAATAGAAGTGATCACAGATTTTCGTTATTTTGGCTCTAGCACTTATAGTTTCCAAGAAAAACGCATTTAAAGTTTTTCATATAAAAATCTTTAGAAAATCATAGCACTTATAGTTTCCAAGAAAAACGCATTTAAAGTTTTTCATATAAAAATCTTTAGAAAATCAATTTTCTATAGAAAATAGAAGTGATCACAGATTTTCGTTATTTTGGCTCTAGCACTTATAGTTTCCAAGAAAAACGCATTTAAAGTTTTTCATATAAAAATCTTTAGAAAATCAATTTTCTATAGAAAATAGAAGTGATCACAGATTTTCGTTATTTTGGCTCTAGCACTTATAGTTTCCAAGAAAAACGCATTTAAAGCTTTTCATATAAAAATCTTTAGAAAATCAATTTTCTATAGAAAATAGAAGTGATCACAGATTTTCGTTATTTTGGCTCTAGCACTAATAGTTTCCAAGAAAAACGCATTTAAAGTTTTTCATATAAAAATCTTTAGAAAATCAATTTTTTATAGCAAATAGAAGTGATCACAGATTTTCGTTATTTTGGCTCTAGCACTTATAGTTTCCAAGAAAAACGCATTTAAAGTTTTGCATATAAAAATCTTTAGAAAATCAATTTTCTATAGAAATTAGAAGTGATCACAGATTTTCGTTATTTTGGCTCTAGCACTTATAGTTTCCAAAAAAAACGCATTTAAAGTTTTTCATATAAAAATCTTTAGAAAATCAATTTTCTATAGAAAATAGAAGTGATCACAGATTTTCGTTATTTTGGCTCTAGCACTTATAGTTTCCAAGAAAAACGCATTTAAAGTTTTTCATATAAAAATCTTTAGAAAATCAATTCTCTATAGAAAATAGAAGTGATCACAGATTTTCGTTATTTTGGCTCTAGCACTTATAGTTTCCAAGAAAAACGCATCTAAAGTTTTTCATATAAAAATTTTTAGAAAATTAATTTTCTATAGAAAATAGAAGTGATCACAGATTTTCGTTATTTTGGCTCTAGCACTTATAGTTTCCAAGAAAAACGCATTTAAAGTTTTCATATAAAAATCTTTAGAAAATCAATTCTCTATAGAAAATAGAAGTGATCACAGATTTTCGTTATTTTGGCTCTAGCACTTATAGTTTCCAAGAAAAACGCATTTAAAGTTTTTCATATAAAAATCTTTAGAAAATCAATTTTTTATACCAAATAGAAGTGATCGTAGATTTTCGTTATTTTGGCTCTAGCACTTATAGTTTCCAAGAAAAACGCATTTAAAGTTTTTCATATAAAAATCTTTAGAAAATCAATTTTCTATAGAAAATAGAAGTGATCACAGATTTTCGTTATTTTGGCTCTAGCACTTATAGTTTCCAAGAAAAACGCATTTAAAGTTTTTCATATAAAAATCTTTAGAAAATCAGTTTTTTATAGCAAATAGAAGTGATCACTAATTTTCGTTATTTTGGCTCTAGCACTTATAGTTTCCAAGAAAAACGCATTTAAAGTTTTTCATATAAAAATCTTTTGAAAATCAATTTTCTATAGAAAATAGAAGTGATCACAGATTTTCGCTATTTTGGCTCTAGCACTTATAGTTTCCAAGAAAAACGCATTTCAAGTTTTTCATATAAAAATCTTTAGAAAATCAATTTTCTATAGAAAATAGAAGTGATCACAGATTTTCGTTATTTTGGCTCTAGCACTTATAGTTTCCAAGAAAAACGCATTTAAAGTTTTTCATATTATAAAAATCTTTAGAAAATCAATTTTCTATAGAAAATAGAAGTGATCACAGATTTTCGTTATTTTGGCTCTAGCACTTATAGTTTCCAAGAAAAACGCATTTAAAGTTTTTCATATAAAAATCTTTAGAAAATCAATTTTTTATAGCAAATAGAAGTGATCGTAGATTTTCGTTATTTTGGCTCTAGCACTTATAGTTTCCAAGAAAAACGCATTTAAAGTTTTTCATATAAAAATCTTTAGAAAATCAATTTTCTATAGAAAATAGAAGTGATCACAGATTTTCGTTATTTTGGCTCTAGCACTTATAGTTTCCAAGAAAAACGCATTTAAAGCTTTTCATATAAAAATCTTTAGAAAATCAATTTTCTATAGAAAATAGAAGTGATCACAGATTTTCGTTATTTTGGCTCTAGCACTAATAGTTTCCAAGAAAAACGCATTTAAAGTTTTTCATATAAAAATCTTTATAAAATCAATTTTTTATAGCAAATAGAAGTGATCACAGATTTTCGTTATTTTGGCTCTAGCACTTATAGTTTCCAAGAAAAACGCATTTAAAGTTTTTCATATAAAAATCTTTAGAAAATCAATTTTCTATAGAAAATAGAAGTGATCACAGATTTTCGTTATTTTGGCTCTAGCACTTATAGTTTCCAAGAAAAACGCATTTAAAGTTTTTCATATTATAAAAATCTTTAGAAAATCAATTTTCTATAGCAAATAGAAGTGATCGTAGATTTTCGTTATTTTGGCTCTAGCACTTATAGTTTCCAAGAAAAACGCATTTAAAGTTTTTCATATTATAAAAATCTTTAGAAAATCAATTTTCTATAGAAAATAGAAGTGATCACAGATTTTCGTTATTTTGGCTCTAGCACTTATAGTTTCCAAGAAAAACGCATTTAAAGCTTTTCATATAAAAATCTTTAGAAAATCAATTTTCTATAGAAAATAGAAGTGATCACAGATTTTCGTTATTTTGGCTCTAGCACTAATAGTTTCCAAGAAAAACGCATTTAAAGTTTTTCATATAAAAATCTTTAGAAAATCAATTTTTTATAGCAAATAGAAGTGATCACAGATTTTCGTTATTTTGGCTCTAGCACTTATAGTTTCCAAGAAAAACGCATTTAAAGTTTTTCATATAAAAATCTTTAGAAAATCAATTTTCTATAGAAAATAGAAGTGATCACAGATTTTCGTTATTTTGGCTCTAGCACTTATAGTTTCCAAGAAAAACGCATTTAAAGTTTTTCATATAAAAATTTTTAGAAAATTAATTTTCTATAGAAAATAGAAGTGATCACAGATTTTCGTTATTTTGGCTCTAGCACTTATAGTTTCCAAGAAAAACGCATTTAAAGTTTTTCATATTATAAAAATCTTTAGAAAATCAATTTTCTATAGAAAATAGAAGTGATCACAGATTTTCGTTATTCTGGCTCTAGCACTTATAGTTTCCAAGAAAAACGCATTTAAAGTTTTTCATATAAAAATCTTTAGAAAATCAATTTTTTATAGCAAATAGAAGTGATCGTAGATTTTCGTTATTTTGGCTCTAGCACTTATAGTTTCCAAGAAAAACGCATTTAAAGTTTTTCATATAAAAATCTTTTGAAAATCAATTTTCTATAGAAAATAGAAGTGATCACAGATTTTCGTTATTTTGGCTCTAGCACTTATAGTTTCCAAGAAAAACGCATTTAAAGCTTTTCATATAAAAATCTTTAGAAAATCAATTTTCTATAGAAAATAGAAGTGATCACAGATTTTCGTTATTTTGGCTCTAGCACTAATAGTTTCCAAGAAAAACGCATTTAAAGTTTTTCATATAAAAATCTTTAGAAAATCAATTTTTTATAGCAAATAGAAGTGATCACAGATTTTCGTTATTTTGGCTCTAGCACTTATAGTTTCCAAGAAAAACGCATTTAAAGTTTTTCATATAAAAATCTTTAGAAAATCAATTTTCTATAGAAAATAGAAGTGATCACAGATTTTCGTTATTTTGGCTCTAGCACTTATAGTTTCCAAGAAAAACGCATTTAAAGTTTTTCATATTATAAAAATCTTTAGAAAATCAATTTTCTATAGCAAATAGAAGTGATCGTAGATTTTCGTTATTTTGGCTCTAGCACTTATAGTTTCCAAGAAAAACGCATTTAAAGTTTTTCATATTATAAAAATCTTTAGAAAATCAATTTTCTATAGAAAATAGAAGTGATCACAGATTTTCGTTATTTTGGCTCTAGCACTTATAGTTTCCAAGAAAAACGCATTTAAAGCTTTTCATATAAAAATCTTTAGAAAATCAATTTTCTATAGAAAATAGAAGTGATCACAGATTTTCGTTATTTTGGCTCTAGCACTAATAGTTTCCAAGAAAAACGCATTTAAAGTTTTTCATATAAAAATCTTTAGAAAATCAATTTTTTATAGCAAATAGAAGTGATCACAGATTTTCGTTATTTTGGCTCTAGCACTTATAGTTTCCAAGAAAAACGCATTTAAAGTTTTTCATATAAAAATCTTTAGAAAATCAATTTTCTATAGAAAATAGAAGTGATCACAGATTTTCGTTATTTTGGCTCTAGCACTTATAGTTTCCAAGAAAAACGCATTTAAAGTTTTTCATATAAAAATTTTTAGAAAATTAATTTTCTATAGAAAATAGAAGTGATCACAGATTTTCGTTATTTTGGCTCTAGCACTTATAGTTTCCAAGAAAAACGCATTTAAAGTTTTTCATATTATAAAAATCTTTAGAAAATCAATTTTCTATAGAAAATAGAAGTGATCACAGATTTTCGTTATTCTGGCTCTAGCACTTATAGTTTCCAAGAAAAACGCATTTAAAGTTTTTCATATAAAAATCTTTAGAAAATCAATTTTTTATAGCAAATAGAAGTGATCGTAGATTTTCGTTATTTTGGCTCTAGCACTTATAGTTTCCAAGAAAAACGCATTTAAAGTTTTTCATATAAAAATCTTTTGAAAATCAATTTTCTATAGAAAATAGAAGTGATCACAGATTTTCGTTATTTTGGCTCTAGCACTTATAGTTTCCAAGAAAAACGCATTTAAAGCTTTTCATATAAAAATCTTTAGAAAATCAATTTTCTATAGAAAATAGAAGTGATCACAGATTTTCGTTATTTTGGCTCTAGCACTAATAGTTTCCAAGAAAAACGCATTTAAAGTTTTTCATATAAAAATCTTTAGAAAATCAATTTTTTATAGCAAATAGAAGTGATCACAGATTTTCGTTATTTTGGCTCTAGCACTTATAGTTTCCAAGAAAAACGCATTTAAAGTTTTTCATATAAAAATCTTTAGAAAATCAATTTTCTATAGAAAATAGAAGTGATCACAGATTTTCGTTATTTTGGCTCTAGCACTTATAGTTTCCAAGAAAAACGCATTTAAAGTTTTTCATATAAAAATTTTTAGAAAATTAATTTTCTATAGAAAATAGAAGTGATCACAGATTTTCGTTATTTTGGCTCTAGCACTTATAGTTTCCAAGAAAAACGCATTTAAAGTTTTTCATATAAAAATTTTTAGAAAATTAATTTTCTATAGAAAATAGAAGTGATCACAGATTTTCGTTATTTTGGCTCTAGCACTTATAGTTCCCAAGAAAAACGCATTTAAAGTTTTTCATATAAAAATCTTTAGAAAATCAATTTTCTATAGAAAATAGAAGTGATCACAGATTTTCGTTATTTTGGCTCTAGCACTAATAGTTTCCAAGAAAAACGCATTTAAAGTTTTTCATATAAAAATCTTTAGAAAATCAATTTTTTATACCAAATAGAAGTGATCGTAGATTTTCGTTATTTTGGCTCTAGCACTTATAGTTTCCAAGAAAAACGCATTTAAAGCTTTTCATATAAAAATCTTTAGAAAATCAATTTTCTATAGAAAATAGAAGTGATCACAGATTTTCGTTATTTTGGCTCTAGCACTAATAGTTTCCAAGAAAAACGCATTTAAAGTTTTTCATATAAAAATCTTTAGAAAATCAATTTTTTATAGCAAATAGAAGTGATCACAGATTTTTGTTATTTTGGCTCTAGCACTTATAGTTTCCAAGAAAAACGCATTTAAAGCTTTTCATATAAAAATCTTTAGAAAATCAATTTTCTATAGAAAATAGAAGTGATCACAGATTTTCGTTATTTTGGCTCTAGCACTTATAGTTTCCAAGAAAAACGCATTTAATGTTTTTCATATAAAAATTTTTAGAAAATTAATTTTCTATAGAAAATAGAAGTGATCACAGATTTTCGTTATTTTGGCTTTAGCACTTATAGTTTCCAAGAAAAACGCATTTAAAGTTTTTCATATAAAAATTTTTAGAAAATTAATTTTCTATAGAAAATAGAAGTGATCACAGATTTTCGTTATTTTGGCTCTAGCACTTATAGTTTCCAAGAAAAACGCATTTAAAGTTTTTCATATAAAAATTTTTAGAAAATTAATTTTCTATAGAAAATAGAAGTGATCACAGATTTTCGTTATTTTGGCTCTAGCACTTATAGTTTCCAAGAAAAACGCATTTAAAGTTTTTCATATAAAAATCTTTAGAAAATCAATTTTTTATAGCAAATAGAAGTGATCGTAGATTTTCGTTATTTTGGCTCTAGCACTTATAGTTTCCAAGAAAAACGCATTTAAAGATTTTCATATAAAAATCTTTAGAAAATCAATTTTTTATAGCAAATAGAAGTGATCACAGATTTTCGTTATTTTGGCTCTAGCACTTATAGTTTCCAAGAAAAACGCATTTAAAGCTTTGCATATAAAAATCTTTAGAAAATCAATTTTTTATAGCAAATAGAAGTGATCACAGATTTTCGTTATTTTGGCTCTAGCACTTATAGTTTCCAAGAAAAACGCATTTAAAGTTTTTCATATAAAAATCTTTAGAAAATCAATTTTCTATAGAAAATAGAAGTGATCACAGATTTTCGTTATTTTGGCTCTAGCACTTATAGTTTCCAAGAAAAACGCATTTAAAGTTTTTCATATAAAAATCTTTAGAAAATCAATTTTTTATAGCAAATAGAAGTGATCACAATAGATTTTCGTTATAGTTTCCAAGAAAAAGCATTTAAAGTTTTGCATATAAAAATCTTTAGAAAATCAATTTTTTATAGAAAATAGAAGTGATCACAGATTTTCGTTATTTTGGCTCTAGCACTTATAGTTTCCAAGAAAAACGCATTTAAAGTTTTTCATATAAAAATCTTTAGAAAAACAATTTTCTATAGAAAATAGAAGTGATCACAGATTTTCGTTATTTTGGCTCTAAAACTTATAGTTTCCAAGAAAAACGCATTTAAAGTTTTTCATATAAAAATCTTTAGAAAATCAATTTTCTATAGAAAATAGAAGTGATCACAGATTTTCGTTATTTTGGCTCTAGCACTTATAGTTTCTAAGAAAAACGCATTTAAAGTTTTTCATATAAAAATCTTTAGAAAAACAATTTTCTATAGAAAATAGAATAGAAGTGATCACAGATTTTCGTTATTTTGGCTCTAGCACTTATAGTTTCCAAGAAAAACGCATTTAAAGCTTTTCATATAAAAATCTTTAGAAAATCAATTTTCTATAGAAAATAGAAGTGATCACAGATTTTCGTTATTTTGGCTCTAGCACTTATAGTTTCCAAGAAAAACGCATTTAAAGTTTTTCATATAAAAATCTTTAGAAAATCAATTTTCTATAGAAAATAGAAGTGATCACAGATTTTCGTTATTTTGGCTCTAGCACTTATAGTTTCCAAGAAAAACGCATTTAAAGTTTTTCATATAAAAATTTTTAGAAAATTAATTTTCTATAGAAAATAGAAGTGATCACAGATTTTCGTTATTTTGGCTCTAGCACTTATAGTTTCCAAGAAAAACGCATTTAAAGTTTTTCATATAAAAATTTTTAGAAAATTAATTTTCTATAGAAAATAGAAGTGATCACAGATTTTCGTTATTTTGGCTCTAGCACTTATAGTTTCGAAGAAAAACGCATTTAAAGTTTTGCATATAAAAATCTTTAGAAAATCAATTTTTTATAGAAAATAGAAGTGATCACAGATTTTCGTTATTTTGGCTCTAGCACTTATAGTTTCCAAGAAAAACGCATTTAAAGTTTTTCATATAAAAATCTTTAGAAAAAAATGTTCTATAGAAAATAGAAGTGATCACAGATTTTCGTTATTTTGGCTCTAGCACTTATAGTTTCCAAGAAAAACGCATTTAAAGTTTTGCATATAAAAATCTTTAGAAAATCAATTTTCTATAGAAAATAGAAGTGATCACAGATTTTCGTTATTTTGGCTCTAGCACTTATAGTTTCCAAGAAAAACGCATTTAAAGTTTTTCATATAAAGATTTTTAGAAAATTAATTTTCTATAGAAAATAGAAGTGATCACAGATTTTCGTTATTTTGGCTCTAGCACTTATAGTTTCCAAGAAAAACGCATTTAAAGTTTTTCATATAAAAATTTTTAGAAAATTAATTTTCTATAGAAAATAGAAGTGATCACAGATTTTCGTTATTTTGGCTCTAGCACTTATAGTTTCCAAGAAAAACGCATTTAAAGTTTTTCATATAAAAATCTTTAGAAAATCAATTTTCTATAGAAAATAGAAGTGATCACAGATTTTCGTTATTTTGGCTCTAGCACTTATAGTTTCCAAGAAAAACGCATTTAAAGTTTTTCATATAAAAATCTATAGAAAATTGATTTTCTATAGAAAATAGAAGTGATCACAGATTTTCGTTATTTTGGCTCTAGCACTTATAGTTTCCAAGAAAAACGCATTTAAAGTTTTTCATATAAAAATTTTTAGAAAATTAATTTTCTATAGAAAATAGAAGTGATCACAGATTTTCGTTATTTTGGCTCTAGCACTTATAGTTTCCAAGAAAAACGCATTTAAAGTTTTTCATATAAAAATCTTTAGAAAATCAATTTTCTATAGAAAATAGAAGTGATCACAGATTTTCGTTATTTTGGCTCTAGCACTTATAGTTTCCAAGAAAAACGCATTTAAAGTTTTTCATATAAAAATCTTTAGAAAATTAATTTTCTATAGAAAATAGAAGTGATCACAGATTTTCGTTATTTTGGCTCTAGCACTTATAGTTTCCAAGAAAAACGCATTTAAAGTTTTTCATATAAAAATCTTTAGAAAATCAATTTTCTATAGAAAATAGAAGTGATCACAGATTTTCGTTATTTTGGCTCTAGCACTTATAGTTTCCAAGAAAAACGCATTTAAAGTTTTTCATATAAAAATCTTTAGAAAATCAATTTTTTATAGCAAATAGAAGTGATCACAGATTTTCGTTATTTTGGCTCTAGCACTTATAGTTTCCAAGAAAAACGCATTTAAAGTTTTTCATATAAAAATCTTTAGAAAATCAATTTTTTATAGCAAATAGAAGTGATCACAGATTTTCGTTATTTTGGCTCTAGCACTTATAGTTTCCAAGAAAAACGCATTTAAAGTTTTTCATATAAAAATCTTTAGAAAATTAATTTTCTATAGAAAATAGAAGTGATCACAGATTTTCGTTATTTTGGCTCTAGCACTTATAGTTTCCAAGAAAAACGCATTTAAAGTTTTTCATATAAAAATTTTTAGAAAATTAATTTTCTATAGAAAATAGAAGTGATCACAGATTTTCGTTATTTTGGCTCTAGCACTTATAGTTTCCAAGAAAAACGCATTTAAAGTTTTTCATATAAAAATCTTTAGAAAATTAATTTTCTATAGAAAATAGAAGTGATCACAGATTTTCGTTATTTTGGCTCTAGCACTTATAGTTTCCAAGAAAAACGCATTTAAAGTTTTTCATATAAAAATCTTTAGAAAATCAATTTTCTATAGAAAATAGAAGTGATCACAGATTTTCGTTATTTTGGCTCTAGCACTTATAGTTTCCAAGAAAAACGCATTTAAAGTTTTTCATATAAAAATTTTTAGAAAATTAATTTTCTATAGAAAATAGAAGTGATCACAGATTTTCGTTATTTTGGCTCTAGCACTTATAGTTTCCAAGAAAAACGCATTTAAAGTTTTTCATATAAAAATCTTTAGAAAATCAATTTTCTATAGAAAATAGAAGTGATCACAGATTTTCGTTATTTTGGCTCTAGCACTTATAGTTTCCAAGAAAAACGCATTTAAAGTTTTTCATATAAAAATCTTTAGAAAATTAATTTTCTATAGAAAATAGAAGTGATCACAGATTTTCGTTATTTTGGCTCTAGCACTTATAGTTTCCAAGAAAAACGCATTTAAAGTTTTTCATATAAAAATCTTTAGAAAATCAATTTTCTATAGAAAATAGAGGTGATCACAGATTTTCGTTATTTTGGCTCTAGCACTTATAGTTTCCAAGAAAAACGCATTTAAAGTTTTTCATATAAAAATCTTTAGAAAATCAATTTTTTATAGCAAATAGAAGTGATCACAGATTTTCGTTATTTTGGCTCTAGCACTTATAGTTTCCAAGAAAAACGCATTTAAAGTTTTTCATATAAAAATCTTTAGAAAATCAATTTTTTATAGCAAATAGAAGTGATCACAGATTTTCGTTATTTTGGCTCTAGCACTTATAGTTTCCAAGAAAAACGCATTTAAAGTTTTTCATATAAAAATCTTTAGAAAATTGATTTTCTATAGAAAATAGAAGTGATCACAGATTTTCGTTATTTTGGCTCTAGCACTTATAGTTTCCAAGAAAAACGCATTTAAAGTTTTTCATATAAAAATTTTTAGAAAATTAATTTTCTATAGAAAATAGAAGTGATCACAGATTTTCGTTATTTTGGCTCTAGCACTTATAGTTTCCAAGAAAAACGCATTTAAAGTTTTTCATATAAAAATCTTTAGAAAATCAATTTTCTATAGAAAATAGAAGTGATCACAGATTTTCGTTATTTTGGCTCTAGCACTTATAGTTTCCAAGAAAAACGCATTTAAAGTTTTTCATATAAAAATCTTTAGAAAATTAATTTTCTATAGAAAATAGAAGTGATCACAGATTTTCGTTATTTTGGCTCTAGCACTTATAGTTTCCAAGAAAAACGCATTTAAAGTTTTTCATATAAAAATCTTTAGAAAATCAATTTTCTATAGAAAATAGAAGTGATCACAGATTTTCGTTATTTTGGCTCTAGCACTTATAGTTTCCAAGAAAAACGCATTTAAAGTTTTTCATATAAAAATCTTTAGAAAATCAATTTTTTATAGCAAATAGAAGTGATCACAGATTTTCGTTATTTTGGCTCTAGCACTTATAGTTTCCAAGAAAAACGCATTTAAAGTTTTTCATATAAAAATCTTTAGAAAATCAATTTTTTATAGCAAATAGAAGTGATCACAGATTTTCGTTATTTTGGCTCTAGCACTTATAGTTTCCAAGAAAAACGCATTTAAAGTTTTTCATATAAAAATCTATAGAAAATTAATTTTCTATAGAAAATAGAAGTGATCACAGATTTTCGTTATTTTGGCTCTAGCACTTATAGTTTCCAAGAAAAACGCATTTAAAGTTTTTCATATAAAAATTTTTAGAAAATTAATTTTCTATAGAAAATAGAAGTGATCACAGATTTTCGTTATTTTGGCTCTAGCACTTATAGTTTCCAAGAAAAACGCATTTAAAGTTTTTCATATAAAAATCTTTAGAAAATTAATTTTCTATAGAAAATAGAAGTGATCACAGATTTTCGTTATTTTGGCTCTAGCACTTATAGTTTCCAAGAAAAACGCATTTAAAGTTTTTCATATAAAAATCTTTAGAAAATCAATTTTTTATAGAAAATAGAAGTGATCACAGATTTTCGTTATTTTGGCTCTAGCACTTATAGTTTCCAAGAAAAACGCATTTAAAGTTTTTCATATAAAAATCTTTAGAAAATTAATTTTCTATAGAAAATAGAAGTGATCACAGATTTTCGTTATTTTGGCTCTAGCACTTATAGTTTCCAAGAAAAACGCATTTAAAGTTTTTCATATAAAAATCTTTAGAAAATCAATTTTCTATAGAAAATAGAAGTGATCACAGATTTTCGTTATTTTGGCTCTAGCACTTATAGTTTCCAAGAAAAACGCATTTAAAGTTTTTCATATAAAAATTTTTAGAAAATTAATTTTCTATAGAAAATAGAAGTGATCACAGATTTTCGTTATTTTGGCTCTAGCACTTATAGTTTCCAAGAAAAACGCATTTAAAGTTTTTCATATAAAAATCTTTAGAAAATCAATTTTCTATAGAAAATAGAAGTGATCACAGATTTTCGTTATTTTGGCTCTAGCACTTATAGTTTCCAAGAAAAACGCATTTAAAGTTTTTCATATAAAAATCTTTAGAAAATTAATTTTCTATAGAAAATAGAAGTGATCACAGATTTTCGTTATTTTGGCTCTAGCACTTATAGTTTCCAAGAAAAACGCATTTAAAGTTTTTCATATAAAAATCTTTAGAAAATCAATTTTCTATAGAAAATAGAGGTGATCACAGATTTTCGTTATTTTGGCTCTAGCACTTATAGTTTCCAAGAAAAACGCATTTAAAGTTTTTCATATAAAAATCTTTAGAAAATTAATTTTCTATAGAAAATAGAAGTGATCACAGATTTTCGTTATTTTGGCTCTAGCACTTATAGTTTCCAAGAAAAACGCATTTAAAGTTTTTCATATAAAAATCTTTAGAAAATTAATTTTCTATAGAAAATAGAAGTGATCACAGATTTTCGTTATTTTGGCTCTAGCACTTATAGTTTCCAAGAAAAACGCATTTAAAGTTTTTCATATAAAATTTTTTAGAAAATTAATTTTCTATAGAAAATAGAAGTGATCACAGATTTTCGTTATTTTGGCTCTAGCACTTATAGTTTCCAAGAAAAACGCATTTAAAGTTTTTCATATAAAAATCTTTAGAAAATCAATTTTCTATAGAAAATAGAAGTGATCACAGATTTTCGTTATTTTGGCTCTAGCACTTATAGTTTCCAAGAAAAACGCATTTAAAGCTTTTCATATAAAAATCTTTAGAAAATCAATTTTTTTATAGCAAATAGAAGTGATCACAGATTTTCGTTATTTTGGCTCTAGCACTTATAGTTTCCAAGAAAAACGCATTTAAAGTTTTTCATATAAAAATCTTTAGAAAATCAATTTTCTATAGAAAATAGAAGTGATCACAGATTTTCGTTATTTTGGCTCTAGCACTTATAGTTTCCAAGAAAAACGCATTTAAAGTTTTTCATATAAAAATCTTTAGAAAATCAATTTTCTATAGAAAATAGAAGTGATCACAGATTTTCGTTATTTTGGCTCTAGCACTTATAGTTTCCAAGAAAAACGCATTTAAAGTTTTTCATATAAAAATCTTTAGAAAATCAATTTTTTATACCAAATAGAAGTGATCGTAGATTTTCGTTATTTTGGCTCTAGCACTTATAGTTTCCAAGAAAAACGCATTTAAAGTTTTTCATATAAAAATCTTTAGAAAATCAATTTTCTATAGAAAATAGAAGTGATCACAGATTTTCGTTATTTTGGCTCTAGCACTTATAGTTTCCAAGAAAAACGCATTTAAAGTTTTTCATATAAAAATCTTTAGAAAATCAATTTTTTATAGCAAATAGAAGTGATCACAGATTTTTGTTATTTTGGCTCTAGCACTTATAGTTTCCAAGAAAAACGCATTTAAAGCTTTTCATATAAAAATCTTTAGAAAATCAATTTTCTATAGAAAATAGAAGTGATCACAGATTTTCGTTATTTTGGCTCTAGCACTTATAGTTTCCAAGAAAAACGCATTTAAAGTTTTTCATATAAAAATCTTTAGAAAATCAATTTTCTATGGAAAATAGAAGTGATCACAGATTTTCGTTATTTTGGCTCTAGCACTTATAGTTTCCAAGAAAAACGCATTTAAAGCTTTTCATATAAAAATCTTTAGAAAATCAATTTTTTTATAGCAAATAGAAGTGATCACAGATTTTCGTTATTTTGGCTCTAGCACTTATAGTTTCCAAGAAAAACGCATTTAAAGTTTTTCATATAAAAATCTTTAGAAAATCAATTTTCTATGGAAAATAGAAGTGATCACAGATTTTCGTTGTTTTGGCTCTAGCACTTATAGTTTCCAAGAAAAAAGCATTTAAAGTTTTTCATATAAAAATCTTTAGAAAATCAATTTTCTATAGAAAATAGAAGTGATCACAGATTTTCGTTATTTTGGCTCTAGCACTTATAGTTTCCAAGAAAAACGCATTTAAAGTTTTTCATATAAAAATCTTTAGAAAATCAATTTTTTATACCAAATAGAAGTGATCGTAGATTTTCGTTATTTTGGCTCTAGCACTTATAGTTTCCAAGAAAAACGCATTTAAAGTTTTTCATATAAAAATCTTTAGAAAATCAATTTTCTATAGAAAATAGAAGTGATCACAGATTTTCGTTATTTTGGCTCTAGCACTTATAGTTTCCAAGAAAAACGCATTTAAAGTTTTTCATATAAAAATCTTTAGAAAATCAATTTTTTATAGCAAATAGAAGTGATCACAGATTTTTGTTATTTTGGCTCTAGCACTTATAGTTTCCAAGAAAAACGCATTTAAAGCTTTTCATATAAAAATCTTTAGAAAATCAATTTTCTATAGAAAATAGAAGTGATCACAGATTTTCGTTATTTTGGCTCTAGCACTTATAGTTTCCAAGAAAAACGCATTTAAAGTTTTTCATATAAAAATCTTTAGAAAATCAATTTTTTATAGCAAATAGAAGTGATCACAGATTTTTGTTATTTTGGCTCTAGCACTTATAGTTTCCAAGAAAAACGCATTTAAAGCTTTTCATATAAAAATCTTTAGAAAATCAATTTTCTATAGAAAATAGAAGTGATCACAGATTTTCGTTATTTTGGCTCTAGCACTAATAGTTTCCAAGAAAAACGCATTTAAAGCTTTTCATATAAAAATCTTTAGAAAATCAATTTTCTATAGAAAATAGAAGTGATCACAGATTTTCGTTATTTTGGCTCTAGCACTTATAGTTTCCAAGAAAAACGCATTTATGTTTTTCATATAAAAATTTTTAGAAAATTAATTTTCTATAGAAAATAGAAGTGATCACAGATTTTCGTTATTTTGGCTCTAGCACTTATAGTTTCCAAGAAAAACGCATTTAAAGTTTTTCATATAAAAATTTTTAGAAAATTAATTTTCTATAGCAAATAGAAGTGATCACAGATTTTCGTTATTTTGGCTCTAGCACTTATAGTTTCCAAGAAAAACGCATTTAAAGTTTTTCATATAAAAATTTTTAGAAAATTAATTTTCTATAGAAAATAGAAGTGATCACAGATTTTCGTTATTTTGGCTCTAGCACTTATAGTTTCCAAGAAAAACGCATTTAAAGTTTTTCATATAAAAATCTTCAGAAAATCAATTTTTTATAGCAAATAGAAGTGATCGTAGATTTTCGTTATTTTGGCTCTAGCACTTATAGTTTCCAAGAAAAGCGCATTTAAAGTTTTTCATATAAAAATCTTTAGAAAATCAATTTTTTATAGCAAATAGAAGTGATCACAGATTTTCGTTATTTTGGCTCTAGCACTTATAGTTTCCAAGAAAAACGCATTTAAAGTTTTGCATATAAAAATCTTTAGAAAATCAATTTTTTATAGCAAATAGAAGTGATCACAGATTTTCGTTATTTTGGCTCTAGCACTTATAGTTTCCAAGAAAAACGCATTTAAAGTTTTGCATATAAAAATCTTTAGAAAATCAATTTTTTATAGAAAATAGAAGTGATCACAGATTTTCGTTATTTTGGCTCTAGCACTTATAGTTTCCAAGAAAAACGCATTTAAAGTTTTTCATATAAAAATCTTTAGAAAATCAATTTTTTATAGCAAATAGAAGTGATCACAATAGATTTTCGTTATTTTGGCTCTAGCACTTATAGTTTCCAAGAAAAAAGCATTTAAAGTTTTGCATATAAAAATCTTTAGAAAATCAATTTTTTATAGAAAATAGAAGTGATCACAGATTTTCGTTATTTTGGCTCTAGCACTTATAGTTTCCAAGAAAAACGCATTTAAAGTTTTTCATATAAAAATCTTTAGAAAATCAATTTTCTATAGAAAATAGAAGTGATCACAGATTTTCGTTATTTTGGCTCTAGCACTTATAGTTTCCAAGAAAAACGCATTTAAAGTTTTTCATATAAAAATCTTTAGAAAATTAATTTTCTATAGAAAATAGAAGTGATCACAGATTTTCGTTATTTTGGCTCTAGCACTTATAGTTTCCAAGAAAAACGCATTTAAAGTTTTGCATATAAAAATCTTTAGAAAATCAATTTTTTATAGCAAATAGAAGTGATCACAGATTTTCGTTATTTTGGCTCTAGCACTTATAGTTTCCAAGAAAAACGCATTTAAAGTTTTGCATATAAAAATCTTTAGAAAATCAATTTTTTATAGAAAATAGAAGTGATCACAGATTTTCGTTATTTTGGCTCTAGCACTTATAGTTTCCAAGAAAAACGCATTTAAAGTTTTTCATATAAAAATCTTTAGAAAATCAATTTTCTATAGAAAATAGAAGTGATCACAGATTTTCGTTATTTTGGCTCTAGCACTTATAGTTTCCAAGAAAAACGCATTTAAAGTTTTTCATATAAAAATCTTTAGAAAATCAATTTTCTATAGAAAATAGAAGTGATCACAGATTTTCGTTATTTTGGCTCTAGCACTTATAGTTTCCAAGAAAAAAGCATTTAAAGTTTTGCATATAAAAATCTTTAGAAAATCAATTTTTTATAGAAAATAGAAGTGATCACAGATTTTCGTTATTTTGGCTCTAGCACTTATAGTTTCCAAGAAAAACGCATTTAAAGTTTTTCATATAAAAATCTTTAGAAAATCAATTTTCTATAGAAAATAGAAGTGATCACAGATTTTCGTTATTTTGGCTCTAGCACTTATAGTTTCCAAGAAAAACGCATTTAAAGTTTTTCATATAAAAATCTTTAGAAAATTAATTTTCTATAGAAAATAGAAGTGATCACAGATTTTCGTTATTTTGGCTCTAGCACTTATAGTTTCCAAGAAAAACGCATTTAAAGTTTTGCATATAAAAATCTTTAGAAAATCAATTTTTCTATAGAAAATAGAAGTGATCACAGATTTTCGTTATTTTGGCTCTAGCACTTATAGTTTCTAAGAAAAACGCATTTAAAGTTTTTCATATAAAAATCTTTAGAAAAACAATTTTCTATAGAAAATAGAAGTGATCACAGATTTTCGTTATTTTGGCTCTAGCACTTATAGTTTCCAAGAAAAACGCATTTAAAGTTTTTCATATAAAAATCTTTAGAAAATCAATTTTCTATAGAAAATAAAAGTGATCACAGATTTTCGTTATTTTGGCTCTAGCACTTATAGTTTCCAAGAAAAACGCATTTAAAGTTTTTCATATAAAAATTTTTAGAAAATTAATTTTCTATAGAAAATAGAAGTGATCACAGATTTTCGTTATTTTGGCTCTAGCACTTATAGTTTCCAAGAAAAACGCATTTAAAGTTTTTCATATAAAAATTTTTAGAAAATTAATTTTCTATAGAAAATAGAAGTGATCACAGATTTTCGTTATTTTGGCTCTAGCACTTATAGTTTCCAAGAAAAACGCATTTAAAGTTTTTCATATAAAAATCTTTAGAAAATTAATTTTCTATAGAAAATAGAAGTGATCACAGATTTTCGTTATTTTGGCTCTAGCACTTATAGTTTCCAAGAAAAACGCATTTAAAGTTTTGCATATAAAAATCTTTAGAAAATCAATTTTTTATAGAAAATAGAAGTGATCACAGATTTTCGTTATTTTGGCTCTAGCACTTATAGTTTCCAAGAAAAACGCATTTAAAGTTTTTCATATAAAAATCTTTAGAAAAACAATTTTCTATAGAAAATAGAAGTGATCACAGATTTTCGTTATTTTGGCTCTAGCACTTATAGTTTCCAAGAAAAACGCATTTAAAGTTTTTCATATAAAAATCTTTAGAAAATCAATTTTTTATAGAAAATAGAAGTGATCACAGATTTTCGTTATTTTGGCTCTAGCACTTATAGTTTCCAAGAAAAACGCATTTAAAGTTTTTCATATAAAAATCTTTAGAAAATTAATTTTCTATAGAAAATAGAAGTGATCACAGATTTTCGTTATTTTGGCTCTAGCACTTATAGTTTCCAAGAAAAACGCATTTAAAGTTTTGCATATAAAAATCTTTAGAAAATCAATTTTTCTATAGAAAATAGAAGTGATCACAGATTTTCGTTATTTTGGCTCTAGCACTTATAGTTTCCAAGAAAAACGCATTTAAAGTTTTTCATATAAAAATCTTTAGAAAATCAATTTTCTATAGAAAATAAAAGTGATCACAGATTTTAGTTATTTTGGCTCTAGCACTTATAGTTTCCAAGAAAAACGCATTTAAAGTTTTTCATATAAAAATTTTTAGAAAATTAATTTTCTATAGAAAATAGAAGTGATCACAGATTTTCGTTATTTTGGCTCTAGCACTTATAGTTTCCAAGAAAAACGCATTTAAAGTTTTTCATATAAAAATTTTTAGAAAATTAATTTTCTATAGAAAATAGAAGTGATCACAGATTTTCGTTATTTTGGCTCTAGCACTTATAGTTTCCAAGAAAAACGCATTTAAAGTTTTTCATATAAAAATCTTTAGAAAATTAATTTTCTATAGAAAATAGAAGTGATCACAGATTTTCGTTATTTTGGCTCTAGCACTTATAGTTTCCAAGAAAAACGCATTTAAAGTTTTGCATATAAAAATCTTTAGAAAATCAATTTTTTATAGAAAATAGAAGTGATCACAGATTTTCGTTATTTTGGCTCTAGCACTTATAGTTTCCAAGAAAAACGCATTTAAAGTTTTTCATATAAAAATCTTTAGAAAAACAATTTTCTATAGAAAATAGAAGTGATCACAGATTTTCGTTATTTTGGCTCTAGCACTTATAGTTTCCAAGAAAAACGCATTTAAAGTTTTTCTTATAAAAATCTTTAGAAAATCAATTTTCTATAGAAAATAGAAGTGATCACAGATTTTCGTTATTTTGGCTCTAGCACTTATGGTTTCCAAGAAAAACGCATTTAAAGTTTTTCATATAAAAATCTTTAGAAAATCAATTTTTTATAGCAAATAGAAGTGATCACAGATTTTCGTTATTTTGGCTCTAGCACTTATAGTTTCCAAGAAAAACGCATTTAAAGCTTTTCATATAAAAATCTTTAGAAAATCAATTTTCTGTAGAAAATAGAAGTGATCACAGATTTTCGTTATTTTGGCTCTAGCACTTATACTTTCCAAGAAAAACGCATTTAAAGTTTTGCATATAAAAATCTTTAGAAAATCAATTTTTTATAGAAAATAGAAGTGATCACAGATTTTCGTTATTTTGGCTCTAGCACTTATAGTTTCCAAGAAAAACGCATTTAAAGCTTTTCATATAAAAATCTTTAGAAAATCAATTTTCTGTAGAAAATAGAAGTGATCACAGATTTTCGTTATTTTGGCTCTAGCACTTATACTTTCCAAGAAAAACGCATTTAAAGTTTTTCATATAAAAATCTTTAGAAAAACAATTTTCTATAGAAAATAGAAGCGATCACAGATTTTCGTTATTTTGGCTCTAGCACTTATAGTTTCCAAGAAAAACGCATTTAAAGTTTTTCATATAAAAATTTTTAGAAAATTAATTTTCTATAGAAAATAGAAGTGATCACAGATTTTCGTTATTTTGGCTCTAGCACTTATAGTTTCCAAGAAAAACGCATTTAAAGTTTTTCATATAAAAATCTTTAGAAAATCAATTTTCTATAGAAAATAGAAGTGATCACAGATTTTCGTTATTTTGGCTCTAGCACTTATAGTTTCCAAGAAAAACGCATTTAAAGTTTTGCATATAAATATCTTTAGAAAATCAATTTTTTATAGAAAATAGAAGTGATCACAGATTTTCGTTATTTTGGCTCTAGCACTTATAGTTTCCAAGAAAAACGCATTTAAAGCTTTTCATATAAAAATCTTTAGAAAATCAATTTTCTGTAGAAAATAGAAGTGATCACAGATTTTCGTTATTTTGGCTCTAGCACTTATACTTTCCAAGAAAAACGCATTTAAAGTTTTGCATATAAAAATCTTTAGAAAATCAATTTTCTATAGAAAATAGAAGTGATCACAGATTTTCGTTATTTTGGCTCTAGCACTTATAGTTTCCAAGAAAAACGCAATTTAAAGTTTTTCATATAAAAATCTTTAGAAAATCAATTTTCTATAGAAAATAGAAGTGATCACAGATTTTCGTTATTTTGGCTCTAGCACTTATAGTTTCCAAGAAAAACGCATTTAAAGTTTTTCATATAAAAATCTTTAGAAAAACAATTTTCTATAGAAAATAGAAGTGATCACAGATTTTCGTTATTTTGGCTCTAGCACTTATAGTTTCCAAGAAAAACGCAATTTAAAGTTTTTCATATAAAAATCTTTAGAAAATCAATTTTCTATAGAAAATAGAAGTGATCACAGATTTTCGTTATTTTGGCTCTAGCACTTATAGTTTCCAAGAAAAATGCATTTAAAGTTTTTCATATAAAAATCTTTAGAAAAACAATTTTCTATAGAAAATAGAAGCGATCACAGATTTTCGTTATTTTGGCTCTAGCACTTATAGTTTCCAAGAAAAACGCATTTAAAGTTTTTCATATAAAAATTTTTAGAAAATTAATTTTCTATAGAAAATAGAAGTGATCACAGATTTTCGTTATTTTGGCTCTAGCACTTATAGTTTCCAAGAAAAACGCATTTAAAGTTTTTCATATAAAAATCTTTAGAAAATCAATTTTCTATAGAAAATAGAAGTGATCACAGATTTTCGTTATTTTGGCTCTAGCACTTATAGTTTCCAAGAAAAACGCATTTAAAGTTTTTCATATAAAAATCTTTAGAAAATCAATTTTTTATAGCAAATAGAAGTGATCACAGATTTTTGTTATTTTGGCTCTAGCACTTATAGTTTCCAAGAAAAACGCATTTAAAGCTTTTCATATAAAAATCTTTAGAAAATCAATTTTCTATAGAAAATAGAAGTGATCACAGATTTTCGTTATTTTGGCTCTAGCACTAATAGTTTCCAAGAAAAACGCATTTAAAGTTTTTCATATAAAAATCTTTAGAAAATCAATTTTCTATAGCAAATAGAAGTGATCACAGATTTTCGTTATTTTGGCTCTAGCACTTATAGTTTCCAAGAAAAACGCATTTAAAGTTTTTCATATAAAAATTTTTAGAAAATTAATTTTCTATAGAAAATAGAAGTGATCACAGATTTTCGTTATTTTGGCTCTAGCACTTATAGTTTCCAAGAAAAACGCATTTAAAGTTTTTCATATAAAAATCTTTAGAAAATCAATTTTCTATAGAAAATAGAAGTGATCACAGATTTTCGTTATTTTGGCTCTAGCACTTATAGTTTCCAAGAAAAACGCATTTAAAGTTTTTCATATAAAAATCTTTAGAAAATCAATTTTTTATAGCAAATAGAAGTGATCACAGATTTTTGTTATTTTGGCTCTAGCACTTATAGTTTCCAAGAAAAACGCATTTAAAGCTTTTCATATAAAAATCTTTAGAAAATCAATTTTCTATAGAAAATAGAAGTGATCACAGATTTTCGTTATTTTGGCTCTAGCACTAATAGTTTCCAAGAAAAACGCATTTAAAGTTTTTCATATAAAAATCTTTAGAAAATCAATTTTTTATAGCAAATAGAAGTGATCACAGATTTTCGTTATTTTGGCTCTAGCACTTATAGTTTCCAAGAAAAACGCATTTAAAGCTTTTCATATAAAAATCTTTAGAAAATCAATTTTCTATAGAAAATAGAAGTGATCACAGATTTTCGTTATTTTGGCTCTAGCACTTATAGTTTCCAAGAAAAACGCATTTAAAGTTTTTCATATAAAAATCTTTAGAAAATCAATTTTCTATAGAAAATAGAAGTGATCACAGATTTTCGTTATTTTGGCTCTAGCACTTATAGTTTCCAAGAAAAACGCATTTAAAGTTTTTCATATAAAAATCTTTAGAAAATCAATTTTCTATAGAAAATAGAAGTGATCACAGATTTTCGTTATTTTGGCTCTAGCACTTATAGTTTCCAAGAAAAACGCATTTATGTTTTTCATATAAAAATTTTTAGAAAATTAATTTTCTATAGAAAATAGAAGTGATCACAGATTTTCGTTATTTTGGCTCTAGCACTTATAGTTTCCAAGAAAAACGCATTTAAAGTTTTTCATATAAAAATTTTTAGAAAATTAATTTTCTATAGAAAATAGAAGTGATCACAGATTTTCGTTATTTTGGCTCTAGCACTTATAGTTTCCAAGAAAAACGCATTTAAAGTTTTTCATATAAAAATTTTTAGAAAATTAATTTTCTATAGAAAATAGAAGTGATCACAGATTTTCGTTATTTTGGCTCTAGCACTTATAGTTTCCAAGAAAAACGCATTTAAAGTTTTTCATATAAAAATCTTCAGAAAATCAATTTTTTATAGCAAATAGAAGTGATCGTAGATTTTCGTTATTTTGGCTCTAGCACTTATAGTTTCCAAGAAAAACGCATTTAAAGTTTTTCATATAAAAATCTTTAGAAAATCAATTTTTTATAGCAAATAGAAGTGATCACAGATTTTCGTTATTTTGGCTCTAGCACTTATAGTTTCCAAGAAAAACGCATTTAAAGTTTTTCATATAAAGATTTTTAGAAAATTAATTTTCTATAGAAAATAGAAGTGATCACAGATTTTCGTTATTTTGGCTCTAGCACTTATAGTTTCCAAGAAAAACGCATTTAAAGTTTTTCATATAAAAATCTTTAGAAAATCAATTTTCTATAGAAAATAGAAGTGATCACAGATTTTCGTTATTTTGGCTCTAGCACTTATAGTTTCCAAGAAAAACGCATTTAAAGTTTTTCATATAAAAATCTTTAGAAAATCAATTTTTTATAGCAAATAGAAGTGATCACAGATTTTTGTTATTTTGGCTCTAGCACTTATAGTTTCCAAGAAAAACGCATTTAAAGCTTTTCATATAAAAATCTTTAGAAAATCAATTTTCTATAGAAAATAGAAGTGATCACAGATTTTCGTTATTTTGGCTCTAGCACTAATAGTTTCCAAGAAAAACGCATTTAAAGTTTTTCATATAAAAATCTTTAGAAAATCAATTTTCTATAGCAAATAGAAGTGATCACAGATTTTCGTTATTTTGGCTCTAGCACTTATAGTTTCCAAGAAAAACGCATTTAAAGTTTTTCATATAAAAATTTTTAGAAAATTAATTTTCTATAGAAAATAGAAGTGATCACAGATTTTCGTTATTTTGGCTCTAGCACTTATAGTTTCCAAGAAAAACGCATTTAAAGTTTTTCATATAAAAATCTTTAGAAAATCAATTTTCTATAGAAAATAGAAGTGATCACAGATTTTCGTTATTTTGGCTCTAGCACTTATAGTTTCCAAGAAAAACGCATTTAAAGTTTTTCATATAAAAATCTTTAGAAAATCAATTTTTTATAGCAAATAGAAGTGATCACAGATTTTTGTTATTTTGGCTCTAGCACTTATAGTTTCCAAGAAAAACGCATTTAAAGCTTTTCATATAAAAATCTTTAGAAAATCAATTTTCTATAGAAAATAGAAGTGATCACAGATTTTCGTTATTTTGGCTCTAGCACTAATAGTTTCCAAGAAAAACGCATTTAAAGTTTTTCATATAAAAATCTTTAGAAAATCAATTTTTTATAGCAAATAGAAGTGATCACAGATTTTCGTTATTTTGGCTCTAGCACTTATAGTTTCCAAGAAAAACGCATTTAAAGCTTTTCATATAAAAATCTTTAGAAAATCAATTTTCTATAGAAAATAGAAGTGATCACAGATTTTCGTTATTTTGGCTCTAGCACTTATAGTTTCCAAGAAAAACGCATTTAAAGTTTTTCATATAAAAATCTTTAGAAAATCAATTTTCTATAGAAAATAGAAGTGATCACAGATTTTCGTTATTTTGGCTCTAGCACTTATAGTTTCCAAGAAAAACGCATTTATGTTTTTCATATAAAAATTTTTAGAAAATTAATTTTCTATAGAAAATAGAAGTGATCACAGATTTTCGTTATTTTGGCTCTAGCACTTATAGTTTCCAAGAAAAACGCATTTAAAGTTTTTCATATAAAAATTTTTAGAAAATTAATTTTCTATAGAAAATAGAAGTGATCACAGATTTTCGTTATTTTGGCTCTAGCACTAATAGTTTCCAAGAAAAACGCATTTAAAGTTTTTCATATAAAAATCTTTAGAAAATCAATTTTTTATAGCAAATAGAAGTGATCACAGATTTTCGTTATTTTGGCTCTAGCACTTATAGTTTCCAAGAAAAACGCATTTAAAGTTTTTCATATAAAAATCTTTAGAAAATCAATTTTCTATAGCAAATAGAAGTGATCACAGATTTTCGTTATTTTGGCTCTAGCACTTATAGTTTCCAAGAAAAACGCATTTAAAGTTTTTCATATAAAAATTTTTAGAAAATTAATTTTCTATAGAAAATAGAAGTGATCACAGATTTTCGTTATTTTGGCTCTAGCACTTATAGTTTCCAAGAAAAACGCATTTAAAGTTTTTCATATAAAAATCTTTAGAAAATCAATTTTCTATAGAAAATAGAAGTGATCACAGATTTTCGTTATTTTGGCTCTAGCACTTATAGTTTCCAAGAAAAACGCATTTAAAGTTTTTCATATAAAAATCTTTAGAAAATCAATTTTTTATAGCAAATAGAAGTGATCACAGATTTTTGTTATTTTGGCTCTAGCACTTATAGTTTCCAAGAAAAACGCATTTAAAGCTTTTCATATAAAAATCTTTAGAAAATCAATTTTCTATAGAAAATAGAAGTGATCACAGATTTTCGTTATTTTGGCTCTAGAACTAATAGTTTCCAAGAAAAACGCATTTAAAGTTTTTCATATAAAAATCTTTAGAAAATCAATTTTTTATAGCAAATAGAAGTGATCACAGATTTTCGTTATTTTGGCTCTAGCACTTATAGTTTCCAAGAAAAACGCATTTAAAGCTTTTCATATAAAAATTTTTAGAAAATTAATTTTCTATAGAAAATAGAAGTGATCACAGATTTTCGTTATTTTGGCTCTAGCACTTATAGTTTCCAAGAAAAACGCATTTAAAGTTTTTCATATAAAAATTTTTAGAAAATTAATTTTCTATAGAAAATAGAAGTGATCACAGATTTTCGTTATTTTGGCTCTAGCACTTATAGTTTCCAAGAAAAACGCATTTAAAGTTTTTCATATAAAAATCTTCAGAAAATCAATTTTTTATAGCAAATAGAAGTGATCGTAGATTTTCGTTATTTTGGCTCTAGCACTTATAGTTTCCAAGAAAAACGCATTTAAAGTTTTTCATATAAAAATCTTTAGAAAATCAATTTTTTATAGAAAATAGAAGTGATCACAGATTTTCGTTATTTTGGCTCTAGCACTTATAGTTTCCAAGAAAAACGCATTTAAAGTTTTTCATATAAAAATCTTTAGAAAATCAATTTTCTATAGAAAATAGAAGTGATCACAGATTTTCGTTATTTTGGCTCTAGCACTTATAGTTTCCAAGAAAAACGCATTTATGTTTTTCATATAAAAATTTTTAGAAAATTAATTTTCTATAGAAAATAGAAGTGATCACAGATTTTCGTTATTTTGGCTCTAGCACTTATAGTTTCCAAGAAAAACGCATTTAAAGTTTTTCATATAAAAATTTTTAGAAAATTAATTTTCTATAGAAAATAGAAGTGATCACAGATTTTCGTTATTTTGGCTCTAGCACTTATAGTTTCCAAGAAAAACGCATTTAAAGTTTTTCATATAAAAATTTTTAGAAAATTAATTTTCTATAGAAAATAGAAGTGATCACAGATTTTCGTTATTTTGGCTCTAGCACTTATAGTTTCCAAGAAAAACGCATTTAAAGTTTTTCATATAAAAATCTTCAGAAAATCAATTTTTTATAGCAAATAGAAGTGATCGTAGATTTTCGTTATTTTGGCTCTAGCACTTATAGTTTCCAAGAAAAACGCATTTAAAGTTTTTCATATAAAAATCTTTAGAAAATCAATTTTTTATAGCAAATAGAAGTGATCACAGATTTTCGTTATTTTGGCTCTAGCACTTATAGTTTCCAAGAAAAACGCATTTAAAGTTTTTCATATAAAAATTTTTAGAAAATTAATTTTCTATAGAAAATAGAAGTGATCACAGATTTTCGTTATTTTGGCTCTAGCACTTATAGTTTCCAAGAAAAACGCATTTAAAGTTTTTCATATAAAAATCTTTAGAAAATCAATTTTCTATAGAAAATAGAAGTGATCACAGATTTTCGTTATTTTGGCTCTAGCACTTATAGTTTCCAAGAAAAACGCATTTAAAGTTTTTCATATAAAAATCTTTAGAAAATCAATTTTTTATAGCAAATAGAAGTGATCACAGATTTTTGTTATTTTGGCTCTAGCACTTATAGTTTCCAAGAAAAACGCATTTAAAGCTTTTCATATAAAAATCTTTAGAAAATCAATTTTCTATAGAAAATAGAAGTGATCACAGATTTTCGTTATTTTGGCTCTAGCACTAATAGTTTCCAAGAAAAACGCATTTAAAGTTTTTCATATAAAAATCTTTAGAAAATCAATTTTCTATAGCAAATAGAAGTGATCACAGATTTTCGTTATTTTGGCTCTAGCACTTATAGTTTCCAAGAAAAACGCATTTAAAGTTTTTCATATAAAAATTTTTAGAAAATTAATTTTCTATAGAAAATAGAAGTGATCACAGATTTTCGTTATTTTGGCTCTAGCACTTATAGTTTCCAAGAAAAACGCATTTAAAGTTTTTCATATAAAAATCTTTAGAAAATCAATTTTCTATAGAAAATAGAAGTGATCACAGATTTTCGTTATTTTGGCTCTAGCACTTATAGTTTCCAAGAAAAACGCATTTAAAGTTTTTCATATAAAAATCTTTAGAAAATCAATTTTTTATAGCAAATAGAAGTGATCACAGATTTTTGTTATTTTGGCTCTAGCACTTATAGTTTCCAAGAAAAACGCATTTAAAGCTTTTCATATAAAAATCTTTAGAAAATCAATTTTCTATAGAAAATAGAAGTGATCACAGATTTTCGTTATTTTGGCTCTAGCACTAATAGTTTCCAAGAAAAACGCATTTAAAGTTTTTCATATAAAAATCTTTAGAAAATCAATTTTTTATAGCAAATAGAAGTGATCACAGATTTTCGTTATTTTGGCTCTAGCACTTATAGT
Source organism: Pollenia angustigena (assembly GCA_930367215.1). Classification (NCBI taxonomy): domain Eukaryota; kingdom Metazoa; phylum Arthropoda; class Insecta; order Diptera; family Polleniidae; genus Pollenia; species Pollenia angustigena. Next base: position 189,574,435 of record OV884056.1, read on the forward strand.
TTCCAAGAAAAACGCATTTAAAGCTTTTCATATAAAAATCTTTAGAAAATCAATTTTCTATAGAAAATAGAAGTGATCACAGATTTTCGTTATTTTGGCTCTAGCACTTATAGTTTCCAAGAAAAACGCATTTAAAGTTTTTCATATAAAAATCTTTAGAAAATCAATTTTCTATAGAAAATAGAAGTGATCACAGATTTTCGTTATTTTGGCTCTAGCACTTATAGTTTCCAAGAAAAACGCATTTAAAGTTTTTCATATAAAAATTTTTAGAAAATTAATTTTCTATAGAAAATAGAAGTGATCACAGATTTTCGTTATTTTGGCTCTAGCACTTATAGTTTCCAAGAAAAACGCATTTAAAGTTTTTCATATAAAAATCTTTAGAAAATCAATTTTCTATAGAAAATAGAAGTGATCACAGATTTTCGTTATTTTGGCTCTAGCACTTATAGTTTCCAAGAAAAACGCATTTAAAGTTTTTCATATAAAAATCTTTAGAAAATCAATTTTTTATAGCAAATAGAAGTGATCACAGATTTTTGTTATTTTGGCTCTAGCACTTATAGTTTCCAAGAAAAACGCATTTAAAGCTTTTCATATAAAAATCTTTAGAAAATCAATTTTCTATAGAAAATAGAAGTGATCACAGATTTTCGTTATTTTGGCTCTAGCACTAATAGTTTCCAAGAAAAACGCATTTAAAGTTTTTCATATAAAAATCTTTAGAAAATCAATTTTTTATAGCAAATAGAAGTGATCACAGATTTTCGTTATTTTGGCTCTAGCACTTATAGTTTCCAAGAAAAACGCATTTAAAGCTTTTCATATAAAAATCTTTAGAAAATCAATTTTCTATAGAAAATAGAAGTGATCACAGATTTTCGTTATTTTGGCTCTAGCACTTATAGTTTCCAAGAAAAACGCATTTAAAGTTTTTCATATAAAAATCTTTAGAAAATCAATTTTCTATAGAAAATAGAAGTGATCACAGATTTTCGTTATTTTGGCTCTAGCACTTATAGTTTCCAAGAAAAACGCATTTAAAGTTTTTCATATAAAAATCTTTAGAAAATCAATTTTCTATAGAAAATAGAAGTGATCACAGATTTTCGTTATTTTGGCTCTAGCACTTATAGTTTCCAAGAAAAACGCATTTATGTTTTTCATATAAAAATTTTTAGAAAATTAATTTTCTATAGAAAATAGAAGTGATCACAGATTTTCGTTATTTTGGCTCTAGCACTTATAGTTTCCAAGAAAAACGCATTTAAAGTTTTTCATATAAAAATTTTTAGAAAATTAATTTTCTATAGAAAATAGAAGTGATCACAGATTTTCGTTATTTTGGCTCTAGCACTTATAGTTTCCAAGAAAAACGCATTTAAAGTTTTTCATATAAAAATTTTTAGAAAATTAATTTTCTATAGAAAATAGAAGTGATCACAGATTTTCGTTATTTTGGCTCTAGCACTTATAGTTTCCAAGAAAAACGCATTTAAAGTTTTTCATATAAAAATCTTCAGAAAATCAATTTTTTATAGCAAATAGAAGTGATCGTAGATTTTCGTTATTTTGGCTCTAGCACTTATAGTTTCCAAGAAAAACGCATTTAAAGTTTTTCATATAAAAATCTTTAGAAAATCAATTTTTTATAGCAAATAGAAGTGATCACAGATTTTCGTTATTTTGGCTCTAGCACTTATAGTTTCCAAGAAAAACGCATTTAAAGTTTTGCATATAAAAATCTTTAGAAAATCAATTTTTTATAGCAAATAGAAGTGATCACAGATTTTCGTTATTTTGGCTCTAGCACTTATAGTTTCCAAGAAAAACGCATTTAAAGTTTTGCATATAAAAATCTTTAGAAAATCAATTTTTTATAGAAAATAGAAGTGAACACAGATTTTCGTTATTTTGGCTCTAGCACTTATAGTTTCCAAGAAAAATGCATTTAAAGTTTTTCATATAAAAATCTTTAGAAAATCAATTTTCTATAGAAAATAGAAGTGATCACAGATTTTCGTTATTTTGGCTCTAGCACTTATAGTTTCCAAGAAAAACGCATTTAAAGTTTTTCATATAAAAATCTTTAGAAAATCAATTTTCTATAGAAAATAGAAGTGATCACAGATTTTCGTTATTTTGGCTCTAGCACTTATAGTTTCCAAGAAAAACGCATTTAAAGTTTTTCATATAAAAATTTTTAGAAAATTAATTTTCTATAGAAAATAGAAGTGATCACAGATTTTCGTTATTTTGGCTCTAGCACTTATAGTTTCCAAGAAAAACGCATTTAAAGTTTTTCATATAAAAATCTTTAGAAAATTAATTTTCTATAGAAAATAGAAGTGATCACAGATTTTCGTTATTTTGGCTCTAGCACTTATAGTTTCCAAGAAAAACGCATTTAAAGTTTTGCATATAAAAATCTTTAGAAAATCAATTTTTTATAGAAAATAGAAGTGATCACAGATTTTCGTTATTTTGGCTCTAGCACTTATAGTTTCCAAGAAAAACGCATTTAAAGTTTTTCATATAAAAATCTTTAGAAAATCAATTTTCTATAGAAAATAGAAGTGATCACAGATTTTCGTTATTTTGGCTCTAGCACTTACAGTTTCCAAGAAAAACGCATTTAAAGTTTTTCATATAAAAATCTTTAGAAAATCAATTTTCTATAGAAAATAGAAGTGATCACAGATTTTCGTTATTTTGGCTCTAGCACTTATGGTTTCCAAGAAAAACGCATTTAAAGTTTTTCATATAAAAATCTTTAGAAAATCAATTTTTTATAGCAAATAGAAGTGATCACAGATTTTCGTTATTTTGGCTCTAGCACTTATAGTTTCCAAGAAAAACGCATTTAAAGCTTTTCATATAAAAATCTTTAGAAAATCAATTTTCTGTAGAAAATAGAAGTGATCACAGATTTTCGTTATTTTGGCTCTAGCACTTATACTTTCCAAGAAAAACGCATTTAAAGTTTTGCATATAAAAATCTTTAGAAAATCAATTTTCTATAGAAAATAGAAGTGATCACAGATTTTCGTTATTTTGGCTCTAGCACTTATAGTTTCCAAGAAAAACGCAATTTAAAGTTTTTCATATAAAAATCTTTAGAAAATCAATTTTCTATAGAAAATAGAAGTGATCACAGATTTTCGTTATTTTGGCTCTAGCACTTATAGTTTCCAAGAAAAACGCATTTAAAGTTTTTCATATAAAAATCTTTAGAAAAACAATTTTCTATAGAAAATAGAAGTGATCACAGATTTTCGTTATTATGGCTCTAGCACTTATAGTTTCCAAGAAAAACGCAATTTAAAGTTTTTCATATAAAAATCTTTAGAAAATCAATTTTCTATAGAAAATAGAAGTGATCACAGATTTTCGTTATTTTGGCTCTAGCACTTATAGTTTCCAAGAAAAACGCATTTAAAGTTTTTCATATAAAAATCTTTAGAAAAACAATTTTCTATAGAAAATAGAAGTGATCACAGATTTTCGTTATTTTGGCTCTAGCACTTATAGTTTCCAAGAAAAACGCATTTAAAGTTTTTCATATAAAAATTTTTAGAAAATTAATTTTCTATAGAAAATAGAAGTGATCACAGATTTTCGTTATTTTGGCTCTAGCACTTATAGTTTCCAAGAAAAACGCATTTAAAGTTTTTCATATAAAAATTTTTAGAAAATTAATTTTCTATAGAAAATAGAAGTGATCACAGATTTTCGTTATTTTGGCTCTAGCACTTATAGTTTCCAAGAAAAACGCATTTAAAGTTTTTCATATAAAAATCTTTAGAAAAACAATTTTCTATAGAAAATAGAAGTGATCACAGATTTTCGTTATTTTGGCTCTAGCACTTATAGTTTCCAAGAAAAACGCATTTAAAGTTTTTCATATAAAAATCTTTAGAAAATCAATTTTCTATAGAAAATAGAAGTGATCACAGATTTTCGTTATTTTGGCTCTAGCACTTATAGTTTTCAAGAAAAACGCATTTAAAGTTTTTCATATAAAAATCTTTAGAAAATTTCAAAAGATTTTGTTATTCGTGCTTAATTCCCAGTTTTTATTCTTGATAAAAAACACTTGAAATTTATTGTTGATGGGATAAGCTATTCCTATGCATTTCACTGGTTGCTTAGGCCAGATCATCAGGAAACTTCATCCATAAAGATTTTAGACAAACTAAAGATATTAAACCAAATAAAACTGTTAAACGTATAAGACTTATAGCAACAGTTTTACTTGTAACAATATCAAAGCTTGAACAAAATACATCAACAATAAAAAAGTGGGTTTATCTCATCTTACACTCCCCACTACAATCAGTTGAAATTCTCTCAACATTAATTGTAGTTGTAAGTAGGTTAAGAAAAACAAAATAAAAAACAAACAACAACTTACAAAAGATGTTGTCAATTAAGTGTTTTTTTAGGCCGTGCACTTGCCTGTTTATTATCAAAAAGTAATTTCAATTTTTGGGAATACAAAATTTTAATTTCAAAAGATTTTGTTATTCGTGCTTAATTCCCAGTTTTTATTCTTGATAAAAACACTTGAAATTTATTGTTGATGGGATAAGCTATTCCTATGCATTTCACTGGTTGCTTAGGCCAGATCATCAGGAAACTTCATCCATAAAGATTTTAGACAAACTAAAGATATTAAACCAAATAAAACTGTTAAACGTATAAGACTTATAGCAACAGTTTTACTTGTAACAATATCAAAGCTTGAACAAAATACATCAACAATAAAAAAGTGGGTTTATCTCATCTTACACTCCCCACTACAATCAGTTGAAATTCTCTCAACATTAATTGTAGTTGTAAGTAGGTTAAGAAAAACAAAATAAAAAACAAACAACAACTTACAAAAGATGTTGTCAATTAAGTGTTTTTTTAGGCCGTGCACTTGCCTGTTTATTATCAAAAAGTAATTTCAATTTTTGGGAATACAAAATTTTAATTTCAAAAGATTTTGTTATTCGTGCTTAATTCCCAGTTTTTATTCTTGATAAAAACACTTGAAATTTATTGTTGATGGGATAAGCTATTCCTATGCATTTCACTGGTTGCTTAGGCCAGATCATCAGGAAACTTCATCCATAAAGATTTTAGACAAACTAAAGATATTAAACCAAAATAAAACTGTTAAACGTATAAGACTTATAGCAACAGTTTTACTTGTAACAATATCAAAGCTTGAACAAAATACATCAACAATAAAAAAGTGGGTTTATCTCATCTTACACTCCCCACTACAATCAGTTGAAATTCTCTCAACATTAATTGTAGTTGTAAGTAGGTTAAGAAAAACAAAATAAAAAACAAACAACAACTTACAAAAGATGTTGTCAATTAAGTGTTTTTTTAGGCCGTGCACTTGCCTGTTTATTATCAAAAAGTAATTTCAATTTTTGGGAATACAAAATTTTAATTTCAAAAGATTTTGTTATTCGTGCTTAATTCCCAGTTTTTATTCTTGATAAAAACACTTGAAATTTATTGTTGATGGGATAAGCTATTCCTATGCATTTCACTGGTTGCTTAGGCCAGATCATCAGGAAACTTCATCCATAAAGATTTTAGACAAACTAAAGATATTAAACCAAATAAAACTGTTAAACGTATAAGACTTATAGCAACAGTTTTACTTGTAACAATATCAAAGCTTGAACAAAATACATCAACAATAAAAAAGTGGGTTTATCTCATCTTACACTCCCCACTACAATCAGTTGAAATTCTCTCAACATTAATTGTAGTTGTAAGTAGGTTAAGAAAAACAAAATAAAAAACAAACAACAACTTACAAAAGATGTTGTCAATTAAGTGTTTTTTTAGGCCGTGCACTTGCCTGTTTATTATCAAAAAGTAATTTCAATTTTTGGGAATACAAAATTTTAATTTCAAAAGATTTTGTTATTCGTGCTTAATTCCCAGTTTTTATTCTTGATAAAAACACTTGAAATTTATTGTTGATGGGATAAGCTATTCCTATGCATTTCACTGGTTGCTTAGGCCAGATCATCAGGAAACTTCATCCATAAAGATTTTAGACAAACTAAAGATATTAAACCAAAATAAAACTGTTAAACGTATAAGACTTATAGCAACAGTTTTACTTGTAACAATATCAAAGCTTGAACAAAATACATCAACAATAAAAAAGTGGGTTTATCTCATCTTACACTCCCCACTACAATCAGTTGAAATTCTCTCAACATTAATTGTAGTTGTAAGTAGGTTAAGAAAAACAAAATAAAAAACAAACAACAACTTACAAAAGATGTTGTCAATTAAGTGTTTTTTTAGGCCGTGCACTTGCCTGTTTATTATCAAAAAGTAATTTCAATTTTTGGGAATACAAAATTTTAATTTCAAAAGATTTTGTTATTCGTGCTTAATTCCCAGTTTTTATTCTTGATAAAAACACTTGAAATTTATTGTTGATGGGATAAGCTATTCCTATGCATTTCACTGGTTGCTTAGGCCAGATCATCAGGAAACTTCATCCATAAAGATTTTAGACAAACTAAAGATATTAAACCAAATAAAACTGTTAAACGTATAAGACTTATAGCAACAGTTTTACTTGTAACAATATCAAAGCTTGAACAAAATACATCAACAATAAAAAAGTGGGTTTATCTCATCTTACACTCCCCACTACAATCAGTTGAAATTCTCTCAACATTAATTGTAGTTGTAAGTAGGTTAAGAAAAACAAAATAAAAAACAAACAACAACTTACAAAAGATGTTGTCAATTAAGTGTTTTTTTAGGCCGTGCACTTGCCTGTTTATTATCAAAAAGTAATTTCAATTTTTGGGAATACAAAATTTTAATTTCAAAAGATTTTGTTATTCGTGCTTAATTCCCAGTTTTTATTCTTGATAAAAACACTTGAAATTTATTGTTGATGGGATAAGCTATTCCTATGCATTTCACTGGTTGCTTAGGCCAGATCATCAGGAAACTTCATCCATAAAGATTTTAGACAAACTAAAGATATTAAACCAAATAAAACTGTTAAACGTATAAGACTTATAGCAACAGTTTTACTTGTAACAATATCAAAGCTTGAACAAAATACATCAACAATAAAAAAGTGGGTTTATCTCATCTTACACTCCCCACTACAATCAGTTGAAATTCTCTCAACATTAATTGTAGTTGTAAGTAGGTTAAGAAAAACAAAATAAAAAACAAACAACAACTTACAAAAGATGTTGTCAATTAAGTGTTTTTTTAGGCCGTGCACTTGCCTGTTTATTATCAAAAAGTAATTTCAATTTTTGGGAATACAAAATTTTAATTTCAAAAGATTTTGTTATTCGTGCTTAATTCCCAGTTTTTATTCTTGATAAAAACACTTGAAATTTATTGTTGATGGGATAAGCTATTCCTATGCATTTCACTGGTTGCTTAGGCCAGATCATCAGGAAACTTCATCCATAAAGATTTTAGACAAACTAAAGATATTAAACCAAATAAAACTGTTAAACGTATAAGACTTATAGCAACAGTTTTACTTGTAACAATATCAAAGCTTGAACAAAATACATCAACAATAAAAAAGTGGGTTTATCTCATCTTACACTCCCCACTACAATCAGTTGAAATTCTCTCAACATTAATTGTAGTTGTAAGTAGGTTAAGAAAAACAAAATAAAAAACAAACAACAACTTACAAAAGATGTTGTCAATTAAGTGTTTTTTTAGGCCGTGCACTTGCCTGTTTATTATCAAAAAGTAATTTCAATTTTTGGGAATACAAAATTTTAATTTCAAAAGATTTTGTTATTCGTGCTTAATTCCCAGTTTTTATTCTTGATAAAAACACTTGAAATTTATTGTTGATGGGATAAGCTATTCCTATGCATTTCACTGGTTGCTTAGGCCAGATCATCAGGAAACTTCATCCATAAAGATTTTAGACAAACTAAAGATATTAAACCAAATAAAACTGTTAAACGTATAATACTTATAGCAACAGTTTTACTTGTAACAATATCAAAGCTTGAACAAAATACATCAACAATAAAAAAGTGGGTTTATCTCATCTTACACTCCCCACTACAATCAGTTGAAATTCTCTCAACATTAATTGTAGTTGTAAGTAGGTTAAGAAAAACAAAATAAAAAACAAACAACAACTTACAAAAGATGTTGTCAATTAAGTGTTTTTTTAGGCCGTGCACTTGCCTGTTTATTATCAAAAAGTAATTTCAATTTTTGGGAATACAAAATTTTAATTTCAAAAGATTTTGTTATTCGTGCTTAATTCCCAGTTTTTATTCTTGATAAAAACACTTGAAATTTATTGTTGATGGGATAAGCTATTCCTATGCATTTCACTGGTTGCTTAGGCCAGATCATCAGGAAACTTCATCCATAAAGATTTTAGACAAACTAAAGATATTAAACCAAATAAAACTGTTAAACGTATAAGACTTATAGCAACAGTTTTACTTGTAACAATATCAAAGCTTGAACAAAATACATCAACAATAAAAAAGTGGGTTTATCTCATCTTACACTCCCCACTACAATCAGTTGAAATTCTCTCAACATTAATTGTAGTTGTAAGTAGGTTAAGAAAAACAAAATAAAAAACAAACAACAACTTACAAAAGATGTTGTCAATTAAGTGTTTTTTTAGGCCGTGCACTTGCCTGTTTATTATCAAAAAGTAATTTCAATTTTTGGGAATACAAAATTTTAATTTCAAAAGATTTTGTTATTCGTGCTTAATTCCCAGTTTTTATTCTTGATAAAAACACTTGAAATTTATTGTTGATGGGATAAGCTATTCCTATGCATTTCACTGGTTGCTTATAAAAATCTTTAGAAAATCAATTTTCTATAGAAAATAGAAGTGATCACAGATTTTCGTTATTTTGGCTCTAGCTTTTATAGTTTCCAAGAAAAACGCATTTAAAGTTTTGCATATAAAAATCTTTAGAAAATCAATTTTCCATTGAAAATAGAAGTGATCACAGATTTTCGTTATTTTGGCTCTAGCACTTATAGTTTCCAAGAAAAACGCATTTAAAGCTTTTCATATAAAAATCTTTAGAAAATCAATTTTCTATAGAAAATAGAAGTGATCACAGATTTTCGTTATTTTGGCTCTAGCTTTTATAGTTTCCAAGAAAAACGCATTTAAAGTTTTGCATATAAAAATCTTTAGAAAATCAATTTTCTATAGAAAATAGAAGTGATCACAGATTTTCGTTATTTTGGCTCTAGCTTTTATAGTTTCCAAGAAAAACGCATTTAAAGTTTTGCATATAAAAATCTTTAGAAAATCAATTTTCCATTGAAAATAGAAGTGATCACAGATTTTCGTTATTTTGGCTCTAGCACTTATAGTTTCCAAGAAAAACGCATTTAAAGTTTTTCATATAAAAATCTTTAGAAAATCAATTTTCTATAGCAAATAGAAGTGATCACAGATTTTCGTTATTTTGGCTCTAGCACTTATAGTTTCCAAGAAAAACGCATTTAAAGTTTTTCATATAAAATTCTTTAGAAAATCAATTTTCTATAGAAAATAGAAGTGATCACAGATTTTCGTTATTTTGGCTCTAGCGCTTATAGTTTCCAAGAAAAACGCATATAAAGTTTTTCATATAAAAATCTTTAGAAAATCAATTTTCTATAGAAAATAGAAGTGATCACAGATTTTCGTTATTTTGGCTCTAGCACTTATAGTTTCCAAGAAAAACGCATTTAAAGTTGTTCATATAAAAATCTTTTGAAAATCAATTTTCTATAGAAAATAGAAGTGATCACAGATTTTCGTTATTTTGGCTCTAGCACTTATAGTTTCCAAGAAAAACGTATTTAAAGTTTTTCATATAAAAATCTTTAGAAAATCAATTTTTTATAGCAAATAGAAGTGATCACAATAGATTTTCGTTATTTTGGCTCTAGCACTTATAGTTTCCAAGAAAAAAGCATTTAAAGTTTTGCATATAAAAATCTTTAGAAAATCAATTTTTTATAGAAAATAGAAGTGATCACAGATTTTCGTTATTTTGGCTCTAGCACTTATAGTTTCCAAGAAAAACGCATTTAAAGTTTTTCATATAAAAATCTTTAGAAAAACAATTTTCTATAGAAAATAGAAGTGATCACAGATTTTCGTTATTTTGGCTCTAGCACTTATAGTTTCCAAGAAAAACGCATTTAAAGTTTTTCATATAAAAATCTTTAGAAAATCAATTTTCTATAGAAAATAGAAGTGATCACAGATTTTCGTTATTTTGGCTCTAGCACTTATAGTTTCCAAGAAAAACGCATTTAAAGTTTTTCATATAAAAATCTTTAGAAAATCAATTTTCTATAGAAAATAGAAGTGATCACAGATTTTCGTTATTTTGGCTCTAGCACTTATAGTTTCCAAGAAAAACGCATTTAAAGTTTTTCATATAAAAATTTTTAGAAAATTAATTTTCTATAGAAAATAGAAGTGATCACAGATTTTCGTTATTTTGGCTCTAGCACTTATAGTTTCCAAGAAAAACGCATTTAAAGTTTTTCATATAAAAATTTTTAGAAAATTAATTTTCTATAGAAAATAGAAGTGATCACAGATTTTCGTTATTTTGGCTCTAGCACTTATAGTTTCCAAGAAAAACGCATTTAAAGTTTTGCATATAAAAATCTTTAGAAAATCAATTTTTTATAGCAAATAGAAGTGATCACAGAGTTTCGTTATTTTGGCTCTAGCACTTATAGTTTCCAAGAAAAACGCATTTAAAGTTTTTCATATAAAAATCTTTAGAAAATCAATTTTCTATAGCAAATAGAAGTGATCACAGATTTTCGTTATTTTGGCTCTAGCACTTATAGTTTCCAAGAAAAACGCATTTAAAGTTTTTCATATAAAAATCTTTAGAAAATCAATTTTCTATAGCAAATAGAAGTGATCACAGATTTTCGTTATTTTGGCTCTAGCACTTATAGTTTCCAAGAAAAACGCATTTAAAGTTTTTCATATAAAAATCTTTAGAAAATCAATTTTCTATAGAAAATAGAAGTGATCACAGATTTTCGTTATTTTGGCTCTAGCACTTATAGTTTCCAAGAAAAACGCATTTAAAGTTTTTCATATAAAAATCTTTAGAAAATCAATTTTCTATAGAAAATAGAAGTGATCACAGATTTTCGTTATTTTGGCTCTAGCACTTATAGTTTCCAAGAAAAACGCATTTAAAGTTTTTCATATAAAAATTTTTAGAAAATTAATTTTCTATAGAAAATAGAAGTGATCACAGATTTTCGTTATTTTGGCTCTAGCACTTATAGTTTCCAAGAAAAACGCATTTAAAGTTTTTCATATAAAAATTTTTAGAAAATTAATTTTCTATAGAAAATAGAAGTGATCACAGATTTTCGTTATTTTGGCTCTAGCACTTATAGTTTCCAAGAAAAACGCATTTAAAGTTTTTCATATAAAAATCTTTAGAAAATCAATTTTCTATAGCAAATAGAAGTGATCACAGATTTTCGTTATTTTGGCTCTAGCACTTATAGTTTCCAAGAAAAACGCATTTAAAGTTTTTCATATAAAAATCTTTAGAAAATCAATTTTCTATAGCAAATAGAAGTGATCACAGATTTTCGTTATTTTGGCTCTAGCACTTATAGTTTCCAAGAAAAACGCATTTAAAGTTTTTCATATAAAAATCTTTAGAAAATCAATTTTCTATAGAAAATAGAAGTGATCACAGATTTTCGTTATTTTGGCTCTAGCACTTATAGTTTCCAAGAAAAACGCATTTAAAGTTTTTCATATAAAAATCTTTAGAAAATCAATTTTCTATAGAAAATAGAAGTGATCACAGATTTTCGTTATTTTGGCTCTAGCACTTATAGTTTCCAAGAAAAACGCATTTAAAGTTTTTCATATAAAAATTTTTAGAAAATTAATTTTCTATAGAAAATAGAAGTGATCACAGATTTTCGTTATTTTGGCTCTAGCACTTATAGTTTCCAAGAAAAACGCATTTAAAGTTTTTCATATAAAAATTTTTAGAAAATTAATTTTCTATAGAAAATAGAAGTGATCACAGATTTTCGTTATTTTGGCTCTAGCACTTATAGTTTCCAAGAAAAACGCATTTAAAGTTTTTCATATAAAAATCTTTAGAAAATTAATTTTCTATAGAAAATAGAAGTGATCACAGATTTTCGTTATTTTGGCTCTAGCACTTATAGTTTCCAAGAAAAACGCATTTAAAGTTTTGCATATAAAAATCTTTAGAAAATCAATTTTTTATAGCAAATAGAAGTGATCACAGAGTTTCGTTATTTTGGCTCTAGCACTTATAGTTTCCAAGAAAAACGCATTTAAAGTTTTTCATATAAAAATCTTTAGAAAATCAATTTTCTATAGCAAATAGAAGTGATCACAGATTTTCGTTATTTTGGCTCTAGCACTTATAGTTTCCAAGAAAAACGCATTTAAAGTTTTTCATATAAAATTCTTTAGAAAATCAATTTTCTATAGAAAATAGAAGTGATCACAGATTTTCGTTATTTTGGCTCTAGCGCTTATAGTTTCCAAGAAAAACGCATATAAAGTTTTTCATATAAAAATCTTTAGAAAATCAATTTTCTATAGAAAATAGAAGTGATCACAGATTTTCGTTATTTTGGCTCTAGCACTTATAGTTTCCAAGAAAAACGCATTTAAAGTTGTTCATATAAAAATCTTTTGAAAATCAATTTTCTATAGAAAATAGAAGTGATCACAGATTTTCGTTATTTTGGCTCTAGCACTTATAGTTTCCAAGAAAAACGCATTTAAAGTTTTTCATATAAAAATCTTTAGAAAATCAATTTTTTATAGCAAATAGAAGTGATCACAATAGATTTTCGTTATTTTGGCTCTAGCACTTATAGTTTCCAAGAAAAAAGCATTTAAAGTTTTGCATATAAAAATCTTTAGAAAATCAATTTTTTATAGAAAATAGAAGTGATCACAGATTTTCGTTATTTTGGCTCTAGCACTTATAGTTTCCAAGAAAAACGCATTTAAAGTTTTTCATATAAAAATCTTTAGAAAAACAATTTTCTATAGAAAATAGAAGTGATCACAGATTTTCGTTATTTTGGCTCTAGCACTTATAGTTTCCAAGAAAAACGCATTTAAAGTTTTTCATATAAAAATCTTTAGAAAATCAATTTTCTATAGAAAATAGAAGTGATCACAGATTTTCGTTATTTTGGCTCTAGCACTTATAGTTTCCAAGAAAAACGCATTTAAAGTTTTTCATATAAAAATCTTTAGAAAATCAATTTTCTATAGAAAATAGAAGTGATCACAGATTTTCGTTATTTTGGCTCTAGCACTTATAGTTTCCAAGAAAAACGCATTTAAAGTTTTTCATATAAAAATTTTTAGAAAATTAATTTTCTATAGAAAATAGAAGTGATCACAGATTTTCGTTATTTTGGCTCTAGCACTTATAGTTTCCAAGAAAAACGCATTTAAAGTTTTTCATATAAAAATTTTTAGAAAATTAATTTTCTATAGAAAATAGAAGTGATCACAGATTTTCGTTATTTTGGCTCTAGCACTTATAGTTTCCAAGAAAAACGCATTTAAAGTTTTTCATATAAAAATCTTTAGAAAATTAATTTTCTATAGAAAATAGAAGTGATCACAGATTTTCGTTATTTTGGCTCTAGCACTTATAGTTTCCAAGAAAAACGCATTTAAAGTTTTGCATATAAAAATCTTTAGAAAATCAATTTTTTATAGAAAATAGAAGTGATCACAGATTTTCGTTATTTTGGCTCTAGCACTTATAGTTTCCAAGAAAAACGCATTTAAAGTTTTTCATATAAAAATCTTTAGAAAAACAATTTTCTATAGAAAATAGAAGTGATCACAGATTTTCGTTATTTTGGCTCTAGCACTTATAGTTTCCAAGAAAAACGCATTTAAAGTTTTTCATATAAAAATCTTTAGAAAATCAATTTTCTATAGAAAATAGAAGTGATCACAGATTTTCGTTATTTTGGCTCTAGCACTTATGGTTTCCAAGAAAAACGCATTTAAAGTTTTTCATATAAAAATCTTTAGAAAATCAATTTTTTATAGCAAATAGAAGTGATCACAGATTTTCGTTATTTTGGCTCTAGCACTTATAGTTTCCAAGAAAAACGCATTTAAAGCTTTTCATATAAAAATCTTTAGAAAATCAATTTTCTGTAGAAAATAGAAGTGATCACAGATTTTCGTTATTTTGGCTCTAGCACTTATAGTTTCCAAGAAAAACGCATTTAAAGTTTTGCATATAAAAATCTTTAGAAAATCAATTTTCTATAGAAAATAGAAGTGATCACAGATTTTCGTTATTTTGGCTCTAGCACTTATAGTTTCCAAGAAAAACGCAATTTAAAGTTTTTCATATAAAAATCTTTAGAAAATCAATTTTCTATAGAAAATAGAAGTGATCACAGATTTTCGTTATTTTGGCTCTAGCACTTATAGTTTCCAAGAAAAACGCATTTAAAGTTTTTCATATAAAAATCTTTAGAAAAACAATTTTCTATAGAAAATAGAAGTGATCACAGATTTTCGTTATTTTGGCTCTAGCACTTATAGTTTCCAAGAAAAACGCATTTAAAGTTTTTCACATAAAAATTTTTAGAAAATTAATTATCTATAGAAAATAGAAGTGATCACAGATTTTCGTTATTTTGGCTCTAGCACTTATAGTTTCCAAGAAAAACGCATTTAAAGTTTTTCATATAAAAATTTTTAGAAAATTAATTTTCTATAGAAAATAGAAGTGATCACAGATTTTCGTTATTTTGGCTCTAGCACTTATAGTTTCCAAGAAAAACGCATTTAAAGTTTTTCATATAAAAATCTTTAGAAAAACAATTTTCTATAGAAAATAGAAGTGATCACAGATTTTCGTTATTTTGGCTCTAGCACTTATAGTTTCCAAGAAAAACGCATTTAAAGTTTTTCATATAAAAATCTTTAGAAAATCAATTTTCTATAGAAAATAGAAGTGATCACAGATTTTCGTTATTTTGGCTCTAGCACTTATAGTTTTCAAGAAAAACGCATTTAAAGTTTTTCATATAAAAATCTTTAGAAAATCAATTTTCTATAGAAAATAGAAGTGATCACAGATTTTCGTTATTTTGGCTCTAGCACTTATAGTTTCCAAGAAAAACGCATTTAAAGTTTTTCATATAAAAATCTTTAGAAAATCAATTTTCTATGGAAAATAGAAGTGATCACAGATTTTCGTTATTTTGGCTCTAGCACTTATAGTTTCCAAGAAAAACGCATTTAAAGCTTTTCATATAAAAATCTTTAGAAAATCAATTTTTTTATAGCAAATAGAAGTGATCACAGATTTTCGTTATTTTGGCTCTAGCACTTATAGTTTCCAAGAAAAACGCATTTAAAGTTTTTCATATAAAAATATTTAGAAAATCAATTTTATATAGAAAATAGAAGTGATCACAGATTTTCGTTATTTTGGCTCTAGCACTTATAGTTTCCAAGAAAAACGCATTTAAAGCTTTTCATATAAAAATCTTTAGAAAATCAATTTTCTATAGAAAATAGAAGTGATCACAGATTTTCGTTATTTTGGCTCTAGCTTTTATAGTTTCCAAGAAAAACGCATTTAAAGTTTTGCATATAAAAATCTTTAGAAAATCAATTTTCTATAGAAAATAGAAGTGATCACAGATTTTCGTTATTTTGGCTCTAGCACTTATAGTTTCCAAGAAAAACGCATTTAAAGTTTTTCATATAAAAATCTTTAGAAAATTAATTTTCTATAGAAAATAAAAGTGATCACAGATTTTCGTTATTTTGGCTCTAGCACTTATAGTTTCCAAGAAAAACGCATTTAAAGTTTTTCATATAAAAATCTTTAGAAAATCAATTTTTTATAGCAAATAGAAGTGATCACAGATTTTCGTTATTTTGGCTCTAGCACTTATAGTTTCCAAGAAAAACGCATTTAAAGTTTTTCATATAAAAATCTTTAGAAAATCAATTTTCTATAGCAAATAGAAGTGATCACAGATTTTCGTTATTTTGGCTCTAGCACTTATAGTTTCCAAGAAAAACGCATTTAAAGTTTTTCATATAAAAATCTTTAGAAAATCAATTTTCCATTGAAAATAGAAGTGATCACAGATTTTCGTTATTTTGGCTCTAGCACTTATAGTTTCCAAGAAAAACGCATTTAAAGTTTTTCATATAAAAATCTTTAGAAAATCAATTTTCTATAGCAAATAGAAGTGATCACAGATTTTTGTTATTTTGGCTCTAGCACTTATAGTTTCCAAGAAAAACGCATTTAAAGTTTTGCATATAAAAATCTTTAGAAAATCAATTTTTTATAGCAAATAGAAGTGATCACAGAGTTTCGTTATTTTGGCTCTAGCACTTATAGTTTCCAAGAAAAACGCATTTAAAGCTTTTCATATAAAAATCTTTAGAAAATCAATTTTCTATAGAAAATAGAAGTGATCACAGATTTTCGTTATTTTGGCTCTAGCTTTTATAGTTTCCAAGAAAAACGCATTTAAAGTTTTGCATATAAAAATCTTTAGAAAATCAATTTTCTATAGAAAATAGAAGTGATCACAGATTTTCGTTATTTTGGCTCTAGCACTTATAGTTTCCAAGAAAAACGCATTTAAAGTTTTTCACATAAAAATTTTTAGAAAATTAATTATCTATAGAAAATAGAAGTGATCACAGATTTTCGTTATTTTGGCTCTAGCACTTATAGTTTCCAAGAAAAACGCATTTAAAGTTTTTCATATAAAAATTTTTAGAAAATTAATTTTCTATAGAAAATAGAAGTGATCACAGATTTTCGTTATTTTGGCTCTAGCACTTATAGTTTCCAAGAAAAACGCATTTAAAGTTTTTCATATAAAAATCTTTAGAAAAACAATTTTCTATAGAAAATAGAAGTGATCACAGATTTTCGTTATTTTGGCTCTAGCACTTATAGTTTCCAAGAAAAACGCATTTAAAGTTTTTCATATAAAAATCTTTAGAAAATCAATTTTCTATAGAAAATAGAAGTGATCACAGATTTTCGTTATTTTGGCTCTAGCACTTATAGTTTTCAAGAAAAACGCATTTAAAGTTTTTCATATAAAAATCTTTAGAAAATCAATTTTCTATAGAAAAAAGAAGTGATCACAGATTTTCGTTATTTTGGCTCTAGCACTTATAGTTTCCAAGAAAAACGCATTTAAAGTTTTTCATATAAAAATCTTTAGAAAATCAATTTTCTATGGAAAATAGAAGTGATCACAGATTTTCGTTATTTTGGCTCTAGCACTTATAGTTTCCAAGAAAAACGCATTTAAAGCTTTTCATATAAAAATCTTTAGAAAATCAATTTTTTTATAGCAAATAGAAGTGATCACAGATTTTCGTTATTTTGGCTCTAGCACTTATAGTTTCCAAGAAAAACGCATTTAAAGTTTTTCATATAAAAATATTTAGAAAATCAATTTTCTATAGAAAATAGAAGTGATCACAGATTTTCGTTATTTTGGCTCTAGCACTTATAGTTTCCAAGAAAAACGCATTTAAAGCTTTTCATATAAAAATCTTTAGAAAATCAATTTTCTATAGAAAATAGAAGTGATCACAGATTTTCGTTATTTTGGCTCTAGCTTTTATAGTTTCCAAGAAAAACGCATTTAAAGTTTTGCATATAAAAATCTTTAGAAAATCAATTTTCTATAGAAAATAGAAGTGATCACAGATTTTCGTTATTTTGGCTCTAGCACTTATAGTTTCCAAGAAAAACGCATTTAAAGTTTTTCATATAAAAATCTTTAGAAAATTAATTTTCTATAGAAAATAAAAGTGATCACAGATTTTCGTTATTTTGGCTCTAGCACTTATAGTTTCCAAGAAAAACGCATTTAAAGTTTTTCATATAAAAATCTTTAGAAAATCAATTTTTTATAGCAAATAGAAGTGATCACAGATTTTCGTTATTTTGGCTCTAGCACTTATAGTTTCCAAGAAAAACGCATTTAAAGTTTTTCATATAAAAATCTTTAGAAAATCAATTTTCTATAGCAAATAGAAGTGATCACAGATTTTCGTTATTTTGGCTCTAGCACTTATAGTTTCCAAGAAAAACGCATTTAAAGTTTTTCATATAAAAATCTTTAGAAAATCAATTTTCCATTGAAAATAGAAGTGATCACAGATTTTCGTTATTTTGGCTCTAGCACTTATAGTTTCCAAGAAAAACGCATTTAAAGTTTTTCATATAAAAATCTTTAGAAAATCAATTTTCTATAGCAAATAGAAGTGATCACAGATTTTTGTTATTTTGGCTCTAGCACTTATAGTTTCCAAGAAAAACGCATTTAAAGTTTTGCATATAAAAATCTTTAGAAAATCAATTTTTTATAGCAAATAGAAGTGATCACAGAGTTTCGTTATTTTGGCTCTAGCACTTATAGTTTCCAAGAAAAACGCATTTAAAGTTTTTCATATAAAAATCTTTAGAAAATCAATTTTCTATAGCAAATAGAAGTGATCACAGATTTTCGTTATTTTGGCTCTAGCACTTATAGTTTCCAAGAAAAACGCATTTAAAGTTTTTCATATAAAATTCTTTAGAAAATCAATTTTCTATAGAAAATAGAAGTGATCACAGATTTTCGTTATTTTGGCTCTAGCGCTTATAGTTTCCAAGAAAAACGCATATAAAGTTTTTCATATAAAAATCTTTAGAAAATCAATTTTCTATAGCAAATAGAAGTGATCACAGATTTTCGTTATTTTGGCTCTAGCACTTATAGTTTCCAAGAAAAACGCATTTAAAGTTTTGCATATAAAAATCTTTAGAAAATCAATTTTTTATAGCAAATAGAAGTGATCACAGATTTTCGTTATTTTGGCTCTAGCACTTATAGTTTCCAAGAAAAACGCATTTAAAGTTTTTCATATAAAAATCTTTAGAAAATCAGTTTTTTATAGCAAATAGAAGTGATCACAGATTTTCGTTATTTTGGCTCTAGCACTTATAGTTTCCAAGAAAAACGCATTTAAAGTTTTTCATATAAAAATCTTTAGAAAATCAATTTTCTATAGAAAATAGAAGTGATCACAGATTTTCGCTATTTTGGCTCTAGAACTTATAGTTTCCAAGAAAAACGCATATAAAGTTTTTCATATAAAAATCTTTAGAAAATCAATTTTCTATAGAAAATAGAAGTGATCACAGATTTTCGTTATTTTGGCTCTAGCACTAATAGTTTCCAAGAAAAACGCATTTAAAGTTTTTCATATAAAAATCTTTAGAAAATCAATTTTCTATTGAAAATAGAAGTGATCACAGATTTTCGTTATTTTGGCTCTAGCACTTATAGTTTCCAAGAAAAACGCATTTAAAGTTTTTCATACAAAAATCTTTTGAAAATCAATTTTCTATAGAAAATAGAAGTGATCACAGATTTTCGTTATTTTGGCTCTAGCACTTAAAGTCTCCAAGAAAAACGCATTTAAAGTTTTGCATATAAAAATCTTTAGAAAATCAATTTTTTATAGCAAATAGAAGTGATCACAGATTTTCGTTATTTTGGCTCTAGCACTTATAGTTTCCAAGAAAAACGCATTTAAAGTTTTTCATAAAAAATCAATTTTCTATAGAAAATAGAAGTGATCACAGATTTTCGTTATTTTGGCTCTAGCACTTATAGTTTCCAAGAAAAACGCATTTAAAGTTTTTCATATAAAAATCCTAGAAGTGATCACAGATTTTCGTTATTTTGGCTCTAGCACTTATAGTTTCCAAGAAAAACGCATTTAAAGTTTTTCATATAAAATTCTTTTGAAAATCAATTTTCTATAGAAAATAGAAGTGATCACAGATTTTCGTTATTTTGGCTCTAGCACTTATAGTTTCCAAGAAAAACGCATTTAAAGTTTTTCATATAAAAATCTTTAGAAAATCAGTTTTTTATAGCAAATAGAAGTGATCACAGATTTTCGTTATTTTGGCTCTAGCACTTATAGTTTCCAAGAAAAACGCATTTAAAGTTTTTCATATAAAAATCTCTAGAAAATCAATTTTCTATAGAAAATAGAAGTGATCACAGATTTTCGCTATTCTGGCTCTAGAACTTATAGTTTCCAAGAAAAACGCATATAAAGTTTTTCATATAAAAATCTTTAGAAAATCAATTTTCTATAGAAAATAGAAGTGATCACAGATTTTCGTTATTTTGGCTCTAGCACTAATAGTTTCCAAGAAAAACGCATTTAAAGTTTTTCATATAAAAATCTTTAGAAAATCAATTTTCTATTGAAAATAGAAGTGATCACAGATTTTCGTTATTTTGGCTCTAGCACTTATAGTTTCCAAGAAAAACGCATTTAAAGTTTTTCATATAAAAATCTTTAGAAAATCAATTTTCTATAGAAAATAGAAGTGATCACAGATTTTCGCTATTTTGGCTCTAGAACTTATAGTTTCCAAGAAAAACGCATATAAAGTTTTTCATATAAAAATCTTTAGAAAATCAATTTTCTATAGAAAATAGAAGTGATCACAGATTTTCGTTATTTTGGCTCTAGCACTAATAGTTTCCAAGAAAAACGCATTTAAAGTTTTTCATATAAAAATCTTTAGAAAATCAATTTTCTATTGAAAATAGAAGTGATCACAGATTTTCGTTATTTTGGCTCTAGCACTTATAGTTTCCAAGAAAAACGCATTTAAAGTTTTTCATACAAAAATCTTTTGAAAATCAATTTTCTATAGAAAATAGAAGTGATCACAGATTTTCGTTATTTTGGCTCTAGCACTTAAAGTTTCCAAGAAAAACGCATTTAAAGTTTTGCATATAAAAATCTTTAGAAAATCAATTTTTTATAGCAAATAGAAGTGATCACAGATTTTCGTTATTTTGGCTCTAGCACTTATAGTTTCCAAGAAAAACGCATTTAAAGTTTTTCATAAAAAAATCAATTTTCTATAGAAAATAGAAGTGATCACAGATTTTCGTTATTTTGGCTCTAGCACTTATAGTTTCCAAGAAAAACGCATTTAAAGTTTTTCATATAAAAATCCTAAGAAAATCAAATTTTTATAGAAAATAGAAGTGATCACAGATTTTCGTTATTTTGGCTCTAGCACTTATAGTTTCCAAGAAAAACGCATTTAAAGTTTTTCATATAAAATTCTTTAGAAAATCAATTTTCTATAAAAAATAGAAGTGATCACAGAGTTTCGTTATTTTGGCTCTAGCACTTATAGTTTCCAAGAAAAACGCATTTAAAGTTTTTCATATAAAAATCTTTTGAAAATCAATTTTCTATAGAAAATAGAAGTGATCACAGATTTTCGTTATTTTGGCTCTAGCACTTATAGTTTCCAAGAAAATCAGTTTTTTATAGCAAATAGAAGTGATCACAGATTTTCGTTATTTTGGCTCTAGCACTTATAGTTTCCAAGAAAAACGCATTTAAAGTTTTTCATATAAAAATCTTTAGAAAATCAATTTTCTATAGAAAATAGAAGTGATCACAGATTTTCGCTATTTTGGCTCTAGAACTTATAGTTTCCAAGAAAAACGCATATAAAGTTTTTTCATATAAAAATCTTTAGAAAATCAATTTTCTATTGAAAATAGAAGTGATCACAGATTTTCGTTATTTTGGCTCTAGCACTAATAGTTTCCAAGAAAAACGCATTTAAAGTTTTTCATATAAAAATCTTTAGAAAATCAATTTTCTATTGAAAATAGAAGTGATCACAGATTTTCGTTATTTTGGCTCTAGCACTTATAGTTTCCAAGAAAAACGCATTTAAAGTTTTTCATACAAAAATCTTTTGAAAATCAATTTTCTATAGAAAATAGAAGTGATCACAGATTTTCGTTACTTTGGCTCTAGCACTTATAGTTTCCAAGAAAAACGCATTTAAAGTTTTTCATATAAAAATCTTTAGAAAATCAATTTTTTATAGCAAATAGAAGTGATCACAGATTTTCGTTATTTTGGCTCTAGCACTTATAGTTTCCAAGAAAAACGCATTTAAAGTTTTTCATATAAAAATCTTTAGAAAATCAATTTTCTATAGAAAATAGAAGTGATCACAGATTTTCGTTATTTTGGCTCTAGCACTTATAGTTTCAAAGAAAAACGCATTTAAAGTTTTTCATATAAAAATCTTTAGAAAATCAATTTTTTATAGCAAATAGAAGTGATCACAGATTTTCGTTATTTTGGCTCTAGCACTTATAGTTTCCAAGAAAAACGCATTTAAAGTTTTTCATATAAAAATCTTTAGAAAATCAATTTTCTATTGAAAATAGAAGTGATCACAGATTTTCGTTATTTTGGCTCTAGCACTTATAGTTTCCAAGAAAAACGCATTTAAAGTTTTTCATACAAAAATCTTTTGAAAATCAATTTTCTATAGAAAATAGAAGTGATCACAGATTTTCGTTATTTTGGCTCTAGCACTTATAGTTTCCAAGAAAAACGCATTTAAAGTTTTGCATATAAAAATCTTTAGAAAATCAATTTTTTATAGCAAATAGAAGTGATCACAGATTTTCGTTATTTTGGCTCTAGCACTTATAGTTTCCAAGAAAAACGCATTTAAAGTATTTCATATAAAAATCATTAGAAAATCAATTTTCTATAGAAAATAGAAGTGATCACAGATTTTCGTTATTTTGGCTCTAGCACTTATAGTTTCCAAGAAAAACGCATTTAAAGTTTTTCATATAAAAATCTTTAGAAAATCAATTTTTTATAGCAAATAGAAGTGATCACAGATTTTCGTTATTTTGGCTCTAGCACTTATAGTTTCCAAGAAAAACGCATTTAAAGTTTTGCATATAAAAATCTTTAGAAAATCAATTTTCTATAGAAAATAGAAGTGATCACAGATTTTCGTTATTTTGGCTCTAGCACTTATAGTTTCCAAGAAAAACGCATTTAAAGTTTTTCATATAAAAATCTTTAGAAAATCATTTTTTTATAGCAAATAGAAGTGATCACAGATTTTCGTTATTTTGGCTCTAGCACTTATAGTTTCCAAGAAAAACGCATTTAAAGTTTTTCATATAAAAATCTTTAGAAAATCAATTTTCTATTGAAAATAGAAGTGATCACAGATTTTCGTTATTTTGGCTCTAGCACTTATAGTTTCCAAGAAAAACGCATTTAAAGTTTTTCATACAAAAATCTTTTGAAAATCAATTTTCTATAGAAAATAGAAGTGATCACAGATTTTCGTTATTTTGGCTCTAGCACTTATAGTTTCCAAGAAAAACGCATTTAAAGTTTTGCATATAAAAATCTTTAGAAAATCAATTTTTTATAGCAAATAGAAGTGATCACAGATTTTCGTTATTTTGGCTCTAGCACTTATAGTTTCCAAGAAAAACGCATTTAAAGTATTTCATATAAAAATCATTAGAAAATCAATTTTCTATAGAAAATAGAAGTGATCACAGATTTTCGTTATTTTGGCTCTAGCACTTATAGTTTCCAAGAAAAACGCATTTAAAGTTTTTCATATAAAAATCTTTAGAAAATCAATTTTCTATAGAAAATAGAAGTGATCACAGATTTTCGTTATTTTGGCTCTAGCACTTATAGTTTCCATGAAAAACGCATTTAAAGTTTTGCATATAAAAATCTTTAGAAAATCAATTTTCTATAGAAAATAGAAGTGATCACAGATTTTCGTTATTTTGACTCTAGCACTTATAGTTTCCAAGAAAAACGCATTTAAAGTTTTTCATATAAAAATCTTTAGAAAATCAATTTTCTATAGAAAATAGAAGTGATCACAGATTTTCGTTATTTTGGCTCTAGCACTTATAGTTTCCAAGAAAAACGCATTTAAAGTTTTTCATATAAAAATCTTTAGAAAATCAATTTTCTATAGAAAATAGAAGTGATCACAGATTTTCGTTATTTTGGCTCTAGCACTTATAGTTTCCAAGAAAAACGCATTTAAAGTTTTTCATATAAAAATCTTTAGAAAATCAATTTTCCATTGAAAATAGAAGTGATCACAGATTTTCGTTATTTTGGCTCTAGCACTTATAGTTTCCAAGAAAAACGCATTTAAAGTTTTTCATATAAAAATCTTTTGAAAATCAATTTTCTATAGAAAATAGAAGTGATCACAGATTTTCGTTATTTTGGCTCTAGCACTTATAGTTTCCAAGAAAAACGCATTTAAAGTTTTTCATATAAAAATCTTTTGAAAATCAATTTTCTATAGAAAATAGAAGTGATCACAGATTTTCGTTATTTTAGCTCTAGCACTTATAGTTTCCAAGAAAAACGCATTTAAAGTTTTTCATATAAAAATCTTAAGAAAATCAATTTTCTATAGAAAATAGAAGTGATCACAGATTTTCGCTATTTTGGCTCTAGCACTTATAGTTTCCAAGAAAAACGCATATAAAGTTTTTCATATAAAAATCTTTAGAAAATCAATTTTCTATAGAAAATAGAAGTGATCACAGATTTTCGTTACTTTGGCTCTAGCACTTATAGTTTCCAAGAAAAACGCATTTAAAGTTTTTCATATAAAAATCTTTAGAAAATCAATTTTTTATAGCAAATAGAAGTGATCACAGATTTTCGTTATTTTGGCTCTAGCACTTATAGTTTCCAAGAAAAACGCATTTAAAGTTTTTCATATAAAAATCTTTTGAAAATCAATTTTCTATAGAAAATAGAAGTGATCACAGATTTTCGTTATTTTGGCTATAGCACTTATAGTTTCCAAGAAAAACGCATTTAAAGTTTTTCATACAAAAATCTTTAGAAAATCAGTTTTCTATAGAAAATAGAAGTGATCACAGATTTTCGTTATTTTGGCTCTAGCACTTATAGTTTCCAAGAAAAACGCATTTAAAGTTTTTCATATAAAAATTATTAGAAAATCAATTTTCTATAGAAAATAGAAGTGATCACAGATTTTCGTTATTTTGGCTCTAGCACTTATAGTTTCCAAGAAAAACGCATTTGAAGTTTTTCATATAAAAATCTTTAGAAAATCAATTTTCTATAGAAAATAGAAGTGATCACAGATTTTCGTTATTTTGGCTCTAGCCCTTATAGTTTCCAAGAAAAACGCATTTAAAGTTTTTCATACAAAAATCTTTAGAAAATCAATTTTCTATAGAAAATAGAAGTGATCACAGATTTTCGTTATTTTGGCTCTAGCACTTATAGTTTCCAAGAAAAACGCATTTAAAGTTTTGCATATAAAAATCTTTAGAAAATCAATTTTTTATAGCAAATAGAAGTGATCACAGATTTTCGTTATTTTGGCTCTAGCACTTATAGTTTCCAAGAAAAACGCATTTAAAGTTTTCATATAAAAATCGTTAGAAAATTAATTTTTTATAGCAAATAGAAGTGATCACAGATTTTCGTTATTTTGGCTCTAGCACTTATAGTTTCCAAGAAAAACGCATTTAAAGTTTTTCATATAAAAATCTTTAGAAAATCAATTTTTTATAGCAAATAGAAGTGATCACAGATTTTCGTTATTTTGGCTCTAGCACTTATAGTTTCCAAGAAAAACGCATTTAAAGTTTTTCATATAAAAATCTTTAGAAAATCAATTTTCTATAGAAAATAGAAGTGATCACAGATTTTCGTTATTTTGGCTCTAGCACTTATAGTTTCCATGAAAAACGCATTTAAAGTTTTGCATATAAAAATCTTTAGAAAATCAATTTTCTATAGAAAATAGAAGTGATCACAGATTTTCGTTATTTTGGCTCTAGCACTTATAGTTTCCAAGAAAAACGCATTTAAAGTTTTTCATATAAAAATCTTTAGAAAATCAATTTTCTATAGAAAATAGAAGTGATCACAGATTTTCGTTATTTTGGCTCTAGCACTTATAGTTTCCAAGAAAAACGCATTTAAAGTTTTTCATATAAAAATTATTAGAAAATCAATTTTCTATAGAAAATAGAAGTGATCACAGATTTTCGTTATTTTGGCTCTAGCACTTATAGTTTCCAAGAAAAACGCATTTGAAGTTTTTCATATAAAAATCTTTAGAAAATCAATTTTCTATAGAAAATAGAAGTGATCACAGATTTTCGTTATTTTGGCTCTAGCCCTTATAGTTTCCAAGAAAAACGCATTTAAAGTTTTTCATACAAAAATCTTTAGAAAATCAATTTTCTATAGAAAATAGAAGTGATCACAGATTTTCGTTATTTTGGCTCTAGCACTTATAGTTTCCAAGAAAAACGCATTTAAAGTTTTGCATATAAAAATCTTTAGAAAATCAATTTTTTATAGCAAATAGAAGTGATCACAGATTTTCGTTATTTTGGCTCTAGCACTTATAGTTTCCAAGAAAAACGAATTTAAAGTTGTTTATATAAAATTCTTTAGAAAATCAATTTTCTATAGAAAATAGAAGTGATCACAGATTTTCGTTATTTTGGCTCTAGCACTTATAGTTTCCAAGAAAAACGCATTTAAAGTTTTTCATATAAAAATCTTTAGAAAATCAGTTTTTTATAGCAAATAGAAGTGATCACAGATTTTCGTTATTTTGGCTCTAGCACTTATAGTTTCCAAGAAAAACGCATTTAAAGTTTTTCATATAAAAATCTTTAGAAAATCAATTTTCTATAGAAAATAGAAGTGATCACAGATTTTCGTTATTTTGGCTCTAGCACTTATAGTTTCCAAGAAAAACGCATTTAAAGTTTTTCATATAAAAATCTTTAGAAAATCAATTTTTTATAGAAAATAGAAGTGATCACCGATTTTCGTTATTTTGGCTCTAGCACTTATAGTTTCCAAGAAAAACGCATTTAAAGTTTTCATATAAAAATCTTTAGAAAATTAATTTTTTATAGCAAATAGAAGTGATCACAGATTTTCGTTATTTTGGCTCTAGCACTTATAGTTTCCAAGAAAAACGCATTTAAAGTTTTTCATATAAAAATCTTTAGAAAATCAATTTTTTATAGCAAATAGAAGTGATCACAGATTTTCGTTATTTTGGCTCTAGCACTTATAGTTTCCAAGAAAAACGCATTTAAAGTTTTTCATATAAAAATCTTTAGAAAATCAATTTTCTATAGAAAATAGAAGTGATCACAGATTTTCGTTATTTTGGCTCTAGCACTTATAGTTTCCATGAAAAACGCATTTAAAGTTTTGCATATAAAAATCTTTAGAAAATCAATTTTCTATAGAAAATAGAAGTGATCACAGATTTTCGTTATTTTGGCTCTAGCACTTATAGTTTCCAAGAAAAACGCATTTAAAGTTTTTCATATAAAAATCTTTAGAAAATCAATTTTCTATAGAAAATAGAAGTGATCACAGATTTTCGTTATTTTGGCTCTAGCACTTATAGTTTCCAAGAAAAACGCATTTAAAGTTTTTTATACAAAAATCTTTAGAAAATCAGTTTTCTATAGAAAATAGAAGTGATCACAGATTTTCGCTATTATGGCTCTAGCACTTATAGTTTCCAAGAAAAACGCATTTAAAGTTTTTCATATAAAAATCCTAAGAAAATCAAATTTTTATAGAAAATAGAAGTGATCACAGATTTTCGTTATTTTGGCTCTAGCACTTATAGTTTCCAAGAAAAACGCATTTAAAGTTTTTCATATAAAAATCTTTAGAAAATCAATTTTCTATAGAAAATAGAAGTGATCACAGATTTTCGTTATTTTGGCTCTAGCACTTATAGTTTCCAAGAAAAACGCATTTAAAGTTTTTCATATAAAAATTTTTAGAAAATTAATTTTCTATAGAAAATAGAAGTGATCACAGATTTTCGTTATTTTGGCTCTAGCACTTATAGTTTCCAAGAAAAACGCATTTAAAGTTTTTCATATAAAAATCTTTAGAAAATCAATTTTCTATAGAAAATAGAAGTGATCACAGATTTTCGCTATTATGGCTCTAGCACTTATAGTTTCCAAGAAAAACGCATTTAAAGTTTTTCATATAAAAATCCTAAGAAAATCAAATTTTTATAGAAAATAGAAGTGATCACAGATTTTCGTTATTTTGGCTCTAGCACTTATAGTTTCCAAGAAAAACGCATTTAAAGTTTTTCATATAAAAATCTTTAGAAAATCAATTTTCCATTGAAAATAGAAGTGATCACAGATTTTCGTTATTTTGGCTCTAGCACTTATAGTTTCCAAGAAAAACGCATTTAAAGTTTTTCATATAAAAATCTTTTGAAAATCAATTTTCTATAGAAAATAGAAGTGATCACAGATTTTCGTTATTTTGGCTCTAGCACTTATAGTTTCCAAGAAAAACGCATTTAAAGTTTTTCATATAAAAATCTTTTGAAAATCAATTTTCTATAGAAAATAGAAGTGATCACAGATTTTCGTTATTTTGGCTCTAGCACTTATAGTTTCCAAGAAAAACGCATTTAAAGTTTTTCATATAAAAATCTTTAGAAAATCAATTTTCTATAGAAAATAGAAGTGATCACAGATTTTCGCTATTTTGGCTCTAGCACTTATAGTTTCCAAGAAAAACGCATATAAAGTTTTTCATATAAAAATCTTTAGAAAATCAATTTTCTATAGAAAATAGAAGTGATCACAGATTTTCGTTACTTTGGCTCTAGCACTTATAGTTTCCAAGAAAAACGCATTTAAAGTTTTTCATATAAAAATCTTTAGAAAATCAATTTTTTATAGCAAATAGAAGTGATCACAGATTTTCGTTATTTTGGCTCTAGCACTTATAGTTTCCAAGAAAAACGCATTTAAAGTTTTTCATATAAAAATCTTTTGAAAATCAATTTTCTATAGAAAATAGAAGTGATCACAGATTTTCGTTATTTTGGCTATAGCACTTATAGTTTCCAAGAAAAACGCATTTAAAGTTTTTCATACAAAAATCTTTAGAAAATCAATTTTCTATAGAAAATAGAAGTGATCACAGATTTTCGTTATTTTGGCTCTAGCACTTATAGTTTCCAAGAAAAACGCATTTAAAGTTTTTCATATAAAAATTATTAGAAAATCAATTTTCTATAGAAAATAGAAGTGATCACAGATTTTCGTTATTTTGGCTCTAGCACTTATAGTTTCCAAGAAAAACGCATTTGAAGTTTTTCATATAAAAATCTTTAGAAAATCAATTTTCTATAGAAAATAGAAGTGATCACAGATTTTCGTTATTTTGGCTCTAGCCCTTATAGTTTCCAAGAAAAACGCATTTAAAGTTTTTCATACAAAAATCTTTAGAAAATCAATTTTCTATAGAAAATAGAAGTGATCACAGATTTTCGTTATTTTGGCTCTAGCACTTATAGTTTCCAAGAAAAACGCATTTAAAGTTTTCATATAAAAATCGTTAGAAAATTAATTTTTTATAGCAAATAGAAGTGATCACAGATTTTCGTTATTTTGGCTCTAGCACTTATAGTTTCCAAGAAAAACGCATTTAAAGTTTTTCATATAAAAATCTTTAGAAAATCAATTTTTTATAGCAAATAGAAGTGATCACAGATTTTCGTTATTTTGGCTCTAGCACTTATAGTTTCCAAGAAAAACGCATTTAAAGTTTTTCATATAAAAATCTTTAGAAAATCAATTTTCTATAGAAAATAGAAGTGATCACAGATTTTCGTTATTTTGGCTCTAGCACTTATAGTTTCCATGAAAAACGCATTTAAAGTTTTGCATATAAAAATCTTTAGAAAATCAATTTTCTATAGAAAATAGAAGTGATCACAGATTTTCGTTATTTTGGCTCTAGCACTTATAGTTTCCAAGAAAAACGCATTTAAAGTTTTTCATATAAAAATCTTTAGAAAATCAATTTTCTATAGAAAATAGAAGTGATCACAGATTTTCGTTATTTTGGCTCTAGCACTTATAGTTTCCAAGAAAAACGCATTTAAAGTTTTTCATATAAAAATTATTAGAAAATCAATTTTCTATAGAAAATAGAAGTGATCACAGATTTTCGTTATTTTGGCTCTAGCACTTATAGTTTCCAAGAAAAACGCATTTGAAGTTTTTCATATAAAAATCTTTAGAAAATCAATTTTCTATAGAAAATAGAAGTGATCACAGATTTTCGTTATTTTGGCTCTAGCCCTTATAGTTTCCAAGAAAAACGCATTTAAAGTTTTTCATACAAAAATCTTTAGAAAATCAATTTTCTATAGAAAATAGAAGTGATCACAGATTTTCGTTATTTTGGCTCTAGCACTTATAGTTTCTAAGAAAAACGCATTTAAAGTTTTGCATATAAAAATCTTTAGAAAATCAATTTTTTATAGCAAATAGAAGTGATCACAGATTTTCGTTATTTTGGCTCTAGCACTTATAGTTTCCAAGAAAAACGAATTTAAAGTTGTTTATATAAAATTCTTTAGAAAATCAATTTTCTATAGAAAATAGAAGTGATCACAGATTTTCGTTATTTTGGCTCTAGCACTTATAGTTTCCAAGAAAAACGCATTTAAAGTTTTTCATATAAAAATCTTTAGAAAATCAGTTTTTTATAGCAAATAGAAGTGATCACAGATTTTCGTTATTTTGGCTCTAGCACTTATAGTTTCTAAGAAAAACGCATTTAAAGTTTTGCATATAAAAATCTTTAGAAAATCAATTTTTTATAGCAAATAGAAGTGATCACAGATTTTCGTTATTTTGGCTCTAGCACTTATAGTTTCCAAGAAAAACGAATTTAAAGTTGTTTATATAAAATTCTTTAGAAAATCAATTTTCTATAGAAAATAGAAGTGATCACAGATTTTCGTTATTTTGGCTCTAGCACTTATAGTTTCCAAGAAAAACGCATTTAAAGTTTTTCATATAAAAATCTTTAGAAAATCAGTTTTTTATAGCAAATAGAAGTGATCACAGATTTTCGTTATTTTGGCTCTAGCACTTATAGTTTCCAAGAAAAACGCATTTAAAGTTTTTCATATAAAAATCTTTAGAAAATCAATTTTTTATAGAAAATAGAAGTGATCACCGATTTTCGTTATTTTGGCTCTAGCACTTATAGTTTCCAAGAAAAACGCATTTAAAGTTTTCATATAAAAATCTTTAGAAAATTAATTTTTTATAGCAAATAGAAGTGATCACAGATTTTCGTTATTTTGGCTCTAGCACTTATAGTTTCCAAGAAAAACGCATTTAAAGTTTTTCATATAAAAATCTTTAGAAAATCAATTTTTTATAGCAAATAGAAGTGATCACAGATTTTCGTTATTTTGGCTCTAGCACTTATAGTTTCCAAGAAAAACGCATTTAAAGTTTTTCATATAAAAATCTTTAGAAAATCAATTTTCTATAGAAAATAGAAGTGATCACAGATTTTCGTTATTTTGGCTCTAGCACTTATAGTTTCCATGAAAAACGCATTTAAAGTTTTGCATATAAAAATCTTTAGAAAATCAATTTTCTATAGAAAATAGAAGTGATCACAGATTTTCGTTATTTTGGCTCTAGCACTTATAGTTTCCAAGAAAAACGCATTTAAAGTTTTTCATATAAAAATCTTTAGAAAATCAATTTTCTATAGAAAATAGAAGTGATCACAGATTTTCGTTATTTTGGCTCTAGCACTTATAGTTTCCAAGAAAAACGCATTTAAAGTTTTTTATACAAAAATCTTTAGAAAATCAATTTTCTATAGAAAATAGAAGTGATCACAGATTTTCGTTATTTTGGCTCTAGCACTTATAGTTTCCATGAAAAACGCATTTAAAGTTTTGCATATAAAAATCTTTAGAAAATCAATTTTCTATAGAAAATAGAAGTGATCACAGATTTTCGTTATTTTGGCTCTAGCCCTTATAGTTTCCAAGAAAAACGCATTTAAAGTTTTTCATACAAAAATCTTTAGAAAATCAATTTTCTATAGAAAATAGAAGTGATCACAGATTTTCGTTATTTTGGCTCTAGCACTTATAGTTTCCAAGAAAAACGCATTTAAAGTTTTTCATATAAAAATCTTTAGAAAATCAATTTTCTATAGAAAATAGAAGTGATCACTGATTTTCGTTATTTTGGCTCTAGCACTTATAGTTTCCAAGAAAAACGCATTTAAAGTTTTTCATATAAAAATTATTAGAAAATCAATTTTCTATAGAAAATAGAAGTGATCACAGATTTTCGTTATTTTGGCTCTAGCACTTATAGTTTCCAAGAAAAACGCATTTGAAGTTTTTCATATAAAAATCTTTAGAAAATCAATTTTCTATAGAAAATAGAAGTGATCACAGATTTTCGTTATTTTGGCTCTAGCCCTTATAGTTTCCAAGAAAAACGCATTTAAAGTTTTTCATACAAAAATCTTTAGAAAATCAATTTTCTATAGAAAATAGAAGTGATCACAGATTTTCGTTATTTTGGCTCTAGCACTTATAGTTTCCAAGAAAAACGCATTTAAAGTTTTGCATATAAAAATCTTTAGAAAATCAATTTTTTATAGCAAATAGAAGTGATCACAGATTTTCGTTATTTTGGCTCTAGCACTTATAGTTTCCAAGAAAAACGAATTTAAAGTTGTTTATATAAAATTCTTTAGAAAATCAATTTTCTATAGAAAATAGAAGTGATCACAGATTTTCGTTATTTTGGCTCTAGCACTTATAGTTTCCAAGAAAAACGCATTTAAAGTTTTTCATATAAAAATCTTTAGAAAATCAGTTTTTTATAGCAAATAGAAGTGATCACAGATTTTCGTTATTTTGGCTCTAGCACTTATAGTTTCCAAGAAAAACGCATTTAAAGTTTTTCATATAAAAATCTTTAGAAAATCAATTTTCTATAGAAAATAGAAGTGATCACAGATTTTCGTTATTTTGGCTCTAGCACTTATAGTTTCCAAGAAAAACGCATTTAAAGTTTTTCATATAAAAATCTTTAGAAAATCAATTTTTTATAGAAAATAGAAGTGATCACCGATTTTCGTTATTTTGGCTCTAGCACTTATAGTTTCCAAGAAAAACGCATTTAAAGTTTTCATATAAAAATCTTTAGAAAATTAATTTTTTATAGCAAATAGAAGTGATCACAGATTTTCGTTATTTTGGCTCTAGCACTTATAGTTTCCAAGAAAAACGCATTTAAAGTTTTTCATATAAAAATCTTTAGAAAATCAATTTTTTATAGCAAATAGAAGTGATCACAGTTTTTCGTTATTTTGGCTCTAGCACTTATAGTTTCCAAGAAAAACGCATTTAAAGTTTTTCATATAAAAATCTTTAGAAAATCAATTTTCTATAGAAAATAGAAGTGATCACAGATTTTCGTTATTTTGGCTCTAGCACTTATAGTTTCCATGAAAAACGCATTTAAAGTTTTGCATATAAAAATCTTTAGAAAATCAATTTTCTATAGAAAATAGAAGTGATCACAGATTTTCGTTATTTTGGCTCTAGCACTTACAGTTTCCAAGAAAAACGCATTTAAAGTTTTTCATATAAAAATCTTTAGAAAATCAATTTTCTATAGAAAATAGAAGTGATCACAGATTTTCGTTATTTTGGCTCTAGCACTTATAGTTTCCAAGAAAAACGCATTTAAAGTTTTTTATACAAAAATCTTTAGAAAATCAATTTTCTATAGAAAATAGAAGTGATCACAGATTTTCGCTATTATGGCTCTAGCACTTATAGTTTCCAAGAAAAACGCATTTAAAGTTTTTCATATAAAAATCCTAAGAAAATCAAATTTTTATAGAAAATAGAAGTGATCACAGATTTTCGTTATTTTGGCTCTAGCACTTATAGTTTCCAAGAAAAACGCATTTAAAGTTTTTCATATAAAAATCTTTAGAAAATCAATTTTCTATAGAAAATAGAAGTGATCACAGATTTTCGTTATTTTGGCTCTAGCACTTATAGTTTCCAAGAAAAACGCATTTAAAGTTTTTCATATAAAAATTTTTAGAAAATTAATTTTCTATAGAAAATAGAAGTGATCACAGATTTTCGTTATTTTGGCTCTAGCACTTATAGTTTCCAAGAAAAACGCATTTAAAGTTTTTCATATAAAAATCTTTAGAAAATCAATTTTCTATAGAAAATAGAAGTGATCACAGATTTTCGCTATTATGGCTCTAGCACTTATAGTTTCCAAGAAAAACGCATTTAAAGTTTTTCATATAAAAATCCTAAGAAAATCAAATTTTTATAGAAAATAGAAGTGATCACAGATTTTCGTTATTTTGGCTCTAGCACTTATAGTTTCCAAGAAAAACGCATTTAAAGTTTTTCATATAAAATTCTTTAGAAAATCAATTTTCTATAAAAAATAGAAGTGATCACAGAGTTTCGTTATTTTGGCTCTAGCACTTATAGTTTCCAAGAAAAACGCATTTAAAGTTTTTCATATAAAAATCTTTTGAAAATCAATTTTCTATAGAAAATAGAAGTGATCACAGATTTTCGTTATTTTGGCTCTAGCACTTATAGTTTCCAAGAAAAACGCATTTAAAGTTTTTCATATAAAAATCTTTAGAAAATCAATTTTCTATAGAAAATAGAAGTGATCACAGATTTTCGCTATTTTGGCTCTAGCACTTATAGTTTCCAAGAAAAACGCATATAAAGTTTTTCATATAAAAATGTTTAGAAAATCAATTTTCTATAGAAAATAGAAGTGATCACAGATTTTCGTTACTTTGGCTCTAGCACTTATAGTTTCCAAGAAAAACGCATTTAAAGTTTTTCATATAAAAATGTTTAGAAAATCAATTTTCTATAGAAAATAGAAGTGATCACAGATTTTCGTTATTTTGGCTCTAGCACTTATAGTTT
This sequence comes from Pollenia angustigena, assembly GCA_930367215.1. Classification (NCBI taxonomy): domain Eukaryota; kingdom Metazoa; phylum Arthropoda; class Insecta; order Diptera; family Polleniidae; genus Pollenia; species Pollenia angustigena. The sequence goes on from OV884056.1 coordinate 189,609,285, forward strand.
CAAAGAAAAACGCATTTAAAGTTTTTCATATAAAAATCTTTAGAAAATCAATTTTTTATAGCAAATAGAAGTGATCACAGATTTTCGTTATTTTGGCTCTAGCACTTATAGTTTCCAAGAAAAACGCATTTAAAGTTTTTCATATAAAAATCTTTAGAAAATCAATTTTCTATTGAAAATAGAAGTGATCACAGATTTTCGTTATTTTGGCTCTAGCACTTATAGTTTCCAAGAAAAACGCATTTAAAGTTTTTCATACAAAAATCTTTTGAAAATCAATTTTCTATAGAAAATAGAAGTGATCACAGATTTTCGTTATTTTGGCTCTGGCACTTATAGTTTCCAAGAAAAACGCATTTAAAGTTTTGCATATAAAAATCTTTAGAAAATCAATTTTTTATAGCAAATAGAAGTGATCACAGATTTTCGTTATTTTGGCTCTAGCACTTATAGTTTCCAAGAAAAACGCATTTAAAGTTTTGCATATAAAAATCTTTAGAAAATCAATTTTTTATAGCAAATAGAAGTGATCACAGATTTTCGTTATTTTGGCTCTAGCACTTATAGTTTCCAAGAAAAACGCATTTAAAGTATTTCATATAAAAATCTTTAGAAAATCAATTTTTTATAGCAAATAGAAGTGATCACAGATTTTCGTTATTTTGGCTCTAGCACTTATAGTTTCCAAGAAAAACGCATTTAAAGTTTTTCATATAAAAATCTTTAGAAAATCAATTTTCTATAGAAAATAGAAGTGATCACAGATTTTCGTTATTTTGGCTCTAGCACTTATAGTTTCCATGAAAAACGCATTTAAAGTTTTGCATATAAAAATCTTTAGAAAATCAATTTTCTATTGAAAATAGAAGTGATCACAGATTTTCGTTATTTTGGCTCTAGCACTTATAGTTTCCAAGAAAAACGCATTTAAAGTTTTTCATATAAAAATCTTTAGAAAATCATTTTTTTATAGCAAATAGAAGTGATCACAGATTTTCGTTATTTTGGCTCTAGCACTTATAGTTTCCAAGAAAAACGCATTTAAAGTTTTTCATATAAAAATCTTTAGAAAATCAATTTTCTATTGAAAATAGAAGTGATCACAGATTTTCGTTATTTTGGCTCTAGCACTTATAGTTTCCAAGAAAAACGCATTTAAAGTTTTTCATACAAAAATCTTTTGAAAATCAATTTTCTATAGAAAATAGAAGTGATCACAGATTTTCGTTATTTTGGCTCTAGCACTTATAGTTTCCAAGAAAAACGCATTTAAAGTTTTGCATATAAAAATCTTTAGAAAATCAATTTTTTATAGCAAATAGAAGTGATCACAGATTTTCGTTATTTTGGCTCTAGCACTTATAGTTTCCAAGAAAAACGCATTTAAAGTATTTCATATAAAAATCATTAGAAAATCAATTTTCTATAGAAAATAGGAGTGATCACAGATTTTCGTTATTTTGGCTCTAGCACTTATAGTTTCCAAGAAAATCAATTTTTTATAGCAAATAGAAGTGATCACAGATTTTCGTTATTTTGGCTCTAGCACTTATAGTTTCCAAGAACAACGCATTTAAAGTTTTTCATATAAAAATCTTTAGAAAATCAATTTTCTATAGAAAATAGAAGTGATCACAGATTTTCGTTATTTTGGCTCTAGCACTTATAGTTTCCATGAAAAACGCATTTAAAGTTTTGCATATAAAAATCTTTAGAAAATCAATTTTCTATAGAAAATAGAAGTGATCACAGATTTTCGTTATTTTGGCTCTAGCACTTATAGTTTCCAAGAAAAACGCATTTAAAGTTTTTCATATAAAAATCTTTAGAAAATCAATTTTCTATAGAAAATAGAAGTGATCACAGATTTTCGTTATTTTGGCTCTAGCACTTATAGTTTCCAAGAAAAACGCATTTAAAGTTTTTCATATAAAAATCTTTAGAAAATCAATTTTCTATAGAAAATAGAAGTGATCACAGATTTTCGTTATTTTGGCTCTAGCACTTATAGTTTCCAAGAAAAACGCATTTAAAGTTTTTCATATAAAAATCTTTAGAAAATCAATTTTCCATTGAAAATAGAAGTGATCACAGATTTTCGTTATTTTGGCTCTAGCACTTATAGTTTCCAAGAAAAACGCATTTAAAGTTTTTCATATAAAAATCTTTTGAAAATCAATTTTCTATAGAAAATAGAAGTGATCACAGATTTTCGTTATTTTGGCTCTAGCACTTATAGTTTCCAAGAAAAACGCATTTAAAGTTTTTCATATAAAAATCTTTTGAAAATCAATTTTCTATAGAAAATAGAAGTGATCACAGATTTTCGTTATTTTGGCTCTAGCACTTATAGTTTCCAAGAAAAACGCATTTAAAGTTTTTCATATAAAAATCTTTAGAAAATCAATTTTCTATAGAAAATAGAAGTGATCACAGATTTTCGCTATTTTGGCTCTAGCACTTATAGTTTCCAAGAAATACGCATATAAAGTTTTTCATATAAAAATCTTTAGAAAATCAATTTTCTATAGAAAATAGAAGTGATCACAGATTTTCGTTACTTTGGCTCTAGCACTTATAGTTTCCAAGAAAAACGCATTTAAAGTTTTTCATATAAAAATCTTTAGAAAATCAATTTTTTATAGCAAATAGAAGTGATCACAGATTTTCGTTATTTTGGCTCTAGCACTTATAGTTTCCAAGAAAAACGCATTTAAAGTTTTTCATATAAAAATCTTTTGAAAATCAATTTTCTATAGAAAATAGAAGTGATCACAGATTTTCGTTATTTTGGCTATAGCACTTATAGTTTCCAAGAAAAACGCATTTAAAGTTTTTCATACAAAAATCTTTAGAAAATCAATTTTCTATAGAAAATAGAAGTGATCACAGATTTTCGTTATTTTGGCTCTAGCACTTATAGTTTCCAAGAAAAACGCATTTAAAGTTTTTCATATAAAAATTATTAGAAAATCAATTTTCTATAGAAAATAGAAGTGATCACAGATTTTCGTTATTTTGGCTCTAGCACTTATAGTTTCCAAGAAAAACGCATTTGAAGTTTTTCATATAAAAATCTTTAGAAAATCAAATTTCTATAGAAAATAGAAGTGATCACAGATTTTCGGTATTTTGGCTCTAGCACTTATAGTTTCCAAGAAAAACGCATTTAAAGTTTTGCATATAAAAATCTTTAGAAAATCAATTTTTTATAGCAAATAGAAGTGATCACAGATTTTCGTTATTTTGGCTCTAGCACTTATAGTTTCCAAGAAAAACGAATTTAAAGTTGTTCATATAAAATTCTTTAGAAAATCAATTTTCTATAGAAAATAGAAGTGATCACAGATTTTCGTTATTTTGGCTCTAGCACTTATAGTTTCCAAGAAAAACGAATTTAAAGTTGTTCATATAAAATTCTTTAGAAAATCAATTTTCTATAGAAAATAGAAGTGATCACAGATTTTCGTTATTTTGGCTCTAGCACTTATAGTTTCCAAGAAAAACGCATTTAAAGTTTTTCATATAAAAATTTTTAGAAAATTAATTTTCTATAGAAAATAGAAGTGATCACAGATTTTCGTTATTTTGGCTCTAGCACTTATAGTTTCCAAGAAAAACGAATTTAAAGTTGTTTATATAAAATTCTTTAGAAAATCAATTTTCTATAGAAAATAGAAGTGATCACAGATTTTCGTTATTTTGGCTCTAGCACTTATAGTTTCCAAGAAAAACGCATTTAAAGTTTTTCATATAAAAATCTTTAGAAAATCAGTTTTTTATAGCAAATAGAAGTGATCACAGATTTTCGTTATTTTGGCTCTAGCACTTATAGTTTCCAAGAAAAACGCATTTAAAGTTTTTCATATAAAAATCTTTAGAAAATCAATTTTCTATAGAAAATAGAAGTGATCACAGATTTTCGTTATTTTGGCTCTAGCACTTATAGTTTCCAAGAAAAACGCATTTAAAGTTTTTCATATAAAAATCTTTAGAAAATCAATTTTTTATAGAAAATAGAAGTGATCACCGATTTTCGTTATTTTGGCTCTAGCACTTATAGTTTCCAAGAAAAACGCATTTAAAGTTTTCATATAAAAATCTTTAGAAAATTAATTTTTTATAGCAAATAGAAGTGATCACAGATTTTCGTTATTTTGGCTCTAGCACTTATAGTTTCCAAGAAAAACGCATTTAAAGTTTTTCATATAAAAATCTTTAGAAAATCAATTTTTTATAGCAAATAGAAGTGATCACAGATTTTCGTTATTTTGGCTCTAGCACTTATAGTTTCCAAGAAAAACGCATTTAAAGTTTTTCATATAAAAATCTTTAGAAAATCAATTTTCTATAGAAAATAGAAGTGATCACAGATTTTCGTTATTTTGGCTCTAGCACTTATAGTTTCCATGAAAAACGCATTTAAAGTTTTGCATATAAAAATCTTTAGAAAATCAATTTTCTATAGAAAATAGAAGTGATCACAGATTTTCGTTATTTTGGCTCTAGCACTTACAGTTTCCAAGAAAAACGCATTTAAAGTTTTTCATATAAAAATCTTTAGAAAATCAATTTTCTATAGAAAATAGAAGTGATCACAGATTTTCGTTATTTTGGCTCTAGCACTTATAGTTTCCAAGAAAAACGCATTTAAAGTTTTTTATACAAAAATCTTTAGAAAATCAATTTTCTATAGAAAATAGAAGTGATCACAGATTTTCGCTATTATGGCTCTAGCACTTATAGTTTCCAAGAAAAACGCATTTAAAGTTTTTCATATAAAAATCCTAAGAAAATCAAATTTTTATAGAAAATAGAAGTGATCACAGATTTTCGTTATTTTGGCTCTAGCACTTATAGTTTCCAAGAAAAACGCATTTAAAGTTTTTCATATAAAAATCTTTAGAAAATCAATTTTCTATAGAAAATAGAAGTGATCACAGATTTTCGTTATTTTGGCTCTAGCACTTATAGTTTCCAAGAAAAACGCATTTAAAGTTTTTCATATAAAAATTTTTAGAAAATTAATTTTCTATAGAAAATAGAAGTGATCACAGATTTTCGTTATTTTGGCTCTAGCACTTATAGTTTCCAAGAAAAACGCATTTAAAGTTTTTCATATAAAAATCTTTAGAAAATCAATTTTCTATAGAAAATAGAAGTGATCACAGATTTTCGCTATTATGGCTCTAGCACTTATAGTTTCCAAGAAAAACGCATTTAAAGTTTTTCATATAAAAATCCTAAGAAAATCAAATTTTTATAGAAAATAGAAGTGATCACAGATTTTCGTTATTTTGGCTCTAGCACTTATAGTTTCCAAGAAAAACGCATTTAAAGTTTTTCATATAAAATTCTTTAGAAAATCAATTTTCTATAAAAAATAGAAGTGATCACAGAGTTTCGTTATTTTGGCTCTAGCACTTATAGTTTCCAAGAAAAACGCATTTAAAGTTTTTCATATAAAAATCTTTTGAAAATCAATTTTCTATAGAAAATAGAAGTGATCACAGATTTTCGTTATTTTGGCTCTAGCACTTATAGTTTCCAAGAAAAACGCATTTAAAGTTTTTCATATAAAAATCTTTAGAAAATCAATTTTCTATAGAAAATAGAAGTGATCACAGATTTTCGCTATTTTGGCTCTAGCACTTATAGTTTCCAAGAAAAACGCATATAAAGTTTTTCATATAAAAATGTTTAGAAAATCAATTTTCTATAGAAAATAGAAGTGATCACAGATTTTCGTTACTTTGGCTCTAGCACTTATAGTTTCCAAGAAAAACGCATTTAAAGTTTTTCATATAAAAATGTTTAGAAAATCAATTTTCTATAGAAAATAGAAGTGATCACAGATTTTCGTTATTTTGGCTCTAGCACTTATAGTTTCAAAGAAAAACGCATTTAAAGTTTTTCATATAAAAATCTTTAGAAAATCAATTTTTTATAGCAAATAGAAGTGATCACAGATTTTCGTTATTTTGGCTCTAGCACTTATAGTTTCCAAGAAAAACGCATTTAAAGTTTTTCATATAAAAATCTTTAGAAAATCAATTTTCTATTGAAAATAGAAGTGATCACAGATTTTCGTTATTTTGGCTCTAGCACTTATAGTTTCCAAGAAAAACGCATTTAAAGTTTTTCATACAAAAATCTTTTGAAAATCAATTTTCTATAGAAAATAGAAGTGATCACAGATTTTCGTTATTTTGGCTCTAGCACTTATAGTTTCCAAGAAAAACGCATTTAAAGTTTTGCATATAAAAATCTTTAGAAAATCAATTTTTTATAGCAAATAGAAGTGATCACAGATTTTCGTTATTTTGGCTCTAGCACTTATAGTTTCCAAGAAAAACGCATTTAAAGTTTTGCATATAAAAATCTTTAGAAAATCAATTTTTTATAGCAAATAGAAGTGATCACAGATTTTCGTTATTTTGGCTCTAGCACTTATAGTTTCCAAGAAAAACGCATTTAAAGTATTTCATATAAAAATCTTTAGAAAATCAATTTTTTATAGCAAATAGAAGTGATCACAGATTTTCGTTATTTTGGCTCTAGCACTTATAGTTTCCAAGAAAAACGCATTTAAAGTTTTTCATATAAAAATCTTTAGAAAATCAATTTTCTATAGAAAATAGAAGTGATCACAGATTTTCGTTATTTTGGCTCTAGCACTTATAGTTTCCATGAAAAACGCATTTAAAGTTTTGCATATAAAAATCTTTAGAAAATCAATTTTCTATTGAAAATAGAAGTGATCACAGATTTTCGTTATTTTGGCTCTAGCACTTATAGTTTCCAAGAAAAACGCATTTAAAGTTTTTCATATAAAAATCTTTAGAAAATCATTTTTTATAGCAAATAGAAGTGATCACAGATTTTCGTTATTTTGGCTCTAGCACTTATAGTTTCCAAGAAAAACGCATTTAAAGTTTTTCATATAAAAATCTTTAGAAAATCAATTTTCTATTGAAAATAGAAGTGATCACAGATTTTCGTTATTTTGGCTCTAGCACTTATAGTTTCCAAGAAAAACGCATTTAAAGTTTTTCATACAAAAATCTTTTGAAAATCAATTTTCTATAGAAAATAGAAGTGATCACAGATTTTCGTTATTTTGGCTCTAGCACTTATAGTTTCCAAGAAAAACGCATTTAAAGTTTTGCATATAAAAATCTTTAGAAAATCAATTTTTTATAGCAAATAGAAGTGATCACAGATTTTCGTTATTTTGGCTCTAGCACTTATAGTTTCCAAGAAAAACGCATTTAAAGTATTTCATATAAAAATCATTAGAAAATCAATTTTCTATAGAAAATAGGAGTGATCACAGATTTTCGTTATTTTGGCTCTAGCACTTATAGTTTCCAAGAAAATCAATTTTTTATAGCAAATAGAAGTGATCACAGATTTTCGTTATTTTGGCTCTAGCACTTATAGTTTCCAAGAACAACGCATTTAAAGTTTTTCATATAAAAATCTTTAGAAAATCAATTTTCTATAGAAAATAGAAGTGATCACAGATTTTCGTTATTTTGGCTCTAGCACTTATAGTTTCCATGAAAAACGCATTTAAAGTTTTGCATATAAAAATCTTTAGAAAATCAATTTTCTATAGAAAATAGAAGTGATCACAGATTTTCGTTATTTTGGCTCTAGCACTTATAGTTTCCAAGAAAAACGCATTTAAAGTTTTTCATATAAAAATCTTTAGAAAATCAATTTTCTATAGAAAATAGAAGTGATCACAGATTTTCGTTATTTTGGCTCTAGCACTTATAGTTTCCAAGAAAAACGCATTTAAAGTTTTTCATATAAAAATCTTTAGAAAATCAATTTTCTATAGAAAATAGAAGTGATCACAGATTTTCGTTATTTTGGCTCTAGCACTTATAGTTTCCAAGAAAAACGCATTTAAAGTTTTTCATATAAAAATCTTTAGAAAATCAATTTTCCATTGAAAATAGAAGTGATCACAGATTTTCGTTATTTTGGCTCTAGCACTTATAGTTTCCAAGAAAAACGCATTTAAAGTTTTTCATATAAAAATCTTTTGAAAATCAATTTTCTATAGAAAATAGAAGTGATCACAGATTTTCGTTATTTTGGCTCTAGCACTTATAGTTTCCAAGAAAAACGCATTTAAAGTTTTTCATATAAAAATCTTTTGAAAATCAATTTTCTATAGAAAATAGAAGTGATCACAGATTTTCGTTATTTTGGCTCTAGCACTTATAGTTTCCAAGAAAAACGCATTTAATGTTTTTCATATAAAAATCTTTAGAAAATCAATTTTCTATAGAAAATAGAAGTGATCACAGATTTTCGCTATTTTGGCTCTAGCACTTATAGTTTCCAAGAAAAACGCATATAAAGTTTTTCATATAAAAATCTTTAGAAAATCAATTTTCTATAGAAAATAGAAGTGATCACAGATTTTCGTTACTTTGGCTCTAGCACTTATAGTTTCCAAGAAAAACGCATTTAAAGTTTTTCATATAAAAATCTTTAGAAAATCAATTTTTTATAGCAAATAGAAGTGATCACAGATTTTCGTTATTTTGGCTCTAGCACTTATAGTTTCCAAGAAAAACGCATTTAAAGTTTTTCATATAAAAATCTTTTGAAAATCAATTTTCTATAGAAAATAGAAGTGATCACAGATTTTCGTTATTTTGGCTATAGCACTTATAGTTTCCAAGAAAAACGCATTTAAAGTTTTTCATACAAAAATCTTTAGAAAATCAATTTTCTATAGAAAATAGAAGTGATCACAGATTTTCGTTATTTTGGCTCTAGCACTTATAGTTTCCAAGAAAAACGCATTTAAAGTTTTTCATATAAAAATTATTAGAAAATCAATTTTCTATAGAAAATAGAAGTGATCACAGTTTTTCGTTATTTTGGCTCTAGCACTTATAGTTTCCAAGAAAAACGCATTTGAAGTTTTTCATATAAAAATCTTTAGAAAATCAATTTTCTATAGAAAATAGAAGTGATCACAGATTTTCGTTATTTTGGCTCTAGCACTTATAGTTTCCAAGAAAAACGCATTTAAAGTTTTGCATATAAAAATCTTTAGAAAATCAATTTTTTATAGCAAATAGAAGTGATCACAGATTTTCGTTATTTTGGCTCTAGCACTTATAGTTTCCAAGAAAAACGAATTTAAAGTTGTTCATATAAAATTCTTTAGAAAATCAATTTTCTATAGAAAATAGAAGTGATCACAGATTTTCGTTATTTTGGCTCTAGCACTTATAGTTTCCAAGAAAAACGAATTTAAAGTTGTTCATATAAAATTCTTTAGAAAATCAATTTTCTATAGAAAATAGAAGTGATCACAGATTTTCGTTATTTTGGCTCTAGCACTTATAGTTTCCAAGAAAAACGCATTTAAAGTTTTTCATATAAAAATCTTTAGAAAATCAGTTTTTTATAGCAAATAGAAGTGATCACAGATTTTCGTTATTTTGGCTCTAGCACTTATAGTTTCCAAGAAAAACGCATTTAAAGTTTTTCATATAAAAATCTTTAGAAAATCAATTTTCTATAGAAAATAGAAGTGATCACAGATTTTCGTTATTTTGGCTCTAGCACTTATAGTTTCCAAGAAAAACGCATTTAAAGTTTTTCATATAAAAATCTTTAGAAAATCAATTTTTTATAGAAAATAGAAGTGATCACAGATTTTCGTTATTTTGGCTCTAGCACTTATAGTTTCCAAGAAAAACGCATTTAAAGTTTTCATATAAAAATCTTTAGAAAATTAATTTTTTATAGCAAATAGAAGTGATCACAGATTTTCGTTATTTTGGCTCTAGCACTTATAGTTTCCAAGAAAAACGCATTTAAAGTTTTTCATATAAAAATCTTTAGAAAATCAATTTTTTATAGAAAATAGAAGTGATCACAGATTTTCGTTATTTTGGCTCTAGCACTTATAGTTTCCAAGAAAAACGCATTTAAAGTTTTTCATATAAAAATCTTTAGAAAATCAATTTTCTATAGAAAATAGAAGTGATCACAGATTTTCGTTATTTTGGCTCTAGCACTTATAGTTTCCATGAAAAACGCATTTAAAGTTTTGCATATAAAAATCTTTAGAAAATCAATTTTCTATAGAAAATAGAAGTGATCACAGATTTTCGTTATTTTGGCTCTAGCACTTATAGTTTCCAAGAAAAACGCATTTAAAGTTTTTCATATAAAAATCTTTAGAAAATCAATTTTCTATAGAAAATAGAAGTGATCACAGATTTTCGTTATTTTGGCTCTAGCACTTATAGTTTCCAAGAAAAACGCATTTAAAGTTTTTCATATAAAAATCTTTAGAAAATCAATTTTCTTTAGAAAATAGAAGTGATCACAGATTTTCGTTATTTTGGCTCTAGCACTTATAGTTTCCAAGAAAAACGCATTTAAAGTTTTTCATATAAAAATCTTTAGAAAATCAATTTTCCATTGAAAATAGAAGTGATCACAGATTTTCGTTATTTTGGCTCTAGCACTTATAGTTTCCAAGAAAAACGCATTTAAAGTTTTTCATATAAAAATCTTTTGAAAATCAATTTTCTATAGAAAATAGAAGTGATCACAGATTTTCGTTATTTTGGCTCTAGCACTTATAGTTTCCAAGAAAAACGCATTTAAAGTTTTTCATATAAAAATCTTTTGAAAATCAATTTTCTATAGAAAATAGAAGTGATCACAGATTTTCGTTATTTTGGCTCTAGCACTTATAGTTTCCAAGAAAAACACATTTAAAGTTTTTCATATAAAATTCTTTAGAAAATCAATTTTCTATAGAAAATAGAAGTGATCACAGATTTTCGTTATTTTGGCTCTAGCACTTATAGTTTCCAAGAAAAACGCATTTAAAGTTTTTCATATAAAAATCTTTAGAAAATCAGTTTTTTATAGCAAATAGAAGTGATCACAGATTTTCGTTATTTTGGCTCTAGCACTTATAGTTTCCAAGAAAAACGCATTTAAAGTTTTTCATATAAAAATCTTTAGAAAATCAATTTTCTATAGAAAATAGAAGTGATCACAGATTTTCGCTATTTTGGCTCTAGCACTTATAGTTTCCAAGAAAAACGCATATAAAGTTTTTCATATAAAAATCTTTAGAAAATCAATTTTCTATAGAAAATAGAAGTGATCACAGATTTTCGTTACTTTGGCTCTAGCACTTATAGTTTCCAAGAAAAACGCATTTAAAGTTTTTCATATAAAAATCTTTAGAAAATCAATTTTTTATAGCAAATAGAAGTGATCACAGATTTTCGTTATTTTGGCTCTAGCACTTATAGTTTCCAAGAAAAACGCATTTAAAGTTTTTCATATAAAAATCTTTAGAAAATCAATTTTCTATAGAAAATAGAAGTGATCACAGATTTTCGTTATTTTGGCTATAGCACTTATAGTTTCCAAGAAAAACGCATTTAAAGTTTTTCATACAAAAATCTTTAGAAAATCAATTTTCTATAGAAAATAGAAGTGATCACAGATTTTCGTTATTTTGGCTCTAGCACTTATAGTTTCCAAGAAAAACGCATTTAAAGTTTTTCATATAAAAATTATTAGAAAATCAATTTTCTATAGAAAATAGAAGTGATCACAGATTTTCGTTATTTTGGCTCTAGCACTTATAGTTTCCAAGAAAAACGCATTTGAAGTTTTTGATATAAAAATCTTTAGAAAATCAATTTTCTATAGAAAATAGAAGTGATCACAGATTTTCGTTATTTTGGCTCTAGCCCTTATAGTTTCCAAGAAAAACGCATTTAAAGTTTTTCATACAAAAATCTTTAGAAAATCAATTTTCTATAGAAAATAGAAGTGATCACAGATTTTCGTTATTTTGGCTCTAGCACTTATAGTTTCCAAGAAAAACGCATTTAAAGTTTTGCATATAAAAATCTTTAGAAAATCAATTTTCTATAGAAAATAGAAGTGATCACAGATTTTCGTTACTTTGGCTCTAGCACTTATAGTTTCCAAGAAAAACGCATTTAAAGTTTTTCATATAAAAATCTTTAGAAAATCAATTTTTTATAGCAAATAGAAGTGATCACAGATTTTCGTTATTTTGGCTCTAGCACTTATAGTTTCCAAGAAAAACGCATTTAAAGTTTTTCATATAAAAATCTTTAGAAAATCAATTTTCTATAGAAAATAGAAGTGATCACAGATTTTCGTTATTTTGGCTATAGCACTTATAGTTTCCAAGAAAAACGCATTTAAAGTTTTTCATACAAAAATCTTTAGAAAATCAATTTTCTATAGAAAATAGAAGTGATCACAGATTTTCGTTATTTTGGCTCTAGCACTTATAGTTTCCAAGAAAAACGCATTTAAAGTTTTTCATATAAAAATTATTAGAAAATCAATTTTCTATAGAAAATAGAAGTGATCACAGATTTTCGTTATTTTGGCTCTAGCACTTATAGTTTCCAAGAAAAACGCATTTGAAGTTTTTGATATAAAAATCTTTAGAAAATCAATTTTCTATAGAAAATAGAAGTGATCACAGATTTTCGTTATTTTGGCTCTAGCCCTTATAGTTTCCAAGAAAAACGCATTTAAAGTTTTTCATACAAAAATCTTTAGAAAATCAATTTTCTATAGAAAATAGAAGTGATCACAGATTTTCGTTATTTTGGCTCTAGCACTTATAGTTTCCAAGAAAAACGCATTTAAAGTTTTGCATATAAAAATCTTTAGAAAATCAATTTTTTATAGCAAATAGAAGTGATCACAGATTTTCGTTATTTTGGCTCTAGCACTTATAGTTTCCAAGAAAAACGAATTTGAAGTTGTTCATATAAAATTCTTTAGAAAATCAATTTTCTATAGAAAATAGAAGTGATCACAGATTTTCGTTATTTTGGCTCTAGCACTTATAGTTTCCAAGAAAAACGCATTTAAAGTTTTTCATATAAAAATCTTTAGAAAATCAGTTTTTTATAGCAAATAGAAGTGATCACAGATTTTCGTTATTTTGGCTCTAGCACTTATAGTTTCCAAGAAAAACGCATTTAAAGTTTTCATATAAAAATCTTTAGAAAATTAATTTTTTATAGCAAATAGGAAGTGATCACAGATTTTCGTTATTTTGGCTCTAGCACTTATAGTTTCCAAGAAAAACGCATTTAAAGTTTTTCATATAAAAATCTTTAGAAAATCAATTTTCTATAGAAAATAGAAGTGATCACAGATTTTCGTTATTTTGGCTCTAGCACTTATAGTTTCCAAGAAAAACGCATTTAAAGTTTTTCATATAAAAATCTTTAGAAAATCAATTTTTTATAGCAAATAGAAGTGATCACAGATTTTCGTTATTTTGGCTCTAGCACTTATAGTTTCCAAGAAAAACGCATTTAAAGTTTTGCATATAAAAATCTTTAGAAAATCAATTTTTTATAGCAAATAGAAGTGATCACAGATTTTCGTTATTTTGGCTCTAGCACTTATAGTTTCCAAGAAAAACGCATTTAAAATTTTTCATATAAAAATCTTTAGAAAATCAATTTTCTATAGAAAATAGAAGTGATCACAGATTTTCGTTATTTTGGCTCTAGCACTTATAGTTTCCAAGAAAAACGCATTTAAAGTTTTGCATATAAAAATCTTTAGAAAATCAATTTTTTATAGCAAATAGAAGTGATCACAGATTTTCGTTATTTTGGCTCTAGCACTTATAGTTTCCAAGAAAAACGCATTTAAAGTTTTGCATATAAAAATCTTTAGAAAATCAATTTTCTATAGAAAATAGAAGTGATCACATATTTTCGTTATTTTGGCATTTAAAGTTTTTCATATAAAAATCTTTAGAAAATCAATGTTCATTTTTTCATATAAAAATCTTTAGAAAATCAATTTTCTATAGAAAAAAGAAGTGATCACAGATTTTCGTTATTTTGGCTCTAGCACTTATAGTTTCCAAGAAAAACGCATTTAAAGTTTTTCATATAAAAATCTTTAGAAAATCAATTTTCTATAGAAAATAGAAGTGATCACAGATTATCGTTATTTTGGCTCTAGCACTTATAGTTTCCAAGAAAAACGCATTTAAAGTTTTTCATATAAAAATCTTTAGAAAATCAATTTTCTATAGAAAATAGAAGTGATCACAGATTTTCGTTATTTTGGCTCTAGCACTAATAGTTTCCAAGAAAAACGCATTTAAAGTTTTTCATATAAAAATCTTTAGAAAATCAATTTTTTATAGCAAATAGAAGTGATCACAGATTTTCGTTATTTTGGCTCTAGCACTTATAGTTTCCAAGAAAAACGCATTTAAAGTTTTTCATATAAAAATCTTTAGAAAATCAATTTTCTATAGAAAAAAGAAGTGATCACAGATTTTCGTTATTTTGGCTCTAGCACTTATAGTTTCCACGAAAAACGCATTTAAAGTTTTTCAAATAAAAATCTTTAGAAAACCAATTTTCTATAGAAAATAGAAGTGATCACAGATTTTCGTTATTTTGGCTCTAGCACTTATAGTTTCCAAGAAAAACGCATTTAAAGTTTTTCATATAAAAATCTTAAGAAAATCAATTTTCTATAGAAAATAGAAGTGATCACAGCTTTTCGTTATTTTGGCTCTAGCACTTATAGTTTCCAAGAAAAACGCATTTAAAGTTTTTCATATAAAAATCTTTAGAAAATCAATTTTTTATAGCAAATAGAAGTGATCATAGATTTTCGTTATTTTGGCTCTAGCACTTATAGTTTCCAAGAAAAACGCATTTAAAGTTTTGCATATAAAAATCTTTAGAAAATCAATTTTCTATAGCAAATAGAAGTGATCACAGATTTTCGTTATTTTGGCTCTAGCACTTATAGTTTCCAAGAAAAACGCATTTAAAGTTTTTCATATAAAAATCTTTAGAAAATCAATTTTTTATAGCAAATAGAAGTGATCACAGATTTTCGTTATTTTGGCTCTAGCACTTATAGTTTCCAAGAAAAACGCATTTAAAGTTTTTCATATAAAAATCTTTAGAAAATCAATTTTCTATAGAAAATAGAAGTGATCACAGCTTTTCGTTATTTTGGCTCTAGCACTTATAGTTTCCAAGAAAAACGCATTTAAAGTTTTGCATATAAAAATCTTTAGAAAATCAATTTTTTATAGCAAATAGAAGTGATCACAGATTTTCGTTATTTTGGCTCTAGCACTTATAGTTTCCAAGAAAAACGCATTTAAAGTTTTGCATATAAAAATCTTTAGAAAATCAATTTTCTATAGAAAATAGAAGTGATCACATATTTTCGTTATTTTGGCTCTAGCACTTATAGTTTCCAAGAAAAACGCATTTAAAGTTTTTCATATAAAAATCTTTAGAAAATCAATTTTCTATAGAAAATAGAAGTGATCACAGATTTTCGTTATTTTGGCTCTAGCACTTATAGTTTCCAAGAAAAACGCATTTAAAGTTTTGCATATAAAAATCTTTAGAAAATCAATTTTCTATAGAAAATAGAAGTGATCACAGATTTTCGTTATTTTGGCTCTAGCACTTATAGTTTCCAAGAAAAACGCATTTAAAGTTTTGCATATAAAAATCTTTAGAAAATCAATTTTTTATAGCAAATAGAAGTGATCACAGATTTTCGTTATTTTGGCTCTAGCACTTATAGTTTCCAAGAAAAACGCATTTAAAGTTTTGCATATAAAAATCTTTAGAAAATCAATTTTCTATAGAAAATAGAAGTGATCACATATTTTCGTTATTTTGGCTCTAGCACTTATAGTTTCCAAGAAAAACGCATTTAAAGTTTTGCATATAAAAATCTTTAGAAAATCAATTTTTTTATAGCAAATAGAAGTGATCACAGATTTTCGTTATTTTGGCTCTAGCACTTATAGTTTCCAAGAAAAACGCATTTAAAGTTTTGCATATAAAAATCTTTAGAAAATCAATTTTCTATAGAAAATAGAAGTGATCACAGATTTTCGTTATTTTGGCTCTAGCACTTATAGTTTCCAAGAAAAACGCATTTAAAGTTTTGCATATAAAAATCTTTAGAAAATCAATTTTCTATAGAAAATAGAAGTGATCACAGATTTTCGTTATTTTGGCTCTAGCACTTATAGTTTCCAAGAAAAACGCATTTAAAATTTTTCATATAAAATCTTTAGAAAATCAATTTTCTATAGAAAATAGAAGTGATCACAGATTTTCGCTATTTTGGCTCTAGCACTTATAGTTTCCAAGAAAAACGCATTTAAAGTTTTGCATTTAAAAATCTTTAGAAAATCAATTTTTTATAGCAAATAGAAGTGATCACAGATTTTCGTTATTTTGGCTCTAGCACTTATAGTTTCCAAGAAAAACGCATTTAAAGTTTTTCATATAAAAATCTTTAGAAAATCAATTTTCTATAGAAAATAGAAGTGATCACAGATTTTCGCTATTTTGGCTCTAGCACTTATAGTTTCCAAGAAAAACGCATTTAAAGTTTTTCATATAAAAATCTTTAGAAAATCAATTTTCTATAGAAAAAAGAAGTGATCACAGATATTCGTTATTTGGGCTCTAGCACTTATAGTTTCCAAGAAAAACGCATTTAAAGTTTTGCATATAAAAATCTTTAGAAAATCAATTTTTTATAGCAAATAGAAGTGATCACAGATTTTCGTTATTTTGGCTCTAGCACTTATAGTTTCCAAGAAAAACGCATTTAAAGTTTTGCATATAAAAATCTTTAGAAAATCAATTTTTTATAGCAAATAGAAGTGATCACAGATTTTCGTTATTTTGGCTCTAGCACTTATAGTTTCCAAGAAAAACGCATTTAAAGTTTTTCATATAAAAATCTTTAGAAAATCAATTTTCTATAGAAAATAGAAGTGATCACAGATTTTCGTTATTTTGGCTCTAGCACTTATAGTTTCCAAGAAAAACGCATTTAAAGTTTTTCATATAAAAATCTTTAGAAAATCAATTTTTTATAGCAAATAGAAGTGATCATAGATTTTCGTTATTTTGGCTCTAGCACTTATAGTTTCCAGGAAAAACGCATTTAAAGTTTTGCATATAAAAATCTTTAGAAAATCAATTTTCTATAGCAAATAGAAGTGATCACAGATTTTCGTTATTTTGGCTCTAGCACTTATAGTTTCCAAGAAAAACGCATTTAAAGTTTTTCATATAAAAATCTTTAGAAAATCAATTTTTTATAGCAAATAGAAGTGATCACAGATTTTCGTTATTTTGGCTCTAGCACTTATAGTTTCCAAGAAAAACGCATTTAAAGTTTTTCATATAAAAATCTTTAGAAAATCAATTTTCTATAGAAAATAGAAGTGATCACAGCTTTTCGTTATTTTGGCTCTAGCACTTATAGTTTCCAAGAAAAACGCATTTAAAGTTTTGCATATAAAAATCTTTAGAAAATCAATTTTTTATAGCAAATAGAAGTGATCACAGATTTTCGTTATTTAGGCTCTAGCACTTATAGTTTCCAAGAAAAACGCATTTAAAATTGTTCATATAAAAATCTTTAGAAAATCAATTTTCTATAGAAAATAGAAGTGATCACAGTTTTTCGTTATTTTGGCTCTAGCACTTATAGTTTCCAAGAAAAACGCATTTAAAGTTTTGCATATAAAAATCTTTAGAAAATCAATTTTTTATAGCAAATAGAAGTGATCACAGATTTTCGTTATTTTGGCTCTAGCACTTATAGTTTCCAAGAAAAACGCATTTAAAGTTTTGCATATAAAAATCTTTAGAAAATCAATTTTCTATAGAAAATAGAAGTGATCACATATTTTCGTTATTTTGGCTCTAGCACTTATAGTTTCCAAGAAAAACGCATTTAAAGTTTTGCATATAAAAATCTTTAGAAAATCAATTTTTTTATAGCAAATAGAAGTGATCACAGATTTTCGTTATTTTGGCTCTAGCACTTATAGTTTCCAAGAAAAACGCATTTAAAGTTTTGCATATAAAAATCTTTAGAAAATCAATTTTCTATAGAAAATAGAAGTGATCACAGATTTTCGTTATTTTGGCTCTAGCACTTATAGTTTCCAAGAAAAACGCATTTAAAGTTTTGCATATAAAAATCTTTAGAAAATCAATTTTCTATAGAAAATAGAAGTGATCACAGATTTTCGTTATTTTGGCTCTAGCACTTATAGTTTCCAAGAAAAACGCATTTAAAATTTTTCATATAAAATCTTTAGAAAATCAATTTTCTATAGAAAATAGAAGTGATCACAGATTTTCGCTATTTTGGCTCTAGCACTTATAGTTTCCAAGAAAAACGCATTTAAAGTTTTGCATTTAAAAATCTTTAGAAAATCAATTTTTTATAGCAAATAGAAGTGATCACAGATTTTCGTTATTTTGGCTCTAGCACTTATAGTTTCCAAGAAAAACGCATTTAAAGTTTTTCATATAAAAATCTTTAGAAAATCAATTTTCTATAGAAAATAGAAGTGATCACAGATTTTCGTTATTTTGGCTCTAGCACTTATAGTTTCCAAGAAAAACGCATTTAAAGTTTTTCATATAAAAATCTTTAGAAAATCAATTTTCTATAGAAAATAGAAGTGATCACAGATTTTCGTTATTTTGGCTCTAGCACTTATAGTTTCCAAGAAAAACGCATTTAAAGTTTTTCATATAAAAATCTTTAGAAAATCAATTTTCTATAGAAAATAGAAGTGATCACAGCTTTTCGTTATTTTGGCTCTAGCACTTATAGTTTCCAAGAAAAACGCATTTAAAATTTTTCATATAAAATCTTTAGAAAATCAATTTTCTATAGAAAATAGAAGTGATCACAGATTTTCGCTATTTTGGCTCTAGCACTTATAGTTTCCAAGAAAAACGCATTTAAAGTTTTGCATTTAAAAATCTTTAGAAAATCAATTTTTTATAGCAAATAGAAGTGATCACAGATTTTCGTTATTTTGGCTCTAGCACTTATAGTTTCCAAGAAAAACGCATTTAAAGTTTTTCATATAAAAATCTTTAGAAAATCAATTTTCTATAGAAAATAGAAGTGATCACAGATTTTCGTTATTTTGGCTCTAGCACTTATAGTTTCCAAGAAAAACGCATTTAAAGTTTTTCATATAAAAATCTTTAGAAAATCAATTTTCTATAGAAAATAGAAGTGATCACAGATTTTCGTTATTTTGGCTCTAGCACTTATAGTTTCCAAGAAAAACGCATTTAAAGTTTTTCATATAAAAGTCTTTAGAAAATCAATTTTCTATAGAAAATAGAAGTGATCACAGCTTTTCGTTATTTTGGCTCTAGCACTTATAGTTTCCAAGAAAAACGCATTTAAAGTTTTGCATATAAAAATCTTTAGAAAATCAATTTTTTATAGCAAATAGAAGTGATCACAGATTTTCGTTATTTAGGCTCTAGCACTTATAGTTTCCAAGAAAAACGCATTTAAAATTTTTCATATAAAAATCTTTAGAAAATCAATTTTCTATAGAAAATAGAAGTGATCACAGATTTTCGTTATTTTGGCTCTAGCACTTATAGTTTCCAAGAAAAACGCATTTAAAGTTTTGCATATAAAAATCTTTAGAAAATCAATTTTTTATAGCAAATAGAAGTGATCACAGATTTTCGTTATTTTGGCTCTAGCACTTATAGTTTCCAAGAAAAACGCATTTAAAGTTTTGCATATAAAAATCTTTAGAAAATCAATTTTCTATAGAAAATAGAAGTGATCACATATTTTCGTTATTTTGGCTCTAGCACTTATAGTTTCCAAGAAAAACGCATTTAAAGTTTTGCATATAA
Source organism: Pollenia angustigena (assembly GCA_930367215.1). Classification (NCBI taxonomy): domain Eukaryota; kingdom Metazoa; phylum Arthropoda; class Insecta; order Diptera; family Polleniidae; genus Pollenia; species Pollenia angustigena. Next base: position 189,629,081 of record OV884056.1, read on the forward strand.
AAATCTTTAGAAAATCAATTTTTTTATAGCAAATAGAAGTGATCACAGATTTTCGTTATTTTGGCTCTAGCACTTATAGTTTCCAAGAAAAACGCATTTAAAGTTTTGCATATAAAAATCTTTAGAAAATCAATTTTCTATAGAAAATAGAAGTGATCACAGATTTTCGTTATTTTGGCTCTAGCACTTATAGTTTCCAAGAAAAACGCATTTAAAGTTTTGCATATAAAAATCTTTAGAAAATCAATTTTCTATAGAAAATAGAAGTGATCACAGATTTTCGTTATTTTGGCTCTAGCACTTATAGTTTCCAAGAAAAACGCATTTAAAATTTTTCATATAAAATCTTTAGAAAATCAATTTTCTATAGAAAATAGAAGTGATCACAGATTTTCGCTATTTTGGCTCTAGCACTTATAGTTTCCAAGAAAAACGCATTTAAAGTTTTGCATTTAAAAATCTTTAGAAAATCAATTTTTTATAGCAAATAGAAGTGATCACAGATTTTCGTTATTTTGGCTCTAGCACTTATAGTTTCCAAGAAAAACGCATTTAAAGTTTTTCATATAAAAATCTTTAGAAAATCAATTTTCTATAGAAAAAAGAAGTGATCACAGATTTTCGTTATTTTGGCTCTAGCACTTATAGTTTCCAAGAAAAACGCATTTAAAGTTTTTCATATAAAAATCTTTAGAAAATCAATTTTCTATAGAAAATAGAAGTGATCACAGATTTTCGTTATTTTGGCTCTAGCACTTATAGTTTCCAAGAAAAACGCATTTAAAGTTTTTCATATAAAAATCTTTAGAAAATCAATTTTCTATAGAAAATAGAAGTGATCACAGATTTTCGTTATTTTGGCTCTAGCACTTATAGTTTCCAAGAAAAACGCATTTAAAGTTTTGCATATAAAAATCTTTAGAAAATCATTTTTTTATAGCAAATAGAAGTGATCACAGATTTTCGTTATTTTGGCTCTAGCACTTATAGTTTCCAAGAAAAACGCATTTAAAGTTTTTCATATAAAAATCTTTAGAAAATCAATTTTCTATAGAAAATAGAAGTGATCACAGATTTTCGTTATTTTGGCTCTAGCACTTATAGTTTCCAAGAAAAACGCATTTAAAATTTTTCATATAAAAATCTTTAGAAAATCAATTTTCTATAGAAAATAGAAGTGATCACAGATTTTCGCTATTTTGGCTCTACCACTTATAGTTTCCAAGAAAAACGCATTTAAAGATTTTCATATAAAAATCTTTAGAAAATCAATTTTCTATAGAAAAAAGAAGTGATCACAGATATTCGTTATTTTGGCTCTAGCACTTATAGTTTCCAAGAAAAACGCATTTAAAGTTTTTCATATAAAAATCTTTAGAAAATCAATTTTTTATAGCAAAAAGAAGTAATCGCAGATATTCGTTATTTTGGCTCTAGAAGTTATAGTTTCCAAGAAAAACGCATTTAAAGTTTTTCATATAAAAATCTTTAGAAAATCAATTTTCTATAGAAAATAGAAGTGATCACAGATTTTCGTTATTTTGGCTCTAACACTTATAGTTTCCAAGAAAAACGCATTTAAAGTTTTTCATATAAAAATCCTAAGAAAATCAAATTTTTATAGAAAATGGAAGTGATCACAGATTTTCGTTATTTTGGCTCTAGCACTTATAGTTTCCAAGAAAAACGCATTTAAAGTTTTTCATATAAAAATCCTAAGAAAATCAATTTTTTATAGAAAATAGAAGTGATCACAGATTTTCGTTATTTTGGCTCTAGCACTTATAGTTTCCAAGAAAAACGCATTTAAAGTTTTTCATATAAAAATCCTAAGAAAATCAAATTTTTATAGAAAATAGAAGTGATCACAGATTTTCGTTATTTTGGCTCTAGCACTTATAGTTTCCAAGAAAAACGCATTTAAAGTTTTTCATATAAAAATCCTAAGAAAATCAAATTTTTATAGAAAATAGAAGTGATCACAGATTTTCGTTATTTTGGCTCTAGCACTTATAGTTTCCAAGAAAAACGCTTTTAAAGTTTTGCATATAAAATCCTTAGAAAATCAATTTTCTTTAGAAAATAGAAGTGATCACAGATTTTCGTTATTTTGGCTCAAGCACTTATAGTTTCCAAGAAAAACTCATTTAAAGTTTTGCATATAAAAATCCTAAGAAAATCAAATTTTTATAGAAAATAGAAGTGATCACAGATTTTCGTTATTTTGGCTCTAGCACTTATAGTTTCCAAGAAAAACGCATTTAAAGTTTTTCATATAAAAATCCTAAGAAAATCAATTTTTTATAGAAAATAGAAGTGATCACAGATTTTCGTTATTTTGGCTCTAGCACTTATAGTTTCCAAGAAAAACGCATTTAAAGTTTTTCATATAAAAATCCTAAGAAAATCAATTTTTTATAGAAAATAGAAGTGATCACAGATTTTCGTTATTTTGGCTCTAGCACTTATAGTTTCCAAGAAAAACGCATTTAAAGTTTTTCATATAAAAATCCTAAGAAAATCAAATTTTTATAGAAAATAGAAGTGATCACAGATTTTCGTTATTTTGGCTCTAGCACTTATAGTTTCCAAGAAAAACGCATTTAAAGTTTTTCATATAAAAATCCTAAGAAAATCAAATTTTTATAGAAAATAGAAGTGATCACAGATTTTCGTTATTTTGGCTCTAGCACTTATAGTTTCCAAGAAAAACGCTTTTAAAGTTTTGCATATAAAATCCTTAGAAAATCAATTTTCTTTAGAAAATAGAAGTGATCACAGATTTTCGTTATTTTGGCTCAAGCACTTATAGTTTCCAAGAAAAACTCATTTAAAGTTTTGCATATAAAAATCCTAAGAAAATCAAATTTTTATAGAAAATAGAAGTGATCACAGATTTTCGTTATTTTGGCTCTAGCACTTATAGTTTCCAAGAAAAACGCATTTAAAGTTTTTCATATAAAAATCCTAAGAAAATCAAATTTTTATAGAAAATAGAAGTGATCACAGATTTTCGTTATTTTGGCTCTAGCACTTATAGTTTCCAAGAAAAACGCGTTTAAAGTTTTTCATACAGAAATCCTAAGAAAATCAGTTTTGTATGGAAAATAGAAGTGATCACAGATTTTCGTTATTTTGGCTCTAGCACTTATAGTTTCCAAGAAAAACTCATTTAAAGTTTTTCATACAAAAATCCTAAGAAAATCAATTTTCATTCAAAGTTTTTTATGCAAATCAATTTTCTATGACAAATAGAAGTGATCACAGATTTTCGTTATTTTGGCTCTAGGTCTTATATTTTCCAAGAAAAACGCATTTAAATTTTTCATACAAAAATCCTAATAAAATCAATTTTTTATAAGAAAAAGAAGAAACGAAAATCTGTGATCACTTCCATTTCCCATAGAAAGTTCATTGGAAACTATAACAAAAAGAGCATAAATAAGCTTGACATGGAATCACTATAACTTTTAAAATTCGAATTTTTAAATTTTTTTTTTCTTTATTCGTATTTCTTTAATATGAATTTGTATTGTTACGTTTTTCCTTTAATAAACGCGTCTGAGTTCTTTTTAATTGCAAATCCGAATAAAAACACACACTTATTCAACTTAACAAACTTTATTGAAAATTAATTATTTCGTAAACAATTGTTAGTAACGAACAGAACCGTTTTTCAAAACAGACTAAACTAATTTTACATGAGTCACCCCTTTTTATATTTCATAATTATTTCTAGATTTTTCCTGAACCTTCCCGTAAAAACTATTTATTATGTTCTATAACCATTTCTAGAAATTACTGGGAAATTTATATAGGAATTATTTTTAAAATAACAGTTGTGTTGAAAATTATACATGACAATTTTAAGTAACATAAAACTATAACTTACAAGATAACTTATAACTATAACTATAAATAATTCTAAGATAATTTAACTTTCGTAACACTGCCCTCCACTTAAGCCTGTTCGTCCCGAATAGGCTCAGATTCTCCTTTTCCATAATGGGCTAGTCGTTCTAGATGTACCACTTTCATTTTTGATCTTGGGCTCTTATATTTCTGGATCCGATACACCACGTCATTCAATTTCTTTATTACTTTATATGGGCCATCCCAATGAGTCTGCAGCTTTGGAGATAGTCCTCGTTGCGGATTAAAAAGTAAAACCAGCTGGCCTTCTTTGAAGCCTTCCGAATTTGCCACTCCATTGTTTCTGGCTTTCATCTGGTCATTTGATGAATTAACACGCCTTCGTCTTAACTCGTTTTTCTGCTCTTGTGTAGAGTCATTATTATTCGCTGGTACGGATAGTTCACCAAAGTTGTACTGCTGGACCGGATTTCTACTTTCTCCAATTAGACCACTGTCTGCAACGCACTGTGGGCATGTAATTACGCAATCAATCACGGCTTGCTTGCAACCGATCCAATAGTAGCTTGCTTTTAACTTCTTTATGGTTTTCGTAACACTTAGATGCCCACCACCAGTACCTTCGTGGAATTTCTTCACAACTTCACATACTTTAGAAGTCGGTACTACAATAAGGTTTTTAACCGTTTTGCCATCAGTACTTTCCCATGTACGGTATAGGCAACCATTTATCATCCGCAGACTACTCCACTGCGCCCAATACGCTTGCATTAGTGGACCGTTCAATTTAATTTCTTCACGAGTCGGCCTTTCACCTTCTTTTTTAGCCATCATAATTTGCGCTAATAAGGGGTCACTTTTCTGCGCCGTTGACCAGTCTTCGCTGGGTTCCACATCTAATAAGCGAATCTCATTTATGCGTTTCTTGTTTTTAGACTCTATACCGTGCTTGCTTTTATGTTTACTGGGCCGTCTCGAATATGTGCTCGCTTTCCCACGTTTTTCATCGTTTCTTTGGGAGGACAATTTCTTATGATCACTAGTGACTAGCTGTCTTACAAGGGCTTCACTTCCATTCCCAACGTTAAGGGGTACTTCTAGACCATACCAATTCATAATTTGTCGTCCCATGTCTAGACTAATGCCTTGACGAATCATAAAATCTGCTCCAATTATGACCTCGTCCATAATTTCAGCCACAATAAACTCATCAAAAACTATCACATCGGCCATTCTTATTTCCACTCTTGCTTTGCCATAGACAATAACAGGCTCTCCCGTAGCTGTTCGCAAGTTTACACCACTTAGCGGCTCGACAGCTCCCTTTATCAAATCAGCTCTTATAATGGAATGTCCTGCACCAGTGTCGATAGTCAAAATGCGGATTTCACCATTTATGTAACCACAGGTCGTAATATTTCTGTTACTCGTTTTCACTACTAAATTGATCGTAAGATCTTCAGTTTCCTCTGCACTGCTAGCTCTTCTCAGCTTTAGCGGTGGCTCCCGTGATGATTGTTGACTTGCTCTTCGTTTGTTCCTTTGCGGCGAAGCAGATCTCGATCGTTGCTTGGGTGCTTTGCAGTTTCGCTGAATGTGGCCAATCTTACCACAATTATAGCATTTTGCCTTGTTTTTACCTTGTTTCTCGCTCAAAGCTCGCAAAACTGCCTCCTTCATGCTTCTCATTTCCTTTAAAATATCTCTTCCTTCTTCAGCAGCAAAATCAAGTTTCCGCACCATATACGTTTGTGGCCTTGAAATTATCCTTGCGGTTTCTTGTGCTAGGGCAAATGATACCGTTTCTGCAAATGATGGCTTCTGTGATGCACATACCGCTAGTTTTACATCAGCATCCCGTATACCGTTTACAAATGCCTCGGTCTTAAAATGATCTAGCAATGGATGACTTTCACCTGGATAAGTAAGCTGCACCAAGCGCTCAATCTCTGATGCAAAATCCTGTAGCGTCTCGTTTGGCTTTTGTACTCTACCCCGTAATTCCATTCTGAATATTTCTTTTCTATGTTCACCACCATACTTGCGTTGCAGTGCTACCATAATGTCATCATAATTATTTCTGCAACTTACTGGTACACTTTCTAGAATTTCAGCCGCAGTTCCTTTTAAAGCCAGAATCAGCTCTATGGCTTTTTCTTCATTGTTCCAAGCATTTTTATTGGCAACTGTGTCAAACTGGAACTTAAACACATTCAATGGTGAGCTGCCGTCAAAACTTGGAGCTCTTATTCTATTCGAGACTTCTGGAAAAACTCGCACCACTCCCTCTTGGCACTGAAGACTATTTACTCTTTCTTCCAGATGATGAAGTTTTCCATCAAAAACCGTGACTTGTGTTTTTACATTAGTGACTTGAGTTTTTACATCAGTGACTTGTGTTTTTACATCAGACAATTCTATTTCCATATCGTCTACTCTTTCGTTTATAACAGTAGAAATCTCTTGAAGCTTCTCAAGTTTTTCATTAGTAGCCTGAAGTTTCTCGTTTGTCACTTTAGAATTTTCTTGAATTTCGGCTAAGATGGTGCTTGCATTTTCTACGATAGCTTTTGAATTTTCTTCCATTTTTCTAGAGGTTACAGCGGAATTTTCTTTTACCATTTCCTCCATTTTTCTAGAATTTTCTTCCATTTTTCTAGAGGTTACAGCCGAATTTTCTTTTACCATTTCCTCCATTTTTCTAGAATTTTCTTCCATTTTTCTAGAAGTTTCTGCCGACATTTTTTCCATTTTCTCCATCATAGCAGCAAACATTGTACCAAGATCCATGTTGCTTGTTACTGCACGGGTAGCAACTTCTATTTCTTCTTTTTCTTCAAATTCATAAGTTGCGATGTCAATATTGCGTCGCTTAAATTCATCGATTAATCTTTTCTGCAGCTCAGCTTTATTTCCAGCAGTAGGCAGATCCAACTTGCCCAACTCTTTCTTCAGCTGTTCAACTTTTAGCTCATCGAATTTCATTGTTGTTTGTATAGTTTTTTTTTTTTTTTTTTTTTTCTATCCTTTTTTTTTTTTATTTGTTTATTTTTTTTTTATTGCAATTTCACTTCTGACACCAATTGTTACGTTTTTCCTTTAATAAACGCGTTCGGTTTACTCCCTTTATAATAAACCGTTGAGTTCTTTTAATTGCAAAATAAATACACACACTTATTCAACTTTACAAACTTTATTGAAATTAATTATTTTGTTCACAATTGTTAGTTACGAACAGAACCGTTTTTCAAAACAGACTAAACTAATTTTACATGAGTCACCCCTTTTTATATTTCATAATTATTTCTAGATTTTTCCTGAACCTTCCCGTAAAAACTATTTATTATGTTCTATAACCATTTCTAGAAATTACTGGGAAATTTATTTAGGAATTATTTTTAAAATAACAGTTGTGTTGAAAATTATACATGACAATTTTAAGTAACATAAAACTATAACTTACAAGATAACTTATAACTATAACTATAAATAATTCTAAGATAATTTAACTTTCGTAACAGTATATTCCTTTTCTACTTTGGCATTTTGTGTTGTGGTATATTTATAATATTCTTTTTTTAAGTAACTTGGTTTTGAAGATTTTTTATATTAAATACTAAAATGGTAGATAATAACAATTGTGATTTTATTTGAACTGTTAATTTTTAATCTTTGATATTTTTAGTTAGGCTTGAGTTCATCAAATTTAATTTTCATTTAATTATTATTTTACTGAAGAAAGGAATTTTTACAGATAATATTTTTTTTTTACAAAATTTCGAGTTTTTTTATGAAAATGCAAATAAAAATTACTTATCTTAATCTCTAACTGCCAACTTTAATGTATCACCGAATAAAAGTTCATTAGGTTTTTAATCGCCAAAAGTACAACACTTTATCTTTTTGCATTTCCTTTATTAGCTTTGTATTAACCAGGGGTGCCAGATAATTTTGATAAAAAATCGGGCATTATCGGCACTTTAATATAAAAAAATTTAAAAATACCTATTTTAAACACAATAAAACATATTCTTACTTACAAATAAGAACAATTTAGAATTATCTAATGTTTATAACTTATGAAATTGTTGTTAAATATAAAGTTTTTTTTATCTTTCTTATAACACTATGGAACATTTTTGGGATTATTGTCTGGGGGGTGAGAAATTCCAAGTCAGGGTGATGGTACTAGGTCAGAATAGTAAAACCCTCAAAGGGTTTGGCGTTCGTATGTGTCAGTTTTTTTTTAATGACATTTTAAATTTTTTCCTTATCTTGATGTTTTTTCGCTTAGTTGTAACATTTTGGCAAAAACGTAGTTTAACATAACTCGAGAACCACTTGTCCGATTTTGCTAAAACAAACTCAAAAAAATTTAGAATTACAATTTCTTTAATCCGTTTATATAACGTTTTTCTTTATAATCAACAGTTTTGCCGGTAAAAATAAATTTGTGGAGAAAAAAAAATATTTTTTTGCCTAAAAATTAAAATTTTTTTTTAAATTCATAAAGAATCCAAAACGGAAAAAAGGATCAAGTGTTATTAATTTCATGTAAAGTCACATAACCTATAAACAAAATGCGACATAGATCATAGAAATCGATTAACGCGTTCTGCTTTTATTTACAAGTAAGTGAAGGTATCCCATTTTGACAAGAATATTGATATTTGTTTTTATTCAAAAAAGTGTCATTTATCGCCTTTTTATAAAGTTTCCCCAATAACTCCAGACTTCTGGCCATAAACTATTAAAAAAATTAAGTAAACATTTTTATAATTTTTTATTTTTATTTTATTTATTTATTTTTATTTATTTTAATAAATATTGCCTAGACTTTTTCGATGGTGGTTGTTCGGGACTAGTGGCATCGCATTCATCGCTATCATCAGTTTCTGAACCACACATAATGTCAATGTATGACTCCACTGTTGGCCCTTCTGCATCTCCTGAAAATTCTTTATCATCAAGATCATCCTTGTCTTGCCACACAAGCTTACTCCACCAGCAAATTTCCGCAATTATTGCACTTGGCGACTTTTGCCTCTATTTCTGTAAGTTTTTGTTTTATTAAAATGAGTTTGAAAAAATAAAAAATCAGTATTACCTCATTTCAAATGGCATAGCAACTTGATGATAGCGTTCACCTTGTTCATCAGATTCGGTAGCCAATTGTTTGCTGAAGTAGTCCAGATGATGATGTAAATAATGGATTTTCAAGGACATGTGGACACCAATTTCCGAGAATGCTCTTAAAATCCTTGCGATAGAAACATCGTAGTTGTTAGAACGATGCTTTCCCAACAAGCCTTCTATTACTTCTTTGATTGCCTGCCATGCATTCAATTCAGCGTCAATCAAAATATTGTTGAATGCGTCACTTTTAATCAGCTTTCGTATATCTGGACCATTTAGTACGCCTGATTGTAAAAAATTAATTTGTTAAGATAAAAAATCATGGGAAATGAATGTGATATTATAACTTTCCTTCTTTAATTTTACTTTCGCTGAGTCTCGGGTAAATTAGTTTCAAACACAAGAAAACTTGATCTCTTTTGGCGACAGTTCTGATAAAATTCTTAACAATTCCAAGTTTAATATGCAGTGGAGGCAGCAATATCTTCTCCTTCGGCACTAGAGGCTCACGAATAATATTGGCCGTTTGTAACCTGCTGTGCTCTCTGAGTTTTCATCCGTGGCATGCATATTGGTCACCGGAAAATCGTGTGTCCCAATCGCACAAAAAGCACATATATTTTATATAGCCGCTTTGAAGACCGCAAAGCATTGCTACAACTTTTAAATCGCAGCATATGCGCCACATATGTTTGGCGTAGTTAACCATTTTTAAAATATTTTCCAGTGCATCATATGTTTCTTTCGTTTCTGTACTATAGGCGATTGGAACTGAAGGTTTTTTATTGGTCTTATGCAGTAAAACCGCCTTCAAGCTGAGTTTTGAACTGTCAATAAATAATCTCCAGTCATCTGCTTCATATTTTTTTCCATTGCGTCCATCAATTTTCCTACATCCGGGCAATATGCAGAAGTTTTTCATCATTCACAAGGAATAAACTTTGGAGTGTTGCCTGACGACTTCGATAAGCTGTGACTTTCACACCGGGTGCCAACAAATTGTTTGATTTCAAAATGGAAGCCAGCTCTTCCGATTTATGCTGTGTAAATTCCAACTTCGCAACAATTGAAACAAGCTTATTTTGATTTATTAAAATTGGCTCATTGGATACTGATGGCTCATATGGGGGATCATCACGTGCATGATATGTCGGAGCAATGGTGTTGCGGCAATGGTGTTGCGGCACTTGCAACACCAATGTAATTATACGATTTTCTTATCCTTTTTGCGGCTCCTTTATTCGCACATGCATAGCAATTCAATGGATTGTGACCTTCGCCAGGATTAGTCCAAGTCATTGGGATACCGAATGGCATACTTTCACGTCTTCTATTTTTCCAATCCATTAGACGGTTGTAGCAGCTTTTACACACTATATTTGGTACCCAATTTTCGTTCACTATAACATTTTGGTTGAAGTACATCTCGTATGTTTGAACAAAATCAGTACTGAAATTTCCCCTTTTTTATGTGTTGAGACATATTGACCACAGCAGTAGCAAAAGCTATTTATATCTGGCTTGCACAGTTCCATATTCTGTTCTCTTTTGTTCACTTTTAAAAAACTGGAGAAAAATCACTTTGTTGAATGACAAAAATCGATAAATGAACACATATAAATACTACGTATTTTGCAATATTTTACTGACAGGTACGTTCCAAAACATGAGCACTAATAGATGTGGGTGGTATATCTGTAAAAAATTATACAGGTAGCCAACGGAAAACCCAAAATAATTAAAAAAGTGCACTTTCCTTTTTTCCTTTCAATTGTCCACGCACATTTATTACCGCTTATTACTTTGCTACCGCAATCATAAAAATCAAATAACCTTTTGGGTATTACTTTTTTTTTGAATTCTAAGAATCATAAAAAAAGTCATAAATGTTTTTGCAAAGAATTTTGTGCACATCTCACAAACAAAAAGTAATCGCCTTTAACGTGTTAGTCTAAAAATCGGCATTTTTGGAGCAAAAATCGGCAAATCGGCACTTTGATAACACAGTACAACAGCCAATCTGGGGGGTGAGAAATTCCAAGTCAGGGTGATGGTACTAGGTCAGTATAGTAAAACCCTCAAAGGGTTTGGCGTTCGTATGTGTCAGTTTTTTTTTATGACATTTTAAATTTTTTCCTTATCTTGATGTTTTTTCGCTTAGTTGTAACATTTTGGCAAAAACGTAGTTTAACATAACTCGAGAACCACTTGTCCGATTTTGCTAAAACAAACTCAAAAAAATTTAGAATTACAATTTCTTTAATCCGTTTATATAACGTTTTTCTTTATAATCAACAGTTTTGCCGGTAAAAATAAATTTGTGGAGAAAAAAAAATATTTTTTTGCCTAAAAATTAAAATTTTTTTTTAAATTCATAAAGAATCCAAAACGGAAAAAAGGATCAAGTGTTATTAATTTCATGTAAAGTCACATAACCTATAAACAAAATGCGACATAGATCATAGAAATCGATTAACGCGTTCTGCTTTTATTTACAAGTAAGTGAAGGTATCCCATTTTGACAAGAATATTGATATTTGTTTTTATTCAAAAAAGTGTCATTTATCGCCTTTTTATAAAGTTTCCCCAATAACTCCAGACTTCTGGCCATAAACTATTAAAAAAATTAAGTAAACATTTTTATAATTTTTTATTTTTATTTTATTTATTTATTTTTATTTATTTTAATAAATATTGCCTAGACTTTTTCGATGGTGGTTGTTCGGGACTAGTGGCATCGCATTCATCGCTATCATCAGTTTCTGAACCACACATAATGTCAATGTATGACTCCACTGTTGGCCCTTCTGCATCTCCTGAAAATTCTTTATCATCAAGATCATCCTTGTCTTGCCACACAAGCTTACTCCACCAGCAAATTTCCGCAATTATTGCACTTGGCGACTTTTGCCTCTATTTCTGTAAGTTTTTGTTTTATTAAAATGAGTTTGAAAAAATAAAAAATCAGTATTACCTCATTTCAAATGGCATAGCAACTTGATGATAGCGTTCACCTTGTTCATCAGATTCGGTAGCCAATTGTTTGCTGAAGTAGTCCAGATGATGATGTAAATAATGGATTTTCAAGGACGTGTGGACACCAATTTCCGAGAATGCTCTTAACATCCTTGCGACAGAAACATCGTAGTTATTAGAACGATGCTTTCCCAACAAGCCTTCTATTACTTCTTTGATTGCCTGCCATGCATTCAATTCAGCGTCAATCAAAATATTGTTGAATGCGTCACTTTTAATCAGCTTTCGTATATCTGGACCATTTAGTACGCCTGATTGGAAAAAATTAATTTGTTAAGATAAAAAATCATGGGAAATGAATGTGATATTATAACTTTCCTTCTTTAATTTTACTTTCGCTGAGTCTCGGGTAAATTAGTTTCAAACACAAGAAAACTTGATCTCTTTTGGCGACAGTTCTGATAAAATTCTTAACAATTCCAAGTTTAATATGCAGTGGAGGCAGCAATATCTTCTCCTTCGGCACTAGAGGCTCACGAATAATATTGGCCGTTTGTAACCTGCTGTGCTCTCTGAGTTTTCATCCGTGGCATGCATATTGGTCACCGGAAAATCGTGTGTCCCAATCGCACAAAAAGCACATATATTTTATATAGCCGCTTTGAAGACCGCAAAGCATTGCTACAACTTTTAAATCGCAGCATATGCGCCACATATGTTTGGCGTAGTTAACCATTTTTAAAATATTTTCCAGTGCATCATATGTTTCTTTCGTTTCTGTACTATAGGCGATTGGAACTGAAGGTTTTTTATTGGTCTTATGCAGTAAAACCGCCTTCAAGCTGAGTTTTGAACTGTCAATAAATAATCTCCAGTCATCTGCTTCATATTTTTTTCCATTGCGTCCATCAATTTTCCTACATCCGGGCAATATGCAGAAGTTTTTCATCATTCACAAGGAATAAACTTTGGAGTGTTGCCTGACGACTTCGATAAGCTGTGACTTTCACACCGGGTGCCAACAAATTGTTTGATTTCAAAATGGAAGCCAGCTCTTCCGATTTATGCTGTGTAAATTCCAACTTCGCAACAATTGAAACAAGCTTATTTTGATTTATTAAAATTGGCTCATTGGATACTGATGGCTCATATGGGGGATCATCACGTGCATGATATGTCGGAGCAATGGTGTTGCGGCAATGGTGTTGCGGCACTTGCAACACCAATGTAATTATACGATTTTCTTATCCTTTTTGCGGCTCCTTTATTCGCACATGCATAGCAATTCAATGGATTGTGACCTTCGCCAGGATTAGTCCAAGTCATTGGGATACCGAATGGCATACTTTCACGTCTTCTATTTTTCCAATCCATTAGACGGTTGTAGCAGCTTTTACACACTATATTTGGTACCCAATTTTCGTTCACTATAACATTTTGGTTGAAGTACATCTCGTATGTTTGAACAAAATCAGTACTGAAATTTCCCCTTTTTTATGTGTTGAGACATATTGACCACAGCAGTAGCAAAAGCTATTTATATCTGGCTTGCACAGTTCCATATTCTGTTCTCTTTTGTTCACTTTTAAAAAACTGGAGAAAAATCACTTTGTTGAATGACAAAAATCGATAAATGAACACATATAAATACTACGTATTTTGCAATATTTTACTGACAGGTACGTTCCAAAACATGAGCACTAATAGATGTGGGTGGTATATCTGTAAAAAATTATACAGGTAGCCAACGGAAAACCCAAAATAATTAAAAAAGTGCACTTTCCTTTTTTCCTTTCAATTGTCCACGCACATTTATTACCGCTTATTACTTTGCTACCGCAATCATAAAAATCAAATAACCTTTTGTGTATTACTTTTTTTTTGAATTCTAAGAATCATAAAAAAAGTCATAAATGTTTTTGCAAAGAATTTTGTGCACATCTCACAAACAAAAAGTAATCGCCTTTAACGTGTTAGTCTAAAAATCGGCATTTTTGGAGCAAAAATCGGCAAATCGGCACTTTGATAACACAGTACAACAGCCAATCTGGGGGGTGAGAAATTCCAAGTCAGGGTGATGGTACTAGGTCAGTATAGTAAAACCCTCAAAGGGTTTGGCGTTCGTATGTGTCAGTTTTTTTTTATGACATTTTAAATTTTTTCCTTATCTTGATGTTTTTTCGCTTAGTTGTAACATTTTGGCAAAAACGTAGTTTAACATAACTCGAGAACCACTTGTCCGATTTTGCTAAAACAAACTCAAAAAAATTTAGAATTACAATTTCTTTAATCCGTTCATATAACGTTTTTCTTTATAATCAACAGTTTTGCCGGTAAAAATAAATTTGTGGAGAAAAAAAAAATATTTTTTTGCCTAAAAATTAACATTTTTTTTTTTTTTAATTCATAAAAAATCCAAAACGGAAAAAAGGATCAAGTGTTATTAATTTCATGTAAAGTCACATAACCTATAAACAAAATGCGACATAGATCATAGAAATCGATTAACGCGTTCTGCTTTTATTTACAATTAAGTGAAGGTATCCTATTTTGACTAGAATATTGATATTTGTTTTTATTCAAAAAAGTGTCATTTATCGCCTTTTTTATAAATTTTCCCCAATAACTCCAGACTTCTGGCCATACACTACTAAAAAAATTAAGTAAACATTTTTATAATTTTTTATTTTTATTTTATTTATTTATTTTTATTTATTTTAATAAATATTGCCTAGACGTTTTCGATGGTGGTTGTTCGGGACTAGTGGCATCGCATTCATCGCTATCATCAGTTTCTGAACCACACATAATGTCAATGTGTGACTCCACTGTTGGCCCTTCTGCATCTCTTGAAAATTCTTTATCATCAAGATCATCCTTGTCTTGCCACACAAGCTTACTCCCCCAGCAAATTTCCGCAATTATTGCACTCGGCGACTTTTTGCCTCTATATTTGTAAGTTTTTGTTTTATTAAAATGAGTTTGAATTCTAAGAGTCATAAAAAAAGTCAATAATGTTTTTGCAAAGAATTTTGTGCATATCTCGAGCAAATTTTTGAAATGCATACCTTCACTTAATTGTTAATAAAAGCGAAACGCGTTCATCGATTTTCATGATTTATGTCTCATTTATTTCATAGGTTATGCGACTTCACGTGATTTTTTATTTTGTTTTGGATTTTTTATGAATTAAAAATAAAAAATTAAATTTTTTGGGCAAAAAATATTTTTTTTCTTCATACATTCATTTTTAACTTCGAAAGTGTTGCACATATAGGAAAACGGTATAGATACAGATTAGAGAAATTGTAAATTTGTTTTAAACAAAATCGGACAAGTGGTTCTCGAGTTATGTTAATTACGTTTTTGCCAAAATGTTACAACTAAGCGAAAAAACATCAAGATAAGGAAAAAATTTAAAATGTCATAAAAAAAAACTGACACATACGAACGCCAAACCCTTTGAGGGTTTTACTATACTGACCTAGTACCATCACCCTGACTTGGAATTTCTCACCCCCCAGATTGGCTGTTGTACTGTGTTATCAAAGTGCCGATTTGCCGATTTTTGCTCCAAAAATGCCGATTTTTAGACTAACACGTTAAAGGCGATTACTTTTTGTTTGTGAGATGTGCACAAAATTCTTTGCAAAAACATTTATGACTTTTTTTATGATTCTTAGAATTCAAAAAAAAAGTAATAAACAAAAGTTTATTTGATTTTTATGATTGCGGTAGCAAAGTAATAAGCGGTAATAAATGTGCGTGGACAATTGAAAGGAAAAAAGGAAAGTGCACTTTTTTAATTATTTTGGGTTTTCCGTTGGCTACCTGTATAATTTTTTACAGATATACCACCCACATCTATTAGTGCTCATGTTTTGGAACGTACCTGTCAGTAAAATATTGCAAAATACGTAGTATTTATATGTGTTCATTTATCGATTTTTGTCATTCAACAAAGTGATTTTTCTCCAGTTTTTTAAAAGTGAACAAAAGAGAACAGAATATGGAACTGTGCAAGCCAGATATAAATAGCTTTTGCTACTGCTGTGGTCAATATGTCTCAACACATAAAAAAGGGGAAATTTCAGTACTGATTTTGTTCAAACATACGAGATGTACTTCAACCAAAATGTTATAGTGAACGAAAATTGGGTACCAAATATAGTGTGTAAAAGCTGCTACAACCGTCTAATGGATTGGAAAAATAGAAGACGTGAAAGTATGCCATTCGGTATCCCAATGACTTGGACTAATCCTGGCGAAGGTCACAATCCATTGAATTGCTATGCATGTGCGAATAAAGGAGCCGCAAAAACGATAAGAAAATCGTATAATTACATTGGTGTTGCAAGTGCCGCAACACCATTGCCGCAACACCATTGCTCCGACATATCATGCACGTGATGATCCCCCATATGAGCCATCAGTATCCAATGAGCCAATTTTAATAAATCAAAATAAGCTTGTTTCAATTGTTGCCAAGTTGGAATTTACACAGCATAAATCGGAAGAGCTGGCTTCCATTTTGAAATCAAACAATTTGTTGGCACCCGGTGTGAAAGTCACAGCTTATCGAAGTCGTCAGGCAACACTCCAAAGTTTATTCCTTGTGAATGATGAAAAACTTCTGCATATTGCCCGGATGTAGGAAAATTGATGGACGCAATGGAAAAAAATATGAAGCAGATGACTGGAGATTATTTATTGACAGTTCAAAACTCAGCTTGAAGGCGGTTTTACTGCATAAGACCAATAAAAAACCTTCAGTTCCAATCGCCTATAGTACAGAAACGAAAGAAACATATGATGCACTGGAAAATATTTTAAAAATGGTTAACTACGCCAAACATATGTGGCGCATATGCTGCGATTTAAAAGTTGTAGCAATGCTTTGCGGTCTTCAAAGCGGCTATATAAAATATATGTGCTTTTTGTGCGATTGGGACACACGATTTTCCGGTGACCAATATGCATGCCACGGATGAAAACTCAGAGAGCACAGCAGGTTACAAACGGCCAATATTATTCGTGAGCCTCTAGTGCCGAAGGAGAAGATATTGCTGCCTCCACTGCATATTAAACTTGGAATTGTTAAGAATTTTATCAGAACTGTCGCCAAAAGAGATCAAGTTTTCTTGTGTTTGAAACTAATTTACCCGAGACTCAGCGAAAGTAAAATTAAAGAAGGAAAGTTATAATATCACATTCATTTCCCATGATTTTTTATCTTAACAAATTAATTTTTTACAATCAGGCGTACTAAATGGTCCAGATATACGAAAGCTGATTAAAAGTGACGCATTCAACAATATTTTGATTGACGCTGAATTGAATGCATGGCAGGCAATCAAAGAAGTAATAGAAGGCTTGTTGGGAAAGCATCGTTCTAACAACTACGATGTTTCTATCGCAAGGATTTTAAGAGCATTCTCGGAAATTGGTGTCCACATGTCCTTGAAAATCCATTATTTACATCATCATCTGGACTACTTCAGCAAACAATTGGCTACCGAATCTGATGAACAAGGTGAACGCTATCATCAAGTTGCTATGCCATTTGAAATGAGGTAATACTGATTTTTTATTTTTTCAAACTCATTTTAATAAAACAAAAACTTACAGAAATAGAGGCAAAAAGTCGCCAAGTGCAATAATTGCGGAAATTTGCTGGTGGAGTAAGCTTGTGTGGCAAGACAAGGATGATCTTGATGATAAAGAATTTTCAGGAGATGCAGAAGGGCCAACAGTGGAGTCATACATTGACATTATGTGTGGTTCAGAAACTGATGATAGCGATGAATGCGATGCCACTAGTCCCGAACAACCACCATCGAAAAAGTCTAGGCAATATTTATTAAAATAAATAAAAATAAATAAATAAAATAAAAATAAAAAATTATAAAAATGTTTACTTAATTTTTTTAATAGTTTATGGCCAGAAGTCTGGAGTTATTGGGGAAACTTTATAAAAAGGCGATAAATGACACTTTTTTGAATAAAAACAAATATCAATATTCTTGTCAAAATGGGATACCTTCACTTAATTGTAAATAAAAGCAGAACGCGTTAATCGATTTCTACGATCTATGTCGCATTTTGTTAATAGATTATGTGACTTTACATGAAATTAATAAGACTTGATCCTTTTTTCCGTTTTGGATTCTTTATGAATTTAAAAAAAAAATTTAATTTTTAGGCAAAAAATATTTTTTTTTCTCCACAAATTTATTTTTACCGGCAAAACTGTTGATTATAAAGAAAAACGTTATATAAACGGATTAAAGAAATTGTAATTCTAAATTTTTTTGAGTTTGTTTTAGCAAAATCGGACAAGTGGTTCTCGAGTTATGTTAAACTACGTTTTTGCCAAAATGTTACAACTAAGCGAAAAAACATCAAGATAAGGAAAAACTTTTAAAATGTCATAAAAAAAACTGACACATACGAACGCCAAACCCTTTGAGGGTTTTACTATTCTGACCTAGTACCATCACCCTGACTTGGAATTTCTCATCCCCCAGACAATAATCCCAAAATGTTCCATAGTGTAATTTAGGGGCAAAAAATCGACAAAATGCCGATAAATCGGCAAAAATGGCAGGCCTGGTATTAACTCTTCTTACTTTTACTCGTCTCTCTTATTTTTGCATCAATCAATCAAACAAAAATACATACATACACACTAACGTACACACATGCAGGCATGACATTAATTACAACAACAAGACCATTTGTTCTTCTTCGTTATAAATAAGTGAATAGAAGACTAATTATTATATTAAATATATATATATATATATATTAAAATATCAATTACACTCTCAATTTCTTGCAAAATTGTTTTTAATTGTTAAACATATTAGCACAACAGCTGATAAAAAAAAACAAATTTGGCGCATAAGACGCATTGCATGTAACTTGAATTTAGAAACGCACAAAGAGTATCATACGCATCTACGCATGAACGCATGGTGTGGACTTTCAGCTTTATGCCTACAACAATCATACCAAGCGACTCGTACTCATACCAATTTACATTCGTCGTTATGTCATCGAGTGGACAATGACTAATTAAATGCAAAAGCAAAAAAATAAATGCCGTTTGACTTTAAGAAATTGTGTTATTGCTCACTACCAGCTAGCCTACCGGGGCACTCAACGGGGCGATTAGGCACCCCCGGTGGAGAGATTATGAAAATTTCCCATAGAAAAATGATTTTCTTAGGGTTTTTGTATGAAAAACTTTAAATGCGATTTTCTTGGAAACTGTAAGTGCTAGAGCCAATATAACGAAAATCTGTGCCACTTCTATTTTCCAGAGAAAATTGATTTTCTTAGGATTTTTGTATGAAAAACTTTAAATGCGTTTTTCTTGGAAACTATAAGTGCTAGAGCCAAAATAACGAAAATCTGTGATCACTTCTATTTTCCACAGAAAATTGATTTTCTAAGGATTTTTATATGAAAAACATTAAATGCGTTTTTCTTGGAAACTATAAGAGCTAGAGCCCAAATAACGAAAATCTGTGATCTCTTCAATTTTTCATAGAAAATTGATTTTCTTAGAGCCCAAAATTTGAGAAATATTTTCCTCCATATAATTCAAGACAAACAATTTGTATAATATGTTGTTTATATTTTTATTGATAATAGAATTTAAAACAATATTAAGTTTTTTTGTTTTACTTGGCTTTTAAGTTAATTATGCAAGTGAATTAGTTTAATTTTTGATAAATGTTTACCGTTAAATATTCAATATTTTTGTTTGTTTCAATGTTGTATGCACTTTGTAATTATTATCACTAAATTATAGTCTATTGTTTGTTTTCCCCTATGTTTTTATTGTGTATATTGTTACATATTTTATTTAATTGTTTTATGAATTTTTAATTTTTGTTAACGGCTGGCATTTATTTTATATATTAACCCTAAAAAAGTATTTTAATTTTAGTATTTCTTTGGATTTAAACCACAGTGACTATTTCCAAATGATGTGACAAAAAATAATATCATTATTATTTTGAAAATACAATTTTAAATTAGTTCTGAGAAGATTTAAAATTTAAAATTCATCGCTTCAAAAACTAATAAATCTTAAAGAGATTTTTAATTTTATTTTCTAAGTTATACTTTGGATCTCAATCAGTGATGCAAAATGTTATTTTAAGGCAAATGTAGGGAATTTTCAAAATTATATCTCATTTTCAATATATTATCTAAAAATAAGTAAATATTCATCTAATTTTAATTTAAAAATAAAAATTGTTCATATATAATAGCATTTTAGTACAAATGTAGTATTTTTTCAACGAAACCATATGAGTCCTAACAGCCTGGCAATCCATATATTAAAACCATGTACCCGAATATACATTTAAGTGGCAACGCATTGCGAACTATTCACCCCTATTGTAAAAATGGGAAAAGGGAAAAAACTCCTAAGGAATTTTTATTCACGATAGGGGTGATTCTCTTATTTTTGCTATTTGCATGTATATTAAAAGCGGATATTAAAAGCGAAAATCTAATAAATGAAATTTCTGCATAGATATTTTTTTGTAAGAAAAAACAATCACACCTTCTAAGTTAAGAGAAATAGAAATATACAATTTCGAATTCTAAAAAATTTTAAATGAAAACTTTTAAGGATATGAAATGATTTACAGTAGCACTCGGTTATAAGAATGCCAAGTTGTATGAACATCCTGAACAGTGAACAACAACATTTTTACACATGAGGTTCTAAAGAGTGAACACAACCTATCTCTATTATGTGAACAACTTGCAACCCTTAATTTATTTAATTCGGCGAATGGACTGTAGCACAAATTGATATTGATTTTGAATTTCCACTCAAAATTTTTATTTCTGATGAAGCCCATTTCTGGTTGGGTACATAAATAAACAGAATTGTCGCATATGAAGTGAGTAGAATCCACAAGCTTTTGTCGAAACACCATTACATCCACACAAATTACTGTTTGGTGCGCTTAATGGGCTGGCGGAATCATTGGCCCATATGTCTTCAAAAACGATGATGGTCAGAATGCGAGAAGTTGTTGAAAATTGTCGCCTTCTACACGCCAGCCGTGGCGGTCACATGGCTGAAATCATATTTAAATTTCATAAAATTTTCTTTCCAATAAAGCCCGTTCAATTGATATTAAAAATATATGTATTTCCTTGTTTTATTATGATTGAAACATGTGTCACTCTATAAAAAACACCCTTTATTATACATCTGTTCTTCCCCGAAATTGCAGGGACAAGGCATTACAGAAATCCCTTAAAGCCAAAAAAATATAACCGACTACTTTCAAGTACATTTATTATTAACAAACTAATATAAAATAAAAACTTAATAAAAATGATTTGAAATACATACTTATTTTATATTGTGTTGATTATGTGAACTTTTCCATTTTGTGAACAGGAACTGTCTGAACTAGTTCATATAAGCGAGCGTCTACTGTACTTTAAATGGAACTTTTTTTATATTTAAGTTCAGGGGAACTGAAGAAAATATTTTTTTTTACTTTAACACGGCCCCCTTTTATTTGGTACCAAGTTTGCTAAAAATTATTAGATACAGACATATTTTAAAAAAAATTATTAAAAATAAGTATTCTTGAAAACTTTTAAGCTCTTAAAAAATGAACAAAAGATGAGGAAATAATAAATCAAATACGAAGTTTGACTCTGTTTTTTTGTTATTTTGAAATTAATTGTTTTTTTAATAAATAAATTTTATTATGTATAATAAATACCTATGTACAAAATGTTAGCATAATAAATATGTATTTGTTTGCTTGTCGCTAAAAACAATAAATTTTTAACGTAGGGAATAGTGTGGGGGGTTTTTTTTGGTTGTAGGGAAAAAAGGGATTTTTTTTGGACACACGTAGGGATTTTTTGAAATTTTTTCTGGCATCACTGATCTCAATTTACATTTTTAAAGTTTCTCAACAAATTCAGCTTTTACTTAATGATTTTAAAAGTTATATAAAGTTTTGAAACTTTAGTTTCATATAGGGTTGCCATACGTACTGTTTTAAGCAGTACATGTACTGATTTTTTGCAATTGTACTGTTTTATGCACAACTCCTAAAACAGTACGCAAATGTACTGTTTTTTAACACTTTGTATAGTTTTTTGTACTTTTTTTTTGTTCAGTGTACAAAAAACCAAGATATTAAGAAAAACCCTACTAAAAACACATTTTTATGATATCCTAATATTTAACAGTACATAGCTTAAAAAATTCTTTTGTGTTCAAACAAAAAAGTTCTAAAATAATACGAGTTTTTACGCTGCGGTCATTGTTTTCTCATTAATACACGGTAGAAATCTAAATTATAATGAGTGGCTCGCAGCAGTAGTATATTTTCATATTGTTATTTTTAAGACATATGTACTATGTATGATTTTATTGAAAATATTCATCGTTTTCAATTGCACTTGATTGTTTTACAGACAAAAATTTTTGTTTTAAATTTTATTGAAACTTGTTTTTACTATTTTAATATTTTCAGATTTTGTTATAGATTAATGGCCAATTTCACCAAGTTCAGGTATAATTAACTATCATTATAAATGTCAAAAAATCTATTGTTTTAGTAATAGTTAATTTTAGCCGAACTTGGTAAAATTGGCCGTAAATAATTAAAAAAATTTTTGAAATTGGAAAATTAATTTAGGAAACAAACATTTTCTCAAATTCTATATGATTTGTGCAACTATGTGTGTGGTGAAAATTGCTTTAAATACGAATATGTTTAAAGAAAATCGTACTTTGTATCACAATCAATGAGTTAATTGTTTCAAGCTAAGTTCGGCTTTTCTCCATTCTTATATGGCTCACAGCAATGCTATGGTTTTCCTGGCCAAATGCTTCGTTTGTGGTTTTTGCTTTTTAAACGCAAATGGAGTTATTTTGTTCGTCAAAAAAATGTACTGTTTTTTTCTTGATTGTACTGTTTTTTGTGTTCAATGTACTGTTTTTCCGAATTCAAAATCTGGCTACCCTAGTTTCATATTAATAAAAAATTTTCTAATATTTTTAATTGAAGGTTTTGATTTTAATTAGGCTTAATTAAGTTAATCAAATTTAATTTTCATTAAATTATTTTTAGTGAAGGAAGGAATTTACAAAATAAAATGCATAGAAATGTTCTTGACTGAACACGAGATTAAACTCGGGCAAAATTTACATCGTCGGTTGATTATTTAATTGTCGTATGTCGCATGTAATTCGTATCCACATACGACAATTAAATAATCAACCGACGACATGTTTAGAGAATTACACATTCCCATCATAATTCTTTGAAGTTCGGAAAAACGGTCTTAATTCAAAAAAAAATGCATTTTAAATTTTTGATTGGGTTTAATAAACTAAATGTTTTGTTAACTTTCGTTTTGTGCTAATTACATTAGTCTACAATTTCTGATGTCAGATGGTTTGTCAGAAGAAAATAGAGCACGCTCTAATTGAAATTTTGTCAGATGACTTTGCATCTGACTTTTACAGAAGCAAAGTTACAAAGGTAACACACGACATGTATGTATGTATTTTGCAGTGGGAAATTTGACATGTCAGATGACAAAAACATGTCGTGTACGGTCGCATATACATACTTAAATTTTATATGTTTGCATTTTGTTATTGCCGTGTTCTAAATCAATACCTATGTACCAGGCCTACGAGATGTACAAGGTCTACAATAGCAAATAGTTAATCTGCTATGGGTTTATCATATCACAATAGGTACGTAGGTATTACGGTTATTCATATTTACTGCCTGTTTAACGATATCGAACGTCATCGTTCGCTTAGAAAATAACATTAAAAACAAAAACAAACTTCGAACAATGTTCGATTTTTGTTTTTGTTTTAAATGTAATTTTCTATGCGAACGATGACGTTCGATATCGTTAAACAGGCAGTAAAATGTTTGTTTTTATTGCATATTTTGATAAAATAATTGCTAAGTATTGTTAATTTTTTGTATTTATTTCAATAGATTTCACACTTTTTATAACAAAAACTTCACTTTCTATAGGTGCAATTGATTTAACGGTGATGCTGCTATTTAGGCGAAAACTTTAACAACTTATTAAACTGAAAAGAATAATGGTAATAGGGCTGCCACGCTGAGGATTTATGTCAATAGGGCAATAGTTTAGCAATATCCCCAAATTGTCATCTAAAAGAAAATAATCAAAGTAATTTTTTATTTTCTAGACAGAAAAAATATAACTTTTTACATATTTGTACGTCATAAATAAAAAATAAAAATTAATAAATCTAAAATATTCTGCAAAATCTTAATCAAGATATTAATCAACCCTCATAATGAATCCAATATTAAAAAAGTTGGTTGGAACATATTGACACCTTTGCGCCAAATTATCGTATATGCCAAATTTTTTGAAATTGAGTTTTTGATGCAATCTTGTTCTATATTCAACGATGACAAAATATTGTAGGCGAATTCCACTTCGTTGCTCCAAAAAGCACATGTATATTTTCATTTTGATATTGCAAGCGAAAGCAGAGAAAAGTAGAAAATGGCTGTCCTTAAAAATTTAGTTTTTGTAACCTACGGTAATTTCGCGCAAAGTGGTCGATAAGGTGGAAACTAGATAATTATTTTAGTTTACGTTCTTGTTTTTACATACATAAATAAATATTTCTAAAAAATACAAAATCTTCTTTTTATCATCCCAAGTATATTTTGGCGATATCTTCCTATTTTCTTATAAGTGGTTATCTGGCAATCTTGCGTGTGCATCCTCTAGAACAATCGCTTTCGTATTGCGTAGGAGTATTGCTATCGAGACACGTTTCTTCCCGAAGGAAGTATCTTCCGCAATACGAAATCTATTATTGCCGCAATAATATTTTTCAGCCAGGCAATACGTTTGGCAGTACATATGGAGTATTTCTGTGTTTGCAGGGAACTTTCTCAGTTATATATACATATGTGTTTATATGTGTTATATGTTTGAAACTATTTTTTGTCAATATTTTTTTTTTTTATTAAAGGCCTTTTTTTTGTTTAAATATGGTTACACTATGATTTGATATATATAAACAAACAAATAATATAAATTAATTTACAAAGAAATTTTAATCAATTGTGAGCTATTTAAAAAAGAATTAAATGGATAGCAGTGTAATAATTAAAGAAGAAGTCAAGAAAAACGAATTTTTATATAATCTGGCGTCCAAGGTTTTTATAAACTTAAAACAATTTTTAATGCCGTTAACACCTTTTAGGCACTTATTGCGTCCTATTTGATCGCTATACGAAGTTCATCGCTCGCCCCAGTTGTGTTGAGTCCATAAAGTATTTCTAAAATATGAATTTATATGTAAATACGTATTTTTAATTTTGTATTTCAAACTACTTTTGTTAAAAACTATTTGTATTTTTATTTTATAGCTAGCCGTTCCCGCGGTATTGCCCGCCCAGAATAACAGTTTTACAAATTATAAATAATCGATCTTAATAAGTTTTTAATTCCATCAAAATTAAAATTGCCCATCTGTCACTTCATATTCCCTGTAGCAAAAATTATTTTTTAATTCGCAGACCTTTGCAATTTTGTAATGCAAGTCAAAATCCACGTCTATTTTTTGTAACGCCACACCTGCCCATATTTTTGCTTGTATCTTCAAATCCTTAGGGTCGATTGTTGTAATTTTATTTTCTGAATATAGTGCTTTTCACAAATTTGATTTCTTCAAACGTCACGTCAAAATAAATTTTTAGAAAGTATATGTACATATTTACATATATTTTATAATTACCCTGCAGGAAATGTCACTAGTGAATCTGTACTGATTCACTATTGACACAGTCACCAGTACTAGTGACCTTTTATACCCCAGGCAATGTTATTTACTATAGACATTTAACATGTGCGTGTCATTGGAAATCTACCACTGGCGTTGGTACTATAGACTAGGTACTGAATAGGTAGTTCCTTTGGGAACATAAGTAGACATTGGAACCAGAGAATCGCTAGTTCATTTTAGTAAAAGTAGTCTACACTTTTTGTAAGAATATGAAATCATAACAACTTTTTTATTATTTCTTCAACTTTTATAAGAATTGTACTTCTCAGTTGTTATTGATAAAATCTTTTTCGTATTAAAGCCAAATATAGTGGCAAATGTAATGTAGTGTGGACACTTTGTTGACAATGTCACCAATATAGCCGACAAAACTGGTGGCGTGGAGACACTTGCACCCAGGTTTCCTTCAGGGTAGAATTAATTAATTTTTATTATTTAAAAGAACCTGAATATATTTTCTTGAAAATAGTGGTTGACAAATCCAAAAATGGGAAAAAATTAATTTTACAGAAAATCAAATTCTTATTTTGTATTTATTAGTCGCATCTTTTGCACCAATTACCTTCATGTTTTCTACTTGAAAGCAACACTTTGTGTTTTAACAGAACTTTTACAATTACTTAAAATGCAAATTTTAATTATTATTTACAAATATTTTTAATATTTTTAATTAGGCTTAAGTTCATTAAATTTAATTTTCATTAAATTATTTTTATGAAGAAAGGAATTTTACAACATGAAAATTAATTAAAATTTATTGATAATTTTTCATTCTTGACTCAATCTGGGTTCGAGCCCAGGTGTTTACGGACAGGTTACCCTGACATGTTTCGATTGCAACCACTCAATCTCCTCAGAGGGCTTGCCGTTTAACACTCGCAGCCATCGACGACTGCTGACGTCATTAGTCAAACATCAATCCTTAAACCAAATTGTATTCAACCTTTGGTAGATCGAAATTTGCTTTGAATGATTATCTATTTTAATTTATTTTAACATGTTATTCCTTTACTTCTGTTTTTTCCGTACTTTTGTCAAGAATTCTTCTTGAAGTTCAAAGTACATATTTTTTGTTTTTTCATTTTACAAATATTATTTGCCACTTTTTATTGCCTGTTTCGTATCCATATATTGTATTCGTTGACATGTAACAGTATGAGAAATGTTATTTACTATCACTGTAATTTTAAAGATTAATTATTGTTGTGATAGTTTTGAAATAAATAAAAATAAAAATAAAGAAAAACAAAAATGTATATACCTCTTTAGGGTAATTAGTATAAAATAATTTGCAGTCGTTAACAATAATTAAAAATGCATGAAACAATTAAATAAAATATGTAATAATATATCCTCACCTAAAATGCCAAAAAAAAAATAGAGTTTTTGATTGACTTTTGTTCGTATTATTAAATTACATGTTTACAAAAAATTTAAGTTCCCTGCGATCAAAAATGGCGACTTTATTAAAGAAATTCAAACCCCAAGTACACCTTTTTGTTATTGGTTTTGTAAAGTTGTTTGCTTCTCCTGTAAAAAAAAGAAATAAAAAGTGTTGTTGCGCCCTTTTGCATTTTAGTTGACGATATGTACATATTTTAAGCGTAGGGTAAAATAAACAATAGACTAGTTAAATGAGTGATAATAATTACAAAGTGCATACCTACCTACAACTAATTAATAACAAACAGCCGGTAGTTGTACATCATTAAATAAACGAAAATATTGAATTTTTAACGATAAATATTTATCAAAGAATAAACGGTTTACACTTACATAATTAACTTAAACGCCAAGTAAAACAGCAAAATTAAATATATTTAAGTTGTTTTTTATTTGACCTTTCCAATTTAATAATAAAAATAAAATAGTTGAGCTCGAGGCCTGGATTGTTCTTTAAAATTCTTCTTTATTTTTTCCAATATTTCGCTACTCTTCGAGTAGCATCCTCATTCATTGTGAATACTCCCTGAGGATGCTACTCGAAGAGTAGCGAAATATTGGAAAAAATAAAGAAGAATTTTAAAGAACAATCCAGGCCTCGAGCTCAACTATTTTATTTTTATTATGCAAAATTAAATAGGTATTGTTTTTAAAACTATTTTGTACCTATAAATAAAAACTAAATAAAAAATTGTCCAAATTGTTTCCGTTAACTTATTTGAGGGAAAATATTTATCAAAATCCTTTAATGAGCGAAAAAGTCTTAAACTTGGCAACTCTTTTTTCTTATTCCTGTTCAGTTGTTAAATTTCTTGGTTTTAAAACGGTCGTCTTGATATCGTCGTGGGCAAATTAATTTCTTATTAAATAACAAAAGTGTTTTATTAAATGAAAAGTGTTACATTTACTGCATTAATAATAATTGCTTATTAATTTCATAGGTTTTTAGCGTAAATATTGAAAATAATAGAATTTTTTTCAAAAATAAAAAGTGCAATGTAAATGATTTGGGATCGTGTAATTTAACGAAGTCATCATATCATTGTTTTTGCTTTAATTCTTTTTAAATTGCTTGTGTGAATCTCTTAATGTTGTTGTTGAAGTAGTTTTTTTTTTTGCAAATGTAACAATTTGCTCTTTTGTTAGCTCTCATCATTATGACGTCATACTATTATCGAAGTGGTTTGTTTATGTTTATTATTATTGCAATGTTGTTGTAAAGAGAAGTTCAAGGTGAAAATAACTGCAAGTAGTAAATTTTTCAAATTAAATAAAGTGTAACATTGGTGGAAACTTAAAAAAAGGAAATAAAATAAATTGATGGTATAATAAGCAAGTGATGCCATTGTTTTGTTTTTGTTTAATGAAAATTGTATTTTCAGTAAAGTAGTAAATTAAATGAGGTGTTTACCATTATTAAAATGTAATTTAATTAAAATTAAAAAAAAAATCAATTAGAAATTATATGAAATTGTTAATAAAAATATAAAAGAGTGAACATAAATTATACCTAGATACCTATGTAGGTATGTATGTGTATTAAATAAAAAAATATAAATAAAACTAAAAACAAAATACATAAATACCTATGTACCTACATACCTACCTATATGTATATAAAATGAACTTAGGTACCTATACAAATTGAAAACAAGACAAGAGCAGGATAGTTTAAAAGAAGGTGAGTAAATATGAATAACCGTAATACCTACGTACCTATTGTGATATGATAAACCCATAGCAGATTAACTATTTGCTATTGTAGACCTTGTACATCTCGTAGGCCTGGTACATAGGTATTGATTTAGAACACGGCAATAACAAAATGCAAACATATAAAATTTAAGTATGTATTATAGATTGCGTTAAGGCGACCGTACACGACATGTTTTTGTCATCTGACATGTCAAATTTCCCACTGCAAAATACATACATACATGTCGTGTGTTACCTTTGTAACTTTGCTTCTGTAAAAGTCAGATGCAAAGTCATCTGACAAAATTTCAATTAGAGCGTGCTCTATTTTCTTCTGACAAACCATCTGACATCAGAAATTGTAGACTAATGTAATTAGCACAAAACGAAAGTTAACAAAACATTTAGTTTATTAAACCCAATCAAAAATTTAAAATGCATTTTTTTTTGAATTAAGACCGTTTTTCCGAACTTCAAAGAATTATGATGGGAATGTGTAATTCTCTAAACATGTCGTCGGTTGATTATTTAATTGTCGTATGTGGATACGAATTACATGCGACATACGACAATTAAATAATCAACCGACGATGTAAATTTTGCCCGAGTTTAATCTCGTGTTCAGTCAAGAACATTTCTATGCATTTTATTTTGTAAATTCCTTCCTTCACTAAAAATAATTTAATGAAAATTAAATTTGATTAACTTAATTAAGCCTAATTAAAATCAAAACCTTCAATTAAAAATATTAGAAAATTTTTTATTAATATGAAACTAGGGTAGCCAGATTTTGAATTCGGAAAAACAGTACATTGAACACAAAAAACAGTACAATCAAGAAAAAAACAGTACATTTTTTTGACGAACAAAATAACTCCATTTGCGTTTAAAAAGCAAAAACCACAAACGAAGCATTTGGCCAGGAAAACCATAGCATTGCTGTGAGCCATATAAGAATGGAGAAAAGCCGAACTTAGCTTGAAACAATTAACTCATTGATTGTGATACAAAGTACGATTTTCTTTAAACATATTCGTATTTAAAGCAATTTTCACCACACACATAGTTGCACAAATCATATAGAATTTGAGAAAATGTTTGTTTCCTAAATTAATTTTCCAATTTCAAAAATTTTTTTAATTATTTACGGCCAATTTTACCAAGTTCGGCTAAAATTAACTATTACTAAAACAATAGATTTTTTGACATTTATAATGATAGTTAATTATACCTGAACTTGGTGAAATTGGCCATTAATCTATAACAAAATCTGAAAATATTAAAATAGTAAAAACAAGTTTCAATAAAATTTAAAACAAAAATTTTTGTCTGTAAAACAATCAAGTGCAATTGAAAACGATGAATATTTTCAATAAAATCATACATAGTACATATGTCTTAAAAATAACAATATGAAAATATACTACTGCTGCGAGCCACTCATTATAATTTAGATTTCTACCGTGTATTAATGAGAAAACAATGACCGCAGCGTAAAAACTCGTATTATTTTAGAACTTTTTTGTTTGAACACAAAAGAATTTTTTAAGCTATGTACTGTTAAATATTAGGATATCATAAAAATGTGTTTTTAGTAGGGTTTTTCTTAATATCTTGGTTTTTTGTACACTGAACAAAAAAAAAGTACAAAAAACTATACAAAGTGTTAAAAAACAGTACATTTGCGTACTGTTTTAGGAGTTGTGCATAAAACAGTACAATTGCAAAAAATCAGTACATGTACTGCTTAAAACAGTACGTATGGCAACCCTATATGAAACTAAAGTTTCAAAACTTTATATAACTTTTAAAATCATTAAGTAAAAGCTGAATTTGTTGAGAAACTTTAAAAATGTAAATTGAGATCAGTGATGCCAGAAAAAATTTCAAAAAATCCCTACGTGTGTCCAAAAAAAATCCCTTTTTTCCCTACAACCAAAAAAAACCCCCCACACTATTCCCTACGTTAAAAATTTATTGTTTTTAGCGACAAGCAAACAAATACATATTTATTATGCTAACATTTTGTACATAGGTATTTATTATACATAATAAAATTTATTTATTCAAAATAACAAAAAAACAGAGTCAAACTTCGTATTTGATTTATTATTTCCTCATCTTTTGTTCATTTTTTAAGAGCTTAAAAGTTTTCAAGAATACTTATTTTTAATAATTTTTTTTAAAATATGTCTGTATCTAATAATTTTTAGCAAACTTGGTACCAAATAAAAGGGGGCCGTGTTAAAGTAAAAAAAAATATTTTCTTCAGTTCCCCTGAACTTAAATATAAAAAAAGTTCCATTTAAAGTACAGTAGACGCTCGCTTATATGAACTAGTTCAGACAGTTCCTGTTCACAAAATGGAAAAGTTCACATAATCAACACAATATAAAATAAGTATGTATTTCAAATCATTTTTATTAAGTTTTTATTTTATATTAGTTTGTTAATAATAAATGTACTTGAAAGTAGTCGGTTATATTTTTTTGGCTTTAAGGGATTTCTGTAATGCCTTGTCCCTGCAATTTCGGGGAAGAACAGATGTATAATAAAGGGTGTTTTTTATAGAGTGACACATGTTTCAATCATAATAAAACAAGGAAATACATATATTTTTAATATCAATTGAACGGGCTTTATTGGAAAGAAAATTTTATGAAATTTAAATATGATTTCAGCCATGTGACCGCCACGGCTGGCGTGTAGAAGGCGACAATTTTCAACAACTTCTCGCATTCTGACCATCATCGTTTTTGAAGACATATGGGCCAATGATTCCGCCAGCCCATTAAGCGCACCAAACAGTAATTTGTGTGGATGTAATGGTGTTTCGACAAAAGCTTGTGGATTCTACTCACTTCATATGCGACAATTCTGTTTATTTATGTACCCAACCAGAAATGGGCTTCATCAGAAATAAAAATTTTGAGTGGAAATTCAAAATCAATATCAATTTGTGCTACAGTCCATTCGCCGAATTAAATAAATTAAGGGTTGCAAGTTGTTCACATAATAGAGATAGGTTGTGTTCACTCTTTAGAACCTCATGTGTAAAAATGTTGTTGTTCACTGTTCAGGATGTTCATACAACTTGGCATTCTTATAACCGAGTGCTACTGTAAATCATTTCATATCCTTAAAAGTTTTCATTTAAAATTTTTTAGAATTCGAAATTGTATATTTCTATTTCTCTTAACTTAGAAGGTGTGATTGTTTTTTCTTACAAAAAAATATCTATGCAGAAATTTCATTTATTAGATTTTCGCTTTTAATATCCGCTTTTAATATACATGCAAATAGCAAAAATAAGAGAATCACCCCTATCGTGAATAAAAATTCCTTGGGAGTTTTTTCCCTTTTCCCATTTTTACAATAGGGGTGAATAGTTCGCAATGCGTTGCCACTTAAATGTATATTCGGGTACATGGTTTTAATATATGGATTGCCAGGCTGTTAGGACTCATATGGTTTCGTTGAAAAAATACTACATTTGTACTAAAATGCTATTATATATGAACAATTTTTATTTTTAAATTAAAATTAGATGAATATTTACTTATTTTTAGATAATATATTGAAAATGAGATATAATTTTGAAAATTCCCTACATTTGCCTTAAAATAACATTTTGCATCACTGATTGAGATCCAAAGTATAACTTAGAAAATAAAATTAAAAATCTCTTTAAGATTTATTAGTTTTTGAAGCGATGAATTTTAAATTTTAAATCTTCTCAGAACTAATTTAAAATTGTATTTTCAAAATAATAATGATATTATTTTTTGTCACATCATTTGGAAATAGTCACTGTGGTTTAAATCCAAAGAAATACTAAAATTAAAATACTTTTTTAGGGTTAATATATAAAATAAATGCCAGCCGTTAACAAAAATTAAAAATTCATAAAACAATTAAATAAAATATGTAACAATATACACAATAAAAACATAGGGGAAAACAAACAATAGACTATAATTTAGTGATAATAATTACAAAGTGCATACAACATTGAAACAAACAAAAATATTGAATATTTAACGGTAAACATTTATCAAAAATTAAACTAATTCACTTGCATAATTAACTTAAAAGCCAAGTAAAACAAAAAAACTTAATATTGTTTTAAATTCTATTATCAATAAAAATATAAACAACATATTATACAAATTGTTTGTCTTGAATTATATGGAGGAAAATATTTCTCAAATTTTGGGCTCTAGCTCTTTTAGTTTCCAAGAAAAACGCATTTAATGTTTTTCATACAAAAATCCTAAGAAAATCAATTTTCTATGAAAAATTGAAGAGATCACAGATTTTCGTTATTTGGGCTCTAGCTCTTATAGTTTCCAAGAAAAACGCATTTAATGTTTTTCATATAAAAATCCTTAGAAAATCAATTTTCTGTGGAAAATAGAAGTGATCACAGATTTTCGTTATTTTGGCTCTAGCACTTATAGTTTCCAAGAAAAACGCATTTAAAGTTTTTCATACAAAAATCCTAAGAAAATCAATTTTCTCTGGAAAATAGAAGTGGCACAGATTTTCGTTATATTGGCTCTAGCACTTACAGTTTCCAAGAAAATCGCATTTAAAGTTTTTCATACAAAAACCCTAAGAAAATCATTTTTCTATGGGAAATTTTCATAATCTCTCCACCGGGGGTGCCTAATCGCCCCGTTGAGTGCCCCGGTAGGCTAGCTGGTAGTGAGCAATAACACAATTTCTTAAAGTCAAACGGCATTTATTTTTTTGCTTTTGCATTTAATTAGTCATTGTCCACTCGATGACATAACGACGAATGTAAATTGGTATGAGTACGAGTCGCTTGGTATGATTGTTGTAGGCATAAAGCTGAAAGTCCACACCATGCGTTCATGCGTAGATGCGTATGATACTCTTTGTGCGTTTCTAAATTCAAGTTACATGCAATGCGTCTTATGCGCCAAATTTGTTTTTTTTTATCAGCTGTTGTGCTAATATGTTTAACAATTAAAAACAATTTTGCAAGAAATTGAGAGTGTAATTGATATTTTAATAGAATTTATTTAATAGAATTCATAGGGGAGTAAGCTTTTATTATAAAAATATTCGTGATTATTCAATGAGTTTCCAATTCATGGTATTTGTTAAAAAAAATAATAAACACAACAAAGATGACACTCAGAAGATAAAAGTAATCGATAACTAGAATGGCAAATTTTGTTCTTGTAAAATTGTGCTAAAAATTAATTTTAATGTATTTTATTCATTAAAGTTTATACAATCTTTATTGCGAAAGGTTTTTCTCTTATTAAAAACCTTTTTTAATGCGAAAACATAGTAAAAAGTAATCCACCACACAAACATATTTATCGATAACATTGAAAATAAAAAATGATTTGCCATCCATGGCCATCAATAACAGCTGACTATTTTTCACCACACATGCGACGGATACAAAAGTAGAAAGTAAACTTACTTTCATGCGTTGATGCGTCCATGCATTCTCTGCATTTTGTTGTGTAACTTGTCATATACAATTACACTGATTCAGCTTGTTTGTCAAATGCATAAAAAGGACAGATGCATAAACGCATGGTGTGGACATTCAGCTTAAGTTTAAATAAACTGGTTTTATTGTCCAATTTGTTTTTGTGTTTACCCTGCAAATAATATTGGACCACCTGATCCACCTGATTTTGATCAAATGGACTACTCATTGGACTAGTCCGATGTAATGCAAGCATGGATCATGTCATTGTTAAAAAGTGTTTGTAGTGAGACGACATGTCTTCGTTTTTTAACGAAATGTGTTCGTTTCTAAACGACTTCAAAACTGATCCTCTTGAGTATACCATGGAGTAGTTTTAATACTACTCCTTTGTAATCCAAAGCTGGGTTATATGGTCCTGCCCTAGGACATCGTAATGTTAAATAGACCATGTTTTTTCCAGACGTTTGGGTACTTTTGGACTAGTCCTAGTCCCTTGTGGGCTACATTTTACACGCGTGTTTGGACTAGTCTTATTATTTGCAGGGTATTTTTTTTAAAGCGTAACTAGCAACATTAACAACAAAAACAACAATACATTGTACATTGTACATACAGAAGTACTATACTTTTTAAGAAATGATAAAATATAAAAACGTCTTCTGTTTCTATGGAAATTGTTTCAGCTGCTGAATAGTCAACAGAGTGTGGCTGAGAAAGTTTGATTGCATGAACACAAATGAGTGTATTTGATGTTGTTGATTCAATGCGAATTTTTTGCAATCGCACAAAGCAGTTCTCTGATTGCTGACGATAAATGGAACAAACTAAATGGCTGCAGGGCTAGCAAAGTAACGCGGCCTACATTTAATTAATGCTGGCGCAGCTGCAGAGAACCTGAAACTGAGGAGACAGTATTTCATCTTCAATCTGATTGCCCAGCGTTTAATTCAACACGACATGGATTATTTGGGAATAACCTCCTACAAGGACTCTCGGAGATATCGCGGGTGAACCTCAGCTAGTTGCTGAAATATCTCAACACAACGGGCTGGCTCTTGCCACCTCAGAATTGCCCTTAGGTCAAGTTTGATTGGCGGTTCCAATTCTGGTCGAGTTGTGTGGTGCCAAAACGGAGTCTTTGTCGACTCTACTTGCAGCATGCCTAGTTCTGTGCGTGCTGCCACGTTAACCAACCAACCAACCAAACAAGCGCTAATCACATCAAAATCGGGATGATTAACCATACATTGAAGTGATTTGTTAATCATGGACAAATATTAAATAAGTGTGGCCATATTTTAAGTAAGAAATTTTATTACAAGGAGATTCTATAAAGAATATAATATTATTTTTTAAACTTATTCCGGAACTAGTTTTAAAATATTTTTGTAATGGGTGATTTTTTAAGAGCTATAGGAAAGTTTAAAAAAACACATAAAATTCAGAAAAATTCATGAAATCTTTATTTGAATCGATAGTACCTGCCATATAATTTAATGTTTGAAGATTAGTTCATGCAAATGTTGACCGTGACTGCGCCTCAAATGGTTTATCCGCTTAGTCCAATTTTGGCATACTCTTTCCAACATTTCGGCCGGTATCTCATGAATAAATGCTTCAATGTTGTCTTCCAATGCGTCAATTGAAGCGGACATGTGTGTATAGACATGAGCTTTGACATAGCCCCACAAAAAGTAGTCTAAAGGCGTTAAATCGCACGATCTAGGCGGTCAATTGACCGGTCCCGAACGTGAAATAAAATGTTCACCGAACTCGCCTCTCAATAAGTCCATTGTTAAGCGTGCTGTGTGGCATGTCATGCAAGTCAAGCTCTTGCATTTTGGACAAAAAAAAGTTGGATATCATCTCACGGTAGCGCGCACCATTCACAGTTACGTTACGATTCGCATCAACTTTGAAGAAGTACGGTCCAATGATGCCACCAGCCCATCAGCCGCACCAAACTGTGACTTTTTCTGGATGCTTCTAGCTGATCTTCACTCCAAAATCGAAAATTCTGCTTATTAGCGTACCGAATAGTTGCTTCAGTGGGTCGACTAAACTGACCATAAAATGGAAGAAGCGCGCGATGAACTTTCTTAACAGAGCACGCATTTTGAAAATAAAATTCAATAATTTGCAAGCGTTGTTCGTTTGTAAGACGATTCATGGTTAAATTATAGACCAAACTGAAGATGTTTGACAGTGAAACAAAACACGAAACGTGCGTCAGCTGTTTAAACCAGTGTTGCCAAAAAGATAATAGCTAAAAAATCACCCGGTATTATTTCTACACTTTATAACTGTGTAACTAGAAGTTTTATATATTTTACTATTTTTATTTATGAATTTAATTAAACAAAGTGATATAAATTATACATTTTAATTTCTAATTAATTCACAATAATAAATTTAAAAAAATATTTCTTTCTAATTGGCCACCAATATGCGTATATTTAGCTCAACTAGTATGAAAAGCGTATCAAAATATAAACTGTAATTATCTTTAAAGAAAAAACCATTTAACGTGTCCAATTTCATGGCGATACATTTGCAGTTTTATTTATTACGAATATGTAGAATGTAATAGATGCTGTTGCCGTATACATTTTAAATGGTTAAAAGTAATAAAAAGTTTTAATTATTAGCTATTTTAAAAAACATTTGATAAGCCAACAATTAGAAACAATCTCTTTAATATTAAACTAGATAAAATATTTGAAAATACAAGGGCAGATAATGAAGTTTTTGTTAGCATTTACAAAGAGGAATTGCTAGGGATATCGTCAATAATGTTGTAGTTAAACTGTCTTTTCAATTTTCAATCGTCGCACATACTGGTATTTGGTCCTAAAAGGCGAAAACATAATTATAAATCTTATTTATTCGATATTTTCTACAGTACCATCTTCATTTTCAATATTAACGTTACAAGTGTCGTTTTCTTCAAGTAAATTTAAGACTGCAATCAAAAGGGGTTCTTCTTTTTCGATTTGGATTTCCTCATTCCTGTCAGAAGAGGGTCTGACGTCAAAAGCAACCTGTTTAGCACATCTTGGTTGTATTCTATTCTTGAAAATTTTCTAGAATTCCAGCTTGTATGTGCGAACATGTTTATTACGGGCTTCTGCCGCTTCTTCAGAGCGTTGAACGATTGGCGGAATCGCCTCCCATTTTACGGCAACACCTTGTGCAATGTCAGCAGTTTCCTTACAGTAAGCCTCGAACTTTTCGGTGTTAATTTTAATTTCAAAGAACATGACATCTAGTATTATTTTTAACTGGTATATTAAATTTTTGTCAATCCCAGATATCTCTGCTCATCTTTCGTATTCTTCAAAATAGCGGCGACTGGTATTCTCATCATTAGTGTTGCCTTAGGTATATCCAACAATAAGCCCATTGGGTCTCGAAATTTTGTAATTAAAAATGACATTTTATTGAAATTCTTGATTAACCTAGTTTTTAAAGTCCATGTACAAAAAAATCGGTAAAAATTTAGGGGTGGATTGGGGTGGCTGTTTTTGCTTTTTTAAATTTCTGGAGGGTCTATTCTACAAAATACTTTCAAATTTTAAGCTCAGAAATAAACGGAAATAATTTAAAATCTCTGTGATATAAGAAGATGTGTGTTTTTTTTTTTGCATTTGTAGAGCTTAACCATAAAGGGGGAAAAACTAGTAAATAATTAGAATCAATGTAAAACTTAAGTTTTAGATAAAGCACATACCTGATTGTACACAATCCATAATAGAAACTAACACAAAATCTACTTTATCACCATAAAATGAATATTTGAAGACAGGAAACTTTTAAGCGTATCGAACAAATCACATGAACAGGTTGTCGAACGGTAACTATCGACCAGGCGCGGATCCAGCTTGAGCCTAAAGGGGGGGGGGGGTGTAATTTTATATGAAACAAAAAACTAAAAAATTTGTTTTTGAAAGTTAATTAAAAACAATATTAAATTTAATTAATATTAAAAAAAAATTAACAATTTATGATTTCCTCGTGAGGCAAATTTAGATAGTACAGTCTATCTTCTGTCGTTGTTGTTCTGAGCCACGTTTTTATTCGACGAAGGGTAGGAAATTACCTCTCACTCGTAGCATAACTGACGGGCATTGAAACGGAAATTTTTAATCTTTTTCTTAGATTTTGATAGATATCTTCATCAAAGTTTATGGAAGCATCTACAACGTTATCTGATGATAGATTTTCATGATAGATATTTTCCATGTTTGTTGCCAATGCAACAGTTCTGGCTCAAGTTTAGATGTTAGTAGGTGTTTATCTCTTTGAAATCATATAATCAGCTCATCAGCAAGTTGTGGTTTTAAAAGTTGTGTATCTGTATATGACTTGATTACACTTTGAGGTAGAAGTTTAGGTAAATATGTTCAATACATTAAGGATATCTATTGGGAAAAGTGTTTTGAGATCTTCTAAAATAAATTCAACAAGAGGAACGTAACCTACGACTCAGTAGTAATCTTCAACAGTTTGGATGTGATTATTTCGTTAAAATCTTGTCTTTTCGATTGGAACCTCGAT
Organism: Pollenia angustigena; assembly: GCA_930367215.1. Classification (NCBI taxonomy): domain Eukaryota; kingdom Metazoa; phylum Arthropoda; class Insecta; order Diptera; family Polleniidae; genus Pollenia; species Pollenia angustigena. The sequence continues at coordinate 189,668,107 of OV884056.1, forward strand.
TTGAAAGCAATAAACTTTAACTTTTTTAAAAATCGCTTTAAATTGGTCTGCGGCTTTATTTCCTTTCTCTTCAAGGAACATGATTAATGTTTGGATAAGGTTTGATCCTTTTTGAAGATTTATATCGTGCTTTTGTAAAATGATACTAAGCGATTGTGTTACAATAAGTATCACACTTAATATGTATATTCCGCAAATAAATTCAAATTTCGCAATAAATTCAAATTTGTTAATATAAAGGATACCTTTCCACTGAGATTTTTTTCCAAAGCTTCTACTATAAGATGTACACTTGTTGCAAAGTGTAAAATTGAGTCGTGACGGTCCACCCATCTTGTCTCGCATAATGTAGAGAGTTTGGCTCCTAAATACTTTGCTCAAACTGCGTTTCGCTTGGGATGATTAAATTTAAAAAATGTTGTCGTTTCTTTAACAAATGATTTAACTTTTTGTATTAATGGCACTTTATTTCTTTTAGAAATTGAGTTGTTTGATTTATGGGAATAGCAAGGCGTTTGTTTATTTGTCGCGGTTTCCAGAATTTTTTAACAGCTCCTTTTTTTCTGCTGACATCAGAGAACACCCATCTGTTCCAACTCATACACAATTTTTTAGGTCAGGACCAAAATTTTTCAAAGCTTTAAGAACTATTGATGATAGTGTCTTCGCATCAATTGCCACATCAACGTCATCAATATCTTTTGAAGCCTCTTCAAATGCGTTTACAACAAAGGCAGTAAATTCTTCCCTAGCAACTTTTTGTTGTATGTTGAAATATCTTAAAGATAAGGAAATCTGGCTTTTCCCCGACAAATCCTTGCTTTCGTCAAAAATTATCGAATAGAGTTTTGATTCATATAACAGATATATACATAAATATTGCAAATACTAAGGCTATTTAATAATTCAATCGCACGCATTATCAAGTCAAACGTTTAGTCTTTGGATATAGATAGCACCTGCTGGGATTGAATGTAGAATAATAAGTATTTGAATATGGTAAACTAGATGTTTCATTGGAAATATCTAATAAATTACTATTAGATTGAGATTTGGATACTTATTAAAAATTTCTTTAGAGATTCAATAAAAAAACAAAAAAAAACTTTGCTGGGATTTCCAAAAATTTCCAAAAAAAAATTATTTTGAGCGACTTTCAGGGTCTGTGCGTCGTGACAGTTTTTGTAACCTTCTCCAGGTTTTACTTTCAATAAATTTAATTGTCTTTGATTACTTATCTCACCTCGTTTAGTGTCATTTTCTTTCATTTGTTATTGCCATTTCCTTAACAAGGCTATAAAAAAACACTCCTTTGATGTTAACCTTTTCTGCTATAGTTTAGTTTTTAATATCTTTTTTTTAATTTTAGTGAAATTTCTTTAAGTACTTGGTGTTGTGCTCGAGTAATTCAAATCAAATTGAGCCAATATTTAAATTATAATGTCTTCGTACTGACATAATATATTACATTTTCTGCTAAATCTACTTGTTGAGGGCATCAAATATGCGTAGGTGTAATAGAAGAATTTTATAAGAAAATTTTACTATTTTATGTTTAAAGATATAAAATTAGCTTTTCAATTATTTTGTGATGATGTGATGCCTTCCTTGGACGTTGCACTCTATATGAAAAGGTGGAGCCAATGCTTTACTATCGATTAAATTTTCACATCACTTAAACATCGCGTCCGCCTAGAGGTCAATCGAATATCATAGAAACCTCTAGGATTCATTAGAGTGGCGATAGTGGAAATTTTTTTGAAAAGTTAAATTTTTCGCACTGAAAAATATGAGGTTGGAGATAATAATAATTAGTTCCGAGTACCTCCGGGTTGAGCCCCAACTATTATTACATTACCCATTCATCACAATTTTTGTTCCTGTTGATATTTGAATAACAACAAAATCTGACTGTATGTTCCCAACTGAATTTCTTTGATACCTATAATAATTACCTTTCTAACGAGCCGAAATAGTCTGTAGATACGGATAAGCTTGCCCGGAATACCCTAAAACCAAAATATTTTAAAGTTTCAAACAAGGCGAATTCATTTTTCAGGTGGCTTTGAAAGCACAGCTGTGTACTCTTTTTAATTCTTAGAGAGCAAGGCGAATTCATCCCAGGTAATCTCGGTACTACAACAAGTACAAAAACCACAAGCAATTTGTTTTTGTAAAATCATTGTAGAATGTCAAAAACAGAAATAAAACAAAACAGAAACAAAGATATTAAAACAGAATAAACAAAATTTTGACATCCAATAGTGATTTTAGCTAATATCAGCAGGGCTTTTAAGACCACCTGTAATAAATTCGCCTTGTTAGAGAGGAATAACAAAAGTTACTTGTTGTTTTGATATATCGACCAACGAAAGCAACAAATAAAATACAATGTTTTGTTTTTGGTGTTGTTACTTGTTGTAGTATCGCCACCACCCTATACATGAATTCGCCTTGTTTCAAACTACTTTTTAATTGTTTAAATTAACTGTGTTGATTGAAAAAAATATTTTGATTTGTGTTTACGTTTTATATTGTTGGTTGTCAAAATTTTGTTTCCTATCTTCGTTTCGTTTCGGTTTTGTTTTGTATTTTTCTGTTTTTGAAATCGTACACTGATTTTATAAAAACAAATTGCTTGTGGTTTTTGTACGAGTAGTACTTGTTGTAGTACTGAGATTACCTGTAATGAATTCGCCTTGGATAAATCTAAAAAAAATTATCAGCAGGGCTTTTAAGACCACCTGTAATGAATTCGCCTTAAGTAAATACAAAATACTGAAAAAATTTCTTAACGTAAACTAGGACTTATAAAATAAAAACATTTAAAAAAAGCCAAAAAAAAAATGTTTATTCAGTCAAGGAAAGTCAACAGAATCCTCATTTTAATTCTAATAAATTATTTGCAAACTTCCGAATCCATTCTCCATGGACGCTGCTCTCTTTTAAACAATAAATTCTTAACACGTGTCTGTACAGCAAAATATCCCCGTGAAATAAAATTACGATACTTGGATGATTATGTCAAACCTCAACTACAATACGCCATATTCTCGATCAATGGTCAATATAGTCACTACTTTATAACCCACGACTATACGGAGGTGTTTAATTGTTCGAGCAATCTGAGGATAATCGAAGCCACACGTTTACAATGCGATCAGAAAGAAATCACTTTAAAAAGTGCTTTAATGGTTTGCCTACACCATCGTACCTATGTGGCTGACGAGTTGATAGATTACTGTACTGGATCCTCGGATACAGTCTCTAAATTTGTGGCCATGCATTACAATGAACCTCAAAAACTTTTGAAGCAGTCAACGAATGTAAGCAAACAATCGTTGTATCAAAAATTGAATATAAAATTGTATTTATTTCATATTTTGTGGCTTTTGAGATTTTTATTGATAACTTTGATTAGTAAATAAAAAAAAAATAAAACATATCGTTCCAAAACCACAAAAGGAAATATGATAACATTGATTTTTATACCCTCCACCACTAGTGTGAGGGTATTCTAAGTTTATCGCTCCATGTGAAACTTTTTCAATGTTCTTATAAGACCCCATTGAGTATGTAAAAATGTATGTATATTCTGGGTCCTTGAGTTATTATAAGTCGATAAGCCATGTCTGTCTGTCCGTCTGTTTAAAACACTCTCACATTCCAAATCTTTGAAGTTAAATTTAAAAAGTTATTAGCCTAGACACATTTTGTTATGTTAACAGAATAATGTTTACCACTTAACAGAACTTATGCCAATGTTTTTATGAGGGATGAGTCCAGATTTCTTCAAAAGGAGGCAATGTGGGCAAACAAAAATGAATAGGATTTGAAAACAATTAGTTGCCATCACCAGAGCGAGTTGAAGCGACTTAATGACAATTTACTCTTCTAAATTATCTGGGGGATGCGTCCAGATTTCTTGAAAAGGAGTAAGCGTGGGCCAACAAAACTGAATAGGGCTTGTAAACAATTAGTTGATTCAATGTTTGCGATCATCATAAGTCTTAACAGAACGAGTTAGAGCGACTTATTGACAGCTTTCTCTTTAAAATTGTCCGGGGGATGAGTCCAGATTTCTGGAACAAAAATAAATAGGATTTGAAAACAAATAGTTGCTTCATCTATATTATTTTTGTTGTTTGACCAATGTAGTTGTTCATTAAATTAGATTTTATTTTAGCTATTGTTTGCCATCACCAGAATTTTTAACAGAGCGACTTATTGACAATTTACAATACTTTGTGGGGTGAGTCCAGAATTCTGGAAAAGAAGTCAAAGTGGGCGTACAGATTAAGAGGATTTGTAAACAATTAGTTGAACCGACTTATTGACAATTCTCTGGGATATGAGTCCAGATTTCTAGAAAAGTAGTCAAAAAAGAAAAGGATTTGTAAACAATTAGTTGCTACATCATTCATAACACTATGCGACAGTCAAAATCGGGATGGGATGAAACCAACGGGAAATGTTATATCGGTAAATTAGAAGTTATACGTGTCCCGGCGTTTCGCTGGGTCACATCTAGAAATCGAGATATATCGATTTGAAAAATGGGCTAAAAAACATCAAACATTACCTTCACCGAAGGTAAAATGGGTATATATAAGTAATTTTTGGGGATTCAGTGTTTAGGTTATAACTCAGCCATTTTTAACCGATTTGACAGATTTATATACCGACGTGTTAAAGAAGAAATTTACCATTTACTTGAGTTATAAAGCTTGGACTCGGGGAGATCTATGGTACCCGAAAGTGGGTATTTAAAAAAAAAAATAATTTTGGTCATAACTTTTTTGTATCTGAAACGATTTTTCCAAGTTTTTTATAAAATATGTTCTACTAAAAATTTCCGATATTTTGGTTTATAAGTCATATCCATAGGGTGTATGGCAGCCCTAAAATTTAGGTTTTTGTAAAAATGTTGATGTTTTTAGCCCATTTTTCAAATCGATGTATTTCGATTGCTAGACGTGACCCAGCGATATGCCGTGACACGTATAACTTCTATTTTACCAATATAACTTTCCCCGGTAGTTTGAACCCTTCCCGATCACTGACCCCTTCCATTTGTCGCACAGTGTATTTAACCATAGGCCTCTCAGAAAGCCCAATTTTGGAAAACACTTTATTACGAGTAACGCTTTTGTGGTGAAATTTTCCTTAATTTAGTTTCATAAGACTATAAATCACACTGCCAAATTTGGTAAAGATATGTTTTGCCATATTTTTACTTCCCTTAGATTCTTTAAGAGTCATAGGGCCATTACAAATTGCGTCCACTTATGTCGACCTTGTCTTCGGCTTGCTTGAGGATTACACTCACATTCGGTGAGTGATTTGATGTCTTGTTAGCCTTTGATTTCAGATAGTTACTGGCCAAATGATTTTTAGAATTCTTCGAAGGCAACGTATAAATCTTACTTTTGGAATAGAGTTTAATACGCCACGAATTAGTATACTGTCAAGTCAGTTTTTATAAGGATTGGTTTTTAATTCATAGATCCCACAAAAAGCCCATTCTTGAAATATTCTTACTATCGGTGCACAGAGAGGTGAACAGTACCAAAAACGAGGCTTAATTCAAAAATAAAGTTATGGTGTTTTCTTTTCCAAAAAATAATGATGCATTATAGTTGTGTAATATATTTATTAGGTTACACGAACCCTTATAAAGTGATACATTTTCCTAAATTACAATGGAACAAAATAATAGCTACGTTTTACACTCAACACTAATGTGTATTTAGCGTGTTAAATATTGAAAGCAAAGTTTGTACTAAAAGCGATATTCACCACGCTTGTAGCAATTTTCAACATCAAATTTTCTTATAATTCCAATAAGCGTTAACAACACTGATTTTCAATAATTAATGTCAGCTGTTGTTAAAAATTTTGCGACAAAAAAATATAATAAAAGTAAAACAAACGAAAAACAAAAAGTTTTTATATCCATCACAATATAACAAAAATCACAATATAACGCAAATTGTCCGCAAACACAAGGAAACAAAATACTTGCTTGCATAAAAAAGTACTTTACGCAGATGCAAAAAAGGGTATTATCTCACACTCAGTTATAACTGCGGGTAAGAAATGGAACAAATTTGCCATTTATTGTTGCAACATTTTTAGAAAGGAAAACGACAACTTCTCACATTTTTGCAAATATTTTTAGAATGGAACAAAAACCCGCACGAATGGTAGCATATATGGAACATTATTGTCAGAAAAGAAAACACCATTAGTTTCTCGTATAAGTATTTGGTACCATATAAAAGTAGATAAAATTCAACACGAATAACTGTGAAATTGTGGAAATATGTGGTTTACTTTTTTTGCTATACGCTGCCAAAGTTGAACAATATTTTATAATTTGGATATCTTTGTTAAAAAGTGAAAATCAAGATATTTTAATTCCGATTTGAGAGAACTGTTTCTTAGAAAACACTATTTTTTTTAAATGGATCCATCAACTTCAGGTATTTAACTAATTTATTAATACATTTTTGTAAAGAAAAATATTGAAGTGTTCAAAGTATATTTATTACCAAGGCGAATTCAGCCCAGGTAATCTCGGTACTACAACAAGTACAACTCGTACAAAAACCACATGTAATTTGTTTTTGTAAAATCATTGTACAATGTCAAAAACAGAAATAAAACAAAACAGAAACAAAGATAATAAAATAAAATAAACAAAATTTTGACATCCAACAGTGATTTTAGCTAATATCAGCGGGGCTTTTAAGACCACCTGTAATAAATTCGCCTTCATTTATTACAAGTACATGCAAGTGATCAGCTGTTCAGTTGTTTTACTTTCGATATTGTCAAAATTTGCTTACATTTTAGTGCGCCATGATTTTTTTTTTTTTTTGTTTTCTTTATGTTTGGCTGTTTGACAGTATCAAATGTTTTTACACAAACAAAATGAATGTTGATTTTTTTATTATTGATTTGTTGTAGACTTGCATGTACTTGGTATAAATATACTACTTTGGAAGTATTTTTAAATTTTTTATTTTTTTTTTCAAAAAAATGCGTTTTTTTTTAAGGAACTGTTGATTTTCAAAATGTTTGTGGGAATACTTGGGCAAAACTTTTTATATATTCTTAAAATATGGTATTTCAACTTGCATAATCAAAAGAAAATCTTGATCGTTTTTGCACCATTTGAACATTTTTGAGATTTTGTGAAACATATTAACTTGTTTTGTTTCATTTAAATGATTACACTACGTCACAAAATTTCAAAAAAGTCGTGACCAAATAAATCTGACAGCTAATTTTTATGTAAAATTTTCCCCTGAGTCCGAATATGAAGTCAGAATTGAAAAAAGTATGTAGAACAGTTTTTGAGATATTCCCGTTATTTGTGATTTTATGAAGATGATGTGACTGAAATGCAAATATCTTCAAAAATTTTAAACGGATTATGTATATCTTTCTTTTTAGTGAAAGGTTATAAAATTTCTAAAATAACCATGGATTGCTAGCGACGATTGGTCAATAAATGACAGAGTTACAGGGGAAAATGTTATGATTTTGTTAAATTTTGCTCTTTTTAAGTTATTATTTTTTAACCAATGATTAAAAAATAATAATGTTTTATTAATCAAAAAAGTATCAAATAGTGTGATTTGAAAATTGATGTTAAAAGTTGTCTAGAATACAATCGCCCATAATTTAAATTTACTACAAACAGCACTTGATTTGCTTATTCTGCTAAACATTTCCGATTTTGATGATGATAACATGAAGATTATGATTTTGATGAAGGTGAAGATAATTATGAAGATGATTTTTAATTTCATTTTCAGCAATGAATGTGCCTTTTTTCAAAAAAAAAATATAATGTTCTAAAAAATGACATTGATTTTTTGAGTTTTTAGTTTATTTAATAAAACAAAATTAAAATTCCACTAAAATTTTACAACAAAAGTTTTTTTTTATTAATCAATATACACAAAATCCAAAAAAAAATTCTTGTCATAAATAACAGACTTCCCTGAAGTAGTCCTCGTTTTGCATTTGTTTCGCCCCACTGTGCGGTGGAGGGTATCACCGAGTCGGCACAGCCCAATAAAGCACTTTTACTGAACTCGTTTTTCGTATCTTCAAGCTAAAAGAGCAAAACTTTATCTCCATACCGTTGCTCCTTTTCTTTACTTAGGATTTTTGTTTTTTTTTATTAATTTTATTGACCTTTTTTAGATTTATGCAATTGTGATGACAATTCTCTTGCTTAAGGCTTCATTCATATTAAGATACAAATAAAATTCAATTGTAAAATATGTTTGTATCTGTGTATGTATGTTTAATTTTTGGGGTGAAAATTTATTTGTGTTGGTTGGTTGGTTTCATTTATGACTTATTGACCCAGTCAAATAAAATTGTATTGTTATGCAATAAAGTTATTGAATCACTTGTTGATTTATTTCTAAATAACAAGAATGATAATAATAACACTTTACAATATTTTCCTTTTTCACTTTTATTGACACCTTTTTGTGGTCCTTTTTCTGTTCAAATAAGTTTATGATAATTTAAAAGTATATTTTTGTATATTTGTGTAATAAAGGTATCCCAAAAAATATGTAACTTTTTTAAATAATTGATTGTAATAATTTGAATAAAATAAAAAAAAATATACAAATCTGTAAAATATTTTGGATCAAGATTAATTCGAAGTTAAATTTAAGATTTTCTAAATTTAACAAAAGTTTATTAAGGAGAATTTTCATACAAAAGTTGTTTTGTAAACCATTTTTAAATTAAAAATTTTTTTATATATACAGGCGTAAAGGTTTATTATGTACTTTATCTCACTCGAAAAATATTTTATACAAATTTTTTATATTATTTTAATTTAATTTTAATTTTATTTGATTTTAAAATAACAATAACAGTTAACAACAACAAAATACACTGATATTTTTTTGTTTTATAGAAAAACAAGTGTATTCTGCATTGTTTAAGCTTATAAACTCGAAAATAAAGCTTTGAGTTAAGTCAATTTTGAACTGGGTGTTCCATATATGTAAACATTGTAAACATTTTCCTCCGACACTGGCAAGACATAAAATTAGTTAATATTTAAACACATATGAAGATTCTATTAATAAATATTGAGAAAAAAATTTAAAATAAAAATAAAAACTTTAGTACTGCACAAAAAAAATTATTTTTCCAATTCAAACAAAAAATTGGTAGAATCAAACAATTTTTTGTCTGAAATCGATCCTATAAACAAATTCGCATATTCAAACAATTTATTTGAATTTTGTTTATTGAAAAAAACACTGATTTTTTCAAACAAATAATTTAACTGAATCAAACAAAAAGTTTACTGAAATTCATATACTAAATTTCAAAATAAAAAAAAAAGTTTTTGCACAAGCAATGAAGCGCACACAAGTAAGCACTGTATGAGAAGATGACGGCAGAGCAGAGCCGCAGGCTGGCTTTGAGACACATTTTTTTTGTTGGAATAATTTTTGAACGAAGTATTATTTATACACACAACACAATGTTTTTCTTAATCACTCTCTGTTGCTGTATCCTTTCCTTTGCTAAAGCTTCGTACAGACGATGGTCAGATCTTACAATATTGTAAGCAGGCGTTGCCAACAGCAAAATTTTTCTGACAATGGTCCATTGTCAGATGCATTAATTTTGCACATCTGCAAATACAAATGAGCTTACAATGTTCACACAGTTGTAAGACATTTTAGCAAATTTTAATGCAATTTAAGCAAAGCTGCTTACCAATATTGTAAGATCTGACCATCGTCTGTACGAAGCTTAAAGAAGAAATGTAACCAAAAACGACAGCAGACCGACTCGATATGTTTTTCGTCATCATTCTATTTTTGTATTTGATGTATTTCAACAAACAGTTTTAAGAAATTGAATACGGGATTTCGTTTCTTGTAATGTTGTTTCTGCTATTTTTTTCATATACAGTATTATTCGGATATAAGAACATCTCATATAAGAACAAAACGCTTATAAGAAACATTTTCAAAAACACCATGTCTTTTTTGCGATTTTTCTAACAAAAAAGGTTTCATATAAGAAAAACGCTTATAAGAAAAAAACTGATAAAAGAACATTTTTCTTAACTACCAAAATCACAAAATGTATAGAAAAAGAATTTATATAAGAAACTTCCAACGGCAACACAGAATTTATGTAGTTTGCATGTAGTTTTTTTTTACTTTTAAGCTGGAGGTCCACACCACGCGTTACTCGCTTTTTCGCAGCATACGCAGCTGTCAAAAAAACTAGAGTCTGTGTAGTTATACGTAGTAAGTTACATGCACAAAAGCGTAGATGCCTTGAGGCGAACAGAAGGTTTACTTTCTACTTTTGTAAGCGTCACAAGCAGCGTTCGAACAAATCAGCTGATTTTGACATATGAAATTTTATTTTTACTTGTGCTGCTGCTGCATAAAAAGCGTTGCATATAACTTGAAACGTAGAACGCAAGTAAGGTTATAAAAGCATGCGCTGCGTGGAGGCGAAAACGCGTGTTATGGACATCCAGCTTTAGTTTTAGATGAGCAAGCTGGTACTCATGAGAAGCTTTGAGTTTTTGTCAATAAAACAAAAGTTAAAATTTTAAAAGAAATACAAAACAGTATAAAAAGAAGCGAAATTGCAAAAAGGTATAATATTGGACTTTCATCGTTATCAAAAGTACTGAAAAACTCAAAAGACATAGACAATAATTATTTAAAAGTTAGAAACTTTAACATGGGGTCTTCACCTGACAATTTTTTGTAATTCCATTGTCCATATAAAAGCAACTTAAAATTTTCGTCAGCTTTTTTTTTATATGAAGTTTGACGTTTATTATAACAAAAAATTGTCAGGTGATGACACTATGCAACAAAAAAAGAGACAGAAAAACTAAATATGAAAGTCTTATGGTCATAGCTACTTATATAAGAAATAAGTTTCTTATATAAAATAGTTGTATATAAGAAAGAAACGCTTATAAGAAACTTTTTTCTTGGATTTTGTAAGTTTCTTATATCCGATAAATACTGTAGTTGCACTTTTTTAAAGCGTCCAAAAATAGACTGTGTGTGTTTTTTGTTGTTGTTCTTATATTTCACATAAAGAAGTGTTGCTTACGATCAAATAAAAAAATGCAAAAAGACGACAACATTAAAGAGCATCAAACAAACAAAAATATTGTTTGAGTCAGTAAAGAAATTTATAGAAATTAAAATGATTTTCAAACAAGCGTTTGTTTGAAAATAATTCGGCAATAAAACTAGTATACAAATTTTGATTTTCAAAAAGTATTTTTTAGGGAAGTAGATTTTTTTATTTATGTTAACACACTGCATACAAAAATATCAATTATATTTTAAAATTAGTTACCATTTCTTAGAAAACAATTTTCAAGTTTTTTGAAAAAATAACAGAAATTAAACCGTTCTTCTATTCGTTGGTAGAATTACGACGTGGTTTCTTCGCTGCCCTATTGTAGTGTGCTTCTGGAGCATCTCGATAAATAGTCCAACAATAATCCGCTAACATTGAAACGTTCCACTTGCACTGATATCGTTTTTCCATGTTAGCGATGTCCTGGTGGAAGCGTTCCCCGTGTTCATCGCTAAAGGCCCCACAGTTATCCGGAAAAAAGTCCAAATGAGAATGTAAAAAGTGGATTTTCAGGGACATGTTACAACCCAGTTCTTGGTAAGATAATAACATATTTTCAATAAGTTCCGCGTAGTTGTCACTCCTCTTATTTCCCAAGAAGTTTTTTGTCACAAGGCGAAAATTGTCCCAGGCTTTTTTTTCTTTATCTTCCAAAATAGAGTCAAAGTGTTTATCTTTAAATAAATTTTTTAATTTGGGGACCAACGAATATACCCTCTTTAATCTTAGCCTCACTTAATCTTGGAAATTTCTGGCGAAGGTATTGAAAAGCAGTTCCATTTTTCTTCATTGTTTTTACGAAATTTTTCATAAGCCCTAGTTTTATGTGCAGTGGTGGAAGTAACACTTTTTGTCGGTCAACTTAAGGGTTATTTTGAACATGACTGACGATGAGGCCACACCTTTTTTGTATAATGCTGCTTCCTGTCACGACTATCCCATTCGCAAAGAAAGCAACAAAATTTCGTGTAGCCTAATTGTAGTCCAAGTAGAATAGCTATGACTTTTAAATCTCCGCAAATTTGCCATTGGTGTTCATCATATTTTACCTCCAGCAAGAGTGCTTTCATATTATCATAAGATTCTTTCATATAGACTGCATAACCAAGAGGAATCGATAGTAAAATATTATGGTTATGTAACAACACAGCTTTTTAACTTAATTTAGAGCCATCTATAAAAAGTCTCCATTCGTCCCGTTTATATGTAATGTTAAGAGATTTCATCAAACCCAGGACATCTTTACAAAAAACTAAACTTTCAGCCATTTCAAAATATTTCATGAAAGGTTTTTGTCTGGAACGGAAACATGTTATAACCACACCACTTTCTAAAAGGTTCCATTGTTGTAATCTCGAACCTAAATGTTCTGCTTTATTCTTTGGCAATTCTAAGTCCCTTACAAAATCATTTAGTTCAGCTTGCGTTATCATGTGTGGCTGTGATGATGCACTAGGTACCTCGTATTCTGACATTGACGAAATTGAGGATGAATCGCCCGTGAGTTCATCTTCGTCGTCACCGGTGTTAGGACGTTTCGGGATCTGATAAAGATTGCTGTGCGGTAGAGGACGAGTAGCCGATAGTATATTTAGATATGTTATAACACTCTTCTTTTTTTTTAGAAACACCTTTCCCTTTTCCAAATATATGAGTCGTCAGGCAGAAATAACAATCACTTACGTGATTCGTCGATTCTCGCCACTGCATTGGCACTGCAAAACCAAATGATGTTTTTTTGCCATTCAGCCAATTTCTCAAACCTGTAGCACATGGATTGCAGCAGAAATGTGGAACCCAGCTTTTATTTTGGTGTTTGATGTTTTCGTTAAAGTAGTAATAATAGGCTTTTTTTTATTATAGGCGATATACAACACCTTTGTTTACTAAATATAACCTCACCGAAAATATAACAAAAATTGTCGGGATTATTAACACATTTTCGAGACATTTTGCCATCAAATTATTATACTTTTTACTTTTATTGCTTAATTATAGAGAAAAGATCACTAAAACGCAATATTTTGGATATTTGATACCAACTAACTAAGTAAATATCAACACTATGAAGTTAAATGTGGGTACTTTCTACAAATGTGGGTACTTTCGACAAATTCGGAAGATATCAGGGATTGTAAAAACTAAATCTAATAAATGAATTTTACTTATCAATTCGTATTTTGTATGGACATAGAAGCAAAAATTAGTTAAAATTATTGCGGATACTTTTCCTTGTATATTAGTGTAATTTTTTCTGTGTGGAGAATTTGTTTAATAACTTGACCTCAGCACGTAGCATAAATTAAAACAATTTAAGTATCAGACAAAAGCGCCACCTATCGGGATTAAACTTAAGAAACCTGGCTCCGGACTAAACAAATTTATTGCCCAAGTTTGGTGTCAATCGGTCCAGCGGTTCTTGAGTTTTAGAAGCACATACACGGCACAAACGTTTTTATATATACATATACATATATAGATAGACTAGAAAAAGTCGTGGGCGCATAGTGCCAAGTTCATAAGATATAGCCCTAGAATATTTGTAAATAAGGTTTTTCTCTAAAATAAATATTACGGAAGTTATCAACAATTAAAGCGACCCATAGTGAGAAAAATAGAATTTTAGCAAGCTTTGTGGGCTCAAGGCACGGCTAATAACTATGCAAACGATCTAAAATTTTACATATATATTTTTTTCTAATTTGGAATCATTCTAAAGGGTGTGCCAAGTGAAAATACGAAAGAAAAAAAATAACGGCCACCCTACTGTACAGCCTTACCTTATTCTCACGTGATAGGATCTTTGGCTTAAATAATTTTAAATGTGAAAACTTCACTTTTTTTGTTGCTTGGATTCGATCTTGAATTGCAGCTGTGGGGTAATCTGTAGCTTTTTAACGAACAAAATTTGTCGTTAAGTAGGAGTTAAGCAAAAATTTTCTACATAACAACAAATTTTTGACGTTTAAAATTTTCGGAATCACCCCACTGATGTAAATTGGTGCACGACTGCAAATCTTTATGGTTCAAAGGTTAGATCTATTACATTTTCGTATTAGCAGATCTAAACATATGTATATGTATTTTGTTTTGTCCTTGTAAATTTCCAGACCAGTTGAACGATCTGAACAATAAGACTAAACGATAAGCTGAACGATAAGTTTTTGTTTTTAAGGTATTATCAGAATATCACCAGCATCAGCGCATATTTGTGTGGATTTGTTTTGATTTGTTGAATATTGTGCCGCTTGTATCAACAACATCTACTATGAAGTGTTGTAAAAGGTTGAATACAAGGGAGGATATAGCGTCTTCCTGTTAAACATCGGATATAACATCAAGAGGTTCAGAGAGTTCACCTTTACAACTATGTTGGTTAAAGTCATGTTAATTTAAATAACTAATTTCATTGGTATTCCAAGTTAAAGTAGTCGAATACCAATTTGCTGTCATATTCACGCTATCAAAATCTTAAAGTCGATGAATAAGCAGGGTACCTATGTTATATTCACCATTTTTTACAAGGATCTGTGTGAAGATGAAGCCTTGGTAAACTGGTGATCGGTTTCTCCAAAATTCGCATTGGAAGTGATTTCGTATCTTGCTTCACATAAGACGAAATCACTTTCGGTCAGAATTCATTTCTGTGATAGGCCTGATAAAAATATTTACATATTAAAATGAAAAAAAGTCTATGTATATTATAATCGTTTTAATTTGTCTATGCCATAAGTGATGTCAATATTTGTTGCCAAACGGTAATAGCGTGCAGAAACCCCTCAAATAACTTTGAAAATCGCTCATGAAGTACATTAATGATGAAAATGTAATAATGTAAATTAAATCAGCTAATTTTGTTCTATTGAAGATGCACAACACTCATATACATGCCAACTCATTTTGGTACGTTTCAGATGAAACGATTTTTTTCAATATCGTCCGTATGTTCAAAGTGTGGCAGCAAACGTTGTCTAATTTTGCACCTTCTCTTATGCGTATAACTGAACATAACAGTTCTGTTTTCATTCTAGTTCTTAAGTCTATACAATAGGTCTTTAGTCCAATAGTAGGTTGCTTCGCTGAACTTTTCGAATAGCTAATGGTTTTTTTGTCCCAATGTCTGAGAAAACATTAATTTGCTTCTCTAAAGCCGGACAATGATTTTTATAGAGCGGCGAAATTATTTTTTTGATAGTATGATTAGAAAACCAAACATCGCTATAAACATCACATACAAATTTACAAATAGCAAATAATTGCAATTGGTATTCCAGAATGAGTATAAAAGACAAAAGTGCCTGAATTCCAACAAGCAATACTGAGTGCTGGCATTGCTCTAATTTTATTATAGGGAAAATAATAATTTTTAAAGGTATGTATTTAAAAGATTTGCCCAATTCATAACAGTATTGCATATCACACTTATATCACTCTTTGGAAAATTTTTTCACAAATAACATTTATTGAAATTTAATGATAAATCAAACGGCTATATGATCTTATAAAAAAAATATGCTCTAATGGACTATACCTATTTGTAAAAATTTTAAAAAGCTATTAGCCTGATATGTTTGAAATTTTTCTTGATACACTTAAAGAATTGATACTTTACTTGAATTAATTATGTGAGTCTTTAAGTGGTTTTGGACTCTAAAAAAAGTGCTAAAAATGCTAAATAATTATAAAAATGTGCCGAACTAGAACTCGAAATTTTTAGTGCTAATTTAGAAAAAAATGTGCTAAGTCTAGCACTAAAAGTGCTAAACTGTCATGCCTGGTACGGTGAGTGCAAATTTTCTGGAATCATGCAGTGGTGTCAACTTAGTGCTTTTGGCACTATTTATGGTGCTTTTTGATGCCTTAAAACTAGAGCTAAAAACCGTAAAAATTTGAAACCGCGGTTTCGGTTTTAAAATGATTAAAACCGGTAGGTTTCGGTTCGGTTTTCGGTTTTGAAAATATCAAAGTTTAACTTCATACATAAACATATATATTTTTTTTTTATGTAACGCAATTTTTTATTTTTTTCAATTCAGGTACTTTTATTAACCCTTAAGTGTATTCCTGGGCTTGGCCAGGCATTTTTTCGACTTTTTTCCAGTTTTTTTTTTTATATAATTATTTTGTATATTGGAACGAAACTTTATGTATTCCTCAATCAAAGTGTTTTTTTATAAGAAAATGAGAAAAAGTGGAAATTTAAACATCGTGGGCGCCGCACCTCGGCCTGGCAAGGCCCTTCCCTATTATATATGTATTGTTTTTCGAAGAATTATTCTATTTCCCAACAAAATGTTCCTGCTTAAGCCATAAAACTCATACATATAAAAGTAATCCCAGCCTTGCCCAGGGGATCGTTAGTGTGAGTTTTTTCAATAGTCACAAAAAATCTATACAAAATACTAGTGGTCCCAGCCAGGCCCAGGTGGTAGTTTGTGACACACAAATTAGGTATCTACTTAAGAGTAAAAAAGGTAATATTTGTTCTTCTTAGTACTTATTTTAAATTTTAAGAATTTTGAAATAACTTGTCATTGTTGCAGGCTGATATGTATAAAGTTTTTGTATATGAAGCACGAGTTTTATGTATAATTTTCAATTTCTTCAAGCATAAATATATTGTTAAAGTAAAAGCTATAACCGAGGTTTTTTTGTCGGTTTTCGATTTCGGTTTAAACCGAACAGCAATCCCTACTTAAAACGCCAAAATGTTATCCTTAGTGCCAAACTAAGAAAAAGCACTAACTTGGTGCTTTTTCAATTTTTCATTAGTGGTTTAGTGCTTTTTACAATTTTTATTTTTTTTCTAACTTCGATTACAAAGAGGATGACTTAGATGAGATTTGCTACGTGGAGCACAATTTTGAGAGGGCCTGTAAAGATTTTAAGATTTCAAACGATAAAAAGATGTGATAAAAGAAAGTTGCATTCGTTTTACCAAAAACTTTATTTGGAAATTTTACAAAACGTTGCACTTTTTAGCGATGACAACATATTAAGTAATCATAATAAAAACGATGTATTTTTTTCGTTTTTTTTAAAGAACTAGACACTGTTTCAAAAATAGAAAATGGCTTGGAAAATATTAGGAATTGTGAATGGAAAAATAAACAAAGATTATGAGTCATGTAGAGAAAACGTTTTGAAAAGTTAAAAAACATGCAGTCGAAAACCCTACAAAAGAAAGCAAAGACTTTAAAAACAAAAAAAGAGCCGTAACTTGGTATAAGCAAAGTGTTAAATCAATTAAAAACAGCTGACAGAAAATGCTTTTATAACGAGCTTTGTGTAACCTGACCTTTTTCAAACGCTTTAGTTTTCAAACGCACGACACTCGTCCCCACTAAAAAAAATAATGTGTTAAGTAATCAGAAAAACTTAAAAGCACTACTTAGAATTCTACTAAAGAACCAATGAATTTTACAAGGAATGTCCTAAAATGAACGCATTTAAAAGTAAGTCATTATTTATTTTACCTGCATACATCCAGAAAAAAGTAGTCACAGAAGTTGTTATAAATGTAGTTATAGAACAAAGCTACAAAATAATGAGTTAAAGAAGCTATTCATTTTGAAAAAGTAGGCGAACTTTTTACTGGGTCTACAAGTAACCGCGTGTTCTCCACTTCTACCTCAAGTGCTATTGTAAAAAGGTTTGACTAAGTATCAGAGTTAAAACATACATGTTTTTTCTATTTTACGCCTTATGTGTGTTATTTATTCAGAAGTGTACATAGGTTAAACCCAGTAACAACATTGCCTACAAAATAATGTGTTAAGTAATCAGAAAAACTTAAAAGCACTACTTACAATTCTACTTAAAGAACCAATGAATTTTACAAGGGATGTCCCAAAATGAACGCATTCAAAAGTAAGTCATTATTTTTTTACAAGCATACATTCAGAAATAAGTAGTTATAGAAGCAGTTAAAGAAGAAAGCTACTAAACAACGAGTGAGAGAAGCTATTCATTTTGACAAAGTACCCTAATTTTTACTGGGAAATATTTGGATAATATCATACGCCAATTGTTTTATTTAACTTTTCACGATTTTAATTTAGATTTATTTAAACCATAAAATGCAAGTTTAATGGGCTGTCATTAAGTTTAATAAACAATGGTCGGTCATTTCAAATTGTCGGTATTTGCAACAGGCCAGATTTTTTCTAGCTAATAAAATCGAGCTCGCACTGTATTACTTAAAAACTGTTTTATGGCCAATTGAAACTCAGCTGATGATGATCCAAATGATTTGGAAGATATTATTTTGCTTTTTGCTCTCAACAAGTTGGCATCACTGGAGTCAAGTACATAAAGGTTAATTCAAGTACAGATTTTCAATCGCAAAATACTTAACTTATCCTTATTCATTCACGAATTCGTTCTAGAAATAACCCGAAAATGAGATTGATTTAGGTAAAACTAAAATTGAACCAGTCTCAAAATGCACTTGATTCAAGTAGTATAAAGTTGATTTAATCCGATTTCGTGCTTGGAAAAAACCAAAAAAGAAATTAGAAAGAGGAAATAAATAAATAAATAAATAAATTATTATGATTGATTTACTAACCCGTTTTACACTATACCGAATTATAAAACATTAGCGGGCATGCCGATATGGGTTTTACCAAAGTATACTGTTTTTACTTTAAAAATCTTATGTACATATTTAACTTAAAATAACAACTAAATGAGAAGCAAGACTTTAATTTTCCTTTTGAACATTAAATTAATATCCCTGTAGCGTGTCTTGTATATTAACATTGCTTGCACACATAATTTCAGTATACGTTACATGCAATGAACCAGGCGCACGTTTAATGTAATACGAATAAGCCACTTGAGTGTTGTGCGCTGTGTGTGTATGAATACAATACTAGCAGTACACACGGTCGTCAATAGTAATACTATCACCACTCTTGCTATTGGACAAGTGTCTGCGAGATTGTAAGAAAATGCTAAGCAAACCGCTATACCTTCTACTGTAATGAAAAAGCTTAATAAGCATTTATTGTGTATAAAACTCGACACAATTATTAAACAAAATCAATTCTTATACCAAGTACAAGCAGTGCGTACTAGCCGCACTAAATAAAGAATTCTTTATAAACAAACTTCAAAATTAAAAAGACTTTTAATTACATCCCAATAAGCAATTTTGCTGGAAATCAAGTGCAAAACAATTGGTATTCAAGTTAGAATTTCAACTTTCAAGGGTTGAGATATAATTTTGTTACACTTTATTTCAGTAGCATTATCCTGTTAAATGGGAATTTGAACTCAAGTGAATATAAGTAAAATATTTTGAAACATGAATAGCATAAATATATGTTTGAACTCAAATTTATTTGTCGTTATATTTTAAGCACATGAAATTTAATTTTTGAGTGATTATTTGGATAAGTGGTTATTTCTGTTCTGTTGTTTTTGTTGTATCTACACACAACAAGCGAATCGTTTCTTTCCAACTGGAGTGGTGTTTATATAATTTCTGCACGCATAAAAGAATGCAATGCCGAAAGATGAGCAGTGTGACCATATTAGCTTTTTTCGACCTAAATTAAGCTTTATTTTTTCATTTAGCTTTTTTCCAGCTTTTTTCAAAACTGCTTTAGCATTTACTTCAACTTGAATTGTGTTATTAATTCATATTTCAAAATAAATAAAATAGTTAAGCAAAAAAAGTGTATGTGTAAAGTAGTTAATAAATAATAGACTTTTAGCGCATAATACAACATCTCAAACTTTTTTACGAATATAAATTGTAACAAAAAAATAAAAAAAAATACGCAAATGCATACATCACAATAAAAAATTAAGCTGCCAACGAAACAGGTTTGTAAGGGAGAAACGTAAAAGTTTCGCTTACCATATCGATTACAGAATATATGAATTTTATATAAAAATTGTTGAATGTAACGATCAGCTTTACACACTGAATTATTTGTTGTTACCGTTATTCTTTAATATGTTTCCTTACAAGCCTGTTTCGTAGTAAGGGAAAGTCTTCACATATCTTCACTTACCTGACTGCTTCTCTGTATGTCCTATTGCGTAGCGCATAAATGTGCACTTACTTTTGAAAACTTACTATTAGTGCTTTGCAAAACAAGAATTTTTTTATTGGAATGTAACCAAGAATCCAAAAGCTAATTAAGGCTAACGCTTTTAAGACTGATAAAGCATCAAAACTTATGTTTATAAAATATAACTTGGCTTATTAATTAAACTTGTAAGTATTAGAGGCCTCATGCACCGAATTTCTATGGCAGTTTTTTCTATAAAAGCTTTTGTAGAACCTAATTTTTTCAGTTTAATTATTATAAATGCAATTTTTTATTCTTTTGCCTTGTATCCCTTAAATTTAAATGTATTTATGGGCTTAAGTTTAATTTTTATGATTATTCTGTTTTATTTTTGAACAAACTTATGTATTTTAAAAATAAGTTTGTATGCATATATCGCTCATTTGCTGCAACGTCGTCATAACTTAAAAATTTTGATTTTAGAGTTAGTGGTGCAGAATTGTTGGCTATGTTCTATTTATATTGTGTATAAAAAGCATCTTTATTTTGCCGTTTTTTTTTCTAAGTGGTGCGCTCAAATCAAAAACTTGAAACACGTTTATTTCGAGATGTATTTTTTTGAGTTATGGCGGTGTTGCAGCAAATGTACAATATATGTAAAATATATGGAATGTATGATGAGATAAACCCACTGTTTATTGTTGATGTGTTTTGTTTAAACTTTGATATTATTACAAGTAGAACTGTTGCTATAAGTCTTATACGTTTAACAGTTTTATTTGGTTTAATATCTTTAGTTTTTCTAAAATCTTTATGGATGAAGTTTCCTGATGATCTGGCCTAAGCAACCAGTGAAATCCGCATAGGAATAGCTTATCCCATCAACAATAAATTTCAAGTGTTTTTATCAAAAATAAAAACTGGGAATTAAGCACGAATAACAAAATCTTTTGAAATGTATGTAAAATATATACAAATATATGTAAAATATGTTTATATTTAATATATCTTTTATATATACAAACATATATACAGTACATATGTATTTATATCAGTGATGCCAACTTTTTGAGAGCAAAAAGCACTTTAAAATTTAAAAAAAGCGCTAAAAAGCACTATTTTCAACAAAAAAAAAAGCGTAAAAAAGCACTAAGCCATTTTTTAAATTTAATTAAACACAAAACAAGTTGCATTCGGCTGTGCCGAATATTATATACCTCCAAAATTTAAACAAGGCGATGGCGTTGATGGGTGACCATTTTCATTTAAAATTAAATATACAGGTATCTGTCTCAATTTGTTGCGAAGAGTTGTCAGGCATAATTGTAGTTGGGCCTTAAATGTTGTTTTGCCATTGTCTTCCTAGCTTGATTTTTTTCTCTGATAAGGGTCTCTATATCCGTCGATGTATAGTAAGGAGCACGTTTAATTGTCCGCTTAATTGGGGCTGCATTTCTTGCTGCAGAATCCAAGGCCTCTGTAAATTGGTCGACAGCTATTTGGATGTCAGATGCATTTTTTAGGGGAATGCACTGTGATAGGTGAGAGCTCACATACATTTTATACTTTAACCAATTTGTGTTTCTGTTTGGATAGGAAATAAAGTTTCCAACTGTGGCGTCAGAGTTGCCTTTTAAAATGAGGATTGAAGGTGAATGATCAGACTATAGATCATAGGAGGAACTAACTAGTACCTGATCGCGCTTGATGTTTTTAATTACAGCAAAGTCAATAAGGTCTGGTAGCTTGTTGAAGTCGGTTGGCCAATAGGTAGGCTCACCCCTCGATACGACATCAAAATTATTTGCAGTTACGGTATTGTATAGCTGATTACCTCTAGGACTAATAAGTCTGGAGCCCCAATATGTATGCTTAGCGTTGTAATCGCCCTTTTAAGTCCTTTTAAGACTTGGGCATATGAGTGGTTTTGTTTGTTTGTGTAGTATTAGCAATAGAGCCAGCGGCTTGGCGCATATGACGGACCATATTGGTAGTGAGCAGGCGTGGATTCAGGGGGGGGGGGGGTTTAAGGTAAAGTAAATTATAAAAATATGTCTTGTTTATTTCGATAATACAAGAATTCCCAATTATAATATTTTTTTTTAAATGTACAAAATTTTTGGAATTCCCAGCAAGGTTTTTTTTGGTTTTTTATTGAATCTCTAACGAAATTTTCAATAAGTATTTTTTTGTTTTTTTATTGAATCTCTAACGAAATTTTTAATAAGAGTCCAAATCTTTATCCTAATAGTTATTTATTAAATATTTCCAATGACACATCTAGTTTACCGTATTCAAATACTTATTATTCTAAATTTAATCCCAGCAGGTGCCATCTATATCCAAAGACTTAACGTTTAACTTAATGCTAACGGTTAAATTATTAATAAGCCTTAGTAAATCCAATATTTATGTATGTATGAATCAAAATTCTATTCGATAATTTTTGACGAAAGCACGGAAGTTTCGGGGAAAAGCCTGATTTCCTTATCTTTAAGATATATCAACAAACAACAAAAAGTTGTTAGTGAAGAGTTTATTGGCTTTGTTGTGAACGCATTTGAAGAGGCTTCAAAGGATATTGAAGACATTGATGTGTCAGTAAATGCAAAGGCACTATCAACAATGGTTCTTAAAGCTTTGACAATTATTGGTCTTGATCTAAAAAATTGTGTAGGAGTTGGAACAGATTGGTATCCTCTGATGCCAGCAGAAAATGGAGCTGTTTAAAAATTCTGGAAACCGCGACAAATGCGAAACAATCGCCTTGCTATTCCCATAAATCAAACAACTCAATTTCTTAAAGCAATAAAGTGCCATTAATACAAAAAGTTGTATCATTTGTTAAAGAAACGACAAAATTTTTTAAAAATAATTATCCTAACATTCCTCTTATTGAATTTATTTTAGAAGATCTAAAAAAACACTTTTCCCAATAGATATCCTAAATGTTTTTAACATACCTAAACTTCTACCTCAAAGTGTAATCAAGTCATATACAGATACAAAACTTTTAAAACCAAAACTAGCGGATGAGCTGATTATTTTAGTAGGTGTTTACCTACTAATATCTAAACTGGAGCCTGAACTGTTGCATTGGTAACAAACATGGAAAATATCTGAAAATCTATCAGACAAAGTTGTAGATGCTTAAATAAACTGTGATGAAGATATCTAACAAAATCTAAGAAAAATATTTCAAATTTTCGTTTCAATGTTCGTCAGTAATGCTACGAGCGAGAGGGCTTTTCCTACCCTTCGTCGAATAAAAACATGGCTCAGATCAACAATGACAGAAGAGAGACTATACTATCTAAATTTGCCTCACAAGGATGTCATAACTTGCTTATTTAAAAAGATTAATTTATATTGAACTGATCTTATATTTTATTTAACCTTATTAACTTTTAAAAACAATTTTTCCCCCCCTAAGGCTCAAGCTGGATCTGCGCCTGGGAGTGAGTATATTTTTGTACTAAAACAGTTTTTTTAACCCTTTGAGGACCAGACTTTTTCTGCCGAAGCGATTTTTTATTTTTTCTTATATTCATAATATATGGCTCAATAATAGTAACGTTAAAAAAATTGGCCCCCCTGGTCTTCTCCTTGCCCCTCTTTTTGCTTGGCAAATATAGTTGCCTATAGGCTGAAAGACAATTTTTTATCCAAAAAATTAAATTGAAAAATATAATGTTTTATACATTTTTTATTTATTTAAACTATTTAAAAAGTAATATATAAACAACTAACAATTTAAAATAATTCCTATACGTGGTATTTGCCAAAACAGTCACGTGATACATTTGTGAGGCTATATTTGCCATAGCTGGCACAACGATGGCATCGTTTCCAATTTTCACGTTTTCCCATTTTATGGAAAGACTTCGGCGTTTTTAGAGGGATACTTCCAGTTCTGGTTGCTTCCGGGAATCATTAATTAATTCCTTTGCTAAAGCTGCCCGAAAATCAATCGAGGCCACTTTTGTCGCGAAGCTGTTAGCCAACATGAGTTTGCTATATATCACGTAGCTATTATGGACGCATATTTCGAAGAGATCAAAGAACAATCGAATATAAAACCGCCATTTGCTTCTGCGATCATACTCATAACCTTTTGTTGGTCCATGAGATCGACATCTCCCATTCCCTTGTTGTAGTGCTGGACAACCAACTGCTTGCCCCGCCGCTTCACTTTGCATACCACAGTTGGGTTGTTGGGTTGGACTGCTTCACTATCATTATGCACATTTCTGAAACCAAAAAAGTATAGAAAAATAGTAACTACTATTGCTATATAAAAACTTGCATTTCCACATATGCAATTACAATGGGTTTTGGATCTTGCGAATGTTCATATATGCAATTCTCCTGAAATCCGGTGAAAACGGGGTTTTTATAGGCAAGCGTCTCTCTGAACCAGAAAGTCTTCTCTGGTGGTACAAAAAGTGCTGGCTTTTCTGGTATTACTGCAGCATTTGAAGTCGATGCAATTGGCTCATCCTCTACAGTAACTTTTACCGCTTTACGACCAACGCGAGCCTTTTTTTTACAGGAGATTCTATAGGGTTAGTTCCTTCACTAACAACTTCTATGGGCTCATCTTCTTTGATTTCCAAAGCTTAATTTTCTAGAACAACGATGTCCTCTTCATCCATATATGCAGCAGCTTCTTCCGCATTATCACTGGTGTCGCAAAACCAAAATTGCTCGATTTCGTCCGCATTAAGGAAAAGAAAACGATCAGGGACTGATCCATTCATTTAAATTTTTTTATTTATAATAATTTGGTTATTATTATTGATCAAAAATAACACTCGAAATACAACAATAATACACTTTCGAATAGTAGTGCACGAAATACGTATGCCCTGATTGATTTCGAATAAGAAATGAGTAAAAACAAACTAACAATCAGCGCAAAAAAAAACTTTGAACTTAAAACAATAACAGACCAGACGCGTTTTGTCCAATTGACTTTAAAAAAAACAACGTAAAACTATGTATATACACTAGACTGGTCGCAATTTATTTTTTTAGAAATCCTGATCTAATTTTTCAGGTCAATCCGACGGTGCCTAGCCGTGACGGGTGGGGCCCAAAGTTCCCCATATTATAAAAAAAACATCTTTTCTATCAGATCTTTATAGTTATACTAGTTGAAAAGCCGAAAATCAAAAATATGGCTTCGTTACGATCTTCCGCAGAGAAAGTACTTCAAGTGTGCCAAATTTCAGCTTGCGGAAAGAATAGGACATACATGCAAACATCCTGACATACTAAGAAATTATATATTGTATAGATAGATTAACATATGTTCGCGCAACTCAAAAACGCTTTAGTTTATTGAAAAACTAAAAAAAACCGAAATTCCGCAATAAAATTTACTTTAAGAAAGTTGAAACTTTTTTCTTTATGTTGGCTTTGGTTTTCGAGATATACCGTTATTTCGAAAATTAAGGAGGTTGCACAACATATGTTCGCGTAACTCAAAAACGCTTAAGTTTATTGAAAAACTAAAAAAAACCGAAATTCCGCAATAAAATTTACTTTAAGAAAGTTAAAACTTTTTTCTTTATGTTGGCTTTGGTTTTCGAAATATACCGTTATTTCGAAAATTAAGGAGGTTGCACAACATATGTTCGCGGAACTCAAAAACGCTTTAGTTTATTGAAAAACTAAAAAAAACCGAAATTCCGCAATAAAATTTACTTTAAGAAAGTTAAAACTTTTTTCTTTATGTTGGCTTTGGTTTTCGAGATATACCGTTATTTCGAAAATTAAGGAGGTTGCACAACATATGTTCGCGTAACTCAAAAACGCTTTAGGTTATTGAAAAACTAAAAAAACCGAAATTCCGCAATAAAATTAACTTTAAGAAAGGTAAAACGTTTTTCTTATATGCGCATTCGAATTTTTGTTTTTAAAAATTCATAAAAAATTGAAAAATGCAGCTATGCTTCTAATTTAATGCAGACATATAAAAAACAACATTGCAAACAAAACAAGCTATAAACGATTAAAATCTGTTAACAACTTTTGATTTTATGTATTCCATATTTTTGATTTTCGGCTTTTCAACTAGTATAACTATAAAGATCTGATAGAAAAGATGTTTTTTTTATAATATGGGGAACTTTGGGCCCCACCCGGCACGTCTAGGCACCGTCGGATTGACCTGAAAAATTAGATCATGATTTCTTACACCAAACCTCACATTTTAAGCAGCACAAACAACTAAATTTAAAAAAAAGTCCCATACAAGATGCGACCAGTCTAATATACACACATGCATACAATGATGAAAATAAAGGTGCGTTTTTTCCGTTTCAACCCACAGGCAAACATACTTGTCAAACATATTTGGGGTAAATGCGGGCAGGTTGAAATTTACACATACTTTCCCAATATATATTTTGAAAGGTAAGAGGTGCCTCCAAAATATACCCGAGTTTTAGCCAGGTGCGCCCTACGCTCTCCCCACAGCACCCCCTGAAGTAAGGCGACCTTTTGGCCAAATTTGAGGCCTCCTAGCGGGCAATTGGGACCAGATAGGCCCCTACCACCTACCACATTTTTGTTGCCCCAACACTCCGCTACAAATCCGTTTTGAACATATTTACTCTATCTCTTACGTGAACAATTATATGACGCAAAATCCCCGGACAAGTATGTTTGCCTATGGTTGTCAAAGGGTTAAATGCAAGAAGACTTTACAACCCCTATAGTTTGCCGTGTGATTTTCGCCACAGTTGCTGCATTTCTTTACCTTCGGTTCAGCTTTAAAACGATTACATTCGGCGGTTTATGAGCGTCGCCACAAACCACTAGTGCTGGGAAACTATCGATAGAATATCGATATTATCGATAGTCTTATAATATCGAAAATATCGATAGGAAAAATATAAATATCGATATTTTTATTATTTAAAATGCAGATATGAAGACATCTAACAGCAGCTATACACACACAGTTTTTTGCCGCAAATTTTTACTTGCTATTATTAATTCGCGCTGAATTACAGCAATGAATACAAACAACAAGAATGGCACGTGGTATGGATTGCTTAGCAGTGCTTTTTACTGCTAATTAAAGGCCTTCAAGTCGAAATTTGTACATGTTTATAAAGGGACTGAAATGTCAAATATTTTTGGAATGTTGTAAAAAAAAAATGCAAATCCAAATTCAATTTCAAGCGTAGGACAAAACAATGAACGACCATTAGAGGATAAGTCCGCTAGATTGATTACCTTTTTGGGTTTAGAATTTAGAAAATTTTTTAAAGTTGCAATGGAATATCTTACAGTCCCTGTTACTTCGGTTCCTTCAGAAAGGTACTTATCAATTTTTAAAAAACTGCCATCTAAAATAACGTGCGTATATACATACATACATACGTCTCATACATTCAATAAAGTGGTGAAAACAACGGACTGTAGCCTTATAAAAAAATAACTAAAGTTTTCCTGAACAAGTACAAACATTCAGTCGATAGTAATATCGATATATCGATAGTGAAATAAGATTGTATGCAGACGATGTTCAGCTCTATATTAGTTGCAGCAACACTGTGATTGATGAATGTGTGAGGACCTTAAATCAGGAGTTAGATCGTGTTTACGGGTGGGCCACCGCTAATGGTCTAGCAATTAATCCTATCAAATCCAAGTGTTTGATTATTAAAAAGAGGTCGTTAAAACTTGAGGGAATTCCTAATCTAACTTTAAATAACCAGTCAATTAAAATTGTAAACTCTGCCAAAAATCTTGGTATATACTTTAACAACACCCTCACTTGGTCTAACCACGTTAATTTTGCATGTGGTCGAACGCTTTCAATGTTAAGGAATCTGTGGCAAACCCAGTATTGTACTCCAATTAAAATAAGAATACTCATTGCCAAAACATACTTGATACCCATCTTATTGTATGGCTGTGAATTATTTGCCAGCTGTGACAGCGGAAGTAAAAGGAAACTTAATGTGGCGTTTAATAACATTGTTCGGTACGTCTATGGTTTAAGGAGATATGACCATATTTCTTCCTACGTTACCTTGCTTTACGGAATCACTTTTGATGATTACTTAAGAGTGCGTATTTTACTGTTTCTGCACAAAATTATATACACACATCAGCCTGAGCATCTCTACACACGTTTAAACTTTTCAACACTTGACAGAGGTAAAAGACTTCTAGCATTTGGTCATTGAACACTGATTTCTAAATACCATTTCTTTATTCACGCAATCAGTCTATGGAACGGAATCCCCTATATATCACAAAAAATAAGTAACGCACGTCAATTCAGGAACTATATTTTTTGTCATATTTCTCATTTTCCTTTTTTTTAGCTTGTTTTAATTAATTAATTTCGCTAACTTTATGAAATAAAGCGTAATTAAATTTTAAATTTTATTTTATTTTTTAAAACTACTTAATATGATTTTATACAATTTTGTTATTTTTTAATTTCTGATTTTTTCTTATTTCCGATTTATTGTATTTACATATGCTCAGTTCCATACTGCAATATAAGACTTAAGTCTTGTGTACGGAACATCGAAAAAAGAAATAAATAAAATATATATTTATAAATATTATATTAAAAAAAATCTGAACTATCGATAAATATCGATAGTATTCCAGCATTACAAACCACACATACATGAGGCAATTTTTAGTATGATTTTGTATGCCCATATTCCTGACAGTTTGTGCATTGGGAGGGACCCTTTCGTTTTAATGGTATTCTTCTGTTGAGGTATTCTTCTGTTGAGTAGGTAACGCAAGTTGTATATGGGATGAACTGAATTTTTGGTTTTGAGAACCGCTGAATCAAATGATATCTCATTGCGCTGCATTGGTTGAGGTACTTTATTCCTGTTCAAAATGTTATGAACAGATTTTACCTCATACCCCTCTAGCTCTACGGCAGATTTTATTTCATCTGTAGGAACAGAACTATCTAAGCCTTTTATGACAATAATCAAACCCTTAGCACTTTTTAATTGATATCGCACAGTTCAAAAGTGACACAACTCAAAATTTTAATTTTTCGAGTTTATATGCTTAAACTGTGCACAATACACTTGTTTATCTGTAAAAAGAAACATCAGTATATTTTGTTGTTGTTAACTGTTGCTAAAAAACAGTTATGTCTCTCTTTATTTTTCAATTGGTGTAAGATGCAATTCATAACAGTGACTTATTTTTAATATTATGTATAGTAACTGCCTGTTTGTAGAACGCGAGCGCAAAAGTGACTCGTTCAACTAACATTTAAAACAAAAACAAAATTTCAAAATTTGTTTTTGTTTTTAATGTAAGTTAAGCGAGTCACTTTTGTGCTCGCGTTCTACAAACAGGCAGTAACTTTTATTTTCTGCGTCCAGGTGTTTTGATATAATACGGAAGTTCGTTTCTGTACTGGCTTGAATTTTGGTCTCTTGAATTTGCCCGCGTCGTATAGAAACGACGTAGAAATTATTCTTACCTGCAAGTTGAGTCAACATGTTGACTATGCTATTTGATGTTTGCTCCCGCAGATAGATTGGTGGCGGTTTAACTTCTTTAGTGGCTGTTCCATTAGCTGATTCTTCTTCATCGTCAGATATGTATAGTACAGAGAGTCTGTTACCACTTGTTGGCAAATAGACTACGTTAGAGCCTTTGTATTGTTTGGCCATGCGTTCCTGTTGGGTGGACCTAGGACTAGCCTTTCTCTTGGTTACTGTTATATATCTGTCCATGCCTGTTTGCACTTTAGTACTTTTTGGCACAGCTCCTGTATTTAATAATGCTAATCGTGATGTACCAGATTTTTCGTTAATATTCCTCTGGTCAGACGACTTCACACTTTGAAACACATTTACGGTCGGATCAACACACTTGCTCAGGTTGGGCACACTTGCACTTAAATTGCGCTGGCAATTTTTGCACTTAAATAATTTTTAATAAATTCTTGGTATCGAATGTTTTCATTGCTCACGCTGGGAGAGCTTACCACAATATACGCATTTCTGCTATTTGTGCTGGGCCTCTCTCTCTTTGTTGGGAGTATTTGTGAGGCTCATTCACAAATCTTTTCGGGCACCTTAGTTATTGTTTTTTTACCTATTACAAATATTTTTTTTTTTTTTCACTTCGAATTATTTTTTTTTTACTCACTGATACACGTCCGTACTCGTCAAGAACAGGTTTCGTAATAGGCAGAGTTGTATCATGTCATTTTGAAATGTTTAGGTACATTCGAGTCTATTTATTTTACCCTAATTAAATAAAGAAAATCAAAAAAGTTTTACATTTTTTTTAAATACTTTTTGTATCAGTTTATTTGTCTTTGCATGCAGTTTTCAATATGTTTCAATTACGATAACAATATTCATAATTATATAGTTTTTTTTTTTAGTTTTTTTTTTATATATTTTACAATAGTGTTTACATCTATTTAAATAATTAATATGCTTTAAAATTATTCACAGAGAGAAAAAGAGTTAAATAGAAATAAATTCATTATTCATCTTAACCAATTGTTATCGCTAGGGAGGGAAGAGTGGCTAGGCCAAGATCAGTCCTCCCAACGAAGAATAGGTTATATGTAGTTATTTAGTATAATAATAAATGAGTTATAGAGATAAAATCAAATTCAAGGCATTGGCAGAATCGTTGGCTACATAAATCAAGTTAGTTAGTCAGTTAGTTGAGAGAAAGTGTTATTAAGTATGTATGTGTGTTTATTGTTGTGGGAGGGTGGTCCTTAGGAAGTAGGTCTAAGAGATGAAAGTTTAAAATAAAATAAGAAGAGTAAAGTCCTGAAGAGTGGAAAGCATTAAGTGGTAAGACTAAAAACTGTATAGTTAAGAAATATAAAATAAAGAGAATTTTCTTAAGAGAAGAAACTGTAAGAAAGAAGGAGTAGAAAATAAGAGTAAAGTTATATAAGAAACCCTTTTGAAATGTTGTAAAAACTAAAAAGTATTTGGAAAGTAACTAGAGTTTAAGGGCAGTGATAAGTTACAAGAGAACTTTTAAAGTAAATAAACACTAAAGGCAGAGAAAAAAGTTAAAGAGAGTTTAAAGATTTAAGGTGTTTAGAGAAATTAAAAAAATAGATAAAGAAACTCCAACATAGATTGAAGATTAAAGTAAGAAAATTAGCTATTACAGGCAAAATCTTTTGGATAATCTCCTGTTTTAGCTGGAAAGTTTGTAGATCGTGAGCCAAGAGAGGACTTGGAGTAGAAAAACTAGAAAAGATTGGGGTTTCGGTTTAGTTAAGTATGTATAGAAAGTGTATGTATTACTCTTCACAGTTGTTAAACTTAATCATCTAAAATTATTTGTTTTTTTTTTTTAATTATTAACAATATCCATTTTCATTTTAACTTCATGTTGTTAAATCAGTTCCGTTTGCTTTAAGTTTATATCACCTTCTTCCGAAATTATTTTTAGTAGAATTTCTTAAGAAAAAATTACCATTTGCCACCATAATAACCACCATGACCAGCTGATTTATGGCTTTCAGCAGCCAAAGCCGACAAATGAGAAGCGCGGGCATGTTGAACTTCTGCGGGTTCTACTGGCACACCATTGTGAATGACTGGAATATGTAAGGGTCCATGGTAGGGACCACTATGATCATGGAGGGCAGAGGTGGAGTAGTGTGTTGCTGGACCACCATAACCACCATGTCCGCCATAACCACCATGACCGCCATAACCGCCATAACCACCATCCCAGCTACCATCATCATGACCACTTGGACCGGCAGCAGCAGAGGCCTTGGCAACAGCAGCATAGTGAGCGGCCTTGGCATGTTGTACTTCGGGAGTTTCTACGGGAACACCATTGTGAATGACAGGTACATGATAACCATGAGCAGCAATAGCATGAGAAGGAGCACCATGACTGGCGGCAGCATGAGCGGCAAAATGGGCAGCTTTGGCATGGGCTACTTCAGGGGTATCGTGGGGAGCACCATGGCCATGACCAGCAGCACCTAAAGCCTTTGCATGGGCGGCATAATGTTCAGCTTTGGCATGTTGTACTTCGGGGGTATCCACTGGCACACCACCATGGGTCAAAACAATTGGAGCTACAGCCTGATGAGCATAGCCACCATGACCCCACAACGAGCGTTTGTACAAATGATGACCGCCATGATCGTAAGATGCAGCAGCAGCGGCCGCATGAGCTGCAGCATGGGCAGCCTTGGCATGGGCAACTTCGGGGGTATCATGTGGCACTCCTTCATGAGTTAAAGTAATATGGGCTTGAGGACCATGATAAGCGTGACCGGCAGCATAACCATGACCGGCTACCCCATGACCCAAATAAGGAGCAATTGGGGCAGGCCCTTTGGGCAAGTTGGTACCAACAGCATGGAAACCATGATGAGGATCGGCGGTATAGGAAACAGTTTGTTTATGGCCATAACCATCTATATACGAATAACTGCCATGCGTTACACCGTCATGTGAACGTGTTTCATGTTTCTGTGAATTTGGATCTGCATAGCCGTACGAATAGCTATGGCTATGAGGATCTAAATGGGCATATTGTGTTGAGACGGCACCATGATAAGAAGCCGAGCATGTTGCAACCAACAAGGCACACACAATTAGCTGAAAAAAATAAGAAAGCATTAGTATTAAATCGTTTATATTTATTTTTTAAGATAAACTACATAAAAGGAATCTAAAAGTCATTGAGACATGTTTAATATGTCACTTAATAAAACGCCTTTTCATTTTAAAACTATTTAAATGTCTTGCTGCACATGCTTACAACTTTTTGACTTGACAACTGTTGCACAGTTTACATAATATTTATTGTAGACTTGCTCTTTCATGCAACAACTTATCTTCGATCTACAACGCCAATCTGTAGTCATTTATAATTTCAAGCATTTTGGTCTACATTTGTTTTTTGAAGGAATATCTTTTGTATAGAGATTGCATATCTTTTATATGCAAATAGTTTAAGCAAATAGTTATGTGGATACAGGGTGTAACTATAAGTTTTTAAGTTAAAGGAAAATTAAAAAATTTTTTGCGAAAATTTTACGTCATAAATCGAAAGGGAGACATTTTCAGAGATATTAAATTTAGTGCCTTAAATTTAATAAAACTGCAGCTAAACCGTTTCAGAGATATTTAAAAAAAAAATGTTAGTTTGAAACTCGGCTCTTATAGGGTGTCACAAAACTTTTAATGCTAAAAATTTAAGTTTATACAACTTTAAAGAGTTTACCTGCTGAAATATTCTGTTCTTTAACATGGTAAATCAAATAATAATTTAAATATAAAGATCCTTAGCTACAGACTTAAGTTTAGTATATTAAAATCGAAATTTACGATCGGTGGTCTAGAAATTCTATCTTGTTGACATTTTTTCCAAGATTATTCTATTGTTCCAGAGTGGAAAGTGGTACGAATCTGTGCTGTATAAGAGAAAGCCTATTTATTACAAAAAGAACTTAAACTGATAATACTGCCGTATTCATAAAAATATTTTTAATTTAATAAAGGTTTACAAAACAAACTTTGTATGCAAATTTTGCCTAACAAACGTTCGTTAAACTTAATAATCGTTTTTTGAATACGGGGGATTAACTTTAAAATCTTAAAGAAGGGCTTACCCCCAAAAGGGTTTTTCTAACTCGAGGTTTTTAACTTTAAGCATACTGTGCTTTAAAAGGATGTCACGAAATATTATTATTTTTAAGGCGAGGCTTAAATTCAAAATGGAGTTAACTAAGTGTTAATTGGCCAAGTAGTTTAGAAGTTTCACTGTTATTACCCAGCGGGAAATTTGTGTCAATTATTCTTAAAGCACTAATCCTGTGGCCAGTGAACAGAATTTCATAATAGAAACGAACGAATTTGATCTGTGAAAACATGACAAGTAACTTAACTGGTGATTATGTGTTTAAATTGAAGTTACTCTAGAGGAAAGGTAATTGAGGCAAAATTAGTCATGTGATTGGATTTTGTGTGGTTATTGGCTGATTTTTTCTTAATATGAAGGGGATCTATAACATTAACATGGTTCAGTCGGGACAATGTCCGCTACAGGCATTGTTTAAACTGAAATTGAATGTGTCCATGGAGGTTACTTCAGCGACCTGTTAGAAAGAGTCAAAAGGGTGCTTACTAACCCCCTCCTAGGATATAGCCATGTTAAAGTGACAAGTCCCCTTCATATAAAGTGTTAGAACTAGAACCCGTCCATACCAATTAAGAACTGTCACTTGACAAGTTTGGTGTAAGTTCTCTTTTTCCTAGGCTGTTATTATCCTGCGGGAAATTTGTGTCAAATGTTTTTAAAGCACTAATCCCAGTGAATGAATATTGTAAAAGATAATATTATAAAAAAAGGACCGAAACAAGTCATTGGACTAGACTTTGTGCGCACTGATGCTTTCTGTTTATATAACTTTAAATGAAGGAGATATTTCATATTAATATGGTTCACTCGGGACAATATCTGCGACATGCATTATTTTAACCGAAATTGAGTGTGTACATTTAGGTTCCTTCAGTGACCTGTTACAAAGAGTCGAAAAGGTGCCAATTGACCATCTCTTTGGACATCGCCATGTTAAAGTTTTAGAATTAAAACCAGTCACTATCACTTTAGAACGGTTCACTTTCTGGAATTCTATGCCATACGGCAAAAGACGGATGGATAATCGGTTTCTTGTTGGAGTTTAGAAAGTACAACCTTTAAAGTTGTTTTAATATAATAAATATGAAAAATTATTTTACAATGTCGGATATTTGTTTTTACCCCTAATATAATTTGAAACTGTTATCAATCGAGAATATAAGATTTAAAAAAAACATCAACAAAAAAACTGACATCGTTTTAAGTTATTATTGCACAGTAAGACTTGAAATGACTTTGAAAGGCAAGTATTTATTTAAAGCCCCAATAAAATATCAAACTGTTGCTCCATTTTTTTTTTCTTTGAACTAATTCATTTTATACTATTTAATTTACAACCCAGTAACCCAGTAATTTTTTTATTAAAAAAAAACACAACTTGGCGCACACATGTTGATGCAAAACTCCAACAATTTTTTGCCCCCAAACCAACCCACATTTATGCTTATACTTGCCACTTGTTGTACATTATACAGCTTATAGTTCGTAAATAGCATTTATTTATTTCTACAAGTATTTGCAACTTATTTTTTGTGTTTTTTTTCAAAAAAAAAAAAAAAAAGCAAATGGTATTGTTAAATTATATTCATTTCTATTTTTTTAATGTTTAGATTTGCAACATAATGCTGTGGCTGTTACGTTTTTGAAAACTCTTTTTTCTATTATTTAGTTGTTGCTTTGTTTTTCTTCGATTTTCATTTAGCAAATTCGTAATTTGTTTTATTATTTCGTATTACGTTATCCAAGTTTTTACAATTCTCTACAAAAACAATATGTTTATTGAAGCTTATCTACAGTAATTGATACATACAACAAGTAAAGAAAATCATAAAAAAATCATACAACAATCCTATACTTTAAAGCTATTGCCATAATTTGGTTTTCAATGAGTAATTATTTTTTGATCAAGTTCTTTTTTTTCTTTTTCTGATACAGCAAACAATTTTGAATATTTTCTATATAAAACAAAAATATATAAAAGAAAAATTGTTTGTAATAGCTCACAGTAATATCGTGTTGCAAGTATAAATATTTAGTGTCAAATTTGTACATGTGTGTAGGTTAATGTTGTTATTTCACCATTTTTTTGATTTTTTTTGAGGTCTGACATTAAATTGTTGTAGGCGACTTCAAAATGAAAATAAGTTTGCTATTAAATGACTATTCTAAGGTTTCCCTTTTGTTTTTTTAAAGTTAATTTTAATTTGTTCGTCTGTTGTCAACAAGTTCGTATCTTGAGTCTTTTGTTTTTCTTGACTAAATTGAGACTTTAGTACAAGGGCATATGTTATTGTTGTTTTTGGTTAGTTTGTTGGTGAAATATTTATTTGAACACAAATATTGTAGAAGTTTTTTGAAGGACACGAAAGTTTGTTTCTTCAGTCTTCTGTTTTTAAGATTTATTTCTTTTCAAATTGAATTTTATTATTAAATAGAGAATACAAATTAAAAGTTCTTCGTCAAATATTGTAGAAGTTTTTTGAAGGACACGAAAGTTTGTTTCTTCAGTCTTCTGTTTTTAAGATTTATTTCTTTTCAAATTGAATTTTATTATTAAATAGAGAATACAAATTAAAAGTTCTTCGTATAATAATTATTGATAAAAAAAAAGTACAAATCGCTCATTTGCCGCCGCAACACGGTCATAACTCAAAATATTAAATTTTGGAGTTAGTGAAGCAGAATTGTTCGATATTTTTTTGTAAAATTCATCTTTATATCATTAATACTTTCCTCGTTTGTGGAGAATGTGTCGTTGATTGCCTACTAATGCAAATCAATTTTTATTTTTTCAGAATTTTACCAAAGTTGATAAAGTATGGATTATAAACCGGTTGTAAAATTCTATCTCCATAATTAATAGATATGCGGAAACGTGCCAGAAATCTAAATACAGTGGATTTAATTAAAATCGATTAAATTTTAGAAACGAACTTGTTCTGAAAGTTCAGAAAAATGCTCGATTTTATATATTTAATTCTTTGAGTACCAATTAGCTTTACAAGAACATCTCTGCAAACCAGGAAAAACTACGATAATTTTGTTAATAATTGAACTTAAAATCTCGTTCGATTTCGATTTCAATTTCACTTAATTTCGATT
This sequence comes from Pollenia angustigena, assembly GCA_930367215.1. Classification (NCBI taxonomy): domain Eukaryota; kingdom Metazoa; phylum Arthropoda; class Insecta; order Diptera; family Polleniidae; genus Pollenia; species Pollenia angustigena. The sequence goes on from OV884056.1 coordinate 189,705,084, forward strand.
TTAGAACATGCACGATATTTTCGAACTTGAGAATTGTGTTTTAGATTTTTTTAGTTTAATTTTAAAAAAAATTCTCCTTTATATGAGTTCTATCTGTATATGAGTTCTGACTGTTAAGCAACAAATTATTATACCCAACATACAAAAGTGGAGAAGTGTTGGGCTGATGTGTGTAACACCTTAACATATTAGACCCACTTTAAAGCATACCAATCGACTCAGAATCACTTTTGTGCCCACTGTTAAACCGATTTTAATCAAATATAAAACATAGATAAATTTGTATTTATATGAACAAATAAGCTATTCATTTTTTGAAAAATAGGACCATGAGGGCAGATACGGGCAATTTCAGTTCTTAAGTCCTTAAGTCACTTTTCCCGTAACCAGTGAACACAATATTATAAAAAAGGAAGGAATTGTAATAGGTAAAAACAAGGCATATCCCATAGCTGGGGATGATGTGTTTAAAGTGTAGCTATGCCAGAGGAAAGTTAATGGACACATAACTAGTCATGTGAATGGATGGATTATGTGTGGGTAGTGGCTGATTCTCTCCGATTTTATTACCTTACATGAAGGGGATAGATATATCATATTAACATGGTTCACTCGGGACAATATCTGCGACACACATTATTTAAATCGAAATTGAATGTGTCCATAAAGGTTATTTCAGTGAACTGTTATAAAGTTTTAAAAAGGTGCCAATTGGCCCCCATCTAGGATATCGCCATGTCAAAGTGACAAGTTCTCTTCATATAAGGTGTTAGGACAATAACCTGGACCAACCACTTTAGAACTGTCCCGTGACAAATTTGGTGTAAGTTCGCATTCCCTTAGAGTATCCAAGCGATTTTAGTCAAATTTAAAAGATAGATAGATCCATATTTATATGGACACATAAGCTAAGCATTTTTGAAAAAATAGGACCACGAGGGGAAATTGGGGCATTATCTGCATCTCCAAAGCTATCAAAAACAAACAAAGATTTAAATGAAATTTAAAGCATAGATAGATAACACATAAACTTTTTTAAGACCTTTGTGGCTTAAAGAAATAAATCGAGTTGTATTTCCAAATCCCAGCTTAAACAAAAATTGAAATTTTATTTCCATTTTCTTAGGAAAGTTTCTGGAAAGTAGCAAATATCTTTACCGTAATAGTAAAAGTGCTTGATAGTTTTATTTTTTTTTATTCGAAAAATAAAGGGTTCATTGAAGGGTTAATTCCGTTCATTTCATAGCCGCTTTAATAAAAACCAAAGTTGGCTTGGAACTCGATTTTAAGGAAAATTTGTATGAACATTTCGTTTTAAAATACATTCGAAATTCAAACTTACTTTTTAATAAAACATCAGATAAAGATTAAATTTTGTCCTTCGAATCAAAAAATATATTTCAGACTAAGATTTCGTAGCCTGGGGAAAATAATTGTTTATTCTTTGGAATCTTAACTGACAGCCAAACGTGCCCTAAATTGTATTTCCCTTCTTTTATTTAACCAATATGAATCTTTATTGATCTAAAAATATATTAATAAAAATGTAGACATTTACCCCCGTATTTAAAAATGGTTGTTAAATTTAACAAACGTTTATTAGGGAAAATTTTCATACAAAATTTGTTTTGTAAACCTTTACTCAATTTGAAATATTTTTATGAATAAAGGCATTAGAGTAGAAACAATTTAATAGCTAAATATTAAGCTCTCTTAGAATGGATTTTAATTAGGAACTTTGTGCTTTAAGAAATTTAGTAGTTTAATGGTTTTCTTTTCCTCATTCTGCTTTACATCTGTTGCCTACACAAATTCAAAGCTATGCCTGTTTTTTTTCAGTAAAAAATTAAAATCTAGTCCTAAAGAAAAAGATTTTTTGACTGTGAAATATTTTTTTGGGTTCCTGTTATCAGATATTCAATAAAAGTATACAAGTAGAAGATCTTCCAAATGCTTAGAATTGAACTCAAAACCAAAATTATTAGGTAAAACTTCGGGCAAAGGAAGTTTGGAATAATCATCCAGTAGCAATGAAAGAAATAAGTTTTTAGGAGTCACCCCGATATGACTGATAGAAGATTTAAATTAAACACACAAATGAATTTCCTAAACTTTTATTGAAAAACATAAGTAGGATTTATAATTTCTTTAAAATATCTAAGGTTTGTTTTTTAAAATCTTTGATTAGATTTTAGTTGTTTCAAGTATCAAAGGACAACACTTCCATAAGAAGGCTTTTCAAGAACTTTTCACATCCTGTGGTTTTGTGAATTTGCAAAATGGGCCACTAAATATTCTTTTAAAGTCATATTTTAATTTTTTTTACGTTCTCTTAAATTTTTATAACGAATTTAAAATTCAGAACAGATCTTTTATAATTATTTTTTTTTAAATTAAATTCTTCGATTTCTAACAAATATTATTATCTTTAAATTTTAATTGATTTAGAAAAAATTGTTTAAACTTAATTTAATATTTAACTTCAATATGATTCAAGATATTCTATACAACACAATTATTTGGTTCTTGATAAGTTTTAACCATTCTTTTTATAATTAAAATTTTATTTAAATTTTTTTTTAACTATAATTATTTAATAATCCTTTTTTACTTACAAATGGTTTCATTTTATTTTTTTATATTAATTATTTAAAACAAAAAAAAAATCACACTTAATTTGTTTGTTAGTTCTTAGACAAATAAAAAGAAATCACAATTATTTTTTTATACGGCACGACAAATATCCTTTTGTGTTTGTATTCTTTATTAGCAAATGAATATTTTGAAAAACTGTTAAAATTAAAAAGGAAAATTTGAAACTAGACACACGCTCAGTGGGTTTAACCTCCTAGAATCGCGACTAGGACTGTTAACGAACTGTGCTGACAAGTGGTAAAGTACACCAATATATACCCCCAAATCAAACAAAAACAAACGAAACAAAATCAAGCCAAAACTGAACTCAACTCAACTCAACTGACACAAACAGACCGAGCCAGAGCCAATAGATACAACAACAACATCAACATCAGCAGGCAACTAGAGTAAACCGAAAAATATTAACAACAACTACAACGACAGCAATTGTAACAAAAACAAATCATTCCATATGTAGTGCAGTTTAGTTGATTTTTTTTTTAATTTTAATTTTAACAATAAATCCAACAACAACAACTACAACAACAATATGGGCAGTAAACTTCATACACATACAACATCTATGTAGATAGATTAACAACAATTATATAAAAACTACAAAAACAACAACATCGACAATAAGATTTTTACACACAAACTCAAATATAACAGTTAAAGTAGAGCAAAAGAGCTAAAGAAACTAAAAAAGACAATGTTCAACAAAAGTATACACCCAAGAAGTGAGTGCATGAATAAGTCTAAATGTGAGTGCAAGTCGGAATTTATTTTTTATTCTTATTTTGTTACTTTTCCTACATCATCCGAACAGAAGTAAAATAAAAAAACGAAAAAGATTTACAAAACAAATAGATTTTGCAAAACGCAAAAACTACACAAACTCTACTTATCCGAAGTGCATTTGCAATAGAAGTGTGCTTTTGTATTTTCATATTATAGAATTTAATTGATTGAATAATTTGTATGCACAAATATGAACACAAATAAAAAATTATTCATAATTAAGTACTCATATCTATCTACTAACATCTATTAAATATGAAAATGTAGGAAGTGCTAGAAACAACACTTGGCTAATAGCTTAAAATATTTGAAATATGTTTTTAATCTGTTTCTTCAGGATGTAAATTCTTGAGCTGAATGTAAAAATTTATGAAAATTTATGAAACAGACCGTAATACTTTAAGTTTGTTTTCTAAGTCTTTTGTTTTTTAAAGCGAAGAAAATACCTTCGGTTTGTTATGAATCTTATTAGACATTGATTAAGGCAAGATGAGTTCTAACCCTACGATATGGACAAATATAATCATTTAGAGGCATCGTTTCGACATAATCAATAAAGAGTACTACTCTAATTTACAAAAAAAATCGACAAAAAATAATTCAAATAATTTACTATTATTGACTCTTAGAACTTCAGGGAGCTAATTCTGGCAGCCGTGAGCGAGTACTTTTTCGATTCGAAAGCTATTTTATTTCTAATTCTTTTAGTCGATACTGGACACATCGAAATTCTTTTTAAAGTGTTGTGAAAACACAAATAAATGTTTTGCAATACTAAAAAAATAATTTCAATTCGTTCAGTATCGACAGAAAAAATTAGAGATAAAATTGCTTTCGAATCAAAAAAAGTATTTGATCACAACTGCCAGAACAAGCCCCCAGGAAACCGTTGCCGGGGCATAAGTTACCAAAATCTTTAAGACTTTAAGTGGCTGCCAGCCGAAAAATGTTTTATACAAATTTGGCTGATTTTGCATAAGAAATATTTCGTTAAATACATTAAATACTTAAGAAGATCGATAACGAAAATCATATTGGGCATTATGCTAGTATATGTTAACAATTACAAAGGTGGTGGGGGAGGAAGAAGAGAGGGGCATCGTTAAATCAACTTCGCTTTTCATAAGGACCCTGAATATATATATATATATACTTTATAGGGTGTAGGATCAATATTGTGGAACTTAGCTTCGGTGAAGGGTATAAGAAGAGTAATTTTTGGGATTTCAGTATTTTGGTCATAACTCAGTAATTTTTTACCTGATTTGACAGATTTATGTACCGAAGTCTTTAGGAATAGATTAACCATTTACTTTGTTGATAAAACTTTTACTCGGAAAGACCTACGGTTCCCGAAAATTGGTATTTTTTCCAAAAAAAAAAAAAAAAAAAATTAACCACTTCAACATACACACGTACAGACGGACAACCGGATTTTAACTTCTCTTCTCATAACAAACCAGAATATGTACCTTTTTAGGGTGTAGGATCAATATTGTGGAACTATTAAACGGAATGACAAAGTTATATATCGTTACCTAAAACGCAAAACGCCCTATCTAACATTTTGAAAATTTTACAGGAGAAGCAAATTACTATTAAAAATGTTAATCGATAAATTGTCTTATGCCCGTTTTCACAACTTACCGATAGCTAAAAGTGGACTTTAAACGGCCTTATAAAAAGTGTTCCATTATTAACACTTCACTTTAACCTAAAGTGAATGATAAAGTAAATAAAGGTTCATCCTTCCTGGTAGGTTAAAGTAAAGTTGTAATAATGGAACACTTTTTATACGGCCGATAAAATCCTACCTTTAGCTATCGGTAAGTTGTGGAAACGGGCCTAAAACTGTTTATTATTTATTTTGCTTCTATTTTTCTTGTAAAACCTACAAGTCGTTTTGACAATTGACAATGTTGCATATTATGCAAACTTTTAATAAAGCCTTTTAGCGCGTATCATTTAATCTTTTGTAGATAGGGCCGTTTGTTTTTTGTTAATTAAATTGCTAATTTTGGTTGTAAGATTCCAAAATTTATTGTGGACATTAGTATTAATGCAATTCATCAGATTTAATGAAAAATTCGATTTATAATTTTTTGTTAGTTAGGTCCTTTTGCGTTTTAGGTAACGATATACTCTCTTACGTTCCGTGAAGGGTATAAAAACAAAAACAACAAGAAGGGGTTTTTGGGTAAAATTAGAGGAAGTCGTGGTGTTTTGCGCATACCTCCGTCATTTTTGGGCCGATCTCGCTGAACAGAGTATATGTGACACAATTTTCATAATTTCTGGAGTCTTTAGAAAACCCATGTCAACACACACACACGGACAGACGGACAACCGGATTTGAACTTCACTTCTCATAACGAAACCATAATATATATACTTTATAGGGTGTAGGATTAATATTGTGGAACTTACAAACGGAATGACAAAGTTATAAAGGGTGGTTAAATTGTAAGGGCCGATGTTGAATGTGAACCACACCTAAACGCCAAGTTTTTTTCCGAATTTTATTTGACATTTCTCTATTTCAGACTTACTCAATTTGAACCATGGAGAAATTTAACCACCCTTTATATACCCTCTTACCTTCGGTGACAGGTTTAAAAATTATCAAAAAACTATGCAATATCAAACAATGTGTTAATTGATTTAATTAAATATTAGTAGTAGGGAAATGGAGAGGCAGCACTTTTGCCCATATACCACAGAGGGAGCATTTTGCTTTTTTTCATTTAAAGCAGCAAAAATTCTGCCTGTTTTTGTTCCCGATGTATTTTCCATAAGGAGGAATTTTGAATATAAACAAAATAAAGAATTTTTTGTTTGAGTATTTTTCAATAAAAAAGATAGTGATATTAAGTTGATCACCTTATATTTTCTTCAATGAAGAGAAATTTAAAAAATATGTATAAATACAACTCTCAGTTCTACAAGTTTTAATTATTTTATTTTAAGCAAAAAAAAAGTCAATTAAGACTTTTTGTTATTAAATTAATATCTTAACTAAAAATTTATTTTAAAGCAACTAAGATATTAATTTAATCAAAATTTTTTTCAACTAAAGAAATAATAATAAGTATTGTGGTTATTTTGTTGAACTATTTATGGGTAATTCCATGTCAAAACGGCCAAGAGTGGGACACGACCCCTTCCGATCTTAATGAAATTTGGTGAGAAGGTTCCTTTTATCTTATAAGGAACATAAATGAACGAAAAAACATTTTAAAATTTGCCAACCCCACTTTATTATTTATTGCCGAACTTCGGTTTTTTTTAGTTATTTCAATAAACTAAACCGTTTTTGTTTGAGTTTGAGGTGTTATAAAAAAAAAAAACAAGTAAGAAAGTATAGTCGGTCAAGCCCAACCATATGATACCCTACACCACAGTATTAAAAAACAAATCATGCTTATATGTCCATATAAATATGGATTTATCTATGTTTATAAAAGTCATAACAATCGGTTTAAAAGTTTGTGAGAGGCTGAAATGGCCCCCTTCCTCCCCTTGTGGTCCTATTTTTGAAAAACTGTATAGCTTATGTGTCCATATAAATATGGATCTATCTATGTTTTGAATTTCATCGGTTTGAGAGGCAGAAATTGGCCCTATCTCCCCTCGTGGTCCTATTTTTTAAAAAATGCATCACTTTTGTGTCCATAAAGATATGGTTCCATGTATGTTTTAAATTTCATTAAAATCGGTTTGATAGCTTCTGAGAGGAAGAAATTTCCCCTATCTCCCCTCGTGGCCCTAAGATTTGGCCCGTTTTAAATAGGCTTGGTCCTTGTGCCAATAAGAACCGATGTCTTAAATTTTATCAAATTATCTCCAAAATTGCGACCTGTACCTTGCACACAAGCTTACATGGACAGCCAGCCGGACGGACATCGTTAGTTCGACTCAGAAAGTGATTCTGAGTCGATCGGTATACTTTAAGGTGGGTCTAAGACCAATATTTTTAGGCGTTTCACACATCAGCACAAATGCATTATACCCTCTCCACTTTTGTGGTGTGGGTATAATCAGCCCAATAAAAAACAAGTAAGAAAGTATAGTCGGTCAAGCCCGACCATATGATACCCTACACCACAGTATTTAAAAACACATCATGCTTATGTGTTCATATAAATAAAGATTTATCTATGTTTATAAACTTCATGAAAATCCGTTTGAAAGTTTGTGAGAGGTAAAAATTGCCCTCTACCTCCTCTTGTGGACCTATTTTTGAAAAACTATATAGCTAATATGTCCATATAGATATGGATCTATCTATGTTTTAAATTTCATTAAAATCGGTTTGAGAGGCAGAAATTGCCCCTATCTCCCCTCGTGGTCCTATTTTTTTAAAAATGCATACATTTTGTGTCCATAAAGATATGGTTCTATCTATGTTTTTTTTTTAAATTTCATTAAAATCGGCTTGATAGTTTCTGAGAGGCAGAAATTTCCCCCTATCTTCCCTCATGGTCCTACGATTTGGCCCATTTTCAATAGGCTTGGTCCTTGTGTCAATAAGAACCTATGTCCCAAATTTAATCAAATAATCTTCAAAACTATGACCTGTACTTTGCGCACAAGCTTACATGGACAGCCAGCCAGCCAGCCAGCCGGACGGACATCGTTAGTTCGACTCAGAAAGTGATTCTAAGACGATCGGTATACATTAAGGTGGGTCTAGGACCAATATTTTAAGGCGTTACACACATCAGCACAAATGCATAATACCCTCTCCACTATTGTGGTGTGGGTATAAATAGGTTTTTGACTTAGTCCGTTTTTAAAATTTTACTTTTTTTAAAAAAAAATATTTTTTTTTAATATACGGTTTGTAGCCCCCAGTATTCTCTTTAAAATGACATTAAAATCATCTTCGTATGTCAAGTAGTTTTCGAGATATTGAAGAAATAAGCTTAACACATTCGGCTAATTCGGCGAATTTATGACATTTTGAATATGACATAACTTTCGAAAAACAAATTTTAAAATATAAGATAAAAGGAACCTTCTCACCAAATTTCATTAAAATCGGAATGGGTCGTGTCCCACTCTTGGTCGTTTTGACATGGAATTACCCTTATGGTTTTTAATCCAAATTTTAATATTTTAATTAGGCTAAAGTGCATCAAAAAAATAATTGATTGAATTATCACATTACCTAAATTAAAATACTTTTCAAACAATTTTTTTAATTGATAAAAAACTACTGAAAATTTTTTTTTATGAACATGGGTTTTAAAGTTAACGTTAGTTAGCCAGTTCACTTAACCTGTGGTGGCAAACTCTTTGAAATACAACGCAACTTAATTGCATTGCCAACTTTTTCGGCTATTGACCACAACATCTTAAGTTAACCGTAGGACCAATGATGAAAGTCGAGTTTTGTTTTGCTTGTTTAAGCGTACGTTGTTCCTAGCAATTAAACGTCGGAATAAAAGAACATCACCACGATCGTTACATGTAAACGCCACATAGAAAATTGATTGATTAACATGTTCTTGAAGTCCAAAGTACATTTTTGTGTTTTTTTTTAGTTCTTGTCTTTTCCTTTGACCTATTTTATCAGCAGAAATTGAAGGGCAAATGTAACCATTGAGCTTGTGCCTTATTTAATTAAAAAATTTGTGATATTCATTTAGGAATTAATTAAATTTGAACCAGTAAATAAATTAATAGAATTTAATTTTTACACTTTTATTAATTAAAAATTTTTTTTTTTATTAATTGATTTAATTGGAAAGAAATTCGCCGAATTTAAAAATAGTTTCCTTGATAATAACCCCCGGATACGGGGACATACAGGGAAACTGCATGCCGGATTCGTTGGCGTATGCAGGCACCAGCTTGAATCGAGACGGTTCAACATATAATGTAGGTGGTTCACTCCCAAGGAGTAAGCAACTTATAGCGCACAAGTTTCATCTTATTGCCAGTCAGAGGTGGCACGATAAAACTACCTGTGGGGAAACCAGGAAAATCTGGACCATGATAGACGAAAAAAGGACACGGCGGGCATTACAGCTGTCCAGACATCATCTAAGAAACCTAATTACGGTTATAAGTGGCCACTGGCCCATTGGGAGGCACGCCCAGAGGCCGGGGCTCCTTTATAATGGCTTGTGTAGAAGTTGCGGCGACGAGGAGGAGGAAGAGTCAACGGAACATCTTCTCTGTAATTGCCCGGCATTCGGAGATTTAAGACTTGAAATGTGTGGTCGGAGAGCTCTTGGGGACAAAACTTGTCTCTCTGATGTTGATGTAATTAATGGACCCACGTGAGCTTTGCTTGATCACGGCTGCCAATGGAACCTAACCTTACCTTCCTTGATAATACCGGTTTTGTCATAATGCACAACATTAATATTATTTTTAATGTCTCTGTACGGCCAAATACTACCAACCAAAGATCAGCTAAGAGAATCTGATGTGTACAACTTAAATAACTGAAGCCGACAAAAAGAAATACTTGAAAAACCCGAATTTGTTTCAGTCATAATTTTGCAAAAACACACTTCTGAATAAATTTTTTTTATTAATAATAAAAATAAAAACTAAACATCGTCTGCATCTCCTTTCTGCACTTTATGGCATTTAATCTTAGCCACTGCTTATTGCCTAAAATTATGTTTTTTGAGAATTTTTTCACAATTTTTTTTAAATGTCATCTAAAAAATTGGTCATGAACGGGTTAATTTAATAGTAGCTTGATATAATCATAAAACGTGTTTCCTGGACAAATAAATGCTATTTTTGGTGATTATTATGACTAAAATCTCAAGCGGTGGTCAACACCTTTCTAATGACATATTTAAAATGAAAATCGGAAAAAAATTGTTAAGTTATTTAAATTTTCATTAAAATCGAGTTGAAAATCATCAAAAAACTGGCATAAACATCTCGCTTTTTCGAGTCTGTGGTTAGATTTTTAAAATGTTTAAGGGCAGACAAAACTTGTCTCTCTGATGCTGATGTAAACAGGATCCACTCCTTTACTGAATCGACCGGATGGCTGCGTGGGAACACTAGCAGCCAGATAACATAGGACCCATGGGAGACGGTATGACATGGTAACACAACGGGAACTAATTAATGGACCCACGTGAGCTGTGCTTGATCACGGCTGCCAATGGAACCTAACCTAACCTAACCTAAGGGCAGAATCAAAGAATTCCTAAATATTTGTTTTATTTGGTCAGTTATTGGACAAAAAAAAATTTACCGAATTTTTTATTCAAGAAAAATAGAATTTTTGGACCATTTTTTGAAGCGGTTTAGCTCACGGGAGATTAATTTTTATTGGGGTAAAACTTTAACTTTTTTTTGCCCATATAATAAGTAAGAATCGGTCTAATGTACATGCAATTCAAATTCATGGTCAGATATATAATCGAGGCATTCATAAATTTTCATCTCCGTTTATAGATAAATAGTATCAAAATTTCGGTATCAAATCGATACTGATACAATTGTACCAAGGATGTCACAGAGGGGTTAAGGGTAAATTGAATTAGCAAGCCTACAATCAAGTGTTTTAACACCAATAAATAAATCATCTCAGGCAATAATAAATCGGTTTCGATAATAAGTAACAGCTGTCTTGATACCGAACTATATTCCGAATCTTTTTTGGTGTGTCGATATCAATTGAAAGATTTTTTTCCTATATTTCTTGAAAGATGAAGACGTTAATAAAGTTTCCATCGATGATGCTTAGGAAATTTTTTTTAAGCCATATGTGGAAACCTACCTACAAATACGAACGGGTTCAACAAGATGGAGCGCATACAGTTAGGCAGTTCAGCTGTAACGGGACATTTTTGATGAACTTATTATTTCAAGAGGCACCGTTCGCCATGTTTAACCACTTCGAAATTTTTGTAAGTGTATTCCAATAAACATTTTTACGTCTTATTCACAGTGTGATTTAAGCAATAGCTTGGAAAATTAAAAAAAAAATCTAATCAAAGACGTTTTAGAACGGGCAACAATAAGCGAAGCTTAAATGTGCATTGTTTTTTTTAGCTTAAATTAACTTTATTTCCTATTTGTGTGCATTAATAACTTCAATCGATTTCGGCAAGTGCTCAACAAGGAGTTTTAAATTTAAAAACCGTTGCCCAAAATCAGCGAATTAAGCTTAGTTCACAAAATATAAACTTAAAAAGAATCAAGACTTCAAATTTAATTTTAAGCCCTGCGTGGTACACACGAGTCTGGCCAGGCCTTTTTTACAATGTGTTAGAAAATTAAAACATGCGTAAGCCGAAGGGTTAAACACAACAAAAAGTTGAATCTTTTTTTACTTGATTTAAGAATTTTATACTTATTTCAAGAAATTCTGGGATTGATTTTTGAATGTAATCCCATTTAGGATTGTTTTGAACACGTTTTAGTGATATTCGTACTTGAATTTTTGAGTACGACTCATACTTAAAGTAATCATATATATAAAGATAAAAATAACGTTTGAAAATCGTTTTAAAATAACACTGGTCTGCAGCAAAAATCGTTTTAAATAACTTGAACCCCGTTCTGAGTATTTTCTAGCAGATCTAGTTTTTTAATGGCCTGGAGAAATATTTTACCCGAAATAAGCCGGTTAAGTTCATACATCATAACTTGAGAGCGATTTGTCCGATTCAAAAGAGTAACAAATGATACGAAATAATTTCCTTTGAGTTATCCAAAAACATTTTTTAAATTTTTTAATCCAAATTTTGATATTTTAATCAGGCTAAATTGAATATAATTTGTTTCATTAAATAATTATTTTTATAAATAAAGAAATTTTACAACATGAAATAAATTTAAATTTTTTTTTAAATTTTCATTCTTGACTGAGCTGGGATTCGAACCCAGGTTTCCACGGAGAGGTTGCCCCTACGTTTCGATTGTAACCATACAATCTTCAAATTTCGACATCAAGAAGAATAAAGATAATCATTCAAAACCAAATTTCGATCTACCAAATTTAAAACACCATTTGGTTGAAAGATTTATGTTTGACTATTAACTGCCATCCGTCGTCAATGGCGATGAGTGTTTAACGGCAAAACCCTCTGAAGAGGGTGTTGAACTATTTATGGTTTTTAATCCAAATTTTTAATATTTTTAATTAGGCTTAAGTTCATCAAATTTAATTTTCATTAAATTATTTTTATGAAGAAAGGAATTTTACAACATGAAAATTAATTAAAATTGTTATTGATAATCTATCATTCTTGACCGTTGCCGGGGCTCGAATCCTGGCCGGCAGGTTACCATGACATGTTTCGATCGAAACCACTCCATCTCCTCAGATGGATTTGCGTCTTACACTCGCAGCCATCGACGACTGCTGACGTCAATAGTCAAACATCAATCCTTAAACCAAATTGTGTTTTAACCTTCGGTAGATCGAAATTTGCTTTCTTGAATGATTATCCATTTTAATTGATTTTACATGTTTTGTCCTTACTTCTGTTTTCTCGTACTTTTGTCAAGAAATCTTCTTGGAGTCCAAAGTACATTTTATGTTTTTTTCATATTTGTCTTTCTTTTTTCTGATGACCTTTTTCAGCACAACTTGAAGGACAAATGTACACATATAGCTCGTGCCTTAGCTTTAACAATAATTAGTATTGTGGTTATTTTGTTGAACTATTTATGGTTTTTAATACAAATTTTTAATATTTTTAATAAGGCTTAAGTTCATCAAATTTAATTTTCAGTAAATTTTTTTATGAAGAAATTAATTTTACAACATGAAAATTATTTAAAATTGTTATTAATAATTTTTCATTCTTGACCATGGCCGGGGCTCGAACCCTGGCCGGCAGGTTACCGTGACATGTTTCGATCGCAACCACTCGATCTCCTCAGATGGATTTGCCAAAATACTAATTATTTTTTATACTTTCAACTGTTTCGGAGTAATGCAGAAATTAGTGGCGATAAATTTATTTATTTCATGCAAAATTATAAGGACATAAAAGTCAGGTATATTACGAATAAAATAAGCCATATATTATGAAAATCGGCGAACAAATGTTAATTTTAATAATTGTTGATTATTAGTATTAGTATTAACTAATACTAATACTAATATAAAATGATAATGCCATATTGTATTTTCTGGTTTAATTTGGCCCTAGGGGCTTGTAAACTATTGAATTAAAAAATAAATAAATAAAATAAATATTTCTCCCGAAATAAGGCGGTTATCCCAATACATTTCCTAACTTTTGTTCGATTTGGTTAAATTCAGCACGCTAAAGTAATTTAAAATCAGTGAACAAAGTTCTTGCTCCCGACCGATAGTCATTTAACGATTGTACGAAAAAGTCCAAATGCTTTTATTTAGCCCACCCAAATTAAGGGCAGTATTTCAACAACGTTTCGCACAATATGATCTTCCGAATCATCCAAAGCAGATTATTTAATCTGTTGTGTTCAGTTCATTTGAGTTAGAAATTAAAGGAAATCATAAAAATATTGGAAAATATTATTATTTGCTAAGAATATTCTATTTTTAGAATGTCCAGCAAACAATTAGATCACAAAATTTAAAAAATTAAAAGCAGTAATTAACTTTAAACGTTTTTTTTTTTTTTTTTTTTTTTTGTTTTTGTTAACTTTTGCCACACAAAACAGTTATTGGTTAGAAAATTTAATTAATAAGTGTTATGAATCATTAAACATATAAAAATAATTTAATAAAAATAATGAAATATTAATAGAGGTATTGTAGAAAAAAAATCAATCAAATTGTGTGACCTTACTTTCATTATGTCGAACTACAAAATTCATATTTCTATTTTTAATTGTTTTTAATGGAATTTCTGTTTTGAAAGTTTCATATATTTTTTCAATTAGTACTTAAACTCTCTGGTACTTGAGTTATTAGTTTTAAAGTAAATATTTCCCTTCGTCTTTTACTGGCTGGTCTTTGAATAATTTTCTGCAAATTGTTCATTGCAAATATGTTTGTTTTTTAATTTTAATAGAAAAACCAAAAGAAAAAAATTCTTGTTTTTTTCTAATTTTTGTCTGATTTCGGGTTTTTTGTGTGTATTTAAACTTAAATTATTGTCTCATATTCTGTTTTTTGGTTAAATTCGCTGTGGCATTGCAACATCTAAATAAAATTTTTTTTCTATGCTGCTTTCGTAGATATTTTTGGGCGTTTGCTGTGGGGTTTTTGTTTCAATCTAAAAATTTGTATCTACTATGTGTTTCTATTTTGTTTCTTTGTTAGCAACCAGCAAACCAACCACAACATTTAATTTCTATTTTTTTGTCTTTTTTCGTCGTTTTGGCTGCTCAGGCCAGACTGAGCTTTATGTTTTATAGATTTACTCATTCATGCCACACTTTTTAGGAAAATAGAGTAAATATATACGTTTGTTTAAATATCTTTTGATCATTTTCATGTCATTTATAATAACTTTTTTTCCATTTATTACGTTTTCTTAAAATATTTTAGGTACTTTAATAATTTGATCATAACAACATTCTATGATACTTGTCTATTGAAATAAATAGAAAAAAAAATAAAAATAATACTTAAGAAAAATAATGAAATTATGATTTGCAAGAAATACAAATGCGACCATATGTTTTATTTTATTCGTAGTCCAGCCAATACAAAAATATCTTTGCATTAATATCAGCAACTTAATTTCCTACGAACAGCAGCAGCAACAAAAAAAGCGTTCATGCAAAAATGTTCAATACATGCATGTCACCAAAGTAATTACTGTCAATAAAATATAGTTTGTTTTATAAATTAAAGTAGGGATTTTAGGTCTACATATAAGACAAATAAAAAAGAATGAAGCGTCTACTTGATATTTGGATGCACTGGATTTCGTATAGCAATGCATTGTAAATGAACTTACATAAACACAAGTAAAAGTGTTATATTAACCCTTCACCAAAGTATTAAAAATCGAACCAAAACATTAAACTTGAAGTACACTTGAATAGGGTTCAGGTAATGGGCCGATCCAATCCATCCAAGAAGCCCCCAGACCTATCTTCCCCCTGGGAAAGAAAATAACATCATGGCAAAGGTCAGCCAGGCGCCACACCCTGGGGAAAAAAGTAACGAATCAAATATTAGCAAGATTTCCCTCCACTACACCAAATACACGGACCTTCTACTAGAGCCGTGGAGTCGGAGTCGAAGTCGAAGTACCCACAAAAACATGCAACTCCAACTCCAAAATTTTTCGGCATACAAATTTTCTAATATTTGTCAAAAAAAAAAAATTTAAGGGGTCTACTTCGCATATGTAAATAACTATATTAAAGCTCAATAGGGCACGCGCTAGAATTATGTATAATCTATACATGTGAAAGTTTCAGTTTGGGGAGAAAAACGTTTTTTTTTTCTTATCAAAGATGTATTTTAAAGCTTTCTTATGACCAGGGCCCGGACTTTTATGCAGTTAAAATCATGTTTTATGCGCATAAAAAATGCAATAAAAATAGAAATATATGCTCTAAAAATTTGAAAAATATGCAGTTAAAATGATCTTAAAATTTTTTATTATTGATAAGAAAAAAACAAAAGTAACAAGAAAAAACAAAAATAGCATGAAGAACGTTAAAATTCCGTCTTATAAACGTAAGTAAGGCAAAATAACTACAAAAGTAGAAGTTAAAATAAAGTAAAACACAAATATATACAGAATCAGTAAGACAATCATGTAAATTTAGTCACTTGTAAAGGACCAACTATAATATGCATAAGCTGGCTTGAGCCACTGTGCGAACACATGTTAATCATAAGTGTCAAACCATATTGAACTTAAGAAAACTTTTTATTAAATTGTTTTAATCCGCCATTTGCTTAAGCAAAGTGCGAAACTGATCGCAATTTCATACTAATCAAATGTTTATTGATTTTGTTTTTTTTTTTTTAATTCCTTTTAGAGATATATTTGACCCTACATTTTTTCAAAATAAAAGTTTACTGCCTGTTTTTCAAAACAAAATAAAACGGAAATGATAGGTGCATGATTAAATGCTGATGTTTCCTGTGTGGTGTATTCATTTTCACTACGCTGTTTTCGAAAACAATTTAAATTAAATATGCAAGCAGTTAAGGATTTAAAACAATAAATTTAAATCCTTAATTTTTGTTTACACTTTATAAAGCTTGCTACGAAAGTGTTAACTTAAGTTACCGTCTACAAAATACATCTTATTTATGGCAATATAAATTAACGTAAATTCAGCATTGTTGAATCCTTTTACCACATCTTTGATTTGGCAAAAGTTTTCAGCATAATACATAATTGCTTCCAACCACGTCCTCTATCTGATTGTTATGGGCTGTAGAGGAAGACATTAACCCGGATAATTCTTTTTATATGCGGCAACACGCGAAGGTGCTTTACAAAATATTTTTCAATAAATAAATATCGTCGAAGTTTTCTTTTATCGCTTTTGCGGAAGGGTGCATATATGCACTTACAAATCGATGCCATTTTACTGCAAATTTCTTGATTCGCAAAGATATTTTGTGTGTGGTATTCTCCGACTGGCGAGAACAAATATGCATTTGCAGAAAAATCCTGGCCCTGCTAATTATAATCCAGACATAGAATTCTTCCTTTGAATGGTTAAAACTAACTGCCTGTTTAACTTCGAACAATGTTCGATTTTTGTTTTTGTTTTAAATGTTATTTGCTATGCGAACGATGACGTTCGAAATCCATGAACAGGCTGTAATACTGATAAATTTTAATTCTGGATTTCATAAGACTTCAAGAGCCAAGCGCTGTTAAAATACTAACATTAGCACTCCACACCCAACACTAACACGATTTTAGTGTTATTGTTAGTAAATTTATGTTTACAGCCCTAACCACTATAAAATCTTAACTACCCTCTCGTTATTTTCCTCACTGTTTGGTGCAACATTCCTTGTCGTGTTCCTTTAATATGTGCCACTATACAAGTATTTTTTTCAGTAATTGTGGGCAGTTTTAGTTGTAGTTTTTTTTTTTTTTTTTTTGTTTATTTTTTACGAAATATTTATTTAGTTTCCATCTTATGCATTTTATTATAATCATTATCATTGTTTAGTTCACTTAACTTAACTTTAGTTTAGTTTAAGTGGCGGACACAAGAAAACAAACGGCACTCTGACTGCCACAACGACGACATTCTTGTACAAGTGGGTGGAGTTTTTTCAATGTTTTGACTCCTGAATTGTTTTCGGTTTAATCCAAATTTAGTATGAAATTTAAGGTTTAAATAAAATTTTGCAATTGTTTTTGATTTATTTATCATTTAATCTAATTGTGTTGAATTCTGCTAACAAACAACTTTTTCTTGGTTTCCTTCTCGTTTATTTGTTTGTCTTTTTTTTGTTGCAATTGGTTAAGGCTATGAAATTAATAAAGTTCGTTAATGATTTTAAAATTAAAAAAAAAATTTCACTTCTTTCGGTTCAGATTACAAGACATTGTTATTAAGTAAATGATACAGGTAATTAAATGGAATAGAAATGAAGTACTTGGTTAAATGAATTAAAACATGGGCAGATCCAAGTCTACACAAAATAAAGGCCAGAAGAGAAAAAATATGTCGATTTTTGCTGATCAGGTGCTGAATTTTCTTATGTGGCATATTATGACATATGGACATTTCCATGAGTGTGTCAACCACGACTCAAAAAATAAAAATTCTTGAAACTTTTTTTAAAATATTGCAGAATAGAAAACAACTCAAACTTTGATATGCAGAGGTCCTTATAGATCATTACCAGGGTAAGTTTTGATTGGTTTGTTGCATGAAAAATATCCATGAAGTCTCATGTTTTTCCACTGTGAAAAGCTGTTATATCGCCTTTAATTGTAGCCACAGTTCGCTCGAAGACAAAAGTAGTGGAGTACCCAAAATCAATTTTTGTCCCGGAAAAAAATAACGCTGTGCGTTAACTGACAAAGCATGATCATCATGGGGCATATCGCGAGAGTGAGACATCATAGGGCTATAGTATGACTATCATCAATTAGATATTGGATACACATTTGGCTATCAAAAGGATTTATTTGCGTTTTATCCATCATAATTTCACAAAAGCTCAAAAAGACGCTTGTGTTAGTTGGGCCACAGAAATGCTCATGATATGCAAGCGTTGTGCAAACAATTTCATGTGGGCTCATGAAAATAAATCGCAACGCCTGCATTTGTTCGCACAACGATGTCTTACATCACTGTAGTATTACCATCTTGATTGTTTTTGTTGCTTTAATGTTAGTTGTCGAGACATACGTTTTTCCCACATCAAAGAAACATGAACAATTGCATGTCGGTAATTTGTTTTCTTTAAGTGCAAACATGGATAGTTGCATTAACTGCTATACGGAGCCAATCGAATCGAGTGTAGCCTTAAAACTCAAAATCCCTGGTGTGATTAACAAAATACCCCCACATTTTGCCAAAAAGGAATTGAAAACTTTGGTGAAAGAATCGACATCTGTCAGCGTGCTCGTGGTGGATGGACATTTGCCAGACATCATTTTTCATTAATAATTGCCGAACTTTTCTCTTTGTGCTACAATAAAAATTTAAATCATCTTCATCTAAATTTTTTGTTTTAGAAAACAAAGTTCTTGTTGAAAACCCCGATAAATAAACGCCATCTTGATTGTTATTGTTGCTGTTTATATGGGTTGTCGTGCCATACGTTTTCCCCACATTACAGAACATGAAAAATTATGCGGATGTAATTCTGCCAAAGTTTTGTTCTTGTACACATAAAACATGGGACTGTCTGGACGGTGTGTCAGGGCGGTGTGCAAATTCAACCCAGGTTCGAGCCCAAGCTCAGCCAAGAAAATTATCAATAAATTTTAATAAAAATTTCATGTTTTAAAAATTACTTCCTTCAGTAAAAATAGTTTAATGAAAATTAAATTTAATGAACTCAAGCCTAACTAAAATACCTAAAATTTTTTATTGTTTTTTCTCTTAATAAATCTTAATTGCATTTTTAAAACATTGACTTAATATTGTCATCAGTCTACAATAATTATGAACCCATGTTAAATGTATGTAAATTACACTGTCATGACAAATTATTTAATCTTAATTAAACATTGTTCATAAAACTTTCATTAACTTGGCCTTTTGTGTTCGTTTGTATCGTAACAAACTGAAAATTCTTTGAATTTAAATGCGTTGAATAAAAATGCAAATAGATTTAAAGTAGTTTTTAATATAGAGTTGGGTTTGAAAATAAATAAAATTTCACAATAGCTCTATAGTAATTTACATACACTGCGATATATGTGCTTAAATTCAGTGGGAAACAAAAAAACTTTAAACTTTACTTAATAATAAAGTACTTTAAAATTACATTTGTGTATAATTTTTTTTTCGAAATCAGTTTTAGTTTTGTCAGTCAATACAACGATTACAAATTTAGGACAAAACTGGGAATTATTTTAGGGACTTTAAACTTTTAATTAGGTATGAAAGCTAAAAGCTGGCAACACACACAGAAAATATTATTTTTCCAATTCAAACAAAAAATTTTTAGAATCAAACAATTTTTTGTCTGAAATCGGTCCTATAAACAAATTTGCATATTCAAACAATTTATTTGCATTTTGTTTATTGAAAAAAAACACTGATTTTTTCAAACAAATAATTTAACTGAATCAAACAAAAAGTTAACTGGAATTCATATACTAATTTTCAAAATAAAAAAAAACAAAAGTTTTTGCACAAGCAATGACGAGCACACAAGTAAGCACTGTATGAGAAGATGACGGCAGAGCAGAGCCGCCGGCTGGCTTAAAGACACATTTTTTTTGTTCGAATAATTTTTGAACGAAGTCTTATTTATACACACAACACAATGTTTTTCTTAATCACTCTCTGTTGCTGTATCCTTTCCTTTGCTAAATAAGAAATGTAACCAAAAACGGCAGCAGACCAACTCGATATGTTTTTCGTCACCATTCTATTTTTGTATTTAACCAAACAGTTTTAAAAAATTGAATACGGGATTTTGTTTCTTGTAATGTTGTTTCTGCTATTGTTTTTCTTAAGTTGCACTTTTTTAAAGCATCCAAAAATAGACTGTGTGTATTTTTTGTTGTTGTTTTTATATTTCACATAAAGAAGTTTTGCTTACGATCAAATAAAAAAATGCAAAAAGACGACAACATTAAAGAGCGTTAAATATTTCATACAAAATTATGAAAACTTGACACCAATAACGCGCTTATTATATTTTTGTAAAGTTGTCCACATTTTTGTTGGTTAAATAAAAATCACACAAAAATATTGTTTGAATCAGTAAAAAAATTTATAGAAATTAAAAAAATTTTCAAACAAGCGTTTGTTTGAAAATAATTCGGCAATAATTTTTTCTGTGCAACAAATATTCATTCATTCATTCAAAATCAGAAAAACGATATACCCTAGTGGCACAAAATAATGGAACTCAGAATTTTTTTTACAGTTCAATAACACTGTGCTAGGTGAAAAAACTGTCAAGCGTGGCATCCGGCGGGTTTACCTTATTCGAGTACGCTGAATCCATTGGTGCTTACCGTGTTTAGGTTAGCTCTTATTTTTGAGATATGCCGTTATTTCGAAAATGGAGGATGGAAGATGGAAGAGCATTGAATTAACAAAAAAACCGAAACTTCGCAAGAAAAAAGCAATTTTGAAATTAAAAATAGTAGTCTATACGAACCAATATTAGGGAATTGTTGCTTAAGTTTTCGTCAGCTAAATAGCACGAAATTTTTAGGAAATTTTTTTTCAAAATAAAAAGCGTGCTTTTTGGGACATGCTTCCTGTCTTTAATGATGATTATATATTTGCGGAAGCCTTGCTGTTCTGTTGGCAAGCTGCCTTTAATAGAAGTCACAATTTGGTGTATTAACAGTGGGCAACAGAAGAATACGTTCTTGACAAAGGGATACTTTGGGGATCACGTAATTGCTGTGGTTAATTCCCAAGACCGCGGGAAAGAGTTTCATAAATAGTCAGGAGAGCTATTTACTTGTGGAGGGCACTAGCTGTGAAGATCATCCCTAGGAGCTGTTGCTATTCGAGAGAAGGCTAAATAGCTGTGACTCCTAAACAAGGAGCGAGTGTATCATGTTGTCGGATTATATACTCAAAATGGCTACCTGTGTGTAAAGTATTCGTACACACACGGGGCATTTGGTAAATGTATAAATGGTATCCCAGTGATTAAGACCCACCATGAGAGAAGGCCATATGACAGATGCTCATGTTAATTTGTTTCGACCGGGAATATTATTTTCTTCGGATTTGATTTCAAATAGCTTGTAAACAGAGTTGGCAAAGTTGGTAAATTTTTTTACACTTTCGTCTTTCGAAATTGCAATCGTAAGCCAATGACTAGTTCAAAAAAATTAAGGGAAACAAGCTTTACTACCCAGTAAGTTCTACAGTTCTACTACATATGTGGCTGATCTGCAACTACTTTGGAAATGTTAGAATAGTTTATCGAGATATACTACGCAATCCATCTATATATCTGTGCCAATATGAAAAAGAAGCTTATGTTGAGTAATGCAGTTTGTAGATAGACTCAGGTTTGTTGAAGTTTTATAGACTCTAAGAGTAAATGTTTAAAAAATTTTGTTTTGTGGACACTACGACACTTTTTGGACACATCAGAGCAGTGTCATAAAGTCCATGAACCTTTTGACACTTTGTAGAGTGTCATAATGTCCCCAACGTGCTTACAAACTCGAAAGCATAGCCGGCCTTCGGCCGGGCGCAAGGATTTCCTCCTCTTTGATGAAGCAAGTACCGGCTTCGCTAACTAAAGCTTCTCTGCACAGCCGGCCTTCGGCCGTGCGCAAGTGTTTTAACCTCTATGGTATAACAAACACTATGGTAGAAAAAACAACAGAATGTTTTAACCATATTATGTTTAATTTAATCAAATCATTGTCACCGACAACCATGTTATGGTTAAATAAGTTTTCTTAAAAATAGTTTTGTTGGTTGTGACCATAATAAAACATGTTTTTCTCTGCGTGTATGTAGATCTTTTTTGTATTTAACGTCTTTAGTAATTATGGACCTTATGAAATTTTTAAAAATGACATAATGTCCATTTGGAAAGTGTCATAATGCCCACGGACATTATGACATTTTCAAAAGTGTCAGAATGTCCATGGACACTATGACACTGGACGTTACGACATGCCACCACTCTTTCATATCATAATAAATATGTTCCCGGTTATAGAGTGTGGCAGTTCTATTCAATAAAAATCTCTAGCAATCAAAGAAGTTGGAAAGTAGTTAACATTAGGGTTCGGTTAAACAAAAACATGAAAATATATTTTGGTCAAAGAAGTTTATATTTAGAATTAAATTTGTTTAAATCAGACTCCAGCAAACACACACATTGAAAAATTTTACTCTAACACTGTGCTACAATTTGACACTTTTTTTTGGGACAAGCCGGGCACCTGGCGTTTTAACATAATGTGGGTATGCTGAATCCAATGGTGCTAACCTTTTTTTTTGGGGTAGCTCTTATTTTCGTGATATACCGTTATTTCGAAAATGGAGGAGGTTGCACAACATATGTTCGCGTAACTCAAAAACGGTTTAGTTTATTGAAATAGCTAAAAAATTCAAAAAATACATTTGACCCATCTACGGGCATCCTGCAGGGGCCAAATTTAAGATTTTTACTAAACCGCATTATATGTATGTTTGAAATTCTTAAATTTGGCTGCTGCAGTGCCTTGGATGCCCCTAGAAGGGGAAAATGTATGACCAACCTCATTTTATTTTTCATCTCAATTATTTATTTCAAACATACCTACCCGCTATCACCATTCCTTAAGGGGGCTCCCATACAAAATGTTCAATGCAGACTAGAAATACATTGAAGGAAAATGGCATTTATCGGCCCAGGAGTCGCCCCTAGGGGGATATAATGTATGACCGATCTCAATTAGTTTTTTGGCCTTAACATTTCTTCGAGACGTATATGCCCCTTATAATCACTTCTTAGGGGGGCTTCCATATTAATATTCCGTTTTATATAAATAATTTAAAATTTTTCGACTTTTGTGAATAAAATCGAAAGTTGTTAGCCGATTTTAATCGTTTATGGCTTGGTTTGTTTGAAGCTTCGTTTTTTTTAGAAGCATAGCTGCATATTCCAATTTTTTGGTGAATTTTTAAGAAACAAAAATTTTAAAATGTTGCTAAAAACTTATTTTTTTTTGCCAATAAACACCGACCTTTACTTAAAGGTAATTTTATTACGAATACCCGGCGGATGCTCTCCTCCCCTCGTAGTTACATTTATGAAAAAATTCATACCTTATGTGTCTATCAGAGATCTATGTATCTATGTTTTAAATTTCATTAACATCGGTTAAATTCTTTTGAAGAGGCAGAAATTGCCCCCTACCTCCCCTCGTGGTCCATTTTTCCAAAAAGTACATATGTAGCTTATGTGCCCATATAAGTAGGGATCTATCTATGCTTTAAATATCATTAAAATCCGTTAGATTGTTACGGAGAGGTAAAGATTGCCCCTTACCTCCCCTCGAGGTCCTCTTTTTTGAACAGTATATAGCTTATGTGTCCATAAAAATAGAGATCTATCCTTGTTTTAAATTTCAATTAATTCGGTTAAATTTTTTCGGAGAGGCAACAATTGCCCCCTACCTCCCCTCCTGTCCTATTTTTTTAAATGTACATAGCTAATGTGTCCATATAAATAGGTATCTATCTTTGTTTTAAATATCAATTAAATCGGATAGATAATTTCGGTCCTAGTTTGGAAAAATATGTAGCCTAAAACCATCTGCAGAGAATTACCTTTCTATAAAACCGCTGAGAGTACATCGGTCAGACGGTTTCAGAGTCTATAATGAACATAGGTAGAAACCTTTTTTGTATTTTTTACATAGATATGAGAGAAAAAAAGCACGGTGTATTAATTTCGCCAGAATCCAGTTTAAACTTAAACTTCCTTTGCCATTCATATTCTGGGACTATCTTCAAAACAATGCTCTCTAAAAAGAACGGTTAAGAACAAACATTCAAATGATTCAGTGTTGCAAAATGAGGCACAATTGGGGGTACCATTTGGGGTACTTTTGAATGTTTGATGGCCCTGTGAATAAGTATTTTAGGTCTTCTAGGTCAAAATTCAACTCAATACATTTTTCAATGTTATTTTCTCACTGTGTCGAACACTACTTGTTTGCCCAATCAAAGGTGCTCTGGCCCTTTAAATCTTCAATTAGTCTGAGTTCATACGGCTCATATCTTATTGACAAGATTCTTCCTTTTTCTTCTTTGAACATGAACATGGCGTTCAAATGATTCATGTCATGTTGACGACATGTTTTTTATTTTTTTTTTATTTGATATTGAAAACAAAATTAAACAACGAATAAGAAAGCAAAACGTAAAGACAGTACATGCATCTGTGTACTCGTTTCTTTTCCCCTCGTCCCACTCGCCTATAAAGTAGCAATCTTGTCAATAAGAAATGAGCCGTATGAAGACAGACTTAGGCTCAAAACCAAAAAAAAACTCAAAATGCATCACTGAACTGATAAGTACTATTTCCTCAGATGTGCATCTTACAATACTCGATACTCGTAACATTCGTGTTGCGTAGAAGCAGGTGGACTATCAAATCTCCACAACGGGGGTTTTGAAAAAAAGCGGGAAATAAAACTGCTTTGTCTTAAGCTGGGATCACACGATTGCCACAAATGCACCAATATGACACAATTTTGATTGTGCTTTATTGACGCATAATAATGAAATTGCACCAATCAAATATTTTGAAATCACACGATTGCCCTTTTTTATACAAATTTAATTGCCGCTAGTTGATACATAGTGAAATCGGCAAAATAATTGCCGCATCACAGTCATACGATTGTTATTACTTGACAACTGCAAAAACAGCTGTCGTGGTAGCGTATTTATTTGTATTTATTAACCCCCATATTCATAAAAAATATTTTTGTTTTATTGGAGGTTTATTGAACGAATTTCCTATGAAAATGTGTTCAATAAACCTCCAATCAAATAAAAATATTTTTTATGAATATGGGGGTAAAAATTTAAAATTATTTAAATTTATTAAAAAAAAAGTCAAATATTGGCGCGTATTGTGTTGTTTGATTGCCGCACAAGAACACAATAAATATTGGTGCATTTTTGTTATTTTTATTGCCGCGCGGTTGCATAGCAAGCAGTCACACTACCCAATAAAAAATTTTATCATTTTGCGAAGCACTAATGGTACATTTAAAAGAATAAGCGCACAAATATGCGCTACGCTATAAGACATACAGAAATGCAGTAAAGTAAGTGAAAGAACTCTTAACAACTTTTATAAAAAAAAAAACATTTCAAATGCTACGGCATTCCCTTACTACGAAGCAGGTTTGTAAGGGAGAATACTAAAAAATAACTGTATCAAAACATTCAGTGTGTAAGGCTTATCGTTACATCCAACAACTTTTATATGCGCTGCATAATGCGCTTTATGTGTCAAAAATGTATTGCTTCAAAGTGGGAACTCGCCATATAAAATTCATGCCTTCTGTATGCGCAATGGTAAGCGAAACGTTTATGTTTCTCCCTTACAAACCTGCTTCGTTGGAAGCTCCATTTTTTATTGGGTATTGCCTCACCAGGGTTGCATTTTATTAGTAAAAGTAAGCACAATATTGCCCTTGATTAGTACATTAGCCATTTAGGGTTGCATTTTATTAGTAAAAGTAAGCACAATATTGCCCTTGATTAGTACATTAGCCATTTAATTGTGCAGTCACACGATTGGGCAATTAAAAAGGGTGAAAATTGGTGCATTACGGCAATCGTGTGATCCCAGCTTTAACAAGTACTTTTGTGCAATATTCAAAAGGGGCTCCACGGTTTTAAACCGATTTTAAAGTTCGTACTTATATAAAATATTCGAAAATTTAATATTTTGTAAGTCTAATATCGCTCAGCCACTGTTTGCAAAAATAAATTTCTAATAAAGAAAAACACCCTTTTTTATAATTTTTTTTTTTTTTTTGTCATTTAAATTCTATTGAAGTGAACAATAATTATTTGTAGGTGTTGTCACTTTAATATTTAAGTACAAACACTTAAACATGTCACCTTGCCACCAAAGTCTATTTGTTTTAGCAAAAAAATTATAACATAAAATTAAATAAAACAGAAAACGCTATAATAAAATAATAAATTATATTTTCTATTAACATGCAATATTTCCGTCTGTCGACAAGTCTGCTAGCATGTCCGTCTGTCCATTCATTTTAGCAATAATAAACTCGTACACAATAGAAGTGTCATATTCACATGTCATGCCATTGTTAGGCTTTTAAGTAATTTTTTAATTGGTTTCCAGTCTGAATTATGACATAAACTATTAATAATAAATTAAAATAATTAAGCAAATTTAAGTAAATGGACAACAACAAGGAACGAATACATTTAATTTAACTTATCAATTATTTTTTGCAAAAAAAAAATAAACATCAATTTAATTTTATTAAAATTTCAACAGTTTTATTGAGTTTCCTTTTCCATAAATTGTTTGCAGTATGTTCGTTCGTTCATTTGTTTAATTGAGTGCATGCCTGAGTTTATTAAGTAGGGATCAATAAATAAATCATTTGAACGATTGAATGCATAAAATAAATATATTTTTCAGTATGATTTATATGTCACATAAATGTTGTTAAATACAATTGGGAATAATTACACAGAAAGAAAAACACCCGGGATAAATTAAGTTTTTTATACTTACTTTAAGTACGAGTCGTACTCAAAAATTCAAGTACGAATATCACTAAAACGTATTCAAAACAATCCTAAATAGGATTACTTTCAGAAATCAATCCCAGAATTTCTTGAAATAAGTATAAAATTCTTTAATCAAGTAAAAAAAACTTTTCGTTGTGTTTAACCTTCTAACACATTGAAAAAGGTCTGGCCAGACTCGTGTGTACCACGCAGGGCTAAAAAGTAAATTTGAAGTCTTGATTCTCACTAAGTTTATTTTTTGGTAAGTATGTAAATAAGATTTCTAAAGTAAAAACCATATCGGGCATGATGCTGGTGTTTTGTCATTCTGTAAGGTGTAATACGGGTAATAATCATAATAATTTTTTCTTTCTAGTTCGGTATAAAATCAAATTTATAATTCTTGAATCAAGCGCGTTTTGAGATTGATTCAATCTTAGTTTTACTTAAATCAATCTTATTTTCGGATTTTTTCAAGTACGAAATCGGGATTGAATATGGATAATTTAAGTATTTTGCGATTAAAAATCTGTACTTGAATCAATCTTTCTGTACTTGATTCAAGAAAATCCGTTCTCACGGTACTATTAATACCGCATCGGATTGATTTGAGTACGGACGGATTGATTTTTCTTTTGAGTGTACCAATTTGTCGATTGTATTATTGTTTTTGTGCATTTAGTTTACAATCTTAGTTGAATTGTTTAAGCAAATACTTAATTTAATTAAACATATGTATATATCAATAATAAAATAAATTGATTTAAATTAACAACTCTTCGTTTGTTTATCTATACATACATACATACATACATACATACATACATACATACATACATACATACATACATACATACATACATACATACATACATACATACATACATACATACATACATACATACATACATACATACATACATACATACATACATACATACATACATACATACATACATACATACATACATACATACATACATACATACATACATACATACATACATACATACATACATACGTACATAGTTTCAGTTACAGAATGAAACATTGTATGGAATTGTGGTGACTCTATGGTTTCTTTAATATTCTTAATTGTTTCTTAGAACCACTTTACCTTGTTACAGATTTTATGATTTTGAATAATGACTATAAAAATTAAAAATTTATTAGTACAAGTTTTAAATAATTATTACAATTTTTTTTTCTAATATAGATAATATGAAAGACTTCGTTTTGTCTTGTAAGTAATACATGGGAATACAGATTAATGCAAAGTGTTGTGTAAGACGTGTAATGGAAAATTTTAAATGATTTTTTCAACTACGCACAGTTTACAGGATAATGTTACACACTCGCTACGGGTCCACACTAAACACTGTCGACGGATCTTATAAGCAAAATGCGGATTGGTTTGTAGTACATAATTTACACTGATCCGTAGCACAGGCCACATACTCGACATTAACCGAACTAAATAGTTCACTGGTTTACAGTTAAAGATGTTGACTGGTCTATAGTTAGGCAAAAAGTTGTTAAATTAAAACATGCATTTTGGATTTTTGATTGGGACTTAAAATTTTTTTTCTCTCTTTCATTTGGTAGCAATAACTTAAGTCTAGGACAACGGCTTGCAATCGTAATCGTTTGCCATTCAGATTATAGGTCAATCAAAAAGGGCAATTGAATTATTTTCAATTGAAGATTACGAAAAACTACAGTTTCTGACTTAAGACCTTTTTACCTAATTTTAAAGAGTTAATTTTGTGTGCTAGTCTATAGTTTATTTTATTTACTAGTCAATAGTCCGGGGTTTTAAATGGTCTATAGTCTCGTTTACTTACTGGTCTATAGTTTAGTTGGTAGACTGACTGGTCTATAGTCCAGTTTGTAAGATTGTGGGATAGTTTATAGACCACCTTGTTGACTGGTCTTTTGTTTTTTTTTTTTTTTTTTTTTTTTGTGAAGGTAGGTGAAAAATCTTCCATCAGATACCCAGGACTTTTACCCCCTGGGTTATGTCGGATTCCTACCGACTAAAAACACCTCCTTTCTTCCTTCAGCCCTGCGGAACTGTCTGTCACGATTTTCTTTCGCAGGGTCGGATAGACCTAATTAGTCTCTACTTCTACCTGCAACAGCATCTTTCTGTGCTTCTGTTCCTCCCTCAGCTTTTTGTGAGCAGGTCGCATCCCAGTTCTCTTTCTTTCTTGTCATCACGACTATTATGTTTTCAGTATATATACTCTGTCCTATAAGATCCTCTGCGTGCCTACGCTCGTTTTCAAATCATGGACACCAAAACATAACGTGTTCTGCATCCTCTAATCGGTTTGCGCAAGAGGGACAGTTTGGTGACGTGTCGAGTCCAAACTTGTGCAGATATTTTCTGTACCCTCCATGTCCCGTAAGAAATTGCGTTAGGTGGTAGTTCACCTCACCATGCTTTCGCTTTAGCCAAGACTCTATTTTCGGTATAAGTCTAAAAGTCCATCTCCCCTTGACTGGTCTATTGACGCGTTTGTCCAATGGTCTATAGTCTCGTTTGCATGCTGGTCTACAGTTAGACTGGTCAAAAGTCAAGTCTGTGGAGTTATATATAGTCCGATTTGTTGACTGTTCTGTAGTTTAAATTGTGAGATGTCTATGACTTATAAGTTCGTTTGCTTACTCGTCTATAGTCCTGTTCGTAGACTGGTATATAGTCCAGTTTGTAGAGTTATCTATAGTCCAGTTTGTTGACTGGTCTATAGTATAGATTTTGGGATAGTCTATAGTCCACTTTATTGACTCTTCAATAGAATCGTTTGTTTACTGGTCTGTAGTCTTGTTAACTGATCTATAGTGCAACTCGTGGACTGGTCTATAGTCCAGTTTGTGGACTGAAATATAGTTCGCTTTGTTGACTTGTCTATAGTCCAGTTTGTTGACTGGGGTATAATCCAGCTTGCTAATTGATCTACAGTCCAGTTTGTTGAATGGATAATAATTAAGATTGTTGACTAGTGTGTAGTCCATTTTGTTAAATGGTTTATAGTCCATTTTTATGACTGGTCTATAGTTTAGTTTGTTGACTGGCCGCAAATCTATTTTATTTACTGGTTTATAAGGCAATTTTAATGCAAATTTTTATATTTGTTAAGCTTTTTCCCGTAATTTACCCCAACTGAGTCACTTTGTAACCCATTTAAAAAATGTACCTATTAAAGATAATTATTTTATGTTTTCAATTTTTTAAAATCAGTTGCTAGAAAATTTTAGAATTTCTGGAGCCTGTAATTTTTAAAGCACGGTTTTTAAAAACAAAGTAATTGAGAAAAATCTTAAGTAGTTTTGTGATCTATGGAGTTTAACAAAGCAGAGTTGTTACATGACTTTCACTTTTCTATTACCGTGTTATCATCGCTTTTAAATTGCATATACATATTTATTTGGCATATCGTAATAAAAAGTTCTTAGTTACAATAAAATTCCTATCAATAATTTCTCATAAAACCAGCATTCCTGCAAATAATTTCTCATACACTAATACTTAATAGCTCTTCATCAATCTTAATCACTTAATCGCAGGGCAACAATTAATTCTCACACTATTTTTAGAACATTTTTATAAAACTCACGATGTCATAAATCCTTTCGAAGTATAGAATTTCAAGTACTCCATCTATTTGAGTGTCCAATTCATTTCATTCCATTTGTTAATAACAAAGTTCATATTGTCAATTTAAATTAATGTTAGACATGAACACAACAGACAGACAGACGGACATGATACTTGCTCGTAAATTTATAAATAAGTATGTGTATTTTTGTCAAAATGAATAAATGAATGAATAAGTATTTGAGGAGAGTGTGCGAATGAGTGAGTGGATAAATGACTACAAGTGTCATTTTCGTAATATACGAATGTACAATAGAAGACTAATAATTTAAGCAAATGTAATTGGCAAATTTTCAAATGCAAATGTGTACAAATTAAAGGAAATGCAAAAGGCAGAACCTAAGAGGAATTAAATCTATATGAAATTTGTAAATCATTGACACAATCTTCTTTACGGGTCAGCAAATTAAAAGTTTAAAACAGGTTTGTAAACTTAGTTAACAATCGCGTGGACTTTTTTTATTGTTAATATTATTAAGATATAAAAAAAATTAGAAATCTATGATTTTTTCACACATTTTCAACATTGCTCTCCTTTAGATCTTTTTTTAAAGAACTTTTTAAATATACTTATTTTTATTTATAACAATTACCACACCCAGGTTGTTTTCGCAAACAAATATTAAACCTCCTCTTGAAAATCAAAAAAGCGCCAGCAAAAACAATAACTGTAAAAAGTGTGAATACCATTGAAAACGCCCCTCGCAAAATGAATTATTGATATGCCATTAAAAAAAACTACAGAAACAGCAATGAAAAATTTAAATTTAAAATTCGAACCTGCAAAAAATTGTTGTCTTAACACTCACCTAAATATCAAATCAAACTTAAGACAGCATGTAGCAAACAAATAATACGTTGCAAGATTTCTTTCCAAAGATTAAAACAGCAAGAATAACTACAACACACACAAGTAATAATTTAATTGAAGCAACAAGTGAAACAAACTAATATTGCAAATTTAATGGTAACATAATGTTGCCAAGAATTTTTTGTGAAAGAAGAATAAAAAAATAGGAAGGAATTGTGGTGGGTTTTGTAAAAAATTTAAAAGGCGCTATGCAAAAGTAACTCTAGATCAGTCAATAGACTCGACATATTACCATTCAAAAAACTAGATTATATAACTGTATTATAGATCATTCAATAAAATAGACTAATAACAAACTCAACTATGGATCAGCCGCTAAACTTACTATGGTCCAGGTTAGCAAACTGGACTGCAAACCATTCAACAAATTATACTTTATATCAGGACTAAAAATTCTTTAACATACGGTACTAGAGTTTGGCAAACAATTAAGAGCTGTCAACAAACTGGAATTTAGACTAATCGACAAACTCGACTATGGACTAGTCAATCAACAAACTAAACTTAAAATAAGTTAACAATCTGAATTATAAAACAGTCAACAAGCTGGATTGTAGACAAGTCAACAAACTAAACGAAAGACCATGCAACAAACTCGACTATGGAATAGGCAATGGGCTCCAGTTAAAAAAATAAGCTAAATACCAGTCAACAATCTGAATATGCACCCGTCAACAAACTGGACTACAGACTACACACCAAAATGGTTTATAGACACGTCGATAAACTAATTAAATAATTTTTTGTGTTTCAAAAAAGTTTCTTGTATCAGGTTTTTTAGAAAATTGAAGCAGAGCCGCGAATAACGTTGTAAAAGCCACTTTTTGCTAAAACAGTTTTTTTTGCAGATAACCGTTAACATTACTCTCGTACACTGTTTAAACCTCAAATCACCCAAAATTATGCACCTTAAAGCCTTTAAAAATGGCATACAAAGAGTCAGGTAGTGGAAGAACGTTGTAAGTTACTTAAAAATGATACAAAGTAAATGGTTTTAAACGTGGAATAACGTGTTAAAAGCCATCAGTCATGATGCTTTGTGTAGTGGAAGAACGTTTTAAATGACATCGTGATTGTGGATATGAAACGTTTTTCCACTAAAAAAAGTTATAAACTGTTAATTTGCATGTAATTTAAGTTTAAAATTTTTTGATATTTTGCATACAAATTTTTATTATCAAATAGAAACTGGGAATTATTTCCTTCCGAAGGTTACTTTATATTATATTCAACATTTTTAATTTTTTGAATTTATTCTATTATTATTTTTAATAATCTAAAAAAAATTAAAAATTATTAATCTTGCCTGTTAAAAACGTTTTTTTGCTCTCCTGAAAAAAAATTATTTTGTAACTTAAAACGTTATTCGCGGCTGTGCTTCAATTGTTTATATGGAAAGTAGACCAGTCCTGGCGGCGAGGGCGCGGAGACCAGATCTGGTTCACCGAAGGCTCGAAAAATACGAATACTGGCGCGGGTATTGTGAACCCAGGATTCCAAAGGGGCTTGCCAATGGGCAAATAACCTATGATCTTTCAGGCAGAATTCAATGCTTTTCTTATATGCGCTGGGGAATGTCTGAGGAGGAGGGCAAAAAAAAAATTTATAATGTCAGATAGCCAGGCTGTGCTCAGGGCACTATTGTCTTAAGAGGTGGTTGGTCATGGACTGTTTTGCATCTCTGAACGATTTTGGGAAACACAATAAGTTGAATTTGTGTTGCGAACCCGACCCTGTGGGCAAAGAAAGGGATGACTGCTTGGCAAACAGGAGCGCTCGCCACCAATTTATAGGCCCTTGGCCTTTCTTTGGCGTCCCTGCCGTTCAAATTAAGGGAATGTGCAACATGGTCGGAACGTGAATTTATTCACAAATGAACGTCCATTTCTGGTTTAAGACAGTGCAAGAGATTTGTGACTCCGACCCGTGGCAGAGCAGGTAGGCTTCTACTTCTTAAAAAGGGGGCACTTTGGCTACTTGTTGGCCTTTTAAGGCGGCACTGCTGTCTCAGATACCATTAGTATACAATGGTTATTGTTGGTACCAAGGTATGCAGATTTGTGAGGCTGCTGCTGTCCTTGGGGACTTCCAGGCCGATTTTTTTTTTAATTTGCTAAGCTTATCCCTCGAAGCTGTACGTACGCTTGTGTGCAGGAGAGAAACCAGAGCCACAGGCGGGAATCGAACCCACAACCCCGGCTCTGATAGACTAGCTCACTACCAACTAACCAGCCAATGATGGACCCAACTAAAATCTTTGATCTTTCACCGGGCAGGGTGATAGGCTTTATACGCAGCCTGAACCTGACGTGGTGATATACATAGGCTGCACTAAAGATCCTCTAGGTCGCCGTGCGTATGGCCTTCCTTATACAGGCAAAGACATGGTGTTTTTGATCCACTTTCTTATAAGCGGTTTTTTCTTATATGCGATGTGGTAATATCCAGTATCTACTGTATTATGGACTAGCCAACAATCTGGACTATAGATCTGTAAACAATCGTGACTATAGACTAGCCAACAATCTATGGTATAGACCAGTCAACAGCCTCGAATATATCACGCCCCTGTTATGAGTTACATTCGACAAACTATGACTATGACTATTGAATGTAAAATGTATATTATGAGCTAACGGTATTTTCGAAAATTTCAATTTTGTTTTCGACGCTGCAAACAAATATTATGCCAGAAAATGCTCATTAATATTCAGGCTGTAAAACATGAATGAAAATGGTATGAAATCGCTCAGAAGCTTAGTGGCAATTATTCTTCTTTCTGCTGAATAATTGTATTTGATCCATATTTAGCAAATACAATTTTCTTAAACTTCCAGACCAAACATATTTTTATTTACAGGGCAATGTTGGTACGATCCCTTCCAAACGCACAAAATTGTTACCAATTTTAATATGTTAGGTGTTGTACCAAAGCAGTACTATCCAATCCTGAACAGTTCCAGATAGCGTTTCTTTTCATCAACATTTTTTAATTGAAGTTCCAGCTGATAAAAATGTATTACTGTGCATTAATCAAATCATTAAGATTCACAATATTAAATTTTTATCGATTGTGCGCCATAATAACAAATGAGAATTCGTTTCATCAGCTGCTTCGACCACAGAGCACACAGAGGCGTCACCAGACAGAAAATATTGTATTTTCTTCTGTCTTTTTCTTCGAAAGCTGCACTTTTTGCATTTTTAATTTTGATTACGCAATTTGTGGTGATAGTAGCGGCCTGTTTTTACACATTGCCACTTCACTACCAAAAAAAAACGTTTTCTTTCTCTTTCTTCGAACAAAGCCACAAAGCTTACAGAGAAGAAAAAAGTGACGCATAAAAAATGTCTAAATCAGTTGTCTGCCCTCACTTTTTTCTTCTCTGTAAGCTTTGTGGCTTCGACTACAGTTGAAAATCGAGATAAGTTCGTAATAGGCATCTTATACTTTTATTGAATTGTAGCATACCTGTTTAATAAACCACCCAAAAGTATCTACTCATTGTAGAGCATTCATAAAAATAAATCAAAATCAAAATACAATAATTATTAATTGCATGCAAACGAGCAAAGTGAATAAATAAATGAATGGGTGAGTGAGTGAGTGAGTAAATGAATGATTGTTCGTTCGGTCACAAACAAAAAAATATTGACCACAACTAACAAATTAACTGAAAGAAGAAAAACAATGATTTTCAAAACCAAATTGTTAGTAATAGTTTCTTGAAAAATATTGAAAAACAAAAAAAAAAAAAATAAAACTAAAGCAAACAAGTAATGCCGAAAACCAAATAACTTTAAGAGGGCGTTCTAATTTTGCATTTTAACTTAATACAATACTTGAAAAAAAAAAATCTCGGCCAGCTGCTTAATAGAATGTCCAAATCAAAATTCCAATCATTCAAGCTTAAACTCATTGTCCAAATTGTTTTAATGCTTAAAAATTAATCAAAACCTTAAGGAACTTTCGATTATGAAATCATTATTTGTCTAGAAACATTAAGTAGTTTTAAAATCAAAAGTTCTTTTCACACACACAGAGAAATAAATAGTAATAAATATAATTAAATTGATTTTTAAAAGAATTTCAATGCCATTTGCAGAAAAATAGCGGTTAAAAATAAATAAAGAATTGCCAAATAGTCATAAAAAGAGGGGAAAATACAAACCCCCTTAATTGTAATCATTTGTCTTACAATTTGTTTAGACACAGTGGGGGTCGTTACTAAAATTTAATGGAAATATTCGCCATGTTTGTTTAAATAAAAGTTTGAAAAAAGATTTTGAGAAATGGAAAAAATGCTTAAACTAATACATTTTTGTAAAGAAATTTCTATATGGGCAACTCCCAGAAACAGTCCACCAACCAAAAATTTTTCAAATGATTTTTTTTTAATGGAATATAAGACTAGATGTATAATTTCATTTTTATATTAAAAAATATGTATTTCATTGATCATTAATGCAATAATTTTTACCAAATCCTACCCCACTGCTGATTTCTTAATGTTATACGTGAATTTAGCATTATTTTAGGTGATTTTTGTGCTTAAAATAGCACTTACAGCAGACTTATCAAAATATAAATTTCGTTTAAAAAAAGTTGATATTCATAAGTTAAAAATTAGTTTAAGAAATGCAATTCATAAAAATATAATTTGTTTTGTTAAAATAAATAACATATAATAATAATATACTACTGGAAAAACTGTAGCGTGCGTTGTGAGGCGTGCGTCACAAAGTGTTCACGGCTTTTGTTACAAAATTACAACAATTAGGAAAATGCACTTTAACCTTTGAAGTTACTTCCATGTAGCTTTGTAGCGTGCGTCACAAAACTTTGTGATCAATTATTTCGCAACAAATACCTGCTAAGAAATTATGATATATGCTATTCGTAAGTACATACATATTAATGTCACTAAATACTATATATAAGTTGAAGCTATCTTTTTTGAAAGACCAAAAAATTTTTATATTTCAATCAGAAAACGCGTGCGAATGTAGCGTTCGTCACGCAGGATTTACCCATATGTATTTAAAAAGATTCCTATAAATGGCAAACTTTCGCCAAATTTTCCTATTATTATCTAATTTTCTATATATATATTAGGCTATTCATTCGGTTAACCGTCAACCGGTTAACCGATTAATTACTACCCGATTAACTGATCGGTTACTTTCAAATTGGTTTTTTTCGATTGACGGTTAAACCGGTTAATTTCAGTCGATTAACCGATTAACCGAAGTAACAAAATTTTCAATATTTTGTAGTATTATAACATATTTTTTTTGTGTTTTTATTTATTTGTTTCGTCTCATATACAAAATGTATTTGTTTAGTAAATATTTTTTCATACAAACAAAGAAGCCGACCGATGACTAAAATTACAATGTTTTTCAATGTTTTTTTATCTTCATCATCGATCAACAGGAATGTGGCGAAAAATGGGTTAAATATTTGATTGCCAACACCTTTTTTTGTTTCACGTACTTTTTATATGTATGTGTTTAGTTATTTGTGTCTTCTCATATCAGTCTTTTAACAGAATTAACCGAAACAATTAGAGGTGTTAAAAATTTAAAACAACTTTAATGGCATAATGGAGTATTTTATATTTTATTTATTTTTATTTTTATTTTAATATATATAATTAGGTCTATGGATAAATCCTTACAGCCTAATACAAATGAGTATTTAACTTAAGTATAATATTACGTTTAACAATATTTAAATCCAGAGAAAAATCAATAAATTCAAACATTTCATTGAAGCAACAACACAGTTTTCTAAATGGGTCTGCCATAGCATAGTTAGTTCGGAAAGTTTTTATAAATAAGGGATTATAGTACCGTACCGTACGTCGTGGAATGTTAAATGATAAACTACTTAATAAAAAATTCGAGCATTTAGCATAACTCTGCGACTTTTCAGTGTTGGCAAACGTATTAAAGATAATCTTGTAGAATATGAGGGGAGATTATCATATCCTCGATATGTATCTCTCAGGCAAAAAAGCAAGAATTGTTTTTGAATGGATTCAATATGATCACTATGAACCATATAATGTGGATCCCATACAATCGAGCCGTATTCCAAGATTGGTCTAACGAGAGATGTGTAAAGTTGTTTAGTGACGAAAGTATCATGGAATTCCTTCGCCCAACGTTTAATAAAAGCCAGAGTACAACGAGCCCTGTTGACAGTCATTGTTATGTGTTGAATAAAATCCAATTTTACATCCAGTAAGATGCCAAGATCCATAATTGTGTCAACTATCTCGATTTTATAGTCACCGAGTTTATAGTTATTTAAAATACTACGTTTTCTAGAAAAGCGCATATGTTTACATTTCATTAGGTTTAAATCCATTAGGTTATGTTTACACCAATTATAAAAGGCATCCAAGTCTAAAGAGTTCGTGAAGTTTAAAAAAATTTTTACATCATCTGCGAACATTAGTATATGTGAATGTTTAATAATATCAGGCATGTCGTTGATGAAGAGCAGAAACAAAAGTGGGCCAAGGTGACTACCTTGCGGAACACCGGATTTTACCAATATAGGTTTAGAAGTTGAAAACCCAAATTTTACGCATTGTATTCTGCCGAGAAGATATGACCTTAGCCAGCTTAAATAAGTTTTGTCGAAACCCATAATATCAATTTTTCTCAAAAGAAGGTTGTGATTTACCTTATCAAATGCCTTACTGAAGTCGGTATATATAACGTCGGTATGCTGGTTGTTGACGAATCCCTCATTTACCAATGTTGTCAGTTCTAAAATATTTGTCATAGTTGATGATTCTTTACGAAATCCGTGTTGAAAAGGTGTTAATAACGGTGAAACTTGATGAACCAATGAATCTAAAATGCATTTTTCAAAAAGTTTTGGAATTGCGCTAAGTTTGGCTATACCTCTGTAATTAATTATATTTGATTTATTTCCAGATTTGAACAAAGGAATTAAATATGACTCTTTCCATATTTTTGGAAAATATCCATTTTTCAAAGAAATATTAAAAATAATTGACAACGGCATTGCTAAAGCTTCCATACAGTTGATTAAAATACTGCTTGGTATACCATCAGGACCCATTGAGTTTGAATATTTAAAAGATTTTAAGCAATTGATAATATTAAGTGTATTAAGTGTGGTATATGTTAAGAGAAATCCTGGAAAAGGACTGAAAAATTAGACATTCATCTTCGATAAGTGAAATAATATTTTCCAAGTCAAATTTTGTTAAACTAAAGAAAAGAGTCGGTTTAATCCTAAACATTTAAAATAAATAACTTTTCTTAAAGATCATTTTATAAGATCTCCTTTAACGATTGACATAACTAATAAAATTATTTTAGTTTATTTTTGTATAAATATGTAAATATTTGGGGGATTCACAAGGTAGTCATAAAGTCTTATGTCTTAAAATAATTACAGGAAATATATATCGTTAATATGCCAACCGGCTAAATCCACTTTTTATGTAAATTGAGATTTTGATGCCGTGTGGTAGAGAAAAATACGCCTGGTCGACCAGCATGTAGTTGTTCTTCTATTTAAGTCTTGAAGTGTGTAAAACTGACTGTAATTTTAATTTTCTATCAAGCTTCAAATAGGAAAAATAAAAAGTTTGTTTTCTTTCCTGTAAAATGTGCTGAAAGTGAGTTAGCAGTAAGCTACAGCTTATAATTTAGATTTCTACTATACAGTTATGACAGTATTACAATTTTTATTTTGTTTGAAACACAACAATATTTACTTTAAACAATTTTAAATTTTATTTAGGATATTATGACGATTTGACTTGATACAACACCTTGTGCATTAATTGGAAAATGCATATTACATATTTATGAATTGTTTTTTTTTTTTTTTGCTTGCTCGTTTTAGTTCAAGAATTGTTATGTTTGGTATGTTATTGTTTTT
Organism: Pollenia angustigena; assembly: GCA_930367215.1. Taxonomy (NCBI): domain Eukaryota; kingdom Metazoa; phylum Arthropoda; class Insecta; order Diptera; family Polleniidae; genus Pollenia; species Pollenia angustigena. The sequence continues at coordinate 189,744,807 of OV884056.1, forward strand.
TTTTTGCTTATAAACTCCAAATAATAAGCAATTAATGCATTTTTATATATTGAAATTACTTAATTTATAAAAAAAACTTTAATAATCGGTTAACCAATCAAAAACTAAATTAACCGATTATTAACCGGTTAAACCAAAACCTCGGTTAATTAATCGAGCGATCAACCGATTAAAGCAATAGGTCGATTAAATGAATACCCTAATATATATGTATAACATTTTCGCCAAATTTTGTGTAAATAGATAGTTTTTTCCATACTCATTTTTGCTAAATTTAAAAAAAAAAAACGAAAAGTTTGCAGTAAATTTACTATAAAAAGGTTATTTTAAGACAAATTTTCTGCAAGGATAATAGCAAATTTTTGACAAATTTTCTATAACTAGCAACTTTTTGGCAATTTTCCCGTTAATAGAAATATTTCGCCAATTTTCCTATAATAACAAATTTTCGCCAAATTTTTCTATAAATAGCAATTTTTTTAAAAATTTCCTAAGAATAGAACATTTTTGTAAAATTTCCTATAAGCAGCAAGTTCTTGGCAAATTTTCTAAAAATAGCAACTTTTTGGCAAATTTCATTAAAACAGCAAATGATTGCCAAATTTCCTATAAATAGCAAATTTCTAAAAATAGCAACTTTTTGTAAAATTTGTCATTGATAGCAATTTTTATAAAAATTCTACAAAAACTAAAATTTTGCAAAATTTTCTATTAATAGCAAACTGTTTTGAATATTTCTATATATGGAAAACTTCACCAAGTTTCATATAAATAGATACTTTTCAACCAATTTCCTATTATAACAAATTTTCAGCAAATTCTTTATAAAAAGCAATTTTTCTAAAAACGAATATTTTTTTAAAATTTCCTTTAAATAGCATGTTTTTGTCAAATTTCGTTAAAATAGCAAATGTTTGCCAAATATCCTATAAATAGCAAATTTTTGCAAACTTTGTCGTTCCCAAAGTTAACAAATTTTCGACAAATAGTTTATATAAATATCAAAAATTTGCCAATTTTTTAAATAATTTTTATAAATGGAAAAACCTGCAAGTTTTATATAAATAGAAATTGTTCGCCCAATTTTCAATATAAACAAAATTTCAACAAATTTTTTATAAATAGCAATTTTTGCAAAATTTTCTTAAAACTAATATTTTTGTCAAATTTCCAATAAACAGCATTATTTTGGCAAATTTCATAAAAATAGCAAATGTTTGCCAAATTTCCTATAAATAGCAATTTACCTTAATAGCCATTTTTAGAAAAAATTTTCATTATTAACAAATTTTCGCTAAACAGTTTCTTCTATATGGGTAAATCCAAAGTGTTGAAAGTGACAGTCGTACGCATCAAAAATACCCATCTAGGAGCATCCTACGCGCTGCTGGGGCCAAATTAAAGAATTTTATTAAGCCGCAATATTTGTATGGTACAGCGCGTAGGATGCTCCTAGATGGGTCAAATGTATGATCAGCCCCACTTTATTTTTTATTGCCGAATTTCGGTTTTTTAAGTTATTTCAATAAACTAAACCGTTTTTGAGTTACGTGAATATATGCTGTGCAACCTCTTACATTTTCGAAATAACGATATATCTTGAAAACAAGAGCTAACCTAAAAAAATGGTTAGCACCACTGGATTCAGCGTCCCCAATTAGGGTAAAATGCCAGGTGCGCGGCTGGGCTGTTGTTTGCAACTAGCACAGTGTAGTTATTGCTCAAAATTACAATATTAAAATTCTATTCTAATATTATTTTTTTAAGGGTTGCGAAAGGAAAAAAATCATATCTTAAAAAAAACACCTCCTTCAAAGTTTCAGGATTTTTAAAGAACAGTATGAGGAATTATACAAAAAAAAATCAGCCAAATAAAAAATAGGTTTTTGACTTAGTCCTTTTCAATTTATGGTTTGTAGCCCCAAGTATTCTCTTTAAAATGACATCAAAATCATCTTCGTATGTCAAGTAGTTTTCGAGATATTGAAGAAATAAGCTCAACACATTCGGCAAATTCTGCGAAATTATGACATTTTGAATATGACATAACTTTCGAAAAACAAATTTTAAAAATTTTTTTCGTTCATATATGTTCCTAATAAGATAAAAGGAACCTTCTCACCAAATTTTATTAAAATCGGAAGGGGTCGTGTCCCACTCTTGGTCGTTTTGACATGGAATTACCCCCTTAGATTACAGACCATGTAAGAAATTTTTTTGGAATAATTTTTATCAAATATCACCTCTTTTCAGGAAGATAAAAGTAAAGAAAACATACAATAAAACATTCTCAAAAATAAGAAATTACGTTTGCACAACTTTGCAGTCTGATTGTTCATCTAAGTGAAAAATTTTATGGGCAAATTTATAAAATTAGTAAAATCTAAATATTTCTCTATAATAATTAGTATTGTGGTTATTTTGTTGAACTATTTATGGTTTTTAATCCAAATTTTTAATATTTTTAATTAGGCTTAAGTTCATGAAATTTAATTTTTATTAAATTATTTTTTATGAAGAAAGGAATTTTACAACATGAAAATTAATTAATATTGTTATTGATAATCTTTCATTCTTGACGTGGCTCGGGCTCGAACCCTGGCCGGCAGGTTACCATGACATGTTTCGATCGCAACCACTCGATCTCCTCAGATGGATTTGCCGTCTTACACTCGCAGCCATCGACGACTGCTGACGTCACTAGTCAAACATCAATCCTTAAACCAAATTGTATTTTAACATTTGGTAGATCGAAATTTGCTTTCCTGAATGATTATCCATTTTGATTGATTTTACATGTTTTTTCCTTTACTTCTGTTTTTTCGTACTTTCGTCAAGAATTTTTCTTGAAGTCCAAGTACATTTTTTTGTTTTTTCACTTTGTCTTTCTCTTTTCTGTTGACCTTTTTCAGCACAACTTGAAGGACAAATGTACACATAGAGCTCGTGCCTTAGCTTTAACAATAATTAGTATTGTGGTTATTTTGTTGAACTATTTATGGTGTACATTTGTCCTTCAAGTTGTGCTGAAAAAGGTCAACAGAAAAGAGAAAGACAAAGTGAAAAAACAAAAAAATGTACTTGGACTTCAAGAAAAATTCTTGACGAAAGTACGAAAAAACAGAAGTAAAGGAAAAAACATGTAAAATCAATTAAAATGGATAATCATTCAGGAAAGCAAATTTCGATCTACCAAATGTTAAAATACAATTTGGTTTAAGGATTGATGTTTGACTAGTGACGTCAGCAGTCGTCGATGGCTGCGAGTGTAAGACGGCAAATCCATCTGAGGAGATCGAGTGGTTGCGATCGAAACATGTCATGGTAACCTGCCGGCCAGGGTTCGAGCCCGAGCCACGTCAAGAATGAAAGATTATCAATAACAATATTAATTAATTTTCATGTTGTAAAATTCCTTTCTTCATAAAAAATAATTTAATAAAAATTAAATTTCATGAACTTAAGCCTAATTAAAAATATTATAAATATTTCTCTATAATAATATCGTAAAATAATCAGCTTTTAATAACTTTTAAATATTCGGTCACGGTGGACCTTTTGACGGATATGCCAAAATTTCTATAAATAGCAAACTGTTTTTAAAATTTCTATGAATGGAAAGCTTCGGAAAAACCTATCCTATAATTCTATAATAACAAATTGTCAGCAAATTTTTTATAAATTGCAATTTATGCAAAATTTTCTAAAAAAAAAATTATTTTTTTCAAATATGCTATAAATAGCAACTTTTTGGTATATTTTATAAAAATTACAAATGTTTGCAAAATTTTCTATAAATAGCAACTTTCTGCCAAATTTTTCACTTATAGCAATTTTTTGTAAAATATCAAATTTTTGGCAAATTTTCTATAAATAATAAAAAAATTGGTAAATTTCCTTTAAATAGCCATCTGTTGTTAAACTTTCTCTGAATGGAAAATTTCACCACGTTTCCTATTAGCAGCAAATTTTCGCCAAATTTCCTAGTTTTGACAAATGTCATACAAGTTTTTGCAAAATTTTCTATAAAATAAAAATTTTTTGCAAAAAACACTATAAAAAGCTAATTTTCGCCAATTTTTTAAATAGCTACTTTTTGTCAAATTTTCCATCAATAGCAAACTGTTTTTAAAATTTTTATAAATGAAAAACTTCCCAAGTTTAATTTAAATATAAGCTTTTCGCCAAATTTCCTATAATAACCCTAGAGGGAAGCGAACTGACACCAAAGTAGTTCCGTGATAGGTCTTTGGTGGTAGAGACCGGTTCTAGTTTTAACACTTTTTATGAATAAGACCTATCACTTTTACATGGGGACGTCATTGGAGGGGGTCAATTGGCACCATTTGACCAGTCACAAATCTATTCTCAATGGACATGTTTAGTGACAGTTACTTAAATGTACTATTATTTCAATACGATGTAGTATTATTTTAATAAAACAAGTCCTAGAATTAAATTCAATAGCCAAATTTTAGAAAGTCCCAAAAAAATGTATCACACCACCGGTGAAGACTGTACTGTAATTAATTCTTTTTTCTACCTTTTTGTTCTTCATAAACCAGTTACATGATTGGTTCTCCTTTCACTGGTCATGAGTTCTTTCTTTTTGTACCTGTTCTATTTTCACAACTCCCGGGACCAGTCTGTGGGAGCAATTAACACTAATTTCCCGCAGGGAATAAATTCTCACACATTTTTTATAAATAGCAATTTTCGCAAAATTGTATAAAATCGAATATTTTTATCAAATTTCCTATGAATAGCAATTTTTTTTGGGAAATTTCTTATAAATAGCAAGTTATTGGCATATATCATAAAAATAGCAAAATTTCCTATAAATAGCAACTTTTTGATAAATTTTTAATTTATAGCAATTTTTTGTAAAATTTCCTATAAATGTCAAATTTTTGGCAAATTTTCTAGGTAAAATAAAAAAAATTTGGTAAATTTCCCTCAAATAGCCATCTGTTTTTCAACTTTCTCTAAATGGAAAAGCTTTCACCACGTTTCATATTAGAAGCAAATTTTTCCTAAATTTCCTAATTTTGACAAATCTCCTAAAAACTTTCACAATATTTTCTTTAAATAGCCAATTTTCGCTATTTTTCCAAAAGGTATCGAATTTATGGTAATTTTCCTATAAATAGCAATTTTTGAAAAATTTCCCATAAATATCAAAATGTTTGCAAGTTTTTCTATAAATATCCAAATGTTTGCAAATATCCTATAAAGGCTTCTATAAATATAAATAGTAAATTTTCGCCAATTTTCCAATAAATATCGAAATTTTGCTAATTTTTCTATAAATAGCAATTTTTTAAAAAAATTTTTATAAAAAGCTAATTATCGCAAAATTCTTTGCAAATTTAAATTAAAAAAAAAAATTAAGTGGGAAACAATTTAAAAACTAATTATAAATTGAAAAATGTAGCAATTATTTTAAAATCGTTTCCATTGTGCGTTGTACACACACATACGCATATACATCTATTACTAAAAACTCTGAAAAGACTTTTTAAAGTTGATAGTTGTACACAATCTGAAAAGGGAGTGAAAAAACAAATCAAAATAATGTACAATAAACAATAGCTAAAGATCGTTTAAAAACATCCAAACTGGCCTTTCGAAATGTGTATTGATGCGTGTTTTTTTGCTGTAACTCGTTTTTATACCCTCCACCACAATTAGTTGTGAAGAGGGTATATTAAGTTTGTCATTCCGTGTGAAACTTTTTTATTATTCATCTCAGACCCCATAAAGTATATATATTCTGGGTCCTTGAGTAATTCTAAGTCAATTTAGCCATGTCCGTCTGTCTGTCCGTCTGTCCGTCTGTCCGTCTGTTGAAAACACGCTCACTTTCGAAAAACTTAAAAGAACTAAACAAACTGGGTGTCAAATTGCTTGTAGTTATCCTAAGCAGTTTGGGATTGAAATTCAGCAAAATCGGTTCAGTAGGATCAGAGCTATGAATCAAAATGTGGAACCACCACCTAAAAAATTTTATAATTTTGTTACAAAAACTCACATAAATGGTGGAATAATGCACAGAACAACATAAGATTTTGCAAGGGTTTGTCTTATTCAACTGGAAATCACGCGGTAAAATTTCGTGAAGATCGGTCTATAATTTACCCTAGGCCCCATATAAACCCTACTCCCGGAAAACAGTTTGGTACGCCTAAGACCATAATTAATAATGTTATCATAACAAAATTTGGCTCGTCACAGTTTTATAAGACTAGAAATAATACTGTGAAGTTTCGTGAAGATCGGTCCATAATTTACCCTAGGCCCCATATAAGCCCAACTTCCGGAAAACAGTTAAGTACGCCTTAAACCGTAAAAAACAACGCTATCATAACAATATTTGGTACATCAAGAAGTAAAACTGCCCCCATATAAACCCTACTTCCGGACAGCAGTTTAGCACGCCTAAAAACGTAAAAAATAATGCTATCAAAAAAAAAATTTGGCACATCACAGTTTTATAGAACTAGAAATGACACTGTGAAATTTGGTGAAAATCGGTGCATAACTAACCATAGGCCTCATTTAAAGCCCACTCTGGTAAAATAATTAAATACGCGGTAAACTTTCTTCCAGTTTAGCTTCATATGGCCAGAAAAAATGTTATGCAATTTTGTGATATACGGTCCATAATTTACCTTAGATTCCATTTTAGCAGCCTTTTGAAATTCACTGCAAACGCTTAAACTTATTGCACCGCTGTATTGAAATTTATGTTTTTTAATACCAGAAATCGTTCTGCAAAATTTGTGATGATTGGTTCATAGCTTACCATTTCTTTTATATAATTTGTTCTCCTGAAAATCATTTAAGTTCAGCTTAAACTGATATTCTACTCAAGCTTTTTTAAATTGATTCTGATTGTCGGCCAATAATTTTATATAGGTCTTAACCGCAACAAATTTTAATGCAGATGTCTGTTTTTACAAAGATTATAATAATAAATATACATTATACAGATATTACTCCTAAAACATTCGAAGGGTCGGTGGAGGGTATCAAAGATTCGGCACAGCCGAATATAGCACTCTAACTTGTTTCCTATAGGTTTTCATGGTAACGAAATAGTTGTTGCAGTACAAGCTGCTTCTACGTAGTTTTTAAACGGTCAGTTTTGATGTTTTAACTTTACACACATGACTTCATACTAGGGCTTCCAATCGGGAAATCCCAATCCCGGAAATCCCGGGATTTTCGGGATTAGGCGAATCCCGAATCTCGGAATTTCTGATTTTTAATCCCGGGATTTTCGGGATCCCGATTTTTTTATATATATAAATATTTGTTTGTTGGTGTATTTGTTGACACAAAAAGTTTTCGATACGCCCTGTTGTTCAAAAATAAACAAAACATACTTAAACAAAAACTATGCTACCTTTCATTTGAGAAAACAATATGTACAATTTATAAATAACAAAAAATTGTGTTCAAAATATATCGATTAAATAAGTTAAAAGGATTTTTTATTAAATTTAAATATTTTAAAATTGTCCAAATGTTTTCCTGTACACAATTGTTTAAAATACATTTGGAAATGGTGTAATTTTTATATCAATAATCAAATATTGATAAAAATAAAGTTTTTATGTTTTTTGTTACGTTTTTATTACATGATCTTTATGAATTGTGAGTAATTATTATTTTAAGTTTGTTTTTATTATATTTTTTACTAATAAATAATACCAATATGGCCATGAAATATGATTATTTACTGGAAAATTAAGTTTTTTTCGTACAACTTAAAAAGTATTTATATTTGGTATAAATAAAAAAAAATCCCGAAAAATCCCAGGATCTAAAATATCCCAAAAATCCCGGGATCCCGAAATATTTTCTTCAGTCCCGAATCCCGGGATTCAAAAAAACCAATTCCGATTGGAAGCCCTACGTCATACATACGTTACTTGGTCAGTTGAACTTACTTACGAAAAATAATAATTAATTTTAACTTACTTAAATTTTAACTACAATCTAATTTAGTTATTATTGATATTGTTTTTATAAGTCTGTACCCTATAACAAATTCAACTTAACTTTTTGTCTGGTAAAACAAAAGGTCCTCTTTTTTACAGTTGTTTTTGAAAACTGCATAATGCACTGGGTTGGAGATATGGTTGCGGACCTGTTATAGCAACTTATGATGGTAATGAGCAATTAGGACTATTATTAGTGTCAAAAATGTCATCAGGTATTGCGGACGCCTAGGGATTCACAATGGACCGCATTGGTCTCCGAGTGGAAGTGTGCCCTTGGGCACATAACCCTTCTTGACCTAACCCAACCTACTGCAGAGGCCTTACCACCATAAAATTAAAGCTTTTTTAAATTAAAATTGGGAAAATAACTTATAGCTATTGCAAATTTATTAAATTTATATTTTCAGTTTTTAAATAACAACTATTGGGAATAACCGAAAACCGGGTTTGAAAAAAGTCGAATAACCAATCTCCCTACTAATGACCTAAATATTTTCCTGTCAGAAATTAATCACGAACGACAATTGATTGCAAAAAGATTTGAATAAGTATTCACTTTGTTTAATCGTTTTGAAGACTTTTACACACATTAAGTTTTTTTGCGGAGAAATCCTTAAATTCCATAAAAAATTTAAATTCCCGGAAATATTTTAATAAGAAATTTTGGAAATTTCTTGCCAATTTTACTGACTTGATTTCAAGTTTTTGTGAGTTTACAAGTTACAAATCAATGTCGAAAGAAATTTAATTCAATTTTTGTTTTCGAAGCAAATGCTTATGCATGTTCGTAGCAACCGAAAAAAAAATGTATACCCAATGTAGGGTATCTGTGGGTCAAGCATGAACATCAATAATTAAAGCATTTTCGTAAATATTTTACATTTTTATTAACCTAAACAAAAGTTGTTGCCAATGGTTGTTTCTACTTATTGCTTTGGTTGTTTGCCACACCAAGCAGTACTCAGCAACACACTGCAGCAACAGGATGGATGAATATTTGTTGAAAATTATTCAAAAACTTTTGACGAACCATACTTGTTTTCATAATTTTAGTAGTTTCTCTAAAGAGTAAAACAATGGCCAGACTTACTGTACGACTGTCGCTCTGTTTTTTATTGTGTTTGCACTTTATGATTTTACTTAACGATTGTTTGGCAAATTAATTAACGATTTAATTATTTTTGTTTTTAAATGTGCGTATAATAAACACATGTTTAAATTGTGTTATTGCTTCCAATGACTACAAGACAGGAACTTGTTAGAATAACTGCCAAATGAGAGAGCTCATAACTTTTGCTGCCGTATAAAAAATACTTTTAATTACAAAATGACAAAAAAAAAGATAATTCAAAATGTTTATGGAGTTATTGGTATAATAATTTCTGCTAACTAAGTGAAATAAAAAACGGAGACTTTAGCGAAATATGATTTAAATACAAGTTTATTTTACACTTTCTTGTAATAAGTTAAAAAAAACACTTTGACGACACCATTTTCAATTGAAAATGGGAATGTACCATTTTAATTTAACAAACGTTTTTTAGGGAAAATTATCATAGAAAATATGTTTTGTAAAACTTTATTAAATCTTAATAAGCATTTGTATGAATACAGGCGTTAATATTTAGGAAAGGGACAATTGAAATTAAGATATTTCAATTTTATTTTAGAAAGCAACGTTCTAAAAGTAGATTTTCGACTCTTATATTCAGAAAACAACAATTTAAAGTGTGACTATATATTTAAAACTAGTTTTACCCGGTGCGATTCGCTTCTCTCATTAAATCAAATAGTACCAAATTTAGACACCTTTACTGTCGCCGTTCTACTGATACACAGAAACTTATATTGTGCTTATATTGAAAGTGTCATGAACATTGCTCTAATCCAGCCAACAGAATACCAAGCTATTTGCTGCAAATTACAAAACTTTTACATACTGTGACCATTCCCCAGATATAAAGAAATCTAAATTGTCTTTTTGTGTGGAAGGAACCACACTGAGTTCTCCAATCTATCACACTTTTTCATAAATGTTGTGTATTAATAACCAAGATTAATATCTGTGCGAAACCTTAATTTTTTTCCTGTAACCGATCTCCGGATCACTATTATTTACAATGTCTTTGTAATGGAGGAGTCACACCCACTTCTCCAATCCAGTCTACTTTTTGGCCGATGTTGTGTATTGATAACAATGTTATTTGTTTTAAATTTGAATTCTTTTCTGTAACCGTTCCCCAGATATGAAGTTATTGATATTGCCTTTATCAGGGAGGTGCAACGCCCTCTTGGAACTTTACAAATATTTATACCCAATGTTAAGTAATTTAACCCATTTTATCCTCTTAATATTTACATTTCTAGGAATCTCTTTTCCGTGGATCTAGTCGTTGGGGAACTTATTCACTGTCCAATTTTCATGTCTCTAACTTCAGCTTTTTGAGCTGCTCGATGATGAATCAGTCACTTGAATAAGTCATAAATTTTATTTTATTTATTGGCGCACAGGATGCCTTGCTCCTTCCCCCCGTTATTTTAATTTTAAATGGTTAAGAATACCATAAGAGTGCTTTTTACACAGCTTGAATGCGTTTGTCTTCAGATATGCGGTATTAAATATATTTGTTCAATAGAAGGTACAGATCCTCCTCCGTCTTCCCCGCCCATTTTAATTTTTAATTTTATAGTTTACATTAATAGTGGCCTTAACCACGCCTGAAGACTGTCGCTATATTAGTACTTCAGTTACTATTATATGGTGGGTATTGCTCCCCCTGCACCTACCGCCTTTATTTTTGCAAAGGTGTAGTTTACCATAAGAGTGACTCCTACCAAGTTTAAAAATTCTCACTATAACAGTTCTTAAGATATGCGATACATAATATTGGCATCCTAAATAGGGTACCACTTCCACTACCCCTATCGAAAAATTAAGTAGCCTATTTTATTTTCGGGGCTTACTTGATGTTACTGTGTAGAAAAATAGGTTCAGTAGTTTAGGAGTCTATAAGCCAACAAACAAACAAACAAACAGACAAACATTTTTCATTTTTTTATGTATGTATAGATTAAGAGTCAGCCTACACCAAACAGGCATACGCATCCGCCCAGCTGATCGTATTTTTTTGTTTATATAAACTTTATTTCAATATTTAATTGGGCTAAAGTTCATCAAATTTAATTTTCATTAAATTATTTTTATGAAAAAAGGAATTTCACAAAATTAAAATTTATTGATAATTTATTGAAAAAAAAAAATAAATAAATTTTAATTAATTTCATGTTGTAAAATTTCTTTCTTCATAAAAATAATTTAATGAAAATTAAATTTGATGAACTTTAGCCTAATTAAAATATTAAAATTTGGATTAAAAACCATAAATAGTTCAACAAACTAACCACAATACTAATTAAATTTAATTTCTCTAATTGACATCTTATTTGAATTTGATATGTATTTTTTGAGAGTATGTATTGAGTTTTTATTCTAAATTACTATTGAAAATGGTGCAGAAGCAGTCTAAGTAATTAATACCGCTTTTATATTTTTAATATATTTTAAATCATGATCTAAATCGTTATGAAATTATTGATAACGATCAATTTATGCCGCAAGTGTTAAAATGTTTCAAGCATGTTCTAAACTGGGGGATCAAAAGTGGTGCAATAGCGTGTTAATCACAGCATTTTAATAGACACCAGAACACCAGCTTATTTAGTTGGAACATGACTGAAAATAGTGTTTTACAAATAAATTAAAACACCAGCTGCTCACATTTTACGGCTGCTATTGAACATTGTAAAACATATTTGAAAATAAAAAAATAAATATAATTTAATCATAAACACATACTAATTTATACTTACACTTGTATTTAAAGATAATATTTGCATTAATCAGAACATTTAAGCATGTCAACTTAATTTGATCGCCCCCGTCTCCGTTCCAGTCTTTCCGTTCAATTCGTTGTTGATTTTATCATTCGTTAACGAATTTTTATTCTTTTTTATGTTTTTGACATTGACTGGCTTCTGGTTTTGTTTGAATAGATTTTCTTATCATTTTGTATGACATTTGCGATTTAAAGTGCTTTGAGTTTAATTGCTTAGATAAAGTTTATTTAAGAATTAAATATTTATAAAATAAAATAATTAATTTAATAAGATAAATTTGAAAACAATTGATTTTTAATTTTTAATATCATTATTTCCCTTGAAATCTGTAAGAATCAAAGGGATACAATTCTTATAGGGACAGTTATCCGTTAATTTTATCATTCGCCTATCCTACCAAAATGACAAACTCACTGCATTCAGTGGGATAATTCCGTAACTTTTTACCGAAACAAATTTGTCGTTAAATAGTAAATTTTTCTTCTTAACGACAAATTTTTGTCGTTAAAAAGTTACAGAATTACCCCACAGGGCACTATTAAACATAACGCTTATTTATAAACATAAACCCAGTACACAAAAACGATTATTTAAATTGACTAGCGTTTATTAAGAAAAAATTTGTTGTAAACCTTTATTAAATTAAAAAATTGTTTCTGAATACAGGCAAAAATGTTTAAAATTTTCTTAAAAAATAGTTCTGTTAGAGGTGAACAAACTAAAAAACGTTTTTTCTGCGGGGAAATTCTTAAAAGCAATGACTTGCCACAATACGGGTGGTCACAGTTTACTGTTAAACAGATTATCGTTTTTACAGAAATCCCTCTATATTATTCGCCGGAATTACCGTGCAATAATATACTTAATCTATTCGTACTTAAATCAAAGCGTTCTTAATAGTATGGATTTTTTGAAATCAAGAAAAGAACTTTTAATTTAAGTGTAAACGACCAGTCTGCAAAAAAAATTTCCGTGTCCTACCTGTAAGAAAGGAAAAACTATCAATCCTGCCCCCGATGTCAAAAGCTATCGTTCGCTTACATTATTAACGACAAACAGCCGATTTGCAGCCCACTAAGAGTTTTCAGCACGACAAGTCGATCGACAATGCAAGCAACCGATAACGTAACAATTTTCACACAAATTTGCGGTCACCTAAGAAATATTATGCGACCACAAATGTCATAATCAGTCACTTGTGTTGTAGTTATCGGCAGAGCCATTTTGTTAAAATATTTAACAAAATTTGTGTTTTCACACAAGCACTAAATATTTTTTTTATTGTTATATATTGATAAACACCACCACTTATAAAATTATATAGGTTTTTAAAATATTTTCCATATCGGAGTCGTACTCACAAAATTTCAGGGGATGGAGTCGAAGTTAGTTTCTTGACGAATCGACAGCCCAGTACCCATGCTCTGTAACTTTAGTAAGAACTTCTCGCATCGAAAAGATGTGCAACAAAGTGTCTGTATCTTATGTCGAAAACTATCAAGAGAGATTACGTCGTTACGTTATAAATGACATAAAATTGCACTCGAAGCCGATGTGACGTTGGGAACACATATCGTTGACGGCGCCCAAAATTGACTAAAATTTAAAATTTTCAACACGGCGGCAAAAATACAACCGTCGGCTATACCAAATAATATAAAGTGCGACTTTAATGTTTGTTGTTTTCAAACGAGCTTTGAAAAAATTTGTATATGGGCATTTCCTCGGGTCACGAACGTACGTTCGTACGCTTTTGATGTACAAATAATATAGAAAAACAAAACTTTTCCTAGCATTTTTTTTTGCGATTCGATAGCATTTGGGTAGCTCTATGTTTAGTACAAAAGTTGGATTTCATCGTGTTTAAGTTTTCATAATAAGAGTTATAAACGTGTGGTCACGAACGTAGGCAAAATAGAAGTCAACTTCGGCTGACAGTAGTGAAATGTAAAAATCTGCGTAATGCAACGGAATTTTCAAAAGTGATTAATTTATTTTAAAAGTGTATTAATGTAGGTCTCCATCCAGTATTTACAAAATAAAATATCTCTCTTGGTTCTTTTTAATTGGCTTATGTACCGTTCGCAAACGTACGGATCGCGAACGTACGATTTTTCCATGTGTTTTTTTTATTATTATCACCATGCATTTTACCATAAATGTCTTCAAATTTCCTTAAAAAAAAAATTAATACTCCTTTTACAATTGACTGTAATGGCGAGATTATGAAGAAAGAGTGTAAACAAACGTATTTTTTGCATGTAAAATAAGTATATAAAAATGTCTTTAAAAGTAGAAAATACAGGAAATTATAAAATTTCCAGTTTCCAGACCAATTTCCTCAAGTAAAACAGCTCAGATATGCTAGGAAACCATTATTTTATAAGAACATAGCCTTTTTTCTAATAATAAACAATAAAAGACGATGATAATCAATATTTTATTTTTTTCGACCTGGTAGACCATTCTGGGGAAATGCCCATATTTTATAAAAATGTTAAAAGCAAAATAATTAAACGATAAAAAAATGTGCCAAGAAGAAAATGTTATTATTATTCTTTGCATTTTTAGTTGTTTTTTAGTGTTAAAATTTTTTCTCGGAACATTTTTATTCGTGAGTTTTTTTTTTTGACAGTTCAAAGCGGAAACTTTTCTCACAAAAATGTTACAGACACACTTTATCTGTAAATTTGTGAGTAATTTCCTTATGTTACAGCTAGTATTCACCAAAAATAGTTACAGATACAGTTAAGTGAGAAAAACAGCTTTTTGTTTCAATATATGATATTTTAGTTTCATTTCAATCAAAAAGTTTCTAGACGCGAGAGTTACAGAACATCTTAAATTTCAAAATAAAAAAAGAAACCTGACCGATTTTTCCTAGGTTTCTCTTTTAAGGAAAAAACAATGTCTTATACATACAAAGAAGATCCCCGCACCTTAATAAATTTTCCAAAAATTTTACAAAATTCTTAAAAATCTATATTCAAAAAAAGTTGTAACCAATTAAAAAAGTTGTTCAAATCTTTCAACACAAACTCATTCGACAACATGAGGCTTTAATGTGTCATACATTTGCATTGATACATGACTTCGGTCAAATATCTTGGGTTTCTATGGAGTCAATTAAAACGTATGTATGACATATTTTAGCAACGTATGTATTTCTTTGTCAGTTATTTAAGTAATTGTTGTTGTTTTTTTGTTCGAACATGTACTACAAACATTTGAACAATTAACATTCATGTAAACTAGACCCACCACATTCAATTGCAATATGGAGAAAAAAGCGAAAAAAATTTAAATAAAAATATCTGCAGACACACACTTCAACAATACCGCATAATTTAAAAATAGCCTGAAGCTGTAAATCGAAAAACAGAAATCATGTTGCAAGTGATGAAATAAGGGGAAAAAATAAACAAAATTCCGAAACTAAATCAAGAAACCAAATATGGGGCAATAGTTACAAAAAAACAAAAACGCCAATATTTAAAAGTAAAATTGTCTGGCTGCAGCAATCGAAACGCCACAAAAACCCAGATTGCAAAAGTAAACATTGGCCAACAAAAAAAAAAAAAAAAAAAAAAAAAAAAAACGGTCAAAAGTTGTAACACCACAAGCAAAAAAATATGATTTTACAAAAAATTGGGATGGGCGTTTTCTAAACCAAATGGGTTGTGCAATTTTTAAAAAATGAATTATGACAAGTCGCTTTAAACGCTTAACTACAGTTTTAATAAAACTTTAATTTAAAAATAAATTTTTTTTTAATTGTTTGTCATTGACAATCTACAATGTAGTATAAAATTTATGTGTCTTTTAATTTTAACCGCCAACAGTTTTTTAAACATGCCAAAAACCTTGACATTGACTAAATAGCAAACACACAAAAAACTCGCGTAAAACGCATATTTGTTGCAACATTATGACCATAAAGTAAAGTCAACCAACTGCAACGCGTTAACATTTATCAAAAACAGAGTCCACCACCTCCACCATCACTGCTGCTTCAACACCAACAACAACACAATCAAAAAAAAAACTGTGTATTTGTATTACAAATATACCAGTATAAACAACCTGACTTAAAGGTGTGAAAATCACGCAATTTGCACTCCGTTACACTCACACACCTCTGAAATAAAATCTAACAGCGAACAAAAAGCAAATTCACTGTCATAACAAAACGTTTGCCGCACGCACATTTTGTGGCTTTAAACAACATTTTCCAGTCATGTTCATACAAGCAGCAAGCAACTGTGTTTTTTCCAACTCTTTTTTGCTGCAAACGACAGCTTGTAAAGGTATGTGTGCTTAAGGCCCAGTAGGAAATTTTTAAGTATGACGGATTTTGTTTTTGATATTTCTCTATTAGGAGTTAATAAATAGGCTTAGGAATTCTTTCACAGCATAAAACGTCAATTTATGCCAGCTTAATTTTCTTATCATCGATTAAGATCTTTAGCGAATACGTTGTTACGTACGTATGCACTCACACGGAAATCATCTTTTCGGATGAAGCTCATTTCTGGCTCCATGGTTTCGTCAAAAATCAAAATTGTCCATTTGGAAGAGTGAACCGCCTAAAATATTGTACGAGACACAGTTTTACTCAAAAAAAAACTGTTTCGTTCAGTTTTCACACACCTGGTGCGATTGGCCCTTTTTTTTTTTTTTTTTTTTTTTTTTGAGCAAAACAGCACATAGACAACCTTCAAGTGCAATAACAACAGGGCAATTCTACTGAAGTGTTTTGGGAACAAGTTCGACGCTATGACCTTCAACGATATGTGGTTCCAATAGGATAGTTAAAGACTACGTTCGACGAACAAGCTTCCTCATGCAACGATTGTCGCGAGTGGCCAAGCAAGAATTTCCTGCTACTTCAGCCGATTTGTGCGCTCGAGTCATGGAAAATCGGGTGGACTTTTGAACAACGTCGTATTTGAAAAATGTTTAATTGAAATAAAAATTATTTACATAACTAACCCAGAAATCTTTTCATAAAAATCCAGATAGATTTTTAAATACAACTGTTCAATGGGTTCGCTAGAGAACTTTAGGATAAAAACATTAAAAAAATGTTTAGTTTTTGCAAGGAAATCTTACATTATTTACTCTATTCTTGGGTCTTTCACCACACCACGGCATATGGTACAATCTCCTTACTCCTCGTCCATAAAATTAAACATTTTCTGCAGAATTTTTCTTCAATTCTCTTTTGGAGCTGTATTCACGACCATCAGATTTCTCCAAAAAAAAAAAAAAAAACTTGCGAATTTTGAACGCATCTCCCCTAGAATGGTTTTATGTATTGTAGATTTATGTTGTGTAAAATATTAGGATAATTAGATAACGTTAACTGGCGCCGCAACGACGCTTAAGTCTAAAGGTGCATTTACAAGGAGGGGAGGGGGGGGGGGGGGGAATAAATTTATTTCCATTTTTGAAAGTGTTGCCATTTAATGATTACTTTTGCATTAAATGCAAAAGAATCAAAATTAGCATATCTTGAGAAAAACATTAGCATATCTTGAGAAAAATTTGAATAAGAGCTAATTTTTACTTAAAATATACCCATATTTACTGGTATGATTTTTGGCTTCGTAGGATACCGTTAACCTAATTTTATTTTAAAATTGTTTAACCGGAGGTTTCGGAATTTGTTGATAATTTCATTGGAATTTATTGAGGATATAATATGGAATAAAAATATAAAAGTTTTCGAACTATTCTGACAATCGTAAAACGCTTAAAATTTGCGATTCAGTCTTGAAAAAGCATAATAAGTGTTATGTAAATCGCAATCGCAAGAAGTTTGGCTACTTCAAATCGCAAAAGTATGCGTATGCAAAAGGAAACTATAATATTTTTAAGAAACTATGGCAGATCGCAAGCAAAACGCTCGAGTTTCGGAGCACCATAAAATAAATCTGGCGTTTTGTGATTACAAATCTTGCGGTTGTCAGAACACGGCCGTTTGTCAATACCTCCCATAGTTTTTCCATACCTGTGATTTTAATTTTGCGAATTTCGGGAAAACCTAATTTTTTTTGCCATATTTTGGCCTGTGCCTTGACATCTTTTTTCGTCTGCACAATCTTTATTATTTTTTATTATTTTTTATGGCTTCTCTATTTCTTCGTCTTCCTCTCAATAACAAATTCACTTTTCCACTTGCCTTGTTTACGTGATTAGTTAAAATAAATGGTTGAAAATTTCGAATAAATTCAACAAAATATTTATCGAATCTTTATTTACTTATTCATTAAGTAAGATATTCTAAATCCCCAATTTGCATTCTTTGACAAATACAATAAAATTGCTTAGGTCACATCACCAGGAAACCTTTTTCCAGCGGATGGAGTCGAAGCTAGTTTCCTGAATCGACAGCACAGTACCCATGCTCTGTAACTTTAGTGAGAACTTCTCGCATCGAAAAGATGTGCAACAAAGTGAGAAAAAAAGCGTTTGTAACTCATGTCGAAAACTATCAAAAGATATCACATCACCAGGAAACCTTTTTCCAAAGACTTTGGAAAAACTTAAGATATTATACAAATAAAACTTTAAAGCGAATAAGCATTGCAACAATACCAAAGCTATTAAAAAATGTGCAAGAGTTTTAAAAATACTGTCTTTACTTTGATTCAAATATTTTTTTATTGAATATCAAGAAATGTTTAATAACTTCATTATTAAATATGTTTTATTTGATGCCATTTTGCAAAGCGCAATTTTGATAAATTTTTTCATTGAATCAAATAAAAAGTTTGTTGACCTAAAATTTTATTTTTAACAAACTGTGTTGTTAAAAATTTTCTTGAGATATTTGTTTCTGTGCAGTTAGTCCAAACAAACACACTTAGTATTACTGATCCACTGTCATACCAGAGAAGTTTGTTAAGACCTTGCAAATAGCCTAATGGTTCCCATGGTATTAAATTTTATTTTCGTTAGCAGCGATCTACTTTTGATTTGCTTGGTTTTAAGTCTCACAATCGAAAACAAAAGGGGAGCAAAATATGCCCAAATATGACCAATATATATCCGATCTATTTGTTATTAAAAATTCGGCAAATAATATACATGTTATACATTGTCTTAAAACATTATTAATCAGAGGATCAGTCCAAGAACTTTTGAATCAATAATACATTACTCTTTTGTTGGAACTTATCGAGTTATTCGTTTGTTAGCTAACGTGGTTTCTAACAGACTGTATGAAAACAAGCACAACAAATAAAGTCTTATTATTGAAAAGTTATGTTTTCCCAAAAATAACTTTGGAAATACATTTGCAAGTGCCCGTGCATAAAAAACTTAACTGGCAAATTGCTTTATTTTAATTTTCTTGCAGAAACAACAAAGCAATTTTTTTTTTCATTTTCTTTTTGTTTTGTATTTTCTTAACCCGCTAACAACTACAATTAATGTTGAGAGAATATCACACCAATAGTAGTGGAGAATATAAGAAAAGATAAATTCACTGTTTATTGTTGGTATTTTGTTTTTGCATTGATATTGTTGCAAATAAGACTTGAGTGTCTGCAACTCTCATTCACTAAGCAGTTTTATTAACATAATATCTTTAGCTTTTCTAAAGTTTTTTGGAAAAGGTTTTCTGATGATCTGGCCTAAGCAACCAGTGAAATGCGTGTAGGAATAAGCTTATCCTCCAACAATAAATTTCAGTGTTTTTATCAAGAATGAAAATTGGAAATTAAGCACAACAAATAAAATAATGAAATCGTGAATATTTTTTTAAAGGCCCACACTACTCGTCAAAAGCATGATTAAATTTTCGTGTGCGAAGTACTATTTTTAGTCTGTTTCCCTAATCTTATATATTGCGGAAAGACTGGTCAGTGCATAGCCACTAAGGAAGCTCTTTTTCGTGCGCATTAGCACTGGTCATTTACAGAGAAAATTAAACATCGTTTCCTCCTTATACTAATTTTATTACAAATTCAAAAATTTTTGCGGGAAAAAGGTTTTAAACGATTCGCACAAGATAAACTAAACAAGATTATGCAAAAATTTTCCCATGCAAATGCCCTTCCGGAATAAGAATTTTGAAATGAAATGGATTGCAAGAAATTATTTTGGAGAGTCCAAAATGGGATTAGCTAAAAAGGCAAAATTTGCCGAGCAAGAAAACTTTGACGTGTAAGGAAATATTTAGTATGTGGTAAGAAAAAATTTCCTACTGGCTTTTGCAACTACTAAGATATTTGTGTAACTGTGTTTTAAATGTTACGATTATATTTTTTTGCAACCAGATTTCGTTGCAAAACTTTAAGCAAAAGTCCAACGTAACAATCATAAACGCGTAATATATTTTTCGCATTTTTTTCCATCTCGCCAAACAACAAATTTTGAACGGAGACTTTTTTATGACTAAACAACGTTAAGGCCTCACAATTCTTAAACCAACCTTATGTCGGCTGTCATTTAAGGCCGAAAATATTATGTGCATATCTTACATTATTTACTCTACTCTTGGGTCTTTCACCACACCACGGCATATGGTACAATCTCCTTACTCCTCGTCCATAAAATTAAACATTTTCTGCAGAATTTTTCTTCAATTCTCTTTTGGAGCTGTATTCACGACCATCAGATTTCTCCAAAAAAAAAAAAAAAAAACTTGCGAATTTTGAACGCATCTCCCCTAGAATGGTTTTATGTATTGTAGATTTATGTTGTGTAAAATATTAGGATAATTAGATAACGTTAACTGGCGCCGCAACGACGCTAAAGTCTAAAGGTGCATTTACAAGGAGGGGAGGGGGGGGGGGGAATAAATTTATTTCCATTTTTGTAAAAGTGTTGCCATTTAATGATTACTTTTGCATTAAATGCAAAAGAATCAAAATTAGCATATCTTGAGAAAAACATTAGCATATCTTGAGAAAAATTTGAATAAGAGCTAATTTTTACTTAAAATATACCCATATTTACTGGTATGATTTTTGGCTTCGTAGGATACCGTTAACCTAATTTTATTTTAAAATTGTTTAACCGGAGGTTTCGGAATTTGTTGATAATTTCATTGGAATTTATTGAGGATATAATATGGAATAAAAATATAAAAGTTTTCGAACTATTCTGACAATCGTAAAACGCTTAAAATTTGCGATTCAGTCTTGAAAAAGCATAATAAGTGTTATGTAAATCGCAATCGCAAGAAGTTTGGCTACTTCAAATCGCAAAAGTATGCGTATGCAAAAGGAAACTATAATATTTTTAAGAAACTATGGCAGATCGCAAGCAAAACGCTCGAGTTTCGGAGCACCATAAAATAAATCTGGCGTTTTGTGATTACAAATCTTGCGGTTGTCAGAACACGGCCGTTTGTCAATACCTCCCATAGTTTTTCCATACCTGTGATTTTAATTTTGCGAATTTCGGGAAAACCTAATTTTTTTTGCCATATTTTGGCCTGTGCCTTGACATCTTTTTTCGTCTGCACAATCTTTATTATTATTTATTATTTTTTATGGCTTCTCTATTTCTTCGTCTTCCTCTCAATAACAAATTCACTTTTCCACTTGCCTTGTTTACGTGATTAGTTAAAATAAATGGTTGAAAATTTCGAATAAATTCAACAAAATATTTATCGAATCTTTATTTACTTATTCATTAAGTAAGATATTCTAAATCCCCAATTTGCATTCTTTGACAAATACAATAAAATTGCTTAGGTCACATCACCAGGAAACCTTTTTCCAGCGGATGGAGTCGAAGCTAGTTTCCTGAATCGACAGCACAGTACCCATGCTCTGTAACTTTAGTGAGAACTTCTCGCATCGAAAAGATGTGCAACAAAGTGAGAAAAAAAGCGTTTGTAACTCATGTCGAAAACTATCAAAAGATATCACATCACCAGGAAACCTTTTTCCAAAGACTTTGGAAAAACTTAAGATATTATACAAATAAAACTTTAAAGCGAATAAGCATTGCAACAATACCAAAGCTATTAAAAAATGTGCAAGAGTTTTAAAAATACTGTCTTTACTTTGATTCAAATATTTTTTTATTGAATATCAAGAAATGTTTAATAACTTCATTATTAAATATGTTTTATTTGATGCCATTTTGCAAAGCGCAATTTTGATAAATTTTTTCATTGAATCAAATAAAAAGTTTGTTGACCTAAAATTTTATTTTTAACAAACTGTGTTGTTAAAAATTTTCTTGAGATATTTGTTTCTGTGCAGTTAGTCCAAACAAACACACTTAGTATTACTGATCCACTGTCATACCAGAGAAGTTTGTTAAGACCTTGCAAATAGCCTAATGGTTCCCATGGTATTAAATTTTATTTTCGTTAGCAGCGATCTACTTTTGATTTGCTTGGTTTTAAGTCTCACAATCGAAAACAAAAGGGGAGCAAAATATGCCCAAATATGACCAATATATATCCGATCTATTTGTTATTAAAAATTCGGCAAATAATATACATGTTATACATTGTCTTAAAACATTATTAATCAGAGGATCAGTCCAAGAACTTTTGAATCAATAATACATTACTCTTTTGTTGGAACTTATCGAGTTATTCGTTTGTTAGCTAACGTGGTTTCTAACAGACTGTATGAAAACAAGCACAACAAATAAAGTCTTATTATTGAAAAGTTATGTTTTCCCAAAAATAACTTTGGAAATACATTTGCAAGTGCCCGTGCATAAAAAACTTAACTGGCAAATTGCTTTATTTTAATTTTCTTGCAGAAACAACAAAGCAATTTTTTTTTCATTTTCTTTTTGTTTTGTATTTTCTTAACCCGCTAACAACTACAATTAATGTTGAGAGAATATCACACCAATAGTAGTGGAGAATATAAGAAAAGATAAATTCACTGTTTATTGTTGGTATTTTGTTTTTGCATTGATATTGTTGCAAATAAGACTTGAGTGTCTGCAACTCTCATTCACTAAGCAGTTTTATTAACATAATATCTTTAGCTTTTCTAAAGTTTTTTGGAAAAGGTTTTCTGATGATCTGGCCTAAGCAACCAGTGAAATGCGTGTAGGAATAAGCTTATCCTCCAACAATAAATTTCAGTGTTTTTATCAAGAATGAAAATTGGAAATTAAGCACAACAAATAAAATAATGAAATCGTGAATATTTTTTTAAAGGCCCACACTACTCGTCAAAAGCATGATTAAATTTTCGTGTGCGAAGTACTATTTTTAGTCTGTTTCCCTAATCTTATATATTGCGGAAAGACTGGTCAGTGCATAGCCACTAAGGAAGCTCTTTTTCGTGCGCATTAGCACTGGTCATTTACAGAGAAAATTAAACATCGTTTCCTCCTTATACTAATTTTATTACAAATTCAAAAATTTTTGCGGGAAAAAGGTTTTAAACGATTCGCACAAGATAAACTAAACAAGATTATGCAAAAATTTTCCCATGCAAATGCCCTTCCGGAATAAGAATTTTGAAATGAAATGGATTGCAAGAAATTATTTTGGAGAGTCCAAAATGGGATTAGCTAAAAAGGCAAAATTTGCCGAGCAAGAAAACTTTGACGTGTAAGGAAATATTTAGTATGTGGTAAGAAAAAATTTCCTACTGGCTTTTGCAACTACTAAGATATTTGTGTAACTGTGTTTTAAATGTTACGATTATATTTTTTTGCAACCAGATTTCGTTGCAAAACTTTAAGCAAAAGTCCAACGTAACAATCATAAACGCGTAATATATTTTTCGCATTTTTTTCCATCTCGCCAAACAACAAATTTTGAACGGAGACTTTTTTATGACTAAACAACGTTAAGGCCTCACAATTCTTAAACCAACCTTATGTCGGCTGTCATTTAAGGCCGAAAATATTATGTGCATATCTTACATTATTTACTCTACTCTTGGGTCTTTCACCACACCACGGCATATGGTACAATCTCCTTACTCCTCGTCCATAAAATTAAACATTTTCTGCAGAATTTTTCTTCAATTCTCTTTTGGAGCTGTATTCACGACCATCAGATTTCTCCAAAAAAAAAAAAAAAAAACTTGCGAATTTTGAACGCATCTCCCCTAGAATGGTTTTATGTATTGTAGATTTATGTTGTGTAAAATATTAGGATAATTAGATAACGTTAACTGGCGCCGCAACGACGCTAAAGTCTAAAGGTGCATTTACAAGGAGGGGAGGGGGGGGGGGGGGGGAATAAATTTATTTCCATTTTTGTAAAAGTGTTGCCATTTAATGATTACTTTTGCATTAAATGCAAAAGAATCAAAATTAGCATATCTTGAGAAAAACATTAGCATATCTTGAGAAAAATTTGAATAAGAGCTAATTTTTACTTAAAATATACCCATATTTACTGGTATGATTTTTGGCTTCGTAGGATACCGTTAACCTAATTTTATTTTAAAATTGTTTAACCGGAGGTTTCGGAATTTGTTGATAATTTCATTGGAATTTATTGAGGATATAATATGGAATAAAAATATAAAAGTTTTCGAACTATTCTGACAATCGTAAAACGCTTAAAATTTGCGATTCAGTCTTGAAAAAGCATAATAAGTGTTATGTAAATCGCAATCGCAAGAAGTTTGGCTACTTCAAATCGCAAAAGTATGCGTATGCAAAAGGAAACTATAATATTTTTAAGAAACTATGGCAGATCGCAAGCAAAACGCTCGAGTTTCGGAGCACCATAAAATAAATCTGGCGTTTTGTGATTACAAATCTTGCGGTTGTCAGAACACGGCCGTTTGTCAATACCTCCCATAGTTTTTCCATACCTGTGATTTTAATTTTGCGAATTTCGGGAAAACCTAATTTTTTTTGCCATATTTTGGCCTGTGCCTTGACATCTTTTTTCGTCTGCACAATCTTTATTATTATTTATTATTTTTTATGGCTTCTCTATTTCTTCGTCTTCCTCTCAATAACAAATTCACTTTTCCACTTGCCTTGTTTACGTGATTAGTTAAAATAAATGGTTGAAAATTTCGAATAAATTCAACAAAATATTTATCGAATCTTTATTTACTTATTCATTAAGTAAGATATTCTAAATCCCCAATTTGCATTCTTTGACAAATACAATAAAATTGCTTAGGTCACATCACCAGGAAACCTTTTTCCAGCGGATGGAGTCGAAGCTAGTTTCCTGAATCGACAGCACAGTACCCATGCTCTGTAACTTTAGTGAGAACTTCTCGCATCGAAAAGATGTGCAACAAAGTGAGAAAAAAAGCGTTTGTAACTCATGTCGAAAACTATCAAAAGATATCACATCACCAGGAAACCTTTTTCCAAAGACTTTGGAAAAACTTAAGATATTATACAAATAAAACTTTAAAGCGAATAAGCATTGCAACAATACCAAAGCTATTAAAAAATGTGCAAGAGTTTTAAAAATACTGTCTTTACTTTGATTCAAATATTTTTTTATTGAATATCAAGAAATGTTTAATAACTTCATTATTAAATATGTTTTATTTGATGCCATTTTGCAAAGCGCAATTTTGATAAATTTTTTCATTGAATCAAATAAAAAGTTTGTTGACCTAAAATTTTATTTTTAACAAACTGTGTTGTTAAAAATTTTCTTGAGATATTTGTTTCTGTGCAGTTAGTCCAAACAAACACACTTAGTATTACTGATCCACTGTCATACCAGAGAAGTTTGTTAAGACCTTGCAAATAGCCTAATGGTTCCCATGGTATTAAATTTTATTTTCGTTAGCAGCGATCTACTTTTGATTTGCTTGGTTTTAAGTCTCACAATCGAAAACAAAAGGGGAGCAAAATATGCCCAAATATGACCAATATATATCCGATCTATTTGTTATTAAAAATTCGGCAAATAATATACATGTTATACATTGTCTTAAAACATTATTAATCAGAGGATCAGTCCAAGAACTTTTGAATCAATAATACATTACTCTTTTGTTGGAACTTATCGAGTTATTCGTTTGTTAGCTAACGTGGTTTCTAACAGACTGTATGAAAACAAGCACAACAAATAAAGTCTTATTATTGAAAAGTTATGTTTTCCCAAAAATAACTTTGGAAATACATTTGCAAGTGCCCGTGCATAAAAAACTTAACTGGCAAATTGCTTTATTTTAATTTTCTTGCAGAAACAACAAAGCAATTTTTTTTTCATTTTCTTTTTGTTTTGTATTTTCTTAACCCGCTAACAACTACAATTAATGTTGAGAGAATATCACACCAATAGTAGTGGAGAATATAAGAAAAGATAAATTCACTGTTTATTGTTGGTATTTTGTTTTTGCATTGATATTGTTGCAAATAAGACTTGAGTGTCTGCAACTCTCATTCACTAAGCAGTTTTATTAACATAATATCTTTAGCTTTTCTAAAGTTTTTTGGAAAAGGTTTTCTGATGATCTGGCCTAAGCAACCAGTGAAATGCGTGTAGGAATAAGCTTATCCTCCAACAATAAATTTCAGTGTTTTTATCAAGAATGAAAATTGGAAATTAAGCACAACAAATAAAATAATGAAATCGTGAATATTTTTTTAAAGGCCCACACTACTCGTCAAAAGCATGATTAAATTTTCGTGTGCGAAGTACTATTTTTAGTCTGTTTCCCTAATCTTATATATTGCGGAAAGACTGGTCAGTGCATAGCCACTAAGGAAGCTCTTTTTCGTGCGCATTAGCACTGGTCATTTACAGAGAAAATTAAACATCGTTTCCTCCTTATACTAATTTTATTACAAATTCAAAAATTTTTGCGGGAAAAAGGTTTTAAACGATTCGCACAAGATAAACTAAACAAGATTATGCAAAAATTTTCCCATGCAAATGCCCTTCCGGAATAAGAATTTTGAAATGAAATGGATTGCAAGAAATTATTTTGGAGAGTCCAAAATGGGATTAGCTAAAAAGGCAAAATTTGCCGAGCAAGAAAACTTTGACGTGTAAGGAAATATTTAGTATGTGGTAAGAAAAAATTTCCTACTGGCTTTTGCAACTACTAAGATATTTGTGTAACTGTGTTTTAAATGTTACGATTATATTTTTTTGCAACCAGATTTCGTTGCAAAACTTTAAGCAAAAGTCCAACGTAACAATCATAAACGCGTAATATATTTTTCGCATTTTTTTCCATCTCGCCAAACAACAAATTTTGAACGGAGACTTTTTTATGACTAAACAACGTTAAGGCCTCACAATTCTTAAACCAACCTTATGTCGGCTGTCATTTAAGGCCGAAAATATTATGTGCATATCTTACATTATTTACTCTACTCTTGGGTCTTTCACCACACCACGGCATATGGTACAATCTCCTTACTCCTCGTCCATAAAATTAAACATTTTCTGCAGCATTTTTCTTCAATTCTCTTTTGGAGCTGTATTCACGACCATCAGATTTCTCCAAAAAAAAAAAAAAAAAAATTGCGAATTTTGAACGCATCTCCCCTAGAATGGTTTTATGTATTGTAGATTTATGTTGTGTAAAATATTAGGATAATTAGATAACGTTAACTGGCGCCGCAACGACGCTAAAGTCTAAAGGTGCATTTACAAGGAGGGGAGGGGGGGGGGGGGAATAAATTTATTTCCATTTTTGTAAAAGTGTTGCCATTTAATGATTACTTTTGCATTAAATGCAAAAGAATCAAAATTAGCATATCTTGAGAAAAACATTAGCATATCTTGAGAAAAATTTGAATAAGAGCTAATTTTTACTTAAAATATACCCATATTTACTGGTATGATTTTTGGCTTCGTAGGATACCGTTAACCTAATTTTATTTTAAAATTGTTTAACCGGAGGTTTCGGAATTTGTTGATAATTTCATTGGAATTTATTGAGGATATAATATGGAATAAAAATATAAAAGTTTTCGAACTATTCTGACAATCGTAAAACGCTTAAAATTTGCGATTCAGTCTTGAAAAAGCATAATAAGTGTTATGTAAATCGCAATCGCAAGAAGTTTGGCTACTTCAAATCGCAAAAGTATGCGTATGCAAAAGGAAACTATAATATTTTTAAGAAACTATGGCAGATCGCAAGCAAAACGCTCGAGTTTCGGAGCACCATAAAATAAATCTGGCGTTTTGTGATTACAAATCTTGCGGTTGTCAGAACACGGCCGTTTGTCAATACCTCCCATAGTTTTTCCATACCTGTGATTTTAATTTTGCGAATTTCGGGAAAACCTAATTTTTTTTGCCATATTTTGGCCTGTGCCTTGACATCTTTTTTCGTCTGCACAATCTTTATTATTATTTATTATTTTTTATGGCTTCTCTATTTCTTCGTCTTCCTCTCAATAACAAATTCACTTTTCCACTTGCCTTGTTTACGTGATTAGTTAAAATAAATGGTTGAAAATTTCGAATAAATTCAACAAAATATTTATCGAATCTTTATTTACTTATTCATTAAGTAAGATATTCTAAATCCCCAATTTGCATTCTTTGACAAATACAATAAAATTGCTTAGGTCACATCACCAGGAAACCTTTTTCCAGCGGATGGAGTCGAAGCTAGTTTCCTGAATCGACAGCACAGTACCCATGCTCTGTAACTTTAGTGAGAACTTCTCGCATCGAAAAGATGTGCAACAAAGTGAGAAAAAAAGCGTTTGTAGCTCATGTCGAAAACTATCAAAAGATATCACATCACCAGGAAACCTTTTTCCAAAGACTTTGGAAAAACTTAAGATATTATACAAATAAAACTTTAAAGCGAATAAGCATTGCAACAATACCAAAGCTATTAAAAAATGTGCAAGAGTTTTAAAAATACTGTCTTTACTTTGATTCAAATATTTTTTTATTGAATATCAAGAAATGTTTAATAACTTCATTATTAAATATGTTTTATTTGATGCCATTTTGCAAAGCGCAATTTTGATAAATTTTTTCATTGAATCAAATAAAAAGTTTGTTGACCTAAAATTTTATTTTTAACAAACTGTGTTGTTAAAAATTTTCTTGAGATATTTGTTTCTGTGCAGTTAGTCCAAACAAACACACTTAGTATTACTGATCCACTGTCATACCAGAGAAGTTTGTTAAGACCTTGCAAATAGCCTAATGGTTCCCATGGTATTAAATTTTATTTTCGTTAGCAGCGATCTACTTTTGATTTGCTTGGTTTTAAGTCTCACAATCGAAAACAAAAGGGGAGCAAAATATGCCCAAATATGACCAATATATATCCGATCTATTTGTTATTAAAAATTCGGCAAATAATATACATGTTATACATTGTCTTAAAACATTATTAATCAGAGGATCAGTCCAAGAACTTTTGAATCAATAATACATTACTCTTTTGTTGGAACTTATCGAGTTATTCGTTTGTTAGCTAACGTGGTTTCTAACAGACTGTATGAAAACAAGCACAACAAATAAAGTCTTATTATTGAAAAGTTATGTTTTCCCAAAAATAACTTTGGAAATACATTTGCAAGTGCCCGTGCATAAAAAACTTAACTGGCAAATTGCTTTATTTTAATTTTCTTGCAGAAACAACAAAGCAATTTTTTTTTTCATTTTCTTTTTGTTTTGTATTTTCTTAACCCGCTAACAACTACAATTAATGTTGAGAGAATATCACACCAATAGTAGTGGAGAATATAAGAAAAGATAAATTCACTGTTTATTGTTGGTATTTTGTTTTTGCATTGATATTGTTGCAAATAAGACTTGAGTGTCTGCAACTCTCATTCACTAAGCAGTTTTATTAACATAATATCTTTAGCTTTTCTAAAGTTTTTTGGAAAAGGTTTTCTGATGATCTGGCCTAAGCAACCAGTGAAATGCGTGTAGGAATAAGCTTATCCTCCAACAATAAATTTCAGTGTTTTTATCAAGAATGAAAATTGGAAATTAAGCACAACAAATAAAATAATGAAATCGTGAATATTTTTTTAAAGGCCCACACTACTCGTCAAAAGCATGATTAAATTTTCGTGTGCGAAGTACTATTTTTAGTCTGTTTCCCTAATCTTATATATTGCGGAAAGACTGGTCAGTGCATAGCCACTAAGGAAGCTCTTTTTCGTGCGCATTAGCACTGGTCATTTACAGAGAAAATTAAACATCGTTTCCTCCTTATACTAATTTTATTACAAATTCAAAAATTTTTGCGGGAAAAAGGTTTTAAACGATTCGCACAAGATAAACTAAACAAGATTATGCAAAAATTTTCCCATGCAAATGCCCTTCCGGAATAAGAATTTTGAAATGAAATGGATTGCAAGAAATTATTTTGGAGAGTCCAAAATGGGATTAGCTAAAAAGGCAAAATTTGCCGAGCAAGAAAACTTTGACGTGTAAGGAAATATTTAGTATGTGGTAAGAAAAAATTTCCTACTGGCTTTTGCAACTACTAAGATATTTGTGTAACTGTGTTTTAAATGTTACGATTATATTTTTTTGCAACCAGATTTCGTTGCAAAACTTTAAGCAAAAGTCCAACGTAACAATCATAAACGCGTAATATATTTTTCGCATTTTTTTCCATCTCGCCAAACAACAAATTTTGAACGGAGACTTTTTTATGACTAAACAACGTTAAGGCCTCACAATTCTTAAACCAACCTTATGTCGGCTGTCATTTAAGGCCGAAAATATTATGTGCATATTGGTAAAAAAAAAATTGTGCTGGCATTAGTACTTGAACTTGCGTAGACGCAACATTGGGGCAACACAAAAAAATTTTTAAAAAAAATAAAATTACTAAAAACCAAATACAAACTAGTCGAGACTTTTTTAGGATTTTTTTCTTGTTTTGCTGGCTGTTGTTTGACTTAAACGATGTTATGAGATTGTTTTGTCAGAAAGTGTCAGTGGTAGTAGCGCCAGTTGTAAGCATGCATGTTTGTCCGTCTGTCCGCCTGCTCATGTTTTATTTTGTTCAGTATGGTCGTGCTGTCTGTCTGTTCTGTTTGGTAATGAAAACAATTTATGACTCTGGTTATTTGATGGCTGGTTTTTATGATAACTTTTGGCATAATGTTGCTGATTTTATTATTTTCTACATTTGATTTTTCCCCCCTTTTTTGCTGTTCAGTCATATACCATCATATTTTTTTTATGGTATTTTATTTACATTTTTATTTTTTGTTTCGGATGCATGTCAACATGGCCATGTTTGTAATCGTAGGGTGTTAAACATTGCTGTTTTTTAAGCAAAGTGATTTGTATATTTATTGATTGGTTTTGACATCTAGTTTGACTTATTGACTAGTAATTTAGATTTTTCCTTTTCTTTGTCTACACTTAGATAAATCTATGGCTTTAGGTATTTAATTTAAATTTTACATTACAAAGCAAATTTGACATTAAAATAATCATAAAATTTATAAATTTAAAGTAAAGACCTGCATTAATGGATTTGAAACTCAAACACATAACTAAAATCAAATGTTTATACTAAAGTTTGTGTGACAAATGCTATGCGACAATTTTAATATTGTTGTAAAGCTTCGTACAGACAATGGTCAGATCTTACAATGTTGTCATTAAAATTGCCTAAAAATCTCTTGCAACTGTATGAACATTGTAAGCTCATTTTCATTTGGTAGATGTGTAAAATTAATGCAGCTGACAATGGCACCATTGTCAGAAAAATGACAACATTGTAAGATCTGACCATCGTCTGTACGAAGCTTAAGGGTACAAGAATCAAAAAAAAAAACTCCAGACAGTACTTGTTTCTTTCAAAGTCTTTGAATACAGTAACAATAAAGATTGATTCATGGTTTTTGCCCATACTCCTAGTCTTTGAAAATTACCTCATGCAGTTTGCAAGAATTTCTGGAAGTTATTTGTGTATCGTATATAACTACAGCATAAAAAGATTTTGTGATGTTTTCTTTTATGACGCATTTGGCGTACGTATACAAAAAAATAGTTTTTGCAAATTCTTGCAATATTATCAAAGTAATCAACGTTTTATACATACATATCCCAAACCCAAATTATACTAATTTCTGCATGTATTTTTCTTTTAAAAATTCATAATAGCTATATTTTCATGTATTTGATTTCGCAATGTGGATTGATTTTGCCTGTTTTATCGTTACTACAATGGGATGTGTTCCGACGAAATTAGGGATCTGGTTCTCGAAACCCGTACGTTTGTTCGTAATACACGTTTTTCCTCAAGAGCCCATCCTTATGTGGTCGATTGGCGGGTGAATCGTGCAACGCATTACAGAGAGAATTCGGTTTTTCCCGGACTGTTCGTATGTGGAATAACCTTCCTGCAGAAGTCTTCCCTCTCACTTACAACATGATTAAGTTCAAATCGAAAGTTCACAAACACTACTCCCTCTATCCTTCTTCCCACAACCTATTTTCCTAGTTCCAACACAATGCAATGCATCAGTAGGGGTCATCCCCTGAGTGCTGGTCCTAACAGTAAAAAAAAAAAAAAAAAACTTGTTAATTGTTGAGAGTATTTTTGATACCTGAACTTTCACTGTAGCAAAGCGTTTGTTTTTGCTTCTACACATTCTCTTACTTACGTGAAATGCTCGTATACAGTTCTCTGTGTTATTTGTTTGTGACAGCGATACTACAGTAGAGTTGGAAAATTGTTCAATGATATGAGTGTGTGTTCCGTAAGAATTGTGCTGGGTTATACTTTAAAGTGAAATAAAAATTTCTGTTAGCATTTTTGTTAAACAAATTAATATAATGTAATTTTTTCTCATTTTCAGTGTACTCGAAAATTTATAAACGGATTTTTGCTGTCACATTTTGTAAGTATATAAATTATATTATTTTTTTGTTGATCTTTGTCAATTATGTTGTATGAACTATTTACAAAGTTTCTTTTTAAAGCTGTAGTTTTAAATGCTCCAAGTAAATAAATTCCTAAGCAATTATATTTATTAAATAATTAAATCAAATAGCGCAATTACACTACAGGGCACTATTTGAAAAATAAAGTAATATTTATTTAAAAATTTTGTACAAGCAATTTAAAAAAAGTGTTTTCAAATTCAAAGCTCCAGTCCCACTATGACTAAAATTACAACAGCTTGTTTCTTACAGTCGCTTTTTATTTTGTGACACACATCGAACTTATCATAAGAGACCCTTTAAAAAATATGTATTCTCGATTTTTGTAAAATTCCAAGCCGTTTTAGCCTTGTCCGACCATTTGTCCTTCTGTTGAAAGCACGATGGAAGTCTCAATAAAAGACTTGATAAGATGAAAGTTGGTAAAAGTTACTTTTATATGACAGATTTGTTTAGTATTGAAAATTAATTAACCCAATCAGTCCACTATTTTATTTAACGTCTATAAAATACTACAACCCCCCCCCCCCCCCCCGCAAGAAGAGACTACAGCAAAAAAAATTACCAAAATAAATTAGTTTTTATGTTCGAGGTTGGTAGCAAAAACAGAAAAGTTTAAATTAAGAACAAAAATTTTAGTAAATTATAATCCTTTTTCTTCGACCTTTTTATCAACGTTTAATTCTTTTGATCAGAATATTAAATTCACTATTGAAAGGGAATTGAATTTTTCAATTCCGTATTTGGGAACATTGGTGATTAGGAAAGGAAGTAAATTATTGGTAGATTGGTATCAAAAACCAACCTCATCAGGTAGAATTTTAAATTATTATTCTAAACACCCGAGGAGAAATATCATTAACACAACTAGGAATCTAATAGATAGGATATTAACAATTAGTGGCAATAGATTTCATAGGAAAAATAAGGAAATTATTGGAAATATTTTGAAGAATAATAGTTTTCCTAACAAATTGATTTGCAAATTGGTAAGACATTACAATGTAGAGAGATCTCGTAATATTAATGAGATTTTGGAACCACGTATTTATAAGTCATTAACTTATGTACCAGGGTTTTCGGAAAGATTAGAAAACTCGAATATATATGATAAAGGAAAATACACATAAGGTGATTAATAATGTTAGGAGATTATTCACAAAAACTAAGAATAGATTACTAAAGTCAGATAGCTCGAATTTAGTTTATAAGATTCATTGTGGTGGCAATGATAATGAACAATGTAGGAAAATGTATGTAGGAACAACTGGGACAAAACTGAAAATTAGATTAGCAGGACATAAACATGACCAAAAATATAGGAATTATAATTCAGCCCTTGGAACGGCGTTATCAACTCATTGTAGGGATTTTAATCATTATCCTGATTTTGAAAACACATCAATTTTGAATACGGAAAGTTTTAAGAAACGTAGATATATGTGAGAAATGTTGCAGATAAATAATGTTCCATTTAAGGAAAGGATTAATTTTAAAAAAGATACTGAGGGCTTAGCTCAGATTTATAGACATTTATTGAATAAAAATAAATAGGTTGATGGAAGGGATAATTATTAATAGGTATTTGTCCTTGATTGTTTATAAAATAAATTTCAGATGGCATAGCTCAGTTGGTGGACATTTATTGAATGAAAATGACTATTGGCGGAAGGGATATTAAAATAGGTTTTGAATATATTTAAAATTTTTTTTTTTCTTTTTTGACGGAAAGGGATAATAAAATAGGTTTTAGGTTTTGAATATATTTAAAAAATTATTTTTTCTTTTTTGTTTGTTTGTCTTTTTGTTTAAAGTTTGTATCAAAGTTTATTTATTACAAGTACATGCAAGTGATCAGCTGTTCAGTTGTTTTATTTTTGATAGTGTCAAAATTTGTTTACATTTTAGTGCGCCATGATTTTTTTTTTTTTTTTTTTTTTTTGTTTTCTTTATGTTTGGCTGTTTGACAGTATCAAGGCCCATCTATCAGGTCTGCTTACTTGTACAAAAACAAAAAACGATTCTTTTTAGTTGTCAAAAATTTACTACCCCATATACAAAGCAAAAGGAAAAAAGGTGTATGTGTGGCATACCATAAACGTAAACAAACGTATACATGCACATGTAAGCAAAATGTAAACAACTTTAGGCAACTAAAAAGAACATAAACAATGATCATCAGGCTTCTTGCGCAGACCTTTTCAATGGGCCTTGGACAGTATCAAATGTTTTTCCACAAACAAAATGAATGTTGTTTTTTTATTGTTGATTTGTTGTAGACTTGCATGTACTTGGTATAAATATACTTTGGTTTGTATAATGGAATTTTAAATTTGTTATGATAATTTTGTTTTTTGAAATTTTAAAATTTATTTTTCCATATTTAATTTTTCCATTTATTGTCAAATTTTATTTTATTTAAAAAAAATTTCCTGAAGAAGATTTCCAACGGAAATCGAAATATTGAAAATAGAAACATTTTAATTAAGTTTTTAAAAAAGTGACTTTAAGCTTAAATAATTTATTAAAGTAGAACAAAAATTTTCAAATATGCTAGGAGCTACTTATTTGAATGTTTCATATTTGACCATTAACTTTTAGGGATCTACCATTTTTTAAGAAAGTATTGATTCCACTCATATCACCCTAAAAAGGCCTATTCGAAGACTTCGTTCGCTTTTATAATTTTTGTTTGTTTTAAATGTTAGTTAAGCGAACGAAGTCTTCGTTCGTTCGAAATCGAGGAACTGACCATTAGACTTCAATACTTCCGATCTTATTAAGCCAATTTTGATCCTAGCCAAAGAATGTTATATGTATACTTAATTCGTATTGAGTGAGAAATTTGTTTCATAAATAAAGTGTTTGTATTTTAATGTCGCCACAATCTACGAAGCTTATTTTTGACTCAATGTGTATGTATGTCAACAAACAGAATTGTCCAGTTTTAGTGACCAGCTCAAGAGCTGTCAATGCGCTCTAAAAAACTCACTCTTTAAGGCGATTTGTGAGTCGGTTGCATAATTGGACCGTACTTCTTCAAGAATGATGAAAATCGCTACGTTTCAGTTAATGAAGCAAGGAGCCGTGCATTATTTACTGGCGCCTTTTTGTCCAAAATTGAAGAATTGGACTTGGTTGACATGTGGTTTCGAAAAGTACACACGGCACGAGAACCTATTGATAGGCTAATTTGGTAAGCAATTAACCTCACGTTTCGGAGCAGTCTATAAGACGCCGAGATCATGCGATTTTACCCCATTAGACAATTTTTTTTGTCGATACGAAAAGTCTCTCGTGTTCAGGGACAAGCCAGCCACAATTTGAACCCTAGAGGACAACAAAACAGCTGCCGTTGGTGAAAATCGGCCGAAATGCTGGAAAATGTTTGCCAAAATGGGAGCACACGGTTGGACCACCTACATCGCACACAGAAAAAAATATTCAACATTGGTTAACCAATTAAAGCATTAATTAAAAATAAAATCAGTTTTAATGAAAAATTTAATCAAGTGAATTAAACTTTTAATTAATAGTATTAATTTGCTTGCTCGTGCAAATTTAATTAATATCACAAATTTTAATTTAAAAGATATTGTTATTCGCGCTTAATTCCCAATTTTTATTCTTGATAAAAATACTGAAATTTATTGTTGATGGGATAAGCTATTCCTATGCGCATTTCACTGGTTGCTTAGGCCAGATCGTCAGGAAACTTCATCCAAAAAGATTTAATAAAAACTCAAGATATCAAACCAAATAAAACTGTTAAGCGTATAAGAATTATAAGAAACAGTTCTACTTGTAACAATATCAAAGTTTAAACAAAAACATCAACAATAAACAGTGAGTTTATCTCATCATACATTTCCCACTACTATTGATATGAATTCTTCCAACATTAATTGTAGTTGTTAGTAGATTAAGAAAAAAAAATGAAAACTAAAACAATTTGCAAAAGCATGTTGCAAGTTAAAGTTTTTTTTAAGCCGTGCACTTGCCAGTTTATTATCAAAGTCATTTTTGGGAAAACAAAATTTTAAATTAAAAGATTTTGTTATTCGTGCTTAATTCCCAATTTTAATTCTTGATAAAAACACGGAAATATATTGTTGATGGGATAAGCTATTCCTATGCGCATTTCAATGGTTAACAGTGAGTTTATCTGATGTTTTTGTTCAAACTTTGATATTGTTACAAGTAGAACTGTTGATTATAATTCTTATACGCATAACAGTTTTATTTGGTTTAATATCTTTAGTTTTCTAAAATCTTTTTGGATGACGTTTCCTGACGATCTGGCCTAAGCAACCAGTGAAATGCGCATGGGAATAGCTTATCCCATCAACAATAAATTTCAGTGTTTTTATTAAGAATAAAAATTGGGAATTAAGCACGAATAACAAAATCTTTTCAATTAAAATTTTGTATTCCCAAAAATTATTTTGATAATATCACCAATTTTTTAGTTTAAATCAATTTTTATTATTATCTGTGTAGCCGCGGGCAATAATTATATATTTATTCCTGAAATTCCTATAAGGAATCCTATCATTAGCTAGTTGTTTTATTTCGGCCCAGCTGCGTTCAGTCGACCTGACTTCTTTCTTCATTTGCCTCCTCCATGTGTGCCCCGGTAGGCTAGCTGGTAGGGAGCCAGTCTATAAGCGCCGAGGCTGCGGGTTCGATTCCCGCCAGAGACTCTGGTTTCTTTCCTGCAGACAAGCATAGAGCTTCGCGGGATTAGCTTAGGAAATAAAAAAAAAAAAAATGCGTCATTGACCTTTGGGGCCAGCTCTGGTGATATCGCCGTATAGTTTCATAAGGGTATGTCCTATCCAGCGCCATTTACGAGTACGGATTTCGGCCATTAAATGGGTTTGGTGCTTAGTAGCCCAGAGCGGTTAGTTATTCTACACAGACAGCGGTTAACGAATGATTGGATAGCGCCGACATCCTTTGGTGTGGCGTTCCATGATTCGCAGACGTAAAGCAGTATGGACTTAATATTACTGTTGAAGATTCTTATTTTAGTGCTTGTGGAGAGTTGATAGGAGCTCCATATCGCGTTTAGTATGCCATACGCATGTTTTTCCTTTCCGAGTGTGTTTTTTTATGTCCTGGGAGGGGCCTCCCGACTTCGAAATGACTTCAAGGAAGCCATCAGACAATACAAATGGTTGTGTATTTTCTGTGTCGATCCGTATAGTTTTCGTCTTAAGGGAATTTATTTTTAAGCCCAACTTAACGACCATCAGGTGAACCATGTGTAGCTTGTCTTGCATGTCGGTGAAATTATGCGTAAGTAAACAGATGTCATCTGCGTAGTTAAGATCTTCTAAGCGGCTGTGGAGGCCCCAACAAATGCCTCTATTGGCCGAGTTGCTTTGGCCATGATGTCGTCGAATACGATATTAGATAAAAGGGTGGCATGTCATAACGTCCAGTGTCATAGTGTTCATGGACTTTATGACACTTTTAAAAGTGTCATAATGTCCATCGGAGAAGTGTCATAACGTCCACGGACTTTGTAAAGTGTCATAATGTCCACAACTTAACTTATAATCAAAAATGTGTAAAATTTTTTTTAAAATACCGTTAAAATTTCAAGTGATTTTTTTAAAGAAACTAATTTAACCATAATATGGTTGTCGGTGACAATGATTTGATTAAATTAAACATAATATGGATAAAAATTTTTTTTAAATGGTTTTGTAGCTTTATCTCTGGGTGCATATATAAAATATATATATGTATATCGAAAATGAGGACTTTCTCTTCTATGGTATAACAAATACTGGCTTCGCTAACTAAAGCTTCTCTGCATAGCCGGCCTTCGGCAGGGCGCAAGGATTTTCTCCTCTATGATACAACAAACACCGGCTTCGCTAACTAAAGCTTCTCTGTATAGCCGGGCGCAAGGATTTTCTCCTCTATGGTATGACAAATACTGGCTTCGCTAACTAAAGCTTCTCTGCATAGCCGGCCTTCGGCAGGGCGCAAGGATGTTCTCCTCTATGGTATAACAAACACCAGCTTTGCTAACTAAAGCTTCTCTGTATAGCCGGCCTTCATCCGGGCGCAAGGATTTTTTCCTTTATGGTCAAACAAAAACCGGTTTCGCTAAGTAAAGCTTCTAAAAACTGCCTTGTTTCCGAACAAGGCCGACTACGTAGAGAAGCTTTAATTAGCGAAGCCGGTATTTGTCATACCATAGAGGAGAAAGTATTTGCGCCCGGCCGAAGGCCGGCGATACAGAGAAGCTTGAGTTAGCGAAGCCGGTGTTTGTTAAACCATAGAGGAGAAAATCCTTGCGCCCGGCCGAAGGCCGTCTATTCAGAGAAGCTTTAGTTAGCGAAGCCAGTATTTGTTATACCATAGAAGAGAAAATCCTCATTTTTGATATACATATATATATTTAATATATGAACCCAGAGAAAAAGCTACAAAACCATTTTAAAAAAAATTTTACCCATATTATGTTTAATTTAACCAAATCATTGCCACGACAACCATATTATGGTTAAATTAGTTTCTTTAAAAATAGTTTTGTTGTTTGCGACCATAATAAAACATGGTTTTCTCTGCGCGTATATAGATCTTTTTTTGTATACAACTTCTTTAGGAATTATGGACCTTAAGTCACTTTAAAAAGTGACATAATGTCCATTTCCAAAGTGTCACAGTGCCCACGGACATTATGACACTTTTAAAAGTGTCACAGTGTCCATGGACACTATGACACTGGACGTTATGACATGCCACCGATAAATGTGGCGATACCACGCAAGCCTGTCTGACACTCATCCTGACAGCCACTATACCGAGCTGGTTTTCGTGTAGCTCACGGCAGTTAGCATCAGAGTACAGGCTTTTAATAAGATGTATTATATTTTCGGAAACACCCCAACATCTTAATGCCGACCAAACTGGCCAAATCAAAGGCCTTCTCAAAGTCCAGAAATGCAAGGTAGAGAGTTGAACACCATTCAACTGATTGTTCTACTATCATTCTAAGACTGTTGACGTGGTCAACGCACGACATTGCTGGTAGAAAAGCTGCCTGTTTTCGTCTTAGATTGTCACATAGCGATGCACTGAGTATTGCGTTTAGGATGTTAGCTCTGACTTTGAATACGTTATCCCTCTCAAATTTTCGCACTTGGTGAGGTAACCGTTTTTGTAGCTTGTAAATTATACCTTCTTTGATGTCTGTTGGTAATTCACCATCGAACCAGAATGCATGTATGAGTGGGAATAGTATTTGTGCGCTGATATTTGACAATATTTTCAGCAACTCCGGTGCTACATTGGCTTTGCCGGGTGCTATATTGCTTTTTAGGGTCCTAATAGCTTGTTCTATTTCTTGAGGAATAGTTACTACAGGTTCATAATGCTGCATCGGCTGCAGTTGGGGTTTGCATCTGCTCCTAAGATGAAGAAGTGCCACCGTCGGGCCACTTGAGGTTGTGCCGTTGTTGTTTTGCAATGCGGGTTCTCGCATTGTTGATTTCGACCTTGTCCCTAACCCTAACAAGCTTTTGTTTAAAAAGATGTCCCTATTTATGTCCCATTGGCATAATTGCGAGGGAGTGTGGGATGTAAGTGAGTTGGATAGACTCTCAATATATGCTGCTGCTGTGGTTGGGTTCTTTCACTTCTGCTTGTTCAGTCTCTTTTTTGGTTTCAAGTCACTATATAATAATAAGCGTTTACAAATTGATTGTGTTTTTTCAATTTTTAAAATTGAAACAGTTAAAAAATCACCCTTTATTCAAAAGAATTACGCAATTATAATAGATTTAAATACTAATAATGTTGCAATTCATAACAGTTGTTCTATATATTCTAGTTTTAGTTTTACCAAATTATCAGATCATTGCAGTAAATTGTAGCCACATTATTTCTTAATTAGAAATTTAATAAAGCCAACTGTTGAGATTAGTAATTGAATATTGTACTTTATTTTAGTAGTGTAATAGAATAAGATTAGATAGCATTCATTCTAATTGATATTAAAAAAATGACTTATAATTTACGATTAAATTAACGTTTGTATGCAATAAAAACGATTACTTAATTATTTTATACGAATCTGATTGAAATTCATAAATAAAAGTTTCTGCAACGAATTCATTTGCATTCAAACAAA
The DNA here is from genome assembly GCA_930367215.1 of Pollenia angustigena. NCBI lineage: Eukaryota > Metazoa > Arthropoda > Insecta > Diptera > Polleniidae > Pollenia > Pollenia angustigena. Next base: position 189,785,650 of record OV884056.1, read on the forward strand.
AAAATATAACGTGGGGTACAATTTTTATTTAATAATTTTTCTAACACCAACACAATTATTCCAACAAACTGTATCACAGTATGGGGTAATTTAATTTTAAGCAAACGAATGCAAAAAAAATATTGCAAAAAAAATTCAACCTGACAAATCAAAAATCATGTGCTTGTCATGAAAATCTCTAAATCATAAAGAGATTTATAATATTTGGATAAAAATTTCAGTAATTTTTCGTTTTTCTTATACATACAAAAATTAAACTTAAATTTAAAGTTTTTTTAATCAAAAAAAAAAAAAAATTGCCATTGTCCATAAAATACTGCTTCATAAAGAACTCGCACCACATTGGCTGTCTGCTTTGAGCTGTAACCAACTGCACAGTTACACCCATTTTAACTACCACAATTGATATTGATACGTATTTTACACGACCTTTGCTATTTCGAAATAAATTTTATGCTTAACTTAACTCCAGCATACGTTCGTATGAACATAAATATTTACCGGCATATTTGACAGCACTCATAGCTTTCATTCATACATACATAAATACAACTCAAATATGCATATCTGCTTCACGTTTAAGTATAAAATTGAACCCTGAGCTTTTTTCGAACTTAAATATCTATGCCAATATGTAGTGGACATTTTTGACTAGTGAATAAAGAAAAAATCTTGAAAAATTCTAACTCCAATGCGAAAATTTAAACGTTAAAATCTTGCAACGAAATTTATGCAAACTATTTTTTTTTTTGGCAACACACGCGCATTTTGTGCTCTTATGGTTAAATACACAAAATTCAAAGAGTTCAAAATTTGTTTCTTTTTTTTAATTTTTCAGCCCATATTTGCAGAATGAGGACAGCAAGTTCCAAAGCATTTTAGTCATACTTCCAACACTTCCACCCACAGTAGTAAAATTGTAATGTCATGGTGGGAATAAAGCTTGGTTGAATGTCACGAATTTGTACCCTACAATTATTAAACAAAAATTTGTTACCATGAAAATGCTCCCAAATCAAAAAGGTCCCAATGAAAAACTACGAAAAATTAAACAAATCGTGTGCAATAGTAACGAGACGCTTCTAATCAAACGCCTATCAAAACCGAAATCCGTAATTGACACTGGATAGGTCATACCCTAAAGTAGCCACCAGACGACATCACCATCACAAAAATGTTTATAATTCCATCGCCAGAACTATAGAAAAGATTCATAGCTTACGACGTACAGTGGCTAAAAACCGTTTTTCATCAGCCAAAAATCTGTAACTTTTGAACCGATAGAGATAATTTTACAGTTTTTGCTGAAGACTTCTTCAACTTTCCTAGAGCTTTAATTTTAATAAAATCGGCTAAGAAGTTATTGGGAAATTTAATGTCAAAGTTGAACTTTTGATTGATTTAGTATGAAAATTATTTTGTTTGAGATTGAGAATTATGGTGTTTTTTATTTAAGAACATTTTAATCTTCATAACTGCCAAATTCCAAATTATTATATCTTTATTCATATCAGATTTATAGTATGTCAAAACTTAAAATTATTTTTTTTTACTCATATTGAAAGCCCTTTCATTCGTTTACACTACATTGATAGAAAAGGCGTCATAACGCTGATGTATTTTGGCATCAGTACTATGACAAGTGTCTTCGTTTTTGACCCCATGACACTTTTCATCATGGTGATGTCAACCTTAACATCATTTGGCCAAAGTGTCATCAGGATCAAAATGAAATAATGTCATCAATGGGATGACACATCCGAGAAATTACGAACATGTCCTCAGTGTGATGACGCAGTAACATCGGAGAAAGGACACATTAGCATCAATTCAATGACAGTTTGTCATTAAGTCAAAGTCATTGGAGTTGACTTAAGTCAAAGTTGTTTCACTTTTGTTGAATTACGACCTTTGTTAACAGCAGAACTCTCAATAAAAAGACACTAGCACCATGCCCCATATGGTTTCCGCAATCATTCTACTTTAAAAATTTGATGTATTTAACTAAATAATTTAAAAAACTAGAATATAGGAATTTTTGCTTCTTCTAATACATTGTTATCATGAAAGTAATGTTAATAATATACAAAATGTGGCATTGAATTGATGTCACTATAGTCATAAAATAGATGACACGTTAAAAATTACAAAATTGTACGAAGACGTTAGTCATTGGATTGATGTTACTTTTTGCATCATTGATTCCATTTGTAGTAACATTGATGTCACAATTCTGATGTTAGTGCATCATCAATATGAAGATGTATTTTTCTATCAGTGTATAGAAATAATAATTTTAACTTTTGACATTCCTTGAATTAGACATACATAAAGATGACACAATGAATTTTTAAAGTTATGTAGACCGAAAAAATCTCAAAAAGTGGACAAAAAACATCCCCATTTTAGATTAAGAAATACCCAAATTCCCAATCCCGGAAAAACGCTTTTAAAAAAAAAAAATTTTTAATGTTAAAACTGTCACTATTTACCACTCGATATTGAACAGAATTTTCCAATTTTTTACTTAAATTAATTTGTGTATGACGTGCTAAATTCCCAATTTTTCATATTTGATAAATACACTACAATTTATTGTTGAGGGAAAGCTAGCTTCGATGCGCATTTCACTGGTTGCTAAGGCCAGCTCATCAGGAAACCTTTTCCAAAGATTTTAGAAACGCCAAAAATATTAAACAAATAAAACCCTAAAGCGAATAAGAATTTAAAATACTCAAAGTCTTACTTGTTACAATATCAAAGCTTAAACAAAACACCAACAATAAACGTTTTTTATATTTTTGGATAGGGCATCATGGAGAAAAAAATGTCAAAGTGACTAAAAATTGCTTCTACAATCATACTTATTTCTTTCGAAAAATATAAACATTTTCATATATTTCTTGAGAAAGTATTGTTGAGTTGGTTTGACAGCGACTGTTTATATATAATGAATCAGAAGTAAAAGCACCAGTTTTTTTTTTGGCCAATGTCAAATGAAGGAGTGAATGAAATGACAGTTTTTCTACTTCGGCTGCAGTTTTTTAAACGCTGGTAAATAAATACAACATATCATTGCTTAAAGTCTGCTTTCCTACCAATATAAAAAAGGTTTAACCCACTATTGATAACCGTTTTATATTAAACATAATTCACCAGATTAAAAAACTCGAAAAATTGTTAAAAAATTAACACAAAAAATCCCATTTATCTAGAAATCTCTAAAATAGGTCAGCTTAAGTCTAATTTTTTTGCAATCCATAAATAGATATATTTATGGCGAATTCAAGAGGACCACAGGTCACTCCCACGACCCTCTATGGACCCGTGTTCTTTCAAATCAACTCCAAAGCTGCCCGGCTTTGACAGAATTGCAACAGTTGCAGAATTATTTTCTTAAACAAAACGTTCGTAAACCCTTGTTATATTTCAGTAAAATTAAAAGAGCAAAAAAAATGTTGTGAGTAATTTCATTAAAATCAAAAAAGTGTTAAACAGACAGTTCCAAACAGTTGCAAAAGTATATACCTACATATAAGGTTAAAGATGACACTTTCACCCTTCTCATGATACTAAAATCGGATTAACTAATATATAGAACCTGGGGAAACATTTAGTAACCCATCAGATACAGTTATGTAACGAACCATTTCTTAAAGACTACTATCCCACTAATATAAGAAAAAAAATTCGACAAATAATTGATAATTCTTTGCGAGAAATCATAATTTAGTTCTGATCAAATTTACAAAAATTTAATTTTTTCTAAAACAACATAAAGTATTTGTTTCCTTCAGCATGCCACACCCACAATTCCCAATATTTTAATCCAGTTTTTTGGATACCTTATTTCTTATATGTTTGCTATAGAATGCCATTAAAAGGAGCATGTGGCCAATGAAATTCAATTTTCAGCCACAGTGCGACGGCCAATAATCTTATGTTTAAAGTAAAAATAATTTTAAAACCACGCATTTCACTAAAAAAAAAAGCATATGGAGAATATTGAGAATTTTCATTTAATGGCAGCAATTTTGATAACAAATCACCTACGCTCCCACTAAATACAATTATGACTTGGATGAAATCGTTCTTATTTACTGAAATTATCATTTAAAATTAAAGTCATATATGCTTAAAATAGAGTATTGCCTAACTGTTGGATACTTTGCAACCGTTAGCACGATGTGAAATAAGGGTATAAATAAGTATACTCGCACATAATTATTCAAAAAAATTGTTTGCGGATTTCGCATGTGTTCAATCCAAATAACCTAGCAAACTTTGGCATAACTAATTATCACAAGCGATATTTAAAATGCTTAAATACACTTTGCATCAATACATTTTTGACATATGAAGCGCATTATTCAGTGCATTTTAAAAATTGGTAAATGAACGATCAGCTTTGCCCACATAAATGTGCGCTTACTTTTCAAAATTTACTATTAGTGCTTCGCAAAACAAAATATGTTTTATTGGGTAGCTATTCAACAGAAGATGATTTTTCAGTGGCGGTTACGTTGTTCCGATGCCGTAAGAAAGGTATTATATACAAGGAACATGCAATCATGTACATAAATAACCACTTATTTGCGAGTGTCCGCAAGCCGAAGAGTGCCGTGGTATTGAAATGACTAAGAAGGTTGCCACTATAATCTAAAACATTGGACTGGGGTCTAATCACCGCATTCGATAGTATCGTATCGAATAAGCTATCGAACTTTTTTGCATACGATAGACACTGACGTATCGAATGATAACTCGATAAATGTAATGTCGAGTTGCTCGATATCGAATGCTTTTATTTCAAATTCAATACATTTCATTCGATATCGAGTTTAATGATACCAAAATAACTAATTTCGATCAATTTTGCTCGATATCGTATGCGGTGATTAGACCCCTGGTTACAGGTTAGAATCCTTTGGAAATCAGTCAATGACTACGTTTCAATTAAAATCACTGTGAGGATGACTATTAAGATTTCCTCTTAGAGTATGGTATTTGTTCTACGTCTAATGTCGAAATTTCTAAAAATAAAGTCAGTACTTTATATCACTTTATACTCATCCACGTGATAACCTACAAAAATTTTACGTTCGATCGTCGATGTTCGATAGCCAGCGAAAATCTTTTGTTTTTTCCCCTCCTAAGCTAATTTCGCGAATCCTTACGCTTGTCTGCAGAAGACCAGAGTCTCTGGCGGGAATCGAAACCTCAACCCCCGCACTAATAGACTACCTAACTACCAGCTAGACTACCGAATGCAGCTCACACCATTACCTTGAATGTTTCTCGGCATTCATTTCCCCTACGCTTTGTGTCCTAAAATCAATTGAGATTATTTATTATGTGTTATTTATTATTTATTTATTATGTGTTATCAAAAGAATTGCAAATTTAGTATATTCTAAAATTGTAGTGAAACAGTCCAAAGTCTCTGGCCCGCAACCATCACACTAATAGACTAGTACACTACCAACTAGCCTCCAGGGGTACCCTATTCTACAAAACGACCATTGGTTGTCAATAACACTATGCCACAAAAAAAATTGACCTCAAAAATTAGATATTTTTGGGCTGCTTTTTATATATATACTAGTATACTAGGGATATAACCAAATTTTTGGCATTGTACCACGGGTTGGCCAAAAATGTTTTAGTAATGAAAAAACCTGCCTCCCGTCGTTTTGCGAAAAAAAACACCTCACGCAGGGAAGCAAATTTCTAAAACCTTCCAAGAAATTTTTGACCGCGATGAATTGTAAACCGTAGGAAAATGTTCAAATCTAAAGTAGTGGATAAATTCCAAAATAGCATTTAAATGGTACGTATCACTGTTGGGATCTGACAATTCTTAAATTGTACCGATTCAATGGCATAATTGTACCAAATTGACATAAATTGTAACAAATTTTGGCTACAAAAAAAAGCATACATGAGAAATAATAACAGCTTTTTACACAGAAAGAAAAAAACGCATTCTAAATTTAGGTTTTTTCTACTTACTTTAGTACGAGTCGAACTCAAAAATTTTAGTGCGAATAGCAATTAAAAGTAGGGATGGGCAAATTGAAAAAATATATCGATATATATCGAATCGATATTTTTTAAGAGAATCGATATTAATTATTTAAAAAATATCGATATATCGAACGTATTTTGCTGAAACTATTACCAAATTAACAAATATATGCACAAATCTTATTATTATTCCAAATACATATTATGTCGTTTAATAAATAAAACGATTGAATACTTATTTAAAAAAGAATTCAATTTATTTGTTGAAGAAATTTACAATTAATGAAAATAAATATAATACATAAAATTCAAATCAAATTTGATTTAAAGAAAACATAAAAACTTAATTTAAAAATTTTAAATTCAACAAGTAGATTACTGTACAAATTGTATATATAACGATCACTAAAATATATATAGCCATACATATACATACATATACTCCCTGCAAGCAACTCAGTTAACTTTAAGCTAACTTTAAGTTAACTTTTTTTAAGCTAGTTGTGGTTGATGCCTGGATTATTTTTAATGGAACCAACTGACTATTTTAACATTGGCATGTCATAGGAAGTAGTCAATTGCCCGACTCTGCATGACTTTGCAACTAACTTAAAGTTAGCTACTTAGTAGTTAGCTTAAAGTGAGTTAGGTAGTTGTTAGTTAAAAGTTAGTAAGGTAGTAGTTAGCTTTTAGCTAACTTTATGTTAATACACCATAAGCTTAAAAAGGAAAAGATTTTATTTTTAATTATTAAAAATTATTTTATTTTAATATATTTCTTTTTATTTTGAATTCAGTTATGTTAATATTTTAAGTACCTATTTCCACTTCTTTTTTTATAAACTTAAGGTCATTTTTAATGTCCGTATCTCCCTCACTTGCGACAATTGACCGGCAGGCGTCACTGCGACGCTAAAATTTTGCATATACAAAACAATAAACAGTTATAAAAATCCAAATTCGAAATAACAAAAGAAAACAAAGACAAAAAACAAACGAAAATATAAAAAAATTGCCGCACAGAATTCACTTGCATTGATTTCGGGGAATTTCTGCATTAATTTATAGTTAGCTTGTAGTTAGTTGTTAAAAAGTTAATTATAAATGCGTTATTATACACGCAAAGAAAAAACATGGTTGATACAATCAGAATCGCAAACTATCATTAATGTTTGTGGTTATGATTGTGTCAAACACGTCTTAAGTAACAATATATGTTCAGAATAATGTTATAGCTAATTATTGTCTCAAACATATTATTATGTTCAGAAGAAAAACGAAAACGATTATTCAAACCATGTTTTTATATTTCCTAACACCATGCAACATGTTTATTTTAACATGTTATATGGTTGTCACAATTAAACCAATAAAACATTTTATATCAAGAATATATTTTTTATTAAAAACACATATATAATTCAAATACATACAAAGTATATACATACATATATTAAAAAATAACATTAAATTCATAAATTTAGCACTTGTAAAAATAAAGTAAAGACAAACTTACTTTTTTTTCTATTAAAACATCCACTATTTTAATACACTCTGCAACAGCAATTGAAATAATTTCCAAGACGGCTTCAATGTTGTAGGTTTTCTTGGCTGTTAGAAAGGCAACGTTATTGCTTATTTATACTTGATTATAATTTTATATTAATAACTTACCTGTTTCAATAAACTAATTTATTTTGTAAATTTTGCATCGCACCATGGCCTTTTTCTCCCGAAAAAGTTCTTATGTAATTATTTTGTAATCATCCATGTTTGCCGATTAACTGATGCTCGCGGACGGAAGAAATTTTGCTTCTTTATAAAGACACACTGTTGGTTTTAACAGTAAATGTTTGCTCAATAAGATAATGTATTTTAAAGCAAACAAAAATTATGGTATTAAACATACCTTTTGTGTACAACTAGTATTATGATTTTAAATGTATAGTTGAAAATATACATATTTATTATAGCAGCAAATATTTCACATAATTTAATATGTTTAGCTAGATCAGAGTAACTTTTTAGGTGTAAAACACCATATAATATGATTATAGTGATTTTAAAAATGTTAAGGACAAAAAATATGTTTTTTTTAGTTATATTAGGACTATAATAAAATTATTAGGGTAAACATATAAGGCAAATATGAATAAAAATGGTCGTAGTGACCGCTCTGTTATCATGTTTTTTCTCTGCGTGTACCAAATTGCTTGCAGGGCTGTTCCAAAGCCGCATAAAATAAATCTTTTCAAGTTCGTTTGACTTTACTGTTTTAATAAGTAATCTGCAATGTGAAAACCCCACTTTTTTTAAATTCTTCTTCTTATTTATAATATACATATTTTCTTATTAGTTTTAAAAAACATATGATGCATTCACTGATGCCAATTCTTAAAAAACATATTGTTTGAAAAACGTTTAAAATTTTGAGTTTTTAATGAAGACTGACTGTAGAAAATATCGAATTCGATAGTCGTATTTCAATATCAAAGTATCGGTTTATCGGTATTTTAAATATCGGCGATATATATCGATTATTTTTTTTTTAAATATCGATATTCTGATATGTCGATACTTTTTGCCCATTCCTAATTAAAAGTACTTAAAACAATCTGAAATGGGAAAACTTTCGATAAAAATATACATGCATTAACGTGTGTTTGTAAAAGTTTGTTGTATAGAAACAACAACACTACAAGAAGAAATGTTTAGATTAGTAAAATAACTACGAAACCCATATTTGGAATGCTGCTGGTGTCTAATAATTGTGAATTCTTCTGTAAGCAAAGGGCGGAATACAATAAACATGTGTAACGTGTTCTGGTTCTGTGGGGAAAGTGTTTAGGTTAGAATCAGTCCAGATTAAACCATCTTAGAAATTCTTTAACCAGAATTTAGATTAAATCAACTCTATAATACTTGAATCAAGCGCATTTTGAGATTGATTTAATATTAGTTTTACCTTAATCAATCTCATTTTCGGATTATTTTAAGTACGAATTCGGGGTTAAATATGGATAAGTAACGTATTTCGCGCTGTGAATATCCGTACTTGAATCAAGCATTCTGTACTTGATTAAACGAAATCCTTACTTACCGTACTATTGACACCGCTTCGGCTTGATTTGAGTACGGTTGGATTAATTGGTTTTTTTTCAGTGTATTTAATAAAGTCAAGCCCGACCATTTGATACCCATTGGCAACCATGGAACCGGCAGAACAAAACTTTGTCATGAGGTTAAGATTCATGTAAAAGTTCATTGTGCAGATTATTATTTAGATATCTTCATCTATATGAGATTTGTTTCCCGATACTTGATTTAAGGAACGGGGCTTATATGGGACCTATGGTTAATTTTGAACCTTCCAACAGGCTTATAGGCACAGACAATATTCCAAAAAGAAATTTGTTTGGGGCCATGTAAAATTATGGACCGAATCTAACCATCAGTATACTTTATGCTTATCAATTGAAACCTATGTACAACATTTCATCAAATTATCTTCAAAATTGCGACGTGTACTTTGCGCACAAGGTTACATGGACAGACAACCATCGTTAAATCGACTCAGAAAGTGACATTTAGTTGATCGATATACTTAAACTTGGGTCTAGGACTAATTTATTTCAGTGTTACTCACATCTGCCCAAACCCTCTCCACTATTGTGGTGTGAGTATACAAAATTCTCTTTTTTTGTCAAAGGCTGGCAAAAGTGTAGATTTGGAGACACTTGATTGCAGGCTTCTACAGGGATACGAGTACAATTACTTATTACTGAATATTTTAGTATATCAGGAACATAAATTAACAATAATGCAATTTTTGGTAGTACTGGTCAGGGCTGGAGATAAGTATTTAGAAGTTTCCTTATTAAAAAAAGCGAGTTAATCCACTTTAAAGAAATGTCAAATTTCGTGGGTATTTGTTTTTTCTTAAATTGTACAAAATTTGGTACAATTGTACCACAAATCCCATCAGTGATACGTATAGGAATATATACAAATATCAGGTATATATTTTTTAAAATTGTGATATAAAAATGGTTGTTTCCAAACTTCAACCCGATCTGTGCGTGAACTTTTTTAATAATCCGAAAAAAATATTATATTTCTTATTAATAACACTGTGCAAGAAATTGACACTTTTTTTGAGACAAGCTCGTGATTTAACATAATTCGGATACGATAAATCCAGTGGTGCTCTCGGTTTTTTTAGATTGGCTCTGGATTTCGAAAAATACCGTTATTTCGAAAATAGAAGAGGTTGCACAACATATATTCGCGTAACTCAAAAACGGTTTATTTTATTGAAATTACTAAAAAAAACCGAAATTCCGCAATAAAATTTCCTTTAAGAAAAGTAAAAATTTTTTTCTAATATGAGCAGTTAGTTTTAAAACATCTAGGAGCATCCTAGGCACTGCAGCAGCCAAATTTAAGAATTTCAACCATACATATATGGCGGTTTAATAAAATTCTTAAATTTGGTCCCTGCAGCGCCTAGGATACCCCTAGATGGGTCAAATGTATGACCAACCCCACTTTATTTTTCATCTTAATCATTTATTTCTAACATACCTACCCGCTATCTCCATTCCTTAAGGGGGCTCCCTTACAAAATAGTCAATACAGATTAGAAATATATTGAAAAAAAGTCCCATACCTGCCAAGGAATCGCCGTTAGGGGGATAAAATGTATGACCGACCTCCATTAGTTTTTTGTTCCTAACATTTTCTTAACACATACTTGCCATATATCTCCATTTCTTAGGGGAGCTCCCATAAAAATATGGCGGTTTAATAAAATTCTTAAGTTTGGCCCCTGTAGCACCTAGGATGCCCCTAAATGGGTCAAATGTATGACCAACCCCACTTTTGTTTTCATCCTTATCACTTATTTCTAACATACTTACCCTCTATCTCCATTGTTTAAGGGGGCTCCCATACAAAATGTTCAATGCAGACTAAAAATATATTTCAAAAAAGTCCAATTTATGCCCTGAAGTCGCCGCTAGTAAGATAACATGTGTTCAAACCTTCACAAAGAATTTCTTTCACATATTCGTAACTATGTTTGTACAAGTCTACAAACATACTTGCGTACATGTGCCTGCACGAAATTATGTGAACAACCTTAAATTGTCAGTCTCATGTTTTTCTTTTATTTTTTGTAATGTTTTAATTTTTATTTAACTTGAATTTCTTTCACACGTTTGTAAGTACGTTTGTACCAATCTACAAACTTACTTACGTACATGTGCCTGTCCGAAATTATGTGAACAATCTTAAATTAATATTCTCATATTTTTCTTTTATTTTTTGCAAAGTTTCAATTTTAATTTAACTCGTGCCTTGAACTTCTAGTTTAATTGCAATTTGCCTGTATTTTTACTTTTTACCAAGTTTGAGGAACTCCAATTTCATTTAAATATTTTCATTTAGTAACCTTGAACTACTGTTTGAGTTTATTTTATGTTTGCATCGTCGGCGGTTTCACATTTTTTCTGGAATTTCTTTAATTTACAATTTTATAAGCTTTGTTGTTATTTGTATTTAGTAATTAATTAGTATATAAGAATCAATTTTATTTTAATAAAATCAGAAATAATAAATCAATTTATTTGACAAGTTGTTTCTCTACTATAACTCCGCTGTAACCAAGTTTCAAGTGCTTGTGTTACTCTGTAGAATTGTCTTGGTGATACTGCCTAGACAATATTATTAACGTTACTTGGCTCATAGCCTTGTAAATAAAACCCAATTCAAAGGTTAAACAAATCAGTTTAACCCAATTCATTTATTGAATTAAACATCTGGTGACCCCGACGTGATTCCTTTGAAATTCAAGATTCCCCCCACCAGTGGTAAGGGTCCTGAAAGTCAATAGGATACAAGACGTGCTCCTGTCAAGGAAAAAATCCGCAGGACAGCTCAAGAAGACGTGCTCCTGTCAAGGAAAAAATCCGCAGGACAGCTCAAGAAGACGTGCTCCTGTCAAGGAAAAAATCCGCAGGACAGCTCAAGAAGACGTGGTTAATAATCAGCTGCTTCACTAGAAGCAAATTCCTCAAAGGGCGCAATTATCACGGGCAAGCAACATAATGGCTACAGGCGAGATCACCCCAATGGAACAACTAACAACTTCCCAGCGAGCAGCAGGAGAGCTTATAGAATCCATTATTCGGAATTTTAAAAAGGATTCAGCGTCCAGAAAGACAGTCCACTATTTTGAAGAAAGGATTAAAAGGCTAGACGCTGCTTGGACCGAATTCGAGCTCACTGATAACAAAATACGATGTCTGGAGAAGCCCCAGTTAGACCATAAATATTTTACCGAAAATTACTACCAAAAAATTGAGGAACTCGTCATCAAATACCGGGAAGTATTTGAATCAGCCATGGATGCAACATTGAGAACGCCAACACTTGATCCCTTTCAACAAAACACCAATAGGGAGCCCACAGTTCCTATTAAAAAACCTGTTACTCTCACCTCAACAAATTCTACAATGAGAAGGCAAAATGTCATGATGACGTCCCTCAAACGGCTACTCGCCACGGACCCCACAGCAACCAACATGAAGCTAAAAGAAAAACTGTGGGACGAAATACAAGAACTACATTTTTTAATTTGGGAATCCAGCACTGATCCACTGAAGGAAGGATATGACATGGATTCCTATGAAGATCTGGAGAAGATGGTCATTGAAAATTTCAAGCTATCTTCACGCACTCCGGAGCAAGGTTTGGGACCTATGCAACACAATGTTTTGCCACTGCCAAAAGTCACAATCCCAAAATTTAATGGGGATTATTTAAAATGGAGGGCCTTTTACGACTTGTTTACACAACTAGTAGACAACCAACATATTCCTGCGGCACAAAAGATGTGGTACCTGAAATCAAACTTGGGGGGCGAAGCTGAAAGGTTAATAAGCCATCTTTCAGCTACTGCCGAAAACTACAGAACCGCCTGGAATCTATTGCAAGACCGATACAATAATCAACGGGTTCTTGTAACCACGCTAATTCAACAGCTTTTAGATCAACCGAATGCTGGCCCGTCAGCTGCTGCCATCAAGACTTTGCATGATACGACACAAGAATGTCTACATGCACTTAACAACATCGGGATCGATACAACATCGTGGGACCCCATGTTGTTTCACATACTGGTCAAAAAATTGGATCGTGGCACTCTTGTCCTGTATGAGAGGACCATCAGTAATCCAAAAGATTTACAAAAAATCAAAGACCTTTTAAACTTTCTGGAAAACCGCTTCCAGTCCTTGGAAGCTATAACCCAGAAGGAAAAATCATCAAAGGTATACGTTTCTGCTACATCAGCAAAGCAAACAGAGATCGCGTGCCCACTTTGCAAAAGCGGCTCTCACCCACTGTATCGGTGTCAGAAGTTTCAACAACTATCAACACCCAACCGCCTGAGTTTCGTTCGGAACCAGAACCTTTGCGTCAATTGCCTAAAATCAGGACACACAGCAAAAACTTGCAAATCAGGACTGTGCTTAACGTGCAAGAAAAAGCACAACTCGCTACTTCATCTGGAGAACAACACTCAATCAACAAAACAAGAATCACCTAGTGGAAGGACATCGCAGACGACATCATCAGCCGTGACTACTCCACCTGAAATAATTAAACCCAACATCAGTGAAGAACCAACCAGCTCTCCAGAAGCATCGTCACTGGCGGCAGCAAACGGTCAACTATCCAATTCGTACGTTCTTCTCAGCACAGCTCTAGTAAAAATCAAAACTGAGACAATGGAGATGGAATGTCGCGCCTTACTTGACTCTGGGTCACAAGTAAATTTGATCACCGAACGCCTGGTAAAACGACTAAACATCGCTAAACATACGTCATCAGTAAACATCAACGGAATTGGTGATTCCAACACCAAAACACAACACCGAGTCAATGTTGCCCTGCAGTCTCGAATTAACGGGTTTTCAACGCGCCTGGAGGCACTCGTCTTGCCTCGAATCATCGCACCACAACCATCACAATTTATCGACATTAATGAATGGCCGCTACCAAAAAACCTGATGTTAGCTGACCCAGCGTTCAATCGATCAAATAAAATCGACATATTGCTAGGTGCAGAGCATTACCACCAACTGCTCGCAATTGGGCAAATAAAACTATCCCCACAACTCCCGACTTTACAGAACACAGTTTTTGGTTGGGTTGTAGCTGGAAAAATAAAAAGCGAACATTCACCAAATGCATCTTGTGGAGTATGCACTGAAGATGAAGCGCTTGAAGCTTCCATCGCTCGACTCTGGGAACTAGATGAAGTCAAAACTAATAAAAGGCCACTGTCAATAGCCGACAGACAATGCGAAGAACATTTTGCCCAAAACACAACTAGAAACCATCAAGACCGCTTCGTAGTCAGGATCCCATTTCATGAAAACCCCAATACCCTAGGCGATTCACATGCAATCGCTCTCAACCGATTTTTTGCTCTTGAACGTCGTCTTCAAAAGAGTCCGGAATTAAAAACTAAATACACTGAGTTCATGGACGAGTATGAATTGATGGGACACATGACAAAATGGGAACCAATATCCATAACCTCTCCAAACTACTACATCCCACATCATTGCGTATTGCGGCCCGAAAGTTCAACCACCAAGCTTAGAGTAGTATTTGATGCATCGGCCAAAACCTCATCAGGATACTCCTTAAATGATCTGATGTTCACGGGACCAACTTTACAAAGCGAGCTTTTCTCTATACTCCTAAGGTTTCGAATGCCAAGATTTGTGTTTACCACTGATGTTGAAAAGATGTATAGACAGGTATTGATTGCCCCTGAAGATCGTCAATTTCAGCTCATCATTTGGAGAAAGGATCCAACAAGGCCCATTTCCTACTACCAACTCAATACCGTCACATATGGCACAAGAGCTGCTCCATATTTAGCAACGAAATGTCTAGAACAACTGGCTGAAGAAAACAACATACATTATCCCCTTGCTTCCCAATTTCTTAAAGAAAATTTCTACGTGGACGATGGTTTGGGCGGTTCAAATAGCTTAGCAACCGCAATACAATTGCAAGAGCAACTCGTTCAGATTATGAAGAAAGGTGGCTTCACTTTACGCAAATGGTGTGCAAACCACCCACAATTACTCCATAATATTCAACAAAGCGACTTGGAGGTAAACTTAGATTTTGAAAGCACAGAAGCCGACACTATCAAAACGTTGGGACTTGTTTGGCTACCGAAATCCGACAAACTGGGGATTAAGGTAAATCCTGGCAACATCAAGAGGATCACCAAGCGAACAGTAACGTCAGACCTTGCAAAGTTATTCGACCCTTTGGGGATTCTATCTCCCATCATAGTAACGGCGAAAATATTTATTCAAGAATTGTGGGAGTTAAAATTAGATTGGGATCAATCTTTGCCAGAATCACTGCACACTAAATGGATCACATTTCGCACAGATTTGAACGTATTAAAAACGCTTCAAATATCCAGACACATTTTCAAGGGCAAAGTTCCAGAATCCCAACAATTACATATTTTTACGGACGCATCCGAAAAGGCTTATGGAGCTGCGGCTTATATTCGATCAGTTTTCAAAGATGGCACCATTATGGTACACTTACTCTGTGCTAAATCACGCATAGCTCCACTTAAGCGGCAAACAATACCACGATTGGAACTATGTGCAGCTACACTTGGAGCCCAACTAGCCACCAGAATCAGGTCTGATCTACGATTTACAAGCCCAGTATGGCTCTGGACTGACTCTGAAATTGTGCTCTCATGGATAAATTCATCGTCGGTATCCTTTAACACATTCGTAGCAAATCGGATTTCAGCAATCCAAGAGGAAACCAAGGCAGAACAATGGCGTCATGTAAACTCCAAGTGCAACCCAGCAGATCTGTTATCTCGTGGAATATCTCCAACAGCCCTTAAGGAATGCACTCTTTGGTTTTATGGTCCAACGTTTCTTCATGGCGTGGAGAAGGTGTGGCCACCAAGGCTCAACTTAAGTTCCAACAGTCCACCAAACCTCGAAAGAAAGGCAAGACTGCTTGAGGCACGAGCAATGACTACAACTGAACCTGACTTCATTTACAAAATTAACCATAAAAATTCATTCCACCGTCTGCAGCGGATTGTTGGATATGTTCTGCGCTTCATCACCCACACCAAATGCAAAAAGCAGATGCGACAGACATCAAAGGTGATAACAACAATGGAACTCAGCCGAGCACTAGTCGCAATCGTGGCACAAATGCAAGCATCAGAATTTCAACAAGAAATTCAACAACTCACCAAATACAAGGAGTTAAGAGGCACCAGCAATCTAAGCAACCTGTCACCGTTTTTAGACACAGATGGTTTAATTCGTGTTGGAGGTCGACTAGAAGCTTCACCGCTTCAATTCGACTCCAAACACCAGCTCTTGATTCCATATAATGACCCGATTGCAAAGCTGATCTTTGAAATGACCCACAACGACAACAAACATTGTGGTGCGCAAACACTCCTGGGCATAGTTCGACAAAAATTTTGGCCAATAAAAGGCAAAATTATGGCAAGAGCCACAGTGCATCGATGCACGACATGCAGCAGAGCCAAGCCTGAGCTATTCCAACAAATAATGGGCAACCTGCCATCAACACGTGTCACACCCGCCCGGGCCTTCATTAATACTGGAGTCGATTACTGTGGCCCAATCACCGTTCATTATAAACTTCGGGGAAAACGACCACACAAGGCCTACATTGCTGTCTTTTGCTGCTTTGCTACAAAGGCAGTACACTTGGAACTTGTGAGCGACCTCACGACTGAGGCATTTATAGGTGCACTCAAACGGTTCATATCTCGTCGTGGACATTGTCAAAATTTATATTGCGACAATGCAACAAACTTCGTCGGCGCGAAAAACAAATTGCCTGAACTTTCCACAATAATACATTCTTCAGAAGCACAAGCTACCATTATGAATGCTTGCAGCAACAAGGGTATTCAATTCAATTTTATTCCACCAAGAGCACCACACTTTGGCGGCCTTTGGGAAGCAGCTGTTAAATCCGCAAAATATCTTCTGGTAAGGACATTGGGGAATGCATCCTTAACTTACGAAGAACTTGAAACCATAGTTGTGGAAATTGAAGCAATACTTAATTCCAGACCGATTTCACCAATGTCAAATGACGCAAACGACATAGGCGCACTTACCCCGGGCCATTTTCTGATTGGCGAACCACTAACTGCCCAAATTGATGCTCAAGCGAAGCCCACAAATCTTAAATTGGAAACACGATGGAAATTAGTTTCTCATCTCAAGCATGAATTTTGGAAGAGATGGTCACGAGACTACCTAAATGAACTGCAATATCGAAACAAATGGCGAGAACAGTCAAAAAATCTGAAGCCAGGGGCAACCGTCCTCATTAAAGAAGATAATGTTCCAGTAATGAAATGGCCCTTGGGGCGTGTTATACAAACATATAAAGGACACGACGGTGTGGTAAGAGTAGCAGATGTTCAGACCGCTTCAGGCATCCTTAAAAGAGCAATTCAATATTTAGCTCCACTCCCTAAACTCACCGATGAACCCGAAGAAGAAGGACAACTATCTCCTCCACAAATCCCAGAATCCGAATTGTCAGCAGAAAATCAATCACCAAAACCATCATCGGACGGAAGGCCACTCGCCAAAAAACAGCGAACCTTGGCAAACTCAATCATGACTACACTACTCGCAATCTTGCTATTACTCCCACTCGTGTCCACAGATAAAATTGAAATAACCCAATTTGAACCCAACATCGGCTTGTACTTTGAAGGTATCAGCAACATCCGAGTATCGCGATCAGAATGGAACATTATTTCCTACTATAACTTACGCCCATATTGGCAGGAAATATCCAGCTTCATGAACGAATCAACGGCATTGCACCACTTATGCGACCTGCTAGTTCAAAGGACAACTTGCTCGAGCGTTCTCCAAGCAGTAGACTTCAGCATAGCAAGTCTTAATAACAATAATCTTTTGCTAAAAAGAAGAGTTAAACGTGGCGCTATAAACGCTGTTGGTAACATTGCTAATTCACTGTTCGGAATTTTAGATTCAGATTATGCTGAACAAATGTCAAACACCATCAGCGCAGTAAACGCAAATGAAAACCATCTGAAACAACTCCTCAGCAATCAAACATCAATTGTCGACGCAACTCTAAACGTACTTAAACAAGATGAAGAGAATATAAAACAAAGGTTCAACAGCGTAGAAAACCAATTAACAGAAATTACATCCAGACTACACGACAATGAAAAAGAACAGTATCAAGCAAGACTTTTTCGGATTTTTATGTCGCGATCTGTTCAACTTTCTCTAACATCAGCAAGGTTACATCGAATCCAGTCAGAAATCTTATCAGCACTAACAGATTCACACCATGGAAAAATCAGCCCAACACTTCTATCACCGTCCCAACTTCAAGCCGAGCTTATGCAAGTGAGGAATCATCTTCCAACGTCTCTAGAACTACCAGTAGGCGGAGATAATATTCTACAACTGTATAAAATTATGAGTGTAAGAGGAGGCGTAACAAAAGACCACGTCATCTTTCATATATCTATTCCGTTAGCTGATCCTGAACCATTCGAGCTTCTGAAACCACACCCAATTCCGGTTCTGACAAATGGCACAATGCTCGCTATAAGGCCATGCGGCAACTTCCTAGCTATAAATTCCCACAGGGATCAGTACTTCATCATGACAGAAAAACAGCGGGACACATGTGCAATAATTAGAGAAGATGAACTTTTGTGCCAACACATGCAATCAACATTCAACGCAAACGCTGACAAATGCCTATGCGAACTTTCACTTCTCAACTACAACACGCAAAGAGGTTGTTACATTGTTCCTGTTACTGACAATACGTCACTTACACAGTTGGAATATAACAATCAATGGCTATACACAATGCAGCAGCCTTCCCGAATAAGCGCCGTATGTGGGCAAGAAAAATCACAGCTCACCTTAAAAGGATCTGGTGTCCTAAAAATATCACCAGACTGCACACTCAAATTCAACTCAATCATCATCAAAGGTCATCAAACTGTTTTCACATCTCTTCATACATCTTACACTGTAATGAGCAATAGCACTGACATCAGCTACCCAGATGAGGTACAATTTGAAAGAATTCACACCAAAGCCTATGCTGACCAAATTAAAAACATCTCCGACATACAGAGCAAATTACATCGAATGGTATCTGCCGAGTTTCCATCACAAATCAAAAGCATACAATACCACCACGGGACCATTGCCTATGTCGCCCTCGTCATCGCAATCATAATCAGTGTGAAGGTTGCCTGGAAAAAGGCACGTTGTAAAGGAATTAAAGCAGCTCAACAACCCCCAAGTCCAGCAGTACGCCAACATATTCCAACTCAAGAATTTGAAGTATCAATAACTTAAGCGTATAATTCTAATAAAAACAATGTAAGGTTGTCGCATTTGCAATTTTGTTGATCAATGCTCAACGGCGGGGTGTATGTTCAAACCTTCACAAAGAATTTCTTTCACATATTCGTAACTATGTTTGTACAAGTCTACAAACATACTTGCGTACATGTGCCTGCACGAAATTATGTGAACAACCTTAAATTGTCAGTCTCATGTTTTTCTTTTATTTTTTGTAATGTTTTAATTTTTATTTAACTTGAATTTCTTTCACACGTTTGTAAGTACGTTTGTACCAATCTACAAACTTACTTACGTACATGTGCCTGTCCGAAATTATGTGAACAATCTTAAATTAATATTCTCATATTTTTCTTTTATTTTTTGCAAAGTTTCAATTTTAATTTAACTCGTGCCTTGAACTTCTAGTTTAATTGCAATTTGCCTGTATTTTTACTTTTTACCAAGTTTGAGGAACTCCAATTTCATTTAAATATTTTCATTTAGTAACCTTGAACTACTGTTTGAGTTTATTTTATGTTTGCATCGTCGGCGGTTTCACATTTTTTCTGGAATTTCTTTAATTTACAATTTTATAAGCTTTGTTGTTATTTGTATTTAGTAATTAATTAGTATATAAGAATCAATTTTATTTTAATAAAATCAGAAATAATAAATCAATTTATTTGACAAGTTGTTTCTCTACTATAACTCCGCTGTAACCAAGTTTCAAGTGCTTGTGTTACTCTGTAGAATTGTCTTGGTGATACTGCCTAGACAATATTATTAACGTTACTTGGCTCATAGCCTTGTAAATAAAACCCAATTCAAAGGTTAAACAAATCAGTTTAACCCAATTCATTTATTGAATTAAACAACATGTATGACCGACCTCAATTGGTTTTTTGTCCTTAACATTTTCTTGAGACATACTTGCCCCTTATCCCGACTTTTTAGGGGGGCTCCCATACAAATATTGCGTTTTATGAAATTCTTAAATTAATTAATTTTGTGAATAAAATCAAAAGTTGGTAACAGATATGTCAGCAAAAAATTAGAAGTCTAGCTACATTTTTAAATTGTTTATGAATTTTTAAAAAACAAAAATTTCGAAATTTCGGCAAAAAAAATTTTTTTTTTTTTTTAAAAATGTTTCAAAAACGACTGGTCATATGAGAAAAACATTTAACTTTTCTTAAAGGAAATTTTATTGCGGAATTTAGTTTTTTTTAGTAATTTCAATAAAATAAACTGTTTTTGAGTTACGCGAATATATGTTGTGCAACCTCTTCCATTTTCGAAATAACGGTATATCTCGAAAACCAGAGCCAATCTAAAAAAAAGCGAGAGAACCACTGGATTCAGCGTACCCGAATTATGTTAAATCGCCATGTGCTCGGCTTGTCTGTTTTTTCAACTTGCATAGTGTAACTTTTAATATTCTACACGATATTCGCAAAAAGTGTGAAAAAGTTATTGCCCTAATGTATATATATATATCGTCACCTAAAATGCAAAAGGCCGTAACTTCACTTTATGGTTTTTTACAGGAGAAGGAATAAACGTAATAAATTAAAGACTACTTAAAACTTAATATCCAAATTTTAGATTCAAGCTTAGAAAACAAAGACGGATTTGTTTCTAAAAAAGAAATTAATGGAAAAAAGTACTTTTTAAGAAATGTTAGTTACGGCCTTTTATACTCTATTTTTCTGAAACCAAAAAGCCGTAACTATAAGAATAAAATTGTGCATAAAATAAAACAAATGGTTAAGATAAGAAAATAGTGCTTTAAGGACGTAACTAAAAAAGTTTTTAGGCAAGTGATGTCTTTTTGAATCTATTTATTGTAAGTATTTTAAAACAAAACACAAAATTCCTCATAACTATTAAAAAAATTTATTTAATTTATAAATTTAATTCGAGAAAATAAAATTAAATTAAAGTTGTTAAGAAAAATAATAACGCAATAACACACATTGAAAGAGAATCAAAGGCAACTTTGTTTTGATTTTTTTCTTGTTTTTTTTTTTTGGAAAACTGTAGTTACGGCTTTTTGGTTTATGAAATTGTTAACGTTGCAGTGACGGCCTTTTGTTTTTCGGAAATAAAGTCGTTATTTTTGGACGTATACATGTAAGATTTTCTGTGTAGATGTGTTTCGGTTAAGTACGTCATAATCAATCAAAAAGTCAAATTTGAATTTTTGAGTAGTTACGGCCTTTTGCATTTTAGGTGACGATATACTACTATATTTATGTACCTTATTGCTGTTTTAGGTAGTAAGCTTTCATTTATCGGTCTATTTCAAGATACCGGATAACTTCATAAATGCAATGTTGCAAAGTATCACTAAAAACGAAAGCGTTGATAAAGCATCACAAATAAAAACAATGTACAAGTTTTGCAACTGTTGAGCCGTTGCTTTCAGAAAATTTGTCCATGAATTCTATGCCTTTCAGTGTTGCATTGCAACACCGAGTTTGTGAAGTGAGCCATTGTCCCGCTTTTTATATTAAAATATGTACATATTTACTTGATAAATCTTAGTTTGTTTCACATTATTAAAAAAGTGCCCAAAGAAAGTTTACCAAAATCTTTTCGGAATCTTAAAAATTATATATTCGGTACTTATCTAGATTTGTCAATAAGCAATGGACTCCAAACGTTTAGTGTTTTGTAAATTGGTTAGAACATGGAGGATTTTTTGCTATTCGGTAAGTCAGTTGAATGGAGGGATCCAATTAATCATAAGACTGATTGCTATATAAAATGGCTATGCTATTTATCCGGATATAAATCAATTGATCTCTATTCCCGAAGCGAAAACCTTCAGGATTAAAAGTAACATCAGATAATGAAGAAGATTTATATCTGAGTTTAAGTTCCATAGAC
The DNA here is from genome assembly GCA_930367215.1 of Pollenia angustigena. NCBI lineage: Eukaryota > Metazoa > Arthropoda > Insecta > Diptera > Polleniidae > Pollenia > Pollenia angustigena. The sequence continues at coordinate 189,808,050 of OV884056.1, forward strand.
GATACGAATATTAAACTATGAGTCAAAGCGCACTTAATGATTTACATCGTGACTTAAACTTGTCAAAAGAATACTACAATTACTCGCTTCATGTTTGAAAGAAAGTCTATTTTCGGACACAGAGACACGCGTTTTTTACTATCGCAATCGCTCCAAGATATATGGAATTCTTTTTAGAAAGTAGTAAGTACGTTTTTAGGAAACAACAGAAGCCATAACGACAGTTAACTAATTTCAAATATGCTGGAAGATTTTCTGCCATAGGTGTATGTCAAATAAATAAAAAAAATATGGATTTCCTGTAATTACAGGAGCACACATGTCATTGAAAATGCGTTTTCTTTAACACTTTTTAGACTAGTTTCATTGTGACAAATAAGGTGAAATATTTCACCGGGATCTTGCAGTAATGGAAAAGCATTATCAACGCCATTGGGATCAGACCATGATGGGTAAATACTGCTGGATGCAAATTCGTGAAGCGTCATCGCAATATAAAAGGATATCTCGAAAACGCTTCTTGAGAAAAATAAATGAGTGCCATATTCGTGTTTGGCAGCCCCGATTTATACTAGAAAATATCTAATTTTTGAGGTTAACATTTTATGCACTTTTTCGTAATATTCCTTACATAAAATTCCCGGGAATGAAAAACTAATTTTATTCTCTCAAGGGAATAATTAATTGCCCGTGAAATTAGAAACCCTATTTTTACAGATTAAAAAAGACAATTTTTTTAAATGTTTAAAGAAAAAAATTTTTTGACCGTTTAAACGCTATGAAAAAGTTCCAAAACTCGATCAAGATAAAAAAGTTTGTTGGGTTACTTATCTACTTAATATGTCTGCATTTTTGGTTTCCAACTGCAGTGACAACAACCGTCCACCATATTCACAAACTTTTTTCAGTTCCTAAAATTTTTTTGGCATATGGTCCGTAAAAAATAGTACAAACACTAGCAACAAAAAACATAAACGTTATGACGATTTCGTTATGTTGTTTTGTTGGTAAATATGTAGACATCAGGTAACATGTGTTTTCGGTTTCCAGGAGGGAGATAAAAAAAACCACTTAAAAAATAATCATAATTTTATGTACACGACATGACAAACTATTTTAACACCAATGCGTTTGTTTCATTCTTCTCTGTCATACAATTGCAATTTGACTTAAAATTTATACATTTAACTTTACAAGTCATGATTTGGCCTTATTTTATAACAATTTGTGTAATTAATTCTTAAAATTTTAAAAGTTTGTTTTTGTTTTCCGTTCTGTCATACACAACATAAAACTATAATGTTAACATAATTAACAATATACGATTAAATAAAAAAAAAAACTTTAATTTAACACACCCAACGCCCGCTCAAGGTAAAAAAAATGTTATAGAAGCCAAAGAATTTGTACGTTCTATGTCATGGCGATGAAATCAAAAAATGAAACCATAAAAAAAACTTACCAATAATGTAATTTAATTTTATTGCACAAATTTATTTTTGCCTTTATTCATGGTTATTTTGACGATATTTTTTCCGCTAATAATTGACATAATTACAATAACTACCTGCTACTGGTAAAAAAAAATCTAAAATGAAAAATCTTAAATATATTTCAAGGTTGAATAGAAGTCAATTTTATGCAAAATATTTTAATGGCCTTTAATTTTAAGAGTTAATTAAGACTTTATCCACAATTAAGTCCATATAGTTCATTATTCGTACTACATATTTGCATTTTAAAGTTTTCATAATTTGCTAAAAAAAAAAGGTATGTAATTCAATGACCTTTGTTTTAGTTTTTATGATTTAATATCACACGGTTGAACAATTGTTTTCATCTTTTAAAAACTTTTAAAATAATTAAAACGTTAAACTTTACAACAGCCATATAACTAATTAATATATTTTTAAAATCAATTAATCATTTGAAAATATTAACCCATAAAGTGAACTTTGGTATATAAATAAATAATAGTATTCGCACTAGGAGTGTATGTACACTAGGGTGGCCGTTATTTTCTTTTTTTTGATTTCTTATATTCTCCCCCCCCCCCAAATCGGTTCAGTTTTATGTAAAAAAAAATACAAAAAAAATTCGTAGCGATAAGTTGTGTTTTAGGGGGGGCGTCGGCCCCTCAAAGTTTGCATTAAGCCATTTATTCAAATGTAATTTGTTTGCATATGACTATCTCTTAAAAACAACATTTTACAAGAACATAATATATGGCAATATTTTAGCTCTTCTAGTCAATAACATTAGCCTCGAAGAAAGTTTTTTGCTAAAATTAATATTTAAGAAAATAATTAAGAAAATAACAACAAAATTCCAAACATTTTATATACGTTTTATATATATAAAAGAGGGATTTAATGTCAAGTGAACTAATTTTGAAATCGATGACTTTCGATTTGGATGAAATTTGCACCAACGTTAGTCCTATTGAATAGTAGTTTAGACACAAATTTTCAACAACATCGGTCAAAAAGTTTTTGAGTTTGGGGGGGTCAGAGTTTGAAATTTTGGCCATATAGGTGTTTTTTCACATCCATGTAACTTATTACCAATTGGGGTTAGCAAGCAATTAGATAGCTATTTGATCAATCTTTTTAAAAAACAAATTTTTTGTTTTTTTTTAATTTTTTAAAATTTTTTTTTTTAAATTTAAAACTTGGCAAAAAAAAATAAAAAAAAAAAGTTTTAAATATAAAAAAAATATGTAAAAAAATTTTTTAAAAAACAAAAAATTTTTTTTAAAAGATTGATTAAATAACTATCTAAGCTGCTTGAGACAAATTTTGCTAACCCCAATTGGTAATAAGTTACATGGATGTGAAAGAACACCTGTATGGCCAAAATTTCAAACTTTGATCCCCCCAAACTCAGAAACTTTTTGACCGATCTTGTTGAAAACTTGTGTCTAAACTACTATTCAATAGGTCTAACGTTTGTGCAAATTTCATCCAAATCGAAAGATTTCGATTTCAAAATTAGTTCACTTGACATTAAATCCCTCTTTTATATAAATAAAACGTATATAAAATGTTTGGAATTTTGTTGTTATTTTCTTAATTATTTTCTTAAATATTAATTTTAGCAAAAAACTTTCTTCGAGGCTAATGTTATTGACTAGAAGAGCTAAAATATTGCCATATATTATGTTCTTGTAAAATGTTGTTTTTAAGAGATAGTCATATGCAAACAAATTACATTTGAATAAATGGCTTAATGCAAACTTTGAGGGGCCGACGCCCCCCCTAAAACACAACTTATCGCTACGAAATTTTTTTGTATTTTTTTTTACATAAAACTGAACCGATTTGGGGGGGGAGAATATGAGAAATCAAAAAAAAAAAGTTCTCCATACAACTAACGGCCACGCTAATGTACACTCAAGAAAATGCATGCCTTATATTCAGAACTTTGTATGGAAATGCTTAACTCTTATAAAATAAACATATTTTTTACGAAAAAGGTCTCGTATAAATTAAAAATTTCAGTTTCTTTTTTTAATATGTAAAAGAATTACATTTCTTGTTTTGCTTTTTTGATTTATTATTACTAGTGTTCGCCTAATGGTCAAAATTCGACCATAAATTTGTATGTAAATATGAAGTAAACATAATTCATCTAAGTAAATATGAATTTATTTATTTCGAGCATTTATTTTTTCCTTCAAATTGGATCGATTTTTCAATATAAAAAATATCAATTGAAAAACAAAATATATAAAGTCTTCTTTATATATTGTCATCCACTCAGGACGTTGCACGTTTAATTTTATGTTTATATGTCTAATATTAACAAAAATTAGTCAAAGTACCAGCTGTTGAACGAAAAAGTACCAAAAAGCTCCCCTTACATGTTCTTATTCACCCACTTTAATGTATTGTTTTACCTTTATAGGTCGAATATTAACGAAAATTCAAAAAGTTCCAGATGAAAAACAAAAAGTACCAACATATTTTATCTTATAGGTTATCACTCATGTAGGACCCTACACCTATAATATTATGTTTCTAAGTTCAATATTACAGAAAATTTCAAAATTATCACATGAAGCACAGAAAAGTAAAAGAAAGAAATTTTGTTTCCCGTATTTCTCCTTTTTTCTCCCCATAGAGGTTCGGTTGGCAAACAAAGGAAGAAATCATTCTGAACTGTTTTGCCTGGTCAGATTTATACATAAGACTTATATAGTCGAAATATTCGAGAACCGGTTTTTGAAAAATGTCGAATAATCGGTCACCCTAATTTTTTATTATTTGATAATTGGAAAAAAATTGTATTTATTATACCCACACCACAATAGTGGAGAGGGTATTATGCATTTGTGCTGATGTGTGTAACGCCTTAAAATATTCGTCCTTGACCCACCTTAAAGTATACCGATCGTCTTAGAATCACTTTCTGAGTCGAACTAACGATGTCCGTCCGGCTGGCTGGCTGGCTGGCTGGCTGGCTGGCTGTCTGTCCATGTAACCTTGTGCGCAAAGTACAGGTCGCAATTTTGGAGATAATTTGATGAAATTTGGGTCATAGAGGGAAGATAGGGGGAAATTTCTTCCTCTCAGAAACTATTAAACCGATTTCAATGAAATTTAAAACATAGATATAACCATATCTATATCAACACATAATGTATGCATTTTTTAAAAAATAGGACCACGAGGGGAGAAAGGGGCAATTTCTGTCTCTCAAACCGATTTTAATGAAATTTAAAACATAGATAGATCCATATCTATATGGACACATTAGCTATACAGTTTTTCAAAAATAGGACCACAAGGGGAGGTAGGGGGCAATTTCTGCCTCTCACAAACTTTCAAACCGATTTTCATGAAGTTTATAAGCATAGGTAAATCTATATTTATATGGACACATAAGCATGATGTGTTTTTAAATACTGTGGTGTAGGGTATCATATGGTCGGGCTTGACCGACTATACTTTCTTACTTGTTTATTTTGCATTTGTTTTAGTAGCAATTTTGAACGCTTATAACTCTGAAACTATTGAACAGATTTTAATAAAATACATATTGTGCACTTCTTTGTATTAATACCTCTCAAATGGTGTATATTTTGTTCAAATCGGCTGACATACAGAGGAGGAAAGTGTTCTTAACTGTTTTGACTTAGCCGATTTATATATAGATTATTTAACTATTAAGTGCAAATAACCTTTGTGTTACAATTCAAATTAAAATAAATTTTAATGTTTTTTTCAATTAACAAAAGGGATTTTTAATTTTGTTATATTTTTTCACATTTGATAACTTTTTTAAAAATGTTGGTTGTATTGTTGTATTACTGGTTGTGGAAGCGCTGGTAGTTAAAAATCAAAAAAGTTTGCCAAATCGTCGGTTGATTATTTAATTGTCGTGTGTGGATACAAATTACATAAATTAAATAAAATTAAATAATCAATTGACGAAATATAAACAGTTTTGCCACGTTTTTGAAAAGTCCCTTCATTTTTTTGATTTTAAAATAGCTGTCCTTTTTCCCCTACTGCCATTTTTTTTAGAAGAAAATCTCTACAAATAGGGATTTTTCCCTACGTATAACATCACTGGTGCAAGGTCCTGAGAGAATGAGAACATATGAGGAGGTCCATAACAAAACGTAATAATTACACCATAGCCTTTTTTTTGATAAACTACAAAATGTAATTTAAGTAAGTTAGTAGCACATAATTTTTTTTAAAAAACAATTATTGAGGTTTTATTGTCTACAAAAATTAATATTAATCACAAATTAATTATTTTATCTGACACTTTGTTCTAAAGTTATTTAGATAACCAATTTGGAATTATTGCGTTTTGGTCCAAATCATTGTATTTATTTCATTTTGCTTTGAAATCTATGTAGTAAAAACAAAAAAATTATTCTTTTTAGTTTAAAGTGTTGTTTATTCAATTTATTTTAAAATATATCGTTGCCTAAAACTCAAAAGGACCTAACTAGAGTTTTTTTTCACCCGGAGTTTTTCGATTCCCGGGAAAGCACGAAATTTTTTTAAATTTCCCGGGATCCCGGGATCCCGCTCCATATAAATAGTACAAAGTAAATTTGTTTTTATATAATGAAAAAAAGTTTTATAAAAAAAACGTAAGGCAACTTGTTTACAAAGTAAGTAAAAGAAATGCTTAAATACTACAAAAATTAATTGAAGATTAAAAGAGGAACTTGAATTATTATTACCTTACGGTTTTGTATTATTATGCTCTAGATAAAAAGATAACATAAACATAACAATTTAATTCATAAAACAATAATAAAAACAAACAAAAATTCAGGTACTCAAGATATGAGATCAAAAAGTTAATTCATAAAATAGTCAAAATATTTTAAATAAACAAATTAACATTTTTTAACGGCTTAGGAAATTACTTTCTGACACACTCAAAGCACTTAGTAAGTCGTCAAAAGAATATTTCTTATTTTATTTACTAATTTCCATGTTTCTGAAAAATTTCATTCACTTTTTTTACCGAGGTTGGACAAATAGTTTATCACCTAATAAACATATCGCTCCTTCATTGCAACATAGTCATATCTTAAAAAATCAAAAATTGTAAGTTATTTGAGCAAAGTGTTCCTTCATACCTTCTCGTATTTTATCTCAAACTGAACCGAAATTATAGCAAAATATTTATATCTTTAAATCGGTACATTTTGAAAACTTAGATCGCGTTTTGCCAGGTTCGTTTGTTTTTTTTAGATATGACTATGTTGCAATTAAGAAACGATAAGGTTAGGTATCTGCTATTTTTAAGACTTTTCCATGGACAATTAAACTTTACTGCCTGCACCTTATTTAGAATTAATGTGCTTTATTAAAGTTTCACTTCACTAAATTTGCTAATTATCAACTGTTGCACTGCCCATTCTGCTTTTAGTAGATTTATTGCATCAGGAGACATTGATTTACGTATGTACTCACTTCTTGAAATTGATCTAATCGACAACCCATTCACAGATGCTAATTTTAAGAGAATATATAACCTAATTTCGAAGTATAAATAGCTGTTTTTTTAACTATGCGGAATTTTTTATTTCCCGGGATCCCGCAAGAAACATCCCGGGAAAGCGGGAAATAAAATAATGGAATTCCCGGGAAAAAACCCTAGACCTAACTAACCCAAAATTTAAAATCGACTTTTTCATTGATTTGATTGCAAAAGGTATTAACTAAACAACAATTCCTTACGTTTTACAGTTATTTAAGAGTTACCACCAGAGCATAATTTATTTATAAAGTTGACTTTTTTTAAATTTCTTGTAGCGATTTATTGCAAAGATGTGTAATTATTGCATCATGCTCTGAACCATTATATTCGATATTGAATTGCTGCGTAGTAATTGTGCTTTGGAATGCTTTATAATACAGGTGATATAGATTTCAATGTGTAGACTAGGATTCAATCAAAAAAATTGAAAACTGTAGTTATTACGTTTTGTTATGGATCTCCTCATATAAGATGTAAAATTGTTGGTACTTTTTTGTTTTTTATCTGGTACTTTTGGAATTTTGTTAATATTCCACCTATAAAGATAAAATTAAACATGCATGGTCCTTTTCATTTATACATATGTACTTACACTCACAATATTCTGTACGTAAAATTAACTGAAATTTTACTATAAAATAAATGAAAATTCAGTTAAAATCCGGCCCACTTATTTTTCATTTATTTTTAACACAAATTTCATTTAATTTTTACTGTCAAAAATGCAACCCCATTTTCCGTAAAATCAATTGAATTTTCAGTTATTTTATGTAATTCAGTAATTTTTTATAATACAGGTTTTACTCGTTTACTCCACAAAAGAGCCAACTTTCTAAAAAAAAATACCAGACAGATACCTGTCCGCTTAGAGAATATTATTATTTACTTACCCCATAACCAGGGATGTTAGATGTGAAGATTTTACGTAATTTTGACGATTTTCTTCGATGAATTTACCAAAATGACGATTGACGATTTTTAATGTAGAGTCACTTAGGTTTTGACGATTTAATCCCGTCAACAAATTTAGTTGAAACTTTAATTCGGCATCAATCTGGCAAGTAAAGTTTTTTCTTACCCAACGTTTCCACATGCAAGTAATTACTTGCAAGTAGTGTATTCGTATTATCAGCAAAAAATCGAGGAAACAGCCAATTGGCTGAATGTACAAAAATTGTGTGAATGTTAGTGAAATAGTGTCAGTGAATTGAGTTTTTCGAACTTGCACTTGCATGTGGAAACGGGGGGCTAGTTTATATACGGATGTAGAGGCGAATATATATTTATACTAGCGGACCCGACGAACTTCGCCTCGTCCCAATACAATACAAATATTTAAATTTTTTAATGTGATTTATTTGAATGGAATCAGTAGAGAGCGATTTGATGAACAATGTTTTTCGATTTGTTTTCCGGCGTAAAAACAAATAACGAAGACGGTTTCCCAACACGCGAACATGCAACGTACAGCTGACCGTGTGAAAAAAAGGGAAATTGGAGATTAATCCCAAAGACTTCTAGTGATTGGCCTTGCGATTTATTGATTGTCATTGCAAATGCCAATCGAAAGGGGAACTGAATCCGCTTGAATTGGAATGGAAGTTCAGTCGGAATATTGGGAATTCGTGGGATAAGGACTTCTTCTCCTTTGAATTTGCCCTTGATGATTGTCGCCTGAATCACATTGTTCATTAGCTTTTTGACGGACAACCGCGTACCGTTGCACAATTTTGGAGGATTGAGATTTCGCAACATTATTATGATCGATACCACCTTCAGCTGTAAATTATGCGGCGGAGTTCCTGGTACATCCAGCGAGTTCAAAAATTCCGTCGGGTAGCTGTTCGGTTAATTTCGTCGGTCACGCAGTCAACAGATTTGTACGTATGCAGTTGTCCTGCGATTTGACTTTGAATAATTAAGTTTAAGCTATCGACGTTCTTATTCTTCGCTGCCCGTTCACCAATACCATCGAGATTTTTGTAATTTTGTGCAATGCCGGGGAACACTTTGCTGATGAGTTCCTCCTTGGACGATGTGAATTCACAAAAATTTTCAGGGAACGAAATCAATCCATTCGAAACATCAACAGGAATTTGGCCGTTGCCAAGCTCCACAAGTTGTCTCGAGAATTCAGCAGCCAATGGGTCGTTCTGCAACGCGACTCTCATGTTTGTAGTCAGTTGGAACTTCTGGACATGCCTCTGCAAAGACGACGATTTCAGGCACGCGTTAAGTTCATCCGCAGCAGAAGATTTGGGGATAACGGGAAGTGTTTGACGAAAATCTCCGGAGAGCTATATCAAAGTCCCACCAAATCGTCTTGAGTATTAAAAATTCTATATTTCTTGGTTTTGTATTTTTTGACGATTTTTTGACGGGTGTTTTCAAAACTAATGACGGTTATGACGATTTTTTTTTTAACTTTGACGATAATCCGAAAAAAACATCTAACAAAACTGCCCATAATACATGTTTGTTTTACCGACCCCGTTGTTTACAGAAGAACTCTCAATTATAAGACACCAGCAGCAGTTTCGTAATTATTTTACTTTAAAATTTTTTTACACAAAACAAGCAAATCGCTTTTTATAGATAACTAAAAATGTATTTTTGGTAGTTTAATTATGTAAAATAACTGAATATTCCTTTGTTTTAACGAAATTTGCAGTGAATTTTTTGATAGTTAAATTATAAAGGGTGGTTAAATTTTAAGGGCCCAGGTTGATTTTGAATAAAACACAAATTATTTAGGAAATTATTGTAATTTCTGTTTATTATTATAATATTGGTGTGGTTCAATTACGTATGGAACAAAATATCGGCCAAATGGTTACCTCGACCTCGGCGGCACACCTCTATCCGATGGTTTAAATTTTCGATAGTTTTTAAAAAACTTTTGCATACTATCGATAGTTTCAGACCACTACTGATAGTTAATTATAACTGAACTTGGTGAAATTGACCATTATGTATTTTATCAGAATCTTTGGAATTTTTATAAGCTTGTCGAGTATGATTGCCTTTAGCATTAAAATTCGAACCGTCCTTAAAATCTCTATAAATGGTGTTATTATGAATGTGTACGCACTTTACTTTAAAAAAAATTAAGATCAAAATTTTTCATCTTTAGTGGATACCGAATAAATCTTTATTTAATATCACAAATAGGGCAAGATAGACAAGAAAAACTTTTCAAAGAGCTTTACAACATGGTCAAGTATTTTTCTTTTTCTTAAGGGGTTAAAAGTAAAACTATTGATCACAAACAATTTGTAACAACATGTTTTCTAAGTGAATTAACATAAGTGATATACAAGAGTTTATTTAAATAGAAGTATAGACTTCTTTACCAGCGATCAAACAAAGTTAGGAACAAGTTCAACCGTTTTTGTACAGGGAAAACCCTTTTAGCTTAAAAAAAATCTAAACATTTCAAACACCCAACAATTCTATAAGAATAATAATTAAAAAATAAACAAAGACTATAAATTTCAATACTTGCACAACACTTCATTAGATCGATGCATTTTCAGTGTTTGCAAATGTACAATATTCAATATTATGGGGAAATACGAGTAATTACAATAATAAATAAATAATTCCATTAGATTTCATCAAAATCATAAATTGTCATATCAACTAAAATTGTGCTTAATTGACTTGTGTACTTACACAAATAACTAAAATGGTTTGATAATAGAACCCTACCTAAATTCGAGCGAGAACCCAACATTTTATGGTTTTGTGTAGTGCAGCATTCAACCCAAACCTTCATACAACCATACACCCATTCATTCATATACCAGCTGTTTAATGTTGATGACAAAAACAAGCAAAACAGGTAAGAGTACTGCATTCGTCTGGGCCGAATCTTTTATACCCTCCACCGACAGTTAGAATATTTTAGGCATGGGCCCTATAAATTATTAATTAATCTATAAGAACGGACGTCAGTATTAAATTTAGTTTAGACCCTCATTTGTTAAATTATTGATCGTCACTCGGAAAGCTTTATGCTTTTATTTATAGTCATACTAAACTTAATTTGAATAAAATTGAGTAAATTATCAAGATTCGTAACAGTTTTAGCCGAACTAAAATAATTTTCGAGGTAGACACATGGTAAACTATGGATCAATCATCAAACAATTCTGTAGAGAAGTTTCTGGTTTTAAAAAGCCTAAATTAAAACAAATTTCGATATAGAAGTGACATTTTAGCGTTTTATAGTTTCAAATAGATTTTCAGAAGGCTGGACGATTCTTACTGTCGCATCTTACACGTCGGTCTGACCAGCCAGAAAATTAAAATTCATAAGAGGGGTAAGACAATGGTGTGTCTTGTCACCTCTTTTTTTTTAATATTATATTGGGCACAATTATGATAGCTGCGACTCAGGAATCTATCGGTTTTACTGGGAGCTTCAACAGCCTGTTAGAGGATCTTGACTACGCTGCTGACATATGTCTCTTAACTCATCAGCAGTCCAGCATTCAGCACAAGCTAAAGCAAGTACAAAAATACGCGAAAAGAGCCGGTCTTGTAGTCAATAGCTCTTAAACCAAATCCTTGCACATTAACGCTGGAAATATAACACCACTAATCTTAGTCAACACACCACTGGAAGAAGTGGTGGCATTTATTAATCTTGGTAGCATATTAACATCCACCGGGGGCGCCGAATTGGACATAAAAAATTGTATGAAAAAAGCAAGACAAGCATTTGGAGCCTATATTTATGTCTGGATATATTCACTTCCAATGTAGAATCTATATTACTCTATGGGTCCGAAACATGGAATACATATGCAAGAGTAATTGGCAGAATCCAGGCATTCGACAACAGATGTCTTAGGAGAATCTTGCGAATCCAACGGCCAATCATAATATCGAACCAACATCTATGCGAAAGGTGTAATCAAAAGCAAATGTACAATGAAATTAAAAGCAAGAAGTGGCGTTGAATAGGTTATACATAGAGCAAGCCTAAAGGAAATATTGCCAAAGAAGCCCTACAATCAGTGTTACCGTCGGATATTTGAAAAAAGTACCAAAAAAGGGGATATCTACAAAAAAATGGGCACCAAAAAGAGGATTTAAAAAAAATTAGCACATCTTTTGAAATTACAATAAGTACACCACATTATGTATTTTTTACGTTTTTTCTATTTATAATAATTTTAAATAGTATAAAAACATAACGAAGAACATTGTATAGTAATAATATACTCTAAAAAACAATTGATCGTATTACAATAGAAATACATACTTACCTTCAAATGGCTCATTTGTTGTAAAATCTAAAATAAATATTTTGTAAATATTTCGAGAAGTAATTTTTATAAAATATTTACTTTAATGTTTTGGTAATTCAAAAACGTTAAACTTGTTTTCTGCCAAACATGTTTTTTGGATTATGACATTGTTGCAGCAAATAGAAGATATTTGTGTAATGTGTTTTATATATACATTTATAAATATATTTCTTGCACTTTTCCTTATGAATACATTTTCTTTGATTTATTAAAGACATGTCTACCTGCACCCTAAAACTTTTTAGAAATTTATTTGCCTATTCCACCAGATTCTTATGTTCTTTGGAATGCTTTGACCGAATATGAGCACAGTTTTTTCCCATCACGTTACAATAATCAGACACACCAATTTCTGTAATTTCGGAAGATGATTTGTACCACAATTAATAACCAAATCCATAGCTTAATAATTTTATTATACAGTCAACCTAATTACAAAAGTTTTAGGCCCAGGCCCACGATGTCGACTAGAACATTTCTTTCGTATGTTTGTATTGAAAACAATACACAATAGCAAACAATAGCACGTCATACGAAGATCGTATTGATAATAAACTTTGTATTCCCGAAAATAACTTTGATAATATAATTGCATGTGCCCGTGCATAAAACTGAATTGGCAAATTGGTTTAGTTCGTTGTTTTCTTACGAAGACAATAGAATGAAGCGGTTTGTTTTTTAATTTTGTTTTTTCTTTTAACCCACTTACAACTACAATTTGAGTCGGAAAGAACCCAACCAATTGTAGGGGGATGTAAGAAAAGATAAACTGACTGTTTATTGTTGGTGTTTTGTTTAAGCTTTGATATTGTTACAGGTAAGACTTAGAGTGTTTATAACTCTTATTCGCTTAAGGTTTTATTTGTTTAATATTTTTGGCTTTTCTAAAATCTTTGGAAAAGGTTTCCTGATGAGCTGGTGTAAGCAACCGGCGAAATGCGCATAGAGGCTTGCTTTCCCTCAACAATAAATTTATCAAAAATGAAAAACTGGGAATTAAGCACGTCATACGAAGATCGTATTGATAACAAAAAAAGTTTAGTTTTTTATAAATATGCGAAAGAAATGTTGTGGACCTGGCAGCTAACCTAAAATCGGATAATAACAAGAAATCCTATAACAAAAAAAAAAAAAAAAAAAAAAAAAAAAAAAAAAAATCATTTTTTCAAATACTTTGTATTAAATCAGTTCCGCACTTTAATACAAATAAATGCATACATGCTACTGAATTTAAATGCTAGTGTTTTAATTTCTTTACTAAAGCATATTTAGTTTTTATCCAATTTCGTCTATTATTGCTTAAAATTTTTGTAATCTGTACCCATGTTCTGTAACTTTAGTGAGAACTTCTTGAATCGAAAAGATGTAAAACAAAATATTCCATCGTTTCTCGAAAAGTTATAAAAATGTGTGTCTGTAACTCATGTCGAAAACTATCAAAAGAGATTACGTCGTTACGTTATAAATGTCATAATATTGCACTCGAAGCCAAAATTTACTAAAATTGAAAATTTTTAACGACGTCGGCGAAAACACGACCGTCGGCTATACCAAATTGTGCAAAGAGAGACTTTAATGTCTGTTGTTTGCAAACGAGCTTTGAAGACATTCGTATATGTTAAAAGTAAAATAATAAAACAATGAAAAATGTGCCAATAATTAAATATTATTATTATTATTCTTTGCATTTTTAATTGTTTTTTACTGTTAAAATTTTTCCTGGCCCCATTTTTATTCGTGAGTTTATTTGACAGTTCAAAGCGGGAACTTGTCTCATCAAAATGTTACAGACACACTTTTTCTGTAAATTGGCGAGTAATTTCCTTACGTGACAGCTTGTTCTCGCCAAAAAAGTTACAGACACAGTTAAGTGAGAAAAACAGCTGTTTGTTTCAATTTATGGCATTTTTGTTTCATTTCACACATTTCAATCGAAAACTTTCTCGACGCGAGAGTTACAGAACATGGGCACAGGTTTATAGACCAAAACTATACAACTGGATTTTGTTATTAATTTTGGTACAAAACATCTTCCGAAATTACAATAATTGGTGTATCTGATAAATGTGACGTAATGGGAGAAAACTGCGCTCATATTCTTCTTTAGCATTCCAAAAAATATAAGAATCAGTTGGAATGGTAAAGAATATTTTTCAATGTCGTCCTGTGTTATTTATTAATGGTCAGTTTCATACAAATTTTTTTACAATTAATTGTTCTTAAAACGACTTCTATACTTTCGTAAAATGTCTTCAAGGCTACTATCTAACAAATTTAAAGATAAAAGCATGGATTCGCAAGTATTTACTTTTAACCTATTTGTAACTTTCTTTTAGATTACACGTAACTTAGTAAAAACACGCTCAGCAGAAGCACTATTGTGTGACAATGTAAAAATATGAAAGATCAATTTGTACAAGTTTGAATATATGTATATACAGGTATACTCCAGGGTTGTCAGATGTGGCGATTTCTCGCCAAACATGGCGATTTTTAAACTTGTTTGGCGACCTAATTTTTGATTTGGCGACATGGCGATTTATAAAATAGTTTAAATCGCCAACTGGCTATTTTTGATGAGCTATGAATTTGTTTTGAAATTCGTTAAATTTAATACTTAGAAATAATATTATTTTAATTCTGGTATTTTTATGAATGAAATTTCAGGCAATCATATGTATGATAGGTATTTGAAGGTATGTTCAAATCGCTGATGAAGTTAATGAAAATCTTCTAGAAAAGTGTTCTTCATATTAAAAATTGCTCTTGTAAAAATCAATAAATAGAACTCCTTAATACATTAATTTGTTTTAAGTCTATTAAAATTTTCACATTAAATATGTATGTGGCAATTTATTATCACAGACTAAATACGTTGTTGTTAGTGATATTTTAAAGATTTTTATGAATCCTATCATACCTTTGGACGTTTTGAAATGGGAATAGTACATGTTGCGCTTCTATTGTACTTTCGTTGAATAAATGAATTACCCTCATAATGTTTTCCAAATAAGAAGACAAAAAACTGCAACTATTATATATAGTGCATTTCTAATATTTGTTTAGTACTATCCGCAAAAAATCTTTTTTTGTTAAGTAAACTACTATAAATTATTTAATAGTAAACATCGTACCTTTTTTGTGTTCACTAACTATTTATATTTCGCTCTAAATAAAAATCGAACAAAATATATCTTATGGCTACTTTTTTTAATTTTTGGCGTATATTATCGATACGGAACTAATTTATTTTTTAGGATTACTAAAAAATATTTTTAATAATTTAAAAAATATCTATTTTATTGTCAAAAACTTGTAAATAAAGGCTTTGGCGATTTTTGACATTGAATTTGGCGAAAAAGGTCAAAATCAATCTGACAACCCTGGTATACTCATCAAATTTTTTTTTCAATGTTCCAATTTCACGCCAAAAATCTTCAGCATTCGAAATTTTAAATATGTGTTCATAATTCGTGTCATTTACTTTACTCTCTAGAAGTTTAAATTCATGTATAAATGCATCTGGGTTAGTTATAATATCTTTAAGCTCTGAAACTTATTCGAAATAGTTTATATCTTCATTCGACACAATAAATAATGGGTCTAAATACTTCAATATATTGAGCTTTTTGTTTTTTATATAAATTCTTGTTATCAATTCTTTACACCATTTTTGGTAAAAACTAAGATTTTACTTTTAATGTCAATTACACAAATTTTAGAAAAGTTTTCGGTACACAACAGTTCGGTTTCTGCTTCACGACCAATAAATATATATATGCGAGATATCTTTACCCCCTTATTCAAAATAAATAAAACAGGTTTATAGAAAGTTTATTGAACCGATTTTCAGCTAACCACGCATGACAAGAAAAAAAATTTCATATAAACTTGCTTTCATATTTTAAAACAGTTTTACTTATATTAAAGCTGGGGGTTATAAATTATAATAAAACAGAAAGAAAAAAGTATATTTTCCTAACGTAAAAGGTATCAATAAAGTGGCAAGAATCACAAAAAGTACCACATTTGGATGCATTTTGTAAAAGTGGCTAAATAGTATCCAAGCAGTCGAAAAAGTGGCAAATTGTCACTTTAGTGGCACCAACGGTAACGCTGCCTACAATAGAACCCTCAGGGTAGCCGACGCAGAGGCACGCCCGTTCAAACGTGGAGACGACAAGTTTAAGACGAACTTAGGAATGCGCATACAACGTGGAACTATGTGCCACCTAGAAACTTGGATGAAATAATAATAATATGAAGCTAAATTGGACCAAATTTTAGCACAATCTGTTACGGATTTAGACGTATTAAGATAATTTCCCAGTTATGGACCGATCTTTACATCATTTTCTATTGTGATTTTACAAAATATCAAATTCTGCTACAAAAACATTATTCGTTATGGTTTTAGGGATACTAAACTGTTTTCCTAGAGTAGGCTTTATATGGGGCCTATGGTAAATTATGGACCGATCTTTACAAAATTTTGCAGTGTGATTTATATTCCTATAAAACTGTGACGTACCAAATTGTATTACAGTAGCAATATTTATTACGGTTTTAGGCGTACTAAACTGTTTTCCGAGAATTGGCTTTATATGAGGCCTATGGTAAATAACTCTCATTCTACATGACCCATTTTACTGGATGTCCAACATTGTTCTTTTCTTTTGAGTTTTTCGAAAGTGAGCGTGTATTTAACAGACAGACAGCCAGATCGACATTGCTTCATCGACTTAGAATTACTCAAGGAGCCATAATATACATATACTTAATGGGGTCTGAGATGAATAATAAAAAAGTTTCACACAAAATGAAAAATTCAGTATACCCTCATTTACCGCTAGTGATGGTGGAGGGTAAAAAAAAAAAGAATAGACATAAGACAAATCTATAAAAATAAACGATAATTGTGTTGTTAAGAAGGTGCGGTTGTAAAATTGACTCCCAAAGTCTCAATCACACAGATACTTACTCACTCACACTTCGACTTCGAAAATATCGACAAAATACATGTACTTCTTAATTTTCAGTTTAAAAAATAAGCTCAATTAGCACTTGCAGTAGTTTTTATAAATTTTTATATGTCTCTTTAATACAGAAACATTTCTGAATGTGTTTTTTAATGGCAACTTGTAATTAAACGCATTTTTCATTTTTAACATTAATCGCATTTTTGTATAAATTCTTTCCTTCTTTTTTATTATTGTTATTTTTTTTTCCTCATTTTTTTTTATTGCTTGAGTTACGTTTTCAATCTCATTCTCTCTGCCTCTACTGTCTTGTCATTTGTAATTCGCCATATTTACGATTGTAGGATTCGTTATCGTTGTCTTATTGGAACATGTGTGTTTTGTTGATAAAATTTATATTTTATTTGTTTTTTTTTTTTTTCTTTCACATTATTTTCTGTTAATATTTAAAAAAAAAATGTTGCCAACTTAACGAGTGAGTTAAAATTAATATTCGTATTAATTAGTTCCGTAATATAAATAAATGGCAATGTTTTAAATTATTATTAATAAAACAGATACGTTACGTTCTTTATGAAGACATTGAACATGTCAGTTTCAAAGAGGATATTAAGAAAATGTAGTCTACCCACATTAAGTTGGATGGAAAATAGATAATTATAGCTCTTAGAGCTTCCAACTCCTCTTAAAACCTTAAAATTGAATTTGAAAACTCAAAATTTTAAAAATACGCTCATGTTACGGGTTGAAAAGCACAAAACGCAATTAAAGTATTTTCTGCAAAACGCAATTTGCTAGCGTTTGACTATACATATGTACGTTGAATTTTAATAAATTAAAAATAGAATATTAGTCTTTAAAAAGTGAAATTTATTTGTTTCCTGGTTTTTAATTTACGTCTGGTATAATAATAATCTCTAATACTACTTAAATACTTAAAACATGACAAAGGTGTACTAAAACTGTCTGCCTATCATCTTCCCCAGTTGTTATCGCACGTTACTAAGCTTGTCAACGTCACTTTAAGTGATTGATTTAGGTTCTAACTGTCTAACTGCCCACACACTTTTACTAGGCTCAATGTATTGTTTAACTAATGTGAACTTTAACTTTTTTTGCATAAGGCTGTTTAATCTTTTAACAGTCAGATTAATGTACTACCACAACAAATGCAATATCAATCAAGGAAGTATAAATAAGGGCCACGCACATATATTTAAGGGTTGTTAAATGAAAAAAATCTTCGTAGTCACAAACATTTTGCCAAGAAAAATAATTTATTTTAGTTCGAAAAAATTATTTAAAACAAAGTTTTATTTTTAACAAAAATGTCTTTAAAACTTTTAACCCCATTTTAATTGTTTGATGATAAGGAAAATTAATAGAAAAAACATTTAAAATGTTTGTAAAAATCAAAAAAACAAAAACCAACTGAGAAACAAGCCAAAATAAAGGTGTTGTGCAATTTTCACATAAAGATCAAATGCTACAAATTTGTACATACATTTATCTTTATGGTCAAAATGGGAAAAAATTAAATAAAACTTTGTTTTGTTTGGCTTGAATTTTTTGGGTTTAATTCATTAAATCTTGATTAAAACCGGCCACGAAAAAGCCACAAAATAGTGAAGTTTTAAACACACTTATGTTTCTGTACGAAAAAAATTGGTAAAAATGTAAAACAAAATAAAAAAAAATATAAAAAAGAAGGTGAATACCACACCACTGACCAATATTACTTAAGCACATGTTGTAAAAACTGCTTAAAAACAACACCTTCGCGCATGCGCAATAATGTAAAGCAAGTGAACTTTTTGTTTCGGCTTGTCCGTTTAATAGTGTTGGTAAATTTGAGTTTCAATGTACATTTTTTAGTACTAAAGCAGGGCTGCCAGAAGTCTACACCCATTAACCAGGACACTTAGAATACAAGCCACAAGCGAACGAACAACTAAACCCCTTATACATTCCAAGATCAAATCATTATTTAAAAATAACCACACCAAATTTTTATTTTGATACATTAATTTATCTACCATATGGGCACTTCCACAAAAAAGCTCTCTTTTTGTCACGTCACGTCACCTAGCAATTATTCTTGTATTTTAGAACCACGTTATTCAAATTTTTCCTCTCTTTCACTAAATGAAAACCTAGTTGCGCTCTACACCCAAATACAAAAAAGTAAATAATATTCTCGTTATTCTTTGAGAAACAATTAAAATTGGTTGGTGACGTTACGTGACAAAAAGTACCCATTTCTATGGAAATACCAATATATTCCAGAGTAAATCCAACAATTAAACAATAGATACAAAACTTAAAATAAAAAAACAACACAAAAAATAATTTAAACTTTTAGTTAACTTTATTGAAATCGGCCAGGCATCAGTTGCTGGTAAAATTGCTTCATGTAAACAGTGCTACAATAGAAAGCTTAACCTCTTGTCGTAACAAAAATCAGCTTAAACTAAGTTACTGTCTGCATCGATCTGTGTAAAAAAAAAAACTAAAAACAATTTAAGAGTGGACCAGGACAACTTGTCTAAAACCAGGACAAATACTGAAAAACCAAGACGTATGGCAGCCATATAGTAAAGAAAATATAACAGAATTATACATTTTTCTGGCATCACTGCACTAAACGGAGGTATGAACTTCGCAAAACTAATTGTTACAATTGAACTAGATTTGAATAAGAGTTAAATTAAAAAATTAAAAAGTGAACTAGAACTGACAGTGTTGTGTAATCCCAAATATTGGTCATCATTAGTAAAGAGATGGTCTAAGTGTTCCCTTTTTCTCGGACATTTTTTCTATCCGGACAAGCAATTAAAAAACAAACTATGTTTGTCGTGACAAGCGATAAAATAGGCTTGTTAAAAAACAAATAAAAATGATATATTCGGCTGTACCGAGAGTAAGAATATTTCAAAAGTGGGATGTATATTAGACTGGTCGCATCTTGTATGGGAGTTTTATTTTTAAATTTAATTGTTTGCCCTGCTTAAAATATGAGGTTTGGTGTAAGAAATCATGATCTAATTTTTCAGGTTAATCCGAAGCTGCCTAGCCGTGTCGGGTGGGGCCCAAAGTTCCCCATATTATAAAAAACATCTTTTCTATCAGATCTTTATAGTTATACTAGTTGAAAAGCCGAAAATCAAAAATATGGCTTCGTTACGATCTTCCGCAGAGAAAGTACTTCAAGTGTGCCAAATTTCAGCTTCCTATGTCATCAGATGGCTTAAGAAATTATATATTGTATAGATAGATTAACATATGTTCGCGCAACTCAAAAACGCTTTAGCTTATTGAAAAACTAAAAAAAAAACCGAAATTACGCAATAAAATGCAGCTATGCTTCTAATTTTATGCAGACATATAAAAACCAACATTGCAAACAAAACAAGCTATAAATGATTAAAATCTGTAAACAACTTTTGATTTTATGTATTCACAAAATATGTGGCGGTTTAATAAAATTCTTAAATTAATTAAAATTTTTCGTCTTTTGTGAATACATAAAATCAAAAGTTGTTAACAGATTTTAATCTTTTACAGCTTGTTTTGTTTGCACTGTTGTTTTTTATATGTCTTCATAAAATTAGAAGCATAGCTGCATTTTTACAAAAATTCCGAAATTTTAATAAAAAAATTATGTTTCTAAAACGACTGCGCATATAAGAAAAACGTTTTACCTTTCTTAAAGTAAATTTTATTGCGGAATTTTGTTTTTTTTTTAGTTTTTCAATAAACTAAAGCGTTTATGAGTTACGCGAACATATGTTGTGCAACCTCCTTAATTTTTGAAATAACGGTATATCTCGAAAACCAAAGCCAACATAAAGAAAAAAGTTTTAACTTTCTTAAAGTATATTTTATTGCGGAATTTCGGTTTTTTTTTTAGTTTTTCAATAAGCTAAAGCGTTTTTGAGTTGCGCGAACATATGTTAATCTATCTATACAATATATAATTTCTTAAGCCATCTGATGACATAGGAAGCTGAAATTTGGCACACTTGAAGTACTTTCTCTGCGGAAGATCGTAACGAAGCCATATTTTTGATTTTCGGCTTTTCAACTAGTATAACTATAAAGATCTGATAGAAAAGATGTTTTTTTTTATAATATGGGGAACTTTGGGCCCCACCCGGCACGGCTAGGCACCGTCGGATTGACCTGAAAAATTAGATCATGATTTCTTACACCAAACCTCATATTTTAAGCAGCGCAAACAATTAAATTTAAAAAAAACAAGTTAGAGTGCTATATTCGGCTGTGCCGAATCTTTGATACCCTCCACCGACACTTCGAATGTTTTAGGAGTAATATCTATATGATGTCTATTTATTATTATAATCTCAAAAGATTTTGTTATTTGTGCTTAATTCCCAGTTTTTATTCTTGATAAAAACACTTGAAATTTATTGTTGATGGGATAAGCTATTCCTATGCATTTCACTGGTTGCTTAGGCCAGATCATCAGGAAACTTCATCCATAAAGATTTTAGACAAACTAAAGATATTAAACCAAATAAAACTGTTAAACGTATAAGACTTATAGCAACAGTTTTACTTGTAACAATATCAAAGCTTGAACAAAATACATCAACAATAAAAAAGTGGGTTTATCTCGTCTTACACTCCCCACTACAATTAGTTGAAATTCTCTCAACATTAATTGTAGTTGTAAGTAGGTTAAGAAAAACAAAATAAAAAACAAACAACAACTTACAAAAGATGTTGTCAATTAAGTGTTTTTTTAGGCCGTGCACTTGCCTGTTTATTATCAAAAAGTAATTTCAATTTTTGGGAATAAAAAATTTTAATTTCAAAAGATTTTGTTATTTGTGCTTAATTCCCAGTTTTTATTCTTGATAAAAACACTTGAAATTTATTGTTGATGGGATAAGCTATTCCTATGCATTTCACTGGTTGCTTAGGCCAGATCATCAGGAAACTTCATCCATAAAGATTTTAGACAAACTAAAGATATTAAACCAAATAAAACTGTTAAACGTATAAGACTTATAGCAACAGTTTTACTTGTAACAATATCAAAGCTTGAACAAAATACATCAACAATAAAAAAGTGGGTTTATCTCGTCTTACACTCCCCACTACAATTAGTTGAAATTCTCTCAACATTAATTGTAGTTGTAAGTAGGTTAAGAAAAACAAAATAAAAAACAAACAACAACTTACAAAAGATGTTGTCAATTAAGTGTTTTTTTAGGCCGTGCACTTGCCTGTTTATTATCAAAAAGTAATTTCAATTTTTGGGAATAAAAAATTTTAATTTCAAAAGATTTTGTTATTTGTGCTTAATTCCCAGTTTTTATTCTTGATAAAAACACTTGAAATTTATTGTTGATGGGATAAGCTATTCCTATGCATTTCACTGGTTGCTTAGGCCAGATCATCAGGAAACTTCATCCATAAAGATTTTAGACAAACTAAAGATATTAAACCAAATAAAACTGTTAAACGTATAAGACTTATAGCAACAGTTTTACTTGTAACAATATCAAAGCTTGAACAAAATACATCAACAATAAAAAAAAAAAAAAATAAAAAAGTGGGTTTATCTCGTCTTACACTCCCCACTACAATTAGTTGAAATTCTCTCAACATTAATTGTAGTTGTAAGTAGGTTAAGAAAAACAAAATAAAAAACAAACAACAACTTACAAAAGATGTTGTCCATTAAGTGTTTTTTTAGGCCGTGCACTTGCCTGTTTATTATCAAAAAGTAAAGATCTTTTGAAATTAAAATTTTTTATTCCCAAAAATTGAAATTACTTTTTGATATTATTATAATCTTTATAAAAACAGACATCTGCATTAAAATTTGTTGCGGTTTAGACCTATATAAAATTATTGATCGACAATCAGAATCAATTTTAAAAAGTTTGAGTAGAATATCAGTTTAAGATGAACTTAAATGATTTTCAAGAGAACAAATTATATAAAAGCCATGGTAAGCTATGAACCAATCATCCCAAATTCTGCAGAACGATTTCTGGTATTAAAAAACATAAATTTCAATACAGCGGTGCAATTAGTTTAAGCGTTTGCAGTAAATTTCAGAAGGCTGCTAAAATGGAATCTAAGGAAAATTATGGACCGTATATCACAAAATTGCATAACATTTTTTCTGGCCATATGAAGGTAAACTGGAAGAAAGTTTACCGCGTATTTAATTATTTTACCAGAGTGGGCTTTATATGAGGCCTATGGTAAGTTATGCACCGATCTTCACCAAATTTCACAGTGTCATTTCTAGTTCTATAAAACTGTGATGTATCAAATTTTGTTATGATAGCGTTATTTTTTACGTTTTTAGGCTTACTAAGCTGTTTTCCGGGAGTAAGGTTTATATGGGGCCTAGGGTAAATTATGAACTGATCTTCACGAAATTTCACAGTCTTATTTCTAGTCCTGTAAAACTTATATGTTCCAAATTTTGTTATGATAGCATTATTTTTTACGTATTTAGGTTTACTAAGCTGTTTTCCGGGAGTAAGGTTTATATGGGGCCTATGGTAAATGATGGACCGTGCTTCACAAAATTTTAAAGTCTTATTTCTCGTTCAATAAAACTGTGATGTACCAAATTTTGTTATGATAGCATTCATTTTTACGTTTTTAGGCGTACTAAGCTGTTTTCCGGGAGTAAGGTTTATATGGGGCCTATGGTAAATTATGGACCGATCTTCACGAAATTTCACAGTCTAATTTTTAGTTCTAAAAAATTTTGATGTACCAAATTTTGTTATGATAGCATTATTTTTTACGAATTTAGGCGTACTAAACTGTTTTCTGGAAGTAGGTTTTATATGGGGCCTATACTGTTTTCCGGGAGTAGGGCTTATATGGGGCCTAGGGTAAATCATGGACGGATCTTTAAGAAATTTTACAGCGTGATTTTCATTTAAATAAAACCATTTATGCTAGTTTTTGTAACAAAATTATCAATTGTTTTAGGTGGTGGTTCCACATTTTGATTCATAGCTCAGATCCTATTGAACCGATTTTGCTGGATTTCAATCCCAAACTGCTTAGGATAAGTACAAGCAATTTGACACCAAGTTGGTTTATTTCTTTTGAGTATTTCGAAAGTGAACATGTTTTCAACAGACGGACAGACGGACAGACAGACGGACATGGCTAAATCGACTTAAAATTACTCAAGGACCCAGAATATATATACTTTATAGGGTCTGAGATGAATAATAAAAAAGTTTCACACGGAATGACAAACTTAATATACCCTCTTCACAACTAGTTGTGGTGGAGGGTATAAAAAAAATTGCGGACAGTCTAATGTATATGGTATCTTTAAGTAATGAGCCTAACTTATAGCACTCGCATCTCGCTTTACATTTGCGATTGTGACTTAAATTCGCAAGAGAAGTGTTCTGTAAAACGAAATCACAAGACTTGGCGAATTTAAATGAAGCCTATGGAAAATTGTTGACCGATCTTTACGAAACTTGGTCGTGTGTTTTCCAGTCTTATAAAACTATGGCATACCAAATTTTCTACAATAGCATTATTTGTTATGTTTTTAGGCGTACGAATGCATTTGCCGAGAGTAGGCTTTATAGGGGGCCTATAGTAAACTATGGGCGGATCTTAACGAAATTTTATTATATCGCACTTCATTAACGAGAGGGTATTACACAATTTTTAAAAATTTTCAGTAGAAGTAAAACAATTTTTAATTTTTGAAAAATAATTTTTAAGCCAACTGTTTCATTACCAAAATGCAAAAAAACAAGTAAGAAATAGCCGGTCTAGCGCGGCCATATGATACCCTACACCACAGTATTTAAAAACAAATTTTCGAGAGTATTTGGCTATATAAATAAGGCTCTAACAATGTTTTAATTTCATTAAAACCTGTTAGATAGTTTTAGAGAGGCAGAAATTGTCCCCTATCTTGGTCTTGGATGAATATTAAAAAAGTTTCACATGACAAACTCTTCACCGTTTGTAATGGAGGGTATAAAAAACTAAAAGGCTTATATTGTTAAGGATGCAGATTTTAGTCTAAAATACATACGTGTCCTAGACGTCGCTAAGCTATCCTCTTAAAACTCGTCGTTGCCGTTAAATCTAAGTTAATATGTATTTGTTGCTCGTGTATCCCAATTAAAAAAAAAACTCAAGATAATAAAAAGAAAAATTTTATGTAAAACTCTCTAAAAAAAAGTCTTAAATCTTGGGTGTTACTCTCTATTGCGAAGCGAAACAAAATGGTAGCAAATCTTGAGATTGGTACTCTTTAGTGCGTTTGCGCATTTGTCTTTCGCATTATTTTTATTTTTCTCTTTTCATATATTATCACAATTTATTTTATAATTTTCCAATTTCAATCTTTTTTACATATTTTGACAGATAATTATTCACAATCTGCGCCATCTTTAAATTTTATTGCCAGTATTGCTTCATTTTCAAAAAATTTTGCGAAAGTGATAGAGAATACCAAGCTGGAATTAAGCTTTCGCATCGCAATAGAGAGTAGCCCCCCTTATGTTAAGCTTTTTAAAATTTTCTAAATTGAAGATTATAAATTTCCGGGAATTTCAAAAATATTATTCTCGGAAATTTTTTCCTACTAAGAACATTTGTTTTTGAGGGCGGTCCTAAAATTAGCTAAACTCGCAAAGAAAGCTTAACAAATTTAGGAAAATCCACATCATATCGTTTTTACTCGATATGCATCTCCCAGCGGTATTCAATAAGCTTCGATAAACTCTATATTAAAGCTTCTTAAAATAGGTTTTACCTGCAGGCCCCATATATCATTACTGTTGGCAAATCTTTTAACCCCGATTCATTTTTTTTTTTTTCTAATTTGGAAAAAGAAAAAACTCCAAGGCAGTGCGTGCTGGATGTAGCAATTTAAACTTACATTCATTGATGTTGGCCATCGTATGAATGGGTGCATTTAAAAGATGGAACAACACTTTCTTTTTCATCAAATGCGGCCTTTTTTCCTTAATTTCAGCACTAAAAAGTTTGCCTTTTTAAAGGTAATCAATAAAAATGATTCCACTCGCATTCCAAAAAACAGACGCCACGATCATGCCTGCAGATGGAACTGTCATCTCCTTATTTCGACACGATTCTTAAACTCTAGTTCACTTCTTTGACTGTTCATTTGGCTTAGGTGTTATGTGACGGACCCATGTCTCATTAATGGTTACAAATCGACGCAAAAACTCAGCTTAATTGTGGTGAAACATTCGCGAACACTATTTAGGGGTTTGCTATCAGGTCGTATTGTCATAATATCCTAATATTTTACAACAGTTTAAAAAAATTATTGTAATGTTTCATATAAAAAAGTCCTAAAATAATAAGACCTTTTATGCTATGTTTATTGTTTCCCAGCAAAAAGTTTTCTTACCTGGTAAGTTAGCAAGTAATGTTGGAGAAAAATAAACACAACACTCGGCCGAATAACTACTTATTTTTGTTCGAGGTGTCCAAAGAATTCAGTACCTGCAATACATTTACTAGAAGTCAAAAAATATTAAGTTATTCACCCCTATCGTGAATAACAAGTGGAATTTTTGTTCCCATGAAATTTTCATTCCCCTCGAAGGGAAAAAAGCAATCGTGAATCTCATGTGAAAAAATTTTCACGCTATCAGTTCCAGTGAATGTAAAAAAAAAGAAGAAAGATTAAGAAAATTTAAAATCAATGAAATGTTTGTTAAAAAATTTACAAGTATATATTTTAAAGAAAAGATAAAATAATTAGTATTGTGGTTATTTTGTTGAACTATTATGGTTTTTAATCCAAATTTTTAATATTTTTAATTAGGCTTAAGTTCATGAAAATTAAATTTCATTAAATTATTCTTATGAAGAAAGGAATTTTACAACATGAAAATTAATTAAAATTGTTATTGATAATCTTTCATTCTTGACGTGGCTCGGGCTCGAACCCTGGCCGGCAGGTTACCATGACATGTTTCGATCGCAACCACTCGATCTCCTCAGATGGATTTGCCGTCTTACACTCGCAGCCATCGACGACTGCTGACGCCAATAGTCAAACATCAATCCTTAAACCAAATTGTATTTTAACATTTGGTAGATCGAAATTTGCTTTCCTGAATGATTATCCATTTTAATTGATTTTACATGTTTTTTCCTTACTTCTGTTTTTTCGTACTTTTGTCAAGAATTTTTCTTGAAGTCCAAGTACATTTTTTGTTTTTTCATTTTGTCTTTCTCTTTTCTGTTGACCTTTTTCAGCACAACTTGAAGGACAAATGTACACATAGAGCTCGTGCCTTAGCTTTAACAATAATTAGTATTGTGGTTATTTTGTTGAACTATTATGGTTTTTAATCCAAATTTTTAATATTTTTAATTAGGCTTAAGTTCATGAAATTTAATTTTCATTAAATTATTCTTATGAAGAAAGGAATTTTACAACATGAAAATTAATTAAAATTGTTATTGATAATCTTTCATTCTTGACGTGGCTCGGGCTCGAACCCTGGCCGGCAGGTTACCATGACATGTTTCGATCGCAACCACTCGATCTCCTCAGATGGATTTGCCGTCTTACACTCGCAGCCATCGACGACTGCTGACGCCAATAGTCAAACATCAATCCTTAAACCAAATTGTATTTTAACATTTGGTAGATCGAAATTTGCTTTCCTGAATGATTATCCATTTTAATTGATTTTACATGTTTTTTCCTTACTTCTGTTTTTTCGTACTTTTGTCAAGAATTTTTCTTGAAGTCCAAGTACATTTTTTGTTTTTTCATTTTGTCTTTCTCTTTTCTGTTGACCTTTTTCAGCACAACTTGATTTCGATCTACCAAATGTTAAAATACAATTTGGTTTAAGGATTGATGTTTGACTATTGGCGTCAGCAGTCGTCGATGGCTGCGAGTGTAAGACGGCAAATCCATCTGAGGAGATCGAGTGGTTGCGATCGAAACATGTCATGGTAACCTGCCGGCCAGGGTTCGAGCCCGAGCCACGTCAAGAATGAAAGATTATCAATAACAATTTTAATTAATTTTCATGTTGTAAAATTCCTTTCTTCATAAGAATAATTTAATGAAAATTAAATTTCATGAACTTAAGCCTAATTAAAAATATTAGAAAAGATAAAATAATAACGCAAAATATTTAGTATTGGAGGGATAGTTTGGTTACAACGTTAGTTTTTTGCACTTTTTAAATTTAATGTAGTAAAATATTTTCCAAAATTCTGTCACCAAGTCAATCGAATGCTTTACAAATCCGCAAGCAATCGACCTGTTGTTTTGCATTTTGTTGAGCAATATATCGGTTTATAACTTTTTAACTTTATTAACCCTTAATATTCGATTTATAGGAGGAGCTTCTTACATACATGTTCTGTTCCCTAGCAAAAATAAAGTGAGAAAATCTAAGGGAAATGTGAACAAATTACAAGGGAAAAAATTTTTCACGATAAGGGGAATTTTTTCCCGTGAACATTTTTTCACGTTATTATTCTCCTTTGAATTACATTTTTTCATGGGAGTTGTTCATGATCGCAAATATGTGAAAAGGGGAAAAATTACGAGGAAAAAATTTTTCACGATAGGGGTGATTATTTAACTTCTAGTAAGTTGAATTGTAAGTATGTACTTACAATATACTAAACAGAAACCTAATAGTACGTTACCAGTAAGTAAATATTCTTACTGAAAACAACACAACTAATAAGTATTTAGTTATTGAGCTGATTATTAGTAAGCAAACTTTCAGTAGTGAAAATAATAGAAGTAATAAGTAGTTACTGAGGTCATTACCACCCAGTAAAAATTTCGCCTACTTTTTCAAAATGAATTGCTTCTCTCACTCATTATTTAGTAGCTTTCTTCTATAACTGTTTTATAACAACTTCTATAACTACTTATTTCTAAATGTATGTACGTAAAAAAATAATGGCTTAGGCTGTTTTCCTAAGCGTGTGTTCACAATGTATCGATACCGAGTTAATGCATTGTGTACTTAAATTTGCACCTACTTTGTATTGTATATGAATATGGTTTGCATCTACATTATTTTAACTGCTTTATTTGCTTTTCTCTGCGCAGTGATACATAACTACAAAGTTGCATTTCGGAACTAAATGCATTGTCAAAATTTGTATGGTTGCATTTAAGAACATGTTGCCATGTATTACTACAATGCAACAGGCGTTTAGGAAAACAGCCTTACTTTTGAATGCGTTCATTTTGGGGCATCCTTTGTAAAATTGGATCTTTCAGTTGAATTTTAAGTAGTGCTTTTAAGTTTTTCTGATTACTCAACACATTATGTTTTAGGTGAAGTTTTTACTGGGAAGTAAGTACTTATTGAAGTTTTCAGAATAATGACAATTGTAACGACAACTACTTACCAGGTAACGTATGAAATTACTACCATCTATTATTAAAAATCAAAAAGTTTTTATGCGCATTAAATATGCAGTAAAAACTGGAAAATATGCCCTGAAAAATTTTAAAAATATGCCCTAAAAATTAAGATTGCTCATTTGAACACACAATATTCAACAATTTAATAACAAAATCTAAAAAAAAACCTAAAAAAGGTTAAAATTCATGAGATGTTTGCCCCGAATATTATCTGGATATTAACATCCATATGGGTTTTTGTCTTAAAGGAATTTTAGGTACGGTCGCTAAATTGTTAGCAAATGTTAACATTTAAAGGGAATTTAAAGCTAGTTAAGGACGGGAGCTTTGAGCAAATGTGAAACGATTCGAAAATAATTTAATTTGAAGTAAAATATTTTTGGCACGAATTTAATTTAAATACCATCCTAATTAGAAAGCTTGCGGACACAAAGAGACTAATTTGCATAGACTTCGTCCATATTTGATCAAATTATGTATCTACAAAATTTGAACTTGTACTCTGCGCACAAGGCTAACATGGACAGACAACCAGCCAGGCGGATGGATGGACATCGTTAGATCACCTTAAAAAGTGATTCTGAGTCAATCGGAATACTAAAAGATTGGTCTAGATACAAATCGCATAACATTTATTCTTAACGACAACCTGCTTTGTCTTACAATTTAAGATTAAAAATTAAATGTAGATGTCGAAATTAAAGTAACAGATTTTCGAAAAAAAAAAAATTTTTTTTATTGCTGCGAAAGCTATTGTAGGCATCTAAAAAAATTGAATATGTATCAAAATATGCATTAAAAAGGCAAAATGTGCGCTATAAACCTAAAAAAATGCTGCAAAAGGCTCTTTTAACTAAAATATGCTGCAAATGGTAAAATATGCAAAAATATGCACTAACAAATCAATGCCAAAATTCATAAAAAGCTCTAAAACGGATAAATATATTGTTTCTGCCTTCATTAGTCGCACAAGGAAAAACATGCAATTGCATATTTCTGGTTTCCCTGGTCATAACTATTCAGTAGAAATCTAAATAATGAGGGTTGCTTACAGAACTCATATTTTGTTCTAGTTATTATTTTAAGACATATGACTTTATGGCTGAATGCCCCATATATTTTAAAAATTTTACGACGCAGTTTTTGTTCTATTTAAAGCAAAACATCTTGTGTTCTTATCTTCCAATTCAGTCAATACACGAGTGTAACATATTATTTCAGCTAGCATTTGAGCCTAAAAGCATTCAAAACCATTGTATGGATTTTTTTAACCACTTCTGGCGTGGACACTTCAATTGGTCGACTAACACGGTGTACATATTGGCAGCTCGTACGATCTCGTTCAAACTCTTCAACCCAATTGTTTACAGTCGTAAACAAAGAAGCAAACTTCCCCAGAGTAGAATCTCGGTCGCCATCAATTTTTGTTGCAATAACACCTTTAAAATGAAAGAACTGCATAACATAACGGTTAACGAAATTGACTGGGATCGTTTATTTGGAATGGCCTAAACAACGCACAGAGGGATTGCTTCATACTGTCTTGTGTAAAAATAATATAAGATATGGTACTAGATTATTGAAAGTTGGCATTTACCATTATATTGACTAAATTAAGAAAAAAGCAAAATTTCATTAAAATCCGCCAGGCCCATCGCCCCCGCCTAACTAACATTTAAAACAAAATTCGAGTTACTTTTGTGCTCGCGTTCTAAAAACAGGCAGTAAATATGCATGCAAAGTTTCATCAATATCAGACATGCCTACCGCCCACCTCCCATACAATTAAAATACATTTAATTCGCTTAAAATTTTTAATATTCAAGAAATAGTCTTCAAATTTGGTTAGTACACTTTCCAGAATAAACGTACTTTGAATGCTTATATCAGCCACGCCCACCTCCCATACAATCCAAATCAATTTTGTAAACATAAAACGTTTCCTATTCAAGCCAAATATATATACATGTAAAAACAATGTGAGTCCTAAATAATCAAACACTTTATTCTTCAACTATAATTTAACTACACCGTCTACTTCTAAATGATTTTTGGGGTTGACTTCTCTCACTCCGCTGAACAGATCAGAATTTGTTGAAGTTCTATTGCACTTTCTGGAAAACTTTAATCTATACTTCCAGTAATCGTTATAACGTGTTTCTTCGGCTTCCTCGGAGGGCACACAATATTATATTTTCGTAATGCCTAGAATATAATTATGTATATGGTAATACTAAATATAGAAAATAAACAATAAAGTAAACAAAAAACTTGGTAGGATCACACATTTCATTTGTAAATGCATAGTAGCTCCTTATTTGCAAATTGTTTTCGTGACTTATTAAGTTACAATAAAAAAAAATGTTATATGACAACGCCTTTAAGAACGCAAAGAAATATAAAAGGCTGAATATTATTTAGAAAAAAAAACGTAATAAGGTTCTAACAATTTCATGTTGAACCTCCTAGATCAAATATTTTAAAAGTTCAATCTCTTAACTGTGTTATTTCAAGGATTGATTGAAATATGTATTTAAAAACTCAATTAATTTGTCCAAGTACTTTCGTTTTGGTACTTTTCTTCTCTACAAAAAATTACCCTCAATTTTATTGTTAGCCAAAACTAAACTCCGAAAAATATTTGTTTTTCTCTTTGCATGTTGTTGTTGCTGTTGTACCAGTACAGTATGTATTTTGTTTTAAGTATTTTAATTTTTATTACCAGATCGACGTGTACAATAAAAATTAAAATAAAGTAAATGTAATTTAAACCAGTAATGGATGAATGAATTTTTATAACCAAAAAATTATTTGAATGGACAAAGAATTTTTGTGGCGTGGAAGTGGAACTTTGCTTCAATGCTTGGAAATGTAATTGTACGTAATACATACAACATTTCAAACAGCATTTCAATTATTGTTGTTGCATTTGAAAAAATTTCAATTAATATTTTTCGTTTTATTCTTTCGGTTAAAACCACCCAATGACCTTTAGAATCTCAGATATCTAAGCAACTTGAGAAAACTTAAAGGGTTTTTATTTAAGAGTATGTATGTTAAGATGTTTGAGGTCATAGTTTTATGTGAAAGAAATTCTGATTTGGAATTAGTCTTGGGTTTAAACTGAGATTTCAATGAATTTAACCTTAAAACTAGTTCCATTGAAAATTGCTTTATAATTTGTTTCGTAAGATTGATTAAAGTCGTTCGTTTATCGTCTTGTTTTTTACATATGCATTTTGTAATTGTTAAAAGTTTTGTTAATTCTTAAAAAACTCATGTTAATGTTTCTAAGAGCTCAATTAATTTTCTATTTAAACAAAATTAATTTAAGCCTGCATGCAATCACATTAAAAAAAATGGTAAGAAAAGAAAAAAAGAAACACAAATGAATTAAAATTAAGGCAATTACTTTTAAGTTAGTTAATACTAACATGTATAATAAAAAATATACGAGGGTAACATGTTTTGTATTGGGTTAGTATTGGCGTTTTATTGAAATAAAATGACTTTTTTATGAAATTAACATAAGGACTAATACGATTAGAAAATAATAGTTAGAAAGTTAAAATTTTTCTGATATACCCTCTCTATATACGACTTATTTGGTAATAACCAGGGAAACCAAACATATGCAATTGCATGTTTTTCCTTGTGCGACCAGTGAAGCCAAAAATAATATATTTTTATGTTTTAGAGCTTTTTATGAATTTTGGCATCGATTTGTTAGTGCATATTTTTGCATATTTTTCCGTTTGCAGCATTTTTTTGCATAATTTAGTTAAAAAGTCCTTTATACAGCATTTTTTAAGTTTTTAGGCCATATTTTGCCTTTTTGAGGCATATTTTAATACATGTTAAGTTTTTAGATGCCTACGAAAGCTTTCGCGGCAAATAAAAAAAAATTTGCAAAATTTTGACTTTTCTGTTCTGTTTTATATATAAATAAGCAAAAATTAAGAAAAAGAAATAATATACACAATAGGGTGGCACCGAAATTTCAACTTTCGATTTTCGCAACTGCCCAGGCGGAATATTGTGCCGATTGGTCTAAGAAATAACTGGTAAAAATTTCAGCAATATCGGACCACTTTAAGTGCTGCCCCAAAGAGGTCAAAAGCTCAAATTTATGTGAATTCTATATTTTCATTAGGAATTTTCTTGGTTGTTCTTGGATTGGCACGAACATTTTTCATTAATTTTATGAAGGGTGGTTAGAATATTTTGTGAGTAGTTTTTGGAAAAATTAATCCTTCTGATCTTATAAGGGGCAAAATTACAGCTAGTTTTTTTTTTAAATATAAGTTCTTTAAACAAATTTAAGAATATTAGCCCATTTTATATTGGGTTGAAATTAATGCTAATTTTATTATTTTTAATAATGGGTAAATTACATAATTTAGTGCAATGCTCTGCAAATATTGATAAAAATTATTTAAAACTAGCAAAAAGTCACAGGATGGCTTTTTGACAGGATCGTCATATTCAAAATTCAATGAAATTTTAGATGGTAACGGAGATAACATTTTAAGATTTGCAAAAGAGAAGCTATTAGAAGACTTTCCACGTCATGACTATAAAGAATTTTTAGAACTGATACTAATATAATAATAATATTCCTAGGAGGAAGTCCGCCAAAAGGCATTCAATTTACGAAACCTGGAGCTATGCATTTAGCCAGATGGATGGCAAAGGCCATTTATTATTTGAAAATACTTATTTTTCGAAAACAATTTCCTGCGTTAACCGAAATTGAAGTTTAAGATTTAATCGAAGCTGCTGGATTTGTTGTTAAGTGCTATTCGCAATTCTGGTTAAAGCTGATAAAGCAGACCAAGTTTTTTTAAACGACATGGAATGTTGAGAAATTTGGAAAATTACAAAAAATTAACCAAAATATAACAAAATTTCTTAACCATCTTTACTATTTGAATGAAGAATGTGTAGGTTTTTCGATGATAGAATAGATTTTTAAACTAAAGCCAAGTTTTTTACGAAGATGGAAGTTAATGTCTCAGAAGATAATCTGGACAAAGATGAAGAAATTCCGAAAAAACTTATTAATTCTGGAGGAATTGTTCTCAAAAAATACTAGCAAACTTTTAAAATTCCTACAGATCAAAATAATTTTTTGGAATACAAAATTTTAATTTAAAAGGTAAGGAGAGATAAACTCACTGTTTATGGTTGATGTTTTTGTTTAAGCTTTGATATTGTTACAAGTGGAACTGTTGCTTATAATTCCTATACGTTTGACAGTTTTATTTGGTTTAATTGGGAACTTTAAAATAAAAAACGACTGCACCGAAAGAGGAATTTAGCTTTGCAAGATTACCATGAAAAAATCACCAAAGATGGGGATCAGAGGAAACATCTATTCAAAGTAATACAAATTTTGTTTTTTTTATACCCTCCACCACAATTAGGTGTGAAGAGGGTATATTAAGTTTGTCATTCCGTGTGAAACTTTTTTATTATTCATCTCAGACCCCATAAAGTATATATATTCTGGGTCCTTGAGTAATTCTAAGTCGATTTAGCCATGTCCGTCTGTTGAAAACACGCTCACTTTCGAAAAACTCAAAAGAATTAAACAACCTGGTTGTCAAATTGCTTGTAATTATCCTAAGCAGTTTGGGATTGAAATTCAGCAAAATCCGTTTAATAGGATCAGAGCTATGAATCAAAATGTGGAACCACCACCTAAAAAAAGTTGATAATTTTGTTACAAAAACTAACATAAATGGTGAAATAATGCACAGAATGACATAAAATTTTGCAAGAATTTGTCTTATTCAACTGGAAATCACGCTGTAAAATTTCGTGAAGATCGGTCCATAATTTACCCTAGGCCCCATATAAACCCTTCTTCCGGAAAACAGTTTAGTACGCCTAAATCCGTAAAAAATAATGTTATCATAACAAAATTTGGAACATAAAAGTTTTATAGGACAAGAAGTAAAACTGTGTAATTTCGTGAAGATCGGTCCATAATTAACCCTAGGCCCCATATAAAAACTACTTCCGGAAAACAGTTAAGTACGCCTAAACCGTAAAAAATAATGCTATCATAACAAAATTTGGAACATAAAAGTTTTATAGGACTAGAAAAAAGACCGTGAAATTTCGTGAAGATCAGTTCATAATTTACCCTAGGCCCCATATAAACCTTACTCCAAGAAAACAGCTTAGTACGCCTAAAAAAGTAAATAATAATGCTATCATAACAAAATTTGGTACATCACAGTTTTATAGAACTAGAAATGACACTGTGAAAATAGGTAAAGATCGGTGCATAACTCACCATTTGTTCTCCTGAAAATCATTTAAGTTCAGCTTAAACTGATATTCTACTCAAGCTTTTTAAAATTGACTCTGATTGTCGGTCAATAATTTTATATAGGTCTAAACCGCAACAAATTTTAATGCAGATGTCTGTTTTTACAAAGATTATAATAACAAATAGACATCATACAGATATGACTCCTAAAACATTCGAAGTGTCGGTGGAGGGTATCAAAGATTCGGCACAGCCGAATATAGCACTCTAACTTGTTTTAACAAAAGTTTAAGATTTCACACAAATTGTTTTTTGAAATTTAAGAAGCGATGATTACTAAAGTATCCTTAAAATTATATAATTTATTAATTTAGCAAATTACATTCTTATAATATAATAATGCTTTTAATATTTGCATTAGCAAACATTGCTTTATGAAAACATTTTTTAATTCATATTTAGTTCAATATGCAATATGTGTCATTTTGTCTTCAACAAGAGTGATGCTTTTTTTTCACAAAGTTTATTTACATATTTCAGCTTATTTAAAACAAACTGTTTGTAAAACATATAAAACCGTGGTTTGTTTGATCCACAGGACATGGGAGGATTCATTTTTTCAAAAGTTTTTCTGAATATTCTTATCACACGAAGGAATAAATTTTACAAATATCACCCCGATCCAGGAAGAAACAGCCAAAATTCTATATAAATACTTAATGAAAATATGGAATTTACTGAAATTAGAACTTTGACCTCTTTGGAGCAGCACTTAAAAATCTCCGATTTCGCTCAAACTTTTTATATTTATTGTCAAGACCGATTAGCACAATATTCCACCTGGGCTTCTTAAAAATTCAGCAACAGAATTTCTTTCATACACTTCAGTGCCACCCTAATACACACGTTTTTGGCGATGTGATGTGTGTAATACATAGAAATCTGGACCAATCTTTAAGTATACCGATCGACTTAGAATTACTTTTTAAAATTATCAAACGAACAAAGTAGAAGTTGCAATCTTGTGGATAATTTGATTAAATTTGGTATATAAATTTTAATTGTGCCAAGGATGAATTCTGTGTAAATGGTGAGAATCGGTCTATAATTTTAAATATTCCCCATAAAAACTTCTTTCCAAATTAGAACCATCTAATTATGTTTGCATTTAGATTAAATTCGCCCCAAAAATATTTTACTGCAAATTAAACTATTTTTAAATCCGTTCACATTTGCCCAAAGCTTCCATCTATAAGTAGCTTTAACTTCCTTTTAAATGTTTACAATAATGAACAATTTAGCGGCCGTCTCTAAAATCCCTTTCAGGCAAAAAAATTGCATATGGACGTTAATATCTAGATAATATTCGACACAAATAACTCTTATATGAATTTTAACCTCTTGACATAACTTTGTTTTTGTGAGCCGATGACTGTCTATCGTTTCCAAATAGGGTAATATCTCGAAAATTGCCTGTTAATGCTATGGCGTTTGGGCTTTACCGATTATAATTCAAGGATTGTTTTTATTAAATGGAACTGTTATTAAATTGTTGAATATTTTGTTTTCAAATTAGCAATGTTTTAATTTTTTGGGGCATATTTTTAATAATTTTCAGGGCATATTTTTAAGTTTTTACTGCATATCTTTATGCGCATAAAACGTAATTTTTAGAGCATATTTTTGGTTTCCCCGGTAATACCAATGGGTCCAATAGCTGCATCATTTTACCTACCCATTCAATTGTCCCCGCGAAGCACAAATTTTGTCAATTAAATTGAAGCATTCGATTAGATAAAAAGTGTTTTTCCCTAGAAAATTTAAAAAAAACATCTGATTTATGAAAAACTATCAAAATTATTTACGAATTCGAGCATGAAAGCCTAAAAGTTGATATCAAAATCTAAATTTTTAAGCTTAAAGTAGGGCCTACAGAACATTTTTTAACTTAAACTTTAAAGTCTTTATTGCGATGCAAAAAAAAATGGTAGCAAATCGAATGACTGGTACTCTTTAATGCGCTGCGCATTTATCTTTGGAATTTTAATTTTTTTCGCCAATCATCACTATTTATTTCATTAATATATCCAACTAAAACCCCGTTCTTTTATGAAATTTCATAACTGATCTTTAATTTTTATCGCTTCGTTTTCAAATAATTTTGCGGAATGGCTTGCGAAAGCAATAGAAAGTACCTTATCGCATTTGGCTTTCGTACCGAAATTGCATTCACAACGCAACAAAAAGTAGCCCCCCGTTTAAGAAGAGCTGCAAAGGAGAAGGGTAAAGAAGATGCGGCAAAGTCGAATATAGCTACCTTGCTTGTTCTTAAGAGAGAGAGAGAGAGAGAGAGAGAGAGCAAATAAAAAAGACACTGTTCTTAAAATGCGTTAATTACCCTCGTATTAATTGAAAATGTCTATTAATACTCTACTTATTAAATTTAATAATCTTTTAAATCGTTTAATTTTTTATTCAACTGCATTTTAACCAAATTTTTATTTTATTTTTGGCAAATTTTTGTTTTACTTCTTTTCGAATCATTCGATATTTAGTTTATATTTTTTGCGGCATATTGAATATTTTCAAAAGTAATTATATTTCAATTTAGTTGTTTTTGAGCACTGAATGCAACTTTTTTTTATATTTTGGCAAACAAACGCCTTCATGCTTAAAAATTCTGCATAACTAAAATAAGAAGTACTACAATGTATCCATCCACATATTCGCTTCCAAAATTTACTTATAGATAGAAATATATGAGATATTTAACATGTTTATTGAACATTCTAAATATTTTGTTACCAAAGTTTGGCTTGAAAAAAAAACCAATTATTGCAAATTGTAAATTTTGTTTTTTTAAGTTTTTGTAATGCAATAGCCAAAATATCAAAAATTGGAATTTTAAAATAAACAATTATAATGTTTGGTAATTGCCTAATAATTATTGCTGTGGGTAGTTAAGTGGGTTCTTTTTTGAATATACCTAAAGGGTTTTTAGGTAATTATCAGGGGCTTTAAGCTTTTGGTTTGATTAATAAGTTTTTGCATAGTTCGTAAAATACAGAAAACACCTTTTTTGCAATTTATTTCTTTACAGAAATATGATTTTTTCATCATTGTCTATATTCGGATCAAAGAGACAATTCATTTTAATTGAAATACAATTTCCACACCCTTATTTATTAAAAAATGTTAGGTATTTAAAAGGTTAATTTAACAAATTTCCATAGAAAATCGTTTTATAAACAAACCTATTGCAAACCTTAAATATTGTTATCAAAGTTATTTTCGGGAATAAAAAAGTTTATTATTCATACGATTTTCGTATGACGTGCTAAATTCTCGATGTAAGAAAAGATAAACTCACTGTTTATTGTTGGTGTTTTGTTTAAGGTTTGATATTGTTACAAGTAAGACTTAGAGTGTTTATAATTCTTACGGCCATTTTATTATTTGTTTAATATTTTTGGCTTTTCTAAAATCTTTGGAAAAGATTTTCTGATGAGCTGGCCTAAGCAACCAGTGAAATGCGCATAGAAGCTAGCTTTCCCTCAACCATAAATTTCAGTTTATTTATCAAATATTGTTATTGAAAGGTTCATTATTTTACCCAAAGCTCCATAGATAAGCAGGATATTTTACGTTTGTGCTTAAGTAACGCTTAAAAATTTGCACTAGAGCCACCCTTAAGTATACCGATCACTTTCCAAGTCAATCTAAGTATGTCTGTCTGGTCAGATGGCTGGTTGTGTGCAGTGTTGTCAAAACTTAATAAATATAAAAAAATCTTTAAAAAATGGGAAAAATTATATTTAAAATTTCAAAGAAAGCGGATTTCATTTGAAAAACAAAATAATTAGCATGGTATAAAATAACATGAATAAATATTTTATTGTCTTTTAGAACTTAATTAGGAAATCTATCTATCTATCTATATTAGGGTGGCCGTTATTTTCTTTTTTTTGATTTCTTATATTCTCCCCCCCCAAATCGGTTCAGTTTTATGTAAAAAAAAATACAAAAAAATTTCGTAGCGATAAGTTGTGTTTTAGGGGGGGCGTCCGCCCCTCAAAGTTTGCCATCAAGCCATTTATTCAAATGTAATTTGTTTGCATATGACTATCTCTTAAAAACAACATTTTACAAGAACATGATATATGGCACTATTTTAGCTCTTCTAGTCAACAACATTAGCCTCGAAGAAAGTTTTTTGCTAAAATTAATATTTAAGAAAATAATTAAGAAAATAACAACAAAATTCCAAACATTTTATATACGTTTTATATATATAAAAGAGGGATTTAATGTCAAGTGAACTAATTTTGAAATCGATGTCTTTCGATTTGGATGAAATTTGCACCACCGTTAGTCCCATTGAATAGTTTTTCAGACACAAATTTTCAACAAGATCGGTCAAAAAGTTTCTGAGTTTGGGAGGGTCAAAGTTTGAAATTTTGGCCATACAGGTGTTCTTTCACATCCATTTAACTTATTACCAATTGGGGTTAGCAAAATTTGTCTCAAGCAGCTTAGATAGCTATTTAATCAATCTTTTTAAAAAAAATTTTTTGGTTTTTTTAAAAAATTTTTTAACATATTTTTTTTATATTTAAAACTTTTTTTTTTTTTTTTTTGCCAAGTTGTAAATTTAAAAAAAAAATTTTAAAAAATTCAAAAAAAAACAAAAAAATTTTTTTTTTAAAGATTGATCAAATAGCTATCTAAGCTGCTTGGGACAAATTTTGCTAACCCCAATTGGTAATAAGTTACATGGATGTGAAAGAACACCTATATGGCCAAAATTTCAAACTTTGACCCCCCCAAACTCAGAAACTTTTTGACCGATCTTGTTGAAAATTTGTGTCTAAACTACTATTCAATAGGACTAACGTTGGTGCAAATTTCATCCAAATCGAAAGACATCGATTTCAAAATTAGTTCACTTGACATTAAATCCCTCTTTTATATATATAAATGTTTGGAATTTTGTTGTTATTTTCTTAATTATTTTCTTAAATATTAATTTTAGCAAAAAACTTTCTTCGAGGCTAATGTTGTTGACTAGAAGAGCTAAAATATTGACATATACCATGTTCTTGTAAAATGTTGTTTTTAAGAGATAGTCATATGCAAACAAATTACATTTGAATAAATGGCTTGATGGCAAACTTTGAGGGGCCGACGCCCCCCCTAAAACACAACTTATCGCTACGAAATTTTTTTGGAATTTTTTTTACATAAAACTGAACCGATTTGGGGGGGGGAGAATATAAGAAATCAAAAAAAAAAAGTTCTCCATACAACTAACGGCCACGCTAATCTATATATTAGAGTTGTCAACCGATTAAGAATAATTCGATTAATCGATCAAACAAAAACAAACTCTTGTTCGAATAATTTTAAAATGGCGATTTTCGAATAACGAATAAATCGATTGAATTATGTCGAATAATCGAACAATTTTTTTGTATTAAAAAATAAATTAAATAAAAACTTATAATTAAAGCTTAGAATTTGATTTATTCTCATACGTGTTTAGCAATTTTATACAATAGGAAAGGTAAAAAAGATTGTAGCTTTAGCCCTGATTATAATTAATCTCAATGTTTAGTAAGCAAAAACCGTGTTGAGTATTCATAGTATTTCAAAAATGTATTTTATGTTCTTATAAGACAAATCTTTGACAAGCAATTGTAACAGCTGTTTTCTTTTTAATTCAGGCGTAAAACAATTTTCAAGAAATGGGATCAGATCTTTCACTCTCGGGTGAAAAACTTAAAAATAAACAAAAAGCTAAAAAAAAAATTGATTTATAAAAATCATATCATGAAAGTAGAAAATATTGGTATTATGTACGTATATCATATATGTATTTATATATATTTTTTAAATTATATATATTTATGGAAAAATAAAAACATTAAGAAGAAATCGTGGTCGGTTGCACAAGTGAGGGGTTTATCATGTTTATCAGGTTTATCACCTCAGTTTGAGGTATGTTCAGAGGATTTGATGTGATTAATGAAGTGAATTAGTTGTAATCATGTCAGTTTGAAGTGTAATTTTTTTATTCGTTATTCTCATCGATTAATCGAATAACTTTTCAAATTTAATTGTTTGATCGAACGAACAAAAACAATTATTTGAACTATTCGAACAAAGCTGAAAGGCGAATAATTGACAACTCTACCATATATATAAAACAGGATGTGTGTATGTATGTAACGTATGGACTCCAAAACGGCTGGACCGATTTTGATGAAATTTTCTGGGAATCTTCAGAATATTCAGGCGGGTGACACTGTGAAGTCTCTCTTGGTCTGCGCGTGGAGGGGCGTGGCAAAATCCAATTTTCATATTGCACCACCAACGACATCTATATAGTTTGGACGATTTTTTCTTTAAAATGATCGCCATGGTCCAACTTAGATTTATACGAAAAGGAAATTTTGCCCCGCCCACTTTTTTCGAATTACCTAAAATCAGAAAACGGCTCCATCGATTTGACAAATTTTTCTTTCAAATGTTCGTATTAATCCATTTTAAGTTTTCATCGAAAGAAAAATTTACCACGCCTACTTTTAAGCCCACTTTTTCTATTAAGCGCATAACTTGAGAACGGCTTGACCGATTTGGACAATGTTTTCTTTAAAATCATTTTCTGTTAAATAACGCCCACTTTTTTCGATTTACCTAAAATCAGGAAACGGCTCCATCGATTTGACTAATTTGTCTTTCAAATGTTCGTATCTTTTTAACGGATTTTAAAAATCGAACGCATACATTTTTCCTAATTTGGACAGGACAACGTCTGTCGGGTCAGCTAGTTAAATATAAAAGAAGTAAGAGTTCTATATTTAGCTGTGCCAAATCTTTAAAATCCTTCAGCAAAATTTCGAATAGTTCAGGAGTGGGCTTTATATGGAATCTATAAATTATAGCAAATCTTCATAAAACCTGGCTTCAAATTATTATAATTCGTTGCCTTTTTTAAATAAATTAACCTGGTTTGGTTTCCGAATTATTTAGGCGTACTAAAGTGATCTTTAGGAGGGAATATATTGGACCGATCGTTAATTATTAATCGTTCATCAAAAATATTTATTTAAATTAGACTAAAACATCAAGTATTAATTTGTTCAGTATTCAATGCTTCTACAAAAATGCCTTTCGAAAGTTTTCATTATATGAAATTAAAAGTTGATTTAACCCAGTAAAAACTTTGCCTTCTTTTTCAAAATGGATAGCTTTTTTACTAATTATTTAGTAGCTTTCTTCTTTAACTACTTCTACAACAACTTCTATAACTACTTTTTGCTGGATGTTTGTAGTTGAAAAAAATAATGACTTACTTTTGAATGCGTTCATTTTGGGACATTACTTGTAAAATTCATTGGTTCTTTAGTGGAATTGTAAGTAGTGCTTTAATGTTTTTCTGATTACTCAACACATTATTTTGTAGGCGAAGTTTTTACTGAGAAGTTAATAAAAAATAATGCAGTTTAAACAAAATTTTTATTCAATCACATTTTAAAGTTTATCCTTTTTGTTTAAACAATCAAATTGTATTCCCGAAAATAACTTTGATAATATAATTGCATGTGAATGTTGTTTGTTGTTGTTTTCTTACGAGGACAATAGAATGAAGCAGTTTGTTTTTTAATTTTTTTTATCTTTTTATCCCTTTACAACTACAATTCGAGTCGGAAAGAACCCAACCAATTGTAGGGGG
This sequence comes from Pollenia angustigena, assembly GCA_930367215.1. Lineage (NCBI taxonomy): Eukaryota > Metazoa > Arthropoda > Insecta > Diptera > Polleniidae > Pollenia > Pollenia angustigena. The sequence continues at coordinate 189,851,809 of OV884056.1, forward strand.
ATGTAAGAAAAGATAAACTCACTGTTTATTGTGGGTGTTTCGTTTAAGCTTTGATATTGGTACAAGTAAGACTTATTCGCTTTTAGGGTTTTATGTGTATAATATTTTTGGCTTTTCTAAAATCTTTGGAAAAGGTTTCCTGATGAGATGGCCTAAGCAACCAGTGAAATGCGCATAGAAGCTACCTTTCCCTCAACAATAAATTTCAGTGTATTTATCAAATATGAAAAATTGGAAATTTAGCACGTCATACAGAAATTAATTTAAAGTAAACAAGTTAGAGTGCTATATTCGGCTGTGCCGAATCTTTGATACCCTCCACCGACAGTGCGAATGTTTAAGGAGTAATATCTGTATGATGTTATTATTATCTTAAACTGTGACGTTTGCTATTAATTATGGTTTAAGGCGACTTAACTGTTTTCCGGTAGTAGGATTTATATGGGGCCTAGCGTAAATTATGGACCGATCATCACGAAATTTCATAGCGTCATTTCTAGTGCTTTAAAACTGTGACGTACCAATTTCTGTTATGATAGCATTATTAAATATGGTTTTAGGTGTACTAAACTGTTTTCCGGGAGTAGGGTTTATATGGGGCCTAGGGTAAATTATGGACTGATCTTCACGAAACTTCACAGTATCATTTCTAGTCCTATAAAACTGTGATGCACCAAATTTTATTACGGTAGCGTTATTTTTTACGGTTTTAGGCGTACTAAACTGTTTTCCGGGAGTACTGTTTATATGGGGCTTAGGGTAAATTATGGATGGATCTTCACGAAATTTAACAGCGTGATTTCCCGTCCAATAAAACAAATTTTTGCAAAATCGGATCTCATTTGGTGCCTTGTTCCAGCATTTATGCTACTTTTTGTAACAAAATTATCAATTTTTTTAGGTGGTGGTTCCATATTTTAATTCATAGCTCTGGTCCTACTGAACCGATTTTGCTGGATTTCAATCCCAAACTGCTTAGGATAACTACAAGCAATTTGGCACCAAGTTTGATCATTTCTTTTGAGTTGTTCGAAAGTGAGCGTGTTTTCAACAGACGGACAGACGGACAGACAGACGGGCATGGCTAAATCGACTTAGAATTACTCAAGGACCCAGAATATATATACTTTATGGGGTCTGAGATGAATAATAAAAAAGTTTCACACGGAATGACAAACTTAGTATACCCTCTTCCCAACTAATTGTGGTGGAGGGTATAAAAATATGGATTTTCCTAAATATATTCGTAATGAAATTGTTATTAAAATGTGCTTTTTTGTTCTTTAATAGATTAAACTTTATAAAAATACGTTTTTTAACAATAAAAAGCTTTTTCGAGCTTGACGCCAATTAATTGTAAAATATATGTGTATTATTTACTTGTTTATTTTCTCAAATAATTCGATATCCCTCGGATATTATTATTAGGGAATGAGTTACAAATAAATTTGTAATATTTGTGTATGACGATCTCAACATTCAATATTGTACTCTTTACTGTTAATTAAAACAAAAGTCGAAGGAATAAAATTTAGTTTAATATGGTTTTTATTTTCACAATTAACCTCTTTAGAAAATGGTACACATATGGGTAGTACCTAAACTTATTACAAGTTTTAAAAACTAGCGACATCGTGTGACTAATAGAAACAATTTTATTACTTGCTTTAAGCTACTGCGCTTTATGCGCTTTATAAACATCTACAGACTATCCCAACGTACCCCAACGTTTTTTTTGAAATCGGTCTACCCGTTTTCGCAGTTAGTGGTGACATCAAAGTGTACACTTATTATACCCTTCACCACAGGTGGAAAAGGGTATATATAAGTTTGTCATTCCGTTTGTAATTTCTACAATATTGATCTTAGACCCTATAAAGTATATATATTCTGGGTCCTTATGAGGAGAGAAGTTGATTTAACGATATCCGTCCGTCCGTCCGTCCAACCGTCTTACGTTTGATATATGTTTTCCGGCGACTCCAGACATGATAGCGGCTACGTTGTTTTACATTTATGTCACATATAGTCCACCATTTCTTGCTATTGAAATTCAGCCAGATCGGTCCAACAATGGCTGAGATATGGCAAAAAAACCGCGACTGCCTCTAATTTTTCCAAAAAATCCCTTGTGGTTGTTGTATTTTTATTACTTTTTTCTGTATATCTGGAGAACGGCAAGAGCCAAAGCTTTAAAATTAGGTACAAACATTAAGGTTATAAATATACACCATCCTACAAAATGTGGGCGGGATTGGAGAAGTAGGCGTGGTACCTCTCATACAAAAAGTATTAAACATTTTATAAAAACTGAATTTTTTTACTGTAATATGACCTATGGTTACGCCTTATATATCAGAAGATAGGAAATTTTTAATAGAAAATATTTTCTGAAAAACTCGGGAAAATCGGTTCAGATACGAAAAAGTAATGACCAAATATAAATTTTTTTTTGAAAAATACCCATTTTCAGGAACCATAGATCTTCCCGAGTCCAAGTTTAATAACTGGCAAATTTCTTCTTTAACACGTCGGTATAAAAATCTGTCAAATCGGTTAAGAAATAGCAGAGTTATGACCAAAATACTGAAATCCCAAAAATTACTCTTTTTATACCCTTCACCACAGGTAAAAGGGTATATATAAGTTTGTCATAACGTTTGTAATTTCCACAATATTGATTTTAGACCCCATAAAGTATATATATTCTGGGTCCATATGAGAAGAGAAGTTGATTTAACGATGTCCGTCTGTCCGTCTTACGTTTGATATGTGTTTTCCGGATAATCCAGACATGATAGCGGCTAGGTTGTTTTACATTTATGTTACATACAGTCCACCATTTCTTGCTATTGAAATTCAGCCAGATCGGTCAAAAAATGACGTAGATATGAGCAAAAAACCACGACTACCTCTAAATTTTTCCAAAAATCCCTTGTTGTTGTTGTATTTTTTTTATTTCTGTATATCTTGAGAACGGCAAGAGCCAAAGTTTCCAAATTAGGTACACACATTAAGGTTGCCAATACACACCATCCTACAAAATGTGGGCGGGATTGGAGAAGTGGACGTGGTACCTCCCGTACAAAAAAAATTAAAAATTTTATAAAAACCTAAATTGAAGGGCTGCCATATGTCCCATGGATATGACTTATATATCAAAATATCGGAAACTTTTAGTAGAACGTATTTTATAAAAAACTCGGGAAAATCGGTTCAGATACAAAAAAATTATGACCAAAATTAAATTTTTTTTAAATACCAAACTTTCGGGAACCATAGATCTCCCCGAGTCCAAGCTTTATAACTAAATAGATCTCCCCGAGTCCAAGCTTTATAACTAAAGTAAATGGTAAATTTCTTCTTCAACACGTCGGTATATAAATCTGCCAAATCGGTTAAAAAATGGCAGAGTTATAACCGAAATACTGAATCCACAAAAATTACTCTTTTTTATACCCTTCACCGAAGGTAAGAGGTATAAAAGTATATATATTCTGGGTCCTTATGAAAAGCGAAGTTCAAATCCGGTTGTCCGTCTGACCGTCTGTCCGTCTGTCCGTGTGTATGTTGAAATGGGTTTTCCGAAAACCCCAGAAATGATGTGGACTAGGTTGATGTATATTTATGTCACATATACTCCGTTTAAGTTTGCTATTGAAATTCAGCCAGATCGGTCCAAAAATGACGGAGATATGAGCAAAAAACCACGACTACCTCTAAATTTTTCCAAAAATCCCTTGTTTCTGTTGTATTTTTTTATTTCCGCATATCTTGAGAACGGCAAAAGCCAAAGTTCCCAAATTAGGTACACACATTTAGGTTGCCAATACACACCATCCTACAAAATGTGGGCGGGATTGGAGAAGTGGGCGTGGTACCTCCCGTACAAAAAAATTAAAAATTGTATAAAAACCTTAATTTTAGGGCTGCCATATGTCCTATGGATATGACTTATATATCAAAATATCGGAAATTTTTAGTAGAACATATTTTATAAAAAACTCGGGAAAATCGGTTCAGATACAAAAAAGTTATGACCAAAATTGATTTTTTTTTAATACCCACTTTCGGGAACCATAGATCTCCCCGAGTCCAAGCTTTATAACCAAAGTAAATGGTAAATTTCTTCTTCAACACGTCGGTATATAAATCTGCCAAATCGGTTAAAAAATGGCTGAGTTATAACCGAAATACTGAATCCCCAAAAATTACTCTTTTTTATAATTAACTTTCTTAAAATATATATTTACAAGTTTATATAAATGCTTATATAAAAATATAACTTAAGTAAATGGTAAAATTCTTCCTTAACACGTCGGTATATAAAACTATCAAATCGGTTAGACAATGGGTAATTTATGAGCAAAATACTCCAAAAATGGGCTAAAAAACATCAACATTTTTATAAAAACCTAAATTTTAGGGCTGCCATATGTCCTATGTATATGACTTATATACCAAAATGTCGGAAATTTGTATGAGTTATAACCGAACTACTGGGGTCTAATCACCGCATACGATATCGAGCAAAATTCTTCGAAATTATTTATTTTGGTATCTTGAAACTCGATATCGAATGAAATGTATTGAGTTTGAAATAATAGCATTCGACATCGAGTAACTCAACATTACATTTATCGAGTTTTCATTCGATACGCCAGTGTCTATCGTATGCAAAAAAAATTCAATAGTTTATTCGATACGATAGTATCGAATGCAGTGATTAGACCCCTGAATTCCCGAAAATTACTCTTTTTATACCCCTCACCGAAGGTAAAAAGGTATATACAATATTGATTCTACACCCTATAAAGTATATATATTCTGGGCCCTTATGAAAAGCGAAGTTCAAAACCGGTTGTCTCTTATTTAAAAAAAAAATATTTACCAGTTTTATTTAGTTTTTGTCTAGTTGCTCTGTATTCTGCTCGCACAATGGTGAAGGGTATATAAGATTCGGCATAGCCGAATATAGCACTCTTTCTTGTTTATAATTAAGATTGTTTTTTATACCCTTCACCGAAGGTCCTTCACCCTAAAAAGTATATATATTCTGGGTCCTTATGCAAAGCGAAGTTCAAATTCGGTTGTCGTCTCTTCATCCTATCCCCTCATTATTGGTTCTAAAAGCAATATTGAAGAAATTAGAAACGGCATAACAAACTTATATATATGTACCACCTGCGGTGAAGGCTATAAAAATAAGTAACTTATCACAATCTTTTTCACTAATCATTATCACCTTTTTACGATTTTTACCAAATCTAGATAATAGAAATTTGCAACAAGTTGTTGAAATTAGGGGATTAAGGCAATTACATATATTTTTCTGTTTTATTATGCGAGATTTCTATTTCTGGATTTAACGAAAATGTAAACAGGTTTTACTTACTTTGCATTTTACTTCTATTAATTACAAATTTGCACAATACAAAGCATTAACTTTTTTTGCAATCGTCTTAATTGTAGTTGTTAGTTTTCTGGACAATTCAAAAAGATCATGAGTTGAATTGTTATTAAATAAATATTTCATTCAATATATTTTAATGCAGCAGCAAACTTTTCAGAAATGTAAAAAAGCTTCAAAATAATCATTATTTATAATACTTATGGCCATCTTCTCATAAGGAGATAACAATGTCTCATTTGCTTCTTTTCAGTCACAAAGCCAACCCGCTCTCATTTGGCTAATATTGGTTTGCCGTTCAGATTAATTCAATCAACTAAAAATTATGTCTTTGTCGGTATATTGAGAAAACCAATATCGTTAACGGACAGCTTATTAGTATAATAGGTGTACGTCGAGATTTAGTAACAGAAAGTTTGTCGATATATTGAGAAAACGGCCATAAATCTCTAGTATAATTTTATCATTTATTAAATAAAAAGCAATTAATAAATATCGTCAATTAGAAATATGTAATAATTCAAAAGTAAAGCTGTGGGCGTATGGAAAAACTAGGTAACTCCACTTTTTGCGAAAATTGAGATAACACCAAAAATAGAAAGTGTGTTTCATTTACTATCACTGTCAGATCGAAATTTTAACATTCATGTTTTTACATAAAAATTGGTATTATTCTGATTTTTGTTAAATAAGAAATAATAAGCCTAAAACGACTGTGTCGTTGTTTGTAGTAGATTAAGTACCCAGGTTGTGTGTTATCTAATCTATTACAAAAAACGACACACTCGTATACGACAACGACAACCACAATAAGGCTTATTATTTCTTATTTAACAAAAATCAGAATAATACCAATTTTTATGTAAAAACAAAATAACACCATGCATTTTTTAAAAAACAAGGTAACTCCTTAGTTGCATATAACATGTATATGGATTCTTTTTATGCATATTATCACCCCAATTATGAATAAAATTCCCCGGGAGTTTTCTCCCTTCTCCCATTTTTCCTATGTAAATTCAATTGTAAAAATGGGGAAAGCGAAAAAACTCCCGGGGAATTCGTATTCATAATTGGGCTGGGGTCTAATCACCGCATACGATATCGAGCAAAATTGATCGAACTTATTTATTTTGGTATCATGAAACTCGATATCGAATGAAAAGTATTGAATTTGAAATAATAGCATTCGATATCGAGTAACTCTACATTACATTTATCGAGTTTTCATTCGATACGTCAGTGTCTATCGTATCCAAAAAAATTCGATAGTTTATTCGATACGATAGTATCGAATGCGGTAATTAGACCCCTGTATATCTTTTCTGAAGATTTTAACTAATAGAATACTACTGCCAAAAAACTCGGCTTATTTTTGATATATAAGAACAAAAGGGGAAAAAATATCTATTGGAAAAACTTGGTAACTCCATTTTTTCGTAAAAAAATGGGTTAATTAACGTGCTAAGTCAAACAGTTAATGTTTTTCACAAATGGTTAATAAAGTTCCCTAAATTCCTTAAATTATAAAAATAAATTGAAAAAAAGTTTTTGTTTGAAAAACTAGGTAACTCCATTAAAAAAAATCGCTTTTAATTTCGGTTTGAATGTCCAATAATCGTTAAAATTATTATAAATTATGTTTTGTTTAATGCGCATGCATAATAACATAAATTCATGTTGAATAATTAGTGAAATATGTTTAAAACTTTAAGTGTGGTTTTCTCGTGTTTTCAAAAAGTTGGAGTTATGTATTTAGTTTTTTCCATACGGCCATAGAAATAAAACTTAAATCTTATTTTTTTTTTTCATTTTTAAGTCTTTTATTACTTAATTAATTTATTTTTTTTATTTATTGAATATGTGATTATTAGTTATTAATTTGTATACAAAATGATAATTTTACTTCTATTTTAATAAATGATTTTACTAATAATTTATAATTTTGTCTTTCAGATTCCATACTTCCATAGACAAGCTAAGAAGCTCTCTTTTGGATCCGACAAATCTTCTACTTATGTATGTATATGAGATTAATTAAGCATCATGAAAAAAGGTCTGGATTAAAAAACTGAAGTAAAATCAATCCCATTGCAAAAATATCATAATTATTTATTGTTTAAGCTGTATAAGAAAAAATTTTTAAGTAATCTGTAAATATAATCATATAAATAAATAATAAAATCATTAAAATAAATAAAAATCTTTAAATTTTATTATTTTCATATGAAAAGTAAGTAAAAATATATAAAATGTAATTAGAAGAAAGAAGAAATCTTCCTTTTTTATATCATCATTATTTTTTTTCATAATTTTAATTAATACATATGAGTAAAATAATTAGTTACAAAAAGCATCAATCACATCACGCATTCATTTACCTTTAAAAAACTCTTTTTTTTAATTCATGCATGTTTTCCATCTCAGTCTCAGTCATCATTAATTTTAATTAGTCACACTCAGTTACACACACACACACACACACACACATTTTTCGTTTTTTCAATTTTGCTAATTTTGTTGGTGGCACTTTTTTCAATACCAGGCGCACAGAATGTCAGAAAACACAGCAAGTAACTTTTTAAAAAAAAAAATTCACAGCATACTTTAGGGATGTAAATAGTATTTGAGTCATCCTGTTTCTAAAAACTTGCACAGGGCGACACATATAATTTTCTATACTACCGCCTTAAAGTATGTAATAGATAACATAAATAAGAAAGTTACCTCCAGGGCTGCCAGATTTATTTTGACCTTTTCCGCTAAATTTAATATCAAAAATCGCCAAAGCCTTCTTTTTTAGTTTTTGACAATAAAAAAATAATTAAAAATATTTTTTATAAATCCTAAAAAATAAATTCGTTCCGAATCGTTAAAATTCACAATAAATGGAAAAAAGTGGCCATGATATATATTTTGTGTTATTTTCATTTGAAACAAAGTAAAAATGGTTAGTGCCAATGTTTACCTTAAAATAGTTTATAGAAGTCTACTTACTTATAGCAGTAAAAATAATGATTTTTGTGATTAGTATTAAACAAGTATTTGATAAATATATGTATGTAGTTTCATTCTTTTATATAGCTAAAATGCCATACACTTACTTCATCGTCAATACAGTTCTAATTTTCCTTTTTTTTTTTTTGCACATTGTATGGAAATTAAATTTATTCAACATATCTTCCAAAGGTACAAAGGAAGGAAAATGTGCTATTTCATATAATTTATACATGGCTCGTAAAAATGCGCCCAGAAGTTCGTATTGCGTTCTATTTCGAAGGAGAGTTTTAGTGTAATTCATTTTTGATAATTCTTTTTCAACACAGGCATTACTAGTTGGAATAACTATCATATAAAGTACAGCCAAATCATATAAAGTACAGCCAAAGAAAGTTTCTTAAAATGACACGTAAATTCGGAATCCTCATCTCTATAAATTTTTAGCCAAAACTGATTTAATTTAACAAACAGTAATTTTGTCCATCGTGTTTCACAAACATCCAACGATTTTTGCAAGTATTCACAAAATTCTTCAAAATATCTGTAACAATAATTAATTTTGTTTGTACATAATAACAAGTTGCCACGTTTTATAATGGAAATTTGTGTTCTATTTATTAATTCTTTCAAGAGCATCTTTTAATATGAAAAAGACATTTTTCGAAGATTATCAAAATTTTCATCTGCCATTTCAATATTAAATAATTCCATGCATATGAATGCCTCAAATTACATACTTTCAAATTTTATGTTTTCGTAATGACTTCAACGATTCTCAAAACAAATTCATGACTCATCAAAATTAGCCAAAAAAAAAAAATCGCCAACTATATTATAATTAGCCATGTCACCAAATTCATTAAATTCAGCCAAAATCTTCAACTGACAACCTTGGGGGCTAATTCAGGTAGTCGTGATTAAATACTTTTTCGATTCGAAAGCCATTTTATTTCTAATTTTTTCAGTCGATACTAGGGTATTCATTCGGGTAATCGGTTAACCGATTAATTACTACCCGATTAACTGATCAGTTAATTTAAAATTGGCTTTTCTCGATTAACAATTACACCGGTTAATTTCAGTCGATTAACCGATGGTACAAAATATTGAATTTTTTGTAGTAACAAACCATAATTTGTTGTGTTTTTAATTATGGGTAAGTTCCAAAACGTCATTTGCAAAACAACTCGCTTTTTTAAATGCATTCTACAATGCAAACATGTAGAATTTTACAAAGTTTACCAAAAACTCACCAAAGTGCACCGAAAAAGTTGTGCTTAGAAATATTTTTTCATACAATACAATATATGTACTCTTAAAATACAGTACAAAAACAGAAATTAAGGAATTCAGAAATAAACTCTTTTGCAGAATTTTCGATGCTGAGCTTTGTCAGGATGAGTAAGATAATGACCTGACAATAAAAGAAACTCTCGATAGTAACACAACAACAGAATTAACCGACATAAGACATAACCTGGAAAATCACTGAGAAATATATGTATATATTCTGTATTATCTATCTATATATATAAAAGAGTTGCGTGAGTGACTGACTCATTCATCATCGCCCAGCCCAAACCGCTGACCCAAGAAACTTGAAATTTGGACTAGCGATTGGTAACTGCCCAAATCGATCCACTAAGACAGGATTTTTCGAAATTCGAATGTTTAGGGGGTAAAAAAGTGCAAAAACGGGAAAATTCGGTAACCTTATATCTCCAAAACTAATAAATGTAATACTTATCGTTGTTCTTTAGAAAAATTAGCGGACAGGTGTCTGGCTCTTTTTTGAAATTCGGACTTATTAGGGAGTAAACGGGTAAAATCTGAATTTTAGTACTTTTTTGCCACCCCATCTATCTTTGGAACCAATAAACATAGAAACAAAGTTAATACCACATTCGAAACTTATCAAAAATATACGTATTAGAATTCTGGTACTTTTCGAAATTCGAACATTTAAGGGGTGAAAATCGAAACTATTTTTGGTACTTTTTTTACAAAACATTTTCCTCCATTCATTGACATATTCGTACTAAATTATGAGTTGCCACTACAATACTGAAACTTTTAATACTTTAATGGGGGAAAAATATAGTACCCAAAAAAGGAAATACGGAAAATTTGATATTTTTCTTTAGCTTTTTGGTTCTACTAAAGTAGCGGGTTAAATGCTAGAATTTAAACAAGTTCAAAGCCACAAAAATAAATTTTGGCATAAAAATAAGTACACGAAGAAAAAGGAGACGCTAACGAAGTAGCGGGCTTATGCTAGTAGATAGATATAGATATTCTGTATTATGGGTTGCAACATCTACGATAAGTGAAAGAATTTTTTCAAGTCAAGTTTTATCAAAACTAAAGAAAAGAATCGCTCAAATCCTTAACATTTAAACCAAATTATTTTTCTAAAACATTATTTTAAAATATCTCTTTAAACTATTGAAGTAATTATTAAAACCTTTTCTTTAGCTTCACTTCGGAAAATCAAATCTTTAACGTTAATTTAGCCGCCTTATATATACTCAATGCAAATGGATGAAACTTTGCAGGCATACCGTCTTATAGTCAACGCAAATGGATGAAACTTTGCAGGCATACATATTCCCGATGATAATACACGAATACATGTTCTTTTTTAAGAAAAGCGTTTCTTAAAAAAATTTTTTTTAAATGTTCTTATTGAAATATAAGTTCTTTAAACAAATTTAAGAATATTAGCCCATTTTATATTGGGTTAAAATTAATGCTAATTTTTTTATTAATAATATGATCTCACAGTTCATTTTTTAATAAATCTATCTATATATGTATATAAAACAGGATGTGTGTATGTATGTATGTATGTAACGTATGGACTCCAAAACGGCTAGGCCGATTTTGATGAAATTTTCAAGAAATCTTCAGAATATTCAGGCGGGTGACACTGTGAAGTCTGATTTTTGATTTTCGGTCTGCGGGCGGAGGGGCGTGGCAAAATCCAATTTTCATATTGCACCACCAATGTCATCTATAAATTTGGTCGATTTTTTCTTTAAAATGATCGCCATGGTCCAACTTAGATTTATACGAGAAGAAAATTTTGCCCCGCCCACGTTTAAGCCCACTTTTTTCGAATTACCTAAAATCAGAAAACGGCTCCATCGATTTGACAAATTTTTCTTTCAAATGTTTGTATTAATCCATTTTAAGTTTTCATCGAAAGAAAAATATACCACGCCTACTTTTACGCCCACTTTTTATATTAAGCGCATAACTTGAGAACGGCTTGACCGATTGGACGATTTTTTCTTTAAAATGATTGCCATGGTCAAACTTAGGTTGTTACGGAAAGAAAATTTTGCCCCGCCCACTTTTTTCGATTTACCTAAAATCAAAAAACGGCGCCATAGATTTGACTAATTTTTCTTTTAAATGTTCGTATTAATCCATTTTACGTTTTCATCGAAAGAAAAATGTACCACGCCTACTTTTACGCCCACTTTTCCTATTAAGTGCATAACTCGAGAACGTCTTGACCGATTTGGACGATTTTTTCTTTAAAATCATCGCCATGGTCCAACTTAGGTTTTTACGGAACAAAATTTTTCCCCGCCTACTTTAACCCCACTTTTTTCCATTTACCTAAAATCAGAAAACGGCTCCATCGATTTGACTAATTTTTCTATCCAATGTTCGTATCTTTTTAACTGATTATAAAAATAGAACGCAAACATTTTTCCTAATTATATTTTTGTTTGCTCGTTTTAGTTCAAAAGTTTTTAAGTAATTGTTTTTTTTTACTAATAAACTCCAAATAATAAATAATTTTTTTATTGAAATTACTTAATTTATAAAAAAAAAACCTTATTAAAGCTGTTATGATACTTGCTATTTTTTGTATTTTTTCTATATTGGAGAACAGTGCAAATATATTTGCATAGGAAAACTGACTAAGTGTAAAGAGTATGATTATATCATAAAAAATCTTGAAATGTCAAACAAATATACATGTGTTATCGATACATAATCCAAGACTGTCAAAAAAAATATAAAAATTTTTAACTTAAAATTGACATTTCCAGATTAATTGTTAGCAATGTTGCCAATTTTATAGTTTTTGATCGAAAGTAGCGGGTTTTAACTTTTTTTTTGCGATTTTTAGCTTTTTTGACGGGTTTTTCTGGGAAAATAACGTGGGCAATATTGTTTGTTTTGTTTGCATTTTATTTTGGAATCACAAACAATTTTTTTTTATATACAAAAAAATTTAATGCAAATAATGCAAAATATTACGAATTACATCGGGGTATATTCTTTAATTGAATATTTTTGATTTGAAATCCCCTATGAAGGGCACCTGCTTCATTTCACTTATCAAAAACAAAATAGTTTCAACTGCCCAAGCTTTTACAATTTTTTTTGTTTTAGTGAAAGAAAAAAATAAACATGAGAAATGTCAATCAGAAAAAAGGGGTTGTTTATCAAATTGTATTTCTTGTTCTTTCTCGCATTTGTTGTTTCATTCAGTCAATCCTAAAAAGTCCAATACTAAAAATAGCAAGTATCATAACACCTTAGGTTAACCGATCAATAAAAAAGTTAACCGATTATAAACCGATTAAACCAAAACCTCGATTAATTAATCGAGCGATTAACCGATTTAAGCAAAAGCCCGATTAAATGAATACCCTAGTCGATATTAAAAGAGTCGAAATTATTTGTTCAGTGCACTTAAGGCCATTTTCGGGAGTGGTATTTGTAAGGCAGCTATGGACCGATTTATCTAAATACCAACATAATAAGATAATTTATTGGCACAAAGACTACTCAGGAAAAAAGTTTGTATGGGGGACATGTGAAATTATGGACCGATTCTCACCATTGGCTTCGTCCTTATGAAAATTGAAGCGTATATACAAAATTTCATCAAATTAACTCCAAAATTGCTTTGCGCATTTAGTTACATGGACAGCCAACCATCCAGCCAGCCGAACGGACGGATATCGTTAGATCGACGTAGAAATTGATTCTGAGTCAAGAATCAATATTTTTATGTGTTCCATACATCATCACAAGCGCAAAATGTCTACTCCACTATGGTGGAGAAAAATGAAAAATATATTCTACATGCGGCTGCAACAGTATATCGTTAGCTAAAATGCAAAAAGACGTAACTAACAAAAATATAATTTTACAGGAGAAGCAAAAAACTTTGTAAAGTGAAAATTATAAACATGTCAGAAAAACATGCATTGATAAGTCGTCCATGGAATTCTTCAACCAATTTTCAAAGAAAACCATTTCATTATATTTTCTTAGAAAAAAAATATGTAATTACGTCGTTTTGCATACATCAAACAAAAAAACTTGTAGTTACGTCCCTTTGCTTTTTGTTAATAAAAGTGCAATTTTTGATCGCAGAAGTGTAAAATTTTGCCAAGACATGTAGTTTTATAGCATTCATAATAATCAATCAAAAACTCGATTTTGAATTTTTTGTTAGTTACGTCTTTTTGCATTTTAGCTAACGATATATGGGTTTCTGCTGATGTTATACTCTTTTCGAAAATATTTAATAACACGCCAGGTTTAAACGGTACGTACAGTAATACAGCATACCATTTCTTTAAAACTACTATCCTAAAAACAGAAAAATCAGTTTCAGGCCTCTATCGATAATAGTCTACCAGGAATGACAATTTTTTCTGATCAAATTTAGAAAAATTCAATTTTTCCTAAAATAACATTTTAAAAACATGCCAAGCCCACAATTCGCAATATTTTGAACCAATTATTTGGCGTCTTTAATTTTAATATTTTTTCTATTGAATGGCATTAAAATGTAATAACAATTAATAGAACTTTTGGCCAATGAAAATTATTGCTGAGACGGTACTGAGCGGGGTACATTTCATCTTGACAAGGAGGCTACGTCCTTGTACGGTCAATGTAATGAAAACAATTTTTGGTTTGTAAGTCAAGTCTTAAGCTTTTGGGAAAGAAGGGCAAAGAGAATGTCATTTATTTTCCTCTCTATCCTAAAAACTCAAGACTTGACAGCCAAAACTTGAAGAGTGTGAACCAGCACTAAGGAAAAATGCAGTTTCTTTATAGACTGCGTAGATATTTTAAAACCAAATTTTGGCAGCACTGCTTCCAATAGCTTTGCTTAAATTCGGTTAAATAATTGCACCTCTTGTGCAATTCTTTTTTTTTTATAAAAACAACACACTTGATTTTAATCAATCTTACGAATAATGGCCAATAAACAGAAGCCGAATAACTTCTTGAACAGTTTTTAAATTGTATTTGCCCCATACTTTGTGGGCACTTTTAAATTGTATATAATTTTTTTTATACCTTTGTTACATTTAAATTGATTGATACTGTTGTAAATGTAATTGTTTTTGCTCTTGCTGTTATTGTTGTTGACAGTATGAATTGTTTTGGTGTAATTTTTTTCATTTCGGTTCTGTATATTTTTCTTTTTCGCAGTTGTATTTTACATTCATTGATCGATCAATCGATCGATTACCAACAAATGTCATGTAAATATTCATACATTTCAATTTGATAGTAGCAGGCAGATGTAGTAAATCAAAATAATTTTTATTAATTAGTTTTGATTTTTATTAAAAGAATTGTGTATTTAAGAAGACAAAAGGTGCGATTTATGTAATAGTAAAAGAATTAACAGTAAAGAGTAAAATAAAGCATTTTCATTCAATTATGCAAAGCTTTAAGGCAATTAATCTTTGTGTTTATAAAAAGATAATCACCCTTATCGTTAGCGAATTTAAAATTCGGAAAATAAAGAAATAAGTTCACGTTCTTTTAAATCTGGTGTATTTTAAATTCGCCAACCACGATAAGGGTGATTAAAATTAATAATTATCAAAGTAATTTTTGTGGGAATACAAAATTTTTTATTTCCAAGATTTTGTTTGTCGTGCTTAATGCCCAATTTTTATTTCCTGATAAAAACACTGCAATTTATTGTTGAAGGGATAAGTTATTCCTATGCGCATTTCACTGGCTGCTTAGGCCAGAACCAGTGTTACCGTTCGCCCGACTAAAGTCGCAATTTGACCCTTTTTCAGCGGTCTGCGACTTTTTGTGAGACTTTTTTTTATCACCGACTTTTGCGACTATTTTAATTTTTCTGCTACTTTTTACCCTTTTTGTTAAGATTCTTACAAAACATTCAATATTCTTATTATTTGTATCAAAAAAATAAATTCGTCAAAATTGCCTCGTCAAAATTTAAAAACAATTCATAAAGTATTGTTCATTTGGCAACACTTTTATTACACTTTTGCAACCTTGTCATGTATACAACGTATTTGAGGCGAATTCAGTTCAAGGTTGTGGCAAGTTTTGACAGTTCGGACCAATTTGTTTTAATTTGTCAGTGTTTTGTTAGAAATGGTTGACATTTCGAATCGTAAACACCAGCAATGCAATGCAAAAAACCTCTGTTGTTTCTGTTGGTTTTGGATTGTTGTAGTCTTAGCACCACCTGTAGTTTTCGAATCGTAAACACTAGCAATGCAATGTAAAAACATGCAATTCAATGCTGTCATCTTTAAATTTAATAGACAAATATATAGAAGACTGGATTCCCTGTGATGAACTTATTTCTAAATATAGAAATAAAATTTCAAAAAAGTAGTATTTATGTAGGTATGTTAAGAAAAAGAAATATTGCGCCAAGATCAAACGAACGGAATTAAAGTAAAATTTTCAAGCGGCTTTAATTGGACAAGTTTAAATTTTGTCAAAAATATATTAACCTTAACTTTTTTGGCTTTAAACAGAAATTCTACTCCTTTGACCTTGGCAGCATACGACAAATTTATTAAACTTAAGTAAATATTTTCACTATACATGAAAACATGGACAAACATGTACATTGTTACGAAATATGATAAAAATGAATTCTGCAATAGGCTTTTTGTTTCAATTGTTTTGTTATGCTTTTTATTAATAAAAAAACGTTAAAAAAAGATATGCGACTTTTATTTTCTGAAACGACTTTTTTGTGCGACTTTATTTTTATAAAACAACCTTTTGTGCGACTTTTCAAAAATTCCTAACGGTAACCCTGGCCAGAACGTCAGGAATTTTCATCCAAAGATTTTAGAAAAACTAAAGATATTTAACAAATAAATAAATAAATAATCATACACAGAAAAAATTATTTTACCAATTTTGAACGATGTCTTATTTATTCACACAATATTTTTCTTCATCACTCTCTGTTGCTGCATCCTTTCCTTTGCTAATGAAGAAGAAATGTAACCAAAAACGGCGGCAGACCGACTCGATATGTTTTTCGTCATCATTCTATTTTTTTATTTGATGTATTTAAGTAAATAGTTTGAAAAAATTGAATACGGGATTTGGTTTTTTGTTTACCAACTTTGAAACCAACCAAAAATTTATGTTGTTTCTTATTATGTTGTTGTTGTTTAAAAAGAGTGAAACGTTTTTTACCTGTTATTGTTTTTGTTGTTTTTTTTTTACTACAAACCCCCTCATGCTATTTTATAATTTTTCTTATTGCTGTACTTTTTTAAAGCGTCCAAAAATAGACTGCATGTGTTTTTTGTTGTAGTTCTTATAGGTATTTCACATAAAGAAGTGTTGCTTACGATCAAATAAAAAATTCAAAAAACGACAACATTAAGGAACGTTAAATATTTCATACAAAATTATGAAAACTTGAAACCAATAACGCGTATATTATATTTTTGAATAGTTGTCAAAATTTTTGTTCAAACAATGTTCAAAAAATAAAACAATAATATTAATTGAATCAGTAAAATCAAAAAAATTTTCAAACAAGCGTTTGTTTGAAAATAATTCGGCAATATTTTTTTCTGTGTACATGTTCTTGAAATCAAACTCATGTGAAATGTCTTCAGAAGAAGTTCTGGTAAAGATTAGTGATCCTCAAAGTATGTGGTATAAAGTTATGTATTCGTATTGTATTTATTTATAAAATTTCGAATTTCCAATAGAACAATATATAACATCTTATAATTTATAGTATGTATCAGAATATAAAAGGAAATAGTTTTAATAAGTTTTGAACACAGGTTAGTTTTCAAAATTGGTTCGATTTTAATTTCGCTCGAAATCGATTTCAAGAACATGACTGAATATTATTTATTTCTTTTTTTTAGAAAAAAAAAAACACTGTTAAACGGAAAAAATCGCATGTAAATGACAGCTCTTAACAATTTTTTTTTTTTTTTTTTTTTCAAATTAATATTTATTTAAAAGGCTTTTGTTAACATTAATTAAGACAAATTAACGCAACCTTTACACTATCCCGTAAACATGTGCGTTTTGGATTATTTAAAAGACTATTATTTTCTTTTATAAAATTAGTTAAAGAAAAGTACTCTAGGTGTCGCCGAATTGTTTATGCCTTAATTACCCTACAAGAAATGCATAACCAAAACTTAAAAAAAAAATTTTTTACGAACACACTTGCAACAATTTTATATTAGTTGTTTTACTCTTACATATATGTCAGAGTGGAACAACTAAAATTTCATAAATAAAGCCATTTTTATACCCTTCACCGAAGGTAAGAGGGTATATATAACTTTGTCATTCCGTTTGTATGTTCCACAATATTGATCCTACACCCTATAATGTATATATATTCTGGGTCCTTATGAAAAGCGAAGTTCAAATCCGGTTGTCCGTCTGTCCGTGTGTATGTTGAAATGGGTTTTCCAAAAACCCCAGAAATGATGTGGACTAGGTTGATGTTTGTTTATATCACATATACTCCGTTTAAGTTTGCTATTGAATTTCAGCCAGATCGGTCCAAAAATGACGGAGATATGAGCAAAAAACCACGACTGCCTCTGATTTTGCCCAAAAATCCCTTGTTGTTGTTGTATTTTTTTATTTCTGTATATCTTGAGAACGACAAGAGCCAAAGTTTCTAAATTTGGTACAAACATTTAGATTATGCAGATACAGTATCCCACAAAATGCGGGCGGGATTGGAGAAGTGGGCGTGGTACCTCCCGTACAAAAATTATTAAAAATTGTAGAAAAACCTGAAACACTCGGGAAAATCGGTTCAGATACGAAAAAGTTATGACCAAAATATAATTTTTTTTTTTTCGGGAACCATAGATCTTCCCGAGTCCAAGTTTTATAATCAAAATAACTGGCAAATTTCTTCTTTAACACGTCGATATATAAATCTGTCAAATCGGTTAAGAAATAGCAGAGTTATGACCAAAATACTGCAATCCCAAAAATTACTTTTTTTATAATTAAGTTTGTTTAAATATGTATACATATATGTAAGTATATATATATATACCTATAACCCAATTTAATGGTAATATTATTCTAAAGCACGTTGGTATATAAATCTGCTAAATCGGTTAAAAATGGTTAAGTTATGGGCAAAATACTCAAAAAAAGCACTAAAAAACATTAAAATTTTTATTATAAAAACTAAAATTTTAGAGCTGTAATATGACCTATTCATACGTTTTAGATATCAAAATATCGGAAAATCGGGGAAAAAAATGATATGGCAAATATATAGCTTTTTTTAAATACCTATTTTCGGGAACCATAGATCTTCCCGACTCCAAGTTTTATTACCAAAGTAAATGGTAATTTTATACTTTAAGATGTCGGTATAAAAATCTGTCAAATCTGTTACAAAATGGCCGAGTTATGACCAAATTCTAAAATTTGATCAAAACTAAACTAACTATACTTAAACTCTTAATATATTTAATAGCACGCAAGCATGTGCAAATAATTAAATAAAACTAAACAATACATATTATATAATATACATGTATATATACATATATTTAGATATCCATATATATAAACTTCTGTTCTTTCCAAACCATGGTGAAGGGTTTATAAGATTCGGCATAGCCGAATATAGCCCTCTTACTTGTTTTAAATATTTTTGTCAAACGCTTGTAAAAATGTGTGAATTGTGAATCAATTAATTTATTTCTATAATTTGAATACTAATGTATAGCAAAAAAAAATGCTAGAATGCTAGTGGTAAGGTACTGATGGCGACTTCAAAGAACGTGGTGGTAGATTCTCTGGAAACAAAAGCGGTCATGTACAAAGCGGTAGTTTTGAAAGGAGTGGTGGTCAACAGGTAGCGGCCTTGCGGGTAGTGGATTTAACCAGGAAAATCGCTTAAGATTTTCCGGTGGTAATAAAGGAACAAATAATGTTAATAAAAATCCTGATAACTTTTCAAGTATGTATTAGATTTTTTGGTCACAATTAATTGGTCACACGTACGTTTACCTCCAATTCCAGACCCATGCAAGGAGTGGAACGTCATAAAGCAGCCACAGAAATAACGATACGTGGTATATACTTTTCTGAAGTCTAATTTCCTATGTATTTGATTATAGTTTTTTCAATAAAAAATTTAATTAAAAATGAAAAATAAAAAATGTATTGTGTATTTTATTAAGGTTAGTACTAACCAATATTTACGTTATGAATAACTAGTTAGTGCTATCCAATATTTACGTTATGACTAACTAGTTAGCATTAGCCACTATTTAGGTTATCATTGACTAATAAAAAGCAGCACAGTAAGCAGTACAGATATACATTCCGTAGACGAGAGGAATTAATTAGTTAGAGAGAGAGGCAAAATCACATGTACACAAGAGTTTCGGTTAGTTTTTTCATTTTGCTCTTAATAAACTAATAGAACCTTTAACCAATATATCGGTCACCACTACCGGTCATATAGCTAGTAAAATGACCGGTAGTCTTCTTGTAGGGTAGTTTGTTGTAGTTTAAAACATGTTAAACATAAATTTCTTTTAACTCACTTACAACTACAATTCGAGTCGGAAAGAACCCAACCAATTGAAAGGGGATGTACGAAAGGATAAACTCACTGTTTATTGTTGGTGTTTTGTTTAAGCTTTGATATTGTTACAAGTAAGACTTAGGGTGTTTATAACTCTTATTCGCTTTAGAATTTTATTTGTTTAATATTTTTGGCTTTTCTAAAATCTTTGGAAAAGGTTTCCTGCTGATGAGCTGATCTAAGCAACCGGCGAAATGCGCATAGAAGCTAGCTTTCCCTCAACAATAAATTTCAGTGTTTTTATCAAATATGAAAAACTGGGAATTAAGCACGTCATACGGAAATCGTATTAATAATAAACTTTGTATTCCCGAAAATAACTTTGATTAAAAAATTTTTGTTTAACAAAAACTAAACTATAATAAATCTGGTAGATAGTATTAGCGAAAAATGTTGATAGATCCTTAACAAAAAAATTATACATTTTTTCGATTCTAGACGCTACATAATGTCAAACAAATGTCTTTGAAAATAGAGTTGGCCGGTAGCGTAGTTGGTAGTGAGCTAGTTTAACAGTGTCAGCGTTGCGGGTTCGGTTCCTGCCAAAGACTGTAGTTTGTCTCATTACATGGATATTTTTTCTCAAAATGTAGCTACTAATTAGGAAGGTAGTTTTTCTAGGGCCTCTACTGCCTAAAGGGTGCGTCGCTGGCTGTTTTTTTGTGCTTTGTAAAAGTTTCTAACTGGTTCCTAGGAGTTCCCAAGGCATCATAGTAGGGATTAAGGTATACTTTTTTAGGCAGGTTTCCTATCTAAATTCAATATAATCAAATTAATAAACGGCTGCAATATACCCTTTGTAGAGTACCCCACAAAAGAAAAACAATTATTAAATCTACATTCGTTTAACAAAAGATACAAGCAAAACATTCATTCAACTGAAGTAGTTAAGTAAAGCGATTAAGAAAGTATCTATTTAAATAAATGTTCATACAAACATAGAAACACAAGTATGGCTCGGTGTATGTTAAATGTATCGTTAATTGAAATTAATTGTATTTAACAATTTCATTATTATTATTATAAATAATAAATAACTAGATAAAAACAACTTAATTATATGTGAAGTTTTTTTTTTTTTTGTGTGGTTCGCTATAAAAATTTACATAAACTAATAAATTTAATACCTAATAAATCTTTATATAAAAATTACATGTATAAAAACTATTTCAAATTTCCATTATAATATTTAACGAAATACTTTTGCTTTTTAATGCTATACAGTACGAGCTCGATTTTTGCAACCGATAGGAAATCAGGGTTGTTGTTTAACCGAATAAAATGCAATAATCGACCATTTGAAAGTTAATCACCCCTATCGTGAATAACAAGTGGAATATTTGTTCCCATGAAATTTTCATTCCCCTCGAAGGGAAAAAAGCAATCGTGAATCTCATGTGAAAAATTTTCGTCGCTATCAGTTCCAGTGAATGTAAACAAAGAAGAAAGATTAAAAAAATTAAAAATCATAGAAATTTTTGTTCAAAAATATACAAGTATACATATATTTTAAAGAAAAGTTAAAATAATAAAGCAAAATATTTAGTACTGGAGGGATAGTTTGATTACAACGTTAGTTTTTTGCCCTTTTTAATTTTAATGTAATAAAATATTTTCCAAAATTCTGCCACCAAGTCAATCGAAAGCTTCACAAATCCGCAGGCAATCGACATGTTGTTTTGCATTTTATTGAGAAATATATCGGTTTGTGCTTTATTAACTTTATTAAGTTATATTCGATTTATAGGAGGAGCTACTTATGTACATACATGTTCTGTTCCCTAGCAAAAATAAAGTGAGAAAATCTAAGGGAAATGTAAACAAATTACGAGGGAAAAAATTTTTCACTATAAGGGGAATTTTTTCCCGTGAAAATTTTTTCACGTTATTATTCTGCTTTGAATTAAATTTTTTTCATGGGAGTTGTTCATGATCGCAAATATGTGGAAAGGTGAAAAATTACGAGGGAAAAATTATTCACGATAGGGGTGAATATTTGATTGGTCAAAAATTTATTATTAAAGGACATTTTTTAAGTACCCCTCAACCACCTTAACATCAACCTTTGCTGATAATACAGCCAAACAAGAGAAACCTGAAATATTCAACAATATAATAATATTTTCATTTTAAAACAAGTTAGAGTGCTGTGCCGAATCCTTGATAACCTCCACCTACAGTTTAAATATTTCGGGAGTGGGATCTATATGATATCTATTTATTATTAATTTATTTTTATAAAAACAGCCGTCAGCATTAAAATTGGTTACGGTTTAGACCTTTATTAAATTACTGACCAACAAATCAGAAAGTTGTATGTTTTTTTTAGCAATTTTAACTAGCTTAAGTAAAAATCATGATTCATAACAGTTTAAGCCGAACTTAAATGATTTTCAGGAGAGGAA
Source organism: Pollenia angustigena (assembly GCA_930367215.1). Taxonomy (NCBI): domain Eukaryota; kingdom Metazoa; phylum Arthropoda; class Insecta; order Diptera; family Polleniidae; genus Pollenia; species Pollenia angustigena. Next base: position 189,874,517 of record OV884056.1, read on the forward strand.
TTTATATTGGAGCCATGGTAAGTTATGGACCAAACATCCCAAAATTCTGCAGTGATTTCTGGTATTAAAAAGCCACCCCTATCGTGAATAACAAGTGAAATTTTTGTTCCCATAAAATTTTCATTCCCCTCGAAGGGAAAAAAGCAATCGTGAATATCATGTGAAAAATTTTTCACGCTATCAGTACCAGTGAATGTAAAAAAAAGAAGAAAGATAAAAAAAAATTAAAAATCAATGAAATTTTTGTTCAAAAATATACACGTAAATAAAAGAAAAGTTAAAATAATAAAGCAAAATATTTCGTATTAGAGGGATAGTTTGATTACAACGTTAGTTTTTTGCAATTTTTGAAATTTTTATGTGGAAAAAAATTTTCGAAAATTTGGCCACCAAGTCTGTCGAAAGCTTTACAAATCAGCAGGCAATCGGCCTTTTGTATTGCAATATGTTAATTAATATGTCGGTGTGAGCCTTATTAACGGATCTAGCCCTTAATATTTGATTTATAGGAGGAACTACTTTCATTAATGGTCTGTTCCCTAGCAAAAATAAAGTGAGCAAATCTAAGGGAAACGTGAACAAATTGCGAGGGAAAATATTTTCACGATAAGGGGAATTTTTCCCGGTGAACATTTTTTCACGTTAATATTATCCTTTGAATTACCTTTTTTTCATGGGAGATTTTCATGATCGCAAATAAGTGAAAAGGGAAAAAATTACGAGAGAAAACTTATTCACGATAGGGGTGAAATAAATTTCAATACAACAAGTTTTAGCGTTTTTAGTGAATTTCAGAAAACTGCTTAATATGGGATCTACGGTATATTATGGCCCGTATATCACAGAATTGCATGATACTTTTTCTTTCCATATTTACTAGAGTGGGCTTATTATGGGGCCTATAGTAAATTATGAACCGATCTTCACGAAATTTATTAGTGTGATTTCTAGTCCTATAAAACTGTAACGTATTAAATTATATTCTGGTTACGGTTTTAGGCGTAAAAATTGTTTCCGGGAGTTCTGCTTATATGGGTCTTATAGAAAATTATGGAACGATCTTCACGAAATTTGACAGTGTGACTTCTAGTCTTATTAAACTTTGACAAACCAAATTTTATTATGATAGCATTATTAATAATTTGGGCGTACTAAACTGTTTTCCGGGAGTAGGGTTTATATGGGGCCTAGGGTAAATTATGAACCGATCTTCACGAAATTTAACAGTGTGATTTCCAGTCGAATAAAACGTGTTTGTACAAAATTGTATATCATTACGTGCATTCTTCCACCATTAATGTTAGTTTTTGCAACAAAATTATAAATTTGTAGGGAGCTGGTTCCACCTTTTGATTCATAGGATAACAACAAGTTATTTGACACCAAGTTTGTTCATTTCTTTTGACTTTTTGGAAAGTGAGTGTGTTTCAACAGACGGACAGGGGTCTAAGATGTATAATAAAAAAGTTTCACACGGAATGACAAACTTAGAATACCCACAATCATTACTAGTGGCGGTGGAGGGTATAAAAAACAATCATTTCATTTTGTGAAGTATACAAAAAATAAACTCCAGTTATTCCTACTGTTGGGAACTTTTGAAAGTAAGTTAAGGAAAATCAGAGTTCAAATAAAATTCAAAATACATAAATACATACTTTTGAATGTTACTTTCGGCGTTACAAATCATGGTTCAATTTATAAGGTAACCCCAGTAGCCCAGCTAAATACTGTTTACAAACCTTACATTAGGTGCGATCCCGTAGTCAACGTTGGGAGCCCGCGGGATCCCAATCTTACTGAAAACTGTGCCCTTCACTGTTGCTAGAAGTGCAGATTTCTCTGCATTTTGCTGATTTTTCATTGCAAAAATGACAAAGTGAGATTTGCAGATTTTTACTGTCAAATTGCAGATTTTTTAAAATTGATGAAGTTGTAAAGACTTTTATATTAAACTTTGTGACCAACTTTTTAAAAGATTGGATTTAGGAGTTCAGTTAAAATATTTAAAAGGAATAAATCCAAATATTTTAGTTAATGGTGAGTTTAACTCAATATTTGAAGTTGTATAAACAGTTTCCAAATTTAATATCCGAAGAAGATATGCAAACAATTGATTCTTGGTTTCTAATATTTTATAAATAAAAAAAACAATTTATTAGAGGGAGTTTACACGGTGTCTAACAAACACGTTTGTTTTGTTTGTAGGCGATCGGGGTAGAGAAAAAAGAGGGGTTACCAAACAGACATAAAATGAGTTTTCATGTTTGTTTATATGAATTTCAATGTTTTTAATTTGTATGTTTATGTATATTAGACTATTATACATGAAAACAGACATGTCTGGAAAGACATCGTGAAAAGACAATAGGTTTTTGGAAGCATGTTCAAAAGAGAATGTCAAAAACAGACATGTCTGAAAAGACTCCGTGTAAACTCCCTCTTACACTTTCGGAAAAATAATGTTAAATTAAAAGTTTTGACTCAAGAATATTATTCTGAAAATTGTGCCTTTTTATTTTTTTTTTTTTTTTTTTTTTGCAACATTCATCAGCTAATGTGGAACGAATATTAAATAAGTATACATAAATAGAGCAAAGCACAAAAATCGTTTGGATAAAGAATCGCTTGAAGGAATTTCGTACGCAAAAGCTTCCTTAAATTAAATAAGTCAAATTATTTTAATACTCTAATACAAAATGAAATTTTAGGACAAATGGCTTCTGAAATTTACAATTAATAAATCATGAAATTATTTTAAATATCTACGATGATATGATACTATGTATACACAATTGGGGGATTCACAAGGTGTGCTATTAAGTCATATCGTCTTAATGTCCTAAATATTATTTTAAAATTATTTGAAAAAAATATTGATTCGTCATAACTGTACAGTTTATAAGCGCTTGCCCATAGCAGTCATATATATTTCCTGTAATTATTTTAAGACATATGACTTAAAAACTTTATGAATACCTTGTGAATGTACCCAAATGTATTTGAATATACATTTTTATGTTTTTTATGTTGTTTATATAAATTTAATTTCTTAACATATTAACTTTTAATATTAATGTTCAATCGGCTTTAGCTTTCGGTTGTTGCATGAATCCGAAAATAAAAACAAAATCAACCCCAAAATATATTTTTTAAGCTCCCAGATTCTTTGCAGATTTTATAAATTTTTTTCCAGATGTTTCAGATTTTTTAGTCCAGTTTTACAGATTTATTAGAAAAAATTTCTGGCAATAGTGGTTCCCCTACTTCAAATTAGTAAAGAAGGAGAGAAAAAAGTCTTCTTCTTCTTCTTGCACGAAGTAACCCGTACTTTTACTTCGGGCTGATTCGGAAAATTGTTAAACTTGTTAGCTGTGTCAAAAAATAAACCATTACGAACTACAATCAAGTATTACCAAAAGAATTTAAATAAGAAATATTAATAACAAAAACAATGGGTTTTGTATACAAAGGCAAAACAATGTCGAATAAAAAACCTCAATTTGTGCAAACTCGCGGGATATGTAAAATTAATACATGTCAAATTTTTCGTATGAAATAATAAATGTTGCTCAACATTTTTCACAAATTTGAACAGAGCAATAGGCTTTAATTTAAAAAAAAAATTACCTGATGCGTTAAAAGGGGTTGCAGTAATCGTTGGTTGCGCAAATTGAGCTCGTACTGTATTTTGTTTTTAATGAAAACTCTTAAAAAAAATTATTTTTAAAGTCAATGACATTTTTGATTTTTTAAAATTAAAAAGTCAATGACATTTTTAATTTTCTAAAATTAAAAAGTTTTTTGCAGAACAAATTTATTTATTAAAAAAAAAAGCATATTTATTTACGGAAGTTATTTCTTCTAAAGCGTGACTTTTAAAAAACGTTCAAACACAAATATTTTAAACGTTACTTAAAGGAAATTGTTTTATTTGGTTTTCAAATCTAAAAAAAAACTCTTATTTTAATAATAAAAATAAAAATTTAAAAAAACCGACAGCAAACTAAAGAATTTTTAATTGATTTTGCAATAAATAATTTGAATAATTAATTCAAGACGTTAAATTTTATCAGGTAAATTTTTTTTATTTTTTATTTTTTTTTTGTTTAAGTTTCCACTTTTAACCGTCATTAACAGTATTCTTAAGTGATTCTAATTCAAGTTGTGTTGTGTAGAAATCAACAACAGAACTTTAAAACCACACAGTACCAGGAGAAGACATCAGCAACAGCGGCATCTTCATTTTCATTTCTTGTGAAAATGTCAATAACATTCAACAGTAGCTGATGCTGATGCTGCTGCTGATGTTTTATAGTTTTAAACAAATCGTATATACATTTTCATTATTATCATTATTTATAAAACAAACAACAACATTATTAACATGTGAACATGTAAATCGCCATTATCATCAACGTTAGATATCATCATTATTAGTATTGATTTAAATTTTTTAATTAACTTTTTATTTCTGTTCTTAGCAATTTTCAATTCAGTTATAAATCAAACAAGCATCAACAAGCTTGTGCTAATTTAAAGTGATTCATATTGTGGGAAATACGAAATAAAATCGGGAAATCGGGAGTGTGTTGTGTTATCAAGCATAAAAGAGAATCCTGTAAAAAGAACTAATTACTTGGTGTGTATAAAAATGTTTAATTGAAAGAGTTATTGTGCTGGAAGTGAAGGACAAAAAACGGAATGTCCTAGAAGATAAAATACTGATCTAAAACTAAGGGCTTGCAACTCATTTATAATTGTAGTCGCGATTAATCGCTCTTTTTAAAAAAAAGTTAAGTTCAAGGTATATTTACACAAGGTAGACTTGTTAGCGGACAAACATAAACCGACATACGACCCAATTGTCAAATTCGTGTATATGAGCCAAAATTTTTACATGTGCGCGTTAAGTTTTTTTTTTGTTTTGTATGAAGACAATTTTGACAAGTCGGTTATTTTTATAGAGCAGCATGTCAACACTCCTAAATGAGTCTATTTGGTTAAGTCTAAACATATTTAAAATGTTGCCAAGCTCTTCGTTCTTGAATTGCAAACCTTTAAAAATTTAACTTAATTCGTTTTTCGTCAAAATAAAAATTTAATGGATAAGATTTCAAAAAAAAAAATCATTTCGATATATTTTATGTTTGACTGTTGCAAGCGGTGTTTTTTAGAGGCAAAGAACTTTTTTTAGAAATAAAACAACAAATTCAATGAAACTACCACAAGACTTTGGCTTTTTTCGCCCACAAATTTGGTGGAATTTAACGTCGAGCATACTAGGTCTAATTTCGTCACCAATGCGTCGAATAATGGCTCCTAAATGGCCAGAGATTGGACGAACACCCACAAAAAAGTGCATAAGTGCCAAATCATACAAAAGAGGTGGCCAATTCACAGGTTTATTTCTTAAGATAGTTCGGTCACCAAACGTTCGGCTCAACAAAGTTATAGTTTCACGCGCTCTATGGCATGTTGCGCCGTTTTGTTGAAACCATTTCTCCTCCAAATGATTTGCAATGACATGAGGAAAAAAAATCACGAATCATTTGCCTAAAGCGTTCTCCATTCACAGTAATATTGGCACAGGTTTCAGATTTTAAAACTAATAGGCTGATAACGCCTTCGGCATGTACACCGCACAAAACGGTCATTTTTCGCGATGTAATGGACTCTTATGAGGACGGTGAGCCTCTGTATATGACATCGATAAAAATCTGGTTAAACTACCAGTTGATTCTCATTCCATTCACTGAGCACACGATGCAACTGATGGTCCACTGGCTTTAATTTTTGCACCAGTTGGATCTTATGTGGATGTACACCAAGATCTTCCCTTAAAACTCTGCAAGTAGTGGACGGACAGAGACCGAGTTGTTGAGAACTGCGTCAAATTGATGCAATCAAATGCTGTGTCACATCGCATCTACAGCGGCGATGGCTTCTTCTTTCACGGTACGGGCTCGATTTGGATGTATGTTTACTTAAAGAGTAAATGTCATATATCTACCCATAGTATTGCGTGTTACCTGCTCAGATGGCCGATAATGCGCACAGTAAGCTTGACTAAGTGCTCTTTAAGTTTGGCGAACAGAGCGCGATTTTTGGAAATAATTTACCAAGATTTCTAAACGTTGTTCTGCTGTAAATCTTGGCATCGTGATTTGCCTAATTATGTATACTGAAAAAAAAGTCTAAACTCACTTCATTAGTATGAGAGCTAGTTTTACAGTTATCCCTTACGGACGTTCGATGCGTCTTAAAGAACAGCCCTTACATTTAATTGCTGTTCCCTAACCCTGCCTTTACACATTCAAGTAGTGGCATGCCACTACTGTATACATCAAAGAAAATTTGTTCGAAATAGTCGAATCTCATGCCATTGGCTTTTGTGTTTACATATGCCACTGCGAGTTCATTTTCAAAATATCGTGGAAGCGTCAACTTGAGCAAGTTTGTTTACTTCTCAAATTAAAAAAAAAGTACCAGAAAACAAAATAGAGTTACCGAGTTAATCATATTGGCACATTTTTGGGGAAATTTGTTCATTTATTTATATAAGCATTACTAGCTTAACCCGGTGCGCTTCGCTACACTGCTTTAACCACTTCTTCAGTTGAGAGATATTTAATATTTGCATCCTACCAAAAGTTCAACAAAATGCGTGCAGCGGCCCTTAATTATATTTCTATCTATGAGGGGTACTGCTCCTCCTCTGTCAACCCCGCCCATTTTTATTTTGAAGCTTTAACCACGTTTGAAGACTCTCCCTTTAATAGTTCTTCAGTTGAGAGATATTTAATATTTGCATCCTATGGGAGTTATTTCCCCCCTGCACCTACCTGCATTATTTTTATTTTCAAAAGTGTAGTATACCATAAGAGTGACTTCTACAAATGTTGAACATTCTTACTATAACAGTTCTTAAGATAGGCAAAACTTCCCCTGCTGCTATTTTATTTAAATTTTGGGGCTCTGAAGATCCTACTATCAAAAGTTCAACAAAAAGTGTGCAGTGGCTCTTTATTATATTTGTATCCATGAGGAGTACTGCTCCTCCTCTGTCAACCCCGCCCATTTAAATATTGAAATTTATAGTTTACCATAATAGAAGGTTTAACCACGTTGGAAAACTCTCTCTTAATAGTTCTTCAGTTGAGCGATATTTAATTTATGCATCCTATGGGAGGTATTCCCACCTGCGCCTACCCGCTTTATTTTTATTTTCAAACGTGTAGTATACCATAAGAGTGACTTCTGCAAAGTTTGAACATTCTCACTATAAAAGTTCTTAAGATATGTGATATTAAACATCCTATAGGAATTACCACTTCCCCCGCTGCTATTTTATTTAAATTTTGGGGCTTAGAAGATCCTACTACCAAAACTTCAACAAAATGCGTGCAGCCGCTCTTAAGATACGCGATATTTAATATTGGCATCCAATGGGGGTACCAATTCCCCTGCCCCTATCGAAAAAATAAGTAGCCTATTTTATTTTTAGGCCTCACGTAATGTTACTGTAAAAATTTCAGGAAAATCGGTTCAGTAGTTTAGGAGTCTATAAGCCAATAAACAAACAAACAAACAGACAAACATTTTTAATTTTTATATATATAGATTTAAACAATATTATTTAACAAACTTGCTTTTATTAATGCGCGTTTCAAAATATTCATCATAATAATACAATTAACAAGTAAAAACATAATTTACAATTTTACAACAATCCAGTTAATTTGCATTAAATTTTAACAGGGTAACATTGCTTATCGTTTTGACATTTAGTGGCATGCAAGTGCCAAATTTTCACTCGCATGCAATTTTTGCTGCCACTGGAGCTGCCATTGAGAAAAATGTGAGTGTATTAGTTAAAAAGTGTGAGTGTATTGAGTTTTTCGAACTGGCAGTGGCATGTGTAAATGCTAGGTAAGCCAATTTGATTATAAGGGCTGTTCTGGAAACCGAAAACGCAAGAATTTAAAGTCGTTTTTAAAAGGATATCTGTAATGAAAGAATTTTATGACGAATATTATACAAATATTACTCTATTAAACAGAGTTTTATAACAAAAATTATAAAAAATTTATTAAAAGTGTATTTGAAACAACTTCCAAATTCTTGCCTTTTCGATTCCAGAACACCCCTGTTTAAATATATGAAGTTTTATACAGTAAAACTTCGATAAAACCAATCTCAAGGGGATCAAAAATACTTCTGTAAAACAAAATTTTAAGAAATATATACAAGAATTATTTCATTTTATATGTAGTATATTAATTTCTAAATTTGCACGACTTTTAGTGTTCATAAACGGGATAGGCTAAAACTCGTTTATATGCATCTTCAATGCTTACATAAAAATTCGCTTATTTGCATCGGTGTGGCACATATAAAACAATCTGTTACTTGCATTAACATCATATATACAAATAATAAGATTGGAAAGAGATGAAACGTGTGACTTTTCAATTGTGATGGAACACTGTTTCTACACAGTTTTAATTTTGATAAAAATTTTAAACTGTTTATTTATAAGAATTTTTAACGCACACGGTGCATAAAAGTGTATTAAGGTGCATAAAAGCGAGATATGCGTATAAGCGAAATGCTTATACATTCAAATTTGTCGGGTTTTTTAAAAAACGAAAGAAAAATTGTTCATGCTATAAAGGTTAAATGCATATAAGCGATAAGTGCTGTTAAAAATTAACTATTCAAGAGTTAAATAAAAAATGAAACATTTCTATGACGATTTACATATGGATTTAGACTTCAATGTTTTAAAGACGGGACTTTAAAATTTTGCCAAATATTTTATTTAAATGATAAGTTCGCTACATAAAGGCTTTATAGCTCCGAATTTCTTCGTTATAGCTATAGAGTATTTTTATATGAAAAACTTTGCAATTAAGAGGTTTTAGCACGGGATTCAGCAAAGCATTCGTTTTACTGAGTCTTTCGCTGCAGCAAAGTTCGTTATACCAAAGATTTAGAGTTTAAGATCTTATTAAGAAAACTCGATCTTATAACGAAATAAGATTCACTTTGAAAATCATAAGGAAAGAAGTTCTGGGGGCTAATTCTGGCAGCCATAATCGAATAATTTTTGATTCGAAAACCATTTCTTTTTATTCCTTCAGTCGATACTGAACGAATCGAAATTATTTTGCAGTGTTGTAAAGCATTTATTTAAGGTTTCACAACATTGAAAAAATAATTTCATAATTAAATTCTATATTAATTGAAATATTCTTATCAAATTTTCTTTTCAATAAGTTCATATTTAACCGATAATCTATTATAGAATCCATAGACAAAAATTGTTTACAATAGTATAAATATTTTAAAATCTTTATATCAATTTAAATCAAGATATAATTTGACACAAGAGGTTTTAACGTCAACAAAAAATATGGACCTATACTATATCCATTTAATAGTTTAAAAATGTAAATATCGGGACAAAAGTAAATACAAGGAAATTTTACATGTTCTCGCCATGTTTTAGAAATCAAATTCATGTGAAATTTATATCGAACAAATTTTTAAAACTATTCTGTGTTAAAACTTCATAAAAATATTTCCTTTTATACACCTCATACTTTGACGGCCTCTTAACGTAACCAGAACTACTTTTGAAATCAGAATAAGCTATGTTCATATAAAAAAAATTAATTGAAAATTTCCATCGATTTTAATTTTACGTGATTATTGTCTTTTTCTGCGATATATCACTTTAATGAATGCAATTAAATTATTGCAATCAAATTGATTGCAATCAAATATGATATGAATTGACTTAAACAAATTTACTGCAGTCAAAACTGATTGTATGGTTTAAAATTGATATCATACAATAAATTTTCTGATATTTAAGGCCAGCAAAAAATTAGCAATTATTACCGAGAAATCATGTGATTGCTATTTAATCGATTGCAATAATGTACAGCTCTGATGTTAAGGAAAGTTCTTTATAAACGTTTTGTTTGTTAGAAAGAAGTTCGCTATTTGTACATAATGCTTAAGTCAAATCACTGGGACCGAAAACAATTGTTCGTTATTGATATTTATATCCGATTTTCGTTATAACCGTGTTTCACTGTTTAATCTTTTAAACCTTCTTACAAAAAATGGAGTTTCACCTTATTTAATTAAACCATCGACCGAAGGCCTCAAATTTGACGAAATTGTTATATATTTCTATAACATACTGAAATTTTATAACAATACAAACTTGAATCAAATTCACTTGTGTACGTGTCTGGATGTATGTTAACCATCACATCTAAATTTTTTGATTTTCTATCCAGCATCAGAAACACATAGGAACACATTTTCACTAGTACTACCACAGTGCTTGATGAGTATTTTGATAAGTGTATTTGGCCCTACAGAAAGCTAACCGAATGTGTTTATATTTGAACTTTTGTATTTCAAACCAGTGATGGAAAATTCAGTACTATGGTACTATTTTAAGTACTTTTTCCTTTCAAAAATACCACGCTACCCCCACGTCCGTTTGAGTACTCTTTTCTGGTTATACTTCTTTGTTTAAAAATTTAACGTTAATAATTTTTTAACATTAACAACTAGAGCTAGGGAATTCCATCTTTGACTCCTTATCTAATCTTAATGCTAAATGTATATGAGACTGGTCCCTATTTGACTTTAAACTAGTGTTCGAAAATAAACAGTTCATTATTTAGCGTTCGGCTCACACACCCAGGAACGATATCTATTTTTTTTAGTGATTGTGTTGACATACACAACCCTTAATACCGTTCGTAACTATTTTTAAGAAAGAACCGAACATTATATAATGTAGTGATACTGTAGACAAACATTATATTTTAATGTTCTATAATGTTTTTTCGTGCGGTATTTAGTTTTTGTAAAAAATGTTTTTTGTTTTTTTTTTTACCAGCCAAAAGGGACGAACACATTGAAGTTTGTGGATTTTCAAAAAAAAAAAAACCGAACGGAATTAAATGTTCACATCTTTTGTTGAGTTTGATAAAAACAGTAATATATTTGTGTTCGAAAGATGACTAACAGGGAACGATTAAATAAAGCCACTTTCGAAGTAGGTATTTTTATTTTGGAAATTATTAGAATATTTTTTTAAATTTTTCATTCCGTGTGGGTACTTCGACTCCGGTACAAAAACCTCAACACCAACTCCGAATCCACAGCCCTCTTGACAACATTGCCTACACAAAATGTATTCTTATCAAACTGTTATGGCAACACTGCTTGTTGGTATATTTTAATGTCAGATATCCTCATTAGAAATTTTCTATTGAAATTTAGCCAGGTTGGTCTATAAATAGCTGAGATATGAGAAAAAAAAAATATGTATTTTAGTTTTTAATTTCATAAAAAAAATATGTTTGAAAAATGTACCAAAATGTTGAAAAAGTACTCTTTTGCTTGGTGGTCAGTACCATCTAATTTTTTTCCATTTTCCATCACTGTTTCAAACTGTCAAACACCACACCTAAAAATTTCCTATAAATGTTGTTGTAGAACTTACGTTACATTCTATGATTTATTCATCGTAAGTAACAAAACAATTACAGTGTTGCAACCATAGAGCTTCAAGTTAACAAGCATTTTTTTTCATTAGCACAAGTCTTGAAACTTTTATTTTTTTCTATTGGAAAAATTATATTATTTTTTAATACCGAAACGATTGTACCCGTATAATACCGGAATTAAGGAAAACGATATACGTATACCTGTATTTTATGGAAAAAACAAGAGTTTGCTAAAAACCGTAAAAAAGTGAAACCGCGGTTTCGGTTTTAAAATGATTAAAACCGGTCGGTTTCGGTTTTGAAAATGTCAAAGGAAAACTTCATACATAAAAATATATATTTTTTTTATTTGTTTCAATGCAGGTACTTTTATTAACTCCTGTATATCTGGGCCTGGCCAGGAATTTTTTTGACTTTTTCCCAGTTTTTTTTTAAACATTTTGTTAAGTATGTATATCAAAACGAAACATTATGTTTTCTTCAATCAAAGTGTTTTTTACAAGAAAATGAGAAAAAAAGTGTAAACACCGTGGGCGTCGCAATTGGCCAAATGAAAATTTTGTTCATATTGTGCCCAATTATATATGTACTGTAGTTTATAAAATCAAAATAAAACGTATCAAAAACCATACGCAACACATAAGAATTCTTACTTTACTGTTTTTTCGAAGAATTATTCCACTTTCCGACAAACTTTTCCTGCTATAGCCATAAAACTCCATACATATAAAAGTAGTCCCAGCCTTGCCCAGGGGTTCGTTAGTGTGGGTTTTTTCTATAGCCACAAAAACTCCATAAAAAAATGCTATTGGTCCCAGCTAGGCCCAGGTTGTAGTTTGTGCCACACAAATTAGGCGTCTACTTAACGTGTTAAAAAGATAACATGTGTTCTTCTTAGTACTTTTTTTGAATTTAAAGAATTTTGAAATATCTTGCCATTGTTGCAAGCTGTAATGTATAAAGTTTTTGTATATTAAGTTCCAGTATTATGTATAATTTGCAATTTCTTTAAGCATAAATATATTGTTAAAGTAAATCCTAAAACCGAGGTTTTTTTGTCGGTTTCGGTTTTTAGGCACTTAAAACCGCGATTTCGATTTCGGTTGAAACCGAACAGCAATCCCTAGAAAAAACTAACGTCGGTATCAATACCGGTATTCAATTTAAACGGTATTGGTATCGGTGTCGGTTTCCAACCTTGTGTATTTCCATAAACATTTACTTTTTAAAGTCTTCTTATAATTTATGAACATTTTTTCATTTTCGCCTAAAATCAACTTAGTATTTTTTGTACAATAACGCCTATACTAGATGAGATAGTAGAACCAAATTTGGCTCAAATATTTCTTTCCTAGAAAATTACCATAATCGATCCATTATTTCACCTGTTCCGGCAGGTGTCATTAAAGCGAGACCTTACCGTAACAAAGTTCTTAGAGGCTGAAGCACAGATCAGCCACGATCTTTCGACGAGCTGCCATTTATAGCATCACCTATTCACTTTTTAATAAAAACTCATTAATTACAGCACTTTTATATTTTTACGTGACAAATCTGTGCAAAATTTTAGAGTGCATAAGTTCTAATATTTATCTTATTTGTTATTACAAAACTTAAATTGTTTCAATAGATTTATAAAAAATCTTAATGAATATTTTATTATTTAAATTATGTATTTAATATACAATTATTTTTTTTATTTTAAACTTTTCAAACTATTTTCTAAAAATAAAAGAATCAACAAACAAAAAAGTAACAAAAATAATTTATAAACAACAGAGCCAGAGACACGACACTCAAAATCAATTTCGGTTATAATTCAATTATGTAAATGGTTTAAGGTTAAAAGTATTTGCAATTCAAAAAAATAGCAAATATAACTAAAAAAAAATATAAATACATTTATAACAAAATACACACATTCTTTTGCACATATACTAAAGAAATATTAAAATTGCAAAGATGAATACAACAAATTACTCATACACTTGTACTCATATACACATACAAGTAAAAATCTCTACAACGCATAAATTTAGAATTCTAAAATTCAAAATTTAAATGTACAAATGGAAAAAAATTGAATTGTTTAAATTAATACCGAGTATTTTAGCGTTCATATATGAGAACCGCATACATGTCTTTGAAAGAATGTAATGTAGAATTAGAGTACTAATACTATTACACTGAGCTAGTAGAAAAAAACTGTCAAGCGGGTCGCCCGGCGGGTAAACCTAATTCGAGTACGCCGAATACAGTGGTGCTAACACTTTTTAGCTTAGCTCTTCTTTTCAGATATACAGTAGACGCTCGCTTATAAGAACTAATTCAGACAGGGCCTGTTCACTAAATGGAAAAGTTCACATAATCGAGACAATATAAAATGAGTATTTCAAATGATTTTTAATACTTGTACAATGTACATACATAACCCATATTAAGTTTTTTTTTAAATTTGGTTGTTAATAATAAATGTACATGAAAGTAGTCGGTTATATTTTTTTGCTTTAAGGGATTTCTGTAATGTCTTGTCCCTGCACTTTCGCAATGCCAAATATCATTATCAGATATATTATTTTCACTCCAAGCAATAACTTTACAAACACCAACCGTATTATATATTTTCCTTTGCATTCGTAAATACACATTTACTAGCTTATTTCGGGAAAGAACAGATTTCTAATAAAGGGTGTTTTTTATAGAGTGACACAAGTTTAAAAAATACTAAAACAAGGAAATATATTTTTAATATCAATGAATCGGGCTTTGTTGGAAAAAAAATGTATGAAATTTAAATGACTCTGCCAGCCCATAAAGCTTTGGTGCGCAGTAATTTTTGTGGATGTAAACCAAATGCGAGAATTCTGCTTATTTACGTACCCATTCAACCAGAAATGGGCTTCATCGGAAAATAAAATTTTAAATGGAAATTCGAAATCAATATCAATTTGTGTTTCAGCCCATTCGCCAAATTATTTTGATTAAAAATTTCAACAATTAGCGCGTTGCTCCATTCATAATAAGTCATAAGTCGATTCATAATGAAATTTAAAAGCAAACTAAACAAAAAGCAACAATCAGCTGTTAAATGGGTGCTTAAATAAAGGAGTGATGCCAACTCAAAGTTGTGATACTCTAAAAAAGCACCCTTTACAACAAATAGTTACAAAAATATTAACGGTTGCTAGTTGTTCACATAAAAGAGATAGGTTGTGTTCACTCTTTAGAACCTCATGTGTAAAAATTTTGTTGTTCACTATTCTGGATGTTCATATAGTTGGGTACTCATATAACCGAGCGTATACTGTACCTTTATTTCTTAAATGGAGGAGGTTTCACAACATATATTCGCGTAACTAGAATGTCTACGACAAACTTTGATAAGTTTAATCAGAGTGGCACTGCCAACGAAAAGTTTAATATAATCTTTTTTTGCTTGGCTTAAAATTTTATACTTATTATAAGAAATTCTTGGATTGATTTTTGAAAGTAATCCCATTTAGGATTGTTTTAAGTACGTTTTAGTGGTATTCGTACTTAAATTTTTGAGTACGACTCGTACTTAAAAAAAGAATAAAAAACTTAATTTATCCCGAGTGTTTTCTTTCTGTGTACCATTCTTCCAGAAATCATGGTATTATTATATTACATTTACGATATGAGAGCTTAATTTTGTTAAGAAATTTCGTAAAATATATGTAAATCCAAAATTGCTTTCTAAATTTAATATTAATACATGAAATTACTGGATAATGTTATAAATGTAACACGAATAAGACCCCAATAGTCCTTCTGCTATACATTCCTCTTCTAACAAATCAAAATCTACTATGCCTTGTGATACCAATTCCCATAGTTCTTTCCGACAGTACATAATAAGTGCAGACCGAATATAAATAACACGATCAATAATAGCTATTTTTTCTCGAATTTTTTTGAAAATTAAGTAGAAAAATTAAAAAAAAAAAAAAGAAAAAGTTCCGATTTAACTTGACAAGTGTTAAGCTTCGTACAGACGATGGTCAGATATTACAGTATTGTCATTTTTCTGACAATAGTGCCGTTGTCAGATGCATTAATTTTACACATCTGCAAATGAAAATGAGCTTACAATGTTCAGACAGTTGCAAGACATTTTAGGGCAATTTTAATGACAACATTGTAAGATCTGACCATCGTCTGTACGAAGCTTAATTTTTGTTTTGAATCTTGGCACATATTGCAAAAGCTTTACAATAGAGCCAAATTACGGCCGTCTGGCAACCCTATCTCAGCCCCATCTAAGTTAACTTAACTACCGCAAAAGTTTCACTTCAGGAAGAATTTTATAAAAGTTTAATAAAAAAATATTGGAACGATTACGAGCTTTTACATTATAAGCAGGAACGTACATGTTTGACCATTTTGCGAAGCACTAGTGGTACATTTAAAAAAATAAGCGCACAATTATGCGCTACTCAATAAGACATACATATTAAAGTTGTCAACCGATTAAGAATAATTCGATTAATCGATCAAACAAAAACAAGCTCTTGTTGGAATAATTTAAAATGCCGAGTTTCGAATAACGAATAAATCGATTAAATTATGTCGATTAATCGAAAAATTTTTTTTATTAAAAAATAAATTTATAATAAAAGACATAAGAAATAATAGCTTAGAATTTGATTTATGATCATACGTTTTTAGCGATTTAATACAAAATGAAGGAAAGGTAAAAAATATTGTAGATCTCAATCTCAATGTTTAGTAAGCAAAAACCGTGTTGAGTATTTATAGTATTTCAAAAATGTATTTTATGCTCTTATTAAACATATCTTTGACCAACAATTGTAACAGCTGTTTTCTTTTTAAATCAAAAAATTTTCAAGAAATGGGATCTTTCACCCTCGGGTAAAATACTTAGAAATAAAAAAAAGCTAAAAAATACAGAGCTGTTATTGTATTATACATATATATTTTGTAAAATAATATATAATTTTGTTATTTGCGTAATGCTATGTTCACACTGTAGTTTTTAAACGTGTTTGAGCAAAATTTGACATTAAACATTAAAAAGAGATCGTGGTCAGTTGTACACGTGAGGGGTACGTTCATGGTGACTAATTGATTCGATGTGATTAATGAAGTGATTAAGTTGTAATCATGTCAATTTGAAGTGATTAACAAAGCACTTCAATATATGGTTAATCATCTCGATTTTGTTGTGATAAGAACTTAATCACGTTCGAGTTGCTTAAACGCGTTTAAGAACCCAAGTATGAATATAGTATAAGTGATACAATATTACCATTGAAAACGATGTAGTATAAGATAATCCAACGACATCAAAAAATGCCGAACTTGTTCCAATGGAAAAATACATTAAGACAGACAGCGGTTGTTATATAGAAGAAATTGTACGCAAAAGTTTGGCTGAAGGTAAAAGTTCGGCAACCCCTTTATGGAGTTAAGATGAAAAGTTGTACGCATCAAAAATATAAGAAGTCATAGTGGATGTGAGAAAAAACAAAGAAGAAAATGGAAGATTTTCCATAGTTGTAAACGGACGGATGTATCTTATTTAAAAAATTTAATTTTTTTTAAAACATTTTTTTATTCGTTATTCTCATCGATTAATCGAATAATTTTTCAGATTTAATCGTTTGATCGAACGAACAAAAACAATTATTTGAATTATTCGAACAAAGCTGAAAGGCGAATAATTGACAACTCTAATACATATACAAATGCAGTAACGTAAGTGAACTAATTCATGCCTTCCGTAAGCGAAACTCTTACATTTCGCCCTTACAAACCCGCTTCGTTGGAAGCTCAAATTTTTATTTGGTTGGAGCCCATAAATTATATATGTATATTTCGGGTCCTTATGAGTAGCAAAGTTGATATAACGATTTCTATCTGTCTGTTGAGATGGGTTAACCGAATAATACGTTCAATTTTTTTTATTGAAAATCAGATCGGTGCATAAATTACTAAGTAAAATACCACGACTGTCTCTAGTTTTTACCCCATAAATCATAATTTGTAAAAGCCCTCTTATAATTTATGAACATAATTTTTTCACTTTCATCCATAATAAATTTACCCAGTAAAAACTTCGCCTACAAAATAATGTGTTGAGTAATCAGAAAAACACAACAGCACTACTTACAATTCTACTGAAAGAACCAATGAATTTTACAAGGGATGTCCTTAAATGAACGCATTCAAAAGTAAGTCTCATTATTTGTTTTAACTACATACATCCAGAAAAAAGTATTGTATAAAAGTTATTGTAGTAGTAGTAAAAGAAGAAGAAATGAGTGAAAGAAGCTATTAATTTTGAAAAAGTAAGCGAAGTTTTCACTGGGATAGTAGAATACTGGAGGACAAAATTTAAAAAATCGGACCATAAATTACCTACCCATTAAAACTTCGCCTACAAAAGAATGTGTTGAGTAATCAGAAAAACATAAGAGCACTTCTTACAATTCTACTGAAAGAACCAATGAATTTTACAAGGGATGTCCCAAAATGAACGCATTAAAAAATAAGTCATTATTTTTTTACCTGCATACATCCAGAAAAAAGTAGTTATGGAAGTTGTTATAGATGTAGTTATAGAAGAAAGCTACAAAATAATGAGTTAAAGAAGCGATTCATTTTGAAAAAGGAGGCGAAGTTTTTACTGGCAATATTGGTTTAAGCAAAAAAGCGCCTAAAATTTATCACAAACAGCAAACCAGTACTAACAACTTACAAAATCACTACAACGAAAATTTTAAAAATAACTCAATCTTATGATGATTATTATTATCATTACCATCATTAAAGGTTCATTGTTATACTAGGCACATGCAAAATGTAATTTAAATAGTTACGGAAAAATTAAAGCTACAATAGAAAATAAAACTATTGAAATACTTTCTCGTCCACTGTTAACACAACAACGCACACGTCAATGTAAACGTACGGTTTTAAAATCGTAAACAAAAACAATCAAGCCGGTCACTCAATTTAAATGGCAGTGACACTATAAAAATTATACAAGATTAATTTAAATATCCACTTTGCACACACACACCGCCACCAACACTGACTGACTGACTGGGGTTTTCTATTCAACGAAAATAACAATTTATTTTTTTGTTGTGTTGTAAACACGTCTTTTACTAATTTATTAAAGATTTTACCTCATCACACATTTAAGATAGTTATATACCCTTCACAACAGGTGGTTAGGGTAAATATAAGTTTTTCATTCAGCTTGTAATTTCTATAAAATTGATCTTAGACCCTATAAAGTATATATTCTGGGTCCTTATGAGTAGCAAAGTTTATTTAACGTTTTTCGTCTGTGCGTATATGAAAATCCCAGGAATGGACTATGTTATTCGGGTGTGTTCTAGAATCCGAATCCACTCGAAAGTGGATTACTTTAGCATTTTTGGTGTTCTGCATTTCACATCCACAAGTTTTTATTCGTTTTCAATTAGAGTAGTAATGGGTTGGTGAAAGTAAAACGAATCGATTTTTATTCTAATATTTGATAACATTTTTAACAAAAAAATAAATTTTGTTTTTAGCTTAAAATCTTCTTTATCCAATTAAATCAAAAATATATCGTTATCTAAAATCCAAAAGTCACTTATCCTAACTTATCCTAAATTTAAAATCGACTTTTTCATTATTTTGATGTAATTACAGCTTATTTTTTTTTAACGATTTTTATGTTATTTTCAGACAATTTGTTTTTTTAATCGATTTAGCGATCTCAAATTAGTTTTTTGTTTATTTAAAATTTTGCGATTTTTCGCAAATCCTTATAGTTTTAGGGACTTTTTTGAAATATTAAAAATTTACGCAATTTTTCGCTATTTTTGCAATTTTTTTTTTTGCTGTTTTCCGACATTTTGTTTTTTTTTACCGATTTAGCGATTTCAAATAAATTTTAGTGTTTGTTTAAAAGTTTGCAATTTTTCGCGAATTTTAGCCATGTTCGCGATAAAAGCTATTTTTTTCCTGGTATTCTTTACAGCTTTCACGATTTTAAAAAAATATTAAACATTGATATCATGCTGCGGTTAGCAAATTAGCGATCTTTAGTCCAAAAAAAGTTTTTTCGAACAAAAACTTCGAATACACAAAAACATGGGGATTTGAGAACACCAATTTATGAATTATGCGGATTTAAAAAATTTTTCGTTTTCAATTCAAGTCGAAACCTAGAACATACCTGATTATTTATTAAAGTCAGATATACCATATATGACTGGTATATAGGCAAAAATAAACCACAACTGCATCTAGTTTTACCCATAAATTCCTTGTTTTTTTTTTTGGTGAAGTTTGCATGGCACTTACTATACAAAGACATTATAGATTTATGTATTTCTGGAGAACGGCAAGAGCCAAGCGTCTTGGTTATCAATACACAATACCCGACAAAATGTGGGCGTGATTGGAGAGGAGACATGCTACAAAATAGATTTATTTATATCTAAAGATCGGTATTCATATAACTTTCTGTTCTAATCACACACGCAGAGAAAAACCATGGTTGAAGTATGGGTAAAGAACATATTCACCCTTATCATGTTTGGCGTATTTAAAATACGCCTACGACTGTTTGGTAATAGATTAAAGAGAACGTGTATAGTCCCCGCAAACAAACTATTATTATTTTTAACATTACTTTTCTCACGATTTATAGTATTTTTTTCTATTGTGTCTATGGTTGAATTTAACAATATAATGTTTTAATAAAATAAAGCTACAAATTATGGTTAATTTTAACCATATTTTTTATGGCTGATTTCGGGTAAACTTTGTTAATTTTAACCATAACCTGCAAACATTTACGTTGTTAAAATTCAACCATAGCATGTTGCTCTTAGAATGTGGTTACTTCCAATCATATTTTTTTTCTGCGTGTAAAAGCACTCTTACTTGCTTATTATACCCACCACCACTTGTGGTGAATGAGGGTATAACAAGTTTGTCATTCCGTAAAAAACTTGTTTATTATACATCTAAGACCTCATAAAGTATTTATATATATTATGGCTCCTTTGTCCGTCTGTTGAAAACACGCTCACTTTCGAAAAACTCAGAAGAAATACACAACTTTGGTGTCAAATTGCTTATAGTTATCCTAAGCGTTTGGGATTAAAATTCTGCGAAATCGGTTCAGAAGAATCAGAGCTATGAATCAAAATGAAATGAGTCGTGAAGATAGAACCATAATTTACCATAGGCACCGTATAAAGCCAACTCTCGAAAAACATTTTTGTACGCCTAAAACCGTAATTGATGATACAATTGTAATAAAATTTGGTACGTCACAGTTTTATAGAACTGGAAACCACACTGTCGAATTTCGTAAAGATAATTCCATAATTTACTATAAGCCCCATATAAGCCATACTCCCGGAAAACAGTTCATAACGCCTAAAACTGTAATATATAATGCTATCATAATAAAATTTAATACGTTACAGTTTTATATGACTAGAATTCAAACTTATAAATTTCGTGATGATTGATCCATAATTGTAATAGGCCACATATTAAGCCCACTCTGGGAAATATATTTAATACGCTAAAAAACCATAGCATGAAATTCTCTGTAAACGATAAAGCTCATTTCACTACTTGAAATTTAAATTTATTCTAATTTGTAATTTTTGGGATGATAAGTCTTTAATTTACCATGGATCTCCTGAAAATCATTTTAGTTCGGCTAAAACTGTTACGAATCATCGAATTATCAGGGGTGTTCTGGAAATCGAAAACGCAAGAATTTGGAAGTTGTTTTTAATACACTTTTTATGTAATTTTTTTAATTTTTTTTATAAAATTCTGTTTAATAAAGAAATATTTTGATTATATTTGTCATAAAATTCGTTTGTTACAGAAATCTTATTAAAAAACGACGTTTAAAATTCTTGCGTTTTGTGTTTTCGATTTCCAGAACACCCCTGTATTTAATTTTTATTATATTCATACCATGACCAACAGGCATATCTTCCAGATCCTGAGCTGATTGGTAAAACGTTGTGGTATGTTGTATGGCACTACTACCACCTCCATTAGTTATACATGTCTTACAAGCATTAATCACCTCTTCTAAAAAGGCAAGCCTCTGATCTCCTACATTAGGGAGAATTACGTTCAGTACATTCATTTTTGTTTTCACCGTCCTTTTTATTTTTGACCAAATAATTTCAATCTTTGTAGATAAGCATCTTGAATTATTTTCTTTTTGGTTTGGGGCAAGTAGACTTTCGAAATTGCATTCATACATGTGTTTCAATTGTGTTATATGTTTAATAAAGGCCAGTGTATAAGTAAAATCCAAAATAATAACAAAAAATCAGATGGTTGCAGTTATAAATATTAACAAAAATAACATGAAAATTTCCTGAGTTGATTTTAGTTGTTTTTGTAATCGTATAAAAATGCTATCACCTTCAATATACTCTGTTCAAATACACCCCTGGTGTGATGAGAATACAAAGGTTTCTAAAATGGTTTAGAAAAAAACCATTTACCGACCGCTTGTCAGATTTTGTATCCGTATCCTCTCTTACTCAATACAATTTGCTTTTACATGATAAGATTTTTCTCATTCTACATAATCTTTCGACATGTCGTAAAACATTGTATTACCGTATAAACTGGCCTTAAGCATGACGCGTGGTGAACGATACAATGGGTCTTGTGAATAGGGAAATTATTTTAAACACCAACACTAAATATTTTTTACCCCCCACCACTAATAGTGAATAAGGGTATACTAAGTTTGTCATACCATGTGAAACTTTTAAAATATTTATTTAAGACCCCATAAAGTATTAATGTATATTCTCCATCCTTGAGTTATTTTAAGCCATATCGTATATCGAGAGATATATGTATATTTACGGATTGCAGCTCTGGCTGGTGTCTTCATGACATCTATGTTAACAGTGGAATGCCGGATGTCTATAAATGAGATCGCGGATCATTTCAGGTTAAAGCTGGCGTGGATATCAGGGGTCAGAGGATGCCCTGGCAACCAAAATGCAGACAGAGATGGCAGGTGGAGCATACCTGATTCATGGCAAGTATTCTATGACCTGGTTACGACGCAGCGAGAACGCACGTGTTACTTGGTCTTGGTAAGGACCAGATACGGACAGTTATATCGGTCATTACGGATCACTGGGTGATAGGAACCCATGCGAAGAGGATGGGTCTTGATTATTATGACTACTGTAGAAGTTTTCATGATGAGGACGAGAAGTAGATGGTGTTTCACTTTCTCTGCCAATGTTTCGGTCTCGGGGATATAAAGTTTAGGCATTTTGGGAGACCGGAATTGCTAAGTCTGGACGATATGTCTAGTGTAGGACTGAAATCGATCTCTCTGTTCTGTACGTAGTTGGGGTGGTTTGAGGCTTCAGTGACTTCAAGGGAATAATCTGTTGAATAATGGCTGACTCTTATTACTAGCGAAGGGTATCACAAGGAACTGCTATAATGCCCCAAGTGAGCCATCCTCGTTTCTACTGCCGATTAAACCTAACCTATTGAATGTGCTATTGCTCTTAGTGTTATGCAAAAAAAAAAACATTGAAAATTAAATTGATTGATTTATCGCTACCGGTATTCGTTACATTCCTATTCTTTTTTGATGTTTTTATTGATAAAAACTTTGCGACGATAACCTACCAACCTCTATAAAACCTCATGACATAGTTTGTCTAAATTTTGTGTTGGCAGTTCCAGAATTGACCATATGTCCATTATAAACACTCCCTTAAATCAATTAAAACGAACAAACCTCATATAGATGTAGGCCCCTATTACGGTTTACAACTCAACTCAGTTGAGTTGTAATTTCTTAACTTTTGTTTTACGGTTTACAACTTTGCTAAATTGCGGTGAACAAAAAGATAACAAAAATTACAACTGATCACAACCAGTTGTATTTATTACCACTCAACCGAGTTGAGTTGTAAACCGTAATAGGGGGCGTAGTTTTTTTTTAACAATACCAATCATGATTGCGCACATTTCTGCATATTTGTTGAAAAATTGTGTTTTTTGAGTTACGACACTCCGCAGTAAATGAGCAACATGTATTTATTAACTTTTAGAATTAAGAAAATGCTAAATGGTCCGCTTCGAAAGATATAACCTGGGGGCAAATTATGGCAGTCGTGATCGAATACTTTTTCGATTCGAAAGCAATTTTAGTTCCAATTCTTTCTGTTCATACTGAACGGATCGAAATTATTTCTTTAGTGTTGTAAAACATTTATTTGAGTGTTCATAACACTGAAAAAATAATTACGATACGTTCAGTATCGACTAAAATAAAATTGCTTTCGAATCGAAAAAGTATTCGATCACGACTGCCATAATTTGCCCCCTGAATTACTTCACAAACACATTAATTCCAAATTACTATTATTGTTTATTGCTTTAAGTTTTACTTAAAAACATTTATCAAACTAACCAAATTTCTAATAGATACAAAGAAAGATCTTGCGACAAAACTTTTACACTCTTGTGAGAGTCTTCATAAATAAAAAAATAGGACAGTTAAGAGAATAAATGAGAACATTGTCATTAATAACAATCACAGTTTTTCAATTTCAATTAAAGATGAGTTCTTTGTACAAGCCTTCAAAAATAAAATATGAAATTGTGACAGTCAGTTGTAAAACGTCGGTCCTCTTAAATGGTCATTTTCTGAGCTCGGCTCAGACCAAATAAGTGATCTCTTTTTGTTCGATTCTTAGTTTTTTAAATTTTTTTTGTTGAATTTATGAACAAATTATTAATTTCTTTGTGGTGTTGTTGTTGTAGTTGAGGTTCATGACATAAAAGAACAAAAAAAATAAGCAGAATAAAAATTATATCAAAGTCATATTCCGTATAAATTGGCCTCAATTAAAAACGCAATGCACAATTTAATTTTTTAAATAGAACCATTTGAAGAAAACAAAATTCGAACGAAAAAAAATTTAAAAATTTAAAAAAAAAATCATTTTAACGAAAACATCATGACAAATAATGTTAATTTAATAATGAAAAAGAATGGCAATAAAACTATTTTAAGTGATAATACAAATTTAAAAAGTACAAATGTGGAAAAGGTGAATAATATGTTACAAAAACGTGATCTACCACAAGTGCACAATAACACTTTCAATTATGCTACATACTCCTCAACAAATCTGTCCAATTTGACCTGTAAAACCCGAATGGGTACAAAACTCAAATTGGGTTTGGGCGTTAATGCTCAAACCGGACGTTTACAATGGTGTCCTGGTTTTACTTGTTGTAAACTTTTGATTATTATTCCAGTCATAATGCTGCCCATAACATTGGTTTTGATTCTACTCATGCGTATGGATGGTATGCTGACGGCCTTGCAAATGCATCAGAGATATAGGACTCAATCCAGGTCTGAACAAGATCCAGTTTATTTGGAAGACTACGATGGTTCATTGGATAATGATCCTTTCCAAGATATGATTAATGAGCAACTACTAGTGCCTTTGGATAAAAAAAAATTGCGCACTGAGGCTGAAAGGATTAAGAGATGTATATCCTTCAAATTTGGCTTAAGTGAAACTGTAGATATGGAAGATCGTGACATTATGAAAGATGCTAGAACTTCTTTTTTGCCACGAGATACTACTGCAATACCCAGGGAATGTTTGGAAAATTTAAATTATAACAGTCATATGAGTTACAAGGATTTTGAGTTGGAAGCTTTATTGGAATCTTACGGCAGAAAAAGATTAAGAAGAGATAAAGCCGATGAAGAAGGAAATAATGCGGAAGAGACAATGGATCCTGTTAAAGAGGAAGATTTTAATGCAGAACCTTCAAAGTCAGAAGACAGTGAATCTGGTAGCATTGAAGCTATTTCAAGCTTACAAACATTTTGGAATGCTCAAGGCACCAAGGAGACTATTAGAGAAGCCCAAGCTAGAACAATGAGAAAATATATGGATGAATCTGTTGAACCCTGTGAAGATTTTTACAAGTATGTGTGTGGTAATTGGGAAAAACATCATCCCATACCCAAAGACAAAGCAGGATTTGATACTTTTGAAATGTTAAGAGAAAATTTGGATGTGGTTTTAAAGGAGTTATTAGAATCCAAAACCTATGAAAGTTCCCAAACATCTACAAAAAAGATACAGCACATAGAATCCAATACCTATGAACAATTACCCAATACTCAAGCGGATATTGTCAAAAGTCTTCAGGAGGAAAGCAATCAGGAATTGCAAAAGGAAAAGTTACGGGAACATATAGTACAAAAAAGGAATATTCTAGAAAAGATTTTAACACGATATCGCCGTCACAGTTTATTTACTAATACAAAGAGAAAAAGATTTACTAGAAATCATACAGCTGAAATACATCACAATCTAGCAAACACAAAACACTATTCAAAATCCTTTTCTGATTCCAAAGAACATTTACCTGAACAGGATCAAGATATGTCACAATTAGACGCCCAAATTAAGGCCAAATATTTATATCAATCTTGTACCAATAGCGAACTGCTTGAGAGAAGAGGCATACAACCATTGCTGCATTTAATCGAAAATTTGGGAGGCTGGCCAGTTTTAAATCCAAATTGGGATGCCCAGAATTTTGATTGGCTTAATCTTACGGCTCATTTAAGGCGTTTCAATAATGATATACTCATAGTGCAATGGGTAGGACCAGATATCAAAAACTCCGATGAGAATATTATACAATTTGATCAAACTAATTTGGGTTTGCCCACCAGGGAGTACTATTTGCAAGATGTTAATGCTAAATATTTACATGCCTATCAAAGATTTATGTCGGAAGTAATGCACAAACTCGGAGCTTCTAAGGTAACTGCAATGAAAACAGCTGCTGATCTAATCAACTTTGAAACTCAACTGGCTTCTATCACAGCCCCTGCAGAAAAGCGTCTTAATGTCACCAAACTCTATCGTAGAATGACCATTAGTGAACTGCACAATACAATACCAGACATTGATTGGTTACGTTATCTAACCATTTTGCAAGAAAGAACTGTGGAACCCAACGAGGAGGTAGTAATTTATGCCACCGACTATATGCAGGAACTGGTAAATCTTCTTCAGGATACTGATTCAAAAACTATAGCCAATTATCTGCTCTGGCGTTTTGTTCGTCATCGTATTAACAATGTAGACGATCGCTTTGACGATGTCAAGCAGACATTCTATCACGCCTTATTTGGTCGAGAAGAAAGTCCTTCTCGGTGGAAAGTGTGCATATCACAAGTCAATACTAACATGGGAATGGCTTTGGGTTCCATGTTTGTGCGTCAATATTTCGATGAAAATAGTAAAAGGGATACGCTAAAAATGACTCACGAACTGCAGCAAGCTTTTCGTGATATACTCCAAACCACCGATTGGTTAGATCCACAAACTAAACATTTGGCAGAGCTTAAAGTGAATGCAATGTCTCTGAAAATTGGTTATCCAGATTTCATACTCAACACTGAAGAACTTAACGAAAAATATGCAGGCATAGTTATCGATCCTGATAAATATTTTGAAAATACACTCAATGTTCTTTTGCATACCACAAAAATTGAACAAAATAAATTACAAGAACCCGTTAACAAGACTACATGGCAGACTGCTCCAGCCATAGTGAATGCTTATTATAGTCGTAACAAAAATCAAATTATGTTTCCCGCCGGCATTTTACAGCCACCATTTTATCATCGTCATTTTCCTAGATCTTTGAATTTTGGCGGCATTGGTGTGGTCATAGGTCATGAGTTAACTCATGGTTTCGATGACAAGGGTCGTTTGTTCGATCGCAATGGCAGCATACATAAATGGTGGTCTGATACGGCCATTAAAGGATTTGATGAAAGAGCCAGATGTATTATATCGCAATATGGAAACTACACGGTGGGGGAAGTTGGCATAGCACTAAATGGTGAAAGTACACAAGGTAAGTGAAATAAGATATAGCTTTTAATAGATCCGATCTAATACGTGGAATTGGTTTAACAATGAAATTTAACTAAAATTCTATTTTGATAAAACCTTTTAACTACGTCCAAACAAAACAGAGCATACAAAATAAAATAAAAAATTTTAATAGTGTTATATACAAAAAATTTTAAATTACTATCAGGGTTTTCGGATTTAGTTTGACCTTTTTCGCCAAATTCAAAAGAATTTTTTATTAGTTTTTGAAATAAGTGATTTTGTTACCCGTTTGAAAATAAAGATTAATATGTTTGATAAGGATTCCCAAAATATTTTGGTTCTAGCGTTGGCTATCCGTGAGCTGGACCATTTTTAAAAAAGGTATTTTTTCAGTTTTTCGAATATTTTTGTACTTTCCTCCAAGACGACATAAATAAAATTTGGTATCATCGAATAGAGTTTTTGAAGCAGCGTCCAATGGTATATAAAACTTGACCCATTGCGCCCTTCTAATTGAGATATTAAACTAAATACATTTTTTCGTTTCGGGTTTTCATACAAATTCTACGTATGTGGAAATAATGTTCTGCTTTTCAAAATGGTACGTACCTACCATATCCCTATAGCTTTAAACTTTTGGCCAAAACTGATTTAAATTAAATGAAATGGTTAATGTTAGCTTTAATTAGGTATAGATACCTTCTTTTCATATTTATTATTATCTGTTCAATGAAGTGCGATTTGGTCATATATTAACAAATTCTTTTAAGCTATAAAATGGTTTCGGTTTCATTCCAATAATTTAATTAAACAACTTTATATTGCAATTATTATTTGATTATTACACTGCAGACATAACTTGGCTGGTGAAAAATTATTAAAAACAACATGTTAAGAAGGTAACGGTATTCACCCTTATTCTATTTGGCGTCGTCAACAGTAAGCAACGCCGTTTTTTATGTTTTGTTTCAATTTCGTATTCCCGTTGGCAATATTGCCATATTTCGATGACTGTTAACATATGTTTGGTATTTTCTAAGAAAAATTGGCGTTGCTGTTGCCTTAAATTGCCCTTGATTATGTCGTCGGCATTTTAAGTGTTGTCTTATGCTGCTTTGTGTCGTGTTTTAAAAATTTTACGTTATGGTTGGCTGCAATTTTGATTTCTACGGCGGTTTTGATATTTTTCTTCATTTGTGTTGTGTTTTGATATATTTTTTGGGGATATAATTGAAAAAATTAAATTTAAAACTAAGTGCCAGTTCGAGAAGGTAGTGGAAGAGCTTGCAAAAAATCCATTACTAGCCAGAGGATTATGCAGGGTCTCTTTTTCTAATAAATTAAATATCCCTTGCGATTAAAGAAGAGATGGTGGTCTTGTTTTTTTTTTTTTTTTGGCTAAAATTTTGATGTGGGTTCCATCCACACAGCCAATTACACCTGGAAATGCTGCTTTTCAAAGAAATGCAACTTTAAATTATCCATTGTGGACAAAGTTCTCTCTTCATGACTTCCAGAGTCTCAGACAAAATTTTTAAACTTGTGGCCTGGGACAGTCAAAAGTTGAAATAATTTCCAACGCTGAGCTGGTACGATCCCTGGGCCAAAAAACGCAATGTTGCTGCAAATATATTGTGTTTGGAACAAACGTTCCCTTTTTAAATGAGGCTCTATTATTTCCAACACATGTTATAAAGAAAGTTTATTCAGCCGAAAATAACTTTCAAATCTTAAAAAGAATAAAAAAATCCATTAGGCACTTGGGAAAATTTAATATAATAAAAAAAATTTTCATTTAATCATTATTTTTTTACAAACAAATTTTTATTTGACTTAAAATTTGCACAAACAGCACAGAATTTTTTTGTTCTTATAAAAAAACAGTAAACAAAATGAATCAGCTGATTTTAATATTAGAGATGTGTACTGTATTTTATTAACATTATCGATAAATAGTCAACGGCGTCATAATACTCTTACAAACTACCAATTTAACATACAATTGATGTTGTCTTTGATAAGAATTGCTGTTGCCTTTAAATTGCCATTGTTATTGCCGACGCCAAGTAGAATAAGGGTGATTATTTAGTTCAGTTTTCTTCTCCAAGTCCTTTTTTACTTATGAGTAGCTGAGTTGCAAAAATAAAAACACGAGATGAAAAAAGATTCTCACAGTTCTTTTGGCGCTTTTGAGAAGGAAGATACTGATTGAATGAATGAATGTCCTTGGAAAAACATGAAAGTGGACTTTCATTGATGCAATTAGTATAAGTATTTACTCTCATAAAGCGCCAAAAGAACTCATATGTACATAAATGAAAATTACTCTTAATAAACTTGGATGATCGCATATTTAAATGTTTTTATGTTAATTATTTTTTACCTTAAAAATCCATTTGAGTAAAGCAATTGTCTATAGAAATATCGACTTAAATGTGATCTTGTTTTATTTCTTACTAGAATTTAACCCGCTACTTCGTTAGTCTCCTTTGCCTTCGTGGACATATTTGTATGCCAAAGTTTATTTTTCTAGGTTTTAACTTGTTTCAATTCTGGCATTTTACCCGCTACTTTGTAATTTGGACTTTTCTTTCATTACCATATTTATATGCCAAAGTTTATGTTCCTAGGTTTTAACAAAAAAGTAACAACATTTTTCATATCATAGGTTGATATTCACACAGGACTTTGCACCTATAATTTTGCGTTTCTAAGTTCAATATTACGGAAATTTCAGAAAGTACCACTCGTAGAACACAAAGGCAAATAAAAGAAAGTTAATTTCCCGTATTATCCTTATTGATACTTTTTTCTTCCCATTTATGTATCAAAAATTTCAATGTTTGGTTTAAAAGATAAATAGCGTGACAACAAATTTCCAAAATATGTGCAGGTTTTACGCGTTATCTCCTGTCCACTTATTTTTTTAATTAACAACAATAAGTGTTACATTTTTTGGATCTGTTTTAGTTTTGTATTTTTAAGATAAGCGGGACCGATTTGGCGAGAGGGCAGTCTCTGGTCCAACAGTCAGCTTTTTAGCTTCAGGAGCTTACGATGTGCGATGATGAATCAGTCAGTAACTTTACAATTTTATATTATATGATAAAAAAAAATACCAATTTTAGAACCAAAAAGCTTAAGAAAGGAAAAAGTTTTTCCGAATTTCGCTTTTTTGGTACTTTTTTGTCCCCAATGAAGAATTAAAAAATTTAATATTGAAGTGGGAGCTTATAATTTAGTATGTGTGTATATTAGACTGGTCGCATCTTGTATGGGATTTTTTTTTTTTTTAAATTTAATTGTTTGCGCTGCTTAAAATATGAGGTTTGGTGTAAGAAATCATGACCTGATTTTTCAGCTCAATCCGACGGTGCCTAGCCGTGCCGAATGGGGCCCAAAGTTCCCCATTTTATAAAAAAAACATCTTTTCTATCAGATCTTTATAGTTATACTAGTTGAAAAGCCGAAAATCAAAAATATGACTACGCTACGATCTTCCGCAGAGAAAGTACTTCAAGTGTGCCAAATTTCAGCTTCCTATGCATCAGATGGCTTCAGAAAGTTGCGGAAAGAATAGGACATACATGCAAACATCCCGACGTACTAAGAAATTATATATTGTATAGATAGATTAAATTATTTGCAGTTTAATATTTTAGTATGATACGAACTAAAGATTTTTAACTAATTTTAACTAATTCGGGGTCGCTGAATCCAGTGGTGCTAGCCGTTTTTTTTTTAGGTTAGCTTTGGTTTTCGAGATATACCGTTATTTCGAAAATTAAGAAAGTTGCACAACATATGTTCGCGCAACTCAAAAACGCTTTAGCTTATTGAAAAACTAAAAAAAACCTAAATTCGGCAATAAAATTTACTTTAAGAAAGTTAAAACTTTTTTCATCATATTGGCTTTGGTTTTCGAGATATACCGTTATTTCGAAAATTAGGGAGGTTGCACAACATATATTCGCGTAACTCAAAAACGCTTTAGTTTATTGAAAAACAAAAAAAACCGAAATTCCGCAATAAAATTTACTTTAAGAAAGTTAAAACTTTTTTCTTCATATTGGCTTTGGTTTTCGAGATATACCATTATTTCGAAAATTAAGGAGGTTACACAACATATGTTCGCGTAACTCAAAAACGCTTTAGCTTATTGAAAAACTAAAAAAAAACGAAATTCCGCAATAAAATTTACTTTAAGAAAGGTAAAACGTTTTTCTTATATGCGCAGTCGTTTTAGAAACATAATTTTTTTTTCTGGAAAAAAAATAATTTTTTTATTAAAATTTCGGAATTTTTGTTTTTAAAAATTCATAAAAAAATGAAAAATGTAGCTATGCTTCTAATTTTATAGAGTCATATAAAAAACAATATTGCAATATATGAGAGCCCCCCTAAAAAGTAAAGGTAAAGGGCAAGTATGTCTCGAGAAAATGTTTAGGACGAAAAACTAATTGAGGTCGGTCATACATTTTATTCCCCTAGGTCTGACTCCTTGGCAGTTATGGAGCTTTTTCTTCAATATATTTCTAGTCTGTAGTTAAAATTTTGAATGGGAGCCCCTTCATGAATGGAGATAGCAGGTAGGTATTTTAGAAATAAATGATGGAGATGAAAAATAAAGTGGAGATGGTCATACATTTGACCCTTCTTGAGGCATCCTAGGCACTACACGGGCCAAATATAAGAATTTCAATTAT
The DNA here is from genome assembly GCA_930367215.1 of Pollenia angustigena. Taxonomy (NCBI): domain Eukaryota; kingdom Metazoa; phylum Arthropoda; class Insecta; order Diptera; family Polleniidae; genus Pollenia; species Pollenia angustigena. The sequence continues at coordinate 189,906,731 of OV884056.1, forward strand.
ACAAATATGGCGGTTTAATACAATTCTTAAATTAATTAAAATTTTTCGTCTTTTGTGAATACATAAAATCAAAAGTTGTGAACAGATTTTAATCATTTATAGCTTGTTTTGTTTGCAATATTGTTTTTATATGACTCTATAAAATTAGAAGCATAGCTCAATTTTTCAATTTTTTATGAATTTTTAAATACAAAAATTCCGAAATTTTAATAAAAAAAATTATTTTTTTTTTCCAGAAAAAAAAATTATGTTTCAAAAACGACTGCGCATATAAGAAAAACGTTTTACCTTTCTTAAAGTAAATTTTATTGCGGAATTTCGGTTTTTTTTTAGTTTTTCAATAAGCTAAAGCGTTTTTGAGTTACGCGAACATATGTTGTGCAACCTCCTTAATTTTCGAAATAACGGTATATCTCGAAAACCAAAGCCAATATGAAGAAAAAAGTTTTAACTTTCTTAAAGAAAATTTTATTGCGGAATTTCGGTTTTTTTGTTTTTCAATAAACTAAAGCGTTTTTGAGTTACGCGAATATATGTTGTGCAACCTCCCTAATTTTCGAAATAATGGTATATCTCGAACACCAAAGCCAATATGAAGAAAAAAGTTTTAACTTTCTTAAAGTAAATTTTATTGCCGAATTTCGGTTTTTTTTAGTTTTTCAATAAGCTAAAGCGTTTTTGAGTTGCGCGAACATATGTTGTGCAACATCCTTAATTTTGGAAATAACAGTATATCTCGAAAACTAAAGCTAACCCAAAAAAAACGGCTAGCACCACTGGATTCAGCGACCCCGAATTAGTTAAACTTAGTTAAAAATCTTTCGTTCGTATCATACTAAAATATTAAACTGCAAATACTTTAATCTATCTATACAATATATAATTTCTTAGTACGTCAGGATGTTTGCATGTATGTCCTATTCTTTCTGTAACTTTCTGAAGCCATCTGATGACATAGGAAGCTGAAATTTGGCACACTTGAAGTACTTTCTCTGCCGAAGATCGTAGCGTAGTCATATTTTTGATTTTCGGCTTTTCAACTAGTATAACTATAAAGATCTGATAGAAAAGATGTTTTTTTTATAAAATGGGGAACTTTGGGCCCCACCCGGCACGGCTAGGCGCCGTCAGATTGACCTGAAAAATTAGGTCATGATTTCTTACACCAAACCTCATATTTTAAGCAGCGCAAACAATTAAATTAAAAAAAAAAAATTGCGACCAGTCTAGTGTATATATCAATTAATGGAAAAAAATATTTTGTAAAAAAAGTACTAAAATAGTTACGATTTTAACCCATTAAACGTTCGAATTTCGAAAAAGTACCAAATCTGTTTTCGTGTCTTTTAGATAAGTTTCGAATGTGATATGGCCTATTTCTATGTCTATCGGTTTAAAAGATAGATGGGGTGCCAAAAAAAGTACCAAAATACTCCTTTTACTCCTTAAAATGGACGAATTTCAAAAAAATTCCAGACACCTGTCCGCTTATTTTTCTAAAGAACAAAAGTATTGCATTTTTTGGTATCTCTTTTAGTTTTGAAGATATAAGGTTACTGAATTTACCCGTTTTTACCCCCTTAACATTCGAATTGCCAAGAATCGACCCACCTCCGGTCCAAATTTCAAGTTTTTAGCTTCAGGCATTTAGGCTGTGTGATGATGAATCAGTCAGACTACTGACTGACTGATAAATAAAGATATAAAATTGTAACGTAGTATATATAGATAATATGTTATTTTTGAAAGTGGTATAACTCCGTTTGGAGCTAAAAAAAATTGAATATTTTTCTAAAATAAACTAAAGTTTATTCCTTCGACTATTTTTATTTAAAAATAAATAGTTTTTTCGAGCTCGAGGCCAATTATTTGTAAGAAATATATATATTATTTGTTAAATTATTTGTTCCTATATTTCGATATCCATAGGATATCATTATCAAGGAATGAGTTACAAGTATGTTTTGTAAGAGACGTATTTCTATCTCCACATTCAATATTTAGATCGAGCTCGAAAAAACTATTTATTTTTCTAAATAATTATAATAATAAATTTTTCTTAATAAAATTTAAATGGTGTGAAGTGGAAGAACATTACTCTTATAGATGATCGTTCTCCATTATTTTGAATAGAATGGTGTTTTCTTTTGTGACAATAATGTTTCATTTATGCTACCATTCTATTCTAAAAATACATGCAAAAATGTTAAAAGTTGTCGTTTTCCTTTTGAAATATGTTGCGAAAATAAATGGCAAATTTGTTCCATATTTTACCCCCAATTATAATTGAGTGTGAGATAATACCCTTTTTGCATCTGCGTTTATGCAAGCAAGTATTTTTTATTAACTTTTTTCTTGTGTTTGCGTACAATTTGTGTTATATTGTGATTTTTGGGTATGTTGTGATGGATATAAAAATTTGTATTTAATAATTATTTTTTTTGCGCAACATTTTTAGGAACTTTCATTAATGAAAATCTGTGCTGTTAATGCATATTGGAATTCAAAGAAAATATCACTTACTAGTACAAGCTTTGTATTTAATATTTAACGCACTAAATAAACATTAGTGTTGAGTGTAAAACTTAGCTATTATTTTGTTCCATTGTAATTTTAAAAATGTATCACTTTGTAAGGGTGCGTGTAACCTGGCAAATATGTACCTATGTATATTACACAATTATTATGCATTATTATTTTGTAGAAAATAAAACATAATTACTTAGAGTCAAACCCTTAAATATCTCGATAAATGAAAAAATGGACTTATACCACTTTCAGATATCAAATATCGCACTTGTTTAACAATTCTGTATTAACTCAAAATTTTTATTTTTTCACTTTTTGGAAAAAATCGACACGTAATGTTCCTGACACGTAATACCGCTGTAAAAATATCGTGCTATTATGTCTACTTTATGGTAATGATTTAAAAATTGTTTTTCATGTGCCTTTAATGCTAAATTAAAAATTGTTTTGCTTCTACTGAAATTTTTTAAATTTTTAGTTAACACAGTATTGTTGAACATGTGCGATATAATTCTATTATATAATACTAATAGGTGGTATTATTGATTCCATTCCGTGATTGCGGAAAATAGTTTTGTTGGAAAGAAAATTTGCAATTATTCATCGGAGAACTGCAAAATCACTATTTTTCTTGATTTTTCATACGCTCAAATTTACATTCACTCTTTGCTTGCAAAACAAAGTTCAACATTGGTAATTTTTACATCGTTTCGTACACATTTGATTTTTGCATGTATTCGTTTTTATTGAAAGTTTTTCTTTGCATTTTTGTTGCGCACGCAATATAACACAACTGTGTAAATTCAAAAGGAACACATTCTTATACTTTTGCATTCAAGTAGTCATTGTCCACTCGATGAGACGCTTTGTTAACATAAACAACAATAAACCACTCGATGAGACGCTTTGTTAAAATTAACAACAATAAAAACAACAATAACAACAATAAATTGTACCTACATACAGAACTACTGTACTTTTTAAGATGATAAAAAAAAGTCAGTTTGTTTCTATGGAAATTGTTTGTAGCTACATATGTGCGTTTAATTTCATTTCAATTTTTTTTTTTTTGTACTACATACATAGTTACTGCTAAATGTCTTCATGAGTAATGATTGCTTGATTTCTGGCTTTTTTGTTTGTATTTTTTTTTTCTTTACCAAAACAATCATTGTCGCACCGAACACACAAACATCTTTATTAAAAAACAAAGCTAACGATGGTATAAATAACAAAGCACGATGTGCATTATTTGAATGACTGCAAACCAGCAGCGAATGTTTGCGGTTGCGCAAGTTTGATTGTATGACCGCAAGCGAGTGTATTTGTTGCTGTTTATTTAATGCGTTTTTTTGCAATTGCACAAAGCCATTCTCTGTTATTCATTTCGCTATTGCGGTATCGTTCCGTTGTTGCGGTATAATCTCAGCCATGGGGGCATTGTGTGAATGTAACGGAAGGAATAAAAATGTGAGAAGAAACCTCAAAAAGAAGAAAATTTAGTTTAGTTAATAACTAGCAATTAAACAATTAAGAGCCACTTTTTGGGTTTGAGATTAAATTAATTTAATTATATAATTAGCTAATCTGAGAATTAAGTTAATCTCGTATCAATTGAATTTGATATTTTTGTGTGGTGGCTTAAAATGTAGCGTAACCATACTGAGCACAAATAAATGGCAAATTTGTTTTTCAAATGTCAACTTTTTATCAAAGCAATATGGATGTTTTTAAACAAGAAGAAGAAAATGCCCGAATTTAATATTGTTTACAAGGTAGAAATTTTTTGTGTTTAAAGAAAAGATATATTAAAGAAAAATAAAGAAACGATAAATTTTATTAAAGTGCTAAGCAATATATCGACCCCTTTGCGCGAAATTATCGTATATGCCAATTTTTTTGAAATTGAGTTTTTGATGCAATCTTGTTCTTCATTCAAAGAGACGTCACCTGACAAAATATTGTAGGCGAATTCCACTTCGTTGCTCCAAAAATGGAATTTATATTTTCATTTTGATATTGCAAGCGAAAGCAGAGAAAAGTAGAAAAATGGCTGTCCTGTAAAATTTGGTTTTTGTAACATACGATCATTTCGCGCAAAGGGGGTCGATATCATGTTTTAAAATGTATTTTTGTTTATGGCCCCTATTACGGTTCACAACTCAACTCAGTTGAGTTGTAATTAAGACAACTGTTTGTGATCAGTTGTAATTTTTGTAATGTTTTCGTTCACCGCAATATAGCAAAGTTGTAAACCATAATACAAAAATTAAAAAATTACAACTCAACTGAGTTTAGTTGTGAACCGTAATAGGGGCCTATATTTTTGCAACAGTTGTTTATGTTAAACATGTGTATGTTGACAGTTTAAATTTAGGTTTAAAGCACCACCGTTTGCCGCTTAAACTAGCAAAAAAAAAGAGTTAAAAAAATACAACTTAAAAAGTAAATACGGAGATTAAAATTAATTTAATCGATAATCTCTAACCCAAAAAGTTTCTCTAAATGAGATAAATACACAAGCGAATTGCAATTAGTAAGACAACGTCCCGCAGCAGAAATAAAATGGAATTTGGGTAGATTTGGCGTTGTATCTAAATGGTTTCGGGTTACCTTTAAAATATGCCAGTGGTTAAAGTAAGGTAACGCTGTTTTCAGTCAAATTTTGCTAACGCGAGCATTAATTTTTCTTATTTACCTACAGCCGTATTTATAATGAAAATTTGCCATGAAGTTAGCACAAAGTTTATTCATAATGTACTTACCAACCTCTGGCTAACGATTTGCTAAACTCTTGTTAACGAGCTGCCAAACGCTTGCCAACTTTTGAAAAATTACCTTTTTTTAATTTAATATCTTTTTATACCCACACCACAATAGTGGAGAGGGTATTATGCATTTGTGCTGATGTGTGTAACGCCTTAAAATATTGGTCCTGAACCCACCTTAAAGTATACCGAATGACTCAGAATCATTTTCTGAGTCGAACAAACGATGTCCGGCAGGCAGGCTGGCTGGCTGGCTGGCTGGCTGGTTGGCTGGCTGTCCATGTAACCTTGTGCGCAAAGTACAGGTCGCAATTTTGGAGATAATTTGATAAAATTTGGGACATAGGTTCTTATTTTCACAAGGACCAAGCCTATTGAAAATGGGCCAAATCGTAGGACCACGAGGGAAGATAGGGGGATATTGCTTCCTCTCAGAAACTATCAAACCGATTTTAATGAAATTTAAAACATAGATACATCCATATCTATATGGCCACATAAGCTATACAGTTTTTCAAAAATGGGACCAAAGGGGAGTTAGGGGGCAATTTCTGTCTCTTAGAAACTTTCAAACCGATTTTAATGAAGTTTATAAACATAGATAAATCCATCTTTATATGGACACATAAGCATGATGTGTTTTTAAATACTGTGGTGTGGGGTATCATATGATCGGGCTTGACCGACTATTCTTTCTTACTTGTTTTAATTTAATTTTAATTTTGAAAACTTTTTAAATTGTCAAATGTGGAGGAAAAGACAAAAAAATTACAAAACCAGCGATGATTAATGCACAACGTGTTTTTGAGAAATATAATGTGGCATCATTAAAATTCAGAGTTGATTTATTAAAAGTTATGAATTAACTCTGTGCTATGTAGTGTACAAGCTGTGGCTAACATTTTGTTATGAATATGAGTGATATAATCTAATGTTTAAAGTTCGGTACCCTGTCCACAGCAGATCTTATAAAACTAATGGCCAAGTTCTTAAACATTATAATACTTTGCTGTCAAAGTAAAAAATATATCAAGTTGTAGGCATCGATAACCCCAGGGGGTGTAGGGTGTACCTGCGATCGGACAAAGATCCAAAATGCCAGACTTCCTAAGTTTTCGTGATTTCTTGAGCTCGAAGGCTCACCTTGGTACCTTCTCATCTGGTGTCACGGGAGCCAGTAGACCCGGTGTGTGAAATTAACTGGTCTGACTTCTGGTCTTCTTGCGGGAAAAGCTTCCTGTCTTTCAGAACGATTGTCTTTGTGAAAGTTTTACTTTTCTGATAGGATGTTGCTTTGAGGGAGTGCCGTTTTCACAGCATGAACTCACAACAGCGTTTAACTTTCCATCACCCACGCAAATTTTTTATTACATATTCCCGAACGCGTAAGTTTTAGCCCCTGTTTCATAGTTTTTTGCTTAGCTTGCAGCCTCAAAATAAAAATTAGAACATACCGCAACCCACCCCCGAATGTCTCAAAGACCGCTGTTACTGAATACACCATCTATATGCACTTAAATAAAGCTTGTGAGAAATCCGGCAGTTACCAGAAATCTATGCTTTCTAAAGTTTCTGGTCGGTCCCAAAGACCAACACGCGGGTATAGGAAGGTTAACGAAAGGCAGCTTTTTTGAGGAAGAGATGCTTTCGGCAATCGCATGATTGATGGCAGTAATTTAAGCCCAAAGTCGCGATAAGAGATAGTGCTGAAAATCCTAATAAGGGGCGGATTTTTCACCTCTTGTTGGAAAGTTTGTCCTGAGCAGGGATCGAAAATAAGGGAATAAAATCCTTAAAATACTTTTATTTTTTACCTTTTTCAAAAAAGCATAAAAGTTAAAATTTGACTTGTATTTTTTCAGTCAGAAATAAAAGTTAAAATTTGACTTGTATTTTTTAAGTCATAAATAAAAGTTAAAACTTAACAGATAGGCTATATGAGGTTCCACTTAAGTGCTTAGGATATGATCCAGGGGCGCCAAACCTCCGATACTCAGAAAATATTAATTATACTGTGCAACTTGAAAAAACTGATAAGCCGGGCACCTGGCGTTTTAACCTAATAATGCTGAATCCAGTGGTGCCAAATTTTAACTTTTATTTTTGACGGAAAAAATATCATTCAAATTTTAACTTTTATTTTTGACTGAAAAATAAAAGTCAAATTTTAATTTTTTTTTTCAAAAAATACGTTTTGAAAAGAGTCATAACAGTTACGGTCCCTGGTCTTGAGGGAGTACTTTCCCTAGACGCTGTTGCTATTCAACAGAAGCTGCTAGATTTCTAATAGCAGCGGAGGTTAGATAGCTCCGGCTCCTTAACACGGGGCGATTGTATAATTTTTGTCGGATTAAACAATCAAAATTGCTACCTGTGTGTGAAGTATCAGTGAACACACGGGGGATGTAGATAAACGCATTGTTTGTCGCCTAGTGGTTTAGATCCACCATGAGATTTGACCGTGTGGCATGATCACCTGTAAATCTGTTTACACATTTTTACCCATCGATAACTGCACCAAAAAGCACTTTTGGACAGATAACATTGTAAATTTTAACTTTGATGCATTTTAGAATGCGAGACTTTTGTGTAGTTGCTTTGCACTTGAGGTCTTGACACTCACCCAATCTTTTGACATCTATAAACTGGTAATTGGCAAAAATACAGTGTAACGGGGGCCTTAAAACAGGTGGTACTCTTTTACGTTTGGTACTTTTTCTCTTTTCGGAAAATTTAGATAAAGATAGCATATGGGCCAGAAACAGTCCATCAACCAACAATTTTTTAAATTAATTTTTTTTTAATGGAATGTAAGACTAGATGTATAATTTAATTTTAATATTAAATAATATGAATTTCAATAATCATTAATGCAATCATTTTTACCAAAGCCTAGCCCACCCCTGATCTCTTAATGTTATACGTGAAATTAGCATTGTTTTGGGTGTTTTCTGTGCTTAAAATAACACTTACAACAAGCTCATCAAAATATAAATTTCGTTAAAAAAAAAAAAGTTGATATTCATTAGTTTAAGAAATGCAATTGATAAAAATATAATTTGCTTTGTTAAAATAAATAAAATATAATAATAATATACTACTGGAAAAACTGTTGCGTGCGTTGTAAGGCGTGCGTCACAAAGGGTTCAAGGCTTTTGTCAAAAAATCACAACAATTTTTGACTGCGAATAAGTGGTTTTAGAATTCTCTTATAGTCATGTTTCTTTTAGGAGTTAGATTTTGTATCCCTTATGATGCGAAATACGCTAAAAATTAGGAAAACACACTTCAACCTTTGAAGTTACTTCCACTTTTTGTGGCGTGCGTCACAAAACTTTGTGATCAATTATTTCGCAACAAATACCTGCTAAGAAATTATGATATATGCCATTCGTAAGTGCATATTAATGTCACTAAATTATATATATAAGTTGAAGATCTCTCTTTTGAAACACAAAAAAATGTTTATATTTCAAACAGAAAACGCTTACGAATGTAGAGTTCGTCACGCAGGATTTGCCCATATGGCCCAGATTAAAATAAAGGGTAACTTTAATGATGTGAAAACGGAAAACATTGGTACATTTTCTCTATGGATAAGTTTGGTATACAGATTGCATATCATCCAATGGACGGAATATACATATCAAATATGGACAGTTAGTATCGAGTGCTAAAAACTTATACGTATGAGTTGACGAAAAATAAGACTTCCTTTAATGTTGTTTATTGAAATATTTTGATATAAAATAAGTATAGGTGTGGAATACTCCATAAAATGTTTACAGGACAAACCCTCTTCTTTAAATCTTGCTATTATTTTCACGTGAACGAGGTCACATTATTTAAATTTGACGATTTTTTTTTTTAAATAAGCTTTGTGTTTCTTCAAAAAAGTACTTTTTTAATAAATATTTCGTGATTATGAGGCTATGAAAAGGATTCGTAAGTGAGCATGCGTTATAGTATTAACTAGGGATGCCAAACGTGAAATCCCGAATCCCGGGATTAGTTACTTACCCCTCTGATAATAAAGCTTAATATGTTTTATAAAGATTCCCAAAATATTTTGCTTCATGCGTTGACCATCCATGAGCTGGACCATTTTTGAAATAAGTCTTTTTCAGTTTTTCGAATTTTTTTTTTTTTTTTGTACTTTGCTCCAAGACGCCATCTACATTTAATTTTTACTCGAAAATTGTAAGACAAAGCAGGTTGCCATTAAAGATAATCCCTTAAAAAAAATATCATATGGATGTTAATATCTAGATAGTATTCGGCACAAATAACTCTTATATGAATTTTAACCTCTTAACTACCCGTCTCCACCATCCATCAACTTGGTAAGAACAGCATGTCGCACATGAATTCTACTCGTGTAGACTGTTCATGTTTCGTCCATGTGCTGCCATCGTTGCCTTAACATTCGTCTTAGCATCCATGTGCGCTATTATGTTGGCCATACAATGTATTTCCTGTATACAACCAAACGCACAACAACAAAAGCTATGGTCAATCAGAACATGAACATCAACACGTATTCGCCACATACAAGAACATGAACAAATAAATACCGTTGCTCTGCCGGCGTTATGGTCATGTCATGTTCTAATCGAAAGCGCATGGAGACGTGGGGTAACATAACTTCATTTTTGTGATGACGATGACTGCGTTTCCAAAAAGAGTAAAATCTCGAAAATTCGTTTGTTAAAAATATGGTATATGGGCTTTACCGATTATAATTTTAGGATGGTTGTTATTAAATGGAACTGTTGTTAAATTGTTGAATATTTTGTTTTCAAATAAGCAATCTTTTAAATTTTTTGGGCATATTTTTCACAATTTTCAGGACATATTTTCAAGTTTTTACTGCATATTTAATGCGCATAAAACGTGTTAGAGCATATTTCTGGTTTCCCTGGTCAAAGCCCTTGCATACATACAAACGTTCAAAAAAGTCTCAAGTTCCTTTATACTTATTTTTCTTTTTAAAAAATAAATTGATTTGCTTAACAACCATTTTTTTATCTTAAGAAAATTTGAAATTAAATAACTGCTAATAATTACCTTTTTCAATTTTCTCATTCAAGGTGAAAACATTGCCGACAATGGTGGCATACGACAGGCATTTCATGCCTACAAAAAATGGTTAAAAGAAAATCCACAGGAAGCTTTAGATGAACGTTTGCCGGGCATTAATATGACTGGTGAACAATTATTTTTCCTTAACTTTGGACAAGTGTGGTGTGGAGCAATGCGACCAGAAGCTGTGCGCAATAAACTAAATACAGCAATACACAGTCCGGGCAGATTTCGTGTTATAGGAACTTTGTCCAACTCTGTTGATTTTGCAAAACAATTCAATTGTCCAGTGGGATCACCAATGAATCCAATGCACAAATGTAGTGTATGGTAACAAAGGACGAAATTTTAATAAAAGAAAAATTAAAACGAAAATTACAAGAAATGAGCGTTAAAAACCCTCAGTTAAATAAGTAAAAATTTATACAGTATTTTTTCATTTAACAACAAAAAGAAGCAATATTTTCATCATCAACATTATTTCCAAGACTTTTGCGATAGGACGAAGATGATATTGTCGAATTTTATGTTCCTTATTTAGAAAAGCAATCACAGCCAATTTAAGTAAAAACATTTTAATGTATTTGCATCTTATTTTGTGAGTGTGTTTTATTTTTTCTACGGTTAGTCAGCCATACGTTTTACGAGTTTGCTTTATTTAAAATTGTCATCAATTAAAATTACTGCCTTCATATTGCAGCAGTTGCCACATCATGACACAAAAACACACACTGTCACTTCAAAAAGTGGATGCGAATGTAGCCGAATTTTCCTTTTTTGTGTTTGTATCTATTAACGGAACCTTTATATGTGAGTATGTATTGTATATAACTGTTAAATAATGATTACTACTTTAAATGATAAGTATGTAATTGATAAAGTACGATTACGTTCAGTTTTATGCGATTACTTATTCACCCCTATCGTTAATAATTTTTCCCTCGTAATTTTCCCCTTTTCACATATTTGCGATCATGAACAATAATGTGAAAAATTGTTCACGGGAAAAAATTCCCCTTATCGTGAAAAATTGTTTCCCTCGTTAGTCTATATATATAAAATTGGATGTGTGTATGTATGTGTGTATGTATGTATGTAACGTATGGACTCCAAAACGGCTGGGCCGATTTTGATGAAATTTTCAGGGAATCTTCAGAATATTCAGGCGGGTGACATAGGGAAGTCTGATTTTTGATTTTCGGTCTGGGGGCGGAGGGGCGTGGCAAAAACCATAACTTGAGAACGGCTTGACCGATTTGAACGATTTTTTCTTTAAAATGATCGCCATGGTCCAACTTAGGTTTTTACGGAAAGAAAATTTTGCCCCGCCCACTTTTACGCCCACTTTTTTACGATTTACCTAAAATCAGAAAACGGCTCCATCGAGTTGACTAATTTTTCTTTCAAATGTTCGTATTAATCAACTTTAAGTTTTCATCGAAAGAAAAATTTACCACGCCTACTGTTACGCCCACTTTTTCTATTAAGCGCATAACTGGAGAACGGCTTGACCGATTTGGGCGATTTTTTCTTTAATATGATCGCCATGGTCCGACTTAGGTTTTGAGGAAAAAAAATGTTGCCCCGCCCACTTTTACGCCCACTTTTTTCGAATTACCTAAAATCAGAAAACGGCTCCATCGAGTTGACTAATTGTCCTTTCAAATGTTCGTATTAATCCATTTTAAGTTTTCATCGAAAGAAAAATTTACCACGCCTATTTTTACGCCCACTTTATCTATTAAGCGCATAAGTTGAGAACGGCTTGACCGATTCAAACGATTTTTTCTTTAAAATTATTGCCTTGGTCTAACTTTGTTTTTTACGGAAATAAAATTTTGCCCCGCCCACTTTTTTCGATTTACCTAAAATCAAAAAACGGCTACATCGATTTGACTAATTTTTCTTTTAAATGTTCGTATTAACCCATTCTACGTTTTCATCGAAAGAAAAATGTCTCACGCCTACTTTTTCGCCCACTTTTTCTATTAAGCGCATAACTTGAGAACGGCTTGACCGATTTGGACGATTTTTTCTTTAAAATCATCGCCATGGTCCAACTTAGGTTTTTAAGGAAGGAAAATTTTAAAGGCCGTAAATTTCGTTTAAAGCTCAATTTAAATCGTCTGGTAATACAACACTAATGTTTGCTTAGGGTCAGCAACGCGGACCGGGTCAGCTAGTTGTTTATATTTCCCTTAGATTTTCTCACTTTATTTTTGCTAGGGAACAGAACATGTATGTATGTCAGTAGTTCCTCCTATAAATAGAATATTAAGGACTAGATCCGTTAATAAGGCACAAACCGCTGTATTGGTCAACAAAATGCAAAACAACAGGTTGATTTCCGGCGAATTTGTGAAGTTTTCGAAAGACGTGGTGGCAGAATTTTGGAAAATATTTTACTACATAAAATTTAAAGTTGCAAAAAACTAACGTTGTAATCAACCTATCCTTCCGATACTAATAATTTAGCTTTATCTTTTAACTTTTCTTTAAAATATATACTTATTCATTGATTTTTAATTTTTTCTAATCGTTCTTCTTTATTTTACATTCACTGGAACTGATAGCGTGAAAAATTTTTCACATGAGATTCACGATTGCTTTTTCCCCTTCGAGGGGAATGAAAATTTCATGGGAACAAAAATTGTTATTCACGATAGGGGTGATTAACTGACTTAAGCTACGGGCACACTTGTCAAATATTTGACAAAAAAAATGGGACCAACAAGCAAACTAAAGCGACCCCTAACCGCGAAAATAACGTAAGCGCCAAAAATCAAATTTTACAGGAGAAAGCTTTCTTATTTTAGTTAATTTAAATTTTGTATGAAATTTGTCGCTTACAATTAAATTGTTTTTGCTATAAAATCGTTACGGTACCTTTTGTGACCATGACATTTTAGGAGATGATGCGAGTGTTGCCAATAAAGTCACTTATTAAAAAAAAACGAAAATTGAAAATCTTACCGCTTTCGTTATACTCGCGGTTAGGGCTCGTAATAATCATTTCCTTTAATTTCGATATTTATTTTGATTATAAGACGCTATGTCTAGTATAATTAGTTTATTTTGTGATTGAAGAACATATTAAATCTCACTTACTATTAAAAAAAATAGTGGTTAGGCATATTTGGTCAAATATTTAATAAGTGTAACCGTAGCTTTAGTTATAAAAAGGAAAAAAGGTTAAAAAAAGGTTTATGAAACGGATTTCTATGAAAATTTGGGTTGTCCACTTGCAAACACCGCTTATTTAAAAAAACAAATTCTGAGAAAATCGATTAAAATAGTTTTTTGAAAGTAATATAAAGAGTTTTGCAGGAGTATTGAATAATCAACCAGATACCGAGTTTAAAATGAGATTGAAGTTTCAACAGATTAGAAGAACAATGATGAGAAAATGTATCGCGAAGAAAATATGGGAAAATTACTTCAATATTTATCCTCGTTCTCAGCCCCGACTGTAATACAAGGTGTCTCAAAAGAAAGTTTATATTTAGCGCACATTCGATAAAAATGTACTATATATTGTTATTTATTTTATTCATAGTATGTATTTTCTATCATCTGTCACTTAAAATAAAAAATTTTTTTTACAAATTTAAATTCACTATGCTTTTTAAACCACAATTGTTTCGTTTAAAAATGTTAACCACAAAATTAACCATTTTGCTATTCACTAACACTTTTAACGACATCTGCTGGTGTTTAAAGCCAGCTGTTTTATTCAGCTGTTATTTAAAACAAAACAAATTGTGGTTTATTAACACCAAAATTTTTAGGTGTGGTTAAATCCGCTAAGAAAAGTTTTTATTTATAGTCCATCAATAACATGGATTTTAGATATTTAGCCTACAATTTATCCACTTCTTGCCACACACCAATTTTCCGTGGAGCTTCTTATTTATTTATCCTAAAGTCAACCATTTGACTCAAATAAAATAGGAAAATTAAAAAAAAATGTATTTAATTAAAATTAAATTAATAAAGTAATAGAAAAAAATAATTAATAAAATAATAAAAATATAAAAATAATAATATCATTTAAAATCTATAAATTAAAAGGTTTTTGTTTTTTTTTTGATGTTTCTCTTGGCAGAGTTGGCATGATATATCAATTTGAATAGAGAGAAATATAAAACTTTTTACCGTGGTTATAAATAAGTTAGTGAATCACATAGTGGTTAGTGCAAACATCAAAATGTGTGGTTAAAGTAAACACTTTTTAAAGTGTTAATAGTTAGTGAATTGCACTACAGGAATTTTGTTTCATAAGGAAAACAAACCTTTCCAATAGTTGTTTACGACGTTGGACTTGCATAAAATAAACAAAACTGATTAAGAATGTTGTATTTGGTATACTAGCACAAAAAAATTACAAAAATATTTAAATTTTCAACAAGTTTTTTAAATTAATTTCCACCGTTGAAAGCAAATTAGTTTTCGTTAAAAAATTCGATGCACAACGAAATTTTCGACAGCGCTGCCAACTCATAATACGATAGTCGATGTTCAATAGCCAGCGAAAATATAAACTTCGTTTCAATGTACCATGTCACATTTGTCACTTTTAGCAACAAGATAACCCCAAATTTGGGGTCAAACCTCCGAAATCGGCAGCCCTGATTAAAATAACCTTACATACATACATATATTGTTGGTTTATATCAATAGTACACTTTTTATTTCATATCCCTGAAATGGAGTATATCGAGCCCTAATAGTAAAAATGATGTAACCAACAACATTTTAGATTTTTGTTTTTGATAAAAATCGATCATTTTTGATCATTTGCATCATCTCTAAAAATCTCATACAACTTTTTGTTATTTCTTTCAAATCAATTAAAATTTTTGTTTAAGTATTTTTATATTTTTATCACAACTTTCAATTAAATTGCGTTAGTTCTAAATGTATACACATACATATGTATGTATTTTTTTCAGTGAGTTTCAATTTATTTATCAAGTGATGCGTGCTGTTACTTGTTATTGTTTTTATGAGTTTTAAATTTTAATAGCTTTTATAGCAACAAATTATATTTAGAGTACTTACAGTTTTATCTGAAAACAGGAACATTATTTTTCAGTACGTAAATAATATAGAAATTTCTTGTAGTTATGTAAAATTCTGAAAGTAAAAAAGAAATTATAGGGTATTAATAACATTCGATAAAATACAAATTACTTTACATTTTATATAGATAATACCTATATAATTGCAGGTATTCTTGATTTTTTATACCAGAGCTGGGCAAAACTAATACACCGTACTTTTTTTTCTTTTAATCCCACACCTACGTGTGCTCAAATATTATAAATAAAACCAGTCGGTCTCGCCTGAGCTTTTACACAGGAAAGTGTTATCGCTTCTTGCTTGCATGCAATGTTGCCATTTTGTATTGTTTTTATATTATTTTATAAGATTACAGACCCCAAGAGGTCTGAAGACTCCCATTTGGGAGCCGTTGATTAAACGATTTAACTTTTTTTTACCCGATTTTCGAAAAGTTTTCTACCAAATTAGTATTACTATAAAAGTATTTTTTACAACTTTGCTTACATTGTTCTCTATTCTTACTTGTACTAAAATATTTCAATGTATGTGCTGCTTTATACAATCTGAGTTTACACCTAATTAAGTTAATGCATTTAGTTACTTCCAAGACAAATTCAAATTTAAAATATTGAGCTCTTAAATCAAAATATAAGATAACCCCTTATTTATTCAAATCTGTGAGTATTCCTGTTGTTTTCTTATTAATGAAGTTATATTAACATTCTTTTTTGTTGTTGGCACTTAATTATGTTATTTATTGTTGTTATATAGAGTTATGTTTATGATGTAAATACAAATTTATTTGTTTTGTATAAACATGTCATTTGTAGTGGATATTTGTACAAATGCTTGCAATACTCTTATGACAAATAAATATAAGTACAATGTAGATGAAATTAATTACAAAATATTATCTTTTCCATCTCTCCTAAAAGCTCAAGACTTGACAAGTCAAACTTGACGTGTGTGAATCGGCACTTACTCTACAACGTATGGGTTTTTTTGTCACATTCTTGAAAAGTAAGGATATAATTTTAAAAGACGTTTTTACATACAAATAATCAGCCTTATTATGAGTGACGTTGTCGAAAACCATTCGTATAAAGAAATTGGTATTATGATTGTATCAAACGACATTAAAACGACAAACATTCGATGTGTTTTACATTGTCTTGGTCGTGAAATTTAAATGATATCGACTCTTGTAATTAGGCCGAAATTTTGAAATTCATTTTGTATATCAAGAAAGATCTATTTAAAAGCTTTAAAATTATACCAATATTGGCCATATATGTATGTTCAGAAATGTCGTGCAAAAACGCATATATGTATGTATGTGAAAACTTTAGAGGTCCATAACTTTAAAACTAAGCGTTTGCGCTACTTTTTTTCTTTATATTTTCTTCTAATTTTTCAATTTCTTTGGAACTGCGTCGGTAAACTAAATTTGTTCCCAATTTGGTATGCAGATTGCATATGGTCCAGAATTAAACATAGGATACTTTTTAAGTGATAAACTTGGTGCTGAGTAAACACGGGATAAAATTTGTACTTTTTCGATAAATTTCATATACATACGTACAAATTATAGCCTTTCTTGGAGCCTAAAATGAGGAAATGCTGGTACACTTTTATCTTTGCCACTTTTTCTTTTTTCGAAAAATTTGGTACAGAGATAGCATATGGTACTTCAGGTACATTTTTTATAACTTTGGTATACAGATCGTATATGGTCCAGTGGCTGGAATATACATATTTAGACACCCTGTGCTTTTCATATGGATAGTTGAATGTCGGTTGCTCAAGAGTATCGAGTGCATAAAACTTATATTTGTGTGTTGATGAAAAAATTTTTATTTCTATAATTTCTTTTATTGAAATATTTTATAATAAAATTAGTATAGATGTAGAAAACTACACATAATTTCTGTAAATTTATAGGTTAAACCCTTTTCTTTAAATCTTGCTCTAATTTTAAAGCAATTAAAAAAATTAAATACAACAAGAAGCTTGCAGATAAATGTATTCCAAAGGAATTGAGCACTTTTGATTGCAACTAGTGTATAGCTTTTAATTTGTTTTTACAATTAAGTAAGAGAACTGAAAAACTCTAAAGCAATATTAACCCAGCTAGTATTTTCAATCATTTAAGAGTCTATTGGAAATCATATGAATAGAATTTTTTATCGCCGATGAGCGCATTTATAAATCGTAGAAGATTCCTTGCACCGTAGAATCTGTTAAACAAGTTTTTTCCCCTGAATAGGGAAACCCTTCTAAAGTTATGCTACTTAAGGCCAGTTTACACGGTAATACAATGTATTACGACATTGCAAAAAATTATGCAGAATGAGAAAAATCTTATCATGTAAATGCAAAATGTATTGAGTAAGAGAGAATACGAATACAAAATCGGACAAGCGGTCGGTAAATGGTTTTTTTCTAAACCATTTTAGAAACTTATGTATTCTCATCACACCAGAGGTGTATTTTAATAAAGTATATCGAAGGTGGTAGCATTTTTATACAATTACAAAAACAACTAAAATCAACTCAGGAAATTTTCATGTTGTTTTTGTAAAAATTTAAAACTGCAATCATCTGCTTTTTTGCTATTATTTTCGATTTTACTTGTACCATCCGTGTAACCATGAATTATACTTACAAAAGATTTTTATTTTTTTCACTTAAGCATGGATAGAATTTCATAATATTTTGATTCTACAAAGTCGTAATACATTGTATTACCGTGTAAACTGGCCTTAAAGTAGTAGTGAAAATGCTTTAATTTTTTACATAGCGCTAAATCGCAAAAACTAGAGCAAATGCAAAAAAACGGAATGGATATTCGCATACAGCATTCCAAAAAACTAAAGAAACAATTCATAATTTCTAGCAAACGAAAAATTTTATCGAAATTTTTAATTTAAAAAGTTTTGGTAAGATCAAAAATAGTATTTTTGGAAGAAATTATTTAAAACTAGCTGTTGATGTTTAATACATGCTAAAATGTTAAAATAAATTTAACTATGCCATGCCCCTTTCTCCTCTTAATTCTCCGCCCACTGGCTAAAAACAAAAATTCCGGCTACATTAGGATTTGCCCTAGGTGTTTGACTATATGCACGGCAATTTTCAGCTTTCTAGCCCATTTGCGGGCTTCAAAAAGCTCTGGATAGGCAAAAAAAGAGGAACATACAAATATGGAAATTATAAACACATAAAGATTAAGGATTGATTGGCTTTGTTAGATGGTAAATTGTTTCTTTTGAATTGTATTTTCTAGGAATATCTGTATTTAGATTTGTTTGATCTTATTTCTTAAACTTACTATGTTTCCATTTCTAATTACAAATGTCTTCATTATTATTTCAGCACATCCATTAACCATCATTACAACCGAAGACAACAACCGAGATAGAGCCACCATTATACAATATCTTATAGCTAGAACAAATTTAAAAAAAAATTATGTGTGGTTTATAGAACACGCGCTCAAAACTCGTCCGTTTAACTTAGAGTCGGTTTCGGTTTAAAAATAATTAAAACCGGTCGGTTTCGGTTCGGTTTTGAAAATATTAAAGTCAAACTTCATACTTAAACATATATATTTTTTTTATATGTAATACAATATTTTTATTTGTTTCAACCCAGCTAGCATTTTGTATCATAATCTAATCATTTAGGAATCAGCTTCAAGGGCGAAATACCCGTATATGAGCTCATTTTTCAATCATAAATGCTACTCGCGTTGTGAGAAAATGGTACCCTACCGATGAATCATCTGAAAGAATCATTTGTGATACAATATTCTGATCCCTTTTTGATCATTTTAATGTTGGGTTTTCTTATCATAATTGAATCGTTTTTGTCTCATTTTTTAACCGTAAATTTTTTTACCGTATTTCATATCATTTTTTTAATTGTCATGTTTTTTTAATTTTTCTCCGATAAAATCAGCACCATTATGGCTTTTGAACCAAACAAAAGTAATTGGAAAAAAGAAGAGAAGAAACAATTTGCAAACATTTATGTTCATAAATTGTCAATAATTTTTGGGCTTCTTTTTTAACCCAGCTTTTTATCTGTTTGACTGACATGAAAGTTTCTATTTTTATTTTTTCTATTTGGCAAAAACAACAATTCAAAATATTTAAAAATCATTATTTGAACATATAATTGAATCATATATGAATCCTTTTTCAATCACTCAAGTGATAAATCAGTTTTTAATCATCAAAACTGATCTAAAAAGAATCATTTGGGTGATTTTATCAAAAAATAATCAGCCAAATGCTAGCTGGGAACCCTGCAAGCATTTTATGAAAAAAAATAATCATATTCGAGTCATTTATGACTCCTCTGCGCGATTAAAATAGGCATATATGAGCTCATTTTCGGATCATAAATTATTGTTTTCTCTGGAGGATATGGTACCCTACCCGGGACTCTTCTTGAGGAGTCTTTTATTACCCGCTTTTCTGATCACTTTCGACTCATTTATAACTCATATTTTTAATGAATTGCGAGTCTTTTTCGAGTCATTTTTTAGTCTTATATCTGATTGTTTGCGAGTCTTTTTCGACTCATTTTTCAGTCCTAATTCTAATCGTTTGCGAATGATTTATGAGTCGTTTTTAAGTGGTATTTCTGATTAAATTATTATTAAATTAAATGTTTAGTAAAAAAAAAGGAATTGCATTTGAAAATAAATAATAATAAAAGTGGTATTTATTAATTCGTCGTAAAAACTATAATAACAATATAATATATAATAATCACCCCTATCGCAAACAACTACTCCCATGAAAATATTCCCATATTTTTTTATTTCGTATTGTGAATGATTCCCATAACTAATTTTTTTGGGAATGAATTCCCAAACTTAAAAATTTGGCATCGCCAATGTTTACTCCCGCGAATTTTTTTACTAAATAAATTCCCAACAAGTGCTGATGTGAACAAGAAGGGAACATGTAAATTTTAATTTGTATTCTAAAGTAGGACTTAATTAAATTACTTTTTCCTTTTATTGAAGGAGTGTATATAAACAAAATGAAGATAAACACTATTCATTATTTATTTTATTATATTTTTATTTTGTATATTTTTCTTTCACAATACAAGCACTGACAAGTTACTCACAATAGAGACTTTTGTTTACAATCCACTGACAAATAATTCACAATATAAATTTTTACTCCCAAAATATTTGCGATACCGATTTGTTGGGGATGGGAATTTAGGTTTGATCCCATATATCATATTCCCATAACATTCGCGATAGGGGTGAATATATAATTTTATAAATAATCCATTTTAAAAAATAATCACCCCTATCGCAAACAACTACTCCGATGAAAATATTCCCATATTTTTTTATTTTGTATTGTGAATGATTCCCATAACAAATTTTTTGGGAATGAATTCCCAAACCTTAAAAATTTGGCATCGCCAATGTTTACTCCCGCGAGTATTTTAACTAAATAAATTCCCAACAAGTGTTAATGTGAACGAGAAGGGAAAATGTAAATTTTAATTTGTATTCTAAAGTAGGACTAAATTAAATTATTTTTTCCTTTTATTGAAGGAGTGTAAATAAAGAAAATGAATATTAACACGATTCATTATTAATTTTATTAAATTTTTATTAGTATTTTATATTGTATATTTTTCCTTCACAATAAGTTATTCACAATAGGGACTTTTGTTTATAAAGCACTGACAAATAATTCACAATAGGAATGTTTACTCCCAAAATATTTGCGATACCGATTTGTTGGGTATGGGAATATAGGTTTGCTCCCATATTACATATTCCCATAACATTCGCGATAGGGGTGAATAGTTCAAAATAATTCAAAGTTAAAAAAAATATTTTTATAAATGAAATTTAATTTGGATGTTTTCTTTTATTAACCCTGTCCTTAGCATGTACAAAATGCTTTTGTAGCACAGCGTTCATGTCTTTGTCTGTGCATTTGAATTTGTGATGAGAAACAGCTAAAAAAAAATATTAACTTTATTTTTTTGAATTTAGATAATTAAACTTGCACGGGAAGTATTCCAATGCAAACTATCAGATCTTAATGAAACTTAGGTATATTGTAGAGAATAAAAATTAATTGGACACGTATATTTTTTAGCTGCACAATCTTAATTTTAAGCGTTAGAAAGTGGGCTCGGAAATTACCCAAGATTTTTGTTATTTCAAACAATCGGTTTAATTGGGTAATTTTTGACCCCACTTTTTAACCCTTTAATGTGAGATTGAGCAGCAAACAATCGTGTCCAATTAATTTTTATTCTCTGGATACTTCCCTTGTTAGACGTTTAATAATTGTTAGTAAGTAAATTTTCTCCTCACTTGGCTTAGTACTAGTCCCTTTCCAGCTGTATAAAGAGGCCAATTCATCAGAAAAAACTTTTCGAACAGAGGCTGTTACAAATCGTGATGGTCCTTCACCTACTGTTTTTGCAATGAACTGTTTCTAAAAATTTGTTTTCCCGATTAAAAATTATTTTTATGAAATTATTTATAATTTTTTACAATATTTAATACTTTAAAATTTTCTAATGTCACCATTAAAAAAACTTTCATTTTTTGTTTGATTGTCCTGAGAAAACTGGTTTTTTGGCGATATTAATTTTTCGGCTTTCTTTTTTGCCAATCTTTTTTTTTTTTGGCTGACATAATTTTTTTTTTTTTTTTTTTTTAAATCACTTTTAATAAAATAGTATTTATTTTTATATATGTAGCTTCTTTTAAGCTGTTATGATACTTGCTATTTTTTGTATTTTTTCTATATTGGAGAACAGTGCAAATATATTTGCATAGGAAAACTGACTAAGTGTAAAGAGTATGATTATATCATAAAAAATCTTGAAATGTCAAACAAATATACATGTGTTATCGATAAATAATCTAAGACTGTCAAAAAAAATATAAAATTTTTTAACTTAAAATTGACATTTCCAGATTAATTGTTAGCACTGTTGCCAATTTTTTTAGTTTTTGATCGAAAGAAACGGTTTTTAACTTTTTATTTGCGATTTTTAGCTTTTATGACGGTTTTTTGTGGGGAAAAAACGTGGGCAGTATTGTTTGTTTTGTTTACATTTTATCAAATTGTATTTCTTGTTCTTTCTCGCATTTGTTGTTTCATTCAGTCAAGCCTAAAAAAATCCAATACAAAAAATAGCAAGTATCATAACACCTTTAGAGATTTTAATTTTAATATAATACATTAAATACTATTTAATTCTATTTTTTATTCTATTGATTCTATTTTACGCTTGCTTCAAAGCTAGCTATTTTAACAAATAAAAATCAGTTTTTCATCATCTAGATGGTCAAAATATTATTCATAAATAACTTCAAAATAGTCATATTTCATACACCTTGACCCATTTTTGATTGCTGTATGTTTTGTTATTGCATATTCAATAAATTACTTTTTAAGCATAAGAACGAATCATTTTGAAGTAGTGCTGGGAAACTATCGATAGACTATCGATATTATCGATAGTCTTAAAATATCGAAAATATCGATAGGAAAAATATCAATATCGATATTATTATTATTTAAAATACAGCTATGAAGACATGTTACAGCAGCTATACACACACAGTTTTTTACTGCAAATTTTTTCTTGCTATTATTAATTCGCGCTGAATTACAGCAATGAATACAAACAATAAGAATGGCAAGTGGTATGGATTGCTTAGCAGTGCTTTTTACTGCTAATTAAAGGACTTTAAGTCGAAATTTTTACATGTTTATATAGGGACTGAAATGTCAAATATTTTTGTAATGTTGTAAAAAAATGCAAATCCAAAAGCAATTGCAAGCATAAGACAAAACAATGAACGACCATTAGAGCATAAGTCCGCTAGATTGATAACCTTTTTGGGTTAAGAATTTAGAAAATTTTTTAAAGTTGCAATGGAATATCTTATAGTCCCTGTTGCTTTGGTTCCTTCAGAAAGGTACTTATCAATTTTTGAAAAAAAAACAACGAACTGTAGCCTTATAAAAAATAATAAAAGTTTTCCTGCACAAGTACAAACATTCAGTCGATAGTAATATCGATATATCGATAGTGAAATCTGAACTATCGATAAATATCGATAGTTGAAAATATCGATAGTCCCAGCACTATTTTGAAGTCTTTTTCCAAGCCCGAAAGTGATTAATCAGTTTTTAGTCGTCAAAAGTACTCGAGAAAGACTAAGTTAGGTGACTTTTGATAAAACAATCTTCCAAATGCTAGTAGGGAATACATGTACTTTTATTAGCCCTTAATTTTTTCCAGTTTTTTTTTTATATAATTATTAAGTGTATTAGACCGAAACTTTATGTATTCCTCAATCAAAGTGATTTTTACAAGAAAATGAGAAAAAAGTGTAAGCAGCGTGGGCGTCGCATTTGGCCAAATTAAAATTGTGTGCATATAACGAGTATATCCACCTGGGCCTGGCCAGACCCTGTCCTATTATATATGTACTGCAGTAAATAAAATCAAAAGGAAACGTATCAAAAATCATACCCAACACATACGAATTTTTTTTACTGTTTTTTAGAAGAATTATTCTTTTTCCCGACAAAATGCGCCTGATATAGCCATAAAACTCCATACATATAAGAGTAGTCCCAGCCTTGCCCAGGGGTTCGTTAGTGTGAGTTTTTTCTAAAGCCACAAAAACTTCATACAAAATACTAGTGGTACCAGACAGGACCAAGTGGTAGTTCGTGCCACACAAATTAGGTGTCTACTTAAGAGTAAAAAGTCTACATTTGTTCTTCTTAGCACTTTTTTAGAATTTTAAGAAGTTTGAAATACCTTGCCATTGTTGCAGGCAGTTATGTATAAAGTTTTTGTATATGAAGTTCGAGTATTATGTATAGTTTTAAATTTTTTTAAGCATAAATATATTGTTAACGTAAAAGCTAAAACCGAGGTTTTTTGTCGGTTTTCGATTTTTTAGGCATAAAAAACCGCGGTTTTGATTTCGGTTAAAACCGAACAGCAATCCCTAATTTAACTTACATTTAAAACAAAAACAAATTTGGAATAAGTTGAATGGACGAGTTTTGCGCTCGTGTTCTATAAACCACATATTAATCTTTGGGGGGTCTGCTGGAAATCGCAAACGCAAAACGCAAGAATTTGGAGGCTGTTTATAATACACTTTTAATCAAATTTTTATAATTTTTGTTATAAAATTCTGTTTAATATTAAAATGTTTGTATAATATTTGTCATAAAATTCTTTTATTACAGAAATCTTACTAAAAAACGACTTTTAAAATTCTTGCGTTTTGCGTTTGCGATTTCCAGCACACCCCTGTTTAACAAAAAATGCAAATTTAATTCAATATCCCAGTGCCACAAACTAATAATAATAAATTTATTTAAGAATTTTTGAAATTATATGAAACTATATTTTAAATAGACATTTATTTTATATATACCTGTTATCTCTTTTAAGTTTTAGTTAATAATTATTGTGATAATTTAAAATTTGTAATAAATAAAAAATTCAAAATAATGTAAAGAAAAATAAAGCGAAAAAAAATTTTTTTTTTTTTAAAAAGCGGACGCTAGAAAAGAAAGATTTCATAAGAAACTTAAAATGTTTTTTTTCGAAGTATTTTTTAGCAAATTTATTCTAAAAACTCTTTAAATAAAAAGTTCAAAATATTATGTTTTTCTGAATATTAATTGTTTTTAGCAATTTAAAAAAAAAGTAAGAAAGTATAACCGATCAAGCCCACCCGACACCATAGTGTAAAAAACAATTTTTACTAGTGTGGTCCATGTACGACCCATGGTCAATCATGGACCCGCCTAAACAAAATAATGTTATGAGGTTAAGATTCGTACATGTAAAAGTTCTTTATGCCGAATATTATTTAGATATCTTTATCTACATGAGATTTTAGGATCGGGTTTTATATGGGCCCTATGGTTAACTTGGACTTGGACAAGATTTAGTCACGACATAGTTATCGTAAAAGTTATTATCGCCAATTTTTATGTTTATACCAACATTTATAAGAAAGCTCTGGCATTAAAAGCTATAATCGGGAAAAGCTTTTATATGGGAGCTATGGTCAAATATGGGCCGATTCCAATAAAATTTGGTAAGATGATTTCGATTGCAATAAAAAAAATTTGCACCAAATTTAATGTAAATACCAACATAATAATATGGCTTATGGGCATAAAGACCCTGTTCCGCAAAGAAGCTCTTATATGGCCGATATGAAATTATGGACCAATTCGTCCCATTATCAATAGGCTTGTTACTATTGCCAATTAGAACCTATGTACCAAAAATTATCAACCAGCCATCCGGACGGATATGGTTAGATCGACCCGGAAAGTAATTCTAAGTCGATCGGTATACTTAAATGTCAGCCAATACTTTAAGGTGTTCCAAACATCAGCACAAATGCCTAATACCCTCTCCTCATTTGCGGTGAGGATAAAAAATTATATATAAAGTAAAACATAAACAGATCCATTTAACAGCTCTTAGCTCTAGACAATTATTTTTATTTTATGTCTGTTTCATGATGATATTATACAGGGGGCATTACTAGAACAACATATACAACATTACAACAAAAAAAGGGAATTCTAGTTTGTGTTATATCTTCAATTTTATCAAAAAATTACTGTAAACAAAATTCAAGTTGACTTGTGATGAAACAAATGAATTGATGGTCAATTATTATTCCACTTCTAAAATTTCGTGTACATTAAACAAATAATTAAAAACTTTTATAAAAAAAACAAAACGTGGCCTATTTGTAGACATAAAAAAATCATTATCAGAAGACTAGACAAACAATGCTAGAGCAAAAAAAATTGTCATCTGTCGTAGTAATGCCACCAGTTTACTTTATCCTGGTCTAAAAAGCTTTGGAAAAGTATTTTGGAAATTTTTTTTATGAAAAATATAAATTTTTAGTTGGTCCCGAACTCTTTTAGAGAATTGTTGTCAAAATTTAAAACGGAAAAATTTGTGTGTGTTTGAATTAAAAACGGAAATAACACGTTCGAACGAAATTGTTGTTTGTGTTCAAATGCAAAAAGTTAAAAATAGCTTAAAATTTTAAAACAAATCAAATAAAAAATGCTTTGAAAAGAAAAAAGTAGACAAAAAAAAACTATAAATTTAAAAATGCATTTACAAAATTTCAATGAATTTTTAATATTTGTGATACTTGTAATACAACCTATAAAATGTTACGAATACCGGGATAATTTTGATATTGCGCCTGCTTCAGAAGTGAACTATCATATACCAATAGGTAAGTTTAAGATTTTCTATTAATTACCTGATGTCGAAAAACTAATTTATTCCAATACTACTTTTATATCATTGCTATTGACTCAATTTTCGTCGAAAATCGATTTCATTTTAACGCAAAATGTTTAAATTATTTATTAAGGTCTCATTACTGATGAAAATTCGGAATTGTTAAGGCAAACATTCGATTATGCCATATCGGTTATAAATTCAGACTTAAATGTACCCCTAATGGGTTATCACGAGGAAATTGATTATGGAAATACTTTACAGGGTTTTAATCGTTTGTGTAAACAAATGCAGGTTTGTGCGCTTCCTTATTTGCTTTGAATTAAAATTTTAGAATTTTTTTTTTTTTTTCTTTCGAAGACTGGTGTTGGTGGCATTTTTGGTTCAACCGCCAAACACACTGGCACTCATCTTATGAATGTCTGCGATAGCAAAGACCTTCCTTATATTTACTCGCACATGAGTGATGCTATTGAGAGTTTTAATCTTCATCCGCATCCTTTGGATGTGGCCAAGGCTTTACATGCTATAATTACGGAATTTGAATGGTCCCGTTTTATTTTTTTGTATGAAAATTCAGAATATTTAAGTATTTTGAATGGTCTGATGTCTTTCCATGGAACTAATGGACCCATAATATCGGTTATGCGTTATGATTTGAATTTAAATGGTAATTTTAAATCAGTGTTAAGAAGAGTACGCAAGTCAGTGGATAGTCGTATAGTGGTGGTTGGATCTACACCCTCGGTGGCGGAACTGTTAAAACAGGTAAACACATTTGGATTATAAACCTTATTAAATAATTTTCTTATTTAATTATTACTTGATAAGATATATCGTGGCATTACCGAAAAAAAAAAAACTTAAGCGACATAAACAAAATTTTACAGGAGATGGTATTTTTTATTTTAATTCATAAAAATTTAGTATGAAGGTTGTCGCTTGAGATAAAATTGCTTTTGCTATTAAAGCGTAACGGTACCTTATATGACAATGAAAGTTTAGGATATGATGCAAGTGTTGCCAATAAAGTCATTTATTAATCACCTGTAAATGGACTCGCCTTCATATCTTTATACCCTCCACCACAATTAGTTGTGAAGAGGGTATATTCAGTTTGTCATTCCGTGTGAAACTTTTTAACTATTCATCTCAGACCCTATAAAGTATATATATTCTGGGTCCTTGAGTAATTTTAAGTCGATTTAGCCATGTCCGTCTGTCTGTCCGTCTGTCCGTCTGTTGAAAACACGCTCACTTTCGAAAAACTCAAAAGAAATCAACAAACTTGGTGTCAAATTGCTTGTAGTTATCCTAAGCAGTTTGGGATTGAAATTCAGCAAAATCGGTTCAATAGGATCTGAGCTATGAATCAAAATGTGGAACCACCACCTAAAAAAAATTGATAATTTTGTTACAAAAACTAACATAAATGGTGGAAAAATGCACAGAATGATATAAGATTTCGCAACAATTCGTTTTATTCAACTGGAAATCACGCTGTGAAATTTCGTGAAGATCCGTCAATAATTTACCCTAGGCCCCATATAAGCCCTACTCCCGGAAAACAGTATATTAAGCCTAAAACCCTAACTAACAATGCTATCATTACAAATTTTGGCAAGTCACAGTTACATAGGACTAGAAATTAAACTGTTAAGTATCGTGAAGATCGGTCCATAATTTACCATAGGCCCCATATAAAACCTACTTCCGGAAAACAACTTAGTACGCCTAAAAACGTAAAAAATAATGCTATCATAACAAAATTTGGTACATCAAAGTTTTATTGGACAAGAAATAAAATAGTGTTATTTCGTGAAGATCGGTCCATAACTTACCCTGGGCCCCATATAAACCTTACTCCCGGAAAACAGTTTAGTACGCCTAAATCCGTAAAAAATAATGCTATCATAACAAAATTTGGGACATCAAAGTTTTATAGGACAAGAAATAAAACTGTGTAATTTCGTGAAGATCGGGCCATAATTTACCCTGGGCCCCATATAAACCCTACTCCCGGAAAACAGTATAGTACGCCTAAATCCGTAAAAAATAATGCTATCATAACAAAATTTGGTACATCAAAGTTTTATAGAACTGGGAAAAAGACTGTGAAATTTCGTAAAGATCGGTCCATAATTTACCCTAGGCCCCATATAAACCCTACTGCCGGAAAACAGTTTAGTCGCCTAAATCCATAATTAATAACAAATCGTCACAGTTTAAGATAATAATAACATCATACAGATATTACTCCTTAAACATTCGAACTGTCGGTGGAGGGTATCAAAGATTCGGCACAGCCGAATATAGCACTCTAACTTGTTTTTTTTAATTCTGTTCATTTTAGGGGGCGAAGTAGAACTTAAGTTTCCAAGTCCAAGATATGGGTTTCTTTTTCCTTAACTTTATCCATCCACTGGTATCTTATTTTATCTTAAAAGGAACATACCCCGTCAAACGCGGAAATTACCGCGGTATGGAGCACATTCAGCGAAATTACTTTTTTAAATAATTCTCCAAAAAAAATTACAAATACTTATGGTGTTTTCTTTTCTAAAAAATAATGATGCATTATAGTTGTGTAATATATTTATTAGGTTACACGAACCATTACAAAGTGATACATTTTTCTTAATTACAATGGAACAAAATAATAGCTACGTTTTACACTCAACACTAATGTGTATTTAGCGTGTTAAATATTGAATGCAAAGTTTGTACTAAAAGCGATATTCACCACGCTTGTAGCAATTTCCAACATTAAATTTTCCTTCAATTCCGATAAGCGTTAACGGCACTGATTTTTAATAATTAATGTCAGCTGTTGTTAAAAATTTTGCGACAAAAAAAATATAATAAAAGTAAAACAAACGGAAAACAAAAAGTTTTTATATCCATCACAATATAACTAAAAATCACAATACATATAACGCAAATTGTCCGCAAACACAAGAAAAAAATATTTGCTTGCATAAAAAAGTACTTTACGCAGATGCAAAAAAGGGTATTATCTCACACTCAGTTATAACTGTGGGTAAGAAATGGAACAAATTTGCCATTTATTGTTGCAACATGTTTAGAAAGGAAAACGACAACTTCTCACATTTTTGCATATATTTTTAGAATGGAACAAAAACTCGCACGAATGGTAGCATATATGGATTAGTATTTATAAAATTTTGTACCAATATTTTAGTATTCAAGGTCCAAGGACAACAACAAGCGATAAAAATTGTAAATCTGTCGCATACCTTCTTCAAGTCCGCGCTTTAAAAAGTGCTGAAGCTGCCCAAGTCTCCCTTATATAGTTTTGAAATAAATAAAGAAAGTAAAAACCATTTTTTAGATTTTATTTGAAATTAGTTTTATTATATTATAAAAATCACTTCAGAAACCATTTGGCAGAGTGGATTTTAAAGCATTTTAAAATAAAGAAGTTGTGACTAACATTTTATAACATTAAATTTAATCAAAAATTTTTGAACTACTACAGAGAAGTTTTAAAAAACTATTAAAAAAACTGAAAAAAAAAAATTAAGATTAAAATGTCAACAAGTTGTTTTTGCAACAGAACCCACTGTGCTTCCTTACTTAACATCGACTTAAAATTATTTATTTTTGTAGGCCCAACAAGTTGGCATTATCAATGAAGACTACAAATATGTTAT
Source organism: Pollenia angustigena (assembly GCA_930367215.1). Lineage (NCBI taxonomy): Eukaryota > Metazoa > Arthropoda > Insecta > Diptera > Polleniidae > Pollenia > Pollenia angustigena. The sequence continues at coordinate 189,937,179 of OV884056.1, forward strand.
TGGCAATTTAGATTTTCAAACTTTTGATCTGGAAGAATACAAATATAGTGAAGCAAATATGACTGGGTTGCGTTTGTTTTCGGCCGAACAAACCGAAGTACAAAATTTAATGTTGGAATTGGGTTTTATAGATGAAATCGATCAAAATGAAATGATTGCAAATGGTAAAATAGAATCCTCAAAGAACATAAAAATCAAATGTTTAATTTATTAAACAACTTTTTAAGGTTCCTGTCCCATAACCACTCAAATGGCTTTAATTTATGACGCTGTTATGGCATTTGGTGAAACTACAAAACACATACACTATATGCCACAATCATTAAATTGCTCGTCTTATTCAGATAATGTGCAAGAAGATGGTTCTACTTTTAAAAACTATATGCGATCGGTGGGTAAAAATGTAGTAATGAAGAAAATATAAAATAATTGATTCTTTATTAGCTTCTAATTGGCAAGCACACCCTAAGTGGCCAAATATTTTTTGAAGGTACTGTACGCAAGGGATTTACTTTAGATGTTATAGAACTCCAGTCATCAGGTCTTGTCAAAGTGGGAACTTGGGAAGACAATAAAAATTTTACCTTCCAAAGACCGCCTCAACAAAAGATAATTTTAGATACAGATGATAATTCTATGGTTAATAAGACTTTCAGAGTGTTAATTGCAGTGCCGGTAAGTAGTAACTAAACATTAATTAATTAAAAATTTATTCTCGAACAAATTCTCAATTAGAACAAACCTTATGCCAGTTTGGTGGACAGTCATAAAAAATTACATGGAAATGCCCAATATGAAGGTTATGGCATAGACTTAATAAAGGAATTGGCCGATAATTTGGGTTTTAATTTTACTTTTATTAATGGCGGCAATGATTATGGTTCTTTCAATAAGACCACTAATATGACGACGGGAATGTTAAAGGAAATTGTGGAGGGAGTAAGTAATAAATGGAATATTTTTTAAGACATCGCGTCTAATTAAATACAAACATTTAGCGAGCCGAATTAGCCATAACCGATTTGACTATAACCTCGGAACGTGAAGAAGTTATAGATTTTTCTATACCATTTATGAATTTAGGTAAGATTAAAGAATTTGCAAACAACTACTACATTAACAAAAACATGACATCGAAACTGGGGCCGACTTCTTATTCAAAATAATGTCTAGTTATATTTTCTGCTATATTTCAATACGCAGGCTGCCTGCGAACAAAGACGATCACTGTAATTTCTGGTTGCATCGGACTTTTGACCCTGGCTAAGATTGTACAAATAGCCATTTAAAATAAGTGTCAATTTCGTTTTGTCGCATTTCTTATCACATACTTGATTCCAACAGTCCCTCTAAATGTAGATTGACAGTAGTCTAAATTCGTTATCGGAATATTAAGCAAGATTTCATATTTTCCCAAGTGTTAGTACTTGTCCAGAGTTGCAAATTTTGTTGCAGCATTTCTTGAATTTATGGATGAGAAAGGTGGGAGATTGGTTAGATGTACATAATAAGTACCATTTCGAGCCAAAACCGCGAAAATACCATAAGCGCCGAAAATCAAATTTTACAGGAGAGTTTTTTTTATTTTATTTCATATAAATTTTGTATGAAATATGTCGCTTACGATAAAATTGTTATTGCTTTAAAATTGTAAAGTTATCTTATGTGACCAGGATATTTATGGAGATAATGTAAGTGTTGCCAATAAAGTCATTTATAAAAAAAAAAAAAAATTGAAAATGATGCCGCTTACGTTATTTTCGCGGTTATGGCTCGATTTGCTATGCAATTCTGTTTTGTTTTGTAATTTTCACTTTTCAACTTGAAGTAAGTTGTAGGTGTATTTGTATGTACATATGTAAATATATATGAAATATAAAAAAAACAGAAGATAAAAGACGGCAATAAAACAACAAAATTGCAAACTTAGAGTTCAAGAATATAAACAGTAATTCAAATTCAAAGTAGAATTTAAAAAAATTTACATCAACCAAAATTGAAAGTCTGGACGATGACTTAACAATACTTTGCTTAGTCCTCGTCCATACTATCAAACATTTGATGCAAAACATTAGGGTAGGTTGGAAAAACGAAGGGTAAAGTGTGCTTTGATTCTTGTACAAGCAGTTTTTGTGAGTTTGTTATAAGAGGAAGAAAAAGAAAAGGAGTACAAAAAACTTAAATGTTGCAAAGCAAAAGTTTAATTTATTGACACGTTAGCAGTTCCAAAAGGGAATACAAGAACGTTTCTGCAGCAAATGTTTCATAATATGGACGAGAATATTCAGCTTTGTCGTGTCACTTTCAATTTCTCTGGCCCTGCTTTCAGAACGGTTTCAGTCTGACTTGCTTTCAAAATCTTAATGTAATCTGTCTCCACCTATTTCTCCCTTAACTTAAAGAATGTGCGTAATATTTTGTCAAAGTTTAACGTTGGGTTAGCTCCAAGACATTAACCCTGGATGGTTTGTCAAATCAACGAAGCTTATTTACATTTAATCATATAACTTTTTTATGTGTAGTCAAATAAGGACTTTTTTCAACAACGTTAGCAGATGACGAAAGCTTTAAAAAAATAATTAATCTGAAAACAAAAAAAGTGCTAAAATTCGTATCAAATTTTGAGATAGATGAAGAACTTTTATTATAGTTTATGTATGTTTTAATAAAATGCTTAACTTAAAAGTTTTTGTTGTTGCTTTCTTAGTTTTACAATCGTTCCGCTAGGATTTTTTTTTCAAAGTTCGACGATTCGACGAACAGCAACTGTACACAGAAAAAATTTTTTTTCCAATTCAAACAAAAAATTTGTAGAATCAAAAAATTTTTTGTCTGAAATCGGTCCTATAAACAAATTCGCATATTCAAACAATTTATTTGCATTTTGTTTATTGAAAAAAAAACACTGATTTTTTCAAACAAATAATTTAACTGAATCAAACAAAAAGTTTACTGAATTTCATATACTAAATTTCAAAATCCAAAAAAAAAAAAAAAAAGGTTTTTGCACAAGCAATGATGCGCACACAAGCAGGCACTGTATTAGAAGATGATGGCAGAGAGAGCAGAGCGGCCGGCTGGCTTTGAGACACATTTTTTTGTTGGAATAATTTTTGAACGAAGTCTTTTTTTATACACACAATGTTTTTCGTCATCACTCACTGTTGCTGTATCCTTTCCTTTGCTAATGAAGAAGAAATGTAACCCAAAAACGGCGACAGACCGACTCGATATGTTTTTCGTCATCATTATATTTTTGTATTTGATGTATTTAAGCAAACAGTTTGAAAAAATTGAATACGGGATTTTGGTTTTTTTTAACCAACTTTGAAACCAACCAAAAATTTATTTTGTTTCTTATAATGTTGTTGTTGTTTCTGTTGTTTAAAAAGAGTGAAACGTTTTTTTTTTTTTAAATGCAAAAAGACTACAACATTAAAAAGCGTTAAATATTTCATGAAAAATTATGAAAACTTGAAACCAATAACGCGTGTATTATATTTTTGAATGGTTGTCAAAATTTTTGTTTCTTAAATAAAAATCAAACAAAAATTTTAATTGAATCAGTAAATAATTCGGCAATAATTTTTTCTGTGTAATGTGCCAAAATGAAGAGAAATTTCCCCCTGCCTCCTCTCGAGGTTAAATTTTTTTAAAAAATGTTAAGCAAATTTATCCATAAAAATATTGATCTATTATTATTTTTTTAAATTTTATTACAATCTGTAAGATTTTATTACAATCTGTTAGATTTTATTACAATGTGTACAGCTAGCCAGCCAGCCGGACGGACATCGTTCGACACAGAAAATTATTCTGAGTCGATCGGTATACTTTAAGGTAGGTCTAGGACCCATTATTTAACATGGCCCACACATCAGCACAAATACATAATACCCTCTCCACTATTGTACACAGTTTTGCGCATCGATTAGTTTAAGAATACAATAAGGGACGTATGCCATTGTCAATGTTTAAATGGTTGTTTGTGTTAAGGAGTGCAAGACTTTGTTATGACGTTTTAGACTTCACCCATTCTTTTCAGTTCGTTTCTTAGAGTACAACTAATTTAGGGCCAGTCACATCATATATTCATGGAAATCGATTCATATTTCGTAATATGTATTTTTCATACTCAAGATGGTCAAGTTAAGTCCACTGCAACACCGTGAGTACATAAACTTCACATTTCTAATGAAAATATTTCAAAATCCTAATATTTAATAGATGTTCTAGTTTCATACCGTCACCTTAAAGACGAAATAACCTGCATTTATCAAAAGTTTACAGGAGAGGGAAAAAACGTTATAAAATTTAAACTATTTACAATATTGAAACGAAAATTACACATTTGATTAAAATGAAACCAGAAATATGTATCGGTTCAGAAAATTTTGTTTTTCTTTGATTATGTTATTTGTTATTTGGTTATTTGGAAATGTAAAAATCTGAAACCAAATAATTTATCTGCAGTTCTAATTAATATGAATATGAAATACTTATGCAACATAGAGTTGCAATATAGCTTCAGACTGTGATATTAATTTTTAAGCTGTGGTTTTAATTTATTTTTGTGTTAAATTTTCTTTGTTTTTTTGTAATATTTATTTATATTTAGTTTAATGTGAAAATTACTGTTAAATTTACGTAACCCTGATGAAGTCAACAAATAATTGACGAAACGTTGGAAAATATGTAAAGAAAAGTTTTTCATTTATATTAAATAATATAGGCCTAATTAGCTGACTTGGTAAAATTCAAACATAAAATAATAAAAGTTATAGTATCTTTTACTGTTTTAAGTAAAAAAAATACATGATTTTTGATGATTTTTTTTCTCTTTTCTTGTGCGTAACGGTCCTCTAGGTACAAAAACTTTGTCATTTGTAATATTACATGTTCAAAATTTTGCACACATATGCGTTATGATATATGAAAATCAATAAAAAAAAACTCAATTTTGAAATTTTTGCAGACAAGTTACTAGGTCTTTAAGATGACGATATAGACTTTTCTTATAATTCAGAAGTTTAACATAATAATATATTTCTTCAATTGCCGCTCCTGTTCGCAGCTTAAGTATACTTATATTATTTAATGCCCACAGGTATCGCCATTTTATATTTAAAACCTCAAAAAGGTGAACCCACCACATTCTCTTTCATGGACCCTTTTTCCAAACAAGTTTGGAAATATTTAGGAATTGCCTATTTGGGTGTATCAATATGCTTCTTTATTTTGGGCAGGCTTTCTCCAACAGAATGGGATAATCCATATCCATGTATAGAAGAACCTGAAGAATTGGAAAATCAATTTACCATAAATAGTTCTCTGTGGTTTACAACGGGTGCGTTTTTGCAACAGGGTTCAGAAATTGCACCAAAGTAAGTTAATTCTGCCATTATGTAAAGTTAAGTTTTAAGAAAAAATTAAAATAAAATTTCAGAGCTTTATCCACCCGAACTGTAGCCGCTATTTGGTGTTTCTTCACCCTTATTATGGTTTCATCATACACAGCCAATTTAGCTGCCTTCTTGACCATTGAAAATCCTACTAAAATTCTAGAAAATGTTAAAGATTTGGCTGATAACAAGGGTGGAGTTCAATATGGTGCCAAGCGTACTGGTTCTACAAGAAATTTCTTTTTGGTAAGTTTTTTGCAATAGAAACATTTTTATATATCTTTTCATTTTTTTTTTTTTTTTTTTTTTCAAATAGACCTCCGAGGAAGATATCTACAAGAAAATGAATGAATATATGCTCCAAAATCCCCATTTATTGACAGAAACAAATCAGGAGGGTGTACAGCGTGTGGTGGATGGTGATGCCCAAAATGGTGTCACTTATGCTTTCCTTATGGAATCCACTTCTATTGAATATAATATAGTAAGAGAGTGTAAGCTACAAAAGGTGGGAGAACCTTTGGATGAGAAGGGTTACGGCATTGCTATGGTTAAAAGTAAATAGAAAAAGGCGATATTCAATTGGTATTTACTGCAATAAAAGATATTAATTACTTTTATAGATTGGCCTTATCGCGATAAATTTAATAATGCTTTATTGGAGCTGCAGGAGCAGGGTGTTTTGGCACAACTAAAACAAAAATGGTGGAATGAAGTTGGAGCTGGAGTTTGTAATGTAAGTAAGATTGACTTAAAGTTCGTAGTATTAAGAGCTATAATGAAGATACACATATAAAAAGTAATCTAAAGGACAAGGAGTTCAATACATAAAATTTCACTTAAGAAATGCGCAGTCAATTTTTTCTCTATTTTTCTGCCAACATAGAGATCCAAAGTCAAAATATCTGTTAATACGTTTAGAATATCTATAAAAAGAGTTTAAATGTGAAGGGCTCCTTAATATGACTTTTAAAAGATTTAATGATAAAAAAGTTTTGTTTGATAAAAAAAAAGTTTTAAATCGCAAAAATAAAATTTGTTGCTTTCTTTTTCGCAAACCCCTTGAAAATGGCTCACGCAACCAAAGGGTTCTGCGGACCTCCAACCGTTGTAGTAGAGAACCCTAATAATAAAAATAATAATAGTTTATTTTCTATTAGCCGGCTTATTTTTCTCTGTTGTTTCTCCGCTTCTCTTCTGTGGGACCTAATTACCTTGTGTTTTACCAACAATTTAAAACCACATAGCATTGAAGTAAGTCCCAGGGTCGTGCGGATCATAGTTACTAAGCTCAGCTTGTAGCAAATATCTTTGATTTTACAGATGTGCAAATACATTGAAAATTAAACACTTAAAATCCGTTTATTAAAGTCAAAATGTTAGAAAATCGAAAGTCTCATCGCTATACAAAAATTTGTAAGTGTTTATAGAGCAATTATCGTAATCAAGCCTATAGCAGGTAGCACCGATTTTGCATCTTAATTTTAACAAATACATAAGCACGACTGTGATCCCGCCTGATTATACAATGCTGTCCATTGAGTGCTTTCAAATCGCCGGGTTGGCAAGGCTGTAAACAGTTAAATATCTGTCATCTGGTGTCATTTATTTAGAGAAAGGTTTGCCATTTATGAATATGGATCGTTTAACAACTCAAGAACGCGTAAAAATAGTTAAAACTTACTACAAAAATCGAAGTTCAAACGTGGCCACTTTTTGAGCATTACCATGTGGTAATGGTCGTCATAATTGATCTTCTCTGCAGAAAATTGGCAAGATCATAAAGAAACTTTAAGATACTGGAAGCGTTACAGATGTGGCCAGGTCTGTGCATCTTCGCAATGTGCGCAATTTGGCCTAAAATACGGCTCATTGTGGCCTGCAATTGAAAATTATTAACCAGACGATATGTGGTTTCAACAAGACGGTGCTACGAGCATCACAACACGATCGTTTTGGGTTCAAGTGTAAGGGAATTTTCCAGAACGCTTAGTTTCATATTTTGATTATGCGATTTAACACCGTTAGGCTTTTTTGTGTGGCTACGTCAAAGACCGTGAAACGGTTTATGTAGAAAAATTTTTTAATAAACCCTGATGTTTATCCGTAATCAGCATAAGACTTTTTTTATATTGTGTGAGTAGCTATAGGTTCTCGGAAAATAATTGCAGTCTTTGTAGTCGTATGATGTCTGCTCTTTCTTACCCCCTTATTCATAAAAAATATTTTTGATTTAAAAGAGGTTTATTAAACAGATTTCCATATGAAATTTATTAACCTGACATATTTTTTATTTCTTGCTTACTAGTAGTAGTAGTCATGATAGTGGAGCCCAAGTATTTAGAGGTGATTACGCATTCAGATTTGCAGTTACCTAGAGTGATATAGCCTTGTGTGTTTATGGTTTTTGAAGTGCACATGTAATTTGTTTTTTCTTTATTTACATGTAGTGCTAGTTTTTTGCTGCGCTGAAAAGTTTAAAAGTTATCTTCAAGAGATGTGGTGTTTCTGGTGACTAAGTCAAAAGTAAGTGCGTGGGCCAGGAGTTGTGATGATTAATTGATTATTGCATTATTGCTGCAGCATCTTGAACAATTTTTTTCAGAACAAAGTGGAATTTTGTCAGAGCAAAGTGGAATAGTGAAGGTGTTTGTGGGACACCGTACTGAATGATTCGGACATTTCGGCAGAGATTTTTCAACGATTTTTACTGTCATTGAGGGTCATTTTACGCAAACGTACTTAATATGGAGTATTAAATTCTTCGAGCACTTCAACGAAGCTTTTTTTAAAAACAATAAAAAGATGGTGCAGGTTTCGTTATAATGTGCTAAATTCCCATTTCATACTATTGACAAACTGAAGTTTATTGTTGAGGGGATAAGATATTCCTATGCGCATTTCACTGGTTGCTTAGGCTTAGGGTTATTCCATGGCCTCTGAATTTTTCCATTTTCTGCCATAGGTTGAATATTTGATATGTGGTGGGTTCTCCTTTAGTAAGCCAATCTGAAATGACCCAACTATGTTGTTTAGAAATGGACTTAATTTTTTATTTAAAATGGACGCAATGATTTTGAACGCAACGCAAAGGATAGTGATACCTCTGTAGTTTTCGCAATTAAGCAACAGTGTTTAACCCCCGTATTCATAAACGATTATTAAATAACCAAACGTTTATTAAGGCAAATTTTCATACAAATTTGTTTTGAAAACCTTTAAATTTAAAATTGTTTTATAAAAACGAGCGTAAGTGTTTTATCTTGATATAAATTAAAGTCATTTACCTTTCATTTTTTATATAAAATTCATTAATTAATAAATTCCACACACCATTTTGCGATCTTTATTTAATTTTATCTTTAAAATTCCAGTCTAAATCCGATGGTGGTGTTAGTCCATTAGAATATGCCAATTTAGAGGGTATTTACTACGTTTTGATTGTGGGTAGTGCCATATCTGTGTGTTATGGCATTACCTTATGGTGCTTCCTTGTTAATAAAAAGGCACGCTTTTATGATGTAAGTTTACTTTAATTTAATTTATAGAAAAAAAATTATTGATTTTAATATTTATTTAAAAAAAAGGTGCCATTTCGTGATGCTTTAATGGAAGAATTTAAGGTTTTAATTGATTTTACCAATAATGTCAGAATGTTAAAAAGTGCTCATTCTGTTTATTCGCAAAGTCGTCATTCTTCTTTGGATTCATTTGAAAGCGATTCGGATGAAGAGAGTAAAGATGAGAGTATTAAAGAAAGTGATGAAAATTAAAAAAAAAAAAAACTTAGTTTGTTTATTTGAAATTGTATTAAGAAAATGTTTGGAAATAAAGCTTTTTTTAATTCTCAGCAAAATAATGCTTTCAAAACTTTTTCTATAAACAAAAATACATGGAATTTTAGAAACAAAAATCAAAACTTTTAAAAATTTGGGTGGCTAAAAATACTGGAATATGATTTTTAAATTTAGTATAACATCGCTCTTTAAACTGTTAACATAACGAAAGCGGGCAAAAAATATTTAAAAAAAATAAAATATTGAAAACGGAAAAAAAATATTCTAGAAAATAAAAAAGAAAATGTTTGACTCAAAATAATAATAATAAAAAGAATATAAATTTGTGCAAAAAATGTTTTTCAAAAAATTTAATTTATTATCTACAATAATTTTTACATTTTTAATAACCACATCTGCTCAATATGGTTATTCCCATTACGATGATATACCCTCGTCATCTTCAGATATAATAACAATAGGTAAGAAATAATTTTTGAATTTCACCCACCCATGCATACATACATACATATGTATATTAGGTAAGAATTTTGAATTTTTATTTATATTAATAGACAAACCTTCATAAGTGTAACATTCATTCATACATACATATTTAAAAAATACCCCTTGGGTGTTTCTGTCTGTCGAGTGTCTGAATTGTAGAATCTTGATGTATTTTCTATATACATATAAACAAGTTCGCTTATTGCCATGTTTTTTGTTTAAAATTTCATTTAGAATTGGAATACGTTGAAAGATCTATTAATTCGATTTTGTAGAAAAAACATAATGTTTGTGTCTAAATGAACACACAGTTTTCGTTAAAAATAGAAACAAAAATGTTATTTCATTCATAAAAATTTTTAAGTATTAAAAGTTCATTCACAATGGCAGCAATGTTTTCCCTTGGTGTTCACAATAAAGCAAAAATTTTTTTCGTTACCAATTAAGAAACATTTGCAAATTGTGCCTACAACAATATTACGTATTTACTATATTTTTTTAATATTTTGTTAAAATTACAGTTTCAGTTTTATATAAATTAATGTTGAACTTTTAAAAACTTTAGTTGCATTTTTGTTCAATTAAAAGAAAATATATATGAAATGCTTTGGAAAGAAAAAAGAAATTGTTTCTACCATTGTGAACGAAGTTAATAATCCTTCACTAAAGGTAAAGCACCGTCTTAGACCACTGACCCACTAACACACATTATCAAACAGAATTTGTTTCGTGTAAAAAAAGTAATAATAAAAAAAAACAGCAACAGGAATTTAAAAAACAAACTTTAAGCCTTAAAGTTTAAGGCAATGGGCAAGTTCATAAGACGTAACTTGTAAGCAACCGTTGAGTGTTTGTTTTAGAAACGCATAGTAGAGCAATTCCGCTCAACTCAAGAGTTGCCATTTTTTTATAATACATTTTTTAGCTACCTAAAGTCTACATGTGCTACATCTCAACAACCGATCGAAGAGAGTTATTTATTAATTAAGCTAAACTAGTTAATATTTATTATTTATTTTGTCACGCTTTAATTTATTTTCAATACTTGGCATGTATTCGTTGTTAATTTTGCATTATACAAGTACTTATTATGCCCTTTTTTAGACGTAACTGTTGGGCTCAACAGCTTTGTAGCAGGTGGCCGCAACAGTTACGTCTTATGAACGTGCCCATTCGTGGTTTTTTGCTCATATCTCAGTCATTTATGGACCGATCTGGCTGAATAGCAAAATTTAAAGGAGCATATGTGACAGAAATATGTAACAACATAGTGCCGATAATTTCTGAGGTCTTTGAAAACCACATTTCAACAGACTGACGGTTATATGAACATCGTTAAATCCGCTTCGCTACTCATAAGGACCCTAAATAAACTATATTTACTTTATAGGGACTTTTTATTTTATTTTAATTTTAATTGCATTATGTGCAACTGGTAAATAAAAAATAAATAAAAAAAATAAAAAAACCAATTACATTTTGTAATTGGCATCGCGCAACTACCAACTATAAAGCTCGATTCACCCATGCGTTCCGAACAAAATTTTTGTCCGAACAAAATTTTTTGATATTGAGTTTGACGTTTTACTTTTGAGAGAGAGAGCAATGAATTTGTTCGGAACGTTTTTTCTTGAATTGGTTTAATTTTAATTCTTGTGCCGAACAAAATGAACTGAGATGCCACTTTTTTTCAATTTGTACATAAAAGTTGAATTGAGCTGCCACATATTAAATTTTTCGTTTTGTGCTGATTAATTAAAAAATAAATTAAACAAAAATGGATGTTAAAGAAAATATTGCCCTGAAACTTATTGAGGAAATAAAAAATCCAGGAAGAGAATGTATTTATCATATGGGAAATCGTTCATATAAAAATACTTACTTAGAACAAAATATATGGACGGAAATAGAAAAATCTATTGGAATTGGTCGTAAGTAAATTTTAAATGGTAAGTTAAATATTTGTTAACATAATGTTTACCAATTATTGTAGAAAGTGAATGTTAATTATTTATAAACGATTCCACGTCATGAAAGAGCATCTCTGGAACAAGTGTGTGGAAAACACCGTTTGTTCTTCTTTTCTGTAATATTTTTCTAACTGCTATTCTTTTTACTTTCAACCTTTTTTGATAAATTTGTTTTGCTAGTAAATGGGTTTTATGCAATTCAATTAAAAATAATAAAATTAATTTTCTTCTTTCTTCCATTTTCACACACTTTAATAAAATAAATAATAGTTTGCTAACTGTGCTGCCACTTTGTATAATCGTTTACATCTGTAAACCATATGGTAGCTTTGTTTGTCCGGACAAATTTTCCGAGATGGGTGAATCGTTCTGCAGAACACTCTCTCTAAAAAATTATTGTCCGGTCAAAAATATTGTTCGGAACGCATGGGTGAATCGAGCTTAACTACTGCAATAAGTAACTTAAAAATTTACATAATTGTTTATTAGTTTAATGATATGTATATTGTTTCTATTGTTCCTAAAAGGATCATCGGACCATAGTTAAGTAATTGCAAGTAATTATAAAAAAAAATCATTCTAATTAAATTGTACAACACAAAAAAAAATCAATAGTTCTGGTAGAGAAGGTCAAAAAATATATACGTGAGTCTGCGTTTTAAAAGATCACATAGGAATTTTATTTTAGGAGAGGTTAAAGTTTCACCCTTTCAGGCTGTTCGTGCAGCATATCGGTATATGAAACTATGCGTTCTTTATATCTGACACATAAGGTAAATCTGAGGTATAATCCTCTAACTCCCCTCCATAACTGCAATTTTTGCCCTATTCTAACAAATCGTAAAAAACACCCCTAACAAGGGCCAAGGCCGGGAGTGATATTTTCCACAAAAATGTTGGCCAAGATATTTTATTAGATTTGTTTTAACAGAAACAGCAAAAAACAGCCAAACTACAGATTGACACATTTAACACATTTGTTTAAGAAAATAAAATAAAATTCCGATATGATCCTTCAAAACCCCGATATAGGTATATTTTATTTTTGTCTCCTCTACCAGAATCAGAACCCCGTTGTCAGAAACCCAGTTATTTTGGAAAAAAAATCGAAGTTGTTGTATTGATACACAGAGAGAAAAACACTCAGGATAAATCAAGTATTTTATGATTAGTTAAGGATCGAGTCGTACTTAAAAATTTAAAAGGTATGGCCAGACCATGAAGGGTTTAAAAGTAAATTTGAACTCTTGCTTCTCATTTAGTTTATATTTTTGGGTTATTATGTACATAAGATTTCTAAAGTAAATACCATATCGGGCACGATGTTGGTATTCTATCATTCTGTAAGGTGTAATACGAGGAAGTAAATCAATCATAATAATATTTTCTTTCTAATTCGGGATAAAATCAACTTTATAATATCTGAATCAAGCGCATTTTGAGATTCATTCAATCTTAGTTGTACATAAATCAATCTCATTTTCGGATTATTTTAAGTACGAATTCGGACTAAAATAATTTTATAATTCATGAATTAAGCGCATTTTTAAATTGATTCAATCTTAGTTTTACTTAAATCAATCTCATTTTCGGATTCTTTCAAGTACGAAATCGGGATTGAATCTTTCTGCACTTGATTCAAGAAAATCCGTACTCACCGCACTATCAATACCGCTTCGGATTCACCAATAATAGTTAAAGTCGAGTCGATGTCCCAAAAGTAATCCTTTATAATTTAGCCTATTATAATCTAAAAAATAATATGTTTTTCTTATACTTAAAATTTTTATAAAAATATATAGTTACACAAAGTCAATAAAGTAAAATTTTTTTTATTTTTTTAATTTTTTTTTTTTTTTTTAATTATTTAAGTATACTGGGCCTTATTTTCTGACTTCAAAATTTCAAAAAGCAGACCCTCTTATCGCCAATTTCACCAATTTATTTAATGGCCCTATTGCGGTTCTCCACTCAACTCAGTTTGGTCGTGTTGGAGTCAACCCAACTTATGCACAACCAAACTGATTATACGTATTGTGATACCCAACTGTTTTTAGTTGAGTTTGCTATAAAGTTGCCAACTTAAAATATCGATTTGCCAACTTTAAATATAACGTTTGACAAGTGAAAATTTTATAAAATTGTAAAATTTTTGTAAACTAAAAGGTTTTTAATTGTTCTGTTGAATAAAAAGTATTTATAATTGATATTAGTGTCGATTTATTTTATGATGATGAAAAGGAAAACTCTTGTATAGATGCGCTACGTAAAAGATGACAAATTCGTGATGATTCTAACCCTCTTGAACTTCCCGGTGCCAAGTAAGAACTTATAATAAGTAACGAAATTTTCTTGTGCATGATGAGTTCTTCTTCTGGTTGGGGTAGCTGTTGGCCAATCGGCTGGTTGTATTATTGGTTCAACTGACTCAGTAAAATTGTCAATTGAAATATTTTCAACACCAAATACTTGGCCGGACTTGCAATACAAGAGCTGCGAAACACTATCCTCAATGCTATTTAATGGAACTTCTTTGATAGCCCTCCCTCTGTCGCTTGAGTGTTTCTTTTATTTTTGGCAAGTTTTTTCTTTATACTTGGCTTGTAGTGTATCCAAACCTGTGCCAATAATATTTTAACTAGATTAAGAAGATTATAAGTGTTTAAAAGAAGTTCTTGTCGTTGTCCCAAACTATTTAACTCCACTATAAACTCTTCGCATAACTCCTTATATGAATTTTTCATCATACCAAACTTTGGTGTTTTCCGCGAACAATTTCTAAGTTTCTCTAAATAAGCTCTCGTTTTTATTTTCAAACTAATAAAATTAAAAAAAAAAAACGAAAAAGTTATTACAAAAATTTATACATACGATTTCTCCATTTTGTTTTTGATTTTAACCAAATTTAAAAAAAAATAAACTTAACTGCCAATAACACAACTACTTTTTAGCAGTTGTGTGTATTTAACATTTTTGTCGACCAAACTTTTACAAAGTTGAAAACGGCAATACCACTAAACAAACAGATACACAACTGAATAGCCAACTGCCAGTTGAGTTGCGAATGGCAATGTGAATTTACCAAGGACAACCAAACTGTTACAAATGTGGAGAACCGCAATAGGGGCATAAATATCAATTTATGCTTAAAATTCTTTTTTTTAATTTTTCATAATATTTGAATGTGTATTCTAAATCAAATTACAATCCTCAAAAAAAGCATAGAAAATATTCCTGTTAAATATTGAAGAAATAAGCCTATTAAAGTATAAAAGCTTTTGATGATTGTAATTTGACTTAGAATACACCTTTGAATAATATGAAAAATATACATAATAAAGCTTCGTTCACAATCAAAAAAACATTTTCACTTGGTGTTCATAATAGAGCAGCAATTTCGTTTGCAACTAGACACATTTTACATTAAGAAACCGTTTGCAAATTGTAGCCACAGCATTATTATGCATTTATTATTATTTTTTACAACATTATGTTAAAATTTTCATTCAAAACTAAATAAAATTATTTGTTGCTAAAGTTAAGGTAGACTCAACTTTAGTTACATTTTTAAAAAAATTTTGTTACATTTTTGTACTTAAAATGAAAGGAAAATATATGAAATGCTTTAGAAAGAAAAAAGATAGAAGAAAAAACGAAATTGTTGCTCATATTTTGAACGAAGCTTAAATAATGTTACTCACCATGAGAAATAAATTCCCAGATTCTATTCTTTTTTTATGTCAAATAAAAATAATAATAAAAATAAAATATTATTTGAAAAACGACGTTTTTAAATATAAATTGATAATTAAATAGAATTAGAAACTGGGAATTATTTCCTTCCGAAGGTAACTTTATACTATATTCAACATTTTTCATTTTTCGAATTTATTCTATGAGCTAAATTTCAGTTATGTATTTTATAAAGCTTTTTTGTAATAGTTCTATTCCTACAATTTTTCAGAAATGACTTTATACACTACCAGACTATTATATTATATTTTCTGTACATTCAATATACCTCATTTCTTTCCAACGGAAGGCTAAGGTAAAATGTAAAAAAGAAAATACAATATAATAGTCTGGTAGTGTATAAAGTCATTTCTGAAAAATTGTAGGAATAGAACTACAGTGCTGTCTGGGTAGAGTGAACTAATTTTTGCAGAGCGATTTCACTATACCCAGGTTGTTCACTAAATCAAGGTTGATTTTTATTTTATTTAAAAAACTTATTTACTTATTTTAAATGCATTAATAGGTTATAAATTGTACAAAGCTTTTTCCATGCATGGAAACTCTCCTTTTTAAAGCGACTTTCTTCTTTGGGTTCCAAATGTATAGTTACCAATAAGCTTTATTACTCCGATTTTCTTTTTATTTATGCCAGAAATTTTTTTTTGCAACGCCATAACGCTGTGCTAAAGAAGTAACACGAGCACCTTTTTCAATTTCTTTTATAATGTCGCTTTTTCGAATCCATTTGTATATAACAATTTTATAACACCAATTTTTCAGAAATTAACTTTGAGACACGAGCTTAATTGAACATGCGCGCAGGCTAAAATAAATTAACACTTCATAGAATGCGTATTTGTGAGAGTAACTTGTTAACTTACTCTAAAAAAATCGTTACTTTACCGTTATTTTATGTTCTCTTGAATTTTTATGCTCGTTTTCATTGTTTTTTTCCTAAGCCAAACCTAAAAACTCACTATAAAGTATGTTCACTCTATAGAGGTTCATGAGTGTTCACTCTACAGAGCAGTCAATGTTATCATTCTGGTGTTCACTCTAACGAGGTATTCATAGCATCGGGGGTTCACTCTACCCAGACAGCACTGTATTACAAAAAAGCTTTATAAAATACATAACTGAAATTTAGCTCATAGAATAAATTCGAAAAATGAAAAATGTTGAATTAAATAGAATTGGTGAAATTGGCCATTAAAATTTTTATATTTTGAAAAATATCAGAAAAAATTTTGGAGCAAGAGTCGCGAGTTTTTGTGGGTACTTCGACTCCAGTACAAAAACCTCAACTCCTACTCTTCAACTCCGACTCCACAGCACTGGTTTCTATGTTTCTCATTAACAAAAAGCTTACAACATTTAATAAAATGAACAAAATCATAACAAAAGAAAGACTGAAAAAAATTTTGTTTACATTTTTTATAGTTTGCCCTTTCCAACATTTACGGTTTCTTTCTATCAATTCTATATCAATTCAATGAATAAAAAATGTAGTGTCATAAAAGCCTTACCATAGGCCTCATATAAAGCCCGCTTTGGGACCATGCAATTTTGTGATAATCGGTCCAATAATAGAAATCACTTTGCTGAATTTTGTGATGATCGGTCCATAAATATTATAGGTCGAATATAAAAACTCCTCATCAAAATAACTTAAATACGAAATGAATCAAGATATTTTATTCATATTAGGTTTAATGAACTCCTATACAGAGACCTGCGCCGTCAAGTTTTGTCGGCGGCGGCGGCTTGCAAAAATATTGCCGGCGGCGGCTCAAAGCCGGCTTAAGCCGACTTAAACTTAGGCCAATTTAAAAATAATTTTTTTTACCAACTTTCATATTTTAGTTTGAATAATAAAATTAATTTGCATGTATACTTATTTTAATGCTTGTGGACCATTATCTATTCCTAAATGAGATTTTAAATTTTTACCGCAAAACCTTTGAAAATATACAAAAATAAAAAAATATAAAAAACTGTTTTTATTAAAAACTAGCTGACCCGGCAAACGTTGTTTTGCCTAGAAAAGTATTGTTTTTGTGTATATTTAAAATACAGATACAGAATCAGGTAGAGGTAATATTCGGTGAAGATAATTTATCTTTATTTACAAAAAAAAAAAAAAAAGTGAAAATGTGAATTATAAGTCATTGAAGGAAGCACTTTGTGATAAACAATATTTTTGGTTTTGTTGTCAGGTGCGAAAATGAACAAAGCGGATGGCTTTCCGACACGGGAACATGCGACATAGAGTTGACCGTGTGAAAAACAGTCGTTCTCCAAATTTAGGCCACAAACACTCAATGATTGGCCTTGGGATTTGATGATTGTCATGGCGAATGCGAGACGAATTGGATATTGGATTCGTTTAAATGGCATATTGGTTAGGATCATTGGAATTTTCGGAATGAGAACTTCCTCTCCTTTAAACTTTCCTTTTAGCACTCCATACAAAATGTATGAGAAAATTAATTTTCTTTATAATTTGTTTTTTTTTTGGAATATTTTAGACATTTTTTTGCTAACAGATCAAAGCATGATCAATTGCATAGCTTACGATTTGATTCATTTTCAATGGCACTTCTTGTCGGAAATTGTTCATACCAACATAGAAACCTTTGCCGGCTCATGCGCAACAACTTTACTAAAGACCATAGCATGATCAAATGATATTTTTATATTTTATTTTGAGTAATTTTCAATGGTGCCGCCTACCGGAAGTTGGTCATACAAACCTAGAAACCTTTGTATGGTAATGCTCAACAGCTGTGCTAAAGATCATAGCATGATCAAATGCACAGTTTATGATTTAACTCATTTCGAGTAATTTTCAGTGGCGCCAGCTGTCTTAAATTGGTCATTTCAACTTATAAACCTTCGCCGGCTCATGCTCAACAACTTTGCTAAAGATCATAGCATCGTTTAATTCATACTGAGAATTCTTCTTACTTGGTCAGAGACCATTCCGAATTGATACGAATTATCGAAATCGGTCCAGCCGTTCTTTAGTTATAAACGTAGTAACTAACGCCACTTTCTTTTATATATGTATATAATAAATAATATATATATAGAAGAAGATAAAAAGAATAGAAAAAATTTTTTTCTAGTTTTGGTTATGCATTTCTTGTAGGGAATATTAGATTAAATGACTGTGACCGGCGGCTGATTTTAAGCCGACTTTAGTCGATAAATTTTCGGCGGCGGCGGCTGTTAAAAGTAATCGGCGGCGCGGCCCAGCCGGCTTAAGCCGTCAAGGCGCAGGTCTCTGCTCCTATATGACTAGAAATAAAAAAATAATACTTTGTAATAATCGTCCCATTGTTAAACATTGGTCCCATATAAAGCGTATTTTCGATATTAAACTGAATACGACAAAAACTAATTTATCATAAGCCCAATATAAAGCCCTCTGAAATATTCTAACTCAAAGTGAAAATTTAAGATGATGCAAGTGTTGCCAATGAATTCTTCTTTAAAAAAAAACGAGGAATGAAAAGTATGTCGCTTAAGCTATTTTCGCGGTTAAGGCTCGTTATATACTTCATAACTGCGTGTATAAAACAATATTAATACCGTATTAAATAAATTTTGCCCATTTTTAATACTGATCAAACTATTCGAAGATTTTTCAACAATAAAATGGAGATGTTGAGAGCTAGATACATAGTTTTGTTGAAGGAGTAATCTTCATTTGAATTGCCTATATGGTATGGACTAGCAGTTTGCTGGCAGTTTATTAAATCTTCAACACTGCATTTTTCATTGCCTTTCTATTGCAGGTCTATTAACCGATCGCCAACACGAAGAAATGAGCATTGTTGTGGATTTTGCTATTGAAAATGCTAATACTCAGTATGAAACAGCCTTGGCTGTCATCAAGGATCAAGTACCTTATGGTAATTCCTTTTTAAGCTACGGAAGACTATGTCGCATGATGGAGGTAAAAAAATTACCGTGTTCACAAAACCCCTTGTATCGTTGCATCGATTGTATGTTGTATTGAAATAAATAGTTCACCATTGCTTTTTATACAATATGCAATCCATACAACAATACAAAGAGTTTTTTGAATATCGCAAATATATTTATCCTTAAGTAATGCTTGTTAATTTAAGACTGGAATAAGCGCAGTTTTGGGACCTTCCTCCAAACACACCGCCAACCATTTAATGTCTATATGTGATGCTAAGGATATACCCTATTTTTATTCATTTATGGGCGATTCTGCTGGAGGATTAAATCTATATCCCCATCAAGATGATTTAGCAAAGGCATTATATTCGCTACTAACAGCGTTTGATTGGTCACGTTTCATATTCTTATACGAGTCGGCAGAATATTTAAATATTTTAAATATTTTAATGACCCAATATGGTGCAAATGGGCCAATAATTACGGTATTGCGCTACGATTTAAATTTAAATGGCAACTACAAAACTGTTCTTAGGAAAGTAAGAAAATCTATTGATAATCGTATAGTGGTAGTGGGCTCAACGGAAACTATGCCGGAGTTTTTAAAACAGGTAAGTTTTTAAAAAGTATAATACATATACTATTTTATTTTTTTAAGTTCTAAGAATGTCCTTTAAACTTAGGCTCAACAAATAGGCATTATCAACGAGGATTATAAATATATTATAGCAAATTTAGATTTCCATTCCTTCGATTTGGAAGAATTTAAATATAGCGAAGCCAACATTACTAGTTTTAGAATGTTTTCACCCGAAAAACCTCAAGTAAGAGAGCTAATGGAAAAATTGGGATATTTGTTTATTAATGAAGGATTTCAGAATGGTAAGTTTAAGAGAAGAATCGCAAAATTATAATTTACTTTTGTTACATTGGAAATCTCTAGGTTCCTGTCCCATAACCATGGAAATGGCATTAACATACGATGCCATACAACTCTTTTCCGAAACAACAAAATTAATTCCAATTAAAACCATACCATTGAATTGTAGCGATCGTAGCAACAGTGCACAAGATGATGGATCAACTTTTAAAAACTATATGAGATCGGTAAAGGATTTTAAGTTTTATGATACCTGGCAAAATTTTTATTTTGACAGAATTTCATTTTCAGCAAAGTATTCGAGATAATACTTTAACCGGCGGCATTTATTTCGAAGGTAATGTCAGGAAAGGCTTTACTTTTGACGTTATCGAACTTCAGCCTTCGGGCATTGTTCAAGTGGGTACATGGGATGAAAACAATAACTATACAAGTCAACGTTTGGCTGCAACAAATGCGATATTTGAAAATGTAGATAACTCACTGGCAAATAAAACTTTTATTATACTACTCTCAGTGCCGGTAAATTAAGAAAAATGTTCACCCCTATCGAGAATAAAGTTTCCCTTTTCCCTAAAAAATTTATGAGAAAAAGCTAAATTTTGAGGAAAAAACTGGGGTCCAATCACCGCGTTCGATATCGAGTAAACTATTGTATTTTTCTGCATACGATAGACACTGATGTATCGAATGAAAACTCGAGAGATGTAATTTCTTTGGTTACTCGATATCAATAGCTATCATCGCCAATTACGATACATTTTATTCGATATCGAGTGTCATGATACCAAAATAAAAGATTTCGATCAATTTTGCTCGATATCGTATGCGGTGATTAGACCGCTGTTCACTTTTTATTTTTGATAGGCGTTATAAAGTCTGATTCTCTTTTTTCACAACTTAACCGGTTTCCTCTCTTAGAACAAACCCTATGCCAGTTTAGTGGAAAGTCATAAGAAATTGGATGGCAACAGCCAATATGAAGGTTACAGTGTGGATTTGATTAAGGAATTATCAGGAAAATTGGGCTTCAATTATACTTTTGTCAATGGAGGAAATGATTACGGCACCTTTAATAAAACCTCTAATATGTCGACTGGCATGTTAAAGGAAATAATGGAAGGGGTAAGTGAAGTACTGTAAAGAAAGTAATTGTAAGTTCTTAAGTTTTATTTCAGAGAGCCGATTTGGCGGTTACCGATTTAACCATAACTTCTGAAAGAGAAGAAGCTATAGATTTTACTATACCTTTTATGAATTTGGGTAAGTCAATTATGGAAACTTTTTATTAGCGTTTTTTTTATTTTTTTATATTTTAAAAAAAAATGAACAACCAAAGTGCAACTATTTCTTGAATAAAGTGGGGTTTGTCATACATTTGACCCATCTAGGAGCTCCAAATTTGAGAATTCCAAATATGGCGGTTTAATAAAATTTTTAAATTTGGCCCCTTCAGCGGGTATTATGCTTCTAGACGGGTCACATGTAGGGCCAAGCCCACTTTAATTTTCATCTTTATCATTTGTTTCTAACAACCACAGATTACTAAACAGATATGTAAAAAGTGACGTATGAAAAGGTCCTAAATCAGTTGCGAAGGCAGCTTTCCAAGAAAAAGACAGAAAGTTTTGTTGGTAGTGAAGTGGCAATGTATAAAAACAGGCCGCAACAATCAACACAAATGGCGTGATCAAAACAAAAACCACGTTAAACAAATGCATTTGTTCAGAAAACGTTGTGCTTTGTGAAAAATATTTATTAAGTTATATTGTTTTGTTTTATAATGTTATTTACTTACTTAAATATTATTTATCCGTGTTGTGGTACATAACTTAAAAGTTAATTTTTACAACAGTTGTGCATGTAAATCGCAACTTAACAAATTTGTGTTCAAAAAAGACGATGCCAAGAGAAATGAAAAAGGGCAGCTTTCGAAGAGACAAAAAAAAAAGCAAAATCTTCCGTTTCGTGACATATTTGTTTAGTAATCTGTGCTAACAACCCCACCCGTTATAAATGTAATAACATTGCACTCGAAGCCGATGTGACATCGCAGAAGTCGAGAACGCCAGTAACACGTATCGTTGACGTTGACCAAAATATACTAAAATTGAAAATTTTTCAATGAAGGCGGCGAAAATACAACCGTCGGCTATACCAAATAATGTATTTGTATTTGTCAATTTGTTGTTTGCCAACGAGCTTTAAAAACATTCGTATATTTTATAAAAATGCTAAAAGCAAAATAATTAAACAAAGCAAAAATGTGCCAAGAACAAAATATTATTATTATAATTTGCATTTTTAATTGTTTTTTATTGTTGAAATTTTTCTCGCCCCATTTTTTATTAGTGAATTCAAAGCGGGAACTTTTCTCACCAAAATGTTACAGACAAGTAATTTGCTTACGTTACAGCTAGTACTCGCCAAAAAAGTTACAGACACAGTTTAGTGAGAAAAACAATATATGGCATTTTTGTTTCATTTCACACATTTTAATCGAAAAGTTTCTCGACGCGAGAGTTACAGACCATGGGCACAGGAGTCGCCCCTAGGGGGATAAAATGTATGACCGACCTTAATTAGCTTTTTGTCCCTAACATTTTCTGAAATAATGCTTGCCTTTTATTGCCACCCTTAAGGGGGCTCCCATACAAACATAGCGTGTATAAAATTCTAAAGTTTAATTAAAATTTTTCATCTTTTGTGAATAAAATCAAAAGTCGTAGACAGATTTTAATCATTTATGGCTTGCACCGCCTCTGATGAAATCCCAAACAGCCGACTACTGTTCTGCAGGAATTATAGAAATACTTTCCTTAACAAAACTAAAATTATTTTTTTCCCAGCTTTAATTTGCTAATTAAATTCGTATGTGACCCCTAAGCAAAAGAGTACTTTTTTCAACATTTTGGTACTTTTTTAAAAAATATACTTTTTTTTTTTTTTTTTTAAATAAACTTAAACATAAAAAACTAAAATACATAATTTTTTTTGCTCCTATCTCAGCCATTTATGAACCGACCTGACAAAATTTCAACAG
Source organism: Pollenia angustigena (assembly GCA_930367215.1). Lineage (NCBI taxonomy): Eukaryota > Metazoa > Arthropoda > Insecta > Diptera > Polleniidae > Pollenia > Pollenia angustigena. The sequence goes on from OV884056.1 coordinate 189,960,425, forward strand.
CAAAATTCTTATAAGAATATCTGACATTAAAATAAACTAACAACTTTTGATAAGAATACATTTTGTGTAGGCAAAGTTGTCAAAAGGGCTCACAGTCGGAGTTGAAGTTTTTGTACCGGAGTCGGAGTCGAAGTACCCACAAAAAATCCCGGCTCCGACTCCAAAATTTTTCGGCATAAAAATTAAAAAAAAAATATTCTAATAATTTCCAAAATAAAAAAACTTCGAAATTGGCAATGCAATATTTAAAATATTGATTCGAAATGTTTACTGAATCCTTTTCTTCATATTTAACTATGTATTTTAAAGGGACCGCATTAAAAAAGTGTTTAAAGTCAAATAAAGACCAGTCTTATATACATTTAGAATTAAGGTTAGATAAGGAGTCGGAGTTGTAATTACAGCGGTTGGAGTCGGAGTTGGCACTTCTTCTTGACGACTCCACAACCCTGGTTGTCAAATAAAATATAAAACGCTAAATTTATAAACAAAAAAGTATAACAAAAAAAGAGTACTAAAACGGACATGGGGGTACCGTGGTATTTTTGAAAGGAAAAAGTTCTGAAAATTGTACCATAGTACTCAATTTTCCATCACTGTGTGACCATGACATTTTAGGAGATGATGCAAGTGTTACCAATAGTCATTTATTAAAAAAAAACTAAAATTGAAAATAATGTCGCTTACGTTATTTTCGCGGCTAGGGCTCGATATTCTGCATAAACGTGTTGGGTTTTTGCAATAAAAATGTTGGCTTATATAATCCGTGCCGTATTTGAAAATTCACTTTAAGAAAAGAAATAATGGGTAATACCTCACACACCGATCCATTTTAAAAAACCCATAATAAAGACATTTTTGCATTAAGAATATTTCTACCAAAAGCAAAAAAAAATTGCACTATTAATAGATGTGTGGCCCTTTGTTCCTTATAGGAACCACAGGACATAATAATATTAATGAATAGATGTGATTATATTTAATCGCGACAGAATTCCAGAATTTGGTTTCATATGTACTAAAGATAAAATTAATTATTTCTTTTAAAAGCTTACTGTTTGCTGACGAGTATAAACATAAATGTTGTTCAACCCAAATTATCTACTATATTAAATAGTTGATAAAAATCAGAAGAGACTTATTTGTAATTTTACAAATTAAAGAAGTACCCAAGGCGAATTAATTTTTCAGGGCGGCGTTGAAAGCACAGCTGTACTACTTTTTTTCTAAATTAGAGATAACTTGTGTTTTTGACATATCGACCAACGAAAGCAGCAAATAAAATATGTACAATAGAGCGACTCAAGTTGTATGGAAGCAAAATTCGTGCTCGATGTACCCTCCTAAAAATGAACCTTGGACTTTTTAAGATGATATTTTAAATATTTCGGCTCCAGCTTTGACCTCTCGTGAGCTGGACCAGTTTGAAAAAGGTTCTATTTTTACATGTTTTGTTAATTTAAGAATCTGTTTCCTTACCAACATATACAAATTGGGTATATATGTATGGATGAAAATAGGACTAAAACAAGAAATGATTCACGACTTTTTGGCGGCATATTTTTTTCGCAAATTAAAAAAAATTCAAGTCGGGGATCATTTCTTTTTTTCTTTTTTTAGTCCTATTTTCATACATACATGATCTAGAAACTAAATCCGCTATCATATTAGAGTTAATACAAAATTGCATTTATATATATTCCAGAGCACCGTGTAAAATGCATCTAATTTGCAAAAAACCTAATTATTTACATACAAAGATTATATACTTGCCAAAAGATAAAATTTGATACCCATATTGCCCTATTTAAAAGGAATGATTACCACCCCATTGCATTTTTGTCAAAACTCGAACTAGCACGAATTTCAAAAAAAGCTGAGACACGTATTTAATTAAATCGACTAAAGATTAAAATATGTTAATTCGGCACTTTTATTACAAACAACCCCGAACAAAAAATTCAAAACCCGTTTTTTTAAAGAAAATCCTTAAAAAAAGGACATGGATGATCGCCCTTGGACAAATTGTATATACAGTTGGACGCGCCTTAAAAAACCTTTCTTATGGTAAGGAAACAGATTCTCAAATTAACAAAACATGCAAAAATATACCCTTTTTCAAACTGGTCCAGCTCACGAGAGGTCAAAGCTGGAGCCGAAATATTTAAAATGTCATCTTAAAAAAGTCCAAGGATGATTTTTAGGAGGGTACATCGAGCACTTTTTTTGGTGAGTCGCTGTAATATAAAATGTTGTGTGTTTGGCGTTGTTACTTTTTGTGGTATCGCCACCACCCTAACATGAATTCGCCTTGCAAGTACCGATATCGATATATTAACCTCTTCAAATTTTTAGAATAATTTGTAAGCCATAATAAATAATTTTTACAGATTTAAAAGTTTTTATTCTTACCTTCCTTTCTTCAAAGGTATTGCTATATTGTTTTTAAAACCCCAGAAAGCAGCACCGGATACATTTTCTTTTATGGACCCTTTTAATAAAGAAGTTTGGGAATATTTGGGATTGGCTTTTATTGGAGTATCGTTATCATTTTTTATATTGGGTCGTCTTTCACCTACTGAATGGGATAATCCATGTCCTTGCATTGAAGAACCCACAGAATTGGAAAATCAATTTACTTTAAGTAATTCGCTTTGGTTTACAACAGGAGCTTTGCTACAGCAGGGTTCAGAGATTGCACCTAAGTATTATAATCTTATAAACAAATTTTAAAAGATTTTCTTTTTTAAACTCTCTCACATTTTAGAGCACTTTCCGTAAGAACTATGGGTTCAATATGGTGGTTTTTTACTTTGATTATGGTCTCATCTTATACCGCTAATCTGGCAGCCTTTTTAACTATAGAATCACCAAAGGTTTTAATTGAAAACGTAGATGATTTAGCGGAAAATAAAGAGGGCGTAGTGTATGGAGCAAAGCGTACTGGATCTACAAGAAATTTCTTTATGGTAATTTTAAATATACATACATAATTTAAATACGTTATTAATATAAATAAATAAATAAATACTTCTTAAAGACTTCTGCGGATCCCCGCTATCAAAAAATGAATGAATTCATGAATAAACATCCTGAACTATTAACTGAAAACAATCAAGAGGGTGTTAATCGCGTAAAAGATGCTAAAGATACCGAACCAAAATATGCTTTTCTTATGGAATCAACTTCCATTGAATACAATACAGTGAGAGAATGTTCTTTGAAGAAAATTGGTGATGCTTTGGATGAGAAAGGTTATGGAATTGCCATGAGAAAAAGTATGCGCGTTTAATTTGGATTTTATAAAAATATATCTATTTACATATACAATTTACAGATTGGGCTTATAGAGATAAATTTAATAATGCTTTATTGGAATTGCAAGAACAGGGTGTTTTGGCTAAAATGAAAAACAAATGGTGGAATGAAGTGGGAGCTGGTATATGTGCGGTAAGTTTAAAAATACTTACAATATAATTGTGGTACATATAGGGTAGCCAGATTTTGAATTCGGAAAAACAGTACAGTTGGTTATGAAAAAACAGTACAATCAAGAAAAAAACAGTACATATTTTTACGGAAGCATAACTATTTATTAAATATTTACAACTCTTAAACAACAATAATATAAAGAAATAGACTTCAAACATCAACATCAAAGGAAAGATTTACATTTAATGGTATTTTATATACAAAATGACACCATTTGCGTTTATAAAGCATACACCACAAACGAAGCATTTGGCCATTGTATCATGTTCCAATGTATAATGTTTAAATATCTTAATTTATATATAACTTAAAAAACTTATTCATTGATTGAGTTAGTAGAATTTTCTTAAAACATATTGGTTTTTAAAACAATTTTCACCACACACATATTGTGGAACTATCGCATAAATTTCAGAAAATATTTGTTTCTTCTTTAATTTAAACGGTAGTCATATGTCTTAAAATAATAACACGAAAATATATGAAGGATGTGAGCAGCCCCTTATTTAATCTGTGTATTTTTGTCAAAACAATAGACGCAGTACAAAAATTCTTATTATTTTACAACTTTTTTGTTTGCAAAACAACAATTTCTTTAAACTAAATATTGTAAAATACATTGTGCAACAAAATTAGGGTCATCGCCACCAGCCTCAACACTTGCACCGCGAAATGAAAGAGACTACTAGTAGAGCAAATCTGCCAAAGGGTTTTGAAAAATTAGCTCGGGCTCCCGAAATATGGGCCCCTAAAGTTTTTTTTATTTTTTGAAAAGGCGTTTGGTATAAGACAAAAAAAATTTACTAAATGTACTTCTGAGCTAAAAAATAATTTTAGATGTCTTCAGTAGAATCGTATGGCGATTCTTTTCTTAGAATTTATTAATCCTCTAACTCTCATTTTAAGGGGAAATTTTTGCCCTTTTTCCCAACTCTTAAAAAAAAAGGATACTAAAACGGAACTTATAAGAGTTAAAATGCTCTACGAATATATTCTGCATCAAATTTCACTAGGGGTCTTCTAAGACCAAAAATCATCCAATGCAAGTAAAACGGATTTTCGAAATTCCGGGCCTTGATTTTTTTTAATTTTTCGAAACCCCGTTTTACATACATTGCACGATTTTTTGGTCTTAGAAGACCGCTAGTGAAATTTGATGCAGAAAAAATTCGTAGAACAGTTTAACCCTCTAACGTGCCGTTTTAGTGTATAAGTTAAAAAATTACAAAAATTACCCCTTAAAATGAGTGTGAGAGGGTTAATATATTCTATGAAAAGAATCGCCATACAATTCTACTGAAGACATCTGAAATAGTCTTTTAGGTCAGAAGTAGATTTAGTATATTTTTATGAATTGTACCAAACGCCCTTTTAAGAAATTCAAAAATTTCAATTCCCGAAATTTCGAGAATTCTTTTAAGCCTAATAAGTGCCGTTTTGTATACTTTTGTTTAAGAGTTGGGAAAAAGGGCAAAAATTACCCCTTAAAATGAGAGTTAGAGGGTAAATAAATTCTAAGTTAAGGATATTATGACAATATGGCTTGATAGCATACCGTTAAAAATGCCCAAATGTGTATTATTTAAAAACGATTTTTCTTAATATCTTTGTTTTTTGGACACTAAACTTAAAAATCAGTACAGAAAACAGTACAAAGTGTAAAAACCAGTACATTTGCGTACTGTTTTGGGTGTTGTGCATAAAACAGTACAATTGACAAAAATCAGTATATCGTTAGCTAAAATGCAAAAAGACGTAACTAACAAAAATTTAATTTTACAGGAGAAGCGAAAAACTTTGTAAAGTGAAAACTATAAACATGTCAGAAAATCATGCATTGATAAGTCGTCCATGGAATTCTTCAACCAATTTTCAAACAAAAACCATTTCATTATATTTTCTTAGAAAAAAATGTGTAATTACGTCGTTTTGCATACATCAAACAAAAAATCTTGTAGCTACGTCCCTTTGTTTTTTGTTAATAAAAGCGCAATTTTTGATCGCAGTAGTGTAAAATTTTGTCAAGACATGTAGTTTTATAGCATTCATAATAATCAATCAAAAACTCGATTTTGAATTTTTTGTTAGTTACGTCTTTTTGCATTTTAGCTAACGATATGTACTGCTAAAAACAGTACGTCTGGCAACCCTAGGTACATACCACCAAATCTTACAAATGAGTTGGAATTTAAAAAAATATAAGAAATCGTATTAAAATATATTCATTAAACATATTTTTCATATCACGAAAAGTCGAGGTCCTCGAAATTGATATCATTTTTTTTTTAAGTTTTGTATGTCATATTAAATTGTAATTTTCATCCTTTAATAAGACTTATTCTACCTCATACTAGTAAATAAAATAAACTTGAAAAATTAATATCCCTTTTTCTAGTTCCAATTCAATTTATTGCTTCAGTAAGGATCAGTCCCTAAGAAGAAAACGAAATTCTGTCCATTTATTACAAAAATTCTAATTTATCTCATATATTTTTAAATAGAACTTGTGGCATATTATTATTGGCGATTTTAGTAAATGTATGTTGGGATCAAATCGCATTATAATTCTATGTTCAAATTATTCGTGATAAATGTCCATTGTGACGTTTTGTTTTTCTAGAACAACTTGTCAGACATGACCATTTAATTCTAATCGCCCAAAAACAATTGAACAAATTTCCTAGTAGGCAGCGCCGTTGAGAGTGATAACCTCACTTACATTGGGATACTTGGCGAAAGTGCTTAAAGCCGAAATGTTTCCAGCGGATTTGTCATCATTATCGCTTGTGATTGCTTAGTAATTGTAAACCAATACTTTCGTTGCAGCATCAAGTCAAAACTGATGCTTTTTTATACGTAACAAACAAGTATCCAGTTTAAAATGATGAGCGAAAAGAAACTCTTAAAAAAATGTGTTTAATAGTATAATGGAAACAGTATGTAATAAACAGCCAATATAATCATTTCATTTTTACAGTCACCTTTATACATGCTTTTATATTTAAAAGTGATGTTATTTGAGAGCATTCACCACAGTATTTAAAAACACCTTTTCGAGATTGTACCTTTTTTGTTACCTAAGGCCGATCATGGACCCGGCAAAATAAAATTATGTTAGGAGGTTTAGATTCATATAAGAGTTATTATTAGGGATGAGATTTTCATGCACTAAAAAATCGAAAATATGCGCATAAAATATGCATTAAAAACTCCAAAATATGCATTCAAAAAATAAAAAATATGCACCTAAAACTTGACCATTTTCAATACAAAATCGTTTTTCTTTATTTTATTTAAAACAAAACAAAATAAAAAATTTTTTGTTGTTTTTATTCTATTGTTATTCAAAAGTATAATATTTTTTACAACTTAATTTAAATAACTAATAACTATTAAAGCTTTTGTACATGGAAAATTAACGTCAACTGAAGTTGAGGCATACCTGAAGGATGCCAATTCATTTGGAGAATATTTATTATCTAATTCAGATCCCACATTTAATTCCAGATCAAAAATAGTTGAAATATGTTTTATATTTTGGAAATCCTATATTTTTTTTTGCAACACGTTTTGGATTTATTTTTTTAATTTGTCGGGCTATTTTCCTTCTACATGTTGGTTTAATAATTTGAGTTGACTATTAAGTGAATTAGATCCTTCCAATTTAGTTATTGTTTCACCAATATATATATATATATATAGTTGAAAAATACAAATTCTAATTGACTTTTGATGTTATTTAAATTTTATATTTCTTTTACTGTTTTTATTGCATAAGCATCGGTAGCAACAAGTTCTTCAATAACATTCTTAAATTGCTCAAAGTTTTTTGAATAGTATTCTGGAGCATCTATCCAGGTTCCCCTTCTTGGTAATACTGGCTGCAGTGGTGACGGTACCAAGAGATGCATTTCATTAAAAATTGCAACTCGTGAAGGAGCCTTTAAAAATATTTTTTCCCGTATGAAACCAATAAATCAATATTATCGAATTGGCTTCCAATTTCCTCTGCAACTCGGTGTCACCCATGTGCCAAGCAAGTAACATTTTTGGATAAATCGTTTTAGGACAATTGGCTGCCTTAACCATGAACGGTGTTGCATCAGTTAAAAATCGAAGGATCTTTTGTCGAAATCTTGTATTTTAAACAGAGCTCAAACAAATTTATTAATTGATCTTAAAAAATTTTTTTTAAATATTTGGAAATTTTTTCAAGAATTTTTTTTATAATATGAAAATTTGTAAAAATATATCACTCAAAAATGTTAAAATATGCATTTAAAACCAAAATATGCAAAAATATGCATTTTCACCAAAATATGCAACAATATGCAAAAACATATCGATGCCACTTTAACGCAAATTTAATGATTCGGAAACATAATTGGTCGTCATCGATTTTAGACTATCGACAAAAAACATGCATTTGCATGGAAATCGCATCCCTAGTTATTATTTAGAACGCAAGCACAAAAATAACTCGTTAAACAAACATTTAAAACAAAATTTCAAAATTTGTTAATATCAACATCTATATGAGATTTGTTCGCCTTAAAACGATTTTGAAAAGGAGGTTTATATGGGACCTATGGTCAAATTTTTATATAAAAGCTAATATAAAAATTATCGTTGCCAAATTGTATATCAATACCAACATTTACAATGAATTTATGGGAGTGGATTTGTATGGGAGCTATGGTCAAATATGGAGTGATTTAAAAAAAAAATTGGTTAGAGGATTTACTAGGATATTTTTTGATAACATTTAATTTATATACCTACATAATAAGATAAGACATGTGAAATTATGGACCGATTCTTACGATTTTCTATAGGCTTCGTCCTTAAGACAATTGAAAGGTACTTATGTACTAAATTTCATAATATTGCCTTTAAAATTGCAGCCTGTACTTTGCGCCGAAGGTAACAGACATTGTTAGATCGTCTCAGCAAAAGATTTTGAGTCAATCGATGTTACACACATCAGCACAAACGCATAATACTCTCTCCGCTATTGTGTTGTGGGTATAAATATTGGCGACACGAAATAACACCCGATGAAATAACGCCTAATTAGAAAAATGAAATAAACCCCAGTGAAATAAACCCCAATAAAATGAAGTAACAGCCAAGAATAATGAAAAAATGCCCAATTTTCACGAAATAATCCCCAATTTTAAAATAAAAAAAATGTTGCTAACTGGGGCTTATTTCATAATGAAATACAACCCAAGGAAATAATAAAATAAGATCCAATGAAATAACACCCAAAAAAAATTAAATATGTAAGACCCAAATTTTGTATGTTTTCTGAAATCCAATAACTTTCTTGTAATTTAATTAAGTTGCTACTCATACATTTGGAATATTTTGAAAAGGTAAAGGATGTATGTTAAAAACGTGAAAAGAGGGAGAGTGAAGAAGCAAACCCTTGCAACCGGCTGAAGAATGGATATACAAAGAAGCTTTAGTCAGCGAAGCCAGTGTTTGTTATACCATAGAGGAGATAATCCTTGCACAAACGAAATAACACCCGATGAAATAACGCCCAATTAGAAAAATGAAATAAACCCCAATAAAATTGCAAAATTTGGAAATTGGGCCTAACTTCGTTTTTTTGGGCTTTATTTCATAATGACATTAAAATTTAAATATGATATAAAACCCCAAAAAAACGAAATTAGGCCCAATTTCCAAATTTTGCAATTTTATTGGGGTTTATTTCATTTTTCTAATTGGGCATTTAATTTCATGAAATTAAAATTTAAATATGAAATAATACCCCAAAAAAAATCGAAATTAGGCCCAATTTCCAAATTTTGCAATTTTATTGGGATTTATTTCATTTATTTATTTCAATATTATTACCCGATGAGAGGTGCATAACATGACAAGAAGTGTAATTTTAAGAAAATAAGCACTGGTGCCAAGACATAATTCCGCAGGTATCGTCCACCTTTTATAATTATCCCTATCGGAATTAGAAATATTTAACACAACTTTTGATGCTATAACATTTTCTTCTAGCATTTCAACCATTAACACATTTATGTTGGTTCTAATATGTTTGAGTAAGAGCGTTTAAAATTACTGCATTCTACAGGATCATACAATATTTGGTTTAATAATATATGTACATATCGTCAGCTCATTATTGGTTGGGCGCATATGCCAAGAAGTCGTAGTGGAGAAAAACGATAATAAAGGTATGCCTGAAGTTTTCTGAAAATATACCCGATATAATTTTTTTGTGTTTTCACCACTGCTTTCGGCATATGCTTTAAAGAAAAATGTTATTTTTTTCGAACCTTCATGAACGAACTTAGAAGTTAATAGTATTTTATTGAAAGTAAAAATTATTGCTTTGTACCGCATGCGCAACTTTTCTTAATTTATTTTTTAAAATTAGCTTTTTGTGGTGCATACGTATGTATATGTACTTACTTACTGCTGTGTATTGAGTTGTTGACATTTTATTTTGCTTTCGCTTTTGCTACTTTTTTCTTACGGCAATGAAGCGTAGCAATAGCAAAATTTATTTTATTGTTGCATTTTATTTTGCTTTCGCTTTAACTACTTTTATTTTCTTCCGACAATGCTGCAAAACAAGAGTCAAATTTATTTTGTATGTTTTTGTGTGAAGAATTTGCAGCTTTCGCCAAATTGTGGCGTATAGAGCAAAACAATATTTAATAAATTTTAAAATAGTTAATATGGAGCAAAATTAATGTTTAATATCTCAGAAACCATAAAAAACTTCTTAAAACAGGTTTTGGATTTAGAAAGGGGGTATCGAAAATATATATACTCCATACCTAACTCAATTTTTTTTAAATGGCCGGGAGGTCAAACTAATAATGAGCTGACGATATGTTCACCGAAATGTCGGCTGAACTAGTATGACTGGCTCAACGAATTAGGCAATTTAGAGTGCAAAGTTTAACGTACTTAAGAGATGTACTATTTTCTAAGGAGTTTGAATAGTCTGAAGTTAAAATTTATTAGGTCTGAAGACCCTCTTTTGTTAGGAGGAAAATTTTTGGACGATCTTCTTTAATAGTGCAGCCATTTAGTTTAACCAGTCGTTTGGCAACCGCGAAATTTCATCGAGACATCTTGTCTATCAGATCAATGATGATTTATTCATTGGGAAGTTTCAAACATCCTAAATATTTTACAAATCTATGTTTTCGAAATTATTTAACGAATCGGATGTTTTGAATTTGATTCTTTGCAGTTTGAATTTAACTTCGAGCATAATCTTCTTAATATTATATATATTTATTCCCGTCGTTCCAAATTGGAGCATAGGGCCATAATAAATATGAAAATTTTTCCTTATCTGGCAACAAAATAATCCCGGCATATTTAAATATTTTAGTTGTATTAATTAATAATGTACTAAACTACTTTTTCACATTACTTACAGTCCAAAAAAGAACAAAGTGATGCCAATCCTTTAAATATGAAAAATCTTGAAGGTATTTATTGGGTACTGGTGTTTGGCAGTGGCATGGCGTTGATACATGGCATAATAAGTTGGATTTGTTTTGTTTTTCGCAAAGCCAGAAGTCACAAGGTAAATGTGTATTTACAAATGAAACATAAAATTAACAAACTAAAAATGAAACAAATAATTAAAAATATGTATATTAATAATTTTTTTGAATATTCAGGTACCTTTGAAAGCAGCGTTTACAGAAGAATTTAAATTTGTTTTGGAATTTACCACCTACACCAGGGAACTAAAAAACTCAGCCTCTATTTATTCGCGCAGTCGTAATTCATCAATAAATATAGAATCTTTAGATGCTGATATTAATACTATAGATAATTAACAATACATGATTGCTTTACAAAATAAGTTATTTTTTGGTTTTATTTTATAATTTTAAAATACATAAATGGAATGTAAACAAATTTTAGTTTAAAATTAAAATAAAAGATCAATAAATAAATGGTACTTAATGTTTGGAATTTAATAAATAATACTGCTAAATTATTAATAAAAATATATAAATATGTATAAAAATTAGTAAATATTTTAAAATAAAATACATTTGTTTGAGAAAAGCTTAAACTAAAATTTAACTATCAAGTTCCTGTGGAACATTTTATAATAGGTCTGTTCAATAACTAAATATTGTTGCTTATTTTCACTAAATGTTATTAGTAGGTGTTCGAAAAGCTTGTAACGAGAGTGAAAAAAGATCTTTAAAATGTGAAAGAAAAAAAATTGTTCAAAATTTCTGCTAGCAAAATTTTCAGTTGCAAGAATTATTTTAATAATGTTTTATGTTTTTATATTCAACATTTTTCATTTTTCGAATTTATTCTATGAGCTAAATTTCAGTTATGTATTTCATAAAGCTTTTTTGTAATAGTTCTATTCCTTCAATTTTTCAGAAATGACTTTATACACTACCAGACTATTATATTGTATTTTCTTGTTACATTTTACCTTAGCTTTCCTTTGGAAAGCAATGAGGTATATTGTATGTACAGAAAAATTTACAATTATTAGACACCAGCAGAATGTAATGCATTTTCTGACCCGCTACGGCCTTCGTCAGCATTCTTTGTGTCTCACTGGATAGTGTTACTTTATAAATTGAATGTATTTAACTCAACTATTTTAACAAATAGAAACTGGGAATTATTTCCTTCCGAAGGTTACTTTTATATTATATTCAACATTTTTCGAATTTATTCTATGAGCTAAATTTCAGTTATGTATTTTATAAAGCTTTTTTGTAATAGTTCTATTCCTTCAAATTTTCAGAAATGACTTTATACACTACCAGATTATTATATTGTATTTTCTTTTTACATTTTACCTTAGCCTTCCTTTGGACAGCAATGAGGTATATTGTATGTACAGAAAAATTTACAATTATTAGACACCAGCAGAATGTAATGCATTTTCTGGCCCGCTACGGCCTTCGTCAGTATTCTTTGTGTCTCACTGGATAGTGTTACTTAATAAATTGAATGTATTTAACTCAACTATTTTAACAAATAGAAATTGAAAAATGTGGAATATAATCACCCCTATCGCGAATAAAAATTCCTTGGGAGTTTTTTCCCTTTTTCCATTTTTCCTATGTTAATTCAATAGTAAAAATGGGAAAAGGGAAAAAACTCCCAAGGAATTTTTATTCACGATAGGGGTGAATATAAAGTAACCTTCGGAAGGAAAAAATTCCCAGTTTCTGTTTTATGTTTTTGTTAACATTTTCATAATATTTCAGAAATTATAAGTTTTAATTAAGGAAGAAAGAATTCCGTATCTTACAGCTAGATACTGTCAATGTGCCTAACTTGCTAATTTTTGCTAGTAAAGCGTTAATTTCCTTTTTTATTTATTTATTTTTCTTTAGTAATTGGGAGTTTTTTTTGTAAATTTAAGATTTACTCTCTCGTTGCAAGTTTCTGCTAGTAAAGTAAATGAACAGACCTTATGTAAAATATATAAACTTGTATGCTACGATTTTGAAAATATTTTGAATTGAATTTTTTTCATAATTATTTTATATTTTTAGCCCAAAATCTTAAAAATTAATTTTTACTTAAGCCGTGCATTTTTCGATTATGCTAAAGACATGGACATAGTTTGACATTTATCACATAATTTAAAAACTTTTTTTAATAGAATTTAGATAAGGCCGTAACAACACTTTTTATTTTTTTGAAGGAGAAGCTAAAAAACTTTACAAAATCAATAGAAACAAGGAATACTTGGCGTTTGAAGTTCTTTAATAAAGTTGCCATTCTTGATCGCAGGGATCTAAAATTGTTTGTGAATATGTTCTGCCGGGCCCACGATGTCGACAAAAACAGTTCTTTCGAATATTTATGTATATTGAAAACAATAATAAAAAACGAAAATTTGTTTTTGTTTTCAATGTTAATATACGAAAAAAATTTTCGTTTCGACATTTTGGGCATGGCTGATAGTTTAATAAAACGAACGAAAATCAATGAAAAACAATTTTTCGGATTTTTTGTTGTTACGCCCTTTTGCATTTTAGGTGACGATATATAACTGTTATTTGTTTTCAATAATCAATAAATAACTCAAAATATAGCATCTGAATCAGTTATTTTTGTCGTCGAATGCGAAAACAAAATGGCTTGAAATCAAAAAAAGATTGTGATGTGCTTATATGGTTAAGGCTATAAATTAATTAAAACTAGTTAAAGTATTAAATCATCTGGGATATAATTGCATAAAAATGCTGAAAGTAGTTCAAAATAAATTTTTAAAATTTTTCAATTTTTAATTAAAAACTTGTGTTTTTTAACCTGAACCTCATTTTTAAATCAAAAAATACTTTAAATATACTTTAATACAAAAAACCGTTCGAAATTATTCAAAATTTCTAGTTTTAAAAACTTAATTTCGAAATTATTTGATTTTGATTACAACAACTGTCATTTGTCTACAATAATTAATAAATATGTACATATTTATAAAAACTAATGAAGCAAATTTCAATTTATAAAGCTTTCTTGCAATAGTCCTATTCCCTCAATATTTTACATTATTTTAGCTTAGGCCATGGTTCTTAACACTACTAGAATATCTTAGTCTGTGTTCATACGGCTCTTGTCTTATTGAAATGATTGCTACTTTATTGGCAAGAGGGACGAGGGGAAAAGAAACGAGTACACAGATGCATGTACTGTCTTTACGTTTTGCTTTTTCATTCGTTGTTTAATTATGTTATTGTTTTCAATATCAAAAAAGCACATGTCGTCAGCATGACATGAATCATTTGAACGCCAATTCAAGTTCAAAGAAGAAAAAGGAAGAATCTTGTCAATAAGACATGAGCCGTATGAACTCAGACTTATATCTTTCTGTTACATGTTTCAAAGGTGGGCTACAGCAAATAGTATCTGAAATAATGAGGGTAAAGCTTGAAATTTAATTCATTGAACACTTTCCAAAATTAAAAATGTTTAATATAATAAAAATAACTTATAAAAATAAATAATTCTCACTTTCTATTGGTTTATAAAAACTTTAAAAAATCAATATTACTTTGATTTGCGGTAGTAGGGAAACTTATTAAAAAAGGTAGCTTCCTAATTATTTGTCTACTTCATAAAATATCGAATTTTTCAAAAAAGGACTTCTAGTAGCCATTTAAAAGACTAAAATCTATGCTTAAGAAAAGAATTAACTGCCTGTTTAAGGAATTTGGACGTCAACGTTCGCATAGAAATTACATTTAAAACAAAAAAAAAAAAAAAATTCGAGTTTTTTTTTTTTTGTTTTATATATAATTTTCTATGCGAACGTTTACGTTCGAAATCGATGAACAGGCTGTAAGAAAAAAGTTAAAAAATTGTCTAGAAATTTAAAATATTTAAGGAAATTTTTGTTCATGATGAGTATCAATGTGTAAAAAGTTATTAGAGAGGGGTGCATTTAAATAAAATAAGTAGTAAAATGGTGCTCGTGTTTAAAACACACACATCGTAATATTCAAATTTAAAATAATTTTTTTCTTTGTTTTTTTTAATTTAGGTCCAATTTGTGGCCTTCCACAATAAGACATGTATGTGATTATCCACATCTTGTGGTTGATTTTTAAATTGTTGTTTTAAATTTTCAAAGGCATGTGTGGGCGTTCCCACATGTTTTCCAGAAGATTCTACAGAATCCATATACCGCGAAATAAGAGAACGATAACGTCTACCAATTGTTGCTATAAGAGGTACATTTTGATTTGGTACTGCTATAATAGTTTTGATCTGAAGAGAGAAAAAACATAGACATAAAAAAAATTTCGTTTATGTTAAAAGAAAAACAACGCACTTCATTTTCATATGGACGAAAAACAGTAATTGGTCTTAGTGTATTTACTTCGGCTATAATTAAACAACCCCATGTTGTGCCTATATACAGTTCTTTGCCATGTGTGCATAAAGCGGAAATTTGGCATTTTATCAAGCTAAGATGTTCATCTATGGCTATACTTTTCAATGATTCTGAGCAGGGCAAGAGTTTGGAACAATCTAATTTATTTTCAATTTGTTTATTGACAGCATGCCATTGATAAACCATGAAGCCAGGATAAAGACATGTAAAAACAAAGGTTTCATTGCTGCACATTCGTGCCACCTTTAGATCTTCTATAGCGTTAGGTTCTTCGCAGTGACATAAAGCCTGATGTCCACATACTCCCGTTTTGCTAAGAGGAAATACATTGAGTTTGCCAGCAATTTCTCCACACCATAATTCGTAAGTTCTAAAGAAACAAAAATCAAAAAAATATTAAAAATTAAATCCAAAAATAGATTTTTTGCAAAAATTTAAATAAATATTTTAAATACTAAAGTTAAGCCTCGTAATTCCTTTTTTATTTAAAAAAAATTAATTCAACTCTTTCAACACTCACCCCTCTATCATTACAGCACACGAACAATGTAATATTAAGCCCGAACAAATTTCCGTCAATACAAATGAACCTTCGGCAAATGCACAATTTGTTGGAACTTTTGCGGAATCAACCAAAAACACACGACCATTGTGTAAGCCAACAGCAACGCGTTGTATATCACGTAAGTATACAAGTGTAATTAAAGGTGATTTGATGGCAGGATCCAATATGTATGAAAATATATGGCTATAATCAGCTAAACTATACGAATGAAGAGTACCAGAAGCGTCACCAATCCATATGCATTGTTCAATAATACAGCAACAAAGCATATTGATTTTAGGGAAACGTGAAGCAGAAGGTGTACGAGAGGACGATCCCGAACCGGCTTGCAAAGAGGAAGGCGTATTAATTGGGGACGAGGAGGATGATTTGTGACCGACCTCTTCGACACGTGGCGACTTTTGATCTTGGGGTGAAAATTTATTTGTGCATTTAATACTACTCGATTGTAAAAATTGACCTTGTAGGGTAGAATCTAATATATCTATGTGCGAATTATAAGCAGGTAACCATAATTCTAGAGCGGACGTATCATCTGAAATTTAAAACAGTTTTGAAATGGTAAAACTAAATGAAGACAATATTTTAAACTTCACCTTCGGTATTATTTGTACTATTATAACTAAAAGCTCCACACACAGCTTTATCACTGTAGGGTAGAGCTATAACATCTAAAAGATGTATACATTCTGGTGATGTTAGTATGGAAACGATTTGACTTGCTGTTGGTCGTTTTTTAGGCAATTCATCCCAACATAAAACCATTAAATCTAAACAGTATGTAGGGAATTGAGTTTCTTTTTGGGTAAGAGCTGGTCTACTTCCTTCCAATATACATTCCTTGATAGATTCGTGGCCCTCAAAAGGCTGACGAAGGGTTATATTTTCATAAATAAACATGCCAAATGAAAAACAATCAACCTAAAATTAATTTTGTTGGAAATTCATATACATACATACTTTTTTCTTTATTCTTCAAACATTTTTCATTTTTACTAACCTTCTCTGTATATTCCTCTTCGCCATTATACCGAATTATTTCGGGTGCCATAAAACCTTCGGTGCCACCAAAGCCTTTAGAACCACTAGGAGCCGTTTGGCGACTAATGCCATAATCAGCAATTTTAATGTGAACACTATTTCTAGGGCTGTCCTCTCTGAAACAGATAGATTTAACTTTTTTAATACTTTTTTAAAAGAAGTGTTTGGGTAAAAAAAAATCGAATCTGAAAATTTATTTCACATGGTAAGTAACATTTATTATATAAATTTTCATATTAATTCGAATGTGTATTTTAAGTCAAATTACAATTTATAAAGCTTTAATACTTTAACAGTCTTAAGCCCGTTTTCACAACATACCGATAGCTAAAAGTAGAAAGTAGTAAAGTTGTAATAATGGACACTTTTTATACAGCCGATAAAATCCTAGCTTAGCTATCGGTAAGTTGTGAAAATGGGCCTTATTCCGTTAATATTTCTCAGGAATAATATGAAAATTAACATATTAAAAAAAAATCCAACAAATATTTTTAATAACAAAGGTTAATTTTAAAATCTTTGATCTTGAAAGATTTGTTCCTTTCTACTTACGCATGAGGCTGCGGAAAATCCCATACTAAAACATTTTCCGATTTCAAATCTCTGTAAATAATACGTCTGCGATGTAAATATTCTATAGCACGAGCAGCTTGAAGCACCAATATTTGAAACGTATGAGGTCCTATATGAGCACCACTTCGACGATGTTGCCTTAAAATCGAATCTAGACCACCCATAGGAGCTAATTCCAAGACCAAGGCCAGAGGTTTAATACAAATGCCTACCAGTGGCACTATGTTAGGATGTTTAAGTGTCAACAATACTGCCAGTTCTTGTCGGGCTGTACAGTAGGCCTTGCAAGCATGCTGTAAAGGATCTCGATCCCATTTTCCTAAAGCCACTTTATAAGCCATTAGAGCACTTTCCTTCGCCCTTGGTCCTGGCGGAACAGGTTGTAACATTTTCATTGCAACCGCTCTAAAGGAACGAGAATTTTTTATTTTACAAGTGGCTTTGAAAACAAAACCAAATGCTCCACGTCCCAAAAGAGAACCTTTTATAATGCTCTCCGAATTAATTGTATACTTATCGGGTATATCAGCAAATATAACATCGGGTGCTAAATTTAACATTTGTATCTCAAGATGAACTGGACAAGATATTTTCGATTGATTATAAACGGATAATATACATTCTTCTATCATCCAGGTATAGCAAACATTTGAAATATCGGGTATGTTATATAGAGGATGGCTATCCACAGAGGTGTTACGTGACGAACCAGCCGAATCAGGACCCACCCCAGAATCAGCATCAGAACAAAGGGAATCCTTCAAAATAGTATTAAAAAAAATAAATACGCTTAGGCTTTTTGATATAAAATACGTACTTCTGATCTCCTTTCCCTTCTAGCTGTTGCATTCAAATATGCCGAAAATACATTAAGAGCTCCATCATCACCATTATCATTTTGCAAATAAAGTGGCCTTCTAGCACGATATTTATTTGTATAACCCATTGTCACCATTGCCGATGTATTATCCAATGACTCACTATTTGATCCGTTATCACTACCATCTGGCTTTTTGCCATTTAAAGCCAACTTCTTTAAACATTTTGGACACATTACCAGACGTGTTATTAAAAATCTTCCTTCTGAAGTGTGCACAAAACGAGTACCCAATGAGGGATACCAATCCTCCAGCAGCAAATCAATATGATCTACTGATAACGCCAATAATTTTGATATAACTAGCATATTTGGTTCAATGTGAGCCAAGTGTTGTCTATCACCATCATCGATTTCTTGCAGTACATTTATGTGTATAAGAGGAAAATAAATTTCCAATATACTCGAATTACACAAATTTATATCACTCCAAACTCCATCGAGCTTAAGTTTGAAACGATTGGTTGAACTACGGAAGGGTTGGGTACTGGCAGCCGATTGAAATGGAACTTCCCATATTTTAAAAACCAAAATGGGTCCGTAAAACAGGGAAACTCCAGTTTGCCATAAATTCCATTGGGTATCATGTTCCAAAGATGTACGCAAATCGAAATCAAGAGATTGCTGAAAAAATTTAACATGTTAAATATATCTTTATTTGTAAAAAAAAATGAAGATGGTTTAAATCTTTTAACTGCAACTTACATCATTTGATGCTACATACGATGATTTGATTGCTTCAGTTAGTTGTTCATCTGCTAAAAGTCTTGTTAGCAAACGTGACCAAAATCCAGAAGGAAAATAGGTCATTAGCAAAATACGTCTTAGACCCATTTCTATTATATTTGAGTCACTACTAGAAGTAATACTATTCTCAACTGGTTTATAAATTAAACTATTCAAATTGATTTCATTCGAAACAGAACAACCTAAATTCAAATTACGACCACGAGTTCGTTGAGAGATCTATTAAAAACGATAAAAAAAAATTTAGCTAAATCGAAAAAAATAAATAATAAATATGTATATCTTTTGAGCATTTACCTTAACTACCGTCCCTGTGTTGGGTGTAACATCTTCATTTTGAGGTAATAGGGAGGGTATTAATAGAGTTCGTGAATCCCAGGTTAAAGCTACTTCAAATTTATTTAAAAGACTAACTATATAAGAGCGATTAGCATTCATAGCATTCACTCCTTGTTTACTATTTGTATTGCGAAATAGTAAATTTAAATCGTCTAATTTCATTATACCGGTACGAGCAAAAGGATTAATTTCTCTTACCGTAACTACATGAGCCAACATATCACACAACCACTGAGGATCTAGGAAATAATAGTCCCTCAAGGTAGCATCATCATAGTGTAATATTACCCCGTTATCGTGCAAAAACATGGTGGCTTGATTGAGTTCCGAAGAATCTCGAAAACTTTTGTAATTATGCAAACGCATTTCTTCAGTCACAATTTTTTTATAATTTTCAGCATCTAAAACCGGATCCATTCCGGCTGCTCGTAGGTTACATGAAATGACATTTACGATATCTTCCAAAGCAATATAGCTGGCGGGAATTTTTTGTAATAGTAAAGGTTCTTTGGAACCAGGTGACCTTAACATAAAAGCGGTATCGTATATTATATTTGCCAAAAGGCGTATATTATGTAATGTACGACAACTTATTTCTATAGAGTCTATAACACGAGGTAGACCAATTTTCTCAGCGTCGGGTATGGCAATGAATTTTTCCCTAATGATTTGTTGCAATTCCTCGGCTTTCTCGGCTGAAAATGTTTCGCCTACTGCATCGAAATATGTGCCTACTATAATGACGGGCGAATTAGGAGCTCGAGCCTGTATGTTTCCCAACCATTGTAGAAGCTCGGCAAGACCTTTGTGGCCATCAGTGATTTTCCATAAAACTAAATACAAACTCCGTTTTGAAAGGAAATACTGATGGGTGGCATAATATCTACAATAGAAAATAATTTATTAAATTTAATGTCTTATCAAATTTCTAACTGTGTCTTACTCTTTTTGTCCCCCAAAATCCCAAGTGCGGAACATTACTGGCCCATGAGAACCGGGCGCTTTCTTTCTTTTCTCGCATATCCATGTGCCAATATCAACACCCACTGTCGAAATATTACCACCTCTCTGAGATTTCGACAAATTCTTTGTATGACCCATGCGCTTGGCCCAATGATTTTCCGAAGCTCTAGATCTTTGAGATCCTACTCCTTGACGTAAAAGATCTAACAAGGTTGTTTTTCCAATACCTTGAACTCCCACCACCATTAATTTCATGCGAGCATAAGGTTGAGCATCTTCATAAATTGATTTCAAATAACCTATAATATCCATTGTTTTATACTTTTTGCTTTCAATCATGGACTTTAGGGGATCTTGCAAAAGACAGCCTCGGGTATTAAGATTCCAAAGCCGTGTTAGTAAACCTAAGTGAGGTGGTAGATCCATTACATTTATATTACCACTTATATTTAAAACACTTAGACTGGTGAGTTCGTGTAAAGAAGTAGGAATTTCCTTAAGACAATTATTGCTTATATCCAACATGGAAAGATTGGGAAATATTAATTTAGATTTTGTTAGGCCCACCACACTCCAATCAGAATCATCGGAATCATTAAAAAGTGTTGTCACATCATCTGTAGACAATTGAATGCGTGTCAGTAGGTTGTCGGCCAAAATCAAAGTTCTCAATGATTCCAGTCTTAGGTGCCTTCTATGACGACAAACACTTTTCAATACTGTACTTCTGAAAGACGAAGACTTCGGATTGCTAGGATTATGTTTAGCAAAGGAAGGTATTTCATCATTTTCACCACCTTGATTTTGAGCAACAAAACTATAGCAAAGCAAATGAGGATCCGACTCGGTTATTCGTGGCAAACTTGGCCAACAGGATATTTCATTATGACTTAAGTCTAATTGTTTGAGAGTCGCTGGATAACTGGTCACATGACCCATGGAACGTAAGCTATTATAAGACATATTTAAGCGCGTTAAATTAACTGCTAAGCAAGGGAAAGCTGCTGGTATGGTTGTGAATAAATTATTGGCAATATTTAAACTATTGAGTTGCGAAACGCCCTCTTCCTTTTTCGATTCATTCCATTTTATATCATTGTCAGTTATCTCCAAACTTAAAGACCATATATTTCGATGCACCAAAGGCTGTAGGGTAAGTATCCTGGTCTTACTCTTAATGTCATTGCCATAAGCATCGAAATTTGAAAATGGTTCCAAATCCAATTTATCCAAACTTAATTGCGACGATGAGGTTTGCATGGGTGGTACGGGCAAGTCCTTAAGCAAATTGAAGGCTATATTTAGTTCCCTTAACTTGGGAGCTTTCCACATATCAAAGGGCATTTCTTGTAGTTTATTATTCGATATATCTAATATTGCCAAAGCTGGTAAATGAAAAATTTCAGCTGGTATTGTTATCAGTTGATTATCTTGTATATAAAATTCTTCCAAAACGGGTAAGGAATAGGAAGCACGGCTAGTCGGTGTACTAGCGGCGGGTGTAGGTAATTGTGTTATTTTATTTTGTGCTACATTTAAATATCTAATGTTGAAAAGAATTTGCGACAAAGAAAGTTAGAAAAAAAAGAAAAATGATTTTAAACAAAATCTTACTTCAAAGAAACCAAACTGAAAATTTCTATAGGCAAGCTGTTAAGATGGTTGTGAGAAAAATCAATACGTGTTATGGCCGTCAAAGCTACTTCCTTGATTTTAGGATGACCTTGTAGTTTGGGATTTAGTTGTAAGACACCGTTTATCATCCAATCGACCCTGAAAGTAAAACATGACATGAAATGCAAATTTGTATACTATTTTGTTGTAAAACAAAAATGTCTATTGTTCACATCAAAGTTTTTAATTTTTACATTATAAATATGTTTATACTAGGGATTGCTGTTCGGTTTTAACCGAAACCGAAACCGCGGTTTTAAATGCCTAAAACCCGAAACCGAAAACCGGCAAAAAAAACCTCGGTTTTAGCTTTTACTTTAACAATGTATTTATGCTTGAAGAAATTGCAAAAATTGGCTTCACCAATCATAGCTGACATTGTTATGGAAGAACTTTTAGATTTGACAATTGGAAAACTGAAGACGAAATCTAGAATAATGACGAAATATGTGGATGATATTTTTGCCATTGTGAAGAAACATGCTGTTGATGACATTCTGAACATGTTAAATGCTTATAATGGGCAGATTCAATTTCATGTGCAAAAATAAAAGAAAAACGAACTATGTACCTTATTTGGACGCAGTAATAAGAAAAGACGGAGAATCACTTAAACTAGACTGGTATCAAAAGCCCACTTCATCTAAACACCCCAGACGAGTTATAATTAATACAGCGACGTACTTTATTAAAAGAGTATTAGATATAAACGACGAAATATTTCACAGAGATAATCTGCCTTATTCCAGTTGTCGTTGTCGTAATCGCTCAAGTCGTTTTTTGTAAGAGACCAACACACACAACCAGTGTTCTTTAATCTCTTACAAAAAAGACTTGATCGATTACGACAACGACAACCGGAATAAGGCTGAATATAAAGAAAATTACCAATATTCTGGAGAAAAATTAGTATCCGAAGAGCACCATAAGGGATCTTATTAGACATGTCAAATCAGCAAGGAAAATATTGACAAACAATGATAAGCCTCAGAATATTTACAAATCCATAACATATATACATAGCAGGTTTATCCGAGAAAATAAAGAAGACAAATATAATATCATATATTAGATAAGTACGAACTTGTTATAAGAACTCACTAGAACTCAGTTAGAAAGTTGTTTAGTAAAACTAAAGACGAATTGAAAAAGGATGAAAGATCAAACCTAATTTATAGGATTAACTGCAATGGTAATGATTTACATTTGTGCAATAAAATATATGTGGGTACAACAAAAACTTAATTAAAGACTAGAATCTCATCTCACAAATCTGATCTGAAAAATACGAAAAAATCATTAAAGCCAAAAACTGCAGTTGCGGCCCACTGTGCAAAAAGTGGTCGTAATCCAGACTTCGAGAAGGTAAGAGTAATTAAAAATTACATATATTAAATATTACAACAAACACACGACTTAATTATAAGACAGATACAGGCAATTGCGCTCAATTATATCGACCAGAGAACGGCTTTGTGCAATTGCAAAAAAAATCGCATTAAATGAACAGCAACAAATACACTCACTTGCGGTCATACAATCAAACTTGCGCAGCCGCAAATATTCGCTTTGTTATTTATACCCAGTGTTGCCATTAGGATACGAAAGATACATTTTTCGTATCTTTTGATGACTTCAGGTACCAAGTATAGTCCTGACATTTTTCGTATCTTTTGAATCTGTACGCAAAGTGTACAGAAATAAAATATTAAAGAATTTATATTCAACTAAAACTTATTAAGACTAACCGACTCAATAGCAGCTAAATTAATGGTGAAAGAAAACATTAAGGATCTAGTAGTGCGAACATACAGGCAACATACTGGTCATCTCTCAATAATGTCCATAGTAATAGTTATTGTGACCTAATCAAGTAATTTAACCTGTAGAATACCCTCTGTTCTTCACCTCAAGTGCAAAAAAGCATAAGCTGGTTGTTTCTTGTTGTTATAAATATTGCGATCCCATTATAATTTTAAAAATTTTAAAAAGTCAAAATGTGTTATAATAAATAATTAATAAAAAATATTTTTATAATCGCTGCTTCTTTTTTTTTTTTTTTTTTTGTGAGAATCTGTAAGGTTAGTGTCAAGATATGGGTCTTTACTCTAGTACTTTAAATATTTTTGACTTATTTGCGTAAAACACGAAATTAACTGTTTGTGTCTTGTGGGCTACATTGAGCGAAAAGGGAATTTTTTTTACAGCCTCCAGCAAATTTATCATAGTGCTATTTTATATTTTTTGGTTGAGAATTACTATTTAGACGTAACAATGTCTAACTTTTAGTTGATTTATAAGAGCGAATGCAAATAAATCAAGGTCCATTATGCTATCGAGAAACTTTCGCCTTGAAGTTTGCGAATCTCTATGTAGGATGAGAACTTAACCCACCCTTACACGCCAACTTTTATAAGGTTTAATCCAAGCAAAAACAATAGAAAACCTCCGCAACACTTGTCTTCGCAAGTAGTCCGACAGAATCAAGTCGATCACTGGCCTCAATTGGTGAAAAAGAATTCGACGCAATTATCCAAAATACGTCAAATTTACTCATTCTGTGTGAGATATGCGTCGTAGATTTATGCTACTCGAAAACAAAAAACCATTTCAAGAGTTTTCAGTCGTCCTATCTGATATAATTAGCATAAATATGAAATGCTTTAAATTTTTTACGTTAAGCTTTTTCAAAACTTTTTTACTTTTCCTTTCTCTTGTTGTTCGTTGTTGCCTGCAGGACACGCTCAGTTTTTATGAAATTACTCCTTTAAAAAAAAATTAAAAAATTAAAAAAAAAACGTATTTTTTTAAATGTTAAACTCTATGTGAATTAATTGAAAATTTGTAATTTTAAGATGTTGAGTTATAGAGTGATAAATATAAAAATGAATTTATATGATATCATTTTCTTTACAATATTCATTTAATATGAAATAAAAAAATGTTATGTTAATAAATGTTAAACGTTAAAAATGGATGTTAAAATTTTTTTCAAAATGTATATTTTTGGCTAAAAGTGTATATTTTAGGAAAATAAAATGTACCTTTCTCGAAATTTCACTGGCAACACTGTTTATACCATCGTTAGCTTCGTTTTTTAATAAAGATGTTTGTGTGTTCAGTGCGACAATGATTGTTTTGGTAAAGAAAGAAAAAATACAAACAAAAAAGCCATAAATCAAGCAAGTATTACTCATGAAGACATTCAGCAGTAACTATGTATGTAGTACCAGAAAAAAAAATTGAAATGAAACTAAACGCACATATGTAGGTATAAACAATTTCCATAGAAACAGACTGACTTTTTTTTATCATCTTAAAAAGTACAGTAGTTCTGTATGTCGGTACAATGTGTTCTTGTTTTTATTGTTGTTAATTTTAACAAAGCGTCTCATCAAATGGACAATGACTACCAGGGTTGATAAAGTTGGTACAATTGCACTTTTTTGGTACAATTCAAAACTAAAAAGTACGCTGGTACGCCTGTGACTCATTTGGTACTATTTATATCAATTTTATAATTGAGCAAATAGTCTTGTTTTTTATGAAATCTAAGGAAAGCTCTATTTTTTGTTGTTGGATTTAACAAAACAGCTATGATTTTTTGCATTTGCTCTTTTGCAAGACCATTTGCACAAAACACTGAACTCCGTTGTTGTGAATAGACTTTTGCAATTGTTCAATGAACGATTGCTTATGCCGCATTCTAAATTTGGTATCAGCGGCAGCATATATGCGTGTATTTTCTGATGATATTGACAAGTTTTTAAAAGATATAAGAGACCACTTCTGCAAAAGTTCTACATAGTAGCAAAGACGACTTCCTCTCAATTCAAGATTATTTTGGAACGGATTCATAATATTTTCAAATGTTCGTCAACAAGAAGGGTGTCACGTCAAGAAGTAATTAACAGAATTTTGTAACAGTGGGAGCCCACTCCATTATTATTTTACTCCGTATTATTTTGAAGGAGATTTTACAAGCGCTAAATAAAATATTATAATATTCGAACTTTCTGCTCCTTTCCTGTTTCTGCAGAACATATCAAAATTTGGAAATGCAATCCGAAGATGCTCGTATGCACATATTCTAAGAACGCTTAAAAATTATATTTTCGTTTAAAATTCGAGATTGCATTTTGAGAAATATTCGCCAATTTTCCACAAAAAAGACGATAAATTCTAAAAAGTGTATGAAAGCGCTGACTGGCGGTAATCAAAAATAAATGGATTGCTCGACCCTAAAAACCGCATGATACAGGTCTGGTTAGACCAACTACAATATGTTTGCCTCTATTCTTGAATATTTTGGAAAACTAACTACATATTTTGAAAAATCCGGGACTCGAAATCAATTTTTGACCTATGGTTTCTTTGGCAAAGTTTCTTGGAATGACTTATAGAACAAGAATCGCGATGTGCTTTTGACGCAAACAAATTTAACCCACCCTATTATTATGTATAATTTATGTTCATGTACTTTTTGCTATCTATACTTCACATGTACAAAATTTGTACTACAAATTAAACTGTTTTTGTTGCATTAAATTTTTGTTTTTGAAAATAAAACAAAAAAATTTATAAAAAAAAATGATTTAGTACTATTGGGGCTGCAAAAGTACGATTTTAAAAGTTCGTTGGTACAATATTGGTTTTCTCATTTATCATCCCTGATGACTACTGAATGCAAAAGTATAAGAATTGCGTGCGCAACAAAAATGCAAAGAAAAACTTTCAATAAAAAACGAATACATGCAAAAATCAAATGTGTACGAAACGATCTAAAAATTACCAACGTTGAACTTTGTTTTGCAAGCAAAGAGTGAATGTAAATTTGAGCGTATGAAAAAATCAATAAAAATAGTGATTTTGCAGTTCTCTGATATCGACACATAATTAATATATATAATAGGTGCGTTTGTTTACTTTTCCAGTAAAATGCAGTAGGTGAGTAAATTTTGGGCAATATGAAAATGTTACTCTCAAAACTGGCTCTTGGACAAAAAAGTTAACGAGCGGAAAAATTGCAAAATCTTACAGTTTAATTCAAACATAAGACCGCTAAAAAGCTTAGTGTTGTAAAATATGTGTTATTTAGACTATCCAGTATATATTGTTTTTGGAACTTGATGCATTGCATTTTAATAATTATAAATTCGTAGCAAATGTATTTATAAAATGAACTTCTGTGGAAGCTTTAAGACTTGTTTAGTTTGTACATGACTTTTAATTTTATTTCTAGTTAAATATCATACGAAAATACATGAATACTTGATTTTTGATACTCGGTAGCCTGAATAATATGCAGTAAGAAGTATTCATATATTGATTAGACTTACATCTCTAAAATATTAATACAATGTTATTTATATTAAATTTAATTTACTTTTCAAAAATACCTATTAGAAAACTTGTTTTTAGTTTATGCTAGAAACACAACTGGGACGAAAGAAGAATTATTCGCAACTAATAATCGTCACCAGAAATAGAACACATTGGTGTACAGCGTTGCCAGAATTAAGATTTTATCTTATTTTTAAAGATTTTTTGACCAAAATAAGATTTGAAGATCTTTTTTCTCAAATTAAGATTTTTTTTTATTTTTAGAAATAAACATTTTTAACTTTAAGTTTGTACAACATTTGTACAATTTTTTTTACAGTTTTTTAAACTGTCAATTTTTAAAACAATTAGGTTTTGCATCAGCTTGTTGTCTTTTGGTTTTGCACACTTTTCTACCCATTGTCTAGCATACACAATAATGCATGATTATTGCTGGGCATACAAAATATTAAAAAAGCATCTTAAATTAGCGGTTGTTCATTTTG
Organism: Pollenia angustigena; assembly: GCA_930367215.1. Classification (NCBI taxonomy): domain Eukaryota; kingdom Metazoa; phylum Arthropoda; class Insecta; order Diptera; family Polleniidae; genus Pollenia; species Pollenia angustigena. The sequence goes on from OV884056.1 coordinate 189,988,414, forward strand.
AAAAAATTGATAAAAAAAATTACTTATCCTCTAAAGACCCGAACATTAACCCATTGAATTTTAAAATTTCTTATATATTTTTTACAACTTTTGGGGAGCAAATTCTTTTTAAAAAGTTGTATTTGAATTCTTAGAAATTAAGGTTGCACATATGTGTACCTCAGGTCTTAAAATATTAAAAATTTCAACGTGAATTCTTTTTTTCTTAAGATTTGAACTGAACCGATTAAGTAAAGGGTTTCTTAACTATTTGTTTTATCTTATGAGGTGTAATTTTAATTTCGGTTTTTATTATTTTTTTATTTAAACTGGTACAAAAAAAGAGGTGCACATATGTGTACTTCAGGTCTTAGCGATTAGTTATTGGGAAAAATATCCCAACAGTATGGTTTTTTCAAAAACTTCTACACCCTGCCATCTTATGATATTGTTTGGAAGCGCAGTAGCTTAAAGCAAGTAATAAAATTGTTTCTATTAGTCACACGATGTCGCTAGTTTTTAAAACTTGTAATAAGTTTAGGTGCTACACATATGTGTACCATTTTCTGAAGAGGTTAATTGTGAAAATAAAAACCATATTAAATTAAATTTTATTCCTTCGACTTTTGTTTTAATTAACAGTAAAGAGTACAATATTGAATGTTGAGATCGTCATACACAAATATTACAAATTTATTTGTAACTCATTCCCTAATAATAATATCCGAGGGATATCGAATTATTTGAGAAAATAAACAAGTAAATAATACACATATATTTTACAATTAATTGGCGTCAAGCTCGAAAATGCTTTTTATTGTTAAAAAAACGTATTTTTATAAAGTTTAATCTATTAAAGAACAAAAAAGCACATTTTAATAACAATTTCATTACGAATATATTTAGGAAAATCCATATTTTTATACCCTCCACCACAATTAGTTGGGAAGAGGGTATACTAAGTTTGTCATTCCGTGTGAAACTTTTTTATTATTCATCTCAGATCCCATAAAGCAGCGATCATCACAAAGAGAGACAGTTAAAAATGTGTATGTAGTGGTGAGTGCAAAGAGAGGAAAATAAATTTACTCGTTTGAGACATTTACTATGTGTTTTGTTCTTGTTTTTTAAAAGTGTGGCTTTTTACAATTCTTTCGGTAACCTTCGTGTTGTGTGTGTGTGAAATTCACGAAAAGTGCTCGGCCCCCGGGGGCATAGCGTGATGATCGCTGCCATAAAGTGTCTATATTCTGGCTCTTTGAGTAATTCTAAGTCGATTTTGCCATGTCCATCTGCCTGTCCGTCTATCCGTCTGTTTGTCTATTAAAAACACGCTCACTTTCGAAAAACTCAAAAGAAATAAAGAAACTTGGTGTCAAGTTGCTTGTAGTTATCCTAAGCAGTTTGGGATTGAAATCCAGAAAACTCGGTTCATTAGGATCAAAGCTATGAATCAAAATGTGGAACCACAGAATGATATAACAAATTTTGGCACGTCACAGTTTAATAGGACTTGTAACGACACTGTGAAGGTCGGTCCATAATTAACCCTAGTTCCGGAAAACAGTTTAGTACATTGAGTATATTGCGGTAAACTTTCTTCCAGCTTAGCTTCATATGGCCAAAAAAAAATGTTATGCAATTTTGTGATATACAGTCCATAATTTACCTTAGATACCATTTAAGCAGCCGCTAAAACTAATTGCACCGCTGTATTGAAATTTATGTTTTCAATAGCAGAAATCACTCTGCAGAGTTTTGGGATGATTGGTTTATAGCTTACCATGGCTTCAATATAAATTGTCCTCCTGAAAATCATTTAGGTTCGGCTATAACTGTTATTTTACTCAACCTATTTAAAATTGCTAAAAAAAAAAGCTTTAAACTTTCTTATTGTCAATCAATAATTTTATATAGGTCTAAACCGCAACCAATTTTAATGCAGATGTCTGTTTTTATAAAGATAATAATAATAAATGGACATCATACAGATATTACTCCTAAAACAATCGAACTGTTGGTGGAGGGTATCAAAGATTAGGCACAGCCAAATTTAGCACTCTAACTTGTTAAAATGTAATTTTCTCAACGGTTTGAAAATATGTAATATTAAATTGAGAACCCTTATACCGTGTTCAGATATACCTTTTTTATTGAGTCAATATTCGGTTAATTGACATAATTATTTTTCTGTTCACATATACACAATTTAGCTAACTCAATTTATATTACTACTACATACAACTTTCAACGTAAACAAAAAGGTACATGTATAAGAAAATGTTAACAACTTTTGACATCTTTAAGGAATAAACATCTGGTTTTTTCGCAGACCAAATGCATGGGCCTTTTTTTGGTTGTAATTTCAATTGCCAAATGTCAAAACACTGTTTAGTAAGTTGTGTTTTGCCTAATAACCACACTTGTTACAGTGTCGCATTTTAATTTTACTCAATATTTATAACAATTTCGTATTAATTGAGCAATAACTAAATTGCAATTTTGTATGGAAAATTGAGCTCCATAATGGCATTTATTGCGTAAAACTCAATTAAGGTGCATATCTGAACACGGTATTAGGATTTCATATGATGTATGAGCTTCATAGCTCCCAAGCTAAAATTTTCTTTCCAAAATTTATATCTATAAAAATTCAATTAGTTTCAATGAAACTTCTTTATTAAGATGGACTCTTTTACGTTCTTATTTATTATAAATTAAATAGATTTAAAATTTATTTTTAGAAAGAATTTTATGGAAGATAAATGTAACTAAAAACACAATTTAAACCTACAATCTAATTTTAAATACCGCAATTAAGTATTTCAATTCAAATAGCTTTCATAATAAGAAGTATGTTCTTTTAAAAAATTAATATTTATTTTTTTGGCTTTGTTTTAAAAAATTTTAAGATTTTTCTCTTCAAAATAAGATTTTTGTTCGCCAAATGAAGATTTTCCTTCCAAATCTTCTGGCAACGCTGTTGCACGATCATTGCGTAGACCGAAATTCGTCGTGCGTAACGAGCTCTGCGATAGGTTTATTTCTATTTCTTACGCAGACGAACGACGAACAAATTGGGAAAGGGACAGCGCAGCATGATAGCAAAGTCCAATATTTATTAAAAACCGTCAAATCTGTAAAGAATAACAGGGAAAATTCGCTTATATTGCGAACTTGGCTAAAATTCGCAAAAAATTTGCAAACTTTTAAACAAACACTAAAATTTATTAGAAATCGCTAAATGAGTGAAAAAAAAATCAAAATGTCGGAAAATAACTAAAAAAAATTTGCAAAAATAGCAAAAATTCGCAAAAAACTTTAATATTTCAAAAAAAGCCATAAAATTGATTAAAAGTCTCTAAAACCATATGGAATGGCAAAAATTCGGTAAAAATTGCTTAATTAGCGGAAATTCGCAAAAATGTTCTAACAGCGGCATGATAGCAAAGTCAACTATTAATTATAAATCGTAAAAGCTGTAAAGAATCACAGGGACAAATCGCTTCTATTGCGAACTTGGCTAAAATTCACGAAAAATTGCAAACTTTTTAATAAACATTAAATTTTATTTGAAATCGCTTAAAGGGTGAAAAAAACAAAATTCCGACAAAAAAAAATTGAAAAAAAATTGGCGAAAATTTTTAACATTTCCAACAAGCCATAAAATTGATTAAAAGTCCCAAAAAACTATAAGGAAGTGCTAAAATTCGTTAAAAAATTCGCAAAAATTTGCTAAAAGCGGTATGATAGCAAAGGTTACTTTTTATTATAAATTGTTAAAGCTGTAAAGAATCAGAATACTTACAGGAACAAATCGCGAATATGGCTGAAATTCGCGAAAAATTGCAAAATTTGAAACAAATCCAAAAACTAATTTCAGAACACACCCGATTAATAGTTTTTAATAAATTAAAACAAGTTAGAGTGCTATATTCGGCTTGGCCGAATCTTTGATACCCTCCACCGACAGTTCGAATGTTTAAGGAGTAATATCGAATGATGTCTATTTATTATTATTATCTTTTTAAAAACAGACAACAACATTAAAATTGGTTTTAGGCGTATTAAACTGTTTTCCGGGAGTAGGGTTTATATGGGGCCTAGGGTAAATTATGGACCGATCTTCACGAAATTTTACAGCGTCATTTCTAGTCCTAAAAAACTGTGACGTACCAAATTTTGTTACGATAGCGTTATTTTTTACGGTTTTAGGCGTACTAAACTGTTTTCCGGGAGTATTGTTTATATGGGGCTTAGGGTAAATTATGGACGGATCTTGAAGAAATTTAACAGCGTGATTTCCAGTCGAATAAAACCAATTTTTGCAAAATCTTATCTCATTCCGTGCCTTGTTCCACCATTTATGTTATTTTTTGTAACAAAATTATCAATTTTTTTAGGTGGTGGTTCCACATTTTGATTCATAGCTCTGGTCCTACTGAAGCGATTTTGCTGAATTTCTGCTTAGGATAACTACAAGCAATTTGGCACCAAGTGTGTTCATTTCTTTTGAGTTGTTCGAAAGTGAGCGTGTTTTCAACAGACGGACAGACAGACGGACATGGCTAAATCGACTTAGAATCACTCAGGGACCTAGAATATATATACTTTATGGGGTCTGAGATGAATAATAAAAAAGTTTCACACGGAATGACAAACTTAATATACCCTCTTCACAACTAATTGTGGTGGAGGGTACACAAAATTTTAGGTTCACGCACTTATTGTGTCTCATGTGACGAAATTACGCAACGAATTCTTGCCGACGAATTCCTCTACTATGCGAATTTCGTCGTTTGTCCCAGTTGTGTTTGTTCTATTATGATTTATCCCCAAATTGGGAATTTTTTTTATAATTGGGGATACAAATTTCGTGAAAATCCCCAGGGGATTTTTTGGGGAAAAGCACTTTTTTCGCTGGGGATTTTTGGGGATAATATATTTTTATAAATTCCATTTTTGCAATGGCAAGACCGATTCGGTCACGATGTGGGTACAAAATTTAGTCTTTTTCGCGGTTAAACCGTTTTTAAGAACTTGTTGAAATAGTTGTAAACATTGTGGAATAAGCAGGTGGCATCGTTACGGCAACAAATACAACATTACAACAAAAATGGAAATTATATCACCGTTTACATCAAAAAATTGTTTAAACAAAAATCAAAGCGTGCCGCAAAACGTGATGAAATAAATACATTTTTAGCCAATTTTTATTTAATTATGGTCCTAATCTTATTTATTTTAATTTAAAATTATCAAAAACTTTAATAAAATACAATAATCACAGCACAAAACGTGGACTTTTTGTTAACATAAACAAAACTTTAACATAAACCTAGACAAACAATGCAAGAGCAAAAAATCGTCATCTGGCGTAGTGCTGCCACCTGTTTATTCCACCATGGTTGTAAATATGCTTTTTGTACCAAGTAGAGTTACTTATGTTGAACTAGTCTTTTTATGTAATGAATACAACTAAAATCAATATTTGCAACAGAATGCAATATAAGTTTTTAGCAGGGACCGTAACAGTTATACCTTTTTTCATAAAAGTCAGATGAAAACAGTTGTTTTTGGATTTTTATTTTTTTTAACAAAAATAACTGTTATTTTTTGATTTTTATTTTTTCGATCAAAAATAACAGTTATTTTTTGATTTTTATTTTTTTGAATATTAAAAATTTGGATTAAAAACCATAAATAGTTCAACAAAATAACCACAATACTAATTATTGTTAAAGCTAAGGCACGAGCTCTATGTGTACATTTGTCCTTCAAGTTGTGCTGAAAAAGGTCAACAGAAAAAAAAAAAAGACAAAGTGAAAAAACAAAAAAATGTACTTGGACTTCAAGAAAAATTCTTGACGAAAGTACGAAAAAACAGAAGTAAAGGAAAAAACATGTAAAATCAATTAAAATGGATAATCATTCAGGAAAGCAAATTTCGATCTACCAAATGTTAAAATACAATTTGGTTTAAGGATTGATGTTTGACTAGTGACGTCAGCAGTCGTCGATGGCTGCGAGTGTAAGACGGCAAATCCATCTGAGGAGATCGAGTGGTTGCGATCGAAACATGTCATGGTAACCTGCCGGCCAGGGTTCGAGCCCGAGCCACGTCAAGAATGAAAGATTATCAATAACAATTTTAATTAATTTTCATGTTGTAAAATTCCTTTCTTCACAAAAATAATTTAATAAAAATTAAATTTCATGAACTTTTTTTGTTATTTAAAAAAAATTAGAGAAACAAAACAAAATTTACTTCGGCGATTTTTTTGTATTTTTTCTAAGTTTTTGGCGATTTTTGACTGAAAAATTATACTAGCGTTTTTTGTATGCAAAATTTAATTTAAAAAAAAAGAAAATTTCACAAAAACTGAACAAAATCGACGTTTGGCGATTTCTGGCATCCGGTTTGGCGATGGAGCTCAAAAAAATCTGACAACCCTGGATTTGGATAACACTGTCCTATACCAAAGATAGGCAAACACATACATGTGTATTTCATAATAATGTTAGTGCTATTTGACTCTCCCGCTCTCATTGTTCTGCAGCGTTGCCATAATTCTTTTTTTTAAATATGATCGAACTTCATAATAATCCGTTACTGGGTAACATTGAGATACATAATGGTGACATAAAAGAAGAACTTAAAAAAATGCAAGTTGATTTATCTTTACCTCTAGAAAGTGGAATAAACTTCTGAAAAAAAATATCAATAAAAACATATATCCAAAAAGAAAAAATTAAATTATAAAGATGTATTCGATGTTTGGATCAACCTTTATATGCGAATCTTCATTTAGTTTTTTTAAGTTTATAAAAAATAAGCACATAAATCGTCTCACAGATGAACATCTTGTAGACCTCATGCGTATAAAATGTTGCCCCTAGAAGTTTGACATAGATGAATTAATCAAAAGTTTTGAAAAAGTGAAGTTCTTCTTTTCTGTCACCATTATATGTTTCAAGGTTACATAATAATGGATTATAATGAGGTTCGATCAAGCCTTTAAAAGGCAAATATGTCGTAAGAAATATAATACCAAAATTGAAAGAAAAAAATTGTAATATAAAACTGCACAATTTACAAAAAAGCTTATTATTCAAACAAAGAATTATAAAAACGAACTTTAAAAAAACAATTTACAAAAAAACTTATTTTTTAAACAAAGAATTATAAAATAAAACTTTTTTTATAATTGTTTTAACAAAAAAAAAATCATATTTGGCAACGCTGATCAAGCAGCAAGCGTAACACAACATACCCGTGCGACTGCTCAAGCGAGACTGAATTGTTTTAATTTTTTTCTTCTGTACGCAGGGTTGTGAACTATTTCTAATTAAAAAGCGCCGTGGTCTCAATCAAAAAGCGCTAAAAAGCGCTAAATAATATTTAAATAAAAAACTTAATCAAATGTTTAAGAAACAAGTTTAATTAATTACACTGGCCGTCAAAAAATATCGTTTGAAATAAAAATATATAAAATAAGATTTGTGCGATTTTGATCTTTTACAATGATTATTTTTGACCATATGGCGACCATTTTTTCATGCAAATTAATATGTACACTTTTTTTTATCAATTATCAGAAATCTAGGTATATTATGAATACAGTAAGGCGAGAAATCATGAAGATCAGTAAAATCAGCACGCTAAATTCAATTAAAATCGCATAATCAAGTTCTCTACCCCGACTTTTTTTGTTTTTTGCAGTGCAGTGTTAATAAAACATTAACATTTTTAAAAAGGCTTTTCTGATATTTCAGGAAGAGTAAAGTAATATAATTTCAAATATAGCCTAAAAAAATTATTTACTAAATCACCAGAAAATATATCTTGAACCAAGAAAATTTTGCACCATTCTCGTCAAGCCAAAAATTTCTTATTGTAAGCCTGAAATTTTTTCATAAAAAAGTGTAGTTTAAGAAAACTTAATAAAAAAAAAATGAGAAAATTTTTTGATTGATATGTTAACATGTCGATCTAAATAAAAATTAATTGAATCAAACCAAGTTTTCTTGAGCATTTTCTGAAAAGTTTAAAGAAATCGGTAGCATTTGTTTCTTGATGCAAAAAATTCGATCCTATTAAAATATCAAGAAAATGAGACTAATATTAAATAAATGCTGAATGCAGTTTTTGATCATATACCAAAACCATGAACTTTTGAGCATGACAAAATGTTTCTTTATTAAAGAAAGTTTTACTTAATACAAACAAAAAAAGTTAATGGATTACTTTAGAAAATAAACTTCTTTCCTTGTATAGTATGCATTTCAGAGTAAAGTATATGTATTTAAAAAACGGAAACAAATTTTGGTTTTTTGTGTCTTGATTTAAATGTTTGCAAATAAAAGTACAAAAATTTTGGGTATCAATAAAAGCGCTAATTTAGCGCTCTTTTTTAAAAAAGCGCTAAGGAAAAAATATGCGCCTTTTCGACAGTTAAAAAGCGCTAAATCTAGCGCCAAAGGCGCTAAATTGGCAACTCTGTCTGTACGTGTGCTTAAGTACGTGTAAATAAGAGAGTAACAAAGCGCCCATGGGCGGCATTTTGCCTATCTCTGTCCTAGACCCACCTTAAAGTATACCGATCTACTCAGAATCACTTTCTGAGTCGAACTAACGATGTCCGTCCGGCTGGCTGGCAGGCTGGCTGACTGGCTGTCCATGTAACCTTGTGCGCAAAGTACAGGTCGCAATTTTGGAGATAATTTCATAAATTTTGGGTCATAGGTTCTTATTGGCACAAGCCTATTGAAAATGGGCCGAATCGTAGGACCACGAGGGAAGATAGGGGGAAATTTCTTCCTCTCAGAAACTATCAAACCGATTTTAATGAAATTTAAAACATAGATAGAACCATATCTATATGGACACAAAATGTATAAATTTTTAAAAAAAAATCGGACCACGAGGGGAGCTAGGGGCAATTTCTGCCTCTCAAACCGATTTTAATGAAATTTAAAACATAGATAGATCCATATATATAGTGACACATTAGCTATACAGTTTTTAAAAAATAGGACCACAAGGGGAGGCAGGGGGCAATTTCTGCCTCTCACAAACTTTCAAACCGATTTTCATGAAGTTTATAAACATAGATAAATCCATATTTACATGGACACATAAGCATGATGTGTTTTTAAATACTGTGGTGTAGGGTATCATATGGTCGGGCTTGACCGACTATACTTTCCTACTTGTTAATTATGAGTGAGTTCCAAAACTTCAGTTGCAAAGCAACTCGCTTTTTTAAATGCATTCTACAATGCAACCATGTAGAATTTTACAATGTTATTTTTTTTTTTTTTTTTATTTATACCAAAGTTTACCAAAAAAGTTACCAAAGTACAACAAAAAAGTTGTGTTTAGAAATATTTTTTCATACAATATATTTTCTTCTAGAAATACATTCTTAAAATTAACAGAAATTAAGGAATCCGGAAATAAACTTTTTTGTAGAATGTTCGTTGCGAACTTTGTCAAGATGATGATGATGATGACCTGACAACCGAAGAAACTCTCGATAGTAACACAGCAACAGAATTACCCGAAACAATTAAAAGGGTTAAGCATTTAAAAAAATTAAAACAGGACTCTAATGACATAAGGGAAGATTAAAATGATTAAAATAAAATTACAGAGAAATTAGATAATCTGTATTATGGGTTGCTTTCGATTTCTCCAACATCTTCGATAAGTGAAACAATTTTTTCCAAGTCAAGTTTATCAAAACTAAAGAAATGAATCGCTTAAATCCTAGATATTTAAACTAATTTATTATTCTAAAACATTATTTTATAAGAAATTCTTAAACTATTGAAATGATCAATAAAATTATCTCACAGTTTATTTTTTAATAAACACATAATAAATATGATGGGCAAATCCTGCGTGACGAACGCTACATTACGAATGGCATATATCATAATTTCTTAGTAAGTATTTGTTGCGAAATAATTGATCACAAAGTTTTGTGACGCACGCTACAATAAGTGGAAGTAACTTCAAAGGTTGAAGTGCGTTTTCCTAATTTTTAGCGAATACGGCATCATAAGGGATACAAAATCTAATTCCTTAAAGAAAGATGACTATAAAGGTGGAAGTACATAACACGCGTTAGTTCGTCGACGAGTATCGTGCGTTTAAAAACTTTAGCGCGTAAAAAATTGCAAGTTACACAACACGCGCTACAAAAGCCATTCCTGTCAGCTGTTTTTATTTGTTTTACTTATTTGTGCATTAAAAACGGGTTCGAAAGTTTATCAAGATTTTGTTATTTTATTGAATTTATTCTTTTTTTTATAAATATTGTATGTTTTTTAAGCTCTTCAATAAGTTTTTCTTTCATGATTCACAAATTTCTTAAATTATTCTTTTTATTGTCAGCTGATTACTTGTAAAAAATACACAACGCGTTAAAAAGTTCAAAGTTATCCAACTTTCTGGAGCAAACGCGTAAAAATATTTTGCATGTAGCTTGTTCTATGAAATTACACTAGTTTAACTTTTTTTGACAGAAGACGACAGAGCGCGCGCGCACTAACGCGTGCTATGTACTTCTACCTTAAGAGAATTCTAAACGCACTTATTCGCAGTCAAAAAATGTTGTGACGCATGCTACATAACGAACGCTACAGTTTTTCCAGTAGTATTTTATTAATATATTTTATTTATTTTAACAAAGCAAATTATATTTTTATGAATTGCATTTCTTAAACTAATTTCTTAACTACTGAATATCAACTTTTTTTTAACGAAATTTATATTTTGATAAGTCTGCTGTAAGTGCTATTTTAAGCACAAAAATCACCTAAAATAATGCTAAATTCACGTATTTTATTAAAAAATCAGCAGTGGGGTAGGATTTGGTAAAAATTATTGCATTAATGATCATGGAAATACATATTTTTTAATATAAAAATGAAATTATACATCTAGTCGTATATTCCATTAAAAAAAATTTTTGGTTTGTGGACTGTCTCTAGGATTTGCCCATATATGGATTAATTTAATTAATTATTTTTTTGTTTGCTTGTTTTAGTTCAAGAATTGTTATGTTATTGTTTTTTTACTAATAAACTCTAAATAATAAATCATTTTTAATTTTTATTTGTTGACGAACGACGAACTTCGCATAGTACGACGAATTCGTCGGCAAGAATTCGTTGCATAAGTTCGTCAAATGAGACACAATAACTGCGTGTATTCCAGGTATTAATGTGACTATACATTTTTTTTAATTTATAAAAATAAGTACCTTGGACGCTAGATTATATAAACATTTATTATTCTTAACTTTTTTAATTATTTTACTGCATCCATTTTCATCTTTTTTAACTATTAATAAATTTTATTACAATTTCCTTATTTTTTCTTTGTTTGTTAACATTTAACAAATCATAGGTGGACTATATTTCAACAAAAGAAAAACATAAAAAACTATTAATCGTGTTCTAGAATCCGAATCCACTCGAAAGTAGATTACGTCAGCATTTTTGGTGTTCTGCATTTCGATTTAGCGATCACAAATTAGTTTTTGGGTTTGTTTCAAATTTTGCAATTTTTCGCGAATTTTATAATAAATAGTAGACTTTGCTATAATACCGCTGTTAGCAAATTTTTGCAAATTTCCGCTAATTTAGCAATTTTTACCGAATTTTGTCCATTCCTTATAGTTTAAGGGAATTTAAAACAATTTTATGGCTTGATTGAAATATAAAAAAATTTCGCCATTTTAAACAATTTTTTTTTTTTTTTTTGTTATTTTCCGACATTTTATTTTTTTTCACCCATTTAGCGATTTCAAATAAATATTAGTGTTTAAAAGTTTGAAATTTTTGGCGAATTTTAGCCAAGTTCGCAATAGAAGCAATTTGTCCCTGTGATTCTTTACAGCTTTCACTATTTTTAACAAATATTAGACTTTACTATCATGTTTTGCGGTGCCTTTCCCAATTTATTCGTCGTTCGTCTGCGTTAGAAATTGAAATAAACCTATCGCAGAGTTCGTTACGCACGACGAATTTCGGTCTACGCAATGATTGCGTTTACTTTGTGTTCTATATCTGGTGACGAATATTCGTTGCGAATAATTCGTCGTTCGTCCTAGTTGTGTTTCTAGCATAATTTAGAAAAAACCCTTATTAACCAGTTAACCGATTAATAACAAAATTAACCGTTTATTAACCGATTAAACCAAAACTTTGATTAATTAATCGAGCAATTAACCGATTAAAGCAAAAGCCCGATTAAATGAATACCCTAATAAGTATACATACATACATACATATCGCACTGGTTCCTCTAAAGAGAGTCAACTCAAAATTTTTTCAATTTTCACTTTTTGTAAGAAATCGATGTACAGTGGTTATATCTACCCACTGTAAAAATTTTACATAATTTTATATACTCTTTCGCCAAAAAAAACCCCCAATCTTTTTCATCATCTTGATATAAAAGTAACTTCTACAGAGTCAACTAAAGAGAAATATATTGAGTTGTCCCCAAATGTAAGCTGAATTCATATCAGTTTTGTTTTAACTAATTAGAAATATTTTAAGTTGTACTAGTGTTTATGTCACAACGGTTTGATTTGATGATGTTATATTTTGTGTTGTCTCTTTTTAGTTGTGAGGTAAGTTTATTGTGCTGTTATATTTCATTTTGTTTCTATATTTAGCAAATGATACCACTATAAAAATTAACAAATTTCACATAAAGGGGAACAACTCAAAAACCTTGTTATTTTTTGATAATACCTGAAAAACATCAACAAGATATACGAATTTATTAAAATAACTAATTTGAAAACTTAACTTATTTATATATGTATGTAAAACACTGCAATAAATTTGCATGTACATAGATGATTCTGTAACCTAGAGCCGATGGCCTGTGCAGCCAGTGCTCAAAAGTATAAATTTAATCTAAGAATTAATTCTGTAGATTAAATGAATGAATAATAATAATAATAAAAAAAGAACTACCGGCATGAAAATCCTTCTACTGAACCCTCCACGGGGGTGCTGGCTGGTAACGGGTACTGGTGGGTACGCGGCTAAGATCAGGGCCTTGAGCATAGTGTCTCAATGTAATGCCTATTGCCACATTACTGTGATGGGTCTTGATCATAGGTAGAAGGTAATCGTGGGGTTTGATTCGGTCCGGGCGTCTGTTTCCCACATTGGGCGGTTTTCGGGTCGGTCTCCACGATTCTTGGAACTAAAATCCAGGCGCGTCTGTTCCCATATTGGGCGGCTTCCTGGTGCGCGTCTGTTATCCGGTGGATCGGCGTTAATACGAACATGGCAGTATGTATAAAATGCAACTGAAGATAATGAAATGGAAGAAGAAATTAATAAAAGCCGGGCGGTAATATACGCCCAAACGTCGGTGTTAGCAGTGACTGCGACCACCGGCGGGCACGGTGGAGAACCAGTATCTCCTCTGCGTGTCGCCAGCGGTCACACATTCTCTGCCGTGGTTAAGGCGCCTTACGGTGGAAGTATTAAAGATGCCAAAAACGCAACTGTGACACGTACGGATGCCGTTGTCGATTCAGACTCGGATCTCGATAGCGTCAAAACTATTACCTCTAAAGAGGAACGTGAGCTGCTAAATTCACCTAGCACATCTCGGGGAGCCCATTCCATAAATAGGAACAGGCCCAGGAGAAGCAAGGAAGGACTTAGAGCTCTATCAGAATACAAAGCTGCGGTCCGGATACAGCATCGGCTTGGCTCCCAATCCAACCTTTCCAATGATGAGAAAGAGCGGATGAAGTGGGCCAAAGGAGCGATTGCAGAAGGCCGAGCTCACTTTTCAAATAACCCCAAATATGCTGCCAAAAACCATGGTTTCCCCAACAGCATTGAAGAAGCCGTGATTAAGAGCATGCAGGGAAAAAGACAGCGGTCAGTTGATGAGTCTCCATCTGCCGTAAATCCTAAGGAGACGAAAAAATCCAAGAGAAACCCCGAGGAGATCAGACCCTCGACATCTGCCACTGAGCCGTTGCCAAAGGCTGCACGAGTCAGTGAAGTGGCCAAACGTCCTCTGAGCGTGGCACTTCTCGACATGAGCAACCCCTTTGGTCAAATGTCCACAGAGCGATGGAAGATTGTGGAGCTGAAGATTTTCAACGCAATCGTTGCTAAGATGGAAGCTGAACCTGACAGACCGCTGCCCTCTTTTGATGGGGCTGGTTGGTTCAATGGAGTGAAGCTCATCAGTTGCAAGGACGAAATGACGCTGGAATGGCTTAAAGGAGTCATTACTAAACTCAAGGGTTTGTGGTCGGATGCACAACTTAAGATTGTGGATCGATCGCACATTCCTGCTATACCGAAGGCGAAGGTGAATTTTCCGCGTATTGTCAAACCGGAAGTCGCTCTTCGTCTCCTACAAAATCAGAATCCTGATATTCCCACTAAAGAATGGAGGATTCTGCACGTGCAAAAAGGTAATAAGGACGGACAGAACTACATACTGCAGATCACAAAGGAGGCGGAAGACCTTTTGTATCCGCGGTATGGAAAAATGTCATGGGGAGTTGGAAGTGTCTTTCTACGGTTAAAGAAAAGACATCCGCAGGACTCCAACCATAACACACTGGAGGTCGATGAAGTGGAGCGTGATCTAGCAGCTGCCACTGCGGCCACTTCTGGACTGAGTCTGGGTGAGACGGCCAATGAGGATAGAGCCGACCCCGAGCGGGTGATTTTAGTCGATGACGCTAAAGATCCTGCAGGTCAACCTCCAACATTGTAAGATGGCATCGGTCGAACTCCTCCTCACGTTAGAGGAGGGTCGCTACGACGTGGCTTTAATCCAGGAACCGTGGATCTCCACAGGAAATCGGGTTTCTGGATTGAAGTCACGTAATTATAACACATACTTCTCAAAAGTGGTAGGTAGAATACGTTCTGCAATACTTGTGAGGAAGAATTTTTGTTCATATATTCTCTATAATTACAGCACTGACGATCTCACAGTGGTGGCCTTGGAGGATGGCAGAGATGACATGGTACTTTTTGCATCATCCTATATGCCACACGATAGGGATGCCCCACCAGTAGAACTCCATAGACTAGTCGAGGAAGCTTGTAGAAGGAGACAAAACCTGGTAGTGGGTACAGATGCTAACGTTCATCACACAATATGGGGCAGTAAGGATACCAACAGCAGAGGTGAGGATCTTATTGCTTTTATATTACAGAATAATATACAAATTGCGAATAGAGGTGAGGTCCCCACGTATAGGGGTCCCACCTCAGAAAATGTGCTTGATGTGACGCTTTATACTGATTATAAAACAGTGATAGATGATTGGAAGGTGCTTACGCAGCCATCCTTCTCTGATCACTCCTATATATCATTTTTGTTAAATTATACTATACCTGACAAAACAGTGTTTAGGAACCCAAGGAATACGGACTGGGCCAAATACTCTTCACTTTTGAACAGGGACCTAGGTCACTCGGGAACATTGGTTAGTTCAGGGGACATAGATTCGGCTGTAGACACATTGGTATCGGGCGTTACTAGATCCTATGAGAAGTCGTGTCCCCCGACACGAGCTAGGCGTAAGTCCAGACCGCCGTGGTGGAATGGTCAGCTGGACTCTGGAAGACGCGAGCTTCGTGAGCTATTCAAACTGGCGAAAATTGTCGACCGGTCTGAGTGCTGGGGGGAGTATAAGGACGCTCTTAGGGTGTATAAGCGCGACGAGCGAAGGGCTAAACGAGCTTCGTGGAAAAGCTTCTGCGACAATATAGAGAAGACAACCGAAGCGGCAAGACTGCGGAAGATGCTAGTGGGCAGTCCGGTAATGCCAAGTACGGTTTGTAGGGAAAACGGAGAATGGACAGGGAGCAGCGCGGAAACGTTGGGGGTTCTTGTGGATACACACTTTCCGGGCTGCTCAAATGATCCCATTCTAACTGATGAAAATTCTGTTGTGGCAGATGGTGATAGCGGAATTATCACCTATGAGGGGGTGGAATGGGCAATCGATTCGTTCCAGCCATATAAGTCGCCTGGTCTTGACGGAATTATCCCAGCGCAACTACAGCGGGGTAGACAACGGATAGTACCATGGCTGGTGGAAATTTTTAAAGGATGTCTGAGGGTAAACTATGTGCCTAAAACTTGGAGGATATCTAAGATTGTATTTCTGCCGAAATCGGGTAGGAGCAATCATATGTACCCAAAAGATTTTAGACCTATAAGTCTCACATCCTTCCTGCTGAAAACGTTGGAGAGAATCTTGGACTATCATGTCAAGGGTAACATGAGGCCGACCATTCTCTCTGTCAATCAACATGCGTACACGAAGGGTAAATCAACTGAGACGGCACTTCATTCAGTTGTCTCGCTGATTGAGAAGACCCTGAGCTATAAGGACTTCGCTATGGGTGTGTTCCTGGATATCGCGGGAGCATTCAATAATGTGTCCACAGAGGCAATTTTGGCTAGCTTATCTCGCACTGGGGCACATCCGCATGCTAAAAACTGGATTGGTAACCTGCTACGGTGTAGAACTATATCCGCGGCGTGGGGCAACTCCAGGATAACAAAGAGGGCACACCGGGGAACCCCCCAGGGAGGGGTTCTCTCGCCGATGCTATGGACGCTTGTCGTCAACGAACTTCTCAATAGACTTCAGGACGGGGCAGCAAAGATGACCGCATACGCAGATGACGTGGCGGTGATAGTTACTGGCAAGGATCTGAATACTATTAGTTCTGTAATGGAGGCCACATTGGCGATAATCAACCAGTGGGCAGCCGGAGTAGGACTGGGAGTTAATCCCGAGAAGACGGACCTAGTACTATTTACGAAAAGGTATAAAGTTGGTCCATGGAGGAGACCTAAACTAGGGGGTACTAACCTAGAACTTAAACACCACACTAAGTATCTGGGAGTAATACTGGATAGCAAACTGTCGTGGAGACTGAATGTGGAGGAGAGGGTGAAAAAGGCAACGATTGCGCTCTACGCATGTAAGGGAATGCTAGGCAAAACGTGGGGTCTAACCCCTGCTCTTACACATTGGGTCTACACAGCGGTGGCGAGCCCAATCCTACTCTACGGGATACTTGTGTGGTGGACGGCCTTGGATAAGATATCGTACCGGAATATGCTAACGGGCGTACAGAGACTCGCCGAACTTAGTATCACCGGTGCTCTGCGTAGTACACCGACTGCGGCAATGGATGTGATCCTGGACTTGCAGCCGATTCATCTAGTGGCATAAGGAATTGCAAGGAGGTCTGCGATCCGCTTAAGGGCGACGGGACAATTTGTATATGGACTCTATGGTCACGGTAGTATTATAAGGGGAATAGATTGTAGCAGTGACTACACCATTCCGAGACTGACACTTGGAAGGAAACCGCGAGTTACCATAGAGGAGGACGGCTGGTTGGTAGGACTCCGATCAGGCCAAGGGACCTTCAGATTCTACACTGATAGTTCCAAAATGGAGGACGGAGTTGGAGCTGCAGTCTACTGCCGAGAACTGGGTATTCGGGAATCGTATAAGCTTCCCGATTACTGCAGCGTTTTCCAGGCGGAGGTTTTTGCAGCCAAAATGGCTGCTGATTTGGCACGTGTTCCCAGCACCGAGAACTCGCAGGTATACTTTTTCATTAATAGCCAGGCGGCGATCAAGGCTATAACCGCGGAATACTCATACTCATCTGTCGTCCAGGAGTGTAGGGACTCGATAGATAGACTCTGTGTCAATAGGAGAGTGCATATCTACTGGGTTCGCGGTCACCAGGGCATAGAGGGCAACGAGGAGGTGGACGAATTGGCGAAACGGGGGGCCCTTTTACCACACGATAGGATGGTGGTCATCCCGGCTCCAATTCAGAATATAAGGAGAGATACGGACTCTGCTATACGGAGGAGATCAGAGGCGTTTTGGGAAAACACAAGAACGTGCAGGGTTTCCAAGGTTATGTGGGGATCCTATGATCCGGAGTCGTCGAAAATGCTTCTGTCGCTATCGAGAAGGGACTGTAGACTTCTGATAGGTTTTATAACGGGTCATTGTTGGACTGCGGTATACGCCTATAGGGCGGGCCGGTTGAATAGTGACAATTGTAGATTTTGTGGGGTACCAGGAGAAAAGGAGAGGGTAGAGCACTTGCTATGCTACTGTCCGGCACTCGTGCGCTCCAGGGCGAACTGTCTGGGAGATCATTATCTCCAAGATCTCGGGGAAGTCTCTGGAATTGGGTTAATGAGACTCCTTGCATTCGTCAAGAGAGTGTGGGGTACCTTGGATACCATCACATCTGACTGACCTTTTTACTTTCTTCTGTGGGTTATCGGACAATTGTGGTAACGCTAGGGACCTATTTGGTCTATGCGGGGTCTTTGTGACCGGCCACTCTAACCTAACCTAACCTAACCTGTATACTTCTTACTCGTGTTTCTTTACAATGCCATATTAGGGTGGTCGTTAACTGTATGGATAAAATTTTTTTTTTCTATTTTTCCATGCTGTAACCCCCCAATTCGGTGGGTATTGATAAAAAAACAACTCCAAAAAATGTTTAGGACGATCGGCAAAGGCTAAGCCGTCCCTCAAGCCCGCCAAAGTTTGAGAAAAATCGTAAAATCCGACTTGTATGACTTATATTTAGGAAAATATTAATTTTACATAAAAATCGTTTTCTAAGAAGTTGTTGTTAGTAAAGTTTCCAACAACTTTTGCGTTAACAAGTTTTCTCTAAAACTCATATTGAACAAAACCTAATTAAAATAAAAAGTAAACAGCAGCATTGATGCGAATTTTTTCTTTAGAACTGTTTTTTCTTACACACGTTAA
This sequence comes from Pollenia angustigena, assembly GCA_930367215.1. Taxonomy (NCBI): domain Eukaryota; kingdom Metazoa; phylum Arthropoda; class Insecta; order Diptera; family Polleniidae; genus Pollenia; species Pollenia angustigena. Next base: position 190,007,250 of record OV884056.1, read on the forward strand.
TTCAGCTTTAATGTTTGTGTTTGTGTGCGTTTGCTTAAAATAAAAATAGTCAAACGCTTATCATTTGTTTCTAACGTACCACGGTTGGTAAAGTTGATGCAATTGTACTTTTTTGATACAATTCAAAGCCAAAAAGTACGGTGGTACCCTAGGGTGACCGTTAAAATCAAAAGTTGTATTTATTTAGGTCTCACTCGCCAATTTGGTGGGTATTGATAAAAAAAACAGCTCAACAATTTTAAGGACGATCGGCGAAGGCTAAGCCGTCCCTCAAGCCCACCAAAGTTTGAGACAAATTATAATTTTACATGAAATCTGACTTTTATGTTTAATAACTTAGAAAATATTAATTTTGTAGAAAATTTGTTAACAAGTTTTTCCTTATCTCTTATTAAACAAAATAAACTTAAAATATCGAATAAGCCACTAAAAAATCAAATTTTTAATTGATTAAAGAAACGCATTTTCTATGAATTAGTTTTGTTGAAAAACATTTTTATTATTTATTAAAAAAAAAACCGACTAGCCGGGCACCTGGCGTTTTACCCAAATTCGGGTACGCTGAATTCAGTGGTGCTAACCGTTTTTTAGGTAAGCTCTTGTTTTCAAAATTTCGAAAACGGAGGAGGTTGCACAGCGTAACTTAAAAACGGTTTAGTTTATAAAATAAACTAAAAAAAAACCAAATTCCACAATAATATGTATTACCTTTAACAATTGTTATAGGTTTTCTAATATGCATAGTCGTTTTAGAAACCAAATTTTTTGGCAATAGGGATACAACAAATTATGTGAGGTTGGTCATACATTTGACCCAACTAAGGCCAATCTTGGCGCTGCAGTGGCCAAATTTAAGAATTATATTAAACCGGCATATTTGTATGGGAGCCCCCTAAAGGGTGGAGATATAAGGCAAGTATGTTTTAAGAAAATGTTAAGCACAAAAAACTAATGAAGGTCCGTCATATATTTAATCCCCCTTGGGGCGATTCCTTGGCAGTTCTGGGGCTTTTTCTTCAATATATTTCTAGTCTGTGTTGACAATTTTATATGAGAGCCCCCTTAAAGAATAAAGAAAGCGTGCAGTTATGTTACAGGGATGATAAATGAGAAAACCAATATCGTACTTACGAACCACAATAGTAATAAATAATTTTTTTTTTTTATAAAAGAAAAAGACTTTTGTTTCGGTTACACTTGAAACCATTGGTACATACGGTCTATTTCGTTCCTTTGTTTTTATAATATTTTGCCATGAAGGCTTATATGCTGCCGCTGATACTTGATTTAGAATGTGGCATATGCAATCGTCCAATGATCAAGTGCAAAAATCTATTCACAATAGCGAAGTTTAGTATTTGGTGCAAATGGTCTTGCAAAGAGCAAATGCAAAATATCATAGCTGTTTTGTTAAATCCAACAACAAAATACACAGAGATTCCTTAAGAGTTCATAAAAACGCTACGAAATATTGCATTTGCACTTTGGCAAAACCATTTGCACCAAACACTGAAATCCGTTTATATTCATTGGACAGTAAATACGAGTTGCCATTTTATATCAATTATAAATATTTAGGTTTGAAAAATTTGGAAATAGTACCAAATGAGTCACGGGGGTACCACCGTACTTTTTGGCTTTTAATTGTATCAAAAAAGTACAATTGCACCAACTTTATCAACCGTGGTACGTTAGAAACAAATGGTATGCGTTTGACTATTTTTTTACGTGAGTAAGAAAAAACAGTTCTAAAGAAAAAATTCGCATCAATGCTGCTGTTTACTTTTTATTTTAATTAGGTATTGTTCAATATGAGTTTTAGAGAAAACTTGTTAAGGCAAAAGTTTTTGGAAACTTTACCAACAACAACTTCTTAGAAAACGATTTTTATGTAAAATTAATATTTTCCTTAATATAAGTCAAACAAGTCGGACTTTACGATTTTTCTAAGACTTTGGCGGGCTTGAGGGACGGCTTAGCCTTCGCCGATCGTCCTAAAAATTTTTTTGAGTTGTTTTTTTATCAATACCCACCAAATTGGCGAGTGAGACCTAAATAAATCCAACTTTTGATTTTAACGGTCACCCTAATGCCATATTGTTTTCAACTTTCATTTTCATAAATATTTAAAGAAAAAACAGTTTTTTACCTCTACTGAAAATTTGTAAACTTTGAGTTCACTTTCTTTAGAGAAACCACTGCAATATATATTTTAATACTTTTTTTGTTTTTGTAATTTTTACATTTATAACAAGTTTTTTTACAAAATTATCAAACTCAACACTTACCTCACAAACGGCAACTGAACATTAGTATTATTGTGCCAATCAATTATTACCGAGGTGTTAGGGAACATAGTACTATATGAAATATTTGTGGCAGATGGCATAAAAACTTTAACTTCCACTGGAGTTGGCAATCCTTTTTTATTTATTTTATAATCCGAATCTGGATGAACACGTTTGGCAAGTAAACAATTCAAAAGAGATTCGTCCTCAGAAGCTACAGCGACACTTAAGGCTGAGCCATTATCATCACGGGCACCGTACCTAAAAACAACAGAAAGTCATTAAAAGGCAAACAATTTATAAAGAAAAAATGTGGTAATCTTACTTTAACAGCAACTCCACCATAGGTAACGATCTCTGCTTACAGGCCTCTGCTATAGGAACATTACTAAGTCCATAGATTTCTTCACTACATTTAGGATCATTGTGATCTTCTACTGGTTTAGCAATAATATTTGGATTTGCTCCGTTTTGAAGCAGTACAGTAACAACATCCAAAAAACCACCTCTAACAGCTGCCAATAGTGGTGTCTCTCTCGCTGCCCCGCACAGCAGATTTACATTAATTGGGCATTTTTCACATTCTAAAGACTCTTCTTTAATAGTTTGTTCACCATCACTACTTATGTTTAATTTTGACATTATGGCTTGTATACCAAAGGAAATACGTTTACGTGTTGGTGTTACGGGATTACTTTGTGGACTTTGTGCACAAGTTTTGCGAGCTTTGACTTTCCATTTTACTAAAAAGTTGACTAGAGCTTTATTGCCCAATATACTGGCTATATAAAGACTAGTTTGTCCGGTGACATCTTGAGCATTAGGATCAAATGGTAAACGCCATTCCCACACACCTTCTTCATCGCGATATGTTGAGTAGAGGTAGTCTGGATAGAGAAAGTTGATAAGTAATTCAAGAATTTCAATATGACCATTGATGCAGGCGGCATGTAAAGGAAGCCACTTTTCAACTGTAGGTTGCTGTAATAATAATTAATTTAAAAAAAATGTCCGGCAAATAAAAATTGTTATACAGAAAATTTAACAAAAAAAACTTTCAATAATTAATCTGGCATGCAACATAATCGAGAAAATTGAGCTATTTAAAAAGGATTTGGTTTAATATTAAAGTTTTGCTTGGTTTATTTTTTGTGTTAAATATTGTTTGTATTTAATTTTTTTTTTTCTTTACCTGTATTAAGTCTGGAAACTTTTCCAACATTGTTTTAGCTATATTATAATAACCATGATGTACAGCTGCATATAATGGTGAATATTTTGTAACAGTATGAGAACGACCATCCGAACCAGCGTCTAACAAACGATTTGTTATACTTTCATATCCAGATTGAGAGGCCCTAATTAAAAATAATTGTAATAATAATTTGGCATAAATTACCGAAAATAGTTAGAAACCTACAAAAATAACAAGGTATTTGCACCAGCCGGTGCCATATTGACAATTATTTGTCGTTCACTACCCAAAGCTTCCAAAAGAACACGTACAGTACGTTCATCGCCTGTGGTTACCGCTTGTCGTAGTTCACGATGTTTAATCAGACGCACCTGTTCACGGGCATCTTAAAAAATACAATAAACTAATAAATTAGTATTTATGTTTGATTAAAATGTTTTAATTAATTTTTCCTTAATGGCTAATGATTCACCTAAAGTTTTTGTTACTTCAATGACCTCATCGAGAAAATAATCACAAGCATCTAGTGCAGTTTCTGTACCCGACTTTGGTTTCTCAACAAAACTCCAGTCCATTTTTATCCGTTAATATAATTTAATTATTTTCAGGTAAAATGGTTAAATTGGATTAACAAATAATTGCCCCTATATGCGTGCGTTTCCAATAAAAAATTCTTTACTCCCAAGTTTACACCCTAAACCGTGCAGTTATTTTAGCCAACTAAATTTTGCGTTCGTGTTTCGCTAAGTAAAATGCCATCGTTGGATTTGGTTAAAAATCAATTGTCAGCATGTTATATGAAACTCTTAGATTTCATTCATAAAACCAGTCCTCAATCCGAGGGGTTGTGTTGTTTTATTGCAACAAACAAAAAAAAAACCACCCACCCATTTGGCGTTATATTTGCGGTGAGGTTGTTAACAACAACTGCGCAAGACACGCATATTGACTAGCAGCAAATCAAACAAAATGCCAAGCAACCAACTGTTGCACGTGTAGCTCATGTTGCATTTCAGCAGTGGGAACCAAGTACACCACAATTTATTGATCCCATTTTTTAGGGAAATTTTATAGTACAGACTCTCTCAAACCTGGTTTTTTATTGTTATTGAATTTATGTCATTATGTGTCATTAGCATTAAAGATTACATAGAAAACTGGTAATAAGTTATACTAGGCACTTACATAAATATCTACTTAGTATGTGTATGTATGACAATCTTATAAATTCATCCATATGGAACAACGTTAACAGGTTTGCCTTTTGGATTTTATGCATATTATTTATTATTGTTTTTACGTATTTATATTGTTTCATTTGATTATTGATCAGTAATGAGGAGAAAGAATTATAGGAACATTTCATTTAAATTGTGAGAGTTCTTGGGTTTAAAGAAAGCGTTATTTTTATATGAACATACATGTGTATGTACATAAAAACTCATGGTGTTTTCTTTTCTACAAAAAAGTGTGACATTTTATTTAAAAAAATGCAATTTGGTGTCTGTTTCATAAAAATTTTACTTCTAAAGTTTTTTAGAATGAAACAAGCCACTCTTTTCGGGAGCAAAATTTTTAAGAAACAGACTCCAAATTGCATTTTTTTAAATAAAATGTCACATTTTTTGTAGAAAAGAAAACACCATCAGCTTTAAATTATTATATCCTTCACCAAACGTGAAAAGGGTATATATAAGTTGTCATTCCGTTTGTAATTTTTACAATATTGATCTTGGACCATATAAAGTATACGTATTTTGGGTCCTTATGAGTAGCGAAGTTTATTAAATGATATCCGTATGTGCGTCTGTACGTATGAATGTTGAAATGAGTTTCCCGAAAACCCCAGAAAATATCGAAATTCGGTTGTCATATATTTATGTCACATATGCAACTTTTAAGTTTGCTATTGAAATTCAGCAACAAGATCGGTATATAAATGACTGAGATATGAGCAGAAAACCACGATTGCCCCTAAAAGGCCCGGAAGATTATCAAATAAACTCATTAATCTCATAGTTGCATGTGTGCAGTCGTTCTTTTTTGGCTACAAGTACGCGTTGGCGGCAATTATAATTGATGAAAATCAAAAAGCTTTGATTATTTAAGTCTCCTGCTGTGCTTGTCAAAAAATGCATTTGCTCTGTGTGTGCCGCCATTTATAAGTGCACGGATAAAAGAAAATCATTAGTTTCATTGTGATTTTTATACCAAAACTTGCCAGCTGATTGACGTGTTAATTTGTACGTCTCTTAAAGCTACAAGCATATGACAATCCCACATTTATTGTTATTTGCTTTTTTTAATTTTTATTTTAATGTGCTTTTTTTTAACCATAAAAAATATAGAGAAATGTGTTTTAAACGAAAAAATGTACTCATCATATTTTATTTTTATTCTGTTAGATAATGTGTGTTAGTGGTTGGGTGGTCTAAGACGCTGCATTACATAAGGTGAAGGGTATTAAAGATTTGGCAAATTAGAATGTATAAGTATAATACCCAATAAAAAATGGAGCTTCCAACGAAGCAGGTTTGTAAGGGAGAAACATCAACGTTTCGCTTACCATTGCGCTTACGGAAGACATGAATTTTATATGGGGAGTTCCCACTTGGAAGCAATACATTTTTGACACATACAGCGCATTACTCAGCGCATATAAAAATTGTTGGATGTAACTATCAGCCTTACACACTGAATGTTTTGATACAGTTATTTTTTAGTATTCTCCCTTACAAACCTGCTTCGTAGTAAGGGAATGCCGTAGCACTTGAAATTATTTTTTTTTTTATAAAAGTTGTTGAGAGTTCTTTCACTTACTTTACTGCATTTCTGTATGTCTTATTGCGTAGCGCATAATTGTGCGCTTATTTTTTTAAATGTACCATTAGTGCTTCGCAAAATGATGAAATTTTTTATTGGGATAAGTACTCTTACTTGTTTAAACATAAGTTTTTTGCAAGGACCCTAAATCATAATTATGCTAATTTTTCAGGTACCAAAAAATGTACCACTTTTAAGAAATATTCTATAAAAATTGGTTTTAATTATTATTTATAACTAGCTGGCCCGGCAAACGTTGTTTTGCCACATAACTTATTTCTTTCAGATGTAGCCACTGTTAATTTAAGAAAAAATTATAGGCTATAGTTCTTTCCAGATGTTACACTATTTGCCTGCCAAATTTCAAGAAAATTAATTGATTAGTTAAGAAGATATAGGGAGGCGGAGCTTTTACCCCTCTTGCTCTATTTCCCGCCCTATAATAATAAAAACTATAGGCTTTTGTTCTTTCCAACTGTAACACTATTTGCCTGCGAAATTTAAAAAAAAAATCGGTTGATTAGTTACGAAGATATAGGGAGGGGGAGCTTTTAGCCCTCTTACCGTATTTCACACCCTATTCCCTATTCTCTTTCAGATGTTACATTGTCTGCATGCCAAATTTTAAGAAAACCGGTTGATTAGTTTAGAAGATATTGGGAGCTTTTACCCCTATTGCAATATTTTGCGCCCTCTAGCGATATTCTCATACCTAATAAATACACATACAAAATTTAATAAAAATCGGTCAAGCTGTTTCGGAGGAGTTCAAAATGGAGGGCATTTTGTTGATATTTGTATGGGAATATAAATACATGTTTCGGAATGTATGCAGTGTTCACTAAAATGGCTATAACTCATTAACCAATACACAATACACCGCTGATACATAGCTCATACTCATACATACGGCTCAAAGCTATTAAGCTTTGTTCACAATCAGAGCAACAATTTCGTTTTTTCTTCCCAAAGTATTTCATATATTTTCCTTTCATTTTTAGAACAAAAATGTAACTAACATTTTTTTAAAAATGTAAATAAAGTTGAGTCTACTTTAACTTTAGCAACAATTTGTATGAAATTGTTTCTGACGTTTAAAATAATTTTATTTAGTTTTGAATGAACATTTTAACCAAGGTCTATCCAATAGGTCTGCGTAAGAAGCCAGATGTTTATTTGGTTTATTCCTCAACGATGTCAAAAGTTGTTTACATTTGCCTTATCCATGTATATTTTTGTTTACGTTTTTGGTTTTTTGCCACACATACATGCACACAAAACACATTTTTCCTTTTGTTTTGCGTATGTAGTAGTAAGATTTTGACAACGGCGAGGAATTTTACACAAACAAAATGCCTGTTGTTTTTTTTATTGTTGTAGAAGTAAGCAGACCTATTGGATAGGCCTTGATTTTAACATAATGTTGTACAAAACAATAACAAATGCATAATATTGTTGTGGCTTAAATTTGCAAACGGTTTCTTAATGCAAAATGTGTGTGGTTGCAAAATAAATTGTTGCTCTATTATGAACACCAAGTGAAAATGTTTTTTTGAATGTGAACGAACCTTTATGATCGATAAATATTTATTTATCTTACAGATAATTATTACATAAGATTGTTATTGTTTTTATTTACGATAATAATTATTTTGAATATTTTCTTGATAATAATTGTTTTATTTTTGCAGATTATGCATGTGGATTCCTAATTATAAGTTATAACGGTTATGTTATTTATTATTCATAACTTTTAAAAAATTAGGGTGGTAACAAGAAATCAATGTTGGATTTTCCATCGGCGCAACTCCCTAATGTGCTAATAGCATAGAAAATGGGATTGACAAAGTTTCAGCCCAATCGGATAACGCTAACATGTGCCTCATTGAGAATACATTAAGAAGAAACAGCGATTTTTCACTAAAATTCGTATTTCTTTGCCTTTATAACCGAAACCATTCATTCTAGGAACCTGAGTCGAGTCTTGTTTGATAGGAAATTTTATCTTTATTAATTTTGATATTGATACTTTTGTTCCTTATACCAATAGATATTTAGGACAAAGAAATACGAATTTTAGTGAAAAATCACTGTTTTTCCCTAATTTATGCTCAATGGGACACGTGTTGGCGTTATCCGATTGGGCTTAAACTTTGTCAATCGGATTTTATATGCTATTGGCACATTTAAGAAGGGAGCACCAAAAGATAGCCCCCAAAAAAAATTTACCATATCTTGTAACAAGACTCGACTCAGGTTCCTAGAATGAATGGTTTCGGTTATAAAGATAAAGAAATGCGGATTTTAGTGAAAAATCGCTGTTTTTCTTAATTAATGCTCAATGAGACACATGTAAGCGTTATCCGATTGGGCTGAAACTTCATCAATCGCATTTTCTATGATATTGGCACATATTAGGTGGTTGCCTCGACGGAAAATCCAGCATTGATTTCTGGTAACCACCCTATTAGGGTCGTTACAAGATATGGTAAAATTTTTTTTTTGGGCTATATTTTGGTGCTCCCCTCTAAGAATATGCCAATAGCCTAGAAAATCCGATTGACAAAGTTAAAGCCCAATCGGATAACGGAAACATGTGCCTCAATGAGCATAAATTATTGAAAAACAGTGATTTTTCACTAAAATTCGTATTTCTTTGTCATTAATTAATGCTAAATATCACTTTATCTATTGGTATAAGAAACAAAACTATCAATATCAAAATTAATAAGAATAAAATTTCCTATAAAACAAGACTCGACTCAGGTTCCTAGAATGAACGGTTTCGGTTATAAAGACAAAGAAATACGAATTATAGTGAAAAATCGCTGTTTTTCCTTAAATTATGCTCAATGAGGCACGTGTTAACGTTATTCGATTGGGCTGAAACTTTCTCAATTGTATTTTCGATCCTATTGGCTCATATTAGGGGGTTGCCCCGACGGAAAAATCAACATTAATTTATTGTAACCACCCTAATGTATATCTATCGAATAGCAAAAGTTATGCTTGTAAAATACTTTTATTTGATACGCATAACACAGTTGCATATTTTTCAACTTCAAAATCTTGAACCAATTGAGAACCCCAAAATCTGAAAGCTTATGATGGTAGAAGAAAAACCTTAACTGGGTTTTGAATTTGTAGCTAAGGTTTTTTTTACCTTGAGATAAAATCAAAAAAAGTTGTAAGATCTGATTTAGGGTTAAAAATTTCCCGAAGAGAGACAAGCAATATTTTGGATGGTTCACGAGATAAAGAAACAGTACATGTATTTTTAAAATTGTACCAAAATCCACACACCAGGCGAAAACTTCAAAAATTAATTTAAAAAAAAACCTTAGCTATAAATTTAAAACCCAGCTAGGGTTTTTCTTTAGCATCGTAAGCTTTAAGATTTTGGGGGTCTCAATTGGTGCAAGATATTAGTGTTGCACTGTGTAATAGATGATAACTATGATAACTATTAAAAAATAAAAGTTGGAAAAAAAAATAAAAAAAAAAACTTTATTCGTAATAATTATTCGCAATTTTTATCGAATAAGTTATAACCAGGGAAATCAGAAATATGCACTAAAAATCACGTTTTATGCGCATTAAATTTGCAGTAAAAACTGCAAATGAAAATTATTAAAAATATGCCCCCAAAAAATAATCGGTAAAGCCCATATATGTATACACCATAGTATTAAAAGACGAATTTTTGAGATTTTACCCTTTTTGGAAACGATGGGCAGTCATCGGCTCTCAAAAACAAAGTTATAACTTTTTTAACTTAGCATATATGTTAAGAGGTTAAAATTCATATAAGAGTTATTTGTGCCGAATATTATCAAGATATTAACATCCATATGTGATTGTATTAATAGATGGAAGCTTGGGGCAGATGTGAACTGATTCGAATAGAATTTAATTTGCAGTTATATATTTTTAAAGCGAATCTATATATATAAAAATAAGTCCGTATATGTACGTCGCCGAACTACTCATAGACGCGTCGTGCGATTTCAACCAAACTTATACACTACGTACACACAGAAAAAAATACCAATGTTAAAATAACATTGCGAAATGTTGATTGAGAATCATGGTAAATTTCTGCAAAAGTATGCCCTTTATTTAAATTTATCATTATTTCATATTAATTTTAAATGAAAAATATTAAAATAATCTTAAATCACGTTTATTTAATATTATTCACTGTTAAAATAACATTGTTCAATATTGAATCCATAAAAACCTGTTTTATATTAAAATCAAAAGTTTATCTTGTTAAATTAACATGCACTTAAGTATGTACATCTTTTTATTTTCATATGTTATAAAAATAAGACAATTCCCGTATTCTTTTAATTAAAATTATTTAGTTAAATAGTACATCAAGTTTTCAAAGTAGAATGATGACGAAAACGATATCGGGCCATTCTGCTGATGCTTCTTTTAACGAAGGAGATACAAAATAAGTGAAACATGTGTTACAGGGGTAAGTGTTTTAAATTATTCTTAAATAAATGCATATGATGTCTTCACACTGTTATATCACACTCCAACCAATTTGATTCTACATGAAATTCACGTTGTTTCAACTTTAAATAACTTTCATTCAACGTGATTCGGATTGTTATTTCAATACTAATTAAATTTTGCTCTAACTTTACTACAATGTTAAATTAACATGAATTATAGTTATTTTAAAAGAAAAAAATGTTGTTCGCAAGTTATTGTAAAATCATGTTAAATTAACATGAAACAACAATGAAGCAAAATCACTACTGAAAAATGTAAAATCAACCTTATTTTGAACGAATTTACATTGATTTTTTTCTGTGTGTAGGCAGTGGCCCATATATGGTTTATATGAAGTTTGGTTGAAATCCGATAACGCATGTGTGTGCGGTGCGTATGTGAAGTGAGTGTGTTTTTGCCGCAGGAAAACCAACTTTATTAAAAACAAGTGTGTTTCTTTTCTTATTTTGTTTTGCCGTGCAAAGCAGGCAACGGGCCCGCTAGTTTAATCTAAATAGCAAAATAATTAGATAGTTTACGGTCGTAAGGAGTCTAATTTGGAAAGAATTTTTTATGGGGAATATGTTAAATTATAGACCGATTCTCACCATTTACTTAGAATTCATCCTTAGTATAATTAAAATGTATTTACCAAATTTGATCAAATTATCTACAAGATTGCAACTTGTACTTTGCGTACAAAATTAACATGGAAAGGCAACCAGCCAGACGGAATGATGGACATCGTTAGATCACTTTAAGAAGTGATTCTAAATCAAACGATATTCTTGAAGACTAGTCCAGATTTATATGTATAACACATATCGCCAAAAACTTATATAATTAATTTTTCCTTTATTTTTGCTCATATTTCAAATTTTAAAGTTTAAAATAACATTTATCTTAAATGCCAACCTGCTTTGTCTTACAATTTTCGAGTAAAAATTAAATGTAGATAGCAAAATTAAAGCAGCACGTTGGGTATACAGATAGATATTTAAAAAAAAAACTAAAATTTGCAAAAAAAAAATTATTGTATTTGCTGCGAAAGCACTTGTAGGCATCTAAAAAAAATTAAGGTATGTATATCAAAATATGCCTCAAAAAGGCAAAATATGCGCAAAAAACTTAGAAAATGCTGCAAAAAGGCTCTTTTGGCTAAATTATGCGATAAAATGCTTCAAACGATAAAATATGCAAAAATATGCACTAACTAATCGATGCCAAAATTCATAAAAAGTTCTAAAACGGATAAATATATTGTTTCCGTCTTCATTGGTCGCACAAGGTAAAACATGCAATTGCATATTTCTGGTTTCCCTGGTTATAACTATGTATTAAGTCCTTGGTATTTTGGATACCTACAATCAATTTCTAGGAGAAGCATATGGTTTATCTTCTTTAAGCTAGGAAAGTTTAAACTGGTTTTTTCTAAGTTTAAAAACCGTAAGTGATACATTTAAAACTGGCAACAGATCGAATGTTTATGGAAATAAAAGCTTGGCAGAAAGAGAAAACTATTGTGAATGTAGATTACCCCATTTTTTTAATATTAACGGCAATTTTCTAGAAATCGAAATCAAGTAAGATTAAAAACGATGGTGATTTTTAATTCAATTTATTTTTTACGTAACCTTTACTTTTTTTTAATTTTAAGTTTTTTTTTAAGTCGTCGCATTGTAAAAAAAAAGTATATAAAAGGGAATATGTATTATTCCAGAACATGGCTGTTAATAAACCTATGGGGAATTTCATATCTTCCGATTTGGATGAAATTTGCACCAAGGTTAGTCCTATTGGATAGTAGACACAAATTTTCAACAATATCATTCAAAAAGTTTCTGCCAGACACCTGTTGGTGTCAGCAAAATTTGTGCTAAGGAGCTTAGATAGCTATTATATCAATCTTTTTTTGTTTTTTTTTTTTAAGAAAATTTTAACATTTTTTTTTTTAAATTAAAATTTTAAATGGGTATTTTTTTTTTTTTTTGCTCAAAAGAAAGCTTATGTATTTTCCTTTAAGGTCCCAGCGGTAACTAGAATGAGTAAAGAGGCCTTATTTAGCAGTCACAGGTTGTCATTGGGCGCAAGGCCTTCCACACTTCCTTTAAAAACAACTTCGATACCTTCCCAAAGAAGGGAGTAAGGAAGGTCACTAAAAATGCAAAATGAAATAAAACTGAACACCTTCCTTTCTACCTTCTCAAAGAAGGGAGTAGCAATTGTGTACTGAATATTTCAGAAGGTCTTTTAAAAAGAAGTTTATGCCTTCTAGAAGGCATACTTCTGAAGGCAGGATATCATGCGAAGCGAATCTTTTAGAAAGGAGTATAGAGGCCTTCAAAAAGGCCTGCCACTTGCGGTCCTTTCAATATTTACCGCTGGGGTAGTTTTGATCGCTTATTGGGCTGTGAGTGGCATATGTGTTTTATTAGATATTATTAAAATTATATATGTATTAATTTAATTATAATTACAAATTAATAAAAAATTTAATTTGTCAACATTACTATAGAAAAAACAGTGATTTTATTCCTGGGATTAACATATTATTAACAGTATCGAAGTAGGGAATGGTAAATGGATACCAAAATCGATTTTCGATTTTTCGATCGACTTTTTTTATTACGGTTTTTGAAATCGATTAATCGAACCTCAAAATCAATTTCAAAATCGTTTAAGATAAATTTGCAAACTCATACCTTATATCACAAAGGGGTGTACACCAGCATTTTAGCGTTTTTTTTTTTTTTGAAAGCTACTAGATAAATTGAACTGAGATTTTTACAGTGTGTAGATATATGTAACTACTTTTTCTAATTTTCCTGCAAAAAGTGAAAATGTGTAAATTTTGAGATCGCCTTTAGAGGAACAAGTACATGTACATTTTACATATTAAAATTGTGTTCTTCTGTAGACAATCAGGCCTGTCACATAAATTAATTCCGATCGAAAGTGGAAGTGAGTTCATTTCTTGCTTCACATTAAACGAAATCACTTTTGATCGGATTTAATTCTGTGACAAGCCTGAATGTATGGATAGTATTTCAAAGGATTATGACAGTAGTTCCTGATCGGTGGCGACCGTTTCTTTGCTAAGTTACTATTAAGTTAGTTTAAAAAAACACATTTGCATGACATTGATGCATTGATGTATTTGTTAGGATAAATTACATACTTTTTGGTTTTTTACTCTGCTTATAACTAGATTTAAATATCGCTATAGAGCCCTTATATTAAACTTGGAAGTATATCAAGGATACTAGTAGGAAAATACGTAAAATTACAACTTTATAAACTGGGAAAACTGCATAAGCATACCTACAGACGTATGTACGCACAAAAAAAAATAAGTTCTATAGTGCATGCCCATAATTTATCGATTTAATTAAGATTGAAATTAAAAATTGCCAAAATTTTTATAAAAATAAAAAAATCGATTTTAAAAGCCCAATAATCGATTTCAGTATAAAATCGCATACGTAAATTCGATTGCAAAAAATCGATTTTTTTACCACAAAATCGATTTTCGATTGGAATCGAAATCGATTTACCAATTCCTATATCGAAGGTATAAAATGCTAGTTAGGTATGTTACATACAGTGATGCCAACTTAGTGCTTTTGGCACTATTTATGGTGCTTTTTGATGCCTCAAAATGCCAAAATTTTATACATCGTGCCAAATTAAAAAAAAGCACTAACTTGGTGCCTTTTCAATTTTTCGTTAGTGCCTTTAGTGCTTTTTACAATGTTTATTTTTTCTACCATTATATAGAGGATGATTTAGTTGAACTTTGCTATTTGGGGTACAATTTTAAGATTTGAAATGATAAAAAAGTGATAAAAGAAAGTTACATTCGTTTTATTAAAAACTTTATTTACGAGGTTAGAGCTAGGCTTCCTAGCAATTGGGAAATTTTACGAAACGTTGACTTTTTTAGCGTTGACAACATATTTAGTAATCGTAATAAAAACGATGTATTTCGGTTAACATTTTTTTAAATATGTTGACAGTTTCAAAAATAGAATATGGATTGGAAAATATTAGAAATTGTTAAAAAAATGCAGTCGGAAACCGTACAAAAAAACGTAAGGACTTTAAAAACAAAAAAAGAGACGTAGCTTGGTATATGCAAAGTGTTTAATAAATTCAAAACAGCTTACATAAAATACTTTTATAACGAGCGTTGTGTAACCTGCCATTGTAACCTGCTTTAGTTTTCCACATGTTGTGCACTTCTACCTCTAGTGCTATTAAAAAAAGGTTTTTCTATTTTACACCTTATGTGTATTCTTTACAGAGTACGAAAACAAACAAAACGAAACGTTTGCTTTCGTTTTGTTTTGTTCTTTGCAGTAAGTAAAACAAAAACAAAACCAAAACAATGAGAATGATTGTTTTTGTAAAAAAAACAATTTTACAAAAACAAAATACACACACCAAAAAAACATTATAGAACATTAAAATATAATGTTTGTCTACAGTAGTGCTGGGATACTATCGATATTTTCTACTATCGATATTTATCGATAGTCCAGATTTCACTATCGATATATCGATATTACTATCGACGGAATGTTTGTTCCTGTGCAGGAAAACTTTAATTATTTTTGCCCTATTATTGCCCTATTTAAAACGAAGGGTTACCACCCCATTGCATTATTGTCAAAACGCGAACCAGCACGAATTTCAAAAAAAGCTTAGACACGTATTTAATTAAATCGACTAAAGATTAAAATATGTAAATTTGGCATTTTTATTACAAACAAAACCGAACAAGAAATTCAAAACCCGTTTTATTTATACACCTTTCTTATGATACCCAATTTGCATATGTCGGTAAGGAAACAGATTCTCAAATTAACAAAACATGCAAAAATATACCCTTTTTCAAACTGGTCCAGCTCACGAGAGGTCAAAGCTGGAGCCGAAATATTTAAAATGTCAACTTAGAAAAGTCCAAGGTTCGTTTTTAGGAGGATACATCCAGCACTTTTTTTGGTGAGTCGCTCTAATGTAGATATATACGCACGTTATTTTAGATGGCAGTTTTTTAAAAGTTGATAAGTACCTCTCTGAAGGAACCGAAGTAACAGGGACTATAAGATATTTCATTGCAAAAATTTTCTAAATTCTAAACCCAAAAAGGTAATCTTTCTAGCGGACTTATCCTCTGATGGTCGTTCATTGTTTTGTCTTATGCCTGCAATTGCATTTGGATTTGCATTTTTTTCTTACAACATTACAAAAATATTTGACATTTCAGTCCCTTTAAAAACATGTAAAAATTTCGACTTAAAGGCCTTAAATTAGCAGTAAAAAGCACTGCTAAGCAATCCATACCACTTGCCATTCTTGTTGTTTGTATTAATTGCTGTAATTCAGCGCGAATTAATAATAGCAAGTAAAAATTTGCGGCAAAAAAATGTGTGTGTAAAGCTGCTGTTAGATGTCTTTTAAATAATAAAAATATCGATATTTATATTTTTCCTATCGATATTTTCGATATATTAAGACTATCGATAATATCGATAGTCTATCGATAGTTTCCCAGCACTAGTCTACAGTATCACTACAATTGTTCTGTTTTTTAACGAAGAACCGAACATTATATAATGTTCGGTTTTTTCTTGAAAATAGCTACGAACGGTATTAAGGGTTGTGTATGTCTCAGTGTTGCAAAATAGAAATTTTGAAATGGTACTGAACTTCAACTTAAAGAGTATATTTCCCACCAAATGGTACTTTTTGTTAAAAAAAAACAATAATTTATGAAAATAAAAGGAACAAAAAATATTTTATTGGAATTCATTTATCTAAGTATTTAATAGCAAACATTCCTTTGCTTTTTTCATCATTTTGCATATGAAAGTGTGAGTTCAATTGATGCTCTAAAATGTGGTACCGATAAAATACCAAAAGCAATGTGTGAAATATCAGCAAACATTAGATTCGTTCTTAATATTGGCTATATTTTTCCAAGAAATTTAGATATATTCAGTTCTGAAAGGTTTTATTTCTGAAAAATCCGCTAAAACACGGAATTGAAAATTGATATTATTATAGTTTTCTTTATCATTTGTAAATAACATTAATAACATCAGTAATATGCTATTTTCTGAAGTGAAGCTGGTTATCACTTTTAAGGTTTTATGTTTAAAACAAAATTTAGTTCTTAATGTTTCGCAAATTGTCGAATAAAACGATTTCGCAGTTTCTTTTACTTTATAAACCATTTTCTTATCATTGCATGTTTCTATAAATATGGTTTTCATTTAAATTTTCCACTGATATATTATTTAATGCGACCCTTTTTACAATGTTATGTTTAGTGCAAAAGATAGATTTCATCGAGTTTAAGTTTTCATAATAAGAGTTATAAAAGTATGGTCACGAACGTACGCAAAATAGAAGTCAACTTTGGCTGACAGTAGTGAAATGTAAAAATCTGCGCAATGGAACGGAGTATTCAAAAGTGATTAATTTATTTTAAAAGTGTATTAATGTAGGTCTCCATACAGTATTTACAAAATAAAATATCTCTCTTGGTTTTTGTTTAATTGGCTTATTTATCGGTCGCGAACGTACAAATAACTTTGATAATATAATTGCATGTGCCCGTGCATAAAACTGAATTGGCAAATTGGTTTAGTTCGTTGTTTTCTTACGAAGACAATAGAATGAAGCGGTTTGTTTTTTAATTTTGTTTTTTCTTTTAACCCACTTACAACTACAATTCGAGTCGGAAAGAACCCAACCAATTGTAGGGGGATGTAAGAAAAGATAAACTCACTGTTTATTGTTGGTGTTTTGTTTAAGTTTTGATATTGTTACAGGTAAGACTTAGAGTGTTTCCGGCTCTCGTGAGACCGGCACCACCACGGATAATCGAAATACACGGTTAATAGAGTTTATATTAAAATATACAGAAATTTATTTATTTTTATTTAAACATTCGATTTATGTAACTACAGATTCAAATATACAACATATTTTTTTACAAAACATACAAATTGTCATAGACAATGCAAAATCAAATATGTATGTATCATCAAAAACATTAAAATTGGGATTTTTACTGATTATGCTTTGGTTGATCAAACTATGTACATGACTGCACAAATTTTGTAAATTTTACAACGTTTACTGCTTTTTTGTTTTTGCATTTCTTCTGACGATATGTTTAAATTTCACTTACTAAATGAATAAAAACGCATATATGTATGTTCTTATGTGTGGGCACATGAACTTAAAAAGGGGAAACACCGGATTTAGATTAACATACATAATAAAAAACATATGAATGATGCACGGATAATAGATGTAAAGCACGGTTAATAGAGGTATAAATCTAAAGCACGGAAAATAGAGTTAAAGCACGGATTATAGAGGGAAAAAATAAAAAGAACCGCATGCCGGTTAATAGATGTAACCGATTAATAGAGGGCCGGTTAATCGAGGTTTAACTGTATATAAAAATGTCTTAAGAAGTAGAAAATACAGAAAAATATAAAATTTTCCAGTTTCCAGCCCAATTTCCTCAAGTAAAACAGCTGAGATATGCTATGAAACCATTCTTTTATAAGAACAAAGACTTTTTTATAATAATAAACAAAAAAAGACGATGATAATCTACATTTAATGTTTTCATCGTGGTAGACCATTCTGGGGAAATGCCCATATCCCATTCTGGAAAGCAAAATATGAATACTTGAGTCCACGCTTTGCATTTTAATATTAACGCCGTTAATTATTTTTAGAATACAGCAACATAAATTTTTCAATAAACACATGATAAAAAGCTCAAAGGATAAAAAAGTACTGAAAACAACGCGGGGGTACTGCGGTATTTTTAATATGAAAAAGTACTGAAAAATGTGCCAAAGTACTGAATTTTTCAACACTGGTATGTCTACACAATCACTAAAAAATAGATATCGTTCCTGGGTGTGTGAGCCGAACGTTAAATAATGTACTGTTTATTTTCGAACACTGCTCCAAATGATTTGGATGATATTATTTTTATTGAAGATAATAATAATACATTTAAAAATTTTTATATACAAATGTAAATATATTTATTATTTAATCTTAAACGAAAATGGTCCCCATCAACGCCGTCGCTTTTTTTTAAATTTTGGAGGTATATAATATTCGGCACAGCCGAATGCAACTTGTTGCGTTTAATTAAATTGTAAAAGTGGCTTAGTGCTTTTTTACGCTTTTTTATTGCTCGAAATAGTGCTTTTTAAATTTTAAAGTACTTTTTGCTCTCAAAAAGATGGTATCACTGGTTACATACCGTTGAAAATGTCCATTCGTCTTGTTTCTCAGCATACGTTATATTTTTAAGGTTTAAGAAACACTTAAACACAAATAGGAAAAAAATTTAAAATAGTACATATGCTAAAAACCATCGTCTTGAGTTAGAAATTATTTTTTTTTACGTATGCCACTCGCAGCCCAATAAGCGACCAATACTGCCTTAAAGGAAAAGACATAAACCATTAAAAAAAAAATTAAAAAATTCGAAATTTTGTTTTTGTTTTAAATGTAAGTTGAACAGACGACACCACATTAAACTTAAAAACACTATCAAAGTAATTTTTGGAAATACTAATTGCCTGTTTTTCAAACTAAAATAGAAATTTTCGCTTAGAAATTTACATTGAAAACAAAAACAATTTTGAGTTTTTTTATTGTTGTTTCAATATATTTTCCCAAGAGAAATTTTAATTTTATTTTAAAAAACAGATAGTAAATTTTTAATTATGTAATAAGATTTTGTTTGTCGTGATTAATTCCAAATTTTTGTTCTTGATAAAAACACTGAAGACTTTGAGTGTTTAAAATTCTTATTCGCTTTAGGGTTTTATTTGTATTATAATTTTAACTTTTCTAAAATCTTTGGAAAAGGTTTCCTGATGTGCTGGCCTAAGCAACCAGTGAAATGCGCATAGAAGCTAGCTTTCCCCCAACGATAAATGTCAGTGTATTTATCAAATATGAAAAATTGGGAATTTAGCACGTCATACGGAAATCGTATTAATAATAAAGCAAGTTGTTTTTTCTTAACCTACTTACAGCTACTTGACCGATCTTGTTGAAAAGCTACAATCCAATAGGACTTAACTTAGTGCAAATTTCATCCAAATCGTAAGACATCGATTTCAAAAGTTGGGTCACTTGACATGAAATCCCACATATTAAAAACTGGTATTAATAAGATTTTAAAAACATTAAAAGTATTTTTTTTACAAAAATATTAATAAGTCCTCATCCGTATTATGAAATATTTGCTGCAAAAACTTAATTCAATTCTCTTTTGAAACTGCATTCGTGTCCATAGAATAAAAATTTTATTTTACAGCATTGAGTCATATGTCTATGCCTTCTCTCTCACATTTTTCGTAATTGCAGACAACTTGCAGCTCAACTTGCAAGACATTTCTAAGTATTTCCAAATTAACTTTATTGCGGAAAAAATAATTATAGTTTTAACTCTTTTTTTAAGTATGTATATATCAGGGCTGTGGAGTCGGAGTTGAGGTTTTTGCATCAGAATCGGAGCCGAAGTAAGTACAAAAACTCGCGACTCGGAATCCAAAATTTGTCGTCATAAAAAATCTAAAAAAATTTTCTAAAATAAAAATTCTTCGAAACTGTTGATGCAATATTTTAAATATCGATTTGAAATTTTAACAGAATAATTTTCTATATTTTAAATGGTTAAATATGTACAGTAGACGCTCACAAATTAGAGCTTTCAGTAATTCGAACGTCCAGAAATTAGAATCAGTGTTTGCAATACATTAAACGCTCTAAAATTCGAATTTAAATTCTAATTTCAGAGCGTATTTTATTTTTTTTTTTTTGTTATTTGAACACAAGAAATCCGCAGTTTATTTTTATTCTGTTTGAACATAGTAAAACTAAAAATTACCAAATCATATATGTTTTTCCCTTATTGAATTGTTATTATGTTTTGTTGCCATTAGTTTTTTTATATTCATATTTTTAATTTAAAAAAATACACTTAATGTATTGGACTGAATTGTTACGTTTTGTTTTCGTGTTTTTATTAAACAAAATTGAATTAAAAAAATTTTAAAAGTCTTTTATTTAAGTTTTTGGAAGTAAATTTGCTCAATTTTTTATTTTTTATTCGGAAAAAAAGTCCAGAAATTAGAATAATTCAGAAATTAGAATCGCCTTAAAAACAAAGCAGTTCTAATTTGCGAGCGTCTACTGTATAGCAAACCATTAAAAAGGTACGTACACGCTCGCAAATTCGAACCACTTTAAGTGCGATTCGAATTTCTGGACGGTTTTTTTATAAAAAAAATTTAGGTAAATTTGACCATCGCTTGCCCGAAAGTCATTATCAGCTATATCGGGATATTTCTCCATTTAATGTCGTTTTTTACACTCTGATTAAGAAACAACTCAGAGACGACTCTCCATTTTCGGATATTAAGCACTATGAAAAGTTTGATAAGTGTTGGCAACAGCATAAGTGTTGGCAACATCATCCAATATTGATTTTCTATTCGATTTCATATATCTAATGGTAAAAATAGTTACATTAAAGTCCAGTGCTAAATGCTTTCATTGATCGCCTTTGTCAATCTTTTTCAATATTTTTAATTTGACAAAGTGTTTTTTTTAAGTTTGTTCGGCATTTTTAGTCCACTTTCTTATTTTAAAAAATGCTAAACCGTATACTAACGCATATACTAACACCAAAAAACCGACTTTAAAACTCTAACAACATCAAAAAGATCTTTAAATCATCTATTTAAATGGGGTTCCTCTTTTTACTTTGTGTTTGGTTAAACTAATTTGTCAAAATTTTAGTGTTTACAATAAAAAAGAAAAAACCGCTCGGAAATTCGAATTTTAGATTCTAATTTTAGAGCGCCAAATGTAATGAAATTACTGATTCGAATTTCTGGAAATTCGAATTTTTGAGAGTTCGAATTTCTGAGCGTCTACTGCTGGTTAAAAAAAAAAAGTTTAAAGTCAAATAAGGATCAGTCTCATATACGTTTAGCATCAATGTAGGAGTAGGAGTCGGAGTCTGACTTAAAAAATTTCAGCAGTTGGAGTCGGAGTTAAAACCAATTTTTGACGGCTCCGCAGCCCTGGTACATATACAAATATTTGTTGTTGTTTTTTGCATATATAAAAAAAGGCCACTGATTTATATTTTAAAGCATCAATCGCATTAGAAAAAGTAATAATAATTATTAATGCCAACTATTTATTTAGAAATTAATCTCTGCTTCGCACTTGGTAACTCTGATTTATAAGGAACTTTTGACTGTGTAAGCATTCACGCAACTTGTATGACATTCGACTATTTTGTCGACATTTTCGATGTTAAAAAGCAGGGAAACCAAAAATATGCAATTGCATATTTTTCCTTTTGCCACCAATGAAGGCAGAAACAATATAATTATCCGTTTTAGAGCTTTTTATGAACTTTGGCATCTATTTTTTAGTGCATATTTTTGCATATTTTACCGTTTGCAGCGTTTTTTTGCATAATTTAGTAAAAGAGCTTTTTTGAGGCATATTTTGATGCATTTTTTTAGATGCCTGCTTTCGCAACATCGATTTGCCCGAAATTTTGGACGTCTGGCTGATTGCCTGTCTATGTTAATTTTGTGCACAAAGTACAAGTTGCATTGTTGTAGATGATAATTTGATAAAATTTGGTTGGTTGTAATTGTACCAAGTACGAAGTCCAAGCAGATAGTCAGAATCGGTCTATAACTTTACATATTCCCCAAAAAACTTCTTTTTAAATTAGACTCTTTGTATCCGCTAAACATCTAATTATGTTGGTATTAAGATTAAATTCGCCCAAAAAATATTTTACTGCGAATGAAATTATTTTAGAATCACTTCACATTTGCCCAAAGCCCCCATCTATAAAAAGCTTTAACTTCCTTTTAAATGTTAACAATTATAAAAAAGTTAGGGACTGTCCCTAATATCCCTTTCAGACAAGAAATCTCTTATGGATGTTAATATAACTTTGATTTTGTGAGCCCATGACT
This sequence comes from Pollenia angustigena, assembly GCA_930367215.1. Classification (NCBI taxonomy): domain Eukaryota; kingdom Metazoa; phylum Arthropoda; class Insecta; order Diptera; family Polleniidae; genus Pollenia; species Pollenia angustigena. The sequence goes on from OV884056.1 coordinate 190,030,130, forward strand.
GTCCATCGTTTCCTAACAGGCTAAATTCTCAAAAATACGTCTGTAAATACTTTACCGGTTATGGACTTTACCGGTTATAATTTAAGGATTGTTTTTATTAATTGGAACTGTTGTTAAATTGTTGGATATTTTGTTTTTAAACTGGGGCATATTTTTAACAATTTTTAGGGCATATTTTCAAGTTTTTACTGCATATTTAATGCGCATTAAACGTGTTTTTAGAGCATATTTCTGGTTTCCCTGTTAATAAGTATGCTATTATTGCACGTAATTACTTGCATGTGTAGAGGCAGATTAATAAACAAAATATTCCCAACTTTTCCGGAGATGCGACAGCACTCATTTGAAAACTTAATCATTTCTGCGTCATTTTCTTCAAGTTTGGGTATTACATGTCATTCCGGGTGTAAAAAAACGGATCGGCGTCTCTAGAAATATTAGGAAGTCTAACGTATCTCTGGACTTATTCTTTAGCAGAATCAAAATATGGATGGAAAAACGCTTATTCTTTTCTTAAGTTTTTTTTTACAAACGCTCCAAAGGCCACTTCTTGTAGAATTATCAGAACTTGTACCACCAGTATGCGGTAACATGTATATGCAGAGACATTTTAAGTAGCTCAATAGGATATTTTTCGGTACACTCACAATATTCTGTATATATATATATACATATATGTCCTTTATTTATCTAAATATAAATAGATTTACATTTTTGAACAACATAAATACTTAAATAAAGTTCATTGTGAACATAGGGCGTCACAATATTCTGTACATAAAATTAACTGAAATTGTAATATAAAATAAATGAAAATTTAGTTAAAAACCAGTCTATTTATTTTTCATTTATTTTTAACGAAAAGTTCATTTAATTTTTACTGTCAAAAATTCAACTCTATGTTCCGTAAAAACAAATGAATTTAACGTTATTTTATTTTAAAATTAACTATCAACAAATTAATTACATATTCCGTAAAAAAACAAAGGTATTAGTTATTTTATATAAAATCAAAAAAATAACTGAATATTCCGTAAAAACAAAGATATATTCAGTTATTTTATTAAATTCCATAATTTTCGTTTAATCCACAAAAAAACGAATTTCTAAAAATTGCCAGACAGACACCTGTCTGCTTGTTTTTCTAATGAGAAAGAGAGAGAATATTATTATTTTCTTATCCCGTTAGACACGTTTGTTTTACTTTTGTTGTACTGACCCCGTTGTTAACAGAAGAACTCTCAATTATAAGACACCAGCAGCATGACTGATATGGCTTCGATATTATTTTACTTTTAAAATTTGATGTTTTTAACTTAATTATTTAAACAAATAGAAACTGGGAATTATTTTACACAAAACAAGCAAATCGTTTTTTATAGATAAGTAAAAATTTATTTTTTGTAGTTAATTTATCTTCATTTGTTTTTACGGAATATTTAGTTAATTTTTTGACAGTTAATTTATATAAAATAACTGAATATTAATTTGTTTTTACGGAATTCGCGGTTGAATTTTTGACAGTAAAAGTTAAATGAACTTTTCGTTACTTTAAATACAAAGAAGCCTTCGTGGCCAAGAACATTTATTGTTAGTAAAATATCTATGTATATGTATATGTAAGCTAAGTAAATAATATAACATAAAATTACTAAATACATAAAAAAACTGAAATAAAAGATAAAAGATAAGAGGCTCCCAGCCATATAAATATTGTATAAAATTTTATATGTTTATGTATTTAAAAATGACTGAACGGAATTTTTCTTAAATAAACTATAGTCCGTTACTGTAATAATATTGTGAGTGTACGAATAAAGTCAATTGTCTTTAAAATATTCGAGCAGTGTATCGAAGATCAAACATTGTAGATAAACCATAGGTTTCATTATGTTCTAAAGACTGAAATCTTTTAGTTAGAGCAAATCCTAAGTCAGCCGCTAAATTAAGACTCCGAACTATTTTCCATCTTCGTTGATTTTTTTTATAGTATAGTATAGTATAGTATAGTATAGTATAGTATAGTATAGTATAGTATAGTATAGTATAGTATAGTATAGTATAGTATAGTATAGTATAGTATAGTATAGTATAGTATAGTATAGTATAGTATAGTATAGTATAGTATAGTATAGTATAGTATAGTATAGTATAGTATAGTATAGTATAGTATAGTATAGTATAGTATAGTATAGTATAGTATAGTATAGTATAGTATAGTATAGTATAGTATAGTATAGTATAGTATAGTATAGTATAGTATAGTATAGTATAGTATAGTATAGTATAGTATAGTATAGTATAGTATAGTATAGTATAGTATAGTATAGTATAGTATAGTATAGTATAGTATAGTATAGTATAGTATAGTATAGTATAGTATAGTATAGTATAGTATAGTATAGTATAGTATAGTATAGTATAGTATAGTATAGTATAGTATAGTATAGTATAGTATAGTATTCCTCTTTATTTATTTGTTATTTTCTAAAAACATTACAAAAGTTCATCTTAATTGTATAAATTATTTACAAATAAACAAAGAAATTTTACAGCTTGGTTTTATAAAAAAAACCGTCAGCTGGAAGATATAGTGATTTTTTCATTTCTTCTTTTTTTCCATTTTCAAAAATTGAATTCTTCTATCAACATTTTCCTATATTTTAAAGCAACTCTTACATAGTTATAAAGGTTTGACCAACTAGCAACTTCATCACCATTAAGGATATTAATCATTTGTTCTTCTGTTAAAAAAGTATTACAGAAGTACCGCCGTCTTATTTCCTTTAACACTGGACAACGTCCCAAAAAGTGTTGTACAGTTTCCTTCTCTTTAAGGTTGCACAAGGAACAAAGACAATCATCACCTACGCGGTAAGATGTTCCGTTTAGCCACAAAACACCTCCCCTGACTTTCATAATTAATGATATTTGAAATTGGTTAAAAAACTCATTACAATACGTTAAACCTTTTGTGAGGTCTAAACAACGATATATTATATCTTGACTTTGGCGTGCCTCACTGACGTGTGCATGGTATGCGCGATTTTTCATTTCCTCCACCAAAAGTATGTTGGCATTGTTCCATAGCATTTTGCTCTGTTCAATGTTGTTGTGTTCTACGTTGTGCTGTATTAGCCAGGTTTTAAAATATTTGTACCAATATGTATTTTTCATTATTACTTTTCTGGATAACAGGTGGGGTAATCTATGGTTTTCATAATCGAAAATAGTTTTTGAAATATATTTTAAGTGCAGAGTGAGCGTGTAGAAGTGTTTGAGTATCCCCAAATTTGTGCCCCGTAAGAATGAATTGACCTACATACTGCGAGAAACATTTTCCATTTTGCTTTAATTGAGACATCTTTTTTGCCTATAAAATTTTTCCAGGTTACATTTAAACATGATTTTGCAGCATCGGTTTTTTGATTTATGTGCTTTGTGAACGACATTGTTGGTGTGAGCAACATTCCAAGATATTTATACTCATTTACTATTCTTACATCTTCTCCTTTAAACGTCCACTTTTCACTTGAACCAAGTCTACCTGCTTTTCTGAACACCATTATTTCCGATTTCGTTAGATTTACTTCCATTGCCCACATATGACAGAATTGTTCTAATTTATCAATCATTTTTAGTAAAACATCCACTTCTTCGGCAATCAAAACTATATCGTCTGCATACATTAAAACTCTTATATTGATTTCGTCTATAAATAAACCACCACCAAGAAACTCATGCAGATCGTTTAAGTATAACGCAAACATAAGCGGCGATAGTAAGCAACCTTGTTTGACTCCTGAATATGTATCAAACGAAGTAGACATCTCAGTACCTGTCCATACAGCTGCCTTTGTATTTTGGTATACTTTCTCAATAAAATTTATAATTTTAGTTGACAGTCCACATTGGTGAAGCTTGTATATTAACATTTTTCTTGGTATTCTATCAAAAGCTGCACTAAAATCTACAAAAAAAGCGTACACTTTTTTGTTCTCAGTGAATTTTATATTAACTATTGCAGATAAATTGTATAAATTGTCAGTAGTTGAGTAGCCTTTGCGGAACCCAGCTTGGTACTCGTTTAAAATGTGATATCTATTCACCCATTCTGATATTCTATCATTTATTGAGCCCATCATAATTTTTGCTATAGAATTCATAAATGATATTCCTCTATAATTGCTAACTTGGTTTATGTCACCTTTTTTATGTATAGGGAATATAATACTTTTTCTAAAAGCTTCGTAATCGTTGCAGCCTTCTAAAATTTGGGTAAATACATCTGCTAGTGCTTTTAAATAATTTTCGCTTGCATTTTTGAAAAATTCGTATGGGATACGGTCTTCTCCAGGAGCCTTATTTACTTTAGCTTTTATAAGTTGTTGCTTAATTTCCTGAAGTGTAAATTCTCTGTCTAGATTTTCATCTGTCACAAAGTTTGGCGCATAGAAAATTTCAGCTGCAGTGGCAGAAGGATTCAACAAACGTTTGAAATAATCTCTAAGACTTTTTGAACTGATTGTACATCCAATATGGGTTTCCTGATTTCTAATTTCCTTTGCTATTTTCCACCATTGCTTGCTATCTGAGACTAAATCCAATTTGCGTTCTAAATTTTTATAATAATCTTTCTTTTTACTTTTACAGAGATTTTTTTTATATAAAACTGTAATTTTTCCGTTTTAGTTTTATGCTCAAATCAATATTCGTTATATCCGTAAGTTAAAACGCCATGTGCCCCGGTTGTCAGTTCTTTCTACTAGCACAGTGTTGTCGTTTTAGAAGAGACCTATTAAAGTAAAAGTTTTCGTACTCGGAAAAAAAAACAAAGCCATTTTAACTTGAGTACGCTATTTTTCTGCTCTACCGTTCCCTGACCGAATGCGAAATAGACTTTTGCATTTGCTACGCTTTCTCGGCAAAATATCTGAACCGATTTTATGAAATTGGAAGTATAGGCTTTTTTATTATTTATTTAAATACAAGTAATACAAAAAGCCTATAAGGCCTATATTAAAAATGTAATTGTAAATTCTGAATTAAAGTAAAATTAATAAAAAATATATTTTTATGTACAAAATAACTATGTATTATTTACAATTACACATATACGAATTGGCTCCTTAGCATATGTTATTAAATATTAGCAATAAAATAACAATATTAACAATAACTAACGGGCCCTAAAGTTGAAAGCTTAGTTAGATGTAAAAGAAATTTTATGAAATCAAATTAACCTAACATAAACATTAGCAACATAATTATTTTTAACATGTGTTAATAAAAAAACCGATATATACCCAAAGTAAATATTTATATTTAAATATATAAAATGTATGTACATATATAAATTTCTTTAAATAAATACCTAATATTATAAATTTAGAGCTGAAATTGAAATCTGAAAGCACAAAAACGGAAAATAAAAGATCGCGGAGATAATTTAATTAAATTCGCTCAACGAAAAGAAAAATATTTAATTATTTTATACTAAATGCATTATTTGAATAGGAAAATAAACGAAGATCTATAGGTAACCAGTTCCAACATTTTTTCAAAGCCAGGAATATAAAGGCACATCATTTACAATGACTATTATTAAGTCCCAATTTACATTATACGATTTTTGTCGTTGCGATTATTGTCGTTTCTTCTTTGAAGTCGGTCTGATATTTACATTGTACGATTTTTGTCGTTAAAACTTTTTCTGTGCAACCGAACTTCAATACATTTTTCGTCAAATGAGAGCATAATGAGAGTACGAATGAGCGAACAAAATGAATCGAAGAGTACACTCGCTTGTGTACCCCTTTTAATTCCTCTCTCCCCTCTCGCCTATAAGGTAAGAATCGCAACGACAAAAATCGTATAATGTAAAAGCAGACTAAGTCTCAGGGATAAACTTTGTCTTTGGTAGGAATTGATTTCAGAAAACCGTGTTTTTTAAGGGCAACTACCTGTTGGGGCATCTACGGGTTGGCGCTCCTAGCAAACAATATATTTTATTTGCATTAAAAAGAAGCGCTACGCTGCGCGTAAATTTTAAGCATTTCCTTAGCAAGAGTAAATATACACATTTATTTATGTACACATTCAAATATTTACATTAAACACAGCTAGCATAGGCTGTTTGTTAGACGATTGTGTTTAATAAACAACTCCTAAAAGAATCTTCTGATGATTATCTGACGATTAACAAAAACATCTAATTACTTTTTTATTCATTTTTTACACTTTCGTATTTAAACCTTGGAATGAACCTTTTGCGAATCTCTGCAAGAGTCATATAAAAATTACTGTGCTACCGAAATAAGAGCGTTTTTAAAATATGAAAATTCTATTGTCAATACATTTTCAATAAAACAAACCGACCTAAGGATCTGTAAAAAAATATTTTCCCACAGGATGGTGTTGATTTGGCGACCTTGAGGTTTCTTTTATATAAATTGTATGAAAATTATTTATGCCCCTTTCTAGGTAGCACAGATATACAGCTGAGCATTTCACGAGTTGTAAAATAAACCCTACATGAGTCTTATACGACTATTGGCATGCTTTTTGAAAGACTAGTTAGAAAATCTCTACATACATCATAAACAATTCCCTTTATGATTAATATAAGCGCCTTTTGCAGAGTTATGGAAGAATCTCTAACAGGGCTGCCAGCTTTGGGGTTTTGACCCCAAATTAGGGGTTTTCTTGTTGCTAAAAGGGACAAAAAATTTGATTTGGGGTTTACATTGGGGATTTTAAAAAAAATAGGATTTTTTGGGGAAATACACGGAAAGAATTATTTACTAAAGCACCACAAAATATTGCTTGAACTAAAAATATTTTGCACCATACTTGTCCAAGCCAAGATTTTCTTATGTTAAATTTATGTGTGGCTTGGTATAAGCAAAAAGTTATGACTCAAAGCGAACTATAGTTAATACAGCTAAAAAATTAAGTATTCGTTGCTTATGGCTAATTCCAACAATTCCGTTTAAATATCAATTCATATTTAAATATAGCTGTTCCCATAATTTTATTTTTATTTGACATGAAAAACTAATTTTAAACATAAATTGGTATTTAAATAAACTAGTGAAATCGGCTATTAATATATTACAAAATACGTAGAAAAGGCTGAATTTTTAACATAAAAACGTATAGCATTAGTTAGTTTAAGGAAAACATAATATAAAAAGAGAAACTTTTTATTGATTTGCTTAACATGTCGATTCAAATAAAAATTATTTGAATTAAACCAAGTTTTCTTGAACATTTTCTGAAAAATTAAAAAAAATCGCTAGTATGTGTTTCTTGATGCAAGAAATTCTATTTTTTTAATTAGTCAAGATAACCAAATTTATATTAAATAAATGCAGCTTGATTTAAGAAAAATCTTTCTTATTTTTAATAAAAACAAGCTTCTTTTGTATTTCTTGTCTTAAGAAATTTTTGATCATTGGTATATGATGAATTTTTTGATCATGAGAAAATGTTAGTTTATTCAAGAAAATTTTACTAATTACGAACAAAATATGTTAAAATCATAAAACTATTATTGGATTTTCTGTGTTAAGAAAGGAAATTGGTTACTTTAGAAAATTAACTTATTTCCGTGTAAAAAATATGAGTTTAATTTTTCTATAGGAGATAACCAAGTTTTATGCACACATAAACATTAGTGTGGCTATTTTTGCAATATTACTTAATATCAATAAACACCGGGTAAAAAAGTTGTTTTTTTTATATAAAAAAAAAATTTCTGAAAAGTTTGAAACTAATTTGTCAATAATATGATTATATATAATAAGTACAAAATTTTTAATTTCCTAGAGAAGTTCATGTATGTATGTACTACATATACCTATAAGAGGTGTTAAAAAAATTAAAATAAACTCTAAAGTTAATGAATGGGCTAATTTTGTTTCTTTGTATATAAAAACATAAATTATGAAGTTTGGTGACGATTGGGTAAAGAAAAGTCGATTGATAAGTTGAATAGTGAATATAAGGCAAAAAAATCTCTTATTTGAGTTTTTGTCAATTTTTTAAATGTCGTAAGCTTTTCTTCTAGATGATAAAGTAATCAAAGTGTAGATACAATTATGTTTTCAATGCAGATTCATTATAGGGAAGTTCGACTGTATATAAACATATATATATAAACTATATATGTTTTTAATACAACTGCATATTTCCTTACAATATAAATGATCTCTTGTAGAACATACGACAAGTAAAACTCAAATAAATATTTAAATTATCCGTTAAAAATTGTGTATTTTTTACAGGGGTTTATTTTTGGGGATTTCCTCTTTTGTTGGGGGATTTTTGGGGAATTTTTTTTTAAGTTTGGGGGGGACGAAAAAAAGTACCTGGCAGCCCTGATCTCTAATACGAATCAGCACGTGTAACAGTTTATTCCGTACGAGGAATCGTCTAGAATTAAACAAATGAGCTCGTCGACGATCAAAAACACTCTTTGAGATTCCCAGTAGACTCCTAGACGATTGAAAATGCTAGCTGAGTATTAAAAATTTTATGTATGTACATATTTTATGTATGTGTTTCCATTTTTCCAAGTAACTTTAAATTTGAATAAATAAAATAGGTTAATCTGCCTTCCCAGCTAGCATTTTCAACCGTCTAGGAGTCTACTGGGAATCTTACAAAGAGTGTATTTGATCGTCGACGAGCTCATTTTTTAATTGTTGACGATTCCTCGCACGGGAGAAACTGTTACACGTGCTGATTCGTATGAGAGATTCTTCCATTACGCAGCGAATGACGCTTATATTAATCGTAAAGGGAATCGTTTATGATGTATATAGAGATTATCTAGCGAGTCTCTCAAAAAGTATGCCAAGAGTCGTATGAGACTCATGTAGGGATTATTTTACAACTCGTAAAATGCTCAGCCGTTTAACTGAGCTACCTTAAAAGGGGCTTCAAGCGTATTTTTCATGTTAATACTTCTAGTTTTCATACAATTTATGTAAAACAAACCTTAAGGTTGCGAAATCAACACTATCCTGTCGGAAAATCCTTTTTTACAGATCCTTAGGTCGGATTGTTTTATTGAAATTGTATTGACAATTTCAAAAACGCTCTTATTAAGTAATTGTTATATGACTCTTACAGAGAGTCGCAAGATTAAAAGACGAGCGTGTCAAAAAATGTTTAAAAAAGTAATAAATAAAAAAAATTTAAATGTTTTTGTTACTCGTCAGATAATCATCAGAAGATTCTTTTGGGAGTTGTATATTAAACATAATCGTCAAACAAACAGCCTATGCTAGCTGGGTTCTTTCCAAAAATTTTGTGTAGGTACTGATTTTTAATTTTACTTTTATAGTAAGTTAAAAATTAACTCTGGGCAGACAACGGCTCGTGCACGGCTAGTTTATAATAAATGAAATTTTCTGTTTTTATTTTTAAACGAAGGAAGTTATGTATTTTAAAACTGTGAATAAATAAACATATGTATATGTATGTAATATATCGCTTTAATCAAGAATACTGGATTAACTAAAAATTTAAAAAATTTCCGTACAGTACACGCTCGGAACCACTTTGTTTTTAGGGCGATTCGAATTTCCGAATAATTCGAATTTCTGGACGGTTTTTTTATAAAAAAAATTTAGGAAAATTTGGCAATAAAGATATAAAAAACTATGCTCTTTTTAATTTAAGTTTGATTAACATAAAAACTATAAAAATCTTAACGAAATACATAGAACAAAATATATCAATTCAGTTCATTTGACTTTATTTAGTATATCGTTAGCTAAAATGCAAAAAGACGTAATTAACAAAAATATAATTTTACAGGAGAAGCAAAAAACTTTGTAAAGTGAAAACTATAAACATGTCAGAAAAACATGCATTGATAAGTCGTCCATGGAATTCTTCAACCAATTTTCAAAGAAAACCATTTCATTATATTTTCTTAGAAAAAAAATGTGTAATTACGTCGTTTTGCATACATCAAACAAAAAAACTTGTAGTTACGTCCCTTTGTTTTTTGTTAATAAAATCGAAATTTTTGATCGCAGAAGTGTAAAATTTTGTCAAGACATGTAGTTTTATAGCATTCATAATAATCAATCAAAAACTCGATTTGGAATTTTTTGTTAGTTACGTCTTTTTGCATTTTAGCTAACGATATGTAATACAAACACCAAAAAAACTGACTTTTATAAACTCTTAAAACATTTTTCATTTTTCGAATTTATAAAATACATAACTGAAATTTAGCTCATAGAATAAATTCGAAAAATGAAAAATGTTGAATTATTTCCTTCGGAAGGAAATAATTCCCAGTTTCTATTTGTTAAACTCTAAAAACATAAACAAGATCTGTAAATCATATTTTAAAATGGGATTCCCCTTTTAACTTTGTATTTGGTTAAACTTAATTGTCAACATTTTAATGTTTACAATAAAAAGAAAAAACCACGCGGTAATTCGAATGTTGGATTCTAATTTAAGAGCGCCAAATGTAATGAAATTACTGATTCGAATTTCTGACAGTTCGAATTTCTGAGCGTCTACTGTACAAGCAAAACAGTTTTTAATTTAACATTAAGGGTATAAATTAAAGACATTTTAAACCGTTTCATTCCCAAATAGCTTTTTTCCAAAAAGTCAAAAATAAAAATTTTGAGTTCATACACTATTGTTAAATAAAATTTTGTTTATATAAATTTTTAACATATTGTAGGTAGGTATGTATGTATTCGCATTAGCAAAAATTGAATTTGATTATGTAGGTATTTATTTTTATTTTATTTTTTTTATTTTAATATAAGTAATATACAAAAGCCTATCCAGGCCATTCGCTAATCCTTTATCCATGTCTTGTAAGTTTAAATAGAGTCGAAAATAAAACTAAACTGCATTTACAAATTTAAAATTTTTTGAGAAGACAGTTCAGGTTGTTTTTACTCCCTTTTGTAAAATTTATTAAAGCTTTAGGAAAAAGTCTAGTTTACCAAGGCAGCTCTAAATAAAAAAAAGTACATAGGGTGATAGAAAATTGAAAAATAAGAAGAAAAAATTAAATGGCAAAATTTTAGGAAACGCATAGTTTCCGAGTTATGGACCGCTGAAGTTTTTATATTTCTGAACGTATATGGCCAATATTGGTATTATTTGAACAGATCTTTCTGGAAATGCAAAATTTATTTAAAACTTTTTAAATCTTTAGCTCCTACTACTGTTTTTACAAAATTTATATCAAAATGTTACGGAAGTGCACTAGGTAATAAAAATGTAATCAAATAAGCCCCAGCTTCTCTAAATAAAGCTGATCTGCATAGACGGCCTTCGGCCGGGCGCAAGGATTTTATCCTCTATGTTATAACAAACACAGGCTTCGCTAAATTAAGCTTCTCTGCATATCCTCTATGGTATAACAAACACCGGCTTCGCTAACTAAAGTTTCTCTGCATAGCCGACCTTCGGCCGGGCGCAAGGATTTTCTCCTTTATGGTATAACAAACACCGGCTTCGCTAAATAAAGCTTCTCTGTATAGCCGGCCTTAGGCCGTGCGCAAGGATTTTCTCCTCTATGGTATAACAAACACCGGCTTCGCTAAATAAAGCTTCTCCGCATAGCCGGCTCCTTAATCCTTTAAATAAAATGTTTATATCTAGAAAAATGTATTCAAAATCTTTTAAATGATACCAATATTGGCTATATACGTTCAAAAATGTAGTGGGAAATCGCGAATTTATATGAAAACTTCAAAGGTCCATAACTCTGAAACTATGCGTTTCCGAGAATTTTGTCATTTTATTTTTTCTTCTTATTTTTCAATTTTCTATCACACTATGTACTTTTTTTTTTATTTGGAGCTGCGTTGGTAAACTAGACTTAAGCCAAACTTTACTTATGTAGATCTTAGTGAAAAAGGGATTCTACTGAATTACTATCCAGCAACTTTTTTACATTCGGTTAGAATCATTTACATACATACATATGTTTGTTCATATGTCAAAATGTATCTTCAAAACTAGGCAGCCTTTGCTAAAAAAAAAATGGCTAAAAGCCAATAATAGTGAAAAGAAAATAAGAGTGTATTGTTTATATTTCGCAAAAAGAAACAAAAATCCTAATATATTTTCTCATCAGATATTCATAACTGATATAGAACAATAATTAAAAATCAATAAATTTTGTTTCATCATAATAAAATTTTTCTTAAATATTAATTGGAAAATAAACTTACCCTCGTCGGAGTCACTCATCTTTTTATACTCAAAAACTGTTAACTTTTACAACTCAATAAATTAATTTACTTGTTAAACTTCTAAAAACGTATAAAACAAATAATACATATGTTGCAATCAAACAAATTGTTAATATATTTTTGTTTTTACTTTTTGCAATTAATTAACAAAAAAAAAATGCATCACAAAACTTCAATGTTTATTTTTGACTAAATCACAGTGTTGGCAATTGAGTGAGTTTTTGAGCAGTTTTTGTTTAAGATGACCATTTTTAGAGATTTTCAATAAATTTTACTTCATAAGTAAACTATATGTGTCTAAGGTGTAAGTCGAACACTTTGGAATTAAAAAAGAACGATTTCAAAATGTTTTCTTTTATATTTATCAAAATAAAATAAAACATTTATTAACAAAACAAATATATACCCGTTTTGGGACCTACTTCTAAAATATGTTAATTTAAATTTTACAAGTAAAATACGTTCTTTAAAGCAACAATCTTACAACTTTTGCTTTAAAATTACATTATTTGTAAATTTCTAACTTGTAGCTTTTAGAAAAAGCGCATTGATTACGATTTATTAGCAAAAAATAACTTTTATTAGTTTGTAATAAAAAAAAAAGTTAACAGCATTGTTCAACAGAAATAAATAGATTTTTATTTGAAGCAGCTTCTATATATAACATTACCAAATTCACAATAGCTTGGAAGCACAATTGCAATGCAGTGTGTCGATAAAGTGTTGCTCTTAACAGTCTGATAGAAAAGCCGTTTAAAAATTTAAACGATGAAGTTGTAAAGCTTAAATAAGAGATTATTAGATATTTTCGTCTTGGTATTTCCCCTAAAACGTTGTTAAGGACTATTTGAAAAATCTAAGTCTTTAACATGAATAAAATTTTTATATCCCCCCAATGGGTATTATGCGTTAGTGCTGATGTTTGTTACGCATTAAAATATTGGTCCTAGGCCACCTTAAGGCATACCGATTGACTCAGTAACACTTTCCTAAGTCTATCTAACAATGTCCCTCGTACAGCTGGCTGGCTTTCCATGTAAACATTGTCCCTCGTCCAGCTAGCTGGCTTTCCATGTAAACATTGTGCGGAAAGTACAGATCGCAATTTCGGAGATAATTTGATGAAACTCGGTACATAACTTCAAATTTTCGCAAGGAACAAATTTGTTGAAAATCATTAGAATCGTTCCAAACTTTTACAAAGGTAAATACTCGCAGGCAAAATTAACATTGAAGAAATTTTTACCAAATAGGTAAAGATAACGTTTAGGTGCGAACACGACTAGATACATTTTTGTTTTTAGAAATTAAGGGCATAAAAGTCAAGCAAGCCTAATATAAATGAAAATATCTAAATATTGATGAAGATATGTAAAAGGGGTATCCACTCGAAACACTGTGGTGTATGGTATCATATGGTCGCGCTTGACCGATTATACTTTCGAAGATTTTGAATGACGTTAATTGAATTGGGTTTCAAACGATTTGTATACACTTTACCACGGTTGGAAAGGGTATATATTAGTTTGTCATTCCGTTTGTATTTTCTACAATATTGATTAAGTATATACGTTCTCTATCCTTATGATTAACAAAGTTGCTTAAACGATATGCGTCTGTCCATGAAATGGGTTTAACAAAGCCTGATCGGTCAACAAATGGCTGAGATATCAGCAAAAGTCCGAGACTGCTTCAAATTTTACCCATAAATCCTTCGTTAACTTGAGAATGGCATGAGCCAATTAAGGTACAAGCCAAAAATTATATAAACAAGATTACGCATTGCGCATGTTTACAAAATGTAACTATTTAATATGACGTCACATACATATACGCTGATGTGATATATATACATAGGTGCACAGAAACATTACATTTTTGAAAGCTGATTGCGTTATCTTTGTATCATTGGTACAAGCATCTTGATTATCAATATACAACTCACGACAAATTGTAAGCGGGATTGGGGGTGGGAGTGGCACAAGATATAAAGCTCATAAAGCTTTCAGTTCTTCTCACACCATGGTGAAGGTGCACTCTTACTTATTTAAAATAAAGTTATTGGTAAAAATACTATGTATTGCTTAAAGTTTTTATGTGTTTTTCTTCAATAATTTTAAATAGTTTTTAATAATTCTTAGGTATAAAACGTTTATCGTTCACAATCAAAAAAACATTTTAACTTGGTGTTCATAATAGAGCAACAATTTCTTTTGCAACCACACACATTTTACATTAAGAAACCGTTTGCAAATTTTAGCCACAATAATATTATGCATTTATTATTATTTTTTACAACATTATGTTAACATTTCATTCAAAACTAAATAAAATTATTTTAAAACTCAGAAAGAATTTCATACAAATTGTTGCTGAAGTTAAAGTAGACTCAACTTTCCTGATGTTAAAGTAGACTCAACTTTAGTTACATTTTTAAAAAAATTTTAGTTACATTTTGTTTCTAAAAATTAAAGGAAAATATATGAAATACTTTGGGAAGAAAAAAGATAGAAGAAAAACGAAATTGTTGCTGTGATTGTGAACAAAGCTTTAAACAAGGTTTTTTTTGTTAGAAAATCCAATATGCATAAATAAATTCATTCATTATTTTGCAAAAAAATGTTATTTGATGTAATGTAATATTAATCATTTTATAGAAATGTAGATTAAAGATGTTGTTTCAAAAAAGTGTCCAAGAAATATGTATATATTTAGTATTTGTAGCAAAATTAGCTACCATGGAACTTTTTCAATGAGACCTTCTTGTCAATATACCAATGTGTTTTAACTTAAATAGAAAAGTAAATCTTTGAATAATTTTTTTTTAAATACGGAAGGTCCTCTTTCAGTAAAATAATATATATATTTTTAGTTTAACGGTTGTTAACAACTTCTCTCTTAAGTTTTTGTGCAGCAGTTTTTTAAACGGGTTTTCATCTGTAATTGCTAAAATGAAAAAATTCACGAACAAAATTAGTTTCTCAAGTTTCTGAAACCCGGTACATTATACAATGTATTACTTTCGAATTTTTAAACAATAATTAAAAACTTTTTTAATTAATTAGGCTAAAGTTCATCAAATTTAATTTTCATTAAATTATTTTTATGAAGGAATTTTTTCAACATGAAATTAATTAAAATTTATTGATAATTTTTCATTCTTGACTGAAGCTGGGCTCGAACCCAGGCGTTTTTACGGACAGGTTACCCTTACATGTTTCGATTGCAACCACTCAATCTCTTCAGAGGGCTTGCCGTTTAACACTCGCAGTCATCGACGACTGCTGACGTCAATAGTCAAAAATCAATCCTTAAACCAAATTGTATTTAACCTTTGGTAGATCGAAATTTGCTTTGAATAATTATCTATTTTAATTTATTTTACATGTTTTTCCTTACTTCTGTTTTTTCGTACTTCTTTCAAGAATTCTTCTTGAAGTTCAAAGTACATTTTTTATTTTTGTTTTCATTTTTTTTTTTTGTCTTTCTTTTTCTTGTTGACCTTTTTCAGCACAACTTGAAGGACAAATGCAAACTTAGAGCTCGTGCCTTCGCTTTAACAATAATCAGTTTTGTGGTTATTATGTTGAACTATTTATGGTTTTTAATCCAAATTTTTTAATATTTTTAATTAGGCTAAAGTTCATTAAATTTAATTTTCAGGGTAACCTGTCCGTAAAAACGCCTGGGTTCGAGCCCAGCTTCAGTCAAGAATGAAAAATTATCAATAAATTTTAATTAGTTTCATGTTGTAAAATTCCTTTCTTCATAAAAACAATTTAATGAAAATTAAATTTGATGAACTTTAGCCTAATTAAAAATATTAAAAAATTTGGATTAAAAACCATAAATAGTTCAACAAAATAACCACAATACTGATTATTAATAATTAAAAACTTTAAATAAGTAAATACATATATGGTTTTTACATAAAAAGTGTTTTATTTTAAACAGGGGCCTAATTCTGTCAGTCGTGATCGAGTTCTTTCTCGATTCGAAAGCAATGTTATTTCTAATTGTTTCAGCCGATACTGAACGAATCGAAAATATTTTTCAGTTTGTGAAACTCAAATTAATGCTTTACAACACTGAAAAAATAATTCCGATTCGCTCAGTATTGACTGAAATAGTTAGATATCAAATTGCTTTCGAATCGCGAAAGTACTCGATCACGTCTGCCAGAATCAGGCCTCAGTTAAACATTAGAAAATATGTGTCGTGCTTGGCAATATTCCTTAAAAGAAGAATATATGTACACATATATGTATTAACGTTATTTCTTATATTGTTTAGGAAATTAATCGTATGATTTTCATACTGTAGAGAAAATATTTTTTCACCTTTTGATTATTTATCATGACTTTTTGTATTTAGTCTGTGTTCATACGGCTCATGTCTTATTGACATGATTGCTACTTTGTAGGCGAGAGAAACGAGGGGAAAAGAAACGACTACACAGATGCATGTACTGTCTTTATGTTTGTTCAACATGACATGAATCATTTGAACGCCAATTCATGTTCAAATAAGAAAAAGGAAGAATCTTTTCAATAAGACATGAGCCGTATGAACTCAGACTTATATATTATCCTAACAAGTGCAATATAATTATATAAGTATATGAATTTTTGTGTTGGCAAATTATTAAATAAATTACATTTAGGGCCATTATTACAACTTGCCGTTAGTTAGAGAAAGTATTCTGCCGAACGTATAACAAGTTATTTATTATTTCAACTTACTTGGTGGCCACACGATCAAGTTTTGCCTTTCAATTCCTTTCGATTTGCAATACACTCTCAGTTTTTTACTAACACACTCACACTTTTTAAATTAACCACGAGATGGCTTTCAATTTCACCTTTCCATTTGTTTGGCAATTTACTTTCAATTTAACAGCTGAGTACAAGTTTGTCTCTGTTGTTGTTGACATCTTGGAAGTAAATTGCTTACAAATTGAGTGCTGCCTACGTCACAGCTTTCAATTTATGTAAATTTTGACAAGCAGTATATGTAAAAGACTATCAAGAACAACTTGAACGTGTGGCCGCAGGGTTAACTTTAACCTACCTGGTAGGTTGAATTTGCCTTAAGGCTCAGTTAGTCTTTACTTTCTGTTCTGTTACGAATCAGCTGATTTGTTTTTGTTATTAAAAAACCTGTGAAATTGATTAGTTTTTCTGTTCTGTTGCGGTTCAGTTTGTTAAAATCAAAAAATTTTTAAGTTATTGTAAGTGACAGCAAAATAAATAATAAAAATACATATTTATGTTGAAATAAACTATTTTTTGATTTTAAGAATTCATAACATTTAATTTCTTCAAATTTATTTGCATTAAAGTGACTGAAATGAAACAATGGACGGTGCAAAACTAATAAATTTGTCATAAATGGCTGATAAGTTGCTACAGAAAAAGTAACTATTACAATTACGAAACAGAACGGCACGGAACAGAAACAGAAAGAAATTCTGCCTTTAAACGTATTGCTCACTTTAGTTTAAAGCATAGTTTGTATGGTGTACATCTTTTAATACGCGAGACTATCGGCAAGTAGTAATAATGATCCTTAATGCTGGTTAACACTCTTCAAGTTTTAGCTGTCAAGTAAAGGAGAAAGATAGGAAAAGAAATAGCATTCGGCTTTCCCTTCTTTCTCAAGACTTGATGGCTAAAACTCGAAGACACATTCAATCGAATATTAGTGCTTTTTAAATATTTTTAGATAGCATTACTAACACATTTGTCTTTTTCAAAAAATACAACACTGAAAACATAAAATGTCATACAAAATAAAGACTACAATAAATCTATGCAAGTAGACAAATAGAAAAATAAAAAATACTTGAAAAGAGGAAAGGTCCACGAAAAAAGTTTATTATTATTTTTTTCGCTAGAAAAAGTTATCAAAATTAGTAAAATTATCAAGACAATTCAAGTGTTTCGATAAAACTTCATATTCAATATGAATTTAAATAATTCTTACAAAAATAAACTACAAGTTGTGGAGTGAAAAACAAGTCAGACAAAATTCTAAGAAAGCAGTGAGGTTGCGCTCTACTTTTTCAGTTTCGAGTAAGAAAAAAAGAAAGGAATTTATTTCATACTGTTGGTCAAAAATTTACTAACAAACGATACACAAAAGGATATTCACTTAAAAGGTATGTTTAATTTTAATTATTAAAACGATAAGCATTAAATATTAAATGGTTTTAGTAACTATTTGGGGATTCTGAAGAATTAATGATGAGTGTGTTTTTTTTTGTTTCCTTCAAATAGTTTGGGTGCGACAATAAACTTTTTACGACAACGTCGAAAGTCGCTAGCAGCGCTGCGCAAACAAAATACACATACAACCATTAAAAGGGTTTTGTTTTTATTGTTGTTTTTGTTTGCCAACATGGTGGGGGAATGATAGTTTTTTGTTTGTAGGTATTTACTACAAGTCAATTGAAGAAGTACATACTATGTACTTTTCTTTATTTGCAGCACAACGAACTAGTTTATTTAAGAGCACATGCGGTACAAAGGATTTGTTTACTACGTAGAGTATAATGTTTACTTAAGTTGTGTAGAGGTTTGCTTAAATGTTAAGGAACACATTTGTAGACATCTGATATTGTACGAGCCAAAACAAATACGTACCTAGTATTCAAAATATTATTAATTACCATCTGGAATTAACCTAATGCTGCAATTGTTGTTCCTATTATTTGTTTTCAACAAAATTATAAAAAAATACAATTTTTATTGCGCTTAACTACATATATGTTTTTATTTATGAAATTTTTAATTAAATACATACAGTATGTCAAGAAAATGTTTTTACATAGTAATAATAATATTTTGGCTGTGCCTTTCATCATAAAATAAAACTATGTTTAATTTTTGCTAGTTTTTTAATAATTAATTTTTAGCGAAATACATATGGGCATTTCCTGGGGTCACGAGCGTACGTTTGTACGCTTTTGATGTACAAATAATATAGAAAACTAAACTTTTCCTAGCATTTCTTTTTTCGATTCGATAGCATTTGGGTAGCTCTATGTTAAGTGCAAAAGATGGTATTCACCGAGTTTAAGTTTTCATAATAAGAGTTATAAACGTGTGGTCACGAACGTACGCAAAATAGAAGTCAACTTTGGCTGACAGTAGTGAAATGTAAAAATCTGCGCAATGGAACGGAATATTTAAAAGTGATTAAAATATTTTAAAAGTGTATTAATGTAGGTCTCCATCCAGTATTTACACAATAAAATATCTCTCTTGGTTTTTGTTAAACTGGCTTATTTACCGGTCGCGAATGTACGGGTCGCGAACGTACGATTTTTCCATATGTTTTTTTATTATTATCACCACGCATTTTCGCATAAATATCTTAAAATTTCCTAAACAAAAAACTAAATACTCCTTTTACAATTGATTGTAATGGAGAGATTATGAAGAAAGAGTGTAAACATAACATATTTCTTGCTTGTAAAATAGGTATATAAAATGTCTTTAAAAGTAGAAAATACAGAAAAATATAAAATTTTGCAGTTTCCAGCCCAATTTCCTCAAGTAAAACAGCTGAGATATGCTATGAAACCATTTTTTTATAGGAACAAAGACTTTTTTATAATCAACATTTTATTTTTTCATCCTGGTAGACCTTTCTGGGGAAATGCCCATATATGTATATAAACTAACAAATAACGGGAAAACACAAAAAAAAAAGAAAAGAAACTCCACAATTTTGTTGTCAAGAAATAGTTGTTATAGGTATACATCCTTATTAAATATGGAAAAATTATTTGTATCCCGAGTTGTAGGATGTTCACTGTTTTGTATGGTCTCAATATGTATCAATCACGGCATACAGGTGCAGGCAGTTTCATGGAATAAATTAATTGATGCACAAATTCTGTGGTTAAACATTTCTGTTTCTTCAAAATTACAGCGAGATGCTAATACGATACCGATACTAAAAAGAAATATCGGCAATACCGATACGCATATTGAATTAATTCAAGTTATAATTAATTAGAGTATAATTATTTAATTTTATTGTTATATTTTCTTAGAAAAATATGAAAAATGAACGTTGTGGTAAAAATTATCAAAACTAATGTGGTTGACTTAAAAGAGTGTCAGTTATGAAAGACCGAAAGAATTTTAATAACTTTACGGCCAAAAAAATAGGGTCACTAATATTTTCATAAGTTTCTTTATATTTTGGGCAAATTGTAAGTAATAGTGCCAATATATTTTAGCGTAATTATTCTTAATTTATCGCGTTTCCCTTAATTGTAATAAGCTGTGAATATGAGCTGGCAAAACAATACGGTCAATATTAAAAACACTAAACAATCTTCCTTTTACGTCAAAATTATTAGCGAAAATATTTATTGTGTTTTTTAATAATCTTTATAAATTTAATTAAAAAAAAACAAGTAATTTAGAAAATATGGGCCGTGGTAAGCATTGTTCGGAGGACGAAAGATTTATCATTGAAAAGCTGAAAAATTAAGGTCATGAACTAACAGAAAATATCGGTGACGGTTAACCGTCAATCGATTCACCGATTAATTACTACCTGATTAACTAATCGGTTAATTTCAAATTTGCTTTTTTCGATTAACGATTAAAACGGTTAATTTCAGTCGATTAACCGATGTAACAAAAATTTTAATATTTTGTAGTGTTTTAACATATTTTATTGTGTTTTTAATTATTCGTTTCGTCTCATATACAAAATGTAAGTGTTTAGAAAATATTTATTCATACAAACAAAGAAGGTGTTCAGTGATCTTCATTTTAACCAATTTTCCGCCGACCGGCGACTAAAATTACAATTTTTATCAATGTTTTTTTTATCTTCATCATCGATCAGCAGGAATGTGGGGAAAAATGGGTTAAATGTTGATTGTCAACACCTTTCTTTTGTTTCACGTTTCTCACACATATCTTCTCATATCAGTCTTTTAACAGAATTAACCGAAACAATTAGAAGTGTTAAAAATTTTAAAAAACTCTAATGGCATAATGGAGTGTTTTATATGTTTAAAAAAATCCTGGAAATGGACTAAGAAATTAGATCTACGTTTGGTAAAAATGTTTTTCAAGTCAAGTTTTGTCAAAACTAAAGAAAAGAAATCTTATACTTTATAAAATTATTTAAGCTTAAGGTCACTTTTTTAAAAAATAAAAACATTTTAATTAATTTTTTAAAAAAGTGACCATAATTTAATAAAGTATAAAATTTAATAAAAAAGGTCGAAGAAAAAGGATTATAATTTACTAATAGCTTAAATCCTAAATTTAAACTAAATAACTTTTCTAAAAGATTAATAAGAGCTCCTTTAACTAATAAAATTATCTCAGTTTATTTTTTTATAAATACATATTTGAGAGATTCACAAGGTAGTCATAAAGTCTTGTCTTAAAATAATAACAAGAAACATATATATCGTCGGCTTAATATGCAAACCGGCTAAATCCACTTTTGATGTAAATTGAGATGTTGATGCCGTGTGGAGAGAAAGATACGCCTCGTCGATCAGCATGTATTTTTTCTTCTATTTAAGTCTTGAAGTGTGTAAAACTAACTCTATTTTTAAGTTTCTATTAAGATGGCAATAGGGAAAATAAAAACGTTTTTTGTCTCGCCTGTAAAATGTTCTGAAAGTGAGTTAGCAGGTTTGCATAATAAGCCGACGATATGACTGTTGTGGGCTACCGCTTAAAATTTTGATTTCTACTGTACAGTTATGGCGAATCAATAAACACAGCTTTAACATTTTTATTTATTTTAAACAATTGTAAAATATTATTTAGGATATTATGACGATATGACTTGATAGCACACATTGTGTATATGCATATTACATATTAATGAATTGTTTTTTTGTTTGCTCGTTTTAGTTCAAGAAATTTTATGTTTGGTATGTTATTGTCTTTTTTTTTTACTAATAAACTCCAAATAATAAATAATAATTTATAAAAAAAAACTTGATTAATCGCTTAACCGATCCAAAACAAAATTAACCGATTAAACCAAAACCTCGGTTAATTAATCGAGCGATTAACCGATTAAAGCAACCATCTAAAACTTTTATCTAGTCGATACCCTTTCAAACAGAATTGGGACTCGAAATTTCTGCTTGAACTGTAATAAGACGGCTAGTAGAACAAAATCTATTCGGGAGACCCTCAAGGAAAGTACCAATGCTAATAAAAAGACACCGTCAAAATTGACCAATATTCGCAAAAGTGCATAAGGATTGGGATGTTCTGTTCATGACAAAAAGTGGCGCAATGTGCTTTGGTCGGAGGAAACTAAAATCAATTTAATTATAAACGATGGTTAAACATGGTAAGGTGTCCAAAAAGAGCAAAATTGAACCCGCGTTGCACTACTTAAACATTTAAGCATTAACATAATAACAAACCAATGTGGGGATGCTTTTCCTGGCATGGTGTTGGGCCATTGTTTTGGATAAAAAGCAACATGGACAAATAATTTGCTCTTCTTAAAGGATTACGACCCGAAACACACCTCGTGTTTTGCGAAAAAATGGATTTTGGATAACGGAATTGATAAGAAGTCTTGGCCTGCGCAATCCCCGGATCTAAATCCCATAGAAAATTTATGGAAGATGGTTTAAAAAAGGATTGAACCAATAAAATTCCAAAATAAAGACCAACTGTGGGAGAACATTCAAAAGGCATGGTATGCTATTCCAAACCAGATATGTCGTGACTTGAATTTTTTTAACCCAGGATTTTCGGTATTTAGACAATCCTAAAATTGTTAACTTATGTTTTTGGTTTTACCTTCTTTTATAACAAGAAATTCATCACGACATTCACCATTGAGAGGACATGGAATACAATATTGATCTTTAATATTTATTGGATAACTCTGTGAATACTGTCATTGAAAATGAAAGAAAAAAAGTTATACTTTGTTATTCTTTTTAAGCGTGTCCAACAATTATAAAGAAATTTCACCAAAAATAAAGAAGAACATCAATTGAAGCACAACCGCGAATAACGTTGAAAAAGCCACTTTTTGCAAAAACTGTTTTTTTGCAGATAACCGTTAACATTACTCTCGTACACAGTTTAAACCTCAAATCACCCAAAATTATTCACCTTAAAGCCTTTAAAAAGGCCATACAATGAGTCAGCTAGTGGAATAACGTTGTAAGTTACTTAAAAATGATCCAAAGTAAATGGTTTTAAACGTGGAATAACGTTTTAAAAGCAACCAGTCATGATGCTTTGCGTTGTGGAAGAAAGATTTAAATGGCATCGTGATTGAGGATATGAAACATTTTTCCACAAAAAAAAGTTAACTGTAAATTTGCATGTAATTTAAGTTTTAAATTTGTTAATATTTTGCATAAACATTTTTATTATCATTATTTTTAATAATCTAAAAATAAAAAATTAATAATCTTGCCTGTTAAAAAGGTTTTTTTGCTCTCCTGAAAAAAAATTATTTTGTTACTTAATACGTTATTCGCGGTGTGCTTCAATTGAAGAAAAAAATGTCTTTTGAAATGCACAGAACAAGACGATTTCACGAAATTTAGTAATGTATTTTATACACTACATAATTCCTACCACAAGTGGTGGTGGGTGTAAAAATATGTTTTTGTTAAAATAAGATTTGTTAACTAAATAAATGGATTTTGTTTATTGATTTCGAATTAAAATTTCAATTAATCATTTTAATTCATTTTATAAAAATTTTAATAAGCAATTACAAATAAATCAATTACTAGTTTGCTCTATTCAATTACAATATTAAAAACTGAGGTAATTGAATAAAATATAGATTATAGTTATTATTTGTTAATTAAATCAACTAAAACATTGTTTGAAATAGAAGTTGTTTTTTCAAAAAAAAAAAATAATTCAAATTTGACAAACTTTAGTTATTTGTTATTATATTTAACTTTTAATTAAATTATGTATTTAAGGAGAAGTTCTACCTTTAGACAAATGGATTTTTTATATCTACACCACAACAGTAAAGAGGGTATTATGCATTTGGGTCAATGTTGGTCCGGCTGGCTGGCAATTTTGAAGATAATTTGAATTTGACATAGGCTCTAATTAGCACAAGGGCCAAGACTATTGAAAATGGGGCGAAACGGTCCAAATTTCACATAGCTCCCTTAAAAGCTTCTTTCCGGAAAAAGAGTCTTTGGGCCCATTAACAATCTTATTATGTTGGCTTCAAATACAAGGGGTTCAAGTGACTTATTTTTATAATGAGAAAAAAAGAGGTTAAATTTTAATTGCAATAAAAAATGTTAGATGCTAATATAACGTTTTAATTAATAGAGATCGTAAGATAAATTTTAATCTAACAAGATAAAAATGCCATCTTTTCAATATACAAATACCAAAAAATTACCTTTGAAGTAAGAAAGTCGCACTTGCACCCCTTGTGATTTAACTTTTTTTTAATTATTATTAAATAGTCATATACTTCGAAAGAATATTAGTAATATCTAATTTAAAACCACATAGACTTCATTTTTCAAATAACATTTGAGGGGCTTAAAGCACAGGGGGTTCAAGTGACTTTTGTTAAATAATGAGACAAGTGCTTGAATCGTTCACCATATCTAGCGTTTGGATGAGAATCCTACATTCACCTCTTGTGCTCTGAACAACTTCTCCGAACTATACCTATAATTCCATATGTAAACTCAATTTTAGAAAAAGGCACTTAAACTCCTTGTGCTTTAAGCCCCTCAATTTGATTAATAAAATCTTTTATAATTCTTCGTTACATTGTTTAGTCGTCATATACAGATTCCATGACATTTCGAGCTTTCATGTTGACTTTGGTAAAGTTTTTTTTTTGCTCACTCATAAGATCATCTTTGTATAGGAGGTTCCAAGGGGCATCCATCTCAAGTGCATTTTTTGAATGCTCGGTACACAATTTCTAAAAAATTTTTGGATGGGGTCTAGAGTTATAAAGTCCTCATTCTGCATTGATGTTTCAGTTAATTATACCCACACCACAATAGTGGAGAGGGTATTATGCATTTGTGCTGATGTGTGTAACGCCTTAAAATAGTGGTCCTAGACCCACCTTAAAGTATACCGATCTACTCAGAATCACTTTCTGAGTCGAACTAACCATGTCCGGCTGGCTGGCTGTCCATGTAACCTTGTGCGCAAAGTACAGGTCGCAATTTTGAAGATAATTTGATAAAATTTGGGTCATAGGTTCTTATTGGCGCAAGGACCAAGCCTATTGAAAATAGGACGAATCGTAGGACCACGAGGGAAGATAGGGGGAAATTTCTTCCTCTCAGAAACTATCAAACCGATTTTAATGAAATTTAAAACATAGATAGAACCATATCTATATGGACACAAAATGTATAAATTTTTAAAAAAAATCGGACCACGAGGGGAGATAGGGGCAATTTCTGCCTCTCAAACCGATTTTAATGAAATTTAAAACATAGATAGATCCATATCTATAGGGACACATTAGCTATACAGTTTTTAAAAAATAGGACCACAAGGGGAGGCAGGGGGCAATTTCTGCCTCTCACAAACTTTCAAACCGATTCTCATGAAGTTTATAAACATAGATAAAGCCATATTTACATGGACACATAAACATGATGTGTTTTAAAAGACTGTGGTGTAGGGTATCATATGGTCGGGCTTGACCGACTATACTTTCTTACTTGTTTTTTACTAGAATTTGTTACAAGCAAAAAATAATAATATAAAAATATGCTTAGAGCAGAAGGGGTTTAAGTGCTTATATAACCCTTGTGCACCAAGCGAGATAAATATTGTGATGACAAGTGCAAGAATTAGTCGTCATATATCGCTACCGGATGTCAATCGCACATTCACCTCTTGTGCCCTGAAATTCTCTGAACTCAAATAATATTAAAAAACTTTGTTTTGTCTAAAACAAAAATCACATTTTAATACCAACAATTCCATTAATTTTTTTCCAAATTTCAATTTTGTTTAGAAAAATTGTCACCTTTTTTTTAAATATGTAGTTGTATTTTATGGTTTGCAAACGATTTTATTCGCGGTCCTCATTATGCAAAATAAATTTCGCATTTCTAATCAGTTTAATGCAGTCTTAACTTAAGTGGGCATTTCCAAGCATTTTGCGTAATTTGTGGTCATTTTACTACAAATTTCTGGCGTTTCTCATTTTTATTAAAGATAAGAACTTGTCGCATTTGGCAAATATTTGACTTTGTATGTATATAATTTTTTTTATAATTAGTATGTTAGTATTAGTGGTTATTTTGTTAAACTATTTATGGTTTTTAATCCAAATTTTAAATATTTTTAATTAGGCTTAAGTTCATCAAATTTAATTTTCATTAAATTATTTTTATGAAGAAAGGAATTTTACAACACGAAAATTAATTAAAATTGTTATTGATAATCTTTCGATCTTGACCGTGGCCGGGGCTCGAACCCTGGCCGGCAGGTTACCATGACACGTTTCGATCGCAACCACTCGATCTCCTCAGATGGATTTGCCGTCTTACACTCGCAGCCATCGACGAATGCTGACGTCAATAGTCAAACATCAATCCATAAACCAAATTGTATTTTAAGCTTTGGTTGATCGAAATTTGCTTTTCTGAATGATTATCCATTTTAATTGATTTAACATGTTTTTCCTTGCTTTTTCCTTATCAATAACAATTTTAATTAATTTTCATGTTATAAAATTCCTTTCTTCATAAAAATAATTTAATAAAAATTAAATTTGATGAGCTTAAGCCTAATTAAAAATATTAAAAAAAAAAAATTATTTTTTATCAAAATACAAACAACTTAAAATTATTATGGTTAAAAAAAATAATATATTTTTGAAAACTTGTCCTTTTAAAAAGAAATAAAACCTCTACAATTTTTCATAAAAATAAACGCCAACAAATTGTTGATTTAGAAATATACAAAAACGAATAAATTACCAAAACCTAATGCTACTTACAATGATAAATATTTTCCTGATGCGACTTAAGTTTAATGATTTTAAAATCTCTAATCTTTAAACTAAATAATTTTCATTGATAAATTTATAAAAAAAAATGTACCATTAAGAAATAATGTTTTTCTTTTAATAACTAAATTGTTTTTTATATTTTTAGCAAATCTTTTGTTCGTTCAACCGATAGTTAAGTGTGTAATTTATATTTCAAAGAATGGCACCGTTGGCTGGTCCCTCATTTTCAATAGACACCTGGAAGAATGATCCTCCAGATGTTGAACTTAAATGTTTTTTACCGAATGGAATATTTCTGACTTTGCATGTTCCCGCTACTGCAACCATTAGAGAAATAAAAACGGTAATTATTCTGAAATAGTAAAATTTGGAAAGGAAAAAAAATAATATAGTAAATTTCATATAAAAAAAAACAGGAAATGGTTAAACAATCAAAAAATTATCCACTGCACAATCTTATTAAGGATGCTTGTGATTATGAGGTCAGTGGTATATCAGCCATTGCTCTGGTGGAACCATTTACCGATGAAACAAAACGTCTCTGTGAAGTTCAGCCTTATTTTTGCCTTTTACGCCTGGGCGAACGTAGTGAAACAACAGCAATTTCCAGTGATTATGAACTGTCGAAATTGGTCAGTAATATGATTGGCAAATCGTTTGAAGACTACAGTGCCCTGCGCAGCCCAGAAGAGGAAGATTTTCGCCGCAAAATGTCTTTACTATGCGATGAAATTGAACTGGAGCGTTCCAAATATAGTTGGGCTGAAAAACTACTTTACGAACACCCTTTACGTTTAGCAAATAATCCTGTTATGCCGGAAATTATACGTACACGTTTTCGTAATTCAAATTTTTTAGTTGTTGTTAAGTTGGAAAATGATGAAACCTCATTCACGATCTCGGTCAGTGATCAGCATACACCACGTACATTGGTGGATTTGGCTTTGTCGAAAGTTCGTAAATCTCAAATTAAAGTTTGCGATCGCCCCTCAGACTATATATTAAAAGTAAGGGGACGAGACGAGTATTTGTTTGGTGAATACCCGTTAATACAGTTTATTTATATACAAGTAAGAAACGTCTTTTAAGTTTGTTGTTTTTTTATTATTACTGACATCTTATTTTGTTTAAAATTAACAGGAAAGTCTTTCTGGCTCAGATGTTCCCAATGTCGTTCTAAAACCCATTCATACCCTTCCTTCATACATAAGTTATAAACAGGAATTAAATGCTGCCCCTAAAAGACCACCAAAACCCGAAAGTCTGCGCCGTCAATCGAATGAAATGATTAAGCGCAAGATTAAAAGTTCATGGGAAATTGAAGATCATTTTCGTTTACGTCTGCATCGCATTGACAATGTTAATTGTGATTTGGCTAGGGGTATTAAAGTGGGAGTTCACATTGGTCTCTACCACGGTGAACATAAGCTATGCGCTCAACATTCAGTCGACATTGCTAGCAGTAATAATCGTTCATTTTCCTTTGACAAGGATATAGTCTTAGATATTCCCTTGCAAAATTTGCCGCGCATGACTAGACTCTGTATGGTCATCTATGAAGTGACAAAGACATCACGGTCCAAAAAATCATCCAACACTAGCAAAGAGAACACCATCCTTAAAGATGGAAATGTAAATATTAACTCATTAGCCTGGGTAAACACCACGCTGTTCGATTATAAGCATCAATTGAAAAATGGCTGTTTAACACTACACACCTGGACTTATGCCGATGATATACAGTCGGATGAAATATTTCATCCGTTGGGCACCATTGAACCAAACCCACGTAAAGATGAGTGTGCTGTGGTACAACTCACATTCCATAGTTACGGTTACGATTATATACAGTATCCTTCGGAAGAGACTGTTTTACAATATGCCTTCAAATTAGCCGCATGTAAGGAGCCCCTTAGTCGCGGATCGTCTCAAGATGCTGCGGCTACCGTAAGCAAAGTTCTATCGCAGTATTCGCGTACTATTAATAAACTTTATGAAATGCACGATCAAGATCGTAATGATATATGGGAGAAAAGGTATATTGCTTTTATGTTAGAATATTCTCCCCCAATAATTTGTTTAATATTTTAGATACTCCATTAAACAAGATGAACCTGAAGAGCTTTCTATTCTACTGCATTGCGTTAATTGGAATGAACGTGATGAGGTGGCCGAAATGTGGCACTTGCTTAAGGAATGGCCCACAATATCAGTAGAACGTTCACTAGAATTACTAGATTATGCTTATCCGGATCCAGCAGTACGAAATTTCGCCATTCGTTGTCTTAAGAATTTAAGGTAAGAACATAGTTTTAATTAAGTACACAAAATAATCTAAAACAAAAATTATCAACTGCAGAGATGAAGAGCTTTTGCTATATCTACTTCAGCTGGTACAGGCCATGAAACATGAATCTTATTTAGATTGCGCGCTCACAACATTCGTCCTGGAACGTGCTTTGCGCAATCAACGAATAGGCCACTATTTCTTTTGGCATTTACGTTCTGAAATGCAAACGCCTTCAATGCAAACACGTTTCGGTCTATTGCTCGAGGCATATCTCAAAGGTTGTAAACCGCATGTACCGCTGTTGCGCAAACAGTTGCATGTTTTGGAAAAACTAAAGCAAGGTTCGGTATTAGCTAAAAAGGGCAGCAAGGAAAAAGTGAGAAATCTCTTACAAGACTTTTTGCGCAATCAGCGAAATAGCGGTGTCTTCCAAAGCATTCAGAATCCTTTAAATCCCAGCTTTCGCTGTAAGGGTGTTAAGCCGGAGAAGTGCAAAGTTATGGACTCTAAAATGCGTCCTTTATGGATTGTATTCGAAAATGCAGATCAAAACTGTAATGATATTTACATAATATTTAAAAATGGTGACGACTTAAGACAAGATATGTTAACCTTACAAATGCTAAGAGTTATGGATCAATTGTGGAAAAATGAGGGGTAAGATTTTAAGTTGTTTCTTTTAAGAATTTAGAATTGTAATTTCATTTATATACTTCTTTTTGTAGCATGGATTTCCGTATGAATATCTACAATTGCATTAGTATGGAACGTCGGTTAGGTATGATTGAAGTTGTACTCAATGCCGAAACTATAGCCAACATACAAAAGGAGAAGGGTATGTTTTCCGCAACCTCACCCTTTAAGAAAGGCTCTTTATATAGTTGGCTTAAGGAATACAATAAAACCGAAGAAGAAATGAACAAAGCAGTTAAAGAATTTACTCTAAGTTGTGCTGGTTATTGTGTAGCAACTTATGTCTTAGGTGTAGCTGATCGGCATTCAGATAACATTATGGTTAAACGCAATGGTCAAGTAAGTTTCTTTCTGTTTGCTTTTAAAATAGAGCACATATTAAACAAAAATAATATTTCAGCTTTTTCACATTGACTTTGGTCACATATTGGGTCATTTTAAAGAGAAATTTGGTGTACGAAGAGAACGTGTACCTTTCGTTTTGACTCACGATTTTGTGTATGTGATAAATAAGGGCCGGGCCGATCGCATGGCTGAAGAATTTCGTTTATTCCAAGATATGTGTGAAAAGGTAAATAATCTTTTCTCGTAGATTGTCAATTCATCTTTTTATTACTGTCATTATTATTGCAGGCATTTTTGGTTTTACGCAAACACGGCTGCCTTATACTTTCCCTATTTAGTATGATGATTTCAACAGGCCTGCCAGAACTGTCCTCTGAGAAGGATTTAAATTATTTAAAAGAGACTTTGGTAAGTTTTTTTTATGTTAAACAAATTTGGTGTAAATATCTCTCAAGGCCAATCTTTCATATAACTTAAGGCATGTTTTCATGGTAATACATGTATTAAGACATTTTAAAATATTAAGTAGAATGAAAATTATCTTATCATGTAAAAGCAAAATGTTTTGAGTAGGAGAGAATACGGATACAAAATTCGACAAGCGGTCGGAAAATATTTATTTTCTAAACCATTTTAGAAACTTATGTATTCTCACCACACCAGAGGTGTAATTTACAGTAAACATTGGCAGCATTACCAGCATTTATTGAAGGTGTTAACATTCTTATACAATAACAAAAACAACCAAAATCAACTCAGGAAATTTTTTATGTTTTAGTAAATACTGTAGAACCCTAACCAATTTTTTTTTGTTATTAACTCAGCTGTTTAATATCCACGTTTTGTGTTTTTTTTTTTTTTTTTTTTTTTGATAATTTTAATTAAGAGTAACTAAGATATTGCCCATAAAGAAATAAAAATTGGCTTAATTTATTTCATCATGTTAAGCGGCAAGCTTTGATTTTTGTTTAAAATAAATTTTGACGTGTGCGGAGACAAATTTCCCAGTATTATTTCACCATTATACCATCCGTTTAAACATGAAAAATACTTACAATAGACTTTTCTTGTATTTTTTCAACACGAAGAGAATTTCATAATATTATAAGGGTAATCACGATGGTCATTATGCAAATTTGCAGTGCATATTATGATTGATCGTGAGCATACCACTTTTATTTTTGTGCAAATATGCTATTTTTCTAAAAATGTATTCTGGCAACACTAAAAACTTCTGGCAGCACTGTAAAAAATCTGCATTTGTTTACAATTATACACAAGCAAATTAAAATAAATGGTTTCCTTTTTATTTAATTTAAATTTAATTCTCAATTTTATTTTACAATCTGCGAAAATGTTCAATTTATAAGTTTTCTTAAAATCAATATGGCACTTAATATGTCAAATAATATTGTTTACATTTGTTTGCAACTGAGCAAATATGCACTACTAACTTTTCTCATGGTTTTTTTTAGTGCAAACGAAGTAAAAAAGAGCAAATTGCAATTACGTACATTTTGCTGTTGTGTTGTGCAAATGTGTGTATTTTTGCACGCATTTGCATCGTTTGCACACTTTGCACTACCTATCGTGATTTCCCTTTATGATTTTACAAAGTCGTAATACTTTGCATTGCAATATAAACAAGCCTTTAGCAATAACGCCTAAGCATAAGACAATATTGCAAATTAGAAATTTTTAATTAAATCCATACAATAAAGAGTAACCAGAATTTATTCATAGGAAGCAACGAGAATTTATTATTAAATATCCTTTTCATTTTCCATTTTCAGGTTTTAGAATATAGCCAAGAAAAAGCTGTTGAACATTTTCGTTCAAAATTTAGTGAGGCTTTAGCCAATTCATGGAAGACTTCACTCAATTGGGCATCTCATAATTTCTCTAAAAATAATAAACAATAAGAATATAAAAAATATAGAGAGAGAAATATGTACATCCTCTTACCCAAACACTGCATGATCATCTCGAAAAGCTAACAACTACAACACCAACACAAACGACAACAAAAAAACATTTACATCCTAAAACAATCGACTATATAATCAGCGTTATTACGAGAATCGTTGTCGTGGTCGAAAACGCAGTCGTTCGATCTGTTTGTCGATATCATTTAAATTTTACGACAACGACAATGTAAAACACATAGAAGAAATTCACAAAGTTATCTATTGTGTTATATTGGTTGTATTAGGCTATAATTTTATGACTGCATAATAATGTTGTTTAATTTTTCATTTAAACCTATTATATGACAATTTAAATATGTTACCTACATATCTATTTTCAGTGTGCTATTTTTTTACAATTTTAATTCATTATTTTTCTTTACTTATTTTTTCACGTAACATAAAAAATTAAATTTTTATATTTTGTTGTCTTTTTATAATGTCGTTTACACTAGTTTATCATATGATAATACAACAGTGCTAGTAATCTAAAAATGGTACTTTAGTACTAAGCACTTAAGAGTACTTTGTGAATTGACTTATAGAAAGTTTGTCATATT
Organism: Pollenia angustigena; assembly: GCA_930367215.1. NCBI lineage: Eukaryota > Metazoa > Arthropoda > Insecta > Diptera > Polleniidae > Pollenia > Pollenia angustigena. Next base: position 190,063,245 of record OV884056.1, read on the forward strand.
TATGTCGTTTGCGACAATCATAATACCAATTCTAAACAATGACAAGTTTTCGACTACGGCAACGACACCCATAATAATAAGTTTGAATAATTGTACATTTAATTGTGCTTATATTTAAACAAAAACAAACATTTTTGGTTTATGTTCTTTATTACTCTTTAATTTTATTTATAATTATAGTTTTTTTTATTTTCATTCTTTATAATTAAATTTTTTGTTGGATATTTTTTTGTCTATTAAATTTAATTGTTTTTCATTTGTAAAATTTCTTCATAGAAAAAATTTCAAACAAAATAAAACTTTTGTAATTATTTTGAGAAATAAAACAAATTAAAAACAAACCATGCATTAAGTAAAATAATACATAAAAGTGTTCAACACAAAACTTTAGACATTAAAGAAAAAACTTCATTATGAATTAAATAAAAAAAAAATCACATTTTATTAATAAAAACAAACAAAAAAAATTACGTAAATTACAATGAACTTAAATTAATTAATTTAAATCAATATAACTTTAATAATTAAACAAACCAAAGAGTTTTATTTACATGGAGTGTTTTTCAGGACTGTAGGAAATATCGCCCAAAGAAAAATGGCCCAAAAAAAAAATGAAAAATCGCCCAAATGAAAATCGCCCAAAAGAACATGAAAAATGACTCAAAAAGTTATATATGAAATTTTGCCCAAAAGAAACGAAAAAGAGCCCAAAATAAAAATGAAAAATTACCCAAAAAGAAAAAACGAATTTTTTCCCAAAAAAAAAAAAAAAAAAGAAATATTATCCAATTTACAAAACAGTGTTTATTATTCATATAAATTTAGAAACTTACAAATGTAAGAGAAAAACAGGTTTTATTATGGTCACAACCAACAAAACTATTTTTAAAGAAACTTATTTTACCATAATGTGGTTGTCGATGACAATGATTTGGTTAAATTAAACATAATATGGTCAACATTTTTTTAAAAATGGTTTTGTCGTTTTTCTCTGGGTGCATATATTAAACATATAACGAAAACACTTTTGGGCGCAATGATTTTCTCCCCTATGTTGTAACAAATACCGGCAGCGCTTATTAAAGCGTCTCGGCATAGCCGGCCTTCGGCCGTGCGCAAGGATTTTCTACTCTATGGTATAACAAAAACCGGCTTCGCTAACTAAAGCTTCTCTGCATAGCCGGCCTTCGGCCGGGCGCAAGAATTTTCTCCTCTATGATATAACAAAGACCGGCTTCGCTAACTAAAGCTTCTCTGCGCAGACGGCCTTTGGGCGGGCGCAAGGATTTGTTCCTTTATGTTATAACAAGTACCGGTTTCGCTAAGTAAAGCTTCTAAAATCTTCCTTGTTTTCGAACGAAGGCCGACTTCGCAGAGAAGCTTTAGTTATTGAAGCCAGTATTGTTATACCATAGAGAAGAAAATCCTTGCGCCTGGCCGAAGGCCGGCTGGGCAGAGAAGCTTTAGTTAGCGAAGCCGGTTTTTGTTATACCATAGAGGAGAAAATCCTTGCCCCCGGCCAAAGGCCGGCTGTGCAAAGAAGCTTTAGTTAGCGAAGCCGGTACTTGTTTTTACCAAAGAGGAGAAAATCCTTGCGCCCAGTCATAGGCCGGCTATGCTTTCAAGTTTGTAAGCTATGCTTTCGAGTTTGTCCACGGACACTATGACACTGGACGTTATGACATTTTTTTAAAAATGGTTTTGTTGTTTTTCTGTGGGTGCATATATTAAACATATAACGAAAACACTTTTGGGCGCAATGATTTTCTCCGGGGGCAAGGATTTTCTCCTCTATGGTATAACAAAAACCGGCTTCGCTAACTAAAGCTTCTCTGCCCAGCCGGCCTTCGGCCAGGCGCAAGGATTTTCTTCTCTATGGTATAACAATACTGGCTTCAATAACTAAAGCTTCTCTGCGAAGTTGGCCTTCGTTCGGAAACAAGGAAGATTTTAGAAGCTTTACTTAGCGAAACCGGTACTTGTTATAACATAAAGGAAAAAATCCTTGCGCTTGCCCAAAGGCCGTCTGCGCAGAGAAGCTTTAGTTAGCGAAGCCGGTCTTTGTTATATCATAGAGGAGAAAATCCTTGCGCCCGGCCGAAGGCCGGCTATGCAGAGAAGCTTTAGCAATATGTCCCGTTATTTTTATAAATAACATTTAGGAATTCGTCGTATAGTAATAATGAATTATTTAGACAAATAGTATGCCCGAAAAAATACGCTATTTTTCATATAATATTTAAAAAACGAAAAATCAGCCAATAGTAACGAAAAATAGTGGGTCACTTTTCATATGAATTTAAGCCCAATTTTACATGGAATTTTTTTGGGCCATTTTTCTTTGGGCGATTTTTCCTACAGCCGTTTTTCAGGTTGGAAAAAGTATTCTTTTGGACAAAATATTTTTAGTGAATATTTTCTTTTTTTCGATTAAAGATTATAAGTCTAAAAACTCTTCCTCAAAAAATAGATTTTCGTAAAGAATGGCGGATAACTGATTTTCAGCAATATTTCTGTACCTATGATTTAAGGCCCAGATAGCCGGGAGTAACAGTAAACTTACCGTAAAAAAGTAAGACCAATCTATTTCTTACAGATTGAGACGTAACATCTTACTGCTAACTGTTATCGTTCTAATTGCTTTACATACAACAAAATGAAACAGCTGATTTGCAACGTTACTGTTACTCCCGGCTAACTGAGCCTTTAATCACTGTTACGGAAGAATCACGAATCACAGTTGTCACCAGGGTTGTTAGTTGTGACGATTTTTCGTAATTTTGACGATTTTTTTTTGAGAAAATACGGTTAAATGACGATAGACGATTTTTAAAATAAAAATAAAAGTGTTATGACGATTTTCTGGCATCAATATGCGTGCTTAAAACTTTCTTCATTATTAGAAACATTTACAAGAAATAAATTTTTACAAATATATTGGAAACATTCCAAAACGTAACAATTAATTTTCGAAATACAGAAATTATTGGAAATTAGAAGCATAAGAAATTCGAATTCTACAATTATATGAACTGCTAAAAAGTTATTTTGGCTTCGCTGCTAATATCAATGCTATACTGCAAAATATAAAGTATTAAAAAATTTAAATAGGTTGTGTTTCTGTAGGACCACGAGGGCAGATAGGGGGCATTTTCTGCCTCTCAGAAACTATTAAACCGATTTTAATGAAATTTAAAACACAGATAGAAACATATTTATATGGATACATAAGCTATGCAGTTTTTCAAAAATGGGACTACAAGGGGAGGAAGGTGGCAACTTCTGCCTCTCACAAACTTTCAACTCGACTTTAATGGAATTTAAAACAAATGTAGATAGATTTTCCATGGGTCCCGAATAGGGTGCACACTCGTTAATGTGTTTTTAAATACTGTGGTGTAGGATATCATATGGTCGGGCTTGACCGACTATACTTTCATACTTGTTTAAAATACATTCTAAACGTTATAAATAAGATTTCGCAACGTAAAGGTGTTCAAACAAATAAAATGCACAGTGAGTGATATAACAAAACTTTTTAAAGAAGATTACGTAAAACATAATCCGTTTGATAAGTCTCGAAGTTGCGTCTTTTTAAAATATCTGTGATTTTGAAGTTGCGTCGTTTTTGCGTTGCATGGCTTCGAAGTTGCGTCGTTAGTTCTTCGATTTACGTCGTTAATATCAAAATGTTTGTAGAATGCTAAAACAGAAAAAGGGGATTACTCGTTTAAGTCAAATATGTAAGTGAAGGTTGCAAGTTAAAGATCGTTAGTTGTTTCAAATTACATTTGCTGAAGAGAAGTTATATTAAAATATTTTGCAGCAAAGAGTCAACAAGAAATCAAATAAGCTAAGAATAAAAAGTAGACATTTTGAAACGTTTTGAAATGAAGCTACTTCTTATCATTTGAATTGAAAATTAAAATCAGCAAAGAATGCCCTTTAAACAGATGGTTTTTCAAAAGAAAGCTTTAACTTAATTTGAAGATCTAAAAGAAATTTATCCATTATCAAGTTTAGCAAGTCAAAATTTATTTCTTTAATACAAAGTATGGAAAATCTTACTTCGTCGCGTTTTCCCGGTCCCCATTAGCGACGCAAACTGGGGTATTGTTTTATATGTATGTAGTATGTTCATTGCATATATTTTTCAAAAACTTATAAATTAAACTTTCTTGTAATTTAAAGTTTTTTTTCAATTGTTTTGTTTGAATAAAAACTTTTAAACTGCTTTTTTTGTACAATACAAAATTTTATTTTTTAACTAAAAATTAATGTTCTGTTTGTCGACTTCGAACGAAAACTTCGAAAAAAAAAATTTCGATAAATTGTCGCTTACGATATAATCGCAAATAGGGCTTGATATTTAAAATACCCATATATCGATATTTATTTACGACTCGATCGAATTCGATCGATATTTTTAATAACCCTAACATTTTAGCCGTATTCAAGTGCTTAGAAAACTATTGTTTTTAAGAATTGCATCATATCGTACTTGTTCAACAATGGTGTATTTACTCAAAATTTGTCTTTTTTTTTCTTTTTGGAAAAAATTAACACATAATAAAATGTGCTATTTTGTATACTTTTTGGTTATGAAATAGTTGGTTTTAAAAGTCTTTTATATGCCTTTAATGTAAAATTAAAAACGTTTTTGCTTTTACTGAAATTTTTTAAATTTTGAGTTAATACAGTATTGTTAAATAAGCGCCATGTTTTTTTTTTACTTACATATATGTATTAAGAAAAAAGGGTTTATTCATTATATACTTTTACAGTTTATTCAGTCAAGCCGAAGAAACTTTTGTGTTTTTGGTATAACAATAGTGTTATTTTATAAAGAATTTTTGACAAATAACACTACGTGACAATTTTTTGGCTAAATTAATTTGACACCTAATCTTTATGTAAAATTTTCCGCTGAATCTGAATATGAAGTCAGAATTGCCAAAAGTAGAACAGTTTTTGAGATATTCCAAAATAACCGTTATTTGTGTTTTTAAAAAAGATGCCGTGACTGAAATGCAAATATCCAAAAAATAAAATTTTAGCCTATTTCAATACGAACATTTTGTGGCCAATAGGATCCGGATCGGTGCAAAAATTACAAAGTTTCAGAAGATTAATTGAACTAACCCACAACAAATAAATACACAAAGCTGAATTTTTAGTAAGAATAAATATTTAAAATTGCTTAAAAGTATTGAATTTATATCTGGGTTAATTTACTAAATCTTCTGTAGCTTTGTCATTTTTCTACCAATCTATGTCTTGTTAGGTGCAAAATGTTAATATTTAAATAATCTAATGTCGCATGTAATAAAACATTAGGATCTTTAAATCATTGCTTAAAAAAAAAAAAAAATTTACATACGGAAATTTTGTCACGTAGTGTAATTAAATTAAAGTCGGTTGGATAGATTCGGAGGGGCAGAAATTGCTTTTCTGTCTTCTATTGGTATAAAGTTTGAAAAATATATAAAACCTGTGTGTTTTATTGTTCGATCTACATGTTTTAAATTTCATCAAAATCGGTAAGATAGTTTTGGATAGGCAGAAATTGCCCCTCTGTTTCTTAATATTCCTAGCTTTGAAAAAATATAAGCCCTGTGTTTTATTTACGCTGATCTGTGTATGATTCAAATTTCATCAACATTGGTTGGATATTTTCGGAGAAGCAGTTATTCTCCTTATGTCCCCCTCTTGGCCCTAGTTTTGAAAAATTAAAAAGCCTATAGTTTTAATTTTTTTTAAATCTGTTTAGCTATTTCGCCAATAAAGTGTGGCAAGCTCAAAAGTCACTTTCGCATTTGCTCTGAGGACGGTCGAGCGGATGGATAGACTGGAGGCGGAATGGACGGTAAGCAGCGTACTCAGGTTTAAATGGTTTTTTTTATGTCTTCCCCGTATTATGTCTTCTTAGTATGGAACCTCCTTCCTGCAATTAATGTAGAAAGGCACACAAAAGTTTTAGAAAGTTAATTAGACTCTGTAAAGTTTTTTCGAAAATTGCTTTAAAGTATTTGATCTGCCAAGCTTCCACTGGATCGTCCGAAAGGTTTGCTTTGGCTGTGGATTTAACAGTGCGGGATAACAGAACATGATCAAACGGAGAGTGCTCCTGATGTCCATATTTGATGACTACTAGTTTGAATTATGCCCCTATTATGGTTTACAACTCAACTCTGAAATTTTTCATTTTTGCATTAACTAAAACATCAAAAAATTACAACTCATCACTAGCAGTTGTTTTAACTCAACTAAGTTGAGTTGTTAACCGTAATAAGAGCATTAAACAATCAAAGACATAGCTTATCAAATTTGGTACTAATTCTAGTGCAATTCAAATTTGAAGGTAAGATTTAAGACACATCCGTGCCCCATTTAAATTTTCGTTATTTAAAACAAATTTGAGTTTTGGAACTCCTATTTTTTGTTTTTATTTAACTTTTTTTTTAGAATTTTATTTAAAATAAAAAAAATGCAACCAGTAAAATAGGAATAGCTTATATCTTCAACAATAAATTTCAGTGTTTTTATCAAGAATAAAAATTGGGAATTAAGCACGACAAACAAGATCTTGTAAAAAAAAGCTTCAATGGAACTAGAGTGCTCCAAGATTATATGGACGAACAAATGTCAAGGCATAACCCTTTTTGATAGATTTTTCAAAGTTTAAAGATTTTGGGTTCATTTTGACCCCAAGTGCATTTAAGGCTTAATATAAATTTTTGATCTGTTTTGCCTTCGTAAGACTTAAAGCTGGAGGTCCATACCACGCGTTTTCGCCTCCACGCAGCGCATGCTTTTATTACCTTCCTTGCCTTCTACGTTTCAAGTTACATGCAACGCTTTTTATGCAGCAGCAGCACAAGTAAAAAAAAATTTAATTTGTCAAAATCAGCTGATTTGTTCGAACGCTGCTTGTGACGCTTACAAAAGTAAAAAGTAAACCTACTTTTCGCCGCAAGGCATCTACGCTTTTGTGCATTTAACTTACTACGTATTACTACAGAGATTCTACTTTTTTGACAGCTGCGTATGCTGCGAAAAAGCGAGTAACGCGTGGTGTGGACCTCCAGCTTAAGGATGTGTTTTTCTCCTGTTTCATAAAATTCAACACAAAAGTATACAATATTTCGATATATTTCCTTTAGAAATTCGGAATACAGTGCAACTTCGTTAGTTGGGACATGCGCCAAAAAGCTAGCTCATTACCCTTGTTAAACTCTTATCAGTTTTTACATGTAGTGCTATCAGAGCGAGTCAGTACTCACTCGCTCTGCATAAGTTTCAGCTAGCCACAAGTTAGCTAATTATGAGTTAGCTTGTAGTGCATAAAGTAAGAGAGCAATATGAGTTAGGTATAAACTAGGGATGCCAAACGGGAAATCCCGAAATCCCAGGATTTTTAATATATCAACTTTTGTGTACAAAAATGTTCGTTTTTATTGAATTTTTATACTCTATACAAAAAAAAAATATTAAAAATTATATTTCAGTCGTATTTTTTATTTTTATAATTCTTATTTTTCTTTTTTAAAAATTAATGTAATATACATATATATGTAATACCTTTTTAAAATTCATAAATAAATAAAGAAGTGTTGTTTATTTAAAAAAATCCCGAAATCCCGAGATTTTCTAAAATCAGTCCCGATTGGCATCCCTAGTACAGTCAGTTTATATATTTTTTACAAAAATTCTTTAAAATTTAAATAATTTATTATAAGCCGACTATACTATTAATTACCTACAAATTGGTTAAAAAGTAAGAAATTAGTAGTCAATTTAAAAGTCATGCAGAGATAACCAATTGACTACAGCCTATGACATGCCTTTGTTAAAATAGTGAGTCGTCGACAAGGAAAAAAGTCACTTAATCAACTAGATGTGGTTATAAAAAAACCAGTTTGAAGTTACTTAAAAATGTGTTTGACTTCCTACAGGGTATGTTTAGTTAATATCTGCATGAGATTTAAACCAATTTGTAATCATTTGAATAATACACACAGAAAAAAATCAATGTAAATTCGTTCAAAACAAGGTTGATTTTACATTTTTCAGTAGTGATTTTGCTTCATTGTTGTTTCATATTAATTTAACATGATTTTACAATAACTTGCGAACAACATTTTTTTCTTTTAAAATAACTATAATTCATGTTAATTTAACATTGCAGTAAAGTTAGAGCAAAATGTAATTAATATTGAAATAACAATCCGAATCACGTTGAATGAAAGTTATTTAAAGTTGAAACAACGTGAATTTCATGTAGAATCAAATTAGTTGGAGTGTGATATAACAGTGTGAAGACAACATATGCATTTATTTAAGAATAATTTAAAACACTTACCCCTGTAACACATGTTTCACTTATTTTGTAATCCCTTTGTTAACAGAAGCATCAGCAGAATGGCCCGATATCGTTTTCGTCATCATTCTACTTTGAAAACTTGATGTACTATTTAACTAAATTATTTTAATTAAAAGAATACGGGAATTGTCTTCTTTTTATAATATATTTTAAACATGAAGATAAAAAGATGTACATACTTAAGTGTGTATGCATGTTAATTTAACAAGATAAACTTTTGATTTTAATATAAAACAGGTTTTTATGGATTCAATATTGAACAATGTTATTTTAACAGTGAATAATATTAAATAAACGTGATTTAAGATTATTTTAATATTTTTCATTTAAAATTAATATGAAATAATGATAAATTTAAATAAAGGGCATACTTTTGCAGAAATTTACCATGATTCTCGAACAACATTTCGCCATGTTATTTTAACATTGGTATTTTTTTCTGTGTGTACTGGGCTTATATAAAAAAGGTATGTGTTTAGAAAATATTTTTTCATACAATATCCCAGCAGGAAAAAGGAGAATGCCTTTTAGAAGGCCTATGTACTCCTTCTTTTGGATATACAAGATCTGTTGCTCCTTTCCATAATCATATCTTTTTTACACACGTTGTCATTGCGAAGCAAGCCTCTTAAGCAGTTACATAAGAATGGTAATGGGATCAAAAAAATTATTATTTTGCTTTTGCTTGTGCAAAAAACAACACAAAAAATCTTATTCCTTCTCTACTTCCTTCTCATAGAAGCTAATGTGGAATGGGTATCTTATCTTATATACGAAAGATTCAAGACCTTCTATGAGTCATTCTTTAACAGTTAGGTAAGAATAGTAATTGAATCAAAAAAATTTGTAAGCAGGCCTTTAAAAAGGTCTAAAGTAAGAAGATCTTCTGAATTTTCCCGCTGAGTTATTTCGTTCTAGCAATACAATCAAAAAATACAGTACAAAACCTAAGGAATTCGGAAATAATTTATTTTGGAAGAATGTTCAACACAATTACCAATCTTTTGACACAAGTAACCGAAAAGAAGTGTTACAAAATTTAAAAACGGACTCTAGCATAATGAAGATTTTTAAACGTCTGTTAATTAATCGAGCGATTAACCGATTAAAGCAAAAGTCCGATTTAATGAATACTAGGGAGATCGAATATTCGACTTTTTTCAAAAGCCATTTTTCGAATATTCCAAATGGTTGCGATTTAAAAAAACCGGATTTAGATTAAACGTTTTAAAAATAGCCGCTTTTAATTTAATAAATAAAAACACAAAAATCAAATTATTTTTTGAAATAAAAAGTTAATTTGAATAATAACAAAACAATTCATGTAGGTATGACTTAGAATTTATGAAGAACTTTGGGTTGTAAAATTATAGGAATTTATTATTTGAGATATTCTCCCAATTTTATTTTAAATTAGTTTTAATTTGTTGGTGGTTAAGCATGTCTATATCTGTTGTCTTTTACCATATTTTTTAATTGTTACAAACAAAACCTCTTAGCAAGGATTAAATGAATAGTAATAGAAACATGTTTTTTGTTCGTCGACCACAATTTAAAACCTTTCATGAAATTGTTTGAATTTTTCAATTTTGTTTTTTAGTTCTTCGTGTTTTAATAAATAAAACTGGTGAATTTTTTGGCTTCATTTATTGCAGCGTATTTTAGTAATGTATTATTGTCGGAGTCAAGTTTTATTTGGCGCACATTTATCACAAGCTTGCAAACTAGTTAAAGGTGATTAATAAGTCGAGACGTCGAAGAACCTTTGCAACTTATCATTTCAGGGCACTTCAAGCTCTTTTGTCATATAAATCCCGTTCGAAATATCTCCAGAGATGACGACTTCTGTATAAAAATATATTTGGTATTTTTAGAATACAAATTGCTATTTAACTTTTTAACTTAATATTTTTTTGTAGTATTTTGACTTATTTTTAGTTTTTTTTTACAAGAACACGCGCTTTTATAAGCAACAAGCTGACCTGACAGACGTTGTCCTGTCCAAATTAAGAAAAATGTTTGCGTTCGATTTTTAAAATCCGTTGAAAAGATACGAACATTTGAAAGAAAACTTAGTCAAATCGATTTAATTTTAGGTAAATCGCAAAAAGTGGGCGGGGCAAAATTTTCTTTCCGTAAAAACCTAAGTTGGACCATGGCGATGATTTTAAAGAAAAAATCGTCCAAATCGGTCAAGCCGTTCTCAAGTTATGCGCTTAATTGAAAAAGTGGGCGTAAAAGTAGGCGTGGTAAATTTTTCTTTCGATGAAAACTTAAAATGGATTAATACGAACATTTGAAAGAAAAATTTGTCAACTCGATGGAGCCGTTTTCTGATTTAAGGTAATTCAAAAAAAGTGGGCGTAAAAGTGGGCGGGGCAAAATTATAAATCTAAGTTGGACCATGGCGATCATTTTAAAGATAAAATCGTCCAAATCATTTAGAAGTCATTGGTTGTGCAATATGAAAATTGGATTTTGCCACGCCCCTCCGCCCGCAGACCGAAAATCAAAAATCAGACATCACAATGTCACCCGCCTGAATATTCTGAAGATTCCCTGAAAATTTCATCAAAATCGGCCCAGCCGTTTTGGAGTCCATACGTTACATACATACATACATACATACATACACACATCCTATTTTATTTATATTTTTTTTTTTTAATCACCCAAATGATTCTGTTCAGATCAGTTTTGATGATTAAAAATTGATTTATTACTTAAGCGATTGAAAAAGGATTCATATTTGATTCATTTATATGTTTAAATAATGATTTTTAAAAATTTTGAATTTTTGTTTTTGCCAAATGAAAAAATATAAAAATAGAAACTTTCATGTCAGCCAAACATATACATAACAAGTAAGATAGTATAGTCGGTCAAGCCCGACCATATGATACCCTACACCAAATTATTTAAAAACACATCATGCTTGTGTGTCCATATAAATATAGATTTATCTATGTTTGAAAACTTAATGAAAATCGGTTTGAAAGTTTATGAGAGGCAGAAATTGCCTCCTGCCTCCCCTTGTGGTCCTATTTTTTAAAAACTGTATAGCTAATGTGTCCCTATGGATATGGATCTATGTATGTTTTAAATTTCATTAAAATCGGTTTGAGAGGCAGAAATTGCCCCTATCTCCCCTCGTGGTCCTATTTTTTAAAAAATGCATACATTTTGTGTCTATATAGATACGGTTCTATCTATGTTTTTAATTTCATTTAAATCGGTTTGATAGTTTCTGAGAGGAATAAATTTCCCCCTATCTTCCTTCGTGGTCCTGCGATTCGGCCCATTTTCAATAGGCTTGGTCCTTGTGCCAATAAGAACCTATGACCCAAATTTCATCAAATTATCTCTAAAATTGCGACCTGTACTTTGCGCACAAGGTTACATGGACAGCCAGCCAGCCTGCCAGCCAGCCGGACGGACATCGTTAGTTCGACTCAGAAAGTGATTCTAAGACGATCGGTATACTTTAAGGTGGGTCTAGGACCAATATTTCTAGGACCAATATTTTAAGGCGTTACACACATCAGCACAAATGCATAATACCCTCTCCACTATTGTGGTGTGGGAATAAAAAGCTTGGCTAAAAAAGAAGCCCAAAAATTATTGACAATTTATAAACTTAAATGTTAGTGCAAATTGTTTCTTAACTTCTTTGCGAAAAACCAGTTCCATTTGTTTGGTTCAAAAGCCATAATGGTGCTGATTTTTTCGAGAAAAATTAAAAACATGACAATTAAAAAATGATATGAAATACATATGTATAATCAAAAACTATATAATTTACGATTAAAAATGAGACAAAAACGATTCAATAATGATTAGAAAAACTAACATTAAAATTATCAAAAAGGAATCAGAAAATGGTATCACAAATGATTCTTTCAGGTGATTCATCGGTAGGGTACCATTTTCTCACAACGAGAGTATCATTTATGATTGAAAAATGAGCTCATATACGGGTATTTTGCCCTTGAAACTGATTCCTAAATGATCAGATTATGATACAGATTATGATTATGGGTATCTATCCCAGCTAGCATTTGGCTGATTATTTTTTGATAAAATCACCCAAATGATTCATTTTAGATCAGTTTTGATGATTAAAAACTGATTTATCACCTGAGTGATTAAAAAAGGATTCAAATATGAATCACTTATATGTTTAAATAATGATTTTTAAATATTTTGAATTTTTGTTTTTGCCAAATGAAAAAATATAAAAATAGAAACTTTCATGTCAGCCAAACAAATAAAAAGCTTGGCTAAAAAAGAAGCCCAAATATTATTGACACTTTATAAAATTAAATGTGCGTGCAAATTGTTTCTTATCATCTTTGCGAAAAACCAATTACTTTTTTTTGGTTCAAAAGCCATAATGGTCCTCATTTTTCAGAGAAAAATTAAAAAAAAAAATGACAATTAAAAAATGATATGTAATACATACATACATATCGAGTCATAACCGCAAAAAAAGCTTAAGTAACACCATTTTCCATTTTCGTTTTTTTTAATAAACGACTTTATTGGCAACACTTGCATCATCTCCTAAAATGTCATGGTCACATTAAGAACCGTTACGATTTTATAGCAAAAACAATTTTATCTCAAGCGACAATATTCATACAAAATTTTTATGAAATAAAATAAAAAAAACCTTCTCCTGTAAAATTTTGTTTTTGTCACTTAAGCTTTTTTTGCGGTTATGACTCGATATAATCAAAAACTATATAATTTACGATTAAAAAATGAGACAAAAACGATTCAATAATGATTAGAAAAACTAACATTAAATTGATCATAAAGGAATCAGAAAACTGTATCTACCCAGCTAGCATTTTGCAACATAATCTAATCATTTAGGAATCAGCTTCAAGGGCAAAATACCCGTATATGAGCTCATTTTTCAATCATAAAGGATTTTCTGATTCTTTTTTGATCATTTAAATTATAGTTTTCCTAATCATTATTGAATCGTTTTTGTCTCATTTTTTAATCGTAAATTATATAGTTTTTGATTATATGTATGTATGTATGTATTTCATATCATTTTTTAATTGTCATGTTTTTTTTTAAGTTTTTCCGAAAAATCAGCACCATTATGGCTTTTGAACCAAACAAAAGTAATTGGTTTTTCGCAAAGAAGAAACGATTTGCACTAACATTTAAGTTTATAAATTGTCAATAAGTTTTGGACCCCTTTTTTAGCCAAGCTTTTTATTTGTTTGGATGACATGAAAGTTTCTATTTTTACATATATGTATGTACATATATTTTATTTATTTTTATTTATTTTATTTATTCCTTCGATTACATAACCGAGCCCTTAGGGCCTTATATGGTTAATAAAAACTACTAATTAAACAACAAACTTCAGTAATTAATAAAAAAAAATATAATAAACAAGAAAATAATGTTACTTATGAATATAAAACTTATATATAAAGTTCAAAAATAAAATGAATACATTAAATAACAAAGACATAAAAAATGCTATATATTCTGTTTCCATATTACGCAGATAGAAAATTCCAAAACAATGGCAAATGTTCGTTTTAGTGAATTGATAAGTTATTTAGCTCTGCAAATTCCATCAACTTAGATTTAAATAAATGTAGAGAAATTGAAATTTTCAACAATATAATCAGGGTAACCATTTACAATGCATTTATAGAAAAATAGTAGTATTCTAAAGGCAATAAAATTTTCAAAAGATGTCCGTAGAAAGGTAAGCGTATGCCGACTTACATGATCACGAAATCTCAAACCAAAAACATAACGAATAATTCTGTTAAAAATAACCTTAAATTTCTCAAGTACATAATTTCCTGCGCCCGAAAAGACCTCCAGACAGTATAGTATATGTGGCATTAAGACCGCCACAGCCACCCGCCTTCTCACTGAACAAGGCAAGTAAATATTTAGAGAATAAAGTCTTTTCAAGACAAATGATACCCGAGACGACAGGTAATTAATATGAGGAGAAAAATTTAACAAGTTATCAATAACGACCCCTAGACATTTCATTTTGTCGACAAAAATAACAGGAACACCGTCAATAGTAATGTTTATATTATTTGTCTCAAATCCAAACCCCATCACTTTCGTTTTAACTCGGTTGACACTGAATCCATTGTCATGAGCCCATGTTACCACCTCGCGAATTACATAATTAACACCCTCCTCCAACACGTCGAGGAACTCAGCATCGGAATAACAAACAAATTGTACATCGTCAGCATAGACGAAGGGCTTACAGGAGACGCCATTAAATGTCTCTAACAGGTCATTAATATAAGTCATAAAAAGAAGCGGACCAATTACAGATCCTTGTGGAACACCACTTGTAATCTGACGAATCTGAGAGTAACGAGCGCCTACTGATACATACTGAGATCTATCATAAAGGTAAGATTCAATAAGTTTACATGCATAACGGGAAAAATTAAATTCATGAGACAATTTAAGTAGTAATTTAGAGTGTACTACTTTATCAAACGCTTTTGAGAAATCTATAGAAAGTAAAACCACGTTCTTACGACTATCTAAAAACTGTCTAATAGAATCTGTCAGAGACAATAGCAGCGAAGTTGTGTTATAACCTTTTCGAAATCCTGACTGTGCGGAGTGAATTAACGATCTCTGATCCAGAAATTCAATCATTTGGTCTTTAAAGATATGCTCAACTACTTTAGAAAGAACGGAAAACAAAAATTCAAAATATTTAAAAATCAATATTAAAACATATAAATGAATCATATACATATGAATCCTTTTTTAATCACTCAAATGATAAATCAGTTTTTAATCATCAAAACTGATCTGAAAAGAATCATTTGTGTGATTTTTACAAAAAATAATCAGCCAAATGCTAGCTGGGTAGATAGATAGATATATCGTTAGCTAAAATGCAATAAGACGTAACTAACAAAAATATAATTTTACAGGATAAGCAAAAAACTTTGTAAAGTGAAAACTATAAACATGTCAGAAAAACATGCATTGATAAGTCGTCCATGGAATTCTTCAACCCATTTTCAAAAAAAACCATTTCATTATATTTTCTTATAAAAAAATGTGTAATTACGTCGTTTTGCATACATCAAACAAAAAAACTTGTAGTTACGTCCCTTTGTTTTTTGTTAATAAAAGCGCAATTTTTGATCGCAGAAGTGTAAAATTTTGTCAAGAATGTAGTTTTATAACATTCATAATAATCAATCAAAAACTCGATTTTGAATTTTTTGTTTGTTACGTCTTTTTGCATTTCAGCTAACGATATGTAGAAGAAGAATAGATTTGTATTAACATCGTTCATTGTGTGTTTTTACTTTTGTTACATTTTGTTTCGATATTCTTCAAAAGAAGCTTAAGTTTGCCCAATATTAATATAATAACCGTTCGATCTTCCGGCGCTGCTCGGGATTTTTCAAATAAATATTAAATACTAGAGAATTTTTGACCCCAGCGCTATATATTGGGAGAATATTTTATCAGGAGACTTATTTTTGTTTAATCAACATATTTTGTGAATTTCTGCCAAATCGTAACATAAATTTTAAAAAAAATTTGCATATCACAACAGCGCCACCTATCGGGATTATACTTAAGAGAAACCTGGCTCCAGAATAAATAAATTTATTGTCCAAGTTTGGTGTCAATCGGTCTAGCGGTTCTTGAGTTTTAAGAACACATGCCCGGCACAAACGTTGCTATATAGCAACGTGTCGTGATATTTGTACCCCAAAATTTAAAAAAATTAAATGAAGAAGTCAAATTCGTAAAAAGGGTTTTTATATATACAAAGTAATGAAGTAGCATTATATTCAGAAAAAAAATTACAGCAATCGACGCTAAGGTTTTGCAGATATAAGCAAAAATATGCACTGGCATGACGTTAAAAAAACGGAAGTGGGTTTTGACTTGCATTACAAAACTGAATAAGACTGCGAATTGAGCAAGACGTTTTGTATAAAACCTTTTTTAGTAAACTTTGGACTTATATAGATTTATTTTTCAAACTATGAAATTTAAAAATCTTTGCTCGTTTTAAGGTACATAATATGGGCTTTTTCAGCGAAAAGCCTACTTTTTTTAATGTAACGCCAGAACGCAAATAAGGTTGTATTTTAGGACCATGTTGTTCAACCGCTATCACTTTTGTTACTAAATGTACACATGTATGTATTGATTTTTTAGCACTTTAAGCATTTTTTTAAGTTTTGGAAACACTGCATACAATTATGAAACACTATTGTTCAATAACGTTCTGGCGTCTCTCAACACTTAAAGTTGTAAATTGTCCCATACAACCCAAAAATATTGTTGCGGGGTCAGTTACCAATTGTAGAATATACTCTTGTTAAGAGGCTCTAAATGCATTTCTAAATGCACTAAGAGCAGCCATGCTCGGTGAAAATGTTTCAATGTTAAGGGGTGGGTCTCTTGGTGATGTTACTACCAATCCTCCTGTTACTAGAATTCCTCCTTTTGAAAGAAAACTCTATAAAAAAGGAGAGGTACTAGGCCGGAATAATAAGCAGGCAACAGCAAAAGTTGCTTAGGGACCGAGGAAAAGTTATCTGAGGATACCAACTAAACAAAGACTAGCCCGGATATACTTATAAAGACAGGCGAGATACTGTGTTCTAATATACATATGTACATAGCTGCTTGGTAAGATGCTCTGCCAGAAAGGAATCAACTAATGTACTAGTATCCAGGTAACAATCCCTGTTATAGGCAGAGGAAGAATACAGAAGTAAAAAAAAACTATCTTAAACTAAATGTAACAAAGATTATAGAAATTCAGCATTTCGTGAACTCTTCTAAAAACAAAAAAAAAATACATAATTGGAAAAAAGAATTTTTTTGCTTTATTATTTGTTCATTTATTTACGTTATATGTATAAAGAAAAAGAAATTTAAGAAGAAAAGAGGTGTAATTATATTGAACGGAAATAAAAATCATAAAAAAATATTAAATAAATAGGAGTTAAACACTTTAGGTTAAATATTATGTTTAATGATTCGTCATACGCTATTATTTTTTTATTGCATATTTAGAATCTCCATCATTAATTTAATGTCTGGTCAAAATTTCGTCAAATTCTACTTCCAAAAAGTGGGTCAAAATGTCGTTGGAAAAAAATAGTGTATAATTTCTTGTTCAAAATTTGCTTTCAATAAGTGTGTAAGCTCATATGCGCTATTTTACTTGAAATTGCCACTTTAAAGTTGTTAAAAGAATAATAGTGTATACGCATTATACTCCATTTTAGGTTGTAGAAAAAATACAATTTATGAAAACTTTAACTCATAAAACAGCTTATAATAATATACACTATTGTTTGAGAAATCGTTTCATTCCGGCCATCGAAAGCTGCATGATCTCCAAAATTTGTGTAGTAATTTTTTTTTTAACTTACAAGGTGGAAAGAAGCGAAATTGTTAAGATGGTCCAGATGTAGCAGAGGAAGAGAAAGAAGAATGAACTTCTAGTTATTTTTGATTTATGCAATGTATACCTTAATTTGTCATAATTTTTTGTTTATAATAACCCAAATTGGAAAGTAATGCATATGTGCCACTGAATTAACAAAACTATGAATTAATCACGGTTTTATAATGTTACAAATTGATATTTTTGAGATCAAATATTTTAATAAAAATACCATAAAATTATTGAATAAAACAGCGTTTACCATACAAAATAAAATAGTGTATCAGATACATCAGACGAATTCCTTAAAAAATAAAATAGCCTATATGGAGGACTTGCACTTTGAATGACATAATAATGGTCTTAAAGGATGCGTAGAATAAAAAAATGGTAAATTTAAAGACAAGAAACGGTTTTA
This sequence comes from Pollenia angustigena, assembly GCA_930367215.1. Lineage (NCBI taxonomy): Eukaryota > Metazoa > Arthropoda > Insecta > Diptera > Polleniidae > Pollenia > Pollenia angustigena. The sequence continues at coordinate 190,081,503 of OV884056.1, forward strand.
TGTATTCGTCGAAAAATCCAATATGAAGCATTTTTATTTACCGCGCTATTGAAGTTTTAATAGACATCCGATTTGACAAAAACTTTAAACACGATTTTCTCAAAACCTAAAAAAAATTATACGCTATTGTTATATTGAGGGGACGATTTGTTTGTAAAATACCAAACTAAAACCAGAAAAGGGAAATACTATATACCCACCGGAATAATTTATGTTTGCTCATCTAGTGTGTCAACACTTAACACTGTTTTGATAATATTGAATCTTCATCGTTTAAGAGAGCTCTTTTAGGCAGATAAGTTTTTTTAAGTAGAGGCGGAAATAGCAAGGTTGTCTCGGTGTGAGAAACCGTTAATGTATGCAGATGAGGGAATATAAATATAAAGGTTTTGAGGTAGTTTGTCAGTTTTTTGGTTGTAGAGTATTTAATCGTTACATTGCAAATGCAGTTAGTTTTAAATTTAGAAAACAAATAAATAAATATAGAATGTAATATTGTTTGAAGGAAGAAAATGAGTCAAGAGTAATAATTTCATAAGGGTGGTTAACAAGGGGGGCATGAAATAACCCCCCAAAATATAACCCCACAAAAAAATAATGAAATAACCCCCGAAAGCGTGGGGCCTTATTTCATATGCAATAAAGCCCCAATTTTGAAAATGAATTTAGTCCCCAACGAAATGAAATAACAACCCAAACATATATGAAATAATTCCCTAATTTTTGGGGGCTTATTTCATATGAAATAAAACCCCAATTTCTGAAATGAGATACAAGACCAATATATGTAATACAATTAATTATACAGTTTTGCTTTAAAGAATCACGCGATAGATATGATATGATATACCAAACACAAGCTTCGCCAACTAAGGCTTTTCTGCATAGCCGGCCTTTGGGCGGCTACAATGACTTTTTCCTCTATGGTATACCAAACACCGGCTTCGCTAAATAAAGCTTCTCTGCATAACACCGGGATTTTCTCCTCTATAGTATAAAAATACCGACTAGACCCGGCTACGCAGTGAAGATTTAGTTAGGGAAGCCGGTGTTTGGTATACCATAGAAGAAAAAGAAATAATAACCCAAAAAATATATTGGGGCTTTATTTCATATGAAATTATCCCCCAATTAAAAAAATGAAATAACTCCCCAAAACTAAATGAAACAACCCCCCAAAAATCGTTTTTGTTTTTTTCTATACAAACTTTTGGGGGGTTATTTCATTATTTTTTTGGGGGGTTATTTCATTCCGCCGTTAACAAGAGGTAAGTGGTGACAAGGTGAATGTGGGTAAAGGGGATATCAGGTCAAAATTGAGGATGATTGGGATCAATGGTAGGGAATGGGCGACTGGGGATTACACCAAACTCCCGCGGTATTGCATGTTCATGGTTAATAAATTAATTTTATTGTTATGGTCCTTTGGGTCATGGTGAAGGGAGGGTCCCATACCTTGGGTAAGAGTTCATTTGGAAAGAAACTAGTCATGTGCAAAAGTCACTGTGACGCTTTAACAGGAACCATAACAATATTACTAACTGAAAATGACAAAAAATGTTACAACCTTTTAATTTTAAATAACGTTATTTACTGTTAAACATCTTTAAACTAAAAAACCAAAAATTTATTTTTTAAATATATTTATTTTTTTATATATATTTTTAAAATACATAAACATATATTTGTTTCTCGACATTTATCAAAATAAGCAAAATATTTGTATTTGTCTGTTTTAATTATTACAGCTATAAATATATATGTATATATATATATATATGTATGTATATAAAAAGTAATTTTTTGTTGGTTTTTAATTTTAATATAAAATAAAAATAGTTTAAAAACTAGATTAATTTTTTTTTTGCTTTGCCATTTTCTTTTTAATTTTTTGTAATTCTTTTTTTTTATAATAAAATTAAATATAACATTAGCAATTACATTATGAAAACTAAATAAAATTGAAAAATAAAATGAAATACACTACTTCAACTAAATATTTAAGAAAAATTAAATACATATTTAATAAAATGATAAATATAAACACAACTAGCAGTTTATATTTAGCTAAAAAAATATTAATAATAGTAAAAAAATATTATGTTACAAAAATTAAAATTACGATTAAAGATTAAAATAATTAAACTTTTATACTTAAAATGTACATTAATTCATATTGAAAAAGGAATAAAATGAAGAAAATATATATCTATATATATATAAATTTATTTGTTTTTATATATTTATTAATTTATATTGGAAAGCAAATAAAAGAAAGGAATTTTGAAATAAGTATGTTGTTTAAAACTTTCATTTATATATTAAAAATAGATTTATGTATGTATATTAAATAAACATTAAAGTAAATATACATAAAACGCGTTGTTTTTTATTTAATTTGTATGAAAATCTTAAATGGAATATTTAGTTTTGTTAAAAACAGCTAGGTGTATGTTAAAAAAAAAATTAAACTACAACAAATACAGAAAGAAATGTTGAAAATAAATTGGAAACATTTTTTATACACTATTTCGGGTTGAAATTATTTCAAAAATTATTTCATAATCATTAGAATTTTTTATTTCTATTCTAAACTACTAAGGTTTGAAAAATTTTGCACACGCAAAGTTTAATTTGTCCCTGTACAGATTTGAAATTTTTGTTGCAGCAATTCTTGAGTTTATGGGTGAGAGAGGTGAAAAGATTTGGAAGGGATACTTAGTTTCTTGTTTCTTTGCAACTTGATGTTGGTTGTAAGTGTATTTGAATTTTTGTTCTTTTTTTAAATATAAAAGGAATATAGGAAAGCCGACATACAAAGACAAAACTTGCAAAACTAGAATTTCATAAAAAATTACATCAACAAAAATGGACGAAAACTTTGCAAAGTCTTGAGTTTGTTGGAGAGAAAGGGAAAAAAGAATGTTTTTCGTTTGTCGTTTATACATAAAGGGGTTTTACGATGGGTAGTGTTAAGTGTGCAAACGATGCAAATGTGTGCAAAAATACGCAAGAACAAAATGTATGTACATATGTATGTATTTACAATTTGCTTTAGTTCCCTGCAAATAACACGCGTGTAAAGAGTAGCCCACAAGCGACCAGGACTAGTCCAAAAGTAACCCGAAACGTATGGAAAAAACATGGTCTATTTAACATTACGATGTCCTAGGGCAGGACCATATAACCCAGCTTTGGAATACAAAGGAGTAGTTTTAAAACTACTTCATGGTATACTCAAGAGGATTTGTTTTGAAGTCGTTAAAAAACGAAGACAAGTTGTCTCATTATAAGCACTTTTTAACAATGACATGGTCCATGCTTGCATTACATCGGACCAGTTTTATCAAAATGGATCAGGTGCTGCAATATTATTTGCAGGGTTTACTTCGTTTGCCCTAAAATACCATGATCAAAAATTTAACTGCACATTTACTCAGATGCAAACAAATATTAACAATAACATTTGACACATTTATTAACTGAAAATTTTCATGGGTTTAAGTATACAACAGAGAATAAGGTTTAAATAATTAAAAAAGAAAAAAAAAATATTTTAATATGCTTGTGTATAATTAATTGTAAAGAACTGCAGATTTTTGACAGTGCTTCCAAAAGTTTTTTGTATTGCCAGAATAATTTTTTTTTTCTCCAAATATAAACAATTTAAAATGTTTCAATATAAATATAAGCCCCTCTCACGGTTTACAACTCAACTCTAAAAATTACAACTCATCACTAGCAGTTGTTTAAATTTCAACTCAACTGAACTGAGTAGGGGCAATGAGTCCTCGTTTGATGATGAAAGGTTAAAGACGAATGGAAAAGTACATGTACATTGTTTCGTGTTCAAGCAGCTTTAGTGAGTTTGTTATTGAGAGGAAGAAGAAGAGAGAAGAAAACAAATTACTTAAGTGCTGCAAAACAAATGGCATATTTTTTGGACACGAATGCAGTTTCAAAAGAGAATTGACAAAAGTTTTTGCAGCAAATGCTTCATAATATGGACGCGGACTAAACAACATTTCTGAAAAACACTTAAAATATTTATCTATTTTTACCTTAAGGGTACATTCTAAGCAATTGTGTTTTTTTTTTTAATCCAACTAGCAAATTCAGAATTATAATTTTAAATTCTAAAAAATTATCTGAAAATGTGTTTATTAGTGTTTAAAAATATAATTGAAGTTGGTGCAATTATTAGAATATTAGTTTTAATTACAGCTGTATTTTTCCTTGATCATGAGAACTAGTAAATCGTTATTGTTTCTTATGCGTTAATTGGAATTGTTTTCAAAAAAGAAAATTATAAAAAAAGAAATTAAAAAAATAAAATAAAAACAAAAATTGGCAAAATAAGAACTGGGACAATTTTTTTTCTTATTAAAAAAAATTTTTTTAATAATTGAAACATTTTTTGAACATTTTGTAGTTATTTCATTTTTGTCTTTTATAAAAAATACTTTACATTTTTAATAATAAAAAAAATAATTATTATATTAATATATAGACGTTTAAAACGACTTTTCTTAAATTTGGATTTGTTTTAATTTATAGTTTTTCTTTTTTTATATAAACTATATTATTATTAATTGATAAATATATATTTTTGTATTTCTAGGAATTTCTTTCTTTTTTTAGTTAGTTTTTTGTATAAAAAATGTCATCTAACACTGCATTTTGTTTTTAATTTTATTTATTTTTGGAATTCGTTTTAAGGTGCCCGTTTAATAAAAATACATAATTTATATTAATTGTTTTGTACATTTAAAGTCCTTGATGAATTTTATTTTATAGTTGGGTCATAAGATCTTCTGTAAACTTTTTTAGGAGTAAATAATAAAAAAAAATTTTGATGTAAATTGGCAGCTATGTACATATGTATATGTATATACATTTTTAATATAACAAAGAACTTGCTTTAAAAATTAATTTTTTTTTTTTTTGTTAGGAAAAAAGATTTTTGAAAGATAGTTTTTCATTAAAATCTTAATTTTTTTAATCAAGTTTTATTATATAAAAAATTTTGTCAATAATCCTAAACATGTAAGATTATAGAGATAATTTTTTGTTTTAAAGAAACAATTTTAAAGAAGTTTTGGTTATAAATACAGTAGAATCGGGAAAAAGTTAACCAAAATGTCCCAAGGGTTGTTAACTCTTTCGAACTATTCAGGGTTGTTCTGGAAATCGAAAACGCAAAACGCAAGAATTATAACTGCCGTTTTTTAATAAGATTTCCGTGATAAAAGAATTTTACGACAAATATTATACAAATATTTCTCTATTAAACCGAATTTTATAACAAAAATTAGATAAGTGTATAAAAAAAAACAACTTCCAAATTCTTGCGATTTGCGTTTTCGATTTCCAGAACACCCCTGAATAGTTCGAAAGAGTTAATAAACTTTTCTAAGCGGGTTTAAATTTGAAAAATATACAATAAAAATATGGAACTTTCGGAAATAACACACTACACTTATTCCAATGCCTTAGTTTTCATCATAACAAAAAAGGAACTTAGATTTTTCATATGTATTCGCCACAGCCTCCTAAATTTCAAATAAAAAAAATTTTTTGGCATCCATAATCCAACGCTAATAGTTTTCCTTTAATATCTTAATTTATTTTTATTTAAATCTCGGCTTTCTTATCATTTGAGATGTTTTTTTTATTAAACGTTCAGAAAAGTTAACTGAAAGTTAACTTTTTAGAGTGAGGCAGGGACGCTAAAATTCGGTTAACTTATCCGCGAGTTTAACTTTTTCAAGAGTTAACTTTTTCGCGATTCTACTGTATTAAGATTTTTTTATATTAATAAATACAAAAATTAGTTTGAAAAATTGGTTGAACTAAAGAAAGTTTGCTTTTTTTAATTATAAAAATAGCTTGTTAACTTATTTCAAAATAAAGTGTAACTTTTGGGATTTCTTCAGTTGAATCAATTTTTATAAATGATCTATTCAAATAGCGTTTTCCAAAACCGCTTGCGCTGTACCAAAAAAAATTTTAAGTTAACGGCTCATTTATTAGCCTAATTAGCTAATTTATTAACTACCAGTTTATAACTGTAAGAAACATATTGTAAACTGGAAGTTAAAGTCTTAATAAAAAGAAATTTATAATGATTAAAAAAAGACTTTTATCTATTCTGTACAATTAAGCTTTAGTTATTTAAAAAAAACTTTTAATTGAAAAACTTTTTTGTAATAAAAGCTTTTGAAAACAAAATATGTATCAATTCCCTGAGGAAAGTTTGTTTCAATTGTTCCAACAGACTGGTCCTGGGATTTGTGAAATAGAACAAGTACAAAAAGAAAGAACTCATGACCAGTGAAAGGAGAACCTATCATATAACTGGGATATGAAGAACAAAAAGGTAGAAAAAGTAATGAATTACAGTTCAGTCTTTACCAATGGTGTGACACAGTTTTTTTGGGACTTTCTAAAATTTGTTTCTTAAATTTAGTTCTACGACTTGTTTTACTGAAATAATACACTACATTGTATTAAAAAAATACTACATTGTAGTAACTAACACTAAACACGATCATTGAGAATAGATGTGTGACTGGTCAAATGGTGTCAGCTGACCCACTGCAATGACAACCCCATGTAAAAGTGATAGGTCTTATTAATATAAAGTGTTAGAACAAGAACCGGTCTCTACCACCAAAGACCTTCCACGGGACTACTTTGGTGTCACTTCGCTTCTCTCTAGGGTTTAAACCCCTAAAGAACTAATTTATTTATTTTCCTTTTTTTAGTCCTTTTTAAGATTTATTGCAAAATAAAAAAAAAATGCATTAGAAACATTCCTCTGATAAAAAGCTTTTTTCAAGCTAGAGAATTTGATATTGATTTAAATTAAATTGAAAATTCTTTTTATTAAATTTAATTTAAATCAATATCAAATTCTCTAGCTTGAGCTTGAGCTTAGACTTTAGAAAAGCTTTTTATCAGAGGAATGTTTCTAATGCATTTTTTTTAAACTGCTCTAGGTTTTAATTTATGTTTAATTTTTTTTTTTTTGTTTGACGATTTAAATCAGTGAAGGGCACACACATACTATCACATTTATGCTTGTGTGGACGAAATAACAACAATGCAACAGCCGAACGTACAATTGTCACACACCACACAAAGAAGTTTATAGTGTATATGTGTCGACGTCACACAAGCAGCATTTATATTCCTATGCACGCGTACATAGGATTTGCAAATGTGCCCGTCACTGATTTAAATGTTAAACAGTTCGGCAAATGTCACTAAAATAAGCTTTTCAGCTTTAGCAAAACTAATTTTTCATTAAAAAAATACATTTTTAAACAGTTAAAAAATTGTTTAACCATAGTTTTTTAAATTTCTCATAGATTAAGTAATATGTTTTTGCAAAGTTTTTTAAAAACCATTTTACCAAAGCTTTGTAAAGATTTTTACCAAAGCTTTGAAGAAGGGTTTTTTCTAAAGTGTTTTAAGTTTGTAAGAGCATTTATCATAGGATTTCTCACTCAATTTTGATTTTTTTTTTTAAATCTTTTATTTTAACTTACATAACGTTATGTACTTTAATTTACAAAAGTCGAATCTTACATGTGTATACTTTTTTTTCTACATTTCTTCCCAATGTGCACAAAAACGGATGCGGATCCGTTACGGACCCGTTCCGGATCCATAAAAAAGTTAGAAACGGAATCAGTGTAATCGCGATTTGACTGATCCGTTTCTGACCCGTTTCGGATCCGTAAAAAAGTTAAAAACAAACTTTTTTTTAATATTCTATGAATTGTTTTTTATGTTTTTAATGTATTTTACTTTTATATGTTAAATTTAAATGAACTCACTGAATTGTTTTTACTTTACTATCAAATGACTGTGAATTTAATAATAATAATAAAAAAAAAATTAAAACAAAAAATTCATCACAATATTAAATCTTTTTTATTAAAAACACGCAGTGGATTCCGTTTTATTAAAATACACGGGTTCGCAACGGATCCTAATATGATGTCCGTAACGGATCCAAAAAACGGACATAAAATCCGTTTTTGAATCCGTTTTTTCGAGAGGAATTTTTCCCGCTTGCGGATCCGTAACGGATCAGTAACGGATTCCGTTACGGATAGAAAATACGAAGATGCGGATCCGTTACGGATCCGAAACGGATCCGTTTGGCACACTGGGTTATATGTAGTTCTATAAGTACATGAAATTTTTATACATTCTTTGTTATCAAGTTTTATGTCTCAAACTTAAAAAAAAAATGTTATATGTTAGATAAGCCAATTGTAAATTAAAATAACAATATGTACATCGAAATTTAAGTTTATTTTAGACAAGCAAATAGTTTTCTAATACGCTATTTTTAAATGAAGTTCCATAAATATTTAGTTTTTATACATATACATATATAATTTGCCAAATTTTTAAAATTTTTTTATATTTTTTATATAAATATTACTTTGTTCTTCAAAAATGTTTGCGCCTGCGCGTTTTCCGAAATGAATTGTTAATTGTGTTTAAGGCGTATTAAAAAGGTGCCAACATCCAGTCAGCTGATAACGTTCAATTGATGTAAAACTTTGTTAATATTTTTTTATTGAATGTAAATAAAAAAAAAAAAAAAATTGGTTATTTAAATAAAAATTTAATGTATATATTTAATTTAGCCTTATTATGGTTGGTGTTGTCGTTAACAACTAAGTCGTTTTTTGTAGTAGATTAAAGAACACATCTTGTGTGTTTCTTTAATCTAATACAAAAAACGACGCAGTCGCTTACAACCGTTATAACCGTAACCGTTAACCGTAATAAGGCTGATTGCTTCCTCAGTCTGGGATCACACTATGAAAGTTTTCTTTCAGAATGTCTGAGTTTATGGGTGAGAAGGGAAAAAGGAACAGCATGGTCTCTTCCCCTCTCACCAATAAACTCAGACTTTCTGAAAGAAAACTTTCATAGTGTAATCCCAGACTAAGGTTTCAGACTGAAACAAAGGGACACAAAGTCTTTTTCTTTTGGTGTTTTTTTTCTTAAGTCGCAGGTCTATGCGAAAAATTCACATAGGTATATATATTTACAAAAAGCCTGTGATTTTTGTATTGTAGCGAAATTCGCTCCTATTTAATGCGCCTTGGTTTTTTATGTAACTTTTAAAATGTTATAAAAATAGTTGATTTGGTTAAAAAAAGTGCGTGTTCCTTTAATAAATAATATTTTACATGCATCCATTAGAAATTTTCTTTTGTAAAATTCTTTTTTGGTGAAACATTTAAAGGTATGTAAGTGTCTACGTAAATATTTCATAAGTCAAAATAGTCTTCGTTTTTCTTTTATTTTGTCAAGTAGTTTTGTTTCGTTTTTTTACAAAAAAGGCACGATGATTTTTATTTTCTTTTTAATTTATAAAAAAAATCAAATAAAAGTTTTTTAAAATGCAGTGATTAAAATTGTTGTTTGTTTGCGTATAAAGTCAGTCTATTTTAATATAAAAAATATATATGTAGTTTTTTATACTTATATTTCGGTTTTGTATTATTTGAGATTCATACAATTATACAGCATACGGCCAAATTCACAATGACAGCAACATTTTCACTTGGTTCACAATAAAGAAACAATTTTTTCACAAGCACACACATAATCATGAAAACGTTTGCTAATTTTACGCAGAACACTATTACGTTTTTATCATGTTTTTTAAAACATACTGCCTGTTTTTTTTTTAACTAAAATAAAAATTTTTAATTTTACTATGTTTCACTATAAATTCCCAAGCGAAAGTTTAGTTACATTTTTGTTCAAAATATAAAAGGAAAATATTTGAAATACTTTGGGAAAAAATAAGATTGAAGAAAAGCAAAATTTTTGCTATCATTGTGAACGAAGCTTAAAAAACCAAGTAATTCTTCTTTGTCGTTATAAAGTTATATAACAAAAATCTAAACGCAAAACAACAAAGTCTTTGTATTCATATTATATTTTAAACATGTATATATAGATATAAAAATATTTAGATTTTTATTTATTTTTTATGTAAATCTGTAAATATTTTTTGTGTTTATATATAATTTTGTAAAATATTTTATGTTTACTTTTGTTTAGTCGTTATAAATTTATTATAATTTTTTTTTTTTATTAAATATAATACATACATTCCATATACACCTTGTTATATTTATTTTTGCAACGCGTTTAAAAATCTCTATGAAATTAGTTTTAAACTTATTTAAGAAAAACTAATGCCTTAAAATGTGTAAACAAAGTAAACTATATATAATTTCTTATTTATTTTATTTTGTTATCTTATAATCAAAACACTTACTTATAGTTTATTTTTTCTAATAGGGCGTGTTTGTTTAAATGAAATGGAAACCACATCTTTTGAATAATCAATGTTTTGATAAATTTAATGGTACATCTGCAATTAAATAGTAAAAATAAAAATTTTAATTAATTTTACTAAAATTACTTTTCTATCGAAAAACTGTTTTTATGTTCTACTGAAAAGCCTCGGATTACTTTTATATCGAAACTTATTTCGATAACTTTTATATAGAAAAACTTTTGATCATTTTTCTATAAAAAAAGCTTTGGATTACTTTTTTAAAGAAACTGGATTTTTCTATAAACAAGCTCTCGATAACATTTTCAGAGAATGTGATAATTTATCACTTATAAATTATATTTCTATAAATATTAATTTCTAGTCTAATATTATACACACACCTGAACTTTGTTCATCCTTATTGCTAATGGTATATATAGAGTTTCCAGAAGAACCAGTCAAAGTTGATAAACCATCTCCGACTGGTCCCGTTGATGACGATGAAGATGTTATAGAAGAGAAATTGATCTTCGATGACTTTAAAAGATCTGTTGTTTCAGTCATTGATGATGCAGCAGACAATACAGCTGCGGCTGATGCAGGGACTAAACCTGCTGTTTGCATTGCCGTTACCGAATGTTGCATACTATGTAAACTGCTTGTATTTCCAACGGAATTAAACATTGAACTAGGATGTGATAATGCATTGGATGAATGTGAAGGAGTTGCTGTGCTACCGAAACCAGCGGCAGCAGCAGCAGCTGCGGCTGCTAATGCAGCTGCATTGCCTACACCATTATATTGGAAACCGTGAAATGATGGCGACAAGCGAGCAGCAGCTCCAGCTGCCGACAACATGACGGGATGTCGGGTTTGCATTAAAGCTGGACTTGCAGCACTCTGATGATAATGTTGCATCCACATTTGTGGATGACGCATCGCCGCCAATGTTGAAATGTAGGGATGGTAGTACGGCGATCCGACAACGGCTGGAATGTAAGAAGCAGCAGCAGCAGCAGCAGCTGCTGCTGCAGCAGCGGCCGCCGCCGAAGCATTTACCGATGAAGGAGACATAGCAGGTGACGGATGATTGACGGATGCAGCAACACTTGAAGAATGTGGGCTATTGCCACCGTTAGACGCCTGTGCATACAAATACGAATATGGATGTATTGGAGATCCTGCCAAACTGGGATTACCGGGTGAGCCTCTTTGCATTAAATGCTGTGGCTGTGCCTGTGAGTGCTGCTGATGCGAAGAGTTGGAATTTACCGGCGTTCTCCTATCACTGGCTAACTGTTCATCACTGCGACTATCGATGGTCGTTGTTGGGGAGGAGCAATTGCTACTATTATGGTTTTGAGAAGTGGTTGATGTGGGAGAAGCAAATTGTCGTCGTATTGAAGCAGTCTTTTTTGGTACAGTACGAGGCGTAGTTTCACGCGGCGATGCCGTAGTCGAACGTTGAGGCGATACATCT